>OY743182.1:39852591-49852591 GCA_963555705.1 Ligustrum vulgare
TGTTGACATTGGTCCACATACATCAGTATGTATGAGGCTCAAAATGTCGGTAGCCCTTTCTCCCTTTCCAGTAAAGGGTGACTTGAAAAGGCATGATTCGCATTTATCAAATGATTCAAAATCATTTGTGTCCAAGTATCCATCTTTATGTAACTTGGATATGTGTTTTTCATTTATATGACCAGGCCTACAATGCAAAGGTAGGAATTATTAAAATTATCTATCTTGGGCCTTTTGTTTTCTATACTCATTATAGTATTTTGCAGGTCTAGAATGTAGATGCCATTGATTAATTTTCCACAACCATAAAATAATTCATTAAGATAAAAAGAACAACACTTATTCTTAATCTCAATTGAAAAAACATCCATGTCCAAACATGAAACAGAAATAATATTCTTAGTAATGGAGGGAATAAAATAGCAATCTTTCAATTCTAAAATAAGGCCCAAGGGCAACGATAAATGATAGGTCCCTACAGCTAATGCAGCAACTTTTGCTCCATTTCCCACTCATAGGTCCACGTCCCCTTTCTGCAGTCTTCTACTATTCTTTAGTTCTTGCATATTTGTGCAAATATGAGATCCACATCCGGTATCCAATACCCAAGAATCTAAAGGAGTAGACATAAAAACCTCAATAAAATAATTACCTGAAGTGGAAGCCTCACTAGACTTCTTACCCTTCAACCTGGCGAGGTAAACCATGTAGTTCCTCTTCCAATGTCCTTTACTTCCACAATGAAAGCAAAGATCACTAGACTTGGACTTTCCTTTGTCTGCTTTGACTGTTTTTCCAATTGACTTGATCTTCTTGGATCCTTTCTTAAAGGTCAAGTTGGACTTCCTCTTAGTTCCCTTAGAGTTGTCAATGTTCAAGATCTGCCCTTTACCTTTATTGATGTTGGGCTCAACAGTTTTCAGCATATTTAGCAAATCAGGTAGGGTACACTGAATCTTATTCATGTTAAAGTTTATAATAAACTGTGAATAGCTATCGGGTAGGGATTGTAAAACCAAGTCAATACTCAGCTCGTGATCAATAGCAAAACCCAATTGGCCCAGTTTTTCAATAAAGCCAATCATCTTCAGCACATGAGCACTGACTGAAGAACCTTCTGCCATCACACCTCTAAATAGCATTTTGGATGTCTCATACCTCTCAGTCCAAGATTGTTCATCATACAACTCCTTGAGATGAAATATAATGGTATGAGCATCGATACCCTCGTGCTGCTTTTGTAACTTAGGTGACATAGCTGCAAGCATCACACATGTTGCAATATTGTTATCATCACTATGTTTATTATAAGCTTGCACTTCCTCCGGCGTAGCTTCCTCAGTAGGAACTTCCGGCATTGGCTGCTCAATGACATATCCATTTTTTTCATGTTTGAGAACAATTCTCACATTGCGATGCCAATCCAAAAAATTTGGTCTGGTAAGCTTGTTAGCATCAAGTATGCTTCTCAGACTTATATGGTTACTCATTATTCAATAACTGAAATGACAAAAATAGAACAAAAATTAACATAATTTGGACTTTATTAAATTAATATGTACTCCCACTGTTTGACTTGAATTAATGACCCCCTACATTAATTGGTAGAATCTATATGATACCCAGTGGGCTAGGATCCCTTTCATTCTATCAGAACTTTGAGTGACTTAACAAGCTCCAATAAAATTTCCGGGTAGATACACTTATCAATCACATCTCCATGTGACTCCTAGATCATCAAGCAAACAACTCTTTGTCTTGCACATCTTATGTGTTTACTTGATCATGCCTCCAAAATTTATCTCCTTGAGTGACTCAACAAGAGATGAATTCTGGTTAAACTCTACCCATTCGTTCAGAAATATCGTATATTTCATAATGATTAAACACACCTTCCATCTCATAGCCTTGAGTGACTCAACAAGCTAACATTGATGGCGGATTCTGGTTTATCATTATAACAATTGAAGGCATTTTGTATCAACCAATTAATACGAATTTAATATTTTAATTTGAGGGGTTTGTGTTTGTCTCATCAATCCTATGTAAATTAACTAGCATCAACCATGTAATTAATCATACATATAATAGTGTGGATGACTATGGACAATATCTATCTAGTCTCCTCGAGCCATGAAGAAGACTAGTTGGTCTATTTCCTAGGGGACATTGCATCCTACATCGAATGCCAAATGCAATAACCGCTATCAGCTCCTACCTGTAACAATTACTAGTTTGCACGTAGGCCTGTATCAACTGGACATGCCGGCCCATATAAATTAAATAATAACAGGCTCGCAGGCCCAATTAAATAATAACAGGCTCGCAGGCCAATTAAATGATGACAGAATTAAATAAACCATACATTCAACCAATCACATAGGTCTAGTCCATAATCATCCACTATAAATCATAATATCATTAATATCTAATATTAATAATGATACATATTAATTTCCAAATTTGCAAAGTTGATTTTAATTGTCTAAACCCTTTTAGACAAAAAACAGATCGAATAAAATAATCAATCTTATTGATTTTCCAATTAATTAATCATATTAATCAATTTTATATTAATGAAATTAATCAATTAATCTAATTAATCAATTAACTCATTATTCATGGGGACGATAAAAAAATAACCATTTTATTTTTAATCTCCAAATTGAGTCGTACTCAGATTTGGATCAACTTTTTAAAATTTTATGTAAGGTTTATCTTAGAATTTTATGAGAAAATCAATATTTTAGTCAAGTCAAAGTTCAAAATTTTTGTTTAAAGACAATTTTATTAAATTTTTCTCAAAATAAAATTATAATCAAGACCCACTCGAATCCCTTTTAAAATTCAGGTCCTTAATTTTAATTTCTGAAAATATAGGTACCTTTTAGCAAATATATTGAAATAATGGATCAGTTTTAATTTTAAAACAAATACAGGGACTATCCATGTAATAAATAATGTAGGGGACAGGTGTGCAATTTAGAAAATCGCACACCCGCCCCCCGTCCCCATTCAGACACACCGAGGGTTTCGGTGTGCCTTGAGGCGCCGGCAATGGCCCACGCCGTCCATGCCGGTGCCAATCCTACGGCTGCGTCATTGCAGCTGCATCATTGCAGCCGCCTGACGTGGTCATCTGAAGCTGCTGTCGCGACGTTTGCGAAAGCAGCGTCGCTGCACGCAGCGGCGATTTTCGCCACTGCTGCGCAGCAATGTCGCTGCATGCAATGGTGAGTCTCGCCACTGTTACGTATCAGCAGTTCTGAACTGCTGCTGGGTCTGTGCAGCGACGACACTCGTTCGCACAGCCGCCACGTTTTTATTTTACATGATCAGATTTCAACTATTAATCTAAAACAATTTCAGATTTAATTTCTGCAAATCAAATTAATATCTCAATAACAATTATTGACAATTCATCAAAATAAAAACAAACTTCAACAAGTTTTAAGGCAGGCTCTGATACCACTGTAAGGTTTCAAAACAAACATGCATAGCGGAATTAAAAGAATTGAAACCATAACCCGGATCAACCTTGCATTACGATGAAGTTTGTGATAGAAATTATACCTTTTGATGAATCGCTACAATCTGATGTTGACGTAGTATAGATCTTTACCACAGCCGTCCAATCGTCCAGCCTCTGATGGTGATCCACACAGCAAGTCAAGATCTGGATTATCGTGCTAGCGATCAAGAAAAACAACTAACTATTTCTCTACAATTCTCTTAGTACTTATAGGAATAACCTAAATCTAATTAGGTTAAATATTGGGGACTTGAACCAACCCATGTCCAGCCCAACTAATTGGGCTTGGACATATTATTCCAACAGAATTTGAGTGAAACTTGATTTGTGTAATATTATGTTAAGTTTTCCATATTGTGTTGAAGTATTATCTTTAAATTTCAGATTCTAATATGGTTCTTATTGATTTTGACTAATTTGATAAATTATGTTTAATATTGAAAGTTAAGAACATAATTGCCCTCTAAGTGTTTGATGAATTGTTTTAGTAAAACAACAATGGTTTTGTTGAGTTATGTTTTAAGATTTATTTCAAAATTTGGTTGAAACTAAGTTGTCGTGTTCAAGATAAATTAGTCTAAAATACCACTTTAAATTAGAGTTATTTATACCTTAAAGTTGATTTTAAGTTGGGATGTTGACTTAGGCTTGATGATGAACTTTTGATGTAGTTTATGTTATTTTTGGTTGGTTGTGATGATGTGTATTGATTGAATAAATATTATGCCAAGCCTAAGGTTAGACTTGGACATATTATTCCAACAGAATTTGAGTTAAACTTGATTTGTGTAATATTGTGTTAAGTTTTTCATATTGTGTTGAAGTATTATCTTTAAATTTCAGATTCTAATATGGTTCTTATTGATTATGACTGATAAATTATGTTTAATATTGAAAGTTAAGAACATAATTGCCCTCTAAGTGTTTGATGAATTGTTTTAGTAAAACAACAATGGTTTTGTTGAGTTATGTTTTAAAATTTATTTCAAGATTTGGTTGAAACTAAGTTGTTGTGTTCAAGATAAATGAGCCTAAAATACCACTTTAAATTAGAGTTATTCATACCTTAAAGTTGATTTTAAGTTGGGATGTTGACTTAGGCTTGATGATGAACTTTTGATGTAGTTTATGTTATTTTTGGTTGGTTGTGATGATGTGTATTGATTGAATAAATATTATGCCAAGACTAAGGTTAGAACTGCAAGTGCTTTCTAGGTGGTTTGATGAAATGTGTAAACGAAGTATGCCTTAACAAGTTTTTATGGAATCCTATCTATAAGTCGGGCGTTTGATTTAAAGAATGTGAAGATGTAATGATGGGAATGAGCATGAAGTTTTAAGTTGTTTATTTTGATAAAATGTCATGGTACATGAAATCATTGAAGTTTTGAGACATTAGATTTTGATATGTGATAGTTTTAACTTGCTTTAGAAGTTGCATTTAAGAAAATTCAGATTTTGAAATGATTATTGTTGAAGTAAGAATCTTATTTTGAAGTCTTGGACATATGATATTGATACTTAATTGTCTAAACACACTTTTGAGTATGTATGTATAAGAAAATCAGATTTGGAGATGATTATTCATGAGGTAAGAATCAAAATTTATAAAAGTATTATAAGATGAAGTTGTTGAAGTTTTGAGGAACAATTTATGACTTGATGTTATATCTAAAGCTTGTAAGTTATGTGCTATACGTTAGAATCAATCCATACGATTTAAGGTGTTCAAACAGGCATATGTATGGATTAAAAATATGTGGGGTTGAATTGGTTTAATTATGACCATAAAGATGTTTAGAATTTGATTTTGGAGACTTTATGATATCAAACTTATGGCAACACTTGGGTTATAGGTTTGGATTATATTTTATGTCATTACATGTTGGAGAAGTGTAGGAAAATGTAACATAAGTGATGTAAAGATATACTTGGGATAATTTCTTAAGTTGTGATCACCTACAAATTAGAATCAATATTTTGATGAAGCTAACGATTGAATTCGGCTTCTAGGGTGTAACTCAAAGGTTGAGATTATATGTATTAAACCCAGGAAACTTTATTCTATAGTGAAAGACTTGATCTTGATCTTTTATGTGTTAAACTAAGGATAAGATATTATGTTTCAATATGTGATTGAATATTATTATGTAAACTCTTTTATATGATATTTGATGAATAGTATTCCATCTCATCATCACAAGCATGCATGATCATTTCACATAAAAGAGCAAATTATATGTTTTCAAAATGTGAAGAAATGATTATGTATAAGATCTTTCAAATGATTTTGAAACTTTAAAGAATCCCTATTTAGGTTGTACACCTAGGGAGAAAGTCCCTATTTGAGTTCACGGGCTATTAGATGCCCTTAGAAAGAAAGAAAGATTCATTTAAAGCAGACAACATGACTTTTGGTCTTGGTTACACTTAGGGTGTATGGGCGCCTGTTTGACATGAACGCTGAGTCGAAAGTATGGGTATCTGTTATGGGAGTAAGTCCCATTCGAGCTAGCATGCTCGTGAGCCAAGTGCTCTAGAAAAGAAGAAGAAGAAGAAGAAGAATCGGGTTAGCAAACTAGTGAGTGTAAAAGAACACTCTTGTGACCTTGTGCTATAGAAAGCACTTTTGTGCGCGGTGTACGACCCTAATATGGGAAGGGCCTCTAAAGAGAAAAAGAGAAAAGATCTTTTGAAAAGAAAAATATTGTATTTCTCATTTATGTCATTTTTCAAAGAAAGGAAGAAAGAAAGAAAGAAAGAAAGAAGAAAGAAAAAGAGAAAGAAGAAAAAAATGAAAAAAATGATTTTCATATCATTTATGCATATCACACCATGCATCACACTCATATCGTAAATATGATATTGTTTATCTGAATGTAGTAATATGGAACTAAAGGTTGTGAATGTGATATAAGTGGATTATCAAATCATATGTTAATATGATTGTGATTTCATTCACTTACATGTAATATAATGTCAAAGTTAAGATATAAAGTGTATGAATTATGATCAAGTTAAGGTTTGATGAGAAAAGATTTAGAATGAAAGAAGGTTTTATGACTTCATACGCTTTATGTTGAAATTAACATCTTATTACATTTATCAAGTTTTATTAACTGAACCATGTGGTTCATAGTTGTTTCGTATTTCTTTTTATAGGCAATGAAGCATCTATTTAGTGGACGTGTGAATTCCTTATGGAGAATGCAGCCGAGAATGAAGAGTACTTATTGGTAACCAAAAGAGAGGAAAGATTAAGCCCTTCTGTATTTAAAATTATTTTTGAATGAAATTTTATTCTTCTACTATTTAAAATATAAATACTATTTGGGGCTTGGTTTTGAGATATATAAATAGATTTTTATGAAAAGAAATGGGCATTATATTTTAAAGTTTCCGCTTAATGTTTAATTATCATTCTTATGAAGTATTGAAACTATTTTTACTTTATTGTTATTAAAATGTTAAATTCAAAGTAAGGACGATGATCCTAAATGTTTAATAAGGTAAATTTATTGTTTAGAACAATTAAAGGATTTTAAACAAGTCTAGAAAGAATTTTTAATAAAGGTATTAAACCTACCCTGCTTCAGAAAACAAGCTACTAGTAGCCGCCTGCAGCTACATTTTCAGTTCAAAGGAAGGCTACTAGTAGCCGTCAGCAGACTTGGAAAAAAAAATTAGACAGAATTTTGGGGTCGTTACAAATGGTATCAGAGCTTCGGCTCATAGATTCTGTAGACTTATTACCAAAAGTACTCATTCATTCGGAGACATCTCCATTACGGGTATGTCATGTACTTACTCCATTATAAAATGGCTATGTTATATGTCATTTATGCCTAGTTATTGATCAATGAATTTTATTTTTATTGAAATTGCATGTCTATGTGAAATTTTGGTTAGAGTGGCAGTCAAGATATGGACTTTCTAAACTACAAGATAGATTTTATATGGCATGAAGTGAAATGAATAAAAATGCTAATGAAAAGAGCTACATATAGAATCATCCATGATATACCTCTAATGCTTGGTACTAAGCTCACTTTAGTAAGAGTTATAGTATTTAAAGTATGTGTAGCACATTTCTGGTACATTGCTACTTTAGGCTTATGCCTTAGTCATTATGATCCAATTGAAGTCAGTGACAAACGTGGAAATTTTAGAAAGTAAGTAGAATACTATTTAGGCCATTTCTAATGTTTGAGATTATGAGTCAAATGATTTTGGATCCTACAAGAGGATTTATGAAATTTTGAGATATCATGATTATAAATCGATATTATTGGTTATGAGTTATATCTACAGGTTACCTAAGTCCAAATTATAGAGGAGACTCTGGAAATTTTTTTGTAGAATTTCACAATAGAAAAACAAAAATCTTTATGTGATTTATTTTATCAGTTAAAGTGACGAGGAGTTGACACTTCTAGGATTATGATTTTAAACTTGCAAGTGTTACATTTTTCGGAATCATCACCATCTATAGCCATGAATATTTGATTCTTTGAGACCATAATGTAGGCATATCCTCTTTCTTTTAGTCCTTTTGTGTCTTGCTCGGAAAGAAATAAAGGTCGAGTAAAGATACACTACAGTTGGGGATATTTTAAGAGGTAAATGTTTGATTGTTACCAGAATGGGTTCAAATATTTAGCAAACATTTACAACAGTAGAATCGACTTTCTTTTATTGTTTAGTAATTGTTTAACCCATTTTACCAAATGAACACAATGTATTTACCACTAAAAGTTGAGTTAGAGAGCCTAGTGCTACAAGCAAGCCACTATGTGAGGAGTTTGGGGTTAGAGTTGTGAGTTCAACTCCATCATAAGCAGAATTTAATAAATGAATTTAAGGATTATGGAAATTTAAAGAGATTGAGGGTGATGTGATCCGGACCAGGCATCGAAGGGTAAATTCAAGCCATCGACAATATGATAGTGATCTACGTGCAAAACGGAGCAAGTTCCGTGTTGGGGTCGAGCCGAGAAGGCGAAAGGATCGAGCCGAGGCAGGAGATCAAACAATAAGGCAGAAACTGATTCACGGCCGTAAAGATATTCCTCACGGCCGTAAAAATGAAATTGAAATTGATCACGGCCGTAACACATGATTGGAATTTGAGGCAGAATATTCGTTACGACCGTAAACTAGATATTCACGGCCGTAACTCACGATTTTCCAGATTTTCCGGATTTCTCAATTAATTTATTTCCTTTTATTATTTTAGGTTATTTTCCTATTTTAGAATTTTAGCATAATTAGAATTCTATTTTGAGTAAATTAGATGCTAGGTTATTTTGCTTATTTATACGCTTTTCAATTTATTGTAAAAACAGTTTAAGATTGATTTTGAGATTAATATAGTTGAGAGAGTTTTCTCCAATTGAAAGGTTGAGGAGTCCCTTTTGTGTTCTTCAAGAACAAATCCGACCTATCAAATATTGTGGAAATATTTGTGGCGTTGTACTTATCAAATATTCGCGAGAATATTTGTGGCGTGTCCGATTAGAATCTTATCAAGGAAATTGACAAGTCCTTGTGGTGTTTCGAAAACCTTGGATCTCGATTCCGCATCGTCAATTTCTTGCGTCGTGAATCTTGGGTCAAGGTCCTATCGTCAATCTATCTTTTAATTTCTGTTCAATTATTCGTGTTCTTGTTATTTTTCGTGTCAGATCTGATTTAGATCTTTCCTAGGGTTTTAAATTTCGTTATTCCGCGTTTTCGACGAGATTCCCCGATCGGGATCGCGTTATCTGGTATCAGAGCTTGGATCTATTTTAGATTCTTACGTTTCTTGATTTTTCGTGTTCTTCGCGTTCTTCGTGTCAGTCATAGTTTGATCCATAAGAGTCAGTCCCAAAAACTCAAAAGTGTTTTTCTTGTTCGTTTCTCGTCCAAATCCAATTCCGTTTTTTCTGCCATACTCGTAGTCCAATTCTCTAGCAGAAGAGTAAAAAAAATAAAAAAATTTCATTTTTTCATATTCCAAATTTCCATGTCTCGCGGGGAGAGATCTTCATCAATGGGTGACAACAAACGTCCCGAAAGAGGGAATAAGATATTGGAGCAGGGAGTTGAATTATTAGCAGAGATGCAGGAAAAATTTAAGAAGGTAATGGCTAGGATGGATAAAAGAGATGCGATGATTGCCCAATTGAAAAAGGAGCAATCGCGGGCGGACTCTATGGCTAGGAGGAGTAGTAAGCGTGAAAGTCATGCTAGGTACGAAGATGGGATGGATGAAAGGACATTGAAGCAAAAAGAGACATCAAAACGGGAGAGTAGTGATCATGTTCACAAAAGGAGGGAGGAACCGACAACCAAAGGTAAAAATAATTCTGATTCCAAGCCTCTTAGGGTTAAAAATGTTAAGTGTTTTAAATGTTTGGAACGGGGTCACATTGCACTTGATTGTCCATGTAAGAAGGATAGGTGTGATAGTGAAGGGGCTAAAAATGTTGTGGTGGATGAGTCAATTACTGATAGGCATGTTCTTAGCGCTAAGCGTAAGGCGAATGTTTTGGAAAATGTGGATGGGCAAAGGGATAATATTTTTCGCACTAGATGCTTAGTGGATAAAAAAGTTTGTAGCTTGGTGATTGACGGGGGAAGTTGTACTAATGTAGTTAGTACAATGTTGGTGGAAAAATTAGGCTTACCTTTAACGAAACATCCAACCCCTTATAAATTACAATGGTTGACTGAGTCAGGGGAAGTTAAGGTGAAGAGACAGGCTTTAGTGGCGTTTTCTTTGGGTGGGTATTCGGATGAGGTAATTTGTGATGTGGTGCCAATGCAAATTAGTCATATACTGTTGGGGAGACCTTGGCGACATGAAAGGGCTGTGCTACATGATGGGTATACGAATAGATACAGCTTGGTAAAAGGGGGGAAAAAGCTTACTCTAATGTCACTATCTCCAACTGAAGCCCTGAAAGATCAATTGAAAGTGAAGAGTGAGTTCGAGGGGAAGAATAAGAGAGTTGAGGCCACGACCTCAGAAAAAGGAGAGGGAGTGGAAATTAAAAATAAGAGCGTTGAGGCCACGACCTCAGAAAAAGGAGAGGGAGTGAAAAGTAAAGAAAATAGGGTTGAGGTTCAAACCTCAGAAAAAGGAGAGACTGAGTGCAAAAATCAAAAGAAAAGAGAGTCTACCACAAAAATGAGTCTATTTGCACTTACTCACGCTAACATACCCCTCCCCAGTTCTTTAAATTCTGTTTTACAGGTACCGAAGTCAAACCATGAGCTTAAAACGGGAAAGAAACTTGTTGGCAAAAATGAGCAGCCCAAAAGTCTAAAGGATCGCACGAGGCATAAAAATGATCACCGAGCTCAGGAAAGCAGGAGGAATTTGAAAAGCCGACCAAAAATGGATTCGAGGTCGAATCCTTTTCAAGAGAGGGAGTATGATGTGATCCGGACCAGGCATCGAAGGGTAAAGTCGAGCCATCGACAATATGATAGTGATCTACGTGCAAAACGGAGCAAGTTCCGTGTTGGGGTCGAGCCGAGAAGGCGAAAGGATCGAGCCGAGGCAGGAGATCAAACAATAAGGCAGAAACTGATTCACGGCCGTAAAGATATTCCTCACGGCCGTAAAAATGAAATTGAAATTGATCACGGCCGTAACATATTGATCACGGCCGTAACACATGATTGGAATTTGAGGCAGAATATTCGTTACGACCGTAAACTAGATATTCACGGCCGTCACTCACGATTTTCCAGATTTTTCGGATTTCTCAATTAATTTATTTCCTTTTATTATTTTAGGTTATTTTCCTATTTTAGAATTTTAGCATAATTAGAATTCTATTTTGAGTAAATTAGATGCTAGGTTATTTTGCTTATTTATACGCTTTTCAATTTATTGTAAAAACAGTTTAAGATTGATTTTGAGATTAATATAGTTGAGAGAGTTTTCTCCAATTGAAAGGTTGAGGAGTCCCTTTTGTGTTCTTCAAGAACAAATCCGACCTATCAAATATTGTGGAAATATTTGTGGCGTTGTACTTATCAAATATTCGCGAGAATATTTGTGACGTGTCCGATTAGAATCTTATCAAGGAAATTGACAAGTCCTTGTGGTGTTTCGAAAACCTTGGATCTCGATTCCGCATCGTCAATTTCTTGCGTCGTGAATCTTGGGTCAAGGTCCTATCGTCAATCTATCTTTTAATTTCTGTTCAATTATTCGTGTTCTTGTTATTTTTCGTGTCAGATCTGATTTAGATCTTTCCTAGGGTTTTAAATTTCGTTATTCCGCGTTTTCGACGAGATTCCCCGATCGGGATCGCGTCAGAGGGATTAATATATGAAGTCTTAGTAGTAAAGTCAAGTATGAAAGTTCATATGATGAATATGATGGTTATTACCTAGTGATCTTAAGGAAATTGATATGATTAAATATTGAGGTCATACGACATGATGAAAAGTGTTATGTCATATTATTTTCTACAAGTTATGGTGAACAACAAGATAATGAATGTGATGAGGTTCTATAGAAGAATAATGGTATGATATGTTTTGGTTATTAAGATAAACCTATCTTATTCCATTGTTTGGATTATTGTGAAATGTAACTTATGATTGGGAAACTTAGTTCTAGGATAAGATGAACTTTTGGTGATACAATTTTGGTTAATTCTTGTTGATGATCCTTTTGAGTATATGTATTATACCCTTATTAAGTTCAAATTTTCCATGGGATGTACATAAAACCTATTGGGTTTTGTTAAGTCTGAAATGACCATTGGGATGATTTCTACTTATGGTAAAATTGTACCTTTGGGTTATGCAACCTTGTAGATTCATTGGTTGATTCTTGAAAGTCTATTCCATTGGCTATAAGGAAATGACATTTGTGGAATAAGAGTATGTAAATCCTATGGAAAGATTTGTCCCCATATATATAAAGATGATGGATGTCTCGAATTGTGACAAAGATGATAAAGGAAAGTTAATTGGTATCGAATATGAAATCATTGTTCTGGAAGCAGAACTTGATTAAGGGACAAATCAAGCAACGACATAAATTGAAATTTTGGAGAACATGAGAAGTAATATTCTTGAGTTTAAGGTGAGAATTTTGAGTTTCTCTTAAGTTGGATTTATCTGGTATTCAAGAATGAAATCCTTGATTATAAGGTATAGTATGGAGGAATCATATTTAAATTATGCCCTAAGGTCATTAAAGAATGATTTGACTCAAAATAGTTGATGTGAGACGACTTGGTAATTGATACAAGACAGAAAAAGATTGAGATTTATGACTAGTTAAAGTTTATTGGAGAAATCATTCAATGAAGTTGTAACATGAAAAGTGAAGAGTTAATGGAAATAGCTACCATTTAATATTTGATGTAATCCTCAAACTCTTGCAGATAATGATTATAACTGGCATGATATTATTAGAGTTGGGCATCGGAAGCGTGGTAGGAGAATGTATTTCCAAAAAGGATTCCTATGAATGCGTAAATTTCGAGGACGAAATTTCTTACGGGGGGGGGGGGAGATTGTAACAACTCGAAAATTTCGTACCCTAGATATTTTATTTAGAAAGTTAGAATCAAGTTTTTCTTAGAGAAGAGACAACTTCGCGTGTTGTACGATGAGATAATATAGAATTTATAAGAAAATGGAAGAAATTGAGGTTATTGGTAATTTTGGAGACTAAATTGACATAAAAGAAAGTTGTATATGATGTTTGAATTCAATCAGATGGAATTTCATTGTTGAGGACTAAGCTGGAAATTTTAGAAAGTCCTATTAATTACAGTTTTTCCATTGTGATGTACACGGCTTTGGGATTACTTTGTGGATTATATAGTGATCTTTGGCCATTGCAAGTTATATCAATTTCTAGTTCATGATGAGATCTAAGTATTGGTATCAAGTTTGATAACAATTAAGATCGAGAAGTGCTTCAAATATCGAGTTAAAGTTGCATACTTGAAATGGAAAAAGTGCTGAAAAATCAAGAAATTTGGCTAAGTACGGAAATCCAGTCGAGCAGCCATTTTTGAATGAACGGTACTGGCGGTATAATGATCTGTTTTCTTTGCATGTGTAACCGTTGCGAAGCTTGAAGTGTGAACTTTACAACGGTATAAAGATTGGACAAAACGGAGCTCGTCTTGACTTTCAAATATTAATCCAAAGGTGGCACCTTGAAAAGGGAAATTTTGGAATTTTTGTATTAAAATAATACAAGTGAGGGACACTTGTCATCACACCTTAAGGCTGTGTTTGGCTTATGAACTTATTTTGGTTATAAGTAATTATTTATTATAAGGTATAGGGCTTGGATAATAAAAAAAGAAAGCTTCAAGGACTTAGTTGCTATTACATAAGGGCCAACTTGTGCAAACTTGAAAGTTTGGGACTTGTTTATGGATATATCACATATGTATCTATTAAAAAACGTTTTTGGCCCTCTGGTTCTTCAAAGTTGGTGGAAAAAACAGAGAAGAGAGTGAGAGACCGAAAATTGAGAGGAAAAGGAGAGAAATCACAGGTAAAAATGGAAGAAAGGAGATTTTGCTATACCGAGGATACTAGCAGCATCGGCAGAGGCAAAACAAAGGTTACTGGTAGCATTTTCGACTCTAGACAGGTTCTTCAAAATCACGAAATTCTCAATTTTGGGCTAATTTTCTTGGTAATTCTTAGATTAAAAAGATTTTTAGTATATTGAAGCTACCCTAACACTTGGCTAATTGATGTAGGGATAAAAGCTCAAAATCATCATTTATAAGTTAGAATATGAGTGAAACTTGATTTGTGTAATATTGTTTTAAGTTTTTCATATTGTGTTGAAGTATTATCTTTAAATTTCAGAATCTAATATGGTTTTTATTGATTATGATTGATTTGATAAATTATGTTTAATATAGAAAGTTAAGAACATAATTTCCGTCTAAGTGTTTGATGAATTGTTTAAGTAAAACAACAATGGTTTTGTTGAGTTATGTTGATGTTGTGCTATATTTTAGATGTTGGGGATTATGTTTAAGGATATCTAAGGATGATAACAACCAATAGTTATATTTATGAGTATGATTATAAGTGGAGGAATACTTGGATGAATGTTAAGAAGCATTGGAAGTTGATATTGACAAAAATTTTAAGTGCTGATTTTGAAACTTAAAAGAAGGAAATTACACGTTTATATGGGAGTTATCGATGTCATAAATCAGATTTTTGAATGGCTATATTTAATTTTAATGTTGAGGCATTATGTGAAAGTTATGAGTAAAGAAGATATATTTTAAAGACTTATTTCAAAATTTGGTTGAAACTAAGTTGCCGTCTTCAAGATAAAAGGGCCTAAAATACCACTTTAAATTAGAGTTATTAATACCTTAAAGTTGATTTTAAGTTGGGATGTTGACTTAGGCTTGATGATGAACTTTTGATGTAGTTTATGCTATTTTTGGTTGGTTGTGATGATGTGTATTGATTGAATAAATATTATGCCAAGACTAAGGTTAGAATTGCAAGTGCTTTCTAGGTGGTTTGATGAAATGTGTAAACGAAGTATGCCTTAACAAGTTTTTATGGAATCCTATCTATAAGTTGGATGTTTCATTTAAAGAATGTGAAGACGTAAAGGTGGAAATTAGCATGAAGTTTTAATTTGTTTATTTTGATCAAATGTCATGGTGCATGAAATAATTGAAGTTTTGAGACATTAGATTTTGATATGTCATAGTTTTAACATGCTCTAGAAGTTGCATTTAAGAAAATTCAGATTTTGAAATGATTATTGTTGAAGTAAGAATCTTGTTTTGAAGTCTTGGACATATGATATTGATACTTTATTGTCTAAACATACTTTTGAGTATGTATGTATAAGAAATTTCAGATTTGGAGATGATTAATCATGAGGTAAGAATCAAAATTTATAAAAGTATTATAAGATGAAGTTGTTGAAGTTTTGAGGGACAATTTATGACTTGATATTATATCTAAAGTTTGTAAGTTATGTGCTATATGTTAGAATCAATCCATATAAATTAAGGTGTTCAAACAGACATATGTATGGATTAAACATATGCTGGGGTTGAATTGGTTTAATTATGACCATAAAGATGTCTAGAATTGGATTTTGGAGACTTTATGATATCAAACTTATGGAAACACTTGGGTTATAGGTTTGGATTATATTTTATGTCATTACATGTTGAGAAGGGTAGGAAAATGTGACATAAGTGATGTAAAAATCTACTTGGGTTACTTTCTTAAGTTGTGATCACCTACAAATTAGAATCAAGATTTTGATGAAGCTAAGGATTAAATTTGGCTTCTAGGCTGTAACTCAAAGGTTGAGATTCTATGTATTAAATCCAGGAAACTTTATTCTATAGTGAAAGACTTGATCTTGATCCTTTATGTGTTAAACTAAGGATAAGATATTATATTTCAATATGTGATTGAATATTATTATGTAAAGTCTTTCATATGATATTTGATGAATAGCATTTCATCTCATCATCACAAGCATGCATGATCATTTCACATAAAAGAGCAAAAATTATATGTTTTCAAAATGTGAAGAAATGATTATGTATAAGATCTTTCAAATGATTTTGAAACTTTAAAGAACCCCTATTTAGGTTGTACACCTAGGGATAAAGTCCCTATTTGAGGTCACGGGCTATTAGATGCCCTTAGAAAGAAAGATAGATTCATTTAAAGCAAACAACATGACTTTCGGTCTTGGTTACACTTAGGGTGTATGGGCTCCTGTTTGACTTGGACGCTTAGTCAAAAGTATGGGTGTTTGTTATGAGAGTAAGTCCCATTCGAACTAGCATGCTCGTGAGCCAAATGCTCTAGAAAAGAAGAAGAAGAAGAAGAAGAAGAAGATCGAGTTAGCAAACTCGTAAGTGTAAAAGAACACTCTTGTGACCTTGTGCTATAGAAAGCACTTTTGCGCGCGGTGTACGACCCTAATATGGGAAGGTCCCCTAAAGAGAAAAGAGAAAAGATATTTTGAAAAGAAAAATATTGTATTTCTCATTTATGTCATTTTTCAAAGAAAGAAAGAAAGAAAGAAAAAGGGAAAGAAAGAAAAAACTGATTTTCATATCATTTATGCATATCACACCATGCATCACATTCATATCATAAATATGATAATGTTTATCTGAATGCAGTAATATGGAACTAAAGGTTGTGAATGTGATATGAGTGGATTATCAAATGATATGTTAATATGATTGTGATTTCATTCACTTACATGTAATATAATGTCAAAGTTAAGATATAAAGTGTATGAATTATGATCAAGTTAAGATTTGATGAGAAAAGATTTAGAATGAAAGAAGGTTTTATGACTTCATACGCTTTATGTTGAAATTAACCTATTATTACATTTATCAAGTTTTATTCACTGAACCATGTAGTTCATAGTTGTTTCGTATTTCTTTTTATAGGCAATGAAGCATCTACTTAGTGGACGTGTGAATTCCTTATGGATAATGCGGCCGAGAATGAAGAATACTTATTGGTAACTAAAAGAGAGGAAAGATTAAGCTCTTTTTTATTTAAAATTATTTTGGAATGAAATTTTATTCTTCTACTATTTAAAATATAAATACTATTTGTGGCTTGATTTTGAGACATATAAATAGATTTTTATGAAAAGAAATGGGCCTTGTATTTTAAAGTTTCCGCTTAATGTTTAATTATCATTCTTATAAAGTATTGAAACTATTTTTACTTGATTGTTATTAAAATGTTAAATTCAAAGTAAGGACGATGATCCCAAATGTTTAACACGGTAAATTTATTGTTTAGAAAAATTAAAGGATTCTAAACAAGTCTAGAAAGAATTTTTAATAAAGGTATTAAAGCTGCCGTGCTTCAGAAAACAAGCTACTAGTAGCCGCCTGCAGCTACGTTTTCAGTTCAAAGGAAGGCTACTAGATGCTGTCAGCAGATTTGAAAAAAAAAAAAATTAGACAGAATTTTGTGGTCGTTACACATTTGGATCTCATAAATTACTTAATCACATGCATAAATTTACAATACGAGTTTACTTAATATTGTGCATTTAAAATAAAAGATTCTTGAAGTAATGAACCTACCTTAAAAATCATTTGAGTTCGTTGAGCAAATATAATTATACTATTCTTGGAAATACTGCGCCTCGTCTAGTCCTAAAATGAACAATACTTAATTAGAAACTCGTAATAAAGTTTCATAAGGAATCTGAATCTTGAGGATTGAGTTAGAAAAATTAAAAGTGTATGGCTTGGACTAAAATGGTGAAATATAAAGATTTGGGACTAAATTAAAATTTTAAAGAAATTGGAATTCAAAAAGTCTAGGGATGAAATAGTATTTTTAAAAACTTAAGGGCTGACTAGAAACATTTTAAAACTAAATAGGGACAGACTAAACTATCTTAAAAACTGCATGGGCTGAATAAAACGTTATAAAAATTAAGGACTGAAATCAAACACTTTAAAAGCTGTAAGGACTGAAATAGTTATACTTTCAAAATAGTGGGGTTTAAAAGGAAATTTTAAAAAATCAAAAAAATGTAAACCAAACAATTCCTCATTTCTCTCTCTAGCATTGGTGATCAGGGAGCAAAGAGAGAGGGTGACGGCCCATTCCGTTCGGCGCTGCCGGTGGTTCATCCGACAATGGCGCCGCCAACACATGGAGTGGCGCGGGTGTGCAAAAGTGAAGTATTCTTGGGTGGTTGTGCAAAAAACAAAGTCTGTTGAGAAAACTCCTTTCTCGTAGTAAAATATCCACCTTAAAGAAATAGACACAAATATGAAATCAAAGAACCAAGAAGATAAATGAATAATGGAGAAGAATTTTAAAGACTTGAATCGTAAAGAATGCTATCATAAAACGTAAATTTGCGCCCTCTCATAAAGAGAAAGCTAAAGGGCCTTCAAGCAAATTGCTTTAGCAGATTTCAAGCCTCGAACCAAGTATCAAATAGTACAATTGAAAAAACTTAGAAAGTAGGAATAAGAAGACCAATGAAAGTAATTCTAAGTATGAAGAACAAGAATTTGAGGGTGATAATCACAATGTGAATGTGTTTATCTTGTGTTGTAAATCATGAATTCTATCCCTATTTATAGAATTCCATCACCCTTGTTCGTTGTTTACATAACTCTTCACAAAAGAGTGCAAAATGTTGATGAAAATGTGTATGCAAAAAACTACAGCATTCTATCCAACGGTCAGAATTTTTAACCGCGTGACCGCGCTTCAAAATTCCATGCAATCATATGGTTGTTTTATTGACCGGACAGGTTAGTCTGGTCCGGTCCACCCGGTCTGTTTGGTTCGGTCATAACGGTCTGTTTAGTCTGGTTTTTGCATGTTTTGGACCGGTTCTCATCATTTCAATTTGATTTTTGCATTTTTTCACCTTTATACTTTGATATATATATTTGAACAACATTTTTATAACAGAGGCAAATAGGGACTCGGTTTTGATGATTTTCCAGCAATACTCGGGTCAAAATGGGTCGGTTATTGAGGTAAGTGTTTGGGTTTGTTTAATTTTGGGTTTTTTGGTTGTTTTGGGCGTCAATGATATGGGATTGAAGTTGGGGTAGTGGTGGTCGAGTTCCATGTGCGTCGGCATTGGTGGTGGTTGTGTGGCTGACTTGTGGTGGTGGGTGGGAAGTTGGCTATGGAATTTTGGGAAACTAGTGGTTCGGATTTGGGCAGTGAAGTTCTTTCGAAAACTGTGGTTCGGGTTGGTAATAGGTTGGCTGCAGTGTGTGTGATAATGCAGTGGTTGTATGTGTGTGTGTGCGTGGATGAATTGAAGGTTGTTAGGTTATGGCAAATTGAGGGGTTCACTGCGTGTGTGTTTCTTGTAGTGTTTGGTGTCGATGATGGAGGTTGTTGTGTAGCAGTGTGCTTAAGGTTCGGCTTATGTATGAATGTGATGTTGATTTCACTAAATTTTTTGTGCATGTGTGATCAAAGTTTCTACCAAGAAACTTACAGTTGGGAGAAGGAGTTATACCGAGAGTTTGAAAGGTTGTATGATTCTCAATGTGTTCTTGACGTGAGGAAGGAATGAGGGATTATATAATGGTTGATTGTGGTGTTAACATGGTAACCTAGGTTAAATCTTTGATTTATGGAAGAATTTCAAGAATTTGGAAGGAAAATTGATTGATTAAGGAACAAGAATGGGAATGTGGAAAAGTGGGGAAAATTTTTACCAATTGTGATTAGTTCTTTCCAAAATATTCGGTTAAGGAAAGATTATTTGACTATGTTAAAATTGATAATAAATAAAATAATAATAATAACGATAATTTGGAATTCAAAATAACTTAAATTTGGACAAATCTTAAAATTGAAATTGGAATTTAGAAGTAATTTATGAAATTGAGACATTTTAAATAAAATTGAAATTTGACTAAGATTTTGAATAAATTTAATTTCACTTAAATGGCTAGACGAGTGCGCTAATATTTAAAAATAGTGAACGTTAAGAGTTGAAGATCGTAGCGACAAGTTTGTTAAAATTAATTTTTAAAATTTGAAAATTTCTTGATCGCTACAATAGGAGAGGTCACCATCGTTACCGAAGGAGAGGAGAGGAGAGGAGAGGAGAGATCACCATCGTGTTTGCTGATTTTTGTCTGTGTGAGAAATTTTGGGATGGGGGAGGAATTAGGTTTTTTTTTTTAATTTACCAGTCGGTATGGGGGAACTTGGGATGGGGAAGGAATTCATTTTTTTTTTAATTAATAAATAAATGAATAAATAATAATAATAACTACCTGATTTGTGAAACTATTCCCTTTTCACATGAAAAATGAAATGTGATCTCTAATAACCGGCCTGGGCGTATATCCTAGCTTGGAAATCCTAGTCTAGTATATGAATATTATTGATGAAAGCAAAATGAATACAATGTAAGGAGGGGGACGAATGTGCCTTACCTCCAAAATAAAAAATATAAACTACAAAATGGAAAACACATGGGATGCGAGTTACAAATCAAAAGGTACTAAACATTAAGCTAATCCAATGTATTCCATTCCAATATAGTCAAGTTTCACAAGACCTTTAGCCCCTGTTCTGTTTGCTGTTTTGAGGTCGTTTTCTGTTTTTATTTTCGAAAACGCTAAAAACGCGTTCTCTTTACCATTTTCGAAAACGCATTTTGGAAAACAAAAAAAAAAATTGTACACAAAACGGAAAACGCCCGAAACATCGTTTTGGGCGTTTTGTGTGTATTTCGACAAAAAATGTCCAAAACGCGGAAAACGCGTTTTGGGATTTTTTTTTTTTTTTTTTTTTTTTTTTTTTTTTTTTTTATATAGAATTATCTTAACTTAGAACTAAGCTTAATATAAAGTTTTTATTTTTTTATTATTTTTTTAGAATTATCCTAGTTTGGAACTAAGCCTAAATAAAGATTTTTTTTTTTTTTTTTTTTTTTGAGAATTATTCTAACTTGGAACTAAGCTTAAATAAAGTTTTATTAAATTCAATATCAACATTACAAAAAAAAATTAAGTGAGAATTCTTATTATTATATTTCAAAAAATGCACCAAACTGCATGGAATCGAAATGTACCAAACACGCAAAACTCTACTAAACAAAGCTAAATCTACCAAAAAAGAGCAAAATTTCACCAAGATGCCTAATCTAATACCAAAAGCGCGATATATACCAAATTGTGAGATGTTTCAAATTGTGCCCAAGAAATTTACCAAAATGCGCAAATAGCTCTAAAATTTACGAAAACAATGCCAATTGTACTGTGCTAACCAAGATGTGTGAAATGTTAAAAAATGCTTCAAAATGTACTAAAATACACTATATATACCAGAATTCACCAAAATATACAAAATGCATGATATCGACCAAAATGCGCAAATCGTACCAGTGTGCGAATGTACCAAAATACAAGAAAACAAACCAAGTTAAATGAAATTTATCAAAATGCACAAAAATCTACTAAAATTCTAGAAATGTACCACATGAGAATTGTAGCAGGCAAGACCTATGATTAATCCTAGAAATGTGCCTGAATCAAATGTGGACTGATTACTCCACAAGGTCAAGATGACTTTTAAATTTATTTTGTTTAATCAAACTCTGTATGAGTAATTAGAGTTACATGTATTATGGAAGTAATTTGGACTTGAATATTATGTTATTAATTTCTTATAATATTTTTTTGGAGTTGAACATTAATGACATTATTATTTGGTCCAAAAAAAAGTTAAACAATATAGATTGTTTAATATAATTCAGAAGCAAATTCATTGAAAATAGTATAAGTTGTATTCTGCAAAATTTCAAACAGAACGTGTTTTCCAACTTTTCATTTTCAAAAACAGTTTTCAGAAATGACAAACAGAACACGTTTTCAGCAACATTGAAAATAAAAATAAAAACAGGAAATACAAAACATTTTCCAAAATGAAAATACAAAATAAAATACAAACAGAACGCCACCTTAGCCTTTCCCATAATCTTTTCTGCCTTAATAATTTTAAAGCATCTTTCATTATATCCTTTATTGGCAAACCAGTCGGACACCGAGTTACCTTCTCTCCAAGTATGTGTGATGATTCCCTTCATGTTTTTCAGGTAATGTTGGATGGATTGAAGAATGTATAGAAGTTCCCAAGGTCCCTTCATATGATTCACCTAGTGCAATGCAGTTTTGGAATCCGTTTCGACCCATATATTCATAATTCCATGTTTCCAGCAAAGTTGAAAATTGGTTTCTATAGCCCTCAGCTCAGCCTCCAAGATTGAACACTCTTCATAAAACTCATAAAAAGCCCAAACCACATCTCCAAGATTGTTTCTAAGAACTCCTCCACCGGCTGCAAGTTTATCAGATTTCAATGCTCCATCGGTATTGAGTTTATGCCACCCTTTCTCAGGTTTTTTCCATATAAAATCATCGGAATTCTTCTCTGATTTTTCTCAAGGTTGGTAAATAACCCGGCATGTTGCATAGCAGAAATCAGAGTGTTAACTTGTTTGACAATTTTGACAGATCTCATATTGATACGATTATGCTTGGCTTCGTTCCTGGACAACAATAAAAACCAGATAACAGCAAGGGGTAGAAAATGTTTGATGTTACCCGGATTAGCATTATTTTTGTGAACCAATGTATAACCATTGATCTGGGGTGATTACAGATGTTAATATTAACCTCCATAAGATCACAGTAATGACTCCATACTTCTTTAGCAATTTTCCCATCCAGAAACACATGCTTGATATCTTCAACACTGCAGCAGCATTGACATCTTGAGGCAAGATTGATCACAAATTTACTCTGCATGATACTATCAACCGGTAGTCAATTGTTCCATAGTCTCCAAGTACGAAATGCAATTTTCTTTGGGACATACTTGTTCCAGGTTTGTTTGAAAGACCATTGTCTAGTCTTATTCTGTCTGGATAGGTTCAAACAAGATAAAATGGAAAACTGACCCGAGTTATTTGTGTTAGGATCGATACATGACCAAGAACAAATATAATTAAATGTAAAAATACATGAACGCCAAGATTTTTCGGCCAAAGGCCCCGGAGGTTCGATAATTCAAGAATCATCTACATCCCCCGTTGAGCAATCCATCAAACTTGGATTTACGCTCAAATCCACTAAGCACATCAAGAAGTTCATTACATTTTCAAGATCAACACCAAGAACACCAAAATGATCTCCAAGAATCACTAATTCTATCCACTACCATACAACACACGGATTTCACAAAGATTACTCTCCATCTAAACTATGTTTTACACATATCGTAAAATCACTCCAAACACGAAGAAATTGGAGAAACCACAAAGAAAAGATACTCTAATCATCAAGAAAAGAGATCACAAAAGGGAATTACAAATGGACATCACTAAGCAATCTTGTCCGAACCCTTAATCAAAAATGCCTCCCAAAGGGAGCTAAAAAGGAGAAACCGTCAATTGTGTTGTTGTGGAACCACCAAGATTATTATCACCAATTTGATATCACCAACTTAATATAATGGTCTAATTCTAGGCCAAGTATGTGGGCTTAACCAATTTAGGCCCAACCTCAATGTCTCCATCTTGGAAGGATCAACCTCAATGCCATTAATTGTGACGATGTGACCCAGAAAGGCTATCTTCTCAAGCCAAAATTCACATTTCTGAATTTGGCGTACAACTTTTCTGCTCATAGTGTCACACCCCTTTTTAATTAACAATTTGTATATTTGTATAAAGGCTGAAAATAATTACTCGATCTAAATATGCGACAATTTTTTTTAACATAGAATAAGCATTCTCACAATATAACGATAGTATATTGAGATAAAAGAAGACTATATAAACTTACTGAAAGAATTTTACATTGAGGTTACAAAAGTATAAACAAACCCACTTTGTAAGTCATATATACATGCATTACAAGATTCCAAAATACAGTACAAGAGACTTTAGAACCAAAAGATAGCCCACAAAATAACACTGCAGGTCTTCATCCATGTACATCGACCCTCGAAATCCTGTAAGAGCTTCACAACCAGTAAGATCATCTATGAACTTGCATGCTCACCTACAATCCAAGAACTACATGAGCTAATGCCTAATAAGTAAAAATCATGCATGCCATGATTATGAATACATAGTCGTGCAATTTCCTTCAAAAACATAAGGTTATAAATGCATCATATTCAAATATTAACCAGGATGAACTTAAGCCATTTTGATTGAAATCATTTCTTTTCACTGGGCTCTTGACCAATCTACTTTGCACTGAAAAGAGCTTTGCGCAATATCAAATCAATATCAATAATACAATGGCCAATGTGTCATCGACACAATCGAGTGGACTAGCCTCCTGTGACCACTAGAGGTACATCTCCTACCGGCCTCTATGATCACCCAAGAAGTATCCCACACACGGTGTCAATAATTATAATATAACAAAGGCACAGTCAAGTGGTCCACCCTCCCATAACCCACCAAGGACTCACCTATCTCTCCTTGTATTCACCAAGAGGTCACACTTACTTGCCAACAAATCACAGCATGCCTCGGTGCCCTAGTAGTGGTCAATAAAACATTTTCCAATATGATTCACTTCTCAAATCATGTCATGCATGCTAGATATCAAACTTTATAGTATGTCGTGCATGCACGTGCCCAGCCAATGCTCATGCATAAAATACATGATAAAAATGATGTCTAGAACACATATTCAATCATCGTGTTCAACATAAGATATGAAACATTCCAACAATTAATATTCTCTTGCATTGTAGTTGTAAATTGATTTTTACTTACCTTTTGCCTCTGTGTGTGATGAGAACCGAGAAAGTCAAACCTCGATGCGCATGCCTGTGGGACCCATGACGAGATTTGATGCTAAGGGGGTTCAAGATTCGAGGCTAAACAAGTAATTAAAGTCAAAAAAAGCAAGCCGAGAATCAAGTTGGAGCCAAAAAGAAGAAGAAAATGGACTCAGCCAATTTCGGTCGACCGAAAATCTGCAGAGATTTTTGAAGGCAGCCTCAGTCGCGTTCGGCTGAGGCTTGGTCGATCGAAAGTCCCATTTCGGTCGACCATGTGATCGACCGAAATAATTTAGGTCGACCAGTTCGGTCGACCGAAACACTCCGTTTCACAAAAAGGGGTTTTTGTTGCAATTTTCGAAATTACACATTTTACCCATTTTGTACATTATATACACATTCTTTTTCATTTGTAAAAAAACTTGGTTGTTCATTGTCATGCTCTTGAGAACTTAGTCTAGAGAGACTCCTTTTGAGGTAAGGTTAAACCTCCTTTGTTCTTGTATTTTTCTTGGAAGTTAATCAACTCTACTTGAGTATTATTATTCTTGTGTTGTTGTTTGTTTTCTGCCACCTTGAAATTTGTTTGATTGATACCCATTGGGCTAGGGTTAGTTAATCCTTGAATTTTGGGTTAGATTTAAACTTGGGTTAAAGTGTTTATCCTCTATTTTATCATTTTAGCTTTCTTGGATTTTGTATTAAATTGTTGTGGGAATTTTCGGTCAGTATACCGAAGGGGTTCGCATCAGTGTGTGTGTTCTCTACGAGTGTAAGTCAAGTCTTTCTTTCCACTTCAAGGCGTCAAACAACCTGTATTTTTACTTAGTATCAAACACGACTCTTAAGTTCACAAGCTTAATACGTACATTCTTCACTAGGACCATTAATGTCAAGACCATTTAGATAACACTAGGACTTCAAGTAGTAGCTCCAAAATTACCCCTATTTCCAAGTTCAACACAGGTAAAACACATTTGTTTGGATCAATAATGTCCTAACACTCATTCAAATCAACTTCCCAAGCTTTAGAGGTGAATGGTAAATATGCAAGGGTGAAACTATACAAATTTTGAAAATGGACAGATTCTAATTTTAAGTTTCAGCTGTGGCGCAGGTTGATTCATTCACATTTTCACACCCTTAATCATATCCATTCATTCCAAAATTCTTACCATTTATGACATGTATATGAAGGTAATCATGTCCCAGAAGTACACAAATTTCATGATTCAAAGCCTCAAAATCAACTCATTTTTATAGCACATCAAACCAATAATTTCACTGGGGCTGTTTGGAGTTCTACTCTAATTATTGTGCTTCAAGTCTTTCTGCCCCCTTATAAATCATTTAAACACCTTTAACTCATATGTAAACACTTTCAAATTGATAAATACATTATTCCTCAAGATATAACTCAAAATCAATTGCTAAATCATCAAAGGTCATCAATTCCCAGTTTCTGCCTATAAGGTGTTTCTCACTTTCTTTCAATCAATAACCATTCTCTTGTCATCATAAATTCACCAAAACATGCCAACATCACTTAAATCAAGTTAATATATTAAATAGGCCATAAAACACTCCAAAGAAATGGATTAAAACCTCAAAACCGTGACACTTGCTTGTGTAGGACGTCAATGCCCAGATTCCGTCTTTATAACTTCTATTCAGCTTTCTAGTGTTCTCTCTCATTTGGGAGCATTTGAGGACGTCTTTAGGGAGTTTTTTTGTGTCTTAAATGGTAGGGATAAGGTTCAAAGGAGCTGGAGTCGTGATAAATCCCTTAGGGGTTAAGTAATAAGCTACCAAAGCACAAGTGCATATAAGCAAGCATGAGGTGGCAACTTCCTATTTAATTCAGATTTTGTATCAACCTCCTTAAGTCCAAATCACGTGTCCTTAACATATTTCAAGAGTTTAACATGTAATTTAATAACCATAGGATCCCAATTTTGATGATAAAGTAATTTCCTCAACCGTTGATTCGAATCCATTCCTGATTGACACCCGATTCTCAACCGATTTCTATAATTCTCACTTCAGTACTTATCACTTCACTTGAGCCTAATAATATAACATTGTGATCATACCATCTTATACCTAATCTCCAAATTGTGTTACATACTTATCTAGGTCTAGGATAACTTTAATCAATCTGAAATAAAAGTGTAAGATCTCACCGATCATAAGTACGATGCTTTCCAAATTATTGTTGAGTCACAATCCATTATCCACCACTTGATAAACCAAAATTTTCACCATAGCTCAACATGAGATTTATTACCTAAGTCGGTAAGTTCGATGAATAATACATTAAAAGGATCAAAAGTTATGACCAAAATACTTAAGATGGCGCGTACTGAATTTGGACAGAAAATCAACCGTTCAATCGCGCGGTTGAAATAGTGTGCGACCGCACTCCTATAAGATTTTCAAAGAAGTAGAACGTTCAGTTCGGGGTGCAACCATGCTTGTGTGACTGCTCAAAACTGAACTGTGCGACCACACGGTTCAACAAAACACCAGAATGCGGGATTTTAAGTTATTTTCGGATTTTTCTTTAATTCCCTCAAGTCTTATAGTATAAATACACCCCTCGTACCCTAGTTCCCAACTTTGAAGCTTGTATTACTTTGAAGACATTGAAGGTAAATCCTTCCTTTCAACATTGTTCTCTTTGAAATTTCTTCAACTTCATTTAGAGTTTATTATTCTTGTATTGTTGTTGAATCCACAGTCTTAGTATTTACTTATTTCTTTCCATTGGGTTAGGGTTTATTCCTTGAAATCTTGGTTAGATTAATTTTGGGTGAAAATCACTTTATTACAAATTTTAGCTTTCTTTGGTTGATTATTATTTGTTGTGGGAATTTTTTGTCAAACACCAAGGGAGTTCACATCATTTGGTATCTGAGCTTGAGTCTAAAATTGGTAAATATATTTTTTAAATTCTTATTCTTATTGTTCTTCATATTTTTTATATATATATATATATATATATATATATATATATATATTTGAAAAATTGTATGCTCTTGAGCTATTGTTGATTCCTACATCTTGAGTATTTTGAGTTGTTGTCATATTTGAAATTGTTGGGGGTTGTCATTAACCATACACTTACATTTCCATGCTATACAAAGTGTGAGCAAAAAGTGTTTGATAAAATGTCTTAATGAAAGGGTGATTACGATCCATGCCATTTTCAGTTGTAAGGTGGCTCGACATGTTTGGAAGACAGTAGGGTAGTGGCAGGTTATAAAAAAGCTAGTGAGAGGAACAAGAGCTGGTATATTGTTCATTGCCTTTTGGGAGAAAGTGTCAGTGGGAGACCGGGGATGGGTTGCGGGCCTCTGTTTGTTACTGTGGGGAGAACGAAATAGATTGGTTATGTGGACAATGTCACTCAGCGCCGGTGGTCTTGGATATTGTTGGTAGGTTATGGAAGTGGGAGGAGGGTGTGGGAACTGGCCGGTAAGGATTTTGTTTCTGCCCCCATCAAGTCTTTAGCTATGCATGGCGGTTGGAGGGTGCCACCCTTCGGGAGACTGAAACTGAATGCGGATGCAGCCATATGGATGTGGACAGAACTCTATTTAGGAGGGGTGGTGGTGCGCGATGCAAATGGTGTGGTGCTGGGAACCCAGACCAAGAGCTTGGTTGGTAATCTCATCGTGGATGATGCGGAGGCCGCTGTTATTCAGGACAGACTACTGTTTGCACTATCCAATGGTTTCTTTGTGGATCTGGTGGAGACAAATTCATTGCGGGTTGGTCAAGGACTCCAATCGAATTACTCTTATGCACCAAATGGTTCCATTTTGAGTGATATTAATCTGTTACTTCGTAGTGTAGTGGGTACATGTTGCTATGTCCCTTGGGACAATAATACAGTCGCTCATTCCTTGCCAATGTTTGGAGCTAACAATTTAGTTGATAGGATTTGGACGGATGGTATTCCTTGGTTTTTGCCGACCCGATTCGGGGCGAATTAATTAATTAAATTCAGTTTTTTCCTCCAAAAAAAAAAAAAAAAAAAGAGGTTGGTGATAGATTCATAATTATATTTTGTAAAGGTTGAGGACGAAATGCAAATTTTCTGTTATTATACTATGAATATTTCCTTAGATTTTGTGAAGTTTCCATCAATATTTTCCGACTCAAAAAGGCCTATGTAGCTACTCGAGTTAAACGATGGACAGCAGAGTTCCCATACCTACGGATACAAGAAAAATATACATTGCTAATGTTGTTACAAAGGTGTCAACAGTCGTTAATGACCAGACCAAAATGCGAGTGGTCTGGTAGAGAACGTCGAAGAGCATAAAAAACTAACGGGCATCCGTCTCAACAATGATGTCTCTCAATCCCGACTCTTTGATTCAAAGTAGTGTTTCACGAACATGCATTGCTTCCGCTATTTTGGGATTGTATCTTCCTATGACAAGCATAGATTTCCCGCAGATGAAAGTTCCTGTCTCATTTCGAATGATGAAATGAAATCCGACGTTGTTTATATCCGCGAAGATGGCCCACATCTACATTCAGTTTTAATATTCCTCTTGGTGGTTCCAGTTCTCTGGGGTTGGTTTGGAAACGCTTAGAGATGTTGTACCCAAGAAAGGTTTCTGGGCATCAGGCCATTGCTGTAGAAATATTTTGGCTAAGGAAACAACTTTCGATGCCATTGAGGACGAAGCTTTCCAGACGACTTCGTTTCTATGATTCTACTTTGACCAACAGATTATGGCTACATGGTTTCTATCTTCGTTGTCAACCGCATTCAAGAACGAGCAAAACCAGTCTTTAAACCAGTTGGCATTTCTAGAAATATAATCTGCATGAGAAAATGGCTACACCTTCCGGGAAAATGGGCAAAAGTATAGACAGTGCCTCATTGTTTCCTCCTCGTCTAAACACAGTGGACAACGGGCTTGAATGGGAACAAGTCTAGTTCGTAACCTATCATCTGTAGAAAGAATCTCATTAGTTGCACGTCAAATAAAATTCTTGACTTTCGAAGGGATCTTGAGCTGCCATAATTTCTTCCTCCGAGGGATTATTATTATTCCAACTGATTTGTTGTTGGGGATAGTAAGCACTACGGACCGAATAATTCCCATTCAACTCATAAATCCAAATTAAGCGATCAGCAACATGTCGTCAACTTAAAGGGATTTGAAGGATGAAATGTCTGTCCCTTTCATTAAAAAGGTTGTTGAGAATGTCTATGTCCCACTAGTTAGTTTCCTCTCACATGAGCTGATTAACAATAACTGCATTACAGTTAAACTGAAATGAGCTTTGCCTTTAATTTTTTTATTTTTTTTTTATATTGTAGCTTTTATTTGATAATATATTTTAGTTTATAAATTAGTTTAATTATGATTTCGAGGTTAAAAATAGGAGAGAGAAAATATATGTGGTTAAAAAATGATTTGAAAAATTATGTAATTTATAAACTGATTATAAATCACTTTATTTTATTTACGAAACGAATGTTTTTTCTACTTATTTTATCTTATAATTTGATTTTTTGTCATGTACTATTTTTATCTTTTATTTTGTCATAATAAATTTTAATATACATACATATATTAAATTTCATTTAATATTCATAATAACACTGTAAATGTGCCTTTGTTTTATAATATTGTTTAATTTATAAATTGATTTATTTATAATTTTGAGGTAAATAAAATTATAAAACAATTTATCATTTGTTGTCTTTTCAAAAGTTATATACCCATTCTGTGTCTGGTAACCAAGAATCTTCTCAAACTTGAACCATATTTCCATAACCTATGCAAAAGCGACAACCTTTTTCCAAAAGATTCTGAGTAGCTAAGATACTATTCAATACATAATAACTTGGATTGTAACCTAATTTCTCATCCAAAAATGAAGTACGAGGAAAGTGTCGAGCTTTTAAAGTTTTGGTTACCAGCGAATTAGGCTCTGGGATTAGCTTCCAAGCAATTTTTCCTAAAAGGGCACGATTCATAAAATGCAATTTATTGAATCTCGTCACTTTGATGTTTTGCTAATTAAAGACGATCCCAACTTATCCACGAAATGCCTCTCGATGATCCTTTCTGATTTCCTTACCGGAAGGTATTCATCATATCCTCAACGTCTTCACATAAGCCTTTGGGAAGTAGAAAGATACTCCCATCAAAATACGTTAAGGATTAGGTGTCCAATGGGTACAACTGTACAAATAAATGCAGCCTTATCGTCCCAACAATTAACCACAAGCACCCTTGAAAACTCGAAAATTTATGGTGTGTTTGGAAAAGACAAAATTCTCTCCTTTTAATATAAATATAGATATAGATATAGATAGATAACTTATAGTGTGTTAGGAAAAGACATTGATACCATGTTTATGAACAACTACTAGACTGTCACGTGCGTTGCACGTGACGTTTCATATTTGTGTTCATCCTCGTGAGATTTGAAAGTTAAAAAGATGCTATTTAGACATATATATTGGTGTCTAAAAAATTGATTATATAGGTAAAAAAATAAGTGAAATTTGAAAGAAGTTATATTCCAGTAATTAACAATAGAGTTTTGCCATTTTCTAGAAAATACACACACACAAAATAAATAAATAAATAAATCTTTATATTTGTTTAATGGAGTTGTGAATTTTTGTGATAGAATGGACGAATACTGAATATAACGAATACTCAAGTTACACGGTCCAAGGAAGACATAAACTGAAAAACCTCAAGCTTCAAAAAGAAGGAAGAGGAAAGGGGTGGAAGCAACTCAAGCCACACGCTGACACATATTTTGGGTCATGGTGAGGAGATGATAATAAGGCATTCAACATTTGGACAGAATAAAAAATGCATCCCATGATTCTTTCATCTATGACCGTCAGATATCACACAAAGTAATTTCTGAACATAATTTCAAACGATTACCTAGTATAACCATCATATTAACAGGAACTGCAGATCAATATCATATCTGTCTATATATTTTAATAGATAATCAAAACATAAAAACAAAAACTTTAAGGATATAATATCAGATCTTTAATAATCGAATCAAATACTCTCACTGCCAAGTACTGAAAAATAATGCCCATGTTTTCCATTTTTTTAAGAATAATAACTGATACTATAAAAAAGAAATTCTAAATTTTCACAGCCCAAAACTAACACAACTACCACATCCCATTAAGATTTTAGCCTCAATAACTATCAATCACAAACAAACAAGAAAAGATAATCCAATTAGGTAGTAGCCTTACATCACCAAAAGAATATGGAAGCCCAGTTGCATAAAATATCAGAAAAATAAATAAATCAAGGATTAAGCTTTGTTAGTTTTTCCCATTTCCAAAACTTTCACCTCAATATTAATAAATTACAAAGCAATACTCAGTTTTTTTTTTTTTAGTTTGGGCCGTAAGCAATACTCAGTTTTGCTTATAGACAAAAAGAAACCATACCTTATTCTATTTGTTAGTGAGTACTCCACATCAAAACCATTCACCACATATACCCATCGAAGTCAATTTAAAACGCAACCACCCAATTGCAAAGTATTTCCATCCTTCCATCTTAAAGCAAACCTGAAGAAATTCATTTCAAATGAAAATCACCAATCAATGCCGCTAAATTATAGATTGATTTTGACATTTAAACCATCCCATTTCTTTCTCTAATTTGTAAAAACTGTGTCAGAAAAAATGAAAATAGATAGCTCAGCCCAACACAAAAATCTATCGCTGAACTGCTAATATTTGTCAAAACATTAAGCTTTTGTCGGCCACCTGTCTATACTTTAATTTAAAACAGATTTACAAAAGTTCTTAATATCAAAATGGATTATAATCAATTTCAAAGGTATAAATAACATTTGAAGACCTTAAAATAGCCTCATTTTGGACAAAGGTCACATAGATGTAGATCTTAGATCACACTTAAGGCAAGGCAAAATTAAATTAAGGACCACCAAGAAAATGTTACCTCAGCCACTTGGTTTGCAAATAAAGGAGGGAGCACCAACCTCACAAAAAATTTATGCATCCTTCACTTGCTCAACGATATCTTCCTTCTTTTGAGCCGCTGCAAAAAGAAAGAGGATTGAATAAATAACAACGATAGCAGCATAATATCAAGATATATAATGGAGAAAAATAAAGTGTTGAATGGATGACAATAAAGAAAGATAAAAGGTCATTAACCATATTAGAAAGTTCATCTATCCTTTTTTTATGTCCTCACAGAGAACCTCTGAAATGTAGGACTGAAATAAAAATTAAAAATGAAACTTTTATGAGAAATTATGCATACGAAAAATACATTTCCAACATAAAATATGAATAAAGGGATAATTACACTTGAACTTGGAGATATCCTATTTATTAACAAATTAAGAGACAAGCCAACAAGTTGTAAGAAATCGAAGAATAAACATCATATAATTGTAACTCAAGTCGATTGCTTCAAGCATATGAAAAAGATGCAGCTGGCTATAACTAATTAGGGACCCCTCCTACATATGAAAAAGATGCAGCTTCAAGCAATTGCTTTCAAGGCTCTCCATCCATCTGTCGGAAATGGAAGAAATTGAAATGAAAATTAAAGTTGGAAGATTCTGAAGTCACTTATGTATGAAGAGAGAAGAGAAAAGCGTACTTTTTTTTTTTTTTTTTTTGAAGAAACGCGTTTCATCATTTTGAACAGTAATATTTGAGGTGGATGAAACGGCAGCATTTGCGGAACTGTTCTTATGCAGTGGCGGATCCAGGACCAAAGTCCAACTAGAGCGGTCGTTGACCGTCAACTACTGCAATAGCAAGATTGTTTATTATTATTTAAATAATATTAAAAATTCATCAATCAATATAAAAATACTCTAAACATGATTGTAATGAAATATGAAAATATAATCCAATATTCACGAAATCACAATTCGCAAATCCAATATTCTCCAATTAACAATTGAGCACAATTGAGTTGAGAGGGCGTTGAAATCTATATTTCAAACAGAGACTTAGCCTAGTTTGCTGCCCAAAATGCCAAATCCCAACAATAATGTCATTAATCAAATCTCAAATTCTCATTGACTCAATCTCAATTCTCAACAATCAAATTCATTACTTTTATATGCATAATAATATACCCAAAAAGTCAACAAATGTATATTCCCAAATCTTAGTCTCAATTGTCAAATTAAATCATAAATAGAGATTAGCAACATACCTAATCAAAGGGAGGAGACTGCTCTGCTATATTTTTTTTGTAAAACATGTCCTTCAAAGCATCAAATAGCATGCTATCAGCATCTCAGAGTCAAAAGCCTAAATAATTAAGTCTACCATTACCTGATTTCCTTTATCATTTAGAATAAATTAAGAACACAAAACAAGAGTTAAAAAAATATCCATAAAGTTTTTGCAGATTAAAAGCTAGAAAGATATCAAAGCAGATAGACTAAATAAAGGGGGAGGGGGGGGGGGGATTGGAGCTAAAGATTAAAATAGAACTACGAACCATTAGCGAGAAACATCCAGTGGTTGGTGGAGCTCAAGCAAGACGAGCAGAGTGAGGAGCGGCGATGACTCACATAGTTCAATTTCACATAACCTCATGTGCTCAACAAATAGGTTGGCTGTCCGGGACTGAGTGTTTTACCGTAAATTTTGGGTAATTAAAACTGATTTGGGCCACTTTAAGATGGGCCTATTTTTTCTAAAAATGGCTCAACCAGACAGAAGTCCAACACCTCTTGGCAAACAGTTCATCGTTCACCTGCATTTTCTTCTTCCCGACGGTTTTGTATCAAATTTTCCAAACACATCAGTTTTCACAGGAGCAAACATGCTCTAAATTTCAAACAAAAAAAAAAAAAAACAGAACTGCACTGCACTGCCAGCAGATCCGGCTAACGCGGCCTGGCTAGCTCGCCGGTAGCTAGATTCGCCTCTGTTCTTATGAACAGTGAACACATGAAGTGAATCTTATTAATAGTAGTGATTTCTATAATACACATTTTTTAAACCACTTTTTATTCATTCACATTTTTCAAAATTATTTTTTAACTTTACATTTTATCTTAAAAATCATAAATACTTTGTTTGCAAAATAGAGTTTTAATTATATATAACAAAACGCGAAATAAGGATTTCTTTGTTTTTTAATACAAAAACCCCTTGTAATGCAAAAAAAAAATTGATATATACCTAGTTGACTTGACGTTGCTGCTATGTGTTCAAACTTTGGCTGTTAACCCTTACAAGTGTTCCATGGGAAAACCATATATTACATAAGTTATTCAATTTGGATTCTCCAAGCCATAGTGTTAACACACCTTTCAGATGACATCCTAATCTACATGTATAAATGGACTTTTGCTGGTTATATTAAGGACATATTTTAGCAATTCCCCGAACATGTACTTGAATTATGCTACTATGCCCAAATTTGATGACCAAAAAGGTGACAGAATTATTGTGGGTCGTTGATTTCGATGTTGATGTGACGGATAAAAAAATAGATTATTAACAAATGTGAAGGTGTAAAACTTTGGCTCAAAAATTCAGTCCCCGTAGCACAGTTGACATATACATAGACTCAATTTCAAATAAATGTCTTTTTTTTTTTTTTTTTTCTTTTCCCCCATGTATTGTAGAATCAGGCTGATATGACTTATATTTTCTATGTTTACAATTATGGAAATACGATTTCATTTTTCATTTTGTTCCCAATTTAGCCTCAATTTTGTAAATCGTTTATGCAAAAGTTTTGTATTTGATTTTTACCACTTACCAGTTCTACAAATGGAACTCTATATGCAAAAGTTCTAGCAGAATTCTGATCTGCAGCAGCTTGAGTTTCAACACTTGCCTCGTTCAACCTTCGTCTTGCTGCACACCGTGTTGCTCAACATTATAGTTTGCAGAATATGGTTCAGGGCTTGGCCATAAAGAAACCAGAAAGTAAGGTCCCTTTTGTCCGTTTATCTGATGTACCAGCTAAACAGTCAGAAAATGATGAACTTGATCAAGTAAAGATTGTGATAAAGCCGAGGCATTCTAAGGCTTCCTCAATGGGGCTTAACCACTGTCCAATGAGAACTGTGGAAGAGAGGACGGAGGAGTATAACGAGCACGAGCTCGTTTTTTTCGTATTCCAAGTAGTTCTGGGTCAGAAGATGTTTTTCGCATGTTGCTTCTAATATGAATAATTTGAATGGAGATGAAAGTGAAATTTCAAGGAACTTGGGAGTGGATGAGGATAAAAAGCAGTAGCAGCAGGGACATTGGTGGTACTTATTTATATTCCTTAAAGTCCCCTCAAATTGTTAATTATGATTCATATTCTAACTGTTCTTGTAAAGTACAGTAAAGCCATGCCTTTTAAGTTAAAACATTCTTCTAAATTTATGTTCATTGGCAGCCTGAGCGCAATGACCACAGGAGTTGGGATTTGACTCCGACTCTGCAAGAATAATATCCCACAAAGAAAGCAGAAGGCAGTCAAGGGAGACAGTTTTTTGGAAGAACTCTTTCTTTATTTATGAACAAATAGATGTGCACATGCCTTATCCAGGGGATTGAATTGATGAGGGCTGAAATTAGATGAGGAGAAAGAGACATGGAAAAGTCATTGCGAGATTTAAAGAGAATTTGGTTGAGCCACCAATTTTTCATCTGATGAAGAAAATGGGAAAACTTGGGCCTTTCTCTGCTTCGTGAAGTTGTTAAATTAATAAAATAGTTTAATTTTACAATTCGATATTCTTTTTTATTGATATATTGGTTTTTTCATAGATTGTTAATAGACTAATGGGAGGACAAACTTTAATTAGTTAAAGTATTACTGCAGCTTCTGGTCCAAATTGTTAAAGGGCTTGAGTTTTGTTGTGGATGAGATTGTTATATAGGGTATGAACTTGTTGATGTTAATTGATGTAAAGCTTGTTAAGATTCAGAAATTGTTGATGTAAACTTTTGATGACTTTGAAATTTATTTTGTTGAACTAAACTCTATGTGATTGTTTTGTTTACACGGATGGGGAAGTAATTGGAACTTGAACAGTAATGTAACAACAACAATTAGAAAAGCTAATTTCTTATAATAGAGTGGAATGATTACTCAAGAAGAACAAGATTAATTTGAAATTAGATAAGATAATTTCTTATAACATTTTTGGAACTTAACATTAATGGTTTATCTATTTTTGTAATATTTTTCTAATCATTATTAAATTAATCCAATAAAAATTAGATAAACTATTTTTTTATAATATATAGTAAATCTTCAAACTCAAGAAAATTTATACTTTAATCTACAAGCAAATTAATTACAAATGGTCAAAGTAGTATTTCGCAAAATTTCAAACAGAACATGTTTTCTAATTTTTCATTTTCAGAAACAATTTTTAGAAAAGCAAACAAATCGCGTTTTCAGCAAATTTGAAAAAAAATAAATAAATAAGTTTTCGAAAATGAAAACAGAAAATAAAATACAAACAGTTAGCAGCCTTGAGTAAAAGAAAGAAAGAAAGAAAATAAAAATAAGCTCGCTTCTAAATTAAATAGATGGACGTTGTGAAGGAACCGGTGTGGGCCAAGCTGGATGCACAAGAGGGATGGACAAAATGCGTTCATCAGGTATAGATTCTTGAAGCTCGTCGACCTTTTCATACATGTCTTGACTAATCTTATACTGAAATAAATGTTTGCCCCATATCATAAAAACCACATCACCATTGTTTGGATGAACGGCAAGCCCGCTAATCATCTCCTTAGTACTTTTCAAGTTTATCTCATGAACCAAAACCCATGAGGTGGAACCATCTTTGCTATATTTCAATTCCCAAATTTTCATAACAAAGCAGCACTCCTCATCTCTTGCCTTGAAAACATGTAATAACCTTAACTCTTCGCCAACCACTCCCAAGTGTGTTTCGCCACAAGAATTCTGCACCAAGTCATTAGGAAAGTCAATGACACTACATCGAGGACCATTGAACAAATCAAGCGCAATAATCCTAGCTGAAGTGAATTTGGTTTCTGGCCAATATAGAATTCCTTTGCATGTAACAATCTCAAGATAACCGTTAAACTTGATTTCTTTGGATACAGGATACGAGAAGAATGAACAGCTCCAGTTTCCTGATTTAGAACAAAAAACATACGCTCTAATTCCATTCCTAATTGCATCATTCTCTTCATGCCTAATTGCTTCTGTATCTTCATATAAATAATGCTTGATTATTACCACCTTGTATTGGTATTGAGCTCCAAATTGTTTGTTGCTACAGTCTTCGGGCATACAAAATAGTGCAAACCCAGTCGGAAATAGCCGTCCAGGAAATTCAGGGAGTTGAAACCACTGTTTAGTAAATGGATTACAAATGTAGTAATCTGACTTATTACGTGTACTAGATGACACAAGCAACAAGTCATCAAATGATGCCCTTATGATCATAATAGAAGGCATGAAGTCCAAAAACTTAGATGATGACGCCTTTTTATGGACAAACATTGACTCCTCATAAGATAGTATGCAAAGTGGTTGAAAACATTGGACGCTTCTGGCCATATAGATATCACTTGAACGAAATATGATAGTGCGAGGCAATAGGTAGCGATCTTGATGGTCACGATGATGGAGTATGAAACTCGAAATAAATTGAGGCTGGAAAATAACAGAATGCCAAGGGCGACAAACAGAGCCAAAGAAAATAGCAGATCGATAATTGGGGAGTCTAAGAAATATCTCCATCAATATGTCTTCACTGGCATTTTTCAAAAACTTGGACACTACAAGCAATAATGAAAATATTTAGTTAGTACGCATACAAATATGAAAAAACCAAAAAATAAGAAACATTCAATTTGCTAATAATAAACATCAAGTGTAGTTTTTTACACACTAAACTTATATAACTCGGCAGGAATTAGAAGAGTCAGATACAGTTGATGTATAGGAAACTAATATTTGATTAATGACCTAAAGTCTATAATATATATGTTCTTGCTTTAGATATGTGAGGTGAAGTTAAATTTCCGCAAGTCCGTCAAAGCACAAGAACGTGTGTGTATGCACATTAATATGCTTTGAGAATGCAAACTAAGTCTCAAGTACCATGCATCAAAAACAATTATGATCCATTTGTTAGCTAAGGCGGGATTTGAGTGAAAAAAAAATGAATTCCAAAAAATTTATTTTCCTGTGAATTAGAAGTTTAAAGAGTGTGATTGGTTTAATTTTTCTAGGTCAAAAAAGTGAGACATTTTTCAAGTGTTGTTGTTTAAAAGACATTATTTTTCATGACAAATAAAGCAAAATAAGCTATACTTTAATCAAAAAAAGTTTACTTTTTTAACACATTTGTACTTGATAATAAAAATATTAATTTCTGAAAAAATAAGTCAATTAACAACAAAAATGATCAAATGAGGCGAAAATGGTAAACCAATTCTCGCCAAAGTGGTGAGAATTGGTTTGCCTTGAAAACAAGACAAACCATCATGTGCCAAAAGTTGGCAACCAATTCCAAGCCAAAATTATGCTATCGAAAAAAAAAAAAAGGATGGAAAATAACAAATGAATTCCTACTTCCTAGGCAAAAGATGGCTTCCAAACACTGCCTTACATAAGGTCGTGTAAGTAAGAATATTAATACGCACACGCACGCTTACCTAGTTTAAAATCGAGGTTTTTGTTGGAAGAAAAGTCATCTCCAACTTTAGCTTCATTTTTTCTCCGAATCCTTTTTTTCTTGTGCGCCCTTCTCTTTCCCTGAAAAAATAATAAGAAAGAAAGAAAAGAAAATATATAACAATATTGTCAAGATTGATAATTGGACGATCCCTTTACTTAAAATGACAATTGAGATCTCTCGAACTCTCTCTACTTGTGAGAGAAAGGGGAGAGAGAGAGTGAGAGAGCGTCTACTCCGAGGTACTCACTAGCGAGTTTCTCGATGGGAGTTTAGTACCTAGTGAGGTTTCTTCTCCGAGCCTTCATAGGCAGCGGAGTCTAGTGGCGCAATGTCTTTTGTACCTCTTTGCAAATTGTGTCTTTTGTACCACTTTTGGAGTTTAACAAGATAAGGTTTCAAGGATGTATGTGATGCCGAGATGGCTTAGGCAGGAATGGTATGTGTAACCTATTAGATATTAGTTTTAAATTGTTAGAATACAGATGTTGTTTTCGTATTGAGTTGAATATTTAGGCAGGAGTGGCACGTGTAGCCCATTCCCTAAAAAGAAAGTCCGGTTACCCACAACTCTGCCTATTTGCTCATATTTTAGTGGATTGATGTACTGACTATGTTCGGTTGTACTATCGTCCGCATTTTGCAGTAGCCATTTTCTTATTGAATGAAATTACAGACTTCAAAAAAAAAAAAATGACAATTGAGAGATGTTACTTCGGGCTGATAAAACAATAATTAATTATAGTAGGAGGAGGGGGAGTAGTAGTAGTAATAAAAAACTTGGATTTCAAAATCCACATATGAAAATACATAGAACCTCGTAGAGGGATTGGTACAAAGAGATCAAACTTATAACTATGAGATTTTTTTTCTTTAATCATTACATTACAACTTTTTAAACCCCGACCCTTTCCTCCCCATGGCTCGAACCCAGGTTCAGAGACTTGTAAGGGGGTGCCCTCCCCACTAGGGCATGACCCCTTGGCCTTATAACTATGATATGAGATCTCTTCTGAAACAAAAAGGTTCACCCAATACAAAAGAAACAAAAATGCATATGTTTCCGAATTAAAGGGGAAAGATTGAATCTTTTTTTATTGCAGTCCTATATGTCGAAAAAGGCTGAAGATTTATTTCATTAAGAAAGAACCGAACTTTGTATGAACAGGATCTCGTAGAGGGTTTGGTACAAAGAGATCAAACTTTAATATGACGAGATCTGAAACAAAAAGGTTCTCCCAATACAAAAGAAACAAAAAAGATCTGAAATTGCAACCCATAAGTCGAAAATATTGAAGCTTTTTGGTACAAAGAGATCAAACTTATAACTATGAGAACTGAAATAAAAATGTTCTCCCAGTACAGAAGACTCAAACTTTGAAACTTGCAACCCATAAGCAAATAAATTGAAGTCGGGAAAATTAAAGGGAGAATCAAACCTGAATCGCCTTATACTTTTTCTCCAGGGCAGCGGACATATATTGCCTCTTCAACATGATCATAGGCAACAAAAATCACAATCAAACTGTATATAAACAAACCCTAAACCAGATTTCAGAGAGATCTGATGGCTTATGCGTTTCAAGTTCGAAAATTGGCTTCAGAGAGCGGATAAGATTTGTAGGTTAGCTGCTTTGTGAGTTCGGACATATATAAGGGAAAACTATCCTTTTTAAAATTAATAAACTTGTATAATTTTTTTAAAAATCAGGTCGTAAATATAATTAATATAATTAATAATATATAATATATATGACCTGTTAATAAACACACAATCTCGTTGTATAAAAGAAACTTACCAACGCAAGAAGAACTCTCCCTATAATATCGGCCTAAAATCTGCAAAATCAATTGAAGCTACAAAATCGATTGATTCTTCCCAAAATTAAAAATTCTATGCAACAATCAACAATTGAGATAGCATTACTCTCATATACCATGAAACACCATCATCGTTTATTGGGTAAATCGGAAGCTACTGTTCGTTAAATTGATTCTGAAGCTACGAGTCCTTGAATCAGAAGCTACGGATCCTTGAATCAGAAGTTACGGTTCTTTGAATTGATTCTGAAGGTAAGCATATTGGCTACCATTCTGTTTTCCAGATGAAGTTTTCTTCAAAACTCGAAATGTGAAATCTATATTTACGAGGCGTTTCATGTTTAATTAGAATGTTGCTGCGTAAATACCAATAGCGCATCAAGAAAAATTGCCTCGACGTGTTTGATTTCATTGCACTAAATATGATTTCATGAATAACATGTGCATTCGAATGTACAGAATCACAATAAACACCGTGATCAAATTTGTCAACTAACTGTGACTTGTTTTGAACTAAATGTGACCAAATTTTTTTGTCTTTTCATGTAATTTTTATGTGTAAACTGTGACATGAAAACAGTATGGTAGCTCTACACATTCATTCGTTGTGCTAAATATGATTCCATGAAAGCATTGGAATGTATAGAATCACAAGAAAACACTATGACCATTTTGTGCAGTAGCTGTGACTTATTTTGAACTAACTGTGACCAGATGTCTTGTGTTTCATGTCATTTTTCTGTGTCAGCGACATGAAAACAGGATGGTAGCTGTATGCATTTGTTTGTTGTGCTAAATATGATTTCATGAAATTACACGTGCATTGGAGTGTATAGAATCACAAATAAAACACGGTGATCAAATTGTCTAGAAGCTGTGACTTATTCTGAACTAAATGTGACAATATGTTTCGTGTGTAACCTTAATTTTATGTGTAACTGTGACATAAAACAGGACAGAATCTTTTCACGTTGTGTGTAAAGTTGTTTTAAACTAAATGTGACCTGTTATTTTGTGTATGAACAGGATGGTTGATTTACACGTTTGTTTGTTGTACAATGGTCAACCATCCCTTATTTAGTGGAGGAGACTTGTAATTACACTGAACTTGTTGAGATTATAGTTTCAGAGTTGGGATTTCAGCATATAAAAGTATCGGTTAAATTGACATATTTGTTGAATACTTCTTTGCCTCCCGTTCGTATATTGAATAACAATAATGTCTACACATATTTGAGGCTAAAGTCTAAGAATGGAGACGTTTCAAGTTATCCCATAAATGTAGATGTTGAAAGTGCACTCACTTTGCATTCAAGTGGTCTTTTATAGTCTTCAGAATCCTCAATAGGAAATGAGGTATCATCTTCCAACATGCTCTCTTTGCAACAGATAGCGTCAGAAATTTGTGAATCTGTTATGATTGTTGATGAAGGAAACACTAAAGAAGATTTCACATTAGTCTCCCATGCAGATGCAGCAGAAATTGTGGAAGGAAGGGTATTCCGCAACAAGGAAATACTAAAAATGAGCATGACATTTTACGCAATCCAAAATAAGTTTGAATATAAGGTGAAGAGATCTGACAAAAAAGAGTATGTACTCAAATGTTCACATAGTGATTGTATTTGGACATTCAGATCTTCGCGGTTGGGAGAAACCAATATGTTCAAAATTCGGGAAATGGGTATTGGTCACACATGCTCAACAAACATTGTTTTGGGGTCACATCGACAAGTATCTAGCTCCATTGTGTCAAATTGCATCAAGTATAAGTATACGTCTTCTAGAACCATATACACTCCTAATGATATATCTAACGATATTTTGCATACATATGGAGTTTCAATTAACTATGCAAAGGCTTGGAGATCACGTGAGCAGACATTGAAGTTGATAAGAGGTGACCCGACCACATCTTTTCAAAGACTGCCATCTTATTTTTATATGTTGCAACAAGTGAACAGTGGAACAATCACAAGCATATTAACAGATCATGGAAACAGGTTTAAGTATTGCTTTTATGGCTTTGGGTGCATCTATAGTTGGGTGGCAATTTTGTAGACCAGTGATTGTAGTTGATGGTACATATTTGAATGGGCATTATGGCGGGACACTATTTACTGCATGTACACAAGATGCAAATAACAACATCTTTATACTTGCATTCGGGGTTGGGGACAATGAAAATGATAGGTCTTGGACGTGGTTTTTTCAAATGTTGAAAAGGGCTTATGGATCAAGAGAACATTTATATATAGTGTCAGATAGACATAATAGTATAAAGAACGCCATTGAAGTTGTATATCCTGAGGCAATGCATGGGATATGTTCTTACCACTTGAATCAAAACTTGAGGACTCAATTTGGGAGGACAAATGAAAACATCACACATGCCTTCAACTGTGCAGTCCGAGCATATACCTTCAATGAGTTTGAGTATCACATGCAACAATTGTACGCAATGCATCCAGGAATCAAGAAATATATGGTATTTCCCATATAATTCTGTCAACTTGTACTGTGTGTGACCAATTATGTGTTAGCTGTGACTGTTTGTAACCATTTGTAAATTATGTTTTTTATTAACTCTGTGTGACCAGACTTTAGTAAATGTGATCTACTGTAATTTGATCTTACTATAATTTGATCTGTTTTATGTATGATATAATAAGTAGTATGTGTGACATATTATGTATTAACTGTGACTAGTTGTGACCTTTTATAAATTATATTTTTTATTAACAATATGACCTACTGTGACTAGATCTATTTCATGTGTGACTGGTTTGTTGTGTGAAAGATACTCAACTGTTTTTGAGAACCTAAAGTACATCAATTGTGATATTTTATTTCTTTGTAGGATGGTGTAGGCAATGAAAAATGGTCACGGTTGCACATGCCAACGAACAGATATTCCACCATGACATCAAATATTGTGGAATTCGTGAATGCAGTCACAAGAGCTTCAAAAAACTACCCAATTCAAGCACTTCTAAAGTCATTGAGGCAAACAATTCAGTCTTGGTTTTGCAAGAACAGAGACAATGCACATTGCACATTCACAAAACTTTCAACCAAGTATGAGAAACAATTGAGGAAAATGAGCCATGATTTGAGAAATTTAAAGGTAAGTTCATTATTTATATTCTATAGATCATGTATGAAAAAATGATTTTTTTTACTCTTCTATTCAATTTCATAATTCATTCATTATTATAGGTTTCTCCAGCTAGTCACACATTGTACGAAGTTAGAGATGATTCTTCATTGTTCATGATTGACATACATGAACGCACATGTAGTTGTAGGATGTTTCAGGTTGATCTACTCCCATGTCCACATGCATTAGCAGTTATAGCTACGTTGAAGTTGGACATGTATGATTTTTACTCAAATTATTACACAAAAGATGCATATATGAACACCTATAGATCAACGGTGTTTCCCATTGGAAATATAATAGAGTGTAATATACCAGAAGAAGTTACCAGTAGAGTTGTACTAGCTCCTATTCAAAAGAGATCTTCTGGACGTCCAACTGAGAAGCGTAAGAAGGCAGCATGTGAGAGGTCACAGGTTGTTAAATGTGGAAGGTGCGGTGGACTTGGTCACAATCGTCAAACATGCACCAACATGATACCACTTAACCATGAAGAAGGGAAATTGAGAGCAACCAAAAAGCGAAAACAAGCCAGATAGATCATTCTATTATGAATTTGAAGATATTCATTGTATTGCCTTATTATTACATTTTTTTCATATAAACTGTGTTCTCAGATATATTGAATAAAATACTATTCATTTTTCATCCTGCACAATGTGAATGATTATAACCATTGTTTGTGCACACCATAACTGATTGTGACCAATGATTAAACAAACTGTGGCTAATTGTTACCAGTTTTCTTAACACACTGTGACTGCTTGGTGTCAACGATGATTCAACCGTGTAATCAATTCAGACAGAATATTTATTAACTGTGACCTTTTGTGACCAAGTTCAGGCACACTGGTTGATTATTTTGCACACTATAACTGACTGTGACCAATGTTTAAGCAAACTGTGACTGAATATTACCAATTTTTTGAGCACGCTGTGACTTCTTGACATGAACAATGACTCAACTCTGTAATCCCGTGTAATCAATTCAGACAGAATATTTATTAACTGTGACCTTTTTGTGACCAAATTTCGGCACCCTTGTTGCATATCGTGCACACTATAACTGATTGTGACCAATGCTTAAGCAAAATGTGACTGATTGTTACCAGTTTCTGAACACACTGTGACTGCTCGAGATGAAAAATGTGACCGTCTGTGACCAATTTTGTGGACACTGTGACTGAATGTGAGCAAAACTGATATAGCTTGAATATAAATAAATCAAGTGACTGTCATTCCAAAAAACATATTTACAAAATCAACAAAGGTAGTGAAACTAACTATGAAACTACTTACTGAAAAGCAAAATGTGAAACTAGTGAATATCCCACGCGTCAGTTACAACATTACACCAAAAATAAGTAACTAATCATTATCTAGCATAGTAAAATATGAATAATATGAATCAAACTTCCATCTATGCTTCCCCTTTCTTCCCAATCGGCCTGATATACTTGTGCTTGAACAACAAAGTTGCAATTTCCATCCGTGCTGCTGTTGTATCAAATTTCATTGGCATATTTGCAATATCATTGTGGAGCAAGTATTGAGCATATTTTACCACAAAAATGCCACAATCATCCCTGTACAAATATGAAACAAAATGCATTACAGAAAGTACATAAGATGTTTCCTAGTTGTCATACGGGTGTAATATACAATTAGAATACATACCCATTTCGTTGATGCGGTAAACCACTTACAATGGTAGTTTGCAACTCACTTGTACTATCATCTCCACCATCTGCGCTTGAGACCCACAATCCTGCCATTTTCATCAACTGTGTAAGAATCTTGACGTGAGGCACAATACCCTCTCGAACCATGTTGTCCCGATAAGTTTTGTAGCTTGAATTGAAAATGTACAGGACACGGTTGTTTAGGTCAAGCTGTCCAAGCATCCAATGTGCTTCATTTGTAGGCATGATAGGCAAAAGCACATACTCAACCTCTCTCCAAGGAGTATTAAACATCAAACGTTCTCCATTTATAGTTTGCATAAGGCCTTCCTGGTCATTTATGATGCTTGGATCTTGGACGTACTTTGAGTACATTGTGCGGATTGTGGAATCAAATAGAAAATCCGTGGTTGTCGCCTTCATCTTCACCTTATCTCCAAACTTGGCAAGTTGTCGCACATAATAAAAACATGCATCGATATGCTGTCAACAATTAATTAAGAATAAATAACATGTTATTGTGCGATATACTATTTAAAATTGCCTAAACATATAATCAAATTTACCGTGCTGTTTAATGATGATCCAGTATCAATTAAAACATGCCACCAAGTTTTGGAATGCACGGGGACAATGCCGCAGACATAGGCTGGACTAATCAGGTCATCAATTGAATTGAACTTAGTCCTGTAGAAACATTAACATATCAGTCTTTTGTTTGCCCACACTGTGACCTTATATACATAATGTGACCTCATATCATATGCATAATGTGACCTGATATTCTAGACTGTGACCTGTTTGAGATATTTCAATAAAAAATACCTGTTCCTTGGCTTGTAGCCTCTGTTAAACCAATTGTAAAATGTTGTCAAGTCTGCATTATCCACACCATCCAAACATCCATCAAAAACAATATTTTGTGTATCGTAGTTTGTTCCAACACCAGCTTGGCGCCCTTCCACATTAACAAATGGAGACTGTAAAGTCTTCGATGGCTTTGGTGCCCTTTTCACAGGAAGACCGGATGAATCATGAGTAGGATTAGATTCCTAAGTCACACAATAAAAGTGTATAACCACGGTCAGATCTAGAAACATTATTCTGTTGAGACAAATCTTTATCCACATTAACCTTGAGTCACACACTATCTATATTCATACAAGGTTTTGAAAAAACATAAAAATCCACCTCACCTCAGATAAATCACCTTCAGTCATAACTTGGAGATCACTCGACTTCAGAACAGATGTTATGACCTCATCAACCTGCTCCTGCACTTGATCAGCCTTCAACTTTACATCATCACTCCTTGCAGGTGTGGGAGTGCAAACACCAAGATCAAATGAAGGTGTTGGTATCATGTAGAAATCTTCGTCGTCATTTGAAGGATCAGATCTCATGGGGGCCTTCCCTTTTTTGTCCACATCTTCATCCACCCTAGTCTCGTCATTCTATAACAAAAGAATTGAAACATATCTGGTCACATTTTGTAATTCTAGTCACAATTGCCCAAATTCGTAAAAAAATTGTAAATCACATTCAGTCAAAACTCACCTTAGTTTGTTCGACTTCAGATGACTTCGGGTCGTTTGAGGGATCTGGTTGCATAGATGCCTTCTCATTTCTGTCTAGATTTTCATCAACATTTGTCCCTTCATTCTAAAATAAAAACAAATGTGGTCAAATTTTGTCAGTCCAATCAATGAAGATACAAAATGTCACGTTAGAACATATAATTTCACCTCATCAGCATGCTGCTTTGCTTCATCGGCCTTCTCTTGTACATTAATCCCTTGATTCTGTAGTGACAATATTAAGACAAATGTGGTCACATTTTGTCACTTCAATCAAAGCCAAATGCAAAGTCACATTCATATGTTTTTAGTCACTCACATCTTCATTGGATACATGTTCTGTTTTCAACATTGTTTTAACCTCATCGGAAAAAGAAGATATCAAACCAGCTACCGATTCTTCAAGAATCTTCATGTTTGACCTTAAATCACTAATTCCAACTTTCAATAACTCTTGGTTATTAATGACATCATTCAACTTCATAGCGCGGTTGGAATTCCTCAAATCATCATTTATTTCAGCCATTCGTGATACAAGTTGTGCAATCTCTGTTTTCAAACCTCTATTCTCACTTCGAAGATCAGAAATTTCATCATGAAATATCTTCTTTAAGCGGTCACATTCCTGATGAAATAAATATAAATATTCATTTTCTAAAATATTATTGAGGGTTAAAATATTAGGAATCAAATAAATTACTTACTTCAACACATGAACATTGAGGATCATGTGTTGTGCGATGCTGTGCAGGCGTCCTGGGACTGTCATCCTTTTGTCTGTGTAATGGTGGGTCCACAAAAATATCATCATCCTTTTGTTTATCAACCTTTGAACGTGGCACATTAGTATCACCAGGAGGAGCAGTCTCGCCTGTGCCAACTTGTGCTGTTGATCTTTGCACGGTCTCACGAGGCTGTCTTGGTTTCGAGTATTGGACCCCTTTCATACAAAATATGTACAAATACAAACAATTGATCACAAAATAGCATTAACTTGGTACCACATCATGTATTCATGTCACAGTTTATCTATAGAATCCAAACATATACTATCATGAATATTGAGAATGTCTGTATAGTCACATATAGATATATAATATTGGTCACAGTATAAATATATAAAGTCACAAATACCCATGAACATTTGTCCCAGTTTTGTATATTCAGGTCACAGTTTATACAATATTGGTCCCAGTATTGTATATTCAGGTCACAGTTTATACAATATTCAGGTCACATTTTATTAAAATATTGTTCACAGTTTTTCAATCATTTTACAGACTGTTCTCAAGGTATATAAATCTCATAGAAATAAATCCCAACCTCTCATATGCGGCATACCAAGCTCTGCAATGGAGGGTTCAATATCATTTATCTCAACCTGTTACACATACAAATGTAAACCTTATCACGTTAAAACAAATATATTTATTTGTTACCTCCACATAAAATATGCTTTAATCTTTACCTCATTCTTAAATACTTTTCCATCCAACAATGGAATGGATGGATGCTTGTGCGGTGTCCAATTTACAATCCTAGGATAATTCCTAGCAATTCTTGTTGCAACATTTCCCTCCATACTCGGTATGCACTCGTACAACCACACTTGAAAAGCAATGAGAAATCCATTCAATCTATAATGTGATATCTGCTTATCTAATCCTCTCTTCAAGGATGATAAGGTGATATCAAAAGAATCTTCCCCCAAGGAAAAACTTTCATCGAATCGAAATCTTCTACCAATACAAACATGTAGTGGTCAACCACCTTAGTGTATGAGGTAGAAAACAAATAGCACGAAAGCAGGTACAAAATCCCAATTCTAACAAGATCGTGTTCATTATCCACTTTATCCCCAAGGAACATATTTCCAATATCATCACTAGTTACCACTCTTAGATCACCAAAATATTTCTCCTTTAGCTCGGATGGTTTATCCTCAAGCCTCTCCCGTTCATCAACCCCCTCGTATCTTAAACCAGTCACAAGACAAAATTCAGCCATAGAAAATCGAATATATCTGTCATGAATTTTGAACCACGTCTCTTGCCTGTTGCGCTGTTTTACTTGACGCAGAAGTACATAGTGTAACAGTTGAGGCTGCACAACAATCTCTCTGCACTGTAGGAAGTGTGAGAAACAAGTCTCTTCAATCATCCGTTTCTGTTCAGCAGTGAATTTCATCATGAAATTCAGGATCACATTTTTTATGCAACTGGTAGTGATTTTACCAGTAAACCACTTGCTTGGTTTTATTAAAAATTTCCATTCCTGCAAGTAATACTATGAGATTATTGACTGTTTGCTTCAAACAATGTTTATGTCACCTTTACCTCAAATAATGCTAATTGTGAACCCAAAAAGATAAAGTCACATCTATACATAATTGGTCACATTTAGGGGAAAAAAACAAAATATAAGTCACACATAGTTGAACTTAGGTCACACAAATAGATCAGTTTTAGACAAACCAAAAATACATATGCAGGTCTCATTATCCCCAAAATAGGTCACAGTTAGAAAAAAGACATGTCCCATTTAAACAACATAAGGTCCCACAATCCATCAAATTCATACACACGAACTAACAACTTGATAGGTTACATTTGAAGGCAACCCAGGTCACAGGTAATAGGAATCAGGGCGCGCAAATCAATCTACTAAGTAATAGGAAATTATCCTTCCTCAATGATCTCCCTCCATTCAATAAAAGATTTGAAATGAACTTATTTGCACGTGAAATGAAAAAATCAAGATATTTTTTTAACCTTCACTGTCGACCTCCCTCCGGTAGCAGACATCTTAACCCTCTTCCGTGTAGATGACTCTCCAGCGCTAAACTTCCTCTTTCCTTTTTCTTCTTCTTCTACTTTCTTAACATTAACGCCACGGGATCTCTTTCCTTTGTCTTCTTCTTTATTATTAGCCTCTGCACTACGGGTTGTAGTCATTTTGACAGAAATATGGGTTGTTGAAGAAACGAAAATGGCGATGGTGAAGAAAATGTACTCGGTTAAACGAGTATAGAAGAAAATGAGAAGAGTAGCGGCGAGGATAATGGGCAGTGGGGATCGTGGAGAAGATGGAGAGCGTGGGTTTCTACGGCAAGCAAGGAACTGATACAGAAGGAGAGAGATAGATAGCGACACATTTAAATCACGTTTTGTAATTAATAATTATGTCTAATTAATTAAAAAAAAAACTTAATTAGCACCTGAAATTTGAAAAACTTTTCAGCGGCCCCTTAGGTTTGAATTGTAACTTTAAAGTACATGGTTCTATGTAATTTTCCCCATATATAATACAAAACTTCCTCGGACTTCAATCAGAACACCTCGAATTGGTCGGTCATGTTTTTCAGATTCAAAAATTTCCTTGTCCGGCTACGTGATTTAAGGGTGTCGAATAGATTGAATCGACTCGGTCCATTTATCTTGGGTTTGGTCCGATCCCCGAGAGGTTAATTAGGCCCATTAAGACGTTAAATCTGTTTATTTTTTAAATCCGGTTAAGTTGAAATATTTAACGAAATCAGGTATATAAATACATTCCAATTACCATTTCACTTTTATTCCGTATCTCTAACCTAACTGAATCCTTTTTTTCCTTTGTTTCGTATCTAACCCTAACCCTAACAGAATCTGATCAATATCTTCTTCTTCAATTTGTCTAACACTAACCGTATTTGTTGCTATGACTATTACGCGCTCAACTCCAAATCAGACGTCGAGAGAAGCTATCGATTTATCGTCGGGAAAAATGATGGGTTCGAAGAAGAGGCGGAGGTTGAATGCCGATGTCATTGACATCTCTTCTTCAAAATCAAAAGCATCGAAGAAGAGCCGCAAAAAAAATCTGTTGAAGAAATCAAAGAACATTCCGGTAATTTTGTGTATTCAGCATTATATTATTTATTGGGGGATTTACGGTAACATTCTTCGATATTGAAGTCCGCATTTTCTTAATAATAGGTAGTTTGAAATTGAAGTATGGGTATTCATGTTGAAACTGAAGTTTGATATTCATTTTTTAAACATGACCTTTTCATTTTGGAAGCTGTAATTAATTACACACACGTTAGTGCATTTAAAAGTGATATAATTGTTTAATAGCAATTATAAACTTCTTCTATTTTGATAAATGTGAACCTTTATCATGTATTTTGTCAATTTCAGATTACAAGTTGTTAGTAATAGTAAATAATTAAACATTGGATTTCAGGTTTATACATATAAATAAAACACTTTTTACTAGCGTATGTTTTTTGTGAGTAGACAAATGGATTGGGAATCAGGGGAATTATAGCAATTGATTATTATCTCTCTTTTTGTGATGAGAACGAAAAACAGAGTGTGAAGTCCACATTTTCTTAATACTAGGTAGTTTGAAACTGAAGTTTGGGCATTCATATTGAAACTGAAGTTTGGTATTCATTTTTGAAACATGACATTTTTTTTGGAACTGTAATTAATTACACACATATTAGTGCATGTAAAATTGACGTAATTGTTAAATAGCAATTATAAATTTCTTCCATTTTGATTAATGTGCACCTTTATCATGCATTTTGTCGATTTCAGATTACAAGTTGTTACTAATAGTAAATAATTAAACATTGTTTTTATTTTATCACAGGATTGGGATTTTATATTACAACCAAAACATTGGTTTCGTTCTAGTATGGTGGTGGCTAGTTATAACGATGTTGTTGGTAATTTAAATGCTCGATTGACCAATGCTCAGAAGAATCTCTTCCAGTCCACGTGTTTTGGAAGATATCTTCACATGAAGGATATCATTCTTCAACCTCAGCTTATTCATGCTGTGTTGCTTAGGGAAGTAAAGCAACCAAATAAAGACGAAATGTGGTTTGATCTGGGAGGAAAAAGAGTGAAGTTTGGCATCGAGGAATTTTGTATAATATCAGGGTTGAGATGTTCAGGTGAGTTTGATAAGTCTATGTACAAATCTGGGAGTTGTAGGATCAAAGAAGCTTACTTCAATGGAATGGACAGTGTGACAAAGGAAGACATTGAATATAGATTTCGGTTTTCTGAAATTGATATTTGTGATGAAGATATGATTTTACTTGCTATTTTGTATCTGATTTCTTCACTTTTTTATACAAGTAAGCCCCGGAAGGTAGTTGATGATTATGTAATGAGAATGGTTGAATCGACAGATATGGATTCAATTTTAGAATATAGATTCAATTTTTTTTTTGGCAATGTATTTGTTTTTATTAATTTTTGCAATGTGAATACTTTTTTTTTTAACTTTTTCCCTTTGTATAAATTACAGTTGGAGGTGAAAATTTTAGAACCTACTAACTTAGAGTTGAGCCAGAAATACTGTGAGGGATTGTTTCCTAACCCTAATGTTATCATGGAATTTGAAGATTTTATGGACTGTAATGTTGAGTTTACACAATAGGCAAATATAGGAATTGAGTCAGCGGTTCATGATCAAGCATAATTACCAAGTGTGGATTCTGGAAATGGTAATAATGCACAGCCATCAACACCTGCTGGAGTAGCTGAAGACGTTAATAAGGTTTTCATTTCATTACTATAACTATGTTTGAATTCTAATGTTCGCATACCCTATGTTAATATATGCATTTTTTAATCCTGATGATTAATGTATTAGGTGGATGGACAATTCATAATGGATTTAAAGAAACGTTTAGAGACTGTTGAATCAAAGGTGAAGTTTTTGGAATGTGAACGTAGTGACCGACTGGCTACAATTGAAGATAAACAAAAGCAAATAGGAAGTAATATGATAAATGTGAAAAATGAAATGTGTAGCTTGAGAAGCGAATTCAAATCAATGATATCCGATTTTATGGAAAATATAAGAGAAGGGTTCAAGGAGAAGTCGGGTGCAACGATTGTAGCGACCAAGAATTTTTACGCGATTAATAATTATTTTAATAGAAAATCGTGTCGCTACTATTTCACCCATTTTTATTAAGTTAACGCCACGAAGTATTCGTATAGCCAAGTCAAGAAATAATCGAGATCGTTCGATTTTAAATTAAATTCCGAATTTCTAAAAATATCTCCATTCTCTTGATTTAAAGTATATTAAGTCCAAGTACTTAATTCAATGTTATCCCAATATTTATTTATACAAAAATTATTTTTATTATTGAAATTAAGAAAATATATGCAAGCATGAGAGGTTCCATTATATATAATAATTATGAGAATCTTAATTTAATAAATATGGAAAAGTATATGAATGAATTATATACTCCATTATATGTAATCATGAAGAGCATAATATTTGTATAAATATGGAAAAGTATATGAATGAATTATATACTCCATTATATGTAATCATGAAGAGCATAATATTTGTATAAATATGGAAAAGTATATGAATGAATTATAGACTCCATTATATGTAATCATGAAGAGCATAATATTTGTATAAATATGGAAAAGTATATGAATGGTTGATAAGATTCCATTATATGTAATCGTGAAGAGCATAATATTTGTATAAATATGGAAAAGTATATGAATGGTTGATAAGACTCCATTATATGTAATCATGAAGAGCATAATATTTGTATAAATATGGAAAAGTATATGAATGGTTGATAAGACTCCATTATATGTAATCATGAAGAGCATAATATTTGTATAAATATGGAAAAGTATATGAATGGTGCTTTACTTTAAGAAAAGGATGTGTTAAAATTAATAGAATTGAATGATTATGTTTACAATATGCCAACTTTATACATCTATTTAAACCCATCTCTTTTACACACAACCCTACACATATACACTTATTTCCAATCTCTTGACAAAATCCACAAGTAAGAGAAATTCAAGGTGGTCAAGAAAGTTTTGGTCCATTTACTACTACACTTCATTTTAATCTTTTAAAAGGTAAGTATATCTTATGTTTTTATGAAAAGTAAGTATGTTTTTATGAAAGGTAAATACACCTTATGTTTTTATGAAAAGTAAGTATGTTTTTATGACAAGTAAGTATATCTTATGTTTTTATGAAAAGTAAGTATGTTTTTATGAAAGGTAAATACACCTTATGTTTTTATGAAAAGTAAGTATGTTTTTATGACAAGTAAGTATATCTTATGTTTTTATGAAAAGTAAGTATGTTTTTATGAAAGGTAAATACACCTTATGTTTTTATGAAAAGTAAGTATGTTTTTATGACAAGTAAGTATATCTTATATTTTTATGACAAGTAAGTATGTTTTATGTTTTTACGAAAAGTAAGTATACCCTATGTTTTTACGAAAATGTTTGGATCATTGCTATGAAAACAATCTCACAAGATTTCTATGGGTCACATATGATATGTTTATGATTATGCTAAGAGGACCGGAGTTTAGTAGCGCTACACATAAGAATTCTTGCCATCTAAGTTCGGTAAAATTCTTGTGTCTCCCTATGTTTATGAGTATTTCGATCCTATCCTATGTTATGATGAAAATGATCCATATGCTTTCAAAAGAAAATTTATGCTTGGTATACTTACTGAGATTTTATAAATCTCACTCCACGATATTTACCATTTTCAGATAATTGAAGGTTCGAGGCGGTCAACATGGAAGTGGCAAAAGTGGTTAAGATTGATGAGATAATTATGTTGAACTTTATGTAAGAAAATTATGTTCTATTTTTATTCACAAATAAAATTATTGGATTCTAATTATTCTTTTGAATAATTTTACATTTCTATTTAAGTCTCGATAATATGATATGAGTCACTTTTAGTGGCACTCGAATGGTCGAGAATTCGGGTCGTCACAGTTGGTATCAGAGCCAAGAGTTTTAAAAACGATTCTGTAGATTTTTGAAATTTTATTTCTTAAAAAAAAAAAAAAACACTATTCACGCGAACAGTAAAACGACGTGCTATTCATGATGAACAGTGAACGAAATCACTATTCAATTAAAAAAAAAAATTGAATTTTCACATGTCAAGTATGGTTATGATTTTGAAAAGTATGATGAAATTTGATGTGCGAATTTCAAGGACAAAATTCATTTTAAGCAAGGGAGTTTGTAATGTTCTGAAGATTTTATGGAATATAATTAGTTAGTGATATGATGTTTATATTGATGTCTTTGATAAATTTCTAGAAGTTCGGGGACTAAAGGAAAATAAGATTTGACGATAAAATTTTATTTGGGTTAATTAGGCCCAATCTTATGTAAAGATGCGAAATGATTAATAATAATTTTTTTTTAAAAATATTTTAACTCATCACTCTACTATGTCACTCTCCACGTATTGACTCCTCGAACCAGGTATGTTATATGCTTTGCAAGTCATTTACGATTTTATTAAGACATGTTAAGTATGAAATATTCATATGTTATGAATCTTTAAGTGAAATATACATGTTGAGTATGATATGAATTGATAGAAGCCTAAATTTTAATTTATTCATTTTAATGTAGAATCATGAGACATAGAGGATATTGATATGAATTTTGGTTCATATTAAGCTTAGTAAGATTGACTCAATTAGAAATTAAGTTGGGTTGTAACTTTGGCCCAAAATATATGGAATAATATATTAAACAAACAAAATTGATAATGAATTGTACAATAATTTATCCCTTTATCACTACCTTTGTGTAAAAACAAGGGAAAAACTGTGGATGGTTATTAGTACTTCCTCTTCAAGTTTCAATTTTCGGTTCAATAATTTATCCCTTTATCACTACCTTTGCTTAAAAGCAAGGAAAAACTGTGTATGATTATTGGTACCACTCTTCAAGTTTCAATTTTCGGTTCAATAATTTATCCCTTTATCACTACCTTTGCTTAAAAGCAAGGAAAAACTGTGGATGATTATTGGTACCACTCTTCAAGTTTCAATTTTGAAAAAAAAAAAAAAAAAAATATGATTTACGAATGATTTTCAAAATAATCTTTGTCGTCAAGTTTAGAAATGATGAGCCCTAAATGGACTTTGCATAATTGATTTTAGACATGACACTAAGTATGAGAAGTCAACAGAAAGGACTAGATAATATTTTCGAATTATTCATCGTTTAGATTAAACGAGAAATAGAAAGTCAGTTTTATGAAGTTATGATGAGATGTTGAGATTATAAGTGATATGATTTTATTGAGATTTTTATGAGAAGAATTATGAAGTTGGAGATTTAAAGTTTAGGCTCTTAATTATTGAGAAATAAGGACTTGATATGGTGATATTAGAAATTATGATTTGAAATTTCTATGTTGAGGAATTATGAATTGATTTTCTGGAATATTTATGATGATATTGAAGTTTGATGAAATTGTGATCAAATGTACAATTAGTTATTATTGTGAGTTATGAAGTATGCTTACGATTTGGATAAGTCCAAATTTCAAAGGAAAACTCTGCCTAGAATTTTATCGTTTGGAGTTAAGAGCATAGTATGGTATGCAATCACTAAGAGAATTGAAGTTAGACATACAAGTTCATTTACATCACAAACGAGATTTAGTAGATGATAACAGAGATATTATTATTTTCTCATAAGGAGAACACACAAGAGTCACCCTAGAAAGGAAATACATGAAAACACGCAAAAGCAAAAGAAAGCAACATGGGAAATTCCTCAAATTGAGAGATGTGTTTCCGGAGTAGCCGTATCCTACCACCTCTGACCTTTTGAGGAAATAAAGAAACCTTCAAAAAGGTGTGTTTCGAGAGTAAGAATACTCCGTAATCTACCACCTGGAACCTTTGAGGTACACACAAGATTTAAACATTAAGGAAAATCCTAGGAAATTAGAGGGGTGTCTCGAGAGTAAGAATACTCCGTACTCTACCCCCACCTATTCTAAGATTCATAAAGTTAAGTTTACATTAACCGGACTCCATTTTCGCTTGATTCCCCTTCCTTGCGACCAATCTATCTTAACCCCTGCTGGATCTTGTATTGAGATATATGACTGCAGCTTATCCAGTAGTTCATCAATAGTAGGAGCAGAAATAAGGAGTCTTCTGGAAAATGGAGAGATGAATCCCTGTTCCACAGCATAATCAAGAAAGGTTAACAAGCCATCAAAGAAATTGTTAACATTCAGAAGCCCAATAGGCTTAGTATGGAGATCTAGTTGAGCCCACGAGGTAATGTTAAAGATTTCTTCTAAGGTACCAAAACCTCCGGGCAGGGCTATAAAGGCATCAGAACCATATAGCATACAAGTTATGCGTTCATGGATGGATAAGGTTTGAACTTCATGCCCTCGTGTTTTTCCTGCAACATCTACCAAAGGGACAGGTATGACACCGATTACTTTTGATTTCTCTGCAAGAGCAGATTGGGAAACACAACCCATTAGACCACTGCTACCACCCCCATACACAAGAGTGATACCTTTTTCCCCCAGTTTCTTTCCAAGATCTACGGCCGCTTCTAGATAACTGAAGCCTTTCCCCACTTTTGATCCACAAAATACACAAATAGTTTTGATCTGTCGAAGTTTTGGTGCTTCCATCTTTGATAGTATAGAAGAGAAAACTTACGAAGAAGATGTGATTTTGGGATGCCTGAACTATGAAATATGTTTGGCTATTTAAAGCCGGAAAAACTTACTGTTTTTCATTGATTCTGAAAAAGTAAAGATTTACTTTTGACAAAATCGGCCAACTTTTGACTGTTTTACCAAAGATATCACCTTTCGGTGATTTATTTCCAGCTTTATCAAACCTCGAGAAAGGAAAATATATTTATTTCCAGCTTTATCAAAACTCGAGAAAGGAAAATATATTTTATTTCCAAAACGCGTGAAAGAAAACAGCAAAATATTTTAAATGTGTATCAAGAGATTTACCTTATATCATTGATGAACTGCCAGAAGCCTCATTTTGTAAAACAGACTGGCAAACAGGATCTTTTGCTATTATATTTTGGAGACTATAACGATTTTTGTCCCCGTTAAACTGAGCGTATAAGGAGAAAAGTTCACGTTGCACATAACCACTTGGGTGCGTCTCAAGAGTCAGTCGAATATCATCCAAAGACTCCTTACTCAGTCCACCCTTTATGAATTTGATTTTATCATCCCGATTAGTAGAAGAATATCCTACTGTTTTGCAACGAGTATCACAGTTCCAACGAGCACATTTGTAGCAACCATTCAGCCTTTTTGCTCTTCGTTTCTTTGCGAAGGTGCTTTTGCCTAAACCAGGCATGTGCTTTGGAAATGTCATAGGTAATTCACCAGATAGTCGAACCTTTGCTTCGATCAACCAGCGAACATCTTCTGAAACACCATGAGCCATCAGCAACCTCAATCTTTCGAGTCTTATTCGATAAATTTTCCTCAGATCATTCATTGGAAGACTGGAATAATACTTGCGAATGTTTGTAAGAATGATATCCATGTTTTGATGGATCTAACCTCTTCCCAGCATGAACTATTTAAAAGCATTAAGGATCGGAGGAAATCCGCGTGATATTGATTCCAGCAAGAAAGCGCGGAATAGAATAATGGAAAAGAGGGAACAAGAGTTATGCGCCGTTTACTTTCTTGATAAAAGGAAGATTTGATGATGACGGGATTTGAGATATGGAATATTTTCTTGGATTTTGGGTACTGATATTTTGATATAATAATCAAGGTATAGAAATAATACGGGGATACGTGAAAGTGAAATAAGGACTGTATTGAATCAGGATTAATAAGTTTGTGCAAGTGAAAGGAATACCTTACGGGAAATGTTATGATATTTGAGTTAAGAATTTTAATTATTTGGGAGATATTTGTTTATTGAATTTTGCAGAAATTTTGGGTTACAAATATTGGAAAGATAAACTGATGATTATGTTGATATGTGAATAACATGTTTGGGTATATTACATAGAGAATATTCAGGTAATCGTTTTAATTATTTTGGGATATTTGGTGATAAGAAGAAATGACAAATTATTATGGTATGATATGTTAGTAAAGATTTATTGAAATTTTAGAGATATTAATACGAATATTTGAGGTTACATGATACGATGATAAGTGACAGGTTACATGAGTACTACAAGATATGATGAAATATCACATACGATTGGGAATTTTCATTTTGATTCAGAAGAATTTATGAGTAGACATATGTCTATTATTGATAGAAAAGTTCATGTCTTAAGAAAACAAATTGATGCATTTAGTCAAAGTCCAGTGGGTTAAATATGGTTGGGTTAAATATGGTAGCGATGATGCTACATAAGAAGAAGAAGAAGAGATTCTGATTAAGTGTTCAGAAATCATAAGATCAAGTAAGTTTAATTTCGAGGACGAAATTATTTTAAGGGGGTAAGTTTGTAGCGACCAAGAATTTTTACGCGATTAATAATTATTTTAATAGAAAATCGTGTCGCTACTATTTCACCCATTTTTATTAAGTTAACGCCACGAAGTATTCGTATAGCCAAGTCAAGAAATAATCGAGATCGTTCGATTTTAAATTAAATTCCGAATTTCTAAAAATATCTCCATTCTCTTGATTTAAAGTATATTAAGTCCAAGTACTTAATTCAATGTTATCCCAATATTTATTTATACAAAAATTATTTTTATTATTGAAATTAAGAAAATATATGCAAGCATGAGAGGTTCCATTATATATAATAATTATGAGAATCTTAATTTAATAAATATGGAAAAGTATATGAATGAATTATATACTCCATTATATGTAATCATGAAGAGCATAATATTTGTATAAATATGGAAAAGTATATGAATGAATTATATACTCCATTATATGTAATCATGAAGAGCATAATATTTGTATAAATATGGAAAAGTATATGAATGAATTATAGACTCCATTATATGTAATCATGAATAAGCTTTAAGGGTCTTTCAAACCTGGTACCCTAAACTCAACTGAGTTGGGAGCTATCAGCCCAAAGCTCGTTACAGGGGTCAATTAGAAAGCAAGTACGGAGAGTGGACTTACACATAAGACGAGAAAATATCTTTAACTTTTCTATTTAAGACTTTATGACTCCGGTAATTCAGTCTGAAGGGTTCTCTGAACCTAGTGCCCTAAAGTTATGTAGCTTGGGAGTCACCGACCTAAAGCACGCTACATGGGTCATATAGAAAGCAAGTATGAAAAGTTCTACACAAAGATGGTAAAAGACATGGACAATAAAAAGAAAAAGGCGTCCATAAAAGAAAATTTTTGCATGGTATAAGCATTGTTGACTGAAACTGTAGAGATTGAAGTTGTAGAATTGGGGATTGCTTACTTTTGACTTATTTTGCTTGCATACTTCTAATCCTGACTTTCTTGTGTGGAAAAATACAATATTCATATGCTTAGAGACCACAATATAGGGAAATATGGGATTTGAGATAAAAGCAATAAGTTGTGATTTTCCATGAGAGATGTAAGAAAAAATCATTAGAAATTATAGGATTACTTCATGGGATTTGGGCATGCTTTTGCATAATAAGCCACATAGCGTTAAGCATATTTTTACATAAGTAGGCGTTTGATATTGGCTATTCACACACACACTTGAAAATTGAGCATAACTGGACTAGAACTAATCTTACGTTATTGTTCATAATTATTTGCAAGAGTATGATTTCATTTGTATTATTGAGGCGTATGGTAAACATGTTAACACAATAAAACCATTTGTTACTTGCAATTCCTTTCTAATTTAGTAGTTTAATTCTAGATTGTTCGAGGACGAACAATAATTCTAGTTTGAGAGTATTTGATAAATGCATTTTATACACTTATTTATATATCTAAATTAGAATAAACTGTTGACATTCTTGGATAATTATTGTATAATTGCTTTACATTTGTGTTCATTGTAGGAATTTACCCTAAGTAGGAAGAATGAAGCAATAAATGAGAATAAAGCACATTTGGAGGCCAATTGGAGCTAAAAGGGAGCAAAATCGATGATGGAATTGTCAACGGGGATTTCCAAGGAGAGCTTAGTGGAAGGAATCAAGGTTCGAGAGCTAAATTAAAGATGGATTAAATTTTGTAAGAAGATTTGACGAGTTTTGGAAGTTCAGGGACTTAATTATTGCAATCGGAAGATGAATGATTCATGTGCAAATAAAGTTCAAGGGCCAACTTAAACGTATCGAAAAGATGGAACTTGCAATTGAAGATTTGAACTGTGCAGCAATGAGTCATCTATGTGGTGGCCGCGCGAGATATCTGGATTAAACAGAACTTGATTTCACTTACCTGAGCGGCCACCAAAATTTTGCCTGTGCGGCCGCATAGTTGACCGATGCCGGGGGGGAAATCCCATGAGCAGATTTCAACGTGGTTTAGCCTAGGTTTCTTGGAAAATCTATAAAAGGGGCTTCTCATGCACGAAATTGGGAGCTTTTGGAGACCTTTGCAGAGCCTTCCAACTACATAATTCATTGCTTTATCATTAAATTTTTGGAGGCAAAGATTAAGACAAAGGCTTAGGAATTGAATATTATCAACGGGGAGCGAATTCTTGGTGCAAGACTTCCTTTTCTCTTGTTAATTCGATAAACTCAACATGTATAGTATTTACTTTTACTATGTGTTTATTTCTTTATTGATGAATTGTCAATTACAAAGTTGGGATCTTCGATGTAGCTATTTTTATGCTTTTAATTCTATAATTTTAGTTTTGCGCTTTTGATCTGTTGGTTTTAATCTGTGTTTAATGCGTGAATGAATTAATCACTTGTTCATGATTTAATAGTTGTTTTCATAATCTGAGAGGTGCGCTAACAGTTAAATCTAGGAATAAAATCCGGTAATTGGACGAACGATAGAGATATACATTAGTTATTATCAATGTTTAGAAAATCGGACCGGATAGGCCGGTTCAACCGAGAACCGGCCGGAAAACCGAAAAATCGACCAGTTCAATCGGGAAAAGGTGGAACATGTCGGGTTTTAAAACCCAGTTTTTCATTTTTTTTTTGCTTTTTTTTTTGTTGTTTTGCTTTTCTTTAGTTGTTTTAAGCTACTTTTGTGTATAATTTTATCTTCTAAATGAGTAAATATTAGTTTATTTGTAAAATAACATGTTTTTTTAGAAAATTTTGTGATTTTTGAAATAATTTTTTATGTTTTAATTGAAACCGGTTCAACCCGATCAGACCTTTTGACCTTTGACTCGTTGCCTTTTCCAATTCGAAACGGTTTTCGATTTTTTGAACGCTGGTTATTAGTGCGATCGCTACATGAATTCTTGCATTCCATATACTTAGTGCGATCGCTACATGAATTCTTGCATTCCATATACTTAGTTATTACTGCTAGCTGTTCGTTAACACGGTAGACTAACTAGGTAGAGTTGATTTAAACCCAAGAGGGAAATTTCAGGTGCATAAGTGAATTAGATCGAGCACTATAATAGGAATAAAACTACTTGATTGGAATTAGAAGTATTGTCTATGTGAAGTCGGATATCCCAACACTTATAAACGTCAATATTGAATCTTCAAATATCTTATCTTGTTTGGTTTTTAATTTAGTTCTATTCAAAAATCCCAAATTCTACCATTCAAATAAGGTGAGAACTAACAATTTCAATACTTAAATATAATCTCTTTGGGACCCATTCGGACTCAAAAAGTTCACTTTATTACTTGGATGCGACATCGTAAACTTGCGATTTAGCACATATCAATGGTGATAAATTGAAAAATGTTGTAGTAGGTGAATCACTTATTAATAGGCGATCTCATAGCACTAAGGAGAATGGGATGGGAGAGCAAAGAGATAACATTTTTAGTACAAGATGCCTCATTGATAATAAGGTTTGTAGTATGGTGATTGATGGAGGAAGTTACACCAATGTGGCTAGTACTACCTTAGTGGATAAATTGGGGTTGCCTTTGATCAAACATCCTAATCGTTATAAATTACAGTGGTTGACTAAGTCTGGGGAAGTTAAGGTGAACAAACAGGTTAGGATAAATTTTTCTATTGGTGGGTATAATGATAAGGTAGTATGCGATGTAGTTCTTATGCATGTTGGACATTTATTGCTGGGGAGACCATTGCAACATGATAGGGTGGTGCTCCATGATGGGTTTAAAAATCGATATAGTTTGGTGAAATGTGGAAGGAAGTTCACTCTTGTTACTTTAACACCAACAGAAGCCCATGAAGATAAAGAGTCATCATTACTAAGTATTAACCACTTGGTAGTATAATTATTACATTTTTGCCTATAAATATAGCAAAGTATTGTAAACAAAGGGGAGGTTGAGGAAAAAGTGATCCAAAGAGTCACTTAGATAAATCCACCTCTTGGATGGAGCAACAAGGTGTTAGTGATGCTATTATGTGCAAAGTTTTACCACTCACTCTAGGAGATCATGCACAAAGATGGTTCAGCACCCAACATTATATTACAAGGTGGAAGGACTTATCTACAACTTTCTTGACTCAATTCATGGGCTCCAAGGCAAGATCCATACCAAAGGAACGCCTTGTGCCAATCAAACAAGGACAAATAGAGTCATTAAGGATATTGCTCTAATGGCAGGACTTTTTGGGTTGCACTAAAAGACAAGATTTTTGTGGTCAATACACGAAGATGGACCCACGTTTTATCATGAATTCCTCAATAGGGATGAGAAATATATCATCATGGAGAATTCCGCTTACTACCATGAAGTTAATGAGCCAAGTCTTGAAAAATTCGACCTCAGGTCCTAGAAAGAGCTCGAACCTGGAAGAGCTTGATCCTGGAAGACCTTAGCCATAGAAGACCTCGGTCCTGGAAGAGCTCGTCCCTGGAAGAGCTAATCCATGGAAGAGCTATGCCTTGGAAGACCTCGGCCCTGGAAGAGCTCAACCCTCGAAGACCTCCGCATGAGAAATCCGACATCAAGTCTTCAAAAATCTGAACTCAGCTTTGGGAAATCCGAACTCAATATAAATGAGCTCAGAGGTCAGAAGCATGTCAAGGTTCTACTACATATCAACTTAGAGGAACAAAAATCATGCAAGGTTCTACTACATATCAACTTAGAGGAACTAAAAATAACTTAGGACTAAAGTTTAGAAGACATTGACAAACTATCATGTAGAACACCTTAAGAAGCATTACTAGTAAGCAAATGTACTGAAGCAGCTTCCATAAATGTATCCTTGATAAATGAAATTCCCAGCTCCTAAGAGAAACCTCAAGAGCTGAAAGATCAGAAGTCATGAAAAAGAGAATCTCTCAAGAGGTCCAAAAGATTAAAGTCCATGAAAAGATACTCAAAAAAGACCTAGGTTCACGAAAAATACCTCAAAGATCAACGTATAAGAGATATTGAAAAAGAGAAGATCTTCTAAGAAGCCCAAAGGGCAAAGTACTCTGCATACTATGAAAAGTCCTAAAGAATAAGCTCAACAAAGAACGGAAGACCTCAAGTCTAAATAAGTAGTCCATAAAGTCCCCAGCATGAGAGGACAAAGACTTAATATTCCAAGGAATAGAAGAAGCTCTGAGTCTGACTACAGCTCTCAGATGTCATGAGTTCAGCTATGATCCTAAGCTCTCCAACAAAATTCTAAGTTTGGATACGACCCTCAAATGTCCCGGGCTAGGCCACAACCTCAAAACTAAATAAGGGAACAAAATCGGACCATTAACTAGTAAAATGCCCAGCTGGTAAACAACCCAGCAATCCCCACGAGAGGATAAGGCCCAAATCGTCCAAAAATCCCAGCGAGAGGATAAAGGACTCCCAAGGAGTGTAAGTGCTGCACACTTGGAAGAAAAACCTGATCCCACGAGAGTATCAGATGAACAAAAAAACCTGATCTCATAAGATTATCAAAAGGTTCTGAAGGACAAAAGAAGTCCTAAAACAAAACAAATAGATTGATAAATTTTGTAGGGTCCAAATTTCCAAATGAAGAACTCGAACTAAAGAGCTTGAAGTACAAAATTGGATAGGCTAAAACTTAAGATCAAATAATAAGGCCCCAAGGTACAAGCTAATTTAATTATGTTAAGTACTTAAATAATATGCTAAAGTATTTACATATATTGTGCTTACGCATGCTTATTTAATTATTCTAAGGCATGAGATAGTCAATTTGTGTTCATTATTAGACAGTAAAGTAAAAAAAAAAAATTGTAATAGCTCATCACTTGAGAAAATGCTAAATTTCATCACAAACAAAAAAGAGCTTAATATTTTGGCAAAAATAGATGTGTTTTCATCAATAAAGGAAGTACAAAAAGAAATAGCACATTTCAAGAGCTCAATAAAAGAAGAAAAAGTCTCTACTCTAAGCCCTAGTTTCTACTATGCTCTATCTCCAAAACTTTGAGTCTTGGGGGGCAAAAGAGGTTTTCATTTGCTCCTCCCTTATAAATCAGCTCCTCTATGATTTTGGAGGTATAAACTTCAACTCTTTAACTACAGCGCATCAAGTAAGACCTCAGAGTTGGAAGAGCTCGACCTAGGACAACATCGGTTTGGAAGAGCTTGGCCTTGGATGGGAAGAGCTTAGCATTGGATGAGCTCGGATATGGAAGACCTCATCCCTAGAAGAGCTCACCAGCAAAGTACTTAGAAGCAGTGGCTGAAAGATACTAGAAAAAGGCGTGAACTAAATACATTTAGCACAGTCCTTGGGGGGCAATTGTTGCCACCTAATTTGAGGCACTCAATATAGCTCAAAGTATTTAGGAAACATTCTTTAAGTTCCTAGTCAACATGAGAATAACTAAAGGTTATCATGAAGAATGCAATCAACGTAGGACATCACCTTTGAATTTAGGACCTGGAAAGTCCAACCCCAACACCTTGGAAGAGTTCATACCCGAAAGAGCTCAGAGGAAGAACTCGGCATGTCTTCCATGGATGACCTTGGCATGTTTTCTCTGGATGACCTCAGCAGGTCTACCCTAGATAACCTCAGCAGGTCTTCCCCGGATGACCTCAGCCTTGAAGATCTCGGATCTTGGAGGACCCGGGAGTTAGGAGTATGGGAGGACTTAAGAATTCTAAATTATGGTCTTGGGAAGATCTAATATTAGGTGCTGAGATATTCAAATTGTTATGATGTAATAATTAGCAATTCTATGAACAACGAACTAAATTGAACATTTGTAAAAGTCAAGGACTTAGGTGTAATTTTGTATACTTGATAAGGTAGGTTATGGTTAGGTTGAAAAGTGAAGGCTGAAATTCGGAAGCTACATAATGCTCGCCTTACGCTCAATTCATGCTCGACTCATGATTTCCAATAGTCTACCGCTCGAGTCACGCTCAAATTCTCCTCGAGCGACCCCTACCTAAATTCAGAGTGCTCGAGCTGCCCTTAAGGAAAAAGAGACTTCTTAAATACCACTCGAGTTTCGCTCGAGTGTTAGACGGCCAAAATGGGCCCTAATTCAGTTTTAAACCTATTTTTCATGGCCCAATTCATTCTTCTACAATAACCTAGCCTATGCATGAAATTCTTAGAAGGTTGTAGTCATTATTTCAGAGGCTTAACATCATCATAATACTCCTTGATTTCATATGTCATTAAAGATCCAAGAACCAAATTCACCTTTGATAGAATCTATTTTCTTCTTGTGATCCGACAACCCAAATTAGGAAAACATCAATTGTTCCCAAACAAACACTTGGCATCCTTTAACCTAAGGATTACTTCTTTAATTATGAAACTTTAGAGTTGTTAGAGGTTGAAGAAGGTTGGACTACAAGCGCAGATTGTTAACAAGAACATGAAATTCTTGGGGTATCCACTTGGAAGAAGCATCAAGATCTGAAAGCTGCTGGAGGTGGCTGTATCTTAGGTTAGTAGGGGTAGATTTACTTTGTCTAACAGGGGAAGTTGGATAAATCTAACTGTAATCGGAATCACTTATAGTGGAGGTAACTAGCTTGGGCTCGGAGTTTTTCCCACATTGGGTTTCTCCATCATCATATTGTTGTATTGATTATTTACTGCTTTTCATTATTGTAATTGTGGTAATTCAACTTAGGATAATTGAACTTTTTTGAATACTCGTCTAGAAACTATTAAAATTGACGTGTTCATTTTAATTATGTTATCTCCGCATTAAGGTCGAACTATTTGGCGGTAACACAAGACTTTCAATTTGTATTAGAGCTTAATTTCAATTCCTAGCCTTAGTTTCTGTTTAGATGGGTAGTTCATTATCTGTCCCGCCATTATTTGATGGCTCAGATTATGCTTATTGAAAAGTTAGGATGAGGGCTTTCTTAAAATTCATAGATGACCAGGTTTAGATGAGTGTTGTAAATGGATGGTCAGAACCATCCACTACCGTAGCTAGTGTAGTCACTCCCACTCCTATAGCTAACTAGACTAGGAGTGAGAGAGATGAGAGTAATTGGAATAGCGAAGCCTTACATGCCCTGTTTATGGATGTCTCCTAGGAAGAATTTTGGAGAATATCCATGTATGAGGCATCTAAAGAAGTTTAGGATATCTTACAGACCACACATGAGGGAACTGAGGCTGTTAAAAATTCCAAGTTGCAGATGTTGACCATTAGGTTTGAAGAAATTAGGATGAGGGATGATGAGACCTTTGATGTCTTTTATGCGAGCTTAAAAGACATTGTCAATTCTAGTTTCAATCTAGGTGAGAGAATTCCTGAGTCCAAAATTGTTAGGAAAATCCTTAGATCCTTACTTGAGCATTTCAGACCTAAAGTCACAGCTATTGAAGAGAGTAAGGACATAGACACCATAAAAATTGAAGAATTGGTAGGATCTCTTCAGACTTATGTTCTTACCTTGGATAAACCTTCTAAATCTAAGTCTATTTCCATGAACAGCTCTAGGAATGATGAATCTGACTCATAAGATGAAAGTGTTAAAGATGAGGATGTTACATATATGATTAAGAAGTTAAAAAAAAAAAAAAATTCTTTAGGTCTAAGAAAGGGCAATTTGAGAAATTCCAGGGTGACTCTAGTAAATTTATAAAGGGAAAGAGAGATAAAAGAGAAGATGGAGAATCCAGGAAAGTACCTAAACATGTGAGGTGTCATGAGTGTCAAGGATTTGGGCACTTGAGAGCAGAGTTTCCTAGTAATAGGAAGAAGTCTAGCAAGGCTATGAATGCTACTCTAACTGATAGTGAATCTGAATCAGGTAACTAGAGTGATAAGCCCACCCATGAGGAAAGTCAAAAGTACATGGCTTTCACTTCTAGGATTATGAGTGAATCTAAAAGTGTCAGTAAGAAGAGCGGTGACCCATGTAGTGGTGAGTCTTCAGGAGAAGAGTTGTCAACAGGATATTCATGAGGCATTTGGCCAATTATATGAGGAGTTCCTTAAATTGATGAAAGTGAGTAACGCTACCTTTAAGAAATTGAATAAAATTAAACTAGAAAAGGAGGGCTTAATGGTAAAACTAGAAGAGTCCAATAGCAAGTTGTAAGGTGTGACTAATGAGAGAGAGAGACTTTAGAAAAGAAGGTTAAGTGTTTAGAAAGTGAAGTTGAGAAGTCCTCCAGGTTAGCTGGTGAGTTGAGTGTTGAGAAAGGTAATTTAGAAATCCAAGTTTGTAACATTTTGAGCAAACTTGAACATTCCAAAGCTCAACGCTTTTCCTAGTAGTTCTAACAAGTTAGAAAACATTCTAGGAATGAGCAGTAATAGGGATGATCTAGGTTTTGATAAAAACATTACTAGCACATCTAAGACCACATTTGTCCCTGAATGTGACCAGCCTAAATATGTGCCTAACCCTCAGCATAAGACTCGTAAACTTAGGAATAGACGTCAGCGTTCGCAAAACAATGGTCCAAGTTTGTGCCTTCTTATTTTCATTGTGGTGAGTTAGGTCACATACGTCCTTGATGTCATCATATCCTGAATAGAAAACATAACATGAGATTTAATAAGAATCATAATCAGGAGTCTGTTGGTCAAGTTAAATTTCTAGCTAATCAAGTTAACATGTTGACCAAATTGGTGACACAAATGTTGGTAAGTTTTCTGCTACTAGACAAGAATGGGTGTAGAAAAGTGATCATAGAAGTCTGAATATTGGTCACAATGCTCGGAGAGAAAAGAGCGTATTAATATCTAATTGATTGGGAGTTTTTGGTGCATGCATGAGTTTATATTATTATTTATTGTTGCATGCATCATATTTATTTATCTGATTTTATATGGTTGTTTTTGCATGTGCATTTTTATGATTGCTTCGACACATGCATGTTTTTGTTTTTGTTTTTGATGAATGCTTGATTTTTTTTCTGGTGAGATGCATTCTCATGCTTTCAATATTGGAAAACACAAAAAACATTGAAAAATGAAAAATTCAAAAACATGGAAATATTTGAAAGAATAACAAAAACAATTTATTTTGAATTGGATATTTTTACATCATGACATAAAACTTACTTAAACTTGTGTGTTGTGACCATGTTTAAGTTTATTTAATGAGCTGTAGCATTATTCCATTGCTCGCTTAGGTTACTGTAAAGTACTGAATATAGGTGTCTTCATGTACTATTTGCAATGTATACACTTTGATCTTGTAAGTGGGACTTAACCGCATGTGTGAGATTTGGGATGGCAGCCAGTCATTTGTAAGATGATTTTGAACATGGATTGACCAATTCTAGCAGACCTAAGCTCTAATAAATCCCCTTATAATAAAAAAATGCTCATATCTTAATGTTCTTTGGCGGGGCCTATTTGACTCGATCTATTAAGCTTGAAGGGTGATTCATCATCTGGTACCTATGGTCAACTAACTTAGGTTAACTGGCCAAAAGTTCACTATAGGGGTCATCTTAGTTGCCTAATGAGGGGGAACTTGCACTTAAGACGAAAAATAATGAGCTTGATGAAGTTTGAAAATTTATTGGAAAAATATGCTTGAAGTAAAGGGGAGTTTTATATAAATTTGCAAATGAGCTTCAATTTTATGGTCCTACTCTGCATTATAATGGCTTGACTTTTATAAGTAGGGGAATAAACTTATTAGCAGTGATGTTTTGCATGTTCTTTCTAAGGTGGAGTCCTACTTACAAAATATTAGTAGCACATTACACACATGAGTCATTTATATTTTTTACTCTATTTTAACTTGGGTTAAGTATTTGGGAAGAATTTGCCTTCATTGATTATACTTATACATGCCAACTACATCATTTTTAAGTTGTTCCATATTATGCTAAAAATGTGTTGGAAATTGTATCATTCGTCATTTGTGACAAAAAGGGGGAGAAAAAATGGATTGGAATAAAAAAGTGTGGCATGAAATCCTTCATTAGATTGGAATAAAAAAGTGTTGCATGAAATCCTTCATTGGCATTACATTAATTCTATGTTCTTGGGGTTGTTGGGGAGAGACATAGATACATTATATCCTACTACATTAAAAAATTCTAAATGTTGCAGTAAGGGGGAGCATTTATTGTAATTGCACTGTGCATTATGATGTAGTAAAAATTCCTAACCTTGATGTGGTAAGATCTGGAGTTGCTCGATCACTGGAAAAGATGGATAGATTCGCCTTGGATGACCTGCAAAAAAGGCGATGAGGATTCTCCCTAACGCCCTCCGGTGTGAGAATTAGTTTTCTGGAGAAAGAAAAAGTAGAGAGGGAAATATATAGATGGAAAATTGTATTTATGATGAATAATATTCGATAAAGGAGCTGTATTTATAGGTCTCAAAAGACCGTAACCTTCTTCTATTATGAGAAGGAGTCCTCTTTGCGTAAACTTACCTTTTCAGAGAAGAATCTTTATAAGGATTGAACTTTCCTTTTTCGGGAAGTTTCCTTTGAGATGATTCTATAAAAGCTCATGCTTTTTCATCGACTTGAGTAGATATGGAATCATTATTGCTTAACCTCTGAAAGATCGAGACTTTGTCTTTTGGTTCAACTGCTGTTAAAGACTTTCCATTTAACCTTTCGAATATCGAAACTCTAACTTTTTATCTTTGAATTCGATCGAATATAGAAGGTCTTGACTCTTCGAGTTTTCTTCAAGAATCTCACACATTCGAATCATACTTGAGTTTGAGGAGTCCTTCATAACTTTAATATGTTTCGGTTGATTTAGAATATATCCCAAGCCAATTTTGGTTGTGATACGATTGATCTATCTAAACCTGAAGGAACACTTTCCTCCTGCAAGTACTGCGTCAAGATCACCCAATTTTCAAGGTTCTCCTCTTCCAAATCTAGCATTTTTAAATAGTTTATTGGCCCTCAGATTGTAACATCCCTTGAAAGTTTTCTTCATTTCGTCGATCCCTTTTACATGTGTCAAGTTTTGTTCAGATAAATTGGAGATACGGAGTCTCGATATACTTGGGATAAATGTTGAAGCTTCATCAACCTCATCTTCAGATTCTGAATTGGAATCGGAATCCCAAACATCCAAGTCATCTGTCATGATTTTATAAAACGTTGAACGGTTGGGTGACTTCTCCATCTACCTCGAACTCTATTGGATGACTAATTATTCTGTGGAACCTGCAATATTTGGGATGATCAACTTGATTAGCCACCTCTTCTAGCCTCTTCGGTATTGGAAGTTCAATTACTCGTTGTTCAAGGAGTTGATCTAAAATTCCAAAAACTTCGGAGTTTGAGAACAAATACTCCATTTATTTAAGTTCTTTCAAACTTAGAAGATCCTTCTTTTGTGCTTGTGCCTTGTTAGGCCTAAACTCCTTCTTTGGCTTCGAATTTGGATTTGGCTTTGGATTTGGATTTGGATTTGAACTTGTTTTTGAAAAGTGATTGTTGCAGGAGCAGTAGATATGGCCAGATATTTTTTAAACTTACCTGACTTATTGTCTTTCTTGACTTCTTTCTTGGGATCCTTTTTGTCACGCGGGTCACTTGGTAAGTAACTTCCTTGTCATGTAATCTGAATTTCAAGATCGTGAGCACGTGTGGCCAACTCTTCAAAGGAGTGTGATATATTTGCTTGGAGATTATAAAGTAGTCCCCAATGCATGCCTTGCACACACGTCAATAGAGGATGCTTCACTGATACGTTCCTTTCAATTAAGGACAAGATTTCTCCAGCGTTCAATATATTCGACAACTAGTTCCTCTTTACTTTGCTTTGTTCTAGCAAGTTCTTGAAGGTTGACGGTCCGTCTGGTGCTATAGAAGTGTGTGAGGAACTCACATTCGAGCTGATCCCAACTGTCAATTGCCTCGACGGTCAAGTTTATATACCATTCAAATGTAGCACCTTTGAGGGAGCTTACAAACTGCTTAACCATGATATCATTGTATGTGCCAATATTGTTATACGTTTCAATGAAATGAGCTACATGTTGTTTTGGGTTTCCCTTTCCATCAAAACACTGAAATTTCGGTGGTTGGTAGCCAAAAGGTATTCTAATCTCGTTGATTCGACGACTATGAGGCTTGGCATAAACCAATGAAGATTGCGGTGAAACACCATACTGAGCACGGATGGTGTCAAAGATCATATGTTGAAGTTGTTGGACGAACAGAGAGCCAATAGAGAGTTGAGTGGTGACACGAAATATGTTTTGCACAATAGTACTGTAATGCATATCTTACTTCTGCTAGTACTCTTGGATTTCAGGATCTTTAAATTTGGAAGAGCTTGCATTTTCTGGATTGTCTTTTTTCAGAGGGCTTTGTAACTCCAGTCGATGCATGAGAGCGGTGATCTGTGCATCTTTTTCCTCCAAAGATTTTGTCAACTTTTCAATGGAAATTGCCATTTGTTGAACTTGGTCATCAGTGCCTATTGCCATTTCTGTTACCATCACTGGCTCGAGTGATTCTTCATAAGCAGTATAGTCTCCCCATTTTTGCGGAGAAGTAGCTTGAGTTGATCCAAACATAGACCTGCTACTAGAGATAGAACTAGAACGAGAGCTTTTCGCCAAGTTCTTTTATGATGAACGGGAGCCCTACTTCTTGAAAGCGATTTTCATCATCCCTTTTTGGAGTCTTAATGGTGTAACCAATTGAGTTTTCTCGAATTTTGTTTGGGCTTTGGTCACATGAAAAAGTTCAGCAAATGTCTCTTCAAGATGGTCACTATTTCCTTCACTTTTTCGCTGGCCATGTCTAATGTATTTGTTGAAACTTGAAAGTTTTGCAAATAGGAAGATGAGAGGCAAGAGTGTCCCACCGGGCATGCTAAAAATTTTTACGACGATTTTCGAAGTGTTATTAAAAATACTAAAATTGTTACAAATTGAATTTTGAAAAAAATAAAATGGACAACTCTAGTGAAGGCTGAATTGCAAAATCCTCTGATTAACAATTTGCTTGTTTGAAGACTAGGGGTCACATGGCTTGATTCCTGGACTTCTGAATTTGTTAGAAAACTTGATTTGTTGAGAATTTGCTTGTTTGTCGCTTGGAACTTTAGACTTGGACTTGAACTTGGGATTTGGACTTTGAATTGGGCTTGCTTTGATTTGAAGAAGGCTTTGATCCTTTTGGAATTGATTTGAACTTGCTTGATTTAAAGAAGACTTTGATCTTCTTGGATTTGGACTTGGCTTGATTTAAAGAAGAATTTGATCTTCTTGGATTTAGATTTGGCTTGAAGCTTGAGAGAATTTCTGTATTGAGGACCTGCAATATTTTTTTCTCTTGCTTTTCTTCTTCTTCTTTTTTTTCCCTCCTCAGCCAATTTCTCCATGGGCCAATGGTCCTATTTATAGAGAAAATCTTGTAACCACCCCATTTATTTAAATAAATAAATAAAATGATTAGGGTTTTTTTTTTGAATTATAGGATGAACCTCATCCATGAGCTTCTTTTAGGTGGGCTTTAGTGGACTTTTTTTAATGGACTTAATTGGATTAAAAAGAGGAAAGAATACATAACTAAGGTTTTTAAAGTACATATTTTCAAAATTAAGAAAATTAAGGTTTTATTTCAAAAATCAAGTCATAATTAATTATATATTTTATTGTTTGTGGTCACAAGTCACAATTTTTAGGTCACACGTCATAAATCAGGTCATAAGTTTATGGTCACAGTCACATTTTTTAGGTCAATTTATTCCACGGTCACAAATTTCGAATTTCGTAGGTTACAATTTTTTTCGATCGTAAATCTCGAGTCAATTGGTCACAACTTAACAAATTATGAGTCGCAATTTCTTTATTGATCACAAATCACAAATTTCATTGGTCACAATTTTTTCTCGAATACAAATCAAGAATTTTTTAGGTCACAATTTTCACAAATCACTAGTTTTCTTGGTCACAGAACATAAATTTTATAGGTCACAATTTATAAAATTATTTGGTTGACTCATTTTTTGGTCACAAATTATCGATTTAGTTGGTCACAATCTATTTCTCGGTCACAAACCACAAATTTTATAGGTCACAACTTATTTTTGGGTCACAAATTATCAATCAAAATTTTTAGGTCACATACTATTTACTAGTCACAAATTACGTAATATTGGTCACACGTCATCATCATCACCGCCAAAACCGAACCACCACCATCCAATATCGACCACCACCATCACCTTCCTCCACAAACACCATGACCATAATGTCAAATGGTTCCTCTATCTAGTGAATCAATGGCGCCCCAGTGTCGTCGCCGACATCACACAAGAAGTCTCGTATCCAAAACCTCAACCACTATCGCCGCTGCATCCAAAGCCCTAATCCACCACCAAGATCACCACCACAGTCATCTTGGGCAACACAACCACCAACACCACAACCACACATACAACACATGTCATGTCCAAAACTAGTCCCAACTCCCAAAACATATCGACGATGAGTCACCACCACCATAAAACAACTTACTGCCACCAGAAACAAGCATCACCACTGCAACGGACACCACTACTGTACACACACACACCATCGCACACACTAACACCTCCGCAGTAAAAACTCCACCGCACACACACACCACCACCACCAACCGTAGACAAAATAGATTTAGATGTTACTGTGTTGCGCGGCTACAATGTTGTAGCAACCTGTTGTTGTGACTTGTGCTGCTGCAATCGACTGCACAACATCATTGAGCAGTTGCAGCTAAAGGCTTCGCAGAGAAGAGTGGGAGAGGAGGGGGTCACCGGAGGAGAGGGGGTAGGGTGTACCGTCAAAGAAGATGGTAAGGCACTGGATCTTGGCGGTGACGGAGCCTTGCGATAGGGATGAACTTCCGTTTTTTTGTGCTGGGGGGGAGAGAGAGAGAGAGTTGTGGAGCTGATTATTCTGCTGATGTGTTGAATTGGGTATGGTTTGTGTGGTGGGTTGGATAATTTAATACATATAAAAATTAATAATAATTAAAAGTGACCTGATTTATGTATGAATAAATAATCTTAATTGTGGACTTTGAAATTGAAAATCCTGCCTCCATGTAATTTCCTCTTAAAAGATGGGAAAATTACATAGAGACTTGTATTTCTTGTGCATGTATTGATGGGTCGAGGGTCTGTGGTTCTTGATTTTGCACTTTTTGTTGAAATGGTTTGGTCAACTGGTATAAAGCCAGCACTAGCATAAAAACAAAAAAAATGCTAAAAGTCTTATTCCAATTTTCTTAGCCTTTCTAATTCGAGCAAGCAAGCTTGTAAGAGTGTTAAAACCTAGTACCCTGATTTCAACTGAATTGAGAGTTATAAGCCCAAAGCTCGTTAGATGGGTCACTCAGAAAGATTAAGGGACAGAAGACTTACACATAAGCTAATATTACATCTTTAACTTTTCTTTGTTGCCTTTGTGATTCGAGTTATTAAATCTGTAAGGGTTCTCTAAACATGGTACCATAAAGTCATCTGGCTTGGGAGCCATCGATCTAACACTTTCTAAAGGAGTCACATAGAAAGCAAATAAGAAAAATATTGCACAAAGATGGTAAAAGATAAGGACAATAAAAAAAAATCGTCCATTAAAAAAATAAAGTGCATGTTATAAGCCTTGTTGACTAAAACTTTGGAAATTGAGGTGTGAAGTTGGGGATTGCTTACCATTGATTTGCTGTGCATGCATAGTTATAATCCTGACTATGATGTTATCAAAGAGATGCGTGGAATTAAATTTTGGAAAGTTCCAAACCCAAGTAGTGGATGGACAATGGAATCTTGAAACAAAAATTCACCACGCGAAATTGACGATGCGGAAGAAAGAACTAAGACTTTCGAAACGCCACAAAGATTTGTCCAAAAATCCCTAATAAGTTGCTAATTTTGAACGCCACAAATATCCACGAATATTTGATAAGCTCGGTTGAACACCACAAGAAATAATCTTGATAAGTTCGAAACGAAAAATATAGGAATCCTCCTATAAATTTATTGAATCCTTAATAAAACTGTTTATTAAATTCAAAGTCTAACTATTACAATGAAGAAAATTGGATATAGATCATGAAAAATGGACTAAGACTAACCCTAGCAGCTATAGAGGCACAAAAAATAACCCTGAAATAATTAAAACGGAATTTAACCTAAAAAGTGTGAAACCCTACAATTTTTTACCGCGCTGTCGCGCTTCAGAACAACTGTGGGATCACACTGTTGTAATTTTTACAGCAGTGAAGAATTTTATTACAGCCGTAAGTTACTCGCTGGATACCAAATTCTTGATTGATTTACGGCCGTGAAAGTCTTAGTTACGACCGTAACAACCTCCCTGAGTTCCTTTTCGATCCTTTGATTTGAATTTCGGCTTCCATTCGCTTTCACTCGTCTTGGGACATCTTTTATCACTTCTTGTTAGTTCTTTTAAACCCAGAGCTTGTGCTTGAACTCTTGTTCGGCCTGAATTATTGGTCTTTCCATCAAGCCCACTATGATTCGAATCCTTCCCTCCTTCTTTAGGATGATTCGTCTCGAATCACAGCTTTGTTCATGGTGAATCGGTTCACCTCCTGGATCAAATGGAAAATTTTTGCTTCCATGCAAGAGGACCAATCAACAAAACCATGCAACTTGGATTATATGAATCAAATCTCAAGCTCCCTTGGGCAAGAGTAGTGTGACACAAATTCCCAAGTGTAATTAACCTGAAAAAAAAAAAATAATTAAGCAAAATGGGGTGGGGAATGTTAGTTTCAAACGGTACAAGATACAGATTCTTGTACTCATGGCTCATTATCTCCAGTTTAGTTTTCCGAACAATGAAGTCCTTCATTTCACTTTCCCCATTCTTTTCAATGCCTTGCTCAATCACTTCTTTCTCCTTTTCTTCACACCCAACCACCTCTTCTAACTCCATATTTTCACGCACTCTTTGTTCACTACCCAAATGTAATCTTCAACTTCAAAGTTCAAGATTTGCACTTCAACCCCAACTTCCAATTCATGCTTCTCATCAAAAACAATTTTATTCTCAATCACTTCAACTTTATTATCATTTTTCTCCTCATGCCTCTCATTAATATTTTCCACCTCTTCACTACCCAATCTTTCATCTCCTAACACAAAATTTGGAGTTTCTTCAACTATTTCTAACTTCAATTCTAACCCACCCTCCAACTTCTCAACATTCTTAACCTGAGACTCTTCTATAATATGTTTTTCACTCCCCCTTAGCCATTTAACCACAGCCTCTCTTTTCTCCTCTTTCCTTGCAACCTAGCCAATTTTTTTATTTTTTCCTCCCATTTTTATACTTCACCATTTCCTCATAAATTTTTGTTTGAATCTTCAAAATCGTCTTTTCATCAATCTCTTTTCCACTCTTAACCCCAATTCCATCCCTAGGTTTGTGGTCACGCCTATATTTCCTCCCAACATCAATGCTTGTTTGAAATCGCTCCTTTTTCACTTTAACCCTTTTTTCATATAGTTTATCCAATCTCATCATAGGATTAATCAAAAACCTTCACATACGATCTTTATCATTACCCCTCCTAGATGAAGATTTTTCTTGAAAATTGGATATTGTGAAATGGAAGGAAAAATTGAAATTGAATGAAATATATCAACACAAGATTAAAGAATGAATTTTGGAATTATTTGTGAATTCCTTTTTTTTATAAATCTGGAATTCGACTATGAGTGTGATGAAACAAAGGTAACTGAATTTGGATAAGAACTGAATAAAATAAACGCTTTTGAAATTTAGTTGGAATTTTTTTATAGATAAAAAAAATGAAAAATTTTACTGACAAAAAGAATACGAAGAACAAGAAAACTTGAAAACAAAACTCAACAACAAGATATGGATAATTCTCATGCAGACTCTATGATAAATACATAGAATTAAACTGGGATAGAATAAACCTAAATTCATAGTACAACTCTGATACCAAATGATGCGATCAAAAAGATGCGCGGAATTAAATGCTAGAAAGTTCCAAAACTAGGTTGTGGGTGGACGGTGGAATCTTGACCCAAACTTCACGATGCAGAATCGACGACGAGGAAGAAAGAACCAAGACTTTTGAAACGCCGCAAGGATTTGTCCAATTTTCCTGATAAGTTTCTGATTTTGAACCCCACAAATATCCACGAATATTTGATAAGTTCGGTTGAACATCACAATAAATAATCTTGAAAGTTGGATAAGAAAATATAGGAATCCACCTATAAATTTATTGAATCCTCAATAAAATTGTTTATTAAATTCAAAGTCTAACTATTAAATTCAAAGTCTAACTATTACAATGAAGAAAATATGATATAAATAATGAAAAATGGACTAAGACTAACCTTAGCTGCTATAGAGGCACAAAAATAACCCTAAAACAATTAAAAAGTACGAAACCCTAAAATTTTGTACCGCGCGATCGCACGATTGTTATTTTTACGGCCGTGAAGAATTTTGTTAAGACTGTAAGTTACTCGCTAGATACCAAATTCTTGATTGACTTACGGCCATGAAAGTCTTAGTTACGGCCGTAATAACCTCGCTTAGTTCCTTTTCGATCATTTGACTTGAATTTCAGCTTCCATTCGCTTTCACTTGTCTTGGGACCTCTTTTATCACTTCTTATTGATTCTTTTAAGTCTCAGAGCTTGTGCTTGAACTCTGGTTCGGCCTGAATTATTGGTCTTTCCATCAAGTCCAATATGATTCGCATTAGACTATCTTGTGTGGAAAAATGCAATGAAAAAAAACGTTTAGAAAGCACAATAGAGAGAACATGAGATTTGAGAGAAAAGTAATAATTTGTGATCATCTATGAGTGTTGTAAGAAAAATCATTAGAATATTTTAGGTTGTCCACATTGGATTTGAGCTTATTTTTGCATAATTAGCCATACAATGTTAAGTATATTTTTGCATAAGTATGAGTTTGACTTTGGCTAATCACACACAAACTTGAAAGCCTAGCATGAGATAACTATAATTATTTTTATTGTATTGTTCAAAGTTCTATGTTAAAGTATGATGTGATCTAAATTTTTGAGGCAAATGGTAAATAAGTTGACATGACAAAAAATATTTGCTATTTTTAGTTTTATTTGTTAGTTTAGTTTTACTTTGCTCGAGGACGAACAATGATTTTAGTTTGGGGATATTTGATAAGTGTATTTTATACATTATTTTATATGCCAAGTGTAGGATAAAGTATTGTTGTTTTAAAATAAATGGTATTGATTTTGTTACTATTTGTGCTTATTTCAGTTAATATCCCAAAAGTGAGTTAACAAAGGAATTGAAGCAAATAAATGTCAAATTAAACGCAATTGGAGCTATATTGTACAAAGGGAATGACCAACTTGTCTTATTTGGAAGAAGTGAGGCCTTAGATGTAAATCATACACTAATTGGGCTTGAAATCAATTCAAGTGGACGTTGGAATTGCATGGACTAATTAGGAGTATTTACACAAATACCCTAATTTTTGGACCCCTCTACAAAAAATGCCTTTTAAAAATTTTTAGAAAGTAAAAATAATGTGTAAAATTTGAGTATCACTTTTTTTAAAACTTTTGTCACTTTTTAAATAATAAATTCTGTCACCCTTTTTTTTTTTTGGGGCAAAATGCCACTTTTTTTAAAAAAATGACAAAATGCCACTTTTTTTTTTAAAAAAAAAAAGAAAGTGACACAATGTCACTTTTTATCATGTTTTCTTTTAACTAAAAAGTGACTTAGAATGCCACTTTTTTAAAACTTTTGTAAACTTTATAATAATTTTCTTACTTTTTTTTAAGTGTCACAATGCTGCTTTTTAAAAAAAGTGACACAATGTCACTTTTTATCACTTTTTCTTTGAATTAAAAAGTGACACTTTACCGCTTTTTTCTGCTTGAATGTCGCTTTTCAATTTTTGCAATATTTTTTACACAATCTCAAAAAAGTGGCATTGTGTCAATTTTTTTTATCACTTTTTCTTTGAAATAATATGTCACTTTTTATCACGTTTTCTATGAACTAATGTGAAAAAATGTCATTTTTTTTAAAAAACGTGACACTGTCACTTTTGAGCCAAAAAAATAAAAATAAAAATAAAAAAGGCGACATTTTGTCACATTTTTCTACTTGAATGTCACTTTTTCAATTTTTGCAATATTCATTATTGAATAACAAATTACACAAGTCCACAAGTACTAATAGATACATCACACATTCTCAATACACATATACAATGTCACATTATTTAATTATAAATTGGATCTATCTTTAAATTTTGCAATTATTTCTACAAGAATCTAAATATTATACAAACAAATCCAGTTCCTAATGAAATAAATTAGCAAGCAAACGAGGACTAAAATATAAGTCGAATATCCTACATCAAATACAAAGCTCTGTTGATAGAATAATGTCATAGTAAGTGCTAAAACATCAATAAGGGAATGATATTAAAATCGAAAATCTGTAGGACCAACTAAGTGAACCTTATTGAGTACTGAACAAAGCATTTGAAGTCTACAAACCAAACAGTGTGCATGGAAACCAAAATGTGAGCAGTTACAAGGTTTAGAGCACTATAATGACATCCACAATATTCAAGCTATGGTGGCCAACCAAACTCCATAGATAATTGCAAACAACCACATACCCATACGTCATGCCCAATGCCTCTTTTGCAATAATTCCATGCACTGTATTGCTTTACTACTCACATAGAACCTTGACATCTAACTTTTGCTGCAATATGAACTCCAATTCTCTTTAATTTCCTTGATTGAGTACTTAATCCAAAGGGAAAAATTTCAAGGGAATTATTCATCTTTAGTTAATACTTTCTAATCTGATTCTCTGTGTAAAAGCAGAAGTTAATGAACAAATGAAACAATAAACATCTGTCAAAGTATAAACAAATTCAGAAGATGTTAAACATTACAAGTAAAGAATGAAAAAACGATGAATAACGTTGAGAATGATAATGACTGACGAAATGAGAAAGCCTAATCATGAAGCTCAATTGCATACTAAAACTTGAAAGCATAAACAATAATGAAAGAGCAATGATGCTTCAAATTAAATAGCAATCAAATAAACAGTAAAGTACTACAAAATCCAACCACAATCTTAAATTGAGGTCTCCATCCTAATTCCACATCCAGCTAACTTTCAATACATCCACGACTAATCTTCATAGCCAAGCAAATCTAACTACAGACTACAGTAAGAATTCATCATCCAGTAAGCATCAAGATGCTAAAAATAAAAGCACAATGTGATTGATGATCAGATGGAAACCCATGTTTAAAATTATACTTTAATTTAGTCCTATCCGCACTACAATCCTCTTTACAACATTCCTCAACCCTCCATTTCTTGACAGCTGAACCAAACAATCTCTTGGAACTTCATAGGAATTGAGCTTTAAAACATGAGTATTGGGATCATCTCCATCAGCAAGCGAAAAGAGGCCGGAATTGTTTTTAATAACAAAGTCCTCGAAATCATCGGGTAGGCCCAATTCTCTCCGGACCTTAAAAATTGCTCGAAGTGGCAGCTTTTTAGTTAACGACATGGAGAGAAGCTTTGTCAATCTAGTGACGACAAGTGGGAGGGACTTCTCGATAGCCTCATACTCTTGATGGATGACTCGTATGGCAGCCAGAGTTAGGGAGCAGAAGGGCTGGAATTTTTCGGGGTGGTGGAAGATGTGAGGGTACCTGTGGAGGAAGGCTGCTAGGCAGTGGTTAAGGTGGGGTTTCTGGGACAGGCGGTGGAGGAAGTCGAGGGAAACAGAGGGTGGGTTGCAGGAGAAGAAGAGAAACAGAGGTTTTCGATTGAGTTTTCGTATTTTGAGTTCAAGACCGTATTTAATACGGTGCTTAAATATTTTAAAGGGTAGTTTTCAAATAGGTTCAATTTTAGGGGTATTTTGTGTAATTTCCCGACTAATTATTGGACAAATGAATTGGTTGCTAATTTCTCAAAAGGATTAAGTGGGCTTTTAAGACAAATTGCAAGAGAATTAAATCATTGACTTGTGAGACGAGAAAAAGATGGCTGGGACAAAGGAAATAAAGGGCTGAAGAATTTTACTTGGTAAAGGAGGGTTGTGGCTGAAGATTATTAAGCCTCCGTTTGGTAAAAGAATCTTTTTTGTTTATAAAATGCCAATAGAGAATTGGCAAGACGACATAAATGAGTTTTGAAGATCGCAAGGAGAACAATTTTTTGGTTCAAGAATTCTTTTCTACTTTGTCAATTTGATGAACTTAATTATGTTTTCTTATTTTTATTGTGTTTATAGTTCTTTTGTGATGTGTAACTAAACTAATAGTTGGGATAAACGATGTAGTCTAGTTTTATTTTATTAATTTCAAATTTCAAGTTTTGCACGTAAGCTGCATGTGTTGATTTATTATTGTGTTTAATGCGTGAATTACTTGATCAATAATTCATAGATTTTGTGGTTTATTTTCATAATCCGAGTGGTGAGTTAATTGACTAGACTATGGTAATGATGGGTGTCGAATCCAACAAATAATAATATTTTCTTGCTCTCATCAAAATAGATTGTAATAGTGGTGAGCAATGTCGAATCCACAGAGATTGGTTAGATTTAATTTTTCAAGAAAATTAAAACAATAAATTAAAAATAAGGGGGGTTTTTTGAATATCTGAACTCAAATTGTAAATAAACAATTGCAGAATTAAAGTGATGAAAATATCAAATTAAATAAATATCCAGCTCAAGGTATAATCTCATAATTGATTCGTAGAATTGATCATCGATGCAAAAATAGAATCTTTTACTCATTTTCTAAATTGGTTATGGTCATTGATACGATCTAACAACATATCTCTCCTTACTATCTCGATAATCAAGAAACGCTCGTTGATTATTTCTCTAATCAATAAACAACCCTAGATACGATCTTATGATTTAATTTACCAATAGCATTAATCTCTAGAGAGACGACCAATTCTAAACAACAAATTCACACGTGTGATTCATTTAAGCTAGGTTATATATCTTCATAACATGAGTCAAAAATCAGTCTATAATTAACTATGTTATTTGCCACTTGTATTAGAAAACCTAAACAATTACAGATTTAGATTCCTAATTGACTAAGTATCATTTTGACAATTAAAACAACGTGCACTTTGTGTTAATCAATCAAAATAACAACTTCAATTCACAAGCAAAAGACATATAAATAGAGAACAATTAAAGGAACAATTAAATTTAATTAGATCTCAAAATTCTTGTATAATCAAAACTTTAATTATCCTTGAACTGGAATAAGAAATTATCTACCAATAAACATTTTAACTAAAAACTTTAAAGAGAAACAACAAAGTGAAAATCAAACAATGATAAAATCGAAGATGAAGATTGACGTGACTGCTCCTTTTTCTTCCAAACGTGTTGCCCCCGAATTGTGACCTCAGATGTTCCCTTTTATTCTCCTCCAATGTAAGGCCGCTTTTCATTCTACGTGCAACTTTAAATTTCACGTAATATTGTTATGAATGTTATTATAAATTATAAAGTTATAATCTTTAATGTTTATAATTGGAATTATTTTGCAGTGGAAGGACTTGGACGCCGTCATGATCAATGTACCAAATAGAAAGTTCATAACTTGTCTATGTGCAATTTTATGTGTGATTATTAACGTGATTTATTAATCTTGTTATTTTCTATTTAATTAAGTTGAAAGTGGCCTAAATTATGTTAAATGGGAATTGGGGAAAGTTTAGTGGCACTTTGAATTTTATTTGAGGGATGCGGACTTAAATTACCTATTTATGAGAGTCGAAGGACTGAATTGCAATTAACAAGTTTTACATTTAAAATCCTAAACCTAACCTAACCCTCATCCCCCACACCCGCTCTCTCGCTCTCTCTATCTCACCTCTCCTCTCCGCTCTTCTCTCTCGCCACTTCTGTTAACGACCCGTCGCCGTCTCTTGGTCGCTCAGCCTCAACAACGACCACCACCTCGTCGGCTCCCCACCACGGTAAGGTGAACCACCTATTTCATACCCATCCTTTACCCGACTACACGAGCACGCGAATGACAACACACAACAGTTTACACATCCACGAACACCATTACACACACACACACACACACACATATATATATAGGTGTGTAAATTTGCACGGTGTATTTCTGATTTCGAATATATGTATATGTATATATATATATGTGTGTATAGTGTGTGTAAATGTGTGTTGTTCTCATATTTTCGAATTTGAGTTTAGTTGATTTTTAATTATACTGTTAAATTGGGAATTTAGTAGTGCTCGTATATGTGTGTATTGATGTATATATTTATATATAGAGGTGAAATTTCCACAGTAGATTTTCAGGTTTTTGAAATTCTTAATTAGTAGTTTAAATTAATTGGTTACTTTAGTTTTAAATTAGAAATTATAATTTTACATTGGGGAGAATTATATAAAAGGTCATATTAATTTTAAGATTTTATAGTTAATTAGAAGATTATGAAATTATAGATTTAAATTTTGACTTAGTTGACGACCATTGTGAGAAATTTCAAATTCTTAAATGATGGAAGTTCTTTCATGAATTCGTTGTTGGCTTAATGTTGTTTTAAATTGAAAATTTCCAAAGTTAGGATTTCAAGTAATGAGGTGGTTTTAATTGAATCTTAATGTATATTCTTGACTTATAGTTGCTATTTTCAAACTTTTGAAATTTGTAATTTAGTTAACTGTTCGGGTAAAGTTTGAATAAATGGTGATTTTCAAATTTATGAATAGTAGAATGTTAATTGGAATTGTCCTTGTGAAATTCAAGTTGTGATGAAGATCCCATAGCTTGAACCTTTGTGTAATTTGACTAGTTAGATTTCAATTTTTGCCTTCGAGTTTATCTCTTATTTCGAGTATGGTATTATATGTGTTGGACATAACGTGAGGTCACGTTTGAGTTAAGTTGAAAGGTTTTTGTTTAGTATTGAAATGAATAGTGAAATGTGATTTTTAACTAAAAGTATATTTTATTAAATGAATGGGTACAACTAGGATTTTGGTACATTGACGTCACGGGCAGCCGATGTTCCTCCACTTGCAAATCTAGATAACGGTAAATGCTAAGGATGTCAAGTAAGTAAACTTCCCCCTATTTTCATCAAAGTTGAATGTAAATGTGAAAGTTATGTGTAAATGACTGTCTTGCAACTTACTTGCTTTGATGAATTTCATTTACTTTGTGAAAGTATATGTTATTATGAAGAATGTTCAAGCATGCACATTATCATGTCATTGCATCATCAAGCATGCATTGGCATCGAAATTGGGAAGTGAAATGTTTTTAAATGAAAGAAATGTGTCAAGGTGCAAGTTTGTTCAAAAGTTATGTATCCCAAGTTTTTAAAGAAAGAATGGGTGTACTTCTAGTTCATGAAAGTTGCGAGTGGGAAATGGGGCGCGGGGGACCGGCGTACCCGAATTAAGTCGCTTTGCGACGGAATGTTCAACCGTTTACGGTGGACTGTTAAACCACTTTGCGGTGGGAAAGTGAACGTTAAACCGCTTTGCGGTGGGAAAGTGAATGTTAAACCGCTTTGCGGTGGAAATGTGAATGTAATCTGGTTCCAAATAAGAAATTTCCCACTGTATTCTGATTGACTAGAAGTTACATCAAGTGAGCTCACGATGGAAATGAAGTGAAAGTTTTGAAATGTTAAGTGAAAGTTTGAAATGTTTGAATGTTCTGGAAAGTAAAGAAATAGGGGATACATATATGGAATTTAAAAAAAAAAAAAAAGCATTCATGTCATAAGCATGCATTCATGCATACAGTTTACTTACTGAGCTTTAGCTCACCCCAATCCCTCCCCAACATTTCAGGTGATGAAAGTTAGGTGATCCGAGGAGAGCACTTGGTGACAGACTCAGGAAGTACCCAAAATTTGTTATTTTCTTCAAAGTTAATTAAGGAGTTTTCATAAGTTTTCATTGGGTATTCTTTAATCTTTCATTCTTTAAATGGTTTTGGTTGGAATTAGTTTAAATAAAGTTTGAATAGGAAATTTCATAAATGTTTCTGTGGTTATTTTTGTTGGTTCATTCCTTTAATTGTTTATTGAATTTAATTTTGATGAGTTATTTATCTCTTTAGTAGTTTATCAATCCTCCATTTAGTTAAATGGAGCTCATGTTTTAAATTTATTTATGATGAGGAGTTTGGGGATTGAATTTGAAATAGTATGGTGATGTTGGAGTTTGAAGTAGAATTGGGGTTGTATGTTGAATATTGGATTTTTTTTTGAGTTGAGTTTTATGTTGTAAAATAGTTTTGATGTCTCTCTACAGGTTGGTTAAGTCCAATTTATAGAGGAGACTCTGCCGAAATTTTTGTAAAATTTTTATAATAGTAAATGAAACGTTTAAATGTTTTAAACGATTATTTCCGCATATAATGTGAATGGAAGTTAACACGCCTAGGTTTTAGATACTGAAACTTGGGGTGTTACATCCAAAGTCTTGTGGTGCCCTTCAATTCTTTTTTTTCTCTCCAAAAAGTCAGTTGCGGGGCCTTTCCTATTGTTTGGTCCAAAAAGTGTTGTGACGGCTGGGCTCTAATGTGATGATGCCCTATTTCCTTATTCTCAGCCATTTTTCTCTCATTTGCTGTCGGATGTTGTGGAGTCCCTCCAAATCCAGCCCAAATTCCCCAAGAAATTGGTGACCATGGGCTCCAAAATAAATGCCATAAACAGTTGGTCCAATTAGGGATATGGGGAAGTCCATCCATATGATTTTAGCCTTCCTGAAACAATAAGACATGTCCACGCCTTATGCTAAGTAAAGGTCTTAACACCGATTGTAATGGGGCTTGGGTAAGGTGGGATAAGAAGGATATATTTTTTTCTGTTTTCATCGAAGGAATTATACAAACTTTTTCGTAAGAGCTCACTTAAAATTCATGTACTTCAATCAAATCACTCCATACCTCAGTGTAGTTTATATCCTTTCACCTCTCGTGAATATGCCCTCAACATCTATCAATGAATTACAACATGGGTGTTAGTTTCAATCAACTTGAAGGCATGAAATATAGACCAAGCAATTCAAACCACTCATAAGTATATGTAATGGGAGTTAACAACCTCACTAGGTATTCTCTCTCTTCGCACAAAGTATATATGGTGAGAATTTCCACTCAACTCACTGCATGGAGAATTTATTGCCACAAACTGCTCAGTTGTCATGACCGGAGCTAACAATAACACAAGTGCAAAATAAAGGTCTTTACTTGGTTGTAACGGGGCTTCGGGTCAGGTAGGATAAAAGGTAAATATTTATGCTAAGTTGAGAGGAGAGTTCACAAGTCGATTTGGTTCAAAACGATAATCTCTTCCTCCACATTTCAATGTGATTTTCCACAATTTCCTAGTATCCAATCGATCCAGCCCTTGATTCTTATTATGCACTTGGGGGTTTATTATCTTCACCAGGGAATTTTCTTGATCCGGTATCTTGAACAATTTTTTTTTTTTTTTTTTTTACAACTTGTTTTCTTTTTGACCTTGTTACCACTTAATCCTTGATTAGCACAAAGTGAAATTACCCATCTTGTTGAAGCTTAGTCCATCTCATACTTCTCAACTAGTACAAGCTTTTGAAATTCCTCTCTTGTGGGTTCAAGATAGAGGTAGTAAGAAAGAACGGATATCCATGGCGTGTAGCATGGCAACAAAATTCCAAAGACATGCTAAGGCTCAAAGAGGCTTCTATTGGTACATGTATCATGGTAGGCCCTTTTAGAAGGGAAAATTGGGTTTCACCTAATGCCTTTACTATATTTTGCACTTGCATCAAGAAGTTACAACGGCATGCACAAGAGAGCACATCCAAGAACAAACTAACCATGAAGGACACACATCAAAGAAATAGGAGCTTAATATAAAGAGTGAATGTAGCTCATGGGCTCAAAAAGTTCACGAATTACGGTTTATGTGTTGCTCCCATCCATTTATGAAATATAGGTCATTGCTCGGTCCTGGTTTCGAACTCAAAATTTAGTGACCAAGGATTGATGCCAAAAAGAGTGGAGTTAGGTTAATCAGGGTGGTGTTACATCATATCAACTTTGGTTTGACTCGATTAGGTATGGATTGCAACTCACTACTTTATCCCTAACATTTCTTTCACATTACCACTTTTCAAAAGAAGAGGAGACTCACATCATAGGTCTTTGATTCTCAATGTCTTTTAGTCTCAAACAAAATAAATTGAAGCTCAAGTAAACAAGCCTATATATTCCTCCAATGCAAGGTTCAAAAGAATGGAATATTAGCAAAGAATAGGAGTTCTCATGGCTTGTATTGTGGTTAATTTTCAACAAAAGGCTATGGCTCAAAAGTGGCTTTCGAGGGGTCTATTTCAAGGTAGGCATTTTGAGAAGGCTAAATTTGGCTTCACCTAAGTGCCCTTACTTATTTAGTGCATTCAATTACCAAGAGGCATCTCAACATGCATAACAGAGCAAGTTCTAGAAGAAATCAACTAAACTTGATAATCACACAATCAAAGAAATAGACCATATCGTAGTGTCAAATGTAAATGCTTAAGAGGCCCAAAAGCTCACAAAATAGGGTTAATGCACATCAAATCTCACACACCCTTCATCCAATCCACCATCAAGAGCAATCAATCTAGTGAAGTAAACAAAAATTCAACTTCTCATGCCATTCCCCACTATGCCTCAATTCATCTCAATGATTCACAAAAATCAGAATAATAAAAGGACAAGCATCTGAAAAATCCAGAATTAAGAAGAGAATTTTCAAAAAAATTCTTTGAAAAATAGAGCAAACATGGATTATAATGAAAATTGAAGTGCAACTAAAAATGAATCAAATTTCATAAACCAAGCAAAGCACATCAAAACCCTCCTCCACACTTAATCCATACATTGTCCTCAATGTATCAAAACCATAAAATGTAAAAGCTAGAAAATAAAAAAGAATAGAGGACTTCCCTGAAAGTGGCTGGACCTCATCCAAGTTGTTCAGGTTTTCTACACCTAGAGTCGGCTGTACCAATTTTTCGGATCTTGACTACCCGCTTTCTTTTCTCCCTACACATGATGCATATGGTGGTGGCTGGAAAAAAAAGGGATATACAGCGGTGGAATAATGGCTATGGAAAAGAAGGTGAGAGGAGTGCAGGCGTTCTAGTAGTTGAGTTTGTCAGTGAGTGAAAGAGAGGTGCGGGCAGTGTGTTTGAGATTTTCTATGAGAAGGAGAGGAGGGCAGCGGTTTGAAGGTGATGTGCCTACGGTGGTGGCAGTGATGAGCGCTATTGGTCATATTGGTTGAGGTTGTGAAGGAGTGGGCTATTGAGAGGGTGGTTTACTAGTTTTGAGGGAAAGAGAGGAATAGAGGTTGAAGTTGTGGATGAAGTTTGAAGCGATGGCTACCTTTCAGAAGGAGGTTGCGGCTAAGAGGAGATGATTGTGTGCTGTGAAGAAAGAATGAGGCTGAGTGGTGGTGATAGATGGCTGGTCGAAACACGGCAGTGGACATGTTATAGAGGAAGAGAGGAAGATGGTGGGGTCTGTGTGTTGTGTTGAAGAGAGAGAGAGGAAGATGGTGGGGCCTGTGTGTTGTGTTGAAGAGAGAGAGAGAGAGGAAGGCAGCGGTGGTGGAAGTTCGTGGAGGTAGAAGATGGTGATGGTCTTGGTTGAAGGTTGAGAGAAGAAGGTGGAGGCTGGGTGCTAGGTAGGGTTCGACTTTTTTTTTTTTTTTTTTTTTTTTTTTTTTTTTTTTTTTTTTTTTAAGGCCTTGTTTTGAAATCCGAGAATCGCCTTGAATAAGGCATGGGCACGCCTTATTCCAATATTTGAGCGAAGACCTTGTAATCTGAGATGCACTTTGGGTAAGGCGTGGGCACGCCTTACTCTAAGTTCTTCTTCAATATTTAAATCAATTACTTTCTCCATAGAGTGTGCCCACATCCTAATGAAGATTCATATCTGCCCAAAAATCAAAACAAGGTCAATTTCACTTCAGAAATTACATGGATCATAAAATAAATAATGGTGATTAAATAAATAAATAAAAATTGGTTGTTAAAACTAAAGAAAAATTCAGGTTGCCTCCGGAAGCGCCTTTCGTTTACGTCTTTGGCTAGACTCAATTTTCTCTTTCTTCAACTAGGATTGATTGGATTCCCAATGCCCAATTTTGTCAAGTTCTTCACTTGGTGACCTTTACAAAAATGTTTATGTCCATGGTCATCAACTTTGCGATGCTTACTATTGGCAATTTTCAAGTCATCTTTTCCACAACCTTTAAAAACTTTCTGTACAAAGCAATCAACAACATCAATAAAATAGACATAATTAACATCATTAGGACAATTTATGGCATCATAAATGTTAAACTTAATAATTTGACCATCAAATTCCATTGTGAGTGTACCATCATGCACATCAATTTTTGTCCTAGATGTTTTCAAAAATGGCCTTCCTAGAAGAATTGGTGTAGAATTAGAAGAAGAATCTTCGTCCATATTAAGTACATAAAAATCAGTAGGAAAAACCAACTCATTCACTTGTACTAAAACATCCTCTAACACACCTTCAGGATATACATTAGATCTATCAGCAAGTTGCAAAATCACACCCGTTTCTTTTAATGAACCAATATTCAAAGATGAATAAATAGACAGGGGCATGATATTTATTGAAGCTCCTAGATCTAACATCGCTTTCTCAACTCTTACTTTACCAATTTTGCAAGGGATAGTAAACATACCTGGGTCCTTACATTTAGGAGGCAATTTCTTTTGGAGGACAGCTGAAAAGTTTTCTCACATACTTACCTTTTCATTGACTTTCAACTTCCTCTTGTTGGTGCACAACTCCTTGAGAAACTTAGAATAACGAGGTACTTGTTTAATTGCATCAAGTAAGGGAATATTTACCTCAATTTTGTTAAAAGTTTCAAGATTTCCTTCTCATCTTCCTCCTTCTTGGATCTAATCAATCTTGCAGGGAACGGAGGGGTTGTCACATAAACTCTTTGTAGTTCTCTATTGAGTCTTTCAGATTGAGGTTGAGGAACGACTTCATTCTCAATTTCTTCCCCTAAGTTTCCTTGCTTCATCTTGCTTGGTTCTTCCAATTCATTCCCATTTCTCAAGGTAATTGCACTAACATTTTCTTTTGGATTAACAATAGTTTGTGAAGGTAATTTACCTTGAAACTCCAGTCTGCTCACAGTTGATGCCAATTGACTCACTTGAGTCTCCAAATTCTTAATGCCTGTCATTGTCTCCTGTTGAAATTGTTGCTTATTAATTAGAAGTGATTTAACAATTTCTTCTAGAGACACACCTGAACTTGAAGAAGGTTGCTGTGGTTGAGGAGTAGGCTGTCTAGGCTGAAATTGTTGAAATTGCGGCATTGTCTGATAACTGAAATTGGGATGATCCCTCCATCATGAGTTGTAAGTGTTTGAATAGGGATCATAATTCTCTTGAGGTGGGCCTAGAAATCTTCCAACTGCATTAGCCTGTTCAAAAGAATCTTCTTGAAGAGTAGGACACTTATCAGTTGGATGAGCAGTATCAGCACAAATTTCACAAGCTTTAACCTGTTGCATATTTCCTACAGCCATTTGTTGAACAAGAGAGGTTAGATTCGCTATTTGATTTTCAAGAGAAGATACATTTCCCTCGTTCACCCTTTTTACAGGAGTGTCTTGTCTGAATCCAAACTGCTGTGTGTTAGCAGCCATGATGGAAATAAAATCCCTAGCGACAGTTTGGGTTTTATTCACTATAGCTCCTCTGCTAGCTGCATCCATCATCTTCCTCTCCATTGGTAACAATCCCTCATAGAAGTATTGAATGAGTATTTGTTCAGAAATTCTATGTTGAGGATAGCTTGCGCACAATTTTTTAAACCTTTCCCAATATTCATGCAAGGTTTCAGTATCTCTCTGTTTGATTCCACATATCTCTCTTCTGATATTTGCAGCTCTTGAAGCTGGGAAAAATTTATCAAGAAATAATCTGACCATCCCTATCCACGTAGCTACAAAACCTGATGGTAGATAGAACAGCCAATCCTTCCCCTTATCAGCTAATGAGAATGGAAAAGCCCGCAACTTGATTTGTTCTTCCGTCACTCCTTGTTGTTTCATGCTTGAACACATCATGTGGAATTCCTTCAGATGTTTGTGAGGGTCTTCATTCTCAAGTCCATAGAATTTGGGTAGCAAATGGATCAATCCAAATTTCAATTCAAATCCCACATCTAAGACTGGATACTGAATGCAAAGTGGCTGTTGATTTTCATTTGTGCAGCCAATTCCCTTAAAGTTCTTTCATCATTGGCCATTGCTTGCTCTTGCTCTATTTCAGAATCACTAGAAGAATCAGTTTTTGAATCTGTAGGGTCAGCTGCTAGATTCAATCTGGTTTGTTTGCGCAACTTAACTTCCTTCCTCAATCTCCGAGTCGTCTTCTCAATTTTAGGATCATATTGCAATCCACCTGTATAAGAACAACGGGGCATAAAAGAAATAAAGAAATAAAAATAAAAAATAGTAAATGAAAAATTAAATCTAATTAACACCAATGCCCGGCAACTGAGCAAAAAATTTGATGGGTGTCAAATCCAACAAATAATAATATTTTCTTGCTCTCATCAAAATAGATTGTAATAGTGGTGAGCAACGTCGAATCCACAGAGATTGGTTAGATTTAATTTTTCAAGAAACAATAGGGGTTTTTTGAATATCTGAACTCAAATTGTAAATAAACAATTGAAGAATTAAAGTGATGAAAATATCAAATTAAATAAATATTTAGCTCAAGGTATAATCTCAGAATTGATTCGTAGAATTGATCATCAATGCAAAAATAGAATCTTTTACTCATTTTCTAAATTGGTTATGGTCATTGATATGATCTAACAACATATCTCTCCTTACTATCTCGATAATCAAGAGACACTCGTTGATTATTTTCCTAATCAATAAACAACCCTAGATACGATCTTAGAATTTAATTTACCGATAGCATTAATCTCTAGAGTGACGATCAATTCTAACCAACAAATTCGCACGTGTGATTCATTTAAGCTAGGTTATATATTTTCATAACATAAGTCAAAAATCAATCTATAATTAACTATGTTATTTGCCACTTGTATTAGAAAACCTAAACAATTACGGATTTAGATTCTTAATTGACTAAGTATCATTTTGACAATTAAAACAACGTGTACTTTGTATTAATCAATCAAAATAACAAATTCAATTCACAAGCAAAAGACATATAAATAGAGAACAATTAAAGGAACAATTAAATTTAATTAGATCTCAAAATTCCTGTAGAATCAAAACTTTAATTATCTATGAACTGAAATAATAAATTAGCTACCAATAAACATTTTAACTAAAAACTTTAAAGGGAAACAACAAAGTGAAAATCAAACAATGATAAAATCGAAGATGAAGATTGACGTGACTGCTCGTTTTTCTTCCAAACATGTTGCCCCCGAATTATGACCTCAGCCATTCCCTTTTATTCTCCTTCAAAGTCTTGTGTGCCCTTCAATTCTTTTTTTTTCCCTCCAAAAAGTCAATTGATGGGCCTTTCCTATTGTTTGGTCCAAAAAGTGTTGTGACGGCTGGGCTCTAATGTCATGATGCCCTATTTCCTTATTCTCAACCATTTTTCTCTCATTTGCTGTCGGATACTGTGGAGTCCCTCAAAATCCGGCCCAAATTCCCCAAGAAATTGGTGACCATGGGCTCCAAAATAAATGCCATAAACAGTTGGTCCAATTATGGATATGGGGAAGTCCTTCCATATAATTTTAGCCTTCCTGAAACAATAAGACGTGCCCACACCTTATGCTAATTCCTTTTCTGACTGTGTCAGTTTGAGTTCCAAACTTCTTCTTTCCAATTTGTGATATTGAGTCCAATTTGATCTCAATTCTCCACCTAATCCACAAAACATAAAATATGATTAATATCCACAATTTAAGCATTTAAAATCAATGGAGTAAGAGGAAATATCACAAATTAAATAGCAATTACGCGCTCTATCAGGTTATAAATTCGGTAATTCGATAAACAATAGAGATATACGTTTATTGTTATTGCGATCGTTACATGAATTCTTGTGTTACTTGCAACTAATTATTAGGACCTGCTGTCTAGAAACCAATGCTTAGAAAACTAGACCGGACTCGTCATTTTAACCGAAAAAACCATGAAAAATCGGTTCGAAATAACTTTAAAAACGCATTTAAAATTCGGATGGGGAACCGGGGTTTTTTCCCGGTTAAACCGAGACCCGATCAACCTAGTTCGGGTTTGAAAATCGGTTAATTTATATATATATTCCTGGTAAACCGGGACCCGGTCAACCCAGTCCGGGTTTGAAAATCGGTTAATTTATATATATTATCCACCTTCAAATGATGATGCACTTTTACATATCTTTGTGACCTTTTGAAAGGAAGAAGCTTCGTTTGAAAAAATTAAATATTTATACAATACAAATTAATGAGAAAATCAAATTTTAAAAATTATACATAGGAGCCAATGGTGTAAATAAGCAAAGGACACACATTCATATCACATTTATTTTAAAATAAATTTATTTGCACCCCATACTTGACCTCGAGCATGACCCCCCACTCACATGGGGGTGTGGGGACCGATCATTTGTGAGTGGAGTCTAGCTTGGAGTGCAAGTACCATGACCCTTTATTTTAAGTATGTACCATTGATTTTTCAAAAAAAAAAAAAAAAGTATGTGCCATTGATGACATTGGAAGTTGCAGCATGAAACGTTTCTTTTTTCATCGACAAAGCTAGCCCCAGTTGGATGTTGATTTTAAAGAGTTTATTTGAAAAAATAAATTTTTGAATAGCGATTTTTAGGAAAATATGCAGTTCAAAAGTATGAATTTTTTTATGAATTTACATGTAATATTATTTTATTGATAAATGTGTGGTTAAAAAAAGAGAGAAAAATGTGTTTTCTTTATAATAGGTGCCAAACAGGAACATAACATTGTATCTAGAATAATCGCAAGTTAATATTAGATCTAGAGTAATTTCCTATTAATTTTATATAATGAAGTATGAATTCAAGGCATGGATTTTTTGTAGATCAGTTTTATAACATGTCATTTGTAAAAAATGAAAAAAAAAATCGACTGATTTTGTCAAATCAAAATTTATATAGTAAATAAGCCCCTGGTTAGTAAAATTTAAATTCTAGATTTTAATCTAAGTCAAAGTTAACAATTATTTTTAATCACACGTTTCCTTGAATCCATAAATTTTCAACTATACATTTCATCAACTTTTATCAAAATCTAGTAAAAAACTTATTTTCAACTCCATCAAATAGGGGCTAAATTATTATATTTTACTTGGTAAATACAAACTAAAATGAATATTCATATGAATTAATATCAAATGAAACATCTTACATCACCACAATTATTGTTGAGAAGTTATTTCTATAAATATACAATTCTCTTCGGTAATATATATAATTATATGGCATTTCTCGATCTCCGAGCTCTGCTACGTCACCAGGCGGACCCGGGCCCCTTCAATCTATCGTCGAGGTTGCAAAACTATGGAAGACAGTTTTGTTATTTATATAATTTAATGAAATTATAAAAATTATTCTCTTCGTTTTTATAAACAAATTATCAATTTTATTTTTAGAAAAATGAAATTTATTTATTCTATAACAAAGACAAAGATTTACCGAAGTAGATTTAGGAAAGAGCAATGACAAAGATCGTTGTAGTAGATAAGGGCATGAGCGACGACACTTGATCTTGAGCAATAACAATAAGGTGTCAGTTTTCGTAAAAATATAACAAGCATGAGCCTGCTACAACACTGTAAGCTATGACTTTGTAGTCGCATTAGGTTAATTATGAAAACTCTTTTTGTTTCAAAATCACAAAAACTCTTTTTAAACAACATCAAACACATCCTTAATGTATATAAAATTTAAGATACATAGTCTCCGTTCGGCAACTTGATTATAACAAAGTGTTATAATCAACACATTTCTACAAACCACTTTTCAATTACACACATTTTCCCAAACCACATTTTAACAACAAATTTTACTTAAAAAAACAAATAACACTAAAAAAACGACGGCTCCCAATTTCCGATCAGAGGCATAATAAACAAATCGGTAAAAAAAAGGAAGAACTAAAATGTATTATCCACCTTCAAATGATTGATACACTTTTAAATATCCTTGTGACCTTTTGAAAGGAAGAAGCTTTGTTTGAAAAAATTAAATATTTATGCAATACCAATTAATGAGAAAATCAGATTTTAAGAATTATACATAGGAGCTAATGGTGTAAATAAGCAAAAAACACACCTTCATATCACATTTATTTTACAATAAAACTATTTGCACCACATACTTGACCCCGAGCGTGGCCCCCCACTCACATAGGGTGTGGGGCCCGATCATGTGAGAGTAGGGTCAAGAGTGGGGTGCAAGTATCATTACACTTTATTTTAAATATGTACCATTGATGACATTTGGAAGCTGCAGCATGAAACACTACTTTTTTCATAGACAAAGCTAGCCCCTGTTTGATGTTGATTTTAAAGAGTTTATTTGAAAAAATAATTTTTTGAATAGCGATTTTTAGGAGAATATGTAGTTAAAAAGTATGAATTTTTTATGAATTTATATTTATGTTTAAAATTATTTTATTGATAAATATGTGGTTTAAAAAAAGAGAGAAAAAATATATTTTGTCTATAATAGGTGTTGACAGTTGAATCAAGACCGAAGGTATTATGGACACGCCAACGCATTGATTGTCCACTGTGAAGTGGGTTTGTTCCACTAAGGTGAACACGTCCCCGGGAAGACTTGAACCATAGACCTCTTGATATGAGGATTCCAAGGACGCTCCTGGTACAACTAAGCTATTTCAATTTTAAAGGTTTATATGAAATGTTTATTTGTCATAGTGCTTGTATTGAATTATATAAATTGCAGAACTTGATTAATTTATCTATTGAGTTCACGACATGATTTAAAGAATAAAGTGAAGTTTTATTATAACGGCTCTTATTAAAGTTAGAATTAGTTCAGTTAAAGGATTTCATTGACATTATATCAACATTAGATTTTCTAGTACATTTAAATTATTTAAAAACCGCCAAAAAGTACCCAAGTGATTTTACCCGCTCTGAATCGATGTGAATTCGTTTTCAGAGTGTATGACCAGATATAGTGATTTTACCTGCTCTGTATTGATGTGAATTTGTTTCCACGGTGTATGACCAGATATGGTGATTTTACCCGCTCTGCACTGATGTGAATTCATTTCCACAGTGTATGACCAGATTATCATAGCTCAGTGGTACCAGGAGTGTCCTTGAAATTCTCATGTCAAGAGGTCCACGGGTTAAGTTCTCCTGGGGATGCGTCCACTTCAGCGGAACAAACCCCCTTCATAGTAGACAATCCGTGTGTTGAGAGGTCCGTAGTACCTCCGACTGAATTCAACCGTCAACAATAGGTGCCAAACAGAAACTTAATATTGTATCTAGAAAAATCTCAATTTAATATTATATCTAGAGAAATTTCCTATTAATTCTATTTAATGAACTATGAATTCAAGGCTCGGATTTTTTATAGATCAATTTTATAGCATGCCAGTTAAAAAAAAATAGCAGATTGTCAAATCAAAATTTATATAGTAACTAAGCCCTGTTTGGTGAAATTTAAATTCTAGATTTTAATCTAAATCAAAGTTAACAATTAATTTTAAACACACATTTCATCGGATTTATAAATTTTCAACTATACATTTCATCGGATTTATAAATTTTCAACTATACATTTCATCAACTTTTATCAAAATTTAATAAAAATCTTATTTCCAACTCCATCAAATAGGGGCTAAATTGTTATATTTTACTTGGTAAATACAAACTAAAATGAATATTCAAATGAATTAATATCAAATGAAACATCTTGCATCAAGAAAATTATTGTAGAGAAATAATTTCTATAAATATATAATTCTCTTTGGTAATATATATAATTTGATGGCATTGCTCGGTATCCGAGCTGTGCCACATCGTCAGCCAGACTTGGACCCCATCAGTCTATCGTCGAGGTTGTAGAACTGTGGAAGACTATCGCTACTCAAGGTTCTCAGTTGTCTTGGTCTGAGTGTCTCGATACCATGTTTGTTTAGCTCTCCCACTTGGTACTTGAATTTTGCATACCACACGAGCCTCGGATGGAGGATCACCCTCTTTCAAAAGTTTTTTTTCTTCTTTCATTTAAGCCCATTAAGTCTTGATCCATTGCAAAAACTAAACGGCTGAGTTAGTTAAAAGACCTTGTCAAAAAAAACATTTGTTTGAAAAGATCCACATGAATGTTTCTTAGTTCAATAGCCTGTTCTTTCAAATAATGGAGAAAATGATATATTTAATTACTAAAATGTCCTTGATTTCTAAAATACTATGTTGTCCTAATTTTGATTTCATTTGTCAAGAAAAACCTAATTCATGCCCAATTGAATATGTCGTGTTCTTCATCTCCTAGGAAGGTCCTCCCGCCATTGTCGTTCCACTTCATCTTCTCCAAGGTTTACCATCTTCACATCAACTATTGTCTTCACCTCTATTCTTTATTCTCCAAAAAAGCTCTTGCTCTTCCTTCATTCCTTGGGCATTAATTTTCTTGAAGTTGGGAAATTCATTTTGCAACATTGGTAATAGCCATTTGGAGAATAAGTGAAGGTAAGGTTAAATTCGAAGAGTTCTTAACTATTTTTATAAGAAATATCTGAATAAATTCTTGTTGATGTAATGTTGGCTTTTTTGCTGTTATTCTGCGCATAACGAGTTCGAAGTCGTTTTTCTACTGTTATTCTACGCATAACGAGTTCAAAGTCGTTTTGGTTATATTGATATCATTATTATGAATATGTTCTTGTCATCCATATTCATGTTTGTTGAAGTAATATATATGTTAGTAATTAATACAAGCATCTCATGATATCTAAAGTGAAGTAATATTTGGGAGCATGTTCATTTGCAAATTGTGTTTCGTTAGAAGGGTAGAGACATTTTCGTGTTTTTTTAAAAAAGTTATGTTGAATTAAAGTTATGGACAATGTGAATTCCGTATGGATATCAATGTATTATCCAGTTGAGTTTGAGAAGAATGATGAAGGTGTATGGATATGAAAATATGTGGGGAATGCAAAAGGAAGGACAAATCCTATTCTTGTTTCGAGGACAAGCTCCAAAAGCACCGACTGTCATTGATTGTGACAACAATGTGAAGTGGTTTATCTTGATATGTAGACGAGCTTATCTATGCATCCATCTTTAGCAAAGAAGATGTGCATGAATTATAATGAGTTGAACGGTTTTGATGTAAACCATGTGTCCACTTGTACAAGCCTAGGTGCCGCGGATGAGCAATAATTCGCCGCGTGACATGGTTCTTTCATATTATATTTTACTTGTTTATATTTTCTTGTGTTATTACATATATGGTATTGGATCGATGTTGAACTCAATTTGTGTTAGAATGAGGATGGATGGTTTATATTATGAAGTATGATGTTATAGTTGGATGTTAAGTCGTTATTTTGTACAAGGCCTATTATTCTCTATTTAGAAACTATGTTTATCAATTTTTCTTGGAATGAAAATAATTGGTTTTTAACAGGTTATTATTCATATGAATTTAAATTGTAACGAAGTTAAAATCGTTACTTTGCACACATAATGATTTTAACGTCGTTTCCATCTAAAAAAAGGTAGTAACGAGGTATAAATCGTTACTTTGTAAACATAACTTGTTCAACATCGTTCCTTTTGATAAGACCTTACTGCTTCATATCTATCCATAACGAGGTTGAACTCATTATTGTGTACACATAACGAGTTCAATGTCTTTATAATTACTGCTTCAAAGTTCGAAGTCATTCGTAACGATATTAATGTCGTTACAGTTGAAAATGCCTTACTGCTTCACTGTTGTTCATAAAGACATTGAAATCGTTACTTTATAAAAATAACGACATAAATTCGCTACATATATTTACAGATATACCATCATCGTCCAAAATTCCCAACGGTTGACAAAGTCGCACTAACTTTTCAAAAACGATGTTTAAGTCGCTGTAACGGCTTCAAATCCGTTATCGTTTGGAAGATCGTTCCATTGTAATCGTAACAACATTGAGTTCGTTTTGTTTGGAAAATAGCCTAAAACGATTTGGAGCTCATTACTGTTTAGTATAACAAGTTAGATATTGTCATGTTTTAGGCTCCGAAAGTCACGTAACGATAATTATGTCGTTTGTTTACAAATTTGATGACATTAAGCTCGTTCCAATGTACTATATTACCAAAACGATGTCAATATCGTTTCTTCGATAACAAAACGATATTGGAATCATTTTGTTCATATGCGAATAAATATAATAACGAGTTGAATGTCGTTCTTTTGTGAGTTTTGCGATCTCGTTTCAGTGTAAATTATTACTATAACATTATCTATATCGTTCCTTCAATCGTAACATGACATGTACATCATTATGGCTCAGATCGTCGATCCGATTGTTCTTTGTCGTCCAAAGTGCCTCCAATATACATAATCTAACAAAAATGGTGTCATAGAAGGTTATATCAACACTTTGTAGATTGACATGATTAGAAAGACAAGATCAATATGAGATGAAGTTCCTTTAGTTATCTATTACGTTGGAACTTCTACACTTGGGAGAAATGATCATATCTTTCTAATCAGGTCGATTTACAAAGTGTTTGAATCACCTTCTATGACCTATTTTTGTTAAATTACGTATGTCTGGGGAATTTCGGATGGTAAAGATCGATCAAATCATCGATTTTATCCATAATGATACGCAAGTCGTGTTCCGCATGAAGAAACGATAACTAAGCCCCTATAGTTATAATTTATACTGGAACGAGATATAGTTCGTTAATGTTACACTATAACGATACGGAAGACGTTATGATCGTTAGTCGATATTCGATAGAACGACTTTAATGTCGCTACATTTGCAAAGAAACGATGTAAATATCGTTTTAGTTAACATTTCAACTATAAAGATCTTGATGTCGTTCAATTTGTACAGAAACGACATAGTCGTTGTTCGCTAGATATAGTGTGTACCGCAAGCACACGGGTCGCGTACAAGTAATAAAGTGAACTTTTTGAGTCCGAGTTGTCGATCCCACGAGGAATGTATACTCTATTACACTCTAGTTAATTTAATCTTAACAAATGAAACACACAATTAAAAGATGGATTTTTGATAATTCTAAATTAACGAAACTAATGTTAAACCAAATTAAAATAAGGAAAATGAAAGATAAAAATAGTTGGGATTCATGATTTCACTTAACTCTTGCTTAAGTAATTTCTCAACACATACAAATTAATAAATTACTTATTTACAATGTTAGACCCGATTTTTCAAGTTTAGCTAATTACCTCTCTCGAGTGAAATTAACCCTAATCAATTGGTTTAACCTACTATATCTCTATGTCGATTAAAGCCCAATCAATTGCATTAACTCTTTGTGAAAATAACTCAATGGATCATCTAGGGTTTAAGGTATATCTCTATCCTTAACAAGAACCTAGAGCATTTGTTATTTGGTCTAAATTGCACAATATCTCTCGATTACCATACACTTCACAAAACATATATTTGGTGATCAATCAAACACATGGAATAATCTCAATAAAAAACACACATGAAATAAGCTCAAAATTAATAAACAAATATTAAAATTACTTAAACTAAGTTAAGTTACATCAATCATCCCAACATAAAACATCTAGCCCATTGTATAAATATTGCACAGAAGTTGAGGTTTACAAAAATACATCACAAAATATAGAAATCAAAGATTAAAAATACAAGATAATGAAATAAATCACTTCCCTTGATTTTTACCCCAAAATTCCTTGAACTTTGATTTGTATTTCCACTTGACTTCTTGCTTCTTTGATCCAATGGGTGCTAGCAACTTGAAATAAAAAATAAACTACAAACTAATTATAAACAAAACAAAAAGAAAAAAAGAAAAGAAAAGAAAAGAAGAAGAAAAGGGGAGAAAAAGGTTTTTGGATGAAAAAATGGAGTAAAAAGTGATGAACCCTAGCCAAAAAGTGCCCTAAAAACCCCCATTTTCGCGTAGATCAGCGTTCTCAGCATTTGGGCCGAACCTGGTCGCACCAAGTCGGCCCAAATTATTTTTCAAAATTATGACCACGCGATCGCGTGGCTGAATGCCTCGCGATTGCGTGGTTAGGCTGAAAACTCTCGAGTTGATTTTGGCCTGATTTCGCGAACGCGACCTGGTCAAGACACGTGATCGCGTAGTTCACCTGACAGCTCCGTCCTTCCATGATTTGTAATTGGGTCCTCCAACTTCTGGTCTTCTTCAATTTAGTCCTCGAATTTTGACTTTTATTACAACTATGCCCCTGAAATATTTGCATCTTTAGTCCTCCAACTTTCTGAGATGTTGCAATTGAGTCCCCAAACTTTTGATTTCTTTCAATTAGGTCCTTGAACATCAAATTTGCTCTCGTTTAGCTCAATTACACTTCAATCTTGTCCATTTTCTATCCAATTGAGGTTGTACCTAATTGTACAAGATAAACACAATTTAAAAGTAGAAATTCGCTCAATTTGTCAATTAAATTGTCGATTTAAAAGCAAAATAAGTGTGTAAGACACACTTATCACACCCCCAAACTTGAGCTTTTGCTTGTCTCGAGCAAAATTATCTACTAGTGCACTCAAGTAACATGGAATATAGATCAACAATGTTAGATAACTTGCAAATTACTCATGAGTGCAAAATTGTATAATCAATTCAAAAGTATGATTCCAAATAATGCTACCAAAAAGAAGTTTAGCTAATCCGATGTTCGATCGGTGTGTGTGTGCATAGTCACTTTCAATTGTCAATTAAGTTTCGAGAATATTGATGAGTAAAGAGGTTTCGAGTCAAAACTACCCACCATTAGTGGTCAATTCTTTTTCTTTCCCACTCGTGACATTCATCACCCAATAAATATTTTTCTTTCCTCTGCCGGGATGCAATTCTAGAGGGTACTCTCAAATCACTCTTTTCTTTTTTCACTCTAGTTTGGGTGTGTTTTACAGGAAATTTCGACAATCTAGAAATGCACTGACTCTCCACTAAATGAGTGCTTCGACATTCAAGCTTATACTAAGCAATTCGAACCCACTATTAATCTAAAAGCCCTTATGCAAGTACAAATGCATGATTTCTAAAATCTAAAGTGATGAATGATCGCGCCTTCCCCACTCCCTTAAGCTTTCTAATTGACCCATGTAGCGAGCTTTAGGTCAGCAACTCCCCGATTGTTTTAAGATCAAAGGGTACTAGGTTTCAAAATACACCTACGGACTTAATAACTAGAGTCAAAAAGGCTACGAAGTGAGGTAGACTTATTAAGCAAATGCACTAATGAAGTGCTTTTTTTTTTTTTTTTTTTTTTCAAGTGTGTGTGTGAGTACCCTACTCATTAAGCTTTCTAATTGACCCATGTAGCGAGCTTTAGGCCGGTGACTCCCAAGTTTCAAACTTAAGGCACCAAGTTTCAAGATACTCCTACGGGCTTAATTACTCGAGTCAGAAAGGGTTCGAGATAGGGCAATGCAATGCAAAAATTAAAATGGGATTAGAAATTTAGCATACGGTCATTACTTAGCTTATACTTGGCGAAATACACTCCACAAAAAATTTATTTCCAACATGCATGGAATCACCACACGTCTAGACCATCTCCTTCACCGGGTCGACCACCCCCAAACTTGTCTTACAATAGGATCAAGAGATTTAGAGTTTTAGGAAATATTGGATAGGTTTATAAAAGTTAAAATACAAGCTCACAACCTAGTTCTTCTACTCCATTAACCTCTTCACCCTTCAACAATTCCCAAACTTCACCAACAATCAATCATGACTATTGTGCTCAAGATAAATATGATCTTGCATGGATAAGCATTTTGTAAAAGTAGACACAAGTAGCATATTGGTCATAAATCATGAATCAATAACAATTTAAAACATCTAAGTAATCCTGGCTGACAAGGCTATCTGACATGTCAACACACGATAAGAATTCACCCCCAAACTTGAAATGCACATTGTCCTCAATGTGTAAAATAAAATCAAAGTAAGAGGAAAGAAGTTACTAGACATCCCAAGAAGTGGTGGGGCACTCATAAGTAGTCTTGGGCATGTGAACATCTCATTGCAAGCACCAACAATCCACCCCCAAACTTGTGTTGAAGCCTCCAATCGATCGAACACAAATTTCTCCAATGAGGCATTTCATCAAACACCTTGTGAGAATCCTATGAAAACACAAGAAAAGAGTAGATATTAAGTAGTGAATTACCCAAAAATTTAAATCACATTCAACATCTCAATTCTAACTCATAAATCCAATACAATTTGCCCATCCACATCAATATTAAATCACACTTGAAGATAAAAGATAATATGAACCAAGTGATTTAAAAATGAGTTTTAAGCAAATTTTGACTTTGAAAGTTTGATATGAGTATATGTTAGAATTAAATGAGAATGCATTAGAGCTATTTCACACTACCCAACTTGAGCAAAATAAATGTAGAAGATAGAGATTTGGCCCAACCAACTTATTTGCAAGAAAGTAAATAAAATGCAAGAAAGTAAATAATATGCAAAAAATAAAAATAAAGCAAGTAAAGGATAGAGAATGGGTTGCCTCCCATTAAGCGCTTATTTTAAAGTCATTAGCTCGACTCTCCGCATAAGCACTTCATGGCACTCTAAACATAGCTTTTGATGCCTTGTTCATTTTGCTTATTTTGACTTTGCTCCACTCTTCATTGATTTGAAACACTTGCACCTTGCCCCTTCCAATGTCATGGGACTTGCCTATTCTATCCAATTCAAACTCAACAATGTAGACTTCCTCCTCCTCAAGTGGCTTAATCACAAATTCTATTATTGGACAATCAATGAAGTTGAGAGAATTTGATTTGATCTCTTCCTCATTAATTGCCACTTCTCCAAGTGATTCTTTTGTGATTAAATTATCATTCTCTTCAAGCTCATCTCCATTAGTTGATGTCTCCTTAGATTGAATGACCGATCCAAAATTTGAATCCATGGGCAATGACAAGTTTTTCCTATTAATCCCCAAGAGTGGATTATACCCCCACATTTGAAATCCTTCCCAATACATGTAATCTCCCATAAGCATATCATCCTCATCCAACTTGGCAAGTTCATTGTAATACTTTGCAAGTACCTTCTCATTCAATAATGGAGGACCATCTCCCAAAAGAGTGATGTCCTCATCTCAATTATCCGGTACACAATCTCCCAAGAGCATATAACTCACATCCGATGTGTCAATTGCTTGCTTTCGGCATTTCAAATATCGTCTAAACTCAATAAGTTTTGACGTATGCAATCTATTGCCCGAATACAAACATTGTCTGTTACAATGCATCATGTAACAAATTTCACAACTTGAATATTCTCCAAGCATGTATTCATCACCCATGTTGAGATTGTTCATTGCAATTGCTTTCCTATTTTACCAATATTAGAATCAAATATGCATAGAAAGAAAGTCAAACACAAGAGAGATTAGAATTGTGGTGGTTAACCAAAGGTAACAAAATAAAACATAAAAGAAAAATAATTACAAGTTGTTAAAACTAAAATTAACTAAAGTAATAATCAAAGTAAAAACATTCCCTGGAAACGGCGCCAAAAACTTGTTCGCTAGAAATAGTGTGTTCCGCAAGTGCACGGGTCGCGTACAAGTAATAAAGTGGACTTTTTGAGTCCGGGTTGTCGATCCCACGAGGAATATATACTCTATTATACTCTAGTTAATTTAATCTTAACAAATGAAACACACAATTAAAAGATGGATTTTTGATAATTCTAAATTAACGAAACTAATGTTAAACCAAATTAAAATAAGGAAAATGAAAGATAAAAATAGTTGGGATTCATGATTTCACTTAACTCTTGCTTAAGTAATTTCTCAACACATGCAAATTAATAAATTACTCATTTATAATGTCAGACCCGATTTTCCAAGTTTAGCTAATTACCTCTCTCGAGTGAAATTAACCCTAATCAATTGGTTTAACCTACTATATCTCTATGTCGATTAAAGCACAATCAATTGCATTAACTCTTTGTGAAAATAACTCAATGAATCATCTAGGGTTTAAGGTATATCTCTATCCTTAACAAGAACCTAGAGCATTTGTTATTTGGTCTAAAATGCACAATATCTCTCGATTACCATACACTTTACAAAACATATATTTGGTGATCAATCAAACACATGGAATAATCTCAATAACAAACACACATGAAATAAGCTCAAAATTAATAAACAAACATTTAAATTACTTAAACTAAGTTAAGCTACATCAATCATCCCAACATAAAACAACTAGCCCATTGTATAAATATTGCACAAAAGTTGAGGTTTACAAAAATACATCACAAAATATAGAAATCAAAGATTAAAAATACGAGATAATGAAATAAATCACTTCCCTTGATTTTTGCCCCAAAATTCCTTGAACTTTGATTTGTATTTCCACTTGACTTATTTCTTCTTTGATCCAATGGGTGTGAGGAACTTGAACTAAAAAATAAACTACAAACTAATTACAAACAAAACAAAAACAAAGAAAAGAAAAGAAGAAGAAAAGGAGAGAAAAAGGTTTTTGGATGAAAAAATGGAGTAAAAAGTGATGAACCCTAGCCAAAAAGTGCCCTAAAAATCCCCATTTTCGCGTAGATCCGCGTTCTCAGCATTTGGGCCGAACCTAGTTGCGAACGCGACCTGGTCGAGACACGCGATCGCGTAGTTCACCTGGTGGCTCCGTCCTTCAATGATTTGCAATTGGGTCCTCCAACTTCTGGTCTTCTTCAATTTAGTCCTCGAATTTTGACTTTTATTACAACTATGCCCCTAAAATATTTGCATCTTTAGTCCTCCAACTTTCTGAGAGTTGCAATTGAGTCCCCGAACTTTTGATTTCTTTCAATTAGGTCCTTGAACATCAAATTTGCTCATCTTTTAGCTCAATTACACTCCAATCTTGTCCATTTTCTATCCAATTGAGGTTGTACCTAATTGTATAAGATAAACACAATTTATAAGTAGAAATTCGCTCAATTTGTCAATTAAATTGTATATTTAAAAGCAAAATAAGTGTGTAAGACACACTTATTAGTCGTAGTTATGTTATTTTCAGATGCTGAATCAGAACGTTATTTAACTAGTTATATGTAAAATGAAACGACATATATATCGTTTTAATTTTATTTTCAACTCCAACGATCTCAAAATAGTTATTATTACGTTAGAAGGATTTATCAAATGATCATGACTTTGAAATCATTACAACAACTTAAACATCGTTACAATAAAATTTGTGCGAGTTTGTTAACTGCTCAGATTTATGGACGACGAGGGCATTATTGTAAATATATTGTAACAACATAAACCTCGTTATGTGTGCAAAGTAACGACTTATACCTCGTTATAAATAGTTCTAAAGCAGTAACTATAACGATATGGAAGACGTTATGATGGTTAGTCGATTTTCGACAGAACGATTTTAATGTCGTTATGTTTGCAAAGAAACGATGTAAATATCATTTTAGTCAACATTTCAACAATAACAATCTTGATGTCGTTCAATTTGTATAGAAACGACATAGTCGTCGTTATGTTATTTTCATAGGCTGAATCAGAACGTTATTTAACTCATTATATGTAAAATGAAACGACATATATATCGTTTTAATTTTATTTTCAACTCCAACAATCTCAAAATAGTTATTATTACGTTAGAAGGATTTATCAAATGATCATGACTTTGAAATCATTACAACGACTTAAACATCGTTACGATAAAATTTGTGCGAGTTTGTTAACTGTTCGGATTTATGGATGACGAAGGCATTATTGTAAATATGTCGTAACGACATAAACCTCGTTATGTGTACAAAGTAAGGACTTATACCTCGTTATAAACAGATCTAAAGCAGTAACTATAACGACATGAAACTCGTTATGTGTACATAGTAACGACTTCAAGCTCGTTACTACTTTTTTTTCGACTATAATGATTTTAAATTCGTTATGTGAACAAAGTAATGACGTAGACCTCGAAACAGTTCTCCTGTCGTTATGAGTTTTGTTACAAGGTACATATAATGACAAAAATTCATCTATAGCAATAAATAACACATTTTCTCAAATCACTTTTTAACCATACATTTTTCCAAACCACTTTTCAACAACGTATTTTACGTCAAAATTATGCATTCCTTATTTATAAACAAAAATTATTTACCAAACAGAGGCTTAGTTTTCAAAATAAAAAACTACACATGTGGGTGAGTTTGCATATTATTTAGTACATTTGTTTTGTATGAATTTGAATTTTTTCCCTTATTTTCGGGCTCTTTCTAAAAAAAAATTCGGGGGTGCTACCCCCTAAATGTTCATCACGAAAAATATATGTCCATCTCCATGCCCCACCATTACTAATTGTATGCATCTATCACTGCTTATATGTTAAAGGTTCAATTCCTTACAATATTAAATTTAAAATATTTTTAGAATACAATATATTTATTAGATATAATTTATTATATAAAATATTATTGGTTTAAGTGGTTAAGTTCTTAAAATGTTCAAGGTTCAATTCCTTGCAACCTTATATTTATGTAAAAAAGAAATACAATTTTTAGAATACAATATATATTTGTTAGAGATAATTTAATACACATAATGTTGTTGGTTGAAGTGGTCTGGTCTACAAATTTTTTATCTTCAAGTACAAGGTTCGAATCTTGCACACTTAGAAGAAGGAAAAATATCTTTTTGTTTTGTCATTAAGAGTAAAAAGGTCATTTGATATTTTAATATATTTTTCTTTTTCTCTTATATTCATATTTTGATCAAAGGGTTAGTTAGACAAATGTTCTGACGTTTTGTGAGGCTGGGGGGATTCATTGAATTAGCCATACAAAACATGTAATTTTTCAAAATGGCCATTTTTTGTAAATTATCTATATTACCCTTAATGAAGTTAGTTATTTACTTTGCAAAGTATGTCCCTTAACTTAGTTAGGTTGATTTATTCCAGTATCTTTTGTAATATTTATATTTTTTTAACCTTTTAAGTTCTTTTAAAAATGTTCTATATTGTGATAATTTCTCAAATAATTTAGGATGATCTTCTTTAGTTATATATCCTAATATTATTCCTTCTGAAACTTCTTCTTCTAAATCTTCGTATTCATTTATAATTCTATAAACTCTATTTATATTTTTAACTGTTTCGACATTATCAAATTCTATTTTATTTAAGCAAGCATAGTCAATATCTTCGTATTCATTTATAATTCTATAAACTCTATTTATATTTTTAGCTGTTTCGACATTATCAAATTCTATTTTATTTAAGCAAGCATAGCCAATATCTTCGTATATATTTTTTTCAATTTAGATTGTCCAATAGAATATATATTTTTAAATTTTTCAGCAATAGCTAATAAGAATGAAATTTTATTGTTCTTTAAATACAGTCTATGATCATTACTATTAGAAGTTGATGCTTGTGAGGTGTCCATAAATTTAAACTTTCAAGTTGATAAATTGTTATACAAACTTTTTGCATATAAGTCTATTCTTTGGTCTAGTAAAATACAATAATCTACAATATATTGTTCATATTTTTCTAAAAGTTTATTGTATTCTTCAGAAGATATATTTTTATTTTCCATTTGATGTTTAATATCTTCCATTTTATCTTTCAATTTTTCTAAAAGGTTATCTAGTCCTTTGATAGTATATCTTGGCATTATGTTTGGACTGTATTTGTCATAATTTTATTTTCTAAATTTATTTTAAGCTGTAATATATCTGAATAATTTATAATATATTGATCATGATTTTCTAAAAGTATATAATATTATTCAGATGATTCATCTATATCATTAATTAAGATATAATGTTATCTATTTTTTCCATTATTCTTTCTAACAAATTATCTAATCCTTTAATAGTATAAAGTAGTTATAAAGTTTCAAGTAACTTTTCAAACTCTATCAGTGTTTGGGAATTGATAATATCTATGTCAGCCATGATATCTATGCTTGGTTCAAATAGTGTATTATATTTTGAAATATTTTTCTTCCTCTTTTCTAATATATCAATTATATCTTGAATATCTTGTAATATTATAGATCTTAAAGTACCTCTAGCAAAGTTTTCTATCAAATTTTCTTTAAAACTTTTTAATATTTCTTGTGATGCATATAGTTGCTCTTGATATCCTATTTTATCAATTTCATTCTCATATTCAATACCTTTTTTACTTTTGATACCCTTTAAACTTTATATGGACCTCTCTTAGATCTAGGTTTTCTCATGATATAATTTCTTTCATTCATGATATTAAGATTTTTAAAAACTGATAAAGAAAGACTCATCTCTTCCATTACTGTTATAATCTATTACATGATCATAATCATTATCGTTACTAAATACATATCCTAAATAAAACTCATTATTTATTTCTGTATTATCACTATCAAGCCAAAAATAAATTATTGAATTTGTAATTTCTAATCCTAATAATCTTTTTAATGTTGGAAAGATAATTGACAAAGATGGCATATAAATATGATATAACTTTTTTATTTCATTATTTAGTTTAGTAAATTGTTTATGCATGAATAAATGTTCAATTATGCTATGATATTCATCCTTATGAGGACTGTTTTGATAATTAAACTTAATAATACTGAATTCTATCATGTTAAAAGCTATTCTTCCTCCTAATTCCGTAAAGATAGATTTATTAAGAATACTAACCTATTTTCCTGTTCTCAGTATCTTTGTATTTTCCTTCTATTGTTAGTGACCTTCAGGCTTATAGGTTTCTACTCCACACCCTTCAATGGCCTCCTGCCTTAATGGGTGATTAGCTAAACCTGGATATATGTCTTCACTGTATAACCTTTTAAATGGAAAATATTTTAGAACAGAGTGTAGGGAGTTTTCTTAATAATATATCTTCCTTTTGGAAATAGAATTTAGAAGACAGGAATTTAGAAACTCATCATAATTTGATAAGTAGATTGGGATTTTATTGATAATATGAAGATTGATACAAGATTGGTATGAGAATTTTTCAAAGACAGAAGATTTTTTGGCTCTCACAGACTGAGTGCTCAAGTGATCTCTGTCTCTTCCTAACTTAAAGGCTTTTATTTATAATACTACATGAAATACAATTTCATCATTGCTTACATCATGTGTTTCAATAATCAAACGCAATAATTTACATCATAGGGACACATGTCCCTCCATTTTCTTCACATGGCTACATTATAGGGACACCTATCCCTCCATTATTTTCAGTCTTCACATGGTCCCTACATAGTGCTGTCTTGTTTCATTAAAGCAGATTCCATCTTATCTTCATCTTTATTGGTATCTCAAAAGTAGCTTCCACCTGTCTATCAATTATGTTGGCATGTGGGGCAATTCCTGGCTATACACAATTCTTGTAGAGTTGTAAAGTTTCCATTGATCTGATGTCTATAAAACTTGTCAATGTATTCTTTTAAGATGGTTGATTTTTCCTTGCCTCCATTAGTGATAAGAGTCTATTGTTCATATTGACATAAGCATTTGAATTTTTTCTCATACAATTTTTTTGCAATGTTATAGAGGACTTTTATCCCTAACACTCTGCGGGATCTAAACCATGACCTTTTAATATTTGATATAGGCTTGGTATTTTTTCCAACTTCAATTTGGAAATTTCGAGCAACATATCCAATTGTGATAATATGCTCAGCAGGATAATACATCCTTCCATCAATTTCAAGATTGGTTGAATAAAATTTTAAATATATAGATCTTCCCTGGGCAAACTTTGAAATTTCTCCTTTTAATAAGTCATCAAATTTTTTAATTTCTTTTAGATCTTTTCCTGGATAGATAAGATCCAAAAATTCAAAATCCGCTGCCATTTTTGTCATAACGGGGTCCCCTCCCTGAGTAACGATCAATCGTGGGTATACATGATCTCCATCCGAAATGTAATAACAATCACATTCTTGGAGTTCATATATAATTTTGGCAGTAGTTTTATATTCGTCTTCTTTTGGTAAAAAAGGGAAATCATCTTCCTCTTCAGCACGAATTTTAATTACCCTTATATGTTCGTCTTTAGCATTGATTGTTTCTTTTTGAGAACTTGTTTCATTTATGACCACCTTCTTTGGTCTTGGACTTGGTTTATCTCTTTTTATTTTTGGTCTACCACTGCTTCCAGAGGATGTACCTGTTTGTATTGTACCTGTTGGTATATTTGGTAAAACCTGTTTGGTATTTAACGACTCGAATAGTGATTCAATTTCACTAACTCTATCGCTCAATTGTTTGGTATATTTGGTATGAGAGACAGAAAGTTCCATCAACAATTTAACATTTTGTTGGAGGTATTATGTCATCTGTTCAATTCCATCTTTTATATCCTCAGCTTCCTCTATGAGGAAGTTCATTCGCACTCTGGCATCCAATAATGATTCTTTAATATCATCCATCTGCAAATTCGATATTCCTGCTTAGAAAATTTGCAAAATAATTATTGACACATTTAATATGAATTATATCAAAATTGTAAAATGTCAAATAAGCTTGTCATCTATGAAGCCTCCTATATTGATGTTCTGGTAGTAATTTATTTTTAACTAAGCCTGCAACTTGAGAATTATCAGTTTCAACAATGGTTTTTTTGTATAATAAAAATAATGAAATTTTTTTTATCACTCTGATAATTTCCAACAATTCTTTTTCATGGGGAGTATAATTTATTTCTACTTAATTAAACGTTTCACTGGAATATCTGCAAATTTCATTAAGATCTGTTTTTAATATTGCTGTCCAATATTTATCTGAGGCATCAGTATTAACTATTAGATTATCTTTTTCATCTGGTAATCTTAATTCTAGTAATTTTTTACATTCTTCCTTGAGTGATTTAACAATTTCTGTGTGCTCATTACTCCATCCTTTGGTATTTGTCTTTCTGAGTAAAATTTGGATTTTATGTCTCTTTTTTGAAAGATTTTCAATAAATCATTCTGCATAATTTAAACATCTTAAGAATTTTTGTATTTGTTCTTTTGATTCTAATTTATCTGAAAATTTTTCTATCTTTTTAGATATATGAGCTTGTAATTTTATTTCTTTTTAATCTATTGATAATCCAAGAAAATCAATTTCTTGTTCTTCTTTATTATTAGAACATATCAATATATCATCAACATATACAATTAAGAATTCATTAAATTTTCTAAATACGTTATCCATTCTTCTTTGATATATTTGTGGTGCATTTTTTAAACCAAATGGCATAATCATCCATTCGTACTTACCTTGGGGTGTACTAAATGTTGTATATTGAATACTATCTTCTTCCATTTTTACTTGCCAAAATCCTGATTTGCAATCAAATTTAGAATAGTATTGTTTTCCTTTTGCAAGGTATATTAGTACTTCTTTATTTAATAAAAAATATTCATCAAATTTAGTATCTTTGTTTAATTTTTTACTAGTTTCACACCCGTGCGATGCACAGACATATTCCAATGACAAAAATTAAAAAAAATCAAATTTAAATAGTAAGTAATCAAAAATGCAAATATTTGAATCACTGCAAATTTCTGAGTAATAAATATGAAAAATGAAAATCCAACTCATGAGTCATGATCAATAAAAGAATGAAAGGAGTTTTAAAAGTGGAGCAAGCTTCTCGTTGACGTGAGCCAAAAAGCAAAAATCCCATGCAAGATGGATTGTAATCTATGAGTGACAATACAATTTTCATTAAAAAAAATGGCGATGATCACTCTCCCCCCACCAACAGGAAATGAACCCTGTAGCTCTCAACTCGCCCCATATGCAAGCATGAGTTGGCCAGCATGATAACTAAGCCTTAGAGAAAAAAAATAATCTCTAAATGATTCATAACTAAATTAGACTTCAAAAACATCATTAGAAAAGATGGAGAGGTAAAGGTAAAAATAATTCGTGTTAGTTGAGAAAATTGATAGGTTACATAGAGGACACAAGAATCTGACTGGGCTTATTTATTTCTATATGAGTAAAATATAAATTCCAAACTTGCCAAGGATTTGAGTCACAGGATCTTGATATTGTATGAACCACAGTGAGAACACTTGTAACAGAGCCAGTGAAAGGCCGAAGTTTCTCTTCCCTCGCAGTCATTGCATAGTATAACCTGCATATCCATAGACAGTCATTTGGATTATTTTTATCTTACCCAAGCTAGAAGATAATCAAGAGTACCAGTAAGTAATGTTTGTAGAACATAGCCAACCTGAATATGGCTAGAATATTCCTCTGGAATTTTCTATGCAGCTAATAGACCATCTAACATTCCAAAATACACATGAAAGTGACCATTTTAATAATTTGAAACAGCAGCTTGTGTAGAATTGCAAGAAAAACATTAGCTAAGCATAAGCATAAGCATGCAGATGAGCATATAAATGAAATTAAAAAGATATAATTCCTGTTGACCTATGGTTAACTCTTAACCTCATTGTTTTGATAAATAACAAACAAGATTATATTGTGTTATTAACAAGTGTGTTTCAAGTGTTTCATGTAACGATAATCTTCAAAGCATTCAAAGGACAAATCATCTCTCGATGATAAAAGATCAAAAACACAAGATGCGATAGTATGAAGATCGATGAATGGAGTTTACAAAGAATTGAGATCTTACAAATTGCTTTTCAATGTTATGTAAGGTTAATGCATAAATAGCTAGCAATGCATTTCATAAAGCTCAAGAAACAATTTTTAAATCATTAAAATATCGTTTTCAAAATCAAATTTGATCAGAAAACTTTGAAAAATCAAAATCTTAAAATCCTGATTTTTCAGGTCGACCGCATGACACCTTCCGGTTGACCGCACTGCATATTTTTGAACTCAACGGCTATTTTCTTGCAACGGCTATATTGAGGTCGACCGCATGGCTGAATAGGTCGACCGCAAGAGTCAGTATATGCGAAATTTACTCTATAAATAGCCACTTCTCTTGCATTTATTTCCAACAACTTACAAGAGCATTTAAGAGAGAAATTTATTGAGAAAATCATTGAGCTTACTTTGTTTTACATTCTATTTCATTTATTGCAAGGAATCTCTTGATTGTTCAAAACTATTTCATATCTTTATCAAGAATTCCATCTTGTAGAAAACTCAATACTCTTACTTCATTATTGATCATTGATTGAGTTCATATCACCAAACACTTATTGAAGTGTATATCTCTCTTCATACTTAACTAAGTATTATTTGGAAAGAGAGATCATTGGTTGAAAGACTTTGATCCAAGAAAAACTATCTCATATCCTTCTTCAAAGTTTTCATAAACACTTGAGCTTTAAATATTTGCTATCTATTGAAGTATTATCCTAAAACTCTCAAGATACTTGTATTGATCATATCATTTGTTAAGAGAGTTGGTTCGATTGTAAAAATTCTCATTTGTACTTTGTTTATGGTTTCGAGATCCTTGTGAAAACTCGATTGTAAAGGATAGGTGCTCCTTATTGTAAAGTCACCTAAGGATTCGATACTCCTTGTAGTAAGTTATTAATATAGTGGATTTGGCCTTGCTCGTGACGGAGAGCTCGGTAACGGAGGACGTAGATCACGTTGGTTGATTGAACCTCCCTAAATCGCGTTTGCAATCTCTTATCCCTTTTACTTACTTACTTGCATTGCATTTACTCTTTTCTATCAATTTATATTGTGCAACACTATATCTAAGTGCTATACTTGCTTTATCAATTAAGTTCATACAATTATAGCACACTACATTGATAGTTTAGCTACTTGTAATACTAAGTGCTCATATTTATACTCATTGGTTTTTAAGTTTAAGATTATTTATCGAAAAAGTTTTATAAACCAATTCACCCCTCTCTTGGTTAGTTTATCTTGGGTTAACAATTGGTATCAGAGCCTAGGAACTCTTTCATTTAGATTTTACTATCTTGAGTTATGGCTAACCAAAATATTGAAGGTCATTCTACTAATCGTCCTCCGTTGTTTGATGGTACTAATTATAATTATTGGAAAACTAGAATGATGATTTTTATTCAAACCATTGATTATAATATTTGGGATGTCATTGAATCCAGTCCTCATGAGCTTACTATGGTTATTAAAGTTGATGGAAAACCGGATATAATTATTTCTAAACCAAAGGAAGAATATGATGAGGATGATAAGAAAAAATTGTCTTTAAATGCTAGAGCCAAAAATCTTCTCTATTGTGCACTTAGTATTAATGAATTTAATCGTATTAGCACATGTGATTCCGCACACGATATTTGGCATGCTTTAGAAGTCACACACATGGGCACAAATAAAGTTAAAGAAACAAAAATAAATCTTTTGTATAAAAATTTTGAAAATTTCTTCATGAAACAAGATGAACCCATTGCTAGCATGATTACTAGATTTACCGATATTGTTAATGGTCTTAAGGGCTTTGATCGAAAATTTTCTAATGGTGAACTTGTTAGCAAAATGCTTAGGTCTCTCTCGGAAGATTGGAGCTCATTGAGAATGTTGATAAAAAACACCCAAGATGTCAACACATATCCCTTGGAAGAGCTTTATGGAACATTGATGACATATGAGCTAAATCATGCCGAGACAAAAGAAAAGTCTAGAAAAGCAAAAGAGGAAGAAATGAAGGATCCTCCTAGGAGACAAATTGCTTTAAAGTCATCAAGTGTTGAAGAAGCCTCAAACTCTAACAAGAGCGATGAGGAACTCGATGATCTTGTTCTCCTAGTCAAGAAGTGGAAAGCCTTTCGCAACAACCGTAGATTTCAAAAGAAAGAAGACAAAGGTGAAGAGAAAAAGATTATTTGCTATGATTGTGACAAACCCGGTCACAAAAGAACTGAATGTCCCAACAAGAGAAAATTCCTCAAAAAGAAAGCTCTACAAGCTACTTGGGATGATAGTGATGATGAGCAAGATGAAAGTGAAAGTCAAGATGAAATTGCAAACATGTGCTTCATGGCCATTGAAGATGAGGTAAATACTAATGACATTCCCTCTTATGATGAATTATCTACCTCATATGAAGAAATGATTGAAGTTTTTGAAAAACTTGTTCTTAAACATTCCACTCTTAAAAAGCAATACATCTTGTTGAAAAATGAAACCGAAAAGAATTTTGAAATACAAAAGGATATTGAAAAGAAGAATCTTGATCAAAATGCTTTGATGGTAGAAAACCTCTCCCTAAAAGAAAAAAATTTAGATTTAACATCCATTGTTCATAAATTCACTCAAGGGAGGAAAAATTTTGAACTAATGCTTGGTAAACAACAATGTGTTTTTGATAAAGGAGGAATTGGATACAAACCATTTTTGAAACAAAAATCTACCAAAAATACTTTTGTTAAAGCTTCTACTTCTTATTCCTTTCATCAAAACACTTTTGTCAAAACATCAACTACTTGTAGCTTTTGTAATAGAAGTGGGCATGTAGCTTTTAATTGTTTAGTGAAAAAGAAACTACACTTTGAAGAAAAGCATAAGAGGGTTCAAGGAACTAACTATCAAGGACCCAAAATTATGTGGGTACCAAGAAGTCAAAAATTAAGTCATGTTTTGTAGGTATCAACAAAAATAAAGAGCAATTGGTTCTTGGATAGTGGTTGCTCAAAACACATGACCGGAGATAAATCACTCTTATTAAGATTCAAAAGAAAAGATGGAGGTCATGTCACCTTTGGAGATAATGCCAAAGGAAAAATTATTGGCATTGGAAATATTGGTAATCATCCTTCTCCCTCTATTGAAAATGTTTTATTAGTAGATAATCTCAAACATAATTTGCTAAGTATTAGTCAATTATGTGATAAAGGTTATCATATTAAATTTGATTCTTCTAGATGTCTTATCAAAGATGCTACATCGAAAGAGGTATTGTTCATAGGAAGCCGAAGTAAAGATGTTTATATCATCAACATTGAATTTGAGAAAGAATTAAAATGTTTTTCAAGCTTTAAAGATGACACTTGGTTATGGCATAGAAGATTAGGTCATGTTAGTATGGACCTTATTTCAAAAATATCCAAAAATTGCTTTGTCAAAGGCCTACCAAGTTTGAAATTTGAAAAGGATAAAATTTGTGATGCTTGTCAATTTGGAAAACAAACCAAAAGTTCTTTAAAAAATAAACAATTTTCTTCCACCACAAAACCATTACAACTTCTTCACATGGATCTTTTTGGACCATCTAAAACCGCAAGTTTAAGTGGTAAACACTATGCTTTTGTCATTGTTGATGATTTCTCAAGATTTACTTGGGTACTTTTTTTAAATTTGAAAAATGAAGCTTTAAATGCATTTAAACATTTTTTCAAAAAGGTTCAAAATGAAAAAGGATATTCTATTACAACTATAAGAAGTGACCATGGTGGAGAATTTGATAACATGGCTTTTGATGAATTTTGCAAAATAAATGGGTATGAACATAATTTCTTGGCTCCTAGAACCCCTCAATAAAATGGTGTAGTAGAAAGGAAGAATCGCACATTGCAAGAAATGGCTAGGACCATGCTAAATGAAAATAACTTACCAAAATATTTTTGGGCCGAAGCCGTTAACACTGCTTGCTATATCATAAATAGAGTTTTGGTAAGTCGAAAGAAAACTAAAACTTCTTATGAGCTTTGGAAAAATAGAATTCCCAATATCGGGTATTTTAAGGTTTTTGGTTGTAAATGCTTTGTTCTTAACACAAAAGAAAACTTCGTAGAATTTGATTCAAAATCCGATGTTGGAGTTTTTCTTGGTTATTCATCCACTAGCAAAGCTTATAGAATTTTTAACAAAAGAATTCTAGTAGTGGAAGAATCCATACATGTTACTTTTGATGAAACTAATTCTCTTGATCAAGAGAAAGGTGTTGATGTAGGTTTTGAAATTCCTTTTGAGGAAATGAATATTCAAGATCAAAGCAATGAAATATCCAAAGATAATGAAGAAAAAGGCTTGGAAGAACCAACTCCTCAACAAGAAGAAGGAACATCATCCAAAAACTCAAGTGATCTAACACTTCCTATCGAATGGAGATTTGCTTCATTTCACCAAAAAGAGCTCATAATTGGTGATCCTTCAAAAGGGGTAAGTACTAGAAACTCTACTAAAGGATTCTTAAATACTTGTGCCTTTATTTCTCAAATTGAACGAAAGAATTTCAAAGAATCTGAGTTCGATGAATTTTGGATTCTTGCAATGCAAGAAGAACTAAATCAATTTGAAAGAAATCATGTTTGGGATTTAGTTGATAGACCAAATGATCAAACCGTTATTGGTACAAAATGGGTTTTTCGAAACAAAAAGGATGAAAACGGTATAATTGTGTGTAACAAGGCTAGATTAGTGGCCCAAGGTTACAATCAAGAAGAAGGCATTGACTTTGAAGAAACTTTTGCACCGGTTGCTAGACTAGAATCCATTCGTATGCTTCTTGCCTTTGCTTGTCATAAAGGTTTTACTCTTTATCAAATGGATGTCAAAAGTGCATTTTTAAATGGTTTTATTCAAGAAGAAGTCTATGTTGAACAACCTCCCGGTTTCAAAAATCATAAATTTCCGGATAATGTTTTTAAACTAAGAAAGGCTCTATATGGTTTAAAACAAGCTCCTAGAGCTTGGTATGAAAGATTGAGTAAATTTCTTATCTCAAATGGCTTTCAAATGGGAAATGCGGATACTACACTTTTTATCAAAACCAAAAAGGAAGACATGATTGTTGTACAAATCTATGTTGACGATATTATTTTTGGTGCAACTAATGTGTATCTTTGTGAAGAATTTTCAAAATGTATGAGCAATGAATTTGAAATGAGCATGATGGGAGAGTTAAAATTCTTCCTCGGGCTTCAAATCAAACAAATTAGTGAAGGGATATTCATTAGTCAAACCAAGTACATTGTGGACATGCTCAAAAAGCTTGAGATGGAAAACTTGAAGCCAATGAATACTCCAATGAGTACTTCAATCAAATTGGACAAAGATGAGTAAGGCACTTCCATTGACATTACAAAATATCGAGGTATGATTGGATCCCTTCTTTACTTAACCGCAAGTAGACCCGATATTATGTTTAGTGTATGCTTATGTGCTAGATTTCAATCCAACCCTAAAGAACCTCATCTAAGTGCCTTAAAACGTATTTTTAGATATTTATGTGGCACTAGAACTTTGGTATCCAAAAGGCACTCATATTGATCTTATAAATTATTCGGATGCCGATTGGGCCGGATGCACAATTGATAGAAAAAGCACAAGTGGAACTTGTCACTTTCTAGGCTTTGCACTTGTGTCATGGTTTAGCAAGAAACAAAATTCCGTTGCACTATCTACCGCCGAGGCCGAATATATCTCGGCCGCTAGTTGTTGTGCTCAAGTTTTGTGGATGAAACAAACTCTTAATGATTATCATTTGAAATTTGAAAATGCTCCTATTATGTGTGATAATACTAGTGCTATTAATTTGTCCAAAAATCCCATCTTGCACTCTCGCACAAAGCATATTGAAATTCAACATCATTTTCTTAGAGATCATGTGCAAAAAGGTGATATTTACTTAGAATTTGTTAGCACGAAAAATCAATTAGCCGATATCTTAACTAAACCTCTTGCTCTTGATAGATTCTCTTATATTAGAAGAGGTTTAGGAATTATTGATGATAGTGAAATATGTGGCTAAATGTGTAAATGTAATTATATATGAACATGAGTGCATTTAAAAAAAAAAAAAAGGAGGGCTTTGTAGGTCGACCGGTGTGCATTTTTCGGTCAACCGGTTTGTCCCCCGCATGAATTACATGCGGTCGACCCCATAGGAAGTCCGGTCGACCGCATAGTCGGGCTGCAACTTTTAAAATCAGTTTTTCCCCATTTTTTTCGAACCCTAATCCATTTTTTCGCACATCTCTCTCTAATTCTCTTCTCCTCTATTCCAATTTCGGAGTTTTCACTTCAATTCACACCTATTTAACATCAAACCCATACTTCTCATTCCCATATTTTCATCAAAATTTCAAGTTCTTCATCTACCCTACCCATTTCGCAAGTTTTCACGACAAATCCAAGTTTTTCCTTTTCCAATTCTTCAATGCCTCCAAGAAAAAGAGTAAAGCAAGTTTCACAACGTCCCCTTCCATCCTCCAGTGATAGTGATGAAGATGTTGGTGAAGATCACATTCAAAAATGCCCCGTCCTTATAGGTAAATCCGTTGATCTCTTTGTTTTTACTTTGGAAGCTCCATCTTTTCATTTAGAGGAGTATATTGAAAACATTGGTTGGACAAATATTGTAGCCATTCATGAAAAGGCCTATCCAAATCTCATTAGAGAATTCTATAAAAATCTTGTTCACACCCCTACTTCTATCTCTAGTAATGTTAAAGGGACTCGTGTTAGAATTACTAGAGAATTATTGCATACAATTTTGAATTTGGACACTTGTGAGAATCTTATTTATGCACAAAATAGTGTTCCTCGTTGTGAGGGTTATACTCCCGCTATTGCACGTCGTCGAGTCATGGGGAGGGTGGTAAGTGTGATATTTACGTTTATTTTATACACTTATATATTTGAATATGCCATAATGTGATTCTATCTAAGTATTATTAATGCATTTTATGTTTCATGTTGTATAGGATCCTAAAAGAGGAGAAAAGAAGAAAAAAGGACCAAATTGCACTAAAAACTGAAGTTTGGGGACTTAGGTCCAAATAGATTTACGGCCGCAAGAAAAAAGATGTTACGGCCGTAAGTGCATGTTGAAACAGAAAAAATTAAGCAGAAAAGATGTTACGGCCGTAAGAAACATCTTTACGGCCGTAACCCTCAAAAGATAAAAATGCGCAGAAACATCTTTACGGCCGTAAATCATAAGTTACGGCCGTGACCTCACTTTGTGAAAAATACGCAGAAACCCAATTACGGCCGTAAAAGGAAAGTTACGGCCGTAACTATTCAAGTCAAAAATTTCCTTATTTCAATTTTTTCCATAATTTAGGATTTCTTGGTCCCAAAGCTAGGGCACGAAATTGAGGCTACAAAAAGGGAATTTCATGACAAGAAAAAGGGATCATTATTATTTTGAAAGAGGCGCGGCTTGCTTGAAGATTTGGAAGAAGAATTCGGAAATTCGAGAAGGTGAATCAAGACAGAAAATTATAGAATTCTTCATGACTATACTCGGCTAAGCTTCCATACCTAGTTCAAAAGGGGAAGTTGTATTTCATATCAATTTGTTATTGCTTTTCCAAACTAGTAACATAGTTCTAAGTTCTCTATTTTGATTTGTTGGATTCTTATGCGTTTTTAATTTAATCAATACAATTCTTTATTTGATTAAGGCCTTATCATTTAATTTGTTGTATTGAGATTTGCTATTTTGAATGATTGGATCAATAATTGTATTTTTTATTCAAATCATAGTAGCAATTGGAAATTTAATATTTTCATAAAGAATTCCAACTTGGGTTAATTGTCACGAGCTTGTGTGATTGATAATCTAATTCACCCTAACTCTTCTTAACCAATACATAGTTGTTGTCTTAAATCTAAAGAGCTTGTTTTAGGTTATTCAATGGCTAAGGTTTGATTAGAAAGCTTATTCTAATTAAATACAATTAAGGAAGAATAGGAATAGTTAGAGCTTATTAACTATTTACGGGTGATAAATCAAATAGGGAATTTGAACACGCGTTACTTGGAAAGTGAGAACATTGCGATAGAATACAACTGAACCTGAGGACTAGGGTTTGCAACCACTTGACTTTTATTTTATGTGATTTACGTTTTTACTTTATTTTCACGTTATTTACAATTCTTGAACTCGAAAACCCCCCATCTATTCTAATTGACAAAGCACTATTTTAGTTCCCGTTCCTCGTGGGATCGACTCTTACTTCCGCTATTACAATCAAATCTGTTAATTTACGAGTAAGATATTTAATTATTATTTTGGTGCATTGCGACACGCATCAAATTTTTGGCGCCGTTTCCGGGGAACGGTTAACCAATTTTGTGTTTAATCAATTAGAATTTTATTTTTTCTGCATTTTATTTTTTTATTTTATTTTCACTTTATTACTATAATTTTTTTAAAAAATATATATATATTCATATAATAATCATTTGTGCTTCTTTGCTTATATGCTTAAAACTCGGTCAACTAATTGTGAAATTTTTGATCTTGACCCAGAAATTGAGAGGACTTTTCGACAGCAAAGAAGAGCAGCGCGACAAATGGCAGCTAACAACAGGACTCTTAAGCAACTGGCTACCCCGATGTGGCTCAGCAGCCATTATGCATAACGTTTCCAACGGTGGAAGAAGGAAAAACTTTCGAGCTTAAATCTGGGCTCATCCACTTATTACCAACTTTTTGAGGAAACCCCAGCGAAGATCCATATAGACACTTAAAGGAGTTCCATGTGGTTTGCGACAGCATGAGACCCACAGGCATTACCGAGGAACAAATAAAAATGAGAGCCTTTCCATTCTCATTGAAGGATGCCGCCACTGACTGGCTCTATTGTTTGCCATCGGGAACGGTTACTACTTGGAGCGACATGAAAATGCTCTTCTTGGAAAAATACTTCCCTGCATCGAGGGCCGGTACCATCCGAAAAGAAATATGTGGTGTGCGCCAGAACAATAATGAAACGTTATATGAGTATTGGGAGCATTTCAAGAAGCTCATCTCCAGCTGCCCCCATCATCAAATTAGCGAGCAACTTTTGGTGCAATACTTCTACGAAGGTCTGGCGCCAATGGACAGAAGTATGATAGACGCCGCAAGCGGAGGTGCGCTAATGGACAAGACACCAGAGCAAGCACGGGCTTTAATATCCAACATGGCGGAGAATACTCAGCAATTCAACTCGAGTAGGGATTCCCAAGTCCGCCGAGTAAACGAGGTAAGTAGTTCTAATATTGAAGGTCAATTATATGAACTAACAAATCTTGTTAAGCAACTTGCTGTAGGGAATTCGAAACAAGCCAAGGCCTGTGGAATCTGTTCAAATTTTGGCCATCCAACGGATACATGTCCGGTATTGCAAGAAGAAAACAATGAACAGGTAAATGATGCTGGAGGTTTTCCTTTCCAAAGGCAGCAATACAACCCATACTCGAATACGTACAACCCTGGGTGGAGAGATCACCCCAACCTGAGCTACGGAAATAACAAACCCCCGGGTTTTACTTCAAACAAGCCACAAGGACAATTCCAGCAGCAAGGGACCTTCCAACCACAGGGGCAATATCAACAAAAATCTCAAAATTCAGGTATGTCTCTTGAGGATATGGTTAAGACATTGGCAACTAACACGATGCAATTCCAACAGGACACCAAGTCAAGCATACAAAACCTGGAAAATAAATTAGCCAAATGGCTACTGCCATAAATAGGTTGGAATCACAATCCGGAGGTAAATTGCCATCTCAACCCGAGATAAATCCTAAAAACGTGAGTGCCATAACTCTCCGAAGTGGAAAAGAAATTGAGGGTCCGCAATTGGAACCGGCTGCACCCAAAATGGAGGGAGATGAAAAGGAAGGAGTCGGGAAAAGAAACGACGCTTCGCAAAACCCTGAGGTAAAAGCTGACTCTGATTTAAATGTTAAACTAACACCTCCACCTTTTCCTAGCAGGTTAGCAAAGACGAACAAGGAAAGCAAAGAAAAAGAGATGTTGGAGATGTTCAGAAAGGTTGAAATCAATATCCCGCTACTAGAGGCCATCAAGCAAGTCCCCCGGTATGCAAAATTTTTAAAGGATTTATGCACTAGCAAACAGAAACTGGTGGGAAACGAGAAGGTAAGAATGGGGGAAAGCGTTTCGGCCTTATTTCAAAGGAAATTGCCTCAAAAGGGTAAGGATCCCGGTATGTTCACTGTGCCATGTCAAATAGGTAACACCAAGGTAAATCATGCACTAATAGATTTAGGAGCATCCATTAATGTAATGCCTAGATCCACTTACATTGCATTAAATCTTACCAAAATGACTAAAACAGATGTTATCATCCAACTAGCCGACCGTTCCAATGCATATCCAGACGGGGTAGTTGAGGACGTCTTAGTGCAAGTAGGGGGGTTGGTGTTTCCGGCAGACTTTTACATATTAGATATGAATGATGATCACTCCCCTAATTCTACCCCTATACTGTTAGGAAGACCATTTTTGTGGACCTCCCAAACCATTATTGATGTAAGAAAAGGGGTGTTGACCATGGAATTCAATGGGGAAGTAGTGCAATTTAATATCTACGACGCCATGAAACACCCAAATGATATATGTGCTGTTTATTCTATTAATGACATTACTCCTGCTGTGCAGAAAATTTTCCAGTTAAATTGCAGGGACGAGCTAGAAACAGCTATCGTGGAGTCGCTAAGGCAAGATGATGACAGCGACGTGGGTATAAGCAAGGAATTACAGGATGGAATTACTGCACTTGATTCACTAGGACCTACACCACGCAGGTACACCGTAAAAACAATTCAACTGACAGACTATCCTAACAAATTGCTACCTTCTATCTTGCAGGCCCCAGTGGTGGAAATGAAATCTCTCCCCGCCCATCTGAAATATGTGTTTCTTGGTGATGAAGAATCTCTCCCCGCCCATCTGAAATATGTGTTTCTTGGTGATGAAGAATCTCTTCCCGTAATTGTTTCATCCAACCTCACCAATCTGGAAGAAGACAAACTTGTTCGGGTCCTTCGGGAGCACAAGGAGGCAATTGGTTGGACCATTGCGGATATCAAGGGAATTAGCCCGTCAATTTGCATGCATCGAATATTGCTTGAGGAAGGAGCTCAACCATCGAGACAAGCCCAGCGGAGGCTAAACCCGACAATGATGGACGTGGTGAAGAAAGAAATTTTGAAACTACTAGGAGCAGGGATGATTTACCCAATCTCAGACAGCAAGTGGATCAGTCCAGTCCAAGTGGTGCCAAAGAAATCCGGGGTAACGGTGGTAGAAAACAAAGATGGAGAGCTTGTACCAACTAGGGTCCAAACTGGTTATCGGGTATGCATCGACTACAGGAAGGTAAACGCTGACACTCGAAAAGACCATTTTCCCCTTCCCTTCATGGATCAAATGTTAGAGAAATTAGCTGGTCATTCCCGTTATTGTTTTTTAGATGGTTTCTCAGGATATTTTCAAATTGCCATAACTCCAGAAGATCAGGAGAAAACCACTTTTACTTGTCCATTTGGCACGTTTGCATATAGACGCATGCCCTTCGGTTTGTGTAATGCTCCTGCAACGTTTCAACGTTGTATGATGAGCATTTTTTCTGAATACATAGGGCATATTATAGAAGTGTTTATGGACGATTTTAGTGTGTGGGGTGATTCATTTGATGCATGCCTAGATAATCTCTCATTAATTTTGAAACGTTGCATTGACACTAACTTAGTCTTAAATTGGGAAAAATTCCATTTTATGGTAGATAAGGGAATTGTGCTAGGACATGTAGTGTCAGAAAAAGGAATAGAAGTTGATAAGGCTAAGGTGGACATCATATCTGCATTACCTTACCCCGCCAATGTGCGGGATATACGATCTTTTCTTGGGCATGCAGGTTTCTATCGCAGGTTCATCAAGGACTTTTCCAAAATTGCATCACCATTGTGCAATTTGTTGCAAAATGATGTCCCATTTAATTTCACCGAGCCATGCAAAAAGGCCTTTGACCAACTAAAGGAGCGGCTAACTACGCCCCCGATCATTCAACCACCCAACTGGGATCTTCCATTCGAAATAATGTGTGATGCCAGCGATTATGCAGTGGGAGCAGTTCTAGGGCAACGGGTTGGGAGAGCAGCCCATGTGATTTACTATGCCTCCCGAACCCTGAATCAGGCTCAAGCCAACTACACCACTACTGAAAAGGAACTTCTATCTGTGGTATTTGCCTTAGAAAAATTTCGTCCTTATTTATTGGGTACTAAAGTGATTATTTTTACAGATCATGCAGCTTTACGGCACTTATTTGTAAAAAAGGATGCGAAGCCTAGAATCATCCGCTGGATACTTTTATTACAAGAATTTGACTTGGAAATCAAAGATAAGGCGGGGTCTGAAAATGTAGTTGCCGACCATCTTAGCCGGGTAGTAAGACCCGAGGACGACCTACCTCTGCGTGAAACCTTCCTAGATGAGGGTTTATTTGCCATCGAAGCAAATCCCCCATGGTATGCTGATTTGGTAAATTACATGACTGCTAAACTAATTCCTACTGGTTTTTTGCAGGCACAAAAGCATAAGATGAGGAGCGACGCTAAATATTACATTTGGGATGACCCGTGCCTGTGGAAGAGATGCCCCGAACAAATCATTAGAAGGTGTGTGCCGGAATCAGAACATCGATCCATCCTCACCTTTTGCCATTCATATGCATGCGATGGCCATTTTGGACCTTGAAGGACGGCGCAAAAGGTATTGGAGAGTGGGTTCTTTTGGCCGACCCTTTTCAAGGATGCGTACATTTTTTGTAAGTCTTGCGATAATTGCCAAAGAACAGGTAACTTATCCCAACGAGATCAAATGCCTCAAAACCCCATTATTGTATGTGAGATTTTTGACGTTTGGGGCATTGATTTCATGGGACCCTTCCCCCCATCGTTTGGTTTTAATTACATCCTTTTAGCTGTCGATTATGTTTCAAAATGGAGGAGGCAAAGGCCACCCGTACTAATGACGCTAAAGTGGTTGCAGATTTTGTAAAAACTGTCATTTTTAGCAGGTTTGGAATACCCCGAGCTATGATCAGTGACAAAGGGACGCACTTTTGCAACTGAACCATTGAAGCCTTGTTACGGAACTATGGAGTGATGCACCGGGTATCAACCGCGTATCACCCCCAAACTAGCGGACAGGCAGAAATTCCCAATAGGGAAGTGAAGTCCATCCTAGAGAAAACAATTTGACCGAACCGGAAGGATTGGAGCATTCGCCTCGATGATGCTTTATGGGCCTACAGAACCGCTTACAAAACACCAATCAGTATGTCTCCATACCGATTGTTATTTGGAAAACCATGCCACCTACCGGTGGAACTCTAGCATAAAGCTTATTAGGCCATCAAGCAGTGTAATATGGATTGGGGCGCGGTGGGAGATCATAGGAAGCTCCAATTGCAGGAATTGGATGAAATAAGGAATGAGGCTTACGAGAATGCAATGATCTATAAGGATCGAACTAAAGCATTCCACGATCAACGCATTTCTCGAAAGAATTTCTGCGAGGGCCAGAAAGTGTTACTGTTCCAATCCCGGCTCAAATTACACCCAGGTAAGCTTCGTTCTCGTTGGGTAGGTCCATTTGTTATTACTAATGTATCTCCCCATGGTGCAGTCGATATTAGGAGCTTGCGCACGGACAAACAGTTCAAAGTCAATGGGCACCGTCTCAAGCCGTATTATGAGGGATTCCAAACTGAGAACTTGGAGGTGATCGCACTGGAAAACACCAACAAAGGGCACTAGTCCCGCGCGGACTCAGTCGAGCCAACGACTGTAAACAGCGGCGCTGCTTGGGAGGCAACCCGAGAGGGGAGTTCCTTTATCTCCTCAACTTTTTTTATTCTCTTATTTTCATTTTTGGTTAATTTTAGTCTACTTAGTCAGTTCAAAAAAAAAAACATGAAATTTCCAGTGGCCTTGTTACGGCCGTAAGATAACATTTTTACGGTCGTAACTCAATTCCAGTTGCTTATGCAGAGGCCTTATTATGGCCGTAATTACATTTTTACGGCCGTAACTGTTTCTTTGGAAAAAATTTCAGAATGTGACTTACGGCCGTAAGTCTGTTTTTCAAAATTTTTAAATCAGAACCCTCGCATAACCCCTTTCTCTCCCAAATTCTTCTTACTCTCCCACATTTCTCCTCCTACCATTTCTCATCATCCCTCACCTCCCTCTCTACATTTCATCCTCACCAAGCATAAGAGGTATGTATATTATTATTATTATATTTTTTTTCTTCCTCTTTTTTTTTTTTTTTTTTTTTTTTTTGTTGTTTTCCTTCTCTTTTGGCGCTTGTTATAGTATTTGGTCATGGGTTTCTTGATGCTTGTCTTCTCTATTGATAACTTGTGACTTGCTCGGATGTTTTGTCTATATGGTCATGTTTTATGAATCATCTATCCCCTGTTTGTCATGGTGGCTTATACATTGCATGCCACCCGTTTGTCAAAATGTTTCAATGACAATGAACTAGCCAATTTCACCCCTTGTTGCCTTGATGTCCTTTAGGAGCTGTTGTGATCTTATAGCCACCATGATTAGGGTTCAATTGAGGGCGACTTTGATATATGGGATTGATGTTTATTCCTAATACTAATTGTCACGTGGTTTTGACAAGCATCGCATAGCCTTTGATTGATTGGCATTGTTGAATGTGTCTGTGAATTGGGATATAGCCCTCCTATAGGTTTTTTTTTCTCTCCAATTGCACCACCAATCCATTTGCACTCCAAGTGTTTGTGATGAATGTCTAAGTGTGCTTTAAAATGTTTGTTTGCTTTAAAATTTCGACTAGGATCCCTATTATGCTAGTATAAGTGTTTTCACGTCGGGATAGGAGTTCATTGGTGAGGAAAACTTGGTGCTTGATCTTGTTGATGTCATGGGGTATATTGCATATTCTTCATCACTTGATATTTTTTTTTTATGGTTATTTAAGTTCTATGCTCCAATCTTCGACCCCACATTGGCTTAAATTGTGACTCTACACCTTTGTTTTATTTTGTCATACTGGTTAGCATCAAAATTGTGTGTGTGCACTATACATGTCGTGTCAGCTTTGATTTTCAAATTAGGCCTTTACCATCACGCACTGCTTGCTTACATTTTCTTTTCCATCCATATCCATGTTCGACTAATCTCCTCAGTTCTTTTTCAGGATTTACTATGGCCCCACCGACTAATAAAGGAAAGCAAGTGGCGGGGGAATCCTCATCTGAGCCCCGCCAGGAGAAGAGCTAGTCTAAGCTATGCATAAAGGAGCGGCTATTCCTCCCAGAAGACTTTCAGGAATGGAGGAGCGCTGACACCATCATTGCCCTGCGACGATTTTGGGCCCGCTTCATTGAATTCGGATGGGTCAAATTCGTGAGTGATCTACCGTTTGGGAACCCCCCGCTGGTGTACAAATTCTACACCCAGTTCAACAAAGAAATTGGTGACGAGGGTTCCCTTGACTATCACCACACTAGAGTTGCGGGGAAGAGAATCAAATTTGATAAGGATGTGGTGGAACTCCACTTGGGGTTAAATAGCACTGGATCTGTCCCCATGACTTCGAATGCGGGTGTTTTCTTTCCGGACCATGAGGTGCTCCGTTGGGCTTTGAAGCCTGAACTCCATGACTCCCTGAATGTCATCCTTCCGCACTACAAGAATCGGTATCTACAGCGGGACGCCTGGTACCTGCACCAGTGGGGGTCGGGGAGTATCTTCCCATCCACTAGCCTCACTACAGTATCTATTCGATACCTCCGGGTCTACTACGCCATCACCATGTGAATCAAGTTTGACTTGGGGCAGCACATCTTTGATACGATATCCACATACGCCAGCTTGATACCGCAGAAGCGAGGCATGCCGTTCCCATGTTTAATCACCGCCTTATGTCGGGCTCAAAGAGTTCCCGCTGCAGTAAGTGACGACACTTTGGGGCATGGGAATCGCCTCACGAAGGCTAGTTTGGAGAATGCTCGCAGGCAGATCACCGCGAAGCGGGGTCACGGGGATAATGAGTCAGGGGACTCCGATGATGATCAGGGCGCCGAGGAGCCCGCGGCACGGGAAGCGCCACTACAGCCAAATGCTCCTACCCCTTTTGAGCTACAGATGCTAGGCATGATGCAAGCCTTCCAAACCCAGCTGAATGCCATGCAAGAAGATCAGCAGCTTCTACTGGAGGAGCAGCGGGCCATTCGGGAGGAGATTCGGCATTTGCAGAGAGCTCGGGATGATCACCCTCCATAATAGACCGAGGGAGTTTCTTCTTTCTTTTCCCTTTTATTGCTTTACTTTTCAATGAGGACATTGTATTGTCTAAGTGTGGGGGGGGGTTATCTTGATTGTAAGCATATCTAATTTATTTTCTCTCTATAATCGAATCTTTAAAATTCATTTTGATCTTGTTATCTACTCTTGCTACCTATCTATGCTACTTAGGTCCTAAACCATACTTTGATAGGAAGCAACCCCACTTTTGGTGCATTTTTTTGAAAAATCATTGCATAATTGGATAAAAATTGAGCACATAGAGATCATCTCGTCCAAAACTTCACAAATAGGTTGGAAATGAAAAGTAAAATTGTCAAATATCTACAACCGAGCTAACCCAACCTACAATAGACAGATTACCCTTTCATATATAACCTTGAATGTCCCAATATTATACCTTTGTGAGTAGTAATGGTTTGAATGCTTTTAACCGTTACCCTCGACCAATGGACTTAGATTGGAACGAAGATCAAGCAATGACCTATAACTCATAATTGGATGGGAGAGACACATGAAAACCATAATTTGTGAGCTTTTGAACCTAAGAGCTGTTTTTTAATACTTATAAGCTCGTAATTCTTTGATGTGTGTCCTGCATGGTTGAGTTATACTTGGATGTGCTTTCTTGTGCATACCGTTGTAGCTTCTTGATTCAAGTGCAAATTATAGCAAAGGCAATAGGTTAAACCAGATTTGACGTGCTAAAAGAGCCTACCTTGTTACATGGACCATTAGAAGCCCGTTTGAGCCTTAGCCTTTCTTTGAATTTTTATGCCACGTTACAAGCCACGAATACCCTTTCTTTCGCATTGTCTCTGTTTTGAACCCATAGAGAAGGGATTCGCAAGCTTTTGTTGATTGAGGATTGTGCTATGGTTTAAGTCTAATTTAGTGGAAATAGTTATCTTGTGTGGGGCGATGGTTGTGTAATGGACTGAAGTCAGGGGATTGTAATTCTATCTTGTGCCAATTGCTGACTGCGTAAAAAAAAAAAAAAAGGTTGCAGTCTATAATCGAAAAAAAAATCGAAAGAAAAAAGCAATGAAAAGGAAGTTAGTCATGAAAATTAGTGGTTGAGGATGTCAAACACTCAACTTGTGAAAAAAAAAAAAAAGAGAGAGAAAAGAATAGAAGATATTCAAGTGTGAATAGAGTTGGGTAGTGGGAAACAATAAAGTTCATAGTAAGAGTGAAGGAAGTGATGTTATCTTGAATCGACTTAGTTTGCGAAGTTCCTTCTCGACTCAGCCTAAATATATCCTTTTATCCTACCTGACCCGAAGCCCCGTTACAACCAAATAAAGACCTTGGCTTTGCACTTGTGTTATTGTTGGCTCCGGTTATGACAGCTAGGCAATCTGTGGTACTGACTTATCCATGCAGAGAGCTAAGCAAAAATTCTGACCCTTATACACTTTGTTCGAAGAGAGAAATATCTTGTGAGGGTGTTAAACCCATTACATATGCTTATGAGTGGTTTGAATTGCTTGGTCTAGGGTTGGTGCTATGAATGTGGTCGGGGGTCCTGTGTTGACTGAATTCATGTCATGAACTGATTTCCACTTGAATTGGGCGAAATTATTTTCCTCGTAGTCACTCATACATGGTTGGGATGTGAGCAAGCACGAGAGGTGCAAGGAAATAAACCATATCGAGTCATGATTGGGATGGGAAATAAAAGGCATTGCATCTCTAGCACACATTAACACAATCAGATCATGCAATGGAACATTTTTGTTAAAGAAAAGTGGGTTGCAACCTCAAGTCTCTAAATTGTAATCTATTGTTTGAATCCTATTCTTTCCGTTGCGAATCTTTGTTCGAGGACGAACAATGGTTCAAGTGTGGGGGGATTTGATAAGTGTGATATTTACGTTTATTTTATACACTTATATCTTTGAATATGCCATAATGTGATTCTATCTAAGTATTATTAATGCATTTTATGTTTCATGTTGTATAGGATCCTAAAAGAGGAGAAAAGAAGAAAAAAGGACCAAATTGCACTAAAAACTGAAGTTTGGGGACTTAGGTGCAAATAGATTTACGGTCGTAAGAAAAAAGATGTTACTGCCGTAAGTGCATGTTGAAACAGAAAAAATTAAGCAGAAAAGATGTTACGGCCGTAAGAAACATCTTTACGGTCGTAACCCTCAAAAGATAAAAATGCGCAGAAACATCTTTACGGCCGTAAATCATAAGTTACGGCCGTGACCTCACTTTGTGAAAAATACGCAGAAACCCAATTACGGCCGTAAAAGGAAAGTTACGGCCATAACTATTCAAGTCAAAAATTTCCTTATTTCAATTCTTTCCATAATTTAGGATTTCTTGGTCCCAAAGCTAGGGCACGAAATTGAGGCTACAAAAAGGGAATTTCATGACAAGAAAAAGGGATCATTATTATTTTGAAAGAGGCGCGGCTTGCTTGAAGATTTGGAAGAAGAATTCAGAAATTCGAGAAGGTGAATCAAGACAGAAAATTATAGAATTCTTCATGACTATGCTCGGCTAAGCTTCCATACCTAGTTCAAAAGGGGAAGTTGTATTTCATATCAATTTGTTATTGCTTTTCCAAACTAGTAACGTAGTTCTAAGTTCTTTATTTTGATTTGTTGGATTCTTATGCGTTTTTAATTTAATCAATACAATTCTTTATTTGATTAAGGCCTTATCATTTAATTTGTTGTATTGAGATTTGCTATTTTGAATGATTGGATCCGTAATTGTCTTTTTTATTCAAATCATAGTAGCAATTGGAAATTTAATATTTTCATAAAGAATTCCAACTTGGGTTAATTGTCACGAGCTTGTGTAATTGATAATCTAATTCACCCTAACTCTTCTTAACCAATACATAGTTGTTGTCTTAAATCTAAAGAGCTTGTTTTAGGTTATTCAATGGCTAAGGTTTGATTAGAAAGCTTATTCTAATTAAATACAATTAAGGAAGAATAGGAATAGTTAGAGCTTATTAACTATTTACGGGTGATAAATCAAATAGGGAATTTGAACACGCGTTACTTGGAAAGTGAGAACATTGCGATAGAATACAACTGAACCTGAGGACTAGGGTTTGCAACCACTTGACTTTTATTTTATCTGATTTACGTTTTTACTTTATTTTCACGTTATTTACAATTCTTGAACTCGAAAACCCCCCATCTATTCTAATTGACAAAGCACTATTTTAGTTCCCGTTCCTCGTGGGATCGACTCTTACTTCCGCTATTACAATCAAATCTGTTAATTTGCGAGTAAGATATTTAATTATTATTTTGGTACATTGCGACACGCATCAGAGGGAAATCAATCATCCCATGAAACTTAACACATATCATCTAACTCTCCCTTGTAAGCGCTTACATAAAACTATAGCCCACATTTTTGTCCCTCGGAAAGGTCATCTCGAAAATGTCACACATCTTGACCTATTTTTGCTTGATTCTTGTTTATTGGGTCGTAAAGTCGATTTCCCTCACATTGCCATTCAACACATGAATCATGTGAGCACCTCCACTCAAATCCTAGGACTTCCATATGGTATGATCCTTACTAAAATCTTTACTCATTTCAATATTTCTCTTGAGGGTGAGGCTTTCATTGAACAAAAATCGACCGATACCATCAATAAACACACGTTGAAGAAAATGAAAATTTTCAAGGAGCATGGTCAATGGGTTTGTCATACCCAAGGATTTGATGAAAATTCGGGGCCTTCAACACTTCCTATTGAAGATGAAGACGAAGCTCAAGGGAGTGACGGGGAGGAAGGAGCTCATGCCGTACCCCATCCACACATACCTCAAAATGTTCCACCGACCGGTTGGGTGTTCACCGAGGAGCTCTACAATCAAACCAATGGCCTCATTGATTCTCTCTCTACCACGGTCGAAGGCATGGTAAATATGCAACACCACATGATGGACATGCAACAACAATTGTTGGAAAATCAAAACACCATCATGGAAACACTTGGGAACATTCAAGCTCGGTTCAATAACATGTTTCCTTTTCCACCACCTCCTCCAATGGAGTGACCATCACTTATGCTTCTCTTGCTTCTTATCTATGGTAGTAAACTTATGATATTTTACTTATGCTATCTAACACACTTCTTCTCCTTAGTTTAAAACCTATTTGTATTATGAGTATTTTGTGATTTATCAAATGATAATTCGTTCTTGGAATTGAGATATGCTATTGTGAATATGGTGCTAGTTAATGTTATGGTGTGTATATGATGAAATTGATGGGATAAAATTTATGGTCGGACATTACCCTTATGCGCTTGTAAAATGAAGGGGGAATACTATTACATTCATGATATTCTATCTTATGTTCATACTTAAGGGGTGCATGCCACCTTTTTGCTTATGTCAAAAGGGGGAAACTGTGTGATGATTTGTTGGAATTTGATGTGGATAATCTATATGTATAGACATGAATTATATTATATAATGGATTGTGCCACTATTTTTCCTTGAAAGATTAATTATTAGTTTGCAAAAAATAGGGGGAATATATATCAATTATTCTCATTTCTCTATGCTTTAAATTGCCTATATTGACTTTATAAATCATCTTGTTTGTCATAATCAAAAAGGGGGAAATTGTTGACCTATGGTTAACTCTTAACCTCATTGTTTTGATAAATAACAAACAAGATTATATTGTGTTATTAACAAGTGTGTTTCAAGTGTTTCATGTAACGATAATCTTCAAAGCATTCAAAGGACAAATCATCTCTCGAAGATAAAAGATCAAAAACACAAGATGCGATAGTATGAAGATCGATGAATGGAGTTTACAAAGAATTGAGATCTTACAAATTGCTTTTCAATGTTATGTAAGGTTAATGCATAAATAGCTAGCAATGCATTTCATAAAGCTCAAGAAACATTTTTTAAACCATTAAAATATCGTTTTCAAAATCAAATTTGATCAAAAAATCTTGAAAAATCAAAATCTTAAAATCCTGATTTTTCAGGTTGACCGCATGACACCTTCCGGTCGACCGCACTGCATATTTTTGAACTCAACGGCTATTTTCTTGCAACGGCTATATTGAGGTCGACCGCATGGCTGAATAGGTCGACCGCAAGAGTCAGTATATGCGAAATTTACTCTATAAATAGCCACTTCTCTTGCATTTATTTCCAACAACTTACAGGAGCATTTAAGAGAGAAATTTATTGAGAAAATCATTGAGCTTACTTTGTTTTACATTCTATTTCATTTATTGCAAGGAATCTCTTGATTGTTCAAAACTATTTCATATCTTTATCAAGAATTCCATCTTGTAGAAAACTCAATACTCTTACTTCATTATTGATCATTGATTGAGTTCATATCACCAAACACTTATTGAAGTGTATATCTCTCTTCATACTTAACTAAGTATTATTTGGAAAGAGAGATCATTGGTTGAAAAACTTTGATCCAAGAAAAACTATCTCATATCCTTCTTCAAAGTTTTCATAAACACTTAAGCTTTAAATATTTGCTATCTATTGAAGTGTTATCCTAAAACTCTCAAGATACTTGTATTGATCATATCATTTGTTAAGAGAGTTGGTTCGATTGTAAAAATTCTCATTTGTACTTTGTTTATGGTTTCGAGATCCTTGTGAAAACTCGATTGTAAAGGATAGGTGCTCTTTGTTGTAAAGTCACCTAAGGATTCGATACTCATTGTTGTAAGTTATTAATATAGTGGATTTGGCCTTGCTCGTGACGGAGAGCTCGGTAACGGAGGACGTAGATCACGTTGGTTGATTGAACCTCCCTAAATCGCGTTTGCAATCTCTTATCCCTTTTACTTACTTACTTGCATTGCATTTACTCTTTTCTATCAATTTATATTGTGCAACACTATATCTAAGTGCTATACTTGCTTTATCAATTAAGTTCATACAATTATAGCACACTACATTGATAGTTTAGCTACTTGTAATACTAAGTGCTCATATTTATACTCATTGATTTTTAAGTTTAAGATTATTTATCGAAAAAGTTTTATAAACCAATTCACCCCCCTCTTGGTTAGTTTATCTTGGGTTAACAATTCCTTCGACTAAGATTCAAAACACATAAGAAGGGCAACATTCCCTTTATAAATGTGTTGGGGAAAATATTCCTCAGTGCGTCGAGACTACTATACCATCCAGTTTGAGTCAAGTCCTAAATATGGGTTCAATTTTGGAAGTAATGAAATCCTCTGAGACCCTATTAGGGACTCTCACAACAATGAATTTCATGCTTGATATTTCAATAGGCTAAACCGTTGCTAGCAGGACTACTCCATTCAGACTTGATACAAAGTTATTGACATCATAAACTTCTGCAAAGTCTCTGAAAGGGATTCACATATGATAGAATTTAGAGTTTTTCTTTATAACTTGTTTTCCTAGGCTCGTGAAACATGCATTTCAATCAAATAGTAAGCGTCTCGACTGAAACAAAATTTAAAGAATAATTATTGTGTTATGGAATCAACTAAAGATTTCATTACCAAGGATAATTATTTTTATTAATTCTTTTATTATTCATTTTGATTTTCACAAGATTCTTCTTTTCATGTAAAAGATTTTATTACATTTATAGATAAGATATTGGTCAGAATAGAATAAAATAGATGGGTTTGACATTTTCTTTGGACCATCAATGATCTAAAGGAAGGACTCACCCTTTCTCCTCCAACTTAGTTCCTCTGATTTAAGGAAGAACAAGCGTTGCTCCAAGATGCCTAGTCACTGTCATAGCATTTGCAATCTGAGAGGAAATAAGAAAATGTGGATAATTGGACATCTTTTCACTCAACATGACTTAAAAAATGCATTTAGTAGAGTTAAAGTTCTTGCTAAAAAATCTTTGTAATTTTAGCCAGTGGAGGTCATTGATCTGAATGAGGCAACTTTAGTCCCAATTGTCTTTATTAATATATAGATAATGTTAATTTCTGGGAAAAAATAAGTCAACTAATAACAACAAAAATGACCAAAAGAGGCGAAAATATTAAATAAAGCAAGTTGCACATACCTAACACTTTCAAGGAAAATATTTTCCCAAGAAATTAAAATTTTTAATTTTTTGTCTTCCAATATGTTGGCAATCAAACAGCCAAAAGATGGAAATTGGTGAAAAAATACCATTTTCCTTGGAAAATCTTGCAAATCATGCACAGCCTAAGATTCTATTTATAAATAGAAAAAGAGACTCTGAACACACAATAAATGTTAAAAGCACAATTTTGGAAAGCAAGGACTTTTAAAAAAAAGTTTGTTTTTGAATTAAAAATTCCCAAATAATAGAAACTTTTTAAAAAACTCAAATATGCCTGGCAAAAAAAGTTACTAAAAAGTAAATTTTCAGCTTATTAAGCTGAAAACGCACAAATTCATGAAATTGCCATGATTATCAACGTCATTATTTACTTAAAGACCTTCGGGTACACGCAATAGTTACTTCGAGGTAAATTTATTTATCAATAAACAACATTCTGTCATGCCATAGTCTGTTATGATCATATAAACATAAACTGAAGGAGTTGCGTCATAACAACACCATGAAATTTCAAGAAAGTGAGCTGGAGTAAGACATGATAATTGGTGTAATAGTTGGAAATTCTCACTATTGGTCCAACCCTCCAAATGATTGATCTCAATTCTCCCAGAAACCCTTGCAATAGCATCAGGGTCACCTGCACATTGCAAACTCAGAAGTCATGAGCTACTTCTAAAAAAAAAAACTACTATGCAATGCAGAAAATTGAACTATTGATTCTGACCTGAATGCCTGACCTTAAACTATTGATTCTGACATGAAACTATTGATTCTGACCTGAATGCCTGATTCAAACTGATCATTACACTCAGGAGGAACCTGCAATTAGTAAGCAACATAAGTTCAATTAGACCAATAATTGGGGGTACAAAGGAATTGTCTATAAAACCAAAAACACCTACCCAGTAACCACCCTTCTCCATAATTATATAACTAAATAGACATTTTTCTGAAGGCTTTTCTGATAGGATCTTCTCCATCCATCTCATCTAAACAGCCTGCAACTTTGCCTCTACAGTTTCCTGCCCATCCATTTCGTGTGCCTTATTAATAAGGCTGTTCATGTTTCAGAAAAACATTGATTAATGTAATGTCTAGTAATTGGCAGAAACTGCAGCAAAAATAATGGATTCAACCAAAAGGAATATCAATTATGTTTTATTTGAAACTTGGGATAATCAGTCTGATCGAGTCCTTCAAGGCAAGGATTTTTCTTATCAGGTTGAAATCATCCTTCATGGCTGATACTTTGCAGATGCAAGCACCCCTGCGGTAGACATGGTTAATCCATTGCCATACTTTATTAAATGCATATGAACCAAGGAAAACTAACGGAATCAAAGCATTAAAACAAAACATATCAGCGACAAATTGGATTTCAAAGCTACAATTCCATTAAAAAAACAACTGAAATCTGAAGGTGCAGTTTCAGTTCAGTTTTACAAAATGAGAAGGATAAATATTGAAGGTGAGTGTCAAAATTGTTAAACATGTCGATTTGCAGTCATTTCCATACTTTATTAAATGCATATGAACCAACAAATTGTGGCAATATCTCCAGGAAAACTAACGGAATCAAAGCATTAAAACAAAACATGGTGAAAATACCAAAATTGGTATTCTAAATAAATCATTCAATTTAAAAATTGGAGCATACCAAAATTTTCCTCTCCAAACCTGCATATACCTGTCTCCATACTTCATCTCTTCCAATATTCAAGTTCACTTCAAGACAAACAAAAGAAACCAGACAATCATAAAGACTTCCATCACTTGGTTTATTCTCTCCTCGTTCAGAACTAATCTAAAGACTGACATGCAACTGAGCTTATACAAACTGGTAGAGAAACACTGCCTAGTACATTATGAAAACAAATCATAGGGGAAAACAATTTCAGCTCTAAACATAACTAAATAAATTCACACGAAATATTGCTTCTAATATAGTTGGATCTGATGGAACTGCTTTAATCTTCCATGCTGAGTGATATTTCCACATGGATATTTACCAACTAAAATTGGTAAATCCTGGTTAGCATTATTGTCAAATCATGTAGAAGTTTTTAAGGGAAAGAATAAGACATAGTAAGTGGAGTTTTCAATAAAATAAGTGGAAATTGAAGTAGATAAAATATAATAGAATACCCATGAGAATCCTAGAAAGTCTTAGAGACATTGGAACCTTAGGATCGAGAATCTCTTTACTATATTGAAAATAGAAAGAATTGTGAGAAATTCAACTTGAATTAAATGGAAGAGAATCTAAGTTGCACTGAACATTTGTAGTGAAAAAAAGCCTCACCAGATTCTAATTTGCTCTTGTTACTTCTTGTAGCCAGTGCAATATATTCAAGAAATCGCAACAGACTTCTCAAATTGGATATAGATAAACAAAATTTTCCATATATTTTCTCAAAAACCTAAGGATAAAATTTTAAAAATCAAAGGTAGGAGAAAATTATTTTTCATTTTTACCACAATAAACTAAAACTTGCACCCAATATCACGCTCACAATTCATGCAAATGCACAAACACATTATTTTTATATCAGACTCCACAAAATCCATATAAACTAAAACCAGAAAAATTGAACATATGAAATATGCGTACAGACTCCATTTCTCCAATCAAGAAATCGACAAAATTGCGTACAAATCTCAATGCATAGTGCAAGACAGTAACAAAATTGCATACAGATCTCAAAACCTAATTAAATCACTGAATGAGATATAAAAAATTTACGTATTATAAACCTCCAAATGTACCACATAAATCAGAAAAATCATAGCTCATGTTCGGTCTCAAGAAAACCTAGTTAAATCACTGAGTGAGATATAAAAAAAAAATTACCTTTAATTTAAGAACTCATCAGGTGAAATCTCTTTGTCACCAACTTTATACCATTTGAAATCGGTGCTGAAAAGAAGAACGAATGCCTCAGCATCTTTCACAAAGAAGAAAATAAATAGATATGAAAGATTTAACAGTTAAGATTTCTCTTTCCTGTTTAATCGACTAAATACGCAACATCGAATAAAGCAACGGATCGGTGCAGGTAGACACGCCGGATTTGTTGGTCTCTGGATATAGCGTTCAATTTCTAGGAGAGAAGAGAGCGAAGCAGGTTTTTGGTGCGGTCTCGGGATATATGCGTGCAGTTTCTGGGAGAGGAGAGCGGAGCAGGTTTTTGGAGCGGTAATAGATGAAGTCGGTAGAAAGAGGAGAAAATCGCCACTGGAGAGAGAGAGAGAGAGAGAGTTGAACCCTAGTTTTTGAATGTGCAAAAATGAGGTAACCCAATAAATTCTTTACAATTTTTTTTTCCTCCTTCCCTTTTCTTGAGCGGGAGTCTTGCGTGGGAAACACTCTTCCAACACTCCTACTATTATATATTAAATAGATAATTTATCACCATTCTAGCTTTTCCTCTTTTTTATTTAGAATGTTTCATTACCATGAAAGCTGTACTACTATGGGGTCCATTACTAGATCTGATTAATTTTTTGTTAAGCAATTCTTTTATTTGAGTTTTGAATTCTTGTGTATCTTGTATAGTATATATATCATTGGCCTAACTCTTATAATAACATTTTCTGTTAGTTCTATTTTAGCTTTTGGATGATGTGGCTTGCAAAATAATAATGGATTATCTCCACAAATTTTTTCTAATTGATCAATGATTTTTTCCATACTTGTTTGTATGTTTGTTTTCGAGACTTTTTTATACATTATTCTTTTATTTTTTATTTCATTTTGTGTGATTGGTTTTTTATCCATTTATAACCACGCTATGTTGGCTGAATTCTGTAGGGTCTAAATTCTCTTAGTATTTTTAGTAAATGTCCACAAGGTGTTTTTAACATTATCATATAATTATTTTGTTTATAATATTGAAATTGTTGTATAAAGTCATTATCTAGTAATATATATCACATTCTGATTTGTTATAATTATATATTTTATTTACAACTATTTGTTTACTCCCAAGTAGTATATCAATTTTATTAACATTATTAATTATTTGAGTGTTTTCTCCTGATACTTCTGTAATTTTTATCCTTCCATTAGTATTTCATAATTTTATTAATAAACTTTTGAATATTGTTATATCACTTTCTGTATCAATTAATGCACAGGTTGTTATATTTGTTTCAACAATGGTAACTTGTATACAAACAACTAATGAAAAACTTATTTGGTTATTCATTTATTCAGCTTTTTTACATAGTATAGTTTGACCATTATGGGTTATGTATAATCCTTCTCGTTTTATACTATAATCTTCCATTCCGTTTAGGAAACTCATTCCTAACATTATATGAGGATTTACCATACTATTATCTATATATGACATTGTACTAGGAGATTTATTCCTCCTATTTTTATTGGTACTTTTTGTGCTCTAAAATATTTTCTTAATCTTTCTTTTTCTTTAATTTTTTCATATGTTTCTCTATTAATTTTTTCTTTATTATTTAGAATCATTTGTATTCTAGGTAATTGTTTTAAGATTATATTAAAATATTCTCTACTTTTTTCTAATGATTTTAATCTTAAAACTTCTTCTCTTTTTATATTTATCTCTTCTCTTATCATATTACTTAAATTCATTCTTTGTCCAACTATTAAATCTTTATTTGTTTCTATATCTAAGTATTTTTCTAGTATAGGATCTGCTATATGATAATCCATTTCTATCTATGATAATCCATTTCTATAATCTTTATATAATTCTTCTAGTATATCTTTGTAGATTAAATATAATATTTCGTTTATGATAAAATCTTCCTTTATTATATTGAAATTTATTAGATCATATATATCTCTTTTTATATCTTCGTCTAAATCGTTTAGAGTTCTCAAGATTTCTATTTTATAATTATCGGGTAATATTAATGTATGCATAATCATAAATCTTGGTGTGTATATTATGTATTTATTTTTATTTTTTATCATATAATATTTATCTTTTTGATCTACCATATAACTCGATACCAAATTGAGGGGTGCTACTATGAGCGAACAAAAGTCAAATAAAATCATGTAAACAAAATTAATTAAAAGTATATAAATGTAAAATTTTAAGGATTATGTTGTAATTTTTCTAAATTTTAATAGGCATAGTTGAAATATAATATGTAAGGACATTTTTGGTCGTATCTAATGTCTGAGGCCATTTTTATGATTTTATGAAATTTTTGGCTGTTTTCATAGAATGCCAGCTTGGCCATTTTCGGTATTGCACGCGAGGCTGGTGATTCCAACTAATTCCCCAAAACTATAACCTGTACACGGTTACTCTCATGCATATATTCACGATATCTTCAGTTCTAGTTCTTCCCCAATGGCCAAAATCTATCCACCCACCCATTACCCAAAATCTGCTAACACCTAAATTGCTAAATCCCTAACCACTACTAACCAGTAGTCTCGACCGCGAGCGAGAGGCAGAGAGTAGAGAGGAGAGCGAGGGCTACGCATACGACGTCACTTCTTCTCGAAACTTCGCCGGCGGCGTCTCCCCCTGGTCAGGTCAGTACAAAGTGCCTACTACGGCACAGTCTGTGAATGTATATTTTGTATTGTATATTTGCATTAATTTTGATTTTTGAATAATGAATTATGAATATTGATTCTGAATTCTGATTTTTTGGTGAAGAAATGGAAAATGAAGAAAGGGGGATAAGGGTAGAGAATTGCTAGGAATTCAGCAACTAAAAAAAAATGGAATAACAACCAGATTCATCAATTCAACATTCTATTTTCAACTGCCTAATTTATGGTATTTATAGACTAACAGAATGTTCTAGAATGGCTCAGGTGCAGTAGAGTAGAGTGTGTTGGTGCACCAGGGAATTGAGCCTGACAGAGGAGTGAGCTAATGGGTGATGCACTAGCATTTGAATTTGCATTTGCCAAATATGTGGATTACAACCCGCTCCTTTTTCTAACTTCTGACCATCTTGCACTATCACCACCATTGGCCTATTATGATCAAAGCTATACCTTAAATCTTGGACTAATGTCTTATCAATGAAGCTGTGATTGCTCCCACAGTTTATTAAAATTGATATCCTTCTCCTTTTAATTTGACCAAGTATCCTCATAGTCATATGACTCAGATTTTCATTCATTGCAGTAATCGATCTTATTTTCCCCCCTAGACCATTAGTGAAACTTGCAATATAGAAGAACTAAGACAGACTAGGAAGAGCCATCATCACCCGTGATTTGAGATCTTCAAATCTCCCATGGTTGTTTCTTAAAGCTCTAGTTTGTTTGATCTTGCTGAAAATTTCTACTTCTTCAGTTGTATTCTCAATTTCAACGACATTACTTGCACATCTTTTGCATAGTTCAGTAGAAAACAACTCCCAGTCAGATGCAGGGTTATTAAATATGAACCCTTGATACCATATGTAAGAAATGGTTTGGAAAATTGTGTTGTTTATAAACTGATTTGTAAATATCCACTTACGCTCTGTTCGATAACATTGTAGCAATTTTAAATTGGTTTTATTATGTTTTTAGGTAAAATGTGTGGTTTAAAAGTGGAGAGAAAATATGTGCTGTTAAAAAATTATATGAAAAATTGTGTTGTTTATAAATGAATTTGTAAATTGTAATGATTGCGTTAAAGAACAGATGCATAGGTAGATTCAGATTTTTAAGTATTTAGTTGTTGTCCACTTGAATTTCATGAAGCTTTTCACCCCCTTCACCATATCCAAATGCTCCCAAAATTTAACCACACTTATATAACATGTATATTACAGTAAACATTTCAGAACTTTCAAAAAATAATCGAGTTACATTAGGTAAATTAGCACCTAAAACAGAACACATAACATTTGATGTTTTCCAATGGAACCATTGAGTTTCTCTTGAATTAACATGCCTTAACTCCAATTCTAATCAATCAAAAATAATTTCCACCTCTCTCTCTCTCTCTCTCTCTCTCTCTCTCTCTCTCTCTCTCTCTCTCTCTCTCTCTCTCTCTCTCTCTCTCATGAAAGCTTATATATATGGTAAAAAATACAAGTTTCACTTAAGCTAATACCCAATATTAAACATTGAACTATCTAAATTCAGCAACACCCTAGTTTCTTCCCATAGTGGTTTATTTCAAGCTTTTGCAATAAAAAAAACCCAACCTTAACCTTAATAACATCACAGCTAATGAACTACCATAATTAGAATCAAGATTAAAGGTTTTTGAAATCATAAAACTCACAAAACCATACAAAATTACCTCAAAACCATGAGTCATGCTCACTCGCACAAATTCGATTCAAGCTTCTTGATTTCTAATTGTCTTTGCTCCCTTTTCCTTCTCTTTCACTTAGGGTTACTTGGAGAGGTTAAGGTGAGAGTTAAGAAGGTGAGGTAAGGTATGGAAATGAGTTAAATTTAGGCATGGACAAAAGATTCGGAACCAGCGGTTCGGTTCTTTTAAAATTTTAAAAGTATCTGGTTCCGGTTCTAAGTTCAGAACCAAGAACCAGAACTGATAGAGCATAGCACGATTTTTTTTAAATATAGACTTAAAAAAACTATAAAAAAAAAAAAATCATCAATTTTTAATCTTAATGCATGTTATCTGGTCCATTAGTAATTATCAATTACACAACTATTGACTCATTCAAAAGTACAATAACTATAAGCAATACAAGTAATAAACAAAAATCATGGATTTAAAATCATTTTTCTTTCAGTGGTTCTGTCGTTCAACTTCAAGCTTCATCCCTGAAGTCTTCAACCTTCAGTTCTTCAAGAATCAACAAACAAGAAATCTTCAATCTCCATCTCACAATCAGTTGTTATCTTATTTTTAAAGATTTGCTAGACTTGTGCGACTGTTCCTTGAAAAGGTGGAGAATTATGAGCAGAAATTGAAGAATTTTTTTGGCGGAGTACATACACGTGGATACATACGTTACTGTCTGAAAGAGAGTGAATATATTGATGTCAAGGAAAAATATGATTGTTGTATTTGCATTTTGATTAAAGTCGATGACCTTACCGTCTTACGACTCTTACTAGCTACCATCGCTTCATCTCTTAAATTTGAAAATTTTAGTTCAGGAAATCAAAATTGAAACCAGAACAAGAACCGAAGGAACTAAGCGGTTCAGTTCTTCTCATACAAAAAGAACCAACGATTCTTTTTTCAAAAGAACCTTCGGTTCTAGGTTTAGTTCGGTTCCCTGGAAACAAAATCATACGAAACCACGCCCACATCTAGTTAATTTAGTGAGAATGACTTAGAGATTAAGAAAAAGGTTGAATTAACCAAGCATGAGGTGGCTTTTAGTGGAAAAATCTATTTTTCTCTCATTCTTTACATGTTTAACTCGGTTTTCTCATGTTATTTTATTCCAAATACAACCTATTTTAATTACCTCTTAAATCCCATTTTAACTTCCAATGATGATGTTAAACCATTTTTATTTTTTTAAAATTTCGTTACCTGACTACACTCGATTATACCTTATTATCGTCCAATCGGAAAAATTGCATTCCGATAATCACGAACGCCAATCTTAATCTTAATATAAAAGTAGAATAGTCGTTATCAAAATACACACATAATTTTTCGCCAAAAAAACTTTCTAAATTTGGAATTTTTTTGCTAAAAAATAGTATATTAAATATTTTAGCAATTATTATTTTACATGTGTCATTAATTGCTTTGGCATCTGTGTTATGCTATTAATAACATTAATTTGTTATTTTTTCTATTTTATTATTATTCTTTTAATAATTATTGTATTATTTTGAAATAAAAAAATATGTAATATGTGTGTCAAATTAAAGATCACAATTAGAAGTTTAATGCAAGTTAACAAGTGAGAGCAAATTGTAAATATATTGTCCGTAAAATCATATCAAAAATTAAAGGCAAAGTTTTATTTTATATTTTTTTTTCCTCAATATCTAATTCATTTTAAATTATATCATTTAAGTCCTATAATATTATCTATAATTAGTCAACTAAATTCATTTTAGTCATAGATGATTAATTTCTGTTTTTATTTTTTTCATCAAATTAAAATAAATAATAACTATAAGAATTTTTAAGGCAAACCAAATTAAGTTGGATTAATTTTACAAACTTAAGATTTCTTCAATTCATTCATCATTTTCACATTATTTTTATTTATTTACTGATTCTGTTCATTTTTCTATTTTTCATTATAAATTTTAATAACTAAAATATGCAAAAATATATTACAGATTTTAACAATTAGTTCATATAATTTCTATTAAACAATTGATCGATCAGTAATTTTTATTAAAATAATAACAATGTAACAATATGAATAAAGAAATTGCCAGTATGAAGAAAGAAGAATAAAATAATATAAAAATATTTATTAAAATTAATGATTATTTTTTTAGAAAAACACTTACGATTAATAATTAATGCTTAAAAAATCAAAATATACTAAAAAAGTCTGTCATACACCTCTTTTTGAGAAGAATATGATGAAGAACAATATATGAAAAGAAAAATGTCGATCTTAAGGAGAATATGTAAGTTGAGTTTTACACATGCATTGTATGAACCTAACTTTGTTGTTCAAAAGTTTTTTTTAAAAAAGAAAATTTCATTTATTGAACGTTAATTCCAGAAATTGAGTTGATATGTTTATGATACAATTTATAAAACACTTAATCCATGACCTGTTTTCCAGTAAAGAGAAAACAATTCAACGGTTTACAATTTTATTAAAATATTAAAAAATAATTATATACAGTAAAAAATGGTGAAACTTTATTTCTTAATTTTATTAACATATATAGACAAAAAGACTCGCTATATATATTTTATTTATATTTTCATTAATAATTTTTTTATTGACATATAATTAAATATGCATTTAATTTCAATTAAATGCGAAGGATCTCCTTGGTTGAATTCCACGTTCGTGCACCACAAATCTTGAGGTTGATTTTCACTTTCGTGCATCGTCAATATTGCTTAATTTGTTACATTTATTTATATCTAGGACCACATATATTTAATTTGTTACAATTACTTTATTTTATGTAAATTATAATATTTTGAGGGTTATTATTTCTATTCACGTTAGTCAAATATTTGGACGAAATTTTTTATTTATTCTATACAACATATATTTGAAAAATTGCATTATTTAATTTAAATTTAAGCAATTGTTTAAATATATTTTGTATATAGCAACTTTCGTGTATCACAGGGTGTTAGCAAATACAAACAATGTATTATTTAAAGAGGTTTTCCAAATTTGATGAGAATTGTGATTTATTTCTATTTTGAGTATTCGTTGACAATCTGTATCATTAATCAAAGCAAATTATGTGTTCAATTTTGTTTCCTATTTTGTAATGATATTTACTGTAAAATCATTTCATATTGTTCTTCCGTGCAACGCACGGATGTGATACTAGTTAAGTTACCTTGATAATAATTTAAATAATAGAGTATCTTCAAACATATGTTAATTAGTCACCTAGGGTTTCAAAACAATTTGATCAAACCGCATGCGATGCCTCCGAACTTGCCAACACTTAACTAATCAATGTTCAACAAATTAATCACCAATACGCCTCCGTATTTTTATACAAAATCATTTTCTAAGTTGGTGGGAGAACGTCAACTAATACCATAAAAAATAGTAAGTAGAAATTAATGATCAAGTATGTCATGATAAAAACAAATGAATTATGATATGATGATGTATATTGGCCAAATGAGTAGTGTGAGGCTCAGGTATTGCATCGTATCTTTTCTCTATTTGATCCTATGAAGTTCACTCTAAGAAATTTCATCATTTTTTCTTGATCGATTTATAATTATAGTGATATTCAATTACCTTGTACATTTTCTACAGATCATGTTTGGTAGTGGCTGGCTATTTAGATTGGCTCTCGGGCTCAGGTTGAGGCGGGCTCGCAGGGTCAGGCATCGGAGAGCTAGAGCAGTTGGAGATAGAGGAGCTGCGGTTGGAGGACCTGGAGTAGCAGCTGCAGTAGTTGTGGCAGGAATTGGAGTAGATGGAGGAGCTACCGATGGAGCAGCTGCAGTAGCTGCACATGGAGATGGAGGAGTTGTAGCTGAATCGACTGCGAGCGAGAGGCAGAGAGTAGAGAGGAGAGCGAGGGCTATGCATACGACGTCACATCTTCTCGAAACTTCACCGGCGGCGTCTCCTCCTGGTCAGGTTAGTACAAAGTGCCTACCGCTATACGTTGTAGTTTGTGAATGTATATTTTGTATTGTATATTTGCATTTATTTTGATTTTTGAATAATGAATTATGAATATTGATTCTGAATTCCTTTTTTTTTTTTTTTTTTTTTGAGATATGCCTGTGTAAGTTTGTTACTGTGACCAACAAACGAAATCAAACTAAACCTGATTTAATAGTGCAGAATAAAATGTTAAGCTCCAACCATAATCTGATGCAAACAACAAATTCAAACCGGAACCACAATTCAATTTAAAGTAAAAGACTATTTTTGCTACAATCTTCTCATTAATTGGATCTGAAATTACAAGATAGATGGTGAAGAAATGGAAAAAGAAAAAAGGGGAATAAGGATAGAGAATTGCCAGGAATTCAGCAACTTAAAAAAATGTAATGACAACTGGATTCATCAATTCAACATTCTATTTTCAACTGCCTAATTTACGGTATTTATAGACTAATAGAATGTTCTAGAATGGCTTAGGTGCAGTAGAGCAGAGTGTGTTGGTGAACCAGGGAAATGAGCCTGACAGAGGATTGAGCTAATGGGTGATGCACTAGCATTTGCATTTGCCAAATATGTGGATTAAAACCTGCTCCTTTTTCTAACTTCTGACCATCTGCCACTATCACCACCATTGGCCTATTAGGATCAACACTATACCTCAAATCCTGGACTAATGTCTCATCAATGAAGTCGTGACAGTTTATTAAAATTGATATCCTTCTCCTTCCTTTTAATTTGTCCAAGTATCCTCATAGTCATATGACTCAGATTTTCATTCATTGCAATAATTGATCTTATATTTTCCCCTAGACCATTAGTGGAACTCGCAATATAGTAGAATTGAGGCAGACTAGGAAGAGCCATCATCACCTGTGATTTTAGATCGTCAAATCTCACGTGGTAATTTCTTAGAGCTCCAGTTTGTTTGATCTTGCTTAAAATTTCTACTTTGTTCTTCAGCTATATTCTCGATTTCAACAACACTACCTGCACATCTTTTGCATAGTTCAGTAGAAAACAACTCCTAGTCAGATGCAGGGTTATTAAATTTGAACTCTTGATACCATATGTAAAAAGTGGTTTGGAAAATTGTGTTGTTTATAAATTAATTTGTAAATGTCCACTTAGACTCTGTTTGATAACACTGTAGCAATTATAAAGTGGTTTATTTATGTTTTTAGGTAAAATGTGTGGTTTAAAAGTGAAGAGAGAATGTGTGGTTAAAAAATGATTTGGAAAGTTGTGTTGTTAATAAATTAATTTGTAAATTGTAATGATTGTGTTAAAGAGCAGATGCTTAGGTAGATTCAAATTTTTAGGTATTTAGTTGCTGTCCACTTGAATTTCATGAAGCTTTTCACCCCCTTCACCATATCCAAATGCTCCCAAAATTTAACCACACTTATATAACATGTATATGACAATAAACATTTCAGAACTTTCCAAAAATAATCGAGTTACATTAAAATTAGCACTTAAAACAGAACACAGGACATTTGTTGTCTTCTAATGGCCACCATTGAGTTTCTATTGAACTAACATGCCTTAACTCCAATTCTAATCAGTCAAAAATAATTTCCCTCCCTCCCTCCCTCCTCCCCCCCCCCCCCCCCCCTCTCTCTCTCTCTCTCTCTCTCTCTCGTATGAAAGCTTATATATATGGTTAAAAATACAAGTTCCACTCAAGCTAATACCCAATATTAAACATTGAACTATCTAAATTTAGCAACACCCTAGTTTCTGCCCATAGTGGTTTATTTCAAGCTTTTGCAATAAAAAAACTCAACCTTAACCTTAATAACATCACAGCTAATGCACTACCGTAATTAGAATCAATATTAAAGGTTTTTGAAATCATAAAACTCACAAAACCATACAAAATTACCCCAAAACCATGAGTCATGGTCACCCGCACAAATTAGATTCCGGCTTCTTGATTTCTAATTGTCTTTGCTCCCTTTTTCTTCTCTTTCACTTAGGGTTACTTGGAGAGGTTAAGGTGAGAGTTAAGATGGTGTGGTAAGGTAAGGTATGGAAATGAGTTAAATTCGTGAGAATGACTTAGAGATTAAGAAAAAGGCTGAATTGACCAAGCATGAGGTGGCTTTTAGTGGAAAAATCTATTTTTCTCCCATTCTTTGCATGTTTTACTCCGGTTTTCTCATCTTATTTTGATCCAAATACAGCCTATTTTAATTGCCACTTAAATCCCATTTTAATTTCCAATGACGATGTTAAAAAAAAAAAAAAAAAATTAATTTCATTACCTGACTACACTCATTGTACCTGATTATCGTCCAATCAGGAAAATTGCATTTCGATAATCATGAACTCCTACTAAGTATTATCCTATACTTTGACCTTGTAAATAATTTAAATAATAGAGTATCTTCAAACATATGTTAATTAGTCATCTAGGGTTTCAAAACAACTTGATCAAACCGCATGCGATTCCTCCGAACTTGCCAACACTTAACTAATCAATGTTCAACAAATTAAGCACCAATACACCTCCGTATTTTTATACAAAATCATTTTCTAAGTTGGTGGGAGATCGACAACTAACACCATACAAAATAGTAAGTAGAAATTAATTGTCAAGTATGTCATGATAAGAACAAATGAATTATGATATGATGATGCTACGAAAAAATCACACTCGAGTGGCATGTAACCTATGAATTTTATTGGCCAAATGAGTTGTGTGAGGCTCGGGTATTGCAACGTATCTTTTCTCTATTTGATCCTATGAAGTTCACTCTAAGAAATTTCATCATTTTACCTTCGTCGATTTATAATTATAGTGATATTCAATTACCTAGTACATTTTCTACAGATCATGTTTGGTAGTGGCTGGCTATATAGATTGGCTCTCGGGCTCAGGTTGAGGCGGGCTCGCAGGGTCAGGCATCGGAGAGCTAGAGTAGCTGGAGATAGAGGAGCTGTGTTTGGAGGACCTGGAGTAGCAGCTGCAGTAGTTGTGGCAGGAGTTGGAGTTGATGGAGGAGCTATAGATGGACCAGCTGCAGTAGCTGCACATGGAGATGGTGGAGTTGTAGTTGAATCGACTGCAAGCGAGAGGCAGAGAGTAGAGAGGAGAGCGAGGGCTACGCATACGACGTCACTTCTTCTTGAAACTTCGCCGGCAGCTCCTCCTGGTCAGGTTAGTACAAAGTGTCTACTGCTGCACATTGTAGTCTGTGAATGTATATTTTGTATTGTATATTTGCATTGATTTTGATTTTTGAATAATGAATTATGAATATTGATTCTGAATTCTGATTTTTTGAGATATGCCTGTGTAATTTTGTTACTATGACCAATGTTCACAAATATCCCGCAATGCGAGCCGCAAATGTACGGGTCGTGAGAAGTAATAAAGTGGACCTAAGAATCCGGATTATCATTCCTATAGAGACTGCTATTAAGTATCGAAATATTTTGGTTCTTATCCCTATTTGAACAGACGAATGAGTTTGGTGTTTTAAGCTAAAACTAAGAAAATAAACTAAATAATTAAAATTGTGAATTTGTTTTGTTTTTAAAAATAATTGTAAAGTAATTGAGATTCACGATTTCACCCAACCAATTAAATTAACTCTAATTCCAGTTTTATTTCCTTAATACGTACTCGGTCGAATTCACTAATGGATATTGAGATTCCTCTCTCGAGTATAAATCAATTCTACCTAAATAAGTAAACTATCTCTACAGAGGGTCCGAATATTTCTTATCTAGATACATAACACACAAGAAATCACACATGACCGCAATAGTATATCTCTATCTCTTGTCCAATTACCGGATTTATTACCTTGATCTAAGTTATTAACTCACCTCTCGGATTATGGTAATAATTCATTAAATCCTGAATAAGTGGCCAGTTCATTCACTCATTAAACACAATAATAAATCAATACATGTAACGAATCATTAAAACAATGGAATATTGAAATTAAAATAATAAAGTTAGGTTACATCGTTCATCTCAACATTGTGTTTAGTTACGCATCATATTTAAGGGTGTGTTCTTTTGCAATTTAATTTGCCATCATTACAAAAATTTAAATTACACAATTTTCCATACCACTTTTTAACCATTCACATTTTCTCTCTCCAATTTTTAACCCTTCATCTTACCTAGAAAACACAAATAAATCAACAAATAATTTCAATTCCTTGATTTGACACAAAACATTCCAAATTAAATCTAAAAGAACACACCCTAAATAATGAAGACAATGAAAGAAAATGTTCATGGAAAAGAACAAAGAAGAATGAAAAATTTGCACCAAGAATCAATTCTTCATGTGTTCTTCCAATCTCGCACTCTTGCTTTGCTTCAATCCCAAAAAATTTGACGTTGAAATCCCAAAATTATGATGTTCTTAGGTGAGGCAAAGGTTACAAAATCGTGCCTCATATGTTGTATATATATGTTTCGGAAAAATCTAGTGAAATAAATCGCGCAAAAGCTCAAAATTATGGCCCAGCCGGAAGCCTGGGTTGGCTCGCAGGCACAATATTTTGATTCTGACCATTCAACGAGGAGTTGCGCGGGCTCGCAGGAAAAACTCGCGAGGGCTCGCAGTACAAACTTCTAGTGCAATTTTCAACTTTAAATTTGTATAAGTTGGTCCTTCTCTTTTATTTGCACCTCAAGTCCTCAACTTTCATTTGAACATTATGGTCCCCAAACTTCTAAATCTTCTCAATTAGCTCATTCAAACTCTCAACTTCTTCAATTAGGTTCTCCAACTCTTGATTTATTCACTTTGGCATCATGCATGCTTTCTGGTTGACGTTATAAATTCCTCAATCGCTCAATTAAGCTCTAATTAGTATCCAATTGTGCGTTTTTCCCATCCATTGCATCATTCTTCATCTTTTGGGATATTTTCTAACATGTAAATAAACAAACACAAATTAAACAACATTTATATATTCTAATTTTGACATATAAATAAGTGTATAAAATACACTTATCAACCAACAAATGAATTCAAACTAAACCAGATTTAATAATGCAGAATAAAATTGTTAAGCTCCAACTATAATCTGATGCAAACAACAAATTCAAACCGGAACCACAATTCAATTTAAAGTAGCAGACTATTTTTGCTACAATCTTCTCATTAATTGGATCTGAAATTACAAGATAGATGGTGAAGAAATGGAAAATGGCAAACGGGGAATAAGGGTAGAGAATTGCTAGGAATTCAGCAACTAAAAAAAAAATTGAATAACAACCAGATTCATCAATTCAACATTCTATTTTCAACTGCCTAATTTACGGTATTTATAGACTAACAGAACGTTCTAGAATGGCTCAGGTGCAATAGAGTAGAGTGTGTTGGTGCACCAGGGAAGTGAGCCTGACAGAGGAGTGAGCTAACGGGTGATGCACAGCCAAATATGTGGATTACAACCCGCTCCTTTTTCTAAATTCTGGCCATCTGCCACTATCACCACCATTGGCCTATTAGGATGAAAACTATACCTCAAATCCTGGACTAATGTCTCATCAATGAAGCCGTGATCGCTCCCACAGTTAATTAAAATTGACATCCTTCTCCCTTTAATTTGTCCAAGTATCCTCGTAGTCATATGACTCAGATTTTTATTCATTGCAGTAATCGATCTTATTTTTTCCCTAGACCATTAGTGGAACTCGCAATATAGTAGAACTGAGGCAGACTAGGAAGAGCCATCATCACCCGTGATTTGAGATCTTCAAATCTCTCATGGTAGTTTCTTAAAGCTCCAGTTTGTTTGATCTTGCTGAAAATTTCTACTTCTTCTTCAGCTGTGTTTTCAATTTCAACGACATTACCTGCACATCTTTTGCATTGTTCAGTAGAAAACAACTCCCCGTCAGATGCAAGGTTATTAAATATGAAACCTTGATAGCAAATGTGAAAAGTAGTTTGGAAAATTGTGTTGTTTATAAATTGATTTGTAAATATCCACTTAAGGCTCTGTTTGATAACACTTTAGCAATTAAAAATTGGTTTATTTATGTTTTTAGGTAAAATGTGTGGTTTAAAAGTGGAGAGAGAATGTATGTGGTTAAAAAGTGGTTTGAAAAATTGTGTAGTTTATAAATTGATTTGTAAATTGCAATGATTGCGTTAAAGAACTAATGCTGAGGTGGATTCAAATTTTTAGGTATTTAGTTGCTATTCCACTTGAATTTAATGAAGCTTTTCACCCCCTTCACCATATCCAAATGATCCCGAAATTTAACCACACTTATATAACATGTATATGACAGTAAACATTTCAGAACTTTACAAGAATAATCGAGTTACATTAGTAAAATTAGCACCTAAAACAGAACACAGAACATTTGATGTCTTCCAATGGCCGCCATTGAGTTTCTATTGAATTAACATGCCTTTAACACCAATTCTAATCAATCAAATATAATTCCCCCCCCCCCCCCCCCCCCTCTCTCTCTCCCTCACATATGAAAGCTTATATATATAGTTAAAAATACAAGTTCCACTAGAGCTAATACCCAATATTAAACATTGAACTATCTAAGTTCAGCAACACCCTAGTTTTTGCCCATAGTGGTTTATTTCAAGCTTTTGCAATAAAAAAAACTCAACCTTAACCTTAATAACATCACAGCTAATGCACTACCCTAATTAGAATCAACAAGATTAAAGATTTTGAAATCATGAAACTCACAAAACCATACAAAATTACCTCAAAACCATGAGTCATGCTCACCTGCACAAATTCAATTCCAGCTTCTTGATTTCTAATTGTCTTTGCTCCCTTTTCCTTCTCTTTCACTTAGGGTTTCTTGGAGAGGTTAAGGTGAGAGTTAAGATGGTGAGGTAAGGTATGGAAATGAGTTAAATTCGTGAGAATGACTTAGAGATTAAGAAAAGGCTGAATCGATCATGAGGTGGCTTTTAGTGGAAAAATCTATTTTTCTCTCATTCTTTGCATGTTTAACTCCGGTTTTCTCATCTTATTTTGATCCAAATACAACCTATTTTAATTGCCACTTAAATCCCATTTTAATGTCCAATGATGATGTTAAACAATTTTTTTTTAAAATTTCGTTACCTGACTACACTCGATTATACCTGATTATCGTCCAATCGGAAAAATTACATTCCGATAATCATGAACTCCTATTAAGTATTATCCTTATACTTTAACCTTGATAATAATTTAAATAATAGAGTATCTTCAAACATATGTTAATTAGTCACCTAGGGTTTCAAAACAACTTGATCAAACCGCATGCAACGCCTCCAAACTTTCCAACACTTAATTAATCAATGTTCAACAAATTAATCACCAATAAACCTCTGAATTTTTATACAAAATCATTTTCTATGTTTGTGGGAGATCGACAACTAACACCATACAAAATAGTAAGTAGAAATTAATTGTCGAGTATGTCATGATAAGAACAAATGAATTATGATATGATGATGCAACGAAAAAATAACACACAAGTGGCATGTAACCTATGAATTATATTAGCCAAATGAGTAGTGGGAGGCTCGAGTATTGTAGCGTATCTTTTCTCTATTTGATCCTATGAAGTTCACTCTAAGAAATTTCATTATTTTTCCTTGATCGATTTATAATTATAGTGATATTCAATTACCTTGTACATTTTCTACAGATCATGTTTGGTAGTGGCTGGCTATTTAGATTAGCTCTTGGGCTCAGGTTGAGGCGGGCTCGCAGGGTTAGGCATCGGAGAGCTAGAGCAGCTGGAGATAGAGGAGCTGCAGTTGGAGGACCTGGAGTAGCAGCTGCAGTAGTTGTGGCTGGAGTTGGAGTAGATGGAGGAGCTATAGATGGAGCAGTTGCTGTACATGGAGATGGAGGAGTTGTAGCTGAAGGACTTGGAGCTGCTGCAGTAGCAGTAGCTGGAGGAGTTGGGGCAGTAGTGTTCCATCCACTTGAGCTTATATGCATGAAGACAATACCAAAATCTGAGATAGAAAAAAATTTTGAAGTTCCAAATGCCATGTGTTTGCTCTTTGAGTTTCGGAGGACGAGGCAGATTCGTTTGTGCGATCATTTTAATGCCTTTTTGATAGACGTTGGGTGGAGAAGGGATGGAAGGGCATTTTTTTTGATGCGCAGGTGGAGATCATTTCGCTTGGCCAAGAATGTAAGTGAGGGTTCAGTTCTCAGTTTTTGGACAACTGGTGATGCCAACACCTTCTATGTGGATGTAGCTTGAAGTTGACGTGGTTGTGTATTTTGGAATGAGCTGAGTTTCTATAGTATATTTGATGTATTCTTAAGACGTCGATCCAATATTAGTGTCAGGTATTTCCATATATCGTACTTTAGGGTTCAAACTGTTACAAGTAGTTTTCTGTCTCGAGTTGATTACAGATTCTAGAAATGTAGTAGGACCAAGGATTTCTCAGTTGGAATTAAATTTGCTTTGGATTCGTGCAAGGAATTGCAGAATACAATAATAATGGCTGTGTTGGATTTTATACTTTCTTCTATGCAAGTTCTCAATACTTTACATGGATAGAATTACTTACGAATTTCACGTGTTCGCTTCCTCATCGAAAGATTAGACTAGAACTTCACTTACAAATAGATGTGCAATTGATCTACCGAGTGGTAGAAGTTTATTTGGATATGTCAAAAAAATTAAATTTTGATTCACTTTCATTTGAACAGTTTTTAAGTTGTTTTACGTGCAAATTTTACTAAATGATTGATAAGAACATTTGAACTTAGAGTGATTGGGTGAACAAGTAGTAAAACCGGACTTTTTAAATTCGAAATGTTGATACCACGAGGACTAATCTACTTATTACTAACTTTGATTAATCAATTCCTAAACAATAAATAAATGCTAAGATTGTGATTTTTAAAGCAATGAAATGTTAAAATAAAACAATTGAAATGATTTGATTTTTGCTTTTCTTATGAATGGAAAGTGTTGGACTCACGATAGTAACTTTGTTATCCTATTCAATTTCTCATCTAAAATTCTTTTTCTAAAGTAGTGTTTAATCGAATTCACAATTTTATACAAAATTCTCCTCTCGGGTTTAAATTGGTTCTATTTAGATAGATCAACCACATATTTCTATGATTGGTCAGAATAAGCCCTAACTAGATGCATTCAACAACAAGAACTCAAAATGATCATGACAACCACAACTATGTATCTCTACCCATTTGTCGATTGCCGGGTTTTATTACTTGGTCTAGGTGTTAACTTACCTCTCGATTTATGAAAAAAATTCACAAATCATCAAATTGGCGATCAAGCAATTCATGCATTAAAACACAATAATAAAATCAACACATAAAATAATTTGTCCAAAACTAGAGAATTGAAATTGAATATTTAAACAAAATCACATCGTTCATCCCAACAATAGAATTAGTTACCCATGATAAAATAAAAAACAAAAAGAATAAAAAAATGACAACATCACTAAATTTTTGAATTGATTTGAGAAGAAGAAAGAATTCTTGCACCAAGATCCAATCTTCATCCCAAGTTCTTGAATTCTCATTTGGCTTCTTGGAATTTCCCTTCATTTCTTGTAGATTCTCGATGAATAATGAATTGGGGGACTCTCTCTAAGTTAAAATGGATCTTTTTATAGTTTTGAAGTCAAGAAAGTGGTTCAATTGTTGTTGGGCTTGAAAACAAATAGAACAAATAAAGGAAAAATAAAAAAATCGCGAAAAACCCTACAGGCGACCCACGATCAGACCGCGGCAAACAGGTCCCAAACAGGATCACGGGTCGGCCGCAGTTTGCAAATCGCGGTTGAAATTTCTGGCCCGTCAGCCGAATTTCAAACGCACATAACTTTTGATCGACAACTTCTATTTGTGCTCCGTTTGTTGCGTTGGACTCTACATTCAATTATCTTTCCAACGATACTTTATAGGATTCGTAGAGATATTTATACTAAAAGTTGTGCACTAATTTATTCACATACTCCGCACATGACTTTCTCGTTTTGCTTCAATATCTTCCAAATTCGAGTTTTTACTAAAAAAATCGAAATAAATAAAAAATTAAGCAATATCAAACTCTAAAATAATCACAACACAGAGATTAATAGAGATTCACGCTTCCTAAAAAAGATGCATTCTTTTACCACTGAAGATTTTTCACTATTAAAAAGGAAGAAAGCATTTCACGACTCTTCACAAAATAGCATCGTCTTAAATCCTTTAGTTATGAAAATAATATGAAGACATGCTAATGCATGTAGCAACTACCCAACAAGGTCGAGGGAGAAAGTGAACAGTATCATTATGCTCCACATAATCCTACACATGATAAAGGTTAACATGCTCTCAAGCAACTATGGAAATCAAACAATGTCTTTCTTTACTTAATTTGTTTAATAACATTAAAACTTCTTACAATATAAAAATTTGTACAAATGATTAAGAGACTGAACAAAATAAACAGATCTTCCATTTACTTGTAAAATGTCCTACATATTCTCTCAGAAATCTCTAGTTATTCTCTTGGCATTTTTTCTAACTAAAAACATTACTGTGAACCTAAGTACTAAATAGTAAATACAGAATCTAGTACATATTTGGCTATCCTGGAAATGATCTAAAACCCACCATAACCTCCAATCTCCTCCCCCTATGGGTGGGTGGGCAGTGGGCCCACACACCCATATCCAACACCCACTCGACACTTGTCGAGTGGGTGCCATATCTAGTGCCCATATGGGCACTAGATCACCACTGTTGGCTGTCCTACTCTAAATTAATTTTCTTCTGTGTTCTTCCAATTGCTCCATATATCACACAAGGCTGACCAAACTGTTATAACTTTGATCCATTAATTTCTTTGAGTTAGACTTATAACTCTGCTGAAAATATAATTGTCTTTTCAAAGGAGGGGATCCACATCATGATCATTTCCCGCGTTTTTCCCTCCATAATCGTCAAAAGGTTTGCATAGATGAAGAAAATGCAAAGCCTCTTTCATGGAAGGTCTATTATAAGGTGACGAACTGGTACACTTGAGCCACGACTTGAAAACACTTGTCATTTCTTCCAAGTAGCATGGTTCTTCAATCTTTGTCTAGGACGTTGACTATTGGTTTTTCTTCTACATAATGCTTCTGTACCGATTCTGCAATGCTTGTATGATCTCCTCCAGAGTTCGATCTATTGGAATTATGTATGCTTATAGAGTATAATTCACTACATTTAAAATAAAATATTAATTGATTGTATTAATATAAAGTTGCGTTTGTCCACGGATCGATTTGATATTACAAATTAAGTATTTAAGTTATTAAACACAAAAGATTCATTTGTAATTCGATCTAAAACCAACGTTCACGATCAGTAAATAAATATGGACAATTTATTTTGATAACATCGCCTCGGTTTTATTAAAGTCTATATTTGACTTTGGTAATAAATTGAGAATACGTTTAGAACGTATTGAATGGGACCACGTAAAATTAATTTGTGATATTGATCATACAAATTTAATTTTACTTGATTATCGTACGTGTGACCTTAATCCTAATCGGATAATGAACTTCGATTACTAACTTGAAGTTCTTTGAGGTATCAATGGGTAGATCAAACTGCTGATTAGTATCTCGGTACTTTGGGAATTAAAGTAAACTAACGAGGAACATATATTCGTATTATGGAATCTGTCAACTTGAGGTATGATCATAATCTCACTGGTTTTTCTAGTGGACAGTTAAATCTGAACTCAGTAATTCGACAGTGATTGTTGAATTCTATGATGTGATATGATCACATAGAACTGTCAGATAGAAGATGAGAGTTGAGATTTTATGAATATTCAAAGAAGGTTTGGTCAATTTAGCTTGCTCTGAATATTTGAGTTGATCGACGGGTGTAACATGTAAGAGCGATAAGTCAGAGGATAAAGTTATTGATTATTGTTTAAGTAATTACAATTTTACTAAGAGTGCAATCTCATTCTTTTAGTGGAATAGAACGTGATTAATTAATTAATTTTGACTGATCAAGAGTTGACCAAGTCATAATGAATTAATTGGAGCTTAGTTTAATTGGGTCCGATCAGGTTCTCTCGGAGGCTTCACTATAATAGGCTTATACAAGCTTATTACCGGTATTGGGCTGTGCAAAAATGGGTTTGGGTTATGGTACTAGGGTTGGTAGGGTTTTGGAGTGTAAAGATGTTACAAATAGTCTCATAAGACTATTTTTCTTAACATAATTGGTAAAGTGGCGAGACACACATTAAAGTTTGTAGTATGTGTTTCCTCTATACAAAAAAAATTCTAATTCTAGTGTAACCTAAGTCTTGAGAAAGGTGACCACACACCTGCACAGCTGCCATTGGAGAACACCAAGGAAAGCTTGAGAGTTTGAAACTTTGGTGGAATCAAGAAACAGAGAAAAAGAGATTATTGTAAAGGACTGTACAAGGGTAATATCTCTTTCTTTTTATATGCACAAAATTATTTATTTCAAGTTAAATACATAGAACAAAAAATCCAATAACAAGATGATCTAGTCACAAGAAATCAATTTTTGTGAGTAGAGCAACCCGGTTTCCCAACAATTGGTATCAGAACGTCAGGTTTTCGATACTGTTTTATTTATTTCAGAATAAATAATTTTTGTTTATGCATTTGTTAGTAAAGGACGGTGATAGGATTAAGTGATTTATTTGTTATTGGATAAATGATGTTTGTTGAACAAATTTATGGTCTTAGATTTTTTTTTTGTAAAACATATATTTGTTTTATCAAGTCTTGTAACAAAGTGGGCGGATTACGATTTCATGTGTTTCCCCTTTGATTTTGATTTTTGCAATAGAATTAGGGTTTGTATAATTCTTGTTGTAATTGTAAAAATTAGAGGACCAGATCTGCAGTTTCAGATTGAAGGACCAATTCTGCAATTCTGAATTCATGGGTTGCTGTTACAAGTTCAGAGGACCAGTTCTGCAATTCAGATATAGGGGACTTTTGCTGCAATTTCTATTAAGGGGATTTAACTTCATCATCTATGAAACCAGAGGACCTGAAATGCAATTTCATTGAAAACTTGCAAAAATTGGGCAGCAGCACCGTGGGTGCTGCCGTTGCTAACGACGGCTCATGCTGTCCTATCTCGTATGCTATGGCAGCGGCAGAATGCAACCGTGGCTGAGAAGCGCTACACCCACAGGTGTCATCGTTGCCTTCACTTTCACATGGTGCGGCGATGCTATACGCACTGTTGATGCGCAGTTGGCGACAGCGGCGGTACCATGGGAGTCTCGCTTCCTTGCTGTTCATTTTTTCCAATGAATGAAAGAAGGCGGCGACAGAGAGGCCACAGCACGCTGCATTTTTGGCATCGCTTCAGTGCGTGGCTGCTGTGGTTGTGCGGCTGCCCTGGGTCTTGGCGATGAAGAAGGTACTTGGTGACTGCCTTTTCAATTCAACGGTCAGGCTCCGATTTTGCGTCGATGCACAGAGAGAAGGGAGGAGATTCAAATTGATTTGGACATTACTCTTCATTTGGGCCGGTTTTGGTGCATTTGTTTTGGACCATATTTCAAATTGAAGTTGGGCCATTTTTGGGTAAATTGAATATGGGTCTTGAATTGTAAAATGTGTCCACTTTTATTAAAGGAAAAATACGTTATCTAGGTAGTTATAGATACAAATATCAAGAGTAAGGTATGTTATGAAATTATTCAAAAATTAGGTGTGTGTGTTTGTGTGTGTGTGTAGTAACGACAATCAAGGAATGATGCGTCCCCAAAATTACGGCGACGGTTACAAATAACCTTTCCATAATGATTCACAATATCTAAGCAACGTTTCAGCGGGGGACACATTATTCCAAATCGATAGTAACATTACTCCATTCATGCACTGCATCAGTTTATGAAGCGATTGAGAAAGAGATACATTACGAGATCACAAATAAATTCAGCGGCAATAGTTTGACAATCTTGACAAACTAAAATTACGTCACATCTACTTATAAGCCGGGGACCAGGCAACATCGACCTTCGGTAAGAATTCGAATTCTGTTTTCTGATTAATGAATGAGGTCACATTTAATTTAACTTGTCTGATTTAGTCTCTGTGTATAGACTCTGCATTTAGCTCGTAGTATTTTTAGTTCGCACTATGGCACGAATTGCGTGTGTTGTATTATCCGAATGTTTATTAAATGTGGTATTATCTGGTACCACTTCTAGAAATTACCGGCAATAAGTGCCAGGCTGTGAGCAGGAAAAATGGAATGCATAGTCATGTGGTCACATAGCAAATTTCATATTAAAATTGCATGTTATCTTAGATTAGTTTGATTAAAATTATTTCCTCGCATCCTATTATTCTGAGTTATTCTGTCAGTAACGCCATTACAATAAACGTGCAGGAATGGGTTATGTACATGTGTGTGTGCTTTTCGGGTCACAGTCTGCCTTGTTAATGATTGATGAAGGATGTGACTATACGAACCTTGTGGACATAGTAATAAACCAAGTTTGGTTTTGACCGTAACTAGATGACAGTGTCAATGAGCTATGAATTGAGTAGTGACATACACCTAATCAGAATAAAGAATGATACTAGTGTGATGTCGTATCTAACGCTGAAGAATATGAATAAGGATCCTTCAAAATATCCTGTGACGTTTGAGGTCACGTTATTGAAAAAGATGCAGCAACTAGGGTTTTTCAACTTCATGGAGCCAGTTGAAGTCAACCGTGGTGGCAATGTAGAACAACATTCGATATATGGATTTGCATTAGACATATGTGCTGTAACAGATGAGCCAGATAGAATATCCGATGACAACGTGGACACCACTGTAACAAACCCAGATGCCAGAGATGTAGAGGTGAATAGGGTTTTCAAAAACAAAGAAGTACTCAAATTGAGCATTGTTGGTGTGAAATATCGCAAGTGTACGATATCGCTAACAAGTAGTAAAAGTGGACTTTTGAGTCCGGGTTGTCGATCTCACGAGAACTATTTATTTGTTATCGATTTACTTTGATTCAATAGAATTCCTAAATTAAAACAAAAAAACTAACTAAGAAAATAAAATACCAAACAATCCAAAAACGACAATAAAATTGAGAATAAATAAAATAAACAATGCAATTAAAATGAAAATAGAAAATTAAACTAAAAGCAATTAATAAAAGCAAGAAACAAAGTGGTGGAATTTCTAGCAATTGAATGAATATCGAGGCTAACGATTTCGAAATAACGTTCTAACTTTATTTCTCATCTCAAGTTGTTTTCTAAAATTATATTTGGTCGAATTCATGCTTTTATTTAATTTACCTCTCTCGAGTTCAAATTAAGCCTATTTAACTAAGTCAACTATGTATCTCTACAGCGGGTCAGAGTTCTCCTTAGCTAAATGCATTTAATTTCCTAGGAATTCATAAGTGACCACATGCAACCACAAATTCATATCTCTATCTTTTTGTTGAAATTGCCGAATTTTATTACGTGATCTAATTGTTAACTCACCTCTCGGATTATGAAAACAATCTTTAAATCATGAATTGGTGATCAAGCAACTCAAACTTTAAACGGAATAATAAAATCAATACATAAAGTTAAAGCACCAACTTGAGAATCAAAATCAAACAAGAAGCATTAAATCTATATCGTCAATCCCGATTATAAAATTTAGCTACTCATATTCTTCAAATAAAAAGCAATAAATAATGTAAACAAAACCCGAATTTTGAAGAGTTGAAGAATTGGCATCACTTAGCACCAAAATCCACCCCAGCCGTGACCTTTATTGCCCAGAGCTGCTCCTTTAATTCCTCTAATTCAACCCAATTAAACTCACTCCCAGCCGACTTCTTCAATTTCCTCCACCAGTTGCAGCCCTTTTTATTCTCTCGGCTGTGTGTTCTTTTTCCCAGAATTCCTCCCTTCAGTGTATGCTTTGTCTCTTTATCGTTGAACTAGTCAACACCTCCACCAACTCACCTATTTTTCTCTTCAAATATCACAAAGCCAACTCAATTAATTTGCTCCCCAAATGTTGCTGCCAACAACTTTAATTCCACCACTTGAACTCACAGCCGACCACCTTCAATGTATTCTTATGTAAAAACAGAGATTTTTATTTATTTTTTGTTTTATGGTGTTCGGTCTTTTTTATTTTTCTTTGCGATCTCGACCGGTTTGAATGAGCAACCTTCTCAGATCGATCCGCCGTGCACCGGTCGAACGAGACGCCCAAGTAGCTGTGGGGCCCGCTGGGTCTGGTGTCGTCATAAGTGAGTGGTCAATTTGGGGTTTCCGATCGCGCGGATCGACGAGAAGTCGAAATAAAAATATTCGGTGAAAAAGATTGTCAAAAAAAAAGAAAATGGGTGCAACACGAGGACTTCCCAAGAGGTCACCCATCCTAGTACTACTCTCGCCCAAGCACGCTTAACTTCGAAGTTCTGATGGGATCCGGTGCGTTAGTGCTGGTATGGTCGCACCCGTCAGTAATTGCGCTCCGAGCATACTTGACGTAAGTCAGGCGTTTGAATAGGACTCTCATGCAGATTTATCCTACATGCCCCCGGTCGGGCGTATTTTTACGTGTTGCCGGATTCAAATACTCGTAAAAGTCGCATACGGTGTCAGAATGACTATTATAATATGTTTTCGGAATCCTCTTGACGAGCCCTACAAGTCTCATGGCTTTTCCATGACAATGAACAATTTTAGACTTCCGAATTCGTATACTTATTTGGTAAGTAGGCTCAACTAGTCCATTGTGTGGTTTGTTGACATGTATATGGAAAGCTTAAGCTAATGAAATTGTTGTTTTTTTTTATTTTTTCATTCAGCGCGAAGTGGGTTATGAAAAGTGGTCTAGATACCACATGCCCGAAAACAGGTATTCCACAATGACGTGTAACATTGTAGAATCAGTGAATGCTGTAACAAAGTCAGCCAAGAACTTTCCTATAGTGTCGTTGCTAGAGTCGTTGAGATAAAAAGTACAAAACTGGTTCTGCAAAAATAGGGACAGCGCACATGGTACTTTAACAAAGTTTTCAAGCAAATACGAGAATTTGTTGAGAGGTTGTAGCATAGAACTAACGAGCCTAAGGGTAATAGTATAATTTGTGACCTTATTTTAATGTATCATGTGTTAATTTTCCATTATAATCTTGATTGGGTGAAATTAGTTCAGGTGTCTCCATCAAATCATACAATGTATTCGGTACAAGATGAAAGCGCATCATTTGTGGTCGATATAGAGCAATGTAAATGTATACGTAGGATGATTCAAGTTGACCAGACGTCGTGTCCACATGCTCTAGCTGTGATAGCCTTCACAAAGAGGGATCCCTATGAATATTGTTTTTACTATTACACAAGAAATGCTTATAAGTTTGCATATCGAGACAGTGTGTTCCCACTTGGAAATCCTAGTGAATGAAAATTTCCGGATGAAATAACTAAAGTTGTTGTCTTACCTCCCAACCAGAATAGGAGTATAGGCAGACCATCGGAGAAGAGAAAAAGATCAACGTGTGAAGGAAAACCGAAGATGAAACGCGGACTTTGTGGCGGAAGGGGACACAAGCGCCGATCTTGTACAAGTTTGTTTCCCATCAGTCAGAAGAGTGGAAGACGCATAAGTAAATAAATTTTTATGACTAGTTGTCGATGATGTGAAAATTTTTCTTTATGATGTCGTAAGTTTGTTACTTGATGTTCAATAAGATATTATATTCGAACATAGTGGAAATGATGAGAATCAGTCAAATATTAGTGTCATGATTTCTCTGTGGTAAAATATTGCACAACATGGACATAGGATGCTCGTACGAACTAATGAATGTAACTTGTTATAAGCACTGTGATATGGAACATTGCAGCCGTGACCTGTTTGTGTTATTGTTTTCTATATATATTGGTCAGGAGTGAATGTGACCTTATAATGTTAATGTAAAAAGGAAGACATAATAATTTCGTAACAAATTGTAAATGTGATATAGGATTCATGCAGTTGAACAATAGCTTTTGAAATGCATTTGTAAATGACACTCAATGTGATAAAAAAAAAGATTGCATTGGTTATCTAAATATGGATCCAAAAGTGTGTGTGAATGTGAGTGTGACTTAATGATATGTGATTGTGACCTAATGATCTGAATGTGACTTAATGATCTGATATGGAAGAATGAAAATGTGACCTCAATATGTTATTGCTATGTATAAATGGTTTAGACGAAAATGTATCATGATACTGTGAATGTAAAAAGTAAGACCTAATAAACTGTAAATGTGACCTAGGATTCGTGCAGTTCAACAATAGGTTTAGAAATGCATTTGTAAAGGACACTCAATGTGATAAAAAAAAAAGATTGCATTTGTGATCTAAATATGGTAGTGCTAGGTATACAAATTTGGGCAGGAAATGGAATCTGTATGTGTGTAGAATGAATATGTGAATGGAACATTGCATATGTGACTTGATTGTGTTATTGCTTTCTATTTATTGGGCAGAAGTAAATGTGACCTGATATTTCTAATGTAAAAATTGAGACATCATATGTTGTAAATGTGACCTAGAAATTGAAAACAATTTGTAAATTATCAGAAAATGATTTCTTGGGTAACCTTGATATGGCAGTGCTATGTCTGAGTTTTTTTGGACAACAAGTAATATGCGAATGTGTACGTAATGAATGTGACTAAATGATATGTGAATGTGACCTAATCCTGATTATACTAATCATCATGGACATATGAAATCTGATATGGAAGAGTGAAAATGTGACCTCAATATCTTATTGCTATGTATAAACAGTTTAGGCGAAAATTTGTCCTGATAATGTGAATGTCAAAAGTAAGACCTAATAAACGTTAAATGTGACCTAGGATTCTTGGAATTCAACAATAGGTTTTGAAATGCATTTGTAAACGACACTCAATGTGATCTAAAAGTATGGGTGACATTCATATGGTAGTGCTAGTTATACAAATTTTGGTCAGGAAATGAAATTTGTATTGCGTACAGAATGAATATGACTTGTTAAAATGTGAATGTGACCTGACTTCCAAAACCCTCAAACAGCAAGATAGTGATATGTATCCTAAGATCAATAATTGTAAAAGTTACATTGAGACAAGGGAAGCATTGATATTGATATTAAAAATATAAAAGCAATGTTTTACATCCAATGAACATCAAATAGATGTAACCTGGTTATCTACATCTACATTTACATTTTACAAAAAACCACTAACACCATGAGGCTTGTATTGTGACAAAATATTAAAATATCTAGAACAGGAAAGCACGCAAAATCACACGTCATCTATTACAATGCTTTCAACATTAGGTGTTGTACGATTTATGTTTTTCCTAATTTGACGGTGCTTAAACAGGGAAGCAGCAATATCCAATCGTGCAGCTTTGGCATCGAAGTCCATAGGCATTGACATCATGTTCCGATGTAATAGGTAGAGCGCATATGCAATGATGAATATACCACAATTATGCATGGGCACTTCGAAGAAGTATACGTTAAGAAAAGGTATGAAATAAATAAATTTGCCTTGGTTAATCAAATGTCAAATATGCACCCATTTTGTTGATGGGGAATGCCCTCTGCCATGTCCAACCTAAGACCCGACTGATCTTTGTTAGGCAGGTTGGATGCTCGGCTCCAAATACCAATTGCTTTCATCAATTCAAGGATAAGCTTATAGAAGGGTTGAACCCCCTCAAAGACCAAGTTGCTTCTATATGTCTTGGAGCAGGAATTGAAGATTGTCATCCTGTGAAAGTAAGTAGCGGAAGATAGCATGGACGGGTCTTTCATGAACTGTATAAACAAGGGTTTCATTAATCCTTGAAATGATGAGTCCGTTGTGGTTAACCTTCCCCGTATGTTAGGACCATGCTTTGCTAAGTGCTATATGAAATGGAAGCACACATCAATGAGCTGCAATATTTAAAAATTCAATGTTATTTACTGGTACTATAGATATGACATTGGAGCTGTAAACATACAATGTGACTTCATCAAATTAATAAAAGTGTGTGTGGATATAATATAATCTAACCGTGCTACATAGCAAAGAGTTGTGGTTGATAAGTGTTCGGTTCGAATCCCGCAAGTGCACGGGATCGTTGAGAAGTAATAATTGTGATGAGTTGAGAGTATCGTTCCCACGAGGAATAATGTTTAGTCCTAATTACTAGTTTATCGTCGACTCAATTAATAAAAACAATTAAAATAAAAAGATGACTTTCTTTGTCTATCTATTCTAAAAAATTGCAATAAATAAAACTTAAATAAAAACAAGTGTTTGGGAGTAAAATATGAATGGAGAGCATGTATTGGAATCCGAATCCACTTGTTACCATCTATCTCAATTCATGAATTTGTAATTTAAATCATTCATGCGTTGCTTGACAATCGATAATTCACATACAATTAATTTTCTTTTCCAAGACAAATTAAATCTATCCCAAACATGAAACGAATCTATTCCTAATCCGAATACGAATGTTTAGAACGCGTTAAATCACAATTACCAATTAGATTGCACATGTCATAGTATTATTCCTAACATCTAGTGTTCATGTGTTGATCATGCAATGTTCCAACTTATTGTGACTTTTCCAAGACTACAACAAGTAACGATATATTTAACTGGTGGCCAATCAATCAAATAATAACAATAAAGCATGCAAGATCAATCAAGACAACACAAAAATTTATTAAGCTTCTAGTTATCGAATTGAAATAAATTAATAGCAAGTTTCATCTTCATCCAATACATAAATTAAATTAGCCTAGCATCTTAATATGTAAATCAAACACAAAGAATTTGAAGAATATCACCCGGTTCATCCGCGAAATAAACTGGAATTCTGCAGATTTCTTTTGAACTCCCTAGCCTGCTGTCTGCTCGTGTTTCTCACCAGCCGAATCTTCCTTTGGAATGGACCAAGAGATCCTTTTTTTAATTTGTCTTTTGCCGACTAAAAGCTCCACTAATGTGGATATCCTCAATTCAAACTCCCTAAATTCCACCTGCTACCACTTTCTTTAATTCCGTGTGTATCTATCTGACAACCCAAAAATTGTCTCCTCCAATCCGTGTGAATATATGTAGCTAATCTCCAGCCGCCGACTCCTCCCAAAATATAGCAGCCGATTTGTCTCCTTCAAAATTCAGCCGTGAACTTCCAATGTGTATATATATTCTGCTCTCAAATAACTCCAAGCCGAGACCTCTGACCCGAATTCTCTACAATTTTTCTGTGCGGCCCCTCCCATTCTGTCGTATGTGTGTGTGTATATATATATATATATATCAATTAATTAATTCAAGGCCCAATTGCACTAAGTAGGGTTATGTTTAAAGACTCAATTTCTCAAATAAATCAAATTGGTCCTTGTGTTTTTAATTGTGCAATACATGTCTCCATTTATGTCACTTCAAGTTCTTCAATTTTTGGAAGTTGCACTTGAGTCCCACTTTGTCCCTTTTTTGTACGGCTTTAGTCCCTTTTTTTCCGTTTCGCATCCAAACGCATTCAAAATTTGATTTTTCCTAAAACAAACAAAATAAATATATAATTAGCAATATCATATTCTAAAACACTTACAATTGTCTAAATTTAAAGCCAAGATAAGTACAAAAACCGTACTTATCAAACCCCCCAAACTTAAACTCTTGTTCGTCCTCGAATAAGATAGAATAAAACTAATGAATCAAAATAGCAAAGAACAAATATATATATATATATATATATATATATATATATATATATATATATATATATATATTTTTTATGTCAACATGTATACCATATACCTCAATAATCCAGATCAATTTGTACTTCAGCAAGAGTTATGAACAATAAAGTAAAATAATTTTAGTTATCTCATGCCAGATTGTCAAGTGTGTGTGTGAATAGTCAATGTCAAACTCCTACTCATGTAAATGATATATTTAACATTGTGTAGCTTATTATGCAATATCAAGCCCGAATCCCATGTGGTCACCCTAATGAATCTAATGATTTTCCTTGCATCACTCATGGATGATCACAACTTACTACTTTTCTCTCGAATCCCAAGGTTCCTTCTATTCATGTGGTTTCTAAACATCAAAATTTGCATTTTTCCACACCAGGTGGTCAGAATTAGCTAAGTCTGTCCAAGCAATCAATGGTAAGCGGTTCCCTAATCCATGCCTTTAGTATCAAAGTCTCAATCAACAAGCTTATACCAAATAATTTTTTTTATTATTATTATATTTTTTTTTTGGATGACTTTTTCTTTTTATATCCATGTCTTTTACCATCTTTCTGCAATACTTTTCTCATTTGCTTTCTATGTGACCCCTGTAGCGAGCTTTAGGTCGGTGGCTCCCAAGCCAGACGGCTTTAGGGCACTAGGTTTGAAAGACCCCTCGAACTTAATTACTCGAGTCAAAAAGGCATTTGAAGAGTAGAATAAGACCTTCAGCATTTTTCTGTTTTTATGCTGGCAATGGTTTATACTCGTTGACCAAGACCTCTTCAACCAATGACACATTTCAGGAACTACAGACCCTTAAAAGTTCAAGCCTACCTTCACCACTTCTTTCCTCCCCCAAACTGCTCTTGAGCAAGTTTAGTTTCTAAGTTTCAAAGGTTGGGATGTCTAATCATCTAAGTTTAGGGATTTACAAGTCATTCCTAAGTTCAAATTGTATAAATTTGCCCCACATGTATTAAACAAATCCCTACACAAGTAATAATCCAATAATGGCTATGTGCACGTGAAGATGAAATCTAGCAAGTAGTAACTAGTTCATAAAATTCTTGTTTTCATGCTGTTCAAAATTCAAACCAAAGCAAAATCTGATCCATACTATATCCTAGGCAATACACATGTCAACAAGTTTTTCAAATTTTTCCTTTTTTTTTTTTTTTTTTTTTTTGAATATATGCTGAATAAAAAGAAAACTTTAGCAGAAAAATGGACTACCCACCCCCAAACTTAAAATATACATTGTCCTCAATGTATCAGATCAAGTATATAAAAAGTATAACTAGGAGAGGTTAAAGGACTTCCCTGGTCAATCTGAATGTGATGGAGATATGCATTCCCAAAGTTCCCTGATCATCTTCCTGTTGCAAAATCAGTCCTATCAAGGCAAAAATGAAATTCAGGCATTAGAAGTGTTATTGGATCAAGACGTAAAAATAAATAAATAAATAAATCAAACAAATAAATAAATCAACCAATCAAACTAATGCATATAAAGCTAAATAAATAAAAGAGAAGAAAATTGGGTTGCCTCCCAACAAGTGCTTGTTTATAGTCATTAGCTTGACTTTGGCATTTTGGTTACTTAGGGTGGCTTGAAAAGAGAGTTTTCAGCCCTGCACTTTTTGCACATGCAGAGATTCTCTTGTTCATGCTTCAGCCTCCACACTATCAAATTGCCATTTTTATCCCTTCCAACCAATCCACCATATCCATTTTCTCTTTTCCTGGTCTTGTGACCTTTCCAGTCTTCCTCTTCTTTGAGGTCAATCCTTTTGCATTCCTCAATATATGAAGGTTGTTTGAGTGCATTATTCATGCTGAAGCTTTGTTGTTTTTCCTCCACTCTTAGGATTATTTCACTCTTTTCAAAATCCATTAAAGCTCGTCCAGTTGCTAGAAATGGTCTTCCTAGGATCACCGGGATGTTCTGATCTTCCTCTATATCCAAAATGATGAAATCAGCTGGAAAGATCAGATCTCCAACTTTGATGAGCATATCTTCAATCACTCCGTAAGGGTGCTTGAGTGTCCTATCAGCCAGCTACAAGATTATTGAAGTTTCTTTAGGATTCCCCAATCCTAATTTTCTATAAATAGACAACGGTATTAAGTTAACACTTGCTCCAGAATCAATTAAAGCATTTAAATCCTGTTAATTTCCTATGGAGTAAGGTAAAGTGAAACTCCCTGAATCTTTTAGTTTGGGGGGAGCTTATGCTGTAGGATTGCACTACATTCTTCGGTCAATGTCACTTCTTTATCTTGTGGTAACTTCCTCTTTTTTGTCAACATCTCTTTCAGAAACTTAGCATAATTTGGCATTTGCATTATGGCGTCAATGAATGGGATGTTAATATGCAGTTGTCTGAGGGCATCCAAAAATTTCTTGAACTGCTTTTCCAACTTAGTGTTCTGCAACCTTTGAGGAAATGGGACTGGAGTTGTGTGTTGATTAACAGAAGTAGGTGCCTTACCTTGTGGAATCTCTAACTGTTCTTTTTCATTTGCATTTGTTGATTCCTCAGATTGAGTTACTTGTTCCTTGTCCATTTGAGTTACTTGATCCCCATCAGTTCCTTTCTTCTTCACAGTGATCTCTGGTAGTTGAACTCCACTCCTTGTAGTAATGGCATGGATTTGTTTATTCTTTGGCTGCTTTCGAAGCCTTTGGGGAAATGGAATAGGCGGCACATATGCTTTAACAAGTGGTGCAACTGTGATTGAAGGTGTCTCAATAACTGCATAATTTATAGCTTCCACTGCCATTACCTGTTCCTTAGGATTTTTCTCAGTGTTACTTGGTAAGGCTCCTTGATTTCTGCTTGTTAATGCCACAGACATCTGTCCCATTTGATTTTCCAAATTTTTTATAGCTGCCTGTTGATTTTGAAAGACTTGTTCAGTCTTTACCATATACTGTGCAAACATGTCTTCCAGCAATGGCTTCCTTGACTGCTGTTATTGTTGTGATTGTTGATGTTGAAAACCTGGTGGTTTTGTTTGAAAGTTTCCTTCGTGACCCTGACTTTGATTGTTAGACCAAGAGAAATTAGGATGATTCCTCCACCCAGGATTATATGTATTGGAGTAGGGGTAATTTTGATACTTCTGAAAATTCTGGGCGTAGCTGACCTCCTCATGTTGCATTCCATGTGTTGAGGCTAAAGGACAACTAGTTGTAACATGATCTGCCCCGTATCCTTCGCAAACTGGTGTTGGGTGTTGCACCATGTGCACAGGTCGAGTTAAATTGTCCAGATTTTTTGATAGAACTTCCATTTGAGCTACCCATTGTGTAACTACATCGACATTGTGGACACCAGATGCCTTTCTTGGAATTTCCCTTTCAGTAGGCCACATTGCCTGGTTCTCCGCAATTCTCTCATATAGTTCATGTGCTCGGTCAATATCTAATCTCATTATCGATCCCCCTGCCGAAGCATCAAGCATATTGCGGTATTCAGGATGCAATCCTAAATAAAAGATGTAAACCTGAGCATTTTTTGGTATGTCCAAATTTGGACACTTTCTAAAATAGTCCTTGAATCTCGTCCATGCCTCAGGGTAACTCTCAAGGTCTCGTTGTTTGAAAGTGTGAACTTCATTTCTGATTTGGAGAACTCGAGATGGAGGGAAAAATTTCATGGTGAATTTTTGCACCATATCATTCCAAGATACAATGCTTCCAGGAGCTAATGAGCGTAGCCATTCCCTAGCATTATCTTTTAAAGTATGGGGAAACAAACGCATTCGAAAAGCGTCTACTGACATCCCTTCGTGACTGATTACATCGCATAGCATTAAAAAGGCTTGAATGTGCTCATGCGGATTTTTAGTCGCCTTACCAAAGAACTTGATGTCTTGATGATTTTGAAATAATTTTATGACATTAGGTCTAAGGTGGTAATTTGCCTACCCGAATGGTGAATAAACAATAGTTTGTTGTACAGGGGCGAGCGCGGGATTTACATAATCCCCAACCAGCGCTTGAGCATTATCGTGAACTGCTCCTGGTTGAATTTGCACTTCTTGCTCATGAGGAGCAAGTGGCAATTGATTTTGATTTTGATTATTTGCCATATCCCTGTTTTCTCTTTGTTCTTTTCTACGTTGTCTAAAGGTTCTTTCTATTTCAGGATCTATTGGTAATAGTTCAGGCTAGTTAAAACCTAGCATATACTACTCAATGACCTATGTGAAGAGAAAAATAAGGAATTATGAATAATCAAAACAAAGTAAAAATAAAAATAATGAAAACTAAAAACTAAAAATCAAAATTTAATTGAATTAAAGGTAAACTAATAATTATACTAAATCCGTTATTCTCCGACAACGGCGCCAAAAACTTGTTCGGTTCGAATCCCGCAAGTGCACGGGATCGTTGAGAAGTAATAATTGTGATAAGTTGAGAGTATCGTTCCCACGAGGAATAATGTTTAGTCCTAATTACTAGTTTATCGTCGACTCAATTAATGAAAACAATTAAAATAAAAAGATGATTTTGTTTGTCTATCTATTCTAAAAAATTGCAATAAATAAAACTTAAATAAAAACAAGTGTTTGGGAGTAAAATATGAATGGAGAGCATGTATTGGAATCCGAATCCACTTGTTACCATCTATCTCAATTCATGAATTTGTAATTTAAATCATTCATGCGTTGCTTGACAATCGATAATTCACATACAATTAATTTTCTTTTCCAAGACAAATTAAATCTATCCCAAACATGAAACGAATCTATTCCTAATCCGAATACGAATGTTTAGAACTCGTTAAATCACAATTACCAATTATATTGCACATGTCATAGTATTATTCCTAACATCTAGTGTTCATGTGTTGATCATGCAATGTTCCAACTTATTGTGACTTTTCCAAGACTACAACAAGTAACGATATATTTAACTGGTGGCCAATCAATCAAATAATAACAATAAAGCATGCAAGATCAATCAAGACAACACAAAAATTTATTAAGCTTCTAGTTATCGAATTGAAATAAATTAATAGCAAGTTTCATCTTCATCCAATACATAAATTAAATTAGCCTAGCATCTTAATATGTAAATCAAACACAAAGAATTTGAAGAATATCACCCGGTTCATCCGCGAAATAAACTGGAATTCTGCAGATTTCTTTTGAACTCCCTAGCCTGATGTCTGCTCGTGTTTCTCACCAGCCGAATCTTCCTTTGGAATGGACCAAGAGATCCTTTTTTTAATTTGTCTTTTGCCGACTAAAAGCTCCACTAATGTGGATATCCTCAATTCAAACTCCCTAAATTCCACCTGCTACCACTTTCTTTAATTCCGTGTGTATCTATCTGACAACCCAAAAATTGTCTCCTCCAATCCGTGTGAATATATGTAGCTAATCTCCAGCCGCCGACTCCTCCCAAAATATAGCAGCCGATTTGTCTCCTTCAAAATTCAGCCGTGAACTTCCAATGTGTATATATATTCTGCTCTCAAATAATTAATTGATATATATATATATCAATTAATTAATTCAAGGCCCAATTGCACTAAGTAGGGTTATGTTTAAAGACTCAATTTCTCAAATAAATCAAATTGGTCCTTGTGTTTTTAATTGTGCAATACATGTCTCCATTTATGTCACTTCAAGTTCTTCAATTTTTGGAAGTTGCACTTGAGTCCCACTTTGTCCCTTTTTTGTACGGCTTTAGTCCCTTTTTTTCCGTTTCGCATCCAAACGCATTCAAAATTTGATTTTTCCTAAAACAAACAAAATAAATATATAATTAGCAATATCATATTCTAAAACACTTACAATTTTCTAAATTTAAAGCCAAGATAAGTACAAAAACCGTACTTATCAATAAGGTTATGCCACCATGGTTTTGAACCAAATGGATATGTCCAATTAGAAATGGGGGTTTTATCATGTCATCATCATCGCTGAATTTTTTCCTATACATGAAATATTTTTCATGGTCACAATACATAGATAAAAGGTTAAACAGTTAGAACTTTGAAAACATAATCAAAATACTTGTTATTTGGCTTACACCCCCTATTAAACCAGTTGTTGAACATCTTTATATCTGCATCATCCGCACACTGGTCGTACTTCTTGAACAAAAGAATACGTTTAGGTGGTTTGATGTATTTATCTTCATCAGCAACAAAAGGAGACCTCAACGACCTACGAAGCCTTGTTTCTCTCTTCACTAGTAGTCCTGGTGTTGTGGACTGCGATTGGAGCATAGAGAAGTTGTCGTAATTGAGATGAATACGAAGATAATAGGATAATATGTACATGTGAAGTTATATCCACCCTACTAATTCCATGAACAGGGAAGAAATGTAATTCGTACTGTGACCTGAAGCTGAATGTGACTATAGTTATAAAAGAACATTGGAGTGTGATGTAACTTAGCTCCATGCCGGTGGGTAATATATGGATGAGAAAAACGTGACCTCGAAAGATACTATATTACATAATCTCTCGTATTAATAAATTACTTAGATCATGTGACCTCATATGTGAATGTGGGTAGCATTGACGTGATTGCAATGATGTTAGAAATTAGCCCTACATGGACTAACGGGAATTTTGCATGTTCATTTGGACATCTGAATGAGTATTATAGTATCCTGACATGCTGCTTAAGTTCTTCACATTCCTGCACAACAGCGGCAACTATTTTGTTTAAATCTCCTTGTGATTCTCCATGTGTTCCCATTCCAACAGGTGTAATAGAATGTGTCGGAGACTGTGTGAGGCCCATGCCTAGATTGAAAGAAAAACTCTTAAATGAAACTAGTATCGGGACATCATCCTCTAGGTACATCTTGCCCTTTCCCTTGACATCAAATTGTTGACATGACTTTGGAGCCTAAATACATTTTCAATGAAACCATGTTTTTAATGTCCTATAATTTCGCACCAAAAGAAAAAATGAAATACAAATTACTACACAAAAAGTGTACCTCCTGAGGAACAGGATCATCTAGTGTAGTTGATATCATTGTAGACACAGAATCGAACAAGAATTGGAGTTCAGACCTTAATTCATTCAGCTCAGTCTTTATATCATGTTGTGAATTCATAATTGAATTAAGTTGGTCTGATCTATCGCACTGCACAAATTTCAACTGTGACCTCAGGTCATTATCCTCCACAGTCAGCCTCCTGTTCTGCATTTGGACCTCAGCTATTTGCGTTGTCACCTCATTCTTCCATTTGTCATACTCCTACATAACACAGAGGTTGCAAAAATTACAATATTTACATTTGCAATAATTTAATTTGGGTGCAGAAATAATTAACAAGATACAGTGTTGGGAGCAGGAGCCTCTTCTGGCTGTGACTCATCATCTTATTCTTATTAATATATTAAAGGAACGTAGTTGACATGTAAGTTTCCGCCAAAATCTCCCGCCCGTGAGAAGTGTGACATGTAAGTTTCCGCTAAAATTTACTTTTAGATTCAAACAAAAGTTTCCTTTGCAAGTTTCTCCATTTACTTTTCGTTTAAACAAAAGCCGTCATCTTCCTTCATTTAAACAAAACCAGACTTTCCTATTAATAAAATAATCGACTGCAAACCTCTCTTCCTTCGCTTTTTTTTTTCAAAAATACCACAACATCCTCATTGATCACCGGAAAGCTCCAGCATAAGGCGGTCAGGACCATCCTCACCGATGGAGATGCCACTGACTATGATGACGATGAAGATTCCTGAAGAAGCTGCTTCGGTTTATGTCATCGTCGCTGTTAAACTGAGAGGACCCACCACCGTCACAACTTTCCAGCGGTCGAAAAAGTCTCTTTGGACTCCATTATCGAGAGCCCAGCAGAGAGTGACGCAGTTTCTTCTGGAAACGACATCGCAGTTTCTGAAAGAGTTTATTTGGGTAAGTTTTGGATTCAGTTTTTCAATTTTTTTTTTATTCTTATGGTATCGATGTTAGGTAATCGTCCATCTCTACAGTTAAATTACAGGTCGAACCATCACTCAGACACTACTTCACGAAGGAAGTAGTGGGGGTGAAAACACGAAAATTGATATTTGTGTCCATGGGCTTCAAGCTCTTGGTGTTGTAGTTGCAATGAGGTTAGTCAATTCTCACTGAATAATGTGGAGTGTTTTATTTTCTTCCTTTGTCTGATTGGAATAAATACCGTGCTTTCTCCCTGCAAATGAATTTCTGCGTTTAAATGAAGAAAATGTGGGCCATTAACTGGTGAATTATAAGAATATTTTAGGATATTGCTCTGGTGCTTATATATGAAGAAAATGTGGGTCATTTGAATGTGCCATACCATTCCGCATGTGGCGTTGATGGTGGAATTTGGCATTTCAACTATTAATACCTGCAGTGGAAGATGAAATTTGTTATTTGGAAGTGCCTTTGTAAAGAGAAGTTTTAGTTATAGTATGTAGTAAGAGTATGTTTTAAATCGATTAAAATAATTCCATGAGTATGATGATCTAAAGAAGAAAGGAAATCTGTTTTGACTATATTTCTTGCTGTTAAAAGGTAGCTGAGGGTCTCTGGCTCTCAGTCACACTTTATTAGCCAATAACACTTGCATCCTTAGTTTTGGTCACAAGCTTCTTTGGTAATAAAATCATAGAATTCCTCTTTTCCCAAAGGTATTATGCATGTGAGAGAATCTGGGTGTGGTTTCAACCCTCATAATTGCTTAGATTTCAGAATGTAGCCACATTAGTCGAACAGAGCTTCCAAATTTTAAATTTCTTGCATTTGAGTCTTGCAAAGTTGAATGTATGAGTAGAGCTGAGTCTTTCTTTGTGGCATCCCAGAATTTCCAATCCCTTTACTTCTCTTATGATCTCAGGTTTGTCAATCTTACGGGAGGTCACATCTGGATTGAGAGTGATGGCCTGGACAAAGGAAGCACATTGGCTAATCTGCAATTAGAAGATCAGTTAAAGAACTAAGACTTCATATTCCTCAAAGGAAACACTGTCTCACACTGAAGGGATTTCATTTGGAAAATGAAACGTTAAAAGTTTATTGATTTGTTTCCATAATAATGCGTTCCACTGCATGTAATAGTGTTGATGCGTGTGGTGTACAAAATTCCATTTATTTGAGATGCAGTTTCTTGTGTCCTTATTTGGTGGCCTTCTGAGTAACAATTTTTCTATTATTTTGTATGGATGGATGTTCATATGAGTGATACTTATTTCTTAATGATGTTAGGTTGTGTTAAATGGGGTGGTCAATATGCAATTTCCAAACCAGTGGGTGTGGGACTTGGTGGATGAATTTGCTTACCAATTCCAGTCATTCTGCCAGTACTGTGCCAAAATGAAGAGCAAGACAAAGCATAAGATTGCTTTCTTGAGGCAATATGTTCAGGTATTGCCCTAATATGGATTCTTGTATTTATCAGTAATTGTAAGTTTATATTTTCTCAGAAGTTGTTATTTTGATTATATTTCTTCTATTGACTCATATGTCTGTTCATGTCAGTTCTATTTTTGTTCATGCCTGTTCATAAAAGTAGAAACTGTCTTTCTCGACTCACATGATTCTTGATTTTTCTCTTTGGACTTTGGGGTGCTTTGATTCGATTGATGACTTATTTCTCATATGGGTTATTAGTTATGTTTTTTTCCGATAACTTAACCTTATTTCGTAAATGATAGCCTTTTTTCCCGGGCAAATGGATGGGATAACGATGGTGAGATTGAAGAAATTGATATTGTTGTTTTGGGATTGTTTTGGTAAACGCCACAAAATGAGTATTGGGAATTTGATTTCTACTTATATTCTATTTACTAGACTTACTCTAGGTATTATTATTTTTTAATTCTTTTGTGCAATTTGTCACCATTTTCGTTTTTCCAACCCATCCAAACTTGCAACAACTTGCAGTGAGCTTGAAAATGATTTTATTGGGCCTGCAAAATGATTTTTACTACTATACTTTTCTCTGCGCATGATTGTGCTGCATTCTGGCATTTCATGAGGCATTCAAAATCTTTGTTTACCTATGAAATTTGTTACATCATTATTTATTTATTTTGAATGGAAGCTTATCTCTCGAATCCTTTTGGAGTCACAATACAAAAATTTCAATTTCTAGGAGAGATTTTATTTTTTATGAACATAAATTTTCTTGACTTACATGCCTATTCTTAGATATATTATGCTGATGGAGAAAATAAAGAAAATAGAAACTACCTTCTTGATTGACATGCCCATTCTATTTTTCCTTTCCTTTTTATTAATGTAATGTTAGTGTTTAATCATCTATATATACCTCGACAAGTTTATGACAGTCCTTATGACCACTTTGTAAAATACGATCACCCAGGTGGATATTTCAGTAGGAATTACTATCGGAGATGGTCTGAATTAGGTTTTTTTTTTTTTGGGGGGGGGGTGGAACGACCTGAGAGTGAATATGGTGGGTATGATTAAGAATGATGGGGGTTATGGGGAGGGAAATCTGTGTGCACAAACATAAGCTTTTATCGATGAAGTTATCAGCAATTGGGTAGACAAAGTAAAAGTTCTTGAAACCTGTGAAGAAGTACGGATTTTTGATCGATGAGAGGTAAACACATATAACGGATTTTTTGATCGATGAGAAGTAAACACATATAACGGTTATAGTCTTGGCATTCTTCTATTTGAGGTTTGAAAACAACTTTTATTAAAAATCCTTTTACTATCTTAGATAATCAATTTATGCTATATTTGAAACAAGTATTGGATGTGAGTCATGACAACATAAATGCTTTGCCATCTATATATTGTTTCAAAAATTCAAGAATAATTCATTGCATTGAGTTGATTTCCATGAGGATTTTAGTCCAGTCACAATGACTTTTACCGTATAGAAATTCATGAATTGATTTCCATGAGATTTTTCAAACGAGAAAGTTATGAATCTATTATTATCTCTCATTGGTTGCAGTCACTAAGGTTAATCGTGAACATTTTGTAAGTAATAACTGTGCCGCTGAGATCGAGTCCCTCAGGTTATCTTTCATTTATATTGTTATTAACTTAATATTCTTAAATTGTACTAGATACTGACTTATTGAATTTCAACCTTAGCTTTTATACAATGAAGACCTTTACGGGATGTGCTTTGAATTATATACATGTTTTTTGTAATTTTGGTTTTATAGTCTATCCATAAGGGAGCCATATTTACAAATTATTATTGAGAACTAGAGAATGATCCCTACTGGCAAGACTCTAATGTCTCTGAATGGTGCCTTGATCAATAATGAAGATATTGACCTTTTTCTTTAATTCGCAAATGGAAAAGTATGATTTATTTCCCCCACAATCTTCTCTCCTCTCAGATTACCATTGGAAAGCATGATTTTTGAATGTTGGTTTATACATGTTGGCTCTACACGTTACATTTAATATCTATGTTTGGTGTAGAAATTTTCTTTTGATTTATATTTGCTTTTGAATTATATTAAGGGTTTGATTGAGCTCTATTTTTTGGGAAAATAGAATTCATAATTGTGATTTTTTAGAGAATGTGATTAAAAGGTAGGATTTTTTTTTTTTTTTTGGATTTATGTGTGAAATTATTTTATTTGGACGTGTGGTAGAAATAAGTTAGAAGAAAGATGAAATTTGTAAGAATAGGTTTTAAGCTTGAGCTAAATTGTTTCTTTTCATTTTCCATTGCTAATAGGCCATGGATAAATCCATTAATTTCATAAACAAATATCAAGTCTACAATGATGAAACAGATTGAGATAATCTATTAAGAATAAATTTGGAAGATTGTTAATTGTACACTATTTATTTTATAGTCCTATGATTGTCATGGTTAGTTATTGTAATATAATATTATTTTTTATATCTAATACTGTGCATCACATGGGTGGTAGAACTATTTATTCATTGTAGGAATGTAGTCTGGTTTCGTTGATTGCAGGAAGTCTGCCTCATCTAATGCTAGCCTATCCTGGTAAGTCATATTATCGAACTCATCACCACGCTTATGGCTTGTTGGTGGAGGAGGGTCAACAAAATCATCATCTTCATTACTAATATCACTTGCATGGCCCAATATCCCATCAGTAATAAGCAATGGTTTTGTCCTGGAATTTGAGGCATGTTTATGTGATGGTTCAGATACCTCCTCTCCTGGTTGTCGTGGTTTGACATATGTCACCCCAGTCATGAAATTTTGTGCAAGCTCCATTGGGCTAGGATCTAGGTCACAAACTTTGACCTACGAATTAAAAATTTGCAGATGGTATGCATGAGAGTAAGATCATAGGCTACCGAAATTTAACATAAATTTCAAAAGAGACATGTTAATGTGACCTCAATTATATATGTTGGTTTGACACTCGTTTTGGGTGGGGATGTTAATTTCAAATATAGAACGAGTAATTCATAAATTTGGCCCTGGAGGGAGAATGATAATGATATTCCATAGTTCTAGTGCGTTATAAAAAACAGAATGATTGTACATGTGATCTGGTTGGTGAATGATATGGATGTGAATTGATTTAATCTTTAACATGCCTGATATGAAAGGTGATTTGATATAACAGTGAGCTGATCTAAGTTAACATTCCTGATATAAAGTTGAGTTCATATGAAAGTTAAGTTACTTACGTTAGAAGTTGAGAAAGTCTTCTCATCTAGTGTGGAATACACGTGTATCTTGTCAGCTTGCCAATTTTGAATTCTTGGGAACGTTGTCTGAATCCTAGTTGAGATTGTGCCATTCAAGGTTGGTATTGTCTCATAAATCCACACTTGAAATGCTAGTAGAAAACCCCCCAAATGGTAGTGAGTATTTCGCTTCCCCAAGGCATCCTTTAGTGACATAATTGTCATTTCAAACAGTTCTTTCCCCCATGGGAACGTCCCCATCGCATCAAAGTCTTCGACCAGTGGGAAAAAGAAATCCTCAACTGTTTTTTTTGTATGAAGTGGAGAAAAAGTAAAACTTAAGCAAATATAGCATTCTAAGTCGTACTACGTCATTATCAGGTGCCCTAGTGAGCCCAAGAAACACATCTCTTATGTCTTCATTTGTTATTGAGGTCAGATGCCCAAAGTACATATTCTTTATTGTTGATGGTAACATGGCCAGGTTCCTCCGATTGTTGACACCACCATATCTCAGGCCAGTCACTAGAGTGAATTCAGGTAACGCGAACCGGACATATCTCCTAGATATAAGAAACCACAACTCTATGGATTGGGCTGTTTAACCATTCTATGGAGAAATTAATGTATCAATTGTGGCTGCAAAATAATCTCCTAGCAGTCGACATAATATGAGAAACATGTCTCTGTTAGTATATGCTTTTGCTCATCATTTAATTTGGTTTTGAAATTGGTTAGTGCGTTCTTTGTGATATTTGAAGTAATTTTCCCTGAGAACCATTCGGCTTCTGGGACTATGTACTTCCAATATACCTGAAAGATCACATAGTGGAAACATATGAAACAGGATAAATCACAATTCGCGCACTGCATTATGAAATTAAGGTCACAACAGTATGTATAAGCTTGTCGACGACAAATAATTATTCCTTCTTTGGTTGTGATTGCACAAGGTGATGTAAGTCACAAGGGTCAAGTGATATGGTCACATGTGTATTACCAAAGCTGTCACCCGCACTTTTTGTTCAATGCATTAAGATTTTAATAGTCACGTGTGCCTGTAAAAGCCTATCAAACAACAAAAAATAATTCTTCAATTGGAACTAATTGCCTAATATCATCTAGGTAATATAAGGTGAAGGTGCAAATGTCACATGTAAACATTTCCCACAAACGGTTGAGATGCAATGCACATTTTGCAAAAAACATTATGATTTCTCAACAAGTTCTAGGTCACAAAGGTGATGGTCCAAGGTCACTAGGTAATAATCATTCAAAATGTGATGGTTCAATTTGATTGTTCAGGGTCATAAGGTCGAGACAATCGCAGTTCTATGATATTTCATTTTTCTTTTCAATGATCTCTCTATTTCATAGACATGAAATCAATCAATTTTCTAAGTCCAGGTCACGAATTGAACGAACCAGTTAAATCTCGTAGTCACAACACCAATTCTAACCAAACCCCCAATCATGAAAAAGCCCTTTCCTCCCCATTCGAAGCTATCGCTAGATGATGATTCTAGGTCACAAAGTATCAATGACATTAAAATCCTATGCTTACACATAATACCTGTAATGATCCATAAATGCTTAGGTCACAAGAGAACCCATGGAGTAAAAATTTGAACTTACATGTGGTGTTTCGCGTTTCCGCCACCTACCGGATTCCATTGAATCAATTGCCTAAATTTCACTTATGTGGTCTACTTGCCTTTTCGTGTCAGTACTCTTCTTCTCCAACATTGGTGTTATTTTGCTCTTTCGGGTTACGGCTCAGTGTGGCATGAAAAGTGTTTATGGCAATGAAAACTAAACAGAGAACTGAGTTCGTGTAAATTCGGTTTCATTTAGTGGAAGGATGTTGATTATGATCAATGCCGGATATTTAGGAGTTTTGATTTCTGTTTATTTAAATCGAACATTTTATGTCTACCATTACAAACAAAAAAAATGCTAATTACTTAATTTACATATATTTATTAATATATTTTATTCTGTGTATGACATATTAAAATCTTTTACAATACCTGATTTTTGAATTTAAATAGGTTTGATCTTATTTCTGAATTCGAATCTTAAATTACAGGGTTGCCTGTAATTTCCACTTTTATTAATTGTAATGTTTGGGCCATTGCAATGTGGACTCACTAGTATAGAAACAGGAATACGCGTCGGTTGGAAAACGAAATACGTGTCGGTTGTAGCGGCGACGCCTATGACGCAGACGCGTAAAGTCTCGACTTTAGGCGTCGGCTCTAATTTAGAACCGACGCCTAAAGTAAAAAAAAATTAACTTTGGGCGTCGGTTTTAATATAAAATTGACGCCCAAAGTATGTTTAGAACTTAGTTTTGGGCGTCGGTTCTAACTTTAGAACCGACGCCCAAAACTTTTTTTTCCCATTATATGACCTGCAATGACCATGTCACTGCAGGTCGTGGCTTGCAGTGACCTGGACGTGGCCTGCAATGACCCAGGCCACTACAGGTCGTGGCCTGCAGTGACCTGGACATGACCTGCAATGACCCAGGTCACTGCAGGTCGTGGTCTGCAGTGACCGTGGCCTGCAGTGACCCAGGCCACTGCAGGTTGTGGCCTGCAGTGACCTGGACGTGACTTGCAATGACCCAGGCCACTGCAGGTCGTGGCCTACAGTGACCAGGATGTGGCCTGCGGTAACCTGAACATGCACATCACCAAATATATATATAATCGGCATATACGTAATAAAATTAAATTAAAAAAAATTATACTTACAAAATTGTTAATTTAAGATACAAATTAAATATATATGTAAATGCACGTTTGATTACATTTACACAAACCTATGAACGAAGTATTTTGCCCATAAGTTTAAATCCGTGTTTTCATACTTTTACGTTTTTCCACGTTGTATTGGATTTTTCATGATACATCCTTAAACCAACTATATATTAATATTTGAAATCAAATACGATACCTTTTTAGGTTGGAAACTTCGTAATTTTATTACAATGATTATGTTCTATGTAATTATTTACTTAGTATGGTCAATTTTGTAATAGTGAAAATCACTTTAAACTATAATTTTCATTTTTTATTTACAAAATTCTACAAAAATTTCGACAGAACCTCCCCTATAAATTGGACTTAGCCAACATGTAAGAAGAATCAAAATGTCACAATAAACCAAAATGTTCAACCTCGACATATTCAAAAATCAAATACAACTCCAATCAAACTTCAACATCATCAACTACTCCAAATTTAATCCAAAATCTATTCCCAATTCCTAAAAAGTCAAGCTAAGATTTCATAACTTAATATCTCATAATTTCAACTCCAATAATTAAAATATTACAATGTATCTATCTACTAACTTAAAATCAAAAATATAAATTTAACATAAAATTTATATATATATTAAAATTTAATTAACACATTTATATATATTAACATGTAATTAACAAATTTATATACACACTAACAAGTATAAATATATACATATTAACATTTAATCAATAAATTTATCCTAACAAATATATATATATATATATGTGTGTGTGTGTGTGTGTGTGTGTGTGTGTGTGTGTCTGTGCACACACACATATATACACGCACATATATATGTATCACATACATATACATACATATATACACACATGAGAATCGAAGTGGGTCTTACAATGAAGGAGGCGGGGACGGGCAGAGGTGGTGCCGGGCAGTGGAGGTGGCGGGGGTGGTGGAGGCACGTTGCGAGTGGGGGCTCGGTGGTGGTAGGGGTCGGTGGTGGAGAGTGGAGGAAAAAGAGAGAGAGACCAAAGAAGAGAGAAAGAGTGAGGCACGAGAGTGAAGTTATGAATGTTTTGCGGGGAAAATATAAAGGTTTCTCGCGTCGGTTCTAAATAAGAACTGACGCCTAAAGTCGGACCGGCCGACTTTAGCGTCGGTTCATAGAGAACCGACGCGAGAAATCAAGGTTTCTCGCGTCGGTTCTAGGTGAACCGACGACTAAAGTTGGCCGGTCCGAATTTAGGCGTTGGTTCTTATTTAAAATCGACGTGTATACCAAAAAAAAATTACGAAAATGCCATCGTCCTTTTTTACACGTCGATTTTTGAAAAACCGACGTGTATTCCCCATTTTTTTCCTACTATTTTGTACTAGTGACTCAATATTACATTTGGCTGGAATATTTAATTGGGTCACTACATATTGGAATTTGGCATTTGGGTTGAAGACTGAAACTTTACAGATTTGGACTAGACACTTGCAAATGGGAATTGAAGAATTGAGCTGGCTTGTGGCTCAATAGACTCTTTAATTAATTTGTAATTTTGTATCTAGGTTTGGACCATAAATTATGTTCTTTTTTATTTTATTATCGCTTTTATTTATTGCTTTAATTAAATTATCAATGAATGTCATTAAATAACATGCCATGTAAATCGCATAAACACTGCTTTAAGTACGATACTGTCATGCATTGTTTTGTATTTTATTTTCTTTTCTAAATGTTAGATTAGAAAATAAATATATTTATTAATAATTAAATTGATTTTAAGAGTTAAAATTGATTGGTAATTATTAAATTAAATCCCAACAGTTCAAAATATTAACTGAGTGAGGGTGCAAAATATTCTAAACCCACGGCCTCCCCTATTAGACCATTAGTAAAAATTTATGTATGCCTCGTACTAATCTAATTAGTCTCCCTATAGGAGGGCTGTACTATTTTGGTTACTGGATTTGGCCCAATTAGATGATAATTTTTTAAGTGTGAATTAATCATGATTACCCTAAAGGTATCGTAATTAATTTGTTACTTGAAATATTATCAATATAGGGATTAGACACTTTAAATCAATGACATCGTGGGGACTTCCTATAGAATATCCAAACGATATCATTAATGGACAAATTTTAACGATAATAAATTAAATATTGCATGAGATGCTGAATATATTTAATTTAGTGGGAGGGTCCCAGCCTAGCCATAAATCAAATTTATTTCTCCTATAGAGAAGTGTGTTTAAGATTTTGGGGTTTTAGGTTGTCGTCATATTATAGTAGTTTTGGGTCTACTTGTGCATAATTTTTACTCATGCATCATATATGACAGTATCCATCATTAATGCAACTTGTGTTTAATACATTTGTTTTATTTGAATGTCGTATTTTCACAACTAGTTATATGTTTAGACATCACCAACTAATTGGCGAAAATTGCAACATGTCTCGTTATAATTCTTTCCACTTATAACATTTGTTCGTGTTAGGAGATCCTTGTTCAATAGTAATCATAAATTTTCCAATGAAAATAGTTATATTTTGATGAGATGGTTTATTGCATAGTTTTGATTCTCATATCAAGTACTTTGCAATAAAAACATCAAAATAGCATAACCATATTTATTTTCTCGATGGAAAGGTATTTATGATAATTTGAACATCTTAATTATGGAGTTATACAAAATATGCTATCTAGCTATAATATATCTCTACTTATGAACCAATCACTTTTTTTTCAAGAGATCATTTGGTAAAACATGATTGGTCACTTTAACATGGTGGATGTTCCACTTGCAAACATTGATTCATGTGACATAATGCTTGAGAAATCTTTTAAGATAATCTCTTGCGGTTCAGTGTGGACTAAATTCACCAGGATGAATGTGTCTCTGAAAGGTTCAACGTAAGCTATTCATAGTGTGGAGATTATTTTAAATCCACTGATGGTATGGTTAGCCCTCTAACCTTTTTGATTTTGAGCAAATATAGGATTAGTGAGGAGGTAACCTTTCTTGAAAAATCTATAATGAAGTAAGACTCTATTCATTGTGTTATGATTACTAATTGAGTCTATCTTGATTATAGATTCTAGAGTAACTAATCACTGTTGCAAATTGTTGCAATATGGTCCTAGGTGACAAAATGGCTCAATGAGATATAGTATACTACAAGGATAAGCACGGGCACGATAAAGGAGCCATTGGACTTTTGTGTTTGCAAAATAATTTTGATTGTTATTTTGTCTCTTTATTATTTGAGCGGAATTATTTGGCACTTAATCTCCAGTTGTGAGTTGGAATTAAGTTAAATAATGCTCTTATTATTGCGAGACAAATAGTTAACAATCTTAAAGTCTTATAAATGGTTTCTTTGTGTGATGTTACCACAAATGATAAGGGATGGGTAGTTCCTTGTATTAATGAACTCCTTGATAAGATCTTAAGAGAATCATATTTATCTAAATAAGATTCAAAGACTGGTAAAGATAGATCTCTAATTATTTTGGAGGTGGAATCTATGTGGGCTTATGAATCTTATTTAGAGGGAAAAATGATTAAGATCTTAGGCTTGGTCGCACTTATCTAAAACTCGATTCTAATACTAGTAAAGGATGGACCTCGAAAGGATCAGAGGTTGAATCTATACTGTTTCTTGAATCTTGTTTAGAGGATTAGTTAACCAATAGTCCTCATACATCAAATGGATGTTCGCTCAAAATAGTGTACCGCAAGCGCACGGGTCGCGTACAAGTAATAAAGTGGACTTTTTGAGTCCGGATTGTCGATCCCACGAGGAATGTATACTCTAAATTATATAACTTTAATTAATTTAATTCTAACAACAAAAGGAAACACACTATTAAAAGATGGATTTTTATAAATTCTAAATTAAAGAAACTAATTTTAAACCAAATTAAAATAAGGAAAATGAAAGATAAAATAGTTGGGATTCATGATTTCACTTAACTCTTGCTTAAGTAATTTCTCAACACATGCAAATTAATAAATTACTCATTTACAATGTTAGACCCGATTTTCCAAGCTTAGTTAATTACCTCTCTCGAGTGAAATCAACCCTAATCAATTGGTCTAACCTACTATATCTCTATGTCGATTAAGGCCCAATCAATTGCATTAACTCTTTGTGAAAATAGCTCAATGGATCATCTAGGGTTTAAGGTATATCTCTATCCTTAACAAGAACCTAGAGCATTTGTTATTTGGTCTAAAATGCATAATATCTCTCGATTATCATACACTTCACAAAACACATATTTGGTGATCAATCAAACACATGGAATAATCTCAATAACAAACACACATGAAATAAGCTCAACATTAATAAACAAACATTAAAATTACTTAAACTAAGTTAAGCTACATCAATCATCCCAACATAAAATAACTAGCCCATTATATAAATATTGCACAAAAGTTGAGGTTTACAAAAATACATCACAAAATATAGAAATCAAAGATTAAAAATACAAGATAATGAAATAAATCACTTCCCTTGATTTTTGCTCCAAAATTCCTTCAATAATGTTTTGAATCTTCACCTCACTTCTTGCTTCCTTGCTTCAATGGTGCTAGTAACTTAGAAACAAAAAAATAATCTACAAACTAAATTACAAACAAAACAAAAACAAAGAAAAGAAAAGGAAAAGAAAAGAAAAGAAAAAGAGAGAAAAAGGGAAGGGGGCTAGGGTTTGGTGGTTGAATAATGTGGATGATGTCTCTTGAACCCTCTCAAAAATGCCCTAAAAACCACTCTTTTCGCGTAGATCCGCGAAAAATAGCATATGGACCGAACCGGGTCGCACCGGGTCGGCCCAGATTATTGCTCCAAATTTTGACCACGCGATCGCTTGGTTGAATGCCTCGCGATCGCGTGGCTGACTTGAAAACTCTCGGGTTGGAATATATGCTTGATTCGCGATCGCTGCCTGTGCTTAACCACGCGATCGCGTGGTTCAGCTGACTGAGTGTTTGTGGTATGGTCCTTCAATTAATTGCCATCCAAGTCCTCCAACTTCTGGTCTTCTTCAATTTAGTCCTCGAATTTTGACTTTTATTACAAATATGCCCCTGAAATATTTGCAAGGTAGGTCCTCCATCTTTCTGAGATGTTGCAATTAAGTCCCCAAACTTTTGATTTCTTTCAATTAGGTCATTGGACATCAAATTTGCTCTTCTTTTAGCCTGATTGCACTCCAATCTTGTCCATTTGCTTTCCAATTGAGGTTGTACCTAATTGTACAAGATAAACACAATATATAAGTAGATATTTGCTCAATTTGTCAATTAAATTGTCTATTTAAAAGCACAATAAGTGTGTAAAATGCACACTTATCAATGGACTTAAGAGTTTGGGGTTTAATACACTTGATATGTGTGAATCCTTTTGTGTTCAAGCTACGAGAGAGTGTGATTAATTCATCACTTTTATTGATGATCACTCCAGATCTCAATTCTGAACTTAATATCTCATTAATCCGAAATGTTGAAGAAATTCTAGAATTTTGGATAGAAGTTGAGAAGTAATTAAGAAATTGAGATACTTCGATTAGATCGAGGTTCGTGTATGTCTCATGTGAGTTTAGGAACTATTTATCGAAAAAGGAAAACAAGGTAATACCAAATCAATGATGAGTTGTCCTCATTACTAGTTTCATTTGGGAATGTACACCGGAGATAGTCAAGTTCCTTCATAGCCTAGTACATTGATTTGTTTCCTGAAATACCCCTAGAGTTGTGTCATGGGTGCAAGCCCAGTTTATACCACATTTAAATTTTGGGACTTTTGACACACAAGCTAAAAGAAAGGATTGACGAAATGGAGGCAACAATGAAGGTTTGATTATTTATAAGGTATACAACGAAATTAGAAATTATTTCTTCTATAGTCTTCTGGTCAAAAAAGTATTTATTGAGTAAAAATGTAACTTCCTTAGAGGATAAGGCATATAGAAGAATACAAATCCACAAGTAAAATTCTATTGGATAAGATGTTAGAACGTGGTTCAAACAACTTGATTCCAGGTTTTCACATAGAATTAATCTTGACGATTTGGGACTTCCTACGGAACTGATGGTTGCTGATCCTAGTGGGAGAAATGGGCAAGTGGTTCAAACACTATTCTTGCCCGGTGATCCTAATGGACAGGGGAAAACCAAAGGTTGTAGTTGAAGAAGTTCTCACTGTTCCACCTCCTCTTTATGTTCATAGGGAGGTAGTGGAGAGGTTGATCCCAGTAAGGGATATAACCAAGTAGTGGGAGGAGAGGAAGAAACTCTATTTGGACATAATGGAATTCATTTCCTGCTACTAATTGGAGTGGGAAGTCATAAGACCACCTTCTTGACACTTATTCTATAGAGAGTCTTTTTTAAACAGTCTCTACTGAAATAAGAAAATGACTCCTCCTCATTTAGGGAAGTGGTAAAAGTTATGGATTTGAAATCATGGAAGGTGAACGTGAACTCGGAAGTTGATTTCTTGTACTACTGCAAGGTTTGGATATTTGTAGACACACCTAATGGGGTCAAACCTATAAGGTGTGTTGAGTCTTTAAGATGATAAGAGAATGGTAGATGGGAAGGTTGATGCCTTCAGCGAAAAGGCTTATGGCTATGGGTTTATGAAACCCTTCTCGCCAATCGCCATGCAAAAGTTTACCTGAATCTTTTATCCATTATCGTTCATTGTGAAAATGAGGTACAACAGATGGATATCAAGACGTTGTTTCTTGAATGCATCTTGAGAAAATCATTTACAAAGTGTAACCTGATGGGTTCATATACAAAAGACCATGGAAGTAAGTTCATGACTTACAAGTTTCTAACTTCGGATTTGGGTAATTTTTCAAGATATGGAATGTATAATTTGATCGAACCATTGTGATACATGTTCTTGATCAAAATCTTGCTATATCTTAAGTACACTTGTGTATACAGAAAGATGAGATAGTTTTCGCAACTATTTATTTGAATGACACTGTACATATGTGTGAGAGTATTTTCATTAAATAGTAGTTGGTAACAGAAATTAGGTTTGAAGGGCTTGTAGATGACTGTCTATTTTTTCTAGACATCTGTATTTTTCGGATTAGGAGAAAAATGGAATAGAATAGTCTCAAGTTTCATATAATAATAAGATACTATCTACATTTGCAATATTTAAGTCCTGAAAGTGATAACTTTCTTTGTGGACTTTATTTATCTTATGAGTATTCTCCTAAGACTCATGGTAAGATAGAGAAGGTTCCTTATGCTCCAGTTATAGGAAGCCTTACTTTGCACTAGATAGGTAATATCTTATGCTAGAGATATTGTTGGTGATTATTAGTTTGATACAGGATTAGATCATTGAATAGAGGTAAAGCATATACTCAAACGTATTTGGAAAACAAGTAAATATTTGCTTATATGTTCAAGTTGTGATCTAATGGATTAAAACTAATTAAGATCTGATTTGACCAGGACTCTCAAGAGTCGTCAAAATTGGAATATAACTGGGAGATAAGGTGGTTAATTAGTTGAGTATAATACAATCTTGGATTGTTTGTTATAAAATCGTGACTTACATCGAAAGGAGTTACTATCTTGATTTGGAACATGATCATTAACGTAATGATGATGTTGATAAGATGGACGATTTGATGTTTCATGTATACTCTAAGGGCAAGTGAGAGATTGTTGGAATTATATATGCTCATAGAGTATAATTCATGACATTTAAAATAAAATATTAATTGATTGTATTAATATGAAGTTGGGTTTGTCCAGGGTCAATTTGATATTACAAATTGAGTGTTTAAGTTGTTAAATACATAAAGATTCAATTTGTAATTTGATCTAAAATCAACGTTCACGATCAGTAAATAAATATGGACAATTTATTTTGATAACAACGCCTCGATTTTATTAAAGTCTATATTTGACTTTGGTAAGTACGTTTGGAACGTATTGAATGGGACCACGTGAAATTAATTTGTGACATTGACCATACAAATTTAATTTCACTTGATTATCGTACGTGTGACCTTAATCCTGATCGGATAATGAACTTCGATTACTAGCTTGAAGTTCTTTGAGATATCAATGGGTGAGATCAAATTGCTGATCAATATCTCGGTACTTTGGGAATTAAAGTAAACTAATGAGGAACATATATTCATATTATGGAATTCGTCAACTTTAGGTATGATCATAATCTCACTGGTTCTTCTAATGGACAGTTAAATATGAGCTCAGTAACTCGACGGTGATTGTTGAATTCTATGATGTGATGTGATCACATAGAACTGTCTGATAGATGATGAGAGTTGAGATTTTATGAATATTCAGAGAAGGGTATTTTGGTCAATTTAGCTTGCTCTAAATATTCGAGTTGATCGATGGGGGTAACATGTAAGAGCGATAAGTCAGAGGATAAAGTTATTGATTATTGTTTCAGTAATTACAATTTTACTAAGAGTGCAATCTCGTTCTTTTAGTGGAATAGAACGTGATTAATTAATTAATTTTGACTGATCAAGAGTTGACCATGTCATAATGAATTAATTGGAGTTTAGTTTAGTTGGGTCCGATCAAGTTCCCTCAGTGGCTTCACTATAATAGGTTTATACAGGCTTATTACCTGTATTGGGCTGTGCAGGAATGGGCCTAGGTTATGGTACTAGGATTGGTAGGGTTTTAGAGTGTAAAAATGTTACAAATAGTCTCCTAAGACTATTTTTCTTAACCTAATTGGCAAAGTGGTGAGGCACACACTAAAGTGTGTAGTGTGTATTTTTTCTTTACAAAGAAACCCTAATCCTAGTGTAACCTAGGTCTTGAGAAAGGTGACCACACACCTGCATAGCTGCCATTGGAGAACACCAGGGAAAGCTTGAGGGTTTGAAGCTTTAGTGCAATCAAGAAGCAGTGGAAAAGAGATTATTGTAAAGCACGCCACAAGGGTAATTTCTCTTTCTTTTTATGTGCACAAAATTATTTATTTCAAGTTAAATACATAGATCAGAAAATCCTATAACGGGATGATCTAGTCACAGGAAATCTATTTTTGTGAGTAGAGCAATCCGGGTTTCCAGCACGGTCCTCGTCCAGACTTCGAGTCACCAGTTCTAAAAGCACAATTCCAAGGCCATATACATCGATTTTCTCATCCACTTTGGTAGTGTAAGCACTTGTGCTGCTCCAATAGCTTTAGCCAATCTCACTGGCCAATCCAAAACATATTGGACTTTAAGCATTCCTCTTCTTCCCATGGAGCCATCTATTAAGACTCTGGTTTTCCATGTACTCGTATACAAGAAGCTTTGAATCATTACTAGAAATACAACACAGAAGTTTCACTATATTGGAATGATGCACCTAACCAAGTATTTCAATCTCAGCAAGAGATTCTTTCTCGAGATCATAATCTAACTTTTTTTTACTCCAAATCTTCTTAACAGCAACTTAACGACCTTCATGATCAGCAACGATTTTGTACACCTTACCCGAGCCACCACTCCCAATCATATTACTCTCTGTCAAACTCGACAAAATATTTACTTCAGTGAAATCTTGCCTCTGGAACGAGGTCAATTTCCATGTTACAGTCTAAGCTTCTTCCTCTTCTCTAACCATGATGAATGTCACCAAAATGGAAACTAGAAAAAAGGCTCGCTGCGAGGACTAGAACCACAGAGATAATCGTAGGTGACAATTTCTTGTTGTCCTGGGATTTGGCATTACATTTTGAAATCTAAGATTGTTCAATAAACTATTTCCATAGGCCATGTTATCAAATTCGCTTCATGTTTTCACTATGAGTTGGTTTGAAGACAGGTTAAGAGAAATGAGCTTCAAATGGCCTGATTGAGATGGGATTTCACCCGAAAAATGATTCTGTGACAAGTCTAGATCAAGAAGATCGGGTAACGAACCTAAGATCGGAGGAATTGGACGCCGAGAGTTTTTCCAGGGGAGATATAATGTAGTAAGAGATTTCCAGGATATAATTTTGGATGGAAGTGCACCAGAAAGTGAATTTCCATCAAGTTTTAGAGTGATAAGCTGTTGAAGGCTAGTAAGCTCCACATGAAATGGCCCTGAAAACATATTGTTAATTGCCTTGAACACAATAAAACTTGCCCAAATTGAAACTCTAGTAGGAATTTGATCGGAAAATTTGTTGTTCTATTAACAAATATCTAATTTACCTTATTTGTAGAATTGTATTTGTAGTAGGATATTATTTAGTAATCTTTTATTTTAGGTATAACTCATTTTCTTGTGGAACAAGTTGGGGTCCTAGGATTGATGTAATATATATCTTGTAATATGCTTCATTATTGATTGAATCAATATACACAAGAGAATTATTTTTCTCTAAACATAATTTCTTCCACAAACTTTTACATGGTATCAGAGCTTCGATTCTGAGCAACAATATCTGGCACGAACAATGATGGAAAAATTATAGAAGCAACAATTTCCCAATGGGATCCCATGGCGCTACAGCAATCCGATCATCCTGGCTTAATTCTTGTTGCTAAACCACTAGGTGGAAAAAATTATGGACAATGGAGTAGAGTTATGAGAGTTTCCCTAATTGCCAAGAATAAAATCGGCTTCCTTGATGGCAAGATCGAAACACCAGAAGCAGAAGATGAAAAGTATTCGATATGGGAACGAAGTAATCACATGGTGCTCTCCTGGATACTCATTTTGGTACATCCAGATATTAATGAAAGTATCATATACTCCAAGTCCGCCACAGAAGTATGGAATGACTTAGGAGACCAATTTTCTCAAGGTAATGGTGCTAGATATTTTCTTACAATTGTTGATGATTTTTCTCGTTATACTTGGGTACATCTCATGCGTCACAATTCTGAAACTCAAAGCATAATTAAGAATTTTTTTTGTTTGGGTTAAAACTCAACACAACTTGACCATAAAAGCCTTGAGATCTAATAATGGACAAGAGTTCTTATCCTTGCAACCATTCCTAGATGAAAGTGATACCGTTTTGCATAGGTCATGTCCTTACACCCCCCAACAAAATGTAGTTAGGAGAAAGCACCGCCACCTCCTTAATGTTGCTTGTGCCATTATATTTCAAGCTAGTCTTCCATTGAAGTTTTGGGGGGAACATATCAGTCTGGCTTTATCAACCGCATACCTTCAACATTGTTATCATACAAAACACCTTATGAAACATTGCACAAAAAACCACCATCTTATTCCCATTTACGTGTCTATGGTTGCCTATGTTTTACAACAAATCTTACACCCAACCATAAATTTGACAAGCGAGCCAGGCGGTGTGTGTTTCTTGTATATCTCTCAGGACAAAAAGGATACCTCCTATATGACCTCACTGATAGGAAGTTAGTAGTGTCCCGAGACGTCGTGTTCCATGAAATTACTTTTCCATATGTCTCCCAACAAAATGAAGTAACCAACTCCATCCCATTGCCACAATCTATACTAATGGATGTTGAGGTGCCAAATTTTACATACCCTGACAACCAACATATAGCAGAAACAGATGACTTACCTGGAAATCCCGAAAACTATTCAACCGGTCTACCTCACTCGCCAACCAGTCAGCCGATCATTCCAGAAACATCTTGTGGTTGACCTACTTCACCACCCGATCGACCACTCATCCCAAAAAAGCCTATTGATCGGCCAGAACCATCTTCTCCCTTAACCCGTCTCGTAGATCCTCCAAATGATCAACCAGACCAAACCCAAATTCGACGATCCACAAGACCAGTTCAACCCCCAACTCACCTAAGAGATTACTATGTCAATCATGCTCTACCTACCCAAGATGGATCTCTTTCGGTCAAATCTAGCACTCGACACCCTATATCAAGGTACATGTAATATGAAAATATTTCTTCTGCTCATCGTGCTTTTACATACAATATTTCTCATGTCATTGAGCCAACCACAAATGAGGCAGCATGTCAGGATCCCAAATGGGTTGCTGCTATGAATGATGAAATGCGTATCTTGGAAGAAAACAATACTTGGTCACTTGTCTCACTTCCTCCAAGTCATCATCCTATTGGTCGTAAATGGGTGTTCAAAGTCAAATTTAATTCTGGCTGTACAATTGAACGATACAAAGCACGGTTGGTGGCAAAGGGGTTTACACAACGAGAAGGGATTGATTATAATGAAATTCTCGCTCCGGTTACGAAGTTAACGACAGTCTGATGCTTACTTGCTATTGCCTCCATTCAAAACTGGACTCTTCATCAAATGGATGTACAGAATGCCTTCCTTCATGATGATCTTGATGAAGAAGTCTATATGACTCCCCCACCTGGATTTCGTTGACAGGGGGAGACACCACTTGTGTGCCGACTTTACAAGTCTTTATATGGATTGAAACAATTATCCCACTCTTGGTATCAAAAATTTGTATATGCTATTATTCAGTTTAGGTTCAAACAGTCACATGCAGATTACTCACTTTTTACAAAGGTCAGTGGTGATTCATTTACAGCCGTTCTATTATATGTGGATGATATGATTATCACAGGAAATGATAAAGCAATTTCTACTACAAAAATGTTTCTTGCATCTCAATTCAAATTGAAAGATCTTAGAACATTAAAATACTTTCTTGGAGTAGAAATTGCTCGCTTAAAACCAGGGATCTCAGTAAACCAAAGGAAGTATACTCTTGATATTCTTCAAGAGGCTGGATTATTTGGAGCGAAACCTACAGCATTTCCCATGGAACAATCATTGAAACTTAATTTGACGAATGGAAAATTGTTAAAAGATCCCACATATTATCAACGGTTGGTAGGGAAGCTCATTTATCTTTACTAGACCGGAAATCTCATATTCACTCAAGACACTTAGTCAGTGAAGGAACCTAGACAGACCCATCTTGATGCAATTCACCGATTGCTCCGATATTTGAAAGGGGCACCAGGACGAGGATTATATTTCCCATCTAAAGGGAAATTACAGCCAACAGGATTTTGTGATGCTGATTGGGCTGGAGATGTCATTACACGATGATCAGTTAGGGATATTGTATATTTCTGGGAAAGACACTTATATCATGGAAAAGTAAGAAGCAAACGACCATATCCAAATCTTCTGCAGAAGCGGAGTATAGAGCGATGGCTTCCATTACTTGTGAGCTTACGTGGTTGAGACAATTGCTGAAAAACTTACGTGTAAGTCATCCACAAGCAGCAATACTATATTGTGATAATCAAGCAGCAATGCACATTGCCACTAATCCAGTATATCATGAAAGGAAAAAACACATTGAAAATAGATTGTCACATTGTTCGTGAAAGAATTGTTAAAGGAGAAATCAAGACTGCCTATGTTCCAAGCAACAATCAAATTACTGATTTGTTCACTAAAGCATTAGGCAAGGAGGCATTTCACCGTTTCACTTACAAGTTGGGCACTTTTGACATACATGCTCCAACTTGAGGGGGAGTATTAACAAATATCTAATTTACCTTATTTGTAGAATTGTATTTGTAGTAGGATATTATTTAGTAATATTTCATTTTAGGTATAACTCTTTTTCTTGTGGAACAAGTTGGGATCCTAGGGTTGATGTATATATATCTTGTAATATGCTTCATTATTGATTGAATCAATATACACAAGAGAATTATTTTTCTCTAAACATATTTTCTTCCACAAACTTTTACAGTTATCAATCTCCAATGGGTCAAATTCCAAGCTATTCAATTCGGGAGCCGACCAAAGAAAGAGTTAGGACTCAACATCAAGCTAGTCATGTTCAATACAGCCCAAAGGCTTGATGGAATCTCCCCTGAAAAACTTATTACCATAGAGCTGCACTTTGCGTAAAGTCTAGCAATTTCTAAGTGATTTGGAATCTCTCCAGTTAAATTGTTGTTAAAAGTGTTAAGGAAATATCTTGTAACTTGGAATTATTTGTAGGTACTCAATCATTGGATGAATCACAAACTGAAGATAAATTAAAATCACTGGTGTGATAATCTTCCCAATATTGTTGTTATCTTTTCTTGTATAGATAGAATTTTATTAATTTCAGTTTCCTAGTCTTTGTTGGACTATTTGCCTATATATACACCGTTGTAACTCTCATTTGATATACAACAAAAATATTTTTCTCATATTGTTCTTTCCAAAAAGCAACTATGCCAAGCAAATTTCCCCGACGCACAAATTTAAATTGATTATCAGAAACTTTGAATGCTTCGAGTGAAGGCTTATTTCAAAGGGTAAACTTCCACTCAAGCTTGGGATTATACACTTTTCTTTGTGGGATCTCTCCATACAACTGGACCACTGGTTTGAATACAGATTCAAGAGCTCCAATTCTTTCAACTTCACAAAAACTTCTGGAATTTTTCCATTCAAGAAGCTCATGACAAGATCAATCTCGACTAGATTTAATGATTCTATCAACGATGGAATTGGACCGGAGAACTGGTTCTTATACAAGTAAACATTACTCAAATTCTTTAACAAGAATAGCCCATTTGGAATTTCCCCATACATATCATTTTATGATAAATATTCCGAATGCTCAAGGCTGGAAAAATTGGCAAAACTTGCCGAAATTTTTCCTATCAAGTTGTCCTCGTCCTCATCAACCAAATATACTTCAGTTTCGTCAATTTCCCAAACTTCGACAGTATAGACGCCTGTAAGAAGTCATTAAAAGCTATTCCCAGATAGTCAAAGTTCACCAATTTCCACATCTTATATATAGGGTTAAGGATTGATCAGTTTCCCGTGACAAGTACACTATGTTGTTCGATACATGCACATGTTGCGTCCAAAATATGCCTGTATCTGGCAACGTAATGTGCCCGTCACGGACAATAGGTCTTTTCTCCTATAGGATTAATGGTACGTTTAACGCCTTTGAAATATTAATATTGATTTTCAAATTAGTTGAGGTGATTCATATTGTTGATGGAAAAAATAAAATTGTAAATGGTTGCAATTTTTAATAAATTAATATTTTATTAAGAAATCTCATCGAATTCCTTGAAATATGTATTAGATTATTTTACAAAATGCCAGCTTAATAAAAAAAATCACGTTTCATATATCGCGAAGAAATATAACATCATAGTATATTAGGCCAATTAAGAATTGGTTTATAAAATATTTATGATAAATCACGAAAAAATATGAAAAAACTATGCATAGGAAAATCAAATTAATTTAGGGGCATATTTTTGTTATGACAAATATAATATTATGTAAGTTCAAACAAAAATATTGATTTTATTTTTCCAAAAAGAATTTTGAAATTATTTATTTTATAATTCTTAATTAGAATATAATTAAAAATTAACTTTCTCTTTATATGAATTAATTAATAATTTTAATAAGAATTTAAGAATATTATTGACAAGAGAGAAAAAAATATTTAAATGTATTGTATATTAATATTACTAACCAATAATAAATATTTTTAACAAAAAATAAATCAAATATTAAAAATATATATGCCAACTTAAGGGTGTTATTGAAAAATATTTAATTATATCGTAGATTAATATTATTAATTAATAATAATATATAATGAAAATAAATTAACTGTTAAGGATAATATGAACCTAAATCATAATAATTTAAGGGTAAAAATGAGAAACTAAAAGTTTTTTAGCCATTCATACTTCTAATATATTTAAAATTATTAGATAATAAATCAACGATAAAATATAAGTATATAACATTATAAATTTTTAGATGACAAATTAATGTAATAAAGTATTGAATGTTATTAAATAATTGGGTGGGGGTATATAGAAAAATATACAAGTGTAAAATAAGTATTCAAAAGTCTCCTTCATCATTCTTTTCTAGATACTGATGATAATACATAAAACGTTGTACGTGATGTTTTAATGTCGTTATGAAATAATAATAATAATAATAATAATAATAATAATAATAATGGGTTAATTTCATCCACTTTGGTTCATTTCGTCCAAAATAAAAAATTGTGGACCTAAAATACAATTGTTATCCCAAAACTAAAATTGTGGACCTAAAATACAATTGTTATCCCAAAAAAAAAAAAAAAAAAAAAAAAAAAAAAAAAAAAAAAAAAAAAAAAAAAAAAAAAGATGCTTGGTGTACAGGCCCCCTGTACAAGGAGCGTTCTCCAAAAAAAATCCTCATCTCCACCACCACGCCGCATCTGCCTCCGCCTCTCACCACCAACACTAATCTGCCACTTACGATTTCCCAATCTTCATCAGCCGTCGAAAAATAGATACAAAATTGGTTTTAAATTTCACCGGATTTGGTGTGATTTTGAACCAGTCCACCAGTGCAAAATTGTACCAAAAATCCCTCCCTTCGCAGGTGCGATTTGCACCAGTGGAGTAGGATTTTCTGTCCCCCTCTTTTAGTGCAACGAAAGTTGTGATGGGAGACGGAGCTGCTGGCAATTGAAGGCAGAGGTGCTGGCTGGTAGGAGGTAGAGGTGGTTGATGAAGATGGGTTTCTCTGCAATTTTTCTTTTTGGGTCAAAATTATATTTCAGGTCCTCAATTTTAATTTTAGGCCAAAATCTACCCGAGTGACAATTAGTGAAATATTTCAGGTCCTCGTCAACCAAATATACTTTAGTTTCGTCAATTTTCTAAACTCTGGATGTATAGACGCCAGTAAGAAGTCATTACAATTCATTCCCAGATACTCAAGGTTCACCAATTTGTAGATATCTGCCGAAAATGTACCACTGAACAAGTTCAAGAACACGTACAAAGTGTTTAGCTTAATTAAGTTTTCGATGGCCGGAGGTACATCACCGGTGAAGTTGATGGCGCTAATATCAAGGTACTGGAGTGACGAAACCCGATCTATATTCGCCACAAGGGTGCCAAAAAAGTAAGTTCGAGAGAGGTCTAAAAGCTGAAGCTTTCAGCAATTGAATAATACAATAGGAAAGTTTCCAAGGATTAAATTGTAGGAAGGCTCTAGGGCAATGAGATTCTTGAGGTTACAAATAAAACATGGGATTTGTCCTGTGATGATGTAGTCTTTGGCGAAAATTCCGGTGACGGGGCCATCGTCGGATTATTGGATCTCCGTCCAATCACAGTGTGAGTTGGTGGAGTTCCAGTAATTGAGCAGTGGTGGATTTCCCAATTTTTTGTTTTAGATTGAGTAGGGTGGTTCTTTCGATCGGTGAGAATTGTGAGTTCAAAAAAACAGGTATGATACAGACCAGGAAAATGAAAAATAGTAATTGGATTTTGTGGTAGAGCAAGGGCTTCTGTCATTTGAATTATTTTTCGGTGGCCACGAATGGATCCGGATCGAAGTTTAGCTATAGTGGTCGATCGTTATCATCGAAACCAAAATGTTATAATGAAATATATGAATATATAATCTAATACAAACCAAAATAAGAGACAAAATACATGATATGACATATATAATTCAATAATCACAGTTCACAATTCACAAATTTCACAATTCATGAATGACAAATCAAATCAAATATTCATCAAATTTCAATAATCTCAATTCACAAATAAAATATTCACTCAATCACAATTCACATAAAAGGGGAAATATGGGGTTCACAAGTGATCTCATTGCAAAAACTTAAAAATAACATAATATGATAATAATATTTATGCAGAATTTCCAAATAACACTTAAAAACTAAAATCAATTCAAGGGCAGTCTCAAATTACCTTAGAACTGACAGAATCAATTTTAGGTCAAGAATTTTTGTTGTTGCTCATTTGCTATCCAAAGACAAACCAACTGCCAAGAGGAAGAAAGAAGATAATCAAGAATTGAGATTATCGCTTCTATTCTTAGAAATTACAAAATCTAAAAAAAATAAAATTAAAACTTACGAACTCTAACTATCGGTCGGTGGCATGGCGTGCAGAAGTGGTGGCGTGGCCGTCGCCTATCGGAGGTGGGTTGGTGCTCGGTGGGTGAGTGACTGCGAGCTGCTGCATCACAAGGAACCGAGGAATCCAGAAGGAACAATCGATGTCGAATTGTCGAACAAAAGCCTTTGTCCGAGAACGAATGGTTTGGGGTTTGGGTACGTGGAAATTACACCCAACTCTACTTTTAAATATTCAAATTCATAAATGAGATAAAACTTATATTACTTAAAAAAATCAGGTCTTATTTCAAATTTTAATTAATTAAAAAATTTACATAATATTATTTTATTAATTATCCAATCATATCCCAATTTTAAACCACAATACACAATTTAAAACCCTAATTATCTCCCTCTCTCTCCATCCTACTGTATCCACACTTCCCATCTCTTACATTTTTCTTCACGCCTTAATATCGCCACCATTAACCTTACAAATCATCACCACAGGCGGCGGCGCTCAATCGGTGTTGTTGAGCCCCTCCTTGGCTACGTGACAAATGGCTGCCTCTCGCCCAAGCGCAATGGCTGTGCTTAGACTCCAGCGATTAACATATACATCCTAAAAAAATGCCTCGCCGTACAATGGTGTGACGATCCGCCGCTGATATTGCGCTTCTTTTTAAAAAAAATCCAAATTACTGGCAGGTGACCAGCTAGCGCGACCACGCTAACTTGCCAGTCGGTAGATCCGTCACTACCGCTGGCCAAGTGTGGTGGTTTAGTATTATGGTGCGCCTGGTGGTTTTTAGGATGACAAACAAGAAGTATATGTGAAATCAAAGGCCTGAGAATGACACATCCAAGTTTTAAAATAAAGTCAGATTTTTTTACAAAAAAATAAAAATAAAAAAAATACATAAATAAATAAAGGATGACGTTAGAGAGGTATGAGGCTATATATTTAAAACTAATTTGGTAAAAACAATATTTATAGATAACATAATATGATACATATGTTTGATTTTAAGCTACTAATCTTCCCTCTAATGTTGAAAATTTTGTCCAATCAAATTGATAATCTTTTTTTGGCGGTTTAAAGTATCACACATTTGGGATATATATTCAAAAAACGCATTTTTCTCAACATTCTTTATTTTCCATTTTAGTGCATTGTGGTGGATCAATTGCACTATTGAAAAATTAGATGGAAAAATTAAGCTCTAACCATAAGTCAATTATAACAGGAAGAATTATGATATTGGCATGAGGCGTAATAGAATTCCCTAAACAAAAAGGGAAGTATTTTGTTCTCAATTAAATTAATTAGAGACGTTTAACAAGCAAAAATGTTAAACCATTTATCGACATCCAAACTAACACTTATTAAAATGTTGAAATTCATGTTCACTAGCATTATCAAGACACATTCTAGATTATATAATCTGAAGATTATGCTCATAATTTAAAATTCAAGCAATAATTTTGCAAACTTCAGGTTGTGAACACCATGCAATCATCTAGTATATGTATCAAATCTATTAGATACAAATAATTTTTACATGATCAACGTGGAGGATGATGGGGGCCATTTATCACCCTAGTTATTTTCAGAAATATAAGGAATTTAATCCCTATTTTAGCTAGTGACAGTCAAGAAATTTCATGAAAGAGAACAAAATCAGAATTGAAGAATCTTCTAGTTCTTCATTGAGTATCCAATTTTAATTTCGCATCATTATTGGTTCAGTGATGGTCCAACTGGTCATGCCAAATTATAAAATCAAATTGAACTTCTGGTTCAATATAAGATATGATTCAATGATTAAACATTATAGAATCATATATCATTCAAGTAGTCAAATTAATAAATTTCATTATGACATTAGTTATATGTTTTCCTTTAGGGATAAACATGAACTCAAATGATATATCCTTCGAAACATATGATACTTCAAAAGCACGTTTTTATTACTCATTCAAAATCAATATTCTTTCAAGAGCAATTAATATCATACTCTTTCAAGAGCAATTAATATTACTTTATAATTGTTGTGCTTCTTCGACAGCAACAACATATTAAGCATATTAAACTTGATTCAATGTGAAATGAGATTTTTGCTTCTTCAAGAGCAAAAACGAAATATTCTTCTAGAATATTTTATTAAATAACTAAAATGAGATATTCCTAATGTGAATATTCTGCTGAAATATCAATTTAGATCAATATTCTTCTAAAACATTGATTTAGATTGTTTCTTTATCCAGAATAGTGATACATATTCTTCTGAAATATTGTACTATATTATTAAATGTAAAGCAAACATTCAAACAAATGTTTATTGTAAATTGGTATAATCAAAACGATATGATAAGATTGAATAACTATACCACTTTCTATGAAAATTCAAAATTAATAGAATACTAACATTTACTTTGAGCAGAAAAAGAAACTATGTTATTCGTGAACAAGTAACATAATAAATTGAAATATTTATCATAAAATAATTTTGTTTTTCTTCAAGAGTAACAACAAAATATTGTCCCAGAATATCAATTTAATAACATATCTCATAATATTGGGCTCTTCGAGATAAAATTATATTTCGTTATAATATTTCATATGAGATAAAATTATGATTCTTCAGGAATCATCACAACAATATATTTTTCTACATCAGAATAATCTTCTGAATTATTAATAAATTCGAATTTCTTTGAGAATGTGAATGCAATATTTATCACATGAGCAATAAAATAATATTCTTCTAGAATATTGAAATGTAGCAATAACGCAATATTCTTCTGAAAAATTGATTCGAAGCTCATTCAATTATAATAATAATTAATATCTATTATGCTAGTTAGGAGCAAAAAAATGAATTATTCTTCTGGAATAATTATATTTCTAAAATCGCGATTCTTCAAGAATAATAAGTCAATATCCTTCTGGAATATTGACAAATTATGCTCCCCAGTAGCAAATAATATTCTTCTGAGATATTAATATTAATGATTCATTTTACCTTTCGAACTAACAATATTTGTGTTCTATACGAGTAACGATAAATTATTCTTCTGGAATATTTATCTAACGTGTGTTGTGTTTCTTCGAGAACACTAACACCATATTCGTTTAAAACATATTTTAAATTATACTTCTTCAGGAGCATTAAGTCAATATTCTTCTAAAATATTGAAATTGTAATATACTTCTCTTCACGAGCAAGTAGTATTATATGTACAGGATATTACTTGGGTTACAAGATAAAGATAAAATCTAAATATTACAAGAATATTGGATTAACATAAACAAAGAGATATACTACAAATAAATCGTGAACATGGTTATCCAATCTTTGCTGATTTTGATTACAAGATTTTAGGCTGATCTTGTGCGTCACAAATGGTATAGATAAACATAATTGATATAGGCAAAAAGAGATAATGACAAATTCTCAGTACCTTTTAGAATGAAAATTAATGTGCTGGAACAAGATACGTCTTCTTCCACTAACGAACTTATTTCAATTCTTCAAAAATAATAAATCAATATTCTTCTGAAATAATGAAAATTATAATTTATGTCCCTCATGAGCAAATTCTTCTAGAATATCAATTATAATATTGTGTTATTTCAAGAGCAACAACAAATTATTGTTAAAAATTTTAGATATTTGCTCTTCTGGAGCAATTGAATAATAAATATTTCAAAATTATGCTCTTCAGGAGCAATTAATATTCTTCTGGAATATTATAATGTTGTGCTACTTCAGTAGCAACAACAAATTATTTATTATAGTTATATTAATATTCTTCTGGAATATTAATTATACAGTTGCGCTACTTTAGGAGTAACAATGTAATGAACTATTAATTTAAATGTAAAAAGAAATTCCAAAAAAACCATAATATATAAACTAAACACATATAAATATGTTATAAGCACGTAAATAATCAATTAGACATATATGGATTTTGACAAAATTTGCACAAATTGAAATTGAATTGAATTCGAAGGTTGACTTTGAAACTTCAATTGAATCCGTTAGATTCAAGAGAATTGAATTTTGAAATTCATTTTTTTCGCAGACGTGTACTGATTCTGTGATACAAATCAGTTTTCGAAAATTTATATTATAAAATTCATATGCCACCAAATTAATTTTGGTGTATATGATAGGTGATTATGCATAAATAAAATTACCTTGTAGCTAATAATATTTTTAAGAGAATCGTGCTGATAACGTGTTATAAACTAGAGAGAAAAAGAGAGAAGAATAGAGACACCAATAAACTTGTGTATTTTATTATGAACCGGAGCCCCCATATATATAGGGGAGAATAGGGATATACAAAGTAACAATTTCTAGGGTTACAGGGATACAATTTCCATTCACTATTACAAGATAATATTTACAACATATATATATAAATTCTTAATATGGAGATTATAGTTGGCATTTCCGAATATTTCGATTTATTGTGGAATGTTATGCATGCTTTCAATAAGTTAAAACAAGACCTTGAAATTTTGTTGCCACACATATTTGATCTTCTTAATTCTTGGTTTAACATGAAGTGGAATCAAACAAACATGATGATGCAACCAAACAAACATGATGACAAATGTATAACGAGGTTTTTCAAAATTTGTAATATATACTCTTCATAACAAAATTATTATTATTATTATTATTATTATTATTATTATTATTATTTAAATTGACACTTGGTTTTCGAAGTTTTTGCTATTCTTTTCCCATTGTACTTTTTTCTGAAATTTAGTTTTAATCAATGAAATATGTTCGTGTATCGCACGGGTGTGAAACTAGTTAGCCTCTGTTCGGAGGAAAAATCTATTTTTTAAACAGTTTTTTTGCTTTTTTCAAGATAGATGTGTGATTAAAAAGTGGAGAGAGAAAATGTATATGAACAGAGATTGATTTGAAGGATTGTGTAGTTTAATATTTGGTTTATAAACCAAAAAAGTGGAAGATCCGAACACATCATTATTTATTGATTTATTTGTGTTTTCTAGGTAAGATATGAGGTTAAAAATTGGAGAGAGAAAATGTGTGTGGTTGAAAAGTTGTATGAAAAATTATGTAAATTAATTTTTTTGTGTGTGTGGGTCGGACAGTTCATGAGTTCGGTTCGTTAAAAGCTCGGCTTAGCTCGTGAAAAGAGGGACTTGGACTTGGACTTGGACAGGACAGAAAATTTGGGTATTGGACAGTTCTGGTTCGGCTCGTGAAGCTGGTGGGCCGGCTCGTGAAAGCCCAACAAGCCGCAAAATAGGCCGGCTCGTGAGCTCCGCGCTCGTATATTTGTGATCGTTTTCATGGGTTTTTTATGTTTATAAATTGGTTTATAAATTGTAATGATTGGGTTAAAATATTTATAAACAACAAATAACATATAACAATATTATGTTATTATTATAGGTTTTAAGTTTTAAATTCTTAATCGAGTTCAGACTTACGAGAAAGTTATAATATTACAAGAATGTTATGTTTTAAGCATAAATTAAATGTTACAAATGTCACATAATATAATAATATATCTCAACGTCCAATTCAATTTTCTTTTTTTTTAACTCTTTTAATTTTTAAGTCCTTCAAATATAATTTTTTTTTAGAAAAAAAAAAAAAAAGACGTCACGAGCTAGCGCCAGCTTGTGAGCCAACAGGCTCACGAGCCAGACTTGAACGTCTCGTGTGACAAACAGGCCGGCTAAGCTCATTTCACACATGAATTTCTTAGGCTCGACTAGTGGGTCGGACCAAATTCAAGGTAAATGGACCGAGTCCGTTCAGCCCCTTTCACACCCCTAAATCATGTAGTCGAACACGGGAAATTTTTAATCTGAAAAACATGACCAACCAATGCGAGGTGTTCTGATTGAAGTCCAGTTTTGTATTATAATATATGTCCGAACTCACGAAGCCTACAAATCTGATCCGCTCTCTGAAGCCAATTTTCGAACTTGAAACGCATAAGCCGTCAGATCTCTCTGAAATCTGGTTTAGGGTTTGTTTATATACATTTTGATTGTGATTTTTGTTCCCTATGATCATGTTGAAGAGGCAATATAAGTCCGCTGCTCTGGAGAAAAAGGATAAGGTGATTCGGGTTTGATTCTCCTCTTTAATTTTTAATAAAGTATACGCCATTTGAAAAGTATAAGAACAAAAAATAAGAATTGAAGAAAAACTTATTCCTTTTCAAAATACTAGTATTAGCGTGTGCAATGCACGTGTTATAATTGTTAATGTGTACATGATAACGTCAAAAATATTTTCCACAATGCTTGGCTTTAGAATATTTCTATGTCAAGCAAACAACATAAAATAAAATAATCGTTGACCTTTTCAAAATGTCTCAGCCACCGAATGTGCAACAAAAAGAAGTCTACATAAAGCTAAAATTTGTTTGTAAACGACATTTTTCGTACATTTATTATATACTTTTTTCTCAGTCGGCTTTATTTTTTGTGGATGATGCAGTAATTTGATTCTTCTGGACTCTTTAACCTCCTAAATCAGTGTCTCCATTTCCTAACAGAAAAAGCAAACCAATCTAACTTCAGCACTACTTTGAAACTATGGATGTTAAGCAACAACAAAGTAAAGTTTATGTGACGCTTACTGATAAGTGTATTTTATACACTTATTTATATGCCAAAATTAGGATTTTATATATTTGTTTAAGAATATTTTCTATTCATTTACTTCTTATTTGTTTATATTTCAGAAAACAATCCAAAATTGAGAAATGGATGTAAATGAAGCAAATATCAAAGAATTGGATGATTATTGGAACTAATTTGTGAACATTTTGACTTGAGAGGAGTCAATTGAGAAGAACATGCAAGAAAAGAGAAGAAATCAGATGTTCAGGGGCTAAATTGCTCAAATTAAAAGATGAAGGACCAAGCGTGCAAATAAAAGGCTAGGACCAACTTGTAGTGCTTTGAAAGTGGAAATTCCATACTGGATGGAGAACCACGTGGCCACTGGTTTCAAGAGGCGTGGCCGCACGAGATATTCAAATTAAACAGAACCTGTTTTCGTGTAACTGCATGGCCGCGAGCTGAAGAATGGGCTTTTTACGCGAAATTCAACATGTTTTTCCCTTTTTTGCATGGATTTGACCTATACCTATATATACTTAATGTCATGCACGAATTAGGGTTCCCCAATATTGTTCTCAATAGTGCTTAGATGTGAATTTGTTGCTCAATCGAAAGGGGATCCACGCGAGGCCAAAGAGAAGATTGAAGATACAATAAGAGAATGAACGAGGTGATCTCTTTTCATGTTTCTTGTAATTTATTTTCAATTATGTATCTAGGCTAGACATTTTGTGTTGGGGATTGTGATGAAGCCATAATATTTTGATTCTATACTTTGACAATTGTTTAATTTATATGATTTATAGGTTTCAGTAGTTAAATTATGCTTTTTTTATCTTATGCAAACTTCTGGCCAATTTTTGTATAACTGAGTGGCCTTTTCCGAAAATCGAGAGTGTAGGAGAACGTTAGATATGTTTAATTACCACCAGGTCCGATAGGGGATAGATACCTCTATGCTTAGTGTTATCTTAAAAAAAAAGTGTTCACAAAATCAAAATGCTTTTCTAGTGTTCAATTCTTCATAGAGATATAGTTACGTTACATTTTAGAAAAATATTTTTAATGCATCCTCGAGAAAGAGGACTTAAATGATATAAGGAACATGAATTTTCAAAAACCTATGAATTGTAGTTAAACAATTAAGTCAAAGCCTAGATGATAGATTTATGGTGGATTCTCAATTACCAACATGCTTGCTTACATTGATTTCAATTCAAGTTTAAATTGCCTATTTAGTTTTATTTATTAATTTTAAATCATTCAACAAAATCATCTTTGAAATTCTTGTTCCGATTAAGGAAGCCAACCTAGAATACAATTTACTCAATCCCTTAGGTACGATATCTGGACTCTTGGGGTCCCACTTTATTACTTGTGCGATCCGTACACTTGCGAAAATTGCTAACAAGTTTTTGGCGCCATTGTCAGGGATTGTAGTTTATATTTATTTTCAAGTTACATTCACTAATTCGGACTTTTTATTGCTTTGTTAGTTTAGTTTAATTAATTTAATATTGTTAGTCTTTTTCTTTTCTTTTATTTTAGTCTAGTCACTGGTTCTTTTGTTCTCATAGTCGTGTATGCTACATTTGAAACACGGGAATCTTTTCAAAATTAACCCTGAAATAGAACGTACTTTGCTGTAGGTTCAGAAAATTAAAAGAATTAGATAATTTGAAAAATCAAAAACTGAAAGTCATGGCAAACAATGATAATTTGTTGTCATTTGTTGATCCTGTTAATGAGGATGACATGCTGGTTGATGACTTCATGACACCTCAGGAGGTTCAAACTCAGTCCAGCATAGTTTATCCTCCATTCTGGTAAGCAAACTTCCAACTAAAAACCAATGTCATAAATATGTTCCAAAATGGGCAACAATTCTATGGAAGACCTGATGAAAACCCACTTATACATGTCTCAGAATTTTGGGACATGTGTGAACATTTTAAATATCAGGGTGTGTTTGACGATGCGATCAGACTCAGGTTATTTCCATACACTTTAAGGGACAAGGCAGTTGACTAGCTAGACTCTCGTCCAGCTGCAAGTATAACTACTTGGAATGACTTGGTTCAGAAGTTCTATACTAAATTCATGCCCCTAGCAAAGGTTTCCAAGCTTAGACATGACATAACAGTTTTCCAGCAACTGGATGTTGAATCCTTCGATGATGCTTGGAATAAATTCAAAAACATACTAAGGAATTTCCCCAACCATGGGATTAATAGAGGTGATCAGGTTAAATTCTTCTATGAAGGGATGCTTTCGCATTTTAAGAGTATGGTTGATTCCTCATCGAATGGATCGTTGACTACAAAAACAATTGGTCAAGCATTGGAGTTATTTGAGAGAATTGCAAATACTAATGCAATGTGGGGATCTGATAGGATGATTTAAACGAAATCAGCAGGAGTGTATGAAGTTGACACCTACACTGCAATTTCAGCAAAAATTGATGCTTTGGTTGCAAAAGTGGAAAGTATAGCACTGGTGAACAATTCAGCTAAATCTGTAAAAGTGAGTTGTGATAAATGTGGTGCAAACTACACTACCTCAGTTGCCCCCATTCTGGCATGTCCAGTGGAGTAGGTAAACTTTGTGCAGGGGTAATTGCCAAAATAATCCATATTCCAATACATACAACCCAGGTTGGCGAAATCACCCCAATTTTTCATGGAAGGATCACAATGCTTGACCAATAAAGCCTCAATATTAAATAGAGGAGAAAAATTCTAACCTAGAGTAGATAGTGATGAAGTTCATGGATACAATGAACCAGTTGGTAGTGAAAATAGATTAGTACATGAACAAGATAGACCAGTTCATAACAAAAATAGAAAAGTTCATGTAGAAAACTAAGATGGTCTTGCAAAGCCATCAGACTTCAATAAAGAATTTGAAAACTCAGGTGGGGCAAATAGCACAAACTTTGACAACTAGGGCACCTGTCAAACTACTTGGTAACACAGATACGAACCAAAGGGAGCAGGTAATGGCGATTGCAGTTGTGGAAGAAGAAATGGACTATGTACCTTGAAGGATCAATTTAGCTTCTCGTGACAAGGTCTATGTACCTCCAATTCCTTACCCTCAAAGGCTTCAAAATCACACCAAGAAGAGGAATTAAATGCACTTAACACTCGAAGTGGTCTCCAATTACCTGATGTACAAGTGAAAAAACCAGCTGAGGTTCAAGAGGAAAGAGGTAAGAAGCATGTGGAAGTTCTTGAAAGTTCATCTGAGAAGAAGGACAAAGGATATGAGGTGAAATCAGCAATTAAGCCTCAAAATCCACAAGTCCCATTCCCACAGAGGTTACAAAAGAACAAGGAGGATAAGTAGTTTAACAAATTTCTCAACATGCTCAGAAAACTGCATATCAATATTCCATTCTTGGAGGCAATCACACAAATTCCAAGCTATGCCAAATTGTTAAAAAATATGATGTCAAGTAAGAAAAAAGCTTGAGGATCTCGAAGAGATTTCTTTAAATGAAGAGTGCAGTACAATCTTGCAAAGGAAACTACCTCCTAAGTTGAAAGATCCAGGAAGCTTTTCTATACCTTGTATCATTGGAGATCTACAGTTTAACAAAGTTCCGTGTGACCTTGGGGTGAGCATTAACTTGATACCTCTATCTTTGTATAGATGAGGAGAGCCAAAGCAAAGTAATATCAGGCTACAGTTAGCTGGTCGTTCTACTTGTTCCCCATATAGAGTCGTGGAGGATGTATTAGTGAAGACTGATAAGTTCATCTTTCCTTCTAACTTCATAATTATAGGCATGGAGTAGGATGAAAATATGCCATTGATTTTGAGTCGACCATTTTTGGAAACTGCTCGAGTATTGATTGATGTAGAGAATATACAGGTAGTACTTAGAACTTAAAATGAGGAGTTGACATTCACTATGATGCAAATGAATGCCCATGATTCACAACTTGAAAATTGCTCCAGAATTGATGTGGATCAGACAGTGAGATATTGGGAGCATTTTGAGTACAGGGCTCAAGATGATTGTAGGGGCTCAACATCAGATTTCAGGCATCCCTGATGATTTTTGCATTGAAGTCTAGCTCTAGACTATAAATGAAGCGCTTATTGGGAGATAACCCAACTTCTCAAACCCCTATGCTTATTTTGTTTTAATTTATTACTTTTTATTTATCTAATTGCTTTGCATTGCATTATTACTTATTAGCATGCTTAGGATGCATACACTTTCATGTTATGTGTCTCGAGTTTTGTTTATAGTTTAGTCTTGTATGTTAAAGCATTAATAGTATTTTGTTTGAATTGTTGCATTTGAGTTAGTCATTGCTTGACATTACATTATTTGAGTGCTAGTGGGATTAGGGTGCGTGCATGAATGTGTTTGTGTCTTGAGTTTCACTTGTGCTTGCATTGTGCATGTTTTGGGCACTTAGTAGGACTTTTAGTTTCATTGCATTTTTGCTTGTTTTCTTTGCTCATTATCACATAACACATTTAGCCTAGGACATGAACATGGTGTTCTGAAGTTGGTTGCATGCATAAGAAGGCATTTAGGGGTTGAAAATCGAGTTTTGAAATTCAAAAAGTCAAAATTTTTAAGCGTCAGCCAATGTACTGTGCGGCCACCACCTTTCAATTCAAGTGGCTGCGCGTTGGACATGTAATTCAGCAAAGTGCATATTTCAACTACGCAGCCACGAGATTTTATTCTATGTGGCCGCGCAATTGACTGGAGCTCAGATTCGACAGCTTTTTAGCATAGTAATGTATTATCAAATTTTCACAACTTAAACTCATTCTCTCTCCCCCAAATCACCTCTAGTTGCATCCTAAATCATTCCCCAGTATTAACACATCATTTTAGGTCAAATTTATCCTTGTTAACACATGCCAATCACATTATAGGTATAAATTTCCCTATCACTTTAGCTTTTGTCCAATTTTTGGTGTTCTTCACATCTTAGGTAAAAAATTGGAATTGTTTGTGGTTGGTGCTATGATTAGGATAAACATGGGTCATTGAATTGTGATTATATAGGTGTAAAATTTTGGCTTGATTCATGTATCCAAGTATATGCTTTGCGTTGATTTTCTTCCATGCACACCAAGTGCGTGATGAATTGCCAAAGTGACATTTTTGTTGAGTTTTTGCAAAACTTTTTGGATTATCACCTTAAGCGAATGTTTTACATCATTTGTGCATCATTCATTCATAGTTTACACTGATTTATGGCATAGAACTCGACATGAACATCATTTCACACCATTGCATCCATTGCAAGCTCACTGCAGGCACAATGCACCCACTGCACCCGATTTTCAGCTTCTGGTCACAACTTCACCATATGTTTTCATGACCTAAATGAGCTCCAAATGTGCTGAATTTTTGACATGTTGTAGATAAGTTGTGTACTTTCATATGCTCAGAGGTTTCTCGGAAAATTTTTTATTTTTCTAGGTGAAGTCAGGCCTGAACATCGGTGGTCGATCACTTTGTCAAAAATTTCAGAATTTCTCTAAGTCCTAGTTTGAGGGTGTTGGTTAATTTGTGTCATTCCTTATGCAATTCTGATGTATTCTAGTGTTTTTGAATTTTCTTTCTTTTCTTTCTTCTTTTTTTTTTTTTTTTTTTTTTTTTTTTTTTTTTTTTTTTTTTTTTTTTTTTTGCATGGGAAACTCTGATTACACCTTGGCATAACATGGAGAAGCGAGAAACAAGTCAAATCATCCAAATTGAAACACAAAGGAAAGCTTCAAAATGGGAAACCACCTTTTTAAACTCGGGAAGTCTCTAACCCTCTTCGTCATTATATGCCAATTTGACTTATTTATTTGTAAAACATTGAGGGCAATGTTTAATTTTAGTTTGTGGGTGGAAATCTCATTTATGCAATGCATTCATTAGATTTTTGGAGTAAAAAAAATGGAAAATTTTAAATTTTTTGTTTGTTTGTTTATTTATTACCTAGGATATAGTTTGGACCATTCTTGTAGTTTATTTAGCAATAATAATGAACAACATTGAATCACGTTTTATCTTGGTTATTTATCCATGTTAGACTTTTCTCACTTGAGCACATAACCATTGTCAAATAATTATTGGTGTATTTGTGGGGTATATGTTTGCAATTTGAATATAAATGGACTAAAAATCCCAAACCTTAAGTTGTTAGATCACTACCTTAAAATTAAAACCAAACTGCTCAAGAAGTAGTTTTGGGGGTGGAAAGGTTAGTTCATGTATGAATTAATGGGTTGGGGGTCTGAAATTCTTGATTTTTGTACTTTTGGTTGAAGAAGTTTTGGTCAACAAGTATAAACCAACACCAGCATAAATACAGAAAAATACTGGAGGTCTTATTTTACTCTTCAAATACCTTTTTGACTCGAGCAAGGAAGCTTTAAGGGTCTTTCAAACCTGGTACCGTAAACTCAACTGAGTTGAGAGCTATCAGCCCAACACTCACTATAGGGGTCAATTAGAAAGCAAGTACGGAGAGTGGACTTACAATTAAGACGATAAAACATATCTAACTTTTATGTTTAAGCATTTATGACTCTAGTAATTAAGTTTGAGGGGTTCTTTGAACCTAGTGCCCTAAAGTCGTCTGGCTTGAGATCCACTGACCTAAAACTCGCTACAGGGGTCATATAGAAAGCAATTTTGAAAAGTTCTGTACAAAGGTGGTAAAAGACATGGATATAAAAAAATAGTTGTCTATTGAGAAAAAAATAAAATAATAAATGTTTGGTATAAGCTTGTTGATTGGAATTTCGAAAATTAGAGGTGTAAGAGTTGGGAACTATTTATCATCGATTTGTTGTTCATGCATGTGGCTAATTCTAACTATCTTGTGTGAAAAAATGTATTATAAAAATCTTTAGAGACCACAATTAAGGAAACCTTGGGACGGTGAAAGAAAAGTAAGAAGTCGTGATCATTCATGAGTAATGAAAGGAATATTATTAGAACATCATAGTGTGACCACATGTTGAGCTTATTTTTGTATAAAAAGCCACACATTGTTAAGTGTATTGTTGCATAAGTTTACATTTGATCTTTGGCTATTCACACACACACACACACACTAAAGTTGAGCATTGGATAGATAGAAATATTTTTATTGTGTTGTTCAAAACTTTATGCTAAAGTGTGACGATAATCTGGGCTGTTGATGCATATGGTAAACAAATTTTCAAAAACAAAATATCTGTTTTGTTGCATATTTTAATTGTGTAGTTTAGTTTTATTTTATTTGAGGACAAACAAAAGTTCTAGGAAGGAAAATAGCCTTCAGCACTGATCATGTATGATATGTTCTATTGACAAGAAAATCACTCGAATAGTGTGTGCGTGTTAGCTTGAGTATGAATGTGTGCACAAGCGTAAGGTAATTAAACCGCATTTGAGAAAATAAAGATACCAAGTGAATTGCAGCCTACTTCCCTTTGGTTTTACTTTTTAGAGGTTCTTTCTTGTTTATTGAGGGCCTCTCCAATCCTTGGTACTACTACTCTAGCACTCAGAATTTCAGCATAGGCAAAACACTTTTCTTGGTTAACCGATTTTTTAGCATTTTGAAAAGCAAAGCAAAGCAAATCAAATTAATTTTTCTGACGTACACTGAGAAAAGAGAATCGAATTTACGTGAGGCTACATGCAGATAAAAGAAAAATGAAGAGAGTGGTCAATCCTCATTACCTACTTGAGAAAGTTTGCTGACTTTCTCACTTCAAACTTCTCTTGAATTAGTTTTCCTTCTCTTTAACTCAACTTCAATGCAGGTTGAGGTTTTGCCAAAAAAATTGTTGTAGTCTTTAGAAATGAGCTGCAAGGCATATTTATTAGTAAAAGTAAAAGAATTTGTCTACACCTTTTCTTGAATATCATTTCTACGAAAGAGCGGAGAAAATATGACTACATAAATGTACAAACGACACACTTTCATCTACTAATAGTAAGCACGTGCGTTGCACATTTTATACATATCATGAATGTGAAGCGTAATATTTTTTAAGAACTAATACTATTTTGTGTCTTCTAAAATCACAATAAATATTTTTTGTCTCATAAAAAAATCGTTGGATGAATCCAAACTCCTTCAGAGCATTATCGAAGAATTTCCTTTAAAGATTAACTTATGCGGTCATATACTATTTGATAAAAATGAATTTAAGAATTCCTCTTAATAAAATTAATTTGTATTATCTATTGCTTCATCGAAACTGACAAATTTTAACTTTCTCTACGACAAATTCTAATAAAAGGATAAAAGAAATGTAAATGTGAATTAAAATTTGTAAAATATTTTTTTCATATAATCTATAAAATATAAGTAACCGACCAATGGAATTGTAAAATATTGTATTGAAATCTATGTGATTATTACATTCATAACATAATATATACAATATACTATAAAATTTGAGTAGATAATTCATTTTTTTTAATTCTGGATGTAATATTTAAATATTATAATAATATACTATATTCTAATAATATTTATTAAAGGACGGGGCGATTTTTCTTCTTTTCTTTAAAAAAAAATAGTAAAAAAGTACAATAATTTGAGAATAATAATATAAAATTATACTACAACATTATTGATGGTAAATTTATAATACTAGATAAATAAATAAACGAGTATAATAATATGAATTATATTAATAACAATTTAAATTTTTTAAATAATAAATTAATGTAATCAACTATTTAATTTTATTAAATAAGGGTAAGTATATATTGAGTATATAACTATTTATATGAGGGTAAAACAGTTATTTAAAAGATTCTCTCCATCTTTGTTATATATTGTAGATTGTAGATGTAGATATAGATATGATGTTATATAAATGCCATTAGAAGTGGTGGGAGTGGGAGTGGGAGTGGGAGTGGGAGTGCACAGGTTTCCAAAGATTGACTAGAATTTAGTCTGTATATGAGTTTGAGAGTGAGGTTGAGTTTGGGGATTACACCTGAGTGTCCTCTGTTAATACCTCATTGGAATTTCATATTCTAGTTTGATGAAGATATATTCTATTTTGTAACTTAGGAAGCATTGCACATATGGGTATCAGACAAGATGCAATACAAATTATCTTTGATCCTCCAGCCTCTAGAATTAATACCAGTGTAGAGAGATTAAGGGAAGCAATATAGTTCATCTTTGTAAGCACAATCCCTTCATCACCAAGAAATTCAAGGAAGACATGGGAGAAATGGTACCCACCCTCCTAAGAATTTCCAATTAAAACATTTATATTGTATAATTGCTGTGTTCAGTAAAAAAAATTTATCCATAATGAGGTATAAGATTACATCATTTTAGAAGTATTGTTTGGATACAGATTATGAATCCTTAAAGGTTCCGAAGTCAAGCAATTTGCCCCATCCCCAGACCAACAAAAAAAAAAATGCCAAAGTTGTGAAACTACGAAAAAGAAAAAAAAAATGAATTTGTTGCAACATTTAGAAACATTTTATATTTAAATACAGTTTAAATAAAAGTTTGAATTGGCTTGTTATCTAGGAAATAGCTTCACTATAATTAAAATTTCAAGATCTCATATGCATTCATATGCTAGAGCACCTCTTATTCATAAAGATTTTCTTGGTTAGCCCACTTGTCTCTTCATAAATACTTTACCTTTCTTTTATCTTTTTACCAATAATTTTCCCACTATTTATACAAAACTAGTGGTACCCGTGCGTTGCACGATTGTAAAATTGTGTATATAATAGTGTTATATTATTGTTGAGGTACATTAAGAAGCACATACTGCTGTTGTACTTGTCAAACAAAACTAAGTTATGACAATTATACATGTTAAGCAACCACATAAAAGTTCTTACCTCAAGTCGAGAGGCCACTTGAGAAAACTTGTATGATGATTGTGAAGATTCTTCTAGTAGTGAGGGAAGAGGCCAGCAATTTAAGGACTTTTGGAAGAAAAGTAGTAAATTACAATGTTCAACCACAACGTAATCACGGAAATGAAAAATAAGAAAAAATTACGGGTAATATGACAATTATAAGATGCTCTTAATAAAAAAATAATATTAGAATTAGAATTAGAATTAGAATAATAATGATGATGATGTAATTCCGGAAATTCACATTATATACAGTAGCTGAATAGCATGCCAAAATAGCAAACTGAGGAAGTCCAATTAATTAAGCTTCTAGAAACATCAAAATAAGTGAGCAAGGGAACACCCTCTCAATTAGATATAAAAAACATCCTGGTTGTCAATAAATTTAATGTAACTCCAATTAATTGATTTCATCTCTTCTGGATTCCTCCTGCTCCATCTTATATACATGCTAGAAAACAAATACCAGAAAAGGGATATAAGATAAAAACTTGTTGCAGCATTCGAGAGTTCTCTACCACTAAACTAATACCAATGGAAGTGTGAGTTTTTAATAATGTAATAATTATTCAAAAGCAAAAAATGAAATTCCCAATTGCAACAAAAACACCCCGAAAAGAACAATTTTTTAACAAATCCACTCAATATCATCCTAAAAGAGATCTTGAAATGGATTAATGAAGCTGCAAAATAAATAAATAAATAAATGAATTGAATTCAGATTTGAAACAACAAAGTGAAACTAACATTGAACTGAATCACCCACTAATCCAGTATGCAGAAATTCCCTAACTTAAACCCACATATTAAATGGAGTTCCACAACATGCTCAGAATAAAGCCTCGACTTTACCGAATCATCAACCAACAAAAACAGAAATCGATCAAAACTTGAATAAAAAACAAATACAAAAAAAAAAAAAAAAAAAAGGACCACATAAATAGAAATGGTGAACGGTGGTTAACCTTTAGGTTTTAGCACTCACCAAACACAAAATAAACTCAACAATTACAAAAAGAGTAGAATGGGAAAAAATTCATGTAACTGGCATAGCATAAGGATCAACATTTCATAATTCTTATAGAAAAATAAAACAACGAAGAAAAGAAAAGTAAAATTTATAAGCCTCTCTATACAACCATACTTTCCAGTGTTAAGTAAAAATCATAGAAACAAGATGTCCTTAAACAACATATTATACAATTATAGATTGGCAACATTGAAGGGTATTGAGGACACGGAAAAAAGGTAAACTTTTATTCATTATACTGTCCATTTTTATTCAATATTGCGTAACAAAAATGCACAAGAATAATAACTATAAGCTGAGCCTGTAGGGAAAATAAAATAAATGTCAATAGGGAAAATATAATAAATGCATGGGAATGGAGAAAAAATGTAATATCATTAAAGACTAATGAAAGGGGAAGAGGAGATAAATTTTGGGGAATCATTTTTTTATGATATATAAAATATACCTCTCCTTGTGAATAATCTTTTGCCTCGTCACTGGATATATGTTCCATCATTCCAGAGAGACCAAAAACCTGGAAAAGTAACGTAAGATGTAGTAATAGAATTGATCCGGCTTCGAGGTAAATGGAAAATCAAACACCATGAACCAATATAAATGTCTTTTATTACTTGACCAGACTGGTAATAATAAATACAAATCACCCAATTTAAATAATAAATGACATGGACATGAGTTTACTCTAGTGCTAATTTTCTCATCTTATATAAGTAATCTAAACTTTTCCAAAAGGAACAGAACAAAACAAGAAACTTGGCATACCTGAATGTAGATTTCAAGCTTAATTTATAAATTTGGTAGAAGTTATATCCCAGTAATTAACAATAGAGTTTTGCCATTTTCTAGAAAATACACACACACACAAAATAAATAAACAAATCTTTATATTTGTTTAATGGAGTTGTGAATTTTTGTGATAGAATGGACGTATACTGAATATAACGAATACTCAAGTTACACGGTCCAAGGAAGACATAAACTGAAAAACCTCAACCTTCAAAAAGAAGGAAGAGGAAAGGCGTGGAAGCAACTCAAGCCACACGTTGACACGTATTTTGGTTCATGTTGAGGAGATGATAATAAAAGGCATTCAACATTTGGACAAAATAAAAAATGCATCCCATAATTCTTTCATCTGTGATTGTCAGATATCACACAAGTAATTTCTGAAAATAATTTCAAACGATTACCCAGTATAACCATCATATTAACAGGAACTGCATATCAATATCATATCTGCCTATACATTTTAATAGATAATCAAAACATAAAAAGAAAAACTTTAAGGATATAATATCAGGTCTTCAATAATCGAATCAAATACTCTCACTGCCAAGTACTGAAAAATAATGCCCAAGTTTTCCATTTTTTTCAAGAATAATAACCGATACTATAAAAATAAAATTCTAAATTTTCACAGCCCAAAACTAACACAACTACCGCATCCCATTAAGATTCAATAACTATCAATCACAAACAAACAAGAAAAGATAATCCAAGTAGGTAGTAGCCTTACATCACCAAAAGAATATGGAAGCCCAGTTGCTAAAAAAATAATAATAAAAAAAAAAAATTCAAAGATTAAGCTTTGTTAGTTTTTCCCATTTTCAAAACTTTCACCTCAATATTAATAAATTACAAAGCAATACTCAGTTTTGCTTGTAGACAAAAGAAACCCTACCTTGATTCTATTTGTTAGTGAGTAATCCACATCAAAACCATTCACCAAATATACCCATTAAAGTCAATTTAAAACACAACCACCCAATTGCAAAGTATTTCCATCCTTCCATCTTAAAGCAAACCTGAAGAAATTCATTTCAAATGAAAATCACCAATCAATGTCACTAAATTATTCATCTATACGTAGATTGATTTTGACAGTTAAACCATCCCATTTCTTTCTCTAATTTGTAAAAACTGTGTCAGAAAAAAATAAATAGCTCAGTCCAACACAAAAATCTATCGCTGAACTGCTAATATTTGTCAAAACATTAAGCTTTTGTCGGCCACCTCTCTATAGCCTACTGGCACTTTAATTTAAAACAGATTTACAGAAGTTCTTAATCTCAAAATGGATTATAATCAATTTCAAAAGTTATGAATAACATTTGAAGGCCTTAAAATAGCCTCATTTTGGACAAAGGTCACATAGATGTAGATCCTAGATCACACTTAAGGCAAGGCAAAATTAAAAAGGACCACCAAGAAAATGTTACCTCAGCCACTTGGTTTGCAAATAAAGGAGGGAGCACCAACCTCAAAAAAAATTTATGCATCCTTCACTTGCTCAACGATATCTTCCTTCTTTTGAGCCGCAGCAAAAAGAAAGAGGATTGTATAAATAACAACGATAGCAGCATTGTGACGACCCGAATTCTCGACCATTCGAGTGCCACTAAAAGTGACTCATATCATATTATCGAGACTTAAATAGAAATGTAAAATTATTCAAAAGAATAATTAGAATCCCATAATTTTATTTGTGAATAAAAATAGAACATAATTTTCTTACATAAAGTTCAACATAATTATCTCATCAATCTTAACCACTTTTGCCACTTCCATGTTGACCGCCTCGAACCTTCAATTATCTGAAAATGGTAAATATCGTGGAGTGAGATTTATAAAATCCCAGTAAGTATACCAAGCATAAATTTTCTTTTGAAAGCATATGGATCATTTTCATCATAACATAGGATAGGATCGAAATACTCATAAACATAGGGAGACACAAGAATTTTACCGAACTTAAATGGCAAGAATTCTTATGTGTAGCGCTACTAAACTCCGGTCCCCTTAGCATAATCATAAACATATCATATGGAACCCATAACAATCTTGTGAGATTGATTTCATAGCAATGATCCAAACATTTTCATAAAAACATAAGATATACTTACTTGTCATAAAAACATACTTACTTTTCATAAAAACATAAGGTGTATTTACCTTTCATAAAAACATACTTACTTTTCATAAAAACATAAGATATACTTACTTGTCATAAAAACATACTTACTTTTCATAAAAACATAAGGTGTATTTACCTTTCATAAAAACATACTTACTTTTCATAAAAACATAAGATATACTTACTTGTCATAAAAACATACTTACTTTTCATAAAAACATAAGGTGTATTTACCTTTCATAAAAACATACTTACTTTTCATAAAAACATAAGATATACTTACTTGTCATAAAAACATACTTACTTTTCATAAAAACATAAGGTGTATTTACCTTTCATAAAAACATACTTACTTTTCATAAAAACATAAGATATACTTACTTGTCATAAGAACATACTTACTTATCATAAAAACATAAGACATACTTACTTGTCATAAAAACATAAGACATACTTACTTGTCATAAGAACATACTTACTTATCATAAAAACATAAGATATACTTTCTTATCATAAAAACATAAGACATACTTACTTGTCATAAAACATAAGACATACTTACTTGTCATAAGAACATACTTACTTATCATAAAAACATAAGACATACTTACTTGTCATAAAACATAAGACATACTTACTTGTCATAAGAACATACTTACTTATCATAAAAACATAAGACATACTTTCTTATCATAAAAACATAAGACATACTTACTTGTCATAAAAACATAAGACATACAATCATAATTTAAATCAATTAATAGGGGCGAGTCTACAATTCATTCATATACTTTTCCATATTTATACAAATATTATGCTCTTCATGATTACATATAATGGAGTATATAATTCATTCATATACTTTTCCATATTTATACAAATACTATGCTCTTCATGATTACATATAATGGAGTATATAATTCATTCATATACTTTTCCATATTTATTAAATTAAGATTCTCATAATTATTATATATAATGGAACCTCTCATGCTTGCATATATTTTCTTAATTTCAATAATAAAAATAATTTTTGTATAAATAAATATTGGGATAACATTGAATTAAGTACTTGGACTTAATATACTTTAAATCAAGAGAATGGAGATATTTTTAGAAATTCGGAATTTAATTTAAAATCGAACGATCTCGATTATTTCTTGACTTGGCTATACGAATACGTCGTGGCGTTAACTTAATAAAAATGGGTGAAATAGTAGCGACACGATTTTCTATTAAAATAATTATTAATCGCGTAAAAATTCTTGGTCGCTACAAGCATAATATCAAGATATCTAATAGAGAAAAATAAAGTGTTGAATGGATGACAATAAAGAAAGATAAAAGGTCATTAACCATATTAGAAAGATCATCTATCCTTTTTGATGTCCTCATAGAGAGAACCTCTGAAATGTAGAACTGAAATAAAAATTAAAAATGAAACTTTTATGAGAAATTATGCATATGAAAAATACATTTCCAACATAAAATATGAATCAAGGGATAATTACACTTGAACTTGGAGATATCCTATTTATTAACAAATTAAGAGACAAGCCAACAAGTTGTAAAGGAAATCGAAGAATAAACATCATATAATTGTAACTTAAGTGGATTGCTTCAAGCATATTATGAAAAAGATGCAGCTGGCTATAACTAATTAGGGACCCCTCTTACATATGAAAAAGATGCAGCTTCAAGCAATTGCTTTCAAGGCTCTCCATCTGCCGGAAATGGAAGAAATTGAAATGAAAATTAAAGCTGGAAGATTCTAGAGTCACTTATGTATGAAGAGAGAAGAGAAAAGTGTACTTGTTTTTTTTTTTTTTTTTTGAAGAATAGCGTTTCGTCATTTTGAACAGTAATATTTGAGGTGGATGAAACGGCTGCGTTTGCGGAACTGTTCTTATGAACAGTGAACACATGAAGCCCTTGTTTGGCCCCCCATTTTTCACAACGAAATTTATTCAACACTCAATCTCAACCATCCATCTTAGTCGAGTCAACAATTTTTAACTTTTCAGACATTTTTTAACCATCCATTCTCCCAATAATACTATTCACAACCACAATTTTTTCCAAAAAATGAGGACCAAACACATGCGAAGTGAATCTTATTAATAGTAGTGATTTCTATAATACACATTTTCTAAACCACTTTTTATTCATTCACATTTTTCAAAATCATTTTTTAATTTTACATTTTATCTTAAAAATCATAAATACTTTGTTTGCGAAATAGAGTTTTAATTATATATAACAAAACGCAAAATAAGGATTTCTTTGTTTTTTAATACAAAAACCCCTTGTAATGCAAAAAAAATTGATATATACCTAGTTGATTTGACGTTGCTGCTATGCGTTCAAACTTTGGCCGTTAACTCTTACAAGTGTTCCATGGGAAAGTCATATATTACATAAGTTATTCAATTTGGATTCTCCAAGCCATAGTGTTAACACACATTTCAGATGACATCCTAATATACATGTATAAATGGACTTTTGCTGGTTATATTAAGGACATATTTTAGCAATTCCCCTAACATGTACTTGAATTCTGCTACTCTGCCCAAATTTGATGACCAAAAAGGTGATAGAATTATTGTGGGTCGTTAATTTCGATGTTGATGTGATGGATAAAAAAATAGATTATTAACAAATGTGAAGGTGTAAAACTTTGGGTCCAAAATTCGATCCTCGTAGCATAGTTGACATATACACAGACTCAATTTCAAATAAATGTCTCTTGTTTTCTTTTTCTTTTCCCCCAAGTATTGTAGAATCAGGCTGATATGACTTATATTTTCTATGTTTACAATTATGGAAATACGATTTCACTTTTCATTTTGTTCCCAATTTAGCCTCAATTTTGTAAATCGTTTATGCAAAAGTTTTGTATTTGATTTTTACCACTTACCAGTTCTACAAATGGAACTCTATATGCAAAAGTTCTTGCAGAATTCTGATCTACAGCAGCTTGAGTTTCAACACTTGCCTCATTCAACCTTCGTCTTGCTGCACACCGTGTTGCTCAACATTATAGTTTGCAGAATATGGTTCAGGATAATGACGTAGATGACCTGGGAATCCGTATTTTGGCCATAAAGAAACCAGAAAGTAAGGTCCCTTTTGTCCGTTTATCTGATGAACCAGCTAAACAGTCAGAAAATGATGAACTTGATCAAGTAAAGATTGTGATAAAGACGAGGCATTCTAAGGCTTCCTCAATGGGGCTTAACCACTGTCCAATGATAACTGTGGAAGAGAGGACGGAGGAGTATAACGAGCACGAGCTCTTTTTTTTCGTATTCCAAGTAGTTCTGGGTCAGAAGATGTTTTTCGCATGTTGCTTCTAATATGAATAATTTGAATGGAGATGAAAGTGAAATTTCAAGGAACTTGGGAGTGGATGAGGATAAAAAGCAGTAGCAGCAGGGACATTGGTGGTACTTATTTATATTCCTTAAAGTCCCCTCAAATTGTTAATTATGATTCATATTCTAACTGTTCTTGTAGTACAGTAAAGCCATGCCTTTTAAGTTAAAACATTCTTCTAAATTTATGTTCATTGGCAGCCTGAGCGCAATGACCACAGGAGTTGGGATTTGACTCCAACTCTGCAAGAATAATATCCCACAAAGAAAGCAGAAGGCAGTCAAGGGAGACAGTTTTTTGGAAGAACTCTTTCTTTATTTATGAACAAATAGATGTGCACATGCCTTATCCAGGGGATTGAATTGATGAGGGCTGAAATTAGATGAGGAGAAAGAGACATGGAAAAGTCATTGCGAGATTTAAAGAGAATTTGGCTGAGCCACCAATTTTTCATCTGATGAAGAAAATGGGAAAACTTGGGCCTTTCTCTGCTTCGTGAAGTTGTTAAATTAATAAAATAGTTTAATTTTACAATTCGATATTCTTTTTTATTGATATATTGTTTTTTTTCATAGATTGTTAATAGACTAATGGGAGGACAAACTTTAATTAGTTAAAGTATTACTGCAGCTTCTGGTCCAAATTGTTAAAGGGCTTGAGTTTTGTTGTGGATGAGATTGTTATATAGGGTATGAACTTCTTGTTGATGTTAATTGATGTAAAACTTGTTAAGATTCATAAATTGTTGATGTAAACTTCTGATGACTTTGAAATTTATTTTGTTGAGCTAAACTCTATGTGATTGTTTTGTTTACATGGATGGGGAAGTAATTGGAACTTGAACATTAATGTGACAACAACAATTAGAAAAGCTAATTTCTTATAATAGAGTGGAATGATTACTCAAGAAGAACAAGATTAATTTGAAATTAGATAAGATAATTTCTTATAATATTTTTGGAACTTAACATTAATGGTTTATCTATTTTTGTAATATTTTTCTAGTCATTATTAAATTAATCCAAAAAAAATTAGATAAACTAATTTTTTATAATATATAGTAAATCTTCAAACACAAGAAAATTTATACTTTAATCTACAAGCAAATTAATTACAAATAGTCAAAGTAGTATTTCGCAAAATTTTAAACAGAACATGTTTTCTAATTTTTCATTTCCAGAAACAATTTTTAGAAAAGCGAACAAATCGCGTTTTCAGCAAATTTGAAAAAAAAAAAAAAAAAAAAAAAGTTTTCGAAAATGAAAACAGAAAATAAAATACAAACAGTTAGCAGCCTTGAGTAAAAGAAAGAAAGAAAATAAATATAAGCTCGCCTCTAAATTAAATAGATGGAAGTTGTGAAGGAACCGGTGTGGGCCAAGCTGGATGCACAAGAGGGATGGACAAAATGCGTTCATCTGGTATAGATTCTTGAAGCTCGTCGACCTTTTCATACATGTCTTGACTAATCTTATACTGAAATAAATGTTTGCCCCATATCATAAAAACCACATCACCATTGTTTGGATGAACGGCAAGCCCGCTAATCATCTCCTTAGTACTTTTCAAGTTTATCTCATGAACCAAAACCCATGAGGTGGAACCGTCTTTGTTATATTTCAATTCCCAAATTTTCATAACAAAGCAGCACTCCTCATCTCTTGCCTTGAAAACATGTAATAACCTTAACTCTTCGCCAACCACTCCCAAGTGTGTTTCGCCACAAGAATTCTGCACCAAGTCGTAAGGAAAGTCAATGACACTACATCGAGGACCATTGAACAAATCAAGCGCAATAATCCTAGCTGAAGTGAATTTGGTTTCTGGCCAATATAGAATTCCTTTGCATGTAACAATCTCAAGATAACCGTTAAACTTGATTTCTTTGGATACAGGATACGAGAAGAATGAACAACTCCAGTTTCCTGATTTAGAACAAAAAACATACGCTCTAATTCCATTTCTAATTGCATCATTCTCTTCACGCCTAATTGCTTCTGTATCTTCATATAAATAATGCTTGATTATTACCACCTTGTATTGGTATTGAGCTCCAAATTGTTTGTTGCTACAGTCTTCGGGCATACAAAATAGTGCAAACCCAGTCGGAAATAGCCGTCCAGGAAATTCAGGGAGTTGAAACCACTGTTTAGTAAATGGATTACAAATGTAGTAATCTGACTTATTACGTGTACTAGATGACACAAGCAACAAGTCATCAAATGATGCCCTTATGATCATAATAGAAGGCATGAAGTCCAAAAACTTAGATGATGACGCCTTTTTATGGACAAACATTGACTCCTCATAAGATAGTATGCAAAGTGGTTGAAAACATTGGACGCTTCTGGCCATATAGATATCACTTGAACGAAATATGATAGTGCGAGGCAATAGGTAGCGATCTTGATGGTCACGATGATGGCGTATGAAACTCGAAATAAATTGAGGCTGGAAAATAACAGAATGCCAAGGGCGACAAACAGAGCCAAAGAAAATAGCAGATCGATAATTGGGGAGTCTAAGAAATATCTCCATCAATATGTCTTCACTGGCATTTTTCAAAAACTTGGACACTACAAGCAATAATGAAAATATTTAGTTAGTACGCATACAAATATGAAAAAACCAAAAAATAAGAAACATTCAATTTGCTAATAATAAACATCAAGTGTAGTTTTTTACACACTAAACTTATATAACTCGGCAAGAATTAGAAGAGTCAGGTACAGTTGATGTATAGGAAACTAATATTTGATTAATGACCTAAAGTCTATAATATATATGTTCTTGCTTCAGATATGTGAGGTGAAGTTAAATTTCCACAAGTCCGTCCAAGCACAAGAACGTGTGTGTATGCACATTAATATGCTTTGAGAATGCAAACTAAGTCTCAAGTACCATGCATCAAAAACAATTATGATCCATTTGTTAGCAAAGGCGGGATTTGAATGAAAAGAAAATGAATTTCAAGAAATTTATTTTCCTGTGAATTAGAAGTTTAAAGTGTTTGATTGGTTTAATTTTTCTAGGTGAAAAAAGTGAGACATTTTTCAAGTGTTGTTGTTTAATAGCCATTATTTTTCATGACAAATAAAGCAAAATAAGCTATACTTTAATCAAAAAAAGTTTACTTTTTTAACACATTTGTACTTAATAATAAAAATGTTAATTTCTGAAAAAAATAAGTCAATTAACAACAAAAATGATCAAATGAGGCGAAAACGGTAAACCAATTCTCGCCAAAGTGGTGAGAATTGGTTTGCCTTGAAAACAAGACAAACCATCATGTGCTAAAAGTTGGCAAACCAATTCCAAGCCAAAATTATGCTATCAAAAAAAAAAAAGGATGGAAAATAACAAATGAATTCCTACTTCCTAGGCAAAAGATGGCTTCCAAACACTGCCTTACATAAGGTCATGTAAGTAAGAATATTAATACGCACACGCACGCTTACCTAGTTTAAAATCGAGGTTTTTGTTTGAAGAAAAGTCATCTCCAACTTTAACTTCGTTTTTTCTCCGAATCCTTTTTTTCTTGTGCGCCCTTCTCTTTCCCTGAAAAAATGATAATAAAGAAAGAAAGAAAAGAAAATATATAACAATATTGTCAAGATTGATAATTGGACGATCCCTTTACTTAAAATGACAATTGAGATCTCTCGAACTCTCTCTACTTGTGAGAGAAAGGGGAGAGAGAGAGAGTGAGAGCGCGTCTACTCCGAGGTACTCACTAGCGAGTTTCTCGATGGGAGTTTAGTACCTAGTGAGGTTTCTTCTCCGAGCCTTCATAGGCAGCGGAGTCTAGTGGTGCAAATTGTGTCTTTTGTACCTCTTTGCAAATTGTGTCTTTTGTACCGCTTTTGGAGTTTAACAAGATAAGGTTTCAAGGATGTATGTGATGCCGAGATGGCTTAGGCAGGAATGGTATGTGTAACCTATTAGATATTAGTTTTAAATTGTTAGAATACAGATGTTGTTTTCGTAGTGAAAATTTAGTTGAATATTTAGGCAGGAGTGGCACGTGTAGCCCATTCCCTAAAAAGGAAGTCCGGTTACCCACAACTCCGCCTATTTGCTCATATTTCAGTGGATTGATGTACTGACTATGTTCGGTTGTACTATCGTCCGCATTTTGCAGTAGCAATTTTCTTATTGAATGAAATTACAGACTTCAAAAAAAAAAATGACAATTGAGATATGTTACTTCGGGCTGATAAAACAATAATTAATTATAGTAGGAGGAGGGGAAGTAGTAGTAGTAATAAAAAACTTGGATTTCAAAATCCACATATGAAAATACATAGAACCTCGTAGAGGGATTGGTACAAAGAGATCAAACTTATAACTATGAGATTTTTTTTCTTTAATCATTACATTACAACTTTTTAAACCCCAACCCTTTCCTCCCCATGGCTCGAACCCAGGTTCAGAGACTTGTAAGGGGGTGCCCTCCCCACTAGGGCATGACCCCTTGGCCTTATAACTATGAGATCTCTTCTGAAACAAAAAAGGTTCACCCAATACAAAAGAAACAAAAATGCATATGTTTCCGAATTAAAGGGGAAAGATTGAATCCTTTTTTATTGCAGTCCTATATGTCGAAAAAGGCTGAAGATTTATTTCATTAAGAAAGAACCGAACTTTGTATGGACAGGATCTCGTAGAGGGTTTGGTACAAAGAGATCAAACTTTAATATGACGAGATCTGAAACAAAAAGATTCTCCCAATACAAAAGAAACAAAAAAGATCTGAAATTGCAACCCATAAGTCGAAAATATTGAAGCTTTTTTGTACAAAGAGATCAAACTTATAACTATGAGAACTGAAATAAAAATGTTCTCCCAGTACAGAAGACTCAAACTTTGAAACTTGCAACCCATAAGCAAATAAATTGAAGTCAGGAAAATTAAAGGGAGAATCAAACCTGAATCGCCTTATACTTTTTCTCCAGCGCAGCGGACATATATTGCCTCTTCAACATGATCATAGGCAACAAAAATCACAATCAAACTGTATATAAACAAACCCTAAACCAGATTTCAGAGAGATCTGATGGCTTATGCGTTTCAAGTTCGAAAATTGGCTTCAGAGAGCGGATAAGATTTGTAGGTTAGCTGCTTCGTGAGTTCGGACATATATAATACAAAACTTCCTCGGACTTCAATCAGAACACCTCGAATGGTCGGTCATGTTTTTCAGATTCAAAAATTTCCTTGTTCGGCTACGTGATTTAGGGGTGTCGAACAGATTGAATCGACTCGGTCCATTTATCTTGTGTTTGGTTCATCCCCGAGACAAGCTTAAGAAATCCACGTGGGAAACGAGTCAAGCCAGCCCGTTTGTCACTCGAGACGTCCAAGTCCAGTTGGCTCACGAGCTGGCGCAAGCCATGACGTCTTTTTTTTTTTTTTTTCATTTTATATTTGAAGGACTTAAAAGTTAAAAGAGTTAAAAAAAGAAAATTGAATTGAACATTGAGATATATTATTATATTATGTGATATTCGTAATATTTAATTTATGCTTAAAACGTAACATTTTCGTAAATCTGGATTCGATTAATAATTTAAAACTTAAAACTTATAAAACACACAATTAAAGATGGATTTGGAAAATTCTAAATTAAAGAAACTAATTTTAAACCAAATTAAAATAAGGAAAATGGAATATAAAATAGTTGGGATTCATTATTTCATTTAACTCTTGCTTAAGTAATTTCTCAACACATACAAATTAATAAATTGCCCATTTACAATGTTAGACCCGATTTTCCAAGCTTAGCTAATTACTTCTCTCGAGTGAAATTAAATATAATCAATTGGTTTAACCTACTATATATCTATGTCGATGAAAGCTCAATCAATTGCATTAACTCTTTATGAAAATAGCTCAATTGATCATTTAGGGTTTAATGTATATCTCTATCCTTAATAAGAACCTAGAGCATTTGTTATTTGGTCTAAAATACACAATATCTCTCGATTATCAAATACTTCACAAAACATATATTTGGTGATCAATCAAACACATGGAATAATCTCAATAACAAATACACATGAAATAAGCTCAAAATTAATAAACAAACATTAAAATTACTAAAACTAAGTTAAACTACATCAATCATCCTAATATAAAACAACTAGCCCAATATATAAATGTTCCACAAAAGATAAGGTTTATGAAAATACATTACAAAATATAGAAATTAAAGATAAAAATACAAGAAAAATGAAATAAATCACTTCCCTTGATTTTTGCCCCAAAATTCCTTCAACGGTGCTTTGAATCTTCACCTCACTTTTTGTTTAATAACTTCAATGGAGACTAGCAACATAGAAACAAAACTAATCTACAAACTAAAATTACAAACTAAAGCAAAAATAAAGAAAAGAAAAGAAAAAAGGAAGAAAAGGGAGAAAAATGTTTTTTTGGATGAAAAAATGGAGTCAAAAGTGATGAACCCTAGCCAAAAAGTGCCCTAAAAACCCCCCATTTTCGCGTAGATCCGCGTTCTCAGCATTTGGGCCGAACCGGGTCGCACCGGGTTGGCCCAAAATATTTTTCAAAATTATGACCACGAGATCGCGTGGCTGGGCTGAAAACTCTCGAGTTGATTTTTGGCCTGATTTCGCGAACTCGACCTGGTCGAGACACACGATCGCGTGGTTCACCTGGCAGCTCCGTCCTTCCATGATTTGCAATTGGGTCCTCCAACTTCTGGTCTTCTTCAATTTAGTCCTCGAATTTTTACTTTTATTACAAATATGCCCCTATAATATTTGCATATTTAGTCCTCCAACTTTTCGAGATGTTGCAATTGAATCCCCAAACTTTTAATTTCTTTCAATTAGGTCCTTGGACATCGAAATTGCTCCTTTTTTCGCTCAATTGCTCTCCAATCTTGTCCATTTTCTTTCCAATTGAGGTTGTACCTAATTGTACAAGATAAACGCAATTTATAAATAGAAATTCGATCAATTTGTCAATTAAATTGTCAATTTAAAAGCAAAATAAGTGTGTAAACCACACTTATCACTCAGCTCTTAATGTGTTCGGTCTAGCCCATTAGAGCATCTCTTCACAATTTAATCTTAAAATAATATATCTCTCTCTTTCTCTCTCATCCAATTGACCTCGACTTTGCACACGCCCATTAAAGACGCTCTTACAGGCCTTCCAAGAGGAAACTATAAGAAGGGAAGAGTACACAAATCATGTTGTTACATTACAATAATTCAAAAATAAAGAAAATAATTTAAAGTTTCAAAAATTAGGTGGTAAACATTTATAATAATTATATAAATTAGACCCCACCCTGCCTCATCTAGTCTAAACCTTCTCAGATCGTATTAAGACCTCATCACTTCCAGCACCACCGCCACCATCTCCGAGCACCACCACTTCGCCATCGCCACCCGTATCTCCGATCACCATGATCACCATTGTCACCTTCACCTTAGCCTTAACTTTCCAAGCTCCAATGCACATCAACCGCCACCACAACCACCACCATCTCTGGCACACCACTACCACTACCACTACCACTACACCATCATCATCACTAAATAAAAAACTGTCACTTCACAAATTTCTGCAACTCAAAATGATCTTTCATACTAATGGATGCGGGATGGGAAAATATAAACAGAAAATAAACTTACAGGAATTCTCAGTTTAGGAGCATTGCAAGTACGGAACAAGGAGACGTGATTTGTTGAAATTGATATATGACCTATGTAATATCACTAGTAACCTGTGTTACTATGACCTGAAATGTATGAACTGTGTCATGTGACCTTAAAGTGCGACGTGCGACATGTGACTTGAGGTATAAAGTGTGATATGTGACTTGAACATATGACCAGTGATTTGAATATGTGACATGTGATCCATGACTTGAACAAATGACATGTGACTTGAATATATAACATGTGACCGGTGAGACTCAAACAATGTGAGTGAGTTGAACATGTGACCTGTCTTAAACATGCAACCCGTGACTTGAGCATGTAACATGTGATCTATGACTTGAACAAATGACATGTGACTTGAATATATAACATGTGATCGGTGATTTGAACATATGACTTGTCTTGAACATGTTACCTGTGATCTATGACTTGAGCAAATGGCATGTGACTTGAATACGTAACATGTGATTGGTGATTTGAACATGTGACCCCAAAATGTGACATGTGACCCGTGAGTTGAACACGTGACTTATCTTAAAAAATTGAACATGTGATTTGAGGAATTGAAGGCGTGACCGAACGTTTGACAAGACCACCACCACATTAAACATCAGACACAAGTAAACCACAAGAAACCCAAACAAGAAACTCTAATACATTTTCCATTTCATCTCTATTCTCTCATTCGAGACCTAACCCTCATCCCTCTTTCCCATTTACCAATGACACCTCAGGTTGGCTGTAGTATCTTGATGGCGTCTATACCCAGTCACATCGTGCGGGGGCATTACACATTCAAAATCGCTCACGTACAGCGAAATCACACAAACACGATGGCATAGCTCATCTAACAGCGTAGTGGCCCTGGAATGTGACCTTAACGCAGCCAACACCATCATTGCACCACCACTATACCACCACCGCATCCCCACAACCCACGACAACTCCCCTATGCCAAACTTAGGCCACATCCTATCTGTGACGCTAGTGACGTGTGACCTCCATACTTAGATATGTGACTTTATAGCCAACACCACCTCCATTTCCCAACTGACCAATCCTCTATCTCCATAACTGCAGCCTGCACCCACTACATCGCTGAGCCATATTATTAGTAACTTTAGACTAGGGAAATGTTTGATTGACCTTTAGATCGACGACATTGCATAACGAAAAGAGCAAAGACCATCGCGCAACGACATCGTGTTGCCTCCGAAGGCACAGCTCATCCAGGCGCTGCTACTGCTGCCCATCTCCGAGAGGTTCTGCTGTTATAGTGATCTCGCCAACATCACGTGAAAGGAGAGTGCAAAAACCATGGGAACCAGTGGTACTAAAAACCATGTGAGAGGAGGAGGAAGACGGTGATAACGCTGAAACCATTATACCACAAATTCTGGTAGATTCATCCATTAATCCCGTTCTATTGCTTCTGCCGATAGGATCAAAGTTTGTCGAGTGGAATTGAGCTTCGAGCAGCGATGGTGGTCGGAAGATAGTTTTACAGGTGACGATTTAGGGGACAACCTCGGTGTTTGCGTGGCTTGGTTTCAGAGAGAGATTTGGGTCTTCTTTCATTTGTGACTTGAAAGTGAGTGAGAGAGTAGGGCTGGGGGATGGTGGGTTGGGTAATATCATTATGATTTTAAAAATTCTATTTACCACCTGATTTGTGTATATCATACTAAATTGCTTGAAATGTGAAATATGACATTTATAAACATGACCTTCTGTAATTTCCACTTATTCGAAACCGATTTTTAAAGATCAAACAAATATCATATGGGAAAAATACACAAGACAAGGTGGAAGATTATTGAAGATTTGAAGTCACAATACTTGTTGGAGGGGATGTTTCATTATTTAATCTCCATTTCTTTGTATAATTTATTCATTGTTGAAATGATATATTTAAACGTTGAGTTTTGTTGTTTCAACATGGGCCAATTTATTTTGTGTTTGGATGATTGATGAAGTTTGACCTAACCTAGTTGATTTTAATTCTTATAATACCTTTTTGATAGACATTCGATGGAGAGCGAATGGATAATCATTTTTTTGATGCGCTGGTGGAGATATTTTTTGCTTAACCAAAAATGCAGGTTCAAATTTTGAACAATTGTAGATGTGGTGGTAAACAAGTATCTCAGATATTAAAATTTGTTTTGGAATGCTAGCTTTTCTCCTGAAAGGAGTTAATTTTTTTTAATAGGTGAAGTGATGGAATGTATGAATATGTATATCTCGTTGCAGACACTGGAAGTGAAACTTTATGCGTGCTTCGTATATGGTCATTCAATTGGAGGGCAGTAGTTTTTGAAGGTAAGACTTAGGGAGAATTACACAAAAGTTCTATAACAGTTCCATTCTTTGTCCTTAATGGAACTGTAGATAGTCACTGATCCATTTGCTTCTTAAGAGTTGTACAGTGAGGCTGCTTCAACATTTTAAGGACATTCATGAGGGTTTCTTGCATGATCTTCTCCTCGAGCCTGAGTGTCAAGAAATTCCTCTTGACATCATAAAATGGATGGAGAAGCAATTAAGCATCTGTTTGGTAAATCAAATAAACCAGTTTTTAAATTACATTGTTTTACCAAACAAATAATAAGTTGCAACCCTGAAATTGATTGGTTTCAGGTAAGGTTGTCTATCTATAGATGAATGTATTGATCTAGGAATGTTGTGCGAATGTAAATACTATGCAGACTCAAAGACTAAATTTCTATAGTATATGTTGTAATCGATCCAATATCAGTGTTAGGTATTTCCATATATCATATTTTATTGTCCAAATTGTTACAATTTTTTTCCTCAAGTTGATTATAGATTCCATAAAAGTTGTAGGATTTAAGGATTTCTTCTATGAAGCAAGAACACGGACACGAGTGTCAGACATGTTCGAAAAAAGGTTTGACACGACACGTTAATTATTTATTTATTATTTTTTTTAAGAAAAATTTTGTACACTTTTTGTATAGAAAAATTAATAGGCATATATATCAAAAAACAAAAGATGTCATAAGTATTATCATTCTTCCCTAGTTAAATCTTTAGTATCTTCATTTTCATCATTGGCAATTATCATGTACTCCAACTTCGGTTCATCAAGAGACAAAGTAGCAAATTCAAGTGTATCAACATCTTCAAAAGAGCCAAATGCATCACCATTGAGATCCCATATCTTAAACTCTTCTTGTAAATATTGTGGACTCCTTGACAAGAGACGAAGATTGCTATGAACAAATATTAGATCTTCAACTCATTTTGGAGTTGACTTATTTCTTTTAAGAGAGTGCACAAAGAAATAAATACTTTAATTTTGTTCACAACATCATGAAGAAGATGGTTGTGCCAGTATTTTGTGAATGACATCGTAAAATGATGAAACATCATCGTGACACTTTCCTTCATGCCTATAAATGTTCGCTTTGACTTTCTCTATCATTGTATTCCACATATCGTAAACCAAGTGAAGACAAGGTTTATCCGTATCACGAAATCAAAGCATGTCATATATATGAACTAGTGAAAGAAATAACAGTCTATAGAGTCCAACCAAATATCATCAAGTAATTTCATCTTCACAAAACTTGCCTTTTGCATATTATATTCTTGATAAGTTGACCATTTCTCATCAGTCACCATGTTTTGAAGCCCACGTTTAATAAGCTTAAACCCTTTTCCAATTACATTCCTCATGTGTAATCAAATTATCATCAACATTCTTTGCTGCACAAATATTTTTCAAAGCAAGATTAAGTGTGTACAACACACGGTGTCCAAAAAATATGAGGATATTGCACTTCAATTATTTGCCCCACACCCTTACAATTAGCCGCATTGTCAATAATAACTTGAAAAACCTTTTTGGGGCGAACTTCTATAACATCCTTTATCAAGTTAGCAATAAAATATTTATCATTGATCCTTTATCAAATTAGCAATAAATCTCACCTGAGTAATCAATCGCCCGTAAAAACATTGGTCCACTTTCGGTCACCGTCGTAAAATTAATTAGTGGCCTTCTTTGTAGATCACTCCAACCATCACTCACAATAGTCACTCCTGTTTTGATGAGAATCCAGGGAGTCAATCGAGTCAAAGTCAAACAGGTCAACCCTCTATCAGAATACCGGTGGGGCCCATGACAAGATCCAAGGCTAAAGAAGTCCAAGAGTTGATGGTGGGACTCATTTTCAAGCTCCGAAATCAAGTCCACATGGAAGAGAGCAAGATCGAGGTCAATTGCATATGTTTGGAAGATCAGGACATTTCGGTCGACCGAAAGTCTGCAGGGTTTTTTAGACATAGCTTCAGGCAGGATCGGCTGACCATTGTACGACCGAAACTGCCCATTCGGTCGACCAGATGTTCGACCGAAATATTTTCGGTCGACCGAAAGTCCCCAGAACAGAATAGCGGGGTTTTTTGTGCAATTATGCAAACTTTCTTTTCTTTCACTTTTTGTATATATTTGGGAGTCCTTCCAAACCCTAGATAGTTTAGCACATTTGAAGATCACTCCTTGAGAGTTTGAGAGGTAAAAATCCTTTCTTTATCTTGTAACATTTTCTTGGAATTTATTTCAACTTATATATTGAGGGTTTGTTCTTGTGTATTTGTTGATATTTATTCCACAAGTCTTGGTATTTGTCTTAATCTCTCCATTGGGCTAGGGTTAACTTTCCTTAGAATTTTGGTTTGGTTAAACTTGGGTCAAGATTTCTCATTTATTACCTATTTTAGCTTTCTTGGGTTGATACATTATTGTTGTGGGAATTTTTGGTTTAATCACCAAAGGGGTTCGCATCATTTTTACCCCATGTGCTTTTAATTGATTGTAGTAATCGTTTCACATTTCTTATCTCCTTTTGAAATAGGGTAGTTCTCAACTTATTATAATTGGGAGGCTTATATTCGGACAATGAACTATTTGCGGCTAGGTATAAGAAGACATGTAATAAATATTCCTTGCAAGGTGAAAGGGTAAACCACTTGAATAATACATTCTAGCAATTTTCGAATTCAATTGATCACGTGATGTGATGTTAAAGGCATTTTCTATAGAACTACTCTTTCTTTTCTTTTCCTCTAATGTGTAACTACCAACCGGACTCATATTTTCCATTGGAAATGGGACCTGTTTTGGCTCTTTACTCCTCATTTTCACTTCAACTTCCAATTTTTTGCATTTCATTTATATCTCTTTGGGTTACTTTTGGACAAGCTCCAATACCACTACTTTGCAATTTCATCAAATGTTCTCTAACCTTAGTATATGAACTACTTTTGTTTTTAATTGTATTGCAAAAGTTGCATTGCCAACCAAGAAATATTTTCACCTACTTTTGTTTTTAATTGTATAGCAAAAGTTGTATTGCCATCCAATAAATATTTCCACCTCATTCATTTAGTTAATCAAATTTTGCAACATATTTTCAAAGAGGCTTGGTTAAATCTTTCATTCATGCTATTAGCACTCATGACTTCAAACTAACAAAATATACCAAATAATAATGTAATAAACAATTTTCCTTGATATTTTTTAATAGAAATATCTCCTTGATCTTGCAAATGATTCTTGATATTGAGATTCTATAGAAAAACAAATGAGTTGAGATTAGTATTTGAGGTTTTATTTTTTTACACAGAGGAGCTGGAACAAACAATGTAGTAACTTTTGCCTTTTGTCTTGTGTACTTAGAAACTAGCATTTCTTTCGTGCAATGCACGATATTTCTATCCATGATAATGATTTAAAATTCATGAAAATGTGTTGATTATACAATCATATCAAATAAAAAATATAGTATAAATAATGTTTTATTACAAAATATTATTGAATTTGAAATTTTAAAAAAGACAAAACTAATCAAAATAGGAAAAGAAACAATACCCACCCATCTTAAAATTTGGCGTTTAATTAAATTTTTTGTATTAAATTTGTTTTAATTTTATTTGTATTCATCACTAATTTTCTTTTTAATGTATTTTAATTTTTTATTAAGTTTAATTTTTAATGTATTGATTACATATATTTTATTAAAACTTCAAGATATTCACACACACACAAGAGAGAGAGAGTAAACACAGCACTTTATGGTTATACCCCATTGTTTCTTCGTGTTTATGGTTTTTACTGATCGAAGAAGATTGGAGGGAGCAGTTGACGAATTTCTTACCCACGAATCTGCTTTTCTTAGCTGAAGTTGATGATGATAGAAATTTCTTCATATTAGCTATATCAAAATGGCTATGGTGTTTTATGATTCTTTACATGGTTTCTATGACCCATTTATTGTTGATTTTAATGTCTCTATTGTAACTGAAATAAAATTCTTTACAGAAATTTCTTCATATTATCAGCTATATCAAAATGGCTATGGTGTTTTATGATTCTTTACACGGTTTCGATTACCCATTTATTGTTGATTTTAATGTCTCTATTGTAATTGAAATAAAATTCTTTACAAGGGATGTCACATTCAATTAAATTTGGTAACTGAAAACAACAGTAAGAATTGGATGATTCTACTGAGAAAAGAAAACAATTCAAGAGAGAGAAATTTGATTGTGCGTTATCTCTAAAAAGATGAGGGGGCAACTCACCATTAATTTAGAGGAGGGGGGGGGGGGTGGAGGGTGGAGTGGTTGTACATATTTTCATTTTTTTTTTTTGTTTTCTAATAAGGGGTATATTTGTATATGTATTGTGGTGTATTTATAAAAATTATATTTTATTAGTGATTGTAATATAATGTGGTGTATTGAGTAAAATTTATGATGGTAATATATTTGCCTTACTTCATTTGGTGGGCAGTTCATTACATTTTATTATTTTATTGTACAAAGAGAAAGAGAGAGAGAGAGGCCCAGAACAACCGGTAACGAGGTATACTCCTTAGGTTCTGCAAGTATACACAAGATTTAGGCTTTTCAAAATTAGGGTTTTTTCTCTCAATAAATAGGTATACACTACAAGAAATCGGACCAACAGCGACGACAAAAAAAGTCGTCGCTAATACTCAGTCATTAGCGACGACAAAAAAAGTCGTCTCTAATACTCGGTCATTAGCGAAGACATTTTTGTCGTCGCAAAAAATTGCGACGACAAAAATATGTCGTCGCAATAGAGATCCTATTGCGACGACATTTCCTGTCGTCGCAAAAACATACCCTATTGCGACGACTATGTCGTCTCTATAGGTTCGATTTTTTTTTTTTAAGTCAATGTGTTGGAACAAATGTTTATATACTATTATTATTAAAATGTGATTCGTTAAAGTTAACTATTATATATTACTTAAAACAAAATAAGACATAAGAATTTATTTGCCAGAATGGTTGGGACATCACTCACCCAACTACTTGGTCAAGAGTTCGAGTCTCCAAGCCAACACCTATCATCATATGAATTAAAAATAAATACTGAGGTTCGGGTCGGGTTCAAAATGGGTCGGATCGGGTCAAGTTAAATTAATAAATTATTAATAAAATATTTTTCGTTATTAGAGAGGACTATGTCGTCGCTAATTGTCGTCACAATATCCTCCGAAGAAATAGAGACGACGGTGTCGTCGCTATTGACTTTCAGCTACGAGCCTAAAGCGACGACTATGTTGTCGCTATTGATCTATAGCGACGATTTTTAGACTTTCAGCGTCGTCGCTGTTGATCCGATTTCTTGTAGTAATAGTTCCGTTTTTTTTTTTTTTTTTTTTTGGGCTAGACTTGGCTTACACGTAGAATATAAGCTCCATTTTTCGACACAAAAAGGGAGTGTCTGACCTGTGTGGGCTCATGTCCATGTATGACACGGACTCGCCGCCATCCTGAGCGTGTCCATGCTTTATAGGATTTCTTAGCTGGAATTAAATTTGCTTTGGATTAATGCAAGGAATTGCAGAGTACTACTTGATAATGGCTGCGTTGGGTTTTACACTTGCTTCTATGCATGTTCTCAAAACTTACCTGGATAGGATTAATTTCAAGTTGTCAGATTTTGCATTACTTTCATCTAAAAGTTTTTAAGTTGTTTACATGCAAAATTTTACTAAATGAATGATGAGAAGACTTGAACTTAGAACAATAGTCTGGTATCATAAAAGTGGGAAATTTCCTTGCATACATCCACTTGTGCTTTCCTCTTCCCCTCTTCCTTGAGCTTGCATTTTTCCATCTACAATAAGGTCATTACGAACGTCAAATAAATTATTTCTGAATCTGACTTTACCACTAAAATTCTTGCTTATTTAGATATTATTATAAGTAAAAAATAAAAAAAATTAAGCTTTTAGCCAAAAAAAAAACATGCTTCTCACTAAAGAGGAGCACTTAAATAAATTGAGGTTGGGGTAGCATCAAAGAATGTAATAATTCCCTCCCAATAACAAAAGGTCCAAGCAAGTCATTTTCTTAGTTTCCAGTAAATACCTTTTCATTTCTAATCTAATGGGATAAAGTTGTTGAACAAGAGCGTGCTCATGAGGTTCCATAACAACAATTCACCTATTTTCGACTTTCGAGGCAAATGGCAAAGCTTCCTAATGAGTGTATTTTATACACTTATTTCTATGTCAAAAGTGACATTTATTGTCATCGTTTTAGAATATTTGCTATTGATTTTGTTGTTATTTATTTATATTTTAGAAATAAATTCAAAGTCGAGAAAATACAATAATTGAAGCAATTACATAAAAATTGGATGTTTTTTGGAGCTAAATTATTGACATGAAGTTGATGAGAGCAATCAAGGATTATTGGAGCTAAATTGGAAGAAGTCACAACTTCAAGGATTAAATTGAATAAATCACAAAAGGAAGGACCAACTTACCCTATTTGGAAGAATTGAGGTTTTAGAATGCAAATTCAAACATAATTGGGCTTTATCTAATTGAATTGGCATGGACTCTTACTGGACACATTGGATTCGGCAATAACAAAATCAATAATCAAGAAATAAACATAATTGGGCCTACTTGGACTAGGGAAGTGACGGCTGGAATTAAAAAAATAAAAGGAAGAACAATTGATAGAAAGGGAGAGCCGCGGACGGAAGGTAACGAAAAAAAAAATTCAACTGGATTGAGCTTAGACAGATGCGGCGCTGGGTGAACCGAGGCAGAAAAATTCCATATTTTTGTGCTTGCCGTGGCCAATTGTTCAACTGCGTGATTTCTATCAATTATTTTATTGATTATTCATCAATCATGTTTTTAGGCTATATTTTATGTTAGAGTTGTGATGATGCTTTGATTCCGGATTTCATGTTTTGAATTGTTATTTAATTTAATTGTTTATGAATTTGAGCAATTGATTGTGTATTTATTTTCATCTATAATTGAGGACGCATGATTATTTGATATTTGTGATAATTTTCTAAGTTCGAAAGAGTAGGAGATTATTTGACTTGAGTTAATTGTCATAATGTTCGATAGGGGATAAAAATATACCCACATGTTTTGTATAATCCTAAAAAGTGTTCATAAATCGATAATGCTTTTCTATAGGTTTGGATTTATCATAAAAATATAGTCAAATTCCTTATAGAAAAATGTTTTAATTCACCGTTCCAAAGAGGGTTTTAAAAACAAAAGGAACATGGATTTTCAATTTCCCATAAATTGTCGTTAAATGTTTAATTCAAGACATGGATGATGGAACAAAGTGGATTCACAATTCTAACATGTTTATTTCATAAGTTTTCATAAATCAAATTTTATTGCTTTTTTAGTTTAATTTTTAGTTTAGTTTTTTCACAAAATTCTCAAATCAAAAATCATCTAGCTCCTGTAAAGGATTTGTAATCTAAAATACAATTTACAACAATCGTCGTAGGATCGATACACGTTCACTATATTATTTACGCGATTCGTGCACTTGCGAAGCCAACACTTCGTGTAGCGAATTTGGAATAACCAATGGGTTGAACTAGGGGTGAACGCGGTCCAGTTTGGGCAGTTTGTGACATTTTCAAACCAAACCATTTCAAGCGGTTTGACATTTTCTCAAATCAAATCAAACCATTTCATTTTGCAAACCAAACCAAATCAAAACTTTTTTTATGGTTTGGTTCGGTTTTAATCCGTGATTTTTACCTATCGACTTAATATAATATATTTTAGATGTTAAATTAACTCGTATATTTTAATATAAAGATAAAATAAGTTAATATATAAGCCAATATGAGAATTAATAATGTTAGATGTTGAATTCATTCGAATTTGTTTTCAATTCAAAATAAAAACATTTAGTTAAAAAACAATTGTAAATTTGTAATTGCAATGTATTTGTTTCCTAACTTCTTTCCAAACAAACATAACATGTCATCGTCATCACATAGAGAAATCACTAGTCTTAGACATATCATAACTAGTCATTCTTTTTTGTTTTTTATCTGAAACCATAAACGGATACTTTTATTGCATAAATGTGTGATATGATTCGATAAAGTACTAGTCCTGCAATTATTAGTATGATGCTTATACAATTTTCTACAACAATTACATTTTGTGTTAGCTCTCTTCTTGTTGGCTTACCTTTGTTGTCCAGATTTCGAAATTCAGTAAGGAATAAATTCAAAAAAATAAAATATAATAAAATAATCGAATGATATTGCTTGCAAATAAACTTAAATATGTGATATTCAAATTCTTACCCTGATTCAAACATTCTCATATGACTCTCTAAAATAAAATCAAATGCAGGAAGGAATTGGAAGTACACCTATCGCCAATGCCTATTTTTCTAAGAATCTAATTGACATTAGTGAAGATGAACTTGGAATGAGGCAAGGAAGACGAATGAAAACAGAAAATTACTGATTGAAGTAGGTAGTGGGAACGTTTTAGGTTTGAATTTCAATTAAATGGTGTAGCGACCAAGAATTTTTGTGACTAATTTCGAATAAATATTTTTATTTTTAAAAGATATGTATCTACGACTTTGACCAATTTATTTTAAACACATTTTCGTTTAGCCATTTAAGTGACTAATTTATTTAAATTTATCTTAGTTCAATTTAAATTTTATTAAAAATGTCTCATTTTCATTATTTTAAAATCTAAATTTTAATTATTTTTAAGTCCAAACTTTAACTATTTTGAGTCCAGAAATTTTGCGACTTAAATATCTTATTCAATTTAAATTTCTTCCATCCCAATTGGTAAGATTCTTTTGCCACGTTTTTCATTAATTTGATACCTAAATCAGCTATAACCCCTTGCAAAATTCTCACAATATCCCTAAGTCAAAATGTGCCACAATTTACAAAGATTAATGCACAATTCAACCACACATTTTGACAGATCCCATTAGCCCATAACTCTTCCCTAATTACCATCCATTAACCACCAATTAAGCAATTTTTTTTTCTCTTCTCAAGCCATAACAAATTGGTATATCTTTTCAATCATTCCCCAGCCCATAAACCATTATTGCATCCCCAAATTCTCTCCTTCAATCCCCTTAATCAGCCCAAATCCCTTCAATCATCTCCAAGTCATAGATGCCAAAACTTACCAAAACGTGTACACAACTAGGCATATATTCTCCCCCTTCCTTCCCTTCATACTCATGAACACCAACAAGAAAATTTGGGTAAGAAATTCTCGTCTCATCCACCAACCTCCTACCTCACTTCCACAATCCAGAACCATAATCTGCAGCCCCTCATTCACCACTCACTGCCTGCAATCCCACAGAAACTATTACTCACACATTGCAAACCAAGCTCAGCCACCCCTGCTTTTATCAATCCGCCATAGCCTACCAAATTGATCAGTCCACCAGCATCAAGCTATCCAAGACAGCCCCTGCCACTACCACAAATCGGCTGCACCCAAGTTTCTACCATCATTTTCCAACCACCAATTCCCATTAGCCATTTTCGGTTAGACATGAAGTATCACTGCACATTGTGAACTCCATACACCCATGATGTAGGACAGAATCGAGGCAAAATTAGACCGAAAGGGGACGTTGCTGAAATTTGCAAATAGACGTCCGACCTCCGTTTCGGGCCCATAATATGTCTATTTTAGGTAGCTCGATGAGACAAATTTGACTCACTGTTTTGTTGTGATATACGATGGATTTTGGGCATTCGAGATCGTTCAGACAGCGAAAATAGTTTTTAGTATTTTAGTGTTATTTTTGTTATTTAGTTTATCTTGAATTCTTTTTATTTTAGGTTTTATGCTGAATATGTTTCTTTGTTTATTTTAGTTAATCTAGAATAAGTTTCTTGTTTTTATAGTTAATTTAGAACACGTTTCTTCTTTTATGACCATATAAATGGAGGGTTAATTCATTGTTTTTATTCATTCATTGATTAATAAAATCTCTTGAGATTTCTCTCATTCTTGGTGGATACTAAGTTCTATCTTTAGGGATTTCGTTTGAAATTCCTTGTTTGCTTCCGTCCTGCGTTAAGTGGTATCAGAGCGAGGATTTGCCTTGTTCAATGGACAACAACGAAGTCGAAAGAGTCCCCCGTGACGCTGGTCGAAGGAAAGGTGATGCAGATATATAGGTTGCAATTGACGAGCAGCTGCAAACGCTGGAGAGAGTGGAGGGCATGCTACAACAACTGTTGGTGTGTCTCCCTAACCCCAACGCACCCGTTGTTAACGCCCCTGCCCCTGTCAACCGAGATGGAGTCGAGGGAGTTTCCCTTGGCCATCATGGGGGTGGACGTCCACCTAAGGTGGCGAGACCCGTGCAATTCGAGACTTTCAGTGAAGAAGATTCTAAGGATGATTTTGTAGAACATCCTAGAAACCATCAGCAAATCTGAAATCAACCAGATTACAGAATTCGCGCAGACATCCCATTGTTCCATGGGAAGTTACAGATTGAGGAATTTTTGGATTGGCTTTCTGAAGTCGAGAGGTTCTTTGAATTTACTGAGGTCGCAAAATAGAGGCAAGTGAAATTGGTGTCGTATAAATTGAGAGGCGGCGCTGCTATTTGGTGGGAAAAATTACAGATGGATAGGAGGCGCCAAGGCAAGGCTCCCGTGCGATCATAGAGGCGAATGAAGAAATTAATGATCAAATGTTTTCTTCCTCTAAACTATGTACAATAATTTTGCATTTAAAATCAAGATTTTCAGTAGTCTTATCAAGTTGTGCAAGAATTCACTATCGATCTTCAAGAACATGATACTCGTATTAACATCTAAGAATCAGAAGAAGTTATATGTAAAGATGTAGGTATTTCCTTAGAAGAAGAGTATTTAGAAGACAAAGAATGCATAAATAAAGCTGAACTAAAAGAAATCATCTATGTAGGTGAAGATGTTTTCTTAGATGAAGTCCATTTTGCTGTCCCAACTGAAACTCAGATTTTTGTTGATCCAAGTCAAGCCCCCTTAGTTGACCGATTCCAAACCCAAGAAGAATCAACTGAGTGGTTGGAATTTAAAGAAAAAGAGGGTGTTACTTGTAATGAGATGGGAGATGTGTTCGCTGGTGGCAGGAAGAACGTTAAATAGAAAAATGTGAATCTTATTTATGAGGATAAAATTGAAAAGTTAAAAATTTAGGAAACAATTTCGGTGACTTGCTTACATGCTAATCATGTTAGCTATTATGTCTTCAAGGAACAACCCGGTGATGATGAAGATGATTTATTCATGAAATCCCATATTTCAATTGGCCAATTTTTTGGAGCGCTAATCCTCGAGATTGAGAAATTTAAATTCAAAGGAGCAAGACGTCGCCAGTGGCTAATAACTTGGAAATTTTCGATTTCAAATTATAACTTGGGGTTAGAGGTGGCAATGGGCCGAGCCGAGCCGGCTCGTGAAGCTCGGCTCGTCAAACGGACGAGCCGAGCAGCGAGCTCGGGTCTAAGCTCGGCTCGTTTGACCCTGGCCGAGTTCGGCTTGGCCCACGAGCCGAGCTCGGCTCGTTAAGCTCGATTTTTTTTTTTTTTTTTTTTTTGTAAATTTGTAATATATTATATATTAATATTGTATTGTTTTTTTTTTTTTTATTTTGAACGGTAAAACGTAAAAGTAAAAACAAGATTTTTTTTTTAATATACACGAGCAGGCTCGTTGAGCTCGTTGGCACGAGCTCGTGGCTCGTGCCGACGAGCTGCTCGTTGAATCACGAGCCGAGCTTGCTTGGCTCGTGTCGTGGTTCAACCGGAGTGATTGGCTCGTCCACGAGCCCGATTTTTTGACGAGCCGAGCCACCCTCGGCTCGTGTTTTCGCGAGCCGAGTCGACGAGCGGCTTAGCCCGTTTGCCACCTCTACTTGGGGTCGAGTTATTTGGAGGTGGAAGGGTCTGATGTAGGACAGGATCGAGGCAAAATTAGACCAAAAAGGGACATAGCTGAAATTTGCAAATTGACGTCCGACCTTCGTTTCGGGCCCATAATATGTCTATTTTAGGTAACTCGATGAGACGAATTCGACTCACTGCTTTGTTGTGATATACGATGGATTTTGGGCATTCGAGATCGTTCAGACGGGGAAAATAGTGTTTTAGTATTTTAGTATTATTTTTGTTATTTAGTTTATCTTGAATTCTTTTTATTTTAGGTTCTATGTTGAATATGTTTCTTTATTTATTTTAATTAATCTAGAATAAGTTTCTTGTTTTTCTAGTTAATTTAGAACACGTTTCTTCTTTTATGACCCTATAAATAGAGAGTTAATTCATTGTTTTTATTCATTCATTGATTAATAAAATCTCTTGAGATTTCTCTCATTCTTGGTGGATACTAAGTTCTATCTTTAGGGATTTCGTTTGAAATTCCTTGTTTGCTTCCGTCCTGCGTCAACCCAAATTATATCAAACACCAGATTTTTATCATTTAACAAAGCCTCCATTGTCCGAGATTCAAACTCACAGCCAAGAGTTGCTGCCTCCTACCCATCGAGACACGGTTGCAATCGAACCTCCACCACCCTTCACCATCGAAGACACCACCCAAACTGCCCCTGCCCAACTCCGTTCGAACCCAGTCACACCTCCATAATCGTTGCCTTCTACCCATTGCATAACCCACTGCCACATCCATCCCCAAACCATCATTGCCCTTTTCCCTACCGCCACCAATCACCTCCACAAAATGACCAGAAAATCAAGAAAACAAAAGAAACCCAAATACTTACCTTGAACCTCAATTTGTTCGAATGGATTCTCAACTGAAAATCATTTAAATCGAGCCTTGATTTAGTCTCGTTTTCTCGCCAAAAATTTGCCCAAATTCTTCATTTTCACCATCGCACACGAGAGTGCCACCGAGCGAAGGCAGCGCCACCGTTGGCAGGACAGATGACGACACTATCGCCGGTGACCGGTGGCAGAAGGCGACGCCCCCGTCTCCTCTGCATTCTCTCCCTCTCTCTGTCGTTTAGAGAGAGAAATGAGAGAATTGTCATTTTAAAAGCTTTTGATTTTGTTAAATTGCCTTTTCAATCCCCAGTTTGATAAAGTATTTGATTCGATCCCTCAAGTTTCAAAAACAATTTTATTTCAGTCCCTAGATTATGTTCCAGTCTAAAAGATTTCTGAGTCTTATGAATCAATCCTTTCATTTTAAAACCTCTCAAATTCAGTCCCTAATTTCAAAATTTTCATATTTACACGAACAATCCCTGATTTTTCCAAATTTTTACAATTTAGTCCCTAAAGCATTATTATACACAAATTCATCATTCTAGAATTTATTATTCCAAAGTTTAATTTTAATTAAATATTTATTTTTACAGGACTAGACGAGGCGCGAGAACATTAGAAAGTGTTTATTCCCATTTGCTCAATACTCGAGAAATTAAGGTAGACTCTTATTTACAAATTTACGTTTTTCAAAAGTGCGCATCAATAATTATTTGGATTATAAGTTTAGCATGTATGATTGTATTCATGAGAATTGCTTTCTTTCTAAGCATGAAACTATGTTACGAGAATTTACTTGTTTAAATGCATGAGACTTGAACTTGTATGTTATTCTTGTTCATAAGAATACTGGTGATCATTTGACACCTGAGACTTGAATATCATAATTATGTGTTTTAATTTATAATGTTAAATGATTATTGTGAGCGAATCTACTGAGTATTTCTATGAAATACTCACGTTTTCCAAACTAAAATTTTTGCAGATGACGGAGTTTGTGGCAATGCGTACGATTGTGGCTATTAATAAGCTTTTAAATTGTTCCATTTCAAATAACAACTTCAATTGATTTTGTCAAGTTATTTTCCATACTCGAATTGTCGAAATTACAAATTTATTTTATTATGTCCAAGTTAAATTCATATTCAAACATTTTGGCCGTTTGAGCCAAGTTTATGAAGTTATGTGAATTGAGATTTTAGTTATTAAATTTATTTTCCGCTAAATTATTATTTTCAAAGTTAATTTGAGACGATGAAGTGGAGTCCCGGGTGTTCAGAACTCGGGGCGTTACAAATGGGCTTTTGGGGTTGAAGTATGTGGTTTAAGGATTGTGTGAGTTATATGTTAATGGGATTTTAGGGTTGAAATATGTTGTTAAAAGGTGATATGAGTTAAAGGTTAATGAGATTTTGAGGTAGGACATTAGATGAGAATTAAAAAAAAAAAAAAAAAAATTAGACGAGAACTTTTATTCATTAGATAAATTTGAATTTTTTTTTTTTGGAAAAAAACTCTAAATTTAAATGAATAAAAATTAATTTTTTAATTAAAAAATTAGTGGTTCGATTTGGTTTAAACGGTTTTTAAAAATTGAAACTTAAACCAAATCATTTTGAAATAGTTTGGTTTGAAAATATTGGCGGGTCCATGTGAAACCGAACCAACGGTTTAAAATCAACGATTTCGATTCGATTTGTGATTTAATGATTTTTTTGTGCAGCCCTATGTTGAACTTCCTTGGCTTCCTTTTAATTGGCTGTTAAGTTGAGGTTTTGAAGGAAATCCCTACCCTTTTTGCATATCAACGTATCTTTAATTTTGAGAGAGAATCGAGTTTGAAGAGAATTTTTTTGAGATGATTACGAGTTATAAGCTCCTCCTAGGTAATTTAACGGAATTTACAATGAAGTTCCTTCTTTTCGAAAATCAGGGTTACAAGTTTATATACCATTCCTTCTATCTACGGAGCATCCACCAAGTTTATAAATGTTTAGATGAAAGTTGAGAGCGTTGTTATATATTTTGCACTTGTTTGGCCCTCAATTCTTGAAAATCTAGTTTTTAAAATACTCAATTTCAACCATCCATTTTAGTCAAGATCACAATATTTGACTTTTCAAACAATTTTTAACCATACATTCTTTCAAAAATACTATTTCAAACCATAATTTTCCTCAAGAACTTGGGGGGGGGGGGGGGGGGGGGTTAAACAGGGGATTTGTAATGATTTGAAATTTTGCTTTGTGGTTTTACTAACGGTGCTTGTGAAAATGAACCAAAAAAGAATTGTGCAGTTTATACTAATTATTGATCAAATAAACTTACAAGCCTCGTCCTTTCTCGAGTTTGGAATCGACTACAATAATTATTGAAATTGATTTTTGATTCTCAAGTCTACAATAATATATCGCTTTAATTAAATTTATTAAGCATTGTTCTAAAAATTAATCTAAGTGCACAATTGTGGTGACAATGTAGATAAAAATTTGATGATGAGGTATTATTGTTGTTGATGAAAAAGATGATGTGATATGTGAAAAGAGAGGATTGCGTCACATAGACAAATTGTGACCCTCATTGTGACTATAACAAAACCAGTGTTCTAAAAAGCTTGAAGCGTGACGAAGCGTGGAGCCCAAGAGTCAAGCTTTTGAAGTTTAAGCTGGAGTAAGCGTTAAAAAGCGTTTTTCAATTCCTAAATATTTGATTTAAATTTTATCCATACTTGAACAAGTAAAAAAAAAAAAAAAAAAGGAAAAAAAAAAAAATGGCAGCTGCGCGCATCGGGCACGCTTAAGCGCGCACAATGCTCGCTTCAGGACGCATTGTGCGCGCACTTTTTAGAACAAAATTTTCAAAAAACGCGTTTTTCTCGCTTTTCGCCAAAGCGACGCGCATAGGCGCGCACAGTGCGCGCGTTTTAGAATACTGAACAAAACTGTTATTCTAAAGACCCACATTGGCAAGCAGTCGAAAGCAGAAGTAGCATAGCACTTCACCCATGCAGGTATTTCAAACAATGATACAGCCATGTCTGAAAAAGGGCAGGGGATTTATGATACTACATTAATGAAATCATCACACTAAACAGGGGATTTGTAATGATTTGAAGTTTTGCTGTGGTTTTACTAACGGTGCTTGTGAATAATTAATTGTTTTGAAATTGAATGAACCAAAAAAGAATTGTGCAGTTTATACTAATTATTGATCAAATAAACTTACAAGCCTCGTCCTTTCTCGAGTTTGGGATCGACTACAATAATTATTGAAATTGATTTTTGATTCTCAAGTCTACAATAATATATCGCTTTAATTAAATTTATTAAGCATTGTTCTAAAAATTAATCTAAGTGCACAATTGTGGTGACAATGTAGATAAAAATTTGATGATGTGGAGGTATTATTGTTGTTGATGAAAAAGATGATGTAATATGTGAAAAGAGAGGATTGCGCCACATAGACAAATTGTGATCCTTATTGTGACTATAACAAAATCAGTGTTCTAAAAAGCTTGAAGCGTGACGAAGCGTGGAACTCAAGAGTCAAGCTTTTGAAGCTTAAGCGGGCAACCTTGCTACAATCACAATCTCATTCACAATATGGGTGACAATTCACTCACATTGGAATGGGGCCCTCAAAATTCAAATTTTGAGGACCCCACTCCAATGTGAGTGAATTGTCACCTACATTGTGAGTGGGATTGTGAAACTAGAATAATTCCTTAAGCGGGAGTAAGCGTTAAAAAGCGTTTTTCAATTCTTAAATATTTGATTTAAATTTTACCCATACTTGAACAAGTAAAAAAAAAAAAAGGAAAAAAAAAAAAAAATGGCAGCTGCGCGCACTTTTTAGTACAAAATTTTAAAAAAATGCGTTTTTCTCGCTTTTCGCCAAAGCGACGCGCGAGAGTCACGCGTAGGCGTGCACAGTGCGCGCGTTTTAGAACACTGAACAAAACTGTTATTCTGAAGACCCACATTGGCAAGCAGTAGCAGCATAGCACTTCACCCATGCAGGTATTTCAAACAATGATACAGCCATGTCTGAAAAAGGGCAGGGGATTTATGATACTACATTAATGAAATCACACAAATTGAACAGCTAAAAATTAACCTGTCCGATATAGATAAGTATATATATAATATATATAACAATGATACAGCATTATTATGTCTGAGAAAGGGCAGGGGATTAATGATACTACATTAATGAAATCACACAAACTGAACAACTAAAATTCAACCTGTCCGATATAGATAACTATATAGATATGTGTGTATATATATATATATATATGAGTGAATACTGAACAACAATCTCCACTAATATTTAGGAACCCACACAATATGATCCTGAGGAAGGAAATGGCAGACTGGGACTGTCCCTGGCTTCACCTTCAACACCTGAAAAGCCAAGTGTTTTGGGTTCCACGCCGCTGTATCCTTGTGGCAAACTGCCACCGCTTTCACCTTGGTGCCGTCATCCCCCACCATCGCCACCTTGTAAGACACCGTGGCATCTGTCTTGTGGCAGTAAAAAACAGCGTATGCGTACTTCTGCTTGTGGCAGACTACTGCCTTCTCCTCGGACAGTTTCTTGACCCCAACAATTTTGTACTTCTGTATCGGAGTTTCCTTCTCTGTCTCAGTCGAAACTGCCTCCACTTTTTGTCCCAGTTTGGAGACGCTGAAATCTACCATGGATTCCAATGAAGTTGCGCAGTACTTCTCTTCTCCTTTTATCCCTTTCTCCTCGCATTCTTGAATAGTTTTTTTCATGATCTTAGCTTCTTCAGAACTGGGATTCACTGAAAATCTATTAAGAATTTCTGGAAAGTTTTTGGATGAAAATGGAATTGAATCAGCAACTTGGCGAGGCAGAAAATAGGCTTGATCATCTGAACTCTTAATAAAGTTCAATCTTGTTCTCTTTCCTTCGTAAAGATCCTTTTCCTGGAAGAAAACGGCAACATTTGGATTGTCATGGATTTGATTTTCTTCAGCTGCATATTTGTAAAGAAAGGGTACTGGTCCTGGTGTAACTCCAACATAGACTGGTTTGCCTTTTTTGGTAGGTGCTCCGACTACTACGCCGCCTTTGCCGACACCGACATTGGTTCCTTTTCCGGGCTTGCCAGCGTTGACACCGACGCCACCTTTACCTACGCCGACGGTGGTTCCGTCTGGCTTTCCCTGCCCTGCTTTGACATTAACGCCGCCTTTGCTTACATCGACGGCAGTGCTTTTGTCTTCCATAAATTCTGTAAAACATAGATAAGATATAATGCTTGGACATGTCTTCTCTCCATGAATTTGATTGTGACATGTGTTTCGCCGTAATTTTTTATCAAACACGTGTTACTATCATAACCTCGGTAGATATCATATTGAAAATTTAAGCCCTTCTTTGATAACAAAGCTCGTGTTTGATTCTTATTAAAATCTAATTTTAATCTTAAGTCAAAGTCAACGATTAATTCTAACTACACATTTTATCGAACATACGTCTTTTCATCTCATAAACTCTTATCAAGATTCCGTTTGATAACAATATTTTATTTATAAATTAGTTTATTTACTGTTTTGAGGTAAAAAGTAGTGGTTGAAAAAAGTGAAAAAATATGTAACATTTATGATTAAAAAGTGATTTGAAAAATTACTTTTTAATCAAAGTTTATAAACCAAATTATTCCATTTACCCGAACACATGCAAAAAATCCGATTTTAGTTTACATCAAACAGGGGTATACTTTTTCATAAAAAATACTATTTTTTCTACCATCATCAATTTCAATCATTCAAAAAAGTCAATTATGAAATTTTTTACTTTTTCAAACAACTTTTTAACCACACGATTTTTTCAAAACTACTATTCAAAATCTACTTTTTCTGAAATTATGAGAATCAAACAATGGCTAAGAGTTTGTTTGGTAAAGGTAAAATTTTTACCACAACTTTACAAACTCGATCTCAATCATCCATTTTTAGTCAAGCCCACTATTTTTGACTTTTCAAATATTTTTAAACCACACATCCATAAAAAAAATAAAAAAACTACAAAAATAAAAAACTTTTCACATTACCAAACATGCTCTAAGTTAAATATTAACTTTTAGTTGGTTAAAGTTAAATTTTTATTTTCTATTAAATTATTATATACATTTTTATATTTATACCAAGATTATTGCCAAACAAAGTGTTCAGGAGCATATGTAAATAAGAATCTAATATCTTTTTTATTTTTATTATTTTTTTTCCAAAATATAACAAAAATTAATTTTAAATTTAAGGCAAAAATAAGTAACATGCATATTTTTATGACAAAAACACGTACACACGAGAATCCAAGCTAACCGGAAAGATTAATCCATTTGAACACATTGGGTGTCATGTCCTGAGTGTGTGGAGCCGCTCTAATAATAAGCGGCCAAACCCCCTTATGGCCTTATGTGAGGGGCGTGACATTAGTTGTGGCACCTTGTGTGTTCGAATAACATCCCCTAACTCGAATAAAAACGTCTTTTAAATGAAATTGTTAACTCATATATACACAAGAGTTGAAGACGAACCCGGGTGGAGAAGATCCTTCACAGCTTTAGGCATGGGAGAGTTAGGCAGCACAGATCTCCAGTAATCTTCCTGCGAGGTTAAATCTGCATGGCTTGCCACTAGTGCCACCTGAAGCAAATGCACAAAACATAAATTTAATTTCTTCCTTGATCAGTACATAAAACGAAATGCAAAATTCCTCGAGGTTCGAGCTATTATATATTTTACTTTACTCACAGAAAGAAGTATAAAAATATACTGAAGCTTGAACTCCATTGGAGTAATTGGTAGAAAATTGAGGTAATTTGTCACTGAAAACAATTAAAGAGGGTTGTAAGTTACACTGGAAGAAAGGGAGGTGAATTTCAGCCTCATTTATAATAAGAAAAAAGATTCTAGAACTAATTTATTCTTTAATGTGAACTAAACAGCACACCGCCTATATTGATAAGTGATATGACAAGTTTATTACCAACTGTATTTGGCCAACACGAATTCAATGCCCAATCTATTAAAAATTTAAAATTGTACACTGTAGGGTAGTAGCATTTGTTAAGGCAAACAAGAAACCACTTGGCCTTCGTTGGGTGCTTCAAATATTGTTGGCGTCTAAGGGCATGTTTGATAAAACTGCTTCGGAGATTAAGAAGCATCTTTTAAGTATATTTGAATACTTTTTTTCTTTTTTTTCAATACTTTGGGCCTGCATGACATGACTTCGCTTTTACCACCTTTAGAAAAAAAATTTGTGGGTGTGCCTAGCGCCCAAAGGAACAAATCTCATTTTCCTTTCAGAAAAAAGCGACGCATAAAAAAGGAATGCACAGTCCCCTTAATGCTACGAAGTGAAGCAGGTAGTCTCTGACTTGCTCGCAGATTCTCGGCCCCGTCCTTTGGCTTCCATTCCAATTGACCTAGTAAGATTTGAAGCCAAATACGCTCACAAACCATTGCTCTATACTCTTCTTCTACATTCGATCGTGTGACTCCAATACATTTCTTGGTTGGACCAACCCAACCTGCCATTTCTGACTTTCTAAATTGGGAGAAATTCATATAGGAGTAACGAACAAGAACAGAGAAGTTACATTAATTATTTTTTGAAATCTAATTTTTAAAAGAGTTTTCTACTCCGAAAGTGATTCTCGAGGAAACAATATTGGATCAACTTTCTTCGAAAAAAATTCTAATAAATTTTTTTCCCATAAAATTACTCAAATTAGTCCAAAAGATCCTTTTAACTTCTTAAAAGCCATGCAAAATGACACTTTGTTTTATTATAAGAGCTTTTCGAAGAAGTTGATATAATAGATTTACAAGCAAAAGCATTGTCAAACGTGTGTGGTTGAAAAGTGATTTGATAATACTGTAGCGATTCATAAGCTGATTTATTTATGATTTTGAAGTAAAATGTATGGTTGAAAATTAGATAGAAACCGTGTGCGGTTGAAAGTGAATTGGGAAGTTGTGTGGTTTATAAATCAATTTATAAATCATTTACCCAACACTTGCTTAAGTATCTTTATCTTTATAATAAATTAATTAATAATATAATAAATTAAGGTACTTCCAAAACACACGTTTTAAAACTTTTCCCTCTAAACTGCATATCCTAAAATAAAAGTATTTTAATGAATAAGAATACTTTTGATAATTATACTATTATTTTGAAATCGAAAAATATACAATATGGGTATCGAATCGAAGATCTCAACGAGAACTTTAATACGAACTCACAAATTAGAATCAACTGTAAACATGTCGTCCTTAAAATCACATCAAAGATTAAAGGTAAGAATTTATTTTATACCTTTTTCTTTTTTTTTTCAATATCCCTCAATTTCAAAATTATTTTATTTAAATCCTGTAATAATACTTATAATTTCTTAACTAGAGTTAATTTGGTCATATATAATTAATTTCAATTTGAGTTGTTTTTCTTATCAAATTAAAATAAATAATAAATATCCGAACTTTTATGTAATTTAATTAAGTCCGAATAATTTTTGCAACTTCATATTTCGATCAATTCAGGTTGCTCAATTGGTTGCATTCATTTAAATATAAGATCACATGTATTTAATTTGTAAAACCTCATTTTTCTAAAACCTATTTTCAACTAATATACGTATAACTTCAAAAAAATTCCTAATTTTTTAAAAACTCATTATCTAAAAATTTATAGTTACAAACAACATTATTTGAAATAATTAGTTTCAAATAGGGACTTAAGTACATATTCTCCAAAAAAGTCACTATTACAAAACTCATTTTGTATATAATGAGGACTAAAATAAGGACTAAATATGTTCACAAGAGAAAAACAAAATACATAAAAGGAGAGCACGAACAGGTATTGACCCATTTTTCCGCCAAAATATATTTCATAAAATGGTAAGTAGTATTAATTAACTATATATTATTCATTTTGGACATTTCAGATTTAAAATAATCCAGTTGAATGTAAATTTTTAAATACCTGCTTTTTCTAAGTCCCTAAGTTTCTTGATCCGCTTTCCCCTCTTGAAAATCAATTACATTTTTTAAAAATTCTTATAAAATAAAAATAAAAAAAACTTTGTCAATATCACATAAATAATTTTCTTTTAAAAGAAAAAAGAAATGAAATTTGATTTATAATGTGTATTATTTGGGCTCAAATAAATGGAAAAAAAGAAAAAAACTTTGTTTTCCAATTTTAAGCTTTAAATTACAATATTTAGGTTCCGTTTGACGGCTCAAATAAATGGAATTTGATTTATAATGTATATTATTTAGATTTTTTAGGTAAGATTTGTGGTTAAAAATTGGATAGAGAAAATATGTGTTGTTAAAAGTGGTTTGAGAATTTGTGCCCATTATAATTTGAAAAAGTAAAGTTTACCGAACACAGCCTCAAAGACATTTCCTGGAATGATAAACATACGAATCGTAAAAAAAAATTAAGATACGTGTAATTGTAATTTTTTTTTTTTGTAATTAATTCTATTCCTTCCTTTATCATTTTTAATTAAATAATCGTTTCATATGTTAATATATGAATTCGACATATATGAGTAACAAATGGCTGTGCATCGCAGTAACATTAATTGATATAATATACCGATAGTATTGCCTGACTCAACATAATTGAAGCACACATGCAAATTTGAAAACAAAATATTAAACTACCATAATTTATTGGTCTGGTGGAGGGTCGATTTCATGTAAGACTTGTTTTCTGGAAAAAAAAATTTAATATTGTAGTGAGTTTAGAAATGGTATCAAGCAAAATATGTACCTTAAAAGCGAGTTCAACTTAATTTGAAATATAACCAAACATGTTTCAGAAAATCCTAATGAAGCGTTCAACATTGCTTTCATATATTTAGGTAGATGTCGTATTCGAATCAAATCCAATTGCCCCTAATCAACTGTGGGGGGGGGGGGGGGGGGGCATACACATATGCGTTTGTTTGATTTTCTTTAAATTCAGATTATAATACGTTTTCCCCTTTTTGTATAGTGGTTATATATTTAAATATTGTCAGAATGTACAATCACCAGAACAACCATCATTGCATTGCAGAAGCCGTTGAAACATTTGTTCCAAAATTATCCTCCAAAAACTACACGTGATTGCAGAGTAAAATTGTCACCAAGCAGATGAGGACAAATTGGGAAAGTTTTAAAAATCAACCGACACATTTTCTAGACTGGCCCTTAATTATTCCTGTAGACTTCTCTCATCCGGAGACTCACAACTACCTCTAATTGATTTGACAAAAAACTCTTTAAATCGATATTCAAATAAATGCATAATCGTCACAATGTATTCAATTTTACACTAATTTTGCGGTCAATTCGAGAGAGATGCCAAATAATTTGGGTATTTGAGGGGGGGGGGGGGGGGGGAGGACATACACATATGCGTTTGTTTGATTTTCTTTAAATTCAGATTATAATACGTTTTCCCCTTTTTGTATAGTGGTTATATATTTAAATATTGTCAGAATGTACAATCACAAGAACAACCATCATTGCATTGCAGAAGCCGTTGAAACATTTGTTCCAAAATTATCCTACAAAAACTACACGTGCTTGCAGAGTAAAATTGTCACCAAGCAGATGAGGACAAATTGGGAAAGTTTTAAAAATCAACCGACACATTTTCTAGACTGGCCCTTAATTATTCCTGTATACTTCTCTCATCCTGAGACTCACAACTACCTCTAATTGATTTGACAAAAAACTCTTTAAATCGATATTCAAATAAATGCATAATCGTCACAATGTATTCAATTTTACACTAATTTTGCGGTCAATTCGAGAGAGATGCCAAATAATTTGGGTATTTGAGGGGGGGGGGGGGAGGACATACACATATGCGTTTGTTTGATTTTCTTTAAATTCAGATTATAATACGTTTTCCCCTTTTTGTATAGTGGTTATATATTTAAATATTGTCAGAATGTACAATCACCAGAACAACCATCATTGCATTGCAGAAGCCGTTGAAACATTTGTTCCAAAATTATCCTCCAAAAACTACACGTGCTTGCAGAGTAAAATTGTCACCAAGCAGATGAGGACAAATTGGGAAAGTTTTAAAAATCAACCGACACATTTTCTAGACTGGCCCTTAATTATTCCTGTATACTTCTCTCATCCTGAGACTCACAACTACCTCTAATTGATTTGACAAAAAACTCTTTAAATCGATATTCAAATAAATGCATAATCGTCACAATGTATTCAATTTTACACTAATTTTGCGGTCAATTCGAGAGAGATGCCAAATAATTTGGGTATTTGAGGGGGGGGGGGGGGGAGGACATACACATATGCGTTTGTTTGATTTTCTTTAAATTCAGATTATAATACGTTTTCCCCTTTTTGTATAGTGGTTATATATTTAAATATTGTCAGAATGTACAATCACCAGAACAACCATCATTGCATTGCAGAAGCCGTTGAAACATTTGTTCCAAAATTATCCTCCAAAAACTACACGTGCTTGCAGAGTAAAATTGTCACCAAGCAGATGAGGACAAATTGGGAAAGTTTTAAAAATCAACCGACACATTTTCTAGACTGGCCCTTAATTATTCCTGTATACTTCTCTCATCCTGAAACTCACAACTACCTCTAATTGATTTGACAAAAAACTCTTTAAATCGATATTCAAATAAATGCATAATCGTCACAATGTATTCAATTTTACACTAATTTTGCGGTCAATTCGAGAGAGATGCCAAATAATTTGGGTATTCGAGAGAGGACATACACATATGCGTTTGTTTGATTTTCTTTAAATTCAGATTATAATACGTTTTCCCCTTTTTGTATAGTGGTTATATATTTAAATATTGTCAGAATGTACAATCACCAGAACAACCATCATTGCATTGCAGAAGCCGTTGAAACATTTGTTCCAAAATTATCCTCCAAAAACTACACGTGCTTGCAGAGTAAAATTGTCACCAAGCAGATGAGGACAAATTGGGAAAGTTTTAAAAATCAACCGACACATTTTCTAGACTGGCCCTTAATTATTCCTGTATACTTCTCTCATCCTGAAACTCACAACTACCTCTAATTGATTTGACAAAAAACTCTTTAAATCGATATTCAAATAAATGCATAATCGTCACAATGTATTCAATTTTACACTAATTTTGCGGTCAATTCGAGAGAGATGCCAAATAATTTGGGTATTTGAGAAATTTGCAAATTTCGTCCCCATATTTGTATAGTGTAACAAATCTATCATTTACTTCTTTTTAGCATAATTCATCCTCAACCTCTCAATTATTATGTAACAAAACTAACAAGACCCTCAATTTTGACTATTAAATGAAGGATTTGTCATTTTTTTTAAAACGAAAAATAAAAGAAAACAGTAAAATCACAAAAGTTAAGAAAAGTGAGGGGATTGTTTGGTCTTTAAGGGACTGGGTGATGAGCTTGATTGGGGGAAGTTCAAAGTTTTTTAAATTCTCCTTCTTTTTTGTTCTAACATGTGTATATATAATTGTATTAGCTCCTATTTGATACCAATTAAAATCAAGATCAAAATTTTAATTAAGTCAAAATCAACAATTAATTTAAACTGCACATTTTATGGGACTCACAATTTTTTAGCCACACATTTAATCTATTTTATCAAAATCTACTAAAAATCTGATTCGATCAAGATTTTAATTAAGTCAAAGTCAACATTTAATTTAAACCGCATATTTTATGGGACTTACAATTTTTTAGCCACATATTTAATTTATTTTATCAAAATCTACTAAAAATCCGATTCAATCACTACCAAACACATTTCATCTACTTTTATAAAAATCTAATAAAACTATGATTTTAATCACCATCAAACAGGGGCTTAATAGAATTCATTTACTATATTTTTTTATTTTAAAAGTTATTCGACTCCATTTGCATTTTTTTTTTCTGATTTTAAAGAGGTTAATGATAGATTTATAATTATATTATAGGCAAAATATATTACCACCACAAATTATACTAAATACATCACATTATTTTTACACCACTAAATTTTTTATTTATTTATTTTTATAAATACATCACACTATAAATACAAGTATACCTCTTATCTAATGGCAAAAAACAAAAAATGGTACACCACAATCTTATTGTGAGTTTCCCAACCCATTCCCTTCTCCGAATGTTTCTTCCGGGTCTTTTTTTCTTCCACTGGTATCAGATTCTGGGATTCTTATTTTTCACTAATAATTCAATAAAACAACTGTGTTTCACAAGGAAAGCCAAATCCATAGTCCAAAGTTCCAAAAGTTGAGCATAATAGGGATTAAATGACAATGACGCCTGATACCACCACTTTTAAGTTTCAGGGCTCTAACGATAATGGAAGTTCAAAAGGTTGACTTCCCTCTTATTTGCTTGTTTTACTTCTTTCCTCACAGTTTCTCCACGAGAGCCCTCTCGAATTTAGAAATTATTTGCTGGTTGGGAATGGCCTTTCCAGATTCATACTCCTGGATGATTTTGGGTTTTTGGGTCTTCTTGGTTTGAGGTCAAGGCTTAATTAAAAACTACAGAAATCAGTTGATTTGTATGAAACACTTCAACCATTTCTTCAACTAAATCTAATTGGCGGCTGGCTTTAAACAACACAGGCAATTGAATCAATTGACTGGCAATTGAAAAACTTTAAAATAAATAGTTAACAGAGTGTTCTTTTCGACAAATGATTACAATTTATAAATTAATTTATAAATAACACATAGTCCCAAACTATTTTTTAATTATACATATTTTCTCTCTTCAATTTTTAACCCCACATCTTATCTAGAAATTACAAAAAAAAAAAAATCTCGCTAAAAGCCGCCGAACAGAACGTAACACCAAACCTGGTTGGCGGCAGAAGAATTAAAGATTTTCCGTTGATGGCTGGGAAAAGTTATTATTTGAGAAATCATATTGAATTATTGTACCGACATCCATTCAAATTAATTTGGTATTGAAAAGTAAAAAAAATAAATAAATAAGAAGATGAACAAGATGATTTAGAAACATAAATATAGAGAAGAGAAGAAGATTATTTTAAAGATTGTGGTGTACATAAGAAATATTGAGAAAAAATTAAAACGATATTTATGTAATTTTATTTATGTCTATTTTTATAAACAAAAGAAATACTTAAAAATTGTGGTGTAGAAAATAAGTTTTGTACTGACAATATAGACAGTAGACACCCTATATTATATTTTGTATAGGTCAAGGACGAAGTGAAAATTTTCTGTTATTATACGATGAATTATTTCCTTGGAACGTAATTATCTAAAAATATTATTGTAAGATGCGAAGTTTACATCAAAATATGCTAAGATCCTTTGAGTGCCGAATGTGTAAAACTTGACAAATAAGTGCAGCTTTATTGTCCCATAATAAACCACACAAGCACCGTTGGAAAAGTGGACACGCACCAATAATGGTAATTTTTAAATTCCCTTTTCAACTAAATATATTTTTTAATGATGGGTTTAACCCAAAATTAATTATGGGCTTAATTAATTATTAAAGTCCATTAGGCATGTTACAAGTTGAGGTGAATTTTTGACACAAGTTATGGCAGTGACCAATTGTGTATGGCAGCCGTTGTTGATTTTCCTTGGGAAATAACTTGGAATGTGCAACTTTGATTTATGGAAAGAGTATTTCTAGATGGACATTCATTTTGGACATTTTAAAGTGACATTGTGATGTGTCACTTTTTCATTGCGTGATTATTTATTTGGTGATAATTTTATTATTTAATGCACATGTTTATCATCAAATGAGAATTTGACACATCACAATGTCACTTTAAAATGTTCAAAATAAATGTCTATCTAAAATTATTATTATGGAAAATAATTGGAGAAAAGATACCAATTAATATTGTTATTATATTGGTATTGCAATACTTCAATCAAATAGTATTCAACCACACGTAAAATTAAAAGGAGAGGCGGACACAAATGGAATAAGGAAAAATATCTCTTTTTTGGACACATATTCTAGTTGTTGGATTATCTTTACCTATAAAGATATGTGTTAAGAAGTCAATTAATTGTACATCAAGAAAGTGCCTTATTGTGATCAAATAGAGATAAAATTGTTAATTTTATCTTTGTAGTTTTTTCGAAACTCTTTGTGAGATAATTTAAGGGGTAGAAACTTGTGAGATAGTATTTCTTTGTTAGTATTTTCTCTGTGATTTGTGGGATTGGGTCGATGAGTGAGAAATTCTATATAATTGTAACAATTTATTATATAGTGGAAATGCTTTGAGATTCCGAAATTTGGCATTGTTCTTATTTATTTTTCCGTTTGCTTATTTTACTTTGAACATAAAAAAGATCATGTGGGTTAAAGAAGAGGAAATCAACGTTTAATTCTCAACATTCAAAACTATTTTCAATTACATATTTCAATTCGAAAATTGTTAAATAATTCATAGTAGTTGTGGTGTTGTAGTCTGTAGATAAGAAAACTTAAAAGGAGTCCAATGTCAACCTGAGTTAAATAAGCGTATACGATTATTTCCTGAGGATTATATCAGGACATGTCCAGATATATGTTGATTATATCGGGATATAACTGGATATAAAGAGCATACCTCATGCCCTTTTGTAATATATTTATGTTATTACCCTGCTTAGATATAAGGCCCATATTATAGGTCTAGAATATTCTTGAGAGAGAGAGAGAGAGAGAGAGAGAGAGAGAGAGAGAGAGAGAGAGAGAGAGAGAGTGTGTGTGTGTGTGTGTGTGTGAGAGAGTTGTGTAATCTTTATCTCATTAAATAGACAAGTTCATTGAGCTAAGAGTTTTTCCATAAATTATTTTCTTTTTCTGTAAATATTGACTTAGTATCTCCAAATGACTAACATCTATTCAGTAAACACTTCCCTATTGTTAAGCAAAATAAGAACAACTTTCTCCTCTGAAAAAAAAAACATGATAATGCCCATTATTCGAGGGCATAATCTCGAGGGATTCATTATGGGGACAAAGGTGTGTCCTCCAACACTAATTCCAGCTCAATCAACTATTAATCAACCAGAAAGAGAAGTAACGACAACTGCATATATGGTGAAAACCTGAGAATACAACAAATGGATGACTACATATCAACTTTTGATGTGTTGGTTGTATTCTTCCATGACTTCTTATATTGCAATGAGAGTTATGAGATCCACAAGCTCAAGCAAGTTGTGGAGAGCCATTGAGGAATGCTTCCATTGAGGAAAGTTATGGAATCATGAACAGATCTAGGATCATATTTCTCACAAGTGAATTGCAAAGAGCCAAAAAAGGAGGAATGAGTATTGATCAATACCTTACTACTATCAAACAACCAACTGACAATCTCGAAATTGATGGAAAGTTAATCCCTTAAACTGATCTAATTACACAAGTATTAGCTGGACTTGATGATGATTATACACCTATGGTTGTTTGATTTACCAGCAAAGAGTTAATATCTTGGCATGAACTGCAGTCAATACTAATTACTTATAGAAATTAGGCTCCAACATCTAAGCTCATTGAACCTGGTAAATACTTCATCTAACTTTGCTAATAAAACCAGTTTCAATAGCTTTAGAGGTGGTAGATCTGGATTTGCAGGATGGGGAAGAAACATAGACAAAATGAGAATAGGGCAAGCTGCCAAATCTATGGAATGAGTAACCATTCAGTTGAGAAATGCTATAATAGGGATGATGAAAGGTATATGGGGAGCAAGCCATCATAGATACAGAACATGCCTCCATCAGCTTAAATAGCATCTGCTAGTACACCAACTGACTTGCTTTAGTTTGCTAACACTGATGCATATCATCATGTGACTAGAAGCATGGATAATTTGCTAACTGTTAATGAATACAGTGGTAAGAATGAATTAGTTATTGGTGATGGTAATACCCTGAATATATCACCACATTAGTCATACAACAATTTCTGCCTTAAATAACAGAAATCTCGTATTGAGAAACATGTTAATTGATCCATCCATAAGAATCTTATGAGTGTGCCTGAACTTACATCTGATAAAAATGTATTTATGAAATTCCACTGCAATTTCTGCTTTGTGAAGGACAATAAAATAGGGAAAATCTTACTATAAGGGAAGCTCAATGAAGGACTTTATCAACTAGACTTTCCAATATCAGAAAATAGATCCCCGCTTTCAAAAGAGTCTAGTAATTTCAATAATCCTATGTTTCTTTACAAAGTCAAGTCTAAATGTGTCACAAAAATTTGTAGAAGAGAGGAATATTTGACATAGAAGGTTAGGCCACCCATCCGATAATGTGATGTCCAAAGTACTCCAACTTTTTAATGAAAAAGTCAACCTCAATAAATTAAAAAAATAAAATTCTTTGAGTCATGTCAACTCGATAAATCCCATGATTTGCCTACACTCCATCTAACTCTCATGCATCTCATCCACTCGAGTTCATCCACACTAATGTATGCGATCCAGCACCCGTAACCTCAAAAAATGAATTCAAATATTATATTTTGTTCCTTGATGATTAGAGTAGATTTACTTGGATTTATCCATTAAAAACAAAATCTTAAGCCCTAAGTACACTCATCCAATTCAAAGCCCTTGTTGAGAACAAGTTCTATAGGAAGATAAAAACCATACAATCAGACTTTGGAGCTAAATTTAGACCCTTCAAAATTTTTTGCCTCTGAACATGGCATTGATCTAAGATGTTCATGCCCATATACATAAGCACAAAATGGAATGGCAGAAAGGAAACATAGGCACATTATCGAAATAGGATTAACTCTACTTTCCCAAGTCAAAATGCATTTACATTACTAGTGGGAAGCCTTCCAAACAGCAAACTTTATCATAAAATCGACTACTTACTCCTATTCTAAATGATAAATCTTCATTTGAAATCTTATATAAAAAATTCGTTGAATACAATTTGCCTTGGACCCTAGAAAAGTAACAAGTTTAGTTTTAATTCTATAAGGTATGTATTTTTGGGCTTTAGTGGACAGTACAAAGGATTTAAAGGCCTTAACTCAATGGGAAAATCTATATATCCAGACATGTTGTTTTTTATAAGTCCACTTTTCCTTTTTCTGTTTGGGTTCATAAACAGAAAATCAACTTCCACTGATCACTCAAGGTCGTTCTATGTTGTCTTCCCTTCTATTTAGAGTCCACCCTTGAAAATACTTCTTCAAGCCCAATTGATATAGTTCTTCGAAGTGCCATTCAAGGAGTTGATGAAACCTTGAGAGATGAGTCTATTCATCAACTAGAAAGAGAGGGTAACAATCCAATGATATAACATAACATAGTCATTCATTAAATGAGTCCATAGAAAGCACATTAAGAGATACAGACAATTGGCTAAAAATACTTCAAACAGTTCTGGAGAATCAACATCATATGGTCACTAGAGGTAAAGCAAGGATATTTTGCAGTCAATTTTGGAGATCAAACTGAACCTAAGAGTGTGAAAGAAGCACTTTCAAGTGATAAGTGGAAAGCTGCTATGAAGGTAGAGTTAGATGCATTAATTAGAAATCATATCTAGAAACTAGTACCATACTCCGATAAGTATAAAGTCATTGGAAATAAACGTGTCAGCAAATTGAAGAAAAATACAAAAGGGGAGATTGAAAGACATAAGGCAACTTAGTGGCAAAATGATTCTTGCAAACTATAGGTATTGATTTCAAGGAGACTTTTAGTCTAGTAATTAAGGCTTAAACATTGAGAGTAGTCTTATCTACAGCAGTGTCAAAATATTGGGAAATTAGACAAGTCGGTATTAATAATGCATTCTAGAATGGTAAAATAGAAGATATATATATATATATATATATATATATATATATATATATATATATATATATATATATATATATATATATATATATATATATATATTATGAGCCAACCTGAGGGATTTGTAGATAAAGACTAACCATCACACATTTGTAAGCTTGAAAAGGCATTGTATGGACTGAGACGATGATGAGATTCGAAGCGCGGAAGAAACGCCGAAAAGTTCCGAACTCAGGTTGTGGTTGGACGGATAAATCATGACCCGATATTCACGACGCGATGACTCGACGATGCGGAATAAAGAACCACGACTTTCGAAACGCCACAAGGATTTGTCCAATCTCCCTGATTAGTTTCTGGATTTGAACGCCACAAATATTCTAGTAAATATTTGATAAGTTCGATATTTGAACGCCACAAGAAATATTCTTGATAAGTTCAAAAAACATAGAAATCCACTTATAACTTTTATTGAATCCTCAATAAATACTGTTTATATCAAAATCAAATCTCAAGTCTGAATTACGATGAATGGAAAGGAATATAAATAAGTAAAATAACCTAGCCGCTAATTGACTCAAAATAGAATTCTAATTAGACTAAAATTCGAATTCTAATTAGACTAAAATTCTAAAATAGGCAAACAAATAATTAAAAACAAAATTTAACCTAAAAATACGCAAAAAGCCTAATTCCGTCTGCATAATTGACTTGCTGTTTTGAAGCCCCAAATGATGGAATTTGGTCATAAAATCAGTCGGCTCAAGGGCTTTAGCCCATGAGTTTTGCTTAGTGGCCCATTTCTACTCGAAAAACACATATTATGCATCTAATTCCAACATGGTTGACTGGATTGCACTTTTATTTGGCTTGAATATTTAACTTTTTCCGTCAAACCTGCTATGACTCCGATTGTCGAGGGTCCGGAACACATCAGACAAGCACCAAGAGCCTTGTACGAAAGTCTAAAAGGAGCACTTCTAAGCTGGGTTTCAAGTATTCTAAAGCAGATACTTCTATGTTCTTTCAAATAAGTGGACAAAGAACCTTATTTTCCTTAGTTTATGTTGATGGCATTGTGGTGAGAAAGAGAATCGAAGTAAATCAATTCATGAGTTCAAACATAAACTAAATGAGAAGTTTTCCGTAAAAGATGTGGGACCATTGCATCACTTTCTGGGAATAGAGGTTCACAGGCATGAGTCAGGTAGTCATTTAACACGAACTCAGTATACATTAGAACTGCTCAAAAGATTTGAATTCAATAATTTGAATACTTCAGAAACACCTATGGCTGTTGGGAAAATGTTATCAAAAGATGATGGACATAAATTAAAATATCCTAGAAAATATAGAAGTACTATAGATGTTTTCTCATACTTATGTTACACTAGGCCAAAGACATATTTTGCAGTTAATAAGATGAGCCAACTCTTACAAAATCCTACTGATCTACATTGGATAGCAGTGAAGAGAATCTTCAGATATCTTAAAGGCACTAGCAATCATGGATTATGGATTAAGAAAAGTGATGACATAAATATAATAGGATATGCAAATGCATATTTGGCTTCTTGCCCTAATGATAGGATGTTGACGACAAGTTATTGGGTATATTTTGAGATATTTTGGTAGCTTGGTCATCAAAGAAACAATATTTAGTGTCACGGTTCGGTCCAGTACAAAATTTGAATAGCCGGCATTGGCTCAAGCTACTTCAGAAATCGTTTGGTTAGAGTCATTGTTTAGTGAAATTGGGCTGAATCAAAACTTGAAACCTGTGTTTTGGTGTGATAATTAGAGTGCAAGTGCACTTACAGTAAATCTTGTCTTCCATGCTTGAACAAAGCACATTGAATTGGATGTACATTTCGTTAGGGACAAAGTATTATCAATTATATTTTAGTTCTTCTATATGAACATTTTTTTGAAACATAGAAATGAGACAAACCGAGGTGGTGCCTCGACATTGAGGGATGAAGAGGTGAGTCATGTGCTTCATCACATGAACACATCATCATCCAATAAAGATGCGTCACATCGACAATATCTCATTTCATGTCTCAAAGAATATAGATATAGAATCATTAATTATATTTGGCTAAACATTAATTTAAAACCATATGATTCTAGCGTCATTTGTGGGTTGCATTTGTTAAGGCTAACAAGAAACCACTGTCCTTTGTTTTGCTTCATATCGTTCATAGGTTTAGTAGATGCACGTTCGGTAAATAGTACTTATTAATACTCTCTCCATCCCACAAAGATATGCTCATTTTCTTTTTTTGTTTATCCCAAATTATAGACAACTTTCCTTGTTAAGAGTATATTAATGTCTTAATTTTTTTAATATACACCGGTTTAATATACATTTTTATTGTTTCGCACATAATAAACTTTCGATCATAATTAAAATGATTCTAGAAAATGTGTAAGGAACAACAACCTTTTGAGACATAGTCCCAACAACGTGTATTTTATTTAGGAAGACTATAATTTCAAACGAAATGCCTCTAAGAGGCACAAGCACACGAAAATGAAAAGTAAACAAATCTTACAGAAAATTAAAAGAAATGAAATGAAATGAAATTACATGATTCTCTGTTTAGAGAGTGACTTTTCGGTCCTTACCTCTACAATGTCTTTTTCTTTTTATACTTCAGGGAAGGTTTCTTTTATTCTTATTCCACAACTGAATTTTGCCCAGTAAATGCTAACTTCTCCCACGACGGATAATCTACCAAAAACCGCTAATGTAACTGTTATCCAACTGGTTGTAACTGATACCTTGAATCGTGGGGTGTGTAATCTTGGATCATGGGACGTGCAATAGGACTACTTAATATATGTGTAATAACTACCACTTTAAATTATAATGGGATGCTGCACTCATCCAGACTTTGGGCGTTGCTTGGGCCTTCAAGGCTTGAGCGATGCTAGACTCTCGCTCCGCACTTCTACTTTGGGCTTTTATGTGGGTCCTTTTAGACCTATCCATTGAACTCCTATATTGGACATCATTTTTATATGTCAACAGTTATCAACAAATATGAACTATCTATTATTCAATGTAGGGGTATATTAGAGCATCCGCATTAGAAGTGTTAAATTTAGCTAGCCACATAGGTAAAAAATAGATGTGAAATGACATATATACATGTTAAAGTTAATATATTCATTATTGTCACAATGGATGTGTTAATATATAGTTAAGTCCAAGAATATGATAAATACTTATTTTTAAAATAGCAATTTTATATATCCATATGGTACTCATTTTGAAGATCTCGTTGAATTATATAATATGAAATCATCAATTTTTTTTTGTTTTTGTTTTTGTTTATGGATGTTAAAAAATTTAAGAAGAAAATGAAAATGAATAAATAAAGGTTCTGTCGGAATGGGTGGGGTGGGGTGGGGTGGGTGGAGGTGAGATATATTTACGCCATTGGAGACTTTTAACACAAAAGTGCCACGTCAGATGTTAAAATATTAGTTAAATTTAACAAAAAAGTTAACTTATTACTATTAGTGTTGGCAACGGGGCGGATCGGGGCCCGATCCGCCTCGTCCCGAATTTTTTTGATCCGATCCGGATCCGCCCCGCGATCCGTCGAATTTCGGGTCGGGGCGGGTCGGTCCACCGATCCGTGGACCGATCCGCCAAATTATTTTTTTATTTTTTTTAAATTTTTTTTTAGTTTTTTTAATTTTTTAAATTTTTTTTAAATATATTTTAAATTAAATCCTTTAAAAAATTAGAAAAATTATTATTTTTTATTAAATTTTATTTATTTTATTGAAATGAGACGTATAGATGCCGATTCGCCGATTCAACGGATCGAGTTTTTTTTCCATCACTTATTGGAATTCTTTTTTCAAATGAAGAACATGAAAATGTGTTTTTTTTTTTTTTTAAATACAAAGATTACAGGTTATTCCCAAAAATTAAAGTTTGCTACAAAATTTACATATTAGATTTTTATATATGATAAAAAAATTATATTAAAAAAAAATGTCGGATCGCGGATCGGGGCGGATCGAATCAGCCCCGATCCAAATCCGCTCCGTGAATTTTCGAATCAGGGCGGATCACATAAATTTCGATCCGTTGATTCACGGATCGGGATTTTTTCGGATCGGATCGGATCGGGTCGACGGATCGACGGGGCGGATCGGATTTTTTTGCCATCTCTAATTACTAAAAAGATTCATTTAGCAAACAAGTTAACATATTTAATGTAGAAATAAAATTGACTATTATGTTTTCTTAATCTATGAAAAAATAGAAACAAGTCTAATTTTATAGGATGGAGAGAGTATAATAAAGAAAATTAGTATCACACCCGTGCAATGTACGAGATTTCTATCCATGATATTGATTTAGAATTCATGAAATATGTTGATTATACAATCATATCAAATAAAAAAATATAATACAAATAATATTTTATTACAATACATTATCGAATTCGAAATTTAAAAAAAAGACAACACTAATCAAAATAGAAAGAAAAAAAAATCACGCGTCTTAAAATTTGGCGCTTAATTAGATTTTCTGTATTAAATTTGTTTTAATTTTATTTGTATTCATCACTAATTTTCTTTTTAATGTATTTTAATTTTTAATTAAGTTTGATTTTTAATGTATTGATTACATATATTTTATAAATACTTCTCTTTCTCACACACACATACACACACATTAAAGAAATGATAATGTCTTGCACGGTGCTCAAGACATTTTTTTTTTTTTTTTGGAATTCATAAAAAATATGTTGGTTATACAATCATATCAAATAAAAAATATAGTACAAATAATATTATATTACAAAATATCATTGAATTCGAAATTTTTAAAAATGTCAACACTAATCAAAATAAGAAAAAAAATACCTACGCATCTTAAAATTTGGCACTTAATTAAATTTTTTATATTAATTTTTTTTTTAATTTTTTTTGTATTCATCATCAATTTTCATTTTAATGTATTTTAATTTTTGATTAAATTTAATTTTTAATGTATTGATTACATATATTTTATAAATTCTTCAACACACGCATACATATTAAAGAAATGATAATGTCTTGCACAGTGCTCAAGACATTTTTTTTTTTGGAACTTATGAAAACATATCTATTATACAATCACATTAAATAAAAAAATATAGTACAAATAATATTTTATTACAAAATATCATCGAATTTGAAATTTTAAAAAAGACAACACTAAACAAAATATGAAAAAAATACCCACGCGTCTTAAAATTGGGAGTTTATTAAATTTTTTGTATTTTTATTTTTATTCATCACCAATTTTCTTTTTAATGTATTTTAATTTTTGATTAAGTTTAATTTTTAATGTATTGATTACATATATTATTTTATAAAAACTTCAACACACACACACACACACATTAAATAAATGATAATATCTTGCACGGTACTCAAGACATTTTCATTTTTTGGAATTCGTGAAAATATGTTTATTGTACAATCATATCTAATAAAAAACATAGTACAAATAATGTAGCGCCCCGAGTTCCGTATACCCGGTTCACCACGTCATTTTCTGATCTAAATTTTTCGAATAATATTTTTGCGGAAGAAATAATTGAAATTCATTTTTGGCAACATTAAATAAACTATAATGGCCGATAAAATTGAAACATTTATGAAACCATTTGAAATAGTAAATCGAACCATTAATTTTGTAAAGAAATTGGCAATGTCATAATTTCTCAAATAAATGAACTTCTCTAAATTATTCGATTGTTTGGAAAATACGGAAATCATTAACGTCAAACTTTCAACCGTTTAACGATTATTGCCACCATCATTCATCGCTCGCCACCGTCTCCGAAATCTGCAAAACTGTTAAAAAGTAGGGTGAGTATTTCATGGGGGAAATACTCAGTAGACTCATCGCAAATTAATTAATTTATAAGATGATTAAACACATAAATCCCGGCTCTTAATAAAACGGGCATTGATAAGGCTTCTTTATAAAACAGCTCTTGATAAATCTCATATTGTGCATTACAGCACGGGACATATTTTGAAAATCATAAGCTCTTTGAAAACGGCTCTTTGAAAACTTCGTCTCTCGTGCTCATGAGGCACGTATGTTATGCATAACGTCATCATTTCTTGTAGCTGATTGGGCTCCCTCAAGGGGCCTTTTCCCAAATCTTGCCAGCATACTCATATCATAATCATATCATCATTATTCCTGACGAGGGAATACTCATATCATAATCATATCATCATTATTCCTGACGAGGGAATACTCATATCATAATCATATCATCATTATTCCTGACGAGGGAATATAGGCTCATTTTCATAAAAAAAATGACTTTTCACAAGTCACATAACATTCAACCATTATTTTCGAAGAAATACATTCTCATTTCTTTTCATAAAAATGACCTTCATAGGTCACATGACATTCACATGAAATCATAATTTAAATAAATTAATAGGGGCGAGTCTACCTTAAACTTGACGAGTGCAAAGTTGAGCGGGAAATGACTTCCATTCTTTAATTCTCCGTACGCTTCGTCTTAGCCAATAAGTCGCCTTAATCTTTTGAAATATATAGTTTAAAATGATAATTTATAATTTAGGGACTAAAATTGATGTTTGAAAGTTTAGGGACCAAAATGAATACTTTTGAAAGTTGAAGGACTAAAATGAATATCTTTGAAACTTGAGTTGAAACTTAAAACGAATATTACTATAGGGCTGACATAATATATTTTTAAAAATGAAATGGCTGATTAAAACTCATTTTAAAACTTGGAGACTGAAACGATAGATTTTAAAACTTAGGGACTGATTTGAAATAACTTTAAAACTGAGGGACTGAAGTGAATAACTTTTCAAAAGAGGGGGACCAATGCTGCAAAATCTGAAAATCAAAATAATTAAACATTTTATCTCTCTCTCTCTTCGATACAATCACAGACAGAGAGCGAAAAGCGAGAGGGAGGCGATCGGCGACTGGGAAGGGCGAGAGCTGGGGAAATCCGGCGGAGGTACTGCCGGCTCAGGTGCGGTGAGTGGCTTCCATGTCAAGGATTAGATTGGAGGGGTTTAGGTGCGAGAAACAAGGGCGAAACCGAAAAGAAATCAAATCTTAGTTCGCGATTTTCTGGTGATTAATCTGTCGCAGTGGTGGTCTGAGGTGAGGTAAGTACTTTGGGCTTCCATTTCTGGGTTTTGGGTTTTGATTTTGGGTTGGATTGAAATTGGTTTGGGACTGGGCAGTGAACGAAAGTGGTGATGGTGGTGGTGACGGGTTGTGCAGGGTTGGTTGCAGGCGGTGGTTATGGTGTGGAGGCAGAGGGGTGTTGCTGCAGTGATGATAGAAATGGCTATTTAACAGATTGATGGTTTTGATTCTGTAATGGTTCTATGGCAATGGAGTCGGTTTGGATGTTTTGGGGATGATGGTAAATGGTGAGGTGTTGCAGATTGATGCCAATACGATGATGGTGGATCAACAGCTTTGGTGAATTGGGTGTTTAACATTACCCTTTTGTTGATGGTTGGAGACTGATTGCAGATTGAGCTGCATTGGGGTGGTGAGGATGGAAGGCAACATCTGTGGTGGCTGCATTGGTGGTTGCAGCATAGGTGCTTATAGAAATGGCCGGTTTTGGAGTTGAGGCAAAGCTTGTGGATTGATGATGATTATAGTGATTGTCGTGATGGTGATTTATTGGAGAGAAAAGTGGGAGACATGGGGAATAATTAGGTGGTTTGGTGATGATGATGTCTTGAGGATGAAAGTGGCGGAAATGGTGGAGATAATGAATAAGTAATGGAAAGAAAAGGAAAAAATTTAGATTAGTGGAAAAGAATGGAGTAAAGTATGAGAAATTTGGTTTGTGCGTGTGAATGATTATGTCTCAAAATGTTTTGATGGATGGGTGGGAGAGAAAAGAAGAACGAGAATTATTTTAGTAAGAATTAGTTTAGGTATAATTAACTAAAAATTTGACAAACTTTGATTAGAAAACGTATTTAAAACAGATATATTTTGGATTGAAAATACATTTGAGAATAAATAATTAAAACAATATAATTTTAGAAATTCGGAATTTAATTTAAAATCGAACAAACTTGATATTTCTCGACTTGGCTAGACGAACACGTCGCGGCGTTAACTTCAAAATAATGGGTGAAATAGTAGCGACACAATTTTTCTAAATATTAAAATAATTATAATTGCGTAAAAATTCTTGGTCGCTACAAATAATCTTAATCTTAATCTTAATATATTTAATAACAAGATAGTTGACCCAAGTTTTCTCACCAAAACTGCTGATATCATTTTTTTTCCAGTCAAAATATGGAATTTATTTGTTTGACTTAAGATCATTAAATATCAATTATATTAGCACCATTACATTGATACTTATTCCCCACTACACTAGAATCAGTGCATTGGTACTAACAAATTGTTTAATCAATTCTATAATACATTGATTCATTAGTTGGATCATTTTTATATGGATTTCAAGAACAAATTATGTAACATTCAAGAATGTAAAAAAAAAAAAAACAATTTCCTTTTGTGAAATATATATTTTTTTTATCATTATTATATTTTGACATTACTAAAAATATCTACAAAAATATTATTTGTAACGTTGAGCAACATTAATGCAAGAAATAAAAAAATATTGTTATTTTTCATAAATAAATTTAATACACGTGCAATTCCTTTTCACGTATTGATTAATGTTCTGCACGATCTAATTGGAAAGTTTTAATATCCTAAATTTTAAGGATTGATATAATAAAGCCCAATAAAGAAATTATGTCTATTCATTCTTTGGGAAAACATTTTTTCCTGTATCATTGTTTGAATTATGTTTGACATTCATTAATTCACATCTCATTTTTTAAAATTCGTTTTTAACTATATTTTATTAATGAGGTATTCTATACATGATATAAAAAAATCTCTACTTTTTAACCATATATTCTCTTATAATATACATTTCTTTTTAATTGTATTGTATGCAATGACCATGAATCGTAATTGTTTAAAAATTATGAACCAAAATTATTATTTTTAAAGAAGTTTTTTTAATTTAATTGAATTTTGTTATTGAATACTTTTTTGTTTCTTCATATTCTTTCCCATAATATATGAATTTAATTGTTTTTGTTATATACTTCTCACATTTTCAATAATTATTGAATATATTTAGTTAATTATTCATTAATTAATAATTATAATTTTTTTTGTTCTGCGCAACGCACGGGTGCGAATACTAGTATTTTATTACAATATATTATTGAATTTGAAATTTGAAAAAAGACAACACTAATCATAATAGGAAAAAAAATATCCACACGTCATAAAATTTGGCACATGATTAAATTTTTGTATTAAATTCTTTCAATTTTATTTGTATTTATCACCAATTTTCTTTTTAATGTATTTTAATTTTTGATTAAGTTTAATTTTTAAAGTGTTGATTACATATATTTTATAAAAATTTCAATATACACACACACACACACAAAAATACATATACATATTAAAAAAATGATAATGTCTTGCATGGTGTTCAAGACATTTTTTTTTGGAATTCATGAAAATAAGTTTATTATACAATCATATCAAAAAAAAAATATTTTACAAATAATATTTTATTACAAAATATTATCGAATTCGAAATTTTAAAAAAGATAACACTAATCAAAGTAGTAAAAAAAATTAACACGGTCTTAAAATTAGCGCTTAATTAATTTTTTTGTATTAAATTTGTTTTAATTTTATTTATATTCATCACCAATTTTCTTTTTAATGTATTTTAATTTTGGATAAAGTTTAATTTTTAATGCTTGTGTGTGTAATGGATTGACTGCTATATGTTCCAAATCATCATATGCAAAAATATCGATTTCATTTTTTTTTTATCACATCTATAAAAAAAAAAAAAAAGTTTAAGCTATGTTTGATTTCTAAGGTGGAAAATCTTTTCTCACCAAATAAGTAAGAAAATATTTTCAAGGCAAATGGTTAAAGTATGTTTCAATTGGTTGTACCATAGAAAATATTTTCGAAGTCAAAATTTTCAATCAAACATTAAACAAACACAAAATGTGGAAAAATATTTTTCGTGATGTGATATTTTCTAAGCAAAACTAATGCAATCAAGCATATCCTTACATTTAATATTTGATGCGATTTTGGAGACGATGAGTTTACAATTGACTCTAACTTGTGAGTTAGTATAAAAGCTTTTGTTGAGATCCTCGATTTGACACTCATAACGCATATTTTTCAATTTTCAAAATAAGAGTATAATTATAGAAAAAAAATGAATAAAACTATAGCCATTATAAAAAAGTAAACATGTATTGACTATATTTTGCAATATTTATTTATTTAGTTCAAATATCGTGTTAGATTTTTTAAATTGTAATTTTATAAATATTTAAATTATTATATAATTATGATTTTAAATTTATTCATTAGAATTTTATAATTATAACATAATTATACATTTTAACTTTAAGGTAATATTTTAAAAATTAAAAAAATTAGTTTGAACTAATTTTATTTTGTGTGTGTATAATTAATGACGCCCATTTATTACCAACTTTTATTTAATATCAATATTTATCACCAACTTTTATTAATTATATTTAATACTTTTTTTATTTTTTTTTTACAAAAGTTTTCTGATTTAGAAAGAATTTTGGGAGGAACAATGAGTGCGTAAAATGGTGACGATTATATATATATAGATTTCTTATCCCCCCTTTTTTTTAATACTATTCAGTGCCACGTGACATGCCGTAATAAATGAACAAATTGGAAAACTATGTTAATTGTTATAAAACTATCAAAATCTAAACAAGAATTAGAGATGAAGAGATGGAGAGAATAAAGAGGAGAATTCTCATTCCATTAGGTGTGTGAAATACAACAATGAATGCCTCTATTTATAGGAAGATAAAGTCATTCACAATAATTCTTTACAATATTAATTAGGTGGGAGTTAGGTAAGAAATTAGGTAGAGATCTACAAAGGAATTTCTTAATAATTTCTAATAATTTATAACACTCCCCCTTGAATGACTTATTGCTCAATTGTCTTCCTCGTTAAAACCTTGCTAAGAAAACCCAGTGGGATAAAACTTGAGCAAAGGAAAAAAGAGTACAGCTGCTCCCCCTGATGTTGGCCATCATTAATCATTGAGTCTAATATCCAAAATGACATCAATGATAAGTAGTACAAATCATGTACTGAAATCTGAAGTGCTTCGCTGCTTCAGTGTTTTAGTGCTTTAGTGCTGCCTCGTTAAAACCTTGTCAGTAAAACCCAATGGGACAAAATCTGAACGAAGGAAAAAGAGTACAGCCGCTGCCTCGTTAAAACCTTGTCAGGAAAACCCTGTGGGACAAAACCTGGACGAAGGAAAAAGAGTACAGCATGACAGCATGATTCTCCCCCTGAAGTGTGCAATCAAGTATTCATGAACCTTTTGAATAATGATATCATCTTTCTTCTGGAATATATATGAAAATCTTCCTGTGTGTAGCCGATATCATAACATTCTTCATAAGATGTGTATGATTTTCTTCATTTGTTGATATCATTCCAGTATAACAATGTGTTGCTGAATTATAGCTTGTTGATAGCTATGATGATGCCTCAAAAACCTTGCTAGGAAAACCCTGTGGGACAAAACCTCAGCGAAGGGAAAAAGAGTGCAGTATTCTCATTAATTTTCATCAATACGCCTCAACTGTTGCCTCATTAAAAACCTTGCTAGGAAAACCCTGTGGGACAAAACCTCAGCTAAGGGAAAAAGAGTGCAACGCGTATTTATTTCTTTTCATGGAATATCACAAGTATATTGATGCAATCACGAATCTTTTCATCTTATAATTTATGATGAGCTTTATATAAATCGTTCATAGCTCATGATGTCATAACATGCTATATTAAGCAATGTTGTACTAATTTATTGATTGCATCTTTCACTTCTGGTGAATAATCAAATATTGCATCTTTCACTTCGGTGAATAATCAAATATTGCATTTTTCACTTCTGGTGAATAATCAAATTTAGAATTCACTTTTGATGAATAATCAAATCTAGAATTCACTTCTGGTGAATAATAAAATCTAGAATTCACTTCTGGTGAATAATTAAATATATTCATTTTCATATTCACTTCTAGTGAATAATCAATTTCCCAGATGTCATAAATGTTACACTCCAATTTTACTTTCAACATATTATATCATGGAGTCATTTGTATCATTCTATAGTGATACTAATCTGGGCATATTGAATATTTCAATGATTTATACATGTATGTTCTTGCACTTTATAAACTGCAATTTCTAATTTGCAGGAGCATAATCAATCATTGAAATAGATATCAATTTTGACATATAATCTACAATCATTTTACTTGAAATCCCAACGTACCCCGATCAACTGGTACATCAAAGAATACTCTCAAAGTACCGAGATGAGAATCATACATTTTGATCTCACTCATTGGTATATCAAAGAGCTCAAGCTAGTGATTTAGACTATAGTCTATCCACCATATGTCATGCCAGTTCTATGAAAAATCTTGCGCGCAACGAGTCGTCTTTTACGACTGTGAAATATTTTTCATTTGTACATATAATTACTGGCTTTACACATTTAAGCATTTGGACTTCAGGTCCTTGAACAATAATCCCTACATTGGGGTTATATACTTGGCCAAAGTATTATAATTTCATCAACCTCATTTTCATAAGAGGGTATGCAGTCGACTTATTTATCAATTCCATCTCAATATAACATAGAGAGATCTCTTTATATGTTCTATCATCAGCTACCTGAATATCTCATCATTTAACTATGTCCCTTTTACTCACTATGAGTATTTAGCCTCAAAGTGATCATCTCAATCATTAGAGAGATATTTGTTTTTGGAATCGATAATCATTATGTTTCAGGCATAATTACGTTTCAGGCGTGTTTTCCCCATAATGTTATCAATCGGCTAAAATGCCATAACACATGTCATTCTTTTAGAGATATAATCTCAATCATATATCTAAGTGCGCTTTTGGTGGATTGTATACATATCGCACTTTTACAAATCATAAAGCTTCTTGAGCTAATCCCTGTTTGACATAGAATATTGTTGTATGATAAACAATTTCTGAATAAGTTATTCTCATAGAAAATAATTTGAAACTTTTGATAATCTAACCGTTTATTATAGAACTTCTGGTTCAATACGGTTTTATTTCATTTCTATGTATGAATATTTGATTCAATACAATATTGTTAAACTTCTGGTTCAATACAATGTATATTTCATTTATGAGCTTTTGGTTCATACTATATACATATTTCACTTGTACGTATAAAATTCTGGTTCAGCAAGATATTTCACTTGTACATATGTATGAACTTCTGGTTCAATACAGTATTCATTTCATCAGTATGTATTTCTGTACATTTCAAATCAGTATACCTTTATTACTTTTATACCGAAAAATCAGGTACAATATCCAAGGAAATATCTCATGATCTCAATCTTGTCGCCAAATCTTCCCTTATATCGAAAAAGGTAATGACGCATTATCTCATTGTTCTCACCTTTTTAATAATTTATTCCATTATTTCTTGATGGAATCGATATCACTGACACGCGGAGCCACCGCTCTTTTACGCGTTGAATAATGCATTTAAATAGATGATTTGGGAGAAGGCTAGATCCATCAAAAATGGATATCATACTTTCAAATATTCACAAATATTATTCCAATCTTCCATTAAATGATTTGAGAAAAATTTATCGAATTAGGCTTGAAAGATTGAGGTTGCTGATGGATCATGGCATCCCAGAAGATGTTCGCTGGTTGATCGAAGCAAAAGTTCGATTAGCTGGCGAATTACCAGATTCATTTTCTAAGCACAAGCCTGGCTTAGGTAAGAGTACTTTTGCAAAGAAGCGAAGAGCAAAAAGATTAAATAGTTGCTACAAATGTGCTCGATGGACATGTGATACCCGTTGTAAATCAATAGGATATTCATCCATAAATCGAGACGATAAGATAGACTTCATTAAGGGTGGACTGAGTAAGGAGTCATTGAATGATATCCGATTGACTCTTGAGACGCACCCTAGTGGGTATGTGCAGCGTGAGCTACTATCTTTATGGGCTAAATTCATCAGCGATAAAGAGCGTTATAGTCTAAAAAATATAATAGCAAAAGATCCTGTTTGCCAGGCTGTTATAAACAATGATGTTTTGGCTATGCAGCATTAATACAAGGTAAATCATTTGATATATATGCACATATAAAATATTTTTCTGTTTCCTTTCACGGGTTTTGATAAAGGCTAGTTAAAAATATTAAATCACCGAAAGGTGAGTAGGGTGATTTTGTCAAAAGTAAATCTTCACTTTTTCGAAAAACGAGCAGTAAATAGTGAAGTTTTTCGGTTTTAAATAGCCAAACATTTTTCATAGTTCATGCATCCCAAAATAACATTTTCTCGTAAGTTTTTCCTTCTTTACTTTCAAAAATGGAAGGACCAAAACTTCGACAGATCAAAACTATCTGTGTATTTTGTGGATCAAAAGTAGGGAAAGGTTTTGGGTATCTAGAAGCTGCTGTGGATCTTGGAAAGAAATTGGGAGAGAAAGGTATCACTCTCGTGTATGGAGGAGGTAGCAGTGGATTGATGGGTTGTGTTTCACAATCCGCTCAAGCAGAGAAAGCAAGAGTGATAGGTGTTATACCTATTCCTTTAGCTGATATTGCAGGCAAAACACAAGGGCATGAAGTACAAACCTTATCTATCCATGAACGCATAACTTGCATGTTATATGGTTCTGACGCCTTCATAGCCCTGCCTGGAGGTTTTGGTACTTTAGAAGAAATCTTTAATATTACCTCATGGGCTCAACTAGATCTCCATACTAAGCCTATTGGACTTTTAAATGTTAACAATTTCTTTGATGGTTTTACTAACATTTCTTGATTATGCTGTGGAACAGGGATTCATCTCTCCATTTTCTAGGAGAATCCTTATTTCTGCTCCTACTATTGAGGAACTGCTGGATAAGTTACAATCATATATTCCAATACAAGATCCAGCAGGAGTAAAGATAGATTGGTCGCAAGGAAGGGGAATCAAGCGAAAATGGAGTCCGGTTAATGTAAATTTATCTTTGTGAACTCTAGAATAGGTGGTGGTAGAGTACGGAGTATTCTCACTCTTGAGACACACCATAAATTTCTAGGATTTTATCAGTGTTTTAATCTTGTGTACCTCAAAGATTTAAGGTGGTAGAGTATGGAGTATTTCTTACTCTTGAGACACACCTTTTTCTTTATTTCCTCAAAATGTCAGAGGTGGTAGGATACGACTACTCCCGAAACACATCTCTTATTTTGAGGATTATAAATGTTTTTCCCCTTTTTCGTTTTGCATGTATGACTCGTTTTATGCTTATTCAAGAGCAATAATAATATCATTTCAGTATATTTAGATGATAATTTTTACTTCTTCTGGAGTAAATATGTACTTCTTCTGGAATACATAAGTGCTCGTGCAAGAACTTTTCCAGACACTTATCATCTAATATTCATCTCATAATACTGATGAGATTATTTTCACATTAGCTATGTCCGTGCTATCATGTGATATTATTTTATCATACATCAACATTCTCTTGTTGAATAATTTTCATCCACCAATTCAAATTCAGATATTGGTAACTTCTGGTACCATTGGATAAAATATTTTTATCAACATTTACCAACTTTTTGGTAGTGATAACTTCTGGTATCATTTGATGAAATATTATCTATCTTTAGTAGTGATAACTTCTGGTATCATTTAATGAAGTATTAAATAACAATATTTTATTAACAATAATAATACTAGGGTTATACCACCAAGTATATATTAACAATAATATTGTATATATATTAACAATAATAATACTGGGGTTATACCACCAAGTATATATTAAAAATAATATTGTATATATATATTAACAATAATGATACTGGGGTTATACCACCACGTATATATGTTGACAACAATCCTCTAATATGTTAGAATTAACCAACAATTGAGGTGTTTATATGTATTCAATTGATAAACCGACCATATAGGCGGTGTCAACATAATAAAATAATTAAACCGACCATATAGGCGATGTCAACATAATGAAATAATTAAACCGACCATATAGGCGGTATCAACATAATGAAATAATTAAACCGACCATATAGGCGATGTCAACATAATGAAATAATTAAACCGACCATATAGGCGGTATCAACATAATGAAATAATTAAACCGACCATATAGGCGGTATCAACGTAATGAAATAATTACCTTTCATGAGTGAGTGAATCATATCTTTCAGTCAAGGTATTCATAATAGTCCAATCCGTTACGGTGCGTGAATTTGCTTTGAAAGTTTCGGGTTACACAATTTCTCCAATTTTTTCTATGGACTTGGAATTGATTTTCTAATCTATGATGTATAAATGATTTTCTAATACCAAAAACACTAGATTTGAAATATGAAACGTTGATTAATAATAATCTGGTTTCTGATACAGAAGTTCATCATTTAGATGCAACTGTAGAGCATACTCCCGTCGTATTACTCAATTGGCTAGAGACTCGTGCTGATAACGTGTTATAAAACTATCAAAATCTAAACAAGAATTAGAGATGAAGAGATGGAGAGAATAAAGAGGAGAATATTCATTCCATTAGGTGTGTGAAATACAACAATGAATGCCTCTATTTATAGGAAGATAAAGTCATTCACAATAATTCTTTACAATATTAATTAGGTGGGAGTTAGGTAAGAAATTAGGTAGAGATCTACAAAGGAATTTCTTAATAATTTCTAATAATTTATAACATTAATTAAAGTTAAACAACCAACTACCATAATTTATTAGGGTTTAGAGGGAAGTTGAGAGAGAGAACATGAGGTTGTTTATTATGGCCATGCATCGTTTTTCTCGTCCCCGTCACCATCCATATTATGCCTTCTCGAAGTTTCGTGACTTCGACATGTAAAAATATTTACTCTTTCTCTTACTTCAAAAATGTAAAATTCGAAAACTCTTAATCTAGAATATTCGCCTGAATATGTTAAAATTATTGTGAAACTATTAAAATCTAACAATTATTAAAAAGAGAGAGATGGAGAGAATGAGAGAAACTCTTCTCATAAAAATTGGTATATTCATAATTAAATGGCTCCTATTTATAGGAGTGAACAATAGTACAATCGTAATATGTAAAATTTACAGGTGCATAATAGACTTAATAGTAATTGTCATTCATACCTAATTTCTTACCTAATACCTAATTTATAATAATATTTATAACACTCTCCCTTGAATGACATATTACTCGTTTACTCAATTGTTTGTCTCGTTAAAACCTTACTAAGAAAACCCGATGGGATAAAACTTGAGCGAAGAAAAAAGAGTACATCTGCTCCCCCTGATGTTGGCCATCATTAATCATTGAGTCTAATATCCAAATGACATCAATGATAAGTAGTACAAATCATGTACTGGAAACTTGAAGTTATGAAGTGTTGCCTTCGAATTATGAAGTTCTTCAGTGCTTTAGTGCCTCTCATTAAAACCTTGTTAGTAAAATCCAATTGGACAAAATTTGAACGAAGGAAAAAGAGTATAGCCGCTACCTCGTTAAAACCTTTTCAGGAAAACCTAGTACGAAGGAAAAAGAGTACAACATGATTCTCCTCCTGAAGTGTGCAATCAAATATTCATGAACCTTTTGAATAATGATATCATCTTTCGTCTGGAATATGTATATATGAAAATCTTCTTGTGTGTAGTCGATATCGTAACATTCTTCATAAGATGCCTATGATTTTCTTCATTTGTTGATATCATTCCAGCACAATTTAAAGAGAGAGCTTGTTGTTGAATTATCACTTGCAGATAGCTGTGACAATGTCTCAAAAACCTTGCTAGGAAAACCCTGTGGGACAAAACCTTAGCGAAGGGAAAAGAGTATATTATTCTCATTGATACGCCATAATTGCTGCCCCATTAAAAACCTTGCTAGGAAAATCCGGTGGGACAAAATCTCAGCTAAGGGAAAAAGAGTGCAGCGCATTTAGGAATATCACAAGTCTATTAATGCAATCTAAAATCATTTCATATAGTTTGTGATGAGTCTTTTTATAAATAATTTACAACTCATTTATGATATCATAGCTTATTTATGATGTACTGAACATGCTATACCAAGCAATGTTTAGTTAGTTGACTGATTGCATTACTCAAATCTATAATTGATTCACTTCTGGTAAAACTATCAAAATCTAGAATTCACTTATGATGAATAATTAAATATTCATTTTCAAATTCACTTCTGGTGAATATTCATTTTTGGTGGATAATATAATTTTGCATATTGAAAATCAATTGCATGCCCAAATATTCAAATATAATAATAGTACACTCCAATTTCATTTTCAACATATCATATTATGGGGTCATATGTATCATTCTTCATGTGATTTTATTTTAAGAATCACATTTCATTCTATAATGATACTATTCTGGGAAAATTGAATCTTTCAATGATTTATACATGTATGTTCTTGCACTTTATAAACTGTAATTTCTAATTTGCAGGAGTATAATCAATCATTGAAATAGATATCAATTTTGACATATAATCTATAATCATTTCGCTTGAAATCCCAACGTACCACGATCAACTGGTACATCAAAGAAAATTCCCAAAGTACTGAGATGAGAATCACACTTTTTGATCTCACTCATTGGTATATCAAAGAGCTCAAACTAGTGATCTAGATTATAATCACATCCACCATATGTCATGCCAGTTATTTGAAAATTTCGCGCGCAACAAGTCGTCTTTTACGACTGTGTAATATTTTTCATTTATACAAATAGCTACTGGCATTACACATTTAAGTGTTTGGACTTCAGGTCCTATAACAATAATCCCTACATTGGGATTTTTATATTTGGCTAAAGTATTATAATTTTAAAAACCTCCTTTTCATAAGAGGGTTGTGTGTAGTCGACTTATTTATTGATTCCATTTCATCTCAATATAAACATAACATAGAGAGATCTCTTTGTATATTCTATCATCAGGCCTGAATCTCTTATCATTTAACTATGTCCCTTTTACTCACTATGAGTATTTAGCCTCAAAGGGATCATCTCAATTATTCAAGAGATATTTTTTTTTGGAATCGATTGTCATTATACTTCAGGCATAATTACGCTTTAAACTTGATCACGCTTCATGCGTGTAATTCTTTAATTTTCTCATAATATTCAAGAATCTTATATTATATTAGTCGGATAAAGATTTCTCAACACATGTCATTCATAATTATGGATATAATCACAATCATATATCTAAATGCGTTTTGTTGGAGTGTATATAGATATCGCACTTTTTAGAAATCATAAAGCTTTACAAGCTAATCTTTATTTCATCTTATTGACATGTTTGTATGTAAAATATTGCTGCATGAAAAATATTTATATTCAAATTGTTCTCATAACAAATAATTTGAGGCTTTTAATCTGCTAAACCATTAGCAATATAATATTCTATTATCTCAACTAATTCGTAAAATCATTAATGATTTTAAGATATATTCATACTAGTATTTATCACTTTGCTTATATCATTACTCGAGCAAATAATCAGTCATTCATTTTCTTAGTGAGATAATTAATTTGCTTTTGAGAACAAGCAGCAATGATAACTTGTTAACCTGAACAATCTTCTGGTTCTTTAATAAATGCCATTTTTCATTCTCAATAAATCTCATTATTGAATTGGAATCTAACCAATCATTATAGAACTCCTGGTTCAGCAAAATATTTCACTTGTACATATGTATGAACGTTTGGTTCAATACAGTATTCATTTCATCAATATGTATTTTTGTATAGTACAAATTAGTATACCTTTATTACTTTTAGTATACCGGAAAAATCAGGTACAATATCCAAGAAAATATCTCATGTTCTCAATCTTGTCGCCAAATCTTCCCTTATATCAAAAAAGGTAATGACGTATTATCTCATTGTTCCCAACTTTTCAATAATTTATTCCATTATTTCTTGATGGAATCGATATCACGCGGAGCGCTCCTTTACGCGTTTAAATAATGCATTTAAATAGATCGTTTTGGAAGAAATTAGATCCATAAAAAATTGATGTTATATTATCAAATATTCGTAAATATTATTCTAATCTTCCGGTAAATGTTTTGAAAAAGATTTACCGAGTTCGACTTTAAAGATTGAGGCTGCTGATGGATCAAGGCATTCCAGAAGATGTTCGTTGGTTGATCGAAGCAAAAGTTTGTTTAGCTGGTGAATTAGCATATTCATTTTCTAAGCACAAGCCTGACTTAGGTAAGAGTACTTTTGTAAAGAAGCGAAGAGCAAAAAGATTAAATAGTTGCTACAAATGTGCTCGATAGACATGTAATACCCGTTGTAAGTCGTAGGATATTCATCCATAAATCGAGATGATAAGATAGACTTCATTAAGGGTGGACTGAGTAAGGAGTCATTGGATAATATCTGATTGACTCTTGAGACGCACCCTAGTGGGTATGTGCAGCGTGAACTACTATCTTTATGGGCTAAATTCATCAGCGATAAAGAGCGTTATAGTCTCAAAAATATAATAGCAAAAGATCTTGTTTGCCAGGCTGTTATAAACAATAATGTTTTGGCTATTCAGCATTGATACAAGGTAAATTAGTATATTGTGTGTATATAATCGCACATATATTTATAAAATATTTTCATGTTTCATTTCTCGAGCATTGATAAAGTGTATTGAAAAATCAGCGAAAGGTAAGTTTTATCAAAAGTAGTGTAATTTAGTCAAAAGTAGGTTTTCACTTTTTCAAAAGACGAGCAGTAAATAGTGAAGTTTTTCAAGTTTAAAAAGTCAATGATTTTCACAGTTTCATGTATCCCAAAATATCATTTTCTCATAAGTTTTTCCTTCTTTATACTCTCAAAGATGGAAGGACCAAAACTTCGACAGATCAAAACTATCTGTGTATTTTGTGGATCAAAAGTAGGGAAAAGTTTTGGGTATCTAGAAGCAGTAGTGGATTTAGGAAAGAAATTGGGAGATAAATGTATCAATCTAGTATATGGAGGGGGCAGCAGTGGATAGATAAGTTGTGTTTCACAATCCGCTCAAGCAGAGAAAGCAAGAGTGATAGGTGTTATACCCGTTCCTTTAGCTGATATCGCAGGAAAAACACGAGGGCATAAAGTACAGACGTTATCTATCCATGAATACATAACTTGCATGTTATATGGTTCTGATGCTTTCATTGCCATGCTTGGAGGTTTTGGTACTTTAGAGGAAATCTTTAATATTACTTCATGGGCTCAATTAGATCTCCATACCAAGCCTATTGGGCTTTTAAATGTTAACAATTTCTTTGATGGTTTGGTAACATTTCTTGATTATGCTGTGGAACAGGGATTCATCTCTCCATTTTTTAGGATAATCCTTATTTTTGCTCCTACTATCGAGGAACTGCTGGATAAGTTGCAATCATATATTCCAATACAAGATCCAGCAGGATTAAAGATAGATTGGTCGCAAGGAAAGAGAATCAAGCGAAAATGGAGTCCGGTTAATGTAAATTTATCCCTGTGAATCTCAAAATATTGTGGGTGGTAGAGTATGGGGTATTCTTATTCTTGAGACACAACTCTACTTTTGAGGATCATAAATGTTTCCCCCTTTTGTATTTTGTATGTATGACTCGTTTATACTTCTTCAGGAGCAATAATAATAATATCATTTCAGTATGTTTAGATGATAATTTTTACTTCTTCTGGAGTAAATATGTACTTCTTCTGGAATACATAAGTGCTCGTGCAAGAAACTTTCCAGACACTTATCATCTAATATTCATCTCATAATACTGATGAAATTATTTTCACATTAGCCATATCCGTGCTATCATGTGATATTATCTTATCTACATTCTCTTATTGGATAATTCATTTTTATCTATCTTTTCAATACAGATAATGGTAACTTCTGGTACCGTTTGGTAAAATATTTTTATCAACATTCACCAACTTTTTGGTAATGATAACTTTTGGTATCATTTGATAAAATATTTTCTAACTTTAGTATTGATAACTTCTGGTATCATTTAATGAAGTATCAAATAATAATAATATTGTATACATATTAAAAATAATAATACTGGGGTTATACCACCACGTATATATGTTGACAACAACTTCTAATATGTTAGAATTAACCAACAACTGAGGTGTTTTTGAAATAATATAAAATTTGAATATATGTAAAATATTCCATGTATTCAATTGATAGACCGACCATATAAGCGGTGTCAACATAATGAAATAATTACCTTTCATGAGTGAGCGAGTCATATCTTCCAATCAAGGTATTCATAATAGTCCAATCCGTTACGATAATGAGTCATATCCAGTTAAGGTATAAATCCAGTCCATAATAACTCAATCCATCACGGTATGACAATAATTATATTACTTATACCTTGTTTAAACCCTTTAATTTATCTTGTTGATCACATATTAATCGTTAATTTACGATTAATATACTTTTATGTATTACCAAGGGAAAAATGGTCCATATTTTAATATATTGCTCATATGGATAAATCGAAACCGTCAATAGGTTTGAAATTTAATTTAGAACAAACTTACTTTTGGTCCAAAATTCAAAATCCCGTCGGAAGTGCTCCAAAAATAGTTTTTAAGAAAACCGCCACGTTCGACCACCGAAAAATTTCAAAACTGCACAAAACAGAAAAGTAAGATCATAGAAAAATCCAAAACATCAAGACGAACAAACTACCTTTTGACTTCATTTCCGGATTCGTCCCCACGTGCTGTCACGCGCCACCTCGACGTCCGCGCGTGAGATTCACGCGCCACCGTGCCGGTGACTCTGCCGTCGACACGCGCCGATGCCGGAGGATCGTCCCATGGCCGTGGTCATGGATCTGGTCTCTGATCATTGTTTGGATATACAGTTTGGTGTGAATTTGTTTTAAAAGTTTCAGGTTACACGTTTTTTCCAATTTTTCTATAGACTTGGAATTGATTTTCTAATTTATGATGTATAAATGATTTTCTAATACCAAAAACACTAAATTTGGAAAATGAAATGTTGATTAATAATAATCTGGTTTCTGATACAGATGTTCATTATTTAGATGCAACTGTAGAGCGATGCACGGGAAGAAACGTTTGGATAAAAATAATTTAATATGAAATTAGATAAATCTTTTTCATAAAATAAATAAATTTCACAAATAAGAGATAATATCATTATTTATTGATTTCATATGACTACAAATTCTGGAATACTTCTTTGTACACAACGTTGTTTGTTGATTTTGTTGTTCTTCCTTTCTTATCACAAATCAATATCTTTAATCTGGAACGATTTGCCACCCTAAAAATCGCAACATAAAGTTATTCATGTGTAAGCACTAGCCGTTTAAGAAGAAGTTCCACATGTAAGAATGATTTGCTCTGACTCTTATTGATAGTCATGGCACATGACACACCAATAGAAATTGTCTTCTTTGAAATCTAATAAGTATCCTAGAATCAGAAGGGTTCAACGATAACATTGGAATAAAGAACTTGTGTCTTGCATTGATGCCAGAAAAAATTTGACCTTCTAGAACATGGTCGCCAAGTTTTGTAACTATCAACCTTGTTCCATTACTCAATCCCTGTGTACGATCAATATTTCTCAGAAAGAACTTGTGTCCTCACTTATCTGTTGCAAAGGTCCACCACGTGGCGCAATAGTGATATCCATGTGTCCAGGTAGTGTGTTAAAATCCACTGACAATCAATTCGGAAATCTCATCGACAATAGAAAAATCATATTGGCCATCATTGGTCGCCCACCGACTAATAAGTATAAGTCTTAAATTTGAAGTGTTTCCTCAATCATCTTTTCTCAAACCGACTTAAATTGCCTTTACAATTTGTTGTATTTGTCTAGCATATCCTTCGAATCAGAAACTATTAAATCATGCAACATAGAATCGCATAATTCACTCCTACCCGGGGACATTAAAAGACATAAATTAAATTTTAGAATATCACAACAAAATTATCCGTAAACAATATAAATATAAAAGCAATAAATACATAATGCGTACCTCACGACCCTTTTTCTGCTTTCAACCTCATTTACATTGTCAACAATGTAAAGCAAGCAAATTGCAGAGCTGAACCCTCATCAGGTAATAGACTCTCAATCTTATGACAATTTTGATCGTGTAATCTGAAGAGGGGAGGCCCTCTACCATCATTTAGCTCATTATCTATTCCCCATAGAAGTGAATGAAAACATCATATTATATGTCCGAATGTTATCAATGGAATTTTTAATCCCGTCTTCCTGTCGTACAAAAAATCTTTTAAAATTAGAGGATGATCTTCCATAAGAGAAATATTCACTTTGTCTTGTATACAATAAAGTAGGGGTGAACAAATAAACCGCAAAATCGAATTAAACTGCAACAAATGGTTTGATTTGTAAAAATTCCAGAATTTCTCCAAGCCAAGCACCCTTAACTGTGGAGTTTCTAATGATGGACTTTCGAAAAAGAATGTGCACCTTGTTGGTATGAGTAGTACCTATCATTTCTTTTAAGGTTTTTTGGTCGGGGTAATACATTTGGAGTAGGATTTGAAGGTGGGTTCTGTAGAGATTTTTAACATGCTGCATAATTTTTTTTTAGAAAACAACAATTTTATTAAAATATATAAATAGTAATTATTAGGCTCAGACGTGTAACTTTTTTTTTTTTGTATATATAGCTTTTCAATTTTCCATGTCGCACAACATCTTCAGGTAAAGTTTTGTTCTGCATTGAAGTCAGGTAGCTAAGGTTTGACCTCTTCTTGTTTTCTTTCCAAAAAAAAAAATTGTGGGTTTGTTCCTTTTTTCTACCAATTGCTTTTTCTAATTTTTTTGGTGGATTTGGTTCTCGCAAAGAAAAATCGAAGCAGAAGCCAAGAGTGAGAAATTCATTATGAATTATGTGAATGATTAATTTTCATGATTGTATATATTTATGCTTCCTCGATTTATTTTTATTTTTATTTTTATTTTGTACTTCAACTGAACATGTACGAAAATGGGTTTAAGCATGAACATGTATGAATGACAAGTCATACTACTTTTTTTGTGATCCTTAGTTTTGTAAAATTGTATTTTTTTAATATTTGGTACTAAAAATTAGGTGTTTCCCCGTAAATATTGTCAACCTTACTTTGTTCTACCCCTTTTGTTATACTGTTGATGTAGTTGTGCATTACATTATGTATTGTTTTCAAAGATGACAAGATCACACAGATACGAGGTGTTGGAAGAAGAGTGGGTTGCTACACAAATATCTTAAGTCAGCAACACACACTACATAAAAGTTGTCATAGATCAGTTTGACGCACAACAAAAGTAACAGTTAGAGGAAATTTGATGGCCGGTGATTTGATGATTACTTGTTGGTTTATGAGAACTTTTATTTTAGCTTGCCATTGTATTATTTTGTTCAGTTTTGGCAATATTTTGTTCGGGTGTTGTTATTTGGCCATGAATTGTATATCTTTTGTTAAAACTTTCAAGAAATATGCTCTTTATGTATGGTACAGATGGTGTGTGATTATGATGCTCTTTGAGATGCATTTTAGTTGGTTTTGGATTTTGTTCTTATTGTATTTGGCATACAGATTCTAATGCTCTTTGAGAAGCATTTTAGTTATTCTTTTGTGTGTGTCGATGGCTCAATGGGATTCTAGGCTGAGACATCTTGTTTTTGGTAAATCTCGTTATCGACATATGAAATATCAAGTGTATTGAATTACAGGGACTAAGTATGGAGAAATATATTTAAAATGTCAAGAACATTTTGAAATGTCTAGATGAAGTGCAATGCAAACTCTTTTTAGGAGGTGTTGCAACAGCAAGGGGATAGTTCATATTTTATAACTCAAATATTTTTTGACTCGATTAAAAAAAAAAAAAAAAAAAAGGAAAAGTGATAAAAAAAGAACTCTGATCGGGATCCTTCCTTTCTTCAAACGGAAGGAAAAGAGATAGAATCAGAACGATTCCCGAAATGCCTTTCTGGATATTCCTCAATGTCCCGGCTATTCATGGAACGTTGCTTCAGGAAGAAATCGAAGAAATTCTTGGGAATCCTACAAGATCCGTTCGTTCTTGAAGAATAAGAAACCTTTACTTGTCTTTCCCTTTAATCCATTGATAGAACAAAAAAAGAGAAACTCGTTCATTATAATTTAATGGTCGATAAAGTCAAAATAATAGTGACTTCTATGAATGATAACTTCGATAAATAGATGGAAAACATGAATAATATGGTAACTCGTCACTGAATTAAAAATCACTACAAAAAATTTCTTAAAAATAAAATAAAATAAAATGATTTTCAATTGATTGGATTTGACATTGGTCTCGGATTTCTACAAGTCTGCTTATCGTGTCGAGTGTTCTGGTAGCGACTGCATTTGCATATGGTTGCAGACCTTTGGATTCTTGATCTTTTACATTGAGTCGATGGTCGTCCTGATGGTCTTCTCCGTAAATATGTTACACACAAATTTCAAACAATTCCCTATATAAACGTATCAGTTATCGATCGAGATTTAATTAATGACTTGTTAGGAACTACATTTAAATATCATTATTGATATTTAGGATGTCTACAACGATATATCAGAGTACAATAACTAATTCCACTACAATAACAAAACATCATTCTTGACATTCATCAAATATCAAGAGCGGTATGTCGGACTGCACAACATGAATTTATCATCTTCTTCAACTTCAACCACCAAATCCACCATTAATGACCTTCTCAATACACAACTACCTTAAATTCCTATCTATCTAATTCATTTAAGAAGGATGTGATACAATGTTGAAGAAAAACACATAAATGAACATGCATTTTATTGCAAATACTTCAATAATCTAACAACAAATAGGTTAATAATTTTTTACATAGTCAAATCTATTGTACTCAAACATATAACAATAACTATTGACGAAATTTTTTCAACATGAACAATATTAAGATAAATAAATAAAACTTCTAACAATTTTATGAGCCAAAGAACCAGCAAATTTCAATGTGGATAATTTTTTTTTAAAAAAAAAATTGATATGATTTTGGTATCTTGGAGTATATAGTTTATTCTTAATGTTAATATATTTTTTAAATAATCATTTTTATTTTTCAAAAATATTTTGTCAATATCTACTGAATAATTTTACAGAAAAGAACTAGTAGGTAATAACCTATAGTTATTAACTAATATTGTGGTAGCTTCCTTTGGAAGTTACCAATCTCGAAAACTGTGCATGTTCAATATAAAAATTATATTTTAATTCTAGTAAGGGTATAATGGACATTTTATTCCTAAATTTGGCCATTTCTGCAATAGTTATAAAAATTGACTACATTTGGTTTGACAAATATAAAAATGACCATTTTTGTAAATTAATTAACACCTGAAATTTAAAGAAAATTTGTTCACCACCATATTTCTTAATTGTATCTTTGAAATACAAGTGCCCATGTAATTTTCCCTTTAACATGTTCAATATAAACATTAATCCAACCACTTACTAACTTATGTCACTAACATCTGCTTTAACACATCCAATGCGGATGCTCTTAGGGAGTTACATTTATTATACTACGTAATATACAAGCACTTATTTTTTTCGAAAACTCATTTTCAACCAATATTTTATCAAAAAATAATTGGCATATCTTCACCTTTTATTTTAACTACACATTTTCCAAAAAAAAAATAATAATACCAAAACTCATGTTTTATGAAAAACTGTTTGGTAAATGGTTTATAAACACAATTTCTCAAAATAGTTTATAATTACATACATTTTTTTATTCACTTTTCAATCACACATTTTATCTCAAAATCATAAATAAATCAGTTTATAAAACACTACAGTGTTACCAATATTAAGGGATAAAATCTCATATCGAATAAAGATGGAAATATAAACTAATTTGTAAGGCTTTAGGCTACTCCTCTTAACAAGGTTGACATTTTAATATGGACCACAAAATCTTAAAATGGTATTAGAGCCCATCAATAGTACAAAACTATCCAAAAAAAGTGGGAATACACGTCGATTTTTAATAAAATCGATGCATATAAAAGGGCGGTGGTATTTTTATAAATATTTTGGGCTTCGGTTTGCGCATTGGTTCTACAAGAACAGACGCGAAAAATCGCTTGAACCGGCTTTGCGCGTTGGTTGTAGAAGAATCGACGCGCAAAGCCGGGCTTTACGCGTCAGTTTTACATGAACCGATGTGCAAAGCCGGCTTTGCGCGTCAGTTCTACAAGAACCGATGCGTAAAGTCCGGTTTTAACTCCCCGTCAATTCACTTCTTTTCTTAATTTCTTCATTTTCACTACAATTCGCGCCTCTCCCTCTCTCAACCGCACGCACGACGCAGCCATCTCGCCGCCACCACCATTTCGCCGGTGCCATTACCACAAATACATTCCCCCCTCTCTCTTTATCTCTTCCTCTCACTAAAACCCGCCTCAACCCACCTCCACCGCGCGCCTCCACCTCCACCTCCACCGCAACCTGCCCCTTCCTCCCACATTGTAAGACCCACCTCTATATGTGTGTATATATGTGTGTGTGTGCACACACACACACACACACACACACACACACACACACATCTTAGTTAGTGTATATATATATATATATATATATATATATATATATATATATATATATATATATATATTTGTTAATTACATGTTAATATGTATAAATGTGTTTATTAAATGTATATGTACACACGCACGCATATATATAATTGGTATTTCAAATAGTTAATTGATTTAATGTGTTAGTTTTTGGTTGAATTTATGATTTTATATGCTAATTGATTTAAATGACTTTTTTTATTAGTTTAGTTTGGATGTTGATTTTATATTGTTGATTTTGAGTTAGTAGATGGATATATTGTAATATTTGAATTATTGGAGTTCTATTGAAATTATGAGATGTTATGTTATTCAAACTTCATTTACACATTTGTATAACAAATTAACAATCTTATAAATATAAATGTTTTTTATTTAATTTTATTACGAATATGTCGATTATATATATTCGATGACGATATTATTTGGTGATTTGTATGTAGAGAATGTTCAGGTGATTGCACCTGTAGTGACAAAGGTCATTGCATGTTATGACTTGCAGTGACATAGGTCACTCTAGGTCACGACCTGCAGTGACCTGGGTCATTGCAGGCCACTTTCAAGTGATTGCAGGTCATGACATGCAGTGACCTGGGTCATTGCATACCACTTTCAATTGATTGCAAGTCATGACCTGCAACATTGCAGGCCACGTTAAAATAATTGCAAGCCATAAACTATAGTGGGTATATTGAAAAAAAAAATGACTTTGGACGTCGGTTGTAAAGTTACAACCGACTCCTAGAGTCTTACTTTAGGCGTCGGTTTACAATCGTCGCGTAAATTCAAGACTTTACGCGTCTGCGTTATATATATCGCCTCTACAACCGACGCGTATTGTATTTTACAACCGACATGAATGAGTCTTTCTGTACTAGTGCATTAAAACTCTAATGAGTAATTCGATTTGATTAAGACTAAAAAATGAGCACACTGATTTCAAGGTTGGTTTACTCAAATGAGCCACCATCTTGAAGGGGCATGTTAAGAGATAAAATCTTACATCGAATAAAGATGAAAACATAAATCAGTTTATAAGGCCCCGTTCTCTTTACCATTTCGAGGCTATTTTAAGTTTTCAATTTTCGAAAATACCCAAAACGCGTTCACTTACGTATTTTGGAAAACGAATTTTCGGAAAAAAAAAATTACAAACAAAACCCAAAAACGAGATTTTCTCGTTTTGGGCGTTTTATGTTAAAATATAGACCTCGCTTTGGACCCAAAACACGGTAAATATTGAAAGGAAATGATTTAATCCTCATTCAATCCGGATTGAATGAGGATTCTCAATCAATCCTCATTGAATGAGGATTCAATGCTCTCATTCAATGAGGATTCAATGCTCAGCATGTGAATGAGGATTCAATGTGAATCCTCATTCAATGAGGATTCACTCATTTATTTTTAAAATTTTTTATTTTATTATAGAATACTAATATATATTAATCTTTTTAATCTTTCCTTATAATCTTGTTGATGTATAAGTTATTCTTTAAACTTTTAATTGCTTTTGAATATTACTTATTTTTATTTTTAAATAAATGTATTGTTATGAAAATTTCTTTGACAAAATTAATCCAAAAGTTCCACGGGATTTATAAGTAATGGTTTATCTTATTTCATGAATCATATTAAAGCATTTCCTTCCTTGTATTTCTACCCTCCTTGTACAGTTGATTTTTCAATGTGGATTCTAGTTTTTTGTTATATCAATTATTTAATTCAATTGTAAATTGAGTTGCCCCATTTGTAATTTCTTAATTAAAGCCTTTTTTATTACTTAATTTCTTAATTAAAGTTGACTACACAATAATATCATAACTTTATTTTAAATAATCCCCTCCATTTTGAAAATTATTTTTTTCTTCTCATTCTCTTTTTTATTCAATTCACCAATTATTTCTATTTAATGCAGAAGTAGTAATTTTATGCAAGTCAAACATGTTAAATGGCACAAATCAGAGATAAGATAGCTACATAGATGTGGGTATTCTAGGAGACGCGCTTCATTGCATTAAAATATTTTGTCTTTTGAATAAACTTTTTTTTTATAATCGGCGAACTGTACTTATTTTGCCCATTTATAGTGACTCGATGTTGTTACAATTGAACAACTCTCCAATAAATGAACTAATATATATTGATTAGTTTAGATTCCAAGTTTTGTTAGTTGCTAGATTAACAAAATGTTTCTTGAATAGCCTACTTACTGATTATTAATATTAATATTAAAATTAATGTAATATCACGAAATAATTATATCAGAGAATTACAAAGTAAACGCATTTTTCAGTTTTCTATTTTTGAAAACAGTTTTTCAAAATAACAAAGAGAACACGTTTTTAGTAATCTCAAAACAAACAAACAACCAAAACAGATAACTCAAAACAAAATTTAAAATTTAAAACTCAAAATCCAAACACAAAAAGAACAGCCCCTAAGGCTTTGGGCTACACCTCTTAATAATAATAATTATATTTTAAGATGGACCCTCAAATCTTAACAACCAAACAAAAACGGGGCTCAAATAAGGGCTATGACTTTTGATTTGGACCAGCAAACTAGAAAATTATACACTTCCTAAGGCCATATTTGATTACACAAATTTCTTCATGGAAAATGGAATTCATTTTTCAATTTCCCTTTTGGCATGTTTAATTGACAAAAATTTTCATGTAAAACATTTTCCTTGCTCACATCAAGCTCGATTCCTTTTTTCAACGAATTTGAATTCTTGCCAAAATGGTGAGAATCCATTTTCTTGACAAAATAGAATTTACTTTATTTTCTTGCATTTTGTTATTTCACTTTAATCCTTCAACTTTCAATTGGGTTTAATTATCTGTGGTCAAACTCAATCTTCATTCTTTGATTCGATTTGTGACTATCCCAAAAATTACGTGAATATTTTTAGCCAATGACGTAAACGACGTTACATAACTGTGTTTTCAAAATTACTTCACTTAAATAAGATTCATTTCTTTAAAAAGTAAGGACATTAATTTTCGAAACATTTTCTAGTTAATCTAAAAGATATTGACTTTAAAATATTTTAGATTTACAATAATAAGAGCGAGTTCAATAAAAGTGCGGTAGTTCAAACACAATAGTTCTTATTCAAAGGTGTGTCCACAATTTACAAGTTGTCACCTAGCGCAACACTATCTATCTCACCGTCTGAAGATCTGCGCCAACAATTTTTACTTCTATTGCTAGTTGAGAAGTTAAAATTCGTAGGATTAGCACACGCATGTCGGGTCAGCAGAATATGTGGACGTGTTACTGTATATTAAGATATAAAAGTCAACCTCACATACTCAAGACAAGTTCGAATGTACGTATGCATCGTTTGAAATGCTCCAGTCAAAGTAATACAGCTCGATATATGAGTAGAATATCCGTACATCCAAATAATCGATAGATAAAGATCGTGAGGTGTAAGCATCGTATCACCGATTGGTCAAACAACAAATCCATATCATAAGCCAATTATAATTGAGATATTCCGTAGGTACCATATCACCGATAACTTGTACGTAATATTGATAATCACATACTATATTGTAATGCATGACATGACGGGTCTCCTACGCTTCTCATCTCGTACCCAGAACGTTCAACACATAACACATCATAATTGGTCACAATCAATAACTTCGATCATACACATCCAAGTTAATCCAACTTGGAATCTCACATATTTTCCCATCAATATACCGTCATGCCCTAAGATCATCAGGCAGCTCTAGGTATATGACAACATATCAAGATCACGAGTGGAGTACATTGGAGCCACCGTAGTCTAATATACATGAGATGCTCGTGAGAAATACTTTCAAAAATATGAGTCATATATCTTAAAAATCTCATGCCACCTTATTCATATAACTCAAATATCAAAATACTTTAATCAATTATAATGAAACCATATAATTAACACAAATATATTACACTCACATTATTAATCAAATAAACTTATTCCACCACTTCATTAAAAAGCTAGTCCAAATAAACATATCAAACTCACATTATAAATCAACTAATTTACGTAAATGTATTCAACTCACGTCACTAATCAAATGACTCAAATAAATATAGTTAGCTTACTTTGTTAATTTACTAATCCAAATAAACATATAAAACTCACATAATAAATCAAATAGTTCAACAAGATGAGTAATCGATACACACGCATGTTCTTTTTTAAAAAATCATGCTTGTAGGGCCTGATTATAGATGATCTCCTCTACCCCCAAAACTCTTAACATTTCAATAAATTGGATATCGATAGAATGACCATAACAAATCAGATTATGTAGGACTTTTTGTCATCTAGGACTTCTAAATTCTGTCATCTTTCACCTTATTCAACTAGATCATCATGTTGTTCATTGAAACCTTGGAGTCACAAGGTCCGCATGACAAACATCTATATCCCATAACATAGTGATTTCCGAGAGTGCTAGAATTCAAATCTATAATCCTCATACAAAAATTTTTCTTTATGATTCATCATCCATCGAATGTCATTACATTAAAAACATGTTAACATATTATGCCACATGTAAGGGTACATCGGATACTCACTTCATTAATCAAATGGCTCAAATAAACATATTCAACTCACATCTAACAAAATGTTATAATTTAATTAGACATATTCTAACAATATAAAATACTCCACTCACATAATTAATCGAATAATCCAATTAATCATATCTGAATCACTTTTTAATGGATGAATATGATGTGATCCAGACCACGAATACAAGCCCGCACAAAGATCCGTTGATGATCAAAGGGGGACCGATGACTCGATTGCAAACAAAGAGGGCCAATGAAGCAATGGACAAGCTAGTACAAGAAACAATGGCCAAAACAATGTTCGTGTCATCAAAAGAAGCAAGTTCCATGTTGGGACCAAGCCAAAACGACGAGTGGATCAACCTCATTCAATGCGTCGAAGAAAATAGTGAAATTTCAATGTTACGACCGTAACATATATTTTCTCACGGCCGTAACCAGCTCACTGCCAAAATTAATATTGCGAGAAATAAAATATTACGGCCGTAAGTGTTAAGGTTCACGGCCGTAAATGAGTCACTGCTCAAAAATCAGAATTTGAATTTTTTTGACTTACGGCCGTAAGGAAATATGTCACGGCCGTAAATATGGTTTAGTAACAAGGTTACGGTCGTAAAAGTCGATACGCGTAATTTTAGGGTTTTTATTTATTTCCTTATTTTTAGGTATTTGTTTCCTTGTATAATTAAAACTCTTTAGTCAGGTTTTGACCCTATTTATAGGGATGTAATTTTCATTATTCAGCACACAACTTTGATATTATTATTAAGAGGCAATTTGCTTTCAAACCTTATTCTTTATTGAATAAAATCTGAACTGCGAGTTATTCTTGTTTGTTCAAATCTCGGTGAGAATTATTATTGCTTGTGATCAAGAGGTCAATATATCACAGTGATTGTATTGGTTGCTTGGTTCAATTAATTTTAATTGGATCCATAAATCGTGATTTCTTGGCGTTCTTGGGTCGATTTCAATATTTTGTGGGTTGCGTAGCTACAATTGCTACGTGGTTTGCATCATTTGGTATCAGAGCTTAGGCTCCAAAAATCAAGGTTATATCTTTGTTTTGTTTTCTTGAGTCTTCTTTAATCTTGTTCTTCGTGTTCTTCCAGTTCTTGAGTCTTTAATCCAAAAAGTGTCACAAAAAAAAAAAAAAAATTCAATAGTCGTTATTTCCTTCGTTTGTTATCCAAATTAAATTTCGTTTGTTTCGTTATTCTCGTAGTTGAATTTTCGAGAAATTTAAAAAAAAAAACGAAAATTTCAATAGCAAAAGAAAAAGTTGTTATTTGATATCAAGAAATACTTTCTTGTAACAATCTTATTTCCCATAAAAGTATCAAGTCCTATATAGAGTCGAATTCCATTCTCTAAAGGTCTTCTTCGAGTTTTCCAACACATTCATAAATTCTCACTCATACTCGATTTGAATCATTCGGGCTTAAACTTGTTTGAGTTAGGGTTCGTTCTTTGAAGCAATTGGGGTGAAAGCCATTGAGTGGAAAAAGGCAGAGAGGTGAGATCAATAGAGGGTAAAAGCCAAAAATTGAGTGATACACGAGCGAAATACACGTGAGGCATATATTACTTAGTTTAGGATGTCGAAAAATTCTACTACATCAAAGAACGGCGATCAAGTCAACATGGTGGAAGAATTGGTACAACGCTTTGAGAAAATGCTTGGGGCTATGTCAAGCCGGATTGAAAGGTTAGAGCGGCCTAGGGAAGCGCCCAATGTGCGGAGAAAAGTGGGTCGTGGTCATAGGATAGAGACTGAGGAAGAAGATGAACTTGATGGGTATGATGATGGGGCACTTATGGATAGAGATGTTAGGCATGAATGACGAGGTAGAGAGGATGTTGGGGGATCGACAGGATCGTGGCATGGGTAATATCAAAACAACTATTCCTTCCTTTAAGGGTCGGAGTGATCCGGAACAATATTTAGAGTGGAAGAAAAGGATTGAGTTGATATTCGATTGCTACAGCTATACGGAGGAGAAAAAGGTTAATGTTGAAGTCCTTGAATTCACCGATTATGCACTTACTTGGTGGGATCAATTAGCAACCTCTAGGAGGCGAAATTGTGAGAGACCTATTAGTACATGGGGTGAATTAAAAGCTGTCATGAGGAAGATGTTTGTTCCTAGTCATTACCATAGGGAACTTCATCAAAAACTGCAAAGTCTTTACCAAGGTTCAAAGAGTTTCGAGGATTATCATAAGGAGATGGAGATGTTAATGCTTAGAACCAATGTACAGGAGGATGAAGAGGCCACTCTGGCCCGTTTCTTAAATGGGATGAATAGAGATATAGCAAATGTGGTCGAATTGCAACACTATGTGGAGTTATAAGATATGCTACATATGGCCATGAAAGTGGAGAAACAATTGAAGAGAAAAGGGACAGCTAAGTATCAGTCGGGTTCTTCGGGTTCTAATCCGTCTTGGAAGCCGAAGTGGGAAAATAAAGGCGATGGGACTGTTTCTAAAGGGAAGTTTGAGGCACCAAAATGAAAGTTTGAAGTACCCAAGGGAAAGGAGGAGTCCGTTAACAAATTTTAACCCAAAGGGGAGTCTCAGCCATCTAGGAGTAGAGATATCCAATGCTTCAAATGCTTGGGAAGAGGACATGTGGCTTCTCAATGTCCTAATAGGCGTGTTATTACCTTGCGAGCAGAGGGGGCTTGGGAAAGTGGCAGCGATGAGGAAGACTACAGCGACATGCCCGCTTTGGAGGAAGCTAGTGATAATGAGGAATTGTTATCCGGAGAGCATGGGATGTTATTAGTAGCGAGGCGAGCCCTTAGTGCTAAAGTCAATGTGGATGACGTGGAGCAACAGAGGGAGAACATATTTCATACACGGTGTCGCATCCAAGACAAGGTATGTAGTATGATTATTGATGGTGGTAGTTGTACAAATGTTGCTAGTACCACACTAATTGAGAAATTAGGGTTACCATTGTTAAAGCATCCATCACCTTATAGACTTCAGTGGTTAAATGATAGTGGTGAAATTAAGGTGAATAGGAGGGTGTTAGTGAATTTTTCGATTCATAGCTATATGGATGAAGTGATGTGTGATGTGGTTCCTACGCAAGCCGGGTACATTTTGTTGGGTAGGCATTGACAGTATGATAGGAAGGTGACACATGATGTGTATAAAAATAGATATAGCTTTACCAAGGATGGGAGAAAAATTACACTTACGCCATTGACACCATCACAAGTTTATGCAGATCAAGTTAAATTGAAATATGATGAAGAACAAAAGGTGAGAAATATTGAGAAAAAGAGAGTTGAGGCCACGACCTCGGAAAAAGGAGAGGAAAAGAGGGTTGGAGCCACGACTCCAGAAAAAGGAGAGGCGAGAGAAAAAAAGAGTGTTGGGGTACATACCTCAGAAAAAGGAGAGGGTGCGAAGAGTGCCAAAAAAGAAAAATCAAGAGTGAGCTTCTATACCAAAAGTAGTGAAATCAAGAAGGCTTTCTTGGAAAATCGACCAATGGTCCTTTTATTGTACAAGGAGTCATTCCTTGCCCTTGATGAAGCTAACAAACCCCTCCCTAGTTTGGCTATTTCTCTCTTGCAGGAATTTGACGATGTATTTTCGGAGGATATACTTAGTGGGTTGCCACCCATTCGAGGTATTGAGCATCAGATTGATTTTGTACCTGGAGCAGTCATTCCAAACCGTCCCGCTTATAGGAGTAATCTCGAGGAGACGAAGGAGCTTCAAAAACAAGTGGAGGAGTTGATGAGCAAGGGGTACATAAGGGAGAGCATGAGTCCATGTACCGTACCTGTGTTACTTGTACCAAAGAAGGACGGGACTTGGAGAATGTGTTGATTGTAGAGCCATCAACAACATAACGGTAAAGTATCGTCATCCTATTCCTAGGTTAGACGATATGTTGGATGAATTGCATGGCTCTAGCATATTTAGTAAAATTGATCTTAAGAGTGGTTATCATCAAATTAGAATGAAGGAAGGAGATGAGTGGAAAACTGCTTTTAAAATTAAATATGGCTTACATGAATGGTTAGTTATGCCGTTTGGACTTACTAATGCACCTAGCACGTTTATGCGTTTAATGAATCATGTTTTACGTGCATTTATAGGTAAATTCGTTGTAGTTTACTTCGATGATATCTTGATATATAGTAAAACTTTGAATGAACATGTGGAGCATGTTAGGTGTGTGCTTGTGGTTTTGACGCAAGAGCAACTTTTTGCTAATTTTAAAAAGTGTAATTTTTGCATGGGAAAAGTTGTGTTTCTTGGCTATGTGGTTAGTGCTAAAGGAATAGAAGTAGATGAAGAGAAGTCAAAGCTATTAAAGAATGGCCAACACCTAAAAGCATAACTGAGGTTAGAAGTTTTCATGGGTTGGCTAGTTTTTATAGGCGTTTTGTTAAGGATTTTAGCACAATTGCTGCACCACTCACATAAATTGTCAAAAAGAGTGTAGGGTTTAAATGGGGAGTAGAACAGGAGCATGCATTTGAGACTATTAAAAATATGTTGTGTGAAGCACCGGTTTTATCACTTCCTAACTTTGACAAGGCTTTTGAGAATGAATGTGATGCCTCAGGGCTAGGCATTGGAGCTGTTTTAATGCAGGACCGAAGGCCAATAGCCTATTTTAGCGAAAAGCTAAAGGGGGCTGCTCTTAATTATCCCACATATGACAAGGAGTTATACTCACTAGTGCGCACTTTGGAGACATGGCAACATTACTTGTGGCCACGGGAGTTCATGATTCACACCGATCATGAGTCCTTGAAGCATTTGAGGGGTCAAGCTAAGCTGAGTAAGAGACATGCAAGATGGGTAGAGTTCATTGAAACCTTTCCCTATGTCATCCGGTACAAACAAGGTAAGGAAAATGTGGTGGCAGATGCATTATCTCGAAGGTATATTCTTTTAACTTCTTTGCATTCTAAATTGCTTGGGTTTGAATACGTTAAGGACATGTATGCTAATGATCCGGACTTTTCTATTATTTATGATTCATGTGGTAAATGGGCTGTGGATAAGTTTTTTAAACATGATGATTATTTATTCTGAGAAAATAAATTGTGTATCCCTAGGTGTTCAATGAGGGAGTTACTTGTGAGAGAGGCCCATAGTGGAGGTCTAATGGGTCATTTTGGAATTAAAAAGACCATCGAAATCCTAAGTGAACATTTCTATTGGCCTAAGATGAAGATTGATGTGGTTCGGGTTTGTAGTAGATGCATTACTTGCAAGAAGGCAAAATCTAGGATTAAACCTCATGGATTATATATGCCTTTACCCGTCCCTAGTGAACCTTGGGTCGATATCTCTATGGATTTTGTTTTGGGATTACCTAGGACTAAGAAGGGCAGAGACTCGATTTTTTTGGTGGTAGATCGCTTTAGTAAAATGACACATTTCATACCATGCCATAAAACTGATGATACTACCAACATAGCTGATATTTTCTTTAGGGAAGTCGTGCGCTTACATGGGGTTTCTAAGAGTATAATCTCGGATAGGGATGTTAAATTCCTTAGTCATTTTTGGAGAGTCTTGTGGAACAAACTAGGAACAAAACTACTTTTTTCTACAACTTGTCACCCACAGACCGATGGACAGACCGAGGTAGTAAATAGGACAATGATTCAATTATTGCGCACCATAATCAATAAAAATCTGAAAAATTGGGAAGAGTGTTTACCACTTATTGAATTAGCATATAATAGGGTTATACATTCTACTACTTCTTGTTCACCATTTGAAATTATTTATGGTTTTAATCCGCTAACACCATTGGATTTAATTCCTTTACATGTGAACGAACGTAGTAGTTTAGATGGAAAGAAAAATGCTGAGATGGTTAAATCACTCCACGACAAGGTGAGGTTGGCGATTGAAAAGAAAAATGAACATTATGCTTCGCAGGCTAACAAAGGAAGAAAGGGCGTCATATTTGAACCCGGTGATTGGGTTTTGGTACATTTGAGAAAGGAGCAGTTTCCAGAACAACGCAAGTCAAAGTTACAACCGCGAGGGGATGGTCCATTCCAAGTGATTGAAAGGATCAACGACAATGCCTATAAACTCGATCTTCTTGGTGAGTATAATGTTTCAGCTTCATTTAATGTATCTGATCTATCTCCGTTTGATGCAGGTACAGATTCGAGGTCGAATCCTTTCGAAGAGGGAGGGGATAATGTGATCCAGACCACGAATACAAGCCCGCACAAAGATCCGTTGATGATCAAAGGGGGACCGATGACTCAATTGCAAACAAAGAGGGCCAATGAAGCAATGGACAAGCTAGTACAAGAAACAATGGCCAAAACAATGTTCGTGTCATCAAAAGAAGCATGTTCCATGTTGGGACCAAGCCAAAACAACGAGTGGATCAACCTCATTCAATGCGTCGAAGAAAATAGTGAAATTTCAATGTTACGGCTGTAACATATATTTCCTCACGGCCGTAACCAGCTCACTGCCAAAATTAATATTGCGAGAAATAAAATATTACGGCCGTAGTGTTAAGGTTCACGGCCGTAAAGGAGTCACTGCTCAAAAATCAGAATTTGAATTTTTTTGACTTACGGCCGTAAGGAAATATGTCACGGCCGTAAATATGGTTCAGTAACAAGGTTACGGCCGTAAAGGAATTAGTTACGGCAGTAAAAGTCGATACGCGTAATTTTAGGGTTTTTATTTATTTCCTTATTTTTAGGTATTTGTTTCCTTGTATAATTAAAACTCTTTAGTCAGGTTTTGACCCTATTTATAGGGATGTAATTTTCATTATTCAACACACAACTTTGATATTATTATTGAGAGTCAATTTGCTTTCAAACCTTATTCTTTATTGAATAAAATCCGAACTTGCGAGTTATTATTGTTTGTTCAAATCTCGGTGAGAATTATTATTGCTTGTGATCAAGAGGTCAATATATCCCAGTGATTGTATTGGTTGCTTGGTTCAATTAATTTTAATTTGATCCATAAATCGTGGTTTCTTGGCGTTCTTGGGTCGATTTCAATATTTTGTGGGTTGCGTAGCTACAATTGCTACGTGGTTTGCATAATTTGGTATCAGAACTTAGGCTCCAAAAATCAAGGTTATATCTTTGTTTTGTTTTCTTGAGTCTTCTTTAATCTTGTTCTTCGTGTTCTTCCAGTTCTTGAGTCTTTAATCCAAAAAGTGTCACAAAAAAAAATCCAATAGTCGTTATTTCCTTCGTTTGTTATCAAAATTAAATTTCGTTTGTTTCGTTATTCTCGTAGTTGAATTTTCAAGAAATTAAAAAAAAATATTTAACTATTGATGGATATATAATTACTATATCGATATTGGTCTCATTTTGTAGATTGTAATTGATTAGGAGTCTTGTTCCAAGAAAAAAATTGATTTGAATATAACCACATCAAGATATATTTGATTGAATGAATAGGGGTTTAAATAAAATTGTATTCATCCTTTTAGTTTCAAAACATATTCTTTTTCCTTAATCTGTGTCGTGGGATACTTTAAATAACAAATATTGTTACTAAAAAAATTCACGCCTATCAAGAGTAGTTTACAGAATGAGTTACTTTACTTCGTTGTGTTGGTGGCAATTGGGACAAGCCACCGAAGAGTTTTCTCCATTTCCCCTTTGATCTGAGGAAAAGTCATTTGTGTAGATACATAAAGTACATTTTTTTTAATCAAATAAGGAGGGACATGTCATAATCTATTAAATAGTAAGAATTCAAGAAAAAAATTGATCACAAAATTGAATATGGTTGTAAGTCTCTACTGATGAAAGAGTTCAGAAGAAAAGTAGTACCTCTTCCTTGAGCTGATAAGATTGTAATTTGCTATGCAGACTGACTTTATACCTACTGGTAGTCCATGGTATAAAGCATCTTTCATACTTGGTGGCTCAAAGCTTGATCGTGTTACTTGATTACCAACGAACATAGTAAATAAGAAGACAAAAAAAAGCTCCCTAAATTTGGTGCAAGTTATCTCATGCTTATCTTGGGTACTATTTTGCAACCTCAGAATGATTGAGCAATAGAATTGAGAAAATGCAAAAAGAACGAATTAATTTAAGAAAATAAAATTCGTGGAATCAATCAAGTAAAACAAAAGAAAGAGAAAGCATGCACAAATGAGAAGTGAAAGATAAAATTGAAACTACAATAAGGAAGATGAACTCACCGGTGTATCTATTTGGGTAATGATAGTTGCATTATGCGATGCAAGGACAATAGATCCCAAATTTTTCTAGTGGTTTTTTACTGGCTTGTTTCCATCTACAATAGCAGCACAATGAACAAAAAAATATATATCTTTTATTAAAAAAATAATTCAACGAGGAATTACTAGACAATTCGAACACTGGAATACATATAGTTATATTTTTTAAAGCATGAACAAGAACAAAAAAATAGAACCCATTTTCCAACATTTGAAAAAATATTACATAAATCCATATCACTTTTTTTGTTATTAGACGAACAAGGCATTAGAATATTAAGAAAACAAGAACCCCAAAAGAGAAGATACAGCCCCATTTGGTACCCATTATTTCAGGGAAAAAAGTATCAAGGACATAAATAAAAACCAAGATATATCTGCTTAAAATACCAAAAATTTTCGATGCATTATCAGAGCTACCAAATGCAGTATGGATCACCAAATATAGAAAATGGACGATGTCTAAAAGCTTCTCCATTACTTAACCTAAATGAAAAACACATAAATTAGCTCGGTTGTAGGATATAGATTATAGTAATAACAAACAATTAAAAATAAAAATAAAAAGCAAAACAAGATTCATGACTATGGTTTTACTATAGGTTAAAGACTAAGAAGCATAAGTCGGCGAGAAGTGGAACAAGGAAGAGAAAAGTTTCTAGGCTTCACGTGAAATTTCTGAAAATTGTGGCTTTTATGTTGATGGAAGAAATCTGACTTCTCTATCTAGCTCTAGCGTAAACAGTTAGATAGAAAGGGAGGAAAAAAATAGAAAAAAGGCCCAAATAGTTGGAAAGGGAAGACAAAAATAGAAAAAAGGCCCAAATAGATGGAAAGGGAGAGAAAAAAATAAAAAAGGGACCAATCACTTGATTCACTCTTCATAAGAACAGTAGCATAAACAGTGAAATGAACTTCCTTCTTTTAATATTGTAGGGATACATTATTGTTCTCGGTCATAATTAAAGGAAAAATTCAATATAGTATGTTTTATCGATTTTTAATTTTGATTTTTAGTTTTAGTTTTCTTTCTTTTTTTTTTTTTAAACCGAGCGATTTTAATTTTTTTTTGGTTCAATTTCAGTTCGATCAGCTCAGTTCAAATTTTTTTCCATCCTTAATTTCACCATAGCTTGAAGTATGGGTAGCTAGACATCGTATTCGAATCAATGCCCCCGAATAAATTCGTAGAAAACCACGCACGTCTGAACTCAAATTTACACGAATAAAGATGAGTATTATAGTTCAAATAAGCAGTTAATTTAACTGCAGAAAATAGAAGACTAGATCCTTCTTGGAATAAAAAGAAGGATAGTTCAAGATTCTTTTGTAAGATTTATTTTTGTGACCCACATAATGTTTATTAGTGGTTTAATAAATTAAGCGTTAAAGTCTTATTAGTTTATTTGATAATTAATGGGAGGTTTCTTAACTATCCACTTTGATTGAAAGTAAGTAGTTTTAATGCACAATAGAAACCGTCCATCTCTACCTATAAAAGTGAATGTATCACCATCATATTAAGTACGTTCAATTAGAGAGAGAGAGAGAGAGAGAGAGAGAGAGAGAGAGAGAGAGAGAGAGAGAGAGAGAGAGAGAGAGAGAGAGAGAGAGAGAGAGAGAGAGAGAGGTTTCTTTGTTTATTGTTTCTCTTTATTTTGCAGGTTTTGTTTTATTCAATTAAGATATATGGATCAAGGTTTGTTTTCTTGATCAATTAATATTTGTATGAAAATCATAAGTTCTAAGATTCTAGATCAGTGTTCATCTAAATAATCGTGTCATATATGAAATTCATGAATACTTACATGTGGTATCAGAGCTTTGGTTAAGGAATTTATGATTTTTTGATAATTGTTTACGGATCAAGATCAAAAGTCTAATTCTTCAATTGGGTTTTCTGCTGCAAATGTACTTTACCTACCGATGTTGGTGAATTATATGATGATGTAAATTCATGATCTGTCGAAATTGATGGTGGTATGCAAAACTACAGGTACTATTTAAAATTGATGAAACCGAAATTTATGTTCCACCAATGTGATATGAATCTTTTCTTGCGTCGATAATTTGATAAATCACGTTTTCATCCAGTTGAATAGTCAAATATATAGTGGGCTATTGAGTAATTATTAGCTTTGGCCATAATTAAACTATTTGGTTTGAACTTGTGTATATCTGGCCAAAATTCTTTCATCATTAATTGTTTAATGACATGAAATTATAAGCACATATTCTTTACAAAATTGGGTCTGCACGTGATAGTGCCTTGTGTAGCCATGATTTAATTTGTATGAATGGCCTTGTACGCGTCTTTGTACGTTTCTGTAATTAAACAATATAAGTAAATTTAAGTAAATTAAAAATTATGTAATTTTAATGTGGTTTATTATTAGTCACCAAAGTGGTCAAATCGTATGGTTTTTCAAACATTAAATTTCATAATTAATCTGTCAATTATTCTTGATTATTTGATGCTTATAAACGTAAAATGACATTAAGTTTATTGCAATCGAGAATATATTGAAGTTTAGAGATTAATGAAATTATTAAGAATTGTCCGAGCGTTGATCAGTTAATTATGTTAATGTTGAACATGACTTTGGTTAATTAATACACTTAGTTAAATGTGCTTTGCATATCCAAAGATATCAAACATGTTTGATTGGAGTATATTTAATTTCCAATTAAGTGAAACTAAAAGTTAGCATCAATCATGTTTATTATGATAGTATAACGTGGTATCACCCAAAGTAGAACTACGGTATACATTTACTTTTATCTGAATCTAAATTTAAGTGTTTAAATTAAAACTCAAAGCATTAATATTAGAGCATCTATATTTCGTAGCATTTGTTCCCGCTTCTCTTCATTCGCATGCTTCATTTGTTCCATTGTTCAATGGACTCAATTTCTATGACTGATGCGAACAAGTCCAGTTCAACTTAGGTGTCTTAGATCTAGAATTGGCACTTTTATTTGAGAAATCTGTTGATCTCACTAATGAAAGAAGTGCTGATGAAATATTATTCCATAAGGTTTGAGAAAGATCAAACAGATTAAGCCTAATGTTTATGCGGATGACTTTAGCAAAGAACATCAAGTGTACTATTCCCAAGTCTGAGATTGCTAAGGAATATATGGTGTTTGTGAAAGAATGTTCACAAACAGCTGATAAGTCACTTGCTGGCATATTGATGGGTACTTTAACCACCATGAAATCTGATGGTTCTGGTACCATGCATGAACATGTTATTGAAATGAGTGACATTGCAGCAAGACTTAAGAGTCTGGGAATGAATGTGGATGAGAACTTCGTACTACAATTTACCATCAACACCTTGCCTCCTGAGTATGTTCCATTCCATATGAACTATAACACATTAAAAGACAAATGGAATGTTTGTGCAAGAGGAAACAAGGCTTAAGAATCAAGGGACTCATTCTGTTCATCTCGTAAATCATCAAGGAGCTGGAAAGAAATATAAAAGGACATCTGGAAAGGGCATTAAGCAAGGACCACTAAAGATAAATGAGTCCTCTGCCCCAATCCACAAGAAGGAACCAAAGAAAGAAACATGTCATTTCTGTCACAAACTATTCACTATCAGAAAGACAACCTGAAATGTAAAACATGGTTTGAAAATAAAGGTTAGCTTAATGCTTATGTATGTTTCGAATCTAATTTGGCTGAAGTTCCTTAAAATACTTGGTGGATTGATTCTGGATGTACCACTCATGTTTCTAATACGATGCAAGGATTCCTTTCAACCTAAACCATAAATTCAAATGAAAAGTTTTTTTTCAAGGGAAATCGAGTCAAAGCTCCTATTGAAGCTATCGGAACCTGTCGTTTGATTTTAGCTACTGGGTATCATCTAGACTTGTTTCAAACTCTTTATGTACCTTCTGTTTCTCGTAATTTAATTTCCTTGTCTAAACTTGATTTTGTTGGATATTGTTTTAATGGTGGAAAGGGATGTTTAAAATTTGTTTAAAGGAAATCACCTTATTGGTTCCGTTGTTCTTTGTGATAGATTATATAAACTCAAGCTTGATAACCTGTTTGCCGAGACTCTTTTAACATTGCATCATAATGTTAGTACTAAACATGGTTTATTGAATGACCAATCAGCTAACTTGTGGCATAAACGTTTAGGTCATATATCCAAAGAAAGAATAGAAAGATTGATAAAGAATGATATTCTTCCTAACTTGGATTTTACTGACCTTGAAGTGTGTGTGGATTGCTTCTTGAGATCATACACACCGATATATGTGGGCCTTTTGATGTTCCATCTTTTGGTGGAGAAAAATATTTTATCACCTTTATTGACGATTTTTCACATTATGGTTACGTTTATTTGTTGCATGAAAAGTCTCAAGTTGTAAATGCTTTAGATATATATATATATATATATATATATATATATATATATATATATATATATATATATATATATATATATATATATCAATGAATTTGAACGACAACTAGACAAAAAAGTGAAAATCGTTAGATCTGATAGAGGTGGTGAATATTATGGAAGGTATAATGAAAATGGACAATACCCTGGTCCATTGCTAAATTTCTTGAAATTCGGGGCATTTGTGCTCAATACACTATGCCAGGTATACTAGAACAGAATGGTGTAGCAGAAAGGCGTAATCATACTCTTACGGAAATGGTTAGGTGTATGTTAAGCAATTCTTCTTTACCCATCTCATTGTGGATGTTTTCTTTAAAAACTGCCATGTATTTACATAATAGGGTTCCTAGTAAGGCAACTCCAAAGACTCCTTTTGAACTGTGGACTGGAAGGAAACCTAGTTTAAGGCATCTGCATGTTTCGGGTTTCCGGGCCGAAGTAAGGATTTATAATCCACAAGAAAAGAAATTGGATTCAAGAACAATCAGTGGATATTTCATTGGTTATCCAGAAAAATCAAAGAGGTATAGATTTTATTGTCCTAACCATAGTACTAAAATTGTTGAAACTGGAATGCTAGGTTCATTGAAAATGGCGAAGTCAGTGGAAGTGCAGAACCACGAAATGTGGAAAATCAGGAAGTTAGAATTCAAGCTCATTTTCCCTCAACTTCTTCTAATGTTCCTCCAATTGTTGAACGTCATCCAATACCTCCCAATGAAGTTGATGATAATGAGTTTGCACTAAATGAACCACAAGAAGTAGTATTAAGAAGGTCAGAAAGACAACGTAGACATGTTATTTCTAATGATTATGTGGTTTATTTACAAGAGTCTAAATTTGACTTAGGAAATGTTGATAATGATCCAGTTTCATTTTCACAAGCTATTGAAAGTGCTAATTCTAATAAATGGTTAGATGCTATGAAAGATGAGTTGAAATTTATGGAACATAATGAAGTCTGGGATCTAGTCGAATTACCTGAATCATGTAAAAGAGTTGGATGTAAATGGGTCTTTAAGACCAAGCACGACTCAAATTGTAATGTCAAACAATATAAAGCTAGGCTTGTTGCCAAAGGTCTCACTCAGAAAGATGGCATTGGCTATAAAGAGACATTTTCGCCAGTCTCTAAGAAAGACTCATTCAGAATTATTAATTGCTCATTATGACCTAGAGCTACACCAAATGGAGGTGAAAACGACATTTTTGAATGGAGATTTAGTTGAAGAAGTCTATATGGACTAGCCTGAAGGTTTTCTAGTTGAAGGTAAGGAACACATGGTGTGTAAACTAAAGAAATCAATATACGGACTTAAACAAGCTTCCGTCAATGGTATCTTAAGTTCAATGATACCATTACTTCCTTTGGATTTAAGGAAAACATCGTTGATCAATGTATATATCTGAAGGTCGGCAGGAGTAAGTTTATGTTTTTGATTTTGTATGTTGATGATATCTTGCTCGCTACTAATGATCTTGGTCTTATGTATGAAACCAAGAATTTTCTCTGTAAGAATTTTGAAATGAAAGATATGGGAGAGGCAACTAATGTAATTAGAATTGAAATATTCCAAAATAGGTCACAAGGATTGCTGGGGTTGTCTCAAAAAACATATATCAATGAAGTTCTAGATAGATTTAAGATAGAAAAATGTTCAGCAAGTGTCGTCCCAATTCAGAAAGGACAAATTTAGTCTCATGCAATGTCCAAAGAACGAATTAGAATGCAATCAAATGACAACTATTCCTTATGCATCTCTTGTCGGGAGCTTAATGTATGCTTAGACTTGCACCGGCCAGACATCAGTTTTTTTGTTAGGATGCTGGGTAGGTATCAAAGTAATCCAGGACTTGATTATTGGAAAGCTGCAAAGAAAGTATTGAGATACTTGCAAGGAACAAAAGACCACATGCTCACTTATACGAGATCTAATAATTTGGAGGTCATTGGATATTCAGATTCTGATTTTGCTAGATGTGTGGATAATGGAAAGTTCACATTTGGCTTCTTGTTTCTCTTGGCTGTAGGAGCAATATAATGGAAAAGTGCGAAGTAGTCAGTCATTGCTGCATCTACTATGGAAGCTGAATTTGTTGCATGCTTTGAGGTTACAATTCAAGGGAATTGGTTGCAGAACTTTATTTCAGGACTTGGGATTATCGATAGTATAGCCAAGCCGTTGAAAATTTATTGTGGTAATTCTGCAACAATCTTCTTTTCAAAGAACGACAACTACTCCAAAGGTGCTAAACATATGAAATTGAAGTACTTTGCTGTTAAAGAGGAAGTTCAAAAACAAAGAGTGTCAATTGAACATATTAGCACAAATCTAATGATTACAGATCCATTAACGAAGGAATTTCCGCCAAAGACATTTAATGAACATGTCGAGTGGATGGACATTATTGAAAATGATCATTGACATATGTAATTTTATGATGCTTATGTATTTGACACTTTGAGCTCATTTATGTATATATTTTTTGACTATTATTTTTCCTGTCTTAATGGTTGGTGTATACATGAATGAACCATTTGAATGATGATAGGAATAGTCTTTATGAAGACATTATTGTATCATTACGTACCATGTTAAGCGTGGATTAATATTTTAGTACATGGAAGGGACTATGTTAAAATGATAATGTACAACCGCCATGACTCTTATTGTTCTTTACTTAAGGGTGATTTATTAAGTGACCAATATACGAAGGGTTTTAACTATACACTATGCGCATTATGTTATATTTATTAAACCATGATTGAAAAATTATATTACATGGGCCAAGTGGGAGAATGTAAGATTTATTTATGTGATCCACGTAATGTTTATTAGTGGTTTAATAAATTAAGCGTTAAAATCTTATTAATTTATTTGATAATTAATTGGAGGTTTCTTATCTATCCACTTTGATGGAAAGTGAGTAGTTTTAATGCACAATAGAAACCGCCTCTCTACCTATAAAAGTAAATGTATCACCATCATATTAAGTACGTTCAATTAAAGAGTGGTAAAGAGAGAGAGAACGGTTTCCTTGTTTCTTGTTTCTCTTTATTTTGCGAGTTTCATTTTATTCAATTATGATGTATGGATCAAGGTTTGTTTTCTTGATCAATTAATATTCATTTGAAAATCATAAGTTCTAAGATTCTAGATTAGTGTTCATATAAATAATCGTGTCTTATATGAAATTTCTGAATACTTATATCTTTAACATAATTATTATAACTTATAAATTAACTTATAAACAATACAATTTCTCAAACCACCTTTTAACTATACGCATTTTCTCTCTTTACTTTTTAACCACGCACTTTATTTAAAAAATATAAATAAATAAATTTATAAATTACTACAGTTATGTTCTTTGATAAGAAAGCGTTCTTAGTCAGTTGGTCTTCAAAACTCGATAACAAAGAATGACATGGACCTAAAAATTAAATAAGCACTGTGTATGTAGATATGACAATGGATAGGGTATGGGTCGGGTTAGGAAAACACATACCCTATCCACTATAAATTTATAATACCCATACCCTACCCATATACCCACTTAAGAGTGGCGGGTCGGGTGCGAATAGGGTGCGAGTATACTTTTATACTCATTTAAAATCCGTTACATATTTTAATTTTAATAATTTTTTATTTTTATTTATTTTTTTGTTTGGCATTGACAATGTAAGTATCTAATTGTAATTTTTTCATGAATTTCACATGTAATAAACTAATTAACAATCTTTGAGCAAAATAAAAATATCAAAATGAAGTAAAAGTATAACAACATCCATTATCCAAAAATTAATAGACTTCAATTGTCCAAAAATAAGCAATCAAAGAGTCTACTTGTCTAAAACTATATAATTTTAAAATTTAAATACAGCAATTTATTTTTTAAAAAAATGAATGGGTATATGGGTCGGGTATGAGTTTTTGTACAATACTCATCATACCCTACCCATAACCATGTCGGGTTTCTAAATCACTAGTACAGAAACTGGAATATGCGTCGGTTGGAAAACGGAATACACGTCGGTTGTAGCGGCGACGACTATGACGCCTAAAGTCAAAAAAAAAAAAAAATTAACTTTGCAGTGACCTGGACGTGGCAAGCAATGACCCAAGCCACTGCATGTCGTGACCTGAACGTGGCCTGCAATGACCCAGGCACTGTACGTCGTGGCCTGCAGTCACCTGGACGTGACTTGCAATGACCTAGGCCACTGCAGGTCGTGGCCTGCAGTAATCAGGACGTGGCCTGCGGTAACCTGAACATGCGCATCACCAAATATATATATAATCGGCATATACGTAATAAAATTAAATTAACAACAATTATACTTACAAAATTGTTAATTTAAGATACAAATTAAATATATATGTAAATGCAAGTTTGATTACGCTTCGATTTACACAAACCTATGAACGAAGTATTTTGCCCATAAGTTTTGAGTCTCGATTACTTCCTCCGTTGAATAATATTCTTTAAATGCGTACAAATAATCAAAATGAATTATTAGTTATTTTTTCATAAAATATAAAGTCATTATTAAAATTCTCATTTTTAATAACTTATACATTTTCTAACGAAGTAAGTTGAAAGTGTTCTGTGACTATCTCATACATATTTCTCATAACGTAGTAGCCACACTCAGACCCTCCAGGTTGTTGAGGACACTGAAATATTCACATTGAAAACTAACAATATTAGTAATCAAACTAAATAAAATATAGAAATAATTCAAAGATTTTTAATAAAGTTTAAATCCGTATTTTCATACTTTTACGTTTTTCCACGTTGTATTGGATTTTGTCCTCATGCCTCCAACTGTCCAATACATTTTGAAAGACCTAAAATTTCAATAAATTATATCAACAAGCTACAAAATAATAATAGGACTCAAATTTCCTACAGAAATTTAGGCAGAGTCTCTCCTATAAATTGAACTTATCCAACATGTAGGGGGACCCTGCTATTCAAAACTATCAACTTCTCAACAATCACAACATAAATGCATCAATTTCACCACAACTCCACAATCAATTTCACCACAACTTCACAATTATTTCATGAAAAGTTTCCTAACTTACGTGTTCAATATCGACTTGATATCCAAGTCACGCTTAGATGCAGCAGCGGAATCTAAGAAGTACACCGTATTCTTCTCAGGAGAAATAACTAGCAACATCCAGTGATTCCTACATATTATGAACGTATAAATACAACTTTAAATATCATATCATTCAAATTAGGTTAAAAATTAGAGAATATCAATTGTCTTACTCCTGAAAATACGGTGCTAGAATTAATTTCTTAGTTTTCATTGCCTTCATGGTGCTGGCCAAGTAATTTATAACACCATTTGCATTTGTTCTTACTGAAACCGATGCAATGTGTGTTGGAGACATGAATCCAATCGATTCAATACCGTATTCCTGACACAACTCATTGAGGTACCTAAAAAATAATAATACCAATAAATAGAAATAAAATAATGATTTAAATTGAAGTTATAATTTTTTATCAGAAGTCTTACAATGAAAACACCTGTAAGATAGATGTATCCAACCATTGCATCGTAAGCAAGTCAGTGATGTCTCCGACTGTAACATAAAAACCATCATCGAATGCAAAATTGAACACGGCGGCATCAACAGGCACCTGGTAGAAGTCATCACCAACAGGCAATTGAATGACCACAGTGTGTAACATTTTACAATCATCACCCAGACGTTGCAACGTCTCATCGTCAACAATCGCACGTCGCTGTGTGGATGACATTTCGAAACTCTGGGGTGTTTTTCCTTCATTCAATTTTTTTGCCTGCTGTGGTGCCTCTTCCTGCAACAAGATAATTTTTATCATCTTCAGTTGTTATACAACCTTAAAAGAAATTAATATTGACAGAAACTTTTATATAACTAAATGTTTGGACCTCTCCAAAAATCACTGACTCCTTGGGTCATTGCAAGAAGCTTCCAATAGTTTCCCCCACTGTGGTGTGGTATTGAGATGGCACTGGAATACAAAACGCTTCTGCACCATCGAAAATGTGGTCAATGGACACCTTAGCATGATCAGGCCAAAGAGGTTGATGATGCACCACCATGTCGAGTCTGGCTGGATAAACCATCCCGCTCGCTACAATTTGTTTCTCACCATTAAGACTTATGGCGAGAAGACAAGGAGTCAGCTTCTATTGTACAACATCATTGAACATATATGTTAGCAACTTCTAGTTGAAATAAGATAAATAATGTTAAAAAATTCTAAATAACTTAACATTAAATACCTGAAGTCCATGAAATGGATCTGGATCCACGGAGTGGCAACTGCTGCGAGTTGGTGGTAGGGATTGTGGAGTTACGTCCACCTCGGCCTCAACATTTAAGCCCAAGCGCTGGAGGATAGCATCATATTTAGTCTGCATACTATGGTACTCCCTCTGCATAGTATCGAATTTACTTTGCATCTCCAACATGGTCTGATGCCTGACTCGCTCGGCAATACTATCCTCCATCTCTGACCTGATCATCTCCTTAATATCGTCTACTGAGACGACCCCACACGAACGTCTAATGTAATCATCAGGCCTGTCGTAAACATCCCTCGTAGTCACATAGACGCCATACCCCCCTCACCCTACCAGGGTGATCCGGCTTACCAAGGGCTTCACTAAAATATCATGATGTCTACTTGCCACAAATGTCCCCTGCATAGACTGCTCAGCTTTTTCAACCTATTAACAGAAAAATGAAACATAAATATAAATATAAGTATATATTTAAGTAAATTTGAATTTAAATTATGAAAAAATAATCATGATATACTTACAATTTTGTCAAACACCCCCCTCGTTTTCTCGTTGGGGATATAATAACTTCCATCTTCCTTCTTCTTAGATCTAGCTCGAATCAAATCTAAACTTCGATCCTCACTTACAATTGATGAGCTAATCATGTCGCATGAAGAACTAGAAGACAGTGGGTTACTGACTAGCCACTGTGGCTTCACCCCCGCATAACCAGCTGAGCCCATATAATGTGGATGCTCGTTTCGCAATTGAGCATCTCTGGCCTTCTTACTTTTTTCCTGAAAAATGTCACATCAAGTATTTAATTTTCAACTCAATAAATCACATACGTACATTTAAATATATATACCTTAAATTTCTCAGTCTGGCGTTCTTTCTTGAACGAGTCCCATTGCTCTTCAGTTATAAAATCGTAAAGCTGCGTAGGAGATGTATATTTCGGGTGGTCATGTGTAATATAATCATGAACCAGCCGAGTCTTGAAGTCTTTCCATCGCATCCCCGTAACTTTCAACACCCTTTTTTAGCTGCGTCATCGGGGATGTTTAACTCCCTCTGAAAGACGAATATAATATACGATGTTATTGAAAAAAATTACGAAACGTTATCAATGTCCTTAAGGTCGGGATCAACCTTGTGCCAATCACTGATGTTTATGTCAACGTGAATACGGGCCAAACACCCGACATAATTTTTGAAGTTCCCCTTGCCTGGTCCGATTGACCTATGTTTTTCATCGAACTCGATGACATTCACTTCCCCGACCTTCTTCATGTTTTTGTACATTGTTGGCCCTCTAGTCCTTTTTGTGCTGGTAGTACGATGATCATCTGAAGATGATGAAGACTCGGCCAATATATTGAGACCACTATGAACGTACCTGCACATATAACAACGTATATATATATATATATATATATATATATATATATATATATATATATATATATATATATATATATATCAAATTATTGTTATCAAAATCATAAATGAAATTATTAACAATGTATAGAGTATATATGAAAAATAAAAGAAAGTTATAAGTAAAGACTTTGTAAATAAACTCACACAATTAATAATCAAGAACCACGGTCAATCCATAATCCTTCTTCATGATCCCAACGCATATAATTTGATTCAATGTTATCTTCCCCTAAAGTTGCACTCCCTTGTACACCGATAGAAAATGGAGGGGTTTCATCAAAGTGATCATAATCTTCTTCATCTACTACATCACCAATCCCAACAATGCGTCTCTTACCTTGAAGGACGACTGACCATTTAATATCGGCAGGATCAAGAACATAAAATACCTGTTTGGCTTGTGATGCAAGTATGAATGGCTCGTTTAGATAACCCAACCGTCCGAAATCCACCATAGTGAATCCTAATTCATCCACCAGAACACCCCGTCGGTTATCAACCCATGTACATTGGAAGAGAGGAAACTTGAACTCCCTATAATCAAGTTCCCAAATATCTTCAATGATACCATAATAGGACATCGAGGTATCTACTGGCATGGCATCTTTAGTATTTGAAAAATCTCTTGATAGTGCTACTTGTGTCACTCCACTTTTTTGCATCGCACTCTTCATCTTGACGTTTAGTGTAAAACGTATACCCATTAATGTCATATGCTTCATATGACCTCACAATCGTGCTAGGACCGTAAGCTAACCACTTTACCGTTTCAACAATGGTATTCGGCGTTTGTGACAATTCTTTCATGACTTTATCTTTGAATCATTTTGCAAATGAACGATTATGTTCCTTAGTTACCCACCTTTCAACTTTTGAAAGATTCTCCTGCCTTATGATTGAAATATGCTCCTCCAAATATGGATGAACTTCAGGAAGGTGTTGTAATACAAGGAGGTGTGCTTTATCTAGCAATTCAACATTGGGGACGATTGACTTGCATCTAATAGTACCTTTACCTTCAAGTCTTCCATCATGTCGAGATTTAGTGATGAGATTCGAAGCGCGGAAGAAACTCCGGAAAGTTCCGAACTCAGGTTGTCGTTGGACGGATGAATCGTGACCCGATATTCACGACGCGATGACTCGACGATGCGGAATAAAGATCTACGACTTTCGAAACACCACAAGGAATTGTCCAATCTCCTTGATGAGTTTCTGGTTTTGAACGCCACAAATATTCTCAAGAAATATTTGATAAGTTCGATATTTGAACGCCACAAGAAATATTCTTGATAAGTTCGAAAAAACATAGGAATCCACCTATAACTTTTATTGAATCCTCAATAAAAACTGTTTATATCAAAATCAAAGTCTCAAGTCTGAATTACAATGAATGAAAAGGAATATAAATAAGTAAAATAACCTAGCCGCTAATTGATTCAAAATAAAATTCTAATTAGACTAAAATTCTAAAATAGACAAACAAATAATTAAAAACAAAATTTAACCTAAAAATACGTAAAAACCCTAATTTCCTTCTGCATAATTGACTTGTTGTTTTGAAGCCCCAAATGATGGAATTTGGCCATAAAATCAGTCGGCTCAAGGGCTTTAGCTCATGAGTTTTGCTTAGTGGCTCATTTCTACTCGAAAAACACATATTATGCATCTAATTCCAACATGGTTGACTAGATTGCACTTTTATTTGGCTTGGATATTGAACTTTTTCCGTCAATCCAGCTATGACTCCGATTGTCGAGGGTCCGGAACACATCATACCCTCCTTCTTTACGATGATTCGTCCCGAATCATAGCTTTGTTCCTGTTGTTTCACTTCACCTCCTGGATCAAAGGAAAAGTTTTACTTCCATTGCATAAGATCAACCAATAATTCGCTGCCATTTGAGGTACTTGGATGGATTGAAACACAAACTTGAATGACCATATGTAGTGTGGTTGAAGTTCCCAAGTATAATCAACCTGCAAAAATGATTTAAATAAAATGGGGAGGGAAATATTAGTTTCATGAGGTACAAGGTATTGATCCTTGTATTCATGGTAAATTAACACCAAATCCTCCTTTTGACCCATAAGGCTCTTCTCTTCGTCTTTAACATTCATTGCACTTTTACGCTCATGGCCCTCTTCTTCTTTCTTCTCACACTCCACCATCTCCTCTAATTTCACAATTTCTTGTTTAACCACCACTTCTAATTCTTCATTCTCATCTTCAACAATTGCATTCTCAATCACTTTCTCGCTACCCAACTCTTTTTCCTCATCAAATTTTGGAGATTGATCATCTAATTTTAATTTCAGCTCCCCCTCCTTCTCAATAACCTTATCCCCATGATGCTTCCTATTACACCACCTATCACTCTCCTTCCTTACCCTCCGTGAATCTTTTAGTGCGTCCTCTAAGGTCAACCCATATAGTGCGCATGTTTTCTCATTCTTAAGGAATTTGTATATATGCATACTCTTATCATAAACAGCCTCCCTCCTATGTCTCCAAGGTTTTCCCAATAAAATATGATAAGATTTCAATGGCACTACATCACACCATACATCCTCACTATACCTTCCCTGGGTGATAGGCACTATAACTTGTTTGGTTACTTTGAAATTCCCAAACTCTCTCATCCACGTCATCCTATAAGGTTTATAGTGTGGTTCTAGGGGCAATCCTAATTTTTCAACCACGGTGCTACTAACGTAATTAGTAAAGCACTTTCCATCAATCGCCAAACTGCACTCCTTATGATCCACATAACATCTAGTTTGGAATAAAAAGCCCGGATCATATTCTATTCCTTATGTGACGTTAAAAAATATTCAAGAATGAAGAGGATTTAGATATCAAATAGCAATAACAACTTTTATTGACTTGGAAGGAAATAAATACCAAGAATTTTAAAGAAACTCAAGAAAGTGGTCTTGAATTTGGAATAACTCTTTTTTTTTTTTTTTTTTTTTTTTTTTTTTGAATAATGAATTTTCGGAATTAAATAAAAAATAATTTTTTTTTTTAATAAATTCGAAAATTCGACACTAACACAACAAAACAAACGGAACTGGATTTGGATAAGAATCGAGTAAAACAAACACTTTCGAATTTTTGTTGGATTTTTATATGGATCAAAAACTGAAAAATTTTATTGACACGAAGAACACTCAAGAAAAGAAAGACTCAACAACAAGATATGGATAATTCTTATGACAGACTCGATGATAAACATAAGAATTAAACTAGATAGAAAAACCTGAATTCAGAGTCCAGCTCTGATACCATATGATGAGGTTCGAAGCGCGGAAGAAACGCCGGAAAGTTCCGAACTCAGGTTGTGGTTGGACGGGTGAATCGTGACCCGATATTCACGACGCGATGACTCAACGATGTGGAATAAAGAACCACGACTTTCGAAACACCACAAGAAATTGTCCAATCTCCTTGATGAGTTTTTGGTTTTGAACGCCACAAATATTCTCAAGAAATATTTGATAAATTCGATATTTGAACGCCAGAAGAAATATTCTTGATAAGTTCGAAAAAACATAGGAATCCACCTATAACTTTTATTGAATCCTCAATAAAAACTGTTTATATCAAAATCAAAGTCTCAAGTCTGAATTACAATGAATGGAAAGGAATATAAATAAGTAAAATAACCTAGCCGCTAATTGACTCAAAATAGAATTCTAATTAGACTAAAATTCTAAAATAGGCAAACAAATAATTAATAACAAAATTTAACCTAAAAATACGCAAAAATCCTAATTTCCTTCTGCATAATTGACTTGTTGTTTTAAAGCCCCAAATGATGAAATTTGACCATAAAATCAGTCGGCTCAAGGGCTTTTGCCCATGAGTTTTGCTTAGTGGCCCATTTCTACTCGAAAAACACATATTATGCATCTAATTCCGACATGGTTGACTAGATTGCACTTTTATTTGGCTTGAATATTTAACTTTTTCCGTCAAGCCTGCTATGACTCCGATTGTCGAGGGTCCGGAACACATCGTTTAGGAACACCAATAGTCTCAACGTCATCCAAGTAATCAGTACAAAATTCAATAGCCTCCTCAGCAGCATTACCTTCAATGATATTGCCTTCAGGTCGAAATCGATTTCTCACATATCCTTTCAATATACCCATGTATCTCTCAAATTGATACATATACCTCAAGAATACTGGACCACAAATCTTAATTTCTCTCACCAAGTGAACAAGTAAGTGTACCATAACGTCAAAAAATGATGGCGGAAAATACATTTCAAATTGACATAGAGTGATAACAATATCGGCTTGCAAATCATCCAACGCATCCAGGTCAACAACTTTACTGAAAATTGCATTGAAGAAAAAACAAAGTTTTATAATGACTTGTCTAACATGTTTTGGGAGAATGCCTCGAATTGCAACTGGTAACAATTGTTGCATTAAGACATGACAATCATGAGACTTCATACCAACCAATTTTAAGTTCTTCATTGACACAAGACTTTTAATGTTTGATGAGTACCCAGATGGAACCTTAATAGCATGCAGGCACTCACAAAAACTTGTTTTTTCTTTTCTCGACAAAGTATAGCAAGTTGGGGGTAAATAAGTACGCTTTTCCGACTCTTGCGGTGCTAATTGATCCCTTATCCCCATTTTTACCATGTCCTTCCTGACTTTAATACCATCTTTCGTCTTTCCTGGAATGTTCAACAATGTCCCAATGATGCTATCACAAACATTTTTCTCCACGTGCATTACATCAATACAATAACTTACAGATAAGTGTTGCCAATAAGGTAGATCCCAGAATATGGACCTTTTCTTCCAAATACTCTTCTGAGGAGGCTTAAAAGTTTTTCCAAATGAAACATCAAATTTTTTAACTCGTTCATATACCTCACCTCCTGTTAATGGTAAGCGAGCTGTTCGAGCCTCGATTTTTCCATCGAATGGCTTTTTCTTCTTGCGATAAGGGTGGTCAGTAGGGAGAAATCTTCTATGACTCATAAAGACATTTTTCTTGTAGTTTTTCAACCAAAGATCAATCATGTCTTCTTCACAAACGGGACATGCTTTAGGTCATTTGTTAGTATAACCCGAAAAATTACCATAAGCTGGAAAATCATTTACGGTGCAAAATATCATAGCACGTAAGGTGAAATTCATCTGAGTATATGCATCACACACAGACACGCCTTCATCCCACAACAGTTTTAAATCTTCAATTAGTGGGGCTAGATAAACATCTATGTCATTCCCCGGTTGTTTGGGCCCTGATATTAACAAAGATAACATGATATACTTGCGCTTCATACATAACCAAGGAGGAAGATTGTAAATTGTCAAAAGAACCGGCCAAGTGCTATGTCGACTACTCATATTACCATGTGGGTTCATCCCATTTGTACATAATCCCAGCATAAGATTTCTATCTTCGCCCCCAAACTCGGGAAACAGCCTGTTAATATTCCTCCATTAAGGAGAATCAGCCACGTGTCTTAGTTTTCCATCTTCTTTTCTCCCGTCGGCATGCCACCGGAAGTTCTTTCCATCCTTTGCATTGGCAAACAAACGTTTAAATCTTGGTATTACAGGTAAATACCATAACACCTTTGTCGGAGGGCTTTTCTTATCACCACAATTATCATTCACATTCTTTCGCTTATATCGTGATGCCCTACACTTTGGACATAGACGCAAGTCCTTGTAATCATTTCGATACAGTATACAATCATTTGGATATGCATGTATCCTCTCAATCTCCATACCCATCCGGCACAACAATTTCTTTGCCTCGTAGATTGAATTAGGAAGTTCGTTATCTTCCGGAAGTATCTCTCGTAATAGTCCCAATAATGCCATGAAACTCTTATCACTCCACCTATTGCTTGCTTTCAAGTTATACAATTTTAGTACAGCAGACAATTTAGTGAGTTTATTACAACCAGAAAACAAAGGCTTCTCAGAATTGTTGAACAAGTTATCTAATACATGAGGCTTTTCAATGTATTCCCCTTGTATATCACGCATCATTTCGTCTATCATATCATTCTCGTCATTTTCCAAATCATTCTCACAAATATTGCTTAAATTATTCTCCTGCTGATCACCAAAATCGTCACCAGTGCTCGGTCTGGGAAGCATACTCTCACATATCCATCGTGTATAACCTTCCTTAAACCTACGACGAATCAAATGACTCTTCACTTGATCAAAACTACGAAACTTTCTCAAATTCTTACAATCGTAACAAGGACACAAAATCATTATTTCACCTTTCTTTCTCTTGTTTTCATCCGCACATTTCATAAACTTTTCAACAGCTTTTACATATTCATGTCTATTATGTCTGCCATACATCCAACCCCGATCCATATTAATGACCTATATGTGAAGATATAATTAATTTTTTTTATTAGTTTTGTGTTAATATTTTTCATGATACATCTTTAAATCAACTATATATCAATATTTGAAATCAAATACGATACTTTTTTAGGTTGGAAACTTCGTAATTTTATTACAATGATTATGTTCTATGTAATTATTTATTTAGTATGGTCAATTCTGTAATAGTGAAAATCACTTTAAACTATAATTTTCATTTTTTATTTACAAAATTCTACAAAAATCTCGACAGAACCTCCCCTATAAATTGGACTTAGCCAACATGTAGGAAGAATCAAAATGCCACAATAAACCAAAATGTTCAACCTCGACATATTCAAAAATCAAATACAACTTCAATCAAACTTCAACATCATCAACTACTCCAAGTTTAATCCGAAATCCATTCTCAATTCCTAAAAAGTCAAGCTAAAATTTCATAACTTAATATCTCATAATTTCAATTCCAATAATTAAAATATTAAAATGTATCTATCTACTAACTTAAAATCAACAATATAAATTTAACACCCAAATTTATATATATTAAAATTTAATTAACACATTTATACATATTAACATGTAATTAACATATTTATATACATAGATTAACACACACACACACACACACACAATATATATATATACACACACACATACAAATATATATACACAGGCATAGATATACACGCACACACAAATACACACACACACACACACACACACATATATATATATATATATGCACAATTATATATTTCTATAGACACAAATATACACACATATATATATACATGCATATATACAAAAATAAGAATCGGGTCTTACAATGTAGGAGGTGGCGGCGGTAGAGGAGTGCCGAGAGGTGGAGGTGGCGACGGGGGTGGAGGTCCGGCTTCGTGACGGTGGTGGAGAGTGGAAGAAAAACCCAAAAGGAAAGAGAGAGAGAGAGGCGAGAGAGAGAGAGAGAGAGAGAGAGAGTGAAGATAGGAAATTATCCCGAGAAATAAATAAGGAATACGTTTCTCGCGTTGGTTCAAAGTCGGTCGGTCCGACTTTGCGCGTTGGTTCTTAGGACAAACCGAAGCGTATTCCAAAAAAAATTACGAAAATGCCACCGTCCTTTTTTACACGTCGATTTTTTGAAAAACCGACGTGTATTACCCTTGTTTTTATGCTTTTTCAAAGAGACTACTTGTCCAAAATTATATACTTTTAAAATTTAAATACAGTAATTTATTTTTTTTAAAAAAATTAATGGGTATATGGGTTGGGTATGAGTTTTTGTACAATACTCATCATATCCTACCCATATCCATGTCGAGTTTCTAAATCTACACACATACCCTACCCACAAACTCATTGGATCAGGTAATTTTCGCCCATTTGTGTCGGGTTAGGGATGACAGTAATACCCACGGACCCGATACTCGTTGGAGATTCGACATAATTGAGCGAGGATTACCCTACCAAATGGGTTTGTGGGTCGAGTATGGAGGTAAATGTTAAAATCTGACATGAGTATGGGTAAGGTGTGAGTTTTACTACAAAACTCATACCTGAACCGCATACCCATTAATTTCCTCAAGGAATTATAACATTTAAAATAAAAGTGATTGTATGAAAAAAATCGTTAGAAAAAAATAAGGGAGAGATATGACCATATATTATCATTGGGAAGTAATTTTTTAAAATTGTAAAATCGTTAAAAAATAAATGCAATGCGTTATACGTAAGATCAATTTCTCTAATCTTCAATATGTCGTGTCTGGTAGCGAATTTTTGGCTAATTTTTATCAGATTTTGATAGTTTTTATAATAAAATATTATATGTTATTTTATCAACAGTAGTTGCTACCTGTGGAAAATAGTCAAAAATTCATTTTTTAATCTCTTGCAGAGATCATTATATATATCAATGTGAATCATGGAATTATACATATAGTTTTACAGTTTGTCACACCAACATGTGTATTAAAAAAATTAAATAAATAAATAAATAATAGGTAATGAGTTTCAAATGGGTATAGAAGCGTACCGGCCCCCGACCCACCCCGAGCCAGCCCCGACCCGCCATTTTTAAATGGGTAATGGGTAGGGTATGTATGTTGTAAATCTCTAGTGGGTAGGGTATGAGTTTGGTAAACCCGACCCATACCCGACTCATTGTCATCCTTATGTTGGGTACCCAATGAGTTTCAGGGTTCGTGGGTATTATTGTCATCTCTATGTGTATGTAAAATGTGTTGCAACCAGCTTTACTGTGACAACAGTTAACAACCCGCATTGTTGACAAAATTGGAAATATATTTTGAAATTCCTATGTTCGGCTAAACAATTTAAATGGTAACAGACAAGAAAAAAGACAATTTAATTTACACAATTTTTCATACCACTTTTTAACCATACATTTTCTCTCTCCAATTTTTAACCTCACGTCTTACCTAGAAAACACAAATAAGAGTTTGTTTGGTAACGTAAAAAGTTTTGATTTTTGTGGGATTTTTTTTTTTTTTTTTTTAATGGATGTGTAGTTTAAAAATAAAAAATTGTGGACTTAACTTAGAATGGATTGTTGAAATTGAGTTTGAGTTTGAAAAGTTGTGACAAAAATATTTCCTTTACTAAACAAGCTCTAAATCAACCAAATAATTTCAATTCCTATTAATGACCGTCAAACAGGACTTAGTAACTTGTCGTGTCCATAATGAAACTTATCCAGCGTGACTTGTATTTAATTGCACAAAGACGTTACAAATGAAACCTAAGAATCTAGGATGGGTTCTCCAACAAATTCCATAAATGTGTATTTCTTTCGACTAGTACAAAGTACAGACAAAGTAAATAACTTGACAAGTTGTTAGTACCAAATTATGAACCCAAACATTTTAACTTATATTTAATGCGCCAAGAGTCCGTTTGGTAATGAAAAAAAAAATTATCTCAACTTTTTAAATTCAATCTCAACCTTCCATTTTTAGTCAAGCTCACAATTTTTGACTTTTCAAACTTTTTTAAACCAAACATCCATTAAAAAAAAAAATCAAATTTTTTCACATTACCAAACGGACTCTAAATTAAAAAATTTTGCATATTGTCTTCCAACATATTGTCTGGGTTCGAACTCAATCAAGGGTGGACATATTGCCAGTTAATCTCAAAATACAAGTGTGATGCAATGCAACACCTTTTTAAGAAATGGAAAAGGGTTATCTAAAAATCATTCAATGCTTGAGCCAGTAGTTTCGTAACTGAGACATGTGCAACAATATCTCGTCTCGACCCTGATTTGTGACACTGCTTGTCATAATCCAAGGTGGTGCTGTCTGGAAGAAGTCGCGTATCAACTCTAGAAAGTCTTGCACGTTTTCTTCGGGTCTTTTTCCTCCATTCTTTTTCTTCTTCCGCTTATCGCACTTTGTGAAAATTAAAGTCATAGGAATCTAAAGACATCAGTAGCAGAGGAAGAAAATAAGTGATATTAGAATTCAGAAACAATGAATTATCAAATGCAAAAGGATAGTCACTTAGACACCATAACATTGGCAATGGAGATTTCACCATAAAAGTAAGAAGTAAGAAACCGTAACTTATTCAAGCATGATTGGACTGAGAAAGCTATTTAAAAGTAATTTTAACTGGTTTTAAGCTTTGCCAAACATGCTAACACAATCTTAAATGCTCTTTGTTATGAATAAATAATAGGCAGATATTCTGGATATATTCCATCTGAATTTCTTCAGATTGTTTGCTCCACGACAACGTTGGATTTCTTGAAAGTACAAGAAAAGGAGTTAATTACCTGGTTTTGGCCCAACCAACTTGCATACTCAAGATCAATCTTTTTTGCAGGTATGCTAGCATCAATTAGAAGGAATACAGAGACAAGAGCAGGCCGGTTTAAGAAATAGTCTTTCGTGAATTTATCCCAGTCTGTCCGAAGCTCGTGTGGTGCAGCTGCATACCTATTCAATTCCCGGCAAATAATTAAATTCTAAAAATTAATATGATTTGGAAGAACACAAAGTAGTAAAATTACACGACAGAAAAATTTTCATGAGTATTACAGTAAAAAAAAAATAATAATTTGCAATAGAAAGTTCAGCATCAGGAGGCAAAAAAACTAGACTTATATCAGACTTCTGCTGTGAAAAGAGGTCTAATTAAATTTCATTTTAGTCATTGGGACATTTAAGCCTAAGTCGACATAAAACAAGAATAAATAATGCATTCAGTAGTCATGCCAGAGATCAAGGCAAATGAAATAAACATATAAGCTCTACACAAGAAAGAACGAAACCGCATTTAACCAATATAAATTATATAATAGCAATTGTTTCCATATTTAAATTGTTGTTCACATTTGGCCGATCCTTATTTATGGACCCTTATAGCACTTTCAGCACAAAAAAACGCGTCTTTTGTCCCCACTAAAGAATCTTGCAAATTCTTTACTTCTGCATACTTTTTTTTCTTATATGTGAATAGTATTATTTACTGAAGAAAGAAAAGAAATTTAGAAGCGGAGGATAAAAGGGTCATTTATCACTAAGAAATCCTATAGTCCTAACTAATAAATATAGCAATTTATATGAAGTGACAAGATGGAGATCAAGATAAGGATAAATATAGAAATACAATTTAGAACATTGATTTCAATTCTTCTCTTCTTGAACCCTATTTCTCTTCTAGTTCCTAATTGTTCGTTACCAATTTTCAAGCATCCTACGTATGTCAGTAGTACTTGTGGGTCCCACATAATGTTTTGATAAAAAGTAGTCTGACCAATTATAAACAATTTATATTTTAGCCAAACATGTACATAATCTTTCCCTCCGGATACGTATCATCATGTCAATTCACAAACGAACACAAATTAAAATTGCTTTTAAAGTTGCTCTCAACAGTCCACTCGTACATTTCAATGCCTCCATTCTGCTGAATTGTTTCTTGAGAAATTTGATTTCCAAGTTAAAGAAGAATGTCAATACACTGTAAATAACTCTAATTGTGCTGATAGATTCTAATGTTCCATTTTTAAATGAAAGAGTAAAAATATTTTGAACTTAAACAAATCAGTGGACAGAGTTTAGATTCAAGACAATACCCATAGCCGGGCAAATCTACAAGGTACCAGCTATCATTGATACGAAAATGGTTGATGCATTGAGTCTTCCCTGCAAATAGAAACACCAAAAAAAAATATTCATAAATAAATTAATTTGGCACAGAGATCAATGAATCGACCAAAAAAATTCATTTCCTATGCCCTTGAGAAAATTGTCATAGTACTTCAAAATAGTTCACATGAATTAATTTTAGTAAAACTTCATATATTTACTTAAAAGAAAAATGCAACATTGAGAGCCTGTTTGGTAATGTGAAATTTTTTGATTTTTGTAGTATTTTTCTTTTTGGATAGATGCCTGATTTAAAAATATTTGAAAAGTCAAAAATTTTAGGCTTGACTAAAAATGAATAGTTGAGATTGAGTTTGAAAAATTGTGGTGAAAATTTTTGCTTTACCAAACAAGCTCTGAATTGTACTAAATGGTATTAAACAAAGTAATTCAAGGTCATTACAACTTACAATGTAGTGAAATTTTAGTCATAAAGTATAATTTCTTTGTTTTCTTATATTCAACTCAATTTATCAGCTTTGTCTCTACGCACTCTATAACCATCGTGAACAATCCATTTACTAATAATCACAACTTGAAAAACTGAATAATATGAGCCAAAACCACTCACGTTATTCTTGTTCCTTGATATACCAATGCCTTTCACCCTAAATACCAAAAATACTGCTATCACCACTCTTGCAATAGAGATGGCAATTTTTCCTTCGAGACCCGATCCCCGCTGGGACCCGTCCCGAATGGGGTGAGGATGGTAATGATTTTATCCCCGTTACGGGATGAGGACAGGGATGGGAATGAGGTCCCCAACCCATCCTCGTTTATAATTTAAAAATTAAAAACTAGTAAAAATTTAAAAATTCAATACATTGTGAAAAATTATATATTCTTTTAAACCAAGTTGGATGATTCCAGCCTAGATTACTAACTTAAAAGCATGGGATAATAAATTTTAGTTTTTTTTTTTTTTTGTAAAAAAAAGGTTGATCCAAAAAAAAAATAATAACGGGAATTTAAACGGGAAATTTTTAATTCCCACCCCTGCCCCGCATGTAATGGGGATGGGGATGGGGTCCCCGACCCATTGCCATCACTACTTGGCAAAGATATGATTCATGTTGTTGTTTTCTTCTATTGCTTGGTTGTTTTCTTTTGTATACACTTTTCATTGTTGCTTGATTCCTATTTCTTGAAGCACAATATACCAACTGCAACTGCAAAACAAAAACCCATCCCCCCCCCCCCCCCCCCCCAACCCCCAAAAAAAAAAAAAAAAAAAAAACCTAAAACATTCCTCTCACTATTGAGAACTCAAAATATACATCACATTTTCAAACAATAAGTTTGTGTTTGGCAATAGATGAGTTCGTAATTTAATATAAAATATAACGGATAGTATAATATAGATTGTATTATGGTGATTTACGGTGGATAATATTCTTTAATTCTCCATTTTTAATGATAATCAATTGCATTATCAACTGTATAACATAATGCAAAAATTGATGAGTTTAGGCAGAATAAGAAAATATACAGTAAATGACATTATTTTAAATGTAAAATATACTATCCACGTTAATACACCACAATACCCTCTATCTAGTACTATCCATTATAATTTTTCCTGAATTCCTTATACTGTCTAATCTGGTGCGCCAAATACAACCTTAATGGTTTCAATGATAGTCATTTTCTTGTAATTCCCAGAACTCGACACAACCACAACAAAGATCCCATCTAATCACCATATTTTACCAAAAAAAATAAAATATCCCCAACAATGAATCAGCACTAGTCTTTTCAAAAGTAGAGGGACGGGGAGGGCCAATGGGGTCATCCCAACCCCTTCTCCTCCCTCCTAAAAAGTTCTTCAACTAGACGTAAAACTAGGCAAATAGATGGCCATCCTAAAACCGAAATGTCTGCTAACATTTTTCGGTCGTTATGGTTTTGAATTCTTTGGTATGTAACAGTTCGGTTATTCAAAATCCGAAAACCAATTGCAGGCTTTAACTTGCTGAATTTCTCTCTTTTCTTTCTGTTCTCTTGTATAATAAGTTTATCTGAAAACTAGCTTATAAAACTAGCTTATAAAGCGTATCAACCGCCCTGAGGCAATGTTCAAGAAATACATTTATCAATAAATTAGGTCACGCATGCTAACATCTTGGAAAGTAGTACACTTATCTTAATAACCATAATTTAGTATCTTCCCCCAAATCCCACCTGTCTCTTTCTTGTACAATGAGAATAGCTCCTGTTAAGTAAAGTAATCAATAGAAGAACATGTAATCTCCACAATATTAGCTTTATTCAGCACGGTGTTGCCACAACTCCCACAAAAAAATAAATAAAATTCCTTCCCAACTATTTGATCCAATTTGACCTCAAATATATTGAAACCACGATAAAATAAAATAAAAATTAAAAATAATCCATCTTTTTCGCACTGGAACCAATCCAGCAAGATATCCTAACAACCAACTCTTCACTCTTATAGCAGTAATATCAACTAAAACACATACCATCTTGCACGGACATGATATGACAGGGATGCTAATATACGTGACATTTCGAAAAACCTAGGATAAGTAGATGTTGGGACAAGTAATTTAAATTCATGAATTATATTATTTTCATAACTTTTGATACAGAACATAGCACCGGCCATTCGATTGCTGACGGGCGTCCTAAAGTATCCCTTGAGTATCGAGAATTTTAAAATATATAAAAAAAAAAATGGGAAAATAGAATATGGCTTGTTGGATACATGTCCTAGTAGGAGTTGTGTGCATCGCTATATATAACGTAAATACCAGGCTTCTTTGAGGTGAGCGCGAGGCGTTTGCGCCTGACGAGCGAGTTAAGCAGCGACGATTTTCCCACATTGGACCGTCCGACAAGAGCGAATTCCGGGAGCCCATCAGAGGGGCATTCCTCAGTTTTCACACTACTCTTCACAAACTCCGCATTTACCACTTCAGCACCACCTCCAGCATACTTGCTCAGCACGATATTCGATCCTTTCAAGACTCTTGCACTCAAAATCCCATTTTCCGGCTGTGAAACCTCCGTTTCCGGCGGCACAAACAGCTTTTCAAGAGACAATTGTATGTTTTCTAGGGGCGGTGATTGACTGCTACCTGTTGAGAAGTGGGAGAAGGATGCGGCTCCGGATTCTGATATGGGTATGGATACCGGGTTTGGACTGGCTGAGAGGGTAGAGGTGATTAGATGAAGTTTTTTGGGTTTGCGGGTTGTGAGGTGGGAAATGGGTATGTGCAAAAAATGGACTTCTGGAATTTGATGGATTATAAACATTTCTCAGAAATCTTTTCTCTGTGTGTTTTCGCTTCTGTGTCTGTGTTCGGTGTTCCTGTGTCTTTCCACTGTAGTTGTAGCCTCTGAGAGCCTGAGGAACGGTGCTGTGGCAAGGGGGACAAAGATATTGGGGTCCGGGAAAACAAATAACAATTAGAATTACTTTATTTTTACAATGTGATTCACAATATTTATGACAATTCACTCACATTGGAGTGGGGGTCACAACATGAGTGAAGGCCCCCACCCCAATATGAGTGAATTAGCATCCACATTGTGAATCATATTGTGAATGTAGCATTATTGTAACAATTAAGACCCCTAAACTATTTTCTCTATTGTTGTTTCATCTTTAAGGTGCATTTGATTGGCGTAATTTTTCATGGATTTTCCATGTGAATTTCTAACTTTGCGTTGTTTTGTTGTCTAAATTTTTCATGGAATTCATTTTTTCACTTGCCTCGAAATTCGGTATTTTCCTTGTTTTGAATGAATTCATTTTCCAAGGGGGAGATGAGGTTTTATTTTTCATGGAAAATCTTATATCATTTTCGTTACGTTTGATCATTTTTGTTATTGTTAATTGATTTATTTTTTTCTAAAAATTAACATTATTATTATTAAGTAAAAATGTGTGAAAAAATTTAAAAAAATTTTTTTTTTATTAAAATAAATCAATTTTACTTTATTTTCCATGGAAAATAATATCAATCAAATAACAAAAGTTGGAAAATTTCCTACTTTTTCCGCCTAGAAAATTAAACCAATCAAACACATTAAACTTCTAATTCCCAGGAATTCAATTCCTTGGAATTCATTTTCTTTCCACTCAAATTCCACCATCGCTATCAAACGTACCATAATAGTACAATGACTAATGGATTGGAGTTGTCGGCTAGTGTTGACAACGGGATGGATCGGGCCCGATCCGCCCTGAACAGATTTCAGTCGATTCGGATCCACCTCGCGATTCTTTATTTTTCGAGTCGGGTCGGGACGGGACGGATCGACCTCCCGATCCATGATAAATTTTTTTATTTATTTTATTTATATATAATTTAAACTAAATCTTTTTAAAAAATTTAAAAAATTAAATTTTTTATTAATTTTATTTTTTTTAATTAAACAGTCCCAATCCATTGACCCGCCCCGTTCCACTGATCCGCGAATCGGCATTTTTTGGGATCGAACCGATTGGGTCGACGGATCGATGAAGCGGAACAAATTTTTTTGCCATCTCACAAGAGGGGCAAAGATATTAGGAAAACAAATAACAATTAAGACCCCTAAACTATTTTCCGAGTAGTTGTTTCATCTATAACAGTACAATGTGTAATGGATTGGAGTTTTAGAGGTAACAAGACGGATGGACTGACCAAACCCACAAAAATCGGCGCGAATTGACCCAGGATTGCTAGCCGACTCGTGACCTGAGCGGGTAGTTCACGGGTCAAAAAAGGGGTTTCACGAGTCACGCCTTCACTGATCGCGATTAAACTGTTGGCCCATCTAAAAAAAAAAAAAGGCCAAAATGAGTTGAACGCCAAGCTTTTGCAGCGGCAGGCCTGAATTCAAGAAATGAAGAGTTAACGAATCATTTTTTTTTTTTAATCTAATGTATCTAACGACATTAAAAGAAAAAAAAAGGAAAAAAAAAACTATAAATTCAACTTTATTTCTAATATTAATCTCATTTTCAATATACTACCTTGAATCTTACATTTTACTCACTTATTATCCAGTTACTGCAATTATAATTATTCAACAACCAAAATCAGCTGTTTTATGGATTCTTGCGATTTTTCTTCTTAAAATCCTATTTTCAATGATAGTTGTTCTTCAATAAATTTAGAAGATGATAATGTTATAGAAGTTGGATCATCTCAAAATTTAAGAAAAAGAAACAAACGTTAGAGATGTGGCAAATTTTTGCAATAAATGAAAAGGATGGTATAATAGTATACAATATCTAGAGTTTATTATCAAATTAGTAGGAATTGCTAGACAGTTTTCATCATTTAGAGACGATTAATTTTTCTTTCAAATTATTTACTCAATGGAGGAAAAAGTTAAAAAATATTATGAAAAGTGCCACTAATTTTTCAGTAGCGGCTATAATGGATCCTTGCTTTATGTTATTTGAAGTTCATTGTGCTTTAGAATTACTTTTAAAACATTAGCTTTTAACATAAATATTACAAATCGAAAATTGAAATTTTTTATTAATGAAATGTATAACAACTATTTTATTAAATATTGTAACAATGAAAATATCCCTTCTTATACAAACTCTAGTACAACTTTTAAAGGTAAATATTCTTTTTCTCCCTAATAACTAATAAACAGAATGTTCTTTGTTCTTCATCTACAACTTCAACTGCAAATTCGAATATCACACTTGTTGAATTAGAAACATATTATAAATTGATCATTATAGCTTAAGATGAAGTGGATAATTTAGATATATTACGGTGGTGAAAATTAAATGAGTGGTCATATCTTGTATTATCTAAAATGGCACGAGATATACTAACAGTTCTAGTCTCAAGAGTGGCATCCGAGTTTGCTTTTAGTGCATGTATCAGGGTATTGGATGAAAGAAGATCTAGATTTAAAGAAGATATTTTGGAAGCTCTCATATGCATGAAAGATTGAATATTCGCGGATCGAATTATGCAAGATAAAATTATTGATGATATTGCTGAAGACTTCAAAAATCTTGCAGTTGCTGAAGATTGATTGGAAAACAAATATATAATTTTTTAACAACTAAATTATAGTTAAGTAGGCGCCAATCTAGTTGGGATGTACTTAACATATACATTATAGTAAAGTATGTACCAACCTAGTTGAGATGCACTTAATAAACTATAAATTGTTGGATGGAATTATATATGCCCATAGAGTATAATTCAAGACATTCGAAATAAAATTTTTATTGATTGCGTTAATATAAAGTTGCGTTTGTTCATGGGTCGATTTAATATTACAGATTGAGTGATTAAGTTGTTAAACACAGAAAGATTCAATTTGTAATTCGATCTAAAATTAACGTTCACGATCAGTAAATAAATATGGACAATTTATTTTGATAAGATCGTCTCGGTTTTATTAAAGTCTATCTTTGACTTTGGTAATAAAATTGAGAGTACGTTTGGAACGTATTGGACGGGACCACGTGAAATTAATTTGTGACATTGACCATACAATCTTAATTTCATTTGACTATTGTACGTGGGACCTTAATCCTAATCGGATAATGGACTTCGATTACTAACTTGAAGTTCTTTGATGTATAAATGGGTGAGATTAATTGCTGATCAATATCTCGATACTTTGGGAATTAAAATGAACTAACGAGGAACATATATTCGTATTATGGAATCCATCACCTTTTAGGTATGATCATAATCTCACTGGTTCTTCTAGTGGACAGTTGAATCTGAGCTCAGTAATTCGACAGTGACTGTTGAATTCTATGATGTGATGTGATCACATCGAACTGTGAGATAGAAGATGAGAGTTGAGAATTTAGGAATATTCAGAGAAGGGCATTTTGATCATTTTAACTTGCTCCGAATATTCAAGTTGATCGACGGGGGTAACATGTAAGAACAATAAGTCAGAGGATATAATTATTGATTAATTGTTTCAGTAATTTCAATTTTACTAAGAGTGCAATCTCGTTCTTTTAGTAGAATAGAATGTGATTAAAAAATTAATTTTGACTGATCAAGAGTTGATCGGGTCATAATTAATTTATTGGAGCTTAGTTTAATTGGGTCCGATCAGGTTCCCTCGGTGGCTTCACTATAATGGGTTTGTACAGGCTTATTACCTGTATTGGGTTGTGCAGAGCCTGAGTTATGGTATTAGGCCTGGTAGGGTTTTGGAGTGTAAAGAGGTTACAAATAGTCTCCTGAGACTATTTTTCTTAACCTAATTAGAAAAGTGGCGAGACACACACTAAAGTGTGTAGTGTGTATTTTCTCTTTACAAAAGAAACCCTAATCTTAGTTTAACCTAGGTCTTGAGAAAGGTGACCACACACCTGCACAACTACCATTGGAGAACACCGAGGAAAGCTTGAGGGTTTGAAGCTTTGGTGGAATCAAGAAACAGTTGATGAAGATTATTGTAAAGCACGCTACAAGGGTAAGTGTAACACCCCAAGTTCAAGAATCTTAAACCTAGGCGTGTTAACTTTTCTTTACTTAAATGCGGAAAAGAAATCATTTAAAACCTCAACATTTTAATTTTCTATTATAAAATTTTACAAAAATTTCGGCAGAATCTCCTCTATAAATTGGACATAGCCAACCTGTAGGGGAGCATCAAAACCATTTATAAATACACATCACAACTCACTCCATCCCAAACATCATCCAAACCATTATAATAAGTCCCAAACTCCTCAACAATACAATTCCAAGTAAATAAACTTTAGCAAATGAAATAAGAGGTAATTTAACCTCAATAATACATGAATTAAAGGATTAATAATTAGAAATTGAAATAAATTCTAATTTAACTTTATTTTAAAAGAGTTGATGCGGGTATAGCCTGAGTCAGCTGCCGAGTGCTCTCCTCGGATCACCTAACTTTCATCACCTGAAATGTTGGGGAGGGATTGGGGTGAGCTAAAGCTCAGTAAGTAAACTGTATGCATGAATGCATGCTTATGACATGAATGCTTTTCAAAAATTCCATGTATGTATCCCCATTTACTTTACTTTCCAGAACTTTCAAACTTTTCGAACTTTCACTTAACATTTCAAAACTTTCACTTCATTCCATCGTGAGCTCACTTGGTGTAACTTCTAGTCAATCAGCATACAGTGGGCAATTACTTATTTGGAACCAGGTTAACATGCGCATTTCCACCGCAAAGCGGTTTAACATTCACTTTCCCACCGCAAAGCGGTGTAACATTCACTTTCCCACCGCAAAGCGGTGTAACATTACATTCGGGTACGCCGGTCCCCCGCGCCCCATTTCCCACTCGCACCTTTCATGACATAGAAGCACACCCATTCATTCTTTAAAAACTTGGGATACATAACTTTTGAACAAACTTGCACTTTGACACATTTCTTTCATTTAAAACATTTGACTTCCAAATTTCGATGTCAATGCATGCTTGATGATGCAATGACATGATAATGTGCATGCTTAAACATTCTTCTCAATAACATATGCTTTCATAATGTAAATGCAATTCCTCAAAGTAAGTAAGTTGCACGACAGTCATTTACACATAACTTTCACATTTACATTCAACTTCTATGAAAATAGGGGGAAGTTTACTTACTTGACGTCCTTAGCATTTACCGTTATCTGAATTTGCAAGTGGAGGAGCCTCGACTGCCCGTGTCGTCAATGTACCAAAATCCTAGTTGTACCCATTCATTAAGTGAAATATAATTTTAGTTCAAAATCACATTTCACACTTCTAAATAAGGTTGAGACTTTCATGTGACTCACAATTCAAACCAAATGGGATCTTAAGTCATGTCAAATACAAATCATACTTCATTCGAAATAAGAGATTAACTTAGATGCCAAAATTGAAATCTAACTAATCAAATTACACAAAGGTTCAAGCTATGGAATCTTCATCACAACTTGAATTTCACAAGGACAATTCCAATTAGCATTCTACTATTCATAAATTTGAAAATCACCATTTTTTCAAACTTTACCAACTAAACTTCAATTTTCATAAACCTCAAAAATTATAAATTTATGTATACATACTTGAAAATTTCAGAAATTTATTCACGTTTATACCAATTTCCAAATTTCTAAAATTCTCAAATTAATAACTTAAACTAACAAATTTCAATTAAACTATTTTCATATATACAATTCAAACTTCTTCCCTAGTTAACTAAGCCACAAAAATTATCCTTACATACATACATACATATATACACACACAAACATTGTCCAACATCCCAAATTAGCACTTAAAATTCAAAAATCTAAACAAACCCATAATCTGAAATTTCGTATGTACCACATAAATAATAGCATCTCATATCCATTTATGTGTTTGGGTGTGTGTGAATCAGTGTGTGTGAATCCGTGAGTTTGTGCGTGCGGGTGTGTGCGTTCGTGTGAGTTCGCGCGCGAGCGGTTAAGAAGATCCCGAGCAGCAACGCTCGAGAGGGAGGGAGAAAGGGAACCTTACCGTGCAGGGGAGTGGCGGATGTTGAAGCTGTGGTCGGTGGTTGCAACTTCTACCGGCGATGGGGTGGCTGGGAGCGAAAAAGGCGAGAGAGACGGAGAGGCCGAGAGAAGAGCGAGAGTGAGAGGAGCCGAGTGAGAGGAGTGAACGAGAGAGAGAGGATCGAGTCTGAGTGATTGAATTAGGTTTAAACCTAATCTTTTTGAAATTTGCAATTTGGTCCCTCATTTCTCTCTATGTACATAACTTAGTCCATAAGTTCTATTTACTCTCCAATTGCCACCAAAGTTTCCCCCAACTTTCCATTTAACACAATAAAATAGAAAATAGCATGTTTAAGCAATAAAAATTTAATCACATAAAATTACACGTAAACTATTAAAATAAACAATTTCTAAACTTTTAATTGGTACATTGATCGAGACGGCATCCGAGTCCTTCCACTGCAAAATAATTCGAATTATCGACATTAAAATATCATTAAATTTAAAATTTATAATAACATTAACATAATTATTACGTGAAATCAAGAACGCACGTAAAACGAAAAACTGGTATTACAGTAAGCTTCTCAAAACAATTTTTGTGTGCAAAATTATTTATTCCAAGTTGAATACATAGAACAGAAAATCCTGTAACGGGATGATTTAGTCACAAGAAATCAATTTTTGTGAGTAGAGCAACCCGAGTTCCCAACAATTGGTATCAGAGAGTCAGGTTTTTGATACTGTTTTATGTATTTTGGATTAAATAATTTTGTTATGGATGTGTTAGTTGAGCGGTGTTAGGATTATGTGATTATTTGTTATTGGATGAATGATATTCTTGTTTGAACAAATTTATGGCCATATAATTTTTGTAGTTAATTCTTGTATTTGTATTATCGAGTTTTGTAACAAAGGGGTGGATTACGACTCCATGTTTTCCCTTTGATTTTGATTTTAGCAATAGAATTAGGGTTTGTATAATTCTTGTTGTAATTATAAAAATCAGAGGACCAGATTTTCAAGGTTTCAAATTGAGGACTTCTGTTGTAAACTCAAAGGATCACAAATGCAGTTTTAATTTGCGGGCTGCTAATGCAATTTCAGAAGAAGGACCACTCTTCATCTTGTTCGAAAGCACAGGGACCTGCATTGTAATTTTGCTAAACATTTTGAAAAACCAACAGCCGCACCACAGGTGATGCCCTTGCTGTTAAGGCACGAGGGAGCTGCTGTCCTGACCTTGCCGCGGTGGCGACGGCGCTGATTGTGCGACTACAGATGAAGAGGGCGACATGGTGTTGCTGTCTCCATATGTGCGACGCAGCGGCGCTCCAAACACCTTCGATGTGCGGCTTTGCTGCGCTGTGATGGCGGCAGCGGCGGTACAGTTTTCTTCTTTGTTTTTTTCGACTTCCTCTCCGGCGATGGTAAGAGATTCGGAATTGGCGGCGTTGGTTATTGTATATGATACTTGCAGAATTGAAGAAGAAGGGTTATTCAATTTGGGCCGGATCTATGAAGTTATCAGTTGGGCCACATTCAGGTTTTGGACTAGAATGTTAAATATTCAGTTGGGCCAGATTTTGGTGAAATTAAATATGGCCCAGAAATTATAAAATTGGTATAATTTAATTAATTGCAATGTGAGCTAAATCGTTTAGCTGAGCCAATGCAATGTGGACTAAATTTTACAATGGGCTAGAATATTTAATTGGATCACTGCATTTGGAATTTGACATTTGAGCTGAAGGCTGAAGGTTTGCACTTTTGGGCTGAAGACTAAAGGTTTGCAGTTTTGGACTGGACACTTACAAATGGGAATTGAAGAATTGGGCTGGCTTGTGGCTCAATAGACTCTTTAATTTATTTGTAATTTTTGTGTCTAGGTTTGGCCATAAATTATGTTCTTATTTATTTTATTATCGCATTTATTTATTGCTTTAATTAAATTGTGAATGAATGTCATTAAATAACATTTCATGTAGATCTCATATACACCGCTCTAGGTACTATACTATCATGCATTGTTTTATATTTTATTTTCTTTTCTAAATGTTAGATTAGAAAATAAATATATTTATTAATAATTAAATTGATTTTAAGAGTTAAAATTGATTGGTAATTATTAAATTAAAACCCAACAGTTCAAAATATTAAGTAAGTGAGGGTGCAAAATATTTTGAACCCACGGCCTCCCCTATTAGCCTATTAGTAAAAATTTGTGTATGCCTCGTGCTAATTTAATTAGTCTCCCTACAGGAGGGCTGCACTATTTTTGGTTACTAGATTGGGCCCAATTAGGTAATTATTTTTTAAGTGTGAATTAATTATGATTACCCTATAGGTGACATAATTAATTTGGTACTTGAAATATTATTAATATAGGGGTTAGACACTTAAATCAATGGCATCGTAGGGACTTCCTATAGAATATCCAAACGATGTCAATGATGGCCAAATTTTAACAACTATAAATTAAATATTGCATGAGATGCTAGATATATTTAATTTAGTGGGAGGGTCCCAGCCTAGCCATAAATCACATTTATTTCTCCTATAGAGAAATGTGTTTAAGATTTTGGGGTTTTAGGTTGTCGTCATATTATAGTAGTTTTGGGTCTACTTGTGCATAATTTTTTATTCATGCATCATATATGAAAGTATTCACCATTTATGCAACTCGTGTTTAATACATTTATTTTATTTGAATGTCGTATTTCCACAACTAGTTATATGTTTATACATCACCAACTAATTTTCGAAAACTGTAACACGTCTCATTCTAATTCTTTCTACTTATGACATTTATTTGTGCTAGGAGATCCTTGTTCAATAGTAATTATAAATCTTCTAATGAAAATTGTTTTATTTTGATGAGATGGTTTATTGCATAGTTTTGATTTTCATATCAAGTATTTTGCAATAAAAACATCAGAATAGGATAACCAATTTTATTTTCACGATGGAAGGGTATTTATGATAATTTGAACATTTTAATTATGGAGTTATACAAAATATGCTATCAAGCTATAATATATCTCTACTTATGAACCGATCGCGTTTTTGCAAGAGACCATTTGGTAAAACATGATTGGTCACTTTAACGTGGTGGAGGTTCCACTTGCAAACATTGATTCATGTGACATAATGCTTGAGAAATCTTTTAAGATGATCTCTTGCGGTTCAGTGTGGACTATATTCACCAAGATGAACGTGTCCTTGAAAGGTTCAATGTAAGCTATTCATAGAGAAGAGATTATTTTAAAGCAACAGATAGTATGGTAGGCCTCTAACCTTTTTGCTTTTGAGCAAATATAGGATTAATGAGGAGGTAACTTCCCTGGAAACTCTATAATGGAATAAGTCTCTATTCATTGTGTTATGGTTGGTAATTGAGTCTATCTTGATTATAGATTCTAGACTAACTAATCACTATTGCAAGTTGTTGCAATATGGTCCTAGGTGACCAAATGACACAATGAGATAGAGTATACTATAAGGATAAGCACGGGTACGGTAATATGGAAAGAGCCGTTGGACTTTTATGTTTGCGAAACAATTTGATTGTTATTTTGTTTCTTTATTGTTTGAGCGGAATTATTTAGCACTTAATCTCCAGTTATTAGTTGGAATTAAGTTAAATAATGCTCTTATTATTGCGAGACAAATGGTTAACAATCTCAAAGCCTTGTAAATGGTTCTAAGTGTAATATTACTACAAGTGATAAGGGATAGACGACTCCTTGTATTAATGAACTCTTTGATAAGATCTTAAGATAATCATATTTATCTAAATAAGATTGAAAGACTAGTAAAGATAGCCTCTAAGTATTTTGGAGGTGGAATCTATGTGGGCTTTTGAATTTTATTTAGAGGGTAAAATGATTAAGATCTTAGGCTTGGTCACACTTATCCAAAACTCGATTCTAATACTAGTAAGGGATGGACCACAAAAGGATCTGAGGTGGAATCTATATTGTTTTCTGAATCTTGTTTAGAGGATTAGATAACCAAGAGTCCTTATACATTAAATGGACTTAAGAGTTTGGGGATTAATACACTTCGATATGTGTGGATTCTTTGGTGCTCAAGACACGAGAGAGTACGAGTAATTCATCACTTTTATTGATGATCACTCCAGATCTCGATTATATACTTAATATCTCATTGATCTGAAATGTTGAAAAATTTCTAGAATTTTGGACAGAAGTTGAGAAGTAATTAAGAGAATCAAGATACTTCGATTTCATCGAGGTTTGTGTATCTCTCATATGAGTTTAGGAACAAGTTATCGGAAAAGGAGAACAAGGTATTACCAAATCAATGATGAGTTATCCTCGTTACTAGTTTCATTTGGGAATGTATACTGGAGATAGTCAGGTTCCTTCATAGCCTAGTACCATTGATTCGTTTCCTGAAACACCCCTAGAGTTGTGGCATGGGTGCAAGCCCAGTCTACACCACATTCAGATTTGGGAAAGTTTGGCACACTAGCTGAAAGCAAGGATTGACGAGATATAGGCAACAATGAAGGTTTGATTATAAGGCATGCAACGAAACTAGAAATTATTTCTTCTATAATCCTCTGGTCAAGAAAGTATTTGTTGAGTACAAATGTTGCTTTCTTAGAGGATAAGGCATGTAGAAGAATACAAATCAACAAGTAAAGTTCTATTGGATGAGATGTTAGAACGTGGTTCAAACAACTTGATTCCAGATTTTCGCATAGAATTAATCTTGATGATTTGGAACTTCCTACGAAACCGATGGTTGCTGATCCTAGTGGGAGAATGGGCAAGTGGTTCAACCACTATTCTTGCCTGGTGATCCCAATGGACAGGGGAAAACCAAAGGTTGTAGTCGAAGTTGTTCCCACTGTTCTGTCTCTTCTTTATGTTCATAAAGAGGCAGTGAAGAGATTGATCCCAATTAGGGATATACCAAGTAGTGGGAGAAGAGGAAGGGACTCTGTTTGGACATAAAGGAAATACACTTCCAGCGACTAATTGGAGTGGGAGGGTTGTAAGACCACCTTCTTGACGCTTATTCTACGGAGAGTCTTTTTAGATAGTCTCTACTGAAATAAGAGAAGAACTCCTCATTTAGGGAAGTTGTAGAAGTCATAGGCTTGAAATCATGGAAGGTGAATGTGAACTCGGAATTAGATTCCTAGTAATCTAACAAGTTTGGATATTTGTAGACGTACCCAATGGGGTCAAACCTACAGGGTGTGATGATTTTTAAGATGATAAAAGAATGGTAGATGGAAATGTTGATACCTTTAGTGCAAGGCTTATGGTTGTGGGTTTGTGAAACCCTTCTCGCCAATAGCCATGCAAAAGTTTACCTGGATCTTTTATCCATTGTCGTTCATTGTGAAAATGAGGTACGACAAATGGATGTCAAGATGTTGTTTCTTGAATGCATCTTGAGGAAATCATTTACAAAGTGTAATCTGATGAGTTCATATTAAAAACCATGAAAGTAAAATTCATGACTTACAAGTTTCCAACTTTGGATTTGGGTAATTGTTCAAGATATGAAATATAGAATTTGATAGAACCATTGTGATACATGTTCTTGATCAAAATCTTGATATATCTTAAGTATACTCGTGTATACAGAAATATGAGACAGTTTTTGCGACTATTTATTTGAATGACACTCTACTTATGTGTAAGAGTATTTTCATTAAATAGTAATTGGTACCAGCAATTAGACTTGAAGGACTTGTAGATGACTGTCTATTTTTTCTAGACATCCGTACTTTACGGAGTGGGAGAAAAATGAAATAGAATAGTCTCAAGTTTCATGTAATAATAAGATACTATCTACATTTGCAATATTAAAGTCTTGAAAGGAATAATGTTCTTTGTGGACTTTGTCTATCTTATGAGTATTCTCCTAAGACTCATGTAAGATAGAGAAGGTTCCTTATGCTCCGGCTATAGGAAGCCTTACTTTGTACTAGATAGGTCATATCTTATGCTGGGGATATTGTTGGTGATTATTAGGTTGATCCAGAATCAGATCATTGAATAGAGGTAAAGCATATACTGAAGCGTTTTCGAAAAACGAGTAAATATTTGCTTATCTATTCAGTTGGTGATCTGATGGATTAAAACTAATTAAGATCTGATTTGACTAGGACTCTCGAGAGTCGTCAAAATTGGAATATAACTAGGAGATAATGTGGTTAATTGGTTGGGTATAACACAATCTTGGATTGTTTGTTATACAACCGTGACTTACATCGAAAGGAGTTATCATCTTGGTTGAGAACATAATCATTACTGTAATGATGATGTTGACAAGATGGATGATTCGATGTTTCATGTATACTCTAAGGGCAAGTGGGAGATTGTTGGAATTATATATGCCCATAGAGTATAATTCACGACATTTAAAATAAAATATTAATTGATTGTATTAATATGAAGTCGCGTTTGTCCACGGGTCGATTTGATATTACAAATTGAGTGTTTAAGTTGTTAAACATAGAAAGATTCAATTTGTTATTCGATCTAAAATTAACGTTCACGATCAGTAAATAAATATGGACAATTTATTTTGATAAGATCGTCTCAATTTTATTAAAGTCTATCTTTGACTTTGGTAATAAAATCGAGAGTACGTTTGGAACGTATTGGACGGGACAACGTGAAATTAATTTGTGACATTGACCATACAAATTTAATTTCACTTGATTATCGTACGTTGGACCTTAATTCTAATCGGATAATGGACTTCGATTACTAACTTGAAATTCTTTGAGGTATCAATGGGTGAGATCAAATTGCTGATCAATATCTCGGTACTTTGGGAATTAAAGTGAACTAACGAGGAACATATATTCGTATTATGGAATCCGTCACCTTTTAGGTATGATCATAATCTCACTGGTTCTTCTAGTGGACAGTTGAATCTGAGCTCAGTAATTCAACAGTGACTGTTGAATTCTATGATGTGATGGGATCACATCGAACTGTCAGACAGAAGATGAGAGTTGAGAATTTATGAATATTCAGAGAAGGGCATTTTGGTCATTGTAACTTGCTCCGAATATTCGAGTTGATCGACGGAGGTAACATGTAAGAACGATAAGTCAGAGGATATAATTATTGATTAATTGTTTCAGTAATTTCAATTTTACTAAGAGTGCAATCTTGTTCTTTTAGTGGAATAGAACGTGCTTAATAAATTAATTTTGACTGATCAAGAGTTGATCGGGTCATAATTAATTTATTGGAGCTTAGTTTAATTGGGTCCGATCAGGTTCCCTCGGTGGTTTCACTATAATGGATTTATACAGGCTTATTACCTGTATTGGGTTGTGCAGAAATGGGCCTGGGTTATGGTACTAGGCCTGGTAGGGTTTTGGAGTGTAAAGAGGTTACAAATAGTCTCCCAAGACTTTTTTTCTTAACCTAGTTGGAAAAGTGGCGAGACACACACTAAAGTGTGTAGTGTGTGTTTCCTCTTTACAAAGAAACCCTAAACCTAGTTTAACATAGGTCTTGAGAAAGGTGACCACACACCTGCACAACTGCCATTGGAGAACACCGGGGAAAGCTTGAGGGTTGAAGCTTTGGTGGAATCAAGAAACAGTTGATGAAGATTATTGTAAAGCACGCTACAAGGGTAATATCTCTTTCTTTTTGTGTGCACAAAATTATTTATTCCAAATTGAATACATAGAACAGAAAATCCTGTAACGGGATGATCTATCACAAGAAATCAATTTTTGTGAGTAGAGCAACCCGGGTTCCCAACAATTGGTATCAGAGCGTCAGGTTTTTGATACTGTTTTGTGTATTTAGGAATAAATAATCTTTGTTTATGCATGTGTTAGTAAAGGGCGGTGTTAGGTTTTATGTGATTTGATTGTTATTGGATGAATGATATTTTTTATTGAACAAATTTATGGCCTTAGATTTTTGTCGTGAAATCTTGTATTTGTATTATCGAGTCTTGTAACAAAAGGGGTGGATTACGACTCCATGTTTTCCCTTTTGATTTTTGATTTTTGCAATAGAATTAGGGTTTGTGTTATTTATATTGTAATTGTAAAATCAGAGTACCAGATTTGCAGTTTCCATATTGAAGGACTTCTTTTGCAAAATTCGGAGGACTTGATCTGCAGTTTTTTTAAGGAAAGGACCTGAGATGCAATTTTCGTATGCTGCACCAAATTTCATCTTCTTCAACGAATGGAGGACCTTACTTGCAATTTCGAGAAAGAGCTGTGAACGACATGGAAGCAGTCAACGGCACAGGTGGGTGTTGCCATTACGATAGGCAGTTGATGGCGGCACTTGGCGCTGCAATCTTGGAGGTGTTGCGGCTGCGATCGGTGGTCTATCGCAGGGGCAGCGGCACCTGGTGCTGCTGTGAAGCGGCGCTGCGCTACTGCTGTTTGGTGGCTCAGCCACTGTGATGGAGGCAGCGGTACATGGGGCTGCGGTTGTGTTCGTAGCGGTGGTTTCATCCATTGCTACTTCATCGAATGGCAAAGAAGGCGACTGCAGCAATGCCACAACGCAGCTACGGTCTCAACGTTGCTACTTGTTGGAGCGGCTGTGCTCGAGGATGGAGGCGGCGATGCCAGTAGACAGGGGCTACTGTTGTAGTCGATGTGGTGGTTTCTTCTTACACAAAACGTCCGACGTTGGCTTGAGGCGGCGGCTGAATCTCTTCTTTTTTGAGGTTTCTGTTGCTCCATGTAGAAATGAAGAAGATGGGTTATTCAATTTGGGCCAGATCCATGCAGTTAATCAGTTGGGCCAGATTCTGGTTTCGGACTAGAATGCTCAATATTCACTTGGGCCAGATTTTGATGAAATTAAATATTACCCATAAATTGTAAAATTGATCCATTTTTATTAATTGCAATGTGGGCTAAATTGTTTAGCTAGGCCAATGCAATGTGGACTGAATTTTACAATGGGCTGGAATATTTAATTGGATCATTACATTTTGACATTTGGGTTGAAGACTGAAACTTTGACGATTTGGACTGGACACTTGCAAATGGAAATAGAAGAATTGGGTCGGCTTGTGGCTCAATTGACTCTTTAATTAATTTGTAATTTTGTGTCTAGGTTTGATCATAAATTATGTTCATATTTGTTTTATTATCGCATTTATTTATTTATTGCTTTAATAATTTGTGAATGAATGTCATTAAATAACATGTCAAGTAGATCGCATAAACACCGCTCTAGGTACTATACTGTCATGCATTGTTTTATATTTTATTTTATTTTCTAAATGTTAGATTAGAAAATAAATATATTTATTAATAATTGAATCGATTTTAAGAGTTAAAATTGATTGGTAATTATTAAATTAAAACCCAACAATTCAAAATATTAAGTGAGTGAGGGTGCAAAATATTGTGAACCCACGACCTCCCCTATTAGCCTATTAGTAAAAATTTGTGTATGCCTCGTGCTAATTTAATTAGTCTCCCTATAGGAGGGCTGCACTGTTTTGATTACTAGATTGGGCCCAATTAGGTGATGATTTTTAAGTGTGAATTAATCATGATTACCCTATAGGTGACATAATTAATTTTTGGTACTTGAAATATTATTAATATAGGGGTTAGACACTTAAATCAATGGCATCGTAGGGACTTCCTATAGAATATCCAAACGATGTCAATGATGGCCAAATTTTAACAACTATAAATTAAATATTGCATGAGATGCTAGATATATTTAATTTAGTGGGAGGGTCCCAGCCTAGCCATAAATCACATTTATTTCTCCTATAGAGAAATGTGTTTAAGATTTTGGGGTTTTAGGCTGTCGTCATATTATAGTAGTTTTGGGTCTACTTGTGCATAATTCTTTATTCATGCATCATATATGAAAGTATTCACCATTTATGCAACTCGTGTTTAATACATTTATTTTATTTGAATGTCGTATTTCCACAACTAGTTATATGTTTAGACATCATCAACTAATTTGTGAAAACTGTAACATGTCTCGTTATAATTCTTTCAACTTATGACATTTGTTCGTGCTAGAAAATCATTGTTCAAAAATAATTATAAATCTTCCAATGAAAATGGTTTTATTTTGATGAGATGGTTTATTGCATAGTTTTGATTCTCACGTCAAGTACTTCGCAATAAAGACATCAAAATAGGATACCATATTTATTTTCTCGATGGAAGGGTATTTATGATAATTTGAACATTTTAATTATGGAGTTATACAAAATATGCTATCAAGCTATAATATATCTCTACTTATGAACCGATCACGATTTTTACAAGAGACCATTTGGTAAAACATGATTGGTCACTTTAATGTGGTGGAGGTTCCACTTGCAAACATTGATTCATGTGACATAATGCTTGAGAAATCTTTTAAGATGATCTCTTGCGGTTCAGTGTGGACTATATTCACCAGGATGAACGTGTCCCTAAAAGGTTCAATGTAAGCTATTCATAGAGAAGAGATTATTTTAAAGCAACAGATAGTATGGTAGGCCTCTAACCTTTTTGCTTTTGAGCAAAGATAGGATTAATGAGGAGGTAGCCTTCCCTGAAAACTCTATAATGGAGTAAGACTATTCATTGTGTTATGGTTAGTAATTGAGTCTATCTTGATTATAGATTCTAGAATAACTAATCACTATTGCAAGTTGTTGCAATATTGTCCTAGGTGACCAAATGACACAATGAGATAGAGTATACTATAAGGATAAGCACGGGTACGGTAATATGGAAAGAGCCGTTGGGCTTTTATGTTTGCGAAACAATTTGATTGTTATTTTGTCTATTTATTATTTGAGCGGAATTATTTAGCACTTAATCTCCAGTTATTAGTTAGAATTAAGTTAAATAATGCTCTTATTTTTGCGAGACAAATGATTAACAATCTCAAAGCTTTGTAAATGGTTCTAAATGTAATATTACTACAAGTGATAAGGGATAGATGACTCATTGTATTAATGAACCCTTTGATAAGATCTTAAGATAATCATATTTATCTAAATAAGATTGAAAGACTAGTAAAGATAGCCTCTAAGTATTTTGGAGGTGGAATCTATGTGGGCTTTTAAATTTTATTTAGAGGGTAAAATGATTAAGATCTTAAGCTTGGTCACACTTATCCAAAACTCGATTCTAATACTAGTAAGGGATGAACCTCAAAAGGATCTGAGGTGGAATTTATATTGTTTTCTGAATCTTGTTTAGAGGATTAGATAACCAAGAGTCCTTATACATTAAATAGACTTAATAGTTTGGGGATTAATACACTTCGATATGTGTGGATTCTTTGGTACTCAAGATATGAGAGAGTACGAGTAATTCATCACTTTTATTGATGATCACTCCAGATCTCGATTCTATATACTTAATATCTCATTGATCTGAAATGTTGAAGAATTTCTAGAATTTTGGACAGAAGTTGAGAAGTAATTAAGAGAATCGAGATACTTCGATTTCATCGAGGTTTGTGTATCTCTCATATGAGTTTAGGAACCATTTATCGGAAAAGGAGAATAAGGTATTACCAAATCAATGATGAGTTATCCTCGTTACTAGTTTCATTTGGAAATGTATACCGGAGATAGTCAGGTTCCTTCATAGCCTAGTACCATCGATTCGTTTCCTGAAATACCCCTAGAGTTGTGGCATGGGTGCAAGCCCAGTCTACACCACATTTAGATTTGGGGAATTTTGGTACACTAGCTGAAAGCAAGGATTGACGAGATGTATGCAACAATAAAGGTTTGATTATAAGGCATGCAACGAAACTAGAAATTATTTCTTCTATAATCCTCTGGTCAAGAAAGTATTTGTTGAGTACAAATGTAGCTTTCTTAGAGGATAAGGCATATAGAAGAATACAAATCAACAAGTAAAATTCTATTGGACGAGATGTTAGAACGTGGTTCAAACAACTTGATTCCAGATTTCCGCATAGAATTAATCTTGATGATTTGGAACTTCCTACGGAACCGATGGCGTCTGATCCTAGTGGGAGAATGGGCAAGTGGTTCAACCACTATTCTTGCCTGGTGATCCCAATGGACAGGGGAAAACCAAAGGTTGTAATCGAAGTTGTTCTCACTGTTCTGTCTCTTCTTTATGTTCATAAAGAGGCAGTGAAGAGGTTGATCCCAATTAGGGATATACCAAGTAGTGGGAGAAGAGGAAGGGACTCTGTTTGGACATTATGGAAATACACTTCCAGCTACTAAATGGAGTGGGAGGGTTGTAAGACCACCTTCTTGACGCTTATTTTACGGAGAGTCTTTTTAGATAGTCTCTACTGAAATAAGAGAAGATCTCCTCATTTAGGGAAATGGTAGAAGTCATAGGCTTGAAATCATGGAAGGTGAATGTGAACTCGGAATTAGATTCCTAGTAATCCAACAAGTTTGGATATTTGTAGACGCACCCAATGGGGTCAAACCTACAGGGTGTGATGATTTTTAAGATGATAAAAGAATGGTAGATGGAAATGTTGATACCTTTAGTGCAAGGCTTATGGTTGTGGGTTTGTGAAACCCTTCTCGCCAATAGCCATGCAAAAGTTTACCTGGATCTTTTATCCATTGTCGTTCATTGTGAAAATGAGGTACGACAAATGGATGTCAAGATGTTGTTTCTTGAATGCATCTTGAGGAAATCATTTACAAAGTGTAATCTGATGAGTTCATATTAAAAACCATGAAAGTAAAATTCATGACTTACAAGTTTCCAACTTTGGATTTGTGTAATTGTGTTAAGATATGTAATATAGAATTTGATAGAACCATTGTGATACATGTTCTTGATCAAAATCTTGATATATCTTAAGTATACTCGTGTATACAGAAAGATGAGATAGTTTTCGCGACTATTTATTTGAATGACACTCTACTTATGTGTGAGAGTATTTTCATTAAATAGTAGTTGGTACCAGCAATTAGACTTGAAGGACTTGTAGATGACTGTCTATTTTTCTGGACATCCGTACTTTTCGGAGTGGGAGAAAAATGGAATAGAATAGTCTCAAGTTTCATGTAATAATAAGATACTATCTACATTTGCAATATTGAAGTCTTGAAAGGAATAATGTTCTTTGTAGACTTTATCTATCTTATGAGTATTCTCCTAAGACTCATGGTAAGATATAGAAGGTTCCTTATGCTCCGGCTATAGGAAGCCTTACTTTGCACTAGATAGGTCATATCTTATGTTGGGGATATTGTTGGTGATTATGAGTTTGATCCAGGAGTAGATCATTGAATAGAGGTAAAGCATATACTGAAGTGTTTTCGGAAAACGAGTAAATGTTTGCTTATCTATTCAGTTTGTGATCTGATGGATTAAGACTAATTAAGATCTGATTTGACTAGGACCCTCGAGAGTCGTCAAAATTGGAATATAGTTGGGAGATAATGTGGTTAATTGGTTGGGTGTAACACAATCTTGGATTGTTTGTTATACAACCTTGACTTACATCGAAAGGACTTACTATCTTGGTTGAGGACATAATCATTAGTGTAATGATGGTGTTGACAAGATGGATTATTCGATGTTTCATGTATACTCTAAGGGCAAGTGGGAGATTGTTAGATGGAATTATATATGCCCATAGAGTATAATTCACGACATTCGAAATAAAATGTTTATTGATTGCATTAATATAAAGTTGCGTTTGTCCATGGGTCGATTTAATATTACAGATTGAGTGTTTAAGTTGTTAAACACAGAAAGATTCAATTTGTAATTCGATCTAAAATTAACGTTCACGATCAGTAAATAAATATGGATAATTTATTTTGATAAGATCATCTCGATTTTATTAAAGTCTATCTTTGACTTTGGTAATAAAATTGAGAGTACGTTTGGAACGTATTGGACGAGACCACGTGAAACTAATTTGTGACATTAACCATACAAGTTTAATTTCACTTGACTATTGTACGTGGGACCTTAATCCTAATCGAATAATGGACTTCGATTACTAACTTGAAGTTCTTTGAGGTATCAATGGGTGAGATCAATTGCTGATCAATATCTCGGTACTTTGTGAATTAAAGTGAACGAACGAGGAACATATATTCGTATTATGGAATCCGTCACCTTTTAGGTATGATCATAATCTCACTGGTTCTTCTAGTGGACAGTTGAATCTGAGCTCAGTAATTCGACAGTGACTGTTGAATTCTTGATGTGATGTGATCACATCGAACTGTTAGATAGAAGATGAGAGTTGAGAATTTATGAATATTCAGAGAAGGGCATTTTGGTCATTTTAACTTGCTCCGAATATTCAAGTTGATCGACGTGGGTAACATGTAAGAACAATAAGTCAGATGATATAATTATTGATTAATTGTTTCAGTAATTTTAATTTTACTAAGAGTGCAATCTCGTTCTTTTAGTGGAATAGAATGTGATTAATAAATTAATTTTGACTGATCAAGAGTTGATCGAGTCATAATTAATTTATTGGAACTTAGTTTAATTGGGTCCGATCAGATTCCCTCGGTGGCTTCACTATAATGGGTTTGTACAGGCTTATTACCTGTATTGGGTTGTGCAGAAATGAGCCTGAGTTATGGTACTAGGCCTGGTAGGATTTTGGAGTATAAAGAGGTTACAAATAGTCTCCTAAGACTATTTTTCTTAACCTAATTAGAAAAATGACGAGACACACACTAAAGTGTGTAGTGTGTGTTTTCTATTTACAAAAGAAACCCTAATCTTAGTTTAACCTAGGTCTTGAGAAAGGTGACCACACACCTGCACAACTGCCATTGGAGAACACCGGGGAAAGCTTGAGGGTTTGAAGCTTTGGTGGAATCAAGAAACAGTTGATGAAGATTATTGTAAAGCACGCTACAAGGGTAAGCTTCTCAAAACAATTTTTGTGTGTAAAATTATTTATTCCAAGTTGAATACATATAACAGAAAATCCTGTAACGGGATGATTTAGTCACAAGAAATCAATTTTTGCGAGTAGAGCAACCCGAGTTCCCAACATAAATTACAGTAAAATATGTGTCAATCTTGTTTTGATGTACTTAAATTATAAATATTTGATAGTAGTAATTAGAAATGTATTTAATTATTATTTGTTTACATTGTATTTAACTTTGCAAAATTATAAATAATTCATGTAACGTTAAATTTGATTTCTATGTAAATATATCTTGGTATAAATATGAATTAACCATTTTGTTCATTTCTTATTTTACATTTAACAAATTTTTTTCCCTATAATAATATATGAACTCTATGTTTTTTATAATTTTATTCATACGTACTGTTACCCGGCTTATATGTTAGCGGACCAATTCGACCCGACCAGAACTACCCGAATTGACACCTCAATAGAGTTGTTTGAGCAATGAGTTTTGCTCTCCTCCTCATAACGGGGAGGAGTTATGTTGCCCGAATGAAAGGGGGTGGGGTGGGGTGGGGGAGGGATCCAATGTCACCCACCCCATGGGTTTTGTTCGGGTGGGGAAATGGCTCTTCTCTCTGTGACGGGGAAGGAAAGAAATGTTGGAGCAATAACTCAACAGAGCATAAATCTATGAGCTTTTGGCTTGAGTATGCTATTTTTAAAACTCCTCAAAATGTAAATCAGAAAAAAGAATATTAGAAAATAGCTATAATAGTGGTTTATGACTTCATTCAGTACAAGCATGTTGAACGTCACCTTTCTCTTTATGAGTTAAGTGTGCTTGTCAACAAGAAAGAAACAAATGAGATGTCAATCTGATTTACCTTCCTATTAAATATTATTTTTTTACATCAAGAGAGTAGATGACTAATGTCTTTCATTCTTTTGAACAAACTCTTTTGATATCCCCAATTTCAAAACATTTCCTCCATTAAAGAGATGCCTTCTTTCGACTCTCGAAAGTTATCTTTTAAAGTTTATCAAGAGAAACACGCGGCATGCTCAATTAGAGCACAACTACTTCAAAAAAAAATTGCTCCACAGACACTTTTGAAATGACTTTTGTTGGAGAAATAACCTTGTAAGACATAAAGTCAAACAAGATTAGTCACAATAAATAATAGATTGACAATGTATAATTGAATTATTATTAAAGTAATAAAAACAAGTGATGAAAAACTCCCTCTATTGAACAAAAATAACCTACTGGATTAGTGTTCAAAGAGGGCTCAAATTCCTGTCCCAAAACTCCACAAAGGCAACACCATCCAATCAAGGCTAGTTAACACTTCAAGACAACACCCAAGCCACACAAACCCCACTGCCTACACACCCAACCAAACCAATCAAAAGAGGCTGCACCAAAGGAACCACAAGGAATTGACCACATCAAGAGCCAAACCAAGGCAGGAATTGCACCAAGATGGAACAAGCAAGAGCCAAACACAACAAGTTTAGCCATAGCAAGACACGATCACAAGGAGACACTGGGCACAACAAGAACCAAACACAGAGGACGGTAAGAACACGGTCACAAGGCACGAAGAACCACACGGTCAACAATCCACACAAGGAGGCTCATGATCGGTGGTTCACAAAGGGATGAGGGGCACACTTCCAATTACCAAGAGAGAAAGAAGGGAGGATGGGTCGGGTTCACAAAGGAGAGAGAGAGAGAGAGCCGCCTTTTCACAGAGAAAAGATTAGGGAAATGTCAAGAGTGTTCTGCCAAGTGGAAATTACACCTAACCCTACATTTAAAGAATCAAATTCATAAATAAGATTAAACTTGAATAACTTAAAAAATCAGGTGTTAAATAAATTTTTAATTTTAATACCAATAATTATTATGAAATTAAAATAAATTCATCAAACAATATCTCTACACCAAACCCTAATTCCTCTTATTTCACCTCCACCCCCCATACACAAAAGCAGATCCCGTCTCTCTCTTCTCCCTTTCTTCCCAGACGCTCCACCCACACACACAAGTAGACCCCGTCTCTCTCTTCTCCCTCTTTTCCCAGGCGGAGCGTCGTCCATCGCGGCTGCAACATTTTCAGAAACGGAATAGAAGCCCCTGCCCTGCGCCGTGTCTCCCACCCCGACTTGGTGATAGCGCCACTGTAGTTATTGTCGGTGTGGAGTGATATGGTTGTGGTGATGAAGCACAGTAGACGATCTGTGAAGCGTTGGGTTGAAAATGGCAGCGACGGTGAAAAAAAAAGGTTGTCTTCATTGAGTTGCGCACGGTGCTCGTTGCTGCCGCCTCCAAGGTTTGTGATTTTTTGGTCTTTTTTGTGATTTTGTTGGTGGTGGTCGTGGTGGAGGGCTATAAGTTGTGGTATTTGTGGCGGCTATGCTGGTGGTGAGGGCAAGTGGCGGCAACGGTGGTAGAGTAACAGTGTTTTTGGTTGGAGACGGCGCTGCCGGCGATTGGTGGTGGTGAGACGTTAGTGGTTACATGCGTAGATTGTGTGAGATGTGAGTTGGTCGGTGGTGGTGGTGCAGTCGGCGAGAAGTGGAGTCGGTGGTGGTGGTGCAGTCGGTGGGAATTGGAAGCTTGCACGGTGATGGTGGTGAAACGTAGGTGACGACAGGTGGCGGATGCAACCGGTGATTGCAATGTTGTGACTTAATAATTTGACTAGATGTTGTGACCTAATAATTTGACAAATGTGACTTGAAATCTCTGAATAATTGTGACATAATCGTGACATGTGATAAAAAAATAGTGGTAATTGTGACTTGAGATTTTGAATAATTGTGACCTAACTCGACCTGTGACCCTAAAATAAATTTGTGACTTAATATATTTGTATTTGTGACCTACTATTTTGATAACTATGACTTAAAAGACTGGTGACCTAATAATTTGATAAATTGTGACCTAAAAATAACTTTGGATCGATTAATTTAGAATTTGTGACTTTGATATTATTTATACATCGATAAAATTGTTATTGTGACCTACTATTTTGATAGTTTATGACTTAAGCAATTTGCGTTTTGTAACCTGAATTTATATTGTGTTGTGACCTAAATTTATATAATTAATAAAATATTTTTAATTATTTAAGTAATTATAACTACAACATGATTTTTGAAAGTTTTTAAGTTATATCTTAAAATTGAAATTGTGTTTTTTAAATACCTTATATATGTATTTTTCCCTTCTGCCAAACTGAGGGTTGGGTGTGGGTATCTAATAAGTTAGACACTTAATTAAGTTAGGTGGGGAGCTCTAATTAAGTTGGATCATCTACGAAGTCTACCCATCGAGTAATAGGATCGAGACTCAATTAAAATCTCGAAGTGAGTAGTTAATCACTTAGCCCATCTAGAAAATGGGTTACAAAACTTGTGGAGTTTTGGGCAGTACCACTCTATTCGATCATGGGCCAAAATACCCGCAAAGCATAATAAACCCGATAAACCAAAAATTCCAACAACTTTAAACACTCCTTCTCCAGTTGTAAAACGTTAGGGGTTTTTCTTTCAAAATTGATTAATATTAAGTCTGTGAGGCTGTAGATACCATAATCCTCCCAATGGGATTCCTTCCCAGCCTAGGTCTAGCCGAGTGCATTTTTCTTTCTCTAAACCCTTATTCCTTGAAAGAGACGAAGAGAAGATCTTGATTCTTTAAATATACATCGCAAATCATGGTCATGAGGAGCCAACACAGTATTGTTCTTAGATATTTCATTTAGACTTGATCATACTAAAATATTTTACAAATCTAATTTCATAATTATTCTTATCTTCTCTGACACTGTTGCATTTAGAAATTGATTTATTTATATTTTTGAAGTAAAATGTATAGTTAAAAAGTAGTTTAAAAAATTTTGTTATTTACAAATTGATTAATAAATTATAATAGTTGCGTTACAAAATAGGTTAAATTGAAAAAGATATAGTATTTTTGTCTGAGTAAAAAAATGTAGATTACAGTTATAAATTTTTTGCATATTAGCCTACAATGCTGAGTTCTCAAGTTGAATTTGGTAAACAAGTGATTTCCATTATTTTAAAGTTAATTTTGATTGCTATGCGGTTGATTCTCATAGTTTAACAAGATTGAAATTATTTTGTTTGTTTAGATTTGATAATGCTAGTTTACAAAAGTTCTTTATGTGATTTTAAGTTGGTTAAATATAATTTTTATTCATATATTCTTAACTTTAATATCCACCGATAATTTGTTCAATGACTTTTTGTAAACGCTATTAAAAAAAGGCACTATAATGTTTTTTTTTTTTTTTTTTTTTTATTGCAGAGAGATTTTTTAGATAAAGTTAAAAGGATAATTGCACTTCATACTATTTTTATATTACGCATTCGTTTGGTAAATCAAATAAATTAATTTACAAATCAATTTATAAACTACACAATTTACAAAACTTATTTTTAACCATATATTTTATTTCTCCAGTTTTCAATCACCGTTTTTTACCTCAAAAATATAAATAAAATCAATTTATAAACCAAATAGTATTACTAAACAGAGGCGGAACTACTTATTCATGATGAGTATATTGTTGAAAGACGTTATAATTGTATCTTCACAAATTCTGCAACGTGTTTGATTAAATATTTGATCGAATATAATGAAAAGTATCGTAAAAAGTTGAAATATATAACGTTGATACTAAAAATGCGCTTTAAGTATCATAAAAATTTGAAATGTATCACGTTGTGATAGCAAAAAATTAAAAAATATCATAAATATCATGTTATAATATTTTAAAAGTATTACAAGCATCATAATATGATATTTGTTTTAAAAAATGTAAATTTCATTAATAAATTTTTTTGACGTATTAATCAATATTATACTTTTAAAGGACTTAATTTTCAATTATGATACAAAAAATTGGGAGTGTATTTAATTGTTTAAATATTGTTGGAAACTTTAAAAGTTTAGGGGTATTCAATTGAGATTTTCGTATATACTTTTAAAAAGTCTCTAAAAATCACATGATATTCAATTTAGACTTTTAGAAGTTTCTACAAATTCTAGGATATTTAAATTGAGAATGACTTTTGGAGGTTTCACTACTTATGAGACTTTTGGAGACTTTTTTATTAAAAATTATAAAGAACTAATCTCAAAAACAATCTCCCATCTACCATGAGATTTGTCAAGACTTCAAAATTATAAATTGACTTTTACGCAAGAACACATATTCTGAATTTCTCAAAACAATCCAAGAAACATAGATTTTCAAATATATATACCAAGAAATCGACATATTAAAACGCTGACAATTAATAATTTTGATAAAAAAAAATGAAAAATATATACATAGTCTATTGCCTTTTCATTTGTAAATTGTCATGCATGTGACTTGATGGGTATTCTCAATTTTGTCTTTAATTAGTTGTAGGTTCTGCCACCCATATTTTAGTTTAAACATTTTTCTTTTGTTACTAGCTTGTTTCCGGAGGCAGCAATAGTTCAGCAGAGGAATGTGAGTTCAGTAGAGAAATATGATTGTAAATAATAGTTAAAATAGCGTGTCTAAAATAATGTAGAATATATGTACAAATTAAGTTTTTTTTTTTTTTTTTTTTAAACAATTTTTATTGATATGAGAATTATGATTTATTTCGTTGCATTCTTGTTGATGATTTAGATATATAAGAAATTGTTTAAAATATTACATTATATAGGTATGTTTTTATATAAATGAAAGTCTTAAAAATCATTAGAAAAAGTCTACAGAAAATCATGAAGGATTTTTAATAATTCTCAAAAAATTCATAGAAGTCTATTAAAACTTCATGAAATTCATAAAAGTCCTGCATTGAAAAAAGTTTTGAAATCAACACTTGGAATTTGTACAAATGCCACAAACTTAAAGGGTTGGTTCATAAATATTGGAGATATAACAGTGTCGGATAACGTAATTGATCACTCCACGTCCTCCAATATATGACTTTTTATAATTCTTAACAAATTCATAAAAGTTTATTGGAACTTCGGGTGCTTTTAATACGCATTGAATTCCATGAAAAATATGATTTTTCATTTGATTTTTTAACTTTGCGCTATTTGGTTATCTAAATTTTTCATGAAATTTATTTTTCCACTTGCCTCGAAATTCGATATTTTCTTTGTTTTGAATGAATTCGTTTTCTAATGGGGGAGGAAGTTTTATTTTCAATGGAAAATCTTATACCATTTTCGTTAAGTTTAATCATTTTTATTGTTATTAATTGATTTTATTTTTTTTCTAAAAATTAACATTATTATTATCAAGTACAAATATGTGAAAAATAGTTTTTTTTATTAAAATAGATAAATTTTATTTTATTTTTCATGAAAAGTAATGTCAATCAAACAACAAAAGTTGAAAAATTTCATACTTTTTTCACCTAGAAAATTAAACAATTAAACACATTAAACTTTCAATTCTCAAAAATTTAATTCCCTAAAATTCATTTTCTTTCCATCCAAATTTCACATCGCTATCAAACGCAACTTCCAATAAATCCACAAAAGTTAGGCACTTAAAAAGTTTTGAATACATCCCTGGGTATTTGTGCAAATGCAACAAACTTAAAGGATTTGTTCGTAAATATTGAAGATATTACAGGGTCAGATAGTGTAATTAATCACCCCCCACCTCCAATATATCTGAGATACGGGAAGAAGCGAAAAGAAACGTAAGAACCTGTGTTCTGATTCGCAATGAATTGAAAGTCCAAGAGATCCATTTCAGTCAAGATAAGCTTCCTAATTACTGAATTCTCTGGAGAATTCTATACACCAATCAATTGAAAATTGAACTCGATCGAGCATAAATGGCGCCTCCAGCTCAATCTCAAAAATCCTCTTCACCCTCTCAACCCTCCGGGTATTGGCCTGATCCCTTTCTCCATTGTGTTTTATGTATGTACGTTATTATATTTTATTGCATTTTTCGAGACGGATAAATTGATGAGGAACTGTTGGAAGGTACATTCAGCACCAAACACTAGAGACAAAAATTATACTTACAGTAATTAACGCGTTGGAATATGCAAATGGAGGTTTAATTTTACCGGATTGACTTCTGAAAGTCAAGCGTGTAAAGAGATATAACCATGTTGAATCCAGCGAACTCATTATTGAAACCCCTCCTAATCTCTCTGTCCATAGAGCCCCTCCACCCCATTCTTCCCATAAATTCAGTGAAAGAAATGATTTCGTTCCCTTTATTTTTGGGTGTCTGTACATGATGGAATTTGATAACTGAAAAAGATTACTCGAGCAAATGGCAAAAATAATGAATTTTTCCATCTCTTTTCCTCGCAACCAGACACCCGAAAATACTCACAGTAGCAATTCTCGAAACTCTAACTCTTCTTTTGATTTGAACAGAAAGGGGGAAGTTTCGGATGTGAAAATGCAGCTCCGGCAACTAGCAGGAAGCAGAGCTCCTGGAACCGACGATTCAAAGAGGGAGCTTTTCAAGAAGGTGATCTCATACATGACTATTGGGATTGATGTGTCATCAGTTTTCAGCGAAATGGTGATGTGCTCCGCGACCTCGGATATAGTACTAAAAAAGATGTGTTATTTATATGTTGGGAATTATGCAAAGTACAATCCAGATCTCGCACTTTTGACAATTAATTTCCTTCAAAGGGATTGCAAGGATGAGGATCCAATGATTCGTGGTTTGGCTTTAAGGAGTTTGTGTTCACTACGTGTCGCAAATTTGGTTGAGTACTTGGTGGGGCCTTTGGGTAATGGATTGAAGGATGGAAATAGTTATGTGAGGATGGTTGCAGCTGTTGGAGTTCTCAAGTTATATCATATTTCGCCTTCAACTTGCATTGATGCTGATTTTCCATCTATGCTCAAGCATTTGTTGCTCAATGACAAGGATGCTCAGGTAGGATACTTACATGTGATTTTATGTGCTTATATATTATATATATCTTATTATAGATGCTGGTTCTAATGTTTAAATTAGTGGCCAACATATGTTGCGATAATATAATATTAAATCAAAAAACCTGTCATAAAAACTTCATCAAGATTCATAAATCTACCTTTCTAATGATCAATTTTTTTTTTCTTTTTTTTTTTCATCAGGTAGTTGCGAACTGTTTAACTTCTCTACAAGAGATCTGGGGTCTGGAAGCGAGTACCTCTGAAGAAGCGGCAAGGGAGAGAGAGAACTTGCTTAGCAAGCCAGTTATATACTACTTTCTAAACAGGTATGTAATAGGATAATTGTTTGTTGCATTGATTATCTTTTTTACAGTTAGAAGTCAATATATATATAGCAACAGTGTATGCTATTTCTTCTCTCTCTCTCTCTCCCACTGTTTACCACATTCTATATTGGGCAAGCTGTTCAGGGCTTCCTGAGAGGCTACTCAAGTGAGAGCAATAAATAATCACTCAACAGGTCCCTGGTTTGCTCTCTTTTTCGCAAAATTATTTGTTAACAAGGCAGAGATAATAAGGATCTCTGCTAACAGTAAATTGAACTTGTAACTGACCCTTTACCAACATTATCCCATGCCTGTTAGTTTTTTTGGTCTTGTCAAAAGATACCATGCTGGTTAGTTTATAATATTAGAGGACAGCAGAAAAAGCTTTAGTTGTTTCCTCCCGGAGATGGAATATTGCTCGATGACACACATGCATCCTGCCCTCTCAGTCTCTCCGTTTCTCAATTTCTAATTTCTGTAACATTTGTTTCTCTATGTATCTATTCATATAATGATGAAAATTAGCAGCAGTCCCGCGAATTGATAAGCTCCTATTAATTGTTAAGCATAAAATAAATACTGACATAACCTGGATTCTATGCTATATTTGTGGTCTTAGCAGTCAGAAATATCTAGTGATTTCAAATTGAATTGATCATGTGTAAGATATTATTGGAATACCCCTCCCCTCCCCTCCCAAACACAAGCACACACATTCGCATGTTTGCATGCTAAACACATAGATGCAGAGACCACCTCAGATATATCTTCACCAAAACAAAGTATCTAATTCCCCACTTGATGGTGTACAGGATCAAAGAGTTCAGTGAATGGGCACAATGTATTGTTCTGGAGTTGGTTGCTAAGTATGTTCCATCTGATAGTAATGAGATCTTTGACGTCATGAATCTTCTTGAAGATAGACTTCAACATGCAAATGGTGCAGTTGTTTTGGCAACCATTAAGGTGTTTCTACAAATGACACTATCCATGACAGATGTTCACCAACAGGTGCATAAACTTTCATTATTAAGCTTGTGTTCGGCTTTTGTTGATTATAATCAACACATTTTTCAACACAACTTTTTAACCACACATCTTTTCTCTCTCCAATTTTTAACCACATCTTACCTAAAAAACACAAATTACACCAATTATTACATGTTATAATAGTTGCCGAACGGTCCATAAATATCATCTTATTTTCTGTAATTGAAGGCGATTTTCTTTTTCTTTTTTATTTTTTTTAAAATTTTTTCCCCATTGAATTTACTCCTTTAAACTTCCATTTTCTGCTTTGGAAGCCAAAATGAGTATTCTCACGAACTGTGTTGCTGTTTTTACAGTGTTGAATATTTACTTGTTGACACTTACACTTGAATCTAAACCTCTTGGTTCTCTTCTAATCGGAAGTCCGTATACACATTTAGATCTCGCTGCTGCTTCTGACACATGATTAATAATGAGGAACAGCTGAAGTAACACCATTACAGTTGGCAAGTCATTGCATTGTAAAACCATCAAAAAGAATGTTTTCAAGATATCATGCCATCTTCTTATTCTCCATAAAGTTACTCGTACTGTACGTTGCACGTTGTGATCCACAATTGCATGAATCTTTGAAGATATTTTACAGATTTTTCTCTTTGCACAGTTTTGAGTCCTGATATAATGGTGCACATCACAACCATGGATGATCCTTAAATCTTGTATAGAATTAAATCAATTTTAGGAATGCCCTCTTTTCAAATTCTTAGCCCTTTTTGCTTCAGATTAAGTATACCATATATGAAGTTCTCTTACATCTTATCAGTAAATATGTAATTCCATTTGCAGTAAATCTTTCTTTGCCAGATGCTGTTTTTGATGGGTTCTCCATGGCACAATATTCCCTCAGTAATTCTGCTGACTTTTATTTTTCTTGTGCATTATTAGTTAAGCTGACATGCTTTTATGACATCTCATGAGTTAACTTATCAAAGAACAGAAGTATATCCTATGATTTATATCGTCAAGGTGTATTTATTCATTTGCAAAATTGATATCTGTAGCCTGTTACTCCTTCCACAATTATCCTTGTCTACTCTTTAAATTTTTATTGAACTTCCTTGTCAGGTGTATGAACGTATCAAAGCCCCTTTGCTCACTCTAGTGAGCTCAGGAAGTCCTGAGCAATCATATGCAGTGTTAAGCCACCTACATCTACTTGTGATCCGTGCACCATTTATATTCTCTTCAGACTACAAGCATTTCTACTGTCAGTACAATGAACCATTTTATGTCAAAAAATTAAAGCTAGAAATGTTGACTGCTGTGGCAAATGAGAGCAATACATATGACATAGGTGGGTATGGCTCTGTGTAAATGCTCAAACTTGTGCAATGAAAGTTGACAATGCCCTTCTTTCTAATCATTCTCTGGTAACAGTTGGTGATTCCTTACCTTTTTGAGCATGACTAACATGTACCCTTTCACTCCATATTAGTGACTGAACTATGTGAATATGCCGCAAATGTCGACATCCCAATGGCAAGAGAATCAATTCGAGCTGTTGGCAAGATAGCATTGCAACAGTATGATGTAAATGCCATTGTTGATCGGCTGCTTCAGTTTCTGGAAATGGAAAAGGAACACGTGACTGCTGAAACTCTGGTAAGCATCTCATTTTTCTGTTCAGATGCCTGGGACTTGGGATAATATTGATTGTTAACAGTTTATGTATTGTGTACGTTTCAGTAATGTAGCACTGGAATCTTCTTAATTTAAGGCAGCTTGATAAAGTTGAGAATTCTTGTTCCAGGTGCTTGTAAAAGATCTTCTCAGAAAATATCCTCAATGGAGTCATGACTGTATAGCAGTTGTTGGGAATATCAGTAGCAAAAATGTCCAGGAACCCAAAGCCAAGGCAGCTCTTATTTGGATGCTAGGGGAGTATGCCCAAGATATGCAGGATGCTCCATACATTTTAGAGAGTCTTATTGAGAACTGGGATGAGGAGCACTCTGCAGAGGTAATAAGATGGCATTATCCTGTGTTAGTGATTTTCCTGGATATATTTTAAGATTTCATTAATGGTACCACTCAGTTGCTCCATATTCAATTAGCTCTTTCTTTTTTTTTTTTTTTTTAATTTTTTTATTGGTAGTGCCTTGTACTGCTCCAGTTAATTTTAGTTTATGGCAAGTAATATTTTTGTTGTGCCTTTCTATTTGATACGAGCACTTTTTGTAGAGTATTGTAGACGCTATTTTTTGCTCTAGTAAGTTTCTAGCTAGAAAATGAGAAAGTATAACTAGTGATAGTTATTTTTAACCATTTTGTTTGCTGAATAAGGCATCAAATAATCAGATGTCTACATCATCTGCTTGTGTGACTAGTTTTCTGTGTATAGGTTCGTTTACATCTTCTTACAGCAATAATGAAGTGTTTTTTAAGAAGGCCACCAGAGACTCAGAAGGCCCTGGGAGCTGCTTTAGCTGCTGGTCTGGCTGATTTTCATCAGGTCTGGCTTGTCTGCATGATTTTCTGGAAAGTTGAAAAAATTCGTTTTGAAGTTTTACTGGACTTATGATTAATTTATGTAGAAATTATTTTTAACTTCCAGATTGTTGCAGGATGTTCACGATAGGGCCTTGTTCTATTATAGGCTTTTAAAGTACAATGTATCAGTAGCGGAACGAGTTGTAAATCCTCCAAAGCAAGCTGTTTCAGTCTTTGCGGATACTCAGAGTAGTGAAGTCAAAGATCGTATCTTTGATGAATTCAACAGTCTATCTGTTGTATATCAGAAGGTACCTCTACTTTTATTCCAATATCCTTGGAAGTTGTGAACTACTTAAAATTAATTTCAATTGGAAAGTAACCTTAGTAATTTACGTTACATAAAGATGAAGATGGACAGCTGACAGATCTTAGTTGGTCCCATTGGCTTCATATCTGATAAGAAAATCATTTAAAATTCCAAGAAAGGCTGAATTTTTACATTTACAATTAATTTATATTTCAAATTCACTCCTGCAGCCTAGTACTGAACATAAATGTTCAACAAACATGAAAGTCTGAGAATAGAATATTCAGAGAAATATTTGTCTGTTGATTCTAGATACAGAAAATACATCATGTATCTGAAGCACATGTTAACTAACGAGATTTTCTTGCAGCCGTCATACATGTTCACTGATAAGGAACATAGAGGGCCATTTGCATTCTCTGAAGAACTTGGTAATCTGTCTATTGACACAGAATTGGCGGATAAAGTAGTACCTGCTCAGAGAGTTGAGGCAAATGACAAGGATTTGCTGTTGAGTACTTCAGAGAAGGAAGAGAATCATGGTTCAGTAAACAACAATTCTGCATATAATGCTCCTTCATATGATGGTTCGACGATGGTAGGTGCCTTACAGGCTCAACAAGACCTTCTATCATTAGACCAACCACCTCCAGCAAATGCGCCTGTCAGCTTGGCAATTGATGACCTACTTGGCCTAGGATTGCCAGTTGAGCCTAGTCCCACTCCTTCACCTCCAGCTTTAATGCTTAATGCTAAAGCTGTTCTAGATCCCAACAGTTTTCAGCAGAAATGGCGCCAACTCCCAGTAGCCGCTTCCCAGGTTAATATTCATAGCTTGACTTTTATTAATTAGTTTTTCATGTGACTTATGACCTTTGCTTATGTGAAAATTTGCGCACACATCTCTTTTTGACTCCAGATTATGTGCACCAAATATAGAGAGGCAAAAGTTAATTGTAGTTCGCTTAATTAGCATCTCGAAAGGATAAAGGGGATTCCTGAAATTCAATTTGTAATACACCCCATGCCCAGCTCAGATTCATCTGTCCCTTCCTCACAAGATCATTGCTTATTGCCTCTGTCCTTAAAATTCAATGCATATGATTCTTCCCTTACCATTTGAAGATTATATGCATGTCCAATCATAAGCTAGCAAGTAATTTTAAAATTCTCCTGGCCAAAATACACATCCAGGTTTGTCAAGGGGTCAGTGGTCGATTCGGAAGAGAAAGGATTATGGAAACAGATATTTTTCACAGCATAAATTCTCTTGCATTTCACTGGAATATATATACAGAAGCTAAGCTATATATGCAATAGATACAAAGAATAATATATAATATCTGATGGTACAAGAGGACGGTCCTATACAACAAATTATCAAGTGAGTCATCACTAGAATCCAGCTGGCTGCAACAGATTTATAGTGGTTCCTTTTTGTGCCAAGATATTCCTTCACGTTTTATCCTCTTTAGTTATTTCTGTTCCTTCATCCTTTATCTTTTGTAAGTCCAGCAAATCAGTCTTTCTCTTCCCTTTAACACCCCCGCTCAAGGTGGATAATCTAGACATTATTCCAACCTTGTTTCTAAGATAGATGAACCTTGAAGTAGGAAGTGCCTTAGTCAATAGATCAGCTATTTGAGCAGATGAAGAGATGTAGCAGACTTTCAGTTGCTTGTTAATCACTCTGTCCCTCACGAAGTGCAAGTCTAGCTCTATATGCTTGGTTCTAGCATGGTACACTGGGTTTGATGCTAGAGCTGCTGCACCAACATTATCGCACCAGACTGTAGGACAATTAACCAGATCGACATTTAACTCACCCAACAATGACTGAATCCATGAAATTTCTGCAGTAACATGGGCCAAAGCCCTGTACTCTGCTTCTGTACTCGAATGAGCCACAACATGCTGCTTCTTTGAGCTCCAAGATACCAGATTTCTCCCTAAATAAACACAATAACCTGCAACCGAACGTCTGTCATCAGGGCAAGCACCCCAGTCTGCATCACAAAATCCACTTATGTTTAGATCTCGATTGTTCCTGATAGTTATACCAAAATTTGTAGTTCCCTTCACATATCTGCAGACTCTTTTCAACAATAGCCAATGTACATCAGTTGGTTCCTGTAGGAACTGACTCAACCTGTTTACACTGAAACTTAAATCTGGTCTTGTATATCCCAGATATTGTAATGCTCCAACACAACTCCTATAAATAGTAGGCTGACTCAGTTTGTTTCCTTCATATTTTGAGACCAGTTTTCCTGAGACCATTGGAGTTGAAACAGGTTTAAGTGATTCAAAGCCAAACCTTTTAAGAAGATCCAAGGCATATCTGTTCTGGTTGATAAAAAGTCCTTCCTCACTTCTAATCACTTCCATTCCCAAAAACCTTTTAATTTGTCCAATATCCTTTAGTGCAAACTCACCATTGAGCTTATTGATAAATCTTTGCAGCTGTTCAGAGTTGCTCCCTGTAATTATTATATCATCCACGTATACCAATATGTAAATTACATAGTTTTGTGCCTCAAAATGGAACAGAGAACAATCTGCCTTAGATTGCTTGAATTTCCAGTCAAGTAATGTCAATCTTAATTTGTCATGCCAAGCCCTTGGTGCTTGCCTTAATCCATATATGGCCTTCTTCAGCTTGCAAACAAAATCAGGTCTTTCCTTATCTTCAAAGCCTTCTGGTTGGTACATAAACACTTCCTCCTGCAGAGTTCCATTGAGAAATGCATTATTTACATCAACTTGCCTTATGTCCCAGCCTCTGTTAACTGCAATAGTGAACACAATCTTCAAAGTAGAAGCCTTCACAACAGGGCTGAATGTCTCAGTAAAATCAATTCCTGGAGTTTGCAAGAAACCTTTAGCTACCAATCTTGCTTTATGCCTCTCAACTTCACCATTTTCATTGTACTTAACCTTGAAAACCCATTTATTCCCTATAACTTTATTGGCTTTGCTAGGGTGAATCAGTTCCCAGGTTCCATTTCTTTGTAAGGCTTCATACTCATCCTTCATAGCTAATCTCCAACTTTTATTTTTAAGAGCTTCTTGTGCTGTTGAAGGTTCTGAGAGTTCAAGATTGTATACCTTGGGCTTAAAGATACCATCTTTACCCCTTGTAATCATAGGGTGATCTGACTTTCTCACAACCTCTTCCTCATTTTCAGTGTTATCAACATCTCCTTCACTCTGTCTCTGATCAGATTCATATATCAGATTATCACCATCAATTCCTACTTCATCATGCTGATCTGTATTGCTGTTGAGAGATGCTGATTGATAGGAGGGTATAGGATCAGCTCTATCAGATTCAGGTGTGAATTGTGTGGAAGAATTAGAGTTATTCTGGATATCAAAGTGATCTTGAAAGGCTGGATTTGAGTCTATTGTGTTTTTTGAGATATGTGAAGAATTGAAGTTTGTAGGCAATGGATAGGAGATAACTGTTGGAGTTGGTGAATCTTTATGTTTATTAAGGAAGCCTGACTTAAATGGAAACGTATTTTCATCAAAGATGACATGCCTAGAAATGAAAATTCTACCTGTAGGACTTAGACACTTGTACTCTTTGTGAGATCCACTTAAGCCTAGATTTACACACCTCTGGGAATGAAATGATAGTTTGTGTTTATTGTAAGGTCTAAGATATGGATAACAAGCAGATCCAAATACTCTCAGTTGTTCAAGGTTCATAGTTTTCTGAAACAACACTTCATAGGGTGATTTGAGTTGTAATATAGGCGTAGGTAGTCTATTTATTAGATAATTGGCTGTTTGAAAGGCTTCAACCCAGTAATGGAGAGGCATTTGAGCTTGTGCAAGCAAAGACAGCCCCACTTCAGTCAAGTGTCTGTGCTCTCTCTGCACGACCATTCTGGGGGGATGTAAATGGACATGAATATCTAAGCTCAATTCCACTTTCTTTAGCTAATCCTTCAAAGGCTCTATACTCCCCCCCATAGTCACTCTGCAACCCTTTAATTTTCCTTTCAAACTTTGTTTCTACCAGTGCTTTGAATTGTTTGAATAGATGCAGTGATTCTGATTTTGATTTCATTGGATAAATCCACGAATATCTACTATAATCATCTAGAAATAGAATGTAATATCTAAATCCTTCGGTGGATCTCACAGGGGAGGGTCCCCAAACATCTGAATGCACTAAGTCTAGGGGATTTTTGGCCTGTGAATGTGACAATTTAAATGGAAGCTTGTGTGACTTGCCAAACTGACATGCTTCACAAAACAAAGAAGTTTCATTGAACTTAAAGTTTGTAATACGTGTTTTCAATACATGGTTAAGAATGTTAGAAGATGGATGACCCATTCTTCTATGCCAAACTACAACTCTAGGATCAATTTTTGACACATTACATTGTTCTGTTAAGCTAAAGACGGGAAAATTGAAGAATCTGGTTTTTTCAGAGGTTTGAGGCTGAGGTTTATTTGTCAAGTTGATCTGATAAAGCCCATCTCTAAGCCTTCCTTGAACCAGCACCTTCCCTGTCAGCAAGTCCTTCACAACACAACAAGTAGGATAGAATTCAATAAAGACTGCATTATCTGAGGTGAATTTGGACACACTTAGTAAATTTTTCTGGACTTTAGGCACAAGTAAAAGGCTGTTTAATTTTAACAACTTTTCATCACACACATTTATGTTCTTTCTACCAGTATGAGTAATAGGGAGAAGGTTACCATCTCCTACTTTAACTTTTTCCAAACCAGTGTACTCCTTCATATCATCCAGATTTCCTGGATTGTTTGTCACGTGGCTGCTTGCACCGGAATCAGCAAACCAAACAGAGTCTTCCAGTGTGTTAGGTGAAGCATAATAGGCTGAGTAGTTGTTGTTCCCTTCATCAGTTTTGTTGGCTGCAAAGTTCTCATCATACCTCTTAAAACACCACCCAGCTTGATGGTTCTTTAGCCCACAGATTTGACAAGGAGCTTTATATTCTGTGTGTCTTCCTGCACTTCTGCCTCGTCCTCTAGTTCTTCCTCTGCTACCATGAAACCTTGAGTTTCCTCTATAGTTTCTGCTGCTAAAGTTTCCGCCTCTGTTACCTCCTTGGCTGAAGTTAACTGAGCCAACACCAATCCTTATTTGATTAAGATATTCCAGTCTACTCTCAAAGGTGAGTAAGACTGAAGTTAACTCATGCCAGTTCACTTCATCCTTACCATTAAGTTGAACAACAACCGGAGTATACTCTTCATCTAGCCCAGTTAACACTTGTGTTACCAGATCTGCTTGACTAATCTTTTTTCCAGCAATCTCAAGGTTATCTGCCAATTTCTTCACATTTGTGAGATATTGATCCATAGTAAGTGAGCCTTTTCTCATTCTTTGCAGCTCAGATGTCAAGAAAGTCATTCTTGCTTTGTTCAAAACTCCAAAGCTCTCCTGGACTGCTGTCCATAGTTCAAATGAGTTATTGCTTCCCATCACCTTCATTGCAATATCAGGCGTCATTGTGGCATAAAGCCATCCCATCAATAACTGATCAGTGGTTACCCATTTCGTGTATTCTGGATTGACAGATGTTTCTGTGGTTGCACTCTCAGCAGTTACCACTTGACTGGTAATCGTCTCTTCTGGGCATTTCTTTGTCCCTAGAATAAACCCTTCAAGATTATTGCCTCTGATCACAGGCATTATCATATTTTTCCAAAGTAAGTAGTTGTCTCTGTCCAACTTGACAGAGACGTTTTGGGTAGGATTAAAGAATGGTGCTGTGTTTTGGTTAGCTGAATTTGAAGACTGAAAAGTTGTATCAGTGTTCCCGAAATTGGTTTGATTTTGAGTAGACATGATTTCACAGCTCTGATACCAAGAAAGGATTATGGAAACAGATATTTTTCACAGCATAAATTCTCTTGCATTTCACTGGAATATATATACAGAAGCTAAGCTATATATGCAATAGATACAAAGAATAATATATAATATCTGATGGTACAAGAGGACGGTCCTATACAACAAATTATCAAGTGAGTCATCACTAGAATCCAGCTGTCTGCAACAGATTTATAGTGGTTCCTTTTTGTGCCAAGATATTCCTTCACGTTTTATCCTCTTTAGTTATTTCTGTTCCTTCATCCTTTATCTTTTGTAAGTCCAGCAAATCAGTCTTTCTCTTCCCTTTAACAGGAAGGACTAGGATGCATGCTTATTAGCCGTTTAGCTAATATTTCTTCCGTCCCATAAAGATATGCTCATTTCTATTTTTACACATTAAGAAAACATAATATTTGTTGGAACTATAACTTTATAAATATTTTCCGTAATACACTCCTACATTAATTAATGGATAGCTCATATTTGTTGATAACAATGTATATTAAATAAGGGTATATTAGAAAATGAAGACATTAATATACTCTCAATAGAGAAAGTGGTATATAATTTGGGACAAATAAAAAAGGGAAAACGGGCCTATCTTTGTTGGACGGAGGGAGTATATACTAAGATGGGATTATCAATCTATAATTTATCGTTTTAGTTTTGTAATGCAAAGGGCAGGTAGTCTTTCTAATGGTTCAGCAAATAGAACTTTTAACATTTATTAGCAAGTCTCTTCTTTTGATAGAGAGGTTTTAAGACATCACTTCCTGTTCAGTTCACATTTTTTTTGCAATCATTATATAGTTATGTAATCTTTTTCATTTAATTGCACTCCGAGTAATCTGTATATATCATGTCTTGCCTTTGTCTTGTTCAGGAAATATCCATGAATCCACAAGGAGCGTCTGCATTGTCAAGTCCTCAGGTTCTACTTCGACATATGCAAGGTCAGTCCATCCAATGCATTGCTTCAGGTGGTCAAGCCCCGAATTTCAAGTTCTTTTTCTTCGCACAAAAAGAGGACGATCCTTCTACTTATCTTGTGGAGTGCGTCATTAATTCATCAACATGTAAAGTGCAATTAAAGATCAAAGCCGATGATCAGAGCACAACACAGGCCTTTTCAGCATTATTTCAATCAGCTTTGTCCAAATTTGGTTTGCCTTAGGCATGTATTAAGATGTGATATTGGTTTTTGCGGGAGAAGAAATAGTTGCAGCCTATCAGTATTATTCCATTTTGTGTAGGGATAAAGTTGGAGAAAAATGATGGGAAAAACTTGCAATCTAAGAGATTAGAATGAGCGTTTTGCTTTGACGATGAGTATTTTATTTCTTGTTCAGCCTTCCTCAGTTGATGGTGTCAGTTTTGGTACCTTGATACATTTTGAGATAATAAAAGCCTAGAAAGTGATTTTTCACAGATGCGAAACTCGGATGGATTATTTGAAGTTATCTTTTTTGCTTCTGGATCTCTCTCTCTCTCTCGGTGGGGCAAACAGGGGGGTGGGTCCCCACCACCCCTGTTTGTGTCGCAACCAGAAAAAATCAATCTCTGTAGCCATTTTTGCACTACGCATTGGCACATGTGGAATTTTAGTTACTCCCTTTGTCTCACAAAGATAAACACATTTTTCTTTTTTATTTGTCACAAATTATAGTTCAATTTTCTTGTTAAAAATATATTAATATTTTAATTTTTTAATATACTCCTATTTAATATGTATTTTTATTAATTAATATAAGGTTATATTAGGTAAAATGTTAGTAAATTTATAATTCAAACATATGTTAATTATATTTTTTTAATCTGTGTGAAAATAGAAATGAATTTATTTCTATGGAACGGAGGGAGTACAAGTTAACTAACAAAGTTGACTATAATAAATGGAATGAAAAAGAAATTTAAAACAAGTAACAACATAGTTCTAGCTTAAGTAACGGGTATGCTTGTGTACGTTAAAAGCTGGTAAAGTTCCCAAAATTTCTGTATAAATATATAATCATTTATTTTTATTCAAATTTTAGGGTTCTTAAAACATTTTGGATATATGGTGGCAAGAGGAATATAGGCAATGTAAATTGAAAACAAATTGCGGTATGTCAATTTAAAAGTTACTATAAATTCTTGAATAATTAGTTTTCTCTCTCTCCACACACACACACACATAAACACACACACACACACACACACATACTAAGGCTCTGTTCTCTTTACTGTTTTGAGGTCGTTTTCTGTTTTTATTTTCGAAAACGCTAAAAAAGCGTTCTCTTTATCATTTTCGAAAACGCATTTTGAAAAAATAAAATAAAATTTGAGCGTTTTGTGTGTATTTCGACAAAAAATGTCCAAAACGCGGAAAACGCGTTTTGGGAATTTTTTTTTTTTATTAAGAATTATCTTAACTTGAAACTAAGTTTAATATAAAGTTTGTATTTTTTTATTATTTTTTTTAGAATTATCCTAGCTTGGAACTAAGCCTAAATAAAGAATTTTTTTTTTTTTAAAGAGAATTATCCTAACTTGGAACTAAGCTTAAATAAAGTTTTATTGAATTCAATATCAACATTACAAACCAAAAAAAATAAAATTAAGTGAGAATACTTGTTATATTTCAAAAAATGCACTAATAAATGGACGCTGGTGGTTTTGAAAGAACTTACATTTTCTGGATTTTAATAGAACTAGAGCTTTCTCAAATCCCGAACCTGACCAAACTGTGTTAATATAGACTCTTAATGCTCACATTAGTGTGTTGCATATAATCATATTTTCAGTGTATTGTGAAAGGAAATTTGAGTTTGAGTTAGTAGTATTCTGCAAGCAAATTAATTAAAAATAGTTTAAGTAATATTCTGCAAAATTTCAAACAGAACGTGTTTTCCAGCTTTTCATTTTCAAAAACAGTTTTCAGAAATGACAAACCAAATGCGTTTTCAGCAAATTTGAAAACAAAAATGAAAACAGGAAACACAAAATATTTTCGAAAATAAAAATAAAAAATAAAATACAAACAGAACGCCACCTAATAGTTTTAATGTGAAAATTTCAGTGTCCTCGGCAACACGAAGGTTCTGAATGTGGCTATTATGTTACGAGAAACATGTATGAAATAGTCACACAATATTTTCAATTAACTTCTTTAGATAAGGTATTATAAATATTAAATAGCACGAAGTGTTTAATTATTCATTTTTTAGTTATTAAGAAATAATTAATAATTTATCTTAACTGTTTGTAGGCATTTTATCAAGATTCTTACTCAGTAGAGGAGATGGACGAGGTTAGAAGTTTATGGGCTAAATACTTCTATGAATCTTGTATGTAAATTTTCATTTTTAAGTAACTAATGTATATGTACTGAACATTTGTAATAACTATCATTAATATTGTTGACCACAAAATCCGGTTGGACCTTGGACCAATACGTCTCAGCTCCTTCCTCTTGAACACGTGGATCTCCTGGGCACTGTGACAAACAATCAATTTGCAAAGGGGGCCGAGGTGGCTTCCATTTACACTTCGATGCCAAAGTCAGTGCTCATTTCAAGCAGATATAAATTGGGTGCGGGAAATATAAATGTGTAAAAGAGAGAAAAGGGAGTGAGAAGAAAATATTTAGTTAAGAGTATGAAATTGCCAACCTCCTACAAAGCGGGAGGAGTGCTCTATTTATAGAGGAACTCGTTATTTCGGATCGTGACACGTGGCTTACTTTATACTTGTATTTACCCTAGCTTCTAAAAAGGAGATCTTACCTTTCGATATTAATCATTACTATACTTTGTAGGGGATGAGCGCCTGTCACTTCATGGTAAAGGTGGTGTCACATCTCTGACTCCATCCCTTGTCCCATCCCTCTTCTGTGCGTCACTGTAAAGCACCTCGACTAAGTATAAAGCACATCGGCCAGACACAAATCAGTTCGGCCAAAGAGGTTCGCGTGATATTCCACCTCGGTAGTTGAGCCAAGGTGATATTCTAATCTTTAACCATGGACTAGAGTCCATTGGACTCTCATTGGGCCTTCGCCGGTGGTCTAATGTGCCGTATTTTGGGTACGATCTCAACAAATATTACTATAAGTTGACTTATATAATTTTATTATGCATTTTTGTTGATTATTTATTGGTTGTTGATAGTTACAGTTAACGATGATGTTGATTATAAAATATTAAACAGGATTTTTGGATTTAAAAAAAAAAGAAAAAAAGAAAAAAGAAGGAATATGCGTCAGTTTTCATGTACAACCGATGTACATGAAAACCGACGCATATTCTTTATTTTTTTAACTATATGCATCGATTTTTTATACAATCGGGGCATATATTTTTATATTTTGCGTCGAATAACAACCAACACATATTCACTTTACCATGTACGTCTGCGCCATATGCATCACTTCCACAACCGACGTATATTCCCTTTTACAACCGACGCAAATGACTAAAACTGTACTAGTGACTCTCAATAGTATTAGTTCTATCTTGCTATATGTCCCCTATGCCCATACACTCTTGTGGCTAACGTCTTCCGTCCATCCCATATCCAATATATATTGTTGGATTTTATTTCGAACAATGGATTTTATTTCGAACAACCTTCTCGATGGATGATGATGTAAATTGAGTTGTACTTCAAATATATTTCAGATTTTAATTGAAGAAAATGAGAGACTTGAAAACTCACAAAGATGAGTTCATTAACTCGGCTTAAAATGGAATTAAAGTGCTATTTTTGAGGTTTAAACACTTTTAATTATGAATTGCCCAAATAGCGCTTAGTCGGAATAAGTCGAGGCCCTTGGATCATTTTAAACAATGGAGAGATTAATAGGTTTACATATTAATTATAGGAATAACAAAAAAACTTGACGAACCCTATCTTATAAGGGGTGCCCTGACTCGAAAAATCTAGTCGGCATGGAGGGTTTTCCACCCTTAGAGGGTTTTTGAGGATAGCTAGAGGTGGGGTTCCTGCACAGGACCTGCCCCGAAAACTTGTCAATTAATTAAATAACTAAAAAAGTAAAAGTGAAAAAAAAAACAATAACAACAACTTAAAAACTGTAAAAGTGGAAATATTAGGGCGGAGGGTCCCCTCGTCCTGCGTATTGTAAGAAAAATATCTAAGCTTTAGCACACCTAACAATTTTTACTTATTTGTACAACCTATAAAGAAAAAAAAATAAATCTAGATGCTAGACTACAATTTTTACTCACAAAACTCTCTAGTCACATACTATAAAATAATGAATGACATCACCTATTTGTAGGAACAACTACTGTTGACGTCAAAAAAATACCCAAAATCCAAGAGGCCTAAGCCTTGGCCCAAACCAAAAGAGGCCCAGTGTTAAGGGTTTATTATCTTCAATTCACACCCCTCCGCGATGCTTGAATCTCCAAGAATTTTATGTTGAAATCTCTGTTGTAGCTCGTTCTATAGAGAGGAAAATGTTTTATTTTCATGCAAAGAAGTTGTATTTATAGTTGGTGAAGAGACCAAGTTGAAGAAGGAAAGAAATTCATCAAATCCGCGCGCGAGTCTTTATTGGTATCTGCACAGCGTTCAGTATTTCGACCGTATCTTTCTCTTTCCTTATCCGATTAAGATGATTCAAATCGAGTTAGAAATATAACTTAAAGGGATACAATTATTATTGAAATAGGATTTTCCTAATTCGAATGTTTACTGCCCCAAAATTTGTTCTCAAAGTCCGACTAGAATTCTGTCCAGAATCTTCTAGGATTGGAATCAATTTTATGGTAATATTCTTATCATATTCCATTCCTTTTTGACTTCTACTTGCATCCAATGGACTCCTAAAAATCCTCAAAGTATCTTCTTATTATCCAAATCAATTGATAAGCGTATTTTATACACTTATTTGTATGTCTAAATTAGGAGTAATTATTGTCGTTTTGGAATATTTTCTATTTAATTTGTGTTTATCGTTTACTTTTCAGAAAATGTCCCAATTAAAGAAGAATGAAGTAATTGATGAGAAAAATGCATGATTGGAGCTAAAACGAGAAATTAATAAGTTTGTGACGTCAACCGGAAACATGCTTGGTGCCAAAGTGACTGAATCAGAGGTTGGAGGACCTAATTGAATGAATTGAGAGCTTAAATGGACAAATCAAGAAGAAGATAAAGTTTGGGGACTAAAGTGCAACAATTGGAAGTTGAGGACTGAAGGTGCAATTAAAAGGCAGGGACCAACTTGCACAGTCGGAAGAAAGATGAAGTCGCGATCCCTGGTTACACACCAAGCGATCGCGAGATGGTGCAATAATATAACCTGAGAGTTTTAGGGTCAAGCACGCGATCGCTAGGGTTGAAGCCACGCGATCGCGTGGCTTTCCGGCTGGGCCGACTGTGGGCTTTTTCTCGCGATTTTTATCAGACTTTTCTTGTTTTGACCTATGTTTTCTCCAAAACCTATATATACAACATAAGAGGCACGAAATTGGGACCTTTGCCTCTCCATAGAACGAGCTACAACACAGAATTCAACATCAAATCCTTGGAGATTCCAACATCGCAGAGGGGCGTGAATTGAAAACAGTTGAAGAATTGATAATTGGTGCAATCTTTCCATTCTTTATATTGTTTTTCAATGAACGTTTACTTTTATTTTTTTTGTTATTTATTGATGATGTGTAACTAAATTCTATGTTGGGATGAACGATGTAGCCTAGTCATATTATTTTAATTCCAAATTCAGTTGTTTTAATGTTTTGTTGCATGTATTGATTTATCATTGTTCTTAATGCTTGAATTGCTTGATCACCAATTCATGATTTATTGAGTTATTGCCATAATCCGAGAGGTGAGTTAATAATTTAGAACGTGGTAATAAATCCGGTAATTGAACGAGAGATAGAGATATACTCTTGTAATTATTGCGGCCGTGTGTGAATTCTTGCGTGTTATGCACCTAGATAAGGAATATTCGGACCCTCTGTAGAGATACATGGTTGACTTATTTAGTTAGAATTGATTTAAACTCGAGAGAGGAATTTCAATTTAAATTAGTGAATTCGACCGAATGCATAATTAGGAAATAAAACTTGAATTGGAGTTAATATAATTGGCTAGGTGAAATCAGGATTCCCAACTACTTTACAATCGTATTTAAAAACAAAAGCAATTTCGCAATTTTATTTCTTTAGTTTAATTCTTTAGTTGTAGTTAACAATCTCAAACAAATTCGCCTGTTCAAATAGAGTTAGGAACTAACACATTTCGGTACTTAATAGCAGTCCTCGTGGGACGATAATCCGGACTCTTAGGTCCACTTTATTACTTCTCACGACCCGTGAACTTGCGGGGGTATTTCGCATCGCGAGATATCAGGTGAACAAGTTTTTGGCGCCGTTGCCGGGGACTGTTTTTATATTAATATCGATACCAATTAGTTCTTGCTTTAGTTTGAACTTTATTTTAGTTTTTATTTTTATTTCTTAGTTTTTGTTTAGGAAATATTTTTAAAAGCTGTGTATTGTTTCCTATTCAGGTATTGAATGAATTTTCAGACAGTTGGAGGCAACACAGCAAGATGGAAGCAAATAATAATCAATCGCTCTTTGATCGAACTGCAGTTCAGACGTATCTAATGTGTGATTTCTGTTGGGGAAATCATGTTGTATTCGATTGCCCTATTGCACCCAAGGATGCTTTATGGAAGGCTGATTGTTGTGGGAATTATTATATGGTAGAGCAGGAGTGTCCACCAATACATGCAGTTCAAGTTGAAACTGAAGATTTTGACAATGAAGATTTGATAAACCAGGAATTGCAAAAACTACAAGCTGTAATTAAGAAGTTGATGGAGCAGTGGACAGTAAGCATGATAGAGAATCAGCCATTGCCATTACCAGAAATTCAGGTGCAGAGATCAGAGGAGCCAGATAAATTGGTTGAAATAGTTGAAGAAAAAGAAGAAGAACTTGAAAGAGTGGATCAACCAGAAGAAAATAGTTGCCATGAACATATCTTTGTCCAATTGTCAACAATGCAGAATCAGGACATCGAGCTCGAGCAGACTTCAATCAAAGAGGAAGAACAATTGAAGAAAGAGGAGTTGATCACAGAAAAGCGGACACTTAAGGGTGCCGAAGTTGCAATGCAATCCTCCAAATTTAATGATTGGGCAAGAATTGATTTCATCATTTGTGATGAAGAAATAATTGAAGTCTACATTTTGAAAGTTGAATCGAGTGTAGATGTTAAAACTTATGACATGAGAAAGGTACAATTTTTGAGCTTAAATGTACCGTTGAGCAAATTTGACTGTCACAAACAAAGACGGTCATCAAAAGCTCTCTTTAAAGTTCCTTGAAAAATCAGGTAAAAAGTCGGGCTTTAGACTTAAAATGGAGCGCTTGTTGGGAGGCAACCCAACTTTTCTTCCCTTTTACTTATTACGCTTTTATTATTTATTTTAGTATTAAAATTTTTAGATATATGCATGGTAGGAAATGTGTTTGAGTGTTTTGCATGTTTCATGTTAAGAGCACTTGTGCATAATAGTCTATTATTGCATATTTAGGTATGTTTTTGATTTTTCATGTTTACATTAGGCTAGGTTTTTATCGTCATTCCAAACTCACACACACACTAGTTTGAATCATGAAGTTAATGTTTGGACAATCATTGCATCGATCATGAAGTGAGTAGGGGGAGAAAAATGATTTTGAAAATAAAAAAATAGGAAAAAATTTCAGTATTGCCGTGTACTATGCGATCGCGTGCCAATAGGCAATGGCGATCGCGAATCTGCATTAAAAAATCAACAGATTCTTTAACCTTGAACCACGCGATCGCTGGCACTCCAGCCAAGCGATCTCGTGGCTGTACTGAGACCAAATTCGGCAGTTTAAGTTCTTTTCCTCATTCTTTCAACTTTAAACATTATAAACTCATTTTATCTCCCCAAAACCACTCAAAAGTATGATCTTTCATCATCATGTATGCAATCAACACTTCATTGCACAAAATTCATTGCTATTTTCATATCCAAATCAATGATAGGTATGAAATTCTTCATTTAAATCTATGTTTACTCAAAATTTTGAAATTTTCTTTGAGTTCTTTGATTTTGAAATTGTGAATGGTGAAGAGTGGGCTTAGGTTAGTGGTTGGAGATTGTGATTTGTGGTTTAGTAGACAAAAATTTTGGGTTCATTCATGCCTCCAACCCTATGCATATCCATTGATTTTTGCAATGCCCATTAAGTGTTTGATGAAATGCTACAAAGATGTTCTTGTGCTAATTTTAGAAATTCATCCGAGCATTTATCTTCATGACATGGTTATCATTGAGTAAGTGTGTTTAGTTCATGAATTAGTACACTACATGGCATGAAATCCATTAAAACAATGTTTGCACCATGACAGCCTCATTGCAAGGCCGCCATTGCACCTGAAAATCCACTCACGTCACCAACTTTGCCATAGTTTTACATGACCCTATAGAACTCCAAATGACCTAAATTTTTAATATGTTGTAGACCATGCTGTGAACGTTAACATATCAAAAGATGGCTCAGGAAAATTTATGTTTTTCTAGGCGACGTCAAGGCTTGAATGTGTGTGGTCGACCAATTTTGAAAATTCAAAATTTTGCTTTAACTTTAGTTTGGGGGTGTGGTACTGAACTTCCATTATTTCTTACTGATGTTTATGACTTTTAATATTACTTATCTCTTATTTGCAAGGTAAACATCAGTCAAGACACATCCGATCAAGTTGGGCAAGGCAAGAAACAAGGTCAAATTCATCCAACATCATTTCAAATTGAAGCATCAAGACTACAATGAAGACATCTCCTCTACACTTGGGAAGTTCTCGTTCTCTTTCTTTTGTCAAGTTTTGCATATTCTTACTTATTTATGTGGCAAAACATTGAGGACAATGTTCATTTCAAGTTTGGGGGTGGATCTCATTATTTCCATATTATTACTTTTCATTCTATTTTATTGGGATAAAAAAAAAAATAATAAATAAAATAAAAATTGAAAATGTGTTAACATATTTATTGCCTAGGATATAGTATGAATCAATTTGTGCATAGGCTTGAAAATTGGACAACATGAAAACATGAACTTATTTTGAACTAGTTATGTTTTGCTAGATTCATACTTATTGTGCACATAGCCAGTGTTAGATAATTGCTTGTGTGAGGGATTTTGTTTAATACATGTGGGGCAGAGTTTATGCAATTTGAACTTATGAATGACTTGAAAATTCCGAAACTTAGATCATTAGACATCCCACCCCTAAATTAGAACCAATCATGCTAAAAGGCAAGTTTGGGGGTAAAATGGTTGAAATTTGTGTGTATTGACGGGTTGGAGGTCTGTGGTTCTTGGTTTTGCACTTTAGTCATTACAGTTTGGTCAACGGGTATAAACCATTTCCAGCATAAAAACAGAAAAATGCTGAAGGTCTTATTCTGCTCTTCAAATGCCTTTTTGACTCGAGTAAGTAAGTCCGAGGGGTCTTTCAAACCTGGTGCCCTAAAGCCAATTGGCTTGGGAGTCATCGACCTAAAACTCGCTACATGGGTCAATTAGAAAGCAAGTACGGAGAGTGGACTTACACATAAGACATTATAACATCTTTAACTTTTCTGTTTAAGCCTTTATGACTCGGGCAAGTACGTCTGAGGGGTTCTTTGAACCTGGTACCCTAAAGCCGTCTGGTTTGGGAGTTGCCGATCTGAAAGCTCGCTACAGGGGTCATATAGAAAGCAAGTATGAAAATTTATGCACAAAGATGGTAAAAGAAAGGGACAATTAAAAGAAAAAGTCGTCCAATAAAAAAATAAATAAAAATAAATAAAAAAATTATTTTATGGTATAAGCTTTGTTGACTGAGCTGTGGTGGTTGATGTTGTAGAATTGGGGACTGCTTTCTTTTGATTTGTCATGCACGCATATTTCTGATTCTGATTACCTTGTATGGAAAAAGCAAAGAATATTTTTAGAACCCACATAGATAAAAACCCGGGATGTGAGAGAAAAGCAGAAAGTGGTGATCATCCATGAGCGCTGAAAGGAATTTCATTAGAAATCATAGATTGGCCACATGGGATTCGGGCTTGATTGTGCATAATGAGCCACACAGTGTTGAGCACATCTTTTGCATAAGTATGCCTTTGACATTGGCTATTCACACACACACACTTGAAACTCTGGCAAGATATAACTAGAAAATATTTTGCATTGTTGTTCATGACGCTTGCTGAAGCTTAAATTGGTTTGGACCGTAGAGGCATATGGTAAACATGTTGACACAACAAAAATATTTGTTCTCTTATTTCTTTGATTTTTGTAGTTTAGTTTACATTGTTCGAGGACGAACAATAATTCTAGTTTGGAGGTATTTGATAAGCGTATTTTATACACTTATTTGTATGTCTAAATTAGGAGTAATTATTGTCATTTTGGAATATTTTCTATTTAATTTGTGTTTATCGTTTACTTTTCAGAAAATGTCCCAATTAAAGAAGAATGAAGTAATTGATGAGAAAAATGCATGATTGGAGCTAAAACGAGAAATTAATAAGTTTGTGACGTCAACCGGAAACATGCTTGGTGCCAAAGTGACTGAATCAGAGGTTGGAGGACCTAATTGAATGAATTGAGAGCTTAAATGGGAAAATCAAGAAGAAGATAAAGTTTGGGGACTAAAGTGCAACAATTGGAAGTTGAGGACTGAAGGTGCAATTAAAAGGCAGGGACCAACTTGCACAGTCGGAAGAAAGATGAAGTCGCGATCGCTGGTTACACACCAAGCGATCGCGAGATGATGCAATAATATAACCCGAGAGTTTTAGGGTCAAGCACGCGATCGCTAGGGTTGAAGCCACGCGATCGCGTGGCTTTCCGACTGGGCCGACTGTGGGCTTTTTCTCGCGATTTTTATCAGACTTTTCTTGTTTTGACCTAGGTTTTCTCCAAAACCTATATATACAACATAAGAGGCACGAAATTGGGACCTTTGCCTCTTCATAGAACGAGCTACAACACAGAATTCAACATCAAATCCTTGGAGATTCCAACATCGCAGAGGGGCGTGAATTGAAAACAGTTGAAGAATTGATAATTGGTGCAATCTTTCCATTCTTTATATTGTTTTTCAATGAACGTTTATTTTTATTGTTTTTGTTATTTATTGATGATGTGTAACTAAATTCTATGTTGGGATGAACAATGTAGCCTAGTCATATTATTTTAATTCCAAATTCAGTTGTTTTAATGTTTTGTTGCATGTATTGATTTATTATTGTTCTTAATGCTTGAATTGCTTGATCACCAATTCATGATTTATTGAGTTATTGCCATAATCCGAGAGGTGAGTTAATAATTTAGAACGTGGTAATAAATTCGGTAATTGAACGAGAGATAGAGATATACTCTTGTAATTATTGCGGCCGTGTGTGAATTCTTGCGTGTTATGCATCTAGATAAGGAATATTCGGACCCTCTGTAGAGATACATGGTTGACTTATTTAGTTAGAATTGATTTAAACTCGAGAGAGGAATTTCAATTTAAATTAGTGAATTCGACCGAATGCATAATTAGGAAATAAAACTTGAATTGGAGTTAATATAATTGGCTAGGTGAAATCAGGATTCCCAACTACTTTACAATTGTATTTAAAAACAAAAGCAATTTCGCAATTTTATTTCTTTAGTTTAATTCTTTAGTTGTAGTTAACAATCTCAAACAAATTCGCCTGTTCAAATAGAGTTAGGAACTAACACATTTCGGTACTTAATAGCAGTCCTCGTGGGACGATAATCCGGACTCTTAGGTCCACTTTATTACTTCTCACGACCCGTGAACTTGCGGGGGTATTTCGCATCGCGAGATATCAGGTGAACATCAATCATTGGATATTTGCAAGTTGGTCTCTCATGTTTAATTTGCTCTTCAGTCCTTCAACTTCTAATTGCAACAATATAGTCCCCATACTTTGGAATCTTCTCAATTCGCTTGTTTCAGCTCTCAATTCCTTCAATTGGATCCTCCAACTTCTTATTCCTTTACTTCGTCACGTTGCATCTTTCCGGTTGACGTCACAAACTTATCAATTGTTCATTTTAGCTCCAATTAGCATCCAATTATGCATTTTTCTCATCAATTACTTCATTCTTCATCTTTTGGGATATTTTATGCAAAGTAAACAAATAAATACAAATTAAATAGCATATATTCTAAAATGATAATAATTTCTTCTAATTTAGACGTACAAATAAGTGTATAAAATACACTTATCTGGAGCCCATCAAGCCGGCCAAAAAATGAGATAGTTGATTGTTAGGAGTGGATACTTTTGGCCCAAAATGGGAGAATCGTGCATATAATATGCGAAAAGTTGCTTAGCGTGTCAGAGACACGGACCAATCCGAAGAGGGCCAGCCAAAGAAAGTCTGATGGTTCATATCCGAGAGAAATAGGAACAAAAGACCTGTCAAACATGGGGGAATATAAATGATAGCAGTGGCGTACAAGACTGGAAGAAAGAGATAAGAGACGTATCTGCAACCAAATCCCCTTTTTATAGGGAAATATTCCACCTCTTTATGCGAGAAAAAGAAGGCAAAAAAGCAGAATCTGAACGGTCTATGTTGGAAAAGACGGAAGAAGATTGGAATGCTGAGAATTTCTGGGAAAATGACACATCGAAATGATTAATATGGCATAAAATCAATGGATGAACATTAATTCCGCCATATTGGGGGATAATTGTTGACACCCAAAAAATACCCAAAATGCAAGAGGCCTAAGCCTTGGCCCAAACCAAAAGAGGCCCATCGTTAAGGGCTCATTATAGGTAAGAAATTGGATGACTGGGCGATTGTGTGACAGCTAGGATATTTGGGCGATAGGGCGAGCGATGGAGCAGTTGGGCGACTAAGCAAGTAGAAGCGGTCTTGACACTTGTCTTATGATCACATAGCCAGTTGTTGACGAATGTGGCAGTTGAAATGAAGAATTGTGGAAGTTACTTAGAGCGACGTGGCAAGAGGATGTTACAAGGACGTGGGGGACGGTTATGCAACGTGGAGGAAGCAAATTAATCCATACAAGTTACAAATCAAGACAGTAAACCAAATATTCAAATATTGGCAGCGGTTGAAGGAAGTTCGTGCATTTGTATATATTGTAAAAATTTAGTCATTTAGAAGGACCAATCAATCAAATCTCAACAAGAGAATATATAATTTCCTTTATCTTTACTTTTATCGTCAAACTCTTAGTGTAATTTGTGTGCTTTCACCCCTTGGAGGCGTTTTGTCTTCACCGTAATCTTCATAAATATAGCACCCCTCGTTGGGACTTTGTCTGGAGAGGTTTGTTCCTTACACATTTGTCTGATCCCCCTTTGGTAGTTGTTAGTGAGGTGACCTCCGCGCGACGAAACAACTATTATATAGAAGAGTACTCCAATTTCAATTCAACCAAGGTAAAAGAAGCTCTTTCATAATACTAAAAGTAAATCATAAGATTTATTCCAATATATATATATTATTTTAATCTATTTTTGCAATATGAGTCCTCAAACTATCCTAATTCAAATTATTTTCAAACATATGGAACATGCATTCAATTAGAATCAGAAATTTTTGAGGCAATTAGCGAGCAAAAGTTTTATTGATTCAAGTTGAATATTGAGATTTAGGTAAGGTGATTGAGAATTTTTTTTTTTGGTGAATTAGGGATATTAAGTCATAATGGTCGTTCGTGCAAGATTGTCCAAGAGCACTGTTGAATTTATTTGTGTTATTTTTCTTTGATTTCTTGGACTAAGTTGTTTAAAAGTCGTATCAAAGTCTAGAGTTAAGATATACGACTGTAAAATCGAGAAAAACTCTCAAATTCTTGAAAAAAATTGTAAAATATTATTGAAGAAGAAAATGAGGAAAATCAAGTTTGTCTGCCGATTCACTCATTTTCAAAAGCCATCCAACCGGCGCGTAGGGACCACCATTAGAATCACATTGTCTAGTAGAACACCCTACAACTGGCATGTAACTATGACGATATGTCATATACAGCTGAGACTGTTGATTTTGAATTTATGCTTTCTTGTTGTAAAACTATCAAAATCTAACAAGAAATAGAGAGAAAGAGATGGAGAGCTTAGAGAGAAAGAGATGGAGAGAATTTCTTCATTCCATTCAAGTGTGTAAAATACAACAATGAATGCCTCTATTTATAGGGATATAAAGTCATTCATAATAATTATTTACAATATAAATTGGGTTGAAGTTAGGTAAGGAATTTCTTAATAATTTTCATAATAATTTATAACACTCCCCCTTGAATGACTTATTACTCAATAGCTCAATTGTCTGCCTCGTTAAAACCTTGCTAAGAAAACCCAGTGGGATAAAACTTGAGTGAAGGAAAAAGAGTACAGCTGCTCCCCCTGATGTTGGCCATCATTGAGTCTAATATCCAAAATGACATCAATGATAAGTAGTACAAATCATGTACTGAAATTTGAAGTTCTGAAGTGCTTCAGTGCTGCCTCGTTAAAACCTTATCAGTAAAACCCAATGGGAAAAAATTTGAACGAAGGAAAAAGAGTACAGCCGCTGCCTCGTTAAAACCTTGTCAGGAAAACCTAGTAGGACAAAACCTGGACGAAGAAAAAAGAGTACAACATGATTCTCCCCCTGAAGTATGCAATCAAGTATTCATGAACCTTTTGAATAATGATATCATCTTTCGTCTGAAATATGTATATATGAAAATCTTCTTGTGTGTAGCTGATATCATAACATTCTTCATAAGATGTGTATGATTTTCTTCATTTGTTGATACCATTCCAGATGTCTATGATTTTCTTCATTTGTTGATATCATTCCAGCACAATTTAAAGAGGGAGCTTGTTGTTGAATTATTACTTGCAGGTAGCTGTGACAATGTCTCAAAAACCTGTCTAGGAAAACTCTGTGGGACAAAACCTTAGTGAAGGGAAAAGAGTACATTATTCTTATTGATACGCCATAATTCCTGCCTCATTAAAAACCTTGCTAGGAAAACCCTGTGGGACAAAACCTCAGCTAATGGAAAAAGAGTGCAGAGCGTATTTGTTCCCTTCATAGGAATATCACAAGTATATTAATGCAATCTCAAATCATTTCATCAAACATATAGTTTGTGATGAGCTTTTATAAATAGTTTATTATTCATTTATGATGTCATAGCTCATTTATGATGTACTGAACATGCTATACCAAGTAATGTTTAGTTAGTTGACTGATTGCATTACTCAAATCTAGAATTGATTCACTTCTGGTGAAACTATCAAAATCTAGAATTCACTTCTAATGAATAATTAAATATTCATTTTCAAATTCACTTCTGGTGAATATTCATTTTCGCTGGATAATATAATTTTGCATATTGAAAATCAATTGCATGCCCAAATATTCAAATATAATAATAGTACACTCAAATTTCATTTTCAACATATTATATTATGGGGTCATATATATCATTCTTCATGTGATTTTATTTTAAGAATCACATTTCATTCTATAATGATACTATTCTGGGCAAATTGAATCTTTCAATGATTTATACATGTATGTTCTTGCACTTTATAAACTGCAATTTCTAATTTGCAGGAGTATAATCAATCATTGAAATATATATCAATTTCGACATATAATCTATAATCATTTCGCTTGAAATCCCAACGTACTGCGATCAACTGGTACATCAAAGAAAACTCCCAAAGTACCGAGATGAGAATCACACTTTTTGATCTCACTCATTGGTATATCAAAGAGCTCAAACTAGTGATCTAGATTATAGTCACATCCACCATATGTCATGCCAATTCTTTGAAAAATTTAGCGAGCAACGAGTCGTCTTTTACGACTGTGTAATATTTTTCATTTGTACAAATAACTACTGGCATTACATATTTAAGTGTTTTGGACTTCAGGTCCTATAACAATAATCCCTACATTGGGATTTTTATATTTGACCAAAGTATTTTAATTTCAAAAACCTCATTTTCATAAGAGGGTTGTGTGTAGTCGACTTATTTATCGATTCCATTTCATCTCAATATAAACATAACATAGAGAGATCTCTTTGTATTTTTATCATCAGGCCTGAATCTTATATCATTTAACTATGTCCATTTTACTCACTATGAGTATTTAGCCTCAAAGGGATCATTTCAATTATTCAAGAGATATTTGTTTTTGGAATCGATTGTCATTATGCTTCCGGAATAATTACGCTTTAAGCTTGATCACGCTTCATGCGTGTTATTGTTTAATTTCCCCATAATATTCTAGAATATTGTATTATATCAATCGGCTAACAATGCCGCAACACATGTCATTCATAATTATGGATATAATCTCAATATTATATCTAAGTGCGCTTTGTTGGAGTGTATATAGATATCGCACTTTTTAGAAATCATAAAGCTTTACAAGAAAATCTTTATTTCATCGTATTGACATGTTTGTATGTAGAATATTGCTGCATAAGAAATATTTATATTCAAGTTGTTCTCATAGAAAATAACTTGAGGCTTTTAATCTGCTAAACTATTAGCAATATAATATTCTATTATCTCAACTAATTCGTAAAATCATTAATGAATTTAAGATATATTCATGCTAGCATTTATCACTTTGCTCGTAATATCATTACTTGAGCAAATAATCAGTCATAATTAATTGCTTTTGAGAACAAGCAGCAATGATAACTTATTAACCTGAACAATCTTCTGGTCCTTCAATAAATGCCATTTTGCATTCTCAATAAATCTCATTATTGAATTGGAGTCTAACCAATCATTATAAAACTTTTGGTTCAACAAGATATTTTACTTTCTGGTTCAATACAATATTCATTTCATCAATACGTATTTTTGTATAGTACAAATCAGTATACCTTTATTAGTGTACTAAAAAATCAGGTACAATATCCAAGAAAATATCTCATGTTCTCAATCTTGTCGCCAAATCTTCCCTTATATCAAAAAAGATAATGACGCATCATCTCATTATTCCCACCTTTTCAATAATTTATTCCATTATTTCTTGATGGAATCGATATCACGCGGAGCGCTCCTTTACGCGTTTTAATAATGCATTTAAATAGATCGTTTGGGAAGAGATTAGATCCATAAAAAGTGGATGTTATATTATCAAATATTCGCAAATATTATTCTAATCTTCCGGTAAATGTTTTGAAAAAGATTTACCGAGTTCGACTTGAAAGATTGAGGCTGCTGATGGATCAAGGTATTCTAGAAGATGTTCGTTGGTTGATCGAAGCAAAAGTTCGTTTAGCTGGTGAATTACCAGATTCATTTTCTAAGCACAAGCCTAGCTTAGGTAAGAGTAATTTTGCAAAGAAGCGAAGAGCAAAACGATTGAATAGTTGCTACAAATGTGCTCGATGGACATGTAATACCCGTTGCAAATCAATAGGATATTCATCCATAAATCGAGATGATAAGATAGACTTCATTAAGGGTGGACTGAGTAAAGAGTCATTGGATGATATCCGATTGACTCTTGAGACGCACCCTAGTGGGTATGTGCAGCGTGAACTACTATCTTTATGGGCTAAATTCATCAGCGATAAAGAGCGTTATAGTCTCAAAAATATAATAGCAAAAGATCCTGTTTGCCAGACTGTTATAAATAATGATGTTTTGGCTATTCAGCATTGATACAAGGTAAATCAGTATATTGTGTGTATATATATTTGCACATATATTTATAAAATATTTTCATGTTTAATTTCTCGAGCATTGATAAAGTGTATTAAAAAATCACCGAAAGGAAAGCTTTATCAAAAGTAGTGTAATTTAGTCAGAAGTAGGTTTTCACTTTTTCAAAAAACGCTCAGTAAATAGTGAAGTTTTTCAAGTTTAAAAAGCCAATGATTTTCACAGTTTCATGCATCCCAAAATATCATTTTCTCATAAGTTTTTCCTTATACTCTCAAAGATGGAAGTACCAAAACTTCGACAGATCAAAACTATCTGTGTATTTTGTGGATCAAAAGTAGGGAAAGGTTTTGGGTATCTAGAAGCAGCAGTGGATTTAGGAAAGAAGTTGGGAGAGAAAGGTATCAATCTAGTATATGGAGGGGGCATCAGTGGATTGATGGGTTGTGTTTCACAATCCGCTCAAACAGAGAAAGCAAGAGTGATAGGTGTTATACCCTTCCTTTAGCTGATATCGCAGGCAAAACACGAGGGCATGAAGTACAGACGTTATCTATCCATGAACGCATAACTTGCATGTTATATGGTTCTGATGCCTTCATTGCCATGCCTGGAGGTTTTGGTACTTTAGAGGAAATCTTTAATATTACCTCGTGGCCTCATTTAGATCTCCATACCAAGTCTATTGGGCTTTTAAATGTTAACAATTTCTTTGATGGTTTGCTAACATTTCTTGATTATGCTGTGGAACAGGGATTCATCTCTCCATTTTCTAGGAGAATCCTTATTTCTGCTCCTACTATCGAGGAACTGCTGGATAAGTTGCAATCATATATACCAATACAAGATCCAACAGGATTAAAGATAGATTGGTCGCAAGGAAGGGAAATCAAGCGAAAATGGAGTCTGGTTAATGTAAATTTATCCTTGTGAATCTCAAAATATTGTGGGTGGTAGAGTATGGGGTATTCTTACTCTTGAGACACACCTTAAATTTTTAGGATTTTATCAATGTTTAATCTTGTGTACCTCAAAGATTTAAGGTGGTAGAGTATGGAGTATTCTTACTCTTGAAACACACCTCTTTGAATGTTTCTTTATTTCCTCAAAAGATCAGAGGTGGTAGGATACGGCTACTCCCGAAACACATCTCTAATTTTGAGGATCATAAATGTTTCCCCATTTTGTATTTTACATGTATGACTCGTTTATACTTCTTCAGGAGCAATAATAATAATATCATTTCAGTATGTTTAGATGATAATTTTTACTTCTTCTAGAGTAAATATGTACTTTTGGAATACATAAGTGTTTATGCAAGAACTTTTCCAGATATTTATCATCTAATATTTATCTCATAATACTGATGAAATTATTTTCACATTAGCAATATCCGTGCTATCATGTGATATTATCTTATCATATATCAACATTCTCTTGTTGAATAATTTATTTTCATCTATCTTTTCAATACAGATAATGGTAACTTCTGGTACCGTTTGATAAAATATTTTTATCAACATTCACCAACTTTTTGGTAATGATAACTTCTGGTATCATTTGATAAAATATTTCCTAACTTTAGTATTGATAACTTCTGGTATCATTTAATGAAGTATCAAATAACAATAATATTGTATATATATTAAAAATAATAATACTGGGGTTATACCACCACGTATATATGTTGACAACAACCTCTAATATGTTAGAATTAACCAACAACTGAGGTATTTCTGAAATAATATAAAATATGAATATATGTAAAGTATTCCATATATTCAATTGATAGACCGACCATATAGGCGGTGCCAACATAATGAAATAATTACCTTTCATGAGTGAGCGAGTCATATCTTCAAATCCAGTCAAGGTATTCATAATAGTCCAATCCGTTACGATAATGAGTCATATCCAGTTAAGGTATAAATTCAGTCCATAATAACTCAATCCATCACGGTATGACAATGATTATATTACTTATACTTTATTTAAATTTCTTATTTTATCTAATTGATTCCATATTAGTGTCAATAGATTAAGAATATATATTCTACTTAATGATTAGTAATCATCCATAATTAAACTAATTAATATATATATATACCTGCTACTACTAAGTTAATGGTCTAGTGGCCTCGTCCATTTATTAGTGCAAGAAAATTTTTTCAGGGTAAACTCTTCCATGGATGATGAAAACTCGTAGGCAGATTCAATATTTTCATATCTTCGAGATATACTTTGTTTTCTAACACCAAAAACACTAGATTTGCAAAATGAAATGTGGATTAATAATAATCTGATTTCTGATACAGAGGCTCATCATTTAGATGCAACTGTAGAGCATACTCCCGTCATATTACTCAATTGGCTAGATATTCGTGCTGATAACGTGTTGTAAAACTATCAAAATCTAACAAGAAATAGAGAGAAAGAGATGGATAGCTTAGAGAGAGAGATTGAGAGAATTTCTTCATTACATTCAAGTGTGTAAAATACAACAATGAATGCCTCTATTGATAGAGATATAAAGTCATTCATAATAATTATTTACAATATAAATTAGGTAAAAGTTAGGTAAGAGATTTCTTAATAATTTTCATAATAATTTATAACATTTCTGTCTTATATTTCAAATCAACTTTTCATCATTTTCATATTTTAAAGACTGCTCTTATATTTTATACTAGTATTTTGCAAGTGCTAGGCACGTGCCATGCTTGAAATCAGAATCGATTAGCATGAATTATATTAGTAATTTATTTTGTCGTTTGTTGAACAAGGTATATAAGTAAACGTTAAAGTGGTAATGTAACATGATAGGTAATAAATATATTATTACAATAAATTAATCATGTGTACTTGATAACATGAAACATATTAGCAATTAGTGCAGTCATACTGAAGTACAGTACAATTAGAAGGCAATTCCAATGTTTCGCACGAGCTTGTTGTGTAATATCGCAATGGTCCGATATAGTAAACAAGTAATGGAGTTGACTTTTGAGTTCGTATTGTCAATTCCATAAGGACTAGCTTATTTGTTATCAATTCAAGGACTAACTTATTTGTTATCAATTAACTTTGATTAAGAATTCCTAGACTAAAGTAAAAACTATTCTACGAAATTGAAAATTACAAAGAATTCAAAAGCGATAATAAATAATTGATGAATTCGCGAAATAAACAACTCAAATAACTAAGAAATAGAAAATTAAACTACTAGAAACTACTTTTAAACTATAAAAACAAGAAATTGAAAGAATTTTTCTAATAATAAATGAATATCGGAACTAACGATTTCGAAATAATATTGTAGCTTAATTTCGCATCTCAAGTTGTTTTCTAAAATCTTATTTGATCGAATTCACTTATGTATCTAATTTACATCTCTCGAGTTCAAATTAGCCTTATTTAACCAAGTCAACTGCATATCTCTATGTTGGGTCATAATTCTTCCTTAGTCAAATGCATTAAATCTAATAGGAATTCATAAACGATCACATGCAACCAGAAATTCACATCTCTATCTTTTTGTTAAAATTTTCGAATTTCACTACGTGGTATAAATATATAACTTCTTTCTCAAGCTATTATAATTCAAAAATTTCATGAACTAGCTAATTAATTCATGTATGAAAAGCAATAGTAAAATCAATACATTCAAAACATAGTCCCAACTTGAGAATTGAAATTAAACTGGAAATATTAAATCTACATCGTCAATCCTGAATTAGAACTTAGCTACTAATGTTCTTGAAAATAAAAATAACAAATAAAACAATAAATAGAACCCGGAATTGAGAGAATTGAAATTCAAGCATCATCTTGCACCAAGAATCCACAAGAACTTGTTGATCTTCACAATCTCTTTGCCTTTTTCCCACTTGAATCCACAAAGAATTGAAAGAATTTGGTTGCATTATGTGGAAGAGAGGCTATTTCTTTGTCTAATTTCTGTGTCTCTTCTTAGTGTTCTTGAAATTAGGTTAAATAAAGAGAAGAATTGGTGAAAAATCGGATTGTTAGGCCCAATCCTGTCCTAACTGGAAATGCACGTGACCGTGCAGTACAAATTGTTGCAGACGCATGTTCAATTATTCTGTAACATACAAAATATGCTGCAAGTGTACGAGTCGTGACAAGTAATAAAGTGGATCTAAGAGTCTGGATTATCGTTCCCACGAGGATTGTAATTAATTACCGAAATATTTTATTTCTCGTCTTATTTGAACGGTCGAGTTGAGATGATTTTTCTGAACTAGATTATCCTAACTAAAAAAAAAAAAAAACATAACAAAAGAAACGATTATACATTTAGATCTTCTAAATTGATGTGTGTAAGTATTGTGATATCTAATTTCACATTAGCCAATATTTTAAATTCCATTTATATACTTTTATTCTTATATATGTGCTCGTTTGAATTCGTTGCCTATGAAATTCCTCTCTCAAGTTTAAACCAACTCTATCTAATTTAGTCAACCGTGTATCTAGACTGCAGGTCCTAATAATTAGGTGTAGTAGCACAAGAATTCATGTAATTATCGCAATAATAATAAACGTATATCTTTATCTTTTATTCAATTATCGAATTTTATTCCTAGATCTAGGTTGTTAGCTCACCTATGGAATTATGAAAATAACCCATTAAATCAATGAATCAGTGCGAATTAATTCATGCATTACACACAAAATAAAATCAACACATGCAACGAAAGTGCAAGACTAGAATCATAGAATTAAAAGCGTAAAACTAAGTTATATCGAATATCCCAACTATGAAATTAGTCTTGCATCAATAAAGAAATAAAAATGCAGTAAAAATCTAAACTACACATGAAAGGTTATATAAATATGTGCATGAGAAACCCTAGGCAAACAAGGAGAGAAAACTTAAAAATCCCGCGTTGGGCCTGACTTCGCGCTGAGTCAAATAATGGCACGGACGCGTAGTAGGGATTATGGTGGCCGCGCAGGGAACCTAAATCAGGCTATGCCTATTTCACGTGTTGTCGCACGACCACCTGGTTGGATGAACGTGGTCGCGCAAGCCAATAGTTCCTGCAAAATTTCCATCTTTCAAATGTGATTAATTAGGTGCTCGATTTTTATTTGCGCGTAAGTCCTTCAAGTTATGACTTGATCAAATTGGTTCTCATACTTCCAAATCTCTTCAATTTACTCGATTCAAAAATCAACTTCTGCAATTGAGTCCTCAATCCTTGATTCCTTGCACTTAGCTCACGGCGCGGTTAGCGTTTTTACATTCTGCTTGTTTAGCTAAAGTTAATGCGACTGTGCATCATTAAGTGACATGGCTGCACGTTTACACTATTTGAAGCAATTTTCAAATTTTCTCTTCCGTTTAAGTTGGTTCTCTTCTTTTATTTGTTCTTCAGGTCCTCTATCTCTTGATTAGAGCAACTTAGTCCCCAAATTTCCGTTTCTCTTCAATTAGCTCTTTTTTTCCTTGATTTCTTCAATTAGGCCCTCAAAGTTCTTCCTTTTTTAACTTTAGCTCTAATTTGCACCTCACTTGACTTCATCAACTTCCATGTGCATGATTTAGCTCCAATCACCATCCAATTGCTATGGCTTTGCTTCAATTCTTCCATTATCTTGATTTTTGGATAAAACCTGAAATAATGTTAACGAACAACAAACCAAGTAGAATTCATTCATGAAAATGATATAATATCCTAATTTTTAACTAGTACCTAAGTGTATAAAATAAACTTATTAGACCCCCCAAACTAGAATATTTGTTTGTTCTCGAACAAACTAAAACTGAAATAAAAATGTCAAACAAACTAAATACTAATTTTTTTTTTTAAAAAAAAACTGTCAACTTACTTACCATAATTCATCAGGTTCGAATAAAAAACGCACTTTAGATACGAGAACTAAATAACATTAAAATAATTTCTACTTATCATATGCTCGACTTTCCAAGTGTGTGTGTGTATTCCCAAAATCAAACGCATACTTGCATAAAAATAGATCGAACATAGTTTGACTTATCTCTCATGGATGATCACAACCTTATGCTTTTCTCTCATATTACGAGGTTCCCTCTATTCATGTGGCTTCTAAATATTTATTCAAAGCATTTTTCCACACAAGGCAATCAGAAGTAGATACAAGCATGCAAAACAGATTGGTGGTAAGCAGATCTCAATTTCACACCTCCAATTTCCAAATTCTAATCAACTAAGCTCATACCTTGCACTTTTATTATAAATGGATGACATTTTCTATGTCGTTGTCTTTTACCCATCTTTGTGTACTACTTGTCTCATTTACTTTCTATGTGACTACTATAGCAAGTTTTTGGGTTTGTGACTTTCAAGCTGGATCACTCTAGGGCACCAGGTTCAGAGAACCCTTAAATATTTAATTACCCAAGTCACAAAGGTGAAAAAGAAATGTTAAAGATGTTTTAGCATCTTATGTACAAGTCTTCTCTCCCGTAAGCTTTCTAATTAATCCATGTAACGAGCTTTGGGGTGCTAACTCTCAACTCAGATGAATTTGGGGTACCAAGTTTTAAAGACCCTTAAAAGCTTACTTGCTCGAGTCACCAAGGTTACGAAGAGAAGAATAAGACTTTTCTGTGCTGGCTTATACCCGTTGATCAAAACCTCTTCAATGTACAAAACCAAGAACTTCAGACCATCAACCCATCCATGCATACCTATACTAGCCCCCCCTAAACTGCTTCTTGAGATGTTCGGTTCTAATTTTTAGGATCAGGGTCTAATAATTTAAGGTTAGGGATTATAACATCATTTCTAGTTCAAATTGCATGATATTTCCCCACATATGCCAAGTATATTCCCCCACAAGCATTAATTCAATTTGGCTATGTGTTCAATTCAATCAAGTCTAACATGAATAAGTAAACTCAAGTTAAAATGATATCCAAAAATCTAATTTAAAGTACCAATTCAGCCCGAACTACATCATAGGCGGCAAACAAATCAACCAAAATTTTCAAATATTTCACCCCTTTTTTTCTTTTTCTTTTTTCAACTAATGACAATACATATAAGAGGAGTTACATACTTCCCGGGGTTTAGAGGTGTGATGTGATCACTTGAGGTTTCTCACTTGATGTCATTCTGGAAGATCCACTTTCCATGCTTTTTCTTGTTTAGTTTGTGGTTTTATTCGTGCAAGTAAACACAACAACATTGGATATTATTTACAAGTTGCATAGCATTGAAATAACCCTACTAAACACCACCAAATTAGTGTATAACACAATAATTGAATTTTAAAATATGAGTGACAACTAATATTCCGAAATGAACATCGCCTCAAAAACGTGAAATTTTCCCAAGACATGTCCGGGGGTATGAAAGTACATAATATGGTCTATGATGTATTAAAAATTCAACTCAATTGGAATTCGTTTTGGTCAAGAAAAGATGGTGTGAAGTAAGTGACATGAAGTTGAAACCTGGTGTTATGGTACCTACAGTGAGGTGTAGTGAAGTGCAAAGATTCCAACTTTGAGTTCTATGCATTAAACATGTGTAAAACATGAATTAATGATGGATAATTGATGTATAACATGTATTACAGAGGATCGTTCAAAAAGAATTGCAAAAAAATCTAAGAAGAGCTCATTGTGGCATTAAGTCAAACAACTTGCGTGCATTGTGAATTCTAAGGGGAAATCACAACTTTGCGTGCATGAATGAATCCAAAAGTGTTCACCTAGAATCACAATCAATCTACAACAATTTATAGCCTAGACCCAAACTCCGTCAATTCAACAACTCAAAAAACTCAAAGCCATGAGAAAAATTGAAAAACTCAAACACAATTCTAAAAATATGAAAAAATTTACCTTTTGATCCAAATTGTGTGTGAAGTAGGCTTGATTTTGATACTATGTGGTATTGAAGACTTGTGTTATGGAGTGGAGATCAAATATGGATGATTTCGGGGGGAAGAAAACGATGTTATGATGTTACACATCAAATGGATTAAAGTAGGGTATTAAATTTTCCAAACTCACCCAGAAAATGTCTACGCGGCTGCATGGTATAAAAACCAGTGGTTGTGCAGATAATAACTGTAGCGAGGTTTTAAATTCTGAACATCACTCCCGGTCGCATGATATTCAAGTTGTGTGGCCGCATTGTTTTATTAATAGAAAACCAAATTTTTTTTTCTATTTTGAATTTTCAAATCCATTTTCAAACCCAAAATACCTCGTGACGCTTGCCATGTAACCCTAAACAGTGTTTTCATGTTCTAAGCTTGCAAGTGTGGTTATGCATGAATTAGAGCTAAGAATGCAGTTGAGGATCAATGATAAGTGTATTTTATACACTTATTTCTATTCTAAAAGTAGGATTTTATTTGTTTGTTTAAGAATATTTTCGATTTATTTAGTTAATATTGTTTGTATTTCAGAAATAATCCAAAGTCGAGAAAACAAAGGAAATGAAGCAAAAACAAGTCATTTGGATGATAAAAGAGCTAAAGTGTGAGAAACAAGAGTTGATGAAGTAAATCAAAAGGTTCAATTGAAAGAAAAGTCAAAGAAAGAACCAAATTGAAAGAAATTAGGAGTTCAAGGACTAAAATATACAAATCAAAAGAAGAAGGACCAAATTGCAAATATTCAATAGTTGATTCGGATCAAGATAAGATACTTGAGGAATTTTAGGAGTCAATTGGATGCAATTATAAGGCAAAAAGGAATGAAATATGGTAAGAATATTACCATAAATTCATTTCAATCAAACAAGGTCTTCGGGCAGATTTTTAGTCAGACTTTGAAACCTAATTTCGGGGAAATAAAGGTTCGAATTTGGAAAATCCTATTTCAGGAAGAGTTGTATCCCTTTACGTTATCTTTCTAATGGACTTTGAAGCACCTCAATCGGAAAAGCGAAATGAATGATATGATCAAAATACTAAATGTTGTGCAATAAAAGGATGATGACCAAATTGCTGAAATTTAAAGAAGAAAATTGTTTCTGCCGATATAACCGTGCGGCCGCACGGAAAAAAAAATCAACAACTGAAGGTTGACTTTTCGAGGCTGCGATCGCGCACTTTTGAACCGTGCGGTTGCACGGTAGTCCCGACTGGGCCGCAACTGGGCTTTTTTCGCGGAATTCAGCAGTTTTCTCCTCCATTAACCTAATTCTCGGGGAAATCTATAAATACCAGACCTAAGGCATGAAATTAGGGGTTTCCAACTTGTGAAATTCATGCTAAAACGCTGTCCAACTGTTGGGGGATCCATTGAAGGCCAAATTCAAGATTGAAGAACAAGGATCAAGAATATGAACGGGGTGACATCTTTTCATACTTCTTGTGATTTATTTTCGATCATGTATTTAGGCTAGGTTTTAATTGTTACAATTGTGATGAAACATTAATTTATTGATTCCATGTTTTGACTTTATGTTTATGTTATGCGATTTATGAGATTGATGCAATTAATTATGTTGTTATTGTCATCTATGATTGTGCACGCATAATTATTGATGTTTGTGATAGATTTCTATGTTCAAAAGAGTATGAATTTATTAGACCTTGATTAATTGCCGCGGTGTCTGATAGGGGATAGAAATATACCCCTATGCTTCGTGGTATCCTTAAAAGTGGTCATAATTTGTTAATGCTTTTCTACATGTTCTGATTGGTCATAGAAATATAGGCTCGTCTCTTGTAGGAAAAGGTGTTTATGCATCGCTCGAAAGGGGACATAAATAAATATAGGAACACGGATTTTCAATACTCATACCTTGTTATTAAATGTTTAAGTCAAATACATGGTTGATATGTTTAATATGGATTCATAATTCTAACATATTCATCTCATCATTTTAACAAATCAAATTTTCTTAATTTCTTTAGTTTAATTTTTAATTTGTTTTTCAAAATCAAGATTTCCAAATCCTAAATTTTCTTGTTCCGGTTAAGGTTTGTAGTCTAAAATACGATTTAAAACAATCTCAGTGGGAACGATATTCGGACTTAAAATCCACTTTATTACTTCCGCGACCCGTGCACTTGCGGATCGTTGTCAAGTTTTTGGCGCCGTTGCCGGGGATTGTAGTTTAAATTTATTTTTATATTACTTTCACTAATTCGGACTTTTTACTTTTTTTTTTGTAGTATTTTATTTTATTTTATTTTATTTTGTTTTTATTTTGTTACTTTGGATTATCCACCACAATTTTATGTCTTCCTATGTTTGGTTTTTTTTGGAGGTATATTTGAATCTACCATTGGCTTGCAATGAACGATTTCAACATGGACTATGAAGACATGTTTGGAGAATATCCAAGTTGTGAATTTTGCTCCAAAATATATTGTAATGGACAGTGCTTGGATGCGAGCAATATTTGGGTCACACCAAAACTCTTAGTGTTTAAAGAATACTTGAAATGCCGACAACAAGCAATTGACATGTCGGATGCAAGTCACATGCTCTTTGATGAGTGTGTACCGAATGATTGGGACGAGGACATCGCTCTAGTGGGAGATGGTCCTCCACTGTGGAGTGAAAGGGTAATTTCAAAATACTATCAGAAGCTAACCAAGATAGATAAAGGTGATATGGTGCTAGGAGACTCCATGTATTGGAGTGAATTTAAAAGGTGGGGATATAATCCACTCGAAAAATTTCATAAGAAAGACTCGCCAATGCCCGTGGAGTTTGACGAAAAACCCGCCATTGAATCCAAAGATGAGTCAACTATTGAAGAAACACTTGAAGATGATGAAAAATCAATCACAGTAGAGCTAAATAGAGATTTGGACATCAATGAGAAAGAAATCAACTTACATGGTTTTGACCTTGTTGATTGCCAAGTAATTGAGTTTGTAATTAAACTTGATGAGGAGGTGGAAGTCTTCATAGTTGAATTTGAATTGGATGAGGACGTGTTCTATAATATGGAGAGGGGCAGTTTCGAGTCTTGGAGATCAAATGAGGAGTGGAACAAATCCAAAAGAAAGAAGATGGGAAAGGCATCCAAAGCTTTCTTTAGGTGCCCTTGAATTAATTTCCATAAAGTCTAGCTCTAGACTATAAATGAAGCGCTTATTGGGAGGCAACCCAATTTCTCAAACTCTTTTCTTTATTTGTTTTGTTTATTACTTTTGATTGATTTTATTACTTTCTAGTTGTTTAGATGCTTGACCTTGCATTTTAGGATCACTAGTATGTTTAGAATGCATGCATTGAGTTGTTATGTGTTTTAAGTAATTCTAGTATTCCATTTTGCATGTTTTAACATTTTTAGCTTTAATTGCATTTTAATTTTTGTTGTTGTTTATCATCACAATTTTTCAACATGAGAACCTAGTTTAGGACATGTAGACATATTGGATTTTTCCACATTTTTACAAGACTTTGCTTAATATTAGTGTTCTTCATATCTTTTTGCAAAATTTGAAATTGTGGATAATTGGTGATGGGTTTTAGGCTAGAATTGGAGTATCGAATTGTAGGTTTATTAGATGAAAAAAAATTTGGTTTATTCAAGTCTCCAAATCTATGCAATTCTTTAATTTCTTTATATGCATGTTAGGTGCTAGATAAAATGTTTCAATGAGGTTTTTGTTGAGTTTTTGCAACTCTTTTTGGATGATCACCTTCACCACATGTTATACATCATTTGTGCATCATTAAATCATTATTTGCACTGGTTTAAGGCATGAAACTCAACTTGAACATCATTGCACTACATAGCACCACATTGCAAGGCCATTGCAGGCACCAATGCACCACAACCCACATTTTCAGCCTCACTGCACCTACTTTGTCACATCTTTTCATAATCCAAATGAACTCCAAATGTGATGATTTTTTGACATGTTGTAGACCAAGTTATGTACTTTCATATGCCCGTGACATGTCTCGAAAAATTTTCACTTTTTCGAGGCGATGTCAAGGGTTGAAAATCAATGGTCGACCACTTTTCAAAAATTTCAAAATTCTTCTAAGTCATAGTTTGGGTGTGGTGTGTTATGTTGATTTTCTTTAGTTCCTATGTGATAATTATGCTTCTAATGATCATTAATATTTATTTGCAAGGAACATGTCATAATGGGACAATTCACGCCAAACATGGAAAATGAAGTAAGGGGTCATTTCATCCAACAAAGCATTCAAGTCAAAGCTTCAAAAATGGGGACACCAACTCTCCAAACCCGGGAAGTACATTAACCCTCTTTGTTATTTTTGTGTTTATTGTCTTTATTTGTTTTGAATACATTGAGGACAATGTATGATTCTAGTTTGGGGGTGAGAATCTCATTCATGTACTTTCATCTACACATTATTCGATTTTGGGTAGAAAATTCATAAAAAAATTTAAAAATTGAAAAAAATCATAAAAAGCGAGAAATTTGAAAATTTTTGTCGATTTATTTATTGCTTATGACATGATTTGAATTGACTCTTGTGCCTTAGTTAGAAAATTGGACAACATGAGAACTAAAATTTTTCTTAACATTCATCCATGTAAGACTTCATCAAATTTGAGCACATAAACACTTTCAAATAAAAACTTGTGTAGGGAGATGCTTGATACTTGTGGGATAAACTTGTGCACTTTGAATATAGAACTGACTGTAAAATCCCAAACCTTGAGAAATTAGATCCCGACCTGAAATGTAGAACCAAACTGCTCAAGAAGCAGTTTGGGGGTGGGAATGTTAGATTGAGTATGCATCGGTATATTGAGGATTTGAACTTTTTAATTGTACATCTTTAGTGTAAGGGATTTTGATCAACGGGTATAAACCATAATAACCAGCATAAAAATAGAAAAATGCTGAAGATCTTATTCTACTCTTCAAATGCCTTTTTGACTCGAGCAAGTAAGTCTGAGGGATTCTCTTAATCTGGTACCCTAAACTCAACTGAGTTAGGAGCTTCCGATCTAAAGCTCGCTACAGGAGTCAACTAGAAAGCAAGTACGGAGAGTGGACTTACACATAAGACGTTAAAATATCTTTAACTTTTCTGTTTAAGCCTTTATGACTCGGGTAATTAAGTCTGAGGGGTTCTTTGAACCTGGTACCCTAAGCTCAACTGAGTTGGGAGCTGCCGACCTAAAGCTCGCTACATGGGTCATATAGAAAGCAAGTATGAAAAGTATTGCACAAAGATGGTAAAAGATAAGGACATTAAAAGAAAAAGTCGTCCATATGAAGAAAAAAAAAGGAATAAAATGGTATAAGCTTTGTTGATTTGAAATTCCTAACACTTTGTTAATTATTCATGGTCTGTCGTGCATACTTGTCTACTCCTAACTGCCTTGTGGGGAAAAATGTAATGTATACATGTTTAGAAACCACATCATTAGGGAAGACCTCGGGATATGAGAGAAAAACAGTAAGGTTGTGATCATCCATGAGAGGGTAAGGAAAATCAAAAGAAAATCATTGTTGACCACAGAGGATTTTGGCTTACTCTTGCATAAAAAGTCACACATTGTCAAGTCTATTTTTGCATAAGTTTGCAGTTGATTTTGTCTATTCACACACACACAATGAAGTTGAGCATCGGATGAATGAAAATATTTTATATTGTTCACATTTTTTTTTCTAAAGTGAATCGTCAATTTGGATTGTTGAAGCGCATGGTAAATAAGTTGACAAAAGCAAAAATATAGTTTTTATTTAATTTGCCTTTTTACATTTATAGTTTAGTTTTATTTTGTTCGAGGACGAACAATAGTTCTAGTTTGGGAGTGTTGACAAGTGTATTTTATACACTTATTTCTATTCTAAAAGTAGGATTTTATTTGTTTGTTTAAGAATATTTGCTATTTATTTAGTTAATATTGTTTGTATTTCAGAAATAATCCAAAGTCGAGAAAACAAAGGAAATGAAGCAAAAACAAGTCATTTGGATGATAAAAGAGCTAAAGTGTGAGAAACAAGAGTTGATGAAGTAAATCAAAAGGTTCAATTGGAAGAAAAGTCAAAGAAAGAACCAAATTGAAAGAAATTAGGAGTTCAAGGACTAAAATATACAAATCAAAAGAAGAAGGACCAAATTGCAAATATTCAATAGTTGATTCGGATCAAGATAAGATACTTGAGGAATTTTAGGAGTCAATTGGATGCAATTATAAGGCAAAAAGGAATGAAATATGGTAAGAATATTACCATAAATTCATTTCAATCAAACAAGGTCTTCGGGCAGATTTTTAGTCAGACTTTGAAACCTAATTTCGGGGCAATAAAGGTTCGAATTTGGAAAATCCTATTTCAGGAAGAGTTGTATCCCTTTACGTTATCTTTCTAATGGACTTTGAAGCACCTCAATCGGAAAAGCGAAATGAATGATATGATCAAAATACTAAATGTTGTGCAATAAAAGGATGATGACCAAATTGCTGAAATTTAAAGAAGAAAATTGTTTCTGCCGATATAACCGTGCGGCCGCACTGTTGAAAAATCGTGCGGTCGCACGGACAAAAAAATCAGCGACTGAAGGTTGACTTTTCGAGGCTGCGATCGCGCACTTTTGAACCGTGCGGTCGCACGGTAGTCCCGACTGGGCCGCAACTGGGCTTTTTTCGCGGAATTCAGCGGTTTTCTCCTCCATTAACCTAATTCTCGGGGAAATCTATAAATACCAGACCTAAGGCACGAAATTAGGAGTTCCCAACTTGTGAAATGCATGCTAAAACGCTGTCCAACTGTTGGGGGATCCATTGAAGGCCAAATTCAAGATTGAAGAACAAGGATCAAGAATATGAACGGGGTGACATCTTTTCATACTTCTTGTGCTTTATTTTCGATCATGTATTTTGGATAGGTTTTAATTGTTACAATTGTGATGAAACATTAATTTATTGATTCCATGTTTTGACTTTATGTTTATATTATGCGATTTATGAGATTGATGCAATTAATTATATTGTTATTGTCATCTATGATTGTGGACGCATAATTATTGATGTTTGTGATAGATTTCTATGTTCAAAAGAGTAGGAATTTATTAGACCTTGATTAATTGCTGCGAAATCCGATAGGGGATAGAAATATACCCCTATGCTTCGTGTTATCCTTAAAAGTGTTCATAATTTGTTAATGCTTTTCTACATGTTTGGATTGGTCATAAAAATATAGGCTCGTCTCTTGTAGGAAAAGGTGTTTATGCATCGCTCGAAAGGGGACATAAATAAATATAGGAACACGAATTTTCAATACTCATACCTTGTTATTAAATGTTTAAGTCAAATACATGGTTGATATGTTTAATGTGGATTCATAATTCTAACATATTCATCTCATCATTTTAACAAATCAAATTTTCTTAATTTCTTTAGTTTAATTTTTAATTTGTTTTTCAAAATCAAGATTTCCAAATCCTAAATTTTCTTGTTCCGGTTAAGGTTTGTAGTCTAAAATACGATTTAAAACAATCTCAGTGGGAACGATATTCGGACTTAAAATCCACTTTATTACTTCCGCGACCCGTGCACTTGCGGATCGTTGTCAATCAACTCAAAGTGGTGATGGTGATAGTGATGCTAACTTCAAACACTCAAAAATGCAAGAACTATCTAAAAATAAATGTTAGACTGTAAGCAAAGCATATGTAACCAAAATGGATAAAAATTAGGTTATCTCCCAATAATCGCTTCGTTTAGAGTCTTATGTCCGACTTTCAGAATCAATCATTCTGCAACTGTGATGTTGATGGTGGACTTTGCTGTTGGAAAGTCCTCAAAATAATGTTTGACTCGACTATAATGTGAGTTAATAATCCAAAAGGTCACTAAACTTTTTCAAATGTTTCCACCAGGTCACTGAACTTTCAAAATCACCCCATTAATCACTAAACTTTCTCAAAGGTTTCCACCAGGTCACTGAATGTATGATTTGTAATACTAAAGATAACAAATTATTTGACAATTAATAATTAAACCACACTTTTAATATTGATGACTACACATAGAATTTATAATATTAAGAACAAAAAATAAATAAATAATTAAAAATTAAATAATAATTTTAATAACGATAACTAAAAAAATTAATTGAACTCATTCTGTATTAGTGTTAATAATAAAATTAAAATGATAAAAAATATTAACCATTATTTAGTATTTACCATAATATTAGTATTTATCAATATTACTAACATCACACTCTTGCGTTGCACGGAAGAATAATGTGATATGAGTTTACTGTAAATACCATTACAAAATAAAATAAAAAAAGTTTGAACATATATTAATTTATGCAATTTTTCAACTTATTGTAACAACCCACTTCTAATTTTTTATTAGTCAAACTTCTACTAGTTAAAGTCATACATGGAATAGTCAAGTCAAAGTCAAATTAGGATCAAATTATATTAGCTTATTTGTTGAGGTTATTTTCTAAATCTTATATTAGTTATGGGTTTAATTAAATCAAAGGAATATAAGTTGGGGACTTATTTGTTAAAAAGGTTGAACATCTTATATGATAATATATCAAACCCATTTGACAAAAACAAAGGACAAACAGAGGCTAGACAAAGGGAACTTTCGGGAAGAAAGAAGAAAGAAAAAAAAAAAGAAAAAGAAAAAGGAAAGGAGAAGAAGTGGTCCATCCAACTCAAAGTTTGTTTTGGTGTTATTCTACTTTTTTTTTTTCCCTAGCTTTAAAAGGTAAGTCGAAAAAGATTTATTGTTCAATAATGTGTAAAATTAGGGCTTTTGATTTTAATCTAACTGTGAGATATATATATGTAAGTTAGAATGATGATTTTGGTGATTTTAGATGTGTATTTAAGTTTATTGAAATAAATACTTGGTATTAAAGGTTAGGGTTTTATGTTATTGGGTTAAACTGGTGATTAAGTGAATATAAACTTGTATTTTAGTTTATTTTATACTAGAAATGAATATGTTGATTTGGATGATGAATATTGATTTACTCATGAGAAGGGATGAATAAACTAGTAAGCTTGGCAAAACTTGAAAATTGAGATTTAGATAAATGAGGTTCTAATTTCAAATCTTAAGTGATATTAGAATTTAGTTAGTCATTAGAAGTGATTTTGTGTTCCTAAGTAAAAAGGATAAGTATGGTGTAATATGAAAAACCAAGTTTAATGAGTTAATTCAAGTATGAGACTCTTTTACTATTTTATCTATTAAGGTTGTTTTAAATATTGATATGAAGATTTTATTTTATCTCGGGAGGTGACGAGGAAGTTGGCGTTATATATCGGCCAAGCTAGTGAGCGGTCAACCATTTTGCGAGTGGAGAATAAACTTAAAAGATTTTTCTACGTCATTCAAGTGTTTCTAGTTCACTGATTTTCTACAAGTTACAAATGATTTTTAAATTACTTGCTTTTAGTATGATTATCAAAATAAATGTTTTATAATTAAACTTGTTTATCATGATGGATCTTTTTACCATGTTTTGCGAGCATGATTAGTCAAGTTAAGCATGTATAATTTCAAAATCACCAGAAGTACCCGATGTGGTTATCCGTTCTTGTGTCAGTGCACGGAGGGGGCCTTTGGCTCGTGTACTAATAGATATTATTTGAGATCTTAAGACTCTGTCACGGAGGGGGCCTATGGCCCGTGTTCAGAGGATCTTAAAATCCACTCTTATGCACGAAGGGGGCCTATGGCCCGTGTGTAAGGGTGCATATATGAGGTCTTTCGGACCTACTTTTGTATCCAAAGGGGCTTTGGGTCGGGTACGGAGGTGCTGATCAGTCTACGCGCGTATGACTAGATACAGATTCCAGCCTTAGCAGATGATTTAGTTGGGTACCTTTTGGTGTGATTTTCTCATGTATTACAGTTTATCAGTTATGCCATATTGCAGTTTATTAGTTATGCCACAGATAATTATTCGACGATCTTTATGATTATTCTTAGCATGTATGTTTTGATTTAAAGTGGTAAAAGCTTATGAAATAAATTATGTTTTCAAAAATGGTTTATAAAAGAAAATTATTTCAGAAACTCAACTCATTGAGTTATAAGCTTACGTTTCTCCCTATCTCTTCCTTATGGGAAAAAGTTACAGATTTTGAGTACCGTGGATAGAGTCATTGCCACCAGACCTTAAGAAGTAGGTATTTCTATGATTTATTTTGATGTGGTATCTAGAAGTTATCTTTTGGGCTTATGTTATAGGCTGTGTTATTCTTTTGTGGCCTTGTCGATAATAGGCCTGGTGACTATGTAATATGGGTTGTATATATATTAAAGAATTGACTAAGAATTTCAATTATCTTATTACATTAATGTTATGTTTAGAAGTTTTGGAAAGTCTTTATGATTATTATGCATGATTGTTGAGGATTTGCCGTTGAATTACAGGTTGTTTATATCAATAATATAGGGGAGACTCTATCAAAAATTTTATTAATTCATATGGGATCAAATTTATTTAAAATGAGAATCTGAAAGATAAGAAAAGTCAAGGTTGCCTTGGTGGTGGGTCCAACATACGTCACGTTTCAAGTCCTATAGAGTGATCTAGGAGGGGCCGTGACAATTGGTATTAGAGCCATGTTATTGGCATTTGGGCAATACGTGATTATTTAGTCTACCAGTTTGTATTATCGTTTCTGATTTGTCAACCTGTGATGCATATTTTTAGGTACAAGATGCCTTGAGGTGGTAAGACCCATGGACGTTTAAATCCACAGCCTCAAAATCGAAATGCTCGTCAAAGAGAAAATGTTAGGGGATTAAATCAGGGGGAAGAATTTCTCCACCAAACACCAGTACAACAGAATCAAGGAAATGCAACTAGGGATGACCCCTTGACTGAGAGGATTGCTGCGGCCATTGCCTCTCTTTTACCAAATGCATTACAGAGCCTAGCTAGAGATGATAGCATTGAAAGAGCAATTAAGCTTGTGGCAAAACCTTTTGAAAGCACGGGCAATCCGACAGATGCTGAGCTTTGGATGAAGAGCTTGGAGAATATTTTCGACGTTATGGTATGTTCAGATGCTACTAAGTTGCACCTTGCCACTTTCTTATTAAAGGGAGTTGCGGCAGATTGGCAGATTACATATTGAAGTCGATATCGTAATCCTACTACTATCATTTGGACCATGTTCAAGGAAGCATTTAATGAGACATACTATCCTCCGAGCTACCGTGCGGCCAGAAAAAGGGAATTTCTGAATCTTGTACAGAGATCATACACTGTAGCTGAGTATCAGAAGAGGTTTGTGGAATGATCCAAGTATGCTATTGATTTTGTAGCTAATGAAACAAACAAATGCGGCGGTTTGAGGACAGAAATTAGAGCTATGGTAATAGGCCATGGACATCATAGTTTCAGTGAACTTGTAGAGGAGTTCTCAAGAGTTGAGACAGGACTTTTGGAAGGACAAAATCAAGGAGTGCAAATGCTATTTCGTGGTGGTAGTAGTCAGACAGGGACTTAAAGTGGATAGTCAAAGAAGGATAAGAAAGTATTTTGGCTCGACGTCACACAAATTGGGAGCTTCAAATCTATGTCTCGAGGTAGAATATTTAGTGGAGAATCTGGACATAGACAGAGTTCTGTATGGCAGCCAGGACATGGCCATTCTCACATGCAGGTTTCTTCTCAGAGATCTTTTGTCCCTAGATCGGTTGACAGTGGTAGTGGTCCCAGATTTTCGCAGTGTCAGTTGTGTGGAAAGTTTCATGCGAGTGAGTACCTCAAAAGTAGTGGTGGTTGTTTTCGTTGTGTTCAGATGGGACATTTGAAGAAGGATTGCCCAGTTTGATTTTAGGAGGATAGTGCCTCACAGATGGCTCCACAGATTGAAGCTAGAGGTGCGAGACAGAATCAGAATAGGAAAGATAATGTGGGATCATCAAGTGGGAGTCATTCAAATCTTGTTGTGAGAGGACAAGTAGGACATCCGAAGTCCCAAGGTAGAGTTTTTACGATGGCACAACAACAGGCTAAGGAGTCACCAGATTTTGTTGTGGGTATGATATCTATTAGTTGCAAAAATGTTCATGCATTAATTGATTATATTGCAACTCATTCCTTTATTTCTTGTGCACTTACTAAATATGCGGATAAGATATTAGAGTCTTTAGATAATGAGTTAGTGGTAGTTCCCTCGGTGGGAAAATATCTTTTAGCCAATGATGTGTTCAAGGGCTGCGTGATTCGAGTGAATGATCATGAGCTAAAAGCTGATCTCATTCCACTTGATATTCATGACTTTGATATTATATTGATCACTGATTTTTTAGTTGTGAATTGTGCTTCAGTTGACTGTTTTGGCAAGGAAGTTACATTCAGGAGGCCTGGAGATCCTGAGATTATTCTTAAAGGAGAAAGGTGAATTTTACCATCTTGTTTAATATCTGCTATTGATGCTTGTAGACTTCTGAAGAAAGTCATGGATATTTAGCTCACGTGATTGATACTCAGATCAGTAAGCTTAAACTTGAGGATATATCTATTGTGAGAGATTTTCCAGATGTGTTTCCAGATGATCTTCTAGGATTACCACCAGACAGAGAATTCGAATTTACTATCGAGGTAATGCCTGGTACAACTCCTATTTCTCAAGCACCCTACAGAATGGCCCCAAGTGAGTTGAAATATTTGAATGTGCAATTACAAGAATTGGTTGATAAGGGTTTTATCAGACCCAGTGCCTCACCATGGGGAGCTCCAGTTTTGTTTGTGAAGAAGAAAGATGGCACTATGAGATTGTGTGTTGATTACAGACAATTGAATAAGGTGAACATTCGTAACAAGTATCCATTGCCTCGTATTGATGACTTATTTGACTAGCTTCGAGATGCCAATGTATTCTCTAAGATTGATTTGCGTTCGGGGTATCATCTGCTTAAAATTCAAGATGTTGATGTGCCAAAGACTGCATTTAGGACTCGCTATGGTCATTATGAGTTTCTAGTGATGCCGTTTGGTTTGAAAAATGCCCCCACTCGCTTTCTTGGATTTGATGAATAGGATTCTACATCCTTACTTGGATAGGTTTTTTATCGTCTTTATTGATGATATATTGATTTATTCTTCCAACTATGATGAGCATGCAGAGCATTTGAGGATTATTTTGCAGACCTTGTGAGATAAACAATTATATGCTAAGTTCTCAAATGTGAGTTTTTGGCTAGATAAGGTTGTATTTTTAGGACATGTGATTTCAGCTGAAGAGATTTATGTTGATCCTGTAAAGACAGAGGCAGTGATGAAATGGGAACGTCCTAATAATGTGACTGAGGTGCAGAGTTTTCTTGGTTTATCCGGATATTATCGTCACTTTGTGGAGAGATTTTCTAAGATTGCCCTTCCATTGACCAGTTTGAAGCGAAAGAACTCAAAGTTTGTTTGGACTGAAGAGTGTGAGAAAAGTTTTAAGGAATTGAAGAATAGGTTGGTTTCTGCTCCTATACTTACTCTTCCATCACCAGGAGAAGAGTTTGTGATTTATAGTGATGCTTTGAGACAATGTCTGGGATGTGTTTTGATGTAGAGTGGAAAAGTTGTAGCTTATGTGATGCAAACAACGTAGCAATTGTAGCTACGCAACCCACAAATTATTGGAATCGACCCAAGAACGCCAAAGAATCACGATTTCGAGATTGATTCAAACTAATTGAACACAAGCAACCAACACAATCAATAGATATGCTGACCTCTTGATCACAATGAAAATAAATCTCACCCAAGATTTGAACAAACAAGATTAACTCGCAAGTTCGGATTTTATTCAATAAAGAATAAGGTTTGAAAGCAAATTGCCTCTCAATAATAATATCAAAGTTGTGTGTCTAAAATAATGAAAATTACATCCCTATAAATAGGGTCAAAACCTAGGTTAAGAGTTTTAATTATACTAGGAAACAACTAGCTAAAAATAAGGAAATAAATAAAACCCTAAAATTTACGCATATAGGCTTTTACGGCCGTGACCCTTCCTTTACGGCCGTAACTTGGTTTCTGTTTAACAGTTACGGCCGTGACATAATTCTTTACGGCCGTAAATCTTATTTTCTGAAAATCTTGTTCTTAACCCGAGGCTGTGTTACGGCCGTGACAAGTCTGATTTACGGCCGTAAATCCAATTTTCTTCAAAATCACAGTTTTCATCAGTGGGATCATTACGGCCGTAAGAATTATGGGTTACGGCCGTAATTCTTGAATTTTGACAATCTTTTTCGACGGCTTGAATGAGGTTGATCCACTCGTCGTTTTGGCTCGGTCCCAACATGGAACTTGCTTCTTTTGATAACACGAACATTGTTTTGGCCATTGTTCCTTGAACTAACTTTTCCATTGCATCGTTGGCCCTCTTTGTTTGCAGTCGAGTCATTGGTCCTCCTTTAATCTTCAATGGATCTTTGTACGGGCTTGTATTAGTGGTCTGGATCACATCATTATGCTTCAAGACAATTGAAAATACATGAATTGAATTACCCCACTCATGATTTAGAATTGGCTGCGGTGGTTTTGGTACTCAAAATTTGGAGGCACTATTTGTATGGTGAGAGGTGTCAGATTTTCACCGACCACAAGAGCTTGAAGTATATTTTTACTCAGAAAGAATTGAACTTGAGGCAAAGATGATGGATAGAATTGATTAAGGGCTATGACTGTAAAATTGATTATCATCCAGGTAAAGCAAATATAGTTGCTGATGCACTTAGTCGAAAAATCACTAGTACCTCAAACCAAACAAATGCAGTATGTGGTTCCTTGATGTTTGAATTTAGAAACTTGAATACTTAGTTATCAGCCACTACTTCAGGGGCAGTTTTAGCTACGTTTCAGGCAAAGCCTCGCATAGTGGATAAAGTTAAACAAGCCCAGTATGAGGACATGTCATTGAGGATATTGAAGGCAGAAGTTGAAGCTAGAATACGAACTGATTTTTCTATCGTAGATGATGGCACTCTAGTTATGGGAAATAGATTGTGTGTTCTATATATTTTAGAGTTGAAAAATGAGATACTAGAAGAAGCGCATAATTCAGCTTATGCAATGCATCCAGGCAACATAAAAATGTATAATATGTTGAAGGAACATTACTGGTGGCCAGGTATGAAAAGAGAGATTGTCGAGTTTGTGTCTTGATGTTTTATTTACCAACAAGTAAAACCAATTCGTCAGAAATCCGCTGAAACTTTACAACCATTGCCTATTCCAGAGTGGAAGTGGGAGCACATCACTATGGATTTTCTATTTGGTCTTCCTCATACTCAGAGTGGATGGGTTGTATATATATTAAATAATTGACTAAGAATTTCGATTATCTTATTACATTAGTGTTATGTTTAGAAGTTTTGGGAAGTCTTTATGATTATTATGCATGATTGTTGAGGATTTGATGTTGAATTACAGGTTGGTTATGTCAATAATATAGGGGAGACTGTCAAAATTTTTATTAATTCATATGGGATCAAATTTATTTAAAAGGAGAATCTGAAAGATAAGAAAAGTCAAGGTTGCCTTGGTGGTTGGTCAAATATCTAGTTGACACCTGTCATCTACACCTATCACGTTTTAGGTCCAGTAGAGTGATCTTGGACGGGCCGTGACATATATTGTATGGAAAAATAAAATTTTATGTTCAAATATTCTTTACTACCATAAATAGAAATAATAATCCTCAAAATATTATAGTTTTCTTTTTTAAAAAACTTTTGAACTAAAAAATTAAGCTAATACAATACATGTGCAAGACTCAACTTACATATTCTCCTTAGGACCGACACATTTTTTTTATATATATTGTTTTTCATCATATTCTTCCTAAAAAGAGATGCATGATAGAATTTTTTGGTATATTTTGATTCTTTTAAGCAATAATTATTAATTTCAATTGCTTTCCTAAATAAAATAATGAATTTTAATACATATTGTTATCATTAATCTATTCTTCTTTCTTCATATTTTCAATTTCTTTATTCATATAATTACATTATTAATTTAATATTTTAGTAAAAATCGCTAATCGATCAATAATTTAATAAAAATTTTATGAACTAATTGTTAATATCTGTAATATTTATCCTGGATGTTGTATATTTTTAAATTTAAAATAAAAAATAGAAAATGAATTGAATCACTAAATAAATAAAAATAATGTCAAATGACGAATGAATTGCTCGAAATCTTAAGTTGTAAAAATTTAATACAACTTAATTAAATTTAATTTGAAAATTCATATATTTATTTTTTGTTTTAATTTGATAAGAAAAACAACTCGAACTGAAATTAATCATCTGAATTTAGTTAACAAATTATAGATAGTATTATATGAATTAAATGATTTAAATTAAAATGAATGACATATTGAAGAAAATTAAAAATATAAAATAAAACTTTTACATTTGATCTTGGAGACGATTTTACGGATAATATGTTTACAGTTTGCTCTCACTTGATAGCTTGTATTAAAATTTCATTGATATCTTCAATTTTACACCCACATTACATATTTTTCGACTATAAAATAATACAATTATTATAAAAAAAAAAAGAAAAGTAATTTGTACATTAAAAAATAAATATCGTGATGTCATTAATAGCATAGCACAGATGCTAATGCATGTACCATAATATTTGCTAAAATATTTAATACACTATTTTTTGGGCAAAAATCTCCAGATTTAGAAAGTTGTTTTGGTGGGAAACTATATATATATATATATATATATATATATATATTAATTATTATTTTTTAAAATTTATATGTAGATTATTTTGTTATAAAGGTTGGACTCCAAACTTAGGAGCCCCTATAGCCCAACCTAGGATTTGTAGAGGATGTAAATCGTGGGATGTATCTTAGTGTAGCAGGGTTGAGAGCTTGGTGTTTAACTGCGTTTGTAAGAAGCCTCATCCATACATTTGGTAGAATTCGAACTCCCACTATGTAGCTAATAGCTCAAATGAGATTTCCCACTCTCACATTTTAACCAACTAAGCTATGCCCGGGGACGTATATTATTTTGCTAATAGAATGAATGTTGGTTGAAAAAGAGTTTTTAAAAGTGAGGTTTTGAACAAAGATTATATAATAGGGGCCATTTTCTTTTTTTACCAAGTGGCCCCAATTGTAATAGTTAGGAACTTGAATGACTTAATTAAAAAATAAATAAAAAATCTTCAATTAACATTTGCATAGCTTATTTACATAACTATTCAATTTTAATGTTTACTGACATAATTAATCTTATCAAAATATAATTTCTAGATTATCACAAATTTGTTTATCACTACCTGAATAGTACTATTAGAATTGACACCAACTGTCTTAATATAATATTTGATATTTAAAAATATTAAACACATATTTCATTTCATATTTGCTTTAAAAATACAAAATGGATACACGTGGTCCTATATTTAAATGAACGTAACAAATTAAGCAACATGAAATGTTAGATTTAAATAAATTTTACCGAATGTATATTGCAAATAAATTTGAACTTTATATACCAAGAAATCATCAATGAATCTAAATTTATAACATGCGGTATAGTTGTTTAACCTAAGACATAATATTTTATCACTTATCCATATAGAATTGATTTTTCAAGAATCAATTTTTCTGAACATTCACTCTCAATCAAACATTCTTTAAAAAATATGTTTTTTTGTATGATTTTTAAAACTACTTTTCATAGACATTCTAAAAAATCAATTTTCACGAAATCAATTTTATAAAAATGAAAATCATACAGTTAAGTTCCGTATAAACCGGTCTACAATATGAGACCACAACCAATGACAGACATTGAAAAAAAATTAAAAAGTCATGTATTCAAACTATCAAATTATTAAAAATCTTCAAAACTTATTCAATAATACAACATGATTTTTCATTTCCCACCCATTAGTCAAAAGGTTGTGTTACCACGAAAAAATATTTTATATGTTTTTAATAAATGTGTTAGAGCACATCATATTTTGAAATAGAATGAGTTTGCTAACACGCCTTTATTTTTATTTTGATAAAAACATTTTGGTCATAACATATCTACTAATTCTTTGATTCCAGTTAGTAAGAGGGATCTTGAACTTGGGAAGTTGCTACCTCGGTGATGAGATTCGAAGCGCGGAAGAAACTCCGGAAAGTTTCGAACTTTGTGGTTGGACGGATGAATCATGACCCGATATTCACGATGCGATGACTCGATGATGCGGTGTAGCGACCAAGAATTTTTACGCGATTAATAATTATTTTAATAGAAAATCGTGTCGCTACTATTTCACCCATTTTTATTAAGTTAACGCCACGACGTATTCGTATAGCCAAGTCAAGAAATAATCGAGATCGTTCGATTTTAAATTAAATTCCGAATTTCTAAAAATATCTCCATTCTCTTGATTTAAAGTATATTAAGTCCAAGTACTTAATTCAATGTTATCCCAATATTTATTTATACAAAAATTATTTTTATTATTGAAATTAAGAAAATATATGCAAGCATGAGAGGTTCCATTATATATAATAATTATGAGAATCTTAATTTGTATAAATATGGAAAAGTATATGAATGAATTATATACTCCATTATATGTAATCATGAAGAGCATAATATTTGTATAAATATGGAAAAGTATATGAATGAATTATATACTCCATTATATATAATCATGAAGAGCATAATATTTGTATAAATATGGAAAAATATATGAATGAATTATATACTCCATTATATATAATCATGAAGAGCATAATATTTGTATAAATATGGAAAAGTATATGAATGATTGATAAGACTCCATTATATGTAATCATGAAGAGCATAATATTTGTATAAATATGGAAAAGTATATGAATGAATTATATACTCCATTATATATAATCATGAAGAGCATATTATTTGTATAAATATGGAAAAGTATATGAATGGTGCTTTACTTTAAGAAAATGATGTGTTAAAATTAATAGAATTGAATGATTATGTTTACAATATGCCAACTTTATACATCTATTTAAACCCATCTCTTTTACACACAACTCTACACATATACACTTATTTCCAATCTCTTGACAAAATCCACAAGTAAGAGAAATTCAAGGTGGTCAAGAAAGTTTTGGTCCATTTACTACTACACTTCATTTTAATCTTTTAAAAGGTAAGTATACCTTATGTTTTTATGAAAAGTAAGTATGTTTTTATGACAAGTAAGTATATCTTATGTTTTTATGAAAAGTAAGTATGTTTTTATGAAAGGTAAATACACCTTATGTTTTTATGAAAAGTAAGTATGTTTTTATGACAAGTAAGTATATCTTATGTTTTTATGAAAAGTAAGTATGTTTTTATGAAAGGTAAATACACCTTATGTTTTTATGAAAAATAAGTATGTTTTTATGACAAGTAAGTATATCTTATGTTTTTATGAAAAGTAAGTATGTTTTTATGAAAGGTAAATACACCTTATGTTTTTATGAAAAGTAAGTATGTTTTTATGACAAGTAAGTATATCTTATGTTTTTATGAAAAGTAAGTATGTTTTTATGAAAGGTAAATACACCTTATGTTTTTATGAAAAGTAAGTATGTTTTTATGACAAGTAAGTATATCTTATGTTTTTATGAAAATGTTTGGATCATTGCTATGAAATCAATCTCACAAGATTGTTATGGGTTCCATATGATATGTTTATGATTATGCTAAGGGGACCGGAGTTTAGTAGCGCTACACATAAGAATTCTTGCCATTTAAGTTCGGTAAAATTCTTGTGTCTCCCTATGTTTATGAATATTTCAATCCTATCCTATGTTATGATGAAAATGATCCATATGCATTCAAAAGAAAATTTATGCTTGGTATACTTACTGGGATTTTATAAATCTCACTCCACGATATTTACCATTTTCAGATAATTGAAGGTTCGAGGCGGTCAACATGGAAGTGGCAAAAGTGGTTAAGATTGATGAGATAATTATGTTGAACTTTATGTAAGAAAATTATGTTCTATTTTTATTCACAAATAAAATTATGGGATTTTAATTATTCTTTTGAATAATTTTACATTACTATTTAAGTCTCGATAATATGATATGAGTCACTTTTTGTGGCACTCGAATGGTCGAGAATTCGGGTCGTCACAGTTGGTATCAGAGAAAAGAGTTTTAAAAACGATTCTGTAGATTTTTGAAATTTTATTTCTTTAAAAAAAAAAAAATCACTATTCACGTGAACAGTAAAACGACGTGCTATTCATGATGAACAGTGAACGAAATCACTATTCATTATAAAAAAAAAAGTTGAATTTTCACATGTCAAGTATGGTTATGATTTTGAAAAGCATGATGAAATTTGATGTGCGAATTTCAAGGACAAAATTCATTTTAAGCAAGGGAGTTTGTAATGTCCTGAAAATTTTATGGAATATAATTAGTTAGTGATATGATGTTTATATTGATGTCTTTGATAAATTTCTAGAAGTTCGGGGACTAAAGGAAAAATAAGATTTGACGATAAATTTTATTTGGGTTAAGTTATTAATTATTGATGGGGAGATAATTACTATATCGATATTGGATTTGTTTTGAAGACTGTGATTAATTAGGAATTATGATTCAAGAAAATGTTGATTTGGATACAACCACATTAAATTATTGTTGATTAAAGGAAAATAAGATTATATGAAATATTTTAACTCATCACTCTACTATGTCACTCTCCACGTATTGACTCCTCGAACCAGGTATGTTATATGCTTTGCAAGTCATTTACGATTTTATTAAGACATGTTAAGTATGAAATCTTCATATGTTATGAATCTTTAAGTGAAATATACATGTTGAGTATGATATGAATTGATAGAAGCCTGAATTTTAATTTATTCCTTTTTATGTAGAATCATGAGACATAGAGGATATTGATATGAATTTTGGTTCATATTAAGCTTAGTAAGACTGACTAAATTAGAAAAATAAGTTGGTTCGTAACTTTTGCCAAAAAATATATGGAATAATATATTAAACAAACAAAATTAATAATGAATTTGTACAATAATTTATCCCTTTATCACTACCTTTGTGTAAAAACAAGGGAAAAACTGTGGATGGTTATTAGTACTTCCTCTTCAAGTTTCAATTTTCGGTTCAATAATTTATCCCTTTATCACTACCTTTGCTTAAAAGCAAGGAAAAACTGTGGATGATTATTGGTACCACTCTTCAAGTTTCAATTCTGAAAAAAATTCGGAAAGAAAGAAAGAGAACGGGTGTTGAGCATAATGGGAATAATATGACTTAAGAATGATTTTCAAAATAATTGTTGTCCTCGAGTTTAGAAATGATGAACCTTAAATGGACTTTGCATAATTGATTTTAGACATGGCACTAAGTATAAGAAGTCAACAGAAATGATTAGAAATATGTTCAGATTATCTATCATTTAGATTTAATGAGAAATAGCGAGCCAATTTTATGAAGTTTTATGAGATGTTAAGATTATAAGTGATATGATTTTAATGAGACTTTTATGAGAAGCATTATGAAGTTAGAGATTTAAAGATTTGGTTATTGGGAATTAAGTAATGGCTATTATGTTGAGTAAGTGAATTATGCCTCTATATTGAAGAGAAATTTATTATGAACTTTGGCCTTGTGATTAAATTTTGGGAATATGATTTATGACTTATAAATATAAGTATGAGTAATCTTTTGAGCCAATTAAGGTATTGAAGGAAGTGATATTGTGATATTGACGACTATGATTTGAAATTTCTATGTTGAGGAATTATGAATTGATTTTCTGGAATATTTTTTTTATGATATTGAAGTTTGATGAAATTGTGGTCAATTTTTAGATCGTTGTGATCAAATGTGGAATTATTTATTATTGTGAGTTATGAAGTATGCTTACGGTTTGAATAAGTCCAAATTTCAAAGGAAACTCTGCCTAGAATTTTATCGTTTGGAATTAAGAGCATAGTATGGTATGCAATCACTAAGAGAATTGAGGTTAGACATGCAAATTCATTTACATCACAAACGAGATTTAGTAGATGATAACAGAGATATTATTATTTTCTCGTAAGGAGAACACACAAGAGTCACACTGGAAAGAAATACATGAAACACGCAAAAGCAAAAGAAAGCAACATGGGAAATTCCTCAAATTGAGAGATGTGTTTCCGGAGTAGCCGTATCCTACCACCTCTGACTTTTTGAGGAAATAAAGAAACCTTCAAAGAGGTGTGTTTCGAGAGTAAGAATACTCCGTAATCTACCACCTGGAACCTTTGAGGTACACACAAGATTTAAACATTAAGGAAATCCTAGGAAATTAGAGGGGTGTCTCGAGAGTAAGAATACTCCGTACTCTACCCCCACCTATTCTAAGATTCATAAAGTTAAGTTTACATTAACCGGACTCCATTTTCGCTTGATTCCCCTTCCTTGCGACCAATCTATCTTAACCCCTGCTGGATCTTGTATTGAGATATATGACTGCAGCTTATCCAGTAGTTCATCAATAGTAGGAGCAGAAATAAGGAGCCTTCTGGAAAATGGAGAGATGAATCCCTGTTCCACAGCATAATCAAGAAAGGTTAACAAGCCATCAAAGAAATTGTTAACATTCAGAAGCCCAATAGGCTTAGTATGGAGATCTAGTTGAGCCCACGAGGTAATGTTAAAGATTTCTTCTAAGGTACCAAAACCTCCGGGCAGGGCTATAAAGGCATCAGAACCATATAGCATACAAGTTATGCGTTCATGGATGGATAAGGTTTGAACTTCATGCCCTCGTGTTTTTCCTGCAACATCTACCAAAGGGACAGGTATGACACCGATTACTTTTGATTTCTCTGCAAGAGCAGATTGGGAAACACAACCCATTAGACCACTGCTACCACCCCCATACACAAGAGTGATACCTTTTTCCCCCAGTTTCTTTCCAAGATCTACGGCCGCTTCTAGATAACTGAAGCCTTTCCCCACTTTTGATCCACAAAATACACAAATAGTTTTGATCTGTCGAAGTTTTGGTGCTTCCATCTTTGATAGTATAGAAGAGAAAACTTACGAAGAAGATGTGATTTTGGGATGCCTGAACTATGAAATATGTTTGGCTATTTAAAGCCGGAAAAACTTACTGTTTTTGATTGATTCTGAAAAAGTAAAGATTTACTTTTGACAAAATCGGCCAACTTTTGACTGTTTTACCAAAGATATCACCTTTCGGTGATTTATTTCCAGCTTTATCAAACCTCGAGAAAGGAAAATATATTTATTTCCAGCTTTATCAAAACTCGAGAAAGGAAAATATATTTTATTTCCAAAACGCGTGAAAGAAAACAGCAAAATATTTTAAATGTGTATCAAGAGATTTACCTTATATCATTGATGAACTGCCAGAAGCCTCATTTTGTAAAACAGACTGGCAAACAGGATCTTTTGCTATTATATTTTGGAGACTATAACGATTTTTGTCCTCGTTAAACTGAGCGTATAAGGAGAGAAGTTCACGTTGCACATAACCACTTGGGTGCGTCTCAAGAGTCAGTCGAATATCATCCAAAGACTCCTTACTCAGTCCACCCTTTATGAATTTGATTTTATCATCCCGATTAGTAGAAGAATATCCTACTGTTTTGCAACGAGTATCACAGTTCCAACGAGCACATTTGTAGCAACCATTCAGCCTTTTTGCTCTTCGTTTCTTTGCGAAGGTGCTTTTGCCTAAACCAGGCATGTGCTTTGGAAATGTCATAGGTAATTCACCAGATAGTCGAACCTTTGCTTCGATCAACCAGCGAACATCTTCTGAAACACCATGAGCCATCAGCAACCTCAATCTTTCGAGTCTTATTCGATAAATTTTCCTCAGATCATTCATTGGAAGACTGGAATAATACTTGCGAATGTTTGTAAGAATGATATCCATGTTTTGATGGATCTAACCTCTTCCCAGCATGAACTATTTAAAAGCATTAAGGATCGGAGGAAATCCGCGTGATATTGATTCCAGCAAGAAAGCGCGGAATAGAATAATGGAAAAGAGGGAACAAGAGTTATGCGCCGTTTACTTTCTTGATAAAAGGAAGATTTGATGATGACGGGATTTGAGATATGGAATATTTTCTTGGATTTTGGGTACTGATATTTTGATATAATAATCAAGGTATAGAAATAATACGGGGATACGTGAAAGTGAAATAAGGACTGTATTGAATCAGGATTAATAAGTTTGTGCAAGTGAAAGGAATACCTTACGGGAAATGTTATGATATTTGAGTTAAGAATTTTAATTATTTGGGAGATATTTGTTTATTGAATTTTGCAGAAATTTTGGGTTACAAATATTGGAAAGATAAACTGATGATTATGTTGATATGTGAATAACATGTTTGGGTATATTACATAGAAAATATTCAGGTAATCGTTTTAATTATTTTGGGATATTTGGTGATAAGAAGAAATGACAAATTATTATGGTATGATATGTTAGTAAAGATTTTAGAGATATTAATACGAATATTTGAGGTTACATGATACGATGATAAGTGACAGGTTACATGAGTACTACAAGATATGATGAAATATCACATACGATTGGGAATTTTCATTTTGATTCAGAAGAATTTATGAGTAGACATATGTCTATTATTGATAGAAAAGTTCATGTCTTAAGAAAACAAATTGATGCATTTAGTCAAAGTCCAGTGGGTTAAATATGGTTGGGTTAAATATGGTAGCGATGATGCTACATAAGAAGAAGAAGAAGAGATTCTGATTAAGTGTTCAGAAATCATAAGATCAAGTAAGTTTAATTTCGAGGACGAAATTATTTTAAGGGGGTAAGTTTGTAGCGACCAAGAATTTTTACGCGATTAATAATTATTTTAATAGAAAATCGTGTCGCTACTATTTCACCCATTTTTATTAAGTTAACGCCACGACGTATTCGTATAGCCAAGTCAAGAAATAATCGAGATCGTTCGATTTTAAATTAAATTCCGAATTTCTAAAAATATCTCCATTCTCTTGATTTAAAGTATATTAAGTCCAAGTACTTAATTCAATGTTATCCCAATATTTATTTATACAAAAATTATTTTTATTATTGAAATTAAGAAAATATATGCAAGCATGAGAGGTTCCATTATATATAATAATTATGAGAATCTTAATTTGTATAAATATGGAAAAGTATATGAATGAATTATATACTCCATTATATGTAATCATGAAGAGCATAATATTTGTATAAATATGGAAAAGTATATGAATGAATTATATACTCCATTATATATAATCATGAAGAGCATAATATTTGTATAAATATGGAAAAATATATGAATGAATTATATACTCCATTATATATAATCATGAAGAGCATAATATTTGTATAAATATGGAAAAGTATATGAATGATTGATAAGACTCCATTATATGTAATCATGAAGAGCATAATATTTGTATAAATATGGAAAAGTATATGAATGAATTATATACTCCATTATATATAATCATGAAGAGCATATTATTTGTATAAATATGGAAAAGTATATGAATGGTGCTTTACTTTAAGAAAATGATGTGTTAAAATTAATAGAATTGAATGATTATGTTTACAATATGCCAACTTTATACATCTATTTAAACCCATCTCTTTTACACACAACTCTACACATATACACTTATTTCCAATCTCTTGACAAAATCCACAAGTAAGAGAAATTCAAGGTGGTCAAGAAAGTTTTGGTCCATTTACTACTACACTTCATTTTAATCTTTTAAAAGGTAAGTATACCTTATGTTTTTATGAAAAGTAAGTATGTTTTTATGACAAGTAAGTATATCTTATGTTTTTATGAAAAGTAAGTATGTTTTTATGAAAGGTAAATACACCTTATGTTTTTATGAAAAGTAAGTATGTTTTTATGACAAGTAAGTATATCTTATGTTTTTATGAAAAGTAAGTATGTTTTTATGAAAGGTAAATACACCTTATGTTTTTATGAAAAATAAGTATGTTTTTATGACAAGTAAGTATATCTTATGTTTTTATGAAAAGTAAGTATGTTTTTATGAAAGGTAAATACACCTTATGTTTTTATGAAAAGTAAGTATGTTTTTATGACAAGTAAGTATATCTTATGTTTTTATGAAAAGTAAGTATGTTTTTATGAAAGGTAAATACACCTTATGTTTTTATGAAAAGTAAGTATGTTTTTATGACAAGTAAGTATATCTTATGTTTTTATGAAAATGTTTGGATCATTGCTATGAAATCAATCTCACAAGATTGTTATGGGTTCCATATGATATGTTTATGATTATGCTAAGGGGACCGGAGTTTAGTAGCGCTACACATAAGAATTCTTGCCATTTAAGTTCGGTAAAATTCTTGTGTCTCCCTATGTTTATGAATATTTCAATCCTATCCTATGTTATGATGAAAATGATCCATATGCATTCAAAAGAAAATTTATGCTTGGTATACTTACTGGGATTTTATAAATCTCACTCCACGATATTTACCATTTTCAGATAATTGAAGGTTCGAGGCGGTCAACATGGAAGTGGCAAAAGTGGTTAAGATTGATGAGATAATTATGTTGAACTTTATGTAAGAAAATTATGTTCTATTTTTATTCACAAATAAAATTATGGGATTTTAATTATTCTTTTGAATAATTTTACATTACTATTTAAGTCTCGATAATATGATATGAGTCACTTTTTGTGGCACTCGAATGGTCGAGAATTCGGGTCGTCACATGCGGAATAAAGAACCACGACTTTCGAAACGCCACAAGGATTTGTCCAATCTCCCTGATAAGTTTCTGGTTTTGAAAGCCATAAAAATAGTTAATCTTTGATAAGTTCGGGTTTTGAACACCACAAGAATTGAAATCTTGATAAGTTCTTGGAGAATAAAAGGAATCCACCTTTTAACGAGTAAAACACTCAAAATGTTTATTCAATCATCAAAATTTGAATTACACTGAATGGAAAAAGCGTATAAGCAAACAAAACCTATCAACCCTAACTGGCTCAAAATAGAATTCTAATTAAAGTAAAATACTAAAATAACTAAATAAAAGAAAAGGAATTAAAAATCTGCAAAATATGGAAAATCTCGAAAATCTGATCCGCCGCATCTTTACGGCCGTGAAAGCTCCAATTACGGCCGTAAGCCGCTCGTTGATGAAGAGTTACGGCCGTAAGTGTAAAAACTTGAAATTCTGCATTTTAACCAGCGACTTGATTAGGCCGTGATAATCTTGACATTACGCTCGTAAGAACAAAACTGGTCCTTTTTGCTCCGATTTTTGCTCCAATTTGCAATTAACTCCATTTTGGCTTGAATTACTTGAATTTTTCCGTCAAGCCTGCTATGATTCTGATTGTCGAGGGTCCGGAACACATCATACCCTCCTTCTTTAGGATGATTCGTCCCGAATCATAGCTTTGTTCTTGTTGTTTCACTTCATGTAACGATCGAGAATTTTTCGTGACTTATTTAAATATTATTTAAAACATGTCGCTATGACTTATCCTATTTATTTTTTTAAAAGAATGTTCGTCTAGCCTCGTATTTCGAGTCAATATATGAAATCGAGTCCAAATCGATTTTAAGCCAAATTTCAAATTTCTAAAATTATTTAAATCCAAAATTATTTTTAATTCCAAAATTTAATTATTTTATTCCTAAAATTATTTTTTAAAATCAAATTTTAAATTTATTTGTGATATTATTCAAAATTTTATTCTTAATACAATTCTTGTCCCGTTAGAAATCATAAATTATTTGCTATCTTAATTGAGTCCAAATTTTAAATGTTTTAGTCCAATCCAACTTATCGAGCCCAACTGTTTTTACCAGTCATTCAAGCCCTTTTAACAACCCAATCATTAAATTCTTGGCCCAACTAAATCAACAACTTCTTTTCCAAGTATTTCCATACGCAGCCATATTCACTTCCAAAAATTCTCACAATTTTCCATGAATCAAGATTTAACCTAATACCATGTTTAACACCTAAATCAACTATTAATTGGATCCCTAACCCTTGCATTCACGAACCCAAAACGCCATAGCTGATTCTCTCACAAACTGCCGACTGCCAACTTCAATCCACCAATGCTGCTACTCTGTCTTCACCATTATCAACCACAGTTGAATCAAAACAAACCTCCATAGCCGACTACTTTCCATCCACCGGTGATACCCAAACCAAAGCAACTCCACTGTCGAACAAACAATTCTGCCCCAAACCAAGAAACGTTACCACCTCCACCTCTGAATTTCAAACCACCAGTTAACCAATTCATCAAGCAGCCATCATCTGAATCAAACTTCCATTATCTGCAATCCAACGAATCACCACCAAATTTGCAGATCACCAATTCAATCATAGACCACCGAGTCATCAGCCCAACTCCCCTGCAACTACAACTGCTCAACACCACCTCCACTGCAATAGCCAAACAGCTGCCAAACCCAACCACCTGCACAACCCCTTCAACGCAGCCAGTCAACCCATCTTCAACACCTCACATCTTCCTCCAATCAATTTCACAACCTACTGCAAACTCACAAACCAGTCTCCTCCATAGCCACGGCCAATCCACCATGAACACCGCCACAACACCACCACATCATCACCATCCCCTGCAACCTTCGCACAATCATTTACTGTCTTCACCATCACAAACCAAACGCCCACACCAAACTTCAATCCCCAATTTGCAATCAACCGAACCTCCGCAACCACCGCCTGGACCACCACGACCGCCACTGCCCAACTCAAGAAATCACTCAATCTGCCCAACCCACGAAAATAAAAAATTCAAAACCCACAACCAAGAATCAAATTAAGCCCAATTACATACCTTCATCGCCGGAATCGCAACCTCCCAAAAACACCTGAACCCAACCTCGAGTTACTCTCGGTTTCGCACCCAAAATCAGCCTAAAGTCCATATTTTCCACACACCCATGCTCGTCCCATCGCCGCCATGTTTCGGCGGCGTTATCGCCGACCTCGCAGTCGGCGGTGTGAACCAGGGAGAGGGCTCCCGTCGCCGCTGCATCGCCGTTTGAAGAGAGGGTGAGAGAGAGAAATTTTGAGGGAGAGAGAGGAAAGTGATTTGTTTTAATATTTTATTTTTCGGAAATTGCGTTTTAGTCCCCTAAGTATTAAACTCTTTTATTTCAGTCCCTACAACTTTAAATGTTTTAAATCTTACTTTAAGTTTCAAAAGTTATCTATTTCAGCCCCAAGTTTGAAAAGTTATTCAATTCAGTCCCTTTTGGTTTCAAATCAATTATTTCAGCCCTATAGTTTAATATTCGTTTTGAGTTTCAACCCAACTTTCAAAGTATTCATTTAGTCCAACAACTTTCAAAAGTATTCATTTTAGACCCCCAAGTTTTAAAATAATCATTTCAGTCCTCAAATTGTTATAAACAATAAATTTCTTAAGAAAAATTTAACATATGAGCTAGACGAGGCGCTTGGACATTTAGAAGAACAACGTGAACTTTCTTGCTCAACTTTCAGACTCGTGATATGAGGTAGACTCGCCCCCATTAATTAGTTTAAATTATAATTGCATGTCTTATGTGAAATTACGTGATTTACATGCTTTGATGCATGAGACGAGAAAAGAATATCTCTTATGAGATAAAATGAGAAATGATGATGTTATGCATAACTTATGTGCCTTAAGTGCACGATACGAGACTACCCACACCCTATGATTTTACGAGCCTTGATTTTGAAAATAAAATAGCCCAAGAATATGATGATGATGTCACTATATGATTGCATAATTACGTGTTCAATTATTCTGTAAATTAATTATTGGCGATGAGTCTACTGAGTATTTTTCGAAATACTCATTCTATTATTTTAACAGTTTTTGCAGATCTCGGAGAAGGCGGCGAATGAAATGGGAGCGGTGGCAAATTAAATAAATGATGATGTTATTAGACAATTTTACGAACGTTACTCGTTAAATTATTTATCGTTAATTTCATTTAAATAATTGGGATTAAGTTTTTACGAATTGTTCTTTATTTAAATTAATCAAATTTCCGCTGAAGTTTTCAAATGATGAATGTGATGCTTTGAATTAAATTTATTTTCCGCAATAAAGTCAGTTTTAAAGGACGAAGTGGCGTCCCGGGCTCCGCGGAATTCGGGGCGTTACACTTCACCTCTTGGATCAAACGGAAAATTTCTCCTGCCATTGCACATTATCAACCAAAAATAGTCTGCAACGGGGGTCAAGTGAATGACTTGAAGTTGAAACACCTTTGGACATTGGTGGTGATGCCCAAATTTTTACGTACCATTAACCTGCAAGAAAGAATTAAATAGAACTGGGAGTGGAATTTTAGTTTCATGAGGTACAAGGTATGGATCCTTGTATCCATGATTAATCACCATCTCCAATTCTTCTTTAAGCACCACGAGGCCCTCCTCTTCACCTCGTTCTTCCTTTGCATCTTCAACCACATTTTAAAAATTTTTACTATCAAATTCAATAACATCTTCTACCTCCAAATTTTTATCACTAATTTCATGCACTCCCTCAACGGTATTCAAATGTGGATCTACCAATTCAAAGCTCAAATTTTGAACTCCTACACCAACTTTCATTTCATTCCTCTTATCATCAACAATTTCATTCCTAATCAATTCCTCGCTTCCCAACCCCACATTTTCCTCATCAAATTTTGGAGTTTGTTTATTTGTTTTTAGTTTCAACTCTCCCTCCTTCTTATTAATATCCTTATCCCCACGATGCCTCCTATTACACCACTTTTCACTCTCCTTCCTTACCCTCCGTGAATCTTCTAGTGCTTCCTCTAATGTCAACCCATATAGTGCGCATATTTTCCCTTTCTTAAGGAATTTGTATATGTGCATACCCTTATCATAAACAGCCTCCCTCCTACGCCTTCAAGGTTTTCCCAATAAAATATGATAAGATTTCAATGGCACTACATCACACCATACATCCTCACTATACATTCCCTGGGTGATAGGCACTAGAACTTGTTTGGTTACTTTGAAATTCCCAAACTCCCTCATCCATGTCATCCTATAAGGTTTATAGTGTGGTTCTAGGGGCAATCCTAATTTTTCAACCACGGTGCTACTAACGAAATTAGTAAAACACATTCCATCAATCGCCAAACTGCACCCCTTATGATCCACATAACATCTAGTTTGGAATAAAGAGCCCGGATCATAATCCATTCCTTATGTGACGTTTCAAAAATTCAAGAACGAAGAGGATTTATGCATCAAATAGAAAGAACGACTTTTATTGACTTGGAAGGAAATGAATATCAAGAATTTTAAAGAAACTCAAGAAAGTGGTTCTTGAATTCGTAATAACTTTTTTTTTTTTTTTGAATAATGAATTTTCGGAATTAAATAAAAATAAAAAAAAATAATTTTTTTTTTTAATAAATCCGAAAATTCGACAAGAACGCAACAAAACAAACGGAACAAGATTTGGATAAGAATCGAATAAAACAAACACTTTTGAATTTTTGTTGAATTTTTATTTGGATCAAACTAAAAAAAATTTATTGGCACGAAGAACACTCAAGAAAAGAAAGACTCAACAACAAGATATGGATGATTTTTATAAGACTCGATGATAAACATAAAAATCAAACTGGATAGAAAAAAACCTGAATTCAGAGTCCAGCTCTAATACCAGATGATGAGATTCGAAGCGCGGAAGAAACGCCGAAAAGTTCCGAACTCAGGTTGTGGTTGGACGGATGAATCATGACCCGATATTCACAACGCGATGGCTCGACGATGCGGAATAAAGAACCACGACTTTTGAAACGTCACAAGGATTTGTACAATCTCCCTGATAAGTTTCTGGTTTTGAACGCCACAAAGATAGTTAATCTTTGATAAGTTCGGATTTTGAACGCCACAAGAATTGAAATCTTGATAAGTTCTTGAAGAATAAAAGGAATCCACCTTTTAACGAGTAAAACACTCAAAATGTTTATTCAATCATCAAAATCTGAATTACACTGAATGAAAAAAGCGTATAAATAAGCAAACAAAACCTATCAACCCTAATTGGCTCAAAATAGAATTCTAATTGAAGTAAAATACTAAAATAGCTAAATAAAAGAAAAGGAATTAAAAATCTACAAAATATGAAAAATCCCGGAAATCTGATCCGCCAAACCTTTACGGCCGTAAGCCGCTCGCTGATGAAGAGTTACGGCCGTGACTCCATTATTTACGGCCGTAAGTGTAAAAACTTGAAATTCTGCATTTTAACCAGCGACTTGATTACGGCCATGATAATCTTGACATTACGGTCGTAAGAACAAAACTGGCCCTTTTTGCTCTAATTTGCAATTAACTCCGATTGTTGAGGGTCCGGAACACATCACTCAGGGTTCGGCGTTCGTTTGGAGTAGAAGAACATTCTCGTCTTCTAGTGCCCGTGGGTCCCTTTCTCCCAAGGAATCCTATGATTCGGCTCTGACAAAAGGCTAAATCTTTCTCAATCAATCCCTTTGCCCCTCATGTTTGCTGCAGTGATTTGGGCAGTTGGTGGCCCCTTCAAGAGTTGTGGTTCCTTGCAAAATGAATTGGATGGCATGCTTTCGAGTGCTATGATAAGAGGTGCCTGTAGCTCATAGGATTAGAGCACATGGTTATGAACCAGGGTGTCATTGTTCGAATCCCTCAGTTAAATTAATTATTTAAGTCTATAATATATATATTTTGCATAATTTGATTATTTGAATTTATAGTATTAAACATAAATAAATGAAAAAAAATGAGTAAATAAATAAATAAAAAATTAATTTTAAAATGACAAATGAATTGATCGAAATATGAAGTTGCGAAAATAATTCGGGCTTAATTGAATTTTCTTAAAAAATTTTGATATTTATTATTTTTTTAATTTGATAAAAATGTAACTCGAATTGAAATTAATTATTTAGGACCAAATTAAATTTAGTTAGGAAATTATAAATATCAGTTTAGGACTTAAATAAAATAATTTTAAAATATTGGGACATTGAGAAAAAGTAAACGGTACAAAATAAAACTTTTACATTTAATATTTGATATGATTTTAGGGACGTCATGTTTACAGTTGGCTTTGACTTGTGAATTCTTATTAAAGTTCTCGTTGAGATCGTCAATTTGACATCCTATTGCATATTTTTCGATTTCAAATAATAATATAATTATCAAAAGTATTCTGATTCATTGAAATACTTCAACTTTAGAAAAACAGTTTAGGTTAGAAAAGTTTCAAAACCTGTTTTTGGGAGTATCTTCCCTTATATATTATAAAGATTGATCATTCCTTTCATTTGGGCTAAGAACCTGGGGTAAAAACAGGAAGAGGAGGAGAAAAATAAAGAAAAAGTGGAGAGATTTTAGAGAAAAATAGGACCAAGCCACTCAAATCTTCAAGAATCCAACTAAGGGAATGATTTTACATTTTGTCTTGTATTTTATCCATTATTTTCTCTAAATTTGTAATAAAATTCTTCAACTCTTCTCCTTTTTATGCTTATATATTATAATATGCTAAGTTCTTGAATTATGATGATTGATGTAGTTTAACCTAACTTTATTAATTTCAATTTTTGCTACTTTATGTTAAAATATTCATTTTTCATGTGTATTTACTATTTTATTTCACGACACTCATTTATTTGGCTATTAAATGATTGTGTTAAGTGATTTGTGCATTATTTGATAAAGTATTGGCTTTTTAGACTAAGTAGTAAATAACCTGGGTTACATGATTTTTGAACTATTTTCACAAAGACTTAATACGATTAACAGAGTTTTGATCGACATTGAGATATTCACTTAGGGTTGTAAGTTGAATTGGAAAATCCGATTTCGTCCGATTCTGTTCCAATTTTTTTCGAAAAATCAAATTGCAACGGATCCAAAATCCGAACCCGAAACGTCCGAATTCCGAAATTTTCTACAAAATTGGATTGGAATTGGAACAAGTTACAAAATTCCAAAAATTCCTATCCGAAAGTTCTGATTTCTTCCGAATAAATTCTTATTATTATTTTTTTGTATTTGCATTACAATTAATAATATAAAATCTAATAAAATAATTTACTGAATAATTAATAATATTAAAATATTATTAACATGATATTTATCATATAAGTTATAACTAACGGGTTAACCACTTTTACTCAGTGTAAAAAATGCAAAATTGTAGCGTTGTTATCATTGTTCACTTTTATTTTTTTTGGATCATGAATGAAAAACTTATGTTAAATTTATTTATAGATGTTATGTTGTTATATTTTGTGGTTTGTAACTTTAATTATACTTTTTGAGTAGTTGAAATTTTGAACTCATTTTAATCTTAGACATTTAATTCCCCGAATTTCTTTTTTTATATATTTAAAATTATTATAAATTTTGAAAAAATATTAAATACTGGAAATTTTTGAAATTTTGAAATTTCGATTTGGAATGAAGTTTGTGTACTCAGATAATTTTGGAACAAAATTTTGATTTCGAAATTTTTTTGAACGAAACATGGAACACCTATTTTCGATCCATTCCTTCCGAAAAGCATCCCTATATACACTACAAGAAAGTTGAGCGACGGCGATGGAGATTAGCGATGACAAGATTTGTCGTCTCAATAAGTCAGTTCTATTGCGACGACAATCTTTGTCGTGGTATAGTATGAACCTATAGCAACGAAAATTTGTTGTCGCTAATACAAATGTAATACCATGCCAAGCGCCGGAATTTCCTAGGTATTAGGGACGACAAAAGTCATCCCTAATACCTTCCTAGCGTGAGAATTTCTCCCGCGCTTATATTAGATACGACAACGACAGTTGTCTATAATGGTCGCGGAAATAGAGACGACACATAGTCAAGGACCAATACGTAAGTATTATATCTTTATTTTTCATTTAATTAAGTCTGATACAATTTTAATTTTTTTGTCTAATCATTTTATTTTTAAAAAATTCAGAATGCTATGCTCTAGGAGAGAGAGACACTAACACAACAAACCATGGCCTCGGGGACTCAATTCGACAAGCATAATATCATTCAGGAGGTGCTTGGAGAGAGGCAAGGCCATGTTCGTGGTGTTGGCCGGACTGTCCCCGTTTCCCATTCAACATCATTAATTGTGACTTCAATCGCTTTTGGAGAGTCAGCGCATGTGGCAGAGCTTGAGCAGACAGTGAAGATGGCCAATTTACAATCTCAAATTTCTCGACTTAATGCATTGTTTGTGCAGTAATTTTCGAGACTAATATCAGGGTCAGAGACAACGCCAACAGACGGTTTTGAACCCTCAGCTAGGGTGGATGGAGACGACAACGACTTAGATTTGTAGGTTCTTTTTTATAATTTTTGTATGAAAACAAATTTGTCCACAATTTTATTGTTTAATATAATATATTTTATATATAACTCTTTTTTTGAAATTTTTTATTATTATTTCGTAACATAATTAATAAAATTATAATATTTATTCAATGATATAAATTGAGGGAAAAAAATTAAAACATAAGTAGCGACGGCACGAGTCGACACTAATTAGAACTATTACAAACGACTTGGTCGTCTCTAGTTTTAGGGATGACTTAGCCGTCTCTAATATTAGGGACAACTTTTAGAGACGGCTTAGTCGTCCTTAAATATTAGCGAAGTTGTGATGAGATTCGAAGCGCGGAAGAAACGTCGGAAAGTTTCGAACTCAGGTTGTGGATGGACAGTGGAATCTTGACCCGATATTCACGACGCGATTGCTCGACGATGCGGAATAAATAACCAAGACTTTCGAAACGCCACAAGGAATTACCCAATCTCCTTGATAAGTTTCTGATTTTGAACGCCACAAATACTCTCGCTAATATTTGATAAGTTCTGGATGAACGCCACAAGACAGTCAATCTTGATAAGTTCGGGTTCGTAATGTGAATCCACACATTAAACAATTGAAAAACATTAAATCTCTTTTATTCAAATTCAAAGTCCAAATTACAATGAATGGAAAAAGCGTATAAATAAGCAAAAGAAAACCCTAGTCGCTAATCTACTCAAAATAGAATTCTAATTAGACTAAAATTCTAAAATAGGCAAACAAATAATTAAAAACAGAAAAATAATCAAAATCCCCGAAAACTCGAAAAATTAGTTTTACGGTCATGATGAACTCATTTACAGCCGTAAATGACTTTCTGTTTAAGACTTACAGCTGTGACCATATTCTTTACGGTCGTAATGAAGGTTTTGCTCAAATTTGCGATAACTGTGTTATGGCCGTAATTCCAAATGTTACGGCCGTAATAGGCCTGCTGCTTAATTTTCTGGTTCTTTTCGACACGGTTTGATCTTCAAAGCTCATCAAACCTATTGAATTCTTGTTTTAACTTGAATATTTAAATTTTCCTGTCAAGCCTGCTATGACTCCAAATGTCGAGGGTCCGGAACACATCACGTTGTCGTCGCTATTAGTTTAGCGACGACTACGATTGTGTCTAATAAGCATCAATCACAGACCTACTGAGACGATCGTTTGAGATGACTTTGTCATCGCAAATTGGTAATTGCGACGCCTTTTTAACCTTTAGAGACGACATTTGCCGTAACTGATGATCAACTTTCTTGTAGTGATAGTTGGTTCAACTAATTGATTAAGACTAATTTCACTTGAGAGTGGTTATTAGTTAAAATAGTAAATCGAATCTAACATATAAAATGAGTAATTTGTTAATTGACTTGTTGAGAAATTAAATGGGAGATGATTAAGCCCCTCTTTGAGCCCAATTATTTGGGAAATAATGTGGCTTTGAATAGTATTTTTGGGAGAATGTGTTGTTAAAATTTGTTTGAAAAGTCAAATATTGTGGGCTTAGATAAAAATGGATAGTTGAGATTGAATGTTTAAAAAACTTTGGTTTCATATAAAGAGGCTCAAATCAGGGACGGAGCTAGGATTTTAATTGAGCGGGGGCCAAAATTTTTAAATTGTGGGAGGCAGAAGCAATTTTTTTGAACCAAAATAATTGACATTATGAATCAACAAACCATAAGCTAAACTAAGTTAACTAACAAGTAACAACTAACTAGTGTAAACTAGTAATTCACAAAAGAAAATACCTATAACTGAAAAGTAAATGTAAACTTTCAATGTGAGAGATACTAGTAATAAATATTGTATTTATTTCTTGCATAAACATAATGATTGCAGAGAGAGAATTGAAATCAAAGGAAATAAATTCAAGATGCCAATTCTTTTTTTTTTTTTTAACTCAAATTTTTTTTTTTCAGTGGGGGCCATGGCCCCCACTGGGCCTATATGGCCTCCGTCCCTGGCTCAAATAGGGGCTAAGTGAAATCAAGATTCCCAACTATCTTATCTTTTATTTTTGTAAAATTTGTAGATTTATTATTTTAAAAAATCCAGACTTTACTATAGTTTTTTTTTTTGGTTAAAATTAAATAAACTATCATGTAATTAAGTATACATTTCTTGGAGGATTGACAATCCAGACTCGTTTGTTCACTTTTATCACTGTTCACGGATATCTCGCGATGCGAAATATCTCCGCAAGTGAACGGGTCGTGAAGAGTAGTTAAAATGGACCTAAGAGTCCGGATTATCGTTCCCACAAGGACCGTTTACTAAGTACCGAAATATGTAAATTCTTATCCCTATTTGAACAAAGAAATGAATTTTTGATTGTTTGGAAACTAATGTTTATAACTATGACTAACAGATTAAAACTTTGCACAAGATTGATGTTTCACAATTGCTGATTGTTTTTAAGTATAATTGAAAATAGTTGGGATTCACGAGTTTACCTACCCAATTAAATCAATTCCTGTTCCAGATTTTATTTTCTAAATATGTGATCGACCAAGTTCACTGAATTAAGTTGAGATTCCTCTCTCGAGTTTAAATCAACTCTACCTAGATAAGTCAACCATGTATCTCTACAGCGGGTCCGAATATTCCTTATCTAAATGCATTACATGCAAGAACCCATACAGGATCGCACTAATCACGAAAGTATAACTCTATCTCTCGTTCAATTAATGGATTTATTACCTAGATCTATGTTATTAACTCACCTCTCGAATTATGGAAATAACACATAAAATCATGAATAAGTGGCCAATTCATTCATGCATTAAACGCAATAATAAACCAACACATGCATCACGGCGTTAAAACAAGGAACATGGAATTGAAATAATATGACTAGGCTACATCGTGATTCCCAACGTTAAGATTAGTTACTCATAATGAAGGAATAATAAAAACAATCTAAATCAAAATTAAACATATTGGAATATATGGATTCAAGAATAAGAAAAGAAGTCTTGCACCAAGAATCGAGTTCCCTTATTAAGCTCCTAAATTCCCGTGCTTGAATCCCCGCGTCAACTAGATGTTGATTTGCCAAGAATTGTCCAATATTCAGCTCTGCAAAACGTGCTCTCCAGTTGCCTCTCACGCTCTCTCTCAACTTAGGTTAATTTCCCCGAGTGTTTTCTCTTAAAATCGCGCACAAAAGCCCAATACAGGCCTAGTCGGACACCTACGCGATCGCGTGGTTTCGGTTTCCGCGATCGCGTGGCTACCTTGTTTTTAGTTCTGCATCATTTTTATCGCCATGTCACGATCACTGAAATGGGAATGTCGCGATCGCGACTTGACGTTTTTCCACGCGATTCTCCATCTTTTCCTTGGCCTTCAAGTTGGACCTTTGATTTTATTTGCAACATGTATCTCAGACTATTGATTTGATCAATTTGACCCTAGAATTTCTGTTTCTCTTCAATTCTCCTACTGTTGACCTTTATTTCCCGTAATTGCTTCATTGTTCCTCTTTTTGACTAAAATCTGAAATAACAACAATTAAGTGCAATTTAGGTAGAATAAATTCATAAATCAACACAATAAATTCTCATTTTGGCATATCCCCACGTGTATAAAATACACCTATCAAATACCCCCAAACTTGAATTATTGTTCGTCCTCGAACAATGGATAATGGCTTACAAAATCAAATAGACAAGAGATAAGATATTTTTGTTGTGCCAACATGCTTACCATATGCCTCCATAGTCCAAATCAATTTATGCTCTAAGAAAGAATTATGAACAACAATGTAAAATGGTTTCTAGTTATATCGTGCCAGAGTTTCAAGTGTGTGTGTGAATAGCCAATGTCAAACGCATAATTATGCAAAAGATGTGCTCAACACTGTGTGGCTCATTATGCATAATCCAACCCCAAATCCCATGTGGTCAATCTATGATTTCTAATGAAATTCCTTTCAGCGCTCATGGATGATCACCACTTTCTGCTTTTCTCTCACATCCCGGGGGTTTTTTTTTTTTATCTATGTGGGTTCTAAAAAATATTCTTTGCTTATTCCACACAAGGTAATCAGAATCAGACATATGCGTGCATAACGAATCAAAAGAAAGCAGACCCCAATTCTACAACCTCAATCACCACAGCTCAGTCAACAAAGCTTATACCATGCAGAAGTTTTTTTTTTCTTCTAAATGGACGACTTTTTCTTTTAATATCCTTGTCTTTTACCATCTTTGTGCAGAACTTTTCATACTGGCTTTCTATATGACCCCTGTAGCGAGCTTTCAGATCGGCAACTCCCAAACCAGTTGGCTTTAGGGTACCAGGTTCAAAGAACCCCCTCAGACGTACTTGCCCGAGTCATAAAGGCTTAAACAGAAAAGTTAAAGATGTTATAATGTCTTATGTGTAAGTCCACTCTCCGTACTTGCTTTCTAATTGACCCCTGTAGCGAGCTTTAGGTCGATGACTCCCAAGCCAGTTGGCTTTAGGGCACCAGGTTTGAAAGACCCCTCAGACTTACTTACTCGAGTCAAAAAGGCATTTGAAGAGCGGAATAAGACCTTCAGCATTTTTCTGTTTTTATGCTGGAAATGGTTTATACCCGTTGACCAAACTGCAATGACTAAAGTGCAAAACCAAGAACTACAGACCTCCAACCCGTCAATACACACAAAATCCAACCATTTTACCCCCAAACTTGCCTTTTAGCATGATTGGTTCTAATTCAGGGATGGGATGTCTAATGATCTAAGTTCAGGGATTTTCAAGTCATTTCTAAGTTCAAATTGGATAAACTCTGTCCCACATGTATAAAACAAAATCCCTCACACAAGCAATTATCCAACACTGACTATGTGCGCAATAAGTATGAATCTAGCAAAACATAACTAGTTTAAAAATACGTTCATGCTTTCATGTTGTCCAATTTTCAAACCTAAGCATAAATTGATTCATACTATATCCTAAGCAATAAACATACTAACACCTTTTCAATTTTTTTTTTTTTTTTTTTTTTTTTTTTTTACGGCGTTAACTTAAACATCAAATAAAAGGACCAAGTAGTTGCATTGAGTAATAGAGGTTTGAAGAGTTACAGAATATCAATTAATACAGGCCCATATGATCGAAAGTAAATACAGCCTAAAATTTAACCACTACCCCCAAACTTAAAAATATACATTTCCCTCAATGAAAAAATTAAACAAGGAAGTATAAAAAATGGAAGGCAAGGTAAAAAGAAAAAGATCAGGAACTTCCTGAGGGTAGGTCCTGCTGCTGCGGCGCAGATGGGCCTGGGGCGTTTGTATCCAATCGGCCTTCTATCCTCTGCAGTCTTGCTTCAATCCCCTCGGCTCTCCGTTCGATCCCCTCCAATCGGTTCTCAATAGAAAAGAGCCTGGCTTGCACCCACGAGAGCTAACCGCTAAATTCTGTCAACGTATGTCGCATGATGCGCTGCTCCCCAGCCATGTTACCCTGAACCAGACGGTCAAGTCGCTGTTCCAAGATTTCTAGCTGCCTGTGCTGTGCGACCTCAGCTTCCCTCCTCATGTTAACGGCGCGAGTCAGGTCAGTCAATTCCAAAAGTATCTGCCGTAGGAGCCTCTCATCTCCGAGAGGAGCTGGTACATGTTCTGGTGCTGCTGGAGCGACTGGTGTGGATGGTTCTGCTGGCTCAGCTGGTGCAGCTGGGTCAACAGGGGCAACAGGATCCACTAGGGCTGGTGGAGGAGCAGGTGGACCTCGCTGTACCCTAGGCCTCGTGCTCTCTCGGGTGCGTCTGCTGATAATGGCTCCGAGAGGCGCAGGTTCTTCATGGGGCAAAATATCCACTCCTTCGGCCAAGCAGATCGCACTGATCAAACAAGGAAACATGATCTAGCGGCCGAAGTCCAACTGGGAGGCAAGTGTAATAATAAAATCAAAGATGTGCCTCCCCAAGTCCAACTTGCGTCCCCTGGCGAGATGATGAATTAAACGAGCCCGGTCTTCATTGAACTCTGTCCTGTGTGAAGTGGGATCGATGTTATGGCATATGAAGATGTGCAGGACCCTGATACTCTCAGTGAGCTCCCCATGTTCAAAGCGCCCCGGCTTCTCCAACTCCACATTCTGCCGGCCGTACAAGAAGTCAGTAATCAAATCAATATCCAAATCACTAGGGACTTGCTCAATCCCCTCTCGTGTCAGCTCCAAAACTCGCTCAATGACAGCCGAAGAAAATCGGATCCATTTACCACGCACCCAGGTCTTATACCTGTGAGGGGCACCTTCTGTCTCAATGGAAAGGTTGAAATTGGCTAGGAACTCCTTGACTAAAAGTGGATAGGGCTTGTGCGGCGTGCCTGCCAATTTGTGCCAACCTGCTCTCTCTATAAGGTGGGCAAGCTCGGTATCAGGGAAATCGGCTAAAATGACCTCACGTTCATTCCAAATTTTCTTCCCCTTAAGTAGCACCTCATATCTGTGTAATTCTTTGCTCCCCAAAAACCTTTGTATATCTCCTATGTTCCCTTGATCGGCCTCGGGATCCGCAGAGGAGGCTCCTCGTTTCCGCTTAGAAGGCCCATCCTATCCCTTCCCTTTTTGTGAAGCAGTGGCTTTAGGAGGCATTATTGTACCTACAAAGAGCAAACTCAATATTAGAACCAATGTGAGAGTGGAAAAAGTATAAGAATGACGGCACAAGCCCCCAAACTTGTGAGAAATTACACAATAAAAGCGAAAGAATACCAACTCGACTGGTGCTTTTCAACCTTGGTAATCGTGCCAAAAAAATAACATTATTGAAAAGTGTCCCGAGCACAAAAAAAGTAATACACTTCAAGAGTAGCATATTAAAAAATTCGAGCAAACAGATAACAGATGCATATAAAATGACCCGATGAAGTGGTGACGTGAGCCTGCAATGGCCTTGCAGTGGCCCTGCAGTGACCTTGCAATTACCCTGCAGTGGCCTTGCAATGGCCCTGCAGTGACTGCAATGGTCTTGAGATTCAAACAAGCCCATTTGCGCAATGCAATGCGGCAAAATGCAAAAAGCTAGCACAAATACAGCGAGAAACATGTAACAAAGATATTTGCTCGAGTAGATTCTTCAAATTTCAAAAAAAATCGCGTTGAGACATTTCATCGAACACGTTGAAGGCACAAGAAAAATCATGGAGGAATCATAACAATTAGTGAATAGAGACTTCCAAAATCATTTACCCATCATTTACCATACAACCAAACCTAATCTATCCTAACCCATACTCCTTTCGACCAAATAAAAGAAATTTCAACTATAGGGCACGATCGGTCAAAAATGTCCCAAACTTTGTGATTACATACCTTAGATGAATGATGAGTAGTGTTAATAGACTAGATTATGCAAGAGATTGATAGCTGTGTCTTCAAGAGAAGAGTTGTGCGCGAAATGGTGGTGAGAGAAAGAGGATATCACCCGGCAGCGTGAATAAGAGCCAAGGGACTGCTGCCGAGTTTTAAAAAAATGATTCTTGCTCCCAGTTTACTCACGCGATCGCGTGAGTATCCTTCCAGCGATCGCGTGGGAACATAAAAAAAACTTCTGCTGACAATTTGACTTCGATTCGCGATCACCTCACTCGCGAAGTGGCGATCGCGACTCGAACAAGAATTTTTTTTTTTTTTTTTTTGAAACAAATGCCACTAAATGATTGAAAAACGTGGATGATCATGAATATCGACATTTAACCCTGTTCAATTAGGGAGGGGTTTGGGCATGACAACGAAATCCTATAATGCTCAAACTTTCCTAGAAATCAGAAAATATGCCTAAAATGCTAAAACATGCAAACAAGAACTGATATGAATGATATGTGCACAAAAACATGTGAACCAATACTAAAGCACTCAAAGACTAACTAATGCAAAGGTCGTGAATGCAATGATGATAAAGAATTGAGAAAACTAATAAACTAAGGTAAACATAAAACGTAAAAATGCAAGAGAGGAAAGAATTGGGTTGCCTCCCAACAAGCGCTCCGTTTATAGTCTCAAGCCCGACTTTCTGCATTGTTTACTCCGGAATGGCGATGTCAATGTATGACTTCTCCTTATCAAAACCAACCTCAAAGTAATGTTTGATCCTCTGCCCATTTACTTTAAAATGTCCCTTAGTCGGATGGTGAAGCTCAAATGTGCCATATGGAAATACTTGAGCAATTGTGAAAGGGCCAGACCATCTCGACCGCAATTTTCCAGGAAAGAGCTTCAAGCGTGAATTGTACAAGAGCACCTGATCTCCGACCTGAAATTCTCTCTTGTGAATGTGGCGATCATGCCACTTCTTAGTCCGGTCCTTATAGATTGAGGCATTCTCATGGGCTCCCAAGCGAAATTCATCCAATACATTCAGTTGCAAAAATCTCTGATTTTTGGCCAAGTCCATATCCAGGTTCAACTGTTTTAAAGCCCAGTACGCCTTGTGTTTGAATTCAACAGGCAAATGACACGCTTTTCCATATACTAACTGAAATGGTGATATCCCGATGGAATTTTTGAAAGCTGTCCTATATGTCCACAAAGCATCATCCAATTTGCTGGCCCAGTCTTTACGGGATGACCTCACTGTTGTTTCCAAAATCCGTTTCAACTGCCTGTTTGACGTTTCCACTTGCCCACTAGTCTGTGGATGATAAGCTGTCCCCATGCGATGATGAGTTCCATACTTGGCCAATACTGCTTTGAACAACTTGTTGTTGAAGTGAGTCCCCCCATCACTTATGATTGCTCGTGGTGCTCCAAATCGAGTAAAAATGTTTTTTCGTATAAAATCAACCACGATTCTGGCATCATTAGTTGGGCATGCCTTTGCTTCCACCCACTTCGATACATAGTCAACCGCCACCAGTATGTATTTGTTGTTGTATGAAGGTGGGAACGGACCCATGAAGTCTATTCCCCATACATCAAACACTTCAACCTCCAAAACACTGTTAAGCGGCATCTCATGCTTGGATGATATATTTCCTGTTCGTTGGCACCGATCACATGCATTGACAAACGAGAAGGCATCTTTAAACACTGTTGGCCAATAAAACCTACATTGCAAGACTTTAGCTGCCGTTTTAGTGGCTCCCATGTGTCCACCATATGGGGCTGAGTGGCACCTCTCTAGAACCGATATAATCTCTTCATCTGGAATACACCGTCGAATTATTTGGTCAGGTCCCCTTCTGTACAAAAATGGATCTTCCCAATAAAATAATCTCAGATCGTGAAAAACTTTTTCTTCTGCTGGTAAGTAAAATCAGGAGGCAAAACGTTGCTGGCCAAGTAATTTACATAATCTGCAAACCAGGGCCCCTTATTATTCTCTACCTGCATCATATGGGCTAGCAGCATTAACTGTTCATTTGGAAATACTTCATTTATGTCTTCAAGACTTTCCTGATTTACCTGCTCCAATTTGGACAAATGATCTGCTACCTGATTTTCCGTACCCTTTTTATCCCGAATTTCAATGTCGAATTCTTGAAGCAGTAGAACCCATCTGATCAGTCTAGGCTTGGCATCCTTTTTCCCAAATAAGTACTTCAAAGCGGAATGATCTGTGTACACCACTACTTTTGATCCTATAAGATAGGACCTGAATTTGTCAAATGCAAATACCACTGCCAATAGCTCTTTCTCAGTTGTGGCATAATTTATCTGAGCATCTGTCAATGTTCTGCTGGCATAATAAATTACGTGGAAAATTTTGTCTTTTCTCTGCCCCAATGCTGCCCCCACAGCGTAGTCACTCGCGTCACACATGAGCTCAAAAGGCAGATTCCAGTATGGTGCCACGATGATTGGTGCAGTAGTTAATTTTTCTTTGAGTGTATTAAAGGATGATAAACACTCTTCAGAAAAATTAAAAACTACGTCCTTTTCCAGTAAATTACATAGGGACTTTGTGATTTTAGAAAAATCTTTTATAAATCTTCTGTAAAATCCAGCATGGCCTAAGAAACTTCTTACTCCTTTAACTGAGCTAGGTGGTGGTAGTTTTTCAATGACTTGAATTTTTGCCCTGTCCACTTCAATTCCTTTTTCAGAAATCTGATGCCCTAGTACAATTCCCTCGTGCACCATAAAGTGACACTTCTCCCAATTTAACACCAGATTTGTTTCCGTGCATCTTTTAAGCACTAGGGATAGGTGGTGTAGACACTCATCAAACGAGGAACCAAAGACTGAGAAATCATCCATGAAGACTTCAACAAATCGCTCCACCATATCGGAAAATATTGCCATCATGCATCTCTGGAACGTTGCTGGAGCGTTACACAGTCCAAACAGCATTCTCCTGAAGGCAAATGTACCATAGGGACAGGTAAAAGTAGTTTTCTCTTGATCAACCAAGGCAATGGCAATCTGATTGTACCACCAGTACAGAAATAGGAATTCGCGTCGGTTGTAAAACAGAATACGCGTCGGTTGTAGCGGCGACGCATATGACACAGACGCGTAAAGTCTCGACTTTAGGCGTCGGTTGTAAACCGACGGGTAAAGTCAGCTTTGGGCGTTGGTTTTAGTTTAAAACCGAAGCCTAAAGTAAAAAAAAAAATAAAAAAATAAAAAAATCCACTTTGGGCGTCGGTTTCTGGTTAAAACCGACGCCCAAAGTCGGTTTTATTTTTTGAACCGACGCCCAAAACAGCTTTAGGTGTCGGTTTTATCTTTAGAACCGACGCCTAAACTTTTTTTTTTTTTTATATTACATGACCTGGACGTGGCCTACAGTGACCCAGGCCACTGCACGTCGTAGCCTGCAGTGACCTGGACGTAGCCTGCAATGACCCAGGCCACTGTATGTCGTGACCTGCAGTGGCCTGCAATGACTTAGGCCACTGCACGTCGTGGCCTGCAATCACCTGGACGTGACTTGCAATGACCCAGGCCACTGCAGGTCGTGACCCTGCAGTGACCAGGACGTGGTCTGCGATAACCTGAACATGCGCATCACCAAATAAATATATATAATCGATATATACTTAATAAAATTAAATTAACAACAATTATACTTACAAATTGTTAATTTATGATACAAATTAAATATACATGTAAGTGCAAGTTTTGATTACGCTTCGATTTACACAAACCTATGAACGAAGTATTTTGCCCATAAGTTTTGAATCTCGATTACTTCCTCAGTTGAATAATATTCTTTAAATGCCTACAAACAATCAAAATGAATTATTAGTTATTTTTTCATAAAATATAAAGTCATTATTAAAATTCTCATTTTCATTAACTTGTACCTTTTCTAACGAAGTAAGTTGAAAGTGTTCTGTGACTATCTCATACATATTTCTCATAACGTAGTAGCCACACTCAGACCCTCCAGGTCGTTGAGGACACTGAAATATTCACATTGAAAAATAACAATATTAGTAATCAAACTAAATAAAATATAGAAATAATTCAAAGATTTTTAATAAAGTTTAAATCCGTGTTTTCATACTTTTACGTTTTTCCACGTTGTATTGGATTTTGTCCTCATGCCTCCAACTGTCCAATACGTTTTGAAAGCCCTAAAATTTCAATAAATTATATCAACAAGCTACAAAAAAATAATGACTCAAATTTCCTACAGAAATTTTGGCAGAGTCTCCCCTATAAATTGAATTTATCCAACCTGTAGGGGGACCTTGCTATTCAAAACTATCAACTTCTCAACAATCACAACTCCACAATCAAATTCACCACAACTCCACAATCAATTTCACCACAACTCCACAATTATTTCATTAAAAGTTTCCTAACTTACGTGTTCAATATCGGCTTGATATCCAAGTCACGCTTAGATGCAGCAGCTGAATCTAAGAAGTACACCGTATTCTTCTCAGGAGAAATAACTAGCAACATCCAGTGATTCCTACGTATTATGAACGTGTAAATACAACTTTAAATATCATATCATTCAAATTAGGTTAAAAATTAGAGAATATCAACGGTCTTACTCCTGAAAATACGGTGCTAGAATGAATTTCTTAGTTTTCATTGCCTTCATGGTGCTGGCCAAGTAATTTATAACACCATTTGCATTTGTTCTTACTGAAATCGATGCAATGTGTGTCGGAGACACGAATCCAATCGATTCAAAACCGTATTCCTGACACAGCTCATGGAGGTACCTAAAAAATAATAATGCCAATAAATAGAAATAAATTAATGATTCAAATTGAAGTTTTTCTTTTTGATCAGAAGTCTTACAATGAAAACACTTGTAAGATTGATGTATCCAACCATTGCATCGTAAGCAAGTCGGTGATGTCTCCGACTGTAACATAAAAACCATCATCGAATGCAAAGTTGAACACGGCGGCATCAACGGGTACCGTGTAGAAGTCATCACCAACAGGCAATTGAATGACCAGAGTGTGTAACATTTTACAATCATCACCCAGACGTTGCAACGTCTCATCGTCAACAATCGCAGGTCGCTGAGTGGATGACATTTCGAAACTCTGGGGTGTTTTTCCTTCATTAAATTTTTTTGCCTGTTGTGGTGCCTCTTCCTGCAACAAGATAATTTTTATCATCTTTAGTTATACAAATTTAAAAGAAATTAATATTGACAGAATCTTTTATATAACTAAATGTTTGTACCTCTCCAAAAATCACCAACTCCTTGGGCCATTGCAAGAAGCTTCCAATAGCTAAGCCCACTGTGGTGTGGTATTGAGATGGCACTGGAATACAACACGCTTCTGCACCATCGACAATGTGGTCAATGGACACCTTAGCATGATCAGACCAAAGAGGTTGATGATGCACCACCGTGTCGGGTCCGGCTGGATAAACCATCCCGATCGCTACTATTTGTTTCTCACCATTAAGACTAATGGCGAGACGACAAGGAGACGGCTTCTATTGTATAACATCATTGAACATATATGTTAGCAACTTCCAGTTGAAATAACATAAATAATGTTAAAAATTCTAAATAACATAACATTAAATACCTGAAGCCCATGAAATGGATCTGGATCCACGGAGTGGCAACTGTTGCGAGTTGGTGGTCGGGGCTGTGGAGTTACGTCCACCTCGGCCTCAACATTTAAGCCCAGGCGCTGGAGGATAGCATCGTATTTAGTCTGCATACTATGGTAGTCCCTCTGCATAGTATCGAATTTACTCTACATCTTCGACATGGTCTGATGCCTGACCCGCTCGGCAATACTATACTCCATCTCTGACCTGATCATCTCCTTAATATCGTCTACTGAGACGACCCCACAGGAACGTCTAATGTAATCATCAGACTTGCCGTAAACATCCCTCGTGGTCACATAGACGCCATAACCCCTCACCCTACCAGGGTGATCCGGCTTACCAAGGGCTTCACTTAAAATATCGTGCTGTCTACTTGCCACAAATGTCCCCTGCGTGGACCGCTCAGCTTTTTCAACCTATTAACAGAAAAATGAAACATAAATATAAGTATAAATTTAAGTAAATTTGAATTTAAATTATGAAAAAATAATCATGATATACTTACAATTTTATCAAACACCCCCCTCGTTTTCTCGTTGGGGATGTAATAACTTCCATCTTCTTTCTTCTTCGATCTAGCTCGAATCCAATCTAAACTTCAATCCTCACTTACAATCGACGAGCTAATCATGTCGCATGAAGAACTTGAAGACAGTGGGTCACTGACTACCCACTGTGGCTTCATCCCCGCATAACCAGCTGAGCCCATATAATGTGGATGCTCGTTTCGCGATTGAGCATCCCTGGCTTTCTTACTTTTTTCCTGAAATTGTCACATCAAGTATTTAATTTCCAACTAAATAAATCACATGCGTACAATTAAATATATATACCTTAAATTTATCAGTCAGGCGTGCTTTCTTAAACGAGTCCCATTGCTCTTCAGTTATAAAAGAGTAAAGTTGCGTAGGAGATGTGTATTACGGGTGGTCATGTGTGATATAATCATGAACCAGCCGAGTCTTGAAATCTTTCCATCGCATCCCCGCAACTTTCAACACCATTTTTTTGCTGCGTCATCGGGGATGTTGAACTCCCTCTGAAAGACGAATATAATATGCGATGTTATAAGAAAAAATTACGAAACGTTATCAATTAACCATGTATGTAGTGATAGTACCTTTATTTCTTCCCACATCAAGTCCTTAAGGCCGGGATCAACCTTGTGCCAATCACTGATGTTAATGTCAACGTGAATACGGGCCAAACACCCGACATAGTGTTTGAAGTTCCCCTTGCCTGGTCCGATTGGCCTATGTTTGTCATCGAACTCGATGACATTCACTTCACCGGCCTTCTTCATGTTCTTACACATTGTTGGCCCTCTAGTCCTTTTGGTACTGGTAGCACGATGATCATCTGAAGATGATGAAAACTCGGCCATTATATTGAGACTACTTTTAACGTACCTGCACATATAACAACGTATTAATAAATTATTGTTATCAAAACGACAAAAGAAATTGTTAAAAATGTATAGAGCATATATGAAAAGTAAAAGAAAGTTAAAAGCAAAGACTGTGTAAATAAACTCATACAATTAATAATCAGGAACGACCGTCAATCCATAATCCTTCTTCATGATCCCAACGCATATAATTTGATTCAATGTTATCTTCCCCTAAAGTTGCACTCCGTTGTATACCGATAGAAAATGGAGGGGTTTCATCAAAGTGATCATAATCTTCTTCATCTACTACATCACCAATCCCAACAATGCGTCTCTTTCCTTGAAGGACAACTGACCACTTAGTATCGGCAGGATCAAGAACATAAAATACCTGTTTGGCTTGTGATGCAAGTATGAATGGCTCGTCTAGATAACCCAATCGGCAGAAATCCACCATAGTGAATCCTAATTCATCCACCCGAACACCCCGTCGGTTATCAACCCATTTACATTGGAAGAGAGGAAACATGAACTCCCTATAATCAAGTTCCCAAATATCTTCAATGATACCATAATAGGACATCGAGGCATCTACTGGCATGGTATCTTTAGCATTTGAAAAATCTCTTGATAGTGCTACTTGTGTCACTCCACTGTTTTGCACTGCACTCTTATCATCTTGACGTTTAGTATAAAACGTATACCCATTAATGTCATATGCTTCATATGACCTCACAATCGTGGTAGGACCGTAAGCTAACCACTTTACCGTTTCAACAATGGTATTCGGTGTTTGTGACAATTCTTTCATGACTTTATCTTTGAACCATTTTGTAAATGAACGATTATGTTCATTAGTTACCCACCTTTCAACTTTTGAAGGATTCTGCTGCCTTATGATGGACATATGCTCGTCCAAATATGGATGAACTTCAGGAAGGTGTTGTAATACAAGGAGGTGTGCTTTGTATCGCAATTCAACATTGGGGACGATTGACTTGCATCCAATAGTACCTTTACCTTCAAGTCTTCCATCATGCCGAGATTTAGGAACACCAATAGTCTCAACGTCATCCAAGTAATCAGTACAAAATTCAATAGCCTCCTCAGCAGCATAACCTTCAATGATACTACCTTCAGGTCGAAATCGATTTCTCACATATCCTTTCAATATACCCATGTATCTCTCAAATGGATACATATACCTCAAGAATACTGGACCACAAATCTTAATTTCTCTCACCAAGTGAACAAGTAAGTGCACCATAACGTCAAAAAATGATGGCGGAAAATACATTTCAAATTGACATAGAGTGATAACAATATCGGCCTGCAAATCATCCAACTCCTCCGGATCAATAACTTTGCTGCAAATTGCATTGAAGAAAAAACAAAGTTTTATAATTACTTGTCTAACATGTTTTGGGAGAATGCCTCGAATTGCAACTGGTAACAATTGTTGCATTACGACATGACAATCATGAGACTTCATACCAACCAATTTTAAGTCCTTCATCGAGACAAGACTTTTAATGCTTGATGAGTACCCAGATGGAACCTTAATAGTATGCAGGAACTCACAAAAACTTGTTTTCTCTTTTCTCGACAAAGTATAGCAAGCTGGGGGTAAATAAGTACGCTTTTCCGACTCTTGCGGTGCTAATTGATCCCTTATCCCCATTTCTACCATGTCCTTCCTGACTTTAATACCATCTTTCGTCTTTCCTGGAATGTTCAACAATGTCCCAATGATGCTATCACAAACATTTTTCTCCACGTGCATTACATCAAGACAATGCCTTATAGATAAGTGTTGCCAATAAGGTAGATCCCAGAATATGGACCTTTTCTTCCAAAGACTCTTCTGAGGAGGCTTAAAAGTTTTTCCAAATGAAACATCAAAATTTTTAACTCGTTCATATACCTCACCTCCTGTTAATGGTAAGCGAGCTGTTCGAGCCTCGATTTTTCCATTGAATGGTTTTTTCTTCTTGCGATAAGGGTGGTCAATAGGGAGAAATCTTCTATGACTCATGAAGACATTTTTCTTGCAGTTTTTCAACCAAAGATCAATCATGTCTTCTTCACAAATGGGACATGCTTTAGGTCCTTTGTTAGTATAACCTGACAAGTTACCATAAGCTGAAAAATCATTTACGGTGCAAAACATCATAGCACGTAAGGTGAAATTCATCTGGGTATATGCATCAAACACAGACACGCCTTCATCCCACAATACTTTTAAATCTTCAATTAGTGGGGCTAGATAAACATCTATGTCATTACCCGGTTGTTTGGGCCCTGATATTAACAAAGATAACATGATATACTTGCGCTTCATACATAACCAAGGAGGAAGATTGTAAATAGTCAAAAGAACCGGCCAAGTGCTATGTCGACTACTCATATTACCGTGTGGGTTCATCCCATCTGTACATAGTCCCAGCCTAAGATTTCTATCTTCGCCCCCAAACTCGGGAAACAACCTATTAATATTCCTCCATTGAGGAGAATCAGCCATGTGTCTTAGTTTTGCATCTTCTTTTCTCCCGTCGGCATGCCACCGCAAGTTCTTTGCATCCTTTGCATTGGCAAACAAACGTTTAAATTTTGGTATTACAGGTAAATACCATAACACCTTTTCCGGAGGGCTTTTCTTATCACCACAATTATCATTCACGTTCTTCCGTTTATATCGTGATACCCCACACTTTGGACATAGACGCAAGTCCTTGTAATCATTTCGATACAGTATACAATCATTTGGACATGCATGTATCCTCTCAATCTCCATACCCATCGGGCACAACAATTTCTTTGCCTCGTAAATTGAACTAGGAAGTTCGTTATCTTCCGGAAGCATCTCTCGTAACAGTCCCAATAATGCCGTGAAACTTTTATCACTCCACCTATTGCTTGCTTTCAAGTTATACAATTTTAGTACCGCAGACAATTTAGTGAATTTATTACAACCAGAAAACAAAGACTTCTCAGACTCGTTGAACAAGTTATCTAATACATGAGGTTTTTCAATGTATTCCCCTTGTATATCACGCATCATATCGTCTATCATATCATTCTCGTCATTTTCCAAATCATTCTCACAAATATTGCTTGAATTATTCTCCTGCTGATCACCAACATCGTCACCAGTGCTCGTCCTGGGAAGCATACTCTCACCATGCCATATCCATCGTGTATAACCTTCTTTAAACCCACGACGAATCAAATGACTCTTCACTTGATCAAAACTACGAAACTTTCTCAAATTCTTACAATCGTAACAAGGACACAAAATCATTGTTTCACCTTTCTTTCTCTTGTTTTCATCCGCACATTTCATAAACTCTTCAACACCTTTTACATATTCATGTCTATTACGTCTGCCATACATCCAACCCCGATCCATATCAATGACCTATATGTGAAGATATAATTAAAAAAATTTATTAGTTTTGAGTAAATATTTATTTAGTATGGTCAATTCTGTAATAGTGAAAATCACTTTAAACTATAATTCTCATTTTTTATTTACAAAATTCTACAAAACTTTTGACACAACCTATAGGAATAATCAACATATTACAATAAACCAAAATGTTCATCCTCGACATATTCCAAAATCTAATACATACATCATCAACTACTCCAAGTTTAATTCGAAATCCATTCTCAATTCCTAAAAAGTGAAACTAAGATTTCATGACTTAATATCTCATAATTTCAACTCCAATAATTAAAATATTAAAATTTATCTATCTACTAACTTAAAATCAACAATATAAATTTAACACCCAAATTTATATATATTAAAATTTAATTAACACATTTATACATATTAACATGTAATTATCATATTTATATAATAACAAATATATATATATAGATATAGATATATATATATATATATATATATATATATATATATATATATATATATACATACACAGAGGCTAATTATATACATATCTATATAGATTATATATATATATATATATATATATATATATATATATATATATAGACACACATATATATATATACATACACAAAGGCTAATTATATATATATATATATACACACACATACATACACACACAAATATATACACAGTCATATATATATATACACACACACACACACACACACAAATATATATATATATATACACGCAGACACATATATATACACATAAATATATATACACAAATACATATACATACTTGTAAACAAAAATGAGAATCGGGTCTTACAATGTAGGTGGAGGCGGCGGCGGTAGAAGTATACCGGGCGGTGGAGGCGGCGGTAGAAGAGTGAGGGCGGTGGAGGCGGCGACGTTCACAAGAGAGGGAGAGGCGTGAGAGTAGAGAGAAATTGTGAGAGAGAGAGGCGTGAGTGTATAGAGAGAAAGAAGTGTACTGATCAAAGAGAGAAAGAGGCGCGAGAGTTATGAAAATACCGAGAAATTATTTATGAGATTTCGCGTCGGTTTTTCCGAAAAAACCGACGCAAGAACGCCGGTTTATCGCGTCGGTTCAAGGTGAACCGACGCGCAAAGCCGGCCGGTCCGACTTTGCGCGTCGGTTCTCCATGAACCGACGCAAGAAACTCCGGTTTCTCGCGTCGGTTCATGGAGAACCGACGCGCAAAGTCGGACCGGCTGGCTTTGCGTGTCGGTTCACCTGAAACCGGCGCGAGAAAGTGGCGTTTCTTGCGTCGGTTTTTCCAAAAACCGACGCGCAAAGTCGGCGGTCCGACTTTGCGCGTCGGTTTAAATTAGAAACCGACGCCTTTTCCTAAATTTTAATTACGAAAATGCCACCGTCCTATTTTATGCGTCATTTTTTTGAAAAACCGACGTCTGTTCCTCATTTTTTTTTATGCCTTTTTGTACTAGTGTACCCCGAATATCCATCAAGAAAGCAATAGTGTGAATGACCCGCTAGCTTCTCCAACATCTGATCGATGAACGGTAATGGAAAATGGTCTTTTCTGGTTGCAGCATTCAGTTTCCTGTAATCAATACACACTCTCCATCCGGTCACTGTCCTTGTAGGGATCAACTCGTTGTTCTCATTCGCAATTACTGTCATGCCCCCCTTCTTTGGCACTACATGAATTGGACTGACCCAAGCACTGTCTGATATCGGATATATAATACCTGCATCAAGTAGCTTTAAAATCTCTTTTCTCACCACTTCCTTCAAAGTAGGATTCAGTCTACGCTGTCCTTCCATTGATGGCTTGGAATCATCTTCCATCAAAATCTTATGCATGCAGATAGTTGGACTAATACCCTTGATGTCAGCAATAGTCCATCCTATTGCGGTTTTGTGTTCCTTCACCACCCGCAGTAGACGTTCTTCTTCCAAAGCTGTAAGTGGCTTGAAATGATAATTGGCAGTGTTGATGATTCCCCCATAAATGCATATCGCAGGTGGGCTGGTAAAGGTTTCAACTCCAAAGTGGGAGGAATTTCACACGATGGTCGAGATTTCTGCAAATTTTCACCTAATGGTTCAAAATAACGACCGGCCCTTAACGTGAACCTTGGTGATGCCTCCAATTCATTAGCCATCCTTGCCACCTCTTCATTTTCCGAATTTACAGATTCTGACTGAACGATGCACGCCTCCAATGGATCTTTAGGATGCTCCTCATCATATACACTACGAACTGCTTCTTGCACAGTATCCACTGTGAAACACGTATCTAATGACGAGGGATATTTCATGGACTTAAAGATGTTGAAAGTGATCTTCTCCTCATCCACACGAAGCACTAGTGTTCCTTCGTGATCATCTATTAATGCCTTTCCAGTCCTCAAGAATGGTCGTCCCAAGATGAGCGGAATCGTCTTATCTTTTTCCATATCCAGTATAACAAAGTTCGCAGGGTAAATAAATTTCCCAACTCTTATCAGTACGTCTTCAAGCAACCCCCATGGGTATTTTATCGAACGATCTGCTAATTGCAAGGAAATGGTGGTTGGTTTTGCTTCTCCAATCCCGAGCTTCCTGAAAATAGACAAAGGCATTAGGTTAATGCTGGCTCCTAAATCACATAAAGCAGATTCAAATTCAATAGAACCAATAGTGCAAGGGATTGTGAAACTCCCTGGATCCTTCAGTTTGGGAGGCAATTTCTTCTGGATTATTGCACTGCATTCTTCGGTGAGCATCACTGTCTCATGCTCTCGTCCAGATTTCGTTTATCTGTCAGGATTTCTTTCATGAATTTCGCATAGCTCGGCATCTGGGTCAAGGCTTCTGCGAAGGGAATGTTGATGTGCAGCTGCTTGATTTTCTCAATAAATTTGGAAAACTGCTGGTCTAATTTATGCTTCCTTAGCCTCTGTGGATATGGTATGGGAGGTACGTAGGCTTTAACTGGGGTCGGGGCCTTCCTAACCTCCGCTTCTTCTGACCCGTCGAATTTTTCCGTTGAATTTTCTCTTTTCGTGTGATCAGCTTCTTTCTCTTCCACTGCTTCTGTTACTATTTCTGAGTTATCTGTTCTTTTCACATTGATTTCTGGTAATTGGACCCCACTTCTGGTTGTAATGGCTTGTACCCGTTCTCTTGGATTTGTTTCTGTATTACTGGGAAATTTACCTTGTTGTCTTTCAGAACTTGCGTTTGCCAACTGTCCCAATTGAATTTTTATTTCTTTAATATCAGCTTGATGACTTTGCAGCAGCTGCAGTATCAATTCTTCACTAGAAGTCTTCTTAACTTGTTGTTGCTGCTGTGGTTGTTGTTGCTGAAACCCTGGTGGTCGTTGGATATTTTGATTGTTAGCCCATGAAAAGTTTGGATGCTTCCCCCATTCAGGGTTGTACGTCTGCGAGTACATACCTCCTTGCTGCCTCTGATTGTTCCCAACAAAATTTGCATGCTCTTTATCCGGTTGACCTTGATATGCCATAGGACACTCTGATAGTGCATGATTCTCAAAACAGTAATCACAGACTATGGTTGTCTGAGCTGCAAGCACTGGTTGTTGATTCATGCTGTCAAATTTTCTTGTCAATGCGTCCAGTTTAGCATTAATAGCTGTAATTTCATTTACCGCAGCTATTCCACCAGATTTCTGTGCAGTGCGATCTGAGTACCACTGATAACTATTTGCTGCCATTTTCTCGAATATTTCGGAAGCTTCTTCGTAAGTCAAATCCATAACAGATCCACTCGCAGCTGAATCTGCATGCTTCTTGTTGTCATTGGTCAACCCGTTGTAGAAAGTTTGTATAAGGATCCAATCAGCTATTCCATGGGTAGGACATTGACGAACCAGCTCATTGAACCTCTCCCAAGCCTCAAAAATGGACTCTCCTGGCTGTTGGTTGAACGAAAGGATTTCGCTCCTTAGCTTCGACATCCGGCCAGGTGGAAAGAACTTTTCAACAAATTTTTGACTCATTACTTCCCAAGTAGTGATTGTGTGGAGGGGTAGCGTGTAAAACCATGCCTTTGCCTTGTCTGCCAATGAGAAGGAAAATAGTTTCAGCTTTACAGCGTCACCCGGAACTCCATTCATTCGCTGCATGTCACATAATTCTTGAAAAGTTCGCAGGTGTGCATGTGGATCTTCAGACGACAACCCATGAAAGACAGCAGAGTTTTGGATCAGAGAGATCAAAGAAGTCTTGATCTCAAAGTTGTTGGCAGGTATAGCAGACAGCACTATGCAAGTTCCAATGTTTCCCACTGGAGGAATCATATAATCCCTTAATGCTCGCCTCCCGTTGTTCGGTTGATTCTGTTGTTGAACTACAATTTCTGCTGGCAGATTGTTTTGGTTATGCTGAATTGGGTTATCTGCCATTACTAAATCTGTGTGTTGAGCTGCTTCCAACTGTTGTTTGCGCCTTTGTCGAAAAGTGCGTTCAATTTTTGTATCAAAAGGAAGCAATTCAAAAGATTTAGTTCTTCTTAATATGAATTTATAAAGACGAATCGAAAAATAAAACTAAACTAAATTAGAATAGAGCAAAACAAAATTCAAATTAAAGTAAGAATTTATTGGTATCGATATTAGTAAAAACAGTCCCTGGCAATGGCGCCAAAAACTTGTTCATGGATATCTCGCGATGTGAAATATCTCCGCAAGTGAACGGGTCGTGAAGAGTAGTTAAAATGGACCTAAGAGTCCGGATTATCGTTCCTACAAGGACCGTTTACTAAGTACCGAAATATGTAAATTCTTATCCCTATTTGAACAAAGAAATGAATTTTTGATTGTTTGGAAACTAATGTTTATAACTATGACTAACAGATTAAAACTTTGCACAAGATTGAGGTTTCACAATTGCTGATTGTTTTTAAGTATAATTGAAAATAGTTGGGATTCACGAGTTCACCTACCCAATTAAATCAATTCCTGTTCCAGATTTTATTTTCTAAATATGTGATCGACCAAGTTCACTGAATTAAGTTGAGATTCCTCTCTCGAGTTTAAATCAACTCTACCTAGATAAGTCAACCATGTATCTCTACAGCGGGTCCGAATATTCCTTATCTAAATGCATTACATGCAAGAACTCATACAGGATCGCACTAATCACGAAAGTATAACTCTATCTCTCATTCAATTAATGGATTTATTACCTAGATCTATGTTATTAATTCACCTCTCGGATTATGGAAATAACACATAAAATCATGAATAAGTGGCCAATTCATTCATGCATTAAACGCAATAATAAACCAACACATGCATCACGGCGTTAAAACAAGGAACATGGAATTGAAATAATATGACTAGGCTACATCGTGATTCCCAACGTTAAGATTAGTTACTCATAATGAAGGAATAATAAAAACAATCTAAATCAAAATTAAACATATTGGAATATATGGATTCAACAATAAGAAAAGAAGTCTTGCACCAAGAATTGAGTTCCCTTGTTAAGCTCCTAAATTTCCGTGCTTTCCCGTGCTTGAATCCCCGCGTCAACTGGATGTTGATTTGCCAAGAATTCTCCAATATCCAGCTCTGCAAAACGTGCTCTCCAGTTGCCTTTCGCGCTCTCTCTCAACTTAGGTTAATTTCCCCGAGTGTTTTCTCTTAAAATCGCACACAAAAGCCCAATACAGTCCCAGTCGAACACCTACGCGATCGCGTGGTTTCGGTTTCCGCGATTGGCCCGATCGCGTGGCTACCTTGTTTTTAGTTCTGCATCATTTTTATCGCCATGTCGCGATCACTGAAATGGGAATGTCGCGATCGCGACTTGACGTTTTTCCACGCGATTCTCCATCTTTTCCTTGGCCTTCAAGTTGGTCCTCTGATTTTATTTGCAACATGTATCTTAGACTATTGATTTGATCAATTTGACCCTAGAATTTATGTTTCTCTTCAATTCTCCTACTTTTGACCTTTATTTTCCGTAATTGCTTCCTTGTTCCTCTTTTTGACTAAAATCTGAAATAACAACAATTAAGTGCAATTTAGGTAGAATAAATTCATAAATCAACACAATAAATTCTCATTTTGACATATCCCCACGTGTATAAAATACACCTATCAATCACTTAAAAGTGACATATACGCTTTCGGTACACTTTTTAGCTAACATACTGCTAGCACACCAAGTATGCCTAAGTAATTAGTAGACATTCATGCTAATGCATCTATGAAACCACATAAAATAGATTGCTAAACAAACTGGCCTGGCTTATTCTTTATTATGGTAATAGTAAACACAGTTGATATATACACGCCCTAGTCTTTGGGAACCCACACAATGTTATCCTTAGGGAGGAAATGGCAGATTGGAATATTCCCAGGTTTCACCTCCAACACCTGAAAAGCCAAGTGTCTCGGGTTCCACCCAGTTGTATCCTTGTGGCAAACAGCCACAGCATCCGCATTGGCGCCATTGTCCCCGACCATCGCCACCTTGTAAGCCACGGTGGTTTCTGTCTTGTGGCAGTAAAAAATAACATATGCATACTTCTGCTTGTGGCAAGCAACTACTTTCTCCCCCGACATTTGCTTGACCCTAACAATTCTGTACTTCTGTAACGGAGTTTCCTCCTCCGTCTCGAAAGAAACTGCCTCGACTTTTGGTCCCAACTTGGAGGTGCTGAATTCCACCATGGATTCCAATGAAGTAGCGCAGTATTTTTCTTCTCCCTTTATCCCTCTCTCTTCGCATTCTTGAATTGTTTTCTTCATGATTTTTGCTTTTTCGGAACTGGGATTCACTGAAAATCTTTTTCGAATTTCTAGATACATTTCAGAAGAAAACGGAATTGAATCAGCAACCCGGCGAGGCAATAAACTACCCTGATCATATGCACTCTTAAAAAAGTGCAATTTCATGTTATTTCCTTTATGAAGATCCTTTTCCAGAAAGAAAAGGGTTACGTTTTTATTATGACGCAACTGATTTTCGTCAGCTCCATGGTGGTAGATAATGGGAAATGCATCTGGTGTGACTCCAACATCAACATGTACTGGTTTGCCTGAAAATTTTATGAATGAGTCTTTGGAAAGAAGAATAAGTCTTCATAAAACCCACTTCTTTACATGAGAAGAACAAAGCCTCTTTATTAATTTATTTGGTTTTTTAATCACTTTGGCTTTTCAAAGTGAAAAGCATTGATAGACACACACAAGATTGTGAGTTCAAGACAAACCAGGATAGAGAAGATCCTTCACAGCTTTTGGCATGGGAGAGTTAGGTGTTGGAAAATTGTGTTTCCAAATGGTTGTTCAAATATTTAAAGATGATAAGATGAAGTACACAATTAAATCAATACAAAGAGGTATTGATAAGGAAGACAAAAGAATGAGAAAAACAGGAACATAAGAGGCCAAAATATGAACCACGCGATCGCGTGGTTCATGGTCCAGCGATCGCGTGGTTCAACGGATTTGAATCTGTTCAAAATAAAGAGGTTTCACGCGATCGCGTGAGCCTTGTACCGCGCGATCGCGTGGTGGTTTCCGAAAGGCACCTTTTGGTGCCTAAGTTGGTTTTTTGCACCAAAAGGTGCCATTTTGTCTAAGAGGTGTGTACTTTCATAAAAAGTGGATTAATCTCTATATAAAGGATGTTATATTGATCAATTCAATATATGAAATATGAGTGAGAACATCCATAAAATATAAAAGCCATTTTCCACCAAAATCAGTACTCATTTTTCAATTGTTTTTTGTTCATTTTCCATGGATTATTAATGCTTAATAAATACATGGTTTGAAGGCTTGATTAATCCGCTAAAGCATTTGCTATCTAATCCTTTAAGCATCTCGAACGAGAGGGAGCAAATGTACTTTTAGGACAACGTGTAATCACGTGTTCAAACCTCTCGTTTGATTCCATAATTCGGCGTTATTCCATTCATATCATGATTTCTAGTGGATGTTTCCATGTATTTTGATTTGTGATTCTTCAAGTGGCATTCGATGATTTCGTCTCCAACCTCTCGAGGTAAGTTCATATTTTATAACAATCTAAAAGTACATTTTGTTGCTCGATGGAGACCAAATTATTTGGAGAGAGACACAACCATGACGATAATCAAGACTTATTATGAAGATAATCAACATTCTTCATCCTGATTATGAAAGATAAGTTTTCTAATTTAATTTCTTTCATCTATGATAATTTGCTAATTGGAGAAAATTATGTGTGAAAATGAAAAGAAATTATACATGTTTTTTCATTAATTAGTTATGTTTTTGAAAGTGTGTTAATTTGAAACAATGCATATTTTGAATTGTCAATTGCCATGTTATTTGGGAAAAGCATGATAAAATGAAAAGGTGTGTCTATTCATCCAAGAAACTAACGGATGATAATATTAATTACAAAAAGATGTGTGCATAAAACATGTACTTGTGTTTGCTGCGCTCATGTTGGCGGTTATCAAGTGAAAGAATGTAATGTTTCATTATGTTTACTTTAATTGCGAAAGTGCCTATTCATGAAAGTCAAGGTACCATGACAGTTATATTTTGTGTCCTTTCAAGGTACCATGAAATTAGTATGCATAACGCTTTGTAAGTTATTAAATTATTGATTCATAGATGCATAATATAATATTATGAATTATGCAATTTAATCATTATTTTATCATGAGATATGATGATATTTTATTATGCAAGTTTTCATGAAATTTTTCCATGATAGTGGAAATTTGAAAGTATATGCTCTTTCAATAATATTTTTCCATTTGATTCATTTATGAGAAGTGTATTTTTCTTTTACATTATGCAAGTACATTGATTGATGTCCGAATCAACTGGACTTTTGAAAATGACATGAGAATTTTATAAATTGGTGAATAAAATTATGCTTATTTGTGATACCATTTTATTTTATGAAAAATAGAGTTCCTAAAATATTGAGGCATGCAAGTATGAGTATTTGCACAAGTTGCTTTAACAATATTTAATCAAATATTGTGGAGAAAGTAAATATGATAGTTTACTTCAATATCTCATGATATGTTTGCTAATAATGTTATTAGTATTAATAAAGTGACCATTTTCAATGGTAAATTGGAGACTACCACTTGTATTAAAAATGACCATTGTTGGCTTCAATGTGGTACTGAAAATCTTGATACTTATTGTTGTATTAAGAAATATGAAATGACTCTACAACGAATTATGGAGATGCTATATTTTGCTTTTGAAAGCAATGTTATTTTCCTAATTAAGGAATTATGTGGGTGAGATCAAACTAAGATCATGAAGATCATTGATGAATATTGAGATTTATCATATTGTTTATAAAATACTTATACGAAGTATTTTTTATTAATGCATAACAATTATTGAAAATTTGTGAATTTTCATTAAGAATACATGAGATTGGATTTGTCTATACTTATTGTGATTATTACAATGGTATGTGAAAAGTGATAAATATTTATACAATTGGATGATGAGATCACAAATATGATTTTATCACGACCATTGATTAACATTGATATTTGTTTTGTAAAATAAATTTTCTCATATTAGTCTTTCAATGAGTGAAAGAATTACAAATTTATTTCTTTCAAATGAAGTGAAAGAATTAAGAAACTTGTGCTTATTCCAAATATGTGGGGATAAGGCGCATTACAAAAGAAAATTATATTGTGCTCATAGTGGAGACAAAAATCTTTTGTAACAAAAATAGCAATAAAAAAATTGAGGTTTTATTACAAAATATTTCTTTCAATTGAGTTGAAAGATTACACATAAAAGTTGAATTTAGCCTAAAATGTAGAGTGACATTTTGGCAAAAGATTCAAATTATAATTTTCGAAATTAATGAAATTATATTGTGATTGTGATCAAATATCCTAGCAGAAACTTTGACAAGTTTAAAGGATATTAAAATGCAAACAAGTGATTAAGTTGGATCACATAAACAAAATTATCTATACTTCTAAATTAATAAAGTGATAGAGTCACTTTATGTATTTGACAATATTGTTGTCAATTGAAGAAGTGATTAAGTGTAATCACTAAAATACATTTGACAAAATGTATTGTAAATTCATTCTTTTTGCGAAAAAGAATATTGAAATTAATTTTGTTATACCTCAACTGTGGGGGTAATATGATTAAGTCCTAAAAGAGACTTTTAAAAAAATTGCGAGGGGATGGATACAAGCAGCGGAGAAAGAAAATCATGGAGTACAATGACAAATCAGCGGAGAAAGAAAATCATGGAGTACAATGACAAATGTAAGTAAGTTGTCATGTATTATAAATTTATATAATATATTCTATGCATGGAATGCATGTCAAATTTGCAATATAGAATACTAAATTGTTATACTATAACATATCATTGAAAATGGATTTAGTTATTAACTACCATATTTAATAATCTTGTTGGTGTATTGATTATGAGAGAATCTATCTTGATTATTGCATATCGCTTATTGAAAGTTATGAAATATATGATTTTCAAGCTTTAAATTTATGAAATTAGAGTTTCATGAATGCATGAGATTTTAATAACCTTAGTGGTTTCCTTAAATTTTCATTTTTGATAAGTATGTTACTCTTTATAACAACATGATATAAATGTTGAATCATGTAAATTTCATTTGCTTGGACTCTTTAAGGAATAAATATATGCTACATTTATTCATAATATAAATTGCTACATACTAAATTGATTTGGTATATGAGATAATTATAAGGCATTGATATGAGGCAAATGATAAATATTTATCCCTTGACAATAAAGTATTTTTGTCCTAAAACATGTGAATCATTTGCAAATACTTATGTAAAGTATTTATTATAAATTTGTCCTATTTGAGAAATTTGAACAAATAGAAGTTTATGTACTATACATAAATACAATTTATAAAATCTTTGTTCAAATTTGTTATCATCTTATTTCATACTATTGTGTATAATCCAGTTTGATTATTATATAATTTGAGAAAGTATGCAAAATGATAAGATAGAATGAGTCTATCTAATTGATATTGATATCAATGGTTGATATCATGTATATGTGAAAAGCATTATTACTAATGGAGAGTAATAATATGAAACATACAAGTGAACATGAATTATTGTTGAACATTGTGGTTCACAAAGAGAATCATTCACTTAAATGAAATTGAGAAATTTGAAGATTATCCCAAAGTGTGGGGGTAACACTCAAACAAATATTGTAAAATATTTATTGTACTCATTGAGGAGACAATTAAATTATTGGTAGAACAATTGTGTTCATGGAATTACGATTCTATTTCTTTCAATTGAGTGAAAGAATTGCGAAAAATAATTTATTTTATGAAGTAAATAAATTTGTAATCTAAAGTTAGATTCTTTCATTGAGTGAAAGAATAATTTTTGAGTCTACCCTATAAGTGTGGGGGTAGTACAACTAAACTTTAAATAAAGTTTTAAGTGATATTATTTTGAAGTCTATAAAGTGCACAAAATAGACTACAAAATATTGTGAAATATTTGACAAGTGTTGTCAAATAATTGAGAAGTGATCACGTTTAAATATTCTAAAGAAGTCTAGACATAAATTGAATCAAAGAGTGATTCAATAACTTGTGAAAAAGTTAAGTTAAAACTTGACTTTATATCTTATGTAAAATCATAAGAACATAATCTAGTAGGATGAGGTGAAACTCCTTTATAAAAGATCCGCCAATGACGGCAACCCTACCTGTCATTACGAAATGAGTAATTCACGGGTTCAAATGGTAACAACAAGTCATTCGATATGTGGATAGTTTCAACACTTTATCAAAACATACCTCATTCTAGATTAAAAGTGTTGGTTGTTACAGTTGGAGGGCTGAGTTTTAAAACTCTTAATGAAGTTCAGAATTACAAGTATCTCTAAATGTAACAAAGATGCTGGAAGAACTTCACCTATATGAACTTAGAAGTGGTGCCGCTTCAAGGAAAGTTTGGAGTTACTTTCTGAAAAGTTCACGAATCGGATAGGCGCAAGGCCATTAACGCGCTAAAGCAAAAAAAACTTGTGTGGAACAAAAGACTTTGAGTGTTGTGTGTGTGATGTTGCCGGTATTGCCACATGGAATAATGGGTTCAAAGCTAAGGCTACCCGGGATTTCGATAATACTTTGCGACGTTTACACTAAGGTAAGGTTTAAATCGAAAGATACATTACTTTATGCATAACAGCGTTATAAAATGAGTTGGTGAAAATATTTGAACAAGTGGGGGATTGTTGGAAAATTGTGTTTCCAAATGGTTGTTCAAATATTTAAAGATGATAAGATGAAGTACACAATTAAATCAATACGAAGAGGTATTGATAAGGAAGACAAAAGAATGAGAAAAACAGGAACATAAGAGGCCAAAATATGAACCACGCGATCGCGTGGTTCATGGTCCAGCGATCGCATGGTTCAAGGATTTGAATCTGTTCAAAATAAAGAGGTTTCACGTGATCGCGTGAGCCTTGTACCGCGCGATCGTGTGGTGGTTTCCGAAAGGCACCTTTTGGTGCCTAAGTTGGTTTTTTGCACCAAAAGGTGCCATTTTGTCTAAAAGGTGTGTACTTTCATAAAAGGTGGATTAATCTCTATATAAAGGATGTTATATTGATCAATTCAATATATGAAATATGAGTGAGAACATCCATAAAATATAGAAGCCATTTTCCACCAAAATCAATACTCATTTTTCAATTGTTTTTTGTTCATTTTCCATGGATTATTAATGCTTAATAAATACATGGTTTGAAAGCTTGATTAATCCGCTAAAGCATTTGCTATCTAATCTTTTAAGCTTCTCGAATGAGAGGGAGCAAATGTACTTTTAGGACAACGTGTAACCACGTGTTCAAGCCTCTCGTTTGATTCCATAATTCGGCGTTATTTCATTCATATCATGATTTCTAGTGGATGTTTCCTTGTGTTTTGATTTGTGATTCTTCAAGTGGCATTCGATGATTTCGTCTCCAACCTTTCAAGGTAAATTCATATTTTATAACATTAGGCAGCAAAGATCTCCAGTAATTCTCTTGTGAAGGTAAGGCTTGATGGCTTCCCACTAATAACAACTGAAACAAATGTCCAAAACATTCTCTTTAGTCTCCATTGAGAACACAGAAAGTAGTTTAAAAAATAAAAAATTATTTACACAAAAACGTAAAAATATAAGCTGAAACTTGAACTCCATTGGATCACTATTAGAGCTGCAATAGTTAGAAATAGTGGAGTAATTGGAACTGAAAACAAAGAGGGCTGGTTTTAAAATGATTTATTGCAGCATTAATATTTGTAACAAGAATGGATTCTTGAATTAATGTATGAAATTATTATTTCAACTGTATTTGACTTGCACGAATTCATTAATTATGTGTCAATCCCAAGTACTTGTATTGGGCTGCTCTTTTCTAGAAATACTCTGCAAGTGTACGCGTCGCATATAAGTTATAGAAGACTAATGAGTTCGGATTATCGATCCCACAAGGATTATGTATTCTAATTACACTCTAATTTATGTTCTGTTTATTAAAAGTTTTGTGTTTAAAAACATTTTTTTTTATATTTTCGATGTAAAATATTTGGTTAAAAAGTGAAAAGAGAATATGTGTAGTTAAAAAGTGATTTGAAAAATTGTGTTGTTTAAAAATATGTTAAAAAAAAAGTTTTCCAAACAGAGGCTTAATCAATTTCAACAATGGATACACACTGATAAGTGTATTTTATATACTTATTTCTATCCTATAAGTACGATTTTATATGATCGTTTGAGAATATTTTCTATTGATTTCTTTATTATTTGTTTATATTTCAGAAATAGTTCAAAAGTCTAGAAAACAAAGAAATTGGAGGAAAATCAAGTCAATTGGATGCAAAAAAGTACTAAAGTGTGCAAATGAAGAGCTGATGAAGTCAATCAAGGGCCTAATTGGAAGAAAATTCGGAGAAGAAGTCAAGTTTGGAAGAAATCAAAAGTTCGGGGACCAAATTGCAACAATAGGAAGTTGGAGGACCTGTTGTGCAATGAAATATCAAGAACCAACTTCTAACACTTTGAAAGATGGAAATTGCAGGCTACACAGACTACTGAGCGATCGGGCAGAGTTCAAAGGCGCAATCGCATGATCGCTTCGGAAGCAAAAAGAACCGTATTTGCCAAAGTCACGCGATCGCACGGTTGTCCGCTAGGCCGTCTGGTGGGCTTTTTGCGCGATTTTCAGCATTATTCTCTTTCAAGTAATCTAGCCTTTGACCTAATCTATATATACCAGACCTTAGTCACTTTTTGGGGGTTCACAGTTACATATTTCATGCCAAAACGCTGTTGAAGTGTTAGGAGATCCATGCAACGCCAAAACCACGATTAAAGATATAATTGCAAGAAGATGAACGGGGTGACATCCATTTATTTATCTTGTTATTTATTTTCAATTATGTTTCTAGACTAATTTTCTAGTGTTAGGATTGTGATGAAGTTTTAACTATTTGATTCCATGTTTTGACTTATTATTTAATTTACGCAGTTTATGGGTTTGATGCAATTGATATGTGTTCTTTATTTTCATGCAATTACTTGATCACGAGTTGTATGAATTTGTGGTAGTTTTCTATGTTCGAAAGAGTAGGAGATTATTAGATTTGTATCAATTGCTACAAAGTTCGAAATATGATAGAAATATACCCCTATGTTTTGTATTATCGTTGAAAATGTTCACAAAACCTTTAATTCTGTTTATATGTTTTATTTTCATAGAAATATAGTCAATTTTACTGTGGGAAAATGTTTTTATTCATCCCTTGAAAGGGGACTTAAATAACTTTAGGAACATGGATTTTCAAAACCCATGAATTGTATTTAAATGATTTGGTCAAAATATGGAAGATGTAGTTAAAATGAATTCATAATTGTAACACGCTTGTTTTTCATAGTTTAAATCAAATGTTTTCTTCATTCTTAGTTTAATTCTTATTTTTGTTTTTAAAACAAAATTCTAAAAATAAAGTTTTTTCTAGTTCCGGTTGAGGTTTGTAGTTTAAAATACAATTTACACAATCCCCGTGGGTACCATATCTGGCTTTAATTAAATCTACTTTATTACTTGTTCGATCAGTATACTTGCGATCAGCAACACACAATAGAGTTTGATTTTGGAAATGTTTAAATGCTTAAATTAAAACTTTAAATTAAATCTGTAATATAAGGTTTAAGGTAAATAAATGAGTAGATAATGGATGAAGAATTGATTATTAAAGAGAGTTGGGATTCTTGATTCCACTAGATCTTCACCTATTTTAACTAATAGTCTCTCTTGAGTGAAATTAATCCTAATTAGTTGGATTAATCTATTATATCTCTATGTCGACTAAAGTCTAACCAACTGCACTAACATTAGTGAAAATAACTCAATGAGTCATCTATAGTTTAAGGTATATCTCTATCTTTAACAAGAACCTAGAGCAAATATTGTATTGGTCTAGAATATATAACAAACTCTCAACAATTGCACATTCCACAAAATCCAAGCATTAATTTGGCCAAAATAAATGCAAGACAATAATTGCGATAATAAATGCATAAGATAATAAAGAACTCAAATTCTCAATATAAGAATTAAAATCAACTAGGTTAGGTCAAACTTCATCAAGCATCTCAACACAAAATAAATTAGTCCATGATGATACAACAAAACTCAAAGTTTAAATATATCATTTCAACAATGGATTAAAATATACAAAGAAATGGAGATTAAATAATGAAACATCCCCTCCAACAAGTATCGTGACTTCAAATCTTCAATAATCTTCCACCTTGTTGTAGATTTCTCCTTCTTCAATAAATGTTTCAACCACAAAATTACAAAATTTAAATAAAACTTAACAAGAAATTGAAGGAAAACAAAGAGAGAAATCGAGAGGAAAAAGAGAAGAGGCAAGAACAACATAAAATCATAGCTAGAGGTTTTGTGTTTCTTTCCTTTGCTACCTTTGCATTCATTAAGTCCCATTAACTTCATTGCCTAATAATATAATTTTGACCAATTACCGGCGGGTTTGATCTCATCTTCTTCCACCCTTAAATTTTTTTCGAAGTATCTGATTTTTTTTTTCGATTTTCATCCCTTTTATTTTGTGCTTTTATCCATGATCAATTGTTGTTCGGACCTAGCAATCCTAAAAGCCATTTTTGCAAGCTCCGAATAGATCTGTTGGTGAGTGCCGGATCTCTCTTTTTGGTTCCCCCTCAAAGCGTGAATCTTGAACGAATGTATGACTTGAAACACCCTTGAGTCTTGATTTGAATCTTTCTTGAATCCTTTTTTTGAATACTTGATTTTTTTTGAAATCTTTGAACTAAACACCCAGTAATCCCAAAACTCATTTTTGCGAGCTCCACTAGATCTGAAGGTTAGTGCTGAATCTCTTTCTTTTTTCTTTCTCGAAGTATAAATCTTGAATGAATATATGTTGAAACCCTTCAATTTTGATTTGTATCTTTCTTGAATCCTTTGTTTGATTTTATGTGTTTTTTTTTTTAGTGCGGATATATGCTTATATTTTCATGTTTGAATAAGTGTAAAGCTTAAGCAAGTACTAATATGAAACTCTATTTATAAATCTGGTTCTTAAGCAGACCAAAATCGCATGGATAAGAAATTCTCCGTTCATTGAAAGGTAATTATATGATCGTCTTTACACTGGGAATATAGAAGACATTTATGTGTAAGACCTAAGGAGTAAGGCTTATTAAAGGTCAATGAAAAATTTTATAGCAGAAATATATTAATACAATTTTTTTTTTTTTTTATTTGTTTCAATTTTATTTTGGCATTGAAATTGCTATGTACTATAATGATCAATGCTGAATCAATTTTTTCACTGAAATATTTGATTTTTACTCTAATCAACTTATGAGGGTTAAGAAAATATCAACGTTACCTAAATATTGGATATTTTATTCTCTACTGTATCCCTGCTTTCTATGATGGACCAAGGGGAACAATGGTAACTGTGACTTTGAATTGTCTATCATTCATCCAATGTGGTTAAGCTTAAGTGCTGAATTATGTGTAATAGGTTGTCCGTTAATCTGTAGTAGGTTCTTCGTTGTTGGTTTACATTTTTTCAATGTATTAAAGATTGATTCTAATTATCTTATTGTGGCAGTCACTTCAAATCAATCTAAGAACCTGGAGCAGTAGAAATAAATACATTTTATTAGGCGTATTGTTGTCTAAAATCTATATCTATATATCTATATATATATAATTAAAGCCAACAGTGATTCTCAAATATTTTTCCGTCCAAGAATCTCAATTGGCATATTATCTGGCCACTAAAAAGTAAAAACTGACAGTGAATGTTGGAAGTTATTTTAATTTTCAAGTAATTTTTTTGATTTTCTGGTAGTTTTAATAATCTAAACTGCCATATTATGTAGCAAGCAAAAAGTGACACTGAATGTTTAAACTGATTTTATTTTTCGAATAATTTTTTCCTTTTTCTGGGAGTTTAAAGAATCTAAACTGGCATATTGTTTGGCAAGTAAAAAAACTGATATTGAATCTTAAAGCTGACTTGATTTTAATTTCTGATAATTTTTTAATTTTGGCCAATTTTAAATTGAACAAGTTATACAATTTTAATTAGAAAACTGACATTGAATTTTAAAACTAACTTTGTTTTAATTTTCAACAAGTTCTTAAATTTCTGGTGTGGAGGAAAAACGAGTTTTGCTAATTTTTGTGAAATTTTTAAATTTCTGCCAATTTAAAAAAAAACAAACAAACATGAAAGCAGTTTTCAAATAACCACCCACTTCACACTACACGGTTTGAAACCATTTCTTTGACTGTTAATTGTGTCTCTCCCATAAATAAAAGCTCATTAACAAATAACAATACCATCACACATTTCTGCAGAAATTCCCTAAATTTCTTATTCTATTAAGCATCACTCCGGAAAAATGCAGGCGTGTTTTCGACAAGCTTTTTGTGAGTTTTAATGTTGGTAGAAATCCAGCTATGCACCATCATCAGCTTTGCACCACCATTTAAGGCTGTTATGTGAGATGAAGGGTTATCACAGAAGCCATTTGATTAGGAAAAAATGTGGAGGTCGGCAGACTGGTAATGAACGGTCTTGTGCTGAGCGAGCATTTGTGTGTTTATATATGGGCTCCAGAAACTTCTTTAGGATTTCAAATGTGTTGGGTTCTTTTTTTTTTTTTTTTTTTTTTTTTTTTTTTTTTTTTTTTTTAAGAAAAATAAAATTATAATTAGATGACCGAAAATTTAAACCAAAAAAAGAGGATGACTGATGACCAAAATCTTGAGCATAAGTTATAGATTTATTTGTTTTTTATTTAAAACCAAAAGTTATATTTTACTTTTTTGTTAATAATTATTTACAAATTCCATTGATGGTCTGAACTTATTTGTTTTTAATTAAATGTTAATTATATATGTTCGCTTCCTACTTGAATTTGTACCAAAAAATTAATTCAAAAAAAAAATAAATCTTACTTCACTTAAAAGTCATGATTAACTCAATTGTATATACGAGAATGGAGTGTTCATTTTATTGTCTAAGTTCTTTAACGAAATCATTGTAATTCATAAAAAAATTATAAACAACACAATTTTCAATATCACTTTTTAGTGTCAAGCATATTTTATTTCTCTATTTTCTAATCACACATTTTATAATAAATAAACCAATTTATAATTGATACAGTATTGCCAAATGTATAGAGCCTTACATCTATTATAAATCAATAGAATTAAAGAAAGTTGTATTTTATATGAAAGTTTTATTTTATTAAAAGAGCCCTGGACGATAGATTCATTTTATATTATTTTCTATAGTCGTTCATAATGTTGGTTGGTTGATATTCAGGGTCATGTTCTATATGGATATTTACAATCACTTTAAAACTAGTTTCACACCTATGCGATGTATGAACATATTTCATTGACAAAGATTAGACTACAGAAAAGTACAATAGTTTTGCAACACATTTGGGTATGAATAAAGGAGAAATGAAATCTCGAGATTTGACAACGTTAGATATTTTTTTAAGAAAAAAAGGAAAATAAAAAATAGCAATGTGTGTAAGGGAAATCCTTTATATAAAAGTAGATAATGTAAAATTATGCCCATATGAATTCTTATACTAATCCTTTATAATTTACACAATGAGAGAATAATAAAATGAATACATTACATTTTGAGCTGGATGATTATAACCTAATATTCTATTGATACATACTACAATTTATCGGTTGGAAAGGAAAATAAGGCATTTTTGATGAAGTGTAGCACATTGAGTGTGAAGAATTATTATTATGCATTAAAAATAACAAATTTGATAAAGAAACATTCATTGTGCTAGAGTTTAATAATGAGAGTAAAAGGTAGCTAGCACAATGAAGAATTTTTGATACTTTATTTTCAATAATGGTAACAGAAATCTAGACTTACAACAAATGATGTAAATAGTAAATCTGAATTGGAATATCAACTACCTCTTTTTTCCCACGTGGTTTTCAATAAAAATAACATAACCACATGGGTATATTCTGTGCATCATAAAAAGAATAGCTTAGCACTGCCCATCTTCCCAATACACCTTTAAGATTCAACAGTACAAAAGCTACTAAGATATACAATTTACACTTTTTGCTGACTTCACCTGCCTACAAGACTGAGAGATTTTTGTGTATGTAGTAACCACTGGCAGACACATAGGGGGGGTCCTAGGGGGTCACGTGACCCCCCCCCCCCCATTTTGATTTTTTTTTTTTTTTTGAAAAATTCAAAAATAAAAAACCAAAAAAGATGCTTTGAATGGTTGAATAATTATTTTTTTTAGTTGAATGAAGGTAAAGTTTCGACTTTGAATAATTAAAATTTATGCATATTGAATAGATTCTTTTAGATGAAATATATATAAAAGATTGTAACATATACTAAGCAAATATAGCCTCTTTTTGGTATCAATTAAAATTAAAATTTTAATCTTGATCAAAGTCAACAATCAATCTCAACCATAGATTTCATATGACCCATAACTTTTCAACCACGCATTTCATCAACTTTTATCAAAATTTACGAAAAATCTAATTTTAATCTACACTAAACAGGAATATAATTGATTGGAATTTGAATATGTTAATTGATTGTTTACTACGATATAATCTGTCAATTTTTTTGAATTATAACGTAGATCTTACTGAAAATAATTTAGTATATTTGTGATACTGCATATTATTTAGTACATTGTCTTTTGTGAATTTGAATTTTATCATTATTTTCGATTTTTTCCTAAAAAAAAAAAATTTCGAGGGCAGCACCCCCGTGAGATCTATCACAAACTGTGCCCCCCTGCTACAAAATTTCTGCGTCCGTCACTGTAGTAACCTTGAAACCGTTAAAATTGGTCGAGACCTCTGCGAAACGATCTTGACAGAGGCCTATTCATGTCTATCATGCCCAAAGATTCCTTTGATTCTGGTCTTTGTACACCCTAACCACCCAGAATGAGATTACAAATTGAGCAGAATAAAATGTGGATTTGCAATATATGTATCTATCTACAAGCAGTATAACGAAACAAATGTAGAATCACATTTGAAATCTGTCGAAAACCTAAAATCGCCTATATCTCAAGTACCTTTCTCTCCCGTTTATTTCTTCTTTGATTTGGGATTTAACAAATTAAAATGGTGAGAGACTTGAAAGTTCTCAAATGGAAATAATATAATAAGTAGACATCAAGGACAACAAACCTTAGTGGATGATGAAGAACTGTTGTGATACTGTGCCGTCATCTTAGAATGAGTGTGATGCTGGTGCTAAATGCGCTTAAATTGTGGCAGGCTAGAAGAGAAGTTTATTCCATTGTGAACACTTCTTGAACCTTCATTTAACTCACCATCTTCAATGTGATGAACATCCAAATCAATGGGAAAAGAAACTAACAGTTCCAAATAGCAGCAAACCATGTATATAAATCATGTTGATAGGAACATTAAAAATAAAAACGACCAGGAAAACACATTTTTTAATCGAGTCCTGAGAATCTAGAAGGCTATACTTTGTTGCATCAATGGCAAAAGGATTGTTCGACCTTCAGTTTCCAACTCATACTCTCTAATTACAGTCTTAAGAAAGGTAAAGCCTGATCAAAAGGTCAAAAATTTGAGATCAAGCAACAGGAATAAACTTATCTTGTTAAATCAATTGTGCATATTTAATTCTTTTGAGATGATTACTCTATCACTTTCAATTAAACAATGTGGTCATAGGAAATTTAACTTTCTATAATCAATTTAGCTGTCTATAATCAGTTTGGCACAACAAACCACTCACTATTCATAAATTTACTCCAAACAACTTTAGCATATGAAATCATTATTATCTTGTGAAATAAACAAAGACATAAATATCCAATCTTCATTTATTTAATAATTTAAATTAAAAATAAATAAATAAAAACCAGCTAGACCCTAAATAAGTAAAGCAGGGATTCTTTATTTGGCACTATCCAGGGAATTCAAGAAAGGATCAATTCTTCATCATAGCAAAGAAGTAAGAAAGCCAATAAAAAACAATAACCAGTTTTTGAAGTAATCAAATTCATACCTCAGAAAAACTGAAATAAAAATGGAAGCATCTATACATTCTATCCAGAAAAATCAGATCTCAAACAGAAAATAAGGTACAATCAAAGTCGTGTTTCAACGCCTATCAATTACATTCAGGAAACAACAAAAAGAAAGTTGAATCTCATTAGAGACATACCTCAGGCCTTTCTTATTTATCCAGATCTGATGCTTTGGAATCAAAGATCATAGCCTCCACCGTTGAGAATTTTCAGATCGTAATTTGGGGAAAATCCTTTTTATTCATTCATACTTCATATATCCTAAAAACAGTACCAAACCTTCTATATATACTGAGCTGTATATGAGCTCAAAGAAGGGAGAAAACTGAAAAACAAACAACCAATAAGGAAAAGACAGGTCACTATAACAAACTAACTATCAGAAGAATGCTTATAACAAACTAACTATCAGAAGAATGCTTATTATATTTTCATCCCCCCCTCAAGTTGGAGCTTGATGCCAATCATGCAAGCCCAACTTGGAAAGTAGGAAGAGAAACTGAGAAGTGCCCAAGATTTTTGTAAAAAGATCTGCTAACTGAAACTTGGATTGCAAAAAACGTGGATCAACAAAACCATCCTTGAATTTATTCCGAACCAGGTGACAATCGATTTCCAAATGCTTCGTTCGCTCATGGAAAACTGGGTTGGCGACAATATGAAGGGCTGCTTTATTGTCGCACCAAAGAGGAATGGGCAAACAAAGAGAAATCTTGAAGTCTTGCAAGATATAGGATAACCACTGGAGTTCACAAACTGTTGCAGCGAGACTCCTATATTCTGCTTCAGCTGAGGATTGTGAGATGGTGGTCTGTTTCTTACTCTTCCAAGAAACCAGAGCACCACCAAAGTATATACAATATCCAGTCACTGATTTTCTAGTGTCAATACACGACGCCCAATCAGCATCACAAAACGCCTCCAGCTGGGAAGAACTCTGAGAAGGGTAAAATAAACCCTTAGATGGACAACCTTTAAGATACTTGAGAAGGTGAATTGCTGCAGCCCAATGATCAAGACACGGACGATGTACAAACTGGCTAAGTTGGTGAACACTGAAGGTAATGTCCGGTCTAGTAATATTCAGATAGAGAAGTCTACCAATCAACCTTCTATACTTATCAGGATCAGGTAGTGCAGGACCTGAATCAATTGAAAGCTTTACACCTTTGGGAAGTGGTGTACTGACTGGTTTAGCACCAGTCAACCCTGCATCTTGAAGTATGTCTAAAATGTATTTCCTTTGGTTAAGATAAGTCCCAGACTCACTTCTTGCTATTTCAATGCCCAGAAAATATTTAGCAAACCCAAGATTTTTGATGGTAAAGATCTTATCAAGATAAGATTTAACCTCATCAATAGCATCGCTATCATTACCTGTAAGAAGGACATCATCAACGTACACAAGTAGAGCCAAAAAAATGTTATCAGTTTGTTTAATAAACAGGCAGTGGTCATGACCAGACTGTACAAACCCAAAAACCTGTAGTTTAGAACAAAATTCTGCATTCCATTCCCTTGAGGCCTGTTTTAATCCATAAAGGCTCCGTTTTAGTTTACAAACCTGCCCTGGTCCAGCTTTGGTGTATCCCTATGGAGGAATCATATAAACATCCTCACTCAAATAGCCATGTAGGAAGGCATTGTTAATGTCCAGCTGGTGTAGACCCCACGAATTAGAAGTGGCAATGGCAATAAAAAGCCTAACAGTGACTATCTTTGCTACAGGTGAAAAGCTGTCCTTATAATCAATTCCAGCAATCTGATTAAAACCCTTAGCGACCAATCTTGCTTTAAATCTGTCCACATTGCCATCTGGATTCATTTTAACTTTGTAGACCCATTTAGATCTTGTGGCCCTTTTTTCAGGTGGTAGAGAAGTGATCTCCCAAGTTTCATTATCCTCCAAAGCATTCAACTCTTTGTCCATAGCTTTAACCCAATCTGTACTTTTACTAGCCTGCAAATAAGAATAAGGTTCCTGCACTTTGGACACATTTGCTAGAAATGCCACATATGTTTTACTGAAATAAGATGAAATGGTATATGGAAAAGTGGGTGGAGAGTGTGAGGAGCTATGAGGATGTAGGTTGGTAACACAAGCATTAGATGAAGATTTAGGAAGAGTAGTAACAAAATCTTGAAGCCAGGTCGGTGGTTCTCTTTGCCTTGAACTTCTCCTTATTTCAACATGAGGTTGATCATCAGCAATAGATGATTCTTGAGGTATTGATGATGGATGTGATGATTCTTGAGGTGCTGGAGATTGATGAGATGAAGTGGGTGAAGGAGAAATCTGCAAGGCTTCATCAGATGAGGAATGAACAGGTGATGCAGGAATCTGAACCGAATCATTATGATCAATAATAGGACTATGTTCATTAAAAGGCAGTGGCAGGGGAGTAGTGTCAATATGTTCATTATGATTTTGATAAGGAAAGGTTTGCTCATAAAATTTGACATCCCTGCAAATGATTACTTGGTTTAAATCCATGTTGTAAAGCTTAAAACCTTTCTGGCCATGACTGTAACCCAGAAATATGCATCTGTAGGCTCTTGGATCAAATTTTGTTTTGTGAGGCAAGATATTTGATGCATAGCAAAGAAAGCCAAAAGGTTTAAGGATGTGATAGTCAGGCTTCCTTCCAAAAAGGATCTCATATGGTGTTTTCCACTCAAGAATAGAACTAGGTAATCTGTTGACAACGAATGTAGCTAGAAGAACAGAATACGTCCAGAATTTTATTGGAAGGTTGGCATGGAACATCAAGGACCTTGCAATTTGTAAGAGATGTTTGTGTTTCCTTTCAACGACCCCATTTTGTTAGGGTGAATATGTACAAGATTTTTGATGAAGGATGCCATGTTGATGAAAAAGATATTGACATTCTTTGCTTGTGAATTCTGATCCATTGTCACTTCTTACTTTCTTGATGCCCTTTTCAAATTGTGTCTTAATCATTAGTATGAAACCTTCAAGAATTTTTAGAACTTGTGTTTTGTGGGTCATTAAGAAGGTCCAAGTACTTCGACTGAAGTCATCAACAATGGTTAGCATATAGGGTGTTTTTGATAAGGCAGGCTGATTGTAGGGTCCCCAGACATCCACATGGATTAGATCAAAAATCTCTTTTGTGTTGATGACACTCCTTGGAAAAGGCACCCTTTGTTGCTTACCTCTATGACAAGCCTCACATTGTTCTAGTAGGGAAATCTCAAGTTTGTTAGAAGGAATATGGATGAAATCTAAGTGATGCAAAACAGGTAATGAAGCATGACCAAGTTTGCAATGCCATTCAATCAATGTATTATCACAACCTTTATTTGCAATTGTCTGAGAATTACAAGTAAAAACAGATTGTTTGGGAGCAGTAAAAGACAAGGAATTTAAGCTATTTCCTACAAGACTAGATCTCTCAAGAATATATAATTGTCCAACCAGCTTTCCTATGCCCAGTGTCTCCTCAGTCTGTAGGTCCTGCAGAAGACAGTATGTGGGATGGAATGTGAATTTGATTTTAGCACTTTCAGATAACTTTGCAACAGAGAGAAGATTAAACTTGAAACTAGGAATGAAAAGGACTTCAAGGAGGTTGAGTTTATGATTTAATGGAATATTCCCTATATGTGTGACAGGTTTTATTGAGCCATCTGGAAGAAAGACAGGTGTATGTGTCAAGACAGGTTTTGGATTACAAATCAGGCTTAAATCAGTACACATGTGGTTGCTAGCTCCTGTGTCTAAAATCCAGGATCCTACTTCTATTTTGTCAAGCACAGTAAAAGCATTGTAAAGATTGGACACAGTTTGTATACCTGCAAAGTCCTCAAAATGAGCAAAATTGACAGCTCCAGTAGCTCCTGTGTTGCTTATTTGCATTTTGGATTTCATGAATTTCATAACTTCCTGCTGAACCATGTTTGATATATCTGGATTTTGTGATAACATTTTCTCTGTTCTTACAGCATTCTCCTCAAAATGTAATGGAGTCTCAGCTAAGTTTGCCACTGGCCTGTTATAGCTAAACTTGCCCCTCTGATCCTTAGGCTTCTTAAACCAATCCGGATAACCATGAATTCTGAAGCATCCCTCTCTATTGTGTCCAGACATATTGCAGTGATCACAGTGTAAATTAGCTCTTTCTTCCGCAGTAAGTCTACCATTAAAACCTCTGCCCCTTCCAGATCCAGATCCAGCTCCAGATCCACGCCAAACTCCTCCTCCTCTAGCATTGCCTGTCATTTTAAACGTGAAAGCAGTGTTCTCAAATGCATCTGGATAAGATTGATGCACAGCTCTTTGCTTCTCAACTCGTAGGATCATCGAGTACGCCTTGTTAACTGAAGGCAAAGGCTCCATTACTAGAATCTGATTACGAATGTGATCAAATGAGTCATTCAATCCCATGAGGAATTGAATTAATCTGTTGAAGGTATTTAGTTCTGCCACTTCTTTTGCTGCTCCGCAAGTGCAGGTCGGAATTGGCAGTAAGCAAGTCAATTCATCCCATAACTTTTTAAGCTTCGTGTAGTAAACCATCACATGCATGGTTCCTTGTGTCATGCTACTAATCTCCCTTTGCAACTGGTATAACAATGGTCCATTGGACTCTCCAAACCTTTCCTCCAGTTCAATCCATAGTTCTCTAGCTGAAGTTGTATATAGAAAGGCATCTACAATATCCTTAGAAATTGAATTAAGGATCCATGAGATAATCATACAATCTACCCGTTTCCACTGTTCGAAATTGCCAGAATTTTCACTCGATTTCTCCAACCTTCCATCAATGAACCCTAGTTTGTTTTTAGCCCCCAATGCTATTTTCATGGATCGATTCCAGCTCAAATAATTGCTTCCAGTGAGTGTAGAGCTTACCAGTAGCATTCCTGGATGGTCTGATGCTTGAAGTTGCATCGGATCATCTTTGAATATGTGTTGATGATCTGCAGCTCCGGTTGCTGCAGTAGACTCTGTAGGATTGAGATTATCTGCCATAACGCTGATTCAATTTTGCTGCTCTGATACCATGAGAATTTTCAGATCGTAATTTGGGGAAAATCCTTTTTATTCATTCATACTTCATATATCCTAAAAACAGTACCAAACCTTCTATATATACTGAGCTGTTTATGAGCTCAAAGAAGGGAGAAAACTGAAAAACAAACAACCAATAAGGAAAAGACAGGTCACTATAACAAACTAACAATCAGAAGAATGCTTATAACAAACTAACTATCAGAAGAATGCTTATTATATTTTCAACCGTCAGATCAGCAGAATGCTCAGTCCAGTAACTCTTTAGCACTTCACGCTCTTGTTCTACAAATTTAAAAGTAATTGCAATGTCAAATTTTCGAATTCAACAAAAACCCAATTAAATTTCGTTCAAAAAGGTGAAAAAACAACTAAATTTTTTTTATCAAAACCTCTAATAGCAGCCATTGCGAAATATGATTATCACTGGAATTGCAACATCGAGTAGAAGACTAAATTGGATAAAAGGCGGCATCCCAGTAGTGTACCAAGCGGGATTTAAATTGGTGATGGACGAGAAGAAAAAGAGAGAGAAGAGAGGTTTTAGAGAGTGGAGATTGATAGCGGAGGTTTTAGAGAGTGGGAAGTGAGAGTGGGAGATTTTGGAAAGACAACTCAGTAGCCAAACTTTGAAATATAACTGCTTGCTCAATATCTCCTAGGAAATAGGCATTACGCTAAATGTAAAAATAACTACCAAAAAATATGATAACTGCGAAAAGGGAAAAAAAAAAAAAAAACATAATTAAAATAAAGAATCTTTGACAATTGAGAGTCTGGTCAAAATTAATTGGCCAGAATCTCAATTATCATTAGATATATATAGATAGATCTCCTAGGAAATAGGCATTACGCTAAATGTAAAAATAACTACCAAAAAATATGATAACTGCGAAAAGGAAAAAAAAAAAAACATAATTAAAATAAAGAATCTTTGACAATTGAGAGTCTGGTCAAAATTAATTGGCCAGAATCTCAATTATCATTAGATATATATAGATAGATTTAATTTACTATTCAAACTTTCATTTTCAACATCTCATACCGATTTTACAATTGTTTAATGTTTTTACTACCACTTCCATTCACTCTCCCGTCTCCTACCAAAATTTAAATAATCGTTTGGTAAATCTTTTTTTGTTTATAATGATTCTTATTTAGATGAAATATACATTTTAAAAGTAATTTGCGAAAATATGTGATTCAAAAATAATTTGAGAAAAGTGTATTTATAAACAAGCTACCAAACATAGTATAAGAGTCTTTGTACATAAATCTAAAATAATGTAAATCGTATATTTAATTAATAAAAATTTTTACTTATAAAACTTCAATAATTAGAATTTCGTTTAATGAGGGATTTTTTATTTTTTTTATTTTTTAAGTTGTGGGGAGTTTTACTTTCATATAAATTTTTACTGCCTTTCACTAATTAAATCACTTCTTAAACGTACATGGGTAAATTCTATATTATACTAATTAAAAAACAAAATAAGAAATGGAATGAGAAAGTCCTTGCTGATCAATTATGTACTGAATCATTTATGGAATGAGAAAGTTGTGGGGAGTTTTACTTTCATATAAATTTTTATTGCCTTTCACTAATTAAATCACTTCTTAAACGTACATGGGTAAATTCTATATTGTATTAAAAAATCAAACTAAGAAATGGAATGAGAAAGTCCTTGCTAATCAATTATGTACTAAATCATGCTCTTCCCTGTCAAGTAATGTCAGTACACCGATGTGTAGCCGTAAATAATGTTGCATCTGTACTATACTGGACTAATAATTTCCCTTATTTGTTTTTCTTTAAATTTTTCTCTTTTTTTTTTTTTTTTACATTATTCAATCACAACTGTTGAGATCGCATCCAAAATATGGCACATTGGGCCGCCAGTGAAGGCCCAACGAGGGCCCATTGGACTTCAACCCATGATCAAAGTTTTAGATATCGCCCTGGACTAATAGCCGAGGTGGAAAAGCACACGAGCTCCTCTGGCCAAACTGGTTTGTGCCTAACAGGCGCGCTTTATGCTTAGCCGAGGTGCTTACGGTGTACCTCGGATGTAAAGATGAGACAAGGGGTGAAGTCAGAGATGTGACACCGCCTTTATCAAGATGTGACAGGTGCCCATCCCCTACAAAATGTAGCAATGATTACGGTCAAAAAGCAAGTTTGTCCCCTCCAAGAGCTAGGGTGAAGACAAGTGTAAAGTATGCCACATGTCATAATCCAGGGCAACAAATCCTTCTATAAATAGAGCATACTTGCCTCCAAGGAAGGGGTTAGCAATTTCATACTCTTAACTAAATATATTTCTCTCACTCCCTTTTCTCTCTTTTACGCGCTTATATTTCCCCACTCAAATTATCTTCGTAGAACATGGCCGCCGACTTTGGCATTGGAGTGCTAACGAGAGCCACCTCGGCCCGCTTTGCAAACTGATTGTTTGTCACAGTACACAGGAGATCCACGTGTTCAAGAGGGAGGAGCTGAGACGTGTTGTTTCAAGGTCCAGCCGAATTTTGTGGTCAATATTTTGGCGCCGTCTGTGGGAAACCATACTGCTAACCACGAAAACGCATAGAAAGGAAGTCCTGAAAAAGGACGAGTCACCTCTTGCAAAAAGAGTAGAGAACTGCAAAAACTTTGAAATACAAGTTTGGTAGCCTTGAAAAAGGTGAAAGCTTTGAAACATAAGTGTGGTAACCTTGAAAAAGGTAGAAAGCTTTGAAACATAAGTGTGATAACTTTGAAAAAGGTAGAAACTTTGAGACATAATTTTATTAACCTTGAAAAATGCTTAAAACTTTGAAACACAAGTTTGGTCACCCTGAAAAAGGCGTATAACTTTGAAATATAAGTTTAACAACCTTGAAAAAGGCTCAGAGCATTGAGATAAAAGTCCATCTACCCTTGAAAAATAAATTAAAACCAAGAAATTTCTCTGAACATGAACGAAAGCGATGGTGATATTAACCCCCGTAGGGGGAGAAATGGCCAGCACACCGAGGAGGTTCCTCAAGGACCTCATGAGAACGCCAATGAGGGATTGGCGCAACCTAACCCGCCACGCCGGCATCGTAATCGCCGCATGTTGCGAGACATGACTCGCATGGGGCCCAAATGCTAGAAATGCAGAAGCAGCAGATAGAACAGATTGCTGCGATGAATGCCTACATGGCTAGAGGATATGTTGTGAACGAGCCCATGATACCCCCGCAATACCCACAGCCACATTACTCACCATCCGATGCGGCCACCGCCTCGTATTATTATCAAGATCCACAAGTATATGCCGAGATGGAATCCGAGCCTTTCTATGAGGAAGGCCCGAAGCACATGAAGAACAAGACCCACTCCCAGCTAGACACAGGGAGGCTTCCCTCGCAAAATCTGGCAGTGTCTTCAGCCGAATAGGAGGGTTATTCAGAGGCAAGCAAAGGGGATAAACTGATCAAGGTCGGCACAATGCAGCAGAGCCTAGAAATAGGCGGGAGCGACGCGCTGAAGAAGCCTTGTCGCAGAGTCAAATGCAAAGGGACCAACTTGGTACCGGAGCAGAAAGGTTGGCCTCCACGCATGAGCCTAGGAATAGGCATGAAAGAAGAGTCGAAGCAGTTCGGACCAAATCTCGTAACGAGTTTCCGACCCACGAAAGGCCAAATTATGGCCGTGTTTTGCCACCAATAAGGCAGGAGTACGCTCCGCCGCCCTATGACCAATACCATGACCCAATGTATTCCGGTCACGACGAGAACAGTGAACTACCCTCATATGAGCTGGATGACGAAGAGGAAATAAGTCCCTTCACAGAAGGCCTCCGCAGGTGCCGAGTGCCTCATGACTTCGAGATGCCAGAAATAGCCAAATATTCTGGCCGAGGTGACCCTGACGATCACCTGTTAAATTACCGCGCTAGTATGGAAATAGACGGAGCCACTCCGGCACTGAAATGCAAATCCTTTGCCTTAACCCTTGAGGGAAGTGCGATACGATGGTACAAAAAAACTCCCTCCTAGTAGCATCCATAGTTGGAGAGATTTGAAAACAGCCTTTAAAAATGGCTTTATTTCCTCCAGGCCTGGCTAGCTCCCACTCCAGTGCCTTCAGGATCTAAGGCAAGGAAGGGAGGAGTCTCTGAAAAGTTACCTAGCTCGATTTACTGAAGAGATGCACATCTGTGAAAATATCACTGAAATGGAGATGTTTTCCGCTTTGAAAAGAGGACTAGATATGACGAGGATGTTTTGGAGAGATGTCCGAAGCAGGAAACCAAGGGATTGCAATTCCCTCGTAGACCTGATGAAGGAGGAGATTGTATCAGAAGAAATGGCTAAGGCCAGGGACAACCACCCCCAAGGAAGATACAATCTTGGGTATTCTAATGAAGCAAACCTCAAGAAAGGAGGAAACAAGGATAGGATCGGCAGTAACCAAGGTGGAGCGCCGCATCCGTTTCCGGGGACAGGATCTAGCTTTGCAGCAGAAATCACATAAGCTATCCCCCACTTGCACTCCAACACTCCTTCCCAAAATTCTCCCACGGCTCAAGGAAGGATGGAAAGTGGCTAAAGTGGAAAACAGCCCATGATTGGGGCTTACTGCGCCTACCATAGATATTACGGTCACGCAACAGAAGATTGCAGGGAAATCCACATGTTAGCTGACCAAAAGGCGCAAGGAAGAAGGGAAAGTGATTTCTCACCCGACACGGGGATAACTCAAAAATCCGATGGCCAGAAGTTCAACTGAGCTGACAGGAGAGCTCCATGGAAGAACTTAACTAAAGAGAGGATTGACAATCGTCAAAGAGGCAGGAACAAGGGCCAGGATACCACCTCGATACATGCTAAAGGTACACGGGAACCACCTATGCCTGTGGCTGACCCTCCTATTCGTGAAATCGATACAATATTGGGAGGCCTCCACCCAGGTGAGAGCACAAACAACTCCCAAAAGAGGTATATTAGAGAGGCCAGGCAGCCCGCCAACATGAATTATCATATCCATTCACATCCTGTTGGTATGCCTCGGACAGAATCCATCACATTTACCCAAGACGATGCCATTGGAGTACACTTCCCACACAATGATGCATTGGTTATCAGGGTAGTGGTGGCACGGAATGGGTTGTCACGAATGATGGTGGATGATGGTGCCTCGGTAAATGTGATTTACGGGGTAACTTTCGATAAAATGGGAATCAACACTCCACTCATTCCAGTCTCGGATCCAATATATAGGTTCACTGGGGAAAACATAACCCTCAGAGGATCCATAACCCTTATGACTGAGGTAGGGCAAGCACCAACTATTTTCAGAATCCCCATGAAATTCTTGGTTGTGGAAAAAATCTCCTCCTATCATGGCTCAATTGGGAGGCCAGGCCTCACTGACTTGGGAGCTGCAACGCATACAAAATAGATTTGCATGAAGTTACCCACGGAGCATGGTGTTGCAACTGTAAGGGGGAGCCAAACTGAATCGCGGGCCTGTTACACAAACGTAATCTAAAAATTTCAAGATCGAAGCTTGAACATGATTAGTGATGTAGCCATGGCTGAGGCTGCTCCAGACCCTGAAAGATTGGGTGAAGTGCCTTCTGGAAATAAGGATGTTACGATGATGCTGGAGGAAGATTTGGCAGATCTGGACCCAAGAATGGTAGGAGACAATTGCTCCACCCGGTCGAAAGGCTAGAATGCTTCGGTGTAGATCCACTTGATCCAATCAAGGAATTGCAGATCGGATTGGAATCACCGATTGAATACAAAAATCAATTGAAAATCCTCTTACTTGAAAACCTCGATGTATTCGCATGGAAGCATGGTGACATGGTTGGGATCGATCCTAAAGAGGCCTGTCACAGACTCCAGCTTGATCCCCGAAGCCCTGGGCATAGGCAAAAGAGAAAACCTATGAGTTCTGACAAGTATGAGGCCTTGAACGACGAGGTCATAAAGCTATTGAAAAATGGCTTCATCAGAGAGTCCCGCTATCTGAAGTGGGTATCGAACCCCGTTTTAGTACCAAAACAAAATGGGAAACTGAGGGTATGTATTGGTTTTTCAAACTTGAACCAAGCGTGTCCCAAAGACAGTTTTCCACTGCCTCGATCGATCAGTTGGTTGACTCCACAGCAGGACATGAGCTGCTGAGCTTTATGGATGCCTACTCCGGGTACAATCAAATCCCCATGTGTGAATCGGACGAGGAGAATACTTCGTTTATTACAGATAGAAGACTCTATTGCTACAAAGCTATGCCATTAGCTTGAAAAATGCGGGAGCTACCTATCAGAGGCTGGTAAATCGCATGTTTTCAGAACAATTAGGAAACACCATGGAGGTATATGTTGACGACATGGTGGTCAAAATCATGGTCACCACGGATCATATCCGCCATTTGTCAGAGGCCTTCGATGTTTTGAGGAAATATCGAATGAAGCTCAACCCAGCGAAGTGCGCTTTTTGGGTAGCATCTGGAAAATTTCTTGGATTCATGGTGAATAAGAGGGGAATCGAAGCTAATCCCGATAAAATCAATGCTTTGTTAAGCATGCAATCTCCTCAAAATCCAAAAGAAGTGCAAAGCTTAACGGGGAGAATTGCGGCCTTGAATCGATTCGTCTCGAAATCCACTGACAAATGCTTACCATTTTTTAAGGTCCTAAAGGGGGGAAGCGATTTCAATGGACACCGGAATGTGAGCAGGCTTTTCCGACCTGAAAGCATCTTTGGGACAGCCCCCATTGCTATCGAAATCGAAGGCTGGCGAGCCTCTCTACCTGTATTTAGCTGTATCCAAAGAGGCTGTTAGCTCAGTGTTGGTCAGAGAGGATGATGGGAATCAGTTCCCAGTGTATTATGTAAGCAAAGCCATACTGGATGCCGAGACACGTTACCTAGATATGGAGAAACTTGCTCTCTCGTTAATCAAAGCCTCTCGCAAACTTCGTCCCTACTTTCAGACACACTCCATACGCGTGCTCACCAACTTTCCCATGAGACAAGTGTTGCAAAAATCGGATGTATCTGGGAGGTTACTGAAGTGGGCGATTGAAATCTTCGACCTACATTATGTGCCTCGGACTGCTGTAAAGGGTCAAGCGTTGGCGAATTTCATAGTCGAATTCACACATCCACCGGAGGTCGAGATGGTTGATAACACGGATGACAGCCGAGAGTGGAAATTGTTCGTAGATGGGTCCTCGTCTGAGGGACGATCCGGTGCAGGGATATTGCTAATAAGCCCAGAGGTATTTAAACTACATAGTGCGATCCGCTTTGACTTCAAAGCCTCAAACAATGTTGCTGAATACGAGGCGTTATTAGCTGGGCTAATACTTGCAAAAGCTTTGAAGATTAAGTCTGTAGTGGCGAATAGTGATTCGCAGCTTGTTGTGAGTCAGTTTAATGGGCAATTTTCTGCCAAAAAACCTGCTATGGTCGCTTACTTGAAGAAAGAGATTTGGCTGTGCACTTCGAAAAAATGGAGTTACAGCACATTCCCAGAACTAAAAATTCCAACGCCGATGCTTTGTCCAAACTAGCAAGAACCAATGATTCAGAGCTACATAATCTAATCCCAGTTGAGTACATGTTGACTTCTTCTATTGAGACAGGGTCGGAGATTTTGGCAGTAGAAGAAGAGGGATCCTGGATGAATCCCATGATCGCATATTTAAAGCATCAAACAGTGCCAAACGAGCCAGAGGCAACTCGAAAATTGCAAAAATATGCTGCGAATTTCATACTCTTGGATGACCTGCTTTATAAACGGAGTTACACCTCCCCCTTGCTGTGGTGTGTGGGGCCAGAAGAAGGACGGTATGTAATGAAAGAAATTCATGAAGGCATATGTGGCAACCACGTCGGGGCGTTATCACTAGCTCGGAAAGCCCTTAAACAGGGATATTTTTGGCCTACAATGCGAAAGGACTCCCACGACTTCGTGAGCAAGTGCGATAAATGCCAAAGACATGCAACTATACCACATCAGTCGCATCACAAGCTAACTGTGGTGACTAGCCCTTGGCCTTTCGCAAAGTGGGGGGGTTGATATTATTGGTCATATGCCTAGGGGTGCTGGTAATAATTTCTTTGCGATAGTGGCAATTGACTACTTCACCAAGTGGGTCGAGGCGGAACCTCTGATGAGAATCACCGAGGCCAACACCATCAAGTTCATTTGGAAGAATATCATATGCCAGTTCGGAATACCACACTCACTGGTTAGTGACAATGCAAAACAGTTTAAAAACAGAAGCGTAGATGAGTTGTGCGACGATTTGGGAATTAGGAAACTGTTCTCATCTCCACATCACCCACAGGCTAATGGACAGGTCGAAGCTATGAACAAGACCATAAAAAATACTCTGAAAAGAAAGTTGGAGTCCAAAAAGGCGCATGGGTAGATGAACTCCCACAAGTACTATGGGCACTTCGAACCACCTCGCACACCGCTACTGGAGAAACACCTTTCTCATTGGCATATGGATCCGAGGCGGTATGTCCCATTGAAATTGGGATCCCTTATCTTCTCCAAATTCTTTACGACGAAGAGAGAAACGAAGAAGCACAAAGGGCTAGTTTGGATTTCCTTATGGAAAAACGGAGTGATTCTCAAGTGGTGATGGCTAGGTACCAGAAAAAGATGGCTCGATATTACAACAAAAGGGTAAAAATTTGACGCTTTAATGTTGGGGATTTAGTCCTCAAAAAAGTCCTTCCTTCAACTCAGGAACCAGGAGTAGGGACTTTAGGTCCTAACTGGGAAGGCCCTTACAAAGTCTTTGCCAAGGTAGTACCCGAAACGTACATGATTGAAGACTTATCTGGAGTACCTTTATGTAATCATTGAAACACGGACCACCTTCGTCGTTATTTTGAATGAATCTAATTCCTCTTCGATGATTGCAACATTATCATACGATTTTATGAAATCGTAGGCGAATTACGTTGAAATTTATACCAATTACTAATTAGATAAACATAATGGATAAACACAAATTCCAAAATTATTTTGGTTATAACACCATACACCCACGCTATGCATGAAGTTTGTTAAAAACAAGAGAATCTTATAAGCCTACACTGCGATCACTGCATAAGAGTTGAGTGTGTTAGCACCATCAAAGGAGGTTCATACAAATTTGTTTTCATAGGTCTTACAAAGGGTGATTTAGATATGTTCAAATTCTTGTCAAATTCAGATCTCACTGGTAAGTATGAATACCTCAAACCACTCAGATCTAAGGGACTAACTACATATAACCGTGCAATACGTGCATTACATTTAAAAGATATCTGCGGTTGGAAACATTCAAACTTAACCAAATGTTATCATATAAACTAAAAATTGTGGTCAGAATCAGACATAACCAAGAAAACGTGAATGCCCTGAGCTACTTAGGTCCGAGGAACTGTACATTTAATATCTTCGCACCTACGGTATTTGCAAAACGTTTGTGTTTGGAAGCATCCACACTTAAACAAATAAGGACTTGCAAACTAAGGCATTAAACTCAACACGGAAAATCATTACATGTGTAAATAAAGACAAAAAATATACAAATTGAATGAGTGTTACATTTACAATGACAGGTGCCATTGCAGTTACAAAAAAAAAACACACACACACAACACAACAACAACAAAAATAGAAAAGAAAAATTACAACAGAAAGGCAAGTGCAAAATAGGATCACTGCGGAGGGACATCCTCTGAAGGGCCTTTGTCTTGAGGTTCGGGGTACAGGGCTTCAATAGAGGACAGATCCAGGGTCGGGAAAGCTTCTTTCATGTCACCCAAAGCCATCCTGGCCCCTATGTTCCCAAAAACCCTCTGTGTGGCCTCATATTCTGGGGTCTCTTCAAAGGTGTCTTTAAAGTTCTGGATAGCCTCAGACACTCTGGCACTTAAAGCGTTCTCCACCCGTGTCGTGATGGCCTGCTCCAGAACCTCCGTAATCCTTGTTTGCATGTGCCGTTCTAAAGAGGCAAGGTCCTCCTCTGCCTTTGCCTTAGCTTCTAGCTCCCTCCCTAATTTTTCATTAACTGTTGCCACCTCAGCTCCCAACTTGGACTTGGCTGCATTAGCGGCGGTCAGAGCCTCGGATGTGATAGACTGTGCAAGGTTGGAGTCATCTAGTTTCTTGCACAAAGCTGCTACGTCTGACTCAGAGGCCTGGAGGTCATGTCTTAACTTATCATTATCCTCCTGAAGGCGCTTAGCATTGGTCCTCTCCTCGGAGGAAGACTTCCGGGCTATGGATAGCTGGGTCTTTAGGTCATTAATCTCCTTTAGCATGTTGTCCGCATGCTGGAGAGCAGTCTCAGCATTTTTCTTGTCCCTCTGCGTCTCCTCCACGGACGATTCCACCTCATCAATAAGGGCCAGCGCCCTGGCATTCATGGCCTTGGCGGCGAGCAGCTTCCTGTACAGACTGGCACTAGAAGAAAAGGTAGACCAGCCCTCCGTCCAAAATTGCTCAGTGATAAATACGGCCCGGGCTGGAGGAGAACTGGGGGAGTCAAACAGTGAAGGGCTGAAAGTGACATCTTTGGGGAGAATACTGGTTTTAATATGCTTGAGCTCTTCTGCCCCCTTCGGTGTCACTTCATAAGCCAAGTCTAGAATGGGCACAGGCAGCTCGTCCTCCAAGTCTTTAATCATTGGTGGCGGAGGTGCGGAAGTGGATTCCTTGGCCTTGCCCCTTTTTAGCCTCTTCAGGGGAGCGGGATCCCCCTCGGATACACGCTCAGGAATCTCCTCGGAGAAGGGGTATGGCGCAGAAGCATCCTTATCCTCCCTCTCCCTTTTAGAGCCCCCTATCGGACCTCTTCCCTTTCCCCTTTGTGGGGACTCCTTTAGGATCAACCCCCTTTTCCATGCTGGGCTGCTGGAGACCCACTGGCAGCAGAATGGGTGGTGGCAGTAAGGCTGGAAGAGAACTCTGAAGTTGGGCTGTAGACGCCTCGGACACCTCCTTCGCCACCCCAACTTCCAGGTTGGCCAGTACCGTTTTCTGCTTCTTCTCAACTTCGCTGCCATGGCGAAGGGTAGGAGGGATCTTCTTAGCCATGAGACCCTTTAAAGAAATATTTGGGAATTCCTTGGAACCTAACAAGAAAAGAAGGAAAATGGGGTTATGAACAAAAAAAAAAGGCACAAGATATAACAGCAACAGGGAAACGAACTTACTCATGGCTTGCATAAGACCGTGTTTAACGAATAATTTGTTCTGTTGGATGACCCCTTAGAAGGCGCCTTTGTAAGCAAACAGACGCCTTACTACCGCTAGGTCAGCGTCAGGAAGAAGGCAGGCAAAAGTGTCCCCTGTCATGAACCAATAACATGTTAGGAAGCAGTCAAGTTAAGTCGATAGAAATTAAAGAGCAAAATACGCGTGACACTTAAAGACTCCAAAACAGGTACAAGACTCACTAGGTAGGGAAAGAGTTCGGAGAACTGTAATTTCTGGACTAAGGTCCACAGGGGAGCTCTGCCACTCCCCAGCAACCCAGAACTATTGGTTCCTCCAGTTCTTTATTGAGGTTGGGTGACCGGTGATAACAGAAGGATACGAGCCTTTCCCTTCTAACTGATTTCTTCAAAGTGTAGAGGGTATGAATGATGTGCAGTGAGATGAGATGGTCAGGGTTGACCTCTTGCCACACTAACCAAGTGCCCATGTCCTGTGTCCAGAAGTTGGGGGCCAGCTGGTAGGGGCATAGATTATAACTCCTAAGTAACGCCCGGAAGAAGGGGTGCAGGGGTAGCCTCATCTCGCAAGATAGAGCATCGTAGCATATGGCCGCTTGACCTGGAGGAGGGCTGCAAGGTCGGCAAGAAGATGTAGGTTGCACCAATTGAACCCCTTCTGGTATCCTGAACTTTGCCGAAGCCCCAGCCAAGTCGACCCTTCGGATTTCAGTGGCGATCTCGTTGCTCTCCCATGACTCTGGGTTTGGATCAAGATCTACGTGATAGCCCGAAACTTTGTTAACCTGATCGACCCAATCCTCCACCTGGGCGATCTCCTCTGCAGTCAGACCCAACTCTTCCCTATGTGCCCTAAATGGGGCCCTAACGATTAAACCGAGGTCTTGGTGACCTGAAGAAGAGCCTACCGCCTCTTCTCTCCCCAAATCCCTGTCTCATTTGCTCCGAAGCTCCCTCAAGGACGCCTCTTCCTCGAATGACAGATGAGCCATGTATTTTTGATCTGTTTCTCCTTCGCTATCAGAATCACTCAAACAAATTATGCCACTGATTTTCCTATTCCTCCTCTTAATCTGCTCCCTAAAGAAGCGGGAACTAAAAACCGATAAAGATATGGGGCAGAAACCTCTGACAGGAATCGCCATTGGTAACATTTCCTGTGAACCCGTTCCCCCAACTCTTTCCATTTTTTCTTTTGTTTTTAAAGACGAGTCAGACTCATCAAAAGAAAAAGAAAATGTGAAACGAAATTTTCAAACCCGCAATGAAAAACTAGAAATAAAAAAGTTTTGCACACACAAAGACAAAGAGATTTACCTTCAAAGAGATTGTACACTTAAAATGAGGAACTGGCCAACGAAAGCTGTTGAACGTTAAGGACGGGTGTTGGGTAGAAAATCCTTGAAGAGAAGACTCGAGATTTGCAAGAAAGGAAAAGAACGATACAATCTTTTGCGAGAGTGTTGCTGCAAAAATTATGGGAAAACGGTAAAGGGAAAATAACGAAATGAAGGAGGATTTATAAGGATCCTAATGATCTAAAACCCTTGGTTTTTGAGCCATATGATTAATATGGGTAACCCACGCCTCTTGGGGAATGGGTTAATCAAAGCGCCAGCCGTCAAAGGAAGGGGCAAAACCGTTCAGCTACCACAGTGAGTGCCACGTGCGACAGAAATGCCACTCCCATCACCTTTTATATTTCTTAGGAACCGATATCAATAGCCCCTTTTCATTAAATACGCCACCTAAGATGTGCGCTAGTGAGCCCCCAACCTTCACTCAGGAGAGAAAATTTGAAGTAGGAGGTCGGCTATACCACGAATCCAAACTTCACATAAGAAATGTCATTCCTAACCCCAAAAATTGTTGCACTACATAGTGACTCCCAGCGAGCGGATGGCGGAACAATTGCAAAATGTTGGATATAGAAAGCGATGAAACTGGGACAAAATTATTGCTTCGAAATCACGACAAATTCGATCCGCCCATGAATGACCACATCGGATTTGAGGGACTAGTGTTGAGATCGCACCCAAAATATGGCACATTAGGCCGTCAGTGAAGGCCCAACGAGGGCCCATTAGACTTCAACCCATGATCAAAGTTTTAGATATAGCCCTGGACTAATGGCCGAGGTGGAAAAGCACACGACCTCCTCTGGCCGAACTGGTTTGTGCCTAACAGGCGCGCTTTATGCTTAGCCGAGGTGCTTACAGTGTACCTCGGATGTAAAGATGGGACAAGGGGTAAAGTCAGATATGTGACACCGCCTTTACCAAGATGTGACAAGCGCCCATCCCCTACGAAATGTAGCAATGATTATGGTCAAAAAGCAAGGTTGTCCCCTCCAAGAGCTAGGGTGAAGACAAGTGTAAAGTATGCCATGTGTCACAATCCAGGGCAACAAATCCTTCTATAAATAGAGCGCACTTGCCTCCAAGGAAGGGGTTAGCAATTTCATACTCTTAACTAAATATATTTCTCCCACTCCCTTTTCTCTCTTTTACGCACTTATATTTCCCGCACTCAAATTATCTTCGTAGAACATGGCCGCTGACTTTGGCATCAGAGTGCAAACGGGAGCCACCTCGGCCCCCTTTGCAAGCTGATTGTTTGTCACAGTGCGCAGGAGATCCACGTGTTCAAGAGGGAGGAGCTGAGACGTGTTGGTTCAAGGTCCGGATTTTTTGGTCAACAACAACCATCTATTAAAAGTCAAGCCTACAATATTTTACTTTTCAACCAAATCTCAATCATCCATTCTCCAAATAATCACTATTCATTTAAAAAAAACTATCTTTAAACAATACCAAACGCACACTTTATTTCAAACTGATGTTGAGCCCATTTTTGTTTAGTCAAATAATACACCGTAAATAATAAATTTGTATTTCAACTAAAATGACTTGAGATTTATTTTTAAACGGTATGTTCAAATGTAATTTTTTGTTCCTTAACTCGCGAGTGGTAGACAAAAGACTTTTAATCATAACCAAGCATCTAAAAATCTAGCTAGTGCTTTTTCCGTTCTAAAGAATATATTTGGAAAAATAGTGTTTGGAATAATGATTTTTAGGAGACAATATGATCCGAAAAACTTGATTTCTTTGCGTATGTGTAATATTTTTTTATTGAGTGAATATGTGGTTGAAAAGAAGAAGAAAAAATGTTAGGGTTTTCATAGATGGTTTATTAAATTTTATTGAACAATCTTTTGTAACAAGTTTTAATTTGGAATTATTGTGTGTGTGTGTTTTCTCATTTTAAAGAATATGTTTGGAAAAATAGTATTTGGAATAATGATTTCTAGGAGAAGGTGTAATCCAAAAATTCTTGAAGCGGATACACTACAGGAAATACATTATCCATGTGAATTTTATCACTGTGAGATAACATACATGTATTATGTGATCACCGACACAAACCTGAGAATATTCTCACCTCCTGAAAATCTATTATTTAATCAAACTGCTGTTTTCATATGAAATATAATTTTCTCATTTGGATTCCTGTAATTATTTTTGTTAAACAATTATTATATATTGTTTTTTTCCAGAACAAATCATCCAGGTTCATAAGTATTCAAATAAAGAAACAATTTCCAGTGCTGATTTTTTAATTGTTGCAGTGAGTTTTATGCTAATTCCTATTGTATTGAATGGGGGTTATGGAATTTTGGGGGAGGATCTTCAGATTTGTGAGTGTATTGGTATAGGTGAAGTCTAAATTCATTAGATTTATTATCCCCAATTGAAGGTTGAGATATGTTGTAACATTAGAGGAAGGTAATTCATCGATGGTCTTTCTGTAGTCAAATTTGGTGATTGTCTATCTTGTCGACTGTCCCCACAAATAGTAGATGAGTTTAAGAAATCAGTTGATTTTTTGATGAGACAGTACATCGTGAGATCAGTTCGAGCATGGGGCCTGCTTCATTAAGGAAACAATTCCTTTGTTCATTGGTTTTGCCTTTAGTTGTTATTTCAAGGTTTTGCAATTGCATTGGATGAAAAAACTTTTGTAGGCTTCTAATATTAATTATTTTTCTTTATTTATGATTTATTACTAATTTTGGTATTTAACATAAGAAAAAATTCACAATGGTTCACAGCTTGTGTGGGTTGCCTGGTCATTTTATTTGATAAAAAAGTAGGCATTTACTGTGGTGGGTTTAATATGTTTGAATATTACTTCTGACCAAGTCTGTAATTGTATTTTGGATGTTAAACAAGCCACATACATGCTAGATAGAGATAGTGGAAGTTGCATTTTTACCTGCTAGTTTTGTATTACTTTCTAATTGAAATATGTTTTCCGACTCAGTTAGAAACTATGATCTTTACTAGAGTTTGATAGTGCTTCTATACTGAACATATTCCATTTCCTTCCAAGAGATTGCAGGGTCCTATGGCGTCCAACTTAATCAAACAGTTTGCTATCAACTCAGGCATTGCTCATTTTGGTGTAGTTCTCTGTTTAACCTGGCCAACATTTTGTGGTGTTTGCATATCTTCACTTGCACAGAAAATCATATACCTTGTGCTGAAATTGGAAATTATCATGGCTGATTTTAATTAAATTTTTTAAGTTAATGTTAATGTTAATTCATGCCAGGAAGAGGAAGACTTCTCAGGCAATGCACTTGCACGATTCGCCCCTGTTTGGTACCCATTATTCTAAAACTCATTTTCAATCACATTCTACGAATAAAACAATTTACACATAAATCCAAAAAGATTCCTTACTTTTGAACCACGCATTCTCCAAAAATTACTATTACAATCCACATTATTTGAAATCATGGGTCTCAAATAGGGGCTTAAATGGAGGTCAAATGCTAAATTAAATCAATTTGACTTGTGCACTATATACCTTAGGAGCAATATGGTAACACCCATACTCTGTTCAGTGTCGTTTCATTTCATTTTATGCAGGTCGATATCATGTTGAGACTGAGGCATCCAAATATTGTTTTTTTCACGGGAGCTATAACAAATAACAATTCCCCCAAATCTGTCTATATTGACAGTTTCTACCAAGGTTTTACCTCATTAGCTCATGTTACAGGCTAGATGATTTTGTCTGTCTTAGCATATTCTTAATCACATAAAATGATGGCTTATGGCCCTTTCTCAGACAACCCTAGCTTGCTTGCATACGTACTAGCTAGGATAGTTAACTTGGTTTAGGTACTTTGTCTGTGGAATACCTTTGTATGACATCTATAATATTAGTTCCTTTTTTCATTTCCCCGTTTTCCCTGTTGGGTGGGGTGGGGTGAGATGAGATTGTTGACGCCCTTTTCATAAGGCAAGCTATTACACCGAATCATATCTTTTGTTGATTCTGCTGCCTTTTTAATGAATGAAAGGACTCGAGTTGGAGATATCCTATGAAAACATAATTTCTACATGATCGGTTGGGCTTCTTTTGCACTATAAATCAAACACAAGTCAGTGTTAATGAAAGGATTCTTCGGCTGTACTTGTTCACCACTTTTTCTTCTACATGCATGGGTAGTTTGTATAAGCTGCTGCACCGTCCAAATATCCAAATTGATGAAAAAAGGCGAATAAGAATGGTTTTTAATGTGGTATTAGTTAGATAATCGTGTTCTTTTTTACTCCATTTATGGGATTCAACTTCCATCGTTTGTATATTCAACTTCCATCGTTTGTATATTATTTTCCTACAGGCTAAGGGAATGCTCAATTACTGGCACACGAGCCAACCTATCACCCGCGCATCATGATTTGAAGACTCCAAACCTCCTCGTTGATAAGGAATGGGTTGTTAAGGTTTGGCCTAATGATTAATATTTAGTACATTTTCAGTAGGACACTGGACCTTCCTTTTCTCTCTGATTTATTTTCTCATGCATGGCTTGCTAGGTTTGTGATTTTGGGATGTCATGATTGCAGCACCATACTTCTCTATCTTCAAAATCAGCTGCTGGAACGGATACTCGTGTTCAACTTGGGTTCTTCCCCTTTTGAAAAACAGGAAGTATAAATAAAATGAAAGAATGAAAACTAACAGCAACAGGAAATGATTTACTGGGTATTGCTATTCAATATGTACGCAGAGTGGATGGCACCAGAGATTCTAAGGAATGAACCCTCCAATGAGAAGTGAGTTGAACATGATTTTTCTTGATAGTTCTATTCAGAATCTTTTGATAATTGACTTCTCCTATGTGTAGTGTAGATTTGATGTATATAGCTTTGTATTAATATTATGGGAGTTGGAAACATTACGAGTTCCATGGACAGAAAGGAATATGATGCAGGTTGTTCGAGCCGTTGGATTCCAGGGTCCGCTCACTGTGGATCCATTGGTTTTGGTTGTCTAATACTTGATTGAATGCGTTAAGTGCACAGTAAGTATGATATCATATTGTCCAATCCAGATATGGTAGATATCAAGAATGAACAATATTTAGGAAATCTAATTTGCGATGTTGCTCTTCTGCAGAAACCCACTGGCACGCCCTTCTTTTGGCCAGACCATAACACGCCTCAATGCCGGGAAATCTAATTTATGTATTTTTTTTTATTATCAAAAACGTTCTCGTTGGCGATAAATGTTTTAAAAGAATATATTTAGTAGACACTTAACTAATAACTCAAATGATCAACATAATTCAAGTAAACTTAGAAATTATGGAACAAGACAACTTAAAAAGGGTTCTTTTAAAATTCAGCGACTTGTGGAATTTTTCCGGGTGACACAGTCGGATTGTAAAAATTATTTAACATATCAAACATTGTCGAAAATTTATGAAATTTTAATACAATGTTAAAGTCTCGAATATGTACAAAAGATAAAAATTTGGGGTCCCGAAGACAACATTTGAGGTATGAAATCAATTTCAAAATGGTTTGTCTTTAGTTTTCGAAAATGTCCCATCACAGTTTACAAACAAAATTCATAATAAATTCTATAGGACTTCAATCGACCTGCTTTCAGTTTCATATGATATATAACCTATAAATTGTCATTTTCCATTTTAAAGCATTATGAAATTGTAAATACATAACTCAAAGTGGATATTTAAAATGCATACATAATTCTGAAATTCTGTTTTGGCAGCAGTCAAATTATGCATTTCCAAATAAATTAATCTCTAAACATAACACATCATCAATCACAACCCACATTTACTTGAGAAGTTGTCAAGACTTGAAATGCAGTGTGTTGTTTCAATCTATAAAATTTTGTTTTAAACAATGAACGTTAACAAATTCTTATCTTTGGGAAAACATTTAAACACATCCAATTAATAATTTTACAATGATTACCTACTATTACCGGTGATTACCTTCAATCACGATATGTTTGATGTTTATCTTCAATCATCAATCATAATCTCAACACAAATAAAGTCATAGCATGACAATAATTAATTAGCATATAATAATTTATGCATTCCATCAAACACAAGAAATTGAAATGTAATTTCCAGCATAATATTAACTCAAAAGCGTAACATGTGTATTGGAGAGGATATTATCATAAACTTTTTCAGAAATTGTTAAGTTGAAATGAGCATGAAGTTCCAATGCACAAATACCAAAATTAGCAGCTTGCCAAGTAATTCGTCAAAAGAAAATAGAATTAGCAGTGATCGAAAGTTGTAAAAAAAATATATGTATGAAACTTTATGCTAAAAATGGTGGATTTTAAATAAAAGAGTAGATATCATATATGATGTAGTTGTTTGGTTAATGGGGAAGTGGAAGAAAATCATCTGACTTCCAAATGATGTGGCCATACTTTAAATCTCAAAGTGAGGAGTTACAACAAACAAATGTGACATGGGCAGTGGAGAAGTTAACTCAAAGATTTCCACTAAATTTTGGAAAATTTGACACATCACCAATAATTAAATATTACAAAACAAAGGAACCTCATTTTTTTAATTGAAATATCTATGGTCAATTGTTGTGTGTATTTTACATGCATATTTTATACATTTTTGGTAGTAATTTTGTAATAATTTGGACAAATACCTATTATTTGTGCATATTTTGGGACTATGTACGTTTAACACTCCATTTGACAGGAACAAATACAAGAAAACACAAAAAGAATGCTTAATTGAAGGTTTTGGAGAGAAAAGAGCCAAAACATGCAAAGCTATCAAGTTTAGGGACTAAGCTGTCACTTTTTGGAAGTTCAGAACCGGTCATGCAATTAAGAGAGGGACCAAAATGTAAATTTTCAAAATTTCAAGGACCTCAATTGCAATTTTAAAAGGACGTATCTAAAAGGAAATCAAAGATTCAGGGACCAAATTGAATACAATCGAAAATTGAAGGACTTAGTCGCAAATAAACGGAACAAGGTCCACACCAGGTAGACCACGCTAGCTCGTGGATTAGACTGATGCGTGGCCTCTGGTGCACCACGGAAATGGACAAAACCTATGGTTTGACTTGTGAAGTTTACTACGCGGTCGTGTGGTTTCCTAACGCCACGCAACAGTTTTTCCCAAAAAAAAATATTGGCCGACTCGATTCGGCCCAATAGCTGGAATACACGGACCTACACACTTTTTGTGGTTTTTGGGTCATTTTTTGGATAATATAAATACTTGACCTCATTTTTTGCTAGAGTTGGTGATGAATTCTTACCCCTTTTCATTTGTCTCTCTACTTTCTCATTTTTCTTGCATTTTTAGAGTTGATTTCTCTTGTATACTTTTGTATTTTGATGTTGGATGTTGGTTTTGAAGAGTGAAATACCTACAGCTTGATGGAAGAACTTTGAAGTTTTGGAGTCAAAATCATAGTTGAAGGGAAGTTTATCTTGCTTAATCTTCATATTTCCTCGTTTATTTTAATCCATTAGCAAAATGATGCATTTAATCTTTGAGTTTTATTGTTATTTCATTATGGACTAATTTATTTTGTATTGGGATATTGAGGAAGCTTGACCTAGTTTAATCGATATTAATGTTTGCATTTAGAATTTAAGTTATTTATTATCTTGTGCATTTATTGTTGAATTTATTGTCTTGCATTTATTTTGGCCAGATTATTGCTTGGATTTAGTGGATTGTGCAATTATTGAGAAAATGTTGTATTTTATAGATCAATACAATTTATGCTCTAGGTTCTTGTTAAGGATGGAGATATACCTTAAACCCTAGTTGATCCATTGAATTATTTTCACAAATGTTTAATGTAATTGGTGCGTTCTTAATCAACATAGAGATATAGCAGATTAATTCCACCAATTATGGTTAATTTAACGCGAGAGAGGTAATTAGCTAAATTTGAAAAATCGGATCTAACATGATTAGTAGATCACATTTCAATTTGCATGTTTATAAATCAATTAGGTGAAGGTCAAGTGGAATCAAGAATCCCAACTCTCTTTTATCAACAACTCATCACGTATTTCTCCTTTTTAATTACTCAATCTATTGTGGATTTAATTTTAAGTTCATCACATTTCCAAAACCAAAACTTTATTCTGTGTGTTTATTGTTGAAATTGATCACACTAGAGTGTAACTAGAATAGACAATCCTTGTGGGATTGATAAATCAGACTCATTTGTCCACTATTACTTGTATGCGATACGTGTACTTGCGGTGTATTTTTAGCGAACAAGTTTTTGGTGCCATTGTTGGGGATTGTTTCCATTTTAATTACATTTTAGTTGATATTAGTTTTAACAATTGGTTACTTTTATTTCTTGTACATTTTTTCTTTTGTTTTGTGGAGGAAATCTTCTAATTTCTCTTATTATTCTAGGTTTTCAATAGTCGTGTTGTCAATGTGCATGCGTCAAAAGAGAAGTCTTGATCTAGTTGATTTAGATCCAGATATTAAAGGAACTTTTCGATGGAGACTAAGGGAACAACAGGAAGCTAGAAGACAACTTCTTACTGGGATAGAACGAGAAGGATTGAAAAACGAGCCTAATACTCCACCCTCAAATCCTCCAAGGGGCGGAATCCCACCCGGTTTTGATAATCAAGCGGGTAGAGCCCAAGAGCCGGTTGTTAATGAAGAAGACATGCTATTTGGGGATTTCATGAATCCTCCCATTATCGAGAATCAATCAAGCATTGTCTATCCATCTTATGATCATCCAAACTTCCAACTTCGGCTGGATGTGATCAACTTGTTCTCCAACACTATCTCGTTTTATGGGAGAACCAATGAGAATCCACACTCTCATGTGGCACGCTTCATTGAAATTTGTAGCAACTTCAAACGTCAAATTCTTGGGAGATTGAAGCAAAGCAAAGGGTGAGACTTGAAGATTATATAAAGAATTGAATTTTGTTGCAAACTTTCCTTTCTTTTATGTTATTTTCAATGAACACCTATTTTTATTGTTCCTGTTATTTAATTATGATGTGTAACTAAATTCTCATGTTGGGATGGACGACGTAGCCCACTTAATTATTTTAATCTCAAACTCCATTATTTTAATTATTCATTGCATGTATTGATTATGTTTTAAGTTTAATGCATGAGTTAATTGGCCACTAATTCATTATTTTGTGGTTTGTTTTTATAATTCGAGAGTCGAGCTAACAAACTAGGCTTAGGAATAAAATCCAGTAATTGAACAAAAGAAAGATATATACTTTTGTTATTATTGTGGTCATGTGTGAATTTTTGGCATCTAGATAAGGAATAATTCGGACCCTCTATAGAGATACACGATTGAATTATTTAAGTAGAATTGATTTAAACTTGAGAGTGAAATTTTAATATACATTAGTGAATTCAACTGAATGCACATTTAGAAAATAAAATAGGAGTTTGAGTTAATTTAATTTTCTAGGTAAAATCATGAATCCCAACTATTTTACAATCGTTTTAAAAAATAAAACAATCTTGTGATTTATTTACTTAGTTTATTTTCTTATTTTAGTTTAAAATATAAAACACTTCCCATTGTCCAAGTGGGTAGAAGCTATGACTTTCCGTACCAATGATAATACTGTTGTTAAGTTTTTGAAAGAAAATATATTATCAAGGTATGGTACGCCGCGTGTTATAGTTGGTGATCAAGGGACACATTTTTGTAACCGTTCTTTTGAAGCTTTAATGTGCAAATATGGGGTCATTCATAAAGTTTCCACTGCTTACCATCCTTAAACCAATGGACAAGCTGAATTAGCTAATAGAGAGAGAAAGCAATTTCTAGAAAAGATGATTAACCTTAACCGTAAGGACTGGTCTTTACGCCTTTCTAACGCGCTTTGGGCATATCGCACTACATATAAAACCATACTTGGAATGTCTCCTTATCAACTTATTTTTGTAAAAGCTTGTCATTTACCCGTCGAACTTGAGCATAAATCATATTGGGTTGTTAAAGCCCTTAACTGTGATTTGAGTCTTGCAGTTGTCTAGCGAAAACTACAACAATTTTTTGAAATTAAAGAGCCAAGGAATGATGCTTATAATAATTCTAGGATTTACAAAGTAAAAATGAAAGCAGCTCATGACAAGCAAATTTTACGGAAACATTTTGAGCCAAACCAACGAGTGCATCTTTATGACTCTCAGGTTGCATCTCCATCTAGGTAAGCTAAGATCATGATGGACAGGTCCATATGCAATAAAACACTTTTTTCCTAATGGTGTTGTAGAGAATGAAGATCATACTGATGTGAGAGTTTTTCGAGTCAATGGACAACGATTGAAGAATCATGTTGAGAGAATTGACCAATCTACGGAGGTTACTTTGTTGGCTCCGGCCTACCAATCTTAAACTAGGTTTTATCCTTCCTTTAGTTGTGTATATTTTAGTTAAGCATTTTTTTTCCTTTTTAGTTTAAGTTTTTGAGACATTGAGGACACTGTCTAGATTTAGTTGGGGGTTGTATAGCATATACATGCACCTATTTTATTCTTATTGCCTTCACTAGAATTTCTTATTTGAATAAGTGTGAATGTCACATATTTTCTTCTTCTTTTTTTTTAAAAAAAAAAAAGGGTATGCATGTCATATATAAATTTAATTTTGCTATCCAGCGATATTTCAAAATGATCGGTTGAGTCATGGTTGAGTAACTTTTTCTATTTCAATCACTAGAGAATAATTTCTAAAATCTTCTTGAGCACAATACTAAGCCTTGTGGAAAGATGGATGACAATGCATATAACTGAGAAAGTTCTTCATATTTAAGCACATTTATATTCACGAGAGAGATGAGAAAACGTGCATTTGAACTTATATTGATCATTTGAATTGGATATAAGTTGTTTATGACTAGCATTGCATGGTTTGGGGTATGCTGGTTGAAATTCTGAAGAATGATATTGGTCAATTTAAAATTCCTATGTAATTTTTATTTGTTATTTTTTTCCTCAGCCTTACTTGATGTTGCTTCAATTCATGGGCAAAAAAACAAAAAAAAAAAAAAAAAAGCAAAACAGAAAAAATGTTATTGTTAGAAAATCTTCTGTTATCTTTAGAATACAATGTTTCTCACCATCAGTAATGGTTTAGCTACACAAATCCAAAATTTTTCGTTCCCTCCATTTAACAAAGGAGGTTGACTCACATGAATCGGTATGGAAGCTGAGGCATACAACTTGATTCACTGTCCAATTTTACCACCATAGATTTTATCATGATGTTCTAATTTTAAATTGACTAATAAAATCCATAAGCAGATTTGTGGTAAGAATGATTAAAGTTCTAAATAGCTAGTGCCTATCTTGTTATCAATGTTCGTTCACTTGTTTGTCCTAAAATCTTTGTCTTATAATGCATTTTCATTTGAGTGTATATCTCTTTCCAACTTCATGAGAGAAATCCCTTGAACTAAAATAGTTCCTATATCCGTGAGGATATGAAGTTGAGGCTTTTTTTGGAGTATTTTCAAGGCTATATGTGTCGTAGTTTGTGGTAAGAGGGTTATGGCTTAGTTCACACACATACACAGATTTTAGGAGTTACAATCGAAATGATTTTGATAGCAATTGTGATCTCTTCCTAATGACTTTGTCATACTCGAGAAATTTTGCTCGATCATTTTCAATTTTTCATCACGGCATGTATCTTTTTCACGCTTTAATTGCTAGTGACTAGCAATAAGCTCGTTGGGGGTTGTGATGAATGCTTAAAAGTATGTTTGAGATAGTGATTTATTAAGGATATTTGTCAATAAATTAGACTTATTGTGATCTTTATATTATTATTATTATTGAGCAAATATTATTTAAGGAATTATTTTTGTTTGATGTGTTTTTAGGCCATATAATCGTTCAAGCAAACCCAAATCATCCAATCATGCAACAAAGCCCAAGCCAAGAAAATTAAGTTCATTCGGTTTCACTCCTTTAAAAGAAACCTATTGCCAATTGATTTGATTATGTGGTAATTACACCACAACAGGTATATGTTTGCCCTATTTCACTTTTACAGAATTGTGCTAATAATTTCATGTATCAGGTCTTAATTAATATATTTAAAATATTAATTAATATTATTATTAAATACACCGACACCTACCTTTCCCACTCTCATGACCATTCTAAAAGATTACTTTCATTTCCTCTCAACTTGCTGCACTTCAATCAGTGACTGCAACTGCATCTATGACTACTTAGCGAGCGACGATGCCAGATCATCCATAGAGCGCCGCCTTCACAACCACGCTGTCGCATCCAGCTAGACCTTCAACTCATAGCCATTCTCCCGACAAGACCAGTAAGCCACCATGTCATCGCTGCTTACCTCAAAGCAGTGTCACTGCTGCTTCGATCCAATTACAGTGGAGCTGCTTCCTCGATGATGGCACTGGCACTGCTTTGATCCAATCATGTTTGGTACTTAGGTTTGTTTGGGAAGATGATGGTGCTGGTTCGGTGAGCTATGAGGATTTTGCAGTGTGAGGAGGTAACTTGTGGTAACTGTTGGTTGTGACTTGTGTGACGGTGTGAGGAGGTGGGGGTGGTGGGTGCAGTGATGATGGCTATCACTGGTGGTTTTGTGACGGTTTTGCAGTGTGAGGAGGTGACTTGTGTTAACTGGTGGTTGTGACTTGTGTGACGGTGTGAGGAGGTGCTGGTTGTGGGGGTAGTGATGGTGGCGTTGGTATCGATTTAGGTCACATTTATTGTCATGGGATGACATTGCCATTGAGGCTGAGCTGTAATGGTTGAGCAGTGTTGTCACCAGTGGTTGTGTGACGGTGGTCACTGGTTGTGTAGTGTGGTCATTGGTGGTTGTGTGGTCTAGTGGTTGTGTGACGGTGTGAGGAGGTGGTGTGGTGGTAGGGGCAGTGATGGTGATGGTGGCGTTGGCATCGGTTAAGGTCACATGTCGCACTTTGAGTTCACTAATATTTCAAGTCACAACAACACATGTCACAAGTCTTATTACATAGGTCACATATCAATTTCAACAAGTCATAGGTCAATGGTAAAATGTTCAAGCCACAGGTCATCGTTTATACCACAGGTCACATGTCGTAATTTGAGGTCACATGTTTAAGCCACAGGTCACTTGTTGTACTTTGAGGTCACATATCACAATTTATACATTTCAGGTCACTTGTAACACATGTCATTAATCATATTACATTTGCCACATATCAATTTCTGAAGTAACAGATTCAAGGAGTGTTGATAAATGGGGCAAAAATTTTGGGCAGTCCTGAACTAATAATTTTAGTAAGTTAAACTCCTGCTTCTATTTTCCCATCCTGCATCCATAATCTTGAGTTGCGGAATATTCTAAACCATTGCAAGGTTTCTCAAGTTAAGTGCTTTTTTACCCACTTTTTATGCTTTTAAATTAGCATTTTAGAATATCTTGGGCAAATAACTACTTAATTATACATATTTTGTGTTTAAATAAGGTAACATTCAAGTCTAGGACGAAAAATCACAAATAGTGTGCAAATTACGTTGAAAGAAAAAGTTTGGGGGACCAATTTGCAACTTTTGAGAAGTTTTGGACCATCTGTACAATTAACTTGGGGACCAAATTGCAATATTCCAAATTTCGAAGGACCTGTACTGCAATTTTACAAGGACCTATTTGAAAGAAATCCAAAAATTTGGGGACTAAATTGATTGATCATGAAAGATAGATGATTTGGATGCAATTAAAAAGGAAATGGGCTGCAAATGGGTACTACTAAGCTAGGCATGCATTTAAGGTCCAAACCACGGCGTGAACGCATGACACCAGTTAAAACAGACATAACCTGAAATTCTTCACGCTGAGAAATCCGTGCGATCGTACGACTTAAAGTCGTGTGATCGCACGACACTAATTGTCACAAAAAAATCTGGGCAAGATCGAGTCGACCCGGTCTGGCCCAAAATACTGTTCTCGAGGATTTTATCCGAATTCGGGATTTTTGATGTATTTTGGAGCACATATAAATAGATAACATCCTCATTTTATATATATCTTTAGTGCATTTAATGTATTATGCTTGGGTTGTTGAAGATATGAATGGCTGATGGAGAAACTTAATTCAAAGAAAGAAATCTAGGAGTTTCCACTTCAAGAACTTAACTAAAAGGGGAGTTTTCTTTATTATCTTATTTTTAATCTTTTATTTAGCTTGTTTTCGAATTTATATTGTTAACTTCACTTAGTTATTTAAGGTTATTTATTGATTTTGAGATATTTGTGTTTATGTTTTATGATTAAAAATGTTGTTTTATGTTTATTTAGCTTCCAAATGTTTGTTAATATTTTGTGTTGCTGCAAGTTATTACACATGTTAGGTTAAACTTAGAATTTTCCATGTAATTTGGTTAATTGATTAACTATTCCTAATTGATTTTTGAAAGAAGCAATTAGTGAAGTTATGAAAACTAAATTTACCTTGTCTTATGTTATGTAACTTACTTTTATTATCAAGTTTATCTTATCATTAATTTACTCAGGTTAATTAGTTTTATTCAAGTTTTTATATTGTCATCTATTAGCTTTAGTTAATTAACTTTCACATTGCAATGTTTTTACTTATGTCACTTAGTTAGTAATTCAAATCAAACCAAACTTTTATGTCAGTTGACTTTTCTTTTAAAATGAAATCAACAATTTAGTTACAAATCAATCAATCCTCGTGGGTACGATAACTCAGACTTTTCGAGTTCATTTTACTACTTGAACACGAATCGTGTACTTGTGGTATACGATTTTAGAGAACAAGAAGGTTCCATGGTGGATTTCGGAGATCATCCATGCCAAAGGAGAAATGTAGCAAATTAATCATTTAATCAATTGTGTTCTATTACAAAGCATTAGACCGGTTTATATAGAGGTGTCAAGACGGGCGGATCGAAGAGACTTGTGAAAATCGATCGAAATTAACTCGGGACCGAGGACCAACTCGTTGGCCCGTGAATAAATAAAAACATAATTTAAAAAATCAGAGACCCATCAAATAAACGAATAGCTGTAAAGAAGTTGCAGGCATGCAACAGCTATGCCTGCATGCTTTACGAAGAGCCGTTTGACTCTGTTTTCTTATTTATTTATTTATATTTCTAATGGTAAAAAAATGTTTGGTCTATAAAATTCGAGTTATTAGTAATCTTTATCCCATTTTTGATCAGGTATCTTGATTCATACTTACTCACTATTTAATACAATTATCCAATACATCAATACATCATCATCTCTGATTATCTATTATCTTTCTTTCTTCTCACTTAACAGCTTAATACTACTGTATAATGGATTGTCGCGATTTTCTTCTCAAAATCCTATTTTCAATGATAATTATTCCTCAATAGATTTAAAAGATGATAATGTTGTAGAAGTTGGATCATCTCAAAATTCAAGGAAAAAATCAGAGGTGTGGCAAGTTTTTACAGTAAATTAAAATGATAGTATAAATATGCATTTATCATTTTTCTCATTTCGTATTTAGCAATTTAACAAAAAAAATGTGCTATAAATATGAAAAAAAATTTGTGTTTACTCATACGGACAAAATCGAAACGAAATGCGACCTGCATGGACTTGACCCGGATGGGCCAGTTAGTGGGCCTGTGTCACTCGAACTGGCTAGTAAACTTACAATGGGCGAGCTTTTTCACGTAAGCTATTATCATTCTCATATGTTGGCGAGCCGACAGGGCCCAGCCTGCCATGGACCACCTAAATTTACACATCTACCTTTATATAGGGTTTCAATAAATGTATTCTAAGAGTGTGTGTGTGTGTGTGTGTGTGTGTGTGTGTGTGTATAAAAGCTATTAATCAAATAAAATTATGTTTCCTAAAATAAGCATCAAAATATAAAACTAAATATTAATGATTCCACTTATGATATTGCATCATTTCTTCGCGGTTGAGAAAACTTGACTGCGACGAGTTAGAATTGAACGTCACACCAAATAGGCCGATCTTTCTCATTACCAAATATCTGTATTGAACCATGGACACCAATATATAGTTGAGCCCTATCCAAGAAGGTCGATATTTCTAAAGAACAAGATATCGAAACTGAGCATTTGCTATCATCTGAGGCTGCATATGTATGTCCACAATGGGCGATCTCTTCTTCTAACCAAGTATTGATAGGAAACTCCAAAAGAGAAAAACTTTTGCAATTTATCTTCAAAATCTATAATTGGTTGTGTAAAATGAGGAGCACAAGGAAATAGAGTTGTAGACTGGACTGTAGAAAAAAAAATTATTGCAAAGAAGAAGGCTCAAAGGGCCCTGATAATTAAACAATTCTTCTATATTGAAAATATAACTTTCATTTAAGTATGTTTGCTAGTCAAAAATATTTTTTTTATGTGCATCACCAAAAGCTCTTTTCTTTTGGTGTTTTGAAACCTAGTTAATGAGACAAGTAACATCGAATAATAATCACCATTAAAATCTTGAAGTCGATAATGCACATAAAAAATATCAAAAATCTCATGATGGAAATGAAGTTGTCTTTTATCTTAGCATGAAGTTTAGGAAATTTGGCTACAAAGGTATGACCTAACACAGTATGTCGATAATTAGTAGGCAACATTGAATATCGATTAAAAAAGTGAGCAAGTTGGTGATTGCCTTAGAAAAATTCTTTCCAACTCGAGGTAAGGATACAACAATGTAACGCCCCAAGTTTAATATGTTAGACCTTGACGTGTTAACTTTCTATCACTTTAATGCGGAAATAAACCATTTTAAATTAAAATATTAAAGATTTTCATTTTCTATTGCAAATTTCTGCAAAAAAAATTGGTAGAATCTCTTCTATAAATTAGACTTAGACAACCTATAGAGGGAAATCATAACCAAAACAATAATTCAAAACATTAATCACAACTCAAACAACATCCAAAATCACCAAAACCACTTCAATATCAATCCCCAACTTCTAAATATAACAAATTCAAACAATAAACTCCATCTAATTAAATGAGGATTAACAATTTATTAAATGAAACATAAATGACTTATTCAAACTAAATTCAACCAAAAGTAAATTAAAGAATAAACAGATAAAGAAATAACTAAAAAAAACTTAAATAAATTCAAACCCAACTTTATTTTAAAAAGAATAAATGTGGTAATATCTGAGTGTGCCACCAAAAGCTCTCCTCAGATCGCCTAGCTTTCATCACTCGATATGAGGGGAAAATGAAGGGGTGACCTAAAGTGCAAAAAGTAAACTTCATGTATATGATGCATGTTTTGATATAAAATGCTTTAAAACTATGTAATATGTATCCCTGTAACACCCCAAATGTTCACCGCTAACTATTATTTTCAAAAACATGTCCTATTTAAATTTATTATAGTAATAGAAAATACATATGTTTTTATTTATAGTTTTAATATTTTGTGAAAGCCAAATAAGTCTTTATGGTAAATTCTTATTTTACTCTTATGATTAAGGAAATAATAAATTATAACATGTGTTTGTTTAATTAGTAAGATCTGAATGCATGATTGGTTACTAAATGTGATTAAATATATTTTTAGTGTGTGTGCGTATGTGTGCGTATATATATATATAGGGATATCATGTGCCATTTGTCCCAATTAAAACCACAAGTACCTCCATTAAATCTCACCTTAACAACGAAGCAATCAATTACCCATTTTGACTTATGGAATGGCGTAGGAATTGATGCATTATTTATTTTTCTCATATAAATGCAGTTCCTTCATACAAAATGGACATCCTCATTTACATGTTCACGAAACACATCATCAAAAAATATTCTAATTTCTTTTCTAAGGAGCCGTACGAGAATTTATTTTTGCATTATCTTAAGGTAAATAAGTTTGCGTGTTTGATTTCGTGAGTACTTTTTTATGTTATGGTCAGGATAAGTTATGGATAGAATTACGGATCTTCCAGGATAACTTATGGACTGGAGTTTAGTAGTACTACACACGATGTGACGCCCTGAGTTCTAAATACCAGGTTAGTCACTTCATCGTCTCATCTAATTTTGAAATAGTGTTTTTGTGGAAGAATAATAATATTTTTAATTAGGCAACATTTAATTAAATAATTTCAAAAGTTGATGAAATTCAAATTTCTCCAAACTTTTTAAATCAAATCATTAAACAATCTCTAATAAAGAAAACTTTTGGCAATCTCATATATTCTCAAAAATCCCAATTCATTCGGCCTTTCGGTACACTCAACTAGAAAGCTCCAAGGGCTCCACATTCTAGGAGCCCAAAGTATGTGATTGAATAAATCCTCCTCATAAATATTCAAATTAGAATAATAATAAAATCTAATCATTTAGTTATTAATGCCACATGCCATCCATCAGTCGCCACCATCTTCGATATCTGCAATATTTGTTAAAAAAGAATGAGCATTTCATATAAATACTCAGTAGAATCATCGCCAATTAATTAATTTACATCAAAATTGAACATATAAACATGCAAATCACATAGTGATATCATTATAATCTTAGGCTTTGGTAACATAGGTCGTGGGTAGTCTTGTCTCATGCATTAAAGCGTATAAGTTATGTCGAGTATAACAATATCATAGTCTCGTCTCGTCTCATGCAATAAAATGCATATAAATTATGACATACTTCATAAAATTAAATATTTCATAAGAAATACGTTTTCGTCTCATCTCATGCAAAAAATGCACATAAGTCACATAAAGTACATATTTACATGCAATTAAAATATAAACCAATTAATAGGGGCGAGTTTACCTTAAACTTAACGAGTGAAAATTGAGCGGAAAAATATTTCAATCCTCTAAGTCTATGTACGCCTTGTCTAGCCAAATAGAAAACTAGAATCATATTTGTCTTTTGGAATTTAAAGTTTTAAAACAAAACTAAAGCTTGTGGGTTAAATTGAAATTTAGGGACCGAAATAAAGTTGGATTAAATTGAAATTTAAGATAATTGAAATCGAAAAGTTTGGGACCGAAATAAAGTTTTTCAGAATTTTTTTAAAAAAAGGATTGACTGATTTTGTTTTCCAAAATTCTAGGGACTAAAATAAATGCTCTTTTAAAAAAAAATTGAGGACTAAAGGGGCTCAATAATTAAAATCAAATTATAAAACACAAAACTCTCATTTCTCTCTCCATGGGACTAAGAGAGAGAGAGAGAGAGAGAGAGAGAGAGAGAGAAGAGAGGGCGACGGAGAGAGAGGAACCCTTCTCCGAGATCGATCGCCAGCAATGCTGCTGGCAATGAATCGCCTCCTGAGGGGACGGGGAGGGGAGTACATGGGTGCGAGAAAATGTTGATTTTGGGATGTTTTGGGTGAAAAATCGAGAGTAACTGAGGCTAAAATTTGTGGTTTTTTGAGCTTTGTTTTTCAGCTAAGAATCCATTAACGGTAAGTTTGGGCTTCTTGGTTTCTTTTCTTGGTTTTTGGGTTTTTGATTTGGCTTGGTTTTAGAGGTGAGGCCATGACTGCTGGGTTGTTGGGCTCTGTGAGAGTAATGAAATTGCAGACTGGTTTGGGGGGCTTGACTATGGTGTTTCGAGTTGAGTTTCTGATGCTTTTGTTCGGGTGTGAAAAGCTATACTGCATGTTGTGATGACTTTGTGTGAAAATGAATATTTCTAAGCAAAACAGTAACCAGAGAGGAGTTTACCGAAAATTTTGAGTTGCAACAGTGAGGAGCGGGTTCTGAACGTGAATGGAAATATAATGTTGGAATAGGTTAGTGTTGAAAATAAAATAAACTGGAATATAATTCGAATAAAAATTGGGTTTTAAAATTTAAATTTGAATTTTTGGATTTAAAATCGAAGTGGACTAAAAATTATGTTTATTGGCTCAAAAATTCATAACGTGGCTGAACGACTACTTAAATGTTAAAAATGGATAAAATCACAGTGACACGTTTTTAAGAAAATAAAATATTTATTTAATATTTAATCAGAAAACTCTCGGTCGCTACACACAAAATCTTGTATAATGAAGTTCGGTCAATTTTTCGTATCTCCTTATGCAAGTACAAATTATTATGATTATGTTGTACTAACTAGTTAAAATATGTTGAATATACTTCATGCGCTACTTATTTATTGATATTTATCTCATCCCCCTCTTTTCCCTACAGGTAATTAAAAGTCCGTAGCAATCAAGCATAAGAGGACTACCAATGTGGAGATTAAAATAAGACTCATCGATTTTAAGTATTTATTTACTTCAAGATTTATGAATTTTCATTATGTATTATTTAAATGTTAAGATAGTTATTCTTAACATTTTATTTTATGTTTGTTTAAAGTTAAACTCAATTTTGTTTATTCATGATTCTTTAATAAATTTTATAAAACATGTTTTTTTTGTTCAAATACTTTAAGTCATCATTTTACTTTTTAGTGGCACTTGGATAATTGGGGCTCGGGGCGTCACAAATGGTAATAGAGTAAAATGGTTCAATAAACTTTATATATATATATATATATATATATATTGAAAAATTATTATTCACAAAAATTCATGTGACAATACAGTAAGTTGATAGCCTTAGGTCCCCCCCCCCCCAAATTTTTTGTAAAATGTATTGGATTATTTATTTATTTATTATTATATAGTATATGATTAAGATATACTTTAGGTCTTGTTACATAAAAAAATAGTCCAATTCTCTATTTAGAAGTTTTTTCTTTTTTAATTTAAGAATCAAGAAGAATAATATAATGATTTTTATTTACAATTTTTTTTGAAGGAGTCATTATTTTTTTATGAAATAATAATCAAGCGGTTTTAAGTTATCACTCTGCTACGCTATCCTTCAGTTTCATGATTTCTTGAATTATATAAATAAAAATAAAGAAATACAGGGAACGAGAGGGACATGAACTTGACCTCTAGTGTAGCGACCAAGAATTTTCGTGATAAATATTTTTATTTTAAAAATGTGTCGCTTCGACTTTGCTCATTCATTCATTCATTTTTTTTTTTTTAAATGCATGCTCGTCTAGCCAGTTAAGTGGAAAATTTAATTTATTCAAAATCTTCGTCAAATTTCAATCTTTATCAAAAATATTTCAATATCACAGTTTATTTTCAAAAGTCCAAGTATTAATTTTATTAAGTCCCAATTTCGACTGTTTTAATCCAATCCAACATCTCGAGCCCAAATGTTTTACCAATCATTCAAGCCCATTTAAAACCCAATAAGTCATTTCTTGGCTCAAACAACTTATTTTCCAAGTATTTCCTTACACAACCATATTCACTTTCCAAAAATTCTCACAATTTTCCCTGAATCAAGATTTAACCTAATCTACCATGTTTAACACCTAAGTCAACTATTAAATACATCCCTCACCTCTTTCCCCCTCAATCATCTGAACCAATCACTTGCCTCAAACCTCTCCACCGTCTCCTCCAATCTGCATCATAGCAACTTGAACCACTTTCCAAACCGTGAACTCACTGCCTAACCCAACCACAACCAATGGAAACATCATCTCCACCGAACAACCCTTGACCGAACAACTACCAACCACCTCAAACATGCCACAGCCTTTTATATCCAAATTCACCATTACAGTGACCACTTCCCATCACCGGTGCAACCAACTCCAACAACACAAACCCAGACAACCTCCATCAACGGCCACCACGAACTGAGCTTCTTGCTACCTTCAATCAAACGGTGACCTCAAGCCACGGTTTTAGCCCCATACACAACTACAACCATCCAAAACAGAAACCACCATGTCCCTTCAACCACCAGAAATCATCACCACGCATCCGACCCAAACCAAAATTCGAGCACCACCACGATCTGCCCCATCAGTCATCCGACTGAACCTCAACCTTCATCTTCGAACCCAACAACCACCTCACATCTTCCTCCAATCAATTTCACAACCCAAAATCAATTCTAACATCAACCCATGTCCGAATCGAGCTTCAGTTTAAGCCACAATCAAATTTCCCCAAATCAAAACCCAAAACCAAGAAATAAAACCTGAACCAAATACGTTACCTTCGACCGCCGCCTGGTTGGCCGGAAATTTTTCCGGAGTCACAACTCAAAAACTCGCGACCTCCTACCCTCGGTTTGCCTCTACTTTCGCACCCAAACACGCCCTAATCCCACTGCACCTTACACCGGTGCCACCGCCTTGGGGTGGCGCTACCGCCGGCAGGTAGGCGCCGGCGGTCTGGATCAAGAAAGGGGCGTCTTCGCCCGTCGCCTCTCTCTCTCTCGGTCGATTTACAGAGAGAGAGATATGATATACATGTATATATTTTGTTTATATATTTTAATTTGAAAGTTATTCTTTAGTCCCAAAAGTTTTAAAAAGTTTTATTTCAGTCCCTATAGTTTTAAAGTGTTTTAAGTTTAGCCCACGTTTTTAAAAGTTATTTATTTTAGTCCTTATTGATTTAAAAAGATATATCCTCAGCCCTAAATTTCAAAAGTTATCTATTTCAGCCCCAAGTTTGAAAAGTTATTCAATTCAGTCCCTTTTGGTTTCAAATCAATTATTTCAGCCCTATAGTTTAATATTCGTTTTGAATTTCAACCCAACTTTCAAAGTATTCATTTAGTCCAACAACTTTCAAAAGTATTCATTTTAGACCCCCCAAGTTTTAAGATAATCATTTCAGTCCTCAAATTGTTATAAACTATAAATTTCTAAAGAAAAATTTAACATATGAGCTAGACGAGGCGCTTGGACATTTAGAAGAACAACGTGAATTTTCTTGCTCAACTTTCAGACTCGTGATTTGAGGTAGACTCTAATCTACAAATTTACGTTTTTCAAAAGTGCGCATAAATAATTATTTGGATTATAAGTTTAGCATGTATGATTGTGTTCATGAGAATTACTTGCTTTCTAAGCATGAGACTATGTCACGAGAAATTACTTGCTTTCTAAGCATGAGACTATGTTACGAGAATTTACTTGCTTAAATGCATGAGACTTGAACTTGTATGTTATTTACTTGTTCATGAGAATACTGGTGATCGTTAGACACCTGAGACTTGAATATCATGATTATGTGTTTTGATTTATAATGTTAAATGATTATTATGCGCGAGTCTACTGAGTATTTCTATGAAATACTCACGTTTTCCAAAATAAAATTTGCAGATGACGGAGTTGGCGGCGGGGCGTGCGATGGTGGCCATTATTGAGATTTTAGAGATGTTTTATTTGAAATTATAAACTTATTTTTATTATGTTACGTTCAAGTTATTTTTCCATGTTTAAACTATTTTGACAGTTTGAGTCAATTTTTATAAAGTTATGTGAAATGGAATTTCAATTAAATTTATTTTCCGCTAAATTATTATCTTCAAGGTAAATTTTTAAACGATGAAGTGGCGTACCCGGGTGTTCAGAACCCGGGGCGTTACATCTAGGAAATGCAACAAATAAGAATAAGAGAAAATAATAAAGAAGGATGTACCCCTTGCACAAGGAGGGTGTAAATAAATGGGGGGAAAAATCTAAGTAAAAACCAAACTAGTAATTTTGAAATAATAAGCACGAAACAATAATTAATAATAAGTGAATGAATGAAAGGTACTTGTGAAAAAGAATTGTGTGCGCTAAAGACCTTGAATAGAAGGAAGGGAAAAATTATCCACCTGTATCAAGGCTTTGGTCCTGTGATCTAGTGTGTGCATATCGAGCTCTGCATAAATATGTCGATTCGACTATAATTGTAGTTGTGACTCAAAATTATTTTTGATTGTGACTTTTGCGACTTGTGATGAGTATAAGATGTCAACAGTTTATTAGGTAATTATGACTTTGTGCGACTTATAACAAGTGCGTGATGTGACTGTTTGATTTGTGTCAATTATGACAATGTGTGACTCATCTAACCATAAATGTGATCAGTTTAATAGAAAATTGTAACCAAAATTTGACTAATTATGATTTTGTGTAACTTGTGACGAGCACGGGATGTAACTATTTGATTTGCATCAACAGTGATTTTGTGTTACCCTTCTAATAAAAAATGTGATCAATTATATAAGTGATTGTGACTTTGTGTGACTATTGGACATGACCCATTTATTAAATTTTTATGTTATAAAAAATTTTATCGATCACAAATGTGATCAATTATTAGGTAACTGTGATTAAAATATTGACTGATTATCGCCAAAAAAAAATGAGCAAATTGTGACCAATAAATAAAATACAACTAAAAAAGTTTGATAGTGACTATATTTGTAATTGTAACCAAAATTTGTGTCGATTGTGACTTTGTACGATTTGTGACGATTATGGGATGTGATCTGTTTAATTAAATTATTGGTCATAAAATTTGATTTACGACTAGATTTGTAATTGTGATCGAAATGTGACTTTGTGTGATCGAACTGTGACTTTGCGAGTGAGGTGGGGTGGAGTGAATTTTGCTACTAAATTTGTAATTGTGATTGAACTGTGACCTTGTTTGACTGAACTTTACTTTGTGAGTAGGATGGGGGTGTGATAGGTTGGGATGTGATGAATTTTACGAATAAATTTGTAATTGTGATCTGACCGAATGTGAATGAGTTGGGTTGGGCTGGGCTTGGTGGGGTGGGGTGGGGGGTTTTTATATTTAAAATTATATTAGTTTTAGTTTAATATATAAGATGTGATTTTTTTATTATTATATATTAATGTTATATTTAGGCTGTATTTGGTAACACAGTTTGATTTATAAAGTGATTAATTTATAATTTTGAAGTAAAAAGTAGTGGTTGAAAATTGGAAAGAAAAAATGTGTGTGGTTAAAAAGTTGTTTGTAAATTGTTTTGTTTATAAAATTATTTATAAACAACAAAAGTACGATTATTAGACTGAGGGTTAATTTTTATTATTAAAAACCCGATTTTTTAGGGGGAAAATCCTAAGATTTTTAGTTTTAAAACTCTGTTTGTTAGACCTTTTGTGTTTAAAAATATGTTTATTTATATTTTTTAGGTAAAATATGTGATTGAAAGTAGAGAGAAAAAATATGTGGTTAAAAATTAGTTTGAAAGATTGGGATGTTTAAAAACATTTTTTTAACATGTTTATCAAACATAACGGACTGTTCGGCGGCTGGCACAACCCCTTTTTTTTGTTTTTTTTGGTATTTTCTAGGTAGATGTGTGGTTGAAAATTGGAGAGAGAAAATGTATGTGGGTAAAAAGTAATTTGAAAAATTGTGTTGTTTATAAATTTGTTTATAAATTGTAATCATTGTGTAAAAGAACGGTGTGTGTTTTAAAAATGATATCTCTATTTGTTAAAAATTTTGTGTTTAAAAATATGTTTTTTTTTTTTTTCGTGGTAAGATGTATAGTTAAAAAGTAAAGAAAGAATATGTTATTAAAAAATAATTTGAAGAATTTTGTTTTTTAAAAACATGTTTTTAAGCCAGTGTTTGGTAAAAGCCAAATTTTGGTTTATAAACATGTCTATAAATCATACAATTTTTTAAATCACTTTTTAACTATATATATTTTTTCTGTTCAATTTTCAATCATTACTTTTTACTTTAAAATCACAAATAAACCAGTTTATAAATAACAATTTATTCGGCTGCTATTTATAAATTTCAGCCTCAATTTATTTCAAAATTTGAAGTAAAATTTATGATTAAAAATTAGAGTGAGAAAATATTTTTAATTAAAAAATAATTTGAAAAATTATGTAATTTATAAATTAATTCATAAATTATAATAATTGTGTAAAGGAGCACTCCTTGACATCTATGTACTTTGTGCAAACAAAAAAGGGTAAAACCTACCCGACCAATTCGAGGTTTTTCAAGTTGTTTTGTACATATATATATATATATATATATATATATATATATATATATATATATATATATACAAAATCCTAGAGCAGCTAAGCTACAAATCTTATCCGCCCTCTGAAGCAAATCTTCAAAGTCGAAACTTGATACTAATAGGAAATCAGAGCTCTCTGAATCTGTTTTAGGGTATACAGTTTGATTTTTATTTTTTGTTGTTTATAATCAATATTGATCCTTTTATGGCCATTACTTTAATAGTGATATGGAAAATAGAAGATTAGGAGGTTGTCTTATTTTTTTAGTGGTAACTCACCTTACTTAGTAACAACTTACCTTGGTGGCAATTTACCCTACTTAGTGTAATCAATTTCTTCCTATAAAAGATGTCTAATTCTTATGTTGTAGAGGAGAGTTGGAGAGAGAGTAAAGAGCTATCTTCTCCCCTCATGTAATTTTCCAATATATTATATACAATATAAAAAGATATATTCAGGTCAAATCGTGAGTCCAACTGCAATTTGTCTTACGATTTATTTATATTTTATAAAATTTCTATTATGTTGACTAGAAAGATGTCTTGCCATTTTTTACGTCAACAATTATTATTATTATTATTATTATTATTATTATTATTATTATTATTATTATTGAACCTAATCCTTCAAATTCTTGTTGCGGAGTTGATAAATTATACGACCTCTTGCTGAATCATAATGACTTACTTGTCAGGGAAAGAGAAGGGCACAAAAAAAAAAAAAAAACAAACAAACAAATATGAGGAGAAAGAATAAAGTTAAGGTTGGAAATGACTTTTCTTCCAACAAAAACCACGATTTTGATCTAGGTAATATCTTCCTTACATGACCTTATGCAATTTTTATTTTTATTTTTATTTTTTATTTTTTTATTTTTTATGCATGGTACTTAAAACAAAGTTTGCGTTCTCAATACACGTTAATGTGGTTACTCTCTCATTTTTGTCCTTGGACAGACCTGTGGATATTTAACTTCACCTCACATTATGCGACCCAAGAATAGACATATTATAGATTTTAGGCCATTATACATATATCTAGTTTTCTATACGTCACTTGTATCCGACTCTTCTAGTTCCTATAGAGTTATTCCTCGTATGTCTCTTGCATAATATAAATTTTGCGTGTAAAAACTACACTTGGTATTTATTGTTAGCAAACAAATATTTCTTTCCTGATTTGTTAGTATTTGCATTCATGCTAACTAAATTTTTTTGATTATCACTTGTAGTGCCCAAATTTTTGAAAAATGCAAGTGAAGACATATTGTTGGAGATATTTATTAGACTCCCCAATTATCGATCTTCTATTCTCTCTAGCTCTGTTTGTTGCCTTTGGCATTCTGTGATTTCTCAACCCCATTTTATTCCGAGTTTCATTCGCCACCATCAAGACCATAAAGATCTTTACATACTGCCCTACACTATCATATTTCGATCAAGTGATATATTTTCGTTCAGAGTCATCCAATATTATCGACTAATTTGCAAACTATTTTCTGAGGAGTAAACGTTTCTAAATGAGAAGGCATCATCTAGTTTTTTGGACTTCGTGCCTTTGTCTGTGATCATAAGGGAATCATTTGATGACTTGTTGCTCATGTCACCTGATGGACGTCATGCCATAGATTACTACATCTGTAATCCAGTTACTAAACAGTGGTTCCAGCTCCCTAAGTCTCCTATACATTTTGGTATTTCTGGGTTTGCATTAGTATGTATGCCCGATGACTGTAGCAACTGACAAGTTGGAGCTCAATACCAATACAAGGTGGTATTATTAGCTGGTCCTTGTCTAGCTAATGATGATGTAGATGAAAGTAACCACACGATTAATGCAGATATTTTTTGTTCTAAATTAGGATGCTGGTACCATTCATTCTTTTCATATCCTCCACCTAAAGAATTTAAGCATAATGGTTATCTTGAGATTGTTACGTGCAAGGGTGTTCTAGATTGGCAAGAAAACGAATTTACCTCGGCCAGGATTATTGCGCTTGATTTGTTCAATGGTCCTCGATGTAGTGTCATTGACACTCCTAGTGACTTGGTGCAGGATTCTTGTGGAAAAACACACTTGGGAGTGGTAGACGGAGAGCTAAGGTTTTTACATGTTTTTAACACGACAGATAAGGAGGAATGCTGCTTTATTATGAAAGTTTGGGAATTGAAATATAATGAAGATGACTCCACCTCATGGTTTTTGGTTCATGAGATAAACTTGGGGGTGAATAATACTAAAAGGATGGTTCGCTGGCTTGCCGTTCATCCAAACAATGGTGATGTGGTTTTTATGATATGGGGCAAACATTTATTCAAGTATACGATTACTTAAAACATGCATGAAATGGTCGACAAGCTTCAAGAATCTATATGTTCATATGAACGTCTTTTGTCCATCCCTCTTGTCCATCCAGCTGTGCCCACACTGGTTCCTTCACGTCCTCTATCTATTTGATTTAGAGGCTAGTTAATTTTTTTTTCGTTTACTTACTTCTCTATTGCGCTTTTTGTAATATGCTATTAACTTATTACCAAATAAATATTTATTATTTAGTAGAACTCTGAGTCAGATTGTTGGAAAAAATTGTGAAATGCTATAAACAAGTGGTGATTTGAGATTTTTTTTTTTTTTTTTTAATTATTTTAGCTGATGTGATGTGCTATGATATTATATACTCCACAAGAAAAGCATAGATTTTTTCAATGTGGCATTATTGTACATTGTGAGGTCTGTGGCCTTCATGGACTACCTACATCTTTTTTTTTTTTATCTGGATACTCGTTTCCTTAGTCACTTCTGACGCAGCTTGTGTCGTTCGGTCAATACATATTGGAAGCGATGCATATCATCCTAAAAAAGATGGCTGGACAGAGGTTGTTAATCATTCATTGGGTGATTTATTGCGTTGTTTGGTAGGTGATCACATCAAGTATTGGGATCAGAAGTTGTGTCAAGCAGAATTTGCTCGCAATCATATCGTCAACTAGAGTATGTGCTTTAGTCCTTTTGAGGTGGTGTATGGTCTTGTTCCTCGTGGTCCACTTGATTTGGTCCTAGTCTCTAATGCTGTTAAAATGCATGGAAAAGCCCAGGACTTCATTCAACAACTACACCAGGTTCATTCGCAGGCTGGCGAGAAATTACAGGCTAATGTCACTAAATATAAGCATGACGCTGAACTTAAGCTTCGCCATGTTGAATTTGAGGTGGGTGACTTTGGTTGGGCGGTATAACCAAAGATTGTATTTTTTGTCATGAATACAATAAGCTTAGTGCGAAGAAGATTGGTCCATTGGAGGTCATTGAGAAGATTAATCCACATGCATATCGTTTGAAGCTACCTAGTCATATCCGTACATCCAACGTCATCAATGTGAAACACTTGGTTCCTTATGTTGGTGACATCTCTTTTAAAGACGGCGTTGAAGACTCAAGGTCAAATCTTCTCTACCCAGGAGAATGATGGATTTCAAGATTGATCATTGGATTGCTTGGACGAACGGGATCGTTCGGTTCTAAAGTTTTCAAAGAAATGGGCATAGAATTCGCATATGTGCTCAGATTTTGGCCCATAATATGTTTTCGTAATTGTCTCAATGAGTCGGATTAGACAAGTTTCTTTGTTGCTATTGATTATGGATTTTGGGATTTTGAAATCATTTAGAAAGCTAAAAATAGGAGTTTTCTTATTTATTATGTCTTTTTTGGTCTTTTTCTTTTATTTCTCATTTTAGGGTTAGAGTTTAGTATATATACGCCTTTGATTCGTGTTATGAGTCTTTTTTTTATTAAACCTATTATTCTTGGAGTTCCTCCAATTTATGCTATTCAAATCGTTGATTCAATTTTGTATTCTCTTGAATCAATGATTTGAGTTCTTGTAAACTTCATTCATATATGTTTCTGCCTGCATTAGATTCCCTCTCTATCTCTTTTGATCTTCCAAAATAGCTAAGGATATGATACGAATCATAGTAGGCTTGATGGAAAGATCTACAATTCAAGCCAAACAAAAGTACAATCCAGTCAACCATGCCGAATTGGATGCATAATATATGTTTTTCCCAGTAGAAACGGGCCACTAAACGAAACTCATGGGCTATAGCCCTTGAGCGCACTAATTTAAAGTCAAATTCCTTCATTTGGGGATTCAAAATAGTAAGTCAATTATGCAGACATAAATTTACAATATTTCCATAATTTGAATAATTAAGTTTCTTTTTTTTCGGTTTAGGGTTTTTCGCACTTTTAGGTTAAATTCCATTTTTAATTATGTTAGGTTTATTTTTGTGCCTCTATAGTGGCTAGGGTAGCTTAGTCCATTTTGACTACTTTATATTTTAGTTTTATTTGATTGTAATGGGGAATTTGATTAATAAAAATTATATTGAGTGTTTTTATCGTTAAAGTTGTGGATTTTCCCTTTAACAAATCGAACTTATCAAGATTCAATTCTTATGGTGTTCAAAACTTAAACTTATTAAAGATTAACAACCTTTGTGGAATTCAACAAATGAACTTATCAAAGGATCTAGAGAACCTTTGAGGCGTTTGACCTATGTTGATTCTTGTTTCTGCATCTCAACGGGTCTTAGGTTTAATATACCTTAGGTTCTTGAGTCATAAGGCTCGGGTCTCCGTGTTATTGTAAATCCCAGCTTGAATTCAGAACTTTTCGGCGTTAATTATGCGCATTTTCACATCATTTGGTATTAAAGCTTGAATCTAAATTTATTTCTTGATATTTCTTGAATTTTCTTGTTCTTCGTGCCTTCATAATCTATTTAAAAATCCTAAAAAAATTCAAACATGTTTATTTTACTCAATTCTTATTCAAATTCAGTTCCCTTTTTTCCGTGTTCGTAGTATAATTTTGGATTTATAAAAAAATTGATAATTCACAAATTTCCATAATTTCTCAATTCTTTTATTTTCGTGTCTCCCATTGTCTTAATTGTTGAGTCTTTGATTGGTTCTTCGGGCACTTGAAAGGGAAACTGAGTGTGATACACCAATGAAGATAGACATGTGAGGAAGATTTTATTTGATTCTGTTTGAGAACTAACAATGTCTCGCAGGAAAAAATCTTCATCATCTTCACATCAGGTGACAACAAGAATCTAAATTATTGGAGGCCATGCAGGAACAAGTTGAGAAGTTAATGGCTAAGATGGATAGGAGGGAAGCAATTATTGCCCAATTCTAAAATGACCAATCTCATGTGGATTCTAGGGCTATGAGGGATAAGAGGCATGAATCCAATACTAGGTATGGAGATGGGGTTAATGAAAGGTCGTTGAAATGAAGGAGGAAGCAAGGCTATATCTCCGGGATTCTATCCTACACCATGATCAAAATAGGAGAGTAGCGATCATGTTTAGAAAAGGAGGGAGGAACCAACGCCCAAAGGTAAATATAATTCTGAGTCCAAACCTCCTATGGAAAGAAATATTAAATGTGTTAAGTGTTTGGATTTAGGTCACACTGCACTTCAATGTCCACATAAAAGGTGATGGCTGGTTGTGATGGGAAGGTTGTTTCGAGGAGTGAAAATAAGGTTGAAAAGATGCCTAAGTTAAAGAAGGCTTGTGAGGGTTGATAAGTGCATTTTATACACTTATTTATATATCTAAATTAGAATAGGTTGTTGAAATTCTTGGATAATTATTGCATAATTGCTTTACATTTGTGTATATTGTAGGAATTTATCCAAAGTAGGAATAATGAAGCAGTAAAGGAGAATAAAGCACATTTGGAGGCCAATTGGAGCCAAAAGGGAGCAAAATCGATGATGGAATTGTCAACCTAGATTTCCAAGGAGAGCTCAGTGGAAGGAATTAAGGTTCGAGACCTAAATTGAAGATGTATTTAAATTTGGAAGAAGATTTGAAGAGTTTTGGAAGTTCAGGAACTTAATTGTTGCTATCAGAAGATGAAGGATTCATGTGCAAATAAAGTTCAAGGGCCAACTTAAACGTACCGAAAAGATGAAAATCGCAATTGAAGATTTGAACTGCGCAACCATGTGTCATCTATGTGGTGGCCGCGAGAGATTTCTGGATTAAACAAAACTTGATTTCACTTACCTGCGTAGCCACCAAAAGTTTTCCTGCCTGGCCGCGGAGTTGTCCGATGCCTTGGGGGAAAAGTCAATGCGCGGATTTTAGAATAGTTTAGCCAAGGTTTCTTGGAAAATCTATAAAAAAGGGCTTCTCATGCATGAAATTGGAAGCTTTTGGAGACCTTTGCAGAGCCTTCCAACCACATAATTCATTGTTTTATCATTAAATTCTTGGAGGCAAAGATCAAAACAAAGGCTTGTGAATTGAAGATTATCAAAGGGGAACGAATTCTTGGTGCAAGACTTCCTTTTCTCTATTTAATTCGATAAACTCAGCTTGCATAGTATTTACTTTTACTGTGTATATATTTCTTTATTGATGAATTGTTAATTACAAAGTTGGGATATTCGATGTAGCTAGTTTTACGCTTTTAATTCTATTATTCTAGTGTTGAGCTTTTGATTGTATGTCTTGGTTTTATTTTGTGTTTAATGCATGAATGAATTGATCACTTGTTCATGATTTAATGGGTGTTTTCATAATACGAGAGGTGAGCTAACACTTAAATATATGAATAAAATCCGGTAATTGGACGAACGATTGAGATATACATTAGTTATTATTGCGATCGCTTCATGAATTCTTGTATTTCATGCATTTGGTCATTACAACCAGCTCTTCATTAACATGGTCGACTAACTAGGTAGAGTTGATTTAAACCCGAGAGGGGAATTTCATGTGCATAAGTGAATTCGATCGAGCACTATAATGGGAATAAAACTACTTATTTGGAATTAGAAGTATTGGATATGTGAAGTCGGATGTCCCAACACTTATAAAAGTCAATTTAGAATCCTCAAATATCTTATCTTGTTTTGCTTTTTAATTTAGTTCTATTCAAAAATCCCAAATTCTATCATTCAAATAAGGTGATAACTAACAATTTTGACATTTATTTACAATCACTGTGGGAACGATGTTCGAACTCAAAAAGTCCAGTTTATTACTTGGATACGACATCGTACACTTGCAATTTAGCACACATCAAGTTTTTGGCGCCGTTGATGGGGATTGTTAATTAATATCGATATTAATTAGTTCTTACTTTATTTTGAGCTTTTTATTTTTATTTTCTATTTTCATTTTTTAGAACATTTAAAAGCTGTGAATTGTTTCCTTTTCAGGCTTGAACAAATATTCAGATAGTGGAGACAACACAACAAGATGGTAGCGGATGATTGTTTATGGTATTCTGATTGACCAACACCTTTGATGGAAAAGATCGTAGCACTGTCTACCAAACTTGACTAGTGTTTAGAGGTTATAACAGAAAAAGTAGACAATTTTGGTAAAAATACCCATCTGATTTGTGAATACTGCCATGGCAATCATGTGTTATATGATTGTCCCGTTGCACCCCAAGATGGCATGTGGAAGGTTGATTGTTTAGGAAATTATTATCTAGTGTAGCAGAGTTATCCACATTCCCAAACTAGTAATCCTGGATGGAACGAGCATCCGAACTTTTCATGATACAATAATCAGGATATCCAAATGTAACAATCGCAAAGTGATCGCACCAGTGAATTGCTCACACAATTCCTGAAAAATTAGCAAGAAATGTTGCAAAATCAACAGGCAGACATGGAAGAATGGATAAATCAGATGGAGCAATTGCTAAAAATTTAGGTAGAAAGATTAGAAGATTAGAAGAATCAGAAGACTTGGTTGAACCATCTAAAGAAAAAGAAGAACAATATCAACCAGAAGAAAGTAGCTGCCAAGAAGAAGCCGTAGTGCCATTGTCAACAGTTCAAAATCTGGATATCGTGCTCGAGGAGGCTTCAATTAAAGAGAAACATCAATTGAAGAAAGAGGAGTTGATCACAGAAAAGCAGACACTTAAGGGTGCCGAAGTTGCAATGTAATCATCCAAATTCAATGATTGGACAAGAATTGACTTCATCATTGGCAATGAAGAAATGATTAAAGTCCACATTTTGAAGTTTGAATCGAGTAGAGATGTCAACATTCATGACATGGGCAAGGTAAATTTTTGGTGCATAATTGTACATTGGAACAAATTCAATCGTCACAAACAAAGAGGTCATCAAAAGCCTTCTTTAAAGTTCCTTGAAAAAATCGGGTAAAAAGTCAAGCTTTAGACTATAAACGGAGTTCTTGTTAGGAGGCAATCCAATTTTTGATCTCTTTTTATTTATTTTGCTTTATTTATTGCTTTATGTGTAACTTTAGGATTTATTAGCATGTTTAATTTAGTATTTGCATGTTTGAGTTATCATTTTGACATGATACTTGTTGCACCACATTTGGTAGTTGATAAGTACATGTTCCTTGATAGAGTTCTAGCATCATAATCATCATTGAAATCTAGCCTTATAGTTGGAATCATAGTTCGATACATATTAATTTTTAAAAGCTTGTTTATTTCATAACAATTGTTGGTTTGCATTTGCAATCTAGAATGGTAGGGTTAAAACCATAAATTCATACATTGAACGTTCAAGATAAGAGGCAAGTTTAGGTGAGTGAATTTATTGATAACAATGTGGTTTTAAGGGAGAAAGCAGAGTTGAAATTAAAAATAGGCATAAAAATCTTTTTTTATTCGGATAACCACGCTGCCGCGCCATTGCACTTTGGTGGCCACGAGTTATCCTTCAATTCAACAGAACCCTACAGCTCTTGCCTGCGCGACCGCATGACTTCCTTCTGGCGGCCGCATAGTGACACGTAGAACAATTTGGCATATTTTTTTACATTTTGGTAGATCATTCTTATTCATAACCTTTATCTCCGTTTTCTCCCCCAAAAATCACCCCAACACAACAAATCATCTAAATTGTATTTTCACACATGGAATTGAGCATTACCCAAGCTTGCATCGCACCCCAATCTTCAAAAAGGTATGAATTTCTCTTTCACTTTATAATTTAGCAAATTTTGGGAACTTTCTTATTTTTCTTGTGATTTGAACTTTATGGATTATTGAGTTGTGGATTAGGCTAGACTCTTGTGTTGAGATGATTGTCAAACTTAGATTAAAATTTTGGGATAACTTCATGCATCAAACTCCATGATTTCTTCTTGTCATGTTTTTTGCACACTAGGTATTTGATAAAATGTCTCAATGAATCTTTCATCAAATTTTGGCAAAATCTTTTGAACAACATTCATCAATTCATATTGAACTTTGATTATGTGCAATCCATTCATGATTTGCATAATTACAAGTGCATAAAATTTGATTTGAATTCATGGGCACACTTAAGCACTACATCAAGGGTCATTGCAAGCTATAGGCACAATTCTCAGCTTAGGCATCAATTTTTGTCGCATCACCTCACAACCTTATTGGACTGCAATTAACTTGAATCTTGGACATGTTTGAGATCACATTAAATACTTTCATGTGTCCAAATATGTCTTGGTAAAATTTTGATTTTTTATAGCCATGTTGAGGAACGAATGGGGGTAGTTGACCACTTTAAAATTAATTTCATCCTTATGCTTTGCTTTTAATTTGGGCATTGTAAATAAAGTTGCCTATGATTGCCTATAACTTTGATGCTTCTAAAATTCTTGTTTCACTCTTGTGATGTACACATCAATTGGAAAATATCGAAATCAAGATTGGAACAAGTAAAACCATCCAAGTCTACATTCAAAGGAAAGATCCAAATTGGAAGAGTTAAACCCTCAAACCCGGGAAGTACTTAACCCCCTCTTTGTAGTTCTAATTTTATTTTCTTTCATCATGATCATATGAAATACATTGAAGGCAATGCATATTTTTAGTTTGGGGGAGGAAATTCCTTTCATATGCTTCACATCTATTCAAGTTTTTGGGATATACTACGGTAAAAAATAAAAAAAGAAAGAAATTGATTGAAAATTTTGAGAATTGTGTTAACATGTTTATTTCCTAGGATATAGTATGTATCAAATTGTACTTTGGCTTGAATAATTGGACAACACAAAAACATGAATTTCATTGACTAGTTATGACTTGCTTGATTTCATCTCCTAGCGCACATAGCCTTTGTTAGATTATCACTTGTGTAGGAATGTATTTAATACTTGTGGGGCATAATTATGCAAACTAAACTTAGGAATGACTTATCAATCCCTAAACATGGATCGTTAGACATCCCGTCCCTAACTTAGAATCACATAGCTCAAAAAGCTAGTTTAGGGGGTGGAATGGTTAGGATGTGCTTGTTTGATGGGTTGGATGTTTGTAGTTCTTAGTTTTACACTTTAGTTAAAACAATTTGGTCAAGGGGTATAAACCATTATCAGCATAAAAAAAGAAAAATGTAGAAGGTCTTATTCTACTCTTCAAATGTTTTTTTTTACTCGAGCAAGTAAGCTTTAAGGGGCTTTCAAACCTGGTACCCTAAACTCAACTGAGTTGGGAGCTATCAGCCCAAAGCTCATTACAGGGGTCAATTAGAAAGCAAGTACGGAGAGTGGACTTACACATAAGACACGAAAACATCTTTAACTTTTCTGTTTAAGCCTTTATGACTCGAGTAATTAAGTCTGAGGGGTTCTCTGAACCTGGTGCCCTAAAGTCATCTGGCTTGGGAGTCATCGACCTAAAGCTCACTATAGGGGTCATATAAAAAGCAAGTATGAAAAGATCTGCACAAAGATGAGAAAAAGATAGGGACAATAAAAAGAAAAAGCCGTCTATAAAAGAAATTTTTTTACATGTATAAGCATTGTTGACTGAAACTGTAGAGATTGAAGTTGTAGAATTGGGGATTTCCTACTTTTGACTTATTTAGCATGCATACTTCTAATTCTGACTATCTTGTGTGGAAAAATACAATATTCATATGTTTAGAAACCACAATAGAGGGAAACATGGGATTTGAGATAAAAGCAATAAGTTGTGATTTTAAATGAGAGATGTAAGCAAAAATCATTAGAAATTATAGGATGACTTCATGGGATTCGATCATGCTTTTGCATAATAAGCCACATAGTGTTAAGCATATTTTCACATAAGTAGGCGTTTGACATTGGATATTCACACACATACTTGAAAATTGAGCATGACTTGACTAGAACTAATCTTACGTTGTTGTTCATAATTCTTTGCAAGAGTATTATTTGATTTGTATTATTGAGGCGTATGGTAAACATGTTAACACAATAAAAACATTTGTTACTTGCAATTTCTTTCTAATTTAGTAGTTAAACTCTAGATTGTTCGAGGACGAACAATAATTCTAGTTTGGAGGTATTTGATAAGTGCATTCAATACACTTATTTATATATCTAAATTAGAATAAATTGTTGACATTCTTGGATAATTATTGCATAATTTCATTACATTTGTGTATATTGTAGGAATTTACCCAAAGTAGGAAGAATGAAGTAATAAAGGAGAATAAAGCACATTTGGAGGCCAATTTCAGTTAAAAGGGAGCAAAATCGATGATGGAATTGTCAACCGGGATTTCCAATGAGAGCTCAGTGGAAGGAATCAAGGTTCGAGACCTAAATTGAAGATGGATTTAAGTTCAGAAGAAGATTTGAAGAGTTTTAGAAGTTCAGCGACTTAATTGTTGCAATCATAAGATGAAGAATTCATGTGTAAATAAAGTTTAGGGGTCAACTTAAATGTACGGGAAAGATGAAAATTGCAATTGAAGATTTGAACTGGGCCACCACGAGTCATCTATGTGGTGGCCGCGCGAGATTTTTGGATTAAACAGAACCTGATTTCACTTACCTGCATGGCCACCAAAAGTCCGCTTGCGCGGCTTTGCAGTTGTCCTATGCCCAGTGGGGAAAAGCCCATGTGCGGATTTCAATATAGTTTAGCCTAGGGTTCTTGGAAAATATATAAAAGGGGCTTCTCATGCATGAAATTGGAAGCTTTTGGAGACATTTGCAGAGCCTTCCAACCACATAATTCATTGCTTTATCATTAAATTCTTGGAGGCAAAGATCAAGACAAAGGCTTGGGAATTGAAGATTATCAACGGGGAGCAAATTCTTGGTGCAAGACTCCCTTTTCTCTTGTTAATTCAAACTCAAAATGCGTGGTATTTACTTTTACTGCATGTTTATACCTTTATTGATGAATTTTTAATTACAAAGTTGGGATATTCGATGTAGCTAGTTTTACGCTTTTAATTCTATAATTCTAGTTTTGCGCTTTTGATTGCATATGTTGGTTTTATTCTATGTTTAATGCGTGAATGAATTGATCACTTGTTCATGATTTAATGTGTGTTTTCATAATTCGAGAGGGGACCTAACACTTAGATATAGGAATAAAAACCAGTAATTGGAGGAACGATAGAGATATATGTTAGTTATTATTGCGATCGCTACATTAATTCTTGCATTCCATGTACTTACTCATTACTTCTAGCTATTTTTTAACACGATCGACTAACTAGGTAGAGTTGATTTAAACCTGAAAGGAGAATTTCATGTGCATAAGTGAATTCGATCGAGCACTATAATAGAAATAAAACTACTTGATTGGAATTAGAAGTATTGGCTATGTGAAGTCGGATGTTCCAATACTTATAAACATCAAATTAGAATCTTCAAATATCTTATCTTGTTTTTCCTTTTAATTTAGTTCTATTCAAAAATCCCAAATCCTACCATTCAAATAAGGTGAGAACTAACAATTTCGATATTTAATTCTCTGTGGGACCGTTATTCGGACTCAAAGAGTCCACTTTATTACTTGGATGTGACTTCGTACACTTTCGATTTAGCACACATCAATGGTGATAAATTGAAAAATGTTGTAGTAGGTGAATCACTTGTTAATAGGTGATCTCGTAGCACTAAGTGTAAAGAGAATGGGGTGGGAGAGCAATGTGATAACATTTTTAATGCCTTGCAGATAATAAGATTTGTAGTATGGTGATTGATGGAGGAAGTTGTACCAACGTGGCTAGTACTACCTAAGTGGGGAAATTGGGGTTGCCTTTGATCAAACATTCTAATCCCTATAAATTATAGTGGTTGACTAAGTCTGGGGAAGTTAAGGTGAACAAACAGGTTAGGATAAATTTTTCTATTGGTGGATATAATGATGAGGTAGTATGTGATGTAGTTCCTATGCATGTTGGACATATATTATTGGGGAGGCCATGGCAACATGATAGGTCGGTGCTCAATGATGGGTTTAAAAATTGATATAGTTTAGTGAAAGGTGGAATGAAGTTCACTCTTGTTCCTTTAACACCAATAGAAGCCCATGAAGATAAAGAGTCATCATTACTAAGTATTAACCACTTGTTAGTATAATTATTACATTTTTTGCCAATAAATATAGCGAAGTATTGTAAACAAAGGGGAGATGAAATTTCCCCCCACATAAGGAGAAGGAAAAGGGTCCCAAAGTACTTGTATTCTCCAAATTTCTCCTCATGTATACAAGAGGAAAAAAAACAATTAAGGTCGGACATCAAGTTCGGCCCGTCCGTGTGTTCAATTTTTCTCGCTTTTACTTCCTATATTTTGTCTCAGATGTAGAAACATGGGCCATTCAGAGGCTCGCCCTTCGTCTCCTCAGTTACCCGCTCCTTCTACTGAGATCATACCAGAGGTTCAGACAGAGGATACACAGGCTCCTATTGAGGTACCTCCCATCCCTTCTCTTCATGCACCTGCTCCAGAGGCACTGCCCACAGGTACACACATCAGCTCCTCACCATCTGCAGAGACCGCACAGTCATCTCATGGGTCAGTAGGTACAGCTACACAAGTTCTCGCTCAGGGTCTTCTCGAAGAGTTCGGATCAGAGCACTCTAAGGCTAAGTTTCTTCTGTTAGACCACTTCAAGGGACAACACCGCATGAAGATCACATCCACCTTGAGATTTGCCATTGAAGACCTGGTTATCAAGCTCTTTGGACAGCCCCCACCTGTCATCCCCCCTTGTACTCAGACTTCCACACCTTCATCTACTCCTGATCCTCCCCCGAGACAGGATAAGATGAAGGCTTAGATCCAGGGAGACATTGATGGGATGGGTTTGATCCCCTCAGTCACTGACACAACCACATCACACATGGGCCCTTCCTTGAGATCAGAGGCACCTGCATTCCGCCCTATCCATGGTCCATGGGTGGGTGATCCTCTTGCCACCAGAGACGCTCCACGACCTACACGTCATCCTTCTACAGGTAGTGACCCAGAGTACACAGAGCTTTACACGGATTACTTTGATCCGGTCGAGTACAAGACCAGACGTATGACCAGGTCCATGACATCACACATGAGGGTCCACCCCCGAGAATGCCCATGATCACATTTATTCTTCACTGTTTTTACTGCTCTCTATTCCACTTATTATTTACATTGTCGTACTTTACTTTCGCTGGAGGTCAGGTCTTTGCCCCCCTCATTTCATATGTTTTTCGCATTTTTTGATATAAAATAAGCCACACTTGTGGTAAAAAAAAAAAAAAAAAAAAAAAAAAAAAAAAAAGTTGACTAAGAGAATGACACATGATAATTGTTTTTTATACATTTATTTCCATCCTAAAAGTATGATTTTATCTGTTTATTCAAGAATATTTTCTATTTATTTCGTTGTTATTTGTCTATATTTCAGGATTAATCCAAAATCGAGAAAACGTTGGAATTGAAGCCAAAATCAAGCAATTGGGTGATAAAAGTGTCAAAGTGTGACAATCAAGAGTTGATGCAATTAATCAAAGGGTCAATTAGAAGAAAAATGGAAGAAGAAATCAAATTTGGAAGAAATCAGAAGTTCAGGGGCTAAATTGCAACAATCGAAAGTTGGAGGATCTGCTATGCAATAAAATATCGAGGACCAACTTATAGCACTTCAAAGATGGAAATTGCACTTGATCGAGAAGCTGAGTGATTGCATGTCACTTAAGGCGTGCGATCGCATGATCACTGTTCGCAAAGGCGGAGTACATTCAAGGACTACCGTGCGATCGCATGGATTTAAACCATATGGTCGCACGATTAACTTTCTGGGCCGTAGGAGGGCTTTTTCGTGGAATTCAGCATTCTTTCTCTCCAAGTAACCTAATTTTCGAGAAAATCTATAAATACAAGACTTGGGGCATGAAATCAGGGGTTCCCAATTGTTTTGTTTTATGCCAAAACGCTGCCAAAGTGCCCAGGAATCCATGCCACGTCAAGAGCAAAATTGAAGATCAAAGAACAAGAAGATGAACGAGGTGACATCCTTTTATTTTTCTTGTAATTTCTATTCAATTATGTTTCTAAGCTAGGTTAATTGTGTTAGAATTGTGATGAAATTTTGATTTCATGATTCCATGTTTTAATCTATTATTTATTTTATGCAATTCATGGATTTGATGCAATTGATTCGTGCTTTGATTATCATATAATTTTCTGGCCTATTATGTGATTGATGTTATGATTTCTTAAGTTCGAAATATTAGAATTTCATTAGACTTATTTCAATTACCACAAAGTCCGATAGGGGATAGAAATATACCCCTATACTTTGTGTTTTCTGCTATAGTATTCACAAATCTTTTAATGTTTTCTTACACAATCGCATTCAACATAGAAATATAGTTGGTTCGTGCATAGGAATATGTGTTAAAGCTTGTCCGAAAGGGAGTTTTAACTACATTTGAAATATGAAAATTCAAAACCTGTGGATTGTATTTAAACAATTTGGTTAAAATATGGATGATAGTGTCAAAATTTATTCATTATTCTAACTCACTTGTTTTCATAAGTTTTAAAATTAAATCTTGTCATTTTTAGTTTAATCTTTATTTTAAATTTTCAAAAGCAAAATTTTCAAATCAATCAAATCTCTTGTTCCGGTTAAGGTTCGTAGTCTAAAATAAAATTTACAACAAACCTCGTGGGATCGATACTTGAACTCACGTCCATTATATTACTTGCGCGAACCTTACACTTGTGAAGGGAACAAGTTTTTGGTGTCGTTGTCGGGAATTGTAGTTTAAAGTTATTTTTAGATTAATTTTACTAATTCGGACTTTTTACTTGTTTTATTTTAATTTTATTTTAGGATTTTAGTTTTTAATTTTAGTTTAGTTACTAATTTCTTTACTTTTCTTGTAGTTGTGTATGTTACGTTCGAAAAATGGGGATCTTTTCGAAGCTGACCCAAAAATAGAACGTACGTTACACCATAGGTTGAGAGAGGTTAGAGAACTAGATAAATAAAAAAATAAAAAAAAATCAAATGGCAAACAACAACAATCTTCTACCCCCTGCTAATCTAATAAATGAAGATGACAAGCTGGTTGGTGACTTCATGACACCTCAGGTGGTTCAAAGTCAATCCACCATTTGGGCAGGCAAACTTCCAACTAAAAACCAATATCATCAACATGTTCCAAAATGGACAACAATTCCATGGGAGACTTGATGAAAACCCACATACACATGTTTCTAAATTTTTAGACATTTGCCAACACTTTCAATATCAGGGTGTGTCTATGATGCAATCAGACTTAGGTTATTCCCTTACACTCTAAGAGATAAAGCAGTTGATTGGTTAGATTATCGCCCCGCTGCGAGCATAACCACCTGGAACGACTTGGTTCAGAATTTTTGCACTAAATACATGCCTCCAGCGAAGGTTGCCAAAATAAGACATGACATCACTGTGTTCCAGTGGCAAGATACTGAATCTTTGGATGATGCGTGGAACAAATTTAAGGGCATGTTGAGGAAGTGTCCAAACCATGGGATCGTCGTGGTGACCAATTGAAGTTTTTCTATAAAGGATTACTTTCGTATTTTAAAAACATGGTTGACTCCTCATCGAATGGTGCTTTAAGAACAAAGACCTTTGGATAGGCATTAGAGCTTTTTGAGAGAATTCTAAACACAAATGCCATGTGGGGATCGGACATGGTGGTACCAAAGAAGACATCAGGAGTCTATGAAGTGGATGCATACATAGCTATATTAGCTAAAATTGACTCCTTGGCTACGAAAGTAGAGGGCATAACACTGGTGAGTTGTTCACCGATATCTCGCGAGATATCCCTGCAAGTGTACGAGTCGTGAGAAGTAATTAAGTGGACCTTAGAGTCTGGATTATCGTCTCACGGAAACTGCTATTAAGTACCGAAATGTGTTAGTTCTTATCCTTATTTGAATGGATGAATTTGGTTGAGATTGTAAACTAAAACTAAGGACTTAAACTAAAGAAATAAAATAAATGCAGAATGTGTTTTGTTTTTAAAAACGATTGTAATGTAGTTGGGAATCCAGATTTCGCCTAACCAATTATATTAACTCCAATTCCAGTTTTATTTCTTAAATATGCATTCGGTCGAATTCACTAATGTATATTGAAATTCCTCTCTCGAGTTTAAATAAATTCTACCTAGATAAGTCAACCATGTATCTCTACAGAGGTTCCGAATATTCCTTATCTAGATGCATAACATACAAGAATTCACATACGACCACAATAATAACACGAGTATATCCTATCTCTTGTTCAATTACCGAATTTATTACCACGTTCTAAATTATTAACTCCCCTCTCGGAATATGGAAATAATTCAATATATAATGAATTGGAGATCAAGTAATTCAAGCATTAAGACCAATAATAAATCAATACATGCAACAAACATTAAAACAACGAAATTTGGAATTAAAATAATATGACTAGGCTACATCGTTCATCCCAACATTAAATTTAGTTACACATCATTAATAAATAACAAAAACTATAAAAATTAACATTCATTAAAGATAATATAAAGAACGGAAATCTTGCATCAAGTTTTGATTCTTCAATTTACGCTCCTTTGTAATGCTTGAATATCCAAGAATTTGATGTTGAAATCTCAATTGTGGCTCGTTCTATGGAGAGGCAAAGGTCCTGATTTCGTGCCGTTTATGCTCTATATATAGGTATTGGAGAGACCTAGGTCAAAAGGGAAGAAAACCAGATAAAATTCCCAGAAAAAGCCCAAGTCGCGGCCCAGCGGACAGCTGTGCGATCACATGGTATAAAACCTAGCGATGGCGTGGAAACGTTTTTAACTCTCGGGTGAAAAATTTATACCCTAGCGTGATCGCGCGGTATTAAATCCAACGATCACGTCGTTAGACCCTTCAGTGCAATTTCCACTTTTCTTGGCTGTACAAGTGATGTGATCCGGACCAGGCATCGAAGGGCGAAGTCGAGCCATCATCAATATGACAATGATCTACGTGCAAAACGGAGCAAGTTCCTTGTTGTGATCGAGCCGAGAAGAGGGACGGATCAAGCCGAGCCGAGAAAACAAAGTAATTTGGGCAGAAAAGCTATTACGGCCGTAAAAGAGGACTTTCACAGCCGTAACCAACATATTCACGGCCGTAACCAATTATATAAGAGAAAGGATGAATTTCAGGCAGAACAGGTCTTACGACCGTAATGTCCAATCTTATGGCCGTAACATCCAAACCGAAGGAATTTCACGGCCGTAATCATTGTGTCACTGCCGTAACTAATAACATAATTTTGATCAGAAAGGCCTTTACGGACGTAAGATGGTTTGTCACGGCCGTAAACAAGCAGCGCCAGATTTTCCGGAATTTCAATTATTTTATTTCCTTTAGTTTTTGGTTATTTTCCTAATTTAGTATTTTAGTTTAATTAGAATTCTATTTTGAGTAAATTAGAGGATAGGTTATTTTGCTTATTTATATTCTTTCCATTCATTGTAAAAACACAAGTTTGATTTTGAGATTAATAATATTTGAGAAAGGATTCTCCAAAATTGAAAGGTCGAGTTATTCCCTTTATTTCGAACTTATCAAAGATCTGTTCTTTGTGGCGTTCACCCAACGAACTTATCAAGGAATTGACATCCCCTGTGGCGTTCACCAATCTTGGTTCTTCAATCCGCATCGTCATTAATTGCGTCGTGATTTTTGGGTCAAGGTTTTACCATCAAATCTATCTTTTAATTTCCGTTTATTTATTCGTGTTCTTATTATTTTCGTGTCAGATCTGATTTAGATCTTTCCTAGGGTTTTAGATTTCGTTATTCCGCGTTTTCGACGAGATTCCACGATTGGGATCTCATCATCTGGTATCAGAGCTTGGATCTATTTCAGATTCTTGCGTTTCTTGATTTTTCTTGATTTTTTTCGTGTTCTTCGCGTTCTTCGTGTCAGTCATAATTTTTTCAGTTTGATCCATAAGAGTCAGTCCCAAAAATTCAAAAGTGTTTTTCTTCTTCGTTTTTCGTCCAAATCCAGTTCCGTTTTTTCTGCCATACTCGTAGTCCAATTCTCTGGCAGATTATTAAAAAAAATCTGAAAATTCCCAAATATACCGAATTTCCTTGTTCGTGTCTTAAAAATGTCTGATAGAGAGGTTTCTACATCTTCATCTTCTATTGGAGACAGAAAACAGCTCGGGGGTGTGAATAAAAGGAATGAACAAGGTAATAATGATATAGCAGCAATGAGGGCACAATTTGAGAGGTTTATGACACAGATGGAGAATAGAGGTGCAAAGTGTGAACAAAGACCTCGGGATCAATCTCATCACGGCCGTAATCATTGTGTCACGGCCGTAACTAATAACATAATTTTGATCAGAAATGCCTTTACGGACGTAAGATGGTTCGTCAGGGCCGTAAACAAGCAGCGCCAGATTTTCCGGTATTTCAATTATTTTATTTCCTTTAGTTTTTGGTTATTTTCCTAATTTAGTATTTTAGTTTAATTAGAATTCTATTTTGAATAAATTAGAGGCTAGGTTATTTTGCTTATTTATATTCTTTCCATTCATTGTAAAAACACAAGTTTGATTTTGAGATTAATAATATTTGAGAGAGGATTCTCCAAAATTGAAAGGTCGAGTTATTCCCTTTATTTCGAACTTATCAAAGTTCTGTTCTTTGTGGCGTTCACCCAACGAACTTATCAAGGAATTGACATCCCTTATGGCGTTCACCAATCTTGGTTCTTCAATCCGCATCGTCATTAATTGCGTCGTGATTTTCGGGTCAAGGTTTTACCGTCAAATCTATCTTTTAATTTCCATTTATTTATTCGTGTTCTTATTATTTTCGTGTCAGATCTGATTTAGATCTTTCCTAGGGTTTTAGATTTCGTTATTCCGCGTTTTCGACGAGATTCCCCGACTGGGATCTCATCAACAAGTTAGTCCCCGACTTTTAATTGCGATCTTGGTCCTCCACTTTCAAATTTTACGATTTAGTCCCCAAACTTTATATTCTTCTCGATTTGCCCATTTCAGCTCTAAATTCCTTCAATTGGGTCCTCCAACCTTTGATTCGTTAACTTTGGCACCATGTACACTTCCCGGTTGATGTCACAAACTTCTCAATTGCTCATTTTAGCTCCAATTAGTATCCAATTATACATTTTCCCATTGTTTGCTTCATTCTTCGCCTTTTTGGGATATTTTCTACAAAGTATCAAATAGACACAAATTAAATAGCATATATTCTAAAACGACAATAAATTATTCTAATTTAGACATATAAATAAGTGTATAAAATACACTCATCATGAGTCAATCATCAAGAAGTGCTAAAGTGACCTGTGAAGAGTGTTGTGCAAATTACGCCACTATAGATTGCCCTATTCTGGATTGCCCATCGAAGCAACTGGACTATTTACAAGGGAGTCAACACCAGAAAAACCCATACTCAAGTACCTATAATCCAGGTTGGCATAACCATCCTACTTTTTCTTGGAGAGATCATTCTAGCGGACACATTACACCCCAATTCAACACTGAAGAAAGAAAGACTGCACTGGAAGAGATGATTGGGAAATTTGTGGAGAAGACATAACAATTCATGGGTAAAATAGATCAGTTTAGGAGAAAAACTAAAACCACAATTCAATATCAGCAGTCATCAATCAAAAACCTGGAGCACTAAGTGGGGCAAATAGCACAACTTATCACAACTAGAGCCCCGGGTACACTAATTGCAAACACTGAGGTAAACCCAAAGGAACAGCTCATGGCTATAAATGTAGAGCAAAATGAGATAAATGCAATCACTACGCGTAGTGGTGTGCATCTTCCTGAAATTTAAATAAAAAAAAGCCAACTAAAGTTCCTGAATAGATTGTGGAAAGTGGTGAGAAAATGGTTGAAAAGGAAGATGTCCATGAGGTAAAATCAACAATTAAACCTCTTGAGTCTCCTATTCCATTTCCACAGAGACTGAGGAAAACAAGAGAGGATAAACAGTTCACCAAGTTTGTAAATATGCTTAGAAAACTGCACATAAATATCCCTTTCTTGGAAGTCATCACACAAATCCCAAGTTATGCCAAGCTTCTTAAGAAGATGATGTCTAGCAAAAAGAAGCTTGAGGAACTTGAGGAGGTCACTTTGAACAAAGAATACAGCACAATTCAGCAAAACAAGCTGCTACCTAAGCTCAAAGACCAAGGGAGCTTTTCTATACCTCGCATTATAGGGGATTTACGATTCAATAAGGTCTTATGTGACCTAGGTGCAAGTATAAATCTGACGCCCCTATCTGTGTACAAAAAGTTGGGGTTGGGTGACCCAAAGGGTAGCAATTTCATTTTGCAACTAGCTTATCGATCCATTTGTTACCCTTATAGAGTTGTTGAGGATGTGCTAGTTAAAGCTGGTAAATTCATATTTTCTGCTGATTTTGTCATTTTAGACATGGAGGAAGATGAAAAATTCCTCCTGATACTTGGTAGACCATTTTTAGTTACTGTACGAGCACTAATTGATGTAGAGAAGGGAGATGTAGTGCTACGTGCTAAAAATCAGGAGGTGACTTTCACTATGATACAATTTAACACCTGCAATCCACAGTTTGAATACTGTTACATGATCGATGTAGAAATGGCCATTAGATGCTGGGAGGGGTATGAGTACAAGTTGAGAGGAGATTAAGAAGCAACACCATCCAATCTAAAGCCACCTTGAAGAGTTTGCCAAAAAGTCTAGCTCTAGACTTTAAATGAAGCGCTTATTGGGGGCAACCCAATTTTTCAATCATTTTTCTTTAGTTGCTTTATTTATTGCTTTTGAGTTATATATTTGCTTTATACTTGTTTAGTTGCTTGACATTACATTTTAGGAGTATTAGTACATTTAGAATACATGCATTAACTTGTTATGTGTTTTAAGTAATTCTTGTATTCTACTTTGCATGTTTTAGCACTTATAGTATTCATTGCACTTTTTATTTCTTTGGATGCAATACATTGCTTTTAGGATTACTAACATGTTTAGAATTCACATTTTGATATGTTAATTGCATTGAATATTTCATTGCACCTATTTTTTTCATGTTTAACCATTTTAGGATTTACTTGCATTTCTATTCGTTTTATTTCTTATCATCACAATTTTCAACTTGGTCATCTAGCTTAGGGCATATAGAGATAGTTTAGAAGTTGGTTGCATGCATTGAAAGGCATTTAGGGGTCGGAAACGGAGTCCAAAACTGAAAATTTGAGAAAATTCTGGTCACTGTTTTTCTCTACCGTGCGACCGCACGGTAGTATAACCGTGCAGTCGCACGGTTATATTCTGGGCAGAAATGGTAGATTGCTTTATATTAAGCAAGACTCTCATTTTAACCACTTTACACTTGTTTTTCTTCCCCCAAATAATCCAACATTTAGTCCCCAACCACTCCCCACTGTTTTTGCATCATCTCAACTCAAATTCATGCCTTGCATTGCATCCAAACAATTCAAAAGTTACGGATTTCTACCCAATTTCACAAAATCAAGTATGATCTTTGTGTTCTTCAATCTTTATGTAAAATGTGAATTGTGGATTGATTGGTGATGGGTTTAGGCTAGAATTGGAGTATTGAATTGTGAGTTTATGGGTGAAAAATTTTGGGTATATTCAAGTCTCCAACTCTATGCAATTCTTTGATTTCTTCACAGGCACACAAGGTGTTTGATTAACTGTCATAATGAATGTTTTGTTGAGTTTTTGCAATTCATTTTTGATGATCATCACTGCATATTATACATCATTTGTGCATCATCTAATCTTTATTTACACTGATTTAAGTCATAGAATTCAACTTGAACATCATTGCACCATGAAGTACCTCATTGCAAGGCCATTGTAGGCCCCATTGCACCATAACCCACAATTTCAGCCTCACTGCACCTACTTTGTCACATCTTTTCATGACCCAAATGAACTCCAAATGTGATGAATTTTTGACATGTTGTAGAATAAGTTATGTACTTTCATATGTTCAGGACATGTCTCGGTAAATTTTCTCTTTTCGAGGTGATGTCAAGGGATGAAAGTTAGTGGTATGTCATTTTTCAAAAAAAATCAAAATTTTTCTAAGTCCTAGTTTGGGTGTGTTGTGTTGATTTGCTTTAGTTCCTATGTGACATTTATGCTTCTAATGATCATTAATTCTTGTTTGCAAGGAATATATCATCATGGTAAACCTCGAGCCAAACTTGGATAAGAAAGAAAAGGGTCGTTTCATCCAACAAACATTGAATACCAAGCTTCAAAATGAGAACACCGCCTCTCCAAAACTGGGAAGTACTTGACCCCTCTTGTTATTTTGTGCTGAATTGTTTATTATTTCTTGAAATACATTAAGGACAATGTAGATTTCTAGTTTGGGGGTGGGAATCTCATTCATATGCTTTCATATACACATTCATTCAATTTTGGGTAGAAAATTTATAAAAATTGAAAAACTTGAAAAATCCTTAAAAAAATGGAAAATTTTGAAAATTTTTGTTGATTTATTTATTTCTTATTACATGATTTGAATTGACCTTTTGTTTTAGTTATAAATTTGGACAACATGTGAACTAAAATTTTTCTTAACATTCATTCATGTAAGACTTTAATCAAGCTTGAGCACACAGCCACTTTCGAATAATAATTTGTGTAAGGAGATGCTTGATATTTATGGGGTAAACTTGTGTACTTTGAACATAGAATTGACTAAAAAATCCCAAACTTTAAGAAATTAGGTCCCGACCTGAAATGTAGAACCAAACTGCTCGAGAAGCAGTTTGGGGGTGGAAAGGTTAGTATGAGTAGGCATTGATGGATTGAGGGTCTGATATTCTTCGTTTGCATCTTTGGTGTATTCAACATTTGTTAATCATAACTAGCATAAAAACAGAAAAATGGTGAAGGACTTATTCTACTCTTCAAATGCTTTTTGACTCGAGCAAGTAAGTCTGAGGGGTTCTTTGAACTTGAAACCCTAAACTCAACTGAGTTGGGAGCTACCGACCTAAAGCTCACTACATGGGTCAATTAGAAAGCAAGTACGGAGAGTGGACTTACACATAAGACACTTAAACATTTTTAACTTTTATGTTTAAGCCTTTATGACTAGGGTAATTAAGTCTAAGGGGTTTTTTGAACCTGGTACCCTAAAGTCGTCTAGTTTGGGAGTCATCGACCTAAAGCTCGCTACAGGGGTCCTATAGAAAGCAAGTATGAAAAGTTCTGCACAAAGATGGTAAAAGACATGGACATAAAAAGAAAAAGTCATACCTATATAAAAAAAAGAATAAAAATGGCATAATTTGTTGATTGAAATTCCTAACGCTGGAGTGTGAGATTGGGGATGGAGTACTCTTGGTCTAACGTGAATACATGTCAAATCCTAACTGCCTTGTGTGGAGAAATGCAATTTATTCATGTTTAGAAACCACATCAATAGGAAATACCTCGGGATATGAGAAAAAAAACAGAGAGGTTGTGATCATCCATGAGAGTGTAAGAAAAATCAAAAGAAATTCATTGTTGACCACATGGAATTCGGGCTTAATTCAACATGACTAGTCACACGGTGTCAAGTATATTTTTAAATGATTTTACTTTCGATTTTTGGCTATTCACACATACACACAATGAAGTTGAGCATCGGATGAATGGAAATAATTCTTGTTGTTCATATTTCTTCTCTAAAGTGAATCATCAATTTGGATTTTTGAAGTGCAAAGTCAATAAATTAATAAAAACAAAAATACTTGTTATTTGCATTTTTATAGTTTAGTTTTATTTTGTTCGAGGATGAACAATAGTTTTAGTTTGGGGTGTTGATAAGTGTATTTTATACACTTTTTCCATCCTAAAAGTAGGGTTTTATCTGTTATTTCAAGAATATTTTCTATTTATTTCGTTGTATTTTGTTTATATTTCAAGATTAATCCAAAATCGAGAAAACATTGGAATTGAAGCCGAAATCAAGCAATTGCGTGATAAAAGAGTCGAAGTGTGAAAATCAAGAGTTGATGCAGTTAATCAAGGGGCCAATTGGAAGAAAAATGGAAAAATAAATCAAATTTTAAAGAAATCAGAAGTTCAGGAGCTAAATTGCAACAATCAAAAGTTGGAGGACCTGCTGTGCAAAATATCAAGGACCAACTTATATCACTTCAAAGATGGAAATCGCACCTGGACGAGAAGTTGAGCGATCACATGGCACTCAAGGCGTGTGATCGCATGATCACTGTTCACAAAGGTAGAGTACATTCACGGACTACCATGCGATTGCATGAATTTAAACCGTGCGGTCACATGGTTAACTTTCTGGCCCGCAGCTAGGCTTTTTCGTGGAATTCGGCATTCTTTCTCCCCTAGTAATCTAATTTTTGAGAAAATCTATAAATATAGGACTTGGGGCATGAAATTAAGGGTTCCTAATTATCTTTTTTCATGCCAAAAAACTGCCAAAGTGCTGAGGGATTCATACCACGTCAAGAGCAAAATTGAAGATCAAAGAACAAAAAGATGAACGTGGTGACATCCTTTTATTTTTCTTGTAATTTCTATTAAATTATGTTTCTATGATTGTGATGAAATTTTGGTTTCTTGAATCCATGTTTTAATCTATTATTTATTTTATGCAATTCATGGTTTTGATGCAATTGATTTGTGGTTTGATTATCATATAATTTTCTGGCCAATTATTATGTGATTGATGTTATGGTTTCTTAAGTTCGAAAGATTAGAATTTCATTAGACTCTTTTCAATTGCCACAAAGTCTGATAGGGAATAGAAACATACCCTTATCCTTTGTGTTTTCTGCTATAGTATTCACAAATCTTTTAATGCTTTCTTACAAATTCGCATTCAACATAGAAATATAGTTGGGTCATGAGTAGGAATAGGTGTTAATGCTTGTCCAAAAGGGAGTTTTAACTACATTTGGAATATGCAAAACCCGCGAATTGTATTTAACAATTTGGTCAAAATATGGATGATAGAGTCAAAATGGATTCATGATTCTAACGCACTTGCTTTCATAAGTTTTAAAATCAAATCTTGTCACTTTTAGTTTAATCTTTATTTTAAATTTTCAAAAACAAAATTTTCAACTCAATCAACTCACTTGTTTCGGTTAAGGTCCGTAGTCTGAAATACAATTTACAACAATCCTCGTGGGATCGATACTTGGACTCACATCCATTATATTACTTACGCGACTCGTACACTTGAGGAGCGAACAATAGGTGCTTGAGCCTTTTTTGACATCAACAGCTTGGCTCTGTAAGGAGAGCCTCCCCCTAAGAAACGAGGTTTTCCATTACCCAACATAAAAAATCTCATACAAAATTCCTAGAAAAAATCTTCAAATACATATACATACACATACAAAAATGAGTCAAAGCTCTAATTCTAATAGCTGTCACTTTTGCATGGAACCTGTCTGGTAAAGATCTAAGGATTTTTTGTACAATTTGCTCATTTGAGTAGGTTTTCCCAAGAGCTTCAGTTGAGTTGGTGAGATCACTCAATCTATCGTAGAAGCTTTTGAAGTCTTCTCGCTCATCCATTGATAGTTTTTCAAACTTAAGAGTGATCATCTGCATCTTGGAGGTTTTGACAACATTGGTTCCTTCGTTTGCTACCCTCAAAGCATCCCATGCTTCCTTGGCGGTTCTTAAGGATGAGATTAGCTTGAATTGACCTGGATCAACCAAAGAAACAATAGCATTAAGTGCTTTAGAATTCCAATTTGCATTTTCTAATTCATCTGTAGTATATGCACTTCTAGATACAGCTATTACAACACCTTCGGCAGTGACAGTGGGTGTTGTGTAACCCTCAAGAACAGATGTCCAACAACGTTCATCAATAGAGTGAATAAAAATTTCCATACGAATTTTCCAAATATGCATAGTTACTACCGGTTAACAAGGGTGGCCTAAGAGATGCAGAATTTTCCATTTTAGAAAATCGGATCTCACTTTCTAGAAGTGGACCCGCTCTGATACCAATTGAAAATGCCAAATTTCATCACAAACAAAAAAGAGCTTAATATTTTGGCAAAAATAGATGTGTTTTCGTCAATAAAGGAAGGTACAAAAAGATATATCACATTTCAAGAGCTCAATAAAAGAAGGAAAAGTCGCTACTCTAAGCCCTAGTTTCTGCTATGCTCTATCTTCAACACTTTGAGACTTGGGGGGGCGAAAGAGGTCTTCATTCGCTCAGCTCCTCTATGATTTTGGAGGTATAAACTTTAGTTCTTTAACTACAGTGGCATCAAGTAATACCTCGGCCTTGGAAGAGCTCTACTCAAGAAGAGCTCAATCTATGACAACCTCGATTTGGAAGAGCTTTGCCTTGGATGGAAAGAGCTCAGCTTTGGATGAGCTCGGATATGGAAGACCTCATCCCTGGAAGTGCTCACCAGCAAAGTACTTGGAAGCAGTAGCTGGAAGATACTAGAAAAAGGCTTGAACTAAATACATTTAGCATAGTCCTTGGGGGGCAATTGTTGCTACCTAATTTGAGGCACTCAATCCAGCTCAAAGTATTTAAGAGACATACTTTAAGTTCCTAGTCAATAGGAGAACTAAAGGTTGTCATGAAGAATGCAATAAAGGTAGGACATCACCTTTGAATTTAGCATCTACAAAGTCCGACATTAGCACCACGGAAGAGTTCATACCCGGAAGAGCTCGGAGGAAGAACTCGACATGTCTTCCATGGATGACCACGACATGTCTTCTCTGGATGACCTCAGCCTTGAAGATCTCAGATCTTGGAGGACCTGGGAGTTAGGAGTATGGGAGGACTTAAGAATTCTAAATTATGGTCTTGGGACGATCTAATATTAGGTGCTAAGATATTCAGATTTTTAGGACGTAATAGTTAACAATTTTGTGAACAAGGGACTAAATTGAACATTTTTAAAAGTCAAGGAGTTAGGTGTAATTTTGTATACTTGATAAGGTAGGTTATGGTTAGGTTGAAAAGTGAAGGCTGAAATTCTGAAGATACAGATCACGCTCGTCTCACGCTCAATTCATGCTCGAGGCTTGATTTCCAATAGCCCACCACTCGAGTCACGCTTGAATTCTCCTCAAGCGACCCCTGCCTCAATTCAGAGCGCTCGAATGGCCCTTAAGGAAAAAGAGACCACTTGAATACCACTCAAATTTCCCTGAGTGTTCAATGGCCAAAACGGGACCTAATTCAGTTTTAAACCTATTTTTCGTAGACCAATTCATTCTTCTACAGAAACCTAGCCTATGCACAAAATTCTTAGAAGGTTATTGTCATTATTTCAGAGGCTTAACATCATCATAATCCTCTCTTGATTTCATATGTCATTGAAGATCCAAGAACCAAATTCACCTTTGATAGAATCTATGTTCTTCTTGTGATCTGACAACCCAAATTAGGAAAACATCAATTGTTCCTAAACAAACGCTTGGCATCCTTTAACCTAAGGATTACTTTTTTAATTGTGAAACTTCAGAGTTTCTAGAGGTTGAAGAAGGTTGGACTACAAGCGCAGAAAGTTCACAAGAAAGGGAATTTCTTGGGGTATCCACTTGGAAGAAACATCAAGATCTGAAAGCTGCTAGAGGTAGCTGTATCTTGGGTTAGCAGGGATAGATTTGCATTGTCTAGCAGGGAAACCTGAATAAATCTAACTGTAACCGGAATTACTTATAGTGAAGGTAACTAGCTTGGGCTCGGAGTTTTTCCCACGTTGAATTTCTCCGTCATCATATTGTTGTATTGATTATTTATTGCTTTTCATTATTAAAATTGTGGTAATTCAATATAGGATAATAGAACTTGTTTGAATACTGATCTAGAAACTATTAAAATTGACGTGTTAATTTTAATTATGTTATTTTCGCACTAAGGTCGAACTATTTGGGGTAACCCAAAACTTTCAATTGGTATCAGAGCTTAATTTCAATTCCTGGCCTTATATTTTGTTTAGATGAGTAGTTCATTATCTGTCCCGCCATTATTTGATGGCTCAAATTATGCTTATTGAAAAGTTAGGATGAGGGTTTTCTTAAAATTCATAGATGAGTAGGTTTAGAGGAGTGTTGTAAATGGATAGTCAGAGCTATCCACTACCATAGCTGGTGTAGTCACTCCCACGCCTATAGCTAACTAGACTAGGAATGAGAGAGATGAGTGTAATTGGATTAGCAAAGCCTTACATGCCTTGTTTATGGATGTCTCCCAGGAAGAATTTTGGAGAATATCCATGTGTGAGGTAGCCAAAGAAGTTTGGGATATCTTATAGACCACACATGAGGGAACTCAGGCTGTTAAAAATTCCAAGTTGTAGATGTGGACCATTAGGTTTGAAGAAATTAGAATGAGGGATGATGAGACATTTGATGTCTTTTATGCGAGCTTAAACGACATTGTCAAATCTAGTTTCAATCTAGGTGAGAGAATTCCTGAGTCCAAAATTGTTAGGAAAATCCTTAGATCCTTACATGAGCGTTTCAGACCTAAAATCACAGCTACTGAAGAGAGTAAGGACATAGACACCATAAAAATTGAAGAATTGGTAGGATCTCTTCAGACTTATGATCTTACCTTGGATAAACCTGCTAAATCTAAGTTTATTGCCATGAGCACCTCTAGGATTACTGAATCTGACTCGTTTGATGAAAGTGTTGAAGATGAGGATGTTGCGTATATGATTAAGAAGTTTAAAAAAAATACTTTAAGTCTAAGAAAGGGAAATTTGGGAAATTCTAGGGTGACTCTCGTAAATTGATAAAGGGAAAGAGAGATAAAAGAGAACCTGGAGAGTACAGGAAAGTACCTAAACATGTGAGGTGTCATGAGTGTCAAGGATTTGGGCACATGAGAGCTGAGTGTCCTAGTAATTGGAAGAAGTCTAGTAAGGATATGAATACTACTCTAACTGATAGTGAATCTGAATTAGGTAACCAGAGTGATAAGCCCACCCACGAGGAAAGTCAAAAGTACATGGCCTTCACTTCTAGGATTAAGAGTGAATCTGGAAGTGTCAGTACGAAGAGTGGTGACCCATGTAGTGGTGAGTCTTCAGGAGAAGAGTCTGAGAGTCAACAGGATATTCATGAGGCGTTTGACCAATTATATGTTTAGTTCCTTAAATTGAAGAAAGAAAGTAACGCCGCCTTTAAGAAATTGAATAAAGTTGAACTAGAAAGAAGGGCTTAATGGTCAAACTAGAAGAGTCCAATAGGAAGTTATAGGGTGTGACTAATGAGAAAGAGAGAGACCCTAGAAAAGAAGGTTATGTGGTTAGAAAGTGAAATTGAGAAGTCCTCTAGGTTAGCTAGTGAGTTGATGTTGAGAAAGGGAATTTAGAAATCCAAGTTTGCAACATTTTGAGCAAACTTGAATATTCCAAAGCTCAATTCCTTGCCTTTTTTAGTAGTTCTAACAAGTTAGAAAACATTCTAGGAATGAGAAAGACTGCTGGTAATAGGGATGATCTAGGTTTTGATAAGAACACTACTAGCACATCTAAGACCACATTTGTCCCTGCATGTGACCAACCCAAATATGTGCCTAACCCTCAGCATAGGACTCGTAGACCTAGGAATAGACATCAGCGTTCACAATACAATGGTCCGAGTTTGTCCCTACTTATTTTCATTGTGGTGAGTTAGGTCACATACATCCTAGATGTCATCATATCCTGAACAGAAAACATAACATGAGATTTAATAAGAATCATAATCAGGAGTCTATTGGTCAAGTTATATTTCTTGCTAATCAAGTTAACATGTTGACCAAATTTGTGACACAAATTTTTGGTAAGTTTTGTGCTACTAGACAGGAATGGGTGAAGAAGAGTGATCATAGAAGTCTGAATATTGGCCACAATGCTCGGAGAGATAAGACCGTGTTAATACCTAACTGATTGGGTATTTTTGATGCATACATGAGTTTATATTATTATTTATTATTGCATACATCCTATTTATTTACCTGCTTTTAGATAGTTGTTTTTGCATGTGCATTTTTATGATTGCTTCGGCACATGCATGTTTTTGTTTTTGTTTTCGTTTTTGATGAATGCTTGATTTTTTATTTTTTATTTTGGGTGAGATGCATTATCATGCTTTCAAATATTGGAAAACACAAAAATCATTGAAAAATGGAAAATTAAAAAACGTGGAAATATTTGAAAAATAACAAAAATAGTTTATTTTGAATTGGATATTTTTACAGCATGACGTAAAACTTACTTAAACTTGTGTGTTGTGACCATGTTTAAGTTTATTTAATGAGTTGTAGCATTATTCCATTTCTTTCTTAGGTTACTATAAAGTACTGAGTATAGGTGTCTTCATGTACCATCTGCACTGTATACACTTTGTGATGACAGCCACTCATTTGTAAGATAGCTTTGAACATGAATTGACCAATTCTAGTAGACCGAAGCTCTAATAAATCCCCTTGTAACAAAAAAATGCTCATACCTTAATGTTCTTTTTCGGGGCCTATTTGACTCGACTTGTTAAGCTTGAAGGGTGCTTCATCACCTGGTGCCTATGGTCAACTAACTTAGGTTAACAAGTCGAAAGTTCGCTACAGGGGTCATCTTAGATAATAAGAATATGCGTGCAATGCTATAAGCAATATTCAGATCGTAGGTCTACACAAAGAATATGAAATCTCATCCAGTAGCAAACCATATGACTTAGACAGCAGTGACTTATCCTTAGGATTGTCCAGATTTGAGTGCTAGTTAGATTCATCCAGAGATATGTTGACTGCCACCAGCCAGACGTATCTGTCTCGTTATCAGTCTCAAGCACTCAGATATATCTGCAAGCAAAAACATGATCTACCTAGTATAAGAATAGGATGCATGCAATAAAAAAATAAAAAAAGGAAAAAATGCGTTTTTTTTAAATATCCATGTTCCTATTCAGAAGGAAGTGATACTCCAATTTGTTTCCTAAGGCTTTCAAATTTGACAGTATCGAGGGCCTTAGTGAACAAATCTGCAAGCTGTAGATCAGTCTGTATGTGCTCCAGATTGAAAATCTTTTGTTCCACCAATTCTCTGATGAAGTAGTGTCGGATGTCAATGTGTTTAGTTCTGGAGTGCTGGACAGGGTTTTTTGAGATGTTAATGGCACTGGTGTTGTCACAAAACATAGTGGCTTGTTCTGTAGAAATCTCATAGTCTTCCAATTTGTTTCATCCAAAGAAGTTGTGTACAGCAACTACCTGCTGTAATATACTCCGCTTCGATTGTGGAAAGGGACACTGAATTTTATTTTCTGCTTAGCCATGCCACCAAGTTGTTGCCAATATAAAAACAACCTCCAGATTTACTCTTCCGAGCATCCACATTCCCAGCCCAGTCTGCATCTGAATAACCTGTAAGTAGGGCAGTGGTGTCTCTAGTGAACTAGATTCCATAACTCAATGTACCACTTACATATTTGATGATCCTCTTTACAGCAGCAACATGAGACTCCTTGGGTTTGGCCTGATATCTTGCACACACACCAACATTGAAGGATATGTCCGGCCTACTGGCAGTAAGGTATAGAAGACTTCCAATCATGCTTCTGTAGAGGGATGGATCTACATCCTTGCCACTGTTATCTTTTGAAAGTTTCAATGTTGTTGCCGTGGGAGTTCTCATGGCCTTTGCATCTTCAAGTCCAAATTTCTTCACAATATTTTTAGCATACTTTGCTTGAGATATGAATATGCCAGATTCATCTTGTTGTACCTGCAAACTAAGGAAAAAGGTTAGTTCACCTACCATACTCATTTCAAATTCTCTTTTCATTGTATTTATATATTCATCAATTTTGGACTTAGATGTAGACCCAAATACAATGTCATCAACATATATTTGAGCTACAGTTAGTCCAGGATTTAGATGTTTAATGAAAGAATTTTATCAGTTCCTCCCCTTTTGTATCCGTTGCTTAGCAGGAATGATGTTAGCCTTTCATACCAAGCTCTTGGGGCTAGTTTTAACCCATACAAAGCCTTTTTGAGTCTAAAGACATAGTCTGGGTGAGATGGATCTGTGAACCCTTAGGGATGCTCCACATAAGCTTCCTCATTGAGTATACCATTTAGGAACTCACTTTTGACATCCATCTGGTATATTTGAAATTGATGTAGCAGGACACAGCTAGCAATAGTCTGATGGATTCCAGTCTGGCTACCGGAGCAAATGTTTCATCAAAGTCTATCCCTTCAATCTGGGTATAGCCTTGAGCAACTAATCTGGCTTTATTTCTAACAACATTTCCTTGTTCATCTGATTTGTTCTTGAAGATCCATTTGGTTCCAATTACATTACCTTCTTTAGGACGTGGTACCAGTTCCCAGACATTGTTTCTTTCAAATTGGTTGAGTTCCTCCTGCATAGCTTGTACCCAGTTTCGTCTGTCAAAGCTTCCTTGACAATTTTTGGTTCAGCCTGTAACATACGACAGATGTTTCCCATATCAGTAGCAAATTTTCTTCTGGTTACATTTCTTTCAGACAGATTAGTGAGAATGTTGTCAAGTGGATGTGCTTTTTGAATACTAGTAGGTGGTTGTTTCGATAGTTCTGATTCTGCAATATCAGGTATGTCTGGGTAGTCAGATGTGTCTGGATATGCAGATGGTACTGGATGCCCAGATTCCTCCTGGTCGCATCCTTCAGTATTATTGAGGCTTCCAGCTTGGTATTGTTCTTCTTCTAACTTTTCAGTTCTGACCTGCTCTTTTGGTGGAATTTACAGTTATTCAGCATCTGCTTCCTGCAAGTTCAAACTATTAGTGTCATCCACTTTTACATTAACTGACTCAAGAACGGTTTGAGTTCTAAGGTTGTAGACTCTATAGGCCCTACTATTTTCAGCATAACCCAAAAATATTCCTTCATCCGATTTTGAGTCAAGTTTTCCTAGATGCTCCCTATCTTTTAAAATGTAACATTTACTTCCACAAGCATAAAAGTAATCACCCCTAGGTTTTCTACCCTTCCAAATTTCATAGGGAGATGATTTGTTCATGTTCTAAGAATGACTCTATTGATAACGTAACAAGCAGTATTTATGGCTTCAGCCAAAAATTTTGTAGGCAATTTGTTGCTGTTTAGCATGACACGAGCCATCTCTTGTAGAGTTCTATTTTTTCTTTCCCCCACTCCATTCGGTTGAGGAGTCTTCGGGGATGAGAATTCATGCTTGATTCCATATTGTAGAGTCTTCTATTTTTTCAAACTCTCTTCCATGATCGCTTCTGGTCATTTTGACTCTTACCTGTTCGTCAGAATTTTCATTTCTCAATTCTGAAATAGATTAGTAAACTTGTCAAATGCATCCAATTTATCACGAATAAACATGACCCAAGTGTATCTTGAGAAATCATCAACACACACACAAATATACCTCTTGCCACCAATACTTTCCTTTTGAATAGGACCCATCAGATCCATGTGAATTAGTTCAAGTATATGAGAAGTATTAATAGATGTCCATGATTTGTGTTGACTTTTGATTTGCTTACCCTTTTTACAGTCACTGCAGATTTCATCTGGAATATTTTTTATGCTAGGCAAGCCTCTCACAGCCTGTAGTCTGGTCAGCTTCATGAGATCATGGTAATTTAGATGCCCTAATCTGTTATGCCACAATTTCTCATTTTTGGTCCTAACAGAATTGCAAGTTATGTGACTTTCAAATGTATAACATTTGTCTTTGGATCTATCTCCCTTAAACAAAAAACTTTTTAACGGATTAGAGTTCTTGTCACAACTTAAAACCTTGTAATAATATTTAGAAAAAATAACAAGTAGATTATCATCACACAATTGTCTTACACTAATCAAATTTACCTTCAGTCCTATAACATATAAGATATTGGTTAAGGTAGGCAATCCCTTGATGTTGATGATACCAGATCCATCTATCTTACCTTTTTGGACATCACCAAAGGTAACAACACATGTCTCGGCTTTTTCAAAATGTGTTAGCAAAGAGATATCACCTGTCATGTGTATAGAACATCCACTATCAAAATAAAATATGTTAGGAATCAAAGCACTTAAAGATAGTTGAACTACATACGCGTTAGTTCTAATTTTCTTTTCTTGCCTAGAAACTAGTCTTCTTTTGTGTGAATTGATTAATTTTAACTACTAATGACACCTAAATACATCATGACCAGATTTAGCACAAAAGTTACAGAATACCTGAAAGACAGATGTATCCTGCCGACTCTGACAAGGTTGAAATTTTCTACCGACCTAACGAACAGACTCATCTTGCTTGTACAAATTCAGCTAAAATTGTCTTCTTCTATAGTTCCTAGCTAGATGTGAGTTTTGAGTTCCAGCAGCATTGAATTGATGATGATAGGAGGTAGATGCATCTGTGTAGTTTCTACTTTGCTCCTTGTATCCATATGATAAGTGCATTATTAACGCTTATTTTGTGCACTTATAGCCTTAGCCTATTGTTGATTTGATCATATTTAAGTATTATTAATGCATTTTATATTTTATGTTGTATAGGATCATAAAGGAAGAGAAAAGAGGAAGAAAGGACCAAAATGCACCTAAAACTGAAGTTTGGGGACCTTGGGGTTCAAATAAGTTACGACCGCAACACCAAACATTCACGGTCGTAACTCTTTGATAGGAATAGGCGAAAAACTCAGCAAAAAATGTAAAAATTCAGCAGAAACTAATTTATGGCCGTAAAGAATAAGTTACGGCCGTAACTTGCTCGCCAAGAAATTTTCTTATCTGATTCATTGCATAATTTTCGTATATCTTGTAGGTAAAGGTAGGGCACGATTTTGGGAGTATTAAAGGAGCAAAATAACCACAAAACGGAGGCTGGACATTGAGGAAAATTGAAAGCGAAATATAGAGCATTCTTGGGAGATTTTCAAATGCAAGAATATCAACAACAATGAAATTCATGAAGCAACTTGAAGAATCTACGACAACCACGCTAGGCTAAATAAATCTTTACTTTAGTAGCAAATAAATCTTGTGCAGGTTTAGTAGTAATTCAACTTGGATTGATTAATTCGAGCTTGTGGAATTAACAATCCAAATCAATCTATTCTTCTAAATTTTCATACTAGTCGTACATTAAATCCTAAGAGCTTGTTTAGGATTATCCGTGCCTAGAATTGGTTCGAAGAGCTTGTTTTGAATAAATACACATAAGAAAGAATTTAGATAATCAGAGCTTGTTGATTATTTATGATTGATAATTGAATTAGGGATAGAAACACGTTACAAGGAAAAGTATAACATTAATTAAGGGTACAACCGAACCCCGAGAACAAGATTTCTTCTCATATTAATTCTCTAGTCCTATTTAATTATTTATTTTATGCATAGTTTTTATTTAAGAAATTCCAAACAACAACCCCCCCCCCCCCCAATTCTATTCTAATTGATCGAACAACTATTTTTAGTTCACCGTTCCTTATGGGATCAACCCTTACTCTCGCTACTACATTATTAATTAATATTTAGTGAGTAAGGAATTATTTATTATTTTGGTGCATCAGACACGCATCACCATATCCAAATTATCTTACAATGTTCATTTTATTGCCATGATTTTTACCTTTACCTTCATATCCAAGACACGTTTCATACTAACAGGTCTGCCACTGTTTAGGATTTCATCAAGCTGGACAGATCCAAATACCAATTTCTTGATCTTGTCTTATGCTTTAGCAAGTTCTGAGCTTAACCTGCTTACCTTATTTTGTTTGTCATCTGGAAATGCAGATGCGTCCAGATGTCATTATCTGCCGTGTTCAGCGAAGGCCTGCAATAGTTGGATCTTTTCTTCTGCATCTTGAAGTTCCTTTTTCAAATTTTCAGAGTTTGATCCAGTTTCATCTGGATCAGTGGCCGCATACGATGGGTTACCAGATTCAGTACCAGATAACTGTAAAGCAGTAAGGGTAGTTACCTATTTTTCAGAATTGTTGATGTCTGATTCTGATTCAGATTCATCTGTATCCCCATCGCTCCATGTAACATTCATGGCCTTCCTTCCTTTGGTCTTCTTTTGAATATTAGGACAATCTGCTGCAATATGTCCATATCCTTCACATTCTCTGCATTGAATACGACTCTTAGGCTTTCCTTCAGATGAGTTAGCATTATTTTTGGGATAGAAATTGTTTTTCCTCCATTGTTTTTGTGGTTTTTGATTCTGGCTTTGAGGAATTGTGGATCATTCTTTTTGTTTTCCCATGAGGAACTTTTTAAATTATCTGGTGAGAAGTGCGAAGCTTTCATCGTCATCTGTCTCCCCAGATTTTTCTGGATCTTCACTGCATGCCTTGAAAGCAATCCTTGGTTTTTTTTCTTTCTTTCTTCGGGCCAGATTTAACTCATGTGTCATTAATGACCCTATGAGTTCCTCAACTCGCGTGGTTGAAAGATCTTGCTTTCTTCAATAACTGCCACTTTTGCATGGAACCTGTCTGGTAAAGATCTAAGGATTTTTTGTACAATTTGCTCATTTGAGTAGGTTTTTCCAAGAGCTTCAGCTGAGTTGGTGAGATCACTCAATCTGTCGTAGAAGCTTTTGAAGTCTTCTCACTCATCCATTGATAGTTTTTCAAACTTAAGAGTGATCATCTGCAGCTTGGAGGTTTTAACAGCATTGGTTCCTTCGTTCGCTACCCTCAAAGCATCCCATGCGTCCTTGGCGGTTCTTAAGGATGAGATTAGCCTGAATTGACTTTGATCAACTAAAGAAACAATAGCATTAAGTGCTTTAGAATTCCAATTTGCGTTTGCTAATTCATTTGCAGTATATGCACTTCTAGATACAGTTGTCACAACACCTTCAGCAGTGATAGTGGGTGTTGTGTAACCCTCAAGAACAGATGTCCAACAACATTCATCAATAGACTGAATCAAAATTTCCATACGAATTTTCCAAATATGCATAGTTACTACCAGTTAACAAGGGTGGCCTAAGAGATGCAGAATTTTCCATTTTAGAAAATCGGATCTCACTTTCTAGAAGTGAACCCGCTCTGATACCAATTGAAAATTTAAAGTTGTCTAAATTTTATGTTTAACGAACAGACCGTCACAGATATGTCTGGACAGTAACAATTAACATTGAATCGTTAAGATTTGTTTTAGCACAATACCAGATGAATCTTGCTGATGCAGATTCGTCTAGCTTGTAAAACGTAAATAGATAGAATAAATTATGCAGAATTGTAAGTAGACAAGAACACAATATTTGAGCTTAACATGGAAAAAACCCTAACAGGGAAAACCCACGTGCCTGCACTCTGGGGACAAAAATCAATCACTATATAAGAAAAGAGTTTATACAAAGCAATCTAAACTATAGAATAAATCTATGCATAGACTTATCAAATATCCAAGAAATAGATCATTTCCTGATCCTTCTACGGCATGTAATATGAGCTGGCATCCCACCACTCTTCCATAACTTTCTTTGAATCTGCAACACTTTTCAACAGTCTCGAACTCCCGTTCGAATATGATTCAAATCTCCCATTTGATCTTTACGCTAAAAGTCTTTTCTTTTCTAAGTGATTGATAATCTCCTCCCGGAGAACCGAAGTCAAGAACACAGTTGAATCCGTGAATATTAGTGCACGACATGAAAATTAGCTTCAAGACTCCACAGAGAAAATGTCCATATTTCTCCTATTTATGTGCAATTGGAATTCTTGACCATCAAGAATCCTTATTGCATAAAATCTCTATTACCTGCAAGTTCATCAAATATAATTAGAGATAATGGTAAAATAATCATAAATCTTACAATTAGTAAAGATAAGGTAAGATAATCACAATAGGTTATGGAATAAAAGATCTTACCATATGAATTGATAAACTTGTGACAAGTGCTTTATTAGCACGTATTTAATTCACTTATTATCTTATTTTGTTATTGGTTTGATCCTATTGAAGTATCGTTTAATGCACTTTCATTTATTGTGCTATGTAAGGTCAAAAAGAAGAAAAGAAAGGAAATAGGACCAAAGAAATACAAAAAAATCAAGAAGTGAGGTTCAAGGGCATATTCAAAGAGATCCAAATCAATAATGACATGTAGGAAGAAGATTAGATGCAAAAATTATGGTCAACGAAGGTTTGGGGTGAAGTTAGAAATCAAAAACCCGCAATGATTGTGATCATGAATTTTAGTCATAGATTGAAGTTCAATTTGGTCATATAATAATTTCGAATTTTGGAAGAGCTATTTCACAAATAATTGTAGATATTTGAGTTTTCTTTCCAATGCAACTTGAATCACCACAATCAGACTTCGGGAAAGAAAGTTATGGCCAAAATATCGAACAAAGACGCTTCTCGGCAGAAATGCACTTACGGCCGTAAATGATAAAGTTACGGCCGTAACTTCCAAATTCCAAAAATTTTCAGTAGCTCACTTACAGCCGTAAATGACAAAGTTACCGCCGTAACTTTCTCACGAAGAGATCTCCTTATCTGATTCAAGGTCTATCTTTGGTATATTTTTGGGGTAAAGCTAAGGCACGATTTTAGGAGTATAAAAGGAGCAAAATCACTACAAAAAGAAGGCTGGACATTGAGGAAAATTGAGAGCAAAATATAGAGCATTCTTGGGAGATTTTCAAGTGCAAGAATATCAACAACAATGAAATTCATGAAGCAACTTGAAGAATCTACCACAACCATGTTAGGCTAAATTCCATATTTTGTTCAAAGAGGAAGTTGTGTTAACTTGATTATGTTATTTTCTTTTCCTACAAATTAGTAGCGTGAATTTATTCCTTTATTTCAATTGTTGGATTATTATGTTTTGAATGTTCATTGAGATTATTTGATTAATAGTTTAATTTGGCCAATTGGATTATTGATCTTTGGATTCATGAATATGCTATGTTTAGATTCTTGATCCGTAATTGTCATTGAATCTTTACTTTAGTAGAAAATAAATCTCGTGCAGATTTATTAACAATTCGACTTGGATTGATTAATTCGAGCTTGTGAAATTAATGATCCAATTCAATCTATTCTTCTAAACTTTCTTACTAGTCGTGCATTAAATCTTAAGAGCTTGTTTAGGATTGTCCATGGCTAGAATTGGTTCGAAGAGCTTGTTTTGAATCAATACACATAAGGAAGAATTTAGATAATCAGAGCTTGTTGATTATTTATAATTGATAATTGAATTAGGGATAGAAACACGTTACAAGGAAATGTATAACATTAATTGGGGGTACAACCGAACCCGAGAACAAGATTGCTTCTCATATTATTTCTCTAGTCATATTTAATTGTTTATTTTTATGCATATTTTTTATTCAAGCAATTTCAAACAACAAATTCCCACATTCCATTCTAATTGATCGAACAACTAAAATTAGTTTCCGTTCCTCGTGGGATCGACCCTTACTCTCGCTACTACATTATTAATTAATATTTAGCGAGTAAGGAATTATTTATTATTTTGGTGCATTGCGACACGCATCAACTTGACTTACCAATAATCAAGATACTCGGCCATATCAGGAAAAAGATCTTACCATATGTAAAGATAAGCTTGAATACCAAGAATTAAGATACTTGACCTAATCCTACTTGATTATGCTCGGCCATATCAAGAAATAAATTATCAAGAAACTTACAAAAATTTCATATCATAAAAGATCAATGTTTCTTGATTCAAATAATATATCACAAGATTTCGAGATCAACATATCATGATTCTAAAGAATCAATATTTCTTGATTCAACCAAAATCATTATCTCCAAAAATAAAATGATTATCACAAACATAGGAGATATTATATTCAAGAAATATTTACGTAATTTAATTAAACTTAATAAATTACTAAATACACGTATTTAGTAATTAAATTAAATTTTCTTAAATTACATACTTGGGAAAAATAGATAATGCCAACAATATCAAGTTAACATCCGTAAATAAAATTAAAACAATGGGTTCGTAGATCCGACTCTTCTATAATCTAGACGACTTTTTAGCTGAAAATAAGAACTTGCGGAAGAATGGTGCCTACTTGTAGTAGGGCTTTAGATTTTCGACGTTCCATGGTACAGGAAGAGGCTTGGAGTTCATGGTTCTTAGACTGTATGAGCCCTTCCCAACCTTTCGAATGACTTCGTATGGTCCTTCCCAAATAGGTCCGAGCTTCCCAGGTTGGTGACTGGCTGCTTCACTTCGGTGCAGGACAAGATCCCCCATTTTGAAATCTCTCTTTTTGACTCGGATGTTAAACTTCTTGGACATGGCCGCAGCTATTCTTAGGGTGGCATTTTCCCCGACTTCTTCCAAAAGATCTAAACTTTCCCTTTGTCCCTCAATTCTGTAGTCATTGCACGGAAGCTGGGAACTATTACTTCTACTAAATAGTGGCTTCCATTCCAAAGGCTAGCATGAATGGAGTTTCCCCGGTTGCTATCTTGAATGTTGTTATGTTTGTCCAAAGAATTTCAGGAAGGAAATCTGGCCAATCACCTTTGGCACTATCAAGATGAGTCCTCAGGTCTTGCAAGATAGGTTTGTTTGTTACCTCAGCTAATCCATTACTTTGCGGGTGTTAAACTGAAGTTAACTTGTGCTCAATCCCTAAATTCTTGCAGAATTGCTTGAAGGCTTGGCACTCAAACTGTCACCCATTATCAATGATCAATGTCTTGGGAAGACCAAAATGGTAGATAATCAATTTCTAGACAAATGACTCCAACTTTTGTTCTGAAATTACAGAGAGAGGTTATGCTTCTACCCACTTCGTAAAGTAATCCACGACCACTGTTAAAAACTTAACTTGGCCACGAGCTATTGGAAAAGGCCCAAGTATGTCAATTCCCCATTGTGAGAACGGGTATGGGCACAAGATCGGGGAGAGCTCTTCTGCTGGCTGATGTAGTCGGGATGCAAATCTTTGGCACTTATCACAAGTCTTCACATAGTTGAGGCTATCCTTCCTCATGCTTGGCCAGTAGTAATCGTATCTCACCAATTTCATTACTAGAGCTCTTATTCATTGGTATCCTCCACAAATTCCTTCATGAATTTCGGTCATAGCAATGGTTGCTTCTTTGGAGTCAGACACCAAAGGTAGGGAAGTGTGAAACTTCGACTGAATAAAGTGTTTTGTATGATGGTGTACCTTGTGGCTCTTGATTTGATCCTTCTGGCTTTTACTTTTTCATTTGGAAACTTTCCCAATGTCAAGAATTCAATGATTGAATCCATCCAACTAGGCTCATGTTCTGAAATATCCATGACATCGGCTTGTTGTGTGATGGTGGGCTCATGAAGCGTTCGCAAAAAACAATCCTTTCTAAGTTATCCAAGTTGGAAAAAGTCAGTCTTGACAAGGCATCGGCTTTGTGATTGGTGGACCTTAGTATTTTATCTGTATTACAAGATTTAAACTTCATTTGCAAGTCCAAAACCACCATTCTGTAAGATGACATCTTTTCTTCTTTTGCTTCAAAAGTGCCATTAACTTGCTCCACCACCAACTGCGAATCACTCATGACCTTGACATGCTCCACCTAGAGATGTTGCGTAGCTTGAAGCCCAACTATCACAGCCTCATATTTTGCATCATTATTAGTGGTCGGGAAGTCAAATCTAACTACGCACTGAATCTCCATTGTGGCATCATCTTTTCTTAATATGATTCCAGCCCCCGAGCCTATGGCGTTTGATGTTCCATCAACTTGCAAAGTCCATGTATCCTCTTTTCTCTCATGACTTATTGGCCCTCAATATCTTGGGGCGAGTTCGTCCACGAAGGCCGCCAAGACCTGTGCTTTTATGGAAGGTCAGGGTTTGAATTCAATGTCATACTCTCCAAGTTCAATTGACCACTTGAGTAGATGGCTAAAGACGTCTGGTTTCTACAGTATCTGTTTCAGAGGTTGATTGGTGAGGACTGTTATGGCATGAGCTTGAAAATAAGGTCTCAACTTTCTGGCTGTTGTGACAAGGGCAAACGAGAGTCGCTCTGCCAGAGTATATCAAGTTTCAGAATATAGTAGCATTTTGCTGACGTAGTAGACTAGTTTCTGAACTTTTCCTTCTTCCTTGACTAGAACGGTGCTAACTGCGTGCTCTGATACTACTAGATATAGGAACAAATCATCCCCTAGATTTGGCTTCACCAATATTGGAGGCGACCCCAGGTATTCCTTGAGCTTTTTGAAGCAAGTTTCGCAGTCTTCATCCCACTTGAACTCCTTGTCATCTCTGAGAGACTTGAAGAAAGGGAAGCATTTATCTGCTACTCTTGACATGAAACGACCCAATGCTGCTACTCTTCCTGTAAGTTTCTGGACCTCCCTTATGTTCCTTGGAGGCTCCACGGATGTAAGGACTATGATTTTATAAGGATTAACTTCAATGCCTTGTTGGGTGATCATGAACCCTAAGAATTTACCTGAGCTTACCCCGAAAATGCACTTGGCAGGATTTAGCTTCATCAGATGCTTTTGGAGTGTAGAGAAGATGTCGCTATATTGTATCGATCGAGAATTTTTCAGTTGATTATAAAATAAATATTTAATTTTTCAAAAATGTGTCGCTATAATTTCACCTATTCTTTTTAAAATTTAAAACGTGTTCGTCTTGCCATGTTGATTATTTCGAGCCAACAAAATATAATTTGAGTCCAATTCGATTTTCTAGCCCAATTTCATAATTTTAAATATTGTCCAAGTCCAAATTTATTTAAGCTCCAAAATTATAATTTATTTTAAATACGAATTATTTTTAAGTCTAAAATTTCAAAGTTCAATTTTAATATTATCCAAATTTATTTTAAATCCATGTCTTATCTTTTGAATAATTATTTTTAAAGGTATTCTATTCGCACACGTATTCTTGTATCCCAAATTTTCACAATTCTATTTTAAATAAAACGTTTCCATATCCAACGTTTCACAATTCTATTCCGATGATAATACTTCCCATAATAATCTATATATACCCATATATTCCCCCAATCCAATTCACGCACACACAAAATCACAACAATTTCCCAAGTTCAATTTCTCTTCCACCTTCAATGACATGGCAATCACAGAGCCATAATCAACGCCATCACCAACCTCCATCACGATGTCAAACTCACTGCCGGAAAACCAAAACCAATTTCGAATCTCTATCAACCGGCTGCCAATCTGCAGCCAAGATCCCACCATCAACCTCAATCAACAGATTTCAACTCCAATCTGCAATCTAATTTTCACAACCACAATCTGCCCAGTTCTCCAACAGCCCAACTCATCGAACCACCAATGTCGAGTTTCACCACCACACCGCACTACACAACTCCAAACGAACCCAAGAAAATTCAATCCCCAATCGATTTCACAACTACACCACCAAAATCGTCGCCTTCCAAAAACCAGCCACAACATCGCCACCTCCAAACCATGGCTTCCCAAGCCAAGAAAGCCCAAAAGCAAGAATAAAACTTAACCCAAACACGTACCTCGGACCGCCGACCTTCGTTGCCGGAGTTTAGTCGAAATCGCAACTTCCAAAAGCCTAATCCCAAGCCTCGATTTTTGCACCCGAAATTCACCCAACTCTTCTTCTTCGCCGCCCCTCAACCCGCCGTTGTCACCGCTACATGATTGTACATCGCCGCCAGAGTGAGGCACTGGCAGATTGGCGTCGACTTCGCCCGGCTCTCCTCTCTTCTCGGTTGAGCGAAGTGAGAGAGAGAGAAACTAATTTTTATTCTTATTTAAGTTTTGACTTTAAAATTTACCTTTAAGCCCCCCCATCTTTTGAAAGTCATTTAATTTGGTCCCTATTGATTTGAAATCCTTTTAATTTCAACCTCAAAGTTTTCTATTTCAGTCCATTGATTTTAATACATTATTATTCAATCCCTCTAGTTTTTGAAATATTTTATTTAGCTCTAAAGTTTTGCAAATCATTTATCTCAGCCCCAATTGTTTTGAAAATAAATTAGTTAGTCCCTAAGATATTTAAATCATATGAGTCGATCAAATAGTTTTCAAAATCATTTATTCCGATCCCAACTCTTTTCAAATTCCAACTATGTTTGATTTTCAATTTAATCCCTAAAAACTTTGATTCTTCTTTTAAAAACTCTTCAGTTTTAAAACCTTTAAATTCCAAAATACTAGTTTAAGATTTATTTTGTAAATGGATAGACGAGGAGTTTGGACGTTTAGAAGATTGACGTTTTCCCACTCAACAAACTCGAGAATACTTTCAAAGTAGGTTCATACTTCAAAAACTTTTTCTTTAAATTGCGCAATATTAAATAAATTACTATTGCAAATTCCTACACGTTATTATGTGATTTATGAGATTTACTTGTCTTCGGAAATGATGTTACTTGCTTTCGAGCATGAGATTACTTATCTTCAGATATGATGTTTACTTGCCTCCGGGCATGACAATTACTTGTCTTCAGACATGAGACTTCTTGCCTCCGGGAATGACAATTACTTGCTTGTTTAAGCGTGATGTTATGAGAATTTATGACTTAAATTGCATGATTATATGTGTTATTTATGATATAGTTTATTTAATCTTGCGTTGAGCCTACTGAGTATTTCTATGAAATGCTCACCCTTTCTTTAAACTTACAAATTTTCAGATTTCGAAGTTGGTGGGGGAGCGCGCGATGGTGGCTATTGAAGAATTATTAATTATGTTTTGAGATAATTTATTTAAACGCATTTAATTTTGAGATTTCGAAATTCTTATTATTGTAGAAGTTATTTTTTTTTTAAACATTTGAATTATTTATCATTGAATTTTAAATGAAATTGAATTTTTAGTTATTTTCCGCAAAATCATTATCCTCGAAAATCAATTTGAAAGGATGACTGGCGTTCCGGGTGTTTAGAACTCGGGGTGTTACATATATGGTCTTTCTTTCTCGAGCTCTTCACAACCATGTCATTGACGTAAACTTCATGTTCAGTCCTATGTGTTTGGAGAAGACCCTATTTACAAGCCTTTGGTAGGTTGCCCCAGCATTTTTTAACCCGAATGGCAAGACCTTGTAACAATATATTCCTCCATCAGCCATGAAGGAGGTTTTCTCTTGGTCTTCTTGTGCCATTTTAATCTGATGATACCTCGAGAATGCGTCAAGAAAACTGTAAAACTTGGAACCTGATGTTGAGTCCACTAATCTATCAATTCGGGGAAGAGGATAACTATCTTTGGGGCATGCTTTGTTTAGATCTGTGAAATCTATGCAGACTCACCATTTACTATTTCCCTTCTTGACCAAGACCACATTGGCCAACCACTCTAGATATTTTACTTCTTTGATGAATCCCGCTTTCAAGAGTTTATTGATTTCCTCCTTGATTATCTATCTTCTTTCGATAGCAAACTGTTTTCTTCACTATTTTACAAGCTTCTTGTCTGGCTGGACATTAAGCCTATGTACAACAAGTGCAGGGTCAATCTTGAGCATATCTTCTTCGTTCCATGCAAAAATATCTATATTTCTTTTTAAGCACCTTGATAGTTCTTCCTTCATCACTTTGGGAAGCTCTTTTCCAATTGTGAAATTTTTGCCTTTTGAAATGAGAACTTCCTCAACTCTTCCACTAGCGACATACGTTCTTCCGTTGGAGGTTCAATTGACATTAATTCTGTTTTCCCCTTTCCCATGCAGCTGATGTAACAGCTTCTGGCCATCGCTTGGTTAACTCACATTGTTGTTATACCTGCGGGAGTCGGGAACTTGAGTGCCATTCTCTCAGGCTATTCAAGGATGGTCTTCCTAGGATAGCGTTGTAAGACATAAGGGGCTTCAGGACCTGAATTAGAGTCATCTTAGTCACCTATTTTTCTCCTGATCCCAGAGAAGTAGAAAGGTCAATTAAACCTTTCGATTTTACTGTTCCACCACAAAACCAGCTAATGGAGTAATGAGTTGCAGAATTCGATCTTTTGGAAGTTGCATCTTGTCAAAAGCTTCAGAAGAGAGAACGTTAGCTGCTCTTAGGGGTGGGTGTGGGTTGGGTTGGATCAGTTTTTTGCCCAACCTGAACTCAACCCACTATTGTCAGGTTGATAAAAAATCAACCCAAATATGAGTTCAAACCCAACCTAACCCAACCCAATCAAGCTTAGGTTGGGTTGGGTGGTTTGGACTTTGGTTCAAATAGCAAAAAATCTTGAAAATAAAAAATTATGCCCATAAATCAACTATTAACTCAAATAAATTATGTACAATACAATAGGCTCAAATATAATAAATTGAATACTTACTAATAAAACTAAAATATGTTCAAACCATATTTGAGTTTCATCCAAATTAAAAATATGCTTGAGATTCTTGAAATTTACATGGTCCTATATTTTTTAAATTTTATTGGGTTGGGTTGAGTTTTTCACCCAACCCAACCCAAACAATTTTTCTCTGTAGAACCCAACCCAACCCTGTTTTCATCAAAAACCGACCTAAACCAATCGAGTTGGGTTGGTTTGGTTTGGGCGATTTCGACGGTTTGGATGGGTTAATGCCCACCCCTAACTGCGCTTCCATTGTCTACAAGTATTCTCCTTACATCAAACTTCACTATCATGGCACTATTAACGACAGCGTTGTCATGGAGGTATGAAATTCCTTCTATATCAAAGCTGTTGAAATTGATGTTGGTTGAGATATCATGGTCATGACTGGCCGAAGAAACTTCCCAATGCTCGAGCATAGTTCTTCCTAGCATTATTTGTATTACCTCCAGAAGCTATACCTCCGACGATAAAATTTATGGTCCCAACGGGCCTATTCTTCTCCTCTCCATTTTCCTGATCATTATCATTTTTCTTCACGTAATGCCCCAGGAAGCCCCTTTTGATGAGGGCTTCTATCTCCTACTTTAGTATTCTGCACTCATTTGTGGTATAACTTGGGCTCTTGTGAAAATCGAAGTATTTATGGGGATTTCACTCATTGAATTTTCCCCTGATGGGTCTTGACTAGTGCAAGTCTTCCCGATCTTTGATTTCCATTAGGATGTGAGACCGAGGTGCGTTCAATGGAGTGGAATTCTGATGCACATAATTGCGCCCCTTTGAGTTAGATCGAAAAGAGCCCCATCCATCTTCTTCCCTTGACCTTTTGTTTCCCTTCTTGACAGGATCTGGAGATTATACTGTTGTTTATCCATGAATCTAATCCTGTGCTCTTACCGACAACAGACTCTCTTCCATATTTATGTATTTTTCTGCTCTTCTGAGGAGTTCGATCACATTTGCAGGCGAATTCTTAGACAAGGACATTCTGAATTCTTGGCCACGTATTGCTAGGGTTTGAGCTGAGGTCTCCAATGAGATGTGAAGATTGGGAATCTGAAAGCGGGTCATGAATTCTCATAGTGTCTCACTGGGCCCTTATCTCAATTGCATGAGGCAAGCAATTGTCATCCTTATCCTTTTGCGACTTGCAAAGAAGGTTGTGAATCTCTCAATAAGATCGACGAAGGAAGAAATTGGTCATGATGGTATTTTTGGAAAATCAATCTCGGGCTGCATTGGTTAAGTTTTGTGGAAAGTCCTTGCATAATATCTGGTCAAGAGAGTTATGCGTGTCCATGATATCGGTGTAGGTATTTAGGTGGTTGTTGGGATCTGTGGTTCCGTTGTTTTCCTTCATCCGAGGATACTTGAATCTTTCTGGAAAGGGTAATACTGTGTATTTCAAGGGTGAAAGGAGTTCTTCTCGTGAAAGAGGCCTGACCTTGGTTGTTCTGTCTTATCCCGTCTGCTATTCCCTCATGAATAATTCTAGAAATTTCTCGTTATGTCAAGTTGGTGGAACCTTCATTTATGGGATGGACCCCCCAATTCCTGGGGAATTGATATCCACAGCCACAGGATTGACTGACCTGTGATCTTCCCTGAGAATTGCTCCAAGAGTGTTCAGGTCAGGTATTTCTTGACGACTAGTCTATGGTTGAAGAATTTGATGGAGTTCAAGGAGCTACTTCTGGAATTCATTGAAAGCTTCCCGACTAATTGGTTCATTATCTTGCGTAACTTCTAGATGTTGTTCTTCCTCAACGTCTTCAAGAGGTGGGGGATTATCCCCTTCAGCAGAGCTATTGGGTGGATGGGGCTGTCTTGTGGATGCGAAGGGAAGACCTTCACGTCTGTTAACCATGACTGGTCGTATCTTTTCCCATAGACCGAGCCAATTGATGTTGTAAAAATTCCTAACCTTGACGTGGCAAGATCTGGAGTTGCTTGATCACTGGAAAAGATGGATAGATTCGCCTTGGATGACCTAAAAAAAGGCAAGGAGGATTCTCCCCGACGCCACTCCGGTATGAGAATTAGTTTTCTGGAGAAAGAAAAAGTAGGGAGAGAAATATATAGATGGAAAACTGTGTCAATGATGAATAACATTAGATTAAAGGAGCAAAATTTATAGGGCTCAGAAGCCCGTAACTTTCTTCTGTTATGAGGAGTAGTTCTCTTTGCGTAAACTTACCTTTTCAGAGAAGAATCCTTATAAGGATTGAACTTTCCTTTTTCGGGAAGTTTCCTTATGGAGAGTATCTTTATCTTGGGTCCCAAGATTGCAACCCATTCATGAAGCTCATAGACGAAGGATGATTTCAGGCCTACCTGTATGAGCTTTTAGTGTGACTAGGCCGAGAAGGGCCGACCTGAAAAACTCATGACGCATCAAGATAGGAATGTTGTTGGGCAATACCCGACCTTATTCTTGAAATGTGACCGAGCACGAGGACTGACCTATGAGACCATAATATAGCGGGATGGAACTGTGGTCAATTAAGACCCGACTGTATGTTTGGAAAACAACCCGGGCATATGAGTCGACCTGTGGACCTGTAAAGGATGAGATCTAGGAAGATTGAGTGACATACCTGGGCATTAAGTCTTGTCAAGGATGACCCGTGGAGAAATAGCCTATGGTCCATGGACTTTCCCTTAATTTAGGAGGTAGGGAAATTATACCAATCACATTCCATTCCATTTGTGCATAACTATTTGAGTTTTGATGTTTTGTGGTATAAGTGTTTGTTTTGTGTTAGATTAGCATTTATATCTCGTCTCAGATTAGCATGCTTGATTGATATTTCGTGCCTTGATTATTGGTTTTGATTATTTTATGGTTGTTTCTGTATCACGTACTTTTACACTGGTATTTTAGTGTCTTTGATTTCAGGAAACAGGGAACGTAAAAAACAAGACTTGGCTTGGCCTAGTTATTTTTTTTCTAGTACCTTGATTTATTGAGTTATTTTGTTACAAAATGGCCAAAGGGGGAGTCTGTTTGGATTTTGTAATTGGGATTTATGTGAACAATGGACTAAATTGAACATTTATAAAAGTCAAGGACTTAGGTGCAATTTTGTATTAAGTGATTAGGTAGGTTAGGGTTAGGTTGAAAAGTGATGGCTGAAATTCGGAAGCTACAGATCATGCTCGCCTCATGCTCAACGAGCGATTTTCAGTAGCCTGTCGCTCGAGTCATGCTCGAATTCCGCTCGAGCGAATGCTACCTAAATTCAAAGCGCTCGAGGGGTCTTTAAGGAAAAAGAGACCACTCAAATATCGTTTGAGTTTTGCTCGAGTGGTTGACGGCCAAAACGCGCCCTAATTCAGTTTTAAACCTATTTTTCATGGTCCAATTCATTCTTCTATAAATACCAAGCCTATGTACGAAATTCTTAGAGGGTTGTCATCATTATTTCATATACTTAACATCATCATAAACCTCTCTTGATTTCACGTGTCATTAAAAATCCAAGAACCAAATTTACCTTTGATTGAATCTATGTTCTTCTTGTGATCCGACAATACAAATTAGGAAAACACCAATTGTTCCTAATCAAACACTTGGCATCCTATAACCTAAGGATTACTTTTTCAATTGTGAAACTTCAGAGTTGTTGGAGGTTGAAGAAGGTTGGACTACAAGTGCATGAAGTTAACAAGAACGAAGAGTTCTTGGGATATCCACTTGGAAGAAGCATCAAGATCTAGAGGTTGCTGGAGGTAGCTGTATCTTGGGTTAGCAGGGGTAGATTTACGTTGTCTAGAATGGGAAGCTGGATAAATCTAACCATAATCAAAATTGCTTATAGTGGAGGTAATTGGCTTGGTCCTAGAGTTTTTCCCAATTTGGCTTTCTCTGTCATCATATTCTTATGTTGATTGTTTATTGTCTTTCATTATTACAATTGTGATAATTCAACATAGGATAATTAAATTTGTTTGAAAAATCATCTAGAAACTATTAAAATTGACGTGTTCATTTTAATTATGTTATTTCTGCACTAAGGTTGAACTATTTGGGGTAATCCAGAACTTTCACAAATGAAGACCATCAACACTCAACTCAAAGCATGAGATCTAGCTGTCCACCTATAACGACCCAAAAAATCATCATATTATTATATAAATTATTCTTATTTAAAGGGACCCACCCAAAAGTCAAATAAAGATTTTAATTTATTTTTCTTATTTAAAGGGGCCTATTCGGCATTAAATAAGACTTTCAATTTAGTTGGCGTAATATAAACGAAAAATAAATAAGAACATTAAATGTTACTTTAAGTAATTTTATCGATTTAATAAATCAACTATCAATTCCATAATTGGGAAGATATGGATTGAAGTGTATGGAATGTACTTCAAAGTAGAACTAAGAATTCGTTCTAACGTTGAAAAATAATAGACCAAAGTTAAACCGTAAACTTTTGGTTAAAATAATAATAATTAAAATAATATAATAATATAAATTAATTAATTTGGACGTAACACACACACGTGTGTGTGTGTATATTATATTATTAATTAATGATGAATAATACGTATAGTTTCGAGTCGAGTAAATTCATAGTTTTGTTATCGGTCTTGACTATTCGAGAATACCATCATGTAGAGCATTGAATGACCTTCAAAATGACATATTGTAGATACGTATTCGATTGACGTACGTGTCTCGAAAACTTTAATAAAGAAGGTTGGCACTCGAAAATTTAGTTTTAAACGGCTTATTTTGCGATAGTTGACCATATAGCGTTTTGATGAGGATACGGAAAACTAGATCATGAGTATTTTAGAATTGTATATTGAAAGTTCAATTTTGATGACAATAAGAGTACCGAAAATTAAGACGAATGTAGCCACTTGAAAAGAAATCGAAATAAAATAGTTTTAAGTGGTAAACTTTGACGAGCAATAACTTTTACCTCGGTTATCGGTTTCATGATCCGAAAATATTGTTGCAATGTGTTCCTTGAAAATTTCATATCGGCCCTACGAATTTTCAATTTCGACTTCATATGACCCTATGATTTTTTTAGAGTCATTTTAGTAGTTTTAATATTTTTTGGGACTAAAATATAAATTTTATATTTTTTGGGGACTAAAAGTGTAAAAAAAATAATTGCAGTTTAGTCCTTCATAAAATCTATATATATAGATAATCGACTGACGAAAATGGGAGGAAAAATCAGAGGGGGATCGACCCCCCTTTTTATTAATAGGGTGGGTCGACCCCCCATTAAAAAAAAGGAGGGGGGGGGGTCGACCCCAACAAATTAATAAGAGGGGGGTCGATTCATCCCCCCTCCTGTAAAGGTAATCTTTGTTTTTTTATTTAATTTCTTTTATTATTATTATATTATATAATATTATATAATATAATTAGATTTATATTATTAATGTTATGATTATTATTTTGGATATGAGGATTAAATTAAATGCTTTATGAGGGTTAATAAAGTGGGTCAATCCCTTTAAAATAAAGTTGGTCCATATAATTATTTAAATAAAACATTTTACAATAAGATGACCCATTTTAATCTCATATTATTTAATGGACCCTAAATAATATTGGTTGTTGGGATATAATATATTATCACGCGACTAAATTGTAATTTATACATATGATAGGCGAGGAGTGATGATCAATCTAGTTTGACTCCAAGCGGATTAGTATTGCAAAATATTGGAAAATAAAGTCGTCAACTCTAGGATAATCAAGGAACGAGGTAAGTAACATTTCAACTACAATGCAAAATATAATATTTATATTATTATGTGCTCCTATGTGATTATGTGAAGTATATTGTTGGTGCAATATACGTGAAATATGATGTGACATTATCTGTATATGGTGAAAGCATGCGAGACGTGATTTGATGATATGATATTTTATTAATGCAATATCATTGGAATTCCATATGATGTGGTTATATGACGTAAAATTGTCGGATGAAATATATGTTGGCATTCATGGACATTGACATGTGCATTGTGTGGACTTAGAAGAAGTCCTTCTAAATGATAAAGAAATAGATAAAGAGTATATGGAGATATGTGGAGAGGGAATGATGTGGATGATAGTAGAATCTCCCTAGGAGTGTACCGTACTTTAATTCGCGTCCGGATATATAAACTCGCTTGGGACTCTCGACGGTCATTAAGGGTAGTCGATGATGGGGTGTTGGCGGTCCAGCGCCGGTATACGGGCGGTGTCGAAAGGTCTCTTGGTAGCCTTGGGACTACAGATCGGCACGCCGAGCGCCGTATATAATAGGTCAGACCTGATTGATATAATATAATTCTCGGTGCAGTATCTTGAGTCTCGGTGGGCTAAGATGGATATAAATTGTGGAGTCTTGAGTTTCGGTGGGCGATGACGGACCACAGGCACTGGAATGCGCATATTATCGGCCATGTTGATATTTGAGCTCATACGGTACAACGTAGTGAGATTCGGGCCCAAGTAGGAAATGTGAATAAATTGAGATGACGAGAAGGCACAGAGCCTTGTGATGAGATAATTTTGAGAAAGTGAATCGAAACTCATGCGCATGATCATGCATATGTCACTTGCTGAGCGTTAGCTCATTTAGTTTTGCATTGCAGGTATGACATGCATGGATTGGAGGTTTGGTGCGAACTCTCCAATGACGGGACGATTGTGTACTGGGTACCTGACCGTGGTTCATAGGTCTCTTACCAGGGAAACCCCAAAAAGTCCAACTATTTTTAAATAATTTTATTTCTTTCCAAAATAGTTAAATATTTTAAATGGCAAATTCCCGGCTATCTTCCGCTATCCGCTCTCTGTTCCCTTTTTAAACAGATATTTTTATATCAACTACTAACTATAAAGTTTTCATATTATAGTTAGTTTATTTCGTTTTCTTCTAAATTAAATTACAAATGATATTTCAGAGGAAAATACTTATTTTTAATAATGTCCAATTATGTTTTGAAAATAAAATTTCAAATTTATATTTAGAGCGGGTAGATAAAATACTATTTTATTCGTTTGAAAAATCAAAATATGGCGAGAAAATAAATAAATAAGTTAAAATTGGAAATGAATTTGGGGTGTCACACCACCTACCTAAGAGATAGAATATTTATCCAAACAAACATTAAAGTATCAAGTGGATCCACTTGACCCACTTGTTTAAATGTCTTTTATCTTTCACAATTCCCAAATAACATCAATTAGATTCATTTAACTTATTCCACAAGCTGTGTACAAATGCGGCCATGTCACATCCAACTCAGTAAGCCCTCACCAGAGCCACTTGCAGTAGCCAAAAAAGACATCAAGTTGATAAAGAGTTATCATTGTATTTGACTAAGTATTACCCACTTTTTAGTATAACTAGTATTTTCACCCGTGCGTTGTACGATCATCATGTCTTCTCATATAATTACGAATACAATATTTTTCTATTTTTTATAAGAACAAACATATATATGTATAATGATATAAATAGAGTGAATAAAACAGAGTGAATATTTCTGCTTATTTGTATTATATTGTTGTCCATACACTCCGCATACCAAAAAAAGCCCTGCAATTTTCATAATTAAATGTAGGATTACCAAAATCCAAGTACTCTACAACATTCGTATAAGAATTAGATAAGAAAAGTACATCATTATATTGTAAATGAATAAAAAATACTGTCGCATGAGAGAAATAATTTGAAGAAGTTCATAGTTTAAATAATGATAAATAGAGTGAAGTATTGTAAACAAATGGGAGATGGAAGTTTTCCCCCACATAAGGAGAAGGAAAATCTCCCAAATTACTTGTATTCTCCAAATTTCTCCCCATATATACAAGAGGAAAAAATAATTAAGGTCGGACCGCAAGTTCGGCCCTATCGTGTGTTCGAGTTTCTTCGATTTTACTTCCTATATTTTCCCTTTAAGTTGACTAAGAGAATGACAAGCATCCGTGCCATTTTTTGAGGAATTTTTCAAGAATGGCCTATTTATGTTGGCAAGTAACCAAAAGGAGTCCTTGATTTGGCATATGGCTCTCTGTGTTACAAGATTGATGGTGTTGAGACTCATGGTGCAAATGGAAACTTAGTTTAGAAATTCATGAAAATGATAGAACAAGTGAATGTGGTGGGAGCTTTGAAAATCAACATCGGTTTGCACTTGAATTTGTAGAGACAGTGGTCAATGAGATTGGAGCTAATAGAGTCGGGATAAGATTGTCTCCATATTCGGATTTCATGGAATCGAGCGACTCAAATCTTAATGCTTTCTCACTTTACATGGAAAATTCACTTAATTAAGTTCAACATTCTCTATCTCCACGTGGTTGAACTGATGATGATGATGATGATGATAGGTGCAAGGGTGATTCTAGGGACAGAGAATGAAAACCCCCACATACTCCTTCCACTGAGGAATGCTTTCAAGAATACTTTTATTGATGCTGGTGGCTATAACAGAACTAATGGTAACAAAGCTATTGTATAAAGTTACGCGGATTTGATTGCATTTGGATGCCTCTTATTGGCTAATCCTGATCTACCAAGGAGATTTGAGCTGGATGCCACTTTTAATAAATGCAACAGGAGCACTTATTACATTTCAGATCCCCCTTTTTTTTGTTACCCAGATTATCCATTCCTTGAAGAAGCTTAGGGAATGGTTTACAAATACGATCCTTTTCCATATAGCAGTTTATTGTTTGCTCTGGATATTTGAATTGTATCGTCTTATTTAATTTTCTTTTACTTATTGTTCTTGATTTCAGAAAAGGGAAAAAAATCCTTTAATTTTCTTTCCTTATATTACTGATAATTGAAATTTGTAATGCCCTGAGTTCTAAATTCCTGAAACGTTACTTCATCGTCTCAAACTAACTATCAAAATGATAATTAAGCGAAAAATAATTGAAATTTTAACTTGCATAATTTTTATAAAAAAATCCTCCAACTGTAATAAATTCAAATTTTTCAACATTCGATTTGAACATCAATTCAAGCTTAAGATAGTAAATATAAATTTAAAGCTTTAAAATAAATCGTTTATTCATCATTTGCCACACTTATCCATTGCTCGTCACCGTTTCCAAAGTCTGCAAAAATAATTAATAATGGAATGAGTATTTCAAAGAAATACTCAGTAAACTCATTACAAATTAATTAACTTTATACTATGAAATTATACATAATCATGTAAATCATGCTAAACATTTTCTTGGTATAACATCAAATCGTATATCACATAAGTACGTAAAAGTAGTCTCGTCTCGTCTCAACATGCCATAATACATGTATGTTATTGTTCATATAACATCATCAATTCATATAACATATAAGTGCGAAAAAATAGCATCGTCTCGTCTCAACATGCAAGAATGCATGTAAGTTATAGCGCATATAACATCATAATTTTCGTCTCATTTCAATTCATATTAACATATGAATAAATCACATAATCGCATTTCACATGCACATCATAGCTAAAATCAATTATTAAGAATGAGTCTACCTCAAATTCTAATGAGTTCGAGTCGAGTAGGGAAACTTCAAATCTCTAACTTTCCGTTATTTTCGACTAGCCAAAGAAAATAAATTTAAATTAGAATTTTTGAGAAATTTAGTATTTAAAAATAAAATAAAAGTCAGGGGACTAATTTGGTATTTAAAAAAATTGAAATTAAAAGATTTGGGACTTAAATTAATATTTTTAGAAAACAAAGCGGCTGACTCGAAAAGTTTTAAAGTTGAAAGGCTTGAATAATAACTCCTAAACAATTGAGGACTCAAGGTAAACATTTTTGAAACTAGGGGGTCTAAAGTTAATTAATCAAAATCAAAACATTTTAAAAAAAACAAAAACTCCTTCTCTCTCCCATAATAGAGAGAGAGAGAGAGAGAGAGAGAGAGAGAGAGAGAGAGAGAGAGAGAGAGAGATGGAGAGAGGGAGGAGCGGTGACAGGCAACTCAGGGTCGCCCTTCTTCGATCCGACCCCTTTACTGGCGCCAACCCTAGCAGTGATGTAACGACCCAAATTCTAATAGAATTCGACTCGTTGCCTAAGCTTCATTAATGCAAAAATATAATTTTATAAAGAATATCAACCAGGTAGTTAATCCAGTTTTCGACTAAAAATTTAGAAAATTCAAATTTATTAAACTATTACCATATACAATATTTAATATACATATTGATCATTTTCCTTTCAAAGCCCAATTTAAATAAAATTCGAGCCATCGAATTTATGTATATCACGTTTCATTTTCACCATAATTGATAGCCCAATAGCAAGAAACACATTGAATTTCACACGATTCAAAGTAGTATTAAGGAAAATCTAATGCATGAGAATTGAACACATAGGATGCAAAATATTGACTGCAAAAGTTGAAATCTGTGTAAATGATAAGTCACCAGCACACATCACCAAGCTTGGTTATAACAATTATACCTCCAACCAAAACGGATGCTAGACACTTACAATGGTCCGTGTTCACTATAATAGGTAATAAAAATACAAAATTGACAACTGAAAAGAGATGCTATAAAATTTACAATTTGGGTAGTAAAATTTAAATTAATAGTAATAGATACTAAGACGGTATGGTCTATGATAATTTAAGTCCGGCACTTTTCTGAAATTTTATTTCAATGGCAAAAATGTAACAACTCAATCTTGTTCCAAAATCATAATCTCAAATAAATAAGATAGAGATCCATAACTTGAATAAAATAAAATACTGCTAGAAATAAAATTATTCAATCGAATAAATTACACGGGTTAATTTATTGATTTCCATTGATCTTGGCATCAAGACAGCACCATATCAACCGCCAATCAACGACCCTTTCTAATCTGTAAAATAGTAGGTGTGTGTATATAGAATACTCAGTAGGACACGAAAATCATGGTGTTATTCCGAATAAAAATATTCAACGCATGTACCAAAAATATCATACCATCATCATATATTTAGAAACGAGTAAGAGCTCAATCATATCATATATTTGGTACTGGATGGCCATAAAACATTATATTATATCATATTAACTTTCATAAGCATGATAAATCAACAATATGGAAAAATAATTTAAACGGGATAAAATCAACTATACCTCGTTATCCTACCTTAAGCTTTTGAAAAACCTGATTTAATGCTCACAAAAGTAGATTTTTGTACTCTTTGAAACTGCCCAAGACTTGATAATATATTTCTTTCTTCGTAAACTATGAAAATTTGGAAGTATTCTATTTGTGTATGTAAAGAAAAAGATATGCTTAAAGTGAGATACGTGTGATGGAAAAGGGGAGATGTTTGTATAGGATTCTGTGTAAATATACTCACACGTCACTATCATCAAGAATAACTCAACAACTTGATTATAGTGACGGGTGAGTATAACTCAACAATCGCCCCCAAGACACATCTCCTAGTGGCAAAAGAGAGGGCTGGTAAGGCTCAGCACAGCGGTGTGCAGAGTTCGAATCCTGAAATATTGAATTTGTGTCTTGTCGTCAGCGAGAGTTACCCAAACTTTGGGCTTACCATCAAGTCATCCAACCTAGCTCTCGAAGGCATAACTTGCGATTAATCTCCTTAACCAATTGCTCAGGGCATGATTGGTTGAGAACCTCAAGGTGTGGATTACATCTTTTTTCTAAGAATAACTCAACAACCAATTTATGGGACACATGTCAAATCAAAACAAATTCTATCCAATCCTATTAAATCTTAACCATTAAAAACCAAACAAACATCTTATTCCCTTATATCACACACGGTACAACCATTGTGCTAAAGTCCAAAAATAATGACTACTTACACATATACACGTAACCCAGCTAGGTATCCAGTTTCAAAGACAAATAATAAAATAACATACAAATTATTTAAACTTCAATAACTTAGACTTCATTAATTCGAATCAACTTTTTCTCGAGCCTAATATACATAATTAATTACAAGTTATCCAACGAACCCAATATTGATATATTTATTTATATCCCATAAAAACTTATATATATGATAAATTAAATAAAATTTAATATATTTACCACTTTAGTCCCTAACTTACAAGGCTTGTATAATATAGCATGAAGAAAATAAATTTTACTTTATGAAAATATTTTGGGACTTTACAAGTGATGCCAGCATCATGTGGCGGTGGCAAAGGTGGTTGGAGGGATGGCGGAAGATGGGTGATTTTAGCATAAAACCGAGGATAGAAGGTTTAGGTTTGAAGATTTTTCTTGCGATAATTCGATCAGTGACTAAGGCAAGATGTTGGGCTTCGTTTATTTCTTGATTTCTTGGTTTTTTTTTTTCGTAAATTGATTTATTGGTTGTTTGGTATCAATTGTGGGGGAGAAAGTAGAATGGGCAGGGCGATTTGTGATGATGGTGTCGACCCTTGAACGCGATGGTTGTGGACTGAGGTTTCGTCCATGGCGATACCGATTGTGTGGAACTGGAGTTGGTAGTGGTCGGGTTGGTAATAGATTGATTTGGCGATGATGCTTGACTCTTGGACGGAAAGTTGTGATTATGATTTTGGATTGAATTGACTTGATGGCCGGAAGAAGTCAAAGAGTTGGGATGATGCTCGATTTATGGTTCTTGGCTGTGAGTTCGGGATATAGAATCCTGGTGAGGGACGATTGTAGATTGTTGTGAATTTGTGGAATGTTTGTGATAAACGAGGTGTATGGAGATTGAAGGGAAAAATCTTACCCCAATTCTTACAGTGTCTGCGCGAGGAAATAAGTACTGGGAGGAAGAAGATGTTTATATACAGTTGAAAGAAATCAGTAACTCCTAATACCATTGATTTCATGAGTGTTGAGGTAGCAGAAATGTTATGAAATTAAAATTCTGGCAATGAATGGGCAATAACAATTTTGGACGGTTTTTGAGAAAATTACTGATTTGTAAGGTTAAAATTATGATTGAGTATTAATGTGTATATAAAAAATTTAAATTTAAAAATGATCAATAATTTGGACTCAAAATATATCAAATTTGAAATAAAATTTCGGGTTGAAAACAAAAATAATGATTTTGGACAAATTTAAAATCCCAAATTGTACTTAGAGATTTAAATGAATTCAAATTTCTTCCTTAAAATTATAAAAATTTAATATGGCTAGACAAATACGTTTTCCTTAGAAATTGAGTTAAATCTTAACGACGCAATAAATTTAACTTTTATTGTAATAAAATTTCTCGATCGCTACAAAATTTGACTTCTCTACTCCTGTTTTTATTTTTTGCTACTTCATGAATCTCAGCATGTAGCATCATTAAGTTTTGTAGAAAAGATGGTCTTCATATTGTGGTTGATCTCCTTTTTCCTCCCATCAAAATTAATTTATCAAGTTTATGGTTATTGACTTTATATTGTAGCGTATCTAACCTATGTTTTGACAATCAAGTTAGTAACAAAGAATTCATGATAGTCAATTCATGATGGTCAAAATTAACGTTGTCTGGTTAGTTTAGGTGGAATATAATTGATGGTTGATTATCTATGAATCATCTAATTTCTCCGTGCTAAGGTTTTTCGAAAGTTAAACTAGCTTATTTGGTTGTTGGATGAGTGTTGATTTAAAATTTAAGTCTCAAAATAAGGTTAGGGGTGGGGTTTAGTTAGGAGTATCTTTTATTCGATCAACTCAATTCATTTGATTTGGGACAAACATGTCGAATTTTAGTGAATTTCAGTTTTATTCTAAGCATGTGATCGGCAAAGGTGTTATAAAACCTATTTATAATCAACACAATTTTCAATATCACTTTTTTATCACACATATTTTTTGAAATTACTTTTTAACGGTGTTATAACACCTATTTATAATCAACATAATTTTCAATATCACTTTTTAACCACATACATTTTTCGAAACCACTTTTTAACCAAATTCTACCTAAAAAACACAAATAACATCAAAAAATAACGGTAGCTCAATTCGATGATTACATGCTAAATCTTTTTCTGTGTCAAATGAATAATAACTAATCAAGTAATGAGGATTATGCATACGTCTTTACGACCTTAACTATTCAATTGTCCTCTATAATATTCATTTAAGACTAACACACTACTTTTGAATTGTATGTCATATTCTAAGGTCGGATTCCTCTGCGAGGAAATGGTATGCTAGTATTATTTTATTGATAAATGTGTGGTTGAAAAAAAAAACAATTTTTTTTTTCCTTTTCAAATAATGAGAATCTTACCGTGCTATTTTCTCTTGAGAAAGCCCATACTGGGCTAGACCGAGCACATTGGGCTGAGATTAAAACTTCACCGGCCAATTCGAGGTGTTCCGACTGAAGACCGGGGACTTTTTGTTTGTAATATATATAGGGAAAAGTACATAATTATACAATTAAAACTTTCACTTTTTAAACATAACATACTTAAGATTTTTTTTTTTTAAATCAGGTATTAATTAGTTAATTAATTAATACAATATTATATTAATTATAATGAGTTGCCAAATAAAGACTAATATTAAATAATAAAATCAAAACAATACATAATCAACAACAACTCCATCCCAACCCAACCCCGCACTCACCCCACCCACCCCATAAAATAATTTTTTTCCTTCTACTTTTCCACACTCATCCCCACGCCGAACACCAGCTTACCCACCCCACACCCACTCCTCCCCAACCCAACCCAACCCCACCCACCCGCCACCACCCATCACCCACCCCACCCCACCACACCACACCACAAGAATGATTTTACTTCTATTTTTTTCTGATCTCACCCACCCACCCCAACCCAACCACACCCCACCCACCAAATCACTCACCCACTAGTCCCATCCCATCACACCCACCCACCCCACTCCAAAAATAAGATTTTTTTTTTAAAATATTTTTTCACCCTTCCCCACCCCACCCGACCATACCCTATCCCACCCCACCCCACCTCACAAACAATGAATTTTTTTTACTACTTTTCCACAACTCGTCCATACCCTACCCTATCGTACCCCGCCACCCCCACCCACCCCACTCAAAATTAATTTTTTTCTTCTAATTTTCGACTCCCCCACCAGCCTCGCCTCAGACCCGCCTCATCCAAAATGATTTTTTTATTACTTTTTCACGACTCGCCCAGAGCCTGCCACATCACCCCACCCCACCCAAAATTATTTTTTTTCTCCTAATTTTCCACACCCCTCTCCGGCCCTACCCTACCTTACCTCGCCACCCACCCACCCCACCCAAATATGATTTTTCTTCTATATTTTCACATCCCACCCTAACAACCCCACTACACCCCACCCTAGCAACCCCACCAAAACCCACCCCACCCAAAAATGATTTTTCTTCTATTTTTTCACAGTTCACCTCAATCGCCACATCCTATCCCATTGCACCCTACCCACCCACCCTACCCCCATCCAAAAATAATTTTTCTTCTATTTTTTACACCTCACCCCACCCAAAAATGATTTTTCTTCTATTTTTTCACCCTTCCCCCCAACCGCCCCACCTCATCCCACTGCACCCCGCCACCAACCATACCTTATCAAAAAATTATTTTTCTTCTATTTTTTCACAATTCACACCAACCACCTCATCTCAACCCACCCTACCCCACCTCACCCCACCCCACCCACGCACAAACCAACGTAAAAAATAATTTTTTTCTTTTACTTTTTCCAACCCTCAACCCGACCTCGACCCCATCCTACCCACCCCACTCCAAAAATTATTTTTTTCTTCTACTTTTCCCCACCCTGACCCACCCCACCCTACCCCCACCCACCCAAAAAAATGATTTTTTTCTTCTACTTTTCCAACCCCGACCCCGACCCCACCCCACTAACCCACCCCCGACCCTATCTCACCATAAAAAAATGATTTCTTCTACTTTTTCTAGCCCCACCCGACCTCTACCCCACTATCCCCACCCCCAAAATCACAATCAATAACGTAAGTTGACACGAGATCGCAGTTAAGTCACACAAGGTCACACGGAGTCACAATTACAAATTTAGTTGTAAAACTCCACCCCTCTAAAGTCACAGTTGGTCACACAATGTCAAAGTTCGGTCACACAAAGTCGCAGTTTGGTCAAATGAGGTCACAGGAGATCACAATTAGGTCAAACGAGGTCATGGTTAGATCACGCGAGGTCACGAGTCGATCACATAAAGTCACGCTTCGTTCTTACAAAGTCACAGCTCGGTCACACATAGTTATGTTTGACACAATTGTAGGTCACATCACGTCCTCGTCCAATGGTCACACCAAGTCACAGTTGGTCACAATTTATATAATTGGTCACAATGATCCATAATTGATTACACATTATTTATTTAGTGGTCATAGTTACCTAATAATTGGTCATAGTCATCAATAATTGATCACAATTTATTTATTGATTGATCAAAACTTACTTATTTTTCTTGATCACATTTGCACTTATCATAAGTCGCACAAACTCACAATTAGTCAATATTTTGATCACATTTACCTATAATTGATCAAAATTATCATATAATTGGTTCGTATTATTTATTTATTGGTCATAATTTACACGTTTCCTCAATCACAATTAGTTAACATTTTTGTTACAATTACCTAGTATTTGGTCACATTCCGTATTCTTAGTTTTCTTGGTCACATCCCCCATTTCTCACAAGTTACAATTAGTAAATATTTTGGTCACATTTACCTAATAATTGGTTACATCCCGTACTTGATCACACAAAGTCACGATTTGAACATACAAGGTCACAGTTCGATCACAAAAAAGTCTCAATTCGGTCATACAAGGTTATAGTTCAATCACACGATGTAATAGTTCGGTCATATGTGTTACCTAACTATGACTTTGTGTGATCGAACCGTGCCTTCGTGTGACCAACTGTGACTTTATGTGATCGAATTGTGATTTTGTGTGACTGAATTTTGCAACTAAACCAATTGTGATCTAACTGTGACCTCGTGTGACCAAACTATGACCTTGTGTGATCAACTGTAACTTTAGGAATGTGTGGGTAGGTGGGTGAGGTTTTTCAACTAAATTTGTAATGTGACATTGCGTGACCAATTGTGTGACATCTTGTGACTTTGCATGTGGGGGTGGGGTGGGGTAGGGTAGGGTAGGGTGGGGTGATCGAATTATTAGGTAAGTGTAACCAAAATGTCGATTAAATGTGACTTTGTGTGACTTATGACGAGTAGGGAATGTGACCAATTATTAGGTAATTATGACAAAAAATATTAACTAATCATGAAAAAAACGAGCAAGTTGTGACCAATAAATAAATAATATGTGACCAATTATAACTTTTTGTGACCATTGTACGAGGAAAAGTATAATAAAAAAATCATTTTTGGGTGGGGTCGATTTGTTGGGTGGGTGGCGGGGTAGGGATGGGGTGTGAAAAATTAGAAGAAGAAAAATCATTTTTGGGTAGGGGTGGGGTTGGTGGGTGACGGGTATAGGGTCGAGACGGGGTGTTGAAAAGAAAAAAAATTATTTTTGGGTGGTGTGGGTAGTGGCAGGGTTGTTAGGTGACGGGCGTAGGTTCGGGATGGAGTGTGAAAAAGTAGGAAAAAAAATCATTTTTGGTGGGGTCAGTTGGTTGGGTGGGTGGTGGGGTAGGGTCAGGGGCGGGTTAGGTGGGGTGTGAAAAATTGAAGAAAAAATTTATTTTTGGGGGGTGGGTAGGAATGGGATGGGTGGGTATGGTGGGGGCTTGAAAAAGTAGAAGAAAAAAAATCATATTTGGGGTGGGGTGGAATCGGTAGGGTGGTGTAGGGCTGGGTGGTGGTAGGTGGAAAAGTAGAAAAAAAATCGTTTTTGTCGTGAGGTGGGGTAGGGTGGGTGGCGAGGGGGGCAGGGTGTGCCGTGGTCTGTGGCTGGGATAAGATCAATTTGTCCTTTTGCAATGAAGTGAGGTAGGGTCGAGTTGAGTGGGGTTGGGATGGGGAAGTGTAGGAAAATATCGGGAGAATATAAAAATAAAATTATTTTTGGGGTGAGATATGATATGGGTGATGAGGTTGGGTTGGTGGGTGGGGTCGGGGGATTGGCTAGGGTGAGATCATTTTGTCACTTTGCGATGAGGTGTGGTAGGATAGGGTCAAGTGGGGTTAGGTCGGGGTGGGGTGGGTTGGGGAAGTGTAGGAAAATATCGAGAGAAAATAAAAATAAACTTATTTTTGGGGTGGGATAGGATATGGGTGGTGAGGCGGGGTGGGTGGTGGGGTCGGAGGATGTGGTTAGGGTGAGATCAATTTGTCACTTTAAGATGAGGTGGGGTAGGGTGGGGTGGCTGGGATAAGATCAATTTGTCACTTTGCGAAGAGGTAGGGTAGGGTCGAGTGGAGTGGGGTGGGGTTAGGGTGGGGTGGGAAAACATTGGGAAAAAATAAAAAATAATTTTTTTTTTTGTGAGGTAGGATATAGGTGGTGAGATGGTGTGGGTGGGTAGGGTGGGTGGGTGGGGTCTGGGGATGTGGTGAGGGTGAGATCAATTTGTCACTTTGCGGTGGGGTGGGGTGGGGTGGGGTGGGGTCGAGTAGGGTTGGGTTGGGGTGGAGTGGAGTGGGATGGGATGGGAAAGTGTAAGAAAACATCGAGAGAAAATAAAAATAAACTTATTTTTGGGGTGGGGTCGAAAGATGTGGTTAGGGTGATATCAATTTGTCACTTTGCAATGAGGTCGGGTAGGGTCGAGTGGGGTTGGGATGTAGGTGAGATGGGAAATGATAAGAAAATATCGAAAGGAAAAAAATAAAAATTATTTTTGGTGTGGTGTGGGGTTGGCTGTGTGGGTGGGTGGGTGGGTCGGGTAGTGTGGGGGTGGGGGAGAGGGTGGGGTGAGGTGGAGTGGAGTGGTGGTAGATTCTGACGTCAAAATTTGAAATTTTAATTTAATATTATATTAGTTTTAATATAATATATAGTAAATAATTATGTTTATGTTAAATATATCATTATATTTATTTTTAAATATTAAATACCTAATTAAATGAATTAATACCTGAACTTTAGAAACAAAATTTCCTATTTTTGAATTGCATCTTTGTTTGAATTGCATCTTTTGAAATACAAGGTTAAGTTTTATATGTCCGAACTCGCGATGCCGCTAACCTACAAATCTTATCTGTAGCCAATTTTAAAACTTGGTACCCCTAATCCATCACATCTCTCTGAAATCTGGTTTAGGGTTTGTTTCCATATAGCTTGATTGTGATTTTTGTTGCCTATAATAATGTTGAAGAGGCAATATTGGTCCGCTACTCTGGAGAAAAAGGATAAGGTGATTCAGGTTTGATTCTCCCTTTAATTTTTCCGACTTCAATTTATTTGCTTATTAATTCTGAGAGTTTTTATGTTTCAGATCTGAAATTTTCTCTTTAATTCGAAACTTATGGGTTGCAAATCTCAAAGTTTGCGTCTTTTGTACTGGGAGAACATTTTTATTTCAGTTCTCATGGTTATAATTTTGATTTCTTGGTACTAAATCCTATTTGCTTATTAATTCTGAGAGTTTTTATGTTTCAGATCTGAAATAAAAAAAAAAAAAATCGATTTTTTCTCTTTAATTCGAAACTTTTGGGTTGCAAATCTCAAAGTTTGCGTCTTTTGTACTGGGTGAACATTTTTATTTCAGTTCTCATGGTTATAATTTTGATTTCTTGGTACTAAATCCTCTACGTGATCCTGTCCATACAAAGTTAGGTTCTTTTTTAATGAAATAAAGATTCGATTTTTTCGACTTATGGGTTGCAAATTTCAGATCTTTTTTGGTTTCTTTTGTATTGGGAGAAGCTTTTGGTTTCAGATCTCATAATTATAAGTTTGATCTCTTTGTATCAATCTTGACAATTCTGTTATTGTATTTTCTCTTCGTCAGGGAAAGAGAAGGGCACAAAAGAAAAAAACTACGAGGAGAAAAAATGAAGGTAAGGTTGGAGATGACTTTTCTTCGAACAAAATCCCCGATTTTAAAATAGATAAGCTTGTGTGTATTAATATTCTTACTGATGCCCTTACGTAATTGTTATTGACTTTACTGAAGCAAGAACAAACGTATTATATACTTTAGGTCATCAACCATATATTAGTTTTCTATATATCAATTGTAACTGAATCTTCTAGTTCCTGCAGAGCTATACAAGTTTGGTGTGTAAAAAACTACACTTGATGTTTATTGTTAGCGAATTGAATATTGCCTCTTATTCTGGTTTCTTAGTATTTGTATTTATGCTACTAAATGTTTTGATTATTGCTTGTAGTGTCCAATTTTTTGAAAAATGCCAATGAAGACATATTGTTGGAGATATTTCTTAGACTCCCCAATTATCGATATGCTATTCTCTTCGGTTCTGTTTGTCGCTCTTGGCATTTTGTTATTTCTCAGCCTCATTTTATTCCGAGTTTCATACGTCACCATCATGACCATCAAGATCGTTACATACTGCCTTGCACTATCATATTTCGTGCAAGTGATATCCGTTTGTCCAGAGGCATCCAATATTTTCAACCACTTTGCATCCTATCCTATGAGGAGTCAATGTTTCTCCATGAAAAGGCATCATCATCAAAGTTTTTGGACTTCATGCCTTCTCTTATGAGAATAAGGGCATCATTTGATGACCTGTTGCTTGTGTCATCTGGTACACGTGCTGACGGAGATTACTACATTTGTAATCCGGTTACTAAACAATGGTTTCAGCTCCCTGAAATTCCTGGACGACCGCCAACTCCGAGTGGGTTTGCACTAATTTGTATGCCCGAAGACTCTGGCAACAAACGAGAAGTTGGAACTCAATACCAATACAAGGTTGTATTAATCAGGCATTTTTTATATGATGAAGCTGACGATATGGATGTAATTAGGTATGGAAATGATGTATTAGGGTATGGAATTAAAGCGTTTATTTTTTGTTCTAAATCAGGACACTGGAGCGTTTCTTTCTTCTCAAATCCTGTATCTAGAAAAATCAGACATAATAGTTATCTTGAGATTGTTACATGCAAGGGAATTCTATATTGGCCAGAAAACAAATTTACTTCAGCCAGGATTGTTGCACTTGATTTGTTCAATGGTCTTCGATGTAGTGTCATTGACTTTCCTAGGGACTTGGTGCAGAATTCTTTTGGCGAAACACACTTGGGAGTGGTAGACGGAGAGTTAAGGTTATTACATGTTTTCAAGATAAGAGATGAGGAGGAATGCTGCTTTGTTATGAAAGTTTGGCAATTGAAATATAATAAAGATGGTTCCACCTCATGGGTTTTGGTTCACGAGATAAACTTGAAAAGCTCTAAAGAGATGATTGGCGGGCTTGCAGTTCATCCAAACAATGGTGATGTGGTTTTTATGATATGGGGCACACAATTATTCCAGTATAAGATTAGTCAAGACATTTATGAAAAGGTCGCTGAGCTTCAATCTGTACCGGGTGAACGTGTTTTGTCCATCCCTCTTGTGCATCCAGCTTGGCCTACACCGGTTCCTTCACAACTCCCATCTATTTAATTTAAAAGCGAGCTTATATTTGTTTTCTTTCTTTCACTTACTTTTCTAATGGGATCTATGTATGTGCTATTGACTTGTTATCAAGTAATTATTTCTTATTTAGTAAATCATATTATTATAGGAGGATATTTGAACCTGGTGGTTAAACTCTACTGTGGTTTTTTTGGGGTCAAACTTATTATTTATACTTGGCATTTCTTAATGGACTAATGTGTTGCGCACGCGTTGCGTGCATGGTGCAAATAGAACACATATAGAGCATCGTTGTGTGTAACTTGACAATTAATGATTTTTTCTATTTTGATTATATATATATATATATATATCGGGCAGGCTGCTGCTCGAAATTGGTACCAAATTGGCACTGTAGCTGTTCTTGTATTGCCTTTTATATACTACTGATGTGAGGACTAGCGGTAGCACTACTAGTAATTTTGGAATTTAGTAATGATAGCATTCTTTTTTTAACAAAAAGAAAAAAAGGGGGGGGGGGGTGTTGAAGCAGAGGGATTTTGGAGGAGTCCTCGTGAAAACTAGGCAAGGGGGCTTAACCACTCCAAGTTGGCTGATGGATGACTGTTTTTTTATTTTGCAAATAGGCTCTTGGTGAGTTGATACCCCCCACCAAAATGTACGTTCACGCCCCTGCAGCCAATTCCATGTATTTGTACATGTGCATGGACTTAGGGAATCTCCTCCAACAATACTCCAAATTTGGGGTACAACCCTAAATTTAAATGCTAAACATTCATAATTAGTTCAATAATTTGTTGTTATAGTAATAATCGTATTTGTGAATATTATAATTATTATTATTTAATTTGAAATGTTATAATTCTATAATTGTTAGTTTAATTTTTTCTAAAAAATTTGTTGTTCACTAATTTAATTTAATTTGGTTCATTCTATGCATTAACTGTTAATTTAAATTAAAGTCATTAATTAAAAGATTTATAATCAAGGTAAAAATATTAAGAAATTATAAGAAAAATGAGTATTATTCACTTGACCCTAAATTTGGGTCAAGCTGTTGGAAAAGAATGAATCTATCCCAAATTTGGGGTAAAATTTAGAGTAGACTATTGGAGATGGCCTTACTCAATTTTATTAGCATTAATTGTCTTTTTTTGTTGTTCAATTTAATAAGTCACTAAGTATTAATTATAGTTTAGCGGTCATTAAGAGCATCTTCAATAGACTTTCTAAACTTGATATGCTCTTTATTTTGGAGAATCAGCCCTTAAAATTTCACTCTAATAGACTCTCACTTTAACATTTAAATTTAGAGAGTGAGTTTGATTCAAACCAACTCTTTATTATTAAATGTGTTGAAAAAGTTTTAATTTTTAATGTTTCTACATTAGCTTATTTATTACATGTTTGATATAATTGGTCATGCACTTTAAAAAATAATAATAATAATAAAATATATATATATATATATATATATATATATATATATATATATATATATATATATTAACTAAAAATAAAGAACGACAATAAATATTTTTATGAAAAAGTGAAATAAAGAAGAAAAAGAGTTTGTTAGAGCTTATAAAAAATTTTGCTCTTTAAATATAAAAAGTTTATTGGAGATGCTATAAGTACTTAATGGGTTAGTTGTATTTTCTCATTATTCTCCTATTTTCTAGCTTAGTAGTCATGTACGTGTCTATATAAGTCCTCTTGAATCTTGTATTTTGATTATGTTGATTAATGAAATTATTCTTCTCTACTAAATTCTCATGAAATAGCTCCTTCTCTAATTCTTGTCTTATTGAAATTATTTCGTATCATGAGTGTTGTAGTACATGAAGAGAATATTATCTGATTATTTATCTCAGATGACGAATAGTGTGTGACTGTGTGGATATGACAGAGATGACACTGTCCCCCACCCTCATAGGGGGTGATTTTTTTATTTTGCACATGGACGTGCACCAGATCACTGGTGGTGGACATGAATCCATTATTTTGATAATGGTTCTGGATGGATATTGGAGATATGGTCTCATTTGAATGCTGTAGATTTGGCATTGCATATATATTGTAATTATATTATGGGAAATGTTAAATATAGTAAATATTTATGCTCATTCCCGCTTTAGAGTGAGTCACTGGGTTCGTTGGTTCAGAGTCTGGTTTTAATATTTGTGCACATTCTTGATTAAAAAAAAAAGAAGGTTGAACTGCAACCCATTGGCCATCACTTGTACGTCCTGAATCTTGGTGAAGGATGTAAATCCTAGGATATGTCTCAAGTGGCGCAGGGTTGATGGTTTGCCCTTTAACTCCGCCTGCTAAAGGTCTTTTCCATTTTTCAGGAATCAAACCCTCACTCGATAACTGCGAGCGGGACTGAAATTTTTCACCCTCACTTTTCACCACTTGAGCTATGTTCGGGGGACTAAATTCTTGATTTAAAGTCTAACAGGAGATGGAGAAGAGGGATGTCGCTGCAAGTATCAAAGAATGGGAGAAAGAAATGGGAGAATTTTACTTCAGGTCTTGTTTCCCAACAGTGGGGTGTCGTGAGTTGCACGGCCCCGGTCATTATGTGGTGTAATATTGACCAATTATTAAAGTTTCAAAATAGAACTTGGAGTTTTAAGCTACATTTCATTTGATTGTATTTCATAATCTTCTAGCACATATATTTCAAATTTAGATATCATGAATGAGTAATCAATTGCGAAGAAATCATAGGGAGCATGTGATAATCATGAGACACCTTATCTCAAACTTCACAAAAGTACTCAGAATCTCAAGATTCTGAATCTTTGTACACCTCCTGGACAGCAACTGTCCAATAATAAGCCAGCTGCGTAGTAGGATGGCAAATTTCAGAAGCTTACTAAAAAAATGTAGATAACGGCATAATTTGTCACCATAATTAGAATCATAGGATATAATTGCAGAATATAGATCAAATGATATCATCTCTGTTCGTCACACCTCCAAGTAATCTCAACATATAAGTCAACGAAAGAATGCCAAATGGTAAATTAAGAAATTTCACATTTTCTTGTTCTACCAATTACCAAATACCAATGAGCAGTTTTTTTAAGGCTTCAAATTGTCTCCATTATCGTATCAGCAGGGCGGAACTAGGGTGGCAAAAGTATATAATTACAAAACCAAAATTATTACTTTTTAAACCTAATAAGCTTAAGATTTTTTTTTTTTTTTTTTAAAAAAATCAGGTGTTAATTAGTAATTAAAAATATAATATTATATATAATATAAAAATAATTATCATTGACATATTAAATTAAAACTAATATAATATTAAATAATAAGTCCCAAACAATACCTAATTTACAACCCATCTGTCCCATCAGCCAGCCTCGACCCTGGCATTGGCCTCACCCGACCCTATCCTACTGTACCCACAGTTGGTCACTCTCTGGATGGCCAAGAGCTTTAAATCTAAAGAATATCGAATACACATTGTTGACAGTACTTAGAGAGGTCTTCTATTCTGTAAGTCTCAGGGACTACCTGTAAGGTCCTTCCCAATTAGTCCCTAAAGTCCCAACTCCAGGCTCCTGAGTTGAAAGACGGACCTTCTTTAAAACCAAGTCTCCAATTCTGAAGAACCTTCTTTTCACCTTTATGTTATAATGACGGGCAATTTTTTATTGGTACTAGGTAAGTACGATATGTGAATCGCTCCTCTTTTCAAGGAGGTCAAGCTCCGCTCGTTGGGCCTCCACATTTGCTACTTCATCGAAGTGAATTTTCCTTGGAGATGGCACTCTGATTTCGACTGGGCACTCCGCTTCAGATCCATAAGCCATAGAGAATGGAGTCTCTCGTGTAGCATGTGCTATGTAGTCCAGATTGTCCATAGGACTTGGGGGAGTTCATCTACCCAAGCTCCTTTTATTGATTACAACTTCCTCTTCAGTGTGTTTTGTAAAGTCTTGTTGACTGCCTCTACTTGCCCATTTACTTGTGGGTGGTGAGGGGAGGAAAACAGTTTGCAGATACCCAAGTTATCACACAATTCTTCCACCTTCCTATTCCTGAATTTTTTGAATTATCCGTCACTAAGGAATGGAGAATGCCAAACTTACAATAATGTCGATTCCCCATTTTGTGAAAGGCCATGGGCTTATTATTATTCTCAACTCATGATGATGCCGATGTGGTATGGTGTCTTAGTGTTGGCACTTATCGCATTTGCGAACAAAATCATATGCGTCCTTCTACATGGCAGGTTAAAATTACCACTGTTTCAAGGCCTTTTGCACCAATGACAAGGCTCCAGCGTGGTTCCCAAAAACTCTTTCATGGATTCATCTCATGATATAGTTGCCATCTGTAGGTCCTACACACGAGAGTAAGGGCACAGTATATCTTCGTTTATATAGAATTTTGTCTTTTAGAACGAATTGAGCTGAATACCTTTGTAAATTTTCGAGCTGACTCGAAGTCATTAGGAAGGGTCCGATGCTTCAAGTAAGCGAGTATTGGATTCATCCATGAGGTCTCTTCTTTCACGGATAGAATCTCTTCTCCGGACTCAATGGAAGGGACCGATAGTGCTCAATGGGCACTATTCGCTAACTGCAAGTGTACGGATCGTACAAGTAATAAAGTGAATTTAAGTCCAAATATCGTACCCACAGGGATTGTGCAAATTGTATGTTAGATTGCAATTCCTTAACCGAAACTATGACAAATTCTGAATTGAGAGATTTTTCTTTGAAAACTAAACTAAAGAAACAATTAAAATTTGGTTTTAAAACTCATGAAAACAAACGCATTAGAATTATGAATTTATTTTGACTCTATCATCAATATTTTAACAAAATTATTTAAATACAATTCATGGGTTTTGAAAATCCATATTCCAAATTTTGTTAAAACTCTCTTTCAGACAAGAATTAACACCTTTTCCTATACACGATCCGACTATATTTCTCTGACGAACCCAAATGTATAGAAGAGCATTACAAGATGTGAATACTTTTGTAGATAACACAAAACATAGGGGTATATTTCTATCCCATATCGGACTTTGTGGCAATTGAAACTTGTCTAATGAATTCCTAATCTTTTGAACTTAGAAAATCATAACATCAATCATATAACTAGTGATCAAGTAATTCCATAATATTAAAAGCATGAATCAATTCCTCAAAACCATAAATTGCATGAAATAAATAATAGGTTAAAACATGAATTCAAGAATTCAAAACTTCATCACAATTCCAACACTACGAAACTAGCCTAGAAACATAATTGAATAGAAATCACAAGAAAAATAAAATGATGTCACTCCGTTTATCTTATTGTTTTTTGGTCTTCAATTGTGCCCTTGACGTTGCATAGATTCCTCAACAATTGGACAGCGTTTTTGGCATCAATTTCACAAGTTGGGGAACCCCTAATTTCGTGCCCCAAGTTTGGTATTTCTAGATATCCTCAGAACTTAGGTTACTTGAGGGAGAAGAATGTTAAATTCCGTGCAAAAGCCCAGCTGCGCAACCTAGAAGACAACCATATAACCACACGGTTATAGGTTGTGCGACCACGCCCCTCTAGAGGTTCAGGTTCAGGTTCAATTTAAGTTGGTCCTCAAAGTTTATTTGCATCCCAAGTCCTCCAAATTTTGATTGCTACGCTTTAGTCCCTGAACTTTTGATTTCTTCCAAATTTGAAATCTTCTGCAAGTATTCTTCCAATTTAGCCATTGATTCACTTCATCAACCCTTCATCTAAACACTTTGACACTTTTATCATCCAATTGCTTGATTTTGGCTTTAATTCTATTATTTTCTCAACTTTAGGGTTATTCCTGAAATATAAACAAATACTAACAAAATAAATGACAGATATTCTTAAACAAACAATTAAAATCCTACTTTTAAAATATAAATAAGTGTATAAATACACTTATCATGCAATATGTTCAAAAATCTAGCATTTTGCTACTTGCTAGTTTTGACAGAGCATCAGCATTTGTGTTTTCAGGCCTTGGTACGTGGACTAACTCAAGTTTTTCAAAATCAGTCATCAAGAACTTCACCTTTTTTTTTATATGCCACCATATTGGGCTCCTTGGCAGCACATTGTCCCTTGACTTGGCTCACGACGAGTTAGGAATCGCTGTTCACCACCAATGCTTTCGCTTTCAAAACTATTGTTAACTTGAAACCTGCAAGGAGGGATTCATATTATGCCACATTATCTGTGAAACCAAAGCAAACTGCACTACGTAAGACCCATCAACAAAGAGTCCTCACTTCGGCTGGTTTTCAATACTTTCAATCATTTCTACTTTGGGAGGATGGATGTATTCAAAAAGGAAGTCTGCCAATGGTTGGCCTTGTATTGCTGTAAGGGGCATATACTGAAAGTTGAAATGGCTAAATTCAACCACTCACTTCATCAATCTTCTAGATGCATCTAGTGTTGCAGAACTTATCTCATTGGGAAGTTAGTAAACACTAGGATGGAGTGTGATTGAAAATAGATGCGAAGCTTCCGGGCTGCTATGACTAATGCCAAAGTTAGTTTTACATGTCTAGATAGCGTGTTTCAACATCCAACAAGGTTTTGCTTACGTAATATACTGGGAGTTGACTCTTATTTTCTTCTTTGACCAGGACAGAGCTCAATGCTTCCTTTCACACTGCTAGATATAGGAATAAAGGCTCTCCAGGCTTTGGTTTCGATAATAGGGGAGCTTTCCCCAAGAATTCTTTTAGCCTCATGAAGGCTTCTTCGCACTCTGGTGTCTATTCGAGCTTTTTCCTCCCTTTGAGGACTTTAAAGAAAGACTGACATTTAACAGTGGACTTAGGGATAAACTGCTTATCGTCGCTACTCTCCTTATTAAGCTTTGCACTTTTTTTGGGATTTTGTGGGGAGTGCATTTCAAGTAAAGCCTTGATATCTCCGGGTTAGCCTCAATTCCTATGCTACTTACCATGAACCCTAAGAATTTTCTGGATCCCACCCTGAAGGCACATTTGAGGGGGTTTAACTTCATTCTATACTTTCTCAATATATTGAAGGTCTTCACCAAATGCTCAATGTGACTTGATGTCATCATGCTCTTCACCAGCATGTCATCTACGTATACTTCCATGGTAATTACTAGTTGTTTTGCAAACATTTGGTTCACCGGCCTTTGATATGTGGCTCTTGCATTTTTTTAGCCTGAAGGACATGGTCTTATAACAATAGAGTCCCCTGTCAGTTATGAAAGACGTGTGCTCTTCTTCGAATATACACATGGGGATCTAATTTTATTCAGATTAGGCATCCATGAAGCTTAGAATTTCATGCTCTGCAATGGAATCAACAAGTTGGTCAATCCAAGGAAGAGGAAAGCTGTCTTTTGGAAAGCCTGATTGACATTGGAAAAATCAATGCACACCCTTAGTTTTCCACTTTGTTTGGGGACTAGCACTGGATTTGATACCCACTTTGGGTATCTGGATCCCCTGATGAAGCCGTTTTTCAATAGTTTTAACACCTCTTCTTTCAAGGCTTCGTACTTCTCTAGGCTTGCTTCTGCCTATATCCAGGGTGATGTGGATCAATCTGCATCCTGTGATAGGCCACCTTTGGGTCTATGCCCACCATATCGTCATGTTTCTGTGCAAATACATTAAGATTTTGACGAAGGAAACTATTCAGCCTCTCCTTGAACTCACTTGTGGAGTCCGACCCAATCTACAATTCTTTGGCAGGGTCCAACGGATCTACAGGGAAGCTCTCCAAATTTTCAGTTGGAGCTGTATGACATTCTGTGCCCATCATCCTTGGATCTAAATCTGTCATATATTTCTCTTCCTGCATCGTAACATCGATGTTTATGCTAGACTCAATACCCAATCTTTCAGGGTCTGGAGCTGCATCTGTCATAACTACATTACTGATCATGTTAACAATTCCATCTGGAAACTTTCAGATTGTGTTCGTGTAGCAAACCAGTGATTCAATTTGGCTCCCCCTAACTGTTGCTCCCATTTTTCGTTTGGGACTTCATGCAGATATGCTTTTTGTGGGTGATCTCTCTAAGGTCAATGAGACCTGGCCTCCCTATGGAACCTTGGTATGAGGAAGTTTTGTCAACAATCAAGAACTCCATTGGTATCATAGAAATAGTGGGAGCTTGCCCTACTTCCATCATACGATTTAGGGCAGTTTTTGGGACCTTTTTAGGTCTAAATTTTGGGATTATAAATACTCCCACTTCTCCAACCAAATAATAATAATAATAATAATAATAATAATAATAATAATAATAATAATAATAATAATAATAATAATAATAATTTCTACAACAAACCTTAGCCTCTTTTCTCTCTTTTTCTTCTTCTTCTTCTTTGTTTGTTTTAGTTTATAATTTAGTTTTTGATTCCAAGTTCTAGTCACCATTGAAGCAAGAAGTAAGGTGGAGATTCAAAGCATTGTTTAAAGAATTTTGGAGTAAAAAATCAAGGGAGGAAATTTATTTCATTATCTTGTATTTTAATCTTTGATTTCCATATTTTATTATAAAAATTTATAAACATCAACTTTTGTGCAATATTTTTACAATAGGCTAGTTGTTTTATGTTGGATGATTGATGTAGTTTAACTTAGTTTAAGTTATTTCAATGTTTGTTTATTAATTTTGAGCTTGTTATTTCATGTGTATTTGTTATTGAGATTATTCTATGCATTTGATTGATCGCCAAATATGTGATTTGTGGAATGTATGATGATCGAAGGATATTGTGCAATTTAGACCAAATAACAAATGCCCTAGGTATTAATTTAGGAGGTAGAGATGTACTCTTCTCCCTAGGTGATCCATTGAACTATTTTTACAAAGTGTTAATGCAATTGATTGCGTTTTAATCGACATAGAGATATAGTAGGTTAAATCAATTGATTATGGTTAGTTTTACTCGAGAGAGGTAATTAGCTAAACTTGAAATATCGGGTTTAACATTGTAAATGAGAAATTTATTAATTCGCATGTGTTGAGAAATTACTTAAGCTAGATTTAAGTGAAAGCATGAATCCCAACTATTTTATCTTTCATTTTCCTTATTTTAATTTGGTTTAAAATTAGTTTCTTTAATCTAGAAATTACAAAAATCCATCTTTTAATTGTGTGTTTCACTTGTTCATATTAAATTAAGTAGAGTGTAATTGAGTATACATTCCTCGTGGGATCGACAATCCGGACTCAAAAAGTCCACTTTATTACTTGTACGTGACCCCCTATGCTTGCGGTACACATACTTTTAGCGTACATCTTGCAATCGCTGGAGCAGGAGTTGTCCCTGGCTAGATGACACAAAGCCCTTTTTTAAGTCCTTCAAATTGTGAATGCTGCCAGTTGAGAGCTTTTTGTACCAGCTTACAACATTCCCCTCAAGAGTTAATGTAAACACCTTGCATTTGAGCGTGGGATTGGCTCCAGCCATCTCCATACTTGTGTGGTAGTTTAAGAGGTGATCGTCGGGGTTGCCTCTTCTAGAATAGTTCGTGATTTCCAGCGTTTCGAAGTCAGATGGGACAGGACACCTTCAAATGCCTTCAAAGAATGGGCTAATCTCATCATCATTTTCTAATTCATGCGAAGGGGGTTCCTCATGATTTTCACCATAGTTCGACATTATCTCAATATGAGGATGTGGTTGGTTGTAAGGTTGCTATGGTTGGCCCCTTTCACGTGGTGAGCTTCCTTGTGTTTGAGAGTCATTGGCCTAAAGCTCCCTACAGGGGTTATAGTTTGGTTAATGGAAAGAGGTACTGCATAAGTATAGTGTTTAGTTAATAGATTGCATGTGGGATTGAGATAACTAGCGGGTTTGAATTACCTAGTGGATGTTTGAAGGTTGGGGTGCTCAAATAAAGGAGAATCATTGCAAACCTGTGTAGAAGCTATCATTGGTTGGAAGTGTATCCCATGGGAGGGAAAGATAAATTTGACCTTTAAGGGTTGGGAGATCACCTATTAAGCGCATTATGATGATTGAGTTGGCTAAACACACATGCATGTCGAGCATGGATTGAATTAAAAGTAGTATAGCATTATTTGAAAACTTTTCAGGGATTAATAACAGTTTTAAATCGGGAAGTAAATTCGGAAAGTTATTTAACAAGTGTTAGTATATTCTTATTATGTTGTTATATTTGTATGATTGTATGCTTTATCTTATTCGAGGATGAACACGAGTTTAAGTTTGGGAGATTTGATAAGCATGTGTTTTCGTACTTATTTTGATCTCAAATTTAGATAATTGTGACTATTTTAGATTTTAATATTGCTTAATTGTTTATTTATATTGAATGTTTAGGAAAACTCGAATTTGGAAGAAATTGAAGCAAAACAAGAAAGTCATGTGCGGAGTACGTGAAGAAATCTGTACACAACTTTTAGTACAGATATCTCCATGGAGTCCATAATATATCATTGGAAAGATAATTGAATGTAGAGTCTAAAGAAATAAATGGAGCACAAATCGAATTTGAATTTCAAAAGTTATGTGCGTTTGAAGCCACGTTTTATAAACAGCAACCGACCTGCGGCCCAACAGCAATTTGTAACCGACGGCCCAACCTAGCTATAAGGTTTTCTCGATCTTTTTCGTTTTTTCTTTATTTTTTGTATTTGTTTTCAAGCCCAACTAGGATTAAACCACTTCTTCATGTCTAAACTATAGAAAGACCTATTTTAATCTAGAAGGTGGTTCTGGACTTCACAAGAAAGGTGCAAAAGGCAAGAGGCAAAAGGGGCAAAATCAAGGGTTCCATATATTTCAAGTGTACTTATTTTCTTGGTACAAGATTCTCAATTCTTTCTTTTTAATTGTTAGACATGTTTAATTTTCTATTTTACAATTTTATTGTTTTAGAATTTAGTATGTATAGCTAAATTATTTGCTGGGACGAACGATGTAACTTTGTTTGAATATTCAATTTTAATTCTCTAGTTTTGGAAAAATTGTTTTATGTTTTGATTTTATTATTGCGTTTTAATGCATGAATTGCTTGATCACCAATTCGATAAATTGTGAGTTGTTTTCATAATTCGAGAGGTAAGTTAACACCTAGACCAAGTAATAAAATTCGACAATCGACAAATGGGTAGAGATACATAGTTGTCGTGATCATTTTGAATTCTTGTTATTGAATGTATCTAGTTAGGGCTTATTCTGACTAATCATAGAGATATGTGGTTGCGCTATCTAGATAGAACCAATTTAAACTTGAGAGAGAAATTTTGGATAAAATTGTGAATTCTATTAAACACTACTTTAGAAAAAGAATTTGAGGGGAGAAATTGAATAGGATAACAAAGTTACTATCGTGAGTAACAACATTATTTTCCATTCGTAAGAAAAAAAATCAAATAATTTCAATTGTTTTATTTGTTTTATTTTCATATTTCTTTGCTTTCACTATTTTAAAATTTCAAAAATCACAATCTTGACATTTATTTGTAACTTAGGAATTGATTAATCAAAGCTGGTAATAAATAAATTAGTCCTCATGGAATTGACATTTCGGACTCAAAAAGTCCACTTTTACTACTTGTTTACGATATAGTACACTTGCAATATTTTCACAACATTCCACTCGTGACATTCATCCCTCAAATAATTTCTTTTCTTTCCTGGAATGCAATTCTAGAGGTTACTCTCAAATCACTCGTCTGTTTTTCCATTCTAGTCTAGTTGGTTTTTATCGACAATCTCAACAATCTAGATATATAATGATTCTCTCAAAGTTTCAAGTGAAAGTTTCAAGTGTTTTAATAATCAAGTCACCCCAAGTAATTCAAACTCACTAACAATCTAAACCCTTATGTAAAGTACAAATGCATCATTTCTAGCTAAATATGTGACTGTTGCTCATGAATTCCCCACTTACAAGCTTTCTAATTGATACATGTAGCGAGATTTAGGTCAATAACTCCCTGATATTTTAAGATCAAAGGGTACCAGGTTTTGAAATACCCTAACAGACTTACTAACTTGAGTAAAAAAGTTAAACTCTCAAGTTTAACACCTAAGGCACCAAGTTTTGAAATACTCTAACAGGTTTAATCACTCGAGTTAAAAAGGCTACGAGATAAGGTAACGCGCGGATTAAAATAAGCTTAGATTTCTGGCATGTGGTCATCACCTAGTTTAAACTTGATATCAATGGCACTCCATACAAATTATATCAATCATGCATAGAATCAAAATACATCTAGACTATCTTTTTATTGACTCGGCCACCCCCAAACTTATCTACAATAGAATCAAGAGATTTTAAACGTTATAGGTTGATAAAAGTTTAAAATGCAAGCTCACAACCTAGTTTTTCTAATCCATTAACATCTTCACCCTACAACAATTCCCAAACTTCACCAACAATCAATCATAATTATTGGGCTTAAAATAAGTAGAATCTTACATGGATAAGCACTTTATAGAAAATCACAAAAATAGCATTTTGGTCATAATTCATGAATTATCAACAATTTCAAATATCAAAGTATCTTAAGCCGACAATACTGTCTAGCATGTCAATACACAAAACAAAATAAGCAATTTAAACATCAAAAAAACATCATAAACTGGTAAAGCAATCTAATATATCAACATACATAACAAAATGAATCCATCACTCCCAAACTTGAATTAAACATTGTCCTCAATGTAGACAAAGGACATAGTGTAAAGAAGAGAAGGGTTAATGGAACTTCCCCGGTTTGATGCTTGAATGTGATGTTCAAGATTGACCTAAGTTTTTTATTCTCTTAATAAGCAATTCTCCCCCAAACTTATTGAGGACAAAGCCACTTAAAATTTGAAAAATTTCAACCTACAAAAATTGATGATTAATCAAAATGAAAACAATAAAATTGAAATAAGTAATTATCAACAAGTAAGCAAAAAAAGTAGAAATTTGGGTTGTCTCCCAAAAATTGTTTGGTTAAAGTCATTAGCTCGACTTTTGGGTGCAATTACTCCAAGTCTTCAAGAAGAATGGATGACTTCCATTTTTCGAAATCACCTCTCAAGTATGGTTTCAAACATTATCCATTGACTTTGAAGTTCCATTTTTCTCTCATGATAAAGTTCGACAGCTCCATGTTGGAAGATTTTAGCAATAGTGAAAGGTCCCAACCATCTAGACCAGAGTTTACCAGGGACAATTGAAGTCTAGAATTGTAGGGAAGGACTTGTTTCCAACATGGAATTCTCGCTCCAAAATGTTGTTGTCATGCCATTTCTTTGTCTTCTCTTTGTATATCAGGGCATTCTCATATGAATCAAGATGAAACTCATGAAGTTCATTGAGTTGGAGTAATGTTATCTCACCCACCAACTTCATATCAAAACTTAAGATATTTGTTGCCAAATAAGCTCGTGCTCGAGTTCAACCAGGGGGTGGCACGCCTTACCAAATAAAAGGAGAAATGGAGACATACCAATGGGCATTTTGAATGTGGTGCTGTAGGCCCATAATGTATTATTCAATTTTTTGGACCAATCCTTTTTCGAGGTATTCACCATCACTTCAGGGTTTTTCTTCATCTACCTACTTCAAATCTCCACTTGTTCGCTTGTTTGTGGATGATAAGGAGTTAATACTCGATGTTTAGCTCCATACTTGGTCAAGAGTTAGTCGAAGAGGTGATTATAAAAGCATTTTCCTCCATCACTAATGATAGCTCGGGGTGCCATAACGAGAGAATATGTATTCTTTAAAAAGTTCACTACCACTCCAGCATCATTAGTAGGTAGGCCACTACTTCTACCTACTTTAACACATAATCAACCGACCAGAATATATTGATTAGAGAATGAACATGGGATGGGTCCCACGAAGTCAGTTTTCCATACATCAAGTATTTCCTCCTCCAAAATAGAATTCAAGAGCATTTCGTTTCTATTTGAGATATTCCCAAGGCGTTGACAATGATCAGATTTGGACAAAAGTATGTGGGCATCTTTGAAAAAGGTGGGCCAATAAAATACCGATTAAAGAATCTTCGATTCCGCTTTTGTAGCACCAAAGTGACCTCCATAAGGTGATGAATGACATTATTTAAGAATTTTCTCCATTTCATCCTTGAGCACGCATCTTAGATTGATTTGATCTAGACCCTGTTGAACAGCAATGGGTCGTAACAAAAATAATACTTGATATCCGAGTAGAAGATCTTCTTTTGTTGATAGGAGCGGCCCGGGTAAGTGATACCAGTTCTAGAAAATTCACATGATTTGCATACCATGGTACAGTAGAGGCTTGTAGAAGATCCATGATTTGAAAAAGTTGCTCATTCGGGAATACTTCACTTATCTCTTCATAATTTCCTCATCGGGTTGCTCAAGTCTAGATAAATGATCAGTCACAAGATTCTCGATTCCCTTTTGTCACGAATCTCCAAGTCAAATTCTTATAGTAGAAGAACTCATCTAATCAAACTTGACTTGAAATTTTTCTTTGCTAACGAATATTAGAGGACTGAACAATCGGTGTAGACAATCACCTAGGAACCAATGAGATAACTTATCAAAAGAAAATAGCACCGCTAGCATCTTCTTCTCGATAGTAGCATAATTCTGACGTAGAACGGAACAAGGAATTCAAACGAAATCCTTTAATAAGAACAAAATTTGGAATCCACTAGGAGAATTGAGAAGAAATCTCAAGAAGTTTATTAAAATCCGAATGAGTAATTTGTCTACAAAAGCCTTCTTTTATAATAGAAGGAAAACCCTAATTCTTGTAGGATCACGAAACTAAATAAAGAAAATAATTAAACAAATAAGGTAAACTAATTCTAACCAAACTAAATCACCCTAGACATACTCGGGTGTAAATTAAAAATCAAAACAAATAAAAACGGAATTACGCAAATAACACTAAAGTAATAAAACAATATTTTGACTGCCTAAACGTGCTCAAATGTTCAAAATCCATCTTATGTCACAAAAAAGCGGTGAGTTCACTTCGTCTTGTTGAGACATCTAGAATAGACATGACCTAAAACGGAAGTCGGATGCCAAATCTGCAAATTGTGGTTTAGCCCCTATCGATCTAATTCTTCTTCGATCCATGATGCGTGTCGTGATGCACCAAAATAATAAATAAATTCCTTGTTCACAATTACTAAGAATGTAGCAATGGAAGTAAGGGTCGATCCCACAAGGAACGGGAACTAACGTAGTGTCATGTCAATTAGAATCGTAAATGGGGGTTTTGTTTTGAGTTGTTTGTAAATGACTTAACTAATAAAATAAAACAATTAAAATGATTGGAATAAATATCAAATGTTGACGAGTCCTAGTTCTCAGGTTCAGTTGTATTCTATCACAATGTTATCACTTTCCAAGTAACGCGAGTTCAATTTCTTTTTTGATTTATCACCGTAAATAGTTAATAAGCTCTAACTATTCCTATTCTCCCTTAGTTGCATTTAATTAGAATAAGCTCTCTAATCAAACATTAGCCATTGAATAACCCAAAACAAGCTCTTTAGATTTAAGACAACAACTATATAATGGTTAAGAAAAATTAGGGTGAATTAGATTATCAATTACAAAAGCTCGTGACAATTAACCTAAGTTGAAATTCTCTATGAAAATATTAAATTTCCACCTGCTACTATGATTTGAACAAAAAGACGATTACAGATCCAATCATTCAAAATAGCAAATCTCAATACAACAAGTTAAATGATAAGGCCTTAATCAAATAAAGAATTGCATTGATTGAATTTAAAACGCATAAGAATCCAACAAATCAAAGTAAAGAATTTAGAACTACGTTAATAGTTTGGAAAAGCAATAAACAAATTGATATGAAATACAACTTCCCCTTCGAACTAGGTATGGAAGCTTAGCCGAGCATAGTCATGGTGAAAAGCCCAGAATTTTGCATCTTATTCATCTTCTCCTCCGGATTTATTTCTCTTCGACGTTCCAAGCAATCCGCTCTTTCTTTTGCAATTTTTTTCCCCTTTTCTTGTCATGAAATTCCCTTTTTATAGTCTCAAATTTGTGCCCTAACTTTGGGCTCAAGAAATCCCAAAATTATGGAAAGATTCAAAATAAGGAAATTCTTGACGGGCAAGTTACGCCCGTGACTTTTCATTTATGGCCGTAACCCAGTTTCTGTTAATTTTCCATGTTTTGAAGTTACGGCCATAAGACAGGTTCTGCTAATTTTTGCACATTTGAAGGTTACGGTCGTAAATTTTTGTTTACAGCTGTAATATGGTTTCTGCTCCTTTTTTCATAATGATATGAAAACGTTTACGGCCGTGAATATATGTGTTACGACCGTAACTTATTTGCACCCAAGGTCCTCAATCTTCAGTTTTAAGTGCATTTTAGTCCTTTTTTCTTCTTTTTTCTTCCTTTATGATCCTATACAACATGAAATACAAAATGCGTTAATAATACTCAGATATGATCAAATTATGATTAGTCCATGGTTATAAGTGCACAATTTAAGTGTTAATAAAGTACTTATCAAATCCTACACTTAAACCATTGTTCGTCCTCGAACAAAGATTCACATAGAAAAGAATAGGACTCAAACAACATATTACGATTTAGATACTTGAGGTTGCAGCCCACTTTTCTTTAGCAAAAATGTTTCATTGCATGATCGGATTGTGTTAGTGTGTGCTAGAGATGCAACGCCCTCTATTTCCCATTCCAATCATGGCTCGTTATGGTTTATTTCCTTTCACCTCTCGTGTGCACTCACCTCCCAATCAATTATGAGTGACTACAAAGAAAATAGTTTCGCCCAACTCCGAAAGAAATTACTCGCGTAAACCAAGTTGTTCATGATGTGAATTCAGTCAACACACTATCCCCAAACCACATTCATAGCACAAACCTTAGACCAAGCAATTCAAACCACTCATAAGTAAATGTAATGGGGTTAACACCCTCACAAGATATTTCTCTCTTCGCACAAAGTGTATAAGGGTTAGAATTTTCGCTCAGTTCACTGCATGGATAATTCAGTACCACAGACTGCCTAAATGTCATAACCAGAGCCAACAATAACACAAATGCAAAGCGAATGTCTTTATTTGGTTGTAACGGGGCTTCGGGTCAGGTAGGATAAAAGGACATATTTAGGTTGAGTCGAGAAGGAATTTTGCAAGCTAAGTCAATTCAAAATGACATTACTTCCTTCACTCTTAACATGAACTTTATTGTTTCCCGCTACCCAACTTTATTCACACTCGAATCTCTTCTTTTCCTTTTTTTTCACAAGTTGAGTGTTTGACATCCTCAACTACTAATTTTCATGAATAAACTTTCTTTTCATTGCTTTTTCTCTTTTGATTTTTTTTCGATTATAGACTGCAACTTTTTCTCTGTTTTTTTTTTCAAATCATTACGCAGTCACCAATTGGCACAAGATAGAATTACAATCTCCTGAATTCAGTCCATTACACAACCATCGCCCAACACAAGATAACCATTTCAACTTTTTAGACTTAGACGATAGCACAATCCTCAATCAACAAAAGCTTGCGAATCCCTTCTCTATGGGTTCAAAACAAAGACAATGCGAAAGAAAATGTATTCGTGGCTTGTATTGTGGCATCAAAGATTTAAAGAAAGACTAAGGCTCAAAGGGGCTTCTATTGGTCCATGTAGCAAGGTAGGCTCTTTTAGCAAGTCAAATTTAGCTTAACCTATTTCCTTTGCTATAATTTGCACTTAAGTTAAGAAGCTACATAGTTTGCACAGAAAAGCACATCCAAGTATAACACAACCATGCAGGACACACATCAAAGAATTACGAGCTCATAAGTATTAAAAGCAGCTCTTAGGCTCAAAAGCTCACAAATTAGGGTTTTCATGTGTTTCTCCCATCCAATTATGAGTTATAGGTCATTACTTGATCTTCATTCCAAATCTAAATCCATTGGTCGAGGATAGTGGTTAAAAGTATTCAAACCATGACTACTCACAAAAGTATAATAATTTCTGTTGGAATTGGGATGCTCAGGGTTATATATGACGGGGTATGTGTCTATTCCTATTTGGGTTGGCTAGGTTTGTAGACATTTGACAATTTTACTTTTCATCTTCAACCTATCAGCACTTTTCTGGACGGGATCATCTCTATGTGCTCAATTTATATCCAATTATGCAATGATTTTTCAAAAAAATTGAACCAAAAGTGAGGCTGCTTCCTATCAAAGTATGGTTTAAGACCTAAGTAGCATAGATAGGTAACAAAAGTAGAGAACAAGATTAAAATGGATGCTGACTCAACATGAATTTAACGTTTCGACTACAGAAGAAAGATAAAGACATTAAGCTTACAATCAATTCCCCCCCCCCCTCCCCACACTTAGACAAAACAATGTCCTCATTGAAAAATAAAGCTAAACAGTAGAAGGGGAAAAAAGAAAAAGAAACTCCCTCGGGTCTAATGTGGCGGTGGATCGTCCCGGGGTCCCCGCAATCGTCGAATCTCCTCCCGAAGGGCTCTCTGCTCTTCCAGAATGAGTTGTTGATCCTCTTGCATCATTCAGTTCAGTCTGGAAGCCTTGCATCATTTTCAGCATCTGCAGCTCAAAAGGGGTGGAGCAATAGAGAATCATGTAAGAGAAATGAGTAAATTAGTGAAGTATGATAGTAACCTAAAGAAAATGTACTCGAGCAAGTAGTACGTAATTGTCAAGGCTTAAATTCGAGAACAATGTTGACATGAAAAGCATAACGTACACAAAAGTTTTTTTTTTTTTTTATGTGTGTGTGAAAGAAATGACGAAATAAAATTAACCAAAAATGAAAATATGAAAAGAAAGGGTTGAGAGGGTAAAGAAACTCCCTTCTCGGGTTGCCTCCTGATCAGCGCCTTTGTTTATTGTCGTTGGCTCGACCTATTCCTTTCTCCTTCAACCGGAATTAGGCGGATTCCCAAAGCTCCACTTCTTCTTCATATTCTTCATTAAGATCTGCAAAACAGGGGGAAACTTCTCATTAGTGACTGGTAAGGTTTTACAAAAGTTTTTACCTGGTTGTGATGGCCCTGGAAAATCGGTAATTATATCCACAGTGTCTTGTGGACCGTCCTTTCCACTAAGTTTGGAATTTTCCTGTACTAGAGAATCAAGCACATCAATCGAGTGAACATGGCTAGTATCATCAAGGTAGTTCACGGGATCATAGATATTGAACTTAATCATTTCACCATCAAATTCCATGGTGAGTGTGTCACTACTGACATCTATCTTAGTCTTAGATGTCCTTAAAAATGGTTTACCTAACAATATAGGGGTAGAACTGGGTGAATGATCATCATGCATATCTAAAACATTAAAGTCTGCTGGAAACACTAGCCCACCTACTTGCACTAACACATCCTCAACCACCACATCCGAATAAGCATTGGAACGGTCGGCTAGTTGAATGATAACACCCGTTCCAGTCAATTTGGCAAGTTTTAGTGCGGTGTAAGTGGACCTAGGCATTACATTTATGGATGCTCCTAAGTCTATCAGTGCATGTTCTATTGTTTTACCACCTATTTGACAAGGTATGGTGAACATACCTAGGTCCTTGCATTTCGGAGGTAATTTCCTTTGAAATAATGCAAAGACATTTTCTCCCATCATCACCTTTTCATTCTCCTTTAATTTCCGTTTGTTGGTGCACAGCTCCTTCAAAAAAAATTTATATCGGGGTACTTGCTTAATTGCGTCCAACAGTGGAATGTTGACTTCCACTTTTTTAAACATCTACAGCATCTCCTTTTCTTTGCTTTCTTTGTCTGTCTTTGCTAACCTGCTAGGAAAAGGGGGATGAGTCAATTTTGCAATTGAATTAGAGTTGGATTTTACCTGCGGGATTCGTGAAGTGGCATTCCCCTTTTCATCTTCTTTCTCTTCTTCCCCTTTATTCTCGAAGATTTGTTTGCTTGGTCCTTCAACCTCTTTTCTACTCCTCATGGTAATGGCACTCACATTTTTGGGGTTCACCTCAGGTTGAGATGGTAGCTTCCCTCCAGATTGTGCCTCAAGTTTGTTGATGGCAGTAGCCATTTGGCTCATTCGATTCTCCAAATTCTGAATACTGGATTTGGTATCCTGTTGAAATTGAATTGTGTTAGAAGCCAAAGTTTTAGCCATATCTTCTAGAGAGATACCTGAGTTCTGGGGCCTTTGTTGATACTGTCCCTGTGAATGGAAATTTCCTTGTTGTTGGAAATGCCCTTGAGATTTGTTGGAGGGGAAACCCGGGGGCTTGTTATTCCCATAGCTTAGATTTGGGTGATCCCTCCAGCTAAGGTTATAGGTATTGGAGTACGGGTTGTATTGCTGTTTTTGAAATGGAAACCCTTCTGCAGCCTTTACCTGTTCGTCATTCTCCTCTTGCAACATCGGACATGTATCCATTGGATGCCCAAAGTTTGAACAGATTCCGCATGCTTTGACCTGATTCGAGTTCCCCAAAGCAAGCTGCTTAACGAGATTGGTTAGTTCATATAATTGACCTTCGATATTGGAACTACTTACCTCGTTCACACGGCGGACTTGTGAATCCCTACTTGAGTTGAATTGCTGAGTGTTCTCCGCCATGTTGGAGATTAAAGCTCGCGCTTGTTCCGGCGTCTTGTCCATGAGCGCTCCTCCACTCGCGGCATCTATCATGTTTCTATCCATCGGTGCTAACCCTTCGTAGAAATACTGCACCAGGAGTTGCTCACTGATCTGATGGTGGGGGCAGCTCGAAATGAGTTTCTTGAAACGCTCCCAGTACTCATATAATGTCTCGCCATTGCTTTGGCGAACCCCGCAAATCTCCTTCCTGATTGTCCCCACCCTAGATGCAGGGAAGTACTTCTCTAGAAACAACATCTTCATATCATTCCATGTGGTCACTGATCTAGATGGTAGACAGCACAACCAGTCTGTAGCGGCATCCTTCAATGAGAATGGGAAAGCTCTCATTTTTATTTGTTCCTCGGTAATGCCCGTGGGTCTGATACTGTCGAAAACTACATGAAACTCCTTTAGATGTCTAAATGGATTTTCACCGGCATGTCCCCGAAAAGTAGGTAGAAGGTGGATCAACCCAGATTTTAGCTCAAAGGTTCTTCCATCTTCTACCGTTGGAAACGTAATGTACAATGGCTGCTGAGCCACATTGGGAGTAGCCAGTTGTTTAAGAGTTTTGTTGTTAGCTGCCATTTGTCGCGCTGCTCTCCTTTGCTGTCGAAAAGTCCTCTCAATTTCTGGGTCAAGATCAAAAAGTTCACAATTAGTTGACCGAATTTTAAGCATATAAGCAAAGGAGCACAAAAAACATTATTTTTTACTTTTTTTTGAAAAATTATGTAAAGAAAGTGAAAACAAAATAAAAATAAAATAAATGCATAAAAATAAAATTCTAATTGATTAAACACTAAATTGGTTAACCGTTCCCCGGCAACGGCGCCAAAAATTTGATGCGTGTCGCGTGCACCAAAATAATAAATAAATTTCTTGTTCACTATTACTAAGAATATAGCAATGGAAGTAAGGGTCAATCCCACAAGGAACGAGAACTAACGTAGTGTCATGTCAATTAGAATCGTAAATGGGGGTTTTGTTTTGAGTTTTTTGTAAATGATTTAACTAATAAATTAAAACAATTAAAATGATTGGAATAAATATCAAATGTTGACGAGTCCTAGTTCTCAGGTTCAGTTGTATTCTATCACAATGTTATTACTTTTCAAGTAACGCGAGTTCAATTTCTTCTTTGATTTATCACCCGTAAATAGTTAATAAGCTCTAACTATTCATATTCTCCCTTAGTTGCATTTAATTAGAATAAGCTCTCTAATCAAACATTAGCCATTGAATAACCCAAAACAAGCTCTTTAGATTTAAAACAACAACTATATAATGGTTAAGAAAAATTATGGTGAATTAGATTATCAATTACACAAGTTCGTGACAATTAACCTAAGTTGGAATTCTCTATGGAAATATTAAATTTCCACTTGCTACTATGATTTGAACAAAAAAACGATTACGGATCCAATCATTCAAAATAGCAAATCTCAATACAACAAGTTAAATGATAAGGCCTTAATCAAATAAAGAATTGCATTGATTGAATTTAAAACGCATAAGAATCCAACAAATCAAAGTAAAGAATTTAGAATTACGTTACTAGTTTGGAAAAGCAATAAACAAATTGATATGAAATACAACTTCCCCTTCGAACTAGGTATGGAAGCTTAGCCGAGCATAGTCATGGTGAAAAGCCCAGAATTTTGCATCTTATTCATCTTCTCCTCCGGATTTATTTCTCTTCCACGTTCCAAGCAAGCCGCTCTTTCTTTTGCAATTTTTCCCCCTTTTCTTGTCATGAAATTCCCTTTTTATAGTCTCAAATTCGTGCCCTAACTTTGGGTTCAAGAAATTCCAAAATTATGGAAAGATTCAAAATAAGGAAATTCTTGATGGGCAAGTTACGCCCGTGACTTTTCATTTACGGCCGTTACCCAGTTTCTGTTAATTTTCCATGGTTTGAAGTTACGACCGTAAATTTTTGTTTACGGCCGTAATATGGTGTAACACCCCAAGTTCAAAAACTTAAACCTAGGCATGTTAACTTTTCTTTACTTAAATGCGGAAAAGAAATCATTTAAAACCTCAACATTTTCATTTTCTATTATGAAATTTTACAAAAATTTTGACAGAGTCTCCTCTGAAATTGGACATAGCCAACCTGTAGAGAAACATCAAAAACATTTTACAAATACAATTCTCAACTCATTCAATCCCAAACATCATCCAAACCATTACGATAAGTCCCAAACTCCTCAACAATATAATTCTAAGTAATTAAACTTTAGCAGATGAAATAAGAGGTAATTTAACCTCGATAATACATGAACTAAGGAATAAATAACGAGAAATTGAAATAAATTCTAATTTCACTTTATTTAAAAGGGTTGAAGCGGGTATAGCCTGAGTCAGCTGCCGAGTACTCTCATCGGATCACCTAACTTTCATCACCTGAAATGTTGGGGAGGGATTGGGGTGAGCTAAAGCTCAGTAAGTAAACTTTGTACATGAAATGCATGCTTATGACATGAATGCTTTAAAATTTTCATATATGTATCCCCATTTACTTTACTTTCCAGAACATTCAAACTTTTCAAACTTTCACTTAACATTTCAAAACTTTCACTTCATTTTCATCATGAGCTCACTTGGTGTATCTTCTAGTCAATCACATAACAGTGGGCAATTTTTATTTGGAACCAGATTAACTTTCACATTTCCACCGCAAAGCGGCTCATTCGCTTCATTCCACCGCAAAGCAGTTTAACAGTCCACCGTAAAACGGTTGAACATTCCGTCGCAAAGCGACTTAATTCGGGTACGCCGGTCCCCCGCGCCCCATTTCCCACTCGCATCTTTCATGAACTAGAAGTACACTCATTCATTTCTTAAAACTTGGGATACATAACTTTTGAACAAACTTGCACCTTGACACATTTCTTTCATTTAAAAACTTTTGACTTCCCAATTTCGATGCCCATGCATGCTTGATGATGCAATGACATGATAATGTGCATGCTTGAACATTCTTTTCAATAACATATACTTTCATAAAATAAATGAAATTCATCAAAGCAAGTAAGTTGCAAGATAGTCATTTACACATTTCACATTTACATTCAACTTCTATAAAAAATAGGAGGAAGTTTACTTACTTGACGTCCTTAGTATTTACCGACTACCGTTATCTGGATTTGCAAGTGGAGGAGCCTCGACTGCCCGTGTCATCAATGTACCAAAATCCTAGTTGTATCCATTCATTTAATAAAATATACTCTCAGTTCAAATTGATATATTCATCATTCTTTTAACATTACATTAAACAAGTTAAAACAATAAATCTTCTTTCCCTTTTCATTCTTGTGATCATTTCTTCCAAACAAGGTATTAAGATATATTAAACACTTCCATACAATACTCGAAATCAAAAGATTTAAACCATTCGAAAAAACGTATAACTTTTAGTTCACAACCACATTCGTTATTCATTTTAATAATAATCAAACATTAACCGAGATTAAAACTTCAATTTAACCCAAGCGTGACTTTACATAATAACCAAAACACATAAAACCATATTCGAGACAAGAAAATGAATCTTAATGCACATTAGAAGGTCTTCTCATCTTTTAAATTCAAACTTAAACTTAAAATTCCATAACTTTAGAAATTATTTAATCGTGATTCTAACAAGTTCACAAATCTTAAAATAACCATTTATTACAAATTTTACCAAAAAGCAATTAACTAATTTCATAAATCTAATCAAATTCGAAAAACTGAATCTATAACTTTTAATCCAAAATTAACCTAACCATTGGTCCATTGGTTAACAATTGGATTCATATATTAAAAATCTAAGAATTAACTAGCTAATATGACTAAAGCCGTTTATATCAATACATGAAAATTCTCAAATTTCTCAATTTACCCAGAATAACATAAACTTAATTAAATTAACTCAATTTAAACAAGGTAATTTTCACAAATTCTAAATATGAAAAATTATCACTATAATTCAAACTCAAATAAATAAATCAAAGTTAAACCAAAGTTTACCAAGTTCCTACTAACAAATCTAACCATTCGTGAAATTTTCCCCTCATAATTAGGTACTAACAATCTTAAATTCATACGTTATCCAACTTTACCCAAATTCTAATTATAAAATTCAAAATTAGACTATAATCCAAATTTGAAAATATACAATATATATATATATATATATATATATATATATATATATATATATATATATATATATATATAATCCTCCACAACTCTGAATTTACAGTTATTATATAAGAATTAAACTAAAAATATATCAATTAACCAAATTAATGCTTCCATTTTCGCAATCTGAAAATTGAATTATATAACCTAAAAATCTGAATTTATACATATTCCCACTTAAAAATCCAAAATCTACATATTTACATACACCTATACATACATAATAATATACACATTCCCATATATCAATACTCACACACATAACCATCATTAATCCTTAATTTATGGTAAAATTAGAAAATCAAGCAAAAACCAAAATCTGAAAATGTGAGAAAATACATATATACTTACATTAAATCCATTTATACATCAACCTATACATAAAATTCAGCATATAAATATCTGTGTGTGTGTGTGAGCGGGTGTGTGTGTGTGCAAACCCATGTGGCAGTGTGAGGGAAAAAGGGGTGGGAGGCCTCACCGGTACCTGGTGGTCGAGGTCGTGGTCGCCGATGGCGTGCCGCAAGGGCGGAGAGAGAGAAGTCGAGGGTGAGGTGTGCGGGTGAGAGGGAGTGAGTCGCGAGAGAGGCTGAGAGATGAGGGAGAGACGAGAGCCGAGCGTGAGAGTGAGGAGTCCGAGAGTTTGAGTCGAGTGTGGGAGGGGTGTTAGGGTTATAAATTTGATTTCTTTTGTAAATTGCAAGTTTAGTCCCTAGGCTCCTAAATTTGGCAATTTAAGTCCACAACTCATAAATAAACTTCATAGTGCCACCAAACCTTTTCCAACTTCAATTTATGCAATTTAGGTTACTTACCACGTAATAACAATAGAAATCAACAAGTTTAACAAATAAAACAAACAATTAGACATAGAATTGTACATAAACAATTTATAAACATTTTAATTGGCACATTGATCGAGACGGCATCCAAGTCCTTCCACTGCAAAATAATTCATATTGTCGACATTAAAATATCATTAAATTTAAAATTTATAATAATATTAAAATAATTATTATGTGAAATTTAAGGTTGCACGCAAAAATGAAAAGCTTTATTACATATGGTTTCTGCTCCTTTTTGGATAATGATATGAAAACGTTTACGGTCGTGAATATATGTGTTAAGACCGTAACTTATTTGCACCCAAGGTCCTCAATCTTCAGTTTTAAGTGCATTTTGGTCCTTTTTTCTTCTTTTTTCTTCCTTTATGATCCTATACAACATGAAATACAAAATGTGTTAATAATACTCAGATATGATCAAATTATGATTAGTCCATGGTTATAAGTGCACAATTTAAGTGTTAATAAAGCACTTATCAATCCACTCGATCATTTGTTCTACATCAAATTCAATTGGACATCGGTCATGGTTCTACTAGCATAGTAGATGTATTGCAAGATTTTGTCTTTTCTTTGCCCCAAAACCGCCCTAACGGCATAATCACTTGCATTACACATAAGCTCAAAGGGAAAATTTCAATTTGTTTGAAAGCCTGGAGACACTCTTTTGAGAAATCAAAAGTGGTACTCTTCTCAAGTAATGAATAAAGCGGCTTGGTGATTTTTGAAAAGTCTTTGATGAATCGCCTATAGAATCCCCCATGTCCTAAGAAGCTTCTTATACCCTTCACCGAGCCTGGGGGAGGTAGTGATGAGATCCCAGTCGGGGAATCTCGTCGAACACGCGGAATAACGAAATTTAAAACCCTAGGATAGATCTAGATCAGATCTGACACGAAAATAACCAAAATTAAAATACTGGAAAGATAAAATTGACGATAGGACCTTGACCCAAGATTCACGACGCAAGAAATTGACGATGCGGAATCGAGATCCAAGGTTTTCGAAACACCACAAGGACTTGTCAATTTCCTTGATAAGATTCTAATTGGAAACGCCACAAATATTTCACAATATTTGATAAGTTAGATTTGTTCTCGAAGAACACAAAAGGGACTCATCAACCTTTAACAAGAGAATCCTCTCTCAATTTAATTCATAAACTCAAACTCAACTTAACTGTCTTTACAATGAATTGAAAAAGCGTATAAATAAGCAAAATAACCTAGCATCTAATTTACTCAAAATAGAATTCTAATTAGACTAAAATTCTAAAATAGGAAAATAACCAAAAACTAAAAGGAAATAAAATAATTATAAAATTCCGGAAAATCTGGCGCTACTTGTTTACGGCCGTGACGTGATCTCTTACGGCAGTAAAGGCCTTTCTGATTAAATTTATGTTATTCTTTACGGCCGTGACACAATGCTTACGGCCGTGAAATTCCTTCAGTTTGCATGTTACGGCCGTAACTTCCAGGCTTACGGCCGTAAGCCTCGTTCTGCCAAAATTCATCATTTTTCCTCGTTAATTGATTACGGCCGTGATTGTAAGATTTACGGCCGTGAATATAGGGGTTACGGCCGTGAAGGTCTTCTTTTATGGCCGTAATGGATTTTCTGCATAAATAATTTCTTTTACTCGATTCGGCTCGATCCGTCCTTCTTCTCGGCTCGACCCCAACACGGAACTTACTCCGTTTTGCACGTAGATCACTATCATATTGCCGATGGCTCGAATTCGCCCTTCGATGCCTTGTCCGGATCACATCAGGTAGTTTCTCAATAACTTGAATTTTTACTTTGTCGACCTCAATCCCCTTTTTTGAAATTTGGTACCCAAGTACTATATCTTCTTGAACCATGAAATAACATTTTTCCAAAATTTCAAATCAAATCGGTATTTTCACATCTCTTTAACACCATATTCTAATTGTCCAAGCGGTTATCAAATGAAATGACAAACACTGCGAAATTCCTCCATAAAAATCTCCATCATGTCGAAGAAAATAGCCATCATACATTGTTGAAAAGTGGATGGTGCATTGCAAAGACCAAATGGAATCCTCCTATAAGTAAAAGTATCATATGTGCATGTGAAAGTAGTTTTCTCTTGATCCTCTAGGGCTATTAGGATTTGATTATAGGCCAGTAGTCAGTGCATACTTTCCACCCCGTCACTGGCCTTGTGAGAATAAGTTCATTATTTTCATTTTCCACCACCATGACACCTCTTTTCTTTGGTACCACTTATACGTGACTTATCCGAGCACTATTCCAAATTGGATAGATAATGCTCGCATCAAGCCACTTCACCACTTTGGTCCTCAAAACTTTTTTTATGTTTGGATTCAACCGACGTTGATGTTCGACCGAAGGCTTGAAGTCATCATCCATAAGAATTTTATGCATACACAACGAAGGGAAAATACCTCGAATATTTGAGATGGTCCATCCAATAGCCTCTTTATACTCCCTCAATACCCGAACAAATTTTCTTCCTCCACTTCACTTAAAGAATTAGAAATAGTAACTGAAAGGGTAGAAGATGCACCCAAACAAGCATACCTCAAATGAGAAGAAAGTGACTTTTGTACAAGAATTGGTGCTTTCTCAAGGGATGGTAGTGGAGGTGAATAGCTCTTCAAATCTTCAAAATAGGGAGTTCTCTCGTGCTAATACGGTGGTGAAACCTCCAAATAATAAGCCATTTGCTTAACTTCATGATCCTCATCTTCAATAGTCAAAGAATGAGCAATTCAAGACTCTAGTAGATACTTAGAAATCTCAATATTGAAAGAGTTAGCCACTAGATGATCAATTGTATCCACCCTAAAACATGAATCGGACCCCAAAGGATACTTAACGACCTTATATATGTTGAAAGTGACTTGTTCATCTTGCACCCTCAATATAAATTGACATTCTTATTCATCAATGAGAGCTCTCCCTATTGCTAGAAATGGTCTTCCCAAAATAATTGGGACTTCGTGGTCTTTTTCCATGTCAAGGATAATAAAATCCGCTGAAAAGATGAATTTATCCACTTTGACAAGAACATCTTCGATGATATCCCGTGTATATTTGATGGATCTATCCGCCAATTGTGGAGACATGATGGTTGCTTTAGCTTCTTCCAATTTCAATTTCCTGAAAATGGATAAAGGCATCAAGTTAATGCTAGCACCAGATCACATAAAGCTTTATTAAAATTTACATCACCAATAGTGCATGGAATAGAGTAAAACTCCTTTGATTTTTGGAGGTAGCTTGTTTTGTATAATTACACTACACTCCTTCGTTATCATCACCATCTCATGCTCTTTGAGTTTTCTTTTCTTGGGAAGAATATCCTTAATAAACTTGGTATTTGAGCCAAGGCATCGATGAATGGGATGTTGATGTGTATCTTCTTAAACACTTCCAAAAAAAATTTAAATCGATTATAAAGCTTTTGCTTTTGCAACCTTTGAAGAAAGGAAATATGAGGCATATAAGCCTTGATTAGTGTTGGAGCCTTTTAAGTTGATGGTTCCGGTTCACTCACCTTGGTCACTGCAAAAATTTCTTCGGGTTTTTGTTTAGGCTAATCTTCTTCAATGGGAGCCTTGCTTGATTGAGTCATTGGTTGTAGTACCGTGATCTTGGGTAATTTTACCCCATTCCTTGTTGTAATAACTTGAACATTCTCTCTTGGATTAATTTCGATGCTACTAGGCAAAACTCCTTGTTGCCTTTCTAAGAGAAGCTTAGGCCCTGTTCTCTTTACTGTTTTGATGTCGTTTTCTGTTTTCATTTTCGAAAACATTAAAAATGCGTTCTCTTTACCATTTTCGGAAACGCATTTTGGAAAAAAAAAATTATACACAAAACGCAAAACACCCAAAATCTTATTTTGGGCGTTTCAACAAAAAATGTTCAAAAAGCTGAAAATGCGTTTTGGGATTTTTTTTTTTTTTATATAAGAATTATCTTGGCTTGGAACTAAGTTTAAAATAAAATTGATTTTTTTTTTTGGAGAATTATCCTAGCTTGGAACTAAGCCTAAATAAAGTCTATTTATTTTAAGAATTATCCTAACTTGAAACTAAGCTTAAAATAAAGTTGATTCTTTTTTTCTTTTTTTCTTTTTTTTTTTTTTGGAGAATTAGCCTAACTTGGAACTTAAGCCTAAAATAAATTTTTATTGAATTCGATATCAACATTACAAAAAAAAAAAATTAAGTGGGAATTCTTGTTGTTATATTTTCAAAAAATACCTTGGTAAATGGATTCTGATGATTTTGAAAGAACTTGCATTTTCTGAATTTTAATTGAACAAAAGCTTCCTCAAATTCCAAACCTGACCAAGCTGTGTTAATATAGATTCTTATTGTACACATTAGTGTGTTGTAGGTAACCATGTTTTTAGTGTATTGTGATAGGAAATTTGAATGTGAGCGAGTAGTATTCTACAAGTAAATTAATTAAAAATAGTTTAAGTAGTAGTCTGCAAAATTTCAAACAGAACGTGTTTTCCAACTTTTCATTTTCAAAAACAGTTTTAAAAAATGACAAACCAAATGCTTTTTCGGAAAATTTGAAAACAAAAATAAAAACAGGAAATATAAAACTTTTCGAAAATGAAAATATAAAACAAAATACAAACAGAACGTTGCCCTAGCTATTTGGTCTACTTATTTCTCCAATTTTTTTCAAAGAGACATCATTGCATTCTTGATATTGCAATTGATGGTTAGCTAGCTTGGTGATAGTCTCTTCCCATCCATCTTTCTTATCTTGCGACTTTGGTTTCATCACATTTTTGATGTTTCCATAAAATAAATTAAGATGACTCCTCCAACAAAGATTATAAGTAGGGGCATAAGGATTGAAACATTGATGTTGAAAATTTTGAGCATATTTAACTTGCTCGGCAGATAAAGAACCACTTGCCATCAATGGAAACATTGAGATTTGATGACTTTCTCCATATGTTTCACATATCGGAGGGATTTGAACCATATGATGGGCCTATAAGTTGAGGTAGAAAGCCCTTCTACTTTCTTAGCTAACCAATCTATTTTTGTCAAAACAAGTGCATAGTAATCACCCACACGTGCACCACTAGAGCTTCTTTGTGTACCTTTATTTGGCTAAATTGCACTTTTCTCACTCATCATGATCTCAAACAAGTCATAAGCATCTCGAATTCTATTCGTTTTAATGAACCCCTTAAAGTATGAATCCACATTTGAATGATAAAGAAGATTTAAACTGGAATAGAAGTGGTTGACTTGTTGCCCCAATGTAATTCCATGATTTGAACACTTTCTAATCATATCTTTAAATTTCTCCCAAGCCTCATGGAAACTTTCCAATTCAAATTGTTGAAATGTGGTTATGTCATGCTTGATTTTAGCAACTCTAGCAGGCGGGAAGAACTTTGTAGTGAATCGTTGAACAAATTCTGCCCACTAGTGATGCTCCTCTAAGGTAGAGTTTCAAGCCATACTCTCGCCTCGTCTTTCAATGGGTGAACAAACAACCTCATTTGGATTGCTCCAGATTTACGTCCTCATATTTGAAATTGCTACAAATTTCTATGAAGCGTGTAACATGGGAATGTGGATTTTCATCAATCCTCCCATAGAATGAAGTAGTGTTGGAGAATAGATTAATCACATCCGATTGAAGTTGAAGTTTTTTTGATCGAGAAATAAATAATAACCTAAAAAATTGTGATTTATAAATGAGAAATAAATCGTGAACGATTTTTGAAAATTTGTGACTGAAAAATATTTGTGACCTCTAAAATATTGGTTTGCCTCCTATAAATTAGTCGTAATCTATAAAATTTGTGATTTGCGACTGAGAAATAAGTTGTTCCCTATAAAGTTTATGATTTTTAATTGAGAAATAAATCGTTCCCTTTATGATTTATGATCGATAAATAAATCGTGACCTATAAAGTTAGTGATTTGAGATCGAAAAATAAGTCGTGATTGATTATTTTGAAAATTTATGACCAAAAATAAGTCGTGATCGATTAACTTGATAATTTTTATCGATAAATAATTTATGACATAAATTTTTTAATTCACTAGTGTCCCTTTTTTAAAAAAAAAAATTTACTAGCATTCCTTTTGTCTATTTATATCGTGGTAAGATTTATCTGAATACCTATATGTGTTCGAAATTGTTAAATTTGAGTGAGGTGTGAACGTGTTAAAATAATAATAAGTAGTCAATTTTATATTGGAGAAGGAAACTAAATTTTAACGAATGGAAATTTGTTATATGTGTATAGAAATTTCAAGTGAGAGCCTAAAATTATGGACATTGCTTAAACTCGGACATTTGGTTTCTCTATAGTTATAAAATTATTAAGTTCTATACATAACAGATACATTAAATGGTGTGAAAAATACCCATATGTCCATAAAAACTAGATTCTGGAACCTTATCCTCTTCTCTGATGTTCATGGTGATATTTTTCAACAAAAACCACTTTTGCAGTCCATTTTTTATTAGATGGAATTATTTTTTGATTTGTGCAACTCACCCATTATGACATCCCAAAAGTTCTGCAATAACAAAGATAAACATGGATTATTTTGATTTTTGAATGAAAAGTCTAAATAAATTTTATTATTTTTCAGAAGCAATGAAACTATAAATGTTATATAGAATAGGTTGATAAAAATCTTTATATCTTTATATTATATTTGAAAGTAAAGTGTGATTTAGTGTGAACACAATATGGTTTACTATTTGGTTAATATTTATTATTTGATTAATTAATGTATGTTTGAGTACAATATGGTTAACATAGATAAATATTTATTTGGTTAATGTATATTTGAGTATTTAAGTTTGCATTTGGATCGTATTCGAGTCATTATTATATTTACCTAGGTTTATTAAATTTTTTTACGTTTTTAAATTTTTTATTATTTATTTTTTAATAAAATAGTTATGTCATTTTAATTGCAACAGTTTTCTGGATGTATATTTTTAAATTTATTTTCCTTTTTTTTATAAATACAAAAAAATTATTTCCAAACTTTTTATGTAATTGATTAAATACTTATCTTATTTTAACTAACAATCTTTTCACTTAAATATTTTATTTGATCTTTTTATATTCTATTTGACCATTATTTATACTTTGTATCATTTTTACCTAAACATTTTAATTTTGAACGAATTATGAATTCATGTACGACTATTGCATTTTGATTATATTACATGTTGTTTATACTGTACATTCGAGTCCCTACTATATTTGCCTAGATTTATTAATTTTTTTTACGTTTATTTTTTTTAAAATTAAATAGTTAATGTAATTTTTATTGCAATAGTTTTTTGGGCGTATATTTTTAAATTTATTTCCCTTTTTTTATAAATACAAACAAAAATTATTTCAAAACATTTTCCATTTCCTTGGAATAGTGGTTTGTTTGATTTTTTTTTTTTATTCATTTATTATCTTAATTTTAAATACTAAAGTTTTCAATGCATTGTGATCGATTACGTGATATTCTTTGAATTTCTTATTTTAATAATTAACATCTTCTTATTATTAGATTAATTAATTAATTTAGTTACATCTATTCCTTGAAGTTTTAACAAGATTAAATAAACAAGCATTCATTATGATTAAAAAAATTTCTACAAGGTAATTTAAAAGTCTTTTCACGATGGTAAAGATAATAATAAAAGAGAATGCAAATAGTCATTTTTTGAGTTGTACATTTTGATTTCAGGACTGTCATTAACGTAAAATATGAAACTAAACAATCAAAAACGTATTATAGCACTCAAAATTAACACTTGAACACACTATAATTACAAATATTTCAATTTCAAATATGATCAATTATGTGAGAATCTTTAGATTCCTTATTTTAATGATTAGAATATTCTTATTATTAAGTTAATTAATTAATTTAGTTACATTTATTCCTTGAAATTTCAATTAATTGGATTAAATAAAACAACAATATTTGTGATAATAATATTTTTATGTTGTAAATAATATCTTGTATTAGTGAATGACAATTGTATCCCCGTAACCCTAGTTATAATTACTTTGTATATCTCTTTCTTCCCCTATATATATGGGGTTTTGGTTCATAATAGAATACACAAGTTTATTGGTATCTCTACTTTTCTCTCTTTTTCTCTCTATTTCATGACACGTTATCAGCACGAGTCTCTACCAAATTGAGTTAGAATTTTCTGAAAATTTGAGGTTGTCTAAATTTTATAAACAGATTGTCACAGACAAGTCTGGACGGTAACCAGTTAACAGTAAATCAGAATAATTTGTGCGGAATCATAAATGAACAAGAACACAATAATTTGAGCTTAACGTGAGAAAAATCCTAACAGGGAAAACCCACGGTTCGCATCCTGCGAACAAAAACAAATCACTATATAAGGAAAGAGTTTATACAGATCAGTCTAAACTACAAGATAAATCTACGCATAGACTTTATCAAACATCCAAGAAATAGATCACTCTCTGATCCTTCTGTGGCATGTAATGCGAGATGGCGTCCCACCACTCTTCAGTAGTTTTCTTTGAATCTGCAACACCTTTTCAGCAACCTCGAACTCCCGTTCGAACACGATCCAAACCTCCCGTTTGATCTTCACGCTGAAATACTTTCCTTCTCTCAGTGATTGAATCCTCCTCCCGGAGTGTTGAAGTCACCACGCGAATGAAGCTTTAATTATTGGCACAATACAAAAATATAGCTTAAAGACTTCTTTTTGGTGGATGTGTAATATTGTAAGCACCACTCGATTTTTTGTAGTATTTTCACGTCACAAGAAAAAACGTCCCCTTTTTCTTCTCTTTATAGTCCAATTAGGTTTCTTGATTCCCAAGTTTCCTTATTGTACAAGATCTCTACTACCTGCAAAACATGGTAGAGATAATTAGTAAAAAGGTAAGATAAACATTCTTACTAAATCTTACCATAACCAAGATATAGATAAATCATGTAAAATCTTACCATAAGTTAATCAATCACGTGATTAACATAAACATGGACTTCATATTTTCGGCCCTATCAAGAATTTTCCCTAGATAGATTTTCGTCCAACAAATCTTACCATATGCAAAGATAAGAATGAAATATTCTTGACCATATCTAGAAGATGCTTACCATATTTTGGATACCTTGACAATCAAGAATAAACACAAAATATTATCAAGAATATTACCAACAAATTTTAGAGATTGTGATCAAGGATTTTCGTCCAATCAGAATATTTAACAAGACTTAAAATATAATCAAAATACTTATAAGTGATAAAGATATAATTTCAAGCCAAGTAAATCACAATTTTGATCACAAACGATAAGTGATAGACTTCTACCATTATCACAATACTTATCATATCAGATAAGCAACCAACATTATCTTCAAAATATTATCACAATATTTCTTGTCATTATCATAGAAGATAAGCAACAAATATTATCACAATATTACGTCCAAGAAATGTTTAAGTAATTTAATTAACTTAATAAATTACTAAATAAAAATATTTAGTAATAAACTAAATTTATCAAATTACAAAAATATAGGAAAATAGAAAATGCCAATTAATATAATTTAAAATAAGTTAACATTTTCTTTTTCAAAATCCCATATATCAAAATATTAGTTAGATGGTAAAATCATATGCACCGAAATTAATTTGGTGACATATGAATTTTTTTTATTACTATTCAATTGCAATTCACATCTATTCATTACGATGTTGTTCATTAGCAATTGCGGCTCATAAATCTGAATATGATTTTCTCCAACCAATTCGACAGATTTTGATCTTTATATTGATAATTCATTATGTTGTTGCTCTTGAAGTAGCACAACAGTATATATTAATATTTCAGAAGAATATTAATTATAGATTTGTCCATTACAAATTTATTGATGTTATTAATTTATTCGTTGTTGCTCCTAAAGTAGCACAACATTATAATTAATATTTCAAAAGAATATTATTTGCTCCCGAAGAGTATAAATTATAATTTTCAATATTTCAGAAGAATATTGATTTATTATTCTTGAATAATCTAAATTTTAGAACTATAATTATTCTAGAAGAATAATTTGTGGTTGCTCCTGAAGTAACACAATTTTTATTATAATAATATTCGTAAAGAATATTAATTGCTCCTGAAGAGCATAATTTTGAAAGATTTATTATTCAATTGCTCCAGAAGAGCAAATATCTAAAATCTTTAACAATAATTTGTTCTCGCTTCTGAAGTAGCACAATAGTATATATATTAATATTTCAGAAGAAAATTAATTATAGATCTATCGATTACAAATATTATTGTTATTATTGATTTAAATTTATAATTCATTATGTTGTTACTCCTGAAGTAGCACAACGGATGATTAATATTTCAGAAAAATATTAATTGTAAATTTGTCTATTATAAATAATTTGTTGTTACTCCTAAAGTAGTACAACATTATAATTAATATCCTAGAAGGATATTATTTGCTCCTGAAGAGCATGAATTATAATTTTCAATATTCTAGAAGAATATTGATTTATTATTTCTTTTGAAAGAATCGAAATAAATTCGTTAAATTATACCTTGTTCCAGCAAATTATTATTGTTATTATGTTTTGCTCTTTCAATTTTGTCATTGGAAATCACTACGTTATTTTGAATTTTCAAATACATTATTAGATTTGATTCTACTATATATTAGTTATATGTCTAATTTTTATATATGGAATTCACGTGCATGTTTAGTATCTTTTGCATATTGGTAAAAGATTTAGCCAATAAAAGATTTAGTCAATTTTGTTAACTTCTATATATGGAGATTCTTTTTCCTGATATATGTTTGGTAATTCATTTTTATATATATATTCATATTATGTTTATATGGTAATTAATATTCTTTAAGATGATTAAATATTTGTAGATGTTCATTCATAAATTCTGATTTAATAATGTATCATGTTGTTGCTCACGAAGTAGGACAACAATAGTAGTATTCTAGAAGAATATTACTTGCTTGTCATGAGCAGTATATTACAATTTCAATATTCCAGAAGAATATTGATCAAATGCTCTTGAAGAAGCATAATTTAAAATATATTTTAAACGAATATGGTGTTGGTGTTCTCGAATAAACACAACCCACGTTAGATAAATATTCCAGAAGAATATTTTAACGTCACTCGTGTAGAGCACAAATATTGTTAGCTTGAAAGGTAGAATGAATCATTAATATCAATATTTCAGAAGAATATTGACTTACTATTCTTGAAGAATTGCAATTTTAGCAATATAATTATTCCAGAAGAATAATTTGTTATTTTGCTCCCAAATAGCACAATAGATATTAATTATTGTTATAATTTAATGAGATTCAAATCAATATTCCAGAAGAATATTGCGTTATTGATACGTTTCAATATTCTAGGAGAATATTATTTTATTGCTCATGTGATAAATATTGCATTCTTTTTCCCAAAGAAATTCGAATTTATTAATAATCCAGAAGATTATTATGATGTAGTATAATATATAGTTGTGATGATTCCTGAAGAATCATAATTTTATCTCATATGAAATATAATTTGTGTTGACCTATGGTTAACTTGACCTTATTGTTTTGATAATAACAAACAAGAATATATTGTGTTGCTAACAAGTGTGCTTCAAGTGTTTCATGTAATGATAAATATTCAAAGCACTCAATGTTCAAATCGTCTCTCAAAGATATAAATCAAAATTATGTGATCGAGCACATGAGACGCAAAGAAGATCATGAAAGAATTGAAGATATTCAAAGATCAAAATTGATGTTGAAAAGCATGACATGAAGATCAAGAATTCAAGCATACAAGATTAGAGTTGATTTAACATATATAAAGGTATAATACTCTCAATCTTTAGCGATGAAATTCAATGAGCTCGAAAATGATTTTTTATGCATCAAGAAACTTACTTGAAAATTCATCACTTGCATAAAATATTTTTATCTAAGTCAAGATTGTCTTTCAAAGGTTATTTGATCTTAAATCATGATTATACTATGAAAAACAAGTCAGAAAACCTTGAAAAATCAAAATCTTGAAATGCTGTTTTTTGAGGTAGACCAGAGAGGTCGACCGCATGAGAAGGGGGGGTCGACCGCATGACAAAAGAGAGGTCGACCGCACTGATCTTCCGCACTGCTGTTTTTGAACTCAACGGCTATTTTCTTGCAACGACTACATTGAGGTCGACCGCATGGCTGAACAGGTCGACTGCAAAAGACAGAATGTGCAAAATTTGATCTATAAATAGCCTTCTCTCTTGCATTCATTAACAACAACATAGAAAACATTTTATAGAAGCTTTCTTGTGAAAATTCATTGTTCTTACTTAGTTTATATTCATCTATAAAACTTTGATTGATCTAAACTTTGTTTTATCAAATTCATCAAAGTTTTTAGAAGAAAGTTTTGTGAAGATTCTTGGTTTTATATTGTTTAAACTTCTTCAACATCTTCACACAATATTGGAATTGAAGTGTAAGTCTCTCTTTGTTCTAAACTTGTTTTAATCTTTTAAAAGAGAGAAATTCCAATTAAGGAACTTTGATTATTTGTGCTACATTTTTCATCATCATTTGATTCATCAAAGTTCCATTGTCAAAACACTTTGAGCTTAACTTCTTGTTAATTATTCAAGTGTGGCATCTCTTGGTACTTAATTTGATTCAATATTTTAACAAGAGATCATTTGAAAAACTTTGTTTGATTGCATCGAACTTTTCATTATCATTTGCATCAAAGTTTTTCTCTAACACTCGAGCTTAATTCATTGCTATCTATTGAAGTGTTAGCCTAACTCTCTCGGTACTTAATTTGAGTATATCATTTGTCAAGAGAGTTATTTCAATTGTAAACTCAATTCATTATATCTTATGGTTTCGAGAGCCTTGTGAAAACTCGATTGATTGGTTTCGAAAGCCTTGTGAAAACTCGATTGTTGGTTTCGAGAGCCGTGTGAAAACTCGATTGTAAAGGATAGGTGCTCCTTGTTGTAAGTCGCCTAAGGATTCGATACTCCTTGTTGTAAGTTATCAATATAGTGGATTTGGCCTTGCTCGTGACGGAGAGCTCGATAACGGGGGACGTAGATCACGTTGGTTGATTGAACCTCCATAAATCGCGTTTGCACTCTCTTATCCCTTTTTTACTTACTTACATTGCACTTACTCTATTCTATCAATTTATATTGTGCAACACTATATCTAAGTGATATACTTGCTTTATCAATTAAGTTTACACATATATAGCACACTACATTGATAGTTTAGTTACTTGTAACACTAAGTGTTAATACTTGTACCTATTGGTTTTAAGTTTGAGATTATTTATCGAAAAAGTTTTATAAACCAATACACCCCCCTCTTGGTTAGTTTAATCTTGGGCTAACAATTTGTTCTCGGAGAACCAAATATTATGAGATATGTTATTAATTTGATATTACAATATTCCAGAAGAATATTGACATATTGATTTTGAATGTGTAATAGAAACGTACTTTTCGAAGTAGCATATGTTTCGAAAAATATCTCACTTGAGTTCATGTTTATCCCTAAAGGAAAACATAGAACTTATGTCATAAGGACATTGATTAGTTTGACTACTTGAATAATATATGATTTAATCATTGAATTATATCTTATATTGAACCAGAAGTTCAATTTGATTTTATTATTTGGCATGACCAGTTGGACCATCACTGGATCAATAATGATGCGAAATTAAAATTGATACTCAATGAAGAACCAGAAGATTCTTCAATCCAATCATATATGATGTTTGTTTTCTTTCATGAAATTTCTTGACTATCACTAGCTAAAATAGGGATTAAATTTCCTATATTTCTGAAAAATAATTAGGATGATAAATGGGTCACCATCATCCTCCACGTTGATCATCTAAATATTATTTGTATCTAATAGATTTGATACATATACTAGATGATTGCATGGTATTCGCAACCTGAAGTTTGCGAAATTATTGCTCAAATTATGAATTATGAGCATAATTTTCAGATTATATAATCAAGAATGTGTCTTGATAATGCTAGTGGACACAAATCTCAACATTTTAATAAATGTTAGTTAGGATATCGACAAATGGTTTAACATTTTTGCTTGTTAAATGCCTCCAATTAATTTAATTAAGAACAAAATACTTCCCTTTTTGTTTAGGGAATTCTATTATGCATCATGCCAATATCATAGTTCTCCCTATTATAATTGGTTTATGGTTAGAGCATAATTTTTCCATATAATTTTTTAATAGTGCAATTGATCCACTACAATGCACTGATGTGGGAAATAAAGAATGTTGAGAAAAATGCGTTGTTTGAACATATATCCCAAATGGGTGATATTTTACAACGTCGAAAAAAAAATTATTGTCAATTTGATTGGACAATTTTCTCAACATTAGGGGGAATAGATTAAAATCAAATAAATGCATCATATTATGTTATATATATCCTCGCGATTAATAATATGAACCAGAAGTTCAATTGAAAATATGAACGAAACGTTCAAAGATAACATGATTACAAGATGCATAGGAGATTAATAAAATCTCATGCTCTATCTTATATTGATATTTAGTACGCCGAAGCGTAGCTATATTTTATTCGAATAAAGATCCCCAAATAAATAAAAATAGAGCAAATGATTATAATGGTCTTATTGAGGAGGCATATACTCGTGAGAGAGTATTTGTTGACATAATTAATTGTAAATCTCCAGAAGATGTTTAAGTACTTGAAATATTGAAAATTGAGATCTCTATAGTTATGTCTTGTGGGGAAAGAAATCAAATTGAGATGATAATTGTGTCGACACACTTTTTAAAGCACTTATGCAAAAGCAAATTGCGAAGCTAGCCGCATCATAATTTGAATGATAGCGAGGATAATAAAAGAAAAAATGTCGAAGAAAATCGACATAAAAATAGTTGGCAAAAGTATGCATTCAGGCTAAATTAAACTTATTACAAAACCTGAAGTTTTGGGACCTGAAGTCCAAACACATAAAAGTGTAATGTCAGTAAAATACCTATAGGTATAGTCGTAATACACGACTTGTTGCGTAACAAATGTTTCAAAGATCTGACATAGATACAATATTTTATTTGCCTGAAAATGCATAATAAGTGCCTATAAATATATGATTATTAGAAATGTATATAATAAAAAATGATTTACTCTGATTACTAGATTGCGCTCTTTGATGTACCAATGAGTGATATCAAAATGTACGATCATCAACTTGGTACGTTGGGAGTATTCTTTGAAGTACCAATGAGTGAGATTAAAAAGGGTAATCAATACCTCGGTATTTTGGGATTGCGGTGAAATAATTAGAGAAAATTCATTTGAAATATAGGAATTGTTATCTATCTAAAGTTTCACGACTTAAATTTGGTGGTAGCAATTTGACAATTGCAATGTGAAACATATACGATGCCTGAAGCATACAATATAATCCTCTAAGGATTAAAAATATTTGAAATATATAGTTCAAGTTGTTTGATCAAAGTATACATATACTTTGCGATCTGAATATTTAATATGCCTTGAAAAGATTCAATTTGTAATTGAATGTGATTGTCGTATAAAATTATATTTGAAAATTCAGGCAATTGATTTTCAAGATATAAATTCATGGTTAATTATCCACCTGAAGTGAATAAGTTAATTGTTCATTGAAGTGAATAAGTCACTTCTAAATTTGAGAACTGCATTAAATGGATTGATGAATATTGATTATAGAACATGGCTCGATGTAGCATGTTCAAATAATTGGAAATATTTTATAATTCTTCAAGTTCAAAGGAATAATTGAATTTATATTCGAAGAACAAATAATACAAGATATGCACCATTTATATATGCTTGGTAAACATATTCGATATTGCACCGATTTACAGTTGAAATAATTAAATGCAGTATCAATATAATTGTAATGTTTCAATGAGGGGGAGCTAATATACACTACACTCTTTTTTCCTTAGCCGAGGTTTTGTCCAACGAGGTTTTCCTGGTAATGTTTTTAATGAGGTAGCTGTCATCAATATCTATTGATATACTCTCCTATACGAGACTTCTGAATAGATCAAGATATGAATGATTCAATAGAGATTGAATTAGGGGGAGTAACTATATGGATGATTCAATACATATTGAATCAGGGGGAGTAGCTGTACTATTTTTCCTTCGTTCAGGTTTTTTCCCACTGGATTTTTCTGACAAGGTTTTAACGAGACAGCATCAAAATACTCCAGAATTTCAACAAATCTACTCCAGTGACAATGAAGCTGATTTATCTACAAAGCACCATCAATATCTACATTCAAGAAACCAGTTTCACAAGATTGGGATACATCAACTCGATGATTTACAACGATCAACACTATGGGGTAGTAGATGTACTCTTTTTCCTTAGCCAATGTTTTGTCCCATTGGATTTTCCTGGTGAGGTTTTAACGATGCAACATTCATCTTAATACTTCAAGAATAACTGTACTCTTTTTCCTTCGTTTGATATTTTTGTCCCATTGGATTTTTGTTAAACAAGGTTTTAACGAGGCAGATATTTTGTAATATGTCATTCAGGGAGAGTGTTGTAAATATTATCTTGTATTAGTGAATGACAATTGTATCCCCGTAACTCTAGTTATAATTACTTTGTATATCCCTTTTCTTCCCTTTATATATGGAGCTCTGGTTCATAATAGAATACACAAGTTTATTGGTGTCTCTACTTTTCTCTCTTTTTTCTCTCTATTTCATAACATTTTAATAATTTTATAATTTTTACTACTCAAATGTTAGATGATAATAATATTTTTACAATTTATACTTTATATACAACGAATGAACTAAAATAAAATTTTAAATGATCTTCAATTACCCGAGTTGTTGTTTTTCATTTAAATTATTCATTAGTTGATTATTGTTTAAATTATCATTTTCCTTTTTTTTTTTTTTTTTCTAACTACGACCATTTTATTAATTTTCTATTTATTTCATCATACGCATGTTTGACATTTAATCAAAAATTTTAGAAAATACTGATGTTGCAACTATATGTTCCAACATAATGGCGTGCATCGCACGAGAGAAACACTAGTAGTTGTAAAAATATGCAAGTTTTATATGTTACAACTGCATTTTGTTAAAGATAAATAATTAGAATTAGCTTCTGATTTACTCTCCAGATCTTTGAAAGTTTGAGTACACACTGTGTATTAATTGGAGAAGCAAACATTGGTGAAAATGAGGTTGGATATGTGCACAATATACACATTAGTGTGGGATGGTCAAAGATACTCGGTATGCAAGGCAGTGCTTATGTACATTGAAATTGATTCTGCAACATTTGTCTTATTTTTGATTTTCAAGCATATACAATTGATGTGTTAAAGTGCTTGTTAGTATCATGTGTTAACTAATAGATAATTTTATGTCTACATTGGACATATTAACTTGTTTGTTAAAAGAATCTTTTTAATTTCTTGTTAACTTGTTTGTTAAAGGAATCTTTCAAAGTCTTTTTTTTCCTTTAATAGAATATAGAATACATAAATTTCTATTGTGCAGTGAATACGGAAGAACTTGGAAGACCTAGGGAGTTCGTAACTCCTGTTTCCTATGCAGACATGTACTGCAGAATGGGAGTCACCATATTTGTACAAACTTTGTCTGATCCCCTGTTTTGTAAGTAAATTTTGACAAAGAAAACAAGTTGGTGGAATCAGAAGTATGGATATGGTAAGACGATAAATAACGATTTGTACATTATCTACTGGGGACTCCAAATAGTTCAAGAAAACAAGAAAATTATATACGCCGGGTGAAACAAATTGCTCGAAAGAACTTAAGCTATTAAAGCGAAAACAAATGTATTTATTTAAAAGTGTATTAATAAATTTATTTATGGTAGGGAGAAAAATGAAAAGCTGATGGAAAAAATCCATCCAAATGCATTCTAATAAGATGAAGTTAAATCTAAATGTATAGAATACCTAAGAAATAAACATACCTGATCTTTTCAGTATTCCGACAAGCTCAAACAATGGAACACGTAAAAAGGGTTAAATGGAGGCTAAAATCTCTAAGAACAATTAATTTTATTAAATGAAAAATTCACTAACGGAAAAATCAAGTAAATTAAATTTAATTAATTCCATTTCTTGGAACAACTAATTACTCAAACTATATATTTATCTCATATACACTTTCCTTAAACCATCTTGTCCAAAAACTTATGCCTCGTTCTCTTTGCTATTTTTAGGCCGTTTTGAGTTTTGAGTTTTTGAGAACACTGAAAACACTTTCACTTAACTATTTTTCAAAATGTAATCCAAAAATACGGTAAAATTTTTTCAAACAAAACGCCAAATGAAGAAAAATCGTTTTGGCCGTTTTCAATTGACATAGGGTGAAATAATAAAAATATGAAAAAGACCATTATTAAGCTCAGTGGCCTATATAATGATGAACCCGTAGGTCGCAGTTTTGAATCTCCTTCATTACATTGCAATAGAATTGAATTTTAATCTTTTAAAATTGAAATAAAATGCACGTTAAAAATTTTGTGAGCAAATTTGTAAGAATTGAGATTCGAACCTTTAACCAAGATTGATTTCCACTTCCATAACCATTATGCCAGGCAATATTACATGTAAATAAATATCACCATTAAATAATATAAAGAGATGTTTGATGCCAAACCCTCAATTAGTTGCACATTTATTATTTGTTAATTTATTTTTTATTTTTTTAATGAGATAAAATATTGTTAGAGTAACAAAATGTTAGCTGAATATAGTATTGATTGATATATTGATATTAAAAATTATTTTGATTTAACAAATTAACCATTTTTTACATATAAAATATCATATAATGATTTTGAAAAAATTTCAAAGTAAACACATTTTCTTATTTTCTATTTTGGAAAATAGTTTTTCAAAATAATAAAAAGAACAGGTTTTCAACAATCTCAAAATAAACACCAAAAATGAAAAACTCGAAATTGAAAATTGAAAATTGAAAATCGAAACACAAAGAGAGCGGCCCTTAATTTTGTATGATTTAACAAATTTTTGGATAAAGTTGTCTACTTTTCTTTGGAAAATTCATTATATAGAGGCATGATGCGTCATAACTAATTAACATTTGAAATCTGAAAAAGAAAATATACCAAATGAAAATTCATACCTTCTACGGTAAGCTACTACACCACATTATTAAGCCTATGTTCGGATATTCAGTTTTTTTTTTTTTAATAATCTCTACAATTTTCAATACAACTTTTTAACTGCATATCTTTTTTCTCTTCAATTTTTAACCTTCAAAACTCCTCGAGATCTGTGCGGAACCGTGGAAAAACTGGTTTTTTCCCAAAATTTCGCCGTCGAACAGTGCATAAATGATCCTTCATGTGTTCCATTAGATAAAGAAAAATAACCATAAACACACAATTGTAAAGGTAATGTATATAAAAAAAAATCCCGACAAGCAGACATGGTTTTCAGCCATCAACACAAACACAAATACTCTCCGCACCTACTTCTCAAAAGTCATACGAAAAATATTACACTCGTCCCATAAAGATAGACTTGTATACTATTTTTGTCGGTCTCACAAAGATAGGTCACTTACTTTAATGAACATGTATTTAATTTTTCATTTCCTCATATATCCCTAATTAATGTAGATTGATAGTTAATTTCAATGTCAATTTAATGATATGTAGTTTGAATGAATAATTGAATCTTTGAAATTAACATAAGAGTATATTTGAAAAAGTATAGATAAATTTATTATTTCAACTATATTAACTACCATTTCTTAATCTGTGTGAAAATGAAAACAAGCTTATCTTTGTGGGGGCGGAGGTAGTAATTACTTTTTGAAGGGGAAAAAAAGGAATTCCAGCTTTAAATTATTTATATTAAAATAGAAAATGAACATAAATAAAAGAAAAATAACCCAAAACACACAATTGTCAATGGAAACGGGAACGTATATATAAAGAAAGCCAAACGAGCAGACATGTTTTTTAGCCATAGAAAAACACAAATACTGATCGTATCAAAGGTGTACCATAGACACAGATTCCAATTATATATACGGGATTCTTTTTTTATTCTTACAAATGCAATGAAATAAACCTACGAGAAAAATGAAAAATACATTAAAAAAAAATTCAACAAATTTAAAAAATCAAACATCCTTTTCTTTTTCCTCTTTAGCAAAAGAGAATGAACGTCACACAACAAGAACAACATCGTTGGATAGAATATAGAAAAAACAGCAAAAATCAACTAAAAAGGCCTTGAAACAAAAACTTACACATTGAATCTGAATCGCAACAAATACAAATAATCAGTTCAATAAACAAAAGTCCTCAGTAAATGTGCAAAATTTAGAAAACCAACATGAATATTAGGTTTGCAGACATATTTCGATTTCGACATTTACCTTTCTAATTTCTATATCACGATCTTTTCACAAAAATAATGTTATTACAAGCAAGTTCTATAAATGTCTCATTATATTGTCTGCCTCACACGTATGTTTATCGGATATGGACTTTGTCAATTTAGCTTTATTTAATTATTAATCACAGTCTCTAAAAAAATCAATTATCATTTCAAAATATTTCATCAACAAAAAGCTTAATTCACTTCCTCGATTAAATCTCCAAACTCAAATATAAAAATCAATTTCACAAATTTTAAGATCAAATCTTCTTCGGTAAAAATTGCTCTATTAATCAGTTTTCCTAGTACCAAAATCGTAGAGCTGATGTTGGGGTTCCAGGGAATCGTAGATCTACGTTTGGGGTTCCACTTTTTTCTTAAAAAAACTCCCACGATTTGTTTTAAAAAAAAAAAAAATCAAAATCAAAATCCATAAAATCTGTAGAAAAATAGAAAACCAAAGCATTAAATATTAGAAAATTTACCTTAAAAAGTTAAGGGTGGAAAAATAGGACGGGGAAGCCCAAAAAAAAAAAAACAGAACTGGTGCAGAGGCACAAAGTTCTGGTCGCAATCTAGTCCAAAAACTTTGAGTTTTGGTTCAAAATGTGTCATAAATTATGTAAAGAAGAGAAAATTGAAAAAATTATTGAAGATTTATGGAGGAAATTGGAAGAACTCTGGGCAGAAATTGAAGAAACTAAACGACCTACAATTCAGTGGAGGCGCGACTATGTAGACGAAATGGGTACCAATTTTTTTGAAATTTGGTTAAAATTTGTCACAAATAGTGTAAAGAACTCAAGATTGCAAAAATACTTAAAACAATAGAACAAATTTGACAGAACGTAGGCGAAAATTGAAGAGCAAGAAGGACCTAGGGTTCAGTCGTTCAGCCACAAAGGAGGAAAGTGACGGCAGAGAGAAAAGGAGGAGAGAGATAGAAAAAGGAAAATATTTTATTTTCGGTATATTTACTTGCCAACAAAGTCACGATCGCCGAGAGCACCTCCAACAATTGCTATCAACTGTGAGAGAGGATTCTTTGGGGTGGTGTTAGAACTTATTATTGTGCTGTCTAAGTTGGAAGTGGAGAAATTATGTGTGTTGTTGTGGCAAATATGGTATATAAGGAATAAAAGAGTTCATGGCAATGTAGTAAGGCACGATAACATGGTGGTTGATTGGTCCTTGGACTACCATGAGCGAGTTAATAAGAAGGATGACCTGTCTAGGAAATTGGTTGGAACTACTGAAAGTGGAGTCCTTTGGGCTTCTCCTCCCCAAGGTACAATTAAAATTAATGTTGATGTTGCTATTGATGTTCAAAGCAGGAGAATTGGGGTCGGAGTAGTAATACGCGACCATTTAGGGCGAACTGTCATGACTCACTCAATTTTGGCACAACAAGATCAAGAAATCTAGAATGGATGACTTGAGACTAACCAAAATATTCTAGATTTCTCAAGTACATGGTAGGACTTTCTAAGATAATTACAAGTCCTACACTTAGTGATTATTCTAGATCATCCTAGTCTAGTCCATAAATATTTTAATGTAGATATTTGTATAGAGAATTCTAGATGTGTAATTTAGACCATTAGATAGAAATGATCCTAGTTATCCATTTGAGGAGGCTACTACTATAAATAACTTGGTAGGATTCATTTGAATGAACCAAGAGAGTGAAGTTGCAAAGAGTGCTTGTAAAGAGTTTCCTTATTTAATACAAAGCTTTCTTTGTAAATTCTTGTATTCCTTTCTTGTTCATTTCTTAAGTGTTCTACCAGGAACCTTGTCTTAACATCAACGTCAATCAGGAGGCTGACTTAGTGTGATTACTGTGGGGGCAGAAGTTGAAGACACTAAGGCCGCACGATTCTTGCAGGAAAACAACAAGTCCGTGACAGAACGCTAGCTTCTTTCTGCAATCCCCTCCTTTGCTTTTCTTGAACCTCATATTGCTGAGGCTAGTGATATTCTTTAAGGTGTTTTACTTGGCAAGCGATTGGGGTATTATGAGTTTTGGATTGAGTCAGACTGCTTGCATGTTTACAACATGATTCATGGCAGGAGAGTTTTAAATTCTTCATTGAGGATTGTTCTTAATGATATTTATCAAGCTTGTAGTGGTATTAGTAGTCAGACTGCTTGCATGTTTACAATATGATTCAGGGCAGGAGAGTTTTAAATTCTTCATTGAGGATTGTTCTTAATGATATTTATCAAGCTTGTAATGGTATTAGTTGTATTAGCTTTAAACATTGTCTTAGGTTGGCAAACGGAGTGGTCTATTACTTAGCGAGACTAGCTCTTTCTTTAGAAAACACCAAAGTTTGGTGCCCTGGGTTATCCAATCTGTATTCAATATGGTGTATTGGTTGATTCTTAGTCGTAATTATAGTTGAATGAAACTTATTATTTCAATTTTAAAAAAAAAGTGTGAGAGAGACACAAAAAATTCGTAGGTCCTACTCTAATATCTCTTTTTTTTTTCTCTCTCTATCCTTATTTTTCGAGAAATTGATGCATTTAGTCCTTAAACGTTTGTCTTTGTGTGCAATAGATTCCTAACCTTTCGTTGGCACTGCAGTCCTTAAACGCTGTATTCTTTGGTGCAACAGGTTCTTTTGGATGGTTTATTTTCATTTCTCATTTAAAAAATTACCAAAAGACTTAAATGCCCTTATATATAATTGGCGCTATTCGTCCCTAAACTTCAAATGTGATCCTTAATGGTCCTTAAGTTTCTAACCTTTCAATTTGATGTTAGTAGTTCCTAAATTATCATATTTGGTCAATTTTTTGTGGTATGATTCCAAAATTTTTCCGAACGGGGTACTAAATAAAGAAAATAAAAATAGTAAATGTGATAATGCAAAATTGTGTGGGATTCATATGTGTGGTGAATTGGCAATTTTGTGTGGCATGTTACATCATTCATCATCTAATGGTAAATTGGGAAATTTGTGCTAGCACAATAAAAATCTTTGTTGGAAATCAAATTGACACAGTAGAACATATTCTGACAAAGCAAGAACAACAAATTTTAAATTGCAAAAAAGAAGCTTATTTATTTTTTAATATAAGGGTATTTTCATAAAAGGACAATTGATTTTTTATAGGTGGTATATTGAAGCATTTGTGTTAGCACAGTAAAATCCTTATTGAAAATCCAACGACTCTGCAAAATAGATTTTGACAAAGCAAGAAACAAAATCAAGTTGCCAAACAGAGACTTATTTATTTATTTATTTATTAATATAAGGATATTTAAATATTTTTGATAAAATTAAATTGAATTTTTAAAGGTGGAATTGAGGAAAACCATCTAAAAGGACATGTGACTCTAAATAAAGCAACATTTAGAGACTTAAACACAAAATCGAGATGTTAAGGACTTATATATTGTGTTGAATAATGCAGTAATTTAGGGATTACTTGCACCAAATTGAAAGGTTGGGGACTTAAGCACCAAATCTAAAGTTTAGGGGACTAATTGCGCCAATTATGTATAAGGACATTTTAGTCTCATCTTGATTTTTTATAGGAGAAATGGAAGGAAATCATTCAAAAGGACCTGTTGCGCCAAATAATGTAATGTTTAAGGATTGTAGAGAAAAAATTGAAAGGTTAGAAACTTATTGAACACAAAGATAAACGTTTAGGGACTAAATGAGTCAATTTCCCTTATTTTCTCCACTTTTTCTCACATTCCCACTTCACAAGGTCCATAATTCCAACTCCTACCTCACACATTCCACTATTTTTTATTAACTAGTATCAAGTAGGCGCATTGTACAGTCTTATATATATGATGAATGTCAAGGTAACTTTTTTAAATACTTATATTATTTTTTTAAGTAGTTAACGTAATGGATATATTGTTAGAGAAAAAAATTGACTGGTAAATTGATTTTAATTCTTAAGATATTAATATTTTATTGAGATTTTTTGTCCACATCTTCGAAATATATATTAAACAATTATTTCAAATGTCAACTGAATAAATAAAATCGCGTGTGATATATTAAAAAATAATTAAGTATAATAAAATATTAGAAAAATCAATAATTGCTTTATAAATAATTTATGATAAGTTGCTAAGAAATGTGAAAAATTATGCATATATAAATTAAATTAATATGTTAGCATATTTCTATAATGAAAAAAGTTTAATATTATGCCTTGTTTGAGAGAAATTAAAATAAGATTTTAATTCAAGTCAAAGTTAACAATTAATTTTACTACATTTTATTGGATTAGCATTCCACCACGTGCTTTGCACGTCTTATATACGCGATAAAAAAACTTATACTTTGTATCTCCTATGTAATGAAGTATAAAATGAAAATTATTAAAATCATCATATCATACAAATATAATTATAACTTATTGAATATAAAATATAATAAATAATACATTATTATTTATGATATATAGTATTGAGGTATATCAAGTAAGGAGTATTAATACTAAATCGTGTTAGGTAGAATCTTTTTAAATTCATATAATCGTGTCAAATTAATTATTATTACTAATTTTAACTTTAATAGTGAAAATAATAACTCATATGAAGATTACTCGATTATTAATTTATTTATTAACTTATAAGTATATTTTGTAATAGGCATTTTCAAATTTTCTCAATTATTAAGTATATATCATGACATTTATATAGCAAAACGAAAACTTGAGAAGACGTTGAAAATGTGTTTGAACAATAGAAATATTTTCATTGTTTTGTCAGATTTGAGCAAGCGGGATTTCTTTTTTACTTGATGAGGATTTAAATCAAATTTTTATTAGATTTTGATAGAAGTTGATGAATTTATGTGGTTAAAATTTTGTAGGTTCCATAAAATATTTGGTTAAAATTAATTATTAACTTTGACTTATATTAAAATGTGAATTAAAATCAACACCAAACGGGGGCTTAACAACGTTCATCATATAAGTGAAGATTAAATACTTATTTATCTATAAATATATTTTAATAACTTACATCTTATTGCACTTGATTAAAAAAAATAATAAATTATTTTCTTCAAAGTAACCCTCATATTAGTGTCCAAATAAATAACTCTATATATTTTTTATTTTGATTATTCAAAAAGTTATTGGTTTTAAATTGTATTTATTTTAACATAAATCGTAGTTTACCAACCACCCATCATGTTGATTATTTTAACCCTCTCATAGTGTTTTTATTGTGAGATTATCTTAATTCTACTACAATATTATTGGGATCTTTTATTGTATAAAAAAATTATATATATGTTTGATTTACGTTGTAAACTTGTAATGATTCAGTTTTAGAACTGTATAAACAAATGTATTGAATTACAATGTGGTATAAGATTGAAAAGAGTTATCAATAAACACATTTTACAAATTATATGCATTGAATTAAAGATCTTATATTGGAAATTAAATTTATTGTTTAAATAAACAAAAATCATTTGAAAAGTCATTTAACATTTATTAATGCGATAATTTTTTTTAATTAAGGGTATTATAGATATAAGAAAAATAGAAGTAAGAACATAATTGACAATTAAAAGATTTTCACTCTCATGTTAAAGTCCAAATAAATAACTCTAGATTTTTTTATTTTGATTATTCAAAAAGTTATTGGTTTAAAATATATTTATTTTAACACAAATTGTAGTTTACAAATTATTCATCATGTTGATTATTTTACCCCTCTCTATACTATTTCTATTGTGAGATTATCTTAATTCTGCTATAATATTATCAGAATCTTGTATTGTATAAAAAAAAATTACGTCTATTTTTGATTTATTTACATTGTAAACTTGTAGTGATTCAATTTTAGAACTGTATAAACATATATATTTAATTACAATGTGGTATAAGACTGAAAAGGGTTATCAATAAATATATTCTTATAAATTATATGCATTGAATATACATTATCCACAAAATCATTATTATTCGTTTTGGACAAAATTATACATTATCCACAAAATATACATTATCCACAAAATCATTATTATTAAACTCATTTCCTAAAATGGTAATTAGTAGTATTAATTTACCATTTATTATTCGTTTTGGACAAAATTAAAATTTAAAACAATCCAATTGAATGCAATTTTTTAAATAGTTGCATTTTTCAGGTCCGAAAGTTTCTTGGTCCGTCTCCCCTCTTAAAAGTTAATGATTTTTTTTTTTAATTCGTAAAGATAAAAAAAAAAAAAAAAATTTGTCAATATCAGATAAATATTTTTATTTAAAAATAGAAAATAAAAGAAGATAAAATAAGAACGTTCATCAATCTATGTTTCTTTTTCTTTACCTTTTCGTTTTAATAAAATTTTGAGCATATATCACAGATAAATCTATTTTTCTACTTATTACAAATTTTATTTAAATGTAATTTTCTTTTCCATTTTAAGTTTTAAATTAGTTCAAATTACAATATTTAAAGAAATTTCTGGAACGATAAACATACAAATCGTAAAAAAATTGAAAAAAATTAAGCTATGTGTAATATACATTTGTAATTAATTGTCTTCATTCATTTCTCATTTTTAATTAAGTATTAATTTCATATGTTAACATATAAATTTGATATGTGTAAGTAACAAATGGGCGTACATCGCACTGGTGTAACACTAGTTATATTATAACAAAATAGCAGCCAAATTGTTTTCCCGCCCATTTTCAGTTTCTATTTCTGGAATGATTTTTTTTTTTTTTTCCATTCAGTTGAATTTCCTGAATTGGGAAATAAGTTGCCAATTAAGAGCCTGTTTGCTAATGAAAAAGATTTCTTTCCAATTTTTCAAACTCAATCTCAAACATTCATTCTTAGTCAAGCTCACAATTTTTGACTTTTCAAAATTTTTAAACCACACATCCATAAAAAAAAAAAATCACAAAAATCAGAATTTTTCATATTACCAAACAGACTTTAATCAAGGCATTTGATGTGGGGAAGTGTGTAATTAGTCATGCAACTTGGAATGTATATAGGGACTTTGAATATAGCGGGTCTTGTGAATTCAAACAATCCCAATTTTGTGTGTTTTTTCGATCCATTCGTATTTTATAATTTTTTTTCCAACAATTTTAATTTGTCCTACAATGATAAATTATTGCCATATTTTTGCGTTAAAGAACAAAAATGTTTAGGCGTATACCTCCATTCTAATTTACTGCATTAAAAAGTGCTATAATTCATTAATAATCCTTTAAATATGAATATTAATTAATTTGAGATCCTAGGAATCTAATTATTATTATTATTATTATTATTATTAAGCATTTATGTTATACAACAATTAAATATAAACATATTTTATAAAACATATTAATTTTAATTAATAAATCAGTTAACAAGTACAAATATTCTGGTGTGTCTCTTCATTTTTGCACAACAACTTGAACAATTATGAATTTTTGACTATTGTTAAATCGAGAAATGCCTCTAGTCAATATTGTTAATATGGGTAATTAATGTATATTATAGATAATAATTAAATCAAAACGTATATTTTTTAAAATCTTATGAAAATTAAAAATAATAATACTCTCTCTGTCCCATAAAGATAGTCCCCTATTCATTTTCGTACAGATTAAAAAATGTCAATTAATATTTTTCAATACATAAATTTTACAATCACATTTTCCTAATATATCCCTAATTAATCTTAATCATAATCTTAATTTTATCTTATCTTATCTTAATATTTTAATCTTAATTCTTAATATAATAATTCTTATTAATGTAAAATAGTCGTCACCAAAATTCGTACATAGTTTTCTTTCAAAATAACTTCTATATTTGGAAACTTTTGTGAAAAAAAAATGTTTTAAATATTTTAGCAAATATTATGGTGTATGTGTCATTAATAGTATTAGCATTAGTATCCGTGCTATGATATTAATGACATGAATATATTAGTTTTTAAATTTTTATACTATTTTTTTATAATAATTTTTTTATATATATAATTATTGTTTTATTTTGAAGTAAAAAAATATGTAATATCGATGTCAAATCGAAAAATCTCAATGAAAAGTTTAATTCTAGCTAACAAGTGAGAGAAAACAGTAAATATTGTTCGTAAAATTGTCTCAAAAATCAAAGATAAAAGTTTTATTTTATATATATATATTTTTACTTTTCTTCAATATTCCATATATTATAAATTATATCATTTAAGTCCTATTATACTATCGATAATTTGTTAACTAAATTCAACTTAATCATAGATGATTAATTTTAGTTCAAGTTTTTTTTTTTCTTTTTCTTTTTTTTTTATCAAATTAAAACAAATAATAAATATATGAATTAAATTAAATTAAGTTGTGTTAATTTTTACAAATTAAGATTTCGATCAATTTATTAATTATTTTGACATTATTTTTATTTATTTACTGATTATGTCCACTATCTATTTTTTTATTATTATAAACTTAAATAACTACAAAATGCGAAATATATATATATATATATATATATATATGACAAATATTTCATATAATATTTATTAAAATATTAAAATAATAATGTAATAATATGAATAAAGAAATTTTCAATATGAGGAAAAAAAATTATGTAACAATATTTAATAAAATTAATGATTATTTTTTTAGGAAAACACTCGAAATTAATAATTAATGTTTAAAAAATTAAAATATACCAAAAAAGTCTATCTTTCATTTGTTTTGGGAAAAATATGATGAAAAACAATATATAAAAAGAAAAGCATTGGCCCATGTTTGGCCTTTTTTTTTTTTTTTTTTAAATTTTTAACACATTTTTCTTTCTTTTCAACCACACATTTATCAATAAAAAATTATTATAATTAGACAAAAAAAAGATTAACCACATTTTAACAATGCAATCTTTGAAAATCATTATTCATTTAAAAAAAACTTTTTTTAGCAACATCAAATAGGGGTATAGGCAGTAGGCTCATTATATATGTTTTATTTAGATTTTCATTAATAATTTTCTTTTTATTTTATTTTATTTTATTGACTAATAATTAAATATATGCATTTAAGTATATTCAATTAAATGCACCACCATATTTAAAAAGAAAAAAATTAATTACGCAAAGGGCCTCTTGGGTTGAATTTCACATTTTTGCATCACAAATATTTAGGTTAATTTTCACTTTCGTGCATCGTTAATATTGTTTAATTTGTTACATTCATTTAAATATAGGATATCATATATTTTGGGCGTGTTCGGTATCTTTTAACTGCAAAATAAATGGAATGTTTGTTGTCAAATAAAATAATTTAAATAATTTGTTGATTTATTTATATTTTCGAGGTAAGATGTAAGTTAAAAATTGAAGAGAGAAAATGTAAATGGTTAAAAAGTTATGATACAAGCACCTCGGGGCTTATTCCCAAGGTGACGGGGTCACCTCGGGGGTAAGCCCCGTCACCTCGGGGGTAAGCCCCGAGGTGCTTTAAGCATTTTTCATAGTTAAAAAGTGGTATGAAAAATTGTGTAAATTAAATCAAAATAATCATTACAAATTAAATCCTAGCCGAACACACCCTTAATTTGTTGCAATTACTTTATTTTATGTAAATTATAATATTTTAAGGGTTATTAATTCTGTTCATGTTAGTTAAAAATATTTGGACAAATTTTTTTTTATTTATGCAAAAATTGCATTATTTAATTTAAGTTTGAGCAATTGTTTAAAATATATTTTGTCTATAATAACTTTCGTACATCATATAGATGTGGACAACCACAAAATGGACAAACAATTAAGCTGATGTTTGAAACTCATTATTTCAAACCTCATTTTTTCAAAGCTTTTTCAATCATGTATTGTATCAATAAATTAATCCATACATAAATCCAAAAATATTTCTTATTTTTTGACCATGTTTTTTTTTTTTTCAAAATTTACTATTACAAATCACATTATTTTGAAGTAATGAGTCTCAAACAGGGGCATAGTATTTAAAGAGTTTTTCCAAAATTTTATGAGAATTCTAATTCATTTCTACTTTGAGCATTTATTGTGAGTTTTAATCATTAATAAAAGAAAATTGTGTGTTCAAATTTTTTTTTTAATTTTGAAATGATATTTACAATAAAATAATTCATACCGTAATTCATACCGTTCCTCTGTACAATGCACGAGGGTGATACTAGTTTGTATTATAATCGCTTAGCCGAACACTTCCGAAAGTTTGACAGTATTGAACAGAGTTCGAAAAAGCGCGAAAACGAGACCAGGGTTTTAACTTTTTTAACCAATTCAACTTCAAAATCAAAACAAAACTAGGGGGAATGATCCCCCACGGGGATATCCCGTGGGGGATCATTCCCCCTATTTGACAAAATTTATTTAATTTTTTTTTTCTTTTTTCTAACGGTCACCTGTAGGTGACCGTTAGAAAGTGAAAGTGACCGTTGCTGCCAGCAACGATCACTTTGTATATATTTAATTTTGTTTTTTTTTTTTTTCTTTTCTCCAACAGCTATATTTTTTTTTACACTATATATATGTCCAATATTTTCACAAAATTTGAATATCAAATTACTTCCACACTCTACACAATTGCAATAAAAATTTTTTTCACAAAATTTCAACATCAAATTACTTCCATACTCTCCTCTTTTGCAATTAAAAATTTTGTTCTTCATTTTTATTCCATAATTAGAAAAGTAAATGGAGAGCGAAAGTGACGTGTTTGTGCCACAAGTAAGCCTCGATCAACTTCCGCGAGAGGGACAAAGATTCTCTTCTATTGATGAAGCATTCGAGTTCTACAATACGTATGCTAAAGCAGGCGGATTTAGCGTACGTAATCATAGTAGTAAAAAGAGAAAGGATACGGGCGAGGTTTGGTGGAAGCAATTTACTTGTGTAAAACAAGGAAAGACCGACCTTCGATGGCAGAATGAGAAAAGGCACCAACAACTAAGGACCGGGGAGAGAAATCGGCCGCACACGAGAACAGATTGTAAGGCACAATTGTCGATCAGTCAACGTTTAGGTGCGGACACATGGGGTGTCACATCTTTTTATGAGCAACACAATCACCCTCTTAGCTCACAAGAAGATGTCCATTTTTTACGCTCACACCGTGAATTGTCAGAGGCAAGGAGGTGTCAAGTCGAACACTTGTCCGCCGCAAATGTACCAACGTGGCAACAAATTCGAATAATGGAGGTGGAGACAGGCGGGCCATCGTCGATGGGACACCTCGAGAGAGACGTCAGAAATACTCAAAGGGACCAACGTTTGGGACTGATGGGGCAGGACGCAGAAACGTTTATACAGTACATGGCCAATGAGAGGCGACGAGATGAAAACTATTTCTTTGATTACGAGGCCTTCGGTGACGGGACTTTCAGACGTTGTTTTTGGGCAGATTCGGAGTCGCGAAACAATTATGCTATATTCGGGGACTGTCTTGTGTTTGACACAACCTACAACACTAACAAATATGGTATGATCCTTGCACCATTCGTAGGAATTAATCACCATCGCCAGACAATTTTATTTGGTTGTGGCCTCTTGAGCGATGAGACGACAGAATCTTTTGAGTGGTTGTTCGCAAAGTTCTTGGAAGCCATGCCAACACACGGGGCCCCCGGGCTTATTATCACAAACCAAGATCAGGCGATAGGTAATGCTGTATCTAATGTTTTCCCTTCTGCATTCCATCGATTGTGTTTGTGGCACATTACATACAAAATTTCTTAAAAATTGGGACCCGTACTGTTTGCAATGCACAAGGGTACCCTCATGAATATAATCCATCAGTCAGAAACTGTGGAGGAGTTCGAAATCAGTTGGGAGATATTAATAAGTAGCACTGCTTTGGGCAACAACGAATGGCTGCAAAATATGTATGAGATAAGGGGGCACTGGATACCGACGTACGTGAAACCATACTTTTCTGGTGGAATGTCGAGCAGCCAACGTGTCGAGTCGCACCATTCCTTCATGAAGCGGTACGTGAATAGGCATCACACCTTGATGGATTTTATAACAAGGTTTGACGGTGCTATTGCGCACCAGAGGCACGATGAACAATATGAAGACCACATTAATTCGAGTCAGCTTCCTCAGTTGAGGACACACTTCGTGATGGAAGAGCAGATGTCTAAGGTGTACACGAAACAAATTTTTTTCCTATTTCAGGAGGAGCTTTCTCAAAGCACATCGTATGGGATACGTCGTGTTTCAAATTCGATTATTGTAAAAAAATATGAGGTCGAACGCCAGTTAGAGGGGGATGACCATGGTCGACGACGGGAAGTTTCTTACAACAAAGAGATTGACTTCGCCTACTGCGAATGTGCGATGTGGGCATCTGATGGCATCCCATGCCGCCACATATTGAGGTATCTTACGCATAGAAACATTTACAAGTTGCCTCCATGTTATATCATTCGCAGGTGGACAAAAGACGCAAAATCGAGTCCAGTTTTCAACGCACCACCCTCGTTCAACAAACAAATGCCAATTCCCTCGCGTCTTGGAACAATGAGGGCAGAATCAAACAATCTGTTTGACAATGCCTCGCTATCTCAAAGCTCTACAGATTACGTGCTTAACGGGTTAAGAGACATAACAATTGGAGTGAATGAGTTACTTGTGACGGAGGGAGTAACCAAATCATCAACTAAGGGTAAATGCAAAGTCACACATGGGGATACTTCAGTCAGGGATCCAGAATCTTTAAGAGCCAAGAGCAATGGAAAACGAATAAAGTCCTCACAGGAAAAATCAATGAAGCAAGCAAATCGAGTATGCGGAATCTGTACATGACAAGCAAAAATGTCCAGACGCTCTGTCAGCAGAAGACAATGCCAATCGTCCACATCTCTACTCACAGGAATCAGAAGAGGCAACAACATATCATACACAATCCTATTCACAAAACTCATTTCAGGCAGAACTCTATCACCCCAATCAGACGAATGCCTACCAACCTCCCAACTTCTTCGACTATGATGTATACGGATAATGGGAATGAATAATTGGAATTTAATTGTATTATTTTATTTTCGCAATGTTGTAATAAAATATTATCTCTCAATTCACGATATTTAATTTTAACGAGGTTTAATTAAAAAAATTTAAAACGAAACAAAATATTCGGCAAAAAAAAAAGTCCAACGTAAAAAAAAAAAAAAAAAAACTCAACGAAAACAAAAAAAATTAAAAATTTAAATTTTAAGTTTAGAAAAAAAAAATAATAAATTCTAGCAAAAAAAAAAAAAAAAAAAAAAAAAAAAAAAAAAAAAAAAAAAAAAAAAATTATTCCCCCACGGTCTATCCCGTGGGGTAACCCCACGGGATATCCCGTGGGGGATCATTCCCCACAAAACCAGCCCCAATTTTTCTGGGCAACTGCGAAACACTGAAACAGAGAGGGCCGAGAGGGAAGGGAGCCCCAATTTCTCTGGGCAACTGCGAAACACTGAAACAGAGAGGGCCGAGAGGGAAGGGCGAGAGAAAGCGAACAGAAGATTGAACAAGAAGTGTAATCGAAATCATTTTCTGATTTTCTCAACCATTGACTGTGAGAGGGCAGCGACCGTCGATTTTGGCCCAGAATTAGTGATATTAAACCTATTTTCTCTGGTATTATTCTTATTTCTTCAGTCTTCACTTGGTGTACTGCGGCCATTGCAAGTTCTTGAGTTCTTCCATGTTTTCTTTATTTTGCTAAATTAGTTGACGTTAAGTGTTTGATAAAACTTGTGAAAGATATTTATATTATCAATGTTTGCCTTTTTTGTTTGATAAAAAGTGTGAAGTAGATTATCAATGTTCTTGGTGTACTCTGTGAGTCACAGACGCGGTCACTGGCTGCAAGTTCTTGAGATCTTCAATTTTTTATTACCAAAAAATAAATAAATATTATATGTTATATAAATCTTTCGAAGCACATTAATAACTAAAAATATTAATAAACATGAGTCAAATATAAACATAAAAGGTTGATAGTACTGAATAAGAAAAGACATTGATGCATCATCATATCACAATTAAAATATAGCACTTATGAGAGCAGGGCAAACCACATCAAACACATACATACAAATATGTTAATAAAGAACATCGGGATAATATATTCGAAGTAAAATATATCTATCATTTTTCGAAAAGAGAAGGGATATCAGAATGATTCAAATAACCTACAAAATAAGTAATTCAAGAAAAAAAGATTAAAGAATTGATAAGCAATGCAGAATGATATCCTTTTGTCAGGAACTCAAAATTACATTGCCAATTCTAACTTTACAATAAAGCAGCATACCATGGGTTGTTGGACAGGCTTGCTGTCAACACCTTCTTTAAAAATTGAAATGATAATTTTAATCTTAAGAATTTCAAAAGTGTGCATAACATGCCCCGAATTCCTCTTGGAAGTGGAATCAACTTCTTTTTTTCATGGAAGAGATTAAAATCTTGTATATTGTTTATTCATATATGCATGTAGCACATGCTTAGAGGATGGAGTGAGGTGGTTGTAGAAGGATAATAATCCTTCAAATATTTCTGTGGCAATGCGACAATGATAGTTATGTTTTGGGTAAATGATTAAGGAATCGTCCAACTGAGTACAACTGCAATCACGAATGTGGTATATTATTGGAAGAACATGAATAACTCGTTTGTAATTTTATATACAATCAACCCAAAGATAGAAGCCAATTTCTTACATGATCCACTACTAATTTAGGAAATTAAAACATTTGTAGCGTTGATAACCTTTGATAAATGATTAATAATAAAAATGTTATACAAATTATTATTGCAACTATGAGTGGCTTATTGGCTTTAAGAGATGGGATCCAATCACCGTTCTAGTAAAATATGGGCCAACTTCTCATTAGCAGATTTAAAGGGGTGGAGTCCATCACAGAACACATAATGTGAAGCATCTAGGCCCAACAATACAATATTTAAGTATATATAACTATTTGTGGAATCTATATACTAAAGTGAGAGGAGTTCTACCAATGTCATAATAATATCTTTGAAATAGAAGTGCACTAATTTAAATGTCAAGAAGCCAACGCTCGAATTCATCTCAACATGTTTTAATTTAATCTAAAAAAATTTGGGATGCTTATATAGCTCCTGTTTGATTCTCATTATAAATAAACCTTATTTCTTTCTTTTCTTTTCAACCACACATTTATCAATAAAATAATATTAATAAAAAAAAAATAAAAAAATTCTCCATTTTATAATCACATATTCTCCTAAAAATCACTATTCATTTCAAATAAACTCTTTATAAATAGTAATACCTGTCTACACTCGATTATACCTGATTCTTGTCCGGTTAGCAAAATTGCATTTCGATAATGTTGAATTCTTATTATCCTTATATTATAACCTTGATAATAATTTAAATAATAGAGCATCTTCAAACATAGAAGTGTCAAGATGGGCGGATCGACCAGACTCATGAAAATCACCGTGGATTGATCCTAGACCGCGGACTGACCCGAGATCCAAGCGGGAAACTCATGGGTCAAGAAGATGTGAATCACAGGTTTCGCGGATCACATCTTTGTGGGCCCCGTGGTTAACCTGCCGACCCATGAAATAATTAAAAAATATATAAAATAAACTATTTTTACTAAATATGGTAACGATGAAAATCTCTCTTTCACAAACTCTATTACAACTTTTGAGTGTAAATATTTTTTCTCTCTAATAGTTAAGAAACATAATGTTCTTTGATAGTAGTAATTAAAAGTTTATTTAATTGTTATTTGTTTATATTGTATTTAAGTTTGCAAAGTTAGAAGTAATTCATGTAACATAAGATATAAATTTGGATCATATGTAAACATTTCTTTATATAAATATGATATGAATTTATTATTTTTTTCATTTCATATTTAACAATTTAACAAAAAAATAGTTTTGCTCTAAATATGAAAAAATTTATATTTTTATTCATACGATCCAAACTTTAATGAACTGCGACCCGCAACTTGCATGGGCTCGACCCTATGGACCAGCGGACGGGCCTGGATTATAGTTCAAAACTTGTGGGCTGATCCGGACCATTCCTTACCGGCCGTTACTAGGCTCAATGGCTCATATGTTGCGGGCCAACCCGGACTGAACCATCGGATTGACACATCTATCGTAACATATGTTAATTAGCAACCTAGGGTTTGAAGACAATTTAATCAAATCGAACAAAAAGTGTGTAAGGTAACCGATGACGCATGCTATGCCACTAAACTCGCCAACACTAACACTTTTCAACACATTAATCACTGATACACCTTCATATTTTGATACGAAATCATTTCCTAAGTGGGGGAGATTGACAACTAACACCGTACAAAATAGTAAATAGAAATTTAGATATCAAGTATGTCATGATAAGAACAAAAATGAATTATGGTATGACGATGCACCGAAAAATAACACACGAGTGGCTTATAATAATATAATGTATGAATTATATTTTCCAAATGAGTAGTGCGAAGCTCGGGTATTACAGTATATTTTCTCTATTTGATCCTATGAAGTTTACTCTAGGAAATTTCTTCATTTTTCTTGATCGATTTATAATTAGAGTGATATTCAATTATCTTGTATGTTTTCTACAGATATGTTTGGGCGTGGTTGGTTGTTTAGATTGGCTCTCGGGCTCAGGTTGAGGCAGGCTCGTAGGGTAAGACGGCTAAGAGCTAGAGCAGCTGCTGCTACAGGACTTGGAGCAGCTGCAGCAGCAGCTAGAGATGGAGGAGTTGTAGCTCGAGGACCTAGAGCTACTGCAGTAGCTGCAAATGGAGGAGCTGTAGGAGGAATAGTGCAAGGCTCGGGTATTACAGTATATCTTTTCTCTATTTGATCCTATGAAGTTCACCCTAGGAAATTTCTTCTTTTTTCTTGATCGATTTATCATTAGAGTGATATTCAATAATCTTGTATATTTTCTACAGATATGTTTGGGCATGGTTGGTTCTTTAGATTGTCGCTCGGGCTCAGGTCGAGGCAGACTCGTAGGGTAAGACGGTGAAGAGCTAGAGCAGCTGCAGCTAGAGGACTTGGAGCAGCTGCTATAGTAGCTGGAGATGGAGGAGTTGTAGCTCGAGGACCTCGAGCTACTGCAGTAGCTGCAAATGGAGGAGCTATAGGAGGAATAGTGCGAGGCTCAGGTATTACAGTATATCTTTTCTCTATTTGATCCTATGAAGTTCACTCTAGGAAATTTCTTCATTTTTCTTGATCGATTTATCATTAGAGGGATATTCAATAATCTTGTATATTTTATACAGATATGTTTGGGCGTGGTTGGTTGTTTAGATTGGCTCCTAGGCTCAGGTTGAGGCGGGCTCGCAGGGTAAGACGGCGAAGAGCTAGAGCAGATAGAGATGGAGGAGCTGCAGCTGGAGGACTTGGAGCAGCTGCAGCTAGAGGACTTGGAGCAGCTGCAGCTAGAGATGGAGGAGTTGTAGCTCGAGGACCTAGAGCTACCGCAGTAGCTCCAAGTCCTCTAGGTCCTCCAGCTGCAACTCCTCCATCTCTATCTGCTCTAGCTCTTCCCCGTCTTACCCTGCGAGCCCGCCTCAACCTGAGCCTAGGAGCCAATCTAAACAACCAACCACGCCCAAACATATCTATAGAAAATATACAAGATTATTGAATATCACTCTAATGATAAATCGACCAAGAAAAATGAAGAAATTTCATAGAGTGAACTTCATAGGATCATATAGAGAAAAGATATACTGTAATACCTGAGCCTCGCACTATTCCTCCTATAGCTCCTCCATTTGCAGTAGCTCCAGGTCCTCGAGCTACAACTCCATTTGAGGCAGGCTCGTAGGGTAAGACGGCGAAGAGCTAGAGCAGCTGCAGCTAGAGGACTTGGAGCAGTTGCTGGAGATGGAGGAGTTGTAGCTCGAGGACCTGGAGCTACTGCAGTAGCTGCAAATGGAGGAGCTGTAGGAGGAATAGTGCGAGGCTCAGGTATTACAGTATATCTTTTCTCTATTTGATCCTATGAAATTCACTCTAGGAAATTTCTTCATTTTTCTTGATCGATTTATCATTAGAGCGATATTCAAAAATCTTGTATATTTTATACAGATATGTTTGGGCGTGGTTGGTTGTTTAGATTGGCTCCTAGGCTCAGGTTGAGGCGAGCTCGCAGGGTAAGACGGCGAAGAGCTAGAGCAGATAGAGATGGAGGAGCTGCAGTTGGAGGACTTGGAGCAGCTGCAGCTAGAGGACTTGGAGCAGCTGCTGCAGAAGCTAGAGATGGAGGAGTTGTAGCTCGAGGACCTAGAGCTACTGCAGTAGCTGTAAATGGAGGAGCTGTAGGAGGAATAGTGCAAGGCTTAGGTATTATAGTATATCTTTTCTCTATTTGATCATATGAAGTTCACTCTAGGAAATTTCTTCATTTTTCTTGATCGATTTATCATTAGAGTGATATTCAATAATCTTGTATATTTTCTACAGATATGTTTGGGCGTGGTTGGTTGTTTAGATTGGCTCTCGGGCTCAGGTTGAGGCAGGCTCGTAGGGTATGACGGCGAAGAGCTAGAGCAGCTGCACCTAGAGGACTTGGAGTAGCTGCACCTAGAGGACTTGGAGCAGCTGCTACAACAGCTGGAGATGGAGGAGTTGTAGCTCAAGGACCTGGAGCTACTGCAGTAGCTGCAAATGGAGGAGCTGTAGGAGGAATAGTGCGAGACTCAGGTATTACAGTATATCTTTTCTCTATTTGATCCTATGAAGTTCACTCTAGGAAATTTCTTCATTTTTCTTGATCGATTTATCATTAGAGTGATATTCAATAATCTTGTATATTTTCTACAGGTATGTTTTGGCGTGGTTGGTTGTTTAGATTGACTCCTAGGCTCAGGTTGAGGCGGGCTCGCAGGGTAAGACGGCGAAGAGCTAGAGCAGATAGAGATGGAGGAGCTGCAGCTGGAGGACTTGGAGCAGCTGTAGTTGAAGAGGGAGGAGTTGCAGCTGGAGGACCTGCTGTAGCAGCTGGACATGGAGGAGTTGTAGTCGGAGGACTTGGAGTTGCTGCAGTAGCTGCGGATGGAGGAGCTGTAGGAGGAATAGGCGATGAAGGACTTGAGGCAGGAGTGTTGCCTCCACTCGAGTTTATATGCCGGAAGGTTGTTCCAAAATCTGAAATAGAAAAAAATCTTGAGGTTCCAATTGAACTATATTTGCTCTTTGGCTGTCGGAGGCAAATACTGTTGTGTGATGATCATAATACCTTTTTGATGGGTGTTGGGTGGAGATCCAACGGTAGGGCATTTTTCCTCGTGAGCGGGTGGAGGCATTTCTACTGGGCCAGGAATTTACGTGAGGGTTCAATTCTTCAATTTTGGACAACTGGTAATGCCCATACATTTTATGTGGAAGTGTTTGATCCTTGACCAAGAATGTAATTGCCTCAACTTTGTAATAGTTCGTGGATGGAGCGTGATGAACAGTCTTCCTCTTTTGAGCTTGTCTTTTGGCTACTTCTGATGGCATGAACCCGTAGCTTATTCTGTATAAGTGAAATATTCGGGCACATATTCTTTTGTGTTCATTTTTTAGCCTGTCTTTTGGCTACTTTCACCAGTAACGTAGTGCTGGGAATGGAATTATAGTTTTGTCTTCTTTAGTGTTGCTTGATGTCTTCTTTAGGTCAAACAAACTGTGTTCATTTTTGAGCTTGAATGATGTTAACTGATGAATGAATGATGAGAGATTGAATATGTAAATTTGGTGTTCATCTTTCTTTTTCTTTCATCAGTAACATATATGCTGGTAATAGGTATTCTGTTTTATCTCCTTTACTGTTGCTTGATGCTTTCTTCAGGTCAAACAGTATGTTCATTTTTTAGTTTGATTGATTGAACGAAAGATAACCTGCATGAAGTCTCTTAAAATTGTTTTATCACTTTGATCCATTAATTTCTTTGCGTCAGACTTATAATTCTGCTCAAAATATAGTTGTCTTTTCCAAGGAGGCGAGCGAGGGGTTCCACATCATGATCCTTTCCCGCTTTTTCATGGATGGCCTATTATAAGGTGACGAACAGAACAGGTACGCCTGACATTTCTTCCAAGTAGCTAGCATTATTCTTCAATCTCTATCTTGGGCGTTGAATATATATTGGTTTTTCTTCTGCATAATGCTTCCATGCCTATTCTGCATTGCTTGTATGCTCTTCCCCAGATTTCGGTTCTCGTCCAGATGTCCAGTCACCAGTTCCAAAAGCACAACTCCAAATCTATATACATAGATTTTCTCATCCACTTTGGTAATGTAAGCATATTCCGCAGTTAGAAGGAACGTAGTTAGCTATTTGGTCTAAAAGAGCACAGTATTGCGAAATATTCTTAACCGGGAGGATATAACCCAAGGAGCCAATGACGGAGGACATGGTATTAGGTTCCCCTTTCTTGATCATAGTCTTGCCAAGGCCAAAATCCGCAATTTTTCGAACAAAATGTTGCTCGATGAATGATTGGGGAGTGCAATCGTGATGCATATAGCAAGAATCTCGCTGGCCAATCCAAAACAATAACGTGAACCAAACTCGGATTTAAAGCTTTCCTCTTCTTTCCATGGAGCCATCTATCAGGATTCTGGTTTTCCATGTACTGCAAAAAGCTATGAATCATCACTAGAAATACAACACAAAAGTTTCACATCTTAATACATGCCTAAGGCAAACTAAATTTGGACAAAGCTGATTGAAATAATGCTGGAAAGGCCTGTGATGTGCTCTGATCACCGTCTTTGATCTTTAATTGCGCTTTACATGTTGATGATTTAATGACGCACTCCACAAGATAAATAGAAGGGTTGTCCTCTATTTGTGCGAAGAAAAAGAAGTTGAAATTCAGTGCTTGGCATTCGAAGCAATGCATTGCTAATTGGATGGACTGACCTTGCATATGTCGAAGAAGAACCCGACTACTTGACAATGCGGACACTCCTAGTGGGTTCATGGATATATTTCCTGAACAAGACATGACATATCAGATTACTCGGAGACCGTAGTGCAAGTATATGAAAAAGATCACATAACTATGAAAAAATATGTGAACTGATCAGCAGGAAGTGATGTCTTAAAAACTTTTTATCAAAAGAAGAGATTTACTGACAAATGTTAAAAGTTCTATGTGCTGAACTATTGGAAAGACTGTCTTCCTTAGCAGCTTAGTCGCATTACAAAACCAAAAGCGAAAAATTATAGATACAAAATCCCATCTTAGTGTGTGTGTATATATATATATATATATATATATTGGCTAAACAGAAAATAAGCTCGCATCCTTGTAATTCCGATTCAACCACTGACCCCTTGACAAACCTGGATGTGTAGAATTTTCAAATTACTTGCTAGCTAATGAGTGGACATATCTTCAAATGGAAAGGGAAGAATTGTATGCATTGAATTTTCAGGATAGTGGCAATGAGCAATGATGTTGTGAGAAAGGGATTACAAATTGAATTTCAGGAGTTGGGATGCTATATTTGGTGCACTGCACATAATCAAAGATATGAGTGTGTGAATTTTCACATAAGCAAAGGTCATAAGTCACATGGAAAACACTAATTAATAAAATTCGAGTCATAGATATATATTTACCTGCGAAGCAACTACTGGGAGTTAGCATTAATTAAGCTTTAAAGCTGGAAAAATGACACGTTCTTTTTCCATTTCCAAAAGACACTGTTGCAATGCTATCTTGCCAATACCTCTGATTGATTCTCTTGTCATTGGGATGTCAACATTTGCGGCATATTCGCATAGTTCAGTCACTAGAATGGAACACGTTACGTTAGTCATGCTCAAAACGGTAAGGAATATGTTATATGTTATTTAATTAAATTAGATTAGTTTAATATTTTGATAAATTTCTATAGTATTACAAGTTAGTTTAATTTTACTTTCTTTCAATTTCTTGTCACAGTGATTATTCTTTGTAATTTTCAACCAAATTATATGAATAAACATTGATTTTTTTTTTGTCCTCCAATTCTTCTTCTCTTCTTGGATCTCTTTTTTCTTCTTCCTTATTGTTTATTATCAATATATAAGCATGCTGGGTCAATTTGGTATCCTTTGACCTTACATCTCTTCCAGTTCAAAAACTCCGTCCAATCCATAAACACACCACAACCTTTCCCTACCCATCCAAAACCCTAAAACCACCTACATGCACGAAAAAACCTTTTGAACAACACAAATAAAAAAATGTGTATAGCAGCAACAATTTTTTTTTTCTTTCCCAATTTAGTTAGTCCCCAAAAAAATTAAAAAAAAAAAAAGAAGTCGAAAGAAAAGTCGAAAATTACAGCAGTTTTTCTTTCTTTAGTATAGTTGTTTTTGAGTTTCTCAAAAATTAAATAAAATAAAATCTTTATATTTAAAAGTAAGGTAGTGATTTAGTGTGAATACAATATGGTTCATATTTACTTGGTTAATTAACACATATTTGACTACAATATGGTTAATGTTTATTTGGTTAATGCATGTTTGACTATTTACATTTTTCATTTGGATTATATTCAAACTACTATTATATTTACCGGTTTATTAAATTTTTTACGTTTTTAATTTTTTATTATTTGTTTTTTCAGTTAAATGGTTAATGTAATTTTTACTGCAACAGTTTTTGGAAGTATATTTTTAAATTTATATTCTTTTTTTTAATAAATAGAAACAAAAAATATTTTAACGCTTATTATGTAATTGATTAAATCTTTATCTTATTTTAATTTACAACATCTTATATTCTATTTAACCATTATTTTTCTTTGTATCTTTTTTACCTAGACAATTTTAGCCTCCGTTTAGTAATACTGTTTGGTTTATAAATTGATTTATTTATGATTTTGAGGTAAAAAGTAGTGGTTGAAAATTGGAGAGAGAAAATGTGTGTGATTAAAAAAGTAAAATTGTGTGGTTTATAAATTGGCTTATAAACCAAAAATGTGTTTTTACCAAATGGAAGCTTAATTTTGAACAAATTATGAATTCATTTACAATTATTGCATTTGGATTATATTACATGTGTTATATTGTACAAGAATATAATGAATAAAATTAATTATTAACCAATTATGAATTCATTTACAATTATTGCATTTGGATTATATTACATGTGTTATATTGTACATGAATATAATGAATAAAATTAATTATTAACCAATAATGAATAAAATTATGAATTCATTTACAATTATTGCATTTGATATTTAACATATTTTGTCATAAACTTCAACAAAACAATGGATAAGTGATGTGAATTCATTAATGTACGTAAATTTACTTAAATAATGATAGATTATGATATGATCCTGTTAATACCCTAACATGATCCTATGTGCTTCTACAATGATCCTGAGGTATCAAAATGCCCAAAGATAGAAAATTGTTGAAGGAATCAAGATCAGTTGCAAAACCAGTATCATAAGTATCGATACAATGTATTGATACATTGTCTTATTTTCAGAATACAGAAAGATGATCTTGGTCACTTTTTGTTATTTTTTTAGGTTCACAACAAGGTAAATAACACTACATTCTAAATTGGTCTTAAATGCTACTTCGTGACCTTAATTGGTTATACGATTCTATTTTATTCACAGATCATCTTGCATCATTACAATCATTATATTATCTCGCTTGTATTTACACCAAAAGGTGACTGTGATGTATCGTGGAAATATATGAATGTCAAGGTCAATTCCTTACGACATATTGTGAGAAATATTTGAATTGGGGTTGTGTACCCTTAGTGAATTTAAAGCGCACTCGAGATAGTACTTGATTTGTAATACGGGTCCACCTGAATGCATTTTTTAACAAACTAAACTGTTACTTGCTGAATATTCTTTGTATTCACATTTCCCATGTTTTACAAAAATACATATGCTTGAACAAATGACATTTAAAGCAGAATCGAAATGGTGGAAGCTTACTCCCGACGAGTCCATGTTCATATTCACTACCAAGGTTGAGATAAGGAGTTATCCGTCGGAATTCCCAACTTAGATTTAACTATCCACTAGAAGAACCAGTGAGATTATGATCATACATAAAATGTGGTGAATTCCATAATGCTAATATATGTTCATCTTTAGTTCACTTTAATTCTCAAAGTACTAAGATATTGATCAGTAATTTAATCTCATTCGTTGATATCTCAGAAAACTTCAAGTTAGTAATTGAAGTCTATTATCCGATTAGGATTAAGGTCTCACGTACGACAATGAAGTGAAATTAAATTTGCATGATCAATTTCACAAATTAATTTTAAATCGTCCCGTTCAATACATTCCAAATGTACTCTCAATTTTATAACAAAGATGTACTTTAATAAAATCTAAACTATTAAAATAAATTATCCATATTTATTTATTGATCGTGAACAATAATTTAATATATATCGAATTACAAATTGAGTCTTTTTCTGTTTAACAACTTTAACAATCAGTTTGTAATATCAAATCGACATATAGACTAATGCAATCTCAAAATAATATAATTAACGATTTAATCGATACGTAAATGAATAATACTTTATTTCAAAATGTCACGAGTATGAATAAATTAACTCGACCACCAATAGGAATATCTCCAACTTTGAAGACTTTTCATTCCCTAGTTTGGGGTTATGCAGAAGCCATGGAAAGCAGAAGAAACCATCCTACTCATGGAACGATTCAATGTTTGACTTGAGAAAGGCACTTATTCCGAACGTTGCGCTATTGGATTAACTAAAGAAGCTAATAGAATAACGATAACTTTTAGGAAATAAAATGGCATGGAGAAACATCAAGAAAAGTAGCCACTATTTCACTTGAGAAGTTGGTATGAAGACAAGGTTGGGACTCAAATGACATACTGCTGTGATGTGTGCTAATCGTAAGTGTACTATATCGTATCCAAGTAATAAAGTGGACTAAAAAGTTCGAATTATCGTCCCACAAGGATTGTGATTAACCACCAAAGGTGTTCTAATTCTCGTCTTACTTGAATAATTAAAGAGTGAGATTTTTGTATACTAAATGATTAAACGAAAAGCAAATAAAATCAAAGTGTCGTTTTAATCAATGAATGAAAGGGATTCCACGAGTTCACGTAGTCAATACTTTTAATTCCACCATTCAAGTTTTAATCTATTAATGTGATCGATTGAATTCACTTATGCATATGAAATTCTCCTTTCAGGTTTAAATCAACTCTACCTAATTACTTAACTGTGTTTCTAGATAGTAGGTTGTAATAATTAGGTGCATGAAATACAATAACTCAATTTAAGATCACAATAACAACAAACGTATATCTCTATCGCTCGTTCAATTACCAGGTTTTATTCCTAGATTTAGGTCGTTCGCTCACCTATTTGATTATGAAACATTAAATCAATGAAAATAAGCAAAACACAGTAATAATTAAAACTAAACATCATGAGTAAATCAAATTAATAAAGAAGAAAATTCTTGCACCAAGAAGTTGTTTCTCATTGCTAATTCTCTATGCTCACGCACTTGCCTCCAATTATGCCTCCAAGATCTTGATGAGAGAAACTTTAATTGTGGCTCTTAAATATATGTGCAAATGTTCCTAACTCGTGCATGAAAAGTCCAATATATAGGTTTTTCATGAAACCTAAGTAAAACACAACTTAAAAATGCGCATGGGCCTTTTTTATCTGGGCCAGATAACTACGCGGCCACGCAATACAGATGTTGGTGGCCACGTAGTTGACCAAAAATTGGTTCTGTTAAAATAGCGTTGATCACACGACCATTTAGTAGGTTTGGCGTGGTCGCGCAGTTCATTTCTTCCACCGAAATTACCATCCTTTCTGGTACGTTTAAAGTTGATCACTGAACTTTATTTGCACACTAGTCCTTCAACTTCTGATTGTAACAATTTAGTTCTTGAACTTTTAAATGATTTCAATTATTCTTTCAAACTTCATTCTATCTTCAATTAAGCCTTCGAATTCTAATTTTGTTTACTTAGCTCTTTTTGGGATTTTTGATTGATGACATCAACATCCATTTTAGCTCCAAATGTCTTCCAATTGTATATTATTCCTGTTCATTGCTTTTTTTTTTTTTTTGAAAACCCACTTCATTGCTTTATTCTCATGAACTTGGGAATATTTTTGAAGCGTTAACAAATATAAAACAATTATGTACTCCCTCCGTCCCAAAAAGATAGTCCTGTATATTATTTTTGTCTATCCCAAAAAGATAGTCATGTTTTCATATTAAACATGTATTAAATTTTTCATTTCCACATATACCCTCATTTAATGTATCTTGGTATAATACACATCAACTATTTAACTATTGCATTTTCAAATTTTTTTGTAGAAAACGAAATGAATCCACTTAAAATAATAAATAAGGATAAAGGGTATAAATGAAAAACATTGATAAAATTTAATACCCTAACTATACTAACTACCATTTCTTAATCCGTGTGAAAATAATCATAGGACTATCTTTTTGGGGCGGAGGGAGTAAAATTTATTCAAGAATGACAATAAATTATCCGAATTTAGATATACAAGTGTATAAAATTCATTTATCATGTTGTAGACGGAAAGAAAATTGGTATTCCATCCCTTAGTCTCTCGTAATTTTTTTATTTTTTATTTTGTCTACTGTTGCTTAATCCCTCCACCCTCCTAAACAGGTCTTAACTTTGTTTAAATGCTTGTCGTGCAGCTACAGAATGACTACTGTATAATCCATGAAGAAGTGCATTTCATTTACATTATCCCCCAAAAATATAATAATAAAAATATTCAAACCGTGTCTTCCGCCACGTCAAGGTGACATTTTACTTTTGAGTTATATACATTCCTCGTCCCTATCGAGGTATAGAACTAAAAGGGTTGAGAATCTCAGCATGGTATCCTTCAACTTGGAGCCATGCCTTCTTTTTACACTAAAAAGAATATGAACGTAATGGTTAAAGAAATCAACTGTCAACTGTTCCATAGAAAATAGAATTGACAGAAGGACAAATCCATTTTCATTCAAGAGTTCACATGTATTTCCCCACCTTTTGAGACCACAAAAATGGACAAATTCATTTTCGTCCCTATAAAAAGGATAATGGTAACCCTTGAAAGATACAAAACTTTATAACACCAAACATATCTCGAGATAAATCATATTCACTTCTTAAAAATTTATTTACAGAAGTCAGTATAACAAACAATATCAATTGTCACAATCCGGTATAAATACAAAATCAGAACGTACATCAGGGTGAATCTTATTTTTCGCTCACCGGTGGAGAAGGAACCCTGCTAAGGAGCCATATCAAAACTACACCGACAAGGGCACCTGACAGATGTGCTATATGATTCACATTTTGTACACCATAGACTCCTCTGTAACTGGTTGCTAAGCTTGTTGAAGCTTGGGCTGCTTCCATTACCTGACATGCCAAATGCCAAATTAACGAAACCCAATAAAAGTTCTAGCAAAACACCTAGTTATAAGCTTCTCAGTTATGCGAATTCATTCATGTTGTAGAACAACATACAAGTATCACCAACTTGTGTCAAAAATATTACCCGTTTCTAAATTTTGATAAGGATTAAATGCAACTAGAGCAAATATATACTCTGTGTGTAAAGCTTTTTAAAGAAATAGTTTTTGTTAACGAACTAAGTCTAGAGTTAAGTATCTTACTCGTGCCTGTAGATGCCAAAAGGATGTATAGCATAGAATGATATTTACGCAATTCTCTCATGAACTTTTATTGGATCAATTGAATGCATTTTAGATTAAAGATACATTTTTGTATAGTAATTTTGATCTTGATACAAGAAAAGAAGAACTTGAGAAAGTTCTGGTTTATGAGGAAGTTAATAGAAGTCACCACAGAGATGAATCATTGACCAAGTCCCATTTAACAGTAATATGGAATATAATACCTTCTCTACCACAAATTGTCCCAATATAAGTACTTCAAGGATCTTTCTCCAATCCCACGACATCTGCATAGAAAGTAGACTGGTTAATACTGATATAGGAAGTGCCACTTGCTAAAGTTAACTAATCAAGGAATCTAACTATACCTTCACAAGGACGCTAATTGCAAAGAGTCCAAATACAGCACCAGATGCTCCAATAGAAACTGCATTTCTTGGGAGAATTAGCCATGAGACAAGGTTGGCCCCAGCACCTGTCAAGATATAGGAAAGCCATAGCGCAAAGTTTCCTTCTTCCTCTTCAACAAGTTTTCCTGGATGACAAAAACGACATTATATTTACATCCCTACTTTGCCTAGCATCCACATATGAGAAGTCTTTTGGAGAAAAGGTGAAAAATGTTCTACCAAAAATGTACAAGAAGAAGAGATTGCTTGATAGATGACTCCTGCAAGCAACGTGGAGGAAAAACTATGTATAATGAGATCATAAAGAAGGTCAATACATGCATAGTTATTTTCAGTCAGTATTCCTACTTCAATATGGATTCTATTCAGATGTAGAAACAGCTCAGTATCTTACCAATTAAAATGACAGAATGTTGAGGTTATGAACTGGTGCCAAGCAGGTTGGCTATGGTACAAGTACAAGTCTTTTATCCACCGAACCTGGAAAAGAACGATTTCTTTTTCTATTAGCTTTACTAGCACGAAGTATCAGGAATCATATAATTTACTTGTTCAAGTAAGGTGACTACTACAATTGCATCTCCAAAGGGCAAAAACTTATAAGATTTACAGTAGTCAGTGAATCATCTTTTAGGGTCTATAATATCTTGATTTACATGCTACTTCCACAAATAAAACTCGAGAAAAAAAACGGTACAACATCAGAGAGAATAAATGAAATGAAGAAAGACTTTAGTGAAGACGGAAATTATTTAGAACCTGAAACACATGATCAGCCACATATATTCCAAGATTGATAAGTAGAATCCAGAATATGCCATTGACACGCTTCTCTGGCTTCTGTTTCTCTTTGTGCTTCCCGAGCTCGAGCTCCGACACAATGTCTGAGTAAAGGGATCATCAAATGGTGTAAATATTTTGAACATAATTCTTCCGAGTAAGCATTCGTGATTAAAGGAGAGAGAAATAAATTCCTGTGATGCAATACAACAAGCAAACGTCGGCAAAGAATCTAATATAAAACAATTAATTGATCCCTTGGAAGTTCAGAACTACTCAACTTTTAAGCTGAACATTAAACATGATTCCTATATTTCCAGCTCCAAGTGTACAATTCGAAAAGAAAATGGTAATGTCAGCTGAGGGAAACTGAATTGAACAGAAAATGTTCGTGGAAATTCCCAGACAAGAATAAGATAAGTAAAAGAACATTTTCTTAACAAAGTTTCCATATTCTTAACAAAATTTCCATATGTAAATGCACATAATTAAACACAGAGAGGAGAAAGAGAGAAAAGTTGACCTGAATTTCTGTTCATTTTGCATATTAAACGATGCTGACGCTCGGTCTGAGAGAGAAATGCAGAGTTGCGTTCTGTGAATAATTTAGAAGACCTAAGAAATCCAATTTTACAAGGAAGGGAATTGAATAGAGAGGGAGAGAGTGGCAGAGGCGCCGCCATTGGCATGAGCTTGGGGTGAGAAGAGACATGGAGATCGAGCACAAAAAGTCGCTGCTGCTGCCCTATAACTCCAAGATTATTCATAGTATATTTTCTTGGAAGAAGATTAGAAAAACAAGAATAAACAGAAGGAAACGATAAAAGGTCGGTTCGATTTCTTCGATTTAGGGTGGACACAAATCAATGGTCACATATCCTGCTCGTGCTGCCGGGTCTCTCGAGGGGTAATTTACCTAGGTTCCTTTTTGTTGAGGAAAAAAAAATAAAGGCTACACATTAATCATTAATCTATACGAACAAGAACAATTATTCATACATCAAAGTAGTGAAATATGTTACACGGACGAAAATTGACACGTCTGATGAAAATCAAACGTGGAACATTGACAAATTGTCGAGTTATAATTAAATAAAAGCTCATTCAATATACATGAGTTACTCATTAAAACTAGTTGGAAAAAAATTGATTTATAAAACCATTGTTTGACATTTGGGTTTTGGCCCTTAAAGTTAAAGGGCATCTAATTTTGTGAAACGTGTCAGGATCTAGATGTTTGTGGATTCGAGTCACATGCTCGTGGGTGTTGTCAATGCCATTTGGCCGACCAACCGTCTTGACATGACAAGACATGTTCCAAGCCTAAGTTCTGGTCTTACTTATACATTTTATCTGTTTATGAAAATACTTAATTAATCCCTCAACACATTCATATGTATTTTCAATACTTATTTGTTTATTTTCTCTATAGAAGGAACATATTTTTCAAGTACTTTCCATTAATAAATCTCACATATTTCGTTTCTTCTAAATCTTCTAAGTGGTAGTCTCCATTAGGTGAAACACTTTTGACCATATGCCTATTTCTAATTTCACGACTATTTTTCATATTTTGAATTTTTGTTATCCAAAAGGAGTATCGTCTTCCAAACTAATTCGCCTAAACTAAAAGACATATATAACTTTTTATTATAATACATACTCATTTTTTTCTTCTGAATTTGCAATTTATTTAGGACGTCCAAAATTAATTTGTTCAATTCTAACAATTTTTGAGTCATGGCTTATGATGAGCACTTTGATTACAAGACTGTCATCAATTAAGACCTTTATATACAAGGGCCTTGAATACTTCGTCAAGTTCAATGAAGGATTCCTAAACACGACTTTCTCTATTGATCCTACGTCCACTTTTTGCTTGTCCTTTTCCATTCGACTTCTACTTGACACATATATTTGCAACATTTCCTCGCTCTAGACCTCTTTACCTTTCCATACTAGCATGGAACTCCCTGTTTACTCTCTCCAACCTGTAGGTGGAGGAACCATCTTTGGGGGTGACCTATATTTTTCAGTGCGAGGTACTTTTTTCTTCATCTTGGGGGTTCCATATAGGACTAGATAATCAAATTAGTGCCCAGATGGCTCATCCAACAAGCTTATGCCGGATTACCTTATAGATATAATTGCTTGAGGAGTTTTCCACGTGAAACTTTCCTACTGCATTTTGCATCCAAATTGATCTCTTCTATATCAGTTATTCCATCATCCTCTAACTCACATGCTCCTCAACCAGTGCAACCACCTCATTAGAATTATTTCCTTCTCTTTCTAATGTGCAGGCTACCTCTTTTGATTTATCTGTAACTACTTTGTTGCTTTCCTTGTTGTTGAATTTATTAGTCAATATGTAGTTAGCCATGGTTGGAGGTAAAATACCAAATTGAATAGTGGTTGATTGTCCAGCAATGTCCTCATCTTCGTCCTTCCTTCTATGTTTGAACTTTGATTTCCCAACACATTTACTCGTTGATACTTTTTCCATCGGTTCCGATAGACTTTCATCTTTATTGACTTTAGGAATGACAAAGAGACGGAAAATACCCGAACTCGACGTGGACCTGCCCTGAACGGGGCGGCGAATCCCCGAAAAAGATGGAGACGGGGCGTGGATGGAGATAAAAAGCACCCCCGAACATGGGATGGGGCAGGGACGGGGATAACCGTCTTATCCCCATCCCTATCCCTGCCCTGTCCCCGATACTCATCCCCAATTAATAAGTTGCATTAAAATTTAAAAAGTCAAAAAAAAAGTCATATATTATTTGTACAAAAGTTTTGTGATGTCAAAATTTCTTACACCAAAAATTTATTACTTATCTAGTAATAAACTTTAAATACTTATTTTGAAAAAGTTATTGATTATTAGTTATTAAGCTTATCGAGTTATATTTTCTCATCTAATCAAATATTAAATAAAGATACAAACAAAGAAGAATATATATTCGATTAATGTCCAAATAATGTGTAAAGATTAATAGATTTAGAAAATGTTAGGGTAGTTCCTGCCTATTTCCTTATATTGTCTGTATAAAATTATTTTATAAAAAAAAAAAAAAAAAAACAAACAAATGAGAATGTGAACGGAGATTTTTTCATCCCCGCCCGTCTCCATCCTTGCCCCACCTCGTCTCCGATTAAATGGAGACGGGGCGAGGATGAGAATGATAAATCATTAATGGGGCGGGGACAGGGAAAAGTATCCCCGTCCCGTTGCCATTCCTACTTGACTTTCAGAACATTTTGGTTCTCTACCCGAAGAAACGCTAATTTCAGTGCACTTTGGAACAATTCGCTTCCTACGAAAATTTCTGTCTTCAAATGGAGATTGCTGCATAATGGGCTCCCACTGGACGAAAATCTCAAGAAATTATGCATTTAATATGTCTCTAGATGCAATTGTTGTAGCAATCTAACCACGAAAAAAATAGGGAGCACATCTTTCTCTAGTGATATTGATGTCCAGGTTTGGAGTTTTTTAAAAACTAGTCCCTGTTCTCTTTTCTGTTTTGAGGTCGTTTTCTGTTTTTATTTTCGAAAACGCTAAAAACGCGTTCTCTTTACCATTTTCGAAAACGCATTTTGGAAAACAAAAAAATAAATTTGTACACAAAACGGAAAACGCCCGAAACATCGTTTTGGGCGTTTTGTGTGTATTTCGACAAAAAATGTCCAAAACGCGGAAAACGCGTTTTGGGAATTTTTTTTTTTTTTTTTAGAATTATCTTAACTTAGAACTAAGCTTAATATAAAATTTTTATTTTTTTATTATTTTTTTTAGAATTATCCTAGCTTGGAACTAAATCAGAATAAATAATTTTTTTATTTTTTTTATTTTGAGAATTATCCTAACTTGGAACTTAGTTTAAATAAAGTTTTATTGAATTCAATATCAACATTACAAAAAAAAATTAAATGAGAATTCTTGTTGTTAAAATTTCAAAAAATGCAATGATAAATGGACTCTGGTGGTTTTGAAAAAACTTGCATTTTCTGGATTTTAATATAAGTAAAGCGTTCTCAAGTCTCGAACCTGACCAAGCTGTGTTAATATAGACTCTTAATGCTCACATTAGTGTGTTGCATGTAACCATATTTTTAGTGTATTGTGAAAGGAAATTTGAGTTGGAGTTAGTAGTATTCTGCAAGCAAATTAATTAAAAATAGTTTAAATAGTGTTCTGCAAAATTTCAAACAGAACGTGTTTTCCAGCTTTTCATTTTCAAAAACAGTTTTCAAAAATGGCAAACCAAACGCGTTTTCAGCAAATTTGAAAACAAAAATGAAAACACAAAACACAAAATATTTTCGAAAATGAAAATACAAAATAAAATACAAACAGAACGCCACCTAAGATAGGTTTGAATTTTTATCTCTAATTCTTTTAGGTCTAATCTTACAGGTTGGTGACTTGCAACCAGAGGTAAAGGCATCACATCCATCATTTCTTGGGACATTTGGTGTTGTAGGAACAAGGCTATATTCGACGCAGTGCAGATGGATGGTAACAACATTATTCAAACAATTCTTGATCAAATTAGATTTAGTTTTAAAGTTAAGGTGACGTTCTGTTTGTATTTTATTTTGTATTTTCATTTTTGAAAATGTTTTGTGTTTTCTGGTTTTATTTTTGTTTTCAAATTTGATGAAAACGCGTTTGATTTGTCTTTTCTGAAAACTGTTTTTGAAAATAAAAAGTTGGAAAACATGTTCTGTTTGAAATTTTACAGAATACTATTTAAACTATTTTTAATTAATTTGCTTGCAGAATACTACTGACTCCAACTCAAAATTCCTTTCACAATACATTGAAAACATGGTTATTTGGAACACATTAATGTGAGCATTAAGAATCTATATTAACACAGTTTGGTCAGGTTGATTTGAGGAAGTTCTAGTTCTATTAAAATTCAGAAAATGCAGGTTCTGTCAAAATCACCAGAGTTCATTTATCAAGGCATTTTTTGAAATATAATAATAAAAATTCTCGCTTAATTTTTTTTTGTAATGTTGTTATTGAATTCAATAAAACTTTATTTAAGTTTAGTTTCAAATTAGGATAATTCTCCCAAAAAAAAAAAAATTCTTTATTCAGGCTTAGTTCTGAGTTAGGATAATTCTCCTTAAAAAAAATAAAAAATAAAAAATCTTTATTTAGGCTTAGTTCCAAGTTAGGATAATTTAAAAAAAAAAAAAAAAAAAAATTATATTAAGCTTAGTTTCAAGTTAAGATAATTCTTTTTTTAAAAAAAAAAAATTCCCAAAACGCGTTTTTCGCTTTTTGAACATTTTTTTTTTTGAAATATACACAAAACGTCCAAAACGAGGTTTTTGGCGTTTTGCGTTTTGTGTACAATTTTTTTTTTTCAGTTTTTCAAAATGCGTTTTTGAAAATGGTAAAGAGAACACGTTTTTAACGTTTTCGAACATAAAAACAGTAAACGACCTCAAAACAGTAAAGAGAATATGACCTAAACATTTTACTTTTCTTGGTAGTAGAAATGATTGCTGTTGATTTCAATCTTGTGCAAATCTTAAATTCTATCAATAATTGTATTTTTGGATTAGTACCATCATCATGCATATTACGTAGTGTAACTTGTGCAAATCTTAAATTCTATCAATAATTGTATTTTTGGATTAGTACCATCATCATGCATATTACGTAGTGTAACTTGTGCAAATATTACGTAGTGTAACGCTCTGAGTTCTAAATATTCGGTTCACCACTTCATCGTCTCGTCTAACTTTTTAAAATAATGTTTTAACGAAAAAATAATTACATTTCTCATTTGGCGACATTTACACTCCGTTTGGTAACACTGTTTGGATTATAAATTGGTTTATTTATGATTTTGAGGTAAAAAGTAATGGTTAAAAATTGGAGAGAGAAAATGTGTGTGGTTAAAAAGTGGTTTGAAAAATTGTGTAGTTTATAAATTGATTTATAAACCAAATAAATTGGTTTACCGAACACTAGCTTAATAAAAATAATCAAACAATCGATAAAATTTCAATTTTTGAAACTACTTAAAATAACAATTTAAATCGTTCATTATTTTCTAAATACAAAAATCATTTAACAAAGATATAAAATTTCTAGCGTTCTAAAAGTTCCAAAATAAAACATGAACAACATGAATAAAATAAAATTTCTAGTATTTAATTATTATTGCCACCTGTCCATCACTCGTCATAATCTCCGACATCTACAAATATTTGTTAAAAATGAATGAGTATTTCATAGAAATACTCAATAGACTCATCGCCAATTAATTAATCTACATTATAATCGAACACATAAATATGCAAATTATATTGTGACATCATCATATAAATAATAAAGTGAACACAAATGAAAATAGTCTCGTCTCGTCTTGTCTCATGCAATAAAATGCATATATACTGTGGCATGCTTCATAACACCATAAATATTTCATAAGAAATATGTTCTCCTCTCGTCTCATACAATAAATGCACACAAGAAAATTAATCTAAATTAGTATTTTGAAATTTAAAGTTTTTAAAACGAAAATAAAAGCTTAGGTATTAAATTGAAAATCTAAATTGATTGATTCGAAAAGCTTTGGGACCGAATCAGAATTATCAGAAATGAAAAGGGCTGAATAATTTATTTTTCAAAAGTTCAGAGACTAACATTTAAACACTGTTTAACATAGTTTGTGTACCGAAATCACGAGTTTAAAAATAAAGGGGCTGAACTTTAAAACATTCTAAAACATAACAGGGGCTAGAATCACGCTTTTGGAAACTTGGGGGACTAAAGGACAAGATCAGATTTTTAAAAATATAAAACAAAATAAATTCTCTCTCTCTATCTAATATTCTAATTCAACAAATCAGAGAAGGAAAGAGGTGTGCGAGAGAGATAGGAGTATCAACTCCTCTCGGTGAGGCACTGTTGGCGACATCCGCCGGCAATTCTTCTGGAGGTGGTGCGCCGTCAAGTCGCGACGACAAGGAGGGATAGATGGTGGCGTGAAAAGCAGAATTTTGGGTGGTTTTTGGAGCGACGAACAGAGGTTCGATTTTTGGAATTGGCGTGCGATTTCTGGTTAACGTTCGATCGATGGTAAGTATTGGGTTTAATTTATTTCTTGGTTTTTCTTGGGTTTTCGGATGTTGATTTAGGTGAATTGGGAGAGGATTTGAAAAAGGCTAGGGAACGTTTTGTTCGTGGAGGGCAGTGTCGGGTTGTGTGGATTGGTAATGATGGTTATGGCGTTTCAGCGACAGCGTGGTGGCGTTTGGGTGGTGTTGATGGTGGAATTGGTGTTGGTCGAAGGTTGGGTAATGGCAATGCTCGGTTATGGTGTTGGACTGGGGCTGTGGGATTCGGTGTGGTGATGTGGAGGGGGGGGGGGGGGGGGTTATGTCATTGAATGGGTTTTGAAGATTGACAGCCGATTGTGAGAATTCAAGGTTTGGGCCGATTGATGATTGTTCAGTTGGTAATAGAGGCTACCGGCGTTTGTGTGGATGTGGGTTGAGGGTGAAGGTGTTAGTCGGCAGTGAGTTTGGCGTACAAACATTAGTTAGGTGGGGAACAAAAATCGGTGAGGAAATATACCTGAAATATGTAGATGTTAGGAGTGAGCGTGGTCCGATTTAGTTTATTTCCGAAAGAAATCAAATTGAATCGAGTACCAATAAGAATCTTAATAATGAAACCATTGATTTTATATTTTACAATGGAACCGAACCAAAATCGGACCAATTGATTCAGGTTCGGTTCTTAACATTTAAAATATTAAAATAAAATGTTCATTAGTAATAAAGATTAAAAATTTCCTTGACACTACTTTAAGAAAAATATAGAAAAATTGTACATACTTTACAAAGATTAAAAGAAAAACAAACAACCTCGAATTAAGTTAAAAAATAATATCCAAATAATATATGTTGAAAATGATCAAGTGTCAATCGTTGACACTTGTTATGGTGCTAACGAAAATACATACAGTGGTCCTTGGGTCAGTGCATGTGTCTCCTTTGACACCATAACAAGTGTCAATAATTGGCACATGGGGGCCACTGTATATCAGTATATGTTTCCTTTGGCACCATAACAAGTGCCAACAGTTGGCACTAGACTCTCATATATGTTACTTTGCATATGGAAACAAAAAAAATTATATTTTTAACAATGTTGCAATTTTGCATATTTGGAATAAACTTTTGTAACTTTTAGATTTTCACTTTATACAATTGTTTAGGTATAGACAACTGACTTCAAGATGAATTTAGATGTAGCCGACTGATTATAGATTTATCATTTATAGGAAATAATCAAAAGAAATTGAGAAGATGGAGTCATGGAGGAATTCCGTGGAAAAAATTAAGAAATAAGGAAGATCTAATTATGACTTCCATCTTTTGTGGAAAGAAATAAGGAAACCAACCAATTATAACCTAAATGTGAAGCTTCTTCCTTCACGTGATGTGTCAATAATTTACTAAAATGGTGCCAAAGAAAAAAGTCAATTTAACTGAAAAACCGAATTACTAACGGTTCTAAAATACAAGGACCGAGAACCGGACTAGAACCGTTTGGTTTTGATCAAGAAGTCCCAATACTGATTTGTTCCTTGGTCAAACTCCAAATCGGTCGGTTCTAATCGATTCTGGTCCAGTTCCATCGATTTTGGGAAATAATGCCCACTCCTAGTTGATGTCGTGAGTGGTTGAACTGGGTAAATATATGTGTATATAGATGGGTAAATTTAATAAATGACCACCCAAATTTAACATGGTTACGACTTAACCACTCTAATTTAAAAGATATCTCAATACCCCCTCAGTTTTATAATAAGTAACCCATCCATCACCATAAACCTAAAAATAAGATCTAATAAAATATTATCCAATGTGGCAGTTTTTAATTTCCAATATGGCGTTGATCTGTAAAAAATTATCTAGTCAGCAAAATTCATTAGTCAAACACTCCTATATGAAGAATCGTTCCTTCAATCTTCCTGCAATATACCGACCCAAATTCCACAACTAACACAACAAATTCTTCCTCTCGATTTTCAGATAGAAGACCATTTACAATTTCAATCTTCCCATTATCTTCCGACTTCCTTCCACAACTATCACAAGAATTTCTCCTTGTCGAATTTCAGATAGATGACCATTCACAATGTACCTCAACTTCTAAAGGTTGACACCATGATACGAATCGAGATGCGCGGAATTAAATGCCGGAAAGTTCCGAACCCAGGTTGTTACGGACGGTAGAATCTTGACCCGATATTCACGTCGCGAGGATCGACGATGCGGAATAAAGAACCAAGATTTGTGAAACGCCACAAGCATTTGTCCAATCTCCCTGATAAGTTTCTGATTTTGAACGCTACAAATATTCTCGCGAATATTTGATAAGTTCTGGATGAACCCCACAAGATAATCAATCTTGATAAGTTCGGGTTTGTAATGTGAATCCACACATTAAACAATTGAAAAACATTCAATCTTTTTTATTCAAATTCAAAGTCTGAAATACAATCAATGGAAAAAGCGTATAAATAAACAAACAAAAACCCTAGACGCGAATGGACTCAAAATAGACTCCTAATTGACCTAAAATACTAAAATAGGAAAAGAAAATAAAATATGCGAAATTCTGGAAAAGTCTAATCCGCTGCATAGTTACGACCGTGAAAGCTCTAATTACGGCCATATGCCGCTCGCTGATGAAGAGTTACGACCGTGACTTCATTATTTACGATCGTAAGTGTAAAGACTTGAAATTCTGCATTTTAACCCGAGACTGGATTACGGTTGTGACAAGCTGGGCATTACGGCTGTAAGGACGAATCTGGTCCTTTTTCCTTTGTTTGGCTTGAATATTTGAATTTTCCCGTCAAGCATGCTATGATTCGTATTATCGGGTTCTGGATCACATCATACCCTCCTTCTTTAGGATGATTCGTCCCGAATCATAGCTTTGTTCATGAATGCAACTGCTCCCCCTGGATCAAAAGGAAAATTTCTGCTTCCATGCCATGAGTTCAATAAATTATGCTCATTTGATTGGAAAATATGGAAGAGATGGAGTTTGAACTCCCTTTACCGTACGTAGTGTGGTTGGAGCTTCCAAACATAATTAACCTACAAAAAAGATTTAAACAAAATGGGGAGGGACATGTTAGCTTCATGAGGTACAAGGTATGGATCCTTGTATTCATGATAAACCACCACCAACTCCACTTCTTGAACCACGAGGCTCTTCTCTTCGCCTCTTTCCTCCTTTGCAATTTCTTGTTCAATTTTTTTATTTTCAAACTCAACCACATCTTCTATCTCCACATTTGTACCACCATGTTCGCACACTACCTCATCACTATCCAAATGCGGATCTACCAATTCAAAACCCAAATTTTGAATTTCTACCCCAACTTCCAATTCCTCATCAAATTTTGGAGTTTGTTCACCTAACTCCACATTTTCAACTCCTACCACAAAGTTCGGGGTCTCTTCAACTAATTCATGTCTCAAGCCTCCCTACTTCTTTTCAACTTTCAAATCCCGATGCTCAACATGATTTTCACTATCTTCTAACCATCTAATTATTGCCTTTCGTTTCTCCTCCTTCCTTTGTAATTTAGCTAAATATTTTATTTCTGCCTCCCGTTCACACCTCAGTCTTTCCTCATAAATTTCTTTTTGAATTTTCAAAATTGCTTTTGGATCAATCTCGGCTCCTCTCTTAACCCCAATTCCATCTCTAGGTTTGGATTCACACCTATAATCCTTCCTAACTCTAGAACCCGATTGAGACTGCTCCTCTTTCAGTTTTGCTATCTCCTTCTCTCGTTTATCCAACCTCTTCTCAACATCATGCAAGAATCTCAACACACGATTTTTGGCGTTTTCATGGGAATTGGTCGTGAAATTTATGTGGAAGGACACAAAAAAAATAATGAAAACAGAGGATAAAGAATTCAAGAAAGTGGTTCTTGAATGGTTTTTTTTTTTTTATGAATCCGAAAATTCGACAACGAACACGACAAAACAAACAGAACTTAATTCGGATTAGAATTAAGAAAAACAAACACTTTTGAAAATTTTTTTGGAACGATTTTCTAGATTAAAGACTCAACAAACTCAAGAATATGAAGAACGCAAAAAACTGTAAACAAAACACTCAACAAGATATGGATGATTTTTATGGGACTCGATGATAAATATAAAAATCAAACTGGATAGAAAAACTTGAATTCAGAGTCCATCTCTGATACCAGATGATACGAATCGAGATGCGCGGAATTAAACGCCGAAAAGTTTCGGACACAGGTTGTTACGGACGGTGGAATCTTGACCCAATATCACGACGCGAGGATCGACGATGCGGAATAAAGAACCAAGATTTGCGAAACGCCACAAGGATTTGTCAAATCTCCCTGATAAGTTTCTGGTTTTGAACACCACAAATATTCTCACGAATATTTGATAAGTTCTGTATGAACGCTACAAGATAATCAATCTTGATAAGTTCGAATTTGTAATGTGAATCCACACATTAAACAATTGAAAAACATTCAATCTTTTTTAATTCAAATTGAAAGTCTGAAATACAATCAATGGAAAAAGCGTATAAATAAACAAACAAAAACCCTAGACGCGAATGGGCTCAAAATAGACTCCTAATTGACCTAAAATACTAAAATAGGAAAAGGAAATAAAATATGCGAAATTCTGGAAAAATCTGATCCGCCGCATAGTTACGACCGTAAGTCGCTCGCTGATGAAGAGTTACGGCCGTGACTTCATTATTTATGGTCGTAAGTGTAAAGACTTGAAATTCTGCATTTTAACCCGAGAATGGCTTACGACCGTGACAAGCTGGGCATTATGGCCGTAAGGATGAATCTGGTCCTTTTTCCTTTGTTTCGCTTGAATATTTGAATTTTTCCGTCAAACCTGCTATGATTCGTATTATCGGGATTCTGGATCACATCACACCATCAATTTTTAAGCTTCAGGTTTCAAGTGGGTTTATTGTTTGTTTGGTTTTTATTTTTCAAATGAAGTGGACTCGTGGATTTTTGAACATTAATACTTGTTTTCAGTTGGTGTTTTATTTATTTATTTTGTTCTATTTTTGGGCTCTCACATCCCTATTTTTGTCAATGTAATTTGGTTCATTTGAACATGCTTAAGTTGTTTGTGAAAAATCCTGAACTAGATTTCCAAGATTAATTTGCATTGATTTGTTTGTTTGTTTTCATATTTCAGCTGCTACTGAATGGCATGCTTGACTGGTCATTAACTGTATCTTGATAGGCTCGATTTCTATTTTGTTTCGGTTTCCAATTAAGTGGTTCTTATCTGAACTGAAAAACCAAGTCGCAAGTAGATGAAGAAGAGAAGACGGTCTCTTGAATAAATTCATATTATGGGTCTTAGAAATGGGTTTGAGATTTTCCATAAAGAAAGATGGCAGGATTTTTGAAGAATTTAATCCATTAGCATCTTTGTGTTCTGGCCTCAAAATCAACAACAAAATAAGAACATCTAACAAAGCTCCAAGTCCCTAGAACTAGTAAGAAGCAAAGGAGTCACTCAATGAGCACTCTAAACTCTCTTGCTGCTATAGCATCTAATAGTAGAAAACGACTGGAGAAAAAAGTTCAAAAGAGAAGCAAATCAAGTTTTAGTATGAAGGACGATCTTTCATTTGATGTAAAACTTAGTTGGATAGGTGTTGGTTGAATTCTTAGTTGTCCAATACATTCGAAGTCTTTGTAACTTGGATGTTTTTCCTATATTATCCTATATTATGTTGAATAAATGAGAATTATTCTTTAGAGTTTATAATGTGATCATTTGTATTGTTTTATTGTCATATGGCTCTTTGACCACTCATATTGTTCATCAGATCAACCTCTTCAGGGTCACAAGATTGTGGTGTATAACAACCTCACTAGCTTGCAAACAATCTGGTGCGTACTAGCTTGCACCAGATTGCAAGCAATTTGGTGAACAAGTTGTTACACCAAATTGCTTGCAAGGCACCAGATTGCAAGCAATCTGGTGTAAAATATGGTTCACCCGATTGCAAGCTATCTGGTGCACAACATAAGTCACCTATATATCTCCAACTTGCAAAAAAAATCAAAATCAAACATGACATACAAAATCCCAACAAAATTATAATATCATTGATGTATAATTACAAAATCCCAAAACAATCACCAAATTGTTCAGCCTTTACAAAATATCTATGCAGCCATTACAAAATCCCAACATCTTTAAAAAAAAAAAATGAGGCAAAAAATGGCAACATCCTATTTAGTGGCATAACGATTGACAATTTTTGGAGGAACAAAAGCCTGCATTGATCTAGCTATTCTACGTTGTTTGGCCTTTTCTCTCTTTCTCACATCCTCTTGTTGTGGCATTTGTTCTAAGTCTTTGATCATATTTTTCAAGCCCATTGATTGTGGATCTATAGCTGGAACAGTAATGAACAATGTGGCATTCTCTGACAAATAAATTCCAGGAGTTGGCATGAATTGGAAGTTGGTTGGTGGAGGTTCGTTGTTTAGCGTACTACGTGTGTTCTTCGGTCTTCGAGGTTGAAGCTTACTCCGGATTTGTTCATCTGGAATGGGTGTCTCCACACAATTTGGAAACCAATCCTGTAGAAAGGAATTTGTGATAAGTTGTATAAATTAGTACATGTATTAAAAAATGAATAAATGACTTAATTTACCGCATCTGGTGCATTTGGCCTATTATGATATCTTTTGTTGTGCCCTTTAGCTCCACAAACACTGCAAGTTATAGATGATGCTCTTATCTTCTTCATTTTTTACCTGACCCCAGAATGAGTGATAAGATCCTCCTCTTGTTGCCTCCTCCTCTTCTGCTGCTTTCTTCCCCCCGTAGGCACACGCCATTTTGGGGCTTGGATAGGCAAGGCATCAACTTCAGGCCATAACTTATTCCCATTGATTGGCATAACAACATTTTCATAGCAGGACAAGTATGTACTCACTGAGTAGCATGAATGAGCATATTTATGGGGGTCATCAAAACGATCTAATATTGCAGCACAAGCATGCCCACATGGGATACCAGTTAGATCCCACCTTCTACAAGCACATGTACGACCTTGGATATCTACAACATACTCTCCATCCTTGCTCCACACATAGGATTGATGCCCTCCAGACCAGTCAACCTCAACCCCCTCACCCAACTCCATACATTTCATTAGTTTTTTTGTTATCTTAGGGCACAAAGGTCCGACAACCCTCCTCATCTTATCCCTACGTTTTTGTATCATCTTTATGAAGCTTATGTGGATATCAATCAACATGCTTAGAATAGATTTTTCACTATCTTCCAATATGACTTTATTGAAGCACTTACACATGTCCTTGGATGTCTTCCTAATTCAAATTGTGGATCAAACAATTCCCTTTCTGGATCAAAAGTGGGGTACCTGTTGTTGTTCTCCTCGGATGATGAATAATCTGTATTCAACTCTTCGGATGAAGGGTAATAATCCTTATCTACATCTGATCCCAACTCAACAACTCCTTCATTGGCCTCTTCTACATCTAGGTTTGCATTGTAGCCTACAACAATACGCTTAGGTGCATTTCTATCGAACTCAAAATCACCATCATTGACTTCGTTATCAGAATCCTGTAATTACAGGCAAGGGACTAGCACTTCTTCTTCATCACTTGCATCTGCAAGAATCCATAAATAGGAAGGAGTTAACTTGAGGCCTAACTACATCAAGCTACAGCATTTAAAAAATTAAAATTAAAGGATAAAATTGATGCAGACAAACTATGCTGCAAATTTGAGCTAAAAAAAAAAAAAAATCACCAGTAGGTTGTCCATTTGAGCATTTGAAAAAGTCATCAGTGAGTGTTTCACAAAATCAGTATTTGAGCATTCAAGATTTTTGAGCATTTAGCAAATCAACATGTCTACAGACTACATGAAATTTTCCAACGTACCTTTTTGTGGTCCAACATCCTCTGCCCCGAAGAAAGCATGTTCAATCGTCCGTGAGTGTTCCATCTCGAGAATTAATCTTCGTAATCGGAACGATGAGTAGCTGCAATGGGATGGATTATGCCTCCAAGAGCTTTTCCATGGAGGAGCTAGGGCAGTGAATTAGGAATTTGGGTCAAAAGATAGCGGGAAGATGGAATGAACGATTCTTCATATATTTGATTTAAGGGAGTGTTTGGCTAATGACTTTTGCTGACTAGATAATTTTTGACAAATCAATTCCACCTTGGAAATTAAAAACTGCCACATTGGATTATATTATATTAGATCTTATTTTTAGATTTATAGTGGTGGATGGGTTACTTATTGTAAAATTGAGTCGGTATTGAGATACATTTCAAATTTGGGTGGTTAAGTAGTAACTGAGTTAAATTTGGGTGGCCATTCATTAAATTTACCCATATATAGATTGGTAGGGAAGTGTTGTAGTTGAAGTAGAGTGGTGAAAAGTTGGACATGATTAGAATACCAAATAATTTATGACTTTGTACGAGATACGAATTGTATTAAAAGATATTTTGAATAATAATTATAAGAAAATTAAAATTTGATTTAATATAAATTTCGGAATTAAAATTTTTTTTTGGATTTAAATAATTAAAAAAAACTCGAAATAGGATTAAAATCGAATTAGACTCAATTTTATATCTTTGGCTCGAAATACTTGACGTGGCTAGATGAACACGTTTCAACTTTAATTTAAAATGGGTAAGATCACGGCGACAAATTTTCAATGAAAATTTAAAATTGTCTAAATTTTATGAACAAATTGTCAAAGATAAGTCTGGACAGTAACCAATCAATAATAAATCGTTAAGATATATTTTAGTGCAATACCGATGAATCTCCCTGATGCAGATTCGTCTGGATAGCAAAACGTAAATGGACAGAATAAATTGTGCAGAAACATAAATAGACAAGAACACAAAATTAATTGAACTTAACGTGGGAAAAACCCTAACAGGAAAAATCCACGGCCCGCATCCTGCTAACAAAAATCAATCACCATATAAGGAATGAGTTTATACAGATCAATCTAAACTACGGGATAAATCTACGTATAGACTAATCAAATATCCAAGAAATAGATCACTCCCTGATCCTTCTATGACATGTAATATGAGCTGGCGTCCCACCACTTTTTAGTAACTTTCTTTGAATCTACAACACTTTTTTAGCAACCTCGAACTCCCGTTCGAACACGATCCAAACCTCCCGTTTGATCTTCACACTAAAATTCTTTCCTTCTCTAAGTGATTGATTCCTCCTCCCGGAGTACAGAAGTCACAACACAATCGAAGCCTTTAATATTTATGCACCACACGAAAATTGGCTTCAAGACTTCTTCTTGTAGTGAACGCGTATGCTTTAGCACCACCCAGATTTTTGGATTCTACACGTCTTTAAGAAAACGTCCCGCTTTATTCTATTTAAATGCAATTAAGTTACTTGTCCTCCAAGTTTCCTTATTGCAAAAGATCTCTATTACCTACAAAATAAAACAGAGATAATTAGAGAAAAGTAAGATAATTATTGATATGATCCAAACCACGGATACAAGCCCGCACAAAGATCCGTTGAAGATCGAAGGAGGGCTGATGACTCGGTTGCAGACAAAGAGGGCTAATGAAGCAATGGACAAGTTAGTTCGAGAAACAATGGCCAAAACAATGTTCGTGTCATCAAAAGAAGCAATTTCCATGTTGAAAGTTAGTCGAGACGACGAGTGGATCAACCTCATTCAAGCCGTCGAAGAAGATTGTGAAATTTCAAGAATTACGGCCGTAACATATGTCCCTCACGGCCGCAACCAACCTGCTGCTGAAAACTGAATTTTTGAAGAAAGTGAACTTACGGCCGTAACTAATATTTATCACGGCCGTAACGCAGCCTCGGATCAAAAACAAGATTTTCAGAAAATATAAATTACGGCCGTAAATATTTATATCACGGCCGTAACTGTTAAACAGAAATCATGTTACGGCCGTAAAGGGAAGGGTCACGGCCGTAACTCACCATACGCGTAAATTAGAGTTTTAATTATTTCCTTAATTTTAGTTATTTGTTTCCTTGTTTAATTAGAACTCTTAACCTAGTTTTTGACCCTATTTATAGGGATGTAATTTTCATTATTCAAGACACAACTTTGATATTATAATTGAGAGGCTATTTTGCTTTCATATTCTTATTCTTCATTGAATAAAATCCGAACTTGCGAGTTATTCTTGTTTGTTCAAATCTCGGTGAGAATTATTATTGCTTGTGATCAAGAGGTCAATATATCCCAGTGATTGTATTGGTTGCTTGATTCAATTAATTTTAATTAGATCCATAAATCGTGGTTCTTGGACTTCTTGGGTCGATTTCAATATTTTGTGGGTTGCATAGCTACAATTGCTACGTGGTTTGCATCATTTGGTATCAGAGCTTAGGCTCCAAAAATCAAGGTTATATCTTTTGTTTTCTTGAGTCTTCTTTAATCTTGTTCTTCGTGTTCTTCCAGTTCTTAAGTTTTTAATCCAAAAAGTGTCAAAAAAAAAATTCAATAGTCGTTATTTCCTTCGTTTGTTATCCAAATTAAATTTCGTTTGTTTCGTCTTTCTCGAAGTTGAATTTTCGAGAAATCTAAAAAAAAAACGAAAATTCTCAGTCCAATTACAATAGAAGTTATTTGATTTCAAAAAAATATATTCTTGACTCAATCCTAGTTTCCATAAAAGTGTCAAGTTCTATATCAAGTCAAATCCCATTCTCTAAAGTTCTTTTTCAAGTTTTCCAAACGGTTCATATAATTCTCACTCTTACTCGATTTGAATCATTCGGGCTTAGGTGTGTGCTTGTGGTTTTAAGACAAGAGCAACTTTTTGCTAATTTTAAAAAGTGTGATTTTTGCATGGAAAAAGTTGTGTTTCTTGGCTATGTGGTTAGTGCTAAAGGGATAGAAGTAGATGAAGAAAAAATCAAAGCTATTAAAGAATGACCAACACCTAAAAGCATAACTGAGATTAGGAGTTTTCATGGCTTGGCTAGTTTTTATAGGCGTTTTGTTAAAAATTTTAGCACGATTGTCGCACTACTCACAGAACTTGTCAAAAAAAGTGTAGGTTTTAAATGGGGGGTAGAACAGGAACATGCATTTGAAACAATCAAAAATATGTTGTGTGAAACATCGTTTTATCACTTCCTAACTTTGACAAGGCTTTTGAGATTGAATGTGATGCCTCAGGGCTAGGCATTGGGGCTGTTTTAATGCAGGATCAAAGGTCAATCGCCTATTTTAGTGAAAAACTAAAAGGGGCTGCACTTAATTACCCCACATATGACAAGGAGTTATACTCACTTGTGCGCGCTTTGGAGACATGGCAACATTACTTGTGGCCACGGGAGTTCGTGATACACACTGATCATGAATCCTTGAAGCATTTGAGGGGTCAAGCTAAGCTGAGTAAGAGACATGCAAGGTGGGTAGAATTCATCGAAACATTTCCCTATGTTATCCGATACAAACAAGGTAAGGAAAATGTGGTGGCAGATGCATTGTCTCGGAGGTATGTTCTTTTAAATTCTTTAAATTCTAAATTACTTGGATTTGAATACATTAAGGACATGTATGTTAGTGATCCGGATTTTCTAGTATTTATGATTCATGTGGTAAAGGGGCTGTGGATAAATTCTTTAAACATGATGATTATTTAATCCGAGAAAATAAATTGTGTGTCTCTAGGTGTTCAATGAGGGAGTTACTTGTGAGAGAGGCCCATAGTGGAGGTCTAATGGGTCATTTTGGAATTAAAAAGACCATCAAAATCCTAAGTGAACATTTCTATTAGCCTAAGATGAAAATTGATGTGGTTCGGGTTTGTAGTAGATGCATTACTTGCAAGAAGGCAAAATTTAGGATTAAACCTCATGGATTATATATGCCTTTACCCGTACCTAGTGAACCTTGGGTCGATATCTCTATGGATTTTGTTTTGGGATTACCTAGGAATAAGAAGGGAAGAGATTCAATTTTTGTGGTAGTAGATCGCTTTAGTAAAATGACACATTTCATACCATGCCACAAAACTGATGATGCTACTAACATAGCTGAAATTTTCTTTCGGGAAGTCGTACGCTTACATGGGGTTCCTAAAAGTATTGTCTCGGATAGGGATGTTAAATTCCTTAGTCATTTTTGGAGGGTCTTGTGGAACAAATTAGGTACAAAACTACTTTTCTCTACAACTTGTCACCCACAGACCGATGGGCAGACCGAGGTAGTAAATAGGACAATGATTCAATTGTTGCGCACGATAATCAATAAAAATCTGAAAAATTGGGAAGAGTGCTTACCATTTATTGAATTTGCATATAATAGGGCTATAAATTCTACTACTTCTTGTTCACCATTTGAAATTGTTTATGGTTTTAATCCGCTAACACCATTGGATTTAATTCCTTTACCTGTGAATGAACGTAGTAGTTTAGATGGAAAGAAAAAGGCTGAGATGGTTAAAGCACTCCACGACAAGGTGAGGTTAGCGATTGAAAAGAAAAATGAACATTATGCTTCGCAGGCTAACAAAGGAAGAAAGGGCGTCATATTTGAACTCGGTGTTGGGTTTGGGTACATTTGAGAAATGAGCGGTTTCCAGAACAACACAAGTCAAAGTTACAACCGCGAGGAGATGGTCCATTCCAAGTGATTGAACGGATCAATAACAATGCCTATAAATTAGATCTTCCTGGTGAGTATAATGTTTCGGCTTCATTTAATGTTTCTGATCTATCTCCGTTTGATACAGGTACAGATTCGAGGTCGAATCCTTTCGAAGGGGAGGGGATGATGTGATCCAGACCACGGATACAAGCCCGCACAAAGATCCGTTGAAGATCGAAGGAGGGCCGATGACTCAATTGCAGACAAAGAGGGCCAAGGAAGCAATGGACAAGTTAGTTCGAGAAACAATGGCCAAAACAATGTTCGTGTCATCAAAAGAAGCAATTTCCATGTTGGAAGCTAGTCGAGACGACGAGTGGATCAACCTCATTCAAGCCGTCGAAGAAGATTGTGAAATTTCAAGAATTACGGCCGTAACATATGTCCCTCACGGCCGTAACCAACTGCTGCTGAAAACTAAATTTTTGAAGAAAGTGAACTTACGGCCGTAACTAATATTTATCACGGCCGTAACGCAGCCTCGGATCAAAAACAAGATTTTTAGAAAATATAAATTACGGCCGTAAATATTTATATCACGGCCGTAACTGTTAAACAGAAATCATGTTACGGCCGTAAAGGGAAGGGTCACGGCCGTAACTCACCATACGCGTAAATTAGGGTTTTAATTATTTCCTTAATTTTAGTTATTTGTTTCCTTGTTTAATTAGAACTCTTAACCTAGTTTTTGACCCTATTTATAGGGATGTAATTTTTATTATTCAAGACACAACTTTGATATTATAATTGAGAGGCTATTTTGCTTTCATATTCTTATTCTTCATTGAATAAAATCCGAACTTGCGAGTTATTCTTGTTTGTTCAAATCTCGGTGAGAATTATTATTGCTTGTGATCAAGAGGTCAATATATCCCAGTGATTGTATTGGTTGCTTGATTCAATTAATTTTAATTGGATCCATAAATCGTAGTTCTTGGCGTTCTTGGGTCGATTTCAATATTTTGTGGGTTGCGTAGCTACAATTGCTACGTGGTTTGCATCATTTATTCTTGAATAAATCTTACCATAAACCAGGATATAGATAAATCATGAAGGATCTTATCATAAGTTAATCATTTACCAATCAAGTGATTAACATAAACTTGGACACCAAGAATATGAACCATATTTTCGGCCAAATCAAGAATCTTTATAATCAAGATTTTCAGCCTTATCAAGAGACAATCTTACAATAGATAAGCCTGACTGTGCTCGGCCCTATCAAGATGATGATCTTACCATATACAAAGATATGTTTTAATATTTTCGTCCATATCAAGAATATCAAGAATAAGCTTGAATAGATCATCAAGAAATTTTACCAAAATCACAAGATATCGAGATCAAGAAAACGAGATCATGATCCTAATCAAATCAATATTTCTTGATCATTATCTTCTAACAATAAAATGATTGACATGAAAATAGGAGATAATATTTTCTTCAAGAAATATTTGCATAATTTAATTAAGCATAATAAATTACTAAATACACGTAATTAGTAATTAAATTAAGTTTTCTTAAATTACACATTTGTGAAAAAATAGGAAATGCCAACATTATTAAGTTAACAATCTCCCCCTTTGAATTTTTCTATTTTTCCGAAACCAATCGTCTTTTTACAATCACAAGAAATCACTAAGCTCCCCCTCAAGTTATGCATCATAATAAACACATCATAATAAACACAATCAACTAATGCATGTAAAGGGTATCACCATATAGGGAGCTTGAAAAGGTACTTCAACGATCAATAAAACCAAAAAGATGATAACAAAACTACTCGCTCTTTTTGGAACAAGGAGGAGAAGCCAAAGGTCCTACAAAACCTGCACGAAAGAAAACTCAAACAATTGTTTTCAAAATAATTGAAAATGATCAGATGGAACTGGTAGGGTGTAGATCAGTCTCAGGTCTTCTTTTACTTCTTTGAGGCAGGGAGCTTTTTGGCTGCAACCTTTCTCTTTTCTTTGGCTTCCACAGGAGCCACATCTTTCAAAGACCATCCAAGCAACTGATCTAGTGTGTCTTCAAGTCGTTTGACATGCACTCTGAGGTCAGATATGTCCGCCTTCAACCCAATAATCTCCGCTTCTAGCTGGCCAATCCTGACATCCTTACCAGTTGACTCCAGACTTCCAGCAGTCTCGTCCAAAACCTGTTTCCTGTGAGAGGTCTGAACCTCCAGAGTTTTTCTACATCTGGCCATGTTTAGCACTTTGGGAGTGATCAACAGATCATCCTCTAGCGTCTGGACACCCTGATCACTAAGAAACTGTGAGATAATCCAAGGATACACCAACAAATAAGTATTCCCCTATTGAGGGCCACTCCCCGAGACCCTACCAACAATTGAGTTCCATATACGGGCAGCAAGTTCAATGTTTCGTTTAGTCCTGAGGAGAAACAAGGTTCTAGCATATTCTCTCTTAAAACTTGAATCATGGATGAGTTGGTCAAAATTTTCCTTCACAATTTTATGAAGAATTGGTATTTCTTGGACATCTCCGACCTAGATAATTGTTTTAACCCTTTTACTGGCCAAGTAACCTTACCCCCTGACAACTCCATTGCTATTTCATCATTTGTGGCTTCCATAGACTCATCTTCATCAGCCACATCTTCATTCAACCCTAACCACTTTCTAAGTTCCTTTGCAGAAATTTTAATCAATTGTCCTCTAATAAATAAGGAAGTGGTAGAGGTGGCAAACGGGTCGAGCTGCTCGTCGGCTTGTTCGCTCGGCTCGTCAAACGGACGAGCTCGTGGTCGAGCCAAACATTGTAGTTGAACCACGAGCCGAGCTTGGCTCGGCTCGTGGTTCAACGACTGGCTCGTTGGCACGAGCCACGAGCTCATGCCAACGAGCTATACGAGCCGGTGAGCCGAGCGACTCGTGTAAAAAAAATAAAAATTAAAAATTAAACGTCATTTTTTCACTTTGAAAACTAAAAAAAACATTGTTTTTTTTACTTATTAAGTTATTAATAATTTATTTAATACATAACTTATTACTTATTAATATTATACTTATATTTATACTTATTATTATTCAAGATTTCAAATTTTTAGCTATCGAAGATTGTCGACTAAATAAATAAATTTAAGACGGTAAGATAAGAGGGTTTTTTTAATAATAAAAAAAAACCGAGCTAAACGAGCCGAGCTCGGACAGGGTTAAACGAGTCGAGCATTGCGAGCCATGGGCCGAGCCGGCTCGGCTCGACCCATTGCCACCTCTAGGAAGTGGTAAACAAGCATTTTTTGGAGTTAAGTAAATAGGGATATTGGCATAAAATTCTTTAACCAAGGTCTCGTTGATCTCCCCCTTACATTCAGTCAATTTCTTCAACCCAAAGTGTGAAACAACATCATCTACCTCAAAATCAACAAATTCTTCTATAACCACCCTAGATTCATAATGCAGTCGTTTACCCAATATATGCTTTTGGAAATCAGAGTCTGCCTCAAATGACTAAAATTAAAATTAAATGGGGTAAACATACCTCTGGACGTCTGCAAGGGGGTGCAGACGAATGAAGATACATCAAGTTTGGATCTCTCTGGACCCGCAACTGTGTCTCCCTTTTTCTTCTTCAATTTTACTATGACTTCCACCTTCTTCTTTGCCTTTCTGTCTGGGATCACAACGTCTTTCTCACTCTCCTCTTCTGACTGCTCAGATTCGTCTGCATCCTCAGAGTCCTCTATTTCTTCTGGTTGTGCTTCAGCCCCAGACTCTTCTGCTTCCTTGTCTTCCTCAGATTTTTCATCCTCTCCAGACACTTCCTACTCTTCTGATTTTTCTTTTTCATTACCAGATTCAGTTTCACCAGATTCATCGCCACCTTCTTCTTCCACAATTTTCGAATCTTTTGCCCTTTTCATAGTTGCAAGCTTTCTTGTACCCTGTAATTCACTTTGAATATCCAAGGGAGATATATGACTTTGGCCAATATTACCTGATATGGGTGCCAAGTTTATACCCATGGTCTTTGGAATGATTGGCGTGCCCTAGCTCAATTGGGCCACAAGGAGAGCAGGAGTTGTAGTAGTACTGGCGGTAGAGAACGAGGTTGGGGTAGGGCTGGTGCCGGAGGTTGGTATCGGTACAATGGAGCCGACGCTTGGAGTTCCCATTTTCCGATGGGTTTGGTTGAGACTATTCAACATTGCCACCGCTTCCTCTAGTGACTCTCCTCCTTCCGGATTGCTTACTTCTGGCCATACTCAGGATGGGTGTTGGATTTGTGAGGGTAAGAGGAGAAGAAGTTAGGGTTTAGATAAGAGGATTTTTGAGTTTTGGAATTTTGGGACGTGAGGTTTATGAAGAAGTGTGAGGGTTTTTGGGTTTAAGAGAGACTCTAATATAAGAGGAATTAGAGTTCATTATGGTAACTTGAGAGTCCTAATTCCTGCCAACTTCTTTCCTTTTAAAAAAAATAGATAAATATAGAAACAGAATATGTTAAGAATTAGGAAACAAATAAATTATCAACATTGGACCCCACAATCAACTGACTTGTTCTGCAAGATTTGTACACATTAGCCCATGATATACTGCCTTAAAAATTAAAGACTTATTAAATAAAATCTAAGATACGTGAATAAGGAAAAGTCTAAATGCTTCTGGATACCCGAGACACGTCTGAGCACTTGTTGGCATCTGTTGATTCAGATACATCTGGCAGTATACAATCCACCACATACATAAATAAGTTGATTAATGTGCGTGCGTGTGTGATCCGAGCAACCCTTAGTCATCCACATACTATCAAAAATAATATGATTTCCCTGACTTATTGATTTGTCACTGTAGTGCACAATAAGACCGATCAAAATCTATATAAGGTGCATTTTCTCAAACCCGGCTTGCTGACTTTTTCAATATTATGGCATTGCCTTTTGGAGGTGGAAACGGCTTCACACAATCCCCAAAAGTTATCTTACAAGATGTTCCCCTTTAGATTAGAAGAAGGGTATGAACTTGGCTTGTATTGGTAGATTCACACAATCCCCAGAAGTTATCTTACTAGATATTTCCCTTTCTTCTATGATATTTTCGTATTTACCTTAAATCATTATATTTTGAAGCTAAAGGTATGAACTTGGCTTGGATAGGCAAACTTATTTTTCACTAGCCCTGCCCATGGATAATAAGAATATGCGTGCAATGCTATAAGCAATATTCAGATCATAGGTCTACACACAGAATATGAACTCTCATCTAGTAACAACCATATGACTTAGATAGCAGTGACTTATCCTTTGGATTGTCCAGATTTGAGTGTTAGTTAGATCCTTCCGGTGACATGTTGACTAGTATCAGCCAGACGTATCTGTCTCGTTATTAGTCACAAGCACTCAGATATATCTGCAAGCAAAAACAAGATCTACTTAGTATAAGAATTGAATAAATGAAATAAAAAGAAAAAAAATGCATTTTTTTAAATATGCATGTTTCTATTCAGGATGAGATGATACTCCAATTTGTTTCCTAAGGCTTTCAAATTTGACAGTATCTAGGGCCTTAGTAAACAAATCTGCAAGCTGTAGATCAGTCTGTATGTGCTCCAGATTGATAATCTTTTGTTCCACCAATTCTCTGATGAAGTGGTGTCTGATGTCAATGTGTTTTGTTCTGGAGTGCTGGACAGGGTTTTTTGAGATGTTGATAGTACTGGTGTTATCACGGTATATAGTGGCTTGTTCAGTAGAAATCCCATAGTCTTCCAACATTTGTTTCATCCAAAAGAGTTGTGTACAGCAACTGCCAGCTGCAATATACTTAGCTTCGACTGTGGAACGTGACAATAAATTTTGTTTTCTACTTAGCCATGCCACCAAGTTGTTCCCAATATAAAAACATCCTCCGGATGTACTCTTTCGATCATCCACATTTCCAGCCTAGTCTGAATCTGAAAAACCTACAAGATGGGTAGTGGTATCTCTTGTAAACCAAATTCCGTAACTCAATGTACCGCTTACATATCTTATGATTCTTTTCACAGCGGCAACATGAGACTCTTTAGGTTTGGCTTGATATCTTGCACAAACTCCAACACTGAAGGATATATCTGGCCTACTGGCAGTAAGGTACAGAAGACTTCAAATCATGCTTCTGTAGAGAGATGGATCTACATCATTGCCACTGTCATCCTTTGAAAGTTTTAGAGTAGTTGCCATGGGAGTTCTCATCGCCTTTGCATCTTCAAGTCCAAATTTCTTCACCAGATTTTTAGCATATTTTTCTTGAGATATGAATATACCAGATTCATCTTGCTGTACCTGTAAACCAAGAAAAATGTTAGTTCACCGACCATACTCATTTCAAATTCTCTTTTCATTGTATTTATAAATTTATCAATTTTGGATTTAGATGTAGACCCAAATACAATGTCATCAACATATATCTGAGCTACAGTTAGTCTAGGATTTAGATGCTTAATGAAAAGAGTTTTATCACTTCCTCCCCTTTTGTATCCGTCGCTTAGCAAGAATGATGTGAGTTTTTCATACCAAGCTCTGGGGGCTTGTTTCAATCCATATAACGCATTTTTGAGTCTAAAGACATAGTCCAGGTGAGATGGATCTGTGAATCCTTGGGGCTGCTCCACGTAAGCTTCATCATTAAGTACACTGTTTAGAAAGGCACTTTTGACATACATCTGAAATAATCTAAAATTAATGTAGCAGGACACAGCTAGCAACAGCCCGATGGATTCCAGTCTGGCTACCGGAGCAAATGTTTAATCAAAGTCTATCCCTTCAATCTGGGTATAGCCTTGAGTGACAAGTCTTTCTTTATTTCTTACAACATTTCCTTGTTCATTTGATTTGTTCTTGAAGATCCATTTGGTTCCAATTACATTACCGTATTTAGGATGTGGTACCAGCTCCCAGACGTTGTTTCTTTCAAATTGGTTGAGTTCCTCCTGCATAGCCTGTACCTAGTGTTCATCTGTCAAAGCTTCCTTGACATCTTTTTGTTCAATTTGAGACATATGACAGATGTTTCCCATCTCGACAGAAAATTTTCTTCTGATTACATTTCTCTTAGACATATCAGTGAGAATGTTTTCAAGTGGATGAGCCTTCTGAATCCTAGCAGGTGGTTGTCTCGATACTTCTGATTCTGCAATATCAGGTGTATCTGGGTAGTCAGATGTGTCTGTTACTGGGTTCCCAGACTCATCCTGATCGTATTCTTCAGCATCATTGAGACTTCCAGCTTGGTACTGTTCTTCTTCTGATTTTTTAGTTCAACCTTTTTCTTTTGGTGGAACTTTCAGTTGATCACCGTCTGCTTCCTGCAAATCCGAGTTCAAACAATTAGTATCATCCACTTTCACATTAATTGACTCAAGAACTGTTTGGGTTCCTAGATTGTAAACTCTATAGGCCCTACTATTTTCAGCATAACCCAAAAATATTCATTCCTTCGATTTTGAGCCAAATTTTCCTAGGTGTTCTCTATCTTTTAAAATGTAACATTTTCTTCCAAAAGCATGAAAGTAATCAACCCTAGGTTTTCTACCATTCCAAATTTCATATGCAGTTTGATTTATTCCTGATCTAAGCATGACTCTATTGATAATATAACAAGCAGTGTTTATGGCTTCTGCCCAAAATTTTGTAGGCAATTTGTTGTTGTTTAGCATGACACGAGCCATCTCTTGTAGAGTTCTATTTTTTCCTTTCCACCACTCCATTCTGTTGATGAGTCTTCGGGGATGAGTACTCATGCTTGATTCCATATTGGATACAAAAATCAGCAAAATCAGAATTTTCAAACTCTCTTCCATGATCACTTCTGATCCTTTTGACTCTTACCTGTTCGTTTGCCTTTTCATTGCCCAATTTCTGAAATAGATTAGCAAAATTGTCAAAGGTATCAGATTTATCACGAATAAACATGACTCAGGTGTATCTAGAGAAATCATCAACACACACATAAATATACCTCTTGCCACCAATACTTTCCTTTTGAATAGGACCCATCAAATCCATGTGAATTAGTTCAAGTATATGAGAGGTATCAATAGATGTACCTGATTTGTGTTGACTTTTGATTTGCTTACCCTTTTGAAAATCACTGCAGATTTCATCTGGAATCTTTTTTATGCTAGGCAAGCCTTTCACAGCCTGTAGTCTGGTCAGTTTCATGAGATCACGGTAGTTTAGATGCTCTAATCTGTTATGCCATAGTTTCTCATCTTTGGTCCTAACAGAATTGCAAGTTATGTAACTTTCAAGTGTATAGAATTTGTTTATGGATCTAACTCCTTTAAACAAAACACTTTTTAACGGATTAGATTTCTTGTCACAACTTAAGACCTTGAAATATTCTTTAGAAAACATGACAAGCAAGCTATAATCACACAATTGTCCTACACTGATCAACTTTAACTTAAGTCCTATAACATATAAGACATTGGTTAATGTAGGCAGGCCTTTGATGTTGATGATACCAGATCCATCTATCTTACCCTTTTGACCATCACCAAAGGTAACAGCTCCTGTTTCGCCTTTTTCAAAATGTGTGAGCAAAGAGAGATCACCTGTCATGTGTCTAGAATATCCACTATCAAAATACCATGTGTTAAGAATCAAAGCAATTCAAGACCTGTTTTTAAGCTGACAGGTCTGCCACTGTTCAGGATTTCATCATGCTGGATAGATTCAAGTGACAGTTTCTTGATTTTGTCTTGTGCTTTAGCAAGTTCTGAGCTTAACTTGCTTACCTCATTTTGTTCGACATCTGAGAATGCAGATGCGTCCAGATGTCATTCCCTGCTGTGTTCAGCGAAGGCCTGCAACAGTTGGATCTTTTCTTTTGCATCTTGAAGTTCCTTTCTCAAGTTTTCAGTGTTTGGTCCAGATTCATCTGCAAAAGAAGAGTTACCAAATTCAGTACCAGATAACTGTAAAGCAGTAAGGGTAGTTACCTGTTTTTCAGAATTCCTGCTATCTGATTTTGGTTCAGATTCATCTAAGTCTCCATCGCTCCATGTAACATTCATAGTCTTCCTTCCCTTGGTCTTCTTTTGAGTATTAGGACAATCTACTGCAATGTGTTCATATCCTTCACATTCTCTGCGTTGAATTCGACTCTTAGGCTTTCCTTCAGACGAGTTAGCATTATTTTTGGGATATAAATTGTTTTCCTCCATTGTTTTTGTGGTTTTTGATTTTGGCCTTGAAGATTTGTGGATCTTTCTTTTTGTTTGCCCTTAAGGAACCTTTTAAATTGTCTGGTGAGAAGAACAAAGTTTTCATCTTCATCTGTCTCCCCAGATTCATCTGGATCTTCACTGCTTTCCTTGAAAGCAATCCTTGATTTTTTGTCTTTCTTTCTTCGGGCCAGATTTAGCTCATAGGTCATCAATGACCCTACAAGTTCCTCAACTCGCATGGTCGAAAGATTCTTTCTTTCTTTCTTCAATCGTTGTCACTTTTGCATGGAACCTGTCTGGTAAAGATCTAAGGATTTTTGTACAATCTGCTCATTTAAGTAGGTTTTCCCAAGTGCTTCAGCTGAGTTGGTGAGATCACTCAATCTGGCATAGAAGCTTTTGAAGTCTTTTTTCTCATCCATAGATAGTTGTTCAAACTCTAGAGTGATCATCTGCAGCTTGGAGGTTTTGATAGCATTGGTTCCTTCGTTTGCTATCCTCAAAGCATCCCATGCTTCCTTAGCAGTTCTTAAGGAGGAGATGAGTCTGAATTGACCTGGATCAACCAAAGATACAATAGCGTTAATTACCTTAGAATTCCAATTTGTATTAGCTAATTCATCTGCAGTATAAGCACTTATACCTATAGCGGTAACAACACCTTTAGCAGTGACAGTGGGTACTTTGTAACCTTCAAGGACAGATGTCCAATAACGTTCATCAATAGATTGAATAAAAATTTCCATACCGATTTTCCAATATGCATAGTTACTACCAGTTAACAAGGGTAGCCTAAGAGATGCAGAATTTTCCATTTTAGACAACTGGATCTCACTTTCTAGAAGTGAACCCGCTCTGATACCAAATGAAAATTTAAAGTTGTGTAAATTTTATGAACAAACTGTCACAGATAAGTCTGGACAGTAACCAATCAATAATAAATCGTTAAGATATATTTTAGCGCAATACCAGATGAATCTCGCTGATGTAGATTCGTATGGATAGTAAAACGTAAATGGACAGAATAAATTGTGCGGAAACGTAAATAGAAAAGAACACAATAATCTGAGTTTAACGTGGGAAAAACCCTAATAGAGAAAACCCACGGCTCGCATCTTGTGGACAAAAACCAATCACTATATAATGAATGAGTTTATACAAATCAATCTAAATTACAGAATAAATCTACTCATAGACTTATCAAACATCCTAAAAATAGATCACTCCCTGATCCTTCTATGGAATTTAATATGAGCTGGCGTCCCACCACTCTTCAGTAGCTTTCTTTGAATCTGCAACACTTTTTTAGTAACCTTGAACTCCCGCTCGAACACGATCCAAACCTTCCATTTGATCTTCACGCTGAAATTCTTTCCTTCTCTAAGTGACTGATTCCTACTCCTAGAGTACAGAAGTCACAACACAATCAAAGCCTTTAATATTTGTGCACCACACGAAAATTGGCTTCAAAACTTCTTCTTGTAGTGAACGTGTATGTTTTAGCACCACCCAGATTTTTGAATTCTACACGTCTTTAAGAAAACATCCCGCTTTCTTCTATTTAAATGCAATTAAGTTACTTGTCCTCCAAGTTTTCTTATTGCAAAAGATCTCTATTATCTGCAAAATAAAGCAGAGATAATTAGAGAAGGTAAGATAATTATTCTTGAATAAATCTTACCATAAATCAGGATATAGATAAATCATGAAGGATCTTACCATAAGTTAATCATTAACCAATCAAATGATTAACATAAACTTGGACACCAAGAATAGGAACCATATTTTCGGCAAAATCAAGAATCTTTACAATCACGATTTTTGGCCTTAACAAGAGACAATCTTACCATAGATAAACTTGACTATACTCGGCCCTATCAAGATGATGATCTTACCATATGCAAAGATATGTTTAAATATTTTCGGCCATATCCAGAATATCAAGAATAAGCTTGAATAGATCATCAAGAAATTTTACCAAAATCACAACATATCGAGATCAAGAAAACGAGATCATGATCCTAATCAAATCAATATTTCTTGATCTTTATCTTCCAACAATAAAATGATTGACACGAAAATAGGAGATAATATTTTCTTCAAGAAATATTTGCGTAATTTAATTAAACATAATAAATTACTAAATACATGTATTTAGTAATTAAATTAAGTTTTCTTAAATTGCACATTTGTGGAAAAATAGGAAAGGCCAACATTATTACGTTAACATTTAATAACTTAAATAATTACTTAATAATTGAAAATTTTCTTGGTTGCTACACATAGACTTGTCATTTTAGGATTGAAGGTTGGGCTCATATATCCCCCATCATGTAATTTGCATTTCTATTTTTGAACTAAAACTCATATTTCAGGCTAGAATTTTTGAGTTGGGATATTTTTAAAAAGAAATAAATAAAAGAGAAAATATATTAGTATGAATTATATTATTACATTGTTAATTGTAAATGAATTTATGTTAAATTTTATTAAATAAGGAGGTCTTATGTTGAGTATATAGCTATATATATAAGGATAAAATAGGAAAATAAAAGTTTTAAACTCATCCCAAATGAACATTGTATTAAAACATATGTCAAAATTCAAGGTCCTCAATATGGATTTCAATTGATTTCATAAGATTCTTATGTCCTAAAAAATCTATGAATTTTAGTGGATTTCTTATGTGAATGAAATTAAAAGGATTGTGATGGATTTTAAACAAAAAATATGAAGACAAAATTCTCCAACAAATGCGTTAATTGTCCCAATGATAACTGAACTTATGTTCATGTCTTCAATCGATCACTAAACTTTAAAGTGTAGAGTTTTGACTACTGAACTCGTGTAAGCATCTTCAACTAGTCACTGACGTTTAAAAAGTAAAATTTGGTCACTAAACTATGGGTTATTTGTCTCGATAATCATTGAATCTATGTATATGTCATCAATTGATCACTGAAGTTTAAAATATCGAGTTTTGATCACTAAACTTATCAAAATAGCAGACTTTAGTTATTGACTTAAATTTCGTAACAAAATTGACAACGTGACAGACAGAATGTGCACGTGGTGCCCGTCACCTTTAACCAACCAATAAATGGCACACCAAATTGCTAAGTAAGAAATTTTTAAGATCATCTTCAATCAGTCACTAAATTTTTAAAAATATTTTTTAACTGTTGATTTGTTGTACACAACTGATAATACGAAAGAATGTTTATATATTTTTTCAGGTCAGTTGTGTTATTTTTACAAGTTTAGTGACCAAAACTTGATCAACTTAAAGTTTGGTGAACAATCGAAAATATTTTAAAATTTTATAAACTAATAGATGACATTTTTAAAGCTTTCTTTTGTTGTAATTTGGTGTATCGTGATTGATCTGTTGAAGGTGACATGACGACATGTGTACATTTTGTCTGCCGCATCATCAATTATGTTACTAAAACTAAGCCAATGACTAACATCCACCTTTTTATAAGTTTAGTGATAAAAACTCGATACTTTAAGAGCTCGTAATCAATCAAAGATATAAACATAAGTTCAGTGATTATTGGGACAATTAACCCATAAGTTTAGTGACCAAAACTCGATATTTTAAACTTCAGTGATCAATCGAATACGTAGACATAGTTCAATGATTATTGAGATAATTAAATAATAAGTTCAGTGATCAAAACTTTAAAGTTCCGTGATCAATTGAAGACATGGACATGAGTTCAATGATCATTGAAACAATAAACTCTCAACAAACCTGACCATGACTTCTCAAATTTCCAATTCCTCCTTTGTTTAATAAAACAAAACAAAAATTCAAACGTATCTCTCTCAACTTGCACATTGCCCTCGCATCCATTTCCCTCCTCTCACGGCAAGAGTATTCAGCAAAGCAACCATACTCTCATAGCAAGAATAAAAATAGGTTTGTTTGTTTGTTTTTTTCAAGGGGTTTTTATGAATTTTCACAGCATATACATTGTTTTTTGTTTTTTTGCTCCATTGATTATTCGATTGTTTTAAGTAACGTGGTGGTGTTGTTATAGCCTATATGCTCTACAAAATTCGTCTTTGGATTTTTCTTCAAGACATGAAATTGAACTACTGATGAAGGATTCTTTTATAAGCATAGCATGTTCATTATTTATAGTTTGATGACTTATTATTAAAATAGTTTACTATTTTAGGTACAATGACTTGATGAAATATAGTACAATTGTTCCTAATAGCATCAATGTCATTTTGTTAACAGTTAAATTGATGGATCAAATTCTAAAATTCATTAAATTCCCTGTTCAGGGCACATTCAACAAATTTCACCAAAATCTATTAAAATTTACAAAAATCTGTGTAATAGAAATCTTCCATTAGAATATGAGAGATTCTATAAAATTCTATTAAAATCCTTGAGAATTCATAAATTTAAAAAACTCCACTAAATTCCAAATTGAGGACATTCCCTTAATATATTGTAGAAGATTATTAAATTCATGGCTTGGAAGGAAGCAAATGAAACTTTTCTTACAATTTTGGGCAATATATTTGAGGAATATGTTTTTTTTCCCAATTGGAGCATATTTGCGGATTTTTGTGAAGTTTTTGAGATTTTGACCAAAAATGAATCTTTCGCAACGCATACGTTATTTAGATCACATTAAGTCCACGTTTGATTCCCATTTTTCAAAATTTATTTTTTTTAAACTCATTTTCAAAAGTACGTTTCATGGTATTCACTAACTTTCATCAAAACTAGTATATAACATGTGCTATGCACGTGATATTGTAAAGATATTATATATTTTTATTCAAGTATATATATTTTTGAAATTTAATAAAAATTGTCCATATTTTCCTACATGTTTTAACTAAAAAATATTCAAAATATTGATCTAAACAATCTCAATATCGAATTCAATTTACCCTAAACATTATTCAGTTTTCTAAGTACGCAAAACCCATATCAATAAAATAACCATCTTTATTCTAATTATTGATTACTGACTTCTTTAAATTTTGTATCTACTAAAATGTATTTTTACGCTACCATATTCGAATAAACTGGAGTTGGGAAGATTTCTTCTTCAATGTGCGTATATAGTTCATAATCAATCCATTCCTACGGTGAAAATAGAATGATAAACATCATTTGAAAAATTATTCAGATTTTAGAATCAAGATGAAAAAAAAATCAATTGTAATCCGATGTAAAAAAATGTTTATCATGCGTGTGAAGTTAGAATTCGGAACAACATTTGATCGTAAATATTTGAGAAAAGTTGAGATGTATCTAATCTGGGTTCCCTAATAAGGTATTTTATTCGAGACATAGAATATATTATATTTAATTAGAGTAATGTTTGATCGGGAAAATTGTTTTGAAATCGGTGCCTTTAGATTTCTAGCTACACAAATTTATTCATAGTGCTGTGAATCCCAAAGTAGCACACATTTCTTTAAATTGATAGAACCACCACAAATTATCATCTCAAATTTTACTACAACCTAATAAGATATATTCATCGATTTGATGGAACAAACACAATAACAACATGCCCTTGTGATTTCTTTTCATCATTTGACATAATAAACATATGATAATAAAATAGATTCAAAAACATAGTAAAAGGAGTCGATGTTGACAAAATAAAATACAGATTCACAGAATATTAACTTATGGTTGTGCATACCTCGGGACATTTTTATAAACTGTAAAAATAAAAATTTCACTTTAAAATTCGAATACAAGATAAAAATATATACATATAAACCAACTTAAAACATAAACAAATGATCTTCTCAAGAAATTTACACTTCGAAATTTCAACATAAAAATTTCATACAACAAGAATTTTAAATTTATTGAAAAACAGAACTTAATTAATTTTCATATAATTAATATTTTAGATGAACAAATTTAAACTTTAACAATTGACTTTTTAACAAAGAAGTAAATCTTCACAACGCTCTATTTTTATAGTGTGGTAAGAATATAATCAGCGTCAAATTAATATTTGACAAAGAAACTTAAAATTTGAATATGGATAACAGAGAATAAAATGTTTAACATAGAAGGTGAAAACGATTTTCCAATTTTTTTTACGTACAAGTAAAAAAATTTAATTCAAGGAATACACATTTTTTTTTTCTTTTTCTCATACTAGTGATAAATACGTGCATTGTACGTCTTAAGTAAACAGTATATTATATGAGTATTAAATTTGAAGCTATACTCTATTTTAAGGCAACTGAGATAATTAAGAATGTTAAAGGTAAAACTAAAAAAAAAGATAAAATTAAAATTTAATTGAAAATTTGGATATATAAGAATGGAACTTATAAAGAGCAATAATCAGATTATCAAACCAAGCGACATGATTTATTCAATATATCAATATCCCAAGGATAAAATATATCAGAAAATTAGCACATATATGATCCAAAATCATTAGTATTGCCCTTATGCATATGACACAAACTCCTGGGATTAGGGGAAAAATTTCACAAAGAAAATGATTCCAATTGGGAAACACGACGAAAATACGCGGAATAAACAACTATAAGAAAGATCTAAATCAGATAGAACGAAACAATAAAAAAAAAATTAGACAACAGGATTCTAACCGAAACCTCACAATGCAAGAATTAACGATGCGGAGGAAAGAACTGAAATCGGTGAACGCTACAAGGATTGCCTATTTCCCTGATAAGTTCGTGGGTGAACGCCACAAAGATTCAATCTTTAATAAATTCGAAGTAAAAGGGACTCCTTAACCTTTCAATGGAGAAAATCATCTCTCAATATATCAATAATCATCAAACACTGTCTTTAAAATGGAAAAAAAAAATTAAAATTCGTGAAATTATGAAAAAGGAAAAGTTACGGCCGTGAAAGATTCATTTACAGCCGTAAGTTGCTTGCGGCTTAAAAGTTACGGCCGTAAATGTGAGACTTACGACCTTAAGCATGAAAATCCAGGAATTCTTTGTTTTGACCCGTGGGAGAGTTACGATCGTGACATGTATTCCTTACGGCCGTAATTATGGTTCTGGTCCTTGAACTTCACCTCTTTGACTCGGCTTGATCCATTTGTCTTCTCGGGTCGACTCCAACACGAAACTTGTTCCTTTTTCCACGTAGATCGCTGTTGTGTCCCCTATAGCTCAACTTTTCCTTTGGTCTCCTACTTTGGATCACATCATCCCCCCTCTCTTGAAAAGGATTCATCATCGAATCAAAATTTCGGCCTGCTTTTTAAACTCTTCATACTTTTGTAGGCTTGATGATCATGCTTATGCCTCGTGTGATCCTTTAAACTTTTGGGTTGCCCATTTATGCCAATGAATTTCTTCCCCGCCTTAAGATCATGGTTTGATTTAGGTACTTGCAAAACAGATTTAATAGAACTGGGGAAGGGTTTGTTAGCTTGGCTAAGTGCAAGGGATAGTGCCTTGTAGCTCAACCGTTGTGCAAATAAGCTCATTTTGTGGGTGTACCCTCTTTTCTTTTCCTTTCTACACTCAAGCTCACCTTTTTTGAGGTCGTGGCCTCAACTCTCTAATTTTTTCTTTACCTCACCTTTTTCTGAGGTCGTGGCCTCAACCCTCTTATTTTTTCTTTCAAACTTGTCCTTCAACTTCAATTGATCATTTGTATTTGGGTTGGGGACAGCGGCATAAGTGTGAACTTCTTTCCACCTACAAAACTGTATTGATTTTTAAATCTATTATGTACTACCCTCCTACCATGTTGTCATGGCCTTCCAAAAAGATATGTCCAACATGCATAGGCACCACCACATCACAAAACACCTCATAAGTATACCTACCAATCCAAAAACTCACCAAAACCTGCTTGTTCACCTTAATTGCACCCGATTCAGTCAACAATTGTAACTTATAAGGCCTGGGGTGTTTCATCATTTCAAACCCAATTTTTCAACCAACATTGTACTAACCACATTAGTACAACTCCCCCCGTCAATCACAATCCCACAAACCTTCTCACCCACCAAGCACCTAGTGTGAAATAGGTTATCCCTCTGTTCACCAACTTCATCTATTTTAGTTCTAGAATTCAGGGCATGCCTATTGATAAGTGATTCCTTCACAACATAAGTCCTTCCTTCCTCATCACTACTACTAGCCCCAACATCTTGTAATCTAGGCATCCCATTAAACTCATCCTCCGAACTAATATCTCCATTGTCATGCAAAATCATAACCCTTTTATTTGGACATTGAGAAGCAATGTGTCCCGAACCCAAGCATTTAAAACATTTAATATTCCTATCCCTAGTAGGTTGGGAATCAGTGATATTTGTTGGCTCCTCCCTTCCTTTCGAGACATGATCATCATTGACTTCCCGTTTTGGTTGAGAAGTAAGATAAGAGCCTGAAGATTGCCTTGCTACTCCCTTTCGCTTCAACTGTCTTTCCACCTTCATGGTCATATGTACCATTTCCTCCGGTTTTACATAATGTTGCAGCTCAATAATGTTGGCAATATCCCTATTCAACCTGCTCAAAAACATTGCCATTGTAGCCTCTCGATCCTCTACCATGTTGGCCCTAATAATTGTCATCTCCATGTCTTTATGATAATCCTCCACACTCCTCAACCCCTGATTCAGGACCTGTAGCCTTTGATAGATATTCTTATAATAATGAGTTGGTACAAACCACTTCCTCTTATAGCCTTTAATTCACCTCAAGTATCTACTGGTCTCTCAAGATTCCCTCTCCTACCCGTCACCAATTGATCCCACTAGGTGATTGCATAGTCCATGAATTCAATCACTGCTAATTTCACCTTCTTCTCCTCAGAATAATGATGACAATGGAAGAGTAGTTCAATCTTAGTTTCCCAATCCAAGTATGCCTCCGGATCACTCCTACCTTGGAAGGAAGGTATTTTCATTTTAATGTTCCCTAGGTCTCCATCCACAACATCACTACCTCCACGATGCCTCTTAGCATCATGATGTTCCCTATCATACCTCCTCCCATACTTGTCTCCTCTATCCCTCATTCGCACACTTGCCATTGAAGATACATTACGACTCTCACTACCCATGCCCTTATCATCCATACCAACCTCACGCCTATTACCTCTCCTAGCCCGAGAACCATTATGAGATTGATCTCAGTGTCGTAGATCACTTTCTACATCCAGTTTCTCCATTTGATCTATCAACCTCTCAAATTGTACTCGCATTGCTGTAGTCTCATCATTACCCTAGTCAATTTTTCTAACCAGAACTTTTGGTTGTTTCTTGTCACCCAAAGAAGATGATGATGTAGATCCCTCTCTGTGAGACATTTTAATGATAAAAGAAATTTCTCCTCAAGTGTATTTTCGCTCGTGTATCACTCTTTTATCCCTTCAAATTTCACCCCAGAACTAATGAAGGATCAACAAATAAAGAATTTATGGAAGACACAAAAAAAAAATTGAGAAATTCTCGAATTTTGAAATGTTTTGGCAATTTTTGAAAATTTAGGGAAATTAATGAAATTTTCAGATTTTTTTTTTTTTTTGAATCTGAAATTCAGCTACGAGTGTAGCAGAACAAACGGAATTGGATTTGGATAGAAATTGAATAAAATAAACAAGTTTGAATTTTTTATGGGATTTTCAAATGGATCAAATCAAGGAAAATTATGAAGAACACGAAAATCAAGAAAAAGCAAGAATCTGAAATAGATCCAACCTCTGATACTACTTGATACAATCCCAACCAGGAAAAACAACTATAGGAAAGATCTAAATCAGATAGAACGAAACAAAAAAAATTAGACGATAAGATTCCAACCCAAACCTCACGACGCAAGAATTGATGATGTGGAGGAAAGAATTGGAATTAATGAATGCCACAAGGATTTCCTATTTGCTTGATAAGTTCGTAGGTGAACCCCATAAATATTCAATCTTTGATAAGTTCGAAGTAAAAGGGACTCCTCAACCTTTCAATTGAGAAAAATCTCTCTCAATATATCAATAATCATAAAAAACTGTCTTTACAATGAATAAGATTGATAATATAAAGTAAAATTGATCTAAAACTGGGTTTAGCAGCTAATGGGCCATAAAATATGGAAATAATAACTTAAAACGGAAAAAGAATTAAAAATTCGCAAAATTCTGAAAACGGCAAAGTTACGGCCATGAAAGATTCATTTAAGGCCATAAGTTGCTTGCGGCGTAAGAGTTACGGATATGAATATGAGACTTATGGCCATAAACATGAAAATCCCAGAATTCTTTGTTTTGACCCGCTGGAGAGTTGCGACCGTGACATGTATTCCTTACGGCTGTAATTATGGTTCCTGTCCTCGAACTTCCCCTCTTTGATTCAACTTGATCCATTTGTCTTCTTGGGTCGACTCTGACATGAAACTTGTTCTATTTCCCACGTAGATCTCTGTTGTATCGTCGATAACTCAACTTCTCCTTTAGTCGCCTATTTTGGATCATATCAGAATAACTTCCATTATTTTCTCTTGCATCATTCAATATAAATTAATTATCTTTAGATAAACACATGTACTGGACTTCGGATGAGAAATCCAGGGAAAAGATCCATTGAAGGAATAGCTTAAAAAATGTACTAAACATACATAAATTATAAAAGAAACAACTCACCTTCTTATAAAATTTAATAGGAAAATCACGATCACCCACACGATCCATCATTTGATGGAGTGATTCCAAAGTCAGATAGCATTTAGTATGTTCAAAATGGTAGTCATCAAGCAATCCTTAACAAATGCAATGACAGATTATTTACGTTTTACTGGACATGGCTATCTAGCGATAGACTCATCCATGAACTTTATGTCTCAATATAAACATAACATATTGAAACTCAAAACATTAGATATATTGAATTAGGCAATAGACCTCACAATATGACCAATAATTGCTTGCACCATTGGCCAGAGATAAAGCAAAAGGGACAAACATTTAATTTAAGATAACCAAATGTTCATATCGAGTTCCATTTCATATTTAGTTATTTACCACATAGTCTAGGGGATAACATTAAAAAGTATTTACAACGGTTTGTGTGATTAATAAGTAGTAATTTTTTTTATTACTCTTCTTTATTGAATCAATACATTTTCAATACAAGGAACACCCTCTTCAAATAATTATGCACCACATCATGCAATATCTTAATCTCCATTACTAAAAGATCTCACATTTTCAGTATACTAATTTTGAAACAAAAATTTCTTAATTTTTTTTTGTTCATAATCATTAAATTAATTTTTAATTATAAGAAGTCATAAAAATAACCACTAAATTATAAATCCACAACGAAATTGCAAGAATAAATAAAGTCAAAGTACCCTATCTAAAATATTTTAAATTATAAGTAGAAATCATGAAAATATCAACTAAATCATCAATCCTCCATGAAAGTACAAAAATAAATAAAGCAAAAGTGCACTAACCAAAATATTCAGACTTTGACCTTCAATAATAATAAAAAAAAAAATTGCTTTAATTTTTTTGTAATTATTAAATGCACTTTCAATTATAAGAAAAAAATCATAAAAATACCCAATAAATTATGAATCCTCAATGAAATTTAAAGATTAAAAAAGCGGAAGTGAACTAACCAAAGTATTCTCAACAATAAGAATAAATTATGAAAATAACTAATAAATTATAAATCCTCCACGAAAATGCAAAAATAAATAAAGCAAAAGTGTACTAACAAAGATATTTTGATACTGGTCTTCAAGAAAAAACTTGCACAAGTAAATTTTTATAGCATTATCTTTTTGTAGATAGGTGAAAATACAATAAAAATCTAAATCAGTTTAAATTAGAATAAGAAACAAAATATTGGAAATTGAATGACTTGGAATAAAACGTTTGATGTAGAAGGTGAAGGATTGTACACATGTGAAGAAATTTATGAACTCGTTGCGTAGCGTAGAAGAGTAGTTATGGAGATTTAAAAGAGCCTAAGTCGAATTTGAGCGCTTCGAAATAATCTGCAAAAATCACAACATAATAATATCAGTTTATTATAGTTAATCAACAAATTCAAAACACCAAAACATAAAAGAAACGCTAATTGAAGCGAGAAAATTGAAAAATAACATAAAACAAAAAAATTAATAATAAACAAAAAAGAAACGAACGAAGGGGAAAATCATACTCGTTGAACAATTTGGTTGAAAACCCTAAGATCTGAAAGAGCCTAAGCCGAATTTGAGTGTTACGAAATAATCTATAAAAATCACAGCAAAATAACATTGATTTATTAAAGCCAACCAACAAAATCAAAACAACAAAACAAAAAATAAACACTAATTGAAAGCGAGAAAAATAGAAAAAATGCATAAAAAAATAATATAATAAAATAAATGAATAAACAAATGAAAGAACGTAGGGAAGAGAGACTTACTCATTGAATGATATGGCCAAAAACCCCAAGATCTGAAAGAGCATAAGTCGAATATTTTGAATGCTTCGAAATAATCTGCAAAAATCACAGCAAAATAACATCGATTTTTTACCGCTAACCAACAAAATCAAAACAATAAAATATAAAAGAAATGTTAATTGAAAGCGAGAAAAATAGAAAAACAACTGCAAAAAATTAATATAATAAAGAAAAAATAAAAATAGAGGAACTAACGAATGAAGGGAAGAAAGAAGACTTACACATCAAATAATTTGGGTGACTATGAAGGGCATGTTGGGGGGTTGTCATCTATTTTCCGAGTTTCAAATTAAATGGGGGAGGTGGGTGGCTTTTGGTTTTAAAGGGCATATTTGGTTTAGTGAAAAAATAGGAGGTAAAATTCATCAATCAAAAGATTTTTCCCTACTCATACTTTTAAGTTAGTATAGATATAGATAGATAGATTAGTTGAAGAATGTTTATGAAATTAAATTATCTGGGAGTTATTAATTTTATTTATAAGATTTTTAGTGGTAAAGTGAAGCGTTTAGATTGTAAATACATGAAAAATATTTTTTTATCGACAATAGGATTATATAATAAAATAAAATGCTAAAAAATTTGTAAATTAATTAAAATTAACGGTAAATATGATATTACTAAAATGCTTGGGGGGTAAAAAAAAATAAAAAAGTTTCTCTCATTAATGCATTTTAGAAGTATTTTTTTAAAAAAAAAATTATTATATGCATGTAAAGAAATTAATTCAAGAAGTATACATTTTTTCTTTTTCTCATATTAGTTGAATGATGTATTCGGAATTATAAATTATATGAGAGTTATTAGTTTTATTTAAAAGAAATGAAATGTACATTAATTACTAAAGGTAAATATGAGATTATTAAAAAGATGCAATGATAAAATAGTCCAAAAAAGTTTCTTAAAGGACTTTAAAAGTATTTTTTTTTAATTTTTAATATTATAAGCATGTAAAAAAATTTACGTATTTTTTCTTTTTCTCATATTAATTGAAGGACGTATTAGAAACTATATCAGAGTTATTAATTGTATTAAAAATATTTTTAGAAAGAGAGTGAATAGTTTAGATTGTAAATGTATGAAAAATATTTTTATTGACAATACGAAAATAAAAAGAAATAAATATTAAAAAATGTATATTAATTTAAACTAAGTGTGAATAAAAAGTTATTAAAAAAATGCGAGGGTAAAATAGTCCAAAAAAGTTTCTCCCTTTAAGGGATAAAATATTTTAAAAAAATGTATATTAATTAAAACTAAGGTTGAATATGAAATTATTAAAAAGATATGATAGTAGAATAATTCAAAAAAATTTCTCCCTTTAAGAGACTTTTAAAAGTAGTATATATTATCTAGAAACCTAATCTTTGACAAAGCCAAACTAGGACTAATCTATATCTATATTCTATATACATATATATAGAAGTAGAAGTGAGAAAAGAAAAATATTAAATGTTATTTTCCCTCCAGAATGTACTTACAATTTCTAGAAGAAAAAACTAAAACAAAAATCCGTCTAAATAATATTTATTATCCCTTAAATAATAAATGATATTTTCTAAAATATATATTATTATAACTATTTAAAAATTAAAACATCCGTTCAAATGCTTTGTTTGTGTTTATAAATAAAAAATATTGTTACTTTCGAGATAGAATGCGTGATTGAAAAACGATTTTAAAAAAATGTTTATAATTAAAAGGTAGGTGAAAAATGTTATAAAATGGATGCTAATATTTTTAATTGTTCTTAATTTTACTAATTGTATAAAGATTATATATGATAAGGTTTTTTTATATAATTTTTTGATCTCCCATGTTGTTCAATTGTTATATCATGATAATTGAAAATTTTTCGTAATTATTAATTTAACTTCTTTATTTTGTAAAGAAAAGTATAATTTTACTGGTCAAATATTTATAAATATTTGTTGGTTGAGATCAAACACATATTTATAATTTTTTTTGAATAAAAGTTGAAAAAAATGTTAAATACAAGAGAGAAATATAGAAATCATATGTAAATTTACGGAAAACAACTTCCGTGCGTCGCACGGGGTAAATACTAGTTGCATGACTAATTGCACGAAATAATAAGTCCATGTTTCGTCCCAATTTTTCTAATAAATTATATATATTTTTTTTAAATTCGTTATCAATTATATATTTTATTAAATTCACAATTTTTATCATTTTTTTCACCACATAATTCATTAACTTTTATTAATATCTAATAAATTTTTATTAGATAATTTTTCACCACATATTACAAAGTGTTCGACTGCCATAGGTGCCAATTTTTTTTGACTTTTTTGTGTTTTCATGGTAAAATGTTTCGTTAAAAATTGAAGAAAAAATATATATAATTAAAAAATGATTTAAAAAATTATACTGTTTATAAATTAATTTATAAATTATAATAATTAAGTTAAGGGACGATTACGATTTGTTACGAGTTTTGCATAAAAAAGAAAAAGAATTTTATTTTATTTTTTTATTTTTTGTTGTCAGAGTTAAATAGTTTACTTTGCTTTCCCAATGTCAACGTGACTATTTTTAAATTAGTCTTTGGACCTACATAAAGGAACATGTGCACAAATACACACTACCTCCGTTTTTTAACCTTACGTGATTTATAAATTGATTTAATTATAATTTTTAGATAAAATATGTGATTAAAAAGTGAAGAGAAAAAATATTTATAATTAAAAAATAATTTGAAAAATTGTATAATTTATAAATTAATTTATAAACCGTTTACCAATAGATCTAAATACTTTTCCTTGTATATATATTTTTCATTTCAATCACTTTTCAACTATAATTTCTCTCAAAAATCCTCAAAATTTCTCAAAAATTACATACACCAAATAAGCACTGAGTATCAAGAAAAATCCTTTTTTTTTTTTAAAGTAAAAAATTGTAAGTGAGATTTTTTGACAAATTAATTATTGACTTTTCAAAAAAAAAAAAAAAGGATCAATAAAATGATGTTATGTGACCGTTTATAAAAAAAAAAAAAAATTATTCTAAGAATACATTTAGATCTAAATATTTTTCCTTGTATATATTTTTTCATTTCAATCATTTTTCAACCACAATTTCTCTAAAAATTTCTTAAAATTTTTCAAAAATTACCTACACCGAATAAACTCTGAGTAACAAGAAAAATCCATTAATTTTTCTTTGCAACAAAACTCTGTAGTTTCATGTGGTGAAGAACCTATCTGTCCAATTGTAAATCTTTCATTATCATTCTATATTTCTATCTTTTTTTTTTTCTTTTTCTATTTCAAAATGTGGTTGACCGCACCCAGAAGAAACAAAACTTGTAGTTTCATGTGGTGAATCTTTCATTATTTATTCTATTCGTGCCACCTTTCAACTTTCGCTCTCTCTCACACACAACCAAAAACTCTTTCCAATCCATATAATTCGCTTCTTTTTTTTTTTTCTTTTTTTTTTTTTTTTGTGCAAGTTTTCTCATGCACCAACTTTGAGAAGAAAAAAAATCCTCAAATTTCCAACCCTCACCTGTATTTTTCCTTTTCCACCCAGCAAAATCTGGGATTGTACGTAAATTAGAGCCGATTTTTACTGAAAAAGTTAGAATTACGGTTAATAATGGCTGGGAATCTAGAAAAATTGAGGGCTTTTAGACCTTTACTAACGGTTGCATGGAGCTTTCTTTTGGCTTCAATTTTTGTTGCTGCGGAAAGAAGAAGCTCAAAGCAGAAATTTTTCACACATTATGCAAATGGGTTTTCGCATTCTGAATTAGATGTTTTAACAAATTATCAGAATTTTATTCGGCAAGCCAACAAATCTGGGTACCAGCACGTTTGGCCGGTGCGTTAGATAATTGAGTTTTTTTTTTTTTTCCTAACAATACATTTATACTTGAGCATGTTGACATTTTGTACGCAATGCATGTATGCCGGTATGTGAACTTCTTAGCGAGTAAATGATTTATTTGTTGAATTAATTTTGAATCATAACTTTTGAGTGTTTGTGTGTGAGCAAAAGTTGGCCTCAAGTACTTTAAGTGACAGAACTTCCTTAATTAAGCCAGGGAGAATCATACACTTGACTCTTGTTTGAGACTCATTATTTCAAAATAATATGATTTGTAATAATAAATTTTGGACAATGTGGTTAAAAAGTTGGGAATGTTTTGGATTTATGTGTAAATTATTTTATCAGTATTGTAAAAAATGATATTTAAAATAACGGGCACCAAACAGGGACTTATGAGTTGAGCTTTTACACGGTCAATATTGGTTCTTCATGTTTTCACTTGTAACGTGTGACAATTCTGGCATGTCGTCTACAGGATCTGAAATTCGATCAACTGGAAAATTGTAGTCGGTAGCATAATTGGATTTTTCGGAGCATCGTTCGGAAGCGTTGGTGGTGGTGGGATATTTGTTCCCATGCTTACTTTGGTTATTGGATTTGATCCGAAATCATCAACAACTATCTCAAAATGTGAGTTAAAAACCATATTGACGGAATGATTCATGTTTTTCTACAACACAATTGGACGATCCAAGTTCTTTGTTGATTGAAGCCAAAGATGAGGTGAATAATTCCTAGGATAAGTTCACATTCGGTTGAATGACGTTACTTATTTGACAGGTATTGACACGATCCCATCTCGAATCACCCTATGTGGACTCGAGACGTGGCGTGCGCCGATGATGAATGTTAGCTAGATACTGGACCCACCATCAAGGCTACTGAAATTTTTCAAATTCTATAAATCTTCTCGTAATGCCCCATGATTTTAAAAAAAAATTATACAGAGTTCCCTTTAAATATGAGATATAACCTCTCTATAACAAAATCAATAAATCCTCAAACAACCACATGTAAAATATTGGGGATCCATATTCCTTCTCATCATCATATCAAAAGTCAAAAGAGCTCATGCCTGCCCATCTAGTTCTTACTACATATCATCCATTCCACTTAGATTTGATACATCAACAGATCATTCTAATCAACTAATTACTTGATAAAACAATAACTTGAGAGTGAAACGAATTAAATATATATACATGGATCCCAAAAGAATGATGAAAATTAGAAACATATAACTAAATGATCTTGTAGCTCTTTGGAAGGCTTTCCAACGTCCTCTCAAAACTCAAAAGTATCTTGGTAGGGAAAATGTTACAAAAATATGAGATTTTAACTCAGTGAGTGGAGTGTTTGAAAACTAGTCATACTTTTCTCGTTTATAATTCTTTATAAAATCACTATTTGTTTTGTAACTATAAATTTTGATTAACATAAGAAAAGATTTTACTTATCTGAAAAGCACATCTAGCTAAAATGAGAATTTTTAAATACTGAAACCATGGCATAAATTGTGATAACTGTTTGATAATACTAAAAATTCGTTGAACTGTACTGAGAAGCTGAAATATTTTTCTATGAATAAATATATCATAATGTACTGAAAAGAATCACATCAAAGTGTACCCAATGAACAACTTTACTCAAGTACAGAGTACTCTCGATGTACAAGGCAAAGCCATTCAAATCTGATAAGCTGATAATCTGATAAACTGTGTCATATGCGCATAGACTGCCCCAAAGGCTAAAGCACCCTAGTACACGGCCCAAAACATATATGTGCACAAGAGTGGGTCCCAAAGACCTCTGATAATCTGATAATATGGTCATACACTGTGGAAATGAATTCACATCAGTGCAGAGCGGGTAATATCACCTGGGTACTTTCTGATGGTTTTTCACAATAATAATTTACATGTAACAAATTCTTTTATAGAATAATGTACTAAATTTATAATTTGATTAGCTTGAAATTTTAAAAGAAGAAGTCTAAAATCATGCTTCTAAACTTGTTTTGCGAAAAGTAGTAATTTCTATAACTTGTCTACTTAATTGAAAACATGAATTGTATGAAAAATTTATGCCATTAAATATTAAAATTTAACTTTAAGGAAAAATAAGTTTCTCTACTCACAGAGATTGTGACTGAACCCTAATTTGGTTGATAGGCCTGGCCAATCTCCGTGTCGCATCCTGAAAATTAAATTAAAACCTTGGATCAACTCCAATAATTACAAATATTTAACAAATGCCCAAAATGAAATAACATCCTATACAATAATCACAAATTTCATATGCCTCCAACATTACATCCAACCAACCTTCTCTTATGTGAAATATAGCTTCATTATAACTAATATATCATTTATTTAACCAATACCTCAATGGAATGCTCATAGACACCAAAACCTCTTTCCAAGAAATTAGTAATGGACTAATTCTTCAACTTAGTTACATGGGTAATTTAATCTCCAAATAAACATTACTAAATTAAGCATTTAAGCATTAAATAATTTAACATAGGCTCCAATAACTTAATCTTGCCCAAATCATGAATTTAATCCACTATTATTATAAACCCTAGCATGTAACCACAATGTATTCAACCAAACTCAAATACTTAGCTCAATATCTTCATGTGAACCATAAATCCATCCAAAAATCTAACATTTAACTCAAAAATCAAAACCCTAAAATCGAGACCATATCTCAAATAAATGGGTATTGCCTTACCTCTTGAAGATGAAGAATACAAGTAGAAGAGAATGATGGTTGAGTGAAATCCCCCTTTTTCCTTCTTCATTTTTCTTTTCTTCCCACCGTTTTTTTCTTCTTCACACTGCCGAGCTCTCTCCCTCTCACTGTAATGTGTATGTGTTTTGGTTTGTTTGAATTATTCTGTCCCCTAATATCAAGACATTGTAAAGTTTGATGGAAATTGTATAGTTGGTCCTCCATTTATATATGTATATATATCCATTAATCCTTAACTATACATAATGATAAGTAAACCTTCAACTTATAATAAAATTTAAATGATTCCCAAAAATTCCGCTAATTAAAATTCTCCTCACTTGGACTAAATTGGTCAAAAATAAATTTTGACTTGATAAAATAATTATTTGACTTGTAAAATTAAAGTGGGTTATGACAGGTATGATCATGGGAGCTGCAGTCTCGACAGTTTACTATAATCTTAAGCTCAGGCATCCAACTATTGACATGCCAATTATCGACCATGACTTGGCTGTTCTCATCCAACCTATGCTTATGCTAGGCATCTGAGCCGTACCTGTGACTTTGTAGACCTGAAACAAACAGTAGTTCTTCGATATATAGGCCCTGGGCTTGACGGGGATTCGGGGCAGCGCCCCCGAATTTTTTTTTTTTAAGGAAAAAACTGAAAATAAAGATTAAATTCATATTCACATAAAACAAACTATACAAATTCACCATAACATGGCAAAAAAATAAAAAGTTCAAAAGTATTAATTAATATAAAACGACCAACAAAATATTATATTCCATATACCTTAAAGTTTTATATTCAAACAAATCCCAATTTTATGGGCCTAGGCTGAAATAATAATAATAAAAAGCCCAAAAATAACATGGGCCAGTGGGCCTTGAAGCAATGGCCTCACCTGCCTCTAGGCAGGTCCGGGCATGCTAGGCATTAGCATCGGAGTTGCTTGCAATGTGATACTTGTTGATTGGATGGTCACCGTTCTTTTAATCATTCTCTTTATAGGTAATTAATTAATGTCGTTTGTGTTTCAATTGGTTTTTTATTATTATTATTATTATTATTATTATTATTATTATTATTATTATGTGTCCTGCTTCAGTGCTTGTTTTTTTAGGAAAAGAAGAGTTGTACCGCAGGGAGTACCGCCTCTCATAGTAAGGGGGGGGGGGGACCCAAAAAATTGCAGTCCACCCCCTATTGTAAGGGTACTGCCCTTGTGGTACAACAAGAATTCCCCGCTTTTTTATCTGATACGATACTTGTTGCAGGCACTTCAACTAAGGTCTTTCTGAAATGAGTTGACATGAAAAAAAGAAACTATGGTGAAAAAGGTAATAATTTTAACCTTAAGTCATTAAAATTTAATTGAGTGTTGGGAAATCCAAGGGCAATATATTTTTATATATAGTGTCCTTCTTGGTATAGCTCAATGTCCCTTTTTTCGTATTAAATGTCAATTGTTGTATTCCTGCAGGACGCTGCAAAGCAATTGGAGGCCAGTGGTGAGTTAATTTATAAAATTTTGTGTTGGGAATTACATGTTGATTCTCCTTCTTTAACTCATAGGATTTTTTTGACGTTCAAGAAATAATTGAGCAACAAGAAAATAAATAACAACGACGCAAAATTTTGGGATCGTCAAAACCTTTCACTATATAATAAATTATTACAATTATATAGAATTTCACTCACCAACCCAATCCCATAGACTACAAAGAAAATACTAATAATGAACTTCTATCTAACCCAAGTTTCTACCCTTTGAATTATCCCACAAAGAGTTCACAAGAAACTACAAAGATAAAGTTCTCCAATTTTCTCTCTAATTAGTCTCACATATGATTCACATTATTATAACTCCCTAACAAACATATTTATAGGTAAAAAAAATTCCTAGAATATGTAGAATTCGTGTACAAGTAAGTTTCCTTATTGAAGTAGAATACCAAAATAAAGTCTTTTATTTTCTTTTTCACCTTTAAATTTGTCTTCAGGTTAACCACTTGGGAAATCAATTGTCTAAGATATTCTCATTCTTAATTTAGGTCAAATATCCCAACAATCTCCACCTTGACACAAATTCATCCGAGCCAAAATATTCAAAAATTAATCATTGGGTAAACAGGCAAGCTTTTTTCACTTTGATGATCCCATACCCCACCATATAAGTATAACCATTCAAAATTATCAACGAACTCCAAGTTTTTCACCGGCTCATTTCAAAAACAAAATTACTGAAAATTATGGTGCAACTCCTATTGTTTGATTTTCCATAGGAGTTCATCATCCATCAACATTAATTCAACTACACACCTTGCATCCAAGTCAAACCAATGCTATGTGCAAACACATGCACCTCCAGTAAGAACACATCCTCTATCATGGAAATTGACATCATGCCTTGAGGATGTCACATCCTACTCAGAGTACATCATCACCACTCTCAACTAGGAGAGTCGTATTGTCCACCTTCGAGCAGTCAGCCGAGTCTGCTCCATCTTTTGGACAGTTTCTTCTTACGTGATCGGATTGTCCACAGTTCCAACATACAACCTTCTTCTTCATGGAGTTACCCCTTTTCCACTTTTCAATAACAACCAAATTATTTCCAGATGAATTATCGCTTCCACCTAATCTCCGTTCTTCAGAGATCAACTTACTTGTAACTTCTGCAAAATCTACCCTTTCCTTCCCGTACATCAAAATCGTCTTGATGTGCTCAAACGTGGATGGAAGAGACCAGATGAGCCTCAACACTTTATCCTCATCTTCAACTTTGACTCCAATAGATTCTAGTTCAGAAACAATCCCATTAAGAACACTAAGATGGTCGGAGATTTTTGTACCTGCGCTCATTTTCAACGAATGAAACTGTTCCTTCAGATACAAGCGATTTGACAAGTTCTTCATTTGATACAACTCTTCCAATTTTTCCCAAAGTTCCTTGGCAGCAGATATCCCATGAATATTTGCAAGAACATTCTTGGCCAAACAAAATCGTATTGTACTAGCAGCTTTCAAATCCAAATCTTCCCAATCTTCATCACTCTTGCTGGATTCAGTTTATTTTCCTTTGTCAGAACTAATACTTGGTTTTCATTTTCAAAGCTTTGTCCAGACCCGCCTGAATTAAAATATCCTTGACTTGTACTTGCCAAAAACCAAAATTAATTCTTCCATCAAATTTCTCCACATCGTACTTGACAGACATATTTTCTTTTGCTCCAATAAAATCTTCGAACCACCTGACGCTCTGATACCATTTGTTGGGAATTACACATTGATTCCCCTTCTTTAACCCACGGGATATTTTTGATGTTCAAGAAATAATTGAGCAACAAGAAAATAAATAACAACGACGCAAAATTTTTGGATCGCCAAAACCTTTCACTATATAATAAATTATTACAATTATATAGAATTTCACTCACCAACCCAATCCCATAGACTACAGAGAAAATACTAATAATGAACTTCTATCTAACCCAAGTTTTTACCATTTGAATTATCCCACAAGTTCACAAGAAACTACAAAGATAAAGCTCTCCAATTTTCTCTCTAATTAGTCTCACATAAGATTCACAATATTATGACTCCCTAACACACATATTTATAGGTAAAAACAACCCCTAGAATATGTAGAATTCTTGTACAAGTAAGTTTCCTTATTGAAGTAGAATACCAAAATAAAGTCTTTTATTTTCCTTTTCACCTTTAACTTTGTCTTCAAGTTAACAACTTTAATAGGGAAATCAATTGTCCAAGATATTCCCATTCTTAATTAGGGTCGAATATCCCAACATTTTGTTCATTGTATTTTCGAGTACAATCTGATACTACATACCAAACATGCCATAAAAAATCTTTTCTTCTTCTGATTTCATTTTTCCTTTTGGCCCATAGTTCCCTACTAAAAACAAACCATACGTTTTGCCAGTTCTGCCTGGAAATGACACGGGAAATGAGGCCAAAGGCTCGGCAAAACCCAAGGTGTGATATATTCTATTTGGGTTGTGCTACAAGTACTTCCCCCTTATCGCCCCCTCACATATACAATCTCAGGTCAGTGTCCTCGAGAATGTTCGTTGGAAGGAGCTCGGTCTTCTTGTCTTCGTTTGGATGGCATTTCTTGCACTTCAGATCATCAAGGTTTTCACTTTTTCTCTTTCCTTCCAGATATTATTTTTAATTACTTCAGGAAGCTCGATCTAGTATCTCTAAAACTCACTTACTCACTCACTCACTGATCATCATCATCAAATTGAACAGAACCATACAGCAATATGTTCAGCATTATACTGGGTAGTGAACTTGCTGCAGGTATGTGTACACGGTTATCTGCATATTTGGTAAGCTCTTGTTATGTGTTTCTTCAGAATTCAAATTTCTGCCATTCTCTGGCCTACAGATCCCTGTCTCTCTTGGCGTATCTGGTTACCAATCAGTGTGCCTGTACAAGGGATGGAAAAAAATTGCATCTAAGGGTGATGAAGGCTCCAACTTGAAAGTGCACCAATTGATAACCTACTGCTTGTTAGGCTTACTGGCTGGTATGGTAGCGGGTCTACTGGGTGTGGGAGGTGGATCTATCATGGGTCCACTATTTTTAGAGTTAGGGGTCCCACCTCAGGTTTCAAGTGCGACATCCACCTTTGCTATGATGTTTTCCTCATCAATGTCTGTGGTTGAATATTACCTTCTAAAACGTTTTCCAGTTCCTTATGGTTAGACACAAGTTTGAGTTCTTGATAAAAACTACGTACCAAACATGCACTGATCGTTCAATCTTAGGTGAATTTGTATTGGTTCTTACATAACAGTTATTTTTATTTTTAGATTTGTATTGAATCAGTGGTTTCTGCATTTTCTGTGTTCAGCTCTTTACCTGGTTGTTGTTGCCACTGTTGCTGTGTTTATTGGCCAAAAAGTGGTGACGAAGGTGATTGCCATGATGGGACAGGCATCGATAATCATCTTTGTTTTGGCACTTATAATAATCGTGAGTGCTATCGCTCTAGGTCAGTAGCTTCATTCACCATTTTCATATTGATTAAAATCATAAAATTTCTTCGGAGTTCTATTTTCAATTATTTAGGTTAAGCAACGATAAATCTGTCCGCGTGCAACTATTTACTTGATCCATTAACCAACTTTTAGTACACGCATACATGCTCATATAATCGTATATATTCATACTTATTTTTTTCGTGAAACAGGTGGAGTTGGTATTTCAAACATGATTCAAAAGATCGAGAGGCATGAATACATGGGATTTGAGAATCTTTGCAAGTATAAAGTTTAACATTGCTTCGAATCCTTGATGTTATACCATTCTAGTCACATCCTTGTCCTTGAGGTGTGTGCATGAGAGCAGGAATACATGCTTATCTCATTAGTTTTGAGATCAATTGTCTTTTAGTTCTTTGCTTGGCGGCTTTGTTTGATTGCCTCTTTTTTCCATGGAAAATGTGTTTTCCTTGTCATTTTTCAGTTTTGTCTCGTTTGATTGCATTTATTTTCCCCAAAAAATGTTTTCTACCTTGACATCACATGACCTCTTTTGTCATGGATGTGAGGAAAACAAATTCTTATGAATTTGGTGGTAAAATATTTTTCATCTTGTGTGGAAATTGATTTTGGCTTCATTTGGTCCTTTTTGTTGTTATTAGTTACTTATTTTTTTTCTAGGAATTAATATTATTATTTATCAAGTACAAATGTGAGGTTAATCTCACTAGTGGTCACTAAAGTTTCTCAAAAATAACAAAACAGTCACTGAAGTTAAAAACTTGCAACGAAGATCACTGAAGTTCAAAATGCTTTCACAATCGGTCAATCTGTTAAGTCAACATCCAAAAATGATGATGTGGCACATAATAATTATTGTATGAAAATTTCTAGTTGTACCGTAGGGGCACCGACCTGAAACAAAATACGGGGGTCGGTGCCCCACTATTGTAAGTGGTCGGTACAACAGTGGGTAAGCTGTTGTACAACCAGATAAGCTCTTCATGTATTATTACTATTAGGACCTTAATGATTTAAATTCAAATATAAAATACCTAAATGCGTGAACATAGAATCTGAGGACCTTCTAGTGAAATATTATCTATAACAAAACCTAAACTAACACACATACCTTACAGTGCATCTAATTTAATGAATCCATTATAACAAACTAGCAGATGAGCTAAATGTGGAAAAGGAAGTACAGATTATTACTTCTAGTGCATAATAAAGGGTCACTAAGAATTGATTACTTGAAAGAAAGCAAAAGACTTCCATCTAAGTTGAGGGCATTTGCAGGAAGAAAAAGGAACGCATACACAAGTATGTAAAACACCTAAAGTAATGGACAACCTTCCACATTTCACAAAAATCATTTGAAGCACAACCCCATGTAGTCAATGACTAACTTATGAGCTTTCACGTTTCAACAAAAATAAATAATATGTCCATAAAAAAATATTTTTCGTTCACACAAAAAGGAAAAGAAAACTTCAATAACTGAAATCATTTCCTCATGAGATTTTTCCATGCTTTATTAAGAGTTGATGTCGAATTCGAACTTCCAACTGCTTTTAGCCTTCGTTGGGGTGTAGATCCCTTCCATTTAAAATTAGTTCCAGATTTGGGTACGAAGCACGTTGAACCAGCACACCTAATTTGTCTAGTGCTAGAACTTTCAATAGGTTGTGTGAGAAAATGAAGCCCTGCATCAAGTGCAACTCCACTACTAGTACTCGGCTACGAATAGGCAACTTGCTCTCCAAAATTTGATGTACCTCCAACTCTATTATCATCCTACGAAAAACAACAATATCATAGTGAAAATATGAATTTAACATTAAAATTTATGATAGAGAAAGTGACAAGGACATGATTGAGGCAAAATCAGATCGAAGGGGACGTGGTAAAAATTTGCAAATTCGACATCCGACCTTCGTTTCGGGCCCATAATATATCTATTCTGGGTGCCTCGATGAGACAAAGTGAACACATTGCTTTGCTGTGATATATGATTAATTTTGGACATTCGGGATCGTTTAGGCAGCAAAAATAGTCTTTTAATATTTTAGTACTATTTTTGTCATTTAGTTTATTTCGAATTCTTTTTATTTAGTTGATCTAGAATAGGTTTTATGTTTTCCTAGATCATTTATAATATGTTTCTTTGTTTTATGGTCCTATAAATAGGGGTTAATTCGTTGTTTTTATTCATTCATTGATTAATAAACGTTCTTGAGATTTCTTCTCAATCTTCTTGGTGGATTCATAGCCGGTATCTCCATCTCGCTATCCTTGATTTCTTTGTGTTTAGAATTCCAAATCCAATGGCTAACATATCGATAACAAGGACAGATTCTGAGGCAAAGATCCAACGAATTGATACCCAACTTAGAGAGCTTTTTGAATTAATAGTATAGGCTGTTGGGAACAATGTCGTGAATAGCGGTGGTGACTTTTCGATGCTCCTTGATTCTCCAGTAATCAAAGAACCAGAAGAAGTTATAGATAAAGATGGAGGTATTTCTTTAGAAGAAGAGTATTTAAAAGACAAGGAAAGCATGAATAAAGCTAAACCAAAAGAAATCATCTATGTAGGTGAAGATGTTTTCTTAGATGAAACCCATTATGCTGTCCCAACTTAAACTCAGATTTTTATTGACCTAACTTAAGCCCGCTTGGCTGACCTTTCAAAACCCAAGAAGAATCATCTCCAATATTTTATTTTCAACCTATTATGCAGCCCAAGCCTTTGCCTATTTATCTTTCTAAAAACATACCCCAATTACCCAAAGATTGACCTACAACTTTAGTTGATATGATGGTTTTCATAGCTGAGTGGTTCAAATTTGAGGAAAAAGAGGGTGTTACTTCTAATGAGATGAGAGATGTGATCGCTAGTGGCAGGAAGAACGTTCAAGAGAAAATTGTGAATTTTAATTATGGGGATAAAATCAAAGAAAACGTCATTGAAGAAGTAGAAAATTGTGATATGAACAATAAAATTGAAAAGTTAAAAACTGAGGAAATAATTTCGGTGACTTGTTACATGCTTACATGTTAGCTATTATGTCTTAAAGGAACAACTTGATGGTGATGATGATTTATTCATGAAACCACATATTTTAGTTGGCCAATTTACGGGAGTACTATTGGGTATGAGAAGTTTAAATTCAAAGGAACAAGACGTCTCCGGTGGCTAATAGCTTGGAAATTTTCAAGTTCAGATTATAACTCAGGGTCGAGTTATTTAGAGGTGGAAGGGTCTGATGTAGGACATGATCGAGACAAAATTAGACCGAAAATGGACGTAGCAGAAATTTGCAAATTCGACATCCGACTTCTATTTCGGGCCCATAATATGTCTATTCTTGGTGCCTCGAAGAGACGAAGTGAACTTACTGTTTTGCTGTGACATACGATGAATTTTAGGCATTCGAGATCCTTTAAGAAGGGAAAATAGTCTCTTAATATTTTAGTTCTATTTTTGTCATTTAGTTTTTTTTGAATTCTTTTTTATTTAGTTGATCTAGAATATATTATGTTTTCCTAGATGATTTAGAATATGTTTCTTTATTTTATTTAGTTAATCTAGAATATAGGTTTTAAGCTTTTCCTATTTGATTTAGAATATGTTTCTTTGTTTTATGGTCTTATAAATAGAGGGTTAATTTATTATTTTTATTCATTCATTGATTAATAAAAGTTCTTGAGATTCTTCTCAATCTTCTTGGTAGATTCCAAGTTTTATACCTCTTTTAAGGTTTTCGCCTGAATTCCTTGCTTCCGTTCTGCGTCTAGGACATCCAATCTTTATAACCAAAAAGCAAGTATGATGAGATTCGAAGCGCGGAAAGTTCCGAACCCAGGTTGTGGATGGACGGTGGAATCTTGACCCGATATTCACGACGCGATGGCTCGACGATGCGGAATAAAGAACCAAGACTTTCGAAACGCTACAAGGATTTGCCCAATCTCCTTGATAAGTCTCTAATTTTGAACCCCACAAATACTCTCACGAATATTTGATAAGTTCTGGATGAACGCCACAAGATAATCAATCTTGATAAGTTCGGGTTTGTAATGTGAATCCACACATTAAACAATTGAAAAACATTCAATTTATTTTAATTCAATAATCAAAGTCTGCATTACAATGAATGAAAAAAGCGTATAAATAAGCAAAATAAAACCCTAGTCGCTAATTTACTAAAAATAGAATTCTAATTAGATTAAAATTCTAAAATAGGCAAACAAATAATTAAAAAAAGGGAAAAATAATCAAAATCCCCGAAAATCCGAAAAATTAAATTTACGGCCGTCATTTACGGCCGTAAATGACTTTCTGTTTAAGACTTACGGCCATGACAATATTCTTTACTGCCGTAATGAAGGTTCGGCTCAAATTTGCGATAACTGTGTTACGGTCGTAATTCCAAATGTTATGGTCGTAAAAAGCCTGCTGCTTAATTTTCGGGTTCATTTCGACACGGTTTGATCTTCAAAGCTCGTCGAACCTGCTGAATTCTTGTTTTGGCTTGAATTACTTGAATTTTCCCGTCAAGCCTGCTATGACTTCGATTGTCGAGGGTCCGGAACACATCATACCCTCCTTCTTTAGGATGATTCGTCCAGAATCATAGCTTTGTTCCTGTTGTTTCACTTCACCTCCTGGATCAAACGGAAAATTTCTCCTGCCATTGCACATGATCAACCAAAAATATTCTGCAACGGGGGTCACATGAATGACTTGAAGTTGAAACACCTTTGGACATTAGTGGTGTTTCCCAAATTTCCACGTGCCATTAACCTGCAAGAAAGAATTAAATAGAACGGGGAGGGAAATGTTAGGTTCATGAGGTACAAGGTATGGATCATTATATTCATGAATTATCACCGTCAATTCCACCTTTTGAATCACGAGGCCCTTCTCTTCACCTCGTTCTCCTTTTGCAACTTCTTGCTCGTCCTCCTCTATCTCTTTTCTCTCAAGCTCGGTTACTTCCTCTAACTCAAGATTTTCTAGCTCATCCACCTCTTCAATTTTTTTTTCTTTCAAATTCAACCACATCTTCTACCTCCACATTCGTATCACCATGTTCACACACTACCTCATCACTATCCAAATGTGGATCTACCAATTCAAAACCCAAATTTTGAACTTCTACCCAACTTCCAATTCCTCATCAAATTTTGGAGTTTGTTCACCTAAATCCACATTTTCAACTCCTACCACAAAGTTCGGGGTCTCTTCATCTAATTCACGTCTCAAGCCTCCCTCCTTCTTTTCAACTTTCATATCCCGAGGCTCAACTATAACATGTATTTCACTCTCCTCTAGCCATTTAATCACCGCCTTTCGTTTCTCCTCCTTCCTTTGTAATTTAGCCAAATATTTTTTTTTTCTGCCTCCCGTTCACACCTCAATCTTTCTTCATAAATTTCTTTTTGAATTTTCAAAATTGCTTTTGGATCAATCTCGGCTCCTCTCTTAACCCCGATTACATCCCTAGGTTTATGTTCACGCCTATATTGACTCTCATCACTACGGTTTACTTGAGATCGCCCCTTTTTCAATTTCCCTTCCCTTTCATCTATTTTATCCAATCTCATCAAAGTACGATTCAAAAATCTCCACATAAGATCTTTATCATTATCGTTCCCCCTTCTAGATGGATATTTTTCTTGAAAATTGGACATTATAAAATTTGTGTGGAATGAAATGGAAAAGAACAATAAACAAAGGATTAAGGAATTCAAGAAAGTGGTTCTTGAATGGACTCTTTTTTTTTTTTGAATAATGAATTTTGGATGAATTTTCGGAATAAATAAAATAAATAAAAAATAATAATTTTTTTTAATAAATCCGAAAATTCGACAGCGAACACGAAAAAACAAACAGAACTTAATTCGGATAAGAATTAAGCAAAAAAACACTTTTGAAATTTTTTTGGAACGATTTTCTGGATTAACGACTTAACAATCTCAAGAACAAGAAGAATGCAAAAAAATTGAAAACAAAACACTCAACAAGATATGGATGATTTTTATGGAACTCGATGATAAACATAAAAATCAAACTGGATAGAAAAAACCTTAATTCAGAGTCCAACTCTGATACCATATGATGAGATTTGAAGCGCGGAATAAACGCCGGAAAGTTCCGAACCCAGGTTGTCGATGGACGGTGGAATCTAGACCCGATATTCACGACGCGGTGGCTCGACGATGCGGAATAAAGAACTAAGACTTTCTAAACGCCACAAGGATTTGCCCAATCTCCTTGATAAGTCTCGATTTTGAACGCCACAAATACTCTGGCGAATATTTGATAAGTTCTGGATGAACGCCACAAGATAATCAATCTTGATAAGTTCAGGTTTGTAATGTGAACCCACACATTAAACAATTGAAAAACACTCAATCTCTTTTAATTCAATAATCAAAGTCTGCATTACAATGAATAAAAAAAGCGTATAAATAAGCAAAATAAAACCCTAGTCGCTAATTTACTTAAAATAGAATTCTAATTAGACTAAAATTCTAAAATAGGCAAACAAATAATTAAAAAAAGGGAAAAATAATCAAAATTCCCGAAAATCCGGAAAATTAAATTTACGACCGTGATGAACTCATTTACGGCCGTAAATGACTTTCTGTTTAAGACTTACGGCCATGACCATATTCTTTACGGCCGTAATGAAGGTTCTGCTCAAATTTTCGATAACTGTGTTACGGTCGTAAAAAGCCTACTGCTTAATTTTCGGGTTCATTTCGACACGGTTTGATCTTCAAAACTCGTCGAACCTGTTGAATTCTTGTTTTGGCTTGAATTACTTGAATTTTCCCGTCAAGCCTGCTATGACTCCGATTGTCGAGGGTCCGGAACACATCAAAGTACAAAATCACCCCAATTGTTAGTTCAAGACTTCAAGAATATAATATGTAACTTATTTTAAGTTATATTTATTGACATTTTCTATTTTCCTAAAGTTTAGTAATTTATTAAATTACTAAATATTTTTACTTAGTAATTTATTAAGTTTAATTAAATTAGTAGAATACTTCGACTTGAATTTTTATTTATCTCATATTCTTGATATTGATTTTATACTTGAGAGAAATTACAAATTTGATATATTTATTACTTATTATATGTGATAAAATTTTATGCTTGTGATAATGTCTTTGAGTCCAAGTTTATTTCTATCACTTTGTTGGTAAGTGACTCAATTTAGGTAAGATTTTTTTTTTTTAAATTAAATAATTATATTACTTTATCTCTATTAATTTTTAATTATCTCTGATATTACAAGAAATAGAGATTCTGCACAACTAGAACTCTTAGTGTACAAGAAACTCGAGTGTGCATATATAGAACAATAAGGGATGATTTCTCCTAAGCCTTGGAAGCCGAAAATCTGTGAAAGGGCAAGAACAATACAAGGCTTCCTTTTTGGCGACTTCTCCATTGTATGAACATCATAAAGATTTAGTTCTTATACATTAATACACAAACTAATCTTCAAACGTCAAATCTAAAAGGATCTATAGAAGGTGTCTCAATCACTAGAGTAAGAAAAAACCTTTCAGCAATGAAGACCAAATGGGAGTTCAGATTTGCTGAAGTCGTGTGCAGTGTCATGGGAGCTACTGAAGAATGGTGGGATGCAAGCTCACATTACATGCCATCAAAGAATCAGGGAATGAATCATTTAATTCCATGGGTGTTTGATAAATGAACTGTCTTCACCTTATTTTGCAATGCAAAATATACCCGCAAGTGTACGGATCGTGAAAAGTAATAAAGTGGACAAAAGATTCTAGATTATCGTCCAATGAAGACTACTATTAAGTACGAAAATGTTTTAGTTCCTAACTCTATTTGAACAGACGAAAGTGTTTGAATTTTTTAAACTAAAACTAAGAAAAAGCTAAAGAAATAAATTACAAGATCGTTTTTTTTAAATGATTGTAAAGTAGTTGAGATTCCCAATTTCGCCTAACCAATTAAATTAACTCCAATTCCAGTTTTATTTCTTAAATATAAATTTGGTTGAATTAACCAATGTATATTGAAATTCCTCTCTCGAGTTTAAATAAATTCTACCTAAATAATTCAACCATGTATTTCTACAAAGGTTCCGAATTATTCGTTATCTAGAAGCATAGAACGCAAGAATCCACACACGTCCGCGATAATAACTAAAGTACAACTATATCTCTTGTCCTGTTACCGAATTTATTACCTTGATCTAAGTTATTAATTCACCTCTCGAATTATGAAAATAACTCATGATATCATGAATTAGTGGCCAATTAATTCACGCATTAAACATAATAATAAATCAATACAAGCAATGAATCATTAAAACTAAGGAATTTGGAATTAAAATAATCAAGCTAGACTACATCATTCATCCCAACATCAAAATTAGTTACACATCATGATTAAATAACAAAAACAATAAAAGTAGACATTCATGGAAAATAACATAAAAGAATGAAAAGCATGCACCAAGTATCAATTTTTCACGTGATCTTCAAGTCTCGCCCCTTTCTTTGCTCCAATCTCCCAAGAAATTAACATGAAAATCTCAATTTTATGATGTTTTTAGGTGAGGCAAAAGTCTTAAATTCGTACCTCATATGTTGTATATATAGGTTATGGAAAAACCTAGTGAGAGAAGGAGGAAAATCTAATGAATCTGCATGCAAAAAGCCCAAACACGGCCCAGACGGATAGCCGCGCGATCGTATGGACATATGTCAAACTCTCGGGTCAATTTTTGGATGCCACGAGCAACTGCGTCCCCATACTTTGGATTCTTCTCGATTAGCTCATTTCAACTCTCAAATTTTTCAATTTGGTCCTCCAACTATTGATTTCTTCCATTTAGCACCATGTATCTTTTCCGGCTGACGTCATTAACTTCTCGATTATCTAATTTAGCTCCAATTGTGCATTATTACCATCTATTGCTTCATTCTCATGATTTTGGGATATATTCTAAAATGTAAACAAATAAACACAAATTAAGTAGTATTTATTCTAAAAATACAGTATAATATTCTAATTTTGACATATACACTTATGAAATACCCCCAAACTAGAATTATTGTTCATCCTTGAACAAACTTAAAATACAAAAATAATTCAAAATAAAAGTTAAAATCATAAAATAAACTGAAATTAATCTTCCTTTCATATGCCTCAAAGTTCGTATCAAAATTACACTTTAGAAAAGAAAAACCAAACAACATACTAAAATTATTTGTCACTTATTCAATGCTCAACTTTTCATATTTGTATGTGAATAGCCAAAATTAAATACATACTCATATCAAGACACACTCAACATAGTGTGGCTAAAAATTGCATAAGCCTATATCCCAGGTGTATGTGTAAGACAATGTGTTTCTTTTAATTTCTTGCATCTCTCGGGTATGATCACTTCTTCATGATTTTCTCTCAAATTCCATGGTTCCTTCTACTTATGTTGTTTCTAAACATCAAACAATTGCATCTTTCCACACAGGTAGTCAAAATTAGCTAAGTCTGCCTAAACTTTAGGATCAATGGTAAGTGGTTCCCTAATCCATGCCTTTAGTTTCCAAAGTCTCAGTCTCAAAGCTTATATCAAGCACTTTATTTTACTCTTTATGGACGACTTTTCTTTCTTTTTCTTTTATGGCCTTGTCTCTTACCATCTTTGTGCTATACTTTTTCTCATTTGCTTTCTAATTGACCCTTTAATGAGTTTTGGGTCGGTGACTCCCAAACCAGATGATTTTAGGGCACCGGTTCAAAGAACCCCTTAGACTTAATTACCCGAGTCACACATGCTACAAAGAAAAGTTAAAGATGCTTATGTCTTATGTGTAAGTCCTATCTCCTTTAAGCTTTTTAGTTGACCTATATAGCAAGTTTTAGGCTGATAGCTCCCAATTCAGATGAACTTAGGGTATTAGGTTTGAAAACCCTTAAAAGCTTAATTGCTTGAGTAAAAAAGGGTACGAAGAGAATAATAAGACTTATTTATTTATTTGAGTATTAGTGCTGGCTTATACTCGTTGACCCAGTCATCTTTAACCAATGACACATTTCAGGAACTTCAAACCCTTAAAAGTTTAAGCCTACATTCACCAATCTTTCCACCCCCAAACTACTCTTGAGCAAGTTTAGATTCTAAGTTTAAAGGTTGGGATGTCTATTGATCTAAGGTTAGATATCATACAGTCTAACCTAGGTCGAAAAATTTAAAATTTCCCCACATATACTGAATAAACCTCTCCACAAATAATTATCCAATCATGGCTATGTGGTTGGTTTTTTAGAAAAGTCTAACATGGATAAGCAATAAGAAAAACATTTAAACACATATGTTGTCCAAAATTTTTTTGTATCCCAATAAAAATTGAATGAATGCATGGAATGAATAGACTGAATATGAAGCAAATAACACGGATGAGATTTTCCACCTTCAAACTAGAAAGAAACATTTCCCTCAATGTTTTTCAAATAGATGTAACTATGTAAAATAAGACAAAAGAGAGAGAGAACTAGCTCTTCTCAGGAATAGAGGAGATGTTTCATTACTTCGAAGCTTCCCCTTGATTGCTATTTGGATGAATTTGACCCTTTCCTTGCATTTCCCAACTTGGTTCGAGGTGTTTTGATTGGAATGTCCCTTGAAAACAAAAGATAAATAACTTTATAAGTCATGAACACCAATGAGAAACTATGGAAGTTCAAACCCAACACCCCCAAACTAAAGATAAAGCAAAATCCTGAATTTTTTAACATGGTTGACCACATATATTCACGCCTTGACATCACCTCGAAAAACAAATCTTTCCGAGCTATCTTTTGGTTTGTTCACGTTCATAACATGGTCAACAGCATGTTAAAAACTCAGATCAATTGGAGTTCAATAGAGTTGTGAAACATTATAGAGAAGTAGGTGACGAGAGCTGTTTTCAGGTGCGGTGGCTTGTAATTGGGCTGCAATGGTACATAAATTGTTTTCATGATTTTATCCAACGTATTGATCCAAATCATGAACTAATCATATGCATTCAATGATAAACATGTTATGAAGATATATGCTCAGAAGACTTTCTCAAAATTGATCAAAAATTTATGTGGCATTCCATCAAACACTTGGTGTGCATTGTGAAATCAAAGGATATGCATAGATTTGGGGACATGGATGAACCCAAAATATTTACCTAAATAAGTACAAACTACACACATCAATGACTAACCTAAGCCCATACTTCAATCCTCATAAACTCAAGTGTCACAAAATTCATGGAAAAGTTTACAAATTTGAATAATCTATAAATTAAGTGAAGAATTCATACCTTTGATTGGACTTTGAGGTGATATTTGAAAGAAATTTATGCAACTTAGTGTTGATGACATGTACAAAAAATGAAAGATCAAATTTGGAGTGATTTTGGGAGAAAAAAGGGGTTCATGATGTAACTAATTGAAAGAAAAATGGTTAACATTTAAAACACTACCGGATTGTCTCCAGTACAGTCGCGCAATCGGGTGGTTGGAGTACCCCACAATTGCGCAGGCTAAAACTGTCGCGCGATCCACGGTTATTCCGATAGGGGTAATTTTTTTTTCTTATTTTGAATTTTGAATCCGTTTTTCCTCTCCCTAATCACTTCATGATCTATGCTATGATCTACGAAACATCATCTTCATATTCTAAACTTTTGTGTGTGAGTTTTTGGGATGACAATTAAAGCTTAGCTTAACTAAAAAATGTAAAATTAAAAACATACCTAAGCATGCAAAAATAGTCAAGCATGCAAAATTATCCTACATGTTAACATGCAAAACAACGTAAACATGTTACCTATTGTGCATGCATCTAAAATAAATTATGAAATAACAAATGAAAGAATATTAAATAAAAAGGAAGAAGATTGGGTTGCCTTCTAATAAGCGCTCCGTTTATAGTCTTAAACCCGACTTTTTTGCATTTCTTCATTATTGGGGCATGAATGATGCTCGTGAAGCCCTGCCTAGTTTGCAATTACCAGCCTTGCTTTTCCAACTCTTTTCCTCACCTTCTTAAATTCAATGGTTTCTTCTTCAGCATTGTGTTGAGGGATGTTAGGCTTTTCTTCCTTTTTGTGATTACTTCTATTTCCTTGCACAACTATCCCCACATTACAACAACTTTCAACATGAACCTTAGGAACATGTCGTGGAGTGATGCTGAATGTGACTTGCTCATTTTCCACCCTGAATATGATTTCCCCCTTTTCAATGTCAATCAGGGCTCGTCTAGTAGTGATGAATGGTCTTCCAAAGATGAGAGGCTTCTGGCTATCTTCCTCCATGTCAAAGATCACAAAGTCTGCTTAGAAGTACAATTTGTCCACTTTCACTGTCACGTTCTCAACTATCCCATATGGACATTGCATGGACCTGTTTGCCAGCTTCAATGTGATGTTTATTGGTTTAGGCTCCCTAAATCAAGTTTCCTGTACACAGACAAAGGCATCAAATTAACACTGGCCCCTAAATCACATAAAATATTATCAAAACTAAAATTACGAATTGTACAAGGGATAGAGAAACTCCCTGGATCTTTCAGATTTTGTGGTAACTTGTTTTGAAGAATGGCACTGCATTCCTCACTCATTGGTACTACTTCAAAGTCCTCAAGCTTTCATTTATTTGACAGCATTTCTTTCATGATCTTCATGTGAATAGGCATTTGAGCTAGAGCGTCGACAAATGGAATGTTGATGTGAACTAGAAATTTTCAAAATTGCTGCTCCAACTTATACTTAATCACTCTTTGTGGATATGGAATTAGCAGAACGTAAGCTTTGACTAGAGGTCGAACTTGAACTTCTGCATTTACTTGAGCTTTTGTAGATGATCCCTGCTCTTCCTCAATTTTCTGCTCTTTCTCCAAATTTTGCCTCCTTTTCTTTTTGTACTCCTCAATAGTTATTTCAAGTAACTGAACCACACTCCTTGTTGTTATTTCATTTATATGCTCATGAGGGTTAGTTTTAGTTTTTCTTGGTAACTATCCAGCTTGCCTTTCTGATTTGATTGCTGCTAACTGCCCCATCTAATTTTTCAAATTCTTTATTTCAACTTGTTGACTTTGTACCATATCCTGTTGACTCTTAACTAGCTGAATTATCATATCCATGTTTTCCTTTATAGTAGCCTGGACTTGTTGCTGCTGTTGAAAACTTGGTGGGCATCGAACAATTTGATTGTTGGACCATGAGAAGTTAGGACAGTTCTTCTACTCTGGATTGTAAGTTAGTGAATAAGGACCACCTTGTTGCCTATTTTCCACGAAATTTACTTATTTTAGATTCAATGGACTTTGATGCGCTACAAAACAATCATTCAAAGCGTGGTTTTCAGAATAGAAATCGCAAACTAGAGTTGTTTGCACTACATGAATTGACTGCAAACTCAAACTGTCAAATTTCTTTGTTAATGCATCCAATTTTGCATTTAGTACTGTAGTTTCATTGACTGCCACAATTCCTCCAGATTTTGGCTCACAACGATTTGAGTACCACTGATAACTATTCGTAGCCATTTTCTCAAATATTTCTGAGGCTTCTTCGTATGTCATAGCCATCACCGATCCCCTAGCTACTGAATCTGCATGCTTCCTGTTGTCATTTGTCAAACCATTGTAGAATGTTTGCACCAAGATCCAGACTAGTAAGCCATGTGTTCAAAATTGTCGAATGAGCTCATTAAACCTTTCCCAAGCTTCAAAAATTGACTCCCTAGCTTTTGACTGAATGATAGAATTTGACGCCTAAGTTTTGACATGCGACCAGGAGAATTTGTCTACAAACTTCTGACTGAGAATTTTCCATGTAATAATAGTGTGTAGAGGCAAGGAATAGAACAAAGTTTTTGCTTTTTCGGCCAGTGAGAATGAGAACAACTTCAATTTCACGGCATCAGCTGGAACCTTAGCGTTGGATATCGCATATCTCCTGAAAAGTCTAAAGATATGCATGTGGATCTTCGGATGACAACCCGTGAACTACAACCGAGTTTTGGATTAAGGAGATCAAAGAATTCTTGATCTTATAATTATTGGCTGGTATGGCAGGAGGTAGGGGTGAACAACGAAACCACTAAACCGTCAAATCGAACCGAAATCGCAATTTTGAAATCGTTGATTTGGGACCACGTGGACCCGTCAACGTTTTGGTTTTGACCCAAACCAAACCGCTTCGAAATGGTTTGGTCTAGGTTTTGATTTTTCAAACCTGTTTTAAACCACCAACCCGCAATTTAAAAAAAAATAAAAATTACCGACAACAAATAATTTGTTAAACCAAAAATAATTGTAAAAAAAATTACCGACAACTCGCAATTTAGTATTTGGGCTTGCTGGACCAATTTTGGAGTTTGGACTTTCAAGTTTAAAATTACCGTCAATGTATGTACCAAATCAAATAGCTAAATCTAAAATCCCTATTCATCAATGTTCCCTACCTCAGGTCCTCCCTTGCACAGATGCACTCCAAACCCTCGTGCCTCAATCCACAATCGCGACAGTGCCCTTCTCAAATCCCATCGACTCTCGCCATTCAATTGCACCGACCATCTGTAATCCAGAGGACCAGAGCCATATAATCCTTCGACCTCAGTAAGTTACTAAGTTCTCAAATCAATGAAGAATATATTATTTTTGATCTATTGCACTGTAATTTTTTTCATTTTCATTTTTTTATTCACTTTTTCTCCTTCTTCTTCTTCTTCTTCTAAAGAGTGAACACATAGGTGGGTTTGGAGAATTTTGTATTGTTTTTCAGCACAACAATGAGCACACCGAGCTGGTTTTGGTGAAATTTTATGGGTTAAAGTAAATTGGTGAAATTTGATCTTATCTTAAAATGATATTCCATGTTAGGGAGGTGTAAATAATTCTTTGCATTCTTTATAATTATTTAATAATTTTTTCATATAATATAAGTTATACTTCTATTCTATACGACTTTAAAAATCAACATTGGAACAATCACATAAATGTACCAAAATAATTTGGTATACTGAATTATATAAGATTTAACAATTTTATAAAGGGAAATGTTAAACATTTGTCTAATGTTATGTCTAATTCTACTACAGAAATTATAAATTATAAATTTCTGTGGTAGAATTAAATTTTAAATTTCTGTAGTAGTGTTCTACTACAGAAATTATAAATTTTAGGATTTTTTATTAGGGCTAGTTAAGTGATGTTTAAGGTGTGGGGAAATGGAAATGATAAATTTTAGGATTTTGTATAAAGGCTAGTTAAACAGAATGTTCTCTGTCTGTGATTACAGTTATGGATCAAAAGGCTGACAATGTAATTTCTATTGATAATGATGCTATGGATGCGAAACAAAGTAAGAAGGCTCAAAAGGGAAATAAAAGGTCAGATGTTTGGGCTCATTTTAATAATCGTGAGGATGGGGATGTAGAATGTATTTATTGTGGACAAGTGTATAAGTTTCACGCTAAAAATATTGGGACTAGTACACTACGAAATCATATTGAGCTCTTATGCAAAAAGTATCCTTATCAGGATCAGGACAAAAAGCAAAAAACACTGAATTTTTGTAATGAATTTAAAAATAGTGATCCTTGTGCACAGCCTTCCAAGTTCAATCAAAAAGAGGCAAGGAAAAAATTACTAGATACTTTGTATTATCGGAGTTACCATGAAGGCTTTCAATTCTATACAAAGTATTTTTTCCCAACATTTGTTTTTCCTTCAAGGATGATAGTGGCTAGGGATATATACAATCTCTTCCTTGTTGAGAAGAACAAATTAAGGAAAGAGTTGAATCGACATAGAGTTTCTTTGACTATTGACTGTTGGACATCAATAAAGAATGTTAGTTACTTATGTTTGACAGCTCATTGGATTGATGATGATTGGAAACTTCAAAAATGAATCATAAATTTCATTCAAGTCCCTAGCCACAAGGGTGATATGGTGGGAAAGGAGTTGATTATTTGCCTTTAGGATTGGAGAATTAGTGAAATCTTTAGTGTGACCGTCAATAAGGAAATGATGGCTCCTCCGTTAGATATGTCAATAGAGGTTACCAAAACAAATAGTCCAAGTCAGTCACAACATGTTTTTGGCAATTCTAAGTCAATTCCTTCAATTTTTAAAGCTAGACTCATGCGGGATGCTCAAGTTGAAAATAATGACTTGGTAGATTACTTGACTGATCGTTGCGAACTTCTGACTAATGATCCTTTTGACATATTACTTTGGTGGAAATTGAATGCACAGAAGTACAAGATTGTCTCCCAGATTGCCAAAGATGTGTTATCCATTCAGATATTTATGGTTGCTTCCGAGTCTGCATTCTCCACTGGTGGTCGAATTCTCGATTCCTTTAGAAGTTCATTGAGTCCAAAGATGGTAGAGGAATTGATTTTCACAAAGAACTGGTTGCATAGTAATAAAGAACCAATAGTGCTTCGTCAATATTTGGATGAGATAGAGGCATTGGATGACTCAAAGAAAGTTGTAGAAGGTTATAATTTATATCTATTTTTCTACATATTTTGTGTTTTTCATTACTTTGTATTATTCAATTAAAATTAATGAATGTTTTTATTATATTCTTATTAGATAATGGATCGTGTGTAACAACTAGAGATATGGCACCAATAAACATTAATTGAGACGCTAAGAGATTGGACATTTGCCATTATTTTTTGTAAGCGAATGTGATTTAAATTGTAAGTTTTTCCATGAAAGCAGTGGATGGTTTAGAAGTAAAGAAAAAATTATTTGTCAACTAATTAAATTGGAGAAAATTACATCTAATTTATGTCCGTGTTTGCACTTTGCAGGAATTACATCTAATTACTTTGCTGGACATTTTTTTTTTTTTTTTTGCTAAACTTGACAGGTTGCCTTTGCTGAACATATTGTTTTTTTGCCGAATTGTTGAGTATTGATTGAATTTTTCATTATGTATTAGATTCGGTAGTGAAAATTAATGCTTAAGCATGTAATTTTTTGCTATATTAGTTTTATAGTATATATTGTTTTTGCTTGGATCGATGTTTTAACTTGAGATTCTAGAAAAATATATGTGCAGAAACTTATTCAGAATGTATCATTTTGTTTCATTTGTAAATCGCAGTTTGAAATCGCACCAAACTGCCAAAAAATGTTTGGTTTGATTTGGTTTGGTTTACAAAATAAAATGATTTGGTTTGGTTTAAAAAAATCACAACCCGCTTTAAATGGTTTGGTTTGGAATTTTGTCAAAAACCGCCCAAACCAAACCGTGTTTACCCCTAGGCGGGAGGTATTATGCAGGTTCCAATATTCCTCATAGAAGGATTCATATAATCTCTAAAAGTGATTTGGAGTTGTTCAATAACAACTGCTAGCAGATTATTCTGACTTGTTTGATTATCTTGAATTCTGTCTTCTGTCATGTCTAGATCTGTTTGTTGAGTTGCTTCCAACTATTGTCTGCACTTTTGTCGAAAGGTGAGTTCGATTTCAGTATCAAAAGGAAGCAAATCGCAAGATTTTGACCTTCTTAACATAAAATAGCAAAAAAAAAAAAAATTAGATAAAAAAAAATAAAATAAAATAAAAATTCAAAGTAAAGTAAGAACTAAGTAGTATCGATATTAATATAAAACAGTATTCTGTAACTGTAATCGCCCTGAAATTTCTGTATTTTACTTTGATACATATGAAATAATAATATGTTTTTGTTGGGTGAAATATTATCGTTAATTTTGATAAGGATACCAAATTATTTGTTTTATTTCTCGATAAATATGAAATATTGCGTTAGTAAAAGTTTGAGGACTATTATTCCATGAATGAAAGTTAGACGAAACATGGAAGCCTTAAATTGATCTAATGTGGTAAATTAGGGGCTAATAAAGAAATTTTGAGAAAACTAATTAATTACGATTTTGCCACTTCATCATGCAATCTTTGTCGTAGTCATACGAGTTAATTATTGATGCTAAGTCATTGCATGTTATACCATCGCGTAGTTCGTAGTGTGACATTTAAATCGGTGTTTTGTATGTGTGATCTGAGCCCAGATGTGCCGGAAAAATCGAGCCTAAGAAGGGTAGTTGCAATATGAAAATTTGTCAAAACCCTACAAAAAATTTAAAAAGGATGGTCGAGCAACCATGTTTACAAGGATCATACGAGCTACGTATTAATCAAATGCTTTTGCATGTGTGGTCTTTAAGAAGTTCGTAATGCGATCTTTTCAATGATATAAAGTTTGTTGAATTCAGAGGTCATCTCGACCCTCAAATTTTAAGTCGAAAAGGGCTTGTTGAAGTACAAAAATTCAGAACATATTATTATTATAATCATAGTGGTGACACATGGCAACCTCCACTAGTAGGTCTTAAGGGGTTGTTTGGCATGATTACTTATTCATGTTTAAAAACAGTTGAATTATCAGAATACATTTTAAAAATATTCAATTGATAATAAATTAAAAGCTTGGAAATTTAAAGAGACCAAACATGTCCTTAACTTCAAGTCTATAAATAAGAACACTTAGCTGCATTTTTACATCGAAAATTCTACCGCAAGCTTAAGGTAGGAAGAAGAAAATTCATCTATTCATTTTTATTTCATGGTTTAACAAGTAAGAATGATGAATTCTTATTTCTAATTAAAGTTCATCACTCTAACTTGAGAAAATCAAGCTTTAAACCTGGAAAAAAAATGGCAGAATTTGGATTTTCACTGTTTCTGGTAAAACGAAGCTATCAATAGCATGGGTTCTTCACTGTCGGATGCTACTGATACCCTCCTAAACCAGAGCAATTTCCTGTTGTTGAATGAAAAATGAAATCTGCTATGTTTTTAAGCAAGAATTTGATAAAAACTTGTTTATGCAACATTATAACTCATATATATTCATTTGTATAAGTTTCTACGTACCAAATAAAATATAAATGCAAAAAAATCTTAAATCCATCATCCCAAAAAGCAGTGAGTAAAGCAATATGTGTTTCTTTTGTGATTTTTGTTGTTCTTAATCATTTATATATGTTTTTGGTGTTTAGATCAAATTTCTTTTATATATTATTAAAAATGTTTGCTGATTTTATGAGAATATGTGAAAAATGTGAAATCTTAGAAATGGTGAAATAAGTATCTACCTACATTCTATGTTCCTTGTTTTGTATATCTAAGTGCTATAAATGTCTTTTTATGTTGAATCTAATAGAAATAAGAATTTGGGTTTTTCTTTAAGGCTAAAATTGGAGTTTAATTGAGATTTGATATTCTTAATATATCTAAACTCATGATCTTAACTTGTTCATACATGCATGCCTCAAAAGTTGATTTCTAATAATAAGTTTAATGATACATACATGTAAATTGAGATACAATAAGTTTATGACTTAGGAAATAAATTAGACTTCATAAATTTACCAGAATTTCAGATTTTTGGTTAGTGGGAATTGTCCCTGTATCGTGCTATTGATAGCCTCCCGCAGCTTGTTGTTTAGTATAGTATAATGTTGTTGATAGCCTCCTGCAGTTATAAGTTTTACTTGGATTGAGTATAACATTAGAAAGTGTATCTTGATACTGTTTCAGATTCTTGAATAATGTTCCTTTAACAGTAAAGTATTTTTAGGTTCTAAATATGTTCATTGAAGAGTATTTTGATGTATTTTAGATTTATATAATAGTTATAAGCTTCTTAGTTCAACTATATGCCTATGTACACGACTTAAAGCTGATTTCAGATTTTAATTACAGTAGCCTATGAGTTACTAAAGTCTTATAAAGCTAAAAATCATGTTTATTCTTGGGCATATGAGAATTTATTTGGCACACTTAGTTGCTACTACTTCTATTATTCTAATTTGAAGGAACTATAAATGCATGTATTAAATTGAACAAGATTATTTGTTTTATGAGAAAGAAGTGAAACATGCAGTTTCTTTTATACACGTTGGATGTATTACATTCATTTATGATGCATCATTTATGCACTTAAGTCTACAAAAAATACTTAAAAATGTGCATAATTAAGAAAGCAGAACCCTAAGTAGTTAAGTATTCACCAGTTGGGATTCTAGATGTCCAAGGGATTATTCCCATAGTTAAGGTCATGGAAGTGAATCAAGTTTAGATTCTAATACTTCCAACAGTTATTACAATTTAAAATCTATTTAATATATAATAGGAGAAGTCTGTTCCAGTTTTCCCGCCGAGACCCTCCCGCTCAAACCCATTTCTTCATCATATTTTGCAATCCAAAAGAAACTAGCAGAATACAAATAGGAAGCAGTAAAGTAAAAGGTGTCACTTTTGATTCAGAACTGACCATCAATATTTTGAATTCAAAGTTGTACATTGCAATGACATATTTGTCTATAGTTCCCAAAAAGGAAACAAGTATAGATTTTCCCTGTCTTAGAAAATAACATAGACTGCATAAAAAATCCTTTTACAATCACCTAATTAATGCCAAGATCAGACAAGTAAAATAATCAAGTATACATACACATATATACTCTCGAATAGGAAACAAAGGGGTCTACTTTATGCCCTTTGAAATGAGGATTATATTCCAAAAATGTGCCTATGAATGACCTGACCATGGAGCATTTATTGCTACCATCAGATTTTATCAGACAGAAAGAAGAGAAAGGGGTTTCATTTATGGCATTGCAATAGTTCAGCCTTGCATCTTCCACCTCTTGCGATCAAGAAAGTAAATAGCAATACGACGAAGACAAAGGGGTTTCATTTCTTGCCTTGCAAAAGCTTCAGCCGTGCACCTTCCAGCTCTTGCCAAACTTGGAGATTAACAGTAATACAGTTACTATGGCAAACACCAGTTGCATCCAGAACATCAATGCTATAATGACATGTAAGTATGAAGCAGTTCATTTTGTTCATTTCTGCAATTGATGAAGTGAAATAAAAATGGAACTGCTATATAATGAATGTCACATTGTATCATAAGTTTAAAAAATATAAATGGACATGCTATATTTCTTAAGGCTATTGCTAAATAGACTTAAACAGAATCAAAGGGACAGGACAATGTCACTGTTGCTAAAAAAACTTAAACAGAAACAAAGGGATGTTTTTTTTTTTTTTTGAAAGACATTTTAGCATGAAGCAGTTCATTTTGAACATATACAGATGCATAAAATGGGTAAGGACAGAAATGAGTGGTATAAATGTTTATTAGTAAAGAATTATTTATGATAGTTCAGTTATAATGTTATTATTTCAGGTATGGCCATGTTAGGTTGGCTAATAACTATTTTTTGATTATAGAAGTGTTTTATTTACGTGCAGAAAAAACTCAAGATGAAACCACGACAACGGCCACATATTTACTTCTCCAATTTGCACAAGAACACCATTGAGCAATGTCACAAATGGTAAAATTACATATACAAATCTTCACATTCTTATTTTACTATGGTTAATGAATAATGGTAATGATCATGAAATTTGATTGAATAAAATGTATTCAATGTCTCGGTCTTTTGACAGCTTATATGTTAACAGCCTTTACGAACATGTGAATCTGTGGCACCTTCAAATTTGTTTTTTTTTTCTTCTTTTTTTCCCCTCAATGTAGGTGAAGTTACCAGATCTGTCAATGTTTCAAGTACAGGTAAATATATGTGATCAATTTAAATAAATCGAAATGAATATTTGGAAATATCGTTAAAAAACTTTTAATTTGCATATATGGGTAAAATATGTTTAAATATTTTTCACATTGCTTTGTCTAGCAGAAAATGATGCGGAATCTAAGGCTGCGTTCTCTTTGGCGTTTTCCAGCCGTTTTCCGTTTTCCATTTCCGAAAACGCGGAAAACGTTTTCGAAATTTGTAAAGGAAATGGAAAACGTGAAAATCACGTTTTCCGCGTTTTCCAAAATTTTTGCCTTGTAAGTGGAAAACGCGCGTTTTCCACTTAAAAAAAAAAAAAAATTAAAATAATCAAAAAAATTTGAAATTTGTCAAAATTTATCATTTTTAATTACATTATTGGTCCCTGATTTTCAAAACTTGTCATTTTAATCCTCAAATTTTGAAATTTCTTTCGAAAATATCCTAATTTATTTGCAACTTAGGTCCCTCAACTTCAGATTTTGTTGTACATTAGTTCACAAATTTTACTTTTCTTTTAATTTAGTCCTTTTCGTATTTGCTTTATAGGTCATTGTCTTCAAACATGTATAACTTTTGATGTACAACTCCAAATTGCACTCTGTTTTTTGCGTAGAACTCCAAATTCAACCATCTTTCTGATGATGTATCATGTGCTTAATTATTAAACCTTTATTTTTTACTTTTGTATTGTAGACACTTATTTTGTAAGGGCATAATTAATTAACGTAAATTGATTTTTGCAAATTTTATTGAAACTTAAATTTTAAACGTTATGAGTGCTTACTAGAAGGATGTATCTATATAAAGTATTAAATGGAACGATTACTTTACAAGGGAAAATTACTACTCAAATGTGGAAAGATTACTTTAGAAGGGCAACATGAATTTTTGAACTTTTTTTGTATAACCAAATTGTGTGATAGGGGTTATTTCATTTATTTTTGTTGTGTAACTCAAAATATGATATCTTTATTTCATTTATATTCACAAATAATATGAAATAATTTTCTTCAAAATTTTAAACAGAACGCGTTTTTCAGCTTTTCATTTTCGAAAACAGTTTTCAGAAATAACAAACCAAACGCGTTTTCAGCAATTTCGAAAAAAGTCACAGAAAATGGAAAACAGAAAACATTTTCGAAAATGAAAACAGGAAACTGAAACACAAAGAGAACGCAGCCTAAGATTCTTTCAAATAGAGGTAATTCTCTTATGCTTTTAACATTTGATGCATTCTAATTGAATATAACTTTGATGTGATTACCTGAATATGAGTGAAAGTATGTTAGGTTTTAGGTTTAGGACCCAGCTTGACATTTCATAAACTAATACTTGGTATAATAATTTTCTACATGCCTAGGGAAATGACATAGTGAAATGTAGTTTGTGTACCGTTAAAAAAAAAACTAATAAGTTAAATAATTTAAATTGGAGATATAGCTATAGATCATGAATAAAACAAATATTTGAACAGGGAAAAACACAATTTCATGTTAATATAATTTTTTTTTTAAAATTAATTTATACTGGAAACCAACGATATACCTGACAACATACCATTTTATTGGACATCTTGACAGTAAAAATGGTCTGATTTGTAGGTCGATCTTTGGTTCCGGCTTGATTTGCAATGGTATTTCGTATCTGTTCAAGAAAAATGAAAAAAAAAATTAATAATAAGTTGTATTTGTATATTTCAATTTGTAAGTTTAATAATCTTCTAGACTTGAAAAGAAATTACAAAATAAATTTCGGAAAACTTACCAAAGTATGTAGTACCACTACCTGCCATTTATGTGACCGTGAAATATTTGAAGTTCCCAATCCCATTTCCACTCCTGAGATCCAAGCATATCTCAAAAGAAAAATACAAATATATATATATATATTCATAAAAAAAACATACAAACAGCCAATTTCTTTCCAGATCTGGAGAAAATTAGTGTAAAAAAAAAATTGTGTACACTGTCTATCGGCATGTAGGATGCTCCAAAATTTGGCAGTTTTACGCGATGCTCCATGGTTGACAGTGAAAGTCAGTTGTGATGTGTTGTGAAAATAGTTTAGGGTTTGTAAATTGGAGCATTTTTTAGTACCTAAAAATATGAGGAGTGAATCGTTGGAGAGGAGTTAACCATCTGAATTTTTTAGCCACCAAGTTGGAGATAAATCAAGAAGTCTCTGGAAACTTTGATGGTGGACACGGATAATAGCCATTAGCTACTAATTAAAATAAATTGATTTATATATCAATTTATAAATTACATAATTTTAAAAATTACTTTTCAGGCATAATATTTTTTCTCTCCAATTTTTAACCACTATTTTTTACCTGAAAATTATAAATAAATCATCTTATAAACCAAACAGTGTTGCCAAACAAAGATAGACAATATTCATTTCATTGTGTGATAAAATATTTGTTTTTTAGACGTTATTATTACACTATAAATCAATTTAGAAATTTGTTCGGTAACATTGTTGCAATTATAGATTAGTTTATTTGTATTTTGATAAATGTGTGGTTATAAAGTGAAAGAAAATATACGTGTGTAAAAAAAGTAGTTTTATGTTGTTTACGAAACCCGTGTTTCAGACCCGTTATTTTGAATAATGGGTTTTGTAATACTATTTTTTTTTGGATAATGTGTACTAAAAAACTAGAGAATCCCCATAAACATTTATGTGCGAATTATTTTATTTATGAAATGTGTGATTGAATATATTTATTGAAATAATAAATTGAACAAGGTCAAATTTATTTTTAGACTTTGTAATGGTTCCTGTAAAGAAAAAGCCTTATAAACAACACAATTTTCCAAATTGAAGAATAGTGTGGACACTTACAAATAAATCAATTTATTAATATATTGTGCAAACTAAAAAACAGGTTTAAATACATAGGGTGGATACTTATGATCTGTTTGATAACCATTTTTTAACGATTGTTTCTAAATATTTTTATATACATAGTGACGAGTAAACATTTCATCGGTCCATTTTTAGCATGGGAAAACAATGGGAGGAAATCTTTGTGAATACAATTTTTGTTAGTATTCTTATATTCTCATATAATGAAATGAAATAAATGTAGTGGTTTGATCATATATATATATATAAACTAATTTTTTTTATGGTCAACTTTATGTTGCAGTTTCTAGAGTTACAAATCATTAAGGATTGAAGATACTAGCCTGCGATCTAGATGGAGTATCATCCAATTCAACTAAAATTATTGTCTTCAAAGAAGTTTTTCAAAATTTGAATTAGTCTATAATGTAATACTCTTTTACTTAAACATTACATATGTAAAGTTCATCTTGTATTCATGCATTTGTATTTAGCTTCCTCCGTTTGGTAACATTATTTGATTTATAAATTGTTTTATTTATAATTTTGAGATAAAAAGTAGTGGTTAAAAATTAGAGAGAGAAAACGTGTGTGGTTAAAAAATTATTTTGAAAATTGTGTAGTTTATAAACTTGTTTTTAAATTGTTTATTTTAGTTTACCGAACACATGATAAAATCCAAGTGTATGTTTCTCTTATTGAGAAATATTGATCCTTCGACCGGATTCTGTAATGCGACTAGATTGGTAATTACAAGACTTGATAATCATATTTTGGAGGCAAAGATAATTTCAGGAAGCAATGCCAGACATAAAGTTTTTATTCCTTGAATGACTTTAACTCCATCAGACCCAAGATTACTTTTCAAGTTTCAACGAAGGCAATTTCCTTTAATAGTCTCATATACTATTACTATTAACAAGAGTCAAGAATAATCTCTCTCGCATGTTGAACTTTATTTGAAAAAACCACTATTCAGTCATATGGACAACTATACGTAGCAGTGTCTCGAGTTACCAATCGTGCTGGAATGAAGATACTAATTTTTTATAAGGATGGACGTCAACAAGTTCCCATACAAATGTTGTTTTTAAAGAAGTTTTTCAAAATTTAGTTTGATTTTGTCAATCAGTCAATCTACCTAACTTGAATATTTATTATCAATATCCAATTTTATTTCTATGTGTTCATTACTTGATTATACTTTGTTCATTAATACTTCTCATTGCAAACAAAATATAAGAATAATGTCATCCGTGCATCGCACGGGTTTATACTAGTAAGCATTATGGTTAACAGACTATCACGATATAAGATGTTTACATCTTCACAGTTTATGTCATGACATAGTTATGTGATAGGTGACCTTTGTACCTTAATGGTACCAGATTTTGTACTGAAATGGTACCAAAAATTATATTGAGAGCTCTATGAATACTTACTCTTAGGGTAGGGGCCCAAATAATCAAGAATTTGCATTTAGAGAATAAGTGCATCCTAGCAATGCATGTTTAATGTGTTCATCATGTCATTTGAGGATATGAGATAATATGTGAATATAAATATGCTTATGATGAATCTTCATTAAGTGTTATGAACTCCATTTTGAAAAGGTATTTGGAATGATTGCGAACAACTTTGTGAACTATCTCATTATTCTCTCAAAGTTAAGGTAAAGTGTACTTTATTACATTAAACCATGTTGACATGAATTTTGTTAATATGCTTGTTTGTAGCTTTACTCACTAAGCCTCATAGCTTACAGTCGTTTCATGACTATCTTGTAGATCATGGACCCCACGTACATGGAAATCGTGCGTAGCTGGGGAAGGACTTCTTTGGATGGCCTAGAGTATCACATTATCATGAAAATGACGGTATGGATGAAGTTCGACACATGGCCCGGAATCTTTATGAAGGAACGAACCTATAAGACTGTTAATGTTTATGATGCCCTTACACTAGTACCCCTTAGGACCTTAATGTTCATCTATTGAAATATAGATGAAGTTAGGGTCCTAACTTTTGAGAGACTTCCACTTATGGTAAAACTTGCACTTTTGAAGTTGAAGAATGTGGCGTTTTGAAGCAAATACCAAGGCAAGAAAGTCTTAGGCCACATTACTTATATTAAGGGGCTATATTTTGTAATGGTTTGGAAACCTGATGAACATTTGAGTGGGAAAAACTTTGGAGGGCAAATGGGATGTAGAAACTCTTTAATAACCTTTTGTTAGAAATGGATGTATGCCTGTACTAAGTTAAAAATGGAGTTTTATTATGTGGATCAGATTATTCTTGTTTTACATTTTGGTATTTGTTGTAAGCAAACCCTGCCAGGAGCTATCAGTAGCAGTCTGCAGCTTATTCTTTAGTGCAGTGCTATGCTACTAATAGTCTCCTGCAATCTACTTGATTAAATCTATAAGAGTATAAATATGTTGGTACAAGTATGTGACTTAAAATATTATTTTCTTAGCATATATATATATATATATATATATATATATATATATATATATATATATATATATATATATATATAAGAGAAAGATGGAAATTTTAGTATATATATAAGTTGAGTTTTATATTAGAGGTGTCCACAGTAACGCGCCAAAAATTTGTTCACCTTATTTTGCAACGCAAAATATACCTGCAAGTGTACAGATTGTGCAAAGTAATAAAGTGGACAAACTAGTCCGGATTATCGTCACACGAAGACTGCTATTAAGTATCAAAATGTTTTAGTTCCTAACTCTTTCTTGAACAGACGAAAGCGTTTGAATTTTTTTAAACTAAAACTAAGAAAACAAACTAAAGAAATAAATTGCAAGATTGTTTTGTTTTTAAAAAGGATTGTAAAGTAGTTAAAATTCCCAATTTACCTAGCCAATTAAATTAAGTCCAATTCTAGTTTTTTTTCCTAAACAGTCAAATTCTCCAATGTATATTGAAATTCCTCTATCAAATCTAAATCAATTCTACATAAATAAGTCAACCATGTATCTCTATAGAGGGTCTGAATTATTCTTTATCTAGATGCATAGAACACAAGAATTCACACAAGACCGCAATAATAACAAAAGTATATCTCTATCTCTTGTCTAATTATCGGATTTATTACTTTGATCTAAGTTATTAACTCACCTCTCGAATTATAAAAATAACAAATGATATCATGAATTAGTGGCCAACTAATTCACGCATTAAACACAACAATAAATCAATACATGCAACAAATCATTAAAATTAAGGAATTTGGGATTAAAATAATCAAACTAGGCTACATCGTTCATCCCAACATGGAAATTAGTTACACATCATGATTAAATAACGAAAACAATAAAAGTACGCATTCATGGGAAATAGCATAAAATAATGGAAAGTTTGAACAATGTATCAATTCTTCATTTGATCTTCAAGTCTCGCCCCTTTCTTTGCTTCAATCTCCTAAAAAATTGACGTGAAAATCTCAATTTTATGATGTTCTTAGGTGAGGCAAAAGTTTCAAATTCGTGCCTCATATGTTGTATATATAGGTTGTGAGAGAAGGAAGAAAAGCTTATGAATCCACACACAAAAAGACCAAAACACGACCCAAACAAACAACCGCACGATCTAGTGGTTTAATTCCGTGCGATCGCGTGGACATGTGTCAAACTCTCAGGTGGATTTTTGGATGCCTCGCGCGACCACCTGGCCTTTATCCCACGCAACCGCATAGTTATTGATTTCTACACATTTTCCAACTTTGCAATCTGTATAAGTAGGTCGTTGGCTTTTGTTTGCAACTTCAGTCTGCCACTTTCAATTGAAGCAATTTGGTCCCCATACTTTAGATTCTTCTCGATTAGCTCTTTTCAACTCTCAACTTCTTCAATTTGTCATCTAACTCTTGATTTCTTCCATTTAATACCATGTATCTTTCCCCTTTGATGTCATTAACTTCTCGATTGTCCAAATTAGCTCCAAATGTCATCCAATTCTGCATTATTTCCAAACATTGCTTCATTCTCATGATTTTGGGATATTTTCTGAAATGTAAATAGATAAACACAACTTAAGTAATATTTATTCTACAACGAAAATATAATATTCTAATTTTGACATATAAATAAGTGTATAAAATACACTTATCAAACTGTGTAACATCATTTTCTTATTAGTGATTGATTTTTTTTTAGCAAGTTGCGGGCACATGGATTTTCCCTTAAAGGGTTTTTTTCCACATAAATCTCAAATTTCGTGTTCTGGTTGCTTTACAATTTTGTATCACTTTATATATTTGCTCACGATTTATTATCTAGACAAATCTGTGATAACTAGATTCATATGGTTCTAAACTTAACAAGACTTCACGTGTTTTTATTTATACTTTACCGTTCTGACAAAACTGTGATAGTCAGATTCATCTATCTAGTAACAGAATAGAAACCAGTTAACTTTATTCTAATTAATTCATATCTAAAATATGAATTTGACTTTAAAATCTGTGATAGAGGAAGTTACAAGAACATCCAATCTTTATAACCAAAAAGCAAGTATAGAATCACCCCATTTGTTTTTGCAAGACTTCAAGAATATAATAAATATAATAAATTGAGAAAATTAATCACGATGCCTTAGTAGATACCTAATTGGTTGTGTAGCTTGGTTTCGAAGCATTATTCGAGTGTGATTTTTTTATAGTGCCCATATTGTTTGTAGAAACTACATTTCATTCTCTTCTTGCCATCACCTCTCCTCTTCTATTGATCTTCTTGTTCTTTTCTTTCGACAATATAGCTTCCTAACTCCCTCTTCGACGCTTTGTTTGTTTCCTTCCCCATTTTTTGGTTACCTAATTAGGGGGTCTCACTGGATCTAAACCACTTGAAGGCCACAATTTTTGTCCATTTATAGGGTATATGCAATTCCCATATGCTCTCAAGTTTGTTTCTACCTTGTAGCACTCATTCACAAATTGTAAAGGATCCTTACCTTATTCATGAATACTAGCTATTACATGTGGACAAGTCACATGAGTTAGATCCCACTTTCTACATGCACATGTCCCCCTTTGTAAATCTACCACATATTTATTATCCGAATACGACCTACACTACCACAAAAATAGCCTACGGAAACGCGCAAAAAATGTTGTCGTAGGCCTTTTGCAACGTTCATGTGCATGTTGCAAATCGCAGTGTTTCCGTAGAGGGAAAGGATACGAAAACTTTCATTGTGTGTTGCAAAAGGATGGATTGCACGTTGCGGTAGAACTTTGGCAACATTCACTTCGCGTTGTCGTAGACCTTTGGCAACATTCATTGCGCGTTGTCGTTTATAATTTTGGCAACGTTCATTGCGTGTTGCAGTAGACCTTTAGCAACGTTCTTTGCATGCTGCGATAGACCCTTTAGCAACGTTCTTTGCGTGTTGCGGTAAATACTTTTGGAAACACTCATTGCGCGTTGCCGTTGATACTTTTGGTAACACTCTTTGCGCGTAGCTGTTGATACTTTAGACAACACTCTTTCCGTGTTGCCGTTGATCTTTAACATTTTTTTTTAAAAATTTTTGTAAGTCAATATAGATAATTCCACTGATAACCAACAAATTTCTCAAACATATATGTAATATATAATATATGAAACACGTGTGCTATAAAAATAAATCAATTATTCAAAATAAATACTTTACAAAAAAAAGGTACTTTGTTCTCCTACATTAAAACAAAATATGCAATATAGGTTTTTCACCTATTTGATTACACATCGAAAGTTTGATATTTACTATCCCTCTAAATTGCAACATTATCTCTAGCAGACCAACAGCCATACAAAAAGGAACTACTATCACCATTTTCAACACATATCATCATTAAAGATTAGTACTTCCCTGGCTTCTGAAATCTAGCTTGAACTGTGCATATGACAAACCATCACAAAAACTACAAAATTGACTTTTACCTGCAAAGGCATTATAAAAGTTTAATCATCAGGACTCCAACTGCACTAAATGCAAAAATGTAGAAATAAATTATACTAAATATTAAAATTATCATTTTCTATTGTAAAACTTTACAGAAATTTGGACAAAGTCTCCCTATAAATTGGACTTAGCCAATCTGTAGAGGGATATCACAACCACCATAATACTTTAAAATATCAAAATAAAAACTCATTCATCATCAAACTACAATCAAATTAATCCAAAATCCATCACCAACTACACGCCAACAATAATCTAGAATCAATACTCATCACAACCAAAATCAACTCACACAATCTCACCTCCTCATTTTTTGTCATCCTCTTTGTCTACCTACAAGAATCTTTTCAAAATTGACAGATAGATAAAACCACACTATCCTTGATAAACACAAGAACAACTTAATGGAAGATTTTTTTTTTCTTTTTTTGAACTTTCCATATGTAGAAAAGAGAGGATAGAAAGACATTTATCAAGTCAATGACACCAATTGCATGTCTTGTGCTAAGTATCGAGACATTTTACAAGATTTTAATAACCTCTTTTCCCTTCGTAATTCTGTCCAATACTATTCATTCCTCCCTCGCGAAGATAGTGCCACTAAAAAAAAATCACTTGAGATTTTATTAACAGTTTTTGTTTCACTAATACAAGGAATCCTCATACTCCATTCTTAAAGTCAACTTGACTAGATTCCAACACATTTACTACAACAAGAATGACTCAAATCGTCAAATTTAGCATCAAGACTAATAAAGATTCAATATAAAACCCAAATACTTCATATCAAAACGACCAGAAATTAAAAAGGAGTGTAGAGATTTTATAGCTGGGGTGCCATGAAGTTCATTTCTTTGGAGTTTCCAAAGACATGAACAATAATAACTCTGTAATTGGACTTGTTCTTTGAGACACATCTCTCCATGTAAGCCAAAAATCTTCCATGAATTAATAGAATTGAAATGAGTACAAACACACATGGATTACATAGTGACAGAAGGGACAGGGGGAACACAAAAACACAATCATGTGAAATAAATTAAAATAATCAACAATATATGAAGAGGTTAGAGAAAACTTTAAATTTATCAACATAACATAATCCACAAGATGCAACTCACCTAGTTTTGGCATTGAATGTGAAGTACATTTACTCCGTCTCTGATGAACAATTTAAACAACATGAAGACCAAGATTATTAAATTTGCTTTAGTCTCCTTGAGTAATCACCACTACTACTCACCATTGGAATAAAAAGGGCACCCATAACGCTGTGCTATGATTCATTACTGCTGCCAGATACAAAATCACCAATGCAAACTCCATCACCCACAATAATTTTCTTTTTTTATTTTAACTACTCTAACAAGGACTTTTCTTTTCCAAAAAAAACTCTAAAGAAAGCAGAACCTTAATCCAAAATCCAATGCTCATAACAATCAATTGATAAAAGAAGTAACAATTAAAGTAGCCGTATCACAAACGCAATACTTGGCATTATCCTTGTGCCAGAGAGAAATATTCTTGGATCATCTATGCCATCCATCCAAGAATATGACTTACACAGGAAATGAAGTTTCAAGTATAAAAATGACTTCAAGCTTGGCTTGAATGACTCACAAGCCAAAGCTTTCACAGCCCCAGTCCAAGGCGCTTGAATCATTTTCCCCCTTTTACATTTGGATCAGACAGAAAAATCCAAAAAGACTAGGGATATTTTTTATTTATTATTTTTGCTTCTCACTAACATATAAAACTAAACCACAAACATTTCAAATAACTGTTATAATAATTTAAATTGCCATGATTTTTTCTTATTAATTACAAAACCACACATCCATTATCCCTCTTACCTTAAAAAAGAGGATGGATGATACTATTCAAGATAGATAGTAACCATTGTGTTCATACTGGAGCTTCCAACAGGTCTTGTTGGCTGCTTTGACAATCCCAAACACCTGATCATCAAACCTACTACTTTCGTGAACATCATTTCTAAACACAAATAAAAAGGAAAATTAGAAAATGTTTTGAACTAATGTTATATAAAGTAATCAATTTCAAGATGGGATTTAGTTATTACTAAACTAAATGTAAATAGAGTCTAACAATCCAGTATAGATTTTCCAAGATTAAGTGACAGTAACATCAAGTTCCACTTTTACATTGTTCTGCATTTCCTAACAATTCATTTCAGGTTGAAAATAGAACATACTAAAAAATTCATAATGAATTATCATGGTTAGTTATATATATATATATATAGCTCTATGAACATGCTCTGTGAACATGGTTTTGCACTGAGGGAATATCTGGCTTCTTCACAACACTCGTACTCATAGCAAGTCCTGCAAATGGGGAAAATGAGGGCATTAAATCGAATACTTGGTGTGAAGAATTAAGGGTCAATCATTTTCAAAAGTAAGCATCCCCACTAATTTAAGCAAACAACAATAGCACAACTAATCTGCAATTTGAATGAAATTAGCAAAACATGGGAAATACCATAAGGTAAATTTCAATGAGTTTTGTAAGTCAATAGTAAGTCAAAACTAAATATTAGAAGTGAAAATGTTCGACCTGCACTAAATGCCCAAGGATTGAGCGAAGTTGAGCCAGACGCAAATAGGCGGACTGAGGATTGAGATTTGAGAGGCTGAGCCTTGAGGAACTGAGGAGTGGTGAGTAGGTGACCAGCCAGGGGAGAACTACTAATTAAGGAATTTCGGAAACAGAAAATTACTATAAATTTCGAAATTACATAAATAGATACATGTATTCCATATACATACAAAATCACACTACTAAATCTCCACTTCTAATAGAAAAATCGAAATTTAACAAAAATTGAAATATGAGATTTCACATTATACCTCAAAATCAGCCCAAACATTTAACTAAGCCACTAATAAATCAAAGTTTCAAAATCTGAAATTAATTTTCATAATTTAAAAATCTGAAATATCACACATACATACATATACTGTATCACTAAATCGAAAAATCACATATATGCATAATATATAGATACACACACATCAATATACACATATTTGTGTGCGAGTGAGTGTAAGACTGCATATTTGTATGCGTGCGTGTTCGAATGTGTGCGTGCCCAGGGTGGGGAGAAGAGGGGCTTTACCGTAGCGAGGGAGTGGTCGTGGTGGTGTGAGGTTGCTGGCGTCGTGGTGGTGGTAGCCGAGTTGGTTCCGATCGAGAGTGATGGAGGCGAGAGAAGAGGGGAGACTGAGCAGCGAGAGAGACAGGGGCCGAGTGATCAAAGTCGGGTACGAGGGATTGAGGTTTAGGATTAAGATTTAGGTGGTTTTGGACTTGCGTTTGGTTTGTCATTTCTGAAAATTGTTTTTGAAAGTGAAAAGCTTGAAAACACATTCTGTTTGAAATTTTGCAGAATACTACTTAAACTATTTTTAATTAATTTTTACTTAATATTTTTTTGTAATGTTGATATTGAATTCAATAAAACTTTATTTAAGCTTAGTTCTAAATTAAGATAAAAAAAAAAAAAAAAAAATTATTTAGGCTTAGTTCCAAGTTAAGGAAAAAAAATTATATTAAGCTTAGTTTCAAGTTAGGATAATTCTTTAAAAAAAAAAAATCTCAAAACGCGTTTTCCGCATTTTCCAAGTTAGGTTTTTTATTTTGTTATCTTTTAAAATTTACAATTTAGCCCCCAACAATTTGCAATTTAGAGCTTGTTTGGTAAAGGTAAAAATTTTATCACAACTTTTCAAATTCAATCATCAATTCTTAGTCAAACCTACAAAATTTGACTTTTCAAACATTTTTAATCCACTCATCCAACAAAAAATCACAAAAAAATATAAAAATTCATATTACCAAACGGGCTCTTAATCCCATAATTTTAGATAATATGAAGTTTTTCTCTAATTAAACTCTTTGGCAACGTTCATTGCGCGTTGCCAAAAAGTTACCCTTGGAAACGCGTTCTGCGTGTTGCAAAAGGGTACCTTTGACAGTGCGCATTGCGTGTTGCGAAAGGGGACACGCAATGCGTACCTACGCGCCAAAGGGTAACCTTTTGGTAACGCACAACGAACGTTGTAAAAGGCTATAATGAGCAACATTCACTTGCTGAATGTTGCTAAATGTCAAATAAATCAATCAATGACAACATGCAATCACTGAATGTTGTGGTAGACCCCTTTTAACAACATGCAATTAGCGAATGTTACCGTTTGCATGTTGCAAAAGGCTATTTTTCTTGTAGTGCTAGAAACTTGAAATTGCATTTCTCCATTATAAGTTGCTTTCCACGAAAAAGAATTTTGTGTATCATTCTCAATTTTTTTTAACTATTTTTGGAAATATTTCACTCGAAGTCCTTGTCATCAAATCTCGACGTTTGTACAATCGAACCATCTTTTTATTTTGAATGAATTTAAGTAAAGTCAAAATATCCTTTTTCATTGCTTCCTTTACGTAGTTATTAAAGCATTCACACAGATTTTTCCACAAAATATCACATTTGGAAACCGTCAGGAAATGGGATTTTGACCATTGTTCAGTTAGCTTACTATATAGCCACTCCTAGGCAAATTTATTCCCCATCTTCATTTTTTTCCATCCAATACGTAAACTCAACCAAGTAAGCAGACTTTTAGTGCTCTCCACAATAAATTCTTAAGTTTCAACTCTTTCAAGTCTTTCCTAAAGACATTGGAGTACATATGTCCCACAGAAAACCGATGTTCAGTTATTGGAAACAACTCCAACACAATGTTCTCCAACCCACCCTTTTTGTCTATTAGACATAAATGTCAATCCATATGTACTTTCGAGCATCAAATGTTCCCCCAACAGATTTACAAAACCAAGTCCAACTAGCATTACTTTCACTTTCATACATTGGGAATATACAATTATTCCTGTCAATACTAACTGCAGCAAGTAAATGACCACCAAAATTTCCTTTTAAGAAACACCCATCTATGCATATAATGGGTCTACAACCACCTTCTTGCAAGCGTCAAAGCAACATAAATAGAGTTAAACACAAGCCCATCTAAAGAGAGTATAATAGTTGAATTAGGATTTGTTCTTCTAACCTTAGCTGCTTATGATCCCTATTGCACATATGCCCAAGTAGCGATTTTGTAAGGAACCCATTAACTTATCTCCTAGTCCTCCAGGCCTTTTTGTCACTAATCTCTACACCATAGTCTTTCAAAACGGTGGCCTTGAAAAGTTTGACATCCGAGTTCGGCGCAATGATAAAAGTCTCAAATGCACCTACGTGCTAAATAACTAAAAGATACGCGTCTATTCTTCAACTCTCTACTGCACGTGTGGTTCCATTCATATGATTTAACCTGCCACGGTGAATCTTCCTCCAAAGGGGAGGACCAGATATGCCATGGACACTTGCTTTCTTTGCAACAACCTTCTATTCTTATTTTATCATTATAATGAAAAACTACCTCAAATTGATTATGAATTCTAATTTTTTTTAACCACAACCTTTAGATCTTGTTTAGCCCTAAACTTCAGTCCTACCTCAAGCACGTGATCCACCATATCTTCTTCACTATTAAATTCTAGATATCTAATGACTTCCTCATCACTGTCAGAATGAACGCATTGAAGGTCATCGGAAAGAGCATATTCAGAATTGTCAAATTCATTTGCATCTTCCATTGCCACTATCTCATTCCTCATATCTAGTTCAAGGTTCTTGGTGACGTTTTACTCAATAGAGAATGTCATCTTCTTCTCCAAAACTATAATCAGAATCATTGAAAGTTATGTATTCTTCATCCGAACAACTACTCAAATAACCTAGACAACATAGATTACAAATTTGTTCAGCGGAAACTATATTGAAAAATATACATCGTTAAGAACTGATGAAAGTTTTATGGTACTTCAATACAACAGACCACATTAACTATGTGTATAGTATTGTGACCCCAAAGTCAGTCTAAGAATAAGAAAGCATGTGATAACCTTCATGTCTGACATGTCGAATAAATTAGATGACTGTGGTCCCAAGCCTTCGATTTTTTGCTTCATAAAAATTTGTATTTTGTTTGCGGTCTAAAGGGGATGATTTGGAGATTAGGGAACGATGTTTTAGTGATACAAGATTTGGGTAGAACTTCCCACCAAATGGACGCAATGGATTTTGAGAAGAAGGGAAGTGAGGGAGGGAAGACGTCTGCCTGTATGTGTGGGTTTAGATTTTGTTATAGATAATATTTCACTAGAAGGTCCTCAGATTCTATGTTCATGCATTTCGGTCTTTATATTTTAATTTAAATCATTAAGGTCCTAATAGTAATAATACAAGAATTATTATGTGCCACTTCATCACTTAACAGTACCACATCATCATTTTTGGATGTTAATAGAGTGAATGATCATGAAACGGTTTGGAACTACAATGACCCTCGCTGCAAGTTTTTAACTTCAGTGACCATTTTGTTATTTTCGAGAAACTTCCAATTCCTTATGGTAAGTGCAAGTCTTTTGAATTTCATTGTACTCAGTAGAAGTTTAAGTTCTTAATAATTACTATGTACCAAACATGCACTGCTCATTCAATCTCGACAATAAGTGAACTTTTATTGGTTCTTACATAACAGTTATTTTTATTTTTTTTTAGATTTGTATTGAATCAATGATTTCTGCATTTGTGTTCAGCTCTTTACCTGGTTGTTGTTGTTGTTGCCACTATTGCTGCGTTTATTGGCCAACAAGTGGTGACAAAGGTGATTATCATGATAGGACGGGCATCATTAATCATCTTCATTTTGGCACTTATAATCATCATGAGTGCCATCGCTCTAGATCAGTAGCTTCATTCACCATTTTTATATTGGTTAAAATCATAAAATTTCTTTGGAGTTCTGTTTTCAATTATTTAGGTTAAATGACGATAAATCTGTCCACATGCAACTATTCACTTGATCCATTAACCAACTTTTAGTACACACGTACATGCTTGTATAATCGTATATCTTGTTAGAAAATTCATTACAGATAATTGTTTATCTATAACCAAAAATCATCATGCTGAATTATCAAAAATTGAATGACTGAAACGGAAGCATACCTTAATCAGATATGGTTCACGATGATCGATTCGCGGTTGGGTCTTCCAAATCAACACTTAGTCCTTATTTTCTCTCTGATGATGGAATGTCAAAAAGAATGAACAGTATGTACTATTCGAGGACCATAACCGTGTTTATATACTGAATTTTCAGTTAACCTAATTCAGACCATCATGAAATTAGGTAATGGCCTGGTATCTACACATAAAAGTCCATACATCAATTAGATGCATTAAAGCCTAATATACTAAATCCTTATTAGATCACTTTAAATGGCCTTAACCAAATTTCATAGCATTTTATTCAATACACAATAATTCACATATAAGCTCACACGATCGATTAAAATCCTTACAATCTCCCACTTAAGCTATATGTGTAACCTTACAATTGTGTATCAAGCATAATCTTATGAGTACTCAGAATTTTGCTATCATTACTGAATGCATCCCTAAGCAATCCGGTCCATCAATTATATCAACATAGGATCAAATCGGCTTTCGCTACATTTATCATAACTAAGCCCATCAATGGTCACGTATATCAACATAACTGAATGACATGGATCAAGTATGGATGTGTAGCATGGAAATTACATGTAATGTGATCTTTAACATGCATATTTCCAACTGGCCCAACTTTAGTGAGATCATCTTGAAACGAGTTCAGAGATAATAAACTGAAACCTTACAGCTGTAAATTACTTTAACTTTAAACTGTATCCAAAAGGACAGTAAATGTGTTTAAAGCACCCAAAATACAAACTCCCACTGAAACCAAATATCCTCAAGAAATACAACACATATATGAGCAATGTGCTCATGAAAGACATTGGGTGGTAATACCTTAGTAAGCGGATCCACAATTGTGGAGTTTGTCCCAATGTGCTCTTATTGACACATGTCCACTCTGAACGTATCCTTCACAACCAGGAACTTATGTCAATGTATTTTGACTTAGTTGAGCTCCGGTTGTTACTGGAATATAAAACTGTTGAGTTATTATCATAGTATAACTTTAGTGGTCTTTCTATACCATACAGAATACGCAGTCCAGTTACAAAATTTCGCAACTATATTCCATAATTAGATGCCTCCAAAAATGATACAAACTCTGCTACCATGGTGGAAGAAGCTATAAGTGCCTGCTAAGCACTCCTTCCAGAAATAGCTCCTCCAACTAGCAAATAGATGTAGCCTGATATGGATCTCCTACTATTTTCGCATCTAGCAAAATCGGAATCATAATACCATATGATCTCCAACTGATCCAATTTTCTATATGTGAGCATGTAATCTTTTGTTGTCTTTAAATACCTTATAACCCATGTTTGGCTGCTTTCCAAATGATCCATCCCAGGGTTACTTAAATATCTCCTTAGTATCCCATTAATGTATGCAATATCTGAACGCATATAAATTTGAGTATACATAAGACTCCCTGTAGCTGAACTACAGGGGATCTTCTACATTTCCTTAACTTCAAGATAACTTTTCGAGCATTGGTTGAGACTAAATTTGTCTCCCTTATCGATAGGGTTGTCCCCTGATTTACTGTCTAGCATAACAAACCTCTTAAGTACTTTATCGATATAGCCCCTTTTTTTTTATAATCCAAGAATGCCCCTAGAGCGATCTCGGTGTATCTGAATCCCTAATACAAAATAGGCATCACCAAGATTTTTAATCTCAAGATTCCTTGATGAAAAATCTCATAATTTTATATAACATGCATATATCATTGGTGGCAAGCAATATGTTATCAACATATAAAATCAGGAAAATATACTTACTCCCATTGAACTTGTAATACACACAACCATCAACAACATTAATCTTAAGACCAAAGAGATAATTACTTGATGAAATTTGTATTACCCTTAACGGGAAGCTGGCTTGAGCACAGAAATGGATTTCTAATTGCACCATATAGATCGTCTCATCAATGTCTCCATTGAGTAACGTCATTTTAACATCCATCTGATGTAACTTAAGGTCAGAATGTGCAACAACCATAACATTCTTGAAAGAGTCTTTCCTTAGAACCGAAGAGAAAGTTTCTTTAAAGTCAATGCCATCATTCTGTGTAAAGCCCTTAGATACAAGATGAACCTTATATCTTTCCACATTACCTTTCGAATCCCTCTTAGTTTAAAAATCCATTTAAGAACAATGGGCTTCGCACCTTCTGGTAATGGGCAAGATCCCAAAATTTATTGTCTTTCATATGCTTATACTCCTTATTTGTGGCATCAATCCACTTTTGAGAGTTAGAACCCTGCATGGCCTGATGAAAATTTGATTAATTTCAAGTACTCATGACACCTAAATACATCATGACCAGATTTAGCACAAAAATTACAAAATACCTGAAAAATAGATGTATCTTGCCGACTCTGTCGAGGTTGAAATTTCCTGCCGTTCTGATGGTGATGGACGGACTCATTTGGCTTGTACAGATTCGGCTGAAATTGTCTTCTTGTATAGTTCCAAGCTGGATGTAAGTTTTGAGTCCCAGCCGCATCTGTATAATTTCTATTCTGTTCCATGTACCTATATCCAGATTCTCTTACAAAGTGTATTTTATGGTCATGATTTTTACCTTTACCTTCATATCCAAGACCTATTTTTAGGCTGACAGGTCTGCCACTGTTAAGGATTTCATCAAGCTGGACGGATCCACATGCCAGGTTCTTGATTTCGTCTTGTGCTTTAGGAAGTTCTGAACTTAACCTGCTTACCTCATTTTGTTCATCATCTAAGACTGCAGATACGTCGTCCAATTGTTGTTCCCTGCTGTGCTCAGCGAAGGCGTGTAACAGTTGAATCTTCTCTTCTGCATCTTGAAGTTCCTTCCTCAAGTTTTCAGTATTTGGTCCAGGTTTATCTACATAAGAAGAGTTACCAGATTCAGTACCAGACAGCTGTAAAGCAGTAAGGGTAGTTACCTGTTTTTCAAAATTGCTGCTGTCTGATTCTGATTGAGATTTATCTGAGTCTCCATCACTCCATGTAACATTCATGGCCTTCCTTCCCTTGGCCTTCTTTTGAGTATTAGGACAATCAGCTGCAATGTGTCCATATCCTTCACATTCTCTGCATTGGATTCGACTCCTAGGCTTCCCTTCAGACGTGTTGGCATTATTCTTTGGATAGAAATTATTTTTCTTCCATTGTTTTTTATTCTGGGCTTGAAGATTTGTAGATCTTTCTTTTTGTTTTCCCTTGAGGAACCTTTTAAATTGTCTGGTGAGAAGTACGAAATTTTCATCTTTGTCTGTATCCCCAGAGTCGTCTGGATTCGCACAGTTTGTCTTGAAGGAAATCCCTAGTGATTTGTCCTTCTTTCTTCGGGCCATATTTAACTCATAGGTCATCAATGACCCTACAAGTTCCTCAACTCGCATGGTTGAAAGATCCTTGCTTTCTTCAATTGCTGTCACTTTTGCATGGAACGTGTCTGGTAAAGATCTAAGGATCTTTTGTACAATCTGCTCATTTGAGGAGGTTTTCCCAAGTGCTTCAGCTGAGTTGGTGAGATCGCTTAATCTGGCATAGAAGCTTTTGAAGTCTTCTTTCTCATCCATAGACAGTTGTTCAAATTCCAAAGTGATCATCTGCAGCTTGGAGGTTTTGACAGCATTGGTTCCTTCGTTTGCAATTCTCAAAGCATCCCATGCTTCCTTGGCGGTCCTTAAAGAGGAGATGAGTCTGAATTGACCTGGATCAACCAAAGAAACAATAGCGTTAAGTGCCTTAGAATTCCAATTTATATTAGCAAATCCATCTGTAGTATAAGAACTTCTAGCTATAGTTGTAACAACACCTCCAACAATGACAGTGGGTGCTGTATAACCTTCAAGAACAGAAGTCCAACAACGTTCATCAATGATTGAATAAAAACTTCCATACGGATTTTTCAATATGCATAGTTACTACCAGTTAACAGAGGTGGCCTAAGAGATGCAGAATTTTCCATTTAGACAACCGAATCTCACTTTCTAGAAGGGAACCCGCTCTGATACCAATTGAAAATTTGAGGTTGTCTAACTTTTAATAATGGACTGTCACAGATGTGTCTGTACAGTAACCAGTTAACAGTAATTTGTTAAGTTTGTTTAGCGCAGTACCAGATGAATCTTGCTCAGGCAGATTCTTCTGGATAGTAAAACGTAAAAAATCAGAATAAATTGTGCGGAATAGTAAATAGACAAGATCACAATAATTTGAGCTTAACGTGGGAAAAAACCCTAACAGGGAAAACTCACGGTTCCCATCCTGCGAACAAAAACAAATCACTATATAAGGAAATAGTTTACACATATCAATCTTAACTACAGGATAAATCTACGAATAGACTTTATCAAACATACAAGAAATAGATCACTCACTGATCCTTCTGCGGCATGTAATGTGAGCTGGCGTCCCACCACTCTTCAGTAGTTTTCTTTGACTCTGCAACACTTTTCAGCAACACGAACTCCTGTTCGATCTTGATCCAAACCTCCCGTTTAATCTTCACGCTGAAATCCTTTCCTCCTCTAAGTGATTGAATCCTCCTCCCGGGGTATTGAAGTCACAACACAATTGAAGCTTTAATTATATTTGCACCATACAAAAATTAAGCTTCAAGACTTCGAAAGTGGACGTGTATTTTTGTAAGCACCACACGGATTTTTGATTCTACACGTCACACAAAAAACGTCCCATTTTTCTTCTCTTATAGTGCAATTAGGTTTTCTTGCTTCCCAAGTTTTCCTTGCATAAGATCTCTACTACCTGCAAAACATGGTAGAGATAATTAGTAAAAGGTAAGATAGTTATTCTTAAATAAATCTTACCATGAATAATGATAATGATAAATCATAGAAGATCTTACCATTTATCAATCAAGTGATAAACCTTGATATTTATCACCATACTTTCGGCCCCTATGAATATTCTTCACAATCAAGATTTTCGACCTTATAAACTTACCATATGCAAAGATAAGATTAAAAATATTCTTGACCATATCAAGAAGATACTTACCATATCTTGAATAAGCTTGAGTATCAATAATAAACACAAAATATATCAAAAGATAATCACATCAATATTTCGAGATTATGATCAATATTTTCGAGATTATGATCAAATCAATATCACTATTTTCTTGATCATTATCTTTCCAAAAGTGTTTTTCTCGAAAATAAATATTTACATAATTTAATTAAACTTAATAAATTACTAAATACACGTATTTAGTAATTAAATCAAGTTTCATTAAATTACACATTCTTGAAAAATAGGAAATGCCAATAATATAAAATTAACAATCTCCCCCTTTGGCTTTTTCTATTTTTCCGAAACCCGTCATCTTTTTATGATCACAATAAATCAATTAGCTCCCCCTATAAAAAATCTCCCCCTCAAGATATGCATCAAGATAAACACAATCAATAAATGCATGTAAAGCAATCAACACATAGAGAGCATAAAAAAAGATGATATCCAAATGCTACTCCCCCTTTTCGGTGAAAGAGGAGAAGCCAAAGTATCACAAAACCTGCATTAAAAAGTTCACAATCTAAAGTCGAACAGGAGAACAAAAGTGTTAAGTCAAAACATGATAACAATGATTTCAAATTACTGAAAATAAGTAGATGAGACGGCAGGGTTAAGATCAGTCTGGAGTCTTCCTTTGCTTCTTAGAGGCAGGGAGCTTCTTGGCTGCAACCTTCCTCTTTTCTTTGGCTTCCACAGGAGCCACATTTGTCGAAGACCCACCAAGTAACTGATCAAGTGTGTCTTCAAGACGTTTAACACGCACACTGAGTTCAGATATGTATGCTTTCATCCCAGCATTCCCTGCTTCCATCTGACCAAGCCTGGCATCTTTATCAGCTGAATCCTGATTTCCAGCACTAGTCTCATCCATAACCTGCTTCTTGTGACCCGTCTGCATCTCCAGAGTCTTTCTGCATCTGGCCCTGTTTAACACTTTGGGGGTGATCACCAGATCATCTTCCAGTGTTTGGATACCCTAATCATTCAAAAATTGTGAAATAATCCAAGGATAAACCAACAGATAAGTATTCCCTTGTCTAGGGCCACTTCCCGAGACCCTTCCAATGATAGAATTCCAGATTCGGGCAGCAAGGTCAATATTTCATTTGGTCCCCAGCAGAAAAAGAGTTCTACCAGATTCCCTCTTAAAACTCGAGTCATGGATGAGTTGGTCAAAATTTGCTTTTACAATTTTGTGAAGTATTTGATACTTCTTTGACATTTCTGACCTAGGCAATTGTTTTAACCCCTTCACTAGCCATGTGATCTTTCCCCCCGACAACTCCATAGCAATTTCATCATTAGTGGCTTCCATAGATTCATCATCATCAGCCACAGCATCATTAAGTCCTAACCACTTTCTTAGTTCTTTTGCTGAAATCTTAATTAATTGTCCTCTAACAAAAAGTGAAGTGGTAAAAAGGCATTTTTTGGAGTTATAGTCAATGGGGATGTTGGCATAAAATTCCTTGACCAGAGTCTCATTAATCTCCCCCTTACAATCAGTCAATTTTTTCAATCCAAAGTGTGACACTATATCATCAATCTCAAAGTCATCAAATTCACCTACAGTTACTCTAGACTCATAATGCAACCGTTTACCCGAAATATGTTTTTGGAAATCAGTGTATGCTTCAGACCCGGCTCCCTCGATGGGGCCTTCTCCGAGCCGTACTCATGGTCTTTCCACTCCCCCCAGGATTGGGCTCCCACAAGGGGCCTTCTCCCAATCTTACCCTGAAGTGGATTTTTGCCTCCCCAGGGATTCGAACCTTGTACCTAGGGGTTAAGTACAAACTTCATGGAATCCCTGGTACCATTAGACCAGGGATTCCATGAAGTTTGTACTTAACCCCTAGGTACAAGGTTCGAATCCCTGGGGAGGCAAAAATCCACTTCAGGATAAGATTGGGAGAAGGCCCCTTGAGGGAGCCCAATCCTGGGGAGAGTGGAAAGACCATGAGTACGGCTCGGAGAAGGCCCCAGTGAGGGAGCCGGGTCGTTACAAAAAAGGCATTGTAATACCCCGATTAAGAAAGATTAAAAAGAAATGATAGGTACTACTCATGCCAACAAGGTGCACTTTCTTTTCCGGAAGTCCATCGTTAGAAATTCCAAAGTTAAGCGTGCTTGGCTTGGAGCAATTCTGGGATGGATGACCTCCTGGGAAGTTTTCTCGGGGAGCGTGCGAGTGAGGACAAAGCATGCTGAAAAGACTCGTGTTGGTACAGTGGGGACAGTACGCCATCATTTAACAGTCGGGACAGCCCGTTAAGTGGGACCCGAGTCGTTACAAATGGTATCAGAGAGGCCGCCAGCCGGAAATCGGGAACTAAGTGCTACGCCATATGGCGGGAGCCACCTCTAGAATCCCAACGCCTGGCAACAGATCCTCAGATGGGTTAAGCGCGACGAGGACGTCGCGAGTCTAACAGGGGGTGATTGTAATACCCCGACTAAGAAAGATTAAAAAGAAATGATAAGTACTACTCATGACAACAAGGTGCACCTTCTTTTTCGGAAGTCCATCGTTAGAAACTCCAAAGTTAAGCGTGCTTGGCTTGGAGAAATTCTGGGATGGGTGACCTCCTGAGAAGTTTTCTCGGGGAGCGTGCGAGTGAGGACAAAGCATGCTAAAAAGACTCATGTTGGTACGGTGGGGACAGTACGTCGTCATCTAACGGCCGGGACAGCCCGTTAAGTGGGACCCGGGTCGTTACACATTAATTTTGAACTTAGATGTAGACCCAAATACTATGTCATCAACATATATTTGAGCTATAGTTAGTCCAGGATTTAGATGCTTAATGAAAAGAGTTTTATCAGTTCCTCCCCTTTTGTATCCGTTGCTTAGCAAGAATGATGTGAGGCTTTCATACCAAGCTCTGGGGGCTTGTTTCAACCCACATAATGCCTTTTTGAGTCTAAAGACATAATCCGAGTGAGATGGATTTGTGAAGCCTTGAGGCTGCTCCACATAGGCTTCCTCATTAAGCACACCATTCAGAAAGGCACTTTTGACATCCATCTGAAATAGTCTGAAGTAGATGTAGCAGGACATAGCTAGCAACAGCCTGATGGATTCCAGTCTGGCTACCGGAGCAAATGTCTCGTCAAAGTCTATCCCTTCAATCTGGGTATAGCCTTGAGCAACAAGTCTGGCTTTATTTCTTACCACATTTCCTTGTTCATTTGACTTATTGTTGAAGATCCATTTGGTTCCAATTACATTACCTTCTTTAGGACGTAGAACCAGCTCCCAGACATTGTTTCTTTCAAATTGGTTAAGTTCCTCCTGCATAGCTTGTACCCAGTGTTCATCTGTCAAAGCTTCCTTGACATTTTTTGGCTCAATTTGAGACATATGACAGATGTTACTCATCTCAGCAAATTTTCTTCTGGTCACATTTTTCTTAGACATATCAGTGAGAATGTTGTCAAGTGGATGTGCATTTTGGATCCTAGCAGGTGGTAGTCTCGATGCTTCTGATTCAGCAATATCAGGTGTATCTGGGTCATCAGATTCGTCTCGATCTGCAGATATTATTGGGTGCCCAGACTCATCCTGATCGAATTCTTCAGTATTATTGAGACTTTCAGCTTGGTGCTGATCTTCTTCTGATTTTTCGCTTCCAGCTTCTTCTTTTGGTAGAATTTCCAGTTGATCACCATCTGCTACCTGCAAATCCGAATTTACACAATTAGTATCATCCACTTTCACATTAATTGACTCAAGAACAGTTTGAGTTCTTAGATTGTAAACTCTATAGGCCCTACTATTTTCAGCATAACCCAAAAATATTCCATCATCCGATTTTGAGTCAAATTTTCCTAGGTGTTCTCTATCTTTCAAAATGTATCATTTACTTCCAAAGGCATGAAAGTAATCAACCCTAGGTTTTCTACCCTTCCAAATTTCATATGCAGTTTAGTTTGTTTCAGATCTAAGCATGACTCTATTGATAATATAACAAGCAGTGTTTATGGCTTCTGCCCAAAATTTCGTGGGCAATTTGTTGAGCATGACACGAGCCATCTCTTGTAGAGTTCTATTTTTCCTTTCCACCACTCCATTATGTTGAGGAGTCTTTGGGGATGAGTACTCATGCTTGATCCCATATTGGATACAAAAATCAGCAAACTCTCTTCCATGATCACTTCTGATCTTTTTGACTCTTACCTGTTCGTCGGCCTTTTCATTGCTCAATTTCTGAAAAAGATTAACAAAATTGTCAAAGGTATCAGATTTATCCCGAATAAACATGACCCATGTGTATCTGGAGAAATCATCAACACACACATAAATATACCTCTTGCCACCAATACTTTCCTTTTGGATAGGACCCATCAAATCCATGTGAATTAGTTCAAGTATATGTGAGGTATTAACAGATGTACCTGATTTTTGTTGACTTTTGATTTGCTTACCCTTTTGACAATCACCACAGATTTCATCTGGAATATTGTTTATGCAGCTTGGAGGTTTTGACAGCATTGGTTCCTTTGTTTGCAATTCTCAAAGCATCCCATGCTTCCTTGGCGGTCCTTAAAGAGGAGATGAGTCTGAATTGACCTGGATCAACCAAAGAAACAATACGTTAAGTACCTTAGAATTCCAATTTGCATTAGGTAATTCATCTGTAGTATAAGCACTTCTAGCTATAGTTGTAACAACACCTCCAGCAATGACAGTGGGTGCTGTGTAACCTTCAAGAACAGAAGTCCAACAACGTTCATCAATAGATTGAATAAAAATTTTCATACGGATTTTTCAATATGCATAGTTACTACCAGTTAACAGAGGTGGCTTAAGAGATGCAGGATTTTCCATTTAGACAACCGGATCTCACTTTCTAGAAGGGAGCCCGCTCTGATACCAATTGAAAATTTGAGGTTGTCTAACTTCTAATAATGGACTGTCACAGATGTGTCTGGACAGTAACCAGTTAACAGTAATTCGTTAAGTTTGTTTAGCGCAGTACCAGATGAATCTTGCTCAGGCAGATCGTCTGGATAGTAAAACGTAAACAATCAGAATAAATTGTGCGGAATAGTAAATAGACAAGAACACAATAATTTGAGCTTAACGTGGGAAAAAACCCTAACAGGGAAAACCCACGGTTCGCATCCTGCGAACAAAAACAAATCACTATATAAGGAAAGAGTTTACACAGATCAATCTAAACTACAGGATAAATCTACGCATAGACTTTATCAAACATACAAGAAATAGATCACTCACTGATCCTTCTGCGGCATGTAATGTGAGCTGGCGTCCCACCACTCTTCAGTAGTTTTCTTTGCCTCTGCAACACTTTTCAGCAACACGAACTCCCGTTCGGTCTTGATCCAAACCTCCTGTTTGATCTTCACGCTGAAATTCTTTTCTCCTCTAAGTGATTGAGTCCTCCTCCCGGAGTATTGAAGTCACAACACAATTGAAGCTTTAATTATATTTGTACCATACAAAAATTAAGCTTCAAGACTTCGGAAGTGGACGTGTATTTTTTTAAGTACCATACGGATTTTTGATTCTACACGTCACACAAAAAACGTCCCGTTTTTCTTTAGGTTTTCTTGATTCCCAAGTTTTCCTTATTGCATAAGATCTCTACTACCTGCAAAACATGGTAGAGATAATTAGTAAAAGGTAAGATAGTTATCTTTAAATAAATCTTACCATGAATAATGATAATGATAAATCATAGAAGATCTTACCATTTATCAATCAAGTGATAAACCTTGATATTTATCACCATATTTTCGGCCCCTATGAATATTATTCACAATCAAGATTTTCGACTTTATAAACTTACCATATGCAAAGATAAGATTAAAAATATTCTTGACCATATCAAGAAGATACTTACCATATCTTGAATAAGCTTGAGTATCAAGAATAAACACAAAATATATCACAAGATAATCACATCAATATTTCGAGATTATGATCAATATTTTCGAGATTATGATGAAATCAATATCACTATTTTCTTGATCACTATCTTTCCAAAAATATTTTTCTCGAAAATAAATATTTGCATAATTTAATTAAACTTAATAAATTACTAAATACACGTATTTAGTAATTAAATCAAGTTTCATTAAATTACACATTCTTGAAAAATAGGAAATGCCAATAATATAAAATTAACAAATCATCTTCCACCATTCCATTATATTCCTTATGTTCTTGGAGAAATACTATTAAATTATCCAGAATAATATTTTTCCCTTCTCTCGTGGATCTCCTCAATGACTTTGGTTATTGAGGTTGTTGAGTTTGTACTTCTGAAAATTACCTTATTTTGGATGGGAGGTTCTTTAACATTGTCTAGTTGAGGTTCCAGATATACTTCTTGATCAATGACATGCATAGAAACTTGCACGTTGTCAAAAGCAATAGTAGGAATCGAAACTGATCCTTTCTCAACTTCTCCTTAAAGACAATATCTCTAACCTTATTTCTCCACCCCAAACTTAGCATCCTCAAAAAATATTGTAGTTCCCGTTTCAAAAATTTACTTAAGTGTGGGATCATAAAATTTATAGCGCCTCGATCGCTCAGAATAACCAATAAAGTAGCTGCTTACTGTTTTGGAGTCCAATTTCTTTATGTGGCCTATAAGGCCTAGCCTTAGCTGGACATCCCCAAATGTGAAAATGTTTTAGACTAGGTTTTTTGCCTGTCAAAAGCTCTTAAGGTGTTTCAGCAACAGCTTTAGTTGGTACTATGTACAACCTTTCTTTAAATGTCCATATTTCTGGCAAAAGAAACAACTTTCAATTTTTTTATGTGATTTCTTTTGTTTTTTACCCTTAGCAACTTTATGTTCTTTATTTGTTTTCTTGCCCTTATCTTTAGAGGTATTTGCCATGTCAACTCTTTCAGTTCTGTTCTGCTTCAACTTTTCTTCCTCTTGCACACAAAATGAAAAATGAGCACATTAAGTGTCCATTTCCCCCTCTTTTGACAGTTACAACTGATCATAAATTGACTGAATTATGCAAGAAGCTTGTACACTATTAAATGAGCTCATTGAGAGTCAATTTCTTCTTTGACAGTTATAACTGACCCAAAATTGACTGTATTGTGTAGGAAGCGATAACAATACCAAATGACCTGGCAAGTCATCAGACAAGTCGAGTTTTAGTGCTTTAAGTTTTAAAGCAGTTAGCAGTGTGAGACATCTACATGATGTACTCCCTTATGTTCACATTTCCTTTATACTTTATTGAAATCAAGCTTTACATAAGCGTTCTTGTTTCAAACTTATTGTTTTTTGCAAAACGTTTCTTAATTTCGGTAAGGAACTCATTGGAATCATTTACCTCCTCAGATACTGTGCCACTAAAGGCTTCCGAAATGCCATGCGTAATGATCATTAGACTCATGCAACATGAGCAATCTCACTTCTCAAAGTTCCTCCTTTGATTATATGAACTTTCATCCGTCAGAGGAATAGGTTGCTCAATCCTTAGTGCAGGATCTAGATCCATGTAGTCAAGAACAATATTAATTTTCTATGTCCAATCCTTGAAGTTTGTTCCATAAGCACTGGGATTAAATTTAAGCTCGCAGAGTACTACTAGCAGAATTTGAAACCGAATAGAGAACACTTAAACAAAATAGCTCACATAAGTACCTTATTATGCAAATCATACTTTCAAATAATGGTAGGGCCCATCACAAGATACCTAGCACAACATCAATATTTAGTCTTTGGACAAGAATATTGACTTGTAAGTGCTACTCTTGGTGTAGTGATCAAACACTGACAGTAATACATGTCAAGCAATAAACTTTTCTTTGGACTGATTTATTGATCACACGTTAAACCAAATAACCGTCACGTGTTTATCACCACAAGTTCATGTGAAATTCAAGCCAAATATTGACCTTCCTTTGGGCCGATCAATATCCGCATCAATAATACACAAACACTTAATTTTCCCTTAGTGTAGTGATCAAATACTGGCAACAAGACATGTTAACCAATAAACCTTTCTTTGGACTAATTTATTGATCACACGTCAAACGAAATAATTGCCACGTGTTTACCACTGCAGGTGCATGTGAAATTCGAGCCAAACATTGACCTTCCTTTAGGCCGATCAACATCCGCAATGAATAACACACACACACACACACACACAAATACCTTCTAATATTCTAAATTAATTAATATCCACAAAAGAGGTTACTTTGGTAACATGTTGCTTCAACTAATTTACTTTCGAATATTATATCTCTCAAAAGAGTCCGTAGTACCAAAATTTGAAATTGAAATCCACCGATTTGCATATATTTCTGACTTTAGGATTTGAATAGAGAATTCAAAACTTTTGAATAAAGCAATCCTTAAGTTGGGAGGGTCAATTGCAATATTCTTAAACTTTTGGTGGTCAATTATGAAAATTTTTAAGCTTGAAGGACATAATTGAAAATTCTCTAGAACCTTATTGGCCAATTTAGAGAAATTCCAAACGTTAGGTCCCAATTTGAAAGAAAATCAAACTTTAGGAGCCAAAATAGAAAATTTTCAATCTTTGGAGGCTAATTTAAAAAATTTCAAACTTTAGGGACCAATTTAGAAAAGTTTTAAACTTTAGTACCAATTTAGAAAATTTTCGAAACTTTAAGTGCTGATTTAGAAATTTTCAAACTTTAGGGGTTGAAATATAAAAATTTTCAAACTATAGGAGCCAAAGTACGAAATGTCAAAACTTTAGGGACTGAATTATATAATCCAAAACTTTAATAATTCCAACTTTAATACTTTATAACCTTAGGGGTTTAATTATAAATTCCATAGCCTATATGGTTTAAACTTTATTCAAAACAATCAGGGAGGACCACAGTTGCAAATTACACAAAATATCCAAAATTGCATAACAACCCCCAAAAACTTCTAATTCACAACCAAGGCCCCTGCCCAATAAATTCATTCTTCAGCAATTAAGGTTTCAAATTAACCCTAACAGCTGCCGCCGTCGCCCCCAAATCAGACCACGGCACAGCCCTAGGAGCTGATCTCCTGCAGCGCAGCGCCAAACCTGGTGCTATGCGCCTACATTGCCCATAGCAGAGGAACCACTCGCACAAACGACGCCCGGATGCCCTTCGTGCTGTGCCCTTCTCGCAGTGCCCTTCCCAGTACCGGCCACACCTTCTTCTTCATCACAAAACTCGAGTTTAGACTCAACTCCAAAATCTGATTCAAAACCAAATTCTATAGTCGATTGATTTCAACCCAAGTTCAGAAAACCATACCCAACATCGTAAAATTCATGATTCAATACCCAAATCATATACATAGCACTAAGCAGAAGTTATTCACACGGTTGAATTCATTTGAGTTCTCACGGTAGTGAGCAATAATCAAATCATGCATATAGTATACATATTCCAGAATTAATTATTTTCATAAACACAGATCATATTCATACGAACACATATCTAATTATCCAATTCTTAACCAGACTAATAATTTTTCGAAATCAATTAAAACTTTGAATTTTCAGTCCAAATCATACAAATAAACATAGATCTGATTATCAACACGATGATTGGCTCTGATACCACTTGTTAGAAAATTCATTACAGATAATTGTTTATCTATAACCAAAAATCATCATGATGAATTATCAAGAATTGAATGACTGAAGCGGAAGCATACCTTAATCAGATATGGTTCACGATGATCGATTCGCGGTTGGGTCTTCCAAATCAACACGTAGTTCTTATTTTCTCTCTGATGATGGGATGTCAAACAGAATGAACAGTACGTATGATTTGGGGACCATAACCGTGTTTATATACTGAATTGACAGTCAACCTAATTCGGCCCATCATGAAATTATGTAATGGCCTGGTACCTACACATAAAAGTCCATACATTAATTAGATGCATTAAAGTTCAATATACCAAATCCTTATTAGATCAATTTAAATGGGCTTAACCAAATTTGATAGCCTTTTATTCAATACACAATAATTCACATATAAGCCCACATGATCGATTAAAATCCTTACAATTCATACTTATTTTTTCGTGAAACAGTTGGAGTTGGCATTTCAAACATGATTGAAAATATTGAGAGGCATGAATACATGGGATTTGAGAATCTCTACAAGTATAAAGTTTAACATTTCTTCGAATCCTTGATGTTATACCATTCCCGTCACATCCTTGCCCTTAAGGTGTGCGCATGAGCGCGGGAGTATGTGTTCATATCATCAGTTGCGAGATCAATTGTCTTTTAGTTCTTTGCTCGGTGGTTGTGTTTGATTGTTTCTTTTTTTTATTATTGAAAATGTGTTTTCCTTATCAATTTTTCAGCTTTTGTCCCATTTGATTGCATTTATTTTGCAATTGATTTGAGAAAAACAAATTCTTATGAATTTGGTGGTAAAATATTTTTCATCTTGTGTGGAAATTGATTTAGGCTCCGTTTGGTCCTTTTTTTGTTGTTGTTAATTAACTTATTTTTTTTCTAGAAATTAACATTATTATATATCAAGTACAAGTGTGTGAACAATTAATTTTTTTTATTAAAAATAGTTCAATTTTGCTAAATTTTTCATGAAAAATAATGTTAATCATACAACAAAACTTGAAAATTCTTCACCTCTACACCTAGAAAATTAATTCAATCAAACACTTTCAATTGATATTTTCCATGAAAGTAATTTCCAGACAAATCAATTCCCTGAAAATTATTTTCTTTCCACAATTTGCCATTTTTTCAATCAAACAGACCCTAATTGTTTATAATGAAATAATCACTAAAATGGACATGGAAAATAAATTTTCATGGTTCGGCTTCTACTTTTATTATTATCTTAATCTTAATTTTGAGGTAGGTGCTTAGTTGAAAGTTCATTGATATATTTTTATTTAGAGAGTTTAATTGCAAAATCCAACTAAAACATAAAGTATTATACTTTTAATGATAATCTATTTTATTTTAAAAAATTTAGTTTAACCAGTATAAGTATGTGTGTTGCACGTCTTATGTGTATGATGAATTATACACATGATGTTTTTGAAGTAAGAACATTGGTTTTGAACAGTTTCTATCTTAATTATCTTTGTGAGGTTTTGACGAAATCAAGTTAACTCTACTAAACAATCAAGGAAGAAAAGAGAAGGGTTAATGTATTGTGTGTTGTATTGTTCAGTCTAGTCAAGTCATTATGGAAAATCAAACATTGCTTACTCAAATATAGTACTATTTCCCTACATCCCTACAATATTAAAAGAGTCAAAATTGGTTTCACTATTCATTTGTCTGGTTGAAAAGTTGTAGATCTCATAAAATATGTGGATAAATTTAATTGTTTACTTTGACTTGAATTAAAATATTCACCAAAAAATAAATCACTACTTTTTCAAAACCCATTCTCTCTGTACTTAAGAAAAGTATGTCATGTGGCATCACCCATTATGTTATTGCTTTGTTGTCCATTTCCCACGAAAATCTCGTTATTTTCTTTTAAAGATCTGAATCCAACTTTCAATAATTCAATCTACGATGTTTTTCTACTTTTTTGTCTCTGAAAATCCATATGAAATTCTTTCCTTTTCTCTTTGTATTGTTTTCTTTTCATGGTATTTATTCATACATGCATGCACTTACAATTTTTCATTGCTTTTGTATTATTTGTTTTATTCAAATAAATTAAATATGGAAAAAAAATTATATGTAAAGTGATATCACTGGACATATTAATTCGTAATCAAGTACTAATAATATTTATGAATAATGAATTAAGATTTCATTAACTTTGTTTAGAACTTGTTTATAGTACTCAGTATTTTATTTTTTATTTTTGTATCTTCTGCACTGCATAGATTAAGCTCTTATAAGTAAGTCTTGACCTCGTGTGTGAGATTTGTGATGGTGTGGTGAATTGATTTAGAATGTAGAATGATATTTCATTAGTTTACCTAAGATCTAGCATATTCCCTTAAAAATAAAAAATAAAAAGTATTGTACTTAAAAAGTAATTTAAAAATTTATTTATCTATTTGTCAAAAGAAAAAGTGAGATATATCATATACTTCTCTTCAGAGCTTATTTGACACAAGTAGTTAAGTTTGTTATGGTTTTAAGACTTAGTACCCTATGGTCAACTGACTTTTAGTCATCGGCTGAAAGCTCATTACATGTGTCATTTAGTTGGCTTAATGGAGAAAAGTCTGTACGTAAGATATAAAAATAATATATGCTAACTATAAGGGAGAAAAAGAAAAAGACACAATAATTTTTTTTTTTTTATGAGCTATTTTGATTAAAAGGTCCTAGTAGCACTATGTTTTTTTTTTTTTGATGGAATCCCTCAAAAGTAATGGGGTGGATTTTAATCCTCCTCCTATCTCTCTTGTGGGGGGGGGGGTTTGGCTTCCCCTACGATTTTATTAATCAAAAAAATGATACACCTAATGGAGGAGTGCATGAACCTAGCCTCCAAACGTTATGCCTATTGCAAAGTACCACTCATTTCCAAAAAAATGCATGCAATGTTTTGGAGGAAAACTCCAATGCAAAAAAGCTATAAATCAGGAGTACTTACTCCCTATACAAATCAAGAAAACTATTGATGTTCTAAGATCTAATCAAAAGTTCCAACCAATTTCAGTCCGTTTCAATGATGTAGGGAATTTGTCTTTTATCCATTAACACAATATGCTGCAGTTCTCTAGGAAGGGTCTTAAGATTAAACCAAATGTTGTTATCAGTGTCAGCTCCCTCTTTCGCTAACCAAGAGGCTTCTTTGTTGGTTGTCTTCTTCATCAGCTCTATTTTACAGTTTTGGTACCTCATATACTCTTTAGCTTCAGCCAACTGATAACATAATGGCCACTGTCCAGCTCCTTTGGAATTAACATTGTGAACAACTTCCTGTTGTTTGGTAGCAAAGTTAATATTCTCCAACTTAAGTTCCTTACACTTCTAAATACCGTCGAGTAAAGTTTCAAGAGCAACTTCCAATTCAAACTCAATTGCAATCCTTTTACTCAATGCAAAAATAACTTGTCCTTCTTTATCTCTTGCAATGCTACCTCCTCCATAAGCCATTTGGCCCATATAGACAGAAAAATTGATTGTAATCATTTTCTCCTTGGTAATTTCCTAGCAACATGCAATTGGCTTCTTGTTCTTTCTCCCCTTTTTAGAATTCATTCCATCTCTGATGGTCTGCATTTTCCCTTCCACCGTTTTGATAATTCTACTAGCCATCATTTGTTTGTTTTCAAATTTGGAATAATTTATCTCGATCCAAAAATACCACATAACAAACAAATGAAGATAGGTCCAAAACACAGGCAGTTTATAACAACTTCTACACCAGGCATTAAACAAACACATAGGATGTCTGTATTCTAACCAAGGCTTGCCAATCTTGGAGAAAAAATATATCCATACCTCTGCAACAACTGGTCCAGAAATAAAGATGTGATTCATTTCCTCCTCATGTCTGCAACATTGACACTTAGATGCCATTTGAATACCGAGCTTCTTTTTTATCACTGAGTCAGTAGCTATCCAATTGTGCCACACTTTCCAAATGAAGAAAGATATTTTTATTGGGACATCTTTAGACCATATGATGTCATAAGATTTCTGAATAGCTGCCTTCCTTCTCTTTAGTTGAACACATGATGAAACAGTGAACTCTCCTTTGTGATCTGCCAACCATATTATTTGATCATTTTCAGCCTTAATGGGGATTTTGATAATCTGTTCCTTCACCAAGTTAGGCACAGCATCTTGAATTTTCTATAAGTCCCATTGTCCTTCACACTGAAAATCTTTGACTTTGCTATTATTCAATGTTGATGACCATTCATATTGTGACAAATTCCCTCGAGGTAACCATTTATCCTTCAAAAAGAAGATTTCCCCTGACTCCAATCTCCATGCTATATGATTTTCCATCATGTTCTTAACTTTCATCAATCTTTTCCACAAATTAGAATCAGACGTTTTAGCAACCATGTCACTAGGATGACGCTCTTTCCCTTTCAATATTTTAGTCCATAACTTTTTCTGTTGTCTGAATTTCCACCATAGTTTGCTGTTAAAGACAAACTTCATATCTTTTATAGTTCTACATCCCAGGCCTCCTTCCATTATTGGATAACAAATATTCTAGTAGCAATATGTTTGACTTCATAATTTATGGAAAATATTCATTCACCATTGATTTGTTTCCATGTCTTTTTCTCACCGATTTAAGATTTTGAGTCTTGCTTCATGGAAAATTAACAGTTTTCACGCATGGGTAACTTATACAATTTACTCCAAATAGATTTCAAATGAGTTGCGTGAGATGATGTCATTATTTATGAATTGTGCTTGGATAAAGTAAGCAAATAATTGTTCTTGTAATTTCACTACTTAATGTCATATTTAAAAATCCATGAAAAATAATTATCTCAAAAAGAAAGAATTTTCTTTGTCGCATGGATTGCATCATTTACTTATGTGTGTTGTTATTTCTTTGCATTTCTCATGTTTATATTACTTGTTTTCTTCATTTTTCATTAGTGTTAAAAATATGTAGAATGATTAGTATATGAATTAGGAGGAGAGTTGGTGAGTTAGAGGGAGAGTTAGTACTTAGGTGGAGTACTTAATTTTGATTTACCGTACACTTTGACATTTTGTTATTTCTAGCAAATGTATCTGGCATAATATTAATACTATGCTTTTTAATGTAAATATTTCAGTTCGATGTTGCTAGTTGACGTATTTGACATTTATCTCATTTGCTTTCATATGGTATCACCTACATTTTCATGAGGTATGTGTTGAGTTTATTGTTGTAAGAAGCAGGTTACACAAGTAAATTGAGTTGGATTTATGGGTCTGAGTCATAGATGTTAAGCTTTGTCTTTTGTACTTTATATTTTTCGTGAGTTAGTCACCGAATGCAAAATGGGGAGTTTGTTAGGTTTTAATTTTGTTATTGGGAATTTCGTGTACAAAATATCACAATTTTCAGAACTGTAATAGAAGTCAAAATAAGGTCAAAAAGTCAAAGTTGGGTATTTGGGTCGAAGGTCAACAATGGAACAAGGAGAAAAGTCATCGCAAAAGCACTTGAGTTTCTCTCGAATAACGCTCAAATGGTTTTTTAGTGGCCTGGCCGCTCGAGTTATAGTCGAACACCGCTCGAGCAGTGATGACGCTTGGACGACGTTGATTCACGATTTTAACACTTCTAATAGCCCTAAGCCTCCTCCAACAAGCTTCTACTATATATACTAGACTAGATTTCGCTCCAATGTGTGGTTGATTATTATTTCACTCAAAGAGAACATTACTTTCATATCAAGAAACATTCTTTGACTCTCCCAATATTATCGATCACATATTTTATCTGTTGTTTAGCCATAAACCGATTCAGTCCATTGTCCAAAAATACTAAACCATAGTTTATTTTCAAAAAAACCTCCAGAGATCTGAAGTTGAGAATAAAGAATCAGGGTTGTCGATCCCACGAGGAATGATTACTCTATTACACCCTAGTTAATTCAATTTTAACAACGAAAACTTACAATAAAAAGATGAGATTCAACTCACAAAGCATAGCCAGTTGTTTCTCTCGAATATCAATTAGCCCTAATTAATTGAATAACCCACTATATCTTTATGGTGATTAAAATCAATTAGTTGCAAGGTTTGACCCTTCAAACAAAGCCATGTACTTCTTTCGAATGTCAACTAGACCAAATTAATTGAGTAACCGTCAATTGCTTCTCTCGTATGTCAACTAACCCTATTTATTCTATTTGGAGAGTAACAAAAATGAACTAGGAATATCTCTGTCGTCTAAATTATGTAACCTAGGGTGCTTGTTACTTAGTCTAAAATGCACAATATCTCTCAATCACCATGCACATTACAGATCACATATTTGGTGATCAAGCAAACACATGGAATAAGCTCAATAATAAACGCATATGAAAATAGGTACTTAAAATCAATAATAAAATATTAAAATTAATTAAACTTGGTTAAGCTACATCAATAATCCCAACATTAAAAACTAGTCCATTGTATAAATATTTTACAAAAGATAAGGTTTATGAAAATACATTACAAAATAAAGGAATTAAAGAAGGAAATACAAGACAATAAATAGTACCCTCTCCTTGGTTGGATTCTTGAAGATTGAAGTGCTTCAATCTTGATTTACTCCAAAAATCCTTCTGCTTTGCTTAGTATGTCCACCACTCTTCTTGCCTCTTTCACTCAATGGAGGCTAGGGTTTTGAGAAATTGTAAAATGAATAAAATTTGTGTTTAAATGGTGAAGTGGGTGTTTAAATCCCTCAAAATTCAAGACTAAAAATTCCAAAAACAACCCTAAAATGAGCCCTAAAGAAAAATAATTAAAATTGACATAAAAAATCAGAAACTAGACAAAAATGCCCTTGCAGTCTCAAGGACTGATTCCTTGTGTGATAGCAAGGGTGCTGGCAATAGCTCAGGGGTTGATTTACCGTAATACTTGCAATCACATGGTTATTCCCCCATGCGATCCAAGTCTCAATCTTTGCAGATAAGTCATCCATCTTTTGATCTTGTTCAATTATGTCCCCACATTTGATTCTTATTACAAAAATACCCCTAAAATATTTGCAAGACATGTACCTCCTTCTTTCTAGAATGTTAAATTTCACCCATACTTTTGATTTATTTCAATTAGATCGCTCTTCTTTTAGCTCAATTCTCTTCAATTTGCCAATTCCTTTCCAATTGGGATGGTACCTAAATGTAACAAGATAAACACATTCACGAGTAGAAATTTACTCAATTTCTCGATCAAAAGGTTAATTTAAGAGACAAAAAAAGTGTGCAACGCAAACTTATCACACCCCAACCTTAAGCTTTTGTTCGTCTCGAGCAAAATTATCTGCTAGTGCAATCAAACAACATGGAATATAAATCAAAATTGTGTGATTAATTCACAACTACGCTTCCAAATAATATTACCAAAAAGGAAGTTTAGCTTGCTCGATGTTTGATCGGTGTGTGTGTGTGAAGTCACTTTCAATCATCACTTAGGTTTGAAAACATTGTAGAGAGGAGAAATTTCAAATTGGTACTAACCCACCCTTGGTGTTCAATTCTTTCCTTTCTCGCTCTTGATATACATCCCTAAAACTTATTTATTTTCTTTCCCTAGATGCAAATCTAAGGTTTACTCTCAAAGCACTCATTTCTTTTTCCATTCTAGTTTGGTTGGATTTTACCAAAAAATTAAACAATCTCGACATCCGATGATTCACTCAAAATTCAAGTGCTTCAATAATCAAGAAAAGGCAAAGAAATTCAGACTCACTAGTAATCTAAGCTCTTATGTCAAGTACAAAAGCATGATTTCTAGTTACATATGTAATACTTGCTTATGACCTCCCCCACTCCCTTAAGCTTTTTATTTGACCCATGTAGAGAGCTTTGGGTATATAACTTCCTGATTTTTTAAGATCAAAGGGTACCGAGCTTTGAAATACCCAACAGACTTAAATTTATACAATCTGACAACCTAGTTCTTCTACTTCATAAATCTCTCAACCCTTCAACAATTTCCAAACCTCACCCAAGAATAAAATGGACTAAAGAGTTTGAATTTTCGATTCCAAGAGGGTTGAGTACTCTATTACACCCTAGTTAATTCAAATTTAACAATGAAAACACATAATAAAAAGATGGATTTTGTCATTGCAAAAATATAAACAACTAACTTCAAATTCTAACAAAATAAGGAAAATAAAAGATTAAATAGTTGTGATTCATGATTTTACTTAATCGTCACTTAACAAATTTCTCAATGCAAGTTTACAAATTACTTATTAACTAATATGAGGTTCAAATCACCAAGCATGGCCAATTTCTTCTCTCGAATGTCAACTAGATCAAATTAATTGAGTAACAGCCAGCTTCTCTCGAATGTCGACTAATTAATCTATTTGGAGAGTAGCAGAAATGAACCACCCAGCAATAGGGATATCTCAAGCTCCTAAATTATGTAACTTAGATTGCATGTTACTTTGTATAAAATGCACAATATCTCTTGATCATCATACACATCACAAATCATATATTTGGTTATCAAGCAAATACATGGAATAAAAACTAGCTCATTGTATAAATATTGCACAAAAGATAAGGTTTATGAAAATAAATTACAAAATAAAGAAACTAAAGAAGAAAATACAAGACCATAAATAGAACCCTTCCCTTGGTTGGATTCTTGAAGATTGAAGTGCTTTGGTCGTGAATTGCTCCAAAAATCCTTCTAATTTGTTTAGTACCTCCACCTCTATTCTTGCCACTTTCTCTCAATGGTAGCTAGGATTTTGAGGAAATGTAAAATGAATAAAAGTTGTGTTGAAATGGTGAAGTAGGTGTATAAATAACCCGAAATCTGAGACTCAAAAATCCCAAAAACACCCCTAAAATCATACCAAATGCGCCTTAAAGAAAAATAATAAAAACGGACTTTAAAAATCGAAAATTGGACAAAAATGCCCTTGCAATCGCAAGGGTGTCGACAATAGCTAATGGGGCTGTTTAGCTCAATACTTACGAAAACATGGTGGATTGCATGGTTCAACCCCAAGCGATCCAAGTCTTAATTTTTATAGTCAAGTCCTCCATATTTTGATCTTGTTCAATTAAGTATCCACATTTTGACTCTTATTACAATAATACACCAAAAATATATGCAAGACGGATCCTCCTTGCTAGAATGTTAAATTTTAGTCCCCATACTTGATTTCTTTCCATTAGACCCCCGAACATCAAAATTGCTATTATTTTAGCTCAATTCTCTTCAATTTGTCAATTTCCTCTCCAACTGAGGTTGTAACTAAATGTAATGAGATAAACACATTCATGAGTGAAAATTCACTCAATTTTTCAATCAAAATTTTAATTTATATACGAGGTTATATAAACCTCAAGGTCTCACACAATGAAGAAGTAGTGACCAATTCACTCATTTACTCCACATAGTCATAAAGCACATGTGGTATGAAGCACGAGCTACGATGTTTTCTCCCTCTCTTAGGCATTTGACATATTCTTTAAAATAAAATAACACCATACAGGTCCTAGTTCAGGTATTCCTTGATTCCTAACTTGATTTTTCTTTATATTCATTCTCCCAAGCAATCTCAAGACAAGAACTTGATCTAGCTTCTAAAAAGGTTCAATGGATATCCAAATCCATTTCGATTACTTATTGAAATCTCATCTTCATATTTTATCAAGGCGATGGGATCATGTGTACAACATGATCAATGTGTCTCATCTCAACATGCCCAAAAGTGTTTGAGGCAATTGTTCACATAAATGAGCCAATCTCATTTTGTTTACCATACTTTATATGTGCATGTAGATCATCGTTCAATAATCACAATGACATATTACATATGAGCTCAAAATCGATCATCTATAGGCATACAAAAAAATCAATTAAGATTTTTCTGACACACAAAGTATCATATTCTACAGTTTCATCATTACCAACTAGTATATCTCCAAATATCTTCAGAGTATGATGATTACGTATCATCACTTGTGTAAATATATTGCAAAGATACTTTCTTTACTAATTCCTTTCACAAAAATAAAATCGAGTGTTTGATTCCATCATGATAATTGGAATCCTCAACGCATGAGATAGTTTCATAGTATCATTAGATGATCAATACATTTATACCAAACAATTTCTTCAGCTGCCAAGATATACATTTAAAGATATGTTCTAGGTATTCTACATAGCAAGAGTGTACAAGTCTAATAACTACTAATGCTCCACTAACTCTCATCCGTAATTAGCATCTGCATATCTATTCCAATCACAAATTATTCCCTAAAAAATATAATAACTAGCGGCAGCTGCCTTTAGCACAATACCCTTTCTAAGGATAACATTGATACCTACTTGTTATATCCATGCATAACAAATGTCCGGCAAAATATGCATCCTTACAAAGTTCTGGCTATTTCTTTGTGCCCTAATGGAGTCCTTGAACATATATGAGGACTCATATAGTCCTCTTTTGATATAGGAGTATAAAAAAGGTAGCAATTCTGTAGTTAAGAAACATTCTAGAATCTTTATTGTATACAATTCTTGTGGAAAGAAAGAAGACTAGAATAATATTCTATCTCAAAGCATACAATTTTCTAAAACCATGTCCTTCATCTCAAAGATTGAGGAAAACCATTTCAAAATAGTCTCAATATACTCATTCTCATGCTTAGCCAATAAATATCGTCAACTCAAAAATTAGAATTACAATTTACCTTTAGACCTTCAAATTAATACAGTGATCTTCATCCATGTGATAAAATTTGTATGAAAGTTTTAGACCCTGTTAAAATTCAAGTACTACTGTCAAGATGACTGTATTAAGCTACAGGTGTCACTATAAAATTATCGTAATGTTAGAAAGCCTTCAATATGAAATCTACAAGTCAATTCATGTAGATATCTTTAATTAATTCTCAATGAAAATAAAAAAAATATAATCTCTATGTTTATTTGGTGTAACTCTAAATCTAAACACACTATCATGGCCAGCATAGGCGAACAAAAGTAAATCTCACTTTCATGAAAAAGGTTTATCTCATTCATACACTTATGTTTGGTATAACTTTTTTTTTAAAAATAAAAATGAGATTTATCTGTCATAAGCTCACTAGTCTTCCACTTCGTTTTCAAGAACTCAAATATTCTCAGTAAACTTCATGTCCAATTAGAACTTCCAAAACATCCGAAATTTGACTGGATTTCTATACTCCTTTCCAATTTTTCCTCTTTATACTCATACAAGCAAGAGATTTTTAGAACCATGAAGTATTGAAATGAGATTGTTCCCACTTGGTGTCGTTAGATTGCTCCTACTCGGAACTAGATTACTTCCACTTCAATCAGAAGCTTAAACAACTCATATGTACTTTAACTAATTCACCAAGCACATAATATCAATTTCACAATTATTCTCCAAATGTCTCCTTTACTAGGAAAATGTTATATGTCATATATCCCTTCATTATATTTCCAATCATCGTTCGTAATCCTAATAATTTTACTATCATAAACTTAATTTCATAACGCAAAATATCAAAGCTCAAGGTGAGAATTTACATTATTTCTTCCAACCTTAGAACTCCCATTCAATTGCTGGATTGAATAGGTCTAGGTAAGATTTTCTCTAAATCTTCCAATCAGTGAACTATCACCAACTGACAATCAATAGGTCTAAGTAAGAATCCACTAATTCTATTGAGCTTAGCATTTTTAATAATTCATGAATTAATAAACATCATGTAATTCAATAAGGAAATCCCATAATATGCAATAAAAATATGAACATGTACATTTATCCACGTAATAACACGTATCATGATATCACAAATTAATTATTTTCAAAAATGTATCAAACATAATCGAAGTATGAAATAAATCTCAATAAAGTTTCAATGAAAAGAATTTAGTCTAATTCACAACACCAGTTTCAAGATAATTCCAACAAAGAAGTGAATATTTGAATGCCCAAGCTCCACTTATAGTTAGAATATATCCTAAAATCATAACATCTAGAAGCTTTATGAATTCTATCGGATTTTCAGATCCATTTAATAATTTGATGAGAACGTGACTTCTCAATAATTTTATACCCACAGTATTGTCTTAAAATTCTAAAATGTGCAAAAAAATGGAATCCCTAGATCTGAATTTGAAATGGAATGTTTAGAATTTAATTTAAGGTCCAATTTGTAATTTTCAGAAACAATTTCCCACAAAATTATATACATTAGAGTAATAGGGAACCAATATGTAATTTTGAAAGTTTAACAATCAAAGACCAACCCATAATTTGAAAATCCATAATATTCTTGGTCTATTAGAAACATTTTGAAACTTTAGGGACTAATCTGCATTTTTAAAAATTTATAGGAGTTTCTTGTATTTCATATTTTCAGTTACCAATTTGAAATATTCGGAATTTTCAAGATTGATAGATTCTCAGGTCCAATCTATAAGTTTCAAAAGCACTGGGTTTAGTTTGAAACTTTTAGAATCTGAGGCCATGTTATCTTTGCTCTTTTCATGGGATTTTATATTTTAGTTTTTCCAGTATATCGAAAACTTATTCATTTCTATATTTTTGAAAATACATGTTCAAAAATAAGGAAGAATTTGTAAAGAAAACTGTCATTTTGAGTGGTCATTTTGAGTGTTTTTTAGGAGTAAAAACTGAAAACGTAGAAAAACATGGAAAATAAGTCTAGTTTTAAGTAAATCACCTTCAAATTCCCAAATCTTCATCTTCTTCCATGACTTATTTTCAAAAATGACAAAACAATCAGATTTTCAACAAAAAAAAAAAAAAATAGATACTCAAAACACAAAACTGAAAATAAATTCAAAACTGAAATCTGAAAAACAAAAAAAATGGTCCTTAAGAGACTACTCTACAATTTCAAAACCAGGGACTAAACAACAATTTTCATTATCCTCTTCAAATTTTTAGCAAAGTCACATAAATTTAAAATTGCCATAACTCCTTTATTTTAAGTCCAAATTTAGAATTTTTTGTTGGTTGGAAAGCTCATTAAAAAAACCTTTCTAACCATATCAATATTAATGCACAAAAATCAATGAATAAAATGCAATAAATCTTAAAGTTTCTACAAAATCAACTAGGGTTTTAATTTTCCCTCAAATGAAATAGCGAGAATTCATGAAATTTTATAGGGGGATCTCTACAGCATATTATACACATAATTCCAGGATTTCATTAATTTTAGACATGTATATCAAAATATTTCATTAAAGACCACCTAAGGCTTCAAAAGTTTACATACAAGATTCATAACTCAATATTGGAATCATTTTACATAATAACATGAAATATTGTAAGGAATTTTACCTTAAAAGCTCTGATACCAATGTAATATTTTTCATCATGTTTAAACATAAATTCTTATTTGAAAAGATGAATTCCAATATCTTTTGTGTGGTTGAATCACCTTGCTTTCCGAACTCCAAAATATTATTTTCTTGAACTCCAATGGTCTCAATCCAAATCACAATAGAAGGGAAATTTTTTTACCGCAACCTAAGTGCATAGTTTTGTGAGTTTTCATGCCGAAAATGTGGTTTAGGAATGTTTCCAATTTTGATGCATCATCACATACGAATTTTGTCATATTTTGCTTCCCTCTTTTATATACTTCTCATTCAAGACAATAATTAGAGGTTATATGGGAATCATGGGGATTTTTTGGCTTGGATTCCAAATTCAAATCACTCTCTCCAACCAATTTGATGTATTGTGGGTCGGATCACCCAACATGGGAAACCCGTGACCTGCATCTTCCAACACTAGAATTGAGATTCTCAATGTAAAGGTTGCTGCTAAGTACAACTATTTTCTTTCTGAAACTAACCAACTTAGAGGACGTATAGCTGAGATTATATTTGATCTCAATGTGCAAGATGAGATTGAAATTATTGTCATTGCCCGAAATAAGTTGCTTGAACTAAAAAGAAACGAAGAGTATCTTAACTAAAATTTGATTAATTTCTAAGTTGAAAATAGAAAATTTGTGGAACATGTCGATAAGCATAAATTAACGATTGTTAATGAAAATTTAGAAATTGGTAGACTAAGTACATTACATAGACTCACTAAAGCAATTATAGGCTGAGAAAATAAGTTTGCGTGTTTGATTGAAGTGCAAGAGAGCTCTAGCGGTTGCAAAACAATGTTAATACTTGTAGGCAACAAGTGAAAAACTTGGTCGTTTCCGTTCGCTAACTGCAAGTGTACGGATCGTGCAAGTAATAAAGTGGATGTGAGTCTAAGTATCGATCCCACATAGATTCAGCAAATTTTACTTTAGATTACGATTCCTTAACCAGGACTAAAAAACTTTGAATTTGAGAATTTTGGTTTGAGAATTTAACTAAGAATTAAACTTGTGAAAAACGATGAATTAAATATGTTAGAATTATGAATCAACGTTAACCCTATCATCAATGTACTTGACTTAAACATTTAGCAATAATTTATGGAGAATTGAAAATCCGTGTTCCTATAGTTGTTTATATCTCCTTGAGAGCGATGCATAAACACCTTTTTCTACAAGAGACGAGCCTATATTTCTATGACCAATCCAAACATATGGAAAAATATTAACCAATTATGAACACTTTTTTTTAGGATAACACAAAACATAGGAGTATATTCCTATTCCCTATCAGACTTTATGGCAATTAATCAAGGTCTAATAATTTCCTACTCTTTCGAACATAGAAGATCATCACAAAAATCAACAATTATGCGTCCACAATCATAGATGAAAATAAAACATAATTAATTCATCAAATCCATAAATTGTATAATGTAAATGTTAAATCAAAACATGGAATCAAGAAATTAACGTTTAATCACAATTCTAACAATAAGAATCTAGCCTAGAAACATAATAAAAGATAAATCACAACAAGAGTAATTGGAGTTTATCACCCTTTTCACCATGTTGTAAAAGAATCTTCAATCTTGCGCCAATTGGTTCCTTGAAAATTCAACAGCCTTTCAGGATGATCTTTGACAAGTTTGGAACCTTCAAATTCGTGCCCTCCCTATGGTATTTATAGATGTGCTTGAAACAGGTTACTTGGAGGAAAAGAAAGTTGAAAATCGCTCAAAAAGCCCCCAGACGGCCCAAAAATTAACTATGCGACTGGAAGGTGTAATGAGGCGACACCGCGCACTATTGCAGGTATGGTTTCAGTTTGCTGCAGAGGGAGCTGTTCGACCGAGGGCGTCTGTTGCATGCGACCACACAGTATTAAGAAAAAGTGCAATTTCCATCTTCCAAATGCAATAAGTTGGTCCATGTATTTTAATTACAGAGCTGGTCCCTTAGCTTTCGATTATTGTAATTTAGTCCTTATACTTCTGATTTCTTTCAAATTTGATTTCTTCTTCAATTTTTCTTTCAATTGGCCATTTGATTTACTTCATCAACTCTTGATTTTCACACTTTGGGTACTTTTATCACCTAATTTGCTTGTTTTGCTCTAATTCTTTTACTTTCTCGACTTTGAGATTATTCCTGAGATATAAACAAATAACAACAAAATCAATAGCATATATTCTCAAAAGAACATATAAAATCCTATTTTTAGGATAGAAATAAGTGTATAAAACACACTTATCAGTTTCACTATGAGAATCTCTTGTGCAAAAGGACAATTGCTTGCCTATTTTGTAATGAAATTAGAATGCATCGCCACAATTAGAATTAATGAATTTAACTGAAAACAACAATGTTGTCATAAAAGCGTGTGATTGGTATTCATTTTAATTAATTTTCTGTCAACTCCTATTATTACGGCGCAGGTCCCTCCCTGAAAAAGTCCATAGAAATTACAGCCAACTGCAAAAAGTGTCAGTTGATTTTCTTAAGTTTTTGATTTTGTCCTCAAATGCTTGGTTGCAATTTTTACTGTGTGGACACGTGTTTTAATGATGGATAATGCAGTAAAAAATATTTCAACGGCTTCTGCATTGAAATTATGCCTTGTTCCGGTCCCAGTACCTTGAGTCAATATTTTATTTTAATATATAATAACTGTAGAGGAATGTAAAAATCTGATTTTAATGAATACCAAACACAGGCTAAAGTCTAATTTCTATTCTTCTTGTGTTTTTACGGTTTAAGTAATGTACAAATACATTTTTTTCATGTTTGAATTGTTCAAATCGCCATTCATCACAAGGGGATATAGAAGCAAACTTTAGTAAAAGACAATATTATATTATACAACAAAACTAGCACTTCAAATCTAACTGGAACAATTGTAGTGCATATTACACAAACATGAGAATTACAAGATTATTTTTTGAGGAATTAGATATACGGTAGAATTTCATCGATCTTTTCCCTTTCTTTTTTGCCTCTTAGACTCACCTTCACAATGCAAAGTGTTTTTTTCTTCTTCCAACAAAACGCCACAACGGTTAAATAACCACAATCATTACTGCAACGAAAGAATAACTGACATATGTTTGCGGTCTTCTTTTCCACCTTCATCCATCTAACGCATCCTTCACCAAATCCTAGACATCATTGCTTTGTGGGGGCATTTCAACAAGTGGTGCCTAGGCTATTTCTTCGTTGTCATTGAAAATTATTATTGTAGCCATGACAAATCAAAAAACACAAGTTTAGAATTAATTCATTAGTATTATTGCATTTAGTAGCAATTGTAATTGAGGATTCAATTTTTAAAACATTTTGTAGCCTAGTATTAGATAATGAATGAAGTAGTTGTTCACTAAATAGCGTATTGCAAGAGCAAGAGCAAGCGCAAGTGCAGTGTACAAGTAATAGTAGACTAATGAGTCCGGATTATTGATCCAACAAAGAGTGCTTACTCAATTACACCCTAATTAAACCAATTTTAACACAAATACATACAACATATTTTGGATTTGAGAATGCTAAGTACTTTAAATTAAAATTTTGAATTAAATTCAAGACAAGGTAATTAAATGGTACAAAGATGGAATGATATTTTGATGATAAAAGTGTTGGATTCATTATTTCACTTAAACTTCACCTAATTAATTTATTAACATACAAATTGATAAATTATTTATTGATCATGTTAAGGTTTTCCTATTTTAACTGATAGTCTCCCTCGAATGAAATTAGTCCTAATTAGTTGGATTAATAATCTACTATATCCTGTGTCGATTAAAGTCCAACAAATTACATGAAACGTTAGTGGAAATAACTCAATCGGTCATCTAGGATTAAAGGTATATATCTATCATTTACACAAACTTAGAGCAAATATCTTATTGGTCTAAAATGCACAACAATCTCTCAACAATTGCATAGTTCACTCAAGTGAAACATAAATTGGCCAAATAAATGGAAGACATTAAATACAATAATAAATGCACAAGATAATATATAACTTGAAATTACATAACAAGTAATGAAATTAATTAAATGATGTCAAGTTACATCAATCATCCATACAAAATGTATATTAGCTCCTAATGAAACAACAACAAAATCCATGGTTTATATACATCATTTCAACAATGGATTAAAATAAAAATAAACAGTGATTAAGCTTAAATGATAAAGCATTCCCTCAAACAAGGTATTTGATTCAAAACATCAACGTATCTCCGCCTTGCTATTGGTTTCTCTCTCTTCAATCAATTTTCTCAACAACTCAAAGTAATTAAACCCAAACTAAAACCGAAGAGAGAATTTGGAGAACTGAAGAGAAAACCCAAAGAAAAAAAAAAACGACAACAAAAGTCTCAAGAATCAAGTATTTTCACCAAAGGAAAATTTAACCTTAAACCACTGTCAAAACACCCAAAATGCCCTCAAAATTGGCTAAAGCCCATATAAAACTCAAGAATCAACGACTTAAGCCTTACAAGGTCGATCCGAAAATGCCCAATTATTTTTCTGAACTTTAAAGCCATGCGAACATATGGCTTTATGCGTCGCGATCACAAGGAATTGAGGGTTTCATGTTTTCTTCTATTCAGACTTGCTTTGCGATCGCACTAGTCCCATGCAATTGCATGCGCCAATAATTGGCTGGGCTTTGCAACTCAACCTCTTATATTTACAGCTAAGTCCTCTATCATTCTAGGACGATCACTTTGGAACTTTCAGGTTTCCTTCAGATTAGTCCCCACAAAATTACACTTCCGAAAAGCCAGTCATTGACTTCTAAAAAGTGAATGTCTTGTCCTGACATTCCTAGCTTTGCATGGTCTGGTCTTCTTTCATCCAAAATCATCAATTAAGCTACCATTTTGCTTCATCTTGTGATATTTACCTTGGAATTGAGTAGTTAACCTACGGGAATACAAAATATGCATAAATGAGTAGATATTTACCTAAGTTACTCCGAAAAGACTATTTTAAAGGAATGAATTGAAATATAAAATGCACTTATCAAATACCTCCAAACTTAAAATTATTACTCGTCACGAGCAAGAATATCTACATGCATAAACAAGTAAAATGACAAAAATGATCAACAATGCTCGATAAATTGCAATCTTCCCATGAGTGTAAAATTGCATAATTAATTCGCAACTATGCTTCCAAATAATACTACCCCAAAAAAGTTGAGCTTATCTATTGTTCGGCAGGTATGTATGTAATACCACTTTTCGATATACGTGTTTTCTTGATTTTCATGTAAGGTTTATGTTAATGTCACTATGAACTATTTAATTGATTATTATTATTATTATTATTATTATTATTATTATTATTATTATTATTATTATTATTTATATCGAACTTATTTTGCAGTGGAAGGACTTCGACGCAGTCACGATCAATGTATAAATTGTTTACGTGAAATTCTATGCGTAATTGTTAAGCTTGTCAATTTCTATTTTTATTAAGTCATAAGTGACAAATTGTATTTAAATATGAAATTTGGGGAATATTTTAGTGGCAATTGGAGAGTAAATAAAAGTTTGAGACTTACTTGTGCACATTGTGAAAGCTGGGGGGTTGAACTTGCAAATTGCCAAAATAAAAACATAAACCAAACCCATTTCCTTCATTGATTCGGCTCTCTCTCTCTCTCTCTCTCTCTCTCTCTCTCTCTCTCTCTCTCTCTCTCTCTCTCTCTCTCTCTCTCTCTCTCTCTCTCTCTCTCTCTCTCTCCTCCATCACTCTCAGCCGGACCCAACTTCGCTGACCACCACCACAACACCCCGGTAACACTCCTCTTTCCCTCTTCCTCCATCACACTGTCACACACGAATGCACACGCATAGCCACAAACACACAAACACATAGATTATCACGTACGAACACACACAAAGATGTATTTATTGATGTATGTGTATATTTCATATTTGATGGGATTATGAATTAGTTAATTGTTTGGTAATGGTTGAGTTATAATATGAAATTTGGATTTATGAATTTATTTATAAATTATTTGCAGATTTCAAATTTTAGCAATGTTAAATTTAATGTTGATCTATAATGGTAAATTTTCCGTTTTACAACCATATTTCCGAAATTTTTATTATGAATAATTAGACTTTTAATTGAGAAATTTTGTAAAGTTAGGTAATGTAATTTTGAATTTTAGTTTGAACTAAAAGAGGAGTAAAGCTTTCAATTGTGTATTGAATTGATTGTTCGTTTCGAATATGGTGTTAAATGTGTTAGACATGGCTTAAGGTTCTGTTTGGTTTGAATTGTATATTAAATTGAATTTTTAACCTTGGTTAGGATTTTAAATTGTGTTTTCAAACTAAAGGTTGTATTGTATGAATGGATGGAAATAATTAGGATTATTGAGCACATTGACATCAAGGGCATCTGAGACTTTTCCACTTGCAAATCCAAATAATGGTAAAACACTCTAAGGACCTCAAGTAAGTAAACTTTCCTTATTTTCATCAAAGTTGAAAGTTTATGTGGGATTAATGTGCTTAAGTGACCTTCGTGTTATTTACCTATTTTTGGTGCTTTGGGTTTATGATATGCAAGTATGTGTTATTTAAGGAATGTTCAAGCATGCATGTTATCATGTCATTGCATCATCAAGCATGCATTGGCATCGAAATTGGGAAGTCAAATGTTTTTAAATGAAAGAAAATGTGTAAAGGTGCAAGTTTGTCAAAAATTATGTATCCCCAGTTTTGAAGAAAGAATGGGTGTACTTCTACGTCATGAAAGATGCGAGTAAGAAATGGGGCGCTAGAAACCGACGTACCCAAAATTAATGGGCCGCTTTGTAGTGGAATAAAGTGAATGAGCCGCTTTGCGGTGGAATAAATGTTAACCGCTCTGCAGTTTTTACCGGTAAATGTGATCTGGTTCCAAATAAGAATTGCTCACTATTATTTGATTGACTAGAAGGTACATCAAGTGAGCTCAAGATGGAAATGAAGTAAAAGTTTTGAAATGTTTGAGTGAAAGTTTGAAAAATTTGAAAGTTCAGGAAAGTAAAGTAAATGGGGATACATATTTCGAATTTTTTAAAGTATTTCATGTCATAAGCATGCATCACTTGCACGAAATTTGCTTACTGAGAGCTTTAGCTCATCCCAATCCCTCCCCAAAGTTTCAGGTGATGAAAGCTAGATAATACGAGGAAAGCATTTGGTGGCAGACTCAAATAGTACCCGCTTTCATTTTTTAAATAAAGTTAAATTAGAATTTATTTAAGTTTCTCGTTAATTATTTCTTAATCATTCATTATTGATAATTGCTTGGTTGGAGTTAGCTTTAAATAAGAAATTGTATCATATTAGAGATTAAACTACCCCTTATTTCATTTGTTAAAGTTTATTAATTTGAAATTATTATGTTGAGGAGTTTGGGATTGATTGAAATGGTTTTGGTGATGTTGGTTATTGAATGAGTTGAGATTTATTTTTAAAATTGTTATGATGTCTCTCTACAAGTTGACTAAGTTGAGATTTATTTTTAAAATTGTTATGATGTTTCTCTACAGGTTGACTAAGTCCAATTTATGGAAGGAACTCTGTCAAAATTTCTTTAGAATATTTCAATAGAAGATGAAAGTTTTAGACTTTAAAAATGTTTTATTTCCGCATATAAAGTGAAAGGAAGTTAACACATCTAGGTTTAAGATTTTAAACTTGGGGGTGTTACAATGTATGTATAGTCAATTTCAATCATCACTTAGATTAAAAAATATTGTAGAGAGGAGAAATTTCAAGTCGGTAGTATCCCACCCTTACTGGTAAATTCTTTCATTTTTCGCTCATGACATATCCCCTAATAAATAAATCTTTATTTCTCGAGATGCAAATTTACAGGTTACTCTCAAATCACTCATTTCTTTTTCTACTTTAGTTTGGTTGGGCATTAACTGCATTCTCAACAATCTAGACATACAATAGTTTGCTCAAAATTAAAGTGCTCCAATAACCAAGTAACTGCTAAGAAAATCAAATCCACTAGAAATATAAGCCCTTATGTCGAGTACAAATGCATGATTTCTAGTTACATATGTAATACTTGTTCATGACTTCCCCCACTCCCTTAGCTTTATATTTGACCCATGTAGTGAGTTTTTGGTTAATAACTCCCCGATTTTTTATGATCAAAAGGTATCAGGTTTTGAAATACCCTAATGGACTTAATAACTTGAATCAAAATGGCTACGAAGTAAGGTAGAATTAGTAAGTAAATGAAATATAATTTGGTACTCTACTCCTTAAGCTTTCTATTTGACCCATGTAGCAAGTTTTAGATTGGTGATTCCCAAGTTTAAAACTTAAGGTACCAAGTTTTAGATACTCCAATAAGCTTAATCACTCGAGTCAAAAAGGCTATGAGGTAAGGAAATGCGAAAATTAAAAAAGGGCTTAGATATCTAACATATGGTCATTGTCTAGCTTACACTTGTTAACCAAAGACATTCCACAAAAATTATATCAAGCATGCATGGAATCTACATACATTTAGACTATCTCCTATGTTGGCTCAACCACCCCAAACTTTTCTCACAATATGATCATGGAATTGAGACCATTAGAAAAAATTGGATAGGTTGATAGAAATTTAACATGAAACTCACAGCTTATTTCTTCTACTTCAAAAATCTCTTCACCCTTTCAACAATTTCAAAACACTAACAAAAATTAATCATGACTATTGTGCTCAAGATAAAATAGGGTCTTACATGGATAGGTAATTTATAGAAAGAAGCACAAGTAGCATATTTGGTCATAACTCATGAATTAATAACAATTTTCAGCATCAAAACATTTTAAGCTGGTAAGGCTATCTAACATGTCAATATTCAAAACAAAATGAAACCATGGCCCCCAAAACATCTTAGCCAGTAAGACTATCTATCATGTCAATATTCAAAACAAAACAAAATAAAACCGTAACCCCCAAACCTGAGTTACACATTGTTCTCAATGTAGAAAAAGAACACAATATGTAAATAAGAGAAGAGTTAATATAACTTCCTCAATTTGATGCTTAGTTGTGAGGTTAAAGATTGACATAAGATTTTGATTCACTTGGTAAGTAATTCACCCCCAAACTTGTTGAGGTCATGGCCACTTGGGATTTCAAAAACTCTAACTTACTTGACAATTAATCAAATGAAAGTAAGAAGAAAGAAGGAAATAAGTAAATAGTAACTAGTAAGCAAAAAGAGTAAAAATTTGGGTTTCCTCCCAAAAAGTGCTTGATTAAATTCATAAGCTCGACTTTGGGTGCAATCACTCCAGATTTTCAAGAAGAATGGATAAATTCTCTTTTGCAAAATCACCCCAAAGTATGGTTTCAACAGTTTCCCATTAACTTTGAAATTCTCTTTTTCCTCATGAAATAGTTCGACCACTCCATGTAGGAAGATTTTAGCAATAGTGAATGGTCTCGATCATCTAGAGTGAAATTTACCGGGGGACAATAGATGTTGAGATTTGTAGAGAACGACTTGTTTCCCAACATTGAATTCTTGCTTCACAATGTGTTTGTCATGCCACTTCTTTGTCTACATTCTCATATGAATCAAGGTGAAGCTCATAAAGTTCACTGAGTTGGAGCAATCTTTTCTCACCGGCCAACTTCATATCAAAATTTAAAGTCTTTATTGACAAATAAGCTCGATGCTCGAGTTGGCATTCCTTACCAAACAAAAGGGGGAATGGAGACATACCAATGGGTGTTTGAACTGTAGGCCCATAATGCATCATCGAATCTCTTGGACCAATATTTTCTCGAGGCATTCACCGTCAACTCATGGATTTTCTTTAACTCCATATTTGAAATTTCCACTTACCCGCTTGTTTTTGGATGATAATGGATAGACACCCGGTGTTTCACTCCATACTTGGCCAAAATTGAGTCAAAGAAGTGATAACAAAACTATTTTCCTCCATCACTACTAATAGCTCAAGGGGTACCATAGCGAGAGAAAATATTTTTATTTTAAAAGTGTACTACAACCTGAGCATCATTAGTGGGCAAGGCCACCGCTTCTACTCACTTTGACACGTAATCAACGGCTGCAAATATATATTTGTTAGAAAATGAAGATGACAAGGATTCCGTGAAATCAATTTTTCCTCCTTCAAAATAGAATTCAAGGGCATCTCACTTCTATTGATATTTCCACCATGTTGGCATAAATCACTATTCGTTAAAAATGTGTGCCGCAAGTGCCTGGATCACATTCAAGTAATAAAGTGAACTTCAAGAGTCCGAATTGTCGATCCCACGAGGAATTTGTACTCTATTACACCCTTGTTAATTCAATTTTAACAATGAAAACACACAATAAAGAGATGGATTTTTATACTTTCAAAAATAAATAAACTAACATTAAAATGAAAGATTAAATAGTTGAGATTCATGATTTCACTTAACTGTCGCTTAATTAATTCATCAACATGAAAATTAAAAAATTACTCATTTACAATGTCAGACCCGATTTTTCTACTTTAACTAATAGCCTCTATCAAGTGAAATAAGTCATAATCAATAGGTTAAACCTACTATATCTCTATTTTGATTAAGAACAATCAAAATCATTAATTCTTTGTAAAAATAACTCAATGGATTGCCTAGGGTAAAGAGTATAACTCTATCTCCTAAATTATATAACCTAGGACATTTTGGTACTTGTTCTAAAATGCACAGTATTACTTGATCATCACACTTCACAAATCACATTTTTGGTGATCAAGCAAACACATGGAATAAACTCAATAGCAAACACACATGAAAATAGATGTCTAAAATCAATAAGCAAATATTAAATTACTTAAAATTTGTTAAGCTATATTGGTCATCCAAACATTAAAAACCAGCTCCTTGTATAAATGTTGTACAAAAGATAAGGTTTATGAAAATACATCACAAAATAAAGAAATTGTGGAAGAAAATACAAGACAATAATTTGAAACTCTTCCCTTTGTTGAATTCTTGAAGATTGAAGTGCTTTGGTCTTGATCTGTTCCAAAACTCCTTCCACTTTGCTTTGAATTTCCATATTTCTTCTTTCCTCTTTCTCTCAATGTGGCTAGGGTTTAGAAGAAAAGCTAAAACTAAGCTAAGTTGAACAAAAACTAACTTGGATGCTAGGGTTTGCTCAGGAAATTGGGATTATTTTTTGAAATGGTGAAGTGTTAGGTAGCCAAAATTTCGAGACCAAAAAGTCCCAAAAAGCATACCCAAACAGTCCCTAAAGTAAAGAAATTAAATCGAAAAGCAAAAATTGGACTGGGCAAAAAATGGTCCTTGAGATCATAAGGGCTTCTTCCTTGCGATCACAAGGGAAACTAGATTTATCCACTGGTTACATTTTTGGAACCATTGCAATTGCAATGTTTTTGGACCATCCCATAGCATTGTTCATCCATGCAATCCAAATCTCATTGAAATTGCATCCTACATCTTCTGATCTTATTCAATTAAGTCCCACATTTTGACTCTTACCAAAAAAAAATAACCCTAGAATATTTTTAAGGCATGTCATCAATCTTTTTGGAATGTTGCATACAGGTCCTCATTTTTTCTTTCAATTTGACCGTCAGACATCAAAACTGCTCTTATTTTTAGCTCAATTTGTCAATTTCCTTTCCAATTGGAGTCGTACCTAAAATTTAACAAGATAAACACCTTATTGAGTAGAAATTCACTCAATTTCTTCTATCAAAAGAGTTAATTTAAGAGCCAAAATAAGTGTGGAAAGCACAATTTTCACATCCCCAAACTTGAACTTTTGCTCGTCTCTAAAATTAAGAAATATCAAAAATAAATCAACAATGATTAGATAACTTGCAAAATATTCATGAGTATAAAATCGTATGATCAATTCACAACTATGCTTCCAAATAATACTATAAAAACAAAGTTTAGCTTATCTGATGTTCAATCGATGTGTGTGTGTAGTCACTTTCAATCATCACTTAGATTCAAAAACATTGTAGAGATAAAAAAAATTCAAATAGATACTAACCCACCTTTAGTGGTCAATTCTTTCCTTTCCTGCGCGTCACATTCGTCCCCCCAAAATTATTTATTCTCTTTCCTAAGATGGGATTCTAGATGTTTCTCTTAAATCACTCATTTATTTTTCCACTCTAGTTTGATTGGGCTTTATCGGAAATCTGAACAATCTAGACATATGATAGTTCTCTCAAAATTCAAGTGCTCCAATAATCAAGCAACCGCTAAGAAATTCAAACCAACTAGTGATCTAAGTCCTTATGTTAAGTACAAATGCAAAGCTTTTTTTTTGTACCCTGCTCCTTAAGCTTTATATTTGACTCATGTAGCGAGTTTTAGGCATATTAAAACTTTTGGGAACCAAGTTTTTAGATACTCGCTTAATCACTCGAGTCAAAAAGGCTATGAGATAAGGCAATGGAAGAATTAAAACGGGCTTACATCTATAGCATATGGTCATTACCTAGCTTATATTTGTTAATCAAAGACAATCCACACAAATTTTATCAAGCATGCATGAAATCAACACACATCTAGACTATCTCCTTTATCTGCTCGACCATTCCCCGACTTATCTCACAATAGGATCAAGGGATTGAGAGCATTAGAAAAAAATTGGATAAGTTGATAGAAATTTGTCATAAAAAACACAACCTAGTTCTTCTACTTCATAATTCTCTCCACTCTTCAACAATTTTCAAACCTCACCAACAATTAATTTTGACTATTTTGCTCAAGATAACTAGGATCTTACATGGATAAGCATTTTTTTAAAATTACATAAGTAGTATATTTGGTCATAACTCATGAATGAATAACAAATTTAAACATCAAATCATCTTAAGGCGAGAAGACTATCTAACATGTCAATACAAAATAAGAAGTTACCCTAAACTTGAAATACACTTAGTCCTTGATATATAAAGTAAAATAAAAGTAAGAGGAAGAAATTACTTGAAATCCCAAGAAGCAGTGGAGCACTCTTAACTAGTCTTGGACATGTGAACATCTCAACGAACATCAACAATCCACCCCCAAACTTGTATTAAAACCTCCTCTTAATTGAAAACAAACTTCTCCAGTGAGGCATTTCACGAACACCTTGTAAGCATTCTATGAAAACGCATGAAAAGTGTAGATTTTAAGTGATGAATGACCCAAAATTTTAAATCACATTTAACTTCTCTACTCATAAATCCAATATAATTGCCCAACCTCCTCAACTTTAAGTCACACTTGAAGATAAAATACAATACACATCGTGTGAGCGAAAAATGAGTGTTAAGCAAATGTATTATTTTGAAAGTTTGATTTGAGTATATGCTAGAATGAAATGATAATGTATTAGAGCTATTTCACATATCCAAATTAGGAAAAATAAATGTAGAAGATGAAAATTTGGGCTTAACCAATTGATTTGCAAGAAATAATGTAAAATACAAAATGAAAAAAATAAAGCAAGTAAAGGGATAGAGAATATGTTTCCTCCCATTAAGTGCTTATTTAAGGTTATTATTAACTGACTCTTTGCAAAATGACTTCATGACTCTTTGAATATAGTTTTTGATGCCTTTCTATTTTTGTTTCTTTTAGCTTTGCTCTACTCTTCGTTGATTCTCCATACTTGCACTTTGCCACTTCCAACGTAGTATGACTTGCCTATTCCATCCAATCCAAATTCAACTAAATAGACTTGCACCTCCTCATGTTTAAATCACAAAATCAATTGTTGGACAATCAATGAGGTCGAAAGAATGTGATTTAATCTCTTCCTCGTTAGTTGTCACTTCTCCTTGTGATTCATTTGTGATTAACTTGTCATTTTCTTTCAGCTCATCTCCAATAATTGATATCTCTTTGGATTGAATGACCGATCCAAAACTTGAATACATGAGCAATGGCAATTTATTCCTATTAATTCCCAAGAGTGGATCATACCCCCACATTTGAAATCCTTCCCAATACGTGGCATCTCCTATAGAATATCATCTTCATCCAACTTGGAAAGGTCACTATAGTATTTATCAAGTACCTTTTCATTCAATAATTAAAGACCATCTCCCACAAGAGTGATTTTCCTATTTTAACTACAACCTCTCTCGAGTGAAATTAGTACTAATCAATTGGTTTAACCACATATATCTCTATGCCAATTAAAAACCAATCGAAAGTATTAAATTTTTGTGAAGATAGTTTAATGTATCACCTACAGTTAGGAGTATATATCTATCTCCTAAATTATGGAACCATTGCGATCGCAATGGTCATGGATCATGCTATCGCATGGTTCAGCCATGCGATCCAAATCATGTTGAAATTGTATCCAAGTCCTCCATCTTCTTACCTCGTTCAATTAAGACCCCATATTTTAACACTTAACACCAAAAAAAGATGAGATATTTTCAAGGCAGGTCCTCCATCTCTCTAGAATGTTACATTTCGATCCTCATATTTTATATTTCTTTCAATCTGGCCCCGAACATTAAAATTGCTCTTCTTTTTAGCTCAATTTGTCAATTTCCTTTCCAATTGGGGTTGTACCTAAATGTAACAAGATAAACACCTTAATGAGTAGAAATCCACTCAATTTGCTGATCATGTTGGAAAAAAATCAATTTTTCCACCCCCAAATCAACCAAACGCAGTGGAACGCAAAAACACAAATAATTGGACAAAAGAGAAAACAAAGAATTTAATGTAGCTTAGCTGACTACTGACAACCAAGGGAGAAGAATACTTTTATTGATAAGAAAAATAAATCACTTGTTACAATATGTTCTTACACAACTTCTCCCCTTACAAAAAAGAACAACAAACGTAAAGCACGAACAAATTTCTTTCCTCCCATCTCTCTCTCTCTCTCTCTCTCTCTCTCTCTCTCTCTCTCTCTCTCTCTCTCTCTCTCTCTCTCTCTCTCTCTCTCTCTCTCTCTCTCTCTGACACCTCTCAATTCTAAATTCTCTCTGACAACAAGTGCACCTTTTTTGCACACACCGAATTAGCTGTCAATTTGACGTGCATATATAATGAAATCAATACAAAAACTTACCTAATTATATAATAATACCAATAATATTATTTTCCTTTTCTACTTGGTATTATATATAAAGAAAATACTCCCAGTTTAATTTTACAACATTTCCTTTTTTTGTCAAACAAGAATTCTTTATTCCATAATTTTTGGTCAATCCCAACAATCTCCACCTTGACAAAAAACTCTAATAAGCATGAACAGTATTCAAAGATTCATGAAACGTCACCTTTCGTTTTGACATCTTTGAACCACTTTCTTCAATCTTCTTCACATTAGTCACAGACCTCGTCTTAACCATATCACAAACTTTAGCAGTAGTAAAAGACTCCCCTTGGTGAGACTTCAATCTGGCAACTCCACCTGAAATTGTCTTCCGTATTAGCCTATACTAATTACCAACTTTTTCACCTCTAATTATTGACACATAATTTTTCTTCACAACCATAACACCACCACTAGCAGAATATTCATAACCTAATGTGTCATATGCTCCCAACAATATTAAACTTCGCTTCAATCTTGGGACATGTAAAACACATGTTATTCTTCTCACCACTCCATCAAACATCTTCACCTTCACAGTACCCGAACCTCTAACCTCAAGTTTTTGATTATCAACAACAAAAACATGACGCTCATCACATGACTTATAATTCTCAAACCAATCTCTATTTTGACACATGTGATAAAAACATCCAGAATCTAAAAACCAATAACTAATTGGACTATCATCATTAGAAACACATAAAACATCGTCAACATCATAATTCTCCTCCACTATGTTTGTAGAATCTGAATTCTCTAAGATTTATTTACCTTTCCTCCTCAATTTAAGATGTTTTGTCATTTCTTCACAATCTCTTCTAATGTGACCCTTCTTGTGATAGTAATAACACTTCACGTCTCTCCTTGAACGAGATTGAGAATGATCCCTCTAACCATAATTTATTCCTCGCCATTCACCTCTACCATACCTATTATCAAAAGTAGTCAACAGAACCCGATCACCATTTACATTACCACTTGGATTTTTCATGTTAGCTATCTCTAACAAAGCAATCAAAACTTTGTTCACTATCAAAGTAGATTTACCAACTAACAAAGTGGTCACCAACGTCTCATATGATTTAGGCAAGGAAGACAATAAAATAATCGCTTTATCTTCATCCTCAATTTTTACGTCCACATTCAACAACTCAGTCACGCACTTATTAAACTTATTCAAGTTGTCCCTAACATCAATATCATCATACATCTTCAACTCATATAATTGTTTCTTCAAATAAAGCCTATTAGTTAGGCACTTAGACATATATAAATCTTCTAGAGTTTTCCATAACCTAGAAGCGGATTTCTCATTCAAAACACTATACTTTACCTCAGGTGCAAGAGCTTATCTGATTGTACTGACTGTCTTTGCCTCCAATTCTTCCTATGTATCTGCATCTTTCATCTCTTCTGGCCTCTTACCCTACAAAGCTTTGTAAAGTCCTTGTTGCACAAGAATATCTTCAACCGTACTTTTCCAAATATTGAAATTATTCTTCCCGTGAAATCTCTCCACCTTAAACTTGGAACTTGTCATCATCTTTGCAATAATCCCAAAGTTTGAACTTTTAGCTCTGATACCACTATTGGAAAAAAAAATCCATTTTTCCACCCCAAATCAACCAAACACAGCAGAACGTAAAAACACAAATAATTGGATAGAAGAGAAAACAAAGAATTTAACATGGCTCGACTAATTGCTGACAACCACAGGAGAAGAGCACTTTTATTGATAAGAAAAATAAACAACTCATTACAATATTTTTCTCATCCTCACAACTTCTCCCCACACAAAAAAGAACAACAAACGTAAAGCACGAACTAATTTCTTTCCTCGCAACTCTCTCTCTCTCTCTCTCTCTCTCTCTCTCTCTCTCTCTCTCTCTCTCTCTCTCTCTCTCTCTCTCTCTCTCTCTCTCTCTCTGATGCCTCTCAATTCCAAATTCTCTCTCACAACATATGCACCTTTTTTGCACACACCGAAGGCATCTCAATTCCAAATTCTCTCTCACAACATATGCACCTTTTTTTGCACACACCGAATTAGCTACCAACTTGACGTGCATATATAATGAATCAATACAAAAACTTACCTAATTATATAATAATACCAATAATATTATTTTCCTTTTCTACTTGGTATTATATATAAAGAAAATATTCCAAATTTAATTTGACAACTTTTTCTTTTCTTGTCAAACAAGAATTCTTTATTCCATAATTTTTTGTCAATCCCAATAGATCAAAAGGGTCAATTTAAGAGCTAAAACAAGTGTGAAAAGTACACTTATCAATCACATTTCTAAACAAGTGTGTGGATATTCTTAAATAAGGTGGGAAAATAAAATCCCAATTGAAAAACATTTGATGTGTTTTCATAGCACCAAAATGACCTCCATAAGATGATAAGTGACATTGTTCAAGAATTGTCTCCATTTCTTCATTGGGCACACATCTTCTAATGATTTGATCCAGACCTCTTTGAATAGCAGTATGTCTTCCCAAAAATAATACTTGATATATTGATGGTAACGGGGCAGATTGGTCCAATACAAATCTGGTCCGTGAAATTTTGGATAGGATCAGATCAAACAGTAAAAATCTAGGATCGTGTCAGGTTCATATCAGAACAAACATTAAGAAATTTTCGTTATATATTTTCATTAACGAAAAACAAGTCAATACATAATTCATAAAACAAAAAATATAATATCTAATTCATTAACAAAACATTACATATATAGACAATTAGAGACTTTGTACCAAATTCAATAAAAGATTATATATTTTAGATTTTAATAATTAAATTTTTTAAATATTTTTTAAAACTTTTAAAAAATAAATCTAATCGCGGATCCGGTCGGATTGGATCACCCCCGATCCAAATCTATTTCGCCGATCCTCGGATCGGATCGGGTCGAATCGAATCGAATCAGATTTTTTTGCCTTCTCTAACTTGATATCTGAGAATAATTTCTTCCTTTGTTTATACTTTATAGGAGTGATCTAGTGGATTGACACCACTTGCTAAAAAATTTATATGGTCTGCATACCATGGTACATTTTGAGAGTCGAATGGTTGGTATAGACAATCACCTTGAAACTAATCAGATAAGATTGGAACTTATTAAAAGCAAATACTACCGCTAGCATCTCCTTCTCGATAGTTGCATAACCTAATTGAGCATCGATTAGAGTTTGGCTAGCATAGTAGATGACATGCAAAATTTTGTCTTTCCTTTGACCCAATACTGCTCCCACGGCATAGTCATTTGCATCACACATAAGCTCAAAGTGTAAATCCCAATCCGGAGCTACAATAATAGGCGTCTGTTCACTGATATCTCGTGATGCGAAATATTCCCGTAAGTGTACGGGTTGTGAGAAGTAATATAGTGGACCTAAGAGTCCGGATTATCGTTCCCACAAGGACTGCTATTAATTATCAAAGTATGTTAATTCTATACCTTATTTGAACAAATGAATATGATTGGTATTTACGCTAAAATTGCAGAACATAAACTAAAGAATTAAAATGAAACAAAATTGATTTGTTTTTTAAAAACGATTGTAAAATAGTTGGGATTCACGATTTCACCTAACCAATTAAATTAACTCCAATTCCATGTTTTATTTCCTAATTATGTACTCGGTCAAATTCACTAATTTATATTGAAATTCTTCTCTCGAGTTTAAATCAATTCTACCTAAATAAGTCAACCATGTATCTCTACAGCAGGTTTTAATATTCCTTACCTAGATGCAATAAACACAAGAATTCACACACGACTGCAATAATAGCAAGAGTATATCTCTATCTCTCGTTCAATTACCGGATTTATTACCACGTTCTAAATTATTAACTCACCTCTCGGATTATGGAAATAATTCAATATATCATGAATTCATGATCAAGCAATTCAAGCATTAATACCAATAATAAATCAATACATTCATCAAAACATTAAAACAAAGGAACTTGGAATTAAAATAATATGACTATGCTACATCGTTCATTCCAACATAGAATTTAGTTACACATCATTAATAAAGAACAATAACAATAAAAATTAACATTCATTAAAAATAATATAAAGAATGGAAATCTTGCACCAAGTTTTGATTCTTCAATTATCTTCAATTCACGCCCCTTTGCGATGCTTGATTCCCCAAGAATTTGATGTTGATTTCTCGATTGTGGCTCGTTCTTTGGAGAAGCGAAGGTCCAAATCTCGTGCCTCATGTGTTGTATATATAGGTTTTGGAGAAACCTAGGGCAAAAGAGGAGAAAACCTGATGAATTCCGCAGAAAAAAACCCATGTCGCGGCCCAGCGGATAAGCACACGATCGCATGGTTAAGTCTATAACTCTCGGGTTATAAATTCACACCATCTCGCGATCGCGTGGTATGTATCCAGCGATCGCGACTTCCATCTTTTCTCGGCTGTGTAAGTTGATCGCTGACTTTTAATTGCACCTTCAATCTTCAACTTTCAATTGTTGCGATTTAGTCCTCAAACTTTATATTCTTCTCGATTTGCCCGTTTAAGCTCTCAATTCCTTCACTTGGGTCCTTCAACCTCTGATTCGTTCACTTTGGCATCATGAACCTTTCCCGGTTGTTATCACATATCTCTCACTTGCTCAATTAAGCTCCAATTAACATCCAAATGTGCATTTTTTCCATTAATTGCTTCATTATTCATCTTTTGGGATATTTTCTGAAAAGTAAACAAATGAACACAAATTAAATAGCATATATTCTAAAACGACAATAATATATTCTAATTTAGACATATAAATAAGTGTATAAAATAAACTTATCAGCGTCGTGATGAGTTTCTCCTTGAGAGTGTTGAAAGACCGGAGACACTCTTGAGAGAAATCAAAGGTAATGCTTTTCTCAAGCAATGAGCAAAGTGACTTGGTGATTTAAAAAAAAGTAAAAATCCTTGATGAACTGCCTATAGAACTCGACATGCCACAGAAGCTTCTAATACCCTTCATTGAGATTGGGGGAGGTAATTTCTAAATAACTTGGACTTTGACCTTGTCGACCTCAATCCCCTTGTTTGGAATTCGGTGTCCAAGAATTATGCCCTCTTGAATCATTAATGACATTTCTCCCAATTAAGCACCAAATTGATCACTTCACATCCGGAAGCGGCTAAGTTTTTTTGAGCAAGTGATTAGGGATGGGTGGTCCGAAGTAGTTCCTATACACAAACCTGCATTATTCTGTGATGAGCCCTTCATATCGGTCTCACCTATTAAAATCGAACAACTATCTGGTAGCATTAAATTCTCTCATGGCCATCCATCAAATCTAGCTATTAAACATGCTCTTCTGCTGCCTGGCTTCAGAGATATATTTAGTGTTGCTTCACTTGACTCCAAATATGTGGTATTCTCTTTCTCTTATGATGAGGAGTATATGTGGGTGTTGAAGGGATATCCAATGTGAATCCTCAAATATACATATGATTATAATCCATTGAAGGAGTCAGGAACTGTTCCAATGTGGATTAGTTTTCCCCATTTACCTTTGGATTTTTATGATAAAGCTATCCTATACTCCATTACTTTGGCTATTGGCACCCCATTAAAGTTGGATGAACAAACTGTAGCTAAAAGTAGGCCTAGTGTGGCTAGAGTCTTAGTTGAAGTGGATTTGGCTAAGCATAGACATGAATGTATTCAGATTGGTCGTGATGGATTTGAAGTTTGGAAATCTATCATTTATGAAGATGAGACCAAGAAAGGCAGTTTCATCTTCTTCAAATTTTTCCATCATTTAGGGCATATGGCAGTGAGTGTTATTGGGATCCAAAAAATAACCTACCAATTATATAACGATTGAGAATTTTCAAGTTAATTATTAAATAAATATTTTATTTCTCAACTCTCAAATAAAAACTTATCGCGATAATTTTCCCCATTTTCAAATTTAATCGTATTCTTCTAGCCAAGTCAATTATTTTCGAGCCAATGAAATAAATTTGAATCCAAATCGATTTTTAGCAAAAACTTCATTTTTATTTCAAATTCAAACTGCTTTAAAATCAAATTCCAATTTTATTATTATCCAAACTATTTTAAGTCCAAATTCAGATTTTTATCATCCAAATTTGTCTAAATTCAAATTCCATCTCGTAAGCAACTATATTGCAAGAGGTATTCTACTTGCTTTGGTCATTCTCAAGTCCAATTTTTTATCAAAATCCTATTCAAAATTAAATATTTTCCATATCCAATATTTCAATATTCTATTCCAACTATAACACCTCCATACCAACCTATAATTTCTCTTCTGCCTTCAATTGCATTGCACAATTCCACCCCAGCCGAACCATGAACCAGTACAACAGCATAACTCCATCACCAGCATCAATCCACCACTGAACCTCCAAATCCACTTCCCACAAACCACATCCACTGTGAACACACGCAACTCCACCTCCATAGACGAACTCCTCCTCACCTTGCAGCCATTGCCCAACCAAAACACCAAGAATCAAACTCAAACTACAATCAAATTCATACTCAAAGCGAATCAAGGTTAAGCAATCATCAATCACCACTGTCAAGTTCACCCCTACCCCTCACAGAAAACTGCCCAACTTGAAAGCAACCTCCCATCGTCAACCAAAGTACACCACAACTCTATCGTCACCACCAAACGGACATCACCACTGCCCACTTCATCGACTGCAACCAATGCACCAAACAAATACCATTACTGACCTCCTCAACACCCCCTCAATCAACCCACAAATCAATCCAAGAAAATCCCAAATTTAAAACCCATAAAACCAGAAACCCAATGCTTACCTCGACCGCCGGTGTGTTCGCCAGAAAACCACTGCCCAAATTCAAATTCAAGCCTCGGTGTACTCGGTCTTCGCCCAAGAAAAATTCCCAAATTTTGCTTCTTTCTCCACCCCCTCTGCCCACTGTCGTCGTCGCCCATCGATGGCAACGTCACCACCTGCGAACGTTGGTGAAGGCACCAATCGCCACCTCTCCACCTCTCCCTCTCTCAGTTTTGATTGTGAGAGAGAGAGAGAGGAATCTGATTTAAGGTTTTATTTTTATAAAATTTCCTCTTAGACCCCCCATCTTTTGAAATTCATTTAATTTGGTCCCATGTCTTTAAAAGTGCTTTTATTCAAACCTTGCACTTTTGGAAATAAATTTGTCTATCCCAATTGTATAAATTTTATTGAGTCAGTCTAATTACTTTCTGAAAATTCTACTTTAGCCCCAGAACTTTTCATAATCAACTTTGTTAAATTCGAAATTAGTCCCCAACCTTTTAAATTCGTTTTAAAATTTTTAATTTCCAAATTAATAATTTAAGATTTATTTTCTTTTGACTAGACGAAATCACGGGAAATATCTAAAAGTACTTTAGCTTCACATCCAGTTCAATTTCAAGAAAATTTTAAGACTTTGAGGTGGAGTTTACATTAAAGCAATTGTGATTATTTTGTCCATGTTATTTCTGGATGTGCAATTTTAGTTGTGATATAATGTTTCCATGGTTTGAAAAAGGTTGCCAGGGACCGTAAATAGGTCCGGGATCGAAAGTGGGTCCTTGAGTTGCCCACAATGCACAATTTTATTTAGCGCTAATACTATGTTGTCATGGATCGTACATAGATCTGTGATCGAAAGTGGGTCCTTGGAGTTGCCCCACTGTACATAAAGCTACAAATTTTTTTTTTTTTAGGCATGATATTCATAATTGGATTTGCATGTTTGGATTTAACTTGGACTAATTACTGTATCTGCACTGAGTATAATTCATTATGTTCACCCCACTTTTTTCCACCCTTCCAGGTTAAGGAGCTCGGCGATGCATGGCAATGAGCAGGGCAATTTTGGAATTTAATGACAATCCATTTTAATTTATAATTTTCTTTTAAACTAGTATATTTAGCAATCATTTTTCCTCTTGTCAAATTTATTTCGAATTGTATTATTTTGAAGGTTTGACGATTCGTTTATTATGTTTGATATTGAAAATCAAATTATTTCAATCAATTATGCTTCCGCAACTTATTTTTGGTTGTTATTGTTTTAGAAAAAAAAATATTTCATATTTGAAGTTTATTAAAAATGGTTAAACGAAATTTAGACTTTAGTAACGGCGTTACAAATTAACTTCAGCAAGATGCCTGTGAAACCAGTGGACAAAAAGAAAGAAGAATGGGTTGAGGTGAAAAGATTGCATAATGAAACAGCTATACCTAACCCCAACAAGTTACATACTACTCAAGTTCAATCACCAGGTAGCACTCAGCTTTTGTACAAGCCTTTTATTAATGATCAGACTTCTGGTGTAGTGAAAGAAGATCATCCTGTGACTGATCATGTAATACAAGATAATCAGAGCAAAGTGAATTCTCCCTACCATGTTATCGATGAAAATAGCATTACCAAAGGGTTGCAATTTCAAGTCTGCAGCAAGCATGTAGTTGATACTGATCCTTTAGAGCCAGTTGCCTTGGATCCAAATATTTCTGAAACGAGTCAACTTAATGAGGAGTTGAATGTTACCAGTGTGGTTACTGAAACTAAGCATGTTCCCATGGAGCAGATATTACTAGAACTGAAGAAGACGTCTGTTATTGATAATGATCTGGAAACTGCTGAAGACATTGTAAAGTGGCAGAATGAAGGTTTTATTTCCCCATCAGTTCAGCCGGCTGTTATTGAAGAAGATGAAAAAAACATACCTTTTCCTAAGGTTAATCTTAAGAATCAGAAGAAGATGAAGGGGAAAGGTAAAATGTAATTCTTCCCTATGAATATACTTATATTGAATATTAGGGGGTACTCACTTCCTTTAAAAGATTAGTTCTGTTACTTCAGATTCATGATGTTGGCTTTCTCATCTTGCTGGAACCAATACTGAAAGCTGGTCAAATAGATTCTTTCTTCTCCAAATTTGGTATGGATAGCTGTTTTGCTAATTGCTCAGGGAAAATATGGTGTTTCTGGAGAGTAGTTTGGATGTTCAGATTTTGGAAGATAAAGAGCAGGCTGTTACTGCTTAACTGATCTGGTGTAATACTAAAATTAATATTACTGGGGTAAATGCTAAGTGTAACATTGTTAGTAGAAGGACCCTATGACAAGAGCTTGTCCATTTTTCTTCTTCTGTTGATTCCTCCAGGCTCATAGGGGGGATTTTAATGCTGTTTTGAGGGATACTGAAAAGGAAGGGGGAAACAAGCCTAACCATAGAGTAATGAGGGATTTTAATATTATGTTACTTGATTGTGGAGTTGAGGAATACCACATTGAGGGTGGTTCTCATACTTGGACTAATGGAACTGTATGTTAGAATTTAGACTGACTCTTAATCAATGGCAGATGGGGAGAAGCTTTCACCTCATTTCACCCTCAACTTCTGAACAGAGACACTTCAAATCATAATCCAATCCTTTACAGTGTCAGGGTCAACAAGCAAGCTTTAAATCCTCATTTAGATTCCAACATATGTGGCTCTCACATGCAGATTTCTTGGAAGCTGTTAAGTCTTGTTGGGAACAAACCCTTTTATCCTATTCTAGGGGTATGTATGGACTATTTTTTAAATTGAAGAGATTAAAAAAGATTCTTAAAACTTGGTACAAGACAGTGTTTGGTAATATTTTCCACCAATTGAAAGAAGCTGAACAAGTGGCCCTTCTCAAAGAAAAAGAATATGACAGGTGTAAAACTGGTAAAACTAGAGCAGCTGCCCATTTGGCCTATGCACGCCTAAATTTACTTCCACCTAGAGAGGATAGTTCTGGAAACAGAAGGCAGGGGCTAAGTGGATTCTTGAAGGTGACAAAAATAGTAGATTCTATCATGCTTTTGTCAACAAACAGAGGAGGAACAAAGAAATAACTTCTATTGTTGAAGAATCTGTGGACTGTATTACTGATTCTGAAGGACTCAAGCAGTCAGCTGTAGCTTTCTTCTCCCATCTATTTACTCAGACTTCTACTTTGGATGACGCTTCTATTTTCGATGCTATCCCTCAGATTTTAACTGAAGAAGAAAATGAACTGCTGACCAAGATACCAACTCCTGCAGAGATAAAAGAGGTTGTTTTTGCTATGAATCAGAATAGTGTGGTTGGGCCTGATGGCTTTGGAGGTATATTCTACCAAAAATGTTGGGATATTATTCACTTGGATGTGTGTGATGCTATCTATGAGTTTTTTCCAGGGGAGAAATATTCCTACTGGTATCTCTTCCACTTCAATTGTTCTCTTTCCTATGAAAAGTGAGGCTTCCTCTTGGAAAGACTATAGGCCAATTAGTCTTTGTAATTTTAGCCACAAAATCTTATCTAAAATTCTATGTCTCAGAGTGAATTTGATCCTACCTAAACTTATCTCCTTGAACCAAAGTGGTTTTAGCCCCGGGTAGAGATATCACTGAAAATATACTCTTAGCCCAAGAACTGATTTCACATGTTGATAAAAATGTTAGGGGGGGTGATAATATCATTTCCTTAGACATGGCTAAGGCATATGATAGGGTGGACTGGCATTTCCTGATCAAAGTCCTTTCTAATTTTGGTTTTTCATCTTTATGGACCAATTTGGTCTATAATGTAATAAGCTCTTGTCATTACACTGTCATGATTAATGGTGAGCATAGTGCATTATTCAAAATGGCTGAGCTATTATCTAGGGGCATCAATAGACTTTTTGAACACCATCCTACTATGGCCTATATTTATCGGGGCCCTCTTATTGTATCTCACCTATCATTTGCAGATGATATCACTGTGTTCGTTAATGGTCAGCAACACCATGTGAAAAGATTATTGGAATTTCTCCATCATTACTCTTCCTGTTCTGGACAAGCTTTAAACAGTTCAAAGAGCAAATCTTATACTGAATTACCTCAGCATCAGCAAAGGATTTCTGCTATTTCTGGCTTCTCAGTTTAGCAATTGCCTATTTTGTACCTGGGGGTGCCAATTACTAAGGGAAAAATGAAGATTTATCTATATGATGACCTTATAAATAAGATAAAAAAATATGATCTGACCTGGGAAAATAGATTTCTTTCTGTTGGTGGAAGGCTCACTCTTGTCAAACATGTCCTTGGCAGCATGCCAATGCACTTATTACAAACCATGGACCCCCCTAAGCAGTTATTGCTATTCTGCATAAGATTTTCAACTCGTTTCTTTGGGGATAATACTAAATATATACATTGGTGTGCTCGGGAAAAATTTCTTTTCCTTATTCCGAAGTGGGGTTTAATTGCAAAAGCCTGACAGATCTTAGTAAAAGCTTTGGTTTCAAAATTTGGTGGAAATTTAGATTGCAGAATTCTCTATGGAGTAGGGTGGTTTCTGCTAAATATTGTTCCAATACACATCCTGTGATTGCTCCCTGACCCTCTACTGCTTCTGCCATTTGGAAAAGACTGTGTGGTATCAGAAGCCAAGTCGAACGACTGATATCTTGGCAAATTGGTGAGGGTAATTGTAATGAATTTTTGGACAGGTGGGTTCCTGGTTGATCATTTACTTCATTGTTCTCTGCTACTAAAGATGTACAACTAGTCTGTGATTTGAGAACAGATAATAGATGGAATGTTCAGCAGGTGTGCAGGTTTTTTCCTTTACAGTATCAGCAAGAAATTCTGTTCATCCAGCCTGCCCAAGGCCTTGATCAAATCTTCAGGGATCTATCAGGTAATGGAATTTTTTTTACTAAAACATGTTATGAGTTTCTAGGACAAAAGAAAACCATCCAGATGAGTTTGAAATGTGTTTGGCATAGTTCTATCCCCACTAAAATTTCCGTTTTCATATTGAAACTATTGAACAATTGGATGCCCACAGATGACATTCTCAAAAAGAAATTTGGAAATTTGGTATTGCTCTACCCTCTAGATGTACTAGCTGTGAACATGAGGAAACAATACAACATATCTTTGTTTCCAGTAATTTGGCTGAACTGGTGTGGTCCTACTTCTGTCAGCTTAATGGGATTAATAGGAATGCTTATGAATTGCCTAGATAAGTTTTTATTCACTGGATTATTTATACCAGGAGTCAACCTGGGTCTATCACCATACTTACTCATCTGTTGACTCTATGGTACCTTTGGCTTGAAAGGAACAAAGCCAAACATGAAGGATGTCAACCAAATGTAGAGAGAGTTATCAGAAAAGTCCTTTACCAGGTGGAGAGGTTTAGTCAAGCTGGCCACATAGTAAGGACTGGGCTGTAGTGGATGAAATTAGTTTTGTTTGTATTTTATTTTTTATTTTTTGGTCTCAATTTGCTGATTATGCTTGTAAAGTGGATGAACCATATAGTGATGGTATCTCTACATGGGCTTACCATTAAAGATCTTGTTTATTTTTGTTTTGCATAGTCTTTACCTTGTAAGGGGGTAGTACCCCTCATTTACAATTTTTTTTAATAGGCATACCCCTTGGGAGGTACGGCTTCGCCCCCCTCCTCTTAGGTATAATTTTTCTTTTTGTATTGAACAAAAGCTAGGGGTACCCCCCCCCCCCCGGGATGGATTGGAGGAGGCCTAAAAACCTCACTAATTATTTTGGGGGATTTCATTAAAAAAAGGAAAAAAAAAATCCCTTCAAATACCATGCTCAAAATTTTCAAGTAATCATCAAATGAAATCCCAAACACTGAGAAGTCATCCATGAATACCTCAATAAATTTCTCTATTGTGTCTGAGAAAATAGACATCATGCACCTTTGGAAAGTGCAGATGCATTACAAAGACCAAAGTGCATCCTCCTATATGCAAAAGTATCATATAGGCACGTGAAAGCTATCTTTTCTTGATCATTTGGGGCTATTATAATTTGATTATAGCCCAAATACCTAGGAAGAAATAAGGAGAGTGACTGCCAATCGCTCAAGCATTTGATCAATGAATGGAAGGAGATAATGATCCTTCCTTAGAGCATTTTGATCTTTTGGTAGTCAATGTACACTCTCCATCCCGTCACTGGTTTTGTAGGAATAAGCTCATTTTTTTCATTATCTACCACAATGACACCTACTTTATTTGGTACCACTTGAACGGGACTTACCCAAGCACGATCCGAGATTGGATGAATAATGCCCATGTAAAGCCATTTCACAACTTTGATTCTCAAAGCTTCTTTCATTTTTAGGTTTAATCAAGTTGAATCTCAACCGAAGTCATGAAGTTATGCTAGCCTCTTTGTGCTTCCTAATACCTAGAGCAATTTCTCCTCCATCTCACTCAAGGAATTAGAAATGATAACCGAAAGGATGGAAGACTCTCCCAAATAGGCATACTTCAAATGAGAAGGAAGAGATTTTTGCATAAGAGTTGGTTCTTGTTAAAGAGATGGTAATGGTGGTAAGAGCTATTCTCCATGTCTTTAAAGTATGGAACTCTCTTGGGAAGATATGATGGTGTAGCCTTCAAATAATGAGTCATCTGCTCAATTTCATGGTCCTCATCTCCAATGGTCAAAGATTGGGCAATAAAAGATTCAAGTGGATCCTTAGAGAGCCTAGGAATGAAAGAGTCGATTACTATATGATCAATTGCATCTATCTGGAAGCATGAATCGGACCTCGAAGGATATTTAATGGTCTTTAAAACATTGAAAGTGAGTTTGTAACGCCCCAGAAATTCCAAACTTTGGATAATAGGATTTTATTATCTGTAGTCTCTCATTTGAATGAACACTCATGGGAATTTTGAGGCGAAATTCCATTATCCATGTAGCGACCCGAATTTGAAAATGCAAATTTTATAACCTAAGTTGTGTCGCTACGACATTCTCATCCAATTTTAGAATTTATATTACGCCCATCGAGTTGTCTAGCAAAAACATTTAATATAAGAATTCAAAACAATTTTTAATCTTTGAGTTCGATTATTTTTTATCAGGTCGAATTTTATACTCAACGTCTATTTTAATTTTTTGTTAGTTCAATACTTCTTAAGCCCAAGTATCAAGTCCAATGTTGGCCCAAACTGTATCCAAAATGTAGTAGGGCTCATCAACAGTATCAAAACCAAATTCAGATTTTCCACCCTCATTCACTCAGCAACAGAGCAGAGGCATTTTCAGATTTCAACTAGGTAAAATCTCACAACTCTCGAATCATTCCTTTCCATTAATCACATCACTAAAATCTCATTCACATAAATACTGCTACAATTCTTTTCCCAGTCGAGTCTTTGGCAAGTTCGAATTCGAATTTCAATTCCTTGGCAATCTCAACAGGTAAATTCTCCAAACAACATTCGATTCTCGTTTGAGTTCTTTAATCTCGTGTTTTCTTCTCAATCGAACCTGATAAAAAAAATAAAAAAAAGAAGACAGATGAAAAACGAAATATAGGAGTTTTCAATAACTCAATCTCTCGGTTCAAACTCAAGAATTCAATCACCAATAGGCGTACCTTTCTCCCATGTAATACTCTCACTCAAAAAACTCATGGATTTCCTACAACGAGTTGGACAAAGAAGCCTCATTACTTCCAAAATCTTTATCCCCAAGCCACTGCCCCACAATTGTAAAAATTATACACATCATCGAGCTTTTGAAACTTTTGCGAATTGCGGAATCACACCAACACTCACTTGTGGAATAAATACATTGTCATCTCCTTCCATTCCTAAAAATCAGTATGAAAGATTATTTAATTTGTGAAATAATTTAAATATTGGCACATGCAAAACCTAATGTAAAAAATAAAATAAAACGATTTTAATTTTAATATTGGCACATGCGAAACCTACTGTAACAAAAAAAAAAAAAAAAAAAAAAAACGATGTTAATTTAAATATTGTCACATGCAAAACCTATTGATTATATTGGTTACAGTTGCCTCTGCAGAGAGAAGCTTCTCAAAGTTGAAGTTGATAAAATCATATCTTCACTCAACAATGTCATAAGAAAGATTGAATGGATTGGCAATGTTGTCTATTGAAAAACGCATGCTAGAAAAGATTGATTGTAATAGTATAGTTGTTAATTTTTCATCTAAAAATTCTAGAAGAGTAAATTTAATTTGAATTTTTGACGGTTTACCTTATTATTGTTGTAACTTTGTCATTTGAACGATTTTATTTAGTATTTTAATTAGAACTTTTGACGGTTTACATTATTATTGTTGTAACTTTGTCATTTGAACCTTTTTTTTTGGGGATAATTGCACGGGGTACTGACATTAAACATCAAAACTTAATTTTACTATTCAACAATGAAAAAATGAAAAATACTGATACTTTACAGTTCTTTGTTTCTTCCCCAGCTACGTTACTTCAATGTTCTTCCCCGGCTACCTGCCATGACAACCACCAACTCACCGTCACTACCCGGATTAACCACCGCCACCACCACCACCACTGAGCTACTGCCACTGAACCACCTGTTTAATCTCCATCACATCTATTGAAATAACATTCCTGGCTAATTCCAAAAAAATAGAATGGACAAATTAAATCCCGTCATCTCCCAATTTAGGTGAGTAATCAAGCTGTCTACTTGATTTTACCTTTATCAATAAGAAGAAATTGTTCTTTAAATGTTCAATCTCACAGCATCAACAACCCACCACCACCCGTATCAACAACCACCAAATACCACCACCACCCACATCAACCACCACCGAATCACAACCACTGAATCACCACCACAATAACACCCGTCGGAGATGCTGTCGACGGAGGAAGCCCAAGCTTGTAGTCCAAAGCCTCCAACAAATACCCCAAGTCCGATTGAGACACTTTTGAACCAGATTTCAAATCCACCATCGACGAAGGCGAACCCATAATTTCCTCCTCGAGACTCTTCATGAAAGAGTCAATATCTTGACTCGTTGTGCAGAACTCTGAATCATCATCACCTAAACTGTCCATTAAATCCTCCCTCGGCCTCTTAACCTCCAGGAAATCAATCATCGAGTCCGACTCCTCCACTCATCCCGTCCTCTTTGTTGACCTATGGTTAACTTAACCTTATTGTTTTGATCATAACAAACAAGAATATATTGTATTATTAACTAGTGTGCTTCAAATGTTTCATGTAATGATAAATATTCAAAGCACTCTATGTTCAAATCGTCTCTCAAAGATATAAATCAAAACTATATGATCAAGCACATGAGACGCAAAGAAGATCATGAAAGAATTGAAGATATTCAAAGATCAAAATTGAAGTTGAAAAGCATGACATGAATCAAGAACTCAAGCATACAAGATTAGAGTTCAAAGTTCAAGAATTGATTTAACCTATGTAAAGGTATAACACTCTCAATCTTTAGCGATGACAATCAACGAGCTCGAAAATGATTTTTATGCATCAAGAAACTTACTTGAAAATTCATCACTTGCATAAAAATGATTTTTCAAAACATAACATGAAATAGTTTTTGGAAAAATAAACTTTTTAATATAAAGATAAAAATTCAAAATTTTCCATTTTCGGTCGACCGTCGATCATGTAAATTTTCGGTCGACCGAAATTTACATGATCGACCGAAACTCTGATCGACCGAAATATCTGGTCCACCGAAAGTATAACGGCTCAAATGTATAACGGCTAGTTTTTGAGCTTTCGGTCGACCGAAAGTATAGAATCGGTCGACCGAAACTTGCTGCAGATCAAATTTCTTGATCTATAAATAGTCATCTCATTTACATTCATTTTGAATAACATAGAAAAGATTTTATATAAACTTTCTTGTGAAAATTCATTGTTCTTACTTGGTTTATATTCGTCTATTTTTATTATAAAACTTTGATTGATCTAAACTTTGTTTTATCAAATTCATCAAAGTTTTTGGAAGAAAGTTTTGTGAAGATTCTTGGTTTTATATTGTTTAAACTTCTTCAACATCTTCACACTATATTGAAATTGAAGTGTAAGTCTCTCTTTGTTTTAAACTTGTTTTAATCTTTTAAAAGAGAGAAATTCCAATTAAGGAACTTTGATTATTTGTGCTACATTTTTCATTATCATTTGATTCATCAAAGTTCCATTGCCTAAACACTTTGAGCTTAACTCATTGTTAATTATTCAAGTGTGGCATCTCTTGGTACTTAATTTGATTCAATATTTTAACAAAAGATTATTTGAAAAACTTTGTTTGATTGCATTGAACTTTTCATTATCATTTGCATCAAAGTTTTTCTCTAACACTCGAGCTTAATTCATTGCTATCTATTGAAGTATTAGCCTAACTCTCTCGGTACTTAATTTGAGTATATCATTTGTCAAGAGAGTTATTTCAATTGTAAATTCAATTCATTATATCTTGTGGTAAAAGAGCCTTGTGAAAACTCGATTGTTGGTTTCGAGAGCCTTGTGAAAACTCGATTGTAAAGGATAGGTGCTCCTTGTTGTAAAGTCACTTAAGGATTCGATACTCCTTATTGTAAGTTATCAATATAGTGGATTTGGCCTTGATCGTGACGGATAGCTCGGTAACGGGGGACGTAGATCACGTTGGTTGATTGAACCTCCATAAATCGCGTTTGCATTTTCTTATCCCTTTTACTTACTTACATTGCACTTACTCTATTCTATCAATTTATATTGTGCAACACTATATCTAAGTGCTATACTTGCTTTATCAATTAAGTTTACACATATATAGCACACTACATTGATAGTTTAGTTACTTGTAACACTAAGTGCTCATACTTGTACCCATTAATTTTTAAGTTTGAGATTATTTATCGAAAGAGTTTTATAAACCAATTCACCCCTTCTTGGTTAGTTTACTCTTGGGCTAACACTTTCTTCTTAATCTTTGCTTCTCTGAAGTACAAACCAAGCCACAAATAAGTAAAAGAAAGTATATTGGGATTTTGAAATGAGGTGGTGGGTGTGAAAAATGTAGTGAATAGTGTATGAAAAGTGTTTGATTTTATGTTTATGATAAAGTATCATAAAAATTTATAAAAGTATCAAGTTGTGATACTAAAAAAAGTGTATTAAAACCGTTTGATTTTATGTCGAAAATAAAGTATCATAAAAATTTATAAAGTATCAAGTTCTGATACTAGGAAAAAATGAAAAGTATTGTACATATCATAATATGATACTAAAAAAATTGAAAAAAATATCATAAATATGATACTAAAAAGAAATTGAAAAATATCATACTGTGATACTAATTTAATCATAAGTATCATACTGTGATACTAAAATATTTGAAAAGTATCATAAATATTTTTCAGTTTTTAATACTTTATTATAAGTAATTTTTAAGTTCTATAAATTTTAAGTAAATTTCAGTTTGATCCTTAAAAATAGAATATTTACGTCGAAAGCCCTTTTTTTTTTTTTTTTTTTTTAATCAAGGTCCATTTAAAATTTCGCATTACAACCTCCAATTCTAAGAGCTGACACTTTCGTCCGATAGGGACGAAACACTGCATCCTCATTCCAAAATCCCCTCCCAGTCATCCCTAAACAAATCGATTAACTCCCTCTATGGAGCACTTGTGTGAATTCAAGGGCCTATACGGGTCTCTCTCTCTCTCTCTCTCTCTTATTTGTTTATTTATTTTAACGAAAAATACGCATTTTTGCATAAAATATTCAGATAAGGACCTCATTTCACTATGTCTCATTATGAAAAGGCCTTTTGAAAAAAAAAAAAAATTTAAAAAAATACATATTTTGACTTTTTTCCTCTCAATCTAAAATCTCCGCACGACACCTTCGAACTCTATATAAACGTCACCTCCGAACATTCCTCTCATCCGTTTCGAAATTTTACTTCCTCTTCATCTGCACAATAAGAACATCTTACATGTAAGTTCATCCACGAATTTCTTTACGAATTTCATTCATGGAAGACAAAGACACAGAGCTATTGTGCAAGGTCTCTGCGAACCATCTATTCTTGGCTCAATTCGAGCCATTCCGGGCCACGGTGCGAAGCCTCCGAGCTCGAAATCCGGAACTTGCACGGGCCATCCTACAGACAATAGTTTCCAGTGGCGGGCGGCTGGGAAACGATGACTTGGATTCGGGTTCGGGTCGGGTTCTCTGGTCCGACTCATGTCCTTCACCTGCCGTACTCACCTTCCTCTGCACCCTCGAGCTCCTTGAGTTCCCCGATGCCACCTCGCAGCTCTGGTCATTTGATGATAATTCGCTGAAATTGCGTGCTGAGTTCTTGCTATATGTCCATGCGATGAGCGCTCGGGTTTTGAGAGATCTCAAAGACAGTGTAAATTTGGAGGGAAATGAGAATTTTGATGAAGGAATTACGAAAAATGAGGAGTTGAGGGTTTTACAAGGGTTTCTGGAGGTGGGTTCGAGCAGGTTGAATCCGGATTTGATTGAGTTGGAAGAAAACAGAGAAGAAAATGAGGGTCCATCAGGGGGTTTTGCGGAAGAGGAAATAATGGGATTGAGGGGATTAATTTTGAAGATTCCAGACGTTTTTGATGTGTTGTGTGAGAACATAGAGAAGCAAGTTGGGCGTGTGGAGAATGGTGATTCAGGATTGGCAATCGCATTGAGAACAGATATGAGGCGGAGGGAGGAGGAAGAGAGGATGCTCAGATTGATACAAAAATGTGTCCAGGTATCACATCTAGATGCCATGAGGGAATGCTTGGAGGAAAACGACGAAGATGGTGCGGTTTCACATATTAGGTTTCTTCATTTGGATCACGGAGTGGAGGAGGCCGAGTATAGGTATGGATCTTATTTCCTTGCTAACCTTGACTGATATGTTACTGGTCTGATGACTACTCGAGTGTAGAATAGGAAGTATATTGGCTGGCAAATGCGTTACTGGTCATTAGTTGAAATTCTTTGTGGTTATATTCGAACTCATCATGCCTTTTATTGGTTATAATATAATAGAAGTACATACAAGCAGGTTAGGCGGCTTAGTGAATGCTGTCTGGTCGTTATTTTTTTAAAGATACAAGTTCTCTCGACTTGGAATATTGATTTTATCTCACTGGTTCATTTTCTGGTACTCCAAAAAATTGACAAGGTATTATAACTTTTGTATTGTTCACATATTGTACAATTTTTTGCCCTTCATTTTGGTAAGGGAGTTAAGAATAGGAGAAGCTTGAGTTGGAATTCAGAACATAGAAAACAGACAGAGGCTAGGTAAAGAACTGTAGGTGTTCGTTTATTTTGGCATCCACTTTGAAAACATCAAAAGGTTGAAGGATCGTTTAACAGATAAATGAGTGCAATAAGATGTATGATACAGTTAAAAACTGCTGCAGTTTTCATTTTCCCCCTTTTGTTACTGGAAACTTGTCTTTTGTATGAATCATTAGCATTATATAGGACACGTGTACTGCAGTTTTCTTTTCCTTTTTCCCCCCCTTTGTTTCTGGAAACTGGTCATTTGTATGAATCATTAACATTATATAGGACACGTCTTTACCTTTCTGATCTTTAAGACACCACAAATTTTATGCACTTACCTGATTTACAATCACTACGTCGTGCGCGCGTGCGCGCACCCAATATAGTTGTGGGAACTTACTCATCTTCCATAAAGGAGCCGAATGAAATCAAATTTTCATGTTCGGTTTTGAATTAGGGACGTTCAAAATGCTGAATCGACTTCGACTATAACCCCTAGCCTTCCAAGCTAACGATGCGGGTTCGATCCCCGCTACCCGCTTATATCCTTTTTCTAAATATTCGATTCGAATTATATTCTAGAATATATTATGATTAGAATTAATGTATCGTTGAACATACAATTCCAAAAAATTTCTCAGAAACAATCACGACTTTAACTATATACACGTGTGTGCGCACGAGGGTGTGTGTGTGTGTGTGTTTATGCCCAACAGAGTCAGTATTTTTAATGGAAAGACTTAATTAGTATTTCCTGGAACTTATTGTTTCTTGCATTGCCTTGAGTTTCATGCATGGCTTCTTGTAGAAGTGCACCTTTACCTTCTATCTGCTTGTAATTCCTAATATTGCATCTCATATGACTTTCAGTCAGTTGTGCAATATTGCATACCTTTTTAGCAAAACTGATAGCTGTTTTTCTTTGCTGTGACAAATCAATGAATCATAGTTTACCTTTTTTGTGTTAATTTTGATTATAATCTTCTAGCTATTTATTTTTAATTTGTTTTATTTTTCTAATAGCATGATTTTGCAAGATCTCCTCAAGAAGTTTTCATCAGGGAAGGTTTATTATGGAGACGCCTGGCATGTTTTGCGAACTAAAGTCTTCTTAGTGTATGCAGAAGCACTTTCATCTAATTGCACACGCCTTGCGCAAATGATTCAGGTGGTGTTGATACTTCTATCCTTTTTATGTTAACATTTTCACATAAACATTTATGTTATCTGATAATGTTGTAAACAAGAAATATTCAATGAACTCAGGGAAGATATGGTTGAGCGTATTCTTAGGTCATATGTTTTTGAGACCGAATGTTATATGTTCACCCTTTCGTTTCTTATAAAAGGGATGTCCAGAAATAAAAGAGAATTATCTAGTGAGGAGTTATAGTTGAACTTATAAAAGTACCTGATTTCATTTTGATGCTCTTGAAAAGGTTGTAAGAAACTTGCGCAAAAATGCCTGACTGAATGGAAATCTTGTTATTTTAATTAATCAGTGTTGCATTTGTAAACCCTTGAAGTTGGGGGACCTGTATATGTGTTGCATCAACATGCTTGCACTTGTTACTGGTGGATTTATTTCTTTATACTTCAAACATATTGAGTTGTATGAAATATTGCATTGGTTTATCACGTGAACAGGTTAATTAGTGGGAAACAAGAAAAGCCAGAGCAGTTGTTATTATTCATACTATCAGTTCTACATAGATATAGATCTGGCCTTGAATGGTGATGCGGATATGCTTTCCGAATTGTTTATAATAATTATTAGCTTTGCTCCTTATAAATGGAGTAATTATGTTTATAATTGGTCTCACAGGTCATCCAGGACAAATTACTTACTGAAGAAATTGAGGTGTACAATGCTTCTGAACACGACCAGATTCCTCTACCTCTTCAGCGCCTTCTAACTACTTTTGCAGAATTGACGCCTGAGACATCATCAAAGGAGACACCTTTATCTTTGAAGATTGCAACTGCTGCTTGCATGAGAGACATGTATCATTATGCTCGTGTTCGCGGCTTGCATGCTCTCGAATGTGTAATAGACACTGCCTTGTCTCTTGTGCAACGCGAGAAGCTTCAAGAAGCTTGTGAGGTGTGTCTGTATTACTTGTCTTGCTAGAGAATACCATAACTGGGTCTATTGAAAAGTAACGATTCATTTTATGTTTCATTTATATATCCCTTTGAAAGTTCAATTTAAAGGTCAAAAGTAAGTTTTATTAAATCATTCAAGATTTTTAAGAATTAATATAGCCCCTGTTTAGTAAATAAATCTCGTCAAGCTCATTTTCAACCTTACATTCTTCCAATAAAATAATTTTGCTCATGGACCCATAACTTTTCCATACTTTTTAACTACACGCTCTCCCAAAAAAATCACTTTTCACAAAATCTATTCTCAAAAATCTATATCAAACATGCTCATAATTGTATTGTATTTGGATATTGGTCTTATAAGATTACCAACACCCTTTCTCTTTGACCACTTCTTGGAAATCAAAAGTTCCTCTACTTTGAAATTGGTACTTGAACCTCAATACATCATGCCACAACCAGGGATTTCACTAAGGCAAAGTGAAATTTTACACCTAATTTTCTTTTTGAGTGCAATGTACTTGTGGTGTAGGTTGTCTCAGATTGCGGAAATCAATTTTCTCCAATGGATTTCTTCTGAGCATTTTTTTATTTTTTTTTTTTATTTTCTTGTTACCATCCTAAGCATGCATACTTTTTTCAGTAATTTCTTTTCTAGATTGATTCCAGTTCGCAGTAAGATTTTGTTCTTGCATTTCTTGTTTGAAGACACCTTGCATTTGTCCTCTGCACTTGTGCCTTGTTAAATTCTGTTGTATCTTATCTTATTGGATAAAGTTAAGTCCTTTTTTGGTTTAGCTAAAAATCAAATTTTTAGCAGATTTTGATTAAAGTTGATGAAATGCGTTCTTTGGGAAATATTTGTACTGGAAGGAGCGTGGACGATATGGCTAGAAAGAAATAAAAGGATTTTTAGCAATATTGAAAGAACGATGGAAGACATTTGGGAAAACATCATATTTTTCACGGGTTTATGGGCTAGAGCAGCCGCTCTGTTTAGTGGTTTAGAAAAATTTATGTTCTGTCTAGATCCAAAGAGTTCTTTGGGGACTACTGTTATGAATACCCCATAGATTAGTAGATAGTCCCTCTATTTTACCATAGATTTAATACTTTATGTGATGGACATCTTGTCCACGACTCCAGTTGTAATTTTTGGATGAGTTCAATAAAGTTCAGTTTCCTATCAAAAAAAAAAAAAAAAAAAAAGTTTGATAAAAATTTTAGTGATCTAGAAAATTTTCTATTTCGATTAAATCCTAGTAGTTCCTTTTGTTCTATTGTCATGAGTAGACCCTAATTTTGTTAAATAACTCGAGTTCAATGGTTTCTATTGTTTCTTTAGGTGGATGTCTTGTCCACTTTTTTTTATGTAATATCTATTATATCTTCTTTAATAAAAGTTCTCGTTTCTTATCAAAAAAAAGAAAAAGGTTTGATAAAAAATTTATAGGTCCAGTGAATGTATGGTTGAAAATGAGTTTGAGAAAAAATGAGTTTTAGATGGGGGCTAAACCGGGGATTCATAGCTGGACAAAACTTATAATTTGTAATAAATAACATTCTAGACATCTTTTGGATCTTTTCAGTTATCATCACTCATCAATTACTTTTTTTTTTTTTTTTTTTTAACTTTTTTGGATTGCCCTCTTTTCATCTCGAGTCACCATAGTCACCGTGTTTCCTCCCCAGAGACTGAAATGACAGGAATCCTATCTATAAAGAGCAACAGAAGACCTCGTCTACTGTAGTGTATAATATATAACTTATTGGTAGGTGAGCCTTCTGTTTCGTAAAATGAAATCTTAGTTAGGAAAAAAGACTGGAGACAAACCCTTCCAACGTTATTTATTAAAACCTCCTTTGATGTGAAAATCAATGGCAAAGCATGCTTTCCCTCAGGTAGCACAGCGCATTTGTTTCAGGCGCTGAGGTGATGAGGTGATGAGGTGTGCTAACCCACTATCCCCTTGAAGTTAAAAAAGATAAGAATCTTTTCTTCCTAAACCTCTTTCCAGAAGTCCTAAAAAAATTTGCAGTCATTTTCCGTTTATAAAAAAGGGAAGCATAGTCTTTCTGATGGAGAGTAATCATTTTTCCGTTTCTGTTGCAAAGTTATCAGCTCCTTCCTTTGCTTTGCTTTTCGATTCTATCTTCATTAAGACTATCTTTGTATTCATCAATGTTTTCAATCCATGCATATGGTAGGTTCTTTCACTGTTTCCCTGGCTTCAACCCCTTGTAGCTGCTTTGGGTTGGGATCTGTTGTCCGGAAAAACACTTCTGAGAAGAAAGCTGATGCAGTTACTGTGGACAAGTAAATCTCAAGTTCTTCGATTAGAAGAGTCTTCCCTTTATGATAATAAAACAGACGAGGTAAATATGCTTTTGAAAAACTGGTAAGATATACATTCTATATTCTATAAGTAACCAGCACAATCTCCTTGTGGTGCCAGATACACTTGTCTATTTATGACCAAGTGCATGTATGGATGTATCATGTATGCAACCATATAAATAAATCTTCCTTCAGCATTTACCGACAGTTAGGTTTCCTTAGCATTTTGTTATTATGTTGGCAGGCATCCTGCATCGTACATCTTTGTGATTCATTATGCTATCAACTTGATGTTGCTTCTTTTGTTGCCTGCATCAATTCTGGTCGACCATGGAATCTGAAATCCTCTGTGCTATTATCTGGAAAAGAAATCACAGAACTGGGGGATGAAAATCTTGAATGGGATCCATTTGTTGAAAATTTTGTATTGGAGAGGTTATCCTTCCAGAGCCCCCTTAGGGTAAGACCCTTATGTAAGGTTACTGATGCATATTTTCCTCATACTTCTTTTCTTCAGAGGCCTTCAGAATACTGGTTATCTCTAGCACTTATTTTGTGAATGCATAATTACGTGCATAAATGTTTTGATTTTTATGTACTTCCTCGTGTACTGATTTTTAGTTATACTTCTTGCTGCAGGTTATATTTGATTTAGTTCCGAGCATTAAATTCCAAGATGCTATTGAACTGCTTAGCATGCAGCCAATCACTTCTACTCTATCAGCTTGGAAGAGGTATACATCGTGTTTATTATGCTGTGCATGCTTGTACTCTGGACCCTATGATTTTTTGGTTTCTACCACCAACTTATTTTCATAAGCAAATTTATCTTGCTGAGGTCCGTAGCGTTACTAATTACGAATGGTAGTTAAGAACTCTGCTAGTTTTATGGACATAACGATTCTGTATTTTTCTTTTATTTACCTTATGTGAGCAAATGCTCATTTCAGCAGAGATACTGATTTGCATGTGAGTGAAAAATATTATTATAGTTGAGTTTTCCAATTTGAAGAGCTCTTACTTTCAGTTGCAGAACTACGCCACATTCTGTTCCCTTTATAATAATGGGTTGTTCACTTTTGCTACTCAATTATGCCACATTATATATATATATATATATATATATATATATATATATATATATATATATATATATATATATATATGAAATCAGAAAAGACCATGTACATTTTCCTAGTACCAACATATTAAAAACCTTTCTCTCCTTCCTCTTTTCAAATTGATTGTACGAACTCTCACTAGAATAACTATATTCTGATTTTCATCAAGTAATACCAGGAAAAACAAGCTTTATGTTTTTATTTTACAAAATAAGAAGATAAGAAATTAATATAATAATTCTGATGTTGCTACAGAATATAAGTTTTGCACATGTCTTTGACATAATGTGGTGATTTTATTGTTGTAATATAATAATTTTACTAAATTATACTCGCATATGTTGTTAGAAATATATACTGTCATGGCAATAGTTAACTTGTACAACATTGAATGGAGATAAATGACATCCAAATGTGTAGGCAGAACTTTAAATTACTCTTCGTGAAAATACTTTATTTATGCTTGTTATATTTTTATTATTTAATTTTGAAATAACCGTTCAGTATTATCATCCCTGTTTCATGATTGAAGGCAGAATGCATTTGCCTTCTGGATTAAAAAAATTGCACTAGACCCATTGTTTTAAAAAACCCAATTGCTTCAAAGTGAGGCGTTCAAATAACACCTCAAGGCGCTGATCGTGAAATGGGATTTTTTTTTTTTTTTTAATTTTTTTTATGCTTACGCCTCACAGTACCCCCTAAAGGCTTGTGGCCCACAAAACACAAAAACTCTAATATGCTCATCTTGAGAATAACTTATTTTTCACTAAAACATTAAAAAATTATTTTATTATAGACCTGCTGTGAAAATATTCAATACCCTCACCAACATGATAGTTTCTTTATAGATTTTACTTTTGTCAATTTCCCATATATTTATTTATGAATTTAAAAGATTGTTTGTGATGTATTTATTATAAGCTTATTTTGCATTTTAATAATCTTTTAACATTTTTTTAATTAGATGAGGCTTAGCCTCAAAACGCCTTGAGGCTTACGGCTCGTCTTGACCCTCATGAAGGAAAAACGTCTCAGTACCCGATTTCTCATTTTTAAACATTGAATTTAGGTTGTACCGACACTCTATCGGGAGCCAACGTGTCGTGTCCGACACCGACACTCTCCGACACGTGTCGAAGTTACACCATATACATCAAAATGAAAAAGGGGAAGAGGTAAAATGCATGCAATTGAAAAAATGATAAATATAACTTATAAGTTTGTTTTTATTTGATATCCTCATTTTGATTTAATAAATATACAATGCGTTGTTTATAAATAAGACTAAAATAATAATAAATTAAAAAAATTAATTTGCGTGTCCTCAACGTGTCGTGTCCTAATTTTTTAAAAAATCACGTGTCGATGTCGTGTAATATACTTGTCGCGTGTTGGTGTCCGTGCAACCTAGCACTGAATAGACCCATAGGGTAACTTATTGATTTTGTCCTATTCTTGTTTGCTAACCTGTGTAATTAGGTGTACTTTTGACTGGATCTGGGACATTTCGGTCATAAGTCTCTTACAGTTCCCTTTTGTGCTCCATACCTATGCCTGATGGTTCTCTTTGATGCCTTTGATTACTATTATAAAGGGTGATTGGTTCTTAAGGTTTGGCTTGTTATCCCTCTCATTCCATTAATCTGTGTTGCTTGTTTTGCAGGATGCAAGATATTGAACTTATGCATATGCGATATTCTCTTGAATCTGGAGTTCTTTCTTTGGGGGCTATGGAGAATAGTGCGACTGATGGAGCAGGAGATATTGATATGGCTTTACGTCATTTGAAAGACCTGAATTATCATTTGGATGCAATCACTAATATTCCTCGCAAGGTTTTGTGAGCTGAGGTCTTTGAACTTGTTATAACATAATTAATCACATTTACTTGTATTATTATTGTTTTCTCTATGGCGTACCAAAGGCAGATACAACTCAATTAATAGGTGCAGTCTGGAGATGGTTACCGAGGCTGAAATCTATTATATACTTGTTAGATGATTGTATATATATACATGACACTGCCAATTTCATTTATCATGTACATTACATCACTTCCTGCTCAACTCACTATTATGGTCCACAAATTTGTTTTTGATTTATTGGAGTCTCATAATGTCTAGTTGTGATATGATTTGTCGTTAAAATTACGTAATCTTTGTTGGGAAGAAGTTCCAGCAATATTCTTATACATTTCTATTGATAGTTCTTTTTCTCCTTTTTCGTTTGATTCCGACTTTTCTCTTGAGTCTATACCATCTATTATAGGTTTAGAGGATGAAGGAAGTCCACATTCAATTGGAGGGATTGTATTTTTCCTTTTAAAACTAACTAGATGAATAACAATGAGGACTCAAGAAAATATCATATTGAATCGATTGTTGTCCACCACAATTTCTGCTTATTCTAGGACTTGCTTATCAGTGAATTTAAGATTTTCTTATTAGTTGGCCTCCTTTTCATTTTTGGATTTGCTTTTGTACTATGTTTTCTATTTCTGTTTGCAGCTACAAAATGAGATCTAAAGCATATTTAAGTGTTTAAATCGGTTTATATTATAGATAGATAGGATTTAGTTGTTGATAAGTGGGAGTACTTGTGGATCTTTTGAAATGTGTGGATAAAAGTAGCTAAAACGTTAAACATTTTATAATCATAAGCCAAACATGGTTAAATTATATTCATGCGATCCTCTCCAGCAAAACAAGCTTTTATATCGAATGGTTCAACCTGATATCACAAGCACGCAAAGATCCTTGGGTTGTAAGTCACCCATTTAATAATGGAAAAAATGAACCCCATCAACATGAGGCTCGTTGAAGACAAGATTTAAATGAATGCATGTTGCTTTATCTAACAATTTAGGCTCTGTTCGGTTGGATGGCGTGCCAAATTAAATTTTCTGTTGGATTTATTTGTGTTTTCTATGTAAGATGTGAGGTTAAAAATTGGTTTGGGAAATTGTGTAATTGGAGAGAGAAAATATGGATGGTTAAAAAATGATTTGGGAAATTGTGTAAATTAAATTTGTTGTCTTTTTTGTTTTTTAGCCAATTAATTTGGCAAAATAAATCTAAACGAACGGACCCTTAAGCTTTTAGATTAAGTGGTTCAACACCTATTCACACTCCCAATCCCTTCATATAACTAGGCTTCAGCTCAGGCTAATATATTTCACATTTGACTGAATAATATTTTATCAATTTATTTTATTCACTATTTTTGCTTTCACTCTTGGACTCCCGGATATGACCTCCCAGCTAAGCCCTGTCCTAACTCCTAAGAACTTTTAAATGTACTTACATTCTATGTTGAACACAAAATGATGATTTTTAATTGTAAGGCTAAAAGCATCACTATCTCCTTTTTTGCTCCTTTCCTTTTCCTTTGTTTCTTATGCAAGCCCGGATCTTCATGTGATACAGATATTCATGGTGAACATTATAATCTCACTTCTACACATGGATAACCTCCATCTTGACTTGACATCACATGATCCGTTGAGGAGATCTTCTGAATCCTTTGATATTCACAGTGGAGAACAAGCTGATTCCACAACACAGTTAGGGGGAAATAAGATGGTTGTCTCCCTTCTTGGACAAGTACTTAATATTCTGCGGCATCATCTACCCTTATCACTAGCTGATCTGGACAATGCATTGGATGATCATATATCCGCTGGTGGAAAACAAGCCTTAGAATGGACAATCTTGAACGCAAAACAATTCATTGAAGATTGGGAATGGCGTTTGTCAATTTTGCAACGCCTTCTACCATTATCTGAACGTCAGTGGAGGTGGAAGGAAGCTCTGACGGTGTTGCGTGCAGCCCCATCTAAGCTACTCAATCTGTGAGTTTTTCCACTTTCTTTTTTCCTTTGTATACTAAGGATGTTCCTTTACTTTATCCTACTCTATCAGATGTAGGTCCATGTCTTGTTTATAAAGGTTATATGCTGTTTTTGACAATTTTGAGAAGTACTTATTTAATGTATCTTTGATAAGTATATTATTGAACCGTCTGAGGTCACCGGTGTTGATATTTGTTGTGCAGTTGCATGCAAAGGGCGAAGTATGACCTAGGAGAGGAAGCTATTAATCGTTTCTCCCTACCTCCAGAAGACAAAGCAACACTTGAATTGGCCGAATGGGTGGATGGTGCCTTTAAAAAAACATCTGTATGATCCTAAATGACGATTATATATTTCCTTCGCGACCAGAAAACTTTTTTGGGAATACTCAGTGATCATTTGTCATGAAGTTTCTCACAATAAGTTTTTGATTTCATAACAAATATTGGTGGGCATAATTCAACAATTTGCATGTGTAGAATGAAATTGGGCTGATACCCTCCACTGGTTTCCCAGTTTCTTTCTACCAAATTCTTTGCTTCGAAATGAATATCTTGATTAAACTTTGGTAAATGGGTAATCATCCATTTCTGTCTCATTAGATGCCATAGATTGAGAATTGGCATGGATTATATAAAGGTAGAGATTCCAGATACTCTTGCATAAAATCTACCTGGGTATGGTTTTCAGGTGGAGGATGCAGTGTCTAGAGCTGTTGATGGTACTTTTGCTGTCCATGAATTGGATTTCTTGTCCTTGCGCTCTCAGTTGGGTCATTTGGCAGCTGTAAGTGTTTCTTCTTCATCCTTTACCATCTAAAGCTGATGTAGTGGTGAAGTTGCTCAAATTTTGTGGATGTGAAATCAACATCTTTGTTGTCCATTCCAGATTCTCCTATGCATTGACGTTGCTGCAGCATCTGCTAAGCTACCAAGCGTGTCTCTGAAGCTTCTAAATCAGGTAATATAGACAACTTTAATTTTTATTGGTGTCTACATCCCAACATAAGAATTGTTACTCGAGCATCATACTTTTGGATATTATCTTTTATATATTGTACATACCTTCTTTTCATATTTATTGTTTAGAAGGGAATTCCTTTCAAGATTTGGAAATAAATTATATGGTATTGATATCTTGTATATTTTCTTGTGCATTATTTGTTTCTCTGTCGACATGGCTGCCATTTCATTTACAGAAAAACATAAATGAACTGAATCCTACCACACCAGTATGTGACCCTTTTTGAACTCTCCATATATTTTATTTTGAATAGATCATGATAAATACATTTGTGGTGTTTGGTTCCCGCTGAAGTTATTTCTTACATTATTTCTCTATCTGTAAATTTGTGTACTTCAGAGGGCTTGTCTCCTTTATAAGTGTTGGCTTCCTTGGCTATTGATGCTATCCATTAAAAATATAGAAGCAATTCTTATAAGAAAAATTAAAAAAATTATCTTAAATGATGAATCTTTCTTTTTCAAGAGAGAGTATTCAGAGAAGAAAAACTCTAATTTGTAACTGTATCTATGTTCTAATAATTTCACGTGACAGAAATGAAATTAGATAGTTTATTTTACATATGTCCATTTACTTCATTCTTTCTTTCTTTGTGCTAAACATGTTACATATGAACTTGGAGCTTTATAACTTAATGTGGAGATTCTATGCTTGATAATGAGAAAAGAAGTAAGGAATCCTGCAAGGAACCTGATATGGGAACTGTCTTTTAGCCTGACCAACATATGCCAAAGGCCTATTAGACTAACAAGTTTTGAATTCAAAAGTACAATTGCATTCTCCCTGCATGAGGATATTGCAATGATAGGAAAGTTCTTCAAGATTTATGGTAAGGAACTAATATCCATAAGCATTCGGTTAATTAAATAGAAGTTTTGAGATGTTTGCTATATGGTACTAGCTTTTTCTTAAGGAGTACTGAAGTTTGTACATAGAGAGCACCCCCTGTGATGTTCCTTAGTTGTTCTGAATGCCGATTCTTCCTTCAGCATTTGTTCTGGTAGCGTTTACACTATTTTTTATTGGTTGCCTGGCGAACTTTATGTAATGACCTAGGTTCCACTTAATGGACTGTCCCGATTACAAGGATCTTTTCTACATGCTTTGTCCTTACTCACACGCTCCCCGAGAAAACTTCCCTGTAGGTCACCCATTATAGAATTGTTCCAAGCCAAGTACGCTTAACTGTGGAGTTTCCAATGATAGACTTCCGAAAAAGAATGTGCACCTTGTTGGTATTAGTAGTACTTATCAAATCTTTTTCCTGGCCTGAGTGTTACACTTTATTAAGTGTTATAGGAGTACTTCTATAAATTTAGACATGTAATAGGTCACCTTTATACTTTCAATATATAAAGGGTATCAGATTTAGCCTCCATGCCATGTGCGTAGTAGAGAGAGAAACAATGAGAGGCATGAGTTCAAAGCATATCATAAATTTCTTTGTTGATATGGTGCAATTCTGAAGTGGCCCCCACCTAGTGGATGTAGCTCTCGCATAGAGAGTGAAGCACCTTAAATTGCATATATTTTTTCCCCCTATTTCACATTATTAATTGCTCATGGTTTATGGGTTATTAGTTAATCCATAACATTTTTTATTCCATCATTTCTGATTTGAATGAAAATAAGGGTTTGAATAGTAGGTTTGAATTCTGACTGCATACTTGATTTTGACTTGTAGGCTCAAGGTATGCTTTCTGAGATCTATCCTGGTAGTTCTCCTAAGATTGGATCAGCTTATTGGGATCAGATTCTTGAAGTGGCAATAATTTCTGTTGTGAAGCGTGTCCTTAATCGTCTACATGAGTTGTTGGAACAGGTGATTATCTGAAGCTTTCATTTCCAATGTAAGGATTTTCCTTATTTTGAGATATTTATTGAAATAGTTTCGTAAACTTTTTATTACCTCCATATTTTGACATGTTGGCATGAGGGGGTAATTTTTTGGCTGTTCAAAGGCTAGATCATCCATGGTATCGAAGCTCTAGTATTAGATTTCTCATTGTAAAGATGGACTGTAGCATTTTAAGCAGGGCTTACCAGTTTAGATGTTTGCAATTTAGTAGTCCTATGACTAAAGCCGCAATTTCATTTATGTTTTTTACTTAAGCAAACTCCGTGCTGTGAACCCCTATCCTCCAAAGTCAACCACTTCCAAAGTAGTGTTGACCCAAGTGATTAGAAATTACATCAATCATTGTAATGAAGTTGTGTGTCTCAGTAGACGAATCTAATGCAAAGTGAAGGAAATTCTTGTGTGTGATTTAATTGCATTACCTGACACACAGAATAGCCATGAAGGCTATTGAATCATGGTTTAAAAAAACTTTCGTCTCAGCGCCTTGAGGCTCATCTCAGGTTGAGGTATTGAAAAAACGTTTTAGTACCTATATTTTTTAAGAGTTGAGTAAGAGTTACGCTTTAAGGAACACGCCTCATTAATTACGAGGTGTGCACCTCATCATTACAGGACCCACACTTTTTAAAACCTAAAAATTCACATTAATTAACATACTTTGAAAATTAATTTTAAACCTAATATGCATGGCTATTTGCCTATTTCAATCATATATTTTGAGTTTCGAAAACCTCAATTAATAATTTGATTTTCTATGAATAAAAAAAAAAAAACTCAAATTAATCTTAAAACAAAAGGGAAAAAGAAAAACCTATAAATATTTTGTCTGATTTGAGTTACTACTTGTCTTTATTGATTTATTTTTTGCTTACTTGCATTGATACTTTAAGTAATTTGCTATTTTGGATACTTTTATATTTTGTTTATGTTATTGCATGTTTATTTTTATATATTATTACATTTTTACTAAATTTTTTGGTTCATGGTGAGGCTTAAGCCTCAAAGCACCGCCTTGCTCTTTGCTTCATGAAGGAAAAATGTCTCGGTACCCGTTTCCTCCTTTTTAGATCATGATTGAAATATCATGCTAATCCTTCATGATTATGTGTGTTGGAAAAATTGCTTTACAAGATATCAGTTTACTTGCCTCGTACGGTATGAAAAAGTAAAATTTGAAGTTTTGGAGATGGACCAAGGATGCATAGTGTTGCTCTCCTTTTCTAATTATGCACTTCTGGACTTGCTGAAATGGGTTCGATGGAAATGCTACTAGGCGGAAACTCTCCTGTTTCTGCCTATATTGATTGTATGCTCCTTATATCCGGCAAACAAAATACTGAAGACGTCTACCCTACTCGCTGTTTTGGCTTGTCCTGTATGACAAAATTCAACTACATATTTTTACTTTGTGCTTAAATTTCCTATCGAGGCTGTCCTGTTTGATTTGTCAATCCTTCACTTTCGTTTGCACATCACAAGTTCTATCTTAAGAAAGTTTCTTTTTTCATTCATGATCTATTTCTTCAGGACAACCCGCCAGCTCTTCAGGACATTTTGTCAGGGGAAATGATCCTCCCATTGTCAAGGGAGTTTCATAGACAAGGAAACAGGGAACGGACTCTTGTTTTGCTTCATCAGATGATTGATGATGCTCACCGGGGAAAGCGTCAGTTCCTTAGCGGTAAGCTATATTATTCCTTTTTTTGTTATTAATGCTGTTAATGAGTTAATACTACTTGGTGAAATTTAGTTGTGTTAATGTCTCTTCTAGTGCTTATCATATGTTTAAATTTTAGGTAAGTTACACAATCTTGCTAGAGCTATTGCTGATGAAGAAACCGAAAGGGATCAAACTAGAGTGAGCGTCCCACATTCTGACAGGAGAGAGATTCCAAGCTATGACAAGAATGGGGTTCTTGGGCTTGGATTGAGAGCCTCAAAGCAGTCATCTTTGGTATCACCAGCTGGTGAAAATAATGTAAAATCTGCAAGTTATGATGTCAGGGATTCAGATATGAGATTGTTTGGCCCCTTCACTTCCAAGATCACAACATACCTTTCACAGTTCATTCTTCATATTGCTGCAATAGGCGACATTGTTGACGGGACAGATACAACTCATGATTTCAACTATTTTTCGCTTGTGTACGAGTGGCCCAAAGATGTACCATTCTTTCTTGTCCTTTACTTCTTTGTTTTATTTATGCTTGAGAAAGAACTTTTAGCGTGTTTTCAATCATGAAATTTCTTGGTTGGTATTAGTGGTGGATTTGGACATGTAATTTTTGTATGGATTAGTTTGCATCTAATTACATGGTCAATATAAACGGTTGTTGAGACCTCTAGGATCCTAGAGTTCCTAATGGTTGCAGTAAAAACTTTAAATAATTGGTAAAACATTATGTTGATATTTTTGATTGTTTGTGCTAAAAAAATAGAGTTAATATAGAGGACAAGACTTATACCATAACTGATTTTACTCATTGAGCTAAGATAACCAAGGTTCTTGACTTGAAACCAAATAGGCTAGACAGCACTCTGCCCACTTTTCTACAATCCCTATAAACCAAATTCATTTTGTAATCCCTGATTCTTTCTCAGATCATCTCTTCACAGCAATTTCTGTAATTGTGCATTGGCGAAGATGGGCAAATTTCTAGTCTGGCTATAGGAACAGAGGGGGCCCGTTGGGTGCTCTGAGATGACATTTACATTCAGCAATTATTATGATGTGTCTGATGGCTACCTGGTCCATCATTTCTTATGCTTTGATTATTTTTTTGCAGCTTTTGACTCGTTTGGTATTTGAGCGAGGCAGCACTGATGCTGCTGGAAAGGTAGCAGAAATTATGAGTGCAGACTTTGTTCATGAAGTAATTTCTTCATGCGTACCTCCAGTTTACCCTCCAAGATATGGTCGTGGTTGGGCTTGCATTCCGGTAATTCCTACACTCCCTAACGGTTATTCTGAAAGTAAAGTCTTCTCACCTTCTTCTAAAGAAGCTAAACCGAAGATTTACTTCCGTTCTTCTGCCACTCCTGGAGTTCCTTTATACCCTCTGAAGTTGGATATAGTAAAGCATCTGATCAAGTTATCTGCAGTCAGGGCCATCCTAGCATGTGTGTTTGGAAGTACAATATTGTATTGTGGTAGTGATCCTGCTATATCCAGTTCCTTAAATGATAGCTCACAGCTACAACCCGATGCTGATAGGTTTTTCTACGAGTTTGCTCTTGATCAATCCGAAAGGTTTGTTTCAGCCAAATGATATCTTCACATGGTGAACATTGTGTTGAACTGTAATTTATGTGATTCTTTCCATTTGGCAAGCAGATTCCCTACCTTGAATCGGTGGATACAAATGCAGACTAACCTTCATCGAGTTTCCGAGTTTGCTGTAATGTCTGAAATCAGAGGAGATGAAAGCAAAGATGATTCTGAAGCCAAAACTGCTATGAAACGTTTTCGTGATGATGATAGTGATACTGAATCAGAAGTTGACGATGTGGTTGTCAGTCATAGCATTTCAACCCCACTTCATGAGCTTAACGATCAAGGCACTGCTGCTCCTGACCCGTGGCTTGAATCTCCAAAATCTGAAATTGCAGAACATGATAAAACAATTTTCCTTGCTTTTGACTGGGAGAATGAAGGACCCTATGAAAAAGCTGTAGAACGGTACTTCATTTCCTCCTTTTTGCACTTATTCCTTTACCGTTAAGAGATCTCCCTCCCTCCCTCCCTTTCTCTTCTCACCCCCACCCTCACCCTCACCCTCTCTCTTTCTAATTCAATTTCTATAGCCTATGGAAGTCAAGAAATATTATGGTTTTAAGTGTGTTGCATTTATTGTTGAACGAGTAAAAATTGATTTTATGACAAATTGCTTCAGTGAGCAAAGTTTTGATTTGCTCAATCTGTTTAGGGGACAATATTTTTCATCAAATTGCATCCTCAATTTTGGGCCAATATTTTTCATTGCCACAAAATCTTATTTTTAGGGTGCATATTTCTTTTTCCTCTTTCTTTAACTTCTCTTTTTGTGGCTCTTCCCCTAGACATTTATGAGCTGCAGATAAAAATTTTGAACGGTTTGAATAAATACTTGACAGATAATGGCAAGCTAGAAAGCTGATTCCCACTTGTTATCTAATGGTTTTACTGGTGCAGATTGATTGATGAAGGAAAATTAATGGATGCTCTGGCTCTGTCTGATCGCTTCTTGCGCAATGGAGCATCAGACCAATTGCTTAAGCTTCTCATTATAAATGGGGAAGAAAGTGCCTTCTCTCGACAACAAGGCTATTCTGGCTTTCCTATTTTGAGCAATAGTTGGCAGTATTGTTTACGTTTAAGGGATACACAGCTCTCAGCTAGACTCACCCTCAAGTATGTCTACTGATTCACTTTCTTGTTTCATCTGATGAATTCTTTCAGTTATCTGAATTCACTATGGTATGTATGACTTATTTTGCTTTATATTTTTTACACTCTTGTTCTTGTAGATGTAGAAGTGCAGTTCTTTAGTTAACTGTTAATCCTCTTTTCTTTTTCCGCTTCCCCTCATAAAGAAAACACCTGTCTTGTTGTCATTGTCCTTTTACATCAGTCAATATTCTTGTAAGCCTCTCTCTTTTAGATCTTTGATAAGAAACAATGTTTTATTAATTAAAAGACTATCTATACAACTCCTAAGGATGTGATATGTGAACTAAAATTGAGAAGAAATTGCTTTCCAATTGGGATCAATTACTGAAAAGAGAAGACTCTTAAATTCCTCAGTGTAGAGTACATAATGATATTAGGAAGTTTGCCTTCTCATAGCTCAAAAATACCTCGATCTTTTCCTTATATACTCAGAAGTTTCATTTGTTTGATATTACCAAAAGATCGTCTGCATTACAATACCTTTTTTTTTCTAAATAAACATATTGTCTTTTGAGTAATAAGATGGAAGATGGGCTTGAAAAATACATCTAGACAAAAAGCTTTGTTTTACCCATCTAACCCTTTTGCAACCCTGCCAATTATCAGAGATTTAAATTTTGAAGACAAAGTTTACCTCCCCTCCCAAAGGAGCTCCTATGTATATCAAAGGGGAATCCCTATTACACTAGAACCATGCTACATGTTCACTTTTTTATGTACCCCCATGTGAGTGGGTGTACAAAAAAGTGTACAAGAAGCTTAATTCATTACACTATTTGCCATATTAATTTAAGACCTGTTACAGAAGCGTAAATTTTCGAATTCCTAAAGTGTCACGGAGAATTCTTGGAAGCATTCAATATATGAAAAGAGTATGTCTTCTATAATCTGTAAATGACACCGAGACTCTTTCTCCCCTTCAGATCCTTCTAGCAACGGCACTTCTTTCACTGTTTCCACCAACCTACCTTAAACATTTTACCACTAAAAAATGTGCTTGTTAATTTTGATTATCATTCGTTTTTCTTGTGTTTTATACCATCTTATAAATGTTGAATATATCTATTTCAGATACTTGCACAAATGGGAACTAGAAGCAGCTTTGAATGTTCTGACTATGTGTAGTTGTCATTTGTCTGACGATGACCCAATTAAAATTGAGGTACTGAAATGATATGTTACATACTATAGAATTTCGAACTTTCAGTAACACTAGGATTGTTTTCAAGGAAGCATTATAACTAGCTCATCCTAGTTTATGTGGCCTATTTTGGTAGGTTGTTGAAAGGAGACTAGCTCTCTTGAGATACAAACGCATATTATGTGCAAATGATCACTACAAGAGCTGGCAAGAGGTGAAACTATACTTTTAGTATCGTGCATGAGATGAAAAAGAGTCGTTCAGTATATAATTTTTCCTTTCTTCTTTTGGAATTCTGTTATATATCACATCCAGGTCAGCCTAATCAATTTTGGGGTTCCAATTATTCTGTCCATCTTGTCAGGTTGAGACAGATTGTAAAGAAGATCCTGAAGGTCTTGCACTTAGATTGGCTGAGAAAGGAGCTGTATCTGCTGCTCTAGAAGTAGCTGAAAGTGCTGGACTTTCTATTGAATTGCGGAGAGAACTGCAAGGTCGTCAACTTGTTAAGCTTCTCACAGCAGATCCTCTAAATGGTGGAGGTCCTGCTGAAGCTTCACGTTTTTTGTCTTCTTTACGTGACTCTGATGATGCTTTGCCGGTGGCAATGAGTGCAATGCAACTTTTACCCAACCTTCGATCAAAGCAACTTCTTGTAAGTAGCTACCTTCTCCTTTTCTCTCAAGGTCACAGCGTAAAAATTGATGACCATGTGTTTGTCCCATTCCTGTTAAAGTAAAGTGATGTGTTAATTTTCGATGAAGGTGCATTTCTTCCTCAAGAGAAAAGACAGTAATCTGTCAGAGGTTGATGTCTTTCGGCTTAACTCGTGGGCTTTAGGCCTCCGGGTATTGGCAGCACTGCCATTACCATGGCAGCAAAGATGCTCTTCCCTACATGAGCATCCTCTTTTGATTCTAGAGGTCTTGCTGATGAGAAAACAGCTGCAATCTGCCTCTTTGGTACATTTATTGTCTAATTAATCATTATAATTTCGATGCTCTGTTGGCTTGTGTCATGATGTGGTGACATAACCTTGCAGATTCTTAAAGAGTTTCCTTCATTGAGAGAGAACAACATGATTCTTGCATATGCTGCCAAAGCCATTGCTGTAAGCATCAGTTCTCCCACCAGGGACTCAAGGATATCAGTTTCAGCTCCTAGAGCAAAGCAGAAAATGAAGTCCAGCACACCTACTCGGTCGTCCTTTACTAGCAGTCTTAGTAACCTGCAAAAAGAGGCTCGCAGAGCATTTTCTTGGACAGCTCGTAATGCAGGAGATAAGAATGCCCCAAAGGACAGTTATAGGAAGAGAAAGAGCTCTGGATTAACACAATCTGACAAAGCTGCTTGGGAGGCAATGGCTGGTATTCAAGAAGACCGTGTTTCATTATTCACTGCAGATGGGCAAGAACGGCTGCCTTCTGTTTCAATTTCCGCAGAGTGGATGCTCACAGGTGATCCAATTAAGGATGAAGTTGTTCGTTCCTCTCATCGATACGAAAGTGCCCCAGACATCATTCTCTTCAAGGTACAGTAGCCTCTATCACAGTGATTTGCGTCACTATTGAAAATCTTGATCTAAACTTTATGAAAAAATTAGCCTCTTATATTTATTTATAAACTGCCTGTGTTTTGTGAGGATCAGCATGTTCCCTTATTGTGGATGTTTCGAAACAATTCCCCTCTTCGCCTTTCTCAGAAACTACATTCCCACCATCTTTAACAAGTGAGCCCACTACTAACATATGTACAGCGGTTTTCCGCGTTCATATCTGAACCCCCTTCACCAGATTTTCCCCATTACCCCTCCTATCCTGCGACTCAAATCTCTTTTCCCCTTTCTATATGCGACCTTTAGTGGCTTACCTTTTGGTTATTGATGGAAAGTGGTAATGGTTGTTGAGCTTTAAGTAATGTTAGTTTTTTTGTGGTATTCTGTGGTTAGTTTTATGCTGGATTTGGGGCAGTTTGGGTGGAGGTATTGGGATTGGCCCATGATGGTGGTTAGTAGCATTGAACTGGTATTAATGATGGCAGGATGTTTTTTGGTTACTTTGATTTTAGGGTGTTGTCTATAGTTGAGGTTATGGCAGCAGCGATGGTGGTGGACTGTAACTGTAATGTGGCTTGACGATGATGATAGCAAAGGTGATAGGGTAGCTTTTTGGTTGTTCAGATGGTATTTTAGGTTTGTAAATGGTTCTACAGATGGTGGCCATTGATGCTGGAGGTAAAGGTGTAAAATGGGCTGCTTGCCTGGACAAAGGCCAAAGAAAGGAGGCCTATCTGGGCCAGCGGACTGAGCAATTTATTTATGTTTTAGTTAATTTTCTGAAAAACAAAGAAAAAAATCCCACATGGGTCACGGGCCAAGTAAGGCTTGCCTCTCCATACTGTCCTAGCCACGGCACGGTCCAGACAAATAAGGGTCTGGGTGGCCCTGTCTGTTAATTTTCTAATGAAAATAAATTGATCATTGATAAGTTTAGTATTTAAAAGTGGAGTTTGTCAGAGACTTTCCTTCAATATTTATCCAAATCAGATTATTTTTGTAGAATCAGGAGTTTTTATTTTTTCTATTTTGTCGCAGTTTATTAGATATGAGATCTACCATCTACGCATTTTTCCTATTCAGTAGTGACTCACAATTATTCTCGGACTCTAGTGGAAGAAAAATTTCTTAGGAAATATTATTTGTGGTGTCCTGAAATTTGTCAAGACCATAAAGCTGAATTGGGTGGGTGAATTTTAGTACTCTACAAGTACACCCCCCCACCCCCTCACCCCCCCGGCCTTCTCCCTCTCCCCCTCCCTCTCTGCACGTATGTGTTGGCATGATGAACGTCCGATCCCTGAATCACATTCTGATAGAACTGGGCTAAGTAACTTCTATCCTTATTGAACAATTTGTTGAAACACTAGGCAGCTGTATCATTCTTTATGCAGAAATTTTGGTGTTCAGAACACTTGCATGTGATGTTGCTTCAGGTTGGAAACATAGCTGTGAGATAGATCTAGCTGTGATTTCTGATCTAACTCCTCTGCAACGTTGCCTGTTGGGCTTTATGATTCACTTCTACTTATTGGCTAACTGCACTGTTGGAAGCAAAGCTTTTGAGATAGATCTAGCTACATCTAACTGCACTGTGGACGAAGTGCACTGCTACATCGCTTGTCAATGAAGTGCAGTAGGGCTTCTTATTTCTTGTGTAATGTAGGCCACTTGTAAAACACATTTACTGTGTTAACTTCTGTGGGAGCAATTTTAGTATTCTACAAGGAGTTGTTGGAAGTTAGCATCTGCAAACACGAACCTTAAATTCTCCTGTGTATCCAAGAAATAGGTAAAAAGGAATCTATGACAAAGGCCATTACAAAGGCACAACCAGATTTAACCAGATGCAACGTATACACAAAGTTTTGTACTTTATTTCTTGTTTAGTGATATGGTTGCAAAAGTAAAATCTTGACTTTGATCTGAATATATCAGGGATTCTAGTTACATGTAAGGTCAAATTTTGCACTTAATGCCTTTTATATGGACTCTCCTAGCTGGTATAAACATTGCTAAGCCTACTTAACTGTTTTTTTTTCGAAGGCATTGCTTTCGCTATGTTCGGATGAAAGTGTAGCTGGCAAAGGTGCTCTGGACTTGTGCATTAGCCAGATGAAAAATGTGTTAAGCTCCCAGCAATTACGTGAAAATGCATCAATGGAAACGGTTGGCCGAGCATATCATGCGACAGAAACATTTGTGCAGGTATCCATTTTGGTACATCTTTGAAACTAAAGAATTGTAATTTGTAAGAGCATCTCCAATGGTGGTACAAGAGTGTAATTTAGCATTTCCAAAATCACTTTCGCATCCTCATTTACATCCGGTGAATGTAAATAAAAATTTTGCTCCAATGGATTCAATTTTTGCATAATTTTTTTAGCTCTTAATTTTTTTATGTTAATCTATTTTTGATCAATGTGTATATATATAAATATGACGAACAAATGGACCTAATAAACTCAAAATTTGGTTAAGAAAACAAAAAAATAAAAATATAAAAAATGTGAAAATAATGTAACAAATTTAAATTGTAATGTAAATTAATATAATATATTTAAATTTTACGCCTCACATCAAGATTTTATGGATTGATAGCTATTTTTGGGTGAAATTGGTTCTATATGAAGATGTAAAACAAGATGTACATTTACAACTTTTTATACATCTCTGTCCGAAAATTTAATTTACATCTCCCCCATTGAAGACTGTTGAAATGTATATACCAATATGATAGTCTAGAATAGTTAGGGACTAGTTAGTAAAGTATGTATAGTTTGTAGATCTATTTTATACTACTCTCTTGTACCAATTTGAATATAAAGAAAACAATGTATCTCTCTTCTTCCAATTACATGGTATCAGAGCGACAGTAAACCCTAGCCCACTGTTTTTGTGTCTGACCCGGCCTTGACTCGGCCTATTCCGGTGCCGGCGACTCCGCCGGCGACTACATAGGAGGCCGATGACCTCCTTCTTGGTCTGGGCAACCTGTTCGGTGATTTTTCAGACCTGCGCGAGTCTGTAGGGCGCGGTTACTCGCGATTCCAGTCGGCTACCAGACCATTCCGGGGTATTCCGACGCCGACCCGGACATTCCGACGCCGACCCGGCCATTCCGACGCGTTTTCCGGTCTGGAGCTTCGGTTTTTTTACTTGGGCTCGCATGAAACTACGGTTTGAGCTTGTTTTCTGCCCTTCAAGTGCTCTAAAACTTCAACATTTCTTGGTATTTCAGCTTTGTACCTCTGGGCCCTCTTTCTGCTCATACTGGAGACTGTTATGGGTGAAAATAAAAATTTTTGTGTGATTGATATGATTCCAGTGATGTCAAAAATCACGGACCATAAACTTAATGGGTCTAATTATATTGCTTGGAGTAAGACTGTTCGAGTATATCTTCGTAGTATAGAAAAAGATAATCATCTCACCGAGGACCCACCTACTGATGATACGAAACAGACTTGGTTGCGAGATGATGCTCGAATATTTTTGCAACTTCGAAATTCTATTGATAGTGAATTAATTAATTTGGTTGATCACTGTGAGTATGTTAAAGAACTGGTGGATTATCTGGATTCTATGTACTCCGGAAAGGGGAATATCTCTCGTATTTATGACGTGTGTAAAGATTTTTATCGCGCTACACAGCAAGATCAAACTCTTACCGCCTATCTTATGAACTTCAAAAGGACGTATGAAGAACTCAATGTCTTGCTGCCATATAGTTCAGATGTGAAAACTCAACAAAAACAACGAGAACAAATGGCTGTGATGAGTTTTTTGGCAGGCCTTCGTCCAGAGTTTGACGCTGTTAAATCTCAGATTCTCTCCAGCCCTGAGATTTCGTCTTTGCAAGAAACTTTTACGAGGATACTTCGCACTGAAAGTAGTGTGTCTGGTACTCCATCACAGTCTAATAGTGCTCTTATCAGTCGTACAAGTGTATATGAACATGGTCGTTCATCTAATAGACGAGGGGGGGTTGCGAACAGTCGTGATCATCGGACCCAGACTAATAGTCGTGATTATCGGACTCAGGAGTTAGGGGGAGTTGTATGCTATTATTGTCATGAACCGGGCCATACCAAGCGGGCTTGCAGAAAGCTTCAGATTCACAATCAAAGAAGTCAGTCAGCTCATATTGCCTCCATTGATACTATACCGAGCACCTCTTCTGGGAAGACAGTTACAGTATCTGCAGAGGAGTTTGCAAAATTTTCTCAATATCAGGAAGCATTAAGGTCTTCATCTCATCCTATCACCGCAATTGCTGAGTCAGGTAAACCAACTACGTGTCTTATTTCATCATCTTCCAAATGGGTCATTGATTCTGGTGCCACAGATCATATGACAGGTAATCCTACTCTCTTCTCCACCTATCAGCCACACACATCATCTACGAATGTTACCTTAGCTGATGGTTCTACGTCCTGTGTTCTGGGATCTGGCACTATTAATCTACCCCCTTCCCTTTCCCTGTCGTCTGTTTTAAATCTTCCCCAATTCTCCTTTAATTTAATTTCTGTGAGCAAAATCACTCGTGCTCTAAATTGTTGTATCTCATTCTTTCCTGATCACTGTCTATTTCAGGATCTTACGACGAAGAAGATTATTGGTAGAGGGCATGAATCAGGGGGTCTCTATGTCTTGGATACTTCGGTGCCACGATCTTTTGCTTGTTCCAGTGCCTTAACCCCCTTTCAAGCTCATTGCAAATTGGGACATCCCTCTCTACCGTTACTGAAGAAACTATGTCCCCAGTTCCACAATGTATCATCCTTGGATTGTGAGTCCTGTCAATTTGCCAAGCATCATCGTCTGTCCTCAGTTCCCCGAGTCAATAAAAGGGCCAATCTTCCTTTTGAATTAGTCCATTCTGATGTTTGGGGTCCATGTCCTGTTTTGTCTAAAACTGGGTTCAGATATTTTGTCACTTTTGTCGATGATTACTCTCGTGTAACTTGGCTTTATTTAATGAAAAATCGTTCAGAGTTATTTTCTCATTTTACTGCTTTTTGTGCTGAAATTAAAACACAATTTAATGTCTCTGTTCTTACATTGCGATCTAATAATGCCAAAGAGTACTTCTCTCAGTCTTTTCAGACTTACATGATTCAAAATGGCATTCTTCATCAATCCTCATGTGTTGATACACCTTCTCAAAATGGGGTGGCTGAAAGAAAGAATAGACATCTTCTTGAGACAGCAAGAGCACTTTTGTTCCAGATGCAAGTTCCTAAACCATTTTGGGCTGATGCGGTATCCACTGCTTGTTTTTTGATTAATCGCATGCCTTCATCTATCCTTCATGGTGAGATTCCTTATCGTACCCTTTTTCCTAACAAACCTTTGTTTCCTCTTGAACCCCGCATATTTGGTAGTACTTATTTTGTTCGTGATGTCAGTCCACATATTACCAAATTAGACCCAAAATCACTCAAGTGTATCTTTCTGGGGTACTCTCGTCTTCAAAAGGGTTATAGATGTTACTACCCTAGTCTCCACAAGTATCTTGTGTCTGCTGATGTTACCTTCTTAGAAAACACTCCATTCTTTTCCCCATCTCCCACTTCTTCCCCCCAGGAGGAGGATGATTTGTTACTTTATACTATCACATATTCATCACCTGCTATGCCTACTCCTGCTGATACGACACGACCACCTATTCAACAAGTATATTCCAGACGGCGTGAACCTCTTACTACATGTCCCGTGCCAGTATCTTCTCCGTCAACGGATCCAAACTCCAGTAATATTGATCTCCCTATTGCCCTTAGAAAAGGTAAACGTCAATGCTCCTATCCTATTTCATCTTTTGTCTCTTATGATCACTTGTCTTCTACTACTTCTTCTTTTATTGCATCCCTTAACTCTGTATCCCTTCCAAAAACTGTTCACGATGCCTTGTCCCATCCTGATTGGCGTGCTGCAATGATAGAGGAGATGAATGCCTTGGATGCTAATGGTACTTGGGACTTAGTACATCTACCTGCAGGTGGAAAGGCTATTGGATGTAAATGGGTATTTGCTGTTAAAGTTCATCCTGATGGATCTGTGGCTAGACTTAAGGCTCGTCTTGTGGCTAAAGGATATGCTCAAACCTATGGAGTGGATTATTCTGACACGTTTTCCCCTGTTGCTAAACTGACATCTGTTTGCTTATTCTTATCTTTGGCGGCTACTCATGATTGGCCAGTCCATCAATTAGATATCAAAAATGCATTTCTCCATGGTGATCTACAGGAAGAGGTCTATATGGAGCAACCACCTGGTTTTGTTGCTCAGGGGGAGTCTGATAAGGTCTGTTATCTTCGAAAGTCACTATATGGGCTAAAACAGAGCCCTCGTGCGTGGTTTGGAAAATTCAGTCAGGCAGTTGAAAAGTTTGGGCTAAAAAAGAGCAAGTCCGATCACTCGGTATTTTATAGACAATCTGAATCTGGCATAATTCTCTTAGTTGTGTATGTTGATGATATTGTGATTACAGGGAATGATAATATTGGTATATCATCTCTTAAGTCTTTCTTCCATACTCAATTTCACACAAAAGACTTGGGGTCATTAAAATATTTCTTGGGAGTGGAAGTAACAAGGAACAAGAAAGGCATCTTTTTATCCCAGAGAAAATATGTACTTGACTTATTAACCAAGACAGGAAAATCGGGAGCTAAGCCTTGCAGTGCACCAATGATTCCTAATTCTCAACTTACAAAAGATGGTGACTTATTTGAAGATTCTGAAAAATATAGAAGACTGGTTGGGAAGTTAAATTATCTCACCGTGACTCGTCCTGATATTGCATATCCTGTCAGTATTTTAAGTCAATTCATGTCATCTCCAACAGTTCATCACTGGGCAGCGTTAGAGAAAATTCTGTGTTATTTAAAGGGAGCTCCTGGACGGGGTATACTGTATGCAAATCATGGGCATAATGACATCGAGTGTTTCTCAGATGCAGATTGGGCAGGTTCCAAAATAGATAGAAGATCCACTACAGGTTATTGTGTATTTGTTGGAGGAAATCTGGTTTCATGGAAGAGTAAGAAGCAGAATGTTGTGTCCCGCTCAAGTGCAGAATCTGAATATAGAGCCATGGCACAATCAGTATGTGAAATAACGTGGATACATCAGCTCTTGAGTGAAGTTGGTTTTAAGGTACCAGTACCAGCAACATTGTGGTGTGATAATCAAGCTGCTCTTCATATTGCTTCTAATCCTGTGTTTCATGAACGAACCAAGCATATTGAGATAGACTGTCATTTTGTCCGTGAGAAAGTTCAACAAAATCCGATATCTATGAGATATGTGAAGACTGGAGAACAATTAGGAGATATCTTTACAAAAGCTCTTAATGGAGTTCGAATCAATCATATTGGTAACAAGTTGGGCATGATTAACATCTATGCTCCAACTTGAGGGGGAGTGTTGAAATGTATATACCAATATGATAGTCTAGAATAGTTAGGGACTAGTTAGTAAAGTATGTATAGTTTGTAGATCTATTTTATACTACTCTCTTGTACCAATTTGAATATAAAGAAAACAATGTATCTCTCTTCTTCCAATTACAAAGACAATTCCGGACAACTTGAGGATGTAAATCACAAAATAATTTTAATGTACACCACCAATGGAGATGCTCTTAAGTACATAAATTAATACATCAATTTATCTGTGCACCTTGCAGGGTCTGTTTTTTGCTAAATCTCAGCTTAGAAAACTTTCTGGGACTAGTGATTTGTCTAGTAACTCTGAAAAAGGTAGGGATGCTGATGATGCATCCTCTGATGCTGGCAGCTCTAGTGTGGGTAGTCAGTCGACCGACGAATTATCTGAAGCACTATCACAGGTTGACATTTGGCTAGGACGTGCTGAATTGCTACAAAGCCTTCTAGGATCTGGGATAGCTGCTTCACTTGATGACACTGCCGACAAAGGGTCATCCGAACGTCTTAGAGATCGCTTGATCCAAGAGGAACGATACAGCATGGCGGTATATACTTGCAAGAAGTGTAAGGTATATATAGAATGGAACAACTGTTAAACTTGGTTGCTTCAATGATACCAACATATAACATTTATTTGTTAAACTTCCTTCAGATTGAGGTTTACCCAGTGTGGAATTCGTGGGGACATGCTCTGATTCGGATGGAGCACTATGCACAAGCTCGTGTAAAATTCAAGTAGGTGATGTTACACACACACACACACTTGTTTCTTCATGTGTATAAAGTGACGAACACAGCTTGAGAGAGACATCATTTTACGAAATGATTTTTGACAATTTCTTATTTTTGCATCTTTTGTTTGTTCTTTGGACTATGAGTTATGCCTTCTGGATTGCTTAACATTTATGTGATACTGCCTAGGCAAGCTCTTCAATTACATAAGGGTGATCCTGCTCCCATGATTCTGGAGATAATCAATACTATTGAAGGAGGTCCACCGGTTGATGTTTCATCTGTTCGGTCTATGTAAGATTGCATGCAATTTTTGAATTTCATATACTCTTGGAAGAAACTCAACTAGTCACTCAATTCTATTCTCTGCAATCCATCAGTTCATTATCTATATTTATAGCCTAGCAGCATTTAGATGCATTCTACTACGTCGTAATTGAATTATGTGCTTAGGAATGGAACGTCACTATGTTGGGGAGATGTATTCACAATGAAACTGTATAAGATTCTTTTTGCTCCGTAGTGGTTATACTGTTAGTATATTGGAACTTGAATAATTTATTATAGAATGGGATTGCATTGTATCTGCAGAAGTAAAACATGAAAGGCTGCATGTCTCATATTAATCTTTGTTGAACCATTTGATCTAAAAACTAGGTTCAAATGTTAATCATTTAAATAGTCTTCAATATGCATCCTCACATTTAGTTGGGATTTATTATTTTCATTTCAAAGCCTAACATGTGGACAATTCTTTTAAATGGGTGGCTGCAAAGACTAGTACCTAGGACCTTTGTTTGCTCTGATACCATGTTAAACCACTTGGTCTAAAAGCTTAAGTTAGATAGGGCGAAATGTATAGCATTTAAATATTGTCTTCAACAAACTTTTTGATAAGTTTCCTTTTTACAATGTGAGTGTCTAAAACATGGTAGAATTAAAAAAAGGGAAGACTAAAATCTTAATGTGAAACTCATTAGAATGAACAATCACCTAAATTATAAATGTTTGTCTATGGGTGCACTTTGCTGCATTGTTGACACTAAGCCTTCCATTTAGACAAGAACACAATTCAATCTAGGTAGTGATCCCACTTCCTAGAGCTATCGTGATGCTCAAGTCCTTGAAAGCTTCCGTGGAACCCTTATCTTCACCGTGTAATAGTGCTATATATAATTCACTCCCCTTGTATGTTTGCTTTCTTTTTAGAACTTCTATCACTTCAGGATAAGTTGTGGTCTGTTGTGTGTTTGATTCTTTGTATAAACATTATAGAGTTGTACCTGTGCACGTTGGAGTATGTCTTCAGGATTATTCTTTAGACTACACAGTTGTTTCTTGAGTATGGGACACAAAATAGCTAATATGAAAATGATCAATTAATTCACACTTAATAGTGTCCATTCAATATATGATGTAGGTACGAACATTTGGCTAAAAGTGCACCAGCAGTCTTGGATGATCCTCTTTCAGCCGATTCCTATCTCAATGTTTTGTACATGCCATCAACATTTCCTCGTTCTGAGAGATCTAGGACGTCTCAAGAAGCTGCAAATGATAATTCTATGAATAATCCAGATCTCGATGAAGGACCCCGCAGCAACCTTGACAGCATTAGATACCTTGAATGTGTTAACTATTTGCAAGAAGTAAGCATTTAAATTTATTTTTTACTTTATTCTTACATTATAACATGCTCGACTCATTTATGAATGCTGTGTTTTTTTTTTATGTTCCACTGTTAGTTAGATGTTGATGGAGAGTTTCTGTGATTTTCTGAGACTGATGCTATTTAATAATGCAGCACCTTGTGTCAGATCTTTGGTGCTTTTTTTATTTTTTTAAACCTTTATGGATGTTGTCAATTTCTTTTTTATTTACGCTTTCCATGCCCTCTGGAATACCACTTTTAATATGGTAATCGACATATTTTATTAGTTTCTTTCTTTTCCTGGCTGTGTGCATATTATGTGTCCGGTCAACTTCGTTAAGCTATGATATATTTATTATTAATGAATATGCATTTATATTGCAGTATGCTCGTCCCCATTTGCTCAGTTTCTTGTTTAGGCATGGCCATTATGAAGAGGCTTGCTCGTTGTTTTTCCCTACCAACACTGCTCCCCCTCCACCTCAGCTATCATCACTAGGAGTGGTTACTTCTTCTCCTCAAAGACCAGATCCTTTGGCAACTGATTATGGAACATTAGACAATTTATGCGACTTGTGTGTTGGTTATGGTGCCATGTCTGTCCTAGAGGAAGTGATAACATTGAGGGTATCGTTATTACAGGATCAGTCTATGAATCAGTATACAGCTGCAGCTCTTGCCCGCATCTGCCTTTATTGTGAAACCCACAAGCATTTTAATTACTTGTACAAGTTCCAGGTATTTGCATTTTCCGTTTCTCATTTTAATTTTATTTCAGACAAATTGAAAAAAATAATACTGAAATCATATAGGTGGATCTTGTATTTCACACGTCACTCTTCTCTAAGGCTCTATTTTCTTAAGATCTTGAACAATTCATCCACCGGAGATCAAGTTTCATTCTGGATGGACTTGTTGAGAAATAATGTGAAAAGAACCTGACAAATTATTTATAAATTGATTTGACACACGTTCTTGACTATAGTAGTTGCTCTATAAAATTGGCATGTGTTGTCTCTATAATTCAGTAATGAAAATTTTCCCTTTACCTGGAAGTCAACATTTTGTTTCTGGACCAAGGATTAATTATGTCAGCTAATAATAAACCGCATCTAGAAATGTATTATGCAATTGAAGTGCAACTCAGTGACTCACCACTGCGTAGGACTGATATGAGCTAAGTCAATGTACTATGAAATTGTAATTTGACACCGATATAAAATCCAGATGTAGCTGCTATGAGAACTCTGGATTGGAATAGAATACAGCAAGACCAGTAATTAAAGCAAAAGCTAAAATGATGTGATGGGGAATAAAGATAGTTTAATTTTGTATTAGTTTATTCTATTTTATTTTATTATAATGACTAGAATCAGATGATTGTTTGATAGTGTTAGACAGTTTTGTATGAATATACGAGAGAAGAAGGTAATGTCTTCCTCTCTATTACTTTCAATATATAAAAAAAAAAAAAAAAAAGATTACACGTATGGAAACTTTGTACTAGTATGGAAATACAATAAACCAAAAATTATTCTTTTCCTAAAATACTTGCCCGATTGATTTACTTTCTTAACAGATAGTTATTCTAGTTGGACTAGTTAGGGTTTATTTACTTGTTTCCTTCTCAATTAGGTTTACTTAGACTCTATATAGAGTGTCTTATTTGTTGTAATACGCACACTACTCTATAAAGAGTACTTTAAATATTGAATAAAACTTATATATCTCCCTCCCTCCCTCTCTCTCTCTACACACACACACACACACACACACACACACACACACACATTGAGTAAGAGTTAGGATACTTACATATTATATGGACAAAAAATCATACACGTTTAGAGGCTGTTGAGCTTATTAGTAGTACTCTTGAAAAAGTAATTTTGCATGGTTGATTTGGTTCTATCGCATAATTTTGTTATTTGCCTAAAGTAACTTTCTCAGACAGGTAATTCTCATTTTATTTTGTCTTCTTTTGACGGATCAGGTGATCAACAAGGACCACGTGGCTGCTGGCCTTTGCTGCATTCAGTTGTTCATGAATTCTGCTTCTCAAGAAGAAGCTTTAAAGAACTTGGAACGTGCCAAGGTATTTCCTTCTTATGTATCTACATCATGCTTCATGTATTGTTTTACTTTCAAGATCTAGAAGGAAAATGGTGAGCTGTTTCCTAGAAGCTTGTTTGAGCCCCATTATAATTAGATTATTTGGGAAATTGTATTTTAAAATGGGATTTTTGGGAGAATGTGTGGTTAAAATAAGAGAGAAAAATGTAATACTATTTTATTGGAGAATGTGTTTGAAAGTAAGAGAGAGAAAAATGTATTAAAATTTAATGGGGTTCAAACAAAGGCTAAGTATTTAGCACGAATGATTTCTACGCATGAGTTAACGTGTATTTTGTTTTTAGTTTTTGACTGAAGACCATTTATTCAAAACTTGCATACATTTACTTTTTAGAAACGTTTTCAGAATCGGCCTAGTCATTGACCTCGTCGAGAGACTGGGTCAAGGGTCAGTGGGTCAACCCGAAGTTGACTCGAGGTCGACCCGGACTTTAAATAACATTAAAAAATATTTTAAAATTAAAAAAATCAAAAAAATTAATAAAACCCAGGTCAAACCGACCCGGGTCGTTTACCGAGTTTGACCCGACTGGGTTTTATATGTGACCCGGTCCATTTTTTGGCCGGGTCATGGGTTCCTGGGTTAGCTCGGCCGGGCCGGGTTTGAAAATAGTGCTTTTTAGTACTTCAAGAACCTTCCTTTGTTGGTATGATAAGGTTATGCAGCATATACATAACACTTAACAATATTTTAGAATAAGATCATGCTTCATATCATCTCTCAAAAATAGCTGGTCAGTCTGCTAATTCTCTGATGCGCTGAGTATTGTATATGTGGACTTTTCAAGTACATATTTGTCAAAGCTCATAATTACATATAAGTAGTGGGTCCCTATTGTAGGTAGATCATGTTCCCAGTTGTAACAATCAAATTAAGTGGTTAGAGAAAGAACTTCCTTCCTATGGCATCACTGATTCCAGGTAAAGACGTTTAAGTTTTTGGGACCATGTTTTGTGAGGCCATTTCTAATATAGAGAAGTAGAGCTGAGTTTACGCTGAAGGTGTTTTCGTTTTCTCAGCGTGGGCCAGGGGTTGTGCCAGAATCCTTAAAGTGAGCTCTAGAAAACGCTGTAATGCTTACTGCGTCAAGATTTTTCTCTCTTTCTATATATTAGAATTGCTTGCTTTTAGTAATGAAATTGGAATCATGAGGATTTCATGCAGTCCCCAGAATCTGATGTGTTAAAACAGAGGATTAATTGTTGTAATTGATGATAATATTGCTGAAATTAAAGAGAAAAATAAAAAGATGTGCTGAACTTTCGAGAGGTCCTGTTCTCTCCCAAGTGTTCCCCCAATTTCTACGAATCTTTTTGCCTGTCTCAACTGATTCCCAACCCTCCCTATTTATAGGTAAACACTTGTATACTTTATTCCCATATTACCCCTCCCCTAACTGGTACATATCATTATCGTGCCCTTTGAATTTACATTTTCCTCAAGGTGAAGGTCATGTTCAAGTACAAAAATCAAAACACAAGAAAATCGAACATTTTTGGAGCAGATTTTAGGACCTCTGGTGCAAATCTGAAAATCTGGGGGCCTCTGGTGCAGATCTTAGGACCTTGGCTGCAAATTTCTAAGCAAAAGAAGCTGAATTTTTCCCCCAGTCCAAGTATCCTTCTGTTGGGCCTGATTAATCCCTGGTTTCCATATATGATTTGGGCTTCCTTCCACTTGGGCCTGACTGACAAAAAATATAAGGATTTTTAACTCAACTGGGCCGAAAGTTCCTTGGGCCTGCTGAACCAAAATTGTCTGATATTTTACCAATTGGGACTGACCCAACACTTGGCTTGGCCCATTACCCAATCTCTCAAACCATTCGATCGTCTTCTCCAGCGGTTCTTCATCCTCTATGATCTGAACCAATGCTGCAACTAGTCTCTTCTCTTCCACACCGATAAATCCTCTCTGAAAGCACCATCGGGTGCTGGGACAAATCTATCCAGCAGCCTTTCCTTCAAATCACTCCAATTTTGCATCGGTCGAGGCCGGTTTGCCCCTTCAAACCATGCCCATGCCTCGTCGTCGAAGTAAGTTGTTGCCTTCAAGGGTGGACCTAGGATTATGGTTCAGTGGAGGTGACATGAAATTACGTAAAAAATATTTTAATTTAAAATATCTCAACATTTCTTCAAAAGAAGTTTGAGACATTTTACAAATCAACTTGAAAGCCAATGCCAATTTGCTAATAATTTAAGTATTGGGAGTACAAAGATTTATAGTTGAAATTGATGTGAGTATGAAAGACGAGGAATGGACGATTAAGCTTCGAGTTTTATCAAAATTGGATGTAACAAAGAGATCGCAATACAAATTGCCTGTATATATTGGGGAGTTCAGCAAATGCTTGATTACAATCATTGAAGACAAGGGAGAACCTAATCAAGAAAAATATGAAACAGAACTGGGAGCTTACAAGGAAGAGAAAAAGGACAACTATGGTACTCTTGAGGACAATTATTGTGTCAATGTCAGTAGATCTCTCTACAAGCTTAAAGAAAGTTTACAAGATAATGGGTTTACTAAGTGGAAAAGTCCAACAGTATTTGCTGGGAAAGTATACCTGAGGAGGAAGAAGTGTGAACCTAATAATTTTAATCTATCAAGCAGAATTGGCAAGGCATTGGAGAACTTTAATTTTGGAGCTATGAGCCAAAAGGAGTCGTGGTTATTACATCAAAAGGTAGCTTTAGGCAGTGATACAAATCACAAATCAGTTGTGAAGGGCCAACCTACCGTGATGGAGCTTACAAGGGTGGATAATAAGATTAAAAGTGCAATTCATGTCAATGGAAGAAAAGTACTAGTGACTGGAAAAATTTTCAGCAGTCTCAAAGGACAAATGAAATCTTCTTTGTCTCATAAAGGAATAGGCCACAGAAAATCGGTTCTTCTTATCGATGATCAAGTTGTAATGGATGAGAAGGTGAACACGAAAGTGATAATGGAGAGGTTCACGAAGAAAGGAAACGTGACAATAGAGGAATTAGAGGAGGATGCTGATTTTGACAACACAACTGATATGGGACAAGATGTAGATAACGAAAAAAATGGGAAACCAATATCAAGCTTTTGAGGAAACAGATGAATCCGAACTAAGTGAGGATGAAGGATATGAGACGGAAATAGATGATGACACTGAATTTGAAATACTGGGAGATATAGGTCGCCTATTCTTGGAATCAAAAAAGGTTGATCAAAAGTGCAATGAACAGGGAGAACTGGAACCAAGGAAGCAATCAGCACAAATAATGATAGAGGCACAGATACATGACCACATAACCACAAAAGGACCGGATGACTACCAACCTCAACACCCTCATTCCATTAGCAACTGTTGGCTTGCTAAACCAGGTAATATCAACCTTTCCCGATCTTCTTTGGTGTGTTCAAAAGATATGTCGTATTCTTGTATTAGATCTGCAGGTGTGCTCGAAGTGGGGAGTTACACAAATGTTGTAAAGTCTGTTGAACAAAATACCCCTATTTTGGACCATGATGACAAATGCCTTTGTGAATCAGGCTCTCGGAAAACACCACAAACACTAGGCCCTAATCAGACTCGACAGGATGATAGGAATTGTGGTGATGATGATGAAATAGAGGGAGGGGATATAACAGTGTTGTCACCCATTCTCACTAAATTGAATTTAAATCTGATCCCTTTACAAAAAAAAAAAAAAAATCACAAAAAGTCTCTACAAGGATGGTAAATCAGTCCAAATAAGAAAGGGTGCAACAAAAGGAGTGAGGGAATTGAGAAATCTTCAGAGCAGTATTAATTATGAGAGGAGACAAGGGAGCAATACTAACAATAGGGTTAAAAGTGGTTCTAATGAAGATAATTAGTTGGAATGTGAGAGGATTAGGGGGTTGGGAGAAAAGAAAGGTTGTGAAGGAGATACTAAGTAAAGAAAGACCGGATCTGGTGACGATACAAGAAACTAAAAAGGAAGAAATTGACAACAGGTTGATATGTAGTGTGTGGGGCTTTAGGTTTAAGGAATGGGCTTTCTTACCATCAGTTGGTAAATCTGGGGGTATTTTATTGATGTGGGATTCAAGAGTGCTTAGGGGTAAGGTAGTAGTTTTGGGCACCTTTTCAATTTCAATATTGCTAGAGCTAGTACAGGGGGGGGTGAGAGTTGGTGGTTTTCAGGGATTTATGGTCCATGCAATTATAAAGAAAGGAAAGATTTTTGGTAGGAATTGGCAGGGTTGTACGGCCTATGTGGAGACAGATGGTGTATGGGTGGAGATTTTAATGTAGTAAGGTACCCGTCAGAAAAAATTGAAGGGAAGGAGATTTACGAAAAGCATGAGAAAGTTTGATGGATTTATTAGAGAAATAGGTTTGAAAGATCTATTTTTACTAAATTCGGAATTCACGTGGTCAAACATGAGAGATAGACCAATGTGCTCAAGGATAGATAGATTTCTCTTCATGGATGGATGATAAGGAATATATGAAGAGGCCAGGCAAGAAGCTTTGGTTAGGGCTACTTCAGATCATTGCCCAAATGTATTGAATACAAGCAGATTTAAATGGGGTCCTACTCCGTTTCGATTTGAGAATATGTGGTTAAGACAAGGATTTTAAGGAGAAATGGAAACAATGGTGGGGAAAATGTGAGAATGAGGGATGGGCAGGCTACAACTTTATAGGGAAATTGAGAGAGATGAAAGAACAATTGAAAATGTGGAACAAAGCAGAGTCTGGAGATATAAGAATGGAGAAAAAAGCAATAATGAATAGATTGGAGGAGCTTGACAAGATGGAAGCAAGACAGGCTATAGGGGAAGAGGAAAGAAAAGAAAGAAGAAACTTGAGGAGAAAATTGGAGGATCTCATTATAAGAGAGGAAATATCTTGGAATCAAAAGACAAAAATTAAAGGAATTAGGTAATGGGATAATAATACCAAGTTGTTTCACAGGATTGCAAGTGGAAGGAAGATAAAAAGTTTGATCAATAAATTGGAGAGTAGAAACGGGGTAATTTTGCATATTGAGGAGGAAATTGTTGGGGAGATCAATAATTTTTTCGAGGACTTGTTTAATAAGAAAGAGGAGATTAGTTTCGGAATTGAGGGGATAGATTGGGCAGGTATAAATGAGGAAAAGAGAATGAAACTGGAAGAACCATTCGGGGAAGAAGAGGTCAAGAAAGCTCTCTTTGATTGTGAAGGAGATAAAGCCCCGGGGCCGAATGGTTTTTCAATGGCGGCATTGCAAGAAAATTGGAAAGTAATCAAAGAGGATTTGATGAAGGTGTTTACGGAATTTCATGAAGATGGCATAGTGAATGTAAAAGTTAATGAGACGTACATTTGTCTGATACCCAAAAAAAAGGGTTCAGTATTGATTAAGGATTTCCGACCAATCGGTTTGGTATCATTCTTGTATAAAATCTTGGCAAAAGTTTTATCATTGAGATTAAAGGAAGCGTTGGAAGAAACAATTGATAAGGCTCAATGTGCTTTCGTTAAAGGACGTCAAATTTTGGATTTAGTTTTGATTGAAAATGAGATTGTAGAGGAATATAGGGTGAAAAAGAAAGGAGTGGTTTTCAAAGTGGATTTTGAAAAAGCATATGATCACGTCAATTGGGATTTTCTTAACTTTGTGCTAGAAAAGAAAGGATTTGGAGAGCGATGGAGAAGATGGATCAGAGGATGTTTGTCAACGGAAAATTTTTCGGTGATGATAAATGGCAAACCAAGAGGAAATTTTGGTGCCTCGAGGTTTGAGACAAGGTGATCCTTTATCACCATTCTTGTTCATTATAGTGGGTGATTTCTTTGAGTAGATTGGTGAATAAGGCATGTAATATGGAGATCATTGAGGGATTTGAAATAGGTAGAGACAATGTGAGGATTTCCTATCTACAATTTGCAGATAGCATTTTTTTCTTGGAAAATGAGGAAGAAAGTCTAAGGAACTTCATTGGAATTTTGGACATTTTTATGAAAATCACTGGTTTAAAGTTAAATATGGCCAAAAGTTTAGTGGTTGGTATTAATATGATGGAGGACAGGGTGGAAAGTATTGCAAGTACTCTAGGTTGTGTGAAGGGAGGTTGGCTACTAAATTATCTTGGATTACCATTAGGAGGAAATCCAAGTGCCATCAATTTTTGGGAACCAGTTATGGTTAAAATAGCAAAAAGATTGGATGGACGGTATAAGGGATATCTATCTAAAGGAGGCCGTCTTGTACTATTACAAGCGGTATTGAGTAGTATACCGACGTATTTCATGTCAACCTTTCGTATGCCGATGAAGTTGATTAAGGTGATTGAAAAAATGATGAGAAATTTCTTATGGGAAGGGAAAGGTGAGGGCTTCAGTGATCATTTAGTTAACTGGGGAATAATATCGAAACCTAAAGAATATGGGGGCTTGGGGATTGGCAATATTAAGAAGAAGAACATGGCATTGTTGGGGAAGTGGTTATGGCATTTTCCAAACGAACCTGATTCACTTTGGCATTTGATTATCCGTAGCAATATGGGCTTCATCTAAATGGATGGGATGCAAACATTGAATTCAACTCAACTCTTTGAGCACCTTGGAGATCGATTGCAAGAATATGGGAGATCTTTGTGGAAAACACCAAATTGTTGGTGGGTAAGGGTGATAAAATTTGGTTTCGGAAAGACAAGTGGGCTGGACAACAAACACTCCGACATACTTACCCTCGTTTATTCCGAAAATCCAATAACAAAAACTCACTTATCTCCGATGTAATCACATTATCATCACCCCCAAATGTGGTTTGCAATCTCCTATTCTCTAGAGATTTTATGGATAGAGAGTGTGAGGAGTTAACCTCACTCTTGAATCTACTTGAAGACATAAACATTGACCCATCTAGAGCGGACAAAAGAATTTGGAAGGGCCATCCTTCCGGAAACTTCTCATGCAAATCCTTCTTCAATATCATAGTTAAACTTCCTTGTGAATCTACTTTTCCCAATTCAAATTCATTTGGAAGAGTGCTGTGCCATCGAAAATTAAAATTTTCACTTGGTTGGCTTCCTTGGGAAAGGTGAACACCTATGATTTGTTACAATTGAGAAGACCCTTAGTATGCATCTCACCATCATATTGCATTATGTGCAAAAAGAATGGAGAAAGTATTGATCATATTCTAATTCATTGTAAGTTTGCTAGAGGAATTTGGGGAAGGATTTTGAGATTGTTTGATCAAATAGGTGTATTACCAAATTGTTGGGTAGATTTGATACTCATTAAATGGTGTTTTGGGGGTAATGGAAAAAAGGTAAAGGAGATCTGGAAGATGGCTGTGATGGCATCGGCTTGGGTGATATGGATAGAGAGGAATAGAAGAATTTTTGATTACTCCGAGCGATCCATTGAAGATTCATGGGATAACATCATTTTTCTCACAAGCCTGTGGGCACGAGCAACTAGGATGATCAGTCATTTGGAGAATTTTTTGTTTCGCTTGGATCCCAATAGTTTTTTTTGATATCATCGATTCTAGTAGTCACAAATGATAGTATAATTAGTTTTTGTCCCATATGAGGCTACTAGTTTTTTTTGTGGGTGACTCATCCACTCTCTTTCTTTGTATAACATCCATTTACTTTATCATCAATAAAATTTGCAGTTTCTTATAAAAAAAAAAAACACTTGAACTATTGAACAACAGAACAAGTGCTTAATGAAAAATTAAAAATCAAATATATTATATATCAAATTGAAAATCTATCCTTTAATCATCAGAATGCAAAATATCACAAATTGAAGAATAAAATGACAACCACTCTCCACTCGGACACTCCTTCAAAATTTCTTCATCAACCACAACCAGTCAACCACAAGGAACAAATTGGGCAAAGCACAAACAAAGATCTGGAAATAAATTGCAAAAATTATAAAGAATGGTGTGATTTGTGTGAACTGTGAACATGAAACAAAGTGAAATCGTTAAGTTCTTGAGAATCTGAAATTCCAGTGCGTGTGTGGTGGTCGGTACTTGGTGGACCAATGGTGGGAGACAAACAGACGAGGGCGACTGGCAAGGATGGAGTCACAGTTAATTCCAAACGACCATGATTTTTTTGTGAAAGAAAAGAGAATGGTACAAATTGATTGGGTTGTATCCTGTAAGAGAAAGAAAAGTATTAGAATATTGAGCTGAAAGTCTGAAACTGAAAGCATGAAATTGGGCCAAAAATAAAGAACTGAAACTGAAAGCATGAAACTGGGCCAAAAATAAAAGCACTTGGGCTGGATCCAGTAGGTGCTGTGGCACCTACTGGCTTCTTAATGGGCCCCCCTGGTTGCATCTTTCACCTTCTCATCCGTCATCGGATTCTCAGATCTTGTTCCTCATTCCTGATTTTTGGTGTGATTTTGATCTCTGATGATTTATCCTTCTGCTGGTAAGATTTATTAATGCGCTGGATTCTTTCTGCATTTGGTACCAAATTTGCATCTGGTACCAAATTTCTTGATACATGCTTTTCTTCATCTCATTACTGAAATCTGTAGTCATCTACTCGGAGAATCGTCTCTCTGATACCAAATTGATAGAACACCAGATTAATTGCGGTAATTGATGATAATGTTGCTGGAATCAAAGAGAAAATTACAAAGGTTTGCTGAACCTTCGAAAGGTTCAGTTCTCTTCCAAAGGTTTCCTCAATTCTCTACCAATCTTTTTGCCTGCCTCAACTTATTCCGAATCCACCCTATTTATAGGTAAATGCTATGCACTTTATTCCCATAATACCCTTCCCCTAACTAACTGGTACTTATCAATTTCATTGTAGTAATGTCATTGAGATATAGCTCCACAAATGGCACAAATATAAAAAAATCTCGCATGATTCCTTACAAAATTGACACAAGGAAAAAGATAAAAAAAATCAATGCATTACCTTTAGCCATTGTTTGAGCCTCATTATAATTTAACACGTTTCTCTCTCACTTTTAATCATACAATCTCCAATACATTCTCTCTCTTAATTTCTAACCGCACATTCTTCAAAAAGTCAATATTCCAAAACTCATTTCCTCCAAAAATCTTATTGTAATAGGTCTCAAACAAGGGCTTAATGTATACATGTCATAATGAGAGAGGCATTTCACTTTTGCTAGTAAACGTTGGTTGCATTGCTCAGGACAAATGTCATGGGCTGGAGAGGTATATACATTTTTGAAATATCAATGCAATTTCGACATGGATACTACAAGGTTCAGAGAATTAGAATAACATAGAATCGGTTAATTTTTGGGAATTATAACTCAATATTTTGTGAGTCAGCCATTCATTATATTCAAATAAAAAGAAGAATTCTTGAATATAACTAGGAAGCAGTGTTCTAAAAAGCGTGATGAAGCGTGGAGCTCAAGAGTCAAGCTAAAAAAAAAAGCATGAGCGCGCTTTGGACGCGCTTTAGGCACACTTCGTGCGCGCTTACGCGCACTTTTTAGATAAAATTTTAAAAAATACTTTTTTCGCGATTTTCGACAAAGCGACGCTCGAGAGACGCCCGTGGTGCCTAGGCGGGCACAGTGCGCGCGTTTTAGAACACTATTGGGAAGTAGTGGATTTTTTTTATTATTTTTTGTTTTTGTGGAGCACTTGAGCATTACTGTCTGAGATCTTGGGTTTAGTGCATGATTCTTTGAAATTCTCTCAAAGCCCATTCTTCTATTAATTTCTCCTTGAATCTCGTATGAGTTGCTGTGACTGTCTTTCCAGTAGGTTTTTTTAGTATAAAATTTATGGAGATTTCTAATTCTAAAACTTGTGCTGTTAGACGATCACCTGTAGATTATTTAAATTTATTCTTGTACACGCCCCGACACAAGTATGCAGTGTTCATTTTCCCATCAAAGATTGACACGTTCACAACTTCATTAAATGGGTGATGGTGAGACATGAACCCTTCACCTTTGCCTGTTTTGAGACCATGGTGGACCAATTGATCTAAATGGAAAGTAGTAGATGAAGAGAACTATGTGTATATCATTTAAATTTTGTCTTCAACACTTAATAATTTTGGTCATATTCTGTAAAGGTTGGGGTGTTAAATTTGACTGGTAGTTATCTAGAATTTGTATATGCCTGGTTTGCGTTAATTACATCGTAGTTTGGTTCTTGAGACATAAGTTAGTAAAATAGAGACTGTTATGGATCTATGTACCATGTCAGTTTGCAATGTCCACTCACTTGGAACTTATTATCTAAACATTTTCTTCCATTTTGACAGATCCTGACTGTTTTTGGTGCAGACACATTTTGATGAAGGGCTGTCAGCGCGAGCTAAAGTTGGAGATTCTACAAAACTTGTCACCAGAGGTATTCGGGGAAAAAGTGCTTCTGAGAAGCTTAGCGAAGAAGGACTGTTCAGATTTTCTGCTCGTGTTGGAAAACAGGTGCCGAATTGAAACTATTAAGAGAAATTTATGTTGATGAAAATAACTTATTGTAAGAAAAAACAATTAAATTCAGATAGGGAAACTATTGTGAGACTTGCCTGGGAATCCTAAATTTGATAGCCTTAGGTTGCATAAATCATTTGCTTCTGAAAGGGCTTGCCACATGGCTCTGAATAGGCATCTGAGGAGGATTTCCATTTTTTTATTTTTTATTTTAGTGGTGGGTGAGCAGAGACGGGGAAGTTAACGCAGTTTACCATTCTGGAAATGTTCAGTGTATCGTAATTGATATAGATTTTAACCTTAGTCCATCACATCTTCCAACACAACCGAGCATGATCTCATAATTATGTGGGTTGGCTTCATGAATCCTCTCCTACTCTATTGAGAACTATGTCTGAGGTTTAATCCAGAAAAACACATTTCCTTAGCCTTTAATATGTTATAACGTGTAGAAAACCTGTGCAAAAAAAATTCTCGTCCAAAATATTTTCTACTATCTTCTAAGGACCTTGGATATACTAGTATTTATGGGAAATTGGTGCAGTCATATCAATTTTAGACCTCAGTTATGTCTTAGAGTTCTTCTTGTCTTGTGGCCATTTTTTCACTATAGAACCATAATGTGATTTTATTTTCATCGGTCGAGTATCTTGGTATGGATAGGTTTCCTTCTGAGGATGCAGCATCGGCTCAAACATCATCCACTTTTTTGACTATTTAATCACAGCTTGTCATTGTGTTATTTTTTACGGTTATTTATAATAATTTTTGCACTTCTCATGTTTCCTTCTAATCTTCTGAATTATACTTACTGGTTAACTATGCATGTTTCATATTGAATGTTTACTTATTTATTGATATGTGAGCTTGAGTCACATGATTGCACTCATCTGGACTTTCAGATGGATGTCGTGAGATGCTTTAGTGACGCAGAGGGACCACAGTGGAAACACTCCCTTTTTGGGAATCCTCAGGATCCTGAAACTTTCAGGTTTGTACCATTTTCCTCTGTCAAATCAAAGCTAGATGATTTCGAATCATCCCGTTCCTATCACTCTTTCTATAAAGTGTAAATACATGAACACAAAAATAAAAGCATTGAACCACTTTAGCAAAAAGCTTACACTATTAGAAACAACAAGTTGGGTATCATTTAAGTATTGTCTTCAAAACACCCCCCTACATGTAGGCAGGATTCTGTCCCACCGATGTATTAGAAATGATACCTTGGGACAGATGTAAAGCTAAACAAATTGCTTCTGCCCCAAGGATTGAGGACTGTGTTGTAAGAGATGAGAATCCGCCTGTCCAACGGATTTCTTGAGTGTTCGAGTTTATTTATGGCATGAAACAACTCGCAGTATGGTTCTAGCTTATTGATACGTTCCAGAAAACTCTACTTGAACCCATTTGATTTTTTTTTACCCAAAAAACCCGTGCTCAAAATCAACGCAAAATATTTTGAGCACGGGTTTTTCTGGGTTAATAAATGAGTGTTGGCGAGAAATGATAAATATTGGGCGAAAACTTAATTCTTTCATTTCACTATCAAAAGGATATATACAAGGATCAATAATAGTCTATACATACTTTTGTCTCTAACTATTTAACCTATCATTTTGGTGCATATACAAACACTTTATATTCAACTAGAAACTAGGACCTTTTCATAATTTGATATCAAGTTGAATTATTTGATTTACAACATGTATCTCATTTATTGTCTGTTATATAAAGTGCTTGCCAAAATTCGCACAAACAGAACCCTAATTGAATCAGTTGCAATTTGGCAGAAAATCTCCTTATGCACGAGGTTTTTTTTTTCCTGCAGAGTTTAGATAGATGGGTGGGGGTTACAGATTGATGATGTCATGTTCTCAAATTTCTACTGCATGGGGCTTTCATGTTGTCCGAACTATGCAGGATGTTTGTCAAGAGTTTTTGTGATCTAAAGCAGATGCAGAAAAAATAAAAAATAAAAAAATAAAAAATTGCACATTTGCATCAGATTGGTAATTGGAATTCGGAATTGTTTGACCAGTTAAGTGATTGCTTACATTGCAAGTCCCAATTGTGCATAAAAGGCATTAGTGCTTCTGAAGTCTTCAGATCTTTTTTCCCTTCTGTTCTCTTGTCTTTCGTTTTCAGTGAGTATGTTGACATCGCTGAACTCTTCTTTATGTTAATGATTTAGAAGTGATCTAGAATAGATTTGACGTTGGTTTGTGTCTGTATTAATGCAGGAGAAGATGTGAAATTGCTGAAAAACTTGTTGAAAAGAATTTTGATTTGGCTTTCCAGATAATATATGAATTTAATCTTCCAGGTAGCGTATTAAATCATGTAAAATGTTAATCCCTTTTTGTGTCCCAGCAGGACTTGGATCTGATATAAGACTGGAAATTTACCATTCTTTTGATATTTATTGCAGCCGTTGACATATACGCTGGTCTTGCTTCATCACTTGCTGAAAGAAAGAAGGGGGGTCAATTGACTGACTTTTTCAAAAACATTAAGGGCACAATAGATGATGACGATTGGGATCAGGTAATGTTATAATGCTTCTTCCTGATCCGTTTTTTAAATTTTTTATTTTGGACTCGTATATATATTACTTAGAATTGTTACAAGATGATATAAATATGCATTTCATCGGGGTCCTGTAGGTCTTGGGGGCAGCAATTAATGTGTATGCCAACAAACACAAGGAACGACCTGATCGCCTCATTGACATGTTGACCAGCAACCACAGGTAAAATAATTCTGAGCTTTTGGCTTGAGGTTTTTTTTCTTTTTTCCTTCCCCAAATTGTGAAGCTATAACTGAAATGCACTATAAATATACGGTCTAGGAATCCAAATCCTCATCAGCCTTGGTGAAGCCTGAAAACCCACTGAGGCTGTGTTGGTGTTTTGCTTTAAAAATAAAAATAAAAATAAAAAATGGAAATACACTGTAGCTGGAAACTGTGGATTGATGTACTGGTAATCAGTGTGCACGTCAAAAGAAAAAATAATATATCTTGAATGTTGTTATCTTATGCATTATGATGCTTCGAGTTGTGAAAAAACCACAAGTCGTGCATATAATACTACTTTCGTCGAGGTCTCTAGTGACTTAATTTCTTCTGTGTAACTAATTGAGTAATTTGAATGCACACATCATTTGTCTTGCCCTACAAAAATGTTTTTCTTACGGTACTTATCCATCTGCTTGCATGATAAACATTCAATATTGACCTCCTTCAATCATCACGTTAGGATCCATCAGTTTGAGTATTACATCAGGTCATTTTATCATAATGAAGCAGCAATGACCACTTTGTAAGATGAACCTGCATCCGTCTTGTCTTCGTACTTTACGTGAGAATTCATCTCAGAGTATGTACATCACAACCTCATCAGTCGTAAAGTAGTACTTTAGTAGTTTATTTTTGAATTTTAATGTTTCGATATTTCCCTTGGAATGAACATCTTTCAATAGACCCTATGTGAGAAACCTTTTACTCCTAGTTGGATGTTACTCATTTCATAATACACACATCACAGCCTCATCAATCGTAAGCTAGTACTGTATTTTATGTTTAAATTATACTGTTTCAATAATTCCCTTGGAAATGATGTCTTTCGATAGCCACTATGCAAGAAATCTGTACTCCTAGTTGGATGTTACCCGTTAGTATGCTATTTCAAACCCAAACACGGGGAAGAACCCCATTTTGCAAGTGGGTGGGATGCAAGGACTGCAATGCAAATCCTTTAGAACTATGGATCCATAAGCCTTTGATGATACATCAACTACTAAATATGTATTAACTATGGATCCGTAAGCCTTTGATGATATAGCAACTGCTAAATATGTATTCTGTAGTAAATCTCCTCTTCATTTCTTTTAAATTTTTAACATCACCAACTGAAATATAAATGCCATATATACCTATTCGGATTTTGCAGGAAAGTGTTGGCCTGTGTTGTTTGTGGTCGTCTTAAAAGTGCTTTCCAGATTGCATCTAAGAGTGGAAGTGTTGCTGATGTTCAATATGTTGCGCATCAGGTCTTTCTTTCACCTGAACCTCAATTTCTTATTTTTGGTAAAAGCATTTAGCCCCTATTTGGTGCATATTAAAATAAGATTTTTAGTAGATTTTGAAAAAAGTTGATAGAATGTGTGTTTGAAAAGCTGTGGGACCCACAAAATGTGTGGTTGAATTTAACTTTTGACTTTGACTTAGATTAAGATTAAGATTTTAATCACAAACAAATATGGGCTTAGTTTAATTAACACTTCTGTACTGATCGTCAGATTGTGCTCTAAGTTCTCATTTCAAAACCTAGATTGAACGCAGTGGGAGACTTGGCAGTCATTTTTGAGATTCTACCTCACAGTAATTTATAACTTACAAGGATACATGTACTGGAAGCTAGAAAATATATTATAAATTGTATTGTTGCATTGGACGTGTCAGTAAATTTATCAATTACCTGGAAGGATTCGTGTTATAGTAGGGGAAAAAGGGGGGGGGGGGGGGTCCTTAATTTATGTGTAACGTTGCATTTGCTGCGTCTGTTATTGTAAGAACATGGAACTTTATTATGGATGGTTTAGTCCTAAAACACTTGGGTCAAAATTATATATTTATCTTCTTGTGCAGGCATTACATGCAAATGCACTTCCAGTTCTTGATATGTGCAAACAGTGGTTGACTCAGTACATGTAGGATATAACTCGACGTGCTAAGAGTTGTTTTGAGATGAATATAACTGCAATAAGCTATCATGATGCTTTGGCAAGCATGGTTAACCGGCGTCTGCTTTGTGATGTATGTACTTCAGTGAAAAATAAGGATTATTGGTGCTTCAGGTCAGGGACTATATTTGTTTCAAATCCAATACTGAATTGCAAATTTTATTCAGCAGACGAGAAGTCGAGACTTTTCCATGGAAAATTTGAGATTCGTGCTTCCCATAGATAGTCGAGCAAACTTTTCGGTAAAGAAGTGTGATGGTGAAGTGGTTTTGAGGGGAAAGCCGAAGTTGCAATTATTTTCAACTTTGTTATATGTGAGGTAAAGTTGGAAAGAACATGTAAAATATTTGTGGGCATTCCAAGTTGTACTTGTTACCCCTAAAATTCAGTATGCAGAACTGACTTCTTTATATTTTTGACATTATTTCAGCACTGTATTAGTCACCGTATCCAAAAAGCCAAGATGGCATAGATATGATAGGGCCTTTTTTTAACCTCTTATCAAATGTATAAAAGGTACAAAATTATATGTTCGACATGTTTTTATTTTATTTGTTGTGATGTGAAATATTGTAGGTAAGCCATGGGGACAATCTTGTACTCTGTTTCTTGTCTTTTCATTTCTCTTTTTGGGATACATGTAATGTAAGTAAATAAATTTCTCTTTTCAGCTTAAGATTTCATATAATACATACATTCACTGCATGTTGATGCGCAGTAAATCGATAATACGAAGACCAAAAATTTTACTTCTATTTCATGCTTAGTATTATCATTGAGTGTTGACTCATGAAGTTATTGTTTTTTACATAATATTTCTCCACACAAATTGATGAAAATTTGTATTTTATAGTTTAGGAAATAGAAACATACTTGTCAAATCATCATAGGTGGAGCACACAAGTAGTATTAAGTGCGAAGTATGTATTGATAAGTACAGCTAGGGGGGTTTTTAGGACAAAACTAATCGAAAACAGGTGTTTCAACTTCTTTTCTAAAAAATCTCAAAATCAAAATGTTATTTTAAATTTTATTCCAAAATTTTTGGAATACACAAACTTCATTTCAATTCTAAATTTGAAAATTTTGGGTAATTTCGAAAATTTCTAATATTTCACCGTTGTTTGATCTCATTTAAAAATTTAACACATTTTCTCTCTTCTTTTTTAAACAACATTTATTAATAAAATAATATTAAACATAAATTCAAAAAAGATTTTCTATTTTTTAATCACTCCCCTAAAAATTATTATTCATCTCAAATAACCTCTTTTTGTCATTAATATTTTAACAAGATTTATAATCATTTTAAATATATAAAAAAAGAAATTCGATAACTTAAATGTTTGAAATTAAGTAATTTCAAAATTTCAACTAGTTAAAAACTATAATTAAAGTTAACCAAATAACATAACATTTATAAATAGATTTAATATAAATTTTTCCATCATGACTCAATAAAATAAAAGTTAAAAAGGATAAATATGCTACATTTATTTATTTATTTTATCTTAGAACTCAATGTAGATCTAATATTTTTGATTCAGTTTTTTTAGTAAATAAATAATGTCACGCTCCAAAGTCCAAATCTAATGATCACATAAACAATGAATAAGTAAAATAAACCTTGTGATACTACAATTGACAACACATTTTGAACTTTTAATTTAATCTAAACTTATTATTATATCTGATGTGTAAAATATTTTTCCCCCACTAATTTACCTAATCTAAATTTTATGCTAAAATTAAAGTGTTATTCTCTCTTTTTTGCTTTACTAAGTAAAAGTGTTAATCGTTAGTAATAGGGAAAAATTCATAACTACCACACTTTGGCTATCACTTTCTAAAACTAGCAAACTTAACATTTGTTTTTAAAAAAATCAGGTGCTTAATAATTAAAAATTAATATAATATTATACATAATAAACATAATTATCTATTATATTAAAACTAATATAATATTAAATTAAAAACTCAAACAGTAAAAGTTTAGACGTCACAACCTCTCTCACCCTCTCCCCTCCCCTCCCCTCCCTTGCCAGCCCCACCAACCCTCCCCACCCAACCCGACCCCAAAAAATGAGTTTTTTCCCTCGATGTTTACCCACCCCACCCTACCTCACCTCACCTCACCTCACTCGCAAAGTTACAATTGGTCACACAAAATCACAATTACAAATTTAATCTCAAATTTCCCAGCCATCCCACCCCCACCCCCCACCTCCTTCGTTTCTCATTTTTTATTAAATATTCATTTCATATTATAAGATATAAATTTAATATATGTGGGTAACAAATGATCGTGCATTGCACGGGTGTAACACTAGTGATCTATAATATTAAGAACAAGAAACAAAAATAGTATTTTAACTATATAATTTAAATATGATACTCAGTAGAAATATTATTTTTATTTCAGAAAAATATTAATAATATAATAGATATATCATATCTTGATAGACGTTTATGTTATTGTCCCTATTTGGAGGGATTTTTTTTACCAATTCTATCAAATTTTGATATTTCAAAGTCCTAATCCGCATTAAAATATTGATTTAAAAACACCAATCAAAATAATATATATGATATATAATTCAAAAAATATATTTTGTGATATTAAAGATAACAAATGATAATAATCAAAACATAATTTTAATACTAACTATTACACATATGATTGATAATATTAAGAACAAAAAATAAATAAAATGTTAATAATAATAATAATAATAATAATAATAATAATAATAATAATAATTATTATTATTATTATTATTAAATTTAAATATATATATATATATATATATATATATATATATATATATATATATTATTAAAAACTTATTTAGATAGTATATGCCAAATTAAATATTTATATAATAAACGATCGTATATGCATTATTGTTAATATCATTGAAAATGAAAATTTACATATTTGTTTTGTATTTGACTCTTGTATTTAACATTTTTTTTAGTTTCCAATCAAAAAATATAGTACAATAATTATAAATGTGTTTAGAAAATGTGTGTTGTGAAAATTTTAGCACATGTTAAGCAATTCCCCCAAAAAAACATGTTTTCAAACAACATAATTCCCCAAATCATTTTTTAACTACACATATTTCTATCCATTTTTCAACCATATATCTTACCTAAAAAAAATGTGTTTTTAAACACAATTTTTTTAACAAACGATCTGTTAGAGAAATTTTGTGATATATAAAAATGTCTATAAATTATTTTTTGAAATTTACCGAGCACATATTCATTTACATCAAATATTCAAAGGAAGGAAATAAAATAATAAAAAAAAGGTAAAAAAAATGTTTTAAAATTTTCTTTTTTTTTTTTTTTTTCCTCTTCCTTGGGCTAGAATTTTGGGGGGGAAATTTTTGGCAATTAACTACTTTTATATAGTAAAAGTAGAGGATAGGCCAACAAGGCTCGCCTACATTCTTCACCGATCAAAACCACTCATCATTGATTATACGCCTCAAAGCAACATCTACTAGTCAAATCTATATGCATGCAATTTGCAAGAAATATTGAACAGTTTATTTGAAATAGTTAGAATCTTCTGTAGAGAACTTCATTTGTCTTCAAGCTTGAAATGCAATCACCTAACTGTTAGTAATAATGCAAAAATAGTCGTAAATCATTTTGACAAGCAAAACCCATAATTACTGTAACCCCCAAATTTTGTTAACTTGGGACGCCACGAAAGTCCAAAAATCTTATAAATAAATATTTTCAATAACGCCGAAATGCGTAAATATTTTTTTTTTAAAACAACTATAGCAAATTAGAAACAAAATGCGAAAACATTCTTTAAATAATTTATTTACATCCATGTATAATGAGCAAAGTGCCAAACTTTGTGAAAATACTAAAATTCAAGATGTAATTAGCAAAATGGGAATCAACTATTAAAATACTCATTTATAAATTTTATAAATTGAATGCTCTATCATTTGATCAGTATTGTCCAGCTCATTTCCCCCGCATCATCGAGCTCCTTAACCTGAAAGGGTGGAAGTAGTGAGGTGAGCATAATGAATATACTCAGTTGAGATACAGCAATTAGTCCAAGTTAATTCCAAACATGCAAATTCAATTATGAGTATCATGCCAAAAAAATTATTTTTTATAGCTTTGTGTACTGTGGGAAACCCCAAGGACTCACTTTCGATCCCAAACCTATTTACGATCCCTGACAACATAGTATTAGCGCTAATTAAAATTGTGAACTGTAGGACAAACCCAAGGACCCACTTTCGATCCCAGACTTATTTACGGTCCCTAGCAACCTTTTCAAACCATGGAAGCATTATATCAAAATCAAAACCACACATCGAGAAGTAACATGGACAAAATAATCACAATTGCTTTAATGTAAACCCCACCTCAAAGTCTTGAATTTTTATTGGAATTGAATGGATGTGATATAACGTACTTTAAACTTTTACCGCGACGTCGTTTAGCAAATAACAATTTAAATAAACATAATTTAGAATACTATGTTTGAATTAAAACATTTAGGGACTTGATTGAACGTTTAAAAGTAAAGGTAATGAGTAATATGATAAGTCTTTAAATTATTTAGGGTCTAATTGTCAAAATTGAAAATTTTGGGGCCAAGTTGATGAAATCATAAAATACTTTAAAATTTAATTTATAGAAGACGAAACTTTAAGGCTCTAGATGTAGTTAAATTAATCTAAAGGACTAACTTAAACATCTTTAAAACTGTTGGGGCTGGAGCTTAAACACTGATTTAAAATTTAAGGACCGAAATGAAAGATCTCAAAACTAAGGAGCTTTAGGGCAATTTATATAAAATCAAAAATCATATAATCAGATTAACTCTCTCTAAAAAACGAAAGAGCCAACCGAGAGAGAAAGGGGATGGCACTCGTCGACGATGCAGGGGCGCTGGTGGCGGTGGCATCGCCGCGTGTTGGCAGCATGAGGTAGTGTGAATGGATGAAGTGGGCTCGATTCTTGGGTGTGAAAACCGAGCCTATGCGTTCGGATTTTGGGGGTTTCGAGTGAAGAATCCGGCTAAAATGGATTGAAGTCGAGGTAAGGCATTAGGTTACCTCTATTTTCTTGGTTTCTTGTATTTTTTGGTTTGATTTTTGGATTGGTTGGAGATGGGCAGTGGTTGAGGGCAGGTTGAGGTGTGGTGGTGTTGTGTTTGGGTTTCGACAGTGGACATATTCCTCACAGTGATGGTGGTTTGAACCGATGGCATTTTCTTCTCTTCGATTTACATTGAAGGTGAACACTATGCAGTGAAGTGCAAGAGGAAATAGAGAAACTGAAGATTGTTTGTTTGAGTATACTTGTGATTGCCGAGATAAAAATGTCGGACTCGACCTAGGCATTAAAGCTGGAAGAAGTAGTTTGCAATGCTTTGTGTGAGATATCAGATAGATGATTATCAAGGAAAAAATGAATGATCCAAGAGTTGAGAGATTTACCTATTACATTCTGGGAACTGCCGTGAGTGAGAGATGGAAAATGCCTGGTTTTTCTTGTGCACTTTGTTTCAGCCGAGAGTGAATGACATTTTGGAGGTGATGATTGATTTTGTTTTGGTTACTGTTGAACCCTAATATTTGGGTTTAAAATTCAGAATTTTAATATAGTTAGGCCAATATTGAGCTATACTTTGGACTGACCATGAGACTAAAACTTGGACTTAAGGAGTATTGGATTAAAGACAATTTAAAATAGATATTGAGTATAAAATTCGACCCGGTAAAAATAATCGAATTTAAAGATTAAAAATTGTTTTGAATTCTTATATTAAATATTTTGCTAGACAACTCGACGGACGTAAAATAAATTTTAAATTTCGAATGGGAATTTCGTAGCGACACCACTTAAGTTATAAAATTGACATTTAAAAATTCAGTTTGCTACAATTACTATCTTCATCTGTATATTAACTCAAAGAGTACAAGTTCAAAATCCTCAAGCGTTATCTGCCTTTCATTTACCTTGAGCACTTTAAAAGTTTCCAGAACCTGGGAAAAACATGTACTTCAATTGTGATACCCCTTGTTTGGTACTAATTAAATCTAAATTTGAATATAAGATAAAGTCAACAATTAATTTCAATCACATATTTTAATGGGAACCACAACTTTTCAGCTACATATTTCATCAATTTTATGCAAAATCTACTAAAAATCTTATTTTAATCTCCACCAAACAAGACTTATAAAGCTATCAACGCACAATTCACAGAAACATTTAATGTACATTCAAGATGGCTGGACAGTTCTCGTGGTCCTAGAACTAGAACAATATCACTTTTAAGTATGCTGAATATCATGTTGCAAACAAGCATGCTGCCAAAATATGTTTCATTGAAGCAAGCAATTCTCAAACTTCACAAGCCAATACATGAATTACAAGTTAAATCATCATAAAAGTTCCAACAATCTCAAAATAATAGCTACAGCTCAACAGTACAATTCTAATATCAAACATCAAATTAATCCTTTGTTTGGTACTCTTTAATTTTTTTCACTTTTTTCTACAGTAATCAATCTCAACCGTCCATGAAAAGTAAAGTCCACAATATTTGACTTTTCAACAAAATCTCAACCGTTCATTATTCTAAAAATCACTATTCATTTAAAAAAAAAAAAAAACTCTTTTTAAACAATACCAAACATACACTAAGTTGCATTGTTAGTCCAACATCATGTACCATGTACAAAGTTCAATACTAAATATGAATTTCACCTCCAAGAACCCTCCATGAAAGTATCAAACAAATGTAAAATATTACTATAAGCTTTTAAGTAAACAAAGTAAGTGTTTCAAACAATGTAACAGCAAAAAGACCAAACCTGATTCCATTAAATTAAGGGTCACCCAAATTTCCACTTCGCTCGTTACAACTTCTAAGGAACCAAAATTTCTCAACAGCGATTTTTCATTTCCAAAATATATTTACTCTTCATCGTCACTCTCATCACTAAAATATCCTTTCTTCTTCCCTCTTTTCCCCTTTACCTCCTCAATTTCTATTTCACTTCTCAACAGTCTCTCCTCTGCTCCTTCACCATCTACTACCGAAGCCCAATTCTCCGTCTCAAAAACATCCTCCTCCCCTTCATCGTCCCATTCATAATTTCTCCCACCAATTCCGCCACCTGAACTTCGTACTTTCTTGGCCACAGGACGTTCCCTCGCCCCCAAGAAATTTTTCGGACACTCATACGACAAATGCCCCTCCTCACCACACTCATAACACCTACTCTTATCCTTGTACACCTTCTTCCTTATAAATTCCGAAGCACGACCATTGTCCGCGGCAATAGAGGCACTTAGTGTCCTCCCATTAAGGACTTTTTTGTCAATTCCTTGAACGGCCTTTATCGCATCATCGCGCGAAACGAAGAGGATAAAGGCCACTCCACGGCTCTGGCGCGTGGCGCGGTCCTTGAGGACAGTGGCTTTGGCGACTTTACCGAAAGTGGAGAATATTGTAAAGAGATCAGAGTTTGTAAGGCTGTAGTCCAAATTGCTGACGTAGACCGTCGATTTTGATGGGGCTAGGCCGCCACTGCCTCCGCCGCCACGGGTGGGTTTCTCGACAGAGGAAGAGGTTGGATGCGACGCGACGGCGGATGCAGTGGTGGCATATCGATAGTAGAAGGTTTCGTCTTCTTCATCGTCGTTGTAGTTCCTCTTCCGAGACATGTTTGTATATGAATTAAACCGATTTCCCGATGTTTCTTTATAGATCTCCAAATTTTTTAACTAACCCAGGTTTTGAATTTCAACGTGTTAAGCTAAACCAAACATGATTTTACCTACACCTAGCACTGGTTGATCTTTATGATGAAATAGCCAGATTCCTCGTCACAATCCTACAAGAAAGTTAGAAATTAGTAATCGAACATATACCATATTTCCATCTAAACATGTCATCTACTCATATCATAACCAAAAAATAAAAAAAATTGAAATAAACAAAAGTATTTAAAAATTTACTGTATTTCATCCAATAACATATTAATTAAAGAGACAACGGGACGGATTAGCCCTCGAACCTACAGGCTACTAGGGGGCGCCCTATCCCACCTCTATACTTGATTAATAACAAACAAAATTGCAATTTCATTTTAAAAATGCTCTAAAAGAACTAAGATTTTGGGAATCTTCAATTCAATTGAATCAATTGGGAATAGATTCTGATTTTATTTAGATTTGAATTTGGATTTGAAAATTTTGGCTGTTTATATAATTTTAAGAAGCTTTTATGAGCAATTTTAAAAATTAGTGGGTAGTTTAACTCTGAATTTAAGTAGCACGACAAAGACCAAATAGTGCGCATTTTTCTTCATGTCTATCTCCCTCCCTCAAATTACTCCTCTCTTCTTTTTCAATCAGGATCGAAGCTGTACCAGATGCATTTCCCTCTTCTTCTCCAGTGATTTCTCTCCTCAAACCCTCCTTGTCATCTTTTCAAAGCCAGTCTCGAGGTACCCGTTCTCTCTATTTGTCGAATTAGGGCTTTTTTCCTCCTTCGTTCTCTATTTGATATTGTTTCTTGGTGAGTGTGTGGATCCGGTGAAAATTTTCATTTGCTATTGATATGCTTTTGAAATTTATCTTGTGGTTAAATGAAGTTTTAGTTTTTGGTTCTTCGATTCACAGGAGCAGAGTCAACTTTGAAGAGTATTGTTCGAAGAAAATGTACTATTTTGCTCTGTATTGCTTTTGTGCTTGAATGCTATTCATCGACAAGTTTGATTTCTTTATTTTCCTTTCAATTTCTTGGTCAGTTAGTTCAATTTGATCATATGGGCATTGAAATTTTTGGTGAATTACTAGAATTTTATCAGCTTATACTCATGGTACGTTCTTGTTATGATTGTTCAGAGATAGAAGTGAATATATTACTTTGTTATCAAAGTACTCTATTTCGATTTGAGGTATGCATTTTTTATTTTTGGCAAATTACGTGTTTGTTGTACAGTCACTTTACTACCATGCTAGCTAAGAGTTTTCATTCAATTTTTTTACATGTGTTAACAGAACTTTCCAATTGTTTGCCCTTGTGCTTTTGAAAAAAAATCTGATTCTTTTGCTCTTTTCCATTATTATTATTATTATTATTATTATTATTATTATTATTATTATTATTGGCTCTTTTCATATTAATCCATAATTTTGCCCTTGATCTTTGTAGTGTATAAAATTAGGATAGTATAGTGGAAATATTATGCATTAAGATAATAAAGTCAAATTCAATAGTAAATTTGGACAAGTTTTAATTCACATAGGAAATGCCTCTATAAAATGGTTGTCCAAGTAAAAATATGGAGAATATCTCTGTTACCCTCTATAAAATGGTTGTCCAAGTAAAAATATGGAGAATATCTCTGTTACTTATGGAAGTTACATTTTCCCCAGTACTCGACACTCTTAGCAGCCTCATTTTCCTATTTCTATAACTAACTATTAATTTATTGCATGTTTTTATAACCATACATTCTCTCAGAAATACTATTCTAAACTTAATCTACATGAACTCGTGCACAATCAAACTTAGTAGTCATTCATGTTCAATTCATGGATAGAAATGCCAACTTAGAAAGAAGAAAACTTCACTAATCTTATTCAGGTTCTCTTAAGATCAATTAAGAGACAACTTCACCAAAAATTGGGCTTCAGTTTAGAGTTCAAAATTCAAACTGGGCTTAAGCACCAACTTATCACCTTGACTTGACTTGAATTGTTCACAGCTAAAAAGCAGCATGTGAATAGCTTTGTAATTATGTATTCCTAACTGTCTCTTCACTCAATACGTGAAAATGGGAATAAGTACTCTTAACTTAATTCAATATTCCAGAATCCCAACTACAGTGATGTTGCCTACAGTAAGATCTTATGTATGCAACTAATAGTGACTGTACTAATTGTTGGTTCACTCTACTTTCATTTCATAACAGCTGTAGAGAATATCCTGAAAACTGAAGAATGATAACTGATATTGCCAAGCTCAACTTGTGTGTCTTTATTCAGAGACTAGACTATTTAAAACGGAAGTTTTAAGCTGAAGTTGTTAAACCTTGTAAATGACTCACATTAGGAGCTTAGCTTGATGAAGATCAACCAGGGGTAGTAAAGCAATCAAACTGAGCTCCACTACTAGCTCAATTTGATCATTTGCAGTTTAAATTGAGTAAACAGCATTAAGCAACCAAAGTTCCCCCAACGTGTTAATTGCATCATAACTTTCCCTACAGCACCAAGCATATTAAATAAACAATTAAAAATACAGCCACGCTCAACTTGGATGCATTTCTTTACGCACTAGATTGCTAAAAACAAATGCGTTATAATCTTAAGCTCTCGGGCCTACTGAATGACTTGCATCAGGGGACTCGTTTCAGATTAGCAGGGATAGAAAACAGAATTCCTCTGAAGCAATTTATAGATACCAATTCCTAATTTAAATTAAGTAAAGACCGTTAGGAAACCAACTTACCCAGCATATAAATGTACCTACAACTTGCCTTATATCAAGCTCCGATCATTAATTTGGACCAAAAAACTCAAAACCAAAATAAAAGGCTTACAGATAACAAGAATTAAACACCAACCCACATCTAGCCACGGCCCTTTTGCACGTTCTATATAGATTATTTACTCTTTTAATCAGTTTCCGTACTTAAGTTTAGACAAACAATGAACACATGAAACAAGAGTAGATGGGTAAAAAAGACAAAATTTAAGAGTAAATGAATGGGGAAAAGATTAGGCTATCAAAAATTAATTGTTGAAGTTAGAATTACATTAGAATCATTACTGGGATTGTAAACATAGATACATGTTGTATATAATCATGCGATTAACTTGCAAATATGCGATTATTGAAATGGAAAGGAAGAAGATGAATAGAAAATGTTAATTTCCCCCAATTCCTGACATTCAGAGAAGATATGAACAGGCCTAACCTGTGCGGCTGCGTGACTGTGTCGGCCGTCGGCACACCTCCCTCACCTACAATTTCCCCTCCAAATCGCGTCGTCTGTCGTGCGTCTACCCTACTGAGTCACTGACTAGTGTGATTTGGATGAGAATAGATGGAGAATTGAGAAGGGTTACCAGGAGGGTTTGGATTTGGAAGACCCGAGAGCGGGGAGCGTTTGTGATCGAAGTGTGCTTGAGGCTTGAATGAATTAGGCAATTAACGAGGAAATGGACTTGGGCGGGGTAATTACCTTTTGGTGATTTACACTATGTCTGTTAAAGGTTTTTTTTTTTTTTTTAAAAACATATTTTTATATGATTTCTAGATAAAATGTATGATTAAAAAATGAAGAAAGAAAATGTGAGTGATTAAAAAGTGATTTGAGAAATTATGTAAGAAAAAATATGTTTGTCAAACGAAGGCATAGGTTACATGCTCAAAATGGGTCGAGCTAATAAATAATTTGGGCCGAGCTAATAACACCATTTTTAAATTTTGGGAAAATTGTGCTGTGCACTGTAAAAATTTCATCAAATTGAAGAATACGTTTGCATTGGAAGTAAACTGAAAAACACCGTCTTCTCCAACTTCACTCTTCCCTGACCCCAACTTTGTAGCTGCTCTTCTTCACCATCGTCGAAGCAGCAAGAATCTTTGCAGCCTCCAAAATACTGTCTTCCCCGGCTTCCCTGGTCTTCTCCCCGACCCCGATTTCACTGGTGGTTGTGGGAGTGGACCGATTCTGTTCAATTCCACCGGCCCATGGCTAAAAAAATATGGCTGCTATTAGATTTCTGTTCACTTTCCACCGGTGCTCTGATTCAGTTCCATGTTATTTTTTTGATTTTTTTTTTGCTTGCGGTTGTTGGAAATAACGTTGAAAGATGCAGCTGTACTGCTCTAACACCTCTCCTACTCCGATTCCGCTTAGCTAAAAATAAGAAAATATTGCGTGAAAATCGTTTGATTCTAGTTTGAGACAAAGTTTCATAATTAAAAAGTTTCAAGTTATGATACTATAATTTCGCTCAAAGTATTATAAAAAATTAATAAAGTTTCATATTTTGATATTAAAATTTTGAAGTCATGTTGTGATATTTTAAAAGTATCTTATGATACTTTAAATATGCTGTTGTGGAACTTGTAAAGTATCATAAGATACTTGTAAAGTATCATGTTGTGATACTTGCAAAGTATCATAAGATACTTATAAAGTATCATAACGTGATACTTGTGAAAACAGTATTTTTCCAAAAAAAAAAAAAAGTATTTTTCAGTTTTTTTTTTTTTTAAATGAAGTAAATTTCAATTATAATATAAAAATATGGGTATTTTTACAAACGTCCCTTTAATTTTTGAGGAAATTACAGGGGAACCTGTTTTTTAGAAACCAAATTCAAATATGAGACCAAACTTGAAAAAATTCAAATATCAGGTAATAATAATATTATTTTAAACTATTGAATAATAATATTAATATTAGGCTGCGTTCGATAGCGATGGTGAAATTTGGGTGGAAAGAAAATGAATTCCAGGGAATTGAATTCTAGGGAATTAAATTCCTGAGAATTGAAAGTTTAATGTGTTTGATTGGTTTAATTTTCTAGGTAGAAAAAGTGGAGAATTTTCCAACTTTTGTTATTTGATTGACATTATTTTCCATGGAAAATAAAGTAAAATTTAGCTATTATAATATTTTTTATTTTATTTTTATTTTTTAACAAGTTTGTACTTAGTAATAATAATGTTAATTTTTGAGAAAAAAATAAATCAATTAACAACAACAAAAATGATCAAACGTAACAAAAATGGTATAAGATTTTTCATGGAAAATAAAATACCCTCCCCCCCTTGGAAAACGAATTCATCCAAAACAAGGAAAATACCGGATTTCGAGGCAAGTGGAAAAATGATTTCCATGGAAAACTTAGGCAACCAAACAGCGCAAAGTTGAAAAATCACGTGGAAAATCATATTTTCCATGGAAAATATGTTGAATCAAACGCACCCTTAGATTAAAATGATCCAAAACCTAATTCCATTTCATCACTTCACAATTGCCTATTACGCCTCCATCAGCTCTCTCTCTCCCTCTTTCATTTCTCCCACACGCATCCATTAGCGTTCTGTCTCTCTCTTTCATTCCTCCCTAAATCACCTATTCCACCCCAATCGTGGTGGCAGGCTACCGTAGAGCGCCGGCGAGGGTAAGATGTTGGTGGTGGTTTTCACTTTATCTCTCAACTCTATCTTTCTCTCAGATTCACTCACCCTCCCTAAGTCCCCTATCCCACCCTAACCCTGGTGATAGTGCCACTACAGTATTGTCGGCGCGGAGTGATATGTTGGTGGTGATGAAGCACATTAGATGATCTGTGCAGTGCCTCGTCATGCCTTGGCCTGCTGTGCTGCTATGCCTGGGAGAAGATGCGCCCGTTGTGCGGCTGCGATGAAGAGGAGCGCTGCAGCTTCTCTCTAATAGTGATGTCTCCCAAGCGATTGTGAGGGTTGAAGTAGACATTATGGTGGTGGCGGCGGCAGCTATAATGGGGGCGAAATGTTAGCGGCGGTGATTAAAAAAAAAAAAGTTGTGTTCATGGAGCTGCGCACGTTGCTGCTGCTTCCTGTTTTTTAATTTTTTGGCCTTTTTGTGATTTTTTTTGGTGGTGGTCGTGGCATAGGGATATAAGTGGTGGGTGTGGCGGCTATGATAAAGCTGGTGGTGGTAGGATGTGAGGACAGGTTGCAGCGATGGTGGTAAATTGATAGTGTTTTTGGTTTAAGATTAGGGCGATTGCCGGTGTAGGCGGTGACTTGGCGGTGATTGTGACTTTGAAACAAAAATGTGACTTAAATAAAAATGGATGGTTGTGACCTTAACAATTGTGATCGATAGATCAGAAAAAATGGTTATTGATTATCACTTAAAGAATTTGCGACCTAACAATTTGATAAGTTGTGACGTCAAAATATCCCCAAATTCTTTTAATTTGACATTTGTGACCTGTTGATTTTATAATATGTGACCTGAAAAATTTGTAATTCTGATCTAAAAACAATTCTAATTGTGACCTAATATTTTGATAATTTGTGACCTCGAAATTATTTGTGACATAAAATATTTATTTTTGTGACTTGAAATATAATGTTGTGACCTTAATATATATATAATTAATAAAATATTTTAATTATTTAATTTAATTTAATTAATATTAATTACAACCTGATTTTTGAAATTATACATGTTTAGTCTCATTTTTGAAATATGTATCTTCAAATACCTTATTTATGTATTATTCCCTTAAATTTTATGTCATCTAGCCCTATAAAGCACTTGATTTCAGCCCAGTACTGGCCGATGGTGGATCCTTCCATGATTAAGAGAGAGAGAGAACGAGCTTACTAGATCTTTCCGACACTGAGTTTTAACGAAACAGATCTGAACACTTTATGATTAAATTAATTTGTGATTTATTTTGGGGGAATTTCAACCTTTTTTTTTTTGACTTTTATTAATGGTCAATTTTGCGAAATAGTGCATTAACTAGTTGTACAATGCATGTATTATATTTTTGGTTAAAAGAGTCAATTGGAGAAAGGCCATGATAGAGATTGAGATTGGTGTGGTATGGATCGAATTTGTCAAATTCATATCCTACTCATTAAAGATTTACAATATTCATATCCTACACATATACTCATTTAAGAATGATATCCATTTGAAACTCATGACTAATTATTTATTTATTTCATTTTTTTAGGGTTGTAAATAGGTTAGAGGTGCTTCGGATTAATTTGAATCAGTTAACTGTTGGGCTTCACTTGAATTTAGCTTGAAAAAAGCTTGTTCTAGGTTGAAACTAAATAAGAGAATTTGAACAATTTTTTTAGACGTGAACAAACTCAATAATTTAAACATATTAAGATTTAATATTTGGGTTCTATTTTTTATTTATTTATTACACAATCACTTTTGTTTTAAACTTTAACTTCATATCCTACCCACGAACTTATCCAGTCGAGTAATCCCCGCCAATTTATGTCAGGTCTCCTACTGGTATCGAGTTCGTAGGTATTATTGTCATCCCTATGACATGAAGGTGAGGCAGTGGTACTTTATGCAAGTAAGAGGTTGTAACATTTTTATTTTGCAATCATCTATTTGTACAGATTTTTTCTATAGATGGTGCTTAGAAAATGTGTTGGCGATTTTGTAATTGTTAATTTCGTAGATGATGTGATAGGTAAAATAATTGATGATTGTCATGTATCTAATGTGTACATCGATCTGTATAGAAATCTGTACGCATCATTGTTTTATGGGTAAATATATTACCACTACACTTTTTTAAATATTACACCACTTAAAACACATTTTTTTTTATATATACGCCACTGATAATTTACACTTATAACCCTAAATCCTAACTATTATAAAATAAGCAAAGGGTTATCACTATTCCTAAGGCATCATCCATTATGAAGCATGATGTCATAAGTTTATTCCTTCTAAGATAACCTAACCCAATACCCATTTCCATTGTACACTACACAGCCGCCGTCCCTCAAATTTTGGTAAGTCTAACCAATAGCAGCCACTATCTAGGTCTGTGATGATTCTCCTCTATTTTGAGTGCCCCGACCTTCAAGTATCCACTAAGTAATTCAAATCCACTAGCCATCTCTATCTCCTTATGCAACCTATCAACTAAATTCTAAATTATGTAGTATATTTCTCCATTAAGTCTTTAGAAGACACCTGTAACGAGTTTTAGGCTAGTGGCTCCCAAATCAGTTGACTTTACCAGGTATTGAAATACCCCTACATGCTTCCTGACTCTAGACTCTGAAGAAAGGTGTCAAGTGTATGCAATATCCTAACAACATTTTTTTTCTGTTTTTTTTTTCCTTTCTTTTTTTCTTTTTTTTTTTTTTTTTTTAATAAAATAAATTTAAATGAATTACATCTTTTTTTAAGCTTTCTAGATGACCCATGTAACAAGTTTTAGGCCGTTGGCTCCCAAGTCAGTCAACTTTAGGCCACCAAGTATAGAAATACCCCTACGAACTTAATCACTAGAGTAAAAAAAAAGGCTACAAAGAGGTAAAGTATGCATGCATGTTCCTACATTATGCAATAGTTTAAAAATAATGGGATTAGACTACTGACATTTGGTCATTACCTAGTTTCCACCTATCAATCAAAATCACTCCACACATAGTTTTTTGCACACAAGAAATCAACACATTCCAAAATAATAACTACTACTAGTTCTATTCCCCAAAACTTATCTATCTAATAGGTCAAGTGATTGATTATTTTTTTTTCATGGGAATGTATTTTTGTTTCATACTAACAACCTATTTTCCTATTCATGTGCCACCTATTTGCACAATAATCAAGTTAACCACGTGCTCAATAAATATCTAGCATGAATCAAATTAATATAAGCCTAACATCCATGTTCACAGTTCATGAATTACACAATTTTAAACAAATAACATCATGAACCGGCACAGCTATTTAACTTAACACACAAACATGCAAAAAAACATAATTTTAATTTTTTTATGCTTGCTGAATAAAAATGAAAAAATGGGTCAAAAAATGAAATACCCACCCCCAAACTTAAAATATACATTGTCCTCAATGTATCCAAAAGCACATAAAAAGTATAACCGGGGGAAAGGTTTAAGAATTTCCGTAATCAATCTGAATGTAGAGGTGGAAATATGCATTCCCAAAGTTCCTTGAGTTCTTCCTGTTACAAAATCATTTCTATCAAGACATAAATGAATTTCAGGCATTAGGCATGTTATTGAATGAAGTTGCAGAAATAAATAAATAAATAAATGAATAAATAAAACAAACTGATGCATATAAAGATAAATAAATAAAAGGGAAGAAAATTGGGTTGCCTCCCAACAAGCGCATGTTTATAGTCATTAGCTTGACTTTGAAGTTTTGGATACTCATGGTGGCTTGAAAATATAGTTTTCAACCTTGCACTTTTTGCACATGCAGAAATTTTCTTGTTCATCCTTCAATCTCCATATTATCAAATTTTCATTTTTATCCCTTTCAACTAGTCCACCATATCCATTATCTCTTTTTCTGGTCTTGTGACCTTTTCAATCTTCTTCTTTTTTGAGGTCAATCATTTTGCATTTCTTGATATATGAAGGTTGTTTGAGTGCATTATTCATGCTGAAGCTTTGTTATTTTTCCTCAACTCTTAGGATTATTTCACTCTTTTCAAAATCCATCAAAACTCGTCCAGTTGCTAGGAATGGTCTTCTTAAGATCACCGGGATGTTCCGGTCTTCCTCTATATCTAGAATGATGAAATTAGATGGAAAGATGAGATCTCCAACTTTGATGAACATATCTTCAATCACTCTATAAGGATGCTTGAGTGTCCTATCAGCCAGCTATAAGATTGTTGAAGTTGATTTTGGATCCCACAATCCTAATTTCCTATAAATGGACAATGACATTAAATTAATACTTCTCCAAAATCAATTAAAGTATTTAAATTGTGTGAATTTCCTATAGAGCATGGTAGAGTGAACTCCCTGAATCTTTTATTTTAGGGGGAGCTTATATTGTAGGATTGCACTGCATTCCTTTGTCATTATCACTTCTTCATCTTGTGGCAACTTCTTCTTTTTTGTTAACATCTCTTTCAGAAACTTAGCATAGTTTGACATTTGCATTATGACATCAATGATGTTGTTATGCAGTTGTCTGAGGGCATCCAAGAATTTGTTAAACTACTTTTCCAACTTAATATTCTGCAACCTTTAAGGAAATAGGACTGGAGATATGTGTTGATTAACAGGAATAGGTGCCTTACCTGGTGAAATGTTTGATTGCTCTTCTTGATTTGTATTTGTTGATTCCTCATACTAAACCATTTACTCTTTGCCCATTGTATTTACCTGATCCCTATCAATTGTTTTCTTCTTCATATTTATCTCTGGCAACTAAACTCCACTCCTTGTAGTAATGACAAGAAGTTGTTCATCATTTGGCTGCTTTCGAAGCCTTTGGAGGAATGAAATGGGCGGCACGTATGTTTTAACAAGTGCTGCAACTATAATTGATGGTGTCTCACTAACTGCATGATTCAGTGTTTCAGCTGTAAATACATATTCTTCAGTATTTCTCTCTGTGTTGCTATTGGTGTGAAATCGTAAATGCACGATATCGTAAATAAGCAGTAAAAGTGGACTTTTGAGTCCGAGTTGTCGATTTCACGAGGACTATTTATTTGCTATCAATTTACTTTAATTAAGAAAATTCCTAGAATAAAGAAAAAACTAATTAAGAAAATAAAATTGCAAACGATTCCAAAAAGACAATAAAACTGAGCGATTAATAAAACTAACAATTCCAATAACTAAGAAATAGAAAATTAAACTAAAAACAACTAAATTAAACTATAAAAACAAGAAATTGAATGATGAGTTTTCTTAACACTAAAAAACTATTTGGACTAATGATTTCGAATAATATTTCAGCTTAATTTCGCATCTCAAGTTGTTTTCTAAAATTGTATTTGATCGAATTCACACATTTATATAATTTACCTCTCTCGAGTTCAAATTAGGTTTATTTAACTAAGTCAACCATATATCTCTACAGCGGGTCAGAATTCATAAGAGACATAAGCAATCACAAATTCATATCTCTATTTTTTTTTTATTGAAATTGTCGAATTTTACTACATGATCTAATTGTTAACCCACCTCTCGAATTATGAAAATAATCATTAAATCATGAATTAGTAGCCAATTAATTCAAGCAATAAAAACATAGTAAAATCAATACATGAAAAAAATAAAATCCCCAACTTGATAATTAAAATTAAAATTAAAATTAGAAATATTAAATCTACATCATCAATCCCAATATTAAATTTAAGTACTCATGTTCTTGGAAGATAAAGCAATAAAAAATGTAAACAAAACTCGAAATTTGAATAGTTGAAGAATTGACATCGCCTTGTTCCACCTATTAATTTCAGCTGTGTCCTTCAATTGCACCAACCTAGTCTTCTTTCTTTTCGCTCACAAACCAGCCAACTTCACTTCCTTTCTTATTTGATATTGCCGCCGACTTCTATTAATTTGTGGAATCTGCCAACCGAGTGCCTTCTTCCTTTTACTCCCAATGCCTAGCACTTGTCTCCAATAATCCACCTCTCCAAGAATTAATTTGCACCACCAACTTCTCCCTTTCTTAATTCACTTAGCTACCTAACTTTTCTCTCCAAATAATACTCACAGTCGACAGTTCTTCTTCCACCAGCCACACTCCCTCTTGAATTATCTTCTGCCAACCTTCCAAAAACCACTAGGGTACATTCGATAGTATAGAATTGGATGGAAAGGAATTCATTTTTCATTAGAATTTTGCTACTTTGATGTTTGATTGGAAGATGAAATTGAAATTTGGTGAAATTCAATTTTCCAGGTACAACCCCATTTTCCACCTTTTCAAGGAATTGGTTTTCTTTACAAAATGGTATGTTTTATTTTCTAGGTTAATTGAAAAATGAATTTACATCACATTTGATCCTTTTTGTTATTATTAATTGATTTGTTTTTTTTTTCCAAAAATTAACATTATTATTATCAAATACGAATGTGTGAAAAATGAAAAAAAAAATTAATTAAAATAACTAAATTTTGTTTTATTTTTCATGAAAAATAACGTTAATCATACAATAAAAATTGAAAAATTTCCTATTTTTTCTACCAAGAAAATTAAACAAATCAAATACATAAAATATCTAATTCTCAAGAATTCAATTTCCTGAAATTCAATTATCTAGAATTCATTTTCTTCCTACCCGAATTCCACAATCGCAATTAAACGCAGTCTAATCTCCTAATTTTATCAAGCCAGCCGCCTCTCAACCTTACTCACGTTTTTGTGTATATTCCCTGGTCTTTTTCTCCCAAAGCTGCCTAACTCTTTTTTCCTCCAACCTACAGCCGACGTCCACCCTTTCTCCCTAATTCAACCTAATTTTTTTTTTTTTCTCTCGGCTGCCACCCCTTTGTACTGAACAAAGAATATATATATATATATTGGGAAAATTACATAATTATACAACTAAAACTTTCACTTTTTAAACATAAAAAACTTAAATTATTTTTGTAAAAATCAGGTCTTAATATGTTAATTAATTAATACAATATTATAATAATTATAATGAGTTGACAAAGAAAGGTATAATATTAAATAATAAAATAAAAACAATATCTAATCCACAACCACTCCATCCCAATCTAACCCTCCACCCCACCCCTCCACCCACCCCACTGGAACCCACCCCACCCACCCCACCCCATAAAATAACTTTTTTCCTTATACTTTTCCACACTCACCCCCACCCCGAACACAACCTTACCCACCCCACACAACACTACTCCCCAACCCCACCCACCCACGCACCCAACCACCCCGCCACCACTCACTCACCCACCAACCCCACCCCACCCCACCCCACCACACCACACCACAAAAATGATGTTACTTCTATTTTTTTCTCCCCCCACCCACCCACCCACTAGTCCCATCCCATCACACCCACCCACCCACCCACCCACCCACCACTCCATCCCAACCCAATCCAACTCAACCCCGGACTCACCTCAACCCACCCCGTCAACCCACCCCACCCCTATCCCACCCCATCCACCCCACCCCACCTCAACTCAATAAATGAATTTTTTCCTTCTACTTTTTCACACTCACCCCGAACCCCGACACCAACTTATCCACCCCACCCCATAGCACCCCTCCCCAACCCCACCCCACTCACCCCCACTCACACACCCCACCTCAAATCAATAAATGAATTTTTTCCTTCTACTTTTTCACACTCACCCCCACCCCCGACACCAACTTATCCACCACACCCCAACCCTCCCCAATCCCAACCCAACCCACCCCACCCCACCCCCACTCACCCACCCACCCACCCCTACTAAACCACACCACAAAAATAATTTTACTTCTATTTTTTTCTCATCTCAGACACCCACCCACCCACCCACCCGTCCCATCCCACCCCACCCCACTGCTCCCCAAACCCAACCCACCCACCCACCCCTAGTCCCACCCCACCCTATCCCACCCGCACCTCACTCAAAATAATTTTTTTCTACTACTTTTCCACAACTCGCCTAGACCCTACCATATCCTACCCCAACCCCACCCAAAATTAATTTTTTTGCACTAATTTTCAACTCCCCCATCAGCCTTGCGCTAGACCCTACCCCAACCCACCTCACCCAAAATGATTTTTTTTTTACTACTTTTCCACTCATCCCCAACCCCACCCCACCCAAAATTAATTTTTTCTCCTAATTTTTCACTCCCCTACCCACCCCCGCCCCGACCCTACCTCGCCACCCACCTACCCACCCCACCCCATCCTACCCCATCAAAATGTGATTTTTCTTCTATATTTTCACACCCCACCCTAACAACCCCACCAGACCCCACCCTAGCAACCCCACCACAACCCACCCCACCCAAAAATGATTTTTCTTCTATTTTTTCACACTTCACCTCAACCGCCCCATCCTATCCCACCATACCCCCATCCAAAAATGATTTTTCTTCTATTTTTTACACCCCTCCCAACCACCTCCACTCCATCCAAAAATAATTTTTCTTCTATTTTTTTACACTTCCCCCCAACCGCCACACCCCACCCCATCACACCGCACCGCACCCCGCCACCCACCATACCCCATCAAAAAATTATTTTTCTTCTATTTTTTCACACTTCACCCCAACCACCTCATCTCATCCCACCCCACCCCACCCCACCCCACCCACTCACCCACCCAAAAAATAATTTTTTTCTTCTACTTTTTCCAACCCCCAACCCAACCTAGACCCCCACCCTACCCATCCACTCCACTCCAAAAAAATGATTTTTTTCTTCTACTTTTCCCCACCCTGACCCACCCTACCCTACCCCACCCCCACCCACAAAAAAATGATTTTTTTTCTTCTACTTTTTAAACCTCGATCCCCCACCAATCCACCCACCCACTTCGACAACTAAAACTTTCACTTTTTAAACATAAAAAACTTAAATTATTTTTGTAAAAATCAGGTCTTAATATGTTAATTAATTAATACAATATTATAATAATTATAATGAGTTGACAAAGAAAGGTATAATATTAAATAATAAAATAAAAACAATATCTAATCCACAACCACTCCATCCCAATCTAACCCTCCACCCCACCCCTCCACCCACCCCACTGGAACCCACCCCACCCACCCCACCCCATAAAATAACTTTTTTCCTTATACTTTTCCACACTCACCCCCACCCCGAACACAACCTTACCCACCCCACACAACACTACTCCCCAACCCCACCCACCCACGCACCCAACCACCCCGCCACCACTCACTCACCCACCAACCCCACCCCACCCCACCCCACCACACCACACCACAAAAATGATGTTACTTCTATTTTTTTCTCCCCCCACCCACCCACCCACTAGTCCCATCCCATCACACCCACCCACCCACCCACCCACCCACCACTCCATCCCAACCCAATCCAACTCAACCCCGGACTCACCTCAACCCACCCCGTCAACCCACCCCACCCCTATCCCACCCCATCCACCCCACCCCACCTCAACTCAATAAATGAATTTTTTCCTTCTACTTTTTCACACTCACCCCGAACCCCGACACCAACTTATCCACCCCACCCCATAGCACCCCTCCCCAACCCCACCCCACTCACCCCCACTCACACACCCCACCTCAAATCAATAAATGAATTTTTTCCTTCTACTTTTTCACACTCACCCCCACCCCCGACACCAACTTATCCACCACACCCCAACCCTCCCCAATCCCAACCCAACCCACCCCACCCCACCCCCACTCACCCACCCACCCACCCCTACTAAACCACACCACAAAAATAATTTTACTTCTATTTTTTTCTCATCTCAGACACCCACCCACCCACCCACCCGTCCCATCCCACCCCACCCCACTGCTCCCCAAACCCAACCCACCCACCCACCCCTAGTCCCACCCCACCCTATCCCACCCGCACCTCACTCAAAATAATTTTTTTCTACTACTTTTCCACAACTCGCCTAGACCCTACCATATCCTACCCCAACCCCACCCAAAATTAATTTTTTTGCACTAATTTTCAACTCCCCCATCAGCCTTGCGCTAGACCCTACCCCAACCCACCTCACCCAAAATGATTTTTTTTTTACTACTTTTCCACTCATCCCCAACCCCACCCCACCCAAAATTAATTTTTTCTCCTAATTTTTCACTCCCCTACCCACCCCCGCCCCGACCCTACCTCGCCACCCACCTACCCACCCCACCCCATCCTACCCCATCAAAATGTGATTTTTCTTCTATATTTTCACACCCCACCCTAACAACCCCACCAGACCCCACCCTAGCAACCCCACCACAACCCACCCCACCCAAAAATGATTTTTCTTCTATTTTTTCACACTTCACCTCAACCGCCCCATCCTATCCCACCATACCCCCATCCAAAAATGATTTTTCTTCTATTTTTTACACCCCTCCCAACCACCTCCACTCCATCCAAAAATAATTTTTCTTCTATTTTTTTACACTTCCCCCCAACCGCCACACCCCACCCCATCACACCGCACCGCACCCCGCCACCCACCATACCCCATCAAAAAATTATTTTTCTTCTATTTTTTCACACTTCACCCCCAACCACCTCATCTCATCCCACCCCACCCCACCCCACCCCACCCACTCACCCACCCAAAAAATAATTTTTTTCTTCTACTTTTTCCAACCCCCAACCCAACCTAGACCCCCACCCTACCCATCCACTCCACTCCAAAAAAATGATTTTTTTCTTCTACTTTTCCCCACCCTGACCCACCCTACCCTACCCCACCCCCACCCACAAAAAAATGATTTTTTTTCTTCTACTTTTTAAACCTCGATCCCCCACCAATCCACCCACCCACTTCGACAACTAAAACTTTCACTTTTTAAACATAAAAAACTTAAATTATTTTTGTAAAAATCAGGTCTTAATATGTTAATTAATTAATACAATATTATAATAATTATAATGAGTTGACAAAGAAAGGTATAATATTAAATAATAAAATAAAAACAATATCTAATCCACAACCACTCCATCCCAATCTAACCCTCCACCCCACCCCTCCACCCACCCCACTGGAACCCACCCCACCCACCCCACCCCATAAAATAACTTTTTTCCTTATACTTTTCCACACTCACCCCCACCCCGAACACAACCTTACCCACCCCACACAACACTACTCCCCAACCCCACCCACCCACGCACCCAACCACCCCGCCACCACTCACTCACCCACCAACCCCACCCCACCCCACCCCACCACACCACACCACAAAAATGATGTTACTTCTATTTTTTTCTCCCCCCACCCACCCACCCACTAGTCCCATCCCATCACACCCACCCACCCACCCACCCACCCACCACTCCATCCCAACCCAATCCAACTCAACCCCGGACTCACCTCAACCCACCCCGTCAACCCACCCCACCCCTATCCCACCCCATCCACCCCACCCCACCTCAACTCAATAAATGAATTTTTTCCTTCTACTTTTTCACACTCACCCCGAACCCCGACACCAACTTATCCACCCCACCCCATAGCACCCCTCCCCAACCCCACCCCACTCACCCCCACTCACACACCCCACCTCAAATCAATAAATGAATTTTTTCCTTCTACTTTTTCACACTCACCCCCACCCCCGACACCAACTTATCCACCACACCCCAACCCTCCCCAATCCCAACCCAACCCACCCCACCCCACCCCCACTCACCCACCCACCCACCCCTACTAAACCACACCACAAAAATAATTTTACTTCTATTTTTTTCTCATCTCAGACACCCACCCACCCACCCACCCGTCCCATCCCACCCCACCCCACTGCTCCCCAAACCCAACCCACCCACCCACCCCTAGTCCCACCCCACCCTATCCCACCCGCACCTCACTCAAAATAATTTTTTTCTACTACTTTTCCACAACTCGCCTAGACCCTACCATATCCTACCCCAACCCCACCCAAAATTAATTTTTTTGCACTAATTTTCAACTCCCCCATCAGCCTTGCGCTAGACCCTACCCCAACCCACCTCACCCAAAATGATTTTTTTTTTACTACTTTTCCACTCATCCCCAACCCCACCCCACCCAAAATTAATTTTTTCTCCTAATTTTTCACTCCCCTACCCACCCCCGCCCCGACCCTACCTCGCCACCCACCTACCCACCCCACCCCATCCTACCCCATCAAAATGTGATTTTTCTTCTATATTTTCACACCCCACCCTAACAACCCCACCAGACCCCACCCTAGCAACCCCACCACAACCCACCCCACCCAAAAATGATTTTTCTTCTATTTTTTCACACTTCACCTCAACCGCCCCATCCTATCCCACCATACCCCCATCCAAAAATGATTTTTCTTCTATTTTTTACACCCCTCCCAACCACCTCCACTCCATCCAAAAATAATTTTTCTTCTATTTTTTTACACTTCCCCCCAACCGCCACACCCCACCCCATCACACCGCACCGCACCCCGCCACCCACCATACCCCATCAAAAAATTATTTTTCTTCTATTTTTTCACACTTCACCCCAACCACCTCATCTCATCCCACCCCACCCCACCCCACCCCACCCACTCACCCACCCAAAAAATAATTTTTTTCTTCTACTTTTTCCAACCCCCAACCCAACCTAGACCCCCACCCTACCCATCCACTCCACTCCAAAAAAATGATTTTTTTCTTCTACTTTTCCCCACCCTGACCCACCCTACCCTACCCCACCCCCACCCACAAAAAAATGATTTTTTTTCTTCTACTTTTTAAACCTCGATCCCCCACCAATCCACCCACCCACTTCGACCCTACCTCACCACAAAAAAATGATTTTTTCTACTTTTTCTAGCCTCACCCGACCTCTACCCCACCATCCCCACCCCCCAAAATCACAGTCAGTCACATAAGTTGACACGAGATCGCAGTTAAGTCACACAGAGTCACAATTACAAATTTAGTTGTAAAATCTCACCCCTCCGAAGTCACAGTTGGTCACATAAGGTCAAAGTTCGATCACACAAAGTCGCAGTTTGGTCAAACGTGGTCACAGTTAGGTCACAGGAGGTCACAATTAGGTCAAACGAGGTCACGGTTAGATCACACGTGATCACAGGTCGATCACATAAAGTCACACTTCGTTCTTACAAAGTCACACTTCGGTCACACATAGTCATATTTGACACAATTGTAGGTCACATCACGTCCTCGTCCAATGGTCACACCAAGTCACAGTTGGTCACAAAAAGTCACAGCTGATCACACAAGGTCACAGTTCCATCACACAAAGTCACAGTTAGGTCACAATTGGTTACACAAGGTCACAGTTTGGTCACACAAGGTCGCAGTCCAGTCACACAAGGTCACAGTCCAGTCACACGAGGTCATAATTCGCTTACATAAAGTCACAATTCGATCACATAAGGTCACAGTTCGATCACACGAGGTCACAGTTGGGTCACATAAAGTCACAGTTCGATTGCATAAGGCCACAGTTCGATCATACGAGATTACAATTCGATCACACAAGGTCATAGTTAGATCATATAAAGTCAAATTTCGATCGCAGGAGGTTACAATTCGCTCACAAAAAGTTACATTTCGATCACACAAAGTCATATTTAACACAACTGTAGGTCACATCACATCATCATCAAATGGTCACACAAAGTCACAATTGATCGCAATTAATCAATATTTTAGTCACATTTACCTAATAATTGGTCACATCCCTTACTCGTCACAAGTCGCACAAAGTCACAATTAGTCAATATTTTAATGACATTTACCTAAAAAATAGTCACACTCACCTATAACCGATCACAATATATCACCCCACCCCCACTACCGAAAACCACCACCAACACACAGAGCCTACAACAGTGCCAATGCCGCCACCACCACTACCACTACCACTACTGAAAACCACCACCACCACAACTAGCTTCACACCATCACCACCTACACTAACCACTCGTCGCACACCTTCAAACCAGACTTGCGCACCACCACCACAAAGTACGCCACACACAAATCACCACCGCCTCACCAACATTGCACACAATTCAGAATCAAAGAATCAAATCAGACTCACAGACCTTCGATTTTAGTTTCACAACGCATTTGCAACCATGTTTCGATTTTAGTGAACTCAAATCAGATTTATGTGAACTAAATTACACTCGATTCTTCCAATTTCAGCGAACTCTCTGATTAAGAACTTAATTTCGATGCACAGTAGGCATCGCAAGAAAGGAGATGCAGTGCGCTCCTATTATGTGCGAAGGTCCTCCGTGAGCAGTGCTTCTGCTGCCGCCGTCGCCCGCGTTAGCCTCTGGTTCGACCACCTCCGGCACTGTCCCCCTTCTCCAGTGGGTTGTGACGCTGTCGACGACGCTTGCTGCTGCGTCCGACGGGAATGCTACTCCAGCTGGTTCATCGGAGAAGAGGGAGCGGATGAGAGAGAGAGAGAGGGGGGGGGGAATGGACGTAGTCATGTACAGTGAGTTGGAGAGAGAGAAAAATTCCTTTATTACTTTAATTATATTTAATCAGTTAATTAAATTAATTAACACCTGAAATTTAGAAAAAAATTTCTTCCACCAGATTTTTAAATTGTATCTTTGAAATACAAGTATCCATGTAATTTTCCCATATATATATCTCAAATCCAATAAGCCCTTGATCCTATTTCAAAGCCCAATTATAATTAGTATGGATTTTATTCTTAGGCCTCAATTCTTTCAAGATAATATAAGTTGATCCCTTGTCTTTGTTTTATTTCCAATTGCATCCAAAATTGAGTTTTTCCATCCAATTGTTGAATAATTGTTTCAATTCCTCAATTTTCTTTATTTTGGGATAAAAACCTGAAACAATGACAAATAAACACAAACTAAGCAGAGTTTATTCACGAAAAAAATATAATATCCTAATTTTGACAGATATATAACTGTATAAAATACACTTATCAATTGCTAGGCAAGGTTCCTTGATTTTTGCTTCTTAATGCCACAGCCATCTGTCCCATTTGATTTTCCAAATTTTTTATTGCTGCATGTTGGTTTTGAAAGTTAGCTTCTATTTTTGCAAGAACTTGTTCAATCTTTGTCATGTATTGTGCAAACATGTCTTCCAACAACGGCTTTCTTGGCTATTGTGGTGGTTGACATTGAAAATCCGGTGGTTTTGCTTGAAAATTTCCTTCATGGCATTGACCTTGATTGTTAGACCAAGAGAAATTAGGATGATTCCTCCACCCTGGATTATAAGTATTGGAATAGGGGTCATTTTAATACTTCTGAAAAATCTGGGCATAGCTGACCTCCTCATATTGCATTCCATGTGTTAAGCCTAAAGGATAACTAGTTGTAACATGATCTGCCCAGCATCCTTCACAAACTGGTAGTTGTTGCACCATGTGCACAGGTCGAGTTAAATTGTCCAGCTTTTTTGATTGAACTTCCATTTGGACAACCAGCTATGTAACTGTGTAGCGACAAAGAATTTTACACGCATTTAATAATTATTTTAAAATTATAAAAACCGTGCCGCTGCTATCTCACCCATTTTTAAGTTAATGTCGCGACGTATTCGTCTAACCAAGTCGAGAAATGTAAAGTTCATTCGATTTTAATTAAATTCCGAATTTCTAAAATTTTATTATTTTAATTATTTGTTTAAATTATTATTTTCAAAATCACTTTAAATCCCAAATTAAATCAAGTTCATTTTATCAGATTCACTCTTCGACTCAGTTGAATTCACGTACGACTTTCCTCGAATTACGTGTGTTGCTTGTAAAGGTCTCATACTACCAACTCCCATCTATCACATCAATCCCATCCAATTCCATACCTTAGCGCTCACATTTTCCAACCCCTCTTTATACATCACCACACCCCCACAACCCTGATCCAACAAACCCAAGCTGCATTTCCATTTCCTCCTCAACTCCATGACCAAGCAACCACAACTGCTACCAAACTACCACCCAAACCGTCACCACCATCACCGCCACCTCCTTCATCATCCTCATCATCATCACCACACCGAACCGCCTGCACCAACCATCACAGTGGAGCACCACCTCTGCCAAACCACCAGCCCACTACCAAGACTTCAAGGTCACGGCCAGCCTCCCAGCTCCAATACCATTTCAGCTGCCTCATTCTAGCAACCCCAAGCTCACCTTCACCACCTCAATCACCACTGTCCAACCGCACCCAACTCACCTCTTATTCCACCATCATCATCAATGAATCCCCAACAAACCTCCACCAAGAACCACCATTTCCACAACTCAGCCAGTTGACCCACCTGCAGCACCACCGTAAACGCGGCCAACCCAACTCCAAGCCCAACCCATTTCCACCATCACCACCGGCACCATCATCACCATCACCGCACCCACAGCCCAGCTCGAAATACCCCAAAATCAAACCCAAAACCCAAAAACAACTTACCTAAACTACTCCCCTTCGACTGCCGCTTCTTCGATCGAAGTTTCATTGTGATTTGAGCCTCGTTTCACCTAGGTATTTCGCACCCAACCTCGCACTTGGACCCCAAACCTGGACCCCCTTCTTAAATCGCCACTCACTGCCACCCTACGGCGGCGTTCCGCCGGAAAATTCACCGGCTGTGTAACCAGATTTCGCGAGGTGCCATCGCACCTCCTTCCTTCTCCCTTCCCTGCGTGACCGCTCGGACCAGAGAGCAAAAATGAAGAAATTGGTTTTTATATTTTGATTTTTCAGAAATTGCAACTTAGTCCCTAAGTCCCAAAAAATTTTATTTCAGCCCTTTCAGCTTTAAAACTTATAATTTCAATCCTTAATTTTTTAAATGGTTTTAATCAGACATTTCATTTTTAAAATCTATTATTTCAGCCCTATCGTTTAATATTCGTTTTGAGTTTCAAACAAAAGTTTTTTCAAAATATTCATTTTAGTCCCTCAACTTTTCAATTATTCATTTTAGTACATCAACTTTCAAATTATTCATTTTGATCCCTCAACTTTCAAAATATTCATTTTAGTCCCTCAACTTTCCAATTATTCATTTTACTCCCTCAACTTTCAAATTATTCATTTTAGTCCCCCAACTTTCAAATCATCAATTTCAGTCCCCAAATTGTAATTTATCATTTTAAACTATAAATTTCAAAAGACTAATTTAATTTATTTTTCTAAATGGCTAGACGCGTATGGAGATTTAAAGGATTGAAGTCGTTTTCCGCTCAACTTTGCACTCGTCAAATTTAAGGTAGACTCGCCCCTATTAATTGATTTAAATTATGATTGCATGTGAATGTGTATGTTATGCGACTTATGTGAAAGTCATTTTTATGAAAAGAGACGAGAATGTATTTCTTCGGAAATATTTATGTTGTTATGCTTGTCATAACTTATATGCTTTTATGCATGAGAAAGAAAGAAGAGAATATCTTGCAAGATAAATGATGATGTTATGCATAACTTACATGCCTTAAGTGCACGAGACGAGTCTACCCACACCCGATGATTTTAAAGAGCCAATGATTTTTCAAAGAAAAGCCCCGTGCTTTAATGCACAAGAAAAGACTACCCACACCCTATTTTCTAAAGAGCCTGCATTTATGTGTTCAATTATATTGTAAATTAATTAATTGGCGATCAGTCTACTGAGTATTTCTATGAAATGCTCATGTCTATTTTAACAATATTTGCAGATTTCGGAGAGGGTGGCAAGTGATGGATGAATGTGGCAATAGTCGCTAAATGGTTGAAAATCTTATTTTAATGATCTGTATTTCCAAACATTGGATAATTTTGAGAATTTCAACTATTTGAGAAATTATGACATTGTCAATTGTTTTACAATATTAATGGCTCGATTTATTATTTCGAATTGTTTTATAAATGTTTTAAACTTTATCGACCATTACCATTTATTTAATGTTGTCAAAAATAAATTTCAGTTATTTCTTCCACTAAAATATTATTTTAAAGTTTAGACCAGAAGATGAGGTGGTGAACCGGGTATTTAGAACTCGGGCCCTACAGCTTGGTATTAGAGCCAGTCCGCGTTTCTGTAGACTGGCAAATTTTCAAAAAGAAATTTCAAGAAACATTTTCCATTATTTAATATTATTAATAAAGATTGCCACTGCCATCATTCGTTCCACCAACTCCGAGGTAAAGAAGTTTATGATGTTTAACGTTATTTCAGTATTTCAGATACTTATTTTATTTTAATGATTTATGAGAAAGAATGAAGAGAAAGAGAAAGAGATTGTGTCCGAATAAGAAAGAAAGAAAGAAAGAAATGAGTTTTGGAGTATAACGAGAAATCGTATCCAAGTCATAAAGAAAAGAAAAGAAAGAAAACGAGTGTTGAGCATAATGGGAATAAAATGATTTAAGAATGATTTTATAATAACTTTTATCCTCGAACTTAGAAATGATGAACCCTAGCTAGACTTTGCATAATTGATTTTAGACATGGCACCATTTACGAGGAGTCAACAGAAAGGATTAGAAACTATTTTCGGAATATCTATCGTTTAGACCAACACCTCATGTAAAGATATATGACCACAGTATCGACTACTGTGCCACACGTTGAGGCCATGACTAGTGGTTTTAGAACGACGGTTGCGAAAATTCATTAGTCACTTGTTGTCAACATTTTCAGTAAATCAACGAGAAATAGCAAGCCAGTTTTATGAAGTTGTGATGAGATGTTGAGAATATATGTAATATGATTTTGTTGAGACTTTTATGAGAAGAATTATGAAATTAGAGATTTAAAGTTTTGATTCTTAATTATTGGGAATTAAGGACTTGATATTGTGTTTGAGTAAGAGAATTATTCCTCTATTTTGAGAGAAATTTATAATGTTTTTTGATCTTGTAATTAAAGAATTTTGGGACTATGATTTGTGGCATATATTTTATAAGTATGACAATGAGTGGTCATTTGAGCCAATTAATGTATTGAAGGAAGTGATATTGTGATATTGGAAACCATGATTTGAAATTGTTATGTTGAGGAATTATGAATTGATTTTCTGGGATATTTTTGTGGTATTGAAATTTGTTGGAATTGTTGTCAATATTTAAATCATGGTGGTCAAATATGTGGAGTATAACTATAGGTTGTTATTGTTGGTTATGAAGTATACCTACGGGTTGGATAAGTCCAAATTACAAGTGAGACTCTGCCTAGAATTTTATCATTTTGAGTTAAGAGCATTGTATGGTAACAACCCACTAAGAGAATTGATGTTAGACTTGTAAGTTCATTTACACTGCAAGCAAGATTTAGTAAATGATAAAAAGGGTAATGACTCTTGAGATATTTTTGACTTCTTCGAAGTATAATCATTTTTGTAATGGATATAGTTCCATTGAAACGCTCTCCTTGTTTCACAATTTCAAAAACAAGATGATGTATACAACTACTTGGATATCAAGGTATATACGAAGTTATGTGATGACTTGATCCATACATTAGGAAATGTCAAGTTATATTTTGAAAGATAAGTGAAGACAAATATTATGGCATTATTGGGAAGAATCTTAATTAATTCTTGGGAATGAATTGATTATTAGTAAGAAATGATCACTTGTATTGGAGAATATTATAAAGGTATGTGATAATAATGTTGATTTATTTTGAAAGTTGATTGGTAGATGATGTGTTAAAGATTTGGTTATTTACAAGTAATATGATTATTTGGAAAAGTCAGTTATCATGAATGAGAGACATTGGAAGTATTTTATATTGAGATGCCCTTAAAGAAGTAGAGATTTATTATAGTGAGAAATTGGGGACACGTGATTGAATGTTTGAGATTATGTGAGATAATGATGATGGTCATAAGGTCATTTGAATATAAAAGGTACAAGAGATAATTATAAGGAATAATGCGATTGCTCTTATGATGAGAACTGAAGATGATGATGTATTGAGATTATAAAATAAGTTGACCTTCCATGAATAAGTTATGCTATACTTGGTTCTGAGTAGAATTCGAAGAAAGATGAGTCTCAGTCATGGAAAATAAATCAGGGTTTCCTCGTAATTTGAATGATTCACTGATGTACATTAAGTTTTCATTGATGATACTATAATATCATGAGAGAAATTGTTGGATGAAATTGATGAAAGAAATTTTTATCAGGTCCTAGAATTTGTACAAGTATTGCAGAAGTAATGCATCTGATTGGAGGAAAGTTTATGATGAGATCATAACTTGAAATTTTGGAAATTGTTACTGATGGTATCTTGGTTTGAAAATAAGAAATGAAATTTTATGTAATTGTCCTTGTGGATAGAATTTATGGAAATGGGGATCAGATTTCACAGTGATGACTTATTATGGAGTAGTGTGCAGAAAGAATGACATATGGCAGAATCCAATATTTATTTAGTTTGAGGGATTGATAAATAATCTTAGTGAGCAGATTGACGTATAAGGTTCATGTGATAGATGTGATGGTTATTATATGGTAATCTTAGAGAGATTGATATGATTATTTGAGGTCACATGATACGATGATTAGTGACATGTTACACGATTACCACAAGACATGGTGACTAGACGGTTAACGGATGTTATGGTTAACCTGTGAAAGAATCGGGTGAATATTGAATTTATTGATCTTATTTTGATGGTTTATTGAATTATGGTGAAATATTACCTACGATTGGGAATTTTCATTTTGAGTCATAATATATGGGTTTATTTAAAGTTTTAGTGATGCAGTTTCGATTACTTATTATCGGTTGTGCTTTTGATGTGAGTAAAATATTTTGGCTACAATAATGGAAAACCTGAGGTGATCAGTTGTGTGACTTTTACTTATAATGGGATTGTATCTTTGGGTTAAGTAAACTTGATGATGAATCCTGTATGATTCACATAAGTCTTATTTATTGGGGATAGACTTAATCGAAGTATTGTTCAAGGCGTGACATAAATTGAAGTTGGAGAATAGGAGAAATTGTATCATGAACTTCAGATTGGGAAGTTAGTGAGGTTTCTTAGGTTTGAGAATATCATATCTGATCCTTATGATGCTGCTTTAGGTTAGTACCTTAGTCCTCAGCTAGAATGAGTATGTGATACCAAGTACTTGATGCATGATTTGAAAGTATGTGTTAAACGATTTAAGTTTGAATTCTCCAATATTTAAAGGAAGTTTCAGTCGAGTTTATAAATGATTGCGTTTGTATATCTTTCAGAAAGATTCTGCCAAGTTTGGGTTTGTGCTCAATATTTTGGAATTGATACCGCGTTTCTATATTTTGGATAATAAGGTTTTATTCTTGATAAATCTTCTTGATTTTTAGTTTAAGCATTGGAATAGTTAATATTTATATCGTGGGTTCGATATCAGTATAGATCCTTGAAAGGTTGGAAATAGAAGGTCAATGAATGAGTTAATAAGTTGGATAATGTCGGATGATTGATTGAGTTCTACGCAATAGCTATCAAGTGTCTTTTCGGATAGCTTCGTATGAGGTACAGATATATGTTAGAGAGGTTGTCTGATTTCGTGGATTACTAGTGTCCATTTTTCAGATAGAGATCCGAGGATTTTCTCTTGAGATTTTGGAAAAGTTTACATGTGGTAATGGGTAATAAATTAAATTTTAGTACTGCCTACCATCCCGTGACAGATGAGCAGTCTGAACGCACTATTCAGACGCTGGAGGATATGCTTAGAGCCTGTGTTCTAGACTTGAGTGGTAGTCTGGAGAATCTTCTACCATTGGTGGAATTTTCCTACAATAACAGTTTTCGAGCTACCATTGATATGGCACCCTATGAAGCATTGTATAGACCGCGATGTCAATCACCAATCTATTGGGATGAAGTTGGTGAGAAGAAGTTATTGGGACCAAAACTTATTGAGAGAATAGTTGATACTATCGAGAAGATCAGATTACGGATTAAAGCTGCCCAAAACAGACAGAAAAGTTATGCCGACCAAAGAAGAAAAGACTTAGAGTTTGAGATTGAAGAGAAAGTATTTTGAAGATATCCCCGATGAAGAGCACTTTTCGCTTTGGGAAAAGAGGAAAGTGGAGACCTAGTTTTATTGGACCATTTGAGATATTAGAACAAGTGGGTAATGTGGCTTATCGTTTGACTTTGCCACCAGAACTTGCAGCTGTTCACAATGTTTTCATGTTTCCTTATTAAGAAAGTATGTTCATGATTCTAGTCATGTGGTGAATTATTAGACTATTGCAGTTCAGAAAGATTTGTTATGTGCATAGTAGAGAGAAAAATCCATGTCTTGAGAAAATAAAGAGATTCCTTTAGTCAAAGTCCAGTGGGGTAGACACAATAATGATGACGCTACTTGGGAAAAAGGAAGATGAGATCCTAGCCAAGTATCCAGAAATAATAGATCAAGTAAGTTTAATTTCGATGACAAAATTATTTTAAGGGGGTAAGGTTGTAGCGACCAAGAATTTTGCACGTATTTAATAATTATTTTAAAATTATGAAAACTGTGCCGTTGCAATCTCACCCATTTTTAAGTTAATGTCGCGACGTATTCGTCTAGCCAAGTCAAGAAATGTAAAGTCCATTCGATTTTAATTAAATTCCGAATTTCTAAACTTTTATTATTTTAATTATTTGTTTAAATTATTATTTTCAAAATCATTTTAAATCCCAAATTACGTCAAGTTCATTTTATCATATTCACTCTTCGACTCAGTTGAATTCACGTACGACTTTCCTCGAATTACGTGCGTTGCTTGTAAAGGTCTCATACTAACAACCCCCATCTATCACATCAATCACATCCAATTCCATACCCTAGCCCTCACATTTCCCAACTCCTCTTTATACATCACCACACCCCACAACCCTGATCCAACAAACCCAAGCTGCATTTCCATTTCCTCCTCAACTCCATGACCAAGCAACCACAACTGCTACCAAACTACCACCCAAACCGTCACCACCACCACCGCCACCTCCTTCATCATCATCACCACACTGAACCGCCTGCACCAACCCATCACAATGGAGCACCACCTCTACCAAACCACCAGCCCACTACCAAGACTTCAAGGTCACGTCCAGCCTCCCAGCTCCAATACCATTTCAACTGCCTCATTCTAGAAACCCCAAGCTCACCATCACCACCTCAATCACCACTGTCCAATCGCACCCAACTCACCTCTGATTCCACCATCATCATCAATGAATCCCCAGCAAACCTCCACCAAGAACCACCATTTCCAAAACTCAGCCAGTCGACCCACCTATAGCACCACCACAATCACGACCAACTCAACTCCAAGCCCAACCCATTTCCACCATCACCACCGACACCATCATCACCATCACCGCACCTACTGCCCAGCTTGAAATACCCCCAAATCAAACCCAAAAACAACTTACCCAAACTACTCCCTTCGACCGTCGCTTCTTCGACCGGAGTTTCATCGCTATTTGAGCCTCGTTTCACCTCGGTATTTCGCACCCAACCTCGTACTTGGACCCCAAACCTGGACCCCCTTCTTAAATCGCCACCGCCGCCACCCTACGTCGGCATTTTTCAAGAAAATTCACCTGCTGTGGAATCGGATTTCGCGAGGTGCCATCACACCTCCTTCCTTCTCCCTTCCCTGCGTGACCGCTCAGACCAGAGAGCAAGAATGAAGATATTGGTTTTTATATTTTGATCTTTCAAAAATTGCAACTTAGTCCCTAAGTCCCAAAATGTTTTATTTCAGCCATTTCAGCTTTAAAACTTATAATTTCAGTCCTTAAGTTTTTAAATGGTTTTAATCAGCCACTTCATTTTTAAAATCTATTATTTCAGCCCTATGGTTTAATATTGGTTTTGAGTTTCAACCCAAAGTTTTTCAAAATATTCATTTTAGTCCCTCAACTTTCAAATTATTCATTTTGGTCTCTCAACTTTCAAAATATTCATTTTAGTCCCTCAACTTTAAAATTATTTATTTTACTCCCCCAACTTTCAAATCATCAATTTCAGTCCCCAAATTGTAATTTATCATTTTAAACTATAAATTTCAAAAGACTAGTTTAATTTATTTTTCTAAATGGCTAGACGAAGCGTATGGAGATTTAAAGGATTGAAGTCGTTTCCCGCTCAACTTTGCTCTCGTCAAATTTAAGGTAAACTCGCCCTTATTAATTGATTTAAATTATGATTGCATGTGAATGTGTATGTTATGCGACTTATGTGAAAGTCATTTTTATGAAAAGAGACGAGAATGTATTTCTTCGGAAATATTTATGTTGTTATGCTTGTCATAACTTATATGCTTTTATGCATGAGAAAGAAAGAAGAGAATATCTTGCAAGATAAATGATGATGTTATGCATAACTTACGTGCCTTAAGTGCACGAGACGAGACTACCCACACCCGATGATTTTAAAGAGCCTATGATTTTTCAAAGAGAAGCCCCGTGCTTTAATGCACAAGAAGAGACTACCCACACCCTATTTTTCTAAAGAGCCTGCATTTATGTGTTCAATTATATTGTAGATTAATTAATTGACGATCAGTCTACTGAGTATTTCTATGAAATGCTCGTGTCTATTTTAACAATATTTGCAGATTTCGGAGAGGGTGGCAAATGATGGATTATTGTGGCAATAGTCGCTAAATGGTTGAAAATCTTATTTTAATGATCCGTATTTCCAAACATTGGATAATTTTGAGAATTTCAACTATTTGAGAAATTATGACATTGTCAATTGTTTTACAATATTAATGGCTAGATTTATTATTTTGAATTGTTTCATAAAGGTTTTAAACTTTATCGAAAATTACAGTTTATTTAATGTTGCCAAAAATAAATTTCAGTTATTTCTTCCATTAAAATATTATTTTAAAGTTTAGACCAGAAGATGACGTGGTGAATCGGGTATTTAGAACTCGGGGCGCTACAAACTGCATCAACATTTGGACACCAGATGCTTTTCTTTGAATTTCTCTTTCATTTTGTACATTTTACTAGCCTACTTACGACTATTTTCATGTTTTGAGATGGTGAAGCGGTAATATGCTTTAATGAAGTCTGACATTGTTACTAAGACTCGTATATCTAAATTCTAGCGTGTTCTTAAAGTTGATCGCTCGTCTTCATCGGTAAGAGAATTTCTAGCGTGTCCATTCTACGTTATAATTATTGATTGTGCACATGATTCTCTTAACTATTGTTCGAGTAAATCCCGTAAGAGCACGAGATCGTTGACAAGTAATAGATTTGATGAATTGAGGGTATCGTTCCCACAAGGAATAAGGTCTAGTCTTAATTATTAGTCTGCTTTTGATTCAATTAAGGAAAACAATAAAAAAATGAATTTATTTGATCTATTCTAAAAATTGCAACAAATAAATAAAAAATAAAAAAATGTTGGGGAGTATATATGAATGGGAGTGTGTATTGGAATCCGAACCCACTTGTTACCATCTGTCTCAATTCAAAATTTTGTAGTTTAAATCGAGCCCTGCTTGACATTCGATAATTCACATGCAATTAACTTTCTTTTCCAAGACAAATTAAATATATTCTAAACATGAAACGAATATATTCCTAGTCTGAATAAGAATGTTTAGAACGCATTAAATCACACAATTGTCCATTAGATTGCACATATCATAGTGTTATTCCTAACATCTAGTGTTCATATTTTGATCATGCAATGTTCCAACTTATTGTGACTTTCCAAAACTAAAACAAGCAACGATATATTTAATTGATGGCCAATCAATCAAATAATAACAACAAAGCATGCAAGATCAATCAAGACAACACAAGAAATTCCCAAACTACTAATTCTTGAATTGAAATAAATAAACAACAAGTTTCATTATTATCCAATGCATAAAGGAGATTAGCCTAGCATAACTGATGAATAATCAATAAAAGATTCATTAAACGTCACCCGATTGAATGCACAATATGCAAACCGAGCTTCTTTCATTTTTAATTTCTTTAATCAGTCGAAGTCTTCTCCTATTTTTTTTCTTGTAATTGTTCCAGTGGACCTCTGCTTGCTCCAATCAACCGAACCCCCAGCTAAGCTCTCCCATTTTTGTGTAATTATTCTGCCTTTTAATTCCAACCCAAGCTATAGACTTCTCTTCAATATGTGTGTGTATATATATATATATATATATATATATATATATATATATATATATATATATATATATAATTAATGTAATTCAATTTTTCAAAGCCCAATTAGAGTAGGGCATCTTTTAAGACCTCAATTTCTCAAATAAGTCAAGTTGGTCATTGAATCTCTTCAATTGTGCAATTAAATCCTTGGCATCTTTGTTCTTCATTTCGTCGCCTGTCTCATCTATGAATTATTTACAATTTGATCCTTCTTGCACGACTTTAGTCTATTTTCTTCGTTTAGCATACAAACGCATCAAAAATTGAGTTTTTCCTAAAAGAAAAAAAACAAAATTAACATATAATTTAGCAATATTTTATTCTAAAACACTTACATTTGTTTAAATTTAAGGTCAAGATTAAGTACACGTACTTATCGAGTATATATACATTTTGGCTGGGTTCTATATAAATCACATATATAATATATATGTAATCACTGGGCTTATTTGCCAGTTATTTATGTAGTAGAAGACTTTTTTGTGACATTTTTTTAGAAAGTAATTCATAGGGAAACTGGAGAAGCGAAGGCAGCAGATGCTAGAGCCTAAATCAAGTCAGGATGCTATTTGAGGAAACCAATTTCAAGAGTGGAATTTGAGTCATTAAGCCGAGAGGTTGAAGAATCTGAAAAGTCAGCAGAAAAGAAAGTTGTAGATGCAATAGCTTAGGTAAAAGCCGTGAGAGCAAGTGAATCCCCAAAGAGGAGGGAAATTCTTTAATGGAAAAGGGAAAAAATAGAGAAGAAAATGAAGATGATGGAAAAGGATCGAAAATTGTGAAGCAGGAGATAGTGTACTTAAGAATTAGATAGGAAGCTTAAGTGGATATTTATGTCACTTCATTTATATCCAATTCTTTAAATAAAAAAGTACTTAAATTTGTGGTGTATCAAATAAATTTTATAGTGACAATATAGTCACCCCTGTTTTATTTTAGGGTCTTGATTGTATCATTTTTCATGGAAAATAACAAATAATTTTTATAGAAAATGAAATTGATCCATTTGATTGCATTTTAGGTGGATGGAAAATATTTTATGTCTTGTCTTGATTTTCGTGATTTTTCTTGAAAATATGGAAAATATTTTCTTTAGGTTTAGCTGATTTTTTTTTTTCCACGTTTATCAGACTTTCAAAGATCAATTCCACTTTAAATCAAATATTCTCATTTTCCTTGCAATTTCTAACTTTATGCTGTTTGATAGCTTCCAAGTTCCAGGTAAATTGTTTTCCAGCCTTATACTTCACACGGATTTTCCTCCTTTTCCGTGAATTGGTTTTCCAAGCCAAATAGGAGGATTTATTTTCTAGGCAAAATGTTTAACCATTTTCGTCACGTTTGGTTATTTTTTTTGTTGTTGTTAATTGATTGTTTTTCCAAAAATTAACATTATTATTATCAAGTATGAATGTGTAAAAACAAATTTAAAAACTATTTTTTTTATTAAAATGGCTAAACTTTGTTTTATTTGCCATGGAAAATATTGTCAACCAAACAACAAAAGTTAGAAAATTCATCATTTTTTCCATCTAGAAAATTAAACCATGAAACACATTAAACTTTCAATTCTCAGGAATTCAATTCAATTGAATTCATTTTTTTTTTCACCCAAATTTCACCATCGCTATCAAACACAGCCTTATTGAAAAATTAATTTCCTTAGAACTTATTTTTCTTTAAATCCATTTTACATAGTTACGATCAAACGGATTCTTAGATATTTTGAGAGGGAAATGAAATTTTAATCGGGTAAAAAGAGTGCTAAAAGAAATAAGGGAGTGAATGTGTAACTTAAAAATGATATTTGAGCTTGATTGATATAAACCATAAGAGTTGGAAATTAATTTTCAAATTGAGATTATTGATAAATAAGATTTCACGGCGACAAACATTTCGCTTAGAACCCCACAAGCAACACGGTATGCTCGAGTGTACGCCTTAACTAGAAGTCTAGAAGTAGTCGACTTATTGTCGCACAAACATGTCATGTACCTCCACTGAAGTTGTTGTACATGGATGACAATTTTTTTTTTTTTTTTTTGACATGCATTACAAGGGGGGATTTTGGGGAGTAATGGTGACTCGAACCTAGAACCACAAGACGTACAAGGGGGTGCTGCCTATATGGCTATACCACTAGGACAACATCCCTTGGTCTATAGGGACGACAATTGTTCGCTAAAATTGTGTATCGCAAGCACATGAGTCACGTAGAAATAATAAGTGGACTTTTGAGTTAGAGTTGTCGATCCCATAAAGAATGTATTCTTAAATTACACACATTAGTTAATTTAATTTTAACAATGAAATCACACAATAAATTTTTGGATTGTTTTTGTGAGTGCAAAATTTAAACAAGCTAAATTTAAATTCTAACAACAATACAAAAAATGGAAGGTTAAAGTAGTTGGGATTCATGATTTTACTTAAAAATATTTAATTAATTTACATTTTGTAAATAAAATTAACTACTTAAGATAAATAAATACAAGATAATAATCATAAATTCAAATACTCAAAAATAAATAACTCAAAATAACAAACAAACAAACGTTACAAACTTAAACTATGTAAAATTAAGTAACACTAACCATCCCAACAAAACACTATTTAACCCATAATAAAATAACAATACTTAATAACTAACATAATCATTTCAATAAGGAGTTAAATAAAAGATTAAAAATAGGCTAGTAAAGAAAACTCCCCTTCTGGTTAAGTTCTTGAAGTGAATGCTCCAAGATTTCATCACTTTGAATCAAGTTTCTCCATTATCCATTGATATCTCCAACAACCCAATACAAAACACTAAATCAACCATAAATGCTACGAGATTTTAGGTAAAATGTTGGGAAAACAACAATAATAAAAACTTCAACAGCAATGATAAGCTTAAAAGGAAGAAAACTTAGTAAAAACTCAAGATTAAAATGCATTAAGAAGAGAGTTTTTAAGAAAAATTACAAAGAAAATGAAAGAGGCATAAAATGAAAGCTTTCCTAGTTCAATTCTTGATTTTGGTATTTATATTTCTCCTAAAATACCCAAAAACAACACAAAAACCCTAAAAATCAGACAAACCCTCGAAAAACAGTCAAATGGGCTGAACCAGGTCGACCTAATTTTTTTCATTTTTATAGCTGCATGGCCGCGCAGTTCATTTGCGGTCAGCGAATTCAAAATCTGTTTAAACTGAGTTTTAGTCGTTGCCACGTATGGTTTTAAAGCTCGTAGCCGCGTGGTTCAACCAATATGTGGCCTTACAGCTTAGTCTCCTTTTTAATTGCGGTGAAGTCATTCATCTTTCAATTTCAGTCAATTTGGTCCCCACATTTTTAGATTTCTTTCAAATAGGTCCTTCAAAATTGCACTTTAGGTCCTTCAACTTCTATGGTTTTGCAATCTGGTCCCTCGGTTAAATTGAGCAGCAGGTCCCAGACTTCTGAAAAGTGCCAAATTTGTCCCCAAAGTTTCAATTTCAGCATAGTTTGCATTCTTTTTGTGATTTTTCACCATAAACTTGAATGTTAACCTATTTAAACACAAAATATGTATGATTGAGTAGAAACTTGCTCAATATATTCCAAAAATTCTAATTTAAAGGCATAAAAATGCACTTACAACAATTAAGCGAGATATAAGAGGTCTTTTCTCATTCTTGCTCCTCGTGTGAATTTCTGGAAGTCAGGGCATATTGAGAGTTAAAACATCAATGTTTAGGGCCTCACGTTTATTATTTAACTGTATTGTAAACATCTATACATATATAATAATAGGATAACAATCACTATTTTACGCACACAGTTTCCTGCTCATTTTCACTTGTCATTTTATGAAATTTCTTAAATTACTTCATTTATTTTAATACATGAATTAGGAGAGTTCAATTAATGCATGTAGTAAATAATTTATGGATTTGTGAAAAATGAAAATATCTATAAAAAGAAAAATTATAGATTATTTTTATTCTTTTGATAATTATTGTATTATTTTGAAGTCGAAAAATATGCAATATGGATCTCAAATCCAAGATCTCAACGAGAAATTTAATACAAGTTAACAAATGATAGCAAACTCTAAAAATAGTATTCGTAAAGTTGTCTTAAATACTAAAGGTAAAATTTTTACTTATTTTTTTTTACTTTTTCCAACATCCAATCTTTTTAACTTATATCATTTTAGTCTAAAATAATACCTATCATTTCTTACATAAATTCAATTTGACCTAAATGATTAATTTCGAATCTTTTTCTTATCAAATTGAAAGAAATAATAGATATCTGATATTTCTAAATAAATTCAATTAAATTATTTAATTTTTTATAAATTTAGGTTCCAATAAACTTATTGGTTCAATTTATAAGATAGAAGGTATTAGCAAAATCATTCTATTTAAAAATAGAATATGATATACACGCTTATTTAACACGTACAAAAAGAGTATGTGCAATTGTGAAAAATGAGTTTTAAATAATGTATGATTGAGAATGAACATTGAAAAAAATTATTTTTGAATAATCAATTTTATACGAATAAGTGATAAAGTTTTATGTCTTGTAGGTCATGTCTCCATTTATAAAATGACGAATGACAACCATCGTCATCGTCATCATCACCATCACCATCATCATTGCCATAAGTCTATAACTTCCCAAGCTTTGATGCACAACCACCATCACCAAAACCACGCCACTACCATCACCAGAACCACCAGATTTTCGATACACCACCACCACCATAACCACCACTATAGTAATAATCGTTACTTTACCATTTAAACCATAAAAAATAAAGAATTACTTTCTATTTTTAGAATTGAAAATCCAGAATAAGAAGAAGAAGAAGATCTGAGACATTTTTAAAGTGTGATGTGTGACTTAATGCATCAAATGTAACCTGTGATTAGAACATTGAAGTGTGACATGTGACACAATGCATCAAATGGGCTATCACCTGAAGATTTTTGAAGTCTGGCCTCTAATTTAATGCATCAAATGTAACCCGTGGCCTGAACATTTGAATTGTGGCCTATGAATATTGCATCAAACAGGTTGTGACTTGAACTTTTAAAGTGTGACCTGTGACATAATGCATCAAACAAGTTGTGACCTGAACATTTTTAAGTGTGACCTATGACATAATGCATCAAACAGGTTGTGACCTGAACATTTTTGAAGTGTGACCTCTAACTTAATGCATCAAATGTGATATATGGCCAGAACATTTGAAGTGTAACCTGTAATATAATGTATCAAATAAGTTGTGACATGAATATTTTTTAAGTGTGACATGTGACTTAATGCATGAAATGTGAACCGTGGCTTGAGCAGTTGAAGTGTGACCTGTGACATAATGTGCTGTGACCTAAACATTTTTTAAGTGTTACTTGTGACCTAAACATTTGAAATGTGACAGATGGCCTAAGAAAATAAGGATATGTGACTTGTGAGTTAAAAGGAACTATGACCTGTAACCTGCACCATATAAACTATGACATGTGACCTAAGACATACCACAGGTACCTGCTCCATTTTCCTCTCCTTTATTGCATTTTCTCTTTCAATTGGCAGCTTCAACTGGCTTGTGCAGTCAATGGCTAAAGTGGAAGCCTCCAATACCCCATCCTTGTTGAGAAATATTTACTGAAGGAGAATGAGGATAAATAAAAAATTGATGCAAAATATGTGGAAGAAACTGGGGATGAATCCTCGGTAAATGCTGTGGAAACCCCAGTCTCTGAAGAGACATGCTAGTATAGGCTTTACAACAAACTTTTGTTCCGTCAAACACCCTTTTTTCTATTGTGTGTGTTCTTGTAATGATTTATTAGCTGTAATTTTTTTTTTTTTTTTGTAGGTTTCATGGTAGAGGAAAATGAAAGGAATTTCAAAACTTTGCATTGACTAAATGGAGAAGTGGGACCAGTTTCTGCCATATATAGGGATGTTAACGAGCCTAGCCGAAATGGCTAGCGAGCTGAATATCAAGGCTCGAGCTTGGCTCGAGATTTTAGGAATTGAGCTTTTTTTTGGCCCGAGTCGAGCCGAGCCAAAGCTCATCCCCAAAAATAAGGCTCGAGCTTTTCCGAGCCAAGCCGAGTCGAGTCTCGAGCTTTTAAATTTTATTTTATTTTTATAATAAAATTCATAATTTTTTTTATTGAAAAGGTATATATACAATGAGCCAAACCAAGCTTTTGATCGAATTTTAATAATCGAGCTTTTTGGATGGACTTTTTTTTTTGCTCGAACCTAGTTGAGCCAAAACTTGTCCCTAAAAAAAATTCGGCTCGTGCTTTGGCTTGAAATCTCGAGCCGTGAGCCGAGCTAAGCCCGAGCTTTTTCCAAGCCGAGCTCGAGCTGCTTAAGCCTACGATCCATTTTTCCATCCCTACCCATATTTTCGAACACAAATCTGGCAGTTGGTCGCTCCAAGTTGAGGGAGGAAATTTCAGACTTGCTCCAATTCTTTGTACCTCTTCTAAGAAAATTGCAGAGATCAAGCTTGAGACAGCACCAGCTGAATTTCGTTTACCTACAACAAATCAAATCAGGCACTACGTCATTATCGAGTTCATTTTCCACAAAAGTTGGAGACCAAGGTCATTGGTCCTAGGCTCGACGTTGGTCCACCTGTAAAAACTCTTCATTGAACTCCTCGGGGAAAAAGGGATCTTTGATGGTGACTATTTTGGGGATGATTTCACCGTGTTGATGGGTTTGGGAGTAAGGGTAGGATTGAGGTTGGTTGGGTGGGTTGGGTAAAATTATCTTCTAACCACTGCTGCTCCACTGCCGGAGGAGGGAGTCTTCACCACCATTATTGTCGGAGTTGTCGAAGAGAGGTAGGAGTGTAGCCATAGCTTCATCCCGAGAGAGGTAAATTGGAAGGAAATGGGAAGTGAGTTGCTTCAGTGGGTGGGGTGAGGCTGAATTACATTAATACTATTAATTAATATTTTAAATATAAATTATCACCTTATTGATGTACTAAAAACTTACAAATTTATTTTATGAATTGTTGAATATATAAACCTGATGTGGTGTAATTACCACTAATTTTCTTATATCAGCACACATAAACCTCAAAGATATTATCTACTTTTTAACCACACATTCTTTAAAAATTTAATGCTTCAAACCACATTATTCTAAATAATGGATCTCAAATAGGTGCTGAATTGATAGCATATCTCTACTTAGAAGCTGTTATTCATTTAGAGACTGATTCGAATAATTGATTGCTTATGTTGCAAAACATGATGCAAGATGACATACTCCCTCTTAACCTTAAATAAACAAAAGTTAAAAGTTCATGTTATGAATTAAGCAAATAATTATAATTATCAAAAAGATATTATTGACAAAAATAGAAAAATGAATGAAAAAAATACTTACAATTTTAAATAATTCACTCTCAATACAAGAGGTAAGTCCAACTGGCGCCTCCACGATGGACATGCTCAAATATCCCTCATGTAAGAAAAAGATATTAAGACGCGTAATATGTGTTTTAAGCCTCTGTTTGGCAAACATATTGTTAAACATGATTTTTACAGCACAATTTCTCAAATCATATTTTAATCACATAATTTTTTTCTTTACACTTTTTAACCACACATTTTACCTAGAAAACATATTTTTAAACAAAAAACTTTTAACAAAATTAAGCTCCTATTTGGAAGGTAAAATTTAAAAATAAATAAATAAATAAATGTTTATAAATAAAGAATGCAATATTTTGAGATAAAATATGTGATTAAAAAGTAATTTGAAAAAAAAAATTATTGTTTATAAACAAGTTTACCAAAAAATGTACATAAGGCTTTTTGTTTTGGGTATCCAATGCGTGTACAATTCTCTTGCCAACTCATGCATCAATTACTCAATTGACTTGTAAACTGCAAGTGAAAGGGAGAGGAAGTGAAGCTTGCAAGGAGCTCCATTAAAATATTACGATGCATAGAAGCATATGGTCGGATTGAAACAAGAACAATCTATTGCCAATAAATTTAAATTCAGCCATGTCAATCCTTTTCGTGTGCTATTGCTCCTATTATTGCTAAGATACGTTGAGAGATCTAAAGCAGCTATATGCTTGTATACAAAGGGAAAAAGTGGAGATAAACCTCAATTCTCAGACCAATGTTCTAGAATTCAGCTTTCATCACTTAAATTAGTAGATTTCCAAGCAAGAAATAGGTTAAAACGGCTTTCTTCAGAGAATGCTTTCTCTGCAAAAAATTGGGAATGCTCCAAAATGGATGTGCTAAGATTGAACCTGCGTATACAAATAGGTAGCCAGATGGAGAATCAATAGCGAAAGAACGAGAGGGGAATTGTTGGGAACACAATACTTGATAGAATTGGACAATACAATAGACAAGATTTTAATTTTTTCCCCTTTTATAACCATAAAGTACCGTGCAGGGTACACACACTTCAAACATCTTCTTAAACTAGTCAAGATTTGAAAATAATTACATTACATTAAATGATATCATCTTTCTTCTCAATACTTCAAAACAACTATAAACATCCGTCTCTTGAGAACATTTAACAACAAGAAGTTACAGCAGCAAAGCTTCTATCATGAAATCGGTAGGAGTTGGACCCTAAAAAGGAAAATAAAAATTTAATAATGAAGGAAATGATAACTTTGTTTGACCTTTGGCCTTTCGACATCTTAATCTTATGACATTGACCACTTGTTCGTACATACTGACAGCTCAGCAAAAACCCACCAGCCATAATCAAAAGGATTTTGTAACATGAGGGTGCTACTTCGACTGGTTCCATGAAGTCATACACTTGGGGGAATATAGACCTAAGACCATTGTTAGTGATGATGATGGGCGGAACGAAATCATGCCTGCCCAAGTTATGACTTGGCTTGTGGGCTTGTAATCTTCTAGGTATCCAACCCTTACCAGCCAATTTTATTAGAGTTCTACCCAATCCCAATGTTTTGTTTGGACTTGTAATAGGCTAACATCGCCTACACTCTTCACCCATTAAAACCAACTCATCATAGACATCAAAGCAACCTTTACAAGTCAAAGCTATATGCATGCAATTAGCAAGAAATATTGAATAGTATATTGGTAGTACTTAGAACCTTCTATAGAGAACTTCATTTGTCTTCAGGCTTGCAATGCAATCACCTAACTACTAGTAAAGCAAAAATAGTATTATCATTTTGACAAGCAAAACCCATAATTACTGTCTTCATTTGTATATTAACTCAAAGAGTACATGTTCATAATCTTTAAGCGTTATCCACCTTAAATTTATCTTAAGCACTTTAAAAGTTTCCAGAACCTGGGGAAAACAAGTCCTTGAATTGTGGTACCCCTTGTTTGGTATCAATTAAAATCTAGATTTTAATCTAAAGTCAAAGTCAACAATCAATCTCAATCATATATTTTAATAGGATTCACAACTTTTAAACCACATATTTCATCAACTTATATCAAAATCCACTAAAATGATTTTAATCTCCAACAAATAGGACTTATAAAGCTACCAGTGCACAATTCACAGAAACATTTAATGTACATTCATGATGGCTAGACAATTCTCGTGGTCCAGGAACTAGAAATAATACCACTTTTTAAGTATGCTAAATATCATGTTGCAAACAAGCATGGATGAATAAAATGTGTATGGTTAAAAAGTGATTTGAAAAATTGTGTAGTTTATAAACTGATTTATAAACCAATTTATTATGTTTTTCCAAGCGGATACTAAATTGCACAAAAAAAAAAAAAAAAGGCTAAATCAAAACATGACTTTACATATACCTGGCACTGGCACGACTCCTCTTAAAATGGAGTGGAGTTTTCAGGTAAATTTCATTTTTGGGCATTGATCTTTCGATGAAATTTCATATTGAGTTATCCAGGTTTAGTGTATCTGAACCGGTACATCTACGTTAGTAACTCACATAGCCGTCACAATCCTATATGAAAGTTAGAAATTAATAATCGAACATATCATATATTTTCATCTAAACATGTCATCTAATAATCTGATCATATCATAATCGCAAAAGTTTTGAAACAAATTAAAGTATTTGGCACCGTTCGGGGGGTAGGAAAAAAAAGAATTGGAATTATAATGTTGATTTATTTGAGTTTTCTAGGTAAGATGTATGATTAAAAATTGGATAAATTGTTAATGGTTAAAAAGTGATTTTAAAAATTGTGCTCATTATAATTTGAAATTATAAACTTTAAAAAACAGAGCATTTTAAAAGATTCATACTATACGTACTTAGAACTTGACAAAGAGGTTGACCACAAATGAAGTGACAAGAGTGTATTTATTTGTGAGTTTATGTGATGGATAAAAGTGATAAAATTGTGTCATGTGTGCATTGTGTCAATTTTTTTTTTAGATACACGTACAAGTAGCATAGTTCATTTAAAAACTTAATGTAATTCGACAAACAACATATTTATTAAAGAGAATGGGGGCGGATCAACCCTCAAACCCGCAGGTTACTAGGGGACGCCCCATCCCACCTCTAGATCTGATTAATCGCGAAGTGGACTAGAGGGTTGGAGCCGTCGCATTATTACCCCGCTTATTATTATTATTATTATTATTATTATTATTATTATTATTATTTAGCAGGTTTTGAGACGCGAACCTCCATGAAACCTTCTAGGGGTTAAGGACTCGTCCTTAGAATCCGATTAATCGGGGGCAGAGTCTTACAAGTCTTGAGTCCCCCGGATTAAATTGTCATCCCTAATATTTATAGCTATACTCGTTTTAAAATTTAAGATTATACTACCACATTGTGATTATATGACTGGGTGATATTTATTTGGAAATAGGAGCTAATAGAGAATTGGGACTTTAAGTTCGATATCAGAATTTAACATAATGACTAATATTGAAAATAAATTAATTTTTTTATCGCATCAAAATAAAGTAGGAAAATCTCACTAAAATTCAGTGATTAATAGTGCGATTTCACTTCACTGCATCCCAAAATGAGTCGTGCTAGTCAGATAATTAGCACAACATTTGCTGATCTCTACCAATTTAAATCAAACAAAATTCACAAAATAAAATAGGACAACTTTTCCACTACAGTTCTTTGGTCTAATGAAAATATATGCATACAAGAATTAATGCACCGCAACAAGATTGAGTAAGGAGAAAATATTTAGCCCCCAAAGCACATCCCAATTGATAAAGATTAAGGATTCACAACCGCTGACAACGCAGAGATTGCAGATTTGAATCCTCACAGGTTTGAATTTATTAGGCACTTTGTTGGTTACAAAGACCCTAACTAGTTTCAGGCATAATCTGCGATTTACATCCTCCACTAATCTCTAGACAAGGGCGGTGAGGGCGCCCAAGGTTGGAGTCCAACCTTTTGTTCTTTTTAAGGAGAAAATATTTTATAGATTGAAATTACCAATTTCTATTTCGAGACATAATTGCAGGCACAGGCTATTAAGTAAATAGGTGACTTAATTTTCTACTTCTCAAAACTTCTAACGATTTAAATTCCACAATCACAAGCTAAAATTAGGCATTTAGATAAAATCTCCCGACAATACAGATGTAGACAAGCATCAAATTCGCCATTCATCCGACATTCGTTTTTTTAGGAAAAAAAATTATGTGATCATGTTGACGAAACCAAGTTCTCGGAGGATTCAGAAAGTGAGCCCTGCATCCATCTCTTCAGCATATCAAGGGCAGCTTTGTGTTGATCCATGTGAACCATGTGACCAGCATTGTGGACTTGTTTGCCATCAAACATAATGATTCTTGCTCTGTGAAACAAGTAATCAAGCAAGGAAATAGAATTCAAATGACGAGAGAGAGAGAGAGAGAGAGAGAGAGAGAGAGAGAGAGAGAGAGAGAGAGAGAGAGAGAGAGAGAGAGAGAGATACCTTCAAGAAACTAAGAGGCCCTTGGTTTTTCAATAATCCGGCTTCAAAACCATCAACTTTGAAAGGAACTTCAGAAGATGCTACAAACTCTTTTTCACCACTCCATTCCATGGCATGAACCCATCTCGAGTTACCTGCTTGGTTATCAGGCAAAGATATGCTAAATACATCCTCAAACAAATGCAAATTCGATATTGAACAATATTCGATAGGGATATCCGCAACCATGGTCCATGAACTTCCACAAATAAAGCATATGGAATGTTGACTATTTAGCATATGTGTCCTCTTTAAAAAACTTACAAGGAAATGAGTTGGTTAGATATAATAACCTCAAAAACACCGAAAATGAAAGTTCTGGGGCCTAAAATCCATAAAAAAAAACTATTTGGGGGTTCAATTGCTTTATTTGCAAAAGCTAGGAAGTCAAGACTTCAAATATCCCTATCCATGATAATAATAGGCAGCAAACTTCAATACAAGTTCAAAAAAAGATTATTAAAATAGAACTCACCAAGCCAATTACATATAAGATCGTATTCTCCAGCATACACAAGCAACTTTACTCCATCCTCGAGGAGAGTAGGAGTGCCGACTTCAAGATTTCTCATCCAGACCATAAGCAAGGCCTCGAACACAGTAGGACTACATGAGACAAAATCTATATCCCCAACAGATTTCAGATTGAGAAACTTCTCCAAGTTTAAGAAGTCGTAGCAGAGGCTGCCTTCACACTTCTTTCTAATGTCATAATACTGCAAGTGAAAACATCAACCACAAATTAACTTAACAAAACCTGTTACAATCTTCTTCATTCAGAAAGACTTTAAACCACAATTTCTTGTTTAAATTATACATCCTTTGCTTGAGATTTAATGATAATATAAACTATATCATGTCAGCACTGAACTTATTTAATATTAACTCCATAATATCATTGAAATGATGCTAACCTGCAGCATATAATTCTTATTCTCTCTTCAATCCTCATTCTTTTTAACTCTTTTTCAACAGTACTCAATTTTAACCACATTTTAATAATAAAGTATTCTACATATATATCAAAAACTCTCTCATTTTCAATCACACAATATCTCATCAATCACTATTCAAAACTCTTTTTTCTCAAATAATGAGAATCAAACAAATGCTTAGTTAATATGCTTTGCTATGTTGGTTTATTTCAAACCCAACCATCAAAATAAATCGAATCATACGTATACTTACATTCATATCACCAACACGTCCTAGGATAGAATCAAATATGGCATTGCAAGCAAGATATGCAGCCATACATGAGATTGTCCCATCAGTTCTTGAAACAAAAAATAATGTGACCTCCAACTAATTTACTACCAAAAAAGGGTAAACAATGTATATAAATTCCAACTACAAAATATAGAAGTCCTGCAGCAGAGGGAAAATAAGCTAGCTAGTTAGGTAGAAGCATGGGAGGGGGAACTTTGCACTATGATGCAGTAGGGATTGAGTACAGCAAAGATCAGTTCAAGTAGAAAAACTATGTGCCTCAGGTTTTAAAAGATTGAAATTTGATTCATGCAAAATATCTTTACATTGTGAAAAGGTCAACCATCCATACCGAATTAAAAATAATGAAAGCAATTAATGGCCCTTAATTTCTTCACCAAACATACACTTGGAAGAAATAAGAGGGAGTAGTTTTAGAAAAATTAGGTGGTATGGATGAGATGCAGTTTTATAGATTTCACCCCCTTAGTCTCTATGCCAATTCAAACCAGAATCGCACATAGAATGCATATATTTAATTATATCACATAATTAAGGCCATAGAAGGCTGCTCAAAAATCCAAAAGCTTTCAAATAAAAAAGTAATTACTAAGAAGAAAGAAAGAATGAAAATGGCAACATTGAAAGATTGATATTATTATAATGTCGTGTCAACATCATTAAAATTTAAATGAGAAGTCTTCTATCACTCCTCATGGGAGGTTATCATATTTCACTCTTTTAGAGCATTTTTATTGTATGAGAAATTGGAAAAAAAAAAAAAAAAAATTAATGTTTAGTTGAAAAGTGTATAAAGTGGTGGGTCTCATAAAAATGTGCGTTTGAAGATGAACTTGAAGATAAAGTTGAAAAAGATTTCTTGAACCAAAGAGGGGTTTAATTGCACTTGTTTCTCACTCCCACTCCCACCCCACCCCACCACCCCCATTACTTGTGTTTATTTGAATATTCTTGTTTCCATTATTTATAACGAGGTACTATAAGTTCCTTCAAACCACAGAACCAGAAGGAAATAAAAAGAAAACAATGAAACTAACCTGTAGAAAGTCGTATAAATCATTGCTAATACCCTTTTCGTCGTGGCAAATGTCATGTCTGTTGGTGCTATAGCTAAAGCCAGTACCAATAAGCTGGTCAACAACAAAATATTCGACACCTACAGAATAATCATAGGAATGATATCAAATTTCTTCAAGAAGATGAAAGTTATAATGAGAGTAATCATTGTGCAAATTTTAAACTTATAAGTGAAAATGCAACACATCAATGATCCAAGAAGCTTATTCAGCATTTAAATAGAATGTCCCGCGGATATCTATCAATCAAAAAACATTGATCCAGAGCTTAAGAGTTAAGAATGTCAGATAATTGTCAGTATTTTAAACTACCCACTGAACACATTTAACAACTCTTTGAAATTGAACAATGTCTCAATAAATACTAAGTTTACATTTAGGTGGCACACACATACATAAACATCAAAAACTTTTTTTGGGTGACCCTTGTGAAACTATACCATGAGATTCTACACTGATTATTCAAGACAAATACTACCAATGGCATTTTTCTCTAGATCAAGAAGATAAGGAGATAAATTCAACTCAAAAAGATCTAGGATTATAATTGTTCGCTCAAAATATAGTGTACCGCAAGTGCACGGGTTGCGTACAAGTAATAAAGTGGACTTTTTGAGTTCGGATTGTCGATCCCACGAGGAATGTTTACTTTAGATTATACAACTTTAATTACTTTAATTCTAACAACAAAGAGAAACACACAATTAATAAGATGGATTTTTGACAATTCTAAATTAAAGGAACTAATTTTAAATCAAATTAAAATAAGGAAAATGGAAGATAAAATAGTTGAGATTCATGATTTCACTTAACTCTTACTTAAGTAATTTCTCAACACATGCAAATTAATAAATTACTCATTTACAATGTTAGACCCGATTTTTCAAGTTTAGTTAATTACCTCTCTCGAGTGAAATTAACCATAATCAATTGGTTTAACCTACATTATCTCTATGTCGATTAAGGTCCAATCAATTGGATTAACTCTTTGTGAAAATAGCTCAATGGATCATCTAGGATTTAAGGTAAATCTCTATCCTTAACAAGAACCTAGAACATTTGTTATTTGGTCTAAAATGCACAATATCTCTCGATTACCATACACTTCACAAAACATATATTTGGTGATCAATCAAACACATGAAATAATTTCAATAACAAATACACATGAAAAAAGCTCAAAATTAATAAACAAATATTAAAATTACTTAAACTAAGTTAAGCTACATCAATCATTCTAACATAAAACAACTAGCCCATTGTATAAATATTGCACAAAAGTTGAGATTTACAAAAATACATCACAAAATATAGAAATCAAATCTTAAAAATACAAGATAATGAAATAAATCACTTCCCTTGATTTTTGCCCCAAAATTCCTTCAACAATGCTTTGAATCTTCACCTAACTTTTTGCTTCATAACTTCAATGGAGACTAGCAACATAGAAACAAAACTAAACTACAAGCTAAAATTACAGACTAAAGCAAAAATAAAGAAAAGAAAAGAAAAGAAAGAAGAAAAAAAAGAGGAGAGAAATGAGCTTTTGGGGTAAGAATGGAGAGAAAAAGTATGAGCAAACCTTAGCAAAAATGCCCTAAAAACACCCATTTTCGCGTAAATCTGCGAACAACAGCATTCGGGTCGCACCGGGTCGGCCCAGATTATTGCTCAATTTTTTGACCACGCGATCGCGTGGTTTAATTACTCACGATCGCGTGGTTGACTTGAAAACTCTCGGGTTGGTTTTTGGCCTGATTTCGCGAACGCTACCTAGTCGATACACGCGATCGCGTGGTTCACCAGGCAGCTCCATCCTTCCATGATTTGCAATTGGGTCCTCCAACTTCTGGTCTTCTTCAATTTAGTCCTCGAATTTTGACTTTTATTACAAATATGCCCTGAAATATTTGCAAAGTAGGTCCTCCATCTCTATGAGATGTTGCAATTGAGTCCCCAAACTTTTGATTTCTTTCAATTAGGTCCTTGGACATCGAAATTGCTCTTCTTTTCGCTCAATTGCTCTCCAATCTTGTCTATTTTCTTTCCAATTGAGGTTGTACATAATTGTACAAGATAAACACAATTTATAAGTATAAATTCGCTCAATTACTCAATTAAATTGTCGATTTAAAAGCAAAATAAGTGTGTAAAACACACTTATCACACCCCCAAACTTGAGCTTTTTCTCGTATCGAGCAAAATTATTTACTAGTGCAATCAAGTAACGTGAAATATAGATCAACAATATTAGATAACTTGCAAATTACTCATGAGTGCAAAATTGTATAATCAATTCAAAAGTATGATTCCAAATAATGCTACCAAAAGAAGTTTAGCTAATCCGATATTCGATCGGTGTGTGTGTGTGTGTGTGTGTGTGTGTGTGTGCATAGTCACTTTCAATTTTCAATTAAGTTTCGAGAATATTGATGAGTAAAGAGGTTTCAATTCAAAACAAACCCACCATTAGTGGTCAATTCTTTTTCTTTCTCCCTCGTGACATTCATCCCCTAATAAATTTTTCTTTCCTCTCCCGGGATGCAATTCTAGAGGGTACTCTCAAATCACTATTTTTCTTTTTCCACTCTAGTTTGGGTGCGTTTTACCGGAAATTTCGACAATCTAGAAATGCACTGATTCTCCACTAAATGAGTGCTTCGACATTCAAACTTATACCAAGCAATTCAAACCCACTATTAATCTAAAAACCCTTATGCAAGTACAAATGCATGTTTCTAAAAACTAAAGTGATGAATGATCGCGCATTCCCCACTCCCTTAAGCTTTCTAATTGACCCATGTAGCGAGTTGCAACTCCCTGATTGTTTTAAGATCAAAGGGTACCAGGTTTCAAAATGCCCCTACGGACTTAATAACTCGAGTAAAAAAGGCTATGAAGTGAGGTAGACTTATTAAGCAAATGCAATAATGAAGTGCTTTTATTTTTATTTTTTTTCAAGTTTGTGTGTGAGTACCCTACTCATTAAGCTTTCTAATTGACCCATGTAGCGAACTTTAGGCTAGTGACTCCCAAGTTTCAAACTTAAGGCACCAAGTTTCAAGATACTCCTATGAGCTTAATTACTCGAGTAAAAAAGGCTTCGAGATAGGGCAATGCAATGCAAAAATGAAAATGGGCTTAGAACTTTAGCATACAGTCATTACTTAGCTTATACTTGACGAAATACACTCCACACAAAATTTATTTCCAACATGCATGGAATCACCACACGTCTAGACAGTCACCTTCACCGGGTCGACCACCCCCAAACTTGTCTTACAATAGGATCAAGAGATTTAGAGTTTTAGAAAATATTGGATAGGTTGATAAAAATTAGAATACAAGCTCACAACCTAGTTCTTCTACTCCATTAACCTCTTCACTCTTCAACAATTCCCAAACTTCACCAACAATCAATCATGACTATTGTGCTCAAGATAAATATGATCTTGCATGAATAAGCATTTTGTAAAAGTAGACACAAGTAGCATATTGGTCATAAATCATGAATCAATAACAATTTTAAACATCTAAGTAATCCTGGCCGGCAAGGCTATTTAACATGTCAATACACAATAAGAAATCACCCCCAAACTTGAAATGCACAATGTCCTCAATGTGTAAAATAAAATCAAAGTAAGAGGAAAGAAGTTACTAGACATCCCAAGAAGTGGTGGGGCACTCATAAGTAGTCTTGAGCATGTGAACATCTCATTGCAAGCACCAACAATCCACCCCCAAACTTGTGTTGAAGCCTCCAATCGATTGAACACAAATTTCTCCAATGAGGCATTTCATTGAACACCTTGTGAGCATCCTATGAAAATACAAGAAAAGAGTAGATATTAAGTGGTGAATGACCCACAAATTAAAGTTACATTCAAAATTTTAATTCTAACTCATAAATCCAATATAATTTGCCCATTCACATCAATATTAAATCACACTTGAAGATAAAATACAATATGCACCAAGTGATTTAAAAATGAGTTTTAAGCAAATATTTGACTTTGAAAGTTTGATATGCGTGCATTCTAGAATTAAATGAGAATGCATTTGAGCTATTTCACACTACCCAACTTGAGGAAAATAAATGTCGAAGATAGAGATTTGGCGTAACCAACTTATTTGTAAGAAAGTAAATAAAATGCAAGAAAGTAAATAATATGCAAAAAATAAAAATAAAGCAAGTAAAGGATAGAGAATGGGTTGCCTCCCATTAAGCGCTTATTTTAAAGTCATTAGCTCGACTCTCCGCATAAGCATTTCATGGCACTCTAAACATAGCTTTTGATGCCTTGCTCATTTTGCTTATTTTGACTTTGCTCCACTCTTCATTGATTCGAAATACTTGTACCTTGCCCCTTCCAATATCATAGGACTTGCCTATTCTATCCAATTCAAACTCAACAATGTAGACTTGCTCCTCCTCAAGTGGCTTAATCACAAATTCTATTATTGGACAATCAATGAAGTTGAGAGAATTTGATTTGATCTCTTCCTCATTAATTGTCACTTCTCCAAGTGATTCTTTTGTGATTAAATTATCATTCACTTCAAGCTCATCTCCATTTGTTGATGTCTCCTTAGATTGAATGACCGATCCAAAATTTGAATCCATGGGCAATGGCAAGTTTTTCCTATTAATCCCCAAGATTGGATTATACCCCCACATTTGAAATCCTTCCCAATACATGTAATCTCCCCTAAGCATATCATCCTCATCCAACTTGGCAAGTTCGTTGTAATACTTTGCAAGTACCTTCTCATTCAATAATGGAGGACCATCTCCCAAAAGAGTGATGTCCTCATCCCAATTATCCTGTACACAATCTCCCAAGAGCACGTAACTCACATCCGATGTGTCAATTGCTTTCTTTCGGCATTTCAAATATCGTCTAAACTCAATAAGTTTTGACGTATGCAATCTATTACCCGAATACAAACATTGTCCGTTACAATGCATCATGTAACAAATTTCACAACTTGAATAATCTCCAAGCATGTATTCATCACCCATGTTGAGATTGTTCATTGCAATTGCTTTCCTATTTTACCAATATTAGAATCAAATATGCATAGAAAGAAAACCAAACACAAGAGAGATTAGAGTTGTGGTGGTTAACCAAAGGTAACAAAATAAAACATAAAAGAAAAATAATTACAAGTTGTTAAAACCAAAATTAACTAAAGTAATAATCAAAGTAAAAACAGTCCTCGGCAACGGCGCCAAAAACTTGTTCGCTCAAAATATAGTGTACCGAAAGCGCATGGATCGCGTACAAGTAATAAAGTGGACTTTTTGAGTCCGAATTTTCGATCCCACGAGGAATGTTTACTTTAGATTATACAACTTTAATTACTTTAATTCTAACAACAAAGAGAAATACACAATTAATAAGATGGATTTTTGACAATTCTAAATTAAAGGAACTAATTTTAAACCAAATTAAAATAAGGAAAATGGAAGATAAAATAGTTGGGATTCATGATTTCACTTAACTCTTGCTTAAGTAATTTCTCAACACATGCAAATTAAAAAATTACTCATTTACAATGTTAAACCCGATTTTCCAAGTTTAGCTAATTATCTCTCTCGAGTGAAATTAACCCTAATCAATTGGTTTAACCTACTAGATCTCTATGTCGATTAAGGTCCAATCAATTGCATTAACTCTTTATGAAAATAGTTAAATGGATCATCTAGGTTTAAGGTATATCTCTATCCTTAACAAGAACCTAAAGCATTTGTTATTTGGTCTAAAATGCACAATATCTCTCGATTACCATACACTTCACAAAACATATATTTTGTGATCAATCAAACACATGGAATAATTTCAATAATAAACACACATGAAATAAGTTTAAAATTAATAAACAAACATTAAAATTACTTAAACTAAGTTAAGTTACATCAATCATCCCAACATAAAACAACTAGCCAATTGTATAAATATTGCACAAAAATTGAGGTTTACAAAAATAAATCACAAAATATAGAAATCAAAGATTAAAAATACAAAATAATGAAATAAATCACTTCCCTTGATTTTTGCCCCAAAATTCCTTCAACAATGCTTTGAATCTTCACCTCACTTTTTGCTTCATAACTTCAATGGAGACTAGCAACATAGAAACAAAACTAAACTACAAACAAAAATTACAAACTAAAGCAAAAATAAAGAAAAGAAAAAAAAAAGAAAGAAGAAGAAAAAAAAGAGGAGAGAGATGAGCTTTTGAGGTAAGAATGGAGAGAAAAAGTATGAGCAAATCTTAGCAAAAATGCCCTAAAAACACCCACTTTCGTGTAAATCCGCGAACAACAGCATTTGGGCCGAACCGGGTCGGCCCATATTATCGCTCAATTTTTTTACCACGCGATCGCGTAGTTTAATTACTCGCGATCGCGTGGTTGACTTGAAAACCCTCGGGTTGGTTTTTGGCCTGACTTCGCGAACACTACCTAGTCGATACACGCGATCGCGTGGTTCACTAGGCAGCTTCGTCCTTCCATGATTTGCAATTGGGTCCTCCAACTTCTGGTATTCTTCAATTTAGTCCTCGAATTTTGACTTTTATTACAAATATGCCCTGAAATATTTGCAAAGTAGGTCCTCCATCTCTCTGAGATGTTGCAATTGAGTCCCCAAACTTTTGATTTCTTTCAATTAGGTCCTTGGACATCGAAATTGCTCTTCTTTTCGCTCAATTGCTCTCCTATCTTGTCTATTTTCTTTCCAATTGAGGTTTTACCTAATTGTACAAGATAAACACAATTTATAAGTATAAATTCGCTCAATTACTCAATTAAATTGTCGATTTAAAAGCAAAATAAGTGTGTAAAACACACTTATCAATACTATATAGTCAGAACTACAACAATGAAATCAAAAAATGATGTCAAAACTTGTCAAAATTAGTATTCAACATGGAATTCATATAAAAGGCAGGTAGTTAATGGGAGAAAGGAAAGCATACAAATGTGCATGCTCAAAGTGAACATCTGGAAGACTAGTTATAATGTTTATGTTGAAATGAATCTCTATATTCATTATTTGATATTATACACGGGAATCATGCACTTGCAATATTCATCATCTTAATACAGTAAAGATTATTTGGGACTAATAAATAGTTCTAATAAGACTAATTGCTGGACATCATAACATTCTGAGTTCCTAAGTTTTAAGTCCTTGTTTGGTACCAATTATTCAAAACAGCGGAGTTACAACCACACGTGACATATTTGCGACCGTAACTTGACTTCTGTCCCACTTTTTTTTGTTGTAAACAAGGAAAAGAAATAAACTGATCTAGCAATAAACAAATGGAAAAGTAAAGAACTCCCCTCTCTGGTTTCCTCCCGAGCAATGCCTTTATTTACTGTATTTGGCTCGACTGGCTGCTTCCTCCTTCAACCTGGATCAATTGGTTTCCCAAAGCTCAATTTCTTTTTCATGTTCTTCATCTGGGTTTGCAAAAAAGGGGACAGATGCGATATAAGAGACTTTACCTGATTGTGGTAACTTTGGATAATCATTAAACATAACAACAGCTTCCTGCACTGGAGAATCACTCACAACAGTAGAATGAACTGAGTTAGCATTATCAAGGTCTTTCATGGAATCATAAATATTGAATTGAACAATTTGAGTGTGCCACTACTAACATCTATCTTGGTCTTAAATGCTTTTAGAAATGGTTCGCCTAAAAAAAATAGGAGTAGAGTTAGGGGAGTGGTCATCATTCATGTCCAACACATAGAAATCTGCAGGAAATACTAACCCCCTTACTTGCACTAGAACATCTTCAACTACCTCATCTGCATAAGCATTAGAATGATCGGCCAGTTGAATGATAACATTAGTTTCAATTTGTTTGGAAAGTTTTAAAGAAGCATAAGTAGATCTAGGCATGACATTAATAGATGCTCCTAAGTCTATCAAGGCACGATCTATTTTCTTATTACCTATTCGACATGGTATGGTAAACATACCTAGGTCCTTGCACGTGGGAGGCGATTTTCTTTGAAAAAATGCAGGCACAGATTCTCCCATTCTTACCATCTTGTCCCCCTTCATCTTTCTCTTATTAGTGCACAGATCCCTCAAGAACTTTTCCTAGCGTTGTACTTGCTTGATTGCATCCAGTAGGGGAATGTTCACTTCCACTTTTCTTAATGTCTCCAACATCTCCCTTTCCTTGATTTCCTTGTCTGCTTTGACTAATCTGCTCAGAAAAGGGGACCGGGTCATTTTAACAATCGAGTTGGGGTTGGGGTTTGAGACGTGGCATCCTCCCTTTCTTCTTCTTCTTCTTCTTCTTCTTCTTCTTCTTCTTCTTCTTCTTCTTCTTCTTCTTCATTTACGGGGATTCGTTTGTTTGGATCCTCAATCGATTTTCCACTCTGCAGGGTTATGGCACTCAGGTTTTTTGGGTTGAGTTTAGGTTGAGATGGAAACTTGCTTCTTGATTGTGTCTCTAGTCTGTTAATGGCTGTGGTCGTTTGGCTCATTTGGTTCTCCAAATTTTGAATGCTAGACTTGGTATCCTGATGAAATTGCAAAGTGTCATATGCCAATGTTTTAACCATATCTTCAAGAGACATACCTAAATGGGAAACCCTCTGTAGTACTCACTTGTTCACCATTTTCCTCTTGCAACACCTGACAAGTATCTGTTGGATGTCCAAAATTCACACATATCCTATATGCCTTATCTTTTTGTGAGTTCCCTACAACAAGTTGTTTAACAAGATTTGTCAGGTCAGATAGTTGATTTTTAATATTGGAACCACTTACCTCATTCACGCGGCGGACTTGCACATCCCTATTTGAATTGAATTGTTGAGTGTTCTCATCCATATTGGAGATCATAGCCCGTGCTTGTTCCGGTGTTTTATCCATCAGTGCACCCCCACTTGTAGCATCTATCATGCTTCTATCCATTGGTAGTAGCCCTTCATAGAAGTACTGCACTAAGAGTTTCTCACTAATTTGGTGATGGGGGCAGCTCGAGATGAGCTTCTTGAAGTGCTTCCAATACTCGTACAATGTTTCTCCATTGTATTGGAACACCCCAAAAATTTATTTTCGGATTGTCCCAACTCTAGATGCAGGAAAGTACTTCTCTAGGAATAGCTTCTTTATGTCGTTCTAGGTGGTGACTGATCCGGATGGTAGAAAATATAACCAATGAGTAGGAGCGTCCTTCAGAGAGAACGGGTAAGCTCTCATTTTGATTTGCTCCTCGGTGATGCCCGTCGGTCTGATGCTATCACAAACCACATGGAACTTCTTGAGATGCCTGTATGGATCCTCACTAGGATGTCCTCGAAAAGTTGGTAGTAGATGGATAAGTCCAGATTTGAGCTCAAAGATTTTGTTCTCTTCCACTGCCGGAAAGGTGATGCATAGTGGTTGTTGAGCAACATCCGGGGTAGATAATTGCTTGAGAGTCAGATTGTTATTTGCTACTGTCATTGGTTGTTATGTTGTCCTTCTTTGCTGTTGAAAAGTTCTCTCGATCTCTTGGTCAAAATAAAAATATTCAAAATTAGTTGATCGAGTCCTATGCATGTAAGCAAAGAAATAGACAAGCAATATTTAGTGAAAAATTACAGAAATAAAGGAAAAAGTAAAATAAATGCAGAAAAGTAAAATTCTAATTAATTAACACTAAATTGGTTAATCGTTCCCCGGAAACAGAACCAAAAATTTGATGCCTGTTGTAATGCATTAAAATAATAAATAATTCCTTACTCTCAAAATATTAATTAATTAATAATGTAGTAGCGAGAGTAAGGGTCGATCCCACCAAGAGTGGTGAACTTATTAGTTGCTCAAGAAATTAGAATGGAATGGGGGGATTGTGATGTTTGAATTTGCTTAAATGAAAAATATGCATAGAACAGTTAAATATGTAATGAATTAAATGAGAGAAGATCTTGTTCTCGGGTTCAGTTGTGCCCCCCAATTATTGTTATACTTTTCCTGGTAACATGTTTCTATCCCTAATTCAATCATCAATCGTAAATAATCAAAAGGCTTTGATTATCTCAATTCTTTCTTATGTGTATTGACTCAAAACAAGCTCTTTGAACCAATTCTAGTCAATGGACAATCCTAAACAAGCTCTTAGGATTTAATGCACGATTAGTATGAAAATTGAGAAGAATAGATTGAATTGGATTATTAATTTCACAAACTCGAATTAAATAATCTAAGTTGAATTATTGTTAAACCTGCTCGAGATTTATTTGCTACTAAATGTCAAGATCTAATAACAAATACAGATGAAAAGACTTAACATAGCACATACATGAGTAGAGATTAAACAATTTAATTGGCCAAATCAAATTTATTAATCAACAAACTCAATAATTCAACGATTGAAATAAGGGAATCGATTCAATATTACTAGTATAAGAAAAGAAAATAACAAAAGAAAATAACAAAATTGAATGAACACAACTTCCCTTTTGAACAAGACAAGGAAACTTAGCCCATCATAATCATGGTAAAATTTTTAATTTGCTTCATGAATTCCATTGGTTGTAGATGCTTCTTGCTTGAAAATCTCCCAAGAATTCTCTCTTCAAATCTCTAATTTTTCCCCTTTTAAAGCTCAAAGCAAAGCCCCTCTCAAATAATATTTTCCAACCCTTGTTTTGTGGTGAATTTCTCCTTTTATAGGTCCCAAAAACGTACCCTAAGAATCCAAAGAATATATGTCGTAGATAGATATTGAAACCAACTAGGAAACTTTCCGCGGGGAGCTTACGGCCGTAAGTCTGGAGCTTACGGCTGTAAATGCATTACTAGAAATCTTTGTGTTTTAAAGTTATGGCCGTATGTGGATTTCTGCAGATTTTTCACTTACCCATAATATTGATTTACCGTCGTAAGTTATTTGCAGTCTTTGTCCTCGAACTTCATTTTTTAGTGTATTTTAGTCCTTTCTTCCTCTTTTCTCTTCCTTTGTGATCCTACACAGCATAAAACATAAAATGCATTAAACAATACTTAAATAGGATCAAACCAATAAAAAATAGGACGACAAGTGAGCCAAACAAGTGCAAATAAAGCACTTATCAGAACCCTTATCGAAGGAATTGCGCATTAATTTTGAGCAATCTGACATAAAAAAACTCTCGTTCTTGTGTGAAGGAATTACGAATTAATCTTTTGTAGTCAAGCTTCGTTCTTGTTCATTTCTCGCATGTTACGCCGACTGATCCTCTCTCGAGCAGAAGAAGGTAAAATGTCTGTGACGAACAATTTTAACTGTCTTTCTTTCTTTCTTCTATTCAGATCTAAAGGTACCACGTTGGGATGCAAATTACTGTGAAATCTTATCACTTGTAAATGTGAATTAATCTATGATAATCCAACGGTATTCTGTTTCCTTTGTTGTTGTGAAATAATGAGGTTGAATTTTCGTGTGTCCTAGAGTCTGGAATTACATGTACGTTATCATCTTGATTAATTAGCCAAATTTCTTCCTTTGGTTTGTTGATTTCAGTTGTATTGAAGCTGAGATGAGAAGCCGATATATGAAGTCAATTAGGAGGTTAAAGTGCTGATGTGGCTCAGTTCACTAGTAATATTGTGTCACAGTGGATCTGTTTGGCCACGTCGGACAACTCTATTAACATTTTTGTTGAAAATGTCTACTGGTGAGGAACGGTTGACAAATTAAAAAGTTTGGTGAGCGTTGGTTTCCACTTGAAAGTTGGGTGAGTAAGTAGTTTCACTTTCAAAGTTCGGTGAGTATCTCTTCATTTTACCCTTAAAAAATTGGGAGATCCATAAAGCATCGAGAAATTGGTTTAATTCACAGAAAAACATGTCTCGGAAGAGGAACTACAGTTTGAGAAGAAGATCCCTTTTTTTTTTCCAAGTTTACCCTTCTCTTATACAATTGAAAGAAAGCGAATTTCCTTTAATTCCAGTTTTGCCCCAATTTTAATCAATTGATATGAAATTAATTATTTAGTTGAGTTGAATTGAATTAATATTTGTGGGAAGAATATATTAACTCTAAGAATTGAATTACGAAGCTAAATATATTTGATGTATTTTTTGTTTTGTCTGTAATGTGAAGAAGTGCACGTGTAGTAATAGAATATATGATAAAATAAATAATTCCAATAAAATAATAATCAAAACTAAATTAACTAGAAAAATAAGAAACACTGTTCATTTGGTGTGAAATTTGAAGTTTTGGGTTGTATATGAGTTAATAGAATAGAGTAAGAGAACGTATTTTTGTTTAAAGCTAACTGTATTTTAGAGTTATGAGTTGGAGATGGCTTTAGAAGAAAGAACTTCTTCATAAGAACATGACTTAGAATCTGGACAATTAAACAATGTGAAAGCAGAAATAAAATCATAGTCATCAAATCTTTGGCGATGTCTTATTTCCCTTCTAGTTTTGTCCCTTGCAAGTTGATAATCATGAAGATTTATTTCAATTTCAATGTTGGACTCAAGAGAATCGGGTGTAGTGTTAGCAGTAGGTGAATGAGGGGGTTGCTCCACCTAAATCTAAGTATCAGGTTGGTGATTTTCATCTTGAATATCTCCAAAACTTAGTTCAGTTGTGAGAAAATCTCTTTCACGGAAATTTTCAAATTTTTTTAGTTTTACAAGAACAAATATTTCCATTGAAGACAACAGACCTACAAACTATAAACCTGAAGCCCTTTTTTCTTTAAACCACAGCCTGTAACCCTTTAACACCTTCCCCATATCCAATAAAAACACATTTTAAAAATTTGACATTAAATTTAGTTTAAATTTGATGTGAGTATGCTACACAACCAAAAATTTTGAGATGAGAAAACTCAGGAATGGTTACATCCCATATCTGACCAGGTATTTTAAAATCTACAGCAGTGCAAGGTGATTTATTGATCAAATATGAAGCAGTTTTAACATCTTCGAACCAAAATAATTTTGGTAAGTTTGACTCTATCAACATACACCTTGTTCTTTGTAACAATGTATGGTTCATTCTCTTAACAATCTCATTTTGCAACTTAAACACAGATACTGTAGCATCTTTAGATTTCAACAAATGAATCCAAGATTTATTAGAATGATCATCAACTCTAAGAAATAAATACCTAAAGCCAGAAACAGTACTGATAGGGGCGACCCCATAAATTTGCATACAAGTATTCTAAAATATCTTCAGATTTATGAACCTCTTTACCAAGTCTTTTATGCCAAAGATTAGTTTTGTCAAACATCATTACTAAAAATTCATTCAATTTCTAATAATTTCAAACCTCTTTCTCCTAAGTGTTCAAGTCTTTTATGCCAAAGATTAGTTTTATCAAAAATATTTTCTGCATTAAAGGAATTAGTACAGATTGGATATGTTTTTAAGATGTAGATGCCATTTGTTTTGGGAATTCATGAAATCAATGTGTTTTCCTAAAGAATTCTTAGGTAACCTTTATTAAGTCTAATATCACAAGACTCACTATCAAGTACACCTAAAGATACTAGATTTCTTCTTAAATCAGGAGCAATTCTAGTCTAATTTAATGTAAGTGTTTTATTCTTCTCAAGTTTCAACAACACTTTGCCAACACCTTTACGTCAAATCATTTCCAAGTTTAATAGATCCAAAAGATTCAACAAAAAAATTAACAAATAATTCCCTATTAGGGCACATATGAAAGTACAACCAAAATCTAAGATCCACTCATTTTTTGGTTTCACCAGTAGTTGTCACATAGACTACCCCCCTATTGTTTTAAGCTACAGCTTCAATTTGATTATTGTTCCCGTTATCTTGTTGTTTCTTAAAACAATCTTTTATTAGATGACCGGTTCTCCCACAGTAATAGCACTTCCTTATCTTGTTTAATTTTTCTTGATTCTTACTATCTTTAAACACGTTGATTATGAATTTCTTCTAGTAATTATTTTTTCTAGACTTCTTGTTGAAATTATTCTAGATTTTATTGTCCTTCAAAGAGTTTTTCTTCCTAATAGAAGGTCATATGATGTTATAGGTTTTTTTTTTCTTCTTCCTTCCTATGACTAGCTCTCATTTCTAACTCTTTAGTTTTTAAAGCAGTATGGGTAATTTCAGTTTTCAATGTTTGACCCCATTATTTTAAGATATTTCTTAGGTCTTTGTATTTATCTCCTATGACATTCAGTAGACACACTCCCTTTTGGTCATCAGACAACTTTTCTCCACATTTTACTAAGTTATGGGAGTTTATTAAACTTATTCATGTTCTCTTCAACATCCAAAGAAGATTCAAGTTTAAAACTGAAATATTGTTTCCAAAGAAAACATTTATTTTGAAGTGTCAGAGTAAGGAAGTCTTCTTCTAGTTTAGTCAAGAGTTGCACAACAATTTTAGTTTATCTTACTTGTCTTATCATTGTAAAAAACAAATGAAGGAACAAGTTATTCCAAGCACTTTCATCCATTTTACTTTTCCTATCTTGAGCTAAAGTGGTAGGATATGATTCACCAAGAGTTTTAGCACTTTTCATAGTTTCATTTTCTAGCACCAGGGATTGAAGTCTCCTTTGCCATTCTAAATTTCAACATCAACTTTAATTGTAGCCATAGAAATCAGACAGAAAATGCAGGTGTTTGCTAAAATAGTGTGTACCGCAAGCGCACGGTTGCGTACAAGTAATAAAGTGGACTTTTTGAGTCCGGATTGTCGATCTCACGACGAATGTATACTCAATCATACTCTAATTAATTTAATCATAACAAATTAAACATACAATTAAAAGATGGAGTTTTGTGAATTCTAAATTAAAGAAACTAATTTTAAACCAAATTAAAATAAAGAAAATGAAAGATAAAGTAGTTGGGATTCATGATTTTACTTAACTCTCGCTTAAGTGATTTCTCAACACATGCAAATTAATAAATTTCTTATTTACAATGTTAGACCCGATTTTTCAAGTTTAACTAATTACCTCTCTCGAGTGAAATTAACCATAATCAATTGGTTTAACATACTATATCTCTATGTTGATTAAAGTCTAATCAATTGCATTAACTCTTTGTGAAAATAGCTCAATGGATCATCTAGGGTTTAATGTATAGCTCTATCTTTAACAAGAACCTAGAGTATTTGTTATTTGGTCTAAAATGCACAATATCTCTCGATTATCATACACTTCACAAAAACATATATTTGGTGATCAATCAAACACATAGAATAATCTGAATAACAAACACACATATAAGCTCAAAAATTAATAAACAAAAACATTAAAGTTACTTAAACTAAGTTAAGTTACATCAATTATCCCAACATAAAACAACTAGCACATTGTATAAATATTATACAAAAGTTGAGGTTTATAAAAATACATCACAAAATATAGAAATCAAAGATTAAAATATAAGATAATGAAATAAATCACTTTCCTTGATTTTTACTCCAAAATTTCTTCAACAATGCTTTGAATCTTCATCTCACTTCTTGCTTCATATCTTCAATGGAGACTAGCAACTTGAAACTTAAACCAACCTACAAACTAAATTACAAATTAAAGCAAAAACAAAGAAAAGAGATAAAGAGGCTAGGGTTTAAGAGTGAAAACATTGTCATTGTGAAGAGAAAAGTGGGAGTATAAATACTCCAAAAAAGTAAACCTAAAAAAGTCCCAAAAAAGCATCCAAACCAAGCCAAACACGCCCTTAACTTAAAATAATAAAAACAGAAAATAAAATTCGAACTGTGACTAAAATAGCCCACGTGATCGCGTGGAAAACATAAATTTTTTCTGTTGAATTTAATGGGCAAATAGCCCACGCGAACGCGTGGGAAACAGAAATTTTTTCTGTTGAATTTAATGGGCGCTCAGGCGAGCACCCATTATCCAAAAGGCATGGGCATAAAGCCCATGCCAAATATATATATATATATATATATTTTTTTTATTTTTTTTTTTTCTATTTTTTTTTCTTTAAACTATTTGCAACTCAAGTCCCTCATCTTCAATTTAATCCTTGAATTTTGATTTTTATTACAAAATGTCCCTGAAATATTTGCATCTTTAGTTCTTCAACTTTTTGAGATGTTGTAATTGAGTCTCCAAACTTTTGATTTCTTTCAATTAGATATGTGGACATCAAATTTACTCATCTTTTAGCTCAATTGCACTCTAATCTTGTCCATTTTCTTTCCAATTGAGGTTGTACATAATTGTACAATATAAACACAAATTATAAATATAAATTCGCTCAATTTATCAATTAAATTTTCGATTTAAAAATAAAATAAGTGTGTAAAACACACTTATCAGCAAGCATGAACAATAAGTTTTAGAATACAACAGATAATACAACTATTTTTTTTTTATAGAGATATCAAAAATGAACATTCAAGTAGTATATATTACAAAGATTAACCAAAACAATGCTAAAATTATATACTGTAATCAAGATGATCACATAACGTAAAGAATAATAACTCTGTACAGAGACGGAGATAGGGGTAGGGGGCGACGCGCCCCCCCAACATTGTCCGCTGGTCCACTATTTCTAATTAATTTGTAATATATTTTTCAGTTTCACCCCCTCAGAAATTTGGACTCGTCCCCTCAAAATTTTGAAATTTTTTTTCCATTAATAAATATTGACCCAATAACTTATACTTTAAAATTTAACCATACAAAAATCTTAGACCAAAACAAAAGATCCAATAGTTACTTAAATAAATAAAAAGCTCAAATTCAATACAAAAGCAAATGACCCAAATTAATTACCCAAAAACATACCCAGCCCACCTAATCTTGTAATGCCTAATCAGACTACATACCTCAGTCCTCACAACCCAGAACCCTTGGACTCATTCTTCCTCAAATCGACTCCTCTCCGCAGCTTCACCACTGCCTCGGCTCGAGTTCGGTTGCTCTACCAACAAAAACTCAACTTCAAAATTATAGAGAAGATGGATGGGATGGATTGTTGAACAATGTGAAGTCATTTTGTACTTTAAGACATATAGACATTCCTGATATGACTTCTTTATATACAGCAGGTCAAGGGAGGACTTCTAAGCAAAAGGATCCTATCACTTAACAACATCATTATAAAGTTAACTTGCCTATTTTGGTACTCAAAATTGTCGTTTCAAATCCTCTTAGTTAAAAAAAAAAAAAAAATCGAGGGCGGACCCTAGGACTCCACCCCCCGTATTTTCGCCCCCACAAGAATAAATTCCTGGCTATGCCCCTAACTCTGTAAATGTAAAAATTCTTCCGGTGTATCCCTCAACTTATTTAGGTGAGCCCTATATTCTATCAGATTCTCAAATTCTCAAGAAATCCTAGACAAATGTAAACATAGGGTGATCAAAACTAGGTTTCGATGGAGGATATTTGGAAAGAACTAGAAATGCTTGGGTAAAAGAAAAATATCACCTTATTTCGGATTTAGGGTTATGGAAACCTTGGGGATTTGTTAGCAATTTTATACTATTTCCAGGTTTAGAGTCATGTATTCAGATCCAAGAAGTTTCTAGTATAATGAACCAAGATCAACCTCCAAAATCTCAAATCATTTAAAAACTCAAGGGCATCATTTATGATTTACCCATAGTTCTTCAGATCTAGTGGTTTTCGACACGAAATTAAAGATTCAAAACCAGAAAATTTTCAAAAATGTTCAAATAGAGAGATTTTAGATGAATTTTAAAAGATCATCACAAATCTGAGAATTTCTAGAGTAAACACCAACATTTTCAAAAAGTTTGCCTAGGTCATACAGATCTAAAGATCTTTAACAAGAAACACAAAACTTAAAATATTTTATCATGTTCTATACATATCTTAAAAAGAAAAACTATACAGATCTAAAAAATTGTAAAGAATCTTAAAGATTTGCAAAGGTTTTTCAAGATCTTTTAGATCTACAAAAGAATAAACAACAATAACCCCAACCAAGATTTGAAACAATTTATACTTTGAACCCTAAGATTTGATACAACTGTTATGAAATTACAAACCCAAAATCACAAAGTTCTAAACACGAACGTGTATAAAAATAAAAACATAAAAACCTTTATTACGAACAAATCATAAAACCAAGAAGTTCTGAAGAATTTATAGAATCGACAGATAAACTGCTCAGCATACACAAAGTCACCTAATGAACTAATCACAGGACATTCTATCAAAATTATACAATACTAAGTTGAATTACACAATATTCAGAACCCTCAAGAACCTCACAAGGAAGAGAAGGAAGAAGAATCTAGCTTCCATTTGGTAAAACTGTAGTTTAAAAACTAGTTTATTTATAATTTTGAGGTAAAATATATGATTGAAAAGTGAAGAGAGAAAATGTATGGTTAAAAAGTGGTATGAAAAATTGTGTGATTTATAAATTGATTTATAAATCTTTTACCAAACGGATGCCTAGAGAGTGAGATTTTAGACATGAGAGAGAGAGAGTCAGTCTGTAGAAGAAAATTTATTTGACTTATAAACATTGATACAAAATATCAACTAAAATGGACGGTTTCAATGATAGATGAATGTACCGACGGTCCAAATCATATTTAGAGTATATTGCGTCTCTAACTCGATTTCTTTAGATGGGAAAGTCTCTTAAATGGACAGATCACAAATATGCTCTGCTTCATTGATTTGGACTTCAGTACACATTCTTCAATAGGGCTAGACTCCTTCTTGCATATAGGATTGGTATGTTGGGCCAAATTATAGCTTACGCTAAGTAAATTTAACATATAGATATATCAATTAACATTCATTTTTTTACTTACTAGTGAATCACCCGTTCGATGTACGAGAAGAAATGTCTGGATAAAGATAATTCAAGCTAAAATTGGATAAATCCTTTAGATAAAATAAATAAATTTTGGAATAAGAGATAAGATCATCATTTATTGGTTTCATATGACTATAAATTTTGGAATACTTCTTTGTACACAATATTGTTTGTTATTTTGTTGGTCTTCCATTCTTATCACAAATCAAAATCTTTAATCCGGAACGATTTCTCACCATAGAAATTGTAACATAAAGTTGTCCATGTGTAAACACCAACCGTTTAAGAAGAAGTCTCGCATGCAAGAGTAATTGTCCTTGACTCTTATTGTTAGTTATGGCATAGGACACCATCAATGAAAATTGTCTTCTTTGAAATCAAATAGGTATCCTAGAATCAAAAGGACTCAACGACGTTATTAGAATAAATAACTTGTATCCTGCATTGCTGCTAGAAAGAATTTGACCATCTAGAACATGGTCGCCAAGTTTTGTAACTATCAACCTTGTTCCATTGTACAATCCCTATGTATGATCAATATTTCTCAGAATGGGCAATGCATATTGTAAAGGTAAATAAAGAGGATGCACTTCGCTTATTCGCTACAACGGTCCTCCACGTGGTGCAATAATGATATTCCTCTGTCCATGTTGTGTATCAAAATCCACCGACAATCAATCCGGAAATTTCATCGAAAACAGGCAAATCATATCTCCTATCATTGGTCGCCCACTGACCAACAAGTATAAGTCTTACATTTGAAGTGTTTTCCTCAATAATCTTTTCTCTAATCGACATAAAATGCCTTACCAACTTATTATATTTGTTTAGCATATCCTTCAAATCAGAAATTATACAATCATGCAATATTAAATCACATGAATCACTCCATGACCCTTTTTATGCTTTCAACCTCATTCTCATTGTCAACAATGTAAATTGTCCCTGACTCTTATTGTTAGTCATTGCATAGGACACCATCAATGAAAATTTTCTTCTTTGAAATCTAATAGGTATCCTAGAATTAGAAGTGCTCAATGACGTCCTTGGAATAAAGAACTTGTGTCCTACATTGTTGCTAGAAAGAATTTGACCATCTTAAACATGGTCGCCAAGTTTTATAACTATCAACCTTGTTCGGTTGTTCCATTGCAAAATCCCTATGTATGATCAATATTTCTCAGAATGAGCAATGGTTACTACATAGGCAAATAAAGATGATGCAATTCACTTATCCTCCACAATGGTCTAACATGTGGTGCAATAATGATATCCTTGTGTCCAGATTGTGTATCAAAATCCAACGACAATCAATCCAGGAATTTCATTGACAACAGGAAAATCATATTGCCGATCATCGATCGCCCACCAACCAATAAGTATAAGTCTTAAATTTGAAGTGTTTTCCTCAATCATCTTTTCTCTAACCAATATAAACTACCTTACCAATTTGTTTTATTTATCTAGCATATCCTTTAAATCAGAAACTATAAAATCATGCAACATTGAATCGCATGATTCACTCCACGTCCCTTTTCTGCTTTCAACCTTATTCGCATTGTCAACAATGTAAATCTGAGCAAATTGCGAAGCTGAACCGTCATCAAGAAATAGACTCCCAATCTTATGATAATTTTGATCGTGTAATCTGAAGATAGGAGGCCCTCTACCAATATTCAACCCATTATTTATTCCCCCCCATAGAAGTGAACGAAAACATCATATTATATGTTCGAATGTTCTCAACGAAATTCGTAATTTTGTCATCCATGCCATATAACAAATCTTTCAAAATATGAGAATGATCTTACATAAGAGAAATCTTTACTTTCCCTTGCATATAACAAAATAGGGGTGAATAAATAAACCCCGAAACCGAACTAAATCGCAACAAAAGGTTTGGTTTGGTTCGGTTTCAAATGTGAAATGGTTTGGTTCGATTTGATAAAATCCCAAACTGCCTTAAACAGTTTGGTTTATATTTCAATTGTCAAAACCACGGTTTGAAATAGTCAACCCGTCAAATTTTAAAAAATTAAAAATAAAAATAAAGGCAACGTTCAATTAAAAAAAATGCAACACACTTTTTATTGTCAATAAATCACAATTAAGGAGTCAAAGATTAATTTGTTTAAATCCAAAACCATCTGAAAATAATTTTTGCTCCTACATTTCATAATCATCATCCAAGATATTTTCTTAAAATATATTTTTTAATGTAAGAACCAATGTTTAGAAAATCGGACCGGACGAAAAATCGGTTCGATTGATGTAAAAAACGAGCCGAAAAATCAGAAACTCGATTGGTTCAACCGAGAACCGGCTGGGTTTTAAAACCAGATTTTCAATTTTTTTTTTCTTTTCTCTAGTTGTTTTAAGCTACTTTTATATATATAATTTTATCTTCTAAATGAATAAATATTAGTTTATTTAAAATAACACGTTTTTTAGAATTTTTTTTGACTTTTGGAATAATTTTTTATGTTTTAATTGAAATCGGTTTGACCTCGGTTCGATTGGGTCGGACCTTTTGACCCTTGACCCGTTTTTTTTTTCCTAGTTCTAATCGATTTTCAGTTTTCTAAACACTGGTAAGAACTAATTATAGTTTATTTAAGAAAAATTTAAAGTGAGAATTCTGATTACGATATGTTTATAACGTGTTCACCCCTACAACAAGTGAGAACTTCAGATTACGACATGTTTTACAATGCTTATCCACTATCTCTTAGAACCAAAAATTTGTTTTGCAAAATGAACACTTAAATGTAGGATCTCCAATATTCATGCACTCTGAACAATGAAATGAAGATGAAAAAGTTAATAATATAGACCATGTGTATAAACGATAAGATTCACTGTTTTGACCATTGACAATGGAAAACAACACATATAAGAAACGAATTCGATAATCATAAAAAAAAAAAAAAATTAAAATTGTGAGATTGATAAAAATACATAAAATTTATGGTATTATCCGTTTTCAATATTTATACAAAGTAATTATTTTTTTGATGGAAAGTATAATATAAAATTGATCAACTCAATTTTTAGTTAAGTAAAATTGGGAGACCAATTTACTTATTGTTGTAAAAATTTAAGAATAATAAATATTGAATTAAAATATAACAATTAATATCATGACATTGTCATTTTTTTTTTTTTAAATTTAGACTTAACAATTAGGACAAAAAATCATGAATAACTATATCATTTCAAAATAATATAAATAAATTTGTTAACTGTTAATGTTAAAAAATGTGATATGAGAGTTTCTGGAATAAACAATTAAATAATAATTAAATGTAATTGTAAATAAAATTATTTTGATAAAAAATCTAGTATAAAAAAGAACGTTATCATGATATGTATCAACGAACTTAAAAGTAGGATTATTTATAACAAAATTTAATACAACTTGATTAAATATTAGATATAAATGTAAATGAAAATTCGACATTAAATTTATATGACTGAACAAAATTATTCATCTATAAGATTAAGACCAATAAAATACCACAATTATTGTAAAAAATTATTTAGTATTAAATGTAACTTTCGATAAAAATACTCATTAGTGTGTGTTCAGAAACTATTATAACACCTCATAATTGGTGTTATTTATGTTTTCTAGATAAGATGTGTGGTTAAAAATTAGAAAGAGAGAAGATGTGTGGTTAAAAAGTGGTGTTGAGAATTGTGCCAATTATAACACCAAATTGTTGAACACATGCTAAACGCAATACAAAGGAGCTCGAATTTTTAGATTTACTAAATAACTAAAAGTGTAATATTATTTATAAAAGTTTTATACGATAGGGTTTATTTAGTATTAGATGTATAATACAACTTCAATATAATTTTGAACTGAAAAATTTTACATTGAATTTGTATAAGTGAACACAAATACTTATTTGTAAGATTCAAAATATTAATTGATTAGATTAATTTTATGAAATGAGAGGTTTAAACACAAATAGCCAAATATAAAATAAGTAAAAAAATTCCCCAAATAATTTATCTATAATTAAGCCTCATTCTATCATTAGTAGGAAGTAGCAGCAGCGTGAAAACAATAAAAGCTGAGTTTTTTCGCCAAAACTCATCTGCTTTTATATATTATATACTATATATACTATATTATATAAAATATGCGTATATAGATATGGTAATATTTATCTAGCGAAAATAACATATTCAATGAGAATACAATATGTGATCAAATAATAATTACTCTTATTGAGGAATTAAGTAACCATATTTTTTCAAATCACTTTTTTTTTTTTTTTTAAGTTTTAAATCACTTTTTAACCACACACATTTCTCAAAATTGCTTTCCAACCACATATTTTACTTTGAAAATATCACATTCTTTGTTTATATAAAAAAAAAAACACTCAAACAGAAGCCCTTGTTTGAGACTCGTTATTTGAAGAAAATGTATTTTATAATAGCGATTTTTAAGAGAATTCGTGATTAAAAAATATGAAAATTTACGTGTAAAATTATTTTTGGAAGAATGTGTTTTTGAAGATGAGTTTTTGAAATAATAGATCTCAAATATAGCGAAAGATCAAGAGCTAGGGATGACAATAATACCCACGAACCCGATACCCAATGGAGACCCGACATAAATGGGTGGGGATTACCCGACTAAATGGGTTCGTGGGTAGGGTATGGAGGTAAATTTTAAAACCCGACATGGGTATGGGTCGGGTGTGGGTTTTACTACAATATCCATACCCGACCCGCATACCCATTAATTTCATTTAAAAATTATAGAATTTAAAACAAAAGTGATTGTTTAAAAAAAATAAAAAAGTAAAAAAAAAAAATAGAACCCAAATATCTATTGACATTGTTATCGTTTAAACCTTAATATGTTTAAACTATTAACTTTGTTAACGTCTAAAAAAATTGTTCAAATTCACTTGTATATTTCAACATATAACAAGTTTTTTTCAATTCAAATTCAAGTGAAGCCCAATATTTAATTGATTCAAGTTAATCCGGAGCACCTATAACCTATTTAAATGAGTATATGGGTAGGGTATGGAGGTTGTAAATATTTAGTGGGTAGGGTATGAGTTTGGCAAACCCGACCCATACCTGACCCATTGCCATCACTATCAAGAGCTAAATATCGAGAACTGACCTCGTGTTTCCAAAATAATTATTAAGCATGCAATTAAATTAAATTAAATTAAATTAAATTAAGAGCATCTCCAATGTTTCACACAATGTTGGCTGTCAAATGTGTATGAGATGTAGACACAAAAATTCGTGGTTCCTACTTTAATATCTATTTTTCTCTCTCTTTCTTCCACATTTTCCCTCTTTTTCTCCACTTTTCACATATTCCAATCCAATGCTCTCCATAATTACACATCTTTCTTCACATTTTCCCTACTTTTTTATTAATTTATTTGAAATTGTATGTATCTTTCTCTTCTTTTATCCTTTTCTCGGTCTTTTTTTTACTTAAAACATCCACATCCTCTTCACAATTTAAATTTAAAATAATATATTTATCTCTTTCTCTCTCTCTTTTCTAATCCACATTTTCAATTCATAGCCTCGTTGGAGATGGTCTAAATATAGTAATAGGGAGTGCTATGCTGTTTTCTAGCTAATAAATACATTTCTGAATTTGAGGACTTAGACCCTGATTTCACGCCAATCTATATAAAAAATATGTGTGCTGCGTGTCTTGTAGTTTTTTTACTATCAAATCAAAAAACAGTTAACCCTGTTTGACATCTCAGTATAATGAGTCATTATAATTTACATAATTTTTCAAATTACTTTTTAATCATACATATTTTTTTTCTCTAATTTTTATCACAAAATTTACCTCGAAATTCGAAATAAATGACGAAATGAGCCGTGAGCCTTAGTAAACTCTGACATATTATATTATATATATATATATATATATATATATATATATAATAATAACGTTAATGAATAATATATTCACACATATATAATATACATATTCTTGTAACTCTTTCTTTCTCTCCGGTGCAAATTAAAATGGCAGTATCAGATACAAGGTCACCGGTGCCACCATTCTCGCAGACAAGGTCGGTGCCGCTTCTATACCGGAGGCATTCCAGCGGCGAAATACGAAACTTAGCCTCAATTTCCAGCAGTGTCTTGCCAGCTTTTGGCACAGTTGTGGGTGAAGGATCAATAAATTTGAAAAAATTTGTGATTGCACCCTATGATCGAAGATACAGGTCAGTATCTATTCAATTTCCATATTTATTTTAAATTAAGAGACAAAATCAGATGCCTACTCTCTGTTATTCATTTTCCTTCCCTTTCCACCCACCATCAACCACCGCCGCCGCCTCGGCCGACTTGGCTACTTCTTTTTGTTTTTCGTCAACAATCTTTAGTCCTTTAGTTTCTCAAATTTGTCTCTACATCTATGCATGGTAACCTCATAACTATGTACATACAGCTTAATTAACCAAGTAATATGATAATTCCTCATTATTTCCTCGTTAGTTTTCATTATTTGTTTTCTATATCGACATGCTAGATAAATATACTAGGTGAAAATAATTCACTTATTTAATTAGTTTTATAAATAGTTCTTTTTGTATGATGCCATGCCACATGGTGTATGGTAACACACTGCTAACTTTATAATAATAATAATAATAATAATAATAATAATAATAATAATAATTCCTAAAGAATTACGATGAAAAATAAATTTGTTTGCCTTGGGCCTACACCACGTTCTCTAGGCTTGGACGGCTAGGATGGAAGTAGAGCCATTTTTTGACTTTTTATGGTAGAGAATTCAATTTAAAATTGCAATTTTACTTCTGTATATTATAGACCATAATGGTCTATGAAAGCTCCCTTTTTTTTATTGAAAAAAAAATTGTGCCACTAGCCAAAGAAACTTGTAATAAACGATATAAAAAAGAAAGGATAATTTATATGATGGTAAAGGAATTGATCCCGTGCCCACAATGATGATGTCATGTGTCACAAATTATATCGGGACACGTGATAACACATTTTATGTTGCCTATTGTGGACCATAGATCGGGACTAATGATGGTAATACTTTTAAAATGTGTACTTATTTGACTAACAAAAAATTAGGTATGTCTGGATCAATAAAAGACGGAAACTAGGACGGGCTCATTTCAATTGCATTCTTAGACCACGTGCATCTACCAACTTTTGATCTAGAAAGTTGTACTGAATTGTTGATTTTTGGGTAACAAAATCTTGGTATCTTTTCTTTCTAAAAGAGTGACCATGTTTTCAACATGCAAATCTTGTTAGCGCCTGTTCGGCGGCTAGTGGAAGAAAAAAAATAATTTTTTTGTTGTTTTTTTAGGTAGATGAATGGTTAAAAAGTGGAGAGAGAATGTGTAGGGTTAGAAATTGATTTGGGGAATTGTGTAGTTTAAAAATTGGTTTAAAAATTTAAAAAAAGCCTAATCACTGAACAGAGAATAAATCTATCAATCAAATCATCTAAAAATTTGAAGGAGCCACAATATTTTCTCTTCATGACTAAAAGTATGTCGTCACTCAACCAAACTCGATCCAACTGAACTAAGCTAAACATGACAATAGATAAATATTTAACGTCTTTTTCTTTAAGATGTGTAGTTAAAATTACGGATCATGCGTAGAATGTTTATGAATTCAATTTGAATAATTGCAGGTGGTGGCAAGCATTTCTTGTGTTATTGGTGGTGTACTCAGCATGGTCATCCCCATTCGAGCTAGCATTTAGAGAAATGGGAACTGGTCCACTCATGCCAGTTGATTTGGTGGTTGATGCCTTCTTTGGCGTTGATATTGTTCTCTCTTTTTTCGTAGCTTACTTGGACACATCAACTTATTTGCTCGTCGATGATCACAAAAAAATAGCTATGAGGTATATATTTTCATAATGAAATTGGAGGATCAATATCAATATAAAAAGAAAATAATAAAGAAGTCTGGCTACATATATTTCAGGTATGTGTCGCATATGTGGTTCCCAATGGATGTGGCCTCGACCCTTCCATTCCATTCCATATACAAAATTTTCTCCGGAAAAAGGGACCATGGGGATGTCTTTGGCTTCCTCAACATGCTCAGGCTTTGGCGACTCAGGCGTGTCAGTGAATTCTTTTCTAGGTACCATGACTTGCCTACGACCTTAAACGTTAATAATTAATAAAACTTTTCAATTCACAAGTCATGTAAAGGATTTTTACGGCCTTCCCAATAAGTTGCTATTTTTCATAAATTTTATCCCTCGCCTCGAGAGCACGCTCGATACCATCAGATACAATGTTGTTATATGTTTCACCATCAAAAGAGCTACCAACTAATACCTTTTTTGATCAGGCTAGAGAAAGACACCCGATTCAGCTACTTCTGGACTAGATATTGTAAACTGATATGTGTAAGTATTCCATCCACAACTATGCTCACTTGTGCATAACATTTACAGCTACAGCTACAGCTACAGGGTGACCATTCTAATTCTACGTCAATACCAAAAATTAATCTAATTTATGACAATAATTTTTGGATAAACAGAATACTCATATTAGATTTTACCGTTTTATAACAGGTGACATTATTTGCAGTACACACGGCAGGCTGCTTCTACTTCTGGCTCGCGACTCATTATAGTCAATCAGATGATACTTGGATCGGGTCCCAAGTTTCTGATTTTGAAGACAAAAGTGTCTGGCTAGGATACACCTATTCCATGTATTGGTCAATTGTTACCCTTACAACAACTGGCTATGGAGATTTGCATGCACAAAACACTGGGGAGAAGATTTTCTCAATATTCTACATGCTTTTCAACATTGGCCTCACTGCCTATTTGATTGGGAACATGACCAATCTTATTGTCCATAGTTCCGTCCGGACATTTGCCATGGTAATCTTATATCAACACTACAACACTGTAGAATAGTAGAGATAAGCTAAACATGCTGAAATTGCACAATCGTCAATCCAAACCGTATACAAGAACCTTGCACCGTTGGTTCCACATGATCATGCACTCATTGCCATTTTCACATTTAAGCCTTATTTGATCCATGAGAAATTCAACAATTTTTCAACCACACGTTCAAAAATTTCTCCAACTTCCCCTGCACCAAACATACTCTTATTCTACACCTATATACTCTTCCACTTGTAATGTGTTCCGTTATTTTAAAAATTCATATACCATAGAGCACTGATATTTTCAGTAGAATTGATATTCTGCATGCAATAAGCATAAGTTTTTTCTAAATTCAACGACCCAAGACCTACCAAATCACTTCTCGTTGTCCAAATCCTACTATAATCAGTGTTTGTTCAGATTTATTTGGTATGTACATCTCAGAAACCTTTACAGCAATATAATGCTATTTAATTGTGGTTTTGAAGAGGGATGCCATCCATGAGATCTTGCGATATGCAAGCAAGAATCGACTTCCGATAGGCTTGAAGGAGCAAATGCTAGCACATGTGACACTTAAATTCAAAACAGCAGAACTTCAACAAGAAGAAGTGTTGCAACATTTGCCAAAGGCAATCAGATCTGGCATTGCTCAGCATCTCTTCCGCAAAACGGTAGTAAATGCCTATCTTTTCAAAGGAGTATCTGAAGATTTTATTGTCCAGCTGGTAATGTTCTTTTCCTCTCAGCATAATTATCTATGGTCAACACATATCACGGACAGATCTATGGCCTATAAAACATATCATGGACAGATCTAAGGCCAATCTTAATATATATTTTCTATTAAATTTGATATATAAGCCCTTTTTTGGTCTAGGAAATTTTGGGCAACTTTTCCTCCAAACTCATTTTCAACTACAAATTTTTATGGGACCCACCACTTTCACACATTTCAACATCTTTTCAACCACATATTCTTTCAAAAAATTCAAATTTCTTCCAAAATATTCTACACCAAGCAGGCTCTAAGAGTAAGAAATTGATATGTGCGAGATATTTAAGTGGTATTGACTTAAAAATTGAGAACATGGTGGCCGAATATTAAAGAGATTTTGATATTTTGAATTTACTTCTCTATCACAAAAGTTTTACATATGTTTTCGGAGTCCTAACCTGTTCTTTCCTCCCCAGGTTCCTGAGATGAGAGCAGAATATTATCCCCCCAAAATGGATATTATCATACAAAATGAAATACCAACGGATTTCTACATTGTAGTATCTGGAGCAGTGGTATAAAATATTCTCATCACATTTGCAATCATCATGTTCTTGCTGGCAAAGCTGACAAATCTAATTCTGCAGGACGTAATGACACACAAAAACGGACTGGATCAGGACAATCAGGTACATTTCTCAATTGTTTTATTCAGGAAAACAATATGCTTCAGTAGGTCATTTGTTTAGTTAGCTTACTGAAAGGGAAGAATTCAAGGCATGTGAGATCAAACTCATATAATAGAAAATAGAATAATTGAAGCACATCTAGAATCACGCACATATATAAGTTGTGCCAGATCCTCCAATCTTAGCACATTACAGTTCATATCATCTTAATGGGATAGCATGCAATAGTAGATGAAATTACTTGTTGAAAATCATGCCTTGTTCAAAATTTCCAGAATCTATTGAGCAAATAAGGAGAGATTAACAGACTGATGAACTAAGCTTCCTAGACGATGTAGCTATCATCATGAGAATACCACATATATGTTTCGAGACATGTAGACACGCATAACTATTAAAAAGGAAAAAGAATTTAGTGGTGACCTTGGAAACAGAAGTGTTTTTATAAGAATTTAAACAAGATTTTCGATTTGCCAGGTTGTAGAGTAATACTCTTCTCAGCTTTTGGTTAATCAATAATAATATGATAAAGTTAACTTAGCAGAAAACTAAAGCTCTATCATAAATATGTATCTTAGTGAATGCTAAATCCAGAAGTGATTCTTTCCCAATATAGAAAGTTAACCTGGAGTTCTTCCAGATCCTGTCAAAATTAACGTCCCCAGATATGCTTGGAGAAATTGGAGTGATCTTCAATATCCCTCAACCTTTCACAGTAAGAACAAAGAGGCTTTCTCAAGTCATTCGGATTAGTCATAATCATTTCAAGCAACTGGTGCAGCCGCTTAGTGAAGATGGGAAGATTGTTATCTCTAATTTTCTTCAGGTCAGAATTCTGAAATTTTGGAATTCACCAGTGAATTAAAGATTATTATTTGCCCTATTAGTAAGAATTATGCATCTTATACACTATTGGATAATACTGTCGTGGCATTGCTGGTCACTTATTGGATTCATCTGTTCTTTTTCAGAACAGCTTCCTCAAAATACCTATCATTGAAGTATAGACTAACTGATATTTCCAATTCTCAGCATTTGAGGGGCCTGAAAAAGGAGGAACTAGAGGAGATACCATTTGTGGAAGAATATCTTGCTGACTCAAACATTGAGGTTTTTTAATTTTTATTTATTTTTGGTTTTGTACAAATCTAATAAGAAGTTCCAACCAGAATTTCTATCATAGTAATTATTAACGCTTGACGTGAAATGCAGTGAAATACTTTTCTAATGGTACGCATGAACCATTTGTTCATTTTCAGGCAGTACAATCATCAGCACATGAACCACAAAATTATGGGGGACTGAGCCAAGAATCAAATGGTAAGCTCTCAACTCAGTTAAAACAGTTATTCATTTGCTTGCATAAAGTACACAATGTATTTTGAAAAGTTTACAGCTGATGAGAAACACAAATTACTTGAAAGTTATAATGGAATATTGTGTCAATACTCCTCGTTAGAAAATGGAACTTTCTGTGACAAATGCTAATGACTTGAAGAAGCTACAACACTGATCAAGTGATTGGTTCGTCATTAAATATAGATAAAAGGAGCTCTAATAGGACTGCAACTTTTGAATGAAGGAAGAGTCATATTTTCAATCTACCTTTTTACTCCCTTAAAATGGTGTGTATCTCAATCCCAACCTAGATACTGCCAGTTGACTACTTTTCTTCATCGGCTAGTTCAATCAAATGCCAAACCAAATGTTTTTATTGACAATTAGGTGACTCGTTGTCCTTATCTGAATCTATAATTTCGTATGCATGCTATTTGAGGGCAAGAGAAAAACAAAAGTGAATACTATAGAATCATGTGAATAGTAAGATAATTAGAAAATGTTCTATGGCGATACATCAAACACCTACAAAAGAAATTATTCTTCAATCTTTTTTGCAGGAATCCCTACATCTTATGCATCATCAAACACACTTCCTGCAAGGGTGGTACTCCACGGGCATCATCCAGATAACAAACAAGAAGAAAATGGGGGAAAACTAGCACATTTACCTGATTCAATGGAAGACCTTCTGAAATTAGCAGGTGAGCTCCATCAGAACATAGTACTCTAAGAAAATAGACTACTCATGCACAAAGTGAACTGGAAATTCCAAAACTTAAGGCCCCGTTCTCTTTGCTGTTTTGAGCCCGTTTTGAGTTTTCGATTTTTGGAAATATTGAAAACGCGTTCACTTTGTCCATTTTCAGAAACGCGTTTTTCAAAACACAAAAAAAAATACAAAGGAAACTCAAAACGATTTTATTGCGTTTTTGATATTTTGTGTTAAAAAGTCCAAAACGACCAAAACGCGGGTTTTGAATTTTTTTTTTTTGGTAAATATGAGATACTTCCTTCACTTGAAGTTCTTATATTATTTTGTTATTATATATAGATCCATGTTAAGATTTTTTTTTTTTTTTTTTTTGTAATTTATTTATTTATTATTATTATTATTTTTAAATGTGATACATTTCCTTCACTTGAAGTTCTTATGTTATTTTGTCATTATATATAGATCCATGTTAAGATTTTTTTTTTTTTTTTTGTAAATTTTTTTTTTTTTTTTTTTTACTTTTTGTAAAAGTGAGACACTTCCTTCACTTGAAGTTTTTATGTTATTTTGTCATTATATATATAGATCAATGTTAAGTTTTTTTTCTTGTAAATTTTTTATTTTTATTTTTATTTATTTATTATTTATTATTTTTTTGTAAAAGTAAGACACTTCCTTCTTTTGAAATTCTTCTATTATTTTCCTATTATATAGATCCATGTTAAGATTTTTTTATTTTATTTTATTTTATTTATTTATTTTTTATTATTATTATTATTATTATTATTATTATTATTATTATTATTATTATTATTATTTTTTTTTAAATGTGAGACACTTCCTTCACTTGAAGTTCTTATATTATTTTGTCGTTATATATAAATCCATGTTAAGATTTTATTGGTATAAGGTTAAATTTTTGTTTAGCTGAAACAATATTAATGATGAATTTATTGACATAGAGAACTAACTGATTTATTAACATTAAAATTAATGTAATTCAACAAATCAACCATTTTTTACATATAAAATATTACAAAATAAATATATCAAAAAATTACAAAATAAACGCATTTTTCAGTTTTCTATTTTTGAAAACAGTTTTCCAAAATCACAAAGAGAACATATTTTCAGCAATCCCAAAACAAACAACAAAAATCCAAAATTCAAAACAAAATCCAAAACTCAAAATTCAAAATCGAAACACAAATAGAACGACCCCTAAACCTTTTCAACGACACCCTCCATGAAAATCTAGGAAGCATCATTGATGACAAACACAATTGAACAAGAACAAGAACAAGATTGAGAAATAAATAGAAATAGAGAGCTAAAAAGAGAAGAAAGAGGATAGAATATAGAAGAAATTGGGGAGGGAAGTATTAGTTTATTTCATAATCAAAGTCTTAAGTATTACAATGAATTAGACCCTCATTATATAGATTCTAAGCAAATCTAATTTGAGAAGGAAACTATAACCTAATTCTAGTCAACCAAGGAAAATATAATAAACTAATCTAATAAAAACAAACACAATTTTAATCAAATTCTACTTTAAAATCCTATCTAAATCCTATATTTATTATTATCTTCCTTCCGCATCAATCATAGTTGCATTAATCCTTTCCTATTCAAATATATCTCTCTCATTTTTAACTTTCATGCTAGAAGAGTGTAAAGGTAGAAGAAAAGAAAAACCAGTACGATTATTACCTTTGGCTAACATATTTTTGGTGAATGCAGAAAGGAAGTTGGGGAAAAGAGGAACCACAATTCTCATGGGTGATGGCTCCCTAGTGGAAGATTTAAGTGCTTTAAGAGACAATGATCACTTATACATATTTTGAGAACAGCCACCTTGAGAAAATGGTACTACATGAAATCAATATTTTCAGCCAGTATAGAGTAAGAAATGAACACGATGATAAGTGTCAATCCCCTGACTTGTAAGTTGTAAACATACACAAAAACACACGAGCTTGAAATCTACAAGTCATGTGAAGATTGTAGAGAAATGCAACCTTGGAGCTTCAGTTGAGATCTCTGTTAAGCATGTTTAGAACATGAAAAGCAGCTTTCTGAAAATTCTCCTTCTCTTCTTCTAAGTTTTTCTCTTTGGAGAGCAGAGTCTTGTAATGTTTATAGTTTTCTTATATTTATTATTATTGTACCAATATAGTTGTCTTGTAATAGTTAGGGACTAGAATGAACTATATTGTAAGATAGTTTGTATATATATGTTTACAAGTGAATAAAGAAAAAAATCCTTTTTCTCATTACTTGGTATCAGAGACTTGGACCCAAACAAAACCTAAATCACGAACCCACCATCGCGACCTGGCTCTGCTGGACGCCTGGACCAGCAACGCAACCTGCTGACTTCCCATCTCCGGCCGCCGCCGACGACATCGATGTCGTCTATTCCGACCGACGATAGCAGCGGCTCGGGTGACCTTCCCATCGCGACCTCCAAAATCTCAATCTCCTACTCCAACTTTTTCCGACCTGCTTAAGCCCGGGTCTGCGTCCATTCCGTCACCTATTTTCGGCGAGAATTCCGGGGGTGTAAATCTGGAATCCTTCCAGCTAAGTATTGCAGTCCTTTCTTCATTTTTCAGCTCAGGATTTCTTTTCTGTTGGACAGTGGAGTTATTTTCTGTGTAATCTCCTGTTTTTAGAGTTTGTGTTGATAGTCCTGTTGGTTGAATTATTGTCTGAGAATTCCTTACCCATTAACTGTTGAGAAATGGCAGAGAACAAGATTGTGACCTCACTAATTCACGATACATCATCTCCGATCCACATTAAGTTGGATGGAAAAAATTATCGTGTTTGGTCAAAATTTTTAGAGATGCATATTGCTGGTAGGAGGAAAACACACCACATTTCTTGTGAAAAAACTGCACCAGGTAAAGATGAAAGTAGCTACAGTGAATGGGTGGCTGATGATGCCATTGTTAAATCATGGCTTATAAATTCTATGATTGATACTCTCGTGGTACACTTTGTTCAGTGTGATACTGCCCAAGATGTATGAAATGCGGTTAGGAGGAGTTACCTTGACGTCTCTGATTCGTCACAAATTTATGAGTTAGTGAAGAAATCATTTCAATTGAGTCAAGCGGGGTGGCCCCTTGTCACATACTACACCGAGATGAATTCTATATACTTGGAACTTGATTATCGCAGGCCGAATACTATGAAGTGTGCAGATGATATTGAGGAGTTAAGGAAACACTCTGTTGAAGACAGAATTTATATGTTTCTTGCTGGACTCGATCATAACTTGGATCAGGTACGTAGTTGTATTTTGGCCACAACACCCATTCCAAGTCTCGAGGAAGTTTTTTCTGTGGTCCGCCGTGAGGAAAAACGGTAACTTACCATGGGAACTGAAAGCCATTCTGAGGCTTCAGCACTAGCTGCGAGGGGTTTCCATCCTCGATCACGAACCCCTAATCAGTCTACTGAGATATGCTCATTCTGCCATTTAAAAGGACATTCTGCAGATAAATGTTACAAGAAACATGGATATCCAGATTGGTATTTCTGTAAGCAAACGGAGAGGAGAGATGGGAGATCTCAAAATGCTCATACATCTGCTGCCTCTACTCATTCATTTACCGCCTCTCATGTTACTTGATCATCTCCCGGGGAAGGTACTTTTGGAATGACATTCACTTCTACTGTATCTGACTCTTGGGTCATAGATTTTGGAGCTACTGATCACTTTACTTGTAATCTATCTACACTCGATTCTTCGTCTACTTCACATATTCGGTTTGTTCAAGTGGCTAATGGGACTCCAGTCCAAATTACTGGGGCTGGAAATATCTCATTCTCACCAACACTATCTCTGTCATCTGTCCTACTTGCACCTACATTTTCTACCAACCTTTTGTCCATTAGTTAAATTACAAAGAGCTTAAGCTGTTCTGTAATCTTTTTATCTACTCGTTGTGTTTTTTAGGACAATCAAACGAAGATGACGATTGGTACTGGTAGAGAAAGAGGAGGACTATATTTTTTGGAAGGGACAAAGAAATTGCAAATAGAGGATGGCTATGGTCTTCAAGTAGTTAGTAAATCATCTCCTGGGGATAGGGTTCTTTTGTGGCATTGTCGATTAGGCCATCCCTCATTTTCTTATTTAGAACACTTGTTCCCAAAGTTGTTCCAAAACTTTCTAGTACTAGTCTGCGATGCGAACAATGTATTTTTGCCAAAAGTCATCGTGTACCTTTTAAAGTTAGTTTTAATAGAAGTCTGTTCCATTTGCTTGTGTCCATACTCATGTTTGGGGCCCATTTTCTATTCTATCTGCATCAGGTCATAGATATTTTGTTTCCTTTATTGATGATTGTACTAGAGTGTGCTGGATATACTTGTTAAAAACTAAAGGTGACGTTGTGCATGTCATTTCTCAATTCTCACAAATGGTCAAGACATAATTTCATACACAGGTAAAGGTCTTCCGTTCTGACAACGATCGTGAGTTCGTGAACCAAACCCTCTCCAACTCTTCACGACTCACGGCATTCTCCACCAAACAACTTGTGCTTACACTCCACAACAGAATGGCAAAGCAGAGCGTAAGAATCGACACATTCTTGAAGTAGCTAGGGTTTTATGTTTTACTATGCGTGTTCCAAAACGTTTTTGGGCTGAAGCAGTGACAACTGCCGTCTTTCTTATTAACCGTATGCATGCTCGTGTAATTGAGTTTCAAACTCCTCTAAGGATGTTGTCACGTTTTCACTCTATTCCCTCTACATTAAATATTTGTCCTAAGATTTTTGGTTGTGTGTGTTATGTCCACGTGCATAATCATCTCAGGGATAAAATCGATCCACGTGCTTTGAAATGTGTCTTTCTTGGCTATCCTAGCTCTCAAAAGGGCTACAAAGGTTTTCATCCTCCCACAGGAAAATACTATATCTCTATGGACGTTGAATTTTGTGAATCTGAGTCTTTTTTTAGTGATGATGCGTCGTTGGTTCCTTTTCAGGGGGAGATTAGTATTAAAGAAGAGGAACAAATGTGGTTAGAGGAAAAGAAAGTGTGGATTTCATTGGGAAAGGGGGAGGTTGAAGGTTAAAGTGGCAGGCCACCTAGTTTGTTCCAAAAGTGCTACACTAGGAGAAACGTAGATACTACTGGTACTCCAGTGCCAGTTACTGAAGGTACTGTCGAACTCCCTCCAGAATACGATAGTCCTCCTGTTGACACTACAGTGCCTTCGGACTCTTCTAAGATTGAAAATGAGGTACATTCTCCACCTCTTACTTCTTCACCTGCTATTCATGTCTCTAGTTTCAATCATGCATCTTCAGGAAATATTGATACTCAAAATAGGAGATATCCTCTTAGGAACCGTAACCCGCCTGATAGGTTGGTTCTTTCCAAATCTTCTTCAAATGTTGTCTTTCCCATCTCTGATTATATCTCTTATCATCGTTTATCTAAGACTAACATGACATTTGCACTTCAACTATCTTCCGTGTCTATCCCCAATGTTTTTCAGGAAACTCTTGATCAACCTAAGTGGAAATCTGCTATGATAGAAGAAATGAATGCTCTCCAAAAGAACTCTACTTGGGAGATGGTCCCTTTGCCACTGGGAAAAAAGACTGTTGGGTGCAAATGGGTGTACTCGTTAAAATACAAGTCGGATGGGACTGTGGACAGGTATAAGGCAAGATTGGTTGCCAAATGATACACACAGACCTATGGGATTGACTATCAGGAGACTTTTGCTCCCGTGACTAAGATGAACACTGTCAAAGTCATATTATCCTTAGTAGTCAATCAGGACTGGCCATTGAGGCAATTTGATGTAAAAAATGCATTCCTTCATGGTGATTTGATTGAAGAAGTGTACATGGATCCACTACTAGGTTTTACCCCTCCACAGGGTAAGGTGTGTAGATTAAAGAAGGCATTATATGGACTAAAGCAATCACCAAGAGCATGGTTTGGAAGGTTGAGTTGTTCAATGAGGAAGTATGGTTTTAAATAAGCCTTAGCTGATCATACCTTATTTTATAGAAGGAACGGTCATGATATTACCTTACTTCTTGTATATGTGGATGACATGATTGTTAGTGGCAGTAACCACAGTGAAATTGAAAAACTTCAGTTTCATCTAACAAAGGAGTTTGAAATGAAAGACTTGGGCGCTCTAAAGCATTTCCTGGGCATTGAGGTATCAAGATCCAAGCAAGGACTTGTTCTTTCTCAACGTAAGTATGTTCTTGATCTTCTAGCAGAAACTGGTATGTCGGCATGTGCTCCTGTAAGTACACCTATTGAGATGAATCATGGTTTATCTATTTACCCTGATCAAATTCCTATAAACAAAGAAAGATATCAACGATTGGTAGAAAAATTGATCTATCTGACCCACACAAGGCCTGATTTGTCATACGCGGTGAGTGTTGTGAGTCAGTTTATGCCTGACTCAAGCGATCAACACATGAATGCAGTTATTCGGATTTTGGCATATCTAAAGTCCTCTCCCGGTAAGGGCATCTTGTATACTAAAAGGGAACACTTGGACATCGTGGGTTATACAGATTCTGACTTTGCTGGATCAAGATTGGTTAGAAAATCTACGTCGGGATATGTATCATTTGTTGGAGGTAACCTTGTTACTTGGAGAAGTAAGAAACAAAATGTGGTGTCATTGTCTATCGTGGAGGCTGAATATCCTGCTTTACATCATGCAACTACCGAGCTCTCATGGCTGAAAATTCTTCTTAGTGAACTTGGTTTTGGTCCAAACAAACCAATGTTACTCTTTTGTGACAACACCGCAGCTATTGAGATAGCTAACAACCCAGTACAACGTGATCGAACAAAGCATGTGGAGCTTGACAGGAACTATATTAAAGACAATCTCAACTCCAAGAATATAGAGATTCCTTACATTAAGAGTGCTGGCCAATTAGCGGATGTAATGACACATGGAGTAACTAGTGGTCCATTTTATACTTCAATATTCAAGTTGGGCACATGTGATATCTATGCACCAACTTGAGGGGGAGTCTTGTAATGTTTATAGTTTTCTTATATTTATTATTATTGTACCAATATAGTTGTCTTCTAATAGTTAGGGACTAGAATGAACTATATTGTAAGATAGTTTGTATATATATGTTTACAAGTGAATAAAGAAAAAAAAACCCTTTTTCTCATTAATCGACTCAGAGTCTTTGGACTTTTCTATATCTTCCAGTATTTCAACTGAGTTTTGATCAATTTCCCTGTGTAGTTTGTATAAGATGAGGTAAATTCTAAAATATCACCAGAGACAATTATAAATTCTTTGTTGTTCTATAGGAAACATTCAATAACTCTTCCAAGAATTTTACCAATAGCAAAGAAGAAAATAATAGGAGAAAACATAGAATTTTAATGACAGCCATGCAATGTGGTGCAAAAAAGGGCAAAAACTTAAATGCTAAATTTTGAAACCAGTGGCTTTGAAAAGAAAACAATAGGTAAAATGCAAACTAAAACTCATATGATAGAACATTTTAGTCTATGAAACCTAGAAGTATTTTGAAGAGTGAGATCATCAGAAGGATGGAAGTAGTGATAGTGAAAAAAAAAACCAACTGCTATGTGAGCATTAGAGCAAAGTCAGTAAAATTTACTAGCCAACTTATTTTGGCTACGATTGTTCAATAGATGAAAGCAAGCATATATAATTTGGGTTAAAACTGCTTATTTGACTCACTTTATAATTTTAAGCATATTCTCCATTCCAATTTGCACCTGCTGAGGGAGATCTGCGTCATCACATGACCAACAATTATTCTCGGTATATACATACAGAATTTAACAAAGAAGAAATTATGAACAATGAAAAGAATATGCGGATCACATTTTAAGTACATTTTATCAACAGACTTGAGCAGTTACATAATTAGGGTATCCAGAAAGAGACTTTCTTTCAGCATTAGAAAGTCATGATATCTATAAGACAACTAGAATATAATGCTAAGAAGTTTATTCTTGTGCAATGATGATCTCGTATAAATAAGCAAAGAATTCATCTCTAGAGAATATCAGACTCGGGACAACAAGATCCACAAAGTCAGCATGATGGCTTAGTGATTTTATATTCCTAACTGCTTTTAGAAATCATTCAAAATATGTAACAGCTCCTTTATAAAGGAAAATGATTTACATATGCCAAAATCCATATCGTTAACTATTATGCTAATTCTCTAGAAACTAAATGCGTGGAAGAAAAAGATGATGGACTGCTGTTTATACAATCAGAGGACAGAAATAAACCATGCTAAACAAATAAAGGCCTATCAACTACTTTACATATGTGTTTATTCACATGATTTTGTTATTGTGAAATCGAAACTCCAGCAAATTACACTCATTAGTATTGGTTTCCTACAATTCTATTTAAAACTTAAATTCTTGCGAACAAATGCTGACTTACAAATATTAACTCCAATACAACGCAAAATTCAAATAATTTCCCTCAAATATCCAATACTATCCTTAATAGTCAGCATATTAACAACAAAACTTCCAGACATTCAGAATTTAGATTATCCTATTCCTGCTTAAATATCAAATTAACCACGACAAAGTAAATACAACTTCAATTTTAATGGAGAGTAAGTACATTTTGTCACAGATGGAATTTAGATGTCATAACTCTATAGTTGCTTGATGTATATGTATCAAAAATAATGTCTATCTCTAGGCTTGTGGATGATATTACGAATTGAGCAAAAGATGTGTACTAACGTAAAACTCAAATTTAAAACTATCACACATTGTATAGTCTCCATACATTATACATACATGAAAAATATGTATGTATATACTGCAGATGAGTGCAGATATCTTGGACTTAGTGTCAGATTCACGAGAGAGTTGAGCATTGGATGGAGGTGGTGATGACATCATCATGCAAGACTTCAAAGCCAAAGATTGATGAGAAAAATAAATTTGAGCGATATGAGTGTCTATTTGTAGACTTTGGTGGGGTTTTCTATAAATACTGCAAAAGTTTAGGTGCACATGAAATTTTCAATTTTTCACAAATGGATATATGGAGGGAAGTAAAGTACCAAAGCATAGTTATCATTATTATTTTGTGGTGTATTCAAATGAGGTTTTGAAAAAAAAAATTCTTATTTTTTGAGAGGAGGTGGGGGGGGGGGGGGTTAGGTTTCAAATCAAACATGCACAGCAAAATTTAAAAGATTCAAAATAATAGTTTGGATCAACCTTGTACTCGGATAGAATTTGTGATAATAATTATACATTTGATGAATGTCTTGAATTTGAAATCTGAAACATGAGCTACAATCTTATTACCACAGTTATCCAATTATCCAGCCTTTAATATAAATCCACACAGCGAGCTTGAATCTGAAACTCCATCAATCTCCAACGGTAGGAATGAATTTTGGGAGAAAGTTATTTTTATCTTTGTGCTAGTAAGAGAAAAATCTGACACTGAAATTCTACTAAATAGATTGCATCTTTCTCTTCTTAATTCTCCACAATTAGGCATTTATTTATGTATTCACTAATAACCATTACCAACCCTAATAATAGGGCCATCGAAGGGCCCAAATTAATTAATCATACTAATTAATTAAATCATAAAGTACAGCCAACTAATTGAGCTTGTATATAAATTCTAATAGTCTCCCACTTGGACAAGATCCAATTCTAAATACTCAATTCTCGTCTTTTGTATGGGACCTATTAAGTTTCATTCACGATGGCTAACGTCGTGATATTATTGTTCTTAATCTAATTAGAATAAGATAAACTAAAATCTCTATTTTAATTTATCATCGATTCACCACGATTGATCAATTCATGTCGCCATCTAAGATTGACATTTAGCAATGTGTCAAGATAATCAATGTGAAGGAAAATGTCATGTGGTATGAAAAGATCGGTATATGTACGGTTACCGTGGAAATATAATCACTTCATCAATATAAATCAATTGGTTAAGAGATGTGAAATAATGTCAATCTTATATCAACCAATTATGTAATTTACCTTTTTTCTTAGTTGACCATGTTATGGCTGAAAACACATTTTCAACTCATAACTTCACCCCGGTCGACGACTTTATATCAACTTAAGTTGAAGAAATACAGTTTATAATCTCCTATTATCTAGGAGTGATATATCCTCATATTGGACATATACAACCTTCATATGATTCTCATTGTACCCGTACGACTTCATCTTGATGACTCTCTCTCAAGATCCAACATCAACGCTCGACAAGGCATAGCAATCCTCCTATAAGATTTTATGATGTCCTCAAATAAAATGACCAAATCCACAATTGCGCATTAGAGATTGGCCACTAACGCTTGCATAGTTGTCCATGTGGAATCTCTTGGCAGGTCATCCAATGCTTTGTTCATCTAACAATGCATCCATGTATTCATTTGGATGTTCATCTACATTCTAGCTTGTAATATAAGTTATTTTCTTCATAATAAAGAAAGCAACACATGCTAGTCTAACTGTAGCAACAATATCTGTATCTTGTTATTACTTCTACTAGGGACAATTTTAGAATAAGTTATTGTTGACTTGTATCTCAAGTCACAACACCTTATTACTTACAAGTTACTTCAACTTATTCTACGGACTTTATTATTTAAATGATGAGTTAAACTCAATGTAATAATAGATCTACCTTTATTGAGATAATGATAATATATGTGTTATGCTACCTTAACAATTGGATTTTGGAGCCTAACATTTATATACTCCTACTAGATCCTACAACTTATGTATGCTATACATAATGAGTTTATATGACAATCATATTCATGTTGGGATAGTGGCGGATCTTTGATATATGATACTTTACACATTTGATCTTCTCAAGGTGGGCATGAATTCTATTTTTTTACAATCTTCAAATAAGATAATAGCTTCTCAATACATACTCAGATCATCGATGAGACTCAGTTTCCTCAAATGCGCTATGGCTCCATTGTCATCATAATACTCTTTACTAGAGCTACAATGCTAGGAAAGCTTACAATTCACTAATGAACTCAAAGATCAAGATTGATTACCAATCATCTATGTATTTGATATTGATTGTAGAATTTAATGGTCTTCCTTGTTTGGACCCTTTCAAACCGACCATATCATTGCTATGGGTATATTCACAATCAGACTGAAAATTATCATCATCATTTCCCGGGTTGAAGGGTAGTATCTCTATAAACAAAGTTTGTAATTCTACATTTCTCCTCACGTCTGTTGTTTTCTTAATGCTTCTCAAGTACTCAAGAATATGAAAGGCATCATACATAGTGTCGCGTTCTAGAAGATCTTATTGTCAAACAATTAAGTATCTTCTCCAAATCATTCTTTCTCAATCTGTGTTCTAAACACCCTTTTGAGAAAATTAATGCCATGACTCTCAAGATTGGATCCTACCTTGGATTCATTTATGTTAAAACTCATTAGCATTTTATCTATGTACATGGATTGGCATATCAAAGAAATCTTCCAAATCTATCTCTATAGATTTTGGTTCCCAAAATTGAAGGTCTTATTTCTCAAACCCATCATTGAATTTTTTTTATTAATTGCACTTTCAATTCTTAAGGTTAGAGAACTAATTCAGATCAATAATATGTCATGTACATATAGTACAGAAATGTTAAACACTCCCACTAGCTTTTTTTATACACACATGGTTCGTCTTTAATTTATTATGAAATCAAACATTTTGATTATCTATTCAAAATTAAGTTTCTAGCTATGTGAAACTTGTTTTAATTCATAATTAGATCTTTGTAGCTTGCATACTATATTTGGGTCTTTTTTTATTCATAACCTTAAATTGTATCATATAAATATCCGTGCTAAAACTAGTCAAGGAATGGGATTTTAACACCCAATTTTTCAAATCACATACTTACATTATGTTGTTACCGCAAGCAGAATTTGAATTGATTCAGACATCATGGCTGGTGTGATGGTTTCATCAAAGTCAACTCATTGACTTTGCTTGTAACCCATTTCCATTAGTCTTATCGTGTAAGTACGAACCTTATAATCCATGTTGACCATTTTCTTGTAAACCAATTTACACCTTATGGGTCTTATACTCTAAGGTGGGTCAAACGGGTTCCAAAACTTGCTTTCATACATGGAGTTCATTTTGGACTCCATGGCTTCATGACATTTCATTTAGTCAATACTTGACTTAGCTTCTATATAAATATAGGTTCATCATCCTTGATGAATAATACAACATTAGAAATGGTGTACAAATGATCCTAGTTCCTTTACATGGAGCTAGCGTGTTCTTAGCTGTCACTATGTTCTGAGTAGAGAAGTTTCCTAAGCATCAATTTTTGCCTCATCCAATGCAAGCAAATTCTAGCTTTTTTAATCGGTCAAATAAATATATGTGAAATCATGAACTCTTTCATATTTTACTTTTACTCCCATTGTATTCTCTTGGATGAACTATTTCTCCAAGAAAATGACATAATCCGAACGTAACAAGTTCAGTAGATCAACCATCCTGCATTTCCTGTTCTTTTATGAAAAATGTGACTTGTCAATTTATCTCAAAGGTGAGATATATGTATTTCATATGATTGATAATCAAATGAATTTAAGTATTCAACACTAGAATACTTAAGCATAAATATTGAATTAATAAATTGTCAAATTTAAACGTGACTTCTTCTATGCCTTATCAAGATCCAGAATGTAGATTGTTTGTTATTGACTTAATTTCCATAATATTCCATCGAATAACTATTATTTTTAATTAAAGAGGATAACTGCTTCATGTCCAAAGATGAAATGGACATGTCATTCTTCATAAGAATTGGAAATATTAACTTGTCTATCTCCAAATTGAATAAAAGGGCAAAGATAGGTGATAGCTTCTTAAGTTGTTCAAGTAACATTTGCATTAATACCTAGATAGGCTTATCACCCATTTTTACAATTTTCTACTTTTAGCCATTTTATATTATCAGTATCTAATACTCGATTGGCTGAATAAGTAGATTAATTAACCTCTTGAAGTAAAAGATTCACCAAACTTCACTCCTTTAGTTCAATTAAAGAAGCCTAGCAATTATTAATCTTAGTCTCTTTTTATTGGCATGTTTGAGAAGATCATTCTTGATCATATCGTGTTTAAGATCAGTTCTTAAATTACAACTTCAATCCAAGGACTTCAGTCTAGTGAACTTGTCAGCATCAGCTACACAAGTTCAAGTGATAAATCAAAACTCATACAACATTAATAAACAGTTAAAAACAGAATCACGTATTATCCTGCATAAATCAGTTTAGTAAGGTCTTTTATTAAATTGATTTCTCCAATTGTATACTATAATTAATGACCCTCTTCATTAATCATGTGGAATCCTATTGGATTCACAGTTAGCTAGAACCCATTTTATTTTATTAGAACCTTGAGTAACTCAACAAGCATTAATAGAACATCCAGGTAGATAATTTATCAATCACATCATCATCTGACTCCTAGGTAATCAAGTAGGCAACTCTTTGTCTCACGTATTTTATGTGTTTACTTTACTCTGCCTCCGAGATTTAGTCTCTTTGAGTGACTCAACAAAAGATATATTTCAGTTAAATCCTACCAATTGTTCAGAAACATCTCATGTTTTATAGTGATAAACACACATGGCCCTCGTATAACCTTCAATGACTCAATAAACTGACATCAACGGTAAATTCTAGTTTTTCACTATAACAATGGAAGGAACTTTACATTAACCAATTAATAAGAATTTAATTAATGCTTCCAAAAATTATATCCCTTTTGATTTACACACTAAGAGATGTAGTTTTAGTTAAGTCCGACACATTGTTCAGAAGTATATGATACTTTATAATGATAAACATATCCACCAACGAGCAACATAGAGTGACTCAACAAGTAGACATCGATAGTAAACTCTGGTTTTTCATTATAACAATGAAAAGCTCATAACTCATATAATTTTAAATGAGGGATTTTGTCACATCATTCCTACGTATTTTAACTAACATCAAGCATGCAATTAATCATACATATGATATTAATGTAGATGATTAAGAAAAATATATATTTAGTCTTCTCGAACCATGAAGAAGGCTGGATGGTCAGTTCCTAGGGGATGCTGCATTCGATCATCAAATGCTGAAATACAATAATTTCCATCTCTTGTTGCAACATGTATCATCTTTTGAGTTACATACAGATGCTTCAAATTTGGGGATTGGAGCAGTATTGAGTCAAAATGGTAAACTTGTGGCATTCTTCAGTGAGAATTGTCGGGCTCTAAGCTCAACTACAGTACTTATGATGTTGAGTTTTATGTAATAGTGCAGGTCGTGAAGCATTAGCACCATTACTTATCTCACAGGGAGTTCATCTTGTATACTAACAATGATTCTTTGAGCCATTTGCACAGGCATGATTAGGTGTCCCCCAGACACGCGCGATGAGTTGCTTATTTGGCGAGGTTTACTTATATGGTGAAACATAAAGTAGAGGTCACTAATCGAGTTGTAGACGCATTGAGTGGCAGACACAATTTGCTGGTTAACATGAGGGTTGAGGTACCTGACTTTGACTCTTTTCATGATTTACTTACTACTAATTCATACTTCTCTGTGGTCCTACAAGATATACAGGCTGGGAAGAAAACATATTTCTTGTTACATGATGGATTTCTTGTAGCTTATGTTTGCAAATAATCAAGAAGTTGCATTGTGAAGGGAATGTGGGGAGAGATAGGACCTTGCAGCTAATTTAGACTTCTTACTTTTGGCCTAGTGTTCACAAGGAGGTTGTGAGGTATGTGAAGAGATGCGAAATTTGCCAACTGTCAAAAGGGGCAGCAACTAATGCCGGATTGTACATGCCTTTACCAGTCCCTTCTCAGCCTTGGGCGGATATCAACATAGATTTTGTGTTGGGATTTCCACGTACGCGTTGAGGTGCCGATTCCATCTTTGTTGTGGTTGATCAATTTTCTAAGATGTTTCATTTTATCCCTTGTAAGAAAACTACAGATGCTGTGAATGTGGTGCAGTTGTTCTTTTGTGATGTGTGATAAGTGTATTTTACACACTTATTTTTCTTTTAAATCGACAATTTAATTGACAAAATGAGAGAATTTCTACTTATAAATTGTGTTTATCTTGTACAATTAGGTACAACCTCAATTGGAAAGAAAATGGACAAGATTGGAGTGCAATTGAGCTAAAAGAGGAGCAATTTCGATGTCCGAGGACCTAATTGAAAGAAATCAAAAGTTTGGAGACTCAATTGCAATACCTCAGAAAGTTGTAGGACTAAATATGCAAATATTTCAAGAGCATATTTGTAATAAAAGTCAAAATTCGAGGACTAAATTGAATAAGGCCAGAAGACGAGGGACTTTGGTTGCAATTAGTTTAAGGGGAAAAAAAAAGCAAAAAGACTAAACAAAAAAATAATATTATAATATATATATATATATATATATATATATATATATATATATATATATATATATATATATATATATTTATACTTGGCAGGCATGGGCACAATGCCCATGCCTTAGAGTGTGATTTGCTGGGCACTCGCTGAGCGCCTAGCATAATCATGCAGTTGAAAATTCAACTGCCCACGCGATCGCGTGGGCCACTTTCGGCTCAATTCCGATTTTAAATTTTCGTTTTTATTATTTTAATTTAAGGGCGTGTTTGGCTCGAATTGTACACGTTTTTGGGATCATTTTAGGTCTAATTTTTGGGAGTATTTATACTCCCATTTCTTAATACCAAATATCACAATTTTCACTCTCAAATCCTAGCCTCTTCTCCCATTTTTCTTCTTCTTTTCTTTTCTTTGTTTTTGATTTAGTTTGTAATTTAGTTTGTAGTTTGGTTTAATTTTCAAGTTGTTAGCACCCATTGAATCAAATAAGTAAGAAGTAAAGTGGAAATACAAGACAAAGTTCAAAGATTCTTGGAGCAAAAATCAAGGGAATATTTTGTGATATAAGACAAAGTTCATTTTTCTTGTATTTTTATCTTTAGTTTCTATATTTTGTGATGTATTTTCATAAACCTTATCTTTTGTGGAATATTTATATAATGGGCTAGTTGTTTTATATTAGGATGATTGATGTAGTCTAACCTAGTTTAAGTAATTTTAATGTTTGTTTATTAATTTTGAGCTTATTTCATGTGTGTTTGTTATTGAGATTATTCAATGTGTTTGATTGATCACCAACTATATGTTTTGTGAAGTGTATGATAATCGAGAGATATTGCACATTTTAGACCAAATAACAAATGCTCTAGGTTCTTGTTCAGGATAGAGATATACCTTAAATCCTAGATGATCCATTGAGCTATTTTTACAAAGAGTTAATGCAATTGATTGGGTTTTAATCAACATAGAGATATAGTAGGTTAAACCAATTGATTAGGGTTAATTTCACTCGAGAGAGGTAATTAGCTAAACTTAAAAAATCGGGTCTAACATTGTAAATGAGTAATTTATTAATTTGCATGTGTTGAGAAATTAGTTAAGCGAGAGTTAAGTGAAATCATGAATATCAACTATTTTATCTTTCATTTTCCTTATTTTAATTTGGTTTAAAATTAGTTTCGTTAATTTAGAATTGTCAAAAATCCATCTTTTAATTGTGTGTTTCATTTGTTAAGATTAAATTAACTAGAGTATAATAGAGTATACATTCCTCGTGGGATCGACAACCCAGACTCAAATGCTACCCGTGCGCTTGCGGTACAATATTTTGAGTGAACAAGTTTTTGGCGCCGTTTCCGAGGAATGTTTTTACTTTGATTATTACTTTAGTTAATTTTAGTTTTAAAAATTTGTAATTATTTTTGTTTTATGTTTTATTTTGTTGCTTTTGGTTAACCACTACTATTCTAATCTTTCTTGTGTTTGGTTTTCTTTCTATGCATATTTGATTTTAACATTGGCAAAATAGGAAAGCAATTGCAATGAACAATCTCGACATGGGTGATGAATACATATTTGAAGAATATTCAAGTTGTGAAATTTGTTACAAGATGCATTGTAATGGACAATGTTTGTTTTCGGGGAATAATTTGATTACGTCGAAGCTTATTAAGTTTAGACAATATTTGAAATGTCGAAAACAAGCAAGTGACACTTTGGATGTGAGTTACAAGCTCTTGGGAGATTGTGTACCGGATGATTGGGATGATGACATCACTCTTGTAGGAGATAGTCATCCACTATTGAATGAGAAGGTACTTGCAAAGTATTACAGTGAGCTTGCCAAATTGGATGATGATGATATGCTTATGGGGGATGCCATGTATTAGGAAGGATTTCAAATGTGGGGGTATAATCCACTCTTGGGGATTAATAGGAAAAACTTGCTATTGCCCATGGATGCAAATTTTGGATCGGTCATTCAATCCGAGGAGGCATCAACTAAGAGAGATGAGCTTGAAGAGAATGACAAGTTAATCACAAAAGAATCACTTGGAGAAGTGGCAATTAATGAGAAAGAGATCAAATCAAATTTTCTCAACTTCATTGATTGTCCAATAATTGATTTTGTGATGAAGCCATTTGAGGAGGTGCAAATCTATTTAGTTGAGTTTGAATTGGATGGAGTAGGCAAGTCACATGACATTGGAAGGGGCAATGTGCAAGTGTTTAGATCAAATGAAGAGTGGAGCAAAGCCAAAAGAAGCAAAATGGGCAAGGCATCAAAAGCTATGTTTAAAGTGCCATGAAGTACTTATGCGGAGAGTCGAGCTAATGACTTTAAAATAAGTGCTTAATGGGAGGCAACCCATTCTCTATCCTTTACTTGCTTTATTTTTATTTTTTGCATATTATTTACTTTCTTGCAAATAAGTTGGTTAGGCCAAGTCTCTATCTCCCACATTTATTTTCCTCAAGTTGGATAGTGTGAAATAGCTCCAATGCATTCTCATTTAATTCTAGCATGCACTCATATCAAACTTTCAAAGTCAAATATTTGCTTAAAACTCATTTTTAAATCACTTGGTGCATATTGTATTTTATTTTCAAGTGTGATTTAATATTGATGTGGATGGGAAAATTACATTGGATTTATGAGTTAGAATTGAGATGTTGAATGTAATTTAAATTTTTGGGTCATTCACCACTTATTATCTACTCTTTTCTTGTATTTTCATAGGATGCTCACAAGGTGTTCGGTGAAATGCTTCATTGGAGAAAATTGTGCTCAATCGATTGGAGGCTTCAACACAAGTTTGGGGGTGAATTGTTGGTGCTTGCCATGAGATTTTCACATACCCAAGACTACTTATGAGTGCCCCCACCACTTCTTGGGATGTCTAGTAACTTCTTTCCTCTTACTTTGATTTTATTTTACACATTGAGGCCAATGTGCATTTCAAGTTTGGGGGTGATTTCCTATTGTGTATTGACATGTTAGATAGCCTTGCCGGCCAGGATTACTTGATATTTAAAATTTTTTATTGATTCATGATTTATGACCAATATGCTACTTGTGTCTATTTTTATAAAATGCTTATCTATGCAAGATCCTAATTATCTTGAGCACAATAGTCATGATTGATTGTTGGTGAAGTTTGGGAATTGTTGAAGGGTGAAGAGGTTAATGGAGTAGAAGAACTAGGTATTTTAATCATTATCAACCTATCCAATTTTTCCAAATGCTCTAAATCTCTTGATCCTAATGTGAGACAAGTTTAGGGGTGGTCGACCCGGTGAAGGAGATGGTCTAGACGTGTGGTGATTCCATGCATGTTGGAAATAAATTTTGTGTTGAGTGTATTTCATTAAGTATAAGCTAAGTAATGACCGTATACTAAAGTTCTAAGCCCATTTTAATTTTTGCATTGCATTACCCTATCTCGAAGCCTTTTTGACTCGAGTAGTTAAGCCCGTAGGAGTATTTTGAAACTTGGTGCCTTAAGTTTGAAACTTGGGAGTCACCGGCCTAAAGCTCGCTACATGGGTCAATTAGAAAGCTTAATGAGTAGGGTACACACACACTTTCAAAAAAAAAGGAGTACATCATCATTGCATTTTCTTAATAAGTGTACCTCACTTCGTAGCCTTTTTGACTTCAGTTATTAAGTCCGTAGGGGTATTTTGAAACCTGGTACCCTTTGATCTTAAAACAATCGGGTAGTTTCTGACCTAAAGCTCGCTACATGGGTCAATTAGAAAGCTTAAGGGAGTGGGGAAGACATGAGCATTCATCACGTTAGTTTTTAGAAATCACGCATTTGTACTTGCATAAGGGCTTTTAGATTAATAGTGGGTTTGAATTGCTTAGTATAAGCTTGAATGTTGAAGCACTCATTTAGTGGAGAGTTAGTGCATTTCTAGATTGTCGAAATTACCGGTAAAACACACCCAAACTAGAGTGGAAAAAGAAAAGAGTGATTTGAGAGTAACCTCTAGAATTGTATCCCGGGAGAGGAAAGAAAAGTATTTATTGGGGGATAAATGTCACGAGTGGAAAAGAAAAAGAATTGACCACTAACGGGGGGTAGTTTTGACTTGAAACCTCTTTACTCATCAATATTCTCGAAACTTAATTGACAATTGAAAGTGACTATGCACACACACACACACACACACACAGATCGAACATCAGATTAGCTAAAGTTCTTTTTGGTATCATTGTTTGGAATCATACTTTTGAATTGATTACACAATTTTACACTCATGAGTAATTTGTAAGTTATCTAACTTTGTTGATCTATATTCCATGTTATTTGATTGCACTAGTAGATAATTTTGCTTGAGAGGAGCAAAGGCTCAAGTTTGGGGGTGTGATAAGTGTGTTTTACACACTTATTTTGCTTTTAAATCGACAATTTAATTGACAAATTGAACGAATTTCTACTTATAAATTGTGTTTATCTTATACAATTAGGTAAAACCTCAATTGGAAAGAAAATTGACAAGATTCCAGTGCAATTGAGCTAAAAGAGGAGCAATTTCGATGTCCAATGACCTAATTAAAAGAAATCAAAAGTTTGGGGACTCAATTGCAATACCTCAAAAGGTTGGAGGACTAATTATGCAAATATTTCAGGGACATATTTGTAATAAAAGTCCAAATTCAAAGACTAAATTGAATAAGGCCAGAAGACGAGGGACTTTGGTTGCAATTAGTTTAAAGAAAAAAGAAAAAAACAAAGCAAAAAAGACAAAACAAAAAAATAATATTATAATATATATATTTATACTTGTCAGGCATGGGCACAATGCCCATGCCTTAGAGTGTGATTTGCTGGGAGCTCGCTGAGTGCCCAGCATAATCACGCAGTTGAAAATTCCGATTTTAGATTTCCGTTTTTATTATTTTAATTTATGGGCGTGTTTGGGTCGAATTGTAAGCGTTTTTTAGATCATTTTAGGTCTAATTTTTGGGAGTATTTATACTCCCATTTCTTAATACCAAAAATCACAATCTTCACTCTCAAACCCTAGCCTCTTCTCCAATTTTTCTTCTTCTTTTCTTTTCTTTGTTTTTGATTTAGTTTGTAATTTAGTTTGTAGTTTGGTTTAATTTTCAAGTTGTTAGCACCCATTGGATCAAAGAAGCGAGAAGTAAAGTGGAAATACAAAACAAAGTTCAAAGATTCTTGGAGCAAAAATCAAGGAAAGTGCTGTATTTCATTTTTCTTGTATTTTTATCTTTAATTTCTAGATTTTGTGATGTATTTTCATAAACCTTATCTTTTGTGGAATATTTATATAATGGGCTAGTTGTTTTATGTTGGGATGATTGATGTAGCCTAACTTAGTTTAAGTAATTTTAATGTTTGTTCATTAATCTTGAGCTTATTTCATGTGTGTTTGTTATTGAGATTATTCCATGTGTTTGATTGATCACCAAATATATGTTTTGTGATGTGTATGATAATCGAGAGATATTGTGCATTTTAGACCAAATAACAAATGCTTTAGGTTCTTGTTCAGGATAGAAATATACCTTAAACCCTAGATGATCCATTGAGCTATTTTCACAAAGAGTTAATGCAATTAATTAGACTTTAATCGACATAGAGATATAGTAGGTTAAACCAATTGATTAGGGTTAATTTCACTGGAGAGAGGTAATTAGCGAAACTTGAAAAATCGGGTCTAACATTGTAAATGAGTAATTTATTAATTTGCATGTGTTGAGAAATTACTTAAGCGAGAGTTAAGTGAAATCATGAATCCCAACTATTTTATCTTTCATTTTCCTTATTTTAATTTGGTTTAAAATTAGTTTCGTTAATTTAGAATTGTCAAAAATCCATCTTTTAATTGTGTGTTTCATTTGTTAAGATTAAATTAACTAGAGTATAATAGAGTATACATTCCTCGTGGGATTGACAACCCTGACTCAAAAAGTCCACTTTATTACTTATACGCGACCCCGTGCGCTTGTGGTACAATATTTTGAGCGAACAATGTGTACTGTCTACATAGGTTGCCTTCATATATTGTTTCTAATAGAGACACCAGGTTCCTTAGTCATTTCTGGCACAACTTATGGAAGATGATCAATAAACAATTGAACTTCAGCAATGCCTATCACCCTGAGACGGATGGGCAAACTGAGGTTGTTAAGAGCTCTCTAGGGAGTATGCTTCGGTGTTTGGTTGGGGATCATTCTAAAAGTTGGGACCAGAAGCTATGTCGGCAGAGTTTGATCACAATCACAAAGTCAATCGCAGTACATGTTTCAGTCCTTTTCAGGTGGTTTATTCAGCTCACCCTAAAGGACCACTTGACTTGATAGCTTTTCCGAGACAGACGAAGATAAGCGGGAAAGCAACAGATTTTGTGGGTGGTTATAGGATGTCCATAAGGTAGTGCATGTGAATTTCTCCTCAGTCAATGCGTGATACAAGCAACATGCGGATCAGAAATGAAGGCATGTGGAATTTGACGTGTGTGATTTTGTGTGGGTAGTGCTGCAGCGATCGAGAATTTTCGTTACTTATTTAAATAAATATTATTTATCTTTAAAAACATGTCGCAATGACTTTGCCCATTTATTTTTTTAAAACACGTGTTCGTCTAGCCAATTAAGTGAAGTTAATTTTATTTTAAAAATCTTAACAAATTCCAATTTTATTGAAAGTATCTTATTTTCATTATTTATTTTTAAGGTCAAAGTTTTAATTATTTTATGTCCAAACTTTAACTAATTTGAGTCCAAACCGTTTTAATCCAATCCAATCTCACAACCATCACAACACCATCCAATCTCACAACCATTACGCACAGGCACATGCCTTCAGTGCAAGGTATTCCCTTCCCCTTCCGCATTTTTGCACATCACAATCTGCAAGCGTTAATTCCACAAAACCATCCAATCTCATAACCATCACAATAAACACACCATCCAGCAACCACTGTGTAACATCCTGAAAATCGTATCTTAATTTATTTAATTTTAGTCGTAGTTTCAAGGGATGATAAGGAAATCTTAAGAAAAGGTGAGAAAAATATTCTTAGCTATGATTTCAACCACCAAATTGGCTTAAAATAAAATTATGAATAGTATTTGGATTTAATTGTAAATTAATATAATAAGGACTAAGCTGAAAATCTGGGGAAAACTCAGCTTAAATTTTAGAATTTCCATGGTAGCAGACTTAACTTTATGACCCTAGTAAATAATGTGTTAATCCATTTCCAATGCATGTTACACCATCTTGTTGACCACAATGAGTTGTACATGTTGGGATCAGATTTGAGATTATCTAAGGCCATCGGGACAAACCTAGATACATGAAAATGCAGGGAAAACCTGAAAAATCTGGAAATTTTGGCTAAGTATAGGATCTTGTCAAGCAACCAACTTTGGATGACTGACTCGAACTGTGTATTGGCCCATTCTCTTTGCATGTATGAAAATTACGAAGATATTAGCGTGAGCTTTCCAACGGCATAAAGAATGGCCAAAACGGACCCTGTTTCAACCTTCAAATATTAGCCCAAAAGTGACTATACTGAATAGGAAATCTAGAAAATTTTCTATTATAATAATGGATAAGCTGGACACTTGTCCCACTTCATCTGATTTTTCTTCGGGCATGTTTAACAGTGTTATTTTGTACAGAATACAGGCTCGATAAATATTCATATAAATAACTGTTGTATTAACATAAATATAACATGAAGGATTAAAAAAGTAGAAATATAACAAAGGAGTTCAACAAAACAAAACCCAAAACTCAGGTTCTATATATATACATCTACTCTGCTAATACTCTAACCCATAAACAACCACTGTGCTCAGCCACAACCACTGAAATCAGGTAGAATACTCTTCAGAATTTAGAATTCTTAAGAAATTCATCTACTTCTTCATATAATTCCTTTAACCCATGAATGTACAAGTTATGAATACTCAAATAAATAAGAGATTCATCACTTGTACACTCATATAATACCAAAAATCGTACTGAATCAACACTGAAATTCGAAAATCAAAATCTGTAGAATCGGGTGCTACTAGTAGCATCCGAACCTGTTACTAAAGATTTTGAGAATTCTGGCAGAAATGAAAATGATTATCAAACATAGTTATTTTCTAACTTAAATATTGTCTTTTAAGCCTTTGTTCATCAAATTATTAACTTGATCATATCTATAAAACTATAAATCCCAGGCTATTAATACTAAAGAAGAACCCAACTTAAAGTATATATATGTGCTCTTCTGTATTTTACAATATTCCATATTTATTTTATTTGGATTTATACTTGATTTGAGTTATTATAGTACCTAATTAAGATCTTGTAGTATTTAATCTCGTTTATAAATTTACTTAAAATTATTAAGGGGTGAAATTGATAAAATAGAAATTTGTATGTAATTCTAAACTTCCGTCCATATTTTTAATTGACTCCTAGACTTTATTTTAGACTGAATTATTATTTGATTTCATAAGAGAAACGTTGCTGATTGAATTTCTTGAATTTTAGAATATGACCTATATTATGATTTACAAGATTAATGTCTTGCATGTGTTCAAAATCTAATCCGATGAATCTGAAAAATCCTCAGTCACAACAAAATGGAAGTGAAACGAAAATTTAATTTCCCATGAAGTGTATATTCAATAAGAGAAAATCGTTTACTCTCTTATGTTTTATTGCCAGCATACATGATTCAAAAGATTTTAAGAATGTATAAATAAATCTGATGGTAGGATTTGTTTAATGAGAATCACTTGCATGTATCTAGAAATGATGATTTTACACTAAATAATGTAGAATATGATAGTTTAAACTTATTGCTTAATTTAGCTAAAGCCATCCCAATTCTCTACATTTGTAGGCATACTACCAGTAAACATAGGAGGTATTCCTGCCTTAACCCAAATTCCATGCTTCAACACAAAATCTGCTCTAAGGAGGGAGGTCTTTCTTATTTCATTACTCCAGGGTAAAGAAGATACCTTTTCACTTGAGAAGTCTACCTCCAATTTTCGCATCAAATCAATGATTAAACAACCAAATAACATTATCCTAGAGGTAGGATGAAGGATAAATTCGAACATACTAAAAATAATCAGATCACACACATTCAATTGGTTCCCTGTAACAACTCTCCACATCATCCATATAACTTCCTTAGACAAACGTGATATTAGACCTGATCTAAGCCTGAAGAAATGAACCAAAATCATATAGAGGAAGTGGAGGAGCGGCTGAGCATGAGGTAGAGCCGTCGGTTCGAAGGGTTTTCCCACCTTTCTTCTTCACATTCCCCTAGTTTTTCTCATGACTAGAAGGGGATTTTTCCTTTCCTTCTGAGGATCGAAGAGGGGCCATAAAATTGTGGAGAAGAAGTGTGGATTAAAATTAGGGATTTGGTAGAAATTGGAAGAATTGAAAGAGAAAGAGGGATCGGCTATGTTGGGGGATAAGTAGAGTAGTGGACTGGGTCTAATAAATAGATATGTGGGCCAAGATAAGTTTATTAGATATATGGGCCAACAAGTATCTAGGCTTGGGGTTTTTCCAATAATTTTATAACTTTTGTTTTAGTTGATCCATTAATATTATATTGGATCAAGTTAGATTGATGAATATTTGAAATGGTTAATTTCTCTTATATATTCATGCAAATTTTTATTTATTATTTTGAATAATTTATGCTCTAGTGTTATATTCCGTTCAAGTTGTGGAAGTAAGGCTTTCTTATCAACTTTAGAAAATTTTAGGGATGGCACGAGCGAACCTAACTATTGACCGTTTAACTCAACTCATCGAGCAACAAGCAAGGTAGATTGAATAACTTGTTAATCGTCTTGTGAACGATCCCGATAGAGAAAGAAACCAAAGCAGTGAACGATTTCGACGTTTAAACCCACCTACTTTTACCGAGGCGAAGGATCCAATTGAGGTCGAGAATTGGCTAAGGAAAATGGAGAGAATGTTCGAGTATGCACATGTGGCTAATGCTGAAAAAGTAATCTGTGCATCCTTCATGCTTTGAGGAAGCGCGGGCCATTGGTGGGACACGTTGATGAGTATGGGTGAGACAACAAATTTAACATGGCATGGGAAAGGTTCTTTTAGATCTTCATAACTAAATACTTCTCTACGTCTTTAAGGAATCAAAAATTGAATGAGTTCATTCAATTACATCAAGGATCCATGCCGGTGGCTGAATATATCAAGAAATTTGAAGAGCTATCACGTTTTGCTACACACATGGCTGGCACCAATGGACATAAAGTTGATAGATTCCTCAAAGGACTTAAACCTAATCTAAATAGAGATATGCTAATGTCAGGAATTCAAAACGTAACTTTTCCTAAAATTGTTGATAAGGCCTTACTAGCAGAGCAAGCTGAACCGAGAATTCACAAAGCTCATGAAGCAAGGTATCAAAATAAAGGCCAGCATATGAACAAACAAGGGGATCGGAATAACCGAACTTGGAGAAACAACCAGAATAATAAGAATAAAAGGAAATGGTTTGGAAAACTACAAAGAGAGAGATCACAACAACCAAAAATCAATTAGAAGGAGAGAGCAGAAAGAGTAAATGGTAAACAGGTAACTGCCAGTTGTAGTAAATGCGGAAAGGCACACTCAGGAGAATGCTTGTTTGGTAAGAGGATATGCTACACTTTTCAAAAAGAACGACATATCTCTACAAATTTCCCCACAAAGTCTGGACAAGGAAAGGAAAGAGCATTTGCAATGGTTAGACTTGAAGCTAGAATAAGTAATGATGTTGTTGCATGTACTATTTACATTAAGTCTAAACCTGTATATGCTCTGTTTGATTCTGGGGCCACTCATTCTTTTATAGCCACCAATATGTTGGAGCCCCTAAACATAACCACTGAATCTCTTCCTTTAGAAATGGAAGTTAGTATACCTTCTGGAACCAATTGTTACGTTAACTATTATGTTCCAAACGTACCAATTAAAATTATAGGAAAAACATATCCTATAGACTTGGTGGTACTAGATTTGAGAGATTTTAATATAATTCTGGGTATGAGTTGGTTATCTTGTTATCAAGTAACCATTGATTGTAGGGAAAAAACATTGAATGTGTCTGAACTAGGAACTATAGCTTTTCCTAAACTGGAGAAAACTTCAAAATTCATCATTTCGGCACCAAAAGCAACAAGACTATTAGGAAAGGGTAACAAGGGTTTTTGGTTAGTCTGCATCAGATTCAGACACAAGAAAAACATGAACCTTCGCTAACCACTATACCTATAGTACGAGAATACCCAGATGTGTTCCCTGAGGATTTGCTAGGGCTACCACCTGGGAGTGAGATTGAATTTGGGATAGAGATTTTACCAGGAACTTCACCCATTTCAAAATCAGTTTACCGCATGGCACCCATAGAACTTAAAGAGCTTAAAAGCTAGTTAGATGAATTGATCCTCAAAGCTTTCATCAAACCTAGTACATCCCCATGGGGAGCTCCAGTTCTGTTTTTGAAGAAAAAGGATGGCACAATGAGAATGTGCATTAATTATCATGAATTGAATAAGGTAACAATAAAAAATAATGACCCACTACCTAGAGTAGATGATCTATTTGATCAACTCCATGGTTCCGCCGTATTTTCCAAGATAGACCTCATATCCGGATATCACCAATTACGGATAAAACATGAGGATATCCCAAAAACATCCTTTAGTACTTGTTATGGTCAATACGAATTTTTGGTAATGTCTTTTGGATTGACAAATGCTCCAGAAGCATTCATGGATCTGATGAATAAAGTATTCCAAGAATATCTGGACAAATTTGTGATAGTCTTTATCGATGATATTTTAATTTACTCTAAGACAAAAGAAGAGCATGCCACACATTTAAAGATTGTTTTACAAGTCTTAAGGGAAAGACAATTGTATGCCAAATTTAAGAAGTGTGAATTTTGATTGGAGAAATTAGCATTTTTGGGGCATATAGTGTCAAAAGAAGGCATATAGGTTGATCCTAGCAAGGTAGAGGCCGTGCTAGAATGGTCCCGACCATCATCACCTACAGAATTTAGGAGTTTCTTGGGTTTAGCGGGGTATTATAGACGTTTTGTTCCATATTTCTCAAAAATCGCTACCCCATTAACCCAATTAACCTGCAAGAATATACAATTCAAATGGAATGAAGATTGTGAATGGAGCTTTCAAGAATTAAAGAAGAGGCTTACATCAGCTCCTGTTTTGGAAATTCCATCTCCTGGGGGTGGATATATTATCTATAGTGACTCCTCTAAACAAGGATTGGGGGGGGGGGTGTACTCATGAAACATGGTAAAGTGATTGCCTATGCCTCTAGACAATTGAAGCCGTATGAGAAAAACTATCCTAGGCATGACATGGAATTGGTAGCGATAGTTTCACTTTAAAAATATGGAGACATTACTTACACGGTGAAAAATGTGAAATATTCACGGATTAAAAAAGTTTGAAATATTTCTTTAATCAAAAGGAGCTAAACATGTGACAACACTGATGGTCAAATTTAATCAAAGATTATAATTATACCGTCAGCTATCACCTAGGAAAGGCAAACGTAGTAGCAAATGCACTAAGTTGAAAGACGCTAAAGAAATCAAGAGATTTGGGTAAAAAAATAGAGAACCTAGGCTTGGAAATTCTTTCGTCAAGAGGTGCAAAGTTATCAACTATGATCATTCAGTCAACTCTACAAGAAATGATTAAAGAAACACAAAAAACAGATGTTTTTGCTGAGAAAATGAGGAGAAGAATAGCATCTGAGAAACCCTCGACTATCAAATATCAATTCATGGATTCCTTCAGTATAAGGATAGGATTTATGTGCCCGACAATGAAGAAATTAGGAAGGAGATCCTTCAAGAAGCTCACAATGTCCCATACTCAGTACATCGAGGATCAACAAAGATGTATCAAGAAATCAAAAAGCTGTAATGGTGGCTGGATATGAAGAAAGAAATTGATGATTTCGTGACTAAATGCCTTATTTGTCAATAGGTTAAAGCCGAGCATCAAAGACCGGTAGGTACCTTAGAAACCTTACCAGTTCCTGAATGGAAATGGGAAGATATATCGATGGATTTTGTCGTAGGGCTACCAAGGACAGTTAAAGGATGTGATGCTATTTGGGTTATTGTAGACCGATTAACAAAATCAGCACATTTTCTACCCGTTAAGAATACATACAAAATGGATCAATATGAAAAACTCTACATCCAAGAAATTGTGAGATTACATGGAGTACCTAAAACCATTGTATCAAATGAGATCCTAGATTCTTGTCCCGTTTGTGGAAAAATTTGTACGAGTCTCTAGGGACTAAACTGCATTTTAGTACTGCCTTTCATCCTCAAATAGATGGACAGACAAAAAGGGTGATTCAAATTTTAGAGGACATGCTAAGAGGCAAGTGCAAGTATTTTGCAATTCGAAGGAAGTTGGGATAAGTATTTATCTTTAATTGAATTTGAATACAATAATAGCTATCAAGAATCCATAGGAATGCCACTGTATGAAGCATTGTATAGTAGGAAGTGTAAATCACCCTTACACTGGGATTAAGTGGGTGAACGTAAAAGTTTAAATTTAGCCCAGGATGAAGTGGGTGAACGCAAAAATCTAGGGGAAATTTAGCTTAAATTTCAGAATTTCCATGGTAGAGGACTCAACTTTATGATCATAGTAAATAATATGTGTTAATCCATTTCTAATGCATGTTATACCATCTTGTAGATCACAATGAGTTGTACACATTGGTATAAGATTTGAGATCATCTAAGGCTGGGAGTCACCTTAAAAAAGGGTCAAACTTGCATACCTGAAAATGTAGGAAAAATATGAAAATCTGGAAATTTTGGCTAAGTATAGGATCCTGTCAAGCAGCCAACTTTGGATGACTGGCTCGGAATGTGTATTGGCCCATTCTCTTTACATGTATGACCGTTACGAAGCTGGTAGCCTGAGCTTTCAAACGGTATAAAGAATGGCTAAAAAGGACCATGTTTCAACCTTCAAATATTAGCCCAAAAGTGACTATAAGGAATAGGAAATTTAGGAATTTTTCTATTATAATAACGGATAAGCTGGACACTTGTCCAACTTTATATGATTTTTCTTAGGGCATGTTTGACAGGATTATTTTGCACATAAATATAACAAAGGAGTCCACCAAAAACAACCCAAAACTGAGATTCTATTTATATATATATATATATATACATCTACTCTGCTAATACTCTAACCCAAAAACAACCACTGAGCTCAACCACAACCACTGAAATCAGGTAGAATAATCTTCAGAATTTAGAATTCTTAAGAAATTCATCTACTTCTTCGTATAATTTCTTTAACCCATGGATGTACAAGTTATGAATACTCAAATAAATAAGATATTCATCACTTGTACACTCATATAATACCAGAAATCGAACTGAATCAACACTGAAACTCGAAAATCAAAATCTGCAGAATCGGGTGCTACTGGTAGCATCCGAACCTGTTACTAAAGATTTTGAGAATTCTGGCAGTAATGAAAATGATTATCAAACAAAGTTATTTTCTAACTTAAATATTGTCTTTTAAGCCTCAGTTCATCAAATTATTAACTTGATCATATGTATAAAACTATAAATTACAGACTATTAATCCTAAAGAAGAACCCAGCTTAAGGTGAGTAAAGTATATATATGTGCTCTTCTGTAATTTACAGTATTCCAAATTTATTTTATTTGGATTTATACTTGATGTGAGTTATTCTAGCACCTAATTAAGATCTTGTAGTACTAATCTCGTTTATAAATTTACTTAAAATGATTAATGGATGAGATTGATAAAATAGAAATCTGTATATAATTCTAAACTTCTGTCCATATTTTTTAATTGACTCCTAGACTTTATTTTCGACTAGAATTATTAATTGATTTCATAAGAGAAACGTTGCTGATTGAATTTCTTGAATTTTAGAATATGACCTATTTTATGATTTACAAGATTTATGTCTTGCATCTGTTCAAAATCTGATTTGATGAATCTTAAAAATCCTCAGTCACAATAAAATGGAAGTGAAACGAAAATTTAATTTTCCATGAAGTGTATATTCAATAAATGAAACTCGTTTACTCTCTTAAGTTATGTTTTATTGCCAACATACATGATTCAAAAGATTTTAAGAATGTATAAATAAATCTAATGGTAAGATTTGTTTAATGAGAATCACTTGCATGTATCTAGAAATGATGACTTTACACTAAATAATGCAGAATATGATAGTTTAAACTTATTGTTTAATTTAGCTAAAGTTTATGATTACACGCCAAAGAGTGCAGATAGGAAGGAAACATGGAGTGAATTCTCTGCCTAAATTACAATTTCATTTTGTCATATTTTAAGGGTCACTGTTGTGATGATTTGAGAAATTTCCCTGTTATACTTTTAGTATGTTAAACTTCAGATGTGGATGTATTTTAAAAACACTAGATTTTTCAAGTAATGATAATATGTTATTTGATATTTGACAATTGCTTCATAACGATACATGCATGCATGATCAACATTTATGGAAGAGAAAACATAATTAAAGAAAGAATTATGAAACTTTAAAGAATCCCTATTTAGGTGGTACACCTAGGGAGAAAGTCCCTATTAGATGTCACGGGCTATTAGACTCCCCTTAGAAAAAAGATTCATTCGAGCTAGTATGCTTGTGAGCAAAGTGCTCTAGAAAAGAAAGAAGAAGAATTGAGTTAGCAAACTCGTGAGTTTAAAAGAACACTCTTATGATCTTGTGCTTCAAATAAGCACTTTTGCACGCGGTGTACGACCCTAATAGGGAAGGGCCCAAAATAATAAAGAAAGAATGAGATAAAGAAGAGTATATCACTTGTACATGCATCATTATTCCAAGAAAGAAGATAGAAGAAAAGAAAGAAGAGAATGAATACATCATGCATGGCATTTCATACATCATTTTCATATTTGTTCAATTTGAATTGAAGATGATACTTGTAAACATTAGCTCAATCCTATATGAGGTGATAAAAAGCCAAAGTTAATCAGTAAGGTTGAAAGAAAATTTGTGATTCAATTCCTAATGCCTCTTATGTTATTTCCCTATTGATAAGATGATTTATTGATTGAGAAGTATGACATTACTTGGTACATTTATGTCTTGTAAGGTTATCAAGATATTCATATCAGATTATTGTATCATATTTACTTATATATGCAAGGTAAGATTCAAAGTTTAGAGATAAAGTTAAATAACTCCATGAATTATGCATATGTGTTCATGCTTTACTCACTAAGCTTCATCGCTTACAAGTCTTTTATGACTAATATAAGTAATGGATCATGAGACGCATAAAATGATAAGAACTTGGTGGAGAACGTCAAGGAATGGTACCGAGTATCATATTATTACAAAAATAGAAGTATGGAGCCACTTCTCTCTTTACCCAGGATTATATATAAAAGAAAGGTTATATAAAGTGATGAATATCTACGATGCTGTAACTTTGGAGTTGAAGGGAACTTTCTTCTTCGTTATATGAGATGTAGAAATGACTAAACTTTCGTATTGTATAATTTCCCTTAGTACTCTAGAAGGGATATTTTGTATAAGATATCTAACTCGTTTGTGTATGACTACCCTTGTAAATCATCATAGTCTTTTGTTAATAGGGTGATTAGATGAAAGTGTGATAGGGTATATAATGTGCTATGTAAGGGAAAGCATGAATGTTTTGTAAGGCTCCAAGTTAATATTATAATGTTTATGTTATGTAATGGAATGGTTTGCCTAAAGAAAATATGGATCAAAAATCTTTGAATAATAGAAAAAGAATTTGAATTATGATGATATGATACTAGTAACAAAGAAAAGATGTAAGAATAGAGTCAAACAAATTGATATAACTACTGGATGGTTGTAAATCTAGATTAGAACATGTATGATACTAATAACAACTTGAAGCTGTGTAGATAGTTCAATATGAAGCTATTGGTATCTGTATATATATATATAAAAAAAAAATTAGACAGGTTTTGGGGGATGTGACACACTGCCTCCAATCTATATGCACACTACCTCTTCAAAATCAACCACATCGAGCCTCACATGCAACCACCATAGCCGAACCGAACAAAACCACCACCCCAAACACCACTACCGAGAACCAAAGCATCACTACCCATACCCAACCACTGGAAAACCACCAAACTAACACCACCAAATCATCACCCAACTGAACCCAATTTCACAACCACCCACACCGCCACTGCCCTCCGCACCTTTCCTCCAACAAAGCCCCAACCTAAACCCAAATTAAAACCGAAAATCCAAGAATAGACATAACTCATAAACTTAACTCAGTCATTGGCCATTATTATCGCTAGAAAGTCCACAAATCTGAAATCCCTAGCCTCAGTTCTTCTTGTAAAATGACACCAAAAATCCTCCCAGCCCCCTCCACCCAAGCACCGGCGCCACCCCACGACGGTGGCGCTATCGCCGGCGTCTTGACGACTGTGTGGATCAGAGGAGGGAGCTTCGTCGCCCATTGCCCTCTCTCTTTGCTCTCTGACTTCCAACGAGAGAGAGAGAGATTGTTTAGTTTATATGTTGATTTTTGAAAATTAATCTGAGCCCCAACTTTTGAAAAGTATTTATTTCAGTCCTTGAACTTTCAAAATGTTTTACTCAACTCCTACAGTTTTAAGATATTTCATTCAGCCCCTATTAAGTTTCAAATATTTCTTGTCAGCCCTTAAGTTTCTGAAAAGACTAATTCAGTCCTCTTTTTTTTTTAAAAGTCCCTTAACTTAATCCCTGCACTTTTGAAATAAGTTAGTTGAACCTAGTGTTTGAAATCCTATAAGTCAGTCCTTTTCATTTTCTAAAATAAGTCTATTTCAGCTCCTAAACTTTTAAATCTCTTAAACTTTATTTTATCATTTTAATCTTTAAATTTTAGGAGTACTAAATTATTTTCATTTTCTTTTGGCTAGACAAAATATTTGATGATTTAGAAGATCAAAGTGACATTTCCATTTTATTTTCAAACTCGCGAATTTGAGGTAGATTTGCCTCCACTAATTAGTTTAAATTATAATTGCATGTATTATGTGAATTTTACGTGATTTAAATGATTTGATGCATGAGACAAGACAAGAATATTTCTTATGAGATAAAATCAGAATGATGTGGTTATGCATGACCTAATTGCTTAAATGCATGAGATAATGAAGTGGTTATGCAAAAGTTAAATGCTTAAATGCATGAGATGAGACTACCCAACCCTATAATTTTTAAAGAGCCTATGATTATGATGATGTGGTCACTGTATTAGTTGCATAATTATATGTTCAATTATTTTTTAAATTAATTATTGGCAATGAATCTACTAAGAATTTCTTCAAAATGCTCACTCCATTTTTAACAGCTTTTAGAAATGGTGGCAAATGAGGGCATTTGTGGCAAATTAATAAATGAAGCTATATTTTTGAAAGTCACGATTTATGAATATTGTCAATTTATTTCTTTGTCGTTATTTTAAAATATGAGATTTAAATTTTTTATGAATTGTTCAGAATTTATTCGATTTAGTTTCCGCTGCAGTTTTCAAATAATAAATGTGATGTTAAAATTTAGTTAAATGATTTTTAGAATTCAGTTTATTTTCGCAATAAAGTTAGATTTAAAGGACGACGTGGCGTCCCGGGCTTCACGGAACTCTGGGCGTTACAAGTGTTGACCAAGGATCGTTTCTCAGTTGGGGATTCTAACAAACTAGCAGCAAAGAAGATTGGTCCTATAGAAATTACTGAGAAAATCAACCCTAATGCTTGCCGCATGAAGCTTTCAAGCCACATTCGTACCTAAGATATTTTCAATGTTAAACACTTGGTTCCTTTTGGTGACAATTCTTCTCATGATGGCATTTCAGATTCGAGGGCTAATCTTCTCTTCCCTTGAGAGAATGATGGCGTTGAAGATCGAGCATTGAATTACTTGGACAAGCGGGATCTAGGTTTATGGTTTAGTATTTAAACTCTCTTGTCTTGCGTTGTTGGGCATAGAATTCGCATACAGACTTAGGTTTTGGCCCATAATAAGTTTTTGAAAAGCTTTCAACGAGACGCACTAGACCAGCCGCTTCACCGCTGCTTATGATTGATTTTGGGCTTTTGAAATCATCTAAATAATTAAAAACGGGATTCTTTTTGTTTTTATATCTATTTTTCGTCTTTTAAATATTAATTACGCATCTAGGTTTATGGTTTAGTATTTAAACTCTCTTGTCTTGCATTGTTGAGCAACTTTTAGGAAATAGAACTTTGACATTCTTGGTTTCTTCCCAATTTTCTTATTTTTCATTGAAATCCGAATTTAGATGCCTAGTTTTTGGCAATCTTAAGATTCAATAGGTAATTGGAATATCGCTTACTGGCAATCATGTGTGATTCAATAGTTTGTGATATTTTTTCTTGTTTTCATAGCTTCCTCTAAATCACACGGAAACCTAACACAAAAACACAGTAATAAATTAACTATGCATCCAATCAATCACATATGTCAAGTTCATAATCATACACTACAGACCCATTCATTAATATCTAATATTAATAGTAATATATGTCAGTTTCTAAATTTGCAATATTAACAGTAATTGTCTAAACTCTTTTGGACATAATAGATCGTGTCAATTAAACAATTAATTAAATAATTTTGCATGACTCTCTAAACATTTCAGACATAATAAAACGAATCAATTAAATGATTAATTGAAAAAATAAATTAAGCTTCTGACTGGGACCGAGTTCTCCCCCAAAAACCATGGTTTTGTATAGTGAAAGCAGTCAAATATGGTGAGGCACAAAATCAAAATGTATGTGGGTCCCATGAAAGTCAAATTTTTGTAATGTCAGCCAATAATTTTTGCAATGTTCAGTGTACAATTTTTTACCACAGTCAATGTGCAAACTTGAATTACTGTACCAAAAATTGGGGAAAACACAGGGCCAAACAGAGGCTAAATTTAAATTTTTTGACCAAACTCAAATTTTCTTAAAATTTTCGGAACTTTTACAATTGCATTAAAGATCCTTAAATGGTTATGAAAGATTGGGGGACCACTGAAAAAAAAAATATTACAGTCCCTCAACATTTTTTTTTTTTATTTTCTAATAATATTAGGGACTAACGTTGCAATTTTTGAAATTAAATATCAGCTCCTCAATCATTTTTAAGTATCATGGACTTGATGTGCAATGTGCAAAATTGCACAATAGTCGTTTCAAACTTTTATAAATCACAAGGGCCAACCGTGCAATTTTTGAAATAAACCCTCTTTAAATTTGAAGAGTAAAACAAACCTCTATTTGAATGCTAAGAGTATGTTGGAAATTATTGTTTTCAAATGGTTGTTCAAATATTTGTTGAATGAGTAAATCAAAGTATGAGATGAAAAAGTGCAAGATCTGGACAATAATATGAACCAAGTGATCGCTTGGTTCATGGTCAGACGATCGCTTGGTAAGGTGGATTTTTAATTTGTTTAAGAAATTGACCGTCATGCGATTGCTTGGTCTTATAACCATGTGATCGCATAGTAAAAAAATTCGACTATTGGCAGAAATTTCCAGATTTCATGTTGGCACATTTTCATAAACCATTGGTACTCTTTTGTGAAAAGATGCGTGGACCACGAAATGGGGTGTTAGAACTCTATAAATAGATATAGAATTCATATGAAAAATATGAGAAAGACATCCATTTATTTATAGAGATCATTTCCATCGATATTCAAACTCATTTTTCAATTGTTCTTTGTTCCTCTTTCATGTATTCTTTGTTTTTAAGAATATTTGGTTTATAGGCTTAATTAATCCGTTAAAGTATTTGCTATCTAACCCTTTAACATATCCATCGAGAGTGGCAAATGTAGTTTTAGAGCAACGTTTAATCACGTGTTTAAGCCTATCTTCTTATTCGATTATTTGGCGTTCTTCCATCATTTCAAGACTTCAAGTGAATGATTCAATGTTATTGGTTCGTGATTCTTCATGTGATACTCAATGATTTCGTCTCCAACCTCTCGAGGTAAGTTAATTGATAATAGAACATCTCCAATGTGAAGATGTTCAAGGTATGAGAGAGAGAGAGAGAGAGAGAGAGAGAGAGAGAGAGAGAGAGAGAGAGAGAGAGAGATTATTTTAAGTGGAAGATGTGAAGTAGAAATGTTAGAAAAAGTAGAGAAAAAAGGACGGGAAAAGTGGAAAAGAAGGAAGAGATAGATACAATTTCAAATAAATTAATAAAAAAATTAGTGGAAGATGTGAAGTAGAATGAATGATCGTGGAAGATGTGAAGTAGGAATGTGAGAAAAATTGGAAAAAAAATAGGGAGAAATTGAAAGTGATGAAAAAGTGATATTACAGTGAGACTCACGATTTTTTGTGTATCTTTTTCACACAGTTGACAACTTCAAGTGCATGAGTCATTAGAGATGCTTTAAACCTATGTTTGACTCCTAACATCTTGTTTAGAAATAGAATTTTTATTGTTTTCGTGATAAAATAGACGTTTGAAAAATGATTTCAAAAAAAATGTGTATTATTAAAAAGTGTTATTAAAAATCGTAATATTTTTAACATTATTTATAACAATTTTACCAATCACGGGCTAAAATTCTAAATTCATTGCATGATAAATCGAACGTTTAACCAATCATTATATACTAAAATAAAAATAAAAATATAAAATCGGAAACTACACAGCTGCAAAGGAAGACTCTCCACCAAGACGGTCATGCTCTAATTAAATTTTTACTTTTCTCAATCTCTTTTTACAATAAAGTTCTTTTTCCCTTGTAGAAAGTTTACGGGGAAATTCTAAAAAACATGAAAATGATATTCATACGATTTTCCAAGTTCACCCCGAAACTATTACAACTACCAATTTTGCTACTTGTATAAACAAAGTTGTACAAACTGATTTACTAACTCATGAGAGGTGCCCACGAATAAAATATTGTGTGTGGACTCCACCTCCATGTGAGGGTTAGTACACTAGTTAGTATAACTTTATTTGTATAAGTAGTTTAATTCTACGACTTATATCTTCCATTTTTTTCTAAGCTTAGGTTGACCTGGAATTCTCCTCAACTCAAACATAAAAACCAGCTTCCCATGAGGCCCTGTTTCTTGCCAATACCTATCCACTGTGTATAACCCATCATAAACATAGGTTGTGACTAGCTTACCGAAAAGATTTGGTTCTTTCCATCCTCGGATAACACGAACGGGAGTCCTCATTGATATACTATTCTTCAAAGCCAAATTTCCTCTCTCGAGCTTCTGATCTTCGGGTCGCTTATCGTTCCCAACTACATTTCCCCCATGTCCAGAATATATCAAGACGTCAGCGGAATGCTTATCACCAGTATAAACTCCAGCATCCACAATACTATTTGCAACTGATATTCCCTTGTGCTTCATTGAATCTATACCGGTCTGGTATAGGCGGTGAATACCAACAATAGAAAGCTCAACTCTGTATTGAAATCTATCCCCCACTTCAACTCCAGGCACTTCTCCCAAAATTGGCTTGCCTGTGTTAACTTCCATTTTTGCTTCTTTGATAAGCTTTGCTGCGCGAAGATCAACCCTCTTGGATTGATTCTCGGACTTAGTTTCATCTTGCAACTTCCGTCTGCAAATAGAACGAAACAATCGAAGAATCTCTATCACTCTATTCCGGGCATCACCATTACTGGAACACTTGGGAGGGATGCTGACATCAAAATTATGTGGTGCATAGCTGGCATGAGTCTTTGAGAGTAGATTTTCGTCATGAGCACCATAATTTTTTTTATCCCTCAGGATCAATGCACCCAGATTTCCATCAGGAACAGGAATTTCTTTCTTCTTCATGGATGGTCCCCCTGAAATGTCTCTATCAATTTTACTTCGTTTGGCAAAAGCTTTGCAATTGAGTTGCCACGATAAAGGCTGCTTCCTCACATTTTCTCCAATTTTTCCTCTACTTGTTTTGGTTGCTTCTGTTCTGACTTCATCCTTTTCAGCTCCATCCACAGATTGGGTGTCAGATATTTTTGGTGTCTTCGTCAATGCCCCTCTTTCCAGGTTTTTCCTTAATGTTCGAGTCTCATCCGTTTCCACTTCAAAAATCTTAATCCCATCCACACAACCTTTTCCATGACTAATCATCTGCCATCCTTCGGTAGGCTGAGGAGCATTTGGACCATAGAATGGAGGAACATCATGAACAGAAGACACTCTTCTAGGATGGAATTTATCCTTATGCCCAATGGAAGTTCCCAGATTAATACTGTCATTACAAATTGGCCCTTTGGGGGATGACAACAATTGAGAACCACCAATTACCATGACAGGTTTCACCTCCTCTGGACCTATATACTTAACCAAATCCAAATCTTTTGCCCCATTTAACCCCTCCGTAGTCTGACCTTCAGCTTCAATCACTTCCTTCATGCAAATATTTTTGAAGTCATTGTGCAATCCTACATTTGCCATTTTAGAATTTTCAACCCTATTTGACTCCATATCAGTTATTGCAGAATTCTGAACACCATTAGCCCCTTTGGAAGTTATTATACCAGCAGCCTCCACTACACTGGCCCCAACATGGTCATTTTTTTCAAACTTCAAATCCACTGGATTAGCATTGGGGCCACACCCAGGTGGGAAATCCCGAACGGCAGAGACTTTCCTGGGCTTGTACTTAGGCACAGAACCAATTCCCAACGAGGATAATCCTCTATTTAACATGACACCCTTATCTGTTATAGATAACCAAAATTCCATCCAGCCTAAGTAAGCAAAATTATTGACAGTGACAGAAAAAATAGAACTAGGCTCAAAATTGAAAATTATCTTCTTCGATTGGGCTGAAGTTTCAAATTAAAGCAGGCAAATACACGGACGCATATTTAGACATTTATATTGTAGATGCAAGCACTAATAAATGCGAAATCGAAATCGCTAACCATAGTGAAGACAGATTAGGGCTCAAAAAGACAATGAATGAATTAGGCTCAAAATTGAAAATTATCTTCTTCGATTGGCCTGAAGTTTCAAACTAAAGCAGGAAAATACACGGATGTACATTCAGACATTTATATAGTAGACACCAGCATTAATAAATGTGAAATCGAAATCGCTAACCATAGTGAAGACAGATCAGGGCTCAAAAAGACAAGGAATGACAAACAGCCGAGCAGTGGTGGCAGGCAAATACACGAACAAATGCGTAATCAAAATTGCTAACTATAGTAAAGACAAACTAGGACTCAAATAGAAAAGAAACCTTTAATTTAAATCATGAGAGCCATAGCAGAGCTAGGACTTAAATTCAGCAGGGGCAAAACTTAAACTTCCAAAAATTCCGAACAAGGAAATAACTTAATATTAGACTTCATAATGTGGCAGGAAAATACACGAATAAATGCGTAATCAAAATCGCTAACCATAGTAAAGACAAACTAGGACTCAAATAGAAAAAGAAACCTTTAATTTAAATCATGAGAGCCATAGCAGAGCTAGGACTTAAATTCAGCAGGGGCAAAACTTAAACTTCCAAAAATTCCGAACAAGGAAATAACTTAATATTAGACTTCATAATATTATACTTAGATTTTGAAGTTGCTAAACCATGTTTGGAAAGCAAAAATCGGGCTGGAAACTTAATTAATAGGCCATGCACTTCAAACAGCACTAATAGTACAAACATTACAGAGATTACATGGTTAAGTTCCCCGAAATAACAATAATTCAGTCATTAACCAAACTTCCAGGAATTAAACACCATTAAGACTTAACTACATCTGAAGGAACAAAATTTACTAAAAGAAAATGGAAAATTGGAGATAATTGTTCTGAAGTTCCCGAACTTTAAATTATGGAAAGAGATTGGAGATTTATGTAAATCTGAGAAATTTGAGGTATTTTGGAGAGAAGCATCCGGAGAGAAGTGATGGAGGAGGCGATTTTGGGGGTGAAGACATACAGTCATATAGTCGTGATAAGCATTTCCAAGAATTAACAACCAATAAACCCATTAAACAATTTTGAAGGAAACAAATTCAATGCGTGCATAAATTCATACTCGTTAAGCAGAAATAAAAAAACACTCTTTCACACTCTACCTGATACGAAGGTGCACAACAGAAATGACTGAAACCTTGAAAAAAGAACTTCCACCTGTGTATCCTATACAAATTATGCAAATGTGAAAATGATGGCATGTCACTTTCATCGATTAGCTGTGTATATACTATATATACACACACTAATTACAGGCATACTTAAATAAGTGAAGGAATAAGTGGAATACAGATATGATTTGTAAATTGAAGGAAACAAGATTAAGACGAACATGATTAAAAGGGGAACATGACAAACTGTACGAAAAGAGCAAGAATTTCAAACAAAAAACCCCATAAACAATTTTAAAAAAATAAATAAAAAAAAGAAGCAAACTGATATACCAAAAAGGCAAAAACTGCTCACCGATAAATCAAAACCGCTGTTGGCACGTTCAATTAAAATACACACAGTGTGCTTACTTGAATGCAAGTATAGATGCATGTATATATGGAAAATGGAATTGAAAGCCCGATAATTTTGTGTAACGGTAGCGTTAGTGTGAGAGTGGGATTACGTAAGAAGACGGGGTAAACAAAAAGGTTTTAAGGCATTAATAATTTGGTAATTCGAACAAAATGTCCATACATTTCACTAATTCGGTGTGAATCATTCCTTCCTTCAAAATTTTGGTATTTTCATTCCCATCTTCGCATTTTTGTTGCCAAAAGCATCCATGTCGTCTATTTTGTTTAGAAAATTTATTAGTTGACCGATAAATCACTCTTTGACCAATTTAATGAAGGATAAAACGATCTATTCAATTATCAATTTATTTAAAATTGACAAAAAAAATAAAAAAAATTGATATCTTCTCTTCTGCCTCCGCCCAGTACCAACCTGGCCACCCACCATCGCAAGACTTTCTGGTATCTCTTCAGTAAGCCTATTTTCAGAAGAATCGGACCGAAGTAAAGAAGTGAGATTTAAGAATGTGTCTAGCAATTCTCCAAATAGCGATTCTTATACAATTCAATTTGTTCCAGCCTTTTTAATCCACCAATGCTTTTTGGGATTTTTCTAGTAAGAGTATTGTTCGATAAGTCAAGCATTTTAAGAGAAACAAGATTTTCAATAGAATTAGGAATTTTTTCAATGAGATTTATGAGAGTATGGTAACCACAAGTCTGAAGTTTGTTCAGTCGTCCGATGTTTTCGGTAGTGTACTAGGCCTAAAAGGCTTATAAGCCAGTTTTAAGCGAGTCAACTCAGTTAAATTTGATAAAAACTCAAGGATTGACAGACCATCAAGTATATTAGAAAAAACAAAAAAGAGATATAACCTAGAGTTTGGCAAGTTGACTGAAGTTCCTGTAATTTCACCCGTAAAAATGTTATATGAAAAATCAAGAAAGGTCAGGTTCAAAAACTTGGTCGAAAAATTCGAAAAATCTCCATTCTAGTTACACGAACTATATGGCCAATAATTATTATAAAAAATATATGTATATTTGGTCAATAATGTAAGGTACTCTTCCTGCTTGTAATTTACACAGATCATTCAAACTATTTCATCAGTCTCTGTTTTTGAATCCAAATCATAGTCAGAATCAATTAATAACTAAAGAATCTGTGTCATTCCAAGACGAGCAACCATATGTATTGATGGAACTGAATGAAATAGAAGAGATATATCAATTTTCTTTTATTTTTATTTTCTTTATTTTTTTTGTCAAATTTAAATTAAGTGATAATTGAATAGACCATTTTGCCCTTCATTAAATTGGTCAATGAGTGATTTATAGGTCAACAAATGAATTTTTTAACAGAAATAAACGACAGGGATGTTTTTTGCAAGAAAATGCGAGGTGAAGATGAAAATGCCAAAATCTTAAAGGCTTATGATTTGCACAAAATCAGTGAAAGGTAGGTATTTTTTGCGCCAATTACCCTTAATAATTTATAACTAGTTCCACAATCGTGCGATGTACGAACATATTTCATTGACAAATTATTTTTTAAAAAAAAATTAATTGGAAAAAGCAGCAAAAATTACGAAAATCCAATGTCAATTTAAGACTATGTTTGATGTACATTGTTTAAGAAAAAGTTTGTTTTGAATAGTAATTGATGTGATATTGTGTGGTTGAAAAAAAAATTAGATTTATGTGTACAATATTTTATTGTTAAATGCATAGTTAAAATTGAGAACTGTAGAAAAATAAGTTATTTTTATTTGTTCTGATAAAAATTTGATTTTAATATCAAGTCAAAGTCAACAATTAATTTTAACCACACGTTTTATGGGACCCACAACTTTTTCAAAAATTTTACTAAAATTAATCTCGGAAGATTGGAGCTCATTGAGAATGTTGATAGAAAACACCCAAGATGTCAACACATATCCCTTGGAAGAGCTTTATGGAACATTGATGACATATGAGTTAAATCATGCCGACACAAAAGAAAAGTCTAGAAAAGCAAAAGAGGAAGAAATGAAGGATCCTCCTAGGAGACAAATTGCTTTAAAGTCATCAAATATTGAAGAAGCCTCAAACTCTAACAAGAGCGATGAGGAACTCGATGATCTTGTTCTCCTAGTCAAGAAGTGGAAAACCTTTCGCAACAATCATCGAATCCAAAAGAGAGACGAAAAATATGAAAAGATTGTTTGCTATAATTGTGACAAACCCGGTCACAAAAGTACCGAGTGTAGAAGCAAGAGAAGATTCATCAAAAAGAAAGCTCTACAAGCCACTTGGGATAAAAGTGATGATGAGCAAGATGAAGATGAGAGTCAAGATAAAGTGGCCAACATGTGCTTCATGACTATTGAGGATGAGGTAAATTTATTTGATACCTCTTGGGCTTTGAATGATCAATGATTTAGAGATCTATTAATCAACATATTTGATAAAAACCTCATGCACTTCATAAAAATTTCTTACACTGAAAAGAGGTATGAGTATGAATATGAAACATGGTGCTAATATGTGTTTTATGCATAATTTTATGTTACATACATGATTTTACCGAAAGTGGCTAGACTTAGGGATTTTTTTTTAATTTAAAAATTTTTCATACTCAATCCCTAAATGACTTGAAAATATCTTCTCTTCATTTAACTCTTGAACTGCATTACTTTTGATCACTTAATTTTGGCTTTGATTAAAAGAGTGATATGATTATTGACCAAAATTGTTTTGATACTTTTAAACTTTTTAACTCATTCACACATGATCCACCTATTCAATGAGTTGAAAATACTTTGATACTTTGACATACCTTTTAACTCATTTCAAGCTACAAATGTTTTACTAAGGGGGAATGCTTTACTAAGAGGGGAATATAATTATAATCAAGATATTCTACTTGTGCCCCATTATTATGCTTATCACACCTATACTCATAATTAAGGGATAAATGTCACCTTTTTGCTTATGCCAAAAGGGGGAAAATATGGTGATGATTTGTTTTTAGCTCGACTTTGGATAATCTATATGCATGAAAAGGATTATATTATATGCTAGATTATGCCTTATTGGTTTGTATAAGGTAGGGGGAATATATGCTAAAGTTGAACTTATCAATTATTCTCATTTCCTTGTGCTTTGATTATACGCTTCAATTGCTAATATTATCATTACAAATCATCTTGTTTGTCATAATCAAAAAGGGGGAAATTGTTGACCTATGGTCAACTTGACCTTATTGTTTTGATCATAACAAACAAGAATATATTGTGTTGATAACAAGTGTACTTCAAGTGCTTCATATAATTCAAAGCATTCAATGTTCAAATCAAAAATATGTGATCAAGCACATGAGATGCAAAGAAAATCAAGAAAGAATCGAAGATATTCGAGATCAAATTTCAAGTCGGAAAGCATGAAGACCAAGCAATGAAGCTTACAAAGAATTGATCATTTACAAATTGCTTTTCAATCTTATGTAAGGTTAATGCATCAATAGTTGGTAATGCACTTCATAAAGCTCAAGTAACATTTTTAAAACCATCAAAATATCTTTTTCAAAATCAACTTTGATCAGAAAACTTTGAAAAATCAAAATCTTGAAATCCTGATTTTTCAGGTCGACCGCACTGTCTATTTTTGAACTCCAGCGGCTATTTTCTCGCAATGGCTATATTGAGGTCGACCGCATGGCAGGATAGGTCGACCGCAAAAGACAGTATGTGCGAAATTTATTGCTATCTATTGAAGTGTTAGCCTAACTCTATCGGTACTTAATTTGAGTATATCATTTGTCAAGAGAGTTATTTCAATTGTAAATTCAATTCATTATATCTTGTGATTTCGAGAGCCTTGTGAAAACTCGATTGTTGGTTAAGGGTAGGTGCTCCTTGTTGTAAGTCGCCTAAGGATTTGGTACTCCTTGTTGTAAGTTACCAATATAGTGGATTTGACCTTGCTCGTGACGGAGAGCTCGGTAACGGGGGACGTAGATCACGTTGGTTGATTGAACCTCCATAAATCGCGTTTGCATTCTCTTATCTCTTTTACTTACTTATATTGCACTTACTCTATTCTATCAATTTATATTGTGCAACACTATATCTTAGTGCTATACTTGCTTTATCAATTAAGTTTACACATTTATAGCACACTAAATTGATAGTTAAGTTACTTGCAACACTAAGTGCTCATACTTGTACCATTGGTTTTTAAGTTTGAGATTATTTATCGAAAAAGTTTTATAAACCAATTCACCCCCCCTCTTGGTTAGTTTACTCTTGGGCTAACATAAAGCCCGGCACATGTCACCATCTAAGATGATAACTCCTTCTATAAATAGAACACACTTGCCTCCAAGAAAAAGGTTAGAAACTCAATACATAAAATCTCACTCCCTTTTCTCTCTTTTACACACACTTATATTTCCCGCACCCAATATACATTTACTTGAAATGAGTACTGACTTAGGTATCGGAGTGCAAACGAGAGCCACCTCGGCCCCCTTTACAAGCTGATTGTTTGTCCTAGTGCGCAGGAAATCCACGTGTTCAAGAAGGAGGAGCTGCAAGGTCCTACCAGATTTTGTGGTCAACATTTATGGATCCGTCTATGGGAAACCACACTTCTAACCATGAAATCGAGTGGTAAAAATCCACTAGAAGCCTTGAACAAAGGTAGATAACCTCTTGGAAAAGAGTGGGGAATCACAAGAAACCTTGAAAAAAGCTTAAAACTTTGAAATATAAGTTTACAAACCTTGAAAAAGGCCTAAAACTTTAAAATATAAGTTCATCTATCCTTGAAGAAACAACAGTGCAAAAATCATTATAGTCATGAATGAGAGTGATAATGATGTTAACCCTTGGAGGAGTAGGAAAGGACAACACGACGATGAGGACGTTGATGAGGGGTACCCTAACCTAACCCTCTGCGTCGGCACTGAAACTTTCGTATGCTGTGGGATATGACGCGCGTGGTTGCCCAGATGTTAGAAATGCAGAAACAACAAATAGAGCAAACTGCGGAGATGAAAGCCTACATGGACAGAGGGTACGCGGTAAATGAACCGATGATGCCACCGTAATATTCGCAGCCACATTACTTACCATCTGACACAGGCACTGCATCATATTATTACAATGAACCGTCGGTGTATGCCGAAGTGGACTCTGTTCCCTAAGACGAAGAGGACCTGTTGCATGCAGCACTGGAAGAACAAGGTCAGCCACCTAACTATCAGGGAGAAACCTCACCCTCAAGGTCGGGCAGCGTCTTTAGCCGGATAGGGGGATTATTCAGGGGCAAACGAGGAGACCGGGCTGAACAAGCTCGACATCAGACGCGAGCGCCTAGGAATAGGCAAGAACGAAGGGTTGAATAAGTCCTTTCGCTGAGCCGAATGCCTAGAGATAGGTATGAAGCAGGGGCGGCAGAATTTTGCCGCACACATGAGACTAGAAATAGGTGGGAGAGAAGAGCAGAAGAGGCTCGCTCCCGAACCCAAGGGGATCCGCCGACCTATCAAAGGCCAAATTACAGCCGAGCTTTATCACCACGGAGGTGAAGCCATACTCAACCACCCTATGACCGATATCATGGTGCAATGGATTCCGACCACGACGAGAACAGTGAATTACTGTCGTACGAGTTAGACGACGACAAGGAAATTAGCCCTTTTACGAAAGGCATTTAGAGGTGCCCAGTGACCCCTGACTTTGAAATTCCGGAGATAACGAAGTACTCCGGGAGATGTGACCCTGAGGATCACCTATTAAACTACCGTGCCAACATGGAAATAGCCGGAGCCACTCCTGTGCTAAAATGCAAAGCCTTCGCCTTGACATTTGAGGGAAGTGCAATAAGGTAGTACAAAAAAACTCCCTCCTGGCAGCATCCACAGTTGGAGAGATTTGAAAACGGCCTTCAAGAACGGCTTCGTCTCCTCTAGGCCGGGCCAACTCCCGCTCCAACGCCTTAAAGATCTGAGGCAGGGAAGAGATGAATCTTTGAAAAGCTATTTAGCTCGATTTACGGAGGAAATGCATAGCTGTGAGAACATCATGGAGGTGGAAATGTCTTCTTCCTTAAAAGGAGGTTTAGACATGACCATCATGTTTTGGAGAGACGTCCGAAGCAGGAAGCCAAGAGACTACAACGCCCTTATAGATTTAATGAAGGAGGAAATTGTCTAAGAAGAAATGGCGAGAGCTAGAGATAATCATCCTCAGGAGAGATACAATACTGGGTACCCGCTGGAGCTAGTCAAAGAAAAGAAGGCAATAAAGACCAGTTTGGTAATCACCGCGGAGGTATCCGACGTCCCTTTCCAGGGACCAGATCCAGTTACGCGGCTGAGATCATTAAAGTCATTCCCAATCTGCACTCTGCAATACCTTTAGCAAATCTCACTATTGCTCCTGAAGGAATAGGTGGAAGGCGAAGTGGAAAACAACCCGTGACTGGGGAATATTGTGCATACTATAGACACTATGGGCATGCAACGGAGGGTTGCAGGGAAATCCACATGCTGACCGATTAGAAGGTCAATGAAAGAAAAGGTGGCAACTTTGCTCCAAATAGAGGAAAACCACACAAGCCAAATGACCAAAAGTTTAGCCGAGTTGACAGGCGAGACCCCTGGAAGAACCCTCCAAGAGGGAGGAATGACAGCCGTCAGAGAGATCGAAGCCGGGACCGGAATAAGCCCCATGCACATGATAAAAATGTGAGAGAGCAACCTTCGCCTGTAAATGACCCACCAATCCGCGAGATTGACAAAATATTTGGAGGCCCCATTCGGGCGGGAGTACGAACACTCCAGAAATGGATACATCAGAGAGGCCAAAGAGCCCGCTAATGTGAACTATCACGTCAATTCACACCCTGCTGGGACTTCCAAGATAGAACCCATCACCGTCACCCTAGATGATGCAATTGGGGTGCATTTCCCGCATAATGATGCGTTAGTAATCCGGGTGGTGGTAGCTCGAAATAGTCTGTCCCGAATGCTAGTGGATGACGGTGCCTCGGTAAATGTGATTTACGAGGTAACGTTTGACAAGATAGGAATTAGTACCCCACTCATTCCAGTCCCAGATCCCATATATGGGTTCACCGGGGATAGCATCACTCCCAGAGGATCCATAATCCTTATGATCGAAGTAGGACAGGCTCCGACTCTCTCTAGGATGCCAATGGAGTCCTTAATTGTGGATAAAATCTCTTCATATCACTGCTAGATTAGGAGGTCGGGCCTAATTAACCTGGGGGCTGTAACTTATACAAAGTACATTTGTATGGAATTCTCAAATGAACATGGCATAACTGCTGTTAGAGGGAGTCAAACGAAATCACGGTCCTGTTACACAAATGTTATCCGAAAGTTCCAAAATCGAACCGTCAATATGGTTAGCAATGTGGCGATGGCAAGGGCTGTTTCAGACCCTGAAAAATTGGGTGCAGGACTCTTCACAGATAAAGATGTCACAATGGCGCAAGAAGAAGATCTGGCAGATCTAGATCCTAGAATGACAGGTGATAACTGTTACACTACTGAAAAGCTGGAATGCTTCTGTGTTGATCCAAACAACCCAATGAAGGAGTTACAGGTTGGGCAGGATTCATCGGTTGAATACAAAGGGCAGTTGAAAAGTTTTTTGCTCCAAAACCTTGATGTGTTCGCATGGAAACATGTTGACATGATTCGAATTGGTCCTAAAATAGCCTGTCACAGGCTCCAACTTGACCCAAGACTTCCTGGGCATAGGTAGAAAAGGAGGCCGATGAGTCCGGGGAAATATGAGGCCTTGAAAGAGGAGGTGACGAAGCTATTGAAAAATGGCTTCATCAGAGAATCCCGTTATCTAAAGTGGGCGTCGAACCCTGTTTTGGTCCCCAAGCAAAGCGGAAAGCTGCGGGTATGCATTGATTTCTCAAATTTACACCAAGCATATCCAAAAGACAGTTTTCCAATGCCCCTGATTGATCAATTAGTTGACTCTACGGTGGGACATGAGATGCTAAGCTTTATGGATGCATACTCTGGATACAATCAGATCCCCATGCATAAATCAGATGAGGAGCACACCTCGTTTATTACGGATAAGGGACTTTATTTTTATAGGGTCCATACCATTCGGATTGAAGAATGCAGGGGCCACCTACCAAAGGTTAGTGAATCAAATGTTCTCAAAACAACTCGGGAATACTATGGAAGTATATGTGAATGACACGCTAGTAAAAAGTATGGTCTCCTCAGAATATGTTCACCATTTATCAGAGACTTTTGATAGATTAAGGAAGTACCGGATGAAGCTTAATCTTGTGAAGTGTGCCTTTGGGGTAGCGTCTGGAAAGTTTCTTGGTTTCATGGTGAACAGAAGGGGAATTGAGGCCAATCCAAACAAGATCAAAGCTTTGCTTGACATGCGCTCGTCTTGAAACCCTAAAAAAGTGCAAAGCTTAATTGGAAGGGTTGCTGCCTTGAGTCGATTTATCTCCAAGTCCACTGACAAGTGTTTACCATTCTTCAAGATCTTAAAAGGAGGAAGACGATTCCAGTGGACACAGGAGTGTGAACAAGCTTTTTCCGAACTGAAATCATTCTTGGGGCAGGCCCCCTATTGTCCAAACCAAAGACCGGTGAACCGCTCTTTCTTTATTTAGTTACTTCCAAGGAGGCAGTTAGCTCCGTGTTGATTAGAGAAGAGAATGGGAGTCAGCTTCTGTAACACCCCAAGTTCAAAAATTTTAAAACCTAGGCGTGTTAACTTCCATTCACATTATATGCGGAATTAAATTTTTTAAACATTAAAATGCGGAAACAAATCATTTAAAAACTTCAACGTTTTCATTTTCTGTTCTAAAATTTTATAGAAATTTCGGCAGAGTCTCCTCTATAACTTAGACATAACCAACCTGTAGAGGGACATCATACCTACAATACATATGCAAATTCTCAACCCATTCAAATCCAACATTTAACATCCAACCACAATTCCAAAATTCAACTTCAACATCAATTTCCCAAACTCCTCAACAAAATAACTTGAAGTATAAATTTATAAACTCATGAAACATAATAAAAACTAATCACAGGGAAATACCATAAATTATTTTAATTAAAACAGACAAACTAATCAAAAGAATTTATCAGTTAAAAGAATAACCAATGAATTAGTTTGAGAAAGCCCTTCATTTATTCTTAAAAGAAATAGAATTTATTAGTACTGTCTGAGTCAGCCGCCAAATGCTCTCCTCGGATCACCTAACTTTCATCACCTGAAATGTTGAGGAGGGATTGGGGTGGGCTAAAGCTCAGTAAGTAAACTTTATGCATGAATGCATGCTTATGACATGAAATGCTTTAAACTTTGAAATATGTATCCCCATTCACTTTAACCTTTCAAAACTTTCAACATTTCGAACTTTCACTTAACATTTCAAAACTTTCACTTTACATTTCCATCGTGAGCTCACTTGGTGTATCTTCTAGTCAATCAGATAAAAGTGAGCCATTCTTATTTGGAACCAGATTAACATTCACTTTCCCACCGCAAAGCGGTTCATTCATTCATTCCACCGCAAAGCGGCTCATTACATTCGGGTACGCCGGTCCCCCGCGCCCCATTTCCCACTCGGATCTTTCATGACATAGAAGTACACCCATTCTTTCAAAACTTGGGATACATAATTTTTGACAAAAATTGCACTTTGACACATTCCTTTCATTAAAACATTTGACTTTCTCATTTCGATGCCAATGCATGCTTAATGATGCAATGACATGATAATGTGCATGTTTGAACATTTCCTTAAATACACATACTTGCATATGGCAATTCAAATACATCAACATTAAGTAATTAACACGAAATCACTTACGCACATTAATTTCACATTAACTTTCTACTTTCATGAAAATAGGGGAAGTTTACTTACTTGCAGTCCTTAGCATTTACCGTTATCTAAATTTGCAAGTGGAGGAGTTTCGACTGCCCGTGTCGTCAATGTACCAAAATCTTAGTTGCATCTATTCATTTAGTAAAATATACTTTCAGTTCAAATTGATATATTCAACATTCTTTTAACATTACATTAAACAAGTTAAAAAATAAATCTTCTTTCCCTTTTTCATTCTTGTGATCATTTATTCCAAACAAGGTATTAAGAGATATTAAACACTTCCATACAATACTCGAAATCAAAAGATTTAAACCATTCGACAAAACGTATAACTTTTAGTTCACAAACACATTCGTTATTTATTTTAATAATAATCAAACATTTAACCGAGATTAAAACTTCAATCTAACTCACATGTGATCTTATATCGAGACTAAAGCACATAAAACTAAAGAATTTCCTTTCATACTTTCAAATTTCCAAAACATATACTTTCATGTGACTCATAATATAACAAACACATTTAACACCACATATAATATCATATTCGAAGTAACACATTAAGTTCGAGGAAATTTTGAAATCTTACTTATCAATCCCACAAATCAAAGCCAAGCATTACTTATCAAAAATGATCTTGAACTAAAATTTATAACTTTGAACGTAATTTCAACTTAAACTAACTTGTTCTTTTAAATACAACTCAAACAATTATATTCAACTTAAACCACATACTAGATAACAATTAAAACAATTCTTGAGGTTTTTCCCCAAATCTAATAATTAATCCTATTATCATAAATGAAAGAAGTTTACTTAGTATATACAATACCCAACTTCCCAAATCAATAAATTCCAAAAATTCTAAGATTCCGATTTAAAGTTCCAATAGTCTCTTAAATTTGAAAGTTTACACGAAAATCTGAAAAATTAACACACACCCCCTTAATGCCATTATCCCTAAAATCTGTAAATCCCCGTATATATGATACACACTGACATCATTAAATTCCATATTTTTAAAATTGGCATTTAACATATGAAATTTAGACTGAAATTGAATATGAAATTTTATATTTATACACATAGAAATCTGAAATCTACGTATGTATATGCATATATACGTAATAATATATATATGCCCATTATCAAAAATTTGAAATCAAAAATTAAGGTTACAAGAAATCTGAAATTACAACCAAATTCGAAATCTGCAATTAATTTCATAACTTTGAAAAAAAATCTGGGATTTCATCTATTCAATCAAAACCTGAAGTTTATACCTAAGGGCAATTACATATACATCAACATATACATACAATCCCATATATATACATACACTAATTACATGGGTGTGTTCGGAAATGGTGGAGTGCGGTTGGTGTGTACGCCTTCGGCTTCGGGTGTGTGCGTGTCGTGAAGAGAACGGGGAAGAGGGCTGGGGACTTACTGCCGGTGGAACGGCGGTCGGCGGTCGAAGGAAGAGCGGAGGAGAGCGAGGCCGAGAGGGAGACAGAGACGGAGAGGCCGAAGGTGAGAGAACGGGTTCGAGAGAGAGACCGAGTGAGAGAGAGGCGTGAGTGAGAGTGATTAGGTTAGGTTAAGGTTTTTTAATCTTTTGGAATTTCCAAATCAGTCCCTCAACTCTTCTCTTTTGTTTAAGTAAGTTTATAAGTTCTATTTACCCTCGATTGACACTACACTTTTCCCCCAAATTTCAAATTGGCATAATAAAATAGAAAATAACATGCTGAGGCAATAAAACAATTATTTACATAGAATTGCACGTAACTAATTTAAATAACCAATTTATAATCTTTCAAATTGGTACATTGATCGAGCCGGCGTCCAAGTTCTTCCACTGCAAAATAATTTCAATTATAGACATTAAAGATAACAAAAATCATAATTTATAATAATATTCATCACAGTATTACGCGAAATTTAAAATTGCACGAGAAATGAAAAGTGGTCTTACAGCTTCCGATATATTATTCGAGCAAAGCCATGCTGGACGCTGAAATGCTCTACCCAGACATGGAGAAACTCGCTTTAGCATTAATCATCGCGGCTCGTAAACTCCGTCCCTATTTTTAGTTACATTCTATCGGAGTACTCACAAATTTTCCTATAAGACAAGTCTTACAGAAACCAGATGTGTCTGGAAGGTTAATGAAGTGGACAATAGAAATCAGTCAGTACGACTTCCATTATATACCTCGAACAGCTGTAAAGGGCCAAGTGTTAGCAGATTTCATAGTTGAATTCACGCATCCACCCGAGGTCAAGATGATTGAGAACATGGGTGATAACCTTGAATGGAGGCTGTTTGTTGATGGGTCCTTCACCGAAGGGAGATCTGGGGCGGGAGTAATACTGGTAAGCCCGTAGGGATATAAGTTGCACAACGAAGTTCACTTCGGATTTAAAGCTTCGAACAATGTAGCAGAATACGAAGCACTCTTGGCTAGACCAAGGCTTGCAATAGCTCTGAAAATCAAGTCATTGATGGCAAACAACGACTCACAACTTGTTGTAAGCCAAGTTAATGAGCAGTTTTTCGCCAAGGACCTAGCTATGATTGCATACTCGAAGAAAGTGAAGGATCTAGTGCATTTCGAAAAGTTCGAACTGCTTCACATTCCTAGGACTGAGAATTCCAATGCGGATGCCTTGTCTAAACTCAAACTGGCAAGCAGCAAGAAATCAGAGCTCCTCAATATGGTACCAATCGAACATCTACTGGTCTCCTCCATTAAACTGTGGGCAGAGGTGTTGGTGATAGAAGAAGAGGGTTCTTGGATGACTCCTATTTTGGCCCACTTAAAATATCAAACTCTACCAAAAGAGTCAGAAGAAGCCCGAAAACTACAAATTTATGCCGCCAATTTTGTCCTTCTTGATGGTTTACTCTACAAGCGGAGCTACACCTCTCCTTTGCTGTGATGTGTTTGACCGGAGGATGGACATTATATAATGAGGGAATTTTATGAGGGCATTTGTGGTAACCATGCTGGAGCGTTATCTTTAGCTTGGAAAGCCCTGAAACAAGGGTATTTTTTGCCAACTATGCGGAAAGATTCTCATGACTTCGTTCGAAGATGCGACAAATGTCAAAGGTATGCTACCATACCGCATCGGCCGCATCGTGAGCTGACGGTGGTAACCAGCCCCTGGTCCTTTGCGAAGTGGAGAATCAATATTATCGGTCCCATGCCCCGAGGAACCGATAACAATTGCTTCGCAATTGTTGCGATAGACTACTTCACCAAATAGATTGAGACAGAACCCCTGATGAGGATCACTGAAGCCAACACTTCCAAGTTCATTTGGAAGAAAATTATCTGTAGGTTCGGGGTTCCACACTCTTTGGTGAGTGACAATGCGAAGCATTCAAAAATAGAAGGATTGACGAGTTGTGCGATGATTTGGGAATCTGCAAATTATTTTCATCTCCACACCATTCACAAGCAAATGGGTAGGTCGAAGTTGTGAATAAAACCATAAAAACCACTCTAAAAAGGAGGCTGGAATCGAAGAAGGGTGCGTGGGTAGATGAACTCCCCCAAGTCTTATGGGCACTTCGGACTACCTATCACACTACAGCAGGGAAAACCCCCTTCTTCATGACGTATGGATTTGAGGCAATATGAACAGTAGAAATAGAATACCTTCCCTTCGTCAAATTCATTATGATGAGGCGAAAAATGAAGAAGCTCAAAAGACAAACCTGGTCCTCAAGAAGGTCCTTCCTTCAACCCAGGAACTAGGAGTAGGGACACTAGGTCCTAATTTTGAAAGGCCTTATAAAGTCATTGCTGAAGTGGTACCAGGCACTAACAAGATAGAAGATCTATCTGGAGCCCCCCTGTCTAATCCTTGGAACACAGATCACCTTCGTCGCTATTTTCAGTAAAGGTAATTTCCCTTAGTTTGTAATATCCTTGTCTGACTCTATGACAATTATATAATGAAGGGCTAACTTATCAAAATTCGCACCAAGTAGACTCGCCAACATTTCCTAGTTAAAACCAAAACGAAGCGCTAAGGCACCTAGATGAAGAGACTAATGCATTTTCCTTATTTAAAACATATCTTTTCTTGTGCTAAACAAGAAACAGTGGAAGGCCGGATTACTATACTCAGAATTTCTACACGAAGCACTCTTGTGAACCTGCTAAACAATTATTGCGCCTCGGCCAAAGGCGACAAGCCACCAGTGTCTATGGTGCTCTATTAAAAGAGCTAAGTTAATAAAATGACCAGCACTGGGAACTGTAGTGTAGTTGGAACCAAACACTTATCAGACCTAACCAGTGAACATGAACGTCTTAAACTGGCTATGTCCGAGGGACTATCATTCATATTCACACATACATAAAATCGTATTCAAAAATACATAAAAATTCATACAAACGAAGGTGGCGAGTGTTGAATTTCACAAAATATTCAAAACATTGAATTAGTAAAGAGTTACATTGTTTGAGGGCGAATCATTAAAAAAAAATAATAAATAAAAAAATAATAATAATAATAAAATAAAAAAATAAATTTTGGAGGGCGTTGAAACTAAGAGAAGAATCAAGGAGGGGGGGGGGGGGGGGAGAGGCATCCTCTACAAAGTTTCCTCCGGAGGTAACTTAAGTATTGGCAGGATCATCAGTGGGATCACCTTCTTCCGTGTCTTGTGGCTTGGGGTATAACGCCTCAATCTTGGAGAGATCGAAGTACAGGAACTGTTCTTTTACATCCCCCATAGCCATCCTGGCACCAATGTTGCCAAAGATCCTCTACACAAGCCCATATTCTTCAGTATTCTCAAAGGTGTCTTTAAAATTCTGGATACCCTCGGCTACTTTGACTTCTATCCTCTGTTCTAGAAGCTTGAGCTTTTCCTCTGCCGAAGCCAAGGATTCTGCATCCTTTCGCTGAACCTCATTTGCCACCTCCAAAGCTTTCTTCAGACCGGAAACTTCATCAAGAAGTTTGCCCTTCATAGCATTAGCTTCTGTAAGGGCTTCAGCAGTCACCGTCTGGGCCTGGCATGGATTATCATATTTTTTGCACAAGTTGGCCACGTCTGCCTTTGAAGAGATTAGATCCTTCTTTAGTTGTTCATTATTCTCCTTCAGACCTCGCGAGGAGTTCTTCTCTTCATCGAGAGAGCTTCGGGCAGTAGAAAGGTCATCTTTCAGTTCTTTGATCTCTTGTACCATGCCATCTGCATTGCGCAAAGCCACTTTGATGCTTGCCTCCCTCTGCTCCAATTCCACAACAGGCCTCTCCAACTCATCAGCGAGGGCTAAAGTCCAAGTGCTCAAGGCCTTTATAGTAGCAAACTTCTGGCCTGAACTTTTTTCAGCAAAAGACTCCCAACCTTCCGACCAATAGCTGTCTATTGCAGTTACTGCTTTAACGGTGTAATCTGGGAGGGAGTTTAGAGCATCAGAAACCAGAGCGGAGGGCTTGGGAGTGAGGCTTTCTTTAATTTGAGCCCACTCCGAGGTGATTTCATCGTCTCCACATGTTCTGGAGGCGGAACATCTAATTCCTCTGTGCCTTGGGTGGGAGGAGATTGGTCTGCAGATGAGATACCTAAAAGGGCCTCTGCCTTATGTGACATGCCTTTTGGACCCCTTTTCAACCTTTTTAAAAGCGGTTGTTCCTCTACGGACACTTCCACCACCTCGTCATCGTCACTGGCCCCCTCGGACAAAGCATGTTGAAGTTTCAGTTGTTCCTTCATTCTGGCTTTTTTATCCTTCCCATGGCCCTCGGTAAGTTTTAGGCCGTGTTCCTTCTTGACGGCAAGAAGCTGTGGCTCGGATTGAATTAGAGCTGGTGGAGGCAGATGGGCTGGGGAACGCTGAGATTCAAAGGCAGAGGCATCCTCAAACGTCTCTTTTGAAGCCTCAACAGCCTTTTTGGTCTCTCCCAGATGGAAGCCCGCAAAGACGGACCTCTGCTTCTTCTCTTCATCGCTTCCGACGGCTAGAATGAGAGGGGTTTTCTTGGCCTTCAGACCCTTCATAGATATCTTTGGGAATTCCCTCGACCTTGCGAGGAATATGTTGAGTTAAAAAAGAGAAGCAGCATAGGTTGATATGTTAATACAGAAGAAAGGTGTGAACATACCCATATCTCGCATTAAATTGTGCTTTATGAAGAGCCTCTTGGAGGATATGACTCTTTAGAAATCACCGCGGTATTCGAATAGTTTTCTCACAACCTCCAAGTCCTCTTCAGGAAGCTGGTGGACGTCTGTCTAACCTGCAAGGACAAAAGAACGCATAAGCATAGGAGAATAGGCAAATATAGGGTTTAGAGCATCTATACACCCACAAGAAAGCATAAGGACTCACATGGGAAAGAAAGGGTTCGGGGAACCATTATTTCAGGAACTGGATCCGAAGGAGTGCATTGCAAGTCACCGCCGACCTAAAACCACTGGGTCCTCCAATTCTTGAGGGAGGTGGGATGTCCTATGATGCTAGGAGGGTACTAACCCCAGGGAGTTAAGTAATACCAATCCCTCACTTCCGATCTCTTGTCTTTCTCCCTCCATGCCGCTTTTTTCAGCACATATAAAGTGTGCATGATGTGAAGAGAAATTGGATGCTCCGGACTGACTTCTTGCCAAATAAGTCACGTTCCGACTACTTAAGTCTAGAAATTTGGGGCCACTTGGTAAGGGCACATGTTGTAACTTCAGAGAAGGGCTCTAAAAAATGGATGGAGAGGCAAGCGCATCTTGCATAAGAAGGCATCAAGGAGTACAACCACTTGGCCAACCGGAGGACAACACGGTCTGTACGAAGGACTAGGATGTATAACCCGTATCTCCATCAGCAGCCTATATACGAGGGATACTTCGGCGATCCCATTACCCCTCACCTCAATTCTCACTTAATTAGACTCCCATAATTCTAGGTGGGGCGATGGATCTACGTGGTACCCTGAGGTCTTGTGGACATAATCCACCCATTCCTCCAGTTGAGCAATCTCTTCTTCCGTCAGACCCAACTCCTCCCTATGCGCCCTAAAAGGGGCCTTAACCCCCAAACCTGACTCTTGGGGCCCAAATGAAGGAACCACCATTTCTTCCCCTCTCATATCCCTCTCCCGCTTACTCCGGATTTCGCGCAACGACGCCTCTTCCTCAACTAATAGGTTAGCCATATACGGTTGATCTCTATTCTCTTCGCTGTCAGAATCACCTAAACATATTGTACTAGAGAATTTCCTCTCCAGTCTCCTCCTACGTTCCCTAAAAATGCAGGAACTAAAGACTAAGCAAGACAAAGGGCAAAAACCCCTTATAGGGTCAGCCACCACCACCAACTCCCTCGAATCCACTTTTCTGGATCTTTCCATGTCCCCCAAAACCAAACTTACCCACAAGCAAAATACATAAAAAGAAAGGCACTCAACACACTCCCAAAAGAAAATAAAAAGAAAATTAACAGAACACACAAATGGAAACAAGAAGTTATCTGTCGAACAAGAGACAAGGATTCCTTGGATAAGCGGCGTAACAGAAAGAGCGACAGTAAACGATAGTTTCTGGCACGAGATTGAAGAGCTCACGATGAAGAAACCGGAGAAAACGCACAGGGAATCACTAAGGGTATGTTGGGAGTGCAAGAAGGAGGAGTATAAAGAAGGAAGAGTTTCGCGAAAGCACACCGCAGGGTTGAATCGTTGGATAATGAAATTTTACTCTAATCCCAGCTTCACATATGTCCTCACTAATGAACGATTTTGATAATTGACAATATGAAGCTCCAAATAATGGGAATTCAAAACGAAATGACCGACTGCCTTCTCAAGTGCTACTCACACGCGCCGTAAAAACGCGGGGCCCAAGAAGCAGTGGTGCTTCCTATTCCCCAAAAATCCGCATGTCACGTCCACACGGACACTCTAGTCACGCGACTTCACTTACCCCTGCATAGTAGCTTCGCTCCAAACTTCCAAAGATACGCCTTGTCTTCAAACATGAACCTTTGTGTGTGGCTCCCCCAAGAAAACCCACCCACCATTCTCGAAAATTATGGTTCGCACATAAATAAACCAACCATATTTAAGGGACTAGTGTTACGACCCTATGTAAATGAGCTTGACACATCATCAAACTAGGGGCTATGTGGAGCCCATAAGCCATAAATAGAACCGTGTGCTAGATGAGGTGTACCTTCGCAGAGGCTTCCATCTGTCCGGGGCTATCTGTGTCCGGTCTGTTGTTGTTGTCTGAGGCCAATAACCCTGACCAGCGACAAGGCATGACAATGTGTCAGAAACATCACCCTCATACAAGTGGTGACTTGATATGATGGCTCCTTTAGGGAAGGATGTGATGGCGGCCACTCCCCTACAATAGGCAGTGACCATTATAGCCAATTATTTTGTTTACCTCATGAGTGGCCAGGAGCTTGACATGTGTAGAGCCCGACACATGTCATCATCTAAGATGATAAATCCTTCTATAAATATAGCACACTTGCTTCCAAGAAAAAGGTTAGAAACTCAATACATAAAATCTCACTCCCTTTTCTCTCTTTTACACACACTTATTTTTCCCGCACCCAATATACATTTACTTAAAATAAGTACTGACTTAGGCATCAGAGTGCAAACGGGAGCCACCTTGGCCCCTTTTGCAAGCTGATTGTTTGTCCTAGTGCGTAGGAGATCCACGTGTTCAAGAGGGAGGAGCTGAGACGCGTTGATCCAAGGTCCTACCAGATTTTGTGGTCAACAAAGTCAATGACTGATGTCCAATATTTTAATAAGTTTAGTGACCAACATTTGATACTGTAAACTTCAGTGATCAGTTGAAGACATATACATAAGTTCAGTGATTATTGAAACAATTAACTCACAAGTTTAGTGATAAAAACTCGATACTTAAAACTTTGATGATCAACCAAAGACATAAACATAAGTTTAGTAATCAAAACTCGACACTTTAAATTTTAGAGATCAGTAAAAATAAATAAACAATTAACTCATTATTATTTGTCTATGAATTTAAATATTTATAAACCGTTCCCAATAAAAATGGACAATTAACCAAATTAAAAAAAAAAAACTAATAATAATAATAATAACTAAAAAAATAAAAAGAAAGAAAACATAATATAGGTCCAATCAACTAACAGTATTACTGCAACAACTACTTTTAATGAATATGGTGAATTAAATGGCAAGAATATGATTAATTAAATCAGATAAAATAACTTGAACACCATATTATATTTTTTATGCTTTTTAAGTGAAATGTGCGAAAAACATGTGTGATTTAAAAAGTTATTTGAAAAATTATATTATTTATAAATTGATTTATAAATGATAATGATTATTTTAAAGAACATAAGAGCACCTTCAATACACTACATCAATTGGGAAAAAAGACTTGATACGTCAGCAAATTGATGAAATTTGTTAAAGATGTCTTTTCAATGCACAATGTCAGTTACAATGTTAAGTTGACGTGACTGAAAAATAATTGACAATGTCGAATGTTCCGTCTACATTTTGACGCTCCGTCAGACTAAGTGAGTTAGCATTATATTTTATTTTATAACTAACTCCACACCCGTGAGATGCACGAACATATTATATTGACAAAAATTAATGTACAAAAGCACAATTATTGGAAAAAAATTAGATATAAATAACAAAAAGTAATGTTAATCTAAATAATAATAAACATTTAGAATATAAATTTTGAAAAATTTCTTTATACACAATATTTGTCATCACATTTGTTGGGCTCCTACGGTACACCGCCATAACTATAGCACTCAAAAGTGTGTCTACGTTCCTTTGTTCGGTTCTATATGTGATCTAGGTAGTCCTTCTAAGTAATGATTCTAAGTCTAGCATCATCAAATTGGGACATTACAATCTGAATGCACAGTCACTTTATCAAAGCCCAATTAACCAAATACATGCAAATATACTTTGATGAAAGTTTAAGCTGGTTGTTGGAAATTTTGTTCTGAAATTCTGGTAATTTTTCTAAAATTTGAATATTTCTCAAAGGCCCAGTTGTTGAAAATGCATGATTTTTGCTTTACAATCCCATACGGTCTGATTCTGGTGTACGGTGGGATCATTGGATATGCAAAGAAAGGCAGCACAGCCTCACTCGCTGGAGGAATTGGCATCGAATTCTTGCTCATACACGCCAATTATCTCAGGCTCCAAGCCTTCCACAAACGCAGAAACTCCTATTTTGCCTTGATTATTGTTTGTGCTGCCTTACTGACTTGGGTCATGGTACAGCGTTACAAGCAAACTTCAAAGATAATGCCTGCTGACATTGTTGTTGTGATCAGTGTCCTCATGACAATATTCTATCTGTACAAGATTGCGACTGGTGGAACCAAGAATGTCGGTATTTCCTCATCTGTTAAGCATAATGTTTCTGATCAATCATGCTAGTATTTTCTCGACTGTTAAAAAATAAAATATAAAAAATGAAAGATTAAGCGATCGGAGGGGGAAGGCAGAAGGTCAAGGGAGTGGGCGGAGCGAATGGAGCTAAGGATCTTTTCTCCCACTTTGGACAAGTCCATGCCGCCTCCTTCTCCCAAGAAAAAGCAGCGAACCCAGGAACAAAAACCTCGATACTTCAAACCAACCTTCGCTAAAAAAGATGGCCCAAAAGCGGATGCTGCTTCCATCTAAAATCAAAAGCAAGAATTAAATTAAGTAATTAACCAAAAATAAATGTACCAAGAACAGAAACATAAAAATTGATAAAACTTTTAAAAAAAAAGAAAAGATAATTGACAAATTCTTGGAAGCTAGAAAACATGCAGGTAAATGTTGTAGAATAGATTGTGTTAAAATAACTTCAAAGAGAATGCCTTAAAGGCTTGAGACTTTTTTGGTATCAATCTTAGTTAATTAACATATACACAGTCAAGAGTTCAAACATAAATGTATGAGACATCTTTCGTCACTCGAGAATTTCGCATTAAGATACGAAGACTATTTTTCGACTCAAGTAAAAAGTCTACTGCTAATTCAGCATTCCTTAAGAAAAAAATTGTAAATTGGATTCCAAGAGAGGTAAGTTACCTTCATGAAGACCTGCTCTCCAGTATGCATCCACCATGGTGTTGTTATACGATGCTCTGTCTAGTTCACAACCCATATTCTGCGTGAGAGAAAAGATTTCTGTAGCACCACTTGGAACACCTGCCCGACAGTTAGGTGAAGTATGTGAAACTTCGGTCAATTTTACCCACCTTGAATTAAAATTAAATTATCTTAATACATCTTCAAGATGCCTATTATAAACAAAGTGAAAATGTTTGGAAGAAACGCAGAAGCGGGAAAGCTGCAAAACATATGGGAGAAGAGGATAAAAAGGATCGAGAGAAATTATTTTGCCAAATTAGCCTTGCCATATACATAAAACTTTGAAGTTTGATGAACTATATCTTCAGATACATGAGCACCACACAGTCTTGCCTGAATCCAAGAAAAGTAGCCTGAAAAGGGATCTTGTTCAAATCTCAAAAAACTCATTTAATCAAATATTACCAGCACCTTTATAACTCACTTAATGTTGCCTTAAATGAGAAGGAAGATGTTGCAGGGGTCAAAAGGTCTCACTACATGTCACTAAGGATCAATAGATTTGGCTCATTATTAAAAAATCCAAGTGAAGATAGTAACCAAAAAATGTAATAATTTATATAACAGAAAAGCATTGATATTGGGTCAGCATGTAGTAGAATTTTTCCATCTAACTAGTGCACAAGTTAGGAAATATAATCTAGACAACTAAAAAATTAAAAATTTATTGGTAAAGAAGAAAATGAAATCAACCAAATTCTCAATTAAAAAATTGATCTTTTCAATTATTTAAGAAACTGTCCTTTGCTGTTACCATAAACGTGCAACATTTTGAAACAGATTCCATCTGATCAGATTCTAAAATTAATTGAGATTCTGGTCAAAATTAATTGGCCAGATACTCAGTTGCTTTTAGATATATATAGATATAGATATAGATATAGATATAGATATAGATAGATTATTTTAACATTATTTTCCCTCTCTTTCAAAACCACCTCCGTCAATTCCTGTTACCACTATTCTTCTTCCTCCATCAATGTCGAGCTCTCCATTTATTCCAAAAGAATTCCACTTTTTCTTCCACCTTTGTTGCTCTAATTTCATCCTACAAATCCAATTAGGTGCCCCAAAATTTCTTGAAACCTTTCAAACCCAAAATTTTTGTCTATTCATGTCGCCTTTTCTTTTTCAAGCAAATCAAGATACAACCCCCTCTATTCATCTGTTTAAATTATAAAGATCTCCTCTATGAATTTTCTTCGCTTCTAGTTGCAATTCTGTAAATCTTGACACCTATGGTGGAATGCAACTTCCTAATGAAGTGAGAAGTGGGGATGAAAATTTTGTTGGGCAGGATTACGTTACTCAATTTTTGTGAATGAGTGTCAATTTTAAATAAATAAATTCACATAATCAACAATATTTAAATGTAGACAGAACTATTAGAGATGAAATTTAAAACTTTTCCACGTTCTCTTGAAGGTAATCAATTTTACTGTCACATTAACCCCAATCCACTTAGTGCATTTGAGATGCTCTAAGTATAATATAAGTAACACCACATAAACATACAGTCCCTCGTACTGAAATCCGTATATTCCAAATTCATTTGGTGATAATCCCGTAATCCTAGAATATAATTACTTACATATAAAGAGTTAGCTTTTGAAAATGGAAAATCATAAATAGAAATGCCTCCTAGAATTAGCACTTAATCATTTTTTTTTTACCGAAGGCCCTCTCGGGATCTTACTTAAAACTTTATCGTCCAACACTGCAAATTGTTTCTTGAGCTCAACCATTGCCTTCTCTGCAAAAAAGTCTACCTTGTCCTCTTATTTATCGTATAAGACAGGCATGATACAGAAATACAGTATCTGTTTTTTTTTTAAAACTATGTTAGAACCTTAGCCTCTGTTTGTTAAAAATTTTGTGTTTAAAAAAATGTATTTTTTTATGTTTTCGAGCTAAGATGTGTGGTTGAAAAGTGAAAAAAGAATATGTGATTAAAAAATAATTTGGAAAATTTTGTTGTTTAAAAACATGTTTTTCTTTTGTTTGCCAAACAAAGGCTTAATAAGTTTAAGCATAACATAGAATTTATGTTAGGATCCCAAAATTCATGCTATTTTTTTTTTCAAATTTGTTGATGGCTACTAGTAGCATAAAATGAACTGAAAACGTAATTGCAGGAGGCTACTAATAGCATACTTTCAAAAATCGGGTAGCTTTAATACATTTAATAAACACTCTTTCTAAACTTGTTTAGAACAATTTTAGTTGTTCTAAACAATAAGTTTACCTGTTAAACATTTAGGGTTATCATCCTTACTTTGAATTTAACGTTTCAATGAAAAATGAGTAAAAATAGTTTAATACTTCATAAGAATGATACTTAAAATATTAAGCGGAACCTTAAAATACAAGGTCCATTCTTTTCATAGACAAACATGTTACATCTCAAAATAAAGCCTGAACTAATAATTTACTTATAAATGTAAAGAGAGTATTATTTACATTCCAAAATTTATTCAAGCTATAGAGAAGCTTAATCCTTCATTATCTTCGGTTACCAATAAGTACTCTTCATTTCTTATCAGCATTCTCTATAGGGAATCGACACATACAAGAAGTAATGCTCCAATACTTATAAAAAGAGATATGAAACAACTATGAACCACATGGTCCAGTAAATAAAACTTGATACATGTAATAAGAGGTTAATTTCAACATAAAGCGTATGAAGTCATATAGACATCTATCATTCTTGTTAGTTTCTTGTCAAAGTTTCACATTTTCATGAATGAATATAAATTATACACTTTACCTCTTAACTTCAACTTCCATATTCCCCTAAAGTAATAATTTGAGCATTCGAATAGTAAACTTAGTTTGCTAACCAACTCAAGCAACTCTAAAGATCCAATTCAATTCAATCGTGATAACAAAGTTCATGGAGATTGATATCATAAAAGTATCATTTACTTATTCTCTTACATTTAATTCTTTTACTACTTTCTAATCTTAACATCAATTATCATATAGTACAAAAAATCATAATCAATTCAACGTAGCAATTGTAATCACTTCACAACATTTACTTCCATATAACTACTTCAATTAATCAATTTCATATTTATGACATGAATATAATGCATGAAGTGATATGCATGAGTGATAATGTTATTCACTTTCTCATGCTTTCTTTCTTTTCTCTCTTTCTTCATTTCCTTCTTTCTTTCTTTCTTTCTTTCTTTGCTTTATTTTTTTCTTCTTGAAAATGGACATGTATGATAAATGCAATAATTTTCTTTTCAAAAGATCTCTCCTCTTTTCTCTTGAGGGGCCCTTCCCATATTAGGGTTGTACACTGCGAAAAAGTGCTTTCTATAGTACAAGGTCACAATAGTGTTATTTTACATTTGATTCTTCTTCTTCTTCTTTAGAGCATGCTAGCTCGAATGAGACTTACTCTCATAATAGACACTCATACTTTCAACTCAACGTTCACATCAAACAGGCGCCCATACACCCTAAGTGTAACCAAGAACGAAAGACATGTTGCCTGCTTTAAATGGACCTTGTGTTCGTGACCTCAAAAAGGGACTTACTCCCTAGGTGTACAACCTAAATAGGGACATTTTAAAGTTTCAAAATTATTTCTTGAAAACATCATTTGAAAGATTTTATACATAATCATTTTTTCATATTTTGAAAACACATACTTTACTCTTTTATGTGAAATGATCATGCATGCTTGTGATGATGAGATGAAATGCTATTCATCAAATATCATGTAAAAGACTTTACATAATAACATTCAATCACATATTGAAACATAATATCTAATCCTTATCTTAACACATAAATGATCAAAATTATGTCTTTCACTATAGAAGAAAGTTTCCTATATTTAATACATAGAATATCAGCCTTTGAGTTACATCCTAGAAGTTGAATTTAATCCTTTGCTTCATCAAGATCTTAGTTCTAATTTGTAGAAGATAACATAATTCAGAAAGTAACTCAAATAGATTTTTACATCACTTATGTCACATCTTATTACACTTCCCAATTGTGTAATGACATAAAATATATTCTAAACCTATAGTAAGGTTTCATCATAAGTATCATAATTTAAAATCTCCAAAAATTCCATTTCTAACATCCTTATAATCATAATTAATCAAAATTCCTCTTAGCAGATTTTTACATCATGTATATCACATTTTATCATATTTAACATCATGTGTAATAACATGAAATACCAACTAGACCCATAATGAAGTTTTACCCTAAATTTGATGCCTTAAATTCTCCAAAATCCAATTCTAAACATCCTTAAGATCACAATTAACCCAATCAATCCCAACAGATTTTTAATCCATATCTATGCATGTTTGATCACCTTAAATCATATGGATTGATTCTACATATAGCACAAAACTTACAAGCTTTAGATATAACATCAAGTCATAATTCATTCCTCAAAACTTCAACAAACTTCATCTTATAATACTTTTATAAACTCAAATTCTTACATCATGAATAATCATCTTCAAATATGAATTTTACACTTTATAAGCTTGGATAAGTCATGAAACTTCATCACTAAATGTTCCTAACTTCAGTTTTTTTTATACCAGCATACTAACTTAAAATAGGATTTCATATGCCATTATACTTAACATAAAGACTTAAATTCTAAGATCCTTTATACAAAATTAGAAACTTAAAACTTCATGCTAATCCTCATCTTTACATCTTCACATTCTTTAAGTCAAGCATCTAACTTAATGTAGAATTCCATAAGGACTTGCTAAGGCATACTTCATTTTCATATTTCATCAAACACCTAGAAAGCACTTGCAATTCTAACATTAGTCTTGGCATAATATTTATTCAATCATTACACATATCACAACCAAACATAAATAACATAAACTAAATCAAGAGTTCACCATCAAGCCTAAATCAATATCCCAACTTAAAATCAGCTTTAAGATAAGAATAACTCTAATTTAAAGGGGTGTTTTAGACTCATATATCATAAGGACAGCAACTTAGTTTCAAACAAGTTATGAAATAAGTCATTAAAATACATCTTCTTTACTAAAATCTTTCACATAATGCCATAATCATCAAAATTTACTATCCTCATTCAAAAATCAGATTTATACTTAGAAATAAACATCTCCAAATCTGAATATCATACATACAATCTCAAAAGCATGTTTGCTCAATAAGATATCAATCTCTAATATCCCAAAAATTCAATATGTTTGCTCAATAAGATATCAACCTCTAATATCCCAAAAATTCAATACTTTCATAAACCATAATCATAAGATCAAAATCAGATCCTTAGAACTAATATATTCATCTTAATCACCAAAATCTCAACATAAACTGAATGAAATCAGCAACTATGTTTCGACAGATTCGTACTTAGAAAATTATAGCTTTGAATCATAACTTACAACTCCAAAATCGAAGATTTCATTCTTGAATCATTCATCAAACATAAGGAGACTTAAACTTAAACAAAAATAATAAACAAAGTATTCATAAAACATCAAAACAACAAGTAAAACATGTTTACTCAAACATTTCATCGAACACTAATAAGGCATTTGTGTTCTTAACTTTCAATCTTAAACATAGTTTATCAAATCAATCATCATCAATTAGAGACTATTAAAACTTGAAATTTAAAGACAATACTTCACCACCATATGAAGAACTTAACACAATTATTACAGAAATCAAGTTTCACTCACCTCTTGAATTTAAGAAGGAAAAATCATGCTTTGAGAGCTCAAACTTCAAGCAAAGCTTCTCCTACCTCTTCCCTTCCTTTCCCTTTTCTTTTCCTCCTCTTTTCTCCTATTTTTTCTTCTCCTCCCCCCCCCCCCACCCCCCGGCCCATTTTCGGCCAGGATCTACCCTTAGTTCCTCTCTTGTGTCTCCACCGAAAAATGAAGAAGAAATTGTGTGAAATCATTCCTAGAATCAATTGTTTCGATAATCTTCAACTTTACTAACTTTAAACTTGCTATATCAATTCAAAACCAAAAGTTAAACCTTAAATATGAAGGAGAGATTACTTCTTACCTTAAGAATTGAAATAGGGATTCAAAACCCAAGCTTGAAACCTTCATTCCACAACAATCAATTGATGACAATCCCTCTCTCTTTCTCCTCCTTTTCCCCTCGGCTTCTCTCTATCTCCTTTTGGTTTTCTCTCTGTTTTTGGGTGAAAAAATGAAGAGGAGAAGGGTTGAATTTCGTTCTATATAGATAGATTTAGGATAGATTTACAAAACATCCCATTAATTTCAATTTTGTACAAGTTGGTCCTTATGTAATTGCAAACTAAGTCCTCAAAGCTTTTTTTCTATCATCCATGCCCTATAAATTTTGGTAAATAATTACTTATAAACAAAATAAGTTGATGTACCAAACATTCCGTTAAGCTAGTATGACAAGTGTCTCTCTTTTCTATTATTTTAATACAAAATTCCAAATTTTCCTTTTCAAGGTACCACTTTCGGGTCAATATTTAAAGGTCAAGACGAGTTCCATTTTAACCAATCCTTATACCGTTGTAAAATTCATACTTCAAGCTTCACAACGGTTATTCATGCAAAGAAATCCGATCATTACACCGCTCGTACCATTTGTCCAAAAATGACTGCTCGACTGGATTTCCATACTTAGCCAAATTTCTTGATTTTTAGCACTTTTACCATTTCAACTATGCAACTTTAACTCAATATTTGAAACACTTCTTGAGCTTAATTGTGCTCAAATTTGATACTAATACGTACCTTTCATCATGCACTATAAAATGATATAACTTGAAATGGCTAAAGATCACTATATAATCCACAAAATGATCCCAAAATCGGTTCATCACAATGACAAAACTATAATTAATAGGACTTTCTAAAATTTTCAGCTTAGTCCTCAACTATGAAATTCAATCCAATTGAGTTCAAACATCATGTATAACTTTCTTTTATACTAATTTAGTCTTCAAAGTAACCAATAATGTCACTTTCTTCCATATTCTTATGAATTCATTACTATATCATCATACAAAATGTGGAATTAGCTATTTTTTAAAGAAAATACTTGCATCCAACTTTCTAAATAAATTAACTAAGGTACGAAATTTCCGGATTGTTACAATTTATGTAAATAATGTCTAGGGAAAAGTAATTACATATGTGCACCAATGTCAAGAAATCAAAGAAACTACCTATAATCGAAAAAATCCACATGCTAGCAATCACCTTCGTGTCAACAAAATAATGAACATGAGAAGTAAACATAATTATTCACTTGTAACCAAATTTAGTATAAGTGAATATTTCAAGCTCTACCAAACTTTTTTTTTTTTTTGACCAGAAGTACTGATACCATAATCTGACATGAAAAGTGGATGAGGGCTTTATGATTTACATTCAAACACACCTCAGAAACAATGTAGCGATTTGGAACACAACAATGTAATAAACAATTCGTATGTCAAAATAGTATTTTGCCTCCCAATTGCCTTGGAAAGTTTCATCACGAAGGTTTATCAAAACTGCATACTTACTATAAACATAGACAAAAATATTGAGCATAAAATTTCTAGACTCGGGTCCCACTCAAAAACAAGCAAAACTTGCATAAATTATTCAGACTATGTTGGGATTCTGGAAGATGCCCCAACAACATTCTCCATTCGAGTATACCAATCACCAATCCTCGTGTGCTCTACCATGTCTTTACCTGACTTGAGGTAGTGAATGGGTCTCAAAACACCAAAGATAGCAAGGTCACCTAAATTAGGTTTGCCTCTATGGATGACTTGCCCTTAAAATAAAAGGATTTGAAATGCAATTTTTGAGGACCAGGAAATAATCTGGTACGAAAAATATAAAATTATTGACATTTGTACTCATGCAATCCTACATATTATTACATTGTGTATTCCTAATTTTTCCTTGTATATATGGGGCTCCAGATCTAAATAAAACTAAAGTCTATTGACATCTTTATTCTTCTCTCTTATCCTTTTTATTTTATAACATGTTATCAGCACAATTCTCTCAAAATATTAGTTAGAAGATAATATTTTTATAAGCACAATCATCAATCATGTGCACGGGAATTAATTTGGTGGCATATGAAATTTTTCTTTATATATAGAATTCTAAACTCCGATACCCATTCCCTGAATTTTGTTGCATACCATAAATATAATTCAAGCTTGTACACGTACATTACTATGAGGAACACATTTCTTCCAACCAATCTATTGAATTTGACATTGAGACTTGTTTTAAGATTACTTTGACTGTACACAATTCCAGAGATTTGTTTCGAGATTATTTTGACGTCATACAATTCTTCAAAGTTGTTATGTTGTCGCAAGCATTTTCAATTTTTATTTTATTTTATTATCATTTTTTGGGGAAAAATACGTTATTCAGGTAGTTATACATTCACATATCAAGAATAAGGTAGAACCAAAAATCAATCAAATATATAAATATACATATATAGTAAGGGAAATCAAGGAAAAATGTATCCCAAATATCACGACGACCATTACAAAATAATCATTCCATAATGATAGCCAATCTCCAAGCAACGTTTTAGTGAGAACATCATATTGCTAATCCACCTCATAACAGAACCCCATTATGCCCTGTAGTAGGATATCCGGCGACAGAAACTGATAAGTGTATTTTATACACTTATTTCCATCCTAAAAGTAGGATTTTAACTGTTTGTTCAAGAATATTTGTTACTTATTGAGTTGCTATTTGTTTATATTTTAGGAATAATCCCAAAGTCGAGAAAGTAAAGGAAACGGAGCAAAAACAAGTCACTTGGATGATAAAAGAGCTAAAGTGTGAAAATCAAGAGTTGATGAAGTAAATCAAAGGGCCAATTGGAAGAAAAGTCAAAGAAAGAACCAAATTAGAAGTTCAAGGATTAAAGTATACAAATCAAATGAAGAAGGACCAATTTACAAATACTCAATGATTAATTCAGACCATGATAAGATTTCTAAGAGTCAATTGGATGCAATTAAAAGTCAAAAAAGAATGAAATATGATAGGAATATTACCATAAATTCATTCCAATCACACAAGATTTTCGGGCAGATTTTTAGTCAGATTTTGAAACCTAATTTCACGGCATTAAACGTTCAAATTGGGAAAATACTATTCAGATAGAATTGTATCCCTTTAAGTTATATTTCTAAATCAATTTGAATCACATAAATCAGATAAGGGAATAGAAAGATAAGACCAAAATACTGAATGATGTGCAGTAACAAAAAGATCTCCCGCGAAGGTAACTTTCTTTGTTCGGTTGGAACTCTTTTGGAAGTCAATTTCGACTCGATTTTCAGTATTCTTCTCTTCCAAGTAACCTATACTTAGACCTAATCTATAATAAAGTCTACCAAGGCCTGTGCCTTTATCGAGGATCGGGGATTGAACTCAATATCAAATTCACCATGTTCAATGGCCTATTTGAGCAGTCTTCCTGATACATTGGGCTTCTGAAGTATATGTTTCAGGGGCTGATTAGTAAGTACCATGATTTAATGTGATTGGAAGTACTGTCTTAATTTCTTGGCAGCTACAACTAGTGCCAACGCCAACTGTTCTGCAAGGGTGTAACGGGTTTCGGTATCAAGGAGGACTTTGCTGACATAATATATGGGTTGCTGGGCTCGACCCACCTCCTTAACAAGAACTGCGCTTACTGTATTTTGAGAAACAGCCAGGTACAAGGATAGCACGTCTCCTGGGCTTGGTTTTGTAAACACGGGGGGGGGGGGGGCATTGCTAGGGATTTTTTCAGATGTTGTAGCGCTTGCTCACACTCATTCCATTCAAAATTTTTATTTCCCCTAAGTATTTTAAAAAAGGGAAAACACTTGTCAGTTGCTCTTGACATGAACCTGTTAAGTGATGCTACTCGACCTGTTAGCTTCTAAACGTCCTTTCTGCTCTTGGGAGACTCCATGAAAATTAGAGCTTGTATTTTATCGGGGTTGGCCTCTATACCCCAATGAGTGATCATGAAGCCCTAGAACTTTCTAGACGACACCCCGAACACACACTTAGCTGGATTAAACTTCATCTTGTATTTTCTGAGTGTGGAGAACACCTCCTCAAGGTCATGAATGTGTTCATCAATTTCTGTGCTTTTGACAACCATGTCATCAACATATGCCTCAATATTTTTCCCAATCAAACCTGCAAACACTTTGTTTATCAACCTTTGGTAAGTTGCTCCTGCATTCTTTAAGCCAAAGGGCATGACTTTATAACAATATATCGCCGAATCAGCCATGAACGATGTTTTTTCCTGGTCATCCTCTACCATTGGGATTTGGTGGTACCCGGAAAAGGCGTCAAGGAAATTGTACAGCCTATAGCCCGAAGTGCTGTCCACGAGGTTGTCAATCTGTGGTAATGGATAACTATCCTTGAGGCATGCCTTGTTCAAATCTGTATAGTCTACCCAAACTCGCCACTTGCCATTGCTTTTCTTTACCAAGACCACATTTGCAAGCCAGTCTGGGTATTGAACCTCCCTAATGAATCCTGCCTTTAAGAGCTTGTCAATCTCTTCTTGGATCACAATTCGACGATCAGGAGCAAACTATCTCTTCCTTTGTTTTATGGGTCGTGCATCGAGATTTACATTCAACCTATGCGCTGCGACCTCGAGCTCTATCCCAGGCATGTCCTCAACACTCCAAGCAAACACATCAATGTTTTCCCTCAAACACTGTGTGAGTACTGATTTCAGACCATCATCGAGATCCCGACCAATGATGACATTCTTCCCCAGCCCTATCTCGACCTCCAATAATTCCTCAATTGGCAAGAGCCTACCACGGTGCTCGAGGTCGGGCTCTATTGCCTTGACCTGCGAAACTTCAGCTGGGAGATTCTTAACACTAGTAACATAACAATCCTTGCTACTGTTTGATCTCCCCGAACAACCCCTACACCTTCTACTGTTGGAAATTTTATGGCGAGATGGAATGTCGACCCTATTGCTTTGATCCTATTCAGCAGTGGTCTTCCTAGGATTGCGTTGTATCTCATCGGAGCCCGCATAACATGAAGCATTGTAATTTCTGTCACCTGCCTGGGGTCTGTTCCCAACGTCAAAGGAAGCTCGGTGGTTCCTTCAGGAATGATAACACTCCCCTCGAATCCTTGCAGGGGAGTCCTGATAGGCCTCAGGCTGCTTGCTGATATCCCCATTTTAATGAAAGCATCATGTGATAACACATTGGCTGAACTTCCATTGTCAACCAGAATTCTCTTCACCTCGTAGTTAGCTATGACTGCTGTGACTACATAGCGTCGTCATGAGGAGTGATCACTCCTTCCATATCATCTTACCCAAATGTGATGTATGGATGATAAACAGGCCCAACTCTCGAGAACTGCCTAGAATATATTTTGCGAGTCTCCACCAGAAGCTATCCCACCAACAATAACATTGATTATTCCAGTTGTAGGTTTATTATTCCTTGATGGCTGATCTTGCTCATGATCACGCTTCTTCCGTTTGTCATTCCCCACGTATGTTTTCAGAAAACCCCTCTTGATCAATGCTTCTATTTCTCGCTGTAATGCATAGAAAGTTTCTGTGGCATGCCCATGGTCACGATGAAAATCACAGTACTTGCTCCTGTCACATGTATCCAGTGGTGACCTGATTCTTGCTGGCCATTTCAGCTCCTTCATATCTTTGATCTCCATAAGGATGTCGGCTCGATGAGTGTTCAACGGAGTGAAAGACGATCATTGTTCTGTCCTTGCTTTCCCTCGATCATCACGATCATGCCCTGGTTTGATTTGTCATCAAGCTGTCTCTTCCGATCGTTTCTGCTGTCCTTACGTTTAGATTTTTTGGGGGTATTATCGCTCTTTCTCAGATACATTGCCTCCTCCATGTTTACGTACTTCTCATCCTGAGTAAGAAGTTCAATCACAGATTTGAGCGGCGTCTTCAAGAGGGACTTCTTGAAGGACTCACACCTTACAGCATAAGTAAGAGCGGATACTGCAGCAGAAATATCAAGGTCGAGAATCTGTAGCCTTTCTGCGTTGAACCTGGTCATGAATTCGCGCAATGTCTTATTATGTCCTTGGCTAAGTCTCATAAGTGAAGTAATTGTTTTCCTTATATGCTTACTACTCGCAAAGAAGGCTGAGAATTTATTAGCAAGGTCTGCGAATGTCGGAATGGAGTTCGGTTCAAGAGTTGAGAACCAATCCCAAGCAGCACTTGTCAAAGTCTGAGGAAATGCCTTGCACATAACCTGATCGGGGGCAACTTGTAGATTCATGACGTCAGTGTATATATTGAGATGATTTATGGATCGATTGTACCATCGTACTCTTTTATCCCTGGGAACTTGAACCTGTCTGGTAGGGGAAAGGCTAAAACCTCTGGAGTGAATGGAGTGTTTGGGGTGAAACCTGCTGGGGCCTAAGTATTTTGTCGTATACCTGCAGTTATTCCCTCCTGAATAATTCTTGGAAGCTCGACAGGAGGCATGGCCACTATTTTTGAACTTATTACGCTTGGTGGCGAAGGTGGCAATCTCGAAGTACTCACCCTAGTAGTGTTGGGGGCATGGTTTTGCGGCTGGGCCCGTTAAGCGTTCCCCTCCTCGGGCGTTGGTGTACCTTGCTGGTTCTGTTGTGTGAGCAATTGTATAAGTGTAGCGACTTGTTGACGAAGTTCCTCCAAAGCTGTCTAAGTATCAGCAGCAGGTTGGGGGTGTGATGTCTGATTTCCTGGTAGCGTGGATTGGTTTGGTGGTATTGCTTGGGGTACCTGCTCCCCCCCCCCCCCAACAGAGTGATCATGAGCAGGCAATTTTGCTTGTGAAAGTCCAGAACGTGTATTAACCATGACTTCTAGTTATGGTTCCCACAGACGGCGCCAATGATGATGCTAAAAATCACACCTAGAATATTTTGAGCTTGAGCAGAAAACTAGCACGATCTGGATCTTCCGAGTACTTGCAATAAAGGCAAGGAAGTGTATCCTCGTCGCCCCTCCGATGCTTAAGTTAGTAAAGAGGAAGGAGGAAATTTGTACAAAAGACTATAAACTGGAAGAATAATAATTGTGTACCTGAATTGTAATGAAGAGGCGAATATTTATAGAGATACAAAGTTGAGTTTTAGTAAGACTAGGGTGTTTGAATTTAAGTACTACTTCTATTAGATGTCATCCTACTTTTTAGGGATAATGTTGTTGAATGTTTGGATTAGGACACAATTCCTACCGTCTTTAGGAGAATGGTATTCCACGTCAGAGAAGAGGTCCCACCGACCACGATTGAGGATTACCCCGAGTAGATGTTACCCCGAATAGGTGGGGAAGTACAATGTGTGCTTTGTTCCTCAGGGATGAGGCGAGGCATTGTCATCGGGCTCATAGAACCCCTCGGGGATGAAGTATTGTCGTCGGACTAATCGTAGTCCTCTGGGATAAAAAACATGCGTATGGGGTGGTGTTGATGCTCGGGTCTTAGTGGTCATGCTCGAGGGGAGCATTTATTGTTGCTCAACTATAATCTCCGGCAGTCGTTGATCATGGAATGTCATTTAACTGTTTATTAAATTGTTTTAGCTTTCTACTTGGCTTGTTTGATTTAGCCAAATTAGACTAATGCAGTTCAAATGTTTGTTAAATTTTTTCCACACATTGAGTCTGGAATTAGATACTTGGATCCGTCCGTTTTAATAGACGAGCACGAGCTGATTATTGTTTTCATATTTAACTGATCACATGAATTACTCTTAATATACTAGAATGACAAGCCACCACCAATCAGGGAAAGTAAATCAAATTATTGAAAGAAATAATTGCACCAATCAAGAAAGAGAAATTTGGTTAGAATGGTTGAAAGATATTGCAGCTATGAAATCTGACCCCTTTTGGCTTTTGCAATCGACTTACAACATCATTATTTATGTTATATTGGTTCATAATCTTTGCATCCATATACCTGCAGCAGTGCATTCCCTGTTGAAATCATATTACGGACTGCAAGATTGATGCCATCAGGTTTCCTTCTTTTCTTTTGTTTGTATTTGTATTTCGAGTTAGATTCTTGGTCAGCCCTTGAATGACATCATGCTGAGGCCAGTAATTTCAACTCTTCAAGAGAAATCTCGTCTTTTTATTTGTTTGATGTGCACTAAAGAGATGGAGGGAGGGGAACTATTGGATTGGTGGTGGCTGCATTTGTCCCGAACACGGTGAGGACAGCGATGGTGCTGGAGGTTGCATACATGGACATGGTGGTGTAGGGGATGGGGGAGGTGAAGAGAAGATAGCTGGTGGGGGTGGAGGTGGTGGTGGAGGAGGTGGGGAATCTTTATTATGAGGAGTTGGTGAAGGTGGTGGCTGTGAGAACATGGGTGGAGGTGCATAACTTGGTGGAGGTGGAGAAGAGAGTAATGGTGGCGGCGGTGCAAAAGATGGTGGGGCAAGGGAAGGAGGTGATGGGGAAGGTATCTGCGGAGGAGGTGGAGATGAAGCTGCTGACGGTGGCGAGGGGAGAGGAGGGGAATAAATCGGTGGTGGTGATAATGAACATGGCGGAGGAAGGGTAGCACATTCAAAACTGCTACAATTAATCCTCCGAGACAAGGACCTCTGACACTGCAACATGGATCTTTGCTCTGGTCTTCCTCTAAAACAATTCCTTCTGTCATTAAATTCGGGCAACTTCAAACAATCTGCTACTTCGTCTGAGAAAAAATTATACTCATACCCAAAACTCTTTAACTTTGGAAGTGAACATATCGCATTGGATATCTTCCCAGACAGCATATTATAAGCCAAATTCAGCTGCTCCAAGTTTACCATATCCCCGATACTTTCAGGTAATGAACCCATAATTTGGTTATGGCTAAGATCCAACACAGTCAAATTCTTTAGCTTTCCAATTTCACTAGGAAAACAAGAACTAAGCCCGTTATTTGTGAGAACCAATTCATTTAATCTTCCTGCCATATTTCCTAAACTTGCTGGCAGGCATCCTTGAAATTCATTGTTAGCCAGAACAATCACAGATACTGTTGACTTGCCGATGTTGTCAGGCAATTCAGAAGAAAATCTATTGTTATTGATGAAAATTGCATCAAATTCTCTTTCAAATAGTTCCCTTGGAATCTCACCTTCATATTCGTTGAATCGAATGTCCAGATACTTTAAACTTTGCAATTGCAGGAGAATTTCAGGAAACTTGCCTGCAAAATGATTGTTGCTGAGATCAACCTCGTGCAGGAGCCTCAAATTCAAGAAACTCTGGGGAATCACTCCACAGAATCTGTTAGAGTTTATGTGAAACAGGGTAATGTCATAGAGCAGCCCCAGTTCACGTGGGAGGTTCCCGGCAATGTCAGCATGGTTGATATCTATACCAGCAACCGTAAGTTGAGAGGGATCATCCGGTGCAGGCCAACAAAACACACCGGTGTAGTTACACACCTTTTGTCCAATCCAGTTGCCGGTTACGTTTTCTGGATCAGAGATTATGGCTTCCTTCCAAGCTTGTAATGCAATGTAAGCATTTTCTAATCTTGGGTTCTCAAATTTGATGGATGGGTTGATTGCAAGAGAATCTCCATTGTAGGACAAAACATGTCGTCTTTGATAAGTGAGAATATTGTCAATGCCAGCACGGCGGCTGCCGGTCGAAGCCGATATCTGATTGGGAGTGGAGATGTTGAAGAGAACAAAAAAGATTGTGAACAAGAAACAGGTGTTTGTGCCAGAAAAGTGATGCCAATGGTATATCTTTCTCATCATTACAAACTACTATTCAGCATCAGTTTTGTGCAAGCACATTTCTATGAATGAGTTTTCTTTCTTTCTTGGATTTAGGAGATTTTGAATTAGTTTGGAAAGAAATGATTTGCAGGATAAACAAGAATTGAAAGGGTTTGATTGATCAAAAGTTCTTTTGGTGAATGAAAGCGGCAGGGTTCTTGTTTGTTGTTTATAGCATTTCTTTTCTTCTTACAGTTATATAATGATACTTATTTTGACATACTCTAAAGTTTTTTTTTTTTTTTTTTAAAAAAACTTAGTAAACATGCATTTAGATGAGCTTTTTTAGCATTTTCTTGTTAAGAAGTGCCTAAATCAGTTGGATCTTGGAACACTTAACCAGGACAAAAGAACTTTTGAAAATTGAGACCAGGTCATCAGTATACTTTGTATATTTCTGAATTAAAAAAAAAAAAAAACTTTATATATTAATTTGTTTATTCAATTAAGTTATAAAAAATAATATCTTGATAAAACGTGGGATATAGAATTTACGTTGTGATGCCAAAAAGGGAGTATCGTATATACTCAGTACAACGATTTGTCAGATATTATCCTTTAACATCGTGATACAATCATAAAATATATCTCAACTCGACATGTATCTAGGCATTGTTAATTAAAGGAACACGTTTGATATACAATATATTAGACAATAAATAAAAGGACAATGAACAAAATTTGGATCCTTTTTCTTTTTGTTCAGAATACTATCTAATACTGTAAATTATCTTGGAAAGTGTATCGTTGCTTATTTCTTGTACTCGGGTAAAATTTTAATAAGTGGAACTTCTGATGCAACAAAGTTTAGATTTATAACAATAAGTTTCAAAATTAAAAATACAAAATTTTATTATTGTGATATTTGTAATAACTAAAAAATATTTTAAATATTATTATTGTATGAATTTGTGCTTCTTCAAGAGCTACAAAATAATCCAAATGAAAAATTTATTTTCAAAATATATTACATTATACTTCTAGAATATTAATTTAGATTGTTTCCTTTCAAGAATAACACTATAATATTTTTCTGAAATACTGTACTAAATAAATCAATAATACATGGTTTTTCAAACAATACTACAATATTCTTCCTAAATATTGATTTAGATAGTTTTGCCTTTAATAGTGTCTTCTGAATTATAAATGAATATTAGTATTACACTCAAACAAATGTTTATTAGAAATTGATATAGTCAAAAGATATGACTCAGATCGAATAATTATATCACTTTCTTATGAAAGTCTAAAGTTAAGAGAATATTGAGCAGAAAAAGAAACTCTTCTTTATAAAATGTATCACCTAGAATTTCTTATCTTTCTTTAATTAAAGAAAAAAATATTTTTTTCCTATTACAACTGGCTTGAGATTTGTGAATAGAAAAAAAATAGATTTTACTAACTCAAGTAATATTCTTCAGGAATATTAATTATAATGTTGTGTTAACACAGCTGCAATTATAAATCCGTTTATTCATATTTTCAAGATAAAATGTGTGGTTAAAAAGTGGAGAGAGAAAATGTATGTTGTTAAAAAGTGATTTAGAAAATTGTGTTGTTTATAATTTGATTTATAAATTTAATGGTTGCATTAAAGAAAAGATGCTTATTTATAATAGACAGATTTACAAGTAATATTCTTATGAAATACTAATTATACTTGATAGGACCATTTTCTCGTCATTTGAATGTGGGCTTTGGATTTGGAATACATCGGGTCGGGCCATCTCGATAATATGGTCGGCCCTATTACTCGATCAAACGGTTTCCCGGCCTCATTAATTTAAAATTATAATTTTTTTGAGGTTGGCGTACAAGCCATGAACTTAAGGCGGGAAAGAAATTCATTGGAAAAAATGAGCAGCCCAAAAGTCTAAAAGATCGCACAAAGCTTAAACATGATCAAGCCCGGAAAAGCAGGAGGAGTTTGAAAAGCCGACCAAAAATGGATTCGAGGTCGAATCCTTTTCAAGAGAGGGAGTATGATACGTTTCGAACCAGGCATCGAAGGGCGAAGTCGAGACATCGGCAGTATGACGATGATCTACGTGGAAAACGGAGCAAGTTCCATGTTGGAATCGAGCCGAGAAGGCGAAAGGATCAAGCCGAGCCGAGTAATCGAAATTATTTGTGCAGAAAAGACATTACGACTGTAATTGAAATCCTTCACGACCGTAACTCATATAATCACGACCGTAAAAGCTATTGTCACGGCCGTAATCAACTATCGAGGGAAAAGGCAGAATTTCAGTAGAACCAGGCTTACGGCCGTAAGTCTGAAAGTTACGGCCGTAACTAATAAATCAGATTTTTTATCAGAGAGGCCATTACGGCCGTAAGAAAGTTCCTCACGGCCGTAAATGAGGAGCGGGCCAGATTTTCCCATTATTTTATTTCCTTTTAGTTTTTTTGGTTATTTTCCTAATTTAGTATTTTAGTCTAATTAGAATTCTATTTTGAGTAAATTAGCGACTAGATTATTTTGCTTATTTATATTCCTTTCCATTCATTGTAAAAAAAAAAAAAAACAGTTTAAGTTTGAGTTTGAGATTAATAAAGTTGAGAAAGTTTTCCCCAATTGAAAGGTTGAGGAGTCCCTTTTGTGTTTTTCAAGAACAAATCCAACTTATCAAATATTGTGAGATATTTGTGGCGTTGAACTTATCAAATATTCGCGAGAATATCTGTGGCGTTTCCAATTAGAATCTTATCAAGGAAATTGACAAGTTCTTGTGGTATTTCGAAAACCTTGGATCTCGATTCCGCTTCGCCAATCTTCGCGTCGTGAATCTTGGGTCAAGGTCCTATCGTCAATTTTATCTTTCCAGTATTTTAATTCTTCGTGTTCTTGTTTATTTTCGTGTTTAAATCTGATCTAGATCTTTCCTAGGTTTTAATTTCGTTATTCCGCATTGTTCGACGAGATTCCCCGACCGGGATCCCATTATCTGGTATCAGAGCTTGGATCTATTTCAAATTCTTGCGTTTCTTGGATTTCTTGATTTTTTTTCGTGCTCTTCGCGTTCTTCGTGTCAGTCATAAATTTTTTTCAGTTTGATCCATAAGAGTCAGTCCAAAAAATTCAAAAGTGTTTTTCTTGTTCGTTTCTCGTCCAAATCCAATTCCGTTTTTTCTGCCATACTCGTAGTCAAATTTTCTGTCAGATTAAAAAAAAAAAGATATTCCGAGAATTTCTTAATTTTTTACTTTTCGTATCTTCCATAAATTCCTTGATTGTTGATCCTTGGTTTGTTCTTGGGTGAAATTTGAAGGGATTGAGTGTGATACACGAGTGAAAATAAACACGAGAGGAATTTTTGTTTGTCCTTGAAAACTAACCATGTCTCACAGGGAAAAATCTCCATCAACAGGTGACCACAAGAATTTTAAACAGATGGAGGCTATGAAGGTAAAACTTGAGAGATTGTTGGCTAGGATGGATAGAAGGGAAGCAGAACTTGCTCAATGGGAAAATGAGCAATATCAGGAAGATTCTAGGGCTAGGAAGCATAAGGGGCGTGAAGCCAATTCTAGAGGTGGATATGGGAGTGATGAAAGGACATTGAAACGAAAAGAGACATCAAAACGGGAGAGTAGTGATCATGTTCACAAAAGGAGGGAGGAACCGACAACCAAAGGTAAAAATAATTCTAATTCCAAGCCTCTTAAGGATAAAAATATTAAGTGCTTTAAATGCTTGGAACGGGGTCACACTGCACTTGATTGTCCACGTAAAAAGGTTAGGTGTGATAGTGAAGGGGCGAAAAGTGTTGTGGTGGATAAGTCAATTATTGATAGGCATGCTCTTAGCGTTAGGCGTAAGGCGAATGTTTTGGAAAATGTGGATGGGCAAAGGGATAATATTTTTCGCACTAGATGCTTAGTGGATGAAAAAGTCTGTAGCTTGGTGATTGACGGGGGAAGTTATACTAATGTAGTTAGTACAATGTTGGTGGAAAAATTAGGCTTACCTTTAACGAAACATCCAACGCCTTATAAATTACAATGGTTGACTGAGTCAGGGGAAGTTAAGGTGAAGAGACAAGCTTTAGTGACATTTTCTTTTGGTGGGTATTCGGATGAGGTAATTTGTGATGTGGTGCCAATGCAAATTAGTCATATACAGTTGGGGAGACCTTGGCAACATGAAAGGGTTGTGCTACATGATGGGTATACGAATAGATACAGCTTGGTAAAAGGGGGGAAAAAGTTTACTCTAATACCACTATCTCCAACTGAAGCCCTGAAAGATCAATTGAAAGTGAAAAGTGAGTTTTAGGGGAAAAATAAGAGAGTTGAGGCCATGACCTCAGAAAAAAGGAGAGGGAGTGGAAATTAAAGAAAATAGAGTTGAGACCACGACCTCAAAAAAAGGAGAGGGAGTGAAAAATAAAGAAAAGAGGGTTGAGGTTCAAACCTCAGAAAAAGGAGAGACTGAGTGCAAAAAGCAAAAGAAAAGAGAGTCTACCACGAAAATGAGTCTATTTGCACTTACTCACGCTAACAAACCCCTCCCCGGTTATTTAAAATCTGTTTTACAGATACCGAAGTCAAACCATGAACTTAAGGCGGGAAAGAAATTCATTGGCAAAAATGAGCAGCCCAAAATTCTAAAAGATCGCACAAAGCTTAAACATGATCATCAAGCCCGGAAAAGCAGGAGAAGTTTGAAAAGCCGACCAAAAATGGATTCGAGGTCGAATCCTTTTCAAGAGAGGGAGTATGATACGTTTCGGATCAGGCATCGAAGGGCGAAGTCAAGACATCGGCAGTATGACGGTGATCTACGTGGAAAACGGAGCAAGTTCCATGTTGGAATCGAGCCGAGAAGGCGAAAGGATCAAGCCGAGCCGAGTAATCGAAATTATTTGTGCAGAAAAGGCATTACGGCCGTAATTGAAATCCTTCACGGCCGTAACTCATATAATCACGACCGTAAAAGCTATTGTCACGGCCATAATCAACTATCGAGGGAAAAGGCAGAATTTCAGCAGAACCAGGCTTACGGTTGTAAGTCTGAAAGTTACGGCCGTAACTAATAAATCAGATTTTTTATCAGAGAGGCCATTACGGCCGTAAGAAAGTTCCTCACGGCCGTAAATGAGGAGCGGACCAGATTTTCCGGATTTTCCCATTATTTTATTTCCTTTTAGTTTTTTTTGTTATTTTCCAAATTTAGTATTTTAGTCTAATTAGAATTCTATTTTGAGTAAATTAGCGACTAGATTATTTTGCTTATTTATATTCCTTTCCATTCATTGTAAAAAAAAACAGTTTAAGTTTGAGTTTGAGATTAATAAAGTTGAGAAAGTTTTCTCCAATTGAAAGGTTGAGGAGTCCCTTTTGTGTTCTTCGAGAACAAATCCAACTTATCAAATATTGTGAAATATTTGTAGCGTTGAAATTATCAAATATTCGCGAGAATATCTGTGGCGTTTCCAATTAGAATCTTATCAAGGAAATTGACAAGTCCTTGTGGTGTTTCGAAAACCTTGGATCTCGATTTCGCTTCGCCAATCTTCGCGTCATGAATCTTTGGTCAAGCTCCTATTGTCAATTTTATCTTTCCAGTATTTTAATTCTTCGTGTTCTTGTTTATTTTCGTGTTTAAATCTGATATAAATCTTTCCTAGGTTTTAATTTCGTTATTCCGCGTTGTTCGACGAGATTCCCCGATCGGGATCCCATCACGGCCTCATCAAGTTCTTCATTCGTGACATGTTATGTGGCCGTCCTAACCCGCTCACTTCACGCTAGGTAGCCTGACACAAACAGGACTCTAAGTATTCCTTGGTTTATGGGTCTTGTCAATGGGCCTCCCTTATTGGCCCCTTCAAAGGAATAAATGAGTCATAACCCACGAGGGAACCTCCTGAAAAGGGGGGAAATCAATCCTTGTAATAATAGAATTCTTCATAAAAGGTAAATTTATGTCAAAATGACTCCTTCTTTAACCAAAATAGGTTATGGGCTTTTCAGCCCTATAAATACAGTTCTTTTGATAACAAATTATTCATTCATTATTCTTTACGTTTTCCAGTTATATATTCTCTCTACTTTTCTCCAGAATACTAATTCTCACACCGGAGGGACGACGGGGAGAATCCTCCTCGCCTTTTTTGCAGGTCATCCAAGGTGAATTCATTTATCTTTTCCAGCAATCAATTATCATCAAATCCTGCCACATCAATGTTAGGATTTTTTACAGCATCAATTGGCGCCTTCGGTGGGAAGAGATACAATCAGTCATGGTTAATAGACGTCAAGCTCGCCCCTCCGTGCATCCGCCGGACCCTCAGTTCCGGCCAATGCCCCAGTTGAAGAAGATAATCCACCACCCCTTGAAGATGTTGGGGAAGAACTAAACCCAGAAGTCACACCAGACAATGAACCCGTTAGTTGAGAAGATTTCAACGAACTTCAGCAGCAGCTTCGTGAACTCCGTCAAGCTCTTCAATAACAGAATAATCATCAAGCGCAACCTAACCCGAACACTCCGGCACGATTCCCAGGGAAAATCGCAGGCTAGTTAATCCCGTAGCTGACAACTCCCCGGGAATCGGGGGTGCCCATCCCATGACTGAGGGATCTGTCAACTTGACACAGCAAGAGCTCTCAAGAATCATTCAGGAAGGAATTGCTGATGGAATAAGGCAAAACACACAAGGTCGGACCTCATTCTTAAGAAGAACCCCTTTTACTCCTGAAATAACATCATTTCCCTTACCGGAAAGATTTAAATATCATCGGATAAAGGAATATGATGGAACAACAGATCCTAACAACCACTTGAACACTTACACTGATGTCATGGACATGCAAAATGGTCTCGATCAAATTTTATGTAAGGACTTCCCACAAACCTTAACAAATTCAGCCCGAGACTGGTTTTCTACAATACCTCCAGGGTCCATCTCTTCCTTTGCTGATCTTACTGAAAAATTCACGGCTTTCTTTGCAAGTAGCAAAAGGATCAAGAAAACCGCCACTTCCCTCATGCAGTTAAGGCAAAGTCAGAATGAAACACAGTGGGAGTTCATGACTCGCTTTAATGCTGAAAGACTTCAGATTCCGGATCTTCACATCTCATCAGCCATTTTAGCCCTGACCTTGGCTATTCGAGGTGCGGAATTCAGAATGTCCTTGTCCAAGAATCCACCCGCGAATGTAACAGAACTTCTCAGAAGAGTAAGAAATGCATAAATATGGAGGAAACACTGTTGTCAGTTAGGGCACAGGATCAAGTGCATGGGACAGAAGCACAGTCTTCATAATCTGTAAGGCAAGGGAATAAGAGATCAAGACAAGAAGATTAAAAGAATTCTTCCTGGCCTAAGACGAAGTGAAACAACTATGGGCATCAGAACTTAACCCCTTTAAATGTGCCTCGATCCCAAATTCTCATGGAAATCAAGGGGCACGAAGACTTGCATTGGCCCAAGCCTATCTAGGGGAAGATCGACGAAAAGAATCGATATAAGTTAAAACAGGAGATAGAAGCCCTCATAAAAAGAGGCTTCTTGGGGCACTACATAAAGAAAGACGATAAAGAGCATGGAAAATGAGAAGAAAAAAATAGATCTGCTGGCACCATAATTTTTATCGTTGGAGGAGTAGCTTCTGGAGGTGATTCAAATAACGCAAGGAAGAATTATGCTCTGGAATTAGGTGATCAGGAAGAAAGGTCGGGAGATCATGACCATGAAATTTCAAACAATATCATCTTCAGTAACGCTGATATGGAAGGAATTTCGTATCCCCATGACGATGTTGTTGTCATCAGTACCACAATTGTAAATTTTGATGTAAGAAAGGTGCTAGTTGACAATGGAAGCGCTGCAAATGTCCTTTCCTTGGAAGCATTCACCAAGATGTAATTCCCCAGAGATCGGCTTCGACAGATCATTACTCCGCTAACTGGCTTTAGTGGAAGAACAGTGAAACCCGAAGGCCTAATTGACCTTCCTACTTCACTGGGATCAGAGGAAAAGCAGGTAACAAAGATGACGCCGTTCCAGGTCGTCAAGACCCCTATGGCCTACAATGCTATCTTGGGAAGACCATTCCTAAACAGCTTGAGAGCTATAGTATCAACATATCATCTGGAAATCAAGTTCCCGACTTCCGCAGGCATAGCGATAGTACAGGGAAATATATTGGTAGCCAGGAGTTGTTATATCAGCTGTATTGGATAGGGTAAGACAGATCTGATGTCAATTAAACTTCCTGTGGAAGAAAGAATGTCGCCAGTAGAAGAATTAGAGGAAGTTCAAGTCTCAGAAGGAAAGAGCTTTACAATTGGGAAAGAACTCTCCAAATTAATGAAGGAAGAGCTATCACAGTGTTTAAGGAAAAATATTGACGTATTCGCATGGAGTGTTGAAGACATGCCCGGGATTGACCCCGCACTCATTGAACACAGGCTTAACGTCATGCCGGACAAGAAGCCCATAAAACAGAGAAGAAGACAGTTTGCCACATAAAGGAGGCAGATAATAAAAGAAAAAGTGGATAAGCTTTTGAAAGCAGGATTCATCAAAGAAGTTAAGTATCCAAAATGGCTAGCTAACGTGGTCCTGGTGAAGAAACCAAATGGGAAGTGGCGAGTTTGTATAGATTTCACAGATTTGAACAAAGCATGTCCAAAAGACAGTTATCCTCTTCCAAGGATCGACAGATTAGTGGATTCCACATCAGGCTCGGAGCTTTACAGCTTCCTAGATGCATTCTCGGGTTATCACCAGATTCGGATGGCACAGCAAGATCAGGAAAAAACTTCCTTTATGGCAGATGAAGGGATATATTGCTATAAGGTCATGCCCTTTGGATTGAAGAATGCCGGAGCCACTTATCAAAGATTGGTAAACATGTTCTCCTCTAAACACATTGGACTAAACATTGAAGTGTATGTTGACGACATGGTTGTAAAGAGCTCTAGAAAGGAAGACCACATTGCTGACTTGGAAGACATATTCTGTACACTCAGAGAACATCGGATGAGACTAAATCCCGCCAAGTGCGCCTTCAGAGTAAGCTCGGGAAAGTTTTTGGGATTCATGATCACTCAGAGAGGCATTGAAGTGAATCCAGATAAGATTATATCCCTTACATCAATGGAACCTCCCAAGAATATCAGGGAAGTACAGAAGCTTACCGGAAGAGTGGCAGCATTGGGCCGTTTCATGTCAAGGGCAGCAGATAAATGTTTTCTCTTCTTCAAGTCTCTCAGAGGAAACAAAGACTTCAGGTGGGACGAAGAGTGCGAGATCTCCTTCAGGAAGTTAAAAGAATATTTAGGTACTCCCCCAATATTGGTAAAGCCACATCCAGGGGGTAGTTTGTTCTTGTATCTAGCAGTGTCAGATCATGCTGTGAGCGCCGTTTTGGTGAAAGAAGATGGGAAGGCCCAAAAACTGGTGTATTGCGTCAGCAATATGATGTTCGACGCAGAAACCCGATACACACTAGCAGAGCAACTTGCACTTTCCTTGGTTACAGCCGCCAGAAAGTTAAGATCTTACTTTCAAGCCCATGCTATAATTGTCCTCAGAAATCAACCCTTGAAGCAAATCTTGCAGAAACCAGATGTGTCTGGTCGTCTACTTAAATGGTCAATCGAGCTTGGGGAGTATGACATCGAGTTCAAACATCGACCTCCTATCAAAGCACATGTCTTGGCTGGAATCATACTAAATAAAGATGATGGCACAATGGAAATTCAGTGTGCAATAAGGTTTGATTTCCCAGCAACTAATAATGACGCAGAATATGAAGTTGTTATTGCCGGACTTCAAGCATCTCAACATCTAGGGGTCGAGCACATCAAAGTCTTAAGTGATTCCCAGTTAGTGGTAGAGCAGGTGAACGGCACTTTTGAAGCAAAAGATGAAAAAAATGTCGTCTTACAGAATGATGGTTTTGGATTTGCAGAGGAAGTTCAAATCTTTCCATATAGACAAAATTCCAATGTTCGCCAATCACAAAGCAGATGCTCTGTCAAGATTAACTTTTTCCAATCTTGACCACTTAGAGAGCACCGTATTCGTGTGAACTCTTCATAAGCCCAGTATTACACCTCGGCCCGATGTTATGGATATTTCAGATCATGAACCCAGTTGGATGGATCCGGTCGTTGAGTATTTAACATCAGGAAAGTTTCTAGATGACAAGGCAGAGGTGAGAAGAATCAAAGAAACGGCCCCGAGGTATACGTTGCTACAAAATACCTTGTTCCATTGAAGTTTCACACTTCCTTACCTGCGATGCCTAACTCCGAAAGAGGCAGCCCTTGCTATGGCCGAGGTTCATAAAGGAATTTGTGGAGGACACCAGGGAGCAAGAGCACTGGTTATGAAGTTAATGCAATATAGATACTATTGGCCAACCATGAAGACAGACACACTCAGCTACGTGAAAACTTGCGATAAATGCCAGAGATTTGCAGCCCGATTACATCAACCCTCGGAAGAATTATCTTCAATTATGTGCCCATATCCCCTCGGTCAATAAGGAATTGACATTCTTGGGCCATTCCCCATAGCTCGTGGTCAGGTCAAGTTCTTAGCAGTTGCTGTGGAATAGTTCACAAAATGGGTAGAAGCAGAACCCCTTATCGTGATCACAGAGCAAAAGTTGGAGACATTTGTATGGAAATCCATTATTTTCCATTTTGGTCTTCCCAAGACATTAATAACTGATAATGGACTTTAGCTCGATTTCCAAGCCTTCAGACAGTTCTACAAGAACCTGGGAATAGAACACAGGTTAACTTCCGTGTCGCACCCGCAAAGTAATTGGATTAGCTGAAGTTACGAACAGGCTCATCTTACAAGACTTGAGGACTCACCTTGACAGTTCCAAAGGTGATTGGCAAGATCTCCTCCCAGAAATACTTTGGACCAACCGAACAACATTCAAGACAGCAACAGGGGAGACCCCATTCATGCTTGCCTTTGGGATGGAAGCTGCTGTCCCGGTAGAAGTGACAATTCCGAGCTTCCGTACAATGACTACGTGATTACCCGACTAGATTGAGGGACTGAGAGAAAGTCTGGATCTTCGGGAAGAAGTGAGGGAAAATGCCTCATTGAGAATAACAGCTTATCAACAAGCCATGATCAAGAAGTTCAATATCCGAGTGATAAAGAGAGAATTCAGAATGAGAGATCTTGTCCTTCGTAGAAGTGAGGATGCCGGTCATCAACTAGGGAAACTTGGACCTATTTGGGAAGGACCGTACGAAGTCATCCGAAAAGTAGGAAAGGGCTCATATAGCCTCCGCACAATGGATTCGAGACCTCTTCCTCGGCCATGGAATGTGGAAGATTTGAAGCCACACAACAAGTAGTCATGTTTCCTTTAAAGGTTAAAGTCATCTAGTTGTAGAAGAGTCGGGTCTGCACACCCATTTTTATCTTTTTATTTTCGGACTTGCACGTCCATCAATGATTTTCAAGGTCGGGTCTGCGCGCCCATTGTTCTTTCTTTCAGCGTCAGGGACGGGTACTCTTTTTCCTTATCCAGATTTTGTCCCCCAGGATTTTTCTGAGTAAGATTTGAACGAGACCCATCGTACAGTCCCTTTAATAAAAGTATTTCTTTTGAAGTATGAGCACCAAAGGACCAAATCTGAAAATAACTTACAAGGTCATCCCCATTACTTTACAAGTTATTTCCCAACAAATAATTTACAATGTCTCATGGCAAGACTTTACAAATTATTCTTCCACGAATAATTTACAAGGTCTCATGGCAAGGGGTTACAAATTATTTCCCAACGAATAATTTACAATGTCTCATGGCAAGACTTTACAAATTATTCTTCCACGAATAATTTACAAGGTCTCATGGCAAGGCGTTACAAATTATTTCCCAACAAATAATTTACAATGTCTCATGGCAAGACTTTACAAATTATTCTTCCATGAATAATTTACATTGTCTCATGACAAGACGTTACAAATTATTTCCAAAAAAATAATTTACAATGTCTCATGACAATGCTTTACAAATTATTCTTCCACGAATAATTTACAAGGTCTCATGGCAAGGCGTTACAAATTATTTTCCATCGAATAATTTACATTATCTCATGGCAAGACATTACAAATTATTCCTCCGGCGCTTATAAAAACTCGACCCCATAAATAGCAAAGAGGTTGGTATTACCTGACCTTATAAAACATTTCTCTCAATTTCGCTAAGTCAAAAGCTTAAACTATTTTGTGAACTGTCGGAAAGGTCGAGTACCCCGACCTTAGTGGTCAAACATCATCGATCCAATTTAGATGATACGAAGAATTAAACCTTGAAAATACGATCAAAAGTAGTCCATGCTCGACAAGGTTTTATAAAAATAAATATATATAACACGAGCTTTGACAAAAGATTTCATTAACAAAAAACTTGTTACAAGAAGTCCTCGAGGCATACCTCGAGCTATACATCAACAAATGTAAATTGTTAACAAAAAAGGCGAATTTTTCTACTGGGGGTCGTGGTCGCTGGCCTGGCCGGCCTCATCATCAGAAACAACCTCCACTTCATCTTCCTCCAAGAAAGGAGCGAGGTCGAGATCTTCTGTGCCTAAAGGGAATTGAGAGAGCGGGCTTGTGTCAAGGTCGGGCGCATGTATTTTAATCCAAGCCCGAGCTTACTTCATGCCCTGGGAGTATGACTCCAAAGCATAATTGCCCATGGCAAGGTCGTATTCTTCAGATTTCTTGTACGCCTCGACCGCCTCCACCTTTGCTTCTTCAATCTCTTCCCTGGCCCAGCGAAGATCATCCAAAAGTTTGGCATTTTCAGATCGAGCGAGGTTCCGTTCTTGGGCCATCAGGGCCAAATCAGATTCTACCCTGGTCAATTTTTCTTCATCGATGTTAGCCCGGGTGGCCTCATAATGGACAAAATGTACGAGCTGACTTGAAGTCTCTCCTCACTTAACGCCTTGAGTGAGGAGACCTCTTCCAATACTAAGCAGCTGGTCGAGATGAATACTTATGTTATTTTAAGATCAAAGAGTAACATTAATAAGTAGGAGGGAGTGGTCTTGAAATTACCTTGACCTTCGCATTTAAAAAATGATCCACCCCGTGTTCGAACGAGACTTCATCGGAATATTTCTCCGGAAGCCTGGGTGGTAACTCTCCTCCAGCGTCTTCCTCAGGTTCCTCTGGAGCAACCTCTGGGGAGGGGGAAGATCGGGTACTCTCTTCCTGGGGAGGAGGACGACGAGCACCGTGACTGGTCTCACGTCGAAGAGGAACCTCAGTGTTCCTCCTAGAAGTTTCGCCCGACCCGGACTGGGTCTGGTACGGCCTCTTCTGTGGTTGTCGCTGGACAACCCCACCGTCCTTCCTCTTCTCGGCGACCGCCCAGGCTCTCTCCTCGGTCGCTTTCCTTAGCCTATCCCCGTCAAAAGCCATTCCTGTAAAGGTCGGGAAAATCCAATTAAACGCAAAAAGTTAAGTTGGGAAAAGCGACGTGTTTTAGTGAAAGAATGAAATCAACTATTACTTAATTTACAAGGCCAGGTCCTATCGGGCTCCAAGTCTGGGCCAGCCTGACCTAGGATCTCGTTCGTAGTAAGATCTGAAGCCTCCTCAGCCAGAAGTCTGAAATCACACACTCTTATGGCATTGGCCAAAAGGTCGGCCGTCTCTTCTTCCCCTACGTTACCCATCCTATTAAAATTATCTACTTCCGGTTTCCTAAAGGTTGGCCAAAAAAATTTTCACCTTTCCGGGGTTTGATATAAAAAAAATTTTCCTTCCAATATTTCAAGGAAGAGGGAACCCAAGGTACCTCAAACCTTCCCTTCCCGCACATATATGTAAAACAGTTACATCGGGGTAAAAACTTCAAATCTAAAAGGCATTTACAAAGATTTACATTGGGATCCATCCCTAGACTCCTACATAAACAAAAAAGTAAACTAGAATCCTCCACCCGTTTGGAGCGAGCTGCCCGAGAAGAATGCTGGCCGTAAAAAGGAAGTCTACAAAAAATGATGTAAGGGGAACCTAAGGCCAGCCACTAACGAGTCATGAAATACCACCGTTTCCCCTTCCCGGCAATGATACGAAACATCATCGTGCTTGAGGACCCGGGATGTATACCTATCAGAGAGGCCAAACTACCTCATGTCTGCCTCGACCATGTGTTCTTTCATCCTACTGTTAAACGTTGGTAACTCTAGGTTGGGAGATTCCAGTCCCTCATCAAATTCAAGGTGGTTGTCCACTTCCTCGACCTCGCTCGACTCATCACCCCTAGTGGGTGGCGGGGGTTGGTAAAATCCTATTGGCTCGACGTCTAGTGCCTCGTCCAAGTTTTCTACCTCCCTAAGGTCGGTTATATTCACTTGCCTTGCAATTTTCCTAGCAGTAAATTACGGAATAAAAATAGGTCGGGAGAGGTTGAGCTTACCTAAAGGTAGTTCTTTGAAGTTTTTGTTCGTGCTAGACCCTTGAGGATTTCTCTGGTTTTCACTAAAATCGCAAAGTAAAAAGAATAAGAGGATAGGGACCACGTATATATAGGAGAAAACAAGCGGGAAATTTTTTGAATCCCCACCACTCATCTTTGACACGTGGCGGCAATCTAGTAGCATGCTATTAATTATAACTCGTAAATCAAAGGAAAGCAGTTGGCTAAACGCGTCATAAATAAATATGACAGCTGTCAAGAGATACATGTATTCAAAGATCTACTGCTGATCTGATGCATGGGGGCCAATGATCGGACCATTTTCTCGTCATTTGAATGTGGGCCTTGGATTTGGAATACACCGTGTTGGACCATCTCGAAACTATGGTCAGCCCTATTACTCGATCAAACGGTTTCCCAGCCTCATTAATTTATCAAGTATAATTTTTCTCAGGTCGGCGTACAAGCCCAGGCTAATCTCCATTTAAGGTCGGGCAAACCCGGCCTCATCAAATTCTTCATTCGTGACATGTTATGTGGCCGGCCTAACCCGATCACTTCACGCTAGGTAGCCCGACACAAACAGGACTCTAAGTATTCTTCTTTTATGGGCCTTGTCAATGGGCCTCCCATCTTGGGCCCCTCAAAGGAACAGAAGAGTCATAACCCACGAGGGAACCTCCTGAAAAGGGGGGAAATCAATCCTTGTAATAATAGAATTCTTCATAAAAGGTAATTTTATGTCAAAATGATTCCTTCATTAACCAAAAGAAGTTATGGGCTTTTCATCCCTATAAATACAGTTCTTTTGATAACAAATCATTCATTCATTATTCTTTACGTTTTCCAGTAAAATATTCTCTCTACTTTTCTCCAGAATACTAGTTCTCACACCGGAGAGGCTACGAGGAGAATCCTCCTCGCCTTTTTTGCAGGTCATCCAAGACGAATTCATTCATCTTTTCCAGCAATCAAGTATCATCAGATCTTTCCAGGTCAATGTTAGGATTTTTTACAGCATCAATACTATTGTGCTACTTCGGGAGCAAGTTGTATTTTACTATTGCTTCTTTAAAAATAATAAGTAGATATTCTTCTATAATATTCAAAATTATAATTTATACTCTTCAGGAGAAAGTAACATTCTTCTAAAATATTAATTATAATGTTGTGTCACTGCAAGAGTAACAACAAATATTTGTAATAAACATATATATGATTAGTATTCTTCTTAATTATTAATATGGTGTTGTGCTACTTCACGAGAAATAACATGATAAATTATCAATTTAAAATCTATAAGATAACATTAAAGATATCAATTAAATAATGAAATAAATACCAAGCTTGCGGTAGGCATATATGTCAATAACTTATGCCATATTACCCAAAAAAAGTGAAAATTACAGGCAACCCTGTTATTTAAGTTTCGTATTCAAAAATAAGAGCAAACCGATTTGTATTCAATATTCAGGTTCTAAATACGATATTAATATTGAATATAGGTATTAAAATATAAAAATAAATCCTATAAGTAGAGCCATTTTAGTTCATAACGATAGAAATATATTATTCGAGATTAATAAACTGAAATCAAAACTCCTAAATTTTCGGCATTCATATTAATCACTTTATCCCACTACTCCAAACCTAAAGTATACGAAGCCCGCCCATTGCACAACTGTGGACAACCAAAACACCAACGATGCCGAACAAAGAAAGTGCAGAAATGTCTGAGAAGAAAACTCCGGACAAGAAAAGGAAGAGACTCGTTGATTCAAAAGCAATTCAGGCAACTAGTAGTGGTCAGAAAACCCAAAAACCAGAGGTATTTTCGAATATGCAATCCTTTGGTAACATTGTGACCTGAGAACCAATATATGATCATTGGTATATTTGTATAACATTAGATTATTAATTAATTTACAACTTGTGACCTTGAATTTTGCTTCTATGCACAACTCGGAAGCACTAAATAAATTCTTCTTGTTGTTGGGGCTTCATAATTGAGAGAGATAGGGGTGAATGTGAATGTGACCTCGCCTATTAGAATATGTAACCTGGCTAAAAAACATTGTTTTTGATGTTGTGATTGTGACATCACCAATTCAAATATGTGACCTAGCCATATTCACACCATAAATGTGGAGTAGATAAGGAATAATGGACAAGTAAATTCGTCTTGTTGTTGGGGCTTTATAATTGGGAGAGATAGTGACTGTGATCTCGTGGAAAAAATGTGTCATGAGAACTTATATATGATCATGGGTGTACTTGTATAACATGAGAATATGAATTAGCTTGCACCTTTGTGACCATGATTTTTGTTTTTATTCACAACTCGAAAGTACCAAACAATTTCTTTCTGATTTTAGGGCTCAATTATTGGGGAGATTTTGTGATTGTAATCTCTCCTATTGCAAAATGTAACCTGGCTAAAAAATAGTGTAACCTGATTTTGTGGCTTCATTATGAGTTTTCATTTCTAAAGGGAAAAGGAAGTGACATTTCACTAGTTGATCAAATCTATTGAAAGTCAAGTAAGTCAAACCTTTCTCCATAAATTGTGATCAAGATAAATTTGTTCAAGTCTCCTCCCCCAACAGTCATGACAATTTTTTATTTTTTATTTTGGGAAAAAAAAGGTGTTCCCACCTTGTGACCTTGACTTTTCTTAGCACCTTGTGACCTTGAATTTTGTTTTTATGCACAACCCGAAAGCACCAAATAATGTCTTCCAGTTGATGGTTGTTTTGATATTGTGATTGTGACATCACCAATTCTTATATGTGTGAATTCACCATAAAATATTAGAGTTCCTATTTGCAAATCAAATGACACATCATGCGACCTTTTGGATAGTAAGCACATTTGAGATTTTATGATATAACATCAGATCACAAGCTGAGCATTATGCACATAGTTGACTAACAGACTTATGATATACATTCAAGATTTATGTGACCTGATAGTCGTTTGACCGAATCTCTTTCCTCAGGTCTGGCCATATGCTATCCCCAAAGAAGAATGGTTCTCGGGAAAAATCACTTCAAATGCTGTGAAGAATGCTCTAACTTATTTCAAATCCAAATTCAACGATGGACAGAAGAAGATACTGGCACAACCCTATTTTTCACACTATGTTGAGTGCATGAGATAACTTTCTAGCTCCAGTTAATTCATAATTTCCTTCTTAGAATGGTTGAACAACTGAACCCTGAAGAATTGTCGTTTCATATCGCTGGTCGATATGTTCGATATGCACTGCCAGAGTTCACATTAGTCACAGGTTTGGGGTATGTCGGAGTGGATGAATGATCGAAGGAACCTAGAGAATTTACCCTCACCGATAAAAGACACATACTTCGGTCACTTGCACACAGTAACAAATGAAGATATCAGAGATGTGTTCTTGGGAATATCCGATGCACCTGACAATGATATTGAACGGCTCGGCATACTATACTTGATTACATCATACTTATTCTCCATGTCATACAAGAAAGCGGTTGAAGAATTTCTGTTTCCACTTGTAGAGGATTATGATGCAATGGAAATGCACCCTTGGGGTAAGGAACTATTTGACATATCAGTTACTTTGCTCAACGATGCACTTAAAAAGCATAATCCTCATTACAGAGTGGGTGGATTTCTAATTGATTTTCACATGTGGATTTATGAGACTCTAAAATTTTAAATGGTAGAGTTGCAACAAGGATTTGGACTACATACCCTTGAAACTCAACTGGCGTGCAGAGAAGATACATGTGTATTCTACCTTAGAAGACAAGATCTTTTGTCGACCAAATGTAAGTGCTTCGTTTAAATAAACTAAGGAATCCAATTCTATTTGATACAGGAGAACGAGAAAATGTAAATGTTGAACTTGGTAACATTGTACATGTATCATGTCACACTTTCATAAATTATGTGACATGTTATAGAGATATCATTACTCAATGTTTCACCATAGGAAATATATCAGTCATGCAAACTTCACTGACTTACACCTCAGGTCACATAGGCAATCTTACGTATCATATGCTGTTCCTCATTGTCTAACACGTGCAATAACATTATAAGGTCATAGGAAATCACTTATTAGCATATTCAACTTCTTTAACCATGTGACATTCCTTCTACAGAATTAATGACAAATTATTTGAGTTTCACCTCAGGTCACATTCGATTTCAACAAGGACACATCATTACTCCACCTTATGTCTAGTTGACCATAACCTGATTTCTAGAAATACTCAAGAAACATATACATGAGCTCATGTCAAATAATATTCCTATTAGGTCACACACAACATTCACATCACATTCATACTCAACGTAATATAACTATGTATCACTAAATACCTTGTGACTTGACACAACAATGATGGATATACTTTCCCGTTTCCCATGCAGATTCATGTGCGGGACATTGATCCAATCAAAATGGAGATGTCACAGGCTTACATGATCGGTGTCCAAAACATGAAACCATGACAACTAGTGCATGATGCAGCTAATGCATCCAATGCAGCCTCAAAATCCATGCTAAGGCTATTGATGATTACTGACGGAAGTGTTGGACACATTAGTGATACGAACGATGATGATGGTTTTGTAAATCCCCCGCCAACAACACATAAGTGTGGTAATGAGTTTGACGATATGTCATACCAAGAGAGGTTAGCACTGGATGAGTTAGACTTCATGCACTCAACTAAACCTGACCACATTCCTATGATGCATCCCGATGAGACACAGTCCGAAGAGGCTCCAACGTCTAATGTACTCTGGCTATGACTCAGTTCTTTAATTTAGTAATTTAACATTTTATTATAATTTTACAATCTGCATTTTCTGCAGAAGTTTATACACTGGAAGAACAAGATTCAGGACCAAATTTCATAGGTCCAAATGCAAAATAAGAAATTGACTGAGGAGGTAAATGAATTGAGATCACAAGTACAGTACATGAAATCTAACAAGACATGTGCAATGAAAACAATTTCCAGGTCACAGTTAGATATTAAAATAGAGCTTGTGCACTTAAGGTCTGGAATATCTTTCATGTACGATTCAATTTCTGTGATGATATCAAGTTCAGTAGAAGCTTTCCACAAGAGTTTTATGGACAAGAGTAAGGGTTATGACTATCGGGTTATCGACATGGTAGAGGTAGTACTACATTTTTAATCCTGTATGCTATGTGTAGCAACAAATTTTACACATTTACCGTGTTTAGTTTTATTCTAATTAGGCTCCAAAGTTACATGAACAGTCTGATGCCAAGGGAAAGGGAAAGTGCCATGAATATGACGTTGTGGTCCAAACTTCTTCTCCGACTCCCTCATTTGATCTAGGAATGGGCTTCACTCAGACTACTGCATCACCAGCTACACCTGTGCACTTGCGTAGTCATGGTGAAGGACATGGAAATCTTGACAAAATAGTAGTCGTCGTTATACAGGAATGTGAAGACGACAAACAGCAGGTCATTCTTTCATAGCTATTGATTAGCTTCTTTTCACATTCCACAATAAATTTCTACTAAGCACTAGGTGTCCTATCAGCGTGATTAGGGGAATATTTGAAAGAATTTAACATACCGTTCAGGTCCCATACAAAATTTCTTCAAGTTAAATGTTCATTTTTAGGTCACATATACAAATTATCATATCACATGTATATTCTGGTCATGTCACATTCACATATATGCTGTCACGTCACAACTATATTTTCATGTCACAATTTGTGCCGGTCAGGTCACATTATCATATTTCCGTTAGAATTAGGAAATCCCGCTGTGATGCTCAGGCTACCCGCTACGTTCATATACTGTGCAGTTCTGTAGCAAGAAATCTTACTTGACCTGCATACAATATGTCTCCATTCATTTTATTATGATTCTCTTGCTTCATGTATGTACCCATTGCAATCAACACCAGGACTACCCGTGAAGAGAGAATCTAGGCTTCCTAGATCATTGGGCTACCCATTTGTGGTCAGCGAAGAAAAACAAATTAAGCCACCGGAAACAATTTCAGTTTTCAAAAACTATGACCGTCATGCTGATGATGCAGATGTCAATTCTTTCAGGAACTGGTTGAATAGGGGGTATAAACCAAATAACAAGTAAGAAACCGTTAGCATTTCATTGTTTTCAATGTTCTACCATATCTAATATTATTTGTGACGAGAAATTATCTTTTCTTTGTAGGAAAAAATTCAGTGACTAAGATGACATGATTAAACCATCATTTTTTATTGGACCTATCCCAGTTGGTTCAAAAACCTGGTGGCATGATCTTATAAACCCTAACTCTTCTCTATCTAGCACGTTAGATGAATATATCTATACACAATTCGCAATCCATTCACGTTATTGCAAATGCACATGTTTTGTTAACATATTTGAGGTCAAACATATAGTAGCAGTTATTAACATTGCGTTTCTCAATATTGTAGTACATAGACGCATGCTTCCATTACACACGTCACTTAGAAAAACATGGGCCTAATATAAAGAAGAGGTTCACCACAACGGACTCCTCATCCCAAGGATTAATGAAACACTAGTTCACACAGTTCACGAAAGACCCGTCTATGCTCTCTACCATTTCCTGCTTCAAAGAGGTCATGACAAGGGGACGTTTGGAATTGAACTCCCCAAGGGCTGAAGTTGATTACGTCTTCATTCCAATCATTCCAACTATTAAGGCACACTGGATGCTTGGGTTGCTTAATGTTAGAGCACACAAGATGCTAATCTTCAACTCCTGCTGCAGGACATATAGAAGCAACATGGTGTCTGAGAGGGTTCAACCCTTCTACAAGCTTATCCCACAACTGATGAAAGAAATTAGAATTTGGAAAAGTTTGGCTCTTAGGTTGCACATGGCAGACGACATTCCCCAGCAGCAAAATGGATACGTATTTCATATTCATTCAACGCGGCAAAATTATTTCATTTATTCCTTTCAGTAACGTGTACTTATTCGATGTTACCAGGCATGATTGCAGTATATTCATGATTGAATATGCACTCTACCTATTACATTGGAGCATAAAGTCAGTGCCTGTGGATTTCGATGCCAGAGCTGCTCGGATGGATATAGCTGCTACCCTGTTCAAGCAACGTCAAATTAGAAAAAACACGAATCGTACAACACCTAATGCTGAAATCATTGTAATAGACGACCTGTGATGTCATGTGTTCTGAATTCTCAAAAAACTTTCTAGATATTTTCATATTTTTGTTACATTAGAAGCTCCTTGGTTTTAGTGGATTTTTGTAATATGTAGATAACCATGTTATATTTTTGATGTTATACTCATCCATTGGATGTAAACAATGATTTGATATTTATTATTAATTTCACTTTTGCCATTTTCTCAATGTCACCATTAACATTTAAGAATTGTGGTTATTTTCCCCCCTTTATTGTACTTGATAGGTCACAGTTACAATCACCTAGGCCACATTCACATTAACTTGGTTATTACATACAGATGTGCATGGCTATAATAGACAACAATGGTGTCAACACATTCTTAGGTCACATGCTAACGTAGACTTTGTATAAAAAGAGCATAAATATTAAGTTCACAAATGCAAGCTTTTAGATCACATTCACTTTCATTACAACTTCATCAAGGTAACATTTCATTTCAACAAGGTCACCTTCACAATTACACCTGCTTACGGCCAGTTGACGAAACACTGGTGTCTAGCCATAATAAGGAAACATATACATGACTTCATTTCACATGGTGTCATAAACCATCAAAAATAATTCTAGAATGGACTAACAAAATCATTTCTAATATAAAGGATATTAGGTCAAACATGTGAAACAAGGTAAAATCTATTAATTCGAATGAGCAACCTGTCTTTTCATGCTTCACAATGTGTTACCACACATACGACATAACAGTACAATTCATTCCAATAAACAATAAATATATCTTGGAAACATTCTCATCCATTTCATTATTTAAAAAAATCAACATTTATCAAATCTCAAGTACCCAACTGACGACATCATAAAGGAAAAGTTGCACACCATCAACAACTAGACAACATTTATTAGCACTGTTCTGACTAATGGGAAACAAACTTGTACAAGTCCAGTGGTTGTAGCCCCTTCTGCCACAATGTCCACATTTCATTTTTGGTTTTCCTTCACACGATGATAATTTCCTCTTTTTTGATGGTCTCCTTGAACTCCTTTTTTGATTGGGAGTTAATACAACAACTTGAGTTACTTCGTCCGGAAATTTCCATTCACTCGGATTGCCTACTGGGAAAACACTATCTCGATAGGCAGCCTTATAAGCATTGCATGTTGATGTCTGTCGCGATGCACCAAAATAATAAATAATTCCTTAATCGCTAAATATTAATTAATAATGTAGTAGCGAGAGTAAGGGTCGATCCCACGAGGAACGGTGAACTTATTTAGTGCTCGATCAATTAGAATAAAATGGGGGGTTTTGTTGTTGAGTTTTACTTAAATGAAAACTATGCATGAAATAAATAAATAAATATGTGAGGAATTGAAATTAGAGGAAATCTTGTTCCCGGGTTCGGTTGTGCCCTCAATTTATGTTATTCCATCTTATGCAATGCACTTCTATTCCTAATTCAATTTATCAATCTTAGATAATCATTAAACTCTGATTATCTAAATTCTTCCTTATGTAAATTAAATCAAAACAAGCTCTTAGAATTTAACTTAAGGCTAGTGTGAAGCGAGAAGAATTAGATTGAATCGAGTTACTAATTTCATAAACTCGAATTAATAAACCCAAGTCGAATTATTGATAAACCAGCATGAGATTTATTTGCTACCAAAGTCAAGATCCAATGACAATTACAGATCAAAGATCTAAACTTAGCACATACATGAATTCAGAGATTCAACAATTTAATTGGCCAAATCAAATTTATAAATCAATTAAATTCAATAAAACATTCAAAACTAAATAATTCAACAATTGAAATAAAGGAATAGATGTACGTTACTAGTTTCCAGAAAGAAAATAACATAATTGAATAACACAACTTCCCCTTTGAACAAGATATGGAATTTAGCCTAGCATGATTGTGGTAGATTCTTCAAGTTGCTTCATGAATTCCATTGTTGTTGATATTCTTGCGCTTGAAAATCTCCCAAGAATGCTCTATATTTTGCTCTCAATTTTCCTCAATGTCCAGCCTCCTTTTTGTGGTGATTTTGCTCCTTTAATACTCCCAAAATCGTGCCCTAACTTTACCCACAAGATATACCAAAGATAGACCTTGAACCAGATTAGGAAATTACTTCGCGAGAAATTTACGGCCTTAACTTTCCTTATTACGGCCGTAATTGGGTTGCTGAAAATTTTTGGAATTTGGAAGTTATTACGGCCGTAACTTGGTCATTTACGGCCGTAAGTGCATCTCTGTCGAGAAGCGCCTGTGCTCAATGTTTTGGTCATAACTTTCTCTTTCGAAGTCCGATTGTGGTGATTCAGTTTGTTGGAAAGAAGACTCAAAGATCTACAATTATTTGTGAAATAGATGTTCCCAAATTCGAATTCCTTATATATCAAAATTGAGCTTCAATCTATGACTTAAATTCTAGATCACAATCTTTTTGGGTTTTTGATTTCCAATTTCACCCCAAATCTTCTATGACCATAATTTTAGCCTCTAATCTTCTTCCCATATGCCATTTTTGATTTAGAGTCCTTTGAACATTCCACGATTCACATCATTTTGGTCCTTTTTCCTTTCTTTTTGTTCTTTGCGATCTTGTATAACACAACACATAAAGATGCATTAAACACTACTTAAATAGGATCAAACCAATAACAAAATATGATAACAACTGGACTAAATAAGTGCTAATAAATCACTTATCACATGTGTAATAGTAAGAACAATATTCGGAGGGATCTCTCTTTGTGAAGGCTAAAATAGCTAGAGCATGTGGACACGACATCTGTTCTACCTGAATCATCCTACATGTACACTTACGCTGCTCTATATCAACCACAAATGATGTGTTTTCATCTTGAATCGAATACATTGTATGATTCGATGGAGACACCTATAATCATTTACACCCAATAAAAATTAAAATGGTATATTAACAGATGCTACATTAAAATAAGGTAACAAATTAGACAAGTACCCTTAGACTCCTCAGTTATATGCTACTTTCTTTCAACAACTTTTCATACTTGTTCGAAAGCTTTGTGAAAGTACCATGTGAGCTGTCCCTATTTTTGCAGAACCAATTTTGTACTGTTTGCCTTAAAGACTCTAGCAACGACACTATAGGAAAGTTCTTGGCTAACTTTGTTCCAGCATTCATTGATTCTACATTTTCGACGTCATCGTGGAATACCTGTTTTCAGGCATGTGAAATCTTGACCACTTTTCATAACCCACTTCACTCTGCAATTATAAATCATACAACAATTACATTAGCTTAAGTTTTCCATGAAAATATCAACAAATCACAAAATGGACTACTTGAGCGTACTTACCAAATAACCCCTAATACCTTCGTCGATAGCGTCCAACTGTTGTATCTGGTACTCGAACTTTAAAAATTTGTAGGCACGGACAACATAATAATACGGTTCTGTGATATTGTGACCCGATTTCCCATAATACATCTTCAGGTTCTGCAGTAATTGGTACGAACATATACCATGACATGTTCCAGGTTACACACTTTGTAGCGTGCTCGGTCTTCAAGGGCTGCCAGCCGTCTACTCATGGTCTTTCCACTCCCCCCTGGTCGTCCTGCTCCTCAAGGGCTGGCAGCCTCATTTCGAGAAAATGGATTTTTGCCTCCCCAGGGATTCGAACATTGTACCTAGGGGTTAAGTACAAACTTCATGAATCCCTAGGTACAAGGTTCGAATCCATGGGGAGGCAAAAATCCACTTCCTGGAAACGAGGCTGCCAGCCCTTGAGGAGCAGGACGACCAGGGGGGAGTGGAAAGACCATGAGTAGACGGCCGCTAGCCCTTGAGGACCGGGTACGCTACACACTTTCTATACCCTTTTTGATACTTTCGTGACGATCCTATAAAAACATAGCCCTTCTTTAGTGTCATACACCTTCAACTGCTCAAAAAACCATTTCCAAGACCTGTCATTCTCAGTATCCCCAATGCAAAATGTAAGTACAAAAATCCTATTATTTGCATCCTGCGTACATGCCTTGAACAGAGTACCACCGTATTGTCCGTTCAAATAAGTACCATCAACTACAATAATAGGCCTACAATGCATCCATCCAAGAATTGATGCTCTAAGGGCCATGAAACAATATTTGAACCTATTTTTAGTGTCAACCTCTATCCCTGTGACCGAGTGTTCACTGATATTCTCGCGTAGCGAAATATTCTCGCAAGTGTACGGGTCGTGAGAAGTAATAAAGTGGACCTAGGAGTCCGGATTATAATTCCCACAAGGACTGCTATTAAGTATCAAATTGTTTTAGTTCTAAACCTTATTTGAACAGACGAAAGAATTTGAGATTTTTAAATTAAAACTACGAATTAAACTAAAGAAATAAAAAAATGCAGAATTTGTTTTGTATTTAAATACGATTGTAATGTAGTTGGGAATCCCGATTTCACATAGCTAATTATATTAACTCCAATTCATGTTTTGTTTTCTAAATATGCATTTGGTCGAATTCACTAATTTAAATTGAAATTCGTCTCTCGAGTTTAAATCAATTCTACTTAAATAAGTCAACCTTGTATCTCTACAGAGGATCCGAATATTCCTTATCTAGATGCATAACACACAAGAATTCATACACGACCGCAGTAATAACAAAAGTATATATATATATCTCTTGTTCAATTACAAGATTTATTACCTAGATCTATGTTATTAACTCACCTCTCGGATTATGAAAATAACACATTGAATCATGAATTACTGGCCAGTTAACTCATGCATTAAACACAATAATAAATCAACACATGCAATGAATTATTAAAACAAAGGAATATGAAATTAAAATAATCAACTAGGCTACATCATTCATCTGAACATTAAATATAGCTACACATCATAATTAAACAACAAAAACAATAAAATATAGCATTTATTGAAAATAACATAAGAGAATGGAAAGCTTGCACTATGTATCGATTCTCCACGTGATCTTCAACTCGCGCCTCTTTGGTATGCTTGAATCTCTCAAGATTTGAATGATAAAATATGAGTTTTGGCTTGTTCTTAGGTGAGCCGAAGGTCCTAATTTCGTGCCTCTTATGTTCTATTTATAGGTTAGGGAAAGCCCTAGGTCAAAAAGTCCAAAGCTTGTTAAAAATCATGAGAAAAATCTGATCTGCAGCCTAGACGTATAACCGCGCGACCGCGCCGTTCAAAACCGCACGATCGCGCGGTAGGAGTCGAAACAATCTATTTCGGTTTTTGCAGCAACGCGTGACCACTCGCCTTTAAAAGCTGCGATCGCGTGGAAGGACTTGTGCGCAATTTTCCATCTTTTCTCGATTGTGTAAGTAAGTCCTTATCTTTTAATTGCAGCCTTGATCCTCCACTTTCAATTGTTGTGATTTAGTCCCCAAACTTTATATTCTTCTCAATTTGCTCGTTTCAGCTCTCAATACCTTCAATTGAGTCCTCCAACCTTTGATTCGTTAACTTTGACACCATGTACACTTCCTCGTTGACGTTATAAACCCTTCAACTGCTCCAATTAGCTTTAAAGGCCGCGATCGCGTGAAAGGACTTATGCGCAATTTTCCATCTTTTCTCGAAGTCTTTATCTTTTAATTGTAGCCTTGGTCCTCCACTTTCAATTGTTGCGATTTAGTCTCCAACTTTATATTCTTCTCAATTTGCTCATTTCAGCTCTCAATTCCTTCAATTGGGTCCTCCAACCTTTGATTTGTTAACTTTTGCACCATGTACACTTCCCGGTTGACGTCATAAACCCTTCAACTGCTCCAATTAGCTTTAAAGGCCACAATCGCATGAAAGAACTTATGCGCAATTTTCCATCTTTTCTCGATTGTGTAAGTAAGTCCTTATCTTTTAATTGTAGCCTTGGTCCTCCACTTTCAATTGTTGCGATTTAGTCCCCAAACTTTATATTCTTCTCGATTTGCTCGTTTCAGCTCTCAATTCCTTCAATTGGGTCCTCCAACCTTTGATTCATTAACTTTGGCACCATGTACACTTCCCGGTTGATGTCATAAACCCTTCAAATGCTCCAATTAGCTCCATTTAGCATCCAATTGTGCATTTTTCTCATTATTTGCTTCATTGCCTTTTGGGATATTTTCTGTAAAGTAAACAAATGAACACAAATTACATAGCATATATTCTAAAACGACAATAAATTATTCTAATTTAGACATATGAATAAGTGTATAAAATATACTTTTCAAATACTCCCAAACTAAAACTATTGTTCGTCCTCGAACAATGTAAACTAAATTAAAAAATTAAAATAACATAAAGAAATTATTTGTATTTTTTCAACATGTATACCATATACCTCAATAGTCCAAACCAGTTCACATTTTGAGCAAGAGTTATGAACAACATAGTAAAATAATTTCTAGTTATCTCATGCCAAATTTTCAAGTGTGTTTGTGATTAGCCAATATCAAACTCTTACTCATGTAAAGGATCTACCTAACACTGCGTAGCTTGTTATGCACAATCAAGCCCGAATCCCATGTGGTCACCCTAATGAATCTAATGATTTTCCTTGCATCGCTCATGGATGATCACAACTTACTGCTTTTCTCTCGAATCTCAAGGTTCCTTCTATTCATGTGGTTTCTACACATCAAAACTTTGCATTTTTCCACATCAGGTGGTCAGAATTAGCTAAATCTGCCCAAACTATCAACGATAAGCGGTTCTCTAATCCATGCCTTTTGTATCAAAGTCTCAATCAACAAGCTTATACCAAGTAATTATTTTTTTTCTTTGCTATGGATGACTTTTTCTTTTATATCCATATCTTTTACCATCTTTGTGCAGAACTTTTCATACTTACTTTCTATATGACCCTTGTAGCGAGCTTTAGTGATGTGATCCAGGACCCTCGAAAATCGGAGTCATAGCAGGCTTGACGAGAAAATATAAATATTCAAGCCAAAACAAGAATTCAGCAGGTTCGACGAGCTTTGAAGATCAAAACCGTGTCAAAAAGAACCGAAAATTATGCAGAAGGGCTGTCACGACCGTACCCAACATTATTCACGGCCGTAACTCCCCTCGGGTTAAATGCAGAATTTCAAGATTTTCAATTTACGGCCGTAAGTATAAGTGTCACGGCCGTAACCTTAACCAGAAACACACTTACGGCCGTACGTATCATCTTTACGGCCGTAACGGATTAACGGATAAGATTTTTTTCCAGATTTCGCATTATTTTATTTCCCTATCAGTTTTAGCTATTTTAGGTTAGTTAGAATTCTATTTTGAGTAAATTAGCGATTAGGGTTTTATTTTGCTTATTTATACGCCTTTTTTATTCATTGTAAATTAAGACTTTGATGATTGAATAAAAATAGATTGAATGTTTTTCAATTGTTTAATGTGTGGATTCACATTACAAACCCAAACTTATCAAGATTGATTATCTTGTGGCATTCATCCAGAACTTATAAAATATTCGCGAGAGTATTTGTGGCGTTGAAAATCAGAGACTTATCAAGGAGATTGGGCAAATCCTTGTGACGTTTTGAAAGTCGTGGTTCTTTATTCCGCATCGTCGAGCCATCGCGTCGTGAATATCGGGTCATGATTCATCTGTCCAACCACAACCTGAGTTTGGAACTTTCCGGCGTTTCTTCCGCGCTTCGAACCTTATCATTTGGTATCAGAGCTGAACTCTGAATTCAAGTTTTTCTATCCAGTTTGATTTTTATGTCTATCATCGAGTCCCATAAAAATCATCCATATCTTGTTGTTGAGTCTTTCTTTTCTTGATTTTCTTGTTCTTCGTGCCAGTAAATTTTTTTCTTTGTTTGATCCATATAAAAATCCAACAAAATTCAAAAGTGTTTGTTTTGCTTAATTCTTATCCGAATTAAGTTCCGTTTGTTTTGTTGTGTTCGTTGTCGAATTTTCGGTTTTATAAAAAAAAAAAAAATTATTTTTTTATTATTTTATTTATTCCGAAAATTCATCCTAAAATTCAAAAAAAAAAAAAAAAAGAGTCCATTCAAGAAACACTTTCTTGAATTTATTGATCCTTTGTTTTCATTATTCTTTTTCTGTGTTCTTCCACATAAATTTTACAATGTCCAATTCCCATGAAAACGTCAAAGATCGTATGTGGAGATTTTTGAATGAAGCTTTGATGAGGTTGGATAAACTAGATGAAAGGGAAGGGACATTGAAAAAGGGGCGATCTCAAGCAAATCGTAGTGATTATAGGCGTGATCCTAAACCTAGGGATGGAATCGGGGTTAAGAGAGGAGCTGAGATTGATCCAAAAGCAATTTTGAAAATTCAAAAAGAAATTTATGAGGAAAGATTGAGGTGTGAACGGGAGGCAGAAAGAAAATATTTGGCTAAATTGCGAAAAAAGGAGGAGAAACGAAAGGCAGTGATTAAATGACTAGAGGAGAGTGAAATACATGTTATAGTTGAGCCTCGGGATATGAATGTTGAAAAGAAGGAGGGAGGCTTGAAACATAAATTAGAAGTAGTTGAAGAGAGCCCGAACTTTGTGGTAGGAGTTGAAAACGTGGAGTTATGTGAACAAACTCCAAAATATGATGAGGAATTAGAAGTTGGGGTAGAAGTTCAAATTTTGAGCTTTGAATTGGTAGATCCACATTTGAATACCGTTGGGGGAGTACATGAAATTAGTGATAAAAATCTGGAGGTAGAAGATGTGGTCGAATTTGAAAGTAAAAATTTTGAAAATGTTGTTGAAAATGCAAAGGAAGAACGAGGTGAAGAGGAGGGCCTCGTGGTTCTTAAAAAAGAAGTGGAGATGGTGGTTTATCATGAATACAAGGATCCATACCTTGTACCTCATGAAGCTAACATGTCCCTCCCCATTCTATTTAATTCTTTCTTGCAGATTTCTTACACTTGGGAGCTTGAGTCACACCAATCATGGCAATTCAAGCTCGAGCTTCAATTCATTCATGTAACCCAAGTTACAAAATACTATTGGGCATCCCACTGGCATGGAAGCAATAATTTTCCGTTTGATCCAGGGGGAGCAGTTGCATTCATGAACAAAGCTATGATTCGGGACGAATCATCCTAAAGAAGGAGGGTATGATGTGATCCAGGACCCTCGAAAATCGGAGTCATAGCAGGCTTGACGGGAAAATATAAATATTCAAGCCAAAACAAGAATTCAGCAGGTTCGACGAGCTTTGAAGATCAAAACCGTGTCAAAAAGAACCGAAAATTATGCAGAAGGGCTGTCACGGCCGTAACCAACATTATTCACGACCGTAACCTCCCCTCGAGTTAAATGCATAATTTCAAGATTTTCAATTTACGGCCGTAAGTATAAGTGTCACGGCCGTAACCTTAACCAGAAACACACTTACGGCCGTACGTGTCATCTTTACGGCCGTAACGGATTAACGGATAAGATTTTTTTCCAGATTTCGCATTATTTTATTTCCCTATCAGTTTTAGTTATTTTAGGTTAGTTAGAATTCTATTTTGAGTAAATTAGCGATTAGGGTTTTATTTTGCTTATTTATACGCCTTTTTTATTCATTGTAAATTAAGACTTTGATGATTGAATAAAAATAGATTGAATGTTTTTCAATTGTTTAATGTGTGGATTCACATTACAAACCCAAACTTATCAAGATTGATTATCTTGTGGCGTTCATCCAGAACTTATCAAATATTCGCGAGAGTATTTGTGGCGTTGAAAATCAGAGACTTATCAAGGAGATTGGGCAAATCCTTGTGACGTTTTGAAAGTCGTGGTTCTTTATTCCGCATCGTCGAGCCATCGCGTCGTGAATATCGGGTCATGATTCATCTGTCCAACCACAACCTGAGTTTGGAACTTTCCGGCGTTTCTTCCGCGCTTCGAACATCATCATTTAGGTCGATGACTCCCAAGCAAGACGACTTTAGGACACCAGGTTTTAAAGACCCCTCAGACTTAATTACTCGAATCATAAAGGCTTAAACAGAAAAGTTAAAAAAATTTCATAGACTTATATGTAAGTCCACTCTCCGTACTTACTTTCTAATTGACCCCTGTAGCCAGCTTTAGGTAGATGACTCCCAAGCCAGACGACTTTAGGGCACCAGGTTTGAAAGACCCCTCAGATTTAATTACTCGAGTCATAAATACTTAAACATAAAAGTTAAAAATGTTTCATTGTCTTATGTTTAAGTCCACTCTCTGTACTTGCTTTCTAATTGACCCCTGTAGCAAGCTTTAGGTCGAGACTCCCAAGCCAAACGACTTTGGGGCACCAGGTTTGAAAACCCCCTCAAACTTAATCACTTGAGTCAAAAAGGCATTTGAAGAGCAGAATAAGACCTTTAGCATTTTTCTTTTTTATGCTGGTAATGGTTTATACCTATTAACCAAGACCTCTTCAACAAATGACACATTTTAGGAACTACAGACCATTAAAAGTTCAAGTCTACCTTCACCACTTCTTCCCACCCCCAAACTGCTCTTGAGCAAGTTTAGATTCTAAGTTTAGGGATTAATTGCCATTCCTATGTTCAAGGTGCATAAAACTTGCCCCCGCATGTGTTAAGCAAATCTCTTCACAAGTATTTATACAATAATGGCTATGTGCTCGAATGAAATGAAATCTAGCAAGTGATAACTAGTTCAAAAGAGTTTCAAGTTTTCATGTTGTCCACAATTCAAGTAAAAACAAGATTTGATTCATACTACTTCCTAGGCAATAAACATGTCAACAAAGTTTTCGATTTTTTTTTTTTTTTTTTTTGAAATTATCCCAATATAAACAGAATGAGAACATAGAATGAATAGCGTGAATATGGAAGCAATTTGCATGAATGATATTTCTTAGCTTCAAACTAGAAAGAAACATTGTCCTCAATATTTGTCAAAAAGATTTAAAAATGAAAAACAAGACAAAGGAGAGAGAACGATAACTTCCCAGGTGCATTGGAGATGTTTTGTATCCTTGAAGCTTCCATTAGCAATTTATTTGGATGAACTTTACTCCATTCTTGCTTTGCCCGACTTGGTTTGAGGTGTTTTGATTGGTATGTTCCTTGCATACAAAAGATACGTGCCATCAAATATCAAAAACCACAATAAAACAAAACAAAAGAAATTCAATACCACACCCCAAACTAAAGTAAAAGCAAATCCTTGAATTTTCAAATATGGTCGACCACACATATTCAAGTTCCGACATCGCCTAGAAAAACACAATTTTTCCTGAGCCATCTTTTGACATATTAAATTTCATAGCATGGTTGACAACATATTAAAAATTCAGCTCATTTGAAGTTCAATAGGGTCATGAAAAGTTATGTAGAAGTAGGTGACGTGAAACAATTTTCAGGTGCAATGGCCTGCAGTGAGTTTGCAATGGGGCTGCCATAGTGCTAAATTTGTTTTCATAAATTTCATGTAATGAAGTGAACTAATTCATGAACTAAGCATACAAAATCACTTATAAACATGTTATGAAGATAAATGCTCGGAAGAATTTCTCAAATTAGCACAAAAATCTCTTTGTGACATTTCATCAAACACTACATGTGCACTACAAAAATTAAGGAATGTACATCAATTTGGAAACATGGGTTCACCAAAATAATTCAACTATCAAAGCACAAATCACATTCTCCAACAACTAACTTAAGCCCATACTACAATTCTCCTTAACTCAAAAATCACAAAATTATAGGAAGGTTAACAACTTGGCACAACCTTTGAAAAAGAAGAGGAATTCATACCTTTAGTTTGATGTTGAAGTGATCTAAGCAATGATATTGATGCAACAACATGTTGATGATATGCGCAGATGATGAGAGATCATATTGGCAATGATTTGAGGAGAGAAAACAAATTTTGGCAATTTAAAAATGAAAGAATGATAAAAAGCCTTTAAACTGTCGTTTCTGCCACAAGATGTACTGAGCGATATCGTGGTTGTGAAACCAGTGATCGCGTAGTTTAATACTGTTCGGAAAAATTTTAAAAAATGCCTTTGCGCGATCGCTCGAGCATACTTCTGCACGATCGCGCGACTTACCGACAGAAAGACCTTTTCACTTGATTTTGAATTTCAACTTCAATTTTAATCCCCTAATCGCAGCATGATCTATGTTATGAGTTCCCAAATATTAACTTCATGATCAAAACTAGTGTGTTTGATGCTTGGGATGACAATTAAAAACCTAATGTAACAAAACATGCTAAATCAAAAACATACCTAAATATGCAACAATAGACTAACATGTAAAGTTTCCTAACATGTAACATGCAAAACACCCAAAATAAGTTACCAATCATGCATTTATCGAAAGTTTCCACAATGAAATAAATAATGAAAGCGTAATAAATAAAAGGGAAGAAAAATTGGGTTGCCTCCCAACAAGCGCTACATTTTAAGTCTAAAGGCCGACCTTTTGTACTTCCAAATCATGGAAGCTTGAAATATGACATCAAAGCCTTACACATGCAATTTCCAGCCTTGGACTGTTCAACTCTTTTTCTGACTTTCTTTAATTGCAAAGCCTCGTGTTTAGTTGGTTGTTGAGGAATGTTAGGTTCTTCCTCCTTCTTCATTTTATTTCCATCCTTCCTTGCCTCTAAAATTCCTTTTTTTCACATCGAAGCATTTTCCAATTTTATTCCTTGCTTCAAAATTTCTTCGGGTTTCTGAATTACTCCTTCCACTTTTAAACAACTTTCATTTTGAACTTCACGATCCTGTCATGACTTGATGCTAAAAGTGACTTATTCCTTCTTGACCCTAAAGATGATTTCTCCCTTTTTCAATGTCGATTAGGGCTCTTCCAGTAGTTAGGAACAACCTTCAAAAGATGAGAGGCATCTGAGTATCCTCCTCCATGTCTAGGATCACAAAGTCAACTGGAAAGAAGAATTTGTTTACTTTTACAATCACATTCTCAACAATACCATACGAGTACTGAATGGATCTGTTGACCAGCTTCAGTGTGAATTGGTTGGTTTAGGCTCCCCCAAACCAAGTTTCCTACACACAGATAAAGACATTAAATTAATAATGGCTCCAAGATCTCACAAAACATTATTGAAACTAAAGTTACCAATAGTACAAGGGATAGAGAAACTCCCTGGATCTTTTAGTTTCTACGGTAACTTCTTCTGCAATATAGCATTGCATTCTTCACTGAGAGCTATTGTTTCATAATCTACCAGCTTTCTTTTATTTGATAACATCTCTTTCATGGATTTCAGGTAAAGTGGCATTTGAGCTAAGGCTTCAGCAAATGGGATATTTATGTGTAGTTTCTTAAAAATCTCCAAGTTTCTCCCTCTGATTCTTCTTCTTTTCATATTCTTCAACAATCACTTCAAGTAATTAAACCCCACTCCTTGTTGTTATTTCATTCATATGTTCACGAGGGTTGGTTTCAGTGTTACTAGGTAACTGTCCTGGCTACCTTGTTGCACTGCTAGCAGCCAACTCACCCATCTGTTTCTTTAAATTTTTTATTTTAGCAGCTTGATTCATTATTTCTCCATTCTGACTCTTGACCAACTGGATTAGCATTTCCATGTTCTCGGCCATGTATTTTTGAGATTGTTTCTATTGTTGTTGCTGAAATCCAGGTAGGCGCTTAACATTCTGATTGTTAGACCATGAAAAATTGGGGTGATTCTTTCATTTTGGGTTGTAAGTTTGTGAATAAGGACCACCCTGCTGCCTGTTTCCTACAAAGTTGACTTGTTCTGGATTTGATTGATTTTGCTGTAATGGAAAGAAATTTACAGCATGATTTTCGAAGCAAAAATCACACATAACTGTTTGAACTGAATTCACTGGTTGCACACCCATACTGTCAATTTTCTTCATAGCACTTAATGTTGTAATCTCACTAACTGCAACAATTCCCCCAGACTTTGGTATAGATCTATCTGAGTACCACTAGTAACTGTTCACAGCCATCTTCTCAAAAATCTCAGAACTTCTTCATAAGTCATATCCATTACTGATCCCCCAGCTGCTGAGTCTGCATACTTTTTATTTTCGTTTGTCAAACCATTGTAGAATGTTTGAACTAATATCCAATCAGCGATTCCATGTGTAGGGAATTATCTGATGAGCTCATTAAACCTTTCTCATGCCTCAAAAATTGATTCCCCTAACTGTTGACTGAATGATAAAATTTTACGTCTTAGCTTTGACATGCGGCCAAATGGGAAAAATTTATCTACAAGTTTCTGGCTCATAACTTCAAGTGTAGTAATTGTGTGTAGGGGCAAAGAGTAGAACCGGGCTTTTGCTTTGTCTGCCAAAAAAATGAGAATAATTTTAATTTCACGGCATCATCTGAAACTCTATTCATGCGTTGCATATCACATAATTCCAAAAAGGTCCGAAGATGCGCATGTGGATCTTGAGATGGTAACCCATGAAAAATGCATGAGTTTTAGATCAAGGATATCAAGGAAATCTTGATCTCAAAATTAAATTGCTCGTATTTCAGGAGGCACTATGCACGTTCCAATGTTCCTAACAGGAGGAACCATGTAGTCTCTCAAAACGCGCCTCCCATGATTTTGTTGCTGTCCAATAAGAGCTGCTGGCAATCATTCTGATTTCTGTCATCTGCTATGGCTAAGTCAGTTTATTGATCAAATTGATTCGTTCAAGCATATGCAAAAAAACCCAGTACATGTTGAAACGATTCAGAATGGTCTCCCCTTATCAATCTCAAACTCTAGTCCCTTAATCTCCAAGCTTTAACGTAATTCAGTGAAACGCCATAAGTGTGCAGCATGTCGTTGCATATGTCATTTGGGGTATATGTTGTGTGACTAGAGTTGGACTTGTACTTTATACACGAGGACACAACTGCAGTGGAAACTTGCCTATGTGACCCCAAAACTATGACCACAGGTATAACCCTCATGAATGTATCTAATCTTAAATAGGTTTGTTTTCCCCAATCTGGATGACCTACACACCCAATTGCATGTATCATTTGAGCACCTCACAACATATTCCTTCTTCTCGGACTTGAGTACCATGAATTTGAACATCTGCTGTGTCCATAAAAAACCATGCTCGATTTGATTACTTCTTTATTCTTGAAAACTCTATTAACCACTACATCTCTGGCGTATGGATTTGTTACACTCGTGTCCACATTGTCATCTGATATTCTCATGGGCTCATCAGTTACAGCACATATTCCTGGCACAATTCCATACATCGAATAGTGTTCTTCATTATCGCCTTGAGTGACTTCAACTTGCTCCATGAAGTTGAAACACCCTTGCTGTTGCACCTTTTCCAGTAATGTGACCTCAACCTTTACAGGATATTTAGAAGGATCCCTATCGACATTCTTCATTACCAGATACGACATTACACTATTATCATTTTTAATTCTGATGGGGCGTATGTCATTGCTCAATTTATAACTCATGGAGACTGCGACCTTGTTACGGTCAAACCCAAAATCACTCTTGACTTTGTCCACAAGGTTAGCATAGTTGCATCCTTCATCAATCATTAACAAGGCAGATTGTGATTCGTTTAGCACACAAACATGTACGTACCCCATACCTACACAGTAATGTTAACGGCGTTAGTGAAGGAATAAATAAGTATTAGTAGATGTTGGTCACGGAGTTGAAAATATCACTGTATTACTTCCCATGTAGTCTATTGGAATAAGAATCATTTGAGATCACTATTGAAATTACTTTTCTTTAGACTATCCTATGAGAACACGCAATTTTACTATGACACCATCTATGTGACCTCTAGTCCAAGCATTCCAAAATCTGCCCACAGTGTGATAGCCATTATATGCGCACTGGTTAAACTCATATACCTTATCGAATGAACTTTTAATGAATGTGACCTCATATACATGAACGAATTATAGGCATGGAAAATATCACTGGATTACTACTCATGCATGCTATTAGAATTAGAATCACTTGAGATCACATTTGGAAATTCATTTTCATCAAACTATCTTATGTAAACACAGAATTTTCCTATTTCACGACCTATGTGACCTCACTTCCATGCATTCCATTGCATGGACACAGTCTGGCATTCATAGCCGCTCATTCACAGAATATAAATCAGACACCACAACATTCAATACAGATTCCCATGATACAACTCAAGTAATTCTTGCCATTCTGCAAACTACAAGTAGTACAAAATACGTGCACTAGTTAAAATCAGAGACCATATTGACTGAATTTTAATATATGTGACGTCAAATAAATGAAAGGATTATAGACAGGGAAGGCTTATCCAATGTCGAGGTCGCATGTTGGACTAATAATTCCTAACTGAAAAATTATTTTCTCACTTCTTCTACTGGACTCGCCGCTGAGTAGAAGAGTAACCAAGTAATATATTGGACGTGAGTCCAAGTATCGATCCCACGAGGATTTTTATAAATTATATTTTAGACTATAAACCTTGATTGAGTTGAAAATTTTGTTTTTGAAAATTAAAATAAAGATTTAACTAAAGAACAATGAAAATTTGATTTTAAAACTTACAAAAATAAATGCATCAGAATCATGAATTCATTTTGACTCTATCATCAATATTTAAATCAAATTATATAAATATAATTCACGGGTTTTGAATTTCCATATTCTAAAATGTAGTTAAAACTCCCTTTTGGACAAGCATTAACACCTATTCCTACGCATGACCCAACTATATTTCTGTGTTGAATTCGAATGTGTAAGAAAGCATTAAAAGATTTGTGAATACTATAGCAGAAAACACAAAGTATAGGGTTATATTTCTACCCCCTATCAAACTTTGTGGCAATTGAAACAAGTCTAATGAAATCCTAATCTTTTGAACTTAAGAAATCATAACATCAATCACATAATAATTGGTCAGAAAATTATATGATAATCAAAGCATGAATCAATTGCATCAAAACCATGAATTGCGTAAAATAAATAATAGATTAAAACATGGAATCAAGAATTCAAAATTTCATCACAATCCTAACACAATTAACCTATCCTAGAAACAAAATAGAATAGAAATCACAAGAAAAATAAAAGGATGTCACCCTGTTCATCTTCTTGTTCTTTGGTCTTCAATTTTGCTCTTGACGTGGCATGGATCCCTCGACACTTTGGCATCGTTTTGGCATGAAACAAGCCAATTGGGAACCCCCAAAAACATACCTAAGGTCTGGTATTTATAAATTAGGTCAAATAATAGGTTACTTGGAAGAGAAGAATGCTGAAAATTGAGTCCAAATTGGCTTCCAAAAGAGTTCCAACCGAATAAGGAAAGTTACCTTCGCGGGAGATATTTTTGTCACTGCACATCATTCACTATTTTGGTTATATCTTTCTATTTCCTTATCTGATTTATGTGATTTAAATTTATTTAGAAATATAACTTAAAGGGATACAATTCTCTCTGAAATAGGATTTTCCCAATTTGAACGTTTACTACCCTGAAATTAGATTTCAAAATCTGACTAAAAATCTGCCCGAAAATCTTGTGTGACTGGAATGAATTTAAGGTAATATTCTTATCATATCTCATTCCTTTTTGACTTTTAATTGCATCCAATTGACTCCTAGCAATCTTCATGTATCGTATCATGGTCCAAATCAATCATTGAGTATTTGTAATTTGGTCTTTCTTCATTTGATTTGTATATTTTAGTCCTTGAACTTTAATTTCTTCCAATTTAGTTTTTTCTTTGACTTTTCTTCCAATTGACCCTTTGATTTACTTCATCAACTCCTGATTTTCACACTTTAGCTCTTTTATCATCCAAATGACTTGTTTTTGCTCCATTTCCATTACTTTCTCGACTTTGGGATTATTCCTGAAAATAAACAAAGAACAACGAAATAAATGGCAAATATTCTTGAACAAACAATTAAAATCCTACTTTTAATATGGAAATAAGTGTATAAAATACACTTATCAACACCCCCAAACTATAACTATTGTTCATCATCGAACAAAATTAAAACTAAACTATAAAAGTAAAAATGCAAATAAAAAATGTTTTTGTTTTTTGTTAACTCATTTACCATGTGCTTCAACAATCCAAATTGACGATTCACTTTAGAGAAGAAATATGAACAACAAAAAATATTTTCATTCATCCAATGCTCAACTTCATTGTGTGTGTGTATGAACAGCCAAAAATCGAATGCAAACTCATGTAAAAATATACTTGACACTATGTAAATGGTTATGCAGAAATAAGCTCAAATCCCATGTGGTGAACAATGATTTTCTTTTGATTTTCCTTACACTCTCTTGGATGATCACAACCTTATTGCTTTTCTCTCATATCATGTGGTTTTTCCTATTGATGTGGTTTCTACACGTATAAATTGCATTTTTTCATACAAGGTAGTTAGGATTTGACAAGTATTCACAACAGACCAAGAATAATCCATCCCCAATCCCACACTCCAGCGTTAGGAATTTCAATCAAAAAAGCTTATACCATTTTCATTCCATTTTTTTTTATTTGGACGACTTTTTAATGTCCTTTTCTTTTACCATCTTTGTGCAGAACTTTTCATACTTGATTTCTATGACCCTTGTAGCGAGTTTTAGGTCGGAGACTCCTAACTTAGTTGAGTTTAGGGTACCAGGTTCAAAGAACTCCTCAGACTTAATTACCCGAGTCATAAAGGTTTAAATAGAAAAGTTAAAGATGTTTTAGTGTCTTATGTGTAAGTCCACTCTCCGTACTTGCTTTCTAGTTGACCCCTGTAGCGAGCTTTAGGTCGGCAGCGCCCAACTCCGTGCAGTGATGTTCAAGTTGAGTTTCATGCCTTAAATCAGTGTAAACAATGATTGAATGATGAATAAATGATGTATAACATGCGGTGAAGATGGTCATTCAAAAAGATTTGCAAAAACTCAACAAAACATTCATTGGGACATTTAATCAAATACCTTGCTTGCATATTAAGAAATCAAGGAATTTCATAGAGTTGGAGACTTGAATTAAGCCAAAAAATTTCAGCTAACAATTCAAAATTCAATATCTCCAATTCTAACCTAAACCCATCACCAATCAATCCACAATTCACATTTCACAAAAAGTATGAATAACACAATGATTATGCATGATTTTGTGAAATTGTGGAGAAATCCATACCTTTTGAATGTTTTGGATGCAATGCAAGGCATGAATTTGAGTTGGATGATGCAAAAACATTGGGGATTGGTTGGGGACTCAATATGGCATGATTTGGGGGAAGAAAATCGGGTTTAGAGTGGTTGAAACGAAAGTAATATACATATATGTAACAATCTGCTGTTTCTGTTCAGAATTCAACCATGCGACCATATGGTTGTTACACCATGCGATCGCATGGTGCAACTGGACAGAGACAGGTGAGTTTTCATTTTTTTATGTTTTGGATTTTCGACCCCTAAATGCCTTCCAATGCACGTGACCAACTTCTAAACTATATGTTCATGTTCTAAACTACGTGATCAAGTTGAAAATTGTGATAAAAAACAAAAAAACAAATAGAAAACAAGTAAATCCTAAAAATGCTAAAACATGCAAAAATAGGTGCAATGAAGTTTTCAATGCCACTAACATGTGAAAATGTGAATTCTAAGCATGCAAGTGATCCTAAAATGCAATTTATAGGATCCAAAAAAATAAAAATGCAATGAATACTAAAAGTGCTAAAACATTCAACCTAGAATAGTAGAATTATTTAGAAAACATAACAACTAAATGCATGCATTCTAAACACCCTAGAGCTCCTAAATGCAATGTCAAGCAGCTAATCAACTTTAAAGCAAATAAACAACTCAAAAGCAATAATAAAAAAACTAAAGGAAAATGTGTTTGAAAAGTTGGGTTGCCTCCCAACAAGCACTTCATTTGCTAGACTTTTTGGCAAACATCTTCAAGGTGGCTTTAGATTTGATGGTGAGGCTTCTTCATCATTTATCACCTTATACTCATATCTCTCCCAGCATCTAATGGTCCTTTCCACATCAATCCTGTAACAATTTTAAATTTGTGGATTGTGGGTGTTAAATTGCATCATAGTGAAAGTCACCTCCTGATTTTCAGCACATAGCACTACATCTCCCTTCTCTACATTAATTAGTGCTTGTGCAGTGGCTAGAAATGGTCTGCCAAGTATCAGAGGTACTTTTTCATCTTCCTTCATGTCTAAAATGACAAAATCACCAGGAAATATGAATTTACCAGCTTTAACCAGCACATCCTCCACAACTCCATAAGGGTAACAAATGGATCGATCGGCTAGTTGCAATATGATATTGCTACCCTGTGGGTTACCCAGCCCAACTTTTTGTACACAGAAAAGGGCATCAGATTTATACTTGCACCTAGGTCACATAAGACCTTATTGAATTGTTAGGATTGCACTACATTCTTCGTTCAAAGTGACCTCCTCAAGTTCCTCAAGCTTCTTTTTGCTAGACATCATTTTCTTCAAGTGCTTGACATAACTTGGGATCTGTGTGATGGCTTCCAAGAAAAGAATATTTATGTGCAGTTTTCTAAGCATATTTACAAACTTGGTGAATTGCTTATCCTCTCTTATTTTCTCCAGCCTATGTGGAAATGGGATAGGAGACTCAAGCGGTTTAGTTGTTGATTTAACCTCATGGACATCTTCCTTTTCAGCCATTTTCTCACCACTTTCCACAATCTGTTCAGGAGCTTCTGCTGGCCTTTTGATTTGGATTTCAGGAAGTTACACACCACTACGTGAAGTGATTGCATTTATCTCATGTTGCACCACATTTATTTCTATGAGCTGTTCCTTTGGGTTTACTTCAGTGGTTGCAGGTAATGTACCCGGGGTTCTTGTTGTGATCAGCTGTGCTATCTGCCCCACTTGGTGTTCCAGGTTTTTGATTGATGCCTGCTGATTTTGACTTGTGGTTTCAGTTTTTCTCATAAACTGATCTGTTTTAGACATGAACTTTTCTGTCTTTTCCAGAAATTTTCCAATCATCTCTTCCAGTGCAGGCTCTCTCTCTTCAATGTTGAATTGGGGCACAATGTGTCCATTTGAGTGATCTTTCCAAGAAAAATTAAGATGATTGTGCCAACCCGGTTTATAGGTATTTGAGTATGGGTTATTCTGGCGTGACCTCCTTGAACATAGTCAACCTACTCCAATGGACAAGCCAAAATAGGGCAATCTATAGTGGCATGGTTTGCACCACATTCTTCACAAATCACTTTAGCGTTTTTTGATGATTGACTCATCAGTGCTATGCCCTCTACTTTCACAACTAAGGAGTCAATTTTTGCTGATATGGCAGTGTAAACATGCACTTCATAGACTCCCGATGTCTTCATTGGTACAACCCTGTCTGATCCCCACATGACATTTGTATTTGCTATCCTCTCAAAAAGCTCCAATGCCTGCCCAATGGTCTTTGTTCCCAAAGCACCATTCGATGAGGAGTCAACCATGATTTTAAAATGCAGAAGTAATCCTTCATAGAAAAAAATTCACTTGGTTGCCTCTGGCGATCCCATGGTTTGGACATATTCTCAGCATGCCCTCAAATATGTTCCATGTATCATCAAAAGATTTAGTATCTTGCTGCTAGGACACAGTTTGGAACACAGTGATATCATGTCTCAATTTGGAAACCTTCGGTGGAGGCATGAATTTAGTGCAAAACTTCTAAACCAAGTCATTCCAGGTGATTATACTCGCAGCAGGGCGAGAATCTAACCAATCAACTGCTCTATCTCTTAGAGTGTAAGGGAATAACCTGAGTCTGATGGCATCATCAGTCACACCCTGATATTGAAAGTGTTGGCACATGTCTAAAAATTTGGAAACATGTGTATGTGGGTTTTCATCAGGTCTCCCATGAAATTGTTGTACATTTTGAAACATATTGATGACATTGGTTTTAAGTTGGAAGTTTGCCTGCCCAAATGATGGATAGACTATGCTGGATTGACTTTGAACCACTTGAGGTGTAATACCCCGACTAAGAAAGGTTAAAAGAAATGATAGGTATTACTCATACCAACAAGGTGCACCTTCTTTTCCGGAAGTCCATCGTTAGAAACTCCAAAGTTAAGCGTGCTTGGCTTGGAGAAATTCTGGGATGGGTGACCTCCTGGGAAGTTTTTTCGGGGAGCGTGCGAGTGAGGACAAAGCATGCTGAAAAGACTCGTGTTGGTACGGTGGGGACAGTACGCCGTTATCTAACGGTCGGGACAGCCCGTTAAGTGGGACCCGGGTCGTTACAAATGGTATCAGAGACGGCCGCCAGCCGGAAATCGGGAACTAAGTGCTACGCCATAAGGAGGGAGCCACCTCTAGAATCCCAACGCCTGGCAACAGATCCTCAGATGGGTTAAGCGCGACGAGGACGTCGCGAGCCTAACAGGGGGTGATTGTAATACCCCGACTAAGAAAGGTTAAAAGAAATGATAGGTATTACTCATACCAACAAGGTGCACCTTCTTTTCCGGAAGTCCATCGTTAGAAACTCCAAAGTTAAGCGTGCTTGGCTTGGAGAAATTCTGGGATGGGTGACCTCCTGGGAAGTTTTCTCGGGGAGCGTGCGAGTGAGGACAAAGCATGCTGAAAAGACTCGTGTTGGTACGGTGGGGACAGTACGCCGTTATCTAACGGTCGGGACAGCCCGTTAAGTGGGACCCGGGTCGTTACATGAGGTGTCATGAAGTCCCCAACCAGCATGCCATCTTCATTTATTGGATCAGCAAGGGCAGACGATTGTTGTTGTTTGCCATTTGATTTTTTTGATTTTTTGATTTATCTAGTTTTCTAACCTCTCTCAACCTATGGTGTAACGTACGTTCTATTTCCGGCTCAGCTTCAAAAAGATTCCTGTTTTTCGAACATAATATACACAACTACAAGAAAAGTAAAGAAACTAGTAAATAAACTAAAAGTAAAAATAAAAATAAAAATAAAAATAAGAATAAAATAAAACAAGTAAAAAGTCCGAATTAGTGAAAGTAATCAAAAAAATAAATTTAAACTATAATCTCCGGCAACAGCGCCAAAAAATTGATCGTTAAACGCAAGTGCACAGGTCGCGCAAGTAATATATTGGATGTGAGTCCAAGTATCGATCGAGGATTATTTTAAATTGTATTTTAGATTACGGACCTCAACCGGAACAAGAGATATGATTGAGTTGAAAATTTTGTTTTTGAAAATTAAAATAAAGATTTAACTAAAGAACAATGAAAATTTGATTTTAAAACTTATGAAAATTAATGCATTAGAATCATGAATCAATTTTGACTCTATCATCAATATTTTAACAAAAATATCTAAATACAATTCACAGGTTTTGAATTTCCATATTCCAAATGTAGTTAAAACTCCCTTTCGAACAAGCATTAACACCTATTCCTACGCACGACCCAACTATATTTCTATGTTGAATCCGAATATGTAAGAAAGCATTAAAAGATTTGTGAATACTATAGCAGAAAATACAAAGCATAGGGTTATATTTCTACCCCATATCAAACTATGTAGCAATTGAAAAAAGTATAATGTAATCCTAATATTTCGAAATTAAGAAATCATAACATCAATCACATAATAATTGACTAGAAAATTATATGATAATCAAAGCATGAATCAATTGCATCAAAACCATAATTGCATACAATAAATAATAGATTAAAACATGGAATCAAGAATTCAAAATTTCATCACAATTCTAACACAATTAACCTAGCGTAGAAACATAATTGAATAGAAATCACAAGAAAAATAAAAGGATGTACGGCTACTGGGGAAACTCCATTCATGCTTGCCTTCGGGATAGAGGCGACAATTCCCATTGAAGTAGGCATACCAAGTTACAGGCGTCTTTTCCCAAATGTGGAGGAAGAAGGTATAGGCGAACTCCTTGACCTGCTAGAAGAAGTTCATGAACAGGCTAGCACAAAGATAGCATCTTATCAGAGCAAGACAGCTAAATACTTCAATAGTAGGGTCAACCCGAGAAGGTTTAGAGCAGGAGACCTCGTGCTAAGAAAAGCGGAAGCAGCTGGCCATCCCCCGGGGAAACTTGGTCATGTTTGAGAAGGACCTTATAAAGTTAGACGTCAGACCCGAGGTGGATCATACAGTCTTCATGATCTTATAGGAACACCACTTCCAAGACCTTGGAACGCAGACAACCTGAAAATCTACTACAAGTAGCAAGACCGAGCTTTGTAGTTGGCCCCTTTTTAATTTTCTCTGCACTTTACTTTCAGTTTAATTTCATTTCTGGCATGCGAGCCATCTTTTATTTCTTCAAAAATGTATGTAAATAAAAGAAAGAGTTCTCCAATTATTGTGTTTAAATCAAAGCCTTCCCCAAGAGGAAGCACTAAAAGCCTTGCCCACGAGCAAGCACTTGAAAGCCTTCTCCACGAGGAAGCACTCAAAGCCTTGACCACGAGCAAGCACTCGAAAGCCTTCCCCACGAGGAAGCACTCAAAGTATTTCCAACGAGCAAGCACTCGAAAGTCTTCCCCATGAGGAAGCACTCAAAGCTTTGCCCACGTGCAAGAACCCCAAGGGCTTACCCCGAACCATGCCCTGGAAACTTTCACCCCGAGCATCACCAATAACTCTTTCATCATAGCTATAGCCCAGTAATGATCGGGGCTCATAGTTGATCGGGGTGTACACTTGTGTTCGTTATCAATCCCATGATCGAGGTGTACACTTGTGTTCATTATCAATCCCATGATCGGGGTGTACACTTGTGTTCATTATTAATCCCTTGTTCGAGGCTAACACTTTTGTTCATTTATCAATCCCATGATGGGGTGTACACTTGTGTTCGTTATTAATCCCTTGTTCGAGGTTAACACTTGTGTTCATTTATCAATCCCATGATCGGGGTGTACACTTGTGTTCGTTATTAATCCCTTGTTCGAGGTTAACACTTGTGTTCATTTATCAATCCCATGATTTGGGGCCAACACATTAAGAGCATTAACAATGTTTGGGCGTAAAAGTTTGTATTAGTCATGTCCGGGGTATTATGTTCACGTCTTGTGCTCGTGTGCATTAGTGTTCATACAAATAGACACGTACTGCTGGAAATTAAATCTTCATTAAAATTCATAAAATAGTTCATACAAAATGAAGTTGTGCTGGGATAAAATCTAACTAGGGGCGTCCTTGTCAACAACCTCAAGCTCGTCCCCCGAACCTCCTTCATCTCCATCCTCAGGACCATCATCGGATTCTGAGAGAACGAGGCCTTCAGTGAGTTCAGGGTCGCCTCGTATGTCCTCAATCTCCACCCCTTTCTTGCGCAGCATAGCCCACGCCTGCTTGAAAGTATAATTGTAGGAGCCCGGGGCATACTCCCCCTGCAAGAGCCCAAACTCCTCAGATTTCTTAAATTCCTCTATAGCCGAGGCTTGAGCATTCTCGGCAGCGACCAGCCTCTCTTCATAAGTCTTCTAGGTCCATTCAAGCTCAAGTTTCAATTCCTCGGCTCGGTCCATAGCATCCCCGATCTCTTTCTTGAGAGACTCTCGCTCTCGTTTCAAATCTTTATTTTCATCACCGAGCTGTTTGATTTTCAAGTCGCGGATGGTTAAAGAGTTGCTCAGCCCTTCAGCATGTTCGCTGTCATCAGCTGCCCACAGGGCGATACCCTGGGTAATGTTCAATGCCTACAATAGTGATAGGTCATAAGCTCGGGGAACAAATATCATTTTAAGAAAAATTTAACTCTTACCCTGTTCAGCACAGCTTCCAAATGATGAAGGCCCATGCTCAGGCTTAATTCTTTTCTATAATTCTCGACCACGTCTGGTGATTGAGCAGCTTCCTTGGATGTGTCATCCTCGAGCTCCACAACCTCGGGGATGACTTTTTTCGGGGAAACATGAGGAAGTGGATGTGGAATGTCCTCGGGCTCCTCGTCCCTCAACATTGTGCGGGATCCTTCCCCAGGTCCACTTGCCACTCGAGGCCTCTTTTTTCCTTTTTTCACCGGGGGCCAACCACTTGCTCCGGCCTTTCCCTTTAAAAAGTTATTTAATCAAGAAGGATCAAACGCCATGTTATCTGGAAAAATAAAGACAAGGCATTATATCGAGCTCCATTAACCAAAAAAAAAAAAAGAGAGATGAGCCAGTGTCCTACCCCCGAAGTTAACAACTCCAGCACGATCAAGGATATCGTCCCTGAGCAATTCATCCAAATTACTTTCTAATGGCTCTAGACCTTCAAGAAATCGCCTATCTCGCTCTAAAGCCTCAAAATAGGCCTGACCCTCGTTGAACTTAGCAGTGTCCGGGACAACCCACTCTGACCAAAAGGGATGCTTGGGTTCATGAGGAATGACGTAAAAAAACCTCTCCTTCTAACCTCAAAGAGAGCGCGGCATCCTAGGCATCTTAAACCTACCCCGACTAGACAAATAAGCGAAACACGAAAAGTGGGGTAGCTGTTTGAGCTCGAACACCATTCTACAGAGGTCTAACCGGGGAACTATGGACATTACCCTACAAGAAATAAAAAAATATACCAACATCCTCCAGCCATTGGGCACTAATTGCCTCGGGCACATAGAGTGCTCCACGAGGAACTCTACAAAGAACGGATGTAACAGCCACCTTATCCGGTCTTTAAAGCATCCCTATACACTAATAACTTCCCCTCTCAAGCAGATACTACCTTATCATCAAGTGTAGGAGCCCTAATATCACATCGGGACATTAACCTGAATTCCCTAGCTACTTTAATAATCTTATGCTCCTTATATACGCTCCTAAGCTTGGGGTAGGTCAATGGGATATCCTCCTCCCCCTGAGCCCGAGGCCTAAATCTACAGGGTTGGCCATAGTAATTAGGGAATTTCCTAAGTCCTCGGCTCTAAGATGCTCGCTACTCAAATTTCTGGAGCTGCTATCACTACCCAAACTACTGCTGCTACTGGACATTTTCTGAGGGAAAAACTAGAAAATAGATTTAACTTAGGGGTTCGAGCTCTTACCTTAGATACCAACGCACCAAAAACACTCCTCTAATTCCCCCGAACACGATCTCAAAGCCTCAAGCTCTCAAGGTATTCACAAATGAGAAATGAGGAGAAACCCCTATTTATAGGGAGAAACCTCGTGAAAACCAAAGGTCACGTGATCTGGGCCGCCAAACGACGCCACATGTCGCACATCCATGGCCCACGTGGCCTGACAACCATCTTTTCTTTCAGAATGACATGGCTCTTGGAAAAACCATCAGATCACCCCTACCATTTCGACCAATCACGTGTCGCGCATCCTGTCCTCCATAATCTCACACATGGATGCGCGGGGGCCAGTGATGAGGAACAATAAATGCTCCCCGTACGCACGTTTTTTATACCCGAGGACTAGGATTAGTCCGACGAAAATACTTCATCCCCGAGGGGTTCTATGAACCCGATGACAATGTCTCATCCCCGAGGAACAAAGCACACATTGAACTCCCCCACCTATTCGGGGTAACATCTACTTGGGGTAATCCTCGATCATGGTCGGTAGGACCTCTTCTCTGACGTGGAATACCATTCTCCTAAAGACGGCAGGAATTGTGTCCTAATCCAAACATTCAACAACGTTATCCCTAAAAAATAGGATGACATCTAATAGAAGTTGTACTTAAATTCAAACACCTTAGTCTTACTAAAACTCAACTTTGTATCTCTATAAATATTCGACTCTTCATTACAATTCAGGTACACATTTATTATTCTTCCAGTTTATAGCCTTTGGCATAAATTTTCTCCTTCCTCTTTACTGACTTAAGCATCGGAGGGGGGATGAGGACACACCTCCTCGCCTTTATTGCAGGTACTCAAAAGATCCAGATCGTGCTAGTTTTCTGCTCAAACTCAGAATATTTCAGGTGCGATTTTTAACATCATCAATAGTTATAGTGTTAGAGAAGATATGTTGCTTACTTTAATCATTTGATAATGAAGACATTTTCACGATTTCCCTCCTTATTTATAGGTTGCAATGATTCAAGAATCTGTAAAATATTGGATAAAAATAATAAAGAGACAAATAAGGATGTCAATGTGGCGGGGTCGGGACATCCATTTTTAGCCCTCGTCCCGTCGGGTATTTTGTCTCCTTTTCCGTCCCATTCAAATTAAGGTAGGGAGGGGAGTACTCAATTTTGATACAATGGTCTTGAAGGGCAAAACTATGGTCTCAAGGCGCAAAAAAGGCACAAAGAATGAACTCCATCTAATAATAGGCCCACTTATTGTATCTTGAAGTGCATTATAGTGTGTACCCTTCAAGGGCACTAGATCAAAATTGGGGAGTACTTCTGTCCCTTTTACTACACCACTAGTGGTGCCTGTGCGTTACACGGATGCGGTAAGAGTTGTGTATATAATAGGGTATAAATTTTATTGTGTTCTAACTTGACTCTACATTCAAAAGAGAGATTTAGTAATTGACGTATAATTCGCCTCTTTAATAATTGGCTGTATAAAGTATCGAAAAAAATATATCATTCCAAAATAATTGGTTGTAGAAACTGTCGAAAAAAAAAATATTATTCAAAAATGACCATATGTAATTTGTAGTCGACTTTTGTTCACCCTTCTAAGAAGGAAAATGCAAATAAATATGTTCCAAACAATTATAGCAAATTAAAAGTACATCGGCGTCTTATCTATAGATTAGCTGGAAAAAAATTGATGTCAGCCTTATGAATAGTAAATTAACAGTAAAGAGGTCGTGTCTCTTTTATATAAGTTAAAGTTAAGTTATATTATATGATAATTTTAAAAAAAAATGACTTCATTAGTAAATGAACAGTAAAGAGGCTTTGCCTCTTTTATAAAAGTCAGTTGAAGTTAAGTTATTATTAAGTTATATTATTTTAGTTAAGTTATTATGAAGTTATATTATAGGAGGATTTAATAATAATAATAATAATAATAATAATAATAATAATAATAATAATAATAATAATAATAATAATAAGAGAAGTTAAAAAAATATATTTATTAGTTAAGTTAAATTATTATGAAGTTGTATTATAGGAGAATTTATTAAAAAAAAATGACGTTATTAGTAAATAAACAGTAAATAGGCTTTGCCTCTTTATGTAAGTTAGTTAAAGTTAACTTATATTTGTTAAGTTAAGTTAATATGAAGTTATATTATAGGAAAAAATTTTTAAAACAATTAAAAAAAAAAATATAAGCAAGCTATATTATAGGAGAATCTTAAAAAAAAAAAAAAATGAAGTTAAGTTAATGTGACTTTGCATCTTTTATATAAGTTAGTTAAACTTAAACTTAAGTTATTATTAAGTTATATTAGTTAAGTTAGTTATTATTAAGTTATATTAGTTAAGTTGAGTTATTATGAAGTTATATTATCGGAGAATTTAAATAAAAAAAAATTAAGAGAAATTAAAAATAAAAAATAAAAAAATATATATATAAGTTAAGTTAAGTTATTATGAAGTTATATTATAGGAGAATTAAAAAAAAAAAGATGTCTTTATTATATGAGAATTAAAAAAATTAAAATTAAAAAATGACTTCATTAAACAAAAAGATGATGTATAGTAAATGAATAGTAAAATTCATTTCTCTCTTTTATATAAGTTAGGATTTATTATTTTAATATTTTTAATTGGTGAAAATCAATACTTCCTTTTTCAAATGGTAGAGGAATTAATTTTTCCTCCAAAAATGGTGATGATTCTTTTCATTAATTTCTTAGTACTAATCTGAAAACTCATTTGTCACATAAAAGTATCCAAATTAAAGGCTCGATATAAAAGTTCGAAACATGAAAAGTTCATTACAAATGATCGAACAATATGGAGGAGCCTAGGCGATAGCAGAGGTGCTTGGGGGACTGGACAATCGCAGAGGCAATTGGACAATCAAACATGTCACAACTAAAATGACAGTTCTTATAACTCATTTCACAGTCCATTTGACCATCTACAGGCGATTTACATATCATGAGCAGTTGAAAGAGATCATGAGAGATTACTTGATACAAAGTAGTGGATGACAGTTACATGAAAAAATTGACGATATTTAACAGCAAGTTACAAAGCTAAGGCGGCAAATCAGAGGTTCATATTGCAGTAGTTTGTTTACTTTGATATGTATGTATAGTAGAATTGTAAAAATTTAGAAAGACCAACTAATCAAAACTCTCAAAATAGAGATGTAATCTTTTATCTTAAATTTTAGAACTTATCTTAGTTTAAATTGTGTGCTTACGCCCCTGGAGCATTTTGTTTAATCAAGTTTTTCTTAGTGTTAAACATCCATTTTTGAGACTTTGTCTCAAAAGTTTGGTCCCTTATACTTTTTTCTGATCCCTTTTAATTGTTAGCTCGAGTGAAATCACACCTGCACAAAATAATTTGGTACATCAAGTGGGACACTTGATGTTGATAAGTTTGATGCATCATGCCTCAGAAAAATTTCGATAATGAGCCAAATGCACATTAATTTATTCATTCCATAGTTGAAGATCGAGAGGACCAACAAAATCCGGACTCAAGAAGATCTCGTGGTCATTATGAATTTATTCAATTCATTCGATATGTTCATTTGTGGATAGTTTATTTGATGATGAATGAATTATCTTTACATTTTTATTTAGTCCTTATTTGGTAAAAATTAAAATTAAATTTATAGCAGATTTTAATAAAAATTGAGGAGGTGTGTAGTTAAACATTCATGAAATCCATGAAATATATAATTATGATTAATCGTTGATTTTGATAAAAATATAATTTTTAATCAAAACCAAACAATCTGTTAATAAATCTCACTAGTTCATTCCTAATATTCTATCGTGTTTATGCCATCCGTATCGCTTTCTGATTTGTTCTCCCACGTTACCCTTATTATATTTGAATATTTTAATTTATTTAAGTATAGAAATACAAATACACTCTAAGAAATTATAAAGAAAGGTCTTGATTTTTGAATAGTTTAATACAAAGTCCACGTTCAATTAAATTCCATTCACTGCAATATTAAATAGCCTGCAAAGGTCACTAAATGAAAAAAGGCCAAATGCCCCTTTCGAAGAGATTGCAACAAATTTAGTTCTAAGTTCAAACCCCTCCCCCCCCCCCCCCCCCCAACCTTCCCCCAACTCCACACCTTAACACGTTTATCAATGAAAAATAATTTGATATAAAAAAAAAAATTATTGTGGATCTCTAACTTTTTCAAAAATTGCAAATAGATCCATTTTTGTTTTTTTAATTTAACATCTCTAGACCAAACTTTTATAGAAATATGCACCTTAAAGACCCTTGAACCGTTACTATCTAAAATTTTGTTACATTGATATTTGTAGATGTAGTTCCCGTGTCTAATATGCTAAAAGAGTTTTCTTTTATTCTGAATTATTCTCTTTTTTTCTTTTTACTAGTCTAAAGCACGTATGTAAATGATGAATAAATTGTATAATTTTTTTGTAATAAACAATTTTTGAATAATTTTTGCGAAATTTCAGCAAACTAAAAAAATAAAGCACGTCTTATGTAAATAATGAATAAATTGCATAATTTTTTTGTAATAAACAACATTTGAATAATTTTTGTAAAATTTCAGCAAACTAAAAAAAAGAAAGAAACCCGGTTGAAAACCGATTTCTGTAAGTTATAAAACATATTTATTTTTAGGGTAAATAGAGAGGTGGAGATTAATGGCGTTTAACTTGGGCTTAACTTATTAATTAATTAATGTACAAACAATAACATATTTGGGTTAGAATAAAATATGTGAGGGCAAATTTAATAACTCAAAGATTCTCCCATATTAAAACTTTTAAGGTAGTAGTGATTAAGTAATGAACTGTTAAATCTTGATCTATTGACCACCACAAACAATATAAAAATTACTCATGATCAAAGAAATGTTGCCAAGTGTCTAATGTTTGGCAATGTTGGAACTGGCCATAATTTTTATGTTGTTCCAGTGGGGCAACAAATCAAATTTGGTGAACTGTTGAACGATTTGTGTTCCATAATTTACCAAACAGTTGGGATGTCAATATTGCCAAATAAAAAAAGTTGGGAATCCATTTATACTTTTTGAAAATATATGAGACGTCGTTGATTTTTTTCCCCTTTCATAACTAGTCTTCCTTCGTTAATCATTATTTTACGACATAAATCCAGGTATTAAAAATCATTTCCTTTCATTATAACTCGTTTTATTAGCAGTTGTTTGATAAATTAGATTATTAGAAAAAGAAAAATTGAAGACGGAAAATAATTTTCGGAGTCGCAATTTATGAATATATAATTTTGCACTTTCTTGTCCAGTTGCCCGTTTGAGTGACATCGTAAAAAGATAAGACGAAGTCATAATGGAGTAAGAACAAAGGCATTGTCACTTAGGCTGGAAATTTTGTGGATCACCCAAAGTGGCAAGTTGAGAGAATAAATACATGGAGAAATTATTCTGGATCACCCGAAGTGGGTATTCAATCAAGAGAAATAGAGAATAATACTGAAAAGACGCCTTACCCCAGTCACATTAAGCGTAAACGGCCTTACATTAATTATAACAACACTATTCAATTTTAACCTCTTTTTCACATCCATACACACAAGTCTCTAATTGTCATTGAAAATAATCTCTACTTACCAAAAAGAGAATTCATATTCCCAATCTTTTAGTTTGTTACAATCTAATGTTTCTTTGAACAAATTTGTCTAAGAAATTCGTCGAAATTATACGTGAACAATATGCTTTTAGGCAATGGGGGATCCACCTCCAGGCGAGGTAGTATGGCCGTGCTGCCCGGCCTTCGGTGGACCGTCGGGCGCCGGCTATGGCGCTGTGCAGTGGTTTAAATTTTTTTTTTTTTTGGCCCTGAACCTGAAGTGAGAAGACCAAACCCAGAAGCAGAAGTGAGAAGACCAAACCCAGATTCAGCATAAATTTTGATCCAATGTGCAAGATCAACCCAAGCCAAATCTGAAATCCCTAATCCCTGATCCTCACTCTCAGCGGGGATAGCGGTCAGCCCTTCGAGACTCGAGTTCGCCGCCACTGTCGAAAGCCGCTCCAGCGCTGCCGGTTGCCTCACTCGCCACTGTGCCTGGAGTCTCCGACCAGTCCAACGGCAACGGTAACAGGTAACACACTTGAAGACTTGAAGTCTGATGTCTGTTGTTATATATATATATTTGTAATTTCAAATTTTGTAACGTGAATGCCATATTTTAAATATTTTAATCAATAATATTGATGTTTGATTTTTCAATTTTTTTGTTAGATTACTCAGTTGCCCATTGTCATTCCCCAATTTTTGATCCATTTGTGATTTTTCATTTCGATTATCAGGTAATGAGGCTAAACCTTGATTCGTTATAATTGATTTGAGAATTATGCATGAATGTTACATTGAAGTTTTTGCAATGTGGCTAGATTTGTGAATTGTGATTATTGGGATGAAAATATGATTTGATTTGTGAATTGTGATTATTGATTTATAGGTTGTAAATTGAGATTTGATAAATATTTTATTTGATTTGTGATCATTGATTTACAAATTATGGAACGTTTATTGTTGTTATATATATATATATATATATATATATATATATATATATATATATATTGTAATTTTCAGATTTTGTAATGTGAATGTCTATGTTTTAAACATTTTAATCAGTAATATTGATGTTTGATTTCTTAATTTTTTGGTTAGATTACTCCGCTGCCCATTGTCATTTCCCAATTTTTGATCCATTTGTGATTTCTCATTTCAATTATCAGGTAATGAGGCTAAACCTTGATTCGTCATAATTGATTTGGGAATTATGCATAAATGTTACATTTAAGTTTTTGCAATGTGGCTAGTTTTGTGAATTGTGATTATTGGAATGAAAATATGATTTGATTTGTGAATTGTGATTATTGATTTATAGGTTTTGAATTGAGATTTGATGAATATTTAATTTGATTTATGATCATTGATTTACAGATTATGAAACTTTTTTTTTCAACCAAAACGAAAATCTCAACCTAGTGGTTCTAGTTCTATTTCAATGTCATGTATTTTGCATGTATTTTGGTTTGTATTGGATTATATGTTCATATATTTCATTATAACTTTTTTATTTTATTTCTATACCGATTTATTCATTTTTAAATATTATTTCATTAAATAATATTCACAATCTCCCTACTGCGATCGTTGACGTTCGTCGGTCAACGATCAACAGTCGACAGATCAATGATCAACGCTCTAACTGGACTTCTCGGCTGGATCCGCCACTGCTTTTAGGGGTAAGGAAAAACGTTAAGAAAACCCTTGGCTACAGATTACATGGCTCCCACTTGAAATCTTTTTTTTTTTTTTGGATTTTTTTATTTTAATAATACTTAAAAAAATAAATATTAGCAAATATTTAGATATAACAATAAATACAATTTTTTATTTTTTATTTTTTTAATTCTAGTTCCAATCCCATCAATACCCTAACTCCAAAAATCCTAGATGGGGCAAGCATCAAGCATGATAATAGCCGTCTTGAACCATTGTCAACTGATAACAATGTGGATTTTTACTTTAGAAAATTATTATATAAACAAAACATATCGTGTCTAAAAAATTCCCTCAGTATTATCCGACATGGGCTCTATCAAGCTTATACCAAAAATATATACATAATACATTGTCTACAATTAGGTCTAAATTCATAAGTTTTGTTAGACATGTTGATTAAGCAATTTATTTGGTTTTGTTTTTATTTTTTATTTTAAGGTAGATAATAGATGTGTCTCTGTTTGGCAAATTGTTTTTAAACATGTTTTTAAACAATACATTTCTCAAAATCATTTTTTAACAACACACACATTTTCTCTCTCCACTTTTCGACCATATATTTTTACCTCAAAATATCAAATTCTTTGTTTTTAAACAAAAATAACTTTTAACAAACATAATGATGGTAGATCAAATTTATTGTAAATCAATTTTAAGATTTATCGTCTATTCATTCATTAGATATCAACACTACGTAAACTAAAGTATTTCAACTTGCCAAGTATATCGCAATATGCAGAATGTATTGGAGATGCTCTAAATGGTTATAGACGAAAATGCTTATTTTCAAACAATGCGGACTAAAAATTAACTCGTGCTAAAGGTTAAGACCCACTACTATTTTTTCCAAAATTGTTACTATCATTAATTCATTATTACATAGTATATTTGTAATTAGGCTGGGAAGTAGTAGCTATTATTTATAGCTGCTTCATGCAACATTGCTTCACACTTTTGACGCCAATGGACCCAAATCTACGAACCGCTCAAAATCCACAGGGAAACTCTCAAAGCCAGCCGGAAAACTCCCATTTCCGGCTATTTCATGTAGTACAAAAGGTGAAACAGAACTTGATTTTCAAGTCAAAATGGGCAGAATTGAATGGCGCCATGGGGGACTTAGGCACATATATCCCAATAATTCTAGCCTTAACTCTCGCCAAGAATCTTGATCTGGGCACCACATTGATTTTCACCGGCGTTTACAATTTCGTCACCGGTGCAATCTACGGTGTCCCTATGCCTGTCCAGCCCATGAAGTCAATTGCCGCGGTAGCCATATCCAATCCAAGTTTTGGCATACCGGAAGTAATGGCCGCTGGAATTTGCACCGCAGGAATCTTATTCCTGCTGGGCATTACAGGTTTGATGCAGGTTGTGTATAAATTGATTCCATTATCTGTAGTAAGGGGAATTCAATTGGCACAAGGGCTTTCATTTTCTATGACTGCAGTCAAGTATATAAGAAATGAACAAAATTTTGTTAAATCAAAATCTGCTGGGGAGAGGCACTGGCTGGGGTTAGATGGATTGCTTTTGGCTCTGATTTGTGCCTGTTTTATCATAATTGTTAATGGCTCTGACGATGAAAATGAGAACAGAGAAATTGATTTTGAAAATGATGAACCAAACAGGCCTCAGAGAAGGAAGAATTTGAGAAAAATTATATATTCTCTTCCTTCAGCTTTTATCATATTCTTGTTGGGTGTAATTTTGGCTATAATCAGAGGGCCTAAAGCTTTTAAAGGATTCAAATTTGGGCCATCTGCTATTGAAATTGTGAAGATATCTAAGCATTCATGGAAGGAAGGATTTGTGAAAGGGACTATTCCACAACTTCCTTTGTCAATCCTAAATTCAGTGCTTGCTGTATGCAAACTGTCAACAGATCTTTTCCCAGAGAAGGATGTTTCAGCAACATCAGTGTCGATGACAGTCGGGCTAATGAACTTACTCGGGTGCTGGTTCGGCGCAATGCCATGCTGCCATGGGGCTGGAGGGCTAGCAGGGCAGTACAAATTTGGTGGGAGGAGTGGTGGTTGTGTGGCACTTCTAGGTGTATCTAAATCGGTTTTGGGATTGGTTTTTGGCAGTTCTTTGGTGAAGATTTTGGATCAATTTCCAGTTGGGGTTTTAGGGGTTCTTCTTTTGTTTGCTGGGATTGAGTTAGCTATGTGTTCAAGGGACATGAATTCCAAGGAAGAATCCTTTGTCATGCTTATTTGCACAGCAGTTTCACTTGTTGGCTCAAGTGCAGCACTTGGATTTCTTTGTGGGATTGTGGTGCATTTGCTTCTTAGGGTAAGAAGATTTGGGGATGGCCAGTCTTGTTCCACACTTTGGTTTCAAAGGAACCCTTAAGGTTGGACACGACAATAATAATTAAGGAAGAAAAAAAATGCTAAAATCTTGTCGACCTTTATATTCAAATAAGTTAGGCTCTTTTGTGCTACCTTGCTTTGTTGCAATTTTGTTCATTTCTTTACTTTAGGTGTTATGTTACTTTGTCTTTATGCATTTACCAGAAAAATAAAAAATGGTTATTGAAAACAAATTTCCGGATTTAAGAGATGAAAAGTTAAAATCTTGTTCATTGTATTGCCCAATACTAAACATACCCTTTAAGCATAGTGCTAGGTTCAATTTTCAATCATTTAAATTCTCTTTCTTCTTTAAGTATTTTTGTTGCAAAAAGTTCACGCCCTCTCAATATGCAGACAATACTGTGGTATTTTGTATATTTTCTTTAAAGGGGGAAACACTTTTTGACGAAATAAATTGATTTTGTAAGTTCAATATAATAATCACCTGAGTATTAGAGTGATTAAGACCATCTCCAACCTACATACACTAAATTTTCACTTTTACACTTAATTTGAATTACAATTACATTATTTCAGCTTCTCTACTCCAATCCAGCTATATTAAATCTTACACCAAATGTACATTATTCATTATTTTCCTTATTTTGTATTTTTAAAAAAATACAATTTCATTACATTTAATTATTTCGATAGTTAAATACAAAAGGCGCATTTATATTTTAATAATTAATATTTTATGAAATTAATATATTTAATAATTAATTATTTTTAACATTTTATTGTAAAAATTTTCTATTTGCTACTACTTTATTAAAAATATAATCATTAACTGCAATTGAATTAATAAAAAAAACTACAATTTACTTCACTAGAAAAATTTATGGACAATCTCAAATTAACGTAACTTTTTTAAACAAATAAAATAAAAGTGTAGGGACCAAAATGGAAAAGAAAAAAATGAATTAGGGACAAAAAAAAAAATCAAAAACAAAAAGTGAAGGAACCAAAAAAAAAAAAAAACAAACAAACAAATAATATATATATATATATATATTGGGCCCAGCAATTATAGCTTCAACGGTAACGCTGGCGCTGCACTATAGTAGGGCACCATTTTGCCTAGCGGCAAACTCTAATACTGGGAGAGGCAGCAGATGGATTTTGAGCACATTAGTTGTCGGCCTGGCATATTTATGTAGCCTCAGAACTTTTGGGAAAAGCCACGAGTGCACCCGAAAGAGCATCAGCACTGTAGGTATTTGAGGTTTAGTGCTTACAAGCAAATCAACAGGAGCTGACAATTCAAATAACAAGAGCTCTAATGAATTCACATTTGGAGCATTGATGCATGTCGCAATGCACCAAATAATAAATAATTTCTTACTCGCTAAATATTAATTAATAATGTAGTAACGAAAGTAAGGGTCGATTCCACGAGGAACGGAAACTAATTTTAGTTGTTCGATCAATTAGAATGGAATGCGGGGTTTGCTGTTTGAAATTGTTTGAATAAAAAATATGCGTAAAATAAATAATTAAATATGACTAGAGAATTAATATGAGAATAAATCTTGTTCTCGGGTTCGGTTGTGCCCTCAATTAATGTTATAACTTTCTTTATAACGTGTTTCTATCTCTAATTCAATTATCAATCATAAATAATCAACAAACTCTGATTATCTAAATTCTTCCTTATGTGTATTGGCTCAAAACAAGTTCTTCGAACCAATTCTAGCCACGGATAATCCTAAACAAGCTCTTAGGATTTAATGCACGACTAGTATGAAAATCTAGAAGAATAGATTGAATTAGATCGTTAATTTCATAAGCTCGAATTAATCAATTGAAGTTGAATTATTACTAAACCTGCACGAGATTTATTTGCTACTAAAGTAAAGATTCAATGACAATTACGGATCAAGAATCTAAAGATAGCATATTCATGAATCCAAAGATCAATAATCCAATTGGCCAAATTAAACTATTAATCAAAATAAACTCAATTGAACATTCAAAACATAATAATCCAACAATTGAAATAAAGGAATAAATTCACGCTACTAATTTGTAGGAAAAGAAAATAACATAATCAAGTTAACACAACTTCCCCTTTGAACAAAATATGAAATTTAGCCTAGCATGGTTGTGGTAGATTCTTCAAGTTGCTTCATGAATTTCATTGTTGTTGATATTCTTGAGCTTGAAAATCTCCCAAGAATGTTCTATATTTTGCTCTCAATTTTCCTCAGTGTCCAACCTCCTTTTTGTGGTGATTTTGCTCCTTTAATACTCCCAAAATCGTGCCATAGTTTTACCCCAAAGATATACCAAAGATAGACTTTGAATCAGATAAGTAAATTTCTTGGCGAGCAAGTTATGGCCGTAACTTTCCTTATCACGGCCGTAAGTGAGCTACTGAAAATTTTCGAAATTTGGAAGTTACGGCCGTAACTTTTTCATTTACGGTCGTAAGTGCATCTCTGCCGAGAAGCTCATGTGCTCGCTATTTTCGTCATAACTTTTTCTCCCGAAGTCAGATTGTGGTGATTCATGTTGCGTTGTAAAGAAAACTCAAATATATAAAAAAAATTGTGAAATAGATTTTCCAAAATTCGAAAGTATTCTATGACAAAATTGAGCTTTAATCTATGACTAAAATTCATGATCACAATCATTGCGGGTTTTTGATTTCCAACTTCACCCCAAACCTTCTTTGACCATAATTTTTGCATCTAATATTCTTCCCACATGTCATTATTGATTTGAAGCTCTTTGAATATGCCCTTGAACCTCACTTCTTGATTTTTTTTGTATTTCTTTGGTCCTATTTCATATCTTTTCTTCTTTTTGACCTTACATAGCACAATAAGTGAAATGTCATTAAACGATACTTCAATAGGATCAAACCAATAACAAAATAAGATAATAAGTGAATTAAATACGTGCTAATAAAGCACTTATCAAATCCCCCCACACTTAAACTATTGTTCGTCCTCGAATAATGATGTGAAAGAAAAGAAACATAACTCAAACAAAAAGATAGACCTTCAATCGAAAAGTCAAGGTTACAGCCCACTTCTCTTTTAGCATGAAAATTCAATTGCATAACCGGAGTGTGTTAGTGTGTGCAAGAGATGCATCATCTAATATCCTCTGAACAGAAATGAAAATCAATACCCCCGGCCCAATTCATTTCCCAATGTGGCTTGTATCCTCCCACCTCTCGTGAGTTCTCTCTTAACCTCTATCAAGGATTTATTACATGGGTGTTAGTTTTTTTTTTTTTTTTGGCCAACTTGAAAGCACAGATATAGACCAAGCAATTCAAACCACTCATAAGCATATGTAATGGGACTTAACACCCCCACTAGATATTTCTCTCTTCGCACAAAGTGTATAAGGGTGAGGATTTTCACTCAACTCACTGCATGGAGAATCTATTACCACAGACTGCTCAAATGTCATAACCGGAGCCAACAATAACACAAGTGCAAAGTAAAGGTCTTTATTTGGTTGTAACGGGGCTTCAGGTCAGGTAGGATAAAAGGATATATTTAGGCTGAGTCAAGAAGGAATTTCACAAGCTAAGTTAATTAAAAATGATATTACTTCCTTCACTCTCAATATGAACTTCATTGTTTCCCGCTACCCAATTTAGTTAACACTTGATTTTTTTTTTTTTTTTTTTTCACAAGTTGAGTATTTGACTACTAATTTTCTTGACTAAACTTTCTTTTCATTGCTTTTTCTCTTTTTTTTTCGAGTACAGACTGCAACGTTTTCTCTTTTATTCAAATCATTACGCAGTCACCAATTGGCACAAGATAGAATTACATTCCCCTGAATTCAGTCCATTACACAACCATCGCCCAACACAAGATAACCATTGCAACTTCTTAGACTTAGACCACAGCACAATCCTTAATCAACAAAAGCTTGCGAATCCCTTCTCTATTGGTTCAAAACAGAGACAATGCGAAAGAAATGGTATTCGTGGCGTAGCGTGGCATCAAAATTTCAAGAAAATGCTAAGGCTCAAAAGGGCTTCTATTGGTATATGTATCAGTAGGCCCTTTCAGCAGGTCAAATTTGGTTTAACCTAATGTCTTTACTATATTTTGCACTTGAGCCAAGAAGCTACAACGACATGCACAAAAGAGCACATCTAAGAACAAATCAACCATGCAGGACCCACATCAAAGAAATAAGAGCTTAATATAAAGAGTAAAAGCATCTCATAGGCTCAAAAGCTCACAAATTACGAATTATATGTGTTCCTCCCATCCAATTATGAGTATAGGTCATTGCTCAGTTTTGGTTCCGATCTTAAAATTCTAGTGGATAATGATAGAATGAAGTTACTCGGAGAATATTTTATCATATTTATTTTGGTTTGACTCAATTAGGTTGCAAAAATTTTTCAATTTGTCCCCATAATCAAACTAATTCAGAAATTATTGGAAAACTCATCTATATGTACTCATTGTTTGTCCGATTATGTAATTTAAGAAGTTGGTGGTTAAAAAATTATCATTAGTGGGGCCGCTTCCTATTATACCAAAATGTGGGTCTAAGCACAATTAAAGATAACTAACAAAAAAATTGAATGAAGATGAATAAAACAGGGATAACAAAAGATAATAGATAATCATCTCCCCCACACTTGAATTCCACATTGTCCTCAATGTGGAGTGTGACAATATAAAATAAAAGAGGAGAATGTGAATGGAATCAGAAGAAGAGATGGTATTTTAAAAGTTTGCGAAACTTACGGCCGGGAAGATATTAATTACGGCCGTAAGTAACAATCTGAAAAAATTGAAAGAATCAACTACGTCCGTAAACAATATAGTTACGGCCGTTATTAAGCCTCTGGATAAATTTGATGGAGTAGAGTTACGGTCGTAAAGTTTTAACTTACGGCCGTAACAAGGCCATTGAATTTTTTTTTTTTTTTAATGAGATTAACTAATAAGAAAAATGACAAAAATGAAAATAAAAAATAACAATTTGAGGGAGTAAAGAAACTCCCCTCTCGGGTTACCTCCCGAGCAGCGCCTTTGTTTACTGTCGTTGGCTCGACAGGTTGCTTCCTTCTTCATCCGGGATCAACTGGACTCCCAAAGCTCAATTTATTCTTCATGCTCTTCATCAGGGCCTGTAAAATAGGGAGTAGAAGCTCTTCATTAGAAATTGGTGATGCAACCTGAGAGATTTTACCTGATTGTGGTGACTTTGAACAGTCCTTTCCACCAAGTTCAAAAATTTGTTGTACTGAAGAATCAATCACATTAACATAAATATTGAATTGAATAATCTCATTATTAAATTCCATGGTAAGTGAGCCACTACTAATATCTATCTTGGTCTTAGATGTTTTTAGAAATGGTCTGCCTAACAAAATAGGAGTAGAGTTGGGGGAGTGGTCATCATTCATGTCCAATACATAAAAATCTGCAGGAAATACTAACCCGCCTACTTTCACTAGAATTTCTTCAACTACCTCATCAGGATAAGCATTAGAACAATCGGCCAGTTGAATTATAACATTAGTTTCAGTCAGTTTGGCAAGTTTTAATGAATCATAGGTGGACCTAGGCATTACATTGATAGATGCTCCTAAGTCTATTAAAGCACGATTTATTTTCTTATTGCCTATTTGACAAGGTATGGTAAACATACCTGGATCCTTACACTTGGGAGGTGATTTTCTGTAAAGAAGTGCAGATACAGACTCACACATTCTTACCATTCATTTCCCTTTAGCTTTCTCTTATTGGTGCACATATCTTTCAAAAACTTCGCATATCGGGAAACTTGCTTGATTGCATCTAACAGTGGAATGTTGATTTTCACTTTCCTGAACATCTCCATTATATCTTTTTCCTTGCCCTCCTTTGTCGCTTTTGCTAACCTGCTAGGAAAAGGAGGTGGAGTCAATTTAGCAATTGAGTTAGAGTCGGATTTTACCTACGGGTTTTGCGAAGTGCTGTTTTTATTTCCGGCCCCTTCTTCTTCAACTTCCTCCTCTTCAGCTGCAGCAGGTTTCATTTGTAGCCCCTCAACCTCTTTTCCATTCCGGAGAGTGATGACACTAACATTTTTAGGATTCACCTCAGGCTGAGATGGTAGTTTACCTCCGGATTGTGCTTCCAACCTGTTGATAGCGATGGCCATTTGGCTCATCTAGTTCTCCAAATTTTGAATGCTAGACTTTACATCATGTTGAAATTGTAATGTGTTAGTTGCTAGTGTTTGGAGACATACCTGAGCCTTGTGGTTTTTGCTGATACTGCCCCTGTTGTTGGAAGGTTCCTTGTTACTGAAATTGCCCTTGAGGTTTGTTGGAAATTAAACCCGCGGGCTTGTTAATTCCGTAGCTTAGGTTGGGGTGATCCCTCCATCCTGGATTGTAGGTTTTAGAGTACGGATTGTACTGTTGTCTTTGGAATGGAAAACCCTCTGCAGCACTTACTTGTTCACCATTTCCCTCTTGCAACACCGGACAAGTATCTGTTGGATGTCCAAAGCTCGCACATATCCCACAAGCTTTGACCGTTGTGCCTTCCCTACAGCAAGTTGTTTAACGAGATTTGTTAGTTCAGAAAGTTTAATTTCAATATTGGAACAACTCACCTCATTTACGCGCCGAACTTGCATATCCCTGTTGGAGTTGAACTGCTGAGTGTTCTCAGCCATATTGGAGATTAAAGCCCGTGCTTGTTCCGCTGTCTTGTCCATGTTCACCTCCGCTTGTGGCATTTATCATGCTTCTATCCATCGGTGCCATACCTTCATAAAAATATTGCACCAACAGTTGCTCACTGATCTGATGATGGGGGCAGCTCGAAATGAGCTTTTTGAAGAGCTCCCAATACTCATATAATGATTCACCATTGTTTTGGTGCACCCCACATATTTCCTTTCTGATCGTTCCATCTCTCGATGCAGGAAAGTACTTTTCTAGGAATAGCTTCTTCATGTCGTTCCAGGTGGTTATTGATCCGGATGGTAGACAATATAACCAATCAGTAGCAGCATCCTTCAGTGAGAGTGGAAAAGCCCTCATCTTGATTTTTTCCTCAGTAATACCCGGGTTTCATGCTATCACAAATCACATGGAACTCCTTCAGATGTCTGTATGGGTCCTCAACGGGATGTCCTCTGAAAGTTGGCAGAAGATGGATCAGTCCGGATTTTAGCTCAAAAGGTCTGCCTTCTTCCACTGCCGGAAAAGTGATGCATAGCGGTTGTTGAGCAACATCCGGGGTAGCTAATTGCTTGAGAGTCAGATTATTGTTAGCTACAGCCATTGGTTGTGCAGCTCTTCTTTACTGTTGAAAAGTTCTCTCGATTTATGGGTCAAAATAAAAAAATTCAAAATTAGTTGATCGAGTTTTACGCATATATGTAAAGAAGTAGACAGTCAAGAATTTTTTTTTGTTTTTTTTTTGAGAAATTATAGAAATAAAGTGAAAATAAAATTAATAAAATAAAATGCAGAAAAAAATAAAATTTTAATTAACTAAACAATTAAATTGGTTGACCGTTCCCCGGCAACGGCGCCTAAAATTTGATGCATGTCGCAATGCACCAAAATAATAAAAAATTCCTTACTCGCTAAATATTAAATAATAATGTAGTAGCGAGAGTAAGGGTCAATCCCACGAGGAACGGAAACTAATTTTAGTTGTTCGATCAATTAGAATGGAATGGAGGTTTGTTGTTTGAAATTGCTTGAATAAAAAATATGCGTAAAATAAATAATTAAATATGACTAGAGAATTAATACGAGAATAAATCTTGTTCTCGGGTTCGGTTGTGCCCTCAATTAATGTTATAACTTTCCTTATAACGTGTTTCTATCCCTAATTCAATTATCAATCATAAATAATCAACAAGCTCTGATTATCTAAATTCTTCCTTATGTGTATTGATTCAAAACAAGTTCTTCGAACCAATTCGAGCCACGGACAATCCTAAACAAGCTCTTAGGATTTAATGCACGACTAGTATGAAAATCTAGAAGAATAGATTGAATTGGATCGTTAGTTTCACAAGCTCGAATTAATCAATCCAAGTTGAATTATTACTAAACCTGCACAAGATTTATTTGCTACTAAAGTAAAGATTCAATGACAATTACGGATCAAGAATCTAAACATAGCATATTCATGAATCCAAAGATCAATAATCCAATTAGCCAAATTAAACTATTAATCAAATAAACTCAATTGAACATTCAAAACATAATAATCCAAAAATTGAAATAAAGGAATAAATTCACGCTACTAATTTGTAGGAAAAGAAAATAATATAATCAAGTTAACACAACTTCTCCTTTGAACAAAATATGGAATTTAGCCTAGCGTGGTTGTGGTAGATTCTTCAAGTTGCTTCATGAATTTCATTGTTGCTGATATTCTTGCGCATGAAAATCTCCCAAGAATGCTCTATATTTTGCTCTCAATTTTCCTCAATGTCCAACCTCCTTTTTGTGGTGATTTTGGTCCTTTAATACTCCCAAAATAGTGTCATAGTTTTACCCCAAAGATATATCAAAGATAGACCTTGAATCAGATAAGGAGATTTGATGTGATCCGAAGTAGGAGACCAAAGGAGAAGTAGACCTATCGGCAATGCGACAGTGACCTACGCGAGAAACGGCACAAGTTTCATGTTGGAAGCGAGCCGAGGAGACAAAGGGATCGAGCCGAATCAAAAGGGTTAAGGTTTGGTGACCAAGAGCACATTAACGGCCGTAAAACCAGTGTTCACGGCCGTAACAGCTACATTCACGGCCGTAACTTTGCTATCGCACGGCCGTAACAACCAATTCACGGCCGTAACGGAGTTAGGCAATTTTTATTCAGAAGGTGTCTTACGGCCGTAAGAACCAATGTCACGGCCGTAAGAGTAAAAAGCAGTTTTGGACCAGAGGGTTAATTACGGCCGTAAGGTAGATTTTCACGGCCGTAAATTCCGCCGCGTTTTAATTTGTGTTTTGCGGCTAGGGTTAATTTTGGGCGCGTTTTTTAGGTTATATTATGTTTTCTTGTCATTGTAAAAAAACAACTTGGATATTATTGAATGAATGTGAGAATTTTCTCTCTCGAAAAGGAGGATTCCTTTTTCTTGTTCTTGAAGAATGATTCCTAGAACTTATCAAATATTTTCTTGAATGTTTGTTGCGTTCCAATCAGAAACTTATCAAGGAGTTTGGCATCCCTTGTGGCGTTTCGAAAACCTCGGTTCTTCAATCCGCATCGTCAATTTATTGCGTCGTGATTGTTGGGTCCAGGTCCTATCGTCAATTTTATTTTAATTTCCGTCTATTTATTCGTGTTCTTGTTATTTTTCGTGTCAGATCTGATTTAGATCTTTCCTAGGGTTTTGAATTTCGTTATTCCGCGTGTTCGACGAGATTCCCCGACCGGGATCGCGTCATCTGGTATCAGAGCTTGGATCTATTTCAGATTCTTGCATTTCTTGATTTTCTTGATTTTTTTTTTTTTGTTTCTTGTTCTTCGTGTCAGTCATAATTTTCTTCAGTTTGATCCATAAGAGTCAGTCCTAAAATTTCAAAAGTGTTTTTCTTGTTCGTTTCTCGTCCAAATCCAATTCCGTTTTTTTCGCCATATTCGTAGTCAGATTGTCTAGCAGTTTAGAAAAAAAAAATTCCATTATTTTCCTGAAATATTCCGGATTTGTCTCAATTTTCAAGTTTTCTTGTTCTTACTCGTGTCTATCGTGTCCTATCCTTGATTGAGTTTAGGAATTGTTTTTGAAGCACAATAAGTGAAAGTGCATTAAACGATACTTCGATAGGATCAAACCAATAACAAAATAAGATAATAAGTGAATTAAATACATGCTAATAAAGCACTTATCAAGCATTGGGCACCTTTTTGACTAAAGATGATGGAGCGGATGGAGCTGTTCGATGTGCCTATGCCTCTGCTTTAGTAGGACTGACAGGGTTGGCATAAAAAATGAATCAAGCTACTAAAATCTAATGTCTTGTTTTCCTTTGTTTTCCCGTTTTCCAAATGCAGATTTGTAGGATCATATGTATTCTGATATAAAAGAAACCAAATCTTCAAAACATAACACGTTCATATTTCAAAATTCAGATGTACAGAGCGATCGTGCGTTATTCCATTACGTGATCACGTGAACATTAATGGTTCATGAAGTAGCACGCGATTATGTGGCAATACGTAGGGCAAGATTTCTAGCTCTCAACCGACATACTTTTTAAAAATCATTCTAACACATAGTATCCTTCCAACAATTGACCCTCAAAATTTGAACTCCGCTAAATTCAAAGTTTAAGCATCACATTGGGTAAGAATTGAAGACCCTTTGCACACCGAATTCGGATTAAAGGTAAGAACTTCAAAAAATAAAAATAAAAATTGTGATTACTCATAAAAATCTAGTTTTCCATTCATTCTTAATTTTTGAAATTCTTGTTAATGGAGGAAGGGTATTAAGTTAGATGGTGGATTATTGTGATTTGGATAATGTGTTTTGAGGTTTTGGGGATTGATTCTAGGTCCCAAAACTTGTGATTGTACTCAAGAACGTTGAATGCATGCAAGGTGTTCGACATTTTGCTCAAACGAGATTTTCATCAAATTTGTGCCCATTCTCTCGAGTGATCCTCATTGTAACATATTAAATATTAAATATAATAAATTCATGAATTGGGACCATTTTCATGCATCAAACATGAAGTTCACGTCAAATGCATCATAGTATGCAGCCACTGCATCGCATCGAATCACCCTGCATCGTATCACCTCCTTCATCTAACTTTTTCCTGACCCAAACGATCTCTAATTGACTTTAAATTTGAACATGATATAGACCTAGTGCCATACTTTCATATGCATGTAGATTTCTTAGAAAAAATTTAAATTTTAGCTGCAAAGTGTGGGACTGAAAATCGCTAGTCACACGTTTCTACTTCATGTACCCTACACTATTACTAGTTTTGGTGTGTTTTATTTTGCTATCTTGGTATGAGGAATTTTTTATTGAATCTAATATTGATTATATACCTTTTGTAGGGACCATGCCTCCTAAAAGCACAACTTGATTTTTCTTGTTTCGATTAAGGTTAGTAGTTCAAAATTATAATTTATCTCAATCCTCGTGGGTATGATACACGGACTCATTGTCTACTTTACTACTTATTCGATCTGTAAACTTACGGTAGGGAAAACATGCAACAGGTTTCTACATTCATGTATTCTATCTTATTACTATCCTAACACAAAAGGGCAAGAAAAATGTCGGTCCATCCAAAAGCGTAGGAGATGAAACAATTTCGATGATAACTTAGAGCCTATTGACACGAGGGATATCAAAAGATTTTTGGGACTAGAAGTGCAAAAGGTCTATGACGCATAGTTAAAAAAAATGAACTTGGGGAGAGTGATTTCGGCAAATTTCCTGAATTAGGAATTACTGCACTTGATTGAGTTGGCGGGATGGCAAAAACTAGCTTGTCCTATCCACTATTAGTCAATGATTTTCTGGCTAATTTCAATCATGCCATCGAGACAAAAATTGCAGATCATCGTTAGGAGACTTAGGTTCGAGGTGGATGGATCAGGTTCTCTCCTACTGTGATTGAGAGAGTATTAGAGCATTGCTAGGAGTGTGTTGAGTAGATACTTGACATCGATCTCATCACTCTTTTTCTCTACGGAAGATTGAATACAGAGTTAGAGAGGCCAGGTTGATTTGAGTATGAAGAGCTGACAGACAACTTATGGGTTCTTCACATCTTCATATGCCACAACGTCGATACTACCACCCATATGACTGAATTCAATAGGGATAGTGCAAGGTTAATACATCATCTTGCGAGGGGGTGAAAGATGGATTTGGGGCACCACATTTTTTACTTCATTGTTGGTCTTACCTCCTAGCTAGACACCGCACGACGGATGATGTTCTTGGACCTTATCTGTTCCATATGCTTGTTCGAAGGGGCAGAGTTCATACCACATGAGGAGCTCAAGTCACTAAAGCCCACAATCAACATAAAAACTGGGATAGTACGAAGCGTCGGGGACCAAAAGCCCCAGCAGCTAGACCAGCAGGGCAGTAGATATAGCAATGCCAACACCTCCATGAAACGATAGGCTTCTAAGATAGGTCTTAGCATAGATGTCAATGATAGGCAGGACGATGGGCACTATCAAGCAGACTTAGATAGCCAGTAGAGGCAGATGGAAAGCATGGAGTGGCAGCTCAGCACCCTAATGCGAGCTAACATTAAGAGGGAGAAGTGCACGGTGCGCTATACTTTGTATGAGCTCAGCACCCAACTACTAAGGGTCCGTTCTCTTTACTGTTTTGAGCTCGTTTTGAGTTTACGATTTTTGGAAATATCGAAAACGCGTTCACTTTGCCCATTTTCAGAAACGAGTTTTTCAAAACACCAAAAAAATTACAAAGGAAACTCAAAACGAGTTTATTGCGTTTTGGATATTTTGTGTTAAAAAGTCCAAAACGACCAAAACGCGTGTTTTGAATTTTTTTTTTAAAATGTGAGACACTTCATTCACTTGAAATTCTTATATTATTTTGCCATTATATATAGATCCATGTTAAGATTTTTTTATTTTTTATTTTTTGTAATTTTTTTTTTATTATTATTATTATTTTAAACGTGAGACACTTCCTTCACTTGAAGTTCTTATGTTATATTTTCATTATATATAGATTCATGTTAAGTTTTTTTTTTTTTTTTGTAAATTATTATTATTATTATTATTATTTGTAAAAGTGAGAGATACTTCCTTCACTTGAAGTTCTTATGTTATTTTGTCATTATATATAGATCATGTTAAGATTTTTTTTTTTTTTTTTTTTTTGTAAAAGTGAGACACTTCATTCACTTAAAGTTCTTATATTATTTTGTCATTATATATAGTTCCATTTTAATTTTATTTTTTTGTAATTTTTATTTTATTTTATTTTATTTTATTTTTTTTGTAAAAGTGAGACACTTCTTTCACTTGAAGTTCTTATATTATTTTGCCATTATATAGATCCATGTTAAAAAAAAAAAAAAAAACATTCTTTTTTTTGTAATTTTTTATTTATTTATTTATTTATTTATTATTATTATTATTATTATTATTATTATTATTATTATTATTATTATTATTGTAAATGTGAGACACTTCTTTCACTTGAAGTTCTTATGTTATTTTGTCATTATATATAGATCCATGTTAAGATTTTGTTGGTATGAGGTTAAATTTTTGTTTAACTGAAACAATATTAATGATGAATTTATTGACAGAGAACTAACTGATTTATTAACATTAAAATTAATGATATTCAACAAATCAATCATTTTTTACATATAAAATATTACAAAATAAATATATCAAAAAATTACAAAGTAAACTCATTTTTCAGTTTTCTATTTTTGAAAACAGTTTTCCAAAATCACAAAGAGAACATGTTTTCAGCAATCGCAAAACAAACAACCAAAATTCAAAATTCAAAACAAAATCCAAAACTCAAAATCCAAAATCGAAACACAAAGAGAACGACCCCTAAGTTTCCCAACTCGGTTGAACTCTATAGATGGCAGGATGTTATAGACTCCACCACATACATCTACAGGACCTTCTCAGCCTCAGCAGCCAGACCGACCCTCGGGAAGTACTTGTCCCTCTTTTATGTACTTCGCTTTAATTTTCTTTGATCTATTTTGCATACATAAGGGCAATGTACTATTCAATGTTTGGGGATAGAATTTGGGTGTAGCTCATTGAATTAACTTCATTTCTGGTCTATATAGCTTCTTTTCCATAATTTTAGGTTGAAAATCGTTTCTTTAGTCCATTTGCTGATTATGTGTGCATTTGCTGATTTCGTATACATTCATTCGATATTTAGGATATTTATATAAAAAATAAATAAAATATTTCAGCTTTATTGACTTGCTTTTTGTCTATGATGTAGTTCAAATTAAGTTGTTGCTTTAGTTAAAATACTAGACAACACTTAAACTTGAGTTTTCATTGAATTGCTTATCCATGTTAGACTTTATGAATCTAAGCACACAACCATGATCGAATTATTACTTGTGTAGGAATATACTTTACATATGTAAGGAATTTTCATTTTTTAACCTAGGATTTATCATATGATTCCCAACCTAAATCGTAAGAAATCCCGACCTTTAATTTAAAAGTCAAACTTGCTCAAGAGCAGTTTGGGGTGGAATGATTAGTATAGGTAGTCAAAGATATTTGAGGGTCTCAAGTTCTTGAAAAATAGCTTTTGTTGAAGGGGTTCTAGTCGACGGACCAGTACTAGCTACTAAATATTAGTCTTACTGTTCTCTTCATAGCCTTAGTGACTCGAGCAATTAAGCTTTTAAATGTGTTGAAATTTGATACCTTAAAATGTGTAAGTCTTCTCTCCCTCAAGCTTTCTAAGTAACCCCTGTAATGAGCTTTAAACTGATAGCTTCCAAATCAGATCATAAAACGCAATAATATCTTTTAATTTTCCTTATAGTCTTGGTGACTCAGGTAATTAAGTTTTTAAGGGTTCTCAGAATTTGATACCCTAAAGTCATCTGACTTGGGAGTCACTAGCCTTAATCTAGCTACATAAACCAAAGGCTACACGAAAATTTGAGAGTTTTTCCACTCTATTCTACATCACAATATACAACCAAAGAGAGAGTTTTTAAGTGCGCTCAAGAGTCGAGATTGAAGAATTCTCCTTCAACATTATTTCTTCATAATTTTGGGTGATTAATTTTAGAGAATCTTACTATTTTCATCCAATTGTGTATCTAGCCTAGACTTTAATTGTGTTAGGATCATGATGAAAAATTAATTTTTCAGATTTAATGTTTTGATAATTGTTTAAATTATGACACTTTATAGTTTTTGGGAAATTAATTCTAGTTTTCATGTTTATACAATTATTTTTCCTATGATTGTATGATATTGGTGACGTGTTTTTAAGTTCAAAAGATTAGAAACTCGTTAAACATGCTTTAAAATCCATGAAGTTTGATAGAGGATAGAAATATACCACAATGTCTTATGTGATCTTTAATTGTTCATGTTTCGTTAATAATTTTTTATATGTTCACATTCATCATAGAAATATAGAAAGGTCACATATAGGAATAGGATTCAATTCTGATCGCAAGAGAGTTTTAAGTAATTTAGGAATATTGATCTTCATCACATGTCATTCGTCGTTAAACATTGAAATCAAGTCATTAATGATGAAAATAAAAGTGGTTTCTAGATCCTAGCACTACATTCTTCTTCATCTTATAAAAACTCTTTCAAAAAATTTGTCAATTTTAATTTAATTGTTTTCATAGTAGAATGTAACTATTAGTTTAGAGATAAAATTCAAAACACAACTTGATTTGTCTTGTTTCGATTAAGTTTAGTAATTAAAAATTAAAATTTATCTCAATCATCGTGAGTACAATACATGGACTCAATGTTCACTTTACTACTTATTCGATCTGTGCACTTGCGTTAGACAAAATACGAAACAGATGGTATAACGCGTCAATCAAGCTTTGAGACCTAAGAACTAAATTTCTTAATAAAATATGTCTAAATCTAAGTATCTTTTAGGTGTTTGGTTGTTTGCCCAAAATTCTTTCTACCTAGGTGGATAAAAAAGAAAGGAGTGGGCAGCCATAAACTGAAGAAAATTAGAGAGGACAGTCATAAGAAGAGAAAAAAAAGAAGGCGAGCCTTCAGTGAATGATATTTTTTCAATTTTGTGTTGTGTTTTGTTGAGTTTTATAATGAAGTACACATGGGTAGAGAATGATATTCGTTTACTATGGTGATATGACACATGACATAGAGTTTGAAGAGATTGTCAGGCGTAGGGTAAAAAATTATGTTGTTTTAAATTAGAAGAAAAATGTACGATTGGAGGAATTGCATACGTGGTTCTTTCTGAATTGGATAGGAGAAGTTGTGAGATGAGAAAATTATTGTATGTGTGGGTTTCTTTCATCTAATAAAAGTGTTATTCTTTCGTGATCATTGAAGATCAGCTGAGCCACGTTAAATTTGTTATTTTTCTGTATTGTCTTCGTTATTTTGGATTTATGTTACGCTGCGTTGTATTGTTGGGAACTGATATTTCTCCCAACAATTGGTATCAAAGATTTTTTGTGGGAAATTGATTTATTGCATTGTATTGTTGGGGATTTGATTATTTTCCCAACTAGTGGTATCATAAAATTTGGGTGGAAATTAATTTTTCCTAACAATGGTATCAAAGTTCATGGTTCAGACAATGGGATATTGAAGATGACATGTATCTGTTTAAGGTAGAGTTGTGGTGATAGACTAACATCAAGGAAGAGTTGTGATGGTGATCGAGTCATAAAAGATTAAGTTGTGGTGATTGAGTCACATTGACTAGCAATATTGAGGTGAAGCCTTAGTGATTGAGTCACATAGTCGAGTCTTTTACTGTTATTAAAGATTTTGAAGTTGCCAAGACACGAGTTATGGTTAGTAATTGCAGTAAGAAGAAGTCAAATTATGAATTTAAGTTGAAGAACTTTGATTTTAATCTTGTCTTCTACAATTAATTGAATATGTAAATAATTTTGAGTCAAGGTGGAAATTGTTGGATTTTTGGCCAAAAATTATTTCTAACCTAGGTAGATAAAAAGGAAAAGAGGGCAGTCATAAACTTAAGAAAAAAGGGAGATGGCAGCTACAAGAAGAGAGGAAAAAGAAGGCGTGCACGTACATCGATGAATAATGTTTTGTTAATGTTGTGTTGAATTTTATGATAAGGTACACATGGGTTGAGAATGATATTCTTCCACTATGATGATGATGGCACACGACAGAGAGCTCAAAGAGACTATTGAGGTATAGGGAGAAAGACTGTATTTGTTAAATTCGAAGAAAAAGTATGAGGGGAGATACTTCATACATTGTTCTTTCTAGTTTGGATATGAGAAGATTTGGGATGGGAGAAATGTTGTATGAGTGAGTTTCTTTCATCTAATAAAGCATTCTTCTCATGTTGACCGTCAGCAATAGGTGGAGCCATGTTAAGATTTTGATTTTTCTCTATTGTGTTCGTTATTTTTGATTTATGTTCCGCTACGTTCTATAATTGGGGGTTTGATTATTTTTCTCAACAAGTGGCATCCGAAATTTCGTTGAGAAATTGATTTTTTGCCAACATTAGGATATTGGTGATCTAAAAGGTTTGATTTTACATAAAAATAACATCTTTCATGTTGTAAATATTATATGTATTAGTGAATGATATATTTATCCATATAATCTTAGATATTATTACCTTGTGTAACCCTAATTCTACTATATATATATATATATATATATATATATATATATATATATATATATATATATATATATATAGGGCTCTGGTTCTTAATAAGATGCAAGTTTATTGACATATATTTTCTTCTCTCTTTTTTTCTCTAGTTTATAACACATTATCAGCATGATTCTCTTAAAATATTAGTTAGAAGGAAATAATTTTTATATGCATAATCATTTATCATGTGTACCAAAATTAATTTGATGACACGTGAATTCTTCATGTTCTGAAAAAATCAGATTCTCTTTGTGCCAAAAAAAATAATCATATTTTTCAATTCATATTCCGAATTCACACTGCACCCGAAAACTAATTCAATTCCAAGCCATGCCAATTCAATTACTATAAATACAATCCCATGTTTAGATTACACATTATTTTTTTTTTACTACATGTCTTAATTTTTATATATACTTGTGTAAACTTGTTCACTAAAAATGTGTACTACAAGTGCACGGGGTCGTGTACAAGTAATAAAGTGGACTTTTTTAGTCCGAATTGTCAATCTCATGAGAAATGTATACTCAATTATACTCTAGTTAATTTAATTTTAACAAATAAAATGCAAAATTAAAGATTTTTTTTTTTTTTTTTGTAAATTCTAAATTAAAGAAACTAATTTTAAACTAAATTAAAATAAGGAAAATGAAAGATAAAATAGTTGAGATTCATGATTTTACTTAACATTTACCTAATTAATTTCTTAACTTGCAAGTTAATCAATTACTCATTCACAATGTTAGACCCGATCTACCAAGATTAGCTAATTATCTCTTTCTAGTGAAATTAACCTTAATTAATTGGTTTAACCTACTATATCTTTATGTCGATTAAAACTCAATCAATTGCATTAACTCTTTGTGAAAATGGCTCAATGGATCTCCTAGAGATAGGAGTATATCTCTATCTCCTAAATTAATACCTACGGCATTTATTATTTGGTCTAAAATGCACAATATCTCTCGATTATCATACAATTCACAAAACATATATTTGGTGATCGATCAAACACATAGAATAATCTCAATAACAAACACACATGAAATATACATCAATCATCATAATATCAAACGACTAGCTCATTGTATAAATATTGCACAAAAGTTGAGATTTATATAAAAATACATCATAAAGTATAGAAATTAAAGATTAAAAATACAAGATAATGAAATAAATCACTTTCCTTTATTTTCGTTCCAAAAATTCTTGAAGTTTGCTTTGGTTTTTAATCTCTATCTTCTTGCTTCCTATCTTCAATGAAAACTAGCAACTTGAAAACAAAACAAAACTACAAACTAAATTACAAATTAAAGAAAAACAAAGGGAAAAAAAAAAAAAGTAGAAAAGGGAAGAGAGGCTAGAGTTTTAGTATGAGGATTGGGGATATTGAGAAGTGAGGAAGTGGGGGTATATATACTTCCCAAAATTAGACCTAAACAGTCACACCCTTAAGCCAAAATAATAAAAACAGAAAATAAAATTTGGAATTAAGCCGAATGGCCTGCGCAGCCACACAGGCCAAAAACTCGAGGCCGCATAGGCTACAAAAATGTACTCTGTCCATTTGCTGTGATATCGTGCAGTTTTTATAACCACGCGATCGCGTGGTTAAAGTCCACGGCCTAATTCCATTTTTTCAGTCAGGTCCTTCGTCTTCTATTCTTCTTCAATTTAGTCCCCACATTTTGACTTTCATTACAAAAATACCTCTAAAATATTTGCACTTCTAGTCCTTCAATTTTTTGAGATGTTGCAATTGAATCCTCAAACTTTTGATTTCCTTCAATTAGGTCACTAGACATCAAATTTGCTCTTCTTTTAGCTCAATTGCTCTTCAATTTTGTCCATTTTCTTTCCAATTGAGGTCATATCTAATAGTACAAGTTAAACACAATTTATAAGTAGAAATTCGCTCAATTTGTCAATTAAAATATCAATTTAAGACCAAAATAAGTGTGTAAAGTACACTATCATGTAATATATTGTTTTAATATGACTTTTGAGGGGATTTTGTCCAAAAAGTCCAAGACCAAACAGGGGCTAAATTAAAAAGAAACATAATAAGTTTCTAAAATTTGTGTCATAGTGATATTGGTACAGTTAAAATAAACAATGTATTGAACTAAAAGTTCAATAAGATGAAAAAAAAAATTATTGGTTGACATGATTGGTAAGACCAAACTGGATCAATAAGATGTGCAAAATTGAGAATCTAAAAATGCATTAAATGAAGAATCAGGAGATTCTTCAAATACAATAAATTCTCATATGGTTTTTGTTCTCAGAACAAACTAGTTATTATAGCATCACTAGCTAAAATTGGGATTGAATCCCAAAATTATCTGAAATGTGAACCATGGGCCAACTCATCCTCCATATGAATAAAAATATTATAATATGATTATACGGATCCACTAGATAGTCACGTCTGTTTATTGAGAATCATAACTGGAAGTTTACAAGATTATTTGCTTAAACTGATATAGTATGAGCATAATTTCTAAATTTCTAAAATAAGACAATATTGTCTTGATAATACTAAAGATTTTACATTCCAAATATTTAAAGATTACTAATTGATATAATAGTTCAGTTGCTCAAAGTTTAGCATATTATTTGAACTCCTCCAATCAATTGTTAAATTTTTATTATTGAGAATAAAATGCTTTTCCTACTAGGGAATGGTAACTATATGTAGCAATACTGATATGCGTCTCGTAAAAAATATAACCCATATTAGTTGAATTTAAGAATGTTGAGGATACTTATTTAGTTTGAAATCAAATGTTATGAAATAACATGAACCTTAATAGGTTATACTTTTTAGCATGATTTCTTAGCATTAGGGAGAGGATTAGTAGTTAAAATCATATAAATGCATCATTTTATGTAATCTATATCATCTCAATTGATAATACGAATCAGAAGTTCGATTGAATATACAAATGAGAAATTCAAAAGATAACAAAATTACAATATGCAATATCTATAAGAAATTAATAAAATCTCATATACTAGCTATAGATGTTTCATCTTATATTGATGTATGGTACACCTGAAGCATACCGATATCTTATTCAAACAAATATCCCTAAATAACTAAAAATGTAGCAAATAATTATGATGGTCTTATTGAGGAGGCATATACTCATGAGAGAGTATATATTGGTATGACTAATTGTAAATCTCTAGAAGAAGTTCAAGCACTTGAATTATTAAAAATTGAGATATCAGTAGTTATGTCATTGTGGGAAAAGAAATCGAATTGAAATGATAATTGTGTCAACACAATTTATAAATCACTTGTGCAAAAAGCAAACTGCGAAGCTAGCCGCATTATAAAATGAATGATAGCGATGATAATAAAATAAAGTCTATTGAAGAAAATTGACATAAAAACAATTGCCTAAGTATGCATCTAGACTAAATTGGCCTTACTACAAAAGCCTGAAGTTTTTGGGACTTGCAATCTAAAACCTTAATAGTGTAAAGCTAAAAAAATACCGATAGGTATTTGTAAATGCAAAATAAATTGTACATTCGTAAAACACGACTTGTTGCACAATGAATGTCTCAAGAATTTGGCATTGAATATGAAACGATATGTAGTAGATGTATTTTATTTTCCTGATCATTATCATAAGTGTCATTAAATATATGATTATTACCAATGTAGATTCAAAAAGATGATTGACTTTAATTATAAGCTTGCAATCTTTGATATACCAATGAGTTGGATCAAAATGTGTGATCAACAACTCGGTACGTTTGGAGCGTTCTTTGAAATACCAATGAGTAAGATTAGATATGGTAATCAATACATCGGTACTTTGGGATTGCTGTTATATGATTAGAGAAAAATCATTTGAAATACAGGAACCGTTACCTATCTAAAGTTTCAGAACTTAAACTTTTGTAGTAGTAATTTGATAATTGCAATGTGAAACATATAAGATGCATAAAACATACAATATAATCCTTGAATGATTAAATATGTTCGAAACATGTAGTTCAAAAAAAAAAAACTTGTTTAATCAAAGTAAACATATATTTTGCTATCTGGATATATGGAGTATATCATAAGTGAATATCTATTGAATATGTGTACAAGAATGTCCAATAATGCTCATATGATATAAAGATCAATATTTGTATTCATTTTTATCATTATTGAAGATCAATATTTGTACGATGACATTACATGGAGAGTGTTTTTATTATGAATGATCATAACGTATAACTCATATATCCACATATCTATTGATATTATCTCCTCTACGATACTTCTTAAAAGATCAAGATAGGGATGATAATGGGGCGGATTTGGGGTGGGGATGTCATTCCCCGTCCCCGCCCTATTGGAGATTTACCATCCCCATCCCCACTTAGACGACGACAGGGCAAGGACGGGGTATAGCGGGGCGAGGATGCCAAAATTCCCGTTTACATCCCCATTATTATTATTATTATTATTATTATTATTATTATTATTATTATTATTATTATTATTATTATTATTATTATTATTATTGCTGTTGTTGTTGTTGTTGTTATTGTTGTTGTTGTTGTATATTTTTCAATTAATGTCTTTTTATAATGGTTATCTAATGAAATTCCTCTTAGCATATAATACTGCACTTTACTCATCGACTAGATCAAAAAGTTTACAGGTGTACCATAAAAGTATGACCAAGCAGATTAGTAAAGATATTTATGGTTATCAAATGATGATAATACATAAGAGGATTATAACTAATTTTTTAATTTGATATCTATTTACGACTTCAAGAAATTGATATAAGAGTGATTATTTATTTTCTGTGAACATTGATGTTTTCGAATAATACTTAGTTATACAAATTATTTTCTTTAAGTATGACGGCCTCATGGGATAATACATTTGCTTTGCTTTTGTTGTCTACCAAAATTCTCCTTACTTCAAAGTTGGATATAATTGTTGTGCTGATCATGGCATCTTCATGGGGGAGACGATGTTTATAGTTCCTGTCGTAGGTTTGTTACTGTTCTTGGGTGATTTCCACTATCCATGATCATTCCTTGAGCATTTTCATTACTAACATAGTATTTGAGAAATCCCCTCTTTATCAAGGACTCAATCTCCCTCTATAGTGCATAATACGTTTCTGTGGTATGTCCATGGTCACTGTGGAACTCACAATACTTGCAGTTGTCTCATGTGTTTAGAGGGGACCTGATTCTTGATGGCCACTTAAACTTTTCACATCCTTGATTTCCAGGAGGATGTATTTAGATGTGTGAATGATATGAAAGGGTCCTTTTTTTCCTCGACCTTGATCTTGGTTTGCATCACCATCATATTATCTCTTTGGTTTAGTCCTACTTTCCCTACGATCTAACTTTTCAGCGGTCAGGCCATTCTTATAGGGTACATCGTTTACTCCACATTAATATACTTCTCACTCCAGGTAAGGAGCTTGGAGCTCGGTTACTAATTTTTGTAGGGTACTTGATAGATATATTTTGAAGAACTCACACTTGACGGCGTGTGTGAGGGCCGACAACAGTTATAATGTGAAGTTTTGGGATATGGAGCCTCTCTGAGTTAAACCTTGTCATAAAATAGTGTAGAGACTGATTTTGTCCTTGACTGAGCCTCATGAGAGATGCAGCTATTTTTATGATGCGCTTGCTACTTGCGAAGAAGGTAGAAAACTTGTTGGAAAGATCTGCGAATGAAGGGATGGAATTGAGCTTAAGGGTTGAGAACCAATCTCGGGCTGCGTTGGTAAATGTTTGTAAAAAGGCCTTGCACATCACCTGGTCTAGAGCAACTTGTAAATTCTTGACGTCGGTATATACATTGGGGTGATTCACCGAGTATTTTGTTCCATCATACTCCTTAATCCTCAAATATTTGAACCTGTCCAGTAATGGATAGGTTAGGACATCAGAGGTGAATAGGGTACTAGGTGTGAAACCTATTGGAGCATGAGCACCATGTCGCATCTCAACTGCTATCCGATCTTAAATGATTCTTGAGAGCTTGGCAGGTGCCATGGAAACGATCCTCGAGTTTACCACCAGAGGAGGTGACGACGGTATATATTGCGTGATTTACGTACCACAAGTGTACGGTATTGAACAAGTAATAAAGTGGATTTGAATCCGAATATCGTTCTCATAGAGATTGAGTAGATTTTTTTCCTTAGACTATTAACCTTAACCGAAACAAGTAAAAGCAAATTGTTTTGTGGAATTCCCTAAATGATTAAACTAAATTATCAATTAAATCTAAAATTATCGAATTGAGGCAAACTAATGAGAATACAGGATTTGTTTAACAAATGTATGTGAATGAAGTGATAGGATCTAGAATCCATTTTAGTCTCAATATTTCACACTGTGATTTGAATAATCCATGACAAGGTATATTATTGAAGATCAATGTTCCTATAATGTATAAAACTCTCTTTTGAACAAGAATTAAGCCTTTTCCTATATGCGACCCATTTATATTTCTATGAGGAATGCAAATATTTCGGAAAGCATTTAACAATCATGAAAATGAAAAGATCACATTGGGCATAGTTGTATATTTCTATCCCTATCAAACCCTATGGCAATTGATTCAGGTCTAGCAAATTTCTACTCATTCGAATATAGAAAAATACCAAAAACATCATATAGTTTATGCATCAAAATTATAGATGAAAATAATACAAATCAATCACTCAAAATACCAATTGTCATAAAATTAAACAAACCAAAGCATAAAATAAGATTCTAAGACTTCATCATGATCCCAACACTATAAAAATTTAGCCTATATACATTGTAAATAACAAATCGCATAAATAAATAAACTCCATCACCTAGAATATGAAAAAGTACTGATTTTGATGAAAAATCTTCAATGAATTGCCTCTTCCAAGATTGTACGCAAGTATATGATTATAGGTCGAGAGAAGAGCCAAAATTCGTGCAACTTCAGCCTATTTATAAGTATCCAACAGAACTAAGCGGGAAAAGGTTAAAATCTGTCAAAATTCGCGTAAAAATCCCACCATTGGCCGAGTCGGGAAACCGTGCAATCGCACAGTTGAAAATCCGATTGCTCAATCATCACCAAATGTATTCTACCTATCATTCGAACAGTCATACGGTCACACAGATATATCACCGTGCGATAGCTCAATAGAATCTTCAGCTTGCAATTTCAAACTTTCAATTTCTGCAACATGGTCCTCTTCTTTTTATTGCAATTCAAGTCCTCCATTTTTTTATTAGAGCGATTTAGTTCTTGTACTTCTGAAACTCTTTGATCTTTGAATTTCTTTCAACTAAGCTCCTTCTTGATCAATGTTTTGCATCCATTACCTTTGCTTTGTCCAAATTGCTACCTTTTTTTGCTCATTATTTGCTCAAATTGCTCCTTTTTCTCGATTATGAAATAAAACTGAAATATATACAAATAAAAGATAAATCAATAGCATTTATTCTCAAAAGACTATATAAATCCTAATTTAAGTATATAAATAATAAGTGCATAAAATGCACTTAACAGTACCCCCGAGGAACTCGCCCCACCGTTGTGGGCATTTTTCTGAGGTTGGGGCTGCGAGACATCCCCGTCCTAATATGTTGGTAGAGCACGTTAGTTCTGCTGAGTAAGACATTGGGTTAGTGTAGCGACCTACTAGCGAAAATCTTCCAACGCTACTTGCATAGCAACAGCAAGTTGGGGTTGTGGTCCATGAACTGTTGGTTGTGTTTCTGGAGGGACTAGGGTGTCCCTAGGATGAGGTGGATCTTGAGCGAATGAAGTTTCTGGTGGAGATCCACAACATATATTAACCATGACTTTTGGAAGCGACGGCGCCAATGATGATACCAAAAATTTGCACCTGTAATTTTCCAAACTTGATAACGAACAAGCAAGAACCGAATCTCCAAATACCTAAAACAAAGGCTTGGAGGTGTAACCTCATTGCCCTCCCTCCAAATGCTTAAATCAGTAAAGATAGAAAAATATTTAAGCGTAAGGCTATAAGTTGAAATAATAATTTTGTACCTGATTAATGATCAAAAGCTTGATATTTATAGAGGCTGCAATGGTTGTTTTAGATTATAACCCGAGGACTATGAGTCCTAGTGGGGTTAGGAAACATCTCGAACCGTTAGACAAGTCACTCTGAGCATTACAAGGCCCAAGGTTTGCAACTCACAATAAGGACTAAGAATGCGTTGGGGGTATGACACATCCTCGGGGTGTGACACATGCTCGAGGGTATCATGAAACAGTATGGGATCGTGTTAGAGTGTTGGGGGTCTAAGTATTTTATAAGTGCTCCGGTATGGACAAAATTTGTACTCGCCAGGTAGGATTCTAGATGAACATGATTCCTAATCGATTTCCCTCGTGTAAATGCACATTCAGTTCGTTCCGTTCCGTCAATACTTGAAAAGGAATCCTCCATTTGGTAAACATTTTTTGTTCATAAAAAAGGAACGTGATATCTTCAAGGTAAAATATGTAACTGGAAAGTAATTATAGAAATGTGTGATTAAAAAATTATTTGGGAAAATATTTTGTTTATAAATATAAACAAGTTTACCAAACATCCTCTAAGAAACCGGACAGGATTCTAGATGAACATGATTGGGTCACGATTTCTAGTCCATTTCCCCCATCTGAATTCACAGTCGGTCAGTTTCGTGAATACTTAAAATGGATTTCTAAGAAAACAGCCTGAATACTTAAAATGGATTTCTAAGAAAACAGCCAGCAGCCTCACACAAGAATGGTTTAGCTCTGGAAATTCATCTCATGTTTAAGGTCTCTACTCCCACCAATAAAAACAAGTAATTTTGAACCAAAAACTCGTCACAATTCAATAATAAAAACCCATCATTACTAATTTCGCAATGACACCATCTAATCTTTGGACAATTCTTATCATACAAAGAGATCAGGGAGCGTCTGTCCCGAAACAGATGTCATATAATCATGATCAAGTAACGTGATCCAATCTACCCAATAATCATCAACAATATGAGGAAAATTTTACCAAAAACCTCAATTTCATAGTTTGATACTAAGAGATCTATATTATTTGGGGTCCACTATGAAACACTAAGGTTATATGGTCGAGCAGAATAAAATTCGGCAATAAAATTTTCTATACAGCGCTTGACAGCAAGCAAAAATTCTGCACGTCCTAGCTAGCGAAAGTACCACAGATGCTGCATCTAACTGCAAAATGGAAAACTGGCTCCTCCTGAAAAAGCTTAGAAATTTAGGTACCAGAACTGCTGGAATAACGACAACTGGTGGCGCCGGAAAAGCTCTATCTGGACTGGCATAAACCAAACATTTACTGCTCTAGCCAGCACTTGATGCTATAACAGATGGGGGCTGATCCTCTTGGGACAAAACGGGGGCCACTCGAAATAGTCACGCAACTTCGATAAGCTAATTATAATCACACCAATCATTTTAACCACTTCCATTTGAGTTTGAAGCAGCTTTGATTGCGTCTGCTGTCATTAAAGCAACCACAGCTTTGTGGATAGCTAAATCTGCTCTGTAGAGCAATCTCTGGGCCTTCTCCTTCTTAAGTTTAGCCATATTACGCGCATGCTGCGCTGCACCTGACGCATCACGCAATCTGAACTCTTGAAGATCTGAACCATCCAAATGCTCAACCCCAAGCCTGTGGTGTCGATCCAAATAATAGGGCTTCTGACTTGACCACTCGGGTAAACACAAGTTTCCGTGTGGAACCCCATTTATGTTCCCTGTTTTCTTGTTGTAAGAGGCCATTGTATGCTGATTATTATAAGGTGAATATGATCCATTCTTCTTAGGTTTGTTTTTATAAAATTTGGTGTGACGATTCCACTCAGACGCATTGGTGTTTAATAAGAAATTTCCTACTCCATCAGAATATCTTGGAGACAATACTCGAGTTGAAGCCCGTAATAATGGGGAAGAATCAGCAGAATCATATATATTGACTGGAAATAACCCCTTCTGATCTCCGAAACCAGACCCAGATGATCTTCTCCCTGCCATAATAGGTAAATATTATCAAAAGAGGGAGAAACCCCAACTTTGCAGCAGAGAACGAAGGATAAAGAAAAATAAACATTTGAAGACAGACGTGCATTACAAAAAAATTAAATTTTGACACTGGAAAGAATAGTATGGTACCAGAAGCATGAAGATATTGATCCCCTGAAACAGTATGGTTGTATCCAGAAGCTGGGAATTTCCTGTGGGACCTATGTTTTGAACCCTTGTAGGGAACATCTAGACCGCGTGGCTTTAGACAAAAAGCAAACATTGGTGGTTTCTCGAGCTGGGATAAGTTCTCCTGAAAACCAACAGAGAGGGCCATATTGCCTCTGGCCACAGCATGCTCCCACTCTTTCAGCTGCTGCTCATACCTCTCCCAAAGAGGGGGCTGATAATATGCAGGATGAAGAAATCTTGCTCAGCAACATCAAAATGATGTAAACAACCCCCCACAAAAATTACCAAAAGTGAAAGACAATAATAACAAATCAAATGCAGACATACAAACACATTAATTTGGCATGATATTTTCTTCGAAATAAATCAAACGGCTGGGGTCTGAATCACACTGCATGACTATGTTGACATCTTAAAGTAATAAAAATATGAAATTACACATAAAAATATTGGATATGCACCGCCATGCTAAATAACAATCCCCTATTGAAACAAACAGAGAGGGCCGTGTTGCCTCTGGCCACAGCATGCACCCACTCTTTCAGCTGCTGCTTGTACCTCTCCCAAAGAGGGGGCTGATAATATTCAGTATGAAGAAATCTAGCTCAGCAACATCAAAATAATGTAAACAACCCCCCACAAAAATTACCAAAAGTGAAAGACGATAACAAATCAAATGCAGACATACAAACACATTAATTTGGCATGATATTTTCTTAGAAATAAATCACATGGCTGGGGTCTGAATCACACTGCATGACTACGTTGACATCATAAAGTAATCATAACATGAAATTACACATAAAATATTGGATATGCACAGCCATGCTAAATAACAATCCCCTATTGAAGTTTCCACAGTACATTATCTTGTACTAGCCATGTATGATCCTGTAAATATGAAATGTGCTACTTTCCATGGTAGACATACCATGATCCATTTGTCACGTTTTCTTAAATTCAAGTTTTAAGATAAGTTTCAAAAAATAAAATAAAATAAAATAATAATAATAATAAATATACCACAAACTACTTCAAAAGATTTAAATGAATACCTGGAGTTGACGTATTAATGGCATGCCTTTTCTCTCCCTCTTCTGTCGCCAATGCTCATAAATGACTTTAGCAGTTTCTTTGGACTCAATCTCAGACATCAGCTCTTCAAGTTCATCATATGTGAAGTGACTACGGTGCTGGATATATGAAGATTTTTCCAACATGTCCATGGCCTTCTCAAACAATTCATCAGATATCTCTCCACGCCTATTCTCATCAGAGCATAAAGATTTCTTGTTTGTCATAAACCACAGCTCATCATCACTATCCATATCATATAAAATACGAGAAGAATCCAACGCCATTTCAACATCAGTTCTAGTTTGCTGGAAATACTTTACAGGATTCCTAACAAATGGCACTTGAGTTCCATGATTTTCACTTTCCTCAATAGTTCGGACTCCAGGAATAGGGATGTTCTTCACAGAAGCAGCACGAATATTCCTATTGTAACATTCTTCATGCATCTCCTTGAAAAGCATCCATTGGCTCCTGTCAGAAAACTCCAGTACCCAGTCCTTTCCCCCTTTCCACATCATAGCATGTGTGTAGCGGTTAGTTGACCCAGGCTGCAATATATGTTGAACTTTAAATGAATATTTTGTAATCCCAGAAAGTTTAATAGCCAATCTCCATTCATTATGATCTGAAAGTTCTAAGACAACTTGTGCTCCACATTCTCTCCAACCTTTGTCCCCAAGGGTGACTAAAACATTTGCACCACAAGCTAACAACTCCAAATTTCTTTGAGAATTCCTAGAACCATCAGATACCCCTCTCTTCTCATTAGCTCTCCTAATTCTTTTGCAAGGTAGAACTCTCTGGTTATGGGTTTTCTGATTCGCACTTGCATCATAACCTCCAAAAGGCAATGTGTATTGGACTTGAGTGCGTGGCTTCTTCGGCCCATTACTGAATCCATTGGCCATAACATTTCGCTTCCCACCATGCCACACAGGTGACAGATCTTCTGAAGGTGCAGTACTTGAGCTGATTCTACCATGATGCCAAGTACTCCTGGGACCAGTAGGATTGGGGCTGTGGACAGGACCAACACTCGTATTCCAACCCACATCTGAAACCTGTTGGGATATATGTCGTCTCCCACCAAATGGAAAATCAACTTGGTCAAGGGGTGAAACTTCAACACTCATACCATTATCACACCTAGGATTGGAACTTGGAGATGTGATGGATTGTGGTGCAATTACAACACACTCCTCATGCATCTGCTTATTTGATTCACATTCAAGTGACTGAAAAATAAACTCAGTTGCATTCTTTTCAAAAAATTTGGAACTAGTAGTTTCAGAGCTATCTGACTCCTTGTGAAGAACCCCAATCGAGTCAGATTTATGAACATTGCTTATGGAGATATCTTTCTTCAACTCTTGTTCAGAACTAGACAACAATAGAGAAGCAGGAGCTATAGCAAAAAAATTTCCTACATTATAATGTTCAGAAATTTTATCTTGAACATTAACCAAGCAAGACCCGATGTGAGTGCACTCATCTGCAGTTGGTCGGCAGGAAATTTCTGAAGTTCTCAGTTTGCACAACATGTCATGATCCTGAAGGTTGACGCAAGCAAAATTGTGATATATGAGCAACTTCAGATGCAGTGTTGTAAATAAGGCAGGCGCAGCAGTAAATGAAAAGGCAAATGGTGGAAGCTCTGCCAGCTTTGAAGCCAAATTAAAAGCAGCCTGGCTCATCCTCATCTTACAGGATTCTGTAGAAACACCCATAGGAAGAATGCCAAGACCATCTTTCTTCTTTGAACCCTAATCAACAAGAGAAATCATAAGTGATTGCCAATGAGAAGCAGAACTTAGTAGCCAAAGTTGCTTGTACATACTGTCAACCTTTGGCACATAAGAGAATAAGTGCACAACACTGCCTCAACAATAATAACAAAACCAAGCTATGTCCCAAACAATTGTCGGCCACACAATGATTTATAGCCATTCCATTTGGGTCTTTACCAGACCTACCGGATGATCTAGAGCATCTAGATCTTTAACTACAATAGGTTATGTCAGAAGGCAGCACATTGCTTTTGTGGGGAACCTAAAGAACACGTGACAACGTTTAAAAAAGGCAGAAATAGGTATTAAGGTGTTTTTCCTCGTGAAGCAAGGATTAAGCCTCGAGATAGATTGAGGCATAAGCCCACCGCAAACCAAAAATTAAGTCAAAAGATATAAAATAATACAAAAATAAACAAAACCATAAATATTCTTAAAAATCTCCAAAGAAATAACTCCAAAATAAACAAACCACCCATTAATTTTTTTTATTAAAAAGGGGATTTAAGAGAAGGGGATAGATGCAGAAAAAAAGGAAAAATTAGAAACCTGCCAGATTTTTTCAAACCGTAGGAGTTTGATGCCTTGAAATCTTATTGAATGAGCTTTGGGTGTCTTGGGGATGGTGAGGAACGGGGATGATTAGGTCAAATAAGTAAAAGAATTAATGTCCTAAGACATTGTATGTTTACTTAAGATGGGGATCAAATTAAAAGACCTTAAAATTCATGTTCAGACTTACAAAAAAGAGAGAGAGTCAAATGTCAGGGAAAAACTGAGGCACGTGTTGCATGGGCCTCGAGGCGTACAGAGTGGCGAGGCATTTGCCTCAGAAAACAGCACAAATATTAGTTCCCCATTGACACCTTTTCAAACCATGATATGTGCCGGTAATATTTCTTACTGGCATGATATATATTATTGATTCAACAAATGTGCCACTTCGAAGGACAGATAAATTATATTTCCTTTAATTCTTCTTGGTTGGAAAGACATATTGAAACAGTGATTTCATCTATCTTGACTGGTGGAGGATTCCTTATCTCATCCTCTGTACATTCTACAATTTCCAATAGTTTCATGTTTCTAGTAAAAAATAATAAGAAACAGCATATTACTTTACTGTTAAAAAATGCAGGCAACGCTTCATTGGCAGGGATGGAACCCGAAAGAAGAATTTGATTATAGGTTGCCTGATTATGACTTCTCATTCCATTGATGACTTACGGGATGTCTTTTTATGATTTTCTTCCAGGCAATACAGAAAAAGTTGAAGCCCAAACTGAAATTTAAGAAAGCAGGTTAAGGCCGAGAGTTGACTGATTATGTTTGGAGAGTGAATAGGTGAGCAGAAGATGCTGTGAATTGCTACCAACATTTTTTTTTAAATTTGCTTGGATAAGGAATTAAAACCACAATTTAGATGATCCATTCATAGTTTTGCAGAATCATTTCTACTACCAAAAGGCATATAAGTTTACCAAACTTTAATGTGTGATGCAAGTACATCATATTACTTGTATAGTCCAATCCCACTATAGAAAGGAAACTTTTAAAATAATAAATGTGTGGATAAAATAGAAATACCTCAAATGAGGGCAGTGCCAAACCAGCACAAGGATTTTGCATCGGAAAGCTCGCATGTTCAAGTGACTTGATGTTATCAAATGTGCACTCTGATACAAGCAGTTGGGTCATGAGTACACAATGTTGCATAAGCTTAGAATCCAGGGATAGCCACTTCGACCTTTTCAGTTTGGAGAAACTGTAAAATGCAAACAGGTGCTGCTTTTTTAGATCTAGAATGGAAGAAAGCCTGAACCTCATTGAGGTCTCTGGCAATTCCATGTCAACATTCCTCTGTGCAGTAGGTTGATTGAATACTGTCAGGATGAGGAAGATCAAGGCTACAGCCTGTTTCAGGCAGCCTTTAAACAACAGAAACCTCACCCCAAAAACACTGTCGACAAAAAGAATCTCCATCATAACAGTAGGTGATACAGTCACAATCACACCATGTTGAAGGAGTAGCACAGTATGGGACAGCCAAAAATCTCCTTTTCCGAGTAAATATTCCAGGAAAGGCAAAGAAGGTAAGCATATTTCAAATCTCAATCGTGTAGAAGATACAAATGATGTAATAAGTCTGAGGTCACCATCATAATCAATTGACCACGACAGCTTGGTAATATCAACATACCCAGAAGATTGTTCGTGACCTTCTGTAGTCTGCATGTTATTCATTACAGAGGTGCAAAGATTAACTTTACCCTTACCTGTTGAACTTTCTCGTACTTTGCCATGTCTAGAAGCAGAAGAAAATCGTTCACATTTGTTGCGAAAACGCTTCCTCATATACACTACAGGATTTCTATTTTGGAAGCTACTCTTGGTTCCAATGCGAGATTTAGCAACCTGTTTGGCAACATCTGAATCATCTGGCACTGCAGAATCAGAATTTAGCTGACTTCTGTCGCTTTCAGAGGAATCCACGTCTTTGTTCTTGTTTTCTGATTCTTCAGACCAAGGTAGAGAGACCGAAGGGAGATCCAGTTGCATGGTTTTCTGTTTCTTCAAAGGGTTAGGTGTAGGTTTGACGCGACGAGAAGTACGAGCCAGCCATGATATAATGGGCTCTGATTCCAAATACGTCCCTACAGAGCTATCATCATCTGCAGTCATGCCTGCTTTACCTTTATGAACAAATTTATCAACTCTGGATGGTTTTGTAGGTCTAGCATTGAAAGGAACCTCACTAGGGAGAAGCAAGAGTTTGAACTTCTCATTTTGAAGATCAATCCATTCCTCATCTTTATCATCATAGTTTATATGATGAAGTTTACTTTCGGAGTCATACTCACTCACAAGGCCATAATACCAAGTTTCGTCCAGTGGCCAGAAAACTTTGATTCTACGGTTCAAAACCCAGTATGCATCCAAGTCCCCAGAATCAATTTCATAGAAATGACGGCGTTTCCTTGAAATGCGCTTCCCTTTGTGCTCTTTCCTTGGTCTAAGGTTCCTGATGTCATTTTGAGCTGATGCAGAATCCACACCAGCAGATCCGTCAAACATATCTCGAGCAGAAGAAACCAGATAAGAGAATCCATTAGCACATCGTGACACTGACACGTCAGATTTGCTCTTAGACGAGAACCCTGTACAGCTTGGATCAAATCGAGAAGAAAGCATCCTAGCTGCATTCTGTTCCAGGTTCTCCTCATCCTCGTCGTCATCATTGTCATTTTGAAAATCAAAGGCATGATTTGAGTCTAAATTATCCAATAAAGGCTCAGTCTTTTCTGATGCAGTTCCACTGCCTGCACCAGTGACCAAGTGTTTCCTCTTCCTAATGTTGCTCCACGGTTTTTCAGAAGAAATGCCACCATTATTTACAGTAACTAGACTATCTTCTTCCTTAGCTCGTCGAGCTGCTTTTGTCCTGCTCTCCTTAACTTCATCATGGCCCACTCTTCGTTTTACTTTCGAACTATCCAGCTTTGCTGTGGAAATGTCAACTACCTTAACTATCTCATCATCTGGACCACCATCATCTTCATGCTTACTAATTTCAGCATTAAATTTTTCAACCCGATCAACAGAATTAGAAAATCCCAGCTGCTTAGCATCCTGAATACTTTCAAACTTTTTCCGCCCCACCGAACCACGCGGACGCCTGGGAATCTTAAAATCGTTGTCTTTTTTGCCCAAAGCAAGCGAAATGTCATTCAGCCCATTACTGCAACTATTCGATTTCCTTTTCAATTCTGACTTAGAAGTCACCTCATTGACACGCTCCTTCCTATTTTTTTCAGCCTGGATATCAAAATGATTCAAAGGCACCTCTTTTCTACTCTTCCTCTTCTTCTTCTTGTTAACATCTTCACAGAAATTTTCTTCAGAAATTTTCTTTTTACACAGTCCCTCCTTGGAAACCCCAGATTTATAGAGACTCTGGAGATCCAAAGATCTGCTCTTCCTCGGAATTTTAACACCAGCAGAATTTTCTATGCTATTTTCCATTAAGAACCCCTCAATTCAGCCACACCAAAACAATAGCCCCAAATTTCATCTCCCATCCAGATCTGTCCGCACAAACCAAATAAAAAATCAATAATCAACCAAAAATAAACCCGAATTTCAATATCCAACCACAAAACTCAAGAATTCCAACTGATTCCACAAAAAAAAAGTAAAAAACATATCAAATTACGCTAAATGAAACTCATAAAATCACACGTGTACATAACTGACACATATACGTACTGTTTGAATGATACATCTAATCTCTTACACGTCCGGCAAATTAATGAAACGACGAAGATGGAGCAATGAAGATCGAGCATACGAGAGAGATTTGATAAAGCACGTGAGGAGGAGAATAGTTTTCGTTTCAAACCCTAATTTGATTGAAGATTTTGCAAATAATTTGTTTTTTTCTTTTTTTTTTTTTTTTTTTTTAAATTTGATCTTTTTTTAGAGAGAGAAAGAGAACGCTAGGGTTTTTTCTTTTAAAAAAAAAAATAGACACGGAAGAGTCAAAGAGGTTTATTAGAATTTTCGGGTGAGAAAAATGAGAAAATACGGTAAAAATGGTTATATAACGAGACGTGATTTCAGCCGTTGGTTTTAGACTGTACGGCAAGGATTGGAAGTGGGTTGTTGGAACCCTAACAGAAAAGAAATAAAATTCGAACTGTAGATTATATCCAACGCTTGAAATTTGGAAATTGAAAAGATGGACTGTCCGATGAGTTGGCTTAGTTTAAAAAGTGTTCGATGGATAAGGGGTGTAAAGTTACATATCTGAAATCTGAATATGCTTTATGGGGCCTGTGAACTGGACATGGAATTCGGTAGAATTACGCAAGTACTTATAAAACAAAATTGATGACGCGCAGGTAAAGTTGGTGCGTTCTATTTTCATTATTACGTGCGTTTGGTTACGTGATTTTTAGAAATTTTGTGATTTTTATTTTTTGCTTTTGGATTAATGTGTGTTTTAAAAATATTAAAAGAGTTAAAGAATATGGAGTAGTAACTAAGAATAGATAATTGAGATTGAATTGAAAAGTTGAGGTAAATTTATTTTTTTTGCCAAATAGGCTCTATATTATATAATATGGGTCTCACACACAATTACCTTACTTTTGGGCTTATAACTTAAACTTACTGCACGGCCTGATACTACTTAATTATACCCGTTTAACATCCTAAAAACTCAAATATACGTTCTGTGAAGAAACGCAACAATACGTACATCACAAGCGAGTTTACCTGATTTTGCCTCTGGCTTTATCAAGTCGAGCGTCTTCTCCGCGATTTTTTTCAGCGACTGCGAGTTTCCATGAAGATTTTCGGAAACAATGTGCTCTCATGAGGATTTTGACGGTGTGCTCCAGTTGTGAGCTTTTGTGAAGATTTAGCTATTATCTGAATTAAAATCCTTTCAACTAGGTATTTTCTTCCAATTTCTTAGATCTAGGTTTTAATAATCTCCTGCTGATTTTTGCAAGTCTGAGTATCATTTTTAATAATTTCAATTTCAAGATTTGTTAGTTGGCGTTTCCAGTGAATTTTCTAACATTTGAATTATGAAATATTGATACACATCGGTTTGAACGTTTTGAAAATATGATTTGATTGACTCAATATGCACATGATGATATATATTATCCTGCGTTCAATTCAGAATTATCAGGCATTGATACCTTACTGCAACTGGCATGAAAACTATGAATTTTTTTTTTTTTTTTTTCATTTGCAAGCTTGAATCATGAAGTATCAGCTTATGATATAATAGTTTCAGGTTAATTATTCATTACTGAACTTTATGATTGAGGTATCATACAGTGATACAAGAAGTATCAGACATTGATACGTTATTGCAACTGGTATGAAAACTATGAATTTTTTATTCATTTCTAAGCTCCAATCATGAAGTATCAGCTTATGATATAATAGTTTCAAACATTATAACTGAGGTATCATACATTGATACATTATGCAAAATCACTTTTGAGTTGTTGTGAGCTATTGTTCATTGATTCCTTACTTTTTTATCAATTCAGATATGGAATCAACTCTAGTTCTCTTACATTATGGTGGAAAGTGGACAGAAGACAGAGTATATAGACTACGAAGTTGTTGGAATAACAGTGACATTTGGGTGCACTTATACTGGATTTGTAGACACTATATATTCAACATTAGAGTTAGATAGGACAAGAGTAAACATAACTATTCAGTATAAACTGAAGAAGGAGCTACCCCTCGTGAAATTCTTTAACAATAGCTCAGTATTATTCTATTTGGAGTTGAAGAAAAAGAACCAGGAGATTGATTGCTACCCATTGATAATAGATATTATCATGCCTGCAGAAAGTATCACGTCTGAAACTTCCCAGAGCATCCAACCACTTTCTGCTAATATGCAAGTTGAGGGCAGCAAGCTAATGGACTGTGCTGAAATTGAAAGTACAATCACACAATCTGAAAAATCAATTGAAGAAATTGCTTTGGAAGTGTATGAGCAAATACCACAGTTTGAAGACGAACATACTGAAGTACAAGATATTGTGACTTATGATGCAAGTATTGACACAATAATGAACAGTCAAATTTTCCAAGATAAGGAGCTGTTGAAGACATGTATCGCAAAGTATGCAATGCGTAACATGTTCCAATACAAGGTAAAAAGATCAGACAATAAGGAGTATGTCTTGGTATGTGTAGATCATAGTTGCCAATGGACTTTGAGGGCTTCAAAGGTTGGAAAAACCAATACCTTCAAAATACGCTACATAAGAAATGACCACACATGCTCATTGAATGTTGCGTTGGGTGATCATAGACAAGCATCAAGTTCAACTGTAGCAAATTGTATTAAACACAATCTTGCGTTTCTAAACACAAACTACACCCCAAGAGATATAAGAAAACATATGCAAAATGAGTATGGAGTGACGATGAGCTATGATAAAGCATGGAGAGCCAGAGAAAGAGCATATGTATTGTTGAAAGGACATCCTGGAGAATCATATCAAAGACTTCCAACATACTTACACATGTTACAAGTAGCAAATCCTGGAACTATAACAAGTATGGAAATAGATTCAAACAACAGATTCAAGTATTTGTTCATGGCATTGAGGGCGTCAATTGAAGGTTGGGAATACTGTAGACCAGTTATAGTGATTGACGGGACATACCTAAAAGGAGCTTATGGTGGCACGTTATTCACAGCGTGCACTCAAGATGCCAACAACAGCATTTTTGTGCTTGGTTTTGGGATTGGTGATAATGAAAATAATGATTCTTGGGAATGGTTCTTGAGTAGGATAAAGGAAACATTCGGTATCCGTCAAGGTTTATGTATTGTCTCGGATAGGCATCCTAGCATTGATGCAGCAGTGGAGAAATTGTATCCAAATGTGATGCATGGTGCTTGTTCATTCCATTTACTAAAAAACTTAAAGACTACATTTCCAAAAAATTCAAAGGATTTAGTGCAATCATTTAATGCAGCTGCAAGAGCTTACACCAAACATGAATTTGATTATCACATGTCACACCTTGACAAAATAAACAAGGAAATTCGTGGGTACTTGGTAAGATTTCGCTTATTTAGTTAGTTTAATCTTATGAAACTTATAAAGAATATCTTATGCTGATTAATTTATTTTCATTTTGTACAGGAAAAAGCAGGGTCTGAGCATTGGACAAGGTCACACATGACAACTAATCGATACTCAATCATGACATCAAACATTGTAGAGTCAGTGAATTCGGCAACAAGGACTGCCAAAAAGGAACATGTAGAGACTTTATTGGAATGTTTAAGATACATGTTACAGCGTTGGTTTTCAAAAAATCGAGATAAGGCAATGGGTACATTCACAACTTTGGCAACTAACCAGGAAAAATTGTTACGAGATAAATTTAATGAATCACGAAGGATGAAGGTAAGATTTTAAATAGTAGTAAAATTTATCTGGCATGAGTATGACAATTTAGCAGGAAGTATCATGCGTTGAAACTTCTGTGATTTCTATTGATACTTCATTTTTTCTACACAACATGTTGATACTACATTTTGTCTAAAAGAGCGTCTCATATAATTATATTATGTTTTTTCAAATTTGCATCGATATCCCATTGTTTCAATGGAGAGTATCATGCATTGATACTTTTGTGAATTCTATTGATACTTCATTTTTTTTTTTTAATTATGCTGACAACTTATGTGACACCTAATTTAATCACAGGTAATTCCTTCTACACCAGTGCTTTTTCAAGTTGATAGCAAAGGCAATACTCAATCAAACATTGTGAACATCCAAGAAAGGACGTGTACTTGCAATAGGTTCCAAATTGATGAAATGCCATGTGCACATGCTGTAGCAGTAATTGCAAGTAAAAATTTCAACCCCTATGATTATTGCTCAAGATACTACACAAAGATATACCATGTCCAAACATACAACGGTACAGTTATGCCTCTAGGGGATCGTACAAATTGGATTGTTCCTGAAGATATCAAGTTAAGAAACGTATTGCCTCCTATTCCAAGGAGACAACCAGGTAGACCTAAAGAAAAACGATATAGATCAAAAGGAGAACCGAAAGCAGCAAGAAAATGTGGAAGATGCAAAGAGTATGGACACACACAAAATGTATGCAAAAGACCAGAGCCGTTGCCCCGAAAGTCAAAAAAAAAGAAGACAACAAACTGAAATTTGCTGCTACATAGATTCATGCTATGAAACTTACACCTTCTATTAGTCCCATTTTAACTTTCAAGTCAATTTTTTGCACGATAATCATTACTTTCTATGATTTCTGTTAATTTGTTCCAATAAAACATGAGTTCCTAGTCATGAAATTTCTCATATTCAGAATATTTTTCAATTGTGTTGGACTTTTGTTATCCTTCACCTTCAGTTTGTCGTGCCTTTAACTTATAGAATAACATTCATATTTGACGTCAAAAATTGCAAAACAAGTAAGTATCATAGCGTGATACGTAAGGCATCATGGCGTGATACTTCAAAAAATATCTACAGAAAACTACTTAAAACCTTCAAGTATCATAGCGTGATACTTAAGGAATCATGGCGTGATACTTCAAAAGAACTTCAATTATATGAAAATACCTAAAACATTCAAGTATTATAGCTAATACCTTCAAGTATAATAGCGTGATACTTAAGGAATCAAGGCGTGATACTTCCATAAAAACTTCAGTTACATCAACTTATTAAAACCTTAAGTATCATGGCATGATACTTAATGTGTCAAGGCGTGATACTTCAGAAGAACTCCAGCTACAAAAAACACCCTTAAACCTTGAAGTATCATAGCACTTACGACATCATTGCGTTATACTTCTAAACTTACATAATACTACCTGTGAACATAAATGTAAATGTACCAGCATATGAAAATACTTCAAAAGAACTTCAGTTACATGAAAATACCTAACACGTTCAAGTATCATAGCGTGATACTTCCACGAAACTTCAATTACATAAATCTACGTAATGTATCATGGCGTGATACTTCAGAAGAACTCACGCTACACAAAACTGCCTAAAATCTTGAAGTATCATAGCGTGATACTTAATCTATCATGGCGTGATACTTCAGAAGAACTCCAGCCACACAAAACTGCCTAAAACCTTGTAGTATCATAGGGACGTTCAAGTATCATAGCGTGATACTTAAGGAATCAAGGTGTGATACTTCCACAAAACTTCAGTTACATAAATCTACGTAATGTATCATGGCGTGATACTTCAGAAGAACTCAAGCTACACAAAACCGCCTAAAATCTATAAGTACCATAGCGTTATACTTAAGGTATCATTGCGTGATACTTCAAAAGTTACATAATACTACCTGTAAGAAATATGATACCTTTCAACATAAATTTAAATGTACCAACATATGAAATTCAATTCCATATATAATAAAACATGGATGCATCAAAATATGTAACTCCATTTCATAAAAGTGATATATCAAAAGATATGTAAAAGGATTTCTATACGTAACTCCAGCTCAAAACAAACTAAAATCTATGTTGTTAGACCTTTCCTACTAATCGTTTACAAAAAAACACTGCATCAACTAATAAACTACTTTCTGGATAGTTTATCATCCTCAGTCAGGAAAAAGCTCCTCTTCTTTCCCTACTAAACTACTTTCTGGATGGTTTATCATCATCAGTCAGACAAAGCTCCTCTTCTTTCCACTTTGCATATTTGAAAAGGTAAGTAGCTATATTCACACGAAATGTAGCTGCGTCAAAAGAGTTCTCCATCTCATGCATCTTTCCGTGAATGAAGTATAGTGCATACCCAATGACAAATACCCCACAATCAACACTTCTGAAAATGATATAGAAACAAATTTTTCAAAACAGGCAGACATGAAATATACCACTAAAATACAAAATTAATATACAAGAAAAAAAAACAAGGAAGAAAAGATATTACGAACCCACTGTCCTGCTGGGGGATATCATGTATGACTTTAATGGACAATGGACGGAGTCGATCACTAATATTTACATTCGGATCAAAATACTTTGCATCCTTTCCATCCCAATAACCAATACTTTCCAAGAGATAAGGAAAAATACTAGAGAATGGCTGAACATGATTTATAACTTCATCATCACCGAAAAGATGACTATATGAGTTATAAACATTTAGGCAGCGACGTTTCATTTCAAACTCAGCAAGTATCCAATGCTTCCTTGACTCCATCATAATTGACACAAGAACATGATCAACGTCAATCCAGCTGGTATTGCAACACATACTTCGACCCAAAATATATGAAACAAGTGCCTTTTGGTCAGCAAGTGAATACGGGTTGGACAAAAATGACTTATATATTCCTCTAATCAAACCCTCAAACAAGCAATCAGTTGTTGTTGCAGCTAGTTTGATCTTGTCAGAGTATTTAACCATTTTTCGAAGGTAGAAGAAAGCAATATCAATATGCTGCAAAAATCGTACAACGTATAAATATCAATAAATTACAAACAAGAAACATATATAATGATAATATAAATAACTTACAGTGTCCTCCAATAAAGAATCGGGGTTGCATAAGTAATACCACCATATTTTCTGACTAATTTTGGCAATTCCAAAGTCAGATGGGGGATCAAGTACAATACTAGGCTTTCCATATTTATAAATCCTTAAAACAATGAAGCAAATATAAGAAACTTGGACAACTATGTGATCAGAAACAAAGGAAACATGAAATATATTATGTAACTTAAACAACTTAAATAAGTATCATATTATGAAACGTAGAATAATATATAATGAAACTTAAAACAAGTTTTAAAAAAAGGAATTGTGATATTATGAAACGTGAAGAAACATATTATGAGACTTTATGAAAAGTATCATAGCAGAAAACATAAAGTATCAAATAATGATAAAAAAAAGGTGTCAAAGAAACAACAGCAAGAAGTATCATAATATGAAACGTGTAAAAAGTTATTATGAAACTTAACAACTTACTTGTTCCCCTCCTTAAGACCTTGTCTATAGCATGCTACAAATTCGTTCAAGTCATATTCAGATGGTGGTATCATTAGATCATTGAAAGCTGAAGTTCCTTTGACAACCCTCGTTGAGGAAGCATTGACAACATTGTAATTTTCAGCCTTCACAAAAAAAAAAAAAAAAAAAAAAAAATTGTTCATTAGCAACTAAAAAAAGTGAACAAAATTCAGTCAAAAAAAAAGTGAACAAAAAATTTATAATTTTTAAAAATTGTACCAGAACATCCACTTCTGTATATGCAGCTCTTGAAGGACATGCGTATGAATCAAACCTCTTGAAATCCTCTTCAGTAAGTTCCACCATAAAATCAGAAAATTCAGATTGTGATGTTTGCGAATCTGTCAATAAGTCAAATCTAGGAGAATGGTACAATATCCATACAAACATTTACTGCATCATCGAATGTTTTTGCATCATCTGATTTTACTACAACATCGACGTTTTCATCATCTGATATATCCACATCATTAGATACATTTGCATCATCAAATTTTTCATCAGATACTTCTGCATCATCAGATTTTTTACACACTTCATCGTCCAACTTCATACTTCCTTTCAGCCCCTCGATAAAGTCTGCAATCATCATCCTAACATCTTCCTTTAAACTTTCCATTCCACTCAAAAAGTTATTTTTCAACTCAGTCTGGTCTGAAGAAATTTGCTTCTGTTTTAATTTGATATCGCATAAATGCTCCACAATTTGGGCACTAAGACCAACCTGGATTATAAAAAATGAACAGGTATCATGCTATGAAATGTGAATAAACATCATGTAAAACTTTAACAACATTTAAAAGAAAGAAACTTCAAAAAATAAACAGATAGAAGTATCATTTTATGAAGCATGCAGAAATATCTTACGAAACTTACACAACTCAACATGGTGAAGTATCATACTATGAAACGTGAAGAAATATCTTCTGACACTTAAACAACTCAACATAAAAAAGTATCATGATATGAGACCTGAACAAATTTCTTATGAAACTTAGACAACTCAACAGAAAGAAGTATCATATCGTGAAATATGGGAGGAATAAGATATGAAATGAAGAAACATTTTTCACCTTGTCCCTTTCCTTTTCCCCATCGTGCACATTGACGGAAGGGTATGGATTATGTACATGGTGATCCTCACTGTCATCATCAAATAACCCAAAAGTGTATGGACGTTTTTTTCCTCCATAGTTGCCTCGATCACTTCCAACTCCATCTGAAAAATAACAAAATATAGAAAAAACATTAAATGTTTGACATACAAGTAACTATACAAATCAAATCAAATAAATTGCTCACAATGGGGGCATCAAAAAAAGTCTTCTGGAAATTTGCACACGTCTTGCGCTTGTCCTTTTTTTCGGTTTTCCAACTGAGAATCCTAGGGTATGATGTACTCAACCTCTTGCACACATGACCTTGCAAAGAAGGAATACTTTCATATGCCCAAATTTGTAGAGCCAAAGGAAATCCATTCAGTCGATAGCCATAATATGGAGTTTTTGTTTTTTTATCAAAAACAGGCTTCCTGTCCTTAAGAGCAGCTTTAAAAGAATTCAAAGTTTTCTTGAAGATGTACTTTCCCCATGAAAAGATCTCACCCAAATCTTCATCAATAATATTGAAAATGGCATCCTCAACCAATTTATCATAACTATCTCTGCACAAAAATCCTGATACTAAATAGATCACAGCAAGCTTAACAACATCGAGGTCATTTGCATCCTGGGGGAGGCTGCTAAACACCTCCCCTACTTCTACTGATGTTACCCTTCCATAATTAGCAAAATACAACTCTTTCAACCTACACCCAGATCGGTCAAACTCGGAAAAATCATCATTCCCAACAACTCTAAGTCCAGTGACTAAACAAAAATCTTCCTCTGAGAAACGAATATAACTTCCACCAAATTGAAACCACATCTCATTCTTCTCAGCCTCTGAAACAAAAATTTACCTTAGAAGCAAGCAATGGATAAGCTGAAGTTGCAGGTAAATTTCTTTCATATTGATATAATAACCAAAACAAGTTTTCCTGAACATTTTCCGCTGCGACGGAGAAAGCTTGCATTTGATATTCGTCACAATTGATTCATCATATTTCACAAGTGGTTTCCCACTCCACCACTTTGTCGAAGGCAATAAAAATTCTCTGTCCTGTAGGATGATACCACTAACTACATAAGTAACATATCATGATACTTCCACGAAATAATATAATACTTGCAAATGTACTGACAATTAGAGTACTAGAATTTGTATAACATCAAATTAAATCAACATTAACAAATTTCAAAAGCAAATTTCAAGTCAAAATTTAAAAGGATTAAATGCAACTCCATTACCTTAGGAATATAAGCATCATCATCCAAAGACTGTACTTCTTTATCATCTGCAGTCATTTTGAGTTTCTGTTTCTTCTTTGCAGAAGATGCTTCATGCTTATTGCTCTTCCATTTATCGCTTTTATCGACTTCTTGCTTTTTTAAGTGGAAAAAGAGAGAAATGTATGCCACAAATACAGAAGTATCGTATTATGAAACGTAATGAAATACATTATGAAACTTAAACAACTTAACCTTATTGTATATTTTCAAACTCTTCCGTTTTTTGCTTTTATCGACTTCTTGCTTTTTTAAAGTGGAAAAAGAGAGAAATGTATGGCACAAATACAGAAGTATCGTGTTATGAAACGTAATGAAATATATTATGAAACTTAAACAACTTAACCTTAATGTATATTTTCAACATCCAGAAACTGCTGAAACCTTATAGTATAGCGCATTGTATGACTTAATACCATAACTAGACCTTAATGAATAAGGGTTGTAAATCTATTTACCTGCTTCCTCTTGTTCGTGCTTCCAGAACTGGTCCTTTTTAGACACTGCAAGTGAATAAATCAACCACACAGTGAGATATTTCAATAAAGAATTAGTTTAACACACAATTTGATGGTAAATATTAAAACTTACACTGAGCACAGGGTTACTCTGTTCAGTTTCTTTTGTCTCTTTCTTCTTCCTTCTCGAGACACGCTTCAATGACCTATTTTTCATTAGAACTAATTGTAACAAATTTGTAGATTTCGATGCTGATCTCGTAAAATTTCCTCTCCTAGTAGTTACCATTGGCAGATAACGAGGGGATGCCTTCGAAAAGGGAGAGATTCTGTCGATTATTATTTGGAAGAACTCTATAAATTGTTTACAGATGGAGCGGTTTATGATTTTCGAAGAACCCTAGATATAGTTCTCAAGCGGCAGCGGTTTCTACCTTCAAACAGCGGGAGCAGTTACTGAAGAAGAAAAACATACCGCTTGCACTGGGAGAGATGGTGTCGATTTATTTGCAAGAACTACAGAAATGATCGAACATGGAGCGGTTTATGATCTTGAACCCTAGAAATCGTTCGACGGCGGGAACCGCTTCTCCATTCCAAAGTGGGAATGTTTTCTCCCTTCGAGAGCTGTTATACGTGAAAGGAACGTAATTACCCAGTAAATTAAACTTTAAGTCTAAATGTACAATTTTATCCTCTGAAGTATTTTTAACTAAATTTTAACTCTTAAAGTATTTTTAATTTATGGTAAAAAATAAGGGTATACAGTGCAATATTCCCATATAATAATATGAATTATTTTATTTGAACAATACCCTTGACAATGAGCTTCACAAAAACTCTTTCATTACCAAGGACATTGTGAGAGTAAACTTATATTGTAGCCACCATTTGGTAAATGTAATATTTTTATTTATAAACCACACAATTTTCCAAACCACTTTTTAACCGCACATTTTTCTCTCTTCAATTTGCAACCACTACTTTTTACCTCAAAATCATAAATAAACCAGTTTATAAATCAAACAGTGTTACCTCTCGTATTATGTATGGAAGTTGTTATTCAAAACTATCGATTTCAATAATTTATTTGTAAAATTTTAATGGTTATACATAATTAACAAAAATTCAAAATGCATAAATGATAGGGTGCATAATTATTGTTTTATTTGTGATACTTCTTCTTAATTCAACAACTTTAAATGCTTAAATTTTAGATATTAATCACATTTTATGTTTTTTAGATTAGATGGAGGAGTTAGATCAAAATGGATTCAATATCACAAATTAAAAGAAGAAGTTTGGAACTCAAAAGTACACAATCAGAGAAGAGTTTGGCATAAGGCGTGGGCACGCCTTATTATTTCAGGAAAACTTTAATCACATGGGTGGACTTCTCCATATGCCTAATTGGGCCGTGTGTGTTCCCCTTTTTTTGTCCCAACTTCTTGCAACTGTGTTGCTGGACATATACCCTAGTGCTGTCGACTAGTGGTTTGATCCAAAAAAGACAAGTCCAATTGTTGGATAATCCAATTGGTTTTTTGGATCAAACCACTAGTCGACAAGTCGACAGCACTAAGGTAAATATGTCCAATTGGTTTGATCCAAAAAAGACAAGTCCAATTTATCCAACAATTGGACTTGTCTTTTTTGGATCAAACCACTAGTGGACAGCACTAAGGTAAATATGTCCAATTGGATTATCCAACAATTAGACTTGTCTTTTTTGGATCAAACCACTAGTCGATAGCACTAAGGTAAATATGTCCAGCAACACAGTTGCAAGAAGTTTGGACAAAAAAGGGGAACACACCAAAACCTAAAGAAGGGGTTAAAAAATCCGGACATTGGGAAGAAGCCCAAGCCCAAGGAAGAAATTCTAGGAATTAAAGAAGAATTGCTGGTAGACTTTAGAAGGCAGCTCACGTTGGGAAGGAAAGAATGAGGTTGGTAGCAATTAAACAATTGGAAGACGGGGGCACGGCAAGAGGAATTCATTGGAGCAGCCACGTTTTCATCAATCTGGAATTTAGAGTTCGAGACTTTTGTTTAATTATTATTTTTTTTTTAGTTTTTGATTAACAATGTTAATGAGTAGCTAATTCTTATTCCAGTTCAAGGATATTCGAAATTTTGATTCACAAAGAATTGTGAGATCTAATTAAATTTAATTGTTCCTTTAATTGTTCTCTATTTATATGTCTTTTGCTTGTGAATTGAAGTTGTTATTTTGATCGATTAACGCAAAGTGCACGTTGTTTTAATTGTCAAAATGATACTTAGTCAATTAGAAATCTAAATCCGTAATTGTTTAGGTTTTCTAATATAAGTGACAAATAACATAGTTGATTATAAATTGATTTTTGACTCATGTTATGAAGACATATAACCTAATTTAAAAAAATCAAGCGCTTGAATTTGTTGGTTAGAATTGGTCGTCTCTCTAGAAATTAATGCTATTAGTAGATTAAACCCTACGATCGTATATAGGGTTGTTTATTGATTAAGAAAATAATCAACGAGCGTCTCTTGATTATCGATAAAGTAAGGAGAGATATGCTGTTAGATCGTATCAATGACCATAACCAATTTAGAGAATGAGTTAAGGATTTTATTTTTGCATCCATGATCAATTCTGTTAATCAATACTGAGATTATACCTTGGGCTGGATATTTATTTAATTTGATATTTTCAACAATTTTAACTCCGCGATTGTTTATTTACAATTTGATTTTACATTTGAAATTCAAATCCTCCCTTATTTTTAATTTATTGTTTTAATTTTCTTGAAAAATTAAATCTAACAAATCTCTGTGGATTCGACCTTACTTACCACTATCACAATTTATTTTTATAAGAGCAAGAAAATATTATTATTTATTGGATTCGACACCCATCAAATTTTTGGCGCTATTGCCGAGGATTGGTGTTAATCAGATTTAATTTTTCATTTACTATTTTATTTATTTATTTATTTTTATCTCTTTTACATATTTCTTTATTTCTTTTATACTCCGTTGTTCTCATACAGGTGAGTTGCAATACGACCCTGAAATTTAGAAGACAGCTCGAAAATTGAGTAAGGAAGCTAAATTGTGCAAACAAATCATATTGAACCTAGTAGTTGACCCGACAGATTCAAAAACTGATTCTTCTAGTGGTTCTGAAATATAGCAAGAGAAAACAATGGCCAATGATGACAGAACTTTAAGCGAATTGGCTGCACCAAATGAAAATCAACAGCCATTTTGCATTTAGTATCCTGTCTTAGATGTGGGATTTGAATTGAAATCTGGATTGATCCATCTGCTACCCAAATTCTATGGACTTGAGAATGAAGACCCCCCAAAAACATTTGAAAGAATTCCACGTGGTGTGTTCAAGTATAAAACCACAATGGGTGACTGAAGAGCAAATCAAGTTGCGGGCTTTTCCATTCTCATTAGCTGACAAGGCCAAAGATTGTCTGTTCTATCTACCACCAAGTTCTGTAGCTACATGGACAGGGATGGTCAGATTATTTCTTGACAAATATTTCCCAGCCTCAAGAGTTGCAAATATCAGAAGAGAGGTATGTGGAATCAAACAGAGAGATACTGAAACCTTGCATGAATACTGGGAAAGGTTTAAACAACTGTGCGCAAGCTGTCCTCAACATGGAATTTCTGAACAATTACTCATTCAATACTTCTATGAAGGATTGTTACCAATGGAGAGGAAGATGATGGATGCAGCTAACAGAGGAGCTATAGTGAATAAAACCCCAACTGCCCTAGGGATTTGATCTCCATCATGGCCGCTAACACACAGCAATTTGGATTCAGACAAGACACCCATGTAAAAAGGATGAATGAGGTAAATGTATCTTCTCTTGAAAATCAAATAGCAAATCTAACCTCTCTTTTTCAACAAATGGCTAGAAAAAATATGCAACGGGTTAAAGCATGTGAAATTTGTGGTGCCGCTAGTCATCCAACGGACACCTGCCCAACTCTTCAGGAAGATTCATTTGAGCAAGTTAATGCAGTTGGGAGATTTCCAGGTCCACCTCAACCGAAGTATGATCCTTATCCAAATACTTATAACCCAGGATGGAGGGATCATCCCAACTTTAGTTGTCAGACCAAGCCGCAATTCCAACAGTTCCAACAATTCCATCCTAGACAGCCTACACCTCAACCGCAACAACCTTCTTCGAGTTCAGGTATGTCTCTAGAAGAAATTGTGAAATCACTTGCAACTAATACACAACAATTTCAACAGGAAACGAGGACAGGCATGAAGAATTTGGAGACTCAAGTGAGTCAATTGGCGTCAACTGTGAGCCGATTGGAATCTCAAGGAAAATTACCTTCCCAAACCATTGTCAACCCAAAACAAAATGCGAGTGCAATTACCCTGAGAAGTGGGAAGGAACTGAAAGAGCCTAGTAAGTCAAAGTCAGGTAGTTTGGGAGAGGAAATTGAAAAGAAATTCATCCCACAATGTCAAACTGACCAACCTGAAGTACTTGACAAAGAACAAGCAAAGATTTTCATGACACCTCCTCCATTCCCTACAAGATTGAGCAAATCCAAGAAGGAGGAAGAAGAGAAGGAAATCATGGAAACATTTCTAAAAATTGTGGTAAATATTACCTTACTTGATGCAATTAAACAAGTGCCTCGATATGCTAAATTTCTTAAGGAGTTGTGCACCAACAAAAGAAAATTGAAAGGGAATGAAAAGATAAGTGTTGGAGAGAATGTTTCAGCTGTTTTCCAGAAAAAATTACCTCCTAAATGCAAGGACCCAGGTATGTTTACTATCCCTTGTAAAGTAGATAAAATTAGAGTCGAGAATGCCATGTTAGATCTAGGAGCTTCAATAAATGCCATGCCCTTATCTGTTTATTCATCTTTAAATACTGGTCCATTGAAAGAAACAAGTGTGATTATTCAATTAGCTGATAGGTCCAATGTGTACCCTGAGGGAGTCTTAGAAGATGTTTTGGTTCAAGTAAATGAATTGATTTTTTCTGCTGATTTTTATGTACTTAATATGGAAGAAGATGATTCTTCTAATCCTACACCTATTTTACTGGGAAGACCATTTCTTAAAACATCTAGGACAAAAATTGATGTGCATGCTGGAACACTCACAATGGAGTTTGATGGTGAAATTATTAAATTTAATATTTATGAAGCCATGAGATATCCTAGTGATGTGTCCCCTGTTTATGTTGTGGATGTTATTGATCCTCTAGCACAAAATATTTTTGATCTTAATGATGATGATTAGTTGAATGTTGCACTTAGCAGGAACTTCACTCGTGATGGGCTAGAGAAGGCTATGAAGAATTTTGTGTTGGATTTGGATTTGCAAGAAGCAATTCATGAGCTTAAGTCACTTGAACAGATAAGGTATAATGTATCTCAAGTTGAATTGCCTATTTCTTACATAAAACTTCTTTCTTCTATTTAGCAGGCACCAAAATTGGAATTGAAACCCCTACCGGACCATTTGAAGTATGTTTCTTAGGAGAAGGAGAAATGCTCCCGGTAATTATTTCCAAGAAACTCTCTCCCCTAGAGGAAGAGAAATTAACTTGGGTGCTTAGGGAGTATAAACAAGCGATTGGGTGGACTATAGCTGACATTAAAGGATTGAGCCCCTCTACTTGCATGTATAGGATATTACTGGAAGAAGATTGTAAGCCCTCTAGAGAAGCCCAACGAAGACTGAATCCACCAATAATGGAAGTGGTAAAGAAAGAAATTTTAAAACTTCTTGATGCAGGTATGATCTATCCGATTTCTAACAGTAAATCGGTGAGTCCAGTTCAGGTAGTCCCAAAGAAAACAGGTATAACAGTGATTAGAAATTCTGAAGGTGAGATGATCCCTACTCGTGTTGAAAATGGGTGTCGAGTGTGTATTGATTATAGGAAGTTAAATGCTGCAACTAGAATAGATCACTTCCCCCTCCCATTTATTGATCAAATGCTTGAGCGTGTGGCAGGTCGTACTCATTATTTTTGTCTTGATGGTTATTCAGGTTTTCACCAGATTCCAGTTGCACCGGAAGATCAAGATAAGACCACATTCACGTGCACGTTCGGCACCTTTGCGTATAGACAGATGCCATTTGGACTTTGCAATGCTCCTGCTACATTTCAGAGGTGTATGGTTAGTATATTTTCAGATTATGTGGAGAACATCATAGAGGTATTCATAGATGATTTTACAGTCTATGGTAATTCTTTTGATTCATTTTTAACTAACCTTACAAAAGTTCTTGGAAGATGCATAGAAACAAATCTAGTTTTGAACTATGAAAAATATCATTTTATGGTTGATCAAGGAATTATTCTAGGTCATGTTGTGTCCTTTAAGGGTATTGAGGTTGATAAAGCTAAGATAGATATTATTAAATCCTTGCCCTACCCCCACGACTGTTCGGGAAGTTCGCTCTTTTCTTGGACATGCAGGCTTTTACAGGCTCTTTTTCAAGGATTTTTCTAAGATCACTCAGCCCATGTGTAAATTATTGCAAAAGGATATGGTGTTTGAATTCGACGAGGCGTGCAAAGGAGCATTTGATAAAATGAAGGATATGCTCACCTCAGCCCCAATTATCCAACCACCTGATTGGAACCTCCCATTTGAAATCATGTGTGATGCAAGTAATCATGCAATAGGTGCTGTGCTTGGACAAAAAGTTGGAAGAGCTAATCATGCCATTTACTATGCTTCCTAAACACTTGATAATGCACAAAGAAACTATTCAACCACGAAAAAAGAACTCTTAACTGTTGTTTTTGCTTTAGAAAAATTTCGTCAATATTTGCTTGGTACTAAAGTAATCATTTATTCTGATCATGCAGCTCTCAAGTACTTGTTTTCAAAGAAGGAGGCAAAACCTAGGCTAATTCGGTGGATTCTCTTGCTACAAGAGTTTGACTTGGAGATACGTGATAAAAAAGGCACAGAGAATTTGGTTGTTGATCATCCAAGTAGATTAACCACAAGTGAAGAGTCATCACCATTAAAGGATAGTTTTCCAGATGAGTATCTATTTTCTATTAAAGAGGCAGTCCCCTGGTATGCTGATATCGTTAATTATCTAGTTACTAGAACTCTACCATATGATTTGTCTAGAGCTCAAAAAGATAGGATAAAGAGTGATGCTAAATATTATGTGTGGGACGACCCTTATTTGTGGAAACATTGTTTTGACCAAATTATTCGTAGGTGTGTCTCTCAACAAGAAATTCCTTCAATTTTAAAATTTTGTCATACATATGCTTGTCGAGAACATTTTGGTCCTAAGCGAACAACCCGTAAGGAAATAGAGTGTGAATTGTTTTGGCCTACTTTATTTCATGATTCATACATGTTTTGTAAATCTTGTGAACAATGTCAGAAAACTGGAACAATAGGACGTAGAGATCAAACGCCACTTACCCATGTTCTTGTTTGTGAAATATTTGATGTGTGGGGTATTGATTTCATAGGTCCTTTTCCTTCGTCTTATAGTAATGTTTACATAATTCTTGCCATGGATTATGTGTCAAAGTGGGTGAAAGCTAAAGCCACCCGAACTGATGATGCTAAAGTGATTGCGGATTTTGTCAATTCTCATATTTTTGTTAAGTTCAGGACACCTAAATTTATCGTTAGTGATCGCGGGACTCACTTTTGCAATAGAGTGGTGGAAGCTTTATTGAAGAAATACAATGTTACCCACCGCGTCTCTACTGCCTATCACCCACAAACTAATGGACAGACTGAAGTATCCAATAGAGAAATCAAATCCATACATGAAAAGACTGTCAACCCAGACATGAAGGATTGGAGTTTAAGGCTTGATGATGCACTTTGGGCTTATCGAACGGCTTACAAAACTCCCATAGGTATGTCTCCTTACCGTTTGGTATTTGGTTAACCCTGTCATCTTTCAGTAGAGTTAGAACACATGGCATACTGGGCCATTAAGCAGTGCAATATGAGAATGGATGAGTCGGGCGAGCAGAGGAAATTGCAAGTAGAAGAGTTGGAAGAGATCCGCAATGATGCCTATGAGAACTAAAGGATCTACAAGGAAAAGACAAAAGTCTCCCATGATCAAATGATTTCCAGGAAAACATTTTCTATTGGTCAGAAAGTTTTACTTTATCATTCTAAATTGAAATTTTTTCCTAGTAAGTTGCGTTCTAGATGGATAGGCCATTTTCTTGTTACTAATGTATATTCTCATGGTGCAGTTGAAATTCAAGGATTGGATACGGGTAAGATTTTTAAAGTTAATGGACATCACATAAAACCTTTTTATGAAGGCTTTCCGATATGTAATGTTGATCAATTCAATTTAGAGTGCCCAACTTACACAAATTGAGCGACGGGAACGTCTGGCCAAAGACGTAAAAGAAAAGCGCTTCCAAGAGGCAACCCAAATTTTTCTTTAGTTTTAACAACCAATTTTTATTTATTTATTTATTTTTATTTATTTAATTATTTTTATTTATTTATTTATTCACGACTATTTATTTTACAATCCTTGTAATTTTTTGAAGTGAAATTGACCTTGTTTTGATTTTTGGGCAGATATGAATCTTCATTAAGACGTGGGCACGCTCTCACTTGGTTCAAATATTGAAGAAAAACTTGGAATAAGGCGTGCCCACGCCTTACGCGAAGTGCATCTCGGGTTACAAGGTCTTTGTCCATCTCTTCTTTCACCGTCGCGCTCTCCACAGGCTGGCCACCGGTCTACACCAGCCATCTCCATCTTCCACCGCCTTCTGTTTCTCTCAACCCGTCGCTCCCCAAACCCCCATTCGCCTCTCTATCACACCGCTCACACCACCACATTCCCCTCCTTTCTTCAACCAGACGTCGCCCGAAAAACCACCATCTCCGTCTTCTCCACCCTCACGCACGCCCGAAGCAATCACCATCAGAACAATTAAAGGAACAATTGAATTTAATTAGATCTCACAATTCTTTGTGAATCAAAACTTCAAATATCCTTGAATTGGAATAAGAATTAGCTACTCATTAACATTGTTAATCAAAAACTAAAAAGAAATAATAATTAAACAAAAGTGTCGAACTCTAAATTCCAGATTGATGAAAACGTGGTTGCTCCAATGAATTCCTCTTGTTGTGCCGCCGTCTTCCAATTGTTTAATTGCTACCAACCTCCTTCTTTCCTTCCAAACGTCTTCAACCATCTCCATCTCTTCTTTCAACGTCGCGACCTCCACACACCAACCACCAGTCTACACAAGCCATCTCCATCTTCCACCGCCTTCTGTTTCTCTCAACTCGTCGTGCCCCAAACCCCCTTCGCCTCTCTATCACACCGCTCACACGACCACCTTCCCCTCCTTTCTTCAACCAAATGCCGCCAGGCGAACCACCATCTTCGTCTTCTCCACCCTCAAGCAGGCCCGAAGAAATCACCATCAAAACAACCCGTCACCCACCTCCTTCGTTCAAACCGCAGCCTCCCCTTTTCCCTCAATCGCCGGAACCCTAACCTTCCATCATCGCCGCTACCTCTGGCTTCCATCTCCGACTCAACCTCTCTCTGCACTTTCAACCACCATCGGTCATCAACCCGCACCTCAACCTTCTTCTCCCCAGCCTGCTGGCCTTCTTTCGACACCCATCAAATTTTTAGCGTCGTTCCCAGGGATTGGTGTTAATCAGATTTAATTTTTCATTTACTATTTTTTTTCATTTTATTATTTTTTTCTTTTATTTACTTCTTTATTTCTTTTATGCCCCGTTGTTCTCGTACAGGTGAGTTGCAATATGAACCTGAAATTGAGAAGATAGCTCGGAGATTGAATATAAGTTGCGCAAACAAACTAGATTGAATCTTGTAGCTGACCCGATAGATTCAAAAACTGATTCTTCTAGTGATTCTGAAACAGAGAAGAGAAAGCAATGGCCAATGATGAAATAAATTTAAGGGAATTGGTTGCACCAAATGAAAATCAACCACTTTGCATTCAGTATCCTGTCTTAGATGTGGGATTTGAATTGAAATCTGGATTGATCCATTTACTACCCAAATTCTATGGACTTGAGAATGAAGACCCCCAAAAACATTTGAAAGAATTCCACGTGGTGTGTTCAAGTATAAAACCACAAGGAGTGACTGAAGAGCAAATCAAGTTGCGGGATTTTCCATTCTCATTAGCTGACAAGGCCAAAGATTGTCTTTTCTATCTACCACCAGGTTCTTTAGCTACATGGACAGGGATGGTCAGATTATTTCTTGACAAATATTTCCCATCCTCAAGAGTTGTAAATATCAGAAGAGAGGTATGTGGAATCAAACAGAGAGATACTGAAACCTTGCATGAATACTGGGAAAGGTTTAAACAACTGTGCGCAAGCTGTCCTCAACATGGAATTTCAGAACAATTACTCATTCAATACTTCTATGAGGGATTGTTACCAATGGAGAGGAAGATGATGGATGCAGCTAGCAGAGGAGCTATAGTGAATAAAACCCCAACTGCCCTAGGGATTTGATCTCCATCATGGCCGCTAACACACATCAATTTGGATTCAGACAAGATACTCCTGTAAAAAGGGTGAACTAGGTAAATGTATCTTCTCTAGAAAATCAAATAGCAAATCTAACCTTTCTTATTCAACAAATGGATACAGGAAGTATGCAACAGGTTAAAGCATGTGGAGTTTGTGCTGCCACTAGTCATCCACATGACACATGCCCAACTCTTCAAGAAGATTCATTTGAGCAAGCTAATGCAGTTGGAAGATTTCCAAATCCACCCCCAAGCGAAGTATGATCCTTATTCAAATACTTACAACCCAGGATGGAGGGATCATCCCAACTTCAATTATTTGACAAGGCCGCAATTCCAGCTTAGACAACATACCCCTCAACCACAAGAACCTTCTTCCAGTCCAGGTATGTCTCTAGAAGAAATTGTTAAATCACTTGCAATTAATACACATCAATTTCAACAGGAGACTAGGACGGGCATTAAGAATTAGGAGACTCAAGTGAGTCAATTGGCATCAACTATGAGCAGACTGAAATCTCAAGGTAAATTGCCTTCACAAACTATTGTTAATCCAAAACAAAATGTTAGTGCAATTACCTTGAGAAATGGGAATGAATTGAAAGAACAAAGGAAGATGAAGCAAGGAAACTTAGGGGAAGAAATTGAGAATGAAGTCATTCCTCAACCTCAATCTAAAAGACTCAATAGAGAACCATCGAAAGTTTATGTGACAACTCCTCTGTTCCCTACAAGATTGATTAGATCCAAGAAGGAGGAAGACGAGAAGGAAATCCTTGAAACTTTTCGAAAAATTGAGGTAAATATTCCCTTACTTGATGCAATTAAACAAGTACCTCGTTATGCTAAGTTTCTCAAGGAGTTGTGCACCAACAAGAGGAAGTTGAAAGGCAATGAAAAAGTAAGTATGGGAGAAAATGTTTCGATTGTCCTCTAAAAGAAACTGCCTCCAAAATGCAAGGACCCAGGTATGTTCACTATCCCTTGCAAAATAGGTAAATTAAGGGTTAAGAAAGCGATGTTAGATCTAGGAGCTTCAATAAATATCATGCCCCTGTCTCTTTATTCATCTTTAAATACTGGTCTATTAAAAGAAACGGGTGCGATTTTGCTAATAGATCTAATGTATATCCTGAAGGTGTCTTAGAGGATGTTTTAGTACAAGTAAATGAGTTGGTTTTTCCTGCTGATTTTTATGTACATAGTATGGACGAAGATTCTTCTTCTAATTCTACACCAATTCTTCTAGGAATGCCATTTTTGAAAACATTTAGGACAAAAATTGATGTGTATGATGGTACACTCACGATGGAATTTGATGGTGAGATTATTAAGTTTAACATTTATGATGCCATAAATTGTCCTAAAGATGTTAATTCTGTCCATTTTATTGATGTTGTTGATTGCATAGAACAGAATGTTTTCCAACTTGGTGAAAATGATGGCTTGAAAGTTGACAATAACAAGTATCGCAAAGTTGATTGCCATAGACATAAACCTTTCTATGAAGGTAACCTGATGGAGAATGTGACAAAATTGAGCATTGGGAATCCAAATGATCCCGGTTGAAGAAAGAAAAAAATGAGTCTAGCCAAAGACGTAAAAGAAATGCGCTTCTGGGAGGCGACCCGAATTTTTTTCTTTAGTTTTAATAAAAAAAAAAATTATTTATTTATTTATTTTAGTCTATTTAATTATTTTTATTTATTTATTCACCACTATTTATTTTACAATCTATGTGATTTTTTGAAGTGAAATTGACCTTGTGTTGATTTTTGGGCAGATATGAATCTTCATTATGACATGGGCACACTATATGGAGAAAACACTTGGTTCAAATATTGAAGAAAAGCTTGGAATAAGGCATGCCCACGCCTTACCCGAAGTGCATATCGGGTTACAAGGTCTTTGTTCACAACTTGGAATAAGGTGTGCACACGCCTTACCCAAGGTGCATCTCGGTTTACAAACAAGGCAGGAAAAAAAATTCTTAACTCATTATCTAAATTGGTTATGGTCATTGATACGATCTAACAACCTATCTCTACTTACTTTATCGATAATCAAGAGAAGCTCGTTGATTATTTCCCTAATCAATAAATAACCCTAGATACAATCGTAAGATTTAATTTACCAACAGCATTAGTTTCTAGAGAGACGGCCAATTATAACCAACAAATTCACGCACGTGATTTATTTAAATTAGGTTATACGTCTTCATAACATGAGTAAAAAATCAATCAATAATCAACTATGTTATTTGTAACTTATATTAGAAAACCTAAACAATTACGGATTTAGATTCCTAATTGACTAAGTATCATTTTGACAACTAAAACAACGTGCACTTTACATTAATTCACAAGCAAAAGACATATATATAGAGAACAATTAAATTTAATTAGATCTCACAATTCTTTGTGAATCAAAACTTCGAATATCCTTGAACTGGAATAAGAATTAGCTACTCATTAACATTGTTAATCAAAAACTAAAAAGAAATAATAATTAAACACAAGTGTCGAACTCTAAATTCTAGATTGATGAAAACGTGGCTGCTCCAATGAATTCCTCTTGTTGTGCCGCCGTCTTCCAATTGTTTAATTGCTACCAACCTCCTTCTTTCCTTCCCAACGTGAGCTGCCCTCTAATGTCTGCCAACAATTCTTCTTTAATTCTCAGAATTTCTTCCTTGGGCTTGGGCTTCTTCCAAATGTCCATATTTTTTAATCCCTTCTTTAGGTCAAAGTGTGTTCCCCTTTTTGGTCCCAACCTCTTGCAACTGTGTTGCTGGGCTTATTTACCTTAGTGCTGCCGACTAGTGGTTTGATCGAAAAAAGACAAGTCCAATTGTGGGGCTTATATATATATATGTCCAAAGTCCCAAGTCCAAGTGTAGTCCTATGCTTATTTTCCTCCAAAAACGATGGCCCAATTAGGCATATGGAGAAGTCCACCCATGTGATTAAAGTCTTCCTAAAATAATAAGGCGTGACCACACCTTATGCCAAGCTCTTCTCTGATTGTGTACTTTTGAGTCCCAAAATTCTTCTTTTAATTTGTGATATTGAATCCATTTAACCCCTTCATCTAATCTACAAAACATAAAATGTGATTAATATCCAAAATTTAAGCATTTATAGTCATTGAATTAAGAAGAAGTATCACAAATAAAACAACAATTATGCACCCTATCAAATCCCCCCACACTTAGACAGTGCTTGTCCTCAAGCATAAACTAGCTCAAGTTAATGAGTTGTTCTCATCATCATTCATTCTTCTATCTCCAACTATCCATCTACAATCCAACATAAGTGATGCGAACCCCTTCGGTGCGTTGACCGGAAATTCCCACAACAATTTTAATACCAACCCAAGAAAGCTAAAGTGGTAAATAAATGGATAAACACCTTAACCCAAGTTTAATTCTAACCCAAAATTCAAGGATTAACAAACCCTAGCCCAATGGGGATCACTTAAACAAATTCCAAGGTGGGGGAAATAAACAACAACACAAGAATAACAATAATCAAGCAAAGTTGATTAAATTCCAAGAAGATAACAAGATCAAAGAGGTTTAACCTTACCTCAAGAAGGGGGTCTTCAAGACCTAGCTCTCAAGAGCAATTTTCTTAACATCCAAAGTTATTATTTACAAATGAAGAGAAATGTGAATATAATGTACAAAATGGGAAAAATGTGCAATTTCGGTATTTACAAGAAAAACCCCGTTTTTGTGGAAATTGCAAGAAAACCCCGTTTTTTTGAAAAATGAGGTGTTTCGGTCGACCAACTGGTCGACCGAAATTATTTCGGTCGATCAACCTCTTTGATGTCGGATCTCGTCGTGGGTCCCACTGGCACGCGCATCGAGGTTTGACTTTCTCGATTCTCATCATCCCCTCCCTCTTGAAAAGGATTCAACCTCGAATCTTGCTTGAGTGCACTGTCGTGAGACTCCTCGAACTTTGATCTTGCAACATTGTGTACCACAGGTTCATGCAATGAAGTTGGACCTTCGCGATTCTCATCATCTCCTCCATCTCGAAAGAGATTCGACCAAGAATCGGCACCTACAATAAAAATAGAAAATTCAGACACAATAAATGTAACTGAAATTTCATACTCACCGTGTAAAATCAATTTGTAGGCGTTGCGAAGAACTTGAGAGGTGCCAACATCGCAGGGTAGCATTTTGGATTTTATTCGATTGGGAACCTGTTCTCTCCTTGAAAAGAACCATTTCCAACCACCCGGATCAAATACGAATCGCCTCCTACCATGGTTGGCATGGGACATACATTGTATGCCAATCCCCTCAGATGGAGGCACGGGCCTCCTGCAAAGGGGCTTAACCAGATTTGCTTTGTTATGCCCACCTATACTAACATTTCCATCAATAAATAAGTACATCAAGCTCAAAAGAGTTAGTAGGCTAGGGCCATAAGCAACATCAAGTGAAGAAAATTTGCTAATAGGATAAACACTTTTATTGCAAGCAAATTTAACAACCACAAATTGAGCATCATTTTTATGCAAATGCACCACTCCCCCAAAGAAAAGATTCATCATGTTGATAGCAATGTGGGTTTCATGATATGTAGTAAAATGTGAAAGTTTAATACCCCTACCAACATCCACAAAATTAGCATCATTTCTTTTCTTTAGTTTAAGTAAACCCAACACAAAATCCATAGAATGATTAATCCAATGTTTACTGGGAACGTGCAAATGTGTGTATAAAACTTGAGGTAAAAACTTAAATTTAGCCATTTTGAACGTTTGGCCTTTACCACAAGTGCAAACATGTTTGTCACCAATTTTCCAATGAGGCCAATAAAAGTGATCACAAAATATCTCCAAGGCCCCCTTGGTTTCAAAGTGCCCAATCAAACAACCAACATGTGCCTCACCCATTAGAAATTCGCACATGACATATTTAAAAACAAACAATCCAACTTTCCAAAACAAATAGTTATCATGCCCATAAAATCCATCAAAATATTGCTCATAGCACGATTCACAAATGTTTAACAAATTCGGATTAGTAACGTGGATGCCCTTAACATGCTTAATACAAAATGAGTTGGCACTTAGACAATTAGGTACACATAGAAATTTGAATTTACAAATGAGGAATTTATCATGCCAAGGACCTTCATTACATGCAACATTTCCACATGACAAAATTTCATTTGTCAAGTCCACATCAATGTCATAAAATCCTTTGATGTATTCCAAATATAATAACCTTGCTCTCGAAGAAGTGTTAGGAGCATACCTCCTAGATGTTGCATCGGTTACCACATTTTCTTTACCTTGATTGTATTTGCTGTGGTAGGAAAATATCTCCATAAAGTTCTTCCACTCGGTATGACTTTTGAGTTCTTGGTTGCTTTGATAAGTCGGTCTCACAATCTCCTGCAACAAAGAAGTAACCAAGCTAGGGAGGGCATTGTTAGAAAATTCAAGAGTAAAGAACATTTTTGTGTGATCTCTCCTCTCAATTTTCTTTGTGGCACTCATCACTCCCTCACCTTTTTCTGAGGTAGTAACCTCAACTCTCGATGCTTCTCTCGCCTCTCCTTTTTCTGAAGTAGTGGCTCCAACTCTCATTGCCTCTCCTTTTTCTAGGGACGTGGCCCCAACTCTCTTACCCTCATTTTTATTTTCTTCAATTCTCTCAATTGAATCTTCATTTTCAATTTCTTTCTCCTTTTTCTTTTCTTCTTCATTTTCACCTTCCTTGTCTTTCATTTTCTCCTCTTCTTCCTCCCACTCCTTCTTGAGTTTCATTTGATCTTTATGAACTTCCTCCAAACTCAAAGATAGGATCACAACCTTTTTTTCATTCATTTTGAAGCTACACCGGTTCCTCCCCCTATTAAGATTCACATTTCGCTCACATTGCCAATGTCTCCCCAAAATTATGTGAGTAGTGTGTAAGGGAACCACATCACATAATATTTGATCACTATAAGTACCAATGTGAAAAGTAAGAAGAACTTGTTCACTTACCCTCACCTCCCCATAGTCGTTCAACCTTTGCAATATATAAGGACTAGGATGCTTCATAACCGGTAACCTCAATTTCTGAACTCTACTAGCACTCACCAAATTAGTGCCAATCTCCCCATCTATCATGAGACTACATGGTTTATCACTCACTAGGCACCTAGTGTAGAAATTATCCTTCCCATGTTCCTCCACCTCATTAGTATGGGCCATAGATTGTGGTGGCCTAGCATTTATCTCCAACACTCCCTTCTCATTATCACCCCTCCTATGGAATGATGGACTTTTCATTTTTGCCTTATCAATAATATCATCAATTCCATCTCCACTCCTATCTACCCATTCTCTTCTCCTCCTATTCATACTCCATTCTTCTTCCACTTCTCCACTTCTACCCATTCCATGGAGTGATGAATTTTGCATTCTCGCACTATCAATATTTTCATCAACTCCATTTCTCTTACCTTCTAACCACTCTCTTCTTTTCCTATTCTGTTCACCATCCCTTTCATCATCCCAAGCATCCCTTCTAATTTTCCTATTCAAACTCCCATTTTGTTTTCCACTTCCATCCCTATAAACAATGTTCCCAAATTTATCCCTCACCCTTCTTCTACTACACATCATTTCTTCATCTCCCCTATTTGATGTACTCTCCCCTCTTGTCCCTAAATTTTCCAACTCACCCCCACTTTTCTCCATTTGTCTAGCCATGGTGGTTGAAAGATTTTCCAACAAGTACTTCAAATCTTGAGTTTGAGAATTGAAAATGGACATGGTGTGCAAGTGTGAAAGTGTTCTCACAAGAAAATATTTCTCTCGTGTTTCACTCAAATTTGGCTTTTACCCTCTATTGAACTCACCACTCTTGCCTTTTTCCACTCAAAATCTCCTTTCTCAAGTTCTCCAAGGAAGGTAATCAACTAAACCACAAAGTATAATTCTTGTGGAGTTAAAGAAATCACCAACAAGGAAGAAGGAATTTAGAACAAGTAGACACAAATAGCAAGTAGAATTTATGTGCTTGCTATACTCAAAAGGAACAATATCTATGTGGGATAAGATGCTAGGATCACAATTTCAACAATGGGATTGAAAAACCACAAGTATTAGACAAGGCATATATGTAGAGCAATAAGCACATAGAGTGTAAATTTTGAATGAGGCGATTTATCAAACACCTTGTACTCAATTTTTGAATGACCTTGAATGTGGATAATGTGGATATATGAAAACTCCCACAACACAATTGTGGCAAGAAGTGAATGATCAACAATTATCCAATAGATGAAGCAAGTGATATATGGAATAAAATGTTGATAACACAATCTCAATGATGGAAATTGGATAGCCCCAAGTAATTAGCAATATATGGGCATTGAACAACAAAGCATGAATGGGGTATTTTTCTTTGGGACAATTTATCAAACACTTTGGATAATGTAGGAAAGTAAGTGTTTGGGCTAATAGAAACCCCCAACAAATTCAACAATCAATATACTCAATACATGAAATCAACAATACACATGGGCATATAAATTTCCCCCAATTTTTTTTCTCAATTTTCGGATTTGTTTTTTGTTTGTTTGTTTGGATTTTTTTTTTTTTTTTTTTTTTGTTGAATAACAACAACAATAATGTAAAGGATAGGTTTACCAAATTAGAGCCAAGCTCCGATACCAAATGATGCGAACCCCTTCGGTGCGTTGACCGAAAATTCCCACAACAATTTTAATACCAACCCAAGAAAGCTAAAGTGGTAAATAAATGGGTAAATTACACAAAATCATACTTTTAAATTGAAAATTTTTTAAAGCAGGCAAACATAAACTAATTTATCAAATCAAGTGTTAATTTAATAAAGCAAAACCTAAACCTATCAGTCTTTCCTTCCTCTTTCTTCTCTGTTTTTCTTTGTCTTTCTTCTCTATCTTCACAACACATCATTGCCCTTTTCTAGTATTGTTTCTTTGAATTGATCATATGACACGAGCTGTGAAGCCGTCACTAACATGGTGCGATTCACGGTGAGAGAAGAGCCGCACCACAGGCCAGTGCTGGATAATCCTTACCCCTACAGCAATGGGTCCCACATGATGTGGAGGTGGAGGTGGAGGCGGAGGCGGAGGATGGTAGACATTGCCGACAGATGCAGGAAAAGCAAGAGCAGGACGAAAGTTATGAACCGCCGGATTGGGTGCAGACGCTTCGCCCTAGAGTTGCATCCGAACCTTAATCAAATCCAGTAGGTGGGTGCTACACCCTGCAACAATTGGAATTAGAGTTCATCTCACTGGAAACTAGGAGACGAGAACGAAGACCGAAAGCTATGGATGAATAGTGTGGAAAGTTGGTTCTCTGAGACATATGATGAGTGGAAGGAAAGAACCTCTTCGGATATGAAGCTACAGAAATGTCAAAAATTTCACCCTTCATTTTTGAGTTTGTATTCGTGTGTATATAATTCTATTTCTCAATGATTTTAACACAATTGTTTAACTTTTTCCTTTGGTTGAAGTAGTTGTGATGGTAATGTTTTTGAGTCGACGACGACGGTGGTTGTGGTGGTAGTAGTTGTGGTGGTGGTGTGTAGACAATAATTAATTACAAATTATAAAATTGAAACAAAATTACAAAATTGAAATAAAGTTACAATTGTAATTAATTACTAAATTGAAATAAAATTACAGTTGTAATTAATTATATATTGTAATTCAAGTAATTAAGTTGCAATTGCAGTTGTAATTAAGATGAATATAACTAATTTAATTAATTTTAGCAAAAGAATTTTTCAAGTTTTACAAAATAATTAATTACAATTGTAGTTAATTGCAAAATTGAAATAAAGTTACAATTGTAATTAATTGTAAATTGTAACTAATTACAAAACGTAATTAAGTTGTAATTAAGGTGAATGTAACTAATTCAAATTTTTTAACAAAAAAATATGTCATGTTTTATGAATTGCAACTTAATTGTAATTAATTAGTTAGTTACACTGGTAATTGATTACAAAATTGAAATTAAATTATAATTGTATTTTCGACTATGGTTCGATGACGAGGCTGTAGTGGTGGTTGATTATAAAATTACACTAATTTAATTAATTATAAATTATGAATTACACTAATATTTTATTAATTAATAAGTTACAATTGTAATTAATTACAAAATTGAAATAAGTTACAATTGTATTTTCGACGGTGGTTGTCACGGTGACTGATTAAAAATTAAGTGGTGATTGGTGGTAGCGGCGGTGATGGTAATTAATTACAATTGTAGTTAAATTTACAATTGTAACTAATTAGAAATTGAAATAAAGTTATAATTGTAATTAATAACAAAATTGAAATAAGTTACTATAATATTTCCGACGTTGTGGTGGTGACTGGTTACAAATTAGGTGGTGATCGGTGGAGGTGGTGGTAATTAATTACAATTTTAATTTTAATTACAATTACAATTGTAACTAATTATAAATTGAAATAAAGTTACAATTGTAATTAATTACAAAACTGAAATAAGTTATATTGTATTTTCGACGTTGTGGCGGTGACTCGTTACAAATTAAGTGGTGGTGGTGGTGGTAATTAATTACAATTTTAATTAAAATTACAATTACAATTACAATTACAATTCTAACTAATTACAAATTGAAATAAAGTTACAATAATAATTAATTACAAAACTAAAACAAGTTACTATTGTATTTTTGATGTTGTGGCGGTGACTGGTTACAAATTAAGAGGTGATCGGTGGTGATGGTAATTAATTACAATTTTAATTAAAATTACAAATTGAAATAAAGTTACAATTGTAATTAATTACAAAACTAAAATAAGTTACTATTGTATTTTCGACGGTAGTCCGACGACGACGGTTGTAGTGGTTGTTGATTACAAATTACACTAATGTAATTAATTGCAAATTACGAATTACACTAATGTTTTACTAATTCATAAGTTGCAATTGTAATTAATTACAAAATTGAAATAAAGTTACAATTGTAATTAATTACAAAACCTGATTTCTGATTATAAAAAAATACCTGATTTTAAAAATTATTTTGATACTTTTGTAATTAGTTACAAATCACCTGATTTCAAAAAAATTCATACTTAAATGTGTGTAATTGTGTACTTAACCCTAAATAAATGGATAAACACCTTAACCCAAGTTTAATTCTAACCCAAAATTCAAGGATTAACAAACCCTAGCCCAATGGGGGTCACTTAAACAAATTCTAAGGTGGGGGAAATAAACAACAACACAAGAATAACAATACTCCAGCAAAGTTGATTAAATTCCAAGAAGATAACAAGATCAAAGAGGTTTAACCTTACCTCAAGAAGGGGGTCTTCAAAACCTAGCTCTCAAGAGCAATTTTCTTAACATCCAAAGTTATTCATTAAAAATGAAGAGAAATATGAATATAATGTACAAAATGGGGAAAATGTGCAATTTCGATATTTACAAGAAAAACCCCGTTTTTATGGAAATTGCAAGAAAACCCCGTTTTTTTGAAAAATGAGGTGTTTCGATCGACCAACTGGTCGACCGAAATAATTTTGGTCGATCACCGGGTCGACCGAAAGGGGACTTTTGGTCGACCGCCACTCAGCCGAAAGCGACTGAAGCTGGGTCAAAAATTCCTCTGCAGAAGATCGGTCGACCGGAAGAATGTTCGGTCGATCGAAACTTGGTTGAAGAATGTTCGGTCGATCGAAACTTGGCTGAACTCCAAACTTCTCATTTTTGGTTCCAACTTGATTCTTAGCTTCTTTTCTTGATTTATTCACATTGTTTAGCCTTGAATCTTGAACCTCTTCGATGTCGGATCTCGTCGTGGGTCCCACTGGCACGAGCATCGAAGTTTGACTTTCTCGATTCTCATCAATAAGGCTAGTTACTTCAACAATTTTTTTTCAAAATCCACATGTAGTGGGATTTAACACCTCACATTAGATTCACACAATACGCTCAAAGTGTTTAGGGTGTAAAGTATATATGTACTCTCAAGTCAAAGCATAGAAAACTCTTGCCATAGGCGTGCTAATATATCACATTGGAGTCACCAATGGTTTTGAATGCAAAGTGAGGGTCTTAACACCGGTTCTAATGGGGCTTGGGTAAGGTGGGATAGAAAGGATATATTTTTGGCTAATTTCATCGAAGGAATTATACAAACTTCTTCGTAAGAGCTCACTTAAAATTCATGTACTTCAATCAAATAACTCCATGCCCCATTGTAGTTTATATCCTTTCACCTCTCGTGAGTATCCCGTCAACAACTATCAATGAATTACAACATGGGTGTTAATTTCAATCAACTTGAAAGCACGAAATATAGACCAAGCAATTCAAACCACTCATAAGCATATGTAATGAGAGTTAACACCCTCACAAGGTATTTCTCTCTTCGCACAAAGTGTATAAGGTTGAGAATTTTCACTCAGCTCAGTGCATAGAGAATTCATTGCCACAGACTGCTCAGATGTCATGACCGGAGCTAACAATAACACAAGTGCAAAGTAAAGGTCTTTATTTGTTTGTAACGGGGCTTCGGGTCAGGTAGGATAAAAGGAACATATTTAGGCTAAGTTGAGATGAGAGTTTACAAGTCGATTTGGTTCAAAACGATAATCTCTTACTCCACCTTTCAATGTGATTTTCCATAATTTCGTAGCATCCAATCGATTCACCCATTGACTCTTATTATGCATTTGGGGTTTATTCTCTTCACCAGATTTTTTTTGTACAACTTGATTTCTTTTTGACCCCATTATTACTTAATCCTTGATTAGCACAACGTGAAAGCACCCATTTTTCTGAAGTTTAGTCTGTCTCATGCTTCTCAATTAATACAAGCTTGTGAAATTCCTCTCTTGTGGGTTCAAGATAGAGGTAACATGAAAGAACGGGAATCCATCGCTTGTAGCGTGGCAACAAAATTCCAAAAACAGGCTAAAGCTCAAAGAGGCTTCTATTGGTACATGTATCATGGTAGGCTCTTTTAGAAGGTCAAATTGGGTTTCACCTAATGCCTTTACTATATTTTGCACTTGAGTCAAGAAACTATAACAACATGCACAAGAGAGCACATCCAAGAACAAACTAACCATGCAGGACACACATCAAAGAATAAGAGCTTAGGCTGTGTTTGATATGCGAAATTTTTCATGGAAAATATGGTTTTCCACGTGATTTTCCAACTTTGTACTGTTTGGTTGCCTAAGTTTTTCATGGAATTTATTTTTCCACTTGCCTCGAAATCCTATAATTTCCTTATTTTGGATGAATTCGTTTTCCCAAGGGGGATGAGGTTTTATTTTCCATGGATAACCTTATACCATTTTCGTTACGTTTGATCCTTTTTGTTATTGTTAATTGATTTTTTTTTCTAAAAAATAACATCATTATTATTAAGTACAAATGTATGAAAAAATAAAAAAAATATTATTAAAATAGATAAATTTTACTTTATTTTCCATGGAAAATAATATCAATCAAACAACAAAAGTTGGAAAATTCCCTACTTTTTCCACCTAGAAAATTAAACCAATCAAACACATTAAACTTCCAATTCCCAAGAATTCAATTCCCTAGAATTCAATTCTCTAAAATTCATTTTCTTTCCACCTAAATTCCACCTCGCTATCAAACGCAGCGTTAATATAAAAATAAAAGAAGTTCATAAGCTCAAAAACTCACAAATTACGATTTATATGTGTTGCTCCCATCCATTTATGAGATATAGGTCATTGCTTGGTCCTGGTTTCAAAGTCAAATTAATGCTAAAAAAGAGTTGGGTTAGGTTAATCGGAGTGGTGTTACAACAAATCAACTTTGGTTTGACTCAATTAGGTATAGATTGCAACTCGACCACTTTATTCCATAACATTTCTTTCACAGCATAAGTCTTTGATTTTCAATGTCTTTTATTCTCAACCAAAATAATTTGAAGCTCAAGTGAATAAGCCTGTATATTCCTTTAATGCAATGTTCAAGAGAATGAAATATTAGCAAATAATAGGAATTCTCATGGCTTGTATTGTGGTCTCATTTTCAACAAAAAGGCTATAGCTCAAAAGTAGCTTTCTAGGGGTATATTTCAAGCTAGACATTTTGAGAAAGCTAAATTTGGCTTCACCTAAGTGCCCTTACTTATTTAGTGCATTAAATTACCAAGAGGCATCTCAACATGCATAATAGAGCAAGTTTTAGAAGAAATCAACTACACTTGACAATCACACATTCAAAGAAATAGAGCATGTTGTAATGTTAAATGTAAATGCTCAAGAGGCTCAAAAGCTCAAAAATTAGGGTTAATGCGCATCAAATCCCACACAGTCTTCAATCAATCCACCATCAAAAGTATTAAACAAGAATTTAGCTACTCATGCAATTTGTCAAAAAAAAATTTCCCGAGAATAGAGCAAACATGAAAGATAATGAAAGAAAAGAAAATTGAATTAGAATTAAAACAGAAAGTGTAGGTTTAGAAATTAAGTAAAAGCATCTCCCACCCCCACACTTAGTCCAAACATTGTCCTCAATGTTGCAAAAACAAAAAAAAAAAAACAAAAATTGCAAAAATTTGACAATAGAGGACTTCCCTGAAGATATGTAGCTACGAACTGGATGGTGGCGAAGGCAGAGTGAATCCCATGTGAGCAAAGAAGGCATTTTGATTTCTTTCCAGTCTTGCAAGCCGACGCTCAAGCCTATCAAACCAATCATCATAATGTCCTGTGGCAGGCCTCGTGGATGTGGATGCAGAAGAATGATAGGGAATGATGGCCCTTTCAATGTTTCTGGTGGTAGGAAGCGTGAGAGTAACCCAAGGTGCAATGGGCCCTGGTTCATGAAATTTGTACGTACCGCCATCCTTCCAAACCAAACCCATGATCTCCAAGCAATGTAAGTCCAATGGTTGCATCTCGCAAGAAACATGAAGATCATTATTAATATGATCAATCAAATTTTCATGAATAGCTAAATGAGTGATCAAAGATCCTAAAATCAAAGGACGTTTGTTTGTCAAACATTAGCAAATTGTGAAGCTAACCAGTAATCATCATAATGTCCTGTGGCAGGACTCGTGGATGTGGATGCAGAAGAATGATAGGGAATGATGGCCCTTTCAGTGTTTCTGGTGGTAGGAAGCGTGAGAGTAACTCAAGGTGCAATGGGCCCTGGTTCATGAAATTTGTACGTACCGCCATTCTTCTAAACCAAACCCATGATCTCAAAGCAATGTAAGTCCAATGGTTGCATCTCGCAAGAAACATGAAGATCATTATTAATAGGATCAATCAAATTTTCATGAATAGCTAAATGAGTGATCAAAGATCCTAAAATCAAAGGACGTTTGTTTGTCAAAACATTAGCAAATTGTGAAGCTAACCAGTAACCAAGATTCACCTTGATTTTGTTTAACATGCACCAGAAGAAATAAAATTCAGATTTTGACAACACAGCCGCTGAATCTTTCCTACCTGAAAAGGTGAATGCAAGCAACCTATGGATGTATTTCAAGGCAGGATCACGAAGGAATGAATCTTTGGATTTGCTTGGGTGATAAAAGTTAGAAGTGGACAGTGTTCTATATAAAGAAACTGGTTCAAAATCCTCCATATAATCACATGCACTGTTCAAGTATTCCTCGGTTTCAGAATATTCCTTATCAATAAAGCCAAAGGCCAAGTTAAAGTCAGTGATCGAAAGCTTGAATTCTTTCCCCGTGAGTCTAAACTATACTACCCGAGGGCTATTTAATGTGAAATCATCAGGTTTTTTGAATTCAAAAGTAGTGTAAAACTCCCTAACAAGTTCAATATTGGCAGGATACTAAATGGAAAAATAAGTACGCCATCCTATATTATCAACTAGCTCAATCACATTCCTGTCAATATGCAAAGTTTCCATAGTAATTCTATCAATGTATTTACAAGGTATGATATACTAATCACAAATTTTCCTATACCGTTCTTTGTCTTTTTTCTTTGTGAGTTGTAGGTATCCATTCAAATCAGAGTCAGAAGGTGGAAGAATATGAATACCTTTACCAATTCGAGCTCGTTTGCGCGCAGGTGGATTGACCTCATCAGGGGCTGGTCTGGTTTCTGCAATGGGAGGTGATCTCACAGGTTTCTTCGAGCTCCCATGACTTGTTTGAGGTACTTTGTCTCTACCCATAATGCCCAATTCGATAGTGACAGTTACGGGCATGTGTGATGGTGGAGAGAGGAGAAGAGTGTGTGGGACTTGATGCACATTAACCCTACTTTGTAAGCCTTTGAGCCTCTTGAGCATAGTGATGGCAACGGTGCAGGTTCGGGTCGATTCCCCGTGCCCCGCCCCACGACCCGCGAATTTCGGGTCGGGGCGGGGTGGGTCAACCTACCCGCCCCGTTTAATTTTTTTATTTAATTTTTTATTTTTTCGGTATTTTTTTTATTTTTTTCCTTATTATTTTTTATTAATTTATTTAATCGGGGAGGGTTCGGGTCGGGACAGCCAAAATCGCACCCGCCCCGCGACCCACCCGGGTCGGGGGAAATCGCCCCATACCCGCCCCGCCGACCCGCGGGGCGGGGTTTTTTCGCCCCATTAGGAGCGGGTTCGGGTCGGGTTTTTTGTCATCTCTACTTGAGCATTTACATTTAACATTACAACATGCTCTATTCCTTTGAATGTGTGATTGTCAAGTGTAGTTGATTTCTTCTAAAATTTGTTCTATTATGCATGTTGAGATGCCTCTTGGTAATTTAATGTACTAAATAAGTAAGGACACTTAGGTGAAGCCAAATTTAGTTTTCTCAAAATGCCTACTTTGAAATATACCCCTAGAAAGCCACTTTTGAGCAATAGCATTTTTGTTGAAAATGAAACCACAATACAAGTCATGAGAATTCCTATTCTTTGCTAATATTCCATTCTCTTGAACCTTGCATTGAAGGAATATACAGGCTTATTCACTTGAGCTTCAAATTATTTTGGTTGAGAATAAAAGACATTGAAAATCAAAGACTTATGATGTGAAAGAAATGTTAGGGAATAAAGTGGTCGAGTTGCAATCTATACCTAATTGAGTCAAACCAAAGTTGATGTGTTGTAACACCACTCCGATTAACCTAACTCCACTCTTTTTAGCATTAATTTTAGTTTGAAACCAGGACCAAGCAATGACCTCTATCTCATAAATGGATGGGAGCAACACATATAAACCGTAATTTGTGAGTTTTTGAGCCTATGAACTGCTTTTATTTTTATATTAAGCTCTTATTATTTGATGTGTGTCCTGCATGGTTAGTTTGTTCTTGGATGTGCTTTCTTGTGCATGTCGTTGTAGTTTCTTGACTCAAGTGCAAAATATAGTAAAGGCATTAGGTGAAACCCAATTTGACCTTCTAAAAGAGTCTACCATGATACATGTATCAATAGAAGCCTCTTTGAACTTTAGCCTATCTTTGGAATTTTCTTGTCACGCTACAAGCCATGGATTGACGTTCTTTCATGTTACCTCTATCTTGAACCCACAAGAGAGGAATTTCACAAGCTTGTATTAATTGAGAAGCATGAGACAGACTAAGCTTCAGAAAAATGGGTGCTTTCACTTTGTGTTAATCAAGGATTAAGTAATAATGGGGTCAAAAAGAAATCAAGTTATACAAAAAAAAAAAAAAAAAAAAAAAAAATCTGGTGAAGAGAATAAACCCCAAGTGCATAATAAGAGTCAAGGGCTGAATCGATTGGATGCTACGAAATTATGGAAAATCACATTGAAAGGTGGAGTAAGAGATTATCGTTTTGAACCAAATCGACTTGTGAACTCTCCTCTCAACTTAGCCTAAATATGTTCCTTTTATCCTACCTGACCCGAAGCCCCGTTACAAACAAATAAAGACATTTACTTTGTACTTGTGTTATTGTTAGCTCCGGTCATGACATCTGAGCAGTCTGTGGCAATGAATTCTCTATGCACTGAGCTGAGTGAAAATTCTCAACCTTATACACTTTGTGCGAAGAGAGAAATACCTTGTGAGGGTGTTAACTCTCATTACATATGCTTATGAGTGGTTTGAATTGCTTGGTCTATATTTCGTGCCTTCAAGTTGATTGAAATTAACATTCATGTTGTAATTCATTGATAGTTGTTGACGGGATACTCACGAGAGGTGAAAGGATATAAACTAAAATGGGGCATGGAGTTATTTGATTGAAGTACATGAATTTTAAGTGAGCTCTTACGAAGAAGTTTGTATAATTCCTTCGATGAAATTAGCCAAAAATATATCCTTTCTATCCCACCTTACCCAAGCCCCATTAGAACAGTTTTAAGACCCTCACTTTGCATTCAAAACCATTGGTGACTCCAATCTGATATATTAGCATGCCTATGGCAAGAGTTTTCTATGCTTTGACTTGAGAGTACATATATAATTTACACCCTAAACACTTTGAGCGTATTGTGTGAATCTAATGTGAGGTGTTAAATCCCACTACATGTGGATTTTGAGAAAATTGTTGAAGTGACTAGCCTTATGTTGAATTGTAGATGGATAGTTGGAGATAGAAGAATGAATGATGATGAGAACAACTCATTAACTTGAGCTAGTTTATGCTTGAGGACAAGCATTGTCTAAGTGTGGGGGGATTTGATAGGATGCATAATTGTTGTTTTATTTGTGATACTTCTTCTTAATTCAATGACTTTAAATGCTTAAATTTTGGATATGAATCACATTTTATGTTTTGTAGATTAGATGGAGGGGTTAGATCAAAATGGATTCAATATCATAAATTAAAAGAAGAAGTTTGGAACTCAAAAGTACACAATCAGATAAGAGCTTGGCATAAGGCGTGGGCACGCCTTATTATTTCAGGAAGACTTTAATCACATGAGTGGACTTCTCCATATGCCTAATTGGGCCGTCGTTTTTGGAGGAAAATAAGCCTAGCACTACACTTGGACTTGGGAATTTGGACATATATTTATAAGCCCAACAATTGGACTTGTCTTTTTCGGATCAAACCACTAGTCGGCAGCAATTAGGTAAATAAGCCCAGCAAAACAGTTGCAAGAGGTTGGGACCAAAAAGGGGAACACACTTTGACCAAAAGAAGAGATTAAAAAATCTGGACATTGGGAAGAAGCCCAAGCCCAAGGAAGAAATTTTGGGAATTAAAGAAGAATTGCTGGCAGACATTAGAGGGCAGCTCACGTTGGGAAGGAAAGAAGGAGGTTGGTAGCAATTAAACAATTGGAAGACGGCGGCACAGCAAGAGGAATTCAATGGAGCAACCACGTTTTCATCAATCTGGAATTTAGAGTTCGACACTTTTGTTTAATTATTATTTCTTTTTAGTTTTTGATTAACAATGTTAAGCTAATTCATATTTCAGTTCAAGGATATTCGAAGTTTCGATTCACAAAGAATTGTGAGATCTAATTAAATTTAATTATTCCTTTAATTGTTCTCTATTTATATGTCTTTTACTTATGAATTGAAGTTGTTATTTTGATCGATTAACGTAAAGTGCACGTTGTTTTAATTGTCAAAATGATACTTAGTCAATTAGGAATCTAAATCCATAATTGTTTAGGTTTTCTAATATAAGTGACAAATAACATAGTTGATTATAGATTGATTTTTGACTCATGTTATGAAGACATATAGTCTAATTTAAATAAATCACGTGCGTGAATTTATTGGTTAGAATTGGTCGTCTCTCTAAAAATTAATGCTATTGGTAAATTAAATCCTACGATAGTATTTAGGGTTGTTTAATGATTAGGGAAATAATCAACGAGCGTCTCTTGATTATTGATAAAGTAAGGAGAGATAGGTTGTTAGATCATATCAATTACCATAACCAATTTAGAGAATGAGTTAAGGATTTTATTTTTGCATCCATGATCAATTATGTGAATCAATACTGAGATTATACCGTGGGCTAGATATTTATTTAATTTGACATTTTCAACAATTTTAACTCTGCAATTGTTTATTTACAATTTGATTTTACATTTGAAATTCAAAACCCCCCTTGTTTTTAATTTATTGTTTTAATTTTCTCGAAGAATTAAATCTAACCAATCATGTGGATTCGACATTCCTCACCGCTATCACAATTTATTTTTATAAGAGTAAAAAAATATTATTAATTTTTGGATTCGACACCCATCAATGAAATATAATACTTTCGTAAGTTTTATAATTATCGTGACTTGGCAACCGGGCAACGTTGAAGATCAAGAAATAATATCGAAAGTTTTAGATCATATAATCTTTAGAGAATTATTAAGCCCTTGTTTTGTTTCTCTACAAATTTAGATTTTAATCTAATTCAAAGTTAATATTTAATCTTAACCACACATTTTATGGGACCCACAACTTTTTAGCCATACATTTCATTAATTTTTATCAAAATCTATTAAAAATCTGATTTTATCAATACCAAACTGGGCAAAATGTTTGGCTAAATTTGTTTTCATATTTTTTTATTCAAAACAAAAATATATGAATAATAATTAAAATTTAAGAGATCGCATTTTTAAGATCTTTATGAAACACAATTGATGTCCAATAAAAGAAAAAAAAAATCAAAATCCATATTTCTAGAGTTCTGTTATCATTGCAAAAATCAATTCTCCTATAATTTACATACATACAAAAATAAAAAAGAATAAAATTATGTAGAAAATTTAAGCAAACAACTCTTCGCTCTCCACAATATATTAAACGTGTAATTTCTCAAAAATGAAATTAATTTTATAATCACAAAATTATCTAAACAGATTTAAATACAACATTTATCTGCACGAATTCAAAATAAGAATTAAACGGATCAATGATTTAATTTTAATTATACCAAATAATATACTTAAATCGAAATATTATTTTTATTCAAAAAATATTAATAATATAATAGATAAATATGAATTCCAAGAGAACAGTAATTTACAATTATAAAAACATAAAAGTTACATGAAATTTAACAAAAACAACTCTTTGCATTCCACAGTATAGAAAACGTGTGATTCTCAAAATATAAAAGTAATTTTATAATCTCAATATTATCTACGCATATTTAAATTCGACATTAATTTGTACGAATTCAAAATAAGAATTAAACTGATATGGGATCAACTATTTAATTTTAATTACATTAATAAGCTCATGTTTGGAACTCATTATTTCAAACCTCATTTTTTTTTCCAAAAAAAAATAAATAAATAAATCAACAATACATTCTACCGTTAAAATAATCTATATATAAACCCATAAAAATTCTCTACTTTTTAACCACACATTCTCCGAAATTTACTATTACAAATCATATTATTTTGAAATAATTGATCTCAAACAAGGGATAAATAATATACTTAAATTGAAATATATTTTGTATTCAAAAAAAAATTAATAATATAATAGATAAATATGAATTCCAAGACAACAATAATTTACAAATATAAAAACAATAAATTTATATAGAAAGTTTAATCAAAAAACTCTTCGCTTTCCATAGTATACAAAGCATATAATTTCTCAAAAAAATAAAATATTTTATAATCTCAATATTGCCTACATGTATTTCAATACGACATTAATTTACAAAAATTAAATTGACAATTACATTAATCAACACACATTTAAATGCAACATATAATAATACACATTTTTATTTATTTTTATTTCTATTTTTATTTCCATAAATGACGAGTGCATTTCAAAGGAAAATTGTGTGTATTTTGGTGACGGTTACTTTGTTTATATACATATTTCACTATTTTCATACTCAAATCGGGATGATCAGATCGATCAAAAAATTCACGACCTGAACAGAAGATCGAGTCGAATGAACACTAAAATTCGGTTTGGTCAAACTCGATCAACAACGGACTAGTCAACTCGACTTTTGTATTTTAATGAATTTTTTATATTTTAATATTTTTTTACAATTATTTTAATTTACGGTTTGACCCTCCGACCCTTGACCCGCTCTCTAGGTCGGGTTGCTGACAGAGTCGGGTCTGAAAAAAATATTTCTACAGTATGCTCGTGATTTGGAGATTTAGATCCTATTTGACAATCATTTTTAGGAAAAAAATCATATTCAAATAATATGATATTCTGCACTTAAATTGAAAATTTTGCACATTTTTTAACCACACAATCTCCTAAAAACCAATATTCAAAAAATTATTTTTCTCTAATAATGGTGTCATCAAACGAGGGCTTAGTTAAGAACAAAAATTGATGACATTGTGCACGTATGGTATATAGTCACATCAAAAAGTGGAAGAGTTTGAGATCAACATATATATCAATACAAACACAACACTGCATCGTGTATACTTGAAAGAGTTGAATCCGTGATAATTATCTAAAAATAAAGTGAAGTAGACAAAATGACACACAAGGATTTATGAACACATAATTCAGGTGTTAATTTTAGGAAAGACTTGATAGAGTTATGGTTAATTAGGAATGTGTTACTCAATTCCCTAATCTTTATGCACTTGCTATCAATAGCAACACTTTTGATCACAGTCCCATTGTTGTCCTGCAAACTCAACAACAAAAAATAATTTATAGCATCTTTAATTTTCTGAACGAAAATGCTAAATGACCCACCTCCCACGACCCACCCGGTGAACCACCAGTGGTGGTTCACCGGGTGGGTCGTGGGAGGTGGGTTGTGTAGTATAATTCTTTTCTAAATATGTGGACAACCATGAAACATTCTAACAACTCATATCTGATAATTGGAATCAACCCTTTCACCCATATTCAAGAGGAACATTTGGATTTTATTTTAAGCTTAAAAGGCTTTAAAAGTGTCTACAGACATTGAACAAGAATGTTTTTGGGAATGTATTCCAAAAAAACAGGCAGGCTAAGGAGAATGCGGACATCAAAGCCAGAAAATATGCTGAATCCCAGACTCTGGAAGCGAGATGTGTTGTATCTGAAGCCTATACCCAATTTAATAAACTAATGGCTGGTGAGGAAATGTATTGGAAGCAAAAGGCATGCCTGAGGTGGCATGTTGAAGGCAATAAAAAATCAACCTTCTTCCACGCTAAAGTTAGAGCAAACGGAAGTAAAAATCACATTGCTGGCATCACTAAGAATGATGGAACTTGGACTGAAGATCCTCAGGAGATTAAAAACTCTGCAATTCAATTCTTCCAAACCATGTCCTCAGCTGAAAATTGTGTTGAAGATCATGAATTCTTGAATTACATCTCCTAGAGTATTTTTGATGCTGATAATAATTATCTCAACCAACAGCCTACTATTGAAGAAATCAAATCTGAAATTTTTGACATTAATGCTAACAGTTATGCAGGGCCTAATGGATTTAATGGTCACTTCTTTCGTACTTATCTTGGCTTTTAATTTAGATAATTGTAAGTGTTTTTGGATATGATATTACTAATTATGTGTTGATTTTATTTGTTTTAGGAAAAAATCAAATTTTGATGCGTTTGGAGGAAAAACGAAGAAAAATGATAGAAACCGTACAAAAAAATGGTAAAGTGGGACTTAAGTGCAACTTCCAAAAATTGAAGAACTCAAATTGACAAAAATGAAGACATGAGCTGTAAAATTAAACACTAAGGATCAACTTGAATTATTTGAAAAAATTGAGGTTTAAAGTAAAACCTACTACCTATTATTATTGGGCCATCGATTGAAATTGGACTCGACTTTAACAAATCAAGGGGGCCACTGAATTAGGTCGGGAGGAGAGAAAAAACATATACATATATACATTGGAGCCGATTTCTGGGGACAGAGATACACACGGCAGAGGAATCAATTCTTGGGGAAGATATATACATAGAGGAGACAATTGGAGAGATTTTGGGAATTATACAAAAAAAAGAGCCACTGGTGAGCTTTAAGAGGTGGTGACTTTGGATTGAGGAGACAAAATTGGGGGTTGTCAGATTAGTGTTGGGAATTACACACAAATTCTCTCTCTAATTAACCCACAAAAATTTTTGATGTTCAAGAAATAATTGAGCCAACAAAAAAATAAATACGAACACAGAAATTTACGTGGTTCGACAACTTGCCTAGATCTACGGACCTTCGCCAAAGCTTTTTCACTATATATTAAATTGTTACAAATATATAGACTTTCACTCACCAACTCAATCCCACAGACCACAGAGAAAATACAACAAACGAGTTTTACCACATATAATTTCTATCCTTTGATTTACACTACAAAGAGTTACACGAAACTTCACAATATGCTATGCTCACAATTTTCTCTCTTTGATCACAATATGGCCATCAAGATTTCTCTCTCAAGGCACACGGCACTACCTCTCTTGCAGTACATTCAACAAAGCAATATGCACTCCCTTTTATAATACTTCAACCACGTGGTTTCAACTATTCATGAATAGGGCAATCATATCAACTTTCATAATTAGTCAAAAGTATCCCATTTTCTTTTACCTTTTAATTATGAAAGTGACATGTCTCTTTCCTTTCACCAAGAGACAAAGTCTGATTACTCCTCTGTATCACCGAAAGTGCAAAACAAAAGTAGTTGCCATAATCATGCATTTGTTGAATTTTGGGTCAAATACCCAACAATTAGTTGGCTGGGGAGGAGACAAAAAGGGAGAATCTTGAGTGGTTATATTCTTCATTAACGTACATATACACTCAAAAGGGAGAGACGCAACTAGAATAAATCAAGTGGAGCCTTCGGTGGGATTAAAAAGACAGACTTCGGCTGGTTTTTGGAGGAAAAAAAAATTGGAACTCATCTGCCATATTTTGGAAGAAGACGGCCGATGGAGGAGAAGAATTCAGTTTCTTTTGCCCACTTAATCAGGTGATGATTTTCCAATTTTTTGTGTTTAATTCATCAATTAACAAGCTAGGCTAATCTCTTTTATGTATTGGATGAAGATGAAATTTGTTATTTATTTATTTCAATTCAAGAACTACTAGTTTACGAATTTCTTGTGTTGTCTTGATTGATCTTGCATGATTTATTGTTATTATTTGATTGATTGACCACCAATTAAATATATCGTTACTTACTGTAGTCTTGAAAAAGTTACAATAAGTTGGAACATTGCATGATCAACATATGAATACTAGATGTTAGGAATAACACTATGACATGTGCAATCTAAATGATAATTGTGTGATTTAATGCATTCTAAACAATCGTATTCAGACTAGGAATAGATTTGTTTCATGTTTAGGATAAATTTAATTTGTCTTGGAAAAGAAAATTAATTACATGTGAATTATCGATTGTCAAGCAATGCATGAATGATTTAAACTACAAAATTGTTGAATTGAGATAAACGATAACAAGTGGATTCGAATTCCAATACATGCTCCCCATTCATATTTTATCCCCAACATTTTTATTTTCTTTATTATTTATTCATTGCAATTTTTAGTTAAAATAGACAAACAAGCCATCTTTTTATTCATTGTTTCACCTAATTGGATCGACGATAAACTGATAGTTAGGACTAAATCTTATTCCTCGTGGGAACGATAACTCTCAACTCATCAAAATTATTACTTGTCAACGATCCCGTGCGCTTGCGAGATTCACACTGAACAAGTTTTTGGCTCTATTGCCGGGGAATAACGAATTTAGTATAATTATTAGTTTACCTTTAATTCAATTAAATTTTAAATTTTTAGTTTTAAATTTTTTTTTTTTATTTTGTTTTGATTATTCATAATTCCTTGTTTTTCTCTTAATATTGGTCGTTGAGTAGTATATGCTAGGTTTTAACAAGCCTGAACTATAACCAATAGATCATGAAATAGAAAGAATCATTAGACAACGTAGAAGAGAACAAAGAGAGAACGGGGATATGGCAAATAATCAAAATCCTAATCAAAATCAATTGCCACTTACTCCTCATGAGAAAGAAGTGCAAATTCAACCAGGAGCAGTTTTCGATAATGCTCAAGCTCTGGTTGGGGATTATATAAATCCCGAGCTCGCCCATGTACAACAAACAATTGTTTATCCACAATTCGGGTAGGCAAATTACCACCTTAGACCTGATGTCATAAACCTGTTTCAAAATCATCAAGACATCAAGTTCTTTGGTAAGGCGACTGAAAATCCACATGAGCACATTCGAGCATTTTTAATGCTATGCGATGTAATCAGTCAAGAAGGGATGTCAGCAGATGCTTTTCGAATGCGTTTGTTTCCTCACACTTTAAAACATAATGCACGGGAATGGCTACGCTCATTAGCTCCCGGAAGCATTGTATCTTGGAATGATATGGTGCAAAAATTTATCATGAAATTTTTCCCTCCATCTTGAGTTCTCCAAATCAGAAACGAAGTTCACACTTTCAAACAATGAGACCTTGAGACTTACCTTGAAGCATGGACGAGATTTAAGGAATATTTTTGAAAGTGTCCAAATCTGGACATTCCCAAAAATGCTTAGGTTTACATTTTTTATTTAGGATTGCATCCTGAATACCGCAATATGCTTGATGCTTCGGCGGGGGAATCTGTAATGAGATTAGATATTGACCGAGCACATGAACTATACGAGAGAATTGCGGAGAACCAGGCGATGTGGCCTATTGAAAGGGAAATTCCAAGAAAGGTATCTGGTGTTCACAATGTCGATGCAGTGACAAAATTGGCAGCTCAAATGAAAGTTCTATCAAAAAAGCTGGACAATTTAACTCGACCTGTGAACATGGAGCAATAACCAATACTAGTTTGCGAAGGATGCAGGGCAGATCATGTTACAACTAGCTGTCCATTAGCCTCAACACATGGAATGCAATATGAGGAGGTTAGCTATGCCCAGAATTTTCGGAAGTATCAAAATGACCCCTATTCCAATCCATATAATCCTGGGTGGAGGAATCATCCTAATTTTTCTTGGTCTAACAATCAAGGTCAGGGTCATGAAGGAAATTTTCAAGCAAAACCCCCGGGTTTTCAATACAACAATCACAACAACAACAACAACCAAGGAAGCCATCGTTGAAAGACATGTTTGCACAGTACATGGAAAAGACTGAACAAGTCTTTCAAAACCAACAGGCAGAAATAAAAAAAATTGGAAAATCAAATGGGACAGATGGCTGTGGCATTAACAAGTTGAAATCAAGGAACATTTCCAAGCAACACAGAGAAAAATCCTAAGGAACAGGTAATGACAGTGGAAGCTATAAATTATGCAGTTATTGAGACACCATCAATTACAGCTGCACCACCTGTTAAAGCAAATATGTCGCCTATTTCATTCCCCCAGAGGCTTTGAAAGCAGTCAAAGGATGAACAAATCCATGTCATTACTACAAGGAGTGGAGTTCAGTTGCCAGATATCGATGTGAAGAAGAAAGCAACTGACGAGGATCAGGTAACTCAAATAGGCAAGGAACAAGTGGTTCAGTCTAAAAAATCAACAAATGCAAATGAAAAAGAACAGTCAAACATTCAACAAGGTAAGACACCCGTTTCTGCTGATCAACACATATCTTCATTCCCATTTCCTCAAAAGTTGCAGAATACTAAGTTGGAAAAGCAGTTCAAGAAATTTTTGGATGCCCTCAGACAACTGCACATCAACATCCCATTCATTGATGCCATAATAAAAATGCTAAACTATGCTAAGTTTCTGAAAGAGATGTTGACAAAGAAGGGGAAATTTCCAAAAGATGAAGAAGTGGCATTAACAGAAGAATGCAGTGTAATCCTACAGCATAAGCTTCCTCCGAAATTGAAAGATTCAGGGAGTTTCACTTTACCTTGCTCCATAGGAAATTCACACAATTTAAATGCTTTAATAGATTCTGGAGCAAGTATTAACTTAATGTCACTATCTATTTATAGGAAATCAGGATTGGGGGATCCTAAAGCAACTTCAATAATGAAATAATTCTGAGAGTGATTGAAGATATGCTCATCAAAGTTGGAGATCTCATCTTTCCAACTGATTTCATCGTTCTGAATATAGAGGAAGATCAAAACATCCCAGTGATCTTAGGAAGACCATTCCTAGCAACGGGACGAGCTTTGATAGATTTTGAAAATAATGAAATAATTCTGAGAGTGGAGGAAAAACAACAAAGCTTCAGCATGAATAATGCACTCAAACAACCTTCATATCTCGATAAATGCAAAAGGATTGACCTCAAAGAGGATGAAAACTGGAAATTTCACAAGACTAGGAGAAAAGATAATGGATATGGTGGATTGGTTGGAAGGGATAAAAATGGCAATTTGATAAGTGGAGACTAAAGGATGAACAAGAGAATGTCTGCATGTGCAAAAAGTGCATAGCTGAAAACTCTCTTTTCAAGCCACCCTGAGTAGCTAAAATATCAAAGTCAAGCTAATGACTATAAACAAGCACTTGTTGGGAGACGAACCAATTTTCTTTTATTTATTCAGCTTTATATGCATTAGTTTGATTTATTTATTTATTTTTGTATCTTCATCCAATAACACTTCTAATGCATGAATTTCATTTCTGCCTTGATAGGACTGATTCTGCAATAGGAAGATGATCAAGGAACTTTGGGAATGCATATCTCCACCTCTACATTCAGATTGACCAAGGAAGTCCTTAAACTGTTCCATTTTCCCCCAGTTATATTTTTATGTGCTTATCTGATACATTAAGGATAATGTATATTTTAAGTTTGGGGGTGGGTAGTCCATTTTTCTACCATTTTTTCATTTTTATTCAGTATGCATTAAAAAAAAAAAAATTGAAAAAATTGAAATTTTTGTTGACATGTGTATTGCCTATGATATATTATAGATCAAATTCTGCTTTGGCATAAATTTTGGACATGAAAACGTGAATTTTATGAACTAGTTATTACTCTCTAGATTTCATCTTCATGCGCACACAGTCATCGTTGGATTATTACTTGTGGAGGGATTTATTTAATACACATGGGGCAAATTTATGATATTTGAACTTAGGAATGACTTGTAAATCCCTAAACTTAGATAATTAGACATCCCAACCTTTAAAACTTAGAAACTAAACTTGCTCGAGAGCAGTTTATGGGTGGAAAGAAGTGGTGAATGTAGGCTTCAACTTTTAAAGATCTGTAGTTCTTAAAATGTGTAATTGGTTAAAGAGGTCTTGGTCAACGGGTATAAACAATTACCAGCATAAAAACAGAAAAATGCTGAAGGTCTTATTCTACTCTTCAAATGGCTTTTTGACTCGAGTGATTAAGTCCGAGGGGTCTTTCAAACCTAGTGCCCTAAAGTTGTCTGGCTTGGGAGTCACCGACCTAAAGCTCGCTACAGAGGTCAATTAGAAAGCAAGTACGGAGAGTGGACTTATACATAAGACAATTCAACATCTTTAACTTTTCTGTTTAAGCCTTTATGACTCGAGTAATTAAGTCTGAGAGGCCTTTCAAACCTGGTACCCTAAAGTCGTCTGACTTGGGAGTCATCGACCTAAAGCTCGCTACAGGGGTCATATAGAAAGCAAGTATGAAAAGTTTTGCACAAAGATGATAAAAAACATGGATATAAAAAGAAAAAGTCGTCCATAAAAAAAATTAAAATTGGTATAAGCTTGTTGATTGAGACTTTGATACTAAAAGCATGGATTAGGGAACCGCTTACCATTAATTGTTTGGGCAGGCTTAGCTAATTCTGACCACCTGATGTGGAAAAATGCAAATTTTTAATGTTTAGTAACCACGTGAATAGAAGGAACCTTGGAATTCGAAAGAAAAGCAGTAAGTTGTGATCATCCATAAGCGATGTAAGGAAAATCATTAGATTCATTAAGGTGATCACATGGGATTCGGGCTTGATATTGTATAATAAGCGACACAGTGTTAAATATATCATTTACATGAGTAGGAGTTTGACATTGGCTATTCACACACACACACTTGAAAATCTGGCATGAGATAACTAGAATTATTTTGCTTTATTGTTCATAACTCGTGCTGAAGTACAAATTGATCCGAATTATTGAGACATATGGTATGCATGTTGACATAAAAAAATATTTGTTCTTTGCTATATTGATTCATTAGTTTTATTCTATCTTATTCGAGGACGAACAAGAGTTTAAGTTTGGGGGTTTGATAAGTATGTTTTTCATACTTATCTTGACTTTAAATTTAGACAATTGTAAGTGTTTTAGAATATGATATTGCTAATTATGTGTTGATTTTATTTATTTTAGGAAAAAATCAAATTTTGATGTGTTTGGAGGGAAAACGAAGAAAAGGGATAGAACCGTACAAAAAATGGCAAAGTGGGACTCAAGTTCAACTTTCAAAAATTGAAAAACTCGAATTAACATAAATGAAGACATGAGCTGTAAAATTAAATGCTAAGGTTCAACTTGAATTATTTGAAAAAATTGAGATTTAAAGTAAAACCTACTACCTAATTATTATTGGGCTATCAATTGAAATTGGACTCTTAACAAATCAAGGGGCCACTGAATTAGGTCGGGAGGAGAGAAAAAGCATATACATATATACATTGGAGCCGATTTCTGGAGACAGAGATACACACGGCAGAGGAATCAATTCTTGGGGAAGATATATACATAGAGGAGACAATTGGAGAGATTTTGGGAATTATACAAAAAAAGAGCCACTGGTGAGCTTTGGGAGGTGGTGACTTTGGATTGAGGAGACAAAATTGGGGGTTGTCAGATTAGTTGGCTGGGGAAGAGACAAAAAGGGTGAATCTTGAGTGGTTATATTCTTCATTAATATACATATACACTCAAAAAGGGAGAGACACGGCTAGAATAAATCAAGTGGAGCCTTCGGTGGAATTAAAAAGACAGACTTCGGCTGGTTTTTGGAGGGGAAAAAAATGAGGAACTCTTTTGCCATATTTTGGAAGAAGACGGCCGGTGTAAGAGAAGAATTCAGTTTCTTTCGCGCATTCAATAGGGTGATGATTTTTCAATTCTTTGTGTTTAATTCATCAATTAGCATGCTAAGCTAATCTCTTTTATGTATTGGATAAAGATGAAATTTGTTATTTATTTATTTCAATTCAAGAACTAGTAGTTTACGAATTTCTTGTGTTGTCTTGATTGATCTTGCATGCTTTATTGTTATTATTTGATTGATTGATCACCAATTAAATATATCGTTGCTTATTGTAGTCTTGAAAAAAGTTGGAATATTGCATGATCAATACATGAACACTAGATATTATAAATAACACTATGACATGTGCAATCTAAATGATAATTGTGTGATTTAATGCGTTCTAAACATTCGTATTCGGATTAGGAATAGATTCGTTTCATGTTTAGGATAAATTTAATTTGTCTTGAAAAAAAAAATTAATTACATGTGAATTATCGATTGTCAAGCAACACATGAATGATTTAAACCACAAAATTGTTGAATTGAGATAGACGATAATAAGTGGATTCGGATTCCAATACATGCTCCCCATTCATATTTTACTCCCCAACATTTTTATTTTCTTTATTATTTATTCATTGCAATTTTTAGTTAGAATAGACAAACAAACCATCTTTTTATTCGTTGTTTCACTTAATTGGATCGACGATAAACTGATAGTTAGGACTAGACCTTATTCCTCGTGGGAACGATAACTCTCAACTCATCACAATTATTACTTGTTAACGATTCCGTGCGCTTGCGGGATTTGACTACCATTGTGCTTATACCAAAAAAAGATGAACCAAAGCACTAGGCAGACTATAGCCTATCAGCCTGTGCAATGTGTACAACAAAATTCTTACCAAGGTTATTAACAACATAGTGACCAAAATTTTGCCCCAAGTTATTACTGAAAACCAAAGTGGTTTCACTCTTGGAAGGAGCATTGTTGACAATGTGCTATTAAGCCCAAGAATTGATCTATCAAATCAACAGGAAAGTCAGGGGTGGCAATGTGGTTTTGAAGCTTGATATGGCCAAAGCATATGATAGAGTGGCTTGGCCTTTTCTCTACAAAGTTATGGAAAAAATGGGACTTAATGGAGAGTGGATTAACAAGATAGCAAGGTGTATAAACAACTGTCATTTTTTAGTCCTAATAAATGGTGAATTGGGTGCTTTCTTCCATTCTTCTAGAGGTTTGAGACAAGGGGATTCTATATATCCAGTCCTATTTGGTCTCATGGCTAAAGGACTTTCTAGAGGAGTTAATCAGTTGTATTACAAACATAAAACATTGGGATTTGAATATGGACAGGTTAAAATCTCTCACCTTGGGTTTGCTGATGACCTTATTGTTTTTAGCAATGGTCAGACATCATCTATCAAAATAATAATGAAGTTTCTTGATGCATATGAGAAGGTTTTAGGGCAGAAAATTAATAGAAGCAAAAGTTCCTTTGTTCTTGGCACTAAATACAAGGGTGACAACATTAAAACGATAACTGGATTCCAAGAAGAGAGACTACCTATAAAATACCGAGGAGTTCCATTATTTGTTGGAAAGAAGAAAAAGGTTTTATACGAGGAGCTTACCAACAAAATTAGAAATAGAATTGGTAGTTGGGGACACAATTTCCTGTCCTCTAGAGGAATATTAGTACTAATAAGGCATGTTCTCCAGTCTTTACCTTTGTATTTACGACAGATGATGGACCCTCCTAAAGGGGTCAAGCAGAAAATTGAGAGAATAATTAACAGCTTTCTCTGGGGAGATAAGGAGGTTGGAAGGAAAATACACTGGACTAAGTGGGAAAAATGTTGTTTCCCTACTCTATAAGGTGGCATTGGATGCAAGAGTTTGGATGATTTGAACAATGCATTTGATTGTAAGATCTGGTGGGAATACAGAGAACAAAACTCCATGTGGAGCTATGTGATGAGAAATAAATATGGTAAAGGACTGCACCCTAGTCAATTCAAGGTGAGGGGTAGATGCTATTGAAACATATATTTCATGGAGAATTGGCAAAGGAGATGTTAAATTTTGGCTTGACCAATGGCTGCCCCCCTGGGAGTTCTCAGCCATATTATTGTCCCTACCAGATTTATCAATAGTAAAGTGAGTGACTTCCAGAAACAAGGTAATTGGGACACTGACAAATTGCAACTGGCCGTTCCTGATTGGATTGTTAACCAAACGACACAGATTCCCATCACTCAACAATCATATACTAGAATTAGGACTGGTGATTCTATTGGAGAATTCACAATTTCATCCTTTGTTGAAATCTTCAGGAAAAAGGCCACCATTCAGAACTCCTATAAACTCATTTGGTCCCAGGACATTCCAATTAAGATCTCTATTTTCATGCGAAGATTGTGGCATAATCGGATCACTGTGGATTCTATTATCAAGCAAAGGTTGGTTGTTCATCTACCTTCTAAATGCCATTGATGTTCATATGAAGAATATATTAACCATGTATTCATATCAGGCCCAGATGCTATTGAAGTTTGGACCTATTTCTTTTCTAAAATTGGTAAGCAATTCAAGATCTACAACCATCCTATGAACTTATTTAATGCTTGGAACTTAGCTTGCCAGCATTCACAACCTCACTGGAATTGTGTGCCGTTATTCGGCTTCTAGTACCTATGGACTGAGAGAAACAAAGCCAGGCACGAAGGCAGAACCTTATCTGTTGACAGAAATATTAAAATGGTTGAAGGGAAAACTGAGCTGATTATTAACATTGAAAAGCAGAAAAATGGTGGTTCAATCCATTGAAAAACCAATGATAGCTGCTTGGTAAAAACCTGATAAGAGTGTTATCAAAGTTAATGTGGCAGGACACACTGGGACAGATCAATTTCTGGTAGAGGGATTGCTAGAGATGAACATGGCCAAGTCCTTTGCTTTCTGCGAGAAATTTCAAAAACGGACTATGATTAAAGCAGTGATTAAAAGTATGCACATGGCAATCGAATTATGTATACAGCAGAATTTTGAGAAGATTGTTATGGAAACTAATTCTCGACTTGCATATAAACTAATCAACTCAGAGCAAACAGGCACGGCAGATCAACTAGAAATTAGGAACTTTCTTACTGGGAATTTTAACACGGTGAAGCAGATTGATAGAATGGTTAACAATGCAGCTGTTTGGCTAGCTAGCCAAGGACATGGAACGAATAAAATTTTACAATTCAACAGGTTCAATTTACCAAAGTAACTTAGAGGCATCGTTGAGTTAGATCAGTTTGGTATACCCTATGCCACTTGATTGCAGGGAGATATATATATATATATAGATGGATATAGAATAATTAGAATTGATCTTTATTATCATTTAATCATGTTGGTTGTTTACATTTTGTAAGGGAGTAAGTCACTCCTTATTTACGGCATTTCTACGTTTCATTATCTCATATTTGCATTTGTAATAGGCATCCATTTGAAGGTAAGTCAATATCCTCCTTCAATATCCATTTGAGGGTAATATTTTTAAATGTGGGATTCTTGCTTGAAATATTAGTTCCAAGTGGGATTCAAAGTAAAGATGGTGACAAGTAATTTCGATCTGACGATAAAGGCAGAGACTACCCAATTTAATTTCACTATAGCCTTTGCTCAAAATTTTTGAGCCACAATGTTATAATAGAATTGACAAGTGTTAGGGCATAATTAATAAGAAAGAAGAATTTTGAACGTAGTTAAGACTTAAAATCATCTTATGTTGTTCGCATTGAAAACTTCAGATACCAGTATAAGAAAGAAAGAGAATAAAAATGTAAGAGTGGTAAAACGAGAATGTTCATTTAATGTGATAGAAGTACATGATTTATATGGTTCAAATTTTGTTGATAAAGTTTATACTTTAGCCATTGAATTTAAGATTTTCATGCCAATTATTAGTCATTACCTTAGGGATATTATTAGGCTAGACTTTTGCTTTCATATTACTGAATTTAGAGTGAGTTTCTCTAGCACTATCAAAAACAGTATTGGTGTTTAAACAAATTATGCTTTTTAGAGTACCAAACTATTGTTTTGGAAGAATGTATTATTTGTTCTTAATAATGCAATGTTATAGAAAGAGATTTAAGAATAAAATATGCAGAACCATGCATATACATATGTTTGATAGAGTATTAAGTGATGACTAAGTATGATATACTATTAAGTGGATTTGATTATTGCACATGTAATGTACACTCCAGGGAAATGAAGGTACATTATTATGAAATTTTATTAGGATTTTCTTGTGATTAGAATAGTCGACTGATGTATATTCAGCATTCATCTATATTATCTATCTATATTTATATATTAAAGTAAAACAGTCGTCAAACCATTTTCCTGTCCATTTTAACTTACTATTTTTGGAAACATTTTTGTAATTATTTTCTCCTTTCCAAAATATAATTGTTGTTGCTCATTAAATGCTCCTTGGATTTGCAAAGATTTTCAAAATTGTATGACTTCATTGAATGAGCACATTGAATGCTGTGCAAATTTATTTTACCTCTAAATAACATTTTAAATAAAATAAAATAAATTAAATATATAAATAACTAAATAAGGATATAAGTACACATTCATTATATTGTAATCTCTTTTAAATTATCTACTCTCCTAAATACATTATAATCTTTTTTTAAATTTGTAATTAAAAATTAAGAAAAAATGTAAATCAAATAAAATGTGAGACAAAAATAAATTATTAACGTCAAATATTTATCTTAAAAACGTGATCATATTGAAATTGGAGTTTTTTTAAATGAGGACCACCTTATCTTTAGCTCTAGAAATTATAAGATATTTTGTCTATATTCTTTAATGCAATCATTACAATTTATAAACAATACAATTTTTCAAGTCATTTTTAACCACACACGCTTTCCCTTTCACCACACGTCTTACTTTGAAAACATAAATAAATCAATTTAATGTATGACCAGCCATTGAAATAGTAAGAAGCGTTGTACATATATAAGTTGTTCATACCTAATAATCATTGCTTTCAATATGAAATTTTCTGAAAATGCATACTCAATAGGCTTAAGCACCATGGAATTAACAATATTTGATCGTGTACATTTGTCAAACCCTAAGTCATTGAAATAAACTACTAAATTTGCATTTTTACTTGAAGTTAATTATAATTCAGAAAAATTATTGAGATTAACAGTCATTTATTATTTAAATATATAAATTGACTTTTACTATTCAAAGAAGCTATTATAATTTGAATTAGTTATATTATTTGTTAAATTTTAATAGTTATTGTAAACGTGTTACAATGGAAATGAAAAAATTGAATTAATATATTTGAATATAAATAAATGTGATATTCTATATAAATTTCTTACACTGGAAACTAAGAAAATGGATTAATATATTTAAATATAAATGAATTTGTTAGAATTTGTGGAAACTAATCATTTTTTTTAAGAAAGTTTATGTTAAAAATTATTTGGAGTATAACTCAATATAAGAATTCCAGACTTGGTCATCTATTAAAAAGAAATAATTTGAAAGTAGATATTTATTCGTTGACAATTTGTACAGTATTGTAGTACAACAAAATGTTTATTATTGAAATGTAATAAATATTATTTTCGATTCAAGTAATTACATAAGAAACGATTAATGCACGGGTGATATACTAGTTTTAATATTATATATGATACTAGAATATCATGATGGAGAATTGTTTGGAATAAATTGATGGAAAAAAAATTATCAGACCTTCAATTTGTACAAGTATTGCAGAAGTAATATACTTGGTTAGAAAATTGTTTATATCATACATTAAAATTTTGGAGATTTTCATTTATTGTATTTCAAATTTAAATTGAGAATGAGCGTTTTATGCAATTGTCCTTGTGAATAGGAATTGTGAGAAAAATATGAATAAAACTTCACAATGAAAGAGTAGGTAATTGTAGAATTCAAGATGTATTGAGATTGAGATATTAATATATGAAATTCAGTGATATATTGATGTATGATGGTTCATGGTATAAATATGATGGTTATTATTTTGTGATTTTAAGGAAATTGATATAATTAATATTGAGTTCATACAATGTAATGATAAGTGACACATTACATGATTACTACAAGATGTGGTGAATAGCAGGTTAATGAATGTTATGATTTTTCCTAGAGAAGAATAGTTTGATGTTATATTTGAATTATTAAGTTAATTAATCTTATCTTGATCATTTGTTGGATTTTTTGTGAAATATGACTTACGAATCAGAAGCTTTTTTCCAAGTTAGAAGATAAGATGAATTTATCTATAATTGATACAGTTTATAGGTTATGTTATCTCAATGAAGTGTGATTCACAATAAATCTTATGCATTGGTGAAAGAGCATTGGCTTGTTATGGAATAAAAGTATATGATTTTTATGTATAAAAATATTATATGTACTTAAATATTATCACTATTTGTTAGTAGAAGGATTTCTTTGGAAAACATATTTGTTTGACTGGTGAAATAAGGAAAAAACACTAAAATTTGTGTAGGTTAAGGATTGTAACAAGGTTCTGTTTCAAGAGCTTGAAAGTGATTAGTTTTTTTCAAAAATATTTGCTCTTCTATCTAAAAATGATGGTATTTGGTTTCATGATAAAGATTTATATTAGAACTTAAGAAGTGTTCTGATAAGAATGGTAAAATCAATAGATAATATTGAAGAGATATGATTAAAAGAATGACTTATAGCTATCTTTGATGGTATTCACATTTAGAAATTGTTTGCCGATTATAGAAGTTTAAGATATATTTTTATTTGAAAGAGATGCACTTGAAGTTGTGTTCATATAATTATTTGGTGATACAATTTAAAGGAAAATAATATTATATTAAGATATGCAATTGTTGTTGTATGGATACAATTTTAGAAAATCCGGGAAACAATTGAACTTTTGCACATGTTGCCAATTTTAGACTGAAAGTAGAAAATATTACCCACATTCTGTTTTTAATTGGGGTTTTAGGTACCTAGAATGCTAGTCTATACAAATGAGTTTAGAGATATGCTATCAATATTTGAGTTGTTATTTATAGGGAATCGTGACAGTCATTTATCATTCACGAAATTGGTTTATAAGAATCAGATTCAAATGACTCTTTTGAGGTTATATATGATATTGGAATATTTAGAGAACTTATCTTATTGTGATGAAAGTGGCAAAGAAATTTATTTGGTATTAAGTACGCAATAATTTTCTGGAAAAAGAATTTGATTAGAGGATAATTCAAATAAGGACATAAAATAAAGTTTTGGAGAATATGAAAAGTAGCTTTGTGACAATCCCCTCTTTTGAAATTTGATGATCAAGAGCAATGCCCTCTTAAACCATGAAGTGGCATTTCTCCCAATTAAGCACTAGGTTGGTTTATTCACATCATTTCAAAATCATGCCCAAATTGCTCAAAATTCATCAAAAGAAGACCCAAAAATAGAAAAATCATCCGTGAATGCCTAAATGAATCTTTCCATCATGTCGGAATATATTGCCATCATACAATGTTTAAAAGTGGTCAGTGCATTGCAAAGACTAAACGACATTCTCCTATATACAAATGTCCCATACGGGCATGTGAAGGTGGTCTTCTCTTGATCTTCGGGGGCTATCAAGATTTAATAATAGCCCAAATATTCATCCAAAAAGCAATAATGAGAATGCCCTACCAACCGTTTAAGCATTTAATCAATAAAAGGGAGAGAAAAATTATCTTTCCTAGTGACATTGTTCAACTTTCGGTAGTCAATACACACTTTCTACCTGGTCACTAACCTTGTAGGAATTAGTTCAATATTTTCATTTTCAATCACCGTGACACCCCCTTTCTTAGGAACCACTTGGACAGGACTCACCCATGCACTATCCAAGATTGGATAGATAATTCTCGCATCCAACCGCTTCAACATATCAAATTTTACCACTTATTTCATATTTGGATTTAGACAGCATTGATGTTCCAGCAATGGCTTGAAATCATCCTCCATGAGGATCTTATGCATGCAAAGATTAGGGCTAATTCCCTTGATATCCTCTATAGTTCACCCAATGGCTCTTTGTACAATTTCAAAACTATAAGTAACTTTTCCTCCTCCAACACATTCATAGAATTTGAAATAATAACTAGAAGGGTAGAAGAATCGTCCAAATATACATACCTCAAATGTGATAGAAGAGGCTTGAGTTCAAGATTTGGGGCTTGTTGAATGCAAGGTAGTGGAGGAGAATAACTTGCCCCCAATTCTTCAAAATATGGACTTTTCTTGTATGAATAATGTCTGATGACCTCTAAATTATGTGTCATTTGTTCCAAGTCGGGGTCATCCTCTTCCTTAGTGGTTAAGGATTGAGCAATGAAAGCCTCAAGAGAATCGTTAGATGATCCGTGTTGAATGATATAGCTACCTTTTGATCAATAGTGTCTACCCAGAAGCAAGAATTAGACTTGGTTGAATATTTGACTGATTTCAAGATATTGAATGTGACTTGTTTATCTTGAACTCTCAATATCTATTTCCCTTCTTGCACATATATCAAGACCTGACCGGTTGCTAGAAAATGCCTTCCAAAAAAAAAATAGGAATATTAAGATCTTCCTCCATGTCAAGAATGAAAAAGTCGTCAAGAAGATGAAGTTGTCCACCTTGACTAGAACATCCTCAATGACATCCCATGGATATTTGTAGATCTATCGGGTACTTGCAATGATAGCGTAGTTGGATTCACTTCTCCCATGCCAAATCTCCTAAAAATAGACAAGCACATCAAGTTAAACTAGCACCAAGATCACTTAATGCTTTTTCAAAATTTAAATCCTCAAAGTACAAGGAATAGTAAAACTCCCTAGATCTTTGATCCTTGGAGGCAATTTGTTTTGTAGAATGGCGCTACATTCTTCTATCAACATCACAGTTTCATGCTCCTCTAGCTTCCTCTTATTTGAAAGAATGTATTTCATAAATTTTGCATAGCTAGGCATTTGAGCCATAAGTCGGAAAATGGTATGTTGATGTGAAGTTTCTTGAAAACATCTAGGAATTTACCAAATTGCGCATCCGCATTGTACTTTTAGAGTCTTTTAGGAAAGGGGAAATGAGGTACATAGGCTTTGACCGGGGCAGGAATCTTTGTTGAAGTTTTCCTCGGTTCACTTTCTCTAGGCACTTCATCATTTTCATTTGATTCCCCAGTGGGCTCCTTACCTTTTGCACACTTCATATATTACATCAAAAATTAATCTCAAGAAAGCTTCTTCTCTTGAGGTGGTGGAGGTTGAACGAAACCGGGAGGCTTCCCTTGAGCTTGATTGTTGGTTCAAGAAAAATTGGGATGATTCCTCCAACCCGGATTGCATGTGTTGGAGTAGGATTGTCTTGTTGTCGGTTGAAATTTTGAGCATATTTCACTTGGTCACTCGACGTGCTAGTCATTTTGAACATTGGGAAATCCTCAACCTTGTGTGCCACTCCACATACATCACATTTTGGTATAGGAGGGTAGATTACTTTAACTGTTTGTTTAGTTCACAAGTCTTCATACTTCTTGAATATGAGATCCATTTTTGCCGAAGAGTCACATATGCATCAACGTCATGAATTTCCACGGCCTTCTTTGGGACTATTCGGTCCGTTGGCCAAGTGGAATTATGACTTGCCGTTTTCTCAAAAAGCTCAATTGCCTCATTAAAAGATTTTGTAGTAATAGCTCCATTAGAGGCCAAATCAGCTTTTACAGGACTAGATGGATTCATCCCAAGATTAAAATATTGAACTTGCATTTGCTAAGTGATCCCATTATTTGGACACTTTGTCAACATGTCCTTCAACTTCTCCCAAACTTCATAGAAACACTGGGTGTCAAGTTTCTGTAATGAGGACATATCATTCTTCAATTTTGCTACTTTTTCCAGAGGAAAGTATTCTGTAGTGATTTTTTTAGCTAAGTAATTTCATGTTGTAATACTTCCAAAGGGGATTAGCATCTAACCATTCATGGGATCCATCTCAAAGGGTGTATGGGAATAACCTCACATTAATAGCCTCCTTGTCGATGCTTGGATAGTCAAAATTACTACGCATCTCCAAAAATATGTGAGTAAATGGATTTTCCTCTATCATTCCATAGAATTGAAGATGCCCCTTGAAGGGATTTATCACATCTAGTTTAGATGAAAGTCTGGATGCCCAAATGGAGGATATGTAATACTTCCTCAATTTTGAGTGATGAAAGGGGTCATGAATTGCCCCATTGGCATATCATCCTCATCTATAACGGCATGAGCCCCTGCTTTGTCAATGTCCACCATATTACCTTGTATTCCTTTTTGTTGGACTTGTTCCTTTCTTTCTCCAATTCTCCTTTGATAGGTTCGTTCGGGTTTGTGATCAAATGGAAGAATGTCACAAGTTGGACATTGTTGCATATACAAGGCAAAAAATAAAAGGAAAGAAAGAAAGAGATAAGAGTGATAAGACAATTCGATTAACTAAAGTCAATGCTTTTAGTACAAATATTTCTAATCCCCAGAAACGACGCTAACTTAATTGCATATTAAAAGTTACTTAAAATTTTCACTTTTCTTTTAAAATTAATTGAATTAGTTACAAATTGTAATTAATTACAATTGCAACTAAATTACAAATTGTAAATAATTACAATTTATAATTAATTACAATTGCAACTTAATTACATTTTGTAATTAATTGTGATTATAATTTAATTTTAATTTTATAATTTAATACAATTGTAACTTTATTTCAAATTTTCAATCAATTAATTACAATCGTAATTAATGAATTTGAAAAACATGACATATTTTTTTTATAAAATTAATTGAATTAGTTATATTCATCTTTAATTACAATTTTAATTGCAACTTAATTACATTATATAATGAACTACAGTTTACAATTAACTACAATTGTAACTTTATTTCAATTTTTTTAATTAATGAATTCATAAAACATTACTGTAATTCGTAATTTGTAATTAATTACTATCTCAACACAATCACCTTCGTTATCTTAACAACAACAACAACACCACCATCTCAATAGTACCACCATAACTATCTCAACCAAAAAAAAAAAAAAACCAAAAAATTATGTTAAAATCGTTGAGAAATGAAATTGTATTCCCACCAATTTGTTCGCCTTCTAGCTCGTAGAATACAATTGATGCATTCCCTCCAAAAAAAAAAACCAAAAAATTATGTTAAAATCGTTGAGAAATGAAATTGTATTCCCACCAATTTGTTCGCCTTCTAGCTCGTAGAATACAATTGATGCATTCCCTCTAAATTTGTCCTCTTTGAACCCCTAAATCTGTACTCCATATAGTCTCTACATGATTTTAAGTATGTAAAGCAAGTCTCCATATAGTTTCAGTTCTTCGTGCTCTCCTCGAAAACATTTTACTACCAGTGCTATCACCAAAGCAACTAAAAAACGTTTCTTTTTTTCTTTTTCATCCAACATTGACGCTGGCTACATGAACAGTACAAGGGCATGAACAAGAAGGATAAACGTGTTTCTTCAATTCGAATTTTTCATTGACATAAAACATTCATTGTTTGCTTTATAGCATGCTCAACTATTTAATCCCGAAATCAAGTTGGTATATGACTCACACAATTATAAATTATTTAATTAGGCAAAACAAGGAATGAAATCTACATCTTGCATTTGCATTTCTGGGAGTTAATGATGAAGGATTATTGTGCCAATTTCTTTTTCTTTAGTTGCAACCCAGGAGTTTTCCTTTACTTTCATTCACAACATCCCAATGGATCACATACACCCTAGATATCTACTGTCACCGAAAACAGAACTTGATTTAATAAAATAGTTTATAAATACCTAATTCTAAAAAAGTAAAATCTAAAGGTATGATTTGGCTTAATTTTCCCTAAAAATATCAAATTCGAATGCCCAACATGGAAGTCCAAAACATGAGAGTCCATTATAAATAAAAGGGCGATGTAAAGGAGTCTGGGCGATTGCAAAAGCGTCTGGACGTTTAGATGATTGGATGAACAAATAAGTAATTTCCACAAATTACACCACGATCTAAGGAAATCTATTGAAGTCATTTGTGGACAATTACCATGACGTGAATAGTTGGGGAAGATCATAGGAAGTTATTAGATACAAAAGAGTGGACAACAATTAGGCAAAGTAGTGGACAATGGTTATATCAGAAGTTTTGCATGTTTTGGGATTCCATGATTGTAAAGTTGTGCAAAATACTTTGATTATGACAAAATTAATGTTAACACATTAATTCAATCATATTAGGAGGTAATTGTTGACACATAAATATCAAATTTGAAAGCCCAACATGGAAGTTCAAAACATGAGAGTCCATTATAAATAAAAGAGCGATGTAGAGGAGCCTGGGTGATTGCAAAAGCGTCTGGACGATTAGACGATTGGAAGAACAAAGAAGTAGTTTCTACAACTTACGCCACGATCTAAGGCAATCTATTGAAGTCATCTGTGGACAATTACCATGACGTGAATAGTTGGGGAAGATCATAGGAAGTAATTTGACACAAAAGAGTGGACAACAGTTAGGCAAAGTAGTGGACAACGGTTATCACAAGCAAGTTATGAAGCCAAGACGACAAATCAAAAGTTTAAAGTAGTAGATAATTTACACCAACTTGTATATATTGTAAAAAGTGAGATGTTTCAAATGACCAACATATCAAAACTCTCAAAATAGAGATGTAATTTTCTTATCCTAGATTTTATAATTATCCTAATTTAATTTGTGTGTTTGTACTTCTTGAAGACATCTAGCTTTCTTTAGTGCAAACACACCTTTTTGAGACTTGGTTTCAAGAAGTTTGTCCCATACATTTCGTCTGGTCTCTTTTAATTATTAGCGTGAGTGAAACAACACCCACGCTAAACACTTATAACTATTATCCAGTAAAATTCATTCACATTATTGCAACTAAACATTTTTTCATCAAATACATCTATACAATTCTTTAGAGCTTGCAAAAAGAAAACAAGTTCAGTAGTTAGTGTAATATATGATATATACATTTTTTCGTACTTATCTTGATCTCAAATTTAGAAAATTGTGAGTATTTTAGAGTTTGATATTGCTTAATTATTTATTTTAATTCTTTTAGGAAAAACTCGAATTTGGAAGATATTAAAGCAAAACGAGGAAGTCATGTGCAGAATATGTGAAGAAATCAGTGCACAAATTTTAGTACAAATATCTCCACAGATCCCATAATATATCATTGGAAATATAATTGAATTTATAGTCCAACGCAACAAACGGTGCACAAATTGGAGTTGTAAATCAAAAGTTATGCGCGTTTGAAGTTCGGCTGACGGATCAGAATTCCAACAAGGATTAAAACCACTTTTTTGACATCTAAACTATAAAAAGACATTTTTTAACCTAAAAGGATCCCCAATTCATTTTTTTCTCTACATTCTACAAGAAACCAAGGAGAAATTCCAAGAAGTCAAAGAAGAAATCAAGAATTTGGGTTGAAGATTGGATCTTGGTGCATGAATCCTTTCATCTCCTCAACCTTATTTTTAAAATTTGGTGATGTTTTTCTTATATATTCTTCTTTTTTTTCTTTAATTATGTGTAATTAATTTATTAGTTGGGGCGAACGATGTGATTCGTTTGAATATTCAATTTAAGTCTCGAGTTTTGGGTTTAAAATTATTATGCGTTGATTTTTTATTGAGTTTAATGCATCAATTGCTTGATCGCCAATTTGATCAACTGTGGTTGTTTTCATAATTCGAGAGATAAGTTAACACCTATACTACGTAATAAAATCTGGCAATTGACAAAAGTAGAGATACATAGTTGTGGTTGTCGTAATCATTTTGAATTATTGTCATTAAATGCATCTATTTAGGGCTTATTCTGACCATCATAAAGATGTGTGGTTGACTTATCTAGATAGAACCAATTTAAACTCGAGAGAGAAATTTTGGATAAAATTTTGAATTCGATTAAACACTACTTTCGAAACATTACATGAGAAGAGAAATTGAATAGGATAACAAAATTACTATCGTGAGTCTCAACATTTTCCATTCATTACAAAACATAAATCAAATCTTTTCATTATTTTTATTTTCATACTTCATTTCTTTCCCTATTTTTAATATTTCAATAGATCAAATCTTTGAATTTATTTGTAATTTAGGAGCTGATTAATCAAAGCTAGTAATAAGTAAATTAGTCATCATGGAATCGACATTCTGGACTAAAAAAAAATCTACTTTACTACTTGTTCGCAATATCGTGCACTTCCGATATTTTTCACAACAATGTAGTTCATTATTTTGAAGCAAAGCAGTTAAAATTTTGAGTCCGTTTATTGGCGTAAAGAATATTGGAACGTGTTGCTTGAATATCTTATTAATAGAAACTGCTCGTGTAGAAAACAACTCAAATACTCTAATATATTTTTGGTAGATAGTGTCACTTTAATTAAAGCAAACAATTTCTGATAATAATCATAATACTGCCCAACTGTAAGGCTTTTGAAGTGGGTTCACTGCTTCACTGTATTTTACTTGAAAGTGACTTAAAAAAAATGAAATTTGGGTATCAATTTTATCTGGATTATTTTTTATGATGCAGTCAATTTAAGGAAGGGCATTCTTTTGAAGTGAATATGTCTTTTTTACTGTCAAATAGTTTTGAATTGAATGTATTTTTACCTTTTAAACCCCTTTATAGCCAAGCCTCCGTTCGGTAACCTACTCAAGTAGGGTTTATAAATCAATTTTTAAACTACACAATTTTTAAAATCAATCTCTAACCCTACATATTTTCTCTCTCTAATTTTTAACCATCCATCTACCTAAAAAAACAACAAAAAAAAAAAAACCAATTAAAAACCTACTCAAGCTGCCGAACATTGCATTATTCACTTTTTCAGTTTTTTGTTCTTCACTTTGACTGTTCAGAATGGATGACAATACGTAACTCAATCATCTAAAGGACAATATACCACCTCCAGCATGGAAATACTAATCCAACTTGGGAACATGTCAGTTAAATACTGACATGGTGGGGGATTAACCGAATCAAATTTCATTTTGCTTAAGTGTCTTATTATAAGAATGAATGTTCCACGTGATGTTCGCTTTATAATGCAACAAATTCTTAGTGATACTATTGAAAAGGAAAAGAATGCTAAAAAGGCCTATGATTTTATTTTTAGGGACGGTCCTATAGATTTGGAAATCGAAAGAGGGGAAATAGAAAAAAATACAACAGTGAAACACTAGAAAAGAAAATGAAAGAAAAAGGAAGAGAAAAACATTGTTTTATTGTTATTATTTAGTTAACTTAAAATATTGTTTGTTAGTTGTTTATACTTATTATAACTAGTAATAAGAACATGCGTTGCACGACTTATATATATGATGATTGAGATGCGTAATTTTTTGAAGTACTAATACTACTTTTAAAAGTAGTTGATGTATTAAATATTATTAAAAGAAAAAATTTTAATTGTTCGAAAAGTTAAATAAATAATTTTTATGAAATTATGTATATAATGTAAAAAAATTTCTTATTTTTATTTTTTGATTTTACCTAGATTTTATAGTTTGGCATTGAAATTTTGCAAAAAAGTACTATATATAGTTGACCATGAGAGATTGTATATTCTAAGAGAAAGCATTATTTATCCTTAAACCTTGTTAATAGTCATTGCAAAATATAGACATATTGAAAATTGTTCATCTTGAATTTGAATTAATTAATATACTCTATCATCTACTCGAATTAATAGGATATGTGAAAGAAAAACTTATTTTTCAACATGTTATCCAATGATTATTTCTAGATGGATTATATGTCTTTTGAAATCACAATAAATCATTAATGTCTCATTGCAAAGATCGTTGGATAAGCACTTTTTTCAAACCCGACCCAACGATGTTGACCCAGAAACCCGCGACCCGGCCCAAAAATCGAGCTGGGTCACATATAAATCTCAGTCAGGTCAAACCCGAACAACGATCCGGGAAACCCGGATGACCCAGTAGACCCAAACCTGGTTTGACCAGAGTTTTATAATATTTTTTTTAATTTTAAATATTTTTTAATATTATTTAATACCCGGGTCGACTCCAGGTTGACCCTCTAACCCTTGATCCAGTCTCTCGACCGGGTTGATGATTGGGCCGGATCTGAAAAACATTGTGGATGAGTGTAGATTCCTTAAGAGTATCATTGAAGAATTTATTTTCAAGATTAACTTGTTTGATGGGATACCATTTGGCAATAATGTATTTAGGAGATCCTCTTAGTAAAACTAGTTTGTATCATCTATTATTTCATCAAACTGACAAGTTCTACACTTTCTACATTAAATAACTCTATTAGTTTGTCATTAATGTAGTTAACATACTAGTATTTTATTGAAAAAATTCACGTCGTGTCACAAAATCAGAAGGTGTTGCATATAATAATATTAAATTATAATATACATTGTATATTATTAGGTAAAAAATAATGTAATGAACTATGTTATTAATATTATTAATAGATAATGATGGTATTGTGTAAAGATTTAGAGTTTCTCGTTGTTATATATTGATTTAGTATGGAAGTCAATGAAGCACTACGTATAAAATGTCATATGCAGATTAATTCAAAAATTAATTTATATTAATGTAGTGTAAATTGTATTAGTAATTATATTATATGTAAATGTGAATTATAATTTGTAAAATATTTTTCATGTAACCTGTGAAAATTAAAGTCATGGATTAATTAAGTTATAACTTTTTGGATTTGAGGTAATGTTACCTTTAGACAATCCTATTTTTGAAATCTTGGATGTAATATTTTAATTATTATATTAATATTTTATAATCATAATAATATTTATTAAATGACGAAGTAAAAATTATAACATAATATTTCTTAAAAAAATTAAAGAAATCTATAATAATAAATCAGTACAAAACTTGAAAGATATTGAGAAGAACACCCAAATAATTAAAGTGCAAAAAAAAAAAAAGATAAATGTGAATTAAAGTTTTAAAAATATTTTTTTTATGTGACCTATGAAAAAAAGTCAATGATTAATGGAATTGTAGCATTTTGAACTGAAGTTCACGTAAGTGATTATTATATTCATAATATAGTACATATACAATATAAATTATGAAATTTGAATAGAAGATTCAATTTTTAAAATTTTGGATGTAATATTTTAAATATTATATTAATATATTATATTCTAATAATATTTATTAAAGGACGGAGTAGTTTTTTTTTTAATACTAATACTAAATAAATAAAAAGTGCAATAATGTGAGAATAATAATATAAAGATTTTTTATCAAAAAAATAATATAAAATTTTATTACGACATTGAAAAATGTTCATAATAAGTTAATTTAATACTAAATAAATGAAATAGTATAATAATATGAAATTACATTATAATAAAGTAATTATTAGCAATAAATTAAATAATGTAATAAATTATTAAATGTTATTAAATAAGGGTAAGGGTATATTGGATATATAGCTAAATATTTAGGGGTAAAATAGGTATTCAAAAGATTCTCCTCCATCCATCTTTTTTAGATATTGTATGTATTGTATATAGATGTAGATGTAGATAGATGTAGATGTAGATGTAGATGTATATTGTAGATTGTAGATTATAGATGTAGATGTAGATTGTAAATAGATAGATGTAGATGTAGATGTAAATATATAGATGATTGGTGGAAATTGTATGAACATAGTGCTCCTACATTACAAAAGATGGTCATTCGAATTCTTGGTCAAACTTCTTCTTCTTTAGAATGTGAAAGGAATTGGAGTGCCTTTGAATATATTGGATATATAGCTAAATATGTAGGGGTAAAATAGGTATTCAAAATATTCTCCTCCATCCACCCTTTGGAAAATGCTTAAAGTGGGTTCCACCCCCTCCATGTGAGGAGGGGGTCACCTCGGAGGTAAGTCCCGAGGTGCTTGTATCATAACCCCCATCCTTTTTAGATATTATATATTATAGATGTAGATTGTAGATTATAGATAGATAGATGTAGATGTAAATATATAGATGATTGGTGGAAATTGTATGAACATAGTGCTCCTACATTACAAAAGATGGTTATTCGAATTCTTGGTCAAACTTCTTCTCCTTTAAAATGTGAAAGGAATTGAAGTGTCTTTGAACATATTCATACAAATAAAAGAAAATATTGGAGTACCAAAGACTCAATGATTTGGTCTATGTTACTTATAACTTATGACAATTCCTTAACTATTTTATAATGGTTATTACTTTATCTATCTAACCATATCTCAATTATTTTAAATATGTAAATTTGCCTTATAGGCATTATTATAAGCAAGGGTCTTATGATCCAGTTGATTATAAATGCATTAACAAGACAGACTTCTTGGTAAAGGAGGAAATTCCAACTCATGACTTTGATTATGAAGAATTAGAGAATTGCTCTTTAAGAAAATAATGTCATTTTTACTGTTAATGGTCATGACAAACATGATTATATTCAAGTTTCGTACATTTAAGTATCTTAACCATTGTTTTGATATATATTATACTAGTCATATATTTTGTTTTATGTTTTTGTTTTAAATGACGCTCGAAATAATGGCAACCATACTTTGGAGACGGATGATTCAGATGCATTGAATATTATCATTGTTTTGGTGGTTCAAGTCATCATACAAAGGATCAAGGGTTCAAACTTATAGATGAGAATGATGAAAATGAAATATTAGAGTTGTTGATGCATGATGTAGTTAATAATTTGGACTTTGGATTGAGTTAGGCATTGATGTAGTTAATATTTTGAACTTTGGAGAGTTACATATTGATGTAATTAATGTTTTGGACTTTAGATTGAGTTGCGCGTTACATATTGTTTATTGTTTTTTAATATTTTTGCTAATTGTAGGGTTTGAATTGATAGGAATGTTAAAAATGATTTTTTTTGACAGAATATAAGTTAGCCTCAGTTTGGCGGCTGTTTTTTGTTTATTAACAAGGAATTTGAGTTTTTTAAGGTAAAATGTGTGGTTGAAAACTAATTTCGAAAAAATTTTGTGGTTTAAACGTGGTTTTCTGAAATATGATGTTGATAAAATTTGTATATAAACAAGTTTACCAAACAGACTATAATCTTTTATCATTTTTTTTATTTTTATGATAATTTTTTTTAAAAAAAATTACCAGCTTGACCTTTGGCTGTTTTCGGGTCGATGTCCGAAGCGGGTTTTAAAACATTGCCCATCACTCACTCACCATGTTTCATTGATCATTGAACTTATAACTCCGTCAAACTTTGTTCACCCAACTTTAAAATGCTTTCGAATCACTTAACTTCATGTTATTTTTTAGTAAAGCTGATTTTACGCAAAATTCGACCTAGATCAAGAATGTCAAATAAAATAAAAATAAACATTGACTAGATAATGAGACCCTCTACTTTAGATGAGAATTTTGATATTGATCAAGAAGATATAATTTCTCTAGAATCAAAAGTTATGTTCAAGGGAAAAGAAAAATGGAAGGTCCAAATTGATATAAATTTTAAATTAGCTCATAATATTCCTTTATATCGAGAAAATAAAATAGAGAAATTGATTTTTTTTTTTTCTTTTTCAATTGAGATCGTCAACCCAAATCAACAAAATAAAAATTATATCTCAAACATGTAATTAATTTTTTTATCTAGGGTCAATAATATTAGTCATCACTAACAATATATGATTTTTAGAATTGTCACAAGTTTATTCAAGAGGAGCTAAGGTCCAGTCTTCATGCATGGTATTTTATACTTCGAAATTTTCAGTTTCCCAAATTGATATAAATTTTAATTTAGCTCATAATATTCCAGTATGTCGAGAAAATAAAATAGAGAAATTGATTTTTCTTATTTCGATTGAGATCTCAACCCAAATCAACAAAATAAAAATTATATCTCAAACATATAATGAAATCTTCAATCTAGAGTCAATAATATTAGTCATCACTAACAATATATGATTTTTAGAATTGTCACAAGTTTATTCAAGAGGAACTAAGGGTCCGACTTCATGCTTGGTATTTTATACTTTGAAATTTTCAAATTTTAAATAATTGAATTTAGTAAAGTTTAGCACTTGTTTGGTTCATATTAAAATCTGAGTTTAATCTAAAATCAAAGTTAATAATTAATTTTAACAACATATTTTATGGGATCCATAACTTTTTAACCACACATCTAATCAACTTTTATCAAAATTTACTAAAATCTGATATTAATATGTACCAAACAGGGGTTTAATGTCCACATTCAGAATTGTTTTAAAGTTTAGTAAGTAAAAACAGGGGTTTAACGTCCACATTCTGAATTGTTTTAAAGTTTAGTAAGTAAAATGTGACAAATGTATGAGTACAGTGACTAATGAAACATAGTTAGTGAGTGATGGTTTAACATGTTAAATTTTAGTGATCATTAGAAAGCATTTATTTTTAGGGTGTGTTTGATTGGACCAAATTTCTCAAGGAAAATGAAAAGATTTTCCATTTTTGCTAACTTGTTTGATTGCACCAATTTTGAATGGAAAACATTTTCTTGGGCCTCACTTCAACTTCATGCGCCAATTTGCATTGATTGGAAGGAAAATGTTTCCTTCCACTCATGGTTAGAAAAGATTTTCCATATGGAAAATTTTTTGTATTACGTTTAATCAATTTTGTTATTGTTAATTGACTTTTTTTTTTCAAAAAATGATATTATTATTATTATTATTATTATCAAGTACAAAATTGATAAAAAAAATGATTAAAATAACAAAATTTTAAATTATTTGCAAAGAAAATAATATCAATCAAATAACAACACTTGAAAAATGTCCCACTTTTTTCACTAAAAAATTAAATCAATCTAACACTTCAATTGATATTTTCCATAAAAATAAGTTCCAAGCAAAATAATTTCTTTGAAAAATATTTTATTTCCACTCATTTTTTACCGTCGCAATTAAACACACCCTAAGTTCAATGACTAATGAAACAAGGTGGATGTGCAATGAAGTGCAATGTGATAAATTTTAGTGACCATTCAAGTACTTTAAAATTTATAAAATCTATATATATAACTAAAAAAATTGAGATTCTGGTCAATTAATTTTGACCAGAATCTCAATTGTCAACAGATTCTATTTCGATCCAATCAATTTCTTATATAAATTATTATTTTTTTACTGAAAGTAGTTTTTTTTACTGGCAGTTGTTTTTAATTATTTTTTTGTGGCAATTGTTTTATGAGATTTCAGAAGTGTGTTTTGTGATAATGCACAGTTTTGAAGTTAGTGGGTTGTCTATAGTGGACGGTTACAAGTTCATGTGGGTGATATTAAATGTGTTTCAAAACTGCAATTCTGTATCTTTTCTATAAATTTTATTTATTGTTCCCACGAAACGACATCCCAGTTTATTCTCCTTTTGAATTCTCTTTGAATTTTATATGCATAGTTACACAGTTCCAGTTTTTTGTCGTTCAAATTGCAGTGATCTTTTATAATTGTCATCCATAACATACAGATTTCAGAAAATGCAGTCTTCTATGTATATTCACTACTTCCCTTCGTTGATTAAATTTCCTTCTCTTAGAATTTCAATTAGATAATAATAACGTTTCATGGCAGGACGCTCGCCTACAATTTGATATTCATGAATATGGTGATAGAGTTCTGGATAAGACATCTATGGAAGGAGAGGAGGGAAAGGCCTTGTCTTTCGGAGATGTTGTCAGGGGACAAGAGAAGCACAATGTTGCTAGGACATTTTTTGCTCTTCTTTCAATTGGTAATCCCACATTGAAAACTCTTCAATTTTGAAACATTAAAAAAAAAAAGAAGCATATTTTACTTTTCATGTGCATTTGTAGGTGAATAACAGAGACATGACTCTATAGCGAGGTGAAAAGAATGACAGTTTCACTTGCCACACAGCTGCTAACTATTTCTATGTTCGACTCCTAAGGCACGAGAGAAGGAAAGGTTTCTAGCTTCGATTAACGAAAGGATTTGCCAGTGGTAAAAGAAACAAGGTGAGGAAGGAGAATCATCTCGTTAATAATATTTCATTGCCTTCATGTTCTACCTCGACCTGTAGATTCTCTCCAAGTCCACGAAAGGCAAGCAACGCCCGTGCCACTCCTGAAGGCAAGAGACGGAAATCACAATTGGTAGCCCCTTTAGACTTACATGTTGCTAAATAACACGACATGGTTGGTGCAACAGAGCCCATGTTGATGGTAGTGTCTAATGGCTCAACCACAAAAAATTGGGACCAAAAGCGGTTAACGACTATCTTATGTTTAATGGCTTACTAAACCATTGTGTTGTAAGTTTTAGTTGGATTTAGTACCATAGCCAGAGGATTGTAACATTGTTTTTAGTCAATGCATAATTTGTTCTCTATCCCGATTACCTCTGGTTGGTAAAAAAAATTTTATAAATTTTATTTATAAGTTATGACATGTCTACATCTAATTTATTCATTTTGTTGAAAAGTCAAAAATTATGGACGAAAATTTTTGATCATCCAAAATTATTGATTTTTTAAAAATTTGGTTTAATGAGATGTTGCCACGTGTTCGTTTATAAACAAATGTTTACCAAATAGAGGCTAATCGTACAATTGACTAATGAAAAATGTAACAATTTTTACTTAAAATTTTACATTTTAGGGCATGTAGAACAAAATGTACTTCTACGGCCAATGGGTTAGCTTCAATGGGAGAGGGCACCCCTAGCCACGTAATAGAACTGGTTCAAGCCTTGTGGGAGATTTGGTCGGAGATTTGTTGTAATTGTTGTAATGATGATTAAAAAAATATATATTTTTTCAAATTTAACCAATGCTCATCAAATTTTACCTAACATTTCTACTTGTTCACTGGTCTATAAAATATAACTCATTGCTTACCCATCTTCCCAAAACCTTACTTGTCCATCACCCTTTAATTTCCGTCAAGCTCAAGTAACGGAATTTGTCACGTGGATGACGGAAATCTCACTTGGCATTAACATATGTTTAATTATAAATAAAGAATATAATATTTTTAGATAAATAATACCATTCTCCTGTGCATGAAGTGCAGGAGAAGGTTCGTGAGCTTTGGCTAAGCTCACAAGTACTCAATGTTGTCAGCGACAACATTGCTTTTTATTTTTTATTTTTATATTTTTTTTACATATTTATATTTTGTTTATTTATTTTATCATGTTTGATACTTATTAAAAATAGAATACATTTTTTTCTTTTCTTTTTAACCACACATTTGTCAATAAAATACTACTATTACAAATAAACTCATAAAAATTCCCTACTTTGAACAACACATTCTCCAAAAATTTACTATTACAAACTACATTTATGAATATCAAATAAAATTTACGATTTTATTATAAGCGTCCATTCGGCGGCTCTATTTAGACCAACAATTTAAATTACATAATTATTCAAACCACTTTTTAATTACACACATTTTCTCTCTCGAATTTTTAACCACACATTTTACCTAAAAGCCCTAAATAAATCAATTTAAACTACAAACAGCAGCCTTCGAACAGTGCCTAAATATCAAACAAAATTTAATACGTGTACGTATATTAGAATTTATTACGGCAAAATAAAAGGCAAAAATAATACTTACAAAAATATTAAAATATAAGACCAAACATTTGGTATTTATTATTCAAAACCTCATTTTTTTTTTCAAAACTTATTTTTAACAACACATTTAACCAATAAAATGTTTGGATAAAAAGTGAGTAATATATTTGAATTTATGTGTATATTATTTAATTGGTTGAATGTGTTGTTAAAAATAAGTTTTAAAAAAAATGGTTTTTAATAGTGAGTACCTAACGGAGGTCTTATATTTTGGTCTTTTATAGTATTATTTTGGTCTTTTATTTTGTTGTAATAAATTCTAATATATACACACGCATTAAATTTCGTTTGATATTTAGGTACTGTTCGAGGCTAATGTTTATAGTTTAAATTGATTTATTTAGGATTTCTAAGTAAAATGTGTGTAGTTAAAAAATGATTCGAGAAATTGTGTAATTTAAATTGTTGGTTTAAATGGAGCCGTCGAATGGAGGCTTATAATAAAATCGTAAATTTTATTTGTTATTCATAAATATAGTTTGTAATAGTAAATTTTTGGAGAATGTGTGGTTCAAAAGTAAAAAATTCTTTATTTTTATGAGTTTATTTGTAATAATATTATTTTATTGATAAATGCGACGTTAAAAAGAAAAGGAAAAATGTATATTGTTTTTAATAAGTATCAAACATGATAAAATAAATAAATAAAATATAAATAGGTAAAAAAAAATATAAAAAATAAAATAAAAAGCAATGTTGTCAGACCACATTGACTTCTGAGCTTTCATGCGCAGGAGAACAATCCAGTTTAGATAAAATAAAAAAAATGTAGTTGGAAATAATTTGAAAAAATGTGTGTAATTATTATTATTATTATTATTATTATTATTATTATTATTTTTGATCTGAAAATTCATTTCCCCCTTCTACTTGTATGTCTGGCCGCATATCTCTCTCAGGAACACACCCACGTATGGAAAGACCTTCTACCAGGGTGGCTGATGAATGAAGTGTCATCAACAATAAAGGTAACAATTGGCTTAAATTTCAAACTCGAAAATGTTCAGCTTCAATTCTTGACATTTGAAATTCTTTAGTTGATGTGAGTTAAACAAATCTATTTATACTTCACTTTTAAAGTCCTCGACGAAACTCATTGTACGTACAATTTCTGCTCTAGATGTGATGAATAGGTGCAAATCAAAGAATTGCTGAATTCAGACAGAGTTACGAGGGGAAAAAACCCTTTTCAACCATTTCTATGGTTTCTTATAACATTCCACAAATTTACTGATTTTGACCAAAAATAGAGGTTTTGACTTTTGAGGGTTTATACTATATGGGGATTTGATCTTCTCTGATGGGTGGACTAATATAATTGAAATGTGGATTGCCACCAGATGAAGGAAGCTCTATTGCCACAAATAAATCTCATTGTTACAACTTGCCGTCCACACGGGACTTTCAATTGGCTATGCAAGCTCATCTATGCTATATCATCCGGTTTCATGTGCATTCGGTAAGCAGCATAGAATCATGAGGTGAGAAGAACTGCAATATTGAAATTGATGTCTTCTAGCTAAACAAATGTGGGATTGCTGTACACATGGTTACTCTCATCGTTAAAGATGAGTTCGTGGTAATTTCCTCCTATCTAAACTTTAAACTTAGCATATAACATGGAATTTAAGCTTGTTTTCTGAGTGTGCATTCTTGTTTTTAAAATTTATATATTTATTTATTTTATTTATGTAATTTTGGTTAGTTAGAAGTGTTGATCAAGAACTATAAGATAGTGTGAAAAATCTGAATCCGGGTTCTCGTGCTTGGTAGGTTTGTGGTTCTGGTTTTGGAGTTGATGTGAAGAATGTTCGATAAATTATCAACTAAATTGTTGAATATATCTATAGCCTCCCTTTGCAAAACTAAACAGTTGGAGAAAGCAGAAACTGCTATAGTTGATGGTATTAGATTAGGTGTCCTACCGGATGTGGTGACTTACAATACTCTGATTACTGGGTATTGTCGAATCAATGGGTTTGATGCAGGTTACTCTATCCTTCACAGAATGAAAGAAGCTGGGGTAAGCACGGATGTTATTACATATAATTCTTTGATGGCTGGTGCCAACAGACAATGCTCATTATCTCGATGTTTTGATCTGCTTGAAGAGATGCTCAATATGAAAATTGTTCCTGACTTGTGGAGTTATAATACACTGATGCAGTGCCTTTTCAAATCAGGAAAACCAGATGAGGCTTACAGAATGTTTGACGAGATTATTCTTCAGAATTTCTCTCCATGTGAAACCACGTTTAACACTTTAATAAATGGTCTTTGCAGGAGTGGATGCACAAGTATTGCCCTTAGCTTTTTTAGGTATTTGCAGAGTTGTGGATATATTCCTAACATAGTGATGTACAACATTCTGATCAATAGACTATTCAAGTCTGGAGAGTTCAGGGCGGCTATGAAGCTCTTTGACGAGCTTAGAGTTTCAGGTTGTGTCCCAAATGAAATTACTTATACTACAGTGATGAAATACTGTTTCAGACGTAAGTACTTCAATAAAGGATTGGATTTTTTCTTCGAGATGAAGAGTAGAGGATATGCATATGATGCATTTGCGTATTGCACAGTTGTTGGGGCTTTACTTAAGAAGGGTAGGATACAAGATGCTAATAAATGCATGACAGACATGATTAAGATTGGGGGTGAGCTTGATATTGTGTCTGATAATACTTTGATCAATTTGTATTGTAAGAAAGGTAGACTAAAAGATTCCTACCAGTTGTTGGATACAGCAGAAGAGGGAGGATTGGAATACGATAAGTATACTCGTACTATCTTAATTGATGGTTTGTGCAAGGCAGGCGATATTGATAGTGCTGAAAGGCATCTAAACTATATGAAAATGATGGGATTTGATTGTTTAGTAGCTATGAATTGCTTTATTAATGGGCTGTGTAAAGTTGGTCAAATTGATTATGCATTGAAAATCTTTCAGTCTATGGATGTAAAAGATTCTTTTACCTATTCCTCCTTAATCCACAATCTTTGCAGGGCAAGGAGGTTCCATCAAGCATCTAAACTTCTGCTATCTTGTATTAGGTCTGGGATGAGAATTCTTAGATCAGACCAAAGAGCGGTTGTTAATGGTCTTAATCTTTCAGGCCTTAGGAATGATGCTGCGAAACTTGCACGGGAAATTCAAATGGCCAAGTTATTGCACTATTGATTTGCAACTGCCAACTAAATATGCGTTAACAGTTGGACGTTCTCTGTCAAAAAATGATCCCATCTTGTTACACATTTCTAGTTGATTTGATTAACAGTCCTCTTATGCAAAGTACAGATTTAAACTTGGAAGCACTTCTCAGTACATTAATGTCATTTTACAACATTCCCTCCTGTAATATTTGGTCATGCTATGGTTATTATGTGGATTATCCTCCAATTTCTGGGAAAATTGTTGCGCCATATTTTTCAGTTAAGACGTCGGAGTTTGTTAATGTCTCTGAGGAAGACATCTTTTTGGCTTGTTTATATCTCTGAGCAAGACATCATTTTGCTATTGATTAGGACAGGAATGAAAATTCTCGTGGCCCCTCCCTTCATTGGGTATGGAGTGCTAGTATTAGGAGCAGATCATCTTTTGAGAGCAGTCACTGGTCAAGAAATAACTAATGGTAAGATCTGTTTCTTAACAGGAATGAGTCACCAAAATAACCATAGTAATGGCAACTAAAAAGGGTTCTAAACATGTTTATCCTGGTATTTTTGCTCGTTGCTCTCTCAAAATTTTCTATGTTTCTGTAGAAAAGCAGGAATAGTGCAGCCATATGATTGATACCATATCTGTACCCTTCATCTAGCTAGATACTATGATAACTTCAGGTTGGAAGTAATTTTTATCTAGTTACTGATCTTCCATCAATTCCCTTCTTGTCATTGAGGATTCTTTGAACTCTGGCAAAGATGATGTGTAAATCTGATTTTATTTTGACCTGTGCAGTCCCCCAAGCTCTCCTAGCAAGTCCCTCCGTATTTCAAGAGAAGTTTGTTCTATTTTAGTAGTTAATTGATATTTGTCATCTTCTTACATTTAGTTGAATATTTGCTGAACAAATAAATAAAAATCCTTTACAAGACATTTCATAAACAAAACAGAAATTTGAGTTATGTCACCAGAGTTATTTTAAATTTTTTGAAGTTGCTTCTAAAATCTGTTCACGTGGGTAGAGGGTATATGTACTTCGGTTTTTTTCTTTTAAGGATAATTAACTTGTAGTTCACTATAAGAGTGCGGAGCCGTGTGCCATCTTTATAAGCTATAATTGATTGCAAACTTTCATGTAAATACAGACCTTTAAATACAGACCCGAAGATTGAAGTTTTTTCGGAATAATGCATAGTTTATTGTTGTCATTGTATGTTAAATACAGGAAGCTTTAGGCCCTTTGACTTTTAATTATCATTGTGCTTACATTTGCAGGATTTCCAAAGAAGAGAATGTTGGATGGCTCAAGTTGATGTTGATGGAGGTTGTGGAACTGACCTGCTTCAGGTACAATTCTATGCAATGCCTTGGCCCAAGGCTGATAGGCCCCCAATTAAAATCACATATGCCAGGAGAAATAAGAAACCAGTGACAGAAGATAGAGTAACAGAAGAATGAATTTGTTTTACTTCGGTCAGTTAGTTAGCAAGGGTATTTTCGGTAGTTGAGTCTTTGGGGAGCAGGGGCCAGGGGGAATAAATGTAAGGGAAAGGGGGTCGTGAAAGGCATTCAGATTGATGAGAAGTAGTTAGGAGAGTTCAGGGCCTCTCTAATTGCCTTGAAGTTGTTACTTCATTTTCATTTTCATTCAAATAACATTCTTCAATACATCACCATTTTATTTCCACTATTACATCATTTCTATATATCAGATTTATTATCTAATCAGGCTAAACTTATTCCTTCTTCCACAATTGCCCAACAGATTCATCAGCATTCAGCACTAGTAACTCGAATTCTCATCAGCAGCAACCACAGTATCCAGGTACCTATCAAAGGCCCACTAGGCCATTGCCTAGGGGCTCAATTCTTTTGGATATTTGAATTTTTGTGGTGAATCCATTTAAAAATAATAAAATTTCCCCTAAAAATAGTTCATTTTTTCTGTTGAGATACATAAATTATGGGTTTATGCTAGTGCTAAAAACATTAGAATTTTTTTATTATTGTCTACTAATTTCTATTGAATAGAGAGGAAAAAACGATGGGTTTTTGAAAATAGCCCACATATATTCTAAATTGTTATGAGGTGAGTAAACCGAGGTTAGATTTGGGAATTGACTTTCATTTTCATTTGAATGTTGTATTCTTTATAATTAATATATTTTGTTCTTTTCTATTTTAATGGATGTGTTAGTGCTCTTTTAAGGAACCTAAGATCTTCTGTTAGAGTTTTAATTTTTGCCTTTCCTTTAGGATATACTTCATTCTCGCTCACCTTGATTATATATGATGAGCTTGTCTAAAAGTTTGAAATAATGTTGCTAGAATTTCAAGAGATCAACGACATGACTGGTAAATTGAACATGTCTAACTTCCTCTGTATGTTCGAACATATGACATTGTTGTAATTTCTTAACTTATCCCGCTTCACTTGGATTCGATGCATCAATTTCATTTGAATCCCAATCAACATTGTAAGTATAGATTTGTCCCTCTCTTCCAAAATGAAGTTATTGAAGCACTCACAAAGTTTATTTAGTAACATTTCGCATTTTGACTGCTTCAAAAAGTGTGATCTACTCCATTCATTCGGTGATTTTTTCATCAACCATCCATAGACCTCCTTCTCAATACTTTGAATCTTTGTCATCCAATATCCCAAATCCTTTCTCACCCTTGTTCTAAAGTGTTTTGTCTTCCAATCATGATCAGCTCTAAAGTCCTCCAAATAATAATTAGCAAGCCATTTATATGTCACATACTTGTTCAATCGTACTTGTTCGATCGTACTTTTAAACAAGTGTGCCTGGGGTCGTATGTTTTAATCTAAACTGTACTACGATTTTGTAGCTTAGACGCCCATAGCTTCCATGGACAGCCGTTCTTACAGACACAATGCAATCGATTCTGATCATTTCACTTAAATATGGGTTCTCTACCCAATTGAACACCGCATAATTCCGAATAGATATTTTCAATTCCTCAAACGAGGCAAATAATAAACCAATTTCTAGATTTGGATTTTTGTTATCACCTTCAACGTAATATTCAATGAAAGCCAGTGTACCAATGTTATCCTCTGAGTTTGAACCACCAGCAATGTTTAGCTCTTTGGAAGATGCATATGAAGTACTATCTAGTTCCGGGGCTTCTTCCTCTTGTCCAGTGCACTGAATATCCATTTCGATATCGAATGTCATGTTTCGATCAAATTCCATATCGTCGTCTTCATACACATCATAATCCGAGTCGTTGAAGTCCGAATCATCACCTTCTTGATCAAGGTCGGCCATTGTAGAATAGAGGCTTCGATTTGGAGTCTTGTTCGGTAGAATTCGTTGAGGGAGAATGATAGGAGAAATTTGGGGGAGAAAATGGATGATGAGTTTCTGGCTTTTTTCTTTTTTTAAGTAAAAACTTGATTTCAAATGTATCAATTTCCCAATTCTCAACCACTTATCAAAAATAGTTGCCACCTAGGATATTTTGTCATCCAACTCATCAAAATGTTAGTTTAGTTGACAAACTGAAGGATGGGATAGCATTTTACAAAGTTCAGTGATTAACGAGGTGATTTTCAAAATACAGTGATTTGGTGGAAACCTTTTGAAAAGTTCAATGCCCTTTTGGATTATTAACTCATTGTGTCAATAATGACAAAAAAGGGAAAATCTTATGTAACAAAATTATAAACAAAGCATGTGACAAAGCTATTAGGATAGCTAATGATAAAAGAAAAATCACGTGACTAATAACAATAAAGAAAAACAACCATTGATAAAAGCAAAATGTTAAATAAATTTCCAGCCAAGAACTTAACACTAATCTTGAAGTTTTTGCCCAGTTTCAATTTTCGAAATTGCCTTTTGTTTGAATAATTTTCTATTGTAAGTAGAATCTCACTAAATAAATTTGTTGTTGTGCTTGTATTCAAACTAAAGGAAAGCAAGTTGAGGCTTATTTAAATCTAGCACTCTACGTGCTTGTTAATACATGAAATGTGTTTTCCATTCATTTTTAGTTCTCTATGGTGATTTTAGGTTGGAATTTGAATTCATATCTCGTAAACAATTGAAAGAAGAAGCGGAAACTGTGATACAACAATTCAATTAATGACTTTTGTTCAATACACTGTTGTAAGTGATCACATAATTGGAATTTCATTTTTCTATTTTTGAACCTATTGGGTAAGGTTTATATTGTGAGATATTTCTTTGTATCTGAATGTTTAATTTTGGGCACCATCTATTTTGGTTCATGTATAATACTGATTCAAGTGGAAGTGTTGAAAAAAAAATATTGGAAGATGATGAACACGTGAATTGGCTGCCACTTGACTTTAAGACAACCAAATTTAAGAATTTGTTTGGCAAACTTAGGCTTGGTTCGGTAACACTGTAGCAATTATAAATTGGTTTATTTATATTTTTAAGGTAGAAAGTGTATTTAAAAAGTAGAGAGAGAAAATGTGTGTGATTAAAAAGTAGTTGAGAAATTGTATTATTTATAAATTGTAATGTTTACGTTAAAGAATAGATGCTTATTTTTAAATATATTTTTAAACGACACGTTTTCCAAACCATTTTTTAATACACACATTTCTCAAATCACTTTTCAACAACATATTTTATCTCGAAAATATCACATTCTTTATTTTTAAACAAAAAACTTTTAACAAACAAAGCCAAGTGAATGAAGATTTGGGTTCTTTTCCTGTTTGTTTGATAAATTCAAGATCAAGAAGACTCATACTTTGGTGCTTGTTATGCCCAGTTTTAGTTTTTTGTTAAATGAAATTGTGTGTTTTTGTTGTTTGTGGCTTATATCTAGAAACTGCCATATATAATTTATGTATCCATTATGTTCACTGTTTTGAAACTATCATACGTTTTACGCACATAATTGTACTTTGCATTTCTGCTATAAGTTTGAGCTTTTTATGAAGAGGATATCTATTATGTTTAGATTGAGGAATTGTACCATGAAATGCATGTGCTGGACAGGTTTGAACTAAACTCTTCATAAGGCTCAAGAAAATGATAACTCGAATACTTGAACGATGCATTGAGCCCTACAACTCCATTACTCGATGAGAAATTTGAGGAAATCCGTCGAGGCCAAATTTCAAATATCTATACGTAATGATATGTAATGCTTTCGAAATTTAGTGGAATGATTTTTGTCTCCAAAATAAATGTGCAATGGTAATAACACCCAAATGATAATATAAAAACAATGGATATTATCATTGGAATGTTTACCGTAAACAATGTATGTCATTAGTGCACAGAACATGAATTCTAACTTCTGTGTGTATGCAATCAATCATTTGTCCAGTGTTGGTTTATTTTAAGAACACATCGGAGATGAAATGTTGAGAAAATCAACACGCATTCGTCGAGACCGATACTTCAATTGTCTACTATTGCTGATATGTAATGTCTTTTAATTATAGTGGGATGAATTGCTTTGTGTGAAGTAAATGTGAGATGTTGAATTTGACGTTTTAACTCTCGATCAACACAGTTAGCACTGCACGAATTGGAAGTAAATGTGCGTGATGTGAACAAATTATTCTTCAACCTAAGTATGTTCGTCAATGCTCAATTACCAAGTCACAAAATGATTACCAAACATATTATACAATTCTTTATTATATAAACAATGTTCCAAGAAATTGAGGATATTGCTTTTTAGCAAACATAGTTTACAAAAATTCTTCATCAACAATTAACGTCGTTCATCGATATTCGACTACCGAATGATAAAATATAATAAAGAATACTTTATGGTATGAAAAAATATTAAAATAATGGAAAATCTTCATGCATTTATGAGGAAATATAGGTTGTCATTCTAGTCTAAATCAATATTTTTCAAAAATCCAATTAATTTTAAGAATGAATTATTTAACAACTTCAAAACAATTAATGAAACATAAAGAGATATAACAAATTGAAAATGTTTATCTCTCTAAATGGAATGTCGAGCCTTTAATTCTATCTTCTTCAAGTTTCAATGGAGATGGAGGAAAATAATAAGAGTGTTGAGTAGAAATTGCTAAATATTAAAATAACAATTTTTTAGTATTTCATTTTTAATTTATTTTTGAGAATTAATTTTTGTTTAATACTTTTATTATTCATTGATGTACATCTAATCAAACATTAATTGCTTCATCATTAATTATTAATATCATAATAATAAAGTTTCTCAAAAGTGGAATGAGGGGTAAGATAGACATTTCAAGCTCAAAATTGGCAATTTTTTAGCACAAGTATCAAATTTTGTTTACATTATGCATTGTGGTATTGTCTATCAGTCTATGCAAAATCTCCTTTATACAATTCAATGCAAACACTAACTACATTGCAGTTTGTACAAACATCACATCATAAAGTCTTGAAAGACACTATCACACCCTTATTTATCAATTAACCTCAAGTTCACATAAATAATCCTCATTTTTTTTCCGCATGAATTCATATAACATTAATCACCCTTTTGTTTTAAATTTCAAAACCAACGTAACTACCATGCAAGGGGGGAAACTAAATTTTAGAAATAAAATTAATAATTTCTTTATTCCACAATAATTTTCAGAGTGAGAGAGAAAAAGGCACCGAATCTCTTTGATGCAAAAATCAGTAACCATAATAAAAAATTCAAACTATGTGAACAAAAAAATCTCAAAATTATATATATAAAAAAAGAATAAAACTAAGATCATACCTTACAAAAGACGTCAATTATTCTACCACATAAATGAACCATAAAATTAACAATCGTTAATTCAAATGACAAATGATTTAAGAAAGAAAAAAAATAAAAACCTACAACAATAGAAGCCCTTGTTTGAGCCCCATTATTTCTCTTTTTTTTTTTACAAATTTTTTCTATAGTAATCAATTTCAACCATTCAAAAAAGTCAAGCCCACAATTTTTTACTTTTCAAACCACTTTTTAACTATTAGATTTTCAAAAACCAAATTTTAACTTGAAATAATGGGGCTCAAACAAGGGCGAAGATGGAAAATGCGACACAAAACTCCCAATGCAGGAGATTCAACGATCTCTTTGGTAATGACAGGCAGTAACAAATTTTCGAAATTTCTTCGATAAAATTATTGAAGATGAAAACAGAGTTTTCAGAACTAGAAAGAAAGAGAAAAAGCAATGCCACGAAATGGACATTCTGAAAAGAGAAACGAAAAAGATAAATTTATCTGTTAGATAGTAGCAAACAACATTTGTGGGAGAAATAATAGAAGAAGACGAAGAGGGGCAGAGAGTTTGAGGGAGAACGAAAAATCGCCATTGAAGGAGGGGAAGAAATGAAGAGGAAGAGAAATCGACACAGAGAGAAAAGGGAAAAGAACCAAGATACGAACATGGTTGTTGCGTGGGCAAATGGAGAAAAATCGACAGAGATAGAAGAAAGAAATCAAAGTCAAACGATATCGTACGGGACACATAAAAGCCATGGACTTTGCATGAGAAAGTTTTTTTTTTTGGGTCTGTAGTATTGTGTCCCGAATTTTAAAATAAAAATAAAACAGTAACTATAGATGAAATTAATTGTCCCACTAATCATCGAACGTACGTCTACGTCTTTGACTGATCACTAAATTTTAAAGTGTCAAGTATTGATCATTAAACTTATTAGTTAATTGTCTCAATAATCACTGAACTACGTCTACGTCTTCGATTGATCACTGAAATTTAAAATGTCAAGTTTTGATCACTAGACTTATGAATTAACTATCTCAATAATCATGAACTTATGTATGTGTCCTCGATTGATTGCTGAAATTAAAAATGTCGAGTTTTAATCACTAAACTTATCAAAAATGGTGGACGTTAATCATTTACTTAATTTTCGTAACAGAATTAACAACGTGACAGATATAATGTACATGTGGCATCACGTCAACTTCAACCGACCAATCACAACACACCAAATTGCAACACGTAAGAAATCTTTAAAAAAATCATTAATTAGTCACTAAACTTTTAAAAACGTCTTTGATTGTTCACTAAATTTTAAGTTAATCGAGTTTTGGTCGCTAAACTTGTAAAAATAATATGACCGACCTAACAATTTATAAATGTTCTTTCAAATTATCAGTTGAATACAAGAAATCAACAGTTAAAAATATTTTTAAAAATTTAGTGATCAATTGAAGACGTTCTTAAAAACTTTACTTAGCAATTTGGTGTACTGTGATTAGTTGCTTGAAGATGATGGGGGCCACATGCACATTTCATCTTTCACGTCGTCAATTCTACTATGAAAGTCAAGTCAATAATTAACGTTCACCATTTCGACAATTTTAGTGATCAAAACCTGACATTTTAAACTCCATTGATCAATCAATGACATATACATAAGTTTAGTGATTATTGGAACAATTAACCCATAACTTTAGTGTCCAAAACTTGACATTTTAAACTTCGGTGACCAGTGGAAGACGTAAACATAAATTCAATGATCAAAACCTGACACTTTAAAGTTCAGTGATTACTCGAAGGCATCGACATAATCTCAGTAATCATCGACACAATTAACTCCTATAGATGCCTTAAACTGTTCAAACGAGACAAACGGTTTATGATCCACACTTTTAAAATTCTATGATATGATATGAAAGTGATTGTGCCCGGGCACAATTCTGCATATATAAGGAAAAATTGCAGCTGTGGTCCCAAACCTTTCATTTTTCTACAGACTTTATCGAAACCTTCATTTTGTACCACTTACAGTTCCAAACCTTTTAAAAATATGCACCCGGGGCCCAAATGGATGGAAACCGTCCAATTTGACTATTAGTTGACCAACAAAATTGATTTCAAACCAATTTAAAAGGGTAAAAGGGTAATTTTGCTATAAAATAGCTTTAAAAAATAAAATAAGGAAAAAATATTTGTGAAAAATTTTATTTGAACCCCAAGTGTGACCCCAACCTTGCCCCCCTACTCACATGGGGGGCGGGGCCCCGCCCCCCATGTGAGTAGGGGGACAAGGTTGGGGTCACACTTGAGGTGCATGTAGCATAACCCAATATTTGTTCTCCTTCTCGATTTGGACCGGAAGGCAAAACCCCCCCAATAGTTAGGCCGATGATTACCAGGTAACCAATACTAGGTGGGTTTTGTTCCCGACTCTGGTAGACTGATTGTACAAATCTAATTGCATTCGAGGGAAATGAATTGGTTTCTATATCCTGTGATGCATTAATTTAGTAGCAAGAGATGGAAAGTGAACAATTGAGACTTCTTGCAGATATGGATTTTGAAACCCCAGCTAAGAGCCCACATAAGCGTGAAGACACAGAGAGCTCCACTAAAGTTACACCCATTAATTACATTATTAGTTTTGATAGGATGTAAGATCCTGAAGTAAAAGCCGAGGCTAAAGAAGAATGGATGATCCCCCCTAGAGCTTGGGTGAAAATTGAAGAGCTTGACGATCAACCCATCACATATGGTGACAGTATTTGTAAAATTGAATCCTCGGTCTATGTAGCATCAAATCAATGTGTTCGACATTCTTTGTCGCAAATGCTGCTTGAGGAGAGCGGTGAACCTGAAATCTTTGACTGGGAGAATGTCGAAACCTCGCCAAATCTAATTACAGAAGATGAACGAATTTTTCTATTTTCCTATGGAAAAAATACATGTAATTATAAATGTAAATTTCAAAATTGAGATAAAACTTGTATAATTTCAAAAATCAGGTTTTTATTAAGATTAATTAGTTAAATTAAATAATTAAAAATATTTTATTAATTATATATTAAGGTCACAAGTTGTATAATTTCAAGTCACAAAACACAAATCTTTTAGGTCACAAATAAAATTAGGGTCACAAATTATTAAAATAGTAGGTCACAAATTAAACTGAATTTTAGGTCACAGATAATTTCAGGGTCACAAATGTTGGTGTGAAATATCGCAAGTGTACGATATCGCTACAAGTAATAAAAGTGGACTTTTGAGTCCGAGTTGTCGATCCCACGAGGACTATTTAATTCGCTATAAATTTACTTCGAATATAGAATTCCTAGACAAAAACCAAAACTAACTAAGAAAATAAAATACCGAACAATCCAAAAACGACAAATAATTGGAAATCACTGAAATAAACAAATCAATTAAAATAAACAATAACAAATTAAACTAAAAACAATTAACGAAAGCAAGAAATAAAGTGGTGGGATTTTAAACAATTGAATGAATATCGAGACTAACGATTTCGAAATAACGTTCTAACTTAATTTCTCATCTCAAGTTGTTTTCTAAAATTGTATTTGGTCGAATTCACGCATATATCCAATTTACCTCTCTCGAGTTCAAATTAGACCTATTTAACTAAGTCAACCATGTATCTCTACAGCGGGTCAGAGTTCTCCTTAACTAAATGCATTAAATTTTCTAGGAATTCCTAAGTGATCACATGCAACCACAAATTCATATCTCTATCTTTTTGTTGAGATTGTCGGATTTTATTACGTGATCTAATTGTTAACTCACCTCTCGGATTATGAAAACAACCATTAAATCATGAATTGGTGATCAAGCAACTCAAGCATTTAACTCAATAATAAAATCAATACATGAAATAAAGCACCAACTTAAGAATTAAAATCAAACTAGAAACATTAAATCTATATCGTTAATCCCGATTATTAAATTTAGCTACTCATGTTATTGGGAGAAAAATCAATAAATAATGTAAATAAAACCCGGAGTTTGAAGTGTTGAAAAATTGGCATCTCCTTGTTCCACATATTTCCCAAAGCTGTCTCCTTTTTCTTCCAACACGCAGCCAACTTCTCCCAATAACCAACCAATTAATTTCTCTCTCCCTTTTGTTTTTAACTCACAGCAATGCACTTTTTATTATCTCAAATTGGTTGCCTCAATATAATTCCTTTCTCCCTTTAATCACCACCATGCACCCTTAATTAATCCCAATATAGCCCCCATAAACCAACCAATTAATTGCTCCCAGTCGTGAACAAAATTAATCCAGCCACCACTTCTTTCAACTAACGGCCTGCCCTCTTTTCTAACTCCCAGCTGCCGGTCACTTTCTCTTCTGTCTTACGGCCCTTCTTGGCTCCAGCAATGTCTCTCCTCAATGTGTGTATATGTATATTAATGAAGAATATCACCACTCAAGGATTCTCCCCAGGTCGGCTGCACTCCCTCTGCTTTCACGGCTGTCCTCTCTCTTATCTCACAATTCCACTAGGCTGCTCTTGTTTTTTCTTTGTTCCTCACGGCTCCCAGCAGCTCTCCCCCCTCTTCAGCAATATGTGTATATATATATACACAAATTAACCCTAAGGCCCAAATCAAATAAATTGTTCTTCAAGTTACTCAATTCTTCCATATATGATAAGTTAGTCCTTGAGTTAATTGCACATTCGGTCTTCAACTTTTGAGAGTGTACACTTTAGTCATTTTTCTTCGTTTTATCTCAATATTCGTCCAATTGTTGCGTGATTGCTTCAATTCCTCATTTTCTTGATTTTGGGATAAAACCTGAAATAATGACAAATAAACACAAACTAAGTAGAATTTATTCGAGAAAAACAATATAATATCCTAATTTCGACAGATAAATAAGTGTATAAAATACACTTATCAAACTCCCCCAAACTAGAATATTTGTTCGTCCTCGAACAAAAAATAAAACTAAACTATAAAAATAAAACTAAAAATGCAAACAGAAATTATTTTTGTTTTTGTCAATTTATTTACCATGCACTTCAATAATCCAAAATGACAATTCACTTTAGAGAGGAAATATGAACAACAAAAATTATTTTCATTCATCCAATGCTCAACATCATTGTGTGTGTGTGAATAGCCAAAAATCGAATGCAAACTCATGTAAAAATATACTTGACACTGTGTGACTAGTCATGCAGTAATAAACCCGAATCCCATGTGGTCAACAATGATTTTCTTTTTATTTTCTTGACACTCTCATGGATGATCACAACCTTAATGTTTTTCTCTCATATCCCGAGGTCTTTCCTATTGATGTGATTTCTAAACATGTATAAATTGCATTTTTCCACACAAGGCAGCTAGGATTTGACAAGTATGCAAGACAGACCAAGAATAATTCATCTCCAATCCCACACTCCAGTATTAGAAATTTTAATCAACAAAGCTTATACCATTTATATATCATATATATTTTTTTATATGGACGACTTTTTCTTTTAATGTCCTGTCTTTTACCATCTTTGTGCAGAACTTTTCATACTGGCTTTCTATATGACCCCTGTAGCGAGCTTTAGGTCGGCAGCTCCCAACTCAGTTGAGCTTAGGGTACCAGGTTCAGAGAACCCCTCAGACTTAATTACCCGAGTCATAAAGGCTTAAACAGAAAAGTTAAAGATGTTTTAGCCACTCTCCGTACTTGCTTTCTAGTTGACCCCTGTAGCGAGCTTTAGGTCGATGACTCCCAAGCCAGACGACTTTAGGGCACCAGGTTTGAAAGACCCCTCGGACTTACTTACTCGAGTCAAAAAGGCATTTGAAGAGTAGAATAAGACCTTCAGCATTTTTCTGTTTTTATGCTGGTCATGGTTTATACCTGTTGATTAAAACCCCTTCCACTAAAGATGGATCATTAAAAACTTCAGACCCTCAATCTGTCAATACCTACTTGTACTTGACCTTTCTACCCCCAAACTACTTCTTTAGCAGTTTGGTTCTACATTTCAGGTTGGGATCTAATTTCTTAAAATTTTGGATTTTTCAGTTAATTCTATATTCAATGTGCACAAGTTTATCCCACAAGTATCAAGCATCTCCCTACACAAGTTATTATTCGAAAGTGGCTATGTGCTCAAGTTTGATTAATGTCTTACATGGATGAATGTCAAGAAAAATTTTAGTTCACATGTTGCCCAAATTTTCTAACTAAAGCACAAAAGTCAGTTCAAATCATGTCATAAGTAATAAATAAATCAACAAAAATTTTCAAAATTTTCACTTTTTTTTTTTTTTTAATGAATCCCAAAAACAAGGTATCGAATGAACAAAATGAAGAAATGAGATACCACCCCCCCAAACTAGAAAGTTACATTGTCCTCAATGTAAAAGAAAAGATATATCAATTGATAACAATACATAAAAAAGGAGTTAGGTACTTCCCAGGTTTAGAGGAGCGATGTGATGACTTGAAGCTTGGTTTTGAACTCGCTTGAATGATTTCGACCCGTTTCTTGTATTTCCATGTTTGGTTGGAAGTGTTACAAGTGGTGTGTGTTCCTCGCAAGTAAAAAATAAATAACATTAGAATCATACACACCATTAATAAACTGAAATAGATCAACACAAACAATCCCAACTAAAACATAGCAAAAATTTGAATTTTCAAATACGGTCAAGTGTGCAAAATCGTGCATATGATTTATTTTTGATGTGATAAGAGCAATGAGGTTAAAACAACGTGATGCAAAATTGTAAGCTCATGGATGATGTATGAATTAGAACTAAAAATGCACTTAAAAATCAAATCAAAGAGGTCGGTGCTAGGGATGCTAACTTCAAAAACTCCAAGAAAGAAAAAAAATGCAAGTACTACCTAAAAATCTAAATATAAAGCTGTAAATAAAGCAAAATAAATAAAAGGGATAGAAAATTGGGTTGCCTCCCAATAAGCGCTCCGTTTATAGTCTAAAGCCCGACTTTTGAACATGACTTCAAGGCACTAGAAATAATGACTTTGATAATCTGCTATATTTGTTGAAGTTGCCTTTGCTCCAATTCATACTTTTGCTCCAAATCTTTATGCTGTCCTGTTCAAAATCATAGATAATTTTACCATTAGATCCGAACTCAACTATGTATATTTCGATCATTTCTTCGGGTCCTATAACAAAATCAATTTTATGAGAATCAATTGAGTACAAGGATTGCTTGATAGCTACACCCTTATCGACTGTTATGTTCTCAATTAAAATCAACTCTTCATTCTCAACATGCTCATCTTCCTCTTTTGATAGTGCAGATTGTTCCTTAACTTCTTCTTTATTAATTTCCACAGGTTTGTCCTCCTCTGGCCTTGTCAAATGAATCTCTGGCAGTTGTGTCTTGTATTTTTTGGCCTTGTAAAATAGACATGTATCATCATTTATAAAGTTCTTCACTTCCTCTGATGTGGCCAGCAGTATACAATCTACAGTATTATGGATTGCTCCACAGTATTCACATGTTGAACTTGTTTGAATTTCCAAAGGGTCCCTAATAATGATCGATTGGGTCATTAGTGGTTCAGAGCCCAAGTACTCATCATCCACGTTGGCAAAAGTATTATATTCTGTCATATAGCTCATGTCCTCCCGTGATGTCTTGATTTCTTAGCTTTTCTTCTATCACTATCAACAATGTCACACAGAAAAGCAAGAAGATCATATGAAAAAGAAAAAAAATAAAATAAACAATTAAAGGCAAACTAAATCTAAAAGTCTAAGAATACTAAAAATCAAAATAAATAAATAACAAATTAAAATAGTCTCCGGCAACGGCGCCAAAAACTTGTTGGTGTGAAATATCGCAAGTGTACGATATCGCTACAAGTAATAAAAGTGGACTTTTGAGTCCGAGTTGTCGATCCCACGAGGACTATTTAATTCGCTATAAATTTACTTCGAATATAGAATTCCTAGACAAAAACCAAAACTAACTAAGAAAATAAAATACCGAACAATCCAAAAACGACAAATAATTGGAAATCACTGAAATAAACAAATCAATTAAAATAAACAATAACAAATTAAACTAAAAACAATTAACGAAAGCAAGAAATAAAGTGGTGGGATTTTAAACAATTGAATGAATATCGGGACTAACGATTTCGAAATAACGTTCTAACTTAATTTCTCATCTCAAGTTGTTTTCTAAAATTGTATTTGGTCGAATTCACGCATATATCCAATTTACCTCTCTCGAGTTCAAATTAGACCTATTTAACTAAGTCAACCATGTATCTCTACAGCGGGTCAGAGTTCTCCTTAACTAAATGCATTAAATTTTCTAGGAATTCCTAAGTGATCACATGCAACCACAAATTCATATCTCTATCTTTTTGTTGAGATTGCCGGATTTTATTACGTGATCTAATTGTTAACTCACCTCTCGGATTATGAAAACAACCATTAAATCATGAATTGGTGATCAAGCAACTCAAGCATTTAACTCAATAATAAAATCAATACATGAAATAAAGCACCAACTTAAGAATTAAAATCAAACTAGAAACATTAAATCTATATCGTTAATCCCGATTATTAAATTTAGCTACTCATGTTATTGGGAGAAAAATCAATAAATAATGTAAATAAAACCCGGAGTTTGAAGTGTTGAAAAATTGGCATCTCCTTGTTCCACATATTTCCCAAAGCTGTCTCCTTTTTCTTCCAACACGCAGCCAACTTCTCCCAATAACCAACCAATTAATTCCTCTCTCCCTTTTGTTTTTAACTCACAGCAATGCACTTTTTATTATCTCAAATTGGTTGCCTCAATATAATTCCTTTCTCCCTTTAATCACCACCATGCACCCTTAATTAATCCCAATATAGCCCCCATAAACCAACCAATTAATTGCTCCCAGTCGTGAACAAAATTAATCCAGCCACCACTTCTTTCAACTAACGGCCTGCCCTCTTTTCTAACTCCCAGCTGCCGGTCACTTTCTCTTCTGTCTTACGGCCCTTCTTGGCTCCAGCAATGTCTCTCCTCAATGTGTGTATATGTATATTAATGAAGAATATCACCACTCAAGGATTCTCCCCAGGTCGGCTGCACTCCCTCTGCTTTCACGGCTGTCCTCTCTCTTATCTCACAATTCCACTAGGCTGCTCTTGTTTTTTCTTTGTTCCTCACGGCTCCCAGCAGCTCTCCCCCCTCTTCAGCAATATGTGTGTATATATATATACACAAATTAACCCTAAGGCCCAAATCAAATAAATTGTTCTTCAAGTTACTCAATTCTTCCATATATGATAAGTTAGTCCTTGAGTTAATTGCACATTCGGTCTTCAACTTTTGAGAGTGTACACTTTAGTCATTTTTCTTCGTTTTATCTCAATATTCGTCCAATTGTTGCGTGATTGCTTCAATTCCTCATTTTCTTGATTTTGGGATAAAACCTGAAATAATGACAAATAAACACAAACTAAGTAGAATTTATTCGAGAAAAACAATATAATATCCTAATTTCGACAGATAAATAAGTGTATAAAATACACTTATCAACAAATTATAAAAAATATTAGGTCACAAATCAGATTAATTTTAGATCACAAATTAAACTTAATTTTAGGTCACAATAACAAAATTGTTAGGTCACAAATGATTTCAGAATCACAAATTATAAAAAATATCAGGTCACAAATCGGATTTATTTTAGGTCAGAAATGATTTCTCAAAACCACCAACCCACTCCTCTCACTCGACCGAACGTAGCAACCACCTCCTTTCATCTCTTCCCCCTCAGTCAACACCGGTACATCTCTATCCTTTCTTCACCATTTTCGCCCCTGTCCCAACCCCAGATACACAACGCCCCCCTCAACCGTCGCTCCTCTCATCCTACACGCTTCATCCCGCCTGCAAGCAACCGGAACTCACCCATCTCTCTCTTTCTCACTCAAACCGCAGCAAACCAGCCCCACTTCATTCATCAACAATAACCAACACCACCATGCCTCTTCACGTCTGCTACAGAACCCTGGAATCAACCACCACAATTTGAACACCACATCGACACAGCGGCACCACTAAATCGCCGCCATCGCTAGATCTAGCAGCGAAGTTGCGAAACAGCGGCACCACTAAATCGCCGCCATCGCTAGATCTAGCAGCGAACTGATATTGAATGGATGGAATCAAAGAGGTTACCTTCAAATCGTCGCTGCTAGAGAATTGATTCATAGAAAGGATGGAATAGGTAGATGTGGCGTCGCGGCTGCCTCTAGAAAAAAAATGAGGTTACCATAAAATTGCCTCTGTCAACGGTGGTCTCTCTGACGACGTTCGAACCAGTGGCGGAGGTCGACAAAGCACGGGGTGGGGGGAGAAGACGGAGGTTGTGGCTTGAAGAGGTGATTGAAAGAGAATTGTTGGTTGAATATAGATATAGAGAGAAAATAGGGTTTGGACATGGTTTGGGAATGACCAATTGGGATTGGTTATATATATATATATTATCACCTGATTTTTGCATAAATCATACTTATCCCTGATTTTTGAAAATGAAAGTTAAAAAGCCTGGAATGGTGTAATTTCCTCTTTTCCTATTCTTTTTATTTTGTTTTAGTTATTTACAATGTTTTTAGAATCGGTCCGGTCATCGACCCAATTGAAAGATTGGGTCAAAGGTCAGAGGGTCAACCCGGAGTCGACTCGGGGTCGACCCGGACATTAATTAATATTCAAAAAATTCAAAAAATAAAAATAAAGTTTTAAAAAATAAAAATAAATAAAAAACCCGAGTCAAACCCGGTTCCGGGTCGACCTGGTTTCCCGGGTCGTTGACCGAGTTTTACCTGACAGTGTTTTAAATGTAACCCGGCCCGATTTTTGGCCCGGGTCGCGGGTTTCCCAGCCGGGCCGGATTTGACAACATTAGTTATTTATTTTAATTACATTCGGGTGAAGAAGATGAACGATTTTTTCTATTTTCCTATTCTTTTTATTTTGTTTTAGTTATTTACTTTAATTATTTTATAGGGTTAAATAGCGAAGTTACTCTTTTACCCTTTTAAATTACTCAAAATTGATTAGAAATCAATTTTATTGGTCAACTAACAGTCAAATTGGACGGTTTTCATTCATTTGGACCCCGAGTGCATCTTTTAAAAGGTTTGGACTGTGAGTGATATAAAATGAAGGTTTGAGTAAAGTATGCAAAAAAAATGAAAGGTTTAGGATCGATGTTGCAATTTTTCCAATATCTTATACAATATCTTATATCTTATCTTATCTATTTATTATATAAAAGTAAGAGAGTTGAAGAAAGAAATCCCGCTCAAAATTTGGTCTAAATTCCCGCATGGATCAGGCTTGCTGGAGAAGACATGTCCAATTCAAATGTCAGATTTGACTAAAATTTGAAATTTGAAAATCACAAAAAAAAAAAAGCCAAAAGAAAATCCCTCTGACTTAACCCCACTCTCCCTCTCTCTCCTTTGTCCAAAATTTTTGCGAAGCTTTTCCGATGAGTTGCCGGCTATCTTGAACTGAGACGCGCATCCTACTTCTCTATGCATCCCAGAACCAATAACCAGGACGAAAACCCTTCATTTTAGTTCGCAGGCAAGTTCTCACCTTTGTGACTCCACGGATCTGCGTTGCAGGCTGCAGCGTTTGGACTGTGGCTCCACAGAAACTTTGCAAGCTTCGGTCATCTCATTTTGTTGGTCTAGTAGACTGCATAAAAGGTTAAAATCTGAAATTATACTTTTTTTTAATATTATATTACCCTTTTTTTTTTTTAATTATACTTTACATTATCACCATTTTCTTCTTCCAGAAGACACTGCAACTACGGCCACTAACTGCTGCTCAAACTAGCCGCTGACAATCGGAATCACAGTAGCCAATGTCGCCACAATCTACCTTCTGCGATGCAAATCCGAATCCAACACTCATCTAAGAACTCTGGTCGGCCTTCTGGAGGATTTGGATGATGGGTCCAGGAAGATCCCCTGGCTGGCTCGGTTGGACCCAATGATGAGGCACCAAATCAGCAAATAGAGAGAGCTCATTCTGATGGAGAAAGCTCTTATGGCTTTATATAGACAAAAGGAATGACCCCAGTACATTGCTGGATCTTATATTCTATAGAGAGAAGTAAAATTCCCAAATATTGGTATGAGCTGAATAATGACTACTCAAATTGGTTCTGAAATAATGTTGGAATGATGAGGTTTTTTCTAATGGTTAGTATTAAGATAAATACACTTTGGTACCTATATACACATTCTAACAATGTAGATCTTGCATCAAAAACAAATATGTGGGGGGAATACATTGGATTTCCACTGTCAATATAGCACTTTTCTGAGTCTTGCTGTTCTTCTAGCAACTACTGCGCTACTCTGAAGAAGATAATACACCTGATTAGTACATGTTAATTGTCCTATGCTCAACCCATTATCAAATTGTTTCTGAGAATTTTTTCTAAATTTGTATGTTTTACAATGATATTAAAAATTCTTGATCCATGGATAATCATGATGCATACACTTTTCGAATTTCAGTGTCTCGCTGAATAGGTATAAGCTCTATCCATTGAGTATCATAATTTTCCCAAGCTGACCTGATATTCTTTCCAATGGAGGGTTTACAGTTGGTCGGGAGCTTAACATCAGCTTGTGCTCTAAGGAGTCAAATGTCTAAGGTAAAAAGAATATCTTTAAGGTTGTTTTTTTTTTAAGTTGAAAAAAGTTAATATTGTTAAAATGTGGTACAATTCCATAGGCACTCCCTTAAGAAAATAGACTCAAGAAAATATGAACTACACAATCTCATGATGAAGTAGTATTATGAAATCATCATCTTGATCATGCGTGACTTGAAGTCCTATCCTGGTCATGAAGAATTAGTACAAATTCATATGAGATTCAAATGTGATTACTGATGATCTATGGTTAGAATTATTGGTCATTGTACTTGTACAATATTAAAGAAGAATAGCTTTAGATTTTTTTCCTCCCATATTTCCCCCCAAAAAGCCATAACAAAATCATTTTGTTTTTATAAATTTAAATTTTCATTAATTATTACCCCCAAAAAGGTGATAGCAATGTCTTCTTTCTTTTTTCCTTTTTTACGCTGGGATTTGAGAAAGTAAGCAGCCATTTACTTCACTGTTCATAGCCAGCTAGCTACACATGCTTTATTGGGCAGGTCTTTTCAAGATCAGTATGCATATGTAGAATTTATTTTATTTCATACATGCACATACTGATTTTCTGAAGCTCACACGTTTAAAACCGATGGAAATAAAATGCATTAACCGGTTACAAAGCTTCCAACTGTTGTCCAGATATAAATATCAGCATATTTTATTTGTCAAGGCTTTACACACACATTAGCAACAACACAGTTTCAAGGTAAGGGAAATATGTACTACGTTCGGCTAAGGTATATATGTTTTGTCTGAGTATAAAAAATGCAGCTATTTTTGAATTAGTGTGTTTGATGCTCCCAGGTTAAACCTTTCACAATTTACAAGTACCAGCTGACTTTATTTCCAGAGTGTTTATGTAGCGACCGAGAATTTTCCGTGACTTATTTAAATATTATTTAAAATGTATCGCTACGACTTTGCCCATTTATTTTTGAACACATTTTCGTCTAGCTATTTTTAAGTGAAATTAAATTTATTTTGAATTATATATTAGTCAAATTCCAAATTTTATTAAATGATGTCCCAAGTCTATTATATATTTTTAAAGTCCAATTTTTTTAACTTATGTGGACTCAATCTATCATCATTATTATAATCCCCAATTCACGTTCATTTTAATTTGAATCTCAAAGTTCCTCCCCAACTTCCATTTCCATATACAGCACATTTAATTCCTATGATCACCCTCAATCCCCTTACATATGTACACAATTCTTGCATACACCAAAAACCAGTCATAACTTACCAAAAATTGAGCCAATTACCAGCCAAGAATCCTCCCAATTTCACACTTTATCTTCCCCATCATCACTCCACAATTTCTTCTTATCATTCACAGCCAAAAAATTCATTCACATATTCATTTCCTCTAACTGGTCAGCATCTCTAATCACTCTTCAATTCCATAATTCTTTCCCCACTTGCCTCAATTTTTCCCTCACTCTAGCCTACCATTTGAAGACAACCAAAGCAGTGTATATACTGCACTTCACTCCCATAACCACACACAGACAAATCTTAAACAAGGTATTCACTTCTTCATCTGCAATTCTCGCATATCACACAGAAGCAAAATCACAATTCTACAAGAACCTCCATTGTCTGAAATTCAAATTCACAAACAAAAGTTTGCTGCCTTCTATCCATCCACAACCTGACAACTTCAAACCACTAAAAACATCCACTGCCCAGATCATTTCTCACCCTCAAATTCATCCAAAAACCAACCCAAACCATTGGAATCATCATCATCAGCCGAGTCACCACACCCACTGCCCAAACTCCATTTTTTCCACAAATGAAATTCATAACCCGCAATCTGCATACGGGATTCGCACACATTGCACATCAACCATTTTCACAACCGACAGTCACAGCGCCACCACCACGCTGCCAAACCACCATTCAGCCATCACCTATACCGCCATCAACACACACACCACCAGTCTACTACCAAGCAACCACCACCGTGGTCCTTCATCATCATCATCACCTCAACCACCGTACGAAACCACCATAATCCCGCCGCGACACCACCGCACAAACCCATTATCATCACTGCCCAATCCCAACCAAAACCAAGTTTCCACCAAATCAAACTCAAACCCAAGAAATAGACAAAACCCAAGCACTTACCTTGGCCGCCGGTTGTACCGCCGGTTCTTCGCAGCCCAAACCGAAACATTCAGCCTCGGTTTGGTCTTATGTGCACACCAAAAATCTGCCCACAGTCACACTACACCGCACCACCCCTACCGCCGCCATATGCCGGCGGTACTACGGCCTGCTGAACCGCCGGCGCGCCGAAGGTCGGAGGAAGGGGCTTCGCCCCTTCCGTCGTTCTCTGTTTCTCTCTCTCTCTCTGACCGATTATAGAGAGAGAGAGATGAGAGATATATTTTTTTTATATTTTTAAGAGTTTACCTTTTGGCCCCCCTCCTTTTTGAAAGGTATCAAGTCAGCCCTTAAAACGTTTATTAAGAGTTTTGTTTTAGCCCAAAGTTTCAAATTAGTCTATTTCGGCCCAAGAGTTCTGCTGAAATTCAATTTGGCCAATACTTTCTGAGTTTGTCATTTTCAGCCCACTAATTTTCGAAAAAAGCCCCCTTTAGCCCCTACATTTTTGAAATCCATACTTTCTTTAAAATTTCGATTTAACCCCAAGTTTTATTTTGTCACTTTAATAATTCGAAATACTAAATTAATTTAATTTTCTTTGGCTAGACGATACACTTGGTGATTTAGAAGATTGACGTAACTTTCAAGCTCTATTTTTCAAACTCGTAATATTAAGATAGACTCGCCCCCACTAATTAGTTTAAATTATAATTGCATGTCTTATGTGAAATTACGTGATTTACATGCTTTGATGCATGAGACGAGAAAAGAATATCTCTTATGAGATAAGATGAGAAATGATGATGTTATGCATAACTTATGTGCCTTAAGTGCACGAGACGAGACTACTCATACCCTATGATTTTAATAGCCGTGATTTTGAAAATACAAGAGCCCAAGAATATGATGATGATGTCACTGTATGATTGTATAATTACGTGTTTAATTATTCTTTAAATTAATAATTGGCGATGAGTCTACTGAGTATTTTTCGAAATACTCATTCCATTATTTTAACAGTTTTTGCAGATTTTGGAGATGGCGGCGAATGAAATGACAGCGATGGTAAATTTAATAAATGATAAAATTTTTAGTCAATTTTACGAATATTGCTAATTGGATTATTTATCGTTAATTTTATTTAAACAATTGAGACCTAAGTTTTATGTATTGTTCTATATTTCAATTAATTAAGTTTCCGCTGATGTTCCAAATAATGAATGTGAGGTTTTGAATTAAATTGATGTTCCGCAATAAAATCAGATTTAAAGGACGACGTGGCATCCTGGGCTCCGCGGAATCCGGGGCGTTACAGTTTACACCCATTTGCTTGAAACTAGTTTGAAGGAAAGCAATATCTGTCCTAAGTATTTTACCCACATTTTTTTTATCTCTACAACAAATACAACATTTCTTCGAATAAAATGTGGTTCCGAATCGATGTTTGATGCTTCCAGGTTCATGGCTCCGATTATTAACATGCTCGATGACATTGACCCAATGAAAACATAATGGGCATTCAAAGTACGCGTGGTTTGACTTTGGGAAAACCCGAGCTATGGAAATAATAGTGATATCTATAGTCTGGATATGGTTTTCGTAGATAGAAAGGTATGTTACCCATTTTTGTCACTCATAGAAATACTATGAAGTATGATAACAGAACGCTGCTAATTTTTTAATTTTTTTTTGTTCGTTTGAAGTTGTGGTTCATGTTATTATGTTTATGTGATATAACCTGTTCAAAGAGAAAAATTACAATATATTAATAACATAAGAAAACCTATCATAACATTAAAATCAGAAATTTGTAGCATTTAATTTCACATAGCATACCATATTCTTAATTTGTACTTAGGATAAATGCATTCACAATATATCAAGACATTTTGTTGTAATGTCATCGTTCTTTTTTAGAATATTTCCAAAATTTGGAACGGACCTAATAGTTATTAGTAGCCTACCTTCAAAAACTCAGAAGTTCTTATTGATATATGGCCTTCATTCAATATTTATCATATTCAAGAACTTCAAGGGAATCCAATCAGATCTCGCAGGGAAAGATGAACAACAATTAAAATCATATCAAAATTGGAAACAATCCTCTATTTTTAACATAATATTTCATAATTGATTTACAGACTTGGGAACGAACCTATATATTTCTGCATGTGCTGTTGTCCAGATCCAAGCTTTGGTAACAATTATAAAAAGGAAGGATCTGTGCCCTATATTCCAAGTCCTACACGAAAATTTTTGTAGAAATATATTTATAAATCAACAACATTGAATATTCTAATTTTATTTATTTAGTTTAACAAAAGAAAGAAATCCAACCACAACAATAACAGACCATATGTTTTGTTATTCATGTTATTTTACCTTTTATTTTTAAAAAAGGATTGAGTTACATACAACGTTGTTTAACCGGAAAGAAGGAACGGTACGAATTATCACAAACTGTCATGAAATGTATATATGAAATTTCTTCCTTCTTTTTCAAATATTTCCAAATTTTTGTAGGGTAAAAAAAATAAATAATGGACCTAATAGCTATCAGTAGCTTACCTTGAGAAATTAATAAGTTTTTATTGATATGCCCTTCATTCAATAGATTATTATATCCAAGAACTTCGAGATAATGCAATCAGATCTCGCAGGGAAACATGAACGACAATTAAAACCATATCAAGGTTGGAGAAAAACCTCTATTTTTAACATAATATTTCACAATTGATTTACAAAAAATTGAGATCGAACCTCTATATTTCTGCATGTGCCGTTCTCATTATCCAGGCTTTGAAAACAAATTTATAGGAGGAAGATTGGAAAGTGATCTTCTAGATCCTGCAAGAGAAAAAGAGAATAAATTTATTTTTCTTTCTTCATCATCAAAAAAGTTGTGTACTTTATTATTAAAAAATAAAAAATCTGAGACCAATGACAAGGAAAACATATCAAATGGGTGCCTTTTAATTTCAGAATTCAGAAAAAAATTTATAATACAAAAAAATAATATAATAATAATAGTAATAATAATAATAATTAATAATTTAATAATAATCTAACAGGGGTCCAATTGTGGGGAAAAAATCAGTCGTTGCTAACCCAAAGTAAATTTGTGCCACGAACAGACTGAAAGGTTAAAAGAATGAATTTTTTTTTAGTAAAAACAACCAGGAGTTGAATATTTTGATTTCAGAATTTCAAGAACATACAATCGAAGAAAATTAATATAAAACAAATGGATACCTTCTGGATCTAGATTTACCAGTTCCTGGAAAATGCAGCGAAACACCATACAATGCAAAACCTTCACAGCTATCAAAAGTAAGGGTTTTGAAAAATACGATTAACATTCTCAGATATATGAAGTTTATTATTTAGAGTGTGTCGAAAAAGAAGATTTCATAAGGAAAGGAAAAAAAAAATCAAGAGAAACGATGATTCCTAAAAGTGTAGGGTTTGGAAGGAGGGGTTATTGATTGGTGATTCCAGAATCCTCTAAATTAAATCCATCTTATCTTTTCTTTCTTTTTTTTGTTAGAAATGTCTGGAAGATGGTAACAAAGTAAGAGTGTAAGACACGATTTTTGACTGTGAATGAGTGGGAGATAGTGACTGAATTCCTTTGCCTTTCTTTTTTGAACGCAACCATTACAATTAATAAACCAACTTATACACAACATAATTCCTTCAATTATTTTTAAACTATATATTTTACTTAAAAAATATTAATAAGCCCATGTTTGATTTTCATTAATTCTTTTTCACTTTTCTACAGTACTAAATCTCAATCATCCATTAAAAGTCAAGCTCACAATATTTGATTTTTCAACCATCCATTCTGGTTTTAACTAAAATCAAACACAAATGAATTTATAATTCCTACAATGGTATCGAACAGAGGCTATATTACAGAAGTTGTGAACTATTAAGAAGTCGTTAAAAAACAAGATAATTTTATCGTTGTTTGTTAAAAGTTTTGTATTTAAAAATTTTTTTTTTTTATATTTTCGAGGTAAGATATGTGGATGAGAAGCAATGACGGAGCTACACTGTGGCGAGCTAGCTCGCCGCCAGTGGATCCGCCTGTTTGGATTATTTTTTTTAAAAACTGATTCTTTGGCTTGGTACCTTCAAACAACCCAGTAAGCCAAACAATAACCCAACGTCCCAACTGATCTCCCAAAGTCCCAACCCATTTCTTCAAACCCTCCTTACTCAGACGGTCTGTTCCTTGCTCTGCCGTTGCTCCGTTTGGTGTTTGCTCGTCGTGTCTGAGTGTCTCCAGTCCAGATCCAAGGTTCAGATCAGATTTCAGTTCCATTTCCAGAGAGTTAGAGACTTCAACTCTTCCTTCGTGACTTCGCCCTTCTTCGTTTGGTAAGTATCAATTTCTATACTTTTCTGATTTCTAAGCTTTAATCTTGATTGAGTTTATTGATTCTCTTCTTCTTCTTCAGTATAATTCTCTGGCCAGATACACATACAGACAATGGGCAGTAAGCCTTTTTCAGATTTGTTAGGAAATTAGCAATTCTCAATCTCAAGTAATGGGTGGTTAATCTTGATTTTAATTTTGAAGTTTTAAGTTATTTGCAATGTGGCCATATTCCCCTTACTGTTAAATTTGAATTGTGAATTTGTGATTTGTCAATCTATGATTATGGGAAATTTGAAATGTGATTTGTGATTAATGATTTATAGTGAAATTTGAATTGTGATTTGTGAATATGTGATTCGCGTTGAGTTTGAATTTAATATAGATGAACTTATGTTGGATCCACGAAAACGATCCCCAATCAAGTCATATGATCATATAATGTATTTTGAGTCTTATTTTGGTTTGTATTGAATTATATTTTCATATAATTCAATACAATATATTTGTATATTTCAATACTAATTGATTAATTTTTAATATTATTTAATTAAATAATAATAATCAATCCCGACCGCTCTAGCTGAGGAATGATCCTGAATCCCCCACTGATGAGAAGCGTAAAGAAAAAATGTGTGGTTAAAAAATTGTTTTGAAAATTGTGTTTAAAATATATATATATATATTGCCAAAAAAGAACTTTCTTATATGTACTAAAATGATAACATTGAAATTATAATTTATAAACAAAATAATTTCTCTAATCAGTTTTGAATCACACGTATTTGCTTTCAACTATTCAACCACTTTTCATCTAAAAATAATAATAAATCAATTTATAATTGCTACAATATTACGGAATAGAGCCTTATTTTGGTATGTTATTAATAATAATTCACCAATTACTATAATTTTTTTTGTAATTAGATATCATGTTCAACCAATTGTTATGTATTTAAATGAATTATTATTTAATTTATAGAATATCATTACTAATTTTTTGCTAAAGTTTAAGATCTGTTTGAATTTTATTTTAAATTTAGAAATAAAGCATGATGTTCACTCTTTCCTTTCAACCACACAAATTTATCAATAAAATAAGACAACAATCTAAAACCCATATTTTTTATTCCAAATTGGAGAAGCAATTTCAAATGAGCATTGTTCGAATACTTCAAACATAGTTTATTTATTTGGATTTATTTCTATTAGTCGAATTCAATTTTTTATGATTAGTCCATTTTTAGGATTATTTTGGCGAAGGTTAAGCTAATAAGATTTTTGATATTTTATAGATTTAATTAGTATGTCATTATATCTAAAAATTAGATTAATTAGGTTCAACAAATATATTTGCGCTATAATTACTGATCCACAGTAATGTCCATGACTGTCCTTACATTGTGTTGTCTCGCAAAATTGTTTAGAGTAGCTTGCAAATCTATTTGTATACGATTTTTTACTCTAATTCATATATTTTATACAGAATATTGGAATATTGGAGATCCTATTTATAGAAGATGTGAATATTGTGGGGCTTCATTTTGGTATGATTAGAGGATTGGGAGGTATAGCGACCCAGAATTTTTATGCATTAAATAATTATTTTAATATTTAGAAAATTGAGTCGCTATTGTTTTGAAATTTATGCCGCGACGGATTCGTCTAGCCAAGTCAAGAAATATCGAATTTGTTCGATTTTAAATTAAAATTCGAATTTCTAAAATTATGTTATTTTAATTATTTATTCAAAATATTATTTTCAAAATCATTTTGAATTCCAAATTTATTAAAATATCTCAATTTTCCTTATTCAAATTATTTCAAGTCCAAATACGTAATTCAATTTTTATATCAATTTTAATTTCATTTCTTAATCGAAGTTAGTTCAATATTTATCATATCAAACTAAACCAAACTTTTCCTCCCACGTGTTTTCTTCTTTCCGCCTCAAATTATGGCACAACCCATATTCTATTCTATTATTTATTTTGATTCCCCATGTCTCCCCTTTAATCATTTCCTTTTCCTTTTCTTTTCCTTTTCTTTTCCTTTAAACCATAACAAAACCCAATCTCATACCTAATTCTACACTATCTTATACTATAATCCCTAATCAATACATACACTCTTATCCCTCATCACAATTTACGTACACAACACCAAAAGCATCCCTACTATATAAAATTTCCACAATAATCTAATCTATCATCACCTCTTTTCTTTTCTTATCCACCCATTCAACATTATTATGTCTTTGAGACATAATAATTCACACACCCATTTGATACCACTACAACATTTTTCAATATCATTCATACCCCCACAAATTCCTTTACAGCACCATTATCATCATCATCAATCCATAACCACAGCTTTTCCATCATTATATCAATCCACTAATTCATACCATCTCTACTGCCTGCGAAATCAACCCATCTGCAGAACCTCCATCATCGCCACACCCAAACCACCCTGCTTCCTTCCAAGTTAGATCACCACCACCACAGTTCCCATACCAATCAGCTACATAAATCTGAATACCAATCGAACACCACTGCCCAACCAACAGCCACCTCCAACTCACCACCTTCATCATCAGCTGAACCACTGCAGTCCTCAGTCACGGCCACCATCAACACCCTCGGCACTCATCGCCTGAACCGCCCCCAACTACCTCAAGTTCACCGCAACCTCCACCATCGGATTTCTCAAATTTTCCACCACCGCCTCTGTTCACCTCACAAATCGCAACCCAAGTACTTCGCAGCCCAAATCGCCACTTCCATCCGCGATTTAATCAACAGATTCACAGAAAAGTATTTTTCGTCCAAGCCACAAACTTGGATCTCTAATTTGCAGCCAACTACTACCAATTTCGAATCAGCCTAACCATCATCCACGAGAATCAAGAAATAGAACAGCAACCATGACCATCTCCATCAACAAGTCGCCACTCAGCCTCCCCTAAACCACCATGATTCAACCCCATCGCCTCCACTGCCCAGCCCCAAATTAAAAATCAAAACAAGAAATAAGTTAACCCAAGTACTTACCTCAGCTGCTGATCGTTTTTCCGCCGGATTATCGTCGGAAACCGCAATCATCAACCTCGGTTTAATCATTTATTTCCCCCATCTTTCGCACCAAACCTAGCCTAAATCACCGACAGTAACCACGGATCTTCTTCTTCTTCGCCGGTGTCTCGCCTTTCTCCCTCTCTGCCTTAGTTTTTCATATCGCAGACACGATCAGATTTTGAGCCTCGTTATATGCCTCGGTTCGCACCTACGTCGCCTGAGTCTTTTGAGAGAGGCGGAGTGCGTTTTGAAAGAAAGAGATAAGATCTGAGATATATATTTAATTTTCAGAAATTGCAGCTTGGTCCCTGAAGTTTTAAAGGTTTTCAAATCAGTCCCCAACTTTTTAAGTTATCCATTTCAGCCCCAAAGTTTTAAATGATTTACTTCAGCCCTTTAACTTTAAACTCTTTTATTTCAATACCTGCTGATTTACTTTTAAGCCCAAGTTTCAAAGTATTCATTTTAATCCCTCAACTTTCAAAATATCTATTTTAGTCCCTGAACTTTCAAAAGTATTCATTTTAGTCCCTCAACTTTCAAAACATCAATTTTAGTCCTCAAAATTATAATTTATCATTTTGAACTATATATTCGATATACTAAAGTGACTTATTGGCTAAAGACGAAGCGTACGGAGAATTTAAAGAAATTGAAGTCATTCCCGCTCAACTTTGCACTCGTCGGATTTGAGGTAGACTCGCACTTATTAATTGATTTAAATTATGATTTCATATGAATGTCATGTGACTTGTGAAAGTCAATTTTTAAGAAAAACAAGTATGTTTTTATGAAAGGTAAATATACCTTATGTTGTTATGAAAAGTAAGTATGTTTTTATGAAAAGAAAATATACTTTATGTTTTTACGAAAAGTAAGTATACCCTATGCTTCACGAAAATGTTTTTTTTGGATCATTGCTATGAAATCAATCTACCAAGATTGTTTTGGGTCCCATATGATAAGTTATGATATGTTAAGGGGACCGGAGTTTTAGTAGCGCTACACATAAGAATTCTTGCCACCTAAGTTCGGTAACATTCTTGTGTCTCCTATGTTTATGAGGATTTGCCACGAAGTTCGGTAAAATTCCTATCTTTCCATATGTTTATGAGGATTTACCACCTAAGTTCGGTAAAATTCCTGTCGCATATGTTTATGAGGATTTCGATCCTATCTTATGTTATGATGCAATTGATCCCTATGAATTTCAGAAAATTATGCTTGGTATACTTACTACATAAGAATTCTTACCACCTAAGTTCGGTAAAATTCTTATGTTTACGAGGATTTCGATATTATCCTATGTTATGATGAAAACTTACTGTTATTATGATTTTACTGCATAAGAATTCTTGCCACCTAAGTTCGGTAAAGTTCTTGTGTCTTCTTATGTTTATGAGGATTTCAATCCTATCTTATGTTATGCTTTCAAAAGAAATTATGCTTGGCATAATTAAAATGTTTTATAAGTATATGGTTTTCAAAGAACTGTTTTCAAAGAGCTATTTTCAAAGAGCCTATGATTTGTAAAATATGTCCCGTGCTGTAATGCACAATATGAGTTTTATCAAGAGCTGTTTTATAAAGAAGCTCTATCAATGCCCGTTTTATAAAGAGCCGGGATTTATGTGTTTAATCATCTTATAAATTAAATTAATTTGCGATGAGTCTACTGAGTATTTCCCCCATGAAATACTCACCCTACTTTTTAACAGTTTTGCAGATTTCGGAGACGGTGGCGAGCGATGAATGATGGTGGCAATAATCGTTGAACGGTTGAAAGTTTGACGTTAATGATTTCCGTATTTTCCAAACAATCGAATAATTTAGAGAAGTTCATTTATTTGAGAAATTATGATATTGGCAATTTCTTTACAATATTAATGGTTCGATTTACTATTTCAAATGGTTTCATAAATGTTTTCAATTTTAGCGGCCATTACAGTTTATTTAATGTTGCCAAAAATGAATTTCAATTATTTCTTCCGCAAAAATATTATTCGAAAAATTTAGACAGAAAATGACGTAGTGAATCGGGTATACGGAACTCGGGGCGCTACAGGAGGCATTATAAAACATTGAAGCCGAAATTTTCTTTTGTGCTGTATGCAAGGAAAAGTAGAGCTATCGAAGATGTAAAATCCTCCGCAAGCCGTTCGTGATTTACAATCTGGGACAAGCGAGAAAAGTAAGCATTTTCTTAAAAACATTCAATTGTACAATACAATATTTTCTTTCACTTCCTTGGGTGGAAAGATTGATTCAACTGTAAATCAAAGCAAGGGACCTCCCATTTTTCGAATGCACGACCAAAATTATCATAGGATTGGAAGTTTGTTGCCTCTTGAAGGTAGCCCACTGAAATTGCTCAGCTCTATATTTATGACACCGACAATGATGTTTCAAATTGAATCCATGTTGTCTGGTAATTATCGTATTTAGTGTTCTTTAGTTAGAATATTGATAGAGTTTTATTTTATATAAATAAATACTAAAGCTTTGTATTCTTTTGTATACCCAATCCAAACGTCGTAGTCAACAAGTTTCATGTTGAAGTTGTTTCTAATTTGAAAATGCCCGTTTTCCGTCATGGCAAACTTTATGTTGCATTGTCCAGGGTTACAAATTATTCGGGATTGAAAATTCTTTGTTGTGATCGAGATGGAGTACCATTCAATTCAACAATAAATGTTGTTTTCAAATAAGTTTTTCAAAATTTGAATTAGTTATGTGGTGTATATATTTTTGTTTAAAATTGCCCATTCACTCGCCAGTTAATTTTATGAAGTGTTTTGCATTTAATTTGATTGGAAAATCAATTAGCATATATTCCTCTTATTAAAATTATTTATAACTTAGAGTGGTATAGTTTAAAATGTGTGTTTTTTTTTTTTAAATGAATAGTGATTTTTAGGAGAATAGATAGTTGAAATTTTGTTGAAAAATTAAATATTATGGACTTGACTTTTAATGAATAATTGAGGTTGAATATTATAGAAAAATGAATTTTTTAAAATAAAAATCAAACAATAAAATCGTGCATCACGGCCACGGGCGGAAGAGTAGTAGTATCTATCTAATATATAAAAGGGAGAGTGTCTGGTCTGTTCTCCCGCACAAGACACTCCCGCCCATTTCAGTTCGAGCAAAATAATAACAGAAAAAAAAAACCAGAAAGTAAAAGATAATGCACCATTACACAAGGATAATTTGAATTTGAAATCTTTCCGTCATTACAAAACAAAATAGGACAACCTGTCATGCATTGTATATTGTGAAGATATTGCTGCTGATTTTCTCCTAAAATGGAAAGAAGGTACACATACAATCTGATAAAATCTAGAAATGTTACATGCTGAAAACTAGGCACAAGTTATTATGTCAACAAACAGGCTGAAATACATCTACTTTCTACCCTATAAAAATAGAGACCAATCTAAAACTTGAATTAATTTCTAGTCAACCTTTGTACATAACATTTAATGCTGAAATCAGACCAGTCTCTTTCATCCCCAATACTTATCAGCTGCATCTATAAAGTCTTCACTCCAGTCCAGCAAAGTTTTATACAGCCACCGTGCAGTCCCATACACTGCATTTTGTTCATCAAAGCAGCTGCATCCACGAAATCTGCATCCCCAATCCAGCATCTTCTTCATCCAGCAATCTTCTTCACAACAATCTTTTTCCACGAAATCTTCACAGCATCTTCTTCATCCCCCAGTCCAACAACCACAACTCCATCCAAGAAATCTTCAGTTACCATGGCCAACAACAGCAACTGAATCCAAGACATTAACGCAGCAAAGACAGAATGGAAGATCGACGTCCGGGTTGCACGCCTTTGGAAAGTACCTGACTTCAATCGGAGAGACGTGTGTTTTAGCATTGAGATGATTTTGACAGATAGACATGTAAGTACAAAGCACTTCTTTTGTAAGTGTATGAACATGCTTAAACATAAAATAAATGCACCTAAAGATGCTTAAAATATACTTACATGATGCACATTTATTTCCTATTGAATATAAAAAGGCTGGACATGCTAAAATGTGTGAGAAGTACACATACAATCCGATAAAATCTACCATAGAGTAGAAATGTTAAATGCAGGCACAGGTTAATGAAATCTGAAAATGCTTAAATATAAAATAAATGTACCTGAGAATGCTTAAACAAAATAAAATATGGATAGATACCTGAAGATGCTTAAACAGAATAGAACATAAATGTACCTAAAGATGCTTAAAATATACTTACATGGTGCAGATTTATTTCCTAATGAACATAAAAAAGGCTAGACATGCTAAAATGGAAAGAAGTACACATACAATCTGAGATTTTATAACTTATGTTTAAAAATGTTAAATTCTGGAAACTAGGCACAGGTTAATGAACATGCTTAAACAAAATAAAATATGGATAGATACCTGAAGATGCTTAAAATATACTTACATGATGCAGATTTATTTCCTAATGAACATAAAAAAGGCTGGACATGCTAAAATGGAAGGTACACATACAATCTGATAAAATCTACCTTAAAGTAGAAATGTTAAATGCTCGAAACGAGGCACATGTTAATGAAATCTGAAAATGCTAAAACATAAAATAAATGTACCTGAGAATGCTTAAACAAAATAAAATATGGATAGATACTTGAAGATGCTTAAAATATACCTTACATGATGCTTAAATTGAATAAAAGATTAACAAATAACTAAATATATTCAGGCTGCCTAAACATAACAGAAAATAAATGTACCTGAAGATACTTAAAATATACTTACATGATGCAGGTTTATTTCCTAATGAATATAAAAAAGGCTGGACATGCTAAAATGGAAAGAAGTACACATACAATCTGATAAAATCTACCTTAAAAATGAAATGTCAAAACACCAACTTGAGAATTAAAATCAAACAAGAAACATTAAATCTACATCGTCAATCCCGATTTAAAATTTAGCTACTATTGTTTGTGGAATAAAAAGCAATAAATAATAATAAAACTTGGAGTTTAAATAATTGAATAATTAACATCACCAGTCAGCACAAAGAATCACCAAAATCTGGTGACTTTTTATTCCAGCCTAGTTCCTTTCCAAACCAAAGTTTCCACCGGCTGCCTTTTTCAATTGAAGTCACCAATTATTCTCCCTCCTCTAACCACAATTGCGTGTGTATATATCTTATATCAATTCCACCGGCCACACTAATTGCTTCACCTCTGTTGCTGCCTGAATTTCTCCCCAAATTGGCTGTCGACTTCCTATATAATTCCCAGCTGAATCTCCCCAATTTAATCACTAATTTTGGTCCAGCCGTCTCCCTTTAATTCTTCCAACAAGCCGCGTTTCTCCCTTTTCGATTAATACCCACTAGCCTCTCTTCTATGCACTCATCGGGAGCCCCCAAGAGTCTCCTCCAACAGTCAGCTCCTTTTGTTTATATATGTCTCCCAATTAATTCGGACTACCAAAACCAAAGTCTCCCCATTTGATTATAGTATATTAATGATAAAAATCATCACAAGCTTTTCTCTACTCCCTGGCCAACCTACTCAATTAATCCCCCACTATATTGTCTCCTCTAATGACTCCCCTACTTTGTCTCCTAAACTCGGCTGCTCCCCGAAAAACTCCAGCTGCCTCCTCTCTATTTCTTCTCTCGGCTGCCTCTTTTGTGTCCTCTCTCTCTCTCTCTCTCTCTCTCTCTCTCTCTCTCTCTCTCTCTATATATATATATATATATATATATATATATATATATACACACACACACACACACACACACACACAAATTAACCCTAAGGCCCAAATCAAATAAATTTTCCTTCAAGTTACTCAATTCTTCCATATATGATAAGTTAGTCCTTGAGTCTTCAATTGTGCAATTAATCCCTTAAGTTTCAAAACGTCTTCAATTAGCTCCACTTTCCATTCGATTATATTATATATTTGTTTTAATTTCTCATTTTTCTTGATTTTGAGATAAAACCTGAAATAATGACAAATAAACACAAACTAAGTAGAATTTATTCGAGAAAAACAATATAATATCCTAATTTCAATAGATAAATAAGTGTATAAAATACACTTATCAAACCCCCCCTAAACTAGAATATTTGTTCGTCCTCGAACAAAAATAAAACTAAACTATAAAAATAAAAATAAAAATGCAAACATAAATTGTTTTTGTTTTCTGTCAATTTATTTACCATGTACTTCAATAATCCAAAATGACGATTCACTTTAGAGAAGAAATTTGAACAACAAAAATTATTTTCATTCATCCAATGCTCAACTTCATCGTGTGTGTGTAAATAGCCAAAAATCGAATGCAAACTCATATAAAAATATACTTGACACTGTGTGACTAGTCATGCAGAAATAAGCCCGAATCCCATGTATTCAACAATGATTTTCTTTTTATTTTCCTTACACTCTCATGGATGATCACAACCTTAATACTTTTCTCTCATATCCCGAGGTTTTTCCTATTGATGTGGTTTCTAAACATGTATAAATTGCATTTTTCCACACAAGGCAGTTAGGATTTGACAAGTATGCATGACAGACCAAAAATAATTTATCTCTATTCCCACACTCCAGTATTAGGAATTTTAATCAACAAAACTTATACCATTTATATATCATTTTTTTTATATGGACGACTTTTTCTTTTAATGTCCTTGTCTTTTACCATCTTTGTGCAGAACTTTTCATACTAGCTTTCTATATGACCCCTGTAGCGAGCTTTAGGTCGGAAGCTCCCAACTCAGTTGAGCTTAGGGTACTAGGTTCAGAGAACCCCTCAGACTTAATTACCCGAGTCATAAAGGCTTAAACAGAAAAGTTAAAGATGTTTTAATGTCTTATGTGTAAGTCCACTCTCCGCACTTGCTTTCTAGTTGACCCCTGTAACGAGCTTTAGGTCGATGACTCCCAAGTCAAACGACTTTAGGGCACCAGGTTTGACAGACCCCTCGAACTTAATTACCCGAGTCAAAAAGGCTTTTGGAGAGCAGAATAAGACCTTCAACATTTTTCTGTTTTTATGCTGGTCATGGTTTATACCCGTTGATTAAAACCCCTTACACTAAAGATGGATAATTAAAAACTTCAGACCCTCAATCTGTCAATGCCTACTTGTACTTGACCTTTCTACCCCCAAACTACTTCTTGAGCAGTTTGGTTCTACATTTCAGGTTGGGATCTAATTTCTTGAAGTTTGGAATTTTTCAGTCAATTCTATGTTCAAAGTGCACAACTTTATCCCACAAGTATCAAGCATCTCCATACACAAGTTATTATTCGAAAGTGGCTATGTGCTCAAGTTTGAATAACGTCTTACATGGATGAATGTCAAGAAAAATTTTAGTTCACATGTTGTCCAAATTTTCTAACTAAAGCACAAAAGTCAATTCAAATCATGTCATAAGTAATAAATAAATCAACAAAAATAAAAAATTTCAAAAATTTCACCCTTTTTCTTTCTTTCTTTCTTTCTTTCTTTTTTTTTATGAATCCCAAAAACAAGGTATCGAATGAACAAGATGAAGAAATGAGATACTACCCCCCCAAACGAGAAAGTTACATTGTTCTCAATGTAAAAGAAATGATATATTAATTGACAAAAATACATAAAAAAAAAAAAGAATTAGGTACTTCCCAGGTTTAGAGGAGCGATGTGATAACGTGAAGCTTGGTTTTGAACTTGCTTGGACAATTTCGACCCGTTTCTTGTGTTTCCATGCTTGGTTGGAAGTGTTATAAGTGGTGTATTCCTCGCAAGTAAAAAAAATAAACAACATTAGAATCATACACACCATTGAGATAGATCAACACAAACAATCCCAACTAAAACATAGCAAAAATTTGAATTTTCAAACACGGTCAAAGTGTGCAAAATCATGCATATGATTTGTTTTTTATATGATAAGAGTAATGACTTTGACACAATGTGATGCAAAATTGCTGACTCATGGATCATGTATAATTTAAAATGAAGAGTGCAGTTGAAGATCAAATCAAAGAAGTTGGTACTAGGGATGCTTACTTCAAAAACTCCAATAAAGAGAAAAAATGCAAGTACTATCTAAAAATTTAAATGCAAAGCTTTAAATAAAGTAAAATAAATGAAAAAGAAACAAAATTGGGTTGCCTCCCAATAAGCGCTCCGTTTATAGTCTAAAGCTCGACTTTTTGGAGTCAATCAATCTGCAGGTGTGATATCAAGTGTGGACTTTGCTGTTGGAAAGTCCTCAACATAATGTTTGACTCTTTGACCATTAACCTTGAAGTTACCCTTAGTTGGATGATGGATTTCAACCGTTCCATAAGGGAAAACTTTTGCAATTGTGAAAGGTCCTGACCATTTGGATTTCAATTTTCCTGGAAAAAGCTTAAGTCGCAAGTTATAAAGCAACACTTGATCACCGACTTGAAAGCTTCTTCTGTTGATTCTACTGTCATGCCATTGTTTGATTTTCTGTTTGTAGATTAGAGCATTTTCATAGGCTTCTTGTCGAAACTCATTGAGTTCATTCAATTGCAAAAGCCTAGTTTCACCCGCTTTCTCCAAATCCATGTTTAACTGTTTAAGAGCCCAATAAGCTTTATATTCCAGTTCAACAGGAAGGTGGCAAGCTTTGCCAAATACTAAGCGGTATGGAGACATTCCAATTGGTGTTTTAAAAGCCGTCATGTATGCCCAAAGTGCATCATCAAGCTTTTAAGACCAATCAGTTCGAGATGAGTTTACAGTTAATTCAAGAATTTTCTTTTAACTGTCTGTTAGATGTCTCCACCTGCCCACTTGTTTGTGGATGATATGGGGTAGCTACACGATGTTGAACTCCATATTTTCTCAACACTGCCTTAAAGTCTGAATTGCAAAAATGAGTTCCACCATCACTGATTATTGCTCTAGGTGCCCCATACCTGTTGAAAATGTTTTTCTTGATAAAATTGATAACCACTTTGGCATCATTAGTTGGCAATGCTTGTGCCTCTACCCATTTCAAAACATAGTCAACTGCCACTAATATGTATTTGTTCGAGTATGATGATGGGAATGGCCCCATAAAGTCTATGCCCCAAACATCAAATAACTCGACCTCAAGAATGTTATTTAGTGGCACCTCATGATGGGCTGAAATGTTTCCCGTTCTTTGACATCTGTCACAGGAACGGCAAAAACTATGGGCATCTTTGAACAATGTAGGCCAGTAAAATCCACATTAAAGAACTTTGGCTGCAATTTTAGTTGGCCTAAAATGACCACCATAGGCTAAGGCATGCACACGTGAAAGAATTTTTTTCATTTCATCTTCTGGTATGCATCTTCTAATAATGTGGTCTGGACCTCTCCTATAAAGGAATGGTTTGTCCCAAAGGTAGAACTTAGCTTCGTGCATCAGCTTCTTTTTCTGTTGATATGAGAATTCAGGTGATATAACTTTACTAACCAGATAATTGACTATATCTGCATACCAAGGTGGTTTTCCAATGAAATACAACCGTTCATCCGGAAATACCTCATTGATAGCAGTTTCATCAACTCCATTCTCATTTTCAAGTCGAGAGAGATGGTCAGCCACTGGATTTTCTGTTCCCTTTTTGTCTTTGATTTCAATGTCAAATTCTTGCAACAGGAGAATCCATCTTATTAACCTCGGCTTAGCATCTTTATTTGACATGAGGTATTTGATTGCCGAGTGGTCAGTGTACACTACCACTTTTGATCCAATTAAATAGGATCGAAATTTTTCAATAGCAAATATCACTGCGAGCATCTCTTTTTCAATAGTTGCATAGTGAGTTTGTGCATCGATCAGTGTTTTGCTTGCATAGTAAATTACGTGAAGCACTTTATTTTTTCTTTGTTGTAGAACAGCTCCAACTGCGTAATCACCAGCATCACACATCAACTCAAAAGGCAGGGTCCAATCAGGTGCTACAAGCACAGGTGCAGTGATCAACTTCTCTTTCAAGGTATTGAAAGAGGTCAAACATTCCTCGGTGAATTTAAACACAGTGTTGATGTGATCTCGGGAGGGAGTCACAACGAACACGCGGAATTAAACTAAACAAAGATAGGAAAGATCCAGATTCAGCCAAGAAACACAAGAACACAATAATTAAAATACTGGAAAAGATAAAATTGACGATAGGACCTGGACCCAACAATCACGACGCAATAAATTGACGGTGCGGATTGAAGAACCGAGGTTTTCGAAATGCCACAAGGGATGTCAAACTCCTTGATAAGTTTCTGATTGGAACGCCACAAATATTCAAGAAAATATTTGATAAGTTCAATGAAATGTTCTTCAAGAACAAGAAAAAAGGAATCCTCCTTTTCTAGAGAGAAAATTCTCAATTTATTCAATAATATCCAAGTTGTAAGTTTCATAATGAAAAACAAAGTAATATAATGTAAAAACTGACCTAACTAGGTTTTTGTCGCTAATTGGGCCCAAAACATAAAATTAAATAAAAGAAATGGAATTAAATTAAAAACGCGAAATCTGGAAAAAATAGATGTTACGGCCGTAACAATGTCACTTACGGCCGTAAGTGACTTTCCGTTAATGAGTTACGGCCGTAACAAGAACTCTCACGGCCGTAAGTTTCAATTCGCTGAATTGCTTCAATTCCACCAGAGAAGGAGTTACGGCTGTGAACTGTAGTCTTACGACTGTAAGTAATAAAATCCTGGAATTCTTGCTTTTGACCCGAGGGGCTGTTACGGCCGTGAAAAACAGACTTTACGGTCGTGAATGTGTCCTTGGCCTCCAAACCTTGCCCCTTTGATTTGGCTCGACCCCTTTGTCTTCTCGGCTCGCTTCCAACATGAAACTTGTGCCGTTTCCCGCGTAGATCACGGTCACATTGCCGATAGGTCGACTTCTCCTTTGGTCTCCTAAATCGGATCACATCAAGTGTCCTTCTCCAACAAGTGACACAAAGGTTTAGTTATTTTGGAGAAGTCTTTTATGAACCTCCTGTAGAACCCTGCATGTCCTAGGAAACTTCTGATTCCTTTTACTGAGGTAGGAGGTTGCAATTTTTCAATTACTTACACTTTAGCTCTATCCACCTCTATCCCTTTATTTGAAATGCGATGTCCCAACACAATCCCTTCACTAACCATGAAATGGCATTTTTCCCAATTTAGTACAAGGTTTGTGTCTTCACATCGCTTCAAAACTTGGGATAAATGTTTTAAACATTCATCAAAAGAGTCCCCAAAAATAGAGAAGTCGTCCATAAAAACTTCAATGGAACACTCCACCATATCAGAGAAAATTGCCATCATGCAACGTTGGAATGTAGCAGGGGCGTTGCATAGTCCAAAAGGCATTCTTCGGAAGGCAAAAGTACCATAAGGACAAGTGAAAGTTGTTTTCTCTTGGTCCTCAGGTGCTATTGGGATTTGGTTATATCCAGAATAACCATCCAAGAAACAGTAGTGAGAGTGACCAGCCAGTCTTTCTAACATTTGATCTATGAAAGGCAATGGGAAGTAGTCTTTCCTAGTTGCTAAATTGAGCTTTCTATAATCAATACAAACTCGTCATCCTGTGACAAGCCTAGTAGGTATAAGCTCATTGTTTTCATTCTTCTGGACAGTGATTCCTCCCTTTTTATGCACGACGTGCACTGGACTAACCCAAGAACTGTCTGATATTGGATAGATTATCCCCGCATCTAATAATTTAAGCACTTCCTTCCTCACAACTTCTCGTAGAGTCGGATTTAGCCTTCTTTGACTCTCTATAGAAGGTTTACAATCATTCTCCATCAAAATTTTGTGCATGCAGATGTCAGGACTGATTCCTTTTATATCAGCTATGGTCCAACCAATAGTCATTTTATGCTCCCTCAACACTCTGATTAATCTTTCCTCTTCCAACTCAGACAAATCATTTACAATGATGATAGGAAGAGTATCTGACTCACCAAGGTAAGCATATCTCAAATGTGCTGGCAGTGATTTTAGTTCTAAATCAGGAGCTTTTTCAATTGATGGAATCGACTTTGATGTACTCTCGCCAAGTGGAGCGAAGTACCTAGCCATGTTATATGATATGGGAGGTGATTCTTCCAACTGCATCGCTCTCATCTTGAGAGCGTGATGATCCGTTTTTACAGTTTTTGATTCCATTATACAAATTGCAAGATCATCAGTTAATTGTTCATTACGAATTACTTCACTGAAAAACTGGTCAGTTACTTCAACTCTAAAGTAAGAGTCTTCAATGTGGGGAAATTTCATTGCTCTGAACACATCGAATTGAACTTGTTCATTGTTGACCTTTAGTGTCATTTTTCCTATACCCACATCAATCAGTGCTATGCCTGTGGCGAGAAATGACCTCCCGAGTATTATTGGGATATTGCTATCTTCTTCCATATCAAGGATGATAAAATCAGCTGGAAATATGAATTTATCAACCTTAACCAAAACATCTTCAATAATCCCTCTTGGGTGCTTAATGGATCGATCAGCCAAAAGTAGTGAGACAGTGGTTGGTTGAGCTTCTCCCAACCCCAATTTAGTGTACACTGATAAAGGTATTAAATTTATGCTTGCGCCAAGATCACACAAATCATTTTTGAAAGAATTTGTGCCTATGGTACACGGTATAGTAAAACTCCCAGGATCTTTCAATTTAGGTGGAAGCTTTTTTTGTAAAATAGCACTACACTCTTCTATTAAGCACACAGTCTCATAGCTTTCCAGCTTGCGTTTGTTAGCCAAAATCTCTTTCAAGAATTTGGCGTAACTAGGCATTTGTGCAATTGCATCTGCAAATGGGATATTAATATGCAGTTTTCTGAATACTTCCATGAATTTTTCAAAATGCTTATCCATTTTGTGATTTTGCAGACGTTGAGGAAATGGAATAGGTGGGACATATTTCTTAACAGGAGTAGGTGCTTTTTCTTTTGATGCTTCATTTTGAGTTTCGGGTTGGGTTAACTGATAAAACCCCTCAATCTCACTTTCGACTTCATCGATTACTTGTTACTCTGCCCTCTCAGGTCTTTTTACATGTATCACAGGAAATTGAACCCTACTACGTGTGGTGATTGATTGCACATGCTCCCTAGGATTTTTAATAGTGTTGCTTGGTAAAGTCCCAGGTGCTCGCTCAGACAATTGTTGAGCGATTTGACTGATTTGAGTTTCAAGCTTTTTGATTGATGCAGACTGACTGTGCAACGCTGTTTGATGCATTTCGAACATCTTGTCAGTCTTTTGCATATGTTGCTGAAACATCTCCCCCAAACATGGCCTTCTATCTGGTTGTTGATTAGACTCATTTTGATTGTTTGACCATTTAAAATTCGGGTGTTGCCTCCAACCAGGATTGTAGGTGGGGGCATATGGATTGTTTTGCACAAAATTGACTTGCTCATCTGTTGAAACCAACAACATACAATTTTCTGTTGAGTGGTCAGTGCTACAATTCTCACAGATTACCTGTGATTGAATAGCGTTAACTCCTTGTGATGTAAGCAACAAATCAACCATTTTTGTCAGCGCAGCTATTTGTGCGTTTGCACTGGTAAGTGCATCTATATCATGCATTCCAGTAGCTCTCCTTTGTACTACTCTTTCAGATGGGAACATGGTATGTGTTTTTGCAATGAATTCTACCAGGTCCCAAGCTTGGTTGACACTTTTATTTGTGATAGACACACCAGCTGATGAGTCCACTATTGATTTGTATTGTGGTGACAACCCAGAGTAAAAATACTGAACTTGAAGGCCTTTGTTATATCCATGATAAGGACATTTTCTAAGAAGATCCTTAAATCTACCCCAAGACTCATAAAAACTCTCACCGTCCAGTTGTTGAAACGTAGATATCTCCAATCTCAGTTTAGCGACCTTAGCAGGTGAGAAATATTTATTACAAAATTTTCGAGCTAGGTCATCCCATGTGGTTATGCTAAATTCAGGTTCAGAATCAAGCCACTCCAATGTACTATCTCTTAAAGTGTAAGGAAATAGTCGCAAACGAATGGCATCATCGGTTATGCCTTGAAATTGGAAATTTTGGCACATTCTCCCAAATCTTGCAACATGTGCGTTGGGGTCCTCGTGTGTCTTTCCAAAAAATTGGAGATTATTACTAAAAAGGTTTATTAAATCTGCTCTCAATTGAAAGTCATTCATTCCAAAATATGGATATAATATGTTAGAATGGTTTGCAGTGGCAACAGGAGTCAAGAATTGACCCATAGGAAGATCTCCTACATTGTCATCTTGAACATTATGTTCATGGACTTGATTGTTTTGTAGTGCTGCATTAGGAGCAAGAGCTCTTGCAGCGGCATTTAGCTCAAGTTCAAAGTTTTCGTTTTTATTAATACGATTAGCCATTTGGTTCAAATTTTGTTGTTCCCTACGTCGTTCTATAAAGAATTTTTCAAATTCAGGTTCGAATGGTAGAAGATTTCATTTTTAAGAACAAAGCATAAAAGGAAAAGAATAGAATTTTAATTTTTTTTTTTTTTTGGAAATTTTGAGAAATTATGTTGTTTTTGTTTATTATAAATCAAGATGCTAAAAACTAAAGGCAAACTAAATCTAAAAGCTAAGAATGCTAAAAATCAAAATAAATAAATAACAAATTAAAATAGTCCCCGGCAACGGCGCCAAAAACTTGTTGGTGAAAATATCGCAAGTGTACGATATCGCTAACAAGTAGTAAAAGTAGACTTTTGAGTCCGGATTATCGATCCCACAAGGACTATTTATTTGTTATCGATTTACTTTGATTCGATAGAATTCCTAAACTAGAAACAAAACTAATTAAGAAAATAAATTGCAAAATAATAAAAACAAAAACAAAAATGACAAGTAATTGGAAATCAATTAAATAAACAATGCAATTAAAATGAAAATAGAAAATTAAACTAAAAGCAATTAATAAAAGCAAGAAATAAAGTGGTGGGATTTCTAGCAATTGAATGAATATCGGGACTAACGATTTCAAAATAACGTTCTAGTTTAATTTCTCATCTCAAGTTGTTTTCTAAAATTGTATTTGGTCGAATTCACACATATATCTAATTTACCTCTCTCGAGTTCAAATTAGGCATATTTAACTAAGTCAACCATGTATCTCTACAGCGGGTCAGAGTTTTCCTTATTTAAATGCATGAAATTTCCTAGGAATTCATAAGTGACCACAAGCAATCACAAATTCATATCTCTATCTTTTTGTTGAAATTGTCGAATTTTATTACGGGATCTAATTGTTAACTCACCTCTCGAATTATGAAAACAACCATTAATTCATGAACTGGTGATCAAGCAATTCAAGTATTAAACGCAATAATAAAATCAGTACATAAATATCAAAACACCAACTTGAGAATTAAAATCAAACAAGAAACATTAAATCTACATCGTCAATCCCGATTTAAAATTTAGCTACTATTGTTTGTGGAATAAAAAGCAATAAATTATAATAAAACTTGGAGTTTAAATAATTGAATAATTAACATCACCAGTCAGGACAAAGAATCACCAAAATCTGGTGACTTTTTATTCCAGCCTAGTTCCTTTCCAAACCAAAGTTCCCACCGGCTGCCTTTTTCAATTGAAGTCACTAATTATTCTCCCTCCTCTAACCACAATTGCGTGTGTATATATCTTATATCAATTCCACCGGCCACACTAATTGCTTCACCTCTGTTGCTGCCTGAATTTCTCCCCAAATTGGCTGTCAACTTCCTATTTAATTCCCAGCTAAATCTCCCCAATTTAATCACTAATTTTGGTCCAGCCGTCTCCCTTTAATTCTTCCAACAAGCCGCGTTTCTCCCTTTTCGATTAATACCCACTAGCCTCTCTTCTATGCACTCATCGGGAGCCCCCAAGAGTCTCCTCCAACAGTCAGCTCCTTTTGTTTATATATGTCTCCCAATTAATTCCAACTACCAAAACCAAAGTCTCCCCCTTTGATTATAGTATATTAATGACAAAAATTATCACAAGCTTTTCTATACTCCCTGGCCGACCTACTCAATTAATCCCCCACTATATTTTCTCCTCTAATGACTCCCCTACTTTGTCTCCTAAACTCGGCTGCACCCCAGAAAACTCCAGCTGCCTCCTCTCTATTTCTTCTCTCGGCTGCCTCTTTTGTGTTCTCTCCCGTCTCTGCTCAAATTCAGCAATATATATATATATATATATATATATATATATATATATATATATATATATATATATATATATAATAAGTTAGTCTTTGAGTCTTCAATTGTGCAATTAAGCCCTTGAGTTTCAAAACGTCTTCAATTAGCTCCACTTTCCATCCAATTATATTATGTATTTGTTTTAATTTCTCATTTTTCTTGATTTTGGGATAAAATCTGAAATAATGACAAATAAACACAAACTAAGTAGAATTTATTCGAGAAAACAATATAATATCCTAATTTCGATAAATAAATAAGTGTATAAATTACACTTATCAATACCTGAAGATGCTTAAAATATACTTTACATGAAGCTTAAATAGAATAAATGATTAACAAATAACTAAATATATTCAGGCTGCCTAAACAGAATAGAACATAAATGTACCTAAAGATGCTTGAAATATACTTACATGATGGAAATTTATTTCCTAATGAACATAAAAAGGCTGAAGATTCTAAAATGGAAAGAAGTACATATACAATCTGAGATTTTATAACTTATGTTTGAAAATGTTAAATGCTGGAAACTAGGCACGGGTTAATGAACATGCTAAAACAAAATACAATATGGATAAATACCTGAAGATGCTTAAAATATACTTACATGATGCAGATTTATTTTCTAATGAACATAAAAAAGGCTGGACATGCTAAAATGGAAAGAAGTACACATACAATCTGATAAAATCTACCTTAAAAATGAAATGTTAAATGCAGGCACAGGTTAATGAAATCTGAAAATGCTTAAACATAAAATAAATGTACCTGAGAATGCTTAAACAAAATAAAATATGGATAGATACCTGAAGATGCTTAAAATATACTTACATGATGCTTAAACAGAATAAAGGATTAACAAATAACTAAATTTTTAGGCTAGACATGCTTAAATAGAATAATGATGTCTACTCACAAAAAAAAAGGCTAGACATGCTTAAATAGATTGAAATATGGACAGATACCTAAATATTTTTAGGTTGCTTAAACAGAATATGAACCAGTTCACACAAATTATTTTCCTAAGGTATTTTCTAAGTAAACCCATAGAATAATGATGTCTACTCACAAAAAAAAAAAGGCTAGACATGCTTAAATAGAATGAAATATGGACAGATACCTAAATATTTTCAGGCTGCTTAAACACAATATGAAGTAGTTCAAACAAATTATTTTCCTAAGGTATCTGCTAAGTAAACCCATAGAATAATGATGTCTACTCACAAAAAAAAGGCTCGACATGCTTAAATAGAATGAAATATGGACAGATACCTAAATATTTTTCAGGCTGCTTAAATAGAATATGAAGTAGTTCAAACAAATTATTTTCCTAAAGTATCTGCTAAGTAAACCCAAGAAGGTCAATAAACATATTATTACATTGTTTGTATTCACATGGACATAGAATTCATGCTACTATAAAGCAATCGTTGATACAGTTGTTCGAGCCTATGTTGGACGAAGGAAATATATACACGTTGGAGAATTTTTACGTGGGTCACAACAACCTAAAGTACAAGACAACTTCACACAAGTTCAAACTAAATTTCTTGAACAAGACTCGGGTCACAAAGGTTGTGGACGATAAAGTCCCGTTCGGGAATTTTCTCTTCAAATCGTTTGTTGAAATCACCACGTCCCCGACGTTGACTGAGTTTGAATTATTCGGTAATCTTATTTGATATGCAATGTATTTATTTTATTGAATAGATTTTATTGTTTTTTATATTATACATATTTGAATATTTGACGTTTTTACACTTATTGCTATTCTTTTATAGACATCTTGGGTGAAGTAGTTGGTAAAGAGGCCTTGCAAACTAGGCAGACTGATAAAGGCATAATCAAGTTCCTTGAAATTATCATTCACAGGTACACGATGTTACTTATTATTTCATGTTTCATATTATTAAACACTTTATCAGTTGATTTTATTCGAAGTCCTTACTTTCTTGGCATATAGTCTATAAGCGTAATAAAAATATTATCAATTGCAAACTTGATGGATCACCTAACACTTCTCCTTATATAGGAGCTGCGCGATATATGATTCAAAATTATCAGGATGCAATGGCCATCTGCAAGTGGGCTGGGTATCCTAACCTATTCATAACCTTCACGTGTAATCCCAAATGGCCTGAGATTACCCGATTTGTGGAGAAAAGAGGACTCAAACCAGAGGATCAACCAGATATTGTTTCAAGAATCTTCAAGGTCAAGCTTGATCACTTGATAAAGGATCTTAGACAAAATAAGCTTTTTGGAAGAGTAAAAGCAGGTGATACATCTTATATAGAAGTTATATCTCATAACCCATTTGCAAAATTCGTCTTTGATTTAATTTGTTCACATACAACAAATAATTACAAATTACCTTTATTTGTCAAACTACCATTATACCATTACATCATACACAACAATTACTAAAAAAATGTAAATAACAATAATCTAAATTTCTTATTTGACTTAAAAAATAGGTGGATAAAAAGTGTAATTAAGATGTTTTCAATTGCTTATGAAAATACACTTTCACAATTGATTTTCTGCATGATTAGAAATATATGCTAACTATTTTAAATTCTACGTGGAACCAACAGTTGTCTACACTCTAGTGGTTTATTAAAAAATATTATCATGTTACTGATATTGAACATTATTGTTGCAGTTATATATACAATTGAGTTCAAAAACGAGGGCTGCCACATGCACATATACTGCTTTTTTGAGTCAAGAAGATAAGTATCCAACAGGAGAAGATATTGACAAGATCATTTCAGCGGAGATTCCTGATGAGGCAATTGAACTGAACTACTATAAAGCAGTGAAGAATTTGATGATGCATGGCCCATGCGGAAATGTAAGACAAAATTCACCATGTATGTTGGATGGTAAGTGTAGTAAGCATTTTCCAAAGAGATACATAGATTTCACTACAGTTGACGAAGATGGATATCCAATCTATAGAAGGAGAGACAACGGATGAACAATAACAAAAAATGGAGTTGACCTAGATAACAGGTATGTAGTGGCACACAATCGTTTCTTACTTTTGAAGTATGGAGCACATATAAATGTTGAGTGGTGAAACCAATCAAGATCCATCAAATATCTTTTCAAATACGTCAACAAAGGGCACGATTGTGTAACTGCATCTTTTTATAGTAGTACTGCTGGAGAGTCTGACAGTGAAGTACAAAGTCATGTGGATGAAATAAAGATGTACTATGATTGTCGATATATCTCGCCATGTGAGGCAGCTTGGAGGATTTTTGGTTTTGATATCCATTACAGAGACCCTTCAGTGGAAATATTGAATTTTCATCTTCCCACTGAGCAAAATATCATTTTCTCGGATTCTGAAAGTATTGAGTCTGTAATGAGCCGACCGACTGTAAGCCAATCAATGTTTTCGGCATGGATGGAGGCTAACAGAAGGTACACTGAGGCTAGGGAGTTAATTTATGCAGAGTTCCCCACAAAATTTGTGTGGAAGCAATCGTCATAAGAGTGGCAACCAAGGAAGCGTGGTTTCTCAATTGGTAGAATGTTTTACGTCCCCCCTGGTGGTGGTGAGAAGTATTACTTGAGAACTCTATTGAACATAGTCTGAGGACCTTGAAGTTATGAAGATATTAGAAGAGTAGATAGTGTTCAATATGATACTTTCAGAGATGCTTGCTATGCACTTGGTTTATTGGATGATGACAAAGAATATGTGGACGGTATAGTTGAGGCAAGTCATTGGGGAAGTGCTACATACTTGAGAACTTTGTTTACAACATTGTTAGTATCTGGATCACTGTCTAGACCAGAGTATGTTTGGGAGGAAACTTGGAACTATCTATCGGACGACATACTTTATAGACAACGCAGAATCCTCAATCACGAAAGTAATATACCTTATATAAATTATTTATCATTATTATGTCTTAATTCTAATAATAAACAAGTAGTAAGTTACACCATTAATATCTACATATGATTGGCTTATTTATAATTTAAAATGCAGCACTGGATCTAAGTGACGAACAGATAAAGGATTATACTCTTTTTGAGATAGAGAAAATATTGCAAAGTAGTGGAAGAAGCCTTCGCGAGTTTGATACTATGCCTTATCCTCATAGCACGAATAGTTTTGTTCGTCAAAATAAACTTATTGAGGATGAGCTAAGTTATGATAGACACACATTGGCAAGAGATCATAGTTCATATGTAACGAATCTCAATGATGAACAAAAGACTGCATATCAGACCATAATGAATGCAATTGAGTGTGATCGAGGCGGGGTATTTTTCTTATATGGTTATGGAGGTACGGGAAATACTTTTGTGTGGAAAACATTAGCTGCTGCTTTGAGGTCAAAAGGAGAAATTGTGTTAACAGTAGCATCGAGTGGTATAGCCTCTCTTCTTCTACCTGGAGGTAGAACTGCTCATTCTAGATTTGCTATTCCTCTCACTCCAAATGAAGACTCAACATGCAACATTAAACATGGGTCTCCATTTGCAGAGCTAATTATTAAAGTTAAATTGATCATTTGGGATGAGGAGCCTATGATGCACAGGTATTGCTTTGAAGCTCTAGACAAGACTATGAGAGACATTTTAAGGTTTACAATTCCATTGAGTTTGCAGCAATCTTTTGGCGGTAAAACTGTTGTCTTTGGTGGAGATTTTAGAGACTTTACCTGTTATTCCAAAGGGTAGTAGACAAGACATTGTACTTGCAACTATCAACTCATCATATATGTGGAGTGCAAAGTTCTCAAATTAACCAAGAACATGAGACTCCAGAATCTTAGATCTAACGAGGAATGTGTTGAATTAAAGGCTTTCGCAGAATGGATATCAAGTATTGGGAATGGTACAAACGGTGGTCCAAACGATGATCATGCTACTATTGACATACCAGACGACCTTTTGGTAAAAGATCCTACTGGTTCTATTGCTAAAATTGTGGAAAGCACGTATCCCTCTTTCTTGGAAAATATTGATAACCATTCATATTTGCAAGAAAGAGCGATATTAGCTCCCACTCTCGAGGTTGTTGAATCTGTAAACGAGTATATGTCATCTCAAAATATAACAGAAGACAGAACCTATTTCAGTTCTGATGCAGCATGCAGGTCGGATTCGAACATTGAGCTACTTGAACACATTCATACTCCCGAGTTTTTGAACAACATTAAATGTTCAGGTGTTTCTAATCATGAGTTGAAGTTGAAGGATGGAGCCCCAATTATGTTTTTGAGAAATATTGATCCTTCAGCCGGACTTTGTAATGGGACTAAATTGGTAATTACGAGACTTCGTAATCATGTTTTGGAGGCAAAAGTAATTTCAGGAAGCGATGCTGGACATAAAATTTTTATACCTAGAATGACTTTAACTCCACCGGACCCACGAATACCTTTCAAGTTTCAATGAAGGCAGTTTCCAGTGATAGTCTCATATGCTATGACTATTAACAAGAGTCAGGGTCTATCTCTCTGGCATGTTGGACTTTATTTGAAAAGATCAGTATTTAGTCATGGACAATTATACGTAGCAATTTCTAGAATTACCAACCATGCTGGATTGAAGATATTGATTTCAAATAAGGATGGACAACCAACAAATTCCACTACAAATGTTGTTTATAAAGAAATTTTCTAAAACTTGATTTGATTTTGTCAATGTATCTATTTTGAATATCGACTATCAATGTCCAATTTTATTTTAACGTGATCATTACTTAATTATGTCACTCTGTTCATTAATCATTTTCATTGCAAACAAAAGACAATAAAAATGTCATTCGGGCATACGCATGGCACTGTACGCAGTATATATACAGTAATACCGACGCATAAGTATACCTCACGGTTCAATTCGCGGTAATTTTGTTCACTCTGATTTGTTTCCGGTCGAATTTATCTCATTTTTCGCAGATCTAGGGTTCCTCCATTTCATGAATTCTAGGGCTTGAGATCTGGTTCTGATCTGTAATATTCGTGAATCCAGGAGCTATACTACTCAATTTCTTATTTTCTTTTTCTTTTTGGTTTTTGGTGTTTATGTTGTTGTGGTATTAAGAATTTATTTGAGAAAATGCGGGCGAAAGGTTCAAATGCGTCAATTAGGGATCGGACGCAGGAGTTTCTGGGCATAGCGGAGAAGGTAAAGAAGTCATACTCCTTACAAAATGGGCCAAGCAGCAGCGGATCGAAACCTCAGGAGCTGCAGACGCCCATAGCGATGCAGTCGGAATTCAATCGTAAGGCGTCCAAGATCGGGCTCGGGATTCACCAGACGTCGCAGAAATTATCTAAGCTTGCGAAATGTAAGTGATTCTGTTGTCTTCTTTTATCTATAGTTCGGTCAATGGCAGAATGAGATAGAATTTATTGTTATTTGATCGGTATATTGTTTAGGGGGTTTATAGGAGCTGCTTAAAGTTATGCTTGTTCGTGACTTACTTAACAGTCATCGGAAGTTTAAGCATTATAGTTGAAGATTTTGATTCTTCACAATTTGTAGGTAAGATAGAAACTGAAATCATGAGACTTGGTTGATTTTTACCATGTGTTTTGTCATTAGTTTTCTTATTGATCTTCTGTACTGAAAATTAAATCAGTTTGATTAGATGCTTTATATCTCCCTTGAATGACCTGAGATAATGGTCATATGGACTTTGATTATCTTTGCATCAGAAGCAGGGGCAGACTTACGAAGGGACGAGTGGGTGCGGTGGCACCCACTGAAATCATTTCCACCCTCTAATATTATACTTTTTCTTATTTTTATATTGTCTTTTATATTTATGCTTTTTATCTTTTTTGTACATTTCTTTCTTTCTTTTATAATCATAAGTTCTGAATAGAAAGAATAATTTAATTTCTTTATTTGCTTTCTAACTACTTCCTCTATACAATATTCTTTTAGTATATCAATCATGAATTTTATATTAGCACTAATAGTTGTTCCTTTTGTTCCACGTGATGATTCTACATCATTTATAATCGCTTCATTCCATGGTGGTTAAAATTTAATCTGAAAATTACTCTTTAACACAACCATAATTGTGTATTTTACCCTCAAGTGGCGTTCAACATACTTTTGTTTCATTGGGAGTCGGTTTCATTTTTTAAGGTTGAATAGAAACTTGAGCGAAAGGCTCATTTAGGGATAAAGTTTTTACGCAATTGTTGCATTTCTTATACAGAACAAAATATTTTTTCTTCGTTGATGTTTACACATATTTTCCTTGGGAAAATCAATATGCTCGATCCCATTTCCGTCCTATTTGAATATCAGTAAATCCATATTGTAAGTTTCCGGTGAAATAATGTTCATTAACCTATTAATTCTTCTTCGATTTCCAAGAAAAAGTGGAAAATAAAGTGGACAATCTTGATTTGTCAAATGAAAATGAAAATTATGGTCACCAAATGAGAAGCCACAAGGAACCATTACAAGAAGAGGACGATTATTTTGAATATTATTGATGTTGTTTTCTGTAAAATGATTTTCTATGTAGTATTATTTCGCCCCCACTCAACTATAATCCTGGGTCCGCCCCTGATCAGAAGAACTTTGATGTTTTCCAATGTCTTGCTTGATCTCGGCTATAAAATTATAATTGCTATAAGATGGATCATAGTCTATATCCAATGATCTCTTGGTCCTCTATATATATTTTTTTTAGGTTAAGTCCATTCTGGATAAGGTTATTTTTTAGGCCTCTTACCTTAACAAATGGGGAGTTTGGCTTTGCCCCCTACCGTAGTAAATTGATTTGCTAAAATTGTACAAAGAAGGGGGACTTCAATGAACCTTGCCTTCATGGAAACACAACAAAAGTTAAGGAAAGAAACCTAATCTATCATGAGTGAGGTTTGCAGGTAAAAGAATAAAGGAACAAGAAACTAAGGCCACCTACATCCTTGTGCTTGGCAAACAACATTTATCTATTCTAAACAATCCATTAATCTTAACATTTAACTCTTGTTATTGCAAAACTTGAGATTTGCTCTTTGTAACTCGTATTAGCTAAATATTCGACAAATGTATTGCCTCCTCACCAATTATGGGAAAACTGAATGTTGAGACTATTTCCCTGTTGAGTTTCTTTTAAATAGCATTGGGCTTTCCCAAGGTCCATCTAGGCCTTTCTTCATAAGTTGAAGGGTGGAAGTGAATCAATCTCTGCCCATATTTGGGGCTTATCCAAATTGGTTGCATAGCTTAAGACCTGTATCTGTATGCAGGGCTCTAATTTCTGCCTCCAAGGAAGAACATGAGCCATAAAAGTCACAATATGCAAGGAGAACCTTACCTACATGATTTCTTATCATACCTCCAGCAGCTAGATTTGAGTTCCCTTTAAGGCATCCATAAGAGTTTAGTTTGACAACACCAAAAGAAGTTTTCTTCTAATGGACTGAAATTGGTTGGATTTTTTGTCTTAAGGCTGTCTGAGAGAAGCCTACCCTTCCAAGTTCCAATGATGTATAGTAAATGGGATACTCTTTTAAGAACCCTCCATGATTGCATTTTGACATTATTGTACTTGGCATTGTTTCTTTGTAACCGAAGAAACCAGAAGACCAAAGTGGGATGACAGCTGGGGATGATCCAGGTCTAAATCCACAAGGATAATCGCCATATTTATATAGCATTACAGGCCTTCAGAAACAAGTGGGATTGATGTTACACTTGGTGCAGAGGGTGTCCTATGCCTTATTTGCAATTGGACCATTTAGAAGGATGTGTTCGATTGTTTCTCGATACTTAAGTTGAAATATAACTAGTACAAATTCTGCCTCTTGCTTTGGTATTTTATGCTATAAGTGGTGATGCAAGTATTCACAAATATACCTGATTCAAGTTCAATGGAGAGGATTATGAAAGAGGATTTCAAGAGCCCTATTAAGGTAAGGAGGAGTAAGAGGAGAACCAAGAATAAGAGATCATTTTTTTAAATATGTACAATTGATTCTCTGTCAATAAATTTCTTTCTGTTTTTTGACATGCATGGTTGGAATATTATTGTTGAGATAAGTTTGAAGGGATAATGATCTCATCACACAGGAATTTGGCCAAATTTAGAATGAATAAAACTTTAGCATTTCTATAGAAGAGACTTCTGATTCAGGGGGACCAACTGAGTTGAATAAGAGTGATCTCCTCAACCTGCAGCCTTTACCAGAACATAAGAACTTCTGGGTTTATGTGAATATGATTGGAACTCTTTAAATATTAAGTTTGCAGCCGGAGATAGAGTATCTAGAAACAAGAGAGACACATTAAAAATTGGTTAGCTATTGAAGATTTGTAAGACTGCATTGAGATGATATCTGCTGTGGCCTATCAGAAGATCAGTTTTTTCTTGATTCTGTGGTAGTCTTTTAGGGGCTTGAAAACTCTGGCATCATTGTAGGTCAGTTCTTTGAGCTTGCGGTAGATTATCTGCTCTTGTTAAGCCCAGATTGATAATAAGGAATGGTGCACCTGCTTCTTCCTGATAAAATCTTTGGTGCATCATCAATTCATTGAATCTGTTCCTTTAGTGATACGTTACAGCCACTTTGCATACTTTGTTTTGACGTTTGTATGTGTAAAAAAGTAGTGCTGTGTTAAAATTGGTGTCTTGGTTGTAAATTTGTAATTGTGTTTGGAGGTAAGGTTTGAGATCCCCCTCATTGTAATCTTGATATTAAATTCAATAAAACTTTATCCTAGACTTGGTTTTAGGATTAAAAAAATAAAAAATAAAAAAAAGTATTCACAAATATAAAAGCTGTATGAAGCTGATTTGCGTAAATTGCATGGCATCATGAGTCAAAATATCAATACAAAAGATATCCCTACTCTAATGCCAATGCAAGGAACAAACTTCTATGTAATTCCCGTTGTTGTCAAGATTTAAAAATAATGAATTGTAAAGATTTAAATACAATTAGACTCTTTTCTTTGAGAATATTTCAATTTTTGTGTGGATGAAAAGCACAGTGAAAACTGAAATCTATACTTCCACTTTGCAGTCTACATTTCCTTTATTATGATCTTTTTCTTGAGAATCACTCGGATTAGCATGAATATCGGTGCGCAAATATTATAGCGTGTATGGTCAAATAGATAAGTTATTTATTCAATTTTACTGCAGTGGCTAAGAGGACCTCAGTTTTTGATGACCCCACCATGGAAATTCAGGAGCTGACAGCAGTTATCAAGCAAGATATAACTGCACTTAATTCTGCTGTAGTTGATCTCCAGCTTCTATGCAACTCAAGAAATGGAGGTAGTAATATTTCGAGTGACACCACCACTCATTCTACAACAGTTGTTGATGATCTGAAGAATCGGTTGATGAGTGCCACACAGGAGTTCAAGGAAGTATTGACCATGAGGACAGAGGTGAGCCAAGATGTTTTCACTTTTCACCTTTTGTTGTACTGACTGTTTATTTCTGCATTTCCATATTCTAGATAAATGGACTTACTTTATAGCCTGTTAAAATATTTTGTTAAGGTGAACAACATTACATGGATTTTTTGAATTGCAGAACTTGAAGGTTCATGAGAACAGAAGACAATTGTTCTCTTCTACTGCTTCCAAGAATCAAGTGAATCCATTTGTTCGCCAGCGACCTTTGGCTGCAAAGCCTGCTGGAAGCACTTCAACTGCCCCTGCTCTTCCATGGGCTAGCGGGGGACAATCTTCGTCCCATCCATTCTCTAAGTAAGAAAGTAATGAATATTTTACAGTTAATGGCTTTCATATACTCTTTCTACCTAATCAAATGGAATATGATTGACTAGTCAATTTTACGGACATCTAAGGGCAGAATGTTGTTTAATAATCAGATTATTTAATGCTTTTAGTTGATTAAATACAAAATAAGGTCTCCATGAAATTGTGGTTGAGTTTTTAGTTATTTTGAGTGAGATAAAAATTAATCCACATGCAAGCAAACCTTAATTTCTGTATCTCCAAAAACAGGAACCAGATGGAGGGGGAAACTCGACCATTGATGTCGCAGCAGCAGCAGCAACAGGAATTGGTTCCAGTACAAGATAGCTACATGCAGAGTAGAGCTGAAGCACTTCAGAATGTGGAATCAACAATTCATGAGCTGGGAAATATTTTTAATCAGCTCGCTACCTTGGTTTCTCAGCAAGGAGAGATTGCTATCAGGTTTACAAATGAAACCTGTCTTATTGCATTCTATTTCATCAAGAATTGTGTGGTTTAATGTCTAATGATATTAATGATTAATCCAGATTGCACAATCACAACTTTATGTTATTTAGTAGTTTAGAGAGAGATGAGCCAGCCAATGGGTAGTGTATCAGGAAACCTGGGTTCATTATGCCCCTGTTTCAAAAATCATGGCTTTCTCAATCTTCTTTCCAATCATACATTTACCAATAAAATAATGTTACACAAAGCTTGTGTTTGGTCCCCATTTTTTTGTGAATAGTGTGATTTTGAATAGTATTTTTCGAAGGATGTGTGGTTAAAAAGGATGTTGACTTTTGGGTATATGTGTAATATTATTTTATTGGAGTGTGTGTGGGTGAAAAGTGGAAAGAGGAAACCCAAATTTTAAATTAAAGCGTCCTAAACACAAGCAAAAACTCAAAAAAGATACCTTGTTAACCACACATTCTCCTAAAAATCACTATTCAAAATCACAATTTTTTTTAAAACAAAATCAAACATAATCTATATTTGGGCACAATGTATGTTTATAACGGTTACTATAAACCCATCCTAGATATTGAGAATATAGTTTAATACTGTAGCAAATCAAGCATAGCGTTTTTAGTATTGCCTTTGTATTTACATAGATGAATTTATGGCATCTTGGGAATATTTATTAATGCTTTCAATGTGGTGATACTGGGGTACCGTTGGATTATACGAACATTTACTAGTATTTTGTTTAATACTCTAATAAATTATATAAAGAACATATCGTCTCTTTAGAAATTACTCGTCCCGTCTGATTGAATGGTTTGGTTCTTTCTTCTAACAGTGATTTTGGACAATTGTTGTCATGCAGGATTGATGAGAACATGGATGATACACTTTCAAATGTGGAGGGAGCACAAGGGGCTTTGCTCAAGTATCTCAATAGCATCTCATCAAACAGGTGGCTTATGATCAAGATATTCTTTGTATTAGTTTTCTTTCTTATGATTTTCCTATTCTTTGTGGCATAGTTTGTGATGCCGAGAGCTGTCCCAAAACATTATATAGTAAGATAAACGATCCTGTTTTTTTGACGTGACAAGGCCGTTATAATTTCTTTTCCTTTTTTTGGTCGCCTTGTTTTGACTGTTGTTTATGACAAGGTTAATTGTGCAAGAACTCTACAAGACAAACGAGTTTTCACGGATTGTTGTATAATAGGGTGATCTCCAAAGAGAGAATTTTACAATTACTGTGGGTACAATTGGAATTTAGAGCTTGTTTGGTCCATAGAAAAGTTTTGATTTTTGTGGGTTTTTTTTTTAATTTTTTTTATTTTATTGATGTGTGGTTTAGATTGATTTGAAATATAAAAAATTTGTGGGCTTGACTTGAGATTGAGTTTGAAAAATTTTGATAAAAAGAAACCATAGACCAAACAGGCTCTTAATTGAATCTTGTCAAAAAAATGAATGCTTGCTATAAATAACTCCTATCTTGGTCTTCAACTCTCGCGGTCTTTACAAAATGAGTGTCCCCAGCCTTATTAAAAAAGGTGTAGACCACACTTTAGGGGGATTAATTTATCCTGTCTTAGGCTTTGATGAATGAGGTAAATCGTAGAATATGCTTTCAAGGGTGCAGGGTGGGAGACTTGTTTTTTGACTTCGCTTATCAAGAGTCTCATCAATTTTTCAAAATTCGAACTCTCGTCACGATAGTTGCAAGCTAGATTGAAAACTTTTCACCTTTCTCTTTTACTACTTGAAGATGTGTTCTGAGGGCATGTCCCCAGCCCAATTGATTGATTTGGCCAGGGGTGGATCATCATAAGAAAACAATATTGTTCACTTAGCATATAGCATATTTCAATGCGTAATGATTAATGAATCAACATAATAAAATAATGTTTTCGTGGTCTAGTGTCATGACACAAAAAGGTGTAACCTTGAAAAATGCACCACATATATTGCAAAGAATGTTATATTATAATTATGAAATCCCATTAGCATGAAGAGACGAACATAAAATATTTGAACTTGGAATTGTTGTTGAAAAGACTTTAATTGTAAAACATTACGACGTGCTCATAGTCATAGATAAAGATGACAACAGAGTAAGATTGAGATATCAATTATCCATTACCGCCCTATTGAGAATTTTCGGGAGACTAGTATGTGAATCATGTGTTGCACGTAATCTTGTAGCAGCATTGTGATGTTTTTATTCAAATTCTTAAATAATACAGATGATCAAAATTTATGAATAAAATATAATAATCTAATGCCTGAAAATAATGTGAAATACATCATTAGTTATATTAAATCATCACATCCTTGAGAAAATAAACATAATATTTTCTACAAAACTTATTTGAATTTTGGTTTATTGTATGCGGATTAGGTGGTTTATGACATTTGATTATTTGATTTAATATAGATGAAATTCAATTTAATATATAATATTAATGAATTATCTAGACAGGGGCGGACCCACATAGGGGCCTGCTGGGACACGTGCCCCAGTAAAATTAGATTTTTTTTTAAAAAAAAAAATCTGTTAATTCTTGAACATAGTCATTACCTGATTTCCTAAAATTATATTGGATTAGATTTGAAAAAATATTTTAAGCGCAAATCCACGTTTTCTTCTGATAAGCAAAGTAATGAAAATGAAGTTAGAAATGAAAGGGCTGAAGAACTTGGTGAAGAACTGATGTTGAAATTGAAAATATGTCTCAACGTCGGGATAATGTTGGGATGTTAGGAGTGACACTTTTGAATTTGATGGAACAAATATTGAAAATGATGTGTACTTAATATTTACAATGATGTAATTATGGAACGTTATTAAAGTATGAAAACGCGTAAAGAACAATTGTAATAAAATTTCAAGTAGTTTTTTATTTTTCTGTATTCTTCCTAAAAAAAAATTTGGGCGTCGAACCCTCGTACAGACCGCCGACAAAAACACAAATCGTACTCCAATACTACAAAAAGCTTGCGTCCGCCTCTGAATTTAGATTTATATCTATCTACATCTACAATATCTTCAAGGGTAATTATATTGACAATACTAGTTTTGTTAACTACACTACATTTTTCATATTTACTAAATTTGTCACAAATAAATTGACTTAAAAAACCATCAAATTATATTAGCTTTTCTTCTTGAGTATACCACAAATCTTAAAACCCTAAATCTTGGATTGTGTGGGCACTCGAAGTAGTTGGCTCCAATTTTGGATGAAGTTGATGTTTCCTTTGCAAATGATCCAGCTATCATGATTGCGAAACTCTATGCAACTGCGAACGATATCCCAAGTGGCACTTTCGAAGTTTAAGGATATCCTACCATATACTTCAAATCTGCAAATGGTGACTTGAAGCAGTATGAAGGGAAGTGAACAGAGGAAGACATTATTGACTTTATTCAGAAAAATCGGGTTAAGGTTGCTCAAGCCGACTCAGCCGTACCAGAGCTTGCCAAATCTAAAACTGCGAAGGATGAACTATGAAGAGGCTTTGCTTCCAATGAGGGCTTCAGAGAGCTTTCTACAGTTTCTTATTATAATTTTGTTAGCAGGTTCCTTGTTACCTTTGTTTTTCTTTTCTTATGTTCATTTCTTGTTGAATAAGGATAGGTACTGACGCAGACCTTGCAGCATTAGAATTCTGGTTTTGTGTAGTTAACCATGAGAGCCATTCAAATACCGTATAATTGGCTTTTGAGTTATATATTCGCAATTTTCATATATCAAAAAAATAAATAAATAAATAAATATGAGGAGAGTTTGACAAGATTGTCATCAATTAAAGATGGAAGAAGTCTTATGGTGTACCTTGTTTTATTTTCATTTTATTTAGCGAGTGTTATATTTGTAAAAAGGATGTGGTGTGATTATAAAATTTATGTTTTAATAAATGTGTATATATAATGTGGTGTGATTAACAAAATTAGTGATATAAATATAATTATTACCCTATCTTAATAGTAGGAGTGGACAATAAAAATCGAAATCGAGAGAATCGAATCGGAATCGAACAAAAAAAATCGAAACCGATCGATTCTTTAGAAGAAAAATGAAAATAGAAATCGAAAAATGGAGAACCGAAAACCGATCGGTTGGTATTTGAAAATCGAACCGAAAATCGAACATTCTTAATTTAAAAATTACGTCCACGTGACAATTTGACATTTTTTGTGTTGCTTTATATGATACAGTGTACAAATCCAGCTTACTTAGATGTATTATGATAATTGTTTAATGATTCATATTGTGTTGCATCTTACATGAAATTCTTTGCTCCAATTTTAGAAGATTGGATATTTGGTCTCTCACTCGCAATGGTTCAATGCATTTTTTTGGTGCAATATTTACAAATTAAGGTAATGACTGTTGTGTTGATATGTACTGAACTAATTTTAGGAAGAATGTGTTGTTTGACATGTGTTTGACTTTGGTGGAGGTGCATTAATGAATTGTGGTTTTACTTTGAAATCTGAGATAAGAGTTCATTAGAAATTGTTTGTTATCTTCGAAGTATACCTAGGTTCAAATGACCTAAATGATTTTAGGTTATGATATAGGAGTCTATATGCTATCATTATCATTTTTTTAGTCCGGATGATTCGGGCATTCCAGCATAAGCAATGGATAGAACAACAAAAGACGAAGATCCTACATTTCTAGTTGCTACTAAGAATATACATAATATTATAACTGTATTTAGTGTCTTTAGAACCTGAATATATTTCATTTGAATATTTTACCACATGGATGGATTCGTTTGGAAAATTTGGACTAAACCCTTATTTGTTTTTTGCACAAATTTTCACGTTTACTCAAAGTTGAATTTTTTAATAAAAGAGCAAATAATAGAAAAATAATCTAAACCGAATTTAAACCGGAACCGTTAGGTTCTTAAGTTTTGAGAACCGGAATCGGAACCGGAATCGAACCAAAATCTTCGGTTAGATTTCGGTTCCTTCAATAATCGAAAATTGAAACGCCCACCCCAACTAAAAAGTGTGGATGGGTGAGAATATTTTGATTTCCCATTTTATCCGCACATTCTTTTTTCTATCAATAATACCATTAATTCATTTATTGAAACTTATTTTATATTTATTTTAATTATTATTTTAAAAACATTAATTTATCCACGTTGACTAAATCGAAATAGTTCATTCAATTTATATTAATTTAGGTACATTTCAATTTATTTTTAGAATATTGTCCCATTAAATTTCGTTTTCCATAATGACTCCATTGAATAAGAGTGAGTTTATGCTACTAATAATTCTTTTTTCTATTTTTAATTTAAACAATTATCTTTTTGCCCTCGGTTGGGTAATACTATTTCATTTATAAACATACTCCTTGAATAATTCAAAGAAAATGTTTATACTTTTAATGAATTTTTTCTATTTTTAATCCAAACAATTACGTTTGAGTTACCGATAAAAATAGACATTTCTTTTTATTTTCAAAGTGTGGTGGGTGTGAAACTTTTTTTTATTTTTAAACCAACTTAAATTCTTATGAAAACCATCATTTAATTTATATAAAAAGAAAAATAATTTTTTAAAATATTTTCTAATTAAAAATATAAAATAAATGATTTCAAAACTCTTTGGAAACTCAAAACTCAAAACTAAAATTTTAATTTAAATTTATATAGTCCTTGTAAAGTGATGATTAAAATTGGATTTTTAATAGATTTTGATAGAAATTAATAAAATGTCGTTGAAAGTTGTGTGTCCAATAAAATGTGTTGTTAAAATTAATTGTTAACTTTGACTTGGATCTTATTTTAATTTCTCTGGAGCATAATATTAATTTTTTTTTTCATTATAAAAATATGCTCACAAATTAATTTAATTTATTTACGCACAATTTTTTCACATTTTTTTTTTCAACTTGTCATAAATATCTTATAAAGCAATTATTGATTTGTCTAATATTTTATGATATTAGATTACTTCTTAATATATCACACACGGTTTATTTATTAATCTAACATTTTAAATAATTGTCTAATATATATTTCGAAGAATTAGACGAAAATTTTGAAAAAATATTAATATAGTAAGATGAAGTCAATTTATCATTTGCAATTTTCTTCTAATAATATCAATTACGTCAAGTACTTTCGAAAATAGTATTAGTACTTAAATAACGTTACTTTAACATTCGTTATATACATAAGACGTGCAAAGTACGTACTTACTACTAGTATTGATAAAAAGAACTAAATACATTATAGTTTTATTCATACTGATTTAATATTAATAAAAAGGATAAAATATATGGTCGTTTATTTTGTGACTTTTCTAATATAAGTATAATTCTGATTGCTAGGAATTAATTTTAATTACTTACATCAATCAATTTTATAACAAAAAAGGAAGGATTTTATTTTATATATATAAAACTGCGTTACGCCTTTTGGTCTAAAAAATGTCCCTTCTGAATTTCAAAAAATCATGAATGATATTTTTAATCCTTATCAAAATTTTATTATTGTGTATATTAATGATGTTCTACTTTATTCTTAAAGTGTAGATGATGTGATCCCACCACGGGAATAACAACAAAAATGCGGAATAAACAAAACAACAAACGGAAAGATATAAATTTAGCCAAACACAAGAAAACAAGACTCGAGAAATAATAAGAACGATAAATAAAATATAGGATTGACGATAAGACCTTAACCCAACAATGAGGACTCGAGAATTTGACGATGCAGATTGAAGAACTAAAATTTTCAAAACGCCACAAGGACTTGTCAATTTTCTTGATAAGTTTCTGATTGGAACGCCACAAATATTTCACAAGATGTAACACCCCGAGTTCCGTGAAACCCGGAACGCTACTTCGTCTCTCTTTAAAATATATATTTAACAAATATTGCGGAAATAAATGAATTTTAAGAAAATCCAACATCACATTCATTTGAAAATCTTCAACGGAACTCACATTTAAATAAATTCACTTGAGAAACATTCCATAAAATTCCAAAACTCAGATAAATAAACAAGTTCCAAAAATCTCAACTTTCAAAATAATTTAAAAATAAATGTTTGTCATCATTACCCATCACTCGCCACCGCTTCCGATCTCTGCAAATGTTGTTAAAAACGGAATGAGCATTTCAAAAGAAATATTCAGTAGACTCATCGTCAATAATTAATTTATAAGATAATTGATCAGGTAATTATGCAAATAATACAATGACATTCTCTTCTTAATCATAGGCATCATATAGTGAATACAAATGAACATACTCTTATCTTATGCAATAACGCATATAAGTTATGACATGCATAACATAAATTTCTCTTCTGATCTCATAAGAGATCCTCTTGTCTTATGCAATTAAGCATATAATCATGTAAATCCACATAACACATGCAATTATAATATAAATCAATTAGTGGGGCACGAGTCTACCTTAAACTTAATGAGTGTGGTTGAGCGGGAATGACTTCAATCTTTCAAATCTCCGTACGCCTCGTCTAGCATAACTTAAAATAATAAGTCCAATTTAATACTTTAAAACTGATTTAAATGACTTTGAACTTTAGGACTGAAATGATTATTTTAAAACTTGGGATTTATAAATATATATATCATTTTTAAATCAATATGGACAAAATTAAAAGACTGGTTTCGAAAATGTAGTGATGATGGCTATGGTGTTTTGAAGTTGAGTAGTGGCGGTGATGTATAATAAATTTGCAGGTGGTAGTTTGAGGTGAATTTGTGATGAATGTTGAAATTTGCAGATTGTAGAAACTATGATTAGAGGCTTGTTTGGTGATGGTGGGGGTTTGATTTACAGATGATGAAATCAAACCTGAGGTTTGTTAATTGTGCTGTGAGTGAAGCAGGGGGAAGATGACTTAAATTGAAGAAGTGATGGGAAAAGAAAAAGAAAAGAAATGGATTAGTGAAAAAATGGTGTAATGAATCATTATGTTTTTGAGACATAATGATGATGAATTGATGGAAAAGAAAAGAACAACGTGGGGTTGAAATTAGGTTTAGTTAGGCAGGATTAGTTTAGTATAATTAATTAAAAATCACACTAACTTTGATTAGGTAATGTATTTAAAACTGATATATTTTGGACTGAAAATAAATTTGAGAATAAATAAATTTTGGGATAAAATCGAATTTCGTATTTGGACTTAAAATAATTTAATAAGGAAAATTGAGATATTTTTAATAAATTTCGAATTGGACTCGGATTAAAATAAATTTAATTTCACTTGTAAATTGCTAGACGAGTGCGATAGTTCTTAAATAATGATCTTTAAAATTGGAGAGTTGTAACGACAATTTTTTTTATAAAACTAATTTTTTAAAACCTGAAATTTCTTGGTCGCTACACAAGATTTGATAAGTTCGGATTCGTTCTTGAAGAACGCAAAATGGACTCATCAACCTTTTAATTTGGAGAAAATTCTCTCAAATAATATCAATAATCTCAAAACTGTCTTCACAATGAACAAAAATTGCTAATATAAACTAAAACTGAAGTAAATTAGGTTTAGTCGCTAATTGGGCCCAAAACTTGGAAATAAATAACTAAAAACGGAAATTAACTAAAATATGCGAAATTCTGCAAAAATTGAGGTTATGGCCGTGAAAGTGATTCTTACGGCCGTAAGAAGCTCTCGATTTAGATGTTACGGTCGTGACTCCCATACTTATAACCGTAAGTCTTATTTCGCTGAATTTCTTCAATTTCACCCGTGGGGGTGTGATAAGTGTGCTTTACACACTTATTTAGTTCCTAAATTAGCAATTTAATTGACAAATTGAGCAAAAATCTACTTATTGTAGCGCCCCGAGTTCCGTATACCCGATTCACTACGTCATTTTCTGTCTAAATTTTTCGAATAATATTTTTGCGGAAGAAATAATTGAAATTCATTTTTTGGCAACATTAAATAAACTGTAATGGCCGCTAAAATTGAAAACATTTATGAAACCATTTGAAATAGTAAATCGAACCATTAATATTGTAAAGAAATTGCCAATATCATAATTTCTCAAATAAATGAACTTCTCTAAATTATTCGATTGTTTGGAAAATACGGAAATCATTAACGTCAAACTTTCAACCGTTTAACGATTATTGCCACCATCATTCATCGCTCGCCACCGTCTCCGAAATCTGCAAAACTGTTAAAAAGTAGGGTGAGTATTTCATGGGGGAAATACTCAGTAGACTCATCGCAAATTAATTTAATTTATAAGATGATTAAACACACAAATCCCGGCTCTTTATAAAACGGGCATTGATAGAGCTTCTTTATAAAACTGCTCTTGATAAAACTCATATTGTGCATTACAGCACGGGACATATTTTACAAATCATAGGCTCTTTGAAAATAGCTATTTGAAAACAGCTCTTTGAAAACCATATACTTATAAAAACATTTTAATTATGCCAAGCATAATTTCTTTTGAAAGCATAACATAAGATAGGATTTAAATCCTCATAAACATACAAGAACTTTACCGAACTTAGGTGGCAAGAATTCTTATGCAGTAAAATCATAATAACAGTAAAATCACAGTAACATAGGATAAGATCGAAATCCTCATAAATATAAGAATTTTACCGAACTTAGGTGGTAAGAATTCTTATGTAGTAAGTATACCAAGCATAATTTTCTGAAATTCATAGGGATCAATTGCATCATAACATAAGATAGGATCGAAATCCTCATAAACATATGCGACAGGAATTTTACCGAACTTAGGTGGCAAATCCTCATAAACATATGGAAACATAGGAATTTTACCGAACTTCGTGGCAAATCCTCATAAACATAGGAGACACAAGAATGTTACCGAACTTAGGTGGCAAGAATTCTTATGTGTAGCGCTACTAAAACTCCGGTCCCCTTAACATATCATAACTTATCATATGGGACCCAAAACAATCTTGGTAGATTGATTTCATAGCAATGATCCAAAAAAACATTTTCGTGAAGCATAGGGTATACTTACTTTTCGTAAAAACATAAAGTATATTTTCTTTTCATAAAAACATACTTACTTTTCATAACAACATAAGGTATATTTACCTTTCATAAAAACATACTTGCTTTTCTTAAAAATTGACTTTCACAAGTCACATGACATTCATATGAAATCATAATTTAAATCAATTAATAAGTGCGAGTCTACCTCAAATCCGACGAGTGCAAAGTTGAGCGGGAATGACTTCAATTTCTTTAAATTCTCCGTACGCTTCGTCTTAGCCAATAAGTCACTTTAGTCTATCGAATATATAGTTCAAAATGATAAATTATAATTTGAAGACTAAAATTGATGTTTTGAAAGTTGAGGGACTAAAATGAATACTTTTGAAAGTTGAAGGAACCAAATTGGATATTTTGAAAGTTGAGGGACTAAAATGAATACTTTTAAAACTTGGGCTTAAAATCAAATTAATAAAATCAGCAGGGACTGAAATGATAAGTTTGAAGTTAAAAGGGCTGGAAAAACTTATTTAAAACTTAAGGGCTGAAATTGATAAGTTTAAAAGCTGAAAGGACTGAAATAAAACCTTTTAAAAACATAGGGACTGAATTGGATGACTATTCAAACTTGAGGGCTTAAGTGAAATTTCTGAAAATTAACTTTTATATCATTTCAGATCTTATTTCTCTCTCATTATTCGTGTTTCAGAGACAGAGAGAGAGACGGCGAGAGAAGGACGAGGGTTGGCGATTTGCGGCGAAAATAGGGGGAAATCAGTGAGGCACTACCGGCGGCGACTCGTGGTGATACAGCCGTGGAGTGGCGGTGACAAGAGGAAGGTATTGGTAGTAGGAAGGGTACGATTTGGGTTACTAATTCACTGTGAAACCGGGGTTGTGAAGTTGCGAAACTCTGGAATTGAAGGTAAGTGTGGTGGTTTTGGGTTTGGTTTGGTAGTGGTGAGGTTCTGCAGTGGTAGTGTTTGAACGTGAAGGTGGTGGTGGCTGCAAGTGGTGACTGGATTGAGGGCTTGGCTTTTGGCAGCAATTGGTGATTGAGGGTAGTGAACGGCGGTTTAGGTGGTTTTGCTGCAGGTTAGTCGATGGTTGCTTGGTTCTGTATTGATTCGGTAGTGGTTGGTTTGGAACTGGGCAGTGGAGGCGTAAGTGGTTACGGTGGTGTTTTGGGTGGCGGTGGTTTGGGTATTAAATTTGGCATTCATGAGGTTCTTGGTTTTGTGCAGTGAGCAAGAATGGCAGTGAAGGTGATGATACAGATTTCTTGGGTGATGGAGCTGCAGGTTGATGCCAATACGATGATGGTGGATCGACAGCTTTGGTGAATTGAGTGTTTAACAGAGTGATGGTGAGGGCTGTTCTTGATCAGGCTAGTTGGGTGGTGCTTGACTGGATTGATGAAACAGTGGTGGCTGAAATGGTTTGAAGAGTGCTGGTTGCAGGTTTGTGATCTGTGTGATGAAGATGTATGCTTATATATATATAGTATTGTGGAATCTAAGTACATGGAAGTGTGAGTTGTGCCATGAGTATTGAAATGAAGATGGGGTAGATGATGATAATGATGAAGATGCTTTGCTTGTACAATTATGGTTTAATATAATGAAGGTTCGTGGCTATGGATTGATGCTGATAATAATGGAGCTGAAAAGGAATTTGTGGGTGGTGGCTATGGCTTAGAAAATTGAATAACTTTGATTAAGAAATGTATTTAAAACGGATATATTTTGGACTGAAAATAAATCTGAGAATGGATGAATTTTGAGATAAAAATTGAATTACATATTTTGGACTTAAAATAATTTAATAAGGAATATTGGAATTAAAATGGTTTTGAAAATGATACTTTAATTAAAATAATATAATTATAGAAATTCGGATTTTAATTTAAAATCGAACAAATTCGATATTTCTTGACTTGGCTAGACGAATTCGTCGCGGCGTTAACTTCAAAATAATAAATGAAATAGTAGCGACACAATTTTCTAAATATTAAAATAATTATTTATTGCATAAAAATTCTGAGTCGCTATAATCTTACCTCCTTAAAATAATTTCGTCCTCGAAATTAAACTTACTTAATCTTATAATTTCTGAATACTTAATCAGAATCTCTTCTTCTTATCATCGAATATTCTCAAAATAATCAAAACAATTCCCAATCGTATGTAAAAATTTCATCAAATCTTTACTGACATATCGTATCATAATAATTTTTCCTTTCTTATCATCGAAAATTCCCAAAATCATCAAAGAATTACCTGAATATTCTCTCTACGTAACATACCCAATAACATATCAACATAATATCATTAACTTATCTTTCCAATATTTGTAACCCAAAATTCAGTAAACAAATATCTTCCAAATAACTAAAATTCTTTACTTAAAATTCATCACATTTCCTGCAAAGTATTTCTTTCACTTGTATATACGTATTAACTCTAATTCGATACGGTCCTCAATTCACTTTCCACGTATCATCACACTATACCATGATTATCATTATTATAACAAAATATCAGTACCCATAATCCAAGAAAAATATTCCAAATCTCAAATCCCATCATCAAATCTTTCTTTTATCAAGAAAGTGAACGGCGCATTAATTCTTGTCTCCTCTTATCCATTATTTTATTCCATGCTTTCTTACTGTAACACAAATCACGCGGATTCATTCATATCCTTGCGCTTTTAAATAGTTCATGCTGGGAAGAGGTTGAATCATCAAACAATGGATATCATTCTTTCTAACATTCGCAAGTATTATTCCAGTCTTCCTATGAATGATCTGAGAAAGATCTATAAAATAAGGCTCGAAAGATTGAGGTTGCTGATGGCTCATGGTGTTCCAGAAGATGTTCGCTGGTTGATAGAAGCAAAGGTTCGACTATCTGGTGAATTATCATCAACATTTCCTAAACACATGCCTGGTTTAGGCAAAAGCACGTTTGCAAAGAAACGAAGAGCAAAAAGACTGGGTGGTTGCTACAAATGTGCTCGTTGGAACTGTAATACTCGTTGCAAATCAGTAGGATATTCTTCTACTAATCGGGATGATAAAATCGAATTCATAAAGGGTGGACTGAGTAAGGAGTCTTTGGATGATATTCGACTGACTCTTGAGACGCACCCAAGTGGTTATGTACAACGTGAACTTCTCTCCTTATACGCTCAGTTTAACGAGGACAAAAATCGTTATAGTCTCCAAAATATAATAGCAAAAGATCCTGTTTGCCAGTCTGTTTTACAAAATGAGGCTTCTGGCAGTTCAGCAATGATATAAGGTAAATCTTTTGATACGCATTTAAAATATTTTGCTGCTTTCTTTCACGCGTTTTGAAAATAAAATATATTTTCCTTTCTCGAGGTTTGATAAAGCTGGAAATAAAATATTAAATCGCCGAAAGGTGACAGCCTCGATACGATAAAAATATTCAAAAGTGGGCTGATTTTGTCAAAAGTAAATCTTTACTTTTTCAGAATCAATCAAAAACAGTAAATTTTTCCGGCTTTAAATAGCCAAACATATTTCATAGTTCAGGCATCCCAAAATCACATCTTCTTCGTAAGTTTTCCCTTCTTTACTATCAAAGATGGAAGCACCAAAACTTCGACAGATCAAAACTATTTGTGTATTTTGTGGATCAAAAGTGGGGAAAGGCTTCGGTTATCTAGAAGCGGCCGTAGATCTTGGAAAGAAACTGGGGGAAAAAGGTATCACTCTTGTATATGGGGGTGGTAGCAGTGGTCTAATGGGTTGTGTTTCCCAATCTGCTCTTGCAGAGAAATCAAAAGTAATCGGTGTCATACCTGTCCCTTTGGTAGATGTTGCAGGCAAAACACGAGGGCATGAAGTTCAAACCTTATCCATCCATGAACGCATAACTTGTATGCTATATGGTTCTGATGCCTTTATAGCCCTGCCCGGAGGTTTTGGTACCTTAGAAGAAATTTTTAACATTACCTCGTGGGCTCAACTAGATCTCCATACTAAGCCTATTGGGCTTCTGAATGTTAACAATTTCTTTGATGGTTTGTTAACCTTTCTTGATTATGCTGTGGAACAGGGATTCATCTCTCCATTTTCCAGAAGGCTTCTTATTTCTGCTCCTACTATTGATGAACTACTGGATAAGCTGCAGTCATATATCTCAATACAAGATCCAGCAGGAGTTAAGATAGATTGGTCGCAAGGAAGGGGAATCAAGCGAAAATGGAGTCCGGTTAATGTAAACTTATCTCTTTGAATCTTAGAATAGGTGGGGGTAGAGTACGGAGTATTCTCACTCTCGAGACACCCCTCCATTTACTAGGATTTCCTTAATGTTTAAATCTTGTGTGTACTTCAAAGATTCCAGGTGGTAGATTACGGAGTATTCTTACTCTCGAAACACACCTCTTTGAAGGTTTCTTTATTTCCTCAAAAGATCAGAGGTGGTAGGATACGGCTACTCCGGAAACACATCTCTCATTCTGAGGATCTTTCCATGTTTTTCTCTTATGCTTTCGTGTGTTTCATGTATTTCCTTTCCAGTGTGACTCTTGTGTGTTCTCCTTATGAGAAAATAATAAAATCTCTGCTATCATCTACTAAATCTCGTTTGTGATGTAAATGATCTTGCATGTCTAACCTTAATTCCTTTAGTGGATGCTTATCATATTATGCTCTTAATTCCAAATGATAAAATTCTGGATAGAGTCTCCCTTGTAATTTGGACTTATCCAAACCATAAGCATACTTCATAACTCACAATAATAAATAACTCCACATTTGATCACAACGATCTAAAAATATTGAAAACGATTCCAACACTTCAATATCATCAAAATATCCCAAAATTCAATTCATAATTCCTCAACATAGAAATTTCAAATCATATTTTTTCAATATCACAATATTACTTCCTTCCATACCTTAATTGGCTCAAAAGTTACTCATACTTATAAATATATGCCATAAATCATATTCCCAAAATTTATTCACAAAGCCAAACTTCATAATAAATTTCTCTTCAACATAGAGGCATAATAAATTAACTCAACATAATATCCATTACTTAATTCTCAATAAAATCATATTATTCCCATTATGCTCAACACTCGTTTTCTTTAAAAAAATTCTCATAATCATACATTAAAGCATATAAGTTATGACAAAGCATAACAACATCATTATTTTCGAAGAAATACATTCTTATTTCTCATAAATCATAAGTATCCGAAATACTCTTCATTCTTTCTCATAAATCAATAAAATGAGTATTCGAAATACTGAAATAACTTTAAACATCATAAACTTCTTTACCTCGGAGGTGGTGGAACGAATGATGGCAGTGGCAATCTTCATCAATAAAAATCTTATAATGGAAAATATTTCTTAAAATTATTTTTTGAAAATTTTACCAGTCTACAGAAACGCAGACTAGCTCTGATACCAACTTGTAGCGCCCCGAGTTCCGTATACCCGATTCACTACGTCATTTTCTGTCTAAATTTTTCGAATAATATTTTTGCGGAAGAAATAATTGAAATTCATTTTTTGGCAACATTAAATAAACTGTAATGGCCGCTAAAATTGAAAACATTTATGAAACCATTTGAAATAGTAAATCGAACCATTAATATTGTAAAGAAATTGCCAATATCATAATTTCTCAAATAAATGAACTTCTCTAAATTATTCGATTGTTTGGAAAATACGGAAATCATTAACGTCAAACTTTCAACCGTTTAACGATTATTGCCACCATCATTCATCGCTCGCCACCGTCTCCGAAATCTGCAAAACTGTTAAAAAGTAGGGTGAGTATTTCATGGGGGAAATACTCAGTAGACTCATCGCAAATTAATTTAATTTATAAGATGATTAAACACACAAATCCCGGCTCTTTATAAAACGGGCATTGATAGAGCTTCTTTATAAAACTGCTCTTGATAAAACTCATATTGTGCATTACAGCACGGGACATATTTTACAAATCATAGGCTCTTTGAAAATAGCTCTTTGAAAACAGCTCTTTGAAAACCATATACTTATAAAAACATTTTAATTATGCCAAGCATAATTTCTTTTGAAAGCATAACATAAGATAGGATTTAAATCCTCATAAACATACAAGAACTTTACCGAACTTAGGTGGCAAGAATTCTTATGCAGTAAAATCATAATAACAGTAAAATCACAGTAACATAGGATAAGATCGAAATCCTCATAAATATAAGAATTTTACCGAACTTAGGTGGTAAGAATTCTTATGTAGTAAGTATACCAAGCATAATTTTCTGAAATTCATAGGGATCAATTGCATCATAACATAAGATAGGATCGAAATCCTCATAAACATATGCGACAGGAATTTTACCGAACTTAGGTGGCAAATCCTCATAAACATATGGAAACATAGGAATTTTACCGAACTTCGTGGCAAATCCTCATAAACATAGGAGACACAAGAATGTTACCGAACTTAGGTGGCAAGAATTCTTATGTGTAGCGCTACTAAAACTCCGGTCCCCTTAACATATCATAACTTATCATATGGGACCCAAAACAATCTTGGTAGATTGATTTCATAGCAATGATCCAAAAAAACATTTTCGTGAAGCATAGGGTATACTTACTTTTCGTAAAAACATAAAGTATATTTTCTTTTCATAAAAACATACTTACTTTTCATAACAACATAAGGTATATTTACCTTTCATAAAAACATACTTGCTTTTCTTAAAAATTGACTTTCACAAGTCACATGACATTCATATTAAATCATAATTTAAATCAATTAATAAGTGCGAGTCTACCTCAAATCCGACGAGTGCAAAGTTGAGCGGGAATGACTTCAATTTCTTTAAATTCTCCGTACGCTTCGTCTTAGCCAATAAGTCACTTTAGTCTATCGAATATATAGTTCAAAATGATAAATTATAATTTGAAGACTAAAATTGATGTTTTGAAAGTTGAGGGACTAAAATGAATACTTTTGAAAGTTGAAGGAACCAAATTGGATATTTTGAAAGTTGAGGGACTAAAATGAATACTTTTAAAACTTGGGCTTAAAATCAAATTAATAAAATCAGCAGGGACTGAAATGATAAGTTTGAAGTTAAAAGGGCCGGAAAAACTTATTTAAAACTTAAGGGCTGAAATTGATAAGTTTAAAAGCTGAAAGGACTGAAATAAAACCTTTTAAAAACATAGGGACTGAATTGGATGACTATTCAAACTTGAGGGCTTAAGTGAAATTTCTGAAAATTAACTTTTATATCATTTCAGATCTTATTTCTCTCTCATTATTCGTGTTTCAGAGACAGAGAGAGAGACGGCGAGAGAAGGACGAGGGTTGGCGATTTGCGGCGAAAATAGGGGGAAATCAGTGAGGCACTACCGGCGGCGACTCGTGGTGATACAGCCGTGGAGTGGCGGTGACAAGAGGAAGGTATTGGTAGTAGGAAGGGTACGATTTGGGTTACTAATTCACTGTGAAACCGGGGTTGCGAAGTTGCGAAACTCTGGAATTGAAGGTAAGTGTGGTGGTTTTGGGTTTGGTTTGGTAGTGGTGAGGTTCTGCAGTGGTAGTGTTTGAACGTGAAGGTGGTGGTGGCTGCAAGTGGTGACTGGATTGAGGGCTTGGCTTTTGGCAGCAATTGGTGATTGAGGGTAGTGAACGACGGTTTAGGTGGTTTTGCTGCAGGTTAGTCGATGGTTGCTTGGTTCTGTATTGATTCGGTAGTGGTTGGTTTGGAACTGGGCAGTGGAGGCGTAAGTGGTTACGGTGGTGTTTTGGGTGGCGGTGGTTTGGGTATTAAATTTGGCATTCATGAGGTTCTTGGTTTTGTGCAGTGAGCAAGAATGGCAGTGAAGGTGATGATACAGATTTCTTGGGTGATGGAGCTGCAGGTTGATGCCAATACGATGATGGTGGATCGACAGCTTTGGTGAATTGAGTGTTTAACAGAGTGATGGTGAGGGCTGTTCTTGATCAGGCTGGTTGGGTGGTGCTTGACTGGATTGATGAAACAGTGGTGGCTGAAATGGTTTGAAGAGTGCTGGTTGCAGGTTTGTGATCTGTGTGATGAAGATGTATGCTTATATATATATAGTATTGTGGAATCTAAGTACATGGAAGTGTGAGTTGTGCCATGAGTATTGAAATGAAGATGGGGTAGATGATGATAATGATGAAGATGCTTTGCTTGTACAATTATGGTTTAATATAATGAAGGTTCGTGGCTATGGATTGATGCTGATAATAATGGAGCTGAAAAGGAATTTGTGGGTGGTGGCTATGGCTTAGAAAATTGAATAACTTTGATTAAGAAATGTATTTAAAACGGATATATTTTGGACTGAAAATAAATCTGAGAATGGATGAATTTTGAGATAAAAATTGAATTACATATTTTGGACTTAAAATAATTTAATAAGGAATATTGGAATTAAAATGGTTTTGAAAATGATACTTTAATTAAAATAATATAATTATAGAAATTCGGATTTTAATTTAAAATCGAACAAATTCGATATTTCTTGACTTGGCTAGACGAATTCGTCGCGGCGTTAACTTCAAAATAATAAATGAAATAGTAGCGACACAATTTTCTAAATATTAAAATAATTATTTATTGCATAAAAATTCTGAGTCGCTATACTTATAAATTGTATTTATCTTGTACAATTATGTACAACCTCAATTGGAAAGAAAATGGACAAGGTCGGAGAGCAATTGAGCGAAAAAAAGGAACAATTTTGATGTTCAAGGACCTAATTGAAAGAAATCAAAAGTTTGGGGACTCAATCGCAACATCTCAGAAAGTGGAGGACTAAAGATGCAAATATTTCAGGGGCATATTTGTAATAAAATTCAAAATTCGAGGACTAAATTGAAGAAGACCAGAAGCTGGAGGACCCAATTGCAATCATGGAAGGACAAAGCAGCCTGGTGAACCACGCGATCGCGTGTATCGACTAGGAAGCGCTGGCGAATCAAGCCAAAAATCCAATCTGAGAGTTTTCAAGTCAACCACGCGATCGCGAGGCATTCAGCCACGCGATCGCGTGGTCATAATTTTGAGCGATAATCTGGGCCGACCCGATTTGGCCCAAAAGCTGAAGGGCGCGGATCTACGCGAATTTTTGGTATTTTTGGGCATTTTGACTAGGGTTTCAACATTCTTATCATGACAATTCACTCACCAAACCCTAGCCCTCTTCCCTCTTTTCTCTCTTTTCTTTTCTTTTCTTTTCTTTTCTTTGTTTTTGATTTAGTTTGTAATTTAGTTTGTAGTTTAGTTTTGTTTCTAAGTTACTAGCACCCATTGGATCAAAGAAGCAAGAAGTAAGTGGAAATACAAAGCATTGTTGAAAGATTCTTGGAGCAAAAATCAAGGGAAGTGTTGTATTTCATTTTTCTTGTATTTTGATCCTTACTTTCTATATTTTGTGATGTATTTTCATAAACCTTATCTTTTGTGGAATATTTATATAATGGGCTAGTTGTTTTATGTTGGGATGATTGATGTAACTTAACTTAGTTTAAGTAATTTTAATGTTTGTTTATTAATTTTGAGCTTATTTCATGTGTGTTTGTTATTGAGATTATTCCATGTGTTTGATTGATCACCAAATATATGTTTTGTGAAGTGTATGATAATCGAGAGATATTACGCATTTTAGACCAAATAATAAATGCTCTAGATTTTTGTTAAGGATAGAGATATACCTTAAACCCTAGATGATCTATTGAGCTATTTTCATAAAGAGTTAATGCAATTGATTGAACCTTAATCGACATAGAGATATAGTAGGTTAAACCAATTGATTATGGTTAATTTCACTCGAGAGAGGTAATTAGCTAAGCTTGGAAAATCGGGTCTAACATTGTAAATGAGTAATTTATTAATTTGCATGTGTTGAGAAATTACTTAAGCGAGAGTTAAGTGAAATCATGAATCCCAACTATTTTATCTTCTATTTTCCTTATTTTAATTTGGTTTAACGTTAATTTCGTTAATTTAGAATTGTCAACAATCCATATTTTAATTGTGTGATTCATTTGTTAAGATTAAATTAACTAGAGTATAATAGAGTATACATTCCTCGTGGGATCGACAACCCGGACTCAGAAATTCCACTTTATTACTTGTACGCGACCCGTGCGCTTGCGGTACACTATTTTGAGCGAACAAGCATGTTACGGTTGTGAGTCCTTGATTTACGGCTGTAAATATTAAAATCTTGGAATTTTGCTTTTTGACCCGAGGTGATATTATGGCCGTGTCCTTCTTCCTTTACAGCCGTGAAAGTCCTTCTGGCCCTCAAACTTTGAACTTTCGACTCGGCTTGATCTCGTCGTCTTCTCGGCTCGATCCCAACATGGGACTTGCTCCATATCTCATGTAGATCACTGTTGTAATGCCGATAGCCCGACTTCTCCTTTCGATGCCTATTTTCGATCACATCATCCCCCTTTCTTGAAAAGGATTCGACCTCGAATCAACTTCTGGTCGGCTTTTCAAACACCTCCTGTTGTTGTGAGCTTGATAATCATGCTTATGCCTCGTGCTCTCTTTCAACCTTTTCGGCATTTTGGGCTGCTCCTTTGTGCCAATGAATCTCTTTCTTGTTTTAGGATCATGGTTTAATTTAGGCACCTGCAAAATAGATTTTATAGAGCTGGGGAGGGGTTGGTTAGATTGGTTAAGTGCAAGGCATGGTCCTTGTACATCAACCTTTGTGCAAAAAAACTCATTTTGGGGGTGAATTCTTTTTTCTTTTTCTTTTGCAATCAAGCTCTCCTTTTTCTGAGGTCGTGGCCTCAACTCTCTTGTTTTCAGTTTTCTTACCCTCTCCTTTTACTGAGGCCGTGACATCAACACTCTTATTTTTCCCTTCAAGCTCACATTTGATTTTCAACTGATCCTCTTGAACTTCTTTAGGAGATAAAGGAACGAGAGTGATCTTCTTTCCACCTTTCACAAACGAATATTGGTTCTTAAAACCATCATGCACCACCTTCCTATCATGTCGCCAAGGCTTTCCCAATAAAATATGCTTAACATGCATAGGCACCACATCGCAAACAACTTCATCTCTATAACCCATTGGTAAACTTTATATTAACCAGCTGGTTCACTTTAAGTTTCCCCTACACTATTAACCATTACAATTTATATGGACTCGGATGTTTTAACTTTGGCAAACCCAATTTCTCAACCAATAATGTACTAACTACATTAGTACAAATACCCCAATCAATTACCATCCTACATACTTTCTTACCCACCAAACACCTAGTATGGAAAAGATTATCATGCTGTTCATCAATTTCAACCATCTTAGCCCGAGAACTTAGGACCCACCTATTCATAAGTAACCCCTTTACTGCATAAGTTAACCCCTCTTCATCGCTTCTACTAGCCCCAACATCATGTAGCCTAGGCATCCCTTTAAATTCATCCTTCGAACTAATATCCTCATTTTTACGCAAGATCATAACCCGTTTATTGGGACAATTTGAAGCAATATGCCCTAAACCTAAGCATTTAAAACACTTGATATTTTTATCCTTATTAGGTTGGGGTTCAGCAATATTTTTACCTCTAGGTATTGGCTCCTTCTTCGCTTTCGGGACATGATCGTCATTTACCTCCTGTTTTGGGTAAGATCCCAGAGAATGCCGTGCTGCTCCTTTCCGCTTCAACTGTCTTTCCACCTTCATGGACATGTGGACCATTTCATCTAGTTCCATGTAGTGTTGCAACTCAATAATTTTGGTAATGTCCCTGTTCAACCTATTCAAAAACCTTGCCATCGTAGCCTCCCGATCTTCCACCACGTTGGTCATAGTCATTGCCACCTTCATGTCCTTATGATAAAATCCTCCACGCTCCTCAATCCCTGAGTCAAACCCTACATCCTTTGATATATATCCCTATAGTAATGAGTTGGCACAAACCGCTTCCTCATTATAGTTTTTCGTTCACCCCAAGTCTCCACCGAATCCTCAAGATTCCTCCTCCTACTCATCACCAATTGGTCTCACCAGCTGATTGCATAATCCGTGAACTCAACCATTGCCAATTTCACCTTCTTCTTTTCGGAATAATGATGAGAATTGAAAAGTAGCTCCAATTTTATCTCCCAATCCAAATAGGCTTCTGGATCACTCCTACCTTGGAATGCGATTTTTCATTTTGATGTTCCCAAGGTCTCCATCCTCAACATCTCCACCTCCCCGATGCCTCCTATCATCACGACGTTCCCTATTATCTCTCATTCTATTCCTATTTCCTCTATCCCTCCTCCGTACACTCGCCACCGAAGATACACTTCCACTTGTTGACATATGGTCAACTTGACCTTATTGTTTTGATCATAACAAACAAGAATATATTGTGTTGCTAACAAGTGTGCTTCAAGTGCTTCATATAATTCAAAGCATTCAATGTTCAAATCAAAACTATGTGATCAAGCACATGAGACGCAAAGAAGATCAAGAAATAATCGAAGATATTCGAGATCAAACTTCAAGTCGGAAAGCATGAAGACCAAGCAATGAAGCCTACAAAGAATTGATCATTTACAAATTGCTTTTCAATCTTATGTAAGGTTAATACATCAATAGTTGGCAATGCACTTCATAATGCTCAAGTAACATTTTTAAAACCATCAAAATATCTTTTTCAAAATCAACTTTGATCAGAAAACCTTGAAAAATCAAAATCTTGAAATCCTGATTTTTCAGGTCGACCGCAAAATCAATAGGTCGACCGCATGACACTTTCAGGTCGACCGTAAATTTTTTCAGGTCGACCGTACTGTCTATTTTTAAACTCCAACGGCTATTTTATCGCAACGACTATATTGAGGTCGACCGCATGACAGGATAGGTCGACCGCAAAAGACAGTATGTGCGAAATTTGTTCTATAAATAGCTTTCTCTCTTGCATTCATTTTAAACAACATAGAAAAGATTTTATAGAAACTTTCTTGTGAAAATTCATTGTTCTTACTTGGTTTATATTCATCTATTATTATTATAAAACTTTGATTGATCTAAACTTTGTTTTATCAAATCATCAAAGTTTTTGGAAGAAATTTTTGTGAAGATTCTTGGTTTTATATTGTTTAAACTTCTTCAACATCTTCACACTATATTGGAATTGAAGTGTAAGTCTCTCTTTGTTCTAAACTTGTTTTAATCTTTTAAAAGAGAGAAATCCCAATTAAGGAACTTTGATTATTTGTGTTACATTTTTCATTATCTTTTGATTCATCAAGGTTCCATTGCCTAAACACTTTGAGCTTAACTCATTGTTAATTATTCAAGTGTGGCATCTCTTGGTACTTAATTTGATTCAATATTTTAACAAGAGATTATTTGAAAAACTTTGTTTGATTGCATTGAACTTTTCATTATCATTTGCATCAAAGTTTTTCTCTAACACTCGAACTTAATTCATTGCTATCTATTGAAGTGTTAGCCTAACTCTCTCGGTACTTAATTTGAGTGTATCATTTTTCAAGAGAGTTATTTCAATTGTAAATTCAATTCATTATATCTTGTGGTTTCTAGAGCCTTGTGAAAACTCGATTGTTGGTTAAGGATAGGTGCTCCTTGTTGTAAGTCACCTAAGGATTTGGTACTCCTTGTTGTAAGTTACCAATATAGTGGATTTGGCCTTGCTCATGACGGAGAGCTCGGTAACGGGGGACGTAGATCACATTGGTTGATTGAACCTCCATAAATCGCGTTTGCATTCTCTTATCCCTTTTACTTACTTACATTGCACTTACTTTATTCTATCAATTTATATTGTGCTACACTATATCTAAGTGCTATACTTGCTTTATCAATTAAGTTTACACATTTATAGCACACTACATTGATAGTTAAGTTACTTACATCACTAAGTGCTCATACTTGTACCCATTGATTTTTAAGTTTGAGATTATTTATCGAAAAAGTTTTATAAACCAATTCACCCCCTCTTGGTTAGTTTACTCTTGGGCTAACACCACTTTCACTACACATGCCCTCATCATCAATACTAGTCTCACGTCGATGACCTTTCCTGACCCTAGAACCATTATGAGATTGTTCTCGATGTCGTTGGTGACGCTCTGCATCCCGTTTCCCCAACTCAATCTGAGCCATTATCCTATCAATTTGTGCATGCATTGCTGTAATTACCTCATTATCAGATTCAAGTTTCTGACCCACACCCTTAGATTGTTTGTTGTTGCCCATAGATGATGATGACATAGATTCCTCCTCGTAAGACACTGTTATTATGGAAAAAAAATCTCCTCAAGTGTTTATTTTCTCTCGTGTATCACTCAATTCCCTTTTAAGACCTCCAAGAAACAATTCAAGAACTTAATCAAGGGTTGAAAAAGATAAGACATGAATAAGAAAAAAATGAAATTTGAAAACTAAGAAAATTCGGAAAATTCGGGGATAAATATGGAATTTTCGGACTTTTTTTAATATGCCAGAAAATTTGACTACGAGTATGACAGAAAAAATGAAATTAAATTTGGCCGAAAAACGAACAAGAAAAACACTTTTGAAAATTTTGGACTGATATTTATAGATCAAAACTGGAAAAATTATGACTGACACGAAGAACATGAAAAATCAAGAAAATACCAACAATTGAATTTAGATCCAAGTTCTGATATCACCTGATGTGATCCCACCACAGGAATAACAACAAAAACGATGAATAAACGAAACAACAAACGGAAAGATCTAAATTCAGCCAAACACAAGAAAACAAGACTCGAGAAATAATAAGAACGATAAATAAAATATAAGATTGACGATAAGACCTTAACCAAACAATCACGACAGGAGGATTCGACGATGCAGATTGAAGAACTAAAGCTTTCAAAACGCCACAAAGAATTGTTAATTTCCTTGATAAGTTTATGATTGGAACGCTACAAATAGTTCACAATATTTGATAAGTTTGGATTCGTTCGTGAAGATCGTAAAAGGGACTCCTTAACCTTTTAATTTGGAGAAAACTCTCTCAAACAATATCAATAATCTCAAAACTGTCTTTACAATGAACGAAAATTGCTAATATAAACTAAAACTGAAGTAAATTTGGTTTAGCCGCTAATTGGGCCCAAAACTTGGAAATAAATAACTAAAATACGCGAAATTCTGCAAAAATTGAGGTTAAAGCCGTGCAAGTGATTCTTACGACCGTAAGAAGCTCTCGACTTAGATGTTACGGTCGTGACTCCCAAAACTGTCTTATTTCGCTAAACTTCTTCAATTCCACCCGTGAGCATGTTACGGTCGTGAGTCCTTGATTTACGGCTATAAATATTAAAATCTTAGAATTTTGCTTTTTGACCTGAGGTGATGTTACGGCCGTGACCTTCTTCCTTTATGGCCGTGAAAGTCCTTCTGTCCCTCAAATTTTGAACTTTCGATTCGGCTTGATCCCGTCGTCTTCTCGGCTCGACCCCAATATGGAACTTCTTCGTTTCTCACGTAGATCACCGTCGTAATGCCGATAGCTTGACTTCTCCTTTCGATGCCTATTTTGGATCACATCAGTAGAACAAGATTTTAAACATTTGAATATTTTTTTCAATATTATCAAGTTTAGCAGTTTCTGCTAAAAAATTGTTATTTGTCAAACAAGCATATGATTTCTTTGACATACAATTTTTCAAGGTACTATTACACCTATTCAAAGATTTTTGGAAATTTCTTGATCAAGTTCTTCACAAGACTAGTTTACAAAGATTCTTGGGTGTGTTAATTATGTGTCAGACTTTGTTCAAAATATTAGAATTCTTTGTGCTCCACTTTTCAAAAGATTACAGAAAAATCCAAAATCATGGGGTCCTGAGTGCACCTCAACTATCCAAAAAGTCAAAAGTGCCATAAAAAGCATTCCATGTCTCTCCATTATTGACCCAAATACCAATCTTATCGTTGAAACTAACGCATCAAACATGGGGTTTGGTGGAGTCTTAAAGCAGATTCCAAAAGGGTCAAATCATGAACAGCTGGTTCGTTACTATTTTGGTATTTGGATCGGTCCTCAAAATAACTATTCAACGATAAAAAAAGATTTTATTTTAATTCTTCTTTGTGTTTCAAAATTTCAAGATGATTTAAGTAATAAATCATTTATTTTAAAAATCGATTGTAAAACATCAAAAGACGTTCAGCAAAAAGACGTCAAAAATGTTGTTTTAAAATATATTTTTGCAAGATGGCAAGCTATTTTGTTGTGTTTTGATTTCAAAATTCTATATATATATAAGGAAAAGATAACATTCTTGCAAACTTCCTCACAAGAGAGTTTCTTAGTACAAAGAGAGAATTTTCGAGTGAAAGTGAGAGCACCAACAGAGTGAAATCAAAAGAGAAGTGCCAAAATAGTTTGATGCAACAAAGTTCTTAAGGATATGGATTCCTCTACTTCAACTTCTTCAAAAAATATTAAACCATAAAAGACTGTATGGGACAAGATACACTGAATCCAAGAAATCCAACCAGCGCTCTCTCAGCTCTAGGGCTTTACGGGAATAAGCTAACCAGCTTCACCTACAACACAAAGACTAAAATGGTACAATACTCTAAGGGTATTTTGATAGAATATGGCTCTGATACCAAATTGACCCAGGATATATATAGAGAAGAAATAGTAATAATGAATGTAAATATTCTAAAAGAACTATGAAGAAATATGAAGAGAAACTTGAATTTTGATTGAAAATTGAAAGTTACAAGATATATATTGAATGTTTACAAGGAATATTGAACGTTTTCAGAGAGAAGTTTATCACTTGTTTAACTTCTGATTTACAATGAGAAAATAACTCCTAATTTACAACAAGAAAAAGTACATTGAAGAGAATCTTAAAAGGCTGGTTGAAATTAGAAGTTGTTGATTGAATAGTGGTTGTCGAGTACTTTACCAAAAGTAGGAATCTCTTTCTAAAAGCTATCTTCCACTTGAACCGAAAGCTTGAAAAGGAATTCTTTAATAAAGTTACTTTAATAAAGTAAACGATTCCTTTTATTTTGAACATCTTACGAAGTAATCAATTGATTCAGCAGAGATTGAGGTTTCTTTTGAGCTGGAACATATTCAAGAGAAACAACTTTGAACAATGAACTCGGTATTCTCCGAGTTCGTCAAAAAAACTTTGTTCTTGTAGTCATTTTGTCTTTTGAAATTCATCATGAAGAGATTCGTCCAAATCAATTCCATAGCAATCATCTTCATTTTGATAAAAATCAAAGTCCGCTTCTAATCTGGTTTGAAATGAATCTTGAACCAAAGTTTTTGAAGTAATTTCAGCAAGGGATGCAATTTTTTTGCTAAAATTGACATTTCTTCAGGGCTTGTACATTTTGCTAGTAGTGCTAATAACATATTCTTTTCAGCAAGGAAATTAGCATGGGCATCTTGAAGTTTCTTTAAAATTTTTGGGAGTCCTTCATTATTCTTTTCTTGAATCCAGGAATTGACAGCATTGTGACAACAATTTGTTTCATGAAATTTGGACCACCGTTTTATTTTAAATCTCCTAACAATCCTTTTAGAACTTTAAGAGTCACTAGTAATTTGAATTATAAAAAAGTCTCGGCACAAGATCCATGAAACTTTAAAATTAAGATCAAATTGGAACATGATAAATCAAGAACGATTGACTGTTCTAAAGAAAAAGACATTAAACCAAGCATCTTTGTAATCAAAGTAATTGAAATGAGAAGAGAAAATTTCACCTTTTGAAAGGTTCGTCTTTTTTCTCAAGCCAACGGTGTTGTCCGCAGTCATCAAATGACAACCCTTAGCAAATTGACAATTTTGAAAAATAAATATATTGATGATTTTGTTTGTTTGGAGTATGAGTAAAAACTGTAGATCCGATTTTAAGTAGGATCTTCTTGTAGAATTCACGAGGTTTTTGAAGGGTAGTAGGAAGAAATTGAAATTTGGGAGGAAAAATATTAATTAAACGTTCATGAAGATTTGAAAATTTATCAACCCAAGCAGTTTCCATATTGAAAATTGGAAGAAATTTATTTTTAACAAAATATTGAAAGGATTTGGTATTGATTTCTGGCAGTTTTCTTGAATCAGTTTGAATGGCCTTTTTGTAGTTCGAAAGTTTTGGCTTTGTGTGTGTGTGTAATATATATGTATATTTAGTATGTAATATAAGTGTAATGGATCATGCGAGTTAGCTAGGGTACAATTTTCATAAAGCAAATCTGATTTGTTCGGGTTAAAAGACGTTAGGAAAAGACATCGGTTCCTTTAGAACTGACGCATTTTCTTTAATATATGCGTTGGTTCTCTACAGAACTGACACCTTTGGTAAATATTTATTTTTTATGCGTCGGTTCTATTCACGAACCGACACATATTATATAAAATTACTAAAATGCCAACGCGTTTTTGTATGCGTCGTTTTGTTTCTTAACCGACTATACTCTATGATTTTTTGGTCAAATCTCTACTATTTACGGCCTTATTATCATGTTATGTCTGTTAGGTAACATTGTTAGCATTACAATTTTTAATATCATTTTTCAAACACACATATGTTTCGAATTTACTTTTCAATCACATATTTTATTTCGAAAATAACAAAGATTTTATTTATAAATAATTTTAAGCCACCGAGGCTAATTAATTAATTATCTTTTAATGTTATTTTTAAAAAGTGTTTCTTGAAAATAATTAACGACTAATTAGCTTCCGAGCGTTTAGGATTCATATCTTGCGGCGGTGCCTAACTTTATTCATTAGAATCCATTTCTTCCAAATTGCATCTCGAAAATGCCGAAGCAGATTCATGAAAAGGAATTTGTCATCTCTAGAGGATATTGACCTTAAATGGGAATATTTTTTCTGATGTTTTAGATTAGTTGAAAGACTTTTCTGAACGAACTCAGTTAAATTGTTGTTTTCCATTCCTTTAAGATTGCCATGCTTTCAGTTTCTTGGCATCTTGTTTAGCTTTTTTGTTTGCCATTTTACGTTTAATTTATATTCGGGACTAGTTTATGTATGTCAATTTCCGACCAAAAAAAAGGGGAACAACTAAGTGATACCTCATTTCACCTGTCTGCCTTCTTCTTCACCCTCTTCTTGTACTCCATTTCATTCAACCACACATCCCCAAACTCACAATCCTTCGCCACCTTAGGAGTTAGCACTCGATTTTTCGGGTGTCCACAATCACGGCCGTACCTGTGACTTTGTAGACTTGAAACAAACAGTAGTTCTTCGAGATATAGGTCCTGGGCTAGACGGCTGCCCCCGAAAATTTTTTTTTTTAATGAAAAAACTGAAAATAAAGATTAAATTCATATTCACATAAAACAAACTATACAAATTCACCATAAAATTGCAAAAAAACAAAAAAGTTCAAAAGTATTAACTAATATAAAACGACCAACAAAATATTATATTCTATATACCTTAAAATTTGATATTCAAACAAATCCCAATTTTATAGACCTTGGCTGAAATATTAAAAAAAAAAAAAAAAGTCCAAAAATAATATGGGCCCTGAAACCATGGCCTCAACTGCCTCTAGGCAGGTCCGGCCATGCCCACAATATTGAAGAACCATAGATGACCAACTCTTTCTTGGGTACACATTCTGAATTGCTCCATCCATTTTGGTGGCCTCTTTAGGCGTGTAATCATGGTGGACACACATTATTGCAAACATTTCATCAATCAGATCAAATAATTCCTTCACAGGGAGGTGAATACATAAAACTCGAACATTACAACAAACAAAAAAAAGGTACGTCCCCAAGGTGGGACTGGTAGTGGGAGGTTTGGTTGGGTGGTTTGATTGATAGTAAGTATGAAATTAAGTAGCCAAGGTGAACTAAAATTAAACTGGGTGGTCAAGATGATGCTAACATTAAAGTAGTGGTCATTTGTGTATTTAACAATGTGGTATATTTTTTATTTTATTTTACACTTAATTAGGGTTATATTTGTAAATTAATAGTAGTATATTTATAAAAAAAATATGTTTTAAATGAATTTATTTATAATGTGATTTTGATTTGAAGAATAAAAAATGTGGTAGTAATATATTTTGTTCAATTATAAACCCTCGGTTCCTCTCTTGCTTTATCTTTACTGTGCCACAGCCCCTTCGTCTCTCTATCTCTAACTACATCTATCCGTATCTGATACATAACACTGAAGTTTTAAATTTCCAAACCATAGTCTTTTTCTCTGTTTATCTGAAACCCTAATTTTCTGTTAGCCCTAGGTGCCTCCGTCGCATCCTAAATCCGTCGACGACTCCGAAAAGTTACAAAATAAATAAATACTTTCTTAAAAAATTAGGTGTTTCTAAGATTCATTTTGGAATAAACGATCATTTCTCGATAATTCTTGAATTCCTTTCCCATTTAATAGAAATTTTGATAGTTCTTGGTAACCGTTTTTGATAATCGGGTCTTTTAAATCTGTGGATATTATAACTGGTACACTGGTTTTACTTGGAAATCCAGATTTGAGCCTTTATTTTATCAAGGTTTTTTCAATCTCAGACAAGCAGTTGTGTCAGTGTTGGAAAAATGGTGGGTGGTAACAGGAGAGACGAGGGATCGTTCACAGTGAGCAACACTAATGTTTTTGCAGCGTTGGAGAGCCGGAGGAGGAGGAAGAAGTCTGACAAAGAGAGGAGCGTGGGGAAGACCAGCGAGAGTGCCTCCAGAGCTGGAAAATCTAAAGAATCAGAGGAGGAGAAGCCGCAGGTGTTCTGGGCTCCCGCACCTTTGACTGCCAAGTCATGGGCTGATGTGGATGACGAGGATGATGATGATTACTATGCCACCAATGCCCCTCCCCAATCTCTTTGGGGGGATTCAGGTTCGAATAAACCCGAAGAGAATCCGAAACCAGACCCCTTGGAGGTATAATGAGTAAAATAACTGAATATCGTATTATTGTTATCTAGTGATAACAGTGGTATAAATAGTGTACTGTTCTGTTAAATTTAATGGCTTAATTGTTTTGCCTGTTAATTGAACATATCCACCATGGATTTGTATTGATTTGCTGTAAAATGTCTCTCTCTCTTTGTCCCCCTTGTTTTTATCTTTCTAGTACTAAAATGCAATTTGGTTGCTATTGCTAGTAATTATTTATCATTCACACACTTTTATGGTTCGGTACTGTTTCTTTTGTCCGCTTGTCGTGCCATATAAAATGTTGTCACCATACAACTCATATATATTTTTTTATATGATACAAACCACGTGTTTGCATAATTAGAGTCTTTCAAATTGACGTCATGATGTTTCGAATATGAGGATATCTTGGTACTTATTTTACACCTTTTCACGGAATCTTCGGATGTCTTCTATGCAATGCTATGGTTTATTGCAAAATCAAGAAACGCGGGTAGCATGAAAAATTGTATTTGCTATTTTTTATCATTTTTCCTAAAATAGCGAATTACATCATTTTTTTTTAACAAGAGAATGATTCTCTTTTCCCTTTTTGCTTCTTTCCATTTGAGTTATGACAAATTGCCCAATCTTTACTCATTCTTCATAAATGGGCCGTGACAAGAATCCTAAGATATTTGACTTGACATTTCTTTTCTTCCCGTGCTTCCCTATAAAAGTGGCAGAGTTACTCAGTGAACATAATGGTGATGAATGGTTATCAGTAGCGATTTTGGTGATTTCTGGACTGCAAATGTTTACTTGTGTCGAGTATTAGTAAGACCTTTTTTTATCTTTTGAAATTGTGAAGCTCTTTGCTTTATTTTTTGGTGCATTTTTTCCTTTAGTTACTGTCATTATTTCATGCGTTTGTTTGTGATACATGTTATGTCTTATGGATGGTTGCCCATCCATATTTCAGGAAAGTGAAAGTGAAGAAGAACTTCTTGATGAAGGTGATGATGATGTGGAGGAAGACCATGATCATGAACCAGATGTGCAAGAACAGCCTGAGCCAATTGTGATAAAGCCTATAGAAACTTCCCAGACAGTGAAAGAAACAGAAAGACAGCTCTCGAAGAAGGAGAGAAGGAAAAAAGAGCTTGCGGAATTGGAGGCCATTCTAGCCGATCTTGGAGTTGTACCTAAAGAGAAAGCCCAAGATGATTCGACTGGTAATTATGCATTTATTTTCTTTCCTGAAAATTTGGATTACATTCCTTTAGGACTTCTCCATGAAGTGCTTTGGTTGTTCACTTGTTCTGCTCCATTTATGGTTATCATATTTATTTGGGACTGAGAATCTTTTGGATAAATCTATTAACGGTGTTACTCTGGTGTTCGGTAGAGAAGCATAATAATTTTCGTGTTTATGGTGTAGCTCAAACATGGTTTAGAAAGGCGAAAACGGGTATTTAGGCTTTTTTCCTTTGTGAGGCAAGGCATGAGTCTCATCCTCAACCAATTTTTTAACTAAAATATAAAAAATAAACATGCAATAATATAAATAAAATGTAAAAGTCTAAGAACTATAAATTAACATGTATCAGTGCGAACAAGCAAAACATAAATCAATAAAGTCAAGTAGCCTCTCAATCATACAAATAATAAAATAGATAAGTTCCCATATGATTACTGATTTCTAGTCACTATTATTGAGATCATATTTAAAACTACTAGCTCCTATATCATCTTCCTCATCACCGTTAACATTCTCCCACTCACCCTCCTCGTCCTGTAGTTGTATTACTTTTTTCCTTTTGCTCTTCGCTATAAATGAAATATAATACCAAACAAATATGAATAAGTATAGGGAACAAATGTACAAACCCAAAAGTTAGTTTCACAATTTTATAATACCTTTCTCTAAATAAAAAAAGTTTCCTTTTACGTTGGCTTTGTAAAGTTGTAGCACCTTCATTTCCTTGTGCTCCAAAAATATCGATTTCGAGATCATTATTCTCTATGCTTGGTGTTTGATTGATCAAGTCTCACAAACGTACTAGCTTACTCAAGTCTTGCAACAACTACTTCCTTCATTCCTTGCCATTCTTGATCTCTCCAAGACATAGGCATTGCATCCTGCATGTGTCCTTGGCCTATGGCTTTGAGCATGCCTTGCGCAGCTCTACACGTCTCCATGTGCAAAGTTTTAGATGTTTGACGGGCTGGGCGTGTCAACTTGCATCATTAATCCATTTATCATCAGATGGTAAGTCAACCATATTTAAAAGGTCTCCATCTTCTTTGAGTTGTTATAATCTCAATCGCTTGTCTTTGAGCTTCATATTAAACATGACATAAACCAACAAATTCATTCTTTGTGTAGTCAAACAGTTTCTTCTTTTCGTATGTACTTAATTGAACGTGCTCCAATTACGTTCACAAGCAGAAGATGATCATGCTAAGCTTAGAACTCTAAATTTCAAATTTCTTCAACGCCGGGTTGCTGTAACCAAATTGAGTCCACCAATGAACTAAGAAAAATAAGAAACAGAGAACTATGTCATATTTTGTACTATTTTTCTTTCAAAGAGTTAATAATTAAATGTGAGGTAAGAAAAACTTTGAAAATAAATGTATATTTGGAAAATATTTCTTGCAAGATATTTTAGCTTGTTCAAGACTAAATAAACCTATCCTGTTTAAGAGTTCATGTATTTGAAGATCTGCATTGTTCCTTTCATTTCGATCAGGAATGAGTCTGTACATGCAACTGTATAAACCCAAAGTAACTTTAGCCCCCATTTGAGACCCATTATTTGTAGTTTGTAATAGTAAATTTTGGAGAATGTGTGGTTAAAAAGTAGGGAATTTTTTGGGTTTATGTGTAGATTATTTTATTGGTAGAATGTTTGATTGAAAATGAATTTTGAAAAAAATAAGGTTTGAAATAATGAGTACCAAACAGGAGCTTAGAATGATGGGAAAAGTTTTCATCATACTGAAAATGGGGATTCAAAAAATATGCATTGCATGCAAGTGTTGATGTAGTTGAAAGTCCCATTTCAACTCAATGATACTCCATATCTCCTTATATGATGCTTCATCTCCACCCGTGTTTTTGCCTATCTCTTCTTTTTGGCAGAATCAATAGCACCATAAATGAACCCCTTAACAAGCATCTGATCAGAATCGACAATTAACATCCATTCATGATTGTAAATGTAATTGCTCATCCTCTTTTCCTTTAGTAAGACATTCTTGTCTTGCGGCAACTCTCCAATTTTTTTGAGCATCAAATCAATGCAATAAACAGCGCAAGGGGTCTAGTATAGATGTTTTCATTTCTCCATCAATTTCCTTCCAGCTGCCTTATAAGCACTTCCGTTATCTGTCACTACTTGAACAATAAGTTCTCCCACTTTTCAATATCATCGAGTAATTTAAGCATCATATTTGCATCCTAGATTGCATCTGAAGCGCCAATTGGTTTTAGGAAAATCGCCCCTTTTGGATTATTCTACAAAAGATCTATTAAACTTCATTTTTAATATCAGACCAATCATCATATACCCAAGTTTTCTCCCATGTTTTCTTTATCTCGGCGATTATACTCTCAGTGATAATCATCTTGTCTTAAAATCCAAGTGCAAAGTTTGTATATTTTAGGGGGTTTAAGACATCTACCGTACGAACCAACCAATTGAATCATATTCATGAATGAAGGAATTTTTGCTGCGTGGAAAGGGATAGCATTTTCAAAAAACATAACCTTTCGATATCAAGACAAGTTTGATTGCTCAAATTCTTTTGCTGTCAGCACAGTTGCTTCAGATTCGTGACTAAATTATTGGCTTCTTCATTGTCATCATTGTACGTATGAATCTGTGCATAGGCCCTCTCATCCCTCTTTTATGAACTCTTTCACCTTGAGAATGATCAAAATCATCTAAAGCTCCAACCTTCTCCAATGTAAGAACCAGAGTCGACCATGTCTTCGAAATTCTGTTCTTGCAACTGCTTGTTTATGTAGTAATCATTAATATCCTTTTTCGCTTCTTGAGGAACATTAGAACACGGTGCAAACTTTCTATAAATGATCTTTTTTCTCATGACAACTCCACTCGTAATTTTACTGAAAAATTGGATATATTTATAGCATTTTTCTCCTTTTCTGATCCAACAACTTCTTTCCCACATTTCTAAGCTTGATCATTTCTGTTGTTGTTCCTCATATTCTACATAAGGTTAAGGCCAAATGATTTGAATTTGTTAGGCACAAAAAAATATCATTACAGATACTACAAATTACAAATTATTAAAATATAATAGTAACACAAAAAAAGGGTTTCACCGATTGACCTTAACACACGAAAAAAATACAGGCTCTAATTGATTTTTTGGCCAAGTAATGGAACCCATGTTATTTATGTAATGGCTGATTTAAAATTTATTTATACATATGTATTTAAACATTAAAATTTAACATAATTTATACATATTATTTTGGCCAAGTATAATAGTAGGAAACGAATATGGATCATAAGAATAAAATTTGAAGGGAATAGAAAAATTGAATGCCAAATAATGAAAAATTCTGTAAAATTTAGAAGGACAAAAAATCAAATGACAATGGCAGAAAACTCGGACACACGCCATTGGCCCTGCCCCTGTTTGACTAGTATCTAATATAATTGAAGTACATGTACTGTACAATCGGATCACCCCAGTTGCGTTGGCTTCAAACTCTATTGCTGTAATACCCCGATTAAGAAAGCTTAAAAGAAATGATAGGTACTACTCATACTAACAAGGTGCACCTTCTTTTTCGGAAGTCCATCGTTAGAAACTCCACAATTAAGTGTGCTTGGCTTGGAGAAATTCTGAGATGGGTGACCTCCTGAGAAGTTTGCTCGAGGAGCGTGCGAGTGAGGACAAAGTATACTGAAAAGACTCGTATTGGTACAGTGGGGACAGTACGTCGTCATCTAACGGTCGGGACAGCCTTTTAAGTGGGACCCAGGTCGTTACAAATGATATCAGAGACGACCGCAGCCGGAAATCGGGAACTAAGTGTTACGCCATAGGACGGGAGCCACCTCTAGAATCCCAACGCCTGGCAACAGATCCTCAGATGGGTTAAGCGCGACGAGGACGTCGCGAGTCTAACATGGGTGATTGTAATACCTCGATTAAGAAAGCTTAAAAAAAATGATAGGTGCTACTCATACCAACAAGGTGTACCTTCTTTTCCGGAAGTCCATCGTTAGAAACTTCACAGTTAAGTGTGCTTGGCTTGGAGAAATTCTGAGATGGGTGACCTCCTGGGAAGTTTGCTCGAGGAGCGTGCGAGTGAGGACAAGGCATGCTGAAAAGACTCGTATTGGTACAGTGGGGACAGTACGCCGTCATCTAAAGGACGGGACAGTCCGTTAAGTGGGACCCAGGTTGTTACAGTTGCGGTAGCCTGTAGGTTAATAAACTCTTTCCCTTTGATTTATCGTTTGATTTAGTAAAATCATATAATTAATTTAATGTTTTAGTATTTTGAAAAAAGGATTACATTACCCATACATATTTAAGGTAAAATTGATTCCCAAAGATAGACAATTTTGGTGTTTTAAAAATTGACAGAAATGAGAAACTAACGAGGCACAGGCCTCATATTTGATGAGGCACATGCCCTTATTCACGTGCTTCAATCACCCGTAGTGTAAGCCTCACGACGACATGGAGAAAAAAAAATGTGCCTCAGTACTTTTTTGGACCGCCTCAGTCTGAGGCACGCCTGTGATGCCTTTTTTAAACCATGAGCTCACAATGACATACATTGTTCGTCACCAGAATATTTTACAGATTTTCTGTCCCATTTATGGTTATCATATTTATTTGGGGCCAAAAATCTTTTGGATAAATCTATTAACTGTGTTATTCTGGACCCTGTTCGGTAGTGATGCATAATAATTATTGTATATATGTGGTACGTTAGCTCAATGACTAACAATGTTCGTCACCAGAATATTTTACAGTTGATAGTGAATATTAGTGCATAGGAAATTTTAATTTACATCCTTCAGACTGAAGATACACTTTCCTTGTGCAATTGTAGATGCTACAAAAGAAAAGAAAGAAGGGGAGTCAAATGGAGATGCTGAGAAGAAGGATGATGTCCCTGCAGAATCTAAAAGTGCAAAAAAGAAGAAAAAGAAGGATAAAGTTTCAAAAGAGGCTAAAGAACACGAGGATCAACCCAACAGCTCGAATGTTTCTAACAGTATTGAGGAAGCTGCTGGAACCGAACATGGAGAAGAAGATGCATCTGCTGTTGATGTGAAGGAGCGTCTGAAGAAGTTGGCATCTTCTAAGAAGAAGAAATCTAGCAAAGAGATGGACGTTGCTGCAAGAGCCGCTGCTGTGGAAGCTGCTGCAAGGAATGCAAGACTTGCTGCCGCTAAGAAGAAAGAGAAGAACCATTACAATCAGCAGCCAATGCGGTAGGAGCAGCAGATAGGTCGAGCTACTACATACTGATGGAGATGAATATGTCTTTGTACATTTTGTCTTCTGAAATAAAATCCTGGGCGCCTATTGTTTAATGATAGATGGACTTGCTATAGTTATACTCATTTAAAATTAGTTCTCATTTGTACTCTTATATACTTAACGGTTCTGTTTGTAACATATTAATACTTCTTCCAACAAAGCTATACTTCTGGTGGAATTTTGATGGATGTGCTTGTGTTGTGAACTCGTGCGATTTATGACGCATCACTTTTGGCTTGAATGAACCTCTAAAACCAGTAGCTATGCATGTAAAGGACGCCTGCCTGTGTGATCCTCATTGTGTATATTTCTCAATGCTCACCGATGAGGTCCTTGCTTCCCTGGTAAATCAGCACCGATGAGAAGAAAAAAAGGCGGCGTAGAGATGGTGAGTTTGCAAGATTTACAGGTATGAAGCATGTATGCATCTCACCTTTCAGGCTTTCGCTGTATAAATACTTGTAATATCCTCGTGTCTAGTGTGTTCGGAGAATACCTGCTTGTTTATTTAAGGGAATCGAAGTAGCAGGTTTTTATCTCTACACTAGAGATCTTCCTTTGATTGATGGGCTTTATGGTGAAAGAAAAACTTGGTTATCCTTGAAAAAGAGAAAGCGATGACTTCCTTTTTAGGAGGTTTTTCTGGGTGAATCATAAGTTGGGCTAGGGGCTACCTTGTATGGTATCAATTAAATTTAGATTTTATTTAAGGCAAAGTCAACAGTTAAACCTCAATCACATTTTCATGAGATCGACAACATTTCAACCATACATCTTATTAATTTTTATTAAAATTTCTTAAAAATTTGATTTTAATTTCTATTAAACAAGGGATATAAGTAGAAAAAGTAATTTATTTCACTTTATTTAAAACCCTTTAAACTTGTCAATCATGTTTAGAGATGACAAACGGGCCAAGTCGCATGTTGGCTCGATCACTAGGCTCTTGAAAACACAAGTCGCGAGCCGCTCAGCTCACCACATAGGCGAATTGATCAACGAGCCAAACATAGTGTAATTCCTCAAATTCTGTTAACTCAGAGCGCTAATAAAGTCTAAATTTCGTTTAAATAGTCATTTTGAATAAACGTCGAATACGTAATATTTTTTTTCTAAAACAATAACAGCCAGAAATAAGTTGCGAAAATCGTCGAACATTCAAAACAATAAGATTCGAAATTAATTTGGCAAAAGGAAAATGATTGCTGAAAATACTGATTTAAAAGAAAATTATAAATTAAAATGGATTATCATTTAATTCCAAAGATCGCCCAGCTCATTGTCATCCATCGCCGAACTTCTTAACCTGGAAAGGTGGAAAAAGTGGGGTGAGCATAATAAATTATACTCAGTGGAGATACAACAATCAGTCCAAGTTAAATCTAAACATGCAAATCCAATTATGAATATCATGCCTAAAAAGAAATTTTTTTGTATCTTTGTGTATTGTGGGGCTAACCCAAGGACCTACTTTCGATCTCGAACTTCTTAACCTGGAAATGTGAAAAAAGTGGGGTGAACATAATAAATTATACTCAGTGGAGATACAACAATCTGTCCAAATTAAATCCAAACATACAAATCCAATTATGAATATCATGCATAAAAAAATAATTTTTTGTAGCATTGTGTACTGTGGGGCAACCCCAAGGACCCACTTTCGATTCCGAACCTATGTACGATCCCTGACAACATAGTATTAACGCTAATTAAAATTGTGCACTGTGGGCAACCCAATGCTTCTTTCGATCTCGGACCTATTTACGGTCCCTAGCAACTTTTTTGAAACCATGAAAGCATTATATCACAATAAAAATCACACATCAAGAAGTAACATGAACAAAATAACCACAATTGCTTTAATGTAAACCCCAAATCAAAGTCTTGAAATTTTCTGAAAATTGAACTGGATGTGAAGCTAAAGTGTTTTAGATATTTCCCGCGATTTCGTCTAGCCAAAAGAAAGTGAATCTTAAATAAGTATTTTGGGGATTAAAAGTTTTAAAACGAATTTAAAAGTTTAGGGACTAATTTGAAATCAAAGTTGAATTTGAAAAGTTTTGGGGTTGAAATAAAATTTACAGAAACTTAGGGACTGATAGTCACAACATTGTTTAGATACTTTAGGGACTGGAATCAGTACTTATAAAACCTGGGGGCTAATGGTATAATTTTCTAAAATCAAACTTAAAATGAAAACCAATCCTCTCTATTTTGTCAAACCGGGAAAGAGAGAGAGGTGTGCGTGAGAAAGGAGCGTCGGCTCCTCCGGTGTGGGCGCTGCCGGTGCCATTCGCCGATGATCGAAGGAGGTGACGCCACCGAGGAGGAGCGGCGACGACGGTGGGTGTAGGGGCGGTGGACAAGGAGCAAAATTTGGGAAATTTTCTTGGGCGAAGATCGGGTACACCGAGGCTTGGAGTTGAATTTGGGCTGTGGTTTTCCGGCGAACATACCGGCGGTCGAGGTGAGTAGTTTCGGTTAATTTATTTTGGTTTTTGGGTTCGACTGGCTCTCAAAACCGATTTGGGCGGTGTGGTCTTTGAGGTGATTGGTGACGGTGATGGAGGCTCGGCTGATTGGGTATTGGGCAATGGCGTTTGACTTGGTTGGAGGTGTTGACGGGCGGCGGTGTAGTGGTGGACGTTCCTTGGTGGTCGGTATTGGATTGTTTTGGTGTTGTACTGGTTCATGGTTCAGCTGTGGTGTTGGGTGGTTGATTCATGGTGCAGTCCATGTTGGTGGTGAAACCGATTGGTGTTGTATTGGTTGGGTTCTTGGGGCGGCTGTGGTTGATGATGGCGGATTGGGGTTGATTCGTTTTGCAAATTCGTTGTGGTTGAAGTTCGGTGGTTCAATCGGTTTTGTAGTCTGTGGATGAGGGAACGATGAATCTGCTATTGCATATCGTGGTTTTGGGATTAGGGTTTCGATTTTGTTTTCGTGGAAGGCTTGGTGAATTAAGGCAGTGAGTTTTGTGAACAATGGCAGTGGTGGTAGGTGATGATGTAAAAAATCGTACCTCAGATATTCTGAGCTCGAGCAACAGACTGGCACGAACTCGAGCCCGACTTCATTGACCTCGAAGACGACCCAGTATGAGCAGCGTTGCAAGCACCCGAAGTTGTGACGAAGTACAGGAGCGAGGTCAGCCCTGGCGAGGGTATTAGGCACCTCGAGGCCTATTTTACCAAGGTAAAAGTTTGTTAAGTTTACCAATCTTTCGATCCCGATCTTAACTGAATTCAAATGTGTAGGCCCTCAATATTGCCCAAGGTCTTGCCCTGAGGGCAATTGACGAGGAAGATAAAGTCCAGGGGCTGGGTCGATCTATTGCTAGGCGCGAGATTAGGGTAAGAAAATGATAGTCACAACTTTGAAGCAGGAGAAAATGAAGCAGGAGCATGATATGTTGAAAACACAGCTCGAGGAGTCCAAGGATGAGGCTGAGCAATTGAGGCTCGAGCGGACAAAAAAAGATTTCGAACAGAAGCTGTCCGCAGCCTAAACTGCTCGAGCGCTGGCGATAGAAGATTTCAAGAAGTCTGCAGAGTTCAGCCTCCTCCAAGGAGAGTATGCGTCGGGATCATACAATTACGCCTTCAAGCAGGCTCGTGCCCTGGTTCGAGCTAAAGGTGTAGAGATTCGACCCGAAGACCTCAGGTCCGACCCTGATCTTACCGAAGGGTTAGTTTTGTCTGAATCAGAGGAGAGCCCCGACGATGAGGATAACGAGGATGAACTTGACGTCGTAGATAAAAGTACTTCGATATAGATTTTGTATCCCCACCCCTTTACTTTGTATCGAACAATAGATAAATGAAACATTTTGAATGAATGTATTCGTCTCGAGCTTCCGTGTAACTATCAGTGTATTATGCATGATCTTTTATGCACGACCACTCAAGTAATGCTAACGCACGAGCAGAGCCCGGTTTGATTGTCGATTGTGTATGAGCAGTGATCGTTCCTAAAAGACAATGTGTGAACCCCGATCATGGGATTAATGATGAATACTATGTGCAAACCCCGACGTCAATAGTGTATGAATAATGAACATGAAGTACTAGCCTCGAGCAAGGGATTAACAATTATCATTACGTAATAATCCCTAGCAAGGGATTAGTAATGAACATCAAGTAATAACCCCAAGCAATGGATTATTAGTAAACTGGTAACAGTAATCAAGTAATAACCCCGAGCATGGGATTAGTAATAATCATCGAGTAGTAATCCCGAGCAAGAGATTAATAATGAACACTGTATAGTAACCCCGAACATGGGATTAATAAGCAAGGGATTAATAGTGAACACTGTATAGTAACCCCGAACATGGGATTAATAATGAAGAGTGTAGTAACCCCGAACAAGGGATTGATAATAAACAGTGTACTAACCCCGAACATGGGATTAATAATGAACACCGTGTAGTAACCCCGATCAAGGGATTAATAATGAATATTATGTAGTAACCTCGACCACGTAATTAACCCCGATCAGTAATAATCGTAACTATGACGGAATTGTTTTTGATGATGCTCGGGGTTAGCCATTGAAATTTCTGCTCGTGGGCAAGGCTTTGTGTGCTTCCTCGTGGGGAAGGCTTTGTGTGCTTCCTCGTGGGGAAGGCTTTCGAGTGCTTGCTCGTAGGAAAGGCTTTGTGTGCTTCCTCGTGGGGAAGGCTTTGTGTGCTTGCTCGTGGGCAAGACTTTTTGTGCTTCCTCGTGGGGAAGACTTTCGAGTTAAACAACATAATTGGAAAAATATCTTTTATTTACATATCTTCGGGAAAATAAAAGCTGGCTCGCAGGCCGCAACTGAAATTAAACTAACAAAAATAAAAGGGGATGAACTACAAAGCTTGATTCTGCTACTTGTAGTAGATTTTCAGGTTGTCTACATTCCAAGTTCTTGGGAGTGGCGTTCCTGTGAGATCCCGAAGACTGTATGATCCTCCTCAGGTCTGTCGTATAACTGCATAGGGTCTTTCCCAAGCTGCCCCGAGCTTCCCTGGTGGATGACCAGCTGCTTCTGCTTTCCTCAGCACAAGATCTCCTGCCCTAAACTTTCTTGGTGTGACCTTGCTGCTGAAGTACTTGGTCGTCCTACTCTGGTATGATGCTATCCTCGTGCTTGCTTGCTCACGAACTTCCTCAAGCAAGTTGAGGTGCTCACCAGTGCATTCTCCTTCCATATTCGGGAAAAGACGCCGGTAACTGGGCAAGCCTACTTCAATGGGGATTGTGGCCTCTATCCCGAAGGCAAGCATGAATGGAGTTTCCCTAGTAGCTGTTCGGTGTGTGGTTCTATAAGACCAAAGTATGGCGGGTAGTTCCTCGGGCCAAGAGCCTCGTGCATCTCCTATCCTCGTACGAAGGTCTTGAAGTATTATCATGTTCGTGACTTCTGCGAGCCCATTACTTTGGGGGTGCGCAACTGATGTCTGACGGTGATCAATATGAAGACTTGCGCAAAAGTTTTTGAACTGTGCATTATCAAACTGTCTGCCATTGTCCATTATCAATACTCTTGGTAAGCCAAACCTGCATATGATAGATTTCCAAACGAAAGATCTTAGTTTGGGTTCTGAAATTGTTGCTAGGGGTTCTGCCTCCACCCACTTAGTGAAATATTCAACTGTCACTGCTATGAACTTCAACTGTCCCCGTGCAATGGGAAAAGGGCCCAAAATATCGATTCCCCACTGTTCAAACGGTCCCAAACACGGAATAGGAGTTTGATCTTTGGCTGGTCGGTGTATGATATTCCCGTGCCTCTGACACTTATCACACTTCTTTACATAATTTACAGCATCCGTCCTCATAGTCGGCCAATAGTATCCGTATCTGAGGAGTCTGTGGGCTAATGACCTAGCGCCCTGGTGATTCCCACACATGCCTTCATGTACTTCTGCAAGAGCTTGAGCAGCTTGAGAAGCTTAGAGATATCTGAGGTAGGGCATGGTAAAACTTCTTCTGAAAAGAACTCCGTTTATCATGCAGTACATTGCTGCTCTTTGTTTCACGGTCCTGGCCGCCCTCTGGTCATCGGGGAGGCTTCCTTCAGTTAAAAATTTGGTGATGGGGTCCATCCAAGATGCCTCATGATCAATGTCCATAATCGCAGGTCTCGGGTCAATACTGGGGTGTGACACATATTTCATATGAATTGTTCTCTCAAGATTATCAACACTCATGAACACAAGTCTAGAGAGTGAATCGACCTTGATGTTTTCATGATCTCACAACTTCTGAACATTCTTTGCAGGTCGTGAACACGCAGGCAGTATAAACTCATCTTCTCCTCTTTCTTCTCGAATGTGCCATTGATTTGTCCTACTACAAGCTGGGAATCACTGTATACCTTTACATGATCAAGTTCAAGACCGTGAGCAACCTCAAGCCCAATGATGACGGCTTCATATTCTGCTTCGTTGTTTGTTGTTTCAAATTCAAATATCAAAGCGCACTGTATTTCAACCTGTCCGTCCGGGCTTATAAGTATGACCCCTGCACCCGAGCTCGAGGAGTTGGATGCTCCATCCACAAAAATTTTCCAACAGCAATCGGATATGCTTGGGTTATCTACTGGCCCCCGAGGCCTTGGTGTCAGCTCAGCAATAAAATCCGCCAAGGCCTGTGCCTTTATCGATGGTCGGGGCTTGAACTCAATATCAAACTCGCCAAGTTCGATGGCCCATTTTAGCAATCTCCCGGATACATTGGGTTTCTGAAGTATATGCTTCAAGGGCTGATTTGTAAGTACCACGATCGTATGTGATTGAAAATACTGCCTCAACTTCCTTTCAGCCACAACTAGTGCTAACGCCAATTGCTCTGCAAGGGTGTAACGGGTTTTAGCGTCCAGGAGGACTTTGCTGACATAATATATGGGCTGCTGGGCTCGACCAACCTCTTTGAAGAGCACTGCGCTTACTGTATTTTGGGAGACAGCCAGGTATAGGGATAACACGTCTCTTGGACTTGGTTTTGTAAGCACATGAGGCATCGCTAGGGACTCTTTCAGATGTTGCAGCGCATGCTCACATTCCTCATTCCATTCGAAGCTCTTATTTCCCCTAAGTATTTTGAAAAAGGGGAAACACTTGTCAGCTGCTCTTGACATGAATCTGTTAAGCGCTGCTACTCGACCTGTCAGCTTCTGAACATCTTTTCTATTTTTGGGAGACTCCATCGAAATTAGAGCCTGTATCTTATCGGGGTTGGCCTCTATACCCCGATGAGTGATCATGAAGCCCAAGAATTTTCCCGACGATACTCCGAACACACATTTAGGTGGGTTCAATTTCATCTTGTACTTTCTGAGCGTGAAGAACACCTCCTCGAGGTCCTGAATGTGTCTGTCAGTTTCTGTGCTTTTGACTACCATGTCATCAACATACGCCTAAATGTTTTTCCCAATCAATCTTGCAAACAGCTTGTTTATCAGCCTCTGGTAGGTTGCGCTAGCATTCTTTAGGCCGAAGGGCATGACCTTATAACAATAGATCGCTGAATCAACCATGAATGATGTTTTTTTCTGATCATCCTCTGCTATTGGGATTTGGTGGTAACCTGAAAATGCGTCAATGAAGCTGTACATCTTATGGCCCGAGGTATTGTACACGAGGTTGTCAATTCGTGGTAATGGATAGCTGTCCTTGGGGCATGCCTTATTCAGATCAGTATAGTCCACACAAACTCGCCACTTGCCATTGCTCTTCTTTACCAAGACCACGTTTGCAAGCCAATCTGGGTAATGGACCTCCCTAATGAATCCTGCCTTTAAGAGCTTACCAATCTCTTCTTGAATCACAATTCGACGATCAGGGGCGAACTCTCTCTTCCTTTGTTTAATGGGCCGTGCGTCGGGATTTACGTTTAATCTGTGCGCGAAAATCTCGGGCTCAATTCCAGGCATGTCCTCAACATTCCAGGCGAATACATCAATGTTCTCTTTCAAACACTGTGTGAGCACGATCTTCAGACCGTCATCGAGATCCCGACCAATGATGACATTTTTCCCTGGTCCGACCTCGACCTCCAACAATTCCTCAACTGGCGAAAGCCTACCTCGGTGCTCGAGGTCGGGCTCCATCGCATCTACCTGCACGACCTCAGCTGGGAGGTTCTTGACACTATTAACATAACACTGCCTTACTACTGTCTGGTCTCCCCGAACAACCCCCACACCTTCTGCTGTTGGAAGTTTCATGGCAAGATGGAATGTTGACACTATTGCTTTGATGTTGTTCAACAGTGGTCACCCAAGTATTGCGTTGTACGTCGTTGGAGCCCTCACAACATGAAACATTGTGATCTCTGTTACTTGCTTGGGGTCTGTCCCCAATGTCAAAGGGAGTTCGGTGGTGCCTTCGGGCATGATGATACTTCCCCAAAATCCCTACAGGGGAGTCCTGATAGGCCTTAAGCTGCTTGCTGATATCCCCATTTTAATGAAAGCCTCATGCGATAACACATTAGCTGCGCTTCCATTGTCTACCAGTATTCTCCTCACCTCGTAGTTAGCTATGATTGCTGTAACTACCATAGCATCATCTTGAGGAGTGATCACTCCTTCCATATCATCAGAGCCAAAGGTGATGTTAGGGTGACAAAAATGTTCGGTCCCCGAGGACTGTCTGGCATATATTTTGCGCCCATTTTGTGAATCTCCTCCTGATGCGGTTCCACATGTGATAACGTTGATTGTTCTTGCCGTTGGCTTGTTACTCCTCGGCAGTTGATCATGCTCATGATCACGCTTCTGTCATTTGTCATTTCCCACATGTTTTTAGGAAGCCCCCTCTTGATCAATGCTTCTATCTCTCGCTGTGAGGCATAGAAAATCTCTGTGGTGTGCCCATGATCACGATGAAAATCACAGTACTTGCTCTTATCACGCTTATCTGGCGGGGACCTGATTCTGGATGGACACTTCAATTCCTTCATATCTTTGATTTCCATAAGAATGTCAGCCCGAGGGGTATTCAATGGAGTGAAAGAAGGCGGCTGCTCAATCCTTCCTTTTCCCCGATCATCTCGATCACGCCCCTGCCTCGAACTATCCTCACTCTGTCTCTTTTGATTGTTTCTGCTATCCTTCCGTTCAGATTTTTCGGGGGTTGTATCGCTCTTCTTTGGATACATAGCTTCCTCCATATTCACGTACTTCTCAGCCCGAGTGAGAAGGTCAGTCACAGATTTTGGCGGTGTTTTTGATAGGGACATCTTGAAGGCCTCACACCTTACAGCCTGCGTAAGAGCTGATACAGCAGCAGAAATATGGAGGTCGGGAACTTGCAGCCTTTCTGCGTTGAACCTGGTCATGAATTCACGCAGTGTCTCATTCTGTCCTTGGCTGAGTCTCATGAGCGAAGCAGCTGTCTTCCTTATACGCTTACTACTTGCAAAGAAGGCTGAAAATTTATTAGCAAGGTCTGCGAATGTTGGAATGGAGTTTGGTTCAAGAGTAGAGAACCAATCCCTAGCAGCGCTTGTCAAAGTTTGGGGGAAAGCCTTGCACATAACCTGATCGGGGGCGACTTGCAGATTCATGACGTCAGTGTATATATTAAGATGGTTCACTGGATCGGTTGTACCATCATACTCTTTAATCCTCGGGAACTTGAACCTGTCTGTTAGGGGAAAGGCCAAAACATCTGGCGTGAATGGTGTGTTCGAGGTGAACCCCGCTGGGGCCTGTGTGTTTTGTCGTATACCCGCTACTATTCTATTCTGGATAATTCTCGCGAGTTCGGCAGGGGGCATGGCCACCGTTCTGGAAATCATAACGTTTGGTTGCGATGGCGGCAATCCCGAAGTACTGGACCTGCCAGTATTAGGGGCATGGTTCTGCGGCCGGACTCGTGAATCATTCCCCTCCTCGGGCGTCGGGGTACCGCGTTGGCTCTGCTGCGTGAGCATTTGTGTAAGGGTAGCAACATGTTGTCGGAGCTCCTCCAATGCTGCCTGTGTATCAGCAGCGGGTTGGGGGTGTGATGTCTGGTTTCCTGGTAGCGTGGACTGGTCTGGTGGTTTTGCTTGGGGTACCTGCTCCCCCCCAACAGTGTGATCATGGGCAGGTAAGTTTGCTTGCGGAAGTCCAGAACGTGTATTAACCATGGCTTCTAGTCCTAGTTCCCACAGACGGCACCAATGATGATGTAAAAAATCGTACCTCAGATATTCCGAGCTTGAGCAACAGACTGACACGAACTTGAGCTTCGAATACCTGCAATAAAGGCGAGGAGGTGTATCCTCGTCGCCCCTCCGATGCTTAAGTCAGTAAAGAGGAAGGAAAATTTATGCAAGAGGCTATAAACTGGAAAAATAAGAATTGTGTACCTGAATTGTAATTGAGAGCTATGTATTTATAGAGATATCTAGACTAGTTATAATTGGACTAAAATACCTTCATTGCATGAGTCCTGTTAGGAATCATCCTCCTAATTTTTGGGGATTTTGTCATTAGATATTGGATTAGGGGATAACTTCTAGTATTCGTAGAAAACAGACATTCCATGTCAGATGGGGGGTCCCACAACCGGGTGATAGTACAGAGCTCGAGCAGGTAGAACCCCGACCAACATCTGAATTTGAATATGCGAAGAAGTTCCTCGGGGGTGTCATCCTCGAGGGCAACTGCTTCTCGGGGGTTGTCACATACGTCATGCGGACGATAGAGTATGGTCGGCGGTTTCAGTATGTTCATGCTCGAGAAAAAACATAATCGATGCTCATCAGTAGGATTGAACGGTTTGGGCAGTGGAGGTGGTAAATTCTTACCGAGAAGTCGATTGTGAAGTTGCTACAATTTCTATCTGTTTCTGTGTACGGGAACGATGATGATATAATGGGACATATAATATATGTGTGGGTATATATAGATTGGAATGGGAAGTGTTGTAGTTGAAGTAAAGTTGTAAAAGTTGGACATGATTAGAATACCAAATAAATTATGGTTTCTAACGATATAAGAATTATATTAAAAAGATAATTTTGATTAATAATCACAAATAAATTGAAATTTGATTTAAAATAATTTTGGGAATTAAAATAAATAAATTTTGGAATTAAAAACAATTTTTTGGATTTAAATAATTTTAAAAACTCGAAATTGGTTTAAAATCGAATTGAACTCAATTTTATATCGTTGGCTCGAAATAATTAACATGACTAGACAAATATGCTTTAATTTAAAAATGGTGAAATTATATCGACACGTTTTTATTTTACTTGAGAATAGAAAAATAAAATATTTATTTAATATTTAACTAGAAAAATTCTCGATCGTTACACAGACGGCTCGATCGACGAGCCGAGCATGGTGAACGGCTAGCTGCAATGGCTTGTCGAATCGTTAATTAATGTCACCAAACGGTCACATTTGACAGTTTTATGATCGTTTTTTTTTAATGGTGACTTTTTCCCCCCAGTTTTCATCTATAAATACATCTTTCTTTCATTTCAATTTTACACAAATTCTCTACAATTATCTAATCTATACTCTCTTCTATTATAATCCAATTCAAATCTCAATATACTACATACATTATACACATTTCAATTCATTATTATCTTTTATCTTTACTGCATTCAATATTCTTAAACATTTCAATTATCAATTCTCATACTACAATACTAAAACTTATTGTCTAGACTCTAGAGTCACCACATTCACTCACACTTCTTCTAATTTTCAAGTTTCATTTTTCAAAATACAAAAAGAATGGTTCCTCGACGAAGATTTTTTGAAGAATTGTTCGACAGAGAACTTGGAGTTTGGGGGGGGGGGCATGGCTCAACCCCACAATATCACTTCATTGATGAATTTGCAAGTTTGAACGACATTTCAATTCTAGAAAACATTGATCAGGTCAGTGATCAGCGAATTAATTTAGATGATATTGAAGAAGATGTTCAAATTTTTGAATTTGATCCGGTCAATATTTCCGACGCAAGAGGAAACCGAAAAGTCGAAAAAGTTAAGAAAGCTGCAATGTGTTCGGAATATTTTAAATTGGTCTTATTTGGACGTACAATTGACGAAAATGAAGAGTTCAAAGTATTATGCAAATATTGTGTACAAAAGTTGGTATGACAAAATGGTATAGGGTATTACACACCCCATTTGTCACTATCGCAAATGTGTGACCAAACAAGGGTACGTTGACTCAAATCAAAGTTAATTACAATTTAGTTCGTCCGCTACTTGTTCTTCATCTAAATTTACAACGTGGATGTATTTTGAAGAAGAGCTGGAATGATTCAATTCGTTGCAGGACGGAGTTACCACTAAGTATAGTGGACAACAAACACTTTGTTACCTACATCAAACAATATCTTCAACTGATGTATGTTGGTATTAGTAGAAACACTCTTCGTTCTGACACTACAAAATATTTTACTAAAACTAAGAAACAATTAATAACCGATTTACGTAAATATGTTGGGGTTATTTCATTTATACCCTCCGTCCCATATGTTTTTTTTTTTTTTTCTTTTTTCACATAGATTAAGAATTTGTAATTAATGTAGTTGGAAATATAATTTTTTTTAACCATTTTGGTAATATATCCCTACATTAAATAACATATTAAATATGATTATTTTATATTTGTTGATAACAATGAATATTAAATAAAGACATATTAGAAAACTTAAAAATATTCAGACTTTCAATAAGAAAAGTGGTCTATAATTTGGGATATACAAATAAGGAATCCAAGCCTATCTTCATGGAAACAGAGGAAATATTTCTAATCTTTTGGAAGACATCTATTCTATATATTAAAGCAAAACAACCGTCATTTGTTTTCCCGCCTAAAATACTTTTCAAAAATGACTGTATACATTTATGTTATATGTTTATAATTTCCAAACTTACCTAAATTGGAATGCATTTATATTCGTCATTAATTGCTTTATAAAAATAAAATAAATTAATACATTTGAAAAACTGTGCATTAAATTTGAAAAACAAAGATGATTTGACTTTCTTCATACATTAATTAATTAGATTAATATTTTATTAAACTTTGATATTTATTATTTTTTGTTTAGTTAAAAATATTAGTGACAAATAAGTTTTTTTATACCTCTTAATAGATTTTTTTTTTTTTTTTTTAATTTTTTTGAGAAAACAATGGCTTTTCATTTTTTATTTGAATTTAAACTTGCTTGCATCAACGTAAAAAGTAATGATGTTCATTAATAATTTATTGAAACTAAAACCAATTATCATGTAATCACATAGATATAAATTTCATGGGTATTATGGAAACGTTTTGCATAGTGAAATATTATTAAGTAATTAATTTGACAACAATATATTACATTAATACTATGAATGACCCATTGGTTGCATTTGATGATGTGTTTAGTGCAATGGGAAATGAAATGAAATTATTAAAGATGATTAATTTTAATAATTAATAATTGTCTATTTAACTAAATTCCGATTCTGCGAAAAAAAAAAAGAATGATTATTAATAATTGAAAGTAAAGCCAGGGTAGGCAGCCTAAGGCACCCCCTTACCAGATAGAATATTTGAGATCGAGTCTTTAGGTGGGTTGAGATTTGGATTTTTTGTATATATGATCAAAAAGTAATAAAAAAATAATTGAAAGTAATAATAATTAGATAATTTTCAATGATATTATGGAAGACATGTTTTGCTTCCAAAATTTGTATTATAAAAAGTGCTTACATTTATAGTTGTTAATTATTAAGCATTTATATCAAATATTTTTAAAAACGATGCAACTTCAAATCGTGCACAAATATGTGTTATTTTCGATAAAAAATAATATCAATATTTTTTATTGCGAATAGCAACTTCAATTTTTTATTTTTTGTGTAAAAAAAAGGAAAAATTAATAATTAATTATTATTTAAATATATAAATTGACATTTATTATGAAAAAAGTTATTATAATTTGAAGTAGTTTTATAGTTTGTAAAATTTTAATAATTATTTTAATATAATATTATTTTTTATACATTTTGTATGAGGGAGAAATTATGTATAAGCATTAAAATCTTACAAATACTTAACGAAATCGATATTGTTGAATAGCAACATTTGTGCATTGCACGGGAGAAATACTAATTAATAAAAAAAAGGTTATATAGTTCAATTGCACACTAAATTGATCCACTTTGAGTTTTGCATAAAATAATTATTGCTTTTAAAATTATAGAATTTTCCTCCTAATACAACAAACATATTTAATGTTATACTACAGATTGTTGGAGAATATGGTTGTGAAAGTAAAATTCGATCATTTACATTCGATAATGTGTAAATAAGTCCGTTGTAGATAAATTATGTAGAATTATTAATCCAGAATTTGGTGAATTCTTATTTCAAGTTAGATGTGTATGTCATATTTTTAAATTTAATTGTTTAAGATGAAATGAAACATATTAAAGACCTAATAGATAGAATTAGGGATGCATTAGTTTAAATATGTGATGAGTTAATCCCAACCTACCTACAAAACAACAAATGTGATGTTAGATTGAATTAAAATCAAGAAATGAAAATCAACAGTAAATAAAAACTAAGAAATTTGAAAATTGATTTTCCCCTTTTGTTTTGGCTCAGAAAATCGATCCACCATCATAAGGTGCAGCATCACTTCTTGGAGATTTGTACAACTACGAAGGCTATACGGTAATAACCAATTAAAGGATGAAGAACGAGACCAAAGAAAGAAACAAGCATGAAGCAAGTCAACCCAGGGAGAAGAAGACTGATTCTAGCTCACTAAGAAGAAGAAGAAACACTTTAAGAAGAAAACAAGGCAGAAGCAATTCACAAAGAAGAGCTAGAATAGAGGCTCTGGTTTCGTTGGTTTTAACCAACAGAGGTTGAAATCCTTTTATAAAGCAATAGGAAGTCTTATTCCAAAAAAAGAGAAGTCACAATCTTTTTCTTAGAAGAAGGCTAAAATCGTGGATATAGAAGTCTCCAACTCATTTTTGAACTCCTTTAAAATCGACTTAAGTCCCAATAAATTAGATATTAAAAAGATCACGATAAGTCTCGTTATTTCATCCATTTTTCCAACATTATCTTCAAGGTGGGTATTGAGTAACAATCTCGATTGGGTTGACTACCTCAAAATACCCTACCAGATTCGACTATAAGCAATTATGGTGTGGATTTAAGTATTCTTCAATATGGACTTGTAAAAGCTTAAAGTTAAAATGAGTCTCGATTTTTCATCATAGCCAAGGGTTTGATTGGAACCAAAAAATCTTAACAAACCTCCATCTTGGTTCCAAGCAAACATGCAACACCAAAATACAAAGTTTATTAATTGCAAAAAACAATTCAAAGCAAATTTGAACTCAATGTACCTTTGCCAATGTTTCAATTCTGAAACATATTTCATACCTACTAATGGTACTTACCAAGGGCCAATGTCAAACCCAAATACAAACTAAATCATAGTGAGCCAAACTATGTATTTATTTCACATTAGTAAGTTAAACCACTTTAAACAAAACAACGCATGTTTTCTAAAGACAATGTAAACACATTACATTCACACACGATTCAATCAAAATCATTCAATAACACAAAGTTATAAGGTGACACCTGTAGCGACCGAGAAATTTTAAATAATGTAAAATCTTTTTTCTCGAAAAAAAGTGTCGCTAAGATTTAACCCCAAATTTCACTTTTAAAAATGAAGCGTGTTCGTCTAGCCATTTTAAAATAAAATTTAAAACCTGTTCCAAATCAAGCTCATTCTCAAATATTTTAAATTATCGAATTCCTTATTATTTTAAAATCCAAATTTGGAATAATTTCGAGCCCAATGTAATTAGTCCAATATTTTAATATTTTGGGTCCAAAAATTATGTTATCCAATTGTAAACATTTTCAGTCCAATTATACAATTTGTAGCCCACACCGGCCCACTTATCACCTAGAAACCTGTGCCCTAACCAAATTTACTGTTCACAATTCTCACCACCCAGCCTCCTCACGCAGCCAGGTAATCTCCTCTCCACCACAATCCACTCTGTACACCATTTGAATCATCATCATCATCACCTCGATCGCCCACTGTCACTACTCCAAACCAACAACTGCCGTGGCTTGAGCAACCACCACCACCGTTACACTACACTGTCACCACCCCTAGCCAAGTTGAACTCTAAACCACACACCAACTCCACCATATCAATGCACCATCATCGCAGCACCGTCTGCACCCAAGCTCCATTGAACCACCAACCACACCTTTACAACCTTCTCCAAATTCTCCATCAATTAGCCAAAATCAAACTCCAAACCAAGAAATAGAAGAAGCCCAGAACCTTACCTCTACCGTCGACCCATTTCTAGCCGAATTTTCGCCGGTGAAACTCCAAAATAGCGGCCTCACCGCCACCTAAAACCGAGACTTCACAGCCCCAAAATCTTCCGTTTTCACCCACCCACACACACTTCTTCACTGATAAGTGTGTTTTACACATTTATTTTGCTTTTTAAATCAATAATTTAATTGACAAATTGAGCGAATTTCTACTTATAAATTGTGTTTATCTTATACAATTAGGTACAACCTCAATTTGAAAGAAAATGGACAAGATTGGAGAGCAATTGAGCGAAAAAATGAGCAATTTTGATGTTCAAGGACCTAATTGAAAGAAATCAAAAGTTCGGGGACTCAGTTGCAACATCTCAGAAAGGTTGAGGACTAAAGATGCAAATATTTCAGGGGCATAGTTGTAATAAAAGTCAAAATTCGAGGACTAAATTGAAGAAGACCAGAAGCTGGAGGACCCAATTGCAAATCATGGAAGGAGTCATAATTTTGAAAAATAATTTGGGCCGACCCGGTGCGACTCGATTCGCCCAAATGCTGAGAACGCGGATCTACGCGAAAATGGGGGTTTTTATGGCACTTTTTGGCTAGGGTTCATAACTTTTACTCCATATTTTCATCCAAAAACCTTTTTCTCCCCTTTTCTTCTTCTTCTTCTTTTCTTTTCTTTGTTTTTGTTTTGTTTGTAATTTAGTTTGTAGTTTATTTTTTTATTTCAAGTTGCTAGCACCCATTGGATCAAAGAAGTAAGAAGTCAAGTGGAAATACAAATCAAAGTTCAAGAATTTTGGGGCAAAAATCAAGGGAAGTGATTTATTTCATTATCTTGTATTTTTAATCTTTGATTTCTATATTTTGTGATGTATTTTGGTAAACTTCAACTTTTGTGCAATATTTATACAATGGGCTAGTTGTTTTATGTTGGGATGATTGATGTAGCTTAACTTAGTTTAAGTAATTTTAATGTTTGTTTATTAATTTTGAGCTTATTTCATGTGTGTTTGTTATTGAGATTATTCCATGTGTTTGATTGATCACCAAATATATATTTTGTGAAGTGTATGGTAATCGAGAGATATTGTGCATTTTAGACCAAATAACAAATGTTCTTGGTTCTTGTTAAGGATATAGATATACCTTAAACCCTAAATGATCAATTGAGCTATTTTCACAAAGAGTTAATGCAATTTATTGGGCTTTAATCCATAGACATATAGTAGGCTAAACCAATTGATTAGGGTTAATTTCACTCGAGAGAGGTAATTAGCTAAACTTGGAAAATCGGATCTAACATTGTAAATGAGTAATTTATTAATTTGCATGTGTTGAGAAATTATTTAAGCGAGAGTTAAGTGAAATCATGAATCCCAACTATTTTATCTTTCATTTTCCTTGTTTTAATTTGGTTTCAAATTAGTTTCTTTAATTTAGAATTTTCCAAAACCAACTTTTAATTGTTTGTTTCTCTTTATTGTTAGAATTAAATTAATTAAAGTTGTATAATCTAAAGTAAACATTCCTCGTGGGATCGACAATCCGGACTCAAAAAGTCCACTTTATTACTTGTACACGATCCGTGCGCTTGCGGTACACACTATTTTGAGCGAAAAAGTTTTTGGCGCCGTTGCCGGGGAATGTTTTTACTTTGATTATTACTTTAGTTGATTTTAGTTTTAACAATTTGTAATTATTTTTGCCTTTGGTTAACCACCACTATTCTAATCTTTTTCGTGTTTGGTTTTCTTTCTATGCATATTTGATTCTAACAGTGGAAAAATAGGAAAGCATTTGCAATGAACAATCTCAACATGGGTGATGAATACATGTTTGAAGAATATTCAAGTTGTGAAATTTGTTATAAGATGCATTGTAATGGACAATGTTTGTTTTCGAGCAATAGTTTGATTACGTCGAAGCTTATTGGGTTCAGACAATATTTGAAATGTCGAAAACAAGCTATTGATACATTGGATGTGAGTTACATGCTCTTGGGGGATTGTGTACCGGATGATTGGGATGAGGACATCACTCTTGTAGGAAATGGTCCTCCATTATTGAATGAAAAGGTACTTGTAAAGTATTACAATGAGCTTGCCAATTTGGATGAAGATGATATGCTTATGGGGGATGCCATATATTGGGAAGAATTTCGAATGTGGGGGTATAATCCACTTTTGAGGATTAATAGGAAAAACTTGCCATTGCCCATTGATTCAAATTTTGGATCGGTCATTCAATCTAAGGAGACATCAACTAATGGAGATGAGCTTGAAGAGAATGATAATTTAATCACAAAAGAATCACTTGGAGAAGTGGCAATTAATGAGGAAGAGATTAAATCAAATTCTCTCAACTTTATTGATTGTCCAATAATAGAATTTTTGATTAAGCCACTTGAGGAGGAGCAAGTCTATATTGTTGAGTTTGAATTGTATAGAATAGGCAAGTCCCATGACATTGGAAGGGGCAATGTGCAAGTATTTCGAATCAATGAAGAGTGGGGCAAAGCCAAAAGAAGAAAAATGGGGAAGGCATCAAAAGCTATATTTAGAGTGCCATGAAGAATCTATGCGGAGAGTCGAGCTAATGACTTTAAAATAAGCAGTTAATGGGAGACACCTCATTCTCTATCATTTACTTGCTTTATTTTTATTTTTTTTGCATTTTATTTACTTTATTGCAAATAAGTTGGTTAGGCTCAAGTCTCTATCTTCCACATTTATTTTCCTCAAGTTGGGTAGTGTGAAATAGCTCCAATACATTCTCATTTAATTCTAACATATTCTCATATCAAACTTTCAAAGTCAAATATTTGCTTAAAAAGCAAATAACACATTTTTAAATCACTTGTTGCATAGTATATTTTATCTTCAAATGTGATTTAATGTTGAGGTGGATGGGCAAATTATATTGGATTGATGACATAGAATTGAGATGTTAAATGTGATTTAAATATTTGGATCATTCACCATTTAATATCTACTTTTTTCTTGTGTTTTCATAGGATGCTCACAAGGTGTTCGGTGAAATGCCTCATTGGAGAAAATTGTGCTAAATATTTCAGGGGCATAGTTGTAATAAAAGTCAAAATTCGAGGACTAAATTGAAGAAGACCGAAAGTTGTAGGACCCAATTGCAAATCATGGAAGGACGGAGCTTCCAGGTGAACCACGCGATCGCGTGTCTCGACCAGGTCGGGTTCACGAAATCAGGCCAAAAATCAACCCGAGAGTTTTCAGCCTAACCACGCGATAGCGAGGCATTTAGCCACGCGATCGCGTGGTCATGATTTTTAAAAATAATTTGGGCCAACCCAGTGCGACCCGGTTCGGCCCAAATGCTGAGAACACTGATCTACGCGAAAATGGGGGTTTTTATGGCACTTTTTGGCTAGGGTTCATAACTTTTACTCCATATTTTCATCCAAAAACCTTTTTCTCCCCTTTTTCTTCTTCTTTTCTTTGTTTTTGTTTTGTTTGTAATTTAGTTTGTAGTTTATTTTTTATTTCAATTTGCTAGCACCCATTGGATCAAAGAAGTAAGAAGTCAAGTGGAAATACAAATCAAAGTTCAAGGAATTTTGGGGCAAAAATCAAGGGAAGTGATTTATTTCATTATCTTGTATTTTTAATCTTTGATTTCTATATTTTGTGATGTATTTTTTTAAACCTCAACTTTTGTGCAATATTTATATAATGGGCTAGTTGTTTTATGTTGGGATGATTGATGTAGCTTAATTTAGTTTAAGTAATTTTAATGTTTGTTTATTAATTTTGAGCTTATTTCATGTGTGTTTGTAATTGAGATTATTCCATGTGTTTGATTGATCACCAAATATATGTTTTGTGAAGTGTATGATGATCGAGAGATATTGTGCATTTTAGACCCGATTTTAAACCCTAGATGATCCATTGAACTGTTTTCGCAAAGAGTTAATGCAATTGATTGAGCTTTAATCGACATAGAGATATAGTAGGTTAAACCAATTGATTAGGATTAATTTCACTCGAGAGAGGTAATTAACTAAACTTGAAAAATCGGGTCTAACATTGTAAATGAGTAATTTATTAATTTGCATGTATTGAGAAATTACTTAAGCTAGAGTTAAGTGAAATCATGAATCCCAACTATTTTATCTTTCATTTTCCTTGTTTTAATTTGGTTTCAAATTAGTTTCTTTAATTTAGAATTTTCCAAAACCAACTTTTAATTGTGTGTTTCTCTTTGTTGCTGTAATTAAATTAATTAAAGTTGTATAATTTAAAGTAAACATTCCTCGTGGGATCGACAATCCGGACTCAAAAAGTCCACTTTATTACTTGTACGCGATCCGTGCACTTGCGGTACACACTATTTTGAGCGAACATTCACTGCCGCCACTCGACGGCGGTGCCACCGCCGGTTTCGCCGGTGGCGTGGATCGAAGAGAGTGGGGCTCCAGATATATATATATATATATATATATATATATATATATATATATATATATATATATTATGTTTATATTTTTAGTTTTGAAAATTTACGTTTTAGCCCCAAGTTTTAAAAAGCTTTTATTTTAGTCCATGTGTTTTGAAAATCATGTTTATTAATCCTTTCAGTTTTTAAATTGGGTTATTTCAGCCCCTGCAGATTTAAAGTGTTTCTAATCAGCCCCACAATTTTCAAAAAAGTTTATTTCAGTCCCTAAACTTTAAATTTCAGTTTTAATAAATTTTCAATTGAGTCCCTAAATTTTACTTTATCATCTTAAAACCTTTAAATTTCGAATTACTAATCCAAAGATTTATTTCATATTTTGGCTAGACGAAACGTGTGGACGATTGAAAGATTGAGGCTACTTCCCGCTCCACTTTTTACGTGATTCGAGATAAATTAGGGTAGACTCGCCCCCACTAATTGATTTATATTTTAATTGCATGTGTTATGTGGATTTATGTGATTTATATGCTTAATTGCATGAGACAAGAATAGAAGATCTCTTATGAGATAAGAAGAGAAATTATGTTATGCATGTCATAACTTATATGCTTTATTTGCATAAGACAAGACAAAAATATGTTCATATTGCACTTATTTCATGATGCTTATGACTAAGAAGAGAATGTCACTATATTATTTGCATAATTACTTGTTCAATTATCTTGTAAATTAATTATTGGCGATGAGTTTACTGAGTATTTCTTTTGAAATACTTACTCCGTTTTTAACAACATTTGCAGAGTTCGGAGGCGAAGACGAATGATGGGCAATTACGGCAATATTTATTTTGAGTTATTTTGAAAGTCTAGTTTATTGAACTTTGTTAAGTTAAATTGTCGAGATTTGGAATTTTATGAAATGTTTTCAAGTAGATGTATTTAAATTTAAGCTACCATTGCAAATTTTCCAAATGAATGTGATGTTTTTAAAATTTTATTATATTTCTGCAAATTGTTTTTAATAGTTAGTTTTAAAGAGACGAAGTGGCGTCCCGGGTTTTACGGAACTCGGGCGTCACAACACCACCCATGTAATGACAACATATCATAGGGCAAACATTGACGGATCCAGGAATATTAATGAGCTATAGCGGTTGTCGATCATTGACCATCGATAGTTAACTGCTACAATAGTGAAATCTTTCTTTAATATATATTGAAGATTGTCGTGATTCGACGTTTTCATGCATTTCTTTGACTAATTTAAATGTGTCAATGCTTCCTTCATTAGGTTTTAGTTACTTCTTCATGCAACTCGTATTCCAAATATAGTTATAAAAGAGATGAAATTCCATTATTAGCATACTCTAAATCTAGGAATTTATGTGGGAATTGGTTTCCATATTCTTCTTTTGCTACTTGGGGAATGATTTTTAACGGTTAAACAACTTATAATTTTTTTGAAACTGAGTTTGACTCCTCACAAATTCACCTCTTTGTTCCCCAGCACATTTCTCAACTGGGGAAAGAAGAGCAACTTTGACCACGTTTTATTATTACTCCCTCCATTCCAATTATATAGGCTAATTTGATTTTTCACACAGATTAAGAAAACAATATTTAATGTCATTGAAAAAGTAATTTTTGTAAAAAAAATTTCAACTTAGCCTCATTTAATATCAAAACTATTATATTGGAAGTAATAAATAAGGGTACATTGGTAAACAAACAAAATAAGGCTATGTTTGGCAGACCAAGTTAATAAGTTAGCTTATAGCTAAAAAGCTAATTGTGAGCTGATAGTTGATAGCAGATAGGTGATAAGCTATTCGATTGAAATAGAAGTGTTCGGAAAAACTAGGTGAAAAGCTAGCTCAGAAATACAAAATGATATAAAAGAAAAATATATTTTAAATATTCTAAATAGCATAGGGGTCTAATTTTAAAAAAATAAAGAGGCTAAAAATGGAATAAAAAATGTAAAGCTCATGGAGCTTATTTGAAAAGCTTTTAAAAGTAACTTTTGAGATAAGTTCTAACTTTTCATATAAGCATATCATCCAAACGGAGTTTAGTAGATGAAGCTTATAAGCTCTCCAAATAAGCTATAAGCTAGCTTATTTGGCTTACCAAACATACTCTAAATGAAGATTCACCTAATTTTTTGCGCCTTAATTGTTGTTCTTGTTCTTGAGGAAAAATACACGTTTTCCTTTTCATACAAATATATTTAGGCTATGGGTTGTGGGAACAAGGCTATTTAAAGAGTCCAATCAATACACAAAAACAAATTCTACAAGATCAAAAGTCAGTAGGCCCATTAATCTTCTTCTTCTTCACGACTTTGAGACTGTTTGTACATCCGACTGGTTCACAAGCTCATAGCGATTTTCTTCTTCCCGGTGGAGCCAACTATCGCTGCCGTGCTAGCTGGTTGTGAACTAGATCCGTCCCTGAGGGCAAACAACATAAATCTTTTCAACAAGTTCAAATAAAGAACTTCAAATTAACACCAAATTAATCAAATAGTCAACACATGCAATAGATGCAAAATGACCCCCTAAGTAAAGATATAACCACAATCACCATTTCCTAAAAATCGATGTAGCTCTGCTCTCATCGCCATCAATGCTCACTAGATTACTCATCAATCACATACCTAACAGGTAAACTGCTAAAGATACTACGAGTACGGATGTACTTTTATCAAAGCTTTACTTCTCTCTCAAGGAAGGTAAACCTTGAGTTTCCACCTCACCTATAGATCATAGGAGCGTCCTCCACCTAATCGAGATCCTCGCAGATAGAATATAACAAAGAAATTTAATAACCTCAACTCTCGTGACTTAAATTTCAAACCTACGCATCCTCAAGTATGTCACCAAATAAACTCTGAGGCATCTAGTCCCAATATTACCAGTTCACTTCTCACTTCTAATGCAACCGCTGGATACCCATCCCCCAAGGGTACATATCTGATACCTATAGTGAGAACATATACAATATCCAAACCTAACACCAACCCCAACCACCATGAATGTAAACATGTTATACACAAATAACAAATCACCCTAAAAAATTCATGCAAATATTTAAATCAACGCAAATGAAATGTAACATAAAAATGCAACTGAATCAATAGACAGAATTAGGGATGCATTAGTTTATATATATGTATGTCATATTTTAAATTTAATTATTTAAGATGAAATGAAACATATTAAAGACCCAATAGTTAGAATTAGGGATGCACTAGTTTACATATGTGACTAGTTAATCCCAACCTAGAAAACAACAAATGTGATGTTAGATTGAATTAAAATCAAGAAATGAAAATCAACAATAAATAAAAACTAGGAAATTATAAATTTGATTTTTCCCTTTTGTCTTGGCTCAGAAAATCGATCCACCACCATAAGATGCAACACCACTTCTTGGAGATTTGTACAACCATGAAGGCTGTACGGTAACAACCAACCGAAGGATGAAGAACAAGACCAAAGAAAGAAACAAGCACGAAGTAAGTCAACCCACGGAGAAGAAGACAGATTCTAGTTCACTAAGAAGAAGAAGAAACACTTCACGAAGAAAAAAAGGCAGAAGTAATTCACAAAGAAGAGCTAGAATAGAGGCTCTGGTTTCGTTGGTTTTAACCAACAGAGGTTGAAATCCTTTTATAAAACAATAGGAAGTCTTTTTCCAATAAAAGTGAAGTCAAAATCTTATTCCCAGAAGAATGCTAAAATCATGGATATAGAAGTCTACAACTTATTTTTGAACTCTTTTAAAATTGAGATAAGCCCCCAACAAATTAGATATTAAAAAGATCACGATAAGCATCGTTATTTTATCCATTTTTCCAACATTATCTTCAAGGTGGGTATTGAACACCAGTCCCAATTGGGTTGACTACCTCAAAATACCCGACCAGATTAGGTTACAAGCAATTATGGTGTGGATTTAAATATTTTTCAATATGGACTTATAAAAGCGTGAAGTTAAATTGGGTCTCGATTTTTCATTATAGCAAAGGGTTTGGTTGGAACCAAAAAATCTTAACAACATAACTATTTCACCTAGTAGAAAATAATATTTTAAAGAATTATGTTTACAATATGGTAAAGATGCAAAAAATTTTTATTACAGATGTAGGGCATATGTGGAACTCGATATATTTATTACTTAAATTATGTGAAGATTATGAACACATTATTATCGAGTATTATAACAGTAGAACACTTAGAAATGAAAATGAATCTGTATTAGTAGAAGATGATTGAGAAATTACTTTTAAAATAAAAAGTTTATTGAAAAGTTTTATGATTCAACTGACATATTAACTGGGGTATACTGTCCAACTAGTTCAAGAGCTCTTGAACGTCTTATATTATTGCAAGAACTTTTCATAGATATAGAAATAATTCACTTTTTGTAGATATGATAATTATTATGGCGATAAAATATATAAAATATTTGAAAAATTTACCTATATTATTTCCCTTAACGTACGCAATGGACCCGTGTTACAATTTAAAATGTAAAAACTTATTGTTTAAAAAATCAATAACACGTTGATTTTGGACACCCCTATCACTTATAATAATTTAGAAAACATGTTAGTAAGCATGTATAACTCATATGCATTAGGAACTTACGTTAGTCACACACCATCTGCACCATCACTAGTCATTACACTTAAAGACGACTGATAAGTGTATTTTATACACTTATTTCTATCCTAAAAGTAGGATTTTAATTGTTAGTTCAAGAATATTTGCTATTTATTTTATGTTATTTGTTTATATTTCAGGAATAAATCCAAAGTTGTGAAAACAATGGAATTAAAGCTAAAATAAAACAATTGGATGATGAAAGTATCAAAGTAAGCAAATCAAGAGTTGATGAAGTAAATTCAAGGGCCAATTAGAAGAATATTCGAAGAATAAATCAAATTTGGAAGAAATCAAAAGTTCAGGGGCCAAATTGAAATAATTGAAAGTTGGAGGACTTGATGTGCAATTAAAAGATAGGGACCAACTTGTAGCACTTCTAAAAGATGAAAATTGCACCCAACCGGGAAACCGCTTGGTCGCATGGAATAAAACTGTGCGGTTGCATGACCCAGAAAATCAGTGACTGAAGCTAACCTTTAGAGTCGTGCGGTCGCGCACTTTTGAGCCGCGCGGTTGCACGATTGTCTGACTGGGCCATCTTATGGGCTTTTTGCGCGGAAATCAGCATTCTTTCTCCCCAAGTAACCTAATTCTCGTGAAAATCTATATATACTAGACTTGGGCACGAAATTAGAGGTTCCCAATTGTGATATTTCATGCCAAAACGCTGTCGAATTGTTGGGGGATCCATAGGAGGCCAAGTTCAAGATTGAAGAATAATGATCAAGGAGATGAATATGGTGACATCTATCCATTATTCTTGTGAATTTTCTTTAACTATGTTTCTAGGTTAGATTTCTTGTGTTAGGATTGTGATGAAGTTTTAATCATTGATTCCATGTTTTGACCTATTATTTAATATATGCAGTTTATGGGTTTGATACAATTAAATAAATGCTTTTATTATTATGCAATTGTTTGACCAGCTTTTGTGTGATTGTCTTTATGATTTTTTATGTTCGAAATAGTAGGATTTCATTAGAAGCTATTTAATTGGAACAAAGTCTGATAGGGGATAGAAATATACTCTTATACTTTTAGTTATCCTATATAGTGTTCATTGATCTTTAATGCTTTTCTAATTGCTTAATTGTCATAGAAATATAGTCAATTTGCATTTAGAGATAGTTTTTTATGCATCGCTCGAAAGAGGACTTAAATAATATTAGGAACATGAATATTCATAACCCCGTGAATTGTATTTAAATGATTTGGTCAAACATATGGATGATTTGGTTAAAATGGATTTATAATTCTAACGCGTTTGTTTTCATAAGTTTTAAAATCGAATTTTGTCATCCTTAGTCTAATCTTCATTTTAAATTTTCAAAAACAAAATTTTCGAACTCAATCAAATCTCTAGTTCCGGTTAAAGATTTGTAATCTAAAATACAATTTAAAACAATTTCTGTAGGATCGATACTTGGACTCACGTCCACTTTATTACTTGCACGACCCGTGCATTTGCGAAGAGAACAACGACAAAGTAAAATTATTAAATATATTAGAAGAAATCAGGGATACATAAGGGGCTTCTTATTACAGTATGTCCTCTGGTTGTCATAACGAATCTGGTCCACTTGTAATATTTGAAGAATTGAAAAATTATTTTAAACAAGAATTACTTAGGAACGCAGAGCCTGCTGAATTTTTAGAATTTGATTTGTAAGGATTTTAATCAATCATGTGGGCTTATATATGAATTATTGTGTATTGAATAAAAGGCTATCAATTTGGTTGAGCCCAATTAAAGTGATCTAATAAGGATTTAATAAATATCGGGCTTTAATGCATCTAATTAAATGTATGTGCTTTTATGTGTAGATACCAGGCCATTACCTAATTCATGATGGGCCGGATTAGGTTAACTGGCAATACAGTATATAAAGTCGGTTATGGTCCCTGAATCCTACGTACTGTTCATCTTGTCTGACATCCCATCATCAGAAAGAAAATAAAGGACTACGTATGGATTTAGAAGATCCAACCAACCGAATTGTTTATCGTGAATCACGTTTGATTAAGGTACGCTTCCGCTTAAGTTATTTAATTCTTGATAATTTCAACATGATGATTATTCAGATTATAGATAAATTATTATCTGTAATAAAATTTTCTAACAAGTGGTATCAGAGCCAACATCGTGTTGAATTATCAGATCAATTTTTGTACGTGTATATGTAAAACCTAAGTCTCTGATTTCAAATATACATACGCACTACTGTGGATTCAGAATTGAGAATTAAACATACAGAGCTTGATTTCAAAATTCAAAGTTTCGAAATATATAGATACAATGATACACTGAAGGATCAAAAATTTGGAAATATGGGTTTTGGAATAATGGCTTCCATTGAACTCATCGCAGCCAAATCCTCTTTCTCAAATCTTCCGCAAGGGTTTATTTTCCTTAACCTCCCGCTGTTTAATTCTGTTTAATTTTTTAATTTTCTGTATTTGTATGATTTGGGTTTGAGTTTGTTGCTGAGTTTTGAATTCAGATTCTTGATTAAGGGATATTAAGTTTTCGAAATTAAGGTTGGATTTCTGTTGAATATTAAGTTTTGGATCCTGAGTGGTTGGTCGGAATCGGGTTGTGGAGTAATGAAATCTGTTGACCATGTGTATATTGAACTTGAATCTGGTCGGAGATGGGGAAGTCGCGCACTGCGCGTTGCGCGCGGTGGAGTGCGGCGTCGCCGGGCGGGGTGGTGTTGGATTTAGCCACCGCCGGCATGGGTGTGGAACGCCGTGGAGGGCGCTGCAGGTCGCAACGTTGGGGAATGGCTGCGCGAGGGCTGCGGCTGCGACTAGGGTTATAGAAACCCTAGACGTCGCGTTTTTTGGGGCAGGGGCCTGGGTGCGGAAATTTGAAGTCTTCAGGGGCTATTTTGCAATTTTGGGTATTTTCTGTGATTTGCAACTGAGGTCCTCCCTCTTTATTAAGAAATTAAAGTTGAGCCCTTAAAGTTATAAGATTATTTAAATTGGCCCTTAAAATTCTGGATTTTATAACTTCAGCCCCTAAGGTTATAAATTATTAAAGTTGGGCCTCTAAAGTTTTAAAATTTTATAATTCAGCCCCTAAAGTTTGAGAATTTTCAAAATTGGTCCCTTAAGGTTAGAAAATTTTCATTTTCAGTCCCTAAAGTTTGAGAATTTTCTAATAAAGTACCTAAAGCTTGAAAATTCTCTAATTTGGTCCCTTAAAGTTTGAAAATTTTCTAATTCAGTCACTAAAGTTTGGAAATTTTCAAAATTGGTCCTTAAAGTTTGAATTTTTTTTTAAATTAAGTCCCTAAAGTTTGGGAATTTGCTAAATTGGCTACTAAAGTTTGAAAATTTTCAAAATCAACTTTTAAAGATTGAAATTTTCATATTTTGGACCTCTAAAGTTTGGTTTTGTTTCAAATTGGGACCTAAAGTTTGGAATTTCTCAAAATTGGCCAATAAAATTTTGGGAAAATTATAATTTAAGTCTTTCAAGCTTAAAATTTTACAAAATTGGCCACCTAAAGTTTAAGAATATTGCAATTGACTCTCCTAACTTAAGGATTGCTTTATTCTAATGTTTTGAATTCTATAATTCAAACCCTAAAGTCAAATATATATGCAAATCAATGAATTTCAGTTTCAAATCTTGGTACATCGGAATCTTTTAAGAGATATAATATTCAAAAGTAAGTTAGTTGAAGCAACATGTTGCCAAAGCAACCTCTCTTGTGGATATTAATTAACTTTGAATATTAGAAGGTATTTGTGTGTGTTATTCATTGCGAATATTGATCGGCCCAAAGGAAGGTCAATATTTGGCTCGAATTTCACATGCACCTGTTGTGATAAACACGTGGCAATTATTTGGTTTAACGTGTGACCAATAAATCGGTCCAAAGAAAGGTTTATTGGTTAACATGTCTTATTGCCAGTGTTTGATCACTACACTAAGGGAAAATTAGGTGTTTGTGTGTTATTTCATGCGGATATTGATCGGCCCAAAGGAAGGTCAATATTTGGCCCGAATTTCACATGAACTTGTGGTGATAAATACGTGACGGTTATTTGGTTTTACGTGTGATCAATAAATCGGTCCAAAGAAAGGTTTGTTGGTTGACATGTCTTACTGTCAGTGTTTGATTACTACACCAAGAGTACCACTTACAAGTCAATATTTCTGTCCAAAGACTAAATATTGATGTTGTGCTAGGTATCTTGTGATGGGCCCTACCATTATTTGAAAATATGATTTGCATAATAAGGTATTTATGTGAGTAATTTTATTTAAGTGTTCTCTATTCGGTTTCAAATTCTGCTAGTAGTAAATCTACAAGCTCAAATTTAATCCCTGTATTTATGGAATAAACTTCAAGGATCAAAACAAGAACATTAACTTTTCGTTGGCTGCATCGATCTAGACCCTGTACTAAGGATTGAGTAACCTACTCCTCTTACGGATGAAAGTTCATCTAATCAAATGAGGAACTTTGAGAAGTGGGATTGCTTAAATTACGTGAGTCACATGATCATTAAGTGCGGCATTCCGGAAGCCTTTAGTGGCATAGTATCTAAGGGGGTAAATGATGCCAATGAATTCCTTGCCGAAATTAAGAAATGTTTTTTTGAAAAACGATAAGGCTGAAACAAGTACGCTTATGCAAAGCTTGATTTCAATAAAGTATAAAGGCAATGGGAAAATAAGGGAGTACATCATATAGATGTCTCACACTGCTTCAAAACTTAAGGAACTAAAACTCGACTTGTCTAATGACTTGCTCGTGCATTTGGTATTGATATTACTTCCTGCACAATACAGTTAATTTAAGGTCAATTATAACTGTTAAAGGGGAGAAATGAACTCTAAATGAGTTCATTCTATTTTGTGTGCAAGAGGAAGAAAAGTTGAAGTAGGACAGAACTGAAAGTGTTCACTTGGCAAACACCTCTAAAGATAAGGGCAATAAAAGAAATAAAGAAAATAAAGTTGTTAAGGGTTCAGAACAAGAGAAACCACATAAACACATTAAGGGTTGTTTCTTTTGTCAGAAATCTGGACATTTAAAGAAAGATCGTACATATTACCAACTAAATCTGCTGCTAAAACCTTTTATGAGCTTTTGACAGGCTTAAAGCTTAGTCCAAAGCATTTCTACATTTGGGGATGTCCAGCTAAGGCTAGGCTTTATAGGCCACATATAGAAATTGGACTCCAAAACAGTTAGCAGCTGCTTTATTGGTTATTCTGAGCGATCGAGGGGCTAATAATTTTATGATCCCACACTTAAGTCAAATTTTGAAACGGGAAATGCAACATTTTTTGAGGATGTTGAGTTTGGGGGGAGAAATAAGGTTAATATATTGTCTTTAAAGGAAGAAGTTGAGGAAGGATCGGTTTCGATTCTTACTATTGCTTTTGACAATGTGCAAGTTTCTATGCATGTCATTGATCAAGAAGCATATTCGGAACCTCAATTAGACAATGTTGAAGAACCTCCCATCCAAAATAAGGTAAATTTCAGAAGTACAAACTCAACAACCTCAATAATTAAAGTCATTAAGGAGATCCACGAGAGAAAGGGAAAAATGCTATTCCGGATAATTAAATAGCATTTCTCCAAGAACATAAGGAAAATAATGGAATGGTGGAAGATGGTCCAATCAATTCCATCAAGCCGTGCAGGGTTCTAACTCTCAAAAGTGGATTGATGTCATAAATAAGGAGTATAAGCATATGCAAGACAATAAAGTTTGGGATCTTGCCCCATTACCAGAAGGTGCGAAGCCCATTGGTCTTAAATGAATTTTTAAACCAAAGGGGATTCGAAAGGTAATGTGGAAAGATATAAAGTTCGTCTTGTATCTAAGGGCTTTACATAGAATGATGGCATTGATTATAAAGAGACTTTCCCTTTGGTTTCTACGAAAGACTCTTTCAGGAAAGTTAGGTTGTTGCACTTTTGACCTCGAGTTACATCAAATGGATGTAAAGACGACGTTTCTCAATGGAGACATTGATGAAATGGTTTGCAAATTAAAGAAATTCATTGTGTACTCAAGCCAGCTTCCCGTTAAGGGTAATACAAATCTCATCAAACAATTATCTCATTTGGTTTTGAGATTAATGTTGTTGATAATTGTATGTATTACAAGTTCAGTGGGAGTAAGTATATTGTCCTGGTTTTATATGTTGATTATTGCTTGCCACTAATGATATAGGTATGTCACATAAAATTATGAGATTTTTTGTCAAGGAATTTTGAGATTAAAAAACTTGGTGACGTCTCTTTTGTATTAGGAATTCAGATACACCGGGATTGTTCTCGGGGTATTCTTGAATTGTCACAAAAGGGCTATATCGATAAAGTATTTAAGAGGTTTGGCATGCAAGACAGTAAATCAGGGGACAGCCCTATCGCTAAGGGAGACAATTTAGTCTCAACTAATGCCCAAAAAGTTATCTTGAAGTTAAAGAAATGCAGAGGATCACATATAGTTAAGCTATAGAAAGTCTGATGTATGCTCAAATTTGTATGCGTTCGGATATTGCATACATTATTGGGATACTAAGGAGATATTTAAGTAACCATGGGATGGATCATTTGGAAAGCAGCCAAACATGGGTTATAAGGTATTTAAAGAGAACAAAAGATTACATGCTCACATACAGAAAATCGGATCAGTTGGAGATCATATGGTATTATGATTCCGATTTTTATTAGATGCCAAGAAAGTAAAAGATCCACATAAGGCTACATTTATCTGCTGGTTGTTGGAGCTATTTCCGGATGGAGTGCTTAACAAACACTTTAGCTTCTTTCACTTGGCAGCACAGTTTGTAGCAATTTTGGGGGGCATCTAATTATGGAATATAGCTGCGGAATTTTGTCACAAGGCTGCGTATTCTGTATGGTATAGAAAGACCACTAAAGTTATATTGTGACAATAACTCAGCAGATTTATATTCCAGTAACAACAGGAGCTCAACTAAGTCAAAATACATTGACATAAGTTCCTGGTTGTGAAGGATACAGTTCAGAGTGGACACGTGTCAATAAGAGCACATTGGGACAAACTCCATAATTGCAGATCCGCTTACTAAAGTATTACAACCCAAGGTCTTTCATGAGTACATTACTCATATGGGTGTTGTATTTCTCAAGGATATTCGGTTTCAGTGGGAGTTTGTATTTTGGGTGCATTAGACACTTTTACTGTCCTTTTGGATACAGTTTAAAGTTAAAGTTGTTTACAGCTGTAATGTTTCAGGTTTATTATCTCTGAACTTGTTTAAGGATGATCTCACTAAAGTTGGACCAGTTGGGAATAGGCATGTTGAAGATCACATTACATGTAATTTCCATGCTACACATCCATACTTGATCCATGTCATTCAGTTATGTCGATATACGTGACCATTGAAGGTTTAGTTACGATTAATGTAGCGAAAGCCGCTTTGATCCTATGTTGATATAATTGATGGACCGGATTGTTTGGGGATGCATTCAGTAATGATAGCAAAATTTTGAGTACTCATAAGGTTATGATTGATACACAATTGTAAGGTTACACATATAGCCCAAGTGGGAGATTGTAAGGATTTTAATCAATCATGTGGGCTTATATGTGAATTATTGTGTATTGAATAAAAGGCTATCAATTTGGTTGAGCCCAATTAAAGTGATCTAATAAGGATTTAATAAATATCGGGCTTTAATGCATCTAATTAAATGTATGGGCTTTTATGTGTAGATACCAGGCCATTACCTAATTCATGATGGGCCGGATTAGGTTAACTGGCAATACAGTATATAAAGTCGGTTATGGTCCCTGAATCCTACGTACTGTTCATCTTGTCTGACATCCCATCATCAGAAAGAAAATAAAGGACTACGTATGGATTTAGAAGATCCAACCAACCGAATTGTTTATCGTGAATCACGTTTGATTAAGGTACGCTTCCGCTTAAGTTATTTAATTCTTGATAATTTCAACATGATGATTATTCAGATTATAGATAAATTATTATCTGTAATAAAATTTTCTAACAAGTACTTGAATTTTGGCGAACAAATGAAAGGAGATATTCAATTGTTTTTGCCATAACAAAAGATCTACTAACACCTCCGGTTAGCACGATAGATTCGGAGTCTGCTTTTAGCGTGGGTAAAAGGATTTTATCAGAAGTAAGGAGCCGATTCAAAGAAGACATTTTGAAAGCGTTAATGTGTGTCAAAGATTGACAAGACACTCATTTTCGCATACAAAATAAGTATGTCGAAATTACATGTAGTCAGGTAAATGATATTTAATTTAATTTTAATTTCTTTACTTTACTTAATTATCTTCTATCTATATACATTTTATTTCAAAAAAAAAAATTGTACACGTAACAAGTTGTTCGTGTACAATTTTAATTTCGCATACTAAAAAAATTAATTAAGTAGTCGGTCCCAATCCCCAAAAAAGGATGAGGGTTTTCAACTAGTGCATAATTTTTGTTTTTATATTTATTGAATAAACTTAACAACTTAAAAAAAAAAAAGATTTAAAAAAATGAAAAAGAAAAAACGACGAACACTTGGCCAACAAGCCACGAGCTTGTGGAGTCAAGCCGAGCTTGGCCCACGGAAAACGAGCCTAGCATATGCTCAGCTCATTTGCATCGAGCTCTAAGCTTGATTTGTCAAACCACGAGCCGAGCTGAAAGAGATCGGGATTTCAACCACTAATAATGCTCCAATGTGTTATTTTAGACTTTTATTGCACTCTTGAAAGCACAATCACATGTTAGTGGGATATTTGATGCATTTACCTGTGGTTTATTGTAAGAAAGGTCGCCTTTTTACGCTGATACAATTTGTCAAGCAAGACCGATGAAGACGACGTACTGAAATGACCTTAACCAACCTGTGATACCATGAACAGAGCTTTAGCCTCCATTTGGTAAAAGTTTATCATAAATGATTACGTGACAACATTTCATTAGATCATACTTTTTAAAAGTTAATAATTTCGACTGGTAAAAAATTTTCACCAACGATTTTTTATTTTCCAAAAAAATGAACTAATGAAATGTTGTTACTAGGGGCGAAACTAGGATATATAAATGTAATATTTTTTTAAGCAAAAAATAAGAATAATTTAGACTTCAAATTCATAAACATAACAAAATATTTTTACTTAAATGAAAATATCTAAGAGCAAAAAAAGCACCACAAATGTAAAATACAAAATATCTTGAGGTATTATTTGTGACGCATCTTCCTACTCCACATATGATAAAACATATCAATGATGACATCTGTATTAATTCCAAGAGAAATTTCCCCCTCAATATAGATGGTCATGGAATTCTAGAAATTCATTCTTCATTTTATTGCGAAGCGATTTCTTGATAAGTTTCATTGCTGAAAATGCTTGTTTTGTTATTGCTGTAGAAACTGGAATAGTCAACATCAAACGAATCAACCTATCAATCAAATCCCTAAACCCCAAGACTATAAATATCTCACATTGAGTGATAGTACTTTCAAACACATAACATGAGAAACAAAATGCACTTTCATTCTCTATGAAAAATTCAACCCAAGGCCATTTATTGAACCAAAATGATCGAAATCGACGATTTTGAGTCCCAAATCTAACATAAGGATAATCATATATAGGTTGAGATGGTCCCATTTCGAGATATGCTCTTTGAATGTCATCTCGTTTGTGGATTGGATACTGAGATATTGGGACGCACTTTCCAGTATTCCGTTCATAATATGGAGTATCACTTTACAATGTCTCAACAGTATATTCATTTTCGGACATTGATCTTTTGTTTGAAATAGAAGTTTCTTGTGAAACATTTAGAGTACTTGATGATCAAATATCATCTTTCTTATTAAAGTAATGAAATATATTTCTTTTTAGTATTGTAATCAATATGCAAGAATATGTATTGTCCAAATTCAATCAATAAATTCTCATCACAAAAATCAAATTGTAAAATAAATAAAAAAATTAACTATAAACTATCACAAAAAACTAAGTAAGCCCTTTAATAATAAAAAAAATTAACTACTAGTCTGCCAATCTACCAAAAAAATATTAGATACACTTTTATAAAAATAAATTAACTACCACAAAAATTTCTAATTCTAAATAAAACCTAAATAACTTAAATAAATTAATCAACATATTCAACACTCAAAACAATTAATAAGTAACTAGTTCGTATTAGAGATATTTATTGTAATAGATATGTAAAATCATACAGCAATTGCACTTGATGGCAGCCAAGTTGAATTCTCCCACAGAAGAATACAAAAATTATTTTTCACTTATTCATCTAATAGTGATTTTATTTTATTACTGTGAAAATGCTGCTGATTCAAGGGCAAAACACCACTTTATAATTAGTTCCCCCCGGACAAGTAAATGTGCTAGTCTGATCATCTTTAGGGTAACTATATGCATCAGGGCACCTGGCCTTGAAAAACTTAGAAAGGTCTGTCGGGCCACAGCTGCCGGAGTTGCAACAGTAATTGTCGGTCTTATAAACTGTGCACGGGTTATTACAACCGCCGGGTGCCTTTAACTCGTTCGGACACTGGCCATTGATGTCGGCACTGCAACGGATTCCGCGGGCGCACCCACCAGTGGGACTAAAATCCATTGCCACGTTAAACCCGTCAACCAGGGAAATATCGATGAAATCCAAGTTATTGAATTGGTTGAGGGCGTATTCGGCAAGGGTGTTTGGTGGTGCACCATAGGCTTGACACTGGAGTAACCCATTGCAGTCTCCTGTTTGACACCTACCGCGGCCGGAGCCGTCGAAGTTGCAACCTGTTCGAGCCCAGATTCTGGCCCCTTTAGTGCCTGCACCAGGGTTGATGGTCCAAGTTTGGCCTTTGTTGAGCTGCATGCCGCCACCGGGTACAGCGGCGGCCCAGACTGTGAAGGGACAATTGTTAACGATATCAAATCTAGCTGCACTAGTGTAGTGGAAGAAAAAGGAAGCAAGAGAAAAAATGAAAATGGATACGGAGATTGTCTTGAAGAAGCCCATGTTTAGGATGGAGGAGTATTGGCTATATTGTATAAGTGACGAATTGCCTGGGGGTATATATAGTGTGAGCTTGTGGAAAAAATGATAAATTTGTTTGAAATTAGTCCAATTACTATTTAATAATAGTGTTTGAACCAATCAAAATTTGTAGCCACACTCATTCCCTAATTAAACACTTTCAATCACACATTTTTTCTCGAAAACACCACATTCTTTGTTTGTAAACAATTTTTTTTTTTTTTACCAAACAGAGGCTTGGCTAACAAATCCCTAATATACTTTCAAAACGCATTAAGAGTTTATTTGGGATAGTTTTTGAGAAGTCAAAAGTTATTTTTGACTCGTTTAATATTTTTTATTTTTATAAAAGTGCTTTCACCTGTTAGAAGAGATTTTAAAAGAAGTTAATCTTGTATTCTTTCAAAATTACTTTTTGAAGTAGAAGGTGCTTTTAGAAATTAGTTTTAAAACAAAAATTAAAGCATCTTTTTGGGAATATCTTCTATATGAAGCAAAAGTTAAAGCAAAAGTCGTATCAAGATTCAAATGTGCTCTAATTGCTCTTGTGCTTCTATTTTTACTTATACTTCTTATAAAAGAAGTGATACTAAAGAGTGTGTTTGATATTGTTTAAAATGAGTTTTTTTTGAAATGAATAGTGATTTTAGGAGAAATGATGATTGAGATTTAGTTGAAAAGTAAAAAATTGTGGGCTTGACTTTTGATAGATGGTTGAGATTGAATACTGTAAAAAAATGAAAAAAATTTAATGAAAACCAAATGGGGGCTAAGTGACACTAAATGTGATGTATAAGTCACATAATTTTATTTTTAATTTAATATATTACAGGTATCATTTAAACTTGTGTTGTAGCACTCATGTTATTTAACATTTAATGATAGTTTTTGTACTAATCAAAATTGGTAGAAGTCTTGCTCAACAAATCTCTACACATTTTCAAAAATTATTAGGAAAAACGTTACTTGTACGATAAAAATGATCAAAAATTATATATAGCTATTGTGATTGTTGATTTTAAAGATTATTTAATGTGTAAAATATCAAAATGATACCAACAATGTGCTATATCAACCCGTTGGTCACCCGTGTATATACATGCCACAGCTGAAATTATTAAGGTCAACAAATCCAAGGTTAGGATATTACTATCCACTAATTAATATATATAGTACTATGTTGCAATACATCTTGGTCAAGAAAATACTGTTACATTTCCACAAATTGGAAATATCAAGTTTTGCGTGGCCTACATTTATCTGAATATTTTCTTACATATGAATGCAACTTATATATAACTTTCCACATTGTATATATAAATCAACCAAGCGACGGATGCATTTTTCTTAATATAAATTTACTTGACTTGGAATATGACACGGAAAAAAAGACAAAAACAAAAACTTGGAATATGACACGGAGCATTGCTAATTTAGCCTGTGTTTGGTTTAGTTAAAATTATGTTTTAGTAGATTTTAATCAAATATAATGAAATGCGACGTTTATAAAATTATGAGTTTAATGAAATGTGTGGTTGGAAAATGTAAAAAGATGAAAAATATTTTTAACCTTTCGTATTTTTATGGTATTTGATGACAAAATTTGCGTTGAAAAATATTTTTCAAGGTACAACCAATTTAGCCCTTGTTTGACCCCATTATTTATAAACTAAATTTATTCAACACTCAATCTCAACCATCTATTTTAGTCAAGCCTACCATTTTTTATTTTTCAAACATTTTTTAACCACACATCCTCCCAAAAATACTATTCCAAACCATGATTTTTTCCAAATAATGGGTCTCAAACAAGGGCTAAAGCACACTTAACTCATTTGCTTTGAAAATATTTTTCACCTTAGGTGGAAAAAGCATTTTTGTTATGTTTGATTATTTTTATTGTTGTTAATTGACTTTTTTTTTACAAAAATTAAACATTACTATTATCAAGTATAAATGAATGAAACATAAATAAAAATTGATTAAAATAGTTAAATTTTAATTTATTGACATGGAAAATAATGTCAATAAAACAATAAAATTTGTGTTTGATAGCTTTTGTTTTCTATGGAAAAGAATTTCAAGATTTTCCAACTTTCATGGGAAATAAAAATCACTAACCCACTAGAATCAATTTTTCATGGAAAATAGCCCAAAACATGCTTTAAAGTGTTGTACCATAAAATTTAATTTCGAGAAAATGTTGTGTATCAAACAATTAGGGTAGAAAATTTGCATGAAAAATGACATTTTCCATGAAAAATGATACAAATCTAACACAAAGAAAATTTCTCACTTTTTCACTTGAAAAATTAATCAAATCAAACACTTCCAATTGATATTTTTCAGCAAAATATTTTTCAATCAAATCAATTTTTAAAAAATATTTTCTTACCATCTATTTTCCATCTTTTTACTCAAACACAACCTTAGATTTTATTAGAAAATTTAGTCAAATAAAACAGTGGGCTATTGAATAAGTATTTTATCCAAGGTGTAATGTTCGGATATAAAAATAGCAAATTGTATGATGATCTTATTTATTTATTTTAATGCCTTTTTCCTATCTCATTCTCGAAACCAAATGTGTGTCTACTGCATTTTTTTATAAATATAAGTACTAAACAAATTTTAACTGTATATAATAAATATAATAAATTGCTCTTGGGTTTCAAACGTTTCAAAAATTTGCAACGAGTTCTCAAACCTAACTTTTGAGTCCAAGTCGGAAAAGAAATTTTTTTCATGTAAGTTGGAAAAAGTTTTCCCAGCAAAATGGTTAGAAAAGATTTTTCAAGAAAATGACTTAATTGGTGCTTTGTATGATTGTACATAAAAAATATTTTCTAAGATAAATATTTCAATCAAACACAAGATGTAAAAAATATTTTCTTTGATGGGACATTTTCTTAAAAAATTCTTGTAATCAAACATAGCTTTAAATTAATATGCAATTCTAGGTCCCTTGAACGGTTTCTGCGTAGAAGTCCTTTAGTTGATAAAAAAAAAAAAAAATATATTGGAATGTATTTGACCAATTTAAAGGGGACAAAGAGTCTTTTCATGTTATCTTAATTAAATTATAATTAAAAAAGGAGAACTAAAATTAAAAATAAAAGACAGTATTCTAAAAAGCGTAAAACATGTCATAAAGCGTTGACATCAAACTTAAGTTTTGTAAGCTTAAGCGAGCTTAGGTGAGGCTTAAGTGTCAAAAAATGTTTTTCCAATTTTAGTATTATTTTAATTTTATAATCAATCTACAACTATTAAACAATTAAAATAATATATAACAAACATCTTAAATTGTAAATATAATATTTACTTAAAATTCCAAATATTATATAATTTTTATGCTTTCAAAAGGCAAAAATTAGATAACCTTTAAAGTAATTTATAGTCAAAATAAATCATTATAAATTAAAAAAATTATCAAATAAAACTTAATAAATTAATAAAAAGAATAATTTATCAAAATAAATATTTAAAAACTATTGTTAAATAGATAAATTAAATTAAAAAATAAAATAAAAATCGAATTTTGTGTTCTATAAAATGCGTGCTTAGATGCGCTTAAGTGTGCTTTTCACACTTTTTTCCCACTTTCACACCCTGTTGCACACTTTTGCACGCTTTTGGTCAAAGCGATGTGTTTTACCTACGCCTCGCACCTAAAGCGTTGCCTATGTTCGTTTTTTTAGAACATTGATAAAATGTACTCCATCACGGCTATTTAGCCCAACACGCTCCCATCTTTTCAGCATCGAATCAGGGTTTTGTGGGGGATTCGAAATTCTGAACTGTAGTCTCATTTTTTCAACATCTTAAAACACTTGAGGCCAAATTTACCAAATATGAGTCATTGAAATTTATTTTGAATATTATATTGGTCATTCAATAATTCAATTTAGTATGATCAACGTTTTTCTCAGACTATTCATTAGTATAACCTACCATAGAATCACCAAAATATATTTTTAATTTGGTTATCAAGCATCTTCTAAATCGTGCACCACTACGAGCGAAAATGTATTAGATTGGAGCTATAAATTTTGTTTTGAACTTCCGAATAGATCATTCAATGCTGATTCTCATGGCTCTCGTCTAGACAATTCAATAATATAGCCTAGCATTAAATCTCAAAAAAGTATGTTTATTTGATTTCCAAACTTTTTCTACGTCTTAACACGCCTACGAGGCCATGTGTACTAGATTGGAGTCGCTAAAAATCGTTTTGAATATCTATATAGGTCATTCAATATAGTATCCCTCACAGTTTTTTTCCTCAATTATTCAATCGTATATAACCTACCAATGAATCCTTGTATTTTTATTTTTTAATTTGGTTGCGAAACATTTTGAAAGTTCACATGGGTTGTTAAATATTGTGTCTTTATTATTTTTCAAATCAATATAGTGCGGATTGGGTGATATGGCCTGCAAAAAGTCGTCCGTGGAAATAGGGTCCTAAATGGTATCATTTCAAATAATTTGAGAAAATAAATCATTCGTAAAAATATTCAGATCAATAATTCATTTTTAAAAATAATTAGATTCAATATGTTGTGTCTTTTTTATAATAGAAAATTATGACACTTTTCAAATGAAAATGTGGTATCGTTATATAATTTTTTTACTTTATTTTTTTTTTTTTAATTTGGAGAGTAACATAATTTTCTATTATAAAAAAGTTGCAAACTATACAAAATACCCTAAAAATAAATCAAATCAAATGACCAAAATTCAAAATCATTCCTATTGTCTCCTTCATCCTCGTTCTTGTTCTTTTGTAGCTTGACTTCTTCTCTCCCACCACCAACATTGTCATTTCATACTAGTACAAAATAGCATAAAAAGGGGAATACACGTCGATTTTACAAAAAATCGACGTGTAAAAAAGGATTGTGTCATTTCTGTAAATATATTCTAGGAATACGCGTCGGTTCTATTTAAGAAACCGACGCTAAAAAGTCAATAGTGAAAAATGGGCGTCGGTTCTTCTAAAGTTCGGGTTATCGTGTCGGTTCATCAAGAACCGACGCGTAAAGCCGGCCGGTTCCGACTTTACGTGTCGGTTCTTGGTGAACCGATGCGAGAAACCTAGGCGTCGGTTCTTTGAGAACCGACACCCATTCCTATTTATATTTCTCATTTTCCCGCGAACATTTCATATTTCTTCACTCTCGTGCCTCTCTCTCTCGTCTTTGAACCCCGCCGTCTCGCCTCCTCCTTCCCCCGCCGCCACCACCACCACCGTAGACACCACCATTCCACCACCTCTCTCCCCTCTTTATTGCTTCATCATCTAACTCTCACATTTACACAAATTTCCTCCACCACCGAGCCTTCACACAACGCCGCTGCCACCACCACCGTGCCTCCACCACCACTGCCCCTTCGTTGGATCTTTACAGGCCCGCCTCCCTCCCTCCCTCCCTCCCTCCCAACCAACCCATAAGAACCACGTACTCTTCATATATATGTGTGTGTGCGCGCGCGCGAAAATGTGAAATGTGTGTATGTATATGTGTGCATGAGTATAAAATGTGTTATATATATTTAGTTTTATCTAAAAATGTGTTTGTATATAAATGTATATATGTGTATAAAAATATTATATATATGTGTGTGTGTGTGTGAAAAATGTGAAATGTGTGTATGTGTATAAAAATGTGTTATATATATTTAGTTGTATCTAAAAATGTGTTTGTATATAAATGTATATATGTGTATAAAAATATTATACACACACACACACAGAGACTTGTTTCTATCTATAAATGTACATAAGTACACACACACACACAAACACACACACACACACATTGGTATTGCAAATAGTTAATTGATTTAATTTGTTAGTTTACGATTTTATATGCTAATTGCTGTAGATGAATTATTTTTTATTAGTTTAGTTTGGATGTTAATTTTATATTGCTGATTTTGAGTTAGTAGATAGATATATTGTAAAATTTGTACTATTGGAGTTCTATTGAAATTATGCATGGGATGTTAAGTTATGAAATCATAATTTGCGTTCTTAGGAATTAAGAATTGATTTTGGAGTAGTTGATGGTGTTGAAGTTTGATTTGAATCGTGGTTGAGTAGTGAATAAGTTGAGGTTCAACACTTTCATTTTATTGTGACATATTGATTCCTCCTACAGGTTGGTTTAGTCCCAATTTATAGGGGAGACTCTGCCGAAATGTCTGTACGATTTTGTAAAGAAAATGGAAATATTAATTTTAGGTGATTTTCACTATTACAGAGTTGACCATACTAAATAGATAACTAAACATAATACACTAGTAAAATTATGAAGTATTCAACGTAATAAATTATCATATTTGATTTCAATTATTAATATATAGTTGGTTTAAGTAACTATCATTAAAAATATTAACTCAAAAGTAATATTTTTCTTAATTATATCTTCACATATAGGTCATTAGATATGGATCGAGGTTGGATGTATGGTAGACGTAATACACATGAATATATAAAAGAGGTTGAAGAGTTTATGAAATGTGCGGACGAACACATGAGAGAGAAAGGTGAAGCAATGATTTTGTGTCCTTATTGTTATTGTAAGAATTTGAGAAAATTTCATAGTTTTGAGCAAGTGAAGAGTTATGTGATTTGTCGTGGGTTTAAGGAAGGTTATACACGATGGATATGGCATGGTGAGAGTATGCTTCCTAGGACATGAACTGGTGACGATGATGGTGGACTGCAGGAGAATAGTTTCAGCAATATTGGTGAGAACGATGTGGAAAATGACGAGAATGATATGATAGACGAAATGATGCGTGATATACAAGGGGAATTCAGTGAAAAGCCTCATGTATTCGATAACTTGTTCAATGATTCTGAGAAACCTTTGTTTTCTGATTGTAATAAATTCACAAAATTGTCTGCCGTGTTGAAATTGTATAACTTGAAAGCAAATAATAGGTGGAATGATAAGAGTTTCACAGCATTACTGGAACTTTTATGAGAGATGCTTCCGTATGATAACGAGCTTCCTAGTTCAATCTATGAGGCGAAGAAATTGTTGTGTCCTATGGATATGGAGATCGAGAGGATACATGCATGTCCCAATGATTGTATACTGTATCGAAATGAGTATAAGGACTTGCGTCTTTGTCCAAAGTGTGGAGCATCACGGTACAAGCAAAAGAACGTGAACGATGAGGATAAGAAAAGCCCTCCGGAAAAGGTGTTATGGTACCTACCCGTAATATCAAGATTTAAACGTTTGTTTGCCAATGCAAAGGATGTAAAGAACATGCAGTGGCATGCCGATGGGAGAATAGAAGATGGAAAACTAAGACACATGGTCGATTCTCCTCAATAAAGGAACATTAATAGGCTGTTTCCTGAATTTGGAGGCGAAGATAGGAATCTTATGGTTGGACTATGTACAGATGGGATGAACCCGCATGGTAACATGAGTAGTCGACATAGTACTTGGCCGGTTCTCTTGAAGATTTACAATCTACCTCCTTGGTTATGTATGAAGCGCAAGTATATCATGTTGTCTTTGCTAATATCAGAGTCTAAACAACCGGGGAATGACATAGATATTTATCTAGCCCCACTAATTGAAGATTTAAGACTGTTGTGAGATGAAGGTGCGTCGGTGTTTGATGCACATACTCAGATGAATTTTACCTTACGTGCTATGATATTTTGCACCGTAAATGATTTTCTAACTTATGGTAACTTTCGGATTATACTAACAAAGGACCTAAAGCATGTCCCATTTGTGAAGAAGACACGATTGATCTTTGGTTGAAAAACTGTAAGAAAAATATCTTTATGAGTCATAGAAGATTTCTCCCTATTGATCACCCTTATCGCAAGAAGAAAAAGCCATTCAATGAAAAAATCGAGGTTCGAGCAGCTCACTTACCGTTAACAGGAGGTGAGGTATATGAACGAGTTAAAAATATTGATGTTTTGTTTGGAAAAACTTTTAAGCCTCCTCAGAAGAGTTTTTGGAAGAAGAGGTCCATATTCTGGGATCTACCTTATTGACAACACTTATCTGTAAGACATTGTCTTGATGTAATGCACGTGGAGAAAAATATTTGTGATAGCATCATTGGAACATTGTTGAACATTTCAGGAAAGACGAAAGATGGTATTAAAGTCAAGAAGGACATGGTAGAAATGGGGATACGGGATCAATTAGCACCGCAAGATTCGGAAAAACGTACTTATTTACCCCCAACTTTCTATACTTTGTCGAGAAAAGAGAAAACAAGTTTTTTTGAGTGCCTGAATGCTATTAAGGTTCCGTCTGGGTACTCATCAAACATTAAAAGTCTTGTATCGATGAAGGACTTAAAATTGGTTGGTATGAAGTCTCATGATTGTCATGTCTTAGTGTAACAATTGTTACCAGTTGCAATTCGAGAGATTCTCCCAAATTATGTTAGACAAGTCATTATAAAACTTTATTTTTTCTTCAATGCAATTAGCAGCAAAGTTGTTGACTTGGAGGTGTTGGATGATTTGCAGGCCAATATTTTTATCACTCTATGTCAATTTGAAATGTATTTTTCGCCATCATTTTTTGACGTTATGGTGCACTTACTTGTTCACTTGGTGAGAGAAATTAAGATCTGTGGTCCAGTATTCTTGAGGTATATGTATCCATTTGAGAGATACATGGGTATATTGAAAGGATATGTGAGAAATCGATTTCGACCTGAAGGCATTATCATTGAAGGTTATGTTGCTGATGAGGCTATTGAATTTTGTACTGATTACCTAGATGACGTTGAGACTATTGGTGTTCCTAAATCTCGTCATGATAGAAGACTTGAAGGTAAAGGTACGATTGGATGCAAGTCAATCGTCCCCAATGTTGAATTGCGAGATAAAGCACACCTCCTTGTATTACAACACCTTCCTGAAGTTCATCCATATTTGGACGAGCATATGTCCATCATAAGGCAGCAGAATCCTTCAAAATTTGAAAGGTGGGTAACTAATCAACATAATCGTTCATTTGCAAAATGGTTCAAAGATAAAGTCATGAAAGAATTGTCACAAACGCTGAATACCATTGTTGAAACGGTAAAGTGGTTAGCGTACGGTCCTAGCATGATTGTGAGGTCATATGAAGCATATAACATTAATGGGTATACGTTTTACATTAAATGTCAAGATGATAAGAGTGCATTGCAAAATAGTGGAGTGACACAAGTAGCACTATAAAGAGATTTTTCAAGTGCTAAAGATACCATGCCAGTAGATGCCTCGATGTCCTATTATGGTATCATTGAAGTTATTTGGGAACTTAATTACAGGGAGTTCAAGTTTCCTCTCTTCCAATGTAAATGAGTTGATAACCGAAGGGGTGTTCGGGTGGATGAATTAGGTTTCACTTTGGTAAATTTTGGATGGCTGGGTTATCTAGATGAGCCATTCATACTTGCATTACAAGCCAAACAGGTATTTTATGTTCTTGATCATTCCGATACTAAGTGGTAAGTCGTCCTTCAAGGCAAGAGACGCATTGTTGGGATTGTTGATGTAGTAGATGAAGAAGATTATAATCACTTTGATGAAACCCCTCCATTTTCTATTGGTATACAAGGGAGTGCAACTCTAGGGGAAGATACCATTGAATCAAATTACATGCGTTGGGATCATGAAGAAGGATTATGGATTGACCGTCATTCCTGATTATTAATTGTGTGAGTTCATTTACACATTCTTGCTTATAACTTTCTTTTATTCTTTATATATGCTCTATACGTTGTTAATAATTTCATTTGTGATTTTGATAACAATAATTTGATACGTTATATATATATATATATGTTGTTATATGTGCAGGTACGTGCACAATTGTCTCAACATAATGGTTGAGTTTTCAAGCTCTTCAGATGATCATCGTACTACCTAAACAAAAAGGACAAGAGGGCCAACAATGTGCAAGAAAATGAAGAAGGCGGGGAAAGTGAATGTCATCGAATTCGATGAGAAAAAGAGGCCAATCGGACCAGGCAAGAACTTCCGAAATTATGTCGGGTGTTTAGTCGGTATTCACGTTGACATAAACATCAGCGATTGGAACAAGGTTGATCAAGGCCTTAAGGACATGATGTGGGAAGAAATAAAGGTAATTTCACTTCATACATAGTTAATTAATAATGTTTCGTAATTTTTTTTATAATATCGCATATTATATTTGTCTTTCAAAAAGAGTTCAACATCCCCGATGACTCGGTGAAAAAAAAAAGTTATGAAAGTTGCGGGGATGTGATGGAAAGATTTCAAGACTCGTCTGGTTCATGATTTCATTACACATGACCACCCGAAATATACATCTCCTACGCAACTTTATGATTTCATAACTGAAGAGCAATGGGAGTTGTTCAAGAAAGAATGCCAGATGGATGAATTTAAGGTATATTTAAATGTACGCATATGATTTATTGAGTTGAAAACTAAAAACATGTGACATTTTTCAGGAAAAAAGTAAGAAGGACAGGGATGCTCAATTGCAAAACGAGCATCCACATTATTTGAGCTCAGCTGGTTATGCGGGAATGAAGCCACAGTGGCTAGTTAGTGACCCACTATCTTCTAGTTCTTCATGCGACATGATTAGCTCGTCAATTCTAAGTGATCATCGAAGTTTATATTGGATTCGAGCTAGATCCAAGAAGAAAGAAGATGAAAGTTATTACATCCCCAACGAGAAAACGAGGGGGGTGTTTGAAAAAATTGTAAGTATATCATCATTTTTTTTTCATACTTTAAATTCAAATTTACTTAAATACTTATAATTAGTTTTCATTTTTTTTAATAGGTTGACAAGGTTGAGCAGGCCACGCAGGGGACATTTGTGGCAAGTAGACATCATGATATCTTAAGTGAAGCCCTTGGTAAGGCGGATCACCCTGGTAGGGTGAGGGGGTATGGCGTCTATGAGACAACGAGGGATGTTTACGACTGGCCTGATGATTACATTAGACGATCGTGTGGGGTCGTCTTAGTAGACGACATTAACGAGATGACCAGATCAGAGATGGAGGATAGTATTGTCGAGCGGGCCAGGCATCAGACCATATCGGAGATGCAAAGTAAATTCGATACTATGCAGAGGGAGTACCATAGTATGCAGACTAAATACGATGCTGTACTCCAACGCTTGGGCTTAAATGTTGAGGCCGAGGTGGACGTAATTCCACAGTCCCGACCACCAACTCGCAGCAGTTGCCACTTCGTGGATCCAGATCCATTTAATGGACTTCAGGTATTTAATGTTTAATTATTTAGAATTTTTTAACATTAATTATGTTATTTCAACTGGAAGTGGGTAACATATATGTTCAATGATGTTGTACTATAGAAGTCGACTCCTTGTCGTCTCGCCATAAATCTTGATGGTGAGAAACAAATAGTGGCGAGTGGGATGGTTTATCCAGCCGGACCCAAGACGGTGGTGTATCATCAACCTCTTTAGCCTGATCATGTTAAGGTGTCCATTGACCACGTTGTCGATGGTGCAGAAGCATTCTATATTCCAGTGTCATCTCAACACCACACCACGGTGGGGGAAGCTATTGGAAGCTTCTTACAATGGCCTAAGGAGTTGGTAATTTTTGAAGAGGTAATAACGTTTAGTTATATAAAAGTTTCTATCAATATTAATTTCTTTTAAATTTTTATAACACGTTAAGATGATAAAAATTGTCTTGTTGCAAGAAGAGGCACCACAACAGGTAAAAAAATCTAACGAAGGAAAAACGCCTCAGAGTTTCGAAATGTCATCTACCCAGCGACCTGCGATTGTTGAAGACGAGACGTTGCAACGTCTAGGTGATAATTGAAAATGTTACACACTCTGGTCCTTCAATTTCCTGTTGGTGATGACTTCTACCAAGTGCCCGTAGATGCCGACGTGTTCAATTGTGCATTCAAGGATGGTTTTTTCGTTACATTCGGAGACATCACCGACTTGCTTACGATGCAATGGTTGAATACATCTATCCTATAAGTGTTTTCATTGTAAGACTTCTGATAAAAAATATAACTTCAATTTAAATCATTATTTTATTTCTATTTATTGGTTTAATTATTTTTTAGGTACCTCCATGAGTTATGTCAGGAATGCGGTATTTAATCGATTGGATTCATGTCTCCGACACACATTGCGTCGATTTTAGTAAGAACAAATACAAACGGTGTTATAACTTACTTGGCCAATACCATGAAGGCAATGAAAACTAAGAAATTCATTCTAACACCGTATTTTCAGGAGTAAGACAATTGATATTCTCTATTTTTTTTTACCTAATTTGAATGATATGATATTTAAAGTTGTATTTACACGTTCATAATACGTAGGAATCACTGGATGTTGCTAGTGATTTCTCCTGAGAAGAATACGGTGTACTTCTTGGATTCAACTGCTGCATCAAGCATGACTTAGATATCAAGCCGATATTGAACACGTAAGTTAGGAAACTTTTCATGAAATAATTGTGGAGTCGTGGTGAAATTGATTGTGGAGTTGTAGTGAAATTGATATATTTATGTTGTGATTGTTGAGAAACTGATAGTTTTGAATAGCAGGGTTTCCCTACAGGTTGGATAAGTTCAATTTATAGGGGAGACTTCGCCAAAATTTCTGTAGAAAGTTTGAGTCTTATTATTATTTTGTAGCTTGTTGATATAATTTATTGAAACTTTAGGGCTTTCAAAACGTATTGGACAATTGGAGGATTGAGGACGAAATCCAATACAACGTGAAAAAACGTAAATGTATGAAAACACATATTTAAACTTTATTATAAATCTTTGAATTATTTCTATATCTATTTAGTTTGATTACTAATATTGTTAGTTTTCAATGTGAAAATTTCAGTGTCCTCAACAACCTGGAGGTTCTGAGTGTGGCTACTACGTTATGAGAAATATGTATGAGATAGTTACAAAACACTTTCAATTTACTTTGCTAGAAAAGGTATAAGTCATTGAAAATGAAAATTTTTAATTATGACTTTATATTTTATGAAAAAATAACTACTAATTCATCTTGATTGTTTGTAGGCATTGAAAGAATACTATTTAACGGAGGAAGTCATCGCGATTCAAAACTTATGGACAAAATACATCGTTCATAGGTTTGTGTAAATCGACGCGTAATCAAACTTGCATTTACCCACCCACACACACACACACACACACAGATATATATATATATATATATTTGTATCTTAAATTAACAATTTTGTAAGTATAATTATTTTTAATTTCATTTCATTTAAGTGTATGTCGATTATTTATATATATTTAGTGATGCGCATGTGGAGAATGTTCAGGTCACTTCAGGCCCCGTTTAGGTGACTGGCTAGGACCTACAGTGGCCTGGGTCGATGTAGGCCACGTCCAGGTGACTGCAGTCTACGACATGCAGTGGCCTGGGTCACCGCAGACCATGTCCAGGTGACTGTAGGCCACGACTTTCAGTGGCCTGGATCATTGCAAGCCACGTCTAGGTGACTGCAGGCCATGACTTGTAGTGGCCTGGGTCAATGCAGGTTATATCATGTGAATTATTTTTACTACAAAAAAAAAAAAAAAAAATTTAGGCATCGGTTCTAAATTTAGAACCGACGCCCAAAGTTGGTTTTTTTTTTGACTTGAGGCGTTGGTTTCTATAACTGACGCTTAAAATTGAACTTTAGTAACTGACGACTAAAGTCAAGACTTTAGGCGTCTGCGTCATAGGCGTCGCCTCTACAACCGACGAGTATTCCATTTTACAACCGACGCATTTTCCAGTTCCTGTACTAGTGTCAGCCTCTGTTCGGGAATGTAATGATTAGGGTTTATAAACCAATTTGTAATCTACAAAATTTCTCAAATCACTTTTTGACTACACATTTTTTCTCTTTTCAATTTTTAACCATTAATCTTACCTTGAAATTGCAAAAAATCTGAATTATAAACTGGGCAGTTTTTCAGAATAGAGGCAATTATTATCCACTGTCATCTCATGGGTCGAAGAAGGTTCGAGTAAATCTTAGGTAATTTTTTTTGTTCTAATTATATATAGATGTGTTTCCTATTTTTGTTGATGTTTTTTGTTTATATGGGTAAAATGGAGTTTTCTATTGAAAATGAAAATTTTATTAACATGTGTTGTTGAAGAATTAGATTTTATTAGAGCATTTGTTATAAATTCAAATATTTGAGTTAGTGTAAATATTATTTTAAACCAAGAAAGTTGGGAAAATGGGAAATGGAGTTTAAAAAATGGTTAAACAATTAATTGCTGAAAAAATATTCAAATATTTAGTGTAAGTAGTTTTTACTATTTTTTAATTCATAGATTTTGGCAGTTATAGAATCCAGTCAAAATATGTGTCAGTTGAGATTCTGGTCAAAATCAATTGACCAAAATCTCAATTGGCTTTATATATATATATATTTTTTTTTGAAGTAAAATATATAATTAAAAGACAAAGAGAAAAAATTTGTGTGGTTAAAATATAGTTTGAAAAATTATTTTTATAAATAAATTTACAAATTATAATAATTACGTTAAAGAACACTGTTAAGTTTCGCCGAACAAATTATCCATGTTACGTTACTATCTACTGATGTGTATAATAACATGTTTCAATACGTGCGACTCTAGAAACTTTAGCCTTTGTTTGGTAATATTGTTTGTTTTATAAATTAGTTTATTTATGATTTTGATATAAAAATTAGTAGTTAAAATTTGAGAGAAAAAACGTGTATGATTAAAAGTAATTTAAGAAATTGTGAAATTTATAAATTTGTTTATAATTTTGCTTATGCTAAAAGTCTTGGTCAAGAAAATAATTTTACATTTCCACGAAGGGGAGATCTCAAGTTTTGTATGGCCTACATTTATCTCAATATTTCCCCACATACAAATTTACTTTGGGTTTGGTTGCGAGATAGAATTTGGGTGGAAAGAAAATGAATTTTAGGGAATTGAATTTTTCAAAATTTATTTTTTTGGAAATCGAAAGTTTAATGTTTAATTTTCTACTTAGAAAAGTTGAGATTTTTTTCAAGTTTTATTATTTGATTGACATTATTTTTCATGAAAAATAAAGCATAATTTTTCTATTTTACCATACATTTATAATTGATAATAATAATTTTAATTTCTAGAAACGAGTTAATTAACAATAACAATGGACCAAACGAGGCGAAATGATTTTCCACCTAAAGTGGAAAACCAAATCTAACGAAAATGTCAAAAACATGGAAAAGATCAACAACCAAGAAAAAACGGAAAATTATTTTTCTAGAAAAGAAATGCAATCACGTCAAAGAAAATTTGGATGGAAAATATTTTCAATTTCACATTATGAAACACTACCTTAGCTCCAGTTTGAGCATTTAAATTTTTATGCATTTTTCTCGTTTCTTTTAAATTATACATTTTTTAATAAAAAAATATTACACATAAAAAAAAAATATTTTCAAAAAAAAAAAAAATATCCCTTCCTTTTAACTATGCATTCTCCTAAAAATTACTAATCATTTTAAATAAACTCTTTTTAAACAAAATCAAACTTATTTAACACAATTAAATAATATTCTCAAAAAATAAAAAAAATAATAATAATAATTAAATAATAAGTGACACTAAATGATATTAGGTGACTTAAATGTGAGGTAACGATAAGTCACATAATTTATTTTTAATTTAATATATTACATTTATCATTTAAACTGGTGTTGTGGCATTCGTGTTATTTAACATTTAGTGATAGTTTTTGTACAAATCAAAATTGGTAGAAGTCTTGCTCAACAAATCTCTACACATTTTCAAAATTTATTAGGAAAAACTCTACTTGTACAACCAAAAAAAAAAAAAATAAATAAATAAATAAATTAAAAATTAAATTTTATCAAAAATTATATACCGCTATTGTGATTGTTGATTTTAAAGATTATGTGATGCGTAAAATATCAAAATAATACTAACAATGTGATATATCAACCCATTGGTCACCCGTTAATGTACATGCCACAGCTAAAATTATTTAGGTCAACAAATCCAAGGTTAGGATATTACTATCCACTAATTAATATATATAGTAATAACATCTTGGTCAAGAAAATACTGTTGCATTTCCAAAAATTGGAAATTGTTGTAGATATTATCTTGTATTAGTGAATGATAATTGTACCCTTGTAATCTTAAATATTTTTACATTGTATATCCCTATTCTTCCCTATATATATGGTGTTTTGATTCATAATAAAACATACAAGTTTATTGGCTTCTATATTTTTTCTCTCTAGTTTATAACATGTTATTAATACGAATCTCTACCAAATTGAGTTAGAAGGTAATATTTTTTAAGTATAATTATATATCATGTGAACCAAAATTAATTTGGCGACGCATGATTTTTCTTATGTACATATGCATCATAACGATGTCGATTATTTTTTCCCAATCCAAATTCGAACAGATTCTTTAATTGTCGTTTAAGTTTAATTCTATATAATTATTATGCATGTAAGCACATATCAATTCCGTTGCCACTAGATTGAAGTTTGTCCAGATTCCAAATTTGACATCAAATTCGAATTCAATTCGAATACAGTTTAGAAATTCAAAAAGTTGGTTTTTCAATTCGGAACTATTATTGTTTTTTGTGCAAATTTTTGATTCAATTCAAATTTCAGGTTCCTGTCTATATGTGTTTAATGTATATTTTATCATTGTTATTGAATTTTTTTATCTTTAAGTTGATAATTCATTATGTTGTTATTCCTGAAATAGCACAACAATTTATTAATATTTCAGGAGAATATTAATCATAAATCTGTCTATTACAAATATTTGTTGTTGTTCCTAAATTAGCACAACATTACAATTAATAATCCAAAAAAAATATTATTTGCTCATGAAGATCACAAATTATAATTGTCAATATTCCAAAAGAATTTTTGACTTATTAATATTGAAGAATCAAAATTTTAGAACTATAACTTTTTCAGAAGAATAATTTATGATTGCTCCTGAAGTAGTACAACAGTATAATTAATACTAGTGAATCACCCTGCTATGCACGTGAAGCAACATCTGGTTAAAGAAGTAATGACGCGACAGTAGATAACTACTAGTATTGAATAAATAACATTAATAAATAAAAGATTGTGTCATCAAATGCTAGTTTAATGTTACTACAAATTTGAAAAACTTCTTTGTACAAAACGTTTATTGTTGAATTTGTTGGTCTTCCCACTTTATCATAAATCAATATATTCGACCTTGAACGATTTATTACCTTGAAAATCACAGCATAATATTGTTCATGACTAAACACTGGAGATAATTTTTAGAGGAAATTAGTCACAACACCATCTATTTTTCAACAAACTGATTTTTGCTATAAAAAACAATATATACTGATATTTGCCATTTCCTTAAAAACTTTTCGGCATTTTACCACATTTTAAAAGATAAAGATATTTAAATTAAAAATCGAAATAACTAAATATCAGAAAAATCAGCGGCCAGTAACTGTCCCTGATTTTACTACCACAATTAATGGGGAAAGATTCTCAAAATTCAAATCAATTTTCATTTCATCACCTGTTGGCTTCAACTTGATTACCTTCAATTGGATTACAGAAATTCAATCAACAGTAACTCCGAGCCTTCATTACTAAACAAGATTTCGGATTAGTATCAAACTCACATATTCTGTAATTGATATACGAATTTTGATAATAGTTGCTACAGATTATCCCCGAACCGCATTCAATCGGCCACATAATAGAGCACAATTGAATTCATTGTTTCTCAATGTAGGGTTTCAGATCCCAGCAAGAGTCTGCATTTGCATTCAATTAACTTTAAAGAGTTATCGCTTCACAAAAACCAGATAGGAGTTGATTCGAATTGTTTGGTCGATGATATCGATTTAATGTAAGGAGTGTCGTATTATCTCGGAACAATGGATTCGAAACTCTGCTAGCAGGGTGATTTTTCTATATATTTCTACATGCATTGGGTATATTTGATCTCAATTTTTCTTGGTTCTCGATCTTTTCTAAAACTAATTTGCTGCTACACTGTGGCTAAGCATAAGAATTCTTTAGTCTTTATCGTAAATATCTACTTGCATTGTTCCTTTATTTTGATCTTAATTATTTTGAGTCCTTGAGTATTTTTTACCAAATTTTATTGGGTGAATATGTTGTCTCTAAAGCTAGGTTTCGAAGTTGCAGCAATTGTTTTTGAAGTAGGGGCTGACATAGAGGCATTGATGCCGAAGCTCCACCACTCTAATTCTTACAACGTACCTCACAATCTTTGCTTTTAAGTTGTACCTTTATTAGCATTGCAGAATTTTCAACCCTGTAGTTGTCCTTGATTATATTTCCAAATTTCTTCAAGCATTTTTTTGTTTGCCCCTTGTAATTTTCAGGATGGTGATACCTCACTGACAGAGGCGGAACTAAGGGGGGCCGTACTGGGCCACGGCCCACCCCATTATATGGACTGCACCTTAAGTCCAGTTAAAAAAAAAAATTCTTTACTTGGCCCAGCTGAAAATGAAGAAGGCCCAGCTGAAAATGAGAAAGGCCTAGGTGCTTGCCCAGCTGAAAAAAAAGGAATGATGGCTCTGTCTGAATCATTTCCATAATCTCATTTCTTCCAAAAAAATCTCCTTGCCGAGAGAGAGAGAGAGAGTAGAGACGCAGTCATGCAGGCAGGAAAGGTTGGAAAAGCGAAATAGAAATGTGACGCGGCGCTTCGACGAAGACCAGTCGGTAGTTGGAAGCCCGCTAATGCCATTGCTTGTCTGCTTCAAAGACTCGAAGTCGAGATACATCTTCACAGATTCTCAAATTCATTCCTCCATCATTTCATAATTTTCTTTAAGGTAAATACTAACTTGATAATGTGGTGGCCAATTTTGAAGATTGCTATTTAGCCTATTCTCTAAACTAAATTCTAATGAAAATATTTGCCGTAATTTTTAGATGTTTGTTTTGGCTAATTTGAAGTTCCGCCCCTACCCCCTGTTGTGCTTTGTGTCCTAATTTTAGTAATTGTTTTTCTAATTTTGTGATGAATTTCAGAATTTTTGAAATGAAAAATCATAATTATTGATTATGCAATACTTTTTGAGTTTTTTTCAGTGTTTGAGGCTAGGAGATGATATTTTTTGAATGTTGGCACCTGGCATTTTGCAAACAGGTTGTTTGATTTTGTATCCTGTTTGATGAATTCTTGGAATTGAAAAATGATAATTGACGATGATACAATGTTGTGAAAGATCTTGTAAATAAAATAGATATAGATTCTATTATTGAAGAATTCGCAGATGTGAAAGATCGTCGAGCACAACTTTCTCTAGCTAATTTTAAATCTTGAATATGTTATTTTGTTTTTGCAATGAAACGAATTCTCGTAAGCTTTTTTAAGATTGTAAATTATTTGAAAAATCTTAAATTCTCATAAAATAGGCTTTGTCATTATAGTTGGGGGGGGGATAAAATTCGGGGGCACTGCCCCCGAACCCCTGTGAGGGGAGGTACCCCCTCATGGCCCCCCTCTCCTGAGATTCCTGGGTCCGCCCCTGCTCACTGATGATTGTGAACCACAAAATAGATAGATATTTTGAGTTGATTAGCATCAGTAAAAGGAAATGTTAAATAGAAGGAACTTATGGATCATTTTCTTGATACCATGTTTTAGATTAGCTCACTTCCCTCAAGGTTAGAATTAGAAATGGCTTTCTAAAATTTCCTGTATGAGTACTCTTTAAAATAAGAAAAAAGTGGAAACTGCAGGGATAGTGTGGGAGAATATTTTACAATTGAATATCGCAGTTGATATAAATATTAATTTAAGATGTATTTAGCATTTCCTATGATTAGTTACAACTTGATCAGTTTTTGCATTTGATACTTGTGGTTTTTATGTTTAGATATATGGTTCTGCAGGTTTGTGCTCCCTGTCTCGTTGACCAATTTTCGAGCATGCATGGATAGAAGGGAGTCTTAGGGTTCATGGAGTCTCAAGAAAACTTTCCTTTCACCATGCAATGGATAGTTCCAAATATTGTGATAAACCCTCATGCATTTCCTTCCCGACAAACTCCTAGTCAACTTTTAGAGGCTGCTTTGGGCAAAGAGATCGCTCTTGGAGGTGCACTAAAATATGCCACCACATTTTCAACTCCATCAATGGAAGCTGTAACTGATCAGCTTCATAGGTATGAGCTCGAAATGAGCAAATTAAACTTCACTATATATGAATTTTTTTAGTTAACATTTAATTAATACTAGTGCATCTGACTAGCAGGCTTGGATTCTTAAGATGGGGAAACGAGAGAATTAACGATGATTGTACCGGTGAAATGGTTTGTTCCATCATTTTTATGGGTCCTACAATCTACCGCGCCTGACTCATGGCTAAAGACAAAGTGAAATTCAAGAACACAGGGCCAGTCCACTCCTTACTTATCAGCCAGTGGCAGATCAAAAGCGTTTCAGTGGAATCAAGTTTGGCGAAATGGAAGGCAATTGTTTAATAGCCCATGGTGCTGCAGCCAACCTGCATGAACGCCTCTTCACCCTCAGTGATTCCTCACAGATGGATATGTGTAGAAAATGCAAAAATATGGCAAATGTAATACAAAGATCAGTACTTGGTGGATGAAAAATTCAAGGTCCCTATTGTCGTTTCTGTTAAGATTAATGTGCCATATGGGGCAAAGTTACTGTGCCAGGAGCTATTCAGCATCGGGATATCTCTCAAGTTGGACACGACGCGAAGATATGACGAGTTCCCAGTTGATTTGTGTCTATTGTGGTGTTTAAGAAAGTACTATGACATTGTTGTTGTATAAATATTTATGTTCTATTTGTCTTGTTGGGAAAATCTCTAATTAAACTAAACTTGTTCAATCAACATTGTTAATCTAAACTGTCATTTTGAGACGCATCAATACTATTATGATTATTAGTTTCATAGTTTGCATCACCCAATGCCACTTTTTTTATATTCTTGCTAGCTTCTTTAGAAGCCTCCCATGCATCATCCCCGGTCTGCTTTGCCTTTTCTCTCAAGTTCACCTACATATCTCTAGCTTTCACAGTCCCTTCTTTTGCCATTTCAGCCCCACACTCGACGTGTCCATGGCCGCATCACAACCTTTTTCTTTGCCATTTCTACCTTCCCTTAAATCTTCGTTCAAGTTCATAGTTCCATCCTGAAAATTATTAAAAATGATAAACATAAACATGTATCATGAATATTACTTAATTCGTAAAAGAAAAATTCCAGAGAAAGATTTACCATATAATTGTTCGATACAGAGCTTAAGAAAGCTCTTAAGATTGGATTACTCAGTTTAAAAACAGCTAATTTTCTAGTATACATTGTCATGTATTTAGTTTATTGATTGTGTATTTGATATCAAAAAACTGCTCGTCTAAGTAGTAGAGAATGTATGTCATGCTGTTAGAATTCTACGACTGCAATATCAGATGTGAAATAGTTATACAAGAAATGCACAAGTTGAGTACCACTAATGTTAGATAGTTTTGGAAGGAGGGCAGTAAAATTCATCGGTAATTAAGATGAAGAAAAAAGGGCATTCCAAAGATAGCAGGATATAATGCTTTCTATTTCATTAGTCATCCAATTCGAAGGCTGAGATATACATAATGAGGGCCAGTATAAAATTGAATCACTTGGATCATCAGTTCTCTACCAGCCCTCTCGGTATCAATTGAAGTTCTCTTGGTTTAAATTATGTTTTCTCACTTTCTAGATGAAAATTAAACTGAGAGAGAGAGAGAGAGAGAGAGAGAGAGAGAGAGAGAGAGAGAGAGAGAGAGAGAGAGAGTTATTGTTATGATTGTCCTATCTCAATCTCATCTAGCCATGAAACAACTTCATCAATGGACTGTTGTCTTCTAAGATCCTGGTCTATACATTTACAAGCTATAACGAGCACCTCCATAAGTTTTTCTTCACGATCTCTATCTCGAAGTGATGAATTGAATATATCCTCCTCCCTCATTTTAGGCTTCTTTTGAAACACCTATGCCACCCAATCCCCGCAATTCTTTCCCTTGCAAATCTCCATAGGTCGCCTTCCAGTAAGAAGCTTGAGAAGAACAATTCCAAAACTGTAAACATCACCTCTAAACGTTGTTGTTAACATCTGATTGTGTTCAGGCGGGATATATCCCAAGGCGCCAACCAAATGTGTGGTTACGTGAGTATCATAGGGACAAAGTAATCTTGAGAGTTCGAAATCAGCTAAATGTGCTTGAAATCTATCATCCAAAAGAATATTGTTGGTTTTGATGTCTCGATGAATTATATTTGGCTCCTTGTGCAAATAAGCTAATCCACGAGCTTGCCCTAAAGCTATTTTCAACCTGTTATCCTCCCTAAGGAATGAACTCCCATCAACTCTTTCATGTAACCAATAATCCAAGCTTCCATTTTCCTTATAGGAATAAATTAACAGACTGTCATTCCCGTAGCGACATTATCGTTGTAGAGAAACAAGGTTCTTATGCTGAGATCTAGAGAGGGCTTCTACTTCAGCCTGAAACTCACGTTCATTCTGCTCACAATCCCCAGAAAGCCTCTTGATTGAAACTTTCAAACCATTAGGTAGGCCCACCTTATAAATCAGACCAAATCCTCCACAGCCAGTTTGAAGGGTTGAAATTATTTGTTGATTTTAGCAAGTCTGCGATTGAAAAATCTTTCCAGTCTGCATTCTTAAAGAGCACTAGCTTGGAGGTCCAAATGCATTAAATAACCCTGCTTGCCTGCTAATTTCCTCGTCCAAGTCTTCAATTGGTACTCCGCCATCTCCTCCCGATATCCTACGTAGAATGAATGGCCAGAAGTGAAGTAAAGCAATCCCAATATTTTAGCCCGCTGATTGTTATTCAATGTATGCTGCTCCAAACAAATTTCTTATATGCAATAGGTGGACTCAATGCTCTGGATGATTGGTGAATGCGTTGTAATGGGTCTCAAGAATTCCATTTTTCTGTATAACAATTTTTGAAATTTGAATAGAAATGTATTATCTTTTGTTTCAAATGGAAATCCAATTTTGTTGCTTAAATTTAGGATTATCGAATTGTTGTTAGTTTCATTTTTAATATATATATATTAGTTTGCTTAAAATTTAGGATGAGTTTTTTACAATATCTTTGATTCAAGGTGTCATATTTACAATAAAAATATTCTATGTGGCAACATGCAAAACCAAGTTTCATTACATGGTATCAGTGCAACTTTCCCTAATTTTTACTGAATAACGTTGCCCAGCCCAAACCATTCAACCCATGGTAGAATATGAGAAAATTAGGCCAATAAAGTTGTCCAAACCATTCAACCCATAGTAGAATATGCGAAAATTAGGCCTAACCATCCTTAATACTACCATTTTGAATGCTTTTGCTTCCAAGGATAATTTTTACTGAATATTACATCAAAAAGAAAACCCAGGGAATTACCACCTATTTTAAAATATCAATATCCCAGAAATCTTTTAATAATTCATTTAAGTGAAAGTTTTAAAGGATGTAGTACTATTTGATAATGAGAGGAAACAAATGTAAGAAATAACTCCTAAGAACAAAAAAGAAATAAAGTAATAATAATCGTCCAAACCTCCTAAAAATTTGAGATATCATATATTTCGTGTTGTGATTAAATTAGTATTTCACGATAAAATAGGTAAAATAAGGTGAGTTGGAAGGAGGAAAAAAAAGGCAAAAGGCTAAGGAATTATCAGACTTGAAAAAATTGGTATGACAATGATCAGATGCGTGAAGAAATAGAGATGACGTTTTCACTACAATAAAAGTGACTTTTTATGACATACATTTGCGGCGTACATATAAGGTATGCTGTAAACTTAGATTATTTACGGTGTGCAAAAATAGCGTGTCGTAAAATTGACATACTATTTTACGGCGTACAAAATAGAACGCTGTAAAAATTGAGGTAAAAATATGTTGTTTACGGCGTGCAAAATGGCACGCCGTAAAAGGCTGGATAAAACTAACCCACGCGAATGGTAAATTTGGTCGCCCATTTATTTGGCTATTGTTGGACCTTCACAATTGCCTCTCTCTTAGACCTGAACCTTTAGCACCACCTCCTTCTTCGACTTTCAGCACTGCCCACGACTTCAGCACCGCCCACTCTTTCTTTGACCTTCAGCACCGCTAACGACCGGTTCTACTTCTTCCAACTTCAAAACTCAACCTTCCACGGTTTCGTCTTCTTCTTCTCAAACTTCCACAATCCAACAACGAGGGCGAGAGGCGGAGATGTGTGCCACTTCTTCTTGAACGTCGCAAGCCTTGAGGCCAGTTCCTCATTCTGATGACTGTAAAGATGATTGATGAATTTTGATTTGAGATCGATAAATATTAAATTAGAATTATTTCTGATTTTGTGTTCATGAATATTATTCTTATTGTTATTATTATTTTGTGATTTTGAATAATGATATGTGATTTTTACTTGCTTGTTGCTTTTGTATTTGGGTAATTTCTTTTTCTGCTATATGTGGATCGATAACTGTGATTCATTTGTTGTTACTTAACCTTTGTTCAATCTTGTCTTTGAAACATAAGAGAGAGAAAAATGTATAGAACTATGTAGATTTATTAAAATGTATTTGGATTGAGCCTCGAGGGATTTGATTTTGAGCCTCTTTTCTTCTAGAAAGCACATTTGGCCAAGCTTTAAAAAAGTTTAAGAATTGAGAGGTCTTACCTACCACTCCTACCATGGGTATGCATCTTATTCATGCAAACTTAGCAACTCTCCTCCTTCTTTTAAATATTGTTTTCTTGCCACTGAACTTGGTAAAACAAATGTTGATTTCTTTTACTTCTTTTGATTTTTATGAACTTCTTTCTAATAGATTTTAACGTCTAGAATTTTGAGTAAAATAACATCAGCTTCGTTGTTTGGGATTTCGGCGGTGGGGGAGAAGCTGGGAACTTTTGTTTTAATCACGTTCTATGATCAATATGTAACTTTCATTGAGTCAATGTTTTATATTTTTCTCATCTTTTACATGCAGAGCTTCTATGTGCATTACCTGAAAAATGAGGCTCAAGAATGGTAGTTATTCATCTAACCATGGAGAAGAGGTAATCATTAGGAAGGAAACCAACATGAAATGCAAAAAGACAACTTTAAACACACACCCTGTTTCTTTCACCGTTGATTTTTTTTGTGCCCCTTGCATTATTTTCTCAATAATGATAGTCTCCCAACTTTGGTTACAATGGGGTTCACAGTGTCTGAGATCTTGCGAGAATTTAGTAAACAAAATATCGCGATATTTTGACAAAAAATTTTAAAAACCATTTGACCACATTTACGTTATATCCCATACCCAAAATTGGAGATTTCCCAAACCCTGAACACAGTAAAACACGATATCTGCGTCCCATAGGAGCTGGGCTTGAGCATTGTGCTACCGAAAACCCACCGGAGTTAGACGACGACGATTGACATTGTGTTGGTTTGCTTTGCACTTCGAAAATAATCTCAAAATTCTGAAAGAACAAACAAATCTTCAGAATCAAGAAGAACGGAGCTATTATGTTAGAGCTTGGTAAGAGAAAGACCTCATTTTTCTTATTTATTAACTATTTATTACTTTAATCTTCAAATTTCATTTTGTCCTGCTATGTGGTTGTCATTCAGTGCTGACATTAATGTTTTCGGTTTTCAGAATGTTTATCTTTTATCTTTTTTCTATATGTGTGAACTGGAAATTGGGTTTTGTGGATTTATGGGTGACATTTCTTGGAGTTCAGTGTGTGAATTCTTCATGATTTGTGCTGGGGCAAGCTTTCGTTCTGTTTGATAGAAAGCTTGACAATTTGTAGAAATACTTGGGGGTAAGATTTTTGACATTGGTTTGGGTGGTGGAGGATTTTAGTGTTCAATTTTCGTTGCACCATCTATAAACATCATGACATAGCTCTCTATTTTCCCTCTACACAGCTTCTCTTTTTCTTGTATAGATTCCGTTAACATTAAGATTTTCGATTCCTTTCTCCAATGTGTAGGGAGATGAATTATGGGGTTATTTTAAATTTTTACAATTTAAATTGTTGGAGGGGGAGGAGGCTTATAGCTAAAAGAAAATTTTTAATTTCAAGAGGGTAGATATTTTGAATAAATTGTCATAATATTAGTGATCAATGGGCGGGAATTCGAACTCAGAATGTTGAATTGGATCAAATATGTGAGGATGAAGATATTGTAGAGAATAATCAGCTAATTTTGGGTGATTGGGTTGGATTGAATAATGAATTGATGGAGGAGGCTACTGAGATTATTACTCCAGAAGTTGGGATGAAGTTCTCTACTTATGAGGAGGTATTTGAATTCTATAGGAAGTATGCTATCAAGGTTGGGTTTCCCATGTGTAAAAGAAACTCCAAAAAGGGCGTATATGGGAACTTGACCAATGCCACTTTCACTTGCAGCCGAGAAGGGAGAAAGGCTAGTAGAAGCAATTTAATGAAACCTCGCCCGACAATTCAAATGGGATGTAAGGCGAAGATGATCATTTGGTCCGATGTTTCCGGCATGTTTCATATTACAAGAGTTTCTCTTCAACACAATCATAAGACAAGTCCAACAAAATCAAGGTTGTATCGCTGTAATTGCAAATTTAATGACACAGGTGAAACGAAAGCTTGAAGTAAACGACATAGCTGGAATTGCGATGCACAAGAGTTTCAATTTAGCTGTCGTTGATGCTGGAGGATATGAACAACTCGCATTCATCGAGAAGGATTGTAGGAATTATATAGGTAAGGTTCGACGTTTACGACTCGGAGAAGGTGATGCCATAGCAATACAATCTCACTTTTTGAAAATGCAAAAGAATTGCCTTGGTTTCTTCTTCAGCTTAGATGTAGATAATGATTTTCGTTTGAAGAACGTGTTTTGGGCAGATAATAGGTGCAAATTGGCATACAAGGAATTTGGGGATGTTGTTACATTTGAGACAACTTATCTGACGAATAGGTATGATATGTCATTCGCCCCCATTTGTTGGTGTGAACGATCATGGTCATTCGACATTGTTGGGATGTGGTTTGATATCTAGTGAGGAGACGAAGACATTCGTTTGGCTGTTTAAGACTTGGTTGGAGTGTATGGATGGGGTAGCCCTTGATGGTATCATTACAGATCAAGAGAGAGCTATGCAGAATGCAATTGAAATTGTGTTTCCAAATACGAAGCATAGGTGGTTGTTCGCTAGAAACACACCGCAAGTGCACGTATCGAATACAAGTGATAGTGGACTAAATGAGTCCGGTTTATCGATCCCACAAGGATTGTCTATTCAATTACACCCTAGTTTTAATTAATTTAACCAAGGGACATACACAATAAAGTTTTGGTTTTGGAAATGATTTAATACTAGAGCTAAAATCGCAATTGTAAGTAAATAACAAAAAAATAATGATAAATAGATGATAAATGAGTGTTGGGTTTCTTGATTCGACTTGACCTAATTGAATTCTCAACAAGCAAATAGAAATGCAATTTATTAATCATGTTAGATCCAATTTTCCACGCTTAGCCAATTACCTCACTCGAGTGAAATCAACCCTGATTAGTGGAATTAGCCTACTATATCTCTATGTCGATTAAAAACACACCAATTGCATTAAACATTTGTGAAAATCAATGGATCATCTAGGGTTTTAGGTATATCTTTATCCTAAACAAGAACCTAGAGCAAATATTGTATTGATTTAGAATACACAACAATTTCTCAATAATTGCACATCCCATGAATTCAAAGCATAAATGTGGCCACAATAAATGCAAGTCAATAAATACAACAATAAATGTACAAGATAATAAATAGCCTAAATTCTTAATACAAGCATTAAAATCAACTAAGCTTGGTCAAGTTTCATCAATCATCCCAACATAAAATAGTTTAGCCCATGATGATATAACAATAAAATTCAAGAATTAAAAACATCATTTCAACAATGGATTAAAGTAAAAAGAGAAATATAAGGATTAAGCAATAACTACTTCCCTTAACCAATGATTCTTACTTCAAAATGTCAATATTCTTCCACAATGGCATGAGTATTTCGCCCCTCAATCAACATTCATCAACTATACTAACTAATTACAAGAGAAAATGACAAGAGATTAGCAAGAAAATGAAGAACAAAAGAAAGAAAATGAGTTTTTGGATGAAAAATGGAGAAAAAGTCCTCAAACCCTAGCCAAATCACCCCCAAAATAGCCAAAAATCACATAGATCTTTGTCCTACAGCGCAAAATATTTTTCAAAATTATGACCAAGCGATCGCGTGGCTGAATGACTCGCGATCGCGTGGTTGATTCGCGAACGCGAACTGTTAGAGCCACGTGATCGTGTGGTTCACCTGGGTGCGATTTTGCATCTCCGTCCTTCAATAATTTTTTCAATTACGGGTCCTCCAACTTTCAATGTAGATCAACTTGGTCCCCAAAGTTTCCAATTTCTTTCAATTGAGCCCTTCCAAAAGTGCATATGAGTCCGTCAACTTTGGAAACTTGCAATGTAGTCCTTCGAACAATTGCACATGCGATCCACAACTTTCTGGAAGTGACAATTTGTTCCCCAAACTTTGATTCTTTGAAGGATTTGACTCTTTTCTCCTCAATTTCTTCAACTATTCATCCATTTATCTTCTTTCTTGTGTTTTCTCCATGAAGTTGATTGTTAAACCTATTTAACCACAAAATATGCACAATTAAGTAGGTATTTGTCCAAATTACTCAAAAAGTACTACCATAAATGTATGAAATAGGCATGTAAAATGCACTGAACAAATACCCCCAAACTTAAACTCTTGCTCGTCCCGAGCAAGAATATTTACATGCATCTACAAAAAGTGACATAATGATCAACAATGCTAGATACTTGCAATATTTCATGAGTGTGAAATTTCATAATTAATTCACAAGTATGTTCCCAAATAATGCTACAAAAATGAGTTTGACTTATCCGATGTTCGATCGGCGCGTATGTGCATAGGCACTTTCAACCGTCAATAAGATTCAAGAGTGTTGATGAGTAAAGAGGTTTCAAGTCAGAACTAACCTACCATTATTTTTTAATTCTTTCCTTTACCACTCGTGACATTCATCCCCCAATGAATAATTTTCTTTCCACTCTCGGGATGCAATTCTAGAGGGCACTCTCAAATCACTCTTTCTTTTTCCACTCTAGTATGGGTGTGTTTTATCGACAATCTTGACAACCTAGAAATACAGTGACTCTCCACTAATGAGTGCTTCGACATTCAAGTTTATACCAAGAAATTCAAACCCACTATTCATCTAAGCCCTTATGCAAGTACAAATACATGATTTCTAACAACTAACATGATGTTTGCTCGTGACTTCCCCACTCCCTTAAGCTTTCTAATTGATCCATGTAGCGAGCTTTAGGTCGGAAGCTCCCCGATTTGTTAGATCAAAGGGTACCAGGTTTCAAAATACCCCTACGGACTTATTAACTCGAGTAAAAATGGCTACGAAGTGGGGTAGACTTATTAAGCGAATGCAATGATAATGTGCTTTTTTTTTCAAGTGTGTGTGTGAGTTCTCTACTCATTAAGCTTTCTAATTGACCCATGTAGCGAGCTTTCGGCCGGTGACTCCCAAGTTTCAAATTTAAGGCACCAAGTTTCAAAATATTCCTACGGGCTTAATTACTAGAGGCAAAAAGGTTTCGAGATAGGGCAATGCAATGCAAAAATTAAAATGGGCTTAGAACTCTAGCATATGGTCATTACTTAGCTTATACTCGGCGAAAGACACTCCACACAAAGATGTACTTCCACATGCATGGAATCACCACACGTCTAGACCGTTTCCTTTGATAGGTCAACCACCCTCAAACTTGTCTTACATTATGGTCAAGAGATCTAGAGCATTAGGAACATTGGATATGTTGATATAAATTAACATACAAGCTCACAACCTAGTTCATCTACTCCAATAACCTCTTCCCCTTCAACAATTCCCAAACTCACCGACAATTAAACATGACTATTGTGCTCAATGTACATATGATCTTACATGGATAAGCATTTTATAGAAAGTAGCACAAGTAGCAAATTTGGTCATAACTCATGAATTAACAACAATTTCAAATATCAAAATCTTATAAGACGACAAGGCTATCTAGCATTAGCATGCTAATATTCCAAACAAAATAAACAATTTCAAACATCAAAACACCAAGGGCCGGCAAGGCAATCTAAAATGTTCACATAGCAACATGATCCCAACACCCCCAAACTTAAATCAAACATTGTCCTCAATGTTGACAATAGCATAATGAAAAGAAAGGAATGGGTGATGGAACTTCCCCGGATTGATGTGTGAATGATGTTCCAAATTGACCTAAGCTTTGATTCTCTTGATACGCAAATCTCCCCCAAACTTGTTGAGGACAAGGTTGCTTAGCATTTCAAAAATTTTGAACCTACAAAAGTTGGTGATTAAACAAGTTAGACATAATAAAAATGCAACAAGTAGATATCAACAAGTAATTAAAAGAGTAGAAATTTGGGTTGCCTCCCAAAAAGCACTTGGTTAAAGTAATGAGCTCGACTTTTGGATACGATTACTCCAGATTTGCAAGAGGGATGGATGACTTCTCCTTTTCATAATCACCCCCAAGTATGGCTTCAAGCGTTGTCCATTGACTTTGAAGTTCCCTTTGCTTCCATGGTAAAGTTTGACCGCTCCATGTGGGAAGATTTGAGCAATAGTGAAAGGTCCTGACCATCTAGAGCGGAGTTTATCGGGAAACAATCGAAGTCTTGAGTTGTAAAGAAGTACTTGTTGCCCAACTTGGAAGTCCCGCTTCACAATGTTCTTGTCATGCCACCTCTTTGTCTTCTTTTTGTAAATCCGAGTATTTTCATATGACTCAAGTCGCAACTCGTCAAGTTCATTGAGTTGGAGTGGTCTTTTCTCACCGGCCAACTTCATATCAAAATTCAAGACTTTTGTTGCCCAATATCCGAAAGATGACATGCTTTTCCAAATAAGAGGCGAAAGGGAGACATACCAATGGGGTTTTGAAGGCGGTGCGGTATGCCCATAATGCATCATCCAATTTCTTGGACCAATCCTTCCTCGAGGCATTCACCATTACTTCAAAAAATTTCTTCAACTCTCTACTTGAAATCTCTACCTGCCCACTTGTTTGTGGATGATAAGGAGTGTATATTCGATGTTTGACTCCATACTTGGTCAAAAGTGAGTCGAAGAGGCGGTTACAAAAGTGTTTTCCTCCATCACTAATGATAGCTCAAGGGATGCCATAACGAGAAAAAATATTTTTCTTTAAAAAGTTCATCACCACTTGAGCATCATTGGTGGGGAGTGCTATCGCTTCTACCCACTTTGACACATAGTCCACCGCAACTAAATTGTATTGATTAGAAAAGGACGATGGAAAAGGTCCCATAAAATCAATACCCCAAACATCGAATATCTCCACTTCTAAAATAGAATTTAAAGGCATTTCATTTCAATTAGAGATATTACCTAGGCGTTGGCATCAGTCACATTTGGACACAAGTGTGTGAGCATCCTTGAATAAAGTGGGCCAATAAAATCCCGACTGAAGAACCTTTGATGCGGTTTTCACTGCACCAAACTGACCTCTATAAGGTGAAAAGTGACATTGCTTAAGAATCTTCTCCATCTCCTCCTCGGACACACACCTTTTCATGATTTGATCCAGACCCCTTTTGAACAACAACGGGTCATCCCAAAAATAGTGCTTGATATCCGCAAAGAACTTCTTCCTTTGTTGATAAGAGCGGTCCGAGGGATTGATTCCACTTGCAAGAAAATTCACATGGTCCGCATACCATGTCACACTAGAAGCTTGTAGAAGATCCATGATTTGGAAAAGTTGCTCATCCGGGAATACCTCACTTATCTCTTCATCAATAACTTCCTCGGTTTTCTCAAGTCTAGATAAGTGATCGGCTACAAGATTCTCGGTCCCCTTCTTGTCACGAATCTCCAAATCAAACTCTTGGAGAAGAAGAACCCATCTAAATAACCGCGACTTAACATCTTTCTTTGCCAACAAATACTTGAGGGCCGAGTGGTCGGTATACACAATCACCTTGGAGCCAATAAGATATGACCGAAACTTATCAAAAGCAAAGACCACCGCTAGCATTTCCTCCTCGGTAGTAGCATAATTCAATTGAGCATCGGTCAATGTTCTACTAGGATAGTAGATGACATGTATGATTTTGTCCTTCCTTTGCCCCAACACCGCCCCATGGCATAATCACTTGCATCACACATAAGCTCAAAGGACAAACTCCAATCCGGAGCCACAATAATAGGTGCCGTGATGAGTTTCTTTTTAAGAGTGTTAAAAGCTTGAAGACACTCTTTAGAGAAATCAAATGTGGCACTCTTCTCAAGCAAAGAACAAAGTGGCTTTGTGATTTTTGAGAAATCCTTGATGAATCTCCTATAAAATCCCGTATGTCCCAAGAAGCTTCTTATGCTCTTTACCGAGATTGGGGGAAGTAATTTTTCAATAACTTGAATTTTTGCCTTATCAACCTCAATCCCCTTACTTGAAATCCGGTGTCCAAGAACTATCCCCTCTCGAACCATGAAATGGCATTTTTCCCAATTCAAAATCAAATTGGTATCCTCACATCTTTTTAGCACCATTCTCAAATTATTCAAACAATCATCAAATGAAGTACCAAAAACCGAGAAGTCATCCATAAATACCTCAATAAATTTCTCCAAAACGTCGAAGAAGATAGCCATCATGTACCGTTGGAAAGTGGCGGGGGCATTGCAAAGACCGAATGGCATCCTCCTATATGCAAAATTTCCATATGGGCATGTGAATGTTGTCTTCTCTTGATCCTCCGGGGCTATAGGAACTTGATTATAGCCCGAATACCCATCTAGGAAGCAATAATGAGAGTGACCCACCAATCGCTCAAGCATTTGATCGATGAATGGAAGGGGAAAATGATCATTCCTAGTAGCATTGTTAAACTTGCGATAGTCAATGCAAACTCTCCACCCTGTTACTGGCCTTGTTGGAATAAGCTCATTATTTTCATTCTCCACCACAGTAACACCTCATTTCTTTGGCACTACTTGCACCGGGCTTACCCATGCACTATCCGAGATTGGATAGATAATACCTGCATCAAGCCACTTCACCACTTCGGCTCTTACCACTTCCTTTATGTTAGAATTTAAACGACGTTGATTCTCCATCGACGGTTTGAAATCATCCTCCATAAGAATTTTATGAATGCATAACGAAGGGCAAATACCTTGAATATCCGAGATGGTCCATCCAATAGCCTCCTTGTGCTCCCTCAATACCCGAAGCAATTTGTCTTCCTCCACCTCATTCGATAAATTAGAAATAATTACCAGAAGGGTAGAAGATTCCCCCAAGTAAGCATACCTCAAATGAGAAGGAAGAGACTTTTGCTCGAGGTAGTGGCGGTGAAGAACTCTTTTTCAACTCCTCAAAGTAGGGGACCCTCTTGTGTTGATATTGAGGTGATGCCTCCAAGTAATGATCCATTTGTTCGACTTCATGATCATCATCCTCAATATTCAAAGAGTGGGTAATGCAAGACTCCAATACATCCTTAGAAAGCCCACGGTTGAAGGAGTTTACCACTAGATGATCAATTACATCCACCCGAAACACATGAGTTGGACTCCGAGGGATATTTAATGGCCTTCAACACATTGAAAGTGACTTGCTCATCTTGTACTCTCAATATCAATTGCCCCTCTAGAACATCAATAAGAGCCCTCCCGGTTGCTAAAAATGGCCTTCCCAATATGATTGGAATGTTATGATCTTCCTCCATGTCTAGAATAAGGAAATTATCCGGAAAGATGAATTTATCCACCTTCAAAAGAACATCCTCAATGATATTCCGAGGATATTTGATGGACCTATCTACCAATCGTAGAGACACGGTGGTTGCTTTAGCTTCCCCCAATTCCAATTTCCTGAAAATGGACAAAGGCATCAAATTAATGCTAACACCAAGATTACATAAATCTTTAATAAAATTAACATTACCAATAGTGTATGAAATAGTAAAACTCCTTGGATCTTTAATTTTTGGAGGAAGCTTATTTTGAATGATTGCACTACATTCCTTAGTTAGCATCACCGTCTCATGCTCTTCAAGTCTTCTTTTGTTGGATAGAATATCCTTCATGAACTTGGCATTTGAGCCAGAGCATCAGCAAAAGGAATGTTGATGTGTAGGTTCTTGAACACTTCCAAAAACTTGCCAAATTGACTATCAAGTTTTTGCTTTTGCAACCTTTGAGGAAAAGGGATAGGAGGCACATAAGCCTTGATCGGCGTTGAGCCTTTGATGTTGATGATTCCGGCTCACTTTCCTTTGGCACTTCAAAAAAAAATTCGGATGCTTGAATAGACTCATTTTCTTCAATGGGGGCCTTGTTTGATTGAGTTTTTGATTGTGGGGCCGTGATCTCTGGAAATTGTACCCCACTCCTTGTTGTAATAGCTTGAACATTCTCCCTAGGATTTGTCTCGGTGTTGCTAGGGAAAGCTCCTTGTTGCCTTTCTGATAGAAGTTTTGCTATTTGGCCCACTTGATTCTTCAAATTTTTCAAAGAGGCATCATTGCGTTCTTGATATTGCAATTGATAATTTACTAGCTTGGTGATAGCATCTTCCCATCCCTCTTTCTTTTCTTGTGGCTTTGGATTCAACACATTGTGATTGTTGCCATAAGATAGATTTGGATGACTCCTCCAACCGGGATTGTAAGTAGGAGAATATGGATTGAACCCTAGCCGTTGGAAATTTTGAGCATAAGCAACTCGCTCGGTAGATGATGAACCACTTGCCACTAATGGACACATAGAGCTTTGATGATTAGCCCCACATATATCACATACTGGAGGGACTTGAACCATGTTGACGGGCTGAGAGGTTGAAATAGATAACCCTTCCACTTTCTTGGCTAAGGAGTCAATCTTTGACAAGATAAGTGCATAATCATCACCCCCACGTGCACCACTAGAACTCCTTGGTGCACTTCTATCCGGCCACATTGCACTTTGTTCACTCATGATCTCAAACAAGTCATAAGCCTTTAGAATGCTATTTGTTTTGATAGACCCATTAGAAGATGAGTCCACATTTGAACGGCAAGGAGGAGTTAACCAGGCATAGAAGTGGTTGACTTGTTGCCCCAATGTAATCCCATAATTCGGGCACTTCCTAAGCATATCCTTGAATCTCTCCCAAGCTTCATGAAAGCTCTCCATCTCGAATTGTTGAAATGTTATATCATGCTTGAGTTTAGCAAATCTAGATAGTGGGAAAAATTTTGTAGTGAATCTTTCGACAAACTCTGCCCAAGTAGTGATGCTCCCCGGAGGCAAAGTATCAAGCCATTCTCTTGCTTTGTTTTTCAAAGTGTGTACAAATAACCTCATCCGGATTGCCTCCACATTCACACCCTCATAGTTGAAGTTGCTACAAATATCTAGGAAACGTACCACATGGGCATGTAGATTTTCATCTGTCCTCCCATAGAATGAGATATTGTTGGAGAATAAATTGATGACATCCGGCCGAAGTTGAAAATTTGGATGATTGTAGGAGGGATAGACAATGCTTGACTGATTCTCGACAATAGGAGGATTCATGAAGTCTCCAAAAAGCATGTCTTCTTCATTAACAACGGGCTCTTGAACTTGAGGGTCAAAACCGGGTGGGATTCACCCCTTGGAGGAATTGCAGCTGGAGCATTAAGCTCGATGTTAACTCTTTCTCCTTCCATGCCAGTAAGAAGTTGTCTCCTAGCTTCTCGTTGTTCTCTTAACCTACATCAAAAAGTTCCCTCAATATCCGGATCTATTTCAACTAGATCACGACTTCTACTTCGACGCATGCACAATTAACAACCTAGAATAACACAAGAAATTAGAAGATTTCTTATACAAAAAAAAAACAAAAAAAACAAAAGAAAATTTGTACAAGAAATAAAAGTAACTAATAGTCAAAACTAATATCAACTAAAATGTAATTTAAATAGAAACAATCCCCGGCAACAGCGCCAAAAAACTTGTTCACTAGAAACACACCGCAAGTGCACGTATCGTATACAAGTGATAGTGGACTAAATGAGTCTGGTTTATCGATCCCACAAGGATTGTCTATTTCAATTACACCCTAGTTTTAATTAATTTAACCAAGGAATACACACAATAAAGTTTTGGTTTTGGAAATGATTTAATACTAGAGCTAAAATCGCAATTGTCTATTTCAATTACACCCTGTTAGAGCCACGCGATCGCCTGGTTCACCTGGGCGCGATTTTGCATCTCCGTCCTTCAATGATTTACAATTGGGGTCCTCCAACTTTCAATGTAGATCAACTTCGTCCCCAAAGATTTCGATTTCTTTCAATTGAGCCCTTCCAAAAGTGCACATGAGTCCGTCAACTTTGAAAACTTGCAATGCAGTCCTTCGATCAATTGCACATGCGATCCACAACTTTTCGGAAGTGACAATTTGTTCCCCAAACTTTGATTTTTTGAAGGATTTGAGTCTTTTCTCCTCAATTTCTTCAACTATTCATCCATTTATCTTCTTTCTTGTGTTTTTTCCATGAAGTTGATTGTTAAACATATTTAACCACAAAATATGCACAATTAAGTAGGTATTTTTCCAAATTACTAAAAAAGTACTACTATAAATGTATAAAATATGCATGTAAAATGCACTCAACAGTGGTGTTTATGACACATTTTGAAAAAATGGCCCGAGAAATTTGGTTATCACCCCCAGAAAAAATCAATAATGCATATTGTACATGAAGTAGTATATGATTCCCAAATTCTGGATGAGTTCAAAAATGGCTGGGGGTCGATGCTTAATAAGTATGACTTGTATGAGCACGATTGGTTGTCAGGTTTGTACCGAGAGAGAGGACATTGGGTCCCATGCTATTTGAGAACTAGCTTTTGGGTCGGGATGTCAACCACGGAAAGAAGTGAAAGTATTAATGCTTTTTTCGACGATTATGTCCATTCAAAATCATCTTTGAAGCAGTTTGTTTATCAGTATGAGCGGGCATTGATGAGCAAAGTTGAGAAAGAGTTTCACGCAGATTTCAAATCTTATACTCAAATGATACACTGTTCAACTGCCTTCAGTTTGGAAAAATAATTCCAATCTGTCTACACAATTGCAAAATTCAAAGAGTTCTAAGCAGAGCTCTTAGGGAAGGTCTACTGCGATCTTATGTCCATCGAGGATGGATATGATGGTGTGAGATACATCATTCGGGAGGATATCATACTAGATGATTTTCAAAAGAGAAATAATTTCACTGTTATTTTTGAGAGGGACAAATTTTAAATTGTACGCAGTTGCCACTTGTTTATAATTTAGGTGTATCATTTGTAGACATTCCCTTTCGGTATTGATTAGAGAAAATATTAAAGTACTTCCGGATGGTTACATACTTAGGAGATGGAGACGAGATGTTGTTAGAGCATACATTAGGGTGAAGAGTAACTATGATGGTTCAGTTAGCACTCCGGTTCAGTTACGATGTAGAGCATTCGAGAAGATGGCTAACTTGTTAGCGGATGATGAAGATCGCATCTAGGAGTTGCTTCAGTGGATAGAAATGCGTAAAAATGCAATTATTATCGGACAAGACAACATTTTATTACCCTCTAACTGTGGAAAAGAGGACAAGACATCAACAAAGTTATTACTAGATCCTCTGTTGCGGAAGACAAAGGGCGCTCCTCGGACGTTGCGGAAAAAATGTCCACTTGATACAAAAACTAAGAAAACAAAGGTATATATTGTTACATTATTATGTGTTCATAAACTTTTCTATGTACACTTTCTAATTTCGACCAATGGATTACTTCAGGGACTTAAAAACCAAACATAGGGGAGACATCGACCCAGATTCTTGATTCACATGTTACATCTTTCGCCCACGTAGTGGTACGTCAACATATTTGTTTTGATTAATAATATGTTTTGATTAATTATTTAATTTGTTTCATCAAATAAATGTACTTCACATTTTTTCCCTGTACAAGGAGGAGCATCACAGTCATGGGGTGGAGAGGTCAACTGGATTACACCTACCTTCGGGAGTCAAGCTGTTATGCCAGCCTATGCACCACAGCATCTGCTAGATGGATAATAGATCGGATGATATTTATTATGTAATATTGGTACATATTTTTTGACCTAACTATGAATGACATGAAGAATTCCTTTTGCGATTCATTTTGATTGTCGAAGTTGGTTATGTATATTGATACAACTTTTGTTGAATTTTATTACGTAATATGAATTCTGACTCCACTAATTTCTTTACACATGTCATCAAAGTGTTGATTGGTTTGTTTTCTTTTCATTCGTTTACTAAATTTGGGAGGAGTTTCACGCCACGATTTAGGTAAAAAAAAAAAAAAAACTGAATTGACGAAAGGTAGGTTCTGCCATCACGGTTCAAAATAAAACCTGAATCTACTTGCAAGCATAAAGGTTCTACTTGAGACAATATTTGCTACGACATTCGTAATTCATATTACAATCAGAGCTTCAGGTTCAAAAATTCAAACCTTGAAACCTTTTCGATCAACAATTCTAGCATAGCCGCGGTACTACAAGACATGAAGTTCTAAAACCAATACATAACAAATGACACAACATTAGTAGCTAAAATTATAAGGAAAAGCATCCATTAATTACATATGATGGTACAAAATTTACAAACATATTTCCACTTTCATTGTCTCATTCTTCCACCTTCTCCTTGCCTTTATCAGTCCGGCTTCGTTCACTCGGGCGAAAGTTTAACACGGTCACTTCCACCTTGTCTTCTTTTGATATACGTGCACACGTCTTCAGTACCTGCGATAATTGATCCGTCTCTTCTTCAGCCAAGTTCTTCACTTTAGCTCGGTTGCTTGACAATTCGTCCTCCCAAACAAAAAAACGACAACCCGTCTGAGAACAAGAATAGAACAAATTCCCCAAGTACTTGGAAGACGGTTTTTCAACCTCAGACAATCTGACTAATCCTTGTCCACAAACAGGGCATGTCATCTTTGTTGGACATCACCCAACCAATGTCCCGCTTGTCGACAACCATGACAAAATCCATAGTTCTTCCCCTTCATTTTGTGATCCTAACGTGTCAAACGCGTCAGCCCAGACATTGCATATCAATCCAAACCGACAAGAAAAGAAAACATACCCAAAACTCCAAAATCAACCAATATCAAACTAGAAAAAAAAAGTATGGTTTCGACATTTAGCACAACGAAATCACACAAGAATAACTTTCATATTCGCTGGATGACGAAAATGGAGGGCTGCCTCAACGAAAGACAAGACATTCATTAGTGAGATTTCTAATGCTTCAAGATTTGGAGTCCAAATTTTCAACATTGAATTTACTTCACCATAATAATAATCTTCTGAATAAGATCAAGATTTCCAATTGAGGGCTAACTTAAGGCTGCGTTCTCTTTGTATTTCAGTTTCCTGTTTTCATTTTCGAAAATGTTTTCTGTTTTCCATTTTCTGTAATTTTTTTCGAAATTGCTGAAAACGCGTTTGGTTTGTTATTTCTGAAAACTGTTTTCGAAAATGAAAAGTTGGAAAACGCGTTCTGTTTAAAATTTTGAAGAAAATTATTTCATATTGTTTGTGAATATAAATGAAATAAAGATATCATATTTTGAGTTACACAACAAAAATAAATGAAATAACCCCTATCACACAATTTGGTTATACAAAAAAAGTTCAAAAATTCATGTTGCCCTTCTAAAGTAATCGTTCCACATTTGAGTAGTAATTTTCCCTTCTAAAGTAATCGTTCCATTTAATACTTTATATAGATACATCCTTCTAGTAAGCACTCATAACGTTTAAAATTTAAGTTTCAATAAAATTTGCAAAAATCAATTTACGTTAATTAATTATGCCCTTACAAAATAAGTGTCTACAATACAAAAGTAAAAAAGAAAGGTTTAATAATTAAGCACATGATACATCATCAGAAAGATGGTTGAATTTGGAGTTCTACGCAAAAAACAGAGTGCAATTTGGAGTTGTACATCAAAAGTTATACATGTTTGAAGACAATGACCTATAAAGCAAATACGAAAAGGACTAAATTAAAAGCAAAGTAAAATTTGTGAACTAATGTGCAACAAAATGTGAAGTTGAGGGACCTAAGTTGCAAATAAATTAGGATATTTTCGAAAAAAATTTCAAAATTTGAGGATTAAAATGACAAGTTTTGAAAATCAGAGACCAATAATGTAATTAAAAATGATAAATTTTGACAAATTTCAAATTTTTTTGATTATTTTAATTTTTTTTTTTTTTTTTTAAGTGAAAAACGCGAAAAACGCGCGTTTTCCACTTACAAGGCAAAAATTTCGAAAAACGCAGAAAACGTGATTTTCACGTTTTCCATTTCCTTTACAAATTTTGAAAACGTTTTGCTCAAGAGAACGCGTTTTCCGCGTTTTCGGAAATGGAAAACGAAAAACGGCTGAAAAACGTAAAGAGAACGCAGCCTTAATTTTCTGATCGATGAACACGACTATAGAAGTGGGGTCATCCAGAAACGGATACCCTTGTCAACGTATTCCCTTGTCAAATATGCAAAACTCTTTAACTTTAAATTTCAGTGCAAAAATGGAACCACAAATTAAGAGAATTAGATATACATTCACCGTGGAAATTAAAATTATCATGAGACTAAAAAAAAATTATAACAGATGCTAGGGTTTCAAAATTTAGCACAAAGATTTCACAAAATTTTTGATATCTTCATATAGACTTCACGAAGCAGGATTTTCGGAAACGTTGAAAGTCGGAGCATGTACCGTCGGTAGTATTCTTGCGCCAGTCGCCTTCTCAAGACCCGCTCCTATGCTGCGCACTTCAACCAACTGCGGATTCTGAAGGATAACTAAATTAGTTTAAGATGAAGTTCACAGAGAATGTAAAAAGAAATCAGCATTATACCTCAGTTGGAGAGGGAGAAATAGAAAGCTGTCGGAGCTTATTCTGAAATGGAGACTTGGGAGTCGCAGCTGAATTTGGGGACGCGAGGAAAATTCTGAAATTTTTAGGACAACGTCATTTTTGATCTTTTCATTTCAGCCAGGGACATTCTGGTAATTTGAAACAAGAATTGTGAACCAACATTGTGAGTCACAAAGTTAGAACACTAGCATTATTGTTATTTTATGCCCCATGATATAGAAAGGACTGATTTTAGATTGATTACCTATAAAGTTAGTCATGGTTTCATTACAGTAGATGCTGATTCTAACATATGTTTGAATGCGTGGTCAAGATTTAGTTCTTACCAATTCAAAAAAAAAAATGATTTAGTTCTTACCACTTGTAAATCCATTTTACTAATGAATTTTTTTGATACAAAATTCTACTTGCAATTGATCTCTTTCAGGTGGTGGATTTTAGTTTAGTGTTTCTAGCAACACAAGCTTTTCCAATTTTCTTGAATGACTACATTCATTATTGAGTTTCCCTTATCCTAAATCAAAAAGCTATTTTATAAATGATGAGCCCATAACCATTGGCCTTGAGACAGCACAAGCCTTTTGGCTCGATAGATAACCATTCCTTACTCTTGTGTCATGACAGTTTCTAGGAAACTTAAAGAACCTTCGAGATTCACACGCTGCAGTTGTAGTTGGGTCTTCTGAAACTGTGGTTGGTGAACCATCTTCTGTAACAATAATAATATCCGAGTGCGAAACAATTTATATGCATCAACCTAAATGCTTTGAAAATGGCAGAAATTCTGATTTGGTTTGTCAGTTGAAAAATCCTTGTATGACTTGAAACAAGCCCCTAGGTAGTGGTATAAGAGATTTGATTCTTATATCCAAAGCCTCAATTTTCAGAAAAGTAAATATGATTCCTATTTTTACTTTAAACTTGGTAAAACTGATTTTATTTACTTGCTTTTATATGTTGATGACATGTTTATTGCTGGGCCTAATATGCATGATATAAATGTTCTTAAAGGTAAACTGCATTCTGAGTTTGAGATGAAAGACATAGGAAATGCTAAAAGAATACTTGTCATGGATATTTTTAAGGATAGACAATCTGAAAAATTGTTTTTGAACCAAAAACATTACATTGAAAAGGTTTTAAACAGATTTTGTCTATCTGAATCCAAATCTGTGTCTTTACCTTTGCCTGCACATTAGAAACTGTCTGTTGATCACTGTCCAAAAACTGATGATGAAGTGCTTAGAATGAAAAATGTGCCCTATTCTAATGCAGTTGGATCTGTTATGTATTTGATGGTCTGTTCCAGACCTAATATTGCCTTTGCAGTAAGTGTTTTGAGCAGGTTTATGAGCAATCCTGGTGAATTGCACTGGGAAGCCATGAAATGTCTTCTGAAATATTTGAAAGGGTCTGCTAAACTTAGTCTAGTATTTTCTAAAACCAAATATGATTTCAAACTTAAAGGTTTTGTAGATTCTGATTTTGCAGGAAACGCTGATAACAAGAAATCAACTTCTTCTTATTTTTTTACTTTAAATTCTTCCTATATTAGCTGGAAATCTCAGCTGCGAAAATTGGTTGCCTTATCATCAACTAAGGCAGAATACATTGCTACCACAGATGCTGTTAAGGAATACATGTGGTTAAATGGTTTATTATCTGAAATTTGCTGCATTGATGATTCTGAAGTTAAATTATGTACTGATAGTTTAAGTGCTTTACATTTGTGTAAAAATCATGTTTTTCACAATAGGTCTAAACACATTGATGTTAAATTCCATTTCATAAGGGACATTATTGAAAAAGACATTGTGAAACTTGTTAAGATTCCTACACAGGTTAATCCTGCAGATACAGGAACTAAGATCATTCCTATCAATAAGTTTTCTGTAACTTATTTTATCTTTGTGGTTTATGTTGTGCGATTCTGAGTTTTCTGAGAAGTTTGTATAATCTTGAGTTTGAATATTGATTTCTGTACTTATACGTTTATTCTATAAAAGATTTGTTTCTTTTGTGTTTAAACGTTGATTTATGGTCTTTGTGGTGCGATCTTGAGCCTTTAATCCTAACAGTTACATATCCATTCAGGTTCCCTGTTGCCAAAAAATAAATAAATAAATAAATAAATATCTTATGGTGAAATCTTCTCAGCGTCTCAAACAAAATATAAAGGTAGGTTAGTGATACAAAATAATTTTAATGTAACTTACTAAAATTAAATACACTTTAATTAGAGTAACATCAAAATATGGTTGATTTTTTATTTTATTTTATTTTTTTCAGAAACATAAAAAAATATTAATCTTGCATGTGCGTGAAAAAATGGTTTCGACTTAGTGACAAAAAATATTTTACAAATATGGTGTTATCTATGTTCAGAAGCATTATTTTTGTATAAGTTTGTAAGAAACATATTTTCAAAAACTAAGCGAGAGGCGATCCCCCTTTAGACTAAAACTGCTATATAAAAAACAAAAATTGACCATTGATTCACGATAGAGCACTTTGCAGAATTAAGAGTAATCTAACATACCTGTTTGCGTCGATGGATGTGAGTGTTGCATTTTCTTTGTTCTAGTTTTTTTTTTTTTTCGAACGTCTCCTTTTGTTCGATCTTTTTGCTTCATGTTTTAAGAAGGGTTAGCCTATAGTCTAATAGGTATTCTTATTGAATATTAAAAGTAATAATTAGTTCCTTATCTAGATAATAAATTGATTAGAGTATTAAAAAATATTTACACATAGATTTAAATTTTACGTTTAACTTTAAAAAGTTAAAATCACTATAAACAGAGAATGCTCCAAAGAAAAAAATACGAATAATTTAATTGGAAAACAATAAATAGGAAAATAGAAGTTAAACCTACATATATACAGAAACAAGTGCAGAATTAATGGACCTCACCATCCATTTTCCTCATGGATTACAATAAGAAATCAGTGGTTCAGTCTTACGACTCTTACCTTTATGTTAAGTCAGATATATTCTTCAGAATTACGAAAGGTTAGGATGATTTAGATGGATAAAAATTGTAGCAGGCAATTCAACGGAGTACGGACAAAAAATAAATTAAAAAAATATATATATGTATCTAAAGTAAAATGAATGGGCAACATTTGTAAATGGAATAGCAGAATTCGTAGTAAATCCTAAATTGAATTGAATCTCGTGAAGTTTGACAGAGAAATGGGAAAAAAAAAAAAGTAAAGGAAGTCAATTTGGGAGGGAAAGTAATATAGGATTTAATGTTGAAGCTAAACAACTTTAATATATTATATAGATTATATAGATATAGATATAGATATAGACATAATATAGATATAGATAGATAATTAAACCACCAGATTAAGAAATAACAAAAAAAAAAAAAAAATAGTAACAACTGAACTTACCAGAACTTTAGAATCAACAGGTTACAGCCGAACAGGGAGCCAAGGATGAGGCACGGAGGGACCTTGAAGCAGGGACGGAACTGACGGTTCAAAGGACAAGCTAATTGATCGACGAACTGGGTGAAGGCTTCACGGCGGGTGGCGGCAGTAGGAGAAGCTGAGGTTGAGCAGAGAACTGTGCGACCAGGCTGAGCAGAGTACACACTTCTCTCGGTTCTGATTTGTATTTGGATTTGGGAAGGATTTGTGGTTTGGGCTTATGGAGTTGGGGGATTAGAGTAGGCTTTGCTTGGAGAAACGACCAACTGAATTGGCCCCCAAAACTGAACTTCAAAATTTTCAAAAGGGAAAAATACATAAATACGGTAATTATAAATATAAATTTCAAAATTAAGATAAAACTTGTATAATTTCAAAAATTAGATTGTAATTAAAATTGATTAATTAAATTAAATAATTACAAATATTAAATTAATTATATATATTAAGGTCACAAGCTGTATAATTTCAAATCATACAAAATAAATCTTTTAAGTAACAAATTGGACTTAATTTTAGGTCACAATAACAAAATCTTTGCTTTACAAATGATTTCAAGGTTACAAAATTATAAAATCACTAGGTCACAAAATGTCAATTTCTTCTATCCCGACTTAATTTCAGGTCACGAGTTATCAAATTATTAGATCACAAGTCTTTTAAATTGCAATTATTAAAATATTAGGTCACAATTGACTTATCAATTATTTAGTCAGAGGTCACATTATGTAAAATTTTAGGTCACAATAATAAAATTTTTACTTTACAACTGATTTCAAGATCACAAAATTATAAAATCACTAAGTCACAAAATGTCAATTTCTTCTTTCCCGACTTAATTTTAGGTTACAAGTTATCAAATTATTAGATCACAAATCTTTTAAATTGTAATTATTAAAATATTAGGTCAAAATTGACTTATCAATTATTTGGTCGCAGGTCACATTATGTGAATTACGAGGTCACATCTCATGCAACCAACATTTACCTGTGCCGCCGCCGCCGCCGTCGTCACAACCACCACCGTCCATCGGACAACACCACCAATATCAACGGACGATAAAAAAAGAGGCAAATAGCAAATAAATCAACTATAAACTCCACCTCCACCAACTTATAAACTTGTAACATCATCACCGCCATCATTGTCGGTATCCACAGCAAATAGATCGACAATAAACACCACTTCCGCCATCACCGCCAATATCCACATCAAATAATTAAATTATGACCCGTGACACCATCACCACGGATATCCACTCTCCCCGGAGGAACCGGCAGCAATAATGGCACCCATTATAGGAGCAGGAGCAGACATTGGAGATCTCGGCAACAACAACGATGACACGACAACGCCATCGTAGATCTGCGCGATGATGATGTTGCAATCTCAGATCTACATGATGACGCAAGTGGGATGCGAGCGCGGATGTTGGCGGTGTGGAGTGTGAAAGTGCGAGTGGTTTATCCCAGAAGAGAGGCCGCTAGCAGCGGCGTCGTATGTCTTGCCACTGGAAGTTGCTGTCTCCACATACGATGCAATGTCTACTACTAGGGCGGATAGGGGATCGTCATTTGACGTACACAATGCCTTCTTGTATTGATGCGATTGGAGCCTATAACTCGTCGCCGACGATAGCTGCGTGGTGGCAGAGTCCGACTGGAGGTTTTGGCCTTGAGGGGGGAGGCAGCGTCCATGGGAGTAGAGAATTAGGTTTCTGTCTGTGTTTTGGAGAATTAGGCAGCGTCCAATTGGATATTTTATTTGATTTTAAATTAGTTTAATTTATTAATTAATTATTTGAATCCTAGTTATAACCTGAATTTTGAAGTCATTTGAGTTTCATCTTATATTTGAATTTGGATTCTAAAAAACAGGTCTCCTTGTAAATTTCCACTTTTCAAAAAATCTTAGTGGGCTTGACTGAAGCCGTAACGTGGTTCCGCCCTGGGTTGTTACGTCACTATTTTAGAAATAATATTTATAAATATTTTTTTATAAAATATTTGTCAAATAGAGCTAGTTATAGTCTGTCACATGATACATCAATTTTAATCAACCGAGTAAATCAATTCTTGGATAGGTGTTACTAAGCCTAGGCAAAAGAATCGGAACCAGCGTTTTGGTTCGATTTGGTTTGGTTCGGATTCGGTCTCGGTTCGGTTCGGTTCTTTCAAAATTTTAAACGGTTCTAATTCTAAAAATTAAGAACCATTCGGTTTTGGTTCTAGTTCTAAATTCAAAACCAGAACCAAAATTGATAGAGCAAAATATGATTTTTTATTTATTTTTAAATATAAATTTTAAAAATAAAAAAATTATAAATTCTTAATCTTAATGCATGGTATCCGATCCTTTAATAATTATCAATTACCTAACAACTATTGACTCATTTAACATTACAATAACTATAAGCAAACAAGTATAAACAAAAAAATCATAAATCTAAAATCATTTTTCTTTCAGTGGTTTTGTCGTTCAAATTTAAGCCTTCAGCCGTCAAACATTTAACATTTAGTTATTCAAGAATCAACAAACAAGAAATCTTCAATCTTCATCTCACAATCACTTGTTATCTTATTTTCAAGGATTTACTGGACTTGTGCGACTGTTTCCTAAAAAAGTGGGGAATTACGAACAGAAATTGAAGAATTTTTTCATGAAGCACATATACGTGGATGAGGAGATACCACACTGTCTAAAAGGGAGTGAATATTTTAATATCAATGACAAAAATAACTGTTGTATTCGCATCTTGATCAAGGTCGATTACCTTACCTTCTTACGACTCTTACCGGTCGGAATCTACCATCGCTTCATCGCTTAAATTTGAGAATTTAGAAAATCGAAATTGAATGGTTTGGTTCCAGTTCGATTCTTCTTCTTCTCTTACCAAAAAAGAAACCGTTGAAAAGAACTATCGATTCTTGATTCGATTTCCTGAGAACAAGAACCATATGAAATCTTGCTCAAACTTGGGTGTTACTTTTTAGTTCAAATACTGAACACCACAATCTCCTACTTGAAAAATCTCGTGATTGTCAATTTGTTCCTTTGGTGGTATCAAAGAGCCGAAAGCCTAGAATGAGACGAGCCAGGATTTCTGAAGTCAGTTGATCACAGTCAAATTTTGTCTAAAAGTTACGAGAATTAACTGAACTCATTGATTGTTTAATTTAAATATTTTTTCCTGATTATCATATTTAATTGGGACAAATTAATAACAATTAACAATGACATCACATTCCACAAAGCGACAAAGCCATATGACGGGACGAAAAATAACCGTCTTCATTTTCCATTTTTCGCCAATTATTTTCTTCTGATATTTTTTCTCTTTCAAAAGGGAAAAAGGCGAAAAATCTCTTCAATTTCGACGATCGCGAAATTTAGGGTTTCCTCATCAATCTGAGATTCAGCTCTTGATCGATTGAACGCGTGAGTTTGTAATATTTTGTCGATATGATCGTGTATAAGTGTATGTGCGTGTCATTGTTTATTGAATTCAGGTACTTTATTGAGAAATTATTGAATTCTTTACCACTACTTTGCCTGTGTTAGAAATGATTTTTTTTTTTTATTTTCATGCTTTGATAATTCTGAATTCATCTTTCTCTGAGTTGATCAGGCATTCAGTGGCTATATATATATATATATTTTTTTAGATATTAACGGATTAATCATATATATAGGTCGTGTACGTGTGTCTGCTGTCCTTATGTTTATTTTCTACGTTTTATTATGTGTGATGCATCTGTCAAATTGATTTCTGTGTACAGTAATATGCTGTTGTGCTTGCCTTTTCTATGGGTTCTTGAAGCGGAGGGAATATAAAATTCTAGTTATGAGGAGTATGAAAGCTGTAGCATTTTATTTTGGCCTGTTGACTGCTTTCTGAGCAAGCAGTGGTGTGTGAGAATCTTGTTAAAATTAGTTCTGTTCATAGGTCAGAAGGCATTGGACTTTAGTCTTTTGCTGAAGTTAGAATGCAATTATTTTTAAAACGGAGTGGCTCAATTTTTATTTTTATTATTATTATTATTATTTTTCTTACCATAATTCTAGATTTTCCAAGTTTGAGAGTAAGGACCTTAGCATGACTGCAGTTGCCACAAGAAGTCATGAATTCATACCCCAAAAGAGCGTCATTGATCAAATAGAAGAGAAGAGAAAAAGTTAAGGAGAGAATGATATGCTTCACTGTGCTGAAGGTTTTCAGAACAAAGGAATACGACGCAAGTACACTGCTTTTTGAAACTTTGAAGAGGAAGTCATATGTCTGCCTATTGGAGAACTTATACATGTCATAGATGCAAAAGTTTTGTTTTGCCTGTCAACTTTCCGCAACAGGCAACACCCTTCTTTTATTTGAATTTGGAACCTTCTATGGGAAAAACATAAGTATTAGGCGAGTTAAAATACCAAAATTTGGGAAAAAAAAAAAAAACAATGTAATCAAGTGCAATTCTTTCGAACTTAACAAACTTTGTACCATATTTTACATAATCGGGAACTTGCTGCTGAAGTTGTGTTGAAATCTTCAGATATATTTGAAGATTTTGAATTAATTATCTACCAAGCTACTTGTGATTGTTATCATTTAATTTCATCATATATTTGAAGATTTTGAATTAATTATCTACTATGCAACTTGTGGCTGTCATCATTTATTTATATTTATTACCTCTGACATCATGTGTTTCCCATTCAAATGCTATTAAACTCGTCACACTAAGTTTTGAGATGCTACTGTTTTTAATTGGGTATTAGCTTTGGCAGATTTTCATTAACTGAAAAATTATTTTTACTTATTTTCCCATAACATAATGCCCCCATTCCTCCAGTCATTGTACTTTCCCAATCTGCAGCAATGAAGGGTGGAGCATCTTCTTTAAATCCCTATGCAGCATCGTACATACCACTCTCAAAAAGAGGAACTGATGAAAGCAAAGAGTTTAAAGTTCTGGAAAATCAATTAGATAGTGGAAATCACGCAGTCTGGTTTGGACATCAACCAAATCGTACTTGGACACGAGAACAGCACCAAAACCTTTCTCAAAGCTATGTCCACGGTGCTGATTCTGTTCAAGCTGTTCAGATTTCTAACCCTAAGGACCATTCTGGTGGGGAATTCTATGCCTCATCATCACATAATCCACATGAGATGTCTGGAAAATCAAGATTCAGTGAAGATTCTGACATGGATTTGGCATATCTTCAAATGACATTTCCTGGTATATCAGAGGAGTCTCTTTCTGATGTCTATTTAGCAAACAAAGGTGACCTGGACTCCACAGTTGACATGCTGAATCAACTTGAGGTATCTTCTGCTAGATTGAATTCTGACCATGTGAACTTGTCTATTGGATTTCCAGTATTTAAGGATTCTAACTCAATGGTTTAATTAGTGTTCAGTTTTTAATTTCCAATTGTGCTAATGTGGTTGATCAAGCTTTTGAGTATTTGCCCTCTCTCTCATACTTTTTAATTAAATGACACAATCATAACAGATTCCTGGATTCTCCCTTATTTTTTTCCATTTATCTTGCATCTTCTTGGTTGAAATGATTTTAGTAATTCATGTTGACCAAAAAAAATTTAATTTACCCAGGAATTTCAGAACCTCAGTAGGAACACCTTCTAGCCAAGTCTTAACGACTTTCGTCTTTTTTTGGTGGTGCTTTTTTTGTTCTCATAATCTTCACTTACAATTATATAAGGAGAGTTGGTAACAAGTGGTGAATAAGAAACGTATTTCTTTAAAACCAGTAAATACTTCACCTGCATTATGTTCCTTGGTCATACAAAATGTTTTATTGCCTCATTAAGAAATTGCAATCACGATTATTCAATTTCATTTTTCTCGTTGTGGTCTTCACTCTCTTACAATACTGTCTTAACATTCTGCTGCATATACTCGTGTCAGTAGTCCTCATTAGGGTCATGGGCTGGGAAGTTGCTGTTATACCATAGTATTAAGTTATAATTGTTACATGTGTGCTTCTAATGTTGTACCAGGCTCAACTAGGTAGTTTAAATCAAGGTTAATATTTTAATCTGCTTGGTGTCATACATACATTAGATTGTTTGTATGATGTCTCGATCAGTACTTTGAGATTCACCATTCCCTAGCCGGCTTTGTTTTGAGTGAATCCCGCAACATTTTGGAAGACAAGAAAACATGAGGTTTACATGTACTGGATATCAATACCAAGTTTGATTAGTTTTAATGTCTCAAGTTTAATATCTGACAGAAATGTTCTGCTACTTCCTTACAGATCTATCCGGAGTTCTCTGAAAAGCTTCCTGACACTTTGGACATTGGAGACGTGCCAGAGTCTGGATCCTTCAGTGAGGAAGCATCTCAGAATGTGACAGGTAAAGCCGGGGCATCAACGTCCGGTACTGGTTCATCCATTTCAGCTTTTGCAAACTAATTATACGAAATTCCATATCTGCAGTTATATCGACTTGATAAAAAGTTTGTACTGTAATCTGTTGAGATCTATACAATTGGTTTGCTTATGTTGCGTTGCATTGCATAGCCTGTATCTGTTTGTACTTTTTCTTTAGTTTTTGGCTTCTTGTCTACCTTTGATAGGCCAGAAGGGCATGGATGTAATGGTTTTTCTTTTATTGCTTCCAAAAATTCCTCTGAAAGAACCAACTCGTGTTTTATAAAAGATGGAAAAGGAAAAGGAAATACTTTTCCATCTTTATTTTCCCACCTCGTCATAAAGAAAATATTTGACATGAAATTGAGCAAAAAATGCATTAGAAACTTATACATAGAAAATATTTTTCATGGAAAATTTGTCAATCAAACAAGAAACATAGAAAATATTTTCTTTGATTTGACATTTTTCATGAAAAATTTGACATATCAAACACACTTGGCTGAGCTATTGTAATGGCAATGTCACTTTCTTCCAAAAAAATTCCTGCATTCTTCCATCTTTCTGTCTCGTCTCGTCTCACGTCACCAACTTATTATTTCAAAAATATTCTTAAATCTCCTCTTCTCTGCCTCTCTCCCCTAAAGCAGCTTCCCTTGCAATCTTTATCTGGTCCTCTAAGAAGGGTACACTAAATAGATATTTCTCTTTCTAGTGAAATTGAAAAGTTAAAAAATTGTGTGCAAGGATAAAATGCCCTTATATTGGTAAGTATTAGCAGAGCTTATTGTCGACAAAATATTTGTCTGATTCTCCATTTATTTTTATATATTATTTTTAAAAAAAATATAATAGCAGAATTCATGTCAAATGCTACAGTTTAGAAATATTGTGGATGGATTTGCCCTTATTTGAGGACCGTTTTAATCAAAAATAGTTTTGTAATAGTGTTTTTTTTTTTTTGGAGAATGTATGGTTAATAAGTATTGAAAAGTTTTGAGTTTACTTGTAAATTATTTTATTAGTATAATATGTGAATAAATAGAACTCTCAGAAAAAAAATGAGTTTTGATGGAGCTCAAACAGATGGAAAGTATGGACAATTTTTCCTTAAATACATAGAAAATATTTCGAACGTCACGGATTTCATTTCATTTCACCGACTTTTGGACAGATCAATAAAATAGCACTGCAAAAAAAAGTTGGGGGTAATTTGCTACTTGTGTTCAGTAAATCGTTTATAAATATTGTTTATAAATAACGATGTTACAATATTTTGTTGGTCCATTTTTTTTTAAAAAGTAAAAAATGAAGGGTAGGAATATTTTATTAGATGAGATTGTTGAGTTTTTTAAAAAAAATTGTTCAATGAGATGCTGCTGTCAGTGATCCTTCATAAACCAATTTTACCAATTTTTTTGTATTATGAAAGCACTAAAACGGAATTTTACCTCAATTAAATTAGTTTGAATAATTTAAACAAATATAGAAGAGCAAAGTCATACCAATTGATGCAGACAAAAACGTGTATGAATGAAAACAATACAAACTCAAGTCGTTGATTCCAAGGAATACCGAATCAAATTGAATAAGTTGGAGAAACTCCAAGAAAAAAGTTTATGCCAAAAATAACTATCTCAAAATGTAAAATAAAGAAGCTTTAATAGTAAACCCTAAACAAGAAATATTGTGGAAAGACGAAAATAGACACAAAAACTTAAAGAGTCCAGTTTTTAGCTATTCAGATGATTTCAAAAGCCCAAAATCCATCATTTGTAGTGGCGAAGTGGCTAGTCCAATACGGCTCATCGAGACGATTCTGAAAACATATTATGGGTCCAAATCCGAGCATGTATGCAAATTTTATGCCTGTTTCTTTGAAAACGCTCGTTTCTTTGAAATCAACTGATCTCGCGCGTCCAAATAAGCTAATGTTTGATCCTCAATGCCATGATGCTCTTGGGGTTCGAGAAGACTCGACCTCGAATCGTCAGTACCCTCACCATCATTAGAAATGTCACTAACTAAAGGAACAAGGTGCTTCACATTGAAGACATCAGCAGTACAAATTTGACTTGGTAACTTCAAACGATATGCAATCGGATTAATCTTCTCCACAATCTCCACTGGACCAATCTTGCGGGATGACAACTTGTTGTACTCATGTGCTGAGAAACTATCCTTAATGAGGACTTAAACAAAATCACCACCTCAAATTCAATATGTTGACGATGCTCATTGGCTGACTGCTTATTCTTAGCCGTGGCAGCAACAAGTTTGTCATGAGCCTCCGAGTGAACACGCTACAACCCGTTAATAAAGTTTGCTACACACCGGTGAATGCAGGTAGCTAATGGTAAAGATAACAAATCCAGGTTACCCCAAGGAACCATAAAATACACAATCTGAAAAGGACAATAGCTTGTGTTGAAATTGATAGTCACATTATGAACAAAATCTGCCTGACTAAGATGCTGATCCCAAGATTTAACATTGTCACCAACCATACACCTCAACAAGTTGCCCAAGGACCAATATACAACCTCCACCTGTCCATCAGTTTGTGGGTGGTAAGTGATGTTGAAATTCGAGGACGTGTTGGCCATGCCCCCATAAACTACATCAAAAGTGGCTAAGGAAATAGGTGTCACGGTTTGACACAATAGAGGATAGTATTCGCAATACATTTACACAGAATGAAATGCACCATTTTTGAGAAACAGTCAACCACAACAAAAATTGAATCAAACCCTCGTTGAGTACGAGTCGAGCCAAGCCAAGCCAAGCATAAAGTCCATACTAATGTCTGTCCAAGGCTTACTTGGGACAGAGAGGGGCCAACACAAACCTACATTTGTCCCTGGGACCTTGGCAACATGGGATGCGCGACAATGTTCTACGTGCTTCAAAACATTACACCTCATGGAAGGCCAGAAAAAAGAACGAGCAATCAGCTCCACCATTCAACCATGACCAACATGCTCTGTGCCATGAAGCTCAACAATGATCTTCTTACGCAAACTGCAATCCGAAACACAACGGAAAAGAAAACCATCTGAAAGGACAAAATCTAATGACTGCCCAGACTGAAGGTCACTTAAAAAATGGACAAAGAAAAGACCTGAAACATAGAGATCATGGAAGGTATCAAAACTTGGTACAGTCACCATCAAATTAGTAAAAAAAGAGTGACGTCAACTAAAGGCATCAGCGACCTTGTTAGAAGCATTAGATTTATGGTTGATGACAAGGGTGAACTATTGCAAATTGGCGGTCCAAGATGCATGACGGGCGGAAACATTATCCTAACTAGTTAAATGCTTCAAAGCCTCGTGGTCATTGTACAAAATGAACTCCTGCTGGAACAGATAATGCCGCCAATGACGAACTACCTGAACTACTGAATAGAACTCCACATCATAAGTGCTATAATGACTCCATGCACCAGAAAATTTTTCACTAAAATAAACGACTGGCCGCCCCCTTAGCTCAACACTGTGCCAATCCCGACTTTCGAAGCATCACAATTGCTTCGATGGAAAATCTACCTTCCAATTATAAAGGTGTCAAGTTATAGCCTAGTAATAATCCATGGTCATTCTTCCTAAGGATTTTATTGGTATAATATTTGTTAAACTTAAATCTTAAACTATGGTTTCAATTGTGCTTAAATGAATAAAAAGAGATTATGATTAAAATGCAATGAAAGATAAATTTGAGTGGAGTTATTCTTTCGCTATTAATTTAGTTTTACAAATAAGATTGGTATGAATTTCTTTAGTTCAATAAGATGTAGAAATATTAGTATGAAAATTAGTCAATTTATTTTAAGGCATTTAGTCGAGCATGTTGTGTGCATATTTAATACATACCACATCAACGACATTAATCCAAGTAAAATAATATGAAAATTTAAAACAATTTGTAAACTCTTATCAACAACAATAATTCATCCATAGAAAATTAACACATACCTATTGAAGCTAAGAATAACTCCTCTCAAATATAATTTAGCTAGACATAATTGAATTAACCGAAATAAAATTCAAATAAACCATAACTATTATTAGAAAATGAAATAAAAATTATGAAACTAAAAATTCTACAACCAAAATATGTCTCAAATCCAACATAACATTAATAATCTGAAATTATGTAAACTAGTGACCGAAACAACTAAAAGTCTAAACAAAATAGCATTATAAATTAGAACAAATCACTTAAAGAAAGGAGTTGGAATCAGTGGAGGCTGCTAGAATGTGTGAGAACTGGTTGCTGACCGAGAGAGATATCTGAGATGCTAGTTGTGTGATAGCTGGACTGCTATGTGGAGTTTTGGTTGGGATAGTTGTTGGTCCAGTGTAAAGAGAAAATGGGCTGCTGAGAGCTGTAAATCAAGGCTGGAAAGTGGAAGCTTTTGCATGGGGAAAGAGAGGAGCGTGAGGGAGGCTGGAGAATAATGGAGTTGCTGGGTTCGGTGGTGGAAGAAAAGAGAGGTGCAGCTTTTGGGGGGAATGGAGATGTTGGTGAAGTAGAGGTTGGTGATGTTGGTGAAGTGGAGAGAAGTGCTGTCGGTGAGGGAGGTGAGTTGTAGTTGTGTCGAGGTAGATGGTAGAGTTGAAGATGTGAGGTTGCTGAGCAGCTCGTGAGCCGAGTGCTGGTGTTGGAGGTTGCGGGTGGTGAAGTTGATGAAGGAGATGGGGGCTTGACGTAGTGATAGATTCCTCCAATTTTGGGCCTTTTCGGCTCCATGAAGTTAGGGATTTTCCGGTTGAAACTGTCCAAAATGTCCCTGCAATCAAATAAATGAAATTAATAGCAAATAAAATCAATTTAGAGTTTAAGAATTAAAATGAAATTTTTTATGATTTTTGCTCTAAATAATATAATTCATATCCCAAAATCACATTTTCTTTATTTATTTACCTATCTAAAATAAGTAAAACTGGACAATAATCACACTCCCCAACTAACTTTTTGCTAGTCTCTAGCACTTAAAGCGAATTAAAAACATGTCTACCTCCATGAAAAACTTCAATTGTAAAGTTAATAATGAATTTGGATAGTTGAGCACATCAACTTTGCAAAATCAAGAGATCAAACATCATATCCAAATTAGTCCATAAAAACATTCCCAAAATCTTGTGTGTATGTGTGTGTGTTTTAAGCCGATCCATCAAACCACTAACCCCAACACATACAGTGTCGAGTATTCACTCAATCCAAGCATAAACTCCATATACTCACTAGTATGTATATTTTGTTTTTGAACTGGTTAGGGGATCACTCATGGAGTTTGAAAACTAATCATTCAAGCATTCAAGAAAGGCCTGTGGATGGCAACAATGCAAATATTAACCTCATGAAAAGCTCACAACCATTGGAGCTCAACCGTTCTTACCACAAGCCAACTTAAGATCAAAATGGCAATGTCAATGTCAATGTAAAGGTGATGATGGTGCTATCAAGGGAACTGATAAAGAGTGGTGGAAGAAAAGATTTATATGTTCCAATGATATTTGTAGAACAAGGAATTCCAAGGAAGTATATGAAGCAATTGTAGCAAGTTTTTTTTGGATAGGATAAGGAAATAAAAGAAGTGAATAGAAATTGAGGACTTCCAAATATAAGCAAGGATGATGATTTTTACTTTTAATCACACTTCAAGCTTACTTTCTTCTTCACATCCTTTACTTTATTTTCAATACTTCTCCATTTTCTTTCTCCTTCTCTCTACCTTTTTTTTTAAAAAAAATCCTCTCAAATAATTCTTCAACATTCTCTTCTAGTCTTAGTGACAGCCAAATACTTTCTAACTCTGCTTGTCTTTGGTTTCATACACCTTACATTTGCTTCTTAAAAATGGAGTAAAATCATCATCCTCGCTTTTACTTGAAAGTAGAAACAAGGTCATATATTTATGGATGCAATGTCGTCTTTAATGTGAAAAATAGATGAAAGACATTTGTGGCTGCGAAGGGATTTGTGGCTATGTAGTGATTTCTGATGGGAAGAGAGGATGATAAGGTTAGCTTCAAGGGATCAGGTTTTTATTTGACATTGACCTTCATCATTTCTTAAGTATAAACCACCAATAACCCACAATCCCTGTAATGATGCCCAATGGAAGTAACAATATAAAACAAGGGCAATATAAGAAAATTACCAATCACTCAACTCTAATGATGAAAAAATAAAATTACTTAAACTTGAGAGAGCTCTAGTTGAATGTGTTGACCATCCATCTTACCACAAGGCTTAAATTCGTGCATAAAAAAAAATTTAGGAGGGAGATCTTTACAGAATAACAAAATATAATTTAAGACTCAAGATGTACTCAATTTTAGTGCTCAACGATCACAAAAAACTAATGCAAAACAAGTACATTTGAGTTATTCTCCCCCAACTAAATTCAGACATTATCCTCAATGACTCAAAGAGAAGAAAAATGAACAGTGATTCATTGACACAACCCAAGATTAAATCAAGATAAAGGAGAAGAGTGTACCTGAGAGGAGGCCTATGCGCATGAGCACTTATTTAAGAATGAAAAACTAAAAAAAAATAATAAAGAACAAAGAATAAAATCTGCAAAAAGAAATAAAATATATACATGATAATAAAAAATTAGCTTTTTAGAAAATCAGCCACTGAAATCAGGGTCCAGCAGAGGTAGTTCATTAAATTCACAAGAAAATTATCCAAAAATGGTTTCAGACGTTGTCCATTAACTTTAAAAATAGTACCAGTTTTTAGATCCAAGATTTCAACTTCTCCATAAGGGTAAACAGTTTGCACAATGTAAGGACCAATCCATTTAGTTCTCAACTTACCAAGAAGCAGATGAAGCTTAGAGTCATATAGGGATACTTTTTGAGAAGGAAAAAATGATTTTCTAAAAAATTTCTTATCATGAAAAACTTTCATTTTCTCTTTTGAAATTTTTGCATTCTCATATGCTTCCAAACATAATTCATCTAACTCATTCAATTTCAATTTCCTAAATTCACCTGCTTGATTTAAATCAAAGTCGAGTGTTTTGATTGCCCAATAAGCTTTATGTTCAATTTCAAGTGGAAAATGACAAGGTTTTCCAAATACAATTCTATAAGGAGACATTCCAAGAATATTTTTAAAAGCAGTCCTATAAGCCCTAAAGCATCGTCCAATTTTATAGCCCAATCTTTTTTATTTGGATTCACTATTTTTGTCAAAATGCCTTTAATTTCTCGGCCGGCCAATTCAGTTTGACCATTAGTTTTAGGGTGATAGGGAGTAGAAATCTTATGCCTAATGCCATATTTCTTTAGCAAGGTTTCAAAAGGTTTATTTCCAAAATATGTTCCTCCATCGCTAATTATGGCTTTAGGCATACCAAACCTTGAAAAAATATGTTCTTTAAAAAATTTGAGCACAACTTTATGGTCATTTGTCATACATGGAATAGATTCTACCCATTTTGACACATAATCAACAACAACCAATATATAAAGATATCCAAAAGAAGGGAAAAATGACCCATAAAATCAGATCCACAACAATCAAAAATTTCAAGCACAAGGATTGGAGCTAATGACATCATATTCCTATGACTGAGACTACCAAGTTTCTGACATGGTTCACAATTTTTACAAAAGGCATGAGCATCCTTAAATAAACTAGGCCAATAAAAACCACATTGAAGTACCTTAGTAGCTATTTTCTGTGAAGAAAAATGGCCTCCGCAAGCATGAGAATGACAAAAGGTAAGAACTTGTTGCACTTCATCATCATGAACACATCTTTGAATGATCTGATCAGCACAATATTTGAATAAGTATGGATCATCATAAAAGAAGTTCCTTGCAATAGCTTTCATTCTCATTTTATCTCGGAGACTCCAATTTGAGGGCATATGACCTGTAACCAGATAATTAACCAAGTCAGCAAACCAAGGAAGAATATTCAAGCTAAATAATTTTTCATCAGGGAATGAATCATTTAAAGGGTAAGAAACTTTTGAACTCTCAGAATTTAATCTAGAAAAATGATCAGTGCAACATTATCCACCCCTTTTTTGTCCTTAATTGTAATGTCATGTTCCCGCAACAACAAAATCCATCGAATGAGTCTAGGTTTAGCATCTTTCTTTGTGAACAAATATTTAAGAGCAGAGTGATCAGTAAAGATTGTAACAGGGGTCCTAATAAGATAAGTTCGAAATTTTTCCAGTGCAAAAACAATAGCTAGCAGCTCTTTTTCAATAGTTGTGTAATTCAATTGAGCTTGATTCAGAGTTCTACTAGAATAGTAGATTACATAAGGTTCATTACCTTTCCTATGGCCAAGCACTGCTCCTACAGCTATATCACTCGCATCACACATTAATTCAAAAGATAGAGACCAATCAGGTGATCTAACTATGGGTGCAGTGGTGAGTGCCTTTTTAAAATTTTCAAAAGCTGCAGTGCATTCATTAGTCCAAACAAATTTCGCATCATGCATCAAAAGTGTAGTCAAAGGTTTTGCTATGACACTAAAATCTTTTATGAACCTCCTATAAAAACCTGCATGCCCCAAAAATGATCAAACATCTTTTACAGTTAAAGGAATAGGCAACCTAGAAATTGAATCTAATTTTGCCTTATCTACTTCCATACCTTTAGCAGAAATTATATGACCTAAAACAATTCCTCTTGTAACCATGAAATTACATTTGTCCCAATTAAGGATAAGTTGCTTATCCTCACACTTGCACAAAACAACTTTCAAATTTGTTAGACAATCACCAAATGAATCACCATACACAGAGAAATCATCCACAAACACTTCCAAAAAAAATTTCTATCATGTCATTGAATATGCTAAGCTTGCATCTTTGAAAGGTTTCTGGGGCATTACAGAGACTAAAAGACATTCTTTTAATAGCAAACGCCCCAAAAGGGCAAGTAAAAGTAGTTTTTTATTGGTCTTCTAATGCTATTTCAATTTGATGATAGCCTGAAAAATCATCTAAGAAACAATAGAATGAATGTCCAGTAATTCTTTCTAACACTTGATCTGAAAATGGTAAAGGGAAGTGGTCCTTTCTGGTTATGGAATTTAATTTCCTATAATCTATGCACATTCTCCAGCTAGTAGGTACCCTTTTAGTTATCATTTCCCCATGTTCATTTTCAACAACAGTAACCCCAGTTTTCTTAGGAACCACTTGAGTAGGACTTACCTACTTGCTGTCCGCAATAGGATAAATGATACCTGCATCAAGTAATTTTAAAACTTCATTTTTAACAACCTCTTTCATATTAGGGTTTAGCCTTCTTTGAGATTCCCTTGAAGAATTAGTATTTTCTTCTAGGAAAATTCTATGAGAGCAAACTAAAGGACTAATTTCCTTAATATCTGCTATAGTCCAACCTATTGCAGAATTATGATCATTTAACACTTTTAACAACATATTATCCTGATCAAAAGTAAGAGTAGAAGAGATTACCATAGGGTATGATTTGTTAGGTCCAAAAAATGCATACTTGAGTTCCGATAGAAGAGATTTAAGCTCTAGAGTTGGCATCTTCGCTGCTAAGGTTTGCATGGGTGTATGGCTGACATTTAGAGGCTCAATGCTTGGCTGCAAAGATTTTACAGTTGCTGTTATTACACTTTTGGAAGAATCTTCAATGTTGTCCAATTTGAAATTTAGCTCAGGTTGCTCATCAGGATCTTCTAACTCAACTAGCATTCCTTCACTTCATCAAAGTCTTTTGGTTGCCTACAAGCATTGAAAATGTTAAGTTCCAAATTCATGTTACCAAAAGTCAACTTTAAAATACAACTCCTACTATTCATCAAAGCATTTGAAGTTGCAAGAAATGGTCTACCAAGAATAACAGGGATTTGAGGGGAAATTTTAGGTGTATTTTCGACATCAATAACAACAAAATCAACTAGATAATAGAATTTATCAACTTGAACCAAAATATTCTCAAATATCCCTCTAGGCATCTTAATAGATCTATCTGCTAATTGTAAAATAATGGGAGTGGGCTTAAGTTCACCTAAACCAAGCTATGTATACACACTAAAGGGCAAAAGATTTACGCTTGAACCTAAAGATCTTTAAATTTTTGAGGAGTTTGGCATTGTATGATAGAACTCACTTGTTCAGTCAAAAATGCCTTATTCTTAACAGCTAGCTTCATTTTCACTGTGCACAAATCCTTAAGAAATTTAACATAGGTAGGGACTTGTTGAATTGCATCTAACAGAGGAATATTTACCCTAACTTGCTTAAAAATCTCATGAATTTCTGTTTGATTTTTGGTTTTATTATTAGGTTGTAATCTTTGAGGAAAAGGGGCAGGGGTGCACTTACTATTGGCCTAGATGGTTCCTGAATATCAGAAAGAGATTTTAACATATTATCATCAACGGGCGATTCAGCTTGCTTACCCACCAAGTTCTCTTTAGGTTCAGGAACTTGGATTTGCTTACCACTTTTCAAAGTAGTTACTGCTTTCACATGTCTCAGGTTGGAATCATCGACCCCATTGTATTGAGTTTGAGGATTTGACATTGGTTGAGCTGGAAACTTACCTTTTTCTGGTGCACTTGCCTAGGTAGTCAATTTTGTAAGCTGAGATAAGATGTTATTAATAGCTTGAGAGTTTTGATTGTTGATGGCAGGTTGACTTTGCATGAATTGTTGAATTTGGTCTTCCAGACTTCTTTTATGTGGTGACATATAAGGTGTTGGCTGTGAAGGTCCAACATTGTTGCTTCCTCCTTGATCATTCCTCGAGCTGAAATTTGGATGATTTCTCCAACCTGGATTAAAAGTACTCGAATATGGATTAGAATAAGGTTTGGAAATCATATTGACAGCAACAGATTGATCAAAATACATCTCTTTTAGTTGAGGAAGTGCAAGACAATCAGAGGTTAAATGTTGTGCATCTTCACAAATTGAACACTTTTCTAAAATAGTGGGAGAGGAATGGACTTTATTTACTTTTTGAGTTTCCAAATTTTCAAGTTTTTTAGTGATGACAGCCAATCGGGCATTTATGTTATCATCTCCTCTAAGTGAATGAATTCCACTTCCAGATGCAATCTTTTTGCAATTCAGGTTTTATTGGAACATCTTTATCAAACTCATCAATGTTATCCCAAGATTGGGCATTTTCAGTTAAATCATCAAAATATATGAAAACTTCATTAGGATCTTTTGCAAAGAATTCACCATTACTTATGGTTTGCAAAAATTGGCTCATTTCTGGTCTGAGCCCTTCATAAAAAAATTTAGCTAACATCCATTGCTCATAACCATGATGGGGACAAGATAACAACAAATCCTTGAATCTTTTCCAACTAGTGTAAAGATTTTCATTATTCTTTTGGAAAAAAATCATGAATTGTCTCTGGATAGCGGTGGTTCTTTGTGGTTGAAAAAATTTTCTAATGAATTCTTTCCGCATATTTACCCAATTTGTGATTCAACCAGGTCTTATAGAGTTAAGCTATGACTTAGCTTTATCCTTTAGTGAAAAAGGGAAAAGCTTAAGTCGAATGACTTCCTCAATGCAATTTCTTTCAAGAAAATTAAAACAAATTCCTTCGAATTCCTGGATGTGGTGATAAGGACTCTCTGATGGCATTCCATGGAAACGTGGCAAGTGATCTATTATTCCCGATTTAAAGTTGAAGATTGCTGCGCTTGCAGGAATTACTATACGGAGTGCTTGTAATCGTTGGAAAAATTTAATCTCTAAGACTTCGAACAACTGGGACCTCATTTGGATCTCCATTATCTGTCATTTCTACCTGCTGATTTTCAAGAATTAAAAATTGGTTAGTGGGTTTCGATCTTACTAATCGCTTAGAATGATCTCGGAACCAAACGAACATAAACAAAGAATAATATCGGGAATAGTAGCAGAGAAAAGAATAATAAAAATAAAAAAATAATAACAAAAATCGGAAAAAATCAATTAACACCAAAATAATCCCCGACAACGGCGCCAAAAACTTGGTTCGATGGAAAATCTACCCTCCCAGTATAAAGGGGTCAAGTTATAGCCTAGTAATAATCCAGAGTCATTCTTCCTAAGGATTTTATTGGTATAATAATATTTTCTAAACTCAAATTTTAAACTATGGTTTTAATTGTGCTTAAATGAATAAAAGAGAATATGATTAAAAGGCAATGAAAGATAAATTTGAGTGGAGTTATTCTTTTGCTATCAATTGAGCTTTGCAAATAAGATTGACATGGATTTCTTGAGTTCGATAAGACGTAGAAATGTTTGTATGAAAATTAGTCAATTTATTTTACGGTATTTAGTCGAGCATGTTGTGTGTATATTTAATACATACCACATCAACGACATTACTCCAAGTAAAATAATTTGAAAATTTAAAACAATTTATAAACTCTTATCAATAACAAGAATTCATCCATAGAAAATTAACACATACCCATTGAAGCTAAGAATAACTCTTCTCAAATATAATTTAGCTAGACATAATTGAATTAAACGAAATAAAATTCAAATAAACCATAACCATTATTAGAAAATGAAATAAAAGTTATTAAACTAAAAATTCTACAACCAAAATATGTCTCAAATCCAACATAACATTAATAATCTGAAATTATGTAAACTAGTGATCGAAAAAACCAAAAGTCTAAAAAAAAAATAGGATTATAAACTAGAACAAATCACCCAAAGAAAGGAGTTGGAATCAGTGGAGGCTGCTGGAATGTGTGAGAACTAGTTCATCTGGGTTGCTGGTTGTGTGATTGCTGGACTGCTAGAGTTTTGGTTGGGATAGTTGCTGGTCCAGTGTAAAGGGAAAAGGGGCTATCGAGAGCTGGAAATCGAGTTTGGGAAGTGGAAGCTTCTGCATGGGGAAAGAGAGGAGTGTGAGGGAGGCTGGAGAATAATGGAGTTGCTAGGTTCGGTGGTGGAAGAAAAGAGAGGTGCGGCTGTTGGTGGAAATGAGAAACGGCTGGAGATGTTGGTGAAGTAGAGGTTAGTGATGTTGGTGAAGTGGAGAGAAGTGCTATCAGTGAGGAAGGTGAGTTGTAGCTGTATCCAGGAAGATGGCAGAGTTGAAGAGGTAAGGTTGCAAAGCAGCTCGTGAGTGGTTGCCGAGTGTTGGTGTTGGAGGTTGCGGCTGGTGAGTGGAGTCCGCTGCTTGACGTAGTGATAGGTTCCTCCAATTTTGGGATTTTTCGGGTCCATTAAGTTAGGGATTTTCGGGTTAAAACTGTCCAAAATGTCCCTGCAATCAAATAAATGAAATTAATAGCAAATAAAAGCAATTTAGAGTTTAAGAATTAAAATGGAATCTTTTATGATTTTTGCTCTAAATAATATAATTCATATCCAAAAATCGCATTTTTTAATTTATTTATCTATCTAAAATAAGTAAAAGTGGACAATAATCAACAATGCAACTCAAAATGAAGGGAAAAATCTAGAAGGACTAGACGGGGGCTGAAGTCAACTTCTATTTTATAACCTGAAATGCATCATCGGCTGCATCCAACAAAGTAAAGGATTTCTGCTTTATACAATCAATGACGGGGGAAAAATGGAACTAAAATTTAGGATAAAATTCCTATAAAAGGATGCCAACCCGTGAAAACTGTGAGCCACTGTGAGAGTGCAATAAGTGGGCCACTGTTGAATAACACCCACCATATCATCATCAACTACAATGCCCTGGCCTGAAATCTAATAACCCCAAAACAGCACTTGCTCAACAAAGAAAAGACATTTACTAGGGGTAGCAAAAAAAAATTCCACAAAGAATAAGAAAAACTGAACATAGGTGCTGTAAATGCTCTAGGACAGTGCGGCTTTAGACAAGAATGTCATCAAAATACACCACAATGTAAGAACCCATCAATGAATGAAGGGCCTGGTTCATAATGAGCATGAAAGTTCTATGGGCATTGTAAATACCAAACAACATGACAAGCCACTCAAACAATCCCCGCTGAGTTTTGAATGCAATCTTCCATTCACCCCCAAGTTGAATGCGAATATGGTGGTATCCACTCTTCAAATCCAGCTACTAAAAATTGAAGCTCCACTCAATTGGTCCAAAAGATCATCTAGTCGAGGAATAATGAACCGATAACAAATTGTGATCTTGTTGATTGCTCTACTATCCACACACTTAGGGATGAGAATGGTTGGGACTGCACACGGAATCAAACTCTCACGAACATGCCTTTTGCACAACAGTAACTCAACTTGCCTCCATAACTCTTCACACTTGGCCCACTCATTCGGTAATGAGGGAAATTAGGAAGAGCAGCCCCTGGAACCAAATCAATATGATGTTGAGTGTCACAAAGAGGAGGCAATCCCAATGGTAATTCCGAAGGAAAAAAATCAGCAAACTCCTCCACCAATACTGCCACCTTAGATGGAACTGAACAACCCTCAGAAACTGGCTTGCCAATCAACAAAAACACCCTTTTTTTATCTGTATTTCCTGTACAAACTGGATACGAGATAAAAAAAAGCACAAGCCTGTTTTGCTTAGTTTTATGGCCAGTGGGAGAGAAGGCAACAATACAACCCGAATGCCATCGAAAACAAAGCTGTAGGTATTCTTACCACCATCATGTAAAGTTTCCCTATCAATCTTCCATGGTAGCCCTAACAAGATATGACACACATCCATCAGGGCCACATCGCAAGAAATAATATCCTGATACTTACCATTAATGGAAAATGGGACCGAAGCACGACGATCAACAATAAAGGCAACACTCTTTTGAAGCCACGAAATCAGATATGGTTGAGGGTGTGTTTTTGTTGGAAACGCAAGCTTTGTGAGCGCCTCCTACGAAATAACATTCTCATAAGCACTCCCATCAATAATGAAATGACATACCTTAACATTAATCGTATAAGTATATTTAAAAAAGAGGTTTCGCTGAACAAGAGTGTCATTTATAAGTGTATTTTGTACACTTATTTATATGTCTAAATTAGGATATTATGCTGTCATTTTAGAATAATAACTACCTAATCCTTTTTTATTTTTTTACATTTTAGAAATATCCCAAAATCAATTGAATGAAGCAATTGATGAAAATAATGAGCTTTTGGATGATAGTTGAAGCTAAAATGGACAAATGAATGATAATGATGTCAACCAAAAAATTCAAGAGGAGCAAAGTGCTAGAAATCAAAGTTGGACGGCTAAATTGAAGACGGATTAAAGTTGGAAGAAGAATTGAAGAGATTTGAAAGTGTAAGGACTAAATCATTGCAATCAGAAGTTGAAGGACTCAAGGGAAATTAAAAATCGAGGGACCTACTTATACATACATGAAAAATGAAAATCTCGCTAGAAGATTTACCCTGAGCGGCCATGCCTTGTATGCTTTGTGGCTGTGCGTCCAGCAGCCAAGTCAGCAAAACCAGAATTCAATGACCTATGCGGCCACCACAATTTTTTCTACGCGGTTGAGCATCAGTCCGACCCGGGCGATTGAGCCCAAAACATGCGATTTTCAGGGTTTTGTTTCCCTGTTTCCAAGGTTACCTAGCAGAACTATATATACAACTTCTCATGCACCATTTTTTAGACCTTTGCACAGCCTATTCCACACATAATCCATCGTTTATCATTCAAGTTCTTGGAAGGCAAAATCAAGGCAAAGGGCCGGGGATTGAAGATTATCAACATGGAAGAATTTCTTGGTGCAAGAGTTCTTTTTATCTTTGTTAATTGGATATGCTCAACATGTTTATATATTATTATTGCGCTTTTAATTCTTTTATGATGAATCACTAATTTCTTAGTTAGGATATTCGATGTACCATAGTTTTACGCTATTAATTTTATAGCTCAAGTTTTACGTATACGATGCATGTGCTAATTTTGTTTTGTGTTTAATGTGAATGAATTGATCACTTATTCAAGATATCATGTGTGTTTTCATAATCCGAGTGGTGAGTTAACAACTTAGGTGAGTTAACAACTTAGATCTAGGAATAAAATCTGGTAATTAGATAAAAGATAGAGATATACTTTTATTATTACTATGATCGCTACATGAATTTTTGCGTTCTATGCATCTAATTATTATGACTCACTGTAAAGATACAGGGTTGATTGCATTAGGTAGAGTTGATTTAAACTCGAGAGAAAATTTTTATATGGATAAGTGAATTGATTGAGTACATAAATATGATTAAAACTTGATGAATGGAATTAATAGTATTGATTAGTGTGAAATGAAATATCCCTACACTTTTAAACATCACTTAAGAAAATCTAAGTTTGAGTTCTCTTTATTTGCATTTATTAGTTTTAGTTTCGTAATTTTGTTTAGACAAAAATCTTGAATTGATATCTCTAGTTCCCGTTAAGGGTAATGTTGTACAATAAAATTTACTTAATCCTCGTGGAATCGATATCCAGACTCAAAAATCTACTTTATTACTTGATTGTGATTTGTACACTTTCGGAAATAAATCACAACAGTCATCACTGCGGGGAGCAAGGCAGGTGTGCCGCAAAACCGGAACTGGACCAACATCCCCATCCACCTACTCCATAGGTAATCGGTCGTCGTCTGCAACATCAAAAACCGGAGGACCATCATATCCAGTGTCACACAAATCATCCACTAGTAGCCCTTTTCATGCCCCAAGTTGTGGACAGGCAGACTGACGATGTCCCCACTCACCACAAGAAAAATAATGAATCCCCTTATCGCACCCTACTGCAGTGTTGTAATTGCCTCTCGGTGAAACTGTCCCAGAGGAAGGATTACCACGCCCACATGCAATTGTGCCAGTCTAGACGTTCGTAGGCACCCCTGTCACGGGCCACTACTAGAAGATGTTGCAGGAGAGAGACCAAAATTGCGACATGAAGCCTGTTTCTCCAAAAAGAGAGTATGTTGATGTGGCTCTGCAGGTGCAAATAAGTTCATCACATCCTGAAGACTAACTCTTAAACCGCCTATAAAACATGAAACAAGCTTTTCATTGGTCTCCACAATTTCATTTTCAAGCCACTAAATGATAAAACTCCTCGGAATACTCATCCACCGTGCATGCTCCTTGTCTCCAATTCTACAATTTTTTGTACAGAAGCCGGGTGTAATTTAATGGCAGGAAGTACTCCTTCACACACTTCTTCAGTTTCTGCCACAATGAAATTTTTTAGCGCCCCTTTCGAGACTGAGTGGCCTTCAATTGTTGCCACCAAGCCATTGCCCTACTACAAAATCTCGTTGCCACAAGAGAGACACGCCTAGCATCAGGCATGTCTTCGAATTCCAGAACTTCTTCTACTGCAAAAAGCCAATCCAAGAATTTGTTTGCCCCAAAACTGCCATAGAATTCTGGAATATCTCCGCCATCACCCTGATGCCCACGCTACTCAGCATCTAAAGATGCAAACAGATTATGCATAGATGTAGTCTCATCATCAGAAGAGGAGTTCGATAGAGGAGGACTCCCTGTCTTCCATGATGTTCATGCGCAACACCGCCACCCCCTCCACCTGGCATAGCGCTACGGGATGGTCTACGATCCCCTAGTGTGAGCACTATGAAGTTGTCCAGTTAGAACTCCCATAATTCTCGGTTCTACTCTAGAAGGTCATTCTTGTGGGTTTTCAACTCAGCCATCTCCATTTCCAACAAATCAATTTGCTGGCGGATCTGAGTTGATTCATCCCTACAATGCTGTTCATCTACCAGAACATCATGAGCGACTAGTCATGCTCGTGGAGGCATCTTCTCGGAGCGTATATTGGCTTTGATACCAACTGATGCAGACAAAAATGTATATGAATGAAAACAATACAAACCCAAGTCATTGATTCTAAGGAATACCAAGTTGAATTGCATAAATTGGAGAAACACTAAGAAGAACAAAGTTTATGCCAAAAACAACTGCCTCAAAACGTAAAACAAAGAAGTTTAAGTTGTAAACCCTAACGCTAAACAAGAAATATTTTGGAAAGACAAAAAATAGACACAAAAACTTGAAGAATCCCGTTTTTAGCTATTTAGGTTATTTCAAAAGTCCAAAATCCATAATCTATAGTGATGAAGTGGCTAGTCCAATTTAGCTCGTTGAGACGATTTCGAAAACATATTATGGGCCAAAATATGAGCCCGTATGCGATGTCTATTCCCGATTCCTTGAAAACGCTCATTTCTTTGAAATCGATCGATCCCGCACGTACAAATAAACTAATGCTCGATCATCAACATCATCATCAACCCAATTTTTTTTTTTTACCTCAATTCAGTTTGTTTGAATAATTTAAACAAATATAGAAGAGCAAAGTCATATTAACCCCTACCTTTGTGGTAATGCAATCAGGGACAAGTAGATAACTACCAACACTATAACTATCACTTTTTAAAACTAACAAATTTAAGATTTTTTTTTTTTAAATCAAGTTTTAAATCATAATAAAAAAATATAATATTATTGCAATATTAAAATAATCACCTCTTATATTCTAAATTAAACTAATATAATTTTAAATATAAAAACTTAAATACCACCCACCCATCCAAATTCAATCCGTCCCATCTGACCCGACCCGACCCGACCCGACCCATCCCATCCCAACCCCATCATATCCCATCCCACGTCATCACATTTGAACACAAAAAGACACAATGTGGTCACAATCACTAATTTAGTTGCAAAAAATCACCCCATCCAATCCAACCCCACTTGCAAAGTTGTAGTTCGGTCACACAAAGTCACAATTCATTCAAAATTACTAATTTAGTCACAAAATTCACCACATCCCATCCCACCCTCACCCACCTCACTCAGAAAGTCAAAGTTTAATCACACAAAATCAAGGTTGGATCAAACTTACAAATTTAGTCACAAGTCAAGTTTGTGACCCATAATTCAATTAAATGAGTTACATCCTGTAATCGACAAAGTTGCACAATGTCACAATCGACACAAATTTGTCACAATTACAAGTATAGTCACAATCAGACATTTTTAGTCCCATATTATTTATTGGTCACAACTTACTCATTTCTTGGTGACAATTAGTTGATATTTTGATCATATTTACCTAATAATTAGTCACATTTCTGACAAATAAAATTTTGTAACATATAAATTAATTCAACGGTCACATCCAATGGTCACACTAAGTCATAGTTGGTTATAATCAATCATGGTAGCATTTGCGACTATAAAGGTCACCCAAAGTCAAGGTTGATGCAAATCAAACCGTCACATTCTGCACTTATGAAAAGTTGTATAAAGTCACAATTACCTAATAAATTAGTCACTTTTGTGACTAGAAAGGTCATGCATAGCCACGGTTAACACAAATCAAATGGTGACTTCTCGTACCCATTAAAGTCGCTCAAAGTCACAATTAGTCAATATTTTGATCATAATTACCTAATAATCTGGTTACATTTGTGACTAGATTGGTCAAACAAAGTCACAGCTAACGTAAATCGAATAGTCACATTCCGTACTCATCACAAGTCACACAAAGTCACAATTAGACAATATTTTGATCACAATGAATTACCTAATAATCTGTTCACATCTCGTACTTGTCACAAGTCGCACAAAGTTACAATTAAGCAATACTTTGGTCACAATTACCTAATAATTTGTCACATTTGTAACTGATAAAATCTTGTAACATGTATATTAATTCAATAGGTATATTCGATGGTCGTACAAAGTCACAATTGGTCACAATCACCCATATAATTGGTCGCATTGGTGACTAGAAGTGTCACATAAAGTCACAACTGGCGTAAATCAAACTATCACATTTCGTACTATTCACAAGTCGCTCAAAGTCACAATTAATCAATATTTTTGTCACAATTACCTGATGAGATCGATAAAATTATGTAACATATAATTTAATTAAACGAATCACGTCCTTGATTTTGGATACTAAATTGCAATTTTGTAAAACTTTAGTGATCAATTTAGAGAAATTCCAAACTTTAGACATCAATTTTGAAACAATTCAAACTTTAGGTGCCAATTTGGACAATTCTATGACTTTAGCTGGTGAATTAGAAAATTTTCAAATTTTAGGGATTGAGTCAAAAAAAATTCAAACTTTAGGGGTTGAGTTATAAAACCCTTAAACTTTAAAGTCCAAATCTGAAAAAAAAAATCTATAATCTTAGGGGCTCAATCTTAAATTTCATATTTTTTAGCGATTCAAAATTACTACTTAATAAGTTTTGAGGACCGGAGGAGCAATAAAATATTTAAAACCAAAATTGTACGTGGAGTCCTAGAAATCACCAAATTCATATCCAAGCCCTCATCCCTGATTTTCTCGGCTTTGCAGAAGCTAGGGTTTTTGGCTAGGAACCCTAGCCACCTTTGATTTTCTAAGACACCGGTCATTGCCATTAGAATGGTTATCGACTGGCGCCACCGAACAATGCTGAGTCTTGTTGTAGCGACTTCGAGCACCGCAAATCCACTAGCTGTCGTTGGTGTCAGTGACTGCAGCCAAACCTCCTTTAACCAAATCCATGACTGAATTCAACCAACACAAAACCAAAATTCAAAATCCAAATTTAAACCTCCAACAAAAATGGAATACATATATAAAACACAAAAGAATCTATATTCATGCATTCAAAATTCAAATTTACAGATTCCATAATTTATTTCACCATATCACAAATCCCACATATTTCAATCATAGGAGTTCAGTAGTGATAGTGGTGGATCCAGGATTTCCAATTAGACCGAGCTGAATACCAAAAAGTGTAATGTAACAAAAGTAATATGTATTCCAAAAATAGTTGTTACATCATAATGTTAATCGAAATTGTGATCGACGAGATTTCAAAGCATAAAATTCATCTAAAATATATTCTACCTCTATTTTCTTAACTAAAGATCGTTCGATGTGGATCAACAAACAATCTGCAAGAAAATCGTCCTCCATTTTGTTACGAAGTGTCGTTTTTACATGTTTCATTGCTGAAAATGCTTACTCAGCAGTGATAGTAGAAACTGGTAATGTCAAAATAAGATGAATCAATCTAGTCAACATGACGTAAATCTTTGACCTTCCACTCTTGGTCAACTTCTTGCTTAACTCAACTAGAGAGGATACTTGAAACTGAGGATCGGGTATCACATCATGCTGAAAATGTATCAACTTATATTCCAAAGCAAAGATGTCTTAGTCTATGAAATCTCTAGGATAGAAAGTCTTTACAAGCTTGCATATATCATCACTATTAAATTATTCAAAAGAATTTTTAGGATCCAGAGTCACCATCACATAAAGGAGTTCTAATGATGTGTCATTAAACCTCGTATTTAACTCTATCATGATGTAATCAATTGCTTCAGTGATAACATCAAAGTGTTAATGATGCTCAACCGTAATTTGCTCACGAAAACGACCAATCTTATATAAACAATCTAGGTCCGACACATTAATGTTATTTTTCGTGCAAAAAACTTTCACTTCTGAAAGAATTTTTCCCAACTGCTTTCTCTCAATTGTTGAAGAACGGATTTGGTAGAATTGACAAATCCAATCGCACACAAAATGTCAAGAGATTTTTTTTGAAGGATCTAACAAAGAGCATCAGTAATTCTAAAGATCATATGCATCAAATGCAACATGAATACAAATTCAAACTTTGCCATATTTCTGTAAGTTCCACGAACTTCGGACTTGGAGCTTGCATTTGGAGAATGTTCTGTAAGGTATTCAAGAACTTTTCAAGTTGCACCATACATATCTATCAAGCTCTTTATAGATTCGTAATGAGAGCTCCAACGAGTAGCTCCTGATCACTGCAAATTATCCATTTGATTTATCGTCCAGATTCATGCTCTCTAGCATTTAACGTATTTTGAATTTCAATTCTTTGAGCAGCTTTCAACTCAGCAATTCACCTATAAGAGGAAGTGATAATATTAACAAAATTATCTAAATGAGAGAAGAATTCCCAAACAATACTCACATCCTTAGTTGGCGCAACCAAAGTCAACTGTAATCGATGAGAAAAACAATGGATATAGTACGCATGCAAACAAACTCTAAGAAGTAACACTTGAAGTCCATTCCGTGCACCACACATATTTTTAGCACTGTCATACCCTTGGCCTCTCAATTTCTGAACTTGGAGGTCATGAAGGACAAAAACATCATCTATCTCCTTCTTCAAATTTAATGAAGTTGTGTCTGACACTTTTGATTGCTAAAAAACATTCTTTTAGATCTCCATCATTATCCACAAACCTCAAAATAATAGTCATTTTCTCTCGATCAGATACATCATTCGCTTCATCAACAAGAATACAAAAGTATCCATCCTCAACTTCTTCATAAATCATCTTTCGTACTCTTCTACCATGATGTTCAAAAGATATTTTTGGATATATTTTTGGATATCTGGAGCAATGTATTGGGAATTTCTAGGAGCATTATCCAATACAACTTAATCAATTTCCACATTCATTTATGTAGAAGACTTCACCAATTCAATGAAATTCCCACGGCTTGATGAAGATTTAGATTCATCGTGACCTCTAAAGGAACAATTTTGAAGTGCTAGCCACTTACAAGATTTTATGGAAGTCTTCAAGTGCAAATAAGCCTTATCTTTTTCCTCTTGTGTTTGGGCAAGTATGACATGCTCAATATATTGAGAGGGCTTCATCAAATCCTCGGCCTTTCTTACACATGTCATATGAGGTGATGACAATGTACAACCAATATGTGCAAGAAACGCACATTTTTCTCCTTGGTTCACCCTTTTCCAATTGTCAAACCCTTCATTTGCCAGCGAAGAAATATTACTCATTGAAACATCATTCAGAAAAATAAAGTAATAAAAATGATACACCTTATTTGATGTAGGCGAATACTCCAGCCAGTTCCGCTTTTGGAACCATTGTTTTTTATATCGACGCTTTTGAATTCCAAAAGTTGTACCCGGATACTCCAACAAGATTGGTTGATAAGGCTCAACAATTATAAATTTTTGTCTTATCTCATCCCGTAAATTAGAAGGACATGCACATCTTCATTCTCATCCTAGGATCCCTTTCAATAGAAGCAAGTAATTGTAAATTTGGATTGGGAGATTATTCAATTTCATTCTGCGGAGTGGATGTTGTAGTAGGAATCGTAGCTGCTTCATTAGATTTTTGTCCCTCGACATGACCTGAAGTGCTGTCACTAGGTTGACGATCCTTCTTTTTGAAAAATGAGGATATCAATAGTTTGGTTTCTTGCCAGATTGTTGTCATTCCATTTTGCAGCTAAGTTGCAACAAATTTAATCAATACTCAATTCACATTCGCATTCTAGAAATCATCAAAATTTAAATCACATAATGGCGTATAAATTTATAATCTACATCATATTCTCAACATCAAGTAAAATTATAAAAACCCGATAATCTAATATCTAAATCACAACAATTTAAATTTGACCAAGCCCAAATCATATTATCTAATGATTCTAATCACATTCAGACATTCTCAAATAAAAAATCTCAATATCACATTCTCAATTCAAAAATTCAAAATCAATATCAAATTAAATTCAAATGACATTCTCTAAAAGACTAAATCAAATGGCTGTAGGCACTAACCTTGTGTTGCTAGTAACCAGTCTCTGGACCTGCAATTTATCAAGCTGCCCATCCTTCCCCTTTGCCCAATTTATCAAGCTACGCCTTTGCCTAATTTCTAAACCTGCAAAATTGCAAAGTGAAAACATTAAACATACTACATACAAACAACTATTATTTATTGGAAATCTGAAATGGGATTATGGGAAGGAAGAAAAGTTAACGGAGTAGAAGAAGATTAGAAGAAGTGAAGAATGAACCACCCTAGGCAAAGCAACTAAACTAATCTACGTGGCAACGCCTGCGAGGGGAGGAGGAGGAGTGGGGGGAGCGGATGAGGTGAACTGGCAAGTGGCAATGAGCGGTGGAGCTGGAGCCTGAAGGAGTTGAGGGTTTGATTGGGGAATTGGGGGTGGGTAATTTCGAAATGACCAGAAAATGAAAATAGGAAATGGACTTTATCTTAGGCTGCTGGATGGTTTTGTTGCTTCAGACTTAGGGTTTGGGATAAATTCTCAAATGGGCAGAGATGATTAATTATTTGGGTCGAACTGTGAACTAATTTTTTTTATAGGCAATCTAGTCCTAGACAGCACTGGACTTCAGCCCAGTACGGGCCAATGGTGGATCCGCCCATCGGTAGTGATATATACATACATAGATGTAAAATTCTCAAGATCTCAATATGATATCTCCATATACATACGTCACCTGGGTCGGAACGTAGGTAGAGAGATGGTAGAGAGAGGTCTTCATCCCTCTGGGTGTGGGAAGGATGAGAGATGGTAGAGAAAGAGAGGTTGGGTGGGAGAACGTGGGTGACTGGTGAGAGAGTACAAGGTTGATCTGAAATGTGTAAATTATATAAGGTTAATAAAATATTTAATTAATAAATATTAATTGGTAATTAGCACCTCAATTTTAAAAATGTAAAATTCATCATCTTATTATTATAATGTGCTCTTTAAATGTAGGAGTTTATGTAATTTTCTCATGCAATTATGCAAGTACTTGTTAACACATAAAATATCCAAATCAAGTGCCCAACATGGAACGCCCAAAACATAAGAGTCCATTACAAATATCAGGACGATGTGGAGGAGTCTGGCCAATTGGACGAATAGACCGAGTTCGAGCGATATAGAGATTAGACAAGATACAAGTAAAGAGCCAGTTTCCACAGTTCACCCCACGATATAAGGAAGCATATTGAAGACATTATGGGTGGTTACCACAACATAAAAATTTAGTGAGATTAGGGCAGTTGGTACATTTTTGGAGGTTGACGAGAACGTGGGTAACCAAAGTTCGGTGATCATAAAAAGTTACTTAGTGCAAGGAAGTGAAAGACAAAAAAAAAAGTGGATAGCGGTTACTACATGCTAGTTACGAAATCAAGGTAGTTGATTAGAAATTCAAAGTAGTAGACAGTTAGTAGAACTTGTATACATTGTAGAAAGTTAGACATTTACAAGGACCAAACAAATCAAAACTCTCAAATAGAGATGTAATTTTCATATGTCAGATTTAATTACTATTTTCTTAGTTTAATTTGTGTGATTGTTCCCCTTGGAGGCATGTTGTAACTTAACATTTTCTAGTGCAAAACACATCTTTTTGGACTTTGTCTCAAGAGATTTGTCCCTTAGACTTTCTTATGATCACTTTTAATTTTTAGCACAAGTGAAACAACACCCGTGCGAAACAATTTGACACGCCCAGTTGAACAATTAGTATAGGAAAGTTTAAATCATCATTCCTCATAAAAATTCTGATAAGGAGTCGGTTGCACAGCGATATATTCCTTCTATAATTGAACAATTTAAGGGTCAGTAGAGCACCCAGAGACAGAAGGATCTCACGGTCATTATAAACCAATGAAGGAGTTGAGCCCACATCCCATGCGTGCTTTGTTGGGAGAGCCCATTCAGGATATTGTTGAGCAGGTAAACTTACAAAACATATATTGTAGAAATACTTGCTCAAAATGAAAATATGCATTATGAAAATATGGTTAGATAGTTAGGTACATTGAACGAATTTATGAATAAATTGGTAGGCCAAGTATGTTAAACAAATCCTATAGGAGGGAGTAAATACATCCAAACTAGGAGTCTAATAGGCAATGACTCGCCAAACAAAAATACAAACATTTGTTTACCAACCATAAACATGAGTTAAGACCCAGAAACCCCACATACTGAGCCATCCAACATGGAGGTTTTGGATCTTCTAACGCCAGAGGTGTTGAAACATCCAATATGGGAAGTACCCTTAATATGAGGGAAAACGTTCAAAACAAAGGACCAAATACTACACGTATTAATGAAGGTGCAAACCAACAATTCATTGGTACTAATGAAGCAAATAATGATCCATTCATGGCTGATGTTGAGGCTCATCCTATTAGATCACTAACAGAAAATTATGTGTACCAAAGTCAGTAGGAGTTCCATTTGATCCCAACGCCATGTTGAATGAGCAAATAGCAAAAATATTACGTGATCAGATGGCCTTTGGAACTCGGCCAGTAATTCACCCAATATATAGAAAACCTTATCCAGATTGATAAATCAAGCATATCCTTGGCTAAGAGGGTTTAGAGTGCTCAAATTTTCCTTATTCACTGGTTTAGGTGAACTACTACCTTGGAACACATAGGGAGTTTTACCTTAAAATGTGGTAAATTTGTTGATTATCACAAGTTGATATTGTTCCCAAGTTAATGTGTTTTCTCATGGTTCATTAACTTTCCAGCAAATTGTGTTCAAACATGACAACGGTTAGAGCAGTTATTTCATACTCAATTTTACAAAACTGAATCAGAAGTTATTTTGGCAGTTTTAGCAACGTTACGTCAATTTCCAAATGAATGGACTAAGTCTTTTATTTAGAGATTTTTAAAATGGCTAGGAGTAAATGTTTTGTTTCCTTGTCTGAAGAAGAATTTGTTAAAATCGCCCAAAGCTGCTTCAGTTTTGAATTGGAAAAGAAGTTCCAAGACAGTGAGTTTCCTTATCTTCTTCAACTTAGCGCTAATGTCATCAAATATGAGTGATTGTTGAGAGAGGAGGAACAAATGAGGAACTCTAGTAAAGGAACTTATTATAGAGACCCCATTTTGATGTCCATGCCATAGATACTGGTCAAGATGAGGCTGGTGAGTGTTTGACTGAATTGGTTAAAGGAGACTCTTATGCTTGTCCCAAAAATCAAGATTGAAATATCAAATAAAGATGAACTAGCAACAGAAGAAAATAAAAGGCTAGAGTGTGTGACAAAAAACGATACAATATTTGATCAGCTACATAAAGAAAAGCAGATAAAGTTGAACAATAAGCATTAACTGCCAAACTCTAAACTTATTAAGGGTAAAAAATATTGTAAATGACATAATGCATAGTCTCATATGACTAATAATTTCTTGGTTTTTAACAATGTATTGTAGAATGCTATTGAAACATGACGAATTACCTTCGAATCAAAGAAGAGGATGACAGTTGATGAAAATCCATTCCGATAGTCAGTTGATGTTGACATGGTTATTCCAAATTTCAACAAACATGACTCACCAAAGTTCAGATTTGTGGTAGATGATGGAGAGGACGAATCTTTTCCTATTGCTTTTCAAATATTAAAAGGAAAAGCTATTGATGAAGACAATGAAAATTTATATGTTAGATGCCAAAAGGAAATAAGAAAAGCAGTAGATAAAAAGAGGGCATAAAAATAGCTAGCTAATGTCATGGAACCACCATTGTCTAGAGAGAAAATGAGGCTACCTTCTGGAAGAACGTATAGCCTGTAGTTATACGCTGGAAACTACATATTTTCCAATGAATTCAAGGATAAGGAAAATAGTGATAATGTTATAGAAGAGTCAGAAGAAGCAACATTCACATTAGAATGTGAGGATAATACTTCTGTTGAGGTAGTCCCATAGATTTAGAAAACATATGATTTAGAGGATAACAGAATGACGGATGTATAAGAAAAACTGGACATGGAGGCAGAGTGTAGAATGAGAGGAGTATCACGCGACAAGCTTCTCAATGAACTCTACGAAGAAGGCAATCCAGTAGTAGGCATGTTGGGCGAGCAATCTGGATGATCATTCTACTACCTTGTTCTTTATGGAACACATAAAAGGAACAGAAGGGTACCTTGTGCTTTAAAGTGTAAATCACCACCAAAGATGTTTCCTCCACCTACAGGTTCAGGAGAACCGTCAGTAAGTTCCATGCAATAGGAGTTAAGAAAATCCATACCAAGGAAATGTTGCATGTGGATATATTTAGTAGAAATTAATGGAAAAAGGTAAGCAAAAGGTAGAGGTTGAGTCAACAAAGAAAGTCATGTCCAAGATACCTTCTTTGAGCCCAGCTAAACATTTAAGGCCCTTGTATATAAAGTCTTCAATTGATAGCATTCGTGTGTCCAAGGTGCTAATTGATAGTGAGACAACCATAAACACTATCTCATACAGAATGCTAAGGGAATTTTCCAAGTCAGATATAGATATCATCCCAATAGAAATAGTGTTAACCAACTTCAACCAAAGGGGTGATGCCTTTGGAGATAACAGTGGGGAGTAAAACCAAGACTGTCGCCTTCTCATAATAGATGGACCAACTAAATACAATGTTTTGAATAGGAAGGGATGGGATACATGGTAATAAGTGCATTTAATCATTAATGTTTAGTATTTTAGAATGATAAAGGCGAATTTGAAGTCATACAACCTGATCAAAGATGTTTTATAGCAGAAGCTAACTAGGTAAAATGATTCGTGTATGAAGGCAATTATGGACCAGTCAGGGTGGCTCAAAGAAAAGAAGAAATGCAGGTGGTATCTCAAAGTGAAAACTGAAAAGTCGGACTTAGTGTTTAGTGAAAAGTCATACTTAATGCAGAACTAATCACAAAGAGTTCTAGCCAAAATCACAGCCCTTCAAGCTAAGTTAGCATGTGTTCAGGTAAATGGAGTAATTTGGTTTATAAACATGTTTATAAACTACACAATTTCCCAAATCACTTTTTAACCATACATATTTTCTCTCTCCAATTTTCAACCATTACTTTTTACCTCAAAACAGTAAATAAATCAATTTATAAACCAAACAGTGTTAATGGTTTATGAAAAAAAATTCCAAAGAAAAAATAAAAAGAGAAGAAGCGTTAGCATTACTAAAAAAAACAAAATGGCCGTATTTGGTTTGGAGCAAAATCTATAAAGCGAAATCAACAAGGTGGACTGCTTGGAAGAAGGAACCCCTACAAAGTTGGGGATAATTCGATAAGGATTGCAAAGTTAAGGTATGCTCAAACACAAGATCCATTGGTGGGAGTAAACATTGGTGATGAATGATAAGATTTTCCACCTTCACTAGTCAATTACTCGATGAAGAGATTAGTACCAAGTTAATTTCTTTATTAAAAGAATATAAAAATTGTTTTGCTTGAGAATATTAAAAAATGCTTCGTTTAGATAGAAATTTTGTAGAGCATAGATTACCCACTAAACCACTTAAAACCTCATAAACAATCACCTAGACATTTTGCAGCCGATATATTGCCCGAAGTAAAGAAAGAATATAGCGATTATTGAAAGCAAGTTTTATAAGAACTGTCAGAAATGTAGAATGATTGTCTAACATTTTTCCCATCTTAACAAAGAATGGTAAAATAAGGGTGTGTGTATAGACTTTAGAAACCTAAATCTTGCTACGGCTAAAGATGACTACCCAATGTCGATAGTAGATTCTTTAGTCGATTTCACCACTATGCATACTATACACTCTTTTATAGATGGTTATCCAGGGTATAATCAAATTCACAAAGCGGAAGAAGACATACATAAGACTGCTTTTAGATGTTAGGAGTCTTAAGATACTCTGAATAAGTAGTCATGTCATTTGGCCTAAAAATGTTGGGGCTACTTATCAAAGAGCAATGAATTTGATCTTTCATGACATGATTGGTGATTTAATTGAGGTTTTTGTGGATAGTATAGTGGTCAAATCACCCAACAAAGAAGTCCATTTTCACCAATTAAAAAGTTCATCTGAACGAATGAGACAATACAAATTAAAACCGAATCCTTTAAAATATGTATTTGGAGTAAATTCAGGTAACTTTCTGTGTTTCTTAATGCATAATAGGGGAATTAGGGTGGATAAGAATAAAGTAAAAGCAATTTTGGAGGATAAACCACCTAGCAGTAAAAAAGAATTATAAAGATTTTTGGGTCAAGTGAAATTCTAAAGACGTTTTATTTCCAATTGTGTAAAGCGATCAAAATTTTTTTTTTTTTTTTTTTTTTTTTTGCCTCTATTATAATTCAAGGGACAAGACAAATTCATCTTGAAAGAAGAACATCAAAAGGCTTTTGATAGCATGAAAATATACTTATCAAATCAACATGTATTGCTCTCGCCCATTCAAGGGCATCCAGTAAAAGTATACATATCAGTAGACCACGATTCCATAGCTGGAATGGTTGCTCAAGAAAACTAATTGGATGATAGAGCAATGTAATATCTTAATAGGCAACTAATCAGTTGAATGTAATTATTCAACCACAGAAAATTTGTACCTAGCTCTTTATTTTACATGTACAAAATCAAGGTCTTATTCAACTGGTCTTATGACCAACAAATGATTATCCAGAAGTACAGTTTAAAAAAGGTAACATTCATTTGTCGCACAAGAATATTTTATCTATACGAATCAGTTTGAGAGGCGAATGTAGGATATTCAAAGAAAATAATCACAAAAGAGTAAATTAAATGGCAGTCGACAAAAAATGTTGATTTATAGCCAAACAAAAGATACATTAAGTTAAGTTTTTGTACTCATACAAGCACAAAACAATAAAAAGTACTCTATTGACTGGTCAACTTGTTCCAACAAAGAGCAAATGAAACTCCTGAGTATATCTAATCCTTCACGGAGTTGCATTTCTGCACAAAACATAATGGTTGATTCTTTCTCTGAGCAAGGGCTCTCTAATTTAGTAAATTGAGCATTAAAGGCCTTAACACATTCTACCTCTTGAGCCAAAGCCCATTTCTTTGCTACCTTCGCCATTTCCAAATCAACAATTTTTGCTTGGATTTCTTTAAGCCTTTCACGGGCATTCTCTAAAGAAGAGGCTACCTTTGTCGCTTCGATAGTTAGCCCTTCTACAATTTTTTTGGCCTTGGAGAAGTCCGAAACTAAATATGACTTGTCTAGAACAATGCTCGCAAATTTTCCTTTCCGTTCACGAAGGCTGGTTGATTGATCAAGCACCTCCTGAATTTCACTATGAGCCCCTTTTGTGGTAATCTTGGCATTACGAGGCAATAGCATAGTAGAATCATCCATTACCCTCTGCATTTTATTCTTAAGCTCCTGGTGTTGGGAGATGTTTTTATTGGAGGTAGCCAAAATTACATCTCAACAGTAAGATGATCATAATCTAGCATGAGCTCACACAGAGCTTGGAGGTTTGGAGACAGATTTGCTAAAGGTGGTTCCAATGCAGAGGAATGGCTAGTGGAGCTAGCCATCATGCTTTCCATCGAAGAAAAAACTTGACTAATGGACTGTAAAATGTGGTCCAAATCATGCTGTGAAAACTCGAATAATGGTTAGTACACATGATTAGTAAAGGGAGTCATTGCAATGAAGATGTACTTATAGTAGGAGAAGGCAAAGACTCATGCTGGATAGATACTGAATTAAATTGAGGAGCCTTCGAAGTAGATGATTCTGGGTTAATCAATGATGCTGGGCTGGCAGAAGTCTTCATTGGAGCATCATGTATAGATTTTGAAGCCTAGGGGCCTGAGTACCTTCAGGATCTGAAGGAATATATTCAACTATAAACTCAAGAGAGGGGGATGAATTTTGTGGAAAAAAAGCTCATGCCACACTAGTGCTGAATGGGCTCACTAGGGAACTTGAATTAGTACAAGTAGGATTAGGATGAGGCTGTAAAAAAAGAAAGTGAGTCAGAGTCAAAGCAAGAAATAGAAGGAATAAACAAGTTTCAACATGGTTACACTCCGAGCCAATGGAACGTCATCCTCCCCTAATGTTTCCTTCGGATCGACCACAATAAGTCGTTTTCTAGAATCAGAAATTACCCTTTGAAAGTGAGAAGGATATGGGCTAATGTTTGACAACCTTTAGCCTAGAGATGCGTGCATTTTCCTCTGAAGACAAAAGTAATTCTCCCCACAATGGTGTGAGAAACTTGGGAAAGATATGTACTAAAAAGCCTTTTCTTCACAGCTTCATGATAAGTGTATTTTATACACTTATTTATATGTCAAAATTAGGATATTATATTTTCGTTTTAGAAGAAATTCTACTTAGTTTGTGTTTATTTGTTTACATTTTAGATTAATTCCCAAAATCAAGAGAATGAAACAAATTGAGAAAATTAATGAGCAATTAAATGATTGATTGAAGTTAAAATGCACATTTGGGGGTTATTGAGGTCAATCGGGAAACATGCGTGGTGCTAAAGTGAAGAAATCAAGATTTGGAAGACCTAATTGAAGAAGTTGAGAGTTGAAACAAGCTAATTGATAAGATTGAGAAGTTTGGGGACCAAAATGCTCTAATTGAAAGTGGAAGGACTCGGAGTACAAATAAAGACTTAGGGACCTACTTAAACAGATTTAAAGTTAGAAATTGCGTTGGAAGTCATAAATGTACGGTCTCGCGACATCATACTATGAGGCTACACAACCGACGTTGAATGGTCAGAATGGGTTTTAGTTCAACCGTGCGACCACACGGTTTTTGCAGCTTTCCGACTAGGCCATATTTTGGGCTTTTTGTGCACAAAAAGCCCAAAATATACAACTCGTGACGCACAAATTCCAGACCTTTACCTCACCTAAGAAGAACCAAAAATTCAGATTTCAGCATCAAATTCTTGGGAGATTGAAGTAAAGCAAATGGCGAGACTTGAAAATTACATGAAGAATTGAATCTTGGTGTAAGATTTCCTTTCTTTTATATTATTTTCAATGAATACCTATTTTTATTATTTTTGTTATTTAATTATGATGTGTAACTAAATTCTTATGTTGAGATGAACGATGTAGCCTAGTTAATTATTTTAATTCCAAACTCCGTTGTTTTAATTATTCGTTGCGTGTATTGATTTTATTTTGAGTTTAATGCATGAGTTATTTGGCCACAATTAATAATTTCGTGGTTTGTTTTCATAATACTAGAGGTGAGCTAACAAACTAGACTTAGGAATAAAATTCGGTAATTGAACAAGAGATGAAAATGTACTTTTGTTATTATTGCGATCATGAGTGGATTCTTGTGTTCTAGGCATCTAGATAAGGAATAATTCGGACAATCTATAGAGATACACAGTTGGCTTATTTAGGTAGAATTGATTTAAACTCGAGATATGAGTTTTCATATATATTAGTGAATTCAACTGAATGCATATTTAGGAAATAAAATAGGAATTTGAGTTCATTTAATTGGTTAAGTGAAATTGTAAATCCCAATTATTTTATAATCGTTTTAAAAACAAAACAATCTAGTGATTTATTTATTTAGTTTATTTTTTTTATTTTAGTTTAAAATACAAAACACTTTCCATTGTTCAAATAGAGTTAGAAACTAAAACATTTCGGTAATTAATAGCAGTCTTGGTGGAAACGATAATCCAGACTCTTAGGTCACTTTATTACTTTTCACGATCTATACACTTACATGTATATTCCACGTTGTAAAATAAAGTGAACACTGCCCATAAAGTGGAAATAGAGGATGGACTGATGGAGCAAAATGAAAGGACCTCTATCGCCAGTCGTCAATAAAATGTTGTTGTTAGACTCCACTATGTGTGCATCCTCAAGGCGAAGGACAAAGAATCGATTTTGGATTCGCATATTGGTACAAGTAAAGAAAGGAACCGCCTAGGTTTGCACTAAATGAAACTGGCGTGCAATAAAATGGGGTGAATACACCTCTACCCCAGCCTTTGCATTGGTACCAATGCCAATAAAATCATGAAATAATTCATGGAAAGTCAAGAATTTAATCCACATAGTCCGGACTTCAGTAGTTGAAGTAGCTAGAGCATAAACATGGCAATAAGAAGATGGATGAGGAAAAAATAGAAGGGAGCTTCTAAAGATTATAGAAATATGAGAAAAAGTCCCTATGAGTTTGACTTATGGAAGAAAGCCTGGCCATCGCGGATGGAATACCAAAATAAGGAAAATAGGCCCTTAACCATAGTTGGAAAATTCACAGGGGACCGGAACCTATAGAGGTTGATGTACTGGTGCGAAGATGTTGAATGAGAGTAGTCATACCCCTACAAATGGCTGACAAGGTAAAAGAACACCAATAAATTCCTGCCATGTGCAATCTCCCTCGATAAAGGAAGGTAATTACTTGAAGGCTTGATATTGGGGTTGCAATTGATATACTTACACAACCAATAATGAACAAAGGAAACATGTTCAGAAAAAAAAAAGGGATTTAGTGAGGTCCTTTGGGTCCAAACCAGCAAGGAAGGAGTAAGAGTTGAAAAGAGTGCATGTAAATGAAGGAGTGGTAAGAGAAAAATTAGAGAGGGGAGAAATTGTATGACCTGTGGTGACGAGATCCCAATCGGGGAATCTCGTCGAGCAACGCGGAATAACGACAATCAAGCCTAGGAAAGATCTAAAACAGATTTGACGCAAAAATAACAAGAACACGAAGAAATAAACGGAAATTAAAAGATAGATTTGACGGTAAAACCTTGACCCGAAAATCACGACGCAATTAATGACTATGCGGATTGAAGAACCAAGATTGGTGAACGCCACAAGGGTTGTCAATTCCTTGATAAGTTCGTTGGGTGAACGCCACAAAGAACGGATCTTTGATAAGTTCGAAACAAAAGGGAAAAACTCAACATTTAACAAGAGAATCCTCTCTCAATTTAATTCATAAACTCAAATTGTTTTTTTTTTTTTTTACAATCATGGTAAAGAATATAAATAAGCAAAATAACATAGTCGCTAATTTACTCAAAATAGAATTCTAATTAAACTAAAACACTAAATTAGGAAAATAACCTAAAAACTAAAAAAGGAAATAAAATAATTGAAAATCCGGAAAATCTGGCCGCTACTCATTTACGACAGTGAATAATTCTTTTACGGCCGTAAAGGCCTCTCTGATCCAAAACTGTACCATCAGTTATGGCCGTGACAAATTGATTACGGCCGTGAAACGCCTCCGGCTTGGATGTTACGGCCGTAAGTTTGGAAGTTATGGCCGTAAGCCTTGTTCTGCTCCTTTTTTCCCAAGACTTGTTACGGCCGTGATAATAGCTCTTACGGTCGTGATTGTAAGAGTTACGGCCGTGAGGGTCCTCCATTACTGCCGTAATGGATCTTCTACACCAATAACTTCGTTTACTCGGGTCGGCTTGATCCGTCCCTCTTCTCGGCTCGATCCCAACATGGAACTTGCTCCGTTTTGCACGTAGATCATTGTCATATTGCCGATGGCTCGACTTCGTCCTTCGATGCCTGGTTCGGATCATATCATACTCCCTCTCTTGAAAAGGATTCGATCTCGAATCCATTTTTGGTCGGCTTTTCAGACTTCTCCAGCTTTTCTAAACTTGATGATCATTTTTAAGTTTTGTTAGATCCTTTAGACTTTTGGCATGCTCATTTTTGCCAACGGATATCTTCTCGGCCTTAAGTTCATGGTTTGATTTATGTCCCTGCAAAACAGATTTCGTAGAACTGGGGAGGGATGTGTTAGCAAATGCAAATAAACTCATTTTTGTGGTGGACTCTCCTTTCTTTTTCTTTTCACTCTCAAGCTCACCTTTTTCTGAGATCATGGCCTTAACTCTCTTGTTTTCAATTTTCACACCCTCTCCTTTTTCTGAGGTCGTGACATCAACGCTCTTATTTTTCCCCTCAAACTCGCTCTTTATTTTCAATTGGTCCTCTTGGACCTCTTTAGGTGATAGCGGAGCAAGAGTGATCCTTTTTCCACCATTCACGAAAGAATATCGATTTTTAAACCCGTCATGCACCACTCTCCTATCATGTTGCCATGGCCTTCCCAACAAAATATGGCCAACATGCATAGGTACCACGTCACAAACCACCTCATCCTTATAACCCCCGATGGAAAAATTGACCATAGCCTGCTTATTTACCTTAATTTCTCCCGACTCGGTCAGCCATTGCAATTTATAAGGGTTTGGATGTTTTATCAAGCTCAAACCCAATTTCTCAACCAACATTGTACTAACCACATTAATACAACTTCCCCCGTCAATCACCATGCCACAAACCTTTTTACCCACTAAGCATCTAGTATGGAAGAGATTATCCCTTTGCTCACCAATTTCATTCACCCTGACCCTAGTACTAAGGACACACCGATTAACAAGTGAATCTTTAACAGTATAGGTCAGCCCTTCCTCATCACTACTACTAGCCCCAACATCCACTAACTTAGGCATTCCCTTAAATTCATCCTCGAAACTAATTTCACTATTATCACGCAAGATCATTACCTTCCTATTTGGACACTGAGATGCTATATGACCCGTCCCCAAGCACTTAAAACACTTAATATTTCTATCCCGAGTAGTTTGAGAATCAGAAATATTTTTACCTTTCGTTGTAGGCTTCTCCTTCCCTTTCGGGTTATGTTCAACGTTGGATTCCTGCTTCGGTTGTGATGTAGGATAAGATGGTGAGTGTCTTACTGCCCCCTTTCGCCTTAGCTGCCTTTCCACCTTCATGGCCATATGCACCATATCCTCTAGCTCCACATAATGTTGCAGCTCAATGACATTAGCAATGTCTCTATTCAGCCCACTCAGAAACCTAGCCATCATAGCTTCCCGATCCTCCACCACATTAGCCCGAATCATCGCCACCTCCATATCCTTATGATAATCTTCTACACTCCTCGACCCCTGAGTCATACCCTGCAACCTCTGATAAATGTCCCTATAATAATGAGTCGGCACAAACCGCTTCCTCATTATGGTTTTTAATTCACCCCAAGTCTCCACCGGCTCCTCAAGGTTCCTCCTCCTACCCGTCACTAATTGATCCCACCAAATATTGGCATAATCAGTGAATTCAATCACAGCTAATTTCACCTTTCTTCTTTTCCGAATAATTGTGACAATCAAATATCCGTTCAACTTTGGTATCCCAATCCAAGTACGCCTCCAGATCACTCCTACCCTGGAACGATGGTATTTTCACTTTAATTTTCCCAAGGTCATCATCAACAACATCTATACCCCCATGATGCCTCCTAGCATCACGACGCTCCATATCATGCCTCCTCTCATACCTATCTCCTATATCCCTCCTTCGCATACTACCCAAAGATATACTTCTACTTTCACTTTCCATATCCTCATCACCCATACCAACCTCACGCCTATTACCTCTCCTAACCCGAGAACCATCATGAGATTGATCTCGAGGTCTTTGTTCACGATCTACACCTCGATTCTCCATCTGTGCCATAAACCTCTCAAATTGTGCCCTCATTGCTGCAATATCTTCATTACCCTGTTCATTCCTTCTATTCACACCCCCAAGCTATTTTTTGTCTCCAATAGAAGATGAAGATGTGGAAACCTCTCTATCAGACATTTTTAATTTCAAAAAAAATAAATTTCTCCTCATGTGTATTTTCACTCGTGTTTCACTCTTCTATCCCTTCAAATCTCACCAAGAACTAATCAAGGGTCGGAAAAAGGTAAGATACGAACAAGAACAAAGAAATTTGGAAATTTAGAAAATTCGGAATATTTGGAATTTTCAGAATTTTTTTTAATCTGCCAGAGAATTGGACTATGAGTATGGCAGAAAAAACGGAACTGGATTTGGATGAAAAACGAACAAGAAAAACACTTTTGAATTTTTCGGACTGACCTTTATGGATCAAATTGAAGAAAATTATGACGGACACGAAGAACGCGAAGAACACGAAAAAAAATCAAGAAAATCAACAATTAACAAGATACGCAAGAATCTGAAATAGATCCAAGCTCTGATACCAGATGACGAGATCCCAATCTGGAAATCTCGTCGAGCAACGCGGAATAACGACAATTAAGCCTAGGAAAGATCTAAAACAGATTTGACGCGAAAATAACAAGAACACGAAAAAATAAATGGAAATTAAAAGATAGATTTGACGGTAAATCTTGACCCGAAAATTACGACGCAATTAATGACTATGCGGATTGAAGAACCAAGATTGGTGAACGCCACAAGGGTTGTCAATTCCTTGATAAGTTCGTTGGGTGAACGCCACAAAGAATAGATCTTTGATAAGTTCGAAACAAAAGGGAAAAACTCAGCCTTTAACAAGAGAATCATTTCTCAATTTAATTCATAAACTCAAACTGTTTTTTTTTTTTTTTTTTACAATCATGGTAAAGAATATAAATAAGCAAAATAACCTAGTCACTAATTTACTCAAAATAGAATTCTAATTAAAATAAAACACTAAATTAGGAAAATAACCTAAAAACCAAAAAAGGAAATAAAATAATTGAAAATTCGGAAAATCTGGCCGCTACTCATTTAGAGCCGTGAATAATTCTTTTACGGCCGTAAAGGCCTCTCTGATCCAAAACTGCACCATCAGTTACGGCCGTGACAAATTGATTACGGTCGTGAAACGCCTCCGGCTTGGATGTTACGGCCGTAAGTCTAGAAGTTACGGACGTAAGCCTTGTTCTGCTCCTTTTTTCCCAAGACTTGTTATGGCCGTGATAATAGCTCTTACGGCCGTGATTGTAAGGGTTACGGCCGTGAGGGTCCTCCATTACGGCCGTAATGGATTTTCTGCACCAATAACTTCGTTTACTCGGCTCGGCTTGATCCGTCCCTCTTCTCGGCTCGATCCCAACATGGAACTTGCTCTGTTTTGCACGTAGATCATTGTCATATTACCGATGGCTCGACTTCACCCTTCGATGCCTGGTCCGGATCATATCATGTGGGCATTAAATTCAGCAAGGTACCAAGATCGTACAGAGTGATGGTCAGCTGACCAAATGAGAATTTGAAAGTATTGTAATCACAAGACCAAAATTGAAGTTCCATATAAAATAGCACTAGATCTAAACTAGGAATTTTCACAGAGGCTTCAATCACATCAAGAACACCAGCTTTTCAAAGGGTGTCCTTAAAATTTTCAGCTCTCAATATCACCTTAGTCCATCTCGAAAATGACATGGCAAATTCCAAAGATTTGGAGTCCAATGATTTAGGTCATGTATGAATATCTCCAGAAAGGAGTGGACCTACTGAAATAGGGTCCAGAAGGGGGAAGTAAACAAAATTTCAGAGTGACTTTAAGGGAACTAGTGGCTTTTGGGAAATCTTAGAAGGTAAAAGCAGCCTTGGGCAAAGAAGAAGAAGCTTTAGGTGCCATCATGAATACACGAAAGAAGTTTGAAAAGGAGAATTCGCGGGAAATAAATTGTAAAACCTTAAAGCAATACCAGTAAAAGGTAAAACTTTGGAGAAAAAGGACCACTCCTTTTATTGGGTAAATAGAAGATGACACGTGCGGAATACTCGTTGGACCCCCCCCCCCCCCCCCCCCAGGTAATGACACACAATCTTTTGGGAGAAAAAACTCCAAATGGTGCCTATAAGGTACATTGTACTATTGTTATTTACCTTTTTTTTTTTTTTTCATAGGCATTAAAAAGAAAGGTTGTGTCGTGCAAATGCTTTGAATATGAAAGGATTAATGATTGCACGTTAATTCAATCATACTGGAAGGTAATTGTTAAAACATAAAATATTCAAATCAAAGGCCTAACATGGAAGCCCCAAAACATAAGAGCCCATTACAAATATCCGGGTGGTGTGGAAGAGTTTGGGTGATTGGACGAATAGAGTGAGTCCAAACGATTCAGAGATTAGATAAGATACAAGTAAAGATGCAGTTTCCACAATTCACCTCACGATTTAAGACATGTTGAAGACATTATGAACGGTTATTACGACGTAAATGGTTGGTGAGATTATAGGTAGTTGGTGCAATGCTAGAAGTTGAAGAGAACGTGGGCAACCCAAGTTCGATGATCATGGGAAGTTACTTAATGCAAGAAAGTGAAAGATGGTTAAACAAAGAAGTGGATAACAGTTACTACAAAGGTGGTAGATTAGAAATTCAAAATAGTAGACAATTAGTAGAACTTGTATATATTGTAGAAAATTGGACATTTAGAAAGACCCAGCAAATAAAAACTCTCAAACGTAAATGTAATTTTTTATCTTTGATTTTATTAGAATTTCCTTAATTTAATTTGTGTACTTCTGCCCCTTAGAAACATCTTGTAACTTAAGTTTTTCTAGTGAAAAACACTCATTTTTGGACATTGTATCAAAAGGTTTGTCTCTTACACTTTCTTCTAATTCCTTTTTAATTGTTAGCACGAATGATATAACACCGCACGAATGAAGACCCTAAACAAACTGGAAATTGAATACGTCGTCCAGCTTTTGTCATCCTTTCTTTCCAACTCAGCGTGACGGTAAGAGTATATTCATATCCAATTATGCCTATCATATTTCCCCATTTTCACGCTTTTTTGAAGAAAATATTTTTTCGTAATATTTGCTTTTTTTTTTTTTTTTTCCTTTATATAAATTTTCGGATGTCCAAATGAAAAATTAAATTTACTTTTTAAATTTTTTTCAGTTCAGTCGGTTTCTTTAGCTAATCATATTTTGAGCTAAGATAATATCACGAAATAAGTCTTTTAAAGAAGTATTAATTGTTTGTTTCAACTCGTCTCTAAAATTGAATTGCAAGAGTAAGATGTCGAGTTGATCATAAACCCCAAGTCATGCTTTAACTTAGCAACGTGACATGACGTGACGTTGATTATAGGACCAATACCTCTTGATTGGAGAAAGACACGAGTGATTTTAACTTAGCACAACATTTCCTTTTCCATATAAAAATTATCAAATTTTTTTCTTGTGACATTAGTGAAATGGAAGTTGTTGAGTTAGGTAGGTTTGCACCAGTGACGCTTTGAGAGTGGTCACTATACAGATGAGATAGTCAAATTAAGTCATACTCCATATTTTCATACGTTCTATTTTTTAAAATTTGACAATCAAAAACTCTTGGATTTTGGCCATTATTAATTTTTTTGATTTATTTTTAATTGATTCCCTATTTGGTTCAGGAAGAAATTTTTAACTCTCCTTAAATTCATTTTTAATGACATAATTCTATCGAACTTACCATTATACACAATTTTCAACAAATTTTGAACCACATTAAAAAATTTCTTCAATTTTTCATCCACCAAACAGACTCTGATTTTGTTAATCGGGGACTGGACTCGACGGGACCACCATCCCCAGCTTTGGATTAGTGACAATTTCTCATCTCCATCCCCACCCCATCTTCATCTTTGTCGAGGATTCCCGCCTCGTTGTCATCCCTACCTCTACGACAAGGCATCTCGGGCCCGAGTACTTGTTCCAAATTTTCACAATTTTTAATTTAATTTTCGTTTTATTAATTATTAATTCTATTTTTGAACCCTAATACGGCTAGGGCTAGTGCTAGGACCTTTTTTTCATTATATTATGCCTATTTTCATTATTGTAAGACAATTTTGACATTATTGATATTGAATTGAGAGTTTTCCTTTTTCTTGTTCTTCAAGAACAACCAATTGAACTTATCAAATATGAATATTTGTAGCGTTCCAATTCGAACTTATTAAGGAATTGAACAATTCTTGTGGCATTCAACAACTTTATTCTTCATTCCACATCGTCTATTATTCACGTCGTGATTGTTGAATCAAAGTCCTATCGTCTAAATTATCGTTTTTCTTTTCCATTATTTTTATTTCTTGATTCTTGTTCATATTTCTTGTTATTTTTGCTAAATTTAGATCTTTCCTATAATTTGTTGTTTATTTCGTATTCTTTGTCGTGTTTCTCAAAAGGAATCATAGCATCCATGGTCATCCCTACCTTCACGACAAGGCATCTCAGGCCGAATATGTGGGCTCGGGGGCAAAAACATTGGAAAGCACACTTTTTGGCTGCGAAAAAAGCGATCTTCATATTCTTCCAATCATGAAAAGAAAATAACAGAGGAGAGTCATCCATGGCAATATGAAATAATTTATACGTCAAAACATTACACAAGCAATTCCACAAGATGTTCATATTTATATTTATATGAGTATATAATCTATGAGACAGGGATGAACCGGGCAACAGACTCGAGTATGGACTGCACTTGCTTCAGTCGATGGACTCAACATGATCTTCTTTGACCTCAGCTTTGCAAAGTGGACAAGAGCCGTTGATTTTCAACCACTTGTCTACACACTCCTTGTGAAAGAAATGAGAGCAAGGTAACTCCCTCAGGCACTCATTGTTCAAGTATTTCGCCAAGCAAATGCAGCAAATCTATAGAACACAAATTAAAATGAACTGAGATCACAAATAGAATGTGTACAAGCAAGCACCCAACCAAATTGAAATTCCAAGATTCACATCGATATAACTACCTTGTTTCCATTTTTACAAGGACCCAAATGAAAACAAACTACTTTTTATCCACACATTTCTTAGAACCCTAAATGCTACCCTCTTTCTAACCACTCATTTCTGTTTGTTTAAATAAACACTTCCCAAACATACTTTAAGATCCAATATTTAGAAATTATGCCACATTTTGTTTTGATTAAAATCTGATTTTAATCTCAAATTAAAGTCAACAATTAATTTTAACCACACATTTTATAGGACCTAGAGTTTTTCAACCACACATCTCATTAACTTTTATCAAAATTTATTAAAAATCTGATTTTAATCTATACAAAACAGAGGCTATGAAAATAAAACCATTAGAATATCCTTTTATGAGAAGAGTTTTGTTCACCACTACATCAAAGAAAAAATAGTAATCATGCAATTCGACATCAACTTAAGATTTAAGTGTTACCACAATCAATTTGATATTTAGGAGAAGACCAGAATAGATTCACAACATCAAAACCTTAGACAGACAACATATTTTCTCAACTCCTTGCAGCAGATTAAATTTTAGTGATATTTCACGAGTTGGCAAATAAAATTGTAAATTGTCATTCAGCTATGAGGAAACTTTCCTGAGCTTTCAGGAGTTTAGTTTGACAACCTCTTTGATTGATATCCTGTTTTGGAATTTATGCAATAGAGAATGGCAGTAAGCATCTAGAAAGCTAATTACATTTTTATGTTCTATATCTGGTTATGCTGGTATTTGTCCATTCACATATATAATCTTGTAACCCCTATATTGATAAAAAAAAAAAAAAAAGGATCCAAGATGAGAAAGAAAGTAAAGTTTACCGCGTCCTCTCCTGATATCAAACGCTCCTTTTCAGTTCCAACAGCCACTATCCCACCTTCATCTTCATCTGGGTTACGCTCCTGGTCACTGATATTCTTGCTCATAACCTTAAACTTGTAAGTTGGCAGAGAATTAATTAATTCTTTAGTGGCTCCTCGATAATGAATCAAATCCTCTCTGATGCCGAGGACTGAAATTAGACAAGGAAGGCAGCAGCAGATTGCCGCGCACACAATAAAGGGCATAGCGTATCCAATACAACTCAAGGTAAGAAATACTATACATAACCTGTAAGTAAATACATCGCAAAAGTATGTAAAAGAACTACACAAATACTAGTATGAGAGTACGGTATAAGAATGCTCATTAAACTACCTGTACAAGTTCGGAGCCTCAGCGGATGATGCGTGGCCTCCAAAAACCCACACATTACCAACTACAAACCAAATGGCAAAGAAGCAATCCAAAGCCATCTTGAAGTATTCCATTAGTGCTTTGATTCTGTAAGAATACTCAGAGCATTTAGCTCTCATTCTACAATAAACTTACTAATGAAGATGAATGAACCAACATTTCTAGCCAAAAGTTCTGCAAGTCCATTCGTTGTGATGCCACAATGTTATTACTTAACGTGTAAAAGTTTAAGATAGACACAAAGGAAAAAAATAATTTATCCCCGAGCTGATTTTCAAAATAACGGGTTAGAAAGAGAGAATAGAAAAGTAAAAAGGATACAAGATACAGTATGCCAACTTTTAAAGAAATATGAAAAAGAATATCTAGCAAATGTTTTCCAACTTTTAAAGAAATATGAAAAAGAATATCTAGCAAATGTTTTTCATCATTAGATACTTGAATAGTTAGCATGCCAAAGTGTGGTACATTCTCGCGAAGCTTAACAAATTTCTAAACCATCACGTCACCAATCCCTAACAAATTTCAATCTATAAACTAAAAGCACAGAGCATATGAAAACAACCAAAGAAGCCAGCACTTATTAGTCAAGAAATAGCTAAAGAAGCTTCACTGGTATCTCCAAAGCTCATTGAGGTGAAAAATGAACAAGACTTACAGATTGTGAAAGAAGGGAACAGAGCTGACAAAAACAAACATTTTCAATAATAATAGATACCCTGAACTTGGTATTCCCACATTCTGATCGCCTATAGATGCAGTACCAGTAGTCCAACGATCTTCCTGTTCCAAAACTATTCTAGTTGAAGAAATTGCAGAATAACCATTCTGAGAAGAATCTTGACGAAGATGAGATGCATCCTGTCCAGAAACTTGGTTTCGATATCGGAAACGCCAATATAAAAGAGGAAGAATCCCTACACATCCCAATGCATAACCCACAATCCATGCCTTCAATGGAGCATGTGAATGCTCATGCTTCGACAAAGATAAGACAACGATCGAGGCAATAATTTGGCTCACTGTTAATACTAGCAAAAAGGATATCCATAAACCGGAATTCAAGGGACTCCGGCTGCTATTTCCTCTCCGAATAAGATGTGAGTTCCTTGAGTTTGATCCACTAGCAGAAAAAAGTGGAGGTTGATAAATTGGAACCCTCACACTAGTAGATCCCAGATCTTCACTCTGTTGCTGCTCTAAGCCATTGGATCGCTGCTCGTCAGATGTGCTAGACGAGGAAGCATCACCACAGTTAGTTATGTCAATAACGTGCTCGTTATCATTACTGTTATTTGCTCGCTCCATTAACAAAGCCATTTTGTGCATTTATCTCTTACGATGAAGTCCCAGTATGGGAAAAGCCATATGAGTTCACCAACCACCAAAAAATACACAAAGAAAGTATGTGATATGAGAGAGAGAGAAAACCTTCAACTCCCTTTCTTCTTCGCACTAAATCTAAGCTTCTAGTCTTGTGCAGTCTTTTGAATTTTAAAAACAGCTACATACTCAAATGCCTCAATCAACAGGCACAATTTCCATTTACCTGTTCAATAGCAAAAGGCAAGGATGTTAGAATGTTGGTTTTTGTCCAATTTCAAATGTAATCTCTTCTCTGCTTCAAAGATGGAAGCACACATTAAAAATTCATGAAAAAGAGACCAAATGAGATTATGTCCTCTTTTTAAGTTCCCTATAATCTATGCAAAAAGAAAGATGACGAGGCACAGATTTATATTGAATTCTTTGGCATGTTATCGATTGGTTACACCAAAACTAATCCATCAAACTAAAGACACGACTACTGAATCGATCACATTTAAATTGAAGTTTTAACATTTTGAGAAGTCTCTTCAATTTAAACTCATGGAAACAAAATTCACATATAAATTAGATTATATAAAAAATACGCATAAATAAGCTGCGTCCAGTATTTTTTTTTTTAAATCAGAAACGGTGTGAAATCATCAATACCAAAAATTTCTAGCACCACCCCAGACGATAAAACTATGGAATTCAGAGAAAAGGGTCAAATTCAAAGTCCAAAACCCATGTACTAAAAAACAGCTCCCTCTTAGAGTATTAAATCTCTCAAAAATTCTCCAAAATATCGACTGAACAATACAATTAAACCCAACTTGTAAAACCCAGGAATTAAAAACAAAAGGAACACATATTAACGAGAAGAAGCCATAAATCATGAATTTATCATGTACTTTAAGCAATATTTTATAAGTATTTAATCAGTATAAGATGCTAACCAGTATGGAGAGGGGAGGAAAAAAATAAAAAATAGAGCGAAGGATTCTAAGAAAATCTCCTCTGGATGAAAGCTGTGAATCATTCAGTCATTCGGCACAGTCGGACTTTGTGAGTAGACATGTCAATCTGGTTAGTCTGGGCCAGGTCGGCCCGTGTTAACAACAACGGTCCGCTTGAAAAAAATTCGCCCGCTATTGAATTTCAGGTTAGTTCCGGATCAGTCCACAAATTTAGAAGTACAATTCAAGTCCGTCCGCTAGTCCATCCGAATTGAGCCCATGCGGATCATGGTTTGTTCTAATTTGGTCCGTATGAATAAAAACATAATTTTTTTTTCATATTTATAGTAATTTTTTTGTCAAATTTTTAAATACAAAATAATTAAAATGATATATTCATATTCATACCATAAAATATTTATATAGAATTTAAATTTATATTTTATGTTACATGAATTACTTCCAAATTTATAAATTTAAATAAAACATAAATAAATAATAATTAAATGCTAAATGTATTTATAATTACTATTTGTAAAGAACATTAAGTTTCTTAGTTATTAGGGAGCAAAAAAAAATTTTGTTTTAAAAGTTATATTAGAGTTTGTAAAAGAAGAGAGATTTTCAATGTTACCATATTTAATAAAAACAGTTTTTTTTTCTTTTTCACGTGTCGGGGGTTAACCGCGGCCCACGAAAGTTTGACCCGCGAAATTCACGGTTCACAATTTCTTGACCAATGAACCGCACGCACGGATCATGGGTCGACCCGAAATCCCCAGTCGATCAAGGTCGATTTTCACGGGTCTGATCGGCCCATCCATCCATCTTGACACCTCTATTCGTGAGTTTACAATCAGGGCCAATTTTCACGAATCTGATATGCCCATCCATCCATGTTAATATCTCTATTTGTGAGTTTACTTTTATTTTTTCTTCTTTTTGGAAATGTGCTTGTCATCTTTTGGCTTGGCGATTTTATCCATAAAAAATGAGGAAATTCAAGGAATTAACATTGTAGCATTTAGATGAGTTAGAATAGCAGGCTTGCTCTGTTATCCGACGTGGACAATAATTACGTTGTCCATCTCAAATGATAAAGTGTCAATTGTCTCATTTAAAAATTATTCAAACACTTGGCGCATTTTCGGTTAGAATAAATTAACAAATTGTTGAATTAATGTCTACATTAAATACGTTAAAACACAAGTTAGAATCTTTTTATTTTTAACCACAAGTTAACAGTTTTGTTAATTCAGTTAGCATTTTAACAGATGATGTGGCAACCTTTTGTTGAAAATGTCCAATAATAGTCATCCAAACGTATTTTAACATTCGATAAAAAAAAATTATTTCATATTATATGATTTAATGATATCTTCAAAATGAGTATCATATTGATATATAAATCTTGTTATTTTAAAAATAAATATTTATCATATTATTGGGTTTAACTAAAAATTAACACATTCATTGTGGCAACAATGGATGTTTTAATTTTACATACATACATACATATGTGTGTGAGTGAGTGAGTGTGTGTGTGTCATTTAAGAGCATCCGCTTTGGATGTGTTAAATTTAACTAGTCACATAGGCAAAAAACTAGTTATTAAATAACAAGTTTACATGTTTAAGTTAACTACTTATTATTACCACAATGGATATGTTAATTTATAGTTTAGTCTCAAGAATATAATAAGTACTTATTTTTAAAATAACAAAATTTATATATTAATATGATACTCATTTTGAAGAACTTATTAAATCATATAATATGAAATCAACAAAAATTTATTTTTTTATCTATATTAAAAAAATTATGTAGGAAGAAAAAGAAAAAGAATGAATAAGGAATTGGGTGGATTGGATGGAAGGGAGGGGTGAGATGTATTTAAACTACAGGAGAATTTAACTATAAAAGTGACACATCACATGTGAAAATGTTAGCTAAATTTGACAAGAAAGTCAACAAGTTCCTAAAAAGATTTCTTTAACAAACAAGTTAACATATCCAATATAAATATAAAATTGACTAGCTAAATTTAACAAGTTAAATGTGGTTGCTCTTAGAGCATCTGCATTGGACATGTTAAAGTACATGTTAGTTAGTAGAATAAATAAGTAAGATGTGAAATAATGTCTACATTGAATATGTTAAAATACATGTTAAGAGAATCTTTTTAACACATGTTAATTTTTTTGTCAAATCTAAAGAGTATTTTAACATGTGACATAGCATTTTTATATTTAAAGCTCTCCAAGCCTCTGTTTGGCAAAGTGTTAAAAAATATATTTTTAGACAACACAATTCCCCCAAATCACTTTTTACTATAAATATTTTCTCTTTCCACTTTTCAACCACATAGTTTACCTCGAAAACATAAAAAAAATATGTTTTTAAATAAAAAAAAAAAAAAACTTTTAACAAATAGAGTCTAAAAAGTGTTTATTTCACCCCACCCCTAACACCCACCCACTCACCCATTCAATACCTCATTTATTCATTTTCTTCTTTTTCTTTCTTCTTAATTTTCTTTAATGTCGATAAAAAATAATTTTTTTTGTTGATTTCATATTATATGATTTAGTGAGATCTTCAATATGAGTATCATACTGATATATATAAGTTTTTGCTATTTTAAAAATAAATAATCAATTATTTTTGAACTTAGCAAAAAGTTGATACATCCAATGTAGCAATTAATCTATTTTTATTTATATATAAAAACAAAGTAGTCGTCACAAAAAATACAAACACACTTTCCCGCCTAAAATTACTTGCTAAATTTAGAAAGTTTTTGCAAAAAAAAAAAAAAAAAAGACTCATTAAAGTGCAATGAGAATTAGAAACATTTCAAAATGTAATGATTGAACAATCCAAACTTCAGAGTGTAATAATTGCAAATTTGAATTACACTTTTATGGTAGTTAATTTTATTTTTTTAAAAAAAAAAGAATATGATATTTTCGAGATAAAAATTAGTGATTGAAAAATTGAGAGAAAAATATTTGTAATTAAAAAGTAGTTTAAAAATGTGTTGTTTAAAAATATTTTGTCAAACAGAAATGTTTCGTTCCAATTCAAAAAAGACAATTTGAAATTATTTTTTTTATTTTACTTGAAAAAAAAAACAAATGTGTTTCTAATTGTTAGCAGAGATGCTTCATTCTTTTTTATTTTTTGTGAAATAAGTTGGAAAAATTATATCAAAAGCATTATAAATCTAATTTAAAAAATAAATAGATAATTTTCGATTATTATAAAAAATGTATTCAAAAATTTTGTTAAATTTAAAAAATATATATTATTCAAAAATATTCTGCTTAATCATAATGTAACTAATTTGCTAAAGTAATATTAAATTATTTCCAAAAATATATAAAATTATATTATGAAATGTGTTGAAAAACATTTAAATAACCCGAAAATATTTTAGTTTAAAGAACGAAAAATGTTTTAGTTTAAAGAACTTAAAAACATTCCTTATATTGCGGATTTTTTATAAGTTTCCAATTAGATTATATAGAAAGAAAAAAAAAACTAAATGACTAACCCAGAAATTTTCTTCCAAATCAAATAATCTCATACTTGATTGAATAAAATTTTCTTTCAAATCGAATAATTTCATACTTGATTGAATATTTTATATATATATATATATATATATATATATATATATATATTTGAAAAGTGGCTTCGAAAAATGTATATAATTAAAATGTGGGTTCGAAAAATATGCACAGTTAAAAGGTGAGAACAAACTATAAACACTTTGTTCATAAAAAGTCACAAAGATAAAATGTAAAAGTCTAATATATATATTTGTTTACTTTTCCTTAATATCTTATTCATTTTAAATTATATCATTTAAGTTATATAATACTCACTATTCAGAAAAATTAAAATCGGTTCGATCCGAATAAGGCAAATTTATCAATGATCGAAGGTTGAATCAGGTCGAACCGGGGTTGAACCGATTTTATTTAAAAAATTAATAATTGTTTAAAACATCACACACACACACACACACACACACACATATATATGATTTTTAATTTTATTTATTATATTATATTATATTTCAAAATAAAATAATTTAACATATAAAAAAATAAGTTAAAAATAACTTATTTAAAAGAAAAAAACCAAACAAACAAACAAATAATAAATAAAAATAATTTTTAAAACAAAAAAGAAAAATCCAATAAAGATTAGGATTTCCTAATTTTGATTAGTTTTGTAGATTTCCTATTTTGATTAATTTTGTCTTTTTTAAAGTGTTGAATTCGATAATATTTTTTATTAAAATGTCATTGTTTTATGTTTTTATTTGATAAGATTGTATAATTAATATATTTTCATAAACTTTGATTGAAATCACTATTACAAACATATTTCCGTGCATCGAACGAGTGAAAATACTAGTAATAGTTAACTTTAACATGTAGATGTGTCATTTAACATCTAATTTTTTGCTTATGTGGCTAGCTAACTTTAATACTCCAAATGCGGATGCTCTTATAAATTAGTTTATTTATGGTTTTTAGGTAAAATATATGGTTAACAAGTGAAGAGAGAAAATGTATTGTTTATTAAGTTATTTATAAATTGTAATGATTGCGTTAAAGAACAAAGACTAAAATTTAAAGTATTGAGGTTTGATAATTAAACTTATCTATATGTAGAACGTTACTCATTGTACTAATTTATGTTTTACAATCGTAACAAAACCGATGACTTGGCAGACGAAAATACACATGTGACATCACATTACCTTTGCCACATAAAAAACTTTTAAACACGTCTTTTGATTGCTATTACACTTTTTAAAACGTTTTTAGTTGCCCACTGGATTTTGAAGACATCTTCGATTACTCACAAAATTTTAAAGTAGTCAAGTTTTCACAACTAAACTTGTAAAAATAACATAACAAAAGAAGAATGACGTTGTTTACTTTGAAAATTTAGATTTGTTCTTCCAAGTTATAATTTTTGTACAAAAACTCAATTATTTCCATATTTTTTCCACAATCTTCATGAATGGCAAAAAATATTAATAGCAATCCATCATATATCACCCAAAACAAATCATAAATATATATTAACAAGAACAATTGAAAATGTCTTTAAAGATTAGTGAGCAATCGAAAGACGCTACGTCATTTTTACAAGTTTAGTTATTAAAACTCAACGACCTTAAATTTTAGTAAGTAATAGTATGTCTTTAGAAGTTCTTACGTGGTGGTGCCGCATGTACATTTTGACTATCGTGTCACCAATTTCGTTACGATAGGGAACTGGAAGTTATGTTAGGGAGTAATATCCAATATTTTGATAATTTTAGTGATCAAATCTTGACAATTTAAACTTATGTGAGCAATTTAAGGCACTGACTTAAGTTCTGTAGTTATTGAGACAATTAACTCAAACTCATGATGAATCAAAAGAAAATGAAAAAATATAAAAAGCATGTAGTTTAAAATAATTTCAGTAAACTATTTTTAATAAAAATTGATGAAATTTGTTATTGAAAAATAAAAAAAGGGGGGATGATGAATATCGTGAAATATATAATTAATATTATTAAGTCCTCGCAAAACAGAGAAAAAAATATTAAAATCACATAAATTTTAGAACCATGATACAATCACCAAACACTTGGGCCTCATGTGAATGTGTTGTCAGGCTTGGGGACAAGTGTGAGGTGTAAATAGACAAATTCTAAATCTCAAGTAAAGAATCGTGCTACACTTGTTTCCCATAGATTCATAGTTAGTCAAATGAGGTCAAAATAGACAGTCGATACTAAATTATTTTTTAGTAAGAATAAAATGAATATGATAGTGTATCCATTCTTGCATAAGAAAACTTCAATAGATTTTGAATATCTCATCTAGCTTTACGAGTAACAAGTATCTAAAATAACAATTTTGAAGATTGTTGGTTAATATGTGTTGGGATATTTTGTATATAGTGACGCCAAAGGAATATATGAAATTCGTGCCGACAAATGGACGGAATAACGACACAAAAAACAAGAAGAAAGGACAAAGTCAAGGCAAGAGTTGAACTCTTTATCCTTAAGTCGAATTTGCCCCGCAAGGTGCCAACGAGTTATGGCAATCGACTCCCAAGATACAACGACTTCAACTTGTATTTGTAGCACTCCAAAACACAAGTACAATGAACCAGAATTTTTGTTTATGTACTCCAAAATGAAATGAACAAGAAAAGATCAAATAATGCAACAAAATATGCAAGAATTTGATTTAAGAAGATAGTGAGAGTGATATTGCATATCATTGGTGTGTTTTTGGGACACACAAGGATCTTTTTTATAGAGCATGAATGGTTTTGGACGAAGTGGTGGGAGCCAAAATCATATAACTCTTCAAAAAGACACATTTTCCCGGACAACAGTGCGAACGCATGCTTATAAAGCCGTGCGGCCGCACGCCTTTACGCCAAAGAAAATTTAATCATTTTTTAAGTGTAATTGCACGGTATGAAAACCGTGCGAACACATGGGCAAATTTTGACCATATTTTTGTCTTTTTTCGTAATTTCTCGTTCATCCCCGTTTGTGCGCCCCGAAGCGGCGAAGTGGCAAACAAATTTGACTAAATGGATTGAGCCAAGTTTGAGTATTTGGTCGAAGTCGACACAAAGTCACTTTAGTCGATTTTCAATACTTAACCAATATTCAACAATATGTACAGAAAACTTACGGATCGAAGTGAAAAAATTTATTAGGAGAATTCAGAAAATATATATTTACAAATAAGCTATGTCACGCTTAGCCTCTGTTTCGTTAATATTTTCTGGGTAAAAAAATGTTGTTAAAAGATAAGGAAAAGTTATGAATCTGTTTACTAAAATTATTTAATCCAGAGAAGGTATAAATGAAAATGAGTTTTGGAAAAAAAGAAAAAAAAAGGTAAAATTATATTCACACCACAGTTATTATTAATGACACCACGTTTTAATTACAATAAATGCCCCATTGTCTTGCTTATTTTGACAATTATTCTCTTATTATTATTTTTTCTTATTCTTATCTATAATCATTAATTAATAATTTAAATATTTTATCTTTACTGATAATTTTATTTCAAATATTTTATTACATTGAAAAGAATATTTTTGAATTCTTGCAATTATCGTTTATCTTGCTTAATTAAATATAAGAGAGATAAATAAAAAATTGTCTTCACTTCTAAAAATTCTTTAGTCATCATTAGCGCGATAAACTGTACTAATTAATAGAAGTCAAGGATAAAAATAAGACAAAAAAAGTTAAGAGGTATAAGTGCAAAAATTAATAAAAATTAAGGTTTATGATTGCAATTAAATTGTGGTGAACTTAACAAAAAATGTGGGGTTAATATAATTGCCCAAAAAAAAAAAATGGTCTTATTGTTATTCAAGTTTGGGACATTTACAAAAATACCCAAAAAGGCTAAAATTTACTTTCTTTAAAAATTATCACAATATGATATTTAAAAAAGATTAACTAAGAGAAAAAAAAATTTCTCAACTTTTCAAACTCAATCATCAATTGTTAGTCAAACTCACAATTTTTGACTTTTCAAAAAATTTTTAAACCATACATCCATTAAAAAAAAAGAAAAAAAAATTCAAACTACCAAACAGGCTCTAAATGTACGTCCTTTAAAAATATCACAAATTGATATTTCTCAAGTCTTTATGGTACTTTTTCAAAATCTTGTAATACTTTTTGTGTTTTTTATGATACTTTTCACAAGTGTAAGTATTTCTCATTCTTTTTTAATTAAGTAGTAAAAATAATCTTTACCACAAATTAAAATTTTATTTTATTCTTATATCATTTGAAACTATCGTTACCGGTTTCAAAAAAGAAAAAGAAACTATCTTTACCACAAATTAAAAATTAGTTTGGAAAAGTACATTTTTTATTTTCAACACAAAAAATCTATAAATAGAAAATTTGAATAATCGAATCAAATTAATAAGTAGATCTTCATTTTAGTATGTTAAACAAAATATAATTAAAGAAAAAAAAGGGTCATTGGTGTAAATCATATAAATCGTTATATCTATATTCTTAGTATTTGTATGATTGTGTATTCAACATTAGGGTAAATATATTACCACCACGATTTTTAGTTATTACACCACATTATATACACACCACAATTAAAAACATGTTTTGATAAATACATCAAAGCCAATTTACAAATACAACCTTATACAAATAGAAAATAAGAAAAGAGAAAAAATCATGTACACCACATACGATTAACAAAAAAAACAATGGGAGTGGAAGTGTGTGAATCAATGGCGTCTTCAACTGCAAGACTAACATTCCGCTTTGTTGTGGTTCCATGACTAATCTGATCCATCCCAGGTGTGCAGTATGAAAAGAAATTATGCCACTGCAAAGAGGTTTATTCTTTGTTAGGTTATGTGAACGTGAAGCAGCGAAGAATTGTGGTCATTTTCCCTATTCTCGGCCTGAAGAAAAACCAGTAAGAAGATCCTTTTTTTCAATCTCCTTTAACCATTACATAAGAAACTAGTACGTACATGTGCGATGTACGGATGGCATTATTATTATGTTTCATTTGCAATGAGAAGTATTAATTAACAAAGTAACATAATCAAATAATGAACATGCTGAAATAAAATTGGAAAAGACGTAAAACAACTCAAACAATATCATATGTTAGCCTTGAAATGCAACAAATCATTTAAAATTAGTTCTTCTTGCATTTTTTTGAAGCAAAACCACTAATGAATTTTTTATAATCAATACTTTCTAGCAAATCATATTCAATAGATATCAAAGCAAGTCCATTCAATCTTTCTTGTGGCATAGTTGATCGCAAATAAAATTTCAATAGCTTCAATTTTGAAAAACTACTTTCAGTAGATGCAACTGTAACAGGTATTGTCAATAAAATTCTATAAGCGATAAATGTATTTGGAAAGCAGTCCAACCTTTTCAAATAAGCCAGAATGTCAAGAGCTGCATTTTTTTCTTTTGGTAAAAGTTCGCAAATTTTTTAGCTCTTGAAACAACTCTTGACCATCAAGATCACAAATCATTTCATGCCTTAGAACAATATCAAGATGATCACAACATGATTTCAAATTAGCATCATCCAATGAATAATGGTGCCTCTGTAAAATGGGAAACAACTCAAACAAGAAAGTAGAAACTTTACCAAGACTGAAAGAAAGTTAATATTTTACCTACAGTCTACAGAGTGAATCGAACACAGCCATAGGAGCGAGTGACGATCAAGCGACGTAAGGTTTTGGAACTTGGAAGACAGTGAGATGGAGCGGTGATGACTGATGAAGACAGTGAGAACTGAGATGGACTCACGAACACAGAGCGGGTGCGAGTCTATGACCAGCGCCTGTGGCTAAGGAATGAGGATTGATGGGGGAACTTGGGAAGGGATAGGGTTTTCCCTTTTTGTGTTACAAAGGCAAAGGATATTTTGGAAGATGAGGAGTTTGAGTTTTTATTTGAGAAAAAAAAAGTAATTTTAGGCAAAATTATACTTGGTATCCCCGCCCTCAAGTCTATCAAGTGGTATATAAAATATACTTTTTTTTAAAAAAAAAAAAATTATAAAAATAATATGTCCTCATATATTTTTCATTTTTGGTGCCCAAAAATTATGGTGCCCTATTCGTCGCACCTCTCGCACGGCCTCAGGGCCGCCTCTATGGGTTAAAATAATTTTAATATTTAAAGTTTTGAAATAAATTATGATAATCAATATAATTAACAACAATAAATCTATAGTTTCATTGAATTAGTAATTCTAAAATTAAAAAATATTATTGCTATAATGTTTTATATATCTTTTTTAATAAATTATGGCATAATAAATATAATTAATAACAATTAATCTATAATTTCTTTCAATTAGTAATTCTAAAATTTAAAAAATATTATTTTTATAGCGTTTTTTATATTTAATTTTTATGTAAAAAATCTAGTTTTATATAAAAAAATTATTTAATATCTTAAAAATAATTAACATAATATTAAAAATCTAAAATTTAAAAAATCTTATTGGTCTCAATTTTTATTGTCTGATTTTTTATTTTATTTTTTGGATAATTTTATATGATGCGCTGGGTTGATCCCATGTTAATGCACTGGCCTTTAACACTTTCCTCTCGAGTTTAAAAAATTAAAAAACACATGGCCACGGCCATCAACCTATCATTGACTATTCACTTTCTTTGCCCTAAAAAGCCAAACACCCTATCCTTCCAAGATCTTCACTATACGAAAACCCTAAAATTTCCTCTCAGCTGCAACACCGAATCTGTACAATCTTCTGCTATTCTTCATCAATCCTCCTTTAAAGTTCTACTTATCTATCAACTACTACATGTAATTGACCATTACAACATTTATGATTCAGATCTAACTTCATTTTTGCAATGAATTGGCGAGGATCCAAACGCGGGACGCGATTTCTTTTCTAAAATTCATATCTACACGTCCAGAGTTCAGATCTCCAAATTTCTTCACCAACTTTTTTCCCTCAAACCCGGCTTCAGAAAATGGTTACTTGTTCTATGTTGGTAAGAAATTCGATTTTTTTCAAGTTAGTTTTTTTTTTTCCTCAAAGTTGCGCTCTGTATTTGTTCTCTAACTCAGTTTCTTTACCCATATATTAATATACATACCAATATAGATATATATATATATATATATATATATATATATATATATATATATATATTTTCATACAGAAATAACTTTTCATATATTCGATAATTTATTAGTTAGAGTAATACCGAGTACATGGATTTTGGTCGGTTGAAAAATACTTGCAAAGAGTTAATAAGATTAGATGTCATGAAATGCCTAAGAATAGAGTCTTAATTTACTTGGAAAGAATAATAATGAAGAAAGTAAACATAATCTTGAAATTAGGATAATATTGTAAATTTTCGTCAGCATAATTGACTTGCCGATTTGAAGCCCCAAACAATGGAATTTGACCATAAAATCAGTGGGCTCAAGTGCTTTAGCCCATGAGTTTTGCTCAGTAGCTGGCTTAAATATTTAACTTTCCGTCAAGCCTACTATAATTCGTATCAGAACATTTTGACTTTTAAGTTTGATTATTCAGTGAATGATGTTAAACAATAAGAGAAATTCATTCTTGCTACGTGCTTAGAAGAGACACTTGCTTTTCTCATTATTTTAATGTTGATTTTATTGTTTCTTTAATAGCATGTTGTGTGTATTATTGAATATTGATAGTTTGCATGTTTAATTAATCGATGTCCAATGTACATAATTTAATACATCGTGTATATTATTCAACAGAATTCAGAAATCTGGTTTATGGGGCTCGGTCATACATGCATAGATCAGATGCGCCAAACTTCTAGGGCTATAAAGTATATGGCAATGCTTTGTGTAGATTTGCTTAACCGCTGTGTAAGTGAGGAAATGTTGTTGATGCGCAAATTGTCACTTGTGCTGTTGAACATGGTATTAGACTATTAGGCATTACAGTGTATTAGCTTAATATTTCATTGCTTGTTTAAAGTTAAAATGTGATTTACTTTATTAATTTCCTAGGACTGATCTTATCATTTGAGGCAAGGCAATCAGGAAACTTCCATGGCTTTCTAGTTAAAGTTGAAAGGCTCCAATGTCCCTAACCTAAGGGGATAAATTTTTCCAAGTGCAGCATCATACAAATGGCAATTAGTATGCTTTGTGAGAATCCATCTCGGTTTTTTCGTATATTCGATAATTTATTTGTTTTTTTCCCTTTTGAATTCGATTTTTACTGTGCATAATTTCAAAAATTGATAGACAATTCTCCGGTAGCAAGAACAGTAGTAATAGCAAGTGTCCTCTTAACCGGTCATTTTGGGATCCGAGGTCACTCTAGTAAGCTCGGTTGGTCTTATCAGGTATTATTTCTGTTGGGTTTTTTGATTTGTAATATGTTTTTGTCTTTTTTATTTTCTTTATGCCCCTTTTTCAGTTCCCGGATTTAGGTTTATATGGGAGGACGTGCGCTAGAACTACTACACAGTTCATGTATTACAATTTTTTTTGTGCACCAGTGGTTGAGACAGTCTATATCTAGATTTTGCTGCATGTTTCTAACATGTTTTATTAGATAGATCTGTGTGCAAAATTTTTACTTGAATGTTATTTTCATATATATATATATATATTTAAACTGATTTTCTATTTTACTTGTATGAATGGTGTGTATCATTAGTTGATATCTCAAGAAGCTATTTTTTCTGATCTTTAAAAACAGAGTTAGTTATTTTTGCACCTGAATGTTTTTCTCACCGCATGCTAAGTTTGTATCGTTTGTTATGTAAATTATTTATTTGTTTTAGTGTTGTGTGTATTCTTACTAGTCATGTAAGTGAACTTTTTATTGTTGTGATTTGGGTGTGTTCTGTCCCTTTTATATAGTTCTGTCCATTTATATTTCTTTATAGTTTTAGTGTGACATTCATTTTATAGTTGTTCCATTTTATTTAACTTCATCAATGGTTGGAATGAAAAAAACTTTGCTACTTAATACTTTACAATTTCAAATTACTTGTATAGTTGTCCATTTTTTGTGCATTTCACTAAAAGCTGGAAGTGTATTGATTCTGTTGGTTTTATTTACTAACAGCCGTAAGAAAATAAGTTACACTATTTATATTTGTTTGTAAACTTCAAAACACAAACTTGACATTTATCTGTCTATTTGATTCTGTTCATTTATATAGATTCGTCCATTAATTTTTATGGTTCTGTCCATTTTATTATGTTTAAACTTATTAGTACAGTGTGACATTTATTTATATAGTTCTGTCCATTTATATTTCTTTACAGTTTTAGTGTGACATTCATTTTATAGTTGTTCCATTTTATTTAACTTCATCAATGGTTGGAATGAAAAAAAAAAAAAAAAAACTTTGCTACTTAATACTTACAATTTCAAATTACTTGTATAGCTGTCCACTTTTTGTGCATTTCACTAAAAGTTGGAAGTGTATTGAATCTGTTGGTTCTATTTACTAACAGCCTTAAGAAAATAAGTTACACCATTTATATTTGTTTGTAAACTTCAAAACACAAACTCGACATTTATCTGTCTATATTTGATTCTGTTCATTTCTATAGACTTGTCCATTAATTTTTATAGTTCTGTCCCTTTTATTATGTTTAGACTTGTTAGTACAGTGTGGCATTCATTTATATAGTTCTGTCCATTTATATTTCTTTACAGTTTTAGTGTGACATTCATTATATAGTTCTTTAACTTCATCTATGACTGGAATGAACAAAATGAACTACTTCATAGTAACAATTTCACATTAGTTATATAGCTGTCCATTTTTTCTTCCTCATTCATAGTCAGTCCCATACACACAACATTTATATTTGTAAACTTCAAAACACACATTGACATCTATATATGTTTATATTTGATTCTATTTAAGTGCTTCATACTTACATGTATGTCAGTCAAAACCATTTCAATGCTAGCACACACATCTTTCCGTTTGAAGTCAGGTACTCTCCCAAGCGTGCTACCCGGACGTTGATCTTCCACTCCGTCTTTGCAGCGTTGATGTCTTGAATGCAGCTGCTGTGTTTGGCCATAGTGAATGAAGATGATATCACGGAGCTTTCAGCTGCTGTGTTTGGCCATAGTGAATGAAGATGATATCAAGGCTTTCAACTGTTGTTGCTGGAATGGCAATGAAGAGAATGCTGTGTGTGACTGACTATGAATGAGGAAGAATTCCTTGCTGTTAATTACTTGTGGAACGACTTGGATCTGTGTGTTTTTGTGTATGTATGAACATAATTAAGAGCCCGAGATCAGCATTAAATGCTACATATATAGCTCCTTTGTTTAAGGAAGTTAGCAGGAAACTAAGCCTTATTTCAGTCTATGTATTGTTTCCTTTTCGGTAGTATTTCAATCTATGTAGATACATAGTTAGTTGTGCCTAATGAAACTCCGATTTATAGCATTGAACAAGTCTGTTGCAAGGAAATTTTGAATCTGATGATACATGTACTTGTTTCCTATTTTAGGTGTAAATCAGCAACATTATCTGTATAATAATATTTTCATTACATGACGGCCTAGCCTCATTTGTAATTGCAAATTCAGATTTCAAAATGAAAAATCCGAAAGAAAGGATTCCCATTTGCAAAATAATTCGTTCAATTTCTGGACAGACATTGGCTTGGGCGAGAGAATTGTGGGCGGAAATATTGGACAGAAGCTCTTACTTTTATATATTAGATAGATTTTATTTACATCATAGGTCCCTCATTTAAAAATTACACATTGGTTAAATCTCTCACACAATCTATGACGGATTTTTCATCTACATTGAGGAAGGAGGATCGAAATCCCCATCAATGCTCCCTCCAGTGGTGGAGAAATCCTTGGTTATATAAATATAGAAGAGAAGAAGATGAGAGATGTGATGTACATAAAAATTATCATTTAAAATTAGAAAGTTATTTATGTAATTTTATTATGTTTATTTTTGTAAATAAAGAAGAATTTAAAATTGTGGTGTAGGAAATAATTTATGAGGTGACAATATAGTCACCCTCAATATTATTCTAAGAGCAAGTTGCATCATTTTAATTTTGCATAATGCAAACCGTTCAAATAATAAATTGTCTTGTAGTTGGGTAGTAGGTAGCCAGTAGCCTCAATGTGGGGGAGCCTCAACAGAAAAAGTTAAATGTTACATTCACAATGTGATCCACAACGTGGATGACAATCCACTCACATTGGGGTGGAGGCCACAAAATTTGAATTTTGTGGCCCCCACCCCAACGTGAGTGGATTGTCATCCACGTTGTGGATCACATTGTGAAAATAGAGTTATTCTTTTTTATAATATTTTAATATAATGTGGATTATCTACTTTTGCATTTTCTTGTGTTTTATGCTTCACTATTGATTATATAAGACCTGCGATTTCAAGACTTCCAAGGTAGGATAAAAACTTGCTTTACACTGATAATATGGTTGTTTTTAATATCCTTAAAGTTATAAATTGACCCTCCAATTAGTATTGAAAATTTAGTCCTATGAAATTGATTTATAGGCTCGTCACTTTCGTGGACTTGTCCAATTCTTTCGGGAGTTCCTTAGAATTGTAGCTACGTGGTTGTTTAGTTTATGTTCTTTAATACAATTATTAAAATTTATAAATTATATAATTTCCCAAATATCTTTTTAATTACGTATATTTCATCTATCCACTTTTTAACTATATATATTTATCTCAAAAATAGTAATTGATATAGCGTTACCAAACAGTTCCTCGTAAAATACCTCGTGACTTTGTAAATAGCTTTTTGGGACTCCATTGTTTTACTATGATTAGTGTTACACTTGTGCGATGCACGGTCATTTATTAGTTGTTACTCATATATATTGATTTTATATGTTAACATGTGAAATGACAATTACACATACCTTAACTTTTTTTACAGTTCGTATGTTTACCGTTTCAAGAAATTTACACTCAAAATTTTATTAAAATGAAAAGAAAAGGAAAAAATAAATCGATGAACCCTCCAATTTTATTCTCTTTCATTTTCTATTTTTAAAGAAAAAATATTTATGTAATACTGACAATTTTTTTTTACGAATTTAAAAAATATATATATAATTGATTTTCATATGTTAACATATAAAATGAATATTTAATTAAGAATGAATAAAGAAGGAAGACAATTAATTACAAAAAATACACAATAACACATACCTTGATTTTATTTTATTTTTTATTTTTATTTTTTTTCGGTTTGTATGTTTACCGTTTCAAAAAAATTCTTTAAACATTATAATTTAAATTACTTAAAGCTTAAAGCGAGAAAATAAAATTACATTTAAATAGAATTTGTAATAAGTGAAAAATAGATATATTTGTGAAAAGAAAAGAAAAAATAGATAAATGAACACTCATATTTTATTCTCTTTCATTTTCTATTTTTGGAAAAAAGTATATATGTGATATTAACAACGTTTGTTTTTTTTTTTTTTTAACAAATTAAAAAAAAAAATTGTAATTGATTTTAGAGAAGCGGAAGGAAAACTAAGAAATTTCGAGACAATTTGATCTTTGAAGCAATTTTATGGATAATATATTTTCAGTTTACTCTAACTGTTATATTGTATTAAACTTCTAGTTGATATCTTCGATTTGACCCACATATTATATATTTTCTCACCTTCAAAATAATACAATAATTATTAAAAAAATAATTAATACGAAACATAGTTCATAGATAGTATTAAAGAACTTAAATGATATAATTTAAAATGATGAGATATTGAGTAAAATTAAAAAATATAAAAACTTTCACATTTGATCTTTGAAACGATTTTACAGACAATATGTTATTTGTCTCACTTGATAGCTCGTATTAAACTTCTCGTTGAGATATTCGATTTAACATCCATATTACATATATTACGAAATAAATATAATAAAATAATTGCTAAATGAATAATAACTATTACAAAACAAAAAAATAGTTTATATATTAAAATAAATTAAAATCTTGATGTCATCAATAACACAGCACTAATTATAATGTTATGTACCATTGCTAAAATATTTATTATATTACTTTTTTTGTATATTATTTTTTTGCATAGAATTCTAGATTTAGAAAGTCATTTTGGGCTGAAAACTATGTGGTGTTATTTTTGGCATGAACTTTGTTTTTATAAATGTATAGATAGATAAAGATAGATAAATAGATAGATATAGAAAGATAGATAAATTAAATATTTTTCGACAAAAAATATAATAAGATAATTATGAGTGAATAATAATTATTACAAAACAAAAAATAGTTTATACATTAAAATCTTGACGGGACGAATTCTAATGTTATGTACTATAACAATTACTAAAATATTTATTACATTATTATTACTTTTTTCATAATTTTCAGATTTAGAAAAGTCATTTTGAGCTGGAAACTATATGCGTGTTAGTTTTTGCATTGACTTTGTTTTTATATATGTATAAATAAATAAATTACATATTTTTCAACTTAAATATAATAAAATAATTATCAAGTCAATAAAAACTATTATAAAACCAAAAAAAATAGTTTATACATTAAATTTAAAATTTAAATCTTGATATTATTAATAGCATATCACGAATTCTAATGATATGTACCATTATAATTGCTAAAAAACTTATTACATTATATATATATATATATATAACATTTTAAAAAAAGTTTATACATTAAAATAAATTAAAATCTTAATGTCAACAACACTACAACACGAATTCTAATATTATGTACCATAATAATTGCTTAAATGTGTTATTACATTATTATTATTTTACATATTATTTTTTTGCATAGGATTCCAAATTTAGAAAGTTATTTTTGGCGGGAAACTATGTGCATGTTAATTTTGACATAGACTTTATTTTTATATATGTATACTAGTTCTATCACCCGTCCAATTCACGGTATTAAAACTAAATAAGGCTTCAATGGCAATTAGAAGGGGGAAAAAACCATTACATAAATGAAAATCTTAAAAATAAATTGTCAAATATAGTAGATATAAATTTCAAACAGAAAAATAAATTGTCAAAAAGATTAAGCATACCTCAAAGAAGCCCAAAATAAGTTCACAAAATTTGAAATTTTTGTACATCAGGGGGCTTCTTGGATAATAAATGGAGCCAGATAAAAGAATTCTTCTTTGGCCATTAATAATAAGAGATTTCTTGTCGTAAGTAACACTGCAATGTGTGAACTGTAAAGCAGAAATCAACTATGCATAAAAGAATTCTTCTTTGGCCATTAATAATAAGAGAAAAAGGGTTTTCCTTCTTTTGAATGCATATAAATTCCAAACTGAGAGAATTTCGAAGAACTGAAAGGAATTTTGATACTACATTTCAGATCCTGAAATGTATGTATATACACAAAATACATCATGGATCAACCTTCCTTCAATAAAGCTACTGGCGAAAAGCTAACCTGCCTTCATAATTCAGTAGAAATTCAAACCAAAAACATTTATCTGTCCAAAGAAATTATTCGAAATAGTATGGAAATAAATAAGATTGAAATTGGAAGTGTTGGGAATTTTTGGTCCCAAACAAACCTCGGGGCCGATGATGAAACATCGTGTTGAGAATTTAGTTTCGCAGGCCCTCGGCCTATGATCGAAGATTTAGTAATGCCCCAAACAACCACAATGTGAGTAGCCCACGAGAACGATAGGTTAGATACTTTATCACCGTACCTTGAGGTGTTAATTGAGTTATATGCCCTGTTGCTCGGTAGGTGGATCCGATTGATGACTCAGGTTTAATTAGGCCCTCGAACCATTCCCCTAATTAAACCAAAACCTATCCTATATCTAACCTACGCTCCCCTTACTCTCGGTCAAGACAAGCGTTACACTCAAGCCTCACCTTCTCTCTCTTGCGATTGTGCGGTGCTTTCTCTCTGTCAGATCTCTTCACTGATTTCTTTGTGAAATCCACCCCCATTTCCGTTCAGCCCCTGTTACGGTTTTCCTTTGTGGGTTTTGAACTCTGTTCCATTTCTCTGTTGCGGTATAAACAGCGATCTTGCTGGTCGCGTTCTTGGGCAGTCTGGTTTCAGATTTTCTGTGTGAAAATAGTGGGTCTTTCGGGTTGCCTCGAAGTGTTTCTTGCCTTCACATCGTGGTGTTTCCAATTGCGGTTGTTGGGGCAGATTTTCGAGCCCTCGATTTGTTCCACACGGCTCGGTTTCGAAGTCTCAAGGGAGTTTTTCCTTTTATTCTTTGGTTATTGTTTAGTTATTGTTCCTAACATTTTGTCAATCATATGTTTACAGTGATTAACTTGACTACTTTGTGTTGTGACAAGGTTGAAATCGCTACAAACTGGTATCAGAGCCTGGCTTGACTGATTAGCGAACTTATGTGTTTTGGAATCGATATTTTCGAACTTTATGTTCATTGCCTTATTGCTGAAATTATAACTGATTTTTTTCATAACCTATGTGTGTGAAAAATTCTTGACTGATTATAGGGGTGGACAAAATGACCGAACCGAACCAAACCGAGCGATTTGGTTCGGTTTTGCAAAAAAAAAATTAATGGTTTGGTTCTTAGTATGGAGAACCAAACGGTTTTAGTTCCGGTTCCGGTTCTTGTTCTAGAACCAAGAACCGAACCAAGAACAGAAGCCCAAGTCCACTTTTAGATCAATTTTTTTTAATTATTCTTAAAAGTTAAAAAATTAACTTTATCTAATCTTTTAGTATTCTAGGTCTTAGCTTGTTTATGCTGTCAGAAATCTAAATTTATTTTTCTTTAATCCTCTCTTATTTTTCCTTTTCCATTTTTGGTATGTAGCTTGCAAGAGGTTTTGCTTACTATGTAACTGAAAATATTTCAATGTGGCTCTCACATCTCCTTTTACTCGGTGGAAGATTTCATACATTACATATCCCTCACCTTTTTGATGAAATCTGGACATTTGTTAACTCGTCCTAAAATATGATGCTTGTAGTTCAAAGAGGTATTATGAGATTATAGGCATCATCTTGTGTTTCGTGCATTAATTTTGTTTGTTTAATACTAATAGTTTCTGGGTAAGCATGAAGACGTAGTCATGTAGCTTGATATAATTAATCTCTATCAATGACTCATTCGTCTACATTTTTAAATCATTGTTATTAGACAATATTTTGTATGGAGATGTAACTTGATATTTGTGTATTAGTTTAGACTTTGGTAAATAAATTTCGTTAATCATTACTAAGTACTAACTCATGGTCGTGGATATAGTATGTGATGATAATTTACTTTTATATTTTAAAATTCAAGTAATGTACTGGGAACCAAACCAGAACCGAGCTGTTTGGTTCCATATCTTTATAAAAACCGATTGGTTCCATTGGTAAAAAAACCATCAGTTCATGGTTCGGTTTGGTTCCAATGGAACCAGAACCAAACCGAACCATGTCCACCCTAACTTATTATGCCTTATTGCTGTTTTTACAATCACAGTTAACTTTGAAGGCCGATTCTTGCTTGGTGCTGTATCTTCCTATATATCAAAGGATCGCTAATTGCAAATTCGCAAAATAAACAAATAATTTCGCATCACTCCCTATTACGGACACAGAAAAGTACACTCTGGTAAATTGGCTGATCACTTTTAAATTTATGTAACAGCAGGTCATCATGTGGGGTGACCATTAGGCTTGAGGTTGCTTGTTTCTAGTTATAGGATTTAATTGCTATTACCTATGTTTTGGATATTGGTATGTTATACCTATTTTTGATATACCTTGGTGATTATCTATTTCCAGTTGCTTTTGATACTAGAATTGTTCCCTAGACCTTACCCGTGTCGAAAATTCTCTTGACCTAAGATCCTTTGAGTCCCATGGAACCCTGAGAATCTAGAACGGCGTATATATTGCGACCCTTTAGGTTTCTGTGTGAAATTCTTTGTGAGCTGCATATTTTTCCATTGTGTTGTGTTACTTATTCTTGAGAAATATGTCTACACATCATTTTGACTTGAGTGTCTTTAATGGAAAATGTGATTTTTCAATTTGGAAACAGAAAATGAAAGGTATTTTGGTTCAACAAAAAGTTTCTAAAGCAATTGGTAATTCTTTTCCTGCTACTGTGACTGAAGAACATAAAAAGGAATTTGATGAACTTGCTTATACTTCTATTATTTTGCATTTATCTGATAGTGTTTTATGAAAAGTTGGTAAACGCGAGACCGCTGAAGCTCTTTGGAAAAAGTTATAAGAACTTTACTTAACACAATCCACCACAAACAAACTTTTCCTACTTGAATTTTTTTTCAGTTTCAAAATCGATCCTTCAAAAGAATTAGATGACAATCTGGATATTTTCAATAAACTTATACAAGATATCACAAACTGTGGTGATAAAGTGCCTGAAGAATACAAGGCCATAATTTTATTGAATGCCATTCCTAACATATATAAGGATCTTAAGAATGCTATCAAGTATGGGAGGGAGGCCCTTACCCCGGAGGTAGGCATTGATTCGCTTAAAAGTAAGGATAGGGAGATAAGAGTTGAAGACAAGCTAGTGGGAGAAAACAATGGGAGGTCCACTTTTTGAGAGGTAGGACTCAAACAAAGGGTGGTGAAAATAGTGGGAGCAGGCAAGGTAGTGGTGGGAAGAAGAAGGGTAGAAGTATATCCAAATCACGAGGGAAAGTTGCAGGTAGAAAGTGTTATGGTTGTGGTCAGTTAGGATACTTTATTAGTGATTGCTTTAAGGAGAAAAATAAACTAAAGGGGAGTGAACAAGGGGAGGCAAACATTGTGTCACCAAAACATAGTGAACCTGGTGAGGTTTACGTCCTTTTAGATCCCAAACCTAGTGAAATTAACCTGTCTATGAACTCCCATACTGATGAATGGATTCTTGACTCTGGTGCATCTTTCCATGTCACTTCGTATAAGCATTGGTTTGATCATTTGCATGAGTCTGATCATGGTCATGTTGTTGCATGGGGTGGAGTCGCATATAACATTACAGGTGTTGGTGATATTACTGTCAAATTTGAAAATGGCTTTGTGCATACCTTGAAGAATGTTAGGTACATTCCACATATGGGTAGAAATTTGATATCCGTGGGAGAATTAGAAAATACAGGTTTCACTCGAGGGGGGGGGGGGCTTGGTGACGGGATGATTAAAATGTTTAAGGGTGCACTTAGCGCCTTTAAGGCCATTAGAAAAAATGAGATTTACATAACTCATGCTGAGGTAATAGGTGGTCAAAACCATACTATTGCATTCATTGACACCGATCACACAAAAATGGCACAATAGACTAGCACATGTGAGTGTTAAGGGTCTAAAATATCTAAACGATAAGGGTTTGTTTGGAAAGGATAAGGTGTGATATGCCATTTTGTGATCATTGTGTGCTTGGTAAACATCACAGGATGTCTTTGGCATCCAGCACACACCGGACAACTAGAATGCTTGAATACATTCACTTTGATTTATGGGGTCCAAGGAGCAATCCCACTTTTGGTGGTAACAAATGTTTTCTGTCTATTATTGATGATTTCTCCATACGTGTGTGGATTTATTTGTTGACAGATAAATCTAAAAATTTTTGAAATTTTAAAATTTGGGAATTATAGGTGGAGAACCAGACAGGTAAAAGTATAAAATATTTGAGAACTGATAATGATCTTGAATTCTGCAATTCTGATTTTGACAATATGTGTAAAGATAATGGTATTAATAGACATAGGATTGTGCTTTACACTCCCCAGCAAAATGGGGTTACTGAAAGAATGAATCGTACATTACTTGATAATGTTAGAAGTATGATGTTAAGCTCTGGTGTGCCTAAATCTTTTTGGGGTGAAGCTATTATAACTGCGTGCTATCTGATTAATATGACTCCTTCCGCTGCTTTAAGTGGTGACACTCCATATGAGAAATGGTATGAAAAATGTGCTGATTATTCTATGCTTAGAACTTTTGGTTGTACTACGTTTTCTCATAAAAGTGAGGGAAAGTTAGAACCTAGATCTAGCAAGTGTGTTTTTCTAGGATATCCTGAAGGTGTTAAAGGGGGTTGTGGGACAGAAGCCAAAAGGGTGTGAGAATAATTATCAGCAGGGATGTCACCTTTAATGAGTCTGAGATGCCGTGTCTAGGAAATGAGGAACAACTAGAGATAGGTGGAGATGAACCCTCTCTTGAGGTGGAGAGTGTTAGAGTCCCTATCCCCATTACCCCGAGTGAGGTGGAGAGTAACCCCCAGCAAGATCAGGCGAACGTAGAATTTGAAGAAGATGACCTTATAGATCATCCTGTTGACCATAACCCCTTGGATGGCTATCAGTTAGCTAGAGATAGGGAAAGGAGACCACATAGAGAACCCCAAAGAATGTCCGACTACGTTATAGCCTATGCTAGTTACCAAGACCTAGCTAATAAGGAACTCAAAATCTATGAGGAGGCTATGAGAAGTGAAAAGAGTAAACATTTGGTTAGTGCCACGAGAGAAGAGATGAAGTCTCTCCATAAGAATCAAACTTGGGTTTTAGTGCCTAGACCTAAAGATAAATCCATTGTAGGTTACAAGTGGGTCTACAAGGTTAAGAAGGGTACCACTGAAAGTGAGCCTGTGAGATATAAGGCTAGGTTAGTAGTCAAGGGATACACACAAAAAGAAGGGGTAGATTATAATGAGAATTTCTCCCCCGTTGTTAAGTATACCACCATTAGAGGCATGCTTGTTTTTGTTGCTTATTATGACTGGGAACTTGAACAACTTGATGTGAAAACTGCTTTTTTACATGGGGATCTTGAAGAGAAAATTTTTATGTTTCAACCCAAAGGTTTTGAAGATAAAGAAAAACCTGATCATGTATGTTTTCTTAAAAAATCATTATATGGTTTAAAACAATCACCTAGACAGTGGTACAAGAAATTTGATTCTTATGTGCTATCTATTGGTTTCAAGAGAAATGAGTTTGATCATTGTCTGTACTACCTGCACCGCAGCACTGATGAGTGTGTGTATTTGTTACTTTATGTGGATGGCATGTTATTGATTGGTTCTAACATGATTTTGGTAGACAAAGTTAAGAGTGATTTAAACAAGAATTTGATATGAAGGACCTAGGCCATGCTAAACATAATTTAGGTATGGAAATTGAAAGAAATAGGACTAATTCTTGTTTATTCGTGCATCAAACTCCCTATGTGCAAAAGGTGTTAAAGAAGTTTGGTATGACTAACTGTAAGCCTGCTTCTGTGCCTCTTGGAAATCATTTTATTTTAACAAAAGAACAATCACCTGCTAATGAAGAAGAAATAGCTTATATGAGTAATATACCTTATTCAAATGCAATTGGTTCTATGATGTATCTGATGGTTTGTACTCGGCCAGATTTGGCTTTTGCTGTTAGTACTTTGAGCAAGTACATGTCTAATTCAGGCCCCACTCATTGGGAATTCTTGAAGTGGTTAGTTAGGTATCTTAGTGATACTTATAATGTGGGTTTAATCTATAAGTGCAAGTCTAATAATGTGAAATTGAAGGGTTTTACTGATGCTGATTATGGTGGAGATAGAGATAACAGGAAATCTACTTCCTCTTATGTGTTTACTTTGTGTGACTCATGTGTTAGTTGGAAATCTCAACTCCAACATATTGTTGCTCTCTCTACTACTGAATCTGAATATACTACAGTTACTGAGCCCTTTAAAGAAGCTTTGTGGTTTAAAGGATTACTTAAGGAACTAGGTACATTAAATGAAAATGTAACTGTATATTCTGATAGTCAATCAGCTATTCATTTATGTAAGAACCCTATTTTTCACGAACGCACTAAACATATCGATGTTAGGTTGCATTTTATTAGAAATATTGTTTCTCAAGATGAAATCAAACTTGAGAAAGTGCATATAGATTATAACCCTGCAGATATGGGCACAAAGGTGCTCACACTGGTAAAATTTAGAAGTTGTCTGTTACTTCTAAATATTGGTACAGCTATGAAATGTTTTGATTAGTTTAGGACTTTACTTCTGCATTTACTAAACATGTGTTGTTTTTCCTTTTGCAGGTTTGTTGGGAATTTTTGGTCCCAAACAAACCTCGAGGACGATGATGAAACATCGTGTCGGGAATTTAGCTTCGTAGGCCCTCGGCCCATGATCGAAGAATTATTAATGCCCCAAACAACCACAATGTGAGTAGTCCAGGAGAATGATAGGTTAGATACTTTATCACCGTACCTTGTGGTGTTAATTGGGATATATACCCTGTTGCTCGGTAGGTGGATCCGATCGGCGGCCCGGGTTTAATTATGCCCTCGACCCATTCCCCTGATTAAACCTAAACCTATCCTATATCTACCCTACGCTCCCCTTACTCTAAGTCAAGACAAGCATTACACTCAAGCCTCACCTTCTCTCTTTTGTGATCGTGTAGTGCTTTCTCTCTGTGAGATATCTTCACCGGTTTCTTTGTGAAATCCACCCCCCGTTTCCGTTCAGCTTCTGTTGCGGTTTTCTCTTTGTGGGTTTTGACCTCTGTTCCGTTTCTCTGTTGCGGTATAAACCGCGACCCTGCTGGTCGCTTTCTTGGGCAGTCTGGTTTAGGAATTTCTGTGTGAAAATAATGGTTCTTTCGGGTTGCCTCGAAGTGTTTCTTACCTTCACAACGTGGTGTTCCCTATTGTGGTTGCTGGGGCAGATTTCTGAGCCCTCGATTTGTTCCACACGGCTCGATTTCGAAGTCTCAAGGGAGTTTTTCCTTTTATTCTTTGATTATTGTTTAGTTATCGTTCCTAACATTTTGTCAATTATATGTTTACAGTGATTAGCTTGACTACTTTGTGTTGTGATAAGGTTGAAATCGCTACAGGAAGGAATTGGGAATTACCAGAGAGCTGTGCAGTTAAATTTGAAATGAAGAATTTAAGGTGGCGTTCTGTTTGTATTTTATTTTGTATTTTCATTTTCGAAAATGTTTTATGTTTCCTATTTTTATTTTTGTTTTCAAATTTGCTGAAAACGAGTTTAGTTTGTCATTTTTTAAAACTGTTTTTGAAAACGAAAAGCTAAAAAACATATTCTATTTGAATTTTTGCAGAATATTACTTAAACTATTTTTAAATAATTTGCTTGCAGAATACTACTGGCTCAAACTTAAATTTTCTTTCACAATACATTGAAAACATGGTTATCTGCAACACACTAATGTGAGCACCAATAGTCTATATTAACACAGTTTGGTCAGGTTCGGGATTTGAGGAAGCTCTAGTTCTAATAAAATCCAGAAAATGCAAGTTCTTTCAAAACCACCAGAGTTCATTTATCCAGACATTTTTTGAAATATAATAACAAGATTCTCACTTAATTTTTTTTTTTTTAATGTTTGATATTGAATTCAATAAAACTTTATTTTAAGCTTAGTTTCAAGTTAGGATAAATTCTCAAAAAAAAAATAAAAAAAAATATATATATATATATATATATATATATATATATATATATATATATATATATATATATAGGCTTAGTTCCAAGTTAGGATAATTCTCCAAAAAAAAAAAAAAAATCCCAAAATGCGTTTCTACGTTTTGAACATTTTTTGTTGAAATACACTTAAAATCCCCCAAAATGAGGTTTTGGGCGTTTTGCGTTTTGTGTACAATTTTTTTTTTCCAAATTACATTTTCTCGTTTTATGCGTTTTGTTTTTTGTGTACAATTTTTTATTTTTTTTCCAAAACGCGTTTTCGAAAATGGTAAAGAGAACGCGTTTTTAGTATTTTCGAAAATAAATACAGAAAACGATATTAAAACAGTAAAGAGAATAGGGCCTAACACTTTCGTCTTGAGTGGGAAGCATGGGAAGCCATATTTCTTAACCTTTGCAAAACTTTCTACTGGATAAATTCCACGATTAAACCAAATCATTCCACTTTACAATGCACACTTAATCCCATAACAATTCTAATGTCATGTACCATAATAATTGCTAAAAAATTTATTACATTATTATTTTTTTTTGGTTATTATTTTCTCATAGATTTAGAAAGTCATTTTGGACCGAAAACTATGTGCATGTTATTTTTTGCATGGACTTTATTTTTATATATGTATAGATTACATATTTTTCGACTTAAATGTATCAAGTGAATAATAACTATTACAAAAAAAAAATAAAATAAAATAAAATAAAATAAAATTATACATTAAAATAAATTAAAATCTTAATGTCAACAACCATACAACACGAATTCTAATGTTATGTACCGTAATAATGCTAAAATGTGTTATTACTTTTTTTTTTTTTTACATATTATTTTTTTGCATAGAATTCCAAATTTAGAAAGTTGTTTTGGGGGGAAAACTATGTACATGCTATTTTTGGCATAGACTTTTTTTTTATATATGTATGTGCTATTACATTATTATATTATTTTTTTACGCATTATTTTTTTACATGGAATTCGTTTAGAAAGTAATTTTGGGCGGGAAACTATGTGTGTGTTATTTTTGGTATAGGCTTTATTTTTATATATTTATATAGATATAGATACTTCAATATTTTTGTATGGTATTATTAGAGTCCAAAAAGTTCAAATGAAAACGGGTCATCTAAAGCTAGCTCATGTGAACAGTTGAATTTCAAGATTGATATCTTCAAACAAATCACCAGTACACATGTTACGACCAAAACCAATTTTTAACCACGCACACATTTTCTCTCCAATTTACAACCATCACTTTTTACCTTAAAAATATAAATAAAACAGTTTATAAAACAAATAGTGTTACCAACAAAGGCTTATTTTTCTTAAAAATATATTCGTATACTCAATACTAAGAAAATATTAAACCACCTCTACATGAGTTTAATACGTCAAAAAAGGAACATATTTATTTATTAAATTTAATTTTCAATGGTATATTAAATAAAATGAAATAAAATAAAAACCTTGGCCCTTAAAAGATTCATTGATTTCATTAAACTGAAATAAACATCCAAGTTTTGGAAATTAATTGAGTTTCTTAGAAATTTCTTAAACGGAAAATGTTCTTTTGCCCTAAACTTCTGAACGCTATTTCAGTCCATGTAGCATTACATTTTCTTAAGCATTCTCATTGGATGATGACTAGACAAAATTTGTACAACAGACAGAAAAATTTGGTTCCAATGTACTAATTTTGTGAATGATTCATTAATAAGTTTAGTTTCAAACTTGTATTTGAGTCAAATAAGTTTGTACTGTCTATTGTAGGAGTCTTTGTTGAAAAATGGTTCATATATGATGGAATGTTTAAACTCAGTATTATAAATAAGAATACAAGTTTCATTTACATTGTTGTTGATTCCTTATCTATTTGGCATTCACGATTACGACATGTAAATATTAGGAAAATGCATGATATGAGTATGCTTGGTTTTAATTCCTAATGACAAACGTGATTTAGAAGAAAAATGTAAAGTGTGTGCTCTTAATAAAATGACTAAAACTCAATTTTTCAAAATTAAAAGAAGTAGTTCTTTACTTGAACTTATTCATAGTGATGTATGAGATTTACATAACACACCTAGTAGAGAAGGAAAACTTTACTTTGTGGATAAAATTGAGGTACAACGGGTTGAATTCGCTATGGCTCACAAGAAAAAATGTGCTGCTTGATAGGATATTCCGAACAAATTTAAAATTAGACGAAAAGGAAAATAGGAAAAGGCGTTGATTCTATGAGAACCGACGGCTCCGGTTTAAGGCATCAACTTTTATTAAATCCAATCCGACACCTTTTTTCCCAGCAATAGCATATGTGTCGGTTCTATTTAAGAACCGACGGTTATGGTTAAAATTTAATTCAAACCTCTTTGGAGCTGTAGAGCCTCCTTCAACTGAAGAGGATTAAATGATGGAGTGTCTTTCGCCTCCTCAGCATCATTCACCTCATGTATAAATGAAATTCCCTAATCCTTCACTTTGCTAATAACACCAACCAAAGCGAGATTCACAGCTTCTTCTTCTGCCTTCTTTTTAGATGGATGTGTATCTGTTGTAAAGCATGTTCCGTTCGCCTTCACTTTGGATCTGAAATTGGAAGGATGTGTTGCTGCGCAAGAAATTATATACACTGGAAGTGGAATATGTGCCTTTTTGTGTGAAGTACTGTAAGCAACTGTTGTGCGATATCTCTTCTGTTATACCTATTTAATAAAAGGCTAGTATGAGTAATCAATCCAGTTTAAGGAAAATGGATAATCAAAGGTTACAGAATATGCAGAAAAAAATGGCTGATAAGACACTAAATAACACTAGCACAATTTCAGTCATTCACGTAAGTTGTAAAAGACAACACGCATGGGTTGTGAAACGGATGCGTTTAGCACAGACGTAAAAGGTAAGAACAATATTTGTTTGTTGTTAACTGACGCGTATTGTTAGACTATATGCGTCGGTTATGGTACAACCGATGCATATAAGCTAACTATATGATCACAATCGGCGCATATTGTGTACAAATATATGCATCTGTTGTCAACTAACAACTGACGCTAGTTTATTTTTTTATTATTATTCTTTTACCCAAAATCTTACATATTTTACACATTCGATCTCATTGTCTACAAATCTAAGCTATCAACACCCAACAAATTATAATCAACATAAATACGTAATAAAATAAAATAAGTAAATTACATTAATATTAATTAATTACAAATGTTTACATATGTACATAAAAAAAATATTACATACAATTTTCATAGAAATATTTTGCACATAAATTGCAATTTATGATATATTGTATGGTTGAAAACGATAAAAAAGTTTTGAGTTATTTTGTAAAATATTTTATTGTTAAAATTTATATTTAAAATTGAGTAATATAAAAAAAATAAGTTTTAAAAAATAACAGTCAAATAGAGGCACACTTTTTTTGTTATCTTTTATCTTCAACTTCTGTTTTATACGCGATAACAATTTCGGTACAAAAAGATTATTTCTACAATGTTTTGCTAGTCCAATACTAGTGTGTTTCGTCGATAAAAAAGTAATTTATTAATGTACGTAATCTAAATATAATTATTCTCATTTTCTCTTTTCTCGTTTGCAATATGCATGGGTAAAATTGAGGTACAATGGGTAGAATTCACAAAGGGTCACAAGAACAATTGTGCTACTTGATAGGCTATCCGAACAAATTTAAAATTAGCTAAAAAGAAAGTAGTAAAAGGCATCGATTTTATGTGAGTCGACGCACACATATAGGCCAGTTTAAGGCATTGGCTTTAACTTTCATTAAAGTCGACGCCTTTTGTTCGGGCGAGTAGGATATTCATAAGTTCATTTTAAGAACCGACTCTTATGGTTAAAATTTAATTCAAATCTCTTTGGAGCAGTAGAGCCTCCCGCATCTCAAGAGGAGTAAATGTTGGAGTGTATTTCGCCTCCTGAGCATCGTTCACCTCATGTATAAATGAACTTCCCTCATCCTTCACTTTACAAATAACACCAGCCAATGCGAGCTTCGTAGCTTCTTCTTCTGCCTTCTTTTCAAATGGACATGTATTTGATGTAAAGCATGTTGCGTTCACCTACACTTTAGATCTGAAATTGGGAGGATGTGTTGCTTCACAAGAAATTACATACACTGAAGTAGAATATGTGCTTTTTTGTATGAAGCACTGTAAGCGACTTTTGTGCGATATCTCTTCTGCCATACCTATATAATAAAAGGTCTGCATGAATAATCAATTCAGTTTTAGGAAAATGGACAATCAAAGGTCATAGAATATGCATAAAAATGGTAGATAAGACACTAAACAACAATAGTATAGTTTTAGTCATTCACATCGGTTGTAAAAGACAATATGTGTCGCTTGTTAACCGACGCGTAATGTTAGACTATATGCGTCGGTTGTGGTATAATCGATGTATATAGGCTAACTGTATGATCATGACTGATGCATATTGTGTAATTTATTTCTACAATGTTTTGCTAGTCCATTACTAGTGTGTTTCGTCGATAAAAAAGTAATTTATTAATGTACGTAATCTAAATATAATTATTCTCATTTTCTCTTTTCTCGTTTGCAATATGCATGGGTAAAATTGAGGTACAATGGGTAGAATTCACAAAGGGTCACAAGAACAATTGTGCTACTTGATAGGCTATCCGAACAAATTTAAAATTAGCTAAAAAGAAAGTAGTAAAAGGCATCGATTTTATGTGAGTCGACGCACACATATAGGCCAGTTTAAGGCATTGGCTTTAACTTTCATTAAAGTCGACGCCTTTTGTTCGGGCGAGTAGGATATTCATAAGTTCATTTTAAGAACCGACTCTTATGGTTAAAATTTAATTCAAATCTCTTTGGAGCAGTAGAGCCTCCCGCATCTCAAGAGGAGTAAATGTTGGAGTGTATTTCGCCTCCTGAGCATCGTTCACCTCATGTATAAATGAACTTCCCTCATCCTTCACTTTACAAATAACACCAGCCAATGCGAGCTTCGTAGCTTCTTCTTCTGCCTTCTTTTCAAATGGACATGTATTTGATGTAAAGCATGTTTCGTTCACCTACACTTTAGATCTGAAATTGGGAGGATGTGTTGCTTCACAAGAAATTACATACACTGAAGTAGAATATGTGCTTTTTTGTATGAAGCACTGTAAGCGACTTTTGTGCGATATCTCTTCTGCCATACCTATATAATAAAAGGTCTGCATGAATAATCAATTCAGTTTTAGGAAAATGGACAATCAAAGGTCATAGAATATGCATAAAAATGGTAGATAAGACACTAAATAACAATAGTATAGTTTTAGTCATTCACATCGGTTGTAAAAGACAATATGTGTCGCTTGTTAACCGACGCGTATTGTTAGACTATATGCGTCGGTTGTGGTATAATCGATGTATATAGGCTAACTGTATGATCATGACTGATGCATATTGTGTAATTTATTTCTACAATGTTTTGCTAGTCCATTACTAGTGTGTTTCGTCGATAAAAAAGTAATTTATTAATGTACGTAATCTAAATATAATTATTCTCATTTTCTCTTTTCTCGTTTGCAATATGCATGGGTAAAATTGAGGTACAATGGGTAGAATTCACAAAGGGTCACAAGAACAATTGTGCTACTTGATAGGCTATCCGAACAAATTTAAAATTAGCTAAAAAGAAAGTAGTAAAAGGCATCGATTTTATGTGAGTCGACGCACACATATAGGCCAGTTTAAGGCATTGGCTTTAACTTTCATTAAAGTCGACGCCTTTTGTTCGGGCGAGTAGGATATTCATAAGTTCATTTTAAGAACCGACTCTTATGGTTAAAATTTAATTCAAATCTCTTTGGAGCAGTAGAGCCTCCCGCATCTCAAGAGGAGTAAATGTTGGAGTGTATTTCGCCTCCTGAGCATCGTTCACCTCATGTATAAATGAACTTCCCTCATCCTTCACTTTACAAATAACACCAGCCAATGCGAGCTTCGTAGCTTCTTCTTCTGCCTTCTTTTCAAATGGACATGTATTTGATGTAAAGCATGTTGCGTTCACCTACACTTTAGATCTGAAATTGGGAGGATGTGTTGCTTCACAAGAAATTACATACACTGAAGTAGAATATGTGCTTTTTTGTATGAAGCACTGTAAGCGACTTTTGTGCGATATCTCTTCTGCCATACCTATATAATAAAAGGTCTGCATGAATAATCAATTCAGTTTTAGGAAAATGGACAATCAAAGGTCATAGAATATGCATAAAAATGGTAGATAAGACACTAAACAACAATAGTATAGTTTTAGTCATTCACATCGGTTGTAAAAGACAATATGTGTCGCTTGTTAACCGACGCGTAATGTTAGACTATATGCGTCGGTTGTGGTATAATCGATGTATATAGGCTAACTGTATGATCATGACTGATGCATATTGTGTAATTTATTTCTACAATGTTTTGCTAGTCCATTACTAGTGTGTTTCGTCGATAAAAAAGTAATTTATTAATGTACGTAATCTAAATATAATTATTCTCATTTTCTCTTTTCTCGTTTGCAATATGCATGGGTAAAATTGAGGTACAATGGGTAGAATTCACAAAGGGTCACAAGAACAATTGTGCTACTTGATAGGCTATCCGAACAAATTTAAAATTAGCTAAAAAGAAAGTAGTAAAAGGCATCGATTTTATGTGAGTCGACGCACACATATAGGCCAGTTTAAGGCATTGGCTTTAACTTTCATTAAAGTCGACGCCTTTTGTTCGGGCGAGTAGGATATTCATAAGTTCATTTTAAGAACCGACTCTTATGGTTAAAATTTAATTCAAATCTCTTTGGAGCAGTAGAGCCTCCCGCATCTCAAGAGGAGTAAATGTTGGAGTGTATTTCGCCTCCTGAGCATCGTTCACCTCATGTATAAATGAACTTCCCTCATCCTTCACTTTACAAATAACACCAGCCAATGCGAGCTTCGTAGCTTCTTCTTCTGCCTTCTTTTCAAATGGACATGTATTTGATGTAAAGCATGTTTCGTTCACCTACACTTTAGATCTGAAATTGGGAGGATGTGTTGCTTCACAAGAAATTACATACACTGAAGTAGAATATGTGCTTTTTTGTATGAAGCACTGTAAGCGACTTTTGTGCGATATCTCTTCTGCCATACCTATATAATAAAAGGTCTGCATGAATAATCAATTCAGTTTTAGGAAAATGGACAATCAAAGGTCATAGAATATGCATAAAAATGGTAGATAAGACACTAAATAACAATAGTATAGTTTTAGTCATTCACATCGGTTGTAAAAGACAATATGTGTCGCTTGTTAACCGACGCGTATTGTTAGACTATATGCGTCGGTTGTGGTATAATCGATGTATATAGGCTAACTGTATGATCATGACTGATGCATATTGTGTAATTTATTTCTACAATGTTTTGCTAGTCCATTACTAGTGTGTTTCGTCGATAAAAAAGTAATTTATTAATGTACGTAATCTAAATATAATTATTCTCATTTTCTCTTTTCTCGTTTGCAATATGCATGGGTAAAATTGAGGTACAATGGGTAGAATTCACAAAGGGTCACAAGAACAATTGTGCTACTTGATAGGCTATCCGAACAAATTTAAAATTAGCTAAAAAGAAAGTAGTAAAAGGCATCGATTTTATGTGAGTCGACGCACACATATAGGCCAGTTTAAGGCATTGGCTTTAACTTTCATTAAAGTCGACGCCTTTTGTTCGGGCGAGTAGGATATTCATAAGTTCTTTTTAAGAACCGACTCTTATGGTTAAAATTTAATTCAAATCTCTTTGGAGCAGTAGAGCCTCCCGCATCTCAAGAGGAGTAAATGTTGGAGTGTATTTCGCCTCCTGAGCATCGTTCACCTCATGTATAAATGAACTTCCCTCATCCTTCACTTTACAAATAACACCAGCCAATGCGAGCTTCGTAGCTTCTTCTTCTGCCTTCTTTTCAAATGGACATGTATTTGATGTAAAGCATGTTGCGTTCACCTACACTTTAGATCTGAAATTGGGAGGATGTGTTGCTTCACAAGAAATTACATACACTGAAGTAGAATATGTGCTTTTTTGTATGAAGCACTGTAAGCGACTTTTGTGCGATATCTCTTCTGCCATACCTATATAATAAAAGGTCTGCATGAATAATCAATTCAGTTTTAGGAAAATGGACAATCAAAGGTCATAGAATATGCATAAAAATGGTAGATAAGACACTAAACAACAATAGTATAGTTTTAGTCATTCACATCGGTTGTAAAAGACAATATGTGTCGCTTGTTAACCGACGCGTAATGTTAGACTATATGCGTCGGTTGTGGTATAATCGATGTATATAGGCTAACTGTATGATCATGACTGATGCATATTGTGTAATTTATTTCTACAATGTTTTGCTAGTCCATTACTAGTGTGTTTCGTCGATAAAAAAGTAATTTATTAATGTACGTAATCTAAATATAATTATTCTCATTTTCTCTTTTCTCGTTTGCAATATGCATGGGTAAAATTGAGGTACAATGGGTAGAATTCACAAAGGGTCACAAGAACAATTGTGCTACTTGATAGGCTATCCGAACAAATTTAAAATTAGCTAAAAAGAAAGTAGTAAAAGGCATCGATTTTATGTGAGTCGACGCACACATATAGGCCAGTTTAAGGCATTGGCTTTAACTTTCATTAAAGTCGACGCCTTTTGTTCGGGCGAGTAGGATATTCATAAGTTCATTTTAAGAACCGACTCTTATGGTTAAAATTTAATTCAAATCTCTTTGGAGCAGTAGAGCCTCCCGCATCTCAAGAGGAGTAAATGTTGGAGTGTATTTCGCCTCCTGAGCATCGTTCACCTCATGTATAAATGAACTTCCCTCATCCTTCACTTTACAAATAACACCAGCCAATGCGAGCTTCGTAGCTTCTTCTTCTGCCTTCTTTTCAAATGGACATGTATTTGATGTAAAGCATGTTTCGTTCACCTACACTTTAGATCTGAAATTGGGAGGATGTGTTGCTTCACAAGAAATTACATACACTGAAGTAGAATATGTGCTTTTTTGTATGAAGCACTGTAAGCGACTTTTGTGCGATATCTCTTCTGCCATACCTATATAATAAAAGGTCTGCATGAATAATCAATTCAGTTTTAGGAAAATGGACAATCAAAGGTCATAGAATATGCATAAAAATGGTAGATAAGACACTAAATAACAATAGTATAGTTTTAGTCATTCACATCGGTAGTAAAAGACAATATGTGTCGCTTGTTAACCGACGCGTATTGTTAGACTATATGCGTCGGTTGTGGTATAATCGATGTATATAGGCTAACTGTATGATCATGACTGATGCATATTGTGTAATTTATTTCCACAATGTTTTGCTAGTCCATTACTAGTGTGTTTCGTCGATAAAAAAGTAATTTATTAATGTACGTAATCCAAATATAATTATTCTCATTTTCTCTTTTCTCGTTTGCAATATGCATGGGTAAAATTGTGGTACAATGGGTAGAATTCACAAAGGGTCACAAGAACAATTGTGCTACTTGATAGGCTATCCGAACAAATTTAAAATTAGCTAAAAAGAAAGTAGTAAAAGGCATCGATTTTATGTGAGTCGACGCACACATATAGGCCAGTTTAAGGCATTGGCTTTAACTTTCATTAAAGTCGACGCCTTTTGTTCGGGCGAGTAGGATATTCATAAGTTCTTTTTAAGAACCGACTCTTATGGTTAAAATTTAATTCAAATCTCTTTGGAGCAGTAGAGCCTCCCGCATCTCAAGAGGAGTAAATGTTAGAGTGTATTTCGCCTCCTGAGCATCGTTCACCTCATGTATAAATGAACTTCCCTCATCCTTCACTTTACAAATAACACCAGCCAATGCGAGCTTCGTAGCTTCTTCTTCTGCCTTCTTTTCAAATGGACATGTATTTGATGTAAAGCATGTTTCGTTCACCTACACTTTAGATCTGAAATTGGGAGGATGTGTTGCTTCACAAGAAATTACATACACTGAAGTAGAATATGTGCTTTTTTGTATGAAGAAGCACTGTAAGCGACTTTTGTGCGATATCTCTTCTGCCATACCTATATAATAAAAGGTCTGCATGAATAATCAATTCAGTTTTAGGAAAATGGACAATCAAAGGTCATAGAATATGCATAAAAATGGTAGATAAGACACTAAATAACACTAGTATAGTTTTAGTCATTCGCATGGGTCGTAAAAGACAGTCGCTTGTTAACCGACGCGTATTGTTAGACTATATGCGTCGGTTGTGGTACAATCGATGTATATAGGCTAACTGTATGATCATGACTGATGCATATTGTGTACAACTGTATGCGTCGGTTGTCAACTGACAACCAACGCTAGTTTATTTTTTTAACCCTAAATCCTGCATATATTACATATTCGATCTCATTGTCGACAAATTTAACTATCAACACCAATGTTTTAAAACCCGACCCGGGTACAGACCCGGAATAAGGAAAGGGTCAAGGGTCAGTGAGTCGACTCAGGGTCGACCCGGGATCGACCCGGCGTATTAAATAATATTATTAAAAAAATGAAAAATCAAATAATAGGAATTTGGAGCAATAATTTTATTTTTTACATAAAAATTAAATATACACAAGATATAAAACATTATAGCAATAGTATTTCTTAATATTAAAATTATCAATTCAAAGAAAATATAGATTAATTATATTTATTATACTATAATTTAATTCAAAACTTTAAATATTAATTAATTTTATTTGGAGAATTGAATAAATAAAAGAGAATTAAAATAAAAAATAATCTTCAAAATGGAGTGAGTTGTTTTTTTTAAAGGGAAAGAATGAAATAAAAACTTAAAAATCAAATAGCACAGCTTGGAGACTCGAACCCATACCATCTACATGGCAAGAGGCATGGCCACAAACTAAGCTAGCCACTGACTTGTGTAGCAAAATAAAAGTAAAAAGTAAAATCGAAAATAAAAACAAAAAATTGAACAATGAATCCAAAATCCCACATCGAACAAAAAAGACGGAATAAAGGCTGAACACCTCTATATAAGGACTATTTGGAGGTCATCCATTCAGCGTGTGCGACTTCTTTTTGTGGCCCCCACAAGATGAGTTTAATGTTTTTAAATTAAACCCGTTAAAACCGGGAAACCCGGCACCGGGTCACTGGGTTGTTGGAAACTCGGCCGAGTTGTACGGGTTTTAAATTTACGAGTTTTTAATACTTTTTATCCCGGTTTTTCCCTCGAGTCACGGTTTTCCCGGTCCGACCGGCCGGGCCGGGCTGGGTTTAACAACATTGATCAACACCCAACATATTATAATCATATGTGTAATAAATTAAATAAGTAAATTTACATTAATATTAATTAGTTACAAATTATTACATATTAACATAAAAAAGTAAATTTACATACAATCTTCATATAAGTATTTAGCCCATAAATTGGAATTGATGAAATATTTTGTTGTTAAAAATGATAAAAAAGTTTTGAGTTTTGTGTATAATATTTTATTGTTAAAAAGTATAATTAAAATTGAGTAATAGAGAAAAATAAATTTTAAAAAATAACAATCAAACTGAGACACACTTTTATGTTGTACTTTTATCTTCAACATCTATTTTATACATGATAACAATTTCAATGCCAAAAATTTGTTTTCTACAATATTTTTCTAGTCCAATATTAGTGTGTTTCGTCAATAATAAAATGACTTCTTAACATAAGTGATCTAAATATAATTATTCTCATTTTCTCTTTTCTCGTTTGCAATACACGTGGATAAAATCGAGGTACAACGGGTCGAATTCACGAAGCCTCACAAGAACAATTGTGTTGCTTGATAGACTATAGTCGAAAATAGGAAAATGCGCCGATTTTATGTGAACCGACGCACGCATATAGTCCGGTTTAATGCGTCAGCTTTTATTAAAGCCAACGAATTTTGTTCAAGCGAGTGTAGCAATGGCAATGGGGCGGGTTTGGGGAAGGCGGGTTCGCCCCGCCCCGAACCCGCGAACAACATATGAGCCCCGCCCCGCCCCTAAACCCGATTGATCGGGGGCAGGTCTCCTATCTGCCCCGCGAGTGAGCCGATTTAAAAAAAAAATCCCTCCTTCCTTTGTCAAACACAAGGGTAATAGTTAACACACTTGTAACAAATACAATAAAATCCCTTATTTGAAAATAAATACCATAAAAGAAAATATTCTCATTTAAAACCAGATAGATTTCATGTGTCCAAAAACATATAGTGAATTACCAAATAGAATAACATAAATGAAAGGTTTGGACTTTTCTGGTTGGATAATAAATCAAAATCAAGAAATTCAGCTAAAAATTAACCTTTGATAATTTGATTACCGAAAACCCACCTCATGATATTCAACATCCATTTTTAATCTGACGAAGCTAAGAAATGAGATTGAACATCAATAACCTCATATAGAGAGTCGGTATTTAGTGTAATATACACTTTTCCTGAAAATTCTTATCCAAATAAACTATAAATACACATAAAAATTTTTACTGGTTGTTTACTATTGAGGGACAGATGAGCGAGCGACGGTGGACTGGCGGGCGTGGTGGTGGACTAGTGTTGTGCCTGCGTGGCGGTCTTGGGGAGACGGATGAGGCGCAGAGTGGTGTATCGGTGTGAGGAGGCTGCAGCGCTGCTGGGTGTGGACTCCAGGTCACAAGAGTTCAAAATGGAGAGAGTGAGACTAAGAAACTGATTGAGAAAGATTAAAGATAGGGTTTGTAACTTTTTTGATAATTTGATATGATATTTAATATGTTTAATAAAAAAGAAGCAAATCCAACAACTGAAGGTGTAGCGTAGTGGTTGTGTTTACAAATTCTATTCATCATGTTCTGGGTTCGATTCCCATTTGCACCATTTCAATTTTTTATGTTAAAATATATATATAAAATCACACGAGTTTGGGTCAATATCGGGGTGGGTACGGTCCGCCCAGAACCCGCCTCGATATGGTTCGCGTGGCTGAAAACCTGCCCCAATTTTCAGGACGGGTTCGGGGCGGGGCGCTGTGGGTTTTGAGTCGTCCAAGTTTTTTTGCCATCTCTAGGCGAGTAGTTAAAATTTAATTCAAACCTCTTTGGAGCTATAGAGCCTCCTGCGGCTGAAAATGAGTAAACGTTGGAGTGTCTTTCGCCTCCTCAACATCGTTCACCTCATTTATAAATGAACTTCCCACATCCTTCACTTTGCTAATAACACCAGCCAATGCGAGCTTCGCAGCTTCTTCTTCCGCTTTCTTTTTTGACGGATGTGTATTTGATGTAAAGCATGATCAGTTCACCTTCACTTGGGATCTGAAATTGGGAGGATGTGTAGCTTCACAAGAAATTACATACATTGGAAGTGGAATATGTGCTTTTTGTGTGAAGTACTGTATGAGGCTCTTGTGCGATATCTCTTCTACCATACCAATATAATAAAAGGATTGCATGAGTAATCAATTCAATTTAAGGAAAATGGACAATCAAAGGTTACATAATATGCAGAAAAATGGCAGATAGGACACTAAATAACAATAGTACAGTTTTAGTCATTAGCGTCGGTTGTAAAATACAATATGCGTCGGTTGTTAACCGACGCGTATTGTTAGACTATATGCATCGATTGTGGTACAACCGATGCATATAGGCTAACTATATGATCACAACCGATGCATATAGTGTACAACTATATGCGTCGGTTGTCAACTAACATCTGACGCTAGTTTATTTTTTATTTTGCCAAAAATCCTGCATGTTTACATAATTGATCTCATTGCCGAAAAATTTAGCTATCAACACCCAATATATTATAATCGACATATATGCATAATAAAATTAAATAAGTCAATTTAAATTAATATTAATTTGTTACAAATTTTTACATATTAAAATTGAGTAATATAGAAAAATAAGTTTTAAAAAATAACAATCAAACAGAGGAATACTTTTATGCTGTACTTTTATCTTCAACTGTACTTTTATCTTCAACTTCTATTTTAAACATGATAACAATTTCACTGCAAAAAAATTGTTTTCTACAATATTTTGCTAGTCCAATACTAGTGTGCTTCGTCGATAATAAAGTGACTTCTTAACATGCCCAATCTAAACATAACTATTCTCATTTTCTCTTTTCTTGTTTACAATATGCATGGATAAAATGGAGGTATAACGGATTGAATTCACGAAGGATCACAAGAACAATTGCGTTGCTTGATAGGCTATTGTGAACAAAATTAAAATTAGCCGAAAAGGAAAATAGGAAAATGCGTCGTTTTTATGTGAACCGACGCATGCATATAGTCCGGTTTAAGCTGACGCCTTTTGTTTGGGTGAGTAGCATATGCTTTGGTGGTTTTTAAGAAATGACGCTTATGGTTAAAATTTAATTCAAACCTCTTCAAAGCTGTAGAGCCTCCTGCGATTGAAGAAGAGTAAATGTTTGAGTGTCTTTTGCCTTCTCAGCATCCCTCACCTCATGTACAAATGAACTTCCCTCATCCTTCACTTTACTAATAATACCAGTCAATGCGAGCTTCACAGCTTCTTCTTCTGCTTCTTTTTAGATGGACGTGTATCTGATGTAAAGCATGTTCCGTTCACCTTTACTTTGGATTTGAAATTGGGAGGATATGTTGCTTCACAAGAAAAATATACACTGAAAGTGTAATATGTACTTTTTGTGTGAAGTACTTTAAGCGAGTCTTGTACGATATCTCTCCTGTCATACCTATATGATAAAAGGCATGCATGATTAATAAATTCAATTTAAAGAAAATAGACAATAAAAGGTCACAGAATATGCAAAAGAATAGTGGATAAGACACTAAATAACACTAGTACAGTTTCAGTCATTCGCGTATGTTACCGATGCGAATTGCTAAACTATATGTGTCGGTCGTGGTACAACCGATGCATATAGGTTAACTTTATGATCACTACCGACGCAATTTATGTACAACTATATGTGTCGGTTTCAATTGACAAACGACGCTAGTTTATTTTTTTATTACCCAAAATTTTGTATTTTATACACAAAACTTTAAAAAAAAAAATATCATTTTTAACAAAAAAATATTTCTTCAATATCAATTTATTTTTAAAATGTATAATTAAAATTGAGTCATATAAAAAATAAGTTTTAAAAAATAAATAAAATAGAGGCACATTTTTTATTTTGTACTTTTATCTTCAACTTCTATTTTATACATGATAACAATTTCAGTGCAAATTTTTTTTTTTACAATATTTTGCAAGTCCAATACTAGTGTGTTTTGTCGATAACAAAGTGACTTCTTAACATACGTGATCTAAATAAAACTATTCTCATTTTCTCTTTTCCTGTTTACAATATGGATGGATAAAATTGAGGTACGGGTCGAATTCACGAAGGCTCAAAAGAAAAATTGTGCTGCTTGATAGGTTATTCCGAACAAATTTAAAATTAGTTGAAAAGGAAAATAGGAAAAGGCGTTGATTTTATGTGAACCGACGCACACATATAGTCCAATTTAAGCCGACGCCTTTTGTTCGGGTGAGTAGCATACGCGTCGATTCTGACGAACCAAAGGTTATGGTTAAAATTTAATTCAAACCTCTTGGGATCTATAGAGCCTCTTGCGGCTAAAGAAGAGTAAATGTTGAAGGTTCTTTTGCGTCCTCGGCATCGTTCACCTCTTGTTTATAATGAACTTTCCTCATCCTTCATTTTACTAATAACACCAGTCAATACGAGCTTCGAAGCTTCTTCTTCTGCCTTCTTTTTAAATGGACGTGTATCTGATTTAAAGCATGTTTCGTTCACCTTTACTTTGGAACTGAAATTGAGAGGATATGTTGCTTCACAAGAAATTACGTACACTGGAAGTGGAATATGTGTTTTTTGTGTGAAATACTGTAAGAGGCTCTTGTGCAATATCTCTTCTGTCATACCTATAAAACAAAAGGCCTGCACAAATAATCAATTCAGTTTAAAGAAAGTGGACAATCAAAGGTCATGGAATATGCAGAAAAATGACAGATAAGACACTAAATAACACTAGTAAAGTTTCAGTCATTCGCGTCAGTTGGTACAACTGATTTATATAGGCTAACTACATGATCACAACCGACGCGTATTGTGTAATATGCATCAGTTTTCAACTAACAACCGATGCTAGTTTATTTATTTATTTTTACCCAAAATCCTGCATATTTTACACATTCGATCTCATTGTCGACAAATTTAGCTATCAACTCCCAACATATTATAATCGACATATATGCGTAATAAAATTAAATAAGTCAATTTACATTAATATTAATTAGTTACAAGTTTTTATATATTAACATAAAAAATAAAATTTACATACAATCTTCATAGAAGTATTTGACCTATAAATTTTTACTAATGAAATATTTTATTGTTAAAAATGATGAAAAAGTTTTTAGTTTTGTGTATAATATTTTATTGTTAAAATTAGTAATTAAAATTGAGTAATATAGAAAAAGTAAGTTAAAAATAACAATCAAACAGTGACACACTTTTTTATGTTGTGCTTTTATCTTCAACTTCTATTCTTTACATGATAACAATCTCAATGCAAAAAAATTGTTTTCTACAATATTTTGCTTGTCCAATACTAGTGTGTTTTGTCGGTAACAAAGTGACTTCTTAACATACGTGATCTAAATATAATTATTCTCATTTTCTTTTTTCTCGTTTACAATATCCGAGGATAACATCAAGATACAAAGGGTTGAATTCAAGAAGGCTCACAAGACAAATTGTGCTGCTTGATAGGCTATTACGAACACATTTAAAATTAGTCGAAAAAGAAAATAGGAAAAAGCGTCAATTTTATGTGAACCAACGCACACATATAGTCCAGTTATTAAAGCGGCTTTTATTAAAGTTGACGCCCTTTGTTTAAAAAAATGCTTTGGACCTGTAGAGCCTCCTGCAACTGAAGAGGAGTAAATGTTGGAGTGTCTTTCGTCTCCTTAGCATCGTTCACCTTATATATAAATGAACTTCCCTCATCCTTCACTTTGCTAGTAACACTAGCCAATGCGAGCTTCATAGCTTCTTCTTCTACCTTCTTTTTAGATGGACGTGTATCTGATTAAAAGCATGTTCCATTCACCTTCACTTTGGGTCTGAAATTGGGAGGATGTGTTACTTCACAAGAAATACTTACACTAAAGTGGAATATGTGCTTTTTGTGTGAAATACTTTAAGTGGCTCTTGTGCGACATCTCTTCTGCCATACCTATATAATAAAAGGCCTGAATGAGTAATCAATTCAATTTAAGGAAAATAGACAATAAAAGGTCACAAAATATGCAGAAAATGGCAGATAAAACACTTAATAACACTAGTATAGTTTCTGTCAGTCACGTCGGTTGTTGTATTGTTAGACTATATGCGTCGATCATTGTACAACCGATACATATAGGCTAACTATATGATCACAACCGACACATATTTTGTACAACTATATACTTCGGTTTTCAACTAACAACCGACGCTAGTTTATTTTTTATTACTTTTTATTACCCAAAATCTTGCATATTTTACATACTCGATCTCATTGTCGACAAATTTAGCAGTCAACACCCAACATATTATAATCGAAATATATGCATAATATAATTCAATAAGTCAATTTACATTAATATTAATTAGTTACAAATTTTGGCATATTAAAAATAAAAATAAAAATTTAAATGCAATCTTCATAGAAGTATTTGGCTCATAAATTGCTATTGATGAAATATTTTGTTGTTAAAAATGATAAAAAAAAATTATGTTATGTGTATAATATGTTATTGTTAAAATGTGTAATTAAAATTAAGTCATTTAAAAAATAAGTTTTAAAAAATAACAATAAAACGAGGCACACTTTTTATATTGTACTTTTATCTTCAACTTCTATTTTATACATAATAACAATTTCAGTGCAAAAAATTTGTTTTCTAAAATATTTTCCTAGTCCAATACTAGTGTGTTTTGTCGATAACAAAGTGACATCTTAACGTACGTGATCTAAATAAAACTATTCTCATTTTCTCTTTTCCCTTCACAATATGCGTGGATAAAATAGAGGTACAACGAGTTGAATTCATGAAGGATCATAAGATCAATTATGCTGCTTGATTGGCTATTCCGAACAAATTTAAAATTAGTCGAAAATGTTGAAGTGTCTTTCGCTTCTTCATCATCGTTCACCTCATGTATAAATGAACTTCTCTCATCATTTACTTTGCTAATAACACCATCGACTTCGCAGCTTCTTCTTCTGTCTTCTTTTTTAAATGGACGTGTATCTAATGAAAACATGTTCCTTTTACCTTCACGTTGGATCGGAAATTGGGAGGATGTGTTGCTTCACAAGAAATTACAAAGATTGGAGTAGAATATGTACTTTTTTGTGTGAAGTACTGTAAGCAGCTCTTGTGTGATCTCTTCTGCCATACCTATTTAATAAAAGGCTTGCATAAAAAATTAATTCAATTTAAGGAAAATGGACCATCAAAGGTCACAAAATATGCAGAAAATGGCAGATAAGACACTAAATAACACTAGTACAGTTTCAGTCATTCGCGTCGATTGTTAACCGATGCGTATTTTTAGACTACATGCATCGGTTGTGGTACATTCAATGCATATATGATAACTATATGATTACAACCGACACATATTGTGTACAACCATATGCATCGATTTTCAACTAAAAAACGTCGATAGTTTTTTTTTTTTTACTCAAAGTCCTGCATATTTTACATATTCGGTCTCATCATCGAAAAATTTAGCTATCAACCCACAACATATTATAGTCGACATATATGCGTAATAAAATTAAATAAGTAAATTTACATTAATACTAATTAGTTACAAATTTTTAGATATTAACATAAAAAAATAAAATTTACGTACAATTTCATAGAAGTATTTGGCCCATAAAATTCTATTGATGAAATATTTTGTTGTTAAAAATGATAAAAAAAAAAAAAAAAAAAAGTTTAAATTTTTGTGTATAATAGTTTATTGTTAAAATTTGTAATTAAAATTGAGTAATATAGAAAAAATAAGTTTTAAAAAATAACAATCAAACATAAATACACATTTTATGTTGTACTTTTATCTTCAATTTTTATTCTATACATGATAACAATCTCAATGCAAAAAAATTGTTTTCTACAATATTTTGCTAGTCCAATACTAGTGTATTTCGTCGATAATAAAGTGACTTCTTAACGTATGTGATCTAAATATAATTATTCTCATTTTCTCTTTTCTCATTTACAATATACGTGGATAAAATCGAGGTACAAAGGGTTGAATTCACGAAGGCTCACAAGAACAATTGTGCTGCTTGATAGGCTATTACGAACAAATTTGAAAATAGTCGAAAAAGAAAATAGGAAAAAAAGTTGGTTTTATGTGAACCTAAGCATGCATATAGTCCGGTTTAAGTTGTCATCTTTTATTAAAATGGATTTTATTAAATCCGAAGCCCTTTGTTCAGGTGCATAGCATGTGCGTCGATTTTTTTAAGGATCGACGTTTATGGTTAAAATTTAATTCAAAACTATTTGGAGCTGTAAAGCCTCCTGCGACTGAAGAGGAGTAAATGTTGGAGTGTCTTTCGCCTCCTCGGCATCATTCATCTCATGTATAAATGAACTTCCCTCATTCTTCACTTTACTAATAACACCAACCAATGCGAGCTTCCCAGCTTCTTCTGCCTTCTTTTTTGATGGACATGTATCTGATGTAAAGCATGTTTTGTTCACCTTCGCTTTGGATCTGAAATTTGGAGGATGTGCTGCTTCACAAGATATTACATACACTGGAAGTGGAATATGTGTTTTTTGTGTGAAGTACTGTAAGCAGCTCTTTTGCGATATCTCTTCTGCCATAGCTATATAATAAAAGGCCAGGATGAGTAATCAATTCAATTTATGGAAAATGGACAATCAAATGTCACAGAATATGCAGAAAAATGGCAGATAAGATACTAAATAGCACTAGTACAAATTCAGTCATTCGCGTCAGTTATAAATGATAATACGCATCGGTTGTGAAAGTGACACATTTGGAACAGACGTATAATTTAAGAACAATAAGTGTCGATTGTTAAACGACGCATATTGTTAGACTATATGCATCAGGTACAACCGATGCATATAGGCTAACTATATGATTACAACCACCGCATATTGTATAACTATATGCGTCGGTTGCCAAATGACAACCTGCTCTAGTTTATTTTTTTATTTTTTTTAACAAAATCCTCCATATTTTACACATTCGTTCTCATCGTCGACAAATTTATATATTAACACCCAACATATTATAGTTGACATATATGCGTAATAAATTTAAATAAGTCAATTTGCATTAATATTAATTAGTTACAAATGTTTACATATTAACATAAAAAAATACAATTTACATACAATCTTCATAGAAGTATTTTTCCCATAAATAGTAATTGATGAACTATTTTGTGGTTGAAAATGATAAAAAAAAGTTTAGAGTTTTGTGTATAATGTTTTATTGTTAAAATGTGTAATTGAGTAGTACAGAAAAATAAGTTTAAAAAAATATCACTCAAACAAAGGCACACTTTTTATGTTGTACTTTTATCTTCAATTTCTATTCTATACATGATAACAATTTTTGTGCAAAAAAATTGTTTTCTAAATATTTTGCTAGACCAATACTAGTGTGTTTTGTCGATAACAAAGTGACTTCTTAACGTACATGATCAAAATATAATTATTCTCCTTTCTCATTTGCAATATGCATGGATAAAATCAAGGTACAACGAGTCGAATTCATGAATGCTCACAAGAACAATTGTCCTCCTCGATAAGCTATTCTGAACAAATTAAAAATTAGTCGAAAAGAAAAATAGGAAAAGGCATCAGTTCTTTTATTACCTATATGTGTTGGTTCTATTAAGAACTGATGCATATAGTCCGGTTTAAGGCGTCGGATTTTATTAAAGACGGTACCTTTTGTTTGGGCGAGTATCTTAAGAACCGACGCATATGGTTAAAATTTAATTCAAACCTCTTTGGAGCTACAGAGTCTCCTGCATGTGAAGATGAGTAAATTTTGGAGTTTCTTTCGCCTCCTCGGCATTGTTCACCTCATGTATAAATGAACTCCTCATCGTTCACTTTGCTAATAACACCAGCCAATGCGAGTTTCGCAGCTTCTTCTTCTGCCTTCTTTTTAGATGGACGTGTATCAGATGTAAATCATCTTCCGTTCACCTTCACTTAGGATCTGAAACTAGGATGATGTATTGCTTCACAAGAAATTACATACACTAGAAGTGGAACATGTGATTTTTGTGTGAGGTACTGTAAGCGACTCTTGCACGATAGCTCTTCTACCATACCTATATAATAAAAGGCCAGCATGAGTAAACAATTCCGTTTAAATAAAATGGATCATAAAAAGTCACAAAAAATGGCAAACAAGACACAAAATAACACTAGTACAGTTTCAGTCGTTAGCGTCGGTTGTGAAAGTGACGTGTTAGACACAGACGTATAAGGTAAGAATAATATGCGTCGGTTGTGGTACAACCGATGCTTATAGGCTAACTATATGATCACAACCGATGCATATGCGTCGGTTGCAACTGACGACCGACAACCGACACTAGTTTTTTTTTTATTTTTTATTACTTTTTTACCCAAAATCCTGCATATTTTACACATTCAATCTCATCGTCAACAAATCAAGCTATCAACACCCAACCAATTATAATTGACATATATGCGTAATAAAATTAAATAAGTCGATTTACATTAATATTAAATAGAGGCACACTTTTTATATTGTACCTTTATCTTCTTCAACTTCTATTCTATACACGATAACAATTTTTGTACAGAAAAATTAGTTTTCTACAATATTTTGCTAGTGCAATACTAGAGGTGGCAGTGGGCCGAGCCAGCTCGTGGCTCAGTGTGCTTGGCTAGTCAAATGGACGAACCGAGCCACGAGCTCATGTCAAACGACCGGTGCCGAGCTCAACTTGGCCCATGATCCGAGCTCGGCTCGTCCAACTTGGGTTATTTTATTTTACTTATTTTTAAATCCCCTCTTATGTTGATTTAGTCGACAATCAGTAGTTAAAATACTTGAAGTCTTGAATATTAATATTATTGATATAAATTTGTAATTAGTTATAACTTATAAGTTATGTATTAAATAAATTATTAATAACTTAATAAGTAAAAAATAATGTTTGTTAGTTATTAGTGAATTATTAAATTGAAAGTCGAAATGATTAATTATAATTTATAAGTTTATAAAGTAAATAAAAACTTGTTAAAATAATCAAATATCCGATTATAATTTGAAAAGACAAAAACTAAAATTAAGTAAATAAATTAAAATTTTAAATTTTAAAAAATAAAATAAAACCCTCCTCCTTTATTCCAGGTTTGGGACCGGTTACTAAATAGTCTTAATTGAATAATTTAATATTCTAGTAGGCGGAGTTAAAATTGTACACGAACAATTTGTTACGTGTACAATTTTTTATTTTGAAATCAAAATTATATTTTATTTTATATATATAAAGAAATAAAAAATTTAAAGTTAAATATCATTTACCCGACTGCATGCAATTTCGGCATACTTATGTTGTATGCGTAAATCACCGTCTTGCCAATCTTTGACACACATCAACGCTTCTAAAATATCTTCTTTGAGTCGGCTCCTGACTTCTGACAAAACCCTTTTACCTGCACTAAAAGTAGACTCCGAAGCTACCGTGCTAACCGGAGGTGTTAGTAGATCTTTTGCTATGGCAAAAACAATCGGATATTTTCGTTCGTTTGTTCGTCAATAATGAAGTAAATCAAATTCTAAAGAATTAGTAGACCCCACATTTCTAAGTAGATATTGTCCAAAATAAATTTTTAATTCTTCAGGTATTTGAAGTGAACCTGATTCATTGGTACTAGAAGACATACTGTAAGAAGAAGTTCCTCGTGCTTGACTCATTTCTTCCATTAAATTGTATAATTCTACTTCTTCGTCTCCAAGTGTAGTGTCACGTGACGGTGCAGATTGTGTATGACTAACAGTAGTTCCTAATCGTCCAGCATATACAGCATACATGTTTGCTAGCGTGCTTTCTAAATTATTATAAGTGATAGGTTTATCCAAAATCAACTAGCTATTGATTTTTGAAACAAGAATTGCCATACCCTTTAAATTGAAACGAGGGTCCATTATGCATACTAAGGGAAATAACATAGGTAAATCTTCCCAATAGTTTCTAAATTTCATTTCCATAGCAATTATCATTTTAGTAAAAAATGAGTCATATCTATATCTATAAAAAGTTCTTGCAATAATATAAAGACGTTCAAGAACTCTTGAACTAGTTGGATAATATACCCCAGATAATATATTGGTTGAATCGGAAAAACTTGTCAAAAAAAATTTCACTTTAAAATCAGTTTCCCAATCCGATTCTATTAATAGAGGATCATCGTCTATCTTAAGTGTTCTACTATTATAATATTCCATTATTATGTGTTCATAACCTTCACATGATTTAAGTAACAAGTATGTAGAGTTCCACCTATGACCTACGTCGGTGATAAATTTCTTAGAATCTAAATTGTATTGTGAACACATATCTTCAAAATATTGTTTTCTACTCGGTGATATGGTTATGTACACTATAGCATCTCTAATTTTATCCATTTCATCTTTAATATGTTTCAAGCCATCTTGAACAATTAAATTTAAAATATGATATACACATCTAACATGTAATAAGAAATCACCAAAATCTGGATTAAGAATTCTACATAATTTATCTGCTACAAGCTTATTTACACTAGCATTATCGAAAGTAAATGATCGAATTTTACTTTCGAACCCATATTCTCTAAAAATATAAGTATAGCATTAAATATGTTGGCTGCGTTATGAGGAAATTCTAGAATTTTAAAAGCAATAATTTTTTTATGCATAGCCCAAAGTGGATCAATATAGTGTGAAGTTGCAGCAATATAACTTTTTTTGTAAATACCTTCCCAAAGATCGAAATTAAAAGAAATAACACCACCATAGTTATTTAAATCGACTATTAATTGTTTCTTAGTTTTAACATAATATTGTATTATATCAGAACGTAGAGTGTTTTGAGTAATACCGACGTACCTGGGTTGAAGATAACGCTTGATGTATGTAACAAAATGTTCGTTGTCCACTATGCTTAGTGGCGACTCCGCCCCCGCAACGAATTGAACCATCCCAGTTCGATTCTTTGCTTCGGAATACATCCAATTTGAAAGTATTGTAGATCCCGCTCCAGAACCACTAGCGGCCAATGAACCAAATTGTAGTTGACTTTGATTCGGTTCAACAAACCCGTGCTTGGGCTGACACTTGCGATAGTGACGGTTGAGGTGTGTAGTACCAATCCCCTTTGCCCATGCCAATTGTTGTGCACAATATTTGCACACAGCTTTGAATTCATCTTCTCCTTCAATTTTTTTTTTTTTTCCCGTTGTGACTAATTTAAAGTGATCCCAACACTTTGAAGTTGGCTTCTTACCTTTTCTAGCTTTTCTTTTTCCTCTTGCGTCGGGAATATAGGAATCATTTTTTAAGATTTGAACTTCCGGATATTCTTTAATATCGTCTAAATCGATTCGTTGATTTAATGGATCTTCTTCAATATTTTCGGGAATTGGTACGTCATTGAGATCGAGAAATTGATCGTCGAAATGAGCGTGAGATTGTGGTGTTGAGTCATCATGCCTCCCAAATCCAGGTGGACCATCGAACAATTCATTAACAAATCTTCGGCTGCTAAGATCCATTCTTTTGTATGTGATGTGGAGTGGAAAAATTGAAATATAAAATGAAATATGTGTAATTGAGAGATGTAATGACAAATTGAGAGTGTATATTTGTAATGTAGAAGTAGAAATGTAGAAAATAGAGTAAATGTAAATGTAATGTGGTAGAGAGGAAGAGTGTTGTGTAGTGTGTAGAATAAGAATTAGAGTAATTTAGAGAATTGTAGAAATGAAGTTGTGTTAGTATAATATTTATAGTGTAAGAAAAAAAATCAAAATAAAAAAATATGTGACCAGAACGGTCACATTTTGTGACCGTTCTGGTCACATAAACAAGTGACCAGAACAATCACAAAATTGTGACGTCACTTGGCATGCAACGGTCAAGTCGTTGCATGCAAATATTATTATTATTATTATTATTATTATTATTATTATTATTATTATTATTATTATTTTTATTTTATTTTTTTATTTTTTTTTGACGAGCCGCTCGGCTCACCGGCTAGTTAAGCTCGTTGGCATGAGCCGCTCAGCTCATGCCAATGAGCCGCTCGTTAAACCACGAGTTTGGCTCGGTTCTTGGTTCAACGATGGTGATTGGCTCGCCCATGAGCTCGTGAGTTTGACGAGCCGAACCGCCCTCGGCTCGTGTTTTCACGAGCCGATGAGCGGCTCGACCCGTTTGCCACCTCTATCCAATACTAGTGTGCTTCATCAATAACAAAGTGACTTCTTAATGTACCTGATCTAAATATAATTATTCTCATTTTATCTTTTCTCGTTTACAATATGCGTGGATAAAACTGAGGTATAACGGGTTGAATTCACGATGGCTCACAAGAAAAATTATGCTGCTTGATAGGCTATTGCGAACAAATTTAAAATCACTCGAAAAGGAAAATAGGCAAAGACGTCGGTTCTATGTGAACCGGCATCTTTTATTACCTATATGAACCGACACGTATAGTCCGGTTTAAGGCATCGACTTTTATTAAATCCGACGCCTTCTATCCGGGCGAGTAGCATATGCGTCGATTAAAATTAAGTCAAACCTCTTTGGAGTTGTAGAGCCTCCTGTTGCAGAAGAGGAATAAATGGTGGAACATGCGCTTTTTGTGTTAAGTACTGTAAGCGGCTCTTCTGCGATATCTCTTCTGCCATACTTATATAATAAAAGGCCAGCATGAGTTATCAATTCAGTTTAAGAAAAATATTTTATTTTTTTCAAAACGTTTTCTATTTTCTGTTTTCATTTCCTTTATTTTTTAAATTTGCTGAAAACTCATTCCGTTTGTCATTTTTGAAAACTGTTTCTAAAAATGAAAAACTGGAAAACGCTTTCTGTTTGAAATTTTGCAGAATATTACTTTTACTATTTGTAATTAATTTGCTTGTGGGTTAAGTTATAAAAAAATTGTCTTTTGAAGATTTGCTTTCCATTATAAAAAATTTGTTTATCTAATTTTTATTGGACTGATTTAATAATGAGTATAAAAATATTATAGAAATAGATAAAGTCATTAATGATCAAGTCCCAAAAATATTATAAGAAATTAGCTTATCTAATTATTGTTGCCACATTCATGTTTAAGTCACAATTAAACATGAGTACATGTAAACAAAATAATCACAGAGAGAGTTTGGCTTAACAAAATGGATGCAAGTGGTCGTAAGTCAAAACAACCACAAATAGAGTCCATGTTCAAGGCATTTTTGAAATATTACCCTAAATGAACAGTTTACTGATCCAACTTCATACACAGAAGCAAAATAAATAAATAAATAAAAAAGGAAAAAAATCTCACATTCCCGAAACTTTGTCCTAAAAAGTTCCAATTGCCAAAGGCCTAAAGCTATCCAATTTTTAGTGACAATGAGAAACTCTATCCCATTATGATCCATTCCTACTTCTTCGTCAATTTCCAGCTCTCGATTCCGTGCAACCAACTTGATTTTCGGAGGTGGTTTTTGAGGGGTCTTTAACAATAATGCCTACACTTAAATAAAGAAACACACACCTTATCACAAAATCATCCCTCTATATCCATCTCTATACTTCTGGCATATAACAACAAGAATTCCTACAGAATATTATTTGTAATGTTGATAGTAAATTCAATAAAACTTTATTCTAGGCTTAGTTCCAAGTTAGGATAATTCTTTAAAAAAAAAAAAAAACAGTTTTCGCGTTTTGAATCTTTTTAGTTGAAATACACTAAAAACCCCCCAAAACGAGGTTTTGGACGTTTTGCGTTTTGCATACAATTTTTTTTTTGTTTTCTAAAACACGTTTCGAAAATGGTATAGAGAACGCGTTTTTAGTATTTTCGAAATAAAAATAGAAAACAACTTCAAAACAGCAAAGAGAACAGGGCCTGAATAACACTAGTACAGTTTCAGTCATTCGCGTCGGTTGTAAAAAACAATACGCGTCGATTGTGAAAGTGACGCGTTAGACACAGAGGTATAAGAATAATATGTGTCGATTGTGGTACAACCGATGCATATGGGCTAACTATATGATCACAACTGATGCATATGCGTCGGTTGTCAGTTGACAACCGACCGCTAGTTTTTTTTTTTTTAAACCCAATATCCTGCATATTTTACACATTCAATCTCATCGTCGACACATCTAGCTATCAACACCCAACATATTATAATTGACATATATGCGTAATAAAATTAAATAATTCAATTTACATTAATATTAATTAGTTACAATTTTTACATATTAACAACATAAAAGAATAAAATTTACATACAATCTTCATAAAAGTATTTGGCTCATAAACTGCAATTGATGAAATATTGTGTGGTTGAAATGGTAAAAAAAAACTTTGTGTTTTGTGTATAATATTTTATTGGTAAAATGTGTAATTAAAATTGATTAATATAGAAAAATAAGTTTTAAAAAAAAACAATCAAATAGAGGCACACTTTTTATGTTGTACTTTCATCTTCAACTTCAATTCTATACATGATAACAATTTCTGTGCAAAAAACTTGTTTTCTACAATATTTTGCTAGTTCAATACTAGTGCGTTTCGTCGATAAAAAAGTAACTTCTTAATGTATGTGATCTAAATATAATTATTTTCATTTTATCTTTTCTCGTTTACAATATGCATGGATAAAATTGAGGTACAACAGGCCGAATTCACGAAGGCTCACAAGAACAACTGTGCTGCTTGATAGGCTATTTTGAACAAATTTAAAATTAGTCGAAAAGGAAAATAGGAAAAGGCGTCAGTTCTATGTGAACTGAAGTCTTTTATTACCTACATGCGTCGATTCTATTAAGAACCGATGCATATAGTCTAGTTTAAGGCGTCGACTTTTATTAAAGCTGATGCCTTCTGTTCAAGTGAGTAGCATATGTGTCGGTTAAAATTTAAGTCACTCTTTGGAGCTGTAGAGCCTCCTGCGACTAAAGAGGAATAAATGGTGGAGTGCCTTTTGCCTCCTCAGAGTCGTTCACCTCATGTATAAATAAACTTCCCCCATCCTTCACTTTGATAATAACACCAGTCAATGCGAGCTTTGCAGCTTCTTCTTCTACCTTCTTTTTAGATGGATGTATATCAGAAGTAAAGCATGTTTCGTTCACCTTCACTTTGGATCTGAATCTAGGAGAATGTATTACTTCTCAAGAAATTACATAGACTAGAAGTGGAATATGTAATTTTTTGTGTGAAATACTATAAGCGGCTCTTGTGCGATCTCTCTCCTGCCATACCTATATAATAAAAGGCCAGCATGAGTAATCAATTCAATTTAAGAAAAATGGACAAAAAATGGTCACAGAATATGCAGGAAAATGGCAAATAAGACATTAAATAACATTAGTACAATTTCAGTCATTCGCGTCGGCTGTAAAAGACAATACATATCGATTGTGATAGTGACGCATTTGGCACAGACGTATAAGTTAAGAACAATATGCGTCGGTTAACGTATAAGGTAAGAACAATATGCGTCGGTTGTTAAGTGACTCGTACTCCTTGATTTTTTAACTTTTCCGTACTAGTGTAAAAAGTTCTAATTTTTCAATCAATTCAAAAGAATTGAGCACATGAATAAAACTGAAATTTCTAGGGTGTGATACAATTTAACAATTCAATCACAAAAATCCTTTTGTTCATCCAAATATGTCCAAAATGATTGTTGTAGATTATCAAATACGTTGAGTTGCAATGATATACAACAGAACATGCATTTTCTATCTCCTCGCCCAAAAAAGAAGGTGAGAAGAAGATGATCAAAACAAACATAGGGGAAGAGGATGATCAAAACAAACATACAATTGTGTGCATTCGTGCATTTTCTATCTCCCCTGGTGTCGAGCGGAATACTCGGATCGTCACTTCATCATCTCAAATAACTTTCTAAATAAGATTAAGCGAAAAATAACTGAAATGTAATTTTATAAAAATTGACTCAAATGGTCAACATTTCGTTTATATAAAATAACTCGACGAAACAAACTTGAAATAAATGAGTTTCAATTTCAAATAAAAACATTTCGAAAATCTCAATAATGGCCACCATCGTACGCCTCGTCGCCAACTCCGTCATCTGCAAAATTGGTTTTTTGAAAAAAAGTGAGTATTTCAAAGAAATACCCAGTAGACTCGTGCATAATAATCATTTGACATTATAAATTAAAACACATAATCATAATATTCAAGTCTCAAGTGTCGAAACGATCACCAGTAGTCTCACGAACAAGTAAATAAATACAAGTTCAAGTCTCATGCATTTAAGCAAGTAAATTCTTGTAACACAGTCTCATGCTTGAAAAGTAAGTAATTTCTCAGGAACACAATCATACATGCTAAACTTATAACACAAATAATCATTGATGCGCATTTGAAAAAAAAAGTTTGTAGATTAGAGTCTACCTTATTTCTCGAGTATTGAGCAAACGGAAATAATACTTCTAATTCTCTCGCGCCTCGTCTAGTCCTATAAATAAATAAATATAATTATATTTTGGATTAATCAAGTTTAAAAAGATGAATTTGTATAAAATAAGATTTTTTAAAAAAGCTTTAGGGACTAAATAAGATAATTGTAAGAAATCATGGGTTGGCTAAAATATTTTAAAACTGCAGGGGCTTAAAATATTAACTTTTAAAACTTGGGACTGAATATTGTAGGACTGAATTAAATGATTTAAATAAATTTGGGGACTGATTTTACAAAAGTAGATAGCTTTTGGCCAAATAAGAATTTCAGCAGAAATTGTAGGGCTGAGATAAAACGTTTTAAATTATGAGGGACTGAAATAAATGGTTTTAGAACCGAATTAACTGATTTTAAAACTTGAGGGGCCGAATTAAATACTTTAGAAAACTGGGGACTGAAATGCTATTTTCGAAAATCAGATATTTAATAAAAACCAATTCTTTTCCTCTTCTCATTTCGTGAGAGCCAGACAAGAGAGAGAGAGAGAGAGAGAGAGAGAGAGAGAGAGAGAGATGGCGATCGGCCATCTACAACACCAGAGGCTGCCGGCGCTCGACGGGAGGTGGTGCCACCATCATATGGCGACGACTGGGTTGGTGAAAAGGTGGCGATTTTGGGGCGGGTTTGGACTAATTTTTGAGAGAGAACCGAGGACAGTCACGACATGGATTTGAGAAATCTCCGGTGATGCAGGTCGGAAATCGAGGTAAATCTTTGGGCTTTATTTCTTCTTGGTTTTTGGTGTGATTTTGGTTTGATTTTTGAATGGGCAGCCCCGGTTTGGAGCTGACGATGAGGTGATGATTCGGTGGAGTTGGGTTCATTCATATGAAATCATTGAAGATTGTTTGTGACTCTTGAATTCAGTGATGGAGGTTCAGTTTGTGGGTTGTGAATTGGCTGGTAGGTCTTGAAGTTGTTTCAGCAGTGGTGAATTCGAAAGGGGCTTGTGGTGGAGTTCGTGTTGTTGATGGGTTCGGCAGTGCTAATGGTGTGTATCTTGATTGGGTGCGTTTTCTGAAAACATGTATGTAGTGTGGATTTTTGAAAGTTGTCGTGAATTAGTGTCTTGGTGAAGCTCGATTTGGAGGTGTTTGACAATCTTAAACTTGTGTATTCCAGACATGAAGGAAACTTACCCAAGCTGCCAGTTTTTCAAAAATGGGGAGGAAATGTAAGAGGATGAGGGCGAATTTATACACTCTAAAATAGCCTGTAACTCCATGGAATTTGAAGAGATGGAATTTGAAGAAACTGTGACCGATCATTGATTGGGAAGTTGAATAGGCTGGAGTTATGAATTTGGAAGGGCTGAAAATTAATTTCTCTGTAACCGATCATTGATTGGGAAGTTGAATAGGCTGGAGTTATGAATTTGGAAGGGCAGAAAATTAATTTCTCTGTAACCAATCATTGATTGGGAAGTTGAATAGGCTGGGGTTATGAATTTGGAAGGGCTTAGAATTAATTTCTATGTAACCGATCATTAATTGAGAAGTTGAATAGGCTGGAGTTATGAATTTGGAAGGGCTGAGAATTAATTTATGTATTAATGATGATGATGATGATGATGATGATAAATAATAATAATAATAATAATAATAATAATAATAATAATAATAATAATAATAATAATAATAATAATAATAATAATAAAGTCAGAAATGTGAATTTTGAATTAAAATAAGGTCTCGAGTTCAAAAAAATGGGATAACGATTTTCGACAAATTTTGAAATCTCAATTTGGACTTAAACTTATGAATATAAATTTCTTTCTTAAAATCTCAAAATAACTAATAGGCTAGACGAGAGCACTAATTTTGACCGTTAGGATTTGGAGAGTCTAGCGACAAGTTCATTAAAACTAGCTTTTAAATTTGAAAATTTCTCAGTCGCTACAACCTTCCCCACTTAAAAAAAAAAATTCGCCCTCGAAATTTAACTCATTATTCTGGGAGGTCTGGGTATTAGACAATAACATCTTCTTCCCTTTCCCAGGCGACCTCAACTTTATTATATTTATCCCATTGGACTTTGACTAAATGAACTTCTTGTTTTCTAAGGACATGGACTTTTCTTAACATCATAATCAATCATCTCACTTACGTGTAAATCTACTCCATCGAAATCTATCAGTATCTTTCTAGCTATCCTATAAATATTGATCGTTTCTCCGGATAGCATACGAATCCTAAAAATATTACTAGTTTCGAACTAGTTAGGCATGCAATAGATAATACGTTGCATCAAAACTCGTCATGAAATTTATAGGAATGCTAGTAGCGTACCTGTGCTTACATCATAATCTCAATTGACGTCCTCATGGGTCATAGAGAATACCCTGGCCTTTCCTTTCTTTGCTTGATCAATCTGCCCAGCCTGCTCATTGTTCCCAACTGACCCAGAGCGACAATCATTTGCCACGTGACCCGGCTTCCCGCATTTGTAGCAAACACCTTTACCCCATAGGCACTCCCCGCGAAGGGGCTTTTGACACTTAGGGCATAATGGAGTAAGACTCGATGTTTGTCCTCCATTAGGCTTATTGTTGGGTTTCTTGTTAGGCGTGTGGTTCCCGTTCACGTTTTGATCTTGGTTGTTGTTCTGCCACTTCCTTTTACCTTGCTCACTTTCAGAACCTTGTCCTCCATACTTTACACTGGCATAGGCCACGACCTGAGCTTTATGTATGACCTCTCGATAGGTAGACAGCTCATGCGAACTAATAATCTGTCTAATCTCCGAATGTAGGCCTCTCTCAAATTGACGAGCCTTTTTAGCCTCTATCTCCACCAAATGTGGAGCATATCGTGATAGCTCCTCGAACTTTCTTTCATAGTCCGTTATGTCCATCTCTCCTTGAGTCAAGCGTAGAAACTCGGTCTCTTTATGGTCTCGGAGGGCTTTTGGAAAGAACTTGTCATTGATCTCGGTTTTAAATTCATCCCATGTCAAGGCGGCTTGTTCTTCTTCTGTTCTGGTATGCGACGCAGACTCCCACCAAAAGCCGGCCCTTCCGACCAACATGAACTCAGCGCATAAAATATTCCTATCCTCGGGGCAAGATATGTGCCTGAAAATTTTCTCGATTGTTTGTAGCCATTCTTCAACAGCTAGTGATCCATTTCCACCGTCAAATGTAGGCGGGCGATACCTTCGGAATTGCTCTATTATCGGTACTGTAGAAACTGCTGGAGCCTGCCTCAAACCTTGTACAGCTTGGAGTAGATCTCTGATAGCCGTGGACTGGGCTGTGGAGCCCTGTTCTGGGGTAGCCTGATCCGATGCACTTCTGTTTCCTCCCCTCGACATTTCCTTTTTAAAAAGAGCAAAAATATATTCTTTTAACATTTCAATTTTTTTTTCAACGTCATGATAATGTACTCAACTCCAATTAGAAAAATTATCTTTATTAATAATTCAAAGTCCTTCAAGTGAGGATACAAAATAAGAAGGCTTGAAATGCTACATAGAAAAAAATAAGTAAAGACAATTCTACTATCAACTCTAGTGATCTACTGGGTAACACACGACTCGGCATCTGAAATTTCCCCTAGTGCTTCCTCATCATCTTCCTCTGGTTCCTCCTCGGGTACTTCTTCCGGATCTTCTTCAGGTTCTTCTTCTTCCGGTTCCTCTTCTGGGTTCTCCTCGAGATCGCTCTCGGGCACCAACTCAGCTCCTTGCCCAGGTTCGGGATTGGGTGCTGGCCTCTCATCTGGATAGAACCCCAAAAGGTTCTTGTGGTACATAGACCAGTACGCCACAAGTCTCTCGCAGAAAGAGTCGTAGTCGAGATCTACGTTAAGGGAAGTATTCGCGTCTATGTATATCAAGCGAGCTATGTCTCGTGTATTATCCAGAAAGGACGAAATCAAATGATTGCTCGACTGGAAATCGTTGGTCACGTAGCCGTGTTGCATTGCTCAATTACGTAAGTAACGCACTTGCCCAACATGCTGGTTGATATTCCATTCACGCCTAGGTTTAAAGTGGTCATAGTCCCTAGCGGCTATCTCTGCGTAACTAGATACATTCTTGGAACTTGATGCCATGTCCTAAAATAAATTATGCAAAGTCCAATTAGGGATAAGTTCTTTAATCTCTCTAAGTTAAATTACGAGGACATAAAATAAAATCTTTAATTATTCCAAGTTATGCTCAAACTCGTTTTCTGGTTTGGATACATGTTCTTTCTTTTCTATTTTTTCATAAAAATAATCTCATGTATCTAAAATAATTCATCATGTGTAAATATACTTTCTTTACCTCGGAGTTGGCGAAGCGGGGATGGCGGTGGCAATTTTCATTGTTAAAATATTTTTGGAAAATCGCTTTTGAAAATTTGAGTCTACAGAAACGTAGACCTACTCTGATACGATCTGTAACGCCCCGAGTTCTAAATACTCGGATCGTCACTTCATCGTCTCAAATAACTTTCTAAATAAGATTAAGCGGAAAATAACTGAAATGTCAATCACGTAATTTTATAAAAATTGACTCAAATGGTCAACATTTCGTTTATATAAAATAACTCGACGAAACAAAATTGAAATAAATGAGTTTCAATTTCAAATAAAAACATTTCGAAAATCTCAGTAATGGACACCATCGTACGCCTCGTCGCCAACTCCGTCATCTGCAAAATTGGTTTTTTGGAAAAAGTGAGTATTTCAAAGAAATACCCAGTAGAATCGCGCATAATAATCATTTGACATTATAAATTAAAACACATAATCGTGATATTCAAGTCTCAAGTGTCGAAACGATCACCAGTAATCTCACGAACAAGTAAATAAATACAAGTTCAAGTCTCATGCATTTAAGCAAGTAAATTCTTGTAACACAGTCTCATGCTTGAAAAGTAAGTAATTTCTCAGGAACACAATCATACATGCTAAACTTATAACACAAATAATCATTGATGCGCATTTGAAAATAACAGTTTGTAGATTAGAGTCTACCTTATTTCTCGAGTATTGAGCAAACGGAAATAATACTTCTAATTCTCTCGCGCCTCGTCTAGTCCTATAAAATAAATAAATATAATTATATTTTGGATTAATCAGGTTTAAAAAGATGAATTTGTATAAAATAAGATTTTTTAAAAAAGCTTTAGGGACTAAATAAGATAATTGTAAGAAATCATGGGTTGGCTAAAATATTTTAAAACTGCAGGGGCTTAAAATATTAACTTTTAAAACTTGGGACTGAATATTGTAGGACTGAATTAAATGATTTAAATAAATTTGGGGACTGATTTTACAAAAGTAGATAGCTTTTGGCCAAATAAGAATTTCAGCAGAAATTGTAGGGCTGAGATAAAACGTTTTAAATTATGAGGGACTGAAATAAATGGTTTTAGAACCGAATTAACTGATTTTAAAACTTGAGGGGCCGAATTAAATACTTTAGAAAACTGGGGACTGAAATGCTATTTTCGAAAATCAGATATTTAATAAAAACCAATTCTTTTCCTCTTCTCATTTCGTGAGAGCCAGACAAGAGAGAGAGAGAGAGAGAGAGAGAGAGAGAGAGAGAGAGAGATGGCGATCGGCCATCTACAACACCAGAGGCTGCCGACGCTCGACCGGAGGTGGTGCCACCATCATACGGCGGCGACTGGGTCGGTGAAAAGGTGGCGATTTTGGGGCGAGTTTGGACTAGTTTTTGAGAGAGAACCGAGAACAGTCGTGACTTGATTTGAGAAATCTCCGGTGATGCTGGTCGGAAATCGAAGTAAATCTTTGGGCTTTATTTCTTCTTGGTTTTTGGTGTGATTTTGGTTTGATTTTTGAATGGGCAGCCCGGTTTGGAGCTGACGATGAGGTGATGATTCGGTGGAGTTGGGTTCATTCATATGAAATCATTGAAGATTGTTTGTGACTCTTGAATTCAGTGATGGAGGTTCAGTTTGTGGGTTGTGAATTGGCTGGTAGGGCTTGAAGTTGTTTCAGTAGTGGTGAATTCGAAAGGGGCTTGTGGTGGAGTTCGTGTTGTTGATGGGTTCGGCAGTGCTGATGGTGTGTATCTTGATTGTGTGCGTTTTCTGAAAACATGTATGTAGTGTGGATTTTTGAAAGTTGTCGTGAATCAGTGTCTTGGTGAATCTCGATTCGGAGGTGTTTTACAATCTTAAACTTGTGTATTGCAGACATGAAGGAAACTTACCCAAGCTGCCAGTTTTTCAAAAATGGGGAGGAAATGTAAGAGGATAAGGGCGAATTTATACACTCTGAAACAGCCTGTAACTCCATGGAATTTGAAGAGATGGAATTTGAAGAAACTGTGACCGATCATTGATTGGGAAGTTGAATAGGCTGGAGTTATGAATTTGGAAGGGCTGAAAATTAATTTCTCTGTATTACTGATGATGATGATGATGATGATGATGATGATGATGATGATGATGATGATGATGATGATGATGATGATAATAATAATAATAATAATAATAATAATAATAATAATAATAATAATAATAATAATAATAATAAAGTCAAAAATGTGAATTTTGAATTAAAATAAGGTTTCGGGTTCAAAAAATGGGATAACGATTTTCGACAAATTTTGAAATCTCAATTTGGACTTAAACTTATGAATATAAATTTCTTTCTTAAAATCTCAAAATAACTAATAGGCTAGACGATAGCGCTAATTTTGACCGTTAGGATTTGAAGAGTCTAGCGACAAGTTCATTAAAACTAGCTTTTAAATTTGAAAATTTCTCGGTCGCTACAGAAGTATCCAGAATGGCTAGCTAATGTGGTCTTGGTGAAGAAGCTAAATGGCAAGTGGTGAGTTTGTATAGATTTCACAGACTTGAATAAAGCATGTCCAAAAGACAGTATCATCTTCCCAGGATCGACAGATTGGTGGATTCAACATCAGGCTCTGAACTTTACAGCTTCCTAGACGCCTTCTCGGGATATCATCAGATTCAGATGGCACAGGAAGATCAGGAAAATACTTCCTTCATGGCAGATGAAGGAATATATTGCTATAAGGTCATGCCGTTTGGATTAAAGAATGCTGGAGCTACTTACCAAAGATTGGTAAACATGGTCTTCTCCAGACACATCGGGTTTAACATTGAGGTCTACGTTGATGACATGGTCGTAAAAAGCTCAAGAAAGAAAGACCACATTGCTGACCTTGAGGACATATTCAGTACGCTTAGAAAACATCGGATGAAATTGAATCCTGCAAAGTGCACCTTCCGAGTAGGCTCGGGAAAGTTTTTGGGATTCATGATCACTCAGAGAGGTATCAAAGTCAATCCAGATAAAATTTCGGCCCTAGCATCAATGAACCTCCCTGAAATATCGGGGAAGTGCAGAAGCTGACAGGGAGAGTAGCAACATTGGGCCAATTTATTTCATGGGCAGCGGACAAATGTTTTCCCTTCTTCAAAACTCTTAGAGGAAACAAAGACTTCAGATGGGACGAGGAATGCGAGGTCTCCTTCAGGAAGTTGAAAAAATACTTAGGTACTCCTGTAATATTGGTAAAGCCAAATCCAGGGGACAATCTGTTCTTGTATCTAGCAGTGTCCGATCATGCTGTGAGCGCCGTTTTGGTTAAACAGGAAGAGAAGGCTCAAAAATAGGTATATTACGACAGTAAGATGATGTTGGACGCAGAAACCCGATATACATTGGCGGAGAAGCTCGCACTTGCCTTGGTTAAAGCCGCCAGAAAGTTAAGACCATACTTTCAAGCCCATGCCATAACTGTCCTCAGAAATCAGCCCTTGAAGCAAATCTTACAGAAACCAGACGTATCTGGCCGTCTACTCAAATGGTCAATCGAGCTTGGGGAATATGACATTGAGTTTAAACCACGACCTTCCATCAAAGCACAGGTCTTGGCTGATTTCATTGCCGAACTCACCCCAAGACCTCGGGGGCCAACAGGTCATGACAGGGAAGAGGCCACATGGACCTTGGAAGTAGATGGAGCATCGAATGCCGCAGGCTCGGGGGCCGGAATCATACTAAAGAAAGATGATGGCACGATGAAAATTCAGTTTGCAATAAGGTTTAACTTCTCGACAACTAATAATGATGCAGAGTATGAAGCCATGATTGCTGGACTTCAAGCAGCTCAACATCTAGGGGTCGAGCATGTCAAGGTCCTAAGTGATTCACAATTGGTGGTAGAACAGGTAAATGGCACTTTTGAAGCAAAAGATGAGAAAATGTCATCTTATAGGATGATGGTCCTGGACTTGCAAAGAAAGTTCAAGTCTTGCTGCGTAGAAAAAATTCCGAGGTCCGCCAATCACAAAGCAGATGCTCTATCAAGACTTACTTTTTCCAATCTAGACCACTTAGAGAGGACCGTGTTCGTACGAACTCTTCATGAGCCCAGTATCGCACAGCAACCCGGGGTCATGGATATTTCAGTTCAAGAGCCCAGTTGGATGGATCCGATAATTAAATATCTAACATTAGAAAAGTTTCCAGATGACAAAGCAAAATCCAGAAGAGTCAAATCAAGGGCCCCGAGGTATACCTTGTTACAGAATACCTTGTTCAGTCGAAGTTTCACACTTCCTTACCTACGATGCCTAACTCTGAAAGAAGCAGCCCTTGCTATGGCCGAGGTTCATGAAGGAATCTGTGGGGGACACCATGGAGCAAGAACTCTAGTACTAAAATTTATATGATACGGGTACTATTGACCTAATATGAAGAAAGACACACTTAATTATGTAAAAGCTTGCAAGAAGTGCCAAAGATTCCCAGCCCGGTTACATCAACCCGCGGAAGAGCTAACCTCGATTATGTGCTCATATCCTTTCGTTCAATGGGGAATCGACATACTAGGACCTTTCCACATAGCCTGGGGTCAGGTCAAATTCTTGGCAACTCCCCGGGTAATGCTCAACATCTGAAGATCGGGAAAATAACTTGTAAAAATTTCGTGTAAAGATATATATCCACTAAAGAATGACAGCAAAATCTCAAGAACTACCTGGAGATCCGTGCTCATTATGTGGTCCACTCCCCGCTCCAGACCGATTTCATATTGGTATTTTTTCACGAGGTCTAGATGCAGGGAGTCTTGCATCTTCCTCCTACAGTCAACCAGAGATGGATTGTCGGCCTCGAGCTCGGAGTCAAAAGGAGGAGGTGCCCGACCCCTGGGAGGCCTTTCCTCCCTTGGTGGGGGGATATCTTCTTGAGGTCGGGATGTTTGTCCTGAGCTTGAAGTATTGGCCCTTCCCCTCTTTTGAGGGCGCCTCCTTGTCACTCCGTCCACTGCCCTCTTCACTCGGGTACTTTGAGCCTTGGAAAGTGTGGTCTGCTTCAAAACCTCAGAGACAAAAGCCATTCCTGAAACAAGGATGAGAATATTATAGCCTCCTGAAAAATCCACGAAGATAAGCATAAAGCAAAGAAGAGCATTTTTAATTACGTAATTTAAGAGGTCGAACCCTACCGGGCTGAAGGTCAAGGCCGTCCTGGTCCAGAATGTCACTATTTGCTAAGTCACTGGCTTCCTCAGCCAGCAAACCAAAGTCACACACCCGGAAAGCATCGACCATAAGTTCTGTCATGGCCTCCTCACTCAGACTACACATCTTATTAAAGTTATCTACATCGGATCTTCTGAAGGTTGGCCAGAATAGGGTCTCGCCCTCTTTAGGTTTGATAAAGAAAAACCTTTCTTTCCAATACTATATGGAGGAGGGGACCCATGGAACCTCAAACCTACCCTTCCCGCACAAATACGCAAAACTATTGCATCGGGGCAAGTACTTAAGCTCCAACAAACATTTGTAAAGATTAACGGTAGGCTCTATCCTAAGCTCCTACACAGTATGTAAAAATATACAAGGATTCTCCACCCATTAGGAGCAACTTGACCGGGCAATATGCTCGCGGTCAGTAAAAAATCTACAAAAAAGTGATGCAAGGGGAACCTAAGCCCGGCCAGCAAGGCCTCGTGATACACGACTATCTCCCCTTCCCAGCAATGATAAGAATACTCGTCCCTATCCGGGACCCTGAGGGTATATTTATCCACTAATCCGTATCTCCTCGTATCTACCTCGATCATATGTTCTTTCATTTTGTTATAATGGGTTCGTAGCTCGAGCTCTGTCTGCCTGGGTTCCCTTACTACCCGGGGATTGTCCTCAACCTCCTCCCCATTATCATACTCGCCCTCATCAAAATCAGGTGGGGGCTCGTAAAATCCTAATGGCTCAACCTCTAGAGGTTCATCTAAATCTTCTACCTCCCTAAGGTCTTCCACTGTCATACGTCTAGCCATACTTTCCTATAATAAATAATAAAAGAGTTAGAGAGGTCGGGGTAGGTCGAGCTTACCTAAGATGCTAGAAAATTTTTGTTGGAGTAGAGGTCATGTAGATTTCTCGACGAGTTCTCTGATCTCTCAGAAATTTGCAAAGTAAACGTAATGAGATTATGGGGACCACATATATATAGACAAATTAGGCGGGAAAAATTTCAAAATCCAAAAATTACCTCCTGCCACGTGTCAACACTATAAGGATCTTCTTTTATGACTAAAATAATAAATATGGTGAGTTGGCAAATCACATGTAACAGCTGTCATGCGCCCAGAAATCTTGTCCCGATCTCTAACGCACGGGGGCCAATGATCGGTATTATTTTCCTACTCCATGAAATTAAGGAGAATTCCATGACCCGATCTCTTGATGTCATGGTCTTCCTTTGACCGACCTCTTGCCGAGAACTCCATGGTCGACATGTGTCCGACCTCGTTGTTCAACAATAACGGGCTGCGTCTCAGCGAAATGCCCGGTCTCATCCTGGTCGGGTTCATCCCGATCTCCTGCTTCATTTTAACACTTGAAGATAAGATCGGTTCTTCCCGACCTACGGCCCGTATTGGCAGGCTTCCCAATCTCTTTCAACACTGGGCCTCATTAATGGACCATATACTTGAGCCTCAAGGCAATACATGATCTACAAGGAAACTCTTCACAGAAAGGAAACTGAATCCTTATAAGTAAAGAATCCTTCTTAAAAGGTAAGTTTATAACAAAAGGACTCCTTCCTTAAATAAAGGAAGTTATGGACTTTTTCAGCCCTATAAATACAGTTCATTTGATCACATAAATTCATTCATTATTCTTTACGTTTTCTAGTAAAATATTCTTTCTCTACTTTTCTCCAGAAAACTAATTCTCACACCGGAGGGGCGACGGGGAGAATCCTCCTCACTTTTTTTGCAGGTCAACCAAGGCGAATTCATTTGTCTTTTCCAACGATCAAGTATCATCAGATCTTACCACGTCAATGTTAGGATTTTTTACAGCATCACTTCATATGCTTGGAAGAACTAAAAGTCAAGTTGAGACTAGTTCGATTTTTATTTTTTTATTTTTTGGTACATATACAAAGAATATATACTTATTTATTTAAAAAGAAAAGGTCGATTATTATTATTATTATTTGAAAACTAGTAATCGCACCCGTGCGATGCACGGAATAAATAATATTTATTGAATAAGTTGTAAAAATACAATGCTCGATAAAAATAATACAATAAAATAATAATAATAATAATAATAATAATAATAATAATAATAATAATAATAATAATAATAATAATAATAATAATAATAATAATAATAATAATAATAACTTGTATACACAAATTGTGAATAATTTGTAATTTCATTTCTCCCTATAAGATTTCTTACTTTAATGCATAAATTGTATATTCAATATACAATCAAAATATCAAAAAATAAGAAATAAAAAAATAAAGTTATGAATTGCATTTTTTTAACAGTTAATTGTTCATTTGCTAGTTTTCTTAATTTATTTATTAATTATTCAATTTTTTTTTTTAATGTCCATTCACAATCACATATTATTTAAAACTAATTTTTCACAATTGCACATACTATTTTTTAACCACACATTCTAAAAAAAGAAAATCAATTTTCAACTACTCAATTGATTGATTTGACAATTATTTTATTTTTTATACTACCTTCTTTCACTTTCAATCACGCATTTAAAACTATTTTTATAGTCTATATCAAACTTACTCATATTCAATGGTTTCAAATACAACGTGACATTTTATTTTTCACCAAGTATTAAAATGGTCATGTTACACACACAAAAAAAAAAAACTATTTTTTGTCCATGTTAAATAACTGTATTGACCATATTTTATTTTTAAATAGAATAAGTTTGATAAAACCTTATATTTTTATTTTCTGTAGAATTCAATGAATTAATTGTTAAAGTCTGTAATATATATTTTACAAATTGATGTTATTTTAAATTTATAAAAATTAAAAAATAGATAAATGAACAAAATGAGTAAATTTATAAAATTAATTTCAAAATTACCAAAGAGTTTATCGAAACCTAAAGTTGTAGAAATTAAAATGATTTAATTGAATTTACTTAAAAAGATCTGATATCTATTATTTCTTTTAATTTGATATGAAAAAAGATTTGAAATTAATCATTAATGTCAAATTGAAGTTAGGTAAGAAATGATAGATATCATTTTATGACATAAATAAATGAGATAAATTAAAAAGATTGGATATTGAAAAAAGTAAAAAGTATAAATAAAACTTTTACCTTTATTATTTGAGACAATTTTATGAATGATATATTTAGAATTTGCTCTCATTTGTTAGCTTGTATTTAACTTCTCGTTAAGATCTTGAATTTGACACCTAAATTGCATATTTTTTGACTTCAAAATATTATAATAATTATCAAAAGATTAAAAATAATATAAAATTTGACCTTTTTATAGATTTTTTATTTTTTACAAATCAATAAGTCATTTATTACATGTCACATATAATAAATTTTGCATTAATTGAAGTTTCCTAATTCAATTATTAAAACAATTAATAAAATTACAAAGTTTCCTAAAGTAGCAGGTAAAAATGGCGGGAAATTATGTGTGGATTTATGTGACGGCTGTGTTGTTATTATATATATTAAGATTAGACCTTACCTACCTCTAGTCCGTATATGTTTTTTGTGTTCAAATTTCTTTTGTTTCACAAAATGATGCCTATAGATGAAATTTCTTCTCCTCTTAGTGTTCATTCAAAATTTTAATTCAAACATATCCTAATATTCTTATTCAAATCTAGTTAAGAGGAAAATAATTTTTTTGGAAGATTGATTTTTTTTCTTTTTTTTCTTTTGTAATAACTACCATTTAAATTATTTTAGTAAATCTCATTTACAATATTTAAAAAGTTGTGGACTTTGACTATAATAATAATAATAATAATAATAATAATAATAATAATAATAATAATAATAATAATAATAATAATAATAATAATAATTGTTATTGTTATTTTTTTTATTGTTAATATTCATTTCATTTCTATTTGTTTATTAAACACGAGGTAAATTAGTCATTTTACAACGCTTTAATGAAAAAAAGGATGATAAGGATCTTTTGTGCAAAGAAAGGGCGTTAAGTGTCCAAATGCTAAAATTAAAATGATAGGGACGATTTGTGCGATGACATCAAATAATAGGAACATTTTATACAAATTATCCATATTTGATGGAAGGAAAAATTATGCAAATAAAGGGTTAAATGAGGTGTAAATGTCAAATATTAAACGATAGAGATGATTTATATAGTGAGTGCAAACGATAATTATGTTTTGTGTTGTTGAACATAAAAATAATGGGATATGCATAGGCTTGTTAATATTAATAATAATAATAATAATAATAATAATAATAATAATAATAATAATAATAATAAGGCTGCGTTTGATAACGATGATGGAATTTGGGTGGAAAGAAAATAAATTTTAGAAAACTGAATTCTAGGGAATTGAATTCCTGAAAATTGGAAGTTTAATGTGTTTGATTGATTTAATTTTTTAGGTAGAAAAAATGAAAAAAATTTCAACTTTTGTTGTTTGATTGACATTATTTTTCATTGCAAATAAAGTAAATTTAGCGATATTAATCAAAAAAAATATTTTTTTATTTTTCCACACATTTGTACTTGATAATAATAATGTTAATTTTTGAAAAAAAATAAATCAATTAAAAACAACAAAAATGATCAAACGTGATGAAAATGGTTAAAAATTTCCTTGGTAAAATAAAACCTCCTGCCCATGGAGGAAAACAAATTGACGGAAATCATGGAATTGGAGCACGTGAAGTTAAAGGCTAGAAAATGAATTGACTAGAAAAAGTGAGCAATCGAAAACAAGAATATTGAAAAAGTGTGTTTCAAACACAACCTAAATAAATAAATCTTTGAGGTTTGGTTGGTATGCGGGGATAGGGTCAGGTAGGGATGGACGTGGTTCGGTTCGGTTCTAGTTCCAAAAGAATCAAACCAAACCATAAATCGATGGTTTTTGACTAATTGAACCAATTGATTTTTTTAAAGATATGGAACCCAACTGGAATCAAATTGTTCTTGTTTAATCTGGTTTGGTTCTGGGACCATTACTTGAATTTTTAAATAATAAATGCAAATTAAAACATGTTTACATCTGCTTCTTCATTAAAATTCACCTATATCATTACTAAATAGAAAATGAAATTTTAGTTAACAAAATGAATTTATGTATATTCCATAGAGATCTCAAAATGGATAATATGCTCTACTCACATCTAATGCACAACCAACAATGAGTAACCAAAACATCACCAAAATTTTAAATAAATTCATCTATCTTGTCATTAAAAAATGAAGTCTCCCGACCATAGGTCATATTTAGCAATAAACAAACATTGATCAAGATAAGATTAATTAGTTCAAACATATCATCACACTATTCTTCCATAGGACAATCATAACATTCATTAACTATCTATTCACAATAACTTGTGGTAATCATGTGACATGCCACCTATCACCATACCTTATGACCTCAACATTTAATCATATCAATCTCCTTAAAATCACAGTATAATAACCATCATATATATCACATGAACATTTCTACATCAATAATCAATAAATCACTAAAATCTTATATATACCAATCTCTCAATCTCAATAAATCTTAAATTTTACAATTCTTTACTCCCTCAGTTACCTAGAAGTGTAGGCCATCACCTTTTCATATTGCATAAGAACACAACCGAGCCCTTTTAATGAAGCATCATTGTATATGAACAACCATTCATTTCCTTTTGGAATAGTTAAAATGAGCACAGTTGTCAACCGTGTTTCACAATCCGAACTCCACTGAAATTTTGTATCATTTCTAGTCAACTTAGTCAACGATGAGGCAATCTTGGAAAATTCCTAGACAAATCTCTGGTAGTAACCAGCTAATCCGAGAAAACTACGAACTTCTTGAACATTATATGGCATCACCAAACTTTCTCAATCTTACTCGGATCAATATTAATACCTTCCCTTGATACAACATACCCCAAGAATGACACCCTATCTAGCCAGAACTCACATTTCTTAAACTTAGTAAAAATTTCTCTTTTCTAAGTTTCTAAAGCACGATCCTCAAATGTCTTGTTTTTTCTCAGACCTCGAATAGATCAATATGTCATCAATGAAAACTATGACAACTTGGTCCAAATATTCTTTAAAGACCCAATGCATTAAGTCCATAAATGCTGCAAGGGTATTTGTTAACCTAAACAACACCACTAAGAACTCATAATGCCCATATCTACTACAGAAAGATGTCCTTGAAATGACCTCTTCCTTGATCCTCAATTGATGGTAACCAGATCGTAGATCAATCTTAGAAAAATACCCTGAAGCTGATCAAACAGGTCGTCAATTCTTGGAAATTGATATTTATTCTTAATTTTAATTGTCACCATATTCAATTCTCTGTAGTCTATGCAAAGTCTCATAGGACCATCTCGCTTCTTTATGGATAACATAGGCGCACCCCATGGTGGAAAGCTACGTTGAACACAACACTTGTCCATAAGATCATGTAACTGCTCATTGAGCTTTTTAAGTTCAGCAAGAGCCATTCGATATGGAGCCTTAGACATAGGGGCAGTTCCGGCACTAAATCGATGCTGAAATCAATCTCTATTTCAAGTCGTAGATCATAAAGATCTTCTGAAAACACATCTTGATATTCTCGAACGATCGCAGTTTGTTCGAGAGAGAGGTTTGTCGACTATCTTAGTAACCTCAATTAGTGCCAGTCAAGTAGGCTTTACAATCTTATTCTATCAACTGACGAGCCTTCATCGTAGACATAATTGGAATAGAAGGTTTCACCTAAACTCCAATAAAGCAAAAAGGGGTCGTTTGGGGGTTCGATCACCACTTTCTTATCATGACAATCACTTGAAGCGTGGTACCTAGATAACCAGTTCATTCCCAGAATGACATCAAAATCATGGATATCTATTTTATAAGATTTGCCAACCAATCATGCCCTCTCATTACTATTGGGCAATCTCTCAACACATAACTTGAGTTCAACAATTCTTCAAATGGTGTTGACAATCTAAACTTGGTCTCCAATTACGGAGACGGATAACTAAATTTTTTTTTCTATGAAGGTGAGATTAGCAATTCAGTGGGTAGTTCCGAAATCAAACATGATAAGTGTCTAACACTAAGTTTGATGCCTTCTCAACTTCCGACTTGGATATAATATACATTCTTGCCGATGTAGTCTCCATGACTTAAAGCACTATTCGCATTCACTTCATATCTTTCACATAAGGAACTTATAAACATTACCCACTTTTTATAGTAATCATTACCATCTCATATTCTCATTCACATAATCAAGGTATACACGCCATATTCATTAACAACATCCTTAACCTTTAACTTTACAACATTACATATAAACATGCAAAAATTTACAATACTGGGAACATTACCAAGCATTTACTAACTTGAACAGAAATTTAATTTACCAGATGATCGAGAGAGAAGCACTTGAGGCGTGACTCAGTACCCGATCCATTTTCAAATAAATTTTAAAAGTCTACAGAATCGCTTTTAAAACTCTTAGCTCTGACACCAAAAATGTAACACTCCAAGTTTAAAAATCTAAATCCTAGGCGTGTTAGCTTCCATTCACAATATATGCCAAAATAAATCGTTTACACATTAAAATTCTCATTTATCTATTATAAAATTTTACAGAAATTTCGGCAGAGTCTCCTCTGTAACTTGGAGTTAACCAACCTGTAGAGGGACATCATACCCAACCTAACAATTTAAAACATCAATCACAATTCAACCACATTCAACACCCAATCACAATTCAATATTAACTCCCACATCACCACATTTATCCAAACTCAATCCCAACTTCTCGATACAAAAATTTCTATATCAATAAACTTTAATTAAATGAAATAAGTGATGATATAAACGATACTAGAAATATAATAACTTAAAGTTAAATTTAGACGAATAGTTTAAGGAGTAAACGAAGAAAGAATTAACCAATGAAAACTTAAATTAAATCATTAAATTCAATTTTAAATAATTCAAGTCGGGTACTGCCTGAGCCTGCCATCAAGTGCTCTCCTCTAATCATCTAACTTTCATCACCTGAAATATTGGGGAGGGATTGGGGTGAGCTAAAGCTCAGTAAGTAAACTTTATGCATATGCTTATGACATGAATACTTTAAAAATTCCATTTATGTATCCTCATTTACTTTACTTTCCAGAACTTTCAAACTTTTCAAACTTTCACTTAATTTCAAAACTTTCACTTCATTTATATCGTGATCTCACTTGGTGTATCTTATAGTCAATCAGATAACAGTGGGCAATTCTTATTTGGAACCAGATTAACATTCACATTTCCACCGCAAATCGGTTTAACAATCACTTTCCCACCGTAAAACGGTTTAACATTCACTTTCCCACTGCAAAGCGGTTTAACAGTCCACCGTAAAACGGTTGGACATTCCGTCGCAAAGCGACTTAATTCGGGTACGCCGGTCCCCCGCGCGCCCATTTCCCACTCACATCTTTCATGAACTAGAAGTACACCCATTCTTTCTTAAAAACTTGGGATACATAACTTTTGAACAAACTTGCACTTTGACACATTTCTTTCATTTAAAAACATTTGACTTCCCAATTCCAATGCCAATACATGCTCGATGATGCAATGACATGATAATGTGTATGCTTGAACATTTTTCTTAATAACATATACTTTCATAAAGTAAACGAAAATTCATCAAAGCAATTAAGTTGCAAGACAGTCGTTTACACATTAATTTCACATTTACATTCAATTTTGATAAAAATAGGGGGAAGTTTACTTACTTGCAGTCCTTAGTAATTTATTGTTTCTGAATTTGCAAGTGGAAATGTCTCGGATGCTCGTGACGTCAATGTACCAAATATCCGTAGGAGGGGAGGTGGTGGTCGCGGCAGTGAGTAGCGACGGGTTCGAGTGGCGAGAGAGAGAGAGAGAGAGAGAGAGAGAGAGAGAGAGGGACGAGATGAGGAGAGACCGAGAGTGCTGAGTCTGAGAGTGGGAGTGGGAGATCGCGAGTGAGAGAAAAGTGAGGGTTTGGGTTTAGGTTTAAATCTTTGGGAATTTGCAAATTAGTCCCTCCTTTCTCTCCATGTGCATAGTTAAGTCCATAAGTTCATATTTATTCTCCAATTGTCACTAAACTTTCCCCCAACTTTTCATTTAACACAATAAAATAAAAATTAGCAAGTTTAGGCAATAAAACAATTAATCACATAAAATTGCACGTAAACTATTAAAATAAACAATTTATAAACTTTTAATTGGTACATTGATTGAGACGGCATCCAAGTCCTTCCACTGCAAATGAATTCAAATCATAGACATTAAGAATCATAAATTTATAATTTATAATAGCATTCACATGAAAATTACTTGAAATTTAAAATTACACGAAAATAAAAAGTGGTCTTACAATATATATATATATATATATATATATATATATATATATATATATATATGAGCCGAAACCAAAACTGAAACCAAATAGTTCTTGATTATAAGCAGTGGTGCCGTGTGAGTTAGGGATGAAATTTGTAATTTGAGTTTGGGTTAACTCTTGAGAATTGACGAATTGAGCCGAGATTTATATATACATAAATTTTAAAAAAATAAACATCAATACCATCGATGGTGACTAAGGAGTACAAAGATTGCTATGTTATTGGAGTACAAGTAAAGTAGTGTGAATGCGTGTCTATAATTGAAAAGAAGAAAAATGAATTACAATTAGAATTTAGATTTATAATTTAAAATCTTTGTCTAATAGGAAATGAGATAAAATGTATGATAAATAATATTTTTGTACATTTCATATTTATAATTTCATATTTGAATTTTTTAGTGAGATGAATATCCACTAATATATATATAGTACATTTCATATTTATAATTTCAGATTTAAATTTTTTAGTGAGATAGATATCCACTAATATATATATATATATATATATATATAAATTGAGTTTGGTTCTTGATTCTGGTTCTGGAAAGAGAGTTGGAACCAAAACTGAAACCAAATAATTCTTGATTATAAGAATCAAACCATTATTTTTTTTATGTAGAATTGAACCAAATCACTTGATTTGATTTGATTCTGGTTTAACTTGATCTGGTTCGATTATTTTGCACACCCTTATATTTGGGGAGCTGAAGGGAGGGGAGGGGAGGTGAGGGGCAGGTCTTACGCCCATCTCATGGTACACACAGAAAAGAGAAAATCATCATTTGGTTTTGTTAATTAAAGGAAACAGACAAAACAAATTGATCCCCCTTTTAAACTCCCCACCCTGCATCAATGGCGATTTTCACAATTAACCTCTGACAAACACACACGAACACATTTATCTGTTTACAAATAATGTAGATACATACATGCATATATAAGCAAGTAGTTGCACATAAATTTAAACAATTCTATGTATAATTGACGATCCAACATCTATCTGCAACCTGCGTGTGTGTGGCTTCTTCTCTCTCTCTCTCTCTCTCTCTAAAGAATCCTAGGTTTTTTCAAGCTAATTACAATCTTCATCATTTCTCTTTCTATATACGCGCACATATATGCATTTGTAGATGTGTGTACATGCATGGATGCAGAAATTTATTCACATGTTTGTGCGTTTATTCCGATATGGGTTTTGTAAAGGGAAGAGACTGTTATAACTTTCTTGATTTTATTTTGAAAAAATGGGTTGTTTGACGGTTTTTAGGATTTCACTGCATTTTAGAACTTTGTTTGGATCAGCCTTTGTTAAAAGATCTCGCCTTTATGAGATATATGTTGTAATCTGAAGTACATTATCAATCTAGGGCTTCTTTTCCAGATCCCCAATTTTCGTCATCCATGCATTACTTGCCAAGGTCAGGGTTTCACCCATTCCCTTCATCCCAAATGCCTTTGATTTGAAAACCCCAAAGTTTCGATTTGTTTCCATTTAAAAAATAAATAAAAAAATCACCAATCTAAAGCAAAGAGATTCCAGAATGTGGAAGCAATTTTTTAGCAAACTACCTCGCAAATCCACAAAATCGGATATAGATTCGGCAAGAACCCCGAATTCTGGCATCAATACCTTATCTCCTGGCTCAGGCCGGGCTAATGCTGCCAGCCCTGCCGTCAAACGGGCTGCAGTTTTCCCAGCCAGTGCGATTTCTGGCATTGAACCACTGCTGGCTTTTAAAGATGTACCAAGCTCTGAAAAATTGAATCTTTTCATCAGTAAGTTGAGCCTCTGCTGCGTCGTGTTTGACTTCACTGACCCTGTGAAAAACACCCAAGAAAAGGAGCTCAAACGAGCGACACTGCTTGAGCTTCTCGATTTCGTATCGCAGAACCCTCCAAAGTTTTCGGAGCCTGCAATTTTAGCTGCTTGCAAAATGTGCTCCATTAATTTATTCCGTGATTTTCCTCCTAATTATCAGTCGAGTAACACCAATTTAGGTGAAAACGACAATGACTCTGAGCCAACATTTGATCCCTCGTGGTCTCATTTGCAAATAGTGTATGATTTCTTGCTCAAGTTTGTGACTTCACCTTCACTGGAAGCAAAGGTTGCAAAGAAGTATATAAATCATTCCTTTATATTAAGGACTATTGACTTGTTTCATTCTGAGGATCCCAGGGAAAGGGATTGTCTTAAGGCAATTCTGCATAGGATTTATGGGAAGTTTATGGTTCACCGGCCATTTGTAAGGAAGAGTATAAGCCACGTGTTCTACATATTTGTATTTGAGGCCGAGAAGCATAATGGCATTGCAGAGTTATTGGAGATTTTTGGGAGTGTGATTACTGGATTTGCTTTGCCGTTGAAGGAGGAGCATAAGATTTTTCTTTGGAAGGCATTGATTCCACTGCACAAGCCAAAGTCACTGGGGGTTTACTTTCAGCAGCTGTCGTATTGTGTGACACAGTTCATAGAGAAGGAGCCAAAGTTGGCTGGCGGCGTGATTAAGGGACTATTGAAATACTGGCCGATCACAAATAGTCAGAAGGAGGTAATGTTCTTAGGCGAGTTGGAAGAGATTCTGGAGGCAATTAACATGGCCGAGTTCCAAAAAATCATGGTTCCATTATTCTGGCGGATTGGACAATGTATCAATAGCTTCCATTTTCAGGTAACTTTCCCTTTTCTGTTGCCTCGTATTGTTCCAGTTGTTCACATATGTTTTAGATACGACGCATGTGATACTTTTCTTGGATTTATTTATATAATTTGTTATCCATATTTGTTAGACTTGTCAAAATATCTCTATCTTCAAGGAAGTATTATGAGTACCAATGGATAAACATTTACTTTTGTTTATTGGCCATTTTCACCGATTGATAAAGGACAATTTATTTCCCTTGGAATCTAAATCTTAACATCTTATTTCTGTCAAAGCTTTTTGGCTGCTGAAAGGTTACATAGTGGTATTAAATGACTAGCAGGCATTAAATAACATTTTTTTCTAAACAAGTTGCGATGTAGACACCTTTCCTTATTTGATGTTGGCATCCTTGTTATTGACTGTGTAATAATACAATATAGTACATGTTTATGCATATATTGGAGTCAAGAGAACAAGAGTTTACGACTGGGATTGGCCTTTTTTATACTCTCTGTCCTCATTTATCTTATGTCGCGAGTCCCTCTACTTCACTTTCCTACAGATGAGGTAGGTTGGAACTTCATACTCCAATGATGTCTATCTTGACCATGATTTTATTGAACATTGGATAACATTATCTGACTAAACTCATACCAAGGAGAGCGGTCATTTTATGAACCAAATACATGTACTGATTAATTGATGACAAGTGATGTTGTAATTTATTCCGAAAAATATGACTTGATTAAGGGGACGATATCACGTTCTGTCCAAATGTCGATAAGGAACTCCAAAAGGCAAGAATTCATGCAACTCGTCCACAAAATCTTCAATTAGTTGTCATAATGAGGAGCACAAGGAACAAGCACGGTAGACTGCTCTATAGAAAAATGATTGTAACATGAAAATATAACTTTCATCCAAGTGCGATAGCCAGTCAAATTGATTACTTTTATGTGAATGATCAAAAATTTCTTAACGTGTTTAGAAATAGAGTCAATGAGGCACACAATAAAGAATAATTATCATGATTAGAGTCTCCTAAACTATATTGCACATTAAAAGTAAGTTTGAAAGTTTCATAACTGAAAATGTTATGGCATGAAATTTAGGAATATTAACAATAAAATGATGTTCTAAAGCAGATTGGTGCAGGAAGCCATGAACGTATAAAAGATAAGTTGATAAAAGTGGTTTGACTTTTCCCCGAACATATATAAATGAGTGGTGGATAAGTGGATAGTATTTGTGAGTTTTAAGAAATATGTTGATAAAAAGTGGTTTGACTTTTAGCAAGTATTTTATAAACACTTGCCAAACATACTCTTAGTAATAGTTGGTAGGGCAATTGACTATTCCTGAAGGGTGCATAAGTATTTTTAATGTTTGTGGGGCCTCACCTTAAGCAAATTAAATGTCTCTCTCTCTCTCTCTCCTAAAGCAGATTGGTGCAGGAAGCCATGAACGAATAAAACATATGTTGATAAATGTGGTTTGACTTTTCCCCGAACATATATAAATGAGTGGTGGATAAGTGGATAGTATTTGTGAGTTCTAAGAAATATGTTGATAAAAAGTGGTTTGACTTTTAGCAAATATTTTATAAACACTTGCCAAACATACTCTTAGTAATAGTTGGTAGGGCAATTGACTATTCCTGAAGGGTGTGCATAAGTATTTTTAATGTCTGTGGGGCCACATCTTAAGCAAACTAAATCTCTCTCTCTCTTTCTCTCTCTCTCTCTCCCTCCCTTGAGGCCTCTCCAAAAACTCTTGCTATCTATGCCTCGAGGCATTTTTTGTGCGCCTTGCTTTGAGTCGCATTTAAGTCAATTCTGAATTGCAATTTTTTAAACAATGCCACTCATAGCATTATCGGTGTGAGAATTCGGTTCTGAATGTTTGCGTTTGGTAGATTGTTGGTGCTTTGGCTTCCAAATACATATAGACCTTTTGCTTGGACTACTTAAGTTAGCCTTCCATATATCACTATATGGTTTGGTTAATTTTTTGAAATGCAAGAGTCGAAACTGTACACATAATTTTTTCAAACTCCTGTTTAACCATGTTTTTTGGGGGTTGGGAGAAGGTTTAGTGGTGGTTTAGGAAGTGAAAGATTTCAATGGCATTCACAGATGGCTTGGCTTGTTCTGGATGTTAAAGTTGAGAAAAGAAAAGTGTCAAAAGCATTCGACCATGTTCTCTTTTCTGTTTTGAGGTCGTTTTCTGTTTTTATTTTCGAAAACACTAAAAACGCGTTCTTTTTAACATTTTCGAAAACGCAAAAAAAAAAAAAAAAAAAAAAAAAAAAAATTGTACACAAAAAGCAAAACTTCATTTTGGGCGTTTTGTGTGTATTTTAGCAAAAAAATGTTCAAAACGTGGAAACCGCGTTCTGAGATTTTTTTTTTTTTAAATTATCCTAACTTGGAACTAAGCTTAATATAAATTTTTTTTTTTTTTTTTCAAAATTATCCTAGTTTGGAACTAAACCTAAATAAAGATTTTTTAGAAGAATTATTCTAACTTGGAACTAAGCTTAAATAAAGTTTTATTGAATTCATTATCAGCATTACAAAAAAAAATTAAGTGAGAATTCTTCTTATATCTCAAAAAATGTCTTGATAAATGGACTCTGGTGGTTTTGAAAGAACTTGCATTTTCTGGATTTTAATAGAACTAGAGCTTCCTCAAATTCCGAACCTGATCAAATTGTGTTAATAAAGACTCTTAATGCTCACATTAGTGTGTTGTATGTAACCATGTTTTCAGTGTATTTTGAAAGGAAATTTGAGTTTGAGTCAGTAGTATTCTGCAAGCAAATTAATTAAAAATAATTTAAGTATTATTCTGCAAAATCTCAAACAGAACGTGTTTTCCAACTTTCCATTTTCAAAAACGGTTTTCAGAAATGACAAATCCAACGCGTTTTCAGCAAATTTGAAAACAAAAATGAAAACAGGAAACACAAAATATTTTCGAAAATGAAAATACAAAATAAAATACAAACAGAACGCCACCTTATTGATTTGGATTTTGTCAGTTAATATAGACTTGAGAATGGGAATTTTTTGAAATGATGTGATTTGGTTCTAATCTGAAATAACTACAAAGAAAATGATAACGAGGAATCTTCATTGCACGTGTTTCGTTTAGTGTAGACTTCTTTCAGTCGGACATCCTTATGACCTATAAGAAGAGATAAGGTGTCTGCTAAAATTCGGTCCCTGTGCTGAACAATTTTGTGATATTGAGCAGGGAAAAAATTGGAGATCTTCATGGACTTAATTTGGAGGTGAAATGTAGAATTCTAAAAAATCTTGTCGACCATGATCGAGAGATTGATGTGGCTAATCTTTTATTCATCAGGTTTCAGGAGAGTTTGTTCCTCATTAATTTCTTTCATAACCTTTTTATGGATTCACAATTCACACTTTGCTATTTCTGAACTTACTGAAAGAAGTGTGTGTGTTGGATAGAGTTGTAAGCGTCTTATTAAGGGAATCATTTGTCTGTCTTGCCATTTTCTATCTACATACTTACCTATGGCTTCCACCCACCTTAATTCATCTCAAAGATGAGTACACGGGAAAAATACTAAAAGCAAAACCTATTTTCTTGTGTAGAGGGATCCAGAGTCAATCTGGACTTTTTCGTCATCTTTTGCTCACTGAAAGATGTTTATACATTTGAATGATGGATTTGGTTTGCTGACCATCGCATTGTTTCAATTCTTTCACTAGATTTTCTGTTTCTATGTTGTTGAATGATGAAATTGACTGTATGCTTTTAGTAACACAAGTTTGTCTATGATGAAAAAAAAAGGTGGTTAAATTAAGAACTGATTTTCTAGTATAATTGTTCATCATCTGTACCAGGTTGCTGAAAGGGCTCTGTTCTTCTGGAACAATGACCAAGTTGTCAATCTAATTGCACATAACCGGCACGTGATTCTGCCCATTATACTCCCGGCTCTAGAAAGCAACGCTCAAAACCACTGGAACCAGGCCGTGCTCAACTTAACCTTAAACGTTAAAAAGATGTTCTCAGAAATGGACGATGCCCTGGTCCTTGCTTGCACTTCCAGTTACAACGAGGAAATTGAGAAGCGAAACTTTGCAGTCAAGAAACGGAAGGAAGCGTGGAAGCTCTTGGAGAATGCTGCTAGTCGCCAGCCAATAGCTGGAAACACCGCGGTTCTTGTAATTCCTTGAGCAGCAAGAAATATCCCTTTTGTTGGCTGGGGAACCCTGAATGGATTGGTGGGATGGTAAAGGCTGTCATGTCATGCATGTTTAGTACCCAGTAAGTATTGAAAACGATTGGACAACAAGCTCTTTTTTATCCCTTGCTTTTCAGTACTGTCCAGTGTCCAGTCAACAAGCTCTTTTTTATCCCTTGCTTTTCAGTACTGTCCAGTGTCCAGTCGTCCCTTCAGAACATGCACGGATTGTTTTGGAGAATCCATTGATAGCCTGTTCCGTTGTAACAATATCTGTTTAATTATGTTGTTTCCCCCCTGAAACTAATGGGAAAGGTCCTGTATCTTTTTGCCCTGGAAGTGATTGAATACATATTATTATCCCTTTATATTCTTGCCTTCCATCTTATTTCATTTTTTTGTTTTTTATCAAAAACTGAAGAAAGAAAATCATGGCTGGTTTGGGTTTCTTCTGACACGCTCCCAGTGGAAGTAGAAAGTTATATTCTAAAACTTATTATTTTACTTGCAAGTAATTTTTTATGTTGAGCCAAACATGCTCTGTAATGAAGAGATTGTATTCATGAGAATTTTTTTTTTTTTTTTTCCTGAAGGCAATTCCAATTGCCTGTCTTTTTAATCGACTTGCTCTTTATATTTTTTCTATAAATACTAAGTAAATAGTAACTATTTATTTTTAAAACCGACATAAAATGTATTCACCTGATCGTTTCACGATAGAATCTTCTCAATAATATCAAAATGTTTAATACTAAGTAATTATAATAATAATAATAATAATAATAATAATAGGTATTATGAGAAGTAAAATAAAATTATGAGATGTGAGATAATTTCGTTTAATTAATGCTTGTTTAGCTGTGCATGAAAAATAAAATTATTCTCTAGAGAATAAGCTAAACTATCAAGAATTATAAGAGCATAACAAATGTTATTTTTTTTTTTATAAAACATGTAAGACCATTCCCCTTACCAGAGAATTTGATAAGTAATTACTATCCAAGTTAATCTAAATTCAAATACGCTCCAATAAAGAAAAATGATAAAATTCAAGGGTGTGCCGTAGTGGCCAGATTGTTGTAGTTTTCCTACCTGATCTCGGGTTCGAATCATATCCCCTCCCCTATGATCCCCTTTGTACCAAAAAAATTAATCTTGTAAATGTTGGCCTTTAAAATTAACTTAGGCAAATTGTAAATTTAGTCCAAACCTTTGTCAGAAGAGAAATAATGTAACACTTTCTTTGTCTGATTTTATATACTCCAGCCTTTGAGAAATTAGCAATGTTAATCATAGCAAAATTATCCAACCACTAAATGCTTTGATTTCATTTAAAAATTTAAAAAAAATACATAAAAAAATATAGAAAAGGAAAAATTAAAATTAAAACAAGTGTGGTACGTATTCCCATCACCCATCACAACCTACACTTGTATCTAGACCTGCTATCTCAAAATGACGTCTTATTAGATGTTTATCTAGTTAAAATTGTACAGGTATACATGTCAACAAACATATTTTAAACATATACACTATCACCATCTTTAAAGATTAAACATGATATCCATCTTCTGAGGAGCTACATGCCGATTTTTCCAAAGGAGAAAATAATTATTACTTCCTCACGTGTGATACTAAAATGATTAGAAGTGCAATCCAGAGATAGAGGTTGAGAAGGAGTTCAAAGACATTGATCACTTTAGGCAAGTTGTAAGGAATCATGGGATTGTATGTAGGTGAAATGTCAGGTTTACCGTGAATGATGATCAATTTAGTGTGCATACATGCACAAGGGATTGAATAAATAGGCAATGTACAACCAAATATATTGCTGAGAAGTATTTAAACTTTCAAAGTTGACCCTGATTGAAATTTAAAATAATTTAAATATTGTGAAAGGTGATCTGAATATATACAATCAATCGAATAATTGCCAAGCATGATTCGAAGTTTAAAGGGATATATATGTGTTTAGAAGCTTGCAAGAGAGGTTCCTTGGGAGGTTGTAAGCAACTTATAGGCTAAGATGGGTGTTTTCTAAAAGGGAGTTTTGAAGAACATATGCTTATGGTAGTGGCATTAGATGCCATGATTGTATTTATCTAGTAGCATATGTTGCATTGGAAAGAAAATACACTATTACTCGGAGATGGTTTATTAGATATATGGGTGAAGATTAGGATTTTGAATAGCAATGAATGGACTTTTTATGAGTAACAAGAAGGGGTTATAGAATGTAACTAATAAAGAACATGTATCCGTTGAACATAGATTTTGTGAGACACGTGCTTGCTAGTTTCTTTAGGACTAAATTTCTTGAGGACTACTTATGGAGGGTTGCAATGTCAACAATGTGGCTGATTGAAAGTTCTGAATGGATGAGATTGAGAATAAGAATGCATATGATTGTTTATTAAAAAAGCATCTAAGTAAATGGAATATAAATGTCACTTTTTAGACTAGAGTGGAGTTATATACTTCTAGGAGAATGATCTCTTGTCTACGATGAGCAAGTTATTATGTTCATCGTCCCATGTGGCAAGAGATCATTAATTGAAGCTCCACCACCTCGAACCATATGATGGAGCCTCATAGCTCAATCTTCTGCCATGTGTGTGATGTACATGATATCTTGTGCCCAGTGTGAGCAAGAGATCAGGCATATATACATCTAATCAAATATCTCAGTATTCTAAAAAGCGTAAAACGTGACGAAGCGACAATGTCGAGCATTAAGTTTAAGTGCATCTAGGCGCGAAAAAGCGCGACAATGCTCGAGAGAAGCGCGGTAAAGCGCGAAATGTGATGAAGCGATGAGACCAAACTTCAAGTCCAAGCTCACCTAAGCGTAAGAGTAAGCGAGCTTTTTAGAACATTGGTAGGAAGTATTCAACAATGTAATGTTGGAGGACAAAGAGAAATCCATTTTGACATAGTTGATAGAAACACACATCAGCTTCATGAGGATGATACAAGCTAAGAGGGATAACATGCTAAGGACCACATGACCTTTGTGTCATAAGATTCAATAGAAATCGGTAAAGAGCATTGAAATAGCTAAGAGGTGAGGTGGATTGGTTAAGGGCCAACAATCATATGTGAAATCTTTTAGTGGAGAATTTAAAGTGGATATACCTCAGGACATGTACATATTGTTGCCGATCAACATAATCCTCAAATACACAATAAACAAGCACTAAAAATAACTTATTTCATTGATAAATTCAAAAGTTACACAACATTTTTGAGTATTTATACAGAAAGGATCTTTAAATAGCTAAGACATAACAGCCACTATGTAGCTAGTCTCGAATAAGTTACTAGAAATTACAAAGGTCCGAGTCTGCTAAAATATGCTAAAAAATACCTCTTACAAATTAACTACCCATGCCTTTCTCTCGTTTACTCTTCTTTTACAAAGTTCCGATGCCATCAGAACTGGATTGAACGGAACAATTATACAATGTGAATGAATAAAGAATGAAAATGCTTTCCACGGTGTCCGGCTATGTATCAGTTGATGTAGCATTTTCCCAATATCAGTAACCATGAGATAATATAATGAAGAGTGGAGGATTCTAGCATTGGTGTGAGAGCATCTCAAAGAAGCAAAATGTCAGTAGTAGCTATAGCATTCATCAACTAGAAGAATTGATTGTGCTAGTAAAGTAATTGAACGTGTTTTGGACAACGGAGGGTTGACACGCACTTGAACTGTCATGGAGAGCATAATTTCATTAGAAGATGTTATGATCAACATTAAGAGAGCATGTTTGATACAGTCACTGGCATTATAAACAAATAAGATTTTATCAAGCTGCAAAAGTGAAATGAGTGGGATGTTGTAAACAGTATTACCTTAGATTGTATATATTTTGCACGTATTGCAGGAAACTTGCATCCATGAATGTTTAGCTACGAGTCTTGCAATGCTAAAACAGTGGTTTCCATCTCCGACGTCGTGTAGTTGGTGTAATGCTCCAGAGTCAGATTCTGCAAAAAAGTACGAGATCATTTTGGGTTTGAATGCTATCAAAAAGGGAAGATCAAAATTCACAATAGATGCAAACCCATGGATGGTATGATTGATCTAGTGTCCATCTGGCTAGAAATACAGCAGATGCAGCAACAAGGGATGGAAGAAACTCTAGGAGGCTATACTCTGTTAGAGTTAACTCTGCTAAATAATTTGACAAGAATTCCAGTTCAACAGATGGAACCTAGAAATGGGGGAATTTGTTTAGTCAGAATGGTTTCTTCCATGTATCAAAAACAGAAAGTATCAAAAACAGAAAGAACTTTACAATGTGTTTTCTACCTCATATGAAACTTGTGCTGCTTGAATGAATCTCCTACGAAACAGAATGAGATGGTGCAGAAATAAGAGATACTGAACTAGACAAGATTGCATTTCATTGAAAATAAGGGATACAGATTTATAGATATGGCCAGTACCTAAGGAATTTCTTTGTAGTGGGAATAGATAATTGAAAACCCAAAAAGTTCAAAACGTAACTTTCCATTTTCACTACCTGTCACGTAACCACAAGTAAGTTCTAAGTTGTACAAATAAAAACTTTTCATGATGGAGAACACAAATTAATTTTAGGGTCAATTGATGAATACTTTTGGAGCAATGAGTTTATTAAGATTTATACCAAAGAAAATGCAGCTATACAAATAATTAAATAAAGAAACAAACTAAGACATAAACTATACCAGCCTCTAACCTGAACATTGTCCCTGACCTACAGTAACCCAATATGCAGAAGAAATAACCTTGCAAAAGAGAAAAGGACGTACCTCTTCTTTTGTGTAGGTATTGTCTGTGATAAAACAAAACTCTTCCACACAAGGCACACAGATTTCTTCATATTTTCTTCGTACCGAAATCCAGAAAGATTTGAGCAAGAAAATATATAAGAAAGATATAAGCAAGAAAATATTTATGCATTTAGTACTTGTAAAGAAACAAAACTTACGAAGCAATTAGCAGGCAAGTTACACCAAGGAGTTGCAATTTTTGCTTCTCAATATAGTTTTTAGAGAGGAACCGGTCGAGAAGATTTACAGTAAGGTAAAGTGTGTCTGGGACCAGCCTGTACTCTTTAGAGACCTGAAATAGAGGAGACAGAAACACAACACAACACAATACAATACAACGACTAAGAAAAAGATTAAGATTCTTAGATGTCATAAACTTAGAAACTTTGAATTTCTAGTATAAAATAAAAATTGAAGATAACAATGCACTGCTCAAAGGAGGTCGAAGGGTACAATTGAAGAGGCAATCAACGCCTACCCGTTTTACTATTTTTACAAGTGAGAAGCATGATTTCTTGAGAACAAGATGAAACATTTGCTATGTTGAAGCAATATAGAAAAAAGGAACACGAATTCCTAACAGTTATTAGATATCTTTGTAAGCATGATGGTTGTTTCCATAAGGAATGAGCTGTACAATCTCATGTGTCCAAATCTGATTGGATGCACTAACCTCCACAAGCCAATCAACGAGTATCCCTCGCATGCCTGGGTTAATGTCTCGCTGTAGCTTTTCCATATAATTGCCAGAAGGCCTCCAGTCAAGCTGATGGAGAAGAAAATTAATCTGAGTTAACAACTTAACATGAAACGGAAAGCATTAGAAAACAGAAGTTTATTTCATTGACCTAGAGAAATGAATAAGGTTTTGAACTTCTTTTAATGTGAATTTGAAAACTTAAATTTGCAAAGGAATCAGTGTGGAAATAATATTCCCCGCAATTTTGAGATTATTATGTGGTAAGGTGCTAAGTGCTGAGTGGATAAATTAAGGAATTAGGATATGACACAAAGAAAGTACATATAATAACAGGTATACAGCCTTACATACCTCCCTTGCATGCAAATTTCTATATATATCAGGGGCATACATGCTGCACATCTGTGGATCCTTGTATTTTGCATCTGTATCTATAATGCTCGCATTATCCAAGATTTCTTGTTTACTCCCGAGTGGGTTTTCTTCAGGATTACATTTACAAAGAAAATGATAACCCAAAAGAAAATAATTAGCAACAGAGAACATGACATCAAAGATATCTAAAGATAATTTAACTCCTTCAGGAATCCATTCAATAGAAAGGACCACATTCCAATCAAGGTTGCAATGTCCATATTGACTTTCAACATGAATGCCATCAACAAACTTGTTTGATGTATGACAAATGACTATGAACAAGAAGGTTGGCCAAAAGAATGAATCGAGGAAGGATTAGTTACCAAATATTTTCATTTAAGTGCATCACACATTTGCATGAAATTCATGTGAACACATAAACATGGATATAAGATAAAGATAAGTCCACTTGGATTCCATACAAAATCACACCTTGTAGGTAGCATTAGAATTCCATTCCGTTATTAGAAGTAATGCAAGCATTAGTCATAATTTTTTATTACGTACAAAATCAAAATATATCATCTGTGTGGCAACAGGAAAAGGGTGTGTTATCAATACGTTGCAGTTTCATGGAAAAGAAAAGAAAATAAATCTAAACTTGCTTCAATTGACTCCACCATGAATTGTGCTTACTAGAATATCTAGGTTGAGCTGTAACTAACTCGCTTACTAGAATATCTAGGTTGAGCTGTAACTAACTCTTTTACGTCTTCGGGGAAGCAAATATCTTGTGATTTCTCCACCTGTACTGTGTTAATCTCTTCAGTTATGTTTTCACTTCTATCCTCTGGAACCTAAGACTCTTCAACAGAAACATGTGTTACCCTTGCATTTTTTCTTACAGCGCCACTTCTATCCTGTTTGCTAAGCTGACAGGGAGGAACATCAACATTCAATGAGTTGTGGGGAGAAGCCTCAATCTTTTAATTCAAAGACAGTATATTCAATAAACTTAGAAAAATTGTATCTCCACTTCATAAAGATATAACAAGGGCAAGGGAGAGTTGTAAAAATGGAACCGAACTTTACATTTATCATCAAATTGATGATAATAGTCTTACCTCAACTTTTGGTGCATTAATGCAGTTTCTGTATGAATTTTCACAAAGTATGTTAGTTAGTTCTTTAAGAACAGCCCTCTTCTTATGCTGAGAAAGTGCAGAGGAACTTGCAGCAGGTTTGTTCTCGTCAGATGCTGCTCTTTTGGAGTTTGTTTGCAAATCCCGTTTACCATTCTGTTTTGTTGAAGGATACAAAGGTGGCAATTCTCCTGATGAGCATGAGGCCTTGGCCCGTGCTTGTGTGATTCGCACTGTGGGGCCTACAATTTCCAAAAATCTATTCTCTTTGTTCATAGTTGAATCCCTCATAGGATGACAGTTCATAGAACAAATCTAGTACGCCTCCATAAAGCTGCAATTATATCATGAATTTTTAATTGAGACAAACGAGATATACAGAAGAAACTATATTTATGCAGAAATTATAATAAACATGTCAGTCCTGACAAAAGAACCATAAAGCTCAACTTAGAGAAGATTTTAGAGTCATCCACATGAAACAATCTTCAACATCATGATCATTATAAGGTCATGCTTTCCTATAAATTCAAGGGTATTTCTTTGATAAAAACTTATTAACATTAATTTCAATTCTGCTAAGGCTACTTGTTTTATAGCCGGACTAAGCACTATATTGTGAAACAGTCTATGAAAATATGGATCAGTTATAGCTTATGAAGGAAAAAATGGATCAGTTAGAGCTCGGATTTCTGTCATATTCTACATTTAGTGCTTGTTTGGTCTCCTACTATTTTCTCAACATTTCCCTCAAATTCACTTTCAATCATACATTTCTATGGAACCCACCACTTTTCACACTTTTCAATCAATTTTCAACCACACCTTCTCTCCAAAATTCAAAATTTCTCAAATCTTCCAAAAAACTACAAACACCAAACAGACTCTTAGTATTGTTTTTTGTTTCCCTTTCCCCTATCTTGTTGGAGCATAAGCTATCCCCAATAAAAATAATAATTGAACAACATAGAGAAAGGGAATAAGACAGTGCCTTGTTAAGTTTCTATAATAGAATAAGTAGCAAATTAAAATAATTGAACATAAGGGAAAGGTAACCAACTGATCTAACAGGAACCATTTATATGAACTTAGGCAAGATTTGCCTATCTGATGCTAGAACCCATAACACATTTTCTCATAAATGGAAAAACGGATGAAAAGGTCACTCAACTTGTCAGCATAATATGCCCAATAGTTGCAATAGTTTTAAACATAATCACTTATTCACGTAAAAAACACCAATACTATTATCCTTTCCTCTTTTATGTTCAAGTGTAATTACAGTGTACTTCAGAGACACAGCTTCTAGCAAAATTCTAAGCTTAAATAAACATTCAGTCAAACAATACAATACAGTATATTACCAAAATATAGATTCTTTTAGCTCAAAATCAACAATAAATGTTTGGAGAACAATAAAATGTTTATACATTTCATTATTCGATAAATAACTAGAGCGGAAATAAGAATGAAGTCAGGAGCAAAGGTAATGCTGCATCAAGGTGTTGGGCCATGAGCTTCAAAAGTTTCAGCTTGACTCAGTCTAACATAAATAGCTATGGCAATAAGAAATTAAAATTAAATATTTTTTAAAAAAATATATATGAGAATTTTGACTTTCAAATCAATCCAAATCCCCAGTCGTTTCAAAAATTCAATCCAAATAAATAAGAAATAATCCACAAAAACTTGAAATCTTGCAAGCTTCAAAGCATTTTTTTCCCCAAAAAAAAAAAAAAAAAAAAAAACACAAATTTTACGTGGAAAAACATCAAAACAAACTGAATTATAAAAATGGGGACTGATAAAACGGGAATAAACCAAACCGTGGTCTTAGCCCCATAGATCTATGCAAAATCTAGTAGATTTCCAAAGATGAAGCTCAAGGGGGAAAAAATACATCAAGCACACAACAAAAAGTCCAGAAATTCAAAATGTAGGAAAATCCATCCACAAAAAAATAAAAATATGAAATTATAGCTGAGCTCACTCTGCATTTACACCAAGAGCTCCGCAAATAGCAATGGGGTTTCATTTCACCTGGATCCTTTATCCAATCCAATGGTGTAAAGATACAACCCAATGTGTGTATCTACAGAGAGAGAGAGAGAGAGAGCGAGCGAGTTAGTGAGTGAAAAAATGGAAGATGTATTTTGTGTTTGTCAATAGAGGAGTAGGCCTAGTTCTATTTTCTATTTTAAGTCCGTTTTAAATTTTCAATTTTTGAAAATAATAAAGACGCGTTCACTTGTCTATTTTCAGAAACGTATTTTTCAAAACACCAAAAAAAATATAATGAAAACTCAAAACGAATTTATTGCGTTTTGGATATTTTGTGTTAAAAAGTCCAAAACGATCAAAACGCGTATTTTGAATTTATTTTCTTTTTTAAATGTGACACTTCTTTCATTTGAAATTCTTATATTATTTTGTCATTATATATAGATCCACATTAAGATTTATTTTTTTTTTGTAATTATTATTATTATTATTATTATTATTATTATTATTATTATTATTTTAAATGTGAGACACTTCCTTCACTTGAAGTTCTTATATTATTTTGTCATTATATATAGATTCATGTTAAGATAGATATATATATTTTTATTTTTATTTTTATTTTTATTTTTTTTTTGTAAAAGTGAAACACTTAATTCACTTGAAATTCTTATATTATTTTGCCATTATATATATATATATATATATATATATATCCATTTTAAGATTTTTTTTTTTTTTAAAAAGTGAGACATTTTCTTCACTTAAAGCTCTTTTACTATTTTGTCATTATATAGATCCATGTTAAGATTTTTTTTTTATATAATTTTTTATTTATTTATTTATTTATTATTATTATTATTATTATTATTTGTAAATGTGAGTTCCTATGTTATTTTGTCATTATATATAGATTCATGTTAAGATTTTGTTGGTATATGGTTAAATTTTTATTTAGTTGAAACAATATTAATGATGAATTTATTGACATAGAGAACTAACTGATTTATTAACATTAAAATTAATGTAATTCAACAAATCAATCATTTTTACATATAAAATATCACAAAATAAATATATCAAAAAATTACAAAGTAAACTCATTTTTCAGTTTTTTATTTTTTAAAACAGTTTTCCAAAATCACAAAGAGAACATGTTTTCAGCAATCCCAAAACAAACAACCAAAATCCAAAACTCAAAATCCAAAATCGAAACACAAAGAGAACGACCCCGTAGTGTCTATGTGACCGGGCAAAGTTCAAAACTTCTAATTTCTGAAAATAAATGCTTTCGCCATTTTGTAATTTCCAATTTTGTCCCTAGTTTTTTTTTTTTTTTTTTTGTCAGTGCCAATTTTGTCCCTAGTGTATATAAATCAAGTGGTTTGAGGGATGGAAAAAAAAAAAAAAAAAAAAAAACTCATCAAACACGATACTCGACGAGATTCGACACGAACGGGTAGGGAATTACCAGTCTAAATGAGTCTAGGGCTAATTAGGCCTAACGATGCTTTTAAATTTAAAATTTTCAAAATTAGGTAATTATAAACAATTTTACCAAATCAGTTATTAATGTATTATTATTAAATTCAAACTCAAATGTAACAGATCTCGTCTTTGTCTCTCTTTTCAAACTAGGTTGCGGAATAGATCACTTCTTTCATCTCTCTTTCTTCTCTCTCTTCACACCAATCCCAACATCCACTTCCTATGACGACGCCACTTCTCCACCTGTAGAGGATAGATCAGCGACTGTAATGGCAACCTGCGCATATAGTAGGAATGACAATAATACTCATGGACCTGATACTCATTGGAGACCCGACATAAAGGGACGTTGATTACTCGACTAAATGGATTCGTGGGTAGGGTATGGAGGTAAAATTTAAAACCCGATATGAGTATGGATCGGGTGTGGGTTTTACTACAATACTCATACCAGACCCGCGTACCGATTAATTTTCTTAAAATTTTATAGAATTTAAAACAAAAGTGATTGTGTAAAAATAAATAAATAATAGAATTCAAATATCTATTGACATTGTTAACGTCTAAATCTTAATATGTTTAAACTATTGACTTTGTTAATGTCTAAAAACATTGTTCAAATTCACTTGTTTAGTTTCAACCTAGAACAAGCTTTTTCAAGCCAAATTCAAGTGAAATTCAATATTTAACCAATTCAAGTTAATTCGACCCGCCTCGACCCGTCATTCTTAAATGGATATATGGGTAGGATATAGAGGTTGTAAATCTTTGTGGGTAGGGTACTGGTTTGGAAAACCCGACTCATTGCCATCTCTAACATAGAGACGTGGTGGATGTCGCAATTGGATGTGTTATGCCGATATGTTTTCTGTCGGTATGCTTGGGAAGACATATAAGCTTGTTGGAAAGATGATGGTAAGGGGATTAAAGCCCGATGGGAGCCTACGCTTATAAGCGCGAAGACCTACAAACGATAGATAAGAAGGTACTTGGGCATTCATCACTCTAAGGAAATTATCAGAATCTTGAATTAGATTCACGATTTGGATGTGGACTGGTGCGGTAAAGGTTTGAGTTAAAGTGGTGAAGGTTTTGGGAAGGATGACAAGTATATGGCAAAAAGGGGGTTTTTTGAGCTCGATTGGGTTGGTTAAATTTCAATATTTCCAATTAAATTCTGGACCTCTGTATCTCCCTTTTGTTTAATGCTTGGAATACAGAGGGACTATGGTGATGATAAATTGGATTTTGGTTTCCCCTCAAAGCATTCACTACTCCATTTAAATGGTTCATTTGCATATTGTTATCCGTCTCTTTCATTCCAGATGGCTCTGGAAGATGGAAAAGCATGTGACACTTTAACACAATTATTTGGTTTTTTTTCTTTGGTTGAGGTAGTTGTGGTGATGGTGAGACAGGTGGTGGCAGTGATGGTGGTGATAGGATAGTAATTAATGATAAATTACAATAATATTTTACAAAATCATTAGTAACAATTGTAATTAATTACAAAATTAAAATAAAGTTACAATTGTAATTAATTGTAAATTGTAATTCATTACAAAATATAATTAAGTTGCAATTACAGTTGTATTGTAATTAAGGTGAATGTAGTTAATTCAATTAATTTTAGGGAAAAAATCTGTCATATTTTGCAATTTCATTAGTTACAACTGTAATTAATTACAAAATTGAAATAAAATTACATTTGTAATTAATCACAAAACTTAATTTTGATAATTACTTCCATAATTTTATAATAAGTTACAATTCACCTGTTTTTAATAATGAACTTAACCCATGAGTTTATAGGTCAGATACGGAGTTTACTATTAAAATTCGTCATGAGTATTTAAAAACAAGACACATACCTGACCCGTAAAATGGCAATATTCTAAAAGACTAAAACCCTAGCAACAACTCTTCATTTCTCTAATTCTTTCTCATTTGGAGATTATATTTGAAAGTTTTTAAATTTTACTAAATTCCCTTGTAAAATATGAAATCGTACTTACAATTCAATTCTTTTCGCTTCCTTAAAAGATAAAAATAAAATAGGTAATGTATTTTCAAATGGGTCCGACCAACCTTCCTTAAATGGGTATATCAATCGAACATTGAGATTACAAATCTTCTTGGATAAGGTATGGGTTTGTCAAACCCGATCCATTGTCATCTCTACGTGACTTCCTTCCAAATGTTCGAAGAAATTAAAAAATTCTATCTAATTTTTAAGAATTAACCTCTGTTTTGTAATGCAATTATATATATCCATTTATAAATAACACAATTTTTAAAATCACTTTTTAACCACATACGTTTTTCGAAATCACTTTCTATCTATATATTTTATCTCAAAAATAACAAAAATTTATTTATAAATTTTCAGAAGTCAGTCGAATAGAGCCTTAATGTTTCAATGATCACTGTACTTCACACTATGTCAAGGCTAACTCATCGAACTTTCCCAAATGTTTCATTAGCCATTGAACTTTGCTTCATCCTACTCCATTACTAATCGAGTGGATGCCATTTAAGTTTACGTTAGTTTTGTTTGTTACTTGATAATATTAGGTTATTTGCTTATAATTTTAGAGGGTTGCTAAAAATCGATCCTTACTTTTATGGGAGTTAATAATTTTGGTTGAAGATAATCGTTGATTTCTATTTAACTTCAATTTGTAATGTCTTGGGAAGAAATAGTTTTGACATTTCGTGTTATTTTGTGTTATCGTCCTCTTTTGATTCTTTAATTGCAATTGAGGGAAAATTGAAAATTTTGACTTGACTGTATCACTATAATGTGTGTGCTCATAAGACATGTAATCTCTACTCTTTAAATTAATTATTACAATTTATAAATCAATTTACCAATAACACAATTTTTCAAATCACGTTTTAACCTCACACATTTTCTCTTTCCACTTTTCAACAACACATTTTACATCGAAAGTATAGAGAAACCAATATATAATTACTACACTACTATCGAGCATTGCATAATCATATATGGCAACTACTGAAAAAGTTTAGTACAATCGAAAAATTTTGAGCTTAATTTTGAATTAAATTAATGAGGAATGAAGCCAATTAAAATTTGAATTTACACATTTTTTTTTAAACTTATAAGTCTCCACTCGTCACCTACTAAACAATTAGAATCATCCATGCATCCATCCTTTGCATCTTCTGCTCCTAGGTCAATGTTTGTTTAAAATGACTTGGAATCCGAATTGTCATTTTCAAATCCATAATAGCATTGGACGTATTTGAATCTTTTTAAATTATGATATGATAATTGATAAGAAGTATTTTGTAATTCTTTTCCATGAAAATAAATTCAATTATTCTTTAAAATTGGTGTTTCTCTATTAATTAAATTTTAGACCATTTAATATTATTTGAATATCAAAATATATTTTAGCATTTAAAATTAAAATTAGAACAAGAAGTTCCCTAAAATTTCTCATTTGTGGAAGGTAGGAATTGCAATGCTGACAAAATGAGTTTTAATTATAAGTATGGAAACCGTTTAATTACAAATTCAAACAAAGAGCTTAAAAAAAAAAAAAAAATAGAAACCTCGATAATGGGTTAGTAAAAAATTTCACAGTTGTTGTTTTCTTTAATTAAAAATAAAATAAAATCGACTCGACTCAACCCGGATACAAATTGTGTTATTTACTTATGCATATCATTTATAATTGAGGAATTCGTAAATATGTGGTTAAAATTAATTTTTGAATTTGACTTAGATAAAAATTTTAAGTTTATTTTTCACTAACATGAGCTTTATGGATGGTTCTCATTAGGGATGACAATGGGACGGTTCTATTTTGGGCGGGACGGGTAAACCTTCACGCCCCGTTTATATTTTTATTATTTTTTTAATAGGATAAAAAAAAAAAAAAAAATATTGGCAGGTTCAATGTAGGATCATGGCGGAGAACTCGCCCCGAACCCACCGGTGTACTTGATTGTTCGGTGCGGGGCGTGGGTCTCGCAAATCTCAGATCTGTTAGGTTTTTTTTTTCATCCCTAGTTTTCTTCCATATAAGAGGGAGAGAGAATCATTTATTTATTTATTTTTCATTTCACCTGCATCGTTAGTGGTTAGATTATAATATAATTAGTTCCACACTAGTGCGATGTAGGGACATATTATATGTACAAAAATCAATGCATTGTAGCACAAGTATTGGAAAAAATTCAGAAAAAATAATAAAATCAGTGTCAATCTAAATAATAATAAGCATTTAATATTACAAATTTTGGAAAACTTCCTTATAAACGACATTTGTCGTCATATTTGTTGGGTTCTCATCGTTATCACAAATCAATATATTCATACCAGCACGTTTCGTAACTCTCAACACTACTACATACAACTGTCCATGATTGAAAACTGATTTTTTAGGAATAGTCTGACATGCAAAAGTGATTGACTTTGACTTTTATTAATAGTTAATAGCGTACTGCACAATCAACGAAAATTGTCTTCTTTTGAACTTGAAAAGAAATCTTGCACCCAATAGAGTCAATGATAGGATTTGTATAAATATTTTTTCCCTTTCCATCAACAAAGTATAATGTACTGACATTAAACAATGGGGAAAAATCAATAGAAAGTAACAATGATGAGTGCAAATTTAAATAATAATAATTATTATGTTATCAACAGTATTTCAAATTTTGGAAAACATTTTTATATACAACATTAGTTATCACATTTGTTGAATCTTATTTTCATCGACCAATTACTTACTTCCATTATTAGCAGTGCTTCACTAAAAAGTTGCAGACCTAGTCACGCCCTTTGTTCACATACAAAATATATACATGAGATATATTTCGCTTTCAAAATTCGATTGGGTACATATTTTAGTGTTAATACATAATTTTGATACTTTACATTTTCATATAACACTTTCTAAATATTCTAATTCTGATAGCAACAAATATTTCACCATGAATGTTGATATAAAAATTAGCTTAATTACCACAGCATGCCTTCCTCATTGACCCAGTTGTTAGTGCATAATAATTCCATTGTTGAACGACACATTTATTATGGAGGATTGTACAACAATGTATAACATTAAAGAAGAAAAAGAAGAGTGTTTAGCCTCGATTAATACTATGTACTAACCATGCATTTAATGTTTTATGAAAATTCCAAATTACTGTCCTTGTGCCACAAATAGTAAATCATCATAGTACATCCAGTTCCATTGGGAAAAATCACCCACGATCACGATCACAAGCACAAGTATATGCCACCATCACTGCCAATGATCATAAAATGACCTCATGTGCCAACATTGGGATTCAAGAATGCTCGTGACAACACTAACACAACCACACACCAATTTCACAAAACAGTCCACACACCAATTTCACAAAATAGTCATTCTTCGTACATAACACATAAAGTCAACACCATTCTAACATCAATCTTGAGAACAAAATAATTCTACTTACAATTGGACTAAGGCCACATAATTTAGAAGGATATTAGATCTGATTTTATATGACAGGGATCTCGTTCTATGAAATAAATTTAGTGCAAGTCTCCTGCCCAACATGTGGAGACCAAGGACCTAGAAATCGCACGACATCTAAAAACAAGGAACAATTTTTCATGACTACGTTGTTTTTTACACAGTTCTGATCTCCTGCGCTTTGCGCGCAAGAGATAATCCTCAGCTTTGCCTTGCATGAAATTGTCTCACATGACCTAGCTTTGACTTGGATGGCTGACAACTCTTTTTAAAACTTTTTTTTTTTTTTTTTTTTTTGTACTTTGTCTAACCTTTTTTTAATACCTGTTGTTGACCACAAAATTTGGTTTGACCTTGAATCAACACGTCTCAGCTCCTCCCTCTTGAACACGTGAATCTCCTGCGCGCTAAGACAAACAATCAGCTTGTAAAGGGGGCCGAGGTGACTCCCGTTTGCACTCCGATGCCTAAGTCAGTATTTATTCCAATTAAATATAGATTGGGTGCGGGAAATATAAGTGTATAAAAGAGAGAAAAGGGAGTGAGAATTTATATATTGGATTTCTAACTAACCTCCTTCTTGGACGCAAATGAGCTCTATTTATAGATGGAGTTATTGTCTTAGATGGTGACACGTGTTGGGCTTTACGCTTGTGTGCACTCTAGCCATGGGAGAGGTAAACCAATTTCTTGGATGTAATCATTGCTGCACACCGTAGGGGAAGGGCGTCCATCATATCCTCCATAAAGGGAATGTCTTGTCAAACCACAGTCAACTGGAGAAGGTTACGTCTCTCTGACACTCTCCCTTATCCCATCGTTGATCCGAGATGGTACAATAGGACACCTCGGCTTATCACAAACCAGTTCAGTTAAAGGGGCTCCAATCGATGTACCACCTCGACGATTGGGCTAGGTAAAGCCCTAGGTTCCATTCATAGCTGGAGTCCATTGGGCCTCTCTTGGGGCCCTACTAGAGATCCGTTGGGCTCATTTTAGACACGGTCTCAACACTAGTCCCTCAAATCTAATGTGGTCATTCATGGGTAAATCGGATTTTCCATAGACCGGAGGCTACGATTTTGTTATGGGAATTTCATACAAATAAACAATTCCTTGATCGTGAATTATCATGAAACCATGAATTATGCCGTCATTACTATTTTTTTATCTCTGGCGTTTTTCTAATTAATCCGAGGTCAGTTGCCTAGGGATCACTCTACAATGCTCCGAGCCCGCAGGGTGTTCAGTGATCTTCTGTGAGGCACGAACTTATAGGAATATTGACCTTTTATGCCTATTTTTCCTTCTAGACGGACATTAGGATATGCCAGCATGTTTTGTGGGTGGCACATTTATGGAAAAGAAATGATTGGTATACACTTCCAAGAAATACGAAGGAGAGGGGGTGGCACCTTACTAGGCGTGGAGTACACCTTAACAGCTAAATGGTTTATCCCCCTCTCTCTATAGTTGGCGCTTTAACCTACACTTCCCCAAGGTACATGGATTACCTAATCAATCATGCGGTTCAAAAATCATTTCATTACCCTTTTCTCACAAGTTTTTTAGCTATTTTTGAGGATTTTTGGCCTAGCAAGTCATTCCAACCGTCCAACATCCTCCTATTGGCGCATTTCTCCTTCGAGCGCCCCATCTCGAACGTTCATTTTTTGCAGGTAAATTCCTTTTCCTATGCGTGTACAAAACTGTTAGATTTTTAACCTTCGAGTGCTTGTTTGAAAATTCCTTTTTTTGCATTTTAGTTCTCCTTTGGGGGTAAGTTTGGACTTTTAAGAAAAAATGGAAATAGTTGGGGGAACGGGTTCACAGGAGTTACTGGCAATAGAAATTCTTATCAGAGGTTTCTGCCCATTGTCTTTGTCGGTTTTTAGTTCTCGCTTCTTTAGGGAGCAGATTAATCGGAGGAATAGAAAATATGGCAGTATAATTTATTTGGATAATTCTGACTGTGAAGAAGAAAAGAACCAAACCTACATGGCTCACTTATCTTCTGACGAGGAGGCTTCATTGCGGGAACTCCGAAGCAAGCGTGATAGAGACTTGAGGAGAGAAGAGGCGGCAGGCTCCTCATCCGGTCAGCAAGAACTTGGTTTGCATGCAGGGCCCCATTTAGGCACATAGAGAGGAGCTAGGGTTATCCGAGGAGGAGATCGCCCAAGTTGAAGGTTGGGTTGGCCATGTGAACAAAGTGTCGGGGTACCATGTGGATCCTAATCCGAACCCAGAGTTATTGGAAAGTAGTGAAATAGCTTCGGAGATCCAAGGTATCGATTTGGCAGGCGCTTCTACAAAATTCAGGATACCAGAAGGGGTTCGGTTAGTGCATCCCACACTTTGCTACAGACCTTACAGTCCTCCCCCAGGCCATGTGGCGATTTGCTACGATGCTTTATCTTGTGGGATGAGGCTTCCCCTACACACTTTCTTTAGGGCGCTACTTAGGAGTTACAATCTATGTCCCTACCAGTTAACTCCAAACTTCTGGACACAAGCATTCGGCACTTGGTTGGTGTGGCAAGAGGTCAACCCGGACTACCCCATCTCACTGCATATAATCCACACCTTATATACCCTAAAGAAATCTGTTAGGAGGGATAAGGACGTAAGGTCGGATGTTAAAGACTGGTATTATCTATTTCCCAGGGGCTCTTACTGTAATACCGCTTTTCATTTTTATGTGCATCCTTAAATTTCACGAAATAATTAGGTTAATGTTATTATAAATTTTAAATTTAGTGATATTTTTAATGTCGATAAATTGAATTATTTTGCAGTGGAAGGACTTGGATGCCTTATCGACCAATGTGTCAATTAAAAGTTTATAAATTGTTTATTTTAATAGTTTACGTGTAATTTTATGTGATTAATTGTTTTATTGCCTAAACATGCTATTTTCTATTTTATTGTGTTAAATGGAAAGTTGGAGGAAAGTTTAGTGGCAATTGGAGAATAAATTAGAACTTATGGACTTAACTATGCACATGGAGAGAAGCGAGGGACTAAATTGCAAATTCCTAATATTCAAAACCTAATCTAATCCCTCATCCCTCACCCCTCACGCTCACACTCACTCTCTCGGCTCTCTCTCGCGACATCTCCCTCTCCCCTTCGACCCCAGCGCCACACCGCCGGTAGTAAACCAGCCAACACCTCGCCGGTCTTCACCTCGCGGGTCTCCACACACGGTAGACTTTCTTCTTTCCTTTTTCCCCCGACCCAACACACACAAGCACAGTGGCCCGAACACGCACACAACCTCACCCACACACACAGACACCCAAACAGACAAATATGCTTATATATTGATTCTATGTATGTACACGTATGCATATGCTACTTGTGTGTAAATTTCAGATTTTAGATTATCTGTAATTTCGGATTTTAGTGGTTAAAGTTCAATTTTGGGATAATGTGTATGTGTGTGTATATATGCTATATATTTATAGATTTCAGATTTCAAGAAAAAAAATATATGGTGTGTTTTGTGGATTGATTAATAGTTTGGTATAAATGTTGATTTAAATTATTATATTTTCAGATTTGGGTTTCATAGGTTTAGATGGTTCAATTGAAACTTCTAATTTAAAGTTCGAATTATAAATGTTTATTTTCAATTTTGGAAATTAAGATCTTAAGGTTATATTTGACTTGAGAGTTATTTGGCAACCGTATTTGAGAAATTTTTAGATTTTTTATACTTATGAACTTCTGTTGGAGTTATGTAAATTTGATTCTTTTGAATTTAAAAGATAAGGAAACTTTCTAAAGTACATGTAGTTAATCCTCTATTTCGGATGTGATAATGTATGTGCTGATCATATTTGAAGGTCCCACTTAGGTTAATGTGAGGTTTGGATCTCGATCAGAAGTTTTGTTAAATATTAGAATAATAGGATTTGTGATTTTTAAACTAAAAGCATATTTTATTTATGAATGGAAATAATTAGGAGAATTAGTACATTGACGTCGCGGGCAACCAATATTTCCACTTGTCAATTTAGTAAAGTGACTACTAAAGACTTCAGGTAAGTAAACTCCCCCTATTTTTATTAAAGTTAAAAGTTAATGTGAAATTACTGTGCTCATGTGACAACTATATGTATATTGCTCGCTTTCGTTACTTTATATAAGTATATATTGTTCAATTTGGAAACTGTCCAAGTATTCATATATTTTATGTTAATTGTATCACCAAGCATGCATTTGTCATTGAGTACTGGGGAAGTCAAATGAATTTAAAGGAAAAGTTTGGAAAGTTAGATTTTTTCTCAAAAGTATGTATCCCAAATTTTAAGAAAGAATGGGTGTACTTCTATGCCATGAAAAGTGTGAGTGGGAAATGGGGTGCGGGAGACTGGCGTACCCGAATTAAATTGATGTTGCAGTGGTGAATATTAAACCGCCTTGCGGTGACGATTGCCTAACCGTTTGGCGGTGGCAAATATTAAACCGCTTCGCGGTGACGATTGCCTAACCGCTTGACGGTGGCAAATATTAAACCGCTTCGCGGTGACGATTGCCTAACCACTTGACGGTGGCAAATATTAAACCGCTTTGCGGTGACGATTGCCTAACCGCTTGACGGTGACAAATATTAAACCGCTTTGCGGTGACGATTGCTTAACCGCTTGGCGGTGGCAAATATTAAACCGCTTTGCGGTGACGATTGCTTAACCGCTTGACGGTGGCAAAATTTTAAACCGCTATGAGGTGGAAAAGTGATAACCTTGTATTGAATAAGAAAATGTGCCCACTGCATTCTGACTGGCTAGAAGATATACTAAGTGAGTTCACGATAGAAATGAAGTTAAAGTTTTTTTGAAATGTTTAAGTAAAAGTTTGGAAAGTATGAATGTCTTGAAAAGTAAAGTAAATGAGGGTAATTACTTTGAATGGTCTAAGGAATTTCATGTCATGAGCATGCATCACGTGCATAAAGTTTACTTACTGAGCTTTAGCTCACCCCAATCCCTCCCCAATATTTCAGGTGATGAAAGCTAGATGAGACGAGGAGAGCACTTGGCGACAGACTCAGGCAGTATCCGAAATTTGTTATTTTCTTCAAAACTTAATTAAGGAATTTTCATAAGTTTTCATTGGGTATTCTTTAATCTTTTATTCTTTAAATGGTTTTGGTTAGAATTAGTTTAAATAAGTTATGATACTTCTAGTATTGTTTATATTATCACTTATTTATCTGAATTGTAGTTTATTGAGATAAAATCTTGCGTTGAGGAGTTTGAGAATTAATGTTGGAGTTAAATTTTGAAATTTTGGTTGGATGTTGAATGTTCGATTTAAATGGGTTGAGAATTGTGTATGTATTGTAGGTATGATGTCCCTCTACAGGTTGGCTATGTCCAAGTTATAGAGGAGACTCTGCCGAAATTTTTGTAAAATTTTGATAATAGTAAATGAAACGTTTAAACGTTTTAAATGATTATTTCCGCATACAATATGAATGGAAGTTAACACGCCTAGGTTTTAGATTTTAAACTTGGGGTGTTACACTTACCCTCCATTATCACTGGGCACCCTACCTCCATAAAAAATTGGAGGAACCAGTGGTTTTGGGTTGCTGGGGAGTGGAAAAACTCACCTGTGGACCCTACCCCGGAGATCACCGTTCCCTGAACTCTTTTCTCTCCGCTTGAGTCGTACTTTTGTTTTACCTTTTCAAGTGTTGTGCGCGTGCTCTATGCTTCACGATTTTTTTTTTTTTTTTTGTTCATCACCTTCAACGTGCTCTCTTACTTTGTTTGTTATACCATGGTCCACTTTTGTCTGCCTCCTCTCTGACTCGGATTTATCAGTGGTGAGGCGTTTATTTGCTTTCCAAGGCACTTTTCAAAGAGTCATCCAGCAAAACAAGCTCTTTGTCAAACACGGTCTGATGAGAGCTATGTGTGAGTGAAACCCTTTTATCTTCTCTATTACTTCTATTTTAGCATTTCGAAGCTCATCTTCCTTTTTCCGCTGCTAGGTTCCAAGGACTTCCCCAAGATCTCTCTGAAGGGGCTAATGTCCAAGAAGATTCCTCATGTCCTTCGCCATGGTAGCGAGGTAGAAAGAAAAAAGCAGAAGGTAGTACTTTCCAATCTCCAAGTGGAGGTCGCGAAGGAGGTATATGAAGCATCCACTGCCCAATTGAAGGTCCTCTCCCTGCACTCCTGCCACCTCCCACTTTACTGCCTATTGGCCCACAGCAGCCAGACCTTGGGGAGGAGGTCGACCCTAAGAGGACCCGTGTTACTAGGAAGGGAAAAAGGTCAGACCGTGGTGGCTCCAGAAGGGAGAAGGAGCCAAACAAGGTCCTGGCCCAAGCTTCCCCGTCTGAGGATATTTCTGAGCCGATATCTGAAGACGAGCATACTCCTTTAAAGAGGCTGCGGAGGGGCAAGGATACTAGCTCTGCACCCCCACCACCAGAAATGCAAAAGTTAGAAGATGAGTCCTTCGTGTCAATTCCTGGGGTGGGTTATGACGTGACCCCTGCGACGGCCGAGGAGCTTAAACAAATTAAGGCCAGTATCCTTCCTAGGGACGTCACTTTTGATCCCAGCCTATTTGACTCTCCCAACTCTCCTCCTGCCAGGGCCGCCTTGACAATGGAGCAATTTTGGACTGAAGGTTGGTCTCCCTTTTCTTCCGGTGCCACTCCTACCCGGAAAATTCTCGATACCAAGGCCATGAATGCTAGAGTGTTGGCCCTTATACATGAGGTAGAATCTTCTGTGATGGATGCGCAGAGAGATAAGAAGGATGCGGAGACTGTACTTAGCCATGCCGACCATATGCTGAAGGAGATCAATGATCTTAAAGATCAATTATCTATAGCTCGTAAATCCTCCTCGGATGATAAGGCCCTTGCAAAGCGACTTCAGGAGTACAATGAAAAGCTAAGACACGATCTCCATGCCGACGTGGAGACATTGTGCAAGAAGCTTGATGACTCCAACTGCGTGCAATCTATTGCTCCTGAAGCTCTAGCAGAGGCGAACTCCGCAAAAGGTAAGCTAACAGATGAGGTAGCAGAGATTGCTATTAAGCTGGAGGGAGAGGTGGAGCCTCGAAAAAAGGTGGAGGAGGATTACTTTTCCTTAAAACGGCACATTGAGTCCCAGATTAAGGAAGCCCTGGAGCTAACTATTGCAGCTCGGGTGGAGGAAGCCCTGGGGGCCAAAGCGTCAGAGGCGGTCCAAAATTTTAAAGATACTTTTGAAAAGATGCCTGAGAATGAAGCTATGCAAAGCGTTTTTGGGAACATAGGGACTAGGATGGCCTTAGGAGACGAGAAAGAAGCTTTTCCCAATTTGGACCTTTCCCAAATCGAGGCTTTGTACCCCAAGCCACAAGATACGGAAGAAGGTAACCCCGCTGATGATCCTACTGACCCTACCAGGTCGCGCTGGGTGGAGACTCTGCAAAAGATGCCCCTCATTGATTTTATTATTAATTTTTTTTTTTGTTATTTTTTAAACGATTTGCCTTTGAACAATGTAATTTCTTTGTTAATTCAACATTTCAATGTAATTCCTTTGGCAATTCAGTATTTCTGCCTTATTCGTATGTATGAATTTTCATTCCATTTGATAGTCCCTTAGACTTAGTCAGTTCAAGACATTTATGTTTACTGATTAAGTCTGATTGGTAAGTATTTGGTTCCCCCGGCACCACGATCCCTAGGGTGCACCAGTTTATCTAGTTTGCTCTTTTTTGACAAAGCATCACAGTTGGTGGTTTACCACCTTTAACCGAGGCACGACAAGTGCTTGGCGGGTTCACAAGAGTCCCTTGCATAAAAGGTTCAAGCATAGCAATCCGACAGTTTACTGTTGCTTGTTCAGTTATAAGGGAAGTGATGTTTTTCATAAGTCAAAAGCATTAGTGGAAAGTTTGATGAAATCGGACAATACTACCTAATTTGTGGAAAGTTTGAACTTAAAACACTTATAACTTATTTCACTAAAATTCGTCGAATTTCACAACTGAATTTTCACCTTCATTGAAATTAGCTTCAACAATTTTTGGTAACAATTTCTTATAGCATAATCCCTTGCAAATAATAAAGTTTCAATAGGTAGCCCTTCATTATACAATCATCGCTCAGTCATGCGAGGATATTACATACTAAAGGAAAGTTGATCTTATTGAAAATAGCGGCGAAGATGATCCGTGTTCCAAGGATTATGCAAAGGGACCCCAGATAGGTCTTCAATCTTGTAAGTACCGGGTACTACCTCACGATGAATTTATAAGGCCCCTCCCAATTAGGACCTAGAGTCTCTACTCCTGGTTCCTGAGTAGAAGGAAAGACCTTTTTGAGGACCAAGTCATCGATTCTAAAGAATCATTTCTTCACCATTTTGTTGTAGTAGCGGGCCATCTTTTCTACGTATTGGGCCAACACCACCTGCGAGTCATTCCTTTTTTCTAAAAGGAAATCTAAATTTGCCTTTTGAGCCTCTTCATTTATCGCCCCGTCATAATGAATCTGATGAAGGGAGAGCACTACAATTTCCACCGGGCATACCACCTCGGATACATACGCCATGGAGAACGACATTTCTCCTGTTGCAGTGTGTGAGGTGGTCCAAAGTGCCCATAAGACTTGCGAGAGTTCATCTACCCACGCTCCCTTTTTTATTCCAGCTTTCCTTTTCAGAGTGTTTTTTATGGTTTTGTTCACAGCCTCGACCTGCCTATTTGCCTGTGGGTGGTATGTAGATGAAAATAACTTGCAGATTTCCAAATCACCGCATAGTTCATCAATACTTCTATTTTTGACCTGTTTTGCATTGTCACTAACCAAAGAGTGCGGAACTCCAAACCTGCATATAATGTTCCTCCAGATGAACTTGGAAGTGTTGTCCTTAGTGATCCTCATCAGGGGTTCGGCCTCGACCCATTTGATGAAGTAGTCTATTGCAACTATTGTGAAACAATTGTTACTAGTGCCTCGGGGCATATGGCCAATAATATCAACTCCTCACTTTGCAAAAGGCCAAGGACTGGTTACCACCCTCAACTCGTGATGAGGCCGACGCAGTATGGTTGCATGCCTTTGACACTTATCTCACCTTCGAACGAAGTTATGGGAATCTTTCCGCATAATTGGCCAAAAATACCCTTGTTTCAGGGATTTCTGGGCCAGAGACAATGCTCCGGCATGGTTACCACAAATGCCCTCATGAATTTCCTTCATTATGTATTGTCCTTCCTCCGGGCCGACGCATCAAAGCAGAGGGGAGGTATAGCTTCGTTTATAGAGTAAACCATCCAGAAGGACAAAATTGGCGACATACCTTTGTAGTTTCAGAGTTTCTTCTAGCTCGTCTAGTAGAGTTTGGTACTTCAAGTAGACCAGAATGGGAGTCATCCAAGAACCCTCTTCTTCTACCATCAAAATCTCTGCCCCCAACTCAATGGGGGAGACCGGAAGATGCTCAATTGGCACCATATTGAGGAGCTCGGCGTCCTTGCTACTTGCCAGTTTAGACAAGGCATCCGCATTGGAATTTTCAGTCTTGGGAATATGAAGTAGTTCAATCTTTTCGAAATGGGCCGCCAAATCTTTCACTTTCCTCAGGTGCGCAACCATGGCTGGTTCCTTGGCAAAAAACTGCTTGTAACTTGGCTTACTACAAGTTTTGAGTCACCGTTTGCTGCTTGTAATTTAATCTTCAGGGCTATTGCAAGCCTTAGTCCAGCCAAGAGTGCTTCGTACTCTGTAACATTGTTAGAGGCTTTAAAGCCGAAGCGAACCGCGCTATGCAACTTATGTCCCTCCGAGCTTATCAATAATACTCCCGCCCCAGATCTCCCCTCAGCGGAGGACCCATCAAGGAATAGTTTCCACTCAAGGTTGTCACCCAAGTTCTCAATCATTTCGACCTCGGGTGGATGCGTGAACTCAACTATGAAATCTGTTAACGCTTGCCCCTTTACAGATGATCGAGGCGCATAATGTATGTCCAACTGGCTGATCTCTATCGCCCAATTCATTAACCTTCCGGACACATCTGGTTTCTGTAAGACTTGTCTCATAGGAAAATTTTTGAAAACTCAGATAGAGTGTGACTGGAAGTAGGGGCGGAGTTTACGAGCCGCAATAATCATTGCTAAAGCTAGTTTCTCCATGTCTGGTATCACGTTTTGGCATCTAGCATAGCTTTACTCACATAGTACACTGGAAGCCGATTCCCACTCTCCTCTCTAACCAACACAGAGCTAATAGCATCCCTGGAAACTGTTAAATAAAGAAAAAGTGGCTCACCACTCTTTGGCTTGGACAATAGGGAGGCCTTTCCTAAGAATTCTTTTAGCTCAGCAAAAGCTTGCTCACATTCTTGTGTCCATTGAAATCATCTTCCTCCTTTCAAGACCTTGAGAAATGGTAAGCATTTTTCAGTGGACTTGGAAACGAATCGAAGGCAACAACTCTTCCAGTCAAGCTTTGTACTTCTTTAGGATTTCAAGGGGAACACATGTCAAGTAAAGCTTTGATCTTATCCGAATTGGCTTCAATTCCCCTCATGTTCACCATGAAACCAAGAAACTTTCCAGATGCTACCCCAAAGGCACACTTCACAGGATTAAGCTTCATCCGATACTTTCTTAATATATCAAAAGTCTCTGACAAATGGTGAATATGTTCCGAGGCAACCATACTTTTGACCAACATGTTATCCACATACACTTCCATGGTGCTCCCCAGTTGCCTCGAGAACATTTGATTCACTAACCTTTGATAGGTGGCCCCTGCGTTTTTCAACCTAAATGACATGACTTTATAAAAATAGAGTCACCTGTCCGTAATAAATGAGGTGTACTCCTCATACGATTTATGCATGGGGATCTGATTGTATCCGGAGTATGAATCCATAAAGCTCAACATCTCATGCCTCGCCGTTGAGTCGACTAATTGATCAATCCGAGGTAGTGGGAAACTGTCTTTTGGGCATGCCTGGTTTAAATTTGAGAAATCAATACATACCCTCAGCTTTCCACTTTGCTTGGGAACCAAAACAGGGTTTGACACCCACTTCAGATAATGAGATTCTCTGATGAAACCATTTTTCAATAGTTTTGCCACCTCTTCTTTCAAGGCTTCATATTTCTCCAAGCTCATTGGCCTCCTCTTTTCCCTATGCCCAGAAATTCTTGGGTCAAGCTGGAGTTTGTAACAGGCTATCTTTGGATCAATTCCAATCATGTCGTCATGTTTCCATGCGAATACATCAAGGTTTTTAAGCAAAAAATCTTTCGGCTGCTCTTTGTATTCCACTGATGAATCATGTCCAATCTACAACTCTTTGATTAGGTCATTTGGATCGACACTGAAGCATTCCAGTCTTTCAGTAGGAGTAGAACAACTATCACCAGCCATTCTAGGATCTAGATCTGCCAAATCTTCTTCCTGTGTCATTGTGACGTCTTCACCTTCGAAGGATCCTGCACCCGATTTTTCAGGTTTTAGAACAGCCTCGGCCATTGCCACATCGCTAATCATATTTATACTCCGGTCTTGGAACTTTCGAATAGCGTTTGTGTAGCAGGATCGTGATTCAGTTTGCCTTCCCCTGACAGTGGCTATTCCATGTTCCGTTGGGAACTTCATACCGATGTATTTTGTGTGAGTTACAACCCTTAAATCAATTTGGTCCGGCCTCCCAATTGAGTCGTGATAGGAGGAGATTTTAACCACAATTAAGAACTCCATGGGTATCCTAAAAAGAGTCGGAGCCTGCCTTACTTCTGTCATAAGGGTTATGGATCCTTTGGGAGTGAGGCTATCCCCAGTGAAGCCATATATGGGATCTGGTACTGGAATGAGTGGGTAGTAATTCCCATCTTGTCAAAAGTTACTCCATAAATCACATTAACTGAGTCATCGTCATCTACCAACATCCGGGACAGTCCATTACGGGCCACCACCACTCGAATTACTAATGCATCATTATGCAGAAAATGCACTCCAATACATCATCTAAGGTAAACGTGATAGGCTCGGTCATGGAAGTACTAACAGGGTGTGAATGGATGTGATAGTTCACATTAGCGGGCTCCTTGGCCTCTCTGATTTATCGTTTTTAGGATTTGTTAATACTCCCACCTAGGTAGGGGCCTCCAAATATCGTGTCAATCTCGCGGATCAATGGATCATTTGCAGGAGGAGGTGGTTCTCCTACATTTTTATCATGTGCCAGGGGATTATTCCGGTCCCTGCTCCTATCTCTCTGACGACCGTCAACCTTTACCCTTGCTGGGTCTTTCCAGGGGGCTCGCCTATTAGCTCGATTGAACTTTTGGTTATTTGGCCTTTGTGGTTTTCCTCTGTCAAGGGAAAAGTCGCCTCCCTTCCTTTCATTTGCCTTCTGGTCGGCCAGCATGTGGATTTCCCTACAATCCTCCGTGGCATGACCATAGTACCTGTGGTACGCATAATAGGCCCCAATCATGGGTTGCTTTCCATTTCGGCTTCCACATATTCTTTCAGAGGCAATAGGGGGATTCGTTGCAGGTGCTACAGAGTACAAATTGGGGATAGCTTCCGTGATCTCAGCCGCGTAACTGGATCCGGTCCCCAGAAATGGACGTGGAGCACCTCCTCGATTATTACCGAACCGATCTTTGTTGCCTCCTTTTCTTTGACCCGCTTCATGTGGGTACCCAGTAATGTATATCTCCTGGGGATGATTATCTCTGGCTCTGACCATTTCTTCCAAGACAATTTTCTCCTTCATTAAGTCTACCAAGGCGTTGTAATCTCTTGGCTTCCTGCTTCGGACATCACTCCAAAACATACTTGTCATGTCTAAGCCTCCTTTTAGGGCAGAAAACATTTCGGCCTCAGTGATGTTTTCACAGATATTCACTTCCTCTGTGAACCAAGCTAAGTAGCCCTTCAAAGACTCCTCCCTTCCTTACCTTAGATCTTGAAGGCGTTGGAGTGGGAGCTGACCTGGCCTGGAGGAAATGAAGCCGTTCTTGAAAGCAGTTTTCAAGTCTCTCCAACTGTGGATACTATCAGGAGGGAGCTTTTATACCAGCGTATGGCACTTCCTTTAAGTGTTAAAGCAAAGGCTTTGCATTTCGGCGCCGGAGTGGCTCCGACTATTTCCATATTGGCGCGATAGTGTAAGAGGTGGTCATCAGGGTCGCCTCTACCGGAGTACTTCGTTATCTCTGACATTTCAAAACCATGGGGCACTAGGCACTTTCGAATGCCCTCCGTAAAGGGGTTTATTTCCTCTTCATCATCAAACTCATACGACGGCAATTCACTGTTCGAGCCATGGTCAGAATTCATCGAGCCATGGTATCGGTCATAGGGCGGCTGAAAGTGATTTTTCCCACGTGGTGGCAAAACTTGGCCTTAATTTGGCCTTTGACAAGTCGGAAGGTCTCCATGGGTTCGGGAGGGAGCTGTTTTGGCTCTTCTCTCCCACCTATTCCTAGGCTCATGTGTGGGGCATAATTCCGCCGCTCCTATATCATATCTATCTTTAGGCATTTGGCTCTGCGATATGACTTCTTCAGCCCTTTGTTCCCACCTATTTCTAGGCCCTGGCGTGTGATGCCGAGCTTGCTCAGTTCGACCTCCACGCTTGCCTCTGAATAGTCCCCTTATCCGGCTGAAAACGCTACCTGTCTTTGAGGGTGAGTTCTCTTCATGATAATTAGGTGGCTGACCTTGTTATCCCGATGCTGCATGCTCTGGGTCCTCCTCGCCGAAAGGAGTAGAGTCCACCTCGGCATACACCTGCGGTTCTTGGTAATAATACGAAGCAGTAGCCTCGTCGGATGGTAAGTAATGTGGCTGCGAGTATTGTGGGGGCGTCATTGGTTCGTTTACATCATACCCTCTAGCCATGTAGGCATTCATTGTAGCGATTTGTTCTATTTGCTGTTTCGGTATTTCCAACATCTAGGCAGCCATGCGCGTCATATCTCGCAACATGCGACGATTTCTATGTCGGCATGGAGGGTTAGGTTGGGAAACCCCTTCGTCAACGTCCTCAGGAGGATCCTGGGGGGCATTCTCTTCACCCTATTCCTTCGAGGATTCACATCATTATCTCTCATTCATAGCTATGCCGATTTTCGCACTGTCTTTTCTTCAAGGAGAGTTGAACTTATATTTCAAAGCTCTTATGCCTTTCTCAAGGTTTGTAAACTTATATTTCAAAGTTTTTTTTAGCCTTTTTCAAGGTTTCTTGTGACTGTCCACTCTTTTCCAAGAGGTTATCTACTTTTGTTCAAGGCTCTTGGTGGCTTTTTATCACGCGGTTTCGTGGTTAGAAGTGTGGTTTCCCATAGATGGTGCCAAAATGTTGACCACAAACTCTAGTTTGACCTTGGATCAACACTTCTCAGCTCCTCCTTCTTGAACACGTGGATCTCCTGCGCACTAGGACAAACAGTCAGCTTGCAAAGGGGGCCGAGGTGACTTCCGTTTGCACTCCGATACCTAAGTTAGTATTTATTCCAGTTAAATATAGATTGGGTGCGAGAAATATAAGTGTGTAAAAGAGAGAAAAGGAAGTGAGAATTTATATATTGAGTTTCTAACTAACTTCCTTCTTGGAGGCAAATGAGCTCTATTTATAGATGGAGTTATTGTCTTAGATGGTGACGCGTGTTGGGCTTTAAGCGTGTCTTCACCCTAGCCGTGGGAGAAGTAAACCAATTTCTTGGATGTAATCATTGCTACACACCTTCGGGGAAGGGTGCCCATCATATTCTCCATAAAGGGAATGTCTTGTCAAACCACAGTCAACTGGAGAAGGTTACGTCTCTCTAACACTCTCTCTTGTCCCATTACTGATCTGAGATGGTACAACATGACACCTCTACTTATCACAAACCAGTTCGGATAAAGGGGCTCCAATCGATGTACCACATCGGCGATTGGGCCAGGTAAAGCTCTAGGCTCCATTCATAGCTAGAGTCCATCGGGCCTCTCTTGGGCCCCTACTAGCTATCCGTTTGGCTCATTTTAGACACGGTCTCAACACCTGTTATTATTATTTTTAACTTTTGTCAATTTTTTTGTCTTCTTTGTATTTTTTTAATTTGGTATTTTATAATGTGTTACTCCTCTCTTTTATTTTTCCGTAATAATTTTTAATATATGCAACAATAACAACATAAATTTCATATGATATTCTTAATAATATTGAAGAATAATATTTTAATACATTAAGATAAAATAGAATAGACAGTGCTAAAATTGGATAAACTTTCTTAAAATATAATTCAAACTACGTTGAACTAGTACAACAATAACTAGTTTAGTGATCGTCATCATCGTCGAACCTATGGAATGCAACATAATCACTGCTAGCAATACCAGTGTACCTATTTTCTTGAGTTTCGTCCCAAGAGTATTGTGGATGGTACGGTTCGTCCACCAGCTGACTTCTAAAGTTGTGGACAAAAATCAACTAAAGTTTAAGCATAGTAGGAAATAGTACGAAGTAATGGAAACAATTAATAATTGTCGATCAACTAACCTCGACTATAAGGTTGAACAAGTTCTTTTGTCATGTCCACTGCAACCACAGTCACGACAATTTCGCTTCGACGAGACATGGATATCTCCTTGGATGACTTCAATCTCTCCCCGCACCCCTTTATTCGAATCGGAGTAAGATCAACCACGAGTTGGGTACCGTCACTGCTCTTGCTCATAACCCTACTCATTCCCACATCACCTCCATCATTCATAGCTTTTACTTGTATTTTCAAGTTTCGAAATCCATCCATTAGTAACGCGGTACGAGAGTTAGTCAAAGCACCTTCATCCACCAACTCTGCTGCCATGTGTACCAGCATCTCATGTCAAGAAATCAATGACTAACCACCAATTGAGGTTTTAGTTGGTTCGAAGATGGGGATTGCTTTTGCATTTTGCGTCCATCGACCTATAATATACTGGTCTGGTAACAACATCACCCATTTTCTGTAGCATAAATGAGAGCATGTGACGACATGAATATCCTTCGAACTCAAATTTTCTGCAACTGCATGCTATGAAGTCAATGGCCGTGAAGTAGGTCAACTCATGTTGGCGGTGATATGTTTTTTCAGTCTCAATACGTGTTACGACATATGTTTTGAAACCCTTGTATGCTAATTTCTTTGAGCAGAAGTAGTAACTACTCAGATCTAATTCCTCTTGAAACAACACGAAAATTGTCTTCGTATAAACACGTGTCATTTGAGTTTCCATGGACAATGTTGTTGGCATACGAGGCTCCTCGTTTAAGTCAGTGTGGCTAGCAACCAGTTCACTATGTCATTGGTAAGTCAGAGCAGTGCTAAATTGTGTGATAAAATCCATCAACATATCCATCTTACTGACATATATTTTGAAGAACGCGTGGTTGCTTTCTGACCGTTGACTGCTTGACATCTCGGCGGAGAATATGTGCTTCATGTACGTACGTAGGTTGTTCGTTAAAATCGTATACTGCAAGTGCACGGTTTACGTTCAAGTAGTAAGTAGACACCAAAAGTCCGGGTTATCGTACCCACGAGGATTGAGTGATTTGTAACTAAAATTATTGATTTCATTTTAAAAGAAAAGCCAAGTAGTATAAAAGTTTGGATTGATGGTTAATACTAAATAACATAAATTAAAACATGACGATATGAAAATACTAGTTAACTAAAGCAAATAGACAACAATATGTAAAAGCTAGAATTAAAACTAATTATCCAAAGTAAACTAATGATAACAAGAACTTGATGATTAAAATAAGCTAGAAAACATAAGACAAGGTAAATTTAGTTATTATAACTACACTAATTTCTTCTTTCAAAAATCAATTAGTAGTAGTCAATCAATTAACCAAAGTACATGGGAAATTCTAAATTTAACCTAATATGTATAATAACTTGCAAATACAATACAAAATATTGACAACATTTTAATATTACATAAACATAAAACAACATTCCTAATCAATAAAAACGTAAATGTAAATACTCTATATCCATAAACAACCTAAAATGCTTAATTAAAACTACACTAGTTAAATATTCTAACACAATAAAATTAACCCCTAATAAAATAACAACAACATTTAACAAATAACATAAACATATCAATAACAATCTAAATAAAAGATTACAAATAAACTAGTAAAGAGAACTCCCTTCTAGCGATCTTTTTGAAGAGAGCATTCCATGAGTTCTTCACTTTGAAGCAAATTTTCTCCTTCACCAATAAATATTTTCAACAACCCAAGCTTAAAGCATTAAATACATTAAAGATATAAAATGTTTTTGATGAAAATGTGAGAGAATAACAAAAATCAAAAGCTTAAACAACAACAAAATACTTGAATATAAGAAAACATTACTAAAACATAGAAATATTAATTGAAAATTGCATAAAAAAAGTAAATGTTGAGAGAAAAATACAAGAAAAAACTAAAAAGAGGCATAACTTACATGATGCCTTAGCAAAATCTGATTTTTCCTATTTATAATACCCTAAAAATCATCCAAAAAACGTAAAAAACGTTAAAATCTGCGTACAACAGTCATATGGGCCGAACTGGGTCAGTCGAGTTGACCGGTCCAGCCCGGACAAGACAGAATTTTCTTTTTTCTTTTTTTAAATTTTATAATCGCGCGCGATCGCGTGGTGTAATTTCGCGGCCAAACTTGGCATCGGGTCCGTTTTAAGCCGTGATTCGCGCACGCGGCTCAGTTTGAGCCACGCATTCGCGTGACTCAGCTGGAGGGTAATTTTGCAGCTTAGTCCATTCCGTAATTTCAGTCAAGTCCTCCACCTTTTAATCTCGAGCAATTTAGTCCCCAAATTTTCATATTTCTTTCAAGTAGGTCATTCTAAAATTGCACTTTTTGTCCTTCAACTTTTGAAATCTTACAATTTGGTCCCTCGTTTAATTGCACAGCTCGTCCAAGACTTCCCGGAAGTGATAAAATGGTCCCCAAACTTGGAATTTCAGCAAAATCTTTACTCCTTTTGTGATTTTTGGCCTCAAACTTGGACATTAACCTATGTAAACATAAAATATGGATAAATTAGTAGATATTTGCTCAATATATTCCAAAATATGCTAGTTTAAAGGTATAAAAAGTGTATTAAAATGCACTTAACATAGGTACCCAACGACTTCGTATTTCATACATTTTGGCAAGCCACTCATTCCCACCCAAGTCAGTGGTTTCCATAACATCGGTCCAACGGGATTCGAACTCCTCCGGGGACTCCCACTCCTTAATGATACTCACCAAGACTTTGTATTGTTCCTTATATAGCACGGAACCCATCTTCTTTGAGAACTTGTTTAGAATATGCCATATGCAAAATCTATGAACCGTGTTAGGAAATACCTCACCGATCCTCTAGCAATGGCGGCGTCTTAATGAGTAATAATCACCCCGGGAGCCCGTTGGGTGGGAATTGCTTCGATGAACTTCGAAAACAACCAAATAAATGAATAAATATTTTCATCACTCAATATGCCACATCCAAAAATAGTAGTTTTTCGATGGTGGTTAACTCCAACAAATGGTGCAAACATCATTGAGTACTTGTTGGTATTGTATATTGTGTCGAAAACGATAGCATCCTCGAAATAAACATAAGAGCTCCTTGACTCTGAATCAACCCAGAAACAACGAGCAAACAAGCCATCATCATCGGTCTCATAGGTATAGTAGAAGCTAAGACTCCTTCTTTTGTCCAACTCGAAATGTGCAATCATTGTTTCTGCATCGCGACCAATGGCTTCCAGTCGTCGATCACGTCGATGGTTCCTGATATCCTGCCCAGTACAACCCAATGAAGAGGGCCCACCAGCATCTATCTCCATAAGTGTGATCTGTCGACAGCTTGGAATGTCGGCCTGTGAAAATTGATTAGCAAGTGCTTTTTTGTTGCAGAAACATGTCGGTGAGAACGCAGTAGGTGCGTTTTGGTCGGTGTTGATAAGAATAACAAATCTTGGTAGTGGAATTAGAAAGGGGCAAAAAGAAAGGGAATAAAACACCAAAGAGATTAATCGGATATAGGGAAAACATGAGTTTTATCAGATCTTTTATAATAAATAAAATTTAGAAAGCTGTTCTATTTGCTGTTTTGAGGCCGTTTTTGTTTCTATTTTCGAAAACACTAAAAACGCGTTCTCTTTACCATTTTTGAAAACATTTTTTAGAAAGAAAAAAATTGTACACAAAACGCAAAAAAAAAAATGTTCAAAACATGGAAAACACATTTTTGAGTTTTTTTTTTTTTTTAATTATCCTAACTTGGAACTAAGCCTAAAATAAAGTTTTATTGAATTCAATATCCAAAAAATTAAAAAAAAAAAAAAATTAAGTGGGAATTGTTGTTGTTATATTTCAAAAATATCTTAATAAATGGACTCTGTGTTTGATTATTTTAGTTTAGGACCACTTGCATCCATTTTATTTACATGGACTCGTGTTTAATTGTGACTTGAACATGATTGTGGTAACAATAATTAGATAAGCTAATTTCTTATAATATTTTTGAAACTTGATCATTAATGACTTTATCTATTTTTATAATATTTTTCTAATCATTATTAGATTAATCCAATAAAAATTAGATAAGTTAATTTCTTATAATAGAAAGTAATAAATCTTCAAAAGAATTTTTTTATATATATAATTTAATCCACAAGCAAATTAATTACAAATAGTCAAAGTAATATTCTACAAAATTTCAAATAGAACATGTTTTTTGTTATAACTTATAAACTAGAGAGAAAAAGAGAGAAAAGTAGATACACCAATAAACTTATGTATTCTATTACTTTGACAAAGTAATTATAACTAGAGTTAGAGGAGTACAATTGTCATTCACTAATACAATACAATATTTACAACACTCCCCCTTGAATGACATATTACAAAATATCTGCCTCGTTAAAACCTTATTTGATAAAAACCCAATGGGACAAAAATATCATACGAAGGAAAAAGAGTACAGTTGTTCTTGGAGTATTAAGATGAATGATGCCTCATTAAAACCTCGCCAGGAAAATCCAATGGGACAAAACCTTGGCTAAGGAAAAAGAGTACAGCTACTCCTCCCCTAGTGTTGATCGTTATAAATCATCGAGTTGATGTATCCCAATCTTGTGAACTGGTTTCTTGAATGTAGATGTTGATAGTACTTTTGTAGATAAATCGGCTTCATTGTCACTTGAGTGAATTTGTTGAAAACTCTGGAGTCTTTTGATGCTGCCTCGTTAAAACCTTGTCAGAAAAACTCAGTGGGAAAAAATCTGAACAAAGGAAAAAGAGTATAACTACTCCCCCTGATTCAATTTCTATTGAATCATTCATATCTTGATCTCTTCAGGAGTTTCGTATATGAGAGTATATCAATAGATATTGATGACAGCTACCTCAATAAAAACCTTACCAGGAAAATCCTGTAGGACAAAATCTCGGTTAAGGAAAAAAGAGTGTAGCGTATATTAGCTCCCCCTCATGGGAACATTACAATTATATTGATACTGCACATAATTATTCCAACTTTAAATCGGTACAATATCGAATAGCACATATCTGATATTATTTGTTCTTTGAATATATTCAATATTTTCAATCATTTGAACATGCTGCATCAAGCCATTTTCTATAATCAATATTATCAATGCATTTAATGCAATTCTAAAATTTCGAAGTGACTTATTCACTTCACTGAACAATTAACTTATTCACTTCAGGTGAATAATTAACCATGAATTTGAATTTACGATTTTCAAATATTATTCACAATAATGGTACATTTCAATTTCAACACTTTATCATATAGAGTCATTTGTACCATTCTTCATGTAATCTAATATCATACTATCTATCGCATTTCATTGGAAATTGAATCTATTCAAGGCATATGATATATTTAGATCGCAAAGTATCTTTATACTTTGATCAAACAAGTTTCTTAAAAACCTGAACTATATATTTCAAATATATTTAATCCTTCGAGGATTATATTGTATGCTTTAAGCATAGTATATGTTTCACATTGCAATTGTCAAATTGCTACCACCAAACTTAAGTCGTGAAACTTTAGATAGGTAATGATTCCTATATTTCAAATAGATTTTCTCTAATTATTTCACCGCAATCCCAAAGTACCGAGTTATTGATTACCATTTTTAATCTCACTCATTGGTACTTCAAAGAATACTCTCAACGTACCGAGTTGATGATCATACATTTTGATATCACTCATTGGTACATCAAAGAGCGCAAGCTAGTAATCAGAGTAAATCATTTTTCATTATATACATTTCTAATAATCATATAATTATCGGCACTTATTATGCATTTTCAGGAAAATAAAATATTGTATCTGTGCCAGATATTTGAAACATTCTTTGCGCAACAAGTCATGTATTACGACTATACCTATAGGTATTTTACTAGCTTTACACTTTTAAGTATTTGGACTTCAGGTTCCAAAACTTCAGGTTTTGTAATAAGTTTAATTTAGCCTGAATGCATACTTTTTCCAACTATTTTTATGTCGATTTTATTCGACATATTTACTTTTATTATCCTCGCTATCATTCAAATTATGATGCGGCTAGCTTCGCAATTTGCTTTTGCATAAGTGCTTTAAAAAGTGTATCGACACAATTATCATCTCAATTTGATTTCTTTCCCCACAAGACATAACTATAGAGATCTCAATTTTTTAATATTTCAAGTACTTGAACCTCTTCTGGAGATTTACAATTAAGTATGTCAATAAATACTCTTTCACGAGTATATGCCTCCTTAATAAGACCATTATAATCATTTGCTCTATTTTTATTTATTTGGGGATCTTTATTCAAATCAAATATCGCTACGCTTCAGGCGTGCTACATATCAATATAAGATAGAGCATGAGATTTTATTAATCTCTTATGCATCTTGTAATTATGTTATCTTTGAACGTTTCGTTCATATTTTCAATCGAACTTCCGGTTCGTATTATTAATCGCGAGGATTTATATAACATAATATGATGCATTTGTTTGATTTTAAGCTATTTCCCCCTAATGTTGAAAAAATTGTCCAATCAAATTGACAATAACTTTTTTTTTTCGACGTTGTAAAATATCACTCATTTGGGATATATGTTCAAACAACGCATTTTTCTCAACATTCTTTATTTCCCATATCAGTGCATTGTGGTGGATCAATTGCACTATTAAAAAATTATATGCAAAAATTATGCTCTAACCATAAGCCAATTATAACATGGAGAACTATGATACTGGCATGATGCGTAAATTTCCTAAACAAAAAGGGAAGTATTTTGTTCTCAATTAAATTAATTGGAGGCGTTTAAAAAACAAAATGTTAAACCATTTATCGACATCCCAACTAACACTTATTAAAATGTTGAGATTCGTGTCCACTAGCATTATCAAGACACATTCTTGATTATATAATCTGAAAATTATGCTCATAATTCATAATTTGAGCAATAATTTCGCAAACTTCAGGTTGCGAACACCATGTAATCATCTAGTACATGTATCAAATCTATTAGATACAAATAATATTTAGATGATCAACGTGGAAGATGATGGGCCCCCATTTATCACCCTAATTAATTTTCAGAAATATAAGGAATTTAATCCCTATTTTAGCTAGTGATAATGAAAAATTTCATGACAGAGAACAAACATCATATATGATTGAATTGAAGAATCTTATGGTTCTTCATTGAGTATCAATTTTAATTTCGCACCATTATTGATCCAGTGATGGTCCAACTGGTCATGCCAAATAATAAAATCAAATTGAACTTCTGGTTCAATATAAGATATAATTCAATGATTAAATCATTTATTATTCAAGTAGTCAAACTAATCAATGTCATTATGACATAAGTTATATGTTTTCCTTCAGGGATAAACATGAACTCAAATGAGATATTCTTCGAAACAATGTTACTTCAAAAAGCACGTTTTATTACTCATTCAAAATCAATATGTCAATATTCTTCAGGAATATTGTAATATCAAATTAATAACATATCTCATAATATTGGGCTCTCCGAGAGCAAATTATATTACATTATTATATTTCATATGAGATAAAATTATGATTCTTCAGGAATCATCACAATTATATATTAGACCACATCATAATAATCTTCTGGATTATTAATTAATTCGAATTTCTTTGAGAAAAAGAATGCAATATTTATCACTTGAGCAATAAAATAATATTCTTCTAGAATATTGAAACGTAGTAATAGCGCAATATTCTTCTGGAATATTAATTCGAATCTCATTCAATTATAACAATAATTAATATCTATTGTGCTATTTAGGAGCAAAATAACGAATTATTCTTCTGGAATAATTATATTGCTAAAATTGCAATTATTCAAGAATAATAAGTCAATATTCTTCTGAAATATTGATATTAATGATTCATTCTACATTTCAAGCTAACAATATTTGTGCTCTACACGAATCACGTTAAAATATTCTTCTGGAATATTTATCTAACGTAGATTGTGTTTATTTGAGAACACCAACACCATATTCGTTTAAAACATATTTTAAATTATGCTTTTTCAAGAGCATTGGATCAATATTCTTCTGGAATATTGAAGTTGTAATATACTGCTCGTGACAAGCAAGTAATATTCTTCTAGAATACTACTATTGTTGTCCTACTTCGTGAGCAACAATATGATACATTATTAAATTAGAATTTATGAATGAAAATCTACAAATATTTAATCATCTTAAAGAATATTAATTACCATATAAACATAATATGATTTTATATATAAAAATGAATTACCAAACATATATCAGGAAAAAGAATCTCCATATATAGAAGTTAACAAAATTGACTAAATTTTTTATTGGCTAAATCTTTTACCAATATGCAAAAGATACTAAACATGCACGTGAATTCCATATATAAAAATTAGATATATAACTAATTTATAGTAGAATCAAATCTAATAATGTATTTGAGAATTCAAAATAACGTAGTGATTTCCAATGACAAAATTGAAAGAGCAAAAAATAATAACAATAATAATTTGCTGGAACAAGGTATACTTTAACAAATTTATTTTGATTCTTCCAAAATAAATAATAAATCAATATTCTTCTAGAATATTGAAAATTATAATTCATGCTCTAAAGGAGCAAATAACATCCTTATAGGATATTAATTATAATGTTGTACTACTTCAAGAGTAACAACAAATTATTTATAATAGACAAATTTACAATTAATATTTTTCTGAAATACTAATCATCCGTTGTGCTAATTCAGGAGCGAGAACAAATTATTGTTAAAGATTTTAGACATTTGCTCTTCTGGAGCAATTGAATAATAAATCTTTCAAAATTATGCTCTTCAGAAGCAATTAATATTCTTTACGAATATTATTATAATAAAAATTGTGCTACTTCAGGAGCAAACACAAATTATTCTTCTAGAATAATTATAGTTCTAAAATTTCGATTATTCAAGAATAATAAATCAATATTCTTCTGAAATATTGAAAATTTAATTTATGCTCTTCGGGAGCATATAATATTCTTCTTGAATATTAATTATGATGTTGTGCTACTTCAGGAGTAACAACGAATAATAATCAATTCTATTATTAATATTCTTTTGAGATATTAATTATTTATTACGTTACTTCAATAGCAATAACGAATTATTCTTCCGGAATAATTATAGATCTAAAATTACTATTATTCAAGAATAAAATGTCAATATTCTTTTAGAATATTGAAAATTACAATGTATGTTCTTCAGGAGCAAATAATATTCATCTGAATTATATGTAGTGCTACTTTAGGAGCAATAACAAATATTTGTAATAGGCAGACACGGATATATGATTAATATTCTTCTGAAATATTAATAAATACTGTTGTGCTACTTCAGGAGCAACAATATAATGAATTATCAATATAAAGATCAAAATCTGTTGAATTAGTTGGAGAAAACCATATTCAGATTTATGAGCTGCAATTGCTAATGAACAATATCATAATGAATAGATGTGAATTGCAATTGAATAGTAATAAAAAAAATTCACATGTCACCAAATTAATTTCGGTGCATATGATTTTACCATATAACTAATATTTTGATACATGGGATTTTGAAAAAGAAAATTCTAACTCAATTTGGTAGAGACTCGTGCTGATAACGTGTTATAAACTAGAGAGAAAAAGAGAGAGAGTAGAGACACCAATAAACTTGTGTATTTTATTATGAATCAGAGCCCTATATATATAGGGGAAGAAAGTGATATATAAAGTAATTATAACTAGGGTTAGAGAGGTACAATTGTCATTCACTAATACAATACAATATTTACAACATTTTTCAGTTTTTCATTTTTAGAAACAGTTTTAAAAAATGACAAACAGAACAAATTTTCAGTATATATAAAAACAGGAAATGAAAACAAAAAATAGAAAACATTTTCAAAAATAAAAATAGAAAATGAAATATAAACAGAACGCCACTCAATTAATACAGAAAACACCAGAGTATAATCAGATTTTTCCAACAAAAGAAATCCCAAAATTCTAAATTACAATGTTAAAACTTAGAATACAAATCTGGTAACAAATTTGCGTGACCATGAACTATACTATAAAAAATATGCTATTCTTCAAAAACAGTACAAAATATAACTAGAGTCAAACATTTTTAGGAAAGAAAGAAGAGGGAATTGACACTGCAAGAACAAATAACTATGTGAATAAAAAAATTGCAGAAACATGCCCGAATCAATTTTAGTTTTGAAAAAATTAACAGAAAAAATGAACTGGGTTTTTTAATTTTCATTCCGATTATGATTCTATCGGATCTGTGTACTTAAGGGTTTTTTAACCTTCACAGTACCACTAGCACCCCCACTTTGTATATCCACTTAGTTAATAACTTCCAAAAAAATTATTGTATATGTGAAGAAAAATATATAAAAATGCAATTTTAGATTTTGTTGATAGATTAGGCATTATTCTAGTTTCATGAGTTGCTAATCTGATGATGGGGGCAGCTCGAGATGAATTTCTTGAAGCGCTCCCAATACTCATATAATGATTCACCATTATTTTGGCGCACCCCACATATTTCCTTTCTGATCGTCCCAGCTCTTGATGCAGGAAAGTACTTTTTTAGGACTAGCTTCTTCATGTCGTTCCGGTGGTTACTGATTCGGATGGTAGACAATACAACCAATCAGTAGCAACATCCTTCAGGGAGAATGGAAAAGCCCTCATCTTGATTTGTTCCTCAGTAATACCCGTGGGTCTCATGCTATCACAAATCACATGGAATTCCTTCAGATGTCTGTATGGGTCATCACCGGGATGTCCTCTAAAAATTGGCAGAAGATGAATCAGTCCGGATTTTAGCTCAAAAGTTCTGCCTTCTTCCACTGCCGGAAAAGTGATGCATAGTGGTTGTTGAGCAACATTCGGGGTAGCTAGTTGCTTGAGAGTCAGATTATTGTTAGCTACTGCCATTGGTTCTGCAGCTCTTCTTTATTGAAAAGTTCTCTCGATTTCTGGGTCAAAATAAAAAAAATTCAAAATTAGTTAATCGAGTTTTACGCATATAAGCAAAGAAGTAGACAGGCAAGAAATTTTATTTTATTTGAAAAATTATAGAAATAAAATGAAAATAAAATTAATAAAATAAAATGCAGAAAAAAATAAAATTCTAATTAACTAAACAACTAAATTGGTTGATCGTTCCCCGGTAACGGCGCCAAAAATTTGATGCAACGGCACCAAAAATTTGATGCATGTCGCAATACACCAAAATAATAAATAATTCCTTGCCAAATATTAATTAATAATGTAGTAGCGAGAGTAGGGGTCGATCCCACAAGGAACGGTGAACTAAAAATAGTTGTTCGATCAATTAGAATAGAATTGTGGGGGTTTGTTATTTAAAATTATTTGAATAACAAATATGCATAAAATAAATAATTAAATAGAATTAGAGAAATAATATGAGAAGAAATCTTGTTCTCGGGTTCGGTTGTACCTTCAATTAATGTTATACATTTCCTTGTAACGTGTTTATATCCATATTAAATTATCAATCAGAAATAATCAACAAGCTCTGATTATCTAAATTCTTTCCTATGTGTATTGATTCAAAACAAGCTCTTCGAATCAATTCTAGTCACGGACAATCCTAAACAAGCTCTTAGGATTTAATGCACGACTAGTATGAAAATTTAGAAGAATAGACTGAATTGGATCGTTAATTACACGAGCTCGAATTAATCAATCCAAGTCGAATTATTTACTAAATCTGCACGAGATTTATTTGCTACTAAAGTAAAGATTCAATGACAATTACGGATTAAGAATCTAAAAATAGCATATTCATGAATCCAAAGATCAATAATTCAATTGACCAAATTAAACTATTAATCAAATAAACTCAATAAACATTCAAAATATAATAATCCAACAATTGAAATAAAGGAATAAATTCACGCTACTAATTTGTAGGAAAAGAAAATAACATAATTGAGTTAACACAACTTCCCCCTTGAACAAGATATGGAATTTAGCCTAACATGATTGTGGTAGATTCTTCAAGTTGCTTCATGAATTTCATTATTGTTGATGTTCTTGCGCTTGAAAATTTCCCCAGAATGCTCTATATTTTGCTCTCAATTTTCTTCAATGTCCACCTCCTTTTTGTGGTGATTTTACTCATTTAATATTCCTAAAACCATGCCCTAGCTTTACCCACAAGATATACCAAAGATAGACCTTAAACCAGATTAGGAAATTACTTCGCGAGAAAGTTACGGACGTAACTTTATCATTTACGGCCGAAAGTGAGCTACTGAAAATTTTCGGAATTTGGAAGTTATGGCCGTAACTTTGTCATTTACGGCCGTAAGTGCATCTCTACCGAGAAGCGCCTACGCTCGATGTTTAGGTCATAATTTTCCCTCCCGAAGTCCAATTGTGGTGATTTAAGTTGCGTTGGATAGAAAACTCAAATATCTACAATTCTTTGTGAAATAGCTATTCTCAAATTCGAAAGTCTTCTAAGACCAAACTGAGCTTCAATTTATGACTAAAATTCATGATCACAATCCTTGCGGGTTTTTGATTTCCAACTTCACCCCAAACCTTCTTTGACCATAATTTTTGTATCTAATCTTCTTCCCACGTGCTATTATTGATTTGAAGCTCTTTGAATATACCCTTGAACTTACTTCTTGATTTTTGGTATTTCTTTGGTATTGTTTCCTTCCTTTTCTTCTTTTTGACCTTACATAACACAATAAATGAAAATGTATTAAACGATACTTCAATATGATCAAATTCATAACAAAATAAGATAATAAGTAAATTAAATACATGCTAATAAAGGACTTATTAGCTACTCTATTCCCTTGTCGTGGAATGTAGCAGCATGATCCACAGCCAACTGCATCCATGAGTGCTTGAATATCATGTAAGATCAAAACAATGGGAGCTAAAGTGAAATGTTTTGAACGTCCCGAACTAACTGTAAAGCATCGCATTCCACTATATGAACCTGGATTCCGGTATTTTGTGCCAAAGATTGTCCCTCCCTCAACGCCAACACTTCTGCCACTCCTGGTTCAAATGTCCCAGCTATAGGTAAACTCATAGCTGTCAGAACGACCCCCTGACCGTTTCGGAAAACTGCTCCAACACCCATCCGATTGACCCTTACAGCAGCATCAATATTAATAACGTATTCTTTCCAATTGACAACCCTAGTTTATCCATATATTCAATATTGTATCAATGTTTGGGGTCAACAAATTAGGCCTCAATTTGGTAACACTGTAACGGTTTATAAATTAATTTATTTATAATTTTAAAGTAAAATATGTAGTTAAAAATTGACATAAAGAAAATGTGTATGATTAAAAAATGATTTGAAAAATTGTGTGATTTATAAATCAATTTATAAATCATTTACCAAACACTTCTTCATCGCTGATGCGCAAGTTGCTAAAGTTTAATTTCAGCGTCTTCAAAAATTAGGAGTTCCAATTTTCATTAGATTAATCAAAACGAGCTTAAACTTAAGAATGACTTAAAATACCAACCAAATGTCACTCCAAGAGAACAAGACACAATTTTGATAGAAATATATAATACCGTGTTTGATAAAAGATGGAAAAGGAAATTCCATCTTTATTTTCCCACCTCATGGTAAAGAAAATATTTGACTTGAAATGGAGCAAAACATGCATTGCAAGGTTGTACCTAGAAAATATTTTACATGAAAAATTTGTCATTCAAACAAGAAACATAGAAACTATATATATATTTTTTTTCATTTGACATTTTCCATGAAAAATTTAACGGATCAAACATACATATAATTGATCTCAAGTTTCATTACTGTCAAGCTCAACTAGGGATGAGAATGGATCGAATTTGCCAAATCAATACCCTGTCCACTAGAGATTCACAATCTCCATATCCTACACATATACCCATTTAAAAATGGTAAGTCGGGAGTAAGTATACTTCTTCACCCATTTGAAACTCATTACCTATTATTTATTTATTTATTTTGAACCAATTTTGTTTAGATGTTAACAATATCAATAGATATTTAGGTTCTATTTTTTTTTCCACAATCATTTTTGTTTTAAATTCTATAATTTTTTAAGAAAAATAATGGGTATGCAGGTCAAGTATGAGTCTTATAGTAAAACTCACATCCTATCCTATCTATAAACCCATTTAGTCCGGTAATCTCCGCTCGTTTATGTCGAATCTCCAACGAATATTGAATCCATGGGTATTATTGTCATTCCTAAGCTCAACTCAGAATTTAAGGACCAACCAGTTTGATACTTATAATTAAATTGAAGAACGATACACGGCAAATGAACAAATGATTTCAAGTTGTTCATGGGAGCTAATCTATATTTCCATACTATATATAAAGGGAGGACAGTTGGTAAGTGTGAATGCAAAATTTATGAAAATGATTTGGTAAGTATGAATGCAAAATATATGAAGTTGGTTTGTAAGTGTGAATGCAAATGATGATAGTTGAGAAGTGTGAATGCAAAATGTATATGTATATATGTATGTATGTATGTATGATTAATTTATTTTATATGATCTTTTTTATTAGAAAAATATATTAATTAGCATATAATAAATAGAAATTTATATCTGTCTTTATAACGTTGAAAGAGTCAAATAATATTTTTTTTAACATTTTCTAATATGTTCTTAACTTATTAAATTAAAATGCACATTGTAAGATTTTAAGAAAATAACATAATATATTTTGTAAATCTCGTACAAAATAATTAATTACATTACTTTTATGGATGATGCGTTGACTGCATTTAATGACGCGTTTAGTGCAATGGGTAATGAAATTAAAATTATTAAGGATGGTTAATTTTAACAGTTTTGCTACAGTCACAATTAGGATTACAACGAGAATCACAATTTTCCTACGTGGCGCAATCTTCTCTTTCCACACATCACATCATCTTTTTAATCAACAACAATAACACCTCCACATCATCAAATTGTCATCTACATTGTTACCACAATTGTGAACTTAGATTAATTCTAATTTTAATAATTAACAATTGTCTGTTTAACTAAATTTTGAATTCCGTAAAAAAAAATGAATGATAATTAATGATTGAAAGTAAGGTAAATGTAAGTTAGCTCGAGACACCCCTTACCGGATAGAACACTTGAATTCGAGTCTATAGGTAGGTTAGGTTGAGATTTGGATCATTTTGTATATATGTTCAAAAAATAATAAAAAATTAATTAAAAGTAATAATAAGTAAATTTCAATGATATTATGAATGACATGTTTTGCCTCCAAAATTTCTATTAAAAAAGTGTTTACATTTATTGTTTTTAATTAATAATAATCGTTTAATATCAATTATTTTTTAAAAACGAAGCAACTCCAAACCTTATGCAAATATATGTTATTTTAGCTAAAAAACAATATCAATTATGTGCATCGCATTGGAGAAATACTAGTAAACATAAACATAAGCTTATTTATATCCTTTTACTTCACAAGGCGAGAGTCATAAGCCTAAACACGTTTCTGATAGTCGAGGCCATTTAATCTTGTAACGATCAATTTACATTAACGTGATTCTAAGAACTTACTTTGAGATATAATTAATTCTCTCTACCTAAATCATTTTTTCCATTGAGGCAACCTTTGGACTACTACCTGCAATAGGAAAAACTGAAATTAATGTTGTTCCATTTTTTCAAGAATTGACAGTTAAACTGCTGACCGATACTGTCGGCAACAGAAGCCATAAATATGAGCTGAACTACTCATGTAGATTTATGGAGCGTGTTTGGTACAGCTTATTAGGTAATTATAAGTCGGTACTCTAGAGATTAGTCTAAATACTAAGATAGTAAAAATGTCAAAAAAAAAAAGGGAGTAGTTTAACCAACGTACTTTTCCGGAATTTTCTTTATTTCCAACTATAGTTTGGCAAGCTAACCTCCAAGAATCTGGTTTCTGCACAAAGCAATTTTCATCGACATTTGCGAAATTAAAGGGTGTCCATACTTGTATACGAACTAGAGAAAATATGAGAGAAGGGCGTCGGGAGCCATGCCTTTTTAAAATATCTGAGTTCTGTGTTCGTTCTCTCATTTAGGAGATCCTTTCCATCGATGATCTGAAAGAGAAAAAACGATATGCTTATAAGATCGCATAATTCTCGTTTGACATCACTTTCAGCCACCAGCCAACCCTGCCCCGGCCCCGGTCCAGGCCCAAATAAATAAAATAAAATATAATAATGCCTTTCAATAGTCTTGGTAGATATAAAGTTGCATGCACAAGACTATTTTGATTTATTCTCCCTCTTTGTGCCAAATAATATAAGCTATTTATAACATTTCGTAGGAGCTCTGAGTAAACACTACGAAAGCGAGAACTCTCTAAGTTTTACATGTGAACAGAGTGGAAACAAAGTTATTATTTACCTCCACAATACAAGTGCCGCAGCTTCCACCGCCTCCACAATTCATTACCTTCCCCTATCAAACAAGAAAGAAAGAAAAAATCAAGATACGCAAAATGGATTTTAAGAAACAAATGAGGTAATTATTGGAACTCAGGTTGAAGGGATTCAATCTTCAACAAAATTCCCAGCATTTCAACAATAACTGAACGATTATATACTATACCATTTTTCTCATTTACATGTAGACTTTATCAGTCCCTCTAAATTACTAGCATGAAAATATTTTAGGAGGTACATACCATCTAGCAAAAGAAACTGGTAATCAGATAGAATTTTGTATCTATTTATCAAAATTTGAGATGGGATTACAGAATAAGTATGAACTTACGTCCAGACCTTCAGGAGAAAGAAATGCATGATGAAGCACATTATGTATAAAATGTTCAATCCACAATCGTTTTTTTCACTCGGGGCTTTAAGTTTCCCTATATTAGGTAAGGATCGGAGTCTATTCCATTCCACCTTTCTCTACAAGTTTTCAGATGAATATCATGTCATAGTAAAACTACATCTGTAACTACATCTTACAAATAAGAAGCCAAATATTTATACATTTCAAGATTTTCATTCACTTTATCATCTACCATTATATGCAAATAATAGTTTTGGTCGATCACTGGCCACTATACTTTATGTTTATTCAGACAGAAAACAGGACAGTTATATTGACACTTAGGGATGGCAAAATGGCTCGTCGGCTCGGGGCCGCTCGGGCTCGGCTCGGAAAAAGCTCGGGCTAAGCTCGGCTTGCGGCTCGAGATTTCGAGCCGAGCTTTTTTTTTTTGAGAGACGGACTTTGGCTCGGCTCGGCTCGAGTAAAAAAAAAAAGCCCTCTAAAAATGCTCAATGAGAGCTTGAACAATGAATTTCGATCACGAGTTCGGCTCAACTTGCTATATATACACATTTTCAATAAAAATTTTATGAATTTTTGCTATAAAAATAAGAGAAAAAGTAAAAGTCCGGGACTTAGCTCGGCTCAGCTCGGAAAAAGCTTGAGCTAAAGCTCGAGTCGAGCCTTATTTTTGGGGACGAGCTTTAGCTCGGCTTGGCTCGGGCCAAAAAAAGCTCGACCCCAAAAAGCTCGAGCCAAGTTCGAGCCTTGATCTTCGACTCGCGAGCCGGCTCGGCTCGTTGACACTCCTAATCACAGGTAATTTAGGTCAGCTCTCAACTCAAATGCAAAAATGGAGCATATTGAAACTAAAGTGCTAGAGGTCAATCCACACTTATATAGATTTAATATTCTATCACAGAGAATGAACAAAAAACTGGGTATTCAATATCACGAAGACCACTTGATTTTCTTTCTTTTTTTCTTCTCTGGAAAAATTATCGATACCCCACAATAGTTGACATATTGCAGAATGACCCAATATGGAATTGCAAGCTAGAAAAATTATAAAAAGCGAATTATGTGCTAATTAAACTTACATATGCTGCATAGAGCTCAATCTTGTTATCCAACATGATGTTCCTAAGCAGCTTCTCTCCACTTATGGCTTTAGCTCTATCAACAGGGGGTTTCCCATCTGCACCTGGTTTAGGCTATCACCGAAAAAGAAAATACAAAAATAAAATAAATAAATATTTCACTTACTTTACATTGAAGACTATAGTTAAATAAATAAATTTCTCCTCTCCAACAAATTTAGCTTTTAGACTATGTGATTAGAGTGGATTCAACCATCATATATCAATAACGTGTAGGGTAAAAAACGAATTGAATAGGCGGGCGGCCTGCAAGTAAAGAGCATGTTGAAGATTAAGAGCCTGTTTGGTAAAATGATTTTTTTTACCTCAACTTTTCAAACTCGATCTCAACTATCCATTCTTAGTCAAGCTCATAGTTTTTTACTTTTTAAACCACACAATCATCAAAAAAAAAAACACCTCAAAAACTTCTAAAAATCACACTACCAAACAGACTCTAGATTTGAATAATAAATGCATCCTCCATTTAAGTCAAGCTTTTAGATGGAGTGAACTGTGAATCTAAATGGTTAAATTATTTTATTTGGATAAAATTACATTTTTTGCTAAAGAGAGCTTAAAAGTAGTAGTATTTGATAGAAGGAATTTCCATCCTGCATACAATTTATTAAGGATAAGCTAGAAAATAACTATGAGAATGAAGATAACAACCCTAAAAGCTTATCACCACCTTCAAACCTCATCATAAACTGATAACAATCGATCACATCTAGATTAGAGTCCATGTCACTTTGTATTGTTACCTTTATCACTTTTATAGTTATTATCTCATTTTCAACCATAAATATGTACCATGTAATACAATTCATTTCACATCAAACATTATTTAATTTATAGTAATTTATAGTAATATTAGGAGTGTCTACCCTACAATTTTTTCTTCCTCCTCCCATCTTATCTCCTCTCTCCTTTTATTTTCCCATCCTCTTGCATGGCTAACAACACGACAACTAACACCACCTCTGTCTCATTCGAGCCAATCTCGTGGGTTTGTCCTTTCGCTTACACAACTACTCCTTCACCCTCTTCACCATATTCTAATACATCCCTATTAAATCTCACAGTCACCACAGTCTCTATTCAAACCCTCTCTTTCCCACGAGTTCTTGCCCCCACGCGGCAGAATTCTCACCCTCGACTACACCATTCCAGTAGTCCACTTCCTCCAAGAATTGCATCCTCTTCTCATCACTCGTCTCATGTCTCTTCACCCACCCTAAATCCTATTGCCATCAAAGATATCAACATTGGAATTCCCGCTTTGCAAAATCTATCCCCCCTAACACGAATCTCAATTTGCATCCTATCCTTGTTGATCCTTCTCATTGGCATCATGCCAAGTATTTAACGCTCTTCATCATAATAGAACATGGGAACTAGTTCCTGTTGATCCTAGCAAAAATTCGTAGGTTGTAAATGGATATTATCTATCAAATGGGATCTCGATGGTTCCATTTCTCGCTACAAAGCATGCCTTGTTGCCAAAAAGGTTTCATCAATGACCCGGTGTTGACATCACTAACATTGGGTTCATTGTCACTCAATGGTTCCATTTCTCGCTACAAAGCATGCCTTGTTGCCAAAAAGGTTTCATCAATGACCCGGTGTTGACGTCACTAACACCTTTAGCTCTATTTTCTAGCCTAATAACATTCACATTATTCTTACCAATGCCTTATATGATTATTGGCCCATTAAACAACTTAAATAACGCCTTTTTTTATAGGTCTTAGGTCTTTGAATTAAGATGTATATATGAATCAACCTTCAGGGTTCATTGTCACTCAACATTCAATTCATATTTGTTGCCCCAAGAAAGCAATATACAGGTTCAAACAGGCACCACAAACGTGTTACAATAACTCATGAGCTTTCTTTGTTCGCATGGTTTTTACAACGGCCACATTGATTCATCTCTTTTCCTTTATTTCACTCCTATCACCATCTACTTTTTTGGTTCATGTCCATGATCTTCTTGTTACTGGAAATAACCACAAAGCTGTCGCAAAAGTTAGCACCTTATCGCAGCATTTTTTTTTTCCAAGGACCTCAGCTCCTCGCACTACTTCCTTGGTATATAAGTTCTTCCTTCCAGGGATGAATTCAGGATTTCGAGTGAGCATGAACAGTCACTGAATGTCAATGATCGTAATAAAAATCAAAATAGATTTCGAGGTTTTCAAAGAGGTTAATAATTTTTTATTTCTCATGTACTCGCCCAGCGAACTATTTTTATCTATAAGTGGAATCCTGACTTAAAATTAGTAAATATTACCACCTTAATAGAAGAAATTAGTAAATATTATCACATTTTTCATCTCAAAAAGTTCATTATGATACGAGAGAAGAAATTTTAATTCATTGGAAAAATTTACAAAGAATAGATTGTAAATTTGTATAACATTGTATTAGATATAATTTGATAGAAAAACAACTCCATATAAACCACAATGTTATTATCAATTTATTGATTTTGTATTTCAAATTCACTCGATGCCATATTGGTCAAGCATTCCATAATTTTCAAGAAATGCATTTGTTCAATTCTTTCCCACTGCATTAATTTTGTAATTAGGCTTCAAAGAGGAGGAAAATATTGAACTAAAATAAATGTATAAAGTTGATATCATATGGAATTGAACTCAAGACCTCTTTCTTAAAGAATGGATACTCTAACCAACTAAGCTACAAAAGTTGCTTGAGAACAAATGAAATTAAAGATCTAGCACGAGAGGCCGACCACCCTCGCCGCATTCTGGATCCATCCATGCTTCCTTCTTTCCCCAGCCTCCTTGTTTCTTAGCATAAGTAAATACAAGACATTCTTTATCTTACAAATATGACGAGCTAAACTTAGTATCACCCTAATGTCAAGTTCTTAATCCCTTAGTCTAAACGATGGTTCACTAAGAACTAGCACCTCTGCATTTAGACAAACCCTTGGTACCCTTCGACATTTATCCCTTACAAGTCCTAGATGCTTCCTCGATGGTAACAAATTATCTAAATTCATGTACCGTCCTTGACAATTCTTAATATTACTTAAAACACAACATTCACAATGGTCTTCTTCTTTGCAAGAATAATGAGCTTCACCTAATTGCTTTCACTGATGCAGACTGAAAGGGTAATTCATAAGATCCCTCCTTAACTTCCACCTATATCCAATTTTCGGGTGCTTTAAAAAGCAAAAAATGAGTTGCTCACTCCTCTACCGAAAATGGACACAGTGATCTTGCCTCTTGCTTTGCTGAAGTTCTATCGGTTAAAAACTCTTTTGTACGTGAAGTTCATAGTTCACTGCTACATCGCTCAACTATCTTTAGTGACAATATCGGAGTTATATATATCACTGTAATTTCTGTATTTTATTCCCGCATGAAACACATCGTCATTTATTATCATTGTTTGCAATCATGTTTTAAGAGGGCCATTCACGGTCTTGTAGATTTTTCCCAATGAATAGTGGAACAAATTTCGCAAGCCATGGTCGACTAACAAGCTCACAAATATATTGTCAAAGATCGGAATCTCCAACGGAGCTCCGTCTTGCAAGGGCCTAGTAGGGATAAGCTAGAAAATAATGAAAAATTGAAGATTACAACCCTAAAAAACTTATTACTACATTATAAAGCTCATCACCAACTAATAAGATTGATCACCTCACAACATCTATATTAGAGTTTTTTCACTTGGTATTGTTATCTTTATCACATTTTATAGGTATCATCTTATTATAAACTATAAATGTGTACCATGTAACATAATTCATTTCACATCAACGAATATTTATTTCATAGTAACTTTTCCTCTACAATTCCTCTACCGCAAAATCAAATTAACATATAAAGCCCCTGTTTGGGCCCTATTTCTCAAGAATAAATTATGTAAATTTTTTTATTTTTTTTTATTTTTTTTTTTGAGAATGTATAATTAAATTGTAGGGAAATTTTCAAGGTCACATGCAAATTATTTTATTGGGATACTATGTGATTGACAATGATTTTGGGGAAAAACGAATTTTAAAGAATGGAGCTCAATTAGGGCCTTAGTGCCAAAACCGTACATTTACATGCCACCAAATTAAGATCATTTTAGGAATCTAGGAAGTATTTAACGTTTATAAAGTGGTAATTCTATTCAGACCACTTTCTTTATTTGTTGCACCAAAAATAAAAAAATTAATTACAATGAAGGTCCCAGTGAGGGCATAGAAAGATTTATTTGCCCCTCATATTTTAGCAAGCAAAATCAATGCAAAAATGCAACATAACATTTTCTCCTTATTCAAAGTACACTAAAAGAAAAAAAAATCGACAATGATTGTCATCATCAGAGACCAAATGTGCTAGTAAATGAAATTGACGATACCCAAAAAAAAAAAAAAAATGGTGGGGATATAACTGCGACAATAAAATAGGAACTTCAGTGCAACTAAAAAAGCATTGGAACAAAAGAAAATTTAGGTAAACTATATAACAAGGCTTAAAACAAACAACCAAATAACAACATTTTCTAGTACTATTAATATAAATAAAATTTCCAGTAGTAAACGAGAAAAATGGGGAAAAAATAAATGCATACCCCTATAAATTCTAACTCGATCTCAGGTTTTTCCACGGGTGATGTGGCTGTGGTTTCAGGCGAAGTGGTGGCAAATGAGATGGATATGGGTGGTTTCCTGGGAAGAAAAGTGGCCGACTTGCGGTTGTTAACGGCAGTGGTGCTGGTGGATAATTCTAGTGGCCGGAGTGAAAAGTTCATGGCGGACATACTACATAAGAGAAACAAACGCAAACACGTATACACGAAGTACTTTGCTTGGCCACGATCTAATCTTGAATGCGTTGGTTTTGTGGCAATGAGTTCTTTATTTTTATAAACGTTGGAGGAAAAATTGATTCCCGAAATAATATATGTCTATGTTTGTTAACATTGTATGGTTTATAAAAATTGATTTAGTTATAATTTTGACATAAAAAGTAGTGATTGAAAATTAAAGGGAGAAAATGTGCATGTACTCATTGATGAATTTCATAAGAACCTGTTTGGTATTTGATTCAAATTAATCAAGTACCTAGTGAAAATATAATGAGTGCTTAGTTGAAACAAAGATGTTGGAGACTAATTATGGTGTTATGTGGTCCTGTGAATGATAATTAGTATAGGCTAATTATGGCATTGTGTTGTCCATTAAAGCATGTCATAATTACTCTTGACTAATTATGATGTTTTCGTTTGGTGTTAAGAGATTTTACGGTGAGTTCTTCTCTATAGATTGAGAAGAAATCAAGGAAGATATGCACAACCACAAGCACATCGGAGAGTGCCATTTTGTGACGAAATAGAGGGAAAATTGGTGAGCTTTGTCTTTGTAGTTTCTTATAACTTATTGTGGGATAATTCAACCGATAGAAACTTGTGGTTATACAGTTGCTCTTTATTTGTATATTCTCTGTGATCTGTGGGATTGGGTTGATGAGTGAAAGTCTATATTTGTAACAATTTAATATATAGTGAAAAGTCTTGGTGAGGGTCCGTAGACGTATGCAAGTTGCCAAACCACGTAAATTTCTGTGTCTGTATTTATTTTCTTATTTGCTTATTTTACTTTGAACATCAAAAGATCACGTGGATTAAGTAAAATGGGAATCGACATGTTAATTCCCAATAGAACCAACCATACAGTGAAAAGTATAGTAATTGGATGTGAGGAATGTAGGGCTAATCACAATACATCATATTGTCCTATTCTGGCAGGTCAAGCTGAGCAAGTAGACTTTGTATAAAGGGGATATCGCCAACATAATCCATATTCTAACACATATAATTCAGGTTAGCGAAATCACCCTAACTTCTCAAGGAAGGGTAATCAAAACGGCACAGGCCAACACATACCTCCACATCAGACAGAAAAGAAGAAGCCTCAACTTGAAGAGATGATCATGAAATTAATAGAGAGGACTGAGCAGTACATGAGCAAGACAGATTAATTCATGGCTAAAACAGATCAATTCATGAGGAAGACTGAAACTACACTACAAAATCACCATGTCTCAATTAGAAACTTGGAGAGTCGGATTGGACAAATAGCACATGTCTTAACAAACAGAGCTCCAGGCACATTACACTGGTAGTATAGAGGTTAATCCTAAGGAGCAGGTAATGCTATCAAAACTCTAGAGAAAGAGGTAAATTTTATACTAGGGATAATTGCTTTTGCTCCATGTGACAAGTTGTATGAACCTCTTACTCCTTTTCCCCAAAGACTAAAGGGTTGGAATGAGAAAAAAGTCTAGCTTTAGACTATAAATTAAGTGCTTATTGGGAGGCAACCCAATTCTCAAACTCTTTTATTTATTTCTCTTTAATTATTGCTTTCTAGTTATTTAGTTGTTCTATATTGCATTCTAGGACTGCTGGTATGTTTAGATTTCACGTTTAGACATGTTAGTTGCATTGAATATTTCATTGCTCTTATGTTTGCAAGAAGGAGAAATTTCCTGTATTTCTATGGTGATTCAAAGCCATAGTGTCAAGTCTTCTAGATGAATAAGATGGACAGAGGAAACTAATTTCAGTTTCCTGTGTTTACTTATTTTCTTCTTTCATGTTTGCTTTTACAGTGAAATCTATCCACATTCAATACACATAGAAGTGGATTCTATCCGCATTCTATCAAGTTCTTCATTCTTCTTTTCTCTAGCAACTTGTTCTTGACATAGATTGGAGAAGACAAAATCACAACAGTGGTATCAGAGCTTTGTTCCAATCTGCAAAGAAGAAGATCAAAGTGTTGAAGGTTCCTTTTATTTTCAATTTTTCTTGATGCTGTTGGTGCATTACATGTAAAAGAAACTTCCTGGCCCGAAGATTATTTTGCAATGTCTACATCAAAGTTTGAAGTTGAGAAATTTGATGGGAAGAACGACTTCAACATGTGGAGAGAAAAGATGCTGGGCACACCTTGGAAATAATGGACTTGATGAAGCTATGAAGGAAGAATCAGAAATGGCTGCAACTATCCAAAACAAATTTGAGGTTCTCAAGAAGGCAAGAAATTCCATAATTCTCAGTCTTAGTAATTCAGTCCTTAGAAAAGTGGTTAAAGAGAAAACAGCGTCTGAAATGTGGAACAAGCTTGGGCAATTATACATGACAAAATCTCTGCTAAACCGAATCTACCTGAAACAGAAGTTCTATAGCTTCAAGATGGATGAATACAAATCTATTGATGCTAATATTGATGAGTTCACAAAGCTGGTTGCGGACTTGGAGAATCTTGAGATCAAGATTGAGAAGAAGACCAAGCAATCTTCTTGTTAAACTCTCTTCCAATTGCATATGAACACCTCAGAAATACTATCAAATATAGCAAAGACACCTTGACATTGAAATAGGTAACTTTAGCAGCTTACTCTAATGAATTGGACTAAGGAATTGGACCTGAAATTAATTGGAAATCAAGTCAAGTAAGTTGGGGATGTTTTGAATGTGCTAGGAAGAGATAAGAAGTTTTGTTAGATCTGCAACCAAGAAGTACATTTCAGAAAACAATGTCCTCAAAGAAAGAAAGGGGAATGGAGCAAAGAAACTTCAATAGTAAACAGAAAGGAGACTGTGAAAATTTCACAGATTGCTATATAAGTGGTGAGGTTCTTGCTGTAACAAATTCAAACCTAAGAAATGAATGAATTATGGATTTTGGTTGTACATTTCATATGACACCAAGAAGGGACCCGTTCTATGATTACAAACCTGAGTTTGCAAGAAAAGTGCTGTTGGAAAATGACAATACATGTGCTATTGTTGGTGTTGGTTCTCTCAAGATAAAAATGTACGATAGCTCTACAAGGATCCCAGGTGGAGTGAGACACATACCACGTCTGAAAAGAAACCTTATCTCACTGGGAGCACTAAACAAGTCTGGTTATGTGTATGAAGCTCAAGGTGGAGCGCTAGAAGTTATGAAAGGATATGTGGTGGTCATGAATGGATTACTACAACAAGACATCTATGTTTTGCAAGGGAATGTGGTCAAGGTTTCAACTGAAATTAGTCCTACATATTTTCTCACCAAGGTAATTCCAGTTAGCAAGTTCCATGAGGCACTAGATTTGTTGCAAAAAAGAAAAAAAAATCTAGATGATCATCAACCATGCAAGATGTTCTCATTCAGTCTCTTTTAATCATTGTTCCTCAAGATTCAAAGGTGGAGATTGTGGAGATGTTTCCTCTTGAATTTGTTACTAAACTCACTAGTTAGATTAGTTATTGTGGGTGAGGCTTGAAACTTGATTGAAGATGGGAGCCTTAGTCTTCATAGCAGATTTTACTGTTAGTGGTTGTAACAATTAGTAATTGATTACTTGTGTTAGTTAGAAGATTTGTAGATCTATAAATAAATATAGAAGGCTAGGAGAAAAGTAGTGAGAACTCGGTATAGAGAAAGTTAGATTGAGAAAGTGAGAGAGCATTTTCTTTACAATCTTGAAGAACTTTCTGGTGTTTGCAAGGAGAAATTTCCTATATTTATATGGTGATTCAAAGCCATAGTGTTAAGTCTTCTAGATGAATAAGATGGACTCAGGAAACTGATTTCAGTTTCCTGTGTTTAATTCTTTTCTTCTTTCTTGTTAGCTTTTCTATCCACGATGAAATATATCTGCATTCTATCCACATTCAATCCACACAGAAGTGGATTCTATCTGCATTCTATCAAGTTCTTCATTCTTCTTTTCTCCAACAACTTGTTCTTGACACATATTGGAGAAGACAAAATCCAAACATCCTATTTTGCATGTTTTAGCATTCTTAAGATTTACTTGCATTTAGCTTGTTTTGCTGCTTATCATCACGATCACTAGTATGACATACTAGTCTAGGACATGATCACATTATTTAGAGGTTTATTTTCACGCATTATAAGGCATTTTGGGGTCTAAAACATAGTAAAACTGAAACAGGTGAAATCTTGGTATTCTACCCAGATTAAGCCTACGCGGCCACGCAAGCTATCTAGCACGCGACAAGACGGTTAAAATCTGGGCAGTTTTTCCAGATTAATGTAACACATGGGAATTCATATTTTCATAATGTCAAACACGTTTTTCTCCCACCAAATCACCCGTAATTGAGCCCCAAACAATTTCTCATTATTTACCCATTGAATTGGGTCACATTCATCCTCATTATCACTAGAAAATCATTACAAAGGTATAAATTTCTCAAACTTTATTGGGATTTTACATTATTCTTTATATTCATCGTGCTCTTTAAGATTTTTAAATTAGGATGAAGCTATTCCCACCCCACCCTTACCCCCATATTTGACAATCCACTTACATGGAATGAGGTGGGGCCAATCATTGATGAGTGGTCCCCACAAACCCATGTGAGTGGGTTATCAAGAATGGGGGAAAGGATGGGGGATGTAGCATTGTATTTAAATTAATGATATGTTGGAGATGTGTTTAGGCTAGAATTGGAGTACATTGAATTGTGATTATTAAGTAAAAAATTTTGGTTTCATTCAAGTTTTCAATTCTATGTATTTTCTTGAGTTCTTTCTATGCACACCATGTGTCCGACAAAATGCAACAGTAAGTTTTTCGTTGAGTTTTTGCAAATCTTTTTGGATGATCATCTTCAACACATGTTATACATTGTATGTTCACCATTCATCCATGTTTTACACTGATTTAAGGCACAAAACTCGAAGTGAACATCATTGCACTCCATTGCAAGGTCACTGTAGGCATCATAGCACTGATTTCAGCTTCATGACAGCTGCTTCACCACACCTTTTCATACCCAAATGAATTTCGTTTGCTCTGAATTTTTAACATGTTATAGACGAGGTTATGTACTTACATATGCCAGAGACATGTCTTGAGAAAAGTTCACTTTTTCAAGGCGATGTTGAGGACTGAATATCAGTGGTCACCATGTTTAAAAATTCAGAATTTTGATATATCCTAGTTTGAGAGTGTTGTATTGATTTGTTTCAGTTCCCTATATGAAAGTTATGCTTATAATGATAATAATTTCTTGTGTACAAGGAACATATCTTTGTAGGTCACGTTGAGCAAAACATGGAAAAAGCAAGAAAATGGTCAATTCATCCAAAGAACATTTAAATCAAAGCTTCAAAATAAGGACACCACCTCTCCAAACTAGGAAAGTACCTAACCTCTCTTTGTTATTTTATGTTTATCTGATTTATGTATTTGAAATACATCGAGGGTAATACATATTTCTAGTTTGGGAGTGAGAATCTCATTCATGCGATATATTATGCACATTCATTCAATTTTTGGGGTATAAAATTCATAAAAATTTGAAAATTTTCAAAAAAAATTTGATTTGTTTATTGCTTGTGACATAGTTTAGATTAACAACTGTGCTTTAGTAGTTTAGTTATAAAAGTCGAAAACATTGAACTAATCTTCTTAACCATTTATCTATGTGAGACTTTATTAACTTGAACACATAGTCGTTATCAAATAATTACTTGTGCAGGGAAATACTTGATATATGTGGGGGGAAATTATTCAATTTGAACATAGGATTGACTATAAAATCCCAGATCTTAAGACCTTAGATCCCGACCTTAAGTTTAGAACCAAACCGTTCAAGAAGCATGTGACGCCCCGAGTTCTAAATACTCGAAACGCCACTTCATCGTCTCAAACTCATTTTCAAAAAAAAAAAAATATTCATTTAGCGGGAATAAATGAAATTTTAAATTTTGCATAAAATATTCTTTCAAATCATTCATAGAAATAAAATCCAAATTCTCCATAGTCAGTATAAAATAAAGTTCGACTTAAATGGAAATTTTAAAAAAATAACATTTAATTATTTCTTTGCCACTTGTGTCCATCACTCGCCACCGCTTCCGAAGTCTGCAAAAATTGTTAATAACGGGATGAGTATTTCTAAGAAATACTCAGTAAACTCATAACCGAATAATTCACTTAATCCATAAATTTGCACATAAACATGTAATCATGCTAACATATTTTTCTCATATCATCATAACATATCTCATATTCACATAAGTGCGGAAAGTAGCCTTGTCTTGTCTTAATTCAACATGCAACTATGCATGGAAGTTATAGCGCATATAACATTTCTTCTTTATACACCATTTTCGGGAGAGCATTTGCCCGTCTTACCCCTCATGGTTAATCACATGAACATAACATCATATATGATTTACATAATTCCAGATTCACATGCAAATCATAGTTAAATAAATTATTGAGTATGAGTCTACCTTATATCCGACGAGTGCAAAGTTGAGCGGGAAATGACTTCCATTCTTTAATTTCTCCGTACGCTTCGTCTAGCCCATAATTTAGCCTTTAGAATTTATAGTTTGAAAATGATAATTTATAACTTGAGGACTGAAATTGATGTTTTGAAAGTTGAGGGACTAAAATGAATACTTTTGAATCTTAGGGCTGAAATGATCATTTTAAAACATTAGGGACTGAATTTGAAACAATTTAAAACTTGGGGACTGAAATGATGTGTTTTAAAAACATAGGGACTGATTTGACAGACTTTAAAACCCAAGGGCCAAAATGCGAATTTCTGAAAGTTTAAATTATATTATCAGATTTCTTTCTCTCTCTACCATTTCGATCTGCAATTTAGACAGAAAGAGAGAGGCGGCTGGCGATGGAGAAAAATCATTGAGGCCCTACCGACGCAAACGCCGGCGAAACGCTGGCGCAACACCGGCGCCAGATACGAAGGGTGGTGAGGGTGAAAATAGGCTAAGTTCTGGGCTGATTGGGTGCAAGATTGATGGTTAAATCAAAGCTGGAAATCGAGATCGAAGTTGTGACTTCCGAAACAAATAACGAGGTTGCTGTTTGGTGATGATGATGATGAATCAGAGACTGGTTTGGAGATTCGGCTATGGCGGATTTGAGGATGGCGAATTGGAAAGGCAGGCTGGTGGTTGCAGCTTGTGGTGATTCAGTGGCTTGGTGGTTGGAAATCGTGATGAGGCAGTGGGGTTGCTCGAATGGTTCAGCAGTTAGGTGGTGGATTGATGGTGTTGGTTATCTTTGCTGTTGAATTGGTAATGAGATGATGGTGATACCGGTGGTTGGTGGATTGATGTAGGTGAAATGGAGTAGGAATGAATTGTGTATTGCAGGGGATGACTTGGGTTGATGGAGATGGTGCAGGTTTCATCATGTATAATGGAGTGGTGGTGAAATAGATGATGAATATGAGGAAGGAGGTGGTGATGAATTTTATGCTTTTAGAATTGTGAATTGTGGTATTGGGGTAGACAAGCTTTCGACGATAAGGGCAGACACAGACAAGTGGTTGAGGGTGTAAAGAGGAAATAATAATATAGATTGTGGAAATGGGTGGTGCTGAATGGATGGAAAAAGAAAAGAAAACGTGGGGTGTTATGAAAAATGAATGTAAAGTTAGTGGAGAATAAATGATGGGAATCTAATGGGATTTTAGGATAATTAACTAAAAATTGGACTAACTTCGATCAAGATACGTATTTAAAATAGATATATTTTGAACTGAAAAATACATTTGAGAATAAATAAATTTTGAGATAAAAATTGAATTGCATATTTTGGAATTCAAATAATTTAATAAGGAACATTGTGATATTTTTACTGAATTTGGAATTTGAAATGATTTTGAAAATAATACTTTAAATAAATAATTAAAACAATATAATTTTAGAAATTCGGACATTTAATTCAAAATCGAACAAACTTGATATTTCTCGACTTGGCTAGACGAATCCGTCGCGGCGTTAACTTCAAAATAATAGGTGAGATAGTAGCGACACAATTTTCTAAATATTAAAATAATTATTAATTGCGTAAAAATTCTTGGTCGCTACAAAGCAGCTTGGGTGGAAATGTTTGTATATGAATGCATTGATTGGTTGGGGGCTTGAGATTCTTCGTTTTATACCTTTGGTTGAAGGGTTTTTGGTCAACGGGTATAAGTCAGCATTAACAAAATATTAAATTGTCTTATTTCTCTCTTCGTAGCATTTTTTACTCGAGCAAGTAAGCTTTTAAGGGTCTTTAAAACTTGGTACTCTAAATTCATCTGAATTGAGAGTTATTAGCCCAAAGCTCGTTACATGAGTCAATTAGAAAGCTTAAGGGAGAGAGGACTTACACATAAGATGCTAAAAAATCTTTCACTTTTCTTTATAGTTTTTGTGACTCGAGTAACTCAGTCTTTAATGGTTCTTAGTACCTATTGTCCCAATGTCATCTGGCTTGGGAGTCACCGACCCAAAACTCGCTAAAAAGAAAGAGTCGTCCATTAAAAAAAGTGCATGGTATAAGCCTATTTGATTGAATTTTCAGATACTGGGTGTGAGACTGAAAATTGATTACCTTCGATCTATTATGCATACTTATCTAATCCAGACTTCCTTGTGTGGAAAAAAATGCAATATATGAATGTTTAGAAATCACATAAATAGTAAAAGACCTAGAGATAAGAGAGAAAAGGAGTAAGGTTTTGATAATCCATGAGAGATGTAAGAAAAATAAAAAGAAAATCATTACTTGACCGCGTGGGATTCAGGTTTATTTATGCATAATTAGCTACACAGTGTTAAGTATGTTTTTACATGAGTTTGATTTGATTTCTGGTTATTCACACATAGAGAGTAAAGTCTAGCATCGGATAAATGGAAATATTTTTATGATGTTGTTCATCTTTCTCTTCTAAGGTTTAATGTTAATCTAAATCATTGAGGCTCATGGTAAACAAGTTCACAAAACAAAAATATTTGTTATTTGCATTTTTGTTTATAGTTTAGTTTTAATTTGTTCAATGACAAACAATAGTTTTAGTTTGGGGGTGGGGGTGGTTATAAGTATATTTTATACACTTATTTCTATCCTAAAAATGGGATTATTGTTATCGTTTTAGAATATTTCGTATTCATTTTGTTATTATTTGTTTATATTCCACAAATATCCCAAAGTCGAGAAAATGAAGGAATTGAGGCAAAATCAAGTCAATTGAATGATAAAAGTGCTAATTTGTGCAAATGAAGAGTTGATGAAGTCAATCGAGGTGAAAATTGGAAGAAAAATCAAAGAAATAACCAAATTGGGAGAAATCAAAAGTTCAGGGGCCAGATTTCTCTAATCGGAAGATGAAGGACTTGTTGTGCAAGTAAAGGACGAGGACCTACTTAATTGAATTCAAAAGATGAATTTGCACTCCATCCACATAAACGCGCGATCGCACATCTTGAAGGTGTTCGGTCGCACTCATGGTCGTTAAATGGGTAGAACTAGAAAAGCTACTACTGCTTGGCCGCACCAAGTTACACTGTGCGGTTGCACGCTTGTTCGCTGGGCCACGCAGGTGGGCATTTATCGCGAATTTCAATAGAATATTCTCCTTCTCGCCTAGGTTTCATATAAATTTATAAATACCAAAATTCAGTCACAAAATAAGGGTTCCCAACTTGTCAAAATCATACTGAAGGTTGTCAAATCATCAAGGGACCAATCTACGCCAATTTCAAGATTGAAGATCAAAGATCAAGATTATGATTTAGGGGATGAAATCCAAATTTATATATTGTGATTTATCTTCAAATATGTTTCTAGGTTAGATATTTTAATAGGATTGTGATGAACCTTTATTTTCGAGATTTCATATTTTGATTTATTATTTAATTTAAGCAATTTATGGGTTTGAGCAATTAATTTTGGATTATTTTTCATCTATAATTTTGGACCAATGATTATATGATGTATGTGATGTTTTTCCATGTTCGAAAGGGTGAAAAATCATTAGACTTGAATTAATTGTCACAAGATTCAATATAGAATATAAATATACCTCTATACTTTGTGTAATCTTCAATAATGTTCACAAAACCATAATGCTTTTCAACAAGTTTGGATTTGTCATTGGAATATAGTCAAATCCCTTTTAGAAAAAGGTTTTATTCACCGTTTGAAAGAGAGTTTTAATAACTTTAGAAACGTGAATTTTCAAAACCCCATAAATTGTTGTTAAATGTTTAAGTTAAAATATGAATGATGGCAATAAAGTGATTCACAATTCTAACATATTTGTTTCATAAGTTTATTTAAACCAATTCTTTTCTCTTTCTTAGATTATTAGTTGGTAATTTAGTTTTAGTTTACGAAAATTTTGAAAGCAATTTCCTAGTTTCGATTAAGGTCAACAATCTAAAATACAATTTGCTTAATCCCTGTGGGTACAATTTCTGGACTTAACATCCACTATATTACGTGTGCGATTCGTACACTTGCGGTCAGCAACAACCACCACCACCACCACTACCACCACCACCTCCTCCTCCTTCACCTTCACCACCAAAACCACATCAACACCACACCACACCAAAAAAAAAAAAAAAAAACCACCATACCACCCACCATCGTCACTACACTACGATGCAAGCAGCACCTCATCACTGAACGACAGTGTGGATGAAATGGTTGTACTAAATTCACAAAAATAGTGATGTGGATGAATTGCAGTGAATCGTGCCACCGCAGCAGTGAACCAGTATTCCAACACACTACCGTGAAGGTGCTACCTGTACACCTCTCCTACTCTGCGTGCAGGCGCCACTGTGCTCACAGCAACTCCTGGGCGTGCTGCAGACTCATTGATTCAGGACCAAAGCGCGGTGATAATGGACTCCACCAGTTCAGTAGGTTTGCGGCACTCCTACTATCACATGTAGCGGCAAAACTTTGGTTGTGGGTATAGCAATCGAGAATTTTTCATTCAATTATTAAATAATTATTTAATTTCTCAAAAACGTGTAGCTGGGACTTCATCCATTTTTAATTGAAGCGTGTTCGTCTAGCCGTGTCAATTATTTTGAGCAAATATAATTTTTAGTCCAAAAATCAATTTAAGCCCAAAATTATTATTTATTTTAAATTCAAATTATTTTTTAAGTCCAAAATTCTGATTTTCAATTTATTTATTATTCAATTTAATCCAATTTTTATCTTGTAAGACATCATACTTTGTTAGGTATTCCAATCGTATCAATCTTCCCGTACCCAACTCCTCACAATTCCATTCTAACTAAAACATTTCCCATACAAATCTACATATACCTTATTCAACTCGTTAGGCATGACACAACCACAAGTAGAAAACTTCAATCTTCACCTCCACAACCGGCTGCTACCTTCATCCCACACCACATTGCCTACTGCCGCCTATCAACCACCAACCACAACCCCTTAACCGATTGTTCCAATTGCACCAAACCGAATTCCACACAGCACAGGCTACAATCAGCAATCCAACACCCTCCATTGCCCAAACCGAGCCTCCCACAATCCGCCCTTGACCAAAACCATTGCCCAACACAAAACAACAACCAAAGACTGAACCACCATAACCAAACCACCCATCACCCACAATCTGCAAAAAATTGACAACGAACAACCAAGCATCACCGCCACCAACCACCTCGAAAACTGCACTGCCCATCTCAACTTCTCACAACCAATTGACATCAAACAACTAGAAAAACCAAAGAAATAAATAATCCACTACCTTACCTCAACCGCCACCTATTTGGACCGGAAAATCATAGCCCCAAGCTTGAATCCCAGCCTAGGTTACCTCGTTCTTTCAGCACCAGACTTAACCAAAATTCTTCTTACTTACACACGCCAACACTGCACTCATCACGCCACGTGCAGGCGGCGCCACCGTCTACTAGATGACCGACAACCATCGAGACAAAAGGCTTTAGGATTTGATTTTAGTAAAGTTTGATTTTATAAAAAGTGTTCCTTTAGCCCCTAGTTTTCTAAAACGCATTATTTTAGTCCCAAGCTTTGCAAATCTTTTATGTTATCCCCTACAGTTTTAAAATTATTTATGTTTTGAGCTCCAAAGTTTCAATTCCTAAAAGTTAACCTTTTTGTTTCTGAAAACTTTATCGTAGTCCCGAATCTTCTTTCAATTCAACTATTTTAAAATTTTCCAATTTAACCCCTATACTTTTGATTTCGTTTTAAAACTTTAAATTTCAAAACACTAATTTAAGATTTATTTTCAATTTCGATTAGACGAGCCGTTTGGACATTTAGAAGATTGAGATTTTTCCCGCTCAACTTGAAACTCATTAAAATTAAGGTAGGTTCATACTTCAAAAACATTTTCTTTTAACTGCACAATATTAAATAAATTAGTATTGTAAATTTCTACATGTTATTATGTGATTAATGAGAATTACTTGCCTTTGGACATGAGATTACTTGTCTCCGGGTATGAGACTACGTGCTTTCTAGCATGAGATTAGTTGCAAATATGCATGAGACTTTACTTGCTTAATGCATGAGAATTTGGAACTTAAATTGTATGATTATATGTGCTATATATTATATAGTTTAATTAATCTTGCGCCTATTGAGTATTTTTATGAAATGTTCACTGCTTCTTTACACTTACAAATTTTCAGATTGGGAGTTGGCGACGGAGCATGCGACGATGGCTATAGAATTATTAAATATGTTTTGATATAATAAATTAAACATATTTAATTTTGAGATTTCAAATTTATTATTATTGTTTAAGTTATTTTTGAACGTTTGAGTCATTGACTATTGAGTTTTTAAATGAAATTAATTTTTTTATTACTTCCGCTCAATTTTTATTTCAAATTTGAAATGTTGATCGTTGGAGTCATTTTTATAAATTATTAATGCGATTGAATATCAATTATTTTCTGCTCAATTATTATTTTTGAAAGTTAGTAGAAATGATGACGTGGCGATTCGGATGTTTAGAATTCAGGGGTTGTAATGAGAGGGAAGAGAACTTCGGCCGATGGTGGAAGGAAGAGAACTCTGCTGGTGGGGCTATAGATGAGAGGTAAGAGAGAGTGAAATTGGGAGAATTAGAGTTTGATGTGGGTGGATTGGTTTACGTGATTTAATTTAATTTTAATAATAAAGTATCTATTAATAAATATTAATGGATAATTAGGACATGATTTTAAAGTAAAACTTATAACCTTATTTTTCAAACGTAATTTTTAAACATAGGAATCTATGTAATTTTTCCTTATTTCAATTTAAAATGTAGTTGGGTTTTTGTTTGATAGCAACATAAAATGTTTAGTAAAAATTTTCAAAATGACAATTTTTTTTTTTTTTTTTAAAGAAAATTGATGTTCTGGATCTTAAGCAAAAATAAATAAATAAAAAATAAGAACAAGAATTCAAAACTATTTAAAATTATCTCATTAAACCAGAGTGGAACGGGACAATTGAAAGGATGGTCCAAGACTACCATATTGCTAGAAAAAGAAGTTTGGGATCGTTCCTTGTACTAAAGAATAGAGATACTCTGTTTAATAAAAGATTTTTATTTATAAATAAAGAGTATAATATTTTCGAGATAAAATATATTGTTGAAAAGTAATATGAAAAAATATGTATAGTTAAAAAATAATTTAGGAAATTGTGTTATTTATACTTAAATGGAGGCTAAGAAAACTAGGCTGAATTGAGATGTGTACAACAACAATAATAGAGTATATGACATTCTAGAACAATATATTTCTTGTCATATAATTCTAAAAAATTATAAAGTATATAACGTTCTACAACAATATGGGCAATATTTCTTGTCAATGTCATAGCTGTAAACAACGTTTTTCAATTTCGTAAAACTTATTTATTTCTAAACATAGTAAAAAATAAAAAATTCCAAATGAAGTTATAATTCATTTTCAATTCAGCATTCTAATAGAGGAAAACGGTAAACCAAACAGGGTCTTATTGCCAACCGTTTTTAACTGCTTTGGAATTTAAAAATTTCCTGCCATTTTTTCCCAACCCCTAAAACCTACTTCCATCTACCTCTACTCCCTTCATTTCATCAACAAATTTCAATTAATTCTTACTTATAAGTTATATCTTCAGATTTGATCCTGTGAATGACAATCAAAAAATACAAATATTGAAGAAACTGATTGCTCTAATTCAAATTAATGCAAAGCGTTCAACCACCACATTAAGCCTCCAAAGTTGTTGAAATTGACCCATCAAACATTACTTATATGACAAAATGCCATTCAAGGCTCCAAACCATCCTTTAAATCCTTCCAATTTGTCCTTATAATACTTGCATTTTCTTGATCATTGACAAATTTGCCCCCGAAGTACAGAAGATATGTCTACAGGAAATGCAGGAATGAGTAGCAGAGATGATAAAGAGGCTCTGGTGTTGGCTACTTTGCAAAGGTCTCCGACTTATGTTCGAGCCCGTACCGCAGTTTTTCGCAACCTTGCTGGGGAGATATCATTGGTTGATGTTAGTAAAGTTAAAAATTCAGAAAAGAAGGAAATCTTGGATAAGTTGGTTAAAGCAATTAATGAAGATATGGAGCTGTTTTTAGGAAGAGTTAGACAAAGATTTGATGCGTAAGTGATATCGAAATTTGAGTTTTTTTCTTTACTTTTATTGTTTTCCTTTTAAAAGTGGAATTATTATCGTATTCTGGTTTATGGGTGTTTTGTGTTTGTCCAAATAATTAGTTGTTTCATACACATTACACTTACTATATTTTCTAAATAAATAAATAAATAAATAAAAATTCTATATAAACCGAGTTTTACTTTGAGGATGAATTCTAAAATCATGTGAACTGTAAGCGCAAAAGATCTTATATGCCTTGATATACTTCCCAATTTCTACATTGTTATTTTATTTTATTTTGCTAGGTTTATTTGACTGCTATTGGGTTTCTAAGAACTATGGATCTGCTTTTTTTGTTTTTGTGGATTCAGTTCGAGTTTTGGGCAAAAGTAAATTGAGGTTCAAGTTGCATACTTTTTTTGGACAGTGAGATGATTAAAGAACTTTTTACTCTCCCAAATTCTGTATAATAGTTAGAATGATTCTAATATAACAACTGCTACTAATTCATAACGCGGTTGGCTGGTTGCCAATGAGATAGAGAAATATGAGTTGAAATCTTTATTTCGTTTCATTAACAGATTTTCATATTTAATAGTCAAATTTTCTCATGCTAACTATTCTATTTTGTGATAATTTCTTATTCCCTGGGTGATAGAGTGACTGCCAATTGTTGGGACATGTATTAAATGCATGAAGTTATTCCAATCTGACCATGTTCATTGCAGAGTTAATCTAGAATTTCCAAAAGTGGAGGTTCGGTTTCAGAATCTGAAGGTCGATGCATTAGTCCATGTCGGAAGCAGGGCACTGCCGACCATCCCAAATTTTGTTTTTGATATGACTGAGGTAGGCTACAGAATATAGATTTTATTATTGTAAAAGCATTTTACTCAGCATTGTTCTAATGCTAATGTTTCTACGGAAAAAAGAATTTCTTGAAGCAGCTCAGGATTTTCCCTGGTAGAAGAAAGAACTTATCTATATTAAACAACATCAGTGGAATCATTCGGCCTTCAAGGTAGTTCTCGAGCTTCATTGAGTGGTCAATCAACACTTTCATATTAATGAACTTAAGTTATCATTTAGGTTGACTCTCCTTTTGGGGCCCCCAAGCTCTGGAAAGACCACATTTCTTTTGGCTCTTGCAGACCGTCTTAGTCCTAGTTTGCAGGTACAGTGACATTGTTTTTAGTACTGATATTAATGTTTATCAATTTTCATCATTTCAAACAATTATCTAGTGAACAATAGTTTCATGAAAGCAAAGTCACAAGTATCTATAGTACCACTACTTATTTTTTAAATTGCACCCTCAGAATTAACTCAGGTATTTCTTCATTTGATATTGGAGCCCTTGAGCTGTATTGATCTATGTACTAACTTCTATAAACATTTGATTAGCTATGTGCTACTATAGTCCTCTGAATCCTCTCACTTTCAGTAAATGCACACCATTGAATCATGAAGAGCACAAAAATGCTTTTCTTCTTGGAAAATAGTATGTCGACTAGGCATCTCCATGTCAGAAAATATTCTGTTGATATCCTGGAAATTTCCAATAATTTGTTATCCCTGCATCTGGTTGGCCAATGTGAGAGCCGAACCAGGAAATTGGTCTTACATAATAGTTATTTTTGTCTTTAGTTATTGTGTGGGTTTTTTCTTCCTATCAGTGTAGTAAAACTACTTTGAAGATGTCAGGGAAAATTACATATAATGGACACTATTTGAAGGAGTTTACACCGCAGAGGACTTCAGCATATGTTAGCCAGCAGGATTGGCACATTGCAGAGATGACAGTGAGGGAGGTCCTTGAGTTCTCAGGGCACTGTCAGGGTTCTGGATTTAAGAGTGGTACGCTTAATTAGAGATTCATGATAATGTTATTTGAAGCAAATTTTTAAGCACATGTTTCTTATATGTGTTATGTGAAATTTGGTTGACGAACCATCAACAATTGGCATAGAAATGCTTAGGGAACTTCTAAAAAGGGAAAAATATGCTGGAATAAACCCGGATGAAGATATAGATATGTTCATCAAGGTAAGTTTCCTAGTTGAAGCTGTCTTAAATTAATGTGGCTCTGAAGTCTGTATACGTGTCTCAAAAGCGCATGTCTGTATCTGTATTGAAATATTTGTTTTCTCCTAGGCAGTGGCACTAGGGGAACAGACAAGTTTTCTTGTTGAGTATGTCATGAAGGTACAGTAAGATTATACCGTATTTTCTCACTTCTGAGAATAATAAGGTCCATGCTTATTTTTGGTCCACTATTGTTGCATTACTTCTCATACATCCATCTGAATTTTAACAAAGATATTAGGATTGGATATTTGTGCTGATACATTGGTGGGAGATGAAATGCTCAAAGGGATCTCTGGGGGCCAGAAAAAGCGACTCACAACTGGTAGCTCCTCCACATTACTTTGATGTAGCTTGTTTCCAAGTGCGGAAAATGTTCAGCTTTGGGTACTAACGTATAAACATTTCGGCAGCTGAACTTCTCATGGGTGCATCTAGGGTCCTCTTCATGGATGAGATATCAACCGGACTAGATAGTTCAACGACTCATCAAATTATCAAATATCTAAGGCACACAGCACATGCTTTTGATTGTACAACACTAGTATCGTTGTTGCAACCGGATCCTGAAACTTACGAGATGTTTGATGATATAATTCTTTTAAGTGATGGACAAATTGTGTATCAGGGGCCTCGGGAAGCTGCAATTGAATTTTTTGCATTTATGGGTTTCAGGTGTCCATATAGAAAAAATGTTGCCGACTTCCTACAGGAGGTACTAAGCTGGGGTCCTTTGAACTTAAGTTATGCTCGTTGCATTCATATATATTGGCTCACCTCTTGAATACTCATGAGCAGGTTACATCTGAAAAGGATCAAGAGCAGTATTGGTTCCTCGACAATCGTTACAGATATGTATCTGTTGATAAGTTTGTAGATGGCTTTAAATCCTTTCGTGTAGGAAATTCTTTGTCCCAGGAGTTGGCCATTCCATATGACAAACGTTACAATCATCCAGCTGCTCTATCAACTAGTACTTATGGTGTGACAAGGGCCAGGCTTCTATGGATTAGTTTCTCTTGGCAAATGCTACTACTGAAGCGGAATTCATTTGTATTTATTTTCAAATTTGTACAGGTAATTTTTCTTTCTCCAACTCTCTTGCTATAACCAAAGTGAAATCTTCTGATCCTGTCCTCCTTTTAGTTATTGACTGTCAGAACCCAAAATAATAGAAGTGAATTGTACTGTACAGTATGACCTGCAAATGCTTATATGGGAAAAATGTGTTGCATTTGCAGCTCCTTCTAATTATTTTGATCATTATGAGTGTGTTCTTCCGAACAACAATGCATCACAATACACTTGATGATGGAGGTGTATACCTTGGTGCACTTTACTTTGCATTAGTTATGATTCTTTTCAATGGATTCATGGAGGTCCCAATGTTGGTAGCCAAGCTTCCCATTCTTTACAAGCACAGAGACCTTCAGTTCTACCCCTGCTGGATATACACTCTTCCCTCTTGGATTTTGAGTATTCTCCCTTCACTGGTAGAATCTTTTGTATGGGTAGCTGTCACATATTATGTCATCGGCTTTGATCCCCAAATAACTAGGTATTTTTTTCTTCAACATGTGGTTTTATCCTTCCTTCTTTTTCATTTCCTGCTTTTTTGACATGGTAAATATAAATGTATATCTTTCTTGATGATGTGCAGATGCTTAAAGCAATTCTTGTTATACTTCGCTTTGCACCAGATGTCAGTATCCCTTTTCCGCGTGATGGCATCATTAGGCCGAAATATGATAGTTGCCAACACATTTGGATCTTTTGCAATGCTTGTTGTCATGGCTCTAGGAGGCTTTATTCTTTCAAGAGGTCATTGATAATCTGTAACATAACTGTTTTGTCTCTAGGAATATGTTCTTGACCAGTCTTGTGGCCTTTTCTTTTCCAAAAGAACAATAATATCACACTGAGTTTATGATAACCTTTCTCAATCCAACAGATAGCATCCCAGTTTGGTGGATCTGGGGTTATTGGTTTTCTCCTTTGATGTATGCCCAAAATGCAGCTTCAGTGAATGAATTTCTCGGCCCCTCCTGGGATAAGGTACAACGATATATTGGTTTTGTATTACTGTCTTAACTGCATTTCCCTCTATCCATAAATGTGATTTATTCGTTCCACTATTAAAGATGCCTGCAATTGTTAAGTTTTAGGAATCCTGAAAAAATTGTATGGAACAAATTCCTGAAAGATAATGCACATCAGACATTGGATCCTCTCTTGGGATTTAATAAGTTATACTACAGTATTACACTTTTTTTCTTTTTTTCTTTTTTTTTTTTTTAAGTTCAAGGCATTAGCATTTATTTTCTTCTTTCTGAGGTCAACATCAATTTACAAGTCATAAAAAAAGGAGGAAATAAAATAAATGGTTACAGAACCACTTCTTAATTAGAATACCGTAGAAAACCTATTCAGTTACTCAGTTTTTGATGTATTTAGTAGAACAGGGAAAAAGGCTTTCTGCTAGATATAATTTCTTTCCATTTACTCAGTACCTGACCTTTTTTCTTATTGTACAATCGACCTTTTCTTTTCTGTCATAGAAAGCAGGGAACAACAGTACTTTGTCTTTGGGAGAGACGTTACTCAAGGTTCGCAGCTTATTTCCTGATAGCTATTGGTATTGGATTGGTGTTGGAGCGTTGTTTGGATATACACTACTATTGAATATTCTCTTCACATTAGCTCTGACTTACCTAAACCGTAAGTTTCGTCCCCAAAGATCAAATACATCATAGTTTCCGTATTGCTGACAACTAGGAAATTCTGCTTTCTATTTCTCAAGTATATTGATTATCAATCTGCCATACAATTATCATTAAGTAAACGTAAACAGGCACCCTCACTTTATAGAATCAATGCTTTGATCATTAAAACATATATATCATCATCATTGTACGCCATCTTTGGATGTTCCCGGATTTTGGACGTGTTTATGCCTTTTACCAGAGAAAGTTAGTTATGTTTAGCATAGGAGCTTTCTTCATTAACTAGTCATGACTACTGAATATGACAAAAGAATGAAGGATGTCCAAAAAACTTATAGAAACTTCAAAATTCAAATTTAGAAAGCATTTAGTTTGATTTGTATTTGCTCAAATTGATCTGTAAGAATCTGCATAGTCGTCTGTAGAAATGATCTGACATATCTCTCTAGACTAGCAAATAAGGCATACCGTAATTCTCCAGCTACCTTATTGTTCCATTCTATAACAAATAAAATTGTCTCTTCCAATCTTTTGCAGCCCTGGGGAGTCAGCAAGCCGTTGTTTCCAATGAAGATTCCAAAGACAACAAGGGACAAGATAGTGAATCGTCCATCATTTCTCTCAGAGAGTTTCTTCAACATTCACACTCGTATAGAGGTGTGCTAAATAATTATACTTGTTGATTTGTTTCCTTCTCTTGATTTAGCATAAAAGTTATTAGCATTTTCCTTTTAATTCAGGAAATAACAATAATAAACAAAGAGGCATGGTTCTTCCTTTTGAACCTCTTTCAATGTGCTTCAGCGACATCAGCTATTACATAGATGTTCCTCCGGTATATTACATCAACTCTCGAGAGGTTTGGAACTCCATATTATTATGAATAAATTTATTATTCTTACCCGGTTACCCTTTTAATGCTTCAGGAACTGAAGGGACAGGGCTTACCAGAAGACAGGTTACAGTTACTGGTAAATGTCACTGGAGCATTTAGGCCAGGTGTACTTACTGCATTAATTGGTGTTAGTGGTGCTGGAAAAACTACACTCATGGATGTTTTAGCTGGTAGGAAAACTGGTGGATATATTGAAGGCAGTATCTATATTTCGGGATACCCCAAAAAGCAAGAAACATTTGCAAGAATTTCAGGATACTGTGAACAGAATGATGTTCATTCCCCGTGTCTGACTGTGCATGAATCGCTTCTCTTATCTGCTTGTCTCCGGCTTTCTTCTCAGTGTGACTTCAGAACACAAAGGGTAACACTTGTCTCCTTTTCTATTTCTTTTGTTCTATTATCTCTGATTTCTGATTCTTTCTGAATGTTTTATATTGATTTCAGGCTTTTGTAGATGAGGTCATGGAACTAGTTGAGCTAACTCCACTACGTGGAGCATTAATTGGTGAACCAGCAGTTAATGGTTTGTCAATAGAACAAAGGAAAAGGCTGACAATTGCAGTTGAGCTCGTCGCCAATCCTTCTATTGTGTTCATGGATGAACCGACTTCAGGACTCGATGCCAGAGCTGCTGCTGTTGTGATGAGAACTGTGAGGAATATTGTTGACACTGGACGAACAATTGTTTGCACTATTCACCAACCCAGCATCGACATTTTCGAATCTTTCGATGAGGTTTCCTTCTTTTATCTACTAAGTGATGTTTACTAAAATCACTGCTTTTATTGTACAAATTTTCATCTCTAAATTATTTCTTCTTGTTTTTCTTTTTTTTCTTTTTTCTCAGCTTTTACTCATGAAACAAGGTGGACAGCTCATTTATGCTGGTCCATTGGGAAACAGATCATCAAAACTTATTCAATATTTTGAGGTGAACTCTGTTTGATGAATGTCCAATCTATTATTTTTAGTCTATCCTTAGCTTGACAGTATCTAAAAACTCCGTGACTATTTTGTCTTCATTTCTAGGCTATTCAAGGAGTTCAAAAAATCTGTCCAGGATATAATCCAGCTACCTGGATTCTAGAAGTCACATCAACAGCAGAAGAAGTTCGCCTAAGTTTGGACTTTGCACAAATTTATCGTCAATCAAATTTATTCCGGTATGCTTATTTTCTTTTCTTTTCTTTTTGGAAGAGTTATTTCTATCCTATTTCTCTTTCTATTTATTTTCTTTCAACTCTTTCAGGAAAAATAAAGATCATGTTAAAAGGTTAAGCATACCGGATAAAGATAAATTTGATTTAAGCTTCCCGAGCAAATATTCACTGTCCGTTTTCGGTCAATTTCTGACGTGCCTGTGGAAGCAAAACTTGTCCTACTGGCGAAACCCACAGTACACTGCCGTGCGCTTCTTCTACACAGTTATCATTTCCTTGATGTTTGGAACTATATGCTGGAAATTTGGTTCAAAAAGGTGCCCTTCGAAACTTTGACACTTCTACATATAGAAAGTGCATTAATAGTTCTTAGATCTTATTTTCTTATAAAAGAAGAGGAATGAACTTTGACCCTTCTACTATATTTTATGTAACTGATTATAAAGAAATCTTCGTGTCGGTTTTAATTGGTAAAATTTATCTTTGCAGAGAAACTCAGCAGGATATATTGAATGCTATGGGATCCATGTATGCAGCTGTCTTATTCATTGGGATCACAAATGCTACTTCTGTGCAACCGGTGGTTTACGTTGAGCGGTCTGTTTCATATAGAGAGAGAGCAGCAGGAATGTATTCTGCACTACCGTTTGCCTTCGCCCAGGCACGGAACATTGCCTTCTTTATCTTTTTGATCTTATTACTTTTCAATATAGTTTATGATCTTGGAATGATATTCCCTTCCCATTTTATTAAACCTTTTCTGTGCAGGTTATAGTTGAGCTCCCATATGTATTTGTGCAGTCAGTTATATACAGCACTATCTTCTACTTCATGGCCTCTTTCGAGTGGAATAAATGGAAGTTTCTTTGGTACATATATTTTATGTATTTCACATTGCTGTACTTCACCTACTTTGGAATGATGACAACTTCTGTTACGCCGAATCACAATATTGCTGCAATCCTCGCTGCGCCGTTCTATATGATGTGGAATCTTTTCAGCGGCTTCATGCTTTCTCGCATGGTAATTTATCCACTATCACTACCACTTCTTGAGTTTCCTAATCATGTCACTAATGCACATCACCTTCTTCTCTATCTTTAACAACACTCCAACTCTTGATTCGAGTTACGATTTTAGAAAATTTAGAATCATCATTAGTAAAACAAAGACTCTCATTGATTGCCAATCCATCCTATCATAATTTTTCTTCTTTGATCAGAGGATTCCCATATGGTGGAGATGGTATTACTGGGCAAATCCTATAGCATGGAGCTTATACGGACTTCTGACGTCCCAGTACGGAGACATAAACGAACCAGTAAAACTTGCTGATGGCATTCACTCACTGCCAGTCAAGCAATTTCTAAAAGACGAGTTCGGGTTCAGGCACGATTTCTTGGGTGTTGCTGGTTTTGTTGTGGTTGGTTTCTGCATACTGTTTTCAGTCACTTTTGCATTTGCAATCAAATTCTTTAACTTTCAGAGAAGATGAAGATGAAGAAGAAGTATTGAACTCACTTTCACATTCGTGTTGTGTAGTTGTAATACATTCGGTAAAGTGGACTGGACAATCCTGGTCCATAATCCTGTCCGGTTAGTATATATTCTGTGCCAAACACATCATTGGTGTCTTGAGAGCAGATTTCTTATGCCAATTTTACTTAAAAGCATAAAGAGAAGTCAACAGATGAGAGTTAATTTACTGCTTTGCTAAAGAAGCTTGCAGAAGCAAGAGCATATGTATCAGAGAATACAATGATAGTTTAAAATGTTGATTGTTACACAGTTCTTGGGTTTACTCAAAACTGTATAATTTGAGTATTAGTTGATAATTTTACTATAACTCTCGTTTTACTTGCAATGTGTTCGGTTTCTTGTTTTTAAATGGTTTATAAACTATTTTTTTTACACAATTTCTCAAACCACTTTTCAACCGCACATTTTCTCTCTCCAATTTTTAACCACACATTTTACCTAAAAAACACAAAAAAATACATAAGAAACCGTGTGAAGGCCGCCGAACAAAGTGTTAATCGGTGAAGCCATAGTTTATGCCCCTGTTTCGTGAAGATTAAAATCATATTTTTAGTAAATTTTAATAAAAGTTATTGGATTGTGTGTTCTGAAAGTTATGGAACCTATGAAATAGTGATTAAAACTGATTGTTGATTTTGACTCAAGATTTTAATTTGTACCAAATAGGTATGTAATAATTGGATTAAAGTATTTTTACGGACTAACATTCAAGCATCATTAGTAGGCAATATATATGCCACAAAGTATAATTCACGATATTTGAAAAAAATTATTAATTTATTCTCTAATAAATTGGTTGTTGTATTAATATAAAGTTACATGTATCCATGAATCGTCTTGATATTATAAATCGGGTGCTTAAGTTGTTAAAACGGAACATTCGATTTATAATTTGATCCTAAATTTATTGTCCACGATTGGTAATAAAGTTGGACACCATATTTTAATAAGATCATCGCGATTTTATTTAAATTTTGGCTTTGACTTTAGTAATAAAATTGAGAATACATTTTAAATGTATTGGATTGAACCACATAAAATTTAATTTGTGGATTTGACCATGCAAATTTAATTACACTTGATTATCATACGTGACACCTTAATCCTGAGCGACAAATGAATTTTGATTATTAACTTGAAGTTCTTTGAAATACCTAGATCGAATGAATTTTGATTATTATATTCCTAGATCGAGACATGTGTCATGCTTTACATGTAACATGCTCCTAACCGTTCATAATATAAACAAATTGTTTGGTTAGAATCATTACCCCCTAATATAGAGTTACGGTCGCTATCACATCTCCAGTAAAGGCACTGTTCCATCAACTTGCAACCTGCAGGAAGGTCAAATCCCCCTAATGCACTTTGACCTGTCTTATCACTGGTCCGAGGCATGTACTTCGGGTAACTCTAGTTCGGAACAAGTAGTTCGGTCATACTTGGTTCGACCAATTTACCTCCTAAGCAATACAAAAATTCACAATGCTTCGAGCACCTCTGGCAACCAGTGGGTCCCTTGTGAACTCCCATAAGTGACGTGCCGAGCTTCATTCAGGCGTGGTAGTAACAGAGATAAAACCCGAATCTGAGATCTACTATTTATTGAAGAATTGTATCCATTTTTGTCTAGTTTTCAACGCATTTTGAATTACCTCAATTGAACATCAAGATCAATAGTTATGATAAAAATATTGAAGATGACACGTGTAAAATTTGAATAGAAAATTGTGTACGGCTACACGGTTTCATTTTGGGAGCCAACTCTGGATTTTTGTATTATTTTTATTTCTTTTTCCATTTTTTTAATTCCCATGATAGTTGTACTATTGAAGGACCTCTTTCAAACCCTAAAGCAACAGTTTTAAAGCTTGTATTTGTGAAGAGATTTGGTGAAGGTAAATCCATCCTTGTAATGTTCTCTTTGAAATTTCTTAAACTATTTTAGGGTTTATTATTCTTGTATTGTTGAATTCACAATCTTGTAATATACTTATTTTCTATCCATTGAGTTAGTGTTTATTCCTTAGAATTTTGACTATGTTAAGTTTGGGTCAAGTTTTTGTATTAGAGCTTGGCTCTAAAATTGGTAAATCTATCATTTAAATTTTTGTTCTTGTTATTCTTCATCACATTCAAAAAAAAAAAAAAAATTACAAAAAAAAAAAAAAAAAAATCGAGAAAAGTATTTATTGTGCATTTATTGCTTCAACTTTGGGCTTTTGGCATTTATTATCATCTTGAGTTTTAGGATTTCACAACTACCTATGCTATATTCATTAAAGACTATATAATTTTGTTCACAAGGTGATTGATAATTTGTCTTCAAAAAACTACACTATTAGTGTTTTGTTGTTCATCATTCAAGTCTTGTAAACTCTTTGTTGTTGTTCAAAATCCTTTATTACTTTGTGCTTCTTAGTCTTTAGCCTACATATCACTAAACTCTTTTGGGTATAACAAGTAATGATATTCCACTTGCTATTGTGTCTAATTACTTCAAAGTCCTCTTGTTTGGTTATGGTTTAACTTCACAATAATTAATTTTCACGGTCTAGTTGATTACCTTCTTTAGAGAGCTTGAGAAAAGAAAGATTTGAGTGGAAAAATGCAAGAATGGTGAACTCATTATCAGGTAAAAGTCTAAATTGAGTGAAATTGTGAGGACACTTTCACACTTGCACAACATGTCCAATGCGAATACTTCAAATGGGCAAAATTCCAATGCCTAAACTCAAGAATTGCAAAAAATGTTGCAAACTCCTTCGACCACAATGACTAGACAAATGAAGGAGATAAAGGGAATGTTAGATATGTTGGAAACAAGAAGAGAAATCACACCACCAAGGGATATTGGTGGACGAAAGGGTAATAGGAAAGGAGTTAGGTATGAATTGGAGAGTGAAGGGGGTAGTGATCAAAATTGGAACACTTGTAGAAGTAGAGGAGAAAGTTTTGATAGGGGGTTTGACCAGGGGCATCGAAGGGAGCATAGAGGTAGAGATGGAGTGGATGTTTATATAACAAAGTATAGAAATGTTATTAAAAAATCATTTTGTCAGTTTATTTTTCTAGATTCTAATAAAATAAAAGTCAATAAAATTAGTAGTTTCTACGAATGTGGTTCAAAAGGAATTGAAGAAAAATAGGTTTAAAAAATAGAAGCCTAACTCAGAGGTGATTTTGCTAACTTGTGTCCTTGATCATTTGGTCATGCAAATAACGATTCAGAATACTATTACATTTTAGTATAGAAATAAAGAATTCGATAAAACAAGGACGACAGGATGTTGAATATACAAGAATTTACTTTCTAAGTGATATAAAAATCAATAGAATTCTGTAAAACTCTTCAAATGGAAGTCTCTAGAAATATGTAACTCGTGATACTATAAAGTATTCGTTTGGTAAACCAAATAAACTGATTTATAAATCAGTTTATAAATTATACAATTTTTCAAAACCATTTTTTAACCATATATTTCTCTCTTCAATTTTAAACCACTATCTCTTACCTTAAAAATAAAAATAAACTAGTTTATAAATCACAAAGTATTACAAAACAGAGGCAAAAGTCTATTAAAAGATCCTTCCTTAAAAATGCTTCCGCAAGTCTTTAAAAATGCTCATATTGAATATACCATCCTTAGTTTCACGGATCGCAGGTTTAGTTCACGAGGTTTTTCGCCTCTAGGTAGCTTACCTCTCATTCATTGGCCGGCGAGGCAGAACAGCTGGCACACATGCACGCTGATGGGTAGGATGTAAGGGAAATACCTGCAATATGATCATATCATTAGAGCACTTCATGGTAAAATAGGCCAACCGCCTAGCTGTTTCCGACTTACCGAATCGAATGGGGAGATAAGCATTTTCACTGCGTGACATTCTCCCCCATTCGGATCCGCTTATGTTCTCGTAGCGGGAAGCGAGCTTCGCATCAACACGCACTCCTCAATTGCAGAATTAAAATGGTACCATCCCCTTATGGACGAGCATTCACATGGTGGCACTCTCACACTTGCTCGTTGTACCTTGTACATACCGCCTCCGATACCAACCTTCACCATTTGCCCCCATAAGCAGTAGTTCTTCGGTGGACGACCTCCAGCCTCAGGGCCTCCAGCACATGTCGAAGCACATACCCACTACATTCTCGTAGGCCCTGCAAAATGCGCTTCACAAAACTCCCTCAAAGCAATCGCGCAACGCTGCCCAGCACACCCGTCTTCCCCATAGCTATCTTCTTCGTGTTCCGCATGCTTGCCGAAACGATCCGTGGCCCAAAATCTTTTCTCCGCGAGAATTCATGTCATTGATCTCCACAAGACTAGCAACACATTCAAGCATGCGGGCTTTGATACCAACATTCACGGATCGCAGGTTTAGCTTCCGAAGTTTCTCGCCTCTAGGTAGCTTACCTGTCATTCGTTGGTCAGCAAGGCAGAACAGCTGGCACACATGCACGCTGAAGGATAGGATGTAAGGGAAATACCTGCAATATGATTATATCATTAGAGCACTTCATGGTAAAATAGGCCAACCGCCTAGCTGTTTCCGACTTGCCAAACCGAATGGGGAGATAAGCATTTTTACTACGTGACACTTAGATTTGAGCCTTGTGTCTCGAGCCAAGCTTAGTTTTTAAATACTGAAATCTCTATCACTTTCAATGTTAGAAATAACATAATATTGTCGAATTAAGTATAAATGACAAGATGTGAGTAAACAATATTTTAACGAGCTTTTGGTACAATATTATCTAATGGGGGATTTGCATAAATACCCAACTTTTAGTATCATAATTGAAACTTACTTCATTTTAAAGAATAACTGAAAAATATTCTTTTTCGTTTTTTTTTTTTTTTTGCTGAAAAATACTGTTTTTGTTACAAGTATCATGATACTTTGAAGTATCACAACACGATACTTAATTTTTTGTATCATAATATGAAACTTTATCAAAATTTTATGATACTTTGAGCGAAATTAGAGTATTCCAGCTTGAAACATTACACTTTTTTTATGCTAGTTTGTATTAGACATAAAATCAAACGGGTTTCTTGCAATATTATCTATGGCCAAATCATCACCATCATTACCCACAGGCAACAAGTAGCAAAAAATCAATCTAAAGAATAAATGTGGAGAAATGAAGGCTTCTTACTCACAAAAATGCCTCGGCCTTCTTTTCACCTATTTGGTGCACCACGTTCGAGAACTCTCTATCTTGGGTTGATGGCTGCTGGCCATCATCGTTTTTCAGCCTCGTTTACGTACTTTGTGGATCTGAAACCGACTTCAGACTCCAAGACTTTCTTCAAGATTCTATTAACTTTGTTGCCTTACTAACAATTCTTGACATATTCAACTTCAACCACTTGATTTCTTTCTCTTGGAATGCATAAAGTATCTCTGCTAGCTTGTGCACTGCTGTGTCTTGCTGTTGTGGGCTGAATGAAGATAGGTGCTACAGCACTGGTAATGGCGTCAGGAAAGAAGACGGTGGTGAGTTGTTGGTTGTGCGAGTGGGGGTTGATGCGGGTAGCGGTAGTGGTAGTGGTAGTGGTGAGTTGGTGATTGTGTGGTGATAGTGAAGAAGACGAGCAACTGTGTTGATGGAGGTAGCAACGATGGTGGTGAAAAGAGAAGAAGATGATTGGCGTATTTTTCAGAAAATTTCTTCTGGATCGTAAAAACCAATTTGATGATATAAAGGCAGTATTGTGCGAAATTATCCCTATCTAGTATTGCAAAAGACGCTAGTGTCTTCTGTGCTCTTATTGGCAATAAATTACTGGTTCAAATATTGCATCTGTTCCATAAAGATAGATTTGATTTTCTATCCATATATATCAAACTATATACTACTTTTCTTATTGAAAGTATAAATTACCCCTATATCACGTTTTTTGTTATCAACAAATATATACTAATTAGTAATCAATTTATATTATTATTTAATGTAAGGATATATTAGTAAAATTGTAAAGAAAAGTTGTATTTTCAACTATATTAATTACATTTCTTAATGTGTGGAAAAAAGAAACAAAACTATTTTTATGGGACAAATAAAATACTCCCTCCGTTCTGTGAAGATAGACTTGTATTCCTTATTTGTCTATCCCAAATTATAGATCACTTTCCTTATTGAAAGTCAACATATTTTTAAATTTTCTAATATGCCCTTATTTAATATCCATTATTATCAACAAATATAAAATAATCATATTTATTACATTATTTAATGTAAGGATATATTAGTAAAATGTAAGAAAAAAATTATATTTTCAACTGTATTAACATTTTTTTAATCTATGTGAAAATTAGAGCAAGTCTATCTTCAAGAAACAAATGAAGAATTTTTTTATAAAACTGAATGCTAACATTAGGTGCCCCAACCACCCATACCATGAGACTTGGCAAATGATATAAATTGCAAGTCATGTCCAAAGTCAACTAGAATCGGAGTACTACCCCCCCCCCCCCCAACTCGACTAACAAAATGCCTATCAAATTCAAATATTCGACCTCTGCACTATCATCGTTTGCAAATCTCCAATCTGTCAGTTTGAATGTGCCCTGAAAGAAAATATTTCTTTATAGAGACTACTTTGATAGGCTTGTGGTTTCTTAAAAATAAAAACACGTTCATCTATAACCTACAACTTCAAAACAGTAATATATCTAAAGCTAGTAAAGATTGTTCATTTATGTAAACTGTACAATATTAGATAACAATAAAGAAAAAGTTATCCTGTCCGAAATCGGATCCTACGCTATCTACTTAACGTGCGCTAAGGGGTGTTTGGCAGTATACTGTCTATACTGGATATCATACCACAGAAGTTCAATGATACGCAATCGAAAGCCTGATCACATTAGAGCTTTCTCAGACAGTAAATTTTCACTTGTTAGCAAGGAGTAACTGGTAAACAGCAGTCAGAAGAGATAACAGTAAAGAGTTGTACAGTTCCTAATAATCTATCAAGTTCACAAGGAAATTACAGACCATGAAAACTGAATCAATTTTTTTACATGACAAACGCAAGCTACAACTGTAGAGATCCTGCCCCCCAATTTTGTCGTCATTTCCAGAGCTTAACAATTTTGTCGTGACTAGCAGAAGCTACAAGACCCGAGGCTGTTGATACGGCCAAAGAAGCTATCAATCCTTCGTGAGCTGAGAGGGTCATTGTCTTCTTCTCCAACATGTTCCAAAGCTCCACTGACTGTAAAAAGTTCATAGTATTTAGAAAATGATTCGTTGGAACTTAACCGAAAAGCCTAAAGTAACAGAATGAGAATTTACATGGATTGAAAATGAATGGTAAGCTGGCATCTATTCAACTTCAACCAGCCAGGGTCTAACAACTGACCCAAGAGAAACATGGGCTAGTTACCATAAGCAGCTTAAACCAGTCCCGTTAGTTAAGTCCCTGTCTGGGCCCCATTATAATGAGTTTTTGGAGTAACTGTATTTTGGAATAGTGATTTTTTAGAAAATGTGTATTTTGGAATAGTGATTTTTTAGAAAATGTGTAGTTAAAAAAAAAAAATAAGGAAAAGTTTTTGGTTTACGTGTAAATATTATTTTATTGGAGAATGTATGATTAAAAATAAGAAAGAGAAAAATGTATTACAATCAAAATGGGACTCAAAACAAGGGCTAAATATATAACTCATGGCTAAATCCTAGGATGGTCCTTGTCAAAAAAAAAAAAAAAAAATTCTAGGATGGTCAACACATGGTGACAGCTTCGGCAAGCAGTTCACAGGTTAATCATCCCTAGACTCGTCGAATCTAAACACATGAATCAGAAGTATTCTTGGATTCTAAAATTTAGATGCAAGATTTTTAAACCCTCAATCACATTTCCACAACGCAAACACATGGAGATCCAATCTGAGGTAAATTTTTCATTCAATGAGATGATTATGTCCAACTTTTGGACAAGGGAGAAAAAAAGAAATATAATAAGCTCCAACAGCAAGAATACACCATTTAACATGTCAGTTACACAATATTATCTACGTTTGGACAGTATAAAGAACAAAACTGTAGCCGTGTGTTTTTCAACAATTTTCTGTCAAATGCTATTCATTCCTCCCTATTAAACATGCTTTAAAAGCTAAATTCCAATATGCAGAAGCCAGTCTTCTTTTTGTTAAACACATTTAAAAAAGCAGGTTCTGAGGTACTAAAGTTTCAGAAACTCTACGCCAAAAGTACTCCACTGAAGTTGACTCTTTCTTAAGGGGAAAATAATCAGTTCCATTTGCAAACAACCATCTTCTTTTAGTTAATTTTATCCTCTGTTTTGAGCGAGGGGTTGACATAAAATTGTATTTACATATGAGCTCGTCGGTTTACTCAAATACAACCTACGCAAATTCAATAACTACCGAAAAAGGCTTATCAAATGCAAAAGAGATGACTTGCCTGGTAACAGCCAATGACCAGCAATGAAGAATATGTAGGATGGAAAACGCAGGAGTGGAATTTGTTGCCATTACAACTAAGCTCGTGCAGACAATCACTTTCACTCCCGGATCTCAGTGTCCAGACACGCACTGAATCCTCACTGACAGATGCCAAGAGATCGCCAGAAGGATCCCAACAAACAGAATGAATTGGTTTTGTATGACCCTAAAGTGATAGTATGGGGGCACATCACGTTAGGGAGAAAAATAATAGACGTCAATTAAAAATTATAAACTAGCGGCAAAAACAATAAATAAATGGTAAGATAAAAGAGATCATTCATGTCCAGAAGATGCAAGTGATTAAAACTCACTCGTAGTATCATTTTTGTAAATATGGATACATAATTAATCCCTGAGATTTAGCCTGAACATTGGAGCATAATTTATGCATCCATATCTCAAATAAGTGTCTGTTCAGATAGCTTATTGCAAATGACAAAAAAATTTCCTTTCATGTTCATTGAACAATGTGCAAAGAACATGCAAACGGATTATTAAATCCAATTATCAATTATTAGCCAACTCATCAGTATCTAGACCTCTATGTTCATTTCCAACATGTGCGTCTTTGACTTGAGCAATTTGTCAAGATCAGAAATAATTATAGTGGTGAGTTATTACTCTGTCATGCTCTCCTACTTGTCAGATGCTAAATAACTTGCACTCATACATAATTTTTGCCATGAAAAGATCATAAACACAACTTCCAACAAACAAAAAATTAAAAGTATACGTTTGATTTTCTCCAACATCCATTTCCAATTATTATTTGCTGGATACATCATACATGTTTAGCATTATGTTAAATGCTTGCTTACAGAGTCTCATTTTACCAACTTTCCAAATTATCAATGCCCTGCACGGGGTTCAGGGGGAACTGACCTTCATTGAATATCGACAGGTCAGTGTCTCCGCATCCAATATAGATAAAACATTTTCAGCTGCTGCAGCAAGATATCTTCCCAGACGAGGTTGAAATCTGACCTGGCCAGTGCCACCCTAGTCCAATCGGAGTAGGAAATATCAAACAAATTAATTGCCTTCACAATTACCTAATTGGGACGGGGAACAGGGAGAAAAACAATAAAAGGAAAACAGAGAGGGCATGGTGTAAGTTTCTAGCAAAGTTTTTCTATGATTTTAGATTTTACCTCTGAAACTCTAGTACAGTTACCATTGTTAATACTCCAGAATCTAATCTCACCATCACTGTCACATGAGCATATGAGATCTTCTTTGTTAGGATGAAAATCCAGTGACATCACTCCAGAGGAATGCCCAGTAAAGGTACGAAGTGAAAAGCCCGGCTGCAATAGAAATCAATATTAAGGATAAGTTAATGTCGTTGCATATTACAATTTAAATGTCAGGGAAAAGTCCACAGTCCATTCATCCATGATATAGCAGAAAAAGATGTAGTGCCCCTTTGACTTCCCACATCAAAAGCAATAGGATGCAGGCAATAAACTCCAATAAACAACAATTTTTCTGAGTTAAAAAAAAAAAAAAAAACCAGGAAAGCATTTAGATAAATTAAAAACACAACTGTAAAAATAAAGTGAAATGAGTATCAGACTCAGCATTGCATAGAAAGATATTCTTAATGAATGTCCTTGTTCACAACGAAAAAAAGGTTTTAGAAATAGGATATGATGACACATCATTAACAAACAGAAAATACTTGGCAGGAGAAAATGGAGGTTCACAAAACAGAAGAACGTGCAATTATATAAATTATTTCCCAACTAACATTGTCAGCATCCCAAACTCTGACGGTTTTGTCAAAAGATGATGTTGCAAGGCGTGCCATGCTTGGACTAAAGCGAACATCAGTAATAAACGACGAGTGTTCTTCGAGTGTAGTTTTCAGCTTCAAATTTTCAGTATACCACAAAACACCCTGCAACATTTTATATTATACGCATGAGCTAGCAAATTCAACAATGATCAATATTAAGTTTGGAGCTGCATAAATTAGATACTGAGAGCAGGCTAGGCTAAGCTCAAGTAAAGACAGACATATAAAAGTAAATTTTTGAACTCAACAATCTAAAAAACAAAAATAACTTCTAAAAACTCTCAACGCATGTGTCGGGAAAAAAATGTCACTTTTAAGCTTAGCCAAAGTGCTCAAAAGAATACTTGTGGTCATAAATGGAAATGATCTTCTATCCAGTATCCACTTTGATAATCACCTTTTTATCATGGCCACCAGTCGCAAGCAGTTTGCCATCTGATGAGAAGTGGCAACACACAACTTTGTTAGCACTGGCACGAACAGAACTCACTTCTGTAAACAACCCTGAAGATCATGTGCAACCAATCAGAACAATTTGGACAGAACGGAAATTCAATTATTTTCCAAGTCATCCTCGAAGAAGAAAGTCTTCTAAGTTATCAAGATGTTTAAGGTTTTCTAAAGTGGAATCACACGGGTAACATACTATAAGAAAGATAAATAATTCAAATTTGCATAATGGTGTTTCCACAAATAAATATCACCACGTACACAAAAGATACAGACATCATGGTCCTATGCTTTCAGCCTAAAGTATATTATCTTCCATAAGGATAATGAATTTTAAGGTTGACAAAAAAGTGTCTGAGCAAGGAAATGATCCATGTAATTTATAAATATAAAGGCAACGGTTGAAAATAATCTAAATAACATAAGTCGAATAGAGAGGAAGAAACTCGTGCAAGAATTTTATAAGTGTGCAAAAACATCATTCTGAGCCAATGTGTTTCAAAAATATTTTTAGAACACATTAAAATACAATTGAAATGAGATGAATAATCTCCACGGTGTTTAAAAGCGTTGAACTCCAGAAATTTGCTATCCAACAATACACTAGTTAAATAGGTTGGCATCTTACTTACCTTTGCTAACATCCATGCAACGACCAGCTGCTTCTCGGTGGTCTCCACCATCGTGAGACAAAAAGGACTCAACATTATCTTCAACATCATCCACAAAGCGATCCACCATATCAGATTGCACAAGATCCTTATCATCCCACTGCAAAAACAAAAGCCAATGAAAACTTTCTATAATTAAATAGGAATTTTATCCATCAAGATAAAAGGATTAAGTTTACTCTCACCAATTGATTTGATGACGTAAGAGTACCAGCATTGTCAGCTCCAAACATCACAAGAGGCTTCGAAGAACTGCCAGTATGTGGCAAAGCAGGCATTGACATCACATCTCCTGGCGTATGAGTCGAGGGTGTCGAGGGTTGGGAACCTGGAGATGGCCCTGCCGTGTTTGTAGTTCCAGAGCTGTTGGCAGGTCCTGAAGATGACACGGGTTGTTTCCTTTTTCTTCCAGTCTGGGTTTTTGAAGCCTTGAAATGCAAGGAATATCTTGTTAGAAACATGCTTGGAACTCAACTTCAGCATTAAATCAGGATATGCATGCTTCAAGATATCCATGCTTTAAGTGTTTTAACGGATTTTTCAAATAAAAAGATCGTATTAGGTAAGACTTCACTTACCATTTTGAAAGTTACAGATGTTAAGAAGGTAGTAATTAAATGTGAGAAAAGAAGTCCGTCTCACCTTACATCATAAGATGTGCTACCAATTTTGTTTCGTGTTATAAAGGTGTATCCCCAAAAAAAAAAAAAAAGGAAAGTTCAGTGATAGTGCCCCCCACCCCCCACTGTAGGGCAGCCAAAGAAAAATAAAATGAACTCCTACAAACACTCAAATAACCATCGGTTTAGATGGCCCTATTCATCCAAAAGAGCATAGTGAGCTTCAAGGACACACTTGTATCAAAAGAATAGGAAAATAGCTTCACACCAAAAATATAATCAAATGGTAGAACGGATCTTTGATAAATAAAAGACAATTAAGGTTACAAGTAGCTTGACCTATTGTCTATTCTAACACGAAAGGATAGGCAAGGATCTGCTACCATAATTATTAAAACTGGACTGGCCGGGTTTGGAAACAAGTGAACCGGTCAAAATCTACACTGGCTGGGTGCCTGATCCAGCTGGCTTTCACAAAAAACATTGAAATGAAAACAAAAATGCCCTGCACATACTTCAAACCCGAGACCTTGAAGTTCGTAGAGCAAACAAATTCCCAATGGGCCACTTTCCTTCTTTGTTAAAATACTGCCTAATAATATAAAATGACTCTTTAGGTAACCCATGAAGAGAGAAAAAATTTATATCATAATCATATATAAAACTATACAAACGAAGTCTAGTGGAGGAAAATAATAATAATAATTGATGAAGTCCCATAACAAACAATGAACGAATTTGATGATTGAGAAATAATGTAAAATATGATACAGGAGTGTCCAACATGTGTTGACATTCCGACACAATTTTTCAAAAATGTACCGATATGACATGTCATTGAAAAATTGATTTAATTCTTTAAAATTCTTGATTATGTAGTATCAAAAATGATCATCTACCCACCGTGGACAGGTATTAATGTCCACGGTGAGTATAACGCTGACAGCCTGACACGTGTCCAGAATTTTAAAACACTGGACACGTATCAGCATCACACCCACCGTAGACATATTAACACTTGCCCACGATAGACAGGTGATCATTTCCATATATAGTATAAATTAAGTTTTATACTTGTTATTAATTTTTTTGTTGAAATTTTTTATCACGTATTTGTTATTTAACAATAACTTTCAGTTAAAATTTATAAAATTCCTCATAAAGAAATAAAAATAAACATGATATAGTGTCCGAGAAGTATTGATATTCGATAAGTGTAGGACAATAACGTGTCACCCTAATTGAAGTGTTCGTGCAACACAACTGAAAATATAAAGAAAGTACGAAAGAAATAGAACTATAACTTCCATGATTTGACTTAAAATTAAGTGTGCACAAACCGCTTTAGTCTCATTCTAATTAAGAAACACAAACGCAAGCACATGACACAGAGAGCCAAGACGTGATTAAAAAAATATGTATATATAGGACATGAAAACGTGGGGAAAATGATTTGACTTATTTAAAATTTAACATTCAATGTTATCTCTTTATTTTTGTACTTGTGATATATGAAATCATTGAGATGACATAGTATGTTCTTGTTGGAAGCATGTCTAAGGAATGTACTAAAGCATCCCTCAAGCATTAGAAATCTGAGAAACATATAAAAAATAAAACACGACACGTGACTTGTCAGGCACATTGTCTAGACCGTCGTGTCACTGATACGGCATTACACATCTCGAACATGAAAACACGGTTCTATTAGGAGCATCAACGATTCATAGGTCTAAAGAGAATTGAACTGAACTAGTCTTGATGGGTATTTTCTGCTTAGAATCAACTACAAACATGGATAAGAGCTAGACCAGCACTGACTAGTGAGGCCCAATCCCATTACTCAAACTAGATGCGTTTTTGTGCAGCGTGAATTTAATATTTAATATTAGAAAAAAATGATTTGTTTCCAAAAAAAATTTGTTCAAGAAACTATGAAATTAGATAAATATAAAAATCTTATAATAAATAAGGTAAAAAAAAATAATTAAGAAACTTTGTCGCATTCGGAGAAAAAGGAAAATTTGATTTTTCAAACTCCATTTGCACATTGACTTTCAATTAGGGATAGGATTTGGGATGAGAGGGTAGACACAACACACAAGGAAAGAAACAATATAAAGGAGGCTTAGATTGAACCATGGAAAATAAGACTTTGGCCATGGTAACTTTGATTTAGTAAGGCATTCAATGTTTTCATAACTTAGATAACTTATTTGTACATGAAATACGCTTCATCAATAAATAAACCTATACTTATATTACAATGGTCATTCACAATTGTTCGTGGTAACTAAGATCTCAAGAATATAGAATAAAAGGTTCTAGGTTTTGATTGTCCCTAAAATGAAGACGTTTAAGTGCCTTTCTATTATATTAACTATCGAGTAGCAGTTGGCGCAATGCACCACGCATGACTTAACTATTTGGTATTAAAAGAGAATTTCAATTCCTTAATAGGAAACCTAACAATGTAGTCATCGATTTTAAAGAACTCAAATTTGCTCCTTTCTCATGGAATTGATCTCAAACATGTTCTCTTTATTCCTGATCTAGTTTTAAGGGTTCCAGGCACATTATCATAGCGTGTCGATGCCTTATATAACACCATGTGTCATATACAAACACACTGGGCATAGGTTGGGTTGGGTCGGTTTTTTGCCCAACCCGAACCCAACCCACTGTGGTCGGGTTGATAAAAAATCAAATCAACCCAACCCAACCCAACCCAACCCAAACATGAGTTCAAACCCAACACAACCCAACCCAACCCAACCCAATCAAGTTTCGGTCGGATTGAGTTGGGTGGTTTGAGTTTTGGTTCAATTAACTAAAAATCTTAAAAAATCAAAAAATTATGCCCATAAATCAACTATTAACTCAAATAAATTATGTACAGTAAAATAAGCTCAAATATAATAAACTGAATACTTGCTAATAAAACTAAAATATGTTCAAATCATATTTGAATTTCATTCAAATTAAAAATGGGCTTGAGATTCTTGAAATTTAAATGATCTTATATTTTTAAAATTTTGATTGGGTTGGGTTGGGTCCGGTTGGATTTGTCACCCAACCCACAACCCAACCCAACCAAATTTTTTTTTTAGAACCCAATCCAACCCAATTTTCATCAAAACCCAACCCAAACTGATCGGGTTGGGTTGGGTTGGGCAGTTTTGACGGGTTGGGTGGGTTAATGCCCACCCCTCTGTCCTAGTAGGGGTGTTAGCCTCATATGGTTTTGAAGAATATTAAGAGTAAGTGCTCAACTGAAATTTTGATGAATTTTAAAATATTGTAAATTCTAATGAATTTCGTTGATTTGAATATATTTTCACAAAATCCCTTAGAATCTCATTAAAATTGTGAAATTCAAAAAGAGTTTTTATGGGTATTTTTAAGCTTGAGATCCATCGAAATCTTTTTAAAATCCCTCTATTAATGAAATCCATGAGTTATCGAGGATACTTGGTTTTAAAATATTTCATAAAATATCATTAAATATCAGTTGGAGAGACCCAAATGGGCACACCTGAATTTAAAATGATTGCATTGTTAAATGAAAAGAAAAAATGATTCGTTTCCAAATATTCAAAAAATTATGGAAGTAGTACTTTTTTATCTCATTGAGAGTAAATAAAGTACAAAACATAAGAAACTTGGTCAAATTTGGAGAAAAGGGGAATTTTTTATTTTTCAAACTTTATTTGCGAGTTGACTTTCAATTATGGGTAAGATATGGGATGAGAGGGTGGGTGGACATATGGAGAGAGAATAAAAATAAAGGCTTATCAAAAGATTGAACCATTTATTTGAAAATCAAACTTAGTTTGTCACAACTTGGATTATGAAATCCTTCAATATTTTTAAAGCTTGGATAACTTACTCATAGATGCAATAGACTTCTAATAAGTAAATAAAAAGAAAGCCTTTAAAAAGATTGAACCACTTATTGGAAAATCAAACTTTGTTTGCCAAAACTTGGATTGTGAAATCCTTCAATATTTTTAAAGCTTTGATAACTTACTCATAGATGCAATAGACTTCTAACAAGTAAATAAACCTATATTATATAACAATGGATGAGATTTTTCAGAATTGAAGATATGCGGCAACTAATGTATGAAGAATATAAAATAGAAGGTTCTAGGTTATGGTTGAGCTAAAATGAAGATGTTTCATTGTTTTTTAGTTATTAATTCTCAGGTGTGGTTGGCGCAATGCACCAGTCACGGAACCGGTCTAGCGGACAAGAAAATCTAGTCATCGATTTTAAAGAACCAAAAAATGCACTCTTTTCATGGAACTTGGTTCCAGTGTATTTCTGATCTTATGGTTTTTGCTCAACTCCAATCTAATCTAAAATAATTAGAAGTATACTTAAAAATTTACTATTTTTCAATTATGCTACTTTGCTTTTGAAGTTCAAGTACAACTTACAAGTTAAAACATATGAGATTTCTACTTAAAATAAATATTTATTTAATATTTCTTGCCAACAATGACCCACCAACACAGAGCTTTGGCTGGGGTCAATGACTGGGACAAATCTCATAAAGAGGTTTGCAACAATTCAAAACATAGAGAATATATAAAATTAATGTTTGCATTAATTATACCACACTTGTGAGTGTTCTGACATTCAGAACAACCTTATTTCTCCTCTAAAATGTGGGTTCCAGTTTTTGGTGGGGGAACACTCAGCATGTGTTATCAAGTTCCTTGGACTCATTACTAACTTGTTAAACAGAAAAAAGAAGTAATCTACATATTTAATAAGTCAAATATGATACTCCATTTCATTTATAGCACTACAGCTAACATTGTACTCGTCCTAAATTGACATCATCTATTAACGGTCAATTTGCAAGTTATTAATATCTCACTCATATCTCTATGCATTCAAAAGAGATATTAACCTTTATAGGTTACTTTGGGATGACAAAAACTATATATAAACTTCATAATTACATGCCTCCAAAACTAATAACCAGTAAAATAACAATCCAAGAATTTTAAAGGGTCCATCCGTTACTGAGTAAAATTTGTCAACAAAACATTCAAACAAAGTTTTAGATATAATCTTAAAAACTTCAGGAAGTTTTGACAGATAAAAAAAGTTGTAGGGCAAGCACCCATTGGTAAATGAAAATGCTAACTTATTGTATCAGTGCTTGAATAATTAAGAGGATCCAGAACTTTCTTCCCCGCGGCCCAACACAGTTCTTTTGATGCAAATTTATTCATTCACATAAAATAAGTAGTAAATCCACCATCCGAGGATTAGGAAGAACAGTGCCTTAAAACAAGACGGAAAAAGATTGACCTGATCGTTTCCACGTAAGGAATTTGAGACACTGCCATCACCAACACCCATCATTTTATCTTGATGACTAAGGTTGGAACTCTGAGGTTGCTGACCAGAAAACGCATGTTGTTGCTGTGCTTGATTGCTATTCTGCTGCTGCTGTAGTTGGGCCATTTTCATCTATCAAATAAACAGAAAATAACAGTTAGTAACAAAGGATATGTCAATCTGTTGCAATAATTCCCTCGGTGCAAATCTGTAACCAGACATAGCATGTTTGGTAAGCTTAAGAAGTTCACTTTTAATTAAATTTACTACAATTAAGTAAATTTTGACATAAAAATTATAGTGTGTTTGCCGTTTGGTATTGATTAAAATCAGTTTTTTTTTTTAAATGAATAGTGATTTTTAGGAGAAATGATGGTTGAGATTTGGTTGAAAAGTAAAAAATTGTGGGCTTGACTTTTGATGGATGGTTGAGATTGAATACTGTAGAAAAATTTAATGAAAACCAAACGGGGGCATAATAATAAAATAAAAAATGAGTATTTAAGAGTAAGTCAAGAATTGCTTTCGATGAGAAACCTTTTTGACTTGGAAGAAAGAAAACAACACATCCACGTTTGCGAACAAAGTGTGCTTAAAACTATCTTCTGGAAAGATTTAAGCTTAGCCAAACATGTGCAATCCGCAGAAACGCGTGGATAAAAACTTGCAGAACAAGATAATAAATAAGGAAAAGGCACCTTTAACATTTCTTGATCTGCACGAGCCAAAACCGGGCCACCAGCTTGCATGGGTGATCCCATATTTGGAACCAAGTCCCCTACAGAATTCGCGAGGCCATCCTTCCCCATAGACATACTTTGGTTATTAAGAAGCATTCTCAGCCTTCTGCTCTCCACATCACCGGAAGATGGAGAAGTCAAATTCTGCTGTGCAAGAAGCAGTTGCTGTTGATGCTGGGGTGTTAGCATCTGTAGTTGGTGAATGGGCTGAGGACCCTGAATGAACGATTTTTGCTGCTGAATAAGTCCAGAGCGAAGCTGATCGAGACCCTAGCAAATTAGGCACAAAACAATGAGAGCAGTATAAAAAGGGAAAACAAACCCACAGAATATGATGTCACATTTCTCACCAATATGAAGCTCGTAGAGCGTATTAGATAACAAGTATTTCAGAGAGCTACAGATATAAAACCATTGGCAATTTCAAAGACACCTTATACTAGCAGGTATAAGCAGTGTTCTTAAAAGAGTAAAGCATGGAGGCCAAGCTTTACGAGCCTAGACAAGGCCTACGTATAAAAAAGTTCTCTTATTTTTAATACTATTTTAAATTTTTAATCATTGTAAAAATCATTTAGCCCCTTTTTGATAGAGATTTAAGTCAGATTTTTAGCGTATTTTGATAAAAGTTGATGAGATGTATGGTTAAAAAGTTATGAGATCCACGAAATATGTAGTTATGATTAATTGTTGACTTTGACTTTGATAAAAATCAAATTTATAATCAAAATCGAATAGACCCTTAATAATTAAAATAACACATACTAAGATGTAAATTATAAAATACTATATTTACTTAATAATTCCTACATATAGTCAATTATACAATTTTCAAGTTTTTTTATTTTCCTATGGCCATTGTTTTGATTGAAATTTTCTAACGTGTTTTCATTTTTGGGCTTTATGCATACAAAATCATTTAAAAACTTGAAACTAAAGTCAAATTAAAAGCTTTTAAAAAGGAAAAAATAAATAAAAAATATATAAATAAAAGCCACCTAGGAACGTATTAACCAAGGCGGTCTATTTAGAACACTGACCGTAAAAGTCACTCAAATGCACATCAAATTTTGAAGCGACGTGTTTTCTAGCTGGAATATCAAAATATGTTATATATATATATATATTGGGAAAGAATCCCTACAACCAAAATCTAAGAACATTCAATAATACCTCCTAAAATATAAGACCACTATGTTAAAAAAAACAACCCTTGAAGAAGAAAAAGAAAAATATATCATAACTTCATAGCCAAAACCTCTTAATCTCGATTCATGTGGACATAAAAGCCAATGGTTATTTAAGCCACATATTGAGGCCAACTACTTATTCCAGTCCACATAACCGAATTATGATAATTTGCAAGTTTTTTCTATGAAGATTGAATACAAAATACCCTAAAGACAATGCTTGACCAGAATGCAATAAAAATTCAAGGCCTTGACACTATGAAGTCACTGAATACAAGTTCACAAAATCCACATCATATTTTCATAATTGCTCGTCCATATTGAGAGGTGACACTGACAAGAGCTTCAAGTGACATAATACACTTACAGTTAGTGGCCATCCTTTCAGTGTCAAATTGTTGCCACCCTGATTTGACCCTAAAACAACAGGAATTGAATTAACAAGAGCTGGCAAATTAACCAATTAATGACATCAGGAGCCATAGTACTCTGATCCTGTTCGATGTGGGAAAACTACATCCTTCTAGAATGTCTTACTAAGAACTTAGAAAAATGTTCAGATTTTGCTTCATTACAAACATTGAGTGACAAAACCAATACACGGATTCATTGAACCCAGGTATGGATCAACAAATAAATCCTATAAATGATTTTTCTGATGTATCACGGAACTTCTTTGAAAGACAAGAATCAAATAATATTCTGTGGTATACAAAAATAGAGATTATACGTAAATATTGATGGATGAGATCAGTACCAGGGATCCCAATTAATGATCCTTCAGGACCAGCAGCTCTGGGGTTCATTATTGAATTCATTTCAGTCTTCATGTCCTATTCACGTTTGTCAGAAGAAAGTATACACAAAATTCAACAAAATAACAAATTAAAAAAAAAAATAGAGAGAAAATACATACTGGCGTGGTCCCTGGAAATTGCTGGCTCCGAGCTTGAACCTGGGGAGACATACCACCAGCCGCACCATGCAGAACTTGCCTGAAAATAGGATTTTATGATAAGTGTTCAGTAAAACACAGATAACTCTGATCAAGTCAGGAGTAAAACAAATAAGGGGGAAAATAATCAATTTTGTGCCACAGCATCTGTGGTTCTTTCTCAAAATAGAAGGAACAACCCAGCAGATGACAACAAAGCTAACCACGGCAATACCCCTCACCTGAATGAAGGTCAATAATATGGACCCCGCCCCAAAAAAAATAAAATACATGGGATACACACACACACACATACATGCACGCACTCACAAAGAGAGAGAGAGAGGAGCATATCCCATCCACCATTCCTCATGAGATAAACAAGACACATTATGATATCCATGAATGTCTTAACGTATATAACATACCGCGAGTGTGGTCCAGATGTTGCGGCAGATTTCAAAATAGAAGCATGATTGGGATCCAAAAGCTGGCCAACATTGTCACCAAACCTTTGCTGAAAAATATAAATGTTATTAACAACTCAAACAGAATTGATCTTACTCGATGCCCTCCTATGCACATTGTACCTTCATAGCTGCATCATCTAAAGAATCCCTCTGAACAGGCAGCTTCAACTTTTCCTCGTACATCTGTGTTGCCAGTGCATTGGCAGTTCCAGGATTCTGTCTCGTAATAGGCTCATTTCCGATGATACCATTAGCCGAGCCATTCGACAGGTGGCTGCTGTCTCGCCGCTGCTGCTGCTGCTGCTGCTGCTGTTGGAGTTGCTGTTGTTGATGCTGCTGCTGTTGTTGTTGCTGCTGCTGAGCTTGCCTTTGGAATAACAGTTGTTGCATCTGCAGTTGCTGTTGCTGCGGGTGCTGTGGTTGATGAGATTGTTGTTGTTGTTGCTGCTGCTCCCTCGTCTTAATTAGCTGAGACTGCATTTTCCAAATAGGTGAAGGAAATGACTAATTTCCAAAACTACAATTGATAGCTCCTACTTTTACTCCTCTAAGAAGATGTTAGACAAATGCTGACCATGGGTTTCCCATCAAGTGAAAGAATTCAAGAATCTATATTACAAGTTTGAAATGATAACTCTTGCTCCCTTAGAACAAAGAAATGGCTGCATAGAGATGACAAGAAACTAATACAGAGACCAAACAACAATAAAAATAACAATACTAATAGGTTAGTTTCAAAGAACTTTTCAAAAAGGTATATCATTAGCAATCATACTGATGACAAAGCTTTAAGAAGGTAAATTTATTTTATTTTATTTTATTTTATTTGCTTGGAGAGATTAGAGAGACTACACATGTCAAGTAATATACAAATATACAGTACACTTCCTCAGTGGCACTGTTGTAACAGTTAACAGTAACAAATTCGCTAAAAGTAAACAAGAAATCTAATACTACACAAAAATGCAAGGCAAATCATTCCAATAAACGTTCAATATTAGGTTTATTTGTATATATGTAATAAAAATTTGAATAGAAAACAAACAAGAGGAAATAGATATAAGATGTAGTACATATAATCATAGAAGCTAAACATGAATCAATCGTTTATCAGTCGTCTAAGATACAGTTTCTGCAGTACACATCATTCAAGGTACCCATAAAATAAAATGGATAACCTAATTCACCTTCAATCGAAAGTTAAACAATTTCAAATAAATTCACGAGAAACCAATAAATTCTGTTAATAATGGTCCAACCAAAGTATCATAGAAAATGAATATCAATAAAAACCATTTTTAGAATTTCAACCAACCTCAATGTAAGATGCAGCAACCTCGGAGTGCTTCTCATTTGTCCTAGCGATGAATATATCCCAAAACACAGACCACCATTCAAAGAGAAAACCACCAGGAGCATCGATTGCTGAAACCCAGACAAACACACACATACAAATAAAAAATATTAATTTCTTACATGAAATGGAACTCCAAATAATGAGTGCTACGAACCACCTTGAATTAAATTTTTTTACACGCTTACCAACAGGGTCAGATGATACTTTTCCTTCAGCTTGGAAAGCCTGAGCAGAGGCCTTCAAGTCTCGCTTCACTAAGTAATCATAGATGTAGACATCCAGCCTAAAATCGAAAAACATTAAGTAAAACAGTGTACCTATCACCAAAAGATTTTGCCTCCAGAAGGCACAACAAAATAATAATTCAAAATAAGCCGCAGCTATATTAATCCGTTTATTCCAAAAAATAAAAAATTTAAAACCCCAAAATCACCATCAGAAGATTAAAAATCCAGCAGGCAAGTCAAAAGGCGTGATGCCTGTAACCTGTCTAAAAAAAAGAAAGAAAGAAAGAATCACAACCTCCCCCCCACAATTTTATATATATATATATATATATATATATATATATATATATATATATATATATATATATAAAAAAGAATCAATCTTTAAGGAAATTAAAACGCAGCCCATTAAAAAAAAAGAGGTATAATCACACAAAAAAAAAAAAACGTGAAACGACTCCCAGTATCCAGCAAAGCCACAAAAAACTCTAGAATGCATTGGGGGGAGGCATTTTCAAATAAGATAAAAGCTGCCCCTATCTATGGAACAATTTTCGATTAACACGAACCCAAAAACACCCAAAACACAAATCTAACAGAACGTGATTTATGGAAAGAAGAACAGTAGAAGAGATAGAACTGTAGGATAAACACACACACAAAACTTACATTTTATCAGCTTCCCAATTTGTCTGGGACATGTTGTGCTGTTCAACCCCTTCTGCCTCTGAAATTGATTAATCGAACCCACAAAGAAAAACGAATTCGTTAATAATGATCTACAAAACAGCAATCAATTGATACGGAAATCTATAACAGAGAATTAAAAAAAAAAAAAAAAGGGTTAAGAAATACAGAAATCTTTCACAAAATTGAAAAATAAAACCCAGATTGCACTTGCGTAGAGTACTCTTACATATCCATGTTTATCTACAATGTATCACCGAAAGGAGATATATAGATTACCTAAGAAACCCCAAAAACAGGAAAAATACTCTTTTTCTGGGCTCTCGTTTAGGACTGAATTTGGATTTTACTGATGAGCAATTGTGGTGGACTGGAAGCGGCTTTTACTTACATCAGTTTCAGAATTGAGAGTTTGCTCTTCAGTCCTTATAAATTTCCGTTTGGACCGTGTTTGGTAGTAGTGCACGTAGGAAATGACTGAGAGGGCCTTTGGTCATTGAGATACTCGTTTTTGATTGTTATGCTGATATTGCGAGTTTGTTATAATATTTATGGGCTAAAATGTCAATCGATAGAGAAATTTGTAATACGTTAAAAAATTTGTATGTATTCAATTTTAAAGACTCCATAAAAATCTTGAGGTGTATCATTTCAGAGAGATCCTTATATTTGGCATACATACAATTAAGTCATTTAATCCTTTAAATTGTTTAAAAATCAATTGATAAAAGAATTTCTGCTCTCTCAAGTCTTCCAAGTGAGGTCCTTGATTTTAGGGTAATTTCATGTGAGCCCTTTAAATTTGGCAAATTCCAGATTTTCTAAATCTCATTCTTAGACCCAGTTTGATTCTCATTTTAAAGAAATTTTGATTTTTTGAAGAATGTGTGATTGAAAAGTAAGGGAAATTTTTTTGATTTGTGTGTAAAATATTTTATTGTATAAATGTTTAATTGAAAATGAGTATGAGAAAAAAATGAGATTTGAAAAAATAGGGATCAAACAGGAGCTTAGGGTGGGAAATCAAGATGAAATGACAGTTTTTGCCATATACTTCAAAGGGTCACGTTTCTCTTTAAAGCATGTGGTGGGCTGAATTGTGAATCTCTAAACTAAATAAAAAGAGTAGAAGTCTTTCAACAATACAAAAATTCGACCAAAACGACGTAGTATTGGCCAACTGGAAACGACCTCGTTTTCTACAGATTGCGAGTCTTCATTTCTTCTTCTCTCATTTCTCCTCACACAAAACCTAGCAGTTGAATCCCCTTCTGCCTCTTTTCCTTTCCCGCCGCATCCGCTTCATCCTCCGCCGTCGCCCGTGCTTCATCAACAACAATGGTTCTTCGATTCGTGCTCCTGACCTCTTCCCCATGGTGAGTTTTATATAGTGTTAACGCTCAGATTTTAGGATTTTCTTTTGATTTTCCAAAAATGCTGCACTTTGACCATATTTCTCTGTCGTGCACCGATCCCTTAGCTGAAGAAATCATTAAGAAAAGGGGAATAGCGGTATTTGAACTTCCTGTGTATAATACTTTGGGAAATAGACTTGGACCAAAAAGGTGAAAATAAAAGAAAATAAAAAATCAAATAAAACATAAATTACATATATATCCTTCACACTTTCCTTCACAGTTTTTCTTCTTTCTTTTTCTTCTACGATTTTTTGTCCTTCTTTCTTCCATCTCTCTTAACCCATCTCTCTTTTGCAAGATAAATTATTGAAGATGGTATTAATAAATTCTTCAATCTGCTAGAAGATGAGAAATCGAGATTCTTTCATGTATTTTTTTTATTTTTCATTCATTTCTTAAATACACACACGAACGAGACATGGTAATTTCTTCTTCTTCTTCTTCTTCTTTTTATTCTTCTTCTTCTTATTATTATTATTATTATTATTATTATTATTATTATTATTATTATTATTATTATTATTATTATTTTGCAATATTGCTTGTTGGGTGAAGATTTTATTCATTTCTTGATGTAGATGGAGATGAGCTACGTATAATTGAATTTATTGAAACTTGGATTGAACTTTAGATTATTGAAAATTCATATATATGTGAAGTAGGATGAAATGAGTAATGATCTTATGGTGTTTGATTAAATGACTTAAAAGAATGAGTTTGTTGAAGTTAATTTTGTTATTGAACACATAAAGGCACCAATGTTGTTTCAGTTATACCATAACGTCAATGTTGCCGTTATGAGTTAGAGCGCATTCAATTGCGTTCTTGATCTATTTTCACACACTCAGAATGTTAGATACACAATTTTTAGTTACTTTAAGACTTGTGATATTCAAAAAATATATAAAATTGTGTAATGGCATGCATGCCGTTATATTTTAAAGTGATGGCTTGACAAAGATTCCATTAGCTATAATCACTCATTCATGTAGTGATGGAGCTGGAATTACTTATTGCGGGAGCGAAAATATGGAGGTCCCAGGGGATTGGGGGCGGAGCCCCCGAATTTTTTGAACCAAGTGAACGTACAAATACTTAGGTGAATGAATGGTAATCGTATGTCAATCATTTTATCTTTCGAACCTAAATTCTATTTTTCCTTTTTTGCTCCATATATGTTCTTCCATTGAAAAACTTCATGGCCACAGTGATATTCATTTACTTCTTTATTCATCGTGATTTCTTAAAGAATGGTTAGTATTGCACATAAATCATGCTACTCTAGTCATAATGACTAATTAATGTAAGCTACATCGGTTGGCGCATATTATCATCTCTTATCATATAATAAAAATAATTTACTATCATTGTTGATACCTCTCAATTGCTTTGCAGATCCGAATGTTGAATTGTTACAGTGAAGTTCGTCGAATTTTCTTTTGCAGGATTAGACTTGAGTCTTGTTCAGCCGAAGCATTTGATGATGTGGAGGGAAAAAATTACATCTGGAATTTTAGCATAACATTTTGACCTGTAGAACATGTTTTGAGATCGATTTTATTTTGTACAGTTGCGTATGTAATTCTTAATTTATTAGTAATGTAGAAAGGCTAATTTTGTAAAAATGCTATCGTATCCAGATTCTTGTAGTTGTTACCATATTTTTTGTTGCGAGGTTCTATGTTCATGCTCGTGGAGAGGTTCTAGTTAAACCGTGACCACATGTATGCCGTTATGACTTTAAATTCAAGTGGACAAGTAGAAAGGATAACGCCATATTTGACTTTCAATTTTTAAGTGGTTGTTTATTTACAGGTTATTAGATGAATGCTTAAGTATAAAGGATAACAGCATGCTTGTCGTTCTAGTTATGTCGTAACGACAGGCATGCAGTGATGCCTCTAAATTCAACCAGACAGGTTTTAAGTTACGTAATTATGATATTTATGTAGTTTTGGACATAGAGATTAAACTGGATAGAAAAACCTGAATTCAGAGTCCAGCTCTGATATCAGATGATGAGGTTCGAAGCGCGGAAGAAACGCCGGAAAATTTCGAACTCAGGTTGTGGTTGGACGGATGAATCATGACCCGATATTCACGACGCGATGGCTCGACGATGCGGAATAAAGAACCACGACTTTCGAAACGCCACAAGGATTTGCCCAATCTCCTTGATAAGTCTCTGATTTGAACGCCACAAATATTCAAGCAAATATTTGATAAGTTCGATATTTGAACGCCACAAGAAATATTCTTGATAAATTCGAAAAATATAGGAATCCACCTATAACTTTTATTGAATCCTCAATAAAAACTGTTTATATCAAAATCAAATCTCAAGTCTGAATTACAATGAATGGAAAGGAATATAAATAATTAAAATAACCTAGCCGCTAATTGACTCAAAATATAATTCTAATTAGACTAAAATTCTAAAATAGGCAAACAAATAATTAAAAACAAAATTTAACCTAAAAATACGCAAAATCCCTAATTTTCTTCTGCATAATTGACTTGCTTTTTTGAAGCCCCAAATGATGGAATTTGGTCATAAAATCAGTCGGCTCAAGGGCTTTGGCCCATGAGTTTTGCTTAGCGGCCCATTTCTACTCGAAAAACACATATTATGCATCTAATTCCGACATGGTTGACTGGATTGCACTTTTATTTGGCTTGAATATTTAACTTTTTTCGTCAAGCCTGTTATGATTCCGATTGTCGAGGGTCCGGAACAAATCAGATACTTATGTACTTTTGGACATAGAGATGTGGTTTTGGGATGTCGTAATTGAATAATGCCCAAGTATAAAGGATAACTGCATGCTTGTCGTTCTAGTTATGTCATAACGACGGCATGCCGTGATGCCTCTAAATGCAACCGGACAGGTTTTAAGTTACGTAATTACGATATTTATGTACTTTTAGACATAGAAATTTGGTTTTGGGATGTACAAATTGAAGAATGCCCAAGTAGAATGGATAACGACATGCTTGCCGTTCTAGTTATGCCGTAAGGCAGGCGTGCCGTGATGCCTCTAAATGCAACCTGGAAGGTTTTAAGTTACGTAATTAAGATATTTATATACTTTTGGACATAGAGATGTGGTTTTGGGATGTCGAAATTGAAGAATGCCGAAGTAGAAAGGATAACGGCATGCTTTCCGTTCTAGTTATGTCGTAACGACAGGCATGCCGTGATGCCTCTAAATGCAACCAGACTGGTTTTAAGTTAGGTAATTACGATATTTATGTACTTTTGGACATAGAGATGTGGTTTTGGGATGTAAGAATTGAAGAATGCCCAAGTAGAATGGATAACGACATGCTTGCCGTTCTAGTTATGCCGTAACGACAGGCGTGCCGTGATGCCTCTAAATGCAACCTGGCAGGTTTTAAGTTAGTAATTATGATATTTATGTACTTTTGGACATAGAGATGTGGTTTTGGGATGTCGAAATTGAAGAATGCCCAAGTAGAAAGGATAACGGCATGCTTGCCGTTCTAGTTATGTCGTAACGACAGGCATGCCGTGATGCCTCTAAATGCAACCAGACAGGTTTTAAGTTAGGTAATTACAATATTTATATACTTTTGGACATAGAGATGTGGTTTTGGGATGTAAGAATTGAAGAATGCCCAAGTAGAATGGATAACGCCATGCTTGCCGTTCTAGTTATGCCGTAACGACAGGCGTGCCGTGATACCTCTAAATGCAACCTGGCAGGTTTTAAGTTAGTAATTATGATATTTATGTACTTTTGGACATAGAGATGTGGTTTTGGGATGTCGAAATTGAAGAATGCCCAAGTAGAAAGGATAATGGCATGCTTGCCGTTCTAGTTATGTCGTAATGGCAGGCTTGCTGTGATGCCTCTAAATACAACCGACGGGTTTTAAGTTACGTAATTATGATATTTATGTACTTTTGGACATAGAGATGTGGTTTTGGAATGTCTTGAATAATGCCCAAGTAGAAAGGATAACGACATTATTTCCGTTCTAGTTATGTCGTAACGGCAGGCGTGCCGTGATGCCTCTAAATGTAACTGGGCAGGTTTTAAGTTATGTAATTACGATATTTATGTAATTTTGGACATAGAGATGTGGTTTTGGGATGTCGAAATTGAAGAATGCCCAATTAGAAAGGATAACGGCATGCTTGCCGTTCTAATTATGTCGTAACGGCAGGCTTTCCGCAATGCCTCTAAATGCAACCGACAAGTTTTAAGTTACATAATTACGATATTTATGTACTTTTGGACATAGAGATGTGGTTTTGGGATGTCTTAATTGAAGAATGCCCAAGTAGAAAGGATAACGACATGATTGCCGTTCTAGTTATGTCGTAACGGTAGGTGTGCTGTGATGCCTCTAAATGCAACTGGGTAGGTTTTAAGTTACGTAGTTATGATATTTATGTACTTTTGGACATAGAGATGTGGTATTGGGATTTCGGAATGGAAGAACGCCTGAGTAGAAAGGTTAATGGCATGTTTGTCGTTCTAGTTATATCGTAACAGCATGCATGTCGTTATAACTTTAAATACAACTGGACATGTTCTAACTTCTAAAATTATGAAATTAGGTACTTTTGGAATTTGAAATGTTATTTGGAGGTTTCGGAATAGATGAATGCTTGAGTAGATTGGATAACGACATACTTGTCGTTCTAGTTATATCGTAACAACATGCATGCCGTTATGACTTTAAATGCAATCGAACATGTTCTAAATTCTGAAATTATGAAATTTAGGGACTATTCTGTCACATCTATCCATCCTAAACACAATATGCATTCATTTAAGATACTTGGGTTATTTGTTACGAAATCAACAAAACTAAGTGTTGTTAAAGTCATATAACAAGTAAGACTCTAATTTTGATTACTTTTAAATATTTACATTTTTAGGGGCTGATAAAGCTAGAAATTAGCAAAAAATATATGTTCAATGCCAATGCAAATGATAGACAAGAACTTTTAGGACCATAAAAGCACGTATGCCGCTTTAGTGTGCCCATAATGGAATCGTTGCCGTTATGGCTCTAAACGGTTTGAAATGACTTCGAAGCTAGTAATATGACTTATTAGAGTGATTTTATAAAAAATAAGATGTTCAATATCAATGCAAATGATAGACAAGCACTTTTAGAACCATAACGGCATGTATGCCGCTTTACTGTACCCATAACGGCATCTTTTCCGTTATGGGTCTAAACAATTTGAAATGACTTCGAAGCTGATAATAGGACTTATTACAGTGATTTTATCAAAAATTAGATGTTCAATGCCGATGCAAACGACATACAAGGACTTTTAGGATCGTTACATCACGTATGCCGCTTTAGTATACCCATAACGACATTTTGTGCTGTTATGTGTCTAAACAGTTTGAAATGACTTTGAAGATGATACATTAACTTATTAGAATGATTTTATAAAAAATAAGATGTTCAATGTTGATACAAATGATAGACAAGTCCGTTTGGGACCATAACGGCACGTGTACAGCTTTAGTGTACCATTGATGCCGTTATGTTGCAGAATCTTACAACAAAATAAAGCCAAAACTCTGTTAACTCCCTGTCAAATATTGAACTTACTACAACATAGATAAAAATAAAATCCACCACCTTCATCAAGTTAATAAAACATTAACAAGAAAAAATACATAAAAATAATACCACTTTACATTTTCAAGAATATCAAAATAAATTAAAAATCTGAAATACAAATTACATACTGATGCTGTCAAAAATCCTAACCTTGACGTGGTAGAATCTGATGACAATTGATTGCTGGAAAAGATGATGAACTCGTCTGGGATGACCTGCAAAAAAGGCGAGGAGGAAACTCCCCGTCGCCCCTCCGGTGTGAGAATTAGTTTTCTGGAAAAAGGTAGAGAGAATATTTAACTGGAAAAATTTAAAGAATTGTGAATGAATATATGTGATTAAAGGAGCTGTATTTATAGGGTTGAAAAAGCTCGTAATTTCCTTTATTTAAGGAAGGAGTCCTTTTTGTTATAAACTTTACCTTTTAGGAGGAGTTCTAATCCTATAAGAATTGTACTTCCTCTTTTTTATGATGATTCCTTATGGGCTATGTTTTATTCCGAGGGCCCAAGAAGGTGGCCCATTGTTAAAGTCCATAAACGGTGAACACCTGGAATCCGAAGTGGTCGGGCTAGACCGGGCAAGTTTCCCACTATGGACGCGGACATGAATAGGTCGGGCATACATGGGCCGGGACGATCATATGGATGAGCAAACATCTCGGCCTATAAAAGAAAAGATAGATGGTCGGGACTGATATAGCCCGGGATGGACACTCTCGGAAAATAGCCCAATCAATGGCCCCCGTGCATCAGGGATCGAGGATTGATACCTGAATGTAATTAACTCTTTACAGCTGTCACCTTCATTAATGATGTGTTTTGCCAACTGTTTTGTCCTTTATTTTAAGCATCATCATTAATGCCAAAGTTCATGGATTGCAGCCACGTGTCAAAAATGAGTGGCGGGATTTCAAAAATTTTCTCGCCTTTTTCCTCTTATATATATGTGGTCCCCATGCTTCATTCTTTTCACTTTGCAATTTTATTGAAAACCAGACAACTCCCCGAGAGTCTAACACGAGCTAAAAATTTCAAGCACGACCTTTAGGTAATCCCGACCTCTCCCGACGTTAATTTTATTTCGTAATTTACTCGTTAGGAAAATGGCCAGGCAAGTGAATATCACGGACCTTAGGGAAGTTGAGAATCTAGACGAACCATTAGAGGTCGAGCCCATAGGGTTTTATGAGCCCCCACCTTCCCGGGATGAGGAGTCGGATGGCGAGGAAGGGATCGAGGACGATGTTGACCTAGACAGAGGGACTGGTGAGGCAGACCTGGAACTCCCGACCTTTAACAGTAGGATGAAGGAGCATATGGTTGAGGCCGACATGAGGAAGTTCGGGATGTCCGAGGGGTATATAGCCCGGACTCCTGAGGCAGATGATGTTTCTTATCACTGCCGGGAGGGGGAGATGGTTGTATTTCATGAGTCCCTTATGGCCGGGCTTAGGTTTCCCTTACACCACTTTTTTATTGACTTTCTTCTTACTGCCAGCATTGTCCCGGGCCAACTCGCACCTAATGGGTGGAGGATTCTCGTATACTTCTTTATTTTGTGTAGGAGTCTAGGAATAGAACCAACTGTTGACTTGTGTAAGTGTCTCTTGGATTTAAAGTATCTACTCGGATGTAATTGTTTCGTCTATTTAAGTGGGAAGGGACGTTTTGAAGTTCCCTAGGTCCCTTCTTCAATAAAATATTGGAAGGAAAGGTTCTTCTTTTGTAAAGCCCCGGGTAGGGGAGAACATTTTTTTGTCGACCTTTAGAAGACCTGATGTAGATAGTTTTAATAGAATGGGGAACAAAACTGAGGAGGAGATGGTCGACCTTCTTGCCAACGCCATTAGGGTGTGTGATTTTGGATTATTGGCCGAGGAGGCTTCTTAACTGACCACTAATGAAATTTTGGGCCAGGCCGGTCTCGATCTACAGCCCGGTAGTTCTCGGCCTTGTAAATTAAGTAAATATTTTTCTTTTGGAATTTTTATAACCATCAACGTCTGCTTCACTGCTCATCCTTTCTTTTTAAATTTTTTTTGGCTTGGATGGCCTTTGATGGTGATAGACTAAGGAAAGTGGCCGAGGAGAGAGCCCGACTGCTGCCCAGAAGAGGAAGGACGACGGTGTCGTGAGGCGCCGTTATCAGAAGAGGCCCCGAAAAGATGCCTTCGGGGTAGGAGAGACCTCAAGGAGGAGTGCGGAGGTTCCTCCTCAAAGTGGTCGAGAAACACGCCGGCCACCTCCCCGTGACTAGCCCGGTCGCGTATCCCCGGCACCGAAGGTAGTGCCCGAAGGCCATTCTTTGGCCGACCTAAGGGGGAAGATAGAGGAAAGCCTTCATCTCGGTCTGTTGGAGAAGTGTACCGAAGAAGTGGCCATTGAGGATGGAGTAGATCACTTTCTGAATGCAGGGGTGAAGGTATGACCGATCCTTATTTCCCGAGCATTGATTTTCTTCTGATTATTATTGAAGTTTTTGTCCCGACCTGCAGCTCGTCAGCATTGGTCGGGGACTCATCAACCAGGGTGTCAAGCGCGGAGAGACTTCAAGCCAGCTTGTTCACTCAGTCCAATACGAGGCGACTAAGGCCCGGGCTGCAGAGGAGAAACTGGCTCGCGTGGAGTTGGATTTAGCCTTAATGACCCAAGATCGAGATCTCACCCAGGAGGAAAATAAAAGGCTTGCCAATGAACTTCGTCGGGCACGGGAAGAGATCGAAGCTGCCAAGGTTGAGGCTGTGGAAGTATATAAAAAATCCGAGGAGTACGATTTGGCCTTAGGCAACTATGCGTTGGAATCGTACTCTCAAGGAATGAGACAAGCCCGAGCTTGGATCAAACTCCACGCGCCCGATCTTGATACCACCCCCCTCTCTCAATTTCCCTTGGAAACTGAAGGCCTCGACCTTACCCCATTTTTGGAGGAGGACGTTGAGTTTGAGGTCAGCTCTGATGAGGAGGCTGAGGATGTTGGTAATCAAGATCCCTAGATGTGAATAGGATAATTTTTTATGTAAAGTCCGGGGTATGCCCCGAGGTCCTTGTGTAATCAACTCTTGTTTTAATGAAAATATCTTTTTGAAAGTTCGTGTCTTTTACTAGTATGTTTTATTGAGTGTTTGCTAACAAAGGTCGGGAATGATCAATCTTTTCAAAAATCCATAGATTAGGTCGAGCATGTTCCTTACAAATGTTAAGTTTTCTTGATTCCGTATAATTATATGATCGGGTAGTGGCCGACCTTATATTATGATCATAAGAATGGACTTAACCTTTTGTAGCATCAAGACTTTGAGCTGAATACAACTTGACTGGTGAGACCGGGTTTGCCCGACCCTTTCAGTCAATTGATTAGTAAGAATTGCGAAATGTGTTTTGAAAAGATCGAACGGTACCGATCTATTTTGTAAATTATGGGAAATAATTTGTAACATCTTGCCATGAGACCTTGTAGATTATTCGTGGAAGAATAATTTGTAAAGTCTTTCCATGAGATATTGTAAATTATTTGATGGGAAATAATTTGTAACGTCTTGCCATGAGACCTTGTAAATTATTCGTGGAAGAATAATTTGTAAAGTCTTGCCATGAGACATTGTAAATTATTTTATGGGAAATAATTTGTAACGCCTTACCATGAGACCTTGTAAATTATTCGTGGAAGAGTAATTTGTAAAGTCTTGCCATGAGACATTGTAAATAATTTGATGGGAAATAATTTGTAACGCCTTGCCATGAGACCTTGTAAATTATTCGTGGAAGAATAATTTGTAAAGTCTTGCCATGAGACATTGTAAATTATTTGATGGGAAATAATTTGTAACGCCTTGTCATGAGACCTTGTAAATTATTCGTGGAAGAATAATTTGTAAAGTCTTGCCATGAGACATTGTAAATTATTTGATGGGAAATAATTTGTAAAGTCTTTCCATGAGACATTGTAAATTATTTGATGGAAAATAATTTGTAAAGTCATGCGAATGACCTTGTAAATTTACTTTGATATCTGATCTTTGTAGTGCTCATTCTTTGGAAGAAGTACTTTTAATGAAGGGGACTGAATGATGGGCCTCGTTAAAACCTTATCCAGAAAAACCCATTGGGAAAAAATCTGGATAAGGAAAAAGAGTACCCGTCCCTGACACCGAAAGATAAAATAATGGGCATGCAGGCCTGACAATAATATTCCCTGATGGACGTGCAAGTCCGAAAACAAAAATAAAAATGGGCGCGCAGACCTGACCTTACTAGGGCTTGATATCAATAGAAATATGATTACTTGTAGTACGAATTCAAGTTCTCCACATTCCATAGCCGAGGAAGAGGTTTTGAATCCATTGTGCGGAGGCTGTATGAGCCCTTGCCCGCCTTTCGGATGACTTCATAAGGTCCTTCCCAAATAGGCTCAAGTTTCCCTGGTTGATTACAGGCAATCTCTCTGCGGCGAAGGACAAGATCTCCCATTCTGAATTCCCTCTTCCTTACTCGAATATCGAACTTCTTAGACATGGCCTGTTGGTAAGATGTTATTCTTAATGATGCATTTTCCCTGACTTCTTCTAGAAGATCCAGACTTTCTCTCTGTCCTTCGATGTGGTCGGGAGACCCTGTGGCCATAGCACGGAAGCTTGGAATGGTTACTTCTACGGGGACAGGGGCTTCCATCTCGAAGGCAAGCATGAATGGGGTTTACCCGTCGCTGTTTTGAACGTGGTTCGGTTGGTCCAAAGTACTTCTGGGAGAAGATCGGGCCAATCTCTCTTGGCGCTGCCAAGGCGAGTCTTCAAGTCTTGTAAGATGAGTCTGTTTGTAACTTCAGCTAACCCATTACTCTGCGGGTGCGAAACGGAGGTTAACCTGTGTTCTATTCCCAGATTCTTGAAGAATTGGTTGAAGGCTTGACACTCAAATTGACGCCCGTTATCTGTTATTAATGTCTTAGGAAGACCAAAATGGCAAACTATTGATTTCCACACAAATGCTTCCAGCTTTTGTTCTGTGATCACGGCTAGCGGTTCGACTTCCACCCACTTAGTGAAGTATTCCACTGCAACTGCCAAGAACTTGACCTGACCCCGGGCTAAAGGGAAAGGTCCGAGTATATCGATTCCCCATTGGGCGAAAGGGTATGGGCACAATATTGAGGATAGCTCTTCCGTAGGTTGATGTAATCGGGCTGCGAATCTTTGGCACTTGTCACAGGCTTTCACATAACTAAGGGCGTCTTTCTTCATATTCGGCCAGTAGTACCCGTATCTTATCAATTTCAGTGCTAGAGCTCTTGCTCCTTGGTGTCCTCCACAAATTTCTTCATGAACCTCGGCCATAGCAAGAGCTGCTTCTTTTGGAGTTAGGCATCGCAGATAAGGAAGTGTGAAGCTTCGGCGGAACAAGGTATTCTGCAGCAAGGTATACCTCGGGGCTCTTGCTTTGATTTTTCTGGCCTCTACTTTTTCATCTGGGAACTTTCCCGATGTTAGATATTCAATTATTGGATCCATCCAATTGGGTTCTTGATCTGAAATTTCCATGACCTCGGGTTGTTGTACGATACTAGGCTCATGAAGAGTTCGTACGAACACGGTCCTATCCAGGTGGTCTAGATTGGAAGAAGTAAGTTTTGACAAAGCATCCGCTCTGTGATTGGTGGACCTCGGAATTTTGTTTATGCAGCAAGACTTGAACTTTCTTTGCAAGTCCAAGACCATCATCCTGTAAGATGACATTTTCTCATCTTTTGCTTCAAAAGTGCCGTTTACCTGTTCTACCACCAATTGTGAATCACTTAGGACCTTGACGTGCTCGACCCCTAGATGTTGTGCTGCTTGAAGTCCAATGATTACGGCCTCATATTGTGCATCATTATTGGTTGCTGGGAAGTCAAACCGTATTGCACACTGAATTTCCATTGTGCCATCGTCTTTCTTTAATATGATTCCGGCCCCCGAGCCCGCAGCATTCGATGCTCCATCTATTTGTAAGGTCCATGTGGCCTCTTCCCTGTCATGACCTGTTGGCCCCCGAGGTCTTGGTGAGAGTTCGACGACGAAGTCGGCCAAGACCTGTGCTTTGATGGAAGGTCGAGGTTTGAACTCGATATCATACTCTCCAAGCTCGATTGTTCACTTGAGTAGACGGCCGGATACATCTGGTTTCTGCAAGATTTGCTTTAAGGGCTGATTTGTGAGGACAGTTACGGCATGGGCTTGAAAGTACGGTCTTAACTTTCTCGCTGCTGTAACCAAGGCAAGTGCGAGCTCCTCCGCCAGTGTATATCGGGTTTCTGCGTCCAACATCATCTTACTGACGTAATATATCGGTTTTTGAATTTTCTCATCTTTTTTGACCAAAACGGCGCTTACTGCATGATCAGATACTGCTAGATACAAAAATAGATTGTCCCCTAGATTCGGCTTTACCAATATCGAAGGTGTTCCCTTATGTTGATTCTTTTCGTCGATCTTCCCCTTGATAGGCTTGGGCCAACGCAAATCTTCACGTCCTTTGATTTCCATGAGAATGTGGGATCGGGGTGCGTTTAGCGGAGTTAAACTCTGATGCCCATTGTTATTCCCATTCGAGTTAGTTCGGGAAGAATTCTTCTGATCTTCCTGTCTTGACCTTTTATTCCCCTACCTTGTTGATTGTGAAGATTGTGCTATTGCTCCATGCCCTTGATCCTGTGCCTGAACTGACAAAAGTGTTTCCTCCATGTTTATGTACTTTTCGGCTTTTCTGAGAAGCTCTGTTACATTTGAAGGCGGGTTTTTGGACAGGGACATTCGGAATTCCGGGCCTCGAATAGCCATGGTAAGGGCTGAAATTGCCAATGATATATGGAGATCTGGAATCTGAAGTCTCTCAGCGTTAAACCGAGTCATGAACTCTCGTAGTGTCTCATTCTAAGCTTGCTTCAACTACATAAGGGATGCGGCGGTCTTCTTGATCATTTTGCTACTTGCAAAGAAAGTAGTGAAATTCTCAGTAAGATCTTCAAAGGAAGAGATGGACCCTGGAGGTCATGGGATGGGCATCCCTAATTCCCGGGGAGTTGTGAGCCATAGGATTAGCTGGCTGGAGATCTTCCCTGGGAATTGTTCCAGGAGTGTTCGGGTCAGGTTGCGCTTGATGACTGTTATGTTGTTGAAGAGCTTGACGAAGTTCGCGTAGCTGCTGCTGAAGTTCGTTGAAATCTTCCCAACTAACAGGTTCATTGTCTGGAGTGGCCTCTGGGTTTTGTTCTTCCCTAACATCTTCAAGAGGTGGAGGATTATCATTCTCAGCCGAGGTGTTGGTCGGAAGGGATTGACCAGTGGATGCAGAGGGACGGGCTTGACGTCCATTAACCATGGCTAGTTGTATCTCTTCCCATAGACGACGCTAATTGATGCTGTCAAAATTCCTAACCTTGACGTGGCAGAATCTGATGACAATTGATTGTTGGAAAAGATGATGAACTCGCCTGGGATGACCTACAAAAAAGGCGAGGAGGAAACTCCCCGTCGCCCCTCCGGTGTGAGAATTAGTTTTCTGAAAAAAGGTAGAGAGAATATTTAACTGAAAAAACGTAAAGAATTGTGAATGAATATATGTGATTAAAGGAGCTGTATTTATAGGGCTGAAAAAGCCCATACTTTCCTTTATTTAAGGAAGGAGTCATTTTTGCTATAAACTTTACCTTTTAGGAGGAGTTCTAATCCTATAAAAATTGTACTTCCTCTTTTTTAGGATGATTCCTTATGGGCTATGTTTTATTCCGAGGGCCCAAGAAGGTGGCCCATTGTTAAAGCCCATAAACGGTGGTGAACACCTGGAATCCGTAGTGGCCGGGCTAGACCGGGCACGTTTCCCACTATGGATGCAAGACATGAATATGTCGGGCATACATGGGCCGGGACGGTCATATGGACGAGCAAACATCCCGGCCTATAGAAGAAAAGATAGATGGCCGGGACTGATATAGCCCGGGATGGACACTCTCGGGAAATAGCCCGATCACATACTAATTCAAAAAGATGTTCAATGACTACATAAGTGTGTTCAGTTCTCTGTAGCAAGTAAATGATTTGTATAAGTAGTCCTGTTGTGGCCACTCTTCAAACACTTTCATTTGTATAATATCACATTTGCTCGACCATTGCCTATATGCTTTCATGTCCACCTACCACATTCTTTCTCCACAAACTCAACGAAATAAGAAACTGATATCCACACATTGTCCAACAGATCCATGACTGCAATTCAATATAAAACAAGTGGATTTCAGTTGATCATATCACAAAGTGCTTAAAAATAAAAATTTCAATCAATACATGATGAGTACTAACTATTAACCTACGTCTAATAGCACCAAACTAGCCATATTTTCGAAGCCAATTATCATACTCAATGCTAGGTAGATGGTTTCAATCAGAAATTAGATAACGACATGGGTGCCATTATAGATTAAAGATAACGGCACATATGACGTTATGACAAATTCATAAGCAAATGTATACATCAGCAACAATTTTGAAGACCATCAATGTTATACACATGTTGACACTGAGAAAAAAAGATAACGGCATGGATGCCGTTATACATCACAGATAACGACATCTATGACGTTAAAATTCATAAACAAATACATAAATCAGCAACTGTAGAGAACACCAGAACAAAAGTTTCGCAAAGACAGTACAGGAAATGATTTTAATGTGTACCTTTTCTCTTCTCCAATTGCAAATCTAAAATGTGGATTATTTAACAATTTCACAAACCACTCTAGCTTCAACGGGCAAAAGAGGATGACAAATAAGAATATTGTTGGATTTCTATGTAGAACAAGTGCAATGGAAGAGAGAGAGAGAGAGAGAGAGAGAGAGAGAGAGAGAGAGAGAGAGAGAGAGAGAGAGAGAGAGAGAGAGAGAGAGAGAGAGAGAATGACTGATTGTTGCTGTAGAGAAGAAAGAACGGGTATGATCGATTGGGTGGAAAAAATTAGGGCATGTTTGATTGTAATTTTGGGTATCAAGATCATTTGGCAAGTATGAGTATTTTGGACATTGTTTAATATTTTTTGTATTTTATTTATTGAATAAATCTATTTGATAAAACATTGTGGAATGACATCTATTTTACTAAACTTATGCTTTGACACATCTATTTAACTCAAAACCCCTTAAGAAAAGTAAAGCTTTTCCTTAGCCCCTCAATCTTCCATTTTACGATAACTCAGTAAGTTATCTATTTTTATTTTCGATTTGAGTAGTTTATTGTTTTTTACGAGTGTGGTGACCAAGAATGTATTTTTGTGTTTTGCAGTTGAATTTGGTTGATGGGAAGATGGAGTATTTGTTTATTAAAGCGTAGGAGATATCTGTTTAATGGGATATGAGGGAGGTTTATTTTTCCAGCTTCAAGGAGGTATGATGTTATTGTATTTCAATCTTATTAAGACAAGTTGAAGAAATTCATCAATTACAGATTTGTTAACGGAAAAGAATATAATTGTTTTGTTTGTATTATTTTAATTTACAAACTACGAATTAGTTGCTCCTAATTAGATTTGAAATGTTATTAATTTGCTTTAATTTCTAATCCTTTGTGTTGGTAACACTGTTTGGTTTATAAAATGGTTTATTTATTATTTTGAGATAAAAAAACATTAGTTGAAAATTGAAGAGAGAAAATGTGTATGGTTAAAAGTGGTTTGAAAAAAATGTGTTGTTTATAAACCTATTTATAAACCAGTATATTTTGTTTACCAAACACTGACTAATTCTTGATTAATCGGTCTATGAATTTGTTGGTTTAGTTAAAATTTGAATGACTATTTCTGTTTCTTGATCCGCATGTGGACTTCCATTTGTTGTTTGTACATATAGGGCCGCAATAGATATACAAATTTAATGTTTATCAGAATTTTTCACATGCATTTGATTTTTGTGTGATCATTTGAGTAAGTGCCTGAATGTGATTATACAAGCTTTTTAGGCTTTTTTTTGGGGACAAAGTCACTGACTTAGATGGAAAATATTGTACTATATTTCGGGAATTTAGTTTAGAAATTTTATGTTGCCAAGTTTTTCTATATTGGGACTGGATTTCTTGTTGGTTTAATTTAATTCTGATTAGCATCATTTTGCATATGTTGTTACATTAGATCAAATGAGAAGAATGCATGTACATCCTTTCATAAAGTCTATGACCTTACTCATAAATTATTACACTATAAAGTGAAAAAAAAAGGCTTTTGTTAATCACGTTTTACCCTGCATCTGCTATTAGGTTTCTAGTCTTTCCTATATTTTATTTTTATCATTTTTTACATGCAGAGCTTTTAAATGCATTACCTGAAAAGGGATGCCCTTGAGGATCTGACCATGGAGAAAAGGTAATCATTAGGAAGAAAACAACACAGGTAATGCAAAATGCAGCTTTAAACACCTACCATGTTTATTTCACTGTTAACTTTGGTTATTCCCCTTACATTATTTTTTAAGACTGGTTTCTGATTAATTCCCTATAAAGTTACCCATGGTTTATTTACACTAGATGCTCAATCTAACATATGTCTGAATGTGAGTAAGATGTGGTTCTTAAAAGTCGAAAATCCATTTTACAAATGAAATTTTCAGATACAAACTTCTACTTGCAATGGATACCTTACAGTGTGGTGGATTTTAGTTTAATGTTTCTAGCAACACAATCTTTTCCAAATTACTTGAAAGATTACACACATTGTTGAGTTTCTCCTCCTAAATCGAGAAGCTATTTCATAAATCTTGAGCCTATCCAAATGGTTTCTTTGTTGATTAGTTGCATGCCAAATTAGTGTTAAACATCCCTCATTTCAAGGAAAAAACAGTGTTGAAATCACAAGGGAGCAGGCTCTCGAGATGTTTTCTGATATTCAATTGAAGGTCAACAACCAAGGTCCCATGAATTTGAACTTGAAGTTAAATGTTCCTTTGAAATGCTTCATGATTGTTGTCACTAATCTATTCATTACTTTGCGTATAGATCTTTGACAATAATATTTACTCTGTTTGTTAAAAGTTATGCTTATAAACATTTTTCTTTATGTTTTTGAGGTATAATATGTTGTTAAAAAGTGGAGAGAAAAGTTTGTATGGTTAAAAAGTGGTTTGGATAATTGTGTTATTTAAAAACATGTCTTTAAACAAGTTTGTCAAACTAAGGCTTAATAGGTTGTTAGATAATTCCATTCTATTAGCCTATGAAGCTTGTTGGAGAAGTGAAAGTAATATTTATCCCTTGTTTGACAACCATACTTTCTAATAAAAAATACAACTTTCTTCTTCAATAATCAATCTCAACCATCTAAAAAAGTCAAACCACAAATTTTTACTTTTCAAACCACTTTTTAACCATACGATTTCCCAAAACTACTATTCAAAACTCTTTTTTTCAAGAAGTATGACAATCAAACAAGAGCTTAATGTGATTAACATTTTGGAGAATTTAAATGATGCCCTACTAAAGCCAAATCCCAAATGGTGTACCATCATATTAGAATGCTGACCTTGAGGCTTGATCTCACAGGAAATTATTTAGTCAACTAGAAAATGGGGTACCCACAGGCCACAATAGGCATGTCTACTGTTATACAAAAACAAACAAATAAAATGGTTACTTCTAAGTGAATCAAAGAAATCTCGACGTATCATATAAGGGTAGAAATATGCCTTAATCCGGCTAAACATTTAGAGGTTTTTCATGAAAGGAACCTCAAACTTTTATTATATAGAAGGTTATGTGTTAAAAGGTTTTTATTGCTCTTTACTTGATTCGTCGTTTTGTAAATGCAATTTTGCTCGCTTAGTTGTTATTGAATTATCTCATCTCTACAGTTAAGAATTTGGTGGATGGGATTAATGATAACTTGTACTCGTTAAATGAAAGGTAAGCAGCGAAATTAGGTTAATAATTCCAAAAAGAGTGACGATTTCCTTGATTTTGCAGACTATTGTCCTTAATTGATGTTCTAGATGTGTTTTTGGTGAAGATTGTTAACCCTATTCTGTTGACTATGAGCAATGTTTTTTATTGTAGAATATTAATGCATAATGTTAGTGTAGGACTTCTATGTTTATATTATATAGTTATCGGCTATTTTGAGCTTCTTGTAGATGTTTCTGATGGTTTTTAATTTGATATTTGATCCATTGGTACATCTATTGTTCCATTTTTCCCTTTTCAATATGTAGAGGTGCTTACAATTTATTCAGAAGACGAGAGTGTTTGTGCAATCTTTTAAAAGCTTAACATTTTGGAACTTTTCATTAGGGGTTTGATTCAACTAATTATCTTTGAATGTCAATTTTTTAATTATTATTGTTCTATTAATTTTTTTCTTGTGGAGTTTTTAGTGGTTGTAGTTGAAATAGAATGGCAAAGGAAATGGGAGGAAGGAGCATGGGTTAAGCTTTCAGATATTATTTGGTTTCAACTCCTAGGATTACATGCAGTGTTGCTTGGTTGAATGATTCGACATTAATATTATATTACACTTTGGTGTGGTATTATGCTATGGACACTAACACTCGCATCTCGTTTGCATTTTCAAGCCACGGAATGAAGTAGGTAACTTTAGTAGATGTCCAATTAGCCCTTGGTGATGACAAAATATTTGACTCTTTTAAAACACACATGCAATCCAATGTCACCCTGGATGAAAAATGGATGCTTCAAACGCTATTAAATACATTATTACATATGGCCCAAAGAAAGGTACAGTGATCCACCAGCAAGGGCCCAATAGAGGCCCAATGGACCTTGACCCACGGCTAAGGCCTAAAATATCACATTAGAACGAATTCTGAGGTGGTGTGTCAAGGAAACCTCTTTAGCCGACCAGGTTAACACCTGACCGATGTGCTTTATACTTAGCCGGGGCGCTTTATGGCGTTAACCAGAAGAGAGATGGAGTCAGTGATGGGACACTGCCTTTACCAAGATGTGTCAGGCGCCCATCCCCTACGAAATGTAGCAATGATTACAGTCAAAAGCAAGGTTGTCACGTCCAAGAGATAGGGTGGAGACAAGTGTAAAGTATACCACGTGTCATGATCCGAGACAAAGATCTCCCCTATAAATACGGCACTCCTCCCGCTTAAGAGGGGGTTAGCATTTTTTACTCTCTTAGATATTCTATTTCTCACTCCATTTTCTCTCTTCTACACATTTATATATATTTCCCGAACCCAATTGATATCTTCCTAAACGAGACTGACTTAGGCATCGGAGTGCATACGGGTGCCACCTCGGCCCCCTTTGCCAGCTTGTCACAATGCGCAGGAGATCCACGTGTTCAAGAGGGAGGAGCTGAGACGTGTTGATCCAAGGTCCAGTCGGATTTTGTGGTCAACATTTTGGCGCCGTCTGTGGGAAACCATACTGCTAACCACGAAAACACATGATGAAAAGCCGCACATAGAAAGGAAATCCCGAAAAAGGACAAGTAACCTCTTGCAAAAGATCGGAAAACTGCAAAAACTTTGAAATATAAGTTCAGTACCCTTGAAAAAGGCGTGAAGCTTTGAAATATAAGTTTAGTACCCTTGAAAAAGGAGTAGAGCTTTGAAATATAAGTTCGGTGACCTTGAAAAAGGTAAAAAGCTTTGAAATATAAGTTTAGTATCCTTGAAAAAGGAGCGGAGCTTTGAAATATAAGTTCGACAACCTTGAAAAAGTCTTAAAACTTTGAAACATAAGTTTAACGACCTTGAAAAAGGCTCGGAGCATTGAGATAAAAGTCTATCTATCCTTGAAAGATAAACTAAAACCAAGAAATTTCTCTGAAACATGAATGAAAGCGATGGAGATATTAACCCCCGTAGGGGAAGAAATGGTCAGCACAGTGAGGGGGAGGCTCCTCAAGGACCTCATGAGAATGCCAATGAGGGAGTGGCGCAACTTAACCCACCACGCTGACACCGTAATCGCCGCATGTTGCGGGACATGACTCGCATGGCGGCCCAAATGCTGGAAATGCAGAAGCAGCAGATAGAACAAACTGCTGCGATGAATGCCTACATGGCCAGAGGGTATGTTATGAACGAGCCCACAATACCTCAGCAATACCCACAGCCACATTACTCACAATCCGAGGCGGCCACTGCCTCGTATTACTATCAAGATCCACAGACATATGCCGAGGTGGAGTCTGAGCCTCTCTACGAGGAAGGCCCGGAGCATGAAGCACATGAAGAACAAAACCCGCTCCTAGCTAGACGCAGGGAGGCTTCTCCCGCAAGATCCGACAGTGTCTTCAGCCGAATAGGAGGGTTATTCTGGGGCCAGCGACGGGGGCAAACGGATCCAAGTCGGCACAATGCGACTGAGCCTAGAAATAGGCGGGAGCGATGCGCTAAAGAAGCCTTGTCGCAGGGTCAAATGCATAGGGACCAACATGGTACGGGAGCAGAAAGGTTTGCCCCAACACATGAGCCTAGAAATAGGCAGGAGAGAAGAGCCGAAGCAATTCGGACAAAATCTCGCAACGAGCTACCAACCCACGAAAGGCCAAACTACGGCCATATTTTGCCACCACAAAGGCAGGATTATGCTCCACCACTCTACGACCAATACCATGGTTCGATGTATTCCGGCCACGACGAGAACATCGGACTGCCCTCATACGAGCTGGATGACGAAGAGGAAGTAAGTCCCTTCACAGAGGGCCACCGTAGATGCCCCGTGCCTCATGACTTCGAAATGCCAGAAATAGCAAAATATTCTGGCCGAGGTGACCCTGACGATCACCTTTTAAATTACCGCGCCAGCATGGAAATAGTCAAAGCCACCCCGACACTGAAATGTAAAGCCTTTGCTTTAACCCTTGAGGGAAGTGCCATACGATGGTATAAAAAACTCCCTCCTGGCAGCATCCACAGTTGGAGAGACATGAAAACGGATTTTAAAAATGGCTTTATTTCCTCCAGACCTGGCCAGCTCCCACTCCAACACCTCCAGGATCTGAGGCAAGGAGGGGAAGAATCACTGAAAAGTTACCTAGCTCGGTTTACTGAAGAAATGCACATCTATGAAAACATCACAGAAGCGGAGATGTTTTCCGCTCTGAAAGGAGGACTAGTTATGACCAGCATGTTCTGGAGGGATGTCCGGAGCAGGAAACCAATGGATTACAATGCTCTGGTAGACCTGATGAAGGAGGAGATTGTATCAGAAGAAATGGCTAGGGCAAGAGATAATCACCCAAAGGGAGATACAACCTTGGGTATTCAAATGAAGCAAACCTCAAGAAAGGAGGAAACAAGGATAGGGTCCTCGGTAACCGAGGTGGAGCGCCGCGTCCGTTTCTGGGGACAGGGTCTAGTTATGCAGCTGAAATCACGGAAGCCATCCCCCACTTGCACTCCAACACTCCTTCTCAGAATCCCCTCACTGCTCAAGGAAAGATGGAAAGTAGCAGAACTGGAAAGCAGCCCATGATTGGGGCTTACTGCGCCTACCACAGATATTACGGTCACGCAACAGAGGATTGCAGGGAAATCCACATGTTAGCTGACCAAAAGGCGCAGGGGAGAAGGGGAAATGACTTCTCCCCCGACATGGGGAGAACCCAAAAATCCGGTGGCCCGAAGTTCAACCGAGCTGACAGGAGAGCTCCATGGAAGAACTCAACCAAAGAAATGATTGACAATCGCCAAAGAAACAAAAACAAGGGCCAGTATACCGCCTCGGCGCATGCTAAAGACACGCAGGAGCCACCTATGCATGTGGCCGAAGTCCCTATCCGTGAAATTGATACAATACTGGGAGGCCCCACCCAGGTGGGAGCACAAATAACTCCCAAAAGAGGTATATCCGAGAGGCCAAGCAGCTCGCCAACGTTAATTACCACATCCGTTCACATCCTGTAGGGATGCCTCGGACAGAATCTATCACATTCACACAAGATAATGCCATTGGAGTACATTTCCCACACAACGATGCACTGGTCATCGGGTAGTGGTGGCTCGGAATGGATTATCGCGGATGATGGTTGATGATGATGCCTCGGTAAATGTGATTTACGGGGCAACTTTCGATAAAATGGGGATCAGCACTCCACTCATTCCAGTCCCGAATCCAATATATGGATTCACGGGAGACAGCATAAACCCCAGAGGATCCATAACTCTAATGACCGAGGTTGGGCGAACACCAACTATTTTCAGAATCCCCATGAAATTTTGGTTGGTCGAAAAAATCTCCTCATATCATGGCTCAATTAGGAGGCCAGGTCTTATTGACCTGGGGGCTGCAACGCATACAAAATACATTTGCATGAAGTTCCCTACGGAGCATGGTGTTGCAACTGTAAGGGGGATCCAAACCGAGTCGCGGGCCTGTTACACGAACGCAATCCAAAAGTTTCAAGATCGAAGCTTGAACATGATTAGCGATGTAGCTATGGTCGAGGCTGCTCCAGAACCTGAAAGATTGGGTGGAGAGCTCTTTGGAAATAAGGACATCGCGATGACACTAGAAGAAGACTTGGAAGATATGGACCCAAGAATGGTAGGAGACAATTGCTCCACCCCAGCTGAAAGGCTAGAATGCTTCGGCGTAGACCCACTTGACCCAATCAAGGAATTGCAGATTGGGTTGGATTCACCAATTGAATACAAAGATCAATTGAAGAGTTTCTTACTTAAAAATCTCGATGTATTCGCATGGAAGCATGGTGACATGGTTGGGATTGATCCTAAAGAGGCCTGTCACAGACTCCAGATTGACCCTCGAAGCCCTGGGCATAAGCAAAAGAGAAGACCTATGAGTTCGGACAAGTATGAGGCCTTGAAAGACGAGGTCACGAAGCTATTGAAAAATGATTTCATCAGAGAATCCCACTATCCGAAGTGGGTATCAAACCCTGTTTTGGTACCAAAACACAATGGGAAACTGAGGGTATGTATTGATTTTTCAAACTTGAACCATGCATGTCCAAAAGACAGTTTTTCACTGCCCCGGATCGATCAGTTGGTTGACTCTACAGCAGGGCATGAACTGCTGAGCTTCATAGATGCCTACTCCGGGTACAATCAAATCCCCATGTGCGAATCGTATGAGGAGCATACTTCGTTTATAACAGATAGAGGAATCTACTGCTACAAAGTAATGCCATTCGGCCTGAAAAATGCGGGAGCTACCTATCAGAGGCTGGTAAATCGCATGTTTTCAAAAAAATTGGGAAACACCATGGAGGTGTATGTCGATGACATGTTGGTCAAAAGCATGGTCACCGCGGATCATATCCGCCATTTATCAGAGGCCTTCGATGTTTTAAGGAAATATCGAATGAAGCTCAACCCAGCGAAGTGTGCATTTGGGGTAGCATCTGGAAAATTTCTTGGATTCATGGTGAATAAGAGAGGAATTGAAGCTAATCCCGAAAAAATAATGCTTTGTTAAACATGCAATCGCCTAGAAATCCAAAAGAAGTGCAAAGCTTAACGGGGAGAATTGCGGCCTTGAATAGATTCGTCTCCAAATCTACTGACAAATGCTTGCCATTTTTCAAGGTCCTAAAAGGGGGGAAAGTGATTCCAATGGACACCGGAATGTGGGCAGGCTTTTTCTGACCTGAAAGCATCTTTGGGACGGCCCCCATTGCTATCAAAGCCAAAGGCTGGCGAGCCTCTCTACCTGTATTTAGATGTATCCAAAGAGACTGTTAGCTCTGTGTTGGTCAGAGAGGAGGATGGGAATCAGTTTCCAGTGTATTATGTGAGCAAAGTCATGCTGGATGTTGAGACACGCTACCCAGACATGGAGAAACTCGCTCTCTCGTTACTCACAGCCTCTCGTAAACTTCGTCCCTACTTTCAGGCACACTCAATACGCGTACTCACCAAATTTCCCATGAGACAAGTGTTGCAAAAACCAGACGTATCTGGAAGGTTACTGAAATGGGCAATAGAAATCAGCTAGTTCGACCTACATTATGCGCCTCGGACCGCTGTTAAGGGTCAAGCGTTGGTTGACTTCGTGGTCGAATTTACACATCCACCGGAGGTCGAGATGGTTGATAACACAGATGACATCCGTGAGTGGAAATTGTTTGTAGATGGGTCCTCGGCTGAGGGACGATCCGGTGCGGGAATATTGCTAATAAGCCCGGAGGGGTTTAAACTACACAGTGCGATCCGCTTCAAATTCAAAGCCTCGAACAATGTAGCTGAGTACGAGGCGTTATTAGATGGGCTAAGACTTTCAAAGGCTCTGAAGATCAGGTCCATAGTGGCGAATAGCGATTCGCAGCTCGTTGTAAGTCAATTCAATGGGCGATTTTCCGCCAAAGAACCTTCTATGGGTACTTACTTGAAGAAAGTAAGAGATCTGGCTGTGCACTTCGGAAAAATGGAGTTACAGCACATCCCCAGAGCAGAAAATTCCAATGCTGATGCTCTGTCCAAACTAGCAAGCAGCACTAATTCAGAGCTACTTAATCTAGTCCCAGTTGAATGCATGTTGACTTCTTCTATTGAGGCAGGACCGAAGATTTTGACGGTAGAAGAAGAGGGATCCTGAATGAATCCCCTGATTTCATATTTGAAGCACCAGACAGTGCCAAGCGAGCCAGAGGCAGCTCGAAAATTACAAAAATATGCTACAAATTTCGTGCTCTTGGATGATCTACTTTATAACCGGAGTTACACCTCCCCGTTACTAAGATGTGTGGGGCCTGAGGAAGAACGATATGTAATGAGAGAAATCCATGAGGGCATATGTGGCAACCATGCCGGGGCGTTATCACTAGATCGGAAAGCTCTCAAACAGGGATATTTTTGGCCCACTATGCGAAAGGACTCCCATGACTTCGTTCGCAAATGCGATAAATGCCAAAGACACGCAACCATACCACATCAGCCGCATCACAAACTAACTGTGGTGACTAGCCCTTGGCCTTTTGCAAAGTGGGGGGTTGACATTATTGGTCCTATGCCTAGGGGTGCCGGTAATAATTGCTTTGCGATAGTGGCAATTGACTACTTCACCAAGTGGGTCGAAGCAGAACCACTAATGAGAATCACCAATGCCAACACCACCAAGTTCATTTGGAAGAATGTCATATGCCAGTTTGGAATACCCCACTCGCTGGTTAGTGACAATGCCAAACAGTTTAAAAACAGAAGTGTAGGTGAGTTGTGCGACGATTTGGGAATTAAAATACTGTTCTCATCTCCACATCACCCACAGGATAACGGACAGGTCGAAGCTGTGAACAAGACCATAAAAAATACACTGAAAAGGAAGTTGGAATCCAAAAAGGGCACATGGGTAGATGAACTCCCACAAGTGCTATGGGCGCTTCGTACCATTTCGCACACCACTACTGGTGAAACACCTTTCTCATTGGTATATGGAGCCGAGACGGTATGTCCCGTTGAAATTGGGGCCCCTTCGCTTCGTCAAACTAATTACGACGAAGTGAGAAACGAAGAAGCACAAAGGGCCGGTTTGAATTTCCTCATGGAAAAACGGAACGATTCCAAGTGACCATGACCAGATACCATGAGAAAATGGCTTGCTATTACAACAAAAGGGTGAAGAGCCGGCGCTTTAATATTTGGGACATAGTCCTCAAAAAGGTACTTCCCTCAACCCAAGAGTCAGGAGTAGGGACTCTAGGTCCTAACTGGGAAGGCCCTTACAAAGTCTTTGCCGAGGTGGTGCCTGGAACATACATGATTGAGGACCTGTCTGGAGTACATCTATGTAATCCTTGGAACACGGACCACCTTCGTCGTTATTTTCAATAAACTTAATTCCTCCTCTATGATTGCAACATTATCATATGATTTCATAAAATCATGGGCGAGTTGCGTTGAAAATTACACCAGTTTCTATATTAGACAAGCATAATGGATAAACGAAAATCCCAAAATTATTTTGGTCATGATACCATACGTCCACGATATGAATAAAAATTGTTAAAAACAAGGGACTCTTATAAAGCCCACCCGACGATCGCCGTGTAAAAATTGAGTGTGTTGGCACCATAAAAAGGAGTTCATACAAATTTGCTTACACAAGTCCTGCAAAGTACGATTTAAGGAACGTTCAAATGATTATCAAAATCAGATCTAACTGGTAAATATAAATGCCTCAAACCACTCAAATCTGCGAGACTACACTCATTAGCCAGCACTAATCAACCCTGTAATATGGAGCGCATACGTTTAAGAGGCATTTTCTTAGAGCATTTGCGCTCGGAAGCATTCATATTTAGTCACATGTTGTCATATAAACTAGAACTCTTGATCAGGATTAGACATAATCAGCAAACATGGATGCATTAAATTAGTTCATACATACGGAGTGCTTTCTTGTGTGAAGTGGTGAACGTTTCCGCAAAATGTTTGATACTTTCATACATACATTTAGAAAAAGCGTTCACAAGACATATGTGTACTAAGTACTGTGTAATCAAGCGTAAAAGATAAACGTAAGAGTTCCAATATTATTTTAATTGTAAAATCACACGCCTCCGCCAGGCGCGAACTTTGTTAAAAATGAAGGACTCCTGCGAACTTACGCTACGACCACTATGTATGGGTTGAAAATTTTCACGCCTTTAACAGAAGTTCATATAAATTTATAAACGTAGTTGTTACAGAGTATAAGGTAAAATGGCTCAAAAGCTGGTCAAAATCAGATTTAACTAGCAAACGCGGATGCGTTAAGCTAGGCATGTCTGGGGAACTAGAGGGCACACATTATCATACAATTCAGGAATGTTTTACAATATCATCCAAGACATTTACAAGTACAAGGCATCCGCACTTGGAAACACTGATGCTTAAACAGTTTGAAACGTTGCTGCCAAAATACTAGGCAAAATATGAATAAGTTATTCCATTCATAAAAATGAAGGTTACATTTACAATATCAGGTGTCGGGGCACTTACCAAAAAATTAAACTAAAACTAACAAAACAATCAACAATGAAGCAAAGGCAGAAGAAGAGTGGAGGAGAGACATCTTCTAAAGAACCCTTGTCAGATGCACCCAGAGGATCCGCAGGAGCATCTTGAGGCTCGGGGTAAAAGGCTTCGATGGAGGACAGGTCCAAGGTCGGAAAAGCTTCCTTCACGTCCCCCAAAGCCATCATAGCCCCTAAGTTCCTAAAGACCCTCTGCATATCCTCGTACTCTGAGGCCTCTTCGAAAGTATCCTTAAAGTTCTGAACTGCCTTCAACACTTCTGCATCCAGAACCTCCTTCACCCTAGCTGCAATTGTACGCTCCAAGGCCTCAGCAATTCTGGAGTCAATGTGCTTCTCCAAGGAAGTATAATCCTCCTCAACCTTCTTCCTAACCTCTAGCTCCATCCCCAGTTTTTCATTAACCGCCACTACCTCAGCTTCCAGCTTCAACTTGGCCACATTAGAAGGGGCTAGGGCCTCATAGGCGATAGACTGTGCTCGGTTGGAATCATTCAATTTCTTGCACAAAACCGCCACGTCTGACTCCGAAGCCTGGAGGTCATGTATCAACTTATTGTTATCCTCCTGGAGGCGCTTAGCATTGGCCCTCTCCTCAGAGGAAGACTTCTGGGCTATGGACAACTGGGTCTTCAAGTCATTTATCTCCTTTAACATGTTGTCCGCGTGCCAGAGAGCAGTCTCAACATTCTTCTTGTCCCTCTGCGCCTCCTCCACGGACGACTCCACCTCGTCAATGAGGGCCAACGCCCTGGCATTCATGGCCTTGGCGGCGAGCAACTTTCGGGACAGACTGACACTGGAGGAGAAAGCGGACCAACCCTCTGTCCAAAACTGCTCAGTAATAAAGGCGGCCCAGGCTGGAGGAGAACTGGGGGAGTCAAATAGAGAAGGGCTGAAAGTGACATCTTTGGGGAGAACGCTTGTTTTAATATGTTTAAGTTCTTCTGCCCCCTCCGGTGTCACTTCATAGGCCAACCCTGGTGTAACACCCCAAGTTTAAAAATCTAAAACTTAGACGTATTAACTTCCCTTTACTTTTAATGCGGAAATAAAACATTTTAAAACACTAAAACTTTTCATTTTCTATTATAAAATTTTAGTAAAAATCTCGGTAGAGTCTCCTCTATAACTTGGACATAACCAACCTGTAGAGGGACATCATACCTACAATACATAAACAATTCTCAACCTATTTAAACCCAACATTCAACATCCAACCACAATTCCAAAATTCAACTTCAACATTAATTCCCAAAACTCCTCAACAATAATACCTTGAAGTATAAATTTATAAACTCATGAAACATGATATAAATTAATCACAGGGAAATACCATAACCTATTTTAACTAAAACAGACAAACTAATCAAAAGAATTTATCAATTAAAAGAATAACCAATAAATTAATTTGAGAAAGCCCTTCATTTATTCTTAAAAGAAATAGAATTATTAGTACTATCTGAGTCAGCCGCCAAATGCTCTCCTCGGATCATCTAACTTTCATCACCTGAAATGTTGGGGAGGGATTGGGGTGAGCTAAAGCTCAGTAAGTAAACTTTATGCATGAAATGCTATAAAAATTCAATATATGTATCCCCATTTACTTTACTTTCCAGAACTTTCAAACTTTTCAAACTTTCACTCCATTTCAAAACTTTCACTTCATTTTCATCGTGAGCTCACTTGGTGTATCTTCTAGTCAATCAGATAACAGTGGGCAATTCTTATTTGGAACCAGATTAACATTCACATTTCCACCGAAAAGCAGTTTAACATTCACTTTCCCACCGCAAAGTGGTTTACCATTCACTTTCCCACCGCAAAGCGGTTTAACAGTCTACCGTAAAACGGTTGAACATTCCGTCGCAAAGCGACTTAATTCGGGTACGCCGGTCCCCCGCGCCCCATTTCCCACTCGCATCTTTCATGAACTAGAAGTACACCCATTCTTTCTTAAAAACTTGGGATACATAACTTTTAAACAAACTTGCACCTTGACATATTTCTTTCATTTAAAAACATTTGACTTCCCAATTTCGATGCTAATGCATGCTTGATGATGCAATGACATGATAATGTGCATGCTTGAACATTCTTCTTAATAACATATACTTCCATAAAGTAAACGAAATTCATCAAAGCAAGTAAACTGCAAGACAGTCGTTTACACATTAATTTCACATTTTCATTCAACTTTGATAAAAATAGGGGGAAGTTTACTTACTTGACTTCCTTAGTATTTACCGTCTTTCTTAAATAGCAAGTTGAGGTATCTTGGTTGCACGTGACGTCAAAGTACCAAATATCCTAAGTATTCACATTAATCAATAAACTGCAATCGCTAATTAAAAATGTGACCTCATAGTATAGCAATTACATTTAACACCACATTCGAGACAAACGATCAATTTCAATGTATACATTAGAAAATCGCTTATCCTTTTTATCATTCTTATCATTTATTTCAAACTCCGGCTCAACTCAAATTTACATAATATAAATAGTCTAAATCCCAAAACCACCAAATTCAAAATTTTATAATATACACTCATACTATTACATATCTCCAATTTCAAAAGAACAATTAAATATTTAAAAATCTAATTAAACCCAATTACTCATGTAAGTCCATGTCTATACCAATTTCACATATATGTACGTATATATTTAAACACTAAATTCAAAAATTTTCCAAGAATTAAATCTGAAATTAACAAAATTTGAATTCGAACTCTACACTAAAAATTCAATCAAAGTAACTTAAACTCTTAAAAATCTCACTTATGAAAATTGACCATTATAATTCAAATTAAATCTTAAATATTAATTAATCAAACTAGTACCCAATTTCTGGGACTTTGAAAATTACTTGTATACACACATATACAATCAATTCATTTACCCATTTTTGTCAATTATTCACGTCATTTATCAATCTTATCCAAACTGAAAGTAAAAACTTGTTTATATTACTTAACCCAAAATTTGATATTTGCAGAATTACTCGAAGATTAACCAAAATTTCAATTAGCCTAATTATGAATTTCATGATTCTTTACACACACAAAAGTCAATATATACATACATATATACACATTACCCCTTGAAATTAGCATAAGAAATATATGAGAAAATAACTCCCAAAAATCTGAATTTATACATATTTCCACAAATATTCCGAAATTTACATATTTACATATACCTATACATACATAATAACATATATCTATACGTGTGCGCGTGAAAGTGGTTGAACCGTGTGGGTGCGGTTTCGTGTGTGTGCGTGAGAGGGGAAGGGAGAGTGTGCTACCGGTGGTTGGCGACGGTGGTGTGCTGACGAGAGAGAGAGAGAGAGAGAGAGAGAGAGAGAGAGAGAGAGAGAGAGAGAGAGAGAGAGAGAGAGAGACGAGACCGAGAGAGCGAGGCAGAGAAGATGAGCGTGAGGACCAGAGAGGGAGAATCGGGTGAGAATGAGAGACCGTGAATGAGAGAGAGGTAGAGACCGAGAGTATGAGAGTTTAGGTTAGATTAGGTTTAGATATAATCTTTTGGAATTTGCAACTTGGCCCCTCAATTCTCTCTAATTTAGAAATTTAAGTCCACAACTCCCAATAAAATCTCAATTCACCCTAAACCTTTTCCCAATCTCAATTTAATAAAATTTAAACAACTTACTACTCAATGACAAATAGAATTTAACAAGCTTAACAAATAAAATTATTAATTATACATAGAGTCCATAAACAATTTATAAAATTTTTAATTGGCACATCGATCGAGAAGGTGCCCAAGTCCTTCCACTGCAAAATAATTCTAATTATAGACATTAAATATCACAATTTTATAATTTATAATCACAGTAACATAAATATTGAGTGAAATTTAAAATTGCACGTAAAATTGAAAAGCGGTCTTACACCTGGAATGGGCACAGTTGGCTCGTCCTCCAAGTCTTCAATTATTGGTGGCGGAGGCACAGAAGTGGACTCCTTGCCCTTACCCCTTTTTAGCCTTTTCAGTGGGGCGAGCTCCTCCTCAGGTGCTTGCTCAGATATGTCCTCTGGCAAGGAAGGTGGCACCGGGACGTCCTTGGTCTCCCTACCCCTCTTGGATCCGCCTCTCTCCGACCTCTTCCCCTTCCCTTTGGCAATGCCTCTTTCAGGATCTGCCTCCCTTTCCATGTTGGGCTGCTGGGGGCCCACTGGTAGCAGGTTGGGTGGTGGCAGCAGTGCTGGAAGAGGGCCCTGGAGTTGGGCTGTAGAAGCCTCAGACACTTCCTTCGCTACCCCAACCTGCAGGTTGGCCAAGACCGCTTTCTGCTTTCTTTCGATTTCACTGCCGTGGCGCAGGGCAGGAGGAATCTTCTTAGCTATGAGACCCTTCAGAGAAATATTCGGAAACTCTTTGGAACCTACAAAAAAAAAGTAAAATAAGGTTATAAACAACGGAGGCATGAGATATAAAAGCAGTAACAAAGCAAACTCACCCATGGCCCGCATAAGACCATGTTTGACGAACAGTTTGTTCTGTTGAATAACCCCCTAAAAGGTGCCCTTGTAGGCGAACAGACGCCTAACGGCCGCTAAATCCGCGTCAGGGAGTAGGCGGGAAAAAATGTCCCCTATCACAAATCGGAAACATGTTAAAAACCAGCAAAGAAAAGTGAATGGGAAATAAAAACAAGTGGCACATGACACTTAAGGACAGTAAAGCAAACACAAGACTCACTAGTAAGGGAAAAAATTCGGGGAACTGAGATTTCTGGACAAGGGTCCACAGGAGAACTCTGCCACTCCCCAGCCACCCAGAATCATTGATTCCACCAGTTCTTTATGGAGGTAGGTTGGTCAGTAATGACAGGAGGATATGAGCCCCTAGGAGACAAATAGTACCAGTCCTTCACATCGGCCCTCACGTCCCTCTCCCTTCTCACTGACTTCTTCAGAGTGTACAAAGTATGAATAATGTGTAGTGAGATGGGACGGTCGGGGTTGACCTCTTGCCACGCTAGCCAAGTGCCCACGGCCTGTGTCCAAAAGTTAGGTGCCAACTGATAGGGGCACAAGTTATAGCTCCTAAGTAAGGCCCTGAAGAAGGGGTGTAGAGGTAACCTCATACCGCAGGACAGAGCATCATAACATATGGCCGCTTGACCTGAGGGAGGACTGCATGGTCGGCAAGAAGGCGTAGGATGCACTAAACGGACCCCTTCGGCATCCTGAACTTCGTCGAGGCCCCAGCCAAATCAACTCCTTGGATTTCAAAAGCGACCTCGCTGCTCTCCTACAAATCTGGGTTTGGTTCAGGGTCCACATGATATCCTGATATTTTGTTTACCAGGTCCACCCAACCTTCGACCTAGGCTATCTCCTCCTCTGAGAGCCCCAACTCCTCTCTATGCGCCCGGAAAGGGGCCCTGGTGCCCAAATCAAAATCCTGTGGGCCAGAAGAAGAACCCGTTGCTCCCTCTCTCCCCATATCTCTATCACGTTTGCTTCGGAGTTCTCTTAGCGCGGATTCCTCTTCCGACGACAGATGGGCCATGTAGTTCTGGTTTCTTTCTTCTTCTCTGTCAGAATCACTCAAATAAATTATACCGCTAGTTTTCCTATTCCTCCTCTTAATCTGCTCCCTAAAGAAGCGGGAACTAAAAACCGATAAAGAGATGGGGCAGAAACCTTTGACGGGAACCGCCATTGCTAACATTTCCTGTGAACCCGTTCCCCCAACTCTTTCCATTTTTCTTTTGTTTTTAAAGACGGGTTAGACTCATCAAAAAGATAAAAGAAAAACGCGGAATAAAATTCTCAAACCCACAGTGAGAAACTAAAAATAGAAAAGTTTTGCGCATACAAAGGAAAAGAAATTTACCTTCGAAAACTGGATGTTCAAGGTTGTGCACTCGAAAGGGAAAACACGCCAAGGGAAAATGTTGGGTAATGGAGACAATTTGCCGGGTGAATAACTCTAAGGAAGCGTTGGGAAACAAAAGGCAAGTAGAAGATAAAATGCTGCTATCTCTTGTGAAACAAGGAATTACTGCGAAGGTTCTGAGAAGTGAGTAAAGGAGAAATGTAGGAATGAAGGAGGCTTTATAAAGAATCCAATAGTCCCAAATCCTTGATCTCTGAGCCTCATGATTAATTTGACAACCCACGTCTCTTGGGGAGAGGGCTAATTACGGCGCCAGCTGCAGAGAGAAAGAGAGAAACCCTTCAGCTGCCAAAGTGTTTACCACGCGCGGTGACGTGTCCTCCTCCATACTCTTCATTGTTCTTGGAAACAGACACCAGTAGCCCCTTTGTATTAAATGCGCCACCTAAGAAACGCGCTAGTACTATCCCAGCCCTCATTTAGGAAGGAAAATTCGAGGTAGAAGGTAGGCTATAATATGGATCCGATTCTCACATAAGGAATGCCATCATTGACCTCCTAAAAAGTTGCCGCGCTACGTAGCGGCTCCTATTTAAAGGATGGAGAAGCGATTGCGAGATGTTGGGTGTAGCAGGCAACAGAACTAAGTCAAAAGTTACTGCTGCGAAATCATGGCAAATCCTACACGACCATGAATGATCCCTTCGGATTTGAGGTACTAGTGTTGAACCCGGGCCCAAAGAAAGGTACAGCGATCCACCAGTAAGGGCCCAATAGAGGCCCAATGGACCTTGACCCAAGGCTAAGGCCTAAAATATCACCTTGGAAAGAATGCCGAGGTGGTGCGTCAAGGAAACCTCTTTAGCCGACCCGGTTAACGCCTGGCCGATGTGTTTTATACTCAGCGTGGGCGCTTTATGGCGTTGACCAGAAGAGAGATGAAGTCAGTGATGAGACACTGCCTTTACCAAGATGTGACATGCGCCCATCCCCTACGAAATGTAGCAATGATTACAGTCAAAAGCAAGGTTGTCACGTCCAAGAGATAGGGTGGAGACAAGTGTAAAGTATGCCACGTGTCATGATCCGAGACAAAGATCTTCCCTATAAATACGGCACTCCTCCCGCTTAAGAGGAGGTTAGCATTTTTTACTCTCTTAGATATTATATTTCTCACTCCCTTTTCTCTCTTCTACATATTTATATATATTTCCCGCACCCAATTGATATCTTCCTAAATGAGTACTGACTTAGGCATTGGAGTGCAAACGGGAGCCACCTCGGCCCCATTTGCCAGTTGATTGTTTGTCACAATGCGTAGGAGATCCACGTGTTCAAGAGGGAGGAGCTGAGACATGTTGGTTAAAGGTCCAGTCGGATTTTGTGGTCAACACATATAATTCACGTGCGACGCACATCCATAGACTAGTTTTATATAAAAACCTTGAAGAATAAGGTCTAGTATAATGAGATGCGTGATTTGATTCAAATTATGATTTTACATATTTGAAATGAGAAATTTTCATCTCATTCAATTTAATTGGGATGCTCTGGACCTGACATGTCACTTGGCAAGAGTAATATGAAGCTCGAAGTTAGGGGTGTAGTCAATACTCCCAAATCAAAAGGGGAATTGATTTGTGGTCAATTTCTTAAAAAATAAATAAATAAATTATATTTTTACCTCATAAAAAAATGTTTTTTTGTTCTGTAGAATTAACCTTTCTTTTGGAAAGAAATTATGTTCAACCGCAAGTACGTCATGGTTATGGGAGTCTATCCATCTCACAACATAGCTATCGAGGTGAAGTTGGGGCATAAACTATTTAATGGAACAATACATATACAAGAATCCCTTATGAATTCCAAGGTACTCATTACTTTTACTTTAAATTGTTAATTAAATCACCAAAGACTTCGCGATTCATTGCGAGCAACCCAATTTCAAGAGTTCAGAACTTCAGATCAAATAGGTATATTAATATTGGTTCATCTGGGATTTCTTATTGAATTGCTTATTATATGAGCATTCTCTACCCTTTCCAACCAAGGAACGAGCAAAGAGCGTTTTGCTCGTCTATATCACGTGAACATAGAGCTTAGATTTCTCTTTATGTTTTGGTTCTTTTGATTAATGTATTTGTAAACGTTTCCCCTTCATTCCTTCCAGCCTTACTATTCTTTCAGGGAAACTCAAAAATGTCAACTAATGGATATTTCCTGCTTTCTCAGGAGTAGTTTAATAGAGGTCCTTCATTTTTATATATTTATAATCTAGTCCTTCAAAATTGGCAAAATTTATGCTTCACTGTCAGATTCTGGATTATCTCAAGGATAATTTTATGTAACGCATTTCTTTATTAACTTTTTTTGGGCGATAGAACAATTAATTTTTTTGCCACACGAACTAACATTGTTATGGAAGTCTAAGAGTCCGTTTGGCACGATTGTTGTAAATAGAGCTTTTTGTAGTAGAGATTTTTTTAAAAAAGTATGGTAACAAAAAATAGTGGACTGTTTGTTATCACTCCAGAAAGTACTATTAACATTAAATTGATTGTTTGACTACACAACTATAAAAGTGCTTTTGTATGAACTACAACTTAAATTATATATCATAATTAACTAAAAATTAAATAATTATTTCACCTCAATTTTGAAATCTTTATTGAAAAAAATATATTTAATTAATTCATAAAATATAATATTTCACTATTTTCAATATATTCCATTTTTTATTAATTAATTATGAAAAAATGTATTTTCAATTTATTTTCAAAAAATTTCATATTTTATTAATTAATGAATTATAATATTTCAATAGATTTTCCATATGAGATATAGAAAAAAATATTGTCAATAAATTTCATATTTTATTAATTAAAATATAATTTCATATTAATCAATAAAATATAAATTTTCAATACGAGTTATGAAAAATAATATATTTTTTCAACATATTTCATATTTTATTAATTAATAAAATATAATTTCATATTAATCAATAAAATATATTTCAATATGAATTATGAAAAATAATATATTTTCAACACATTTCAAATTTTATTAATTAATAAAATATAATATTTTAATACGAATTATGGAATATAATATATTTTCAATAGATTTTATAATTAGATATTATATAGTTCAACTTTTTTGTAAAAGTTCTTTTTTGAGAAATTATACATTCGACCTTCTCTAAAACATCTTTAAAAAACTGTTAATTTAGTCAAAAAAGTAATTTCTTAATTACAGCCAAACAACTATATTTTTTACTAAGTGTAAGTTTAATATTGTTTAAAAATAGTTTTTTTTTTTAAAATAAATAGTGGTTTTTATGAGAGTGGATGATTGAAATTTGGGTGAAAAGTGAAATATTGTGGACTTGATTTTTAATGAATTGTTGAGATTGAGTATTATAGAAAAAAAAGAAAAAATTTAAAGAATATCAAACAAAGGCTAAAAATACTTTTAGACTTTCAAAAAACTCTACCAAACACAAACTATATCTCCAATTTGGTGGAGATTAAAATTAAATGTTATAAATCTCATAAAATATATGATTTTGATTAATTGTTAACTTTAACTTAGATTAAAATTTATAATTTAATTTGTACCAAACAAGGGCTTATAATCTCCATCTTTCGACAGGATGGTCAGCCCGTATCATGGGTCAAATTGTTCATATGATGCGACTGGCCACGACCGCTGCGCCATCGGTGATTGTGGTTCTGCCCTCTACTGTAATGGCATTGGTGAGGCCCTCCAGCCATTCTTGTCGACATCACACTTGGCCCCTGCTAAATGTACAGTATAATGAGATAATGATGTTTTAAATACTGATTTAAAACTGATTTTTAAATAATGAGATAATGATGTTTTAAATACTGATTTTTAAATACTGATTCTTGTTGATTTTTTGGAGAATATGGTTAAAAAGTATTAAAAAAATTTGAATTTTTAAGTAAAATATTTTAGAAAATTGAGAGTCAAACATAGGCTCGACAACGACCAGGATTTCCATGGCGTCAACCTTGTGGATGGGTATCTTGCTAATTCTACTACACCCTTCCGAGGCTAGTAGGCTTAGATATGGATTCTAATTGTTTTGAACTTTACTTTAAAAGTTACTTATAAATAATAATAATTAATGTTAGTTTGTTTACTTCATGTTACAACTGTTGAATATTGTCTTAACAAATCAAGAAATTTGTTAAGTATTGAAAATTAACTAAAGTAATTTCGTGTTGACTTCAACCAAATATTTAAACTCAATACAATTTGTTTAGACAAATTAGTTTGCCACTTCACTGTCTCGGGACGCAAAAACGAGAATTGACCTGTCCGGTCAGGTCACGGAGGTCGAGGGGGGGGGGGGGGGGGGCAGCGCCCGTCGAGGGGGCTCGGGGGCAAACCAGAAAAAAAAATTAAATTTCTCTGCATGCATTGAAGGATATATTTGGAATTTCGAAACTAATATCAGATGAATAAAAAATTACGAAGAAGGGAAAACGTTGATCGAATTTTTAACCATGCGATGACATGGTATAAAAATCATGCAATCACACGTCAACTGTTTTTATTAAAAATTCAGTTTCGCGTAAAGTCATGAGATCGCATGGTAGTCTGAAAAGTTATGCCTTTTCGAAGTGATGCATGGTTTTGCTTCATACCACTTCGTCCATAACCCTTTATCATCTATAAATATAACCATTGGGATGTCCTATTCCTCACACTAATGATATGCTATCACAATATCGTTCTCTCCTCTTCCTTAAATCAAAACTCTTGCATTTAATTTGTTGCATACTTTTGATATTCTTTTTCATATTCATTTTTGGAGTACAAAAATCACATTATGGTTCGTTGTTCTTGTGTTTTGGAGTGCTATAAATACAAGTGGGAGTTGTTGTATCTTGTGAGCCGATTGTCATAAATTGTAGGCACCGTTGCGGGGCAAATTCGACTTAAGGACAAAGTGTTCAATATTTGCCTCGACTTTGTCTCTTTTCTTTTTATTGTTTACTTGTCGTTATTCTGTCTATTTGTCGGCAGTGATAACATATAATGATTATTTATTTGACATCACTATACACAAAATATTTCAACAACCTTTATGAAATACTCAAACTAGCTACGTGGATTTGCGTCATAACCTTTTAGGGGTGTAACCCACACCTTAAGGGCCCCAAATTGACCATGTCCTGGACTATTGTTCGAAAGATAAATCGCAAGTTGTGTCTCTCAGAATCAGAGTGGAGTGCATTGGTAACTCTCAGAATGGTGGTGACTCACACTACTCACATGTTACAAATCCATTATTTCAGAATTTGAGCCCTACACTCTATTGCGCTTAGCAAATTTCCTGACCCCTTTACTATTGGGAGATATGTCTTGGGGACAGCATCATAACCTTTTAGATTTTTATACTTGTATGTTATAACGTAAAAGTAATGAGGATTTTCCACCATGAATAGTTTCTTTGACATGGAATAATTATACACTGGAAGCTCATACGAAAGAATAAGAGTCACATACATGTAAAAATTCAAACTTGTTAATTCTTTGTTAAATGTCAAGAAAGAAAGAAAGAAAGTTGAGAGAGTATTTCTCACTAAATTTTTATTCCATCAAAAGAATATTTCTCACTAAAAATAATGTTAGGTAGCACAAGTAATGAGGATTTTCCACCGTTAATAGTTTCTTTGGCATGGAATAATTATACTGTGGAAGCTCATACGAAAGAATAAGAGTCGCATATGTATAAAAATTCAAACTTGTTAATTCTTTCTTAAATGTCAAGAAAGTTTTTATTCCATCAAAAGTTGATTGTCATTAAAGTTTACGACCTTATTTAAAGTAAGAGTGATGGAAATTTAGATTATGACAAAAATTAAAATCCCTAAACTTCGGGATTAATCTGCAGTAAAATGGAATTGAATTCCGAATTTATTTACTAAAGAAATGTAAGAAAATTAACTTTACGTTGGTAATCTGATGCATTTGCCACTGAGAATTTGGACGATGATTGAAGAACAAAGGTGAGATAATTGGTGATTATATGAAAGTTTAATTTAAATAATAAGGTTGAAGAACATATGATTTGAGTGGACCGAGGATGGTACGAGTTGTAGAACGAGTTGGTAGGTAATATTAAAAAACGGGTATAAAATGTATTTTATAGTACCTTTTTTAAAATTGGGCTAGGAAATATTCATAAAATAGTTGTGGTGTATTTTTATTAAAAAAAAAACATGTGTTATAATTGGTATTATAATAAATAGCCGGGGCAATGTAACTGTATTATCTTAATTTAATATTATTACTAGTGTTACACCCGTGCGATACACGATAATTTGTTACTTATATATATCGAATTTATATGATAATATATGAAATAAATATTTAATTAAAAATAAGAAACGAAGGAAAATAATTAATCACAAAAAAGATACAAATTACACTATCTTAATTATTTTTTATTGTTAATATATTTACCGTTTCAGGAAAATTCTTTAAATATTATAATTTAAACTGATTTAAAACTTAAAATGAGGAAATAAAATTACATATAAACAAAATTTGTAATACGAAAAAAATAGATATATTTGTGATATACGTTCACAATTTTATTAAAAAGAAAAAGGAAAATAAAAAATAGATCGATGAATATTCCTATTTCATCTTATTTCATTTTCTGTTTTTAAAGAAAAATATTTATGTGATATTGACAAAGTTTTGTCTTTTTTTTTTTTTTTTGTTACGAATTTTAAAACAATAATTCATTTTCAAGAGGGAAAGACGAACCAAGAAACTTAAGGACTTGAAAAAAGCTGCTATTTAAAAATTTGCATTCAACTGGAATATTTTGAATTTGAAATTTGTTCAAAATGGATAATACATAGTTAATTAATATTACTTACCATTTTAGGAAATATATTTTGGTGGAAAAATGGGTCAATACCTGTTCATGCTTTCCCTTTATGTATTTCATTTTTCTCTTGTGAACATATTTAGTCATTGTTTAAGCCCTCATTATATACAAAATGAGTTTTTTAATAGTGATTTTTTTGAGAATATGTACTTAAGCTCCTGTTTGAGACCTATTATTTCAAATAATGTTGTTTGTAACTATAAATTTTTGGAGAATGAGTTTTTAAAAAGTATGATTTTTTTGAAGTTATACGTAAATTATTTTATTGATTGAATAGAATATTAGTTGAAAATGAGTTTTGATTATGGAGTACTTAGTAGGGGCCAATTTTTTTACCAAGTGGCTACAATTGTAATAATTTAGAACTTGAACAACTTACTATAAAAAAATTCAATGAACATTTGTATAACTATTCAATTTTAATGATTATTGAGGTGATTAATCTTTCCAAAATATAATTTCTAAATTATCAAAAATAAATTTATCTCTACCGGAATAACGGAATAGTACTATTAGAATTGATACTAACTATCTTAATATAATATTTGATATTTAAATATATTAAACAAATATTTCTTTTCATATTTATTTTAACATTACAAATTAAATACACGTGGTTCTATATTTAAATTAATGTAACAAATAAAGGAACCTGAATTATTCGAAATATGAAGTTGCAAAAATTATTCAAGCTTAATTAAATTACAAAAAAACTTATTTATTTATTATTTCTTTTAATTTTATAAGAAAAACAACTAGAATTGAGATTAATTATATATGACCAAATTAAATCATGTTAAGAAATTATAAATATCATTATAAGATTAAATAAAACAATTTTGAAATAGAGGGACGTTGAGAGAAAAAGTAAAATGTACAAAATAATTTTTTTATCTTTAATCTTTGATGTGATTTTAAGAATGACATGTTTACAATTGACTATAACTTATGAGTTCGTATTCAAGTTCTCATTGAGATCTTCGATTTGATACTCAAATTGTATATTTTTTAATTTCAAAATAATAGTATAATTATCAAAAGTATTCTCATTCATTGAAATAGTTCTATTTTAGGAGAAAAAGTTCAGGCGGATAAACAGTTCAAAACATATTTTTGAGAATTACTTATTTTTATATGAAGTGTGATGATATGTTGGTTAGGGTGGGTGAAGAAAGGAAATGACCATTTAAACCTATAATTCAAAAGGTCAATTTGCTCAACTTTTAACCTTTCTTTGATTGGATTAAGTTTGCCATTAGTCATTAGGTAGGAACTAAAACCTTTTCACCGCGAGTGAAAAAAGGATGAATAGGTACACCAATCTTTGTGCTGACTTTTACAAATTTAATTTTAATTTAATAATACTCAACTGAAGAGATAAAATTTAGGTACACCAATCTTTGTGCTGACTTTTAGGTGTTTTTGATAACACCATTTTCATAAAAAATGTCATATCTGAGAAAACATTTTACTACTTTTGCTGTTTAATTGTAAATTGAAAATGTAATTCGATTTTCATGATACAATCAATTTAAGCACTTTTTTGGCCAATTCCATGAAAAAAAAAATTCTCATGGGGGTGATGATCTTTTTTATATTTTCCAACTTATATGACAAAAGTTTTCTTTTCCACGTTTGCGAATCAAACACACCTTCAAGTACCTCAATTTCATTATTTTGAGTTGAGCTATTTTGGAATATTAAGCCTATGTCTGAATGTCATTATTTGGTCCCCCAAAAAAAAAAAGAATAGTGATTGATAGCATATTATGGTTGAAAATGAGAGAAAGGTTGAGTACATGTGTACAATAATTTATTGTTAAAATGTATAGTTAAAATTGAGTACTGTAAAAAAAAAAAAAGTTAGAAAATAATGGGATCACACAAAGGCTAAGTCCTTGTTTGAATCTCTTTAAATTTTTTTTTTCTCAGTCTCAACCCTCAATTAAAAGTCAAGCCCACAATATTTGACTTTTCAACTATATCTCAATCATCCATTTTTTAAAAAATCACTATTTATTTTTTTTTTAAAAAAACTTTTTTTAAACAATATTAAATGGGTGGGGTCAACTAGAGATGGCAATGGATCGAATATGAGTCGGGTTTGTCAAATCCATACCCCACCCACTAGAGATTTACAACATCCATACCCTACCTATTACCCATTTAAAAATGGCGGGTCGAAGGCGGGTCGGGGGCGGATACACTTCTATACCCATTTGAAATCTATTACCTATTATTTATTTATTTATTTAATTTTTTTAATACATGTGTTGGTGTGATAAACTTTAAAATTATATATATACTTCGATGATTCACATTGATATATAATGGTTTCTGCAAGAGATAAAAAAATGAATTTTTGACTCTTTTCCACATGTAGAAATTATTGTTGATAAAAAATACAATATTTTATTATAAAAACTATCAAAATCTGTTAGAAATTAGCCAAAAATTCACTACCAGACACGGCATATTAAATATTAGAGAATTTGATCTTACCTATAACATACTTGCACTTATTTTTTAATGATTTTACTATTTCAAAAAATTACTTCCCAATGACAATATATGGTCACATCTCTCCCTTATTATTTTTTGTAACGATTTCTTTTTCACGCAATCACTTTTATTTTAAATTCTATAATTCTTTCAGGAAATTAATAGGTATACGGGTCGGGTATGCATTTTGTAGTAAAACACATACCCTATTAATACCCATGTCGGGTCTTAACATTTACCTTTATACCCGATCCACAAACCCATTCAATCCACAATGCAAGTCATCTCGCCTTCACGTATGGGGTGGGCCACTCTTGGCTCGTGTGTTTTCTAATTAAAATTGCATAATTGTCTGAAGTATAATGAAGATGTGAATTTTTTATAAGAAAATTGTGTACATAAAATAATTTATTTTGTATAGGCGTTCTTTTTTTTTCCCGAGTTTGAGACCATCCACAAATGTAGGTGAAGTTAAAATTGTTCAAGAATGAATATTTCATATATACTATTTCTATAAATACCAATGAAGTGCCAATGTATATAATAATTAATCTAAAACTTAGTGTACCAGAAAAATTGGGAAGCTTAGGCCATCTTCAAGGGTGGACTAAATTTGGGATTTTATTTCAAATTTGGTTTGTCTTTTTCCCTCTTAAACCATACCCCAATCTCTATTCCAATTTTGGGATAATGAATAGTGCTATCCCAAACTTGGGATAAACTATTCATTAATCCCAAATTTGGGATAAAGCTTTTATTATGAAAATGTCATTTATTTAAGTACAAAAATGCCTTTTTTATTTTTATTTTTTCATAAACCTTATTTTATCTAATTAATTAATTAATTGTTATTGTTATTATTATTGTTATTATTATTATTATTATTATTGTTATTGTTATTGTTATTGTTATTGTTATTGTTGTTGTCGTCGTCGACCCGTGAGCACCCCAATTGGTTGGGAAACTTCAACATAAATTTCTCTTCATTCATAATCACTGAGAGAAACTGGTGTAAAATATTTACTTGAAACCCAACCAATCCAAGTTCAGCTCCGAAGACTTCAATTCGCTTTGTCTCCAAATGAATGTCTCCTTTATTCCTCCCGTGTAGCTCATTTATCATGGGCTGGGAGCAAGCTATTCTTTTATCTTCCATGTCCATGCCAGTATTTACCGTAACACCATCAGAAGTTAGGAGGGGGAGCATTATCCCAGCTGAACTTTGAGATATCCGAGCTGAATTGTTCTGGCCTCATCGAATGAGCGAACTGAAGAAACAAATTGGAATGAATGCCCTGATTGCAGGCAGAACTGGAATTTAACTAGAGTCGAACACTACCACCGAAGTGATCGTCACATGACTGAAGTGAATACTTTTCTTTATTACTTAACCTCTACATTAATAGTTGAACTAGAGCTCGTATTGGGAAATCAGAGCTTGATTTTTCTTAACATGGCTGGCTTTGGAGGCACCTCGATTGAAACGAAGGTCTAAAGATCAAACTATATTGGAGTTAGCCAAATTGGATTGATGGAGTAATGGGGGTAGGTTTAACATAGCCTAACTGATCGATGATCGAAGTGAACCACGATCGAACTGAAGAATCGAGGTGAAGTGAACTAAAGTGGTAGCAAAACTATATAGCCGAACTAGAATTGTTCCAAACTGAACCGTGTTGAACTGATCTTGATTGAGTCGACTCAAGTGTGACTTGAATATGTGACTCCAACTTTCATAGCCAATTCGAGTTCAATATGTGATGGTTGAACAGGGCGAGCTGCATGGCTACTTAATAGAATTGAGATGGTAATGGACTGGCGATCAAGGGCGGAATTTTCCCGAGTTGAACTTGGAGATAAGAGAACTAACCATCTCTACGAAGGACTAAATTATTTCATGTTGAACTTAGATTAAAGAAATGTATGACTATGGAGCTGAACATTTCCGAACTGATCTGTACACAAGATGACGAGCTGGCGACATGGCTGAATTTGAAATGAAGAGCTAGAATAATGAAATGACGAAATGGGGGTCAGACTTGACACAGCCTAACTGATGATTGAACTAAACCATGTTTCGAACTGAAGATTCGAAGTGAATTGAACTGAACTAAAGTGGAGGTAGAGCTGGGACTAAATTGGAGTCGATCTGGACCACAGCCAAATTGAATAGTTTAGAACTAGGTTGCATGGTTACAAACTGAAGCGCACCTGTTCGAACTGAATACACAAGATGAACTGGACCTGACTTAAGGTCGGAGTCGTCTTGCACTTCTGCCAAACTGAACTGTATGGCGGGGTGGTATCGCATGGGAGAACTGAATTTTATTAATGAAATGAACTATATGGCCGAACTAAACTCCAAGATGGAGTTATCTTCCACGCTAGATTAACATGAATGAGTTGAATACAACGGCTGAAATTGAGCAACCGCTACCTCCAAACTTGAGAGGAGATAGGCTGAATTGAAGCATTTCTAAACAATCAGAAGTAAGTCGTGCTGATCTTGAGGTGACCAAATCGAATTCGTTCTGGAAAAAAATGATCTAAGTTGTAGGGCGGGTTAAGCTGAACTAGAATTGAATTGGAATCGAAATGTGATGATCGTTGGACATGGCCGAATTTGAATGCCATGATTAAAATTGAGGCAAAGCTACCACGACCAGACAACTTAGAGGTGGAGTCCCTTTCTGAGCTGGACTTCAAATGAGATAGCTGAATTTGAAAGCTAATTGAACTAATATATGTTGGGTTTGTGTTGAGTTTGGTGACCCAAAGGTGACTTGAAGTAGGCTATGTAAAAAGAGGTTGAATTGCTGGTCTGCGTGGGAGTTTGGTTGAACTAAATTGAAGTGATGGATTTTTACTTGAAAAATGAAGGTCGGTCACACAAGAACGGGTCCTCCTTCTAGTACCATTTTGTTGATGTCAAAATATGTATTTCTAGTCAACAAAGAATGAAAAGAGGGGGTGACGAATTTTTTGACATTATTTTACATTTGGAGAAATGGGTCATTTGAAATTCAAATTGGAATTTAGATACTTTGAGTTTTCTATAACTACAACAAAAGTAACTTTTTACGGCGTGCAATGCATGCCGTAAAAAGTATTTTACGGCGTACACATGCATGTCGTAAAAAGCAATGCCGTAAAAAGTGGCATATTTTTTACGGTGGCATATTTTTTACGGCGTGCAATGCAAGCCGCGAAAGCATGCCGTAAATAACATTTCACGGCTTGCATCTGCGCGTCATAAAAGGCATAGTTTACGGCATGCAATATGCATGCCGTAATAAACCCAGACGGCGTGCTATGTGCACCCCGTAAATAACACTTCACGGCTTGCATCCGCACGCCATAAAAAGTAGGTAGCTTTTACGGCATGCTTCTGCATGCCGTAAAATACATTGTTAATGGCATTCAATGCCCGCCGTAAGTGTACATTTTATTTTTTTTAATAAAGAAGCATGCCGTAAAATACATTGTTAATGGCGTTCAATGCCCGCCGTAAGTGTACATTTTATTTTTTTAATAATTATTTATTTCATTATAATCAACCTATAATAATTACGAAGCAAAACAAAATTATAATAAATTCGAAACCAATCATGCAACAAAAATATAATATTAATCCATATGTAAAGTTTTACATGGATTTGATAGCAACATATCAAAGTATAGAATTTGTTTCTAAAAAACTGATTAAAATGTTTCAAAATATTCAATCCATATCGAAGTTTTTACTTCCTAAAACTATAATTCAGCTATCCCCAAAATAATCAACTCCCTGCATATCACAAAAATAACAAGATATAAGTAATAAACTTAGAACAACATACAAATCATAAGTACGTCAAAAAATATACTCTACTATTTGTTTCCATTTGCACAAAAGAGAAATGGAATAGCATGAAAATGGAAATAAAATAAAAATAGAAATGAAGATTACCTTTGTTGTGATTACATCTAATCAATCCACTTTGATGTACCTAATTGGCCATGCAATTGTACTTCCTAATGCATCTTCAAGAAGAAAAAGCTCACGAGTAGGGCGATATAAGCTAACATTATCAATCACTTCAGTAACCCAAACTCTCCAACATTCATTACTAAGTGGTACATGATGCACTAGATCACTTGAATTTGTTGATGCAATTTCTCCTTTTGCTACAACTTCAGCTTTCCCAAACCAAGACATCAATTTGCACTTCTTATTCTTAAGATTATGTATATCATTCAAACTTGTTTCTCTAGACTGTAAATTCATATTCAATTGTAAAATTTGTTATTTTAAGAATATAAATGTATATGTAAAATAGAATAACATTAACAAATTATAATTTTCACTTACAATATCTTCTTGTTCAACACTTTTACCCTTCCCTTGAAACAAAGCTTTTAATTCTTTAACTTCATCTCTCAACTCTTGGACTTGAGTTTGCAAATTGTGATTGTGCACCAAAGTATTCAACTTTGAAGGATTCGCACCGAAGCCAAGACCTCTTACCCGTCCCCGATGTTCTGGACCAAGTACTCTTGCAACACCATCGTCTTTGAGAGAATGTTTATTTGGTGAGGTAACCACTTCTGAATATGCTTTTATCTTTTGCTAATATCATGAAATTCAGTAATGAGTTAAAGTTATATAAATACAAACTTTAAATAACAAAAAAATAACAAAAACAACAGTATTACCAATGATTCCCCAGCTAATTCATTTATTGGTTCCCTATTTTTTCGTGTATGTCCTCGTATATAAACAAGGTCTCTCGTAACGGAATCAGGGTCTTCACTTTCTATGCGCTGCAATTTTTCATATATGCCATAATTTGTAAACGTGTAGAAATTTTCAAGCAAATTTAACTTATAAAGATGAAAATTTTACTAATTCAGCTTCTAAGCGTGCAAATCCCTTTCTACTTGTTGTATGCATCATTGTTTGGCTAGCCCTCATTCTTTTGAATCTTTCATTCTTTTCCTGCAAAAATCAATAAGTTCTGTATAAGCAAAACTTTATATATGAATATAGACTTGTTGGGAAAACTTTGGGTCTCTAAATAAAAGTTTGCATAATTCAAGTTAAGACCAATTAATAGCTTACTCTGTATGATTGAGAACTGCGTTCTTTAACAAATGCTTGCCATTCTTCCATTGAATCAACATTATCTGGCTTAAGGAGAGCTGCAGCTCGTATCATGCCAATTTCTCTGCCTGTGTTACTAATTGCTTTAAGAATATTAGATCGATGATCTCGCCAATTCTTTCCCAATTTTTGCATAACATATTTTCTATGACAAGAGTCAACTTCAAACTTTTGCTGCATCAAAGTACACAAGATTAGCAGTACTATATAATATAAATTATATAAGTGACTTGATGTTTTTATCACCTGAACATGCTCCCATATGTCATCAAGAAAACTTTCATTGATGTCTTTCCAATTTTTCCATGTGATTGGTATAAGCTCTCTAGCCGTAGTTCCAAGAAATGACGATAACTTATTTGAACCCTTACAAATTGGCTGCCCTCTTTCATTAAACTCTACTGGTAACTTCGCTAATTTTCCCTTGTTGAGATAATTTAGTTTTGCTCTACCCCTCCCCTTCTTTCCTTTTTCAGTAGTACTAGCACTGTTAGGTAAGACTTCTACATGTTGCAAGTCTTTTTCTTGTATGTTTGGAATTGTATTTGAACTTCCCTCTGATATCCTTATGCCATCATTTCCTTCTCTAGTAGCAGCAACGATTGAAGCTTTTTTAGCTCGTTTTGATTTCTTATAACTTTGATTAGATGACTATATAAAAAAAATAAGAAAACACATGGTTGAGCAGTAATTACTGTTCCATAACTAAAAGAATTTATAACCAGGAGCTCAGCCAAAACTACTCTATTTTAGAAGTAAATATTTTCTCCATAGAAGGGTAAAAATGTCCAGAAGTTAAAGCAAGAGTTAAAAATCCATGCGAAATCAAAGTCTTGAAAAAAATTTAACTAAGCCTTTATGTGCTCGTCTTGACATTGTAAATCACTTAATGACATGACATCACTAATTTGGTTATTTGTTGACTTGTAATTATTTCTACCAATTGCTTCTAATTACTAATTAGGTGGTACTTTTTTCTCCAACTTAAGAACTTGAGCTTTAATCTAAAACATAATTAAGTAAAAATCCAAAAATGATTAAATATTACGCCAATAACATAATTTTTATTTAATCCAAACCTTCCACATGAAGCTATAAACTGGAAAACTGTTTGGTCATTATTTTTTCCTCACTTTTCAAGATCTTTCAGGTTCTTCTCACTCGCAGAACCTGCAGAACGTTTCCCAACATCATTTACAAAAAGACGCATAATTGCATAACCATAAAGACAAGAAAATAAAGAAATATGATTGACACCAATATAAAATTCTAAGCTAAAACTGCTCAAATATAAAATGTAGCCGGAAATATAACAATAAGAGCTCAAATAAGGGCATAACAAAAACCTGCATTAAAAAAAAAAAATCAAAATCATCCTCTAACACATCAAGGATCGATAAAAAGTAAAGCAGCAAACATCAAGCATTTTCAGTTATTAATTGTTTTCCTTCATTAAGGTAGAATGTTAAAGTAGTACAGTCAAAAACTATATAATACACAACACAGTAGCGTCAGGGGCACCATGACACCAGTCCGATTGTCAGAGTATCCACTAAGAAACTTACATTGAACGGTCAAGAATTGGTATTTCAAACGAATGGGGCAAGAGATAAAGCCCAACTTGAAAGAGTATATACATTATTAAATTTGCAGAGTACATAATCGAAGGTCGGATAGAAGAGTTGCCAAACTTGTTTGGTAGTTTAGCTGCTTGTTTATACATTTAATATTTGGTTGAGGAGCCCGACATGCTATGGTGTAACAATCATGATGCGGTGCAAGTCGGAAATTAGAGACAGTTGAAAAAATTTTCCCAGATTGATATAAATAAGATTAATATTTTTAGCATTTTGAAAGATCTTTCATTCAGATACTTTGGATTATAATAACAAATTCCAGATTTTGTTCTACTAGTACATATGTCTATAAATTGTGTATGTAAACACCCATATAAATATAATCTCCATGTTCAGTCATGTTTTGACTATCATATCAAAGTTACAATTTTTATATTTATATTTTTAGTGAATGACAACAAAATTCAAGTTAGGAATGACTCATGCTGGTTTCATTTCACATGATGGAATAAAAAATCAAGACCCCATCAATTAGTTATTACATATACCAGCAAACATATCTGCTCTTCATTTTAATGGCTGGCCAACTGGTATTATATATTAATATTCTATACCAGTGTGTAGACTATGTGGCCATGTTGTTTCACATATATCAGTTTCCAATTACCAATACATCCAAACTGTGAGATACTTCACTATGGTTTATAGATTTGATTTCAAATCCTAAACCAGACCACCCTTTGTGATATATATATAGGATGGAAAAAGTAAAAAAAGTATAACTCTCTATTGTTGAATTAAACAGAAAATCTTATTGTTGGTACCTTCTTTTTAAATAAAACAAGCCACTTCTTCATATGTATTTGAAGTATTGAAAACGTCTCATGTAAAAGTAAATCCTAGAAGATGAACATCCTTATACAAAATAAATAATATGGCTTAAGAAATTGCTAATAACAAAGTCAATAATACTCATATGATGGTAAATCTAAATATCCCAAATTGACCCATCCTCCTAAATATCTCCAAAGCATTATTGAACTCTCTACTACGATTACCCATTGATCATAGCATTCCAAAGAAAAACATCATCCCTGTTAGGAAATTCCTCAAACACTTCTAGTGCCTCATGAATTAAATCAAACTTCAAGTAGCAATGCACTAATGCACTATTGATGAACAAATCAAATTCTAACCCAAGTTAATCAGAAACATGAAGAAAAACATTCAAGAATTCCCAAATAACCCATGGCTAATTCTGATATTTCTAGGGAAAAAATCTGAAATCAAAGGCAGAAGAAATCTTGGGTACCTAGGTCTGGGTCGGTGCCAACGAGCAGGAGGGTGCGTGCGGTCACTGCGGTGTGTCTACCTTCACAGACAACAAAGAGAACCAGCAGCTGTGTTGAAGTCTGAAATAGTGGGCGGTGCTGAAGGTTGAAGAAGGAGGCGGTGCTGAAGGTTCGGGTTGAAGAGAGTGGCGGTGGTGCTGAGGGACAAGAAGGAGGCGGTAGTGCCGAAGGTGAGGGTCGAAGATAGAGGCAAAGAGAGCTGCGATGGTGCTGAGGGTTGAAGAAGGAGTCGATGGTGCTGAAGGTGAGATCCGAAGAGAGAGGCGCTGAAGGTGAGGGTCGAAGAGAGAGATCTGGCGCTGAGGGTTGAAGGAGTTGTACGTACGGTTTTTTGAAGGTCTCTTTCGCGTTCGGGTTATTTTTATGTTTAGCGCGGGTCAATTCGCGGGATAATTTTTTTCGACTTTTTCCGGCACACATTTTTGTACACCGTAAATAATACATTTTTTACCTCAATTTTTACGGCATGCGCATGCACGCCGTAAATGTTCATTTCTAATTTTTTTACGGCATGCTACTTTTGCACGCCGTGAAAGTCTTTTTGTCACGGAACCCTATTTTTGCACGTCGTAAATAATCTAAATTTACGGCATGCCGTATATGTACGCCGTAAATGCATGCCGTAAAAAGTCACTTTTGTTGTAGTGCATAAAGGGATTTTGACTACGAAACCAAGTAATGTCTTGGTGAAATTATACGAATTGAATCCTACATAGTAGATGGATTTTTGCGAGGTGGAGCTCAGATCACCAAGGAAGGTCTACATGTGTATGACCTGGTGTTCAGGTCTGCATTGTGTATGACCTAGTGTTTAGGTCTGCATGTATATGACCTGACATTCAAGTTTGCATTGTGTATGACCTGGTATTTAGGTCTACATTGTATATGACATGGTATTTAGCTCTACAAGCTATTTAGAGTTAGAAGCATTTGCATAAAAATTGCCCTCATTTTTATGTTGACGTTGCCCAGCCCTTAGGGTACTTACGAGTCGTCAACATAAGGGGATTGTACACCTTGCAGAGTGGTTTTGTTCCAAGATAGGTGGACGCATCCCCAAGGATTTTTAAACGCTGGACCTATTGAATATAGGATTTCCAAGTATTATATCAAAATGTCTTGTGTTCAAGTCCTCCTGAGACGCGTCCACTTTAAAGTGGAACAAACCCACTTCACAGTGGACAACCCGTGTGTTGACGGGTCCGTAACACCTCAGAGCTGGGCAATGTCAACATAAAAACGTGTGTTCTTATGTTAACGTTGCCCAGCCCTGAGGTGTTACACGTCCACTTTAAAGTGGAACAAACCCACTTCACAGTGGACAATCCGTGTGTTGACGGGTCCGTAACACCTCCGAGCTGGATCAACCGTCAACAATTGTTATTATTATTATTATTATGATTATGATGATGATACATCATCATCATCTTTGTTGTTGTTTTTATTGTATTTTAATTATTATTCTTTTGCTTTTGTTATTATTATTTTTTGTTGCTTTCGAGTATGATAATGTTACAATGAATATTATTAACAACAACGTTAGTTCGAATAGTTATAATTGGAAGATTGTGGTGTATCCTTTCGAAGACATGTCATCATTTTTTTAAGACAAGCCTTCAATGTAGTTGTTTGAGATGAATAGTTTAATAATTTAGTTTTTTACCTCCACTATAATAATGACATTTTATTCGTTACTTCCAAATCTTTTAACTACTAATTTAAAATAAAATTAAACCAATTAAATAGATAATGAATATATAAATAATTTGTATAATTAGAAATAATAATAAAAATATATAAAAACAATTTATCCCAAATTTAGGATAAACTGATGAAGAAGAAAAAAAGTTCGGACCAAATTTGTGACAAAGTCTGGACCAAATTTGGTCTTAATCCTTAGAAATGCTCTTATAAATGCTAACCATAATTAGAAAATGCACTAGTCATATTGTGTTTCTATATTTTGCATCTTGCTAGTCTTTTAAATATAATAGTGCCTCTAATGCTATAGTTAACATCGGTGTATTAGTAGATCACATGTCATCAAATATACCAGTGAATATTATTTTCTTTTGATCGCCACTATGCAAGAAAATCAAAATTATTTGTTTTCTCGGCATAACACATTGAGAACGTGGTATGAAAAATATCTAGTTAACTCTTTAGGGATTTCATTTTGTCTAGTACTAGTATAAAGAAAAACTAGACTAAACTTCCTGATAGGTCCATACATCGTCATCAGAGAATGAAGAAATTGTATAAGGATGATGATGGATCACAATTCACCATAACCTTAATTTTTGGAAGAAAGTTATTTATACAATTCCTCTTTTCAGTGATCCTTCTGTCCACGGTGAAAGCATTTTCCTTTCATCTTTCAATATGCCTTTGCTTTCTTAGACTTCTTCCACTTGGTGTCTTCTTTGACTATTGGCTTAAAAGAGAATTGTCCAATAGAAGAAATAGCAAAGGCTTATCCACTTCTAATATTTAGAACTCTCTCAATGCTTTGGAGCTTCTTCATCTACTTGATCAAAGACGTTCAGCTTGTTCATGTTGTAATTAATAATGACCTACAAAAACATCTCCAAAGCCACGCCACTTACATCTCCTATTTGATTTCAGCTACTAAAATCTTAGTCGCGCTAATTTAGTGATCAATCAAGCATATGATCTCCCTCGGAGTGTCGCTAGTTTTATGCACATGTTCATAATAGACCTACTTCAAAGAGGCAGCATTCAGTTTACTTGTAGTTAGGGATGGTAGTTTTAATCAGAACGAGAGGTTTCGATCTAGTTCATATAAATTAGGAACTATATTACAAAGTTGTCGTCATCATTTATTGTCATCAAATCATGTGGGTAAGAGATAGGACGTGGTTGTCTGAACGGGGTCATTGGTGATATTACATAGTTATCATCATCGTTTATGTGGATATTTTGTACAGGCATTGGCTTCAACCGATTATTTGGGCTGACTATTGGGTCTAGAGCTTCTGCAACCTGAGAGACAATCTTCATTGCTCGAATATGTGAAAAAAGGACAGCAAAGTCTAGACTGTATAAATGATTAAAACAACTTAAATGTTTTGTATACGGATTAAATAAACAAAAAAAGTAAGTGAATGTGTGAAACTCACGTTAAAGCGGGCAAAGATATTAGTGGCTAAATTAAGAGAAGGTACATTATTGTCAATAATGGGTGTCCAATTGAGGATCTTTGGGCGTTTGGAAGCAACTTCGGAGCACAATTTCTTTTTTAGTAAATGCAAAGCTTATAAATTCAAACTTGAAATGCAACGATGAATTCGTTGGGCCTATAATTCACAGTGGGTTTCCCATCACCCTCAACAGTAGTGCGCTCGTTCCTTAACTCCAGCTTCAATGATGTAAGGAGGAGTCCGAAAATGTCATTTTCCCAAGGATATAAATTCATGTTGAACGAGCCCTATAGGGACCAACAAGGTTTTATCCTTATGATAACCACATCACGATGATTGCGATTTGACATGGAAATAAATACATTGAAAATATCTTCGTTCGTTTTGCGAGTCATTTGATAGAAATATTCTTTTTCAATCTACAATACTTTGAGTCATACTTTTCGCAATTGACATCATTGGCACATCGAAGACTAGTCATCATGTGAAACTCATCCATGTTGAATTTCACAGTGTCGTTTCCAATCTTGTGATCATTTGGTTGATTTATTTCCCACAAGAGATCTTGGTGGATCAATTGTGGGATAATAGTAATCTCATGCATGTCGAAAAAAAGGTCAAAACATGTAGATCTGAAATCCTATTCTCCTGATCAGTAAGGTGCCGCTTAAGAGTATCGACAACAAGATCCGAAGACTTAACATTCAACTTCAAAGAAACGAAGCACCATGCAAAACCTTCAACTCCCATTGCAGCATATAGGTATAAAAGTAAATTCCATGAGTCAAACTGGATGGATTGAAATAGTACATAGTACACGAGTATAAAATTTTTATCATAATGTTAGAAAGATGGATAAAATTCAAACAAAACATTTTTATCAATTTCAATCTATTTTCCATCATCACATGTTTAAGAAATTTAAGATATCAAACCGGCTAACACATACTCATCTACAAAACAAAATGACAATGATAATTGGGATGTATGAACAAGCAAGCCTTAAATGAGTATCAAGGGACATCATTCAATATCTTATATCGCATGACATTATCAGATTCAATATGCAAAGGAATTTGGTCTATAAATCGAACTAATAAAAATGGATTTCATATTGGTATCGACACTAAAATTCACATTTGACAAAAAAGTGGGACTCAGCTAACTTGAAGATAAACACGAACTCTTGTTGGAATTGGAAAAATCGGATTTGAGAATTAGTTGTAATTTCAAATACATTGATGCTCACTTCAATGGCTCGTTGATTCATGCTTTGGATCTGAACTCAAGCATCTATCATCTGGGTTTCTGACATTAATTTCGGAAAATGATCATCATCAGCTGACCTATGATCTTCTTTAACAATTAAAACTCGAGAAATTTCTTCGAGGTGTGAAATTTAATTTATGATAGTTGGCTATGTTAGATTACTTCAGTGGTGGGGATGTTTTGATCAGTAATACAGAGGATTTTGGTTTAAATTTTGATGTGATTCTTTATTAATCCATTGAGTGATTTTAGGGACCATTATTAGGACGAATTCTCTGATACTTCAATTAATGTTGGTAAATTAATGTTATAAATTTAAATTTTAAAATATGTTGTAAATATAAAAATTATTAGTATGAAAGGGGGGTTATAATCAATATATAATATTTTGGGAGATATATTTCATAATTATGATTATTGGGGTGATATTAGAACTAATATTCAATTAGTTAATTCTAACATGAATTGTGTTGAGTCATAAACTTGTAGTAAAGAACACAAGTCCAAAATGGGCATAAGACCACAAGTATCGAATAAAACACAAAGTACATAACCTCGTACGAGTCCAGTGGAAAAATATAGAGAAAACACATAACATATATAAACTCGGGACCAATGAGAGTATCCTCAATGTATTTTGTGGATTTCAATTTACATAGATGACAAATAAAAGGGTAACTAAAAAAAAAACCCTTAAATTTTAAGCATTTTGAAAAATCACATGAAAAGTGTTTTGGAAGTTAAAAATACTATGTAAAATCAATTATCATTGTATGAAGTAGAAAGTGAAAAATAATATTTAACATCAATCAAAATCTTAGAATAAACTTAGAGATGGTTGATTTTCCTACAAATTTCTGTTTATGATTATATGCACTCTTGTTAATTACTAGTGGTGGATCGTGTGCTGCATTATCTCCGTTATAGTTATGGAAATGATTATATTCTTATTAAATTATTATAATGGGAGAGAATGTATATTAATGTTTCTATGATTAATATGATTTTTTTTTTCTTTTCTACAATAGCAAGAAACTATAACAAAAGCAAATGCAAAGTATTTTTCATCTGTAATTGTAGTGTAAGAATGATGATTATTTAAAGATACAAATTTCATAAATTACATTGTTTTATTTACATAATAAAAAACATGCTTGCATATTTCATAACATCGCACTATGCATTAATTCTTTTTTGCCTGCGACAATGTAAATTGAACAAAAAGTGAAATTTTAGTAACTTTCTCCAATTATATTAACTTATAAAAAGAAAGTTCTGCTCAAATAGAGAGAAAACCTTCTAATGAGGAGTGCCATCAAAGACATTAGCTGTTCCAACATAAAAGATGGTCAACTGGGCAGGAGCATCACAAGTCTTCAAATCAACCCTAAACCAAGTAAAGCATCACAAAGTTCTGATTTTAATATATTATATCACCTCGCTTCATCCCCTTTCAGAATAATTTCAGATATTAATCTTAAATTGTAATGTGATAGTATAATCATAGACATGCTATTGTTAAGACAGTTGCAATTAGTATAATTATTTGCATCAACATAACCATATATTTATAGAAATTACATGCGCAAATAAAATTCCATTTAGGGTTATTGCACACCATTGGCCAGTTGTCCCAATCGTGGAATTAGTGGGAGGAAGAATAGAATGGGGTGTTATGAGAGGAACTCTACCAAGAATCTCTGCTTTAGGGTTACATTTGAATAGTTTCGCTAGTAGCCATATGATGAGTTTGGGAAAAACATTTAATTGTGGAAAATTGATCTAAGTTAGCATCATGGGCAAGATTTACCGAGTTTTCATTACACTGCATAAAATAAACTAGAAATGTAAACAAGTGCTTGCTATCTATCATAATTTATGCACGTATAAGAACCACTATAAGGAGAGTGTTCATAAGAATGGGATTACAAACTAAAATCTAGTAATCGTACCAGAGCGAAAGATAAACAAAACAAAGCCTTGATTCCAATTAATAAATGTTAGCTATTTAAACCATTTCTATTGCTACATGTAAGAGAAGGTTAAATGAACATATAAGATAAAATTAATATACTTTTAATTATTAATGAAAGTCCTATTTTAGTATTACATAAAGGTTCTAATGCAAGCCATGTAAGCAAATAGAAGAATTGAGCAACAACTGAAAGCATTAATGCAACCCGTGCAAGCAAATATGAATAAGAAATTGCAATTTCATATATAACAAGTGATGAGAATCATGACAGGCTTGACAGTAAGATGGATAATTCAAGTCAAACAAGAATTCTAGCATGTTCAAAGAGCGTCAAAGATCAAATATTGTGTGAATGAAGTAGGTTCAAGGTTAAACCAAGCGAGCAAATCAAGAGACAAGCCAAGAGTCGAGTTGGAAACCAACAAGATAAAAAAAAAAAATGCAGTCAGACACTAACGACCATGACCTAAATCACTTACGACCATAAATACTTCCCTATTTCCATTTAAGGCCGTAACCAACTAACTTACGGTCGTAAAACAAATTCTGTTTCAAGTTACGACCGTAAGCTAGCTGAATAAGGGTTTTTGCATTTTTTATGTCATTTTCTGTTTTTTGGTTATTTATTTAGGGTTTCGTACCCTTTTTGTATCTAGACCTAGTTTTAGGTGTTTTATTTATTTATATCTTATCTCTTCAATGTAATAGATAGTTTTTGATGAATAAGCATTTCTATTGAGTTTTTAATACATTAAAGGTAGCGATTCCTTTAAACAATTTTGAATTTATCAAAGGCGTAGACAATCTTTGAAGCGTTCCCCCATATTGGTTCTAGTTTTCGCATTGTAACTGGTCTTGGGTTTGATACACCCTTCGTTCTTGCATTGTGAAGCTCGGGTATCTGTGTCACCGTTCGTCAACAACTTGAATTCGAAACGTTCCCAACGTTTCGATTACAATTCTGTGAGCCCCTTCCTGGATCACATCATCTGGTATCAGAGCTGGACTCTGAATTTAGGTTTTATCTATACTAGTTTGTTCTGTGTTTTTATCATAGAGTCTGCACAGAATCATCCATATCCTTTTTTTTGTTGTCTAGTCTTTATTTTTGTTCTTCGTGCCAGTAAAGTTTTCCATTTTTTATCCATAAAAATTCCAACAAAATTTTAAAAGTGTTTTTCTTGTTCATTTCTTGTCCAATCCATTTTTTTATAACTATACTCGTAGTTAAATTTTCTAGCAAATAAAAAAAAATCACAAATAATTCCAAAATTCATTGTTTAGTTCTTGTGTCGAAATAATTTATTCCATTCCATTCCACTTTTCCTTTCATTCCACGATACCTAAATTCAGGGAGGAGGCTGAGGCTAAATTACCCGGGGGGGGGGGGGGGGTTGAAAATGAGATTGTAGTGGATTTACAATTGAAGCCTCAGGATAAGAATATTGAAACTGAGGAGTTGAAAATTGAAGTAATTGATCAAACTCCGAATTTTAATGTGGAAGATAAAAATTTGAGTAGTGATGAGCGAGGAAGTTTATGAAAATGTTGATAAAAATGTGGGGGTGAAAATGAGATTGTAGTGGATTTACAATTGGAGCCTCGGGATAAGAATATTGAAACTGAGGAGTTGAAAATTGAAGTAATTGATCAAACTCCTAATTTTGAAGTGGAAGATAAAAATTTGAGTAGTGATGATCGAGGAAGTCTATGAAAATGTTGATAAAAATGTGGGGTTGAAATATGTGGTTGGGCTTGAGAGTAAAAATATTGAGCAAGAGTGAAAAGATTGAAAAATGGGAAGAAAATAACCTTGTTGTGAGAAAAGAGGAGGTGGTGATGATTTATCATAAGTACAAGGATCCATACCTTGTACTTCATGAAACTAACATTTTCTTCTCAATTTTATTTGAATTTTTTTTGCAGGTTGATTACACATGGAAGCTTGAGTCACATCCACCTTGGCAAATTAACCTCGTGTTTCAATACATTCGGGTTCACCAATTGAAGGATTGTCACTTATCAAATTCATGTCATGGAGTCCATAATTTTCCATTTGATTCAGGTGGAACAGTTGCACAATAGTAACAAAGCTATATTTTGGGACGAATCATCCTAAAGAAGTAGGGAATGATGAGAATCATGGCAGGCTTGACAGTAAGATGGATAATTCAAGCCAAACAAGAATTCCAGCATGTTCAAAGAGCGTCAAAGATCAAACATTGTGTGAATGAAGCAGGTTCAAAGCTAAACCAAGCAATCAAACCAAGAGACAAGCCAAGAATCGAGTTGGAAACCAAGAAGATAAAAAAAGATGCAACCGAACACTTAGGACCGTGACGTAAATCACTTACGGCCGTAAATACTTCTCTGTTTCTAGTTACGGTCGTAACCAACTAACTTATTGCCGTAAATCAACTTATGTTTCAAGTTATGGCTGTAAGTTAGTCGTATTAGGGTTTTCGCATTTTTTATGTCATTTTCCGTTTTTTGGTTATTTATTTAGGGTTTCGCGCCCCTTTTGCGGCTCGACCTAGTTTTAGGTTGTTTTATTTATTTATATTTTATCTCTTCAATGTAATAGATAGTTTTTGATGAGTGAGGCTCGGGTCTCCATGTCATCATCCATCAACAACTTGGATTCAGAATGTAACGCCCCGAAACCTATGTCTCGAGGGTTCACTCAAATCATTCATCCGTTTGTAAAAATATTAACTTGAAATATGATTTAATAACAATTTTAAAGGATAATAATGCGGAATAACATATTTAAACTTTATGTCTTACAAAATATCAAATAATTCGACATCATTCTTGAGATCTAAATAAATAAATAAACTTTAATTTATAAAACAATTGACTAATTAAATATTGAAAGAAAAATTTAGTTTTCTTGATCCAGCGACATGAGCTCCGCTAGCAGTCTTAACCTCCAACTCCGATTAATCAAGTATCTGTAAAATATTTTAAAAATATGGAAAGAGCATATAAATATACTCAGTATAGATCTCGTGCCAGTATTTTCACAATTTAATATAAAAAAACAAGTAAATTATGCACATAACATACTTTCATAGTGGGATAGAAACCCGACCATCTCATTCTCACTTTAGGTCTTCCCATTCTCATAATACGTTTAGGTATTGCCCATAAGATCCTCTTAATTCGGATCACATAATAATGCATAAAATGCTCGAACTTAAAACATTAAAGAGCGAAAACACAAACCACTTGACACATAGGGAAATTCATACCTTGTTCGTTAAATTGATAGTAAACTTGAGTAATAAGGACTAAAAATTATTGCCTAACGGATCTCGAACGCGTTGAAAAATCTTTAATTCACTTCTTTCTCCTTTCTCTCTCTAATTCTTATCTCATTCTCTCCAATTCGTTTCTCTCTCTCTCTCTCTCTCAGATACATATATATAAATTTTGTACAATTTGTGCCTTTAAATAGAGTGAAAACATGTAAGTTGTTTAATTAATGCAACAGACTTTGGCGTGAGTAATACTTATACAAATAAGTAAATAATTATAGTAGATAAGGTTAATCACGTAATTTGAGTTCTAATAGGACTCTTAATGTAATTATAATTGGATTTCTAATAACAAATTGATAATACATAAAAAATTATATTTGAGAGCAATTCTAATTGCATGATGATATAATATTTTAATGTGGATATATGCAAATTGTTTAAGTTCATCAAAACACTTATCCGATAACTCATGAAAATAAAAATTTAAATAGTGCATGAATATTAAAATAATTCAATAATTAATAATACTTAAAATCGATCTATTAAATTATATTTAAAAACTCATATTACCAATTATTATGACTATTAGTACAAAGCTCCAAGAAAATTTCGGGGTGTTACATCATTGTAATATGCCGATCAAGAAAGCTTAAGAGATATGATAAGTACTACTCATACCAACAAGGTGCAACTTCTTTTTCGAAAGTCCATCGTTAGAAACTCCACAGTTGAGCGTGCTTGGCTTGGAGAAATTCTAGGATGGGTGACCTTCTGTGAAGTTTTCTCGAGGAGTGTGCGAGTGAGGACAAAGCATGCTGAAAAATCTCGTGTTGGTACATTGGGGACAGTACGCCATTATCTAACGGCCAGGATAGCCCGTTAAGTGAGACCCTGGTCGTTATAAATGGTATAAGAGATGGCCACCAGCCGGAAATCGGGAACTAAGTGCTACGCCATAGGGCGGGAGCCACCTCTAGAATCCCAACGCCTGGCAACAGATCCTCAGATGAGTTAAGCGGGGCGAGGACGTCGCGAGTCTAACAGGGGTGATTGTAATACCCCGATCAAGAAAGCTTAAGAGATATGATAGGTACTACTCATACCAACAAGGTGCACCTTCTTTTCCGGAAGTTCATCGTTAGAAACTCCACAGTTTAGCGTGCTTGACTTGGAGAAATTCTAAGATGGGTAACCTGCTAGGAAGTTTTCTCGGGGAGCGTGCGAGTGAGGACAAAGCATGCTGAAAAGTCATGTGTTGGTACAGTGGGGACAGTACGCCTTCATCTAACGGCCGTGATAGCCCATTAAGTGGGACCCGGATCGTTACACAAAACTTTCCTGACATTTAGATTATAATTCCATGAGCGTCCCTCCCAGGATCACATCAACAGGTGCTGATGCTAACATTTTACATTACCTTAAAACACTTAAAAACATCAACAATTGAAATGGAACCTCACCATCAAACTTTATGATGTAAACCCTTTTGGTGTTTGACCAAAAATTATCATTACAATTAGAAATCAACCCAAGAAAGCTAAAACTAATAATATTAAGATTCTTGACCCAAACCCTAATAAACAAAGAATTAAGGATTAAACCCTAACCCAATGGATGAAAAGAGTAAATTTCAAGAATGTGGATTAAACAACAATACAAGTAACATAATCCCCAAGTGAAGTTGAATAAATTCCAAAGAGAACAAGATTAAAAGGAAGGTTTTACCTCCTCAAGTGTCTTCACAATAATGTTTTCCAAGTTTAAAATTAGGGTTGAGATTTTTTGGGTTTATATAGTACAAGAAATTCAGAGAATTAAAGAAATCCAAAAATAAGATTAAAATTCGCACTAGTGGTCTTTCGTTGAACCGTTCGGCCACATGGTTCAGTTTTGCGTGGCCGCATGGGCATCGCAACGTCCCAAACTGAGCATTCTATCCATTTAAGATGATTTGAGGAGCGTGGCTGCATGCCGTTTCAACAGTCTGGCCACAGGGTTGACATAAACAATTTCAAATGGAGAAAATCCAGTAGTAGAATGAACACTTCTATTGTAAGCAAATTCAACAGGAGATAGACTTTCTTTCCAGCTCTTTAGATTACTTTTAAGGATAGTTCAAACGAATTGTGTTAAATTCCTATTAACCACCTTGGTTTGACCATTGGTTTGAGGGTGACACGTGGTTAGAAAATAAAAGTTTACTTCCTAATTTTCCCCATAAAACCTTCTAAACGTTGCTAAGAAATTTTACATCTCTATCCCACACAATACTCCTAGGGACCCCATGAAGTCTCTCTATTTCCTTAAAGAATAGGTCGCCTATGTGAGTGGCATCATCCGTTTATGACAAGAAATTAAATGAACCATGTTACTAAACCTATCAATGATCCATGAGGTGCTACTATGGATTTAGCCTTCCTACAAGTTAGACATCTAGAACAAATCCTGTCAACATTTCTTTTCATTTTTTGCCAAAAGAAATGTTCTAGCAAAATTTCTAAAGATTTTTTTTTATACCAAAATGTCCCATTAAACCTTCTACATGGGCATCCCTAACCAACAATTCTCTCATGGAACAATTTGGCACAAAAAGTTTACTTTCACGAAATAAAAATCCCTCATTACTATAAAATTTGTCGCAAGCAACATTTTCACATGACATAATTACACTTGCAAAGTCTACATCATTCGCATACATTTCTTTAATACATACAAACCCCAAAAACTTTTGCACCCAAGGTAGTTATAAGAGCATACATCCCAAATAATGCATTGGCTACCACATTTTCTTTATCTTGCTTGTATTTGATGACGTAGGAAAAAATTTCCACGTACTCCATCCACTTGGCATGCCTTTTGCTTAACTTTTCTTGCCCCTTTAAGTTCTTTAATGATTCATGGTTGGTATGGATAACGAACTCCCTTGGCCACAAGTATTGGTGCCACGTCTCTAATGCCCTTGCCAAAGCATAGATCTCCTTGTCATAGGTTAGGTAGTTCAAAGTGGCTCCATTGAGTTTCTCATAAAAGTAGGCAATGGACCTCTTCTCTTCTATCAATACTGCTCCAATACTTATCCCTGAGGCATCACATTCAATCTCGAAAGTTTGGTCAAAATTAGGCAATGCTAAAATGGGTGTGGTGAACGATCTTTCTTTTATTTCATTAAAACCCTTTTCTTGTGCCTTCCCCCATTTAGACCCAACATTCTTTTTAATAACCTCGGTAAGTGATGATGCTAGAGTCCTAAAATCTTTAACAAAATGATGAAAAAAATAGCTAGCCATGAAAACTTCTTACCCTGTGACACTTTTTGGAGTTGGTCATTCCTTAATGGCTTTGATATTTTCCTCATCAACCACAATACCTTTGGTACTAACAACAAAACCAAGCAAAATAACACTTCCCGTGCAGAAATGACACTTGTTGAGATTTTCATATAATTTTTCTTCCTTTAAGACCAAAAGCACAATCTCAAGTGTTCTACATGCTCTTCTAAATTCTTGTTATAAATTAAAATATCATCAAAGTAGACTATCACAAATTTTCCAATAAATGCACTCAAAACGTGATTCATTAACCTCAAAAAGTGCTCAGTACATTCGTGAGACCAAATGGCATAACCAACCATTCATACAAACTATACTTAGTTTTAAATGCGATTTTCCATTCATCTCCTTCCCTCATTCGATGGTATCTACTTCTCAAGTCAATTTTACTAAAAATGTAAGAATCATGTAATTCGTCAAGCATGTCATCAAGTCTAGGGTCGGGATGATGACACTTTGCTGTTATGTTGTTGACGGCTCGACAATCAACACACATCCTATATTTCCCATCCTTCTTCGGTACTAGGAGCAAGAGCACGACACAAGGACTCATGCTCTCACGAACATATCATTTGCTCATCAATGCTTCAACTTGCATTTAACGTTTCTTGGTCTTCTCCGGGTTGCTTTGATATACCGGTCTATTTGGGATGACGGCTCTAGGAATGAAGTCAATTTGATGCTCGATGCATCTAATGGGTGGAAGTCTACTAGGCATTTTTTCCGGAAAGATATCTTCAAATTCTTGTAACAAAGAAGTGGTTAAATCGAGGAGGGAGTTGTGAGATTTATCAAGTGTAAGGAGAGACTCCTTATATACCATCAAAAATATTTGTCGATCTTCTTTAAATGCCCTCTATATCCCCATTTTTGCATAAAAATTCATTTTCCTTTTTCCATCCCTTGTTTCTTTACTCTTCCTCTCAATCACTTCCTTACTTTTTTTTTCATCACTCTTCTTTTCACTCAACTTTCCTTTTCCTTTTCTCTTTTCTTTATCCTCCTCTACTTCCCTCTTGAGTTTTATTTGATCCTTATAGACCTACTCCGGACTCAAGGTAATAGTATTACTTGCTTCCCATTCATTTGGAAGTTATACCGGTTCTTTCTTACATCATGAATCACCTTCCTATTATATTGCCATGGTCTACCCAAAATTATGTGAGTGGTTTGCATGGGGATCGTCACAAAGCACTTGGTCACTAAATGTCCCAATATTGAAAGTATGAAGGAGTTGCTCGCTCACCCTCACCTCTTCATAATTACTCAGCTTTTGTAATTTGTAAGGATTTGGATGTTTCATCACCGATACTCCCAACTTCTTCACCATGCTTGCACTTGTCACATTAAGAAGATTAGAGGCGCGCGGCGTTCGCGGGCTATTTCAACCACGCGACCGCACGGTTGACGTCCAACAACTTCTATGTTTTTATCTTTAACTTGATTTTTGGCTCGTTTCTTGACATGTCTACCATTTGGGCTTGTTTCCATGCTTTGTGAATGAATGCTACCATCAACTCTTGGGTCTCCTTGGCCGTAGATCTTGCAATGGGGCCCACTGACAAGTGAAACGAGGTTTGTCTTTCTTAGTTTTCATCACTGTAGTTTAGGATTTGATTAATATAGGCTAATAATAAATAAATTAGTTATCGTGAGATCGACAACTCGGACTCAAAAAGTCCAATTTACTACTTATTCACGATATTGTGCACTTACAATATTTTCACAACAAGTTTTTGCGACGTTGTCGGGGACTAATTTTTATTTGTTATTAGTTTAGATTAATCTCTTTTATTTTTATTTTCTATTAGTTAGAATTATAAATTTTCTAGTTGCTTTAATTTTCTAATTTTTTTTTTATAGAAAAAAGTGTTCGTTGTGTGATCCATTCGCAAGGTAAATATCTTAAACCTCTAGATCTCGAGGTTGAACGTACTTTCAGATAAAGACGTAAGGAAAATAACCAAAAAAAGAAAATATGCAACAAAACTCAATGATCAAAAAGCAATGATTGAAAAGTATATGAGGATCCACATGGTCACATTGCTAGTTTTCATAGAATGTGCCAAAATGTCCAGTTAGATGGGTGTAAATGAAGATGTACAATTTAGGTTATTTCCTTTTACCTTAAAGGATGTTGCATTGGAATAACTCGATTCATCACCAGAATTTAGCATTACTATTTGGGACGACTTAGTTAGAAAATTCTGCAATAAATATTTTTCACCTGCCAAGATAGCCAAGATGAACTTAAAGATCTCTACATTCCAACAATAAGGCGGGGAGAACTTTCATGAAGCACGGGGAAGGTTAAAAGAGTTGCTTTGCAAATGCTCATACCACGGGTACTGAAAGGGCCTACAGGTACAATTTTTTTTTTTTAATATTATTCTCGACTGATTTTGCAATAAAAGTATATAGTAGAAAAAAATTAAAGAAAGAAACAAAAAAAAAAAAAGGGAAAAACCTTCAGACGTGCAGCGGGATGCAAACCGCGGGCTACCCACGGCAAATAAGGCTGAAATGAGACCGCGGGCCGGTCACGGTTTGTAAACCGTGGTTGAGCCGCTGTTGAAATTTCTGTTCCATCAGCTGAACTTTAAATGCGCTTAACTTTAGATATACAACTCCAAATTGTGCTCTGTTTGTTGTCTTGATCTCTACAATCAATTCTCTATGTTCGATTAAAATACTGAAAAAGACGTTTTCTTCCTCATTTTCCAAAACGAGTCCGAAAATACTAAAAATGTGTTCTCTTAGGTTTTAGTTTTTGATTGATGGAAAAACTGACACACATGTTTAAAAAGTGACATTATATCGCTTTAATTAAAAAATGTGTTATTGAAATTTACACTATTTTGTATTTTCTAAATACTTTTCATATGATTTTTGAAAATACCCAGATTTATGGGTATTTTGTAAGTTTCCCTTTATAAAATATAGGGTTAAAAAGAAAAATGTTCGTAATTATAAATTGATTTATTTATATTTTTAAGATAAAATATGTAGTTAAAAAGTGAATTGAGAAAATGTGAGATTAAAAAAATGATTGGATTTATTATTAAAAATGAAGCTTGACCATTTTTTAGAGAAAATGTTACTGATTAAAAAAGTAATTTGGTTTTTTTTTTTAAAAAAAAAATGAAGTTTGACTATTTTTTTTTATAACAAAAAATAGCTATATTAAACAAGCCCTCAATATCCTGCGCAACATGTGAAAAATATGCTTTTGAATCCTCACAAATTTGCAACCTAAATTCTTCTAAAATGTATTATTTTCAATTTTGGTGAAAATATGTTTTAGAGTCGTTACAATTAATCAAACTTGATACTTTCATGCCTATGTAGCAAGCTTCGTGACTTTCATCATCATCAATTAAGAAAAATGTCACATAAGCACCTTCGCCTTGTTAACACCACCTCCCATATTCGAGCCGAATGTATTTTCACATGTCATCTCGTTCGTTCTGCTATTCGAGGCACGATGATGTCAAAATATTAAAATCACCTATGGGCTATAAGTATATCGTACTATATTTCTCAAATAAATATATACAACTCAAGGTTTTCAATCGTCATTAAGAGTAGCCGATGATAGATTGTTTGGCGATCTTGTGCCGATTTTATGTCAAGACGTCAATGGTGACCTTGGGACCGCGAAATGGCATGACGAGTGCAATATATATTTCTTCGTGTCAAATAAATATATTGCTTAAAGCACCGACTACCTTAAGATGTAGACGATGATAGGGTACTTGGGTTTGACACCAATACATGAATGATATATTGAGTACCTTGATGACATTGAGATACACATGAGAACTATTAAGGGCCCACGCTATTAAAAGGCATGTATATTATTGTCTGTATTGATATTTGAGTTCATACGATTTATTGTAATTCGATTTAAGGTTCAAAAGATAAAACACGAATAAATCGTGATTATGAGATAATGAGTGAGCCTTAAGAAGGAAACCAGAGTGAGAGGAGATTGAAAGTCATGTACATGATTATGCACATGCTCGTTATATCTTTACTTGTCGAGTATTCATCTTAGTTTTAAATTGTAGGTATAATAATACATGGATTGAAAGTACTGGGTCCTTGACCTCTATATTTCATAATGTTAATTATTAAAGGGTCTATTTAATAGGCTTTATATGCCTAGTAAGTTGGAAAATATTTTTCATTTTTCACATTTTGGTGTGTTTGATAGGCTTTTTTAGCCATTAAATTCGTTTTTGATCTAACCATGTTTCACATGGGATTTGCCATGCAATCAAGGCAATCACATTCTCTTTTCCACCTTGCATGACATATACTTTTTGTCTCGTTTTGTCATTTTTGTTCTTATTAATTGACTTATTTTTTTTAGAAATTAACATTATTATTATGAAGTACAAATGTGCGAAAAATAATTTTTTTGATTAAAATAACTAATTTTTTCTTTATTTGTTATGAAAAATAATGCCAATCAAACAACAAAACTTGAAAAATTTCCTATTTCTTCACTGAAAATTAAATTAATCAAACTTATTAAACTTCCAATTTCCCAGAATAAAAATAAGTTCACAGGAATTCAATTCCCGAAACTTCATTTTCTTTCTACCTAAATTTTACCCTCATTATCAAACTGACCTTTACGCCTTTCACACATTTTATATCAAGTTCTAAACTACATTATTTTGAGGAGCTCCTATACTGCATTATTTTGCATTTTACTTTACCGGTATCAAACTAAAGTAAGATAATGACTTTTAAAGTTAATTTTTATACAATATTGTTAACTATTTGAAAACCATTTTTAGAAAGACATAATAAATATTTGGTATCAAACGATTTGAATTTTTTTTTTATCATTACGAAGGGAGTGGAAGGGAGGGGCAATGACTCGAACCAAGATCATATGTCCGGTAAGGGAGGTGCCATACCACTGTAGCAACCACCCTTGGTCAGTATAACACGATTTTATTGCTTCGAAAATTTGGTGGTGAAATTTATAAAATCAAATTAAACGAATTTTTTGGGGTGTTACTATATAATAATCAAAACTATGAATAGGAGATGTTAGCGTAGTTTTCAAAACATGGAAGAATTTCTCTGATATTGTCAAATAGTTCAGAGTATATCGGCAAAAGCCAATAAAACCCAAGTAATGTTCTCGACCATGACATGCTCAACTCAGCTGAGTATGCTTCCGAGAGCCATATCAAGGAGTCAAGTTACTACTATGGCCTTTGTCGCACATAATTAATTGGCAGGGACAAAATTGGCACGAAAAGCAAAACACATATGACTAATTGAGGCAAGAAGGATTATTAACAAAACTGAATGATCATCTGTATAAATAACAAATGAACAAATGTATTTAAGAACATATCTTCTTAACACATAAAAAAAACTATGTAAATCTACATGTTAATCATTGACAACAATGTTGAGTTTCATTAAGCTGACCATATTTTAGAACTTCCAAATCCAACTTAATTTAATTACAAATCAGTTTACAAACACGTGGATATAAACATCTAATTTCAAACTAAAGTGCAAAAAAACACATTATTTCAGAAATGAACAACTGACAGATCTATACATATATATAATAAATAGCAGGAGCGTCACCATTTTACGCACACAATTTTCCACCTATTTTCAATTGTTATTTTAGGAAATTTTTTAATTTTATCAATTTAAATTCTTAATTTTATCAATTTAAATTTAAATTGATAAAATTAAGAAATTTCATAAAATGACAAGTGAAAATGAGCGGGAAACTATGTGCGTAAAATGATGATACTTATCCTATTATTATAAGGCTGCGTTTGATAGCGAGTGAAATTTGAGTGGAAAGAAAATGAATTTCAGGGAATTAAATTCTAGGGAATTGAATTCCTGGGAATTGAAAGTTTAAGGCCGCGTTTGATAGCGATGATGGAATTTGGGTGAAAAAAAAATGAATTCCAAGGAATTGAATTCTAGGGAATTTAATTCCTGGAAATTGAAAGTTTAATGTGTTTGATTGATTTAATTTTCTAGGTGGAAAAAATAGGGAATTTTTCAACTTTTGTTATTTGATTAACATTATTTTCGATGAAAAATAAAGTAAAATTTATCTATTTTAATTAAAAATAAATTATTTTTCACACATTTGTACTTGATAATAATAATGTTAATTTTTAGAAAAAAATAAAATTAATTAACAACAACAAAAAAGATCAAACGTAACGAAAATGATATAAGATTTTCCATGAAAAATAAAACCTCTTCCCCCTTGAAAAACGAATTCATTCAAAACAAGGAAAATATTGGATTTCGAGGCAAGTGAAAGAAAGAATTTCATGGAAAACTTAGGCAATCAAACAGTGCAAAATTGAAAAATCACATAGAAATCATACTTTTCATGGAAAATGATGCGTATCAAACGCACCCTAAGGCTGCATTTGATAGCGAGGGTGAAATTTCGGTGGAAAGAAAATGAATTTCAGGGAATTGAATTCTTGAAAATTTGAAGTTTAATGTGTTTGATTGGTTTAATTTTCTAGGTCGAAAAAGTAAGGAATTTTTCAACTTTTGTTGTTTGATTGACATTATTTTTCATGAAAAATAAAGTAAAATTTATTTATTTTAATAAAAAAAAATTATTTTTTCACACATTTGTACTTGATAATAATAATGTTAATTTTTAGAAAAAAATAAAATCAATTAACAAAAACAAAAATGATCAAACGTAACGAAAATGGTATAAAATTTTTCATGAAAAATAAAACCTCCTCCCCCCTTATAAAACGAATTCATTCAAAACAAAGGAAAATACCGTATTTCGAGGCAAGTGAAAAAAAGAATTTCATGGATAACTTAGACAATCAAACAGCACAAAGTTGAAAAATCACATAGAAATTCATATTTTACATGAAAAATGATACGTATTAAACGCACCCTAAAATTTAAAGAAACAAGGAAAATGCCAAATCAGTTGTTTGGCTGCAATCACGTCAATGGACTTAGTAATCAAAAGAACCATAAGAAGTAGACGGGAAGCACTGAAAATCCATAAAATCAAGAAGGTGGGTAAAATCCAAAATCTGGAAATTGTAGAACCATTAATAAATAATAAAATAGGAGAAGATGGACTACATGTAAGAGGGAGATAATAAAATTACTTTTTTGGCGAGATCTTGACTTCTTAGTTTCGACTTGGTGATACGGTTGAGATGGAGAAGAGAAGAAAGATATGGAAGCGAAGAAGAAAGTTGCAAGTAGGGGAAAAGTTGAATTGTGCGTTTGATAGCGAGGGTGAAATTTAGGTGGAAAGAAAATGAATTCTAGGGAATTGAATTCCTGAGAATTAGAAGTTTAATGTGTTTGATTGGTTTAATTTTCTAGGTGGAAAAGGTAGGGAATTTTCCAACTTTTGTTGTTTGATTGACATTATTTTTCATGGAAAATAAAGTAAAATTGATCTATTTTAATAAAAAATATATTTTTTTAATTTTTTCACACATTTGTACTTGATAATAATAATGTTAATTTTTAGAAAAAAAATAAATCAATTAACAATAAAAAAAATGATCAAATGTAACGAAAATGATATAAGATTTTTCATGAAAAATAAAACCTCCCCCCCTTGAAAAATGAATTCATTCCAAACAAGGAAAATACCGAATTTCGAGGCAAGTGGAAAAATGAATTCCATGGAAAATTTAGGCAACCAAACAGCGCAAAGTTAAAAATTCACATGGAAAATCATTTTCCATGAAAAATTACGCGAATCAAACGCACCCTAATTTGATCTCAACAGTGACTGAGTTTTGGTTATTTTGCATGTTTTGTAAATTTTGAATAGAAAACGCCAAAATGTCTTTGGTTTTATGTACATATATATTTTTTTTCGGAATTTTTTTTTCGAAAAATGGAGAAGATAACGCATTTTGATTGTTTTGGAAAATTGAAGAGAGAGAATGACTTGAAAACATAAAAAGAATGGGGTCAAAACTTTTGTTTGGTGGATATTAAAATTAGATTTTTAGTAGATTTTGGTAAAAATTGAAGAGATGTATGAATGAAAGTCGTGGATCCCATAAAATATGTGATTGCAATTGATTGTTCACATTTGACTTAAATTAAAATTAAATTTTAATTTGTACCAAACATGATATAAGTCTATTTCTTAATAGGAAAATGCTATAGATGCGCCTCATTGTAGTTACAGTGCTAAAAATATAGAAACGACTACACGAATACATTGTCACATCAATATGGAAGGAATTTCAGAGAAAAAAGGGATGTTCCTTAGCTGTAGTTTCAAACAATCTTCTTCACTTGCTGTTCTCGGATCAAAGGGCTCGCAGTCAGGAAGAACTAAACCTTGCTTGATACGTCCCATTCTTCGTGAAAACAAAACCTGTTCTGCATTGACTGGCAGTCGAATAGACTGATATTCTTTAAGAGCCAAATTTAGATTCTCCAATCCCCATTTCTCAAGGCATTTGCCCAAGACTGCAGCATCTAGTATCGACATATTTGTGCTTCTTGCACCATGAGGACTCACCGGGTGAGCTGCATCCCCGATCAAAACTACGTTGTCCCAAACCACTTGTTCTAGTGGCTCGCTGTCGTATATTGCATTCAGGAAAGGCTCTTTAGTTTCTCGCATTAGTTTCACAAATTCTGGAGTCCAAACCTTCTCTGCTGCTTCACACATTTCTTCAACCATGTCTCTTCTGACTTTCGTTGAAACCGAGTTTCCCTTATATAAAAGAAGATTGCTCGGTGTTCGTGTCTTAATGTCATTTAAAAAAAATAAAAAAGTAATTCTAGAGACATTATTTGTGGAATGTTTTAGAAGACATTATAATGTGACACATATTCATTGGTGAATAAAAAAAAAGCGATGGTGTAGTTATTTCATCAACCAATGAATGTCTGTTACATCATAATGCCCCTAAAAATGTTTGTAAATAATGTTTTTCTAGAATTATTGTTAAATATAACATGGTATAATACAACAAAACAAGGATGAGAACAAGAACATACCTCAAGATCTGGCTCTGGTTGATTAACATACCAAATCCAGTTCATCCTTTTGTTAAATAACTCGTAAAGGATACTGTGAGTTCCGACTCCTAGGATAAAGTAATTACACTTACCAAGATCGGGAAATGCCTTCCTGAGTTGCAGAATGGTTTCTGATTTCTCATCTTCTGAGAAATCGAGGACCCCTCTCCAAGCACAGTAACCTGAATATCTAACCATAAACGATGTCGTTCCAAGAAACAAAGTGTCATAGTTCTTGAATTCTCATAGCAGAACAAGAGCAAAACGTGAGTGTCTTGTCTTTTTTATTCACGAACCTGAGTTTAAGGTCGGGGAGTAAAGTTTTACGAATGGAAGAGAGACAACCATCCGCGGCAACAAGCAAATCGCCGTCTATGTCAATATTATCACCGGAATGAAGCACTTTAGCGCTAACTTTGACGGATTTTGCATCAGAGACGCAGAAGGAGAGGAAAAAATGTCCCCATAAAACAACTCCCTGAGGCAGTGCATTGTATAATAGGCTATGAAGATCAGCCCAGTGTGCTGCTCTGAAATTGAAATTTTCATCTCTCGTCAGCGTCCAGGTGATTTTCTTGTCCCAGTCTGTCGCTTGTTCCTAAGATTATACAAGAATTTACAAAGTGGAAAGCCATTTAATTGAAAGTATGTTTTTTGAAGGATTTGTTACGCACATGATCAATGGTGAGAGGCAAGGTGTTGGATTGAAGAAGAAGCTGCTGTTGTTTCAGCCACGACTGGATGAGTTTCTGGGATAAAAGGTTGATTCCAAGGCCGGCGCCGGTGGCACTACTGGTGGGGGGTGAAGGAGTTTTCTCGAGCACCACCACATCCCAGCCGGCAGTGATAAGAGCGTGTGCGCAGGATATCCCGGCTATGCTGCCTCCCACCACCACTGCCTTGGCCTTCCTCTTTTCTTCCTCCATCTCACTCTGTCACCGTGTGTATATGCTAGAGAGTGAATCTTGATTGTTTGTGAGATAATGGTAGGTGAGGGTGACAACAAAAATATCATATGAAGGTATCAGAATTCACGAGTCACGACAGGGATACCATGTTAATTCTTACGTGTTAAAGTTTGTCGCAAGTCACTTATAAATTATAATATGAGACTAAGGACCCCAAGTAGAATGAGAATGAGAAAATGAAAGAGAACTTCAAAATTTTCATTTTTTTCTATTGTAAAATTTTACAGAAATTTCGACAGAGTCTCCTCTATAAATTGGACTTAACCAACCTGTAGAGAGACACCATAATCATTTTAAAAGTATAAATCTAAACTCATTTAAAATCCGACATTCAACAACCAACCACAATTCAAAATCAAACTTCAACATCAATTCCCAAACTCTTCAACGATAACGTCTTAAAGCAAGTAGTTCTTCAACTTATGAAATATGAACTAAACTAATCACCAATGAAAATACCATAACTTATTTAAACTAAATCCAACAAAATAATTTAAAGAATATACCAATAAAAGAATAACCAATGAAAAACTTATAAAAATTCTTAATTCAATTTTGAAAGAAATAAACTACGGTACTGTCTAAGTCTGCTGCCAATTGCTTTCCTTGGATCACCTGGCTTTCATCACCTGAAATTTTTTTGGGGGGGGGGGGTTGAGGTGAGCTAAGGCTCAATAAGTAAACTTTATGCATGTGATGCATGCTCATGACATGAAATATTTTAAACAATTTGAAATATGTATCCCCGTTTACTTTACTTTCTAGAACTTTCAAACTTTTACTTAAACATTTCAAAACTTTTACTTCATTTCCATCGTGAGCTCACTTGATGTATCTTCTAGTCAATCAAGTAACAATGAACAGTTCTTATTTGGAACCAGATCAAAATTACAAATTCCACCTCAAAGCGGTTAACATTTATTCCACCGCAAAGCGGCTCATTCACTTTATTCCATCGCAAAGCAGGTCATTACATTCGGGTACGCAAGTCCCCTACGCCCCATTTCTCACTCGCATCTTTCAAGACATAGAAGTGTACCCATTCTTTCTTGAAAAAAAAACTTGGGATATATAATTTTTGACAAACTTTCACCTTAACACATTTCTTTCATTAAAAATATTTGACTTTCCAATTTCGATGTCAATGCATGCTTGATGATGCAATGACAAGGTAATGTGCATGCTTGAACATTACTTAAATACTCATACTTGCATATCGTAAATTAAAAGCATGAACATTAGGTAATTAAGACAAATGTCAATTAAGTACATTAATTCCACATTAAACATTCAACTTTGATGGAAATAGGGAAAGTTTACTGACCTGACGTCCTTAATATTTACCATTATCTGGATTTGAAAGTAGAGGAGCCTTGGCTGCCCGTGACCTCAATTTACCAAAATCCTAGTTGTATCCATTCATTTAATAAAATATTCTTTTAGTTCAAAACTCACATTTAAAACTCCTAAATGATGTTGAGACTTCCATGTGACTTACAATTCAAACCAAATGGGATCTTAAGCTATGTCAAATACAGACCATACTACATTCGGAATAAAAGATTAACTTCAATGGCAAAAATTGAAATCTAACATATCAAATTACATAAAGGTCAAAGCTATGGAATATTCATCACAACTTAAATTTCACAAAGACAATTCCAAATAGCATTCTAACTATTCATATCATAAATTTGAAAATCACCATTTATTCAAACTTTACCCGAATAGTTAACTAAACTACAAATTTCATAAATTTCGAAAGTCTGAAAATAGCAAATTTAAGTAAAAAATATACACTAAAATTCAATTAAAACCACCTCATTACTTGAAATCCTGAATTTTAAAGTTTCAGTTTAAAACAACATTAAACCAACAGAGAATCTATTAAAAAAACTTCATCATTTAAAAATCTAAAATTTCTCAAAAATGGTCGTTAACTAAACCAATTTAATCTATAATTTCATAATCTGCTAATTAACTACAAAATCTTAAAATTAATATAACCATTTATATAATTCTCCCCAAATTTGCAAAATTATAATTTCTAACTCAAAATTAAAGTAAACAATTAAATTAAACTACTAATTAAGAAACATCGAAACTGAAAATTATTATAAAATTCGAAATTACATAAATAGAAACATGTATTCCATATACATACAAAATCATACTACCGAATCTCCAATTCTAACAGAAAAATTTGAAATTTAACAAAAATTGAAATCTGAAATTGCACATTATACCTCAAACTTTGCCCAAACATTTAACTAAGCCACCAATAAATCAAAGTTTCAAAATCTGAAATTAATTTTCATAATTTGAAAATCTGAAATATCACACATACATACATATACTGTATCACCCAATCTAAAAAAATTACATATATGGATAATATATCGATACACACACATCAATATATACATGTTTGCGTGTGAGTGAGTGTAAGACTGTATATGTGCGCCCGTGCGTTATGTGTTCGAGTGTGTGTGTGCGCAGGGTGAAAGAGGGAAAGAGGAGTGTTACCGGGGTGGTGTGGCCAGCGTGGTGTTGGTGATCTGCGGAGTTTGGGTCTGGCCGAGAGTGATTGAGGCGAGACACAGACAGACACACACAAAGAGAGAGAGAGAGAGAGAGAGAGAGAGAGAGAGAGAGAGAGAGAGAGAGAGAGAGAGAGAGAGAGAGAGAGAGTGTAACACCCCAAGTTTCAGTATCTAAAACCTAGGCGTGTTAACTTCCCTTCACATTATATGCGGAAATAATCGTTTAAAACATTTAAACGTTTCATTTACTATTATAAAATTTTACAAAAATTTCGGCAGAGTCTCCTCTATAAATTGGACTTAACCAACCTGTATAGAGACATCAAAAACATTTAAAGAATGAAAGATTAAAGAATACCCAATGAAAACTTATGAAAATTCCTTAATTAACTTTGAAGAAAATAACAAATTTCGGGTACTGCCTGAGTCTGTCACCATGTGCTCTCTTAAGTTACGAAGGAGCCATTCGACATTATACCTTGGATACTAGAGTTGTGCACTTAATCGATGACGAATTCAATTTCTCTTTTAGGCGGTAAATCACAAAGATTTTCTGAGAACATCTTTAGTCATTCTCGAATAGCAGGAATTTATTCGAGAGAAGTATTCACCTTAGACACTTCAATTATTGCAACCAGGTAGGCCTAATAACTCTTATTCATCAATTGACGAGACTTCATCACTGATAATATCGAAATAGAAAGTTTCACCTTTACTTCAATAAAGCGAAAAGGGTTTCATTTGAATGTTTAAATACCACCTTAACGTAGCCAGTGATTGAAACCTTATACCGTGATAATCATTCCATTCCTAGTATGACATCAAGTTTGTGGGTATTCAGTGTTATGAGATCTATCATCTACTCCTTCCCATTCACCATGATTGGGGAAATTTCTCAACGCATAACTTTAGTTCAACAATTCTTCAAATGGCGTTGACAATATAAACTTGGTCTCCAGCTATTGAGATGGGTAAATCAATTTTCCTATAATTGTGGGACTATCAAATGAGTGGGTAGTCCCAATATCAAACACGATAAGTGCTTAATACTAAGTCCGATGACTTCTCAACTTCTCGTTTGGACATTGTATACTCTCGTGCCGATAGACCATTCATATCCATTTCTTATTTCACAAAAAGATCTAATAAACGACACCCAAATTTTTAATAACCATTACTTTCTCACTTCCTCATTTACATAACCAAGATATACTCGTCATAATCACTGACAACATTCTCAACCTTTCACTTTCCGACATTACACATTAGCATTCAAGAATTTACAATAATTGGAACATCAAATAGCATTTCATAATTTAAACAAAATTTAACTTACCAGATGATCGAGGGAGAAGCACTTGAGGCGTGACTCAGTACCCGAACCATTTTCAAATAAATTTTAAAAGTCTACAGAATCGCTTTTAAAACCTGGCTCTGATACCAAAAATGTAACACCCCAAGTTCACAATCTTAAACCTAGACGTGTTAACTTTCATTCACATTAAATGCGGAAATAATCGTTTAAAACATTTGAACGTTTCATTTTCTATTATAAAATTTTTACAGAAATTTCGACAGAGTCTCCTCTATAAATTGGACATAGCCAACCTGTAGAGGGACATCAAAACCATTTTAAAAATTTAAAACATCAATCACATCTCAATCACATTCATCATCGTCAAAACCAATTCATGCATTTCCCAAACTCCTCAATCATAAGATTTTTCATCAATAAGCTTTAATTAAATACAATAAGTGATAATATAACCAATATTAGAAATTCCATAACTAATTTAAACTAATCTCAACCAAACAATTATCAAAATAATGAATTAAGGAATAAATTCAAATGATAACTTAAATAAATTTAACTTTATTAAATAATGTCGACAGCGGGTACTGTCTGAGTCAGCCGCCAAATGTTCTCCTCGGATCACCTAACTTTCATCACATGAAATGTTGGGGAGGGATTGGGGTGAGCTAAAGCTCAGTAAGTAAACTGTATGCATGAATGCATGCTTATGACATGAATGCTTTAAAAATTCCATGTATGTATCCCCATTTACTTTACTTTCCAGAACTTTCAAACTTTTCAAACTTTCACTTAACATTTCAAACTTTCACTTCATTCCATCGTGAGCTCACTTGGTGTATCTTCTACTCAATCAGAATACAGTGGGCAATTACTTATTTGGAACTAGATTAACATTCACATTTCCACCGCAAAGCGGTTTAACATTCACTTTCCCACCGCAAAGCGGTTTAACAGTCCACCGTAAACGGTTGAACATTCCGTCGCAAAGCGACTTAATTCGGGTACGCCGGTCCCCCGCGCCCCATTTCCCACTCGCAACTTTCATGAACTAGAAGTACGCCCATTATTTCTTTAAAAACTTGGGATACATAACCTTTGAACAAACTTGCACCTTGACACATTTCTTTCATTTAAAAACATTTCACTTCCCAATTTCGATGCCAATGCATGCTTGATGATGCAATGACATGATAATGTGCATGCTTGAACATTCTTCATAATAACATATACTTTCACAAAGTAAATGAAGTTCATCAAAGCAAGTAAGTTGTAAAACAGTCATTTACACATAACTTTCACATTTACATTCAACTTTGATGAAAATAGGGGGAAGTTTACTTACTTGACGTCCTTAGCATTTACCGTTATCTGGATTTGCAAGTGGAGGAACATCAGCTGCCCGTAACGTCAATGTACCAAAATCCTAGTTGTACCCATTCATTTAATAAAATATACTTTTAGTTCAAAATCACATTTTAAACTCTAAGCAAGGTTGAAACTTTCATGTGACTTATAATTCAAATCAATTGGAATCTTAAACTATGTCAAACACAGATCATACTTCATTCGAAATAAGAGATTAACTCAAATGCCAAAATTGAAATCTAACTAATCAAATTACGTAAAGGTTAAAGTGATGGAATCTTCATCACAACTTGAATTTCACAAAGACAATTCCAATTAGCATGTTAACTATTTGAAATCTGTAAATTCTCAAAAATGACAGTAAACCTTTCAATTGAATTCACAAATTCATAATTTTGGAAATGTGAAATTATTCCATATAAATTAATAAATCAAAATAAGAACTATAATTAAAAATGTACACTAAAAATTCAATTTATACAATCTTATTATTTGAAATCCCAAATTAAAAATTTCTATTTAAAACAACCATAAACCAATAGAAAGTCAATTAAATACCCTCATTAGTTAAAATCTGAAAATTATATACATTCAATAGCTAGACATAGATACTAGCATCATCATCCAAATTCTCAATTAGCATTCTATCAACTCATAAATCTGAAAGCTAATATATCTCTCTTTATAATTTCTCCAAATTTAAAATTTACAAATATAGCACAAATTTAAACCCAACTTTTCAATGTAAATCACAAATTCATGAATTTCGAAATCTGTAGAAATCATACATACGTAAACACCAAATTCCCAAATTCAAAATATGAAAAAAAGAATAATATTACTCAAGTTTTAAATTAGGCAGTCTGCTAATTTTCACAGCTCTCATAGTTTAGGAAATATGATGTATAAACTAAAACTCAACCAAAACAACGAAATCAACAATTCTAACAGTTAACAAATATAAAATTCTCGAATTTATCCTAAACTGATAGGAAAATCAATTAAACTCAGTTGAATCTTTATAATTTCGAGATCTGAATAACTGGGTATTCAACTAATATACATACACATGCCTATACATACATATATGCACAAAATCAATATATATATATATATCCCCAAATGTGTGTGTGCGCGAGTGTGCTGTGGGTGTGTGCGCAGCGGTGAAGGGGTGAAATATGGTCTCACCGAGGGCAGGGAAGTGGTGGGGCCGAGGTTGTGGTCGTCGGCGGTGTGGTGGTTGCCGTCGAGAGATCGAGAGAGAGAGCGAAGTCGAGAGAAACGAGAGGGATGGAAGCGAGATGAGAGACCGAGGCGAGCGAGATGAGTGAGAGCTGGTGAGATGAGGGCTAGGTTTAATTGTTTTAAATTTTGAAAATTTGCAATCTAGTCCCTCAGCTCTCATAAATTGGTAATTTAAGTCCACGACCCTCAAATAAAATTCCAAAGTGTCACCAAACTTTTCTCAACTTCAATTTAATGCAATTTATGCAACTTACTACTCAATTAAAATAGAAATGGTAAGTAACAATTAAAATAAACAATTAGACACAGAATTGTGCATAAACAAGTTTATCACCATTTTAATTGGTACATTGATCGTGACGGCGTCCAAGTCCTTCCACTGCAATTTCATTCAAAACATTGACGTAAAATTCATTAAATTTCAAATTTCAAATAACATTAACATAAATATTACATGAAATTTTAAAGGGTATGAAAATGAAAAGCGGTATTACAGTGTGTGTGAAGGAAATGTGTTAGGTTTATGTTTTTATTTTGGTAATTTGCAAGTTCAACCCCCCAGCTCTCACAATGTACACAAGTAAGTCTCAAACTTCTATTTACTCTCCAATTACCACTAAATTTCCTCTAATTTCATATTTCAATACAACTTGTCACTTACGACTTAATAAAAATAGAAATTGACAAGCTTAAACATTAAAATAAACAATTAGACATATAATTTCGCTTAAGCCAATTTATAAACTTTCTAACGGCACATTGATCGAGACAGCATCCAAGTCCTTCCACTGCAAAATAATTCAAATTATAGACATTAAAAATTATCAATTTAAAATTTTATAATAACATTAACATAAATATTACGTGAAATTTAATGATGCAGGTAAAAATGAAAAGTGGTATTACACAATAAATTCGTGCATTGAAGATAAAACGATTGTGGGATAATAGTATTGACACCTAAATGATAAGCTCAGCTCTATAACGACTTGAGTCATTAAAAGAGACTTAATTGGTAGTTGCTAGTTGCCTACTTGACGATAGCCCACTAGTGTTGACCCATTTAGTGGCCATGTGTCTTGGACCATTTAGTTGGATGTTGTGTACTTGGGCCTTAGGCGGTAGAGTGGCCCAATTAATGACCTAGCCCAATTCCTATTTACCCTTACCCTTGTCTCCATTGTGACCTGGGCATTTGAATTTGGGTGCCTTAGCAGGGGGACTTGAACGTTGGCAGTGGGGGGGGGGGGGAGGGATGTGGGAGCTTCTGTCTTGGTCGATGCTTGGTTCTTTCATTGTTGTTTCTTCTTTCCCTCCTCTCTTTCATACCCCTAATCCTAGAGTGGGTTAGTCTAGTGGTGCAACCAAGGAGTCCGATTTAAAAGTCGAGCTAGTTGAATTTTGGTGTCGATATGAAGTTGAAACTAAGCCCAAATGTGTATCGAAAGACCCAACAATATTTTAGACATAGTATCGGAGCTTTTGGCGTGATTTTGGGCTGAAATAGTTGCTGAAAATTGGACCAAAACCAGAGGCAATAGAGATAAACCGTGTGAAGGAAGTAGCAAAGTGAAATAGTTGTAGAAAGTCCAAAGTTGTGAATGCCAGCAGGGAGAGAGAACCGACCGAACCAAGGAAGAAGAAGTCTGACCCATCTTCGTCCGGCCACGAACCGGCGAAATAACACCACCAGAAGCACCGTCGTGTTGAGGTGAACTCTCAGCTAGAGTTTGGACCAAAATCAATGACTGGACATAGAGTATTTGCCAAAAAACAAAGGTGAAAATCGGAATGAAAAAGGTGCATTCCGGCCAAACCACGCACCTGTCTGAGAAACCACCAGCATCGGTGGAATGTGCAGGCTGAGGCGCACAAGACTGGTCAAAGGGGGTTTTTCGAAGGTGGCGTGTGATTCCTGCGACGGCGCATGGGGCTTCCGGCGATAGAGCGTGTAGCGATTTTCAACGAGGCATTCTTGAGGCAGTTTATTCCCCTCATCAAGGTGGAGCTGTTGGTGTTGACGGATATCAATTTGAAGATTTGTACCCGAAGTTGGACGATTTTTCCCATTTGGTCGTTTGGTCGACGGGCGATTTTCGTGTTGCAACTTTCGGTGGAGGCTTTAAGGTGTATGGTGATATCCCTAAAGTGGTGATGTTCGTATATCTCCTAATTTACGGACTCAGAAAAGTCCGCTTTGATAAATTGGTTAAAACATTTATTTATCTCACTAGTAGATTATCATGTGAGGTGATCATTAGGATTGGGGGTTGCAATTGCTTGGTAACTATTTCCTGTTGCTAGACCTAGGAATTATTTGCTTAATTCGTGCCATATATTCTGTGTGAATTTGATATATTATTTTCATTATGAATTTAATATATGCGCTTTAAATGTTCTGTTGCCATTTAAAAATGCCTGTAACCTTATGAAGTATGATTGATTGTATTCTGTATGATGTGTGCCTATATTTTGCTTGTGGTTGTTGCATTTGTTGCATGTTGTGTTTTGTACATTTTTTGGATAAGATGACAACACTTAAGGTTTTTTGTTGGCATAATGATCTTGTTTTCTAGAGTGGGATGGTAAGGTTTTGGGTCTAGTTGGTGCGGTAGATAAGGTGATGGGAGAGTGGAAGGTGTTAGGAGATAGGTGAAGCGGACGGTACCACTGGATCTAGGTAGAGATTCGTACGAGGCTTATTGAGGATAAGTGCTCAATGTTGCTGCATGTGCATCTGTATGATCCTTTCTGCATGTGTGTGATTACTTAATTCGATGCATTATTTTGGATAACATGTCAATTTGTTTGATATGTGTTACTTTGCATGAATTTGCGTGTAATCAATTTTACTGAGTGTAATGTGTGGCATGCATAGTAGGTTTGTGAAGCAACAGCAGTAAGTGTGAGAATGTCTTTTGATAATGTGCGTATTGTATTTCTTTGTGAAATTGAGAACTTTCCATGTGACATTATATTTACATATATTTCTTTGTAAAATTTAAGTGGTTAATTTTCTTGGTGAAATTGTTTGATTTCTATGTGAAATTTATGTTTAATTTCTTTGTGAAATTATGTGTTAACTTCTATGTGCTATCAGTGTTGGAATTAAATTTTATGATTAGTTATTTAAATTTCTCTTGGTATTTTGTTGCTATTAAAATATTTTTTCAAAATTATTGCCCCTGGCCTTTGTTATCTATTATGTGACTCTATTTGATAATTTGTGTGTCTTATTTATTTGCAATATTTTTTTTATGTGAAAATGTGATTTGCATAGGTAAGAGTTTTCTTGGGGTCAATGTGGTCTATTTAGTGTATTGTGCATTTCTTGGTAAAAAATGACAAAACTTTTGTTTTGGGGGTCCTTTTTTATGAAAAATTGAAATTTCTGATAGGGCAAAAATAGTTTGAAAAATATACTTGTCTCAATTGGAAAGATACTTATTTTTGGGGAATTTTTTTTTGAAGCAGTTGTTTACACTTTTCTTGAAAATCCAACTGTTATTTCTCCTGTATTTTGCATCTGGCCATGTATCTTATTTTTGCATGTATGATCACTTGATTCTAGTGCATCTTTCATTTGTAGAATATTTGCTTGAATTTGAGAGTGATCATGTTACATGTTTCATGCATGGTGGTTGGGATTGGTGGTGTGAGGTTTGACACTTGGTGTGTTCCCACCCTTTAGATGGCTTTAGATGTGTTCCTTTGTAGGAAGTCGTTTCCTTGGTGGGGAGGGTATTCAATAGTTGTATTAGAAATGAGGGCTAGCTGGTAATGTTGGACTAGATGCCTAAGAGTATATTTGGTGACATATTGGGGGAAGTGTGTTTTGACATGTAGATCATGAGAGGTGAGGTTCTCAAATGTCTTCTTAAATTCTATCTGTGAATATCTCGATTAGGTGGAGGATGCTCCCATTATCTCTAGGTGAGATGGAGATTCGAAGTTTGCCTTCTTTGAGTGAGGAGTGAGGTTGTGATAGAGGAACATCCGTTGTCTTAGGATCTTTAGTAGTTTACTAGTTAGGTGTGTTTGTTGAGTAATCTAGCAAGCATATTTGGCGATGAGAGGAGAGCTACATCGGTTTTAAAATGGGTTATTGTGGTTATATCTTTTCTTGGGGGGGGGGGGGGGTCATTTGCATCCGTTTCTTGTGTTGACCTTGTTTTTTTAACTTGGTGTTAATGTTAAGTTCTTTATGTGAACTTTGTGAAAAGATTTTTAGTTTTCCCTTTGATGTGCTCTCATCGCATGTGTGGAGTCACCTATAACTTCGTGTTATTAAATTCTCTTGATTGACTCATGTGTGAATGTAATGTGTTTACGTTTTTCTTTAGAAAGCATGCGTTGTTTTTCTAAAGTTGTGTTACTTGTTAATGTGATATGAATGCATAGTTTGGCTTGCTATGATTTAATGTGTACTTGGATTTGACCTTGGCCCTTGGTGAGTACTATTAGTAGGTATGAGATATGTTTTTAACTTGAAACATTGGTAAAGATACGTTTGTTGACCTATGGTCAATTTGACCTTATTATTTTGATCATAACAAACAAGAATTTATTGTGTTGCTAACAAGTGTGCTTCAAGTGTTTCATGTAAATGATAAATATTCAAATAACTCTATGTTCAAATCGTCTCTCAAAGATATAAATCAAAATTATGTGATCGAGCACATGAGACGCAAAGAAGATCATGAAAGAATTGAAGATATTCAAAGATAAAAAATGAGGTCGAAAAGCATGACATGAAGATCAAGAAGTCGAGCATACAAGATTAGAGTTGATTTAACATATGTAAAGGTATAACACTCTCAATCTTTAGCGATGAAATTCAACGAGCTCGAAAATGATTTTTATGCATCAAGAAACTTACTTGAAAATTCATCAATTGCATAAAAATGATTTTTCAAATCATATCATGAAATAGTTTTTGGAAAAATAAACTTTTTGATATTAAAATAAAAATTCCAATTTTTATACTTTCGGTCGACTGAAAGTATACTTGATTGACCGAAAGTCTAGTCGACCGAAATAGCTGATCAACCGAAAGTTCAACGGCTAAAATGTGTAACGGCTATATTAATGATTCGGTCGACCGAAACTCCAGAACCGGTCGACCGAAACTGGCTGAACTTGAATTTCTTCATCTATAAATAGCCATCACATTTGCATTCATTTTCAACAACTTAGAAAACATTTTATACAAACTTTCTTGTGAAAATTTATTGTTCTTACTTGGTTTATATTCATCTATCATTTTCATAAAACTTTGATTGATCTAAACTTTGTTTTATCAAATTCATCAATGTTTTTGGAAGAAAGTTGTGTGAAGATTCTTGGTTTTACATTGTTTAAATTTCTTCAACATCTTCACACTATATTGGAATTGAAGTGTAAGTCTCTCTTTATTCTAAACTTGTTTTAATCTTTTAAAAGAGAGAAATTCCAATTAAGGAACTTTGATTATTTGTACTACATTTTTCATTATCATTTGATTCATCAAAGTTCCATTGCCTAAACACTTTGAGCTTAACTCATTGTTAATTATTCAAGTGTGGCATCTCTTGGTACTTAATTTGATTCAATATTTTAACAAGAGATCATTTGAAAAAACTTTGTTTGATTGCATTGAACTTTTCATTATCATTTGCATCAAAGTTTTTCTCTAACACTTGAGCTTAATTCATTGCTATCTATTGAAGTGTTAGCCTAACTCTCTCGGTACTTAATTTGAGTATATCATTTGTCAAGAGAGTTATTTCAATTGTAAACTCAATTCATTATATTGATTGGTTTCGAGAGCCTTGTGAAAACTCGATTGTTGGTTTCGAGAGCCGTGTGAAAACTCGATTGTAAAGGATAGGCGCTCCTTGTTGTAAGTCGCCTAAGGATTTGGTACTCCTTGTTGTAAGTTACCAAAATAGTGGATTTGACCTTGCTCGTGACGGAGAGCTCGGTAACGGGGGACGTAGATCACGTTGGTTGATTGAACCTCCATAAATCGCGTTCGCATTCTCTTATCTTATCTCTTTTACTTACTTATATCGCACTTACTCTATTCTATCAATTTATATTGTGCAACGCTTTATCTTAGTGCTATACTTGCCTTATCAATTAAGTTTACACATATATAGCACACTACATTGATAGTTTAGTTACTTGTAACACTAAGTGCTCATATTTGTACCCATTGGTTTTTAAGTTTGAGATTATTATCGAAAAAGTTTTATAAACCAATTCACCCCCCTCTTGGTTAGTTTACTCTTGGGCTAACAACGTTGAGTTCCAATTTTTCTTGGATAACCTTGATTGAGCAAGTATAAACATTGTGTTATTTTTCTTGTAGATTGATTGGGTATCAAGGTGGAGATTTATTGGATTTTTTGATACCCAATAAATTCAGGCGATGATGTTAAAACGATTGTGGGAAATAGAATCGACACCTAAATGATAAGCTTGGCTCTATAACGACTTGAGGTCATTAGAAGCGACTTAATTGGTAGTTGCTCGTGGCCTACTTGAGGATGGCCTACTAGTGTTGACCCATTTAGTGGCCATGTGTCTTGGACCTTTTAGTTGGATGTTGTGTACTTGGGCCTTAGGTGGTAGAGAGGCCCAATTAATGACCTAGCCCAATTCCTATTTAACCTTACCCTGGTCTTCATTGTGACCCGTGCGTTTGAGTTTGGGAGCCTCAGCAGGGGGGACTTGAACGTTGCCCGAGGGGGGGGGGAATGTGGGAGCTTCTGTCTTGGTCTATGTTTGGTTCTTCCATTGTTGTTTCTTCTTTCCCTCCTCTCTTTGTGTTAGTCATCTTCATACCCCTAATCCTAGAGTGGGTTAGTCTAGTGGTGCAACCAAGGAGTCCAGTTTGAGAGTCGAGTTAGGTGAATTTTGGTGTCAATTGGAAGTTGAAACTGAGCCCAGAAGTGTATCGAAAGACCCAACAATATTTTCAACAATCGGGGTATAAGTTTATCTGCTTAATGAAGTTTCTTTTGGATATTCGTGTCACAGATGATATGGATGATCTAAAGCCCAACTAATAAAGAGATTTGTGATATCAACCTTGCCAAGAAAGAGCTTCAGAAATTGTGTAAGATGTATGGTCTGTTGAAAAGAGGACTGCTTTGACATACATTGATTCTGATGGAAACTGACGAGCTAGCAAGGGAGCTCCTGAACAGGTGCTCTTTCTAATTCTAAATTTTTTGGATTCTTCCTGTAATGAATAATATATGAATATTAAGCAAAATATTGATAACCTATTTTATTTTCCTCTTTGCCTGGAATCAGATTTTAACACTCTGCAATTGCAAGGAAGATTTGAAGAAAAAGGTCATGCTACAATTTATAAATTTGCTAAGTTTGGGCTTCGGTCATTGGCTGTTGGAAGACAGGTTTGCAATACAAATGTTTGCTTCTAGATATTTTCTCTTACTTGCATATGTGTGACATATATAAAAATAAATAAATGTTCACCTAATATCTCGCGATGCGAGATATCCCCGCAAGTGCACGGGTCGTGAGAAGTAATAAAGTGGACCTAAGAGTCCGGATTATCGTCCCACGAGGACTGCTATTAATTACCGAAATGTGTTAGTTCTAAACATTATTTGAACGAACAAATGAATTTTGATGTTATAAACTAAAACTAATAAATTAAACTGAAGAATTAAATTATGAAATTTGTTTTGCTTTTAAAAACGATTGTAAAGAGTTTGGGATTCACGAGTTCATCTAGCCAATTAAATCAATTCCAATTCCAGATTTTATTTTCTAAATATGCATTCGGTCGAATTCACTAATGTATATTGAAATTCCTCTCTCGAGTTTAAATCAATTCTACCTAAATAAGTCAACCATGTATCTCTACAGAGGGTCCGAATATTCCTTATCTAGATGCATAACACACAAGAATTCACACACGACCGCAATAATAACACGAGTATATCTCTATCTCTTGTTCAATTACCGGATTTATTACCACGTTCTAAATTATTAACTCACCTCTCGGATTATGGAAATAATTCAATTTATCATGAATTGGTGATCAAGCAATTCACGCATTAATTACAATAATAAATCAATACATGCAACGAATTACTAAAACGACGGAATTTGGAATTAACATAATATGACTAGGCTACATCGTTCATCCCAACGTGGCAATTAGTTACACATCATAAATAAAGAACAAAAACAATAGAAATAAACGTTCATTGAAGAATAATATAAAGAATGGAAATCTTGCACCAAGTTTTGATTCTTCAATTATCTTCAATTCACGCCCCTTTGCGCTGCTTGATTCCCCAAGAATTGATGTTGATTTCTCTGTTGTGGCTCATTCTATGGAGAGGCAAAGGTCTGAATTTCGTGCCTCTTATGTTGTATATATATCTTTTGGAGAAAACCTAGGTCAAGAAGTGAAAATTCTGTTGAAAATCGCGAGAAAAAGCCCACAGTCGGCCCAGTCGGAAAGCCACGCGATCGTGTGGTATCAACCCTAGCGATCGCGTGCTTGACCCTGAAACTCTCGGGTTATATTTTTGCACCATCTCGCGATCGCTTGGTGTGTGACCAGCGATCGCGACTTGGCGATTTTCTCGGCTGTACAATTTAGTCCCTGACTTTTAATTGCACCTTCAATCCTCAACTTTCAATTGTTGCAATTTAGTCCTCAAACTTTATCTTCTTCTTGATTTGCCCATTTAAGCTCTCACATCCTTCAATTCGTTCCTCCAACCTCTGATTTAGTCATTTTGGCACCAAGCATGTTTCCCGGTTGTTGTCACAAACTCCTCACTTGTCCAATTTAGCTCCAATGAACATCCAATCGTGTCATTTTTTCATTAATTGCTTCATTCTTCTTCAATTGGGATATTTTCTACAAAATAAACAAATAAACATAAATTAAATAGAAAATATTCCCAAACGACAATAATTAAACCTAATTAAGACATACAAATAAGTGTATAAAATACACTTATCAATAAACCAATCTCATCTTTAATAACTTCAGTTTTTAAATCAAATGGTTCAATGCTGAAGTCCTAAGTTCAAGTCTTATTGCTACCCAATCATGAATACTGTCTTCAAGAATAAAACAATTTTTCCTTGCATTTGAAAGTGGAGTTTGAAGATACATAGATAATTAAATTCTCTTTTGTTTAATATTGTAAGACTTGAATGAGGTAGTAAAATTTAGGTACATTCCAATATATGTTTAGTTTCTAATTCTTATTTAAGTATGATTTTTCTCTAGGAAAATTATTTTAATAATTGTCGCTAATTTTATATATTTACATGAAGTTCCAGAGAAATCAAAAGACGCCCCTGGCGGTCCATGGTAGTTTGTTTGTTTGTTTGTTTGTTATCCCTGTCTGATCCTCCTAGACATGACAGTGCAGAGACTATCCGGAGGGCTCACAATCTTGGCGTAAATGTTAAAATGATTACTGGTAATTTCACATTTGATCTCCTGAAAAATGAAACCTTCTCTCTCTCTCTCTCTCTCTCCCTCCCTCCCTCTCTCTCTCTCCTATTTTATTTTATTATATTTTTTTATTCTATTTTTCTACTTCGTAACCAAATTCATATTCATATCGTTGTGTAAATTCTAGGCAATCAACTTGCCATTGCTAGAGAGATGGGGCGTAGACTTGGGATGGGAACAAATATGTATCCATCTGCTTCTTTACTTGGGCAACACAAGGATGAGTCTATAGCCGTCCTTCTCATTGAAGAGTTGATTGAGAAGGCAGATGGTTTTGCCGAAGTCTTTCCAGGTAAGAATTTTTGGCTTCCTGCATCTTTGATATTGTTTCAAATCTGAAAAATCTCAGATCTTCTTTCAACTAGGAAGGGAAATTCAATTATTTCCACAGACAAATTACTACAAACGTCAAACACATAACCCATGTCACTTTCGATCGGTTTCATGGATTTCTTGGTCTCTCTGTTGAGTTTGAAGTTGAAATCCCATGTAGAGCTCGCAGTGCCATGCTTGTAGAAAGGAATCAAAATCTCAGTTTTTTCTTCTTCTAAAATTTCATTTTCTTAATTTGGATTTTGTTCTTCAATGCTGTTTGAAATCATTACTGTATTTCTTAGCACGTTTAGCCTGCGGTTAAAAGCATTTTTTATTTCGAAAAAGCGCCCCCAAAAGTCGCTTTTTAAACCCATCAAAACGGCTCTTTGTTGGCCATCTTAAAATCCAGTTACATGACTGGTGCTTTGTTCTTTCTTTATTGTTGTTTGAAAACATTAGCTGTTTTGTTTTTTTATCTTGCGAGCTGTCTTAAATTTCAATTTCTTGATCTGGGTTTCACTTTTTGATGTTGTTTAATAACATTTGTTGTTTGTGTCTCTTGGGCTATCCAACTTTGATGGTGTATCACGATACTTCTTGTAAATTATTTCTTCTAATTTTTTAATAATTATACCTTGATTATAAATTTGTTAATTAATAACTTTAATTTAAATTAATAACTAATGCGTAGAATTGACCAAATTAAAAATAGCAATTTTTCTAGGGGAAAAAAACTCAAAGTTGAACAACAAAATACGCCTAGTGACTACAAATTTCCTAAATTAAATGATGTGATCGATCATGGACGAAACTTAATTTTCAGAATTAATACATTCCTCCCACAAATGCTCAATTAAGGCATTACGAAGTTCATAATGAGTATCGCTATTTCTGATTTGTCTGTGTCAACCAAGAAATTCTTGAAAACGAAAGTCTTTATTGCCAACTATCTCAACTTCTGGAGCTAGTGATTCGACATAATCTTGAATGGGTGCCTCAAGATCACGTTCATCTTCTATAACCATGTTATGCATAATAATGGACGCTGTCATTTTGTCTTTCAACACGTCCCATGGAATAATTTTAGAACTAATTCGTACTGATTTTGTAACAATATTAACAGAAATATTACTATTATTTATAACAAAAATAATTTTTCTAAGAAAAATTAAATTAACAATTATAGAATTACAACAATAATTATTAAATAATAATTATTATAATATTTACAATTAAGATAATTACTATAACAACAAATCATTGGACTAATTAATAATGTCTAACATTTAAATTAAATACGAAAATGACAATTTGGTAATTAATTAAGGCCAACCCCAAATTTGGGGTTGCGAAATTGGGGTTGCACTATTCACAACCCCAAATTTGGGGGGGGGGGGGTGTGAATTGGGGTACCATTGGAGATGATTTTACCCCAAATTTAGGATTACCTCAAATTTGGGGTATGGTTGGAGATGCCCTTAGCCAGTATTTAAAGATAAGATTTCCTTGGGAGTAACATATATAATGACACATATTCTTTTGGCATTTGTTAACGTACACATTATTATTCCGTGTAGATTGCTGTAATTTGTTTGCAAAGGTAAAGCAATCTGATTCTTGATTTTCTATATAACATTTTTCGAATTGTTGCCCCTTTCCAAAGAATTATACCTTATATAAGTTTCAACATCAATCAAACTTTTCATAAAACCCATAATTTCAATTTTTTATATTTTGCAGAATTTCATTTCGGATATGAGGTACGTATGCTCTTCATCATCATCATCCTCCTCATCCCTATCCCTATCCCCGTTCCCGTCCCCCACCACTTTGGTTGAACATGTCTCTGTTTCATTAATTTAGGTAGTTGTTTGGTTCAGTTTTTTCTTGCTCTTTTAATACTTTCTTGACTTTTGTTTTTGTTATTTTTCATTTTTGGGAATGATATTGTCAACCTATGATTTTTGAATAGAAACTAAAGTAGAAGTTTGTGCGGTTATTTTGTTTGATAAATCCTACGTTATTCTTAGGGCTGAAAAAATGTCCCAATAGAGGTTCTGGAAAAATTAGTTTGTTGGAATACTGTCTAATTATTTTTCTTTTTATTGTAAATACGAAAAAATAACAATTATATAATTAAGCATAGGAGGGTAAACTAGACTACTATGATTCTTTCTTTTGCGTGGTATGCTTAACTTATTTGGTCTTGGCCATGCCCGAGCCGTTCTAGCCCTAACGCATTGCTCCCCAACCTTCTCTCGCTTTTATTTTCTTCTTTCTTTTTTTTTTTCTTCGTATTTTAACATGAAATTTTGCACTTACCCGGGCAACCCAACACCACTGGGGCCCTAGACTGAGCCCAACCATAGACACTATTTGAATGAATAATGTTGTATGTATCACTAACATCAGTTTAGGTGACATTAAGTGATAAATTCAATAGAAATAAAACAACGTGACTCATTAAAAAGTAAAATTAGGTGACTTATTTAATTATACATTTCATTTATTGTCACTTAATAACACCTAAATTAATATTATAACATCAACTGTACTAAATAATCTTACTAAACATCACACCTACATTAAGTGATAAATTCAATAGAAATAAAACAACGTGACTCAATAAAAAGTAAAATTAGGTGACTTATTTAATTATACATTTCATTTATTGTCACTTAATAACACCTAAATTGATATTATAACATCAACTGTACTAAATAATCTTACTAAACATCACACCTCCTCCTTGTCATTTCATCTAACTACTTTTTTTTTTTTTTTACGTAATATGGTAATGTGTTTGATAAATTTATTTATAAGCAAATTTATAAATATTATATTTCCTCTAAAATTTTTTTAATCACGCATATTTTTAAAATCAATTTTCAACAAAATATTTAAAAAAAAAAAAACTCAAGTGGATTGTTTTATACAAAAAAAATCGCCCGCCAAGTGTATACCTAATTCCCAGCCTACAATCCCATCAAGGTACAGTTGTTCATAGATATGGCCCTAGTTTTGAACCCTTCAAACCCACGTTAACGTTCGGCGTTTGTATGTAATACATATTCATTCATTGCCCAATAACATATACCCGCCGTCCATCACGATAGAAAGTAGAAACTGATGAAAACTCTAGTTTCTGTTGGGCATCAATTTTTTAAAATTAATCTCTTTTTTTTTTTAGTCATACAATGACCATTGAATAAATTTTGTTATAACAGTCAATGTATATAAAAAAAAAAATTCACATAGGATGAATGTTAAATAAAAAGAAAACAACAAAGTCATCCCCAATGCATTATTTTTTCATCTCATAATTTGCACATTTTGCATTTCTTTTATTTTATTTAAATAAAATAAAATAGACTAAATTAAAAAATAGCATTTATTTAATCAACAAAATCCAAAATTGTTGATTCAACATGTTAGACACTTTTTTAAGTGGTAGAAAGTGGACTTGAAACTTTCTTCATTTATTATTTTCATGTCAACATGGTAGACTCCAAAATTAATGTATTGAAGATAAAAATATTGATTTAATATCTTTTTTAATGATGTGGTAAGCATCTTTTAATGTGAAAAATGTAGCATTATAGATGCTCTAAGAAGTTGTCGTGTGAATAGTCGGCAACCGTTTGGGATATAAGCATTAAAAATGTCATTTATGGTAAAGTGAACTGAAAAATGTTAAATAGTATTATTTTGTCTTTTATAATGTTTTTATTTTTTACTTGAATCTACCAATTATGTTTTTCAGGCTCTATAAATGAATAAACAAATAATAATGGCGTATTGAATCATCCATCCGAAAGAAGTGATCAAATATTAAAGATTGAGGCTGAGCCTCTATTTGGCAAAACGTGTTTATAAATTTTATTTATAAATAACAATGTATCAATATTTCATTTATTCTTTTTTTAAAAGTAAAAAATAATGGGCAAAAATAATCGACAATATTTCATTTATTCCAAAAAAATGCTCCAATTTATTAAAAGTATTTTACCAAACAGGGATATGCATGCTTCTAGACATGCTCTTCTCATCACAAGCAAAGTCACGTAGAAAAGTATCTAGATTCACATGCAAAAAAGTAATTGATTCCGTATTATTATTATTATTATTATTTTCCGTTTCTTCTACTTTGTTGTAATTACAGTCAAGTCCTCGACTTTTCTATATTATCTTTTAGCTCTTCAAATTTAAGCTTATATATCAACATAGATCACTTGATACGTAACCACAATTTTAGCCCTATTTTTGGTGAAAATGAGTTTTAATAATAGTTGGTTTTTTTGGAAAAAGTATAGTTAAAAAAGTACAAATTTTTTTGATACACGTAAAAAATTATTTTATTAAGAGAATGTGTAATTGAAAATAAATTTGAAAAAAAAAATTAGTTTTTAGAAAATAGGGCTCAAACAGGGGTTGTTTCTATAGTTTCCCTTTGCTTATTTCTTGAATTTTAAATTTGATGATTTCTATCCAATCAAATTTATTATATATTAAATCTCCATTAGTATAAATTAAAATAAGATTTTGATAAAATTGTGTCTCTATTTGTAAATCGTTTATGAACGATTATTTATAAACATTGTTTATAAATAGTGACCATTTAAAAGTTATAAATCCTAATAATGTCACTCTCTTTTTGTTTACACTTCTGTATATTTTACAATTTTGAATGTTGATCTTTTCCCTTCCCAATTTTTAAATTTTCGTTTAATTGATCGGTTGCTATCATGTAAGTATAAGAGTTTGCTTAGGGACAATTATCATTGTGTATAGAGCATAAGTGAATAATCCATGACAGGAATGAAGCTTGGGTGAAACTAAGTAATGTTTAAGATTTTGTGGTTGTTATGGGTGAAATATCACTCAAACCCAATTAATTGTTCATTTTAACTTGTGATTTTTATCTTTTAATTTATGCCAAACATGAACAAAAAAATGTGTGAAAATATTTATGCTGGGCATAAAAAATATATAGCTCAAGTTTGGTATAAATTTTAATCCAAATTTTAGTCTAAATTAAACTTATCAATTAATTATAACTGCATATTTAATAAGATACATAACTTTTCAATTAAGTAGGAAATCTTTTTGAATTTATGTGTAAATTATTTTATTAATAAAATGTCGTTGAAAATAAGTTTTGAAAAAAATGAGGCTTTCAATAACCTCCAACATCAGCAATGTCAGCTGTATCTAAGAATGAGTTGACTTTGAATAGTTATCGTTGATATCTACAATAAAAAGTTTGGAATTAATGTTGTTGTTATTGCATAACATATAACAAGATTTATTTCCCCTTTGAATTCATAGGATATCAAATCCTCAGTTTCTCATCATATGGATGCTCTTCTTCATGATTTACATCTGCAATTTCTCCCATGCTGACCTGGGTACCGCCAGCCTCTACAATCCACCTTATACACGTAAGCTCTCCTCAAAATTATCCACCATGTTAAGCTCTCCAGTTTCATTTTAGAATTCAAGTCTTCTATTTGAGATTGCCACTGCTTCAATATTAAAGCTTAGAGAATTCCATCTTAAATAATCAGCATTATTAAGAGAATAATTCAAGTGTTCTATTTGAGATTGCCACTCATTCATATTAAAATTTGGTGTTTTATTTTAAAAGATCAACTTTACAATTAAGAGAAGCAACCCTCAAGATGGTGGCTCGTTCGAACGGATCAATCTTGAAATCCATTTACTTGTTTTAGATTCTCGATTGAATCGAATTGTTCGTTAAAACTTAATAAGCTAGTATATCATCCTTTATATGTATCGATAGTCCTTAACATTCAAGAATTAATATATATACTACATTTGTATTGATATGCAGCAACCGCATGCTACGGTAGTGATGCTTCGCAATTCCCATCGAGCAACCTGTTTGCGGCCGCCGGAGAGGGGATATGGGATAATGGCGCCTCCTGTGGACGTCAATACTTGGTGAGATGTATCAGCGCCGCCGTGCCCAACACTTGCATTCCGGGACAGACAATTCAAGTCAAGATAGTTGATCGAGCTCAAACTTCGGTTTCTCGACCTACCAGAGAAAGAGTCACCATAGTACTATCAAATACAGCGTTTCGTACAATTGGAAATTCGCCTGCAACTTCCATGAACATTGAAATTCAACAGTGAGTATATCTATCTATCTACCTATAACTTGTCCCTTCTGAGTAAGTTTCCAACTCATAACATAAACTTGCATTAAACGATACGAGAGAAAATGACTTCCATGTGGGTGTGGAAGTTGCCAAATATTTAAGTCTTCCTCTAGATATTTTGAAGAGAAGATGAAATTATTTTGTTTTGTATTTGTAAGCAAAGAAGATATTTATTCATGCCGAAAATTAATTTTTTTAAACTCCGTTTTTCGCCATATATAATGATGTAGTTGCCTTTTTTTTTTTGGGAAAAGAAATGCAGTTAATAAGTCGCTCATATACTATTGTTGTTTCTTAATAACTAGTATTTGTTTTTTTGGGACATGAATTTCAGATATGAAAATTAAGTAATAATAATAATTTAAATGTCGCGCTCAATAAATTTAAAGTCGATTACTTAAATTCTTTTTCACCATTTTATTAACATCGTTACAAACAAGTAATAACAATTCAATTTTGTTGTTATGTGCAGGGTTTGAAGTGGATATGTATGAAAAGTTCATGAAGAAGCCGACTTGACTAGTTTCTAGAATGGTTGGAGTAATGTTTATTAGAAAAATATTAATTTGAGTACTTGATTGTCATCATATATAGACTTTGTCTTCAATTATTACATATTTTCAGTTTTTTTTACATGCAAAGTTTTAGTCAAAGCTATTTGAGATTATAAGTTGATGGAACGTGATTAAAACGAATAAAATTGTGAATTTAATTAAATATGTTGTTAATAATAAAATGCGACCAACTTATAATCTCAAAAACAAACAAGAAAAGTGAGTAGAAAACCAAAGTAGAATGGTTGTTGCGAATCATTTACCTCTCTTTGAAATGCGACTGATTGCATGTCAAATTTAGGTTATATTTGTTTTGAATAAAAAATAAACACGCAACAATTAAACATAACACACCTTAAGATCATAAGATGGTAGGGGTCTACACCCCACTTGACAAAAATAAATAAATAAATAAATAAAAAAGTTAATAGTTAATTCTTTTTGTGTCAAATAACTTGGAACTTCCACTAGTACAAAAAAGCATAAAAAAAAAGGGAATACACGTCGGTTTTTCAAAAAATCGACTGTAAAAAAGGACGGTGACATTTTCGTAATTTTTTTTGGAATACGCGTCGATTTGTCCTAAGAACCGACGCGGAAAGTGGGACCGACCAACCGGCTTTGCGCGTCAGTTCAAGAAAAATCGACGCGAGAAACCAAGGTTTGTCGCGTCGGTTCAAGGTGAACCGACGCGCAAAGTGGCCCGATCCGACTTTGCGCGTCGGTTCAAGGAGAACCGACGTGAGAAGAAACCTTGGTTTCTCGTGTCGGTTCTTCTTGAACCGAGGCGCAAAGTCGGCCGGTCCCACTTTCCGCGTCGGTTCTTAGGACAAACCGACGCTATTCCTTATTTATTTCCCGAGATAATTTCATATCTTCACACTCTCTCTCTCTCTTCTTTTGGATTTTTCTTCCACTCTCCACCACCGCCACGAAGCCGGACCTCCACCCCCCGCCGCCACCTCCACCGCCCGGAACTCCTCCACCGCCTCCACCTCCTACATTGTAAGACCCGATTCTCATTTTTGTATATATGTATGTATATGTATGTGTGTATATACGTGTCTATAGAAATATATATATGTGCGTTTATATATATATATATATATATATATATATATATATATATATATATATATATATATTTGTGTATATCTATGAGTGTGTATATATATTTTTGTGCGTGTATATCTATGCCTGTGTGTATATATTTGTGTGTGTATATATATTTGTTAGTATATATATGTTAATCTTTGTATATAAATATGTTAATTACATGTTAATATGTATAAATGTGTTAATTAAATTTTAATATATATAAATTTGGGTGTTAAATTTATATTGTTGATTTTAAGTTAGTAGATAGATACATTTTAATATTTTAATTATTGGACTTGAAATTATGAGATATTAAGTTATAAAATCTTAGCTTGACTTTTTAGGAATTGAGAATTGATTTCGGATTAAACTTGGAGTAGTTGATGATGTTGAAGTTTTATTGGAGTTGTATTTGATTTTTGAATATGTTGAGGTTGAACATTTTGGTTTATTGTGGCATTTTGATTCTTCCTACAGGTTGGCTAAGTCCAATTTATAGGGGAGGTTCTGTCGAAATTTTTGTAGAATTTTGTAAATAAAAAATGAAAATTATAGTTTAAAGTGATTTTCACTATTACAGAATTGACCATACTAAATAAATAATTACATAGAACATAATCATTGTAATAAAATTACGAAGTTTCCAACCTAAAAAAGTATCATATTTGATTTCAAATATTAATATATAGTTGGTTTAAGGATGTATCATGAAAAATATTAACTCAAAACTAATAATTTTTTTTTTTTAATTATATCTTCACATATAGGTCATTGATATGGACCGGGGTTGGATGTATGACAGACGTAATAGACATGAATATGTAAAAGATGTTGAAGAGTTTATGAAATGTGTGGATGAAAACAAGAGAAAGAAATGCAATTTGCAGCAAAGTTGTTGACCCGGAGGCGTTGGATGATTTGTAGGCCGATATTGTTATCACTCTATGTCAATTTGAAATGTGTTTTCCGCCATCATTTTTTGACGTTATGGTGCACTTACTTGTTCACTTGGTGAGAGAAATTAAGATTTGTGGTCCAATATTCTTGAGGTATATGTATCCATTTGAGAGATATATGGGTATATTGAAAGGATATGTGAGAAATCGATTTCGACCTGAAGGCAGTATCATTGAAGGTTATGCTGCTGAGGAGGCTATTGAATTTTATATTGATTACTTGGATGACGTGGAGACTATTGGTGTTCCTAAATCTCGGCATGATGGAAGACTTGAAGGTAAATGTACTATTGGATGCAAGTCAATCATCCCCAATGTTAAATTGAGAGATAAAGCACACCTCCTTGTATTACAACACCTTTCTGAAGTTCATCCATATTTGGACGAGCATATGTCCATCATAAGGCAGCAGAATCCTTCAAAAGTTGAAAGGTGGGTAACTAATAAACATAATCATTCATTTGCAAAATGGTTCAAAGATAAAGTCATGAAAGAATTGTCACAAACGCCGAATACCATTGTTGAAACGGTAAAGTGGTTAGCTTATGGTCCTAGCATGATTGTGAGGTCATATGAAGCATATGACATTAATGGGTATATGTTTTACACTAAACGTCAAGATGATAAGAGTGCGGTGCAAAACAGTGGAGTGACACAAGTATCACTATCAAGAGATTTTTCAAATGCTAAAGATACCATGCCAGTAGATGCCTCAATATCCTATTATGGTATCATTGAAAATATTTGGGAACTTGATTATAGGGAGTTCTAGTTTCCCCTCTTCCAATGTAAATGGGTTGATAATTGACAGGGTGTTTGTGTGGATGAATTAGGATTCACTATGGTGGATTTCGGACGGTTGAGTTATCTAGACGAGCCATTCATACTTGCATCACAAGCCAAACAGGTATTTTATGTTCTTGATCCTGCCGATACTAAGTGGTCAGTCGTCCTTCAAGGCAAGATACGCATTGTTGGGATTGGTGATGTAGTAGATGAAGAAGATTATAACCACTTTGATGAAACCCCTCCATTTTCTATCGGTATACAAGGGAGTGCAACTTTAGGGAAAGATAATATTGAATCAAATTATATGCGTTGGGATCATGAAGAAGAATTATGGATTGACCGTCGTTCCTGATTATTAATCGTGTGAGTTTATTTACAAAGTCTTTGCTTATAACTTTCTTTTATTTTTCATATATGCTCTATTCATTGTTAATAATTTCATTTGTAATTTTGATAACATAAAAAAATAAATAAAAAAAAAAAAAAATATATATATATATATATATATATAGATATATATATAGTAATACGTTGTTATATGTGCAGGTACGTTCACAGTGGTCTCAATATAATGGCCGAATCTTCATCATCTTCAGATGATCATCGTACTACCAGCACAAAAAGGACTAGAGGGCCAACAATGTGCAAAAACATGAAGAAGGCCGGGGAAGTGAATGTCATCGAGTTCGATGAAAAACATAGGCCAATCGGACCAGGCAAGGGGAACTTCAAAAATTATGTCAGGTGTTTGGCCCGTATTCACGTTGACATAAACATCAGTGATTGACACAAGGTTGATCCCGACCTTAAGGACATGATGTGGGAAGAAATAAAGGTACTATCACATCATACATGGTTAATTGATAACGTTTCGTAATTTTTTTCTATAACATCGCATATTATATTCGTCTTTCAGAGGGAGTTCAACATCCTAGATGACGCAGCAAAAAAAAGGGTGTTGAAAGTTGTGGGGATGCGTTGGAAAGATTTCAAAACTCGGCTGGTTCATGATTATATTACACATGACCACCCGAAATATACATCTCCTACGCAGCTTTACGATTTTATAACTGAAGAGCAATGGGACTCGTTCAAGAAAGAACGCCAGACTGAGAAATTAAGTATATATATTTAAATATACGCATGTGATTTATTGAGTTGAAAATTAAATACTTGATGTGATATTTTTCAGGAAAAAAGTAAGAAAGTCAGGGATGCTCAATTGCGAAACGAGCATCCACATTATATAGGCTCAGCTGGTTATGCCGGGATGAAGCCACAGTGGCTAGTCAGTGACCCACTGTCTTCTAGTTCTTCATGCGACATGATTAGCTCGTCAATTGTAAGTGAGGATCGAAGTTTAGATTGTATTAGAGTTAGATCTAAGAAGAAAGAAGATGAAAGTTATTACATCCCCAACGAGAAAACGAGGGGGATGTTTGACAAAATTGTAAGTATATCATGATTATTTTTTCATAATTTAAATTCAAATTTACTTAAATATATACTTATATATTTATGTTTCATTTTTCTGTTAATAGGTTGAAAAAGCTGAGCAGTCCACGTAGGGGACGTTTGTGGCAAGTAGACATCATGATATTTTAAGTGAAGCCCTTGGTAAGCCGGATCACCCTGGTAGGATGAGGGGGTATGTCGTCTATGTGACCACGAGGGATGTTTACGACATGCCTGATGATTACATTAGACGTTCGTGTGGGGTCGTCTCAGTAGACGATATTAAGGAGATGATCAGGTCAGAGATGGAGGATAGTATTGCCGAGCGGGTCAGGCATCAGACCATGTCGGAGATGCACAGTAAATTCGATACTATGCAGAGGGAGTACCATAGTATGCAGACTAAATACGATGCTATCCTCTAGCGCCCGGGCTTAAATGTTGAGGCCGAGGTGGACGTAACTCCACAGCCCCGACCACCAACTCACAGCAGTTGCCACTCCGTGGATCCAGATACATTTCATGGACTTCAGGTATTTAATGTTAAGTTATTTAGAATTTTTTCACATTATTTATGTTATTTCAACTGGAGGTTTCTAACATATATGTTCAATGATGTTGTACAATATAAGCTGACTCCTTGTCGTCTCGCCATAAGTCTTAATGGTGAGAAACAAATAGTAGCGAGCGGGATGGTTTATCTAGCCGGACCCGACATGGTGGTGCATCATCAACTTCTTTGGCCTGATCATGCTAAGGTGTCCATTGACCACATTGTCGATGGTGCAAAAGCATTTTGTATTCCAGTGCCATCTCAATACCACACCACAGTGGGGGAAGCTATTAGAAGCTTCTTGTAATGGGCCAAGAAGTTGGTGATTTTTTGAGAGGTCCAAACATTTAGTTATATAAAAGTTTCTGTCAATATTAATTTCTTTTAAACTTGTATAACAACTGAAGATGATAAAAATTATCTTGTTGTAGGAAGAGGTACCACAACAGGCAAAAAAACTGAACGAAGGAAAAACACCCCAGAGTTTTGAAATGTCATCCACACAGCGACCTGCGATTGTTGACGATGAGACGTCACAACATCTGGGTGATGATTGTAAAATGTTACTTACTCTGGTCATTCAATTGCCTATTGGTGATGACTTCTACCAGGTGCCTGTTGATGCCGACGCGTTCAATTTTGCATTCGAGGATGATTTTTATGTTATAGTCGGAGACATCACCGACTTGCTTACGATGCATTGGTTGAATACATCTATCTTACAAGTGTTTTCATTGTAAGACTTCTGATAAAAAATTATAACTTCAATTTAAATCATTATTTTATTTCTATTTATTGGTATTATTATTTTTTAGGTACCTCCATGAGTTGTGTCAGGAATACGCTATTGAATCGATTGGATTCATGTCTCCGACACACATTGCATCGGTTTCAGTAAGAACAAATGTAAATGGTGTTATAAATTACTTGGCCAGCACCATGAAGGCAATGAAAACTAAGAAATTCATTATAGCACCGTATTTTTAGGAGTAAGACCATTGATATTCTCTAATTTTTAATCTAATTTGAATGATATGATATTTAAAGTTGTATTTACACGTTCATAATACGTAGGAATCACTGGATGTTGCTAGTTATTTCTCCTGAGAAGAATACGGTGTACTTCTTAGATTCAGCTGCTGCATCTAAGCGTGACTTGGATATCAAGCCGATATTGAACACGTAAGTTAGGAAACTTTTCATGAAATAATTGTGGAGTTGTGGTGAAATTGATTGTTGAGTTGTGGTGAAATTGATGTATTTATGTTGTGATTGTTGAGAAGTTGATAGTTTTGAATAGCAGAGTCCCCCTACAGGTTGGATAAGTTCAATTTATAGGGGAGACTCTGTCAAAATTTCTGTAGGAAATTTGAGTCATATTATTATTTTGTAGCTTGTTGATATAATTTATTGAAATTTTAGGGCTTTCAAAACGTATTTGACAGTTGGAGGCATGAGGACAAAATCCAATACAACGTAGAAAAACTTAAAAGTATGAAAACACGGATTTAAACTTTATTAAAAATATTTGAATTATTTCTATATTTTATTTAGTTTGATTACTAATATTGTTAGTTTTCAATGTGAATTTTTCAGTGTCCTCAACAACCTGGAAGGTCTGAGTGTGGCTACTACATTATGAGAAATATGTATGAGATAATCACAGAACACTTTCAACTTACATCGTTAGAAAATGTATAAGTCATTGAAAATGAGAATTTTAATAATGACTTTATATTTTATGAAACAATAACTAATAATTCATTTTGATTGTTTGTAGGCATTTAAATAATATTATTCAACGGAGGAAGTAATCGAGATTCAAAACATATGGGAAAAATACTTCGTTCATAGGTTTGTGTAAATCGAAGCTTAATCAAACTTGCATTTACATATATATATATTTAATTTGTATCTTAAATTAACAATTTTGTAAGTATAATTGTTGTTAATTTAATTTTATTATGTATATGCCGATAATATATATATTTGGTGATGCGCATGTTCTGGTTATCGCAGGCCACGTCCTGGTCACTACAGGTCACGACCTGCAGTGACCTGGGTCACTGCAAGTCACGTCAAGGTGACTGCAAGCCACGATGTGTAGTGGCCTGGGTCATTTCAGGCCACGCCCAGGTCACTGCAGGTCACGACATGCAGTGCCCTGCCTGGGTAATTGCAGGCCACGTCCGGTCACTGCAAGCCACGACCTGCAGTGGCTTGGGTGATTGCAGGCCACGTCCAGGTCATTGCAAGTCACGACCTACAGTGGCATGGTCATTGCAGGTCATATAATGGGAAGGGAAAAAAAAAGTTTTGGACGTCGGTTCTAAATTTAGAATCGACGCCCAAAGTATTTTTTTTTTTTTTTTTTTTTGCGTCTGCGTCATAGGCGTCGCCGCTACAACCGACGCGTATTCCGTTTTCCAACCGACGCATATTCTAGTTTTTGTACTAGTGATTCATAAAATAAGTTAAGAAAATCTTCATAAAAAATAACTCATAATCCTCAAGATCTTAATCTCCATAATATTATTGTAATCTTGTAATTGTAATTATTCTTTAGATAGAATTTCAATCAATTTTGGTTTCCTAGTTTAGGCTGAATTGTTTGTATATAAATCACTTTAATTTCATTAATCAATATACAGAATCATTCAATCATCAATTATCTTCATGGTATCAGAGTAACCCTAAGACTCTCACTAGTAAACCCTATTTTTTCTCTTATCTTCTCTTTCTAGTCACCCACCCCATCCCCACCTCTTCTCTCCATCCTTCACCTAATTCAGCCTACGGTTCTGTCCTCACAAAAGTCACTGACTCTCCATCTTCTTGCCTGAATACATCACTGCCTTCATCCAGCAGCTGTTGTCCCTCTTCCATCTACTTTTCATCCGTCCAAAAGCTGACCAGATGCTAGTTTAAACTCAGCCTACCTCCTCCTTCCACCATCCAGCCCTGTTCGTCTCTTCTCTTCCCCATCAACCATGTCCATCAAAACAAATCACATTGACTCCAATGATAAACCAGCAGATCATACAACTTCTTTATTCAATCCACCTCCTATTCAAATCAACGCCTCTACACATCTTCCTCTACGCCTCACTCATACCAATTATTTTTCGTGGAAGTTGGAATTCACATATTTGTTCTACAGCCTCAATCTACTTCAATTTCTTGATGGTACCTCGCCTTCTCCACCGAAGACACTTAATATCAATGGCACTCGTGCCCTAAATCAGGCTTATATCGGAAGGAAGCATCAAGATCAATTGATTCTTCATGCAATTATTACCTCCCTAATTGAAGGAGTCATTCCTTTTATTGCTACAGTTACTATGTCTCATGAAGCCTAGACACGACTAAATCGTATATTTTCTAAAAGGTTGCAGTCATATATTATCCATTTGAAGGATAAACTCACTAGTCTCAATAAAGGGACTCAATCGATCTCTAAATTTCTTCTCCAAATAAAACTTTGTCTGATGAACTCTCCTCCCTTGGCGCTCCACTATCTAACGCTGACCTCCTTATTTATTGTACAAGACGTTTGGGTTCCGTCTACAAGGAAGATGTTTGGGTGCCGTCTACAAGGAAGCAGTTGTTGCTCTCAGGACCTATGACACTCCAATCACCGTTTGAGGAGTTGTATGATAGTTAATCAACCATGAAACCTTCCTTAAAGATGTCGAAAACCAAACTGCCTCTCCAAACCCTTCCTTGCATTACACTAATAATCACCCCCAACAACCAGCGTTGTTCCAATCACCACAACAATAACTAATGCCAATATCATCCCACTCCAAATCCCGCTGCAGGTATCCTTCCAACCCTATGGCCGCCAACGCACTACAACCATAGATCTACCCCTAACGATGAGTCTTCTGTTATCTATCAATACAATGGAGGGAAAGCACATACAACTCTTGCATGTTGGAAATTGTTTCCCCATCTACGTCCCAACAAACCAAAGGTTCATCACACTGGAGTTTCTTCCACTTCAACAACTAATTGGTTGCTGGATTTTGGTGTCTCTCATCATGTCGCCTCTCAGCTTTCTGACTTTTCACTCCACAATCCATATGATGGCCCGAATGATGTGGTATTGGGTAATGGTAATGCACTCTTTGTATCTCACACATATTCTACTCACCTTTCTCCAAATTTTCATTTATCTAATATACCCTTTGTGCCATCTTTAAATCGCAAATTAATTTATGTTGCAAAATTTTGTAAGCAAAACTCTGCCTCTACTGAATTTTTACCTCTTACTTTGTTGTGAAGGATCTCGACTCCAAGAAAATCCTATTCCATGGTCGAGAAATCAATGATATGTATGAATGGCCTTCTACATCCTCTTCATCAACGTCTCCCATGGCCCATTCCATCTCTACCGTCTCCTCCACTATTTAGCATGGCCACCTTGGACTTTAATCACCACTTTAATTCGAGTTCTTCAATTTTTGGAAGTTTGCACTTTAATCACCACTTTGTCTCTTTTTGCACGGCTTTAGTCCATTTTATTCGTTTTGCATCCAAACGCATTCGAAATTTGATTTTCCTAAAACAAATAAAATAAACAAATAATTTAGCAATATCACATCCTAAAACAATTACAATTTTATAAATTTAAAGTCAAGATAAGTACAAAAAACGTACTTATCAGTATCGTACTATATTTCTCATATAAATATATACAACTCAAGGTTTTCAATCGTCATTAAGAGTAGCCGATGATAGATTGTTTGGCGATCTTGTGCCGATTTATGTACGATGTCAAGAGGCCAATGGTGACCTTAGGACCGCGAAATGGCATGATGAGTAGAATATATATTTCTTCGTATCGAATAAATATATTGTTTAAAGCACCGACTACCTTAAGATGTAGACAATGATAGGGTACTTGGGTTTGACACCAGTATATGAATGATATATTGAGTACCTTGGTGACATTGAGATACACATGAGAACTATTAAGGGCCCACGCTATTAAAAGGCACGTATATTATTGTCTGTATTGATATTCAAGTTCATACGATTTATTGTAATACGATTTAAGGTTCAATAGATAAAACACGAATAAATCGAGATTGTGAGATAATGGGTGAGCCTTAAGAAGGAAACCATAGTGAGAGGAGATTGAAAGTCATATACATGATTATGCACACGCTCGTTATATCTTTACTTGTCGAGTATTCACCTTAGTTTTAAATTGTAGGTATAATAATACATGTATTGAAAGTATTGGGTCCTTGATATCTATATTTCATAATGTTAATTATTAAATGGTCTGTTTAATAGGCTTTATATGCCTACTAAGTTGGAAAATATTTTCCATTTTTCACATTTTGGTGTGTTTGATAAGTTTTTTTTTTGCCATGAAATTCGTTTTTGATCTAACCATGTTTCACATGGGATTTGCCATGCAATCAAGGCAATCACATTCTCTTTTCCACCCTGCATGACATATACTTTTTGTCTCGTTTGGTCATTTTTGTTCTTATTAATTGACTTTTTTTTTTTCCAGAAATTAATATTATTATTATTATCAAGTACAAATGTGCGAGAAATAATTTTTTTGAATAAAATACCTAAATTTTCCTTTATTTGTTATGAAATATAATGCAATCAAACAACAGAACTTGAAAATTTCCTACTTCTTCACTAGGAAATTAAATCAATCAAACTTATTAAACTTTCAATTTTCAGGAACGAAAATAAGTTCACAGGAATTCAATTCCCTGAACTTCATTTTCTTTCTACCTAAATTTTACCCTCACTATCAAACGGACCTTTATGCCTTTCACACATTTTATATCAAGTGCTAAACTACATTATTTTGAGGAGTTCCTATACTATATTATTTTGCATTTTACTTTATCTGTATCAATCTAAAGTAAGATAATGACTTTTAAAGTTAATTTTCAGGAACGCGCGTTTTTATGTTGACGCCACCAGCCTCTGGGGTACTTAAGGCTCGGCCAACACACGGATTGTCCACCGCATGGTGTGGATTTGTTCCACGCGAGGTGGACGCGTCCCCAGGGGGTTTCGAACCTTGGACCTTTGGAATATATGAATTCCAAAGGCCTCCCTGGTCCACCCGCGTGGAACAAATCCACACCATGCGGTGGACAATCCGTGTGTTGGCCGAGCCGTAAGTAGCCATGAGCCTGGTGGCGTCAACACATAAAAACGGGCGTTTTTATACGGTCTGACCGCATATCTACATATGATCATAAATGTCTGTAATTTTTTTTTTTTTTTTGGGTGCTAACTTGATACATAACACCCTAGCTCGTCAGACCAATAATTTGATGAATAGTGATGAGCGAGTTCAGAAGTTGCTGAGAAAGTTGGAGGATTCCAAGTTAAGGGAAAAGGGATTGGAACAGCATGTGTCTGACCTTCATTCTCAGGTTGCTACTATGGAGCTTGAGACGCAGGCAGAGATTTCTAAAGCCCTGTCTTCTTATCGTGATATAGACGAGTTCCGGTCCTTAATGGACAATGCTATCAAAGCGTACAAAATATCCCCTGATTACTTTGAGGGGATAGTTGAGGCGTCATCTTCCCAGTACACTAATGGCTTTGAGGCCTGCAAGAAACAACTCTCGAAAAAGAAGCAGGGAGATTGGAGTTTCTTACGTGTTGAAGAATTTGACGGTGAACCGCTAGGTGCTGAAGAAGAAGAGTTTGACGATGATAACATGGAGGATTAAAAATATTGGGCGATTCTTCACTGTGTTTTTGCGGCATATATTCTAAATTACAATTTTACGTAATGATAGCAGTTATCCGAGATGGTTCTTTGCGCCTTTGGGTAGCGTATTAAGGGCGTTTCTCCTTAATGTATTTTTTTGTCGATGGCTGGCATGTCTTTTGTTATCATCTTTGCGGCCACGTATTTTAGATTGTCAATGTTGTACTGCACGCTTAATGGAAATGATGACCTAGCAATTTCAAAATTTTTGGGCGCTTTTGAAAACCTTAGTGACTCAGTTGTATATTGCAGTTGGTCGCCTGAGTACTTTTTGTGGCCGTATTGACCCAGTCGTTGACTGTGGCCGGCCTTTTATGCGCGTTTGTTGGCCGCAGTGACCCAGTCGTTGACTGTGGCCGGCCTTTTATGCGCGTTTGTTGGCCGCAGTGACCCAGTCGTTGACTGTGGTCGGCCTTTTATACGCGTTTGTTGGCCGCAGTGACCCAGTCGTTGACTATGGTCGGCCTTTTATGCGCGTTTGTTGGCCGCAGTGACCCAGTCGTTGACTGTGGTCGGCCTTTTATGGGATATTCAACCAAGATAAAGATTAACTCGGATTTTATTAGAATCCGTCTCTACATTATGGAGGTAACGTTGGGGAAAAAAAAAAGAATAGTTTTATTACTGGTAATATTTTTTAAGATTCTGGATGTTCCACGGTCGGCCGAGCTTCTTTCCTTGAAGATCCTCAAGTTCATAAGTGCCAGGTTTCACAACCTTTGAGATTTTGTACGGTCCTTTCCATCGCGCATCCAGTTTTCCTACCGAGTGCCCTGCTGCGTCGGCCCTCCTTAGCACAAGTTCTCCACATTGGAAGGTTCGGGGTTGTACCCTCTGGTTGTAATAGTTCATCATCTTCCTTCGATACTCCGCAGCTTTTAGCTCCGCCTGGTCCCTTTTCTCTTCCAATAGGTCCAGGTTCTCTTTGGACATTTTTTCATTCGCCTCATGATCATGTAGCTGAATCCTTAAACTTGGTATCCCTATCTCCATTGGGACTATGGGTTCGCTTCCATAAGTCAATGAAAATGGTGTCTCCCCTGTTTCCGTTCTGGTTGTAGTGCGGTATGACCAGAGGATTCCTGGGATTTCATCGGGCCATTTCCCTTTTGAGCCATCGATTTTGCTCCTCAATGCTCTAAGTATGTTCTTATTTGCTGCTTCCGCTTGCCCATTTGACTGTGGATGGCTGAACGAGGTAAAAAACTGCTTGATTTTGAATTCCTCGCACCATTTCCTAAGCCTGGATCCTTGGAATTGCCTTCCATTATCAGATATCAGCACTCGAGGTATTCCAAACCGGCTGACAACATTTTTCTAGAGGAATTTTTTCACTTCCTGTTCAGATATTTTAGCAACTGCTTCCCCTTCCACCCACTTAGTGAAATAATCAATGGCCACAATCAAGAACTTTTTTTGACACGAAGCGGGTGGAAAAGGTCCCAAAATGTCGATCCCCCATTGATCGAATGGACATGGCCCTGCTATGGGTTGTAAAGGTACAGCGGGCTGATGGAGAATATTGTCGTGGATTTGACAGGCCCTGCATCTCCTCACGGTGTCATCCGCGTCTGATTTCATCGTTGGCCAGTAGTATCCCTGTCTTAGTACTTTAGCGGCCAAGGCTCTTCCCCCAATGTGTCCACAAAAAAGGCCTTCGTGGACTTCCCTCAAAATGTACTCTGACTCACTCTTATTCAGGCATCGAAAAAGCGGTTGTGTGAATTACCGCCTATAAAGTTCGTCACCAACCAGAGTATACCTTGCACTCCTCCTTGCGATGGCCCACATTTCTTCCTTCTTGCTAGGTGTGTATTTTCCTGCCAAATAGTTTGCTATATCGGTTTTCCAGCTTTTTCCTCCAGTTGATTTGCAATCAGAAAATTTTCATCAATACTTCGCTGCTGGAGCTGTTGTAGGAATATAGTATTACTGTTACGGGGTAATGCTGAATTTCCCAACTTGGACAAAGCATCAGCCTCAAAGTTCTCCACTCGCGGGATTTGCACAACAGCAAATGATGTGAGCTTCGCACACTCTTCATGTACTTTTTGTAAGTATTTCCGTATCATACTTTCTTGCGCCTCATACTCCCCCTTCACTTGCTTCACAACCAACTGTGAGTCGCTATGCGCCACTATTTTCTGGGCGCCTGCCTGGGCTGCCAATTTGATCCCCATCAAGAGTGCTTCATACTCTGCTTCATTGTTGGATGCTTGAGATTCAAAGCTGAGCGCAAAGTTGTGCACGTGTCCCGTTGGGTCTTTTAAAACCAAGCCCGCGCCAGCTCCCTGAGATGACGATGATCCGTCAACATGAATCATCCATTCTTGCTCATTGTCACTCTTTGGTTTCCCTTCTGCATGTATGCATTCCACCACAAAATCTGCGAGCACTTGCCCTTTGATGGCGGGCCGTGGTTTGTAGATAAGGCCATACTCGTTCAGTTCGATGGACCACTTAAGCATTCTTCCTGAAGCATCCGGTTTAGCTAATGTTTGTTGCAAAGGTTGGTCAGTTAGAACTGTCACCTGGTGCGACTGGAAATAAGGCCTTAGCTTTCGGGCCGTTGTGACTAGGGCGAGTGCTATTTTCTCCGTTCCAGTGTACCTAACTTCAGCTTCGTGCAGCATCTTACTTACATAATAAACAGGTTTTTGCAACCTTCCATCATCTTTCACTAGGACTGAACTTAATGCTTCATCTGATACTGCTAGGTAGAGATGTAAATGGTCTCCTTCGTCAGGTTTTACCAAAAGTGGTGGCGACGAAAAGTGATCCTTTAATTGCTCAAAAGCTATTTGGCATCCATCTGTCCATTCAAAATTCTTAGATTTACGAAGGATTTTGAAGAAAGGCATACCTTTGTCCGCTGCGCGTGATAGGAAATGGCTAAGTGCTGCCATTCTTCCCGTGAGTTTCTGGATCTCCTGAATGTTGCGCGGGGCTGTCATTTCTTGAATTGCTTTTATTTTTCCGAGTTGATTTCTATACTGCCTTCGGATACCATGTACCCGAGGAATTTTCCAGATCGTACACCGAAAGTGCATTTTGCGGGGTTGAGTTTCATTCCAAATTTTTTCATTATATCGATTGCCTGTAGCAGATCTCGTACGTGGCAACCTCCCTTGCGAGCTTTGACCAGCATATCGTCAACGTACACTTCCATGTTTTGCCCAATCATTCCCTTGAACATCTGGTTCACTAGCCTCTGGTAAGTCGCCCCTGCGTTCTTCAACCCAAATGGCATTACTCGGTAACAATAAATGCGGCTATCAGTCACGAAACTAGATTTCTCTTCATCTTCTTCGGCCATTCGGATCTGATTATACCCCGCAAAAGCATCCATAAAGGAGAGCCATTCGCACCCCGATGTTGAGTCCACCAGCAAGTCGATTCTCGGGAGTGGAAATGGATCTTTGGGACACGCCTGATTTATATCCGTGAATTCGACGCACATTCTCCAAGAGCCATTAGCTTTTGGAACGAGTACAACGTTTGCAAGCCATTCTGGGTACATAACTTTGTGAACGTATCCAGCTTCCAACAGTTTATCGACTTCTTGCTCTGCAATCTTTGATTTGTCCGCCCCCATATACCTTTTCTTCTGCTTCTTTGGTCTCACTCCTGGGTCCGCTCTCAAATGATGGGATACCAGACTAGGGTTGATACCAGGCATGTCTGATGGCTTCCATGCGAATATCTCCTTATTCTCAACCAGGAATGAACTTAATTCCTGCTCCAACTCTTCACCCAAGGCTCCGCCAATTCTGGTGGTTTTGGCTTCATCTTCTGGGTCTAAGAATAACACTTTCAAAATTTCATCTTGTCCCGCTGTGAATCGGGCCTCTCTGTCCCTCTTCTCCGAGTTTCTTTGTTGCGTAGGTTCACCTTCAGATGCTAAACTTTTTTGTATATCCGTTACAAAACATGTTCTTGTCATGGCCTGATCTCCCCTGACTTCTCCTATCCCCTGTCCTGTTGGGAATTTGACCTTCAAGTGGAGTGTAGAGGAGATTGCTTGGAACTGGTTCAACGTCGGTCTTCCAAGAATAGCATTGTATGGGGATGGGGCTCGAACTACCAAGAAATTCGTCATTTTCATTTTTATCTGTGGTTCCTCGCCTAAGGACACGAGCAACTCCACGACCCCTTCTGCTCTAATCAATCCTCCTCCAAAAACAACGAGGGGGGTGCTCACCTTCTTCAAGTATTTCGGATCCAGTCCCATCTTCTCATAAGCTGGGTAAAATAGCACATCTGCAGAGCTTCCGGTGTCGACTAGGGTTCTCCTGACCTCAAAATTTGCTTCCATCATTGATATAACGACCGCATCGTTATGCGGGAAGTGGACTCCTGCTAGGTCTCTGTCGGTGAATGAGATCGGTTCGTCCTGATAACCGCTGATCTGCATAATCTCTGGAATTCCAATGCGGTCCCATACTGAGGTTCTTCTCATCACATCTCGTTGGTATGCTTTCCTGGCCGACCTACTATCTCCACAAGAAGGCCCCCCGGTGAGGAAAGTTATTACTCCTCCTGGTGGGGGGTTGGGTTCATGTAATTGGTTATGCTCAGGCAGCCTCTGCTCTGGAGGTGCGGCGCGTTGCTGTCTTTCATTTTCGAATCTTTCTCTTTTTATAAATTGTCCAAGATATCCAGATCTTATCAGACGTTCCACCTCATCTTTCAACTGGTGGCAGCCTTCCGTTCGGTGTCCCGGTCCTTTATGAAACCAGCAGTAGGCGCCGCTCATCGGGCGCCGTTCGTCTATCTTTAATGGTTTTGGCCATGAGACTACTCCTTTATTTGAGATCGACATGATTGCTTCCTGTCGAGAGACATTGATGGGCGAGTAGTGCTGATACTTTCCTCGAAAGTCTCTGCTTGGTTCTCATTGTTTTTGCTTCTTTGGATCTTCCTTGGGGGATCCTTTTGGATCCCTCCTCTTGGTGCCTTTTTCTGTTTCCTCTTTTGCTTTTTGTGCTTCCTCAACATTGATGTATGTCTCTGCTCTTGCCAGCAGTTCATTAATGTCGGTCGGTGGGCTCTTAGTCAATGATATGAAGAAACGTCCTTGTCTCAGCCCATTAGTTAGGATTGCAGCGGACAACTTGGCATTGAGGTTAGGGACATCCAATGCTTCTTTGTTAAATCGTTGGATGTAATTTCGGAGGGATTCACCATGTTGCTGCCTGACCGTCATCAACTGCCCACTGGTCTTTCTGTACCTCTTGCTACTGGCATGATTCTTGAGGAAACAATCGGAGAAACTTTCGAAATCGGAGATGGAGTTGGTAGGTAGTTGAGAGAACCAAGTCTGAGCACTGCCTTTTAGGGTAGTTAGGAACACTCGGCATGTTATAGCGTCGTTGAAGCCATATAGTAACATCATGCTGTCAAAATGTTCTAGGTGCTCCCTAGGGTCAGATACCCCATCATACTCTGGTAGGCTTGGCAGCTTGAAATTTTTTGGGAGAAGCTCATCCAGTATTTCTCTCGTAAACGGATTAGCCCGTTTCTTCCGTTCTCGGGCATCCCCAAGGTGGGTATTATTCCAGGTTTTGTTGTCAGCCTGTTGACGGCTTTCTTCCTGCTCACTTGGCTCTATTTCACCGCTTTCTTCAGGTAACCTCAAGTTCGTCTGAGTGGGGTTTTGCGCCGGAACTGCTGGATTGTCCGGTTCTCCTCGCTGATCTCGTATTCCTCTTGTGGACAGCTCTGCGGCGACGGCTGTTTGGATTAATTCATTTATTTGTTCGGCCGTGTAATTCGTCGTTCGAGCTTCTTGCTGCAAAGCTGTCCTATAGGAATTTTGTCCTCCAGGTTGCTGCACATTTTCTTGAACTATTCCTTGATTTGCTTGTTGTGGGACACTAGTTTCTGACGGACCTTCCTCTTGCGCTCTTCGAGTTATCACCATTGTTCTTATTTTTCGTGTCCCACGGTGGGCGCCAATCTGTTGATGTGTTCTTTGTTATTCTATTTTTTCTTTTCTTGTGGCCTGAGGTTGAGGTCAAATTTTCTTCTTTATATGTAAGGACTTCCCCCATACGTTAACCTTCTTGATTTCAGCATGTACTCCTTCTTTCCTTAGTTACAGATCAGATTACTAGGTAAGTATATTATTATTATTATCAATCTTTCCTAAAGTCTAGCCCAATTTTGCAGGATTCATGGGGCCAATGAACATTCCTATATTCGTTTTCCATTATTTGTGGTCCAATTAATGGGATTTAAATTGTCTTTAATTATGGCATCTTATTAACAAGTTATTGGACTCCGGTTTCTAGTCCACTAACTTGTTATGATCATTCTTAGGCCCAAAAGAGGCCCATTAACGCTTGGGCTCATACCCATTACAGGAGATGTTAGCGTAGTTTTCAAAACATGGAAGAATTTCTCTGATATTGTCAAATAGTTCAGAGTATACCGGCAAAAGCCAATAAAACCCAAGTAATGTTCTCGACCATTACAGGCTCAACTCAGCTAAGTATGCTTCCAAGAGCCATATCAAGGAGTCAAGTTACTACTATGGCCTTTGTCGCATATAATTAATTGGCAGGGACAAAATTGGCACGAATAGCAAAACACATATGACTAATTGAGGCAAGAAGGATTATTAACAAAACTGAATGATCATCTGTATAAATAACAAATGAACAAATGTTGATAAGTGCTTTATTAGCATGTATTTAATTCACATATTATTCTATTTTTTTATTAGTTTGATCCTATTGAAGTATCGTTTAATGCATTTTCATTTATTGTGTTATATAGGATCGCAAAGAACGAAAAGAAAAGAAACATGACCAAAGAAATACAAAAGAATCAAGAAGTGAGATTCAAGGGCATGTTCAAAGATCTCCAAATCAATAATGACATGTGGGAAGAAGATTAGATGCAAAAATTTTGGTCAAAGAAGGTTTGGAATGAAGTTGGAAATCAAAAACCCGCAAGGATTGTGATCATGAATTTTAGTCATAGATTGAAGCTCAATTTGGTCATATAAGACTTTCGAATTTTGGAAGAGATATTTCACAAAGAATTTTAGATATTTGAGTTTTCTTTGTAACAAAACTTGAATCACCACAATCGGATTTCGGGAGAGAAAGTTATGATAAAAACATCGATCACAGGCGCTTCTCGGCAGAAATACACTTACGGCCGTAAATGACAAAGTTACAGCCGTAACTTCCAAATTCCGGAAATTTTCAGAATCCCAATTACGGCCGTAATAAGGAAAGTTACGGCCGTAACTTGCTCCCAAGGAATTTCCTTATCTGATTCAAGGTCTATCTTTGGGGTAAAGTTAGGGCACGATTTTGGGAGTATTAAAGGAGGAAAATCACCACAAAAAGGAGGCTGGACATTGAGGAAAATTGAGAGAAAAATATAGAGCATTCTTGGAAGATTTTTAAGCCAAGAATATCAACAGCAATGGAATTCATGAAGCAACTTGAAGAATCTACCACAAATTCCATATCTTGTTCAAAGGGGAAGTTGTATTAACTTAATTATGTTATTTTCTTTTCCTAAAAATTAGTAGCGTGAATTTATTCCTTTATTTCAATTGTTGGATTATTATGTTTTGAATGTTCATTGAGTTTATTTGATTAATAGTTTAATTTGACCAATTGGATTATTGATCTTTGGATTCATGAATATGTTATGTTTAGATTCTTGATCCGTAATTTTCGTTGAATCTTTACTTTAGTAGCAAATAAATCTTGTGCAGGTTTAGTAATAATTCAACTTGGATTGATTAATTCGAGCTTGTGAAATTAACGATCCAATTCAATCTATTCTTCTAAATTTTCATACTAGTCGTGCATTAAATCCTAAGAGTTTGTTTAGGATTGTCCGTGGCTAGAATTGATTCGAAGAGCATGTTTTGAATCAATATACATAAGGAAGAATTTAGATAATCAGAGCTTGTTGATTATTTATGATTGATAATTGAATAGGGATAGAAACACGTTACAAGGAAAAGTATAACATTAATTGGGGGTACAACCGAACCCGAGAACAAGATTTCTTCTTATATTATTTCTCTAGTCATATTTAATTGTTTATTTTTATGCATATTTTTTTATTCAAGCAATTTAAAACAACAAACCCCCAAATTCCATTCTAATTGATCGAACAACTAAAATTAGTTTCCGTTCCTCATGGGATCGACCCTTACTCTCGCTACTAGATTATTAATTAATATTTAGCGAGTAAGAAATTATTTATTATTTTGGTGCATTGCGACACGCATCAACTTTTTGGCGCCATTGTCGGGGAACAGTTAACCAATTTTGTGTTTAATCAATTAGAATTTTATTTTTTCTGCATTTTTTTTTATTTTCACTTTATTTCTATAATTTTTCAAAAAATAAAAAAATAAAAAAAATCTTGCTTGTCTACTTCTTTGTTTATTTGCGTAAAACTCGATAAACTAATTTTGAATTTTTTGATTTTGACCCAAAAATCGAGAGAATATTTCAACAGCAAAGAAGAGCTGCACAACCAATGACAGTAGCTAACAATAATCTGACTCTCAAGCAACTAGCTACCCCGGATGTTGCTCAACAACCGCTATGCATCACTTTTCCGGCAGTGGAAGAAGGCAGAACTTTTGAGCTAAAATCCGGACTGATCCATCTTCTTCCAACTTTCAGAGGACATCCCGGTGATGACCCATATAGACATCTGAAGGAGTTCCATGTCATTTGTGATAGCATGGGACCCACGGGTATTACTGAGGAACAAATAAAAATGAGAGCTTTTCCATTCTCATTAAAGGATGCCGCCACCGACTGGATTTATTGTCTACCATCGGGAAAAGTTACTACTTGGAACGACATGAAAAGACTTTTCTTGGAAAAATACTTCCCTGCATCGAGAGCTGGTACAATCAGAAAGGAGATATGTGGGGTACTCCAGAACAACAACGAAACATTGTACGAGTATTAGGAGCGCTTCAAAAAGCTCATCTCGAGCTGCCCCCATCATCAGATCAGTGAGCAACTCTTGGTCCAATATTTTTATGAAGGTCTGGCACCGATGGATAGAAGCATGATAGATGCCGCAAGCGGAGGTGCATTGATGGACAAGACACCAAAACAAGCACGAGCTTTAATCTCCAATATGGCTGAGAACACTCAGCAGTTCAACTCCAACAGGGATATGCAAGTTCGGCGTGTGAATGAGGTAAGTAGTTCCAATATTGAAAGTCAATTGTTTGAACTAACAAATCTCGTTAAACAACTTTCTATAGGGAAGGCACAACATGTCAAAGCTTGTGGGATATGTTCAAACTTCGGACATCCAGCAGATACTTGTTCGGTGTTGCAAGAGGGAAATGGTGAACAAGTGCTGCAGAAGGTTTTCCGTTCCAAAGACAACAGTACAATCCGTACTCTAATATCTACAATCCAAGATGGAGGGATCACCCCAACCTAAGCTACGGAATTAACAAGCCCCCAGGTTTCATTTCAAACAAACCTCAAGGGCAATTTCATCAACAAGGAACCTTCTTCCAACAACAGGGGCAGTATCAGCAAAAATCTCAAGGCTCAGGTATGTCTCTTGAAGACATGGTAAAAACACTAGCAACTAACACATTACAATTTCAACAGGATGCAAAGTCTAGCATTAAAAATTTGGAGAACCAGATGAGCCAAATGGCCACCGCCATCAACAGGTTGGAAGCACAATTCGGAGGTAAACTACCATCTCAGCCTGAGGTAAATCTAAAGAATGTGAGTGCAATTACTCTCCGAGGTCGAAAAGAGCTTGAAGAACCGCAACTGAAACCTACCGAAATCGAAGAAAAGGAAGTTGAGGGAAGGGAAGTCAGGAAGAACGACAGCACCTCAAAAAGCTCGCAGGTAAAAACAGATTCCACTTTAAATGTTAAATTGACTCCACCTCCTTTTCCTAGCAGGCTAGCAAAGGTGAACAAGGAAAGCAAGGGGAAAGAAATCTTGGAGATGTTTAGGAAAGTGGAAGTCAACATTCCACTGTTGGATGCAATCAAGCAAGTACCCCGATACGCAAAGTTCTTGAAGGAGCTATGCACCAACAAACGAAAATTGAAGGGGAATGAGAAGGTGATGATGGGAGAAAATGTCTCTGCATTATTTCAAAGGAAATTACCTCCAAAATGCAAGGATCCTGGTATGTTTACAATCCCTTGTATAATAGGTGAAACTAAATTTGAGAAGGCCTTGATAGATTTGGGAGCGTCAATTAACGTAATGCCTAGGTCTACATACGCCTCTTTAAAACTTTCCAATTTAACTGAAACGAATATCATAATTCAATTAGCTGATCGCTCTAACGCCTATCCGGATGGGGTAGTTGAGGATGTGCTAGGGCAAGTAGGAGGGTTAGTGTTCCCGGCTGACTTTTATGTGTTAGACATGAATAATGACCACTCTCCCTACTCCACTCCTATTTTGTTAGGTAGATCATTTCTAAAGACATCTAAGACCTAGATAGATGTCAGTAGTGGCACACTCACCATGGAATTTGATGGTGAAATGATTCAGTTTAATATTTATGATTCCCTGAACTACCTTGATAATGTTAATCTTGTTCATTCTGTTAATGTTATTGATTCTTCAGTACATGAAACTTTCAAACTTGGTGGAAATGGTGAAAAGCCAGGTAAAATCTCGTGTATTACATTGCCAACTTCTGATGACATGCTTTTGCCCCTGTCTTGCAGGCCCTAATGGAAAATATGAAAAAGAAGTTGAGCTTTGGAAATCCACCTAATCCCGGTTGAAGAAGGAAGCAACCTGTCGAGCCAAAGACAGTAAACAAAGGCGCTGCTCGGGAGGCAACCCGAGAGGAGAGTTTCTTTACTCCCTCAAATTGTTATTTTTTTATTTTCATTTTTTTCATTTTTCTTATTAATTAATTTCATTCACCAAAAAAAAAATAAAAAAAAATCAGTGGCCTTGTTACGGCCGTAAGTGAAAACTTTACGGTTGTAATTCTACTCCATTGAATTTATCCAGAGGCCTAATTACGGTCGTAACTATATTGTTTACGGCCATAGTTGATTTTTTCAATTTTTTTCAGATTGTTACTTATGGCCGTAATTAATATCTCTTCTTCTGGTTCTATTCACTTTCCCTCTTTTATTTTGTATTGTCACGCTCCACATTGAGGAAAATGTGGAATTCAAGTGTGGGGGGGGGGGGATGATTATCTATTATCTTTTGTTATTCCTATTTTATTGATCTTCATTCAGTTTTTTTGTTAGTTAGCTTTAATTGTGCTTAGACCCACATTTCGATTTAATAGGAAGCAGCCCCACTTATGATTATTTTTGAACCACCAACTTCCTAAATTGCATAATCGAACAAAGAATGAGCACATAGAGATGAGTTTTCCAATAGTTTCTGAATTAGTTTGAAAATGGGGACAAATTAAAAATTTTCTGCAACCTAATTGAGTCAAACCAAAATTGATATGATAAAATACCGCCCCGAGTAACTTCATTCTATCCTTATCCCCTAAATTTTGAGTTCGGAATGAAGACTGGGCAATGACCTATAACTCATAATTGGATGGGAGAAGCACATATAAACCATAATTTGTGGGTTTTTGAGCCTATGAGCTACTTTTACTCTTTATATTAAGCTCTATTTTTTGATGTGTGTCTTGTATGGTTGGTTTGTGCTTGGATGTGCTTTCTTGTGCATACCATTGTAGCTTCTTGACTCAAGTGCAAAATATAGTAGAGGCATTAGGTTAAACCAAATTTGACCTACTAAAAGGGCCTACCATGATACATGTACCAATAGAAGCCCCTTCGAGCCTTAGCCTTTCCTTGAAATTTTGATGCCACACTACAAGCCACGAATACCCTTTCTTTCGCATTGTCTCTGTTTTGAACCCATAGAGAAGGGATTCGCAAGCTTTTGTTGATTGAGAATCGTGCTGTGGTCTAAGTCTAAGAAGTTAAAATGGTTATCTTGTGTTGGGTGACGGGTGAGTAATGGACTGAATTCAGGGAAATGTAATTCTATCTTATGCCAATTGGTGACTGCGTAATGATTTGAAAAAAAAAGTTGCAGTCTGTACTCGGAAAAAAAATCGAAAGAGAAAAAGCAATGAAAAGGACGTTTAGTCAAGAAAATTAGTAGTTGAGGAAGTCAAACACTAAACTTGTGCCAAAAAAAGAGAGGAGAGATTCAAGTGTGAACAAAGTTGGGTAGCTGGAAACAATGAAGTTCATATTAAGGGGTGAAGGAAATAATGTCATTGTGAATTGACTTAGTTTGCGAAATTCCTTCTCGACTCAGCCTAAATATGTCATTTTATCCTACCTGACCCGAAGCCCCGTTATAACCAAATAAAGACCTTTACTTTACACTTGTGTTATTGTTGGCTCCGGTTATGACATTTGAGCAGTCTGTGGTAATAGATTCTCCATGCAGTGAGTTGAGTGAAAATTCTCACCCTTATACACTTTGTGCGAAGAGCGAAATATCTAGTGAGGTTGTTAACTCCCATTACATATTCTTATGAGTGGTTTGAATTGCTTGGTCTATATTCTGTGCTTTCAAGTTGGCCAAAAACTAACACCCATTTAGTAAATCATTGATAGAGGTTAAGAGAGAACTCACGAGAGGTGGGAGGATACAAGCCACATTGGGAAATGAATTGGTCCGGGGGTATTGATTTTCATTTCTGTTCAGAGGATATTTGATGATGCATCTCTTGCACACACTAACACTCTCCGGTTATGCAATTGAATTTTCATGCTAAAAAAAAAAAAGAAGTGGGCTGTAACCTTGACTTTCCGATTGTTTGTTTGAATTATGTTTCTTTTCTTTCACATGATTATTCGAGGACGAACAATGGTTTAAGTGTGGGGGGATTTGATAAGTGCTTTATTAGCATGTATTTAATTCACTTATTATCCTATTTTGTTATTAGTTTGATCCTATTGAAGTATCGTTTAATGCATTTTCATTTATTGTGTTATACAGGATCGCAAAGAATGAAAAGAAAAGAAACATGACCAAAGAAATACAAAAAAATCAAGAAGTGAGGTTCAAGAGCATATTCAAAGAGCTCCAAATCAATAATGGCATGTGGGAAGAAGATTAGATGCAAAAATTATGGTCAAAGAAGGTTTGGAATGAAGTTGGAAATCAAAAACCCGCAAGGATTGTGATCATGAATTTTAGTCATAGATTGAAGCTCAATTTGGTCATAGAAAAATTTCGAATTGGGGAAGAGCTATTTCACAAAGCATTGTAGATATTTGAGTTTTCGTTCCAACGCAACTTGAATCACCAAATCGGACTTCGGGAGAGAAAGTTATGACCAAAACATCGATCACATGCGCTTCTCAGCAGAAATACAGTTACGGCCGTAAATGACAATGTTACGGCCGTAACTTCCGAATTCCGAAAATTTTCAGAATCCAAATTACGCCCGTAATAAGGAAAGTTACGGCCGTAACTTGCTCCCAAGGAATTTCCTTATCTGATTCAAGGTCTATCTTTGGTATATCTTTGGGGTAAAGTTAGGGCACGGTTTTGGGAGTATTAAAGGAGGAAAATCACCACAAAAAGGAGGCTGGACATTGAGGAGAATTGAGAGAAAAATATAAAGAATTCTTGGAAGATTTTCAAGCCAAGAATATCAACAACAATGGAGTTCATGAAGCAACTTGAAGAATCTACCACAATCATGTTAGGCTAAATTTCATATCTTGTTCAAAGGGGAAGTTGTGTTAACTTAATTATGTTATTTTCTTTTCCTACAAATTAGTAGCGTGAATTTATTCCTTTATTTCAATTGTTGGATTATTATGTTTTGAATGTTCATTGAGTTTATTTGATTAATAGTTTAATTTGGCCAATTGGATTATTGATATTTGGATTCATGAATATGTTATGTTTAGATTCTTGATCCGTAATTGTCATTGAATCTTTACTTTAGTAGCAAATAAATCTTGTGCAGGTTTAGTAATAATTCAACTTGGATTGATTAATTCGAGCTTGTGAAATTAACGATCCAATTCAATCTATTCTTCTAAATTTTCATATTAGTCGTGCATTAAATCCTAAGAGCTTGTTTAGGATTGTCCGTGGCTAGAATTGGTTCGAAGAGCATGTTTTAAATCAATATACATAAGGAAGAATTTAGATAATCAGAGCTTGTTGATTATTTATGATTGATAATTGAATAGGGATAAAAACACGTTACAAGGAAAAGTATAACATTAATTGGGGGCACAACCGAACCCGAGAACAAGATTTTTTCTTATATTATTTCTCTAGTCATATTTAATTGTTTATTTTTATGCATATTTTTTTATTCAAGCAATTTCAAACAACAAACCCCCCATTCCATTCTAATTGATCGAACAACTAAAATTAGTTTCCGGTGGGATCGACCCTTACTCTCGCTACTACATTATTAATTAATATTTAACGAGTAAGGAATTATTTATTATTTTGGTGCATTGCGACACGCATCAAATGTATTTAAGAACATATCTTCTTAACACACAAAAAAAACTATGTAAATCTACATGTTAATCATTGACAACAATGTTGAGTTTCATTAATTAAGCTGGCCATATTTTAGAACTTCCTAATCGAACTTAATTTAATTACAAATCAGTTTACAAACACGTGGATATAAACATCTAATTTCAAACTAAAGTCCAAAAAAACACAGAATTTCATAAACGAACAACTCACAGATCTATTCATATATATAATAATAGGATAAACATCACAATTTTACGCATACAGATTCCCGCTCATTTTCACTTGCTATTTTAATTAAATTGATAAAATAATAAAATAAAGAAATTTCCTAAAATGGCAAGAGAAAATGGGCGGGAAACTGTGTGCGTAAAATGTTAACGGTTATCTTATTATTATAAATGTATATAGACTTTTATTTTTTTTTTATAATTATTGCATTATTTTGAAGTAAAAAAATATACAATATGAATGTCAAATTCAAGATCTCAACAAGAAGTTTAATACAATCTAACAAATGACAGCAAACTCTAAACATATCATTTGTAAAATCGTCTTAAATATTAAATGTAAAAGTTTTACTTCTATTTTTTTTTTACTTTTTCTAACATCCAATCTTTTTAATTTATCTTATTTAAGTCCTAAAATGATACCCATCATCATTTTTTTAACCTAAATTTAATTTGACCTAAATGATTAATTCCGAATTTTTTTCTTATCAAATTGAAAGAAATAATAGATATTCGATCTTTGTAAGTAAATTCAATTAAATCATTTAATTTTTTACAAGTTTAGGTTCCGATAAACTTACTGGTTCAATTTGTAAAATAGAATATGTTAGTAAAATCATTCTTTTTAAAAATAGAATATGATCTACAGATTTATTTAACATGCATAAAAATAACATGTGCAATTGTGAAAAATTAGTTTTAAAGAATGTGCGGTTGATGATGAACATTAAAAAAATTACTTTTGAAGAATCAATTTTATATGAATAAGTGATAAAGTCTATGTCTTGTGCCTCCATTTATGAATTGAGATGTACATTTTTATTTTTATTTTTATTTTTTTGTATATAAAGTTAATTATATTTGTAATATTCATTCAATAAAATTTAATTGAAATTTGTATTTCATATTATTTTATTTTACGAGTTGAAAATTATAAATATTTCAACTTTTACAAATCAAGTAATCGTAAGCTCGACTTTTGTTATCAAATCAAAATTGTAAAGTTTAGAATAAATCATATGTCGATATCTTATTTAGTCTAACTAGACGAAGAAAACTAGAGAATGAATAATTAATTGTTAAAAGAAATATACAAGTCGTAATTTTATGTTTTATTTGTTTGGGTATTTTTTATTATATATGGATGCACAATTTATGTCGGATATTGTATTTTTACAACTTATTCAATAAATATTTATCAATTATATCTTTCGTGCATTGCATGAGTATGATTACTTGTTTGTCAAATAATACAAAAATATGTAAAAAAATAAAAAAAAAATTAAAAAATTAAAACTAATCGAGAAACATGAAGTATTCACCAGAGCCATCTCGAGAAACTAGAAGTAATAACATTCATTATAAGTTGGACAGGCATCGGATGCACGATGTGAAAGATTCTAAGATTTAAAGAAACAAGGAAAATGCCAAATCAGTTGTTTGGCTGCAATCACATCAATGGACATAGTAATCAAACGGACCATAAGACGTAGACGGGAAGCTCTGAAAACCCATAAAATCAAGAAGGCGGAAAAAATCCAAAATCTGGTAATTTTAGAACCATTAACAAATAATAAAATAGGAGAAGATGAACTAGATGTAAGAAGGGAGATAATAAAATTACCTTTTTGGGCGACATCTCGACTTCTTAGTTTCGACTTGGTGATACGGTTGAGATGGAGAAGAGAAGAAAGATATGGGAGCGGAGACGAGAGTTGCAAGGAGGGGAAAAGTCGAAGCCCTAATTTGATCTCTACAGTGATCGAGTTTTGGTCATTTTGCATGTTTTGTAAATTTTGAATAGAAAACACCAAAATGTCTTTAGTTTTTTGTACATATATTTTTTTTCGGAAATTTATTTTCTAAAAATGGAAAAGAGAACACATTTTCATTGTTTTGAAAACTTGAAGACAACGAATGACTTGAAAACAGTAAAAAGAATGGGGCCAAAACTTTTGTTTAGTGGATATTAAAATTAATTTTTTAGTGAATTTTGATAAAAGCTGATGAGATGTGTGAATGAAAGTCGTGGATCCCATAAAATATGTGATTGCAATTGATTGTTCACTTTTGACTTAAATTAAAATTAGTACCAAACATAATATAAGTCTATTTCTTAGTAGGAAAATGTTATAGATGCGCCTCATTGTAGGTACAGTGCTAAAAATATAGAAACGACAACGTGAATACATTGTCACATCAATAAGGAAAGGAATTTCAGAGAAAAAAGGGATTTTCCTTAACTGTAGTTTCAAACAATCTTCTTCACTTGCTGTTCTTGGATCAAAGGGCTCGCAATCGGGAAGAACTAAACCTTGCTCGATACGTCCCATTCTTCGTGAAAACAAAACGTGTTCTGCATTGACTGATAGTCGAATAGACTGATATTCTTTAAGAGCCGAATTTAGATTCTCCAATCCCCATTTCTCAAGGCATTTTCCCAAGACAGCAGCATCTAGAATCGACATATTTGTGCTTCTTGCACCATGAGGACTCACCGGGTGAGCTGCATCCCCAATCAGAACCACGTTGTCCAAACCACTCGTTCTAGTGGCTCACTATCGTATATTGCATTCAGGAAAGGCTCTTTAGTTTCTCGCATTAGTTTCTCAAATTCTGGAGTCCAAAACCTTCTCTGCTGCTTCACACATTTCTTCAACCATGTCTCTTCCGAATTTCATTGAAACCGAGTTTCCCTTATATAAAAGAAGATTGCTCGTTATAACGGTGTTCGTGTCTTAATGTCATTTTAAAAAAAGAAAGGTAATTCTAGAGACACATTATTTATGGAATGTTTTAGAAGACATTATAATGTGGCACATATTCATTGGTCAATAAAAAAATAAGTGATGGTGTAGTTATTTCATCAACCAATGAATGTCTGGCAGATCATAATGTCCCCTAAAAATATTTATAAATAATGTCTCCCTAGAATTATAGAATTATTGTTAAAAATAACATGGTATAATACAACAAAACAAGGATGAGAACAAGAACATACCTCAAGATCCGGCTCTGGTTGATTAACATACCAAATCCAGTTCATCCTTTTGTTAAATAACTCGTAAAGGATACTGTGAGTTCCAACTCCTAGGATAAAGTAATTGCACCTACCAAGATCAGGAAATGCCTTCCTGAGTTGTAGAAGGGTTTCTGATTTCTCATCTTCTGAGACCCCTCTCCAAGCACAGTAACCTGAATATCTAACCATAAACGATGTCGTTCCAAGAAACAAAGTGTTATAGTTCTTGAATTCTCATAGCAGAACAAGAGCAAAACGTGAGTGTCTTGTCTTTCTTATTCAAGAACCTGAGTTTAAGTTCGGGGAGTAAAGTTTTACGAATGGAAGAGAGACAACCATCCGCGGCAACAAGCAAATCGCCGTCTATGTCAATATTATCACCGGAATGAAGAACTTTAGCGCTAACTTTGACGGATTTTGCATCAGAGACGCAGAAGGAGAGGAAAAAATGTCCCCATAAAACGACTCCCTGAGGCAACGCATTGTATAATAGGCTATGAAGATCAACCCAGTGTGCTGCTCTGAAATTGAAATTTTCATCTCTCATCAGCGTCCAGGTGATTTTTGTCACGACCCGTCCCAGATCACCCTACTAGACTCAAAACGTGACGTGTGCCGATAGCAGGTGCCAGCTAGATTTTGGACCCACCATCAAGGCAACCTTAACTTTTCTTATCTTTCAACATCTCTCTTCAAATAATATAGATCCTGTATGAATTTCTAAATTTTTTTGACAAAATCTCCTCTATAATTTTGACATAACCAGCATGTAAAACGACAACAAATCCTCAAACAACTACTCCTGTATATTTATAGCACTACCTAAATCTTCTAAGCATAACAATTGATATAATAAGATAACTAGAAACTTTTAGTTTACTCCTTTATATATATACATAACCCAAATGAATATACATCTGTGAAAATGTAATGAATCCATAAGCTTAGGTACTTGAATAACTTAATCACATAAATCACATTCTCTCACTAGGTCTGTGGTAGGACTTGGGAGATTAACAGGCTCCAACTTCTTCTTAACTCAAATTTACCTGCAATCTAAAAGAAAATATGGGGGAAATGTGAGTTTATAACTCAGTGAGTGGATAATTTAAAAATAAGGATAATTTTCTCGTAAATACATATTTACAAATCAATCGTATTTATTCTATTTCAACTTTAGGAAATTCTATATTTTGATAATTGCTTTTAAGAATGAAACATGCCGGAATCATAACATCCTTTATTCTTTATTCTAAATGAGCATATGTAAGGCATAAGGAGTATATGTAACATGATATCATGGGAAACAAGGACAAACTGTTAATACACTATAAGCTGAAATCTCTATCATGTAAACTGAATAAACTGAAACTGTATTCTATTATATGGAATCTGATAAACTGAAGTTTATTATCTGAAATCTAATAAACTAATATAATACTAAAATCACACCAAAATGTACCCGAAGAACAGCTTTACTCATGTACAAAGTAATCTCGATGTACAAGACAAAGCCATTCAGATCTGGTAAGCTAATAATCTGATAATATGTGTCGTATGCGCATAGACTGCCCCAAAGGCTAAAGCACCCTAGTGCACGGCCCAAAGCCTATATGTGCACAAGAGTGGGTCCCAAAGACCTCTAATAATCTGATAATCTGGTCATACACTGTGAAAACGAATTCACAACAGTGCAGAGCGGGTAAAATCACCATATCTGGTCATGCACTGTGGAAACGAATTCACATCAGTGCAGAGCGGGTAAAATCACTTGGGCACTTTCTGGTGGTTTTAAAATAAATCACTGAGATATGAAAAACCGATATATTACTCCAATGAATTGATTTAATTGACTCGAATAGAACTTTAAAAGAATTTCTTATAAAATAATTTTATTCTAAAATTTATGCTTTTCTAGCTCAATCTGAAAATAAATAATTTTAGCAACTTATATAATATAATATGAGTAGTACATAACAAATAGCATCCATTTAAACTTTGAAAACTAAATAAGTGCTTATTTTATGGAAAAATAAAGTTTTCCACTCACAGAACTATTGACTGAAATGTGGCTGAGGTGATAGGCCTTGTCCCATCTCTAAACACCTCCTGAAATAACAATATAAATCCTTTGTATTAAAATCAATTATATCAAATCATGAAAATTTATCTAATACAATTATGTAACTTAATTCATTTACAATAGACTCATTCTGCTTCGCTAGTTATTCTAACTCATATTCCGTTCATGTACTTATCAACCAATCATCCTAAATTATCTAGCTTATTAACATCTAAACCTTAATATAACCCATTTTGAATACTTTATTTAATCCAACACCAAGATTTCAATATTAGTCATAAAACTTCATTCTAACTTTCCAAATCTGAGAACTCTAAACGTTGACAAAAACAACACTAAAACTCCAACTCTGAATATATAAGCACTGATAAAGAAATGTTCGATGGAATACCACTTTTCTGGACAAAATTTTAATATTAAAATCACTACACTACCTTTGCTTGAAAATAGCTTAAAATTACCTAAATAATGGAGAAACCAAACTTATAATCCTTAACTAAAATATTTAGTATCATATAAGCAAAAGGAAAATCAAAAGAGATTCTATTACACAAACCCAATTCAAAATCTCAATTCCTTTAACATCCATCTTCCATTAATACCTCAAATACATGCCAATAAAGTTTAATACTTGCTAAACTTCGAATTAAAAGCTAATAGTCCAAAAATCTTGAATTTAATCTCAATCTAAAATGTGTAAATTCTTGCTATACCTCTTGAAATTGAAGTAGGAAATGAAGAACCCAAGCTAAAACCATCTATTTTGGACTCCATTCGGCTTCCTCTTCTTTCTTCCCTTTTTCTTCTTATTTCTTTCTCTCTCGATTTTTCTCCAACTTGGCCTCTGTTATCTCCACCGATAATGAGGAAGGAATGGGTTTAATCCCTTTTAGTTGACACATATATATAATGTAATTGCATTAAAAGTCCTCATACATTTATATCACATACCTTTTAATCCTTTAGTTCAAATTATGGAAAACAAAATCCATGAATTTCTATTATCTATCATCTCAGCCCTCAAGTTTTGTAATTGCAATCTAAGTCCCAATAAAGTTTTTCGTTCAAATTAGGTCCTTATTTGACTTTGACTAAAATAACTTCTTGACTTTGACTACTAAAGAGTGAGGTGTAACAATTTTCTTGTCCCAGTCTGTGGCTTGTTCCTAAGATTATACAAGAATTTACAAAGTAGAAAGCCATTTAATTGAAAGTATGTTTTTTGAGGGATTTGTTACGCACATGATCAATGGTGAGAGGCAAGGTGTTGGATTGAAGAAGCTGTGGTTGTTTCAGCCACGACTGGATGAGTTTCTGGGAATAAAGGGTTGATTCCAAGTCCAGCACTGGTGGCACTACTGGTGGGGGTGAAGGCGTTTTCTTGAGCACCACCACATCCCAGCCGGTAGTAATAAGAGCGTGTGCGCAGGATATCCTGGCTATGCTGCCTCCCACCGCCACTGCCTTGGCCTTCCTCTTTGCTTCCTCCATCTCACTCTGTCACTGTGTGTATATGCTAGAGAGAGAATCTTGATTATTTGTGAGATAATGGTAGGGGGGTGACAACAAAAATATCATATCAAGGTATCAGAATTCACGAGTCACGACAGGAATACCACGTTGATTCTTACGTGTTAAAGTTTGTCGCAAGTCACTTATAATAATATATATGAGACTAAGGACCCCAAGTAGAATATTGAGAAAATGAAAGAGTAAATTTTTCTGAGAATCATTTTATTATATGTACATGCACTGAACTGTAATTATATCTTTACACATCCTATTAAGAGTGTGTTTGGTATTGTTTAAAATGGGTTTTTTTTAAATGAATAGTGATTTTAAAAAAATGAGAAAATTTTAATGAAAATCAAACAACGACTACGTATGTACAGAAGCTCAATATCTGTGTGAGTAATTCAACGCTCCTATCGTGTAGCATGATTAATCGATATAGATCCATCATCTCCAAGCTGGTGATCCATTCAGTAAGTCATGCTACCATAAAAGCTGGAGGAGAGATTCTATAAGCCAATTGTTGGGAAATTCGGACTACAAATTGAATTGTCAACACAAGTAGCAATGTCAAATATTTTTCCCAAACTCCGTGTGATTAAAATAGGAAATCAACAACTTAATCCAATCCAAGCAAAGCCAAAACTACAAACAATAGAATATCGAATTATAAAATACGAGAGCAATAACACCAATAATTATTTAACGTCGTAAAACCCTCCAATGAGAAGGGAAAATCGACGGGGCAAACCGACAATTCCACTATTGTCAAATAATAGGAATACAATTTTCTTCCCTAAATTTTTATCCTAAATTTAGAGGCAACCAATACACATCTTCAAGAATCACTCTTGGCAACCACAATATATATCATCTAATACAATAGATGGAATCCCAACAACAACAATAATGCAAAATAAATAGCACCTAAATCATCCTAAGATAAAACTTAGAGAACCCCAAATCTTGAAGAAGAAGAACACACAATAATCAACACTTTCTTCTCCAAAATAAAACAAGATAAATGATACCTATTACTCCATGATTTTGGCATTAATGTGTGTAAAATAAATGGCCAGAAAGCTCCATTTCTCTCAGCCACTGTGCGTATTTTAGCCCTCTGTCTGCGTAAAAATTCTCAGCCTCTGTCTTCTTAAGAAAAATGCCCCAGCAAATGACTTTTCAATTAATTAGGTTAGGTGGGCAAGTTGTTTATAATTGCACCAAAGTCCTCCACCTTTCAATTCACATTTAAAATGAGTTGGGCCAATTTATTAATTAATAAAAGTTTGGGCTAGAAACTATTTAAGCCCAACAATCTCCCCCTCCAACCCATGAGGGAGGTACACCCCAAGACTCCAGTCACTTGGAATCCATCCCGGCATGCTCGGCACAAAACTTAAGCTTCTGCTTGGTAACAACCTTGGTCAACATATCAGCAATATTCTTATCAGCATGAATCTTTTCCAATCGCATTAACTTCTCATCAACTACTCCACGTATCCAATAATACCTCACATCAATGTGTTTAGTACGAGAATGGAAACTATAATTCTTACTTAGCTCAAGAGCACTTTGACTATCACAATAAATGATGTACTCACCTTGCTTTACGTTGAGCTCCTCAAGAAACTTTCTCATCCATATCATCTCTTTACCTGCTTCAGTAACTGCAATATACTTAGCCTCAATAGTAGACAAAGCCACACATTTTTGCAATCTTGACTGCCAAGAAACAGGTCTCCCTGCAAAAGTAAACAAGTACCCAGATGTAGACTTTCTGTTGTATCTGTATACGCTGTCAAAACTGGTTGAGCTCCCCCTGAAGCCCAAACACAAAGTAGAAGTTCCCCTGAGATACCGCATAATCCATTTTACTACTTCCCAATGATCTTTACCTTGATTAGACAGAAATCTACTTACCACACCAACTGCATGTGCAATATCTGGACGAGTACATACCATAGCATACATCAAACTACCAATTGATGAAGAATAGGATACCGCTTCCATCTTCTTCTATTCACTCGTTGAAGGACAAGATCTTTTGGTAAGTTTGAGATGGCCCCCAAGAGGTGAGTTAACTGATTTAGGTCCTTTCATACTGAACCTTTCAAGAACTCATTCAATAATTTTTTCTTGTGATAACCACAACCTCTTAGATTTTCTGTCTCGAATTATCTCCATGCCCAATATCTGTCTAGCCGGCCCCAAATCTTTCATATCAAATGACTTATGTAAGGCTTCTTTCAATTTATTGATCAACCTCACATCCTGGCCAACTATGAGTATATCATCAACATAAAGCAATAAAATAATAAATTTGTCACCTGGAAAAGATCTGATATAAACACAAGAATCTGCAATCGTCCTTGTGTATTCCTTACTGACCATAAAAGCATCAAATTTTTTATACCACTGTCTTGGTGCTTGCTTGACCCCATACAAACTTTTCTTCAATTTGCATACAAGGTGTTCTTTCCCCCTTTGTTCAAAGCCCTCTGGTTGAAACATATAAATCTCTTCCTCCAAGTCACCATGTAGGAAGACAGTCTTCACATAAAGTTGCTCTATTTCTAGGTCTAAACTCGCTGCTAACCCCAAAAAAACTCTGATGGATGTCATTTTCACAACATTTTCACAACAGGAGAGAAAATCTCATCAAAATCAACACCATATTTTTGCCCAAAGCCTTTAACAACCAAACGAGCTTTGTACTTCATCAAATCACCATTGTCATCTCGTTTGATTTTATACACCCATTTATTTCTCAATGCTTTCCTGCCCTTAGGAAGATTCACCAAATCATAAGTATCGTTCTTCGTCAAGGAATTCATTTCTTCTGTCATTGCTTTCATCCACTGAACTTTATTCCTATCAGCCTGTTCCTTAGAAAAACTTTCTGGCTCTCCATCAATAGTAAGCAAAATATAGTCAGAAGTGGGATACCTAGTAGATGGCCTGTGATCTCTAGTAGACCTTCTGACATGTGCTTCTTCATCTTCTTCTGTCTCAGGTATTTGCTCCCCCTCATTAGCATTCTCATCAGCTAGTATATCATCATGAGCAATGTCATCAACATTCTCATCAATAGGAGCTAAATTCTCTTCAACAATAGGCTATGATGTTGAAGTGCTAGTAGATGCGAGATCAGGAACAACTGCAGTCACTCTAGGCTGCTCCAATTTATCCAAATCTTCAATAGTTTGGTCTTCATGAAAGACCATATCTCTGCTTCTCAAAATCTTCTTTTTCTCTGGATCCCAAAATTTGTATCCAAACTGTTCATCACCATAACTGAGAAATATACAAGGAGTAGCTATATCATCAAGATTCGATCTCTGTTCCTTAGGCACGTACACAAAGCTTTGCACCCAAACACCTTCAGATGAGAGTAGGAAACATCCTTGCTTGTCCAAACTCTTTCTGGAATATCAAAGTCCAAAGGAATAGATGGAGATCTATTGATCAAATAGGAAGCAGTCTGAACTGCTTCACCCCAAAACATTTTGGGTAGCTTGGCAGTCTTCAACATGCATCTGACTTTATCAAGAATGGTACGGTTAATTCTTTCTGCCACACCATTATGTTGAGGAGTACCTAATTCTGTAAACTCATGTCGAATCCTAAATTTTGAGCAATAATCCCTGAACTCATGTGAAGTGTATTCCCCACCATTATCTGTTTTGAGAAATTTCAAAGGCTTCCCTGTTTCTCGTTCTACCATGGCATGAAACTGTTGAAAACTCTTAAATACCTGATCTCAACATTTAAACCCAAAGCTTCCTAGAAGCATCATCAACAAATGTGAGGAAATACTTATTTCCACCAAAGAAGCGACATCACTAGGAGAACACAAATCAGAATGCACAAGTTCTAAAATATCATGTTTTCTTTTAAATGAACCACTGAAAGAAACTCTGTGTTGTTTACCATATAAACAATGATCACATTGGTTTAGCGACATACATTTGGCTAAGGGAATAGATGTCTTCTTAGCCAGAACCTGCAAACCTTTTTCACTCATGTGACCAAGCCTCTTGTACCATAAATCAGGAGAAGTATCTTCAACAACATTCACCTCATTTTTACAAGTTTTTGCATAAGTCTTGTAGAGAGTGCAACAAGCTTTTCCTTTAGCGACAATCAAAGTGCCCTTTGACAATTTCCAATTAAATCACCGAATCTGCTATAATATCCCTGTCTGTCAAGAGCCATAACTGAAATTAGATTGATGCGCATATCGGCAATATGCCTCACATCATTCAGTATCAAGGAGTAGCCAAGTTCTGTTTGCAAGTAAATATCACTAATCCCAACAATTTTAGATTGGCTAGTATTTCCCATCTTTGAAATACCAAAACCACCAGCTGTGTAATTTGCAAACAAGTCCATGTTCGAACAAACATGGTAGGAAGCACCACTATCAACAATCCACTCAGTACTAGGATTACACACGTGTAGGCAATGACCATCTACACAAGAAAGTACTTCATCACTGGTAGAAACAATAGCTGTAGTATTCTTTTCATCTTCCTTCTTCTAATTGCTACCTTCCCTTTGCTCTCTCAACCAAATTCAACAATTTCTTTTAATGTGGCCCACATTACCACAATGATAGCAAGCTGAATTTTTGTCTTTTGATTTTGACCGACCTCTAGACTTGCTGCGACCTTTCTGCCATCTATTCTGATTTCTCCCCATGTCCTCTACAACAAGAGCATGTGCATGATTTGACCCTGAATGCTGTCTTTCACAGACTCCATAGTCAAAACACCATTGGGAGCAAAATTACTGATAGTTACAACAAAGGTCTCCCAACTATCTGGAAAAGAACTCAAAAGTAACAAAGCCTGCAGTTCATCTTCTAGTTTCATACCCATAGTAGTCAACTGATTTACAATATTCTGAAAATTGTTGAAGTGCTCTGTCACATCCATGCCATCTTTGTATTTCATGTTGACGAAGTCTCTAATCAGAAAAGACTTCCTAGATGCAGTCTTTTTCTCAAACATAGACTCCAATTTCGACCACAATTTCTAGGCATTAGTCTCCTGTACCTCATGATGAAACACACTATTATCCACCCACTGTCTTATAGTTCCGATAGTCTTTCTATTCTGTTTGGTCCAATCATTGTCTGACATATGCTTCGGTTTAGCCGTGTCACCCTCAACGGGGTCATGCAAATCCTTGCAATAAAGGATACCCTCCATCCTAGGCTTCCAAGTTACCCAATTATGACTAGTGAGTCTAATCATAGCACAACCAACCAGATCCTCCATTTTAATCCACACAGTCCAACCTCGCTCTGATACCACTGTTGGGAAATTCGGACTACAAATAGAATTGCCAACACAAGTAGCAATGCCAAATATTTTCCCTAAACTCCATGTGATTAAAATAGAAAATCAACAACTCAATCCAAGCCAAGCCAAAACCACAAACAATAGAATATCGAATTATAAAATACAAGAGCAATAGCACCAATAATTATTTAACGTCGTAAAACCCTCCAATGAGAAGGGAAAGTTGACGGGGCAAACCGACAATTCTACTATTACAAATAATAGGAATATAATGTTTTCTTCCATAAATTTTCACCCTAAATTTAGAGGTAACCAATACACACCTTCAAGAATCACTCTTGACAACCACAATATACATCATCTAATACAATAGATGGAATCCCAACAACAACAATAATGCAAAATAAATAGCACCTAAATCATTCTAAGATAAAACTTAGAGAACCCCAAATCTTAATGAAGAAGAACACACAATAATCAACACTTTCTTCTCCAAAATAAAACAAGATAAATGTTACCTATTACTCCATGATTTTGGCATTAATGTGTGTAAAATAAATGGGCAAAAAGCTCCATTTCTCTCAGCCACTGTGCGTATTTTAGCCCTCTGTCTGCGTAAAAATTCTCAGCCTCTGTCTTCTTAAGAAAAATGTCCCAGCAAATGACTTTTCAATTAATTAGGTTAGGTGGGCAAGTTGTTTATAATTGCACCAAAGTCCTCCACCTTTCAATTCACATTTAAAATGGGTCGGACCAATTTATTAATTAATAAAGATTTGGGCTAGAAACCATTTAAGCCCAACAATAACCATCCCAAGAACCTCCAACTCTCTGAAAATCAGAAGCCACTAGTGAATTACATTATCAAGAAATGCAAAGAACAAGAATTTGTACCTTCCTTATAAGAAAGAGATATTTGAAGAGATAACAAAGGCAAATATTGGGGATGGAAAACGTGAAGCATATGAAATAGAAATAAAAACGATTAGACTATGACCAATAACATCAGTAACACCCCAAATTCTAGTAACTCAGAGCCTTATTAAAGTCTAAATTTTCTTAAATAAGTATTTTAAATAAACGTTAAAAATGCATAAATATTTTTTTTTCTAAAACAACAGCAACTAGTTAGAAACAAAATGCGGAAACATCATTTATTAAAATAGTTTACTCAAATAAAATTGTCAATACTAAACCTAATAAGCGAAGTGCCAAAACTTGCAATAGGAATTTAAATTAACAAATGGAAATCAACTATTAAAAATACGTGTTTCTATAATTTATTAATTGAAATGGTATGTCATTTTATTCAATGATTGCCTTGTTCATTGACATGTCTCGTCGAAACATACAAACCCAAGTCAAATCCAAGTCAAATCGAAACATACAAATCAAATTATGAATATCATACCGATACAAAATCCTGTTGAATATGTACTGTGGGACATCCTCGAGGACCTATTTACGATCCCGAACCTATTTAAAACCCCTGACAACATATTAATAGTGCTAATTAAACTTGAACTATGGGACATCCCCCAAGGACCTATTTACGATCTCAAACCTATTTACAGTTCCGATAACCTTTACATACATACATACATACATACATACATACATATATATATCAGCATTCAATCACAACTATGTTGGACCACTTTTGTTAATTTAGGAAAAAATTAAGGACTTTTATATCAAAATAAAATATTAAGAACCATTTTAGCAAATTTTCCAAACATTAGGGACTCTTTGTGCCTATTTTTGGATAAGAAAATCAACAAAATGACATTTTGAGTAATCAATTTGAACTTGAGTGGTAGATTATGTAACGATTGAACTTCAGTGGTATATTTGAAATTTCGCTGAAACTTAAGTGGTATTTTGTGAAATTAACCCTTTAAATCGTAGTTCTTTCCACTTTAAGGAACACTTTTTCACCAATTTCAAATCGTAGTTCTTTTCGTCTCTGGTCAACATAAGACTTCTATCTGTCTTGTGCTGCATTAATCCTTTCTTCGATTTTCTTCACAACACTAACAGTTTGTTCCAGTATTTCTAGACCCCAAACCCTCTTCATACCAACTTCATCCTAATGTATTGGTGATCTCTACTTTCTGCCATAAAGAGTTTCGTTCGGTGCCATGCCAGTAATAGCCCGAAAATTGTTGTTATATGCAAACTCAACTAATGGGGAATGCGTTTCCAGCCTACCACGAAGGTCTAAAATGCAAGCTCTCAACATATCCTCTAAAGTATGTATAGTTCTCTCTTACTATCCATCTGTCTATGGACGATATGCTGTATTGAATTTCATTCTAGTTCCCATTTTTGTCTATAGGCTTTCCTAGAACTTGGATGTAAATCTGGTATCCCTCAATATTGAAACAGGTACACCACGCAACCTTACGATTTATCGAACATATAAATATGCATACTAGTCTAAACTGGAAGTCATCTTTACTGGTAGGAAATGAGCAGATTTTGTCTGACAATCTTTTATGACCCATATAGCTTGATGACCTCTAACTGATCTAGGAAGTTCAACGAAAAAATCTATAGCTATATGTTCTCACTTCCATTCTGGGATCTCAAGTGGGTTAAATAGTCTTGATGGACATTGGTGTTTGGATTTAACTTTTTGACAGGTCATACGATTCTCAACAAACGAGTCGATCGACCTCTTCATGTTTCTCCTCCAATAAGTTTTTCGTAGATCCTGGTACATCTTCGTACCTCCTGGGTGTTCAGTATAAGGAGAATAAAGTGCTTCCTCTAGAAATTCCTTTCTTAAGGCTTCATCTTTCAGTACATACAATCTCTCCTCTAACATGAGAGTATCATCAGTTGATACTTCAAAGCCTTTAATACTGTCAGTGAGTACCTGGTCCCTAATTTTACACAAAAAATTATCCTTACTCTGAGCTTCTTTAATTATGTCCCCAAGAGTCGATCGAACAATCAAAGTAGCTGTAATTGCAGTTATACGACGTGGAGGAGCTATAACCTCAATCTCAATCGTTGAAAAATCCTTGATCAACAGCACTTGACTGGTTAATTGTCCTTTACCTTTCCAGCTAAGTGCATTAGTAACCACATTGGCCTTTTCGGGGGTGGTAGTGGATAACGTAGTCTTCTCCGTCTCATATTCAATTCCTTCTGAGTGAATAAATACTTGAGACTCTTATGATCTATGTATATCATGCACTTACCACCATTTAGATAATATCATCATGTGTAGAGTAGTTCTACTTATGTGGCTTCAACTGTCTAGAGGAATATTAAATCCCCTTTTCATCCTGCATCAGTACGCATCCCAAACTATGTTTTGACGCATCACTATAGATTACAAACCATTTGATCTTTCTGGAATAGCCAAAACTGGTGCAGCTATCAATTTTTTCTTCAGCTGCTAGAAACTCTTTTTGCATTTTTCTGTCCACTGAAACCTTTCTTCATTTCTGGTCAATTGTGTCATCGGCCCAACGATGTGTGCTAATCGCAAGTGTACGATGTCGCATCCAAGTAATAAAGTGGACCAAGAGTCTGGATTATCGTCCCACAAGGAATATGATTAATTATCAAAGTTATTCTAATTTTTGCCTTATTTGAATGACACAAGATTGAGATTATTGATAACCAAATGATTAAACTAAAATAAATAAAGTGTGTTTTTAAGCAATGAATGAAAAGTTGGGACTTCACGATTTCACGTAGTCAATACTTTTAATTCCACTGCTGAAGTTTTAATCTAATAATATGATTGATCGAGTTCACTCATGTATATAAAATTCCCATCTCGGGTTTAACTCAACTCCACCTAATTAGTCAACGTGTTTTTAGACAGCATGTTGTAAAGATTAGGTGCTTGAAATTAGGGGTGAACACAGTCCGATTTGGACAATTTTTGACATATTTTCAAACCAAACCATTTTTAACGATTTGACATTTTTCCAAACCAAACCATTTTTTGCGGTTTTGTTCGATTTTACTCCACGGTTTACTTATCAACATAATATAATATATTTTAGATGTTAAATTAATTCATATTTTTTAATATATAAAGCTAAATTAGAAGTTAGTATAAGCTAAAATATGTAACATTTGTTGATTCATTATTTACCTCATTACCCTTGTATTAGATTAATAATAAAAACATAATGATGAGTGAATAACTTCATTGAAATGAAGGAGTATGATTTTTAGACTGTCAATTGTCTATATGTACAAAACATCATTGAAAGATTTGATAGTTCTAGTCAATGATTTGAGTTTCTCTTCATTTCCAGCAGTTCATTGTAATTATGACTTATTGTTACATTATCTTGGCCAATTTTTTTGCTTGGTACAATTTTTTTTTTACCTTCAGTGCATGCATGGCCTAGACTGCAAGGTAGAAAACTTCTATACTTTTTGTTCCTGGATTATTACAATGCAATGTAAACAAGAAAAGATATACATGAGAATTTTATTTTCATAATTAAATTTAACTTTTTTTTTGTGAGAAAACGGTAAATTCAAATCAAAAAAATTAATTTTTAACTAAAAATTAAAAGCGGGTTGGTTCGATTTTTTGCGATTTTTGAAAATCAAAACCTAAACCAATTGGTTTGGTTTGAGAGAAAAGAAACCACGGGTTCATGTGGTCTCAAACCAACGAGTTAGGTTCGATTAGCGATTTCGCATTTTTTTTTTTGTGCAACCCTACTTGAAATACAAGAACTCAACTTAAGATCGCAATAACAACAAACGTATATCTCATAACTCGTTCAATTACTAAGTTTTATTTCTAGATCTAGGTTGTTAGTTCACCTCTCGAATTATGAAAACAACTCATTATATGAGTAAATTAGTGGTCAGTTAACTCATGCATTAATCACCAAATAAAACCATCACATGCAGTTAATATGTAAAACTTGAACAATGTAATTAAAAGCGGAAACTACACTACATCATTAATCCCAACAAATAGTTTAGTTGTTCATATCATTGTAATTGTAAACGCGAATAAATAAACAAATAGAACAACATTATGAGCATATGAAATAAGCAAATGAAAGAACTCTTGCAACAAGAATTAGCCTCCAGGTGTTGATCTTCAATCCTCATGCCTTTTCCTCCAACAAGTTTCAATAATATCTTCAATCCTCATGCCTTTGGAGTTGGTGCACTCAGATGTTTGTGGTCCTATGAAAACTAGAACACTTGGTGGTGCCTTGTACTTTGTCACATTCATTGATGATCATTCAAGGAAGGTATGGGCTTATACCTTAAAAATGAAAGATCAAGTGTTGGATGTCTTTTAACAGTTTCAGGAAAGTGTTGAAAGGGAAACTGGAATGTCTTTAAAGTGTTTTCGCACAGACAATGTTGGTGAATATTTAGGGCCATTTGACGAGTACTGCAGAAGTCAAGGTATTCGAAATCAAAGAACTCCTCCTAAAACTCCTCAATACAACGATTTGGCAGAAAGAATGAATAGAGCCATTGTAGAGAGGATAAGATGTATGTTGTCACATGCCAAGTTTACAAGGTCCTTTTGGGGTGAAGCATTAGGTACATCGGTGCATGTTATAAATATTTCTCCATCTATTCCTTTACAACTTGAGGTGCCAGGAAGAATATTGAATGGGAAAGATATTTCATACAATCACTTGAAGGTTTTTGGATGTAAAACCTTTGTGCATATCCCCAAAGACGAGAGAACGAAGCTTGACTAAAAAATAAAGCAGTGCATCTTCTTGGGTTATGGTCTAGATGATCTTGGTTACAGAATTTACGATCCTATTTCAAGAAAGCTGGTTAGAAGCCGAGATGTTGTGTTTATGGAAGATCACACCATTGAAGATATTGAGAAAGTTGTTGAAAAACCAGAAACAAGCAATGATGATCTGGTTGAATTGGATCCTATTCCTCCATCTATAGATTCTAGTCAAAATGGAGATGATGTTCAAGATGCTCAGAATGATGAAAATGATGGTAATGGCCATATTCCCTCTAATGACACTGAGGAGGTAATTGAGCAGGATGATCAGCCAGGCGCTGAGTTTGTAGAAACAGAAGATGAGATTTCTTTGAGAAGATCAAGTAGAACCCGTCAACCCTCAAAGAAATATCCTACCACAGAATTTATAACTCTTACTGATGGGGGAGAACCAGAATGCTATCAAGAAGCTATTGTACATGAGCAGAAAGAAGAGTGGTTGGAAGCTATGGAAGATGCAATGGGGTCATTACATACTAACCACACTTATGAGTTGGTGAAATTGCCTAAAGGTAAGAGGGCATTGAAAAACAAATGGGTGTATAGGTTGAAAACTAAAGAAAATAGCTCACAACCAAGGTACAAAGCTCGACTGATTGTAAAAGGGTTCAGTCAGAAAGAAGTTGTTGATTTTAATGAAATCTTCTCTCCAGTGGTGAAGATGTCATCCATTAGATTGATACTTTGTTTGACTTCTAGCATGGATTTAGAGATTGAACAGATGGATGTAAAAACAGATTTTCTTCACGGTGATCTTGAAGAAGATATTTATATGGTGCAGCCTGAGGGTTTTCAAGTGAAAGGAAAGGAAGACCTGGTTTGTAAATTGAAAAAAAGTCTATATGGGTTGAAGCAAGCACCGAGACAATGGTATAAGAAGTTTGAATCATTCATGGACAAGCATAACTACAGGAAAACAACTTCTGACCATTATGTTTTCATTAAAAGATTTGTTGATAATGATTTTCTTATCCTGTTACTTTATGTTGATGATATGTTAATTGTTGGTCATGATGTATCTAAAATTGATAGGTTAAAGAAGGAATTGAGCAAGTCCTTTGCAATGAAAGACTTGGGGTCAGCAAAGAAAATCCTTGGCATGAACATTGTTCGAGACCGAAAAGCCAAGAAGTTGTGGTTATCACAGGAAAAATACATTCTGAAGGTGCTTGAAAAATTCAATATGGACAAAGCTAAAGCAATTAGCTCTCCACTTGCTTTTCATTTTAAATTGAGCTCAAAGCAAAGTCCCTCTACTGAAGAAGAAAAATATGATATGAAGAATGTTCCATATGCTTCATCCGTGGAAAGTTTAATGTATGCAATGGTATGTACCAGACCTGACATAGCTCATGTTGTTGGTGTTGCTAGTAGATTTCTCTCCAATCCAGGTAGAGAACATTGGGATGTTGTGAAGTGGATCCTCAGGTATCTCCGTGGCAACTCCAAATTGTGTATTTTCTTTGGAAGTGAGAAACATGTATTGACGGGATATACAGAAACTGATATGGCCGGAGATGTAGAGAATAGAAAGTCTACTTCTGGGTACTTGATTACTTTTGGAGGACGAGTTGTTTCATGGCAATCAAGACTACAGAAATGTGTTGCTCTTTCTACGACAGAAGCAGAGTTTATTGCTGCAACTGAAGCTTGTAAGGAGTTGCTCTGGATGAAGAAATTTTCACAAGAGCTTGGAATGAAGCAGGAAAGGTATTTATTGCATTGTGACAATCAAAGTGTCATCCATCTTAGTAAGAACTCTACCTTTCATGCTAGATCAACACATATTGATGTTAGATATCATTGGATTCGTGATGTGTTAAATTCCAAGTTGTTAGAATTGACAAAGATCCATACTGATGATAATAGTTCAGACATTATGACTAAAACTCTTCCAAAAGAGAAGCTTGGAGCTTTTTGTAGAGTTTCCGGTATGGAGACCCTCTCCTCATAGTCGGGAGGGGGAGATTTGTTGGGTTTCTCTCTTATGAGGATGGCCCATGTATTTTATCTATTTGAGTCCATATAGATGAAAAGGACTTACTTAACCTTTGTTACAAAGTTTGGGGATGAAAAATGTTATTCTCACACTTTAGGTTTTAAGTAAAAAGACTAGGGTAAGCCTCAAAACAAGAATATAGAGAGAGTTGGAAAAGAATAGAGAGAGAAGGGACAAAGCTGTTTTTCTCGGATTTGAAAACAGCAGCCCAGAAATTCACTTCAACTTACGGTCATCTCTTCTCCGATCGGGCTGTAATTTTGCAGGATGGTTGTAGACGTATAGAAAAAAATTTTGGACGGTTGGATCGTCATTTGGAGGTTACTACAACTGGTTATTTGTGATAGATTTCAGTTCCTGTTTTGGTGATTTCTTCCAGCTTTTATCTTTGGTTTTTCACTTGTTTTAGTGATGGGTTCTTTGTATTTTTTAGGTGATTTTGTAACGCTCTATTTGTCAGCCCCTATTTGATTAGGGAAGAACACTTGGTGGTACCACTTTGAAGTTATAGTGGAAGATTTGGGGTGGACTACGGTCCCGTGGTTTTTTCCCTTCGCATTGGAGGGTTTTTTCACGTAAAATAAATCGGTGTTCATAATTTTATTTACAAGTGTGTGTGAGTGTGTTGATTGTGTGATTGGTTGGGTTATATTCACATTGTAATTGTGATATAATTGTTTTGTTTACTCTACTTGGTGTGGTTGAATTTGTGATCCTTGGCACAACAGTTATAAGCCCGAAGATGATAGGAAATGTAGTAGACATGCTTTCATGGAGAAATCACGATTGACCGGTTCATTTACTAAGGAAAATACTGAGTTCTAGACGAAGATTCTTGAGAGGTCGGGATTTGGTGACTCGACTTATCTCTCTGATGCTATGTTGAGGGTACCAAATCCAAGTATGGAAGAAGCTTGGAAAGAAGCCGAAGTTGTAATGTTTGGTGCCATTGATGAGCTTCTTTCCAAAACTTTTGTAAAACCAAAGGAATTTGGATTTTGATTGTGAACTACAGCCTGTTTAATCCAGCGCCTTCTCTGTCTGCCATGGTTATTAACCATTACAAGCTCAGGGGAAACATAGTTAGTTATTGATGATTGAAATTTGAAAAGTTGACGTGAAAAAAATTTCTTTACCAAACAAGTTCTTAGGGGATTTATTTAATGCAGATTTTGAAAGATATTTAAAGACTTTGCTAAATGACTTTTTTTAAGGGAAAAGTATATAATTACAAACCTAAAACTATCACTTTTTATAACAAACTTACGATTTTTTTATTTTTTATTTTTAAATCAGGTGTTAATTAATAACTAATAAATATAATATTGTTTAATATGAAAATAATTATCAATTTTATATTAAATTAAAACTAATATGACATTTATTATAAAAAAAGTCATCAAACAACATGGGTCCATTCATCACACCCACAGGACCCCCACCCACCCCGACCAGGCCCTCCCATCTATCCTAGAAAAATGATTTTTTTTCTTCTACTTTTCCCAACCCACACCTCGACCCCACCCCACCCTACCCACCCACCTGACTCGACCTCATCCTAAAAAATGATTTTTTTTCTTCTACTTTTTTCGACCCTGACCTCGACCCCAATCTACCAACCCACCCACCCACCCACCCCGACCCCACTCTACCCGAAAAAAATGATTTTTTCTTCTTCTACGTTTTCCAACCCCCACTCTGACCTCGATCCCATCCTAATATCCCATCCCACTTACCCCACTTACCCCCACAAAATGAAGTTTTTCTCTCTCTCTGGATCAAAGACTCAAAACTATGAAAAACGCGAAGAACAAATTCAAGAATTCAAGAAAACAAATAAAGATATAACCTTGATTTTTTTGGACCTTAAGCTCTGATGCCAACTGATGCAAACCACGTAGCAATTTTAGTTACGCAACCCACAAAAAATTGACTCAACCCAAGAACGCTAAAAGAATCAAGATTTATGGATTCAATTAAAATCAATTGAATCAAGCAACCAATATAATCAAATTGATATATTGACCTCTTGATCACAAATAATATTAATTCTCATCCAAGTTTGAGCAAACAAGAAAAAACTCGCAAGTTCTAATTTTATTCAATGAACAATAAATTGTTGAAAGCTGAATAGCCTTACAATAATCTCTCAAAGTTGTGTGTAATTCAAAAATAAACATAAAGAACCCTTATATATTGTTAAGGGACGAACTTAGGTCATAGAATTAAACTAGAAAACAACTTAATTGAAAAAAGAAATAAAATAAATCAAAATTCTGCGAAAATTGCGAACAGGTCCTCCACGATTGAACCAAGCGATCGCGTGGTGAAGTTTGGCGCGATCGCGTGGAGTACCCTGAAACTCTCTGCGTTTAATTTGCTATGGTCGCGCAATCGCCGACTCATTCTCACTGCGCGATCGCTCAGGCATCTGGCTAGATTCGATCTTCGTCCACTTTAATCATGTTAATCCACTTGGTTTTCGGACTTGGGTCCAACATGAAACTTGTTTCTTTATTAGTAGCGAACATGTTTTTATCCATCGCTTCTTGCACAACATTGTCCATTACTTCTTTGATCTTCTTGGCTCTAAATTAAGTCATCGGCCCTTCTTCAACAATCAATGGATCCTTGTTTAGGCTTGTGTTTGGGTTTTGGACCTGGATCACATCATCCCCTCCCCCTTCGAAAGAATTCGACCTCGAATCTGTGCTTGCATCAAACAAAGAAATATCAGACACATTAAATGTAGTTGAAACCTTATACTCACCTGGTAAGTCTAGTTTGTATGCATTGTCGTTAGATCTTTTCAAGGATTTGGAATGGACCATCTCCCCGTGGTTGGAGCTTTGACTTCCGGAGGTCTGAAAAATTCTCCTTCCTCAAGTGTACCCAAACCCAATCTCCAGGTTCAAATACAAAGTTTTTCCTACCCCAGTTTGCTTGAGATGCATAGCGCTTATTCTTCTTGTCAATCTCCAACCTTACCTTTTCATGGAGTGATTTAACCAATTCAGCCTTCTTCTTTCCATCTAAACTACCACATTCATCAACATGTAACGAAATTAAATCCAACGGTGTTAGTGGATTAAAATCATAAAAAATTTCAAAAGGTGAACAAGAAGTAATAGAATGAGTAGCCCTATTATATGCAAATTCAATTAATGGTAAACACTCCTCCCAACTTTTTAGATTCTTATTGAAGATAGTGCGCGATAACTGAAGCATGGTTCTATTAACTACCTCGGTTTGCCCATCGGTTTGCGAGTGACAAGTGGTAGAAAAGAGTAGTTTAGAGCCTAGCTTGTTCCACAAAACTCTCCAAAAATGACTAAGAAACTTAACATCCCTTTCTGAGACAATGCTTTTAGGAACCCCATGTAAACACACCATCTCCTTAAAGAAAAGGTCTGCTATGTTAGTAGTAGGGATGGCAAAAAAATCCGACCCGAACCCGCCCCGCCGACCCGTGGGGCGGGTTTGGGATGGAAATTGAAAACCCGCCTCGGGTTCGGGTCGGGTCCAACGCGCCCCGTTATTGACCTGACCCGCTATAATATAAAATTAAAAAAATTGGAACTCGTTATTTAATTCAAGACACTGTATAAGTTAATCATTAAACTAGAAGAATGAACATGATGCCATTTATCTCTTGGAACTCGTCATTTAATTTATAAAGCATGATTTATTCATTTATTTTTTTATCATATTGATTTTTGTCTAAAATCAATATGATAAAATATGGAAGACTTACCAACTAAGGTAGTTGTTGAGCAACTTAATCGCTGCATTCATATTTTTTTTGGCATTTCATTCTTATTAACTAAATTGAAAATGGATCCAAGAACTAAAACCCATCAAAAAATTATCATTAGAATACATAACGATAGAGGGGAAAGAGAAGAGAAGAAAAAAGAATTCGGGTCGCAAACGGGTCGACAGAGGAACCCGACCCGCCCCGAGAAAAACCCGAACCCGACCGGCCCCGTATCTAGCAGGTTCGCGGGGCGGGTATGGGATAGGTAATGGGTTTGTGGGGCGGGACGCGAATGGCCGACCCGAACCTGACCCGTTGCCATCACTAGTTAGTAGCATCAACGGTCTTGTGGCATTGTATGAAATGTGCCATCTTGCTAAATCCATCTACCACCACAAAATTTGAGTCTCTCACCTTCTTAGTCATAGGCAATCCCAAAACGAAATCCATGGAAATATGAACCCAAGGTTCGCTAGGAATGGGTAAAGACATGGGGCATAACCTTAGACTTAGCCTTTTTACAAGTAATGCATCTACTACAAACTCGATCTACATCAATCTTCATCTTAGGCCAATAAAAATGCTCACTTAATATCCCTATGGTCTTTTTAACCCCAAAATGCCCCCATCAAACCTCCACTATGGGCCTCCCTAACAAGTAACTCCCTTATTGAACACTTAGGAACACACAATCTATTTTCCTGGAATAAATAATCATCATGTTTAAAGAACCTATCCAAAGTCCCCTTACCACATGAATCATATATAATAGAAAAATCCGGATCACTAGCATACATATCCTTAATGTATTCAAAACCAAGCAATTTAGCACTTAAAGAAGTCAATAGTACATACCTTCGAGACAATACATCGGCTACTACATTTTCCTTACCTTGTTTATATCGGATAGTGTATGGGAATGTTTCAATAAATTCCACCCATCTTGCATGTCTCTTGCTCAACTTATCTTGGCCCCTCAAATGCTTTAAGGACTCATGATTGGTATGAATCACGAACTCCCATGGTCATAGGTAGTTTTGCCATGTCTCCAATGCTTGCACGAGTGAGTACAACTCCTTGTCATATGTGGTGTAATTAAGAGCAGCCCCTTTTAGCTTTTCACTAAAATAGACTATTGGCCTTCGATCTTGCATTAAAACAGCTCCAATACCTAGCCCTGAGGCGTCACACTCAATCTCAAAAGCTTTGTCAAAGTTAGCAAGTGATAAAACCCGTGCTTTACACAACATATTTTTGATAGTTTCAAATGTATGCTCCTATTCTACACCCCATTTAAAACCTACACTTTTTTTGACAATTTCAGTGAGTGGTGCGACAATTATACTAAAATCCTTAACAAAGCACCTATAAAAACTAGCCAAGACATAAAAACTTCTTACCTCAGTCATGCTTTTAGGTGTTGGCCATTCTTTAATAGCTTTGGCTTTCTCTTCAACTACTTCTATCCCCTTAGCACTAACCACATAGCCAAGAAATACAACTTTTTTCATGCAAAAGGTACACTTTTTAAAATTATTGTTCTTGCCTCAAAAAGCACAATCACTCACCTAACATGCTCCACATGCTCATTCAAAGTTTTACTATACACCAAGATATCGTCGAAGTAAACTACAACGAATTTACCTATAAATGTATATAAAACATGATTCATTAAACACATAAATGTATTAGGTGCATTAGTAAGTCCAAAGGGCATTACTAACCATTAATACAAGCCATATTTAGTTTTAAAAGCAATTTTTCACTCATATCCTTCCTTCATTCGAATTTGATGATAACCACTCTTAAGATTAATTTTACTAAATATGCTAGCCCCATACAATTCATCCAGCATATCATCTAACCTAGGAATAGGATGATCATAATTTACCGTTATGTTGTTGATGGCCCTACAATCAACACACATTCTCCAAGTCCCGTCCTTCTTTGACACAAGTAACACGGGTACGGCACATGGGGTCATACTCTCCCTTATTTACCCCTTGCTCATCAAATCCTCCACTTGCCTTTGAAGCTCCTTCGTCTCCTCGGGGTTACTTCGATAAGCGGGGCAGTTTGGAATAACTGCTCCAGGTACGAAATCAATTTGATGTTCAATATCTCGAATGAGTGGTAACCCACTAGATATGTCCTCCGGAAACACATATTTGAATTCTTGGAATAAAGAAATAGCCAAACTAAGGAAGGATTTGTTAGTTTCATCAAATGCAAGGAATAATTTCTTGTACAATAAAAGGACCATTGGTCGCTCTTTCATGAAGGCCTTCTTGATTTCACTCTTTTTTGCATAGAAACTCATTTTTGTTTTTTTTTCTGGCTCTCTTTACTTCCTCTCCTTTTTCTGAGGTATGTACCCAACACTCTTTTTTTCTCTCGCCTCTCCTTTTTCTGGAGTCGTGGCTCCAACTCTCTTTTCCTCTCCTTTTCTGAGGTCGTGCCCCCAACTCTCTTTCTCTTATTTTCCCTCATTATTTTTTCTTTATCATTTTTCAATTTTATTTGATCTTCATACTTGTGATGGAGTCAATGGTGCAAATGTAATAGTTTTCCCTCATTTGGTAAAGCTATACCTATTTTTATATCCATCATGTATCACCTTCCTATCATATTGTCAAGGTCTACCCAACAAAATGTGCCCGACATGTATAGGAACCACATCACACATAATGTCATCCACATAGTTGCCAATAGAAAAATTCACCAACACTCTCCTATTCACCTTAATTTCTCCACTATCATTTAACCATTGAAGCCTATAAGGTTTAGGATGTTTCAGCAAGGGTAATCCTAATATTTCATCAAGTGTGGTACTAGCAACATTAGTACAACTACCACCATCAATAATCATACTACATACCTTGTCATTGATGCGACACCGTGTATGAAATATGTTCTCTCTTTGTTGCTCCAAGTTATCCGTGTTGATTTAAGCACTAAGAGCTCTCCTTGCAAGTAATAGCTCACCATGCTCCCCATATAGCACATTTTCATCATCACATACTTCCTCCAATGCAGGCATATCACTATAATCCTCTTCTTCACTATCACTCTCCATGGTTCCATCCTTTCGCACAAGTATTACTCGCCTATTATGACATTGAGATGCCATATGTCCTCTCCCCGAACATTTGAAGTATTGGATGTCTCTACTCCTAGATGGTTAAGGTTCCCCCTTAGGTGCAAGTTTTCTAGCATGCCTCTCCTTTCCGTTTTGGTACCTCAAACTTCCCTTTAGAAACAGCTCCATCTCCTTTGTTTTCCCACTTCGACTTCCAAGAAGAATTAGAACCTGATTGATACCTTGCAGTCCCTTTTCTCTTCAATTACTTCTCCACCTTTATAGCTATGTGTAACATATCTTCCATCTCCAAATAATGTTGTAGCTCAACCAGGTTAGCTATATCCCTATTCAATCCCTTCAAAAATAGGGCCATAGTAGCCTCCTATCCTCATCTACATTTGCTCTAATCATCAACATTCCATCTCCTTATGATAATCCTCCAGACTCTTGGATCCTTGGTATAGACTTTGTAATTTTTGATGAAGCTCCCGATGGTAATGACTTGGCACTAATCTCTTGCTCATGATAGCTTTTAATTCATCCCAAGTATTAATGGGCCTCTCATGATTCTTCCTCCTAGAAGTCACCAATTAATCCCACCAAGTAATAGCATAATCGGAGAATTCAAGTACAGCTACCTTAACCTTTTTCTCTTTCGAATAAGTGTAGCAATTGAAAATCAACTCCATCTTCTTTTCCCACTCCAAATATACTTCCAGGTCACTCCTACCCTTGAATGAAGGAATTGTCATTTTAATGTTGCTCATATATCCACTCTATCCCCAATAAGATCTCTATCCCTCCTTCTATGCCTAACTCCTCTATCCAAAATTGCTTCATCGCCAAAATCACTATCTTCTTCATTCTCATCAATTACCTCTACTCTATGACCTCGCTCACCTTGCCTACGTGCATTAGGCACTTCCCAAGGTTGTTCAAGTCTTTCTAACCTACCTAACACATCCCCAAACAACCGCTCAAATCGTTGTACCATCTCATCCGACATGTTAGCTCGATCGTTGTTTTTTGTAGTAGAAAATTGTTCAGACAACCTAAACTAAGTAATTTTATGCCTCACGTGTTTTTCATTCGTGTATCACTCAATATGGCTTTTTCCCTCTATTAATCTCACCACTCTTGCCTTTTTCACTCAATAGCTTTCACACCAATTGCTTCAAAGAACGAACCTGAACTCAAGGAAGTATTAATCCCGAATAATTCAAATTATGTATGAGGCAGAATTCAATTATTTATTGGAATAAAATCAATGAAGACTTGACAAAGGTAATTTAGCTCAATGAAGGAATTTGACACTTTCGATTGGAGACTAGAATTAATTCCAGAAGGTAGTTCTTGAATTTTATTTTATTTTTTTTTGGGAAAATTCAACTATGATAACAATAAAACAAACAAAATTTGATTTGGATAACGAATGAAATAAAAAATTTTGAATTTTTTTTGGATACTTTTCTGGATCAAAGACTCAAAACTATGAAGAACGCGAAGAACAAATTCAAGAATTCAAGAAAACAAATAAAGATATAACCTTGATTTTTTTTTTTTTTGGAGCTTAAGCTCTGATAGCAACTGATGCAAACCACGTTGCGATTTTATCTACGCAACCCATAAAAGATTGACTCAACCCAAGACTGCCAAAAGAATCACGATTTATGGATTCAATTAAAATCAATTGAATCAAGCAACCAATACAATCAAATTGATATGTTGACCTCTTGATTACAAATAATATTAATTCTCACCCAAGTTTGAACAAACAAGAATAAATTCGCAAGTTCGAATTTTATTCAATGAAGAACCCTTATATTATGTTAAGGGACGAATTTAGGTTTTAGAATTAAACTAGGAAACAACTTAATTGAAAAAGGAAATAAAATAAATCAAAATTCTGCGAAAATTGCGAACAAGTCCTCCGTGATTGAACCAAACGATCGCCTGGAGTACCCTAAAACTCTCTACCTTTAATTTGCTATGGTCGTGCGATCACAGACTAATTCTCACTGCGCGATCGCTTAAACGTCCGGCTAGATCCGATCTTCGTCCACTTGAATCATGTTGATCCAGTTGGTTTCCGGACTTGGGTCCAACATGAAACTTGCTTCTTTATTAGTAGGGAACATGTTTTTATCCATCGCTTTTTGCACAACATTATCCATTGCTTCTTCGATCTTCTTGGCTCAAAATCGAGTCATCGGCCCTTCTTCCACAATCAACGAATCCTTGCTTAGGCTTGTGTTTGGGTTTTGGACCTGGATCACATCAAACAATTCACCCATCCCAGCCATAGCCCACAACTTCCCATCCCACCAAGCGGTCAAAGCATTCACCATCACTGTCGATGCTAGCACCAAACAAGAAGCCTCAAATTCCCTTACCCCTACCACCGTAGTCACCACCGGAGCTTCAAATCCACCACCAACACCATCACCTGCTCCAATAAACCACAACTCACTGATGACCACATGTATTACCTAGAAGCATCATATCACCCCAAACACCACCACCTAAGCCTCAAATCATCAACCACCACCAAAAACACTACCTACACCACCATAGATCTAGGCTAATGCAGATTGCAAAAAGTCACAACCACCAACCACCACGCCACAACCACCTGCACTACCACTCCACCATTTCACAAAACACCACCCACCACAAATTTTTTATATTCACCACCACAACTACCACAATCAACTCACCATAAACATCACAGACCTGCCAATAGAAACTTCCATAAGTCACAAACACCAACTCATTAACTAGAAATCCACCATCGATGTGTCATAGCGAGGCGGTAGAACCACCACAACCATATATTTACCAAATCTACCACATCTGAATCGTCTCTGCTGCGCTGACATCAAAGACAGCAACACACAGTGGTGTGACCACGTCATTACAGTGGTGATACAACTCCGACGGAGACACGCTGATGTGCTTCCGTCAGAGGACAAGTATCGAACATTAGTGCCGGGGACTTCACATCCGACTCAGTAATTGCATTGTAAGTGCCGCCAGCTGGTGCTTCATCTGCGGCCTCTGGTGGTTAATGTCGACTGAGAGATATAGAGAGAAGGGGGAGGGGTGGGGTGTTAGGGCTTGTTTCGATTAGTTGCGTGTATATGTTTGAATTTATTATTAATAATAATAATAATAAAATTGAATTAACACCTGATTTATAAAAAAAGAATTATCTATACTTCATTTTTAAAATTGGTACTTAAAATGTAGGTTTGTGCGTAATTTTTCCTTTTTTTTTAATGGATTTAATTGAATTTTATTAACTTCTCATGGATTTGAATGGATTTGTAAAGACTTTTATTTAAAGGACTTTCATAAACTTTCAAAGACTTTTGTAGACTTTTATTTAAAAAAATTTTACAGATTTTTATTTTCCCAATTGAAAAACTTGAATATTAATAGAATAATTTTTATATGGTGTGAATATAATTGTTAATAATAATTATATGTCAAATGAATAAAAAAAAAGTGACTTAAGAGATAAATAGTTTTAGTACAGATAAATATTTGTGATAAAAAATGTGGGAAAAATAAAATCACGTTTGATATCAACATAAAAATTGTATTTTGTTCATAAATTTTTTTGAATATACAAATCTTTCTGGAGAAAATTCTTGAATCACTTTGCTTAATTATTATTTTCTATAAAATCTTATAAATTTTTAGTTTGATCTATTTTCATGAAAAAATTGAAGAAAACGATGAAAAGGAAGAGAGCTAAAATATAAAGAAATAATATTAAAAAGAAAAAAATATATAACAACTTGAAGAGAAAAATAATGATTTGTTTAGTCATATGTTTAAGATTTTTAAAAATAACATGAAAGAATGAAGGAAAATATAGAAGAGACTATTAAAATTCAAAATCTTGGAGATTAATGAGACAAATTAAAAAAATTTGTGATTGTACTTTCTGTTTAGAAGTTAGTAAATATAGAATTTCGTATGAGTCTTTAAAAGTCATTAACATTTTGAATAACACATAATTTTTAAAGACTTTTAAAAGTCTTTATATAATACACCATAACTTTTATTGACTTTTAGAAAGTCCATTAAAATATATATTAAATACTTTAAGACTTTTATGAAGTTTCTAAAGTCTATATTGAATACACTCAAACTTTCCAAACCCTTTAAATTAAACCCCTCTTAATCTCGATTGATCTTGCGAAGGATCTTCTACAAGTTCATCAGAATACTTGTGCTCTGGTAATCAGCATGGAGAATATTACGCTGAATTGGTCTTTTGTGTATGAGAGGTCAATGCTCGTACCAAATTGTCTTTTCCGGATGGGAGGGACTGCCATTTTGCAGTCAAACAGATCAGCTGATCGCAGACAATCCAAGTACCGATTGCTCTATACTGTTTGACACAAATGTTCAGATGATAAATGTTTTTCTTATGTGACCCAATTGGAGGATTCCGATGGGAATGTCGGGGTTTCTCTGTCGAAGGATTGATGGGAGTAGCTGGTTATGCTTTAACGACGAATATTACAACTTTGGGTCCTCTTGTGCTTCCAATGTCTGAACAATTGCTTTTCTTGGCCACTTTGATTGGGAGAAAGCTGCTTAAGATGAAACTAAAGCCTTATATCCCGGATTTCAAATTGACTTTTGAACATTTCTGTATTCATGCTGGTGGAAGAGCAGTGTTGGACGAACTAGAGAAAAACCTGCGGCTATCCAATTGGCATGTGGAGCCTTTAAGAATGACACTACATCGATTTGGTAATACCTCGAGCAGCTCTCTTTGGTATGAATTGGCGTATCAGAAGCCAAAGGGAGGATTCAGAGGGGAGACAGGACATGGCAGATAGCCTTTGGATCTGGGTTCAAATGCAATAGTGCATCGTGAAGAGCTCTTAGGACTATAAATACTGCCAAGGAGAACAACCCATGGATCGATGAAATTCACAAGTTCCCAGTGGAGGTTCCGAAGGTTTCAGCTCTTTATAAACATTTCAAGCTGATCTTGCTTCGTTTAGAGCTGATCCCATGAATGCACTGTCTGTATTTGCTAGGAATTCGTGCCATTTTGCAGTTTTTATTTGGAATTCTAATCTGAAGTCAACCAGAGACATCATTCTTGGTGACAGATTTTGATATGTCTTGACCCGGATAATATTAAAAATGCGTTGTGCTCCTACTTTCTCATTTTTATCATTTCCTAATCCAACGCATGAAATAATGCAATGGTAAGAACACAACCACATTTCAAATATAACGAATACTAGTTCAGTTTGTCCATGTTGCATTAGTGCATTAACGTGATACAATTGAAATGATGTCTACACCATGATGACATACACATGAAATGGCTGAAAGAAAACCAATCGTTCATTGTTTGCATCAAAACATGCCACAAATAGAACATCTCCAAGTCTACATAGCTTAAGCCTAAAGACAATAGTAAGACCATTACCGTCTATTCCTTGGAGGATTTGTTGATGAGTGACTTGTGTATATGAGGGATCACTCCACCACCGGCTATGGTTCCTTTGATGAGCGTGTCGAGTTCTTCATCTCCACGTATAGCCAGCTGCAAATGCCTAGGTGTGATACGCTTCACCTTCAAGTCCTTGCTCGCATTACCAGCCAATTCCAACACTTCAGCAGTTAGGTACTCCAAAATAGCTGCAGAATAGACAGCAGCCGTAGCACCTACCCTTCCATGAGCAGTAACTCTCGATTTTAGAAGTCGGTGGATACGTCCCACAGGGAACTGTAGGAAGAAGTAATGAGTTAGAATCTTGTGTATTTCTATTACATGGACTCAAAAATGAAAATGCTAAAGAATCTGCAACCATGTTTTTTAAGAGAGAATGGCACATATTGAAAACTTCAAAGATTATAATAACATTGTTTTCCCACAAATTGAGTCAAAAACATTCGGAGATAGTACATAATGTCCAAAAGTTAAAACTAATATTGAAGTCAACTAGGACAAGTTATAAATACACCCAACAAATTGCTTAAAACATGATATCATGAACCCGAACTAGAGCGGTATCTATGGATAATTAATGATATGAAGAATATCATCTCGTAAGGAATTGGTACATCAAAAGTGTCACATTCAAAAACAGACTCAAGTCGCCCACAGCCCATCTAGTAGTAACTTCACTGTCAGCAACTTCACTGACTGAGTTCTTGTACATGCTCTAGTGTAAATTTCTTTTTAAACAAAAGCAAAAAAGAGAATATTCATTGAAGCCCATATGTGGTCAATATATGTATCCTAATTCTGGCCAATCTATGTCACGCTCGCTGACATGGAAAAATGAAGTAGAAACGACTAGCGATAGTGCTCTTTAATGCAAGAATAAATATTTATCCTAATGACTTGAAATGTTAACTTTTATAGTTCATAGAATCATAGCAATCAAAGAAATCTAATTCATCATCAATTAATAAAACATAGCAGCTAACTGGTATAAAAGTATAATTTTTTTATATATTTAGCTCTCCTCTTACAATCGTTTTGGTGTTGGTATTCAGATAATAAAAGCCAAAATAGTTCCCATCTTCTGGCATTTGAATATTTGTTTTTAATCAGTTTTTTCATCCTTCGTGGCACATCATCTCAGGACAGAAAGCAAATGAAGGATTCCTGATTCAAATCCAAAAAGTTCTTTCTAGATAATTAGCCTTTTACACTCAACAAAATTATACTTCACAGATCAAAGCACTAACCTTGTCTTCCTAGCATGAGTGGAATGCAGTTCTAACCTAAAGCCAGTATAATTAGAAGAAGGGGCCTTCTCATTCACTAATAGATTGTTTTTCTCCCTTAAGACAACATTTTTCAATTAGAATATTATCCATCCTTTTCGTTCCAGACATTTTCTCTAATGCCATGTTTCTTGGAATATAATTGGCTTATTATAAATAAAAATAAGACTGAGCATTAAGATTTGGATAACTAGTACATATTCCAAATTTTGTGTTGGGTAACTACCTCAAATTGCCAAAAGTTGGAGGACTTTAATTGCAATTGGAGAAAAAGTTATATAATCAACTTCTTGTTGGAATTGGATTGAAATTCTGTTGGAAGTTAATTATGAAATTCTACAGTTCCGTGTCCTACTGAACTAGAAGCAATCTGTTGGAAGTGGAGTTTGTATGTTCTAGTTGATTAGTGGATTGAAGTAATTAATTAGAAGTGCTTCTCTGCATTTGGTTGCGTGTTGAGTTAATTACATTACATATAATTGTTAGGAGTACTTTCTACAGTTGGTTGATGTATCCAGTAGAATGGAAATTAAGAATGGAGGGCTAACACTTAGAAGTGCAGTTGACTAATGAAGTAGTTTCCAAGCTCAATTGTTATGGCCATGGACCTGAATTTAGGAATGCATTTTCTATAAATACACATATTATTCTCTTTCATTGAAGCACATTGACTAGAGAGAGTTGTAAAGAAAAATTGTAGTCTAGCATCTTATTTCCACGATTTTTTTTTTGTGAGTTATACAAAGAAAGTAAGAATTGATAGATGTGGCAAAACTAGCTTATTTTTATTACAATACTTAGGGGGTTTAGTGAGTGAAATTCTATATCACTACAATAATTTATTATACAGCAAAAAAGTTTTGGTTTGTTTTATTTTATTTCTTGAACATCAAAAGTTCCCGCAAGTTAAGTAAATATGGAATCTGCATTTAATTCCCAACATTTTGGACCCAAATCCTGCAGCTGCATATGGTTCTTGCACCTTATATATACCTGTTCTCAAATCCCGCCATAGTTTTTACAAGGAAAAGAGGAAAGAGAAAAGAAAAGGAAAGAAACTACTCACACCCACGATTCCTCCAGCTAACTACCAAATTTTGCGTTTTCCTTTTGCGGAATCAGGGTTTTCTATGTGCCAAAATCGAGTACACCTATTTCGTGCTCATTACACTAATCTCTTAAAAATAAGATTAACAAAAAATAGATAAATAAAAACAAGGAAAATAAAAAAAGCTCAGAAATTCGAAAAAGGCAAGAAAATAGAGGGATTTGGAATTTTCAAAATAGACCTGAAGGCCAGCACGAGAGGAGCGAGAAATGGACTTCTTCTTATCCTTATCTTTGTCCTTTGATGCCGGTGTTTTCCCGGCTAACAGTCCCTTGGCTCCTTTACCCGACATTTTTTTACGAGGATTTAGGATTTCTTCGTTACGAAGAGAACTGAGCGAACAATTTCTATCCCTACAGCGAAGAAGAAATTGGACTTCGAATTGGGACTTATCGGATTTACGAATTTTTATTCATTTTCATTTTCTGTTTAAGTCGAAATCCCACTAATACCCCTATCCTTTATTCTCGTGAGCCCATAACTGTTTGCCAAATTGTTTATAAACTAATTTTTTACAAATCACTTTTTAATTATACACGTTTTCACGAATCACTTTCAGCACATATTTTATCTCGAAAATATCGCGTTCTTTCCTTATAAACAATTTTTTTTTTTTTTTTAATTATCAAATAGAGGCGTAGTAAACCAAAGTGAATTTTTGGAATGTCCACGTCAAACATGCAATTCAACACATTGTCCTAACTTATTTTTTGACCGCCCCCAACAACCTATTTTAAAAAAAAAAAAAAAAAAAAAAAAAAAAAAAAAAAAAAAAAAAAAAAATTCATTTAAAAATTTAGTAAGACAAAAATACTCAATTTTGAATTTCTAAATAAAGATCAAGTTAAAGGCGAGATTACTCAACACTCACATGAATTGTGGGTCAGCGGGTCCGTCCACGGACCCACAGTTTGTGCAGGTCTTTTTAAAGTTCTCTCACTTTTCTTCATCAACAGAGAAGAAAATCAGTTTTTTTTTGTCCAAATATTTAAATATCAAAGCAAATTTTACAACATGAAAAAAAAATTAAAAAATAAAACATAAATAACAATTGTAGAAAATAATCATTACCGTAACGACCCGTCCCACTTAACGGGTTGTCCCGGCTGTTAGATCGCATACTGTACACACTGTACCAACACGAGTCTTTTCAGCATGCATTGTCCTCACTCGCACACTCCCCGAAAAAACTTCTCAGGAGGTCACCCATCCCAAAATTGTTCCAAGCCAAGCACACTTAACTGTGGAGTTTCTAACGATAGACTTTCGAAAAAGAAGGTGCACCTTATTGGAATGAGTAGTACCTATCTTTTCTTTTAAACTTTCTTAGTCGGGGTATTACATTACCATACAATATGAGAGATGGAGATGAAGTTGAAAATGATCATGAACATGGAGATGAATGATTTTTTTTTTAATAGGTTGAGTCATTTACAGTTTATTCTCGTGCGAACCATGAGCTAACATTAAAATTATCTAGTACATAGAAGGAGGGGGCATAGACCTGACCTCCAAAAATGCAACAAGTGGAAAATAAGGTACAGAAAGTAATAAATGGGGGAATAACAAATCCTGTACAACAAAAGTAAAACAAATGAAAGCAAGACTAAAATCCTCTGAAAGTAGAAAGTCCATATCTATCAATCTGCACAAGTGCCTTGATCGGTCGAGGGAGGTCTTGATGATCATACTCCTAGTATCGTCACTGATCCCAACCCACAGATGCTAATGAGTCAACTACTTGGTTCCCCTCACGATAAATGAGAGAGTGCCTCTGTCCAAATGAAGAATGTCTCTGATCTGTCCAAGGTATCCCTGAATCATCCATGGACCGTCACGTCTGGTGATGCAATGGATGGCCACTGTAGAATCAGCCTCTATCCAAATATCTGTGATACCCAGTCAGCGAACAAAAAGAATGCCATCAAGAATAGCCCGTAACTCTGCCTCCGGAATATGACAGTCCCCACAAAATGCTGAGAATGCCCTGATACAGTGTCCATCATGATCCTTGATAATACCCTTCCAAAGAAACCAAAGAATCAATAGAGGTATGATGGCACAAATGTGATCCAGCCGAACATAGTGTCCAATATATCTCCACCGCTGGAATCTCTGTCTGACATCCTCACTCAGAATCATGGGTACCCGAAAAGTATCACCAAACTGTCTCCGGACCTGATGTGAGATAGTGCTGCTTGTGAAGATGTGCATAATAGTCTCGATTTGCTAGCAGCACTGGAAGTGTGATGCTAAGTGACACCTAATACACCTTTGAATAACTGTGTCAACAGGGATATGTCCTTGCCATAACCTCTAGCTGAAGAATGAAACAGTGATGGGAAAAGTAGTGCACCAAATCAAACAATAAGAATCCTGGGTCGATGACCCGTCCGGATAGTTACCAAGTAGACCGGTAGCAAATCTACCATCTGATGTATCCCTCCAAATAATCTGATTAGGAGTATCTACACATAAAGGGATCGCCTCTATCTGCTCTGCCATAATGGATGGAAAGACCTGAAGAAGCCGATCAATATCCCATCTAGTGTCATCAAAGAAGTCCCACGCCCTCTCTGAAGTATGTTGCCTATCAGGAAAGAGCGCAATCAATGTAGTGTCACCCATCTGGAGATGAATGAAGATGAAGATAGAGATTTGTTGAAGAAAACATAGAGAATTTTGAAGGACCTGTCTGTGCAATGAGATATTTGATTTGACTTTTCAAATCCCAAAGCTTTCAACCATACATTTCTGTAAGGTTTCGGGTCATACATGCACAACTGAAATTAAACAGATTCGACACCATAGTCCAAATAAAACTTGCACTTAGATAGAATCCCTGATTAAAATTGTACCTTGATAAATCTCGTGGATCTGATTTCTAACGTAGGGTGTAGAAATTTTTTCACCACAGCCGTCCAATTGTCCAGCCTCTGATAGTAATACACACAACAAGTTAGGATCTGGAAGAGATTGTGCTAGCAACCAAAAAGACTACTCAAAGCCCTTTATTGTCTTGTAACTTATCTAGTACTTATAGTTTTACGCTAAATCTAATTAGGGTAGATATAATGGACTTAGACGAACCCAAGTCCAGACCAACTAATTGGGCTTTGACATAATTCCAACAATCTCCCACTTGTACAGGATCCAATTCCAGATGCTTAACTCTTGCTTTTGTGTGTGACCTATCAGGTTCCATTCACCGCATCAATCTCATTTCAACTAATTATATTATTCAACTCTTCTCTTAGTTGATATTATTATAACTGAAAACACATTTTCAACTCATAACTTCACCCCCGCCTAGGAATTTACATCAAATTAAGTGGGTGAAATACATGTTATAATCTCCTACTACCAAAGAGTGATGAATCCTCATATTGGACATACACAACCTTCATATAACTCTCACTATACCCATACGAAGCTAGCCTGATGACTCCCTCTCAAGAGTCAACATCAACGCTTTCCAAAGTATAATAATCCTCATATAAGATTATATGACGTCCTCAAGTCAAAAGACCAAATCCACAACTGCAAATTAGAGATTCACCGCTAACACTTGGATAGTAATACATGTGGAATCTCTAAGCGGGTCATCCAATGCTTTATTCATCTAACAATGCATCCACACGTTCATTCGAATATCCTTCTACATTCTAGCTTATAGGATAAACTACTTTCTTCATAAGAAAGAAATGCAACACATGCTAGTCTAACTGCAACAATAATATCCATATCTTGTTGTTACTTTGACTAGGGATAATTTTAGAATAAGTTATTAATGACTTATATCTCACAGTCACAACACCTTGTGACTTACAAGTTAATTAAACTTACTCTACTAACTCTATTATTTAAATGATGAGTTAAACTCAATGTAATTATAGATTTGTCTTTACTGAGACAATGATAATATATATGTTATTGTAGCGACCGATAATTTTTCGTGACTTATTTAAATATTATTTAAAATGTGTCGCTACGACTTTGCCCATTTATTTTTAAACAAACTAGTGAATCACCCGTGCGATGCACGGGAAGAAACGTCTGGATAAAGATAATTCAATGTGAAATTAGATAAATTCATTAAATAAAATAAATAAATATCACAAATAAGAGATAAGATCATCATTTATTGATTTCATACGACTACAAATTTTGGAATACTTCTTTGTACACAACATTGTTTGTTGATTTTGTTGGTCTTCCATTCCTACCACAAATCAACATCTTTAATCCGGAACAATTTGTCACCCTAGAAATTGTAAAAAAGTTGTTCATGTGTAAACACCAGTCGTTTAAGAAGAAATCCGACATGCGAGAGTGATTGTCCTGACTCTTATTGATAGTAATGATATAGGACATCATCAATGGAAATTGTCTTCTTGAAAATCTAATAGGTATCCTAGAATCAGAAGGGCTCAACGACAACCTTAGAATAAAGAACTTGTGTCATGCATTGCTGCTAGAAAGAATTTGACCTTCTAGATCATGGATGCCAAATTTTGTAACTATCAACCTTGTTCCATTGCACAATCTCTGTATATGATTAATATTTCTCAGAAAGAGCAATGAGTACTGCAAAGACAAATAAAAGGATGCACTTCGCTTATCAACTGCAACGGTTTACCATGTGGCACAATAAAGATATCCATACCAAAATCCACCGACAATCAATCGGAAATTTCATCGAAAACAAGCAAATCATATCGCCTATCATCAATCGCCCACCGACTACTAAGTATAAGTATTACATTTGAAGTGTTTTCCTTAATCATCTTTTCTCTAACCGACCTAAACTGCCTTACCAATTTGTTGTACTTGTGTAGCATATCTAGCATATCCTTCAAATCAGAAAACTATACAATCATGCAACATTGAATCACATGATTCACTCTTATTGGGGGACATTAAAAGATATAAATTAAATTTTAGACTATCACAACAAAATTATTCATAAACAATATAAATATATAAGTAATAAATACATAATACGTACCCCATGACCTTTTTCCTGTTTTCAACCTCATTCGCATTGTCAACAATGTAAAGCTGAGTAAATTGTGAAACTGAGCCGTTATCAGACAACAGACTCTCAATCTTATGACAATTTTGACCATGTAATCTGAAGATGGGAGGTCATCTACCATCATTCAGCCCATTATCTATTCCTCCAATAGAAGTGAATGAAAACATCAAATTATATGTCCAAATGTTCTCAACGAAATTCTTAATCATGTTGTCCCTATCATATAACAAATATTTCAAAATAAGGGGATGATCTTCCATAAGAGGAATTTTCACTTTCCCTTGCATACAACAAAGTAGGGATGAACAAATAAGTTGCGAAATCGAACTAAACCTCAACAAATAAAGCACTTAATTAGAAACTGAATATTATTATTGAGTTAGTTTCAACTCGAAATTTAGACGAATATGTGTTCTTGAGCTCGCTTTGGAATATACTAATTCATTCGTAGGAAATCCGCGGTATCAAACTGCACCAAACCACAAAAAATGGTTTGCTTTCGTTTTATTTAGAAAATGAAATTGTTTAGTTTGGAAAAATTTCAAACCGTTTTAAATAGTTTGCTTTGAAATATTATTACAAATTGCCCAAAACAAACTTTGTTCACCCTACAAAAAAGTGAGAACTTCGGATTACGACATGTTTTATAACGCTTATCTACTCTCACCTCGAACCAAAAATTAGTCTTGCAAAATGAACACTTAATATAGGATCTTCAAAATCAATGTACTCGGAACGATCAAATAATATATGAAAAAGTTAATAATATAGATCATGAGTATAAAAGATAAGATTCACTGTTTTGACTATTGACAATAGAAAACAATACGTATAAAAATGAATTTGATAATCATAAAAAGCAAAAAAAAAAAAAAAAAAAAAAACTAAAATTGTGAGATTGGAAAATATGCATCAAATTCATGGTATTATAAGTTTTTAATATTTATACAACGTAATTATTTTTTGATGAAAAATATAATATAATATTGATCATCTCAATTTCCAGTTAAGTAAATTGGAAGACAATTTATTTATTGTTGTAGAAATTTAAGAATAATAAATATTGAGTTAAAATATAACAATTAATATCATGGTATAGTTAATTATTTTTAAAATTTAGACTAACAGTTAGGACAAAAAATCATTAATAACTATATCATTTCAAAACAATATAAATAAATTTGTTAACCGTTAATGTTAAAAAATGTGATATGAGACTTTCTGGAATAAAAATTAAATAATAATTAAATTTAATTGTAAATAAAATTATTTTGATAAATAATCTAATATAGAAAAAAACGTTATTATGTATATGTAACAAAGAACTTAAAAGTAGGATTATTTATAACAAAATCTAATACAACTTGATTAAATATTCGATATAAATGAAAATGAAAAAGAAAATTCGACATTGGATTTGTATGACTTAACAAAATTATTTATCTATAAAATTAATACCAATAAAATATCACAATCATTATAAAAAAAATATTTACGTATTAAATGTAACTTTCTATAAAAATACTCATTAATTTAATAAAACGCAACACAGAGAAGCTCGAATTTTAGATGTACTAAATATCCAAAAAAAAAAAAAAGATTATTTATAAAAGTTTTATACGATAAAGTTTATTTAGTATTAGATGTGTAATACAACTTCGATATAATTTTGAAGTGAAAATTTTACATTGAATTTGTATGACTGAACACAAATACTTATTTGTAAGATTCAATCAAAACATTAAGAGTTCCGAATAATTTTATGAAAATATAGATGTTTAAACACAAATAACCAAATATAAATAAGTAAAAAATTCTCCATAATTTTTTTTTATAATTAAGCATCATTCCATCATTGGTCAAAAGTAGCAACAGTGTGAACACAATATAAGTTGAGTTTTCCAGTCAAAACTCAGCTACTTTTATATATTATATAGATTTTCGTCTAAGCTATTTTAAGTGAAATTAAATTTATTTTGAATTAAATATTAGTCAAATTCCAAATTTTATTAAATGATGTCCCAAGTCCATTATTTATTTTGAAAGTCCAATTTTCAATCAATTAAATTCAAATTATTTCAAGTCCAAATTTTAAATTCATTTTGGATCCAAACTTTTAAGCCCAAATTATATTTGCCAATCATTCAAGCCCAATTTCTATTTATTGTGGATTCAATCTATTATTATTATTATTATTATTATTATTATTATTATTATTATTATTATTATTATTATTATTATTATTATTATTATTATTATTATTATTATTATTATTATTATTATTATCCAATTCCGATGTAACCCAATCAAATTCTTTAGGCCCAATTATAAAGCTCAACCTATCTATCAAAATCCTCAATTAACTATTTTTGAATCCCAAAATTTATCCCATAATTCTTCCCTACATGGACACACAATTTGCTTCCCCCATTTCCTCCCCCATGATCACTCCCCAACCAATTCATTAACATAATCCTCCCCAAAACCCCCTCCAATTTCCACACATTTTCCCCAATAACATACCTATATCCCATAATCAAATCCTACCTCCCTCAGTCATCAACAATCGTGCATTTACCAAATTTAAACACAACCAATATGTGTATAATCCCCTTCCCCAGCTTCATTCACCCACACAGAAACTTCAACAAGGTATTTCCCTTTCCCCATCACCATTGAACCTCACACTGCAACCACCATAGCCAAACCCCATTTCCGATTTGGAAATCCCCAATTCACTACCCAAGACAGCCCTGCCACTACCACAATTCGTCTGCACCCAAGCATCCACCAAAATCGCACCACCACTACAGCCTCCATTATCGGAACACATCATACCCATGACCATTGTCACCTCCAAGCCTCGAACCACCACTTAAATCTATAACCTTCAGAACCTAGCACAACCACAAACGCCACCGGCCACCACCATTCGCAACTCCAAAGCCGCCGCCTCCCGCTACTGCCCCAATTCGACATATCCACCACTCATCATCAAAATCAAACCCAAAATCAAAGAATAAACTAACATACCACATACATCGACCACCGCCCTGTCGCCGCTCGTATAGCCGGAGATTCACAACTCCAATCTCTATATCAAGCCTCGATTTGGTCCCGATTTTTGCACATCAAACCACCCAAAACATTTCTATTCCCTCACACTCGCACCATACCCACCGTAGCCACGTACAGGCAGCGCCATCACCGTCTTGGCTAGCGGCGTAAGCCGAAGGAGAGGGTCGAAGCCTCTCCGTCTCCATCTCTCTCTCTAATTTCTCTGTATACGAAAGTTAGAGAGAGAAATGGGAATATATGTTTTATATATACATTTAATCCTTGAACCCAAGTTTTGAAAATATATTCATTTCAGTCCCTTGCGTTTTAAAAAAAAAGTGTTATTCCAGCCCTGCTGTTTCTGGAAATCTCTGATTCGGTCCCAAATTTTATTTTAATTACTCAAATCAGTCCCAAAGTTCATTATTTACGTGAACCAGTCCCTGATTCTTTCAATTTTACAACTTAGTCCCTAAAGCCCTTTTTAAAATCTTATTATTACACAAATTTCACCATTTAAGACTCGATTATTCAAGTCTAATTTTAATTTATTTTATAGGACTAGACGAGGCGCGAGAACACTAGAAGTTTTAATCCATTTACTTAATACAGGAGAAATTAAGGTAGACTCTTATTTACAAATTTATGTTTTTCAAAAGTGCGCATCACTGATTATTTGGATTATAAGTTTAGCATGTATGATTGTGTTCATGAGAATTACTTGCTTTCTAAGCATGAGACTATGTTACGAGAATTTCCTTTCTTAAATGCATGGGACTTTAACTTGTACTTGTTCATGAGAATACTGGTGATCGTTAGACACCTGAGACTTGAATATCATGATTATGTGTTTTAATTTATAATATTAAATGATTATTGTGAGCGTGTCTATTGAGTATTTCTTTGAAATACTCACGTTTTTCAAAACAAATTTTGCAGATGACGGAGTTGGCGGCGAGGCGTACAATGGTGGCTATTAATGAGACTTTAGAATGTTCCATTTCAAATAACAACTTTAATTGGTTTTGTTAAGTTGTTTTTCATACTCGAATCGCTAAGATTACAAATTTATTTCATTATGTTAAAGTTTAAAATTTTTGGTCATTTAAGTCAAGTTTATAAAGTTATGTGAATTGAGATCTCGGTTATTAAATTTATTTTTCGCTAAATTATAATTTTCAAAGTTAATTTGAGACGACGAAGTGGCGTCCTGGGTGGAACCCGGGGCATTACAGTTATGCTATCTCAACTATTGGATTTAGAGCATAATATCAATATTCTCCCACTAGATCCAATAGCTTATGTATCCTATACATATATATTTATATGACAATCATATCCCTGTTGTGATAGTGATTTTATAGGTGGATTTTCGATATGTGACTCTTCACATATTCAACTTTCTCAAGGTTAATGGGCATTAATTCTATTTTTCCACAATCTTTGAACGAGATAGTAGTTCTTCAGCACATTCTCAGATCATCGATGAGACCCATTTTATCACTTGTGCAATGACTCCATTGTTGTTATAGTACTCATTACTGGAGTTACAATGCTAAGAACACTTATAGTTCATTAATAAACTTAACGATCGAGATTGCTTCACAAGCATCTATGTATTTGGTCTCGGTTGTATAGTTAGCAGTCTCCCTTGTTTGAACTATTTCAAACTGACCACACCACTACTATGAGTTAATTAACAATCAGACCGAATATTTCCTTCATAATTTTCCGGACTGAAGGATGGTATCTGATAAGTGCTTTATTAGCACGTATTTAATTCACTTATTATCTTATTTTGTTATTGGTTTGATCCTATTGAAGTATCATTTAATGCACTTTCACTTATTGTGCTATGTAAGGTCAAAAAGAAGAAAAGAAAGGAAACAGGACAAAAGAAATTCAAAAAATCAAGAAGTGGGGTTCAAGGGCTTATTCAAAGAGCTCCAAATCAATAATGGCATGTGGGAAGAAGATTAGATGCAAAAATTATGGTCAAAAAAGGTTTGGGGAGAAGTTGGAAATCAGAAACCCGCAAGGATTGTGATCATGAATTTTAGTCATAGATTTAATCTCAATTTGATCATAGAATACTTTCGAATTTTGGAAGAGCTATTTCAAAAATAATTGTAAATATTTAAGTTTTCTTTCTAACGCAACTTGAATCACCACAATTGGACTTCGAAAGAGAAAGTTATGACCAAAACATCGAGCACATGTGCTTCTCAGCAGAGATGCACTTACGGCCGTAAATGACAAAGTTACGACCGTAACTTCCAAATTCCGAAAATTTTCAGTAGCTCACATACGGCCGTAAATGAAAATTTACGAGCAAGACGGCCATAACTTGCTCGCCAAGAAATTTCCTTATCTGATTCATTGCATAATTTTGGTATATCTCGTAGGTAAAGCTAGGGAACGATTTTGGGAGTATTAAAAGAGCAAAATCACCACAAAAAGGAGGTTGGACATTGAAGAAAATTGAGAGCATTCTTGGGAGATTTTCAAGTGCAAGAATATCAACAACAATGGAATTCATGAAGCTACTTGAAGAATCTACTACAACCATGCTAGGCTAAATTCCATATCTTGTTCAAAGGGCAAGCTGTGTTATTCAATTATGTTATTTTTTTCCTAGAAACTAGTAACGTGCATTTATTCCTTTATTTCAATTGTTGGATTATTATGTTTTGAATGTTCATTGAGTTTATTTGATTAATAGTTTAATTTGGCCAATTGGATTATTGATTTTTGGATTTATGAATATGTTATGTTTAGATTCTTGATCCGTAATTTTCATTGAATCTTTACTTTAGTAGAAAATAAATCTCGTGCAGATTTAGCAATAATTCAACTTGGATTGATTAATTCGACCTAGTGTAATTAACGATCCAATTCAATCTATTCTTCTAAATTTTCATACTAGTCATGCATTAAATCCTAAGAGCTTGTTTAGGATTGTCCGTGACTAGAATTGGTTCAATGAATTTGTTTTGAATCAATACACATAAGGAAAAATTTAGATAATCAGAGTTTGTTGATTATTTATGGTTGATAATTGAATAGGGATATAAACACGTTACAAGGAAAAGTATAACATTAATTAAGGGTACAACCAAACCCGAGAAAAATATTTATTATATTATTTCTCTAATCATATTTAATTGTTTATTTTTATGCATATTTTTTATTCAAGCAACTTTAAACAACAAACCCTCATTCTATTCTAATTGATCGTACAACTAAAATTAGTTTCCGTTCCTCGTGGGATTGATCCTTACTCTCGCTACGACATTATTAATTAATATTTAGCAAGTAAGGAATTATTTATTATTTTGGTACATCACGACACGCATCAAATTTTTGGCGCCGTTGCCGGGGAACGGTTAACCAATTTAGTGTTTAATCAATTAGAATTTTATTTCTTTTTTGCATTTTAATTTATTTATTTTATTTTCACTTTATTTCTATAATTCTTCAAAAAAAAAAAAAAAAAAAAAAAATTTAATTTTTGCTTCCTTGCTTATATGCATAGAACTCGATTAACTGATTTTGAATTTTTTTGATTTTGACCCAGAAATCGAGAAAATTTTTCTACAGCAAATAAGAGCAATACAACCAATGGCAATAGATAACAATGATCTGACTCTCAAGCAACTAGCTACCCCGGATGTTGCTCAACAACCACTATGCATCACTTTCCGACAGTGGAAAAAGGCATAACTTTTGAGCTAAAACCCAGACTGATCCATCTTCTGCCAACTTTCAAAGGACATCCCGGTGAGGACCCATACATACATCTGAAGGAGTTCCATGTGATTTGTGATAGCATGAGACCCACGTGATGTGTTTCGGACCCTCGACAATCGGAGTCATAGCAGGCTTGACGGAAAAAGTTAAATATTCAAGCCAAATAAAAGTCCAATCCAGTCAACCATGTCAGAATTAGATGCATAATATGTGTTTTTCGAGTAGAAATTGGCCACTAAGCAAAACTCATGGACAAAAGCCCTTGAGCCGACTGATTTTATGGCCAAATTCCATCATTTGGGGCTTCAAAACAGCAAGTAAATTATGCTGACGGAAATTAGGGTTTTTGCGTATTTTTAGGTTAAATTTTGTTTTTAATTATTTGTTTGCCTATTTTAGAATTTTAATCTAATTAGAATTCTATTTTGAGTCAATTAGCGGCTAGGTTATTTTACTTATTTATATTCCTTTCCATTCATTGTAATGCAGACTTGAGACTTCGATTTTGATATAAACAATTTTTATTGAGGATTCAATAAACGTTATAGGTGGATTCCTATATTTTTCGAACTTATCAAGAATATTTCTTGTGGCGTTCAAATATCGAACTTATCAAATATTTGCTAGAATATTTGTGGCGTTCAAATCAGAGACTTATCAAGGAGATTGGACAATTCCTTGTGGCGTTTCGAAAGTCGTGGTTCTTTATTCCGCATCGTCGAGCCATCGCGTCGTGAATATTGGGTCATGATTCATCCGTCCAACCACAACCTGAGTTCGGAACTTTCCGGCGTTTCTTCCGCGCTTCGAATCTCATCATCTGGTATCAGAGCTGGACTCTGAATTCAGGTTTTTCTATCCAGTTTGATTTTTATGTTTATCATCGAGTCCCATAAAAATCATCCATATCTTGTTGAGTGTTTTGTTTTCAGTTTTTTTTTAGTTTTCTTGTTCTTCGTGTCAGTAAAAACTTTCAGTTTATAATCCATATAAAAATCCAGCAAAAATTCAAAAGTGTTTGTTTTATTCGATTCTTATCCAAATCCTGTTCCGTTTGTTTTGTTGCGTTCGTGTCGAATTTTTGGATTTATTAAAAAAAATATATTTTTTTATTTAATTCCGAAAATTCATTATTCAAAAAAATAATAATAAAAAAAGAGTTATTCCAAATTCAAGAACCACTTTCTTGAGTTTATTTAAAATTCTTGATATTAATTTCCTTCCATTTCAATAAAAGTTGTTCTTGCTATTTGATGTCTAAATCATCTTCATTCTTGAATTGTTTTTAACGCCACATAAGGAATGGATTATGATCCGGGCTGTTTATTCCAAACTAGATGTTATGTGGATCATAAGGGGTGCAGTTTGACGATTGATGGAAAGTGCTTTACTAATTTCGTTAGTAGCACCGTGGTTGAAAAATTAGGATTGCCTCTAGAACCACACTATAAACCTTATAGGATGACGTGGATGAGGGAATTTGGGAATTTCAAAGTAACCAAACAAGTTCTAGTACCTATCACACAGGGAGGTATAGTGAGGATGTATGGTGTGATGTAGTGCCATTAAAATCTTATCATATTTTATTGGGAAAACCATGGAGACGTAGGAGGGAGGCTGTTTGTGATAAGAGTATGCACATATACCAATTCCTTAAGAAAGAGAAAATATGCGTACCATATGGGTTGACATTAGAGGAAGCACTAGAAGATTCACGGAGTGTAATGAAGGAGAATGAAAAGTGGTGTAATAGGAGGCATCGTGGGGATAAGGATATTGATAAGAAGGAGGGAGAGTTGAAATTAAAAACAAATAAACAAACTCCAATATTTGATGAGGAAAAATTGGAAGTTGAGGTAGAAGTTCAACATTTGGATGTTGAAATTGTCAATAAAAATATTGAAGAAGTGGTTAAATGTGAAAAATTAGAAGAAGTGGTTGAGAAAAAAGAAGAGGATGAGCTAGAAAATCTTGAGTTAGAGGAAGTAACCAAACTTGAGAGAAAAGAGATAGAGGGGGGCGAGCAAGAAGTTGCAAAAGGAGAACGAGGTGAAATGAAGGCCCTCGTAGTTCAAAAGGTGGAATTGAGGGTGATAATTCATAAATACAAGGATCCATACCTTGTACCTCATGAACCTAACATTTCCCTCCCCGCTTTATTTAATTTTGTCTTGCAGGTTAAACGTGCTTGGAAATTTGGACAACACTACCAATGCCCACAGGAGTTTCTACTTCAATCCATTCATGTAACCCAAGTTACAGGATACTATTGGTCATCCCTCTGGCATGGAAGCAATCATTTTCCGTTTGATCCAGGAGGTGAAGTGAAACAACAAGAACAAAGCTATGATTCGGGACGAATCATCCTAAAGAAGGAGGGTATGATGTGTTCCGGACCCTCGACAATCGGAGTCATAGCAGGCTTGACGGAAAAAGTTAAATATTCAAGCCAAATAAAAGTTCAATCCAGTCAACCATGTCGGAATTAGATGCATAATATGTATTTTTCGAGTAGAAATGGGCCACTAAGCAAAACTCATGGGCAAAAGCCCTTGAACCGACTGATTTTATGGCCAAATTCCATCATTTGGGGCTTCAAAACAGCAAGTCAATTATGCTGACGGAAATTAGGGTTTTTGCGTATTTTTAGGTTAAATTTTGTTTTTAATTATTTGTTTGCCTATTTTAGAATTTTAGTCTAATTAGAATTCTATTTTGAGTCAATTAGCGGCTAGGTTATTTTACTTATTTATATTCCTTTCCATTCATTGTAATGCAGACTTGAGACTTCGATTTTGATATAAACAGTTTTTATTGAGGATTCAATAAAAGTTATAGGTGGATTCCTATATTTTTCGAACTTATCAAGAATATTTCTTGTGGCGTTCAAAAATCGAACTTATCAAATATTTGCTAGAATATTTGTGACGTTCAAATCAGAGACTTATCAAGGAGATTGGGCAATTCCTTGTTGCGTTTCGAAAGTCGTGGTTCTTTATTCCGCATCGTCGAGTCATCGCGTCATGAATATCGGGTCATAATTCATCCGTCCAATCAAAACCTGAGTTCGGAACTTTCCGGCGTTTCTTCCGCACTTCGAATCTCATCACCACGGGTATTACTGAGGAACAAATTAAGATGAGGGCTTTTCCATTCTCGCTAAAGGATGCTGCTACTGATTAGTTGTATTATCTACCATCCGGACCAGTAACCACCTGGAACGACATGAAGAAGCTATTCCTAGAAAAGTACTTTCCTGCATCAAGAGCAGGGGCGATCAGAAAGGAAATATGCGGGGTGCGCCAAAACAATGGTGAATCATTATATGAGTATTGGAAGAGCTTCAGGAAGCTCATCTCGAGCTGCCCCCATCATCAGATCAGTAAGCAACTCTTGGTGCAATATTTTTATGAATGTCTGGCACCGATGGATAGAAGCATGATAGATGCCGCGAGCGGAGGTGCATTGACGGACAAGACACCGGAACAAGCATGAGCTTTAATCTCCAATATGGCTGAGAACACTTAGCAGTTCAACTCCAACAGGGATATGCAAGTTTGGCGTGTAAATGAGGTGAGTAGTTCCAATATTGAAAGTAAACTTTCTGAACTAACAGATCTTGTAAAATAACTTGCTATAGGGAAGTTACAACAAGTCAAGACCTGTGGGATATGCGAAAATCTTGGGCATCCAACGGACGCGTGTCCGGTGTTGCAAGAGGGAAATGGTGAACAAGCAAATGCTGCAGAGGGTTTTCCGTTCCAAAGACAGCAGTACAATCCATACTCCAATACCTATAATCCTGGATGGAGGGATCACCCAAATCTAAGTTATGGAAATAACAAGCCCCCGGGTTTTGTCTCTAACAAACTGCAAGGGAAATTTCAACAAAAAGGGAATTTCCAATCTCAGGGGAAGTATCAGCAAAGACCCCAAAACTCAGGTATCTCCCTTGAAGATACGGTTAAAACTTTGGCTTCTAACACACTTCATTTCAACAGGACACCAAGTTCAGCATTCAAAATCTGGAGAACCAGATGGGTCAAATGACTACAGCCATCAATAGATTGGAGGCCCAATCTGGAGGCAAATTTCCATCTCAACCCGAGATAAATCCTAAAAACGTGAGTGTCATAACTCTACGGAGTGGAAAAGTGATTGAAGGTTCGCAAAAGAACGAAATTGAAAAGGAAGATACAAATTCACAGACCTCGAGGGTAAAATCCAACTCTAACTCAATTGTTAAATTGACCCTACCTCCTTTTCCTAGCAGGTTAGCAAAATTGACTAAGGAGGGCAAGGAAAATGATATACAAGAGATGTTCAGGAAAGTGGAAATCAACATTCCATTGTTAGATGCAATAAAGCAAGTGCCCCGATATGCAAAGTTTTTGAAGGACCTGTGCACCAATAAGAGAAAGCTAAAGGGAAATGAAATGGTAAAAATGGGTGAGTCCATATCTGCACTTCTTCAAATAAAATTACCTCCCAAGTGTAAGGATCCAGGTATGTTTACCATACATTGTTAAATAGACAATAAGAAAATAAATCGTGCTTTAATAGACTTAGGAGCATCAATCAATGTAATGCATAGGTCCACCTATGTTTCATTAAAACTTGCCAAACTGACTGAAACTAATGTTATAATTCAACTAGCTGATCGTTCTAATGCTTATCCTAACGGGGTAGTTGAAGACATTCTAGTGCAAGTAGGCGGGTTAGTGTTTCCTGCAGAATTTTATGTATTGGACATGAATGATGACCACTCCCCCAACTCTACTCCTATTTTGTTAGGTAGACCATTTCTAAACACATCTAAGACCAAGATAGATGTTAGTAGTGGCTCACTTACCATGGAATTTGATGATGAGATTATTCAATTCAATATTTATGATTCTGTGAAAAATCATGACGATGATAATCCTGTTCAGTCTGTTAATGTGATTGATTCTTCAGCATAGGAAATTTTTGAACTTGGTGGAAAGGACTGGCCAAAGTCACCACAATCAGGTAAAATCTCTCAGGTCGCATCACCAATTTCTAATGAAGAGTTTCTACCCTAATGAAGAGCATGAAGAAGAAAAAGGCGCTGCTCGAGAGGCAACCCGAGAGGGGTGTTCCTTTACTCCCTCAAATTGTTATTTTTTATTTTCATTTTTGTCATTTTTCTTATTAGTAAATTTCATTCACCAAAGAAAAAAAAATTCAGTGGCCTTGCTATGGCCGTAAGTTAAAACTTTACGGCCGTAACTCTTCTCCATCGAATTTATCCAGAGGCCTAATTACGGCCGTAACTATATTTTTTACGGATGTAGTTGATTCTTTCAATTTTTTTCAGATTGTAACTTACGGCCGTAATTAATATCTTCACGACCGTAAGTTTCGCAAACTTTTAAAATTCCATCTTTTCTTCTGATTCCGTTCACATTCCCCTCTTTTGTTTTGTATTGTCATGCTCCACATTGAGGATAATGTGGAATTCAAGTGTGGAAGGATGATTATCTATTGTTATCTCTGTTTTATTCATCTTCATTTAGTTTTTTTGTTAGTTAGCTTTAATTGTGTTTAGACCTACATTTTGGTATAATAGGAAGCGGCCTCATTTATGATAATTTTTGAACCACCAACTTCCTAAATTGCATAATTGGACAAACAATGAGCACATAGAGATAAGTTTTCCAATAATTTCTGAGTTGGTTTGAAAATGGGGATAAATTGAAAAATTTCTGCAACTTAATTGAGTCAAACCAAAATTGATATGATAAAATAACACCCCGAGTAACTTCATTATATCCTTATCCCCTAGATTTTGAGTTCGGAATGAAGACTGAGCAATGACTTATACTCATAATTGGATGGGAGGAATACATATAAACCATAATTTGTGAGCTTTTGAGCTACTTTTACTCTTTATATTAAGCTCTATTTTTTTGATGTGTGTCATGTATGGTTGGTTTGTGCTTGGATGTGCTTTTTTGTGCATGCCATTGTAGCTTCTTGGCTCAAGTGCAAAATATAGTAAAGGCATTATGTTAAACCAAATTTGACCTGTTAAAAGAGCCTACTATGATACATGTACCAATAGAAGCCCTTTGAGCCTTAGCATTTCCTTGAAATTTTGATGTCACGCTACAAGCCATGAATACCCTTTCTTTCGCATTGTCTCTGTTTTGAACCCATAGAGAAGGGATTTGCAAGCTTTTGTTGATTGAGGATCATGCTGTGGTCTAAGTCTAAGAAGTTGCAATGGTTATCTTGTGTTGGGCGATGGTTGTGTAATGGACTGAATTCAGGGGAATGTAATTCTATCTTGTACCAATTGTTGACTGCGTAATGATTTGAATAAAAGAGAAAAAGTTGTAGTCTATACTCAAAAAAAAAAAGAGAGAGAAAGCAATGAAAAGAAAGTTTAGTCAAGAAAATTAGTAGTCAAACACTCAACTTGTGAAAAAAAATAAAATCAAGTCTTAACTAAGTTGGGTAGCGGGAAACAATGAAGTTCATATTGAGAGTGAATGAAGTAATGTCATTTTGAATTGACTTAGCTTGCAAAATTCCTTCTTGACTCAGCCTAAATATATCCTTTTATCCTGCCTGACCTGAAGCCCCGTTACAATCAAATAAAGACCTTTACTTTGCACTTATGTTATTATTGGCTCCAGTTATGACATTTGAGCAGTCTGTGGTAATAGATTCTTCATGCAGTGAGTTGAGTGAAAGTTCTCACCCTTATACAGTTTGTGCGAAGAGAGAAATATCTAGTGAGGGTGTTAACTCCCATTACATATGCTTATGAGTAGTTTGAATTGCTTGGTCTATATTCCGTGCTTTCAAGTTGGCCAAAAAATAACACCCATGTAGTAAATCATTGATAGAGGTTAAGAGAGAACTCATGTAAGGTGGGAGGATACAAGCCACATTGGGAAATGAATTGGGCCCGGGGGTATTGATTTTCATTTTTGTTCAGAAGATATTGGATGATGCATCTCTTGCACAGACTAACGCACTCAGGTTATGCAATTGAATTTTCATGGTAAAAGAGAAGTGGGCTGTAACCTTGACTTTTCGATTGTATGTCTATCTTTTTGTTTGAGTTATGTTTCTTTTCTTTTACATCATTATTTGAGGACGAACAATGGCTTAAGTGTGGGGGGGGGGGGATTTGATAAGTGCTTTATTAGCACGTATTTAATTCACTTATTATCTTATTTTGTTATTGGTTTGATCATATTGAAGTATCGTTTAATGCACTTTTACTTATTGTGCTATGTAAGGTCAAAAAGAAGAAAAGAAAGGAAACAAGACCAAAGAAATACAACAAATCAGGAAGTGAGGTTCAAGGGCATATTCAAAGAGCTCCAAATCAATAATGGCATGTGCAAATAAGATTAGATTAAAAAATTATGGTCAAAGAAGATTTGGGGTGAAGTTGGTAATCAAAAACCCGCAAGGATTGTGATCATGAATTTTAGTCATAGATTGAATCTCAATTTGGTTATAGAAGACATTCGAATTTTGGAAAAGCTATTTCACAAATAATTTTAGATATTTCAGTTTTATCTCCAATGCAACTTGAATCACCACAATCAGACTTCGAGAGATAAAGTTATGACCAAAACATCAAGCATAAGCACTTCTCAGCAGAGATGCACTTACGACCGTAAATGACAAAGTTACGGCCGTAACTTCCAAATTCCGAAAATTTTCAGTAGCTCACTTACGGCCATAAATGACAAAGTTACGACCGTAACTTGCTCGCCAAGAAATTTTCTTATCTGATTCATTTCATAATTTTGGTATATCTTGTGGGTAAAGCTATGGCACGATTTTGGGAGTATTAAAGGAGCAAAATCACTACAAAAAGGAGGGTGAACATTGAAGAAAATTGAGAGCAAAATATAGAGTATTCTTGGGAGATTCCAAGCACAAGAATATCAACAACAATGAAATTCACGAAGCAACTTGAAGAATCTACCACAACCATGCTAGGCTAAATTCCATATCTTGTTCAAAGGGGAAGTTGTGTTATTCAATTATGTTATTTTCTTCCTAGAAACTAGTAACGTGAATTAATTCCTTTATTTCAATTGTTAAATTATTATGTTTTGAATGTTCATTGAGTTTATTTGATTAATAGTTTAATTTGGCCAATTGGATTATTGATTTTTGGATTCATGAATATGCTATGTTTAGATTCTTGATCCGTAATTGTCATTGAATCTTTACTTTAGTAGCAAATAAATATCGTGCAGATTTAGTAATAATTCAACTTGGATTGATTAATTCAAGATTGTGTAATTAACGATCCAATTCAATCTATTCTTCTAAATTTTCATACTAGTCGTGCATTAAATCCTAAGAGCTTGTTTAGGATTGTCCGTGACTAGAATTGGTTCGAAGAACTTGTTTTGAATCAATACACATAAGGAAGAATTTAGATAACCAGAGCTTGTTGATTATTTATGATTGATAATTGAATAGGGATATAAACACGTTACAAGAAAGAGTATAACATTAATTAAGGGCACAACCGAACCCGAGAACAAGATTTCTTCTTATATTATTTCTCTAGTCATATTTAATTGTTTATTTTTATGCATATTTTTTATTCAAGCAATTTTAAACAACAAACCCCCCATTCCATTCTAATTGATCGTACAACTAAAATTAGTTTCCGTTCCTCGTGGGATCGGCCCTTACTCTCGCTACTACATTATTAATTAATATTTAGCGAGTAAGGAATTATTTATTATTTTTGTGCATCACGACACGCATCAGTATCTCTATACCCAAAGACTGTAAGTCTACATTTCTTCTCGTGTCTATTGTTTCTTAATACTTCTCAAGTACTCAATAATACAAAAAGTGTCGTACATAGCGTCGTGTTTAAGAAGATTTTATTGTCACACAATCAAGTATGGGATAGAATCTTACATTGTATTCATTCATGCTAATCCCATTAGCATTTTATCTATGTACATGGATTTAGAAATCAAAACAACCTTCCTAATCTATCTCTATAGATTCTGTTTCCCAAAGTGAAAGTCTTATTTCTCATCCATCATGGAATTTTTTTAAATAATTGCACACTTTCATGGTTAGAGATTCAACATCTTATCAATAATATGTCATCTACATATAATATGTTTGGATATTTAAGGATTCAAAACATTAGGATCGTGTCATGCACAAATCTCTTGTCAAGATTCCCTTCAAAGAATACTATTTGTATCCATTTCAAAAATCCCATAGTTATAGCATGTTGCTACCATAAGTAGAATCTGAATTGATTCAGAGTAAATGCATTTACAACCTATGGGTCTTACCCATTTCAGCCAAATCAAACTTGTTCCAAAACTTGTTTTTATCTCGGATTCCATGGCTTCATGTCATCTTATTTAGTCAACATTTGACTTAACTTCTATGTAAATATAGACTCATTATCCATGATGACTAATACAATATCAACAATCAGAGATGTGTAACTCAATGGAGTATACATGATCCTAATATCTTTACATGGAGATAGTGCGTTCTCAGTCGTCACTACGTCCTAAGTAGCGTGCATGTTCCTAACATTGATCTGTACCTCATCCAATGCAAGCGCAGATTCTAGCTTAAATAATCGATTAAATATATATGTGATATAATGAATTATTTCATGTTCTACTTTTACTCCCACTATTTTCTGTTATATGAAATATTTCTCTAAGATATTGATAAAATTCGAGTTAGACTTTCTTTCTCAATAAGAACGTAGAAATAATATCCAACTATCTTTTGGATATCTCACAAATATATATTGGACTAAGACTATTGCTTATCCAAATTTGGTATACTTTTAATAAGTATTAAGGTCTCAAATCTTAACGTAAATCTTAACGTAAGGAAGATTTGACAACTGAAATCCATATCTTTTATGGACCAACCGATTCTTGTGGAACACGACTAAGTGTGTGACATAAAACATTTAGTGCAAAGCTCCAAAAACTGTTTTGGAGATTTTGCGTGGCTTCATCAATGATTGTATTAATTGCAATCATTCTCCTTTCAGATGTTCTCATAACATAATCTTGAAGTCAATCACTCTAAAATATTCTTCAAATTGATCAAATCTATGTGCTTGGAATATTTTTTCTCATTTTGGCCTTCTTATTTGTATATGTATTATTCGAACTTTTCAAACTCGCAAATTTAAATTTCATTATAAATAACAATGAGTATCAAGGTCATCTAATGACTAAAGACCACTTTGACACATGTCCACTTGCATCCAAATGTAACAGGCTCAGTGAATCAACCATCATAATTTTCCTTTTTTCAAGAAAAATTGACATTTCAAACATTTTTGACCACACATTCTTCCAAAAATATTATTTAAAATCATATTATTCAATATTTAATCAAGTACTTGATTATATATATATATATATATATATATATATATATATATATATATTGAATTTGTCAAGTACTTGATTGTCTTGTAACTTATCTAGTACTTATAAGTTTACGCTAAACCTAATTAGGATAGGGATAATGGACTTGGTCCAACCCAAGTCCGATCCAACTAATTGGGCTTCTACACTATTCCAATAATTTCATCAACTTTCATCAAAATAAAAAATTAAATTTAATCACATATTCAATGAAATTTACAATTTTTCAACTATACATTTCATCAACTTTCATCAAAATCTATTAAAAGTTTGATTTCAACCCACAAAACAACGGTTTAATATCTGATTAAAATCAGACATGAATAAGATAATTAATTTAAAATAAAGTATGTGTGATATTTATATTTTAATTGTTATCAATAGACTCCAAATTTACGCCCCAGATTTCATGACATACAGAAATTTAAAAAAAAAATCCCAAATCAGAATCACAATCCAATCCAAGAAAAATACATCAAAATAATCAAGAAATAATTATCAAATTTCTATGTTGGTCACAATTTCAACTACTTATATCAGAAATTATGTTTTTAAGTCAGCCACAAAAACTGGCAGACATACAACTGTTCGGAGGCTGCTTTGAATTAAAAATTAGTTTATTTCACAATTTCCGAGGTAGATGGATGGTTAAAAAATGGAGAGAGAAAATGTATATGTTAGAGATTGATTTGAAAGTGTTCATAAAACAATTTAACTGTTTTCTCGTTGTGGAATCCGATTGTAAGATATGACCTCAAATTTAATGACAAATAAATATGATAAAGTAATGTTAAGCTGCAAAATAATATGCCCCTTTTTTGTTCCCATTTTTTTTTCATACTTTTGACCTATAATTTTTACTTTTCAACTCAATCTACACTCCCCACATTCTTCAAAAACTCAGCTTTTCTCAACTTTCTTGAAAACTTGATGGGAATCAAACAAGGGCTATATATACATTTAAAAAAAGACCACCGTTAAGGGACATAACTATTAGCAAGAAACAATGATTATTAGATTAATATCCATTCGATATGGGAGTTTATTGAGGTTCTTATATTGCTCTAGTGAATTTGAAGTTCTATTATGTCTGAAGATCAAAAAGAGACCGTAATCTGAGAAAAAAACTAGAGATGTCCAAGATAAAATAAGTAAAAGAGATCGACTTTTACATCTCTTTGGAATGAATAAATCCATAAAATCTAATGCAAAATTCTTAATCACTTTAATTCAATAAAGATATAAGAAACAATACAAGTTAAAAAAGTTAATGTTATCTTACGAAATGGACTAAGAATGGCAATTACTAACTACTGATATATTGCAACATTAATCCCAGATGAGCTAGGTTTTGATATAAACCCAAGCAGTGATAGAGTTCGTCCTTCAATGCTCTCGCATGCAAAATTAGGCTACTCTTTGATGTTTTTTTAAAAGAGTTTATTTAAAATGAATAGTGATTTTTTGAAAAATGTGTGGTTAAAAAGTAGAGAATATTTTTTGAATTTACTTGTAATAATATATCATCACTATCACTATCACTATCACTACTACTTTAAAAGTGTGGATAGGGAAGAATCTTTCCCTTGACAAGTTTGCCCTCACACATTTTACTCTAAACCAAGAATACCCTTTCTTAATACTATTGCATATATTCAGAGTCCATTTGGTAGTGAATTTTTTTTACTTCAACTTTTCAAATTCAATCTCAACCATATATTTTCAGTCAAGTCCACATTTTTAGTTTTTCAAACTTTTTAAAACTACACATCCATCAAAAAATAAAAATAAAAAATCACTCTAAATTTTTCACATTACCAAACGGGAAATTATTATGTGTGTGTTTGGTATTATTTAAAAAGAGTTTTTTTGAAATGAATAGTGATTTTTTGGAGAATGGATGATTGAGATTTGTTTGAAAAATAAAATGTTGTGGACTTGACTTTTAATAGATGGTTGAAATTGAGTGTCATTGAAAACAAGAGAAAAAGTTTAAAGTAAAACAAACAAGGGCTATATCATCATATCATCGAGAAACAAAAGGTCACTTCTGGCTCCCACGATCATCACTACTCACTACTACTTTAAAAGTGTAGATAGGGGAGAATATTTCCCTTGACAAGTTTGCTCTCACACATTTTATTCTAAACCAAGAATACTCTTTCTTAATACTATTGCATATATTTAGAGCGAGTTTGGTAGTGAAAATTTTTTTACCTCAACTTTTCAAATTCAATCTCAACCATCTATTTTTAGTCAAGCTCATATTTTTTTGGTTTTCAAACTTTTTAAAACTACACACCCATAAAAAAAATTAAAAATAAAAAACCACAAAAATCAAAAAATTTCATATTATCAAACAAGATGTTATTATGTGTGTGTTTTGTATTATTTAAAAATAGTTTTTTTGAAATGAATAGTGAGTTTTTGGAGAATGGATGATTGAGATTTGTTTGAAAAATAAAATATTTTGGACTTAATTTTTAATAGATTGTTGAAATTAAGTGCCGTAGAAAAAAAAGATTAAAGAAAAACAAATAAGGGCTCTATCATCATATCATCAAGAAACAAAAGGTCACTCCCAGCTCCCACAATCTCTCCCCATTTGAAAACCCACCAAGAACCCCAAGAGCCAAGTAAAAGTAATGAAAGGAAAAATCCTATTTGGGCAGTAATCCAAATGAAATTAATCCTCATTACAGGTATGTAGTATGTACTTTTTCATTATTTCTCTATTTTAAAACCTATCATTCTTGATCTATGTTCCACCCTGATTTCGTTTGTTCATAGTGGAACAAATTGGAGCTGGAGCAACCTGAATCACCCTTTCTATGGCTTAGGTTAACATGTGCTACTCATCAACCAATTTAAGAATAAATTTCTCCACAATTGTCGTCGTGTACAAAATCTTTAATTTATTTTTCTTTGTTTAAAAAAAAAACCTTTTGTAGCATGTTTTAGCTCGTGTTCTTTAATTACCTCAATTACCTTAAAATTGAGTATAGAGCTTCAACTTTAATACTCATATCATGTATTGTTTACGTGAGACGTGCAATGCACGTGCTTATTACTAGTTATTTATAAATGTATGGTTGAAAAGAAGAGAGAAAAATGAGTAAAAAATTTAAAGGGAGGCAAATACGAGCAATTGCATTTATATCAAATTATAATTACAGTCTTAAAATTCATTAAAGACAAGAATGCGCAGTAAAAGACCAAAAAACCATCATGACATTTGATGTTGATTGAAAACATTTGGTTCGTGACATTTCGTGACCATCAGGTCGTGCTTCCAGTGCCCTTCATTTGTTTGCATAACGCTAGACATGTAAATAAGTAATTAAGTATGGTCATATATTGATAGGCAAAGCCTTTGATAAGAACTTAGATTAGAAGATGACTAATATTGAAATCAAAATACCATATTATGAACAGTTTTAGAATTCCCCTAGCTCATATCGCTGACGAGAACTAGGGCTTTATCCCACGTATGGTGCAGTGATGGAGTTACAAATTTGAAATCATGCCAAATAGGGAAAATCATTGGGTCAAAAGTGGAAAATAGAGATGCAGTTGAAAGGGGTGTTCTGCATGGCTTCAAGATGGAGGTGAAAGGTAATCAAAACTTATTCCTTTTCCAATTTGGTTCTATGACCGATAGACAGAGGATTTTGGTGGGAGGCCCATGGTTGTTCAATAACCAACTCCTTGTGCTCAAAACTCTGGATGAAGTAGGGCATTTATCGAAGATGACTTTCGAAAGTAATGCTTTTTGGGTTCATCTTTTGAATGTGCCTTTGGTATGCCATACCGAACGAGCTCTGAGAGAGATTGGGAAGCTTATTGGAGAGGTTTTAGAAGTGGATCAAGCTAGCGGAGTTCTATTGTACATAACCAAGCCGCTAAAAAGGGGATTTTTGTTCATCTGGAATCCATGGGAAAGGAGTTCCAAGTTCCTTTACAATATGAACGGTTGCCAGATATGTGTTTCCGATGTGGGGTGATGGGACATCGTATGAATGAATGTCTGCAGGAAGGATTTTTCGAAGGGGAAGTGAAAATCCTGAAATATAATGATAAAATCAAGGTGCAAGTGGTTTTTGGGAGGCGCAAACAACACTCCCCGAAGAAAAACAATGGGGGCAGGGGGAAGCTCCAATATGGTTGGAACAGAAGAACAAGCATTTAAGGAACCCGCATTCAGCGAGGCGAGGGGAATTATGATTAGTAGAAACTAGCAGTCAGGAGAAAATGAAATAGGTTCGGAGTCAATGGGAAGCAGTATGGATAGAAGAACTTCCGATAATGGAAAAACCATAGCTAGTATACCTACATGCTCGGATGGAGGAGAGGTAGCTGCCCGGGAGGAGGTCAATAGCTCGATTGATAATGTTGCGGAGGAAAAAGGTAAGTTGGCCGGGAAAAGATGGAAAAAACTTGCAAAGGGTGCTAGGGGACCAACAATCTATTCTCCTGGAAAACGACTATTAATGGGAGGATTCGTGGGTTCGAGGAGTAAGGGAAAGGAAAGTTCTGGGAGTAAAATAAACTTACCCTGGCATGGGGAGGATAAGGAAGGCGGCAAAAGAGGTAAGATGGATGCAGCCTTTAATGATTGTGAATATGTGACAACTAACCTCAAACTGGCGTGTCCTGTGAAGAAGGACCGCTGGATACCATGAATTGCCTTAGTTGGAATGTACAGGGGATGGGGAACCTCTATACTATAAACTCACTACGAAATCTTATCCATAATTATTCCCCTGGTCTTGTTTTCCTGTTAGAAACAAGACTATCCGGTGTTAAGGCAGCTAGAGTTAGAATCCCTCTGGGTTTTGGATCAAATTTTGTGGTTGATAGTAGGGGTAGAAATGGGGGCCTTACGCTTTTATGGAGTGAAGATGTGGAGGTTCAGATAAAATCATTCTCTAAAGGCCACATAGATGCGCTTATAAAGACTAATGGGGCTGATCCTTGGCGCTTTACCCGGTTTTATGGTAACCCAGCTACCAGCAGCAAAGAATTATCATGGGAAATTCTTAGGAGACTGAACAGGATGTATGATCTCTCTTGAATTTGTGTCGAGCATCTCAATGAGACTGCCAGTCTGCAGGAGAGGCTGGGAAGCAAATTCTGGTCCTTCCAATATTGCAAAAACTTTTGTAAAACTCTATTGGACTATGAATTGATGGATTTGGGGTTTAAAGGGCCAATGATGACTTGGAATAATGGTAGATTGGGAGAATTTCATATCTAAGCCCAACTGGATAGAGCGATTGGCAATCCGACATAGCTTGAACTCTTCCCTCGAACAGAGGTCCTCAATCTACCGTATGCAAGCTCGGACCATCAACCTCTGTTAGTGAAAATTTATCGACAACAGGAAGTTAGGAAGAGCGAGGGCTTCTTTTCAAAAATGAAATTCGAACCTTTTTAAATTTCTGAAGAGGGGTACTCCAAGATGGTTGAGGACTGTCTTAGTAGGATGATCGGAAATGGAGAAGGGCCAGATCCTTTTGTGAATTTGAAAATGACTCTTGAAGATTGCCTTGAGGAATTGGGTAAGTTGAGTAGGACTAAATTGGGGCAAAGGAAGAAAATCCTTGCTGCTTGCATGAATAGAAGAGATCATCTTCTGAGTTCTAATTTCCAGGGTCAAATCATGAATGAGGTGAAGGAATTAGAAGAGGAGGTAGCATTGCTTAACAGAAGGGAAGAAACTTATTGGAGACAAAGGGCTAGAGTTGATTGGATGGACGGTGGGGGACCGAAATACTAAGTTTTTCCACAAAAGGGCTACTTTGAGAAGTAGGAAGAACTACATCAGCAGGTTAAAGGATTTCGATGGCACCTGGATCGAGGAAGAAGATAAGCTGGTGTCTCATATTATGGGATTTTTCTGTGATCTATTTCATAGCTCCTCCCCAACTGAGGAGATCTTGGAGGCAGGGGTTCACCATATCCACAACTATGTCTCAGAGACCGATGCCAGATCATTATTGGAGCCATTCACCAGCGAGGATGTCACGGAAGGCTGTTTAGTATTGGGACGCACAAAGCCCCTGAAACAGACGGATTCCAGGCTCTTTTCTTTCAAAAGCATTGGGATCTCCTTAAGCCCAAATTTTCATCAGCTTGTTTAAAAGTCCTCAACGATGGCCATTAGGTGAACCATCAACTAAACAATTGTGGTGTTAATTCCAAAGAAAGTAGCTCTGAAGTAGATTTCTGATTTTTGCCCTATATCCTTATGTACTATTCTATATAAAATCATCTCTAAATGTTTAGCAACTTGGATGAAAATTGCTCTTCCTTCTCTTATCTTTGATACTCAAAGTGCTTTTGTGTCAGATAGACTCATTACGGATAATGTCATAATTGCTTTTGAGCTCTTGCATTCTTTGAGTAGGCGCAATAATGGCAATAAAGGATTCATGGCCCTAAAACTCGATATGAGTAAAGCATATGACTGGATTGAATGGAGATTCATTGGAGCAGTCATGAGGAAGATGAGATTCCTAGAGAGTTGGATCATGCGTATTATGGATTGCATTTCTACGTCATAAATTTCTTTTTCCATTAACGGTCGGAAGAAAGGCTGTGTGGTTCCCTCACGTGGACTTAGACAAGGTTGTCCACTATAGCCATAACTTTTCATTTTGTGCGCTGAAGCTTTCTCTGCCCGACTCCGAGGAGAAGTCTCATGTGGTGAATTGACGGGGATGAGATGTAAACGGGAAGGACCGCAGATCAGTCATCTCTTTTTCACAGACGACTCGATTCTGTTCTGAAGAGCCGAGATTGCGGATGCAAACATCATGATGATAGTTATCCAACAGTAAGGTGCGGCTTTAGGGCATTTCATTCTCCCCAAATGTACCACCCGATCGTCGTAGCTTGATTGAAGATATTCTTGGGCTTCCTTCACTTAAGCACCATGACACGTACTTCGGCCTTCTCTCCATGGTGGGAAGAAATAAAAAGAAGACATTTGGTGTTATCAAGGACAAAATTTGGAAAAAGGTCCAGAGTTGGCATCATAATCTGTTTTCTAGGGCTGGGAGAGAAATCATGCTCAAGGCGGTTTTGCAAGCCATTCCCACATATATATCATGAAAGTGTTCAGGCTTCCAAAAAATCTTTATTCCAGAATTTGTGTTATCTTCTCTAGATTTTGGCGGGGGTCCAAAGTGGACAAAAAGAAGCTTCATTGGATCAATTGGAAAATAATGTGTAAGAATAAGAAGGAAGGAGGGCTTGGGCTTTGAGATATGTCTATTTTCAACCAATGCTTACTGGCCTCCCAATTTTGGTGCTTAATTCATTGTCTGGAGCTGCTCGTGAGTCGTGTTCTGAAAAATAAATATTTTCCTAATTGTAGTATTCTCGAGGCGGAGGCAAAACCAAGATGCTCTCATGTGTGGTTGAGCTTGTTGTGGGGAAAGGAAGTGATAAAGAAGGGATGCCGTTAGAGGATCGGGGATGGGAAAAGGGTGAGAATTTTTTATGATGCATGGCTTTTAAGTGGAACGGCGTTGAACGTCCTCTCCCCTTGGATTCATGGACTTGAATTGGTCTTGGATCTCAAAACGGTTAGTGTAGGTTGGAATACTGACCTTATTAAAAGCTCTTTCTGGCTAGTCGATGCTTTTAGGATCCTATCACTTCCCTCAGGAAATCCATGTGTCCTAGATAGAATTATTTGGAATCCTTCAACGGATGGGGCGCTTCTCAGTCAAGAGTGGTTACTGTTGAATGTTGGGTGATTGTCCAAAACAGGAGGATTGCAGCGGTACGAATTCTGGAGGGTGGTGGAAGAAACTGTGGGATCTAGATATTCTTCCACGTGCAAAGCAATTTGTCTGGCTCATCCTTCATAGGGCCATTCCCATAATGTAGAACCTTCAGCATAGACACATCTCTACCCAGCTTTTGTACCCTAGATCCGGCAGTTGGGAGACCAATGCCCATATTTTCCTGGACTATTCGTGGACAAAGGAGTTCTGGAAAAATTTGGGCGTTTGGAAGCTGTGGAAGGATGCACGGTTTGTGAGCCAGGGAATCGATTTCAGAGACCTTGCTCATTTACAGCTCAGACGCATACCAGAAGAATTGGAGAGAATCTGTTTTGGCCTCTGTGCTGTTTGGAAATCTAGGAACGAGTGGAAATTTGAAGGTAAATCTATCTCAGCTGCATATTTGAGCTAGAGTATGGAGGTACAATTGAAGGATTTTAAGGAAGCCAAAAAGAAGTTCTTTGTGAATTGTAATCTGCTTGCGAAAGGGGTGCAAAGATGGATTGGCCCATATTCAAGATCAGATGGTCTCATCCTGGCGACGGATACTGCAGTGAGAAAGAATGATGGTTTCATTGGCCTTGGAGGTTGGTTTAGGGATGAGTTTGGGGTGGTAATTTCAGCCTACGCAGTCCGAGTTCGGAGCTTTGCAGATGTATTTTTAGCTGAAGCATTGGTAATTAAAGAGGGAATCCATTTTGCTACGGCAAACCAACTTCCCATCAAAACAATTGAGAATGATGCACTTCGAGTTATCCAGGGGTTTGTGTCACATGATTGTTGTGACCCTTATGCCAGGGTTCTTGTTAATGTTCGTGACCTCTTGATTCGTAGTAATTGTTGTTCATGTTACTTTATTCCTAGAGATAGGAATTTAGTAGCCCACAAGTTAGCATAATATGCTATTTCTACTGCATGTAATCATCTATGGATTGATTGTATTCCTTGGTTCATTTCCCTAAGTTATGGTGAAGGGGTTTGAACCTTGTTCTCTTTTGTTTTGAATGCAATTATCCATTAAAAAAAGTAAAAAATCAAAAATAAAAATAAAAAAATAAAAAAGAAGATGACTAATATTCATAGAACTTATCTTCTATTCATACAATTAAGTGTTCATTCTGAATACTCTCCAAAACTTTTTATGAAACATGAAGGGGAAATATTGTTAGATTTGAGCCCTGTTTAGTGGGGAATAAAATTAATTTTTTTAGCATATTTTAGTACAAGTTGATGAAATGTGTGGTTAAAAGGTTATGAATCCCGTAAAACATGTGATTGTTAATTGTTGACTTTATCCTATATTAAATTCTAGATTATAGTCCTTACCAAACAAGGCCTGAGCAAAACAATGAATTACTTATTATATTATTTGACTTTTTTTTATTTTTTTAATTTGAAAATTATACCTTGCTTTGGAGGGATGAAGTCACTTGGCGTAATCATTTTCCATCATTCTTGTCAATTTCAAATCTTATTCCATGACCTTGTAGGTTTGTTAAATTATAGATAGAAAATTACAAATATTCATTGTCAACTTTTTTTAATGCTTTCGATTCCACTTCCCATTAAAAATCTAATATCCCGATCAACCACGGGATACGCCACGGGGATATCCTTTTTATTTATTTTTTTAATTTTGTTTTTGTTCCTTTTTTCGTTATTTTTTTAGAATTAAATCTCTTTGTGGACTTAAAATAAATATTTTTATTTAGCCCTTGTTTGATTATCATACTTTTTGAAAAAATGAGTTTTGAATAGTAATTTTGAAAAATCCTGTGGTTAAAAAATGGTTTGAAAAGTAAAAAAAATTGTGGACTTGATTTTTTTGAATTGTTGAGATTGATTACTGTAGAAAAAAATAGTATTTTTCATGAGAAAGTACAGTTGTAAAACAATGGCTTAATTTTTCTAAATTGGTTGTGGTTTAATCATTATGTTGTTGTCATAAATTACAAATAATGAATCAAGTGATTTAACAGAAGAAATTTTACTTGAATTGAGACAAGTTTACATTACAACATTGCGAGATTAAAACAATACAAGTAATGTTCAATGATTCATTCCCATGATCATTACGTATTTATTTGTGTTGTATGGTATGTCAAACATAATACAGTCATTGGATACAGGATAATTGTTTCGTGACTAAGAATTTGCCCAAACCCCAACCAATTTAGAAAAAATTAAATAAAAATATTTAATTTAAGTGGACAAAGAGGTTTAATTTTAAAAAAAAAGGGGAAATAACAAAAACAGAACGAAAAAAGGATCAAAGGCATAAAAAAAGGATATTCGTGGTTGATCAGGATTGTAAAAAGGGAAATTTCCCTTGTACAGGGCCTGTACTACAGGCTCCCTTGTACAAATAGCACCACCCTTGTAAAAATCTATCTATAACAAACTGGGCTCAAACTTCTAAAACGATGAGAAACTTTTTGACTTGATATAGGTCATTTTTTTTATGTATTTTGGCCCATAGTTCTTGCTGTTATTTGTCTAATTTCATGAGTAAAAGTGGAGTTTTGTTTTCTTACCTTCGTACCCATCTATCCACAATACCCTTTTTGCATATGATTATTTTCCCAGATTTTAATTCTAATACAAGTTCTTTTATTTATAATGTAATTTAGCATGTAAGGGATTTTGTGATATGAAGTTGTAGCTAGCTTTCAGCAACTAAAGCAAATGCAGATGCAAGTAAATTTTATGCTCAATTTGCACAATTACGGTGTTCTGTGTTCTTGAAAAAAATTTGAAGTGAGAGATTTCTCTTTAAAAAAGAACGAGAATTGAGTGCATAAAATGGGAGAACAACTAGGGTGCATTTGATAAGGTTTATTTTCCATGGAATTCAACTATTTTCCATCCATTTTCCAGTTTTTGGGTGTTTGATTTGCAAGAGTGATATCATTTGAACTTATTCGTTTCCATTTTGATGAACTTCTTTTTACTTTCAGCAATTCATGGAAGAATGACCCGATAAAAAATTTATGATTGCACCAACTACAAGAAAAGACCTCATGATAGTCAATATGGGCCCTCACCACCCATCAATGCATGGTGTTCTTCGACTTATCGTTACTCTCGATGGTGAAGATGTTATTGACTGTGAACCAATATTGGGTTATTTACACAGAGAAATGGAGAAAATTGAGGAAAATCGAACAATTATACAATATTTGCCTTATGTAACATGTTGGGATTATTTAGCTACTATGTTCACAGAAGCAATAACCGTAAATGGACCCGAACAACTAGGCAATATTCAAGTACCTAAAAGGGCTAGCTATATCAGAGCCATTATGTTGGAGTTGAGTCGTATAGCTTCCCATTTGTTATGGCTTGGCCCTTTTATGGCAGATATTGGGGCACAGACCCCCTTCTTCTATATTTTTCGAGAACGAGAATTGATAAATGACCTATTCGAAGCTGCCACCGGTATGCGAATGATGCATAATTATTTTCGTATCGGAGGAATAGCTGCTGATCTACCTCATGGATGGATAGAGAAATGTTTGGATTTTTGCGATTATTTTTTAAGAGGGGTTGCTGAATATCAAAAGCTTATTACACGGATCGTTCATCGTGAATCATATCTGATTAAGGTACGCTTCCGCTTCAGTTATTTAATTCTTGATAATTCAGCATGATGATTTTAGATCATAGATAAATAATTGTCCGTGATAAAATTTCTAACAAGTGGTATCAGAGCCAATCATCGTGTTGATTATCAGATCTATTTCAAGAGCATATATATGAAACCAAATTGATATTTTATGCGTATTTTTATGCGAATAGCGGGCTGATTTCGAGAATTGATAAATATGGATATATGTTGGTTTCATCATGATTTAAATCGATTGAGTGTGTATATGTATATTCATTCCTGTGACCTGTATGAATATGGTTTTCGAAATCAAGTAGAATTTTTTTTTTGTTGAATCTGATTTTTTTGTGTTGGATATATAGATATAGAATCTGTGTACATGCTTTTCGAAATTAGATGAGAATCGAAAATATGAATCTGTTGAAATTGGGTATGGATTTCATTGATTCGATTTCATTGAAATTGTGTGAATCTTGTATGTATGTATGCGAAATAAAAACTTCGAAAATTGATTCTGGAATATTATATACATGGATTCAGTGTTGAGAATATGGATATATATAAGTTCGGGACTCTGTATTGCGGTCGAAAATTTGGGATTTGGCTTTGATGTGGACTGAATGTGAATTTAACGGTTGAATCTGTGGATTTTATTTATGTTGAGATTGGTGTGTGGATCCGGTTGTGGATAAAACGACGTGAGCTGCGCGTTGCTAGCGGCGGATTTTAGCCGCGTTGCAGACGGTGAATGCGCAGCCCGCGGCGCTGCAGGCGCGCAGCACCGGGGCGGCGCTGCACTCGATACTATAGGCCAGCAGTGCCGGGAGTCGCAATGGCTGTCGTCGGAGGTTGCGCATCTTCCGGATTTGGAGGCGACGGCGGCGGTTGCTAGGGTTTGCAGTTGCTGTAATCAATTTGGGAGCAGGGGGCTGTTCCGGAAATTAGAAGTCTTCAAGGACTTCTTTTGCAATTTTTAGGAAGTTATGATTATTTGCACCTCCAGTCTTTTATGTTTATTGTGTATAAAACTTAAATCCTGAAGTTATAAAAATTATTTAAGTTGGCCCTTAAAATTCTGGAATTTATAACTTCAGCCCCTAAAGTTATAAATTATTTAAGTTGGGCCTTTTAAGGTTAAGGGCTTTGTGTTTCAGCCCCTGAAGTTTGAAAATTTTCATTTTCAGTCCCTTAAGTTTGAAAATTTTCTAATAAAGCACCTAAAGTTCTGAAATTCTCTAATTTGGTCCTCTAAAGTTTGAAAATTTTCATTTTCAGTCCCCAAAGTTTGAAAATTTTCTAATTCAGTCACTAAAGTTTGAAAATTTTCAAGATCAACCTTTAAAGATTGAAAATTTCCTATTTTTGCCCTCTAAAGTTTGTTTTTCTTTCAAATTGGGACCTAAAGTTTGGAATTTCTCTAAATTGGCCAATAAGGTTTTGGAAAAAATTATAATTTAAGTCCTTCAAGCTTAAATTTTTACATAATTGGCCACCAAAAGTTTAAGAATATTGCAATTGACTCTCTCAACTTAAGGATTGCTTTATTCTAAAGTTTTGAATTCTATAATTCAAATCCTAAAGTCATATATATATGCAAATCAGTGGATTTCAATTTCAAATCTTGGTACATCGGACTCTTTTGAGAGATATAATATTCGAAAGTAAGTTAGTTGAAACAACATGTTGCCAAAACAACCTCTCTTGTGGATATTAATTAACTTTGAATATCAGAAGGTATTTGTGTGTGTGTTATTCATTGTGGATATTGATCGGCCCAAAGGAAGGTCAATATTTGACTCGAATTTCACATGCACCCGTGGTGATAAACACGTGGAAATTATTTGGTTTAACGTGTGACCAATAAATCGGTCCAAAGAAAGGTTTATTGGTTAACATGTCTTATTGCCAGTATTTGATCACTACACTAAGGGAAAAATTAGGTGTTTGTGTGTTATTTCATGCGGATATTGATCGGCCCAAAGGAATGTCAATATTTGGCCCAAATTTCACATGAACTTGTGGTGATAAATACGTGACGGTTATTTGGTTTTACGTGTGATCAATAAATCGGTCCAAAGAAATGTTTGTTGGTTGACATGTCTTACTGTCAGTGTTTGATTACTACACCGAGAGTACCACTTACAAGTCAATATTTCTATCCAAAGATTAAATATTGATGTTGTGCTAGGTATCTTGTGATGGGCCCTACCATTATTTGAAAATATGATTTGCATAATAAGGTATTTATGTGAGCTATTTTGTTTTAAGTGTTCTCTATTCGGTTTCAAATTCTGCTAGTAGTATATCTACAAGCTCAAATTTAATCCCTGTATTTATGGAACAAACTTCAAGGATCAAAACAAGAACATTAACTTTTCGTTGGCTGGATGGATCTAGACCGTGTACTAAGGATTGAGCAACCTGCTCCTCTTACGGATGAAAGTTCATCTAATCAAATTCGGAACTTTGAGAAGTGGGATTGCTTAAATTACGCGAGTCTCATGATCATTAAGTACGGCATTCCGGAAGCCTTTAGTGGCACAGTATCTGAGGAGGTAAATGATGCCAATGAATTCCTTGCCGAAATTAAGAAACGTTTTGCGAAAAAAAAAAAACGATAAGGCTGAAACAAGCACGCTTATGCAAAGCTTGATTTCAATAAAGTATAAAGGTAATGTGAAAATAAGGGAGTACATCATGTAGATGTCTCAAACTGTTTCAAAACTTAAGGAACTAAAACTCGACTTGTCTAATGACTTGCTCGTGCATTTGGTATTGATATCGCTTCCTGCACAATATAGTTAATTTAAGGTTAGTTATAACTGTCAAAGGAGAAATGGACTCTTAATGAGCTCATTTCATAGTGTGCAAGCTTCTTGCACAATTCAGTCAATTTAAGGTCATTTATAACTATCAAAGGGAGAAATGAACTCGAAACGAGCTCATTCTGTTTTGTGTGCAAGAGGAAGAAAAGTTGAAGTAGGACAGAACTAAAAGTGTTCACTTGGCAAACACCTCTAAAGATAAGGGTAAGAAAACAAATAAAGAAAATAAAGTTGTTAAGGGTCCAAAATAAAAGAAACCACATAAAGAAATTGGACTCCAACACAGTAAGCAGCTACTTTATTAATTGTTTTGAGCGTTTAAGGGGCTATTAATTTTAAGATCTCACACTTAAGTCAACTTTTGAAATGGGAAATGCAACATTTTTTGAGGATGTTGAGTTTGGGGGAGAAATAAGGTTAGAGATATTGTCTTTAAGGAAGAAGTTGAGGAAGGATCGGTTTCGATTCCTATTGTTGCTTTTGACAATGTGCAAGTTTTTATGCATGTCATTGATCAAGAAGCATATCCGAAACCTCAATTAGACAATATTGAAGAACCTCCCATCCAAAACAAGGTAAATTTCAGAAGTACAAACTCAACAACCTCAATAACTAAAGCCATTAAGGAGATCCACGAGAGAAAGGGAAAGAAATTCTATTCTGGATAATTTAAATAGTATTTTTCCAAGAACATAAGGAAATAATGGAATGGTGGAAGATGGTCCAATCAATTCCATCAGGCCATGCAGGGTTCTAACTCTCAAAAGTGGATTGATGTCATAAATAAGGAGTATAAGCATATGCAAGACAATAAAGTTTGGGATCTTATCCCATTACCAGAAAGTGTTGGTCTTAAACGCATTTTTAAACCAAGAGGGATTTGAAAGGTAATGTGGAAAGATATGAAGTTCGTCTTGTATCTAAATGCTTTACATGGAATGATGACATTGATTGTAAAGAGACTTTCCCTTTGGTTTCTACGAAAGACTCTTTCAGGAAAGTTAGGTTGTTGCACATTTTGACCTCGAGTTACATCAAATGGATACTAAGGTGGCGTTTCTCAATGGTGACATTGATGGGACGATCTATATGGTGCAATTAGTAAACTTTGTGTCAGTAGACCCAAAGAAAATGGTTTGCAAATTAAAGAAATCCATTGTGTACTCAAGCCAGCTTCCCGTTAAGGGTAACATAAATTTCATCACGCAATTATCTCATTTGGTTTTGAGATTAATGTTGTTGATAATTGTATGTATTACAAGTTCAGTGGGAGTAAGTGTATTTTCCTGATTTTATATGTTGATAACATATTGCTTGCCACTAATGATATAGGCATGTCACATAAAATTATGAGATTTTTGTCAAGGAATTTTGAGATTAAAAATCTTGGTGATGTCTCTTTTGTATTAGGAATTCAGATACACAGGGATTGTTCTCGGGGTATTCTTGAATTGTCACAAAAGGGCTATATTGATAAAGTGCTTAAGAGGTTTGGCATGCAAGACAGTAAATCAGGGGACACCCCTATCGCTAAGGGAGACAATTTAGTCTCAACTAATGCCCGAAAAGTTATCTTGAAGTTAAAGAAATGCAGAGGATCCCATATAGTTAAGCTATAGAAAGTCTGATGTATGCTCAAATTTGTATGCGTTCGGATATTGCATACATTATTGGGATACTAAGGAGATATTTAAGTAACCCTGGGATGGATCATTTGGAAAGCATCCAAACATGGGTTATAAGGTATTTAAAGAGAACAAAAGATTACATGCTCACATACAGAAAATCGGATCAGTTGGAGATCATATGGTATTATGATTCCAATTTTTACTAGATGCCAAGAAAGTAAAAGATCCACATAAGGCTACATTTATCTACTGGTTGGAGGAGCTATTTCCGGATGGAGTGCTTAACAGACACTTTAGCTTCTTTCACTTGGCAGCACAGTTGTAGCAATTTTGGGGGCATCTAATTATGGAATATAGCTGCGAAATTTTGTCACAAGGCTGCGTATTTTGTATCGTATAGAAAGACCACTAAAGTTATATTGTGACAATAACTCAGCAGATTTATATTCCAGTAACAACAGGAGCTCAACTAAGTCAAAATACATTGACATAAGTTCCTGGTTGTGAAGGATACAGTTCAGAGTGGACACGTGTCAATAAGAGCACATTGGGACAAACTCCATAATTGCAGATCCGCTTACTAAATTATTACAACCCGAGGTCTTTCATGAGTACATTACTCATATGGGTATTGTATTTCTTAAGGATATTTGATTTCAATGGGAGTTTGTATTTTGGGTGCATTAGACACATTTATTGTCCTTTTGGATACAGTTTAAAGTTAAAGTTATTTACAGCTGTAAGGTTTCAGGTTTATTATCTCTGAACTCGTTTGAGGATGATCTCACTAAAGTTGGACCAGTTGGAAATAGGCACGTTGAAGATCACATTACATGTAATTTCCATGCTACACATCCATACTTGATCCATGTCATTCAGTTATGTCGATATACGTGACCATTGATAGGTTTAGTTACGATTAATGTAGCGAAAGTCGCTTTGATCCTATGTTGATATAATTGATGGACCGGATTGTTTGGGGATGCTTTCAGTAATGATAACAAAATTCTGAGTACTCATAAGGTTTGATACACAATTGTAAGGTTACACATATAGCCCAAGTAGGAGATTGTAAGGATTTTAATCAATCGTGTGGGCTTATATGTGAATTATTGTGTATTGAATAAAAGGCTATCAAATTTGGTTAAGCCCGTTTAAAGTGATCTAATAAGGATTTGGTAAATTCGGCTTTAATGCATCTAATTAATGTATGGGCTTTTATGTGTAGATACCAGGCCATTACTTAATTCATGATGGGCCGGATTAGGTTAACTGGCAATTCAGTATATAAAGTCGGTTATGGTCCCTGAATCCTACGTACTGTTCATTCTGTCTGACATCCCATCATCAGAGAGAAAATTAGGACTACCTATTGATTTGGAAGATCCAACCGTCGAATCGTTCATCGTGAATCATATCTGATTAAGGTACGCTTCCGCTTCAGTTATTTAATTCTTGATAATTCAGCATGATGATTTTAGATCATAGATAAATAATTGTCTGTGATAAAATTTCTAACACACAATTGAAGCAATCAATACAGTTATCGCAAGAGGAAAGACATTAACACAAGTACCGAACTATCCCAATACCAACACTTCTATTTCTTATTTTTTAAGTTTGAATTTTGAATGACTAGAGTTCACACCAGCTGTGGCAACAATTTCTACAATCGTCAAACTAGAGGACTAGTGACAAATGAGTAGAATTAATATGCTAGTACTTCTATTTCTTCCAACATGCATGATGTAATATTAGAACCACGCGTTTCTTTAATTATGCAAGAGAGAACAAACTAACTCACATCAAACAAACAATTTGGAAAGTAATTTAAGCTTAAAAGAACATGAAACTTCTGACCTTGAAATTCAACTTGCAATTGAGAAAAGAAGAACCAACAACTGTATAGATTGCATATACTGATAAAACTTACAAATTACATACACCATAGAAGTTATGAAGTATAGACACCACATAACCAAAACAACTGAAGACAAGCTTTAAAAAAACAACTGAAGACAAGCTTTAAAAAAATTAAAATTAAAATAAAATTGATATTCAATTCAGAGTAACATTTTACAAACCTTTGGGAAGGATCTTCATCGGTAGGGTGATGGGAAACGTGTGAACGACCCATCTTCTTGAACTGGACAAAACTTTGAAGAATAATAACTTAGGGCTCAAAAGTTTTCAAGAAGAAATGACATAACACAATCTGAATACTTACTATTAACGAATTAGGTTGTGAATTTGCTGTAAGGATTTTAATCAATTGTGTGGGTTTATATGTGAATTATTGTGTATTGAATAAAAGGCTATTAATTTGGTTAAGCCCAATTAAAGTGATCTAATAAGGATTTGATATATCGGGCTTTAATGCATCTAATTAAATGTATGGGCTTTTATGTGTAGATACCAGGCCATTACCTAATTCATGATGGGCCAGATTAGGTTAATTGGCAATTCAGTATATAAAGTCGGTTATGGTCCCTGAATCCTACGTACTGTTCATCTTATCTGACATCCCATCATCAGAGAGAAAATAAGGACTACGTATCGATTTAGAATATCCAATCGCCGAATCGTTTATCGTGAATCGCGTTTGATTAAGGTACGCTTCCGCTTAAGTTATTTAATTCTTGATAATTCAGCACGATGATTTTGGATCCTGGATAAATAATTATTATCTGTGAAATAAATTTTCTAACAAGTGCTATCAGAGCCAACATCGTGTTGAATTATCAGATCTATTTCAAACACATATATATGAAACCAAACTGCCGACATATATATATCTATTTGTATATGTATGAATTTCAGTTGAATTTTGTATATATAAAATCTGTTAAAGTTGGGTTTTGTATCTGATTTTCGTGGGTATATATATATTCACTCCTGTGTATGTGGTTTTCGAAATCAGGTAGAATTTTTTTTTTTGTTGAATCTGATTTTTCGTGTTGCATATATATACATATAGAATCTTTATATATATAATTTTCGAGATTAAAGCATAGGATTTCTATTAAATTCTATTAAGATTGTTGAATGTGAATCTGAAAAGTTTATGTTGGATTTTGTATTCGGTATTTTCGCACGGGATCGAATATGGCAGTATGTATTTTACATCAATATTTCCTTGGCTGATGAATTATGCATTTTAATCTATAAAAATGTTGTTCGATTTTTGATTTATGGACGAAGAAGGGATGATTTCTTGAAATTGGGTATGGATTTTGCTGTTGAATATGGTGTTTTGAAATCTGTGAGGGTTCGGTTTTGGATGGTTTTGAGTTGGATTAAATCGCCGGTAATGGGGCACGCAGCGGCGGGATTCATGCTGCAGGTCGCAGCATTGGGAAGACGCGCACGATGGGTTGCGGTAGGCGCAGCGTCACGGCGGGTCTCTTGGTTACAGCGCTGTAGGTGGTGTGCGGCGCCGGTGATGGCGCCGCGCTCTCGGGGGCGGTAACGGCGGCGGTTAGGGTTAATCCGAAACCCTAGCTGTTGCGATTTGAGCAGGGACTTGAGCCAGAAATTGGAAGTCTCCAAGAGCCTCTTTTGCAATTTTGTATAATTTTGTTTAATTGCACCTCTGGTCCTCTATTTTGTTTTGAATTAAATGTTTAAACCTAAATTTATAAAACCATTTAAGTTGGCCCTTAAAGTTCTGAAATTTATAAATTGAGTCCCTAAAGTTATAATTTAGTTAAGTCAGGACCCTTCAAGTTATGAAATTTTATGATTCAATCCCTGAAGTTTGAAATTTTTTCAATCCAGCCCCTAATGTTTGAGAATTTTCAAAATTGGTCCCCTAAAACTTGAAAATTCTCTAATTTGGTCCCTTAAAGTTTGAAAATTTTCATTTTCTGTCCCCTAAAGTTTGAAAATTTTCTAATACAACACCTAAAGTTCTGAAATTCTTTAATTTGGTCCCTAAAGTTTGAAAATTTTCTAATTCAATCACTAAAGTTTGGAAAATTTCAAAATTGGTCCTTAAAGTTTGAACTTTTTTTTTAAAATTAAGTCCCTAAAGTTTGGGAATTTTCTAAATTGGCTCCTAAAGTTTGAAAATTTTCAAAATCAACCTTTAAAGATTGAAAATTTCCTATTTTGGACCTCTAAAGTTTGATTTTCTTTCAAATTGAAACCTAAAGTTTGGAATTTCTCAAAATTGGCCAATAAAGTTTTGGGAAAATTATAATTTAAGTCATTCAAGCTTAAAATTTTACATAATTGGCCACCTAAGGTTTAAGAATATTGTAATGACTCTCATAACTTAAGGATTGCTTTATTCTAAAGTTTTGAATTCTATAATTCAAATCCTAAAGTCAAATATAGATGCAAATCAATGGATTTCAGTTTCAAATCTTGGTACATCGGAATCTTTTGAGAGATATAATATTCGAAAGTAAGTTAGTTGAAGCAACATGTTGCCAAAGCAACCTCTCTTGTGGATATTAATTAACTTTGAATATTAGAAGGTATTTGTGTGTGTGTTATTCATTGCGGATATTGATCGGCCCAAAGGAAGGTCAATATTTGACTCGAATTTCACATGCACCTGTGGTGATAAACACGTGGCAATTATTTGGTTTAACGTGTGACCAATAAATCGGTCCAAAGAAAGGTTTATTGGTTAACATGTCTTATTGCCAGTGTTTGATCACTACACTAAGGGAAAATTAGGTGTTTGTGTGTTATCTCATGCGGATATTGATCGGCCCAAAGGAAGGTCAATATTTGGCCCGAATTTCACATGAACTTGTGGTGATAAATACGTGACGGTTATTTGGTTTTACGTGTGATCAATAAATCGGTCCAAAAAAAGGTTTGTTGGTTGACATGTCTTACTGTCAGTGTTTGATCACTACACCAAGAGTACCACTTACAAGTCAATATTTCTGTCCAAAGACTAAATATTGATGTTGTGCTGGGTATCTTGTGATGGGCCCTACCATTATTTGAAAGTATGATTTGCATAATAAGGTACTTATGTGAGCTATTTTGTTTGAGTGTTCTCTATCGGTTTCAAATTCTGCTAGTAGTATATCTACAAGCTCAAATTTAATCCTTATATTTATGGAACAAACTTCAAGGATCAAAACAAGAACATTAACTTTTCGTTGGCTGCATGGATCTAGACCGTGTACTAAGGATTGAGCAACCTGCTCCTCTTATGGATGAAAGTTCATCTAATCAAATGAGGAACTTTGAGAAATGGGATTGCTTAAATTACGTGAGTCTCGTGATCATTTAAGTGCGGCATTCTGGAAGCCTTTAGTGGCATAGTATCTGAAGAGGTAAATGATGTCAATGAATTCCTTGCCGAAATTAAGAAACGTTTTGCGAAAAACGATAAGGCTGAAACAAGCACGCTTATGCAAAGCTTGATTTCAATAAAGTACAAAGGCAATGGGAAAATAAGGGAGTACATCATGTAGATGTCTCACACTGCTTCAAAACTTAAGGAACTAAAACTCGACTTGTCTAATGACTTGCTCGTGCATTTGGTATTGATATCGCTTCCTGCACAATATAGTTAATTTAAGGTTAGTTATAACTGTCAAAGTAGAAATGGACTCTCAATGAGCTCATTTCATAGTGTGCAAGCTTCTTGCACAATTCAGTCAATTTAAGGTCAGTTGTAACTATCAAAGGGAGAAATAAACTCTAAATGAGCTCATTCTATTTTGTGTGCAAGAGGAAGAAAAGTTGAAGCAGGACAGAACTGAAAGTGTTCACTTGGAAAACACCTCTAAATATAAGGGCAAGAAAACAAATAAAGAAAATAAAGTTGTTAAGGGGCTATTAATTTTATAATCCCACATTTAAGTCAATTTTTGAAACGGAAAATGCAACATTTTTGAGGAAGTTGAGTTTGGAGGGAGAAATAAGGTTAGAGATATTGTCTTTAAGGAAGAAGTTGAGGAATGATCGATTTCGATTCCTACTATTGCTTTTGACAATGTGCAAGTTTTTATGCATGTCATTGATCAAGAAGCATATCCAGAACCTCAACTAGACAATGTTAAAGAACTCCCATCCAAAATAAGGTAAATTTCAGAATTACAAACTCAACAACCTCAATAACTAAAGCCATTAAGGAGATCCACGAGAGAAATGGAAAAAATGATATTCTGGATAATTTAAATAGTATTTTTCCAAGAACATAAGGAAATAATGGAATGATGGAAGATGGTTCAATCAATTTCCATCAGGCCATGCAGGGTTCTAACTCTCAAAAGTGGATTGATGCCATAAATAGGGAGTATAAGCATATGCAAGACAATAAAGTTTGGGATCTTGTCCCATTACCAGAAGGTGCGAAGCCCACTGGTCTTAAATGGATTTTTAAACCAAGAGGGATTCGAAAGGTAATGTGGAAAGATATAAGGTTCGTCTTGTATCTAAGGGCTTTACACAGAATCATGGCATTGACTATAAGGAGACTTTCTTTTCTGTTTCGATGAAAGACTCTTTCAGGAAAGTTAGGTTGTTGCACATTTTGACCTCGAGTCACATCAAATGGATGTTAAGACGACGTTTCTCAATGGAGACATTAATGAGATGGCTTGAAAATTAAAGAAATCCATTGTGTACTCAAGCCAGCTTCCCGTTAAGGGTAATACAAATTTCATCAAGCAATTACCTCATTTGGTTTTGAGATTAATGCTGTTGATGGTTGTGTGTATTACAAGTTCAGTGGGAGTAAGTGTATTTTCCTGGTTTTCTATGTTGATTATTGCTTGCCACTAATGATATTGGTATGTCACATAAAATTATGAGATTTTTTGTCAAGGAATTTTGAGATTAAAAATCTTGGTGACGTCTCTTTTGTATTAGGAATTCAGATACACTGGAATTGCTCTCGGGGTATTCTTGAATTGTCACAAAAGGGCTATATTGATAAAGTACTTAAGAGGTTTGGCATGTAAGACAGTAAATCAGGGGACACCCCTATCGCTAAGGGAGGCAAATTTAGTCTCAACCAATGCCCGAAAAGTTATCTTGAAGTTAAAGAAATGCAGAGGATTCCATATAGTTAAGCTATAGAAAATCTGATGTATGCTCAAATTTGTATGCGTCCGGAAATTGCGTACATTATTGGGATACTAATGAAATATTTAAGTAACCCTGGGATGGATCATTTGGAAAGTATCCAAACATGGGTTATAAGGTATTTAAAGAGAACAAAAGATTACATGCTCACATACAGAAAATCGGATTAGTTGGAGATCATATGGTATTATGATTCCGATTTTTGCTAGATGCCAAAACAGTAGAAGATCCATATCAGGCTACATCTATCTGCTAGTTGGAGGAGCTATTTCCGGATGGAGTGCTTAACAGACACTTTAGCTTCTTTCACTTGGCAGCACAGTTGTAGCAATTTTGGGGGCATCTAATTATGGAATATAGCTGCGAAATTTTGTCACTGGGCTGCGTATTCTGTACGGTAAAGAAAGACTACTAAAGTTATATTGTGACAATAACTCAGCAGATTTATATTCCAGTAACAACAGGAGCTCAACTAAGTCAAAATACATTGACATAAGTTCCTGGTTGTGAAGGATACAGTTCAGAGTGGACACGTGTCAATAAGAGCACATTGGGACAAACTCCATAATTGCGGATCCTTACTAAAGTATTAAAACCCAAGGTCTTTCATGAGTACATTACTCATATGGGTGTTGTATTTCTTAAGGATATTCGGTTTCAGTGGGAGTTTGTATTTTTGATGCATTAGACACATTTATTGTTCTTTTGGATACAGTTTAAAGTTAAAGTTATTTACAGCTGTAAGGTTTCAGGTTTATTATCTCCGAACTCGTTTCAGGATGATCTCACTAAAGTATGACCAGTTGGAAATAGGCATGTTGAAGATCACATTACATGTAATTTCCATGCTACACATCCATACTTGATCCATGTCATTCAGTTATGTCGATATACGTGACCATTGATAGGTTTAGTTACGATTAATGTAGCGAAAACCGCTTTGATTCTATGTTGATATAATTGATGGACCGGATTGTTTGGGGATGCATTCAGTAATGATAGCAAAATTCTGAGTACTCATAAGGTTATGATTGATACACAATTGTAAGGTCACACATATAGCCCAAGTGGGAGATTGTAAGGATTTTAATCAATTGTGTGGGCTTATATGTGAATTATTGTGTATTGAATAAAAGGCTATCAATTTGGTTAAGCTCAATTAAAGTGATCTAATAAGAATTTGATATATCGGGCTTTAATGCATCTAATTAAATGTATGGGCTTTTATGTGTAGATACCAGGCCATTACCTAATTCATGATGGGCCGGATTAGGTTAATTGGTAATTTAGTATATAAAGTCGGTTATGGTCCCTGAATCCTACGTACTGTTCATCTTTTCTGACATCCCATCATCTGAGAGAAAATAAGGACTACGTATCGATTTAGAAGATCCAATCGCCGAATCCTTTATTCGATTAAGGTACGCTTCCGCTTAAGTTATTTAATTCTTGATAATTCAGCATGATGATTTTGGATCCTGGATAAATAATTATTATCTGTGAAATAAATATTCTAACATTTGCTGCAATAGATCTATTGTTACTTCATCAATTTGAAGTTTTGCATCGGAGTGGAAAATGGGTAGTGATATAAAATCCCGGCTAAAGATAAAAATGATTATAGGTTAATCGATTTTGTGGAGATGAAATTATGGAAATAGAGAGCGGAGATTTGTATAGAAAATTGGAGGAATTTGATTTATTTTGGAGAATTTGTTGAAGAAAGCGTAAGTTTGATCTTCACAATAACAGACAATATAAACATTTTTGTCTCATAGGGGAGAAAACCTCCTGTTGTCGGTGATAAACTAATATACCGCTTTCCCACAGTGGAAAGCCCACCGTAGGCTATGATTTCATATTTAATTGCAAGTGAATATGAAAATTGAGTTTTTACATTTGTGAGTAAATAACTGTGAGAAAAAATAGGAGAAGGGGACTGTGACGAGAAGAGGAGATGAGAGAAAAGACTTCTGATTATCTTTGTAGGAAGAAGTGAGAAGAATGGATGAAGATGGAGGGATGGACAGACGACACCAATATATGTCATCTACCCCCACAAGTTTACCTATTAATTCACTACTCATTCTCATTTATTTATAATTAAAATAGTTTATAAACACTTTCCAAGTATGCTCTTTACGTTTTGCATTTTGCTATGATGTTCACTACTATTATGATGTATAAATGAGTTTCCGTTATGAAGTGTGTGTATTTAAAAAATATTCTTAGTTAGTAGACCTTCCATAGGGACAAAATTACAAATGTACTTTCAAAAGATAATAGACACAACAGTGGAAACCACAATAACATATTGCCACCCTGGTGTTGGAGTATGTCTATGTATTGATCGAATTCCCAAAAATGCAAATGCTCTAATAGTGTAAAGGTTCATATATGGACCAAGATGCTTTTAAAACATAAACATTAAATATTTATGAAAACTAAAAAAATCTGTGTGTAGACCAGACCACTTATTAAGCCAAAAACTTATTGGTTATTTTATGCATCATATAAGAGAAATTACAGCAAGTGAAATCCAGGCTTAACTTGTAACGATCAACTATTTTTCCCAATTTCAAGAAAAAAATTAAAATTTTGAAATTTGTACCCTTGTATCAAGTATCGATACATGCAAAAGACGGATAAGGTTTTTACGTGTGGTAATTAGCTGGAATAATAGAATAGCCCCACTTGTACATGCCACTTCATGCGTAGAGACAGCTCCTGCTTGAAGGGTTAGTGAGTTCTAGGTCTAGTTTAGGGTAATAAGTGACTAGAAATGTTATTTTAATCAATGTTAATTTGATTTTTTTAACTGAAATTCATGTATAAATAGGGAGTGCTTCATGAGTTTTGAAATATAGAGAATTACTAAAATCCAGTTAAAAACGTGAGTGATAGTACAGGCTAAGTTCTTGAAATTTTTTAATGTAACACTCAGGCCAGGAAAACTTAAAAGATTGGATAGGTGCTGCTCATAACAATAAGGTGCACCTTCTTTTCCGGAAGTCCGTCATTAGAAACTCCATAGTTAAGCGTGCTTGACTTGGAGCAATTCTATGATGGATGACCCCCTGAGAAGTTTTTTCGAGGAGCTTGCGAGTGAGAAAAAAGCAAGCTAAAAAGACCCATGTTGATACAGTGGGAATAGTACGTCGTTATCTAACGGTCGGGACAACCCGTTAAGTGGAACCCTGGTCGTTACAAATGGTATCAGAGCCGTACGCCAACCGAAAATCAGGAACTCAGTGTTATGTGGGACAAAGTGTTACACCATAAGGTGGGAGTCCCCTCTAGAATCCCAACGCCTGGCATGGAATCTTCAGATGGTTTAAGCACGACAAAGATGCCGCAAGTCTAGGGGGGGTGATTGTAACAACCAGGCCAGGAAAACTTAAAAGATTTGATAGGTATTACTCATACCAATAAGGTGCACCTTCTTTTCAGAAAGTCCATCATTAGAAATTCCACAGTTAAGCGTGCTTGGCTTGGAGCAATTCTATGATGGGTGACACCCTGGGGAATTTTTCTCGGGGAGCGTGCAAATGAGGACAAAACAAGCTAAACAGGCTCATGTTAGTACAGTGGGGATAGTACATCGTCATCTAATGGTCGGGACAGCCCGTTAAGTGGGATCTGGGTCGTTACATTTAACTTTCCAAAAGATAGTTTTGATATACAATTCCATAATATATGTTGAAATCATGTTCATGACCCTAGAAAAAATTCTGCAGAAATCTCTAAACAATAAATAGAAAGGAAACAAGAGATATGGGTGAAGTCAGAGATCAAACAACAGAGCAGTTCTTCATGTATCGATACATGAATAACTAGGGTTTGAATATGTATCGATACTTTCATTAATTTTCAGAACAATAGAAGTTTGATTTTGATTCTTTCTTTTGTTTTCAAGTTCTAAACACGGTAAGTAATACTGCAAATCTGAAAAATAGTCTTAAATGCTATTTCGTGTAAAATTACTTGATTTTTTTCTTGTCAAAGTATTTTCTTGCATTATTACATTCATTATAGTATTATATTTATAGCGATTGACTTGTTCTACTTGATTTACAAGAAATTCTTTCTTACTTGAAATACATGATATTTGTATTAGGATTTTAAATCTTACTTGAATTCTTACGAGCACGGGATAACACATGTTTTGTAATATTGGCCCTCTTGAAAATCATGTTTTAAATTGAAAAATACGTTATTTGTTGAATACATCGTATTCATATTTTTCATGTTTTAAAAATTTGCAGATGCTTGGCCCTGTTAATTTCGAATTTGTCTCTCACGGATGGAAACCCTTGGATGATCAACTGACTTATATGTATCGGAGACAGAAATCTGGAGTTACCCTCCAGAATTTCCCACCTTATCCCCCCACGAGTATACGAAAATAAAAGTAGAGTATTATGATCTAGATACTTTTGAGTTAGTTGATACTGATGTTTCCAAATTTACTAATATGTAAGAAGTTTAGGGTACGAGGTTTTATTTTTGAGAAATGTGAAAACCTCTCCCACAGCCGTAGAATAAAGTCAAAAAGAATCTATGTAAATTAAGTGTGTTTACGAAAAGTTATGCTTTTATGTACTAATACTTTTGTATCATTGTATTTAACTAACTAACTTTCAAATACTAACGGTAACTAAATAACTGTCATGTATCGATACATACAGATAAATTTTATCATATTTTGGGCTCTTTAATTTAGATCCAATGAATGATTTCATTATTATTATTATTATTATTATTATTATTATTATTATTTATTGAAAAGCATGCGATTTTTATTGTCTTACCATAATTCTTCTTCTTATTTCAAAACAAAGAATTTTAAATCAAAAGCTTAATGAATAACTATGTGTTTCATTTTACTATCTATGAAATCTTCAATTTTAAGTTAACTAAAGTATCTAAGACTTTGTTTTAATCTTATACATATGGAAGGAAAAACTCACCTGACAGTTATCATATATTTGCTTGACTTAACAAGTATCGATACTTATAGGAAAACAACAAAACTTTATTTTTCATAAAGCAACATATGCAATATCAAAAATGAAAAAAAAAAATTATAGTGAAATTTTTTGCGCCACATAACATTTCTTAGACAGACTCGCATTTGCAATTTTCCCTTTGTAAGGAATCAAGGTCTACAATAACACATATGACATTACTCCAAAGTACCAATTCACAATAGACTAGTCGTCTATTTACACTAACAACAGTTCACGAGGAATTACTGTAATTGTTTTTTCTTCAAATATATAGCATCAGTCTGACATAAGCAACATAGTAAACTATATACTCTTATCAATCTATCATTAGAAGCTCTAAAACTTACATGCAGATATTTCATTTTTTTCAAAACTCACATGCTAATATTTCATTTTGTATATAAGCATTTCTAATTTTAAGGCAAACACCACAGTTTCTTGCTAATCTTTGTTTTTTCTGGAGAAAGAATTTACAGGAGAGTGAGTGCCAACTGCTTTTATCAACATCATTTCATTAGCTTTAAAGACTTGAATAATCACTCTCCCCACTTTGATTTACCAATGCTCAAAATCAAACCGACCCAAACCAGAATCTTGGTGAAGTATAGAGGAACTGTCGCATTTCTTGCTTGTTGCCACAACTTCAATATTGTCTTTGAAAATCGTGATAGAAGCAGTGGAGAAGAAGCTTCAAGGGCAAAAAATCTACTGCTTTGAGGATGTCAATGGTGAGTAGTATCCATAAGCTCGAGTATCTCTCCATACAGTGATTCGTATTACAAGGAAAACACAATGTTTAAAGCAAAACAATCAGCAAACATATATATAATGCAAAAAACGAGGCCTCAGCCCTCATGATCGAAATCTTCTACATAGCAAAGCATATTTTGTTAAGCTTAAAAGAGAAAGAAAAAAAAAGTTCTCATTTTTAATTTTTCTTCTAAAGGTGCTTGGATATGTCAGCCATTTTAAAATTTGAGCAACTCTTACCTTGCTATCAAGTACAATGTTTAACGAGTCTTGTTATATGTACAAAGAAGTGTACAAATAGGGTAGGTGGCAAGAATCTGTTGACTTATGCATCAAATTGCTTAAAGAATCAACAACCATAAAATATCCACATCATTATTTGTACAAGTAGCATTTTTCATGTTTAACTTCATACCAGAATACGTTGTAGCCAGGAAGAACTCCTTGCTAATACTGTTGAAGCTGAATTAACAATAAGCTTTAAGTTAATAAGAGAAGTATAGCCGCTTGTGATATTTTCTTTCTAATAGAAGTTGTTTGAAAATAAACTTTTAAAAGCATATAGCAATACATGCATATTAGGTTGCCCAATCCACAGAATCTACAGCCCCCCCCCAGCTCAAACCAGTGAACCTACAAATAAGTTCTTAGAGATCACATATTTTTACTCGTAATTTAATTGGAATTCGGATTATTTATAAGCTTCTGTTCTTTAACGCAATCATTACAATTTATAAATCAATTTATAAACAACACAATTTTTCAAATTACTTTTTTAACCATACGAATTTTCTCCCCGCTTTTCAACCACATATTTTACCTTAAAAATATAAATAAACTAATTTATAATTGTTACAGCATTACCGAATAGAGCCTAAAATTATTTATCAATTACTAATTGAAAACAACGAGGTTAGAGCACGAGAAGATATAGTGCATGTTTGGTAAAGCTTATAATTGCTTATAAGGTAGTCAAATTCTATTTTTACTAATAGTTGTAAAAATAGCTAAAAGACAAAATTTTTGAATGTATAATTACTATGTTATCCTTCTAGTTATAATTTCTTTAGTTTTCTGATGTTATGTCTATATCTCTAAATTTATTGTTTACATAAAATGCGTAGTATATACTATTATATGTTAAAAAAATTTCTTCAACAATTATATTTAATTCTTCATTTTTTTTTTTCTTTAAATCATTAATTATTCTTCCTTTATTTACTATAATTTTAGTAAATTGTGAAAAATCTGTGAATGATGGTTCTTTTATTGCGTAGTCTAATAAATTATAAAATCTTCCTAAATCTTCTCTTATAATTTCTAATTGTTTAATTGTTTCTTCTCTTAAATATTTAAAGTCATTTACTTCTGAATGATTTAATTCTATTAAATGTTCTGAATTCATAAATTATAAAACTAAATATTTAAATTTAAGTTATTAATTCAAATTCTCTTCTAATAGTTAATTATGGAACAGTAAAAAACAAATTTCCAACATATGTAAAAACATATAAGAGATATCATAAAAAAATGATAAATTTAAAACTATGATAACAATACTTGGATAATATCAATGATAAAGATGATATATAATCCACCATATATAATCAACAATACTTCTTTCTATCTATGGGTCCATCACGCTTCTTTGTAAATCTGATTTTAAAAGATTTTTGATCAAATACTCTTCAATTATTTATGTAAATATTAAATACAACTCCATAGGAGATTGTTGCTGCTCGAAAGACTCACGCATTAATGGATGCTCGAAAGACTTACTCCAACACTTTCTGTTTAACACTTAAACAAACACTTCAAAGAGGTTCAGCACAATCCAGTTTCGTTTTCTACCTCTGGATGTACTCTTTTAATAAAAGTTTTGTAAAGAATAAACTTATGGACTCATAAATAAATAAAGTATTACTAACTATTTTATGGCTTCATATATATATCTATGTAAAGTTTAGTTACTCATACCTTCTGCTAATTGTTTCTGGATTGGTTTGATGAAAGAAACTTTTGAACTAGGAAAGAAAGACAATAGAGAGAATATAGTTTTTTATTGATGAAAACCAGTATGATTTTCGGATATTTACAATGAGGAGAGAGCCCTCCTTTTATATTTGGTAAAAGCAAAGTTGGGGAATAAGATAATATTCCCTATCTTTTACATACTTGGCTAAGAATTAAAGTAGATAAAGAAAAAATAAGATTACAATAATTTCTACTACTTTTCTAAAGTTTCACATGGATCTGGACCCCCATGCCTTGAATAATTCATGTTTAGAAAAGATAGGCTTCATCTTCATTGTAGTTGAGTAGGTCCCCAAAATTATTACACTTGTGACTCTTTTTTATCTCCATTAGTTGATGTAGATATTCATAGGCTCCTTTGCTAAGATCCAAATTGCTGACAAGTATATTCTCAGCATATTCTCTTAATTTTCATAATTGACAATTAACTTGATTTATTCTTGCAATGCTGTAGATTAATAATTTGTCATCATTAGATTCATATACCCAAACATTAGTTTGTGTAAGGGTATCCCTTAATTCGGTGTAGATGACTCTAAATCCCAATGCCCTTTTTCTAGAATAGCTTGTATCTATTCTTCTTTGTTAAATAACTTAATTTATGGTTCTGAAAGAATAGCTTTGCTAATTACTCCAAGTTTTACAATATGTTCTGCCCTTATAAATTCTTCATCAATAAATTTCGGAATGGCTGAGTAAATCCTGACATAGATCTTTTCAACTTTGGTAATTCCAAAATATGTTTTAACTGCTGCCTTGATAGAATTAGGTGATAATGATATTTCCTTCATATCCTTGCTTGGGTAGATGCACTGAATAAGTCCTTGATCAAATAGCCCCTGACTGTTCTTGGTTCTGCTCCTGGAAAAATAATTACTTTATTTATTTTTTGATGGCTAATTGTCCTTAGTCATTCTCCTTCTTTTGTCCTCTTGTTTAGATACTCCACATACTTCAAGAATGTCTCTTGTTTCTTTTTAACTTTCTCCTTTTTCTGATAGTTCCTTTGTTATGACTGCTGGTTTCTTCGCAGCTTCTAAAAAAGTTTCTTTAGATAGTTCAATAGTTTTTCCAATGGCTTTAGAAGATGTACTTCCAATAATTGATACATTAGATACTTCTTCCTCAATAGGAAGTTCTACAGATAAATTCTTCGCTGGAGAGGATTGAGATCCTCCTTTGTACATTTCCTCAAGAGAATTAACCCTTGACTTGTAAAAAGTTAATTCACTTTTAATTTGTACAATCTGCGTCATGCAAGTATTCACATGGTTGAATAGATTTGAATAGTTGAAATTCATTTGACCCATGGCCAAGTTATTTTCATCTACTTTCTTAAGTAGTTCCTCCATGTTTTGATAAATAATCTGCAATAACATTGTCAGTACCCTTAATATGAATAATTTCAAAATCATAATGGCTAAGTTCTACTTGCCATCTAATTAACCTTTTATTTGCAATAGTTGGATCAATTTCTTTAGTTAACCAATATTTGACTTGTGTATTATCGGTTCTAATTTTGAATTTTGTAGTAACAATAAATAATTCAAACTTTTTAATAGCAAATTTTACAGCTAATAATTCTTTTTCATTTATTTGATAATTAGTTTGAGTTTGAGTAAAACTGTCACTAGTATATTGTGCAATCCTTTCCTCATCCTCATTTGGATAAATATATTTAAGTACTGCTCCCCATGCTGTTTCGGATGCATCGGTTTCTATAATCCAATCATATTCTTTTTTGTGTAATTCTAATTCTGGGAAATCTTTACAAAGATCTTTAATTTTTTGTACTTCTTCGTCTTTAGACCATGGTGTCCATCTAGTTTTTCCTTTTAGTCTTTTTTGTAATGGAATTAAGTGTTTTGCTAAGTTAGGCACGTATTTCCTAGTTTGGTTTACAAGTTCTAAAAAGCTTTGTAATTGTGTTTTATCTTTAATATGAATGTCAAATTCTTGTATTTTTGTACCTATATATTTTTGGAGTTTTATTCCTTATCGGCTTATTATAGATCCCAAAAATTCTACATTTTCTTTAGCTATCTCCATTTTTGTATCTGATAATATAATTCCATTATTTCTTACAATATCTATAAAAATATTAAGATGTTTCAGGTGATCTTGTCTAGTTTCAGAGTAAATAAGAACATCATCAATATATACTGTAATAAAATGGTAGTAATCTTTAAATATTTCTTCCATGTACCTTTGAAATTTTCATGGACTATTTTTAAATTCAAAAGGTAATACATTTCATTCATAAAATCCTTGTGGTACTGTAAAAGCTGTTAAATGTCTTGATTCTTCAGTTAACATAATATGATAAAATCCTGATTTAAGATCAAATTTAGAGAAATATTTCTTTCCCCTAATTTGGTTAAATAATACATGTTGATTTAGTATTGGATATTTTAATTCTTTTGTATAAGTGTTTAACCTTTTATAGTTAATTATCATTCTAGATTTTCCACTTTTTTGTTCTGAATGTTTTATTACTATGAAGGCTGGACTACTATGTTTATATTAGATTCTCTAATAAATTTCTTTTCAAGCATCTCTTTTATGTGCATTTCAAATTCAGGTAATTCTTTTAGTGTATGTTTAATTGGTTTTACACTAATAATCTAGTGTCATCTTCTAATATAATTTCTGCCATTGGTTTATTTATGTACCATTTTTCTAAAGGATTATCTCCTGATAATTTTAATAATTTTTCTGTAATATTATTTTTTATTACTATTTGGTCAAAATGTTCTTGTACTAGATTTATTCTATTTTTATTGGGCATAAATTGTGTTGTTTGTGTTAATTTTTGTCTATCCTCACCATGCTGAGCTGTTATGTGAGGCATTTTTTCTCTATAGTAAGAATCATTAATTCTTATTGCTACTGATATATGTTGACAACGGGTAGATAAAAGTATAACTTTTTCATCAATAGTTATTGGATAGATTGTTTTATGAAATTATTTCCTAATAATATATCCCCTGGCATATCATCAAATTGATATACATAAGGTATTTGTAGTTCATATTTTCCTATTTGTATTTTAACATTCCTTGTTACTTTAGTTATTAGATTTGTACTTCCATCAAATCCTGCAAATATGACTCTTTCTTCATTATTTTTTTTTTATTCCACATTTCTGGGGGTAATACATTTTTTTTTAAATAAATAGGATGATACTCCTGTATCAAACAATGCATGATAATTTCTGCTAAGATATCCATTTTAATTCATTTTTGGTTAATATATAAATATGTTCTCTTCCTCCTTGTATCTTATTCATAATAACCTTGGTATAACTAGATTCTCATTTTGTATTGTTAATAGCATCCTATCATCTTTTATGTAATATGATTTTACTTGATCTAAGAAGTCTGTTCCTAATAATAATTTCGTATTTACCTTTCCTGTATGTTCTATGTACATGTTTATGATTATTTCATTTCTTTTATTTATTCTTATTGGTAATTCTACATAGGTATCCATGTGATGAATATTTCCAAAATAATCATGTATTTGAATTGGATTATTTGTTACTTTAAATTCTAAATCTCATATTATGTTTTCTTTTATATGAGATACAGTTGCTCCAGTATCTATTAATACTTTTTGCTCTTTCAATTCTCCATTTATTCTAATTTCTATTATAACTTCAAATTGTTTTGTTTCATTCCTTTTAGATAGATTTATTCTAGGTATTTTTCTATGTATTTTTGTCATTATTTATTTTTCTGAATAATTTTTATTTTCTACTTCAGGTAATGATCTTATACTAATATTTCTTCTTAGACTAATTGATCTTCTTCCAAATTCTATTTATGGTTTATTCATATTTACTAATCGTTTAGCTTGATTAAAGTCTATTTATATATCTTCTTGTATTGTCATTCTTGGATTTTCTTTAGCTGGTTTGTATTCCAATAGATTTTTAAATATGTGTTCTATTATGTGTGTTTTAGTAGCATTCTTAATTTTGACTTCATGTTTATTAGTAAAAACATATATTGTTCTAATAGTTAAACTTATAGTTTTACTTCCTGGTTCCATATCTATTCCCCTTAGTCTGTAATATAATGTTAAAGCTTTATTTTTATTTTGTTCTCCCATACTTATGCTGAAGTTTGGTCTTATTGTAAATTTTACTTTTTGGTACATTAAATTTCCTGTTACAATTCCTATTAAGGCATCTTGTACTGAACTTACAATTCTATCATCCGTAATATAGAATTCTATTGGTATATCTATTCCTTCTCAAAAATAGGCTTTTGCTATAATTTGTACAGCTCTTAAATATATGTTTTTTTTTTCCTTTTAGTTCAGGATTCAATAGATTTATTTCTTGTCTTATAATTTCTTCATTTATTATAGGTATTAATGTATTTCCTGTAGTATCCCTTATGTCTATAAGGTGACTATGGTTTCTTGCTACATATGTTATTTCTTTATTTTCTACCAAAATAGTAAATTAAATATTTCTTTAGGTTCAATATCTAATTTTGATTTTAAGATCTTTTCATACATTTTAGGATTAGATATTAATCTTTCATTTAGTTGTTCTTCATTTTCTACTAATTGATATTCATATTCTTTAGACGTGCCTTTTTCACTAATTTGTCTAATCATATTTATATATAAATATTCTTCTTCACTAAATTCATTAGATTCACTTTCTTCTGAAGATTCTAATTCCATGATAGAATTTATTACTTAATGTTCTTCTAATTTATAAATTTCTTCATCTTCAGGAATTTCTTCTCATTCTTCTTCTTGTTCAATAGGTAATAGGTTGTAATTTTCTTTTTCTATTAATGAAATATACATCATATTTTTCTTTTTATCTTTCTTGGGGCATTCTGGAGATATATGTCATACTTCTCCACATGAATAACATTTACATCTTTTAGGATTCTTAGGGTATGTTCTAATTTTGTTTTGTTTTTGCCTTAAATATCTTTTATATGTTACTCTATACCTTTTAAATGTTTTATTATATTGGTTTTTATATTTATTGAATTTTTTAAATCTATCTCTAAATTTATCTTTTATATAATATTTCTTTTTCTTATATTTTATTTCTAGGTGACATCCCCATTGGGTTGGTTTATATTGTAATTTATTACAGCATAACGATTTTTTACTTGTTTTATGAAGTTTTATCATATTATTTGCTTGCATACATTTTTCTTTCTGTTGCATTTCTATAAATTGTATTCTTGCTCCTAAACTATTATTACTCAATGGTATTTCTAATTTTTCTCATTCCTTAAATAATTCTAAATTCCATGAGTTTGGTAGTTTAAAGAATATTTGGTTCATAATCTCCATACCATATGTTTCCTGTTTATATTATGCTTTTTCAAAATATTCTCTAAACTCACATACAAATTGTTTAAAGTAACACATATCATATATTGATAAATTTTCTAACAAATATCTATTTCTTAGTTTTGAGCTAATTTTAGTATCTCTGTCTATTATTAATGTATATTATCTTTTTAATGCATCTTCATATTTGCTCAAAATAGTTCCTATTTCATCTCGATCATTTCCTCTAACTTGTATATAAGTTTCTGTTAAATTTCCCCACCATCTTGCAGTAGTTCCTATAAATATATTTTCTAACATTAATTGTAATTATTTTCCTGTTAATTCTCTAGTATAGGCCATCATAGCCATAGATTTCATCCATAATTCTAATTCATGGTCTACATATTGTACACATCCTAAATCTATCCATCTTCCTTCTAAACTAATTTGTGTTTCCATACTTCTCCATGGTGTATATTCTATAGGATAATTTTTACTAGGTTTGGTGTAATATTTTTGTTGTGGTATAAAATTATTTGTTTTAAAATTTTGGTTTTGTCTTTGATTCATATAGATTTCTGGTGTATTTTGTGAATTAGTATTACTTGTATTTTCTTTTTTAACTTGGTTAGTTTCTGGTTGCTGTATATATTCTGGTGGATTTTATCCTGCTGGTACTAAAGCTCTTTGTTGTTCATTCATATTAATTTTTTCTATTTTCAGATTTTTAAATTTTTCTATATAATCTTCTTCTGTTATGTAATCTTCTTTACCTTTTTCTTTAGGATTTTTCATAAATTTTTCTATCTGTTCAGTGATCATATTTATTCATAATTTGTTGATAGGTTTAAATTCTTTATCAGTTATTATTCTTTTAGGTTTTCTTTTTTCTATTTCCTCATATATTTTTATTATATTTTGGTTTACAATTTCAATATTTTGTTGTATATTATCTAATTTTTTGTGTAAATCATTTTTCCCTATTTCTTCTTCTTTAATTGTTGTTACCATATTTATTTATTCTATAATAGCTTTTTGCTTTGTAATTTCTATAGATTTTTCATATACTCATACCATATTTCCTATTTTATTTATTTTATCAGTTATTTGTTTAATTTGATTTTTTATGATTATTAATTGTTTTGATAGGTTATTTACATATTGCTTTACTTCTGATATTTGTGTATGTATGCTTTTGTTTATATCTTTATAATCATTAGTTATTTCTACCATTTGTCTTATTTCTAATGGTAAATTATTGATAATTTCTTGAACGTGTTCTGGATTTTTTTCTTGTTCTAAGTTTTGTTCTGTAGTTTTATCTAAACTTATTCCTAATTTATTTAGTAAAAATAAATTTGTCCAATTTAATTATTTATGTTCTCCAAATCTTCCTTCTCCTAATAGTATAAATGGTATAAATTTTCCATATGTTTCAGTTATTAATGGCCAATTACTATTATTTGGTAAATCTTTAGATTTATAATTATATACTCTATGTTCGATTATTGGTAATTTTTTAGACATTTTTCTAAATATATTTTTAAGTATAGCTACTGGCTCTGATACCACACTGGACCAGATCGTAAAATTTAATTTTGCTGAATTATGTTTGGAAATAGTAACTTAAAAGTAAGCTTATGTTGGGTTAAAAAACACATTTCTCCTTACCAATTTTTAATAACACACATTTTCTCAAATTACTTTTTATCCACATATATATTTACTTCTAAAACATCACATTCTTTGTTTATAATAAAGAAAAGTTGTCAAACAAATAATAAGTTTGTGTTATAAATAATGTATATATGTGAATGACATTACCATTATATCCCTGTAAACTTTACAATATTACGATTGTGCCATTGTCCACTCCTATAAATAGGAGCCTATACTTACCAATTTATTACACCAATTCTTGAAGAGAAATTCTCTCCTCTAAACTCTCTCCATTTCTCTCTCTATGTTGTTCTTATGATTTCGATGATTTTATAACATGATTTCGATGATTTTATAACACGTTATCAGCACGAGTCTCTAACCAATTGAGTAATAACGGGAGTATGCTCTACAGTTGCATCTAAATGATGAGCCTCTGTATCAGAAACCTGATTATTACTAACCAATGTTTCCTTTTCTCTCAAACTGAAAAAGAATGATTCTGGCCGATCCAGATATCCGATCGACGATCGGCCACCGCCATCAGAACGGGCTTGTCAAGGAGAAGACTCGCCTAAAATTTGGCGCAGAACCAACGGCTGAAACAAAAGATATCGACCGAAGAAGAAAATCTGAAAAACTGTGCAAAAACAGATATCTGACCGAAAATTGAAATGCTTATTCCGGACGATTCTGAACTCCGATCGACGATCGGCCAGCGGCATATCAACGGGTTTTTCTAGGAGAAGACTCGACTGAAATTTGGCGCAAATCCAACGGTTAAAACGGAAGTTATTGTCCGGAGAAGAAGATGCTGGCGGACTGAAAAATGATGATTCCGGCCAAACGGTTGATCTTTTGGAAAATCGGAGACCACCGGCATGTTCAGGACGCCGAGGCACATATTATGGTGATGGGTTAATTTTTCCGATCACCGGCGCGTGGCGGCCGGCGGCGGCCGGCGGCGGCGGCGCGTGGCGGATCCGGCGATGACGAAAGGCAGTTTGTCCGTTTTGATGAATTAGATTTTTCTATGATCTTATTTTTCTGTTTTGTGCAGTTTTTAAAATATTCCGGCGGTCGAACATGACGGTTTTCTTAAAAACTGTTTTTGGAGCAATCCTGACGAGATTTTGAACTTCGGACCAAAAGTAAGTTTGTTCTAAATTAAATTTTAAACCTATTGACGGTTTCAATTTATTCATATGAGCAATATATTAAAATATGGACGATTTTGCCCTTAATAATACATACAAGTATAATAATCGTAAATTAACGATTAATATGTGATCAATTGAATTATATTATGCTGCCACCTACATAGTTGGTTTTACCACCTACATGGTTGGCTTTACCCGGTTTAATTATTTCATTATGTCGATTCCGCCTATATGGCCGGTTTAATTGTTTCATCTCGTTGATACCGTCTATATGGCTGGTTTAATTATTTCATCACGTTGACACCGCCTATATGGTCGGTATATCAATTGAATACATATAAACACCTCAGTTGTTGGTTAATTCTAACATATTAGAGGGTTGTTGTCAACATATATACTTGGTGGTATAACCCCAGTATCGTTATTGTTAATATATATATACAATATTATTGTTATTTGATACTTCATTAAATGATACCAGAAGTTATCAATACTAAAGTTAGAAAATATTTTATCAAATGATACCAGAAGTTATCATTACCAAAAGGTTGATAAATATTAATAAAATGTTTTATCCAATGGTACCAGAAGTTACCAATATCTGAATTTGAATGGGTGGATGAAAATTATTCAACAAGAGAATGTTGATGTATGATAAGATAATATCACATGATAGCACGGATATAGCTAATGTGAAAATAATCTCATCAGTATTATGAGATGAATGTTAGATGATAAGTGCCTGGAAAAGTTCTTGCACGAGCACTTATATATTCCAGAAGAAGTACATATTTACTCCAGAAGAAGTAAAAATTATCATCTAAACATACTGAAATGATATTATTATTGCTCCTGAAGAAGCATAAACGAGACATACATGCAAAATGCAAAAGGGGAAAACATTTATGATCCTCAAAATTAGAGATGTGTTTCGGGAGTAGCCGTATCCTACCACCTCTGACCTTTTGAGGAAATAAAGAAAAAAGTGTGTTTCAAGAGTAAGAAATACTCCATACTCTACCACTTTAAATCTTTGAGGTACACAAGATTAATACATTGATAAAATCCTAGAAATTTATGGTGTGTCTCAAGAGTGAGAATACTCCGTACTCTACCACCACCTATTCTAGAGTTCACAAAGATAAATTTACATTAACCGGACTCCATTTTCGCTTGATTCCCCTTCCTTGCGACCAATCTATCTTTACTCCTGCTGGATCTTGTATTGGAATATATGATTGCAACTTATCCAGCAGTTCCTCGATAGTAGGAGCAGAAATAAGGATTCTCCTAGAAAATGGAGATATGAATCCCTGTTCCACAGCATAATCAAGAAATGTTAGCAAACCATCAAAGAAATTGTTTACATTTAAAAGCCCTATAGGCTTAGTATGGAGATCTAGTTGAGCCCATGAAGTAATATTAAAGATTTCTTCTAAAGTACCAAAACCTCCAGGCAGGGCTATGAAGGCATCAGAACCATATAACATGCAAGTTATGCGTTCATGGATAGATAAGGTTTGTACTTCATGCCCTCGTGTTTTGCCTGCAATATCAGCTAAAGGAGTAGGTATAACACCTATCACTCTTGCTTTCTCTACTAGAGCGGATTGTGAAACACAACCCATCAATCCACTGCTACCTCCTCCATACACGAGAGTGATACCTTTCTCTCCCAATTTCTTTCCTAAATCCACGGCTGCTTCTAGATACCCAAAACCTTTTCCCACTTTTGATCCACAAAATACACAGATAGTTTTGATCTGTCGAAATTTTGGTCCTTCCATTTTTGAAAGTAAAGAAGGAAAATGTTATTTTGGGATGCATGAACTATGAAAAATGTTTGGCTATTTAAAACCGAAAAACTTCACTATTTACTGGTCGTTTTTCGAAAAAGTGAAGATTTACTTTTGACAAAATCATCCTACTCACCTTTCGGCGATTTAATATTTTTAACCAGCCTTTATCAAAACTCGTGAAAGGAAACAGAAAAAATATTTTATATGTGCATATATATCAAATGATTTACCTTGTATTAATGCTGCATAGCCAAAGCATCATTGTTTATAACAGCATGGCAAACAGGATCTTTTGCTATTATATTTTTGAGACTATATCTCTCTTTATCGCTGATGAATTTAGCCCATAAAGATAGTAGCTCACGCTGCACATATCCACTAGGGTGCGTCTCAAGAGTCAATCGGATATCATCCAATGACTCCTTACTCAGTCCACCCTTAATGAAGTCTATCTTATCATCTCGATTTATGGATGAATATCCTATTGATTTACAACGGGTATCACATGTCCATCGAGCACATTTGTAGCAACTATTTAATCTTTTTGCTCTTCGCTTCTTTGCAAAAGTACTCTTACCTAAGCCAGGCTTGTGCTTAGAAAATGAATCTGGTAATTCACCAGCTAATCGAACTTTTGCTTCGATCAACCAGCGAACATCTTCTGGCATGCCATGATCCATCAGCAACCTCAATCTTTCGAGCCTAATTCGATAAATTTTTCTCAAATCATTTACTGGAAGATTGGAATAATATTTGCGAATATTTGAAAGTATGATATCCATTTTTGATGGATCTAGCCTTCTTCCCAAATCATCTATTTAAATGCATTATTCAACGCGTAAAAGAGCGGCGGCTCCGCGTGTCAGTGATATGGATTCCATCAAGAAATAATGGAATAAATTATTGAAAAGGTGAGATAATATGCCATTACCTTTTTCGATATAAGGGAAGATTTGGCGACAAGATTGAGATTATGAGATATTTACTTGGATATTGTACCTGATTTTTCGGTATACTAAAAGTAATAAAGGTATACTGATTTGAACTATATAGAATACTGATGAAATAAATGTTGTATTGAACCAGAAGTTCATACATATGTACAAGTGAAATATCTTATTGAACCAGAAGTTCATACGTACAAGTGAAATATGTATATAGTATGAACCAGAAGCTCATAAATGAAATATACATTGTATTGAACCAGAAGTTTAGCGATATTGTATTGAATCAAATATTCATACATAGAAATGAAATAAAGCCGTATAGAACCAGAAGTTCTATAATAAACGGTTAGATTATCAAAAGTTCCAAATTATTTTCTATGAGAATAACTTATTCAGAAATTGTTTATCATACAACAATATTCTATGTCAAACAGGGAATAGCTCAAGAAGCTTTATTATTTGTAAAAGTGCGATATGCATACACTCCACCAAAGCGCACTGAGATATATGATTGAAATTACATCCCTAAAAGAATGACATGTGTTATGGCATTTTAGCCGATTGATAATATTTGAGAACATTATGGTGAAAACACGCCTGAAGCGTAATTATGCCTGAAGCATAATGACTATCGATTCCAAAAATAAATATCTCTTGAATGATTGAAATGATTCCTTTGAGGCTAAATACTCAAAGTAAGTAAAAGGGACATAGTCAAATGATGAGATATTCAGGTACCTGATGATAGAACATATAAAGAGATCTCTCCACGTTATATTGAGATGGAATCGATAAATAAGTCGACTGCATACCCTCTTATGAAATAAGATTGATGAAATCATAATTCTTTGGCCAAGTATGAAACCCTAATGTAGGGATTATTGTTCAAGGACCTGAAGTCCAAATGCTTAAATGTGTAAAGCCAGTAATTATATGTACAAATGAAAAATATTTCACAGTCGTAAAAGACGACTAGTTGCGCGCGAAATTTTTCATAGAACTGGCATGACATATGGTGGATAGACTATAGTCTAAATCACTAGCTTGAGCTCCTTGATATACCAATGAGTGAGATCAAAATGTATGATTCTCATCTCGGTACTTTGGGAGTATTCTTTGATGTACCAGTTGATCGCGGTACGTTGGGATTTCAAGTAAAATGATTGTAGATTATATGTCGAAATTGATATCTATTTCAATGATTGATTATGCTCCTGCAAAATTAGAAATTGCAGTTTATAAAGTGCAAGAACATACATGTATAAATCATTGAAAGATTCAATATGCCCAGATTAGTATCACTATAGAATGATACAAATGACTCCATGATATAATATGTTGAAAGTGAAATTGGAGTGTACTATTTATGACATCTGGGAAATTGATTATTCACTAGAAGTGAATACGAAAATGAATATTCACCAGAAGTGAATTTGAAATTGATTATTCACTAGAAGTGAATTTGAAAATGAATATTTAATTATTCACTAGAAGTGAAAGATGCAATCTATGAAAGTGAATTATAGATTTGATTATTCACCAGAAGTGAATTCTAAATTTGATTATTCACCAGAAGTGAAAAATACAATGAAAAGATTCGTGATTGCACCAATATACATGTAATATTCCATGAAAGGAATAAATACGCGTTGCACTCTTTTTTCCTTAGCTGAGGTTTTGTCCCACAGGGTTTTCATAGCAAGTTTTTTAATGAGGCAACAGTTGAGGCGTATTGATGAAAATTAATGAGAATAATGCACTCTTTTTCCCTTCGCTGAGGTTTTGTCCCACAGGGTTTTCCTAGCAAGGTTTTTGAGGCATCATCATAGCTATCAACAAGCTATAATTCAGCAACACATTGTTATACTGGAATGATATCAACAAATGAAGAAAATCATACACATCTTATGAAGAATGTTATGATATCGACTACACACAAGAAGATTTTCATATATATTCCAGAAGAAAGATGATATCATTATTCAAAAGGTTCATGAATACTTGATTGCACACTTCAGGGGGAGAATCATGCTGTCATGCTGTACTCTTTTTCCTTCGTCCAGGTTTTGTCCCACAGGGTTTTCCTGACAAGGTTTTAACGAGGCAGCGGCTGTACTCTTTTTCCTTCGTTCAGATTTTGTCCCATTGGGTTTTACTGACAAGGTTTTAACGAGGCAGCACTGAAGCACTGAAGAACTTCAAAGATTCAATACATGATTTGTTCTACTTGAACATTAAGACTCAACGATTGACGATGGCCAATATCAGGGGGAGCAACTGTACTCTTTTTCCTTCGCTCAAGTTTTATCCCATTGGGTTTTCTTAGCAAGGTTTTAACGAGGCAGACAATTGCGTAATATGTCATTCAAGGGGGAGTGTTATAAATAATGTATATATGTGAATGACATTACCATTATATCCCTGTAAACTTTACAATATTACGATTGTGCCATTGTCCACTCCTATAAATAGGAGCCTATACTTACCAATTTATTACACCAATTCTTGAAGAGAAATTCTCTCCTCTAAACTCTCTCCATTTCTCTCTCTATGTTGTTCTTATGATTTCGATGATTTTATAACATGATTTCGATGATTTTATAACAGTTTGACATTATTTTGCACAATTATACATATAAATCCAAATTTTAAGTAGTAATAAGGGGAAAAAAAAAAAAAGAATGCGGTGCCAGCTATGGAACAGCTAAGAGTGGAGACTTGTTCCCTGATATTCTGAGCATTTAGTATAATTTGAGCCAGTTGCAACAATAGAAATGGTATATTTGCAGCTCCTGCGAACTTTGCTGTCATATGTCCTAGCTAAATTTAGGGTTGAAGGTTAATATATATATTTTTTGGCTATGGGTTGTCTTTACTCAATGTGCCATATTCCTGCTTATGTTTGCTTTAAGTTCTAGATAACTTATCGTAAAAGATTTATACGAAAAAAAAAATGGATGAAGAGTAGATTCACCTTCTTTATTGTCCATTTTTCCCACTTGTCTGACCAAAGAGTAATTGTAATTACCTCAAGGAAAACAAATTAAAAATTAATTGCCATAAAACGGCAGCAAAAAGTAAATCTACTTGTAATCCATGTAATTCGAGGATCAGATGCTTAGGATCATCAACTTGTTTGTGACTCCACATCCAAAATTAGAAACGTGTGTCAACTGTCAAGCTTAATTCAGGTAGAGCCAAACATGCCCATGCACCACTCATATCTAATTTAATCTTGTGTTAGCTTAAGTTTACGCTTGTTCACATTTTATTCATATTCAATGCTAGGGAGCATTGTGCCACTCCAACTTATATGGTCCGTAAATATTTATCACCTTAATGTTTACGGTGAGTCTTTTGATAAGTACGTTTTTCGTACTTATTTTGATCTCAAATTTAGACAATTGGGAGTATTTTAGAGTTTGATATTGCTTAATTGTTTATTTATTTTGATTGTTTTAGGAAAAACTCGATTTTGGAGAGATTGAAGCAAAACGAGGAAGTCATGTGCGGAGTATGTGAATAAATCAGTATACAACTTTCAATACAAATATCTCCACGGAGCTCATAATATATCATTGGAAATATATTTGAATTTAGAGTCCAACGCAACAAACGGTGTACAAATCGGAGTTGTAAATCAAAAGTTATGTGCGTTTGAAGTTCGAGTAACGGATTATAAATTTCAACTGCGGCTGACCCGCAGGCTCTGTTTGGGCCCATATTTGCCACTCCCCGGCCTCGGTTTGCAACCCGCAGTCAGACCGCGGCCCGCATGTAAGGTTTTTCACGACTTTTTTGGTTTTTTCTTTTGTTTTTTTCATTTGTTTTCAAACCCAACAAGGATTAAACAACTTTCTTGACTTTTAAACTAAAGAAAGACATATTTTAATCAAGAAGGGAGTCCCGAATTGATTATTCATAGCTATTCTACAAGAAATCAAGGAGAAATTCCTTGAAGCCAAGGGAGACTTCAAGAACCTGGGATGAAGATTGGATCTTGGTGCAAGAATTCTTTCTTCTTCTCAAATTAATTCAAGAATTTGGTGATATAGTCAATTTTTCATTCTTCTTGTTTTTATTTTATTATGTGTAAATAGATCTATTTATTGAGGCGAACGATGTGATGTTTGAATATTCAATTCAATTATCAAGTTTTTGGATTTAAAATTCTTATGTGTTGATTTTATTATTGAGTTTAATGTATCAATTGCTTGATCATCAATTTGATGAACCGTGTGTTGTTTTCATAATCTTGTTTTCATAATTCCAGAGGTAAGTTAACACCTAGACCAAGTAATAAAATCCGACAATTAACAAAATGGTAGAGATACATAGTTTTGATTGTCGTGATTTTTTTGAATTCTTATTGTTGAATGCATCTAGTTAGGGCTTGTTCTGATCAATCATAGAGATATGTACTTAACCTAACTAGATAGAATGAATTTATACTCGAGAGGGGAATTTAGAAAAAAATTGTGAATTCGGTCAAACACTATTTTAGAAAAAGAATTTGAGATGAGAAATTGAATAGGATAACAAGATCATTATTTTGAGTCCCAACACTTTCCTTTATTAAGAAAAACAAAAGAAAAAAATCATTTCAATTGTTTTATTTGTTTTATTTTCATATTTCTTTGCTTTCACTATTTTAATATTTCAAAATTTATAGTCTTGACATTGATTTGTAGTTTAGGAATTGATTAATCAAAGTTAGTGATAAGTAAATTAGTCCTCGTGGGATCAACACTCCGGACTCAAAAAGTCCACTTTACTACTTGTACGCGATATCATGCATCCACTTGCGATATTTTCACAACATCTTTTTCTTGAGATTTAATTCATTATGGTGAACTTGTTGAACTTGATGCTAAATTAGGAATACGAAGCAATATTGAATTCGGAATGAGATCAGCTGTGCTTAGACAAGCATAAGCACTTTGTGATTATGGTCCATCAGACTTCAGTTTACTTGATCCTTTGTAAAAATTTCCTTAAATAATTCAAAATCCAGGTTCTATCAGTAATCAAACTCCTACTTATTAGTAAACAAAAATCATCAGAATCATTAATACCTTATTCTTGAGTTTCGAAACCTGGGTTGATGAGAGATATTCAGCGGAAATTCCTTCATCTTTCAATGCCATTACTTTATTTTCCTAACCAAAGAAGTAAGTAGCCTTAATTTAAAAAGAACCATATTCAAAGTCCTTCAAAATAGTTTGAGACAATGAAAACAAGGTATCTAAAGATTGTGCTTTTGGTTGACCTTGTAAATTATTTTCACAAAGAAAGGTCTTGCCCTTAACTTTGTAAGTTGGGAGAAATAACTTTTAGCCGACCTTATAAATTATTTTCACAAAGAAAGATCTTGTTCTGACTTTTTAAGTTGGGAGAAATAATTTGTGAATGTTGTGCATCTGACCGACCCTGTAAATTATTTTCACAAAGAAAGGTCTTGCCCTGGACTTGCATCACAAAGAAAGGTATTGTCCTGAACTTTGTAAGTTGGGGGAAACAATTTGTGAAGGTCATGCTTTTGGCCGACCCTGTAAATTATTTTCACAAAGAAAGGTCTTGCCCTGGACTTTGCAAGTTGGGAGAAATAATTTGTGAGGTTGTGCTTTTGACTGACCTTGAAAATTATTTTCACAAATAAAGGTCTTGCCTTTGACTTTGTAAGTTGGGAGGAATAATTTGTGAAAGTTGTGCTTTTGACCGACCTTGTAAATTACTTCCACCACTAGGCAGCTTGTCCCTTTAAGGGATTAGCTTTACTGCCTTTTTACGATTGTTGTGGGGTCTCTACTGTTTCTGTCTTGAACATTGTGCGACTTGTCCAAAGAACTGCAGGAAAATGGTTGGGCCAGTCCCCTCTGGCCTCATTCAGAAGGGTCTGCAACTCTTGCAGTATAAGCATGTTCGTAACTTCTGCTCAATCCCTAAATTCTTGCAAAATCCTTTAAAGACTTGGCATTCAAATTGTTGCCCATTTTCGGTGATCAAGACTTTGGTGAGGCCAAAATGACATACAATGGATTTCCATATGAAGGACTCCAACTTGTGTTCTTTGATTGTGGCACGGGACTCGACCTCTACCAATTTTGCAAAATATTCAACTGCAAATGCCAATAACTTGACCTACCCATGAGCTATAGGAAAAGGCCTAAGGGTATCAATTCCCCATTGTACAAAGGGGTAAGGGCACCTGATCGGAGAGAGTTCTTCACCTGGTTGATTTAATCTTGCTGCAAATCTTTGGCCATTATCACAGATTTTAACATATTCTATGGTGTCTTTCCTAATATTTGGTCAATAGTATCCATATCATATTAATTTCAGTATAAGGGTCCTTGCCCCTTGATGGCCTCCACAAATTCCCTCATAAACTTTAGCCATGGCAAGTGCAGTATCTTTCGGAGTTAGGTAATTAGGTAGGGGAATGTAAAACTGTGACAAAATAAAGTGTTTTGCAAGACGGTAAACCTTGGGGGCTCTTGACTTAATCCTTCCTACCTCTACTTTATTAGTTGGTTGATTTTCTGATGTTAAGTATTCAATGATTGTGTCCATCAACCAGGGCTCATACTCCATGATGTCCATGATGTTGGGAGGGGAGTAATCCTAGGCTCATAGAGTGTACGGGCAATTACTGCTCGTTCCAAACTATTAAAGTTTGAGTATGTGAGTCTTGATAGAGCATCAGCTTTAATGTTGGCTAACCTTGGTATCTTCTCTATATTGCATAATCTGAATTTTCTTTGTGAGTCAATGACTATCATTCGGTAAGATGACATTTTTTTTTTCTTTTACCTCAAATGATCCATTAATCTACTCAATCACTAGTTGTGAATAGCTAAGTAGTCTAACGTGCTCAATCTCGAGATATTTTGTGACCTGTAGCCCGAAAATGAGAACTTTGTATGTTACATCGTTGTTAGGGTCGGGAAATCAAACTTCCCTAGCTTGATTGACTACTTGAGTAGGTGCCAGAGATGTCTGGATTTTGCAAGATCCGTTTCAGAGGTTGGTTTGTGAGGACCGTTATGGCATGAGTTTGAAACTACTGGTATAGTAGAAGTTTATCCCCATGATTTTGCTTGACCAGTATCGAGGGTGATCCCAAATATTCATTTAGTTGTCTAAAGGAAAGTTTGCATTTTTTATCCCAATTGAACTTTTTATTCCCTCTAAGAGACTAGAAGAAAGGAAAATACTTGTCTATTGCTCTTGACATAAAATGACCAAGGGTCGCCACCCGTCCTGTAAGTTTTTGCACTTCTCTTATACTTCTGTGAGATTCCATTGATATTAGTGTCATGATTTGGTTAGGATTTATCACAATACCTCGCTGGGTTATCACGAACTCAAGAACTTGCTCGAACCTACCTTGAAAGCACATTTAGTGTGGTTTAGCTTCATTTGATGCTATCTAAGGGTGGAAAAAATATTTTCAAGGTCAGCTACGAGATCTTCCTTTCTTGGGCTGTTAACAACCATGTCATCTATGTAGACCTCAATGCTCTATCCTATGTGTTCGGAAAAAACCACAAGTCTTTAATATGTTGCCCCTGCGTTCTTCAGGCAAATTTCATGACCTTGTAGCAATATATACCCTCATCTGCAATAAAGGAGGTTTTTTTCCTAGTCTTCAGCTCTTATCTGATGATACCCGAAAAAAACACCTAGAAAGTTATAGAGTTCGGAGCCCGAGGTTGAATCCACCAATCTATCCATTCAAGGGAGGGGTAGCTATCTTTAGGACAAGCTTTGTTCAGGTATGTGAAATCTATGCAAACATGCCACTTACCATTGGCCTTCTTCACCATAACTACGTCGGCTAACCACTCCGAGTATTTGACTTCTCTAATGAATCTTGCCTTTAGAAGCTTATGGTCCTCTTCCCCGATGATCCGTTTTATTTTGGTGGTGAATTATCTTCTTTGTTGTTTTATAGGCTTTTTATCGAAATGAACATTAAGTCTGTGTACAACGAGAGCGGGATCAATCTTGGGCATGTCCTTTGTGCAAAAGGGGAAGATATCAAGATTTCTCTTTAAGCACTACGACAATTGTTCCTTTGGTATCCTAGAGTTCATGACTTTATTCCTCAATATTTTGCACTACTAATATCAACTTGAAGTTGAATTAGAATGATCATCACTCCTTGCCTATCATATATATAAACTATAATTTAGTTACTTGATACTATATTATACTTTCAACTACAAAATATAAATTTGGGTCCAACAAAATTAAAATAGATCATTTCCCTACAAAATATTTAACTGAAATAATTATTGGGATCGTTTTAATTAAAAGGGCTTGATTTTTTCTATTATACCTCATAACGAAATTAATCTAATTTTCCCTATTTAAAATAATAATCATAATCATATCATAATAATATAAACCTTATGATATTATATTATTATATATAATAACATAATACAATATGTTATTACTCTTTGCTTTTCGGGTGTCTTTCTATTACCCTTTGCTTTTTTTTTTCCTTCATATTTATATTTTTTATCAAGAATCAGGATACAATTAAATAATTTATTTTATTTGCTCTTTTAATCTTACAATATATAAAACTTATATTTTAGTTCCAAAAATTATTATAAACTCCAAAATGACTTTAAAAATTATAGAGTTATATAAAGTAGTAATAGAGAATTCTTGGGGCTGATACAAAGTTCTCATGGAGTACTTTACAATGATATTTTTGGATTATAAAATTGATACTCAAGGTAAAAGTTATAACTCGTAAAATTTACCAATTAAAATTATTTTATTTTTATCTTTTTCGATTTCTTTCCAAGTGAGTACTTTCGTCTTAATATCCAGTACTCTTATGATAATCAAAATCGAGCTTCCAATATACCATTTTGTAATATTCACGATCTAGTTTCTCTTATCCTTGCCGAAACACAATATGGCCAACTGTAGCAAAAGTTATGACTCGTGAGGCCATTTAAAATTAGTGTTTCGAATTTTCAACCTTCTTTATTAAAGTTTTCGAGACACCTAAGTGTTTTCAATTATTTTTGAACGTTGGGATGAATTCTTAGTTTCACTTTGAAGTACACTCCATATTCTTCAATCTATATCTTCCCAATTGTGGAACCAATAATCGGTTCATTTAGTCGATAAAATCACTTAATGTAATATTTGTAATTCTTATTTATTTTTTGTCAATATTATGTCAACTAAATTAAAAATCTCATTTAATGTCGAATATGTCCCTTTAAATAAGTCAAATAAATTAAAAAAATTATTTGACTTTCAAGTGGATCCCGTCAAATGTGAGTAATTAAATATAATAATTGAACGAATTTTTGGGGTGTTACAAAGGTGCTACTGTCGTTCCTTGTGCTTGGGATTTTGCTAAGGATAAGGTCTCTTCAATATTTATGTACTTCTCAACCTTTTTAAAGAGGTCGGTCACCATAATTGACGAAATTTTGGACAAAGATATCCTGAACTCTTGACTCCTTATTGTGAGAGTCGGTGCTTAAATTGCTTCTGTAATATGGAGATTTGAAATCTGAAGTCTTTCCATGTTAAAATGGGTCATGAATTCTCTAGTGTTTCATGAGTCCCTTAGTTTTAAGAGAGAGGCATGAGTCTTCTTTATTCTTTTACTGCCGGTGAAGAATGCTTTGAATTTGTTAGTGTGATCACTAAAGGAGGAGATCGACCCCGATGGTATTATGGAGAACCAATCCCGAGCTATGGTCAAGGTTTAAGGGAAGACTTTGCGCAAGATCTGATCTAAGGCATTCTACATATCCATGACATCGGTATATATGTTTAAGTGATTGTTTGGATCTGGAGTTTTGTCATACTCTTTTAGCCGAGGGTACTTGAATCTTTCTGGCAATGAGAATGCAGTTGTTTTAGGAGTGAAATGAGTTCTCCTCATAAAGGTAGCTTGAGCTTATGTACTCTACCTGATCTCGTTTGCTATCCGTTCCCGAATAATTTTAGAGATTTGTTGTTGTGTCATGTTTGCTGAAAATTCTGTGGTGGGAAGAACACATATGATCTTTGGACAGCTCATGTCGACGAGGGTAGGCTTCATACGATCAAAGTTGTGCTTTTTCCTTCCGCAAGTTTACGGATCACATAAGTAATAAAGTGGATCGTGACTCCAAGTATCGTTCCCATGGGGATTGACTAAATTTATTATTTTAGACTAATTACCTTAATCGGAACTAAAGAAATATCTATTTGGTTTTGAAATTGAATTAAACTACCCAAAGAAAATAAACAATTTTGAATAATTAAAATAATGAAAAAAAATGCTACAATCGAGATTTCACTTTACTTCCATAATTCATTCTTTGATATAATTGTTTAACTACAATTCATGACATTTTGAATATCAATGCTACTATTTTGTTTAAAACTCTCTTTTGGATCGTGAATTAAATCTTATTTCTATATGTAATTCGACTATGTTTCTATGACGAATGCGAACATATAGAAAAATATTAACATTTTGTGAACAGTTTGATAGATAACAATAAGCATAGCAGTATATTTCTACCCCTATCAAACTTTATGGCAACTAAAACACGTATAACATAATCCTAATCTTTCGAACTTAAGAAAATGTCATAAAAATCATATAATTACTGAACACATAATTATAGATGCATGAAAACTAAGAAATAATTGCTCAAACTTATAAATTGTATTAAATTAAACAAACAATCAAAAGAAGAAATCCGAAAAGCAAAGTTTCATCACAATTCTAATAAAATGCCTGCTTAAAACCATGATTAAAGATAAAATACAAAAGAATGTGATATAATTCATGACCCAACAATTTGATAGAGTTTTTCTATTTAATATGGAGAGTTGGGAACCTAATTTCCAGTGGCGGATCCAGAATTTTATGTTGGATCGAGCTAGATTTTAAAAATTGCGGGGAGGCCGATAGTGTCGATCTTTTGATTTTTGAGATTTAAGCACGAACTTTATAAAGTTATCAAAATCTAATTCTCAAACAAAGTTGATTACATTCAAAGTCTGAAAATCACATTCTAATCCTAAAATCACATTCAAATTTTAATAATATCATTTTTCACAAATCACATTCTAAAACCTAAGTTCTAAAACCTAAACAAATTCAAAGGCCTAAATCACATTCATATAAATAATTGTTTTCAGAAATTGGATTCTAAAATATATGAAAATGATTCCGATCACAAAAAAATCAATAAAATCACTTATATTGAATTACAATTTCAAAACAAACAAAGCATCTTCCCACAATAGAAATTATACACAACAGGACTTCAGAATAAAACTACATGATATCACATATAATACGAAGTTAAATCAAGAAAAGTAAAGCAAATTTATATGTAAAGAAAATGAAACGAGATTACGATTCTCCAAACAAAGAACCAAATATCTGCTAAAACTGAGGGTCACATTGTAACGATCCGAAAATTTATTTATCCTTTACTATCCATTATGATGTAATAAAAGTGTTTTATAATTTATGTAATTATTTTGGAATGAAAAAGAAAGAGAAGTGGGATTTAACGGAAGAGAAATGAATCTTCCATAGACTCGTTTGATCACTCCCGACCTCATTAGAGTACATATGAGATATGTATGGGAAATTTCTCGAAGCGAACTTCGATAATATGAAAACGGTTTGTCATTCCGATCAACGGGTAGCCCTTTGTGAATTTTTAAAATCAGGACGATAAAAATGATAACTCGAAAACAATTTTAAGTAACCAACTTCGGAAAGCTATAACTTTCTCCCCGGTCATCCGTTTCTTGCACCATAAATTGCACATTAAATTACTCCGTGAGTAATTCAAAATGGTACCAACAAACCAAGATTTGACTCCGTTTGATACCTCAAATATGAGCTCAAATTAGCCTCGGCGAAACTGAAATTTAGAAAAATTAAGCATGAGGTGTTATAAGATGAAGTCTTCCACGTTGCACCATTATCTTTCTCTTATCCTATTTAGAACGGATAGCACCTGCTTATCATTTTTCAATCTCTGCCGAGCTATTGAACATTTTGGACCGAGCTATTTTCATTTTTCTTCTTCCTTTTGTCTATCTGGACCTTTGAAGGATTGTGCTACAGCCCAATGGGGGGCCTAATGTGGATCCGCCTATACTAATTTCATGCAATATGTCCCATATATATATATATATATATATATATATATATATATAGGTGATGAATAAATCTAGTTCAATTAGGTAGGAAATTAGTCAAAATTCGAAAATAAAGAGAAGAAATCTCTCGCTGGCTAGAAACGCTCTCAATCGCATGCAATGTTCTTTTCATGTTCTGCCTAACTTTGAAGCGCCCTTGTTTTCAAATTCCTTCAAATGAGCCATTCCACTTTTGAATTTCCTCAATTACGTCCTTTCAACTCTAGAAATCTTCAATTGCAACATTGATCTTTTGATTTCTTCCATTTAACTCCCTTTTCATCCTCGACTGGCTTTGCCAACTGCTACTTCGCACATTTAATTCCAATTTACACTCCAACTAAACTTTATTCGCTTCAAACCTTTCATTTTCTCTACTTTGGGTTATTTTCTAAAATAATAACAGTAAGAAAGAAACCAATAGCACTTATTCTAAAACTAGTATATAATATCATACTGTTAGCATGTAAACAAGTGTATAAAATACACTTATTAATCACCTCGAAGCATGACATCGGGAGTCCCTATTCTTGCGATGGCTTGGTGTTACTGGATAATTGGGTGAAGGTCATTTAGCTGATGTTGGTGTTTATTGAAGAACTCTCGACTCATTGGCTCATTTTCAGGTAGGATTTCCTTGCTTTGTCAACATTGATAAAGGCGTGTAGGTGCACTATTCCGTGGTAGGGAAGTTAACTCTCCATAAATTTCGCATTTGTAACTCAACGATGGAACTTTGCTTATTTTTTTCGGGGATATCCTCAAGAAGAGGAGGATTATCCTCCCTTATCGATGTATTTGTTTGCAAGGGGTGTCCCGTGGATGTGGAGGGGTTAGTTTGCTGAGTGTTGGTCATGGCTATTCATATCTTTTCTTACAGACGGTGTCAATTGATGCTACAAAAACTACTGACATTAACGTGGTAAGATCAGAAATTACAAAATTGCTAGAAAAGGTGATCTAACTAGTTTTCAAGGAACCTGCAAAAAAGGCGGTGAGGTATATCTTCATCGCCCCTTCCTGTGTAAGAATTAATTTTATAAAGAATGAAAAATAATCTAGAAATATTATATTTAAATGCTTGTGAGAATATGAATGATGATAACTTACATTCAAATGAACTCTATTTATAGGGCTCAAAATAAGTCTCATTTTCCTACTAGGTAAGGGAATCTTAGGCTGTGTTTGATTTGCCAAAAATTTTCACGTAAAATGCATTTTCTAGGTGATTTTTCGACTTTTGCGATGTTCGATTGTCTAAGTTTTTCATGAAATTCGTTTTCCAACTTGTCTCGAAATCCAGCATTTTCCTTTATTTGTAGGAATTCATTTTCCCCCGAGGGGAGAGGTGTTATTTTTCATGAAAAATCTTTTACAATTTTTGTCAGGTTTGATCATTTTGTTGTTATTAACTGATTTTTTTTTCAAATATTATTATTATTATTATTATTATTATTATTATTATTATTAAGTACAAATATGTGAAAAAAAAAAATTATTAAAAAAACTAAATTTTGTTTTATAATTCATGGAAAATAATGTCAATCAAACAACAAAAGTTGAAAAATTCTCAAATTCATTTTCTTTCCACCCAGATTTCACAATCGCTATCAAATGCAGTCTTATTGAACAAAATTACTTTGTAGAGGTTTATTTCTTTAATGGATTGGGCTCTCTTATTTTTTTGGTATGTAATACTTGTAGGGCTAATTACGCCCCTTAATACCTTTTTTCTTTAATTTTATAAAATCAGTGAATTATAAAATATTTTAAGAAATCAGGTATAGATAAATACAATCCCTAATCATTTTTCTACCTCTCTCTCTCCCCTAGTATCCTCAATCAGTCCAACAGGTATGCCGTGCAGCCTTCCCGACATCGCCACAACGGAGCTCTGGAACTGGAGGTCGGACTTAAAGTCCTGAGCAATTTCCCTAACCAACCTTTGGAATGGAATTATGGAAGCTTGCGAACCAAGAGGTCAGTAGACTCTAGTAATTCCTGGACGAAAGCGCTTGGGCTTCTTCACTCCGCCAGTGGTCAAGGCTGACTTCCTAGCGGCCTTGGTGGTGAGTTACTTCCGGGGAGCCTTGCTTTTGATGGACTCGTGGCCAGTCTGCTTAGTGCTCCTCGATGCGACTAATGTCGTCTAAGATAACGGGCTTGGCTTTGATGGAGAGGACGGAGTGGGAATCAAGGTTGTAGAAGCTGTTGCGGAGTGTTGATTTTTGATAACCAGCGTTGAGTTTTAGTAACCAGTGTTCATTTTTGATTTTTTGACTGTGCTGTACTTTTTTAGGTGATTGTGGTGGTGGTTGTTTTTGGAATTGGTGGTTTAGGCAGTAAAGAGGTGGTGGTGGTGGTGGTTCATGGTGGTGATGATTTGGAGGTGATAATACCTGCAAGTAGGAACTGCACTTCAATAGCCATGACAGTAGGTGGTGGTTGGTGGTGATGGATTTAGGTGGTTATTGGTGGTGATGGTTTTAGGTGATGGTCGATGGTGGTGGTGATGGTAATTAATTACAATTGTAAATAATTACAAATTGAAATAAAATTACAATTGTAACTAATTACAAAACTGAAATAAAGTCACAATTGTATTTCGGACGGTACTCCAACAACGACGGTTGTGGTGGTGACTGATTACAATTACACTAATGTAATTAATTACAAATTACACAAATTATTTACTAATTCAAAAGTTACAATTGTAATTAATTACAAATTGAAATAAGTTACAATTGTATTTTCGACGGTGGTTGTGACGGTGGCTGATTACAAATTAGGTGGTGGTAGTGTTGATAATACTGAAGAATAATTGAAAGCAAATGTTTCTTTCCATCGTCAAAATCAAAACTAACTCCAGCCATGTTTCATATGAAATTTGCCCCCATCCTCAGTGTGTATGCCAGTAAAATCCAAAGTATACACAGTTGCGTTGTAACCCCAGTCACCCTTGTTGCTTTTCCCCTGAAGAACGTTAGAACAACTCCCTTGTCGCTTGTTGTTTAAGCTAATTATTCCAAGATCGATTGCAATGTTACTGTAAGTTTTCAGTGTCCAATATGCTTGAGGATCTTTTCATCTGGCCAAGCTTTGGGTGGTCATAGGGATGCTCATTTCACTAGGTTTACCAGTAACAAAACCATTGAATCAGTGACCATGGATGTCGGTTTTGATCTTAACTTAAAAATTGATGACTACTGTGATCTTCTTTAAGGCGGTGGAACTTGATCTAAGCAGTCTACAATTGTAATTAATTACAACTTACAATTGTAATTAATTATAAATTATAATTGATTATTAAATGTAATTAAGTTGCAATTACAATTATAATAATTAAGGTGAATGTAATTAATTCAATTAATTTTAGACAAAATCTTTGATGTTTTACAATTTAATTAGTTACAATTGTAATTAATTGTAAAATTGACATAAAATTAAAATTGTAATTAATTATAAACTGTAATTCATTACAATTTGTAACTAAAATTAATTTTAAAAGAAAAAAATGAAATTTTGAGTGACATGATAATATACAATTAAGTTACAATAGTAATTAATTAGTTACATTTTTATTGAATACAAAATTGAAATTAAGTTACAATTGTAATTAATTACAATTTCTAATTAATTCATTTAATTTTAACAATTACATCTATCATATTTCGTAAATTCATTAGTTTCAATTGTAATTAAATGCAAAATTAAAATTAAAGTTACAATATTTGTAATTAATTAAAAACTGTAATTCATTACAATTTGCAACTAATTCAATTAATTTTTATTAAAAAATGAAATTTCTAGTGACTTGTAATATATAACTAAATAAAATAGTAATTAATTAGTTATATTTGTAAATGATACGTTCTTATTGAATACAAAATTGAAATTAAGTTACAATTGTAATTAATTACAATTTCTAATTAATTCATTTAATTTTAACATTTACATCTATCATATTTCGCAAATTCATTAGTTTCAATTGTAACTAAATGCAAAATTAAAATTAAAGTTACAATTTTAATTAATTACAAACTGTAATTCATTACAATTTACAACTAATTCAATTAGTTTTTATTAAAAAAAAATGAAATTTCTAGTGACTTTTAATATACAACTAAATAGAATAGTAATTAATTAATTATATTTGTAAATGATCACAAAATTGAAATTAAGTTATAATTGTAATTAATTATAAATTGTATTTCTATAGCTCCATGAAAAATACCTGATTTTGAGAATATGTTTTGTTTTGTTAAAATATATTTTAAAATACCTGATACTTAAAATATAGGCCATTTAAGTTTTGTGTTTGTTTGGGAAAATTAGACAAAATCATACATTTAGACTTGAAATTTTTAAAATTAGATATTTATAAATTATTTTGCTAAATCAGATATTTTTCTATCATAAACCCTTGCTGCATCAACATCAGTGTCAAAAGTCCCCAGCCAAAACCCAACATCCTTTCTTGATCAGGTCTTGATTCTCCGCAGCGTACCTCCGGCCATGGCCTCTGCCTGACTCCTCTGTAACTCCTTTCCAATCTTCTTGAACCCGGAACGTGAACCAATATTCTTTCTTCTGGCTTGGATTTAACTCGTTTAGTCGGAGTATCCGGTGAGTAAATATCGTTAATCTCCGGCTTCAATTTAGTGTCAAAAACATCCGACTGCTCGAAATCGAAATTGTGTGAACCAATACGCTTTCTTCTGACTCTGATTTAATTCGTTTCGTCGGAGTATAGGTGAGCAAATATAGTTAATCTCCGACTTCAATTCAGTTTCAAAAACATTCGGTGGCTCGAAATTGAAATAGCGTGAACCGATACACTTTCTTCCAGATCAGATATAACTCTTTTCTTTGGAGTATCGGTGAGCAAATATCGTTAATCTCCTGCTTCAATTCAGTTTCGAAAACATCTGACGGCTCGAAACTGAAATAGGCTGGAAGTGGGTGAAATGAAATGCTTTGTGTGCTACAGAGGAGAATACGAGCTCGACCAGGATGAAGGGGAGTCCATATTCATTGGACTGAAAATGAATTTACACTCATAAGCAAGGTGGTGGTGGTGGTGGTGGTGTTGGTTTTTAGGTGGTGATCAGTGGTGGTGTTGGTGGTGATCGATGGTGGTGGTGGTAATTAGTTACAATTGTAATTGATTAAAAAATTGAAATAAAGTTATAATTGTATTTTTTACGATGGTCTGACGACGACGATTATTGCGATGGCTGATTACAATTAGGTGGTGGTTGGTGATGATCGGTGGTGGAGCTGGTAATTAATTACAATTGTAATTAAAATTACAATCGTAACTAATTACAAATTGAAATAAAGTTACAATTGTAATTTATTACAAAATTGAAATAAAATTACAATTATATTTTCTACGGTGATCCAACGATGATAGTTGTGGCAGTGACTAATTACAAATTAGGTGGTGACGATAGTGGTGGTAGTGATAATTAATTAAGAATTACACTAATAATTTACTTAATTTATAAGTTATAATTGTAATTAATTAAGAAATTGAAATAAAGTTACAATTGTAATTAATTACAAAAACCTGATTCTAATTAAAAAAAAAAAAAAAAACTCGATTCTGATAATTATTTTAATATTTGTGTAATTAGTTACAAATCACCTGATTACAAAAATTTTCAAATATAAATGTTTGTAATTATGAACTTAACCCGAGAAGTTATCCACTGAACGGTGCCACATGGAAACAAAATAAGCATTTTTCCTCAATTTGGGATGATTTATGGTTAGATCTAAAGGAAGTAACTAAACTAATTACAATTACAATTAAAATTACAATGGTAACTAATTACAAATTAAAATAAAGTTATAATTGTATTTTCGACGGTAGTTGTGACGGTGACTGATTACAAATTAGGTAGTGATTGGTGGTGGTAATGTTAATTAATTGCAATTGTAGTTAAATTTACAATTGTAACAATTACAAATTGAAATAAAGTTACAATTGTATTTCCAACGGTGGTTGTGACGGCGACTGATTACAAATTAGGTGATGATCGGGGGTGGTGATGTTAATTAATTGTAATTGTAGTTAAATTTACAATTGTAACTAATTACAAATTGAAATAAAGTTACAATTGTAATTAATTACAAAACTGAAATAAGTTACTATTGTATTTCCGACGTTGTGGCAGTGACCGGTTACAAATTAGGTGGTGATCGGTGGTCGTAATTAATTATTACAATTTTAATTAAAATTTTAATTACAATTGTAACTAATTACAGATTGAAATAAAGTTACAATTGTAATTAATTACAAAACTGAAATAAGTTACTATTGTATTTTTCGACGTTATGGCGGTGACTGGTTACAAATTTGGTGGTGGTGGTAATTAATTAAAATTTTATTTAAAATTACAATTGTAACTAATTACAAATTGAAATAAAGTTACAATTGTAATTAATTACAAAACTGATATAATTAAGTTACTATTGTATTTTCGACGGTAGTCCGACGATCGCGGTTGTAGTGGCTGTTGATTACAAATTATACTAATATAATTAATTACGAATTACACTAATGTTTAACTAATTCATAAGTTACAATTGTAATTAATTACAAAACCTTATTTCTGATTTTAAAAGAATACCTGATTTTGAAAATTATTTTGATACTTTTGTAATTAGTTACAAATTACCTGATTTCAAAAAATTTCATACTTAAATGTGTGTAACTGTGTACTTAACCCATACTTGTATAGGATGTAACAATGGCCTATGATAATATCACGAGGGCCTCAAGCATAGCTCGGTCAACAGGCTGACCTTGATATTATTGTCAAGTCCTTGTGATGAAAGGTCGGGTAAATGGGTCGAACTAGTCTAAAAAATGACACGTCGGCTAGCTAGGTTGACCTTCGTCTACAATAGTTTTTAATTTTATTCTTTTTATCAAACTCGGGATTTAGACCAATCAATATCTATTTTTAGAATAAGATTTTGATCAAAATCCCTGTCCTAATTAGTTACAAAAAGAAGTTTATAATTGAACAAGTAAATAATTCCATTTCTTTTTAACTTTAAAAACAACCAACAAAAATTGCAAACTGGTTTTCAGTTCCATGGGCTTGCGATCACAATCAAGTTTTGGTCCCTAATTTCTCCTCTTGGTTCGACTTAAGTTCTTTTATTATGTGCAATTTTTGTCTTTCATATTCTAATCATCACAGTTAGGTCATTATTACTTCAAAATCATTAATAATTGATCTGAAGCAAGATAATTTTAAGAGTTTACAATTTTTACTCCTCAAACTTTCCTAGGAGAATTTAATCCTTGGAACTTGTAATTCTCCTTCTATTGCTCCCTTAGTACTTCATATTGAGAAATTGCAATGCGATTTATCATCAATAGCTTTGAAGCAATTCAAATTATGATCCAAATTCATTTTTTCAGTCAATTTCATCCAAGTGCTTCAAAGCTATTGATGATAAATCGCATTGCAATTTCTCAAGTGCATTCAAATTGGTATTTTACCTACAATTAACTTATATCTAATCCTCCTATAAATCAATTCATGTACAATTGATAAAATTTCAAAGGTCATTTTTAAATGCTTTATATGACTTTTTTTTTTTTTTTTTGGTACTTGTTAATAGACAATAATATATTTAATTAGAAATGAAATTTAAGATGACACAAGAAATTGTGGTATATCATATTTTTTATGAGGTTCATATATTTTGTCATATCTTAATGTCTTGAACAAATAAATTGTAAAAAGATACGATTATACTAATAAAAATTGTCATGAGAATTCAGTAAAAATATTTAAAAATTGTAGATGTACTTGAACTTGATGAAGTTGAGTAAAGCATGCGATGAGATTTTCTCATCTCGATTCTCGAAAGATATATATATATATATATATAAAACCTTTATTTTTCTTTAAACTCATTTTCAACTACATATTTTATGGAATCTATTACTTTTATAATTTGTCAAAAACATATTTTATTATTATTATTTTTTATTATTAAAATTCACTAAACATCTAATATTAGTTACAAGGGCTACATGTGCAACAGTGTGTAGTGGTGTGGATCATTAGTTCAACACGAGAGATCGGTCGATTTCAAAGAAACGGGCATAAAATTTGCATACAAACTCAAATTTTGACCCATAATATGTTGTCGGAATCGTCTCGACTAGTCGTACAAGACTAGCCGCTTTGCTGCTATTGATTATGGGTTTTGGACTTTTGAATTCGTCTGATTAGTTAAAAACAGCATTCTTTAAGGTTTTATGTCTAGTTTCGTCTTTTTGCATTATTTGACATTTAGTGTTAGGGTTTCGTTATTTAAGCTTGTTTCTTTTTTCGTTTTGGTGGTTATTTTTGCATAAACTATTGTTATTCTTGGAGTTTTTCTTCAAATTATTCAATTCAATTTGATATTCATTTGAATCAACTTTTTGAGTTTGAGTTATTTTCATTCATACACATTTTTGCCTATATCAGTGTGACACAATTATGTGAAAATTTGAAAATACAGTTCATAGTCTGTCTTCTTCTAGTTCTTTTTGGAGAAGCTTCTCAAAAACATGGACTTCAAAGACACAAACAATCAAAAAGTAAAACCTTGACAGTTAGATGATTACTGCATATGTATAACAAAGTAAACAAAAAGACGTCATTCATAAGATAATTATTTTTAGTTTCACATCAATGACGCTCTTTTTAGGATCACCTAATTAATATTTGAAAATTCATTTCATTATTCTAATTAATTAAGGTCAAATATTTGATAACCTAATATTAATTTCCGTACACACTTAGAAGTTTCTATGACTAGAAGGCAAGAAGAGTACTAATGTATTAATTTATAATAATAATAATAATAATAATGTAAATAAAAGTAGAAAAGTTGTTCATGCATATTGACAGAGACCACCTATGAAATATCTCTGATCAGGTGAATCTAACTTTAATAAAATTGCATTTTCTAGAATATCGACGTTTCTTTTACATGTATTTGAAATACAGGACCATATATATATACATACAATTAATTTCTTCCGCCTCTGTTTTGTAAAATTTGTTTACAAATTCTATTGATAAATGGCATTTCATTGGACAAATTTTAAGTCAACAGATTCGGTTGATTAGGGATTCTCGTCCATTATTTTTTACTTTTCGAAAAATTGACTAACGGAATATTGACGCCGGAATATTGACGCGTCACTATTTATAAACAATATTTATTTATAAACTACCATTTATAAACGGTTGGTATACCATGAACTATAACCACTTTAACTATTTATTAAGATAGCAGTTTAAATCCACAATAAAAGAACAAGTTTTGTGTGGGGAATTCATCTTCATTGGGGGGAAAAAAATGTTTCAAGGAAGTAAAAAGTTGATCATGAAAATAGTAACATTTTTTTTTTATGGACATCTATTGAATATATATATATATATATATTGTTACGATATTTTTGGTCACTGTTGGTGGACCCCGTAACACACGAAATGTTCCATTTGAAGGGAATTTTTGTCTCAACGTGCTGGGCGCATCTCTAGAGACTTGAACCCTTGACCTCATGATATGAGGATTGTGAGGATATTCCTAATACCACTAGAGCATGCTTTTAACCCCGTAGCCCAGACCCTGCTAAAAAACGTGAGCAGCTTCAGTTAGAAGTTCCGCTCGAGACAAAAATCCCCTTCAAAGGGGGAACAATTCATGTGTTACGGGGTCCACAAACGATGACCAAAAATACCTTAACATACTCTAGTGATACCAGGGATGCCCTTACAATCCTTATATCATGAGGTCAATGGTTCAAGTATTTGGAGAAGCGCCCAGCAAGCTGGGACAAAAATTTCCTTCAAAGAGAAACAATTCGTTTATTACGGGATCCACCAACGGTAACTAAAAATACTGTAATATATATATAGACTTTCACAATTAAGTGCATTCATGTGAATTGAACACACACACACACACACATTTATAATTTTATATATATGTATTCAATTTTTTCTATTACAAATTTATTTCACATATAAATGATATGTTAACTCTTTTTAATACTTTCTAATCAATAATAGACATCGTGAATAATTTTCCAATAATTAAAAAAGAATGATTTTTTTTTTTTTTTTTTGGTGTTTGAAGATTTCATGTATTACTGATTTACGTATCATTTAATTTTAATACACTTTGTAAAGTCAGTTGTTAATATTAATTTTGAAACTTAACCATTATTTGAACTTTAGACTTCAACTTTTCAGTTTGAGTTCTTGATCTCATACTACATATTATCGTGTTATATGTGATGACTTAAGATGAAGAGCCGTTAAAGTGTCCACTTATTGTGCCCACCAGACATGTTGTAATTATTTGTTAATGTATTTGACATTTTTTCCTAAATTAAACATTATTGCTGGAGATTTTTGACTTCTGAAAATGTTTGGCGAGTTAAAGAAAAACATACAAATTCTTGATTTGGCTGCATAGTTAGGTTAGAGAAAAAGAAGTCTGAAAGAAGATTCGTGCACTCTAGAACAAAGATTGAATTATTGAGCTGAATTTTTCAGTTTCAACGGTGGATATCACAAAAAGGAAATTTCTTAAAAGTGTAATAAATTCCAAAGAAAATGAAAGATGGTCAAATTGTTTAGAACTTTTCAAATGGCTTCTGTAAATTGTTATTTTTTTTTCATAAAATAATAATAATAATAATAATAATAATAATAATAAAATAGTTTTACTAATAGACTGTGGTGTAATAAGACTAGTTTACGAAGTTTGAGACGAAGTTAACTTGGATCAATAGAGGAAGGACCAATTATGTAAATTTCTCATTTGTATAATCATTATATGTAAAAGATTCACATGTTACACCGTACAATTTGCGCCGCCAATTATGCTGTTACGAGATGCAATTTGCTATCTCCATTCTCCTAGAATATATTCTTCACGTGCACTTATTTGGAATATGTTCTTGCAATTTGACTGTTCGGCTGATGATTTAACCTGGAGAGAGTAGATTTTTTAGTTTTTTCGAGATAAAATATGTAGTTAAAAATTAAAGAGAGAAAATATGTGTAATTAAAAAGTAATTTGAAAAATTGTTTAGTTTAAATTGTAATTTAATGAGCTCATTAATGAGCTAGCCGAACGAAATTCTAACCCAATGACTGTCAAACTTCTTCAAAGAATACATTTCGTCAACTCACTTTTTAACGATCGCTCCGTTCGGCTCCTTGAATTAATTGGAAAAAGGGCAAAAAAATATAAAATTTAATTTACACAATTTCTCATACTACTTTTTAACCATTCACATATTCTCCCTCCAATTTTTAACCTCACATTTTACCTAAAATACACAAATAATCAAATTATAATTTTAATTCCTTGTTGTGACCCATCCGAACACACCTTATATATATATTTTTCCTTTTGAACCGCATATTTTATTTCGAAAATATCACACTAGTTATTTTTAAATAAAAGACTTTTATAAAACAGCTTATAAGAAGATGAGTTTCTTTTTATGCGTGGTGTCAATTGCACCATGAAACAGGTCCAAATTCTTTTAGAACTTATATTACATGAGACATTTTTTTTATTAAAGACGTTTATATATATATATATATATATATATATATATATATATATATATATATATATATATATATATATTTGTGCATGATTGCATTTGTGTTGAATTGATCATACAAAATAATGCATGTTACGTCACTATTTGTATGATGTACAATTTTGACGTTCATTAACTATATTTTGAAGATAATTGATGATTGAATAATTCTGTGTATTGATTAATGAAATTACAATGACTTTATATATACAAGCAATTTCAACCTAAATTAGTAACCAAAATTGATTGAAATTCTATCTAAAGAATAATAACAAGAATTACAATAATAAAAGATTCTAATAATATTATGGAGATTATGACATCGAGAATTTTGAGTTATCTTTGATGGAGATTTCCTTAACAGACCCCTGATAGAGGGAGGATTCATTGAGACGCTAATCTTGGATCGCATTTTGCTCAAACGCGGATGGTGGTAATGAATTCGTGAGGATATCTGCAAGTTGGTCCTAGGTAGGAATGCAGGATACGCGAAAAGAGCCATTGGAGACATGTGTGCGGACAAAGTGATAATCAATAGCAATGTGTTTCATACGGGAATGAAACATGGGATTGTGAGAAAGATATGTGGCACTCAAGTTATCACAGTAGATTATAGGAGTTGAAGGAAGAGAGATACGAAATTCAGATAGAAGATTACAAACCCATAGGAGTTCAGAGGAGCAAGAGGCAAGAGCTCTATACTCGACCACAGTTGAGGATCGTGCAATGGTTCGTTGTTTCTTTGAATACCACGAAATAGGAGAAGACCCAAGATAAATAATATAGGCAGATGTAGAGGAACGGTATCAAGATTGATAGCCCAATGTGAGTCCGTGAAACTAGACAGGAAAAGATTGGAAGATTTGTGAAGGAGAAAACCATGATGAATAGTTTGTTGAGATAGCTTAGGATGAATTTGATCATCATCTAATGAATCTCAAATGAGGTGCTCATGAGTTGAGATAATTTATTTACAGCAAAATAGATGTTAGGTCGTGTGAGTGTGTGGTATTGTAGAGCTCCAATAACCTGCCCATCGGTTGTAGCATCAACGGAAGGAGAACTTCCATGCAGTCGAAGAGTGGAGGAGTTGAAAGTCAGCAAAACCAGGTGGTTGGGACATGTAGACGGTTTCAGTCAACGTGACTTGAAGGAATGCATTATTGATATCAAGTTGATGGATCGGTCAGTTGTAGTGGAGAGCAAGAGTAAGAAAGTTACTGATTGTAGCATGACATGGAGCCATCCATATTTTGTTTGATGGAAGTCAATCCCAGGTCTTTGATGAAAACCTTTGGCCACAAGCCGCGCTTTATAGCATGACATGGAGCCATCCAGATTTTGTTTGATGCGGAAAACCCATTTACAGTCGACGAGTTGGACATTGAATGGAGGAGGAACAAGATTCCATGTTTGATTAGTGATTAAGGCATTTATTTCTTCCGCCATTGCATTTTGCCAATGTAATGATTTTAAGGCTTGAGTTACACGGGTTGGTTCAATTGACTCGGGAAGAGGATGTCTAGAAGAGGTATTGTGTAAATATTTTGGACAGAAAATATTGTTCATAGCCCGTGTTACCATAAGATGAGAATTGAGAGGTGGACTTGATGGAGGATCAGGTGTTTCGGGATGGAGAGAGCCGGTTGCAACAACTGGTGGACTTGCAGGTCTCGCAGCTTTACAATATGTCAGAGCCACACTTAGATCGACAAAACCAGGGACTACTGGACTGGGAGCAGTTTCAATAGACACTGGTTGTATAGAAGGAGGAGCATTTTTGACAAAACTTGGTTTTGCCGAAAGATGAGCAGCCTCGACGGATGAAAAGCTGCTGAGGACTGATGACAGGACTGAGAGGTTAGCGAAATGGGCAAGGTGTGTAATGTAATAGGATAAGATGCTGAAATAGATGAGGAGAAGAGGTCAATGTTAGAGGAAGGGGATGAAGAATTTTTGCTGGAGGAATGTGGGAATATATGTTCAACAAATTTAATGTGGCGAGAGGTGAATATTTTTTTGCTATGTAATTCTTGGCATAGGTAAGAGTGATTTTTGTCATAGCCAAGAAATATGCAATCTTTTGATCGAACATCAAGTTTGTTATTAGCATACGGACGAAGCCACTGATAGTAGAGACAACAAATTGCCTAAGATGTAAGTAAGAATGTTTATGTTTAAAGAGAGCACATAATGGACTGTCTTGTCCTAGAGTGGAGGTAGGGAGATGGTTTATTAAATAGATAGGAGTTTGAAAGGCAAAGGACCAGTAGGGAGTTGGAAGAGATGGTTGATGAAGCAAGGCTAGGCTAGTTTCAATAATGTGTCTGTGTCGACGTACAGCAAATCCATTATCTTCGGGAGTGTAAGGCGGAGTTACTAAGTGTTGAATGCTAGATGAATCGAAGATGGGGCTAAGAGACTAGAACTCTCCACCGCCATCTGAGTAAACAGTTGTTATGTTTGTATGGAATTGATTTTCAACTTGTAATTTGAAAGTAGAGAAGATAAATAAATAAAATCAGATTTTAAGTGCATTGGAAAAAATTATAAATATTTTGAAAATGATCAACAAAGATAACATAATAGCGAAAACTATCAATAGAAGTGATAGGACTAGGTCCCATACATCAGTGAAAAGAACTTCTAAAGGTCTATGATAAGACTAGAAATACTAAATGGGAGCTTATGACTCTTATTACATTAACACGGTTACACGAACGACATGAAAAATTTGAAGGTAAATTAGAACTAGACTACAGTAGACTAAATCGTAGGAAAAGTTGGATAGTCTTGAGAGATGGATGTCCAGGGTGGCTATGCCAAATAGTGGTGGAGGCGGTAGAGACGGAATGGACCATGGGAGACGCTGAAGAAGAGGATTTAGAAGGCCATTCATACAGATCATTGGTTTCCCGATCGTGGAGTAGGATTTTCTTGAAGTCGAGATCCTCACAACAAAGTAAGAGGGAAAAATTCAATAGAGGCAAAGTTTTGCTTACAAAATTTCGCAATAGAAATTAATTTGCGATTTAAAGATTGCACAAAGAGTATATTAGATAAATGAAAATTTTGAGAAAGATGAGTAGGACATGTGTGGGATATAGAGAGTGCATTACCATTACCCAATACCACATCATCCGGGCCATAATATGGATTGTGGAGAGACAAGTTAGAAAGCTGAGAGGCGACATGATGAGAGAAAGCAGAATCCAACAACCAATTATTTGTTGAAGTGGAAGAAACTCCAGTGTGATGAGTCTTTGGTTTGTTGGGACGTATATGGGGAAACAATTTCCAACATGCAAGAGTTGTATGTGCTTTACCTCCATTGTATTGATAGATAACAGAAGACTTATCAAGAGGGGCAAATCTAGGGTTGTAGTTGGAGGCCATAGGGTTGGAAGGATACTTGCAGCGGGATTTGGAGTGGGATGATATTGGCATTTTTTATTGTTGTGGTGATTGGAACATCGCTGGTTGTTGGGGGTGATAATTAGTGTAATGCAAGGAAGGGTTTGGAGAGGCAGTTTGGTTTTCGACATCTTTAAGGAAGGTTTCATGGTCGATTAACTATCATACAACTCCTCAAAAGGTGATTGGAGTGTCACGGGTCCTGAGACCAGCAACTACTTCCTTGTAGACGGCACCCAAACCTCTTCTTGTACAATAAATAAGGAGGTCAGCGTTAAATAGTGGAGCGCCAAGGGAGGAGAGTTCATGAGACAAAGTTTTCATTTGGAGAAGAAATTCAGAGATCGGTTGAGTCCCTTTATTGAGATTAGTGAGTTTATCCTTCAGATGGATAATATATGACTACAACCTTTTAGCAAATATACTATTTAGTCGTGATCAGGCTTCATGAGACGTAGTAGCTATAGCAATAAGAGGAATGACTCCTTCAGTTAGGGAGGCAATAATCGCATGAAGAATCAATTGGTTTTGATGCTTCCTTGCGATATAAACCGAATTTAGGGCACGAGTGCCATTGATATTAACAGTCTTCGGTGGAGAAGGCGAGGTATCATCAAGAAGTTGAAGTAGATTGAGGCCGCAGAACAAAGTTGTGAATTGTAGCTCCCATGAAAAATAATTGGTATAGGTGAGGTGTAGAGGAAGATGTGTAGAGGCATTGATTTGAATAGGAGGTGGATTGGATAAAACAGTTGTATGATCTACTGGTTGATCATTGGTGTCAATGGGATTTGTTTCAGTGGATTCAATTTTGGTGGACATGGTTGATGGGGAAGAGAAGAGACGGACAAGGCTGGATGGTGGAAGAAGGAGGTAGGCTGAATTTAAACTAGCTTCTGGTCAGTTTTTGGACGGACAAAAAGTAGATGGAAGAGGGACAACAGGTGCTGGATGAAGGCAGTGATGTATTTAGGCAGGAAGGAGAGTCAGTAACTTTTGTGAGGACAGAACCGTAGGCTGAATTAGGTGAAGGATGGAGAGAAGAGGTGGGGATTGGACGGACAGCTGGGAAGAGAAGCTAAGAGAAAAAAAATAGGGGTTAATTTTACTTGTGAGAGTCTTATGTTGCGTTCTCTTTGGCGTTTTCCAGTCGTTTTCCGTTTTCCATTTCCGAAAACGTGGAAAACGCGTTCTCTTGCGCCGTTTTCGGGAAAAATTTTCGAAAATGTTTTTAAATTTTGTAAAGGAAATGGAAAACGTGATTTATACCTATTAAGTGGAAAACGCGAAAAACGCGCATTTTCCACTTAAAAAAAAAATTAAAATAATCAAAAAAATTTGAAATTTGTCAAAATTTGTCATTTTTAATTACATTATTGGTCCATAATTTTCAAAACTTGTCATTTTAATCCTCAAATTTTGAAATTTCTTTCGAAAATACCCTAATTTATTTGCAACTTAGGTCCCTCAACTTCAGATTTTGTCCTTCTCGTATTTGCTTTATAGGTCATTGTCTTCGAACATGTATAACTTTTGATATACAATTCCGAATTGCACTCCGTTTTTTGCGTCAAACTCCAAATTCAACCATCTTTCTGATGATGTATCATGTGCTTAATTATTAAACATTTCTTTTTTACTTTTGTATTGTAAACACTTATTTTGTAAGGGCATCATTAATTAACGTAAATTAATTTTTGCGAATTTTATTGAAACTTAAATTTTAAACGTTATGAGTGCTTACTGAAATGATGTATATATATAAAGTATTAAATGGAACGATTGCTTTAGAAGGGAAAATTACTACCCAAATGTAGAACGATTACTTTAGAAGGACAACATGAATTTTTGAACTTTTTTGGTATAACCAAATTGTGTGATAGGGGTTATTTCATTTATTTTTGTTGTGGAACTCAAATATGACATCTTTATTTCATTTATATTCACAAGCAATATAATTACAAGTATATAGAAATAATTTTCTTCAAAATTTTAAACAGAACGTGTTTTCCAACTTTTCATTTTCGAAGACAGTTTTCAGAAATAACAAACCAAACTCGTTTTCAGCAATTTCGGAAAAAGTCACAGAAAATGGAAAACAGAAAATATTTTTGAAAAGGAAAACAGGAAACTGAAATACAAAGAGAACGCAGCCTACTTTGATACCATGAAGATAATTGATGATTGAATGATTCCGTATATTGATTAATGAAATTACAGTGAATTTATATACAAACAATTCAACCTAAACTAGGAAACCAAAATTGATTGAAATTCTATCTAAAGAATAATTACAATAATAAAAGATTACAATAATATTATGGAGATTATGATCTTGAGGATTCTGAATTATTTTTGATGAAGATTTCCTTAACTTATTTTATGGCGTTCCAAGTTATTTGTCACAAAAAGAATTAACTATTAAATTATTTATTTATTATTATTATTTTTTTGTCAAGTGGAGTGCAGACCCCTACTATCTTATGATCATAAGGTGTGTTATGTTTTATTGTTGCGTGTTTATTTTTTATTCAAAACAAATATAACCTAAATTTGATATGCAATCAGTCCCATTTCAAAAGAGAGGAAGATGATTCGCAAGAACCATTTTACTTTGGTTTCTACCTACTTTTCTTGTTTTTTTTTTTTTTTTTTGAGATTATAACTTTGTCAAATTTTATTATTAATAACATATATTTAATTAAATTCACAATTTTATTCGTTTTAATCACGTTCCATCAACTTATAATCTCAAATAGCTTTGACTAAAACTTTGCATGTAAAAAAACTGAAAAGATGCAATAATTGAAGACAAAGTCTATATATGATGACAATCAAGTACTCAAATTAATATTTTTCTAATAAACATTACTCCAACCATTCTAGAAACTAATCAAGTCGGCTTCTTCATGAACTTTCCATACATATCCACTTCAAACCCTGCACATAACAACAAAATTGAATTGTTATTACTTGTTTGTAACGATGTTAATAAAATGGTGAAAAAGAATTTAAATAATCGACTTTAAATTTATTGAGCGCGACATTTAAATTATTATTATTACTTAATTTCCATATCTGAAATTCACGCCCCACAAAAACAAATACGAGTTATTAAGAAACAACAATAGTATATGAGCGACTTATTAACTGCATTTCTTTTCCCCAAAAAAAAAAAAAAAAAAAAGCAACGAAATCACTATATATGGCGAAAAAAGGAGTTAAAAAAAAAATTAATTTTCTGCATGAATAAATATCTTCTTTGCTTACAAATACAAAAATAAATAATTTCATCTTCTCTTCAAAATATCTAGAGGAAGACTTAAATATTTGGCAACTTCCACACCCACATGGAAGTCATTTTCTCCCGTATCATTTAATGCAAGTTTATGTTATGGGTTGGAAACTTACTCAGAAGGGACAAGTTATAGGTAGATAGATAGATATATACTCACTGTTGAATTTCAATGTTCATGGAAGTTGCAGGCGAATTTCCAATTGTACGAAACGCTGTATTTGATAGTACTATGGTGACTCCTTCTCTGGTAGGCCGAGAAACCGAAGTTTGAGCTCGATCAACTATCTTGACTTGAATTGTCTGTCCCGGAATGCAAGTGTTGGGCACGGCGGCACTGATACATCTCACCAAGTATTGACGTCCGCAGGAGGCGCCATTGTCCCATATCCCCTCTCCGGCGGCCGCAAACAGGTTGCTCGACGGGAATTGCGAAGCATCACTACCGTAGCATGCAGTCGCTGCATATCAATACAAATGGAGTATATATATTAATTCTTGAATGTTAAGGACTATTGATACATATAAAGGATGATATACGAGCTTAATAAGTCTTAACGAACAATTCGATTCAATCGAGAATCGAAAACAAGTAAATGGATTTCAAGATTGATCCGTTCGAACGCGCCACCATCTTGAGGGTTGCTTCTCTTAATTATAAAGTTGATCTTTTAAAATAAAACACCAAATTTTAATATGAATGAGTGGCAATCTCAAATAGAACACTTGAATTATTCTCTTAATAATGCTGATTATTTATGATGGAATTCTCTAAGTTTTAATATTGAAGCAGTGGCAATCTCAAATAGAAGACTTGAATTCTAAAATGAAACTGGAGAGCTTAACATGGTGGATAATTTTGAGGAGAGCTTACGTGTATAAGGTGGATTGTAGAGGCTGGCGGTACCCACGTCAGCATGGGAGAAATTGCAAATGTAAATCATGAAGAAGAGCATCCATATGATGAGAAAATGAGGATTTGACATCCTATGAATTCAGAGGGGAAATAAATCGTGTTATATGTTATGCAATAACAACAACATTAATTCCAAACTTTTTATAATAGATATCAATGATAACTATTCAAAGTCAACTCTTTCTTAGATTTTTATTAATAAAATAATTTACACATAAATTCAAAAAGATTTTCTACTTAATTGAAAAGTTATGTGTCTCATTAAATATGCAGTTGTAATTAATTATTAAGTTTAATTTAGACTAAAATTTGGATTAAAATTTATACCAAACCTGAGCTATATATTTTTTATGCCCAGCAAAAATATTTTGTCACATTTTTTTTCATGTTTGGCATAAATAAAAAGTGGATAAAAATCACAAGTTAAAATTAACAATTAATTGGGTTTGATTGACATTTCACCCATAACAACCACAAAATCTTAAACATTAATAGACTCAGACCTCCACTTAGTTTCACCCAAGCTTCATCCCGGTCATGGATAATTCACTTATGCTCTATACACAATGATAATTGTCCCTAAGCAAACTCTTATACATATATGATCGCAACTGATCAATTAAACGAAAATTTAAAAATTGGGAAGGGAAAAGATCAACATTCAAAATTGTAAAGTATACAGAAGTGTAAACAAAAAGAGAGTGACATTATTAGGATTTATAACTTTTCAATTAAACATTTAAACCTCTGTTTGGTGAAATTGTTTATAAATTTTGTTTATAAAAGGGTACGTGGCAACATTTCAATAGTATTCTTTTTTGTAAAAGTCAACAATTTTGATTGGTTAAAAATTTTCGACTACTATTTTTGACTTTTCAACAAAAATGGACTAACGAAATATTGATATGTCTATATTTATAAACAATGTTTATGAATAACCGTTCATAAACAATTTACAAATAGAGACACAATTTTATCAAAATCTTATTTTAATTTATACTAATGGAGATTTAATATATAATAAATTTGATCGGATAGAAATCATCAAATTTAAAATTCAAGAAATAAGCAAAGAGAAACTATAGAAACGACCCCTGTTTGAGCCCTATTTTCTAAATACTAATTTTTTTTTCAAATTTATTTTCAATTACACATTCTTTTAATAAAATAATTTTTTACATATATCAAAAAAAATTCGTACTTTTTTAACTATACTTTTTCCAAAAAACCAACTATTATTAAAACTCATTTTCACCAAAACAATGGGGCTAAAATTGTGGTTACGTATCAAGTGATCTATGTTGATATATAGCTTAAATTTGAAGAGCTAAAAGATAATATAGAAAAGTCGAGGGCTTGACTGTAATTAAAACAAAGTAGAAGAAACGGAAAATAATAATAATAATACGGAATCAATGCCCTTTTAGATACTTTTCTATTTGACTTTGCTTTTGATGAGAGCAAGTCTAGAAGCATATCCCTGTTTGGTAAATATTTTTAATAAATTGGAGCATTTTTTGGAAAAGTAAAAAATGTCGATTATTTTCATCCATTATTTTTTACTTTTCAAAAAATGAATAAATGAAATATTGATACGTTGTTGTTTATATACAAAATTTATAAACACGTTTTGCCAAATAGAGGCTCAGCCTTAATCATTAATATTTGATCACTTCTTTCCGATGGATGATTCGATACTCCATTATTATTTGTTTATTCATTTATAGAGCCTGAAAAACATAATTGGTAGATTCAAGTAAAAAATAAAAACATTATAAAAGACAAAATACTAATATTTGACATTTTTCAATTTACTTTACCATAAATGACATTTTTAATGCTTATATCCCAAACGGTTGCCGACTTTTCACTCAACATCTTCTTAGAACATCCATAATGCTACATTTTTCACATTGAAAGGTGTTTGTTATATCATTAAAAAAGACATTATATCAATATTTTTATCTCCAATATATTAATTTTGCAGTCTATCATGCTGACATGAAAATAATAAATGAAGAAAGTTTCAAGTCCGCTCTCTATCATTTAAAAAGGTGTTTAATATACTAAATGCTATTTTTTAATTTAGTCTATTTTATTTAAACAAAATAAAAGAATTACCATATGTGCAAATTATAAGATGTAAAAAATAATGCATTGGAGATGACTTTTATCGCTTTCTTATTTTTATTTAGCATTCATCTTATGAGGAAAGAAATTTAATACATTGACTGTTATATAACAAAATTTAATGTGAAAAGTGTAGTATTGTGAGCTAAACCTTTACAAAGTAAAATCAGGGAATCAATTCCGTCATTGTATGACTAAAAAAAATAAAAAAAAATAAGGATTAATTTTAAAAAAGAATGATGCTACCATTAATCACTTTCTATTGTGATGGACGGCGGCGGGCATGTATTTTTGGGCGATGAATATATATATTTTTACATACAAACGCCGAACGTTAACGCGGGTTTGAAGGGTTCAAATTTAGGGCCGTATCTATGAACAACTGTACCTTGATGGGATCGTAGGCTACGAATTAGGTATACACTTGGCTGGCGATTTTTGTATAAGCCTCTGTTAGGAGGCGTGAGGTGATTTTAATCACCATTTATTCCGGAAATTGAGATTTTTTCCAGAAATCAAAGCAAGTTGAACGGTTAAAATTTGGAGAAAGAAAAGATGTAAGGTTAAAAAGTAGTTTTAAAAATTGTGTAGATTATAAATGATTTTTTTTCATAGAATCCGAACAGAGGTAAAACAATCCACTTGAGTCTTTTTTTTTTTTTTTTTTTTTTTTTGTAAAATATTTTGTTAAAAATTGATTTAAAAAAATATGCGTGATTAAAAACTTTTTAGACCAAATGTAATATTTATAAATTTTTTTATAAATAAGTTTATCAAAAACGCTACCGCATTACGTAAAAAAGTAGTTAGATGGAATGGAATGACAAGGGGAAGATGTGATATTTTGGGTAAAATATATTATTGAAAAAAGATTTGAGAAAATGTGTGCAGTTAAATAGAAATTTGAAAAAATATGTGACTTATAAATTTGTTTATAAATAAATTAACAAACAAAGGCTATACAGCAAAATTTAGATAAATTAAGTTAAAGTTAATAATTAATTTCAACCATATATTTTATGGGATTCACAGTTTTTAATCATATATATACTATTATTTATTTTTTATCAAAAACTATTTAAAACTTGATTTTTATCTAAATGAACTTGTAACTTACTAATATAAATAAGAATTAGAACTGAAAAGTTTTAAAATCTTATTCATTAAGTTTTGTTCAAGTGCCCATGAGCCTTCATCATGAAAACTTGAGCAAACAAGAGCCTAGTTTAGCATAGATTAAAATTAGGTTTTAGTAAATTTTGATAATGAAATGTGTGGTTGAAAAGTTGTGAGTCCTATAAAATTTGTGATTAAAATTAATTGTAAACTTTAACTTCAAATTAAAATTAGATTTTAATATGAGACAAACATGGACTTATTCATGATTGCATTAGGGCATTTCAAGAATACAATTAAGTATTGGCGGAGTAAAGGTGTAAATCTTGCAAAACAAAAAGACCCAAATCCTAGTCCGAATAGAGTAATCTATTTAGTAATGTTGATGTTTATATATCAATTTAGGTGTTATTAAGTGACAATAAATGAAATGTATAATTAAATAAGTCACCTAATTTTACTTTTTACTGAGTCACTTTATTTTATTTCTATTGAATTTATCAGTGTCCTGTGTTTGGTAACGGTACTTTTTCTGATTTATAAATCAGTTTATAAATCACACAATTTCTCAAATCACTTTTTAACCACACACTTTTCTCTCTCCAGTTTTCAACCACTACTTTTTACCTTAAAATCATAAATAAACCAGTTTATAAACCAAACAGTGTTACCAAACGGACAAGACACCTAAATTGAATTTAGTGGTACATATAGCATTATTCATTTAAATAGTGTCTATGGGTGGGCTCATTCTAGGGTCCTAGTCGTGTTGGGTTGCCCGGGTGAGTGCAAAATTTCATGTTAAAATACGAAAGAAAAAAAAGAGATAAAGGTGAGAGAAGGCTGGCTAGAATGGCTCAGGCATGGTCAAGACCAAATAAGTTAAGCATACGATGCAAAAGAAAGAATCATAGTAGTTTTGTTTACGTTTCTGTGCTTAATTATATAATTTCTATTTTTTCGCACTTACATTGACAAGAAAATAAATAGACGATATTTCAACAAACTGCTTTTTCCAGAACCTCTATTGGGATATTTTTTCAGCCGTAAGAATGATGTAGGATTTATCAATATTTTTTCAGTCCTAAGAATAATGTAGGATTTATCAAACTAAATAACTGTACGAACTTCTACTTTAATTTCTATTCAAAAATCATAGGTTGACAATATCATTCCCAAAAATGAAAAATAACAAAAACAAAAGTCAAGAAAGGATTAAAAGAGCAAGAAAAAACTTAACCAAACAACTACCCAAATTAATGAAATAGAGATATGTTCAATCAAAGTGGTGGGGGACTGGAACGAGGATGGTGATGGGGATGGGGATGATGATGAGATGATGAAGAGCACACGTACCTCATATTTGAAATGAAATACTGCAAAATATAAAAATAACAAAAATTTGAAATTATGGGTTTTATGAAAAGTTTGATTGATGTTGAAACTTATATAAGGTTTATAATTCTTTGTAAAGAGGTAACAATTCAAAAAAATGTTATATAGAAAATCAAGAATCAAATTGCTTTACCTTTATAAACAAATTACAGCAATCGACACGGAATAATAATGTGTACGTTACAAATGCCAAAAGAATATGCTTCATTATATACGTTACTCCCAAGGAAATCTTATCTTAAAATACTAGCTAAGTTACTATATGTTTGGCTAATCTTAAATGTAATATATTTGGTTCAAAACTTATTTATTTCAAAAATTGAATAATAAATATCATTTATTTTAATATTTACTTATTTACTGGTGGGTAGATATTTTAAACTTATTAAACACGAACAGTTAAATACATTAAACGGTGAATTGTTGATCAATATAGCAAATTTTCCCTTACAAATCCCTTGCGCGATTGAGATGTCATATTTTCTTAGCTTTACGACCACCGAGCTAAAACGATATGTAGATATTTCTAATAAACTGAAGCCCCCCCCCCCCCCCCCCCAAACAAAATAAATAAATAAAATAAAATAAAAATTCTTTTGACCTTTATGAATGTAATGTAAATATTAAGAATTATTACCCGAATTTGAAATCTTTAGAGAATTTTTAAATACTTGACAAATCTTATATCCTTCAAAGTTGTAAATTTGAAGATTTTTGTAGTACTTTAAAACTCTCTACTATTCACTATTACGCTCAAAATATACCTGTTGTTATTGCAATATAGATTGAGTATCAATCCCACGAAGAAGTGTCAAAGAATAATAGCTAGCGAACGAAAACACTTGACGATAATTAATAATAATAAGGTAAAAGAACAAGATTAAGAGTTCAGTGATAAAATTGATTTAGAATAATAAAATTTACAAGACATCGGGAATCATTTTAAAGTCCATTTCATCTATTTTCTTACTTTGATTCATATTTATAACTCAATTGTTGCCTATTCACATCCCAAACACACAATCGGAAGATATTCAATTTAAGACCAAAAATCGACAGTATATCACAAGAAAATATTGCAGTAAAAGATAAACCCATAACATAAATTCACCAATAATAATTACAATTTAACAACTAGTTACACACCTGTGCGATGAACTGACATGTTCTATTGACAAACTAATAATGTACTGACATGAAACAATAGGGTAAAATAAATAAAAGTAACAACTGCGAGTGCCAATTTAAATAATGAGGCAAAAGTTCCTACTTCTAAATTATATCGAATAGGTTCTTCAGAAAATTCAGTGACAGTCGAAGAATCAAACTTTTGCTGGACCCGACTCTAATCTTCTACAACCGAAACAGTTTCGATGGTGACTGCATAAGTATGGACTGGTGGAGTAGTTTCTATAGCAGTGTTAGTCCCCATTGAGTAATCATTATAATTTGCAAAAAGTATCGTGATACACCATCAAAGTTGGACAGCCCAAGAGACACAAACATCAAATGTTATTAAACAACATCAAAAAGTGAAACCCAGATCAAGAAATTGACATTTAAGATAGCTCGCAAGATTAAAAAAAAAAAACAGCTAATGTTTTCCAACAACAGTATAGAAAGAACAAAGCCCCAATCATGTAACTGGATTTTAAGACGGCCAACAAAGAGCCGTTTTGATGGGTATAAAAAACGACTTTAGGGGGCGCTTTTTTGAAATAAAAAATGCTTTTAACTGCAGGCTAAACGTGCTAAGAAACACACTAATGATTTTAAATAGCATTAAAGAACAAAATCCAGATTAAGAAAATGAAATTTTAGAAGAAGAAAAAGCTGAGATTTTGATTCCTTTCGACAAATATTGCATTGAGAGCTCTACATGAGATTTCAACTTCAAACTCAACAGAGAGACCCAGAAATCCATGAAACCGATCGAAAGTGACATGGGTTATGTATTGGACATTTGTAGTAATTTGTCTGTGGAATTAATTGAATTTCCCTTCCCTAGTTGAAAGAAGATATGGGATTTTTTCAGATTTGAAAAATATCAAAGATGCAGGAAGCCAAATATGCTTACCTAGAAAGACTCCGGAAAAACTATCTGCCTTCTCAATCAACTCTTCAATGGGAAGGACGGCTATAGACTCATCCTTGTGTTGCCCAAGTAAAGAAGCAGATGGATACATATTTGTTCCCATCCCAAGTCTACGCCCCGTCTCTTTAGCAATGGCAAGTTGATCGCCTAGAATTTACACAACGATATGAATATGAATTTGGTTACGAAGTAATAAAATAAAATAAAATAAATATAATAAAATAAAATAGGAGGGAGAGAGAGAGAGAGAGAGAGAGAAGGTTTCATTTTTCGAGGGAGCAAATATGAAATTACCAGTAATCATTTTAACATTTACTCCAAGATTGAGAGCCCTCCAGATAGTCTCTGGATTGTCATGTCTAGGAGGATCAAACAGGGATAACAAACAAACTGCCATGGACCACCAGAGGCGTGTTTTGATTTCTCTGGAACTTCATGTAAATATATAAAAGTAGCGACAATTATTAAAATAATTTTCCTAGAGAAAAAATCAAACTTAAATAAGAATTAGAAACTAAACATATATTGGAATGTACCCAAATTTAACTACCTCATTCAAGTCTTACAATATTAAACAGAAGAGAATTTAATTATCTATGCATCTTCAACACTCCACTTTCACATGCAAGGAAAATTTGTTTTATTCTTGAAGACAGTATTCGTGATTGGGTAGCAAAAAGACTTGAACTTAGGACTTCAGCGTTGAACCATTTGATTAAAAACTGAAGTTATTAAAGGTGAGATTGGTTTATTTATTTATTTTTATTTACGTCACACACACACAAGTAAGAGAAAATATCTAAAAGCAAACATTTGTATTGCAACAGCCAATGACTGAAGCCCACACTCAGCAAATTTAGAAATTGTCGCATGACCTTTTCCTTCAAATCTTCCTTGCAGTTGCAGAGTGTTAAAATCTGATTCCAAGAAAAGAGGAAAATAAAATAGGTTATCAATAATTTGCTTAATATTCATATATTATTCATTATAGAAAGAATCCAAAAAATTTAGAATTAGAAAGAGCACCTGTTCAGGAGCTCCCTTGCCAGCTCGTCAGTTTCCATCGGAATCAATGTTTGTCAAAGCAGTCCTCTTTTCAACAGACCATACATCCTGCACAATTTTTGAAGCTCTTTCTTGGTAAGGTTGATATCACAAATCACTTTATTAGTTGGGATTTAGACCATCCTTATCATCTGTGACACAGATATCCAAAAGAAACTTCATTAAGCAGATAAACTTATACCCGATTGTTGAAAATATTGTTGGGTCTTTCGATACACTTCTAAGCTCAGTTTTAACTTTCAATTGACACCAAAATTCACCTAGCTCAACTCTCAAACCGGACTCCTTGGTTGCACCACTAGACTAACCCACTCTAGGATTAGGGGTATGAAGATGACTATCACAAAGAGAGGAGGGAAAGAAGAAACAACAAGGACCAAACATTGACCAAGACGGAAGTTCCCACATTTCTCCCCCACTGCCAACGTTCAAGTCCTCCCTGGTGAAGCTCCCAAATTCAAACGCACAGTTAACAATGAAGACAAGGGTAAGGTTAAATAGGAATTGGGCTAGGTCATTAATTGGGCCACTCTACCACTTAAGGCCCAAGTACACAACATCCAACTAAAAGGTCCAAGACATATAGACATTAAATGGGTCGACACTAGTGGGCCATCCTCAAGTTGGCCACGAGCAACTACCAATTAAGTCGCTTTTAATGGCTCCAAGTCATTATAGAGCAGAGCTTATCATTTAGGTGTCGATACTATTATCTCACAATCGTTTTATCATCATTGCCCGAATTTATTGGGTATAAAAAAACCCAATCAATCTGCAAGAAAAACAATACAATATTTATATTGTCCAATCAAGGTTATCCAAGAAAAATTGGAACTCAACGTATCTTTACCAATGTTTCAAGTTAGAAACATATCTCATACCTTCTAATAGTACTCACCGAGGGCCAAGGTCAAATCAGAGTACACACTAAATCATAGCGAGCCAAACTATGCATTTATATCACATTAGCAAGTAACACAACTTTAGAAAAACAACGCATGCTTTCTAAAGAAAAACGTAAACACATTACATTCACACATGAGTCAATCAAAAGCATTTAATAATACGAAGTTATAGGTGACTCCACACATGCGATGAGAGCATTTCAAAGGGAAAACTAAAAATCTTTTCACAAAGTTCACATAAAGAACTTAACATTAATACCAAGTTAAACAAATAAGGTCAACAAAAGCAACGAATACAAATGATCCTCCAAGAAAAGATATAACCACAATAACCCATTTCAAAATCGATGTAGCTCTCCTCACATCGCCATCTATGCTCGCTAGATTACTCAACAAACACACCTAACTGGTAAACTACTAAAGATCTTAAGACAACAGATGTTCCTCTAACACAACCTCACTCCTCACTCAAAGAAGGAAAACCTCGAATCTCCACCTCACCGAGAGATAATGGGAATGTCCTCCACCTAATCGAGATCCTCACAGATAGTGTTTAACAAGACATTTGACAACCTTACCTCTCATGATCTACATGTCAAACACACTTCCCCCAATATATCACCAAATACACTCTTAGGCATCTAGTCCAACATCACCAGCTAGCCCTCACTTCTAATACAACTACTGAATACCCTCCCCCACCAAGGAAATGACATCCCACAAAGGAACACATCTAAAGCCATCGAAAGGGTGAGAACACACTAAGTGTCAAACCTCACACCACCAATCTCAACCACCATGAATGTAACACGTAACATGATCACTCTCAAATTCAAGCAAATATTAAACAAATGAAAGATGCACTAGAATCAAGTGATCATACATGTAAAAATGAGATACATGGCCAAATGCAAAATACAGGAGAAATCACAGATGGATTTTCAAGAAAAATGTAAATAATTTCTATAGAAAAAATTGCCCCAAAAATAAGTATCTTTCCAATTGAGACAAGTATATTTTTTAAACTTTTGTTGCCCTACCAGGAATTCCAATTTTTCATAAAAAAGGACCCCCAAAATAAAAGTGTTGTCATTTTCACCAAGAAATGCACAATACACTAAATAGACTTCATTGACACCAAACTTCACGACTCAGAATCGAAGATGCAGAAGAGGGAACCAGGACTTTCGAAACGCCAAAAAGGATTTGTCCAATTTCTTTGATAAGTTTATGATTTTTGAATGCCACGAATATTCTCACGAATACTTGATAAGTTCGATTGAACGCCACAAAGAATTGATCTTTGATAAGTTCGGGAAAATATAGGAATTCACCTATAAATTATTGAATCAATTAATAAAACTGTATATTAAAAAAAACCAAGGCTCTCTTTTACAATGAATGAAATAGGATATAAATAATGAAAACAATCTAACAACTAGGGAAGTTGTTAATGGGCTCAAAACAGAGTTCTAATTGACCTAAAATAAATAAAACTGAAAAGGAAACAAATCAACGAAATACTAGACGATACTAAGTTACGACGGTGAATACTTCACTTACGTCCGTAAGTGACTTTCCGTTGAGAGTTATGGCAGTGAAAACCAAACTTACGACCTTAAGTATTATTTTGTTGGAATTCTTCATTTTTTACCCAAGAGAAATTTACGGCCGTAATAGCACTTCTGATCCTCGAACTGTGACCCTTTTACTCGGCTTGATCCGTTCGCCTTCTTAGCTCGAATCAACATGAAACTTACTCATTTTTCTATGTAGATTGTTGTTGCATCCCCCATATCTTGATTTCTCATTTCGTCTCCTACTTTGGATCACATCATTCCCCTCCCTTAAAAAGGATTCGACCTCGAATCAACTTCTGGAAAGCTTTTCAAATACTTCTGGCTTTTGGTGGGTTGATGTAAAACTGACCCACCTGGATTGAATAGAAATTTCTCGCTTCCTTACAATAGGTCCAACAAACAGTACTTTGTAACTTGGGCTAGGCTAATGGATCTAATCATAAACTCCCTTGGACATAGGTGGTGTGACCTAAATTCTCAAGTGCAATTAACCTGCAAAAAAAGTTGAATAAAATAGGGTGGGGAATGTTAGTTTCACAAAATACATGGCATGGATCCTTGTATTCATGTTGAATCATCACCACCTCATCATGTCCAACAACGAGGCTATTCTCTTCACCTCCTTTCTGCTTTGCAACCTCTCGCTCAATCACTCGTTTCTCATAAATTTTTGCTTGAATCCTCAAAATTTCCCTCTCATCAATCTCCTCTTCCCTCTTAACCCCAATTCCATCCATAGGTTTATGATCACTCTTATATTGCCTCTCATCATTAAGGCTTGTTCGAGATTGCTCCTTTTTCAATTTAGCCATTTTTTCATCTAGGTTATCCAACCTCATCTTAACATCATTCAAAAACATGCACACACAATCTTTATCGTTAAGCCATCTAGATGAAGATTTTTCTTGAAATTTGGACACGTTAAGTGGAAGGAAAAGTGGAATAGAAAGTAATATTTCGATACAAGAACTAAAAAATGAATTTTGCGATCATTTGTGAATTTTTGATTTTTTTTTATAAATCCGAAATTTGACTATGAGTGTGATGAAATAAATGGAACTGAATTCGGATAAGAATTGAATAAAATAAAAACCTTTGAAATTTTGTTGGAAATTTTTACGAATCAAAAACTAAAAAATTTTACTGGCACGAAGAATAAGAAAATTTGAAAAGAAGACTCAACAACAAGATATGTGTTAGCCCAAGAGTAAACTAACCAAGAGGGGGGGTGAATTGGTTTATAAAACTTTTTCGATAAATAATCTCAAACTTAAAAATCAATGTGTACAAGTATGAGCACTTAGTGTTGTAAGTAACTTAACTATCAATGTAGTGTGCTATAAATGTGTAAACTTAATTGATAAAGCAAGTATAGCACTTAGATATAGTGTTGCACAATATTAATTGATAGAATAGAGTAAGTGCAATGTAAGTAAGTAAAAGGGATAAGAGAATGCAAACGTGATTTATGGAGGTTCAATCAACCAACGTGATCTACGTCCCCCGTTACCGAGCTCTCCGTCACGAGCAAGGCCAAATCCACTATATTGGTAACTTACAACAAGGAGTACCAAATCCTTAGGCGACTTACAATAAGGAGCACCTACCCTTAACCAACAATCGAGTTTTCACAAGTATCTCGAAACCACAAGATATAATGAATTGAATTTACAATTGAAATAACTCTCTTGACAAATGATATACTCAAATTAAGTACCGAGAGAGTTAGGCTAACACTTCAATAGATAGCAATGAATTAAGCTCGAGTGTTAGAGAAAAACTTTGATGTAAATGATAATGAAAAGTTCAATGCAATCAAACAAGTTTTTCAAATAATCTCTTGTTAAAATATTGAATCAAATTAAGTACCAAGAGATGCCACCCTTGAATAATTAACAATGAGTTAAGCTCAAAATGTTTAGGCAATGGAACTTTGATGAATCAAATGATAATGAAAAATGTAGTACAAATAATCAAAGTTCCTTAATTGAAATTTCTCTCTTTTAAAAGATTAAAATAAGTTTAGAACAAAGAGAGACTTACACTTCAATTCCAATATAGTGTGAAGATGTTGAAGAAGTTTAAACAATATAAAATCAAGAATCTTCACAAAACTTTCTTCCAAAAACTTTGATGAATTTGATAAAACAAAGTTTAGATCAATCAAAGTTTTATAATAATAATAGATAAATATAAACCAAGTAAGAACAATGAATTTTCACAAGAAAATTTCTATAAAATCTTTTCTATATTGTTGAAAATGAATGTAAATGAGATGGCTATTTATACATCAAGATATTCAAGTTCAGCAACTTTCGGTTGACCATTTCTGGAGTTTCGGTCGACCAAAACATGCATATAGCCGTTACAGATTTTCAACCGTTGAACTTTCGGGTGACCAATTTCGGTTGACCGAAAGTTGACTTTTGGTTGACTAAAAGTTGACTTTCGGTTGACCGAAAATTGACTTTTGAAAAACATGAAAATTTAGGATTTTTAGGTTTCTAACTTGTTTTTCAAAGTGGTTTAACATAGTATAATCATGATTTAAGATCAAATGACATTTGAAAAGCAATATTGACTTAGATAAAAATATTTTATGCAAGTGATGAATTTTCAAGTAAGTTTCTTGATGCATAAAAATCATTTTCGAACTCGTTGAATGTCATCGTTAAAGATTGAGAGTGTTATACCTATACATAGGTTAAATCAACTCTTAAACTTGAACTCTAATCTTGTATGCTTGAATTCTTGATCTTCATGTCATGCTTTTCAACTTCAATTTTGATCTTTGAATATCTTCAATTCTTTCAAGATCTTCTTTGAGTCTCATGTGCTTGATCACATAGTTTTGTTTTATATCTTTGATAGACGATTTGAACATAGAGTGCTTTGAATATTTATCGTTACATGAAACACTTGAAGCACACTTGTTAATAACACAATATATTCTTATTTGTTATAATCAAAACAATAAGGTTAAGTTAACCATAGGTCAACAATATGGATAATTCTCATGCGGACTTTATGATACATACATGGCATTCAGCTAGGATATAATAAACCTAAACTCAGAATCCAGCTCTGATATCAAATAACGTGAAAAGGAGAGCAGAATTAAACGCCGAAAAGTTCCAAACCGAGGTTTGTTTGTAGACGGTGGAATCTTGACTCAAACTTTACGATACAAAATCGACGATGCGGAAGAGATAACCAAGACTTTTGAAACGCCACAAGGATTTTGTCAGATATCCTTGATAAGTTTTTGATATTTGAACACCACAAATATTCTCACGAATATTTGATAAGTTCGATTGAAGAGCACAAAGAATCGATATTTGATAAGTTCGGGGAAAATATAGGAATCTACCTATGATTGAATCAATCAATAAAACTGTTTATTAAAAAAAATCAAGGCTCTCTGTTACAATGAATGAAATAGGATATAAATAATGAAAATAATCTAACAACTAAGGTAGGTGCTAATGGGCTAAAAACAGAGTTATAATTGACCTAAAATAACTAAAACTGAAAAAGGAAACAAAATTCATAAAATTTTGGACGATACTTAGTTACGACCGTAAATACTTCACTTACGGCCGTAAGTTACTTTTTGTCGAGAGTCACAGCCGTGACAACTAAACTTATTTTGAGGAGAATTAATTATTTTTCAAGAGTTATAGGGCTTGGATAATAGAAAAGAAAGCTTTGAGGATTTAGTTTGCAATTACATAAGGGCCAACTTGTGGAAACTTGAAAGTATGTGACTGTTTTGCAAACGCATCATATTGTATCTATTAAAAACGATTTTAGGCCCCATTTGTTATTCAAAGTATGTAGAACCAGAGAGAAGAGAGTGAGAGAACGAAAATTGAGAGGAAAGGGAGAGAAAACAAAGGTAAAAATGGAAGAAAATAGATTCTGTTGTACCAAGGATACTAGCAGCATCGACGGAGGCAAACCTAAGGTTACTGGTAGCATTTTTAGTCCTGGACAGATTCTTCAAAATCATGAAATTCTCAATTTTGGGTTGATTTTCTTGATAATTATTAGATTAATAAATAAGATTTTTAGTATATTGAAGTTATCCTAATACTTGGTTAATTAATTGTAGGGGTAAAGGCTCCAATCATCATTTATGAGTAAGAAGGTGAGTAAAACTTGGTTTATATTTTAATTGAGTTAGTTTCTCATATAGTGTAGAAGGTTTTTATATGATTATACTGTTTGATGTATTTCTTATAAATAAGTGTTGAATTGATAACCCATATACCAAGATTTATGTTAAAACCAAAAATCACCTTCTAAGTGTTTGATTAAAGGTGTGAGTGAAACGTGATTTGTGTAATATTGTATTAAGTTCTTCATATGGTGTTGAAGTATTGTCCTTAATTTTCAAATTTTAATATGTTTCCTATTGATTATGATTTATTATATAAAATATGTTTAAGATTGAAAGTTAAGAACACAAATGCCTTCTAAGTATTCGATGAAAAGTCTGAATAAAGAAATAATGACTTTGTTGAGTTATGCTGATGTTTAGCTATATATTTTAGATGTTGAAAATTATGTTTTAAGGATGATAACAACCATTAGTATATTTTGAATATGATTATAAGTGGAGAAATGTTTGGATGAAGGTTAGGAAGTAATAGAAGTTGAATTTGGCAAAAAGTTCAATGCAGATTTTGAAACTTAAATGAAGGTAATTACGTGTTTATATGAGAGTTATTGATACTATACATTTGATTTTTGAATGAGGATATTAAGTTTTGATGATGATGGCATTATGTGAAAGGTTTGAGTAAAGAAGATGTATTTTAATTACTTATTTCATAATTTGTTTGAAACTAAGTTGCTGTCATTATGATATATGAGCCTAAAATACTTCTTTAAATTAGAGATATTCAAACTTTAAAGTTGATTTTAAGTGGGGGTGTTGAATTAGGATTGAGGGTGCTTTATTGCATGATTTAAGCTTGTGTACGAGATTTCATATATTAGATTTTGGATTCGATGGGAAAATTTAGTTACTGTTCCAAATTTTGAGTGCCCTTAAATTGTCACTTTGAGTGAATTCACTAGGATTTGAGACTCAAATTTCAAATAGAAGCATTAAATCATGATTTAAATTGATTTTGGTCACTAAATCATGTTCTCTCTTATGGTTTAAGCTTGTTTATGGGCTTCATGTATAAAAGTCCAGCTTTAAGTTGATTTAAAAACTAAAGATTATTAAGGTTATGAATCTTGTTCTTATGAAAGTGCTTGAAATTAGTTTTCATACTAGAAAGTATCTCAATTCTTGTACTTAGACGTTATTATTAACCTAAACTCTTTTACTATATATTTTGCATGATTCACGGTATGTTAAAAGGAGTTGAACTAGTACAAAATCTGCTGGAATGTACACTTCAAAAAGTTACCTTGAATGTGTTCAAAACTTGATTTTGAATTGATTTTATTAAAGTATGAAATATGAGGTTTAAGGTAATGAAAGAAGAAGTCTCAATGGATGATATAGTTTATGCTAATCATGATTGGTTGTGATGACGTGTAATGATTGAATAAACATTATGCCGAGACAAATGTTAGAATTTCAAGTGCTTTCTAGGTGTTTGATGAAATGTGTAAATGAAGTATGTCTTAGCAAGTCCTTATTGAATTCTATCTATAAGTTAGATGTTTGACTTAAAGAATGTGAAGATGTAAAGATGAGGATTAGCATGAAGTTTTAAGTTGCTGATTTTGTGTAAGTGGTCTTAGAATTTAAGTCTTTGTCAAGTATAATAGCATATGAAATCCTATTTTAAGTTAGTATGTTGGTATAAGAAAGAATTGAAGTTAAGAACATTTAGTGATGAAGTTTCATGACTTATCTATGCTTTTAAAGTGCAAAATCCAGATTTGGAGATGATTATTCATGAAGTAAGAATATAAATTTATAAAAGTATTATAAGATTAAGTTTGTTGAAGTTTTGAGGAACTAATTATGACTTGGTGTTTTATCTAAGGCTTGCGAATTACATTCTATATGTTAGACTCAATCCATATGATTTAAGGTGATCAAACATGCATAGATATGGATTAAAAATCAGATGGGATTGATTGGGTTAAATGTGACCCTGAGGATGTTGGAAATGGAATTTTTGGAAACCTTAACGTATGAAACTTATGGTGAAACCTTGATATGGGTTTAGATTATACTTTCATGTTATTACACGTTTGAGAAGTGTAAGAAAATGTGACATAAGTAATGTAAAAACTTGCTTGGGTTACTTTGTAGATTATGTTTTCTTCTACTTGTTAAAATCAAGATTTTGATAAAGCTAATGATTCAATTGAGCTTCTAGGATGTAACTCAAAAGTTGAGATTCTATGTATTAAATATAGGAAACTTTATTTTATAGTAAAAAACTTGATCTTGATCCTTTATGTGTTAAGTTAAGGAAAAGATATTATGTTTCAATATGTGATTGAATGTTATTATGTAAAGTCTTTCACATGATATTTGATGAATAGCATTTCATCTCATCATTACAAGCATGCATGATCATTTCACATAAAAAGAGCAAAGTATGTGCTTTCAAAATGTGAAGAAATGATTATATATAAGATCTTTCAAATGATGTTTTCAAGAAGCGATCATGAACAATTAAGAATGTCCCTATTTAGGTCGTTGCATCTAGGGAGAAAGTCCATAATTGGTCATGGGCTGTGAGGTACCCTTTGGGGGTAAGTATCTCATGAGGCACCTTTCGGGGGTAAGTGTCTTTTTATATATATATATATATATATATATCCAAAGAAAGGAAGACCAAGTCTTTTGTACTTGGAGGCGTAGGCGTAAAGGTACGCCAATTATTTATGAATAGTGACCTTGTGTCCTAGGTACACATATGATGTGCGGGATGCACGACCCTAATATGGAAAAGGCCCCTAAAGTAAAAGACATGAAAGAAATGCAAGGAGTGAAAAGTCATAGTCATTCATGTCACTTTTCAAAGAAAAGAAAAGAAAGAAGAAAGAAAGAAAAGCAAGAAAGAAAGAAAAAGAAAGAAAGAAAGCATAAGAAAGTGAAAACATTATCACTCATACATATCATTTCATACATTACATTCACATCATAAAAATGATATTGTTGTTTGAATTTAGTTATATGGAAGTAAATATTACGAATGTGATATGAGTAAAATTATCAAATGATATGTCAGTATGATTATGATTTCATTCACTTGTATGAAATATAATGTTAAAGTTAAGAGGTAAAGTGTATGAATTATGTTCAAGTTAAGGTTTGACAAGAAAAGATTTAGAATGAAAGAATGTTTTAAGACTTTATACACTTTATGTTGAAATTAATCTTTTATTACATGTATCAAATTTTATTCACAGAACCATTTGGTTCATAGTTATTCCATATCTCTTTTTATACGAAATGGAGCATAAATTTTTGCAGAATGGATTCCCTATGGAGATTGCCGGTCGAGAATGAAGAGTACTTATTGGTAACTGAAAGAGATGAAAGATTAAGCCTTTTGTACTTAAAACTATTTTAGAATGAGATTTTTATTCTTCTATTATTTAAGAGTTAAATACTAAGGGTTGATTTTGATATATATATATATATATATATAAGTAGATTTTTATGAAAAGAAATGAGCTTTGTATTTTTAAAGTTCCGCTTAATGTTTAATTATCATTCTTATGTAGTATTGAAATTATTTTTACTTGATTGTTTTTATAATGTTAAATTTAAAGTAAGGATGATGGTCCTAAATGTTTAACGGAGTAAATTTATTGTTTAGAACAATTAAAACGGTTCTAAACAAGTTTAGAAAGAATTTTTAGTAAATGTATTAAAACTGCCCTATTTCTGAAAGCGCTACTGGTAGCCTCATGCAGCTACGTTTTTAGTTCATCTTATGCTACTAATAGTCATCAACATATTTTAAAAAAAAATTAGACAAAATTTTTGGGGTCGTTACAGTATGTTACTATGTTATGCTAGTGAAAAGCCTCTAACATGATTTTATATGATTCCCGTGACCAGTCGTGGTTTGAAAACTATTTTTTGATTAATCTCGTTTGATTTCATTTGCAAACCTTGGTTTGAACTCGCACCAAACTGCCAAAAATGACTTGGTTTGGTTTGATTTAAGAAATTAAATAGTTTGGGTTGGGTTGAAAAACCGTTAAACCATTTTAAATTATTTGGTTTGAGATTTATCAAAAATTGCCTAAATTGAACGGTTTACACCCCTAACCTCGATCAGCCCCGGTTATGTAAAGCTCAAGAACAGTCGCCATGCTCACCACTGAGCTTGCAAGAATTATTCAAGATGGGATAGTAGCGAACATATGTTAGAACATTCAAGCTCCAACAGGTTTCACACCCCAATATACCATTCACACCATAAGTAATTGCCTACCCTCTGTCAGACAGGTTCAAATATCCTAGGATCAAAGAATACGATGGCACGAATGACCTAGTTAACCACCTCAATGTATACACCGACTTCATGAACTTACATGTCGCTCTGGATTAAGTTATGTGCAAGGCATTCGCCTAAACATTGACCAACGTTGCCATAGATTGGTTCTCAACCTTTAAGCCCAACTCTGATATCATAAAATTTTAAGCAAATTAATAATTGCTTTGTAAAATATTTATGATAAGTCGTAAAAAAATGTGAAGAAATTATGCATATATAAATTAAATTAATTTGCCAGCATATTTTTATAATGAAAACAAATTTAATATTATGCTCCAGCTTTGGAGAAATTAAAATAAGATTTTAATTCATGTCAAGTAAACAATTGATTTTAACAATACATTTTAATGGACTCACAATGTTTTAACCATATTTTATTCATTTTTATCAAAATATATTAAAAGCTGATATTAATCATCACTAAACATTGACTATATAAATTTAAACTAAAATTTAAGTTTTAATTTTTTATTTTCCAAGGAGTTTTGAAATTATTCATTTTATATTCTTAATTAGAAAATAATAAAAAAAATAATTTTCTTTTTATATAAATTCATGGATGGTTTTGACAAGAACTTAAGTGGATTTAAAAATAAAAAATTTCGCATTCACCCTATGAAAACAAAATCTATTTTTATCGGTAATTAAAAAATAATTGTTTGAATTAAAAATAGAAAATTTTTATTAAAAGTATAAAAATGTTCTTTGAATTGTTCAAATAGTGTGTTTATAAACGATATAATATTGCTCAACATATTGCTAAAAACCAATTGTTTGAATTAAAAATCTAAAAAATCTATTAAATGTATAAGCACACTCTTTGAAGTGTTCAATGAAGTTATCAGAAGAAATGAAATTTGATGAGACTATATTCTAAAAGTAAAACGGTGCTAAATTAATATTATTGAATAACCAATTTCGATTTAGTCAACGTGAAAAAAATTAATATTTTTGAAATAAGAATTAAAATAAATCTAAATTAAGTTTCAATAAATGAACTAATTAAGGGTGTTATTGAGAAAAAGAAAAGAATGTGATGATAAAATGAAAAATCAAAAGATTTCCACTCATCCACACTTTTAAGAGATTATTATTATTATTATTATTATTATTATTATTATTATTATTATTATTATTATTATTATTATTATTATTTCCCAATAAAAATCTAATTTTAGCTACAAGGGCTAAATGTGCAACAGCGTGTGATGGTGTGGAGGATGGAACATTAGCCTACTTCGATGCTCAAGATCGGTCGATTCTAAAGAAACTGGCAGAGAATTTGTGTACGAACTCAGATTTTGACCTATGATACATTTTCGGAATTGTCTGGACTAGTGGAACAGGACTAGCCGCTTTGTTGCTATTGATTATGGATTTTGGACTTTAGTCATCGTCTAATTAGTTAAAAAAGCATTCTTTAATTAAGTTTTTATATCTAGTTTTGTCTTTTCGCATCCTTTCTCGTTTAGGGTTAGGGTTTCATTATTTAAGCTTTTATTTCCCCCCCTTTTTTGCTTGTTGTTTTTACCAAAACTATTGTTATTCTTAGAGTTTCTTCAAATTATTCAATTCATTCAAATCAACTGTTTGAATTTGAGTTATTTTCATTCATACACATTTCTGTCCGTGTCAATATGACACAATTATGTGAAAAATTGAAAATACAGTTCATGGTGTCTTTTTAGTTCTTTTTAGAGAAGCTTCTCACAAACATTGACTTCAATGACATAAATAATCAAAAAGTAAAAGCTTGACAATTAGATGATAACTGCATATGTATAACAAAGTAAACAAAAAGCTGTCATTCATAAGAGAGTTTTACATCAAAGACGCTCTTTTTTAGAACTTAGAACTTTATGAATCTAATTTATTAAGGTCAAATATTTGATAACCAAATATTAATTTCCGTACACACTTGTAACTTTCAATGACTCTAGAAGGCAAGACGATTATTAAGGGTACGTTTGATTCACTTTCTATTCCTTGAAAAATTCAGCCAATTCCCATGTTTTGGGTGTTTATTTGCTTTCGTTTTCTAGGCCAACCAATTGCTTCATGCGCGTGTTTTCTTTATTTTCGTGGAATTCGTTTTCCCAACTAGATAGGAGGTTTTATTTTTCAGATAAAATCTTGAAAATATTTATAAACAATCAATTATGAACGTTTACGATTTACCAAACAGCGCTGGTACCATGAACTATGACCACTGTAACTATTATTTAGATAGCAGTTTAAATTAAATCCACAATAAATTAAAGGAACAAGTTTTGTGCAGGGAATTCATCTTTATCGGGGAAAAAAAGTCTAAAGGAAATATTTTAACCTTTTTAATATTTTCTAATACACATCGTGAATAATTTTCCAATAATTCAAAAAGAATGATTTTTTTTTTTTTTTTTTGGTTTATTTGCGCTTGAAGACTTCGTGTATTACTGGTTTACGTATCATTTACTTTTAAAAATCTTTCATTACGCTCTGTAAAGCCGATTGTTAATATTAATTTTGAAACTTAACTGTTATTTGAACTTTTGTTTTGAAACTTAACTGTTATTTGAACTTTAGACAAAATGAACTTTTCATTTTGAATTCTTAATCTCATAATACATATTATTGTGTTATATGTGATGACTTAAGATGTAAGAGCTGTTATCCTTTTTTATTTTTATTTTTTTATTTGAATTAAAACTTGCTTGAATCGAGCTAAAAGGTACTGATGATAATTAATAATTTATTGAAACAAAAATCAATTATTATGTCATCACATAAATATAAATCTCAAGGGTATTATGGAAATCCGTTTTGCATAATGAAAGATTATTAAATAACTAATTTGAAAATAATTAATTACAATACTGTTATCGATGAAGCGTTAACTACTTTTGATAACTTTTTAGTGCAATGGGAAACAAAATTAAAATTATTAAGGATGATTAATTTTGATACTTAATAATTATTTATTTAACTAAATTTTGAGTTCTATGAAAAATAAAATGTGAAAGTAAGGCCAGGGTAAGTTAGCCCGAGGCGCCCCTTACCAAATAGAACACCCGAGTTCAAGTCTATATGTGAGTTGGGATTTAAGGTTTTTGTATTTATGTTCAAAAAATAAAAAAATAATAATTGACATTAATAATAATTAGATAATTTTCAATGATATCACGGAGGACGTGTTTTGCTTCCAAAAATTCTACCAAGAAAAAGTTCTTACATTTATTGTTTTTAATTAATAAGCATTCAATATCAATTTTTTTTTAAAATTTTCTTTTTTAAAAAAACGATGCAACTTGAAATCTTGTACAAATATCTGTTAATTTTTATAATAAAAATATCAACTTTTTTTTTTTTGGTGAATGGCAACTTCATCTGTTTCTATACGAAAATGTGGACAAATTAATAATCATTTGTTACTTAAATATATAAATTGATTTTTATTATTCAAATAAGCTATTATAATTTGAAGTAGTTTTATCGTTTGTATAATTTTAATAATTATTTTAATATGATATTATTTTTATGCATTTTGTATACTTGAGAAATTATGTATAAGTTTTGAGATTTTACAAATACTAATCGATATTGTTGAATAGCAACTCCCGTGGAGAAAGACTAGTTTCTTGATTATATGTCAAACATGTGCATGATTAAATAAATAGGAAAATAATAAAATGATACCGTAGTTTAAAAAAAAGTAATTTAAACAATAATCAACTAATGCATAATATTTAAATGAAAAATAATAACTCTCGTAATTAAAGATCATTCGAAATTTTATTTTAGTTCATTCATGGTATAAAAAAAGTATAAATTATAAAAATATTATTATCATCTAACATTTGAATAGTTAAAATTATAAAAATATTATTATCACAAATATTGTTGATTTATTTAGTCCAATTGAAATTTCAAGGAACATATGTATTAAATTAATTAATCAACCTAATAATAGGAAGATTCTAATCATTAAAATTAGGAATCCAAAGAACCTCACGTAATTGATCACAATTAAAATTGAATTATATTTGTAATTACAGTGTGTTCGAATGTTATTTTTGAGTGCTATATAATTTTTTTTTTATTGTTTAGTTTCTTGTTTTACGTGAATAACTGCCCTAAAATAAGATATACGACTAAAAAATTGACCATTCACATTCTATTTTATTATTATCTCGGTCAACATAAAAAAAATTTAAAATTACTCTGTAAAAATAAATATTTTATCACAAATATTGTTGATTTATTTGATCTAGTTAAAATTTCAAAGGATAGATGTAACTAAATTAATTAATTAACCTAATAATAAGAATATTCTAATCATTAAAATAAGGAATCCAAAGAATCTGATGTAATTGATCACAATGCATTAAAAAATATCAAACAGAAAACTATTCCAAGGAAATGGAGAATGATTTGAAATATTTTTTGTTTGTATTTATAAAAAAATTGGAAAATAAATTTAAAACTACATAGCCAAAAAATTGTTTCAATGAAAATTAGATTAACTATTTAATTTAAAAAATAAATAATAAAAAACTAATAAACGTAAACCTAGGAAAATATAGTGGGGGATCGAATGTATAGTATAAATAACATGTAATATAATCTAAATACAATAATCGTTCATGAATTCATAATTCGTTCAAAATTAGAATGTCTAGGTAAAAAGAATACAAAGTACAAATAATGGTCAAATAGAATATTTAAGTGTAAATGTTGTAAATTAAAATACGATAAAGATTTAATCAATTACATAATAAATTTGGAGATAGTTTTCTTATAGTCATATAAAAAGGAAAATAAATTTAAAAATATACATTAAGAGAACTGTTTCAATAAAAATTACATTAACGATTTAATTGAAAAATAAATAATAATAAAGTAAAACTAAGTAAAAAAAAATTAGTAAACCTAAATAAATATAATAGTGATTCGAATATATATAATTCAAATACAAACTTAAATAGTTAAACATACATTAACTAAATAAATATTTACCAAATTGTTAGTCATATTGTAGTTAAACAGGCATTAATCAATCAAATAAATAATAATTAAATAGGTAATAATATTGTGTTCACACTAACCACGACTTTACTTTTATATATATATATATATATATTAATAAATAAAAATAAAGATTCGAAATTTGAGAAGAAGTCAACTTTGATCGATAGAGGAAGGACCAATTATGTAAATTTCTCATTGTATATATAAAAAAGACGAGGAAATTTCTATTCCCCGAATCGGGGTTCCCGGTTGTGAGGGGGGTGGGCCCCACCCCCACCCCTCACAATCGGGAACCCCGATTGTGGGGAACAGAAAATCCCCCTAAAAAAGACTCCCATGTTACACCGTACAATTTGCGCCGCCAATTATGTTGTTACGAGATGCAAATTTGCTATCTCGGTTCTTGTAGAAATATTCTTCATGTGCGCGGTGCATTATATATATATATATATATATCGTACTACGAGCCTATTTGGTAATGTGAATTTTTTTTATTTTTATAAATTTTTTTGAATTTTTTTTTGGATATATGGTTTAAAACAATTTGAAAAGTCAAAAGTTGTGGACTTAACTAAGAATGAATGGTTGAGATTGAATTTGAAAAGTTGAGGTAAAATTTTTACCATTACCAAACGGGCTCTATATATAATAGTTGGGTAGTTTCCTAAACCATTTTTCCGTCCATTTTTCGTTTTCATATCTAGTAAGTTCATATAAAATTAAACAGTGTGAATGTAAAGTGGATTAGTGTGAATACAATCTGGATAAATATATATAAAATTAAATAATGGTTGATATTTTTTTTTATCAATTTTAATTTTACTATTAACAATAATGTTGAATGAGTTTAATCAATATTTTTAGTTATCAGTATTAAAGTTATCATTTAATTATTATTTTTTTATTTATTTGTTGTTCTTAATATTATAAATTCTATATGTAACCATCAATATAAAAATTGTGTTTTAATTATTAATGGTCCAATCATTTGTTATTTTTAATATTAAAAATCATATTTTCTAAAATATATATGTGGTCAAAAAATGCGATGCTTATAAATAATTTACAGAAAACGTTATTAAACGAACACTAATATTGAATAATTAATACTTTGATTTCTTTTTAATTAATAATATCAATAGAATGATTAATATATTTTTAATCATTCTTAATTTCAATAAATTTTTAAAGATTATGGGTATAAGATTTTTTGTATAATTTCGTGATATCCAATTTTACTCGTTAATTGACTTTGACTTTGATTTTTTGAGAATTGTTTTTTTGAAAAAGTGATTTTTTAGAATATATAGTTAAAAAGTAGTATGAAAAATTGTAAATTTTTTTTTTTAAATAATGCGTGATTGAGAATAAATGTTCAGAAAAATTGATTCTTGACAAATCAATTCCATATGGGTAAGTGATCAAGTACTATGTCTTGTGGGTTAAACAATCGCGCCGCTTTTAAGAATCGAAATGCATAGATGATTTCTTAGTATATAAAATTAAATGTATTTGTGATATAAATTCATTAAAATTTAATCAAAACTAACATTTCATTTTGTTTAATTTGCTTCATTCATTTAAATATATGACCACAAGTATTTAATTTGTAATGTTAACGTAAATATGAAATAAATTATTTGTTTAATAAATTTAAATACCAGATATTGTAATAAAATAGTTAGTACTAATTCTAATAATACTATTCGAATAGTGATAAATTATTTGTGATAATCTAGAAATTATATTTTGAAAAGATTAATTATATCAATAATCATTAAAATTAATAAGTTATGAAAATGAGTTATGCAAATGGTCATTGAAGTATTTTTTTAAGTAGTAAGTTATTTAAGTTCCTAACTATTACTATTTTGGCAACAAAAAAAATATTGATCCCTATTCAGTACACTTTATTCAAACACTCATTTTTTAAAAATCATTTCAACTAACATTCTCTTAATAAAATAATATACATATAAATTAAAAATATTCATACTTTTTTAAATAGTTGCATTTTTCAGGTCCCGAAATTTCTTGGTCTGTCTTCCCCTCTTGAAAATCAATGATTTTTTTTTTAAATTCGTAAAGATAAAAAAAAAAAAATTTGTCAATATCGCATAAATATTTTTATTTAAAAATAGAAAATGAAATAGGATAAAATAATAACGTCCATCAATCTATGTTTCTTTTTCTTTACCTTTTCGTTTTAATAAAACTCTGAGCATATATCATAGATATATCTATTTTTTCTACTTATTACATATTCTATTTAAATTTAATTTTTCTTTTTCATTTTAAATTTTAAATCAATTCAAATTACAATATTTAAAGAAATTTCTAAAACGATAAACATACGAACCGTAAAAAAATTGAAAAAAAATTAAGCTATGTGTAATGTACATTTGTAATTTATTGTCTTCATTCCTTTCTCATTTTTAATTAAGTATTAATTTCATATGTTAAAATATAAATTTGATATATGTAAGTAACAAATGACCGTGCATCGCACGGGTGTAACACTAGTATATATAAAGGGAAATTAGTGGATTTGTAGCGACCGGGAATTTTCATTTCTTTCTAAATAAAATATTTTTAGAACTTTAAATGCGCGTCGCAACGACTTTTTCCCATTTAATTTAAAAGAGTATTCGTCTAGCCAAATTATAAATGAAATTAAATTAATTTTCATCGTAATTAAATTTCCAAATTTTATTAAAATATTCCAAGACCACAATTTATTTTAAGTCCAAGTTTTAAATATTTTAAATCCAAACTTCAACTTTTGATTCAAAATTTACTGATTTCAAAAATTTGAATTCTTGTCCAACTTAAATCTTCTCTAATCCCTCCTAAATCCCAATTTAGATATTCAGAACAGCCCCAATTGGTAAAAATTCATTTCCCCACATTTCCATAAATTTACCCCCTAAAATAACATTTACCACTCTGCAATCCCCTGCAATTCTTCTCAACCAGACGAACGCAAGCAATTTACCATTTTCAGACTTACAAGCTTCAACCTTCATGGATGGTCCTTACCTTTCCAAAATTCTACCAAACTACACGTTTTTTTTTTACCATTCTTGCATTTCCCTGATTCTCTCCCTCAATTCCCTAAATAACAATTACCAATTTTCTTACAAAATTCCTGAAATTCATCCCGAATCAGCAAGACGTCTGTTAATTACCAAAATTCAGCAAAACAGCTAAGATAATATGCTCCATTGTTCCTCCCACACGAAACTCACTCAAGCCAAACAATCTTTCTGGTAAAGTTTTCCTCTCCTACTCTACTGCATATGTTTCACAGCACTACCACAACCAACCTCCTCCATCTCTCCCAGTCGAACCCCAACGCCTGCAACACCACACGACAATCACCACCACAGTAACCCAAATCACAGCCAAAATCGTGGCCATCACCCACGTCCATCACCATCGTGGTCAGCGCCGAACCACCACCATCACCCAAACTCCCAATCAAGCCCCAATTCCACAACCAAACCTCCACCATTGGCTGAACCGATCATCACCACCGCACGCACCACCCGACTGCATCACCACACCCAACTCAAATCCCCACCATTTTCTCCCAAATCAAACCCAAAACCTAGTTAAAAAATTACCCATGACTTACCTCAACCTTACCGGAGTCCCTTCGCCGGAGAGCCATATAAACCGAACTCCACAGCCTCGGTTTTGTCGCACCTTTCACACCCAAATCCACCCTCTCACGCATCGGAGCCACTACCCTACAGTGGCGCTAGTGCCGACGGGTTGTAGCGGAGAGGGGGCGGAGCCCCTCGTCCGTCGCTTCCGCGAATTCTCTACACACACTCTCTCTCTCTCTCTCTCACAATTCTGATTTTGAGAGAGAGAGAGAGAAATAAGGATTTTTATTATAATTCAAGTTTTGAAAATGGCCATATTGCCCAAGATTTTTAAAAACTTTTAATTTCAGTCCCTTCTTTTAAATTATTTTTCAATTCAGTTACAAATGTTTCTATAATTAACGAATCAGCCCATTATTTTCATAAAATTCAATTTCAGTCCCAAAATTCTTAAAATTCAGTTTTCTCAAAATTTCATTCTAGGCCTCAAACTTTATTTTTGTCACGTTTAAATCTTTAAATTTCTAAAATACTAATTTAATTAATTTACTTTTTGGCTAGACGAAGCAGTTGGTGATTTGAGAAGTTGACGTACTATTCCCGCTCTGATTTTTGAGAACTCGTAAAATTAAAGGTAGACTCGCGCCCCACTAATTGATTTAGACTATAATTGCACGTATTTATGTGGATTTGTGTGATTTTATATGCTTAATTGCATGAGAAAAGACAAGAATATCTCGTATGAGATAAATTTGAGAATTTATGTTATGCACGTCATAACTTATTTGCTAGTATGAGACAAGACAAGAATATGTTCATTTGCACTCATTTTATGATGCTTATGAACAAGAAGAGAATATCACTACATTATTTGCATAATTACTTGTCCAATTATCTTGTAGATTAATTATTGGAGTTGAGTCTACTGAGTATTTCATTTTGAAATGCTCACCCCCTTTGTTTTAACAAATTTTGCAGATTTCGGAGACGGCGGCGAGTGATGGGAAATGGCGGAAAATTATAAATTGATATTATTTTTGAAATTCGTGAATTTCGAAATAATTACTTCATTTTATCAAGAATTTTTCAATTTTAATAAATTTGTACGAATTATTTTATTTCATCTGAATTATCGCTAAACTTTTATTCAATAAATGTGATATTTAATATTTTGTCATTTTTCCGCAATAAAGTTTATTCAAAAATTTAGAAAAGTGGCAATCCCGCGTTTCTTGGAACCCGGGGAGACCGAATTCTTACGGCTAGTTCAAGGTGAGATGGACATCACTGAATATGAACGAAAGTTCGAGGAACTGTCACGATATGCTCCACATCTAGTAGAAACTGAAGTTAAGAAGGCATGCCGATTCTAGAGAGGCTTGCGCTCGGATATCAGGCAAATTGTTAGCTCACATGATCTGCAAACCTACCGAGAAGTTGTGAAGAAAGCTCAGGCTTTGGCTTATGCTGGTACGAAGATTGGCACCTAAGGCAATCAGAATAATCAAGGGCATCAAGGTAAATGGAAATGGCATGGTCATAATCAGAACAGGAACCAGAATTTCAATAAGAGACAGAATATAGGACCTAGCAGAGGTCAGGTGACCAATTTCCTTCCACCATGTCCGAAGTGCCAGAAGACACACAAAGGAGAATGTCTCTTTGGCAAAAGACTCTGTTACAGATGTGGCCAACCGTGCCACTTTGCTCAAGATTGCAACACAGCACCTGCTCAGGGCTCAGACCAGAAGAAGAACATAGACCAGAACAAGAAAGGGAAGGCTAGAGTATTTGCCATGGATGCCGTCGAGAACTCCGACGTGATTGCAGGTATACCGTTATTTTAGTGTTCATATATCTATCTTACTTAACTTCATGTATCATGCATTACTCAAATGAATGATATGAATGACGATAACAGGCATTCTATCTGTCTCTGGTATTCCCGTATACGTACTGATAGATTCGGGTGCCACACATTCATTTATTGCCGATTCATGCCTAACTAGATTAAATTTAATGGAAGAAACAACGGGTAGTGTACTTGAAGTAAGCTTACCGTCAGGAGAAATTCTTGATACTAATAGGATAGTCAAGTCTGTACGAATAGATTTTGATGAGATAGTGCTTGAGGCAGACCTGAATATTATTCCGATGAAGGACTTCGACATTATCCTAGGAGTGGATAGGCTGAGTTCTAACCGTGCCGTGATCATGTGCCATGAGAAAGAAGTGGTATTTCGGAAGAATGGGGATGAGGTGTTTAGATTTTAAGGTTCGAAGGTTAAAGCACTTCCTTGCCTTATCTCGGCTATGCAAGCCGAAAAGCTGATTGCCAAGGGAAACTATCAGGGTTATCTGGTTAACCTCCAAGGAAAGGCCGCCAAGGAAATCAAATTGGAGTCAGTGCCAGTTGTGTATGACTTTCAAGATGTATTTCCAGAAGACCTATCTGGCACCCCGCCGGATAGACAGGTGGAATTTGTTATTGACTTGGTGCCAGGAGCTGCCCCTATTTCAAAAGCTCCGTATCGTATGGCACCGAAAGAATTGCAAGAATTGAAGGTCCAACTGGAAGAACTGCTAGAGAAGGGATTTATTATGCCAAGTGTCTCTCCGTGGGGAGCACCTGTTCTATTTGTAAAGAAGAAGGATGGCAGTATGAGAATGTGCATTGACTATCGGGAATTGAACAAGTTGACGATAAAGAACAAGTACCCCTTGCCCAGAATCGAAGATATGTTCGATCAACTGAAAGGAGCTGCGGTATTTTCAAATATGGACTTAAGGTCTAGTTACTATCAATTGAAGATAAAGTCTGCTGATATACAAAAGACAGCGTTTAGGACTCGATATGGACACTACGAGTTCACGGTGATGCCATTCGGTCTTACGAACGCACCTGCAGTATTTATGGACTTGATGAACTGGGTTTTCCATCAGTACCTGGATAAGTTCGTCATTGTCTTCATCGACGATATTCTAGTCTATTCTAAAGATTCACAACAGCATGCAGAACATTTAAGAATTGTGTTGGAGACACTACGGGCAGAAAAGTTATACGCCAAATTCAAGAAATGTGAATTTTGGCTTGAGAATATAGGCTTTCTGGGTCATATTGTCACAATCAATGGCATCGAAGTTGATCCGTCAAAGGTGGAGACAGTGACTAATTGGACTACGCCAGCGAATGCCGGTGATGTAAGAAGCTTTTTGGGACTAGCCGGATATTATCGAAGATTTATAGAGGGTTTCTCTAAGATAGCGGGTCCCATGACTCAGTTGACACGGAAAGGTGTTAAATTCCATTGGACAGATCAGTGTGAACGAAGTTTCCAGGAATTAAAGAATAGACTGATTTCAGCACCAGTGTTAGCAGTGCCGGATGGATCTGAGGGTTTTGTGATATACAGTGATGCCTCCAAACATGGTTTAGGATGTGTGTTAATGCAGAAAGGTAAAGTGATCGCCTATGCTTCAAGACAGTTGAAGCCATATGAGAAGAACTATCCGACGCATGATCTAGAACTGGCAGCTGTTGTGCACGCTCTTAAGATTTGGCGAAATTATTTATATGGGAGTAAATGCGAGATTTACACCGAACATAAAAGTCTCAAGTATTTCTTCACTCAGAAGGAATTGAACATGAGACATCGTCGATGGCTGAAACTAGTAAAGGATTACGATTGTACTATTCTTTACCACCTGGGTAAGGCTAATAAGGTTGCAGATGCACTAAGCAGGAAGGATGTTGGTCAATTATCAGTTTTGGGAACATTATAGAATCAGTTAATTCGAGATATTCAGAATCTGAGGATTGAAGTGCGAGCCCCATCAATCCAAAGTTCCAACAAATTGGCAAATCTGACTGTTAAACCAGATTTGAGGAGTAGGATTGTGACGGCTCAGGAAAGTGTTAAGTTTTTGGAAAAGATCAAAGCTGAAGTTGAAATCGGAATTAATAAGGCACTATTGTTCAAGGGTCGCCTATGTGTACCGAAAGATGATCAGATCAGGAATGAAATATTGAAGGAAGCCCACTCAGCTTCATATGCAGCTCATCCAGGAGGAACAAAAATGTACCGAGATTTGCGTACTACATTCTGGTGGAGGAATATGAAAGGGTGTATTGCCAAGTTTGTCTCACGATGCATGACCTGCCAGTAGGTCAAGGCTGAACATCAGAGACCGTCAGGACTGTTAAATCCTTTAGACATTCCAGAATGGAAATGGGAGAAAATTTCCATGGATTTCGTAACAGGCTTACCAAGAACAGTGAGGGGACATGACGCCATCTGGGTTATTGTAGACCGACTTACAAAGTTAGCCCACTTTCTTCCAGTGCGGATGACTCTCAGTATAGATTACTTGGCCCAGATTTATATCAGGGAGATCGTTCGATTTCACGGGGTTCCAGCGACTATTGTTTCAGACAAGGATCCGAGATTCACTTCGAGATTTTGGAAGAGCTTACATGCGGCTATGGGGACTAAATTAAATTTTAGCACTGCTTACCACCCGCAGACAAACGGGTAGTCTGAATCCACCATTCAGACTTTAGAGGATATACTTAGAGCCTGTGTTCTGGACCTGAGCGGTAATTGGGAAGCTCACTTGCCATTGGTGGAGTTTGCTTACAATAACAGTTTTCAGGCTACCATTGGTATGACACTGTATGAAGCACTGTATGGGCGAAGATGTCGATCGTTGGTATATTGGGATGAGGTTGGCGAGAGGAAGTTATTGGGTCCCGAATTAATTGAAAAGACTGTAGAGGCTATCGAGAAAATCAGATTACGGATTAAAGCTGCCCAGAACAGACAGAAAAGCTATGCCGATCAGAGGAGAAAAGACTTGGAGTTCGAGATTGGAGAGAAAGTGTTTTTGAAAATCTCTCCAATGAAGGGCACTATTCATTTTGGTAAGAAAGGGAAATTAAGGTCTCGGTTTATCGGGCCTTTTGAAATATTGGAGAAAGTAGGTAATGTGGCTTATCGTCTAGCATTGCCACCCGAACTCTCGGTTGTACGCAATGTTTTTCACATCTCTTTATTGAGAAAGTATGTTCACGATCCCAATCACGTGGTGAACTTTCAGTCAATCTCAATTCAGAAGAATCTATCTTATGAAGAGGCACCCATGTGCATCATCGATAGAAAAGTCCATGTCCTAAGAAATAAAGAAATTTTACTAGTCAAAGTCCAGTGGGGTAGACATAGTAGCGATGAGGCTACATGGGAAAAAGAAGAAGAAATTCGAACCAAGTATCCAGATATTTTAGACCAAGTAAGTTTTAAATTTCAAGGACGAAATTATTTTAAGGTGATAGGGTTGTAGCGACCGGGAATTTTCATTTCTTTCTAAATAAAATATTTTTAGAACTTTAAATGCGCGTCGCTACGACTTTTTCCCATTTAATTTAAAAGAGTATTCGTCTAGCCAAATTATAAATGAAATTAAATTAATTTTCATCGTAATTAAATTTCCAAATTTTATTAAAATATTCCAAGACCACAATTTATTTTAAGTCCAAGTTTTAAATATTTTAAATCCAAAATTCAACTTTTGCGTCAAAATTTACTGATTTCAATATTTTGAATTCTTGTCCAATTTAAATCTTCTCTAATCCCTTCTAAATCCCAATTTAGATATTCAGAATAACCCCAATTGGTAAAAATTCATTTCCCCACATTTCCATAAATTTACCCCCTAAAATAACATTTACCACTCTGCAATCCCCTGCAATTCTTCCCAATCAGACGAACGCAAGTAATTTACAATTTTCAGACTTCCAAGCTTCAGCTTTCATGGATGGTCCTTACCTTTCCAAGATTCTACCAAACCACACGTTTTTACCATTCTTGCATTTCCCTGATTCTCTCCCTGAATTCCCTAAATAACAATTACCAATTTTGTTAAAAAATTCCTGTAATTCATCCCGAATCAGCAAGACGTCCACTAATTACCAAAATTCAGCAAAACAGCTAAGATAATATGCTCCATTGTTCCTCCCACACGAAACTCACTCAAGCCAAACAATCTTTCTGGTAAAGTTTTCCTCTCCTACTCTACTGGAAATGTTTCATAGCACCACCACAACCAACCTCCTCCATCTCTCCCAGTCGAACCCCAACGCCTGAAACACCATACGACAATCACCACCACAGTAACCCAAATCACAGCCAAAATCGTGGCCATCACCCACGGCCATCACCATCATTGTCAGCACCGAACCACCACCATCACCCAAACTCCCAATCAAGCCCCAATTCCACAACTAAACCTCCACCATTGGCTCAACCGATCATCACCACCGCACGCACCACCCGACTGCATCACCACACCTAACTCAAATCCCCACCATTTTCTCCCAAATCAAACCCAAAACCAAGTTAAAAACATTACCCATGACTTACCTCAACCTTACCGGAGTCCCTTCGCCGGAGAGCCACATAAATCGAACTCCACAGCCTCGGAGAGGGGGAGGAGCCCCTCCTTGTCCGTCGCTTCCGCGACTTCTCTACACACTCTCTCTCTCTCTCAATTCTGATTTTGAGAGAGAGAGAAATAAGGATTTTTATTATAATTCAAGTTTTGAAAATTACCATATTGCCCAAGATTTTTAAAAACTTTTAATTTCAGTCCCTTCTTTTAAATTATTTTTCAATTCAGTTACAAATGTTTCTATAATTAACTAATCGGCCCATTATTTTCATAAAATACAATTTCAGTCCCAAAATTCTTAAAATTCAGTTTTCTCAAAATTTCAATCTAGACCTCAAACTTTATTTTTGTCACGTTTAAATCTTTAAATTTCGAAAATACTAATTTAATTAATTTATTTTTTGGCTAGACGAAGCAGTTGGTGATTTGAGAAGCTGACGTACTATTCCCGCTCTAATTTTTGAAAACTCGTAAAGTTAAAGGTAGACCCACCCCCATTAATTGATTTATACTATAATTGCATGTATTTATGTGGATTTGTGTGATTTTTATATTCTTAATTGCATGAGAAAAGACAAGAATATCTCGTATGAGATAAATTTGAGAATTTATATTATGCACGTCATAACTTATTTGCTAGCATGAGACAAGACAAGAATATGTTCATTTGCACTCATTTTATGATGCTTATGAATAAGAAGAGAATATCACTACATTATTTGCATAATTACTTGTCCAATTATCTTGTAGATTGATTATTGGAGTTGAGTCTACTGAGTATTTTATTTTGAAATGCTCACCACGTTGTTTTAACAAATTTTGCAGATTTTGGAGACGGTGACACGTGATGAGCAATGGCGGAAAATTATAAATTGATATTATTTTTGAAAGTCGTGAATTTCGAAATAATTACTTCATTTTATCAAGATTTTTTCAATTTTAATAAATTTGTACAAATTATTTTATTTCATCTGAATTATCGCTAAACTTTTATTCAATAAATGTGATATTTAATATTTAGTCATTTTTCGGCAATAAAGTTTTTTCAAAAATTTAGAAAAGTGGTGTTCCCGCGTTTCTCGGAACCCGGGGCGTCACAGGATTAGCGTGAATGAAAAATGGTTTGGTGTGAATGCATTTATTACCTTATGTGTGTGTGTGTGCGCGCTCGCGCGTATTAATAATATTTTATGATAAATACCAAACAATGGTTAATATTTTTTTTTAATAAATTTTAATATGTTGGATAGTTCCTAAAAAAAATTTCCTGTTTATTTTTTATTTCTATAAATAGTAGGTTCCCTATAAAATTAAATAGTGTAAATGGAAACTGAATTGGTGTGGATGCAAAATGGACGCAAGTCAAATTTGATTGCAAAATCTAGATAAATGTAAATGCATTTATTGTCTTATATATATATATACTAGTTTCACACCCGTGCGATGTACGGACATATTTTATTGATAAAAGGAACAATGAGAAAAAAAATCAATAAAAGTAACAACGTAAACAAAATTATCAGCCTCTCAAAAATCATAAACAAAATTATCTTTTGAAGAACATTCAAAATACACAATATACTTGTCTCCAATCCTACAGATTTGAGCCTTAGAATGTGGAAATGTAGTGGGGACTTCAGCACGATTGCATTTAATTTGATAATCACACAGTTCATATATGTGTGTAATGCACCAACCGATCATTTATAATATCATCAATGAAAGCATTTAATTACAAAAACATTTCCTCTTTCTTTATTTTCTTGCAATCAAATAGTACTAAAAACTCTTGATTTTTCTCCACAATCCTCACTTCATTGGCAGATCTAAGCACAGTCACCTGATAGCACGAAATAAATAAATAAATAAAATAAAAAGTATTAGCTTTATATCTACAATTAAATAAAAAAATGCACATAAGTATTCATAGGTTTTACCTATTCATCGATGATTTCTACTGCGAAACCATCGACAATAACCAGTGAGAGGGTCTTCTCGTAGCTTCCCGGTTCGAGGTTCTTTGCCAACATGTCATTGTGTTTTCTACTTAAGTACAAATCAAGCTCCTTTGCCCCTCTTTGTTCTAAAATATGTCCCATACATGCGCATTGTGGATAAGAAGACGAGAATTAGATGTTCGATTGTCAAGAAATTAATAAACAAATGTAGGTTTAAATTAAGAAAAGTGACCTGTTAGATCAAAGGTGCTCATATTCGGCATCATAATTCTTGGAAACAAAATGTACCCCTGATCTCTTGGTGTTCTCCATCACCATTCACCAGTTTTTCTCCTTTTAAAAAACTTGAAAATAGTATAAATGGTATACCATAGATTTAGATGGTGCGGTTAAATATCCACGAATTTTGATGGAAAAATAATACGGAGAAAATGAAATGGCAAAAAAATTAAAATCGTTTTCACAACTGAATGTCCACTTATTCAATTTTCAACAGTATGCAGATTAATTCCAGCTATTCTTACCAGTTTTATATTGGCAAAACAATTTTCTGTTGACTGCTATAATCTGTGCTTCCCAGTTAGTTCACTACAGTAGGAAAAATCAGCACCAGTTCTGCAATTTCACTCCAGCTCCTATGCTGCTGATCTGTGAACCCCACATTCAGTTCAATCCATTGGTACCCCAATTTGTCGAAAGAAAACAAACATGTTTATGTAATATCATCAGTACCATGGGAAACAAATCTAAGGCAGGCCATGTGGGAGTTATAAAAGCTATGTTAGATTGATGCAGCCTGACCTGATAACTTAGCCGGACATCATTAAATTAAACGAAATAAAATTCAAACAAACAAATATCATTCTGGAAAACTAAATTCAAATTTGAAAATGAAAAATTCAATAACTAAAAATATCTAAAAACTAAACTAATGTTAATAATCTGGAAATTCTAGCACCAACATTATAAATCAACTAACTAATGTCAAGAATCTGGATTTATATAAACTAACAAATGAAACAATAATAGAAAAATTCTAAGCAAGATAACAAAAAAATAGAACCAAACACCCAAAATCGAGGCTGCTGGATAGTTTGCTGCTAGCGAGGCTGCTGAGAAGAAGATGAAGGAAAGTGGCTGCGGCTTGTGCTGGTGGATGGTCTGTGGTGAGAGAAGAGCTACGGCTGGTAGTGGTGCAGCTGAGGGAGAAGGCTGGCGGGACTGCTGCTGGCGAGAGGAGACAGAGACAGAATGCGTGAGAGAGATGGTGAGCAGCTGGCTGCTGGTTTGTTTTCAGAGATGACAGAGAAGACAGCCTGCGTGAGAGAGAGGTTGTGGGTTGCTGAGTTACGGCTGGTAGAAGACGCCTGGAGGATGAAGATGGAGAAGACACATGCTCCTTGTAGCTGGAAGTGGTTGAAGTAAGGTTCAAGGTGGAAGTTTTATGCGGCTCTCTGTAGTGGAAGCTGAGGCTGAGGCTGAGGCTGAGGGCTATTGAATAGTGAGATTGGAGAGAAGACAGATGTTGAATGCGTGAGAGAGGAGAGGCAGTACAGGATTGCGTGCTATGGCTTTTAGAAAAGAAGAGGGATGTGTAGGTTTTTTTTCCATTTGGGCTTTTTCGGGTCCATTAAACTAGGCATTTTTGAGATAAAATTGTCCAAAATGTACCTGCAGTTAAATAAATGAAATTATTAACAAATAAAATCAATTTAGAGTTTAACAAATAAAATTGAATCTTTTACCAGTTTTACTCTAAATGACAAAATTTATATCCCAAAATTGTATTTTTTTCATTTATTTACTTCTTTAAAACAAGTAAAATTGGACAATAATCACACTCCCCAACTAGCTGTTTGCTAGTCTCTAGCAATTCAAGCGAATTAAAAAAACATGATTAGCTCAATGAAAAACTTCGATTGTAAAGTCAAGAATGAGTTTAGATAGTCGAGCACAACAACTTCGAAAAATCAAGAGATCAAGCATTATATCCAAATTAATCCATAAAAAAAACATTCCCAAAGTTTTGTGTGTGTGTGTTTTAAGCCGATCCATCAAACCACTAACCCCAACACATACAGTGTCGAGTACTCACTCAAGCCAAGTATAAACTCCATATACTCACGGGTATGTGTATTTTGTTTCTGAATTGGTTAGGGGGTCACTCATGGAGTTTGAAAATTGATCACTCAAGCATTCAATAAAGGCCATATATATGTGGATGACAGTAATGCAAATATTGACCTCATGAAAAGTTTACAACCATTGGGACTCAACCGTTCTTACCACAAGCCTACTTAAGATCAAAATGTCAATGTCAATGTAAAGGTGACGCTTGTGTTATCAAGAGAACTGATAAAGAGTGATGGAAGAAGAGGTTTGCATATTTCAGTGATAATAATAGAACAAGAAATTCCAATGGAAGTATACGACGCAATGGTAGCATTTTTTCTTTTTTTTTCGATAGGATAAGGAAATAAAAGAAGTTGGTAGAAATCGAAGACTTTCAAAATATAAGTAAGGATAATAATTTTCACTTTTAATCACACTTCAAACTTACTTTCTTCTTCACATCATTTACTTTCTCTTCAATACGTCTCCCTTTTTTTTTTTTTTTTGAAACTGAAATCTTCTCAAATAATTCTTCAACATTCTCCTCTAGTCTTAATGACTGTCAAGTACTTTCTAACTCCACTTTTCTTTCTTTTTCATGCACTGAACGTTTGTTTCTCAAATATGGAGCAAAAATAATCATCCTCACTTATACTTGAAAGTAGAAACAAGGTTATTTATTTATGGAAGCAATGTCTGGATGTAATGTCATTTTTAATGTGAAATAAATGAAAGGGCTTTGTGGCTATGAAGGAATTTTGTGGATATGAAGGGATTTGTGATGGGAAGAGAAAATGATAATATTAGCTTCAAAGGATCAAATTTTTATTTGACATTGACCTTCATCGTTTCTCAAGTGTAAACCACCAACAATCGACAATCCGTGTAATGATGCCCAATGGAAGTAGCAATATCAAACAAGGGAAATATAAGAAAACTACCAATCGCTCAACTCTCATGATGAACAAATAAAATTACTTAACTTGAGAGAGCTCTAGTTGTATGTGTTGACTATCCATCTTACCATAAGGCTTAAATTCGTGCATAAAAATTTTTTTAGGAGGGAGGTCTTTACAGAATAACAAAGATATAACTCAAGACTCAAGATGTACTCAATTTTAATGCTCAACTATCACAAAAGAATTTATGCAAAACAAGTACATTTGAGTCACTCTCCCCCCAACTAAAATCAGACATTGTCCTCAATGACTCAAAGAAAAGAAAAATGAACGGTGAATAATAAACACGACTCAAAATTAAATCAAGCTAAAGGAGAAGAGTGTACCTGAGAGGAGGCTTATGCACATGAGCAATTATTCAAGAATGAAAAACTAAAAAATGAAGAAAAGAATAAAACTGCAATAAGAAAAGAAAATATATACATAATAATAAAAGTTAGTTCCAAGAAAATCAGCTGCTGGAATTAGGGTCCAGCAGAGGTAGTTCATTCACATCAGCAGAAAAATTATCCAAAAATGGTTTTAGACGTTGTCCATTAACTTTAAAAACAGTACCAGTTTTTGGATCCAGGATTTCAACTGCTCCATAAGGGTAAACAGTTTGCACAATGTAAGGACCAATCCATTTAGTTCTCAACTTACCAGGAAAGAGATGAAGTTTAGAGTCATATAGCAATACTTTTTGAGAAGGAAAAAATGATTTTCTAAAATTTTCTTATCGTGAAAAACTTTCATTTTCTCTTTTGAAATTTTTGCATTCTCATATGCTTCCAAACGCAATTCCTCTAACTCATTCAATTTCAGTTTCCTAAATTCACCAGCTTGATCTAAATTAAAGTTGAGTGTTTTGATTGTCCAATAAGCTTTGTGTTCAATTTCAACCGGCAAATGACAAGGTTTACCAAATACAATTCTATAAGGAGACATTCCAAGAACAGTTTTAAAAGCAGTCCTATAGGCCCATAGAGCGTCATCCAATTTTATAGCCCAATCTTTTCTATTTGGATTAACTGTTTTTGTCAAAATGCCTTTAATTTCTCGGTTTGCTAGTTCAGTTTGACCATTAGTTTGAGGGTGATAGGGAGTGGAAATCTTATGCCTAATGCCATATTTCTTTAACAAGGTTTCAAAAGGTTTATTACAAAAATGTGTTCCTCCATCGCTAATTATGGCCTTAGGCATACCAAACCTAGAAAAAATATGTTCTTTCAAAAATTTGAGCACAACTTTATGGTCATTAGTTCTACATGGAATAGCCTCTACCCATTTTGACACATAATCAACAGCGACCAATATATAAAGATCTCCAAAAGAAGGGGGAAAAGGACCCATGAAATCTAATCCCCAACAATCAAAAATTTCAATCTAATGGCATCATATTCATATGGCTAAGACTACCAAGTTTCTGACATGCTTCACAATTTTTACAAAATGTATGAGCATCCTTAAACAAACTAGGCCAATAAAAACCACATTGAAGTACCTTAGCAGCTGTTTTCTGCGAGGAGAAATGGCCTCCGCGAGGAGAAATGGCCTCCGTAAGCATGAGAATGACAGAAATTAAGAACTTGTTGTACCTCGTCATCAGGAACACATCGTCGGATGATTTGATCAGCACAATATTTGAATAAGTATGGATCATCGTAGAAGAAGTTCCTTGCAATAGCTTTCATCCTCATTTTGTCTTGGACACTCCAATTTGAGGGCATATGACCTGTAACAAGTTAATTAACCAAGTCAGCAAACCATGGAACAATATTCAAGTTAAATAATTGTTCATCTGGAAATGAATCATTTAAAGGGTGAGAAACTTTTGAATTTTCAGAATTTAATCTGGATAAATGATCGGCAACAACATTTTCCACCCCTTTTTTATCCTTAATTGTAATGTCAAATTCCTGCAATAACAAAATCCATCGAATGAGTCTAGGTTTAGCATCTTTCTTTGTGAACAAATATTTAAGAGCGGAATGATCAGTAAAAATAGTAACAGGGGTCCCAATAAGATAAGTTCGAAATTTTTCCAGTGCAAAAACTATGGCCAGCAACTCTTTTTCAGTAGTTGTGTAATTCAATTGAGCTTGATTCAAAGTTCTGCTAGCATAGTAAATTACATAAGGTTCCTTAGCTTTCCTCTGGCCAAGCACTGCTCCTACAGCTATATCACTTGCATCACACATTAATTCAAAAGGTAGAGACCAATTAGGTGATCTAACTATGGGTGCAGTGGTAAGTGCATTTTTTAAATGTTCAAAAGCTGCAGTGCATTCATTAGTCCAAACAAATTTTGTATCATGCATCAAAAGTGTAGTCAAAGGTTTTGCTATGATACTAAAATCTTTTATGAACCTCCTATAAAAACCTGCATGGCCTAAAAATGATCGAACATCTTTTACAGTTGAAGGAATAGGTAACCTAGAAATTGAATCTACTTTTGCCTTATCTACTTCCATGCCTTTAGCAGAAATTATATGACCTAAAACAATTCCTCGTGTTACCATGAAATGACATTTCTCCCAATTAAGGAGAAGTTGCTTATCTTCACACCTGCATAAAACAGCTTTCAAATTTGTTAGGCAATCATCAAATGAATTACCATACACAGAGAAATCATCCATAAAAACTTCCAAAAAGTTTTCTATCATGTCACTGAATATGCTAAGCATGCATCTTTGAAATGTTGCTGGGGCATTACAAAGACCAAAAGGCATTCTTTTGAAAGCAAACGTCCCAAAAGGGCAAGTAAAAGTAGTTTTTTCTTGGTCTTCTAATGCTATTTCAATTTGATGATAGCCTGAAAAACCATCCAAGAAACAATAGAATGAATGTCCAGCAACTCTTTCTAGCACTTGATCTAAAAATGGTAGAGAAAAGTGGTCTTTTCTGGTCACGGAATTCAATTTCCTATAATCTATGCACATTCTCCAACTAGTAGATACCCTTTTAGTTATCATTTCCCCTTGTTCATTTTCAACAACGGTAACCCCAGTTTTCTTAGGAACTACTTGAGTAGGACTTACCCACTTGCTGTCTGCAATAGGATAAATAATACCTGCATCAAGTAATTTTAAAACTTCATTTTTAACAACGTCTTTCATGTTAGGGTTTAGCCTTCTTTGAGATTCCCTTGAAGGATTAGCATTTTCTTCTAGAAAAATTCTATGAGTACACACTAAAGGACTAATTCCCTTAATATCAGCTATAGTCCAACCTATTGCAGATCTATGATCATTCAACACTTTCAACAACATATTTTCCTGATCACAAGTAAGAGTAGAAGAGATTACCACAGGGTATGATTCATTAGGTCCCAAGAATGCATACTTTAATTCCGATGGAAGAGGTTTAAGCTCTAGAGTTGGCATCTTCTCTGCTGATGTTTGCATGGGTGTCTAGCTAACATTTAGAGGCTCAATGTTGGGCTGCCAAACTCTTACAGCTGCTGTTGTTATACCTTTTAAAGAGTCTTGAATGCTGTCCAATTCGAGATTTTGCTCAAGTTGTTTATCAGGATCTTCTAGCTCAACTAGCAGCTCTTCCAACATATTAACGTCCTGTACTTCATCAAAATCTTTTGGTTGTCTACAAGCATTAAATATGTTAAGTTCCAAAGACATATTGCCAAAAGTCAACTTTAAAATACCACTCCTACAATTTATCAAAACATTCGAAGTTGCAAGAAATGGTCTACCAAGAATAACAGGGATTTGAGGGGAAGTTTTAGGTGTACTTTGAACATCAATAACAACAAATTCAACTGGGTAATAGAATTTATCGACTTGAACCAAAACATCCTCAATTATTCCTCTAGTCATTTTTACAGATCTATCTGCTAATTGTAAAATCATGGGGGTGGACTTAAGTTCACCTAGACCAAGCTGTGTATACACACTAAAGGGCAAAAGATTCACACTCGAACCTAAATCTAGCAATGCATGACCAATACGAGTGGTTCCTATCATACAAGCAATGGTTGGAGAACCAGGATCTTTAAATTTTTGAGGAGTTTGACATTGTATGATAGAACTCACTTGTTCAGTTAAAAAGGCTTTGTTCTTAACAGCTAGCTTCCTTTTCACTGTACACAAATCCTTAAGAAGTTTAGCATAGGCAGGGACTTGTTGAATTGCATCTAACAAAGGAATATTTACCCTAAATTGCTTAAAAATCTCATGAATTTCTGTTTGATTTTTAGTCTTATTACCAGGTTGTAATCTTTGAGGAAAAGGGGCAGGGGGTGCACCTACTATTGGCCTAGGTGGTTCCTGAACATCAGATAGAGATTTTAATACAGTATCATTAACAAGAGGTTCAGCTTGCTTACCCACCAAGTTCTCTTTAGGTTCAGGAACTTGGATTTGCTTACCACTTCTCAATGTAGTTACTGCTTTCACATGTCTCAGATTGGGCTCATCGACCCCATTGTATTGAGTTTGAGGATTTGGCATTGGTTGAGCTGGAAACTTACCTTTTTCTGTTGCACTTGCCTGGGTAGTAAGCTTTGTAAGTTGAGATCGAATGTCATTAATGGCCTGAGAGTTTTGATTGTTGATGGCAGCTTGACTTTGCATGAATTGTTGGATTTGGTCTTCCAGACTTCTCTTCTGCGGTGGCATATAAGGTGTTGGTTGTGAAGGTCCAGCATTGTTGCCAACATTATTGCTTCCTCCTTGATCATTCCTCCAACTGAAATTTGGATGATTTCTCCAACCTGGATTATAAGTACTCGAATATGGATTAGAATAAGGTTTGGAAATCATATTAACAGCAACAGATTGATCAAAATACATCTCTTTTAGTTGGGGAAGTGCAGGACAATCAGAGGTTAAATGCTGTGCATCATCACAAATTGAACATTTTTCTAAAATAGTAGAAGATGAATTTACTTCATTCACTTTTTGAGTTTCCAAGTTTTCAAGTTTTCGAGTGATGACAGCCAATCGGGCATTTATGTCATCATCTGCTCTAAGTGAATGAATTCCATTTCCAGATGCAATCTTTGGAAATTCAGTTTTTATTGTAACACCCCTATCAAACTCATCAATGTTATCCCAAGATTGGGCATTTTCAGCTAAATCATCAAAAAATGTAAAAACTTCATTTGGGTCTTTTGCAAAGAAATCACCATTACTCATGGTTTGCACAAATTGTCTCATTTCTGGTCTGAGCCCTTCATAAAAAAATTTAGTTAACATCCATTTTTCATAACCATGATGGGGATAAGATAACAACAAATCTTTGAATCTTTCCCAACTAGTGTAAAAATTTTCATTATTCTTTTGAGAAAAATTCATGATTTGTCTTTGAATAGCGGTGGTTCTTTGTGGTGGAAAAAAATTTTTAATGAACTCTTTCCGCATATTCGCCCAATTTGTAATTGAACTAGGCCTTAAAGAGTTAAGCCATGACTTAGCTTTATCCTTTAGTGAAAAAGGGAAAAGCTTGAGTCGAATGACTTCCTCAGTACAATTCCGTTCAAGAAAAGTAAAACAAACCCCTTCGAATTCCTGGATGTGATGATATGGACTCTCTGATGGCATCCCATGGAAGCGTGGTAGATGATCAATCATTCCCGGTTTGAAGTTGAAGACCGCTGCATTTGCAGGCGTCACTATGCATGACGGAGTGCTTGTCATCGTTGGAAAAATGTAATCTCTAAGACTTCGAACGACTGGCGCCACATTTGGATCTGCATTATTTGCCATTTCTACCTGTTGATTTTCAAGAATTAAAATTTTGTTAATAGGTTCCGATCTTACTAATCGCTTAGAATTATCTCGAAACCAAACGGATATAAACAAAGAACAATATCAAGAATAGTAGTCGAGAAAATAAAAAAAAAATAACAGAATTCAGCAAAAATCAATTAACACCAAAATAATCCCCGGCAACGGCGCCAAAAACTTGACTCGATGTTAAATCTACCCTCCAAGTATAAAGGGGTCAAGTTATAGCCTAGCAATAATCCAGGGTCATTCTTCCTAGGGATTTTATTGGTATCGTAATATTTGCTAAATTCGAAACCTAAACTATGATTTCAATTGTGTTTAAATGAATAAAAAGAGAGTATAATTAAATTGCAATGAACGAGAAATTTGAGTAGAGTTATTCTTTCGCTATCAATTGGACTTTGCAAATAAATTTAGCATGAATTTCTTGAGATCGATAAGATTTAAACATATTCGTACGAAAATTAGTCAATTTATTTTACGGCATTTAGTCGAGCATGTTGTGTGCATAATCAATACATACCACATCAACGACATCAATCGAATTAAAATAATTTGAAAATTTAAAACACTCGTTAATTATCATCAATCACAAGAATTCATCTATAGAGAATTAAAACATATCCATTGAAGCTAAGAATAACTCCCCTCAAATATAACTTAGCCGGACATCATTAAATTAAACGAAATAAAATTCAAACAAACAAATATCATTCTGGAAAACTAAATTCAAATTTGAAAATGAAAAATTCAATAACTAAAAATATCTAAAAACTAAACTAATGTTAATAATCTGGAAATTCTAGCACCAACATTATAAATCAACTAACTAATGTCAAGAATCTGGATTTATATAAACTAACAAATGAAACAATAATAGAAAAATTCTAAGCAAGATAACAAAAAAATAGAACCAAACACCCAAAATCGAGGCTACTGGATAGTTTGCTGCTAGCGAGGCTGCTGAGAAGAAGATGAAGGAAAGTGGCTGCGGCTTGTGCTGGTGGATGGTCTGTGGTGAGAGAAGAGCTACGGCTGGTAGTGGTGCAGCTGAGGGAGAAGGCTGGCGGGACTGCTGCTGGCGAGAGGAGACAGAGACAGAATGCGTGAGAGAGATGGTGAGCAGCTGGCAGCTGGTTTGTTTTCAGAGATGACAGAGAAGACAGCCTGCGTGAGAGAGAGGCTGTGGGTTGTTGAATTGCGGCTGGTAGAAGACGGCTGGAGGATGAAGATGGAGAAGACACAGGCTCCTTGCAGCTGGAAGTGGTTGAAGTAAGGTTCAAGGTGGAAGTTTTGTGCGGCTCTCTGTAGTGGAAGCTGAGGCTGAGGGCTGTTGAATAGTGAGATTGGAGAGAAGACAGATGCTGAATGCGTGAGAGAGGAGAGGCAGTACAGGATTGCGTGCTATGGCTTTTAGAAAAGAAGAGGGATGTATAGGTTTTTTTTCCATTTGGGCTTTTTCGGGTCCATTAAACTAGGCATTTTTGAGATAAAATTGTCCAAAATGTACCTGCAGTTAAATAAATGAAATTATTAACAAATAAAATCAATTTAGAGTTTAACAAATAAAATTGAATCTTTTACCAGTTTTACTCTAAATGACAAAATTTATATCCGAAAATTGTATTTTTTTCATTTATTTACTTCTTTAAAACAAGTAAAATTGGACAATAATCACCTGATGAATGAAAATTATACGTGGAGATACCATTCCCAGCAACTAAACTCATCCTACTTTAATGGAAGGCAAGTTTAATCCCCTGCCCACTCTTTCTTGAAAAGAAAGGGCAATAAGCATTTGCAAATATTAAAAAACTAAAACAAATTAAAAAGCTCCAACAGGAGATTATACCCAAACATACCAAAAAAAAAAATTATGTAGAATCTGTCTAATGCTTCAATTGCCTTCTTATTTCATATCTAATCACACACGAAACAGAAAAATGCCTTCAAACTCTTAAAAAAACGTACAAACTCAACTCATTCAATTAAAAAATATCAGAAATTCAAATTAAATAGTGAAAAATGGGGCAAAAAATTAAAAATAAAAAATGACCTCAATATCAGAATGCCATAACATTCAAAATAGTAAATTCTCTTAGTTTAATGGCAGTGACACTTTTGCCATAATTTGGAGCCACTGCACTAGCAAATACCATCTTCAGCCCCTTAAAAATCTCTCCACCAGTACGATCCCAGTCCCCAACCCCCCACTCATACACTGCCCACCCACCACCCGTGGGCCTAGGACTTGAATTTTTGGACTCTTGCAATGTATAGGTTGATACTTTGTGACAACGTACTCTATTTACATCCTACAAAAAAATGGAGCAAATTATGAAAATAAACTATAGTAAATGTCCAAAACAATCAACTGTGAATTAGAGAATCAATAATATGAATATAAGCATTTCAAATTGTACACAGAATCTTATTTTCATGTACATTAAACATTTCAAGAATCTATAGAAATAAACTATAATAAAATACATCATAAATGTCCAAAAAGGGGGCTTTTCTCTTTTTCATCTAAGGTGAAGAGAAAAAATCTCCTAAAGTGGAAGTAAATGATACCAGTCTTAATATTTCTAGAAGCACGATTATAATTTTACATAATGTGCCAAAATTTTAAAAAAAAAAGAAAAAAAGGTTCAAGCAAGGAGGCCCATTTAGATATGCTAAACATGGATGATTCAAATGTCAACGTGGGGCTGGTAGGTTAACTTTAGTATTTCTCTTAACTTTTCTATAGTACATGAATCCAACAACTTCAACCATAAAAGGGAAAAGCATAACAGAAGACGAAAATTGAAATTTAGACTGGTTATTTACGGGTAACAGAATTTGGAAGGCGAAAATTCTCTGGAAATCCATAAGTCATCAATTTCCAATGACATGATAAAGCAATACCAAAAAGGAAAAGAATACTTCATAAAATCACTTGCTCAAAAGGCTTAAGCAGACAAAGTTGGCCTGCAATTCCTTTACTTGGACGGACGTAGAAAGAAAGCATAAATAAGGACAATATAATATTATGTCAGGGCTGAAATATGGTGTAAGGATCAGCACACCTCTCTAGCATGTTAGCTAAATCCTACAATATTGCATTTACCTCAAGTCTCTTCTTCCAATACACACCATAGAGGTTACTTAAAATCTGCCCAACCTTGACAATGAACTAAGGTAATTCCTTGAAAAAGTCAATTATGCTGCATAACATGGCCAAAAGTTACCAGTTTTTTTATCGTCCAATAATAAGACAACAAAAGAAATGAAGTGAATCGAAAGGGATATACTTGAGTTTTGCAGCCTTAGTATATGGCATAAAGTAAATCCATTTTCTCCACTTTCTCCATTCAATTTATCAGCTTCTCTCCGGCACTCAACATTTTCACAGAGTAGAGAACAAACGCAAACCAATAGCGTTCTACTTCTTCTGGCTGATAATGATATACAATCATTAAGTAATTAATAACATGAAAGGAAAAGTACACGAAAAAGAGAGATTCATTAAGGAATGGAAATGGAAGTCAAAAACTGGATATCTTTGCATAAGTGAAAGTGTGGCGGTAATAAATTGGTTCTAGGAAATAATGAATTGCATTCGGGATTTAAGTTTCAATTTTCACCTGCTGTCATCCTAGCAGCTTCCAGATCCTTCCCAATTACAACAGAAGGCTGCTTTGGGAGAGTTTCTTTGGAGGAGTCTCCAGCACACTATTTTGCAAGCGAAAATTGGAAAAAAAGAATTTCCATTAGCGTATATACCAATCCTAAATATACTCTCATGTGAAGTGCAATAGATTATAAACCTTGGATTGGAAAATAGCCCAAAAATATTTCAAAGAGCAAACTTAACTACCCGATGAATCAAGATTAACTTCATTTATTGTGTTTGGCATTGCCAGCCAGATATGCATGACCATATAAAACCCCATATAAAAAGGTTGAACTTACAGTAAAATTAGCAAAATACTGAACAACCAATTTCCAGTCTGACTGCCAAACCTCAAGAAATTTATTAATTTGATTGACCCAATCACAAACTCTAGTATATTATCATAGTACTCATTTGATTGACTCACTGGATTTTATTTTAACATGTCAAAATTTTTCCAAATAGCACTCCACTATATTGAATCATCATATTCATCAGAATCGCTGCCATCGGGCTCCTGGCCAACTGTCTCGGCACATCAAGCTTAGCTAAAGGTGTAGGTCCTACTTTCTTGCTTACTCAAGCATTTTCCTCATCATCTTCCTCTTGCTCAGCCATTGCAACACTTAGTTACTCAGTCAAGGCATTAGCAAAAAGATGAACATAAAATCAACTAATGAAAAACAAAAGCTTTATGTACATTTAATTGCAAAAATTACAAACTTATTTAGAACCTAAAATCAACACATTGAATTCTACTAAATTTAAAAGTACCTTATTCTTCAAACTGTTTCATCAGCATTAACTCTACCTAGAAACTCCATGTGCTCTTAATTTGACAGTCGTAACTCCTTCCTCAGTTCAGTTATTAAGCTTTCCTTATCCTAAACAAAATACATTTCATTGAGCAGTCACTTAAACCTGATCAAATAAATATGTCAGAATTAAATTCAAGTCTTCAGTGTGACAAGAAGTACCCAAGTTATAACATCAACTTTTAAAGTCTCTTAACACTGAACTGTATGCTACATTCTAGAACATAGGGCAGTACCAATGACAGCATGCCTTCCATTCCCTGCAATGCGTCCACTTATTTGAATTTTATTTTGATGTGGTGGAGGAAGCATCAGTTCCTGCAACACAAAGGTATCAGTACTTAAGGCAGGAAAGGTTTGGATAAAGAAGTTAGGACACACTAAAGTTAAATCACCACCAAGTGATATCAACTGTGAACACAAACAACTCAATAGAAACTTGCGTGTGATGTTAAATATAAATCTCACTTACTATCAATTAAAACGCTGAAGCATGAATAACCAGTATATTTTCATATTCATCAAGAGGCATGAGAAAGGAAAATGAAGTTCTCAAGGTCATTTATAACAAAAGCTCATCTTAAGCATTAAGATATGATATAAGAATAGTAACAGACTAAGAAGCTTCCGTACTTAAAGTAGTAGCTATAAATTTGAAAATGATAAGCTGCACAAATATAGAATCAGTATAAAGGCAATATGCAACCTGCAAAGTAGCATACTAAGCGTGTTTTAATGGCATTGAAATGAAATTATAATCCTAATCTTATAGAACTCACATTCTTGTAGCGTTCATAAGCATAGAAGCTGATCGAAGAACAAATACCTCAGCTTCTCATCTTTCACAAAACAATAAATCTTTTCACACTTTAGAAACGTGCACCAAAGGTCAGCAAGGAAAGGCTTAACACTTGATTTTCAGCAAGACAACTTTGGAGTAACATGCCCAGTCTCTTGCATTCTGCCTCAAAGTACCTACACGTTCTGCCTTTTAATTCCCAATAATATAAAACCTTTAGAAAAATATGTAGTAAATAGTCTAATTAAATAAATAGAAATGATCACAGCAAGCATCAGATCTGGTAACTGAACAAAAAAATCATTTCGATGAACTTACCGTCATTACGGCGCTTGAAGATGTAATATTCCGTCTAGAAGTCAAAGGCTATCTCGTTTATCATGGAGTGCCCTTGGCTGCCATTGTTTGAACTTATGTTTAACCTCTGTTTGGAAAAGTAAGGTCGCTCGACTTCTAGTTTGTGTTACTGCTTCAGAATCTCAGATTTAGTGATGTGCGCATGCGCCCCCACTGGTGGACGGCGATCGCCGGTCGAGCCTAGAGGGCTGATTTAAGGAGGAGTTTGGGCAAGAAGGAGAATCGGTTGGGAGAAATCAGAATCTCACTTTTGCAAGTAAAAATGGATTCACGGACAGAGGCTGACACAATTTTGAAATTAAAAGCTGCTCTGTTGAAAAAAGGCACCTCATTTAATGCATAATTCAAATTTTAAACCGTCGAAGGACCTATCTGTGTACAAAGTGCAAAAAAGATAAATGACATGTCATTTCATAGTTTTAAAAAGTGATTTCTCATCTCATTTATCTCATTTATTTAATGCAAAGTCTCAGATTTTTGAACATTCAAGTAAACCGAGGGAGGGAACTCGGCTGGAGGAAAAAAATGATGTCTTTGGAGGGATCCACTTGGAGGGAAAAATTTTACCACTATCTTTCTTTATAATAATAATAAGATAGATAGATATATATATATATATATATATATATATATATATATATATATATATATATATATATATATATATATATATATAATAGTTTAGACACACACCCACCCACCCACTAAACAATGGTTGATATCCCCCTCCCCAAACAAGTTTTGAAACTTTTCATGCCTAAACTACCTTTCCTAAAATTGAAATATTTCAATGAATCAGAATACTTTTTATAATTATACTTTATACTATTATTTTGAAATCGAAAAATATGCAATATGGGTGTCAAATCGAAGATCTCAACGAGAATTTTAATACGAACTCACGAGTAAGAGTCAACTACAAATACTTTATCCTTAAAATTGCATCAAAGATTAAAAGTAAAAGTTTTATTTTTTACATTTCACTTTTTCTCAATGTCTCACTATTTCAAAATTATTTTATTTAAGTCCTACAATGATATTTATAATAATTTCTCAACTATATTTAATTTGGTACTAAATAATTAATCTCAATTCGAGTTACTTTTCTTATCAAATTAAAAGAAATAATATATATCCAAACTTTTTAAAGTAAATTCAATTAAATCCTAATAATTTTTGCAACATCGTATTTCGATTAATTCATTTGTCATTTTAAAATTAATTAATTAATTTTATTTATTTATCTACTCATTTTGTTCATTTATTTATGTTTTATACTATAGATTTAAATAATCAAAATATGCAAAATGGATATTACAGGCTTTAACAATTAGTTTAACTAATTTTTTTCAAAATAAAATAAAGGCATATTAGCAAACTCATTCTATTCCAAAATAGGATGAGATCAAACATGTTTATTTAAAACGTAATAATTTTTTTTTAAAAGGTAACATGACTCTTTGACTAATAGATAGAAAATGAAAAGTCATTTTGTATTGGACAGTATTGAATAAGTTTTGAATATTTTGATAGTTTGTATCTATGATTTTTTTTTTTTAAAAAAAAATTTCGATTTCTATCATTGATTCTGGTTTCACATTGTTGATTGGTTTATACGGAACTTAACTGTTTGATTTTCATTTTTGGAAAATTAATTTTGTGAAAAGTAGTATTTTTAGAATGTGTAGTTAAAAAGTAGTATGAAAAATTTTAAAACATGATTTTTGAAAGAATGTGTGATTCCGTAAGAATGTACAAAAAAATTAATTTTGAATTCCATAGGGTAAGTGATAAAGTATTATGTCTTATGAATTAAACAACCACACCAATTTTATAAATTGAGATGTATAGATGATTTTTTGGTATATAAAGTTAAATGTATTTTGCAATATACATTCAATAAAATTAATTTAATTAAAACTAACATTTCATGTTGCTTAATTTTTTACATTAATTTAAATATATGATCATGTGTATTTAATTTGTAATTTTAAAGTAAATATGAAATGAAATATTTTTTTTAATAAATTTAAAAATCAAATATTGTATTAAAATAGTTAGTATCAATCCTAATATTACTATTCAGGTAGTGATAAATTAATTTCGAATAATGTAGAAATTATATTTTGAAAATATTAATTAAGTTAATAATCATTAAAATTGAATAGTTATGCTAATGGTCATTGAAGGGTTTTTTTTTTTTTTTTTTAATAAGTAATTCAAGTTCCTAAATATTACAATTGTAGCCATTTGTTAAAAAAATTGGGGCCCTATTAGGTACCTTTTATTCAAAACCTCATTTTTTTAACACCATTTTTTCAACCTGCAACATTCTATAAATAAAATAATTTACATATTAATTTTTAAAAAAAAAATCATACTTTTTAACAACCCATTCTCCAAAAAATTTATTGTTACAAACTAAATTATTTGAAATAATGAGTATCAAACAAGAGTTTAAGTACACATTCTCCAAAAAATCATTATTATAAAACTCACTTTGTAGACAATGAGTGCTCAAACAATGACTAAACATATTTTCTAAAATGGTAAGTAATATTAATTGACTATTTCATATTCATTTTGGACAAGATTCAAATTTAAAATAATCAAATTGAAAGCAAATTTTTAAATAGCCTTGTTTTCCAAATCCTGAAGTTTCTTGGTCTACCTTCACCTCTCGATCTTTTTTTTCTTTTCGTTTTAGTAAAACTCTGAGTATATATCAGAGATATATCTATGTTTTACTTATTACAAATTCTATTTAAATATAGTTTTATTTTCCCATTTTAAGCTTTAAATAAATTTAAATTACAATATTTAAAGATATTTTCTGGAACGGTAAACATATGAATCGTAAAAAAAAAATAAAAAAAAATAAGATACATATAATTGTACCTTTTTTGTAATTAATTTTCTTTTTTCATTTCTTATTTTCATTAAATATTCATTTCATATGTTAACATATAAATTCGATATATATGAGTTACAAATGATCGTGTATCGCACGGGTGTAATACTAATTTGGAATATGATCTTGAAGTTTGAATTTTAGAACTATGTTTGGCAAACAATTTCTAAGTATGTTTTTAAATAATAAATTTTTTCAAATCACTTTTTAGCACCACACATATTTTCTATACAATTTTCAAATACAAAATTTTTAAAAAACAGAGTCTTTTGGATATGAGTTTCTTTTGATGAATTGAGTGGTTCATCAATTGCACCATGAAACATAGGTCCAAATTCTTTTAGAACTTATTCCGTGAGACGTTTTTTAATTATAAAGCCTTTAACTTCTATTTTCGTTGGGCATGATTTCATTTGGGTTTGAATTTCTTACAAAATTATGCATGTTATATCACTATTTGTATGATGTACTAAGTTCCAAGTTATTTGTCACGCGAAGATTTTTTTTTAATTATTTTATTTTATTTTTTGTTTTTTTGGGTCATGTGTGACGTGTAGAAACCTACCATATCTTATCGTATGGTGTGTTATGTTTTATTGGTGTATTTATTTTTTATTCAAAACAAATTTAACCTAAATTTTACATTCAATGAATCTATTTCAAAAATAGGTAGATGGTTCGGAACAACCATTATAATTAGGTGGTATTTTATTTTATTTTTTTTAAAATTATAAGTTGGTCAAACTTTATTATTAACAACACATTTAGTAGAATTCAAAATTTTATTCCCTTTTAACCACCAGTTTTTAGGGGATCCATCAACTTATAATCTCAAATAGCTTTGACTAAAACTTTACATGCTATAAAAATTTGGAAAAATAAATAAATAAAGTTGAAAAAAAAAAATTACTGCAAATAATTGAAGTCAAAGACTGGTGAAAATTAAGTACTCAATTTTTTTCTAATATAAATAAATAAACATTACTACAAGTCGACAAGTCAACAACCATTCTCTAGAAACTAATCTAGCCGACTTCTTCATGAACTTTCCATATCCACCTCAAACCCTGAGCATAACAACAAATTTGAATTGTTATTACTTGTTTATAACGATGTTAATTAATAAAATGGTGAAAAAGAATTTAAATAATTGACTTTAAATTTATTGAGCACGACATATAAATTAGTATTACTTTTCATATCTGAAATTGACGTCCATAAAAACAAATATGAATTATTAAGCAATTCTAATGAAACAACAATAGTTTATTTATTGTACTTATTAGCGACTTATTAACTGCATTTCTTTTCCAAAAAAAAAAAAAAAAAAAAAAATCAACTAAAATCTCTAAATATAGCGAAAAAAGGAGTTAAAAAAAAAAAAAATTAATTTTCGGCATGAATAAATATCTTCTTTGCTTACAAATACAAAACTAAATAATTTCATCTTCTCTTCAAAATATCTAGAGGAAGACTTAAATATTTGGCAACTTCCACACCCACATGGAAGTCATTTTCTCCCGTATCGTTTAATGCAAGTTTATGTTATGAGTTGGAAACTTACTCAGAAGGGACAAGTTATAGGTAGATAGATAGATATATACTCACTGTTGAATTTCAATGTTCATGGAAGTTGCAGGCGAATTTCCAATTGTACCAAACGCTGTATTTGATAGTACTATGGTGACTCCTTCTCTGGTAGGCCGAGAAACTGAAGTTTGAGCTCGATCAACTATCTTGACTTGAATTGTCTGTCCCGGAATGCAAGTGTTGGGCACGGCGGCACTGATACATCTCACCAAGTATTGACGTCCGCAGGAGGCGCCATTGTCCCATATCCCCTCTCCGGCGGCCGCGAACAGGTTGCTCGACGGGAATTGCGAAGCATCACTACTGTAGCATGCGGTGGCTGCATATCAATACAAATGCACTATGCATATTAATTCTTGAATGTTAAAGATTACAGATAAACATATAAATGATGATAGCAGAGTTTATTAAGTTTCAAAGAACGATGCGATTTAATTAATAATCAGAAATAAGCAAATAAATTTCAAGATTGATCTGTTCGAACAAGTCACCATCTTGAGGGTTGCTCCTCTTAATTATAACGTTGATCTTTTAAAATGAAATCCAAGTTTTAATATTAGTTGAGTGTCAATCTAAAATAGAACACTTGAATTTTTCTTAATAATGCTGACTATTTAAGAAGCGATGGCAATCTCAAATAGAAGAATTGAATTCTAAAATGAAACTGGAGAGCTCAACACGGTGGATAATTTTGAGGAGAGCTTACGTGTATAAGGTGGGTTGTAGAGGCTTGCGGTACCCACGTCAGCATGGGAGAAATTGCAGATGTAAATACTGTAGAAGAGCATCCATATGATGAGAAATTGAGAATTTGACATTCTATAAATTCAGAGGGGAAATAAATCGTGTTATGTTATGCAATAACAACATACATAAATTCCAAACTTTTTATAATGGATATCAACGATGACTATTCAAATAACACGGAATCAATCCCCTTTTTGCATGTGAATCTAGGTACTTCTCTATTTGACTTTGCTTGTGATTAGAGCAAGTCTAGAAGCATATCCCTGTTTGGTAAAATATTGTTAATAAATTGGATCTTTTTTTGGAAAAGTCAACAATGTCGATTATTTTCACCCATTATTTTTTACTCTTCAAAAAATAAATAAATGAAATATTGATACGTTATTATTTATAAACAAAATTTATAAACATGTTTTGCCAAATAGAGGCTCAGCCTCAATTGTTAAAATTTGATCACTTCTTTCAAATGGATGATTCGATACTCCATTATTATTTGTTTATTCATTTATAAAGCCAGAAAAACATATTTGGTTGATTCAAGCAAAAAATAAAAGAATAATTTTAGGGAGACGTTTTTAATTAATATTGTCATATGATACACATACATTAGGTGGTGTAAATAATTATTCAACCATTTACTTTTTCATCACCCAATGTATTTACGCTATGTCACAATGTCACTAAAAAAATGTCAATTAAAAATGTCTCCCTAAAATTATTCAAAATAAAAACATTATAAAAGATAAAATAATACTATTTGACATTTTTTAGTTCACTTTACCATAAATGACATTTTTAATGCTTATATCCCAAACGTTTGCCCACTTTTCACACGACATCTTCTTAGAGCATCTGTAATACTACATTTTTCACATTGAAAGATGTTTGCCACATTACTAAAAAAAATTATATCAATATTTTTATATCTAATACATTAATTTTGAAGTCTATCATGATGACATGAAAATAATAAATGAAGAAAGTTTCAAATCCACTCTATCATTTAAAAAGGTGTTTAACATACTAAATGCCATTTTTTTAATTTAGTCTATTTTATTTAAATAAAATAAAATAAATACCAAATGTGCAAATTATAAGAGGGATAATTTCACCAAAGGTCATTGAAGTTACATAAAAATTTCAAAATAGTCACTGAAGTTCAGAAGTTACAGCAACGGTCACTTAAGTTGTAAATTTTTACGACAATGATCACCACTGGTCCAAATAGTTCAAAATAAAATATGAAGGACCAAAAGTGCATTTTTGTGTTCAAAAATAAAATTTCATGTAAGGTCCCATCTTCATCATCCTCGGCCACCATCATTGCCGCCCACTCCGACAACTACCACCACGGGAAAAGAGGGAGAACCTCCCCCATACTTCTTCATTCATCCCACATTAGCATTAAAAAACTATTTCCTCCCATTTCACCAAGACTATCCCCTCAGTCGTCTTGATAACGTGCATAACTATCTCGGTCAAATCCTACTTGATCACCACCAATTTTTTACCCATGGCCCAAATCCCACAACCTACATCCCGTCTTTGATAAAAGTTGTGTTTTTTGTTTTTTTGGCTCAAAGATGAGGACTTTTTGGTCTGTATCCTCACTGTCATGAGCCAAATGAAGAAGCTTGAGCTATTCCTCGGTCCGAAGAAGCCCACTCCATCACTTAATTGGTAGTTCGTCGTCGATGTAAAATCTTAGTTTCAACAAATTTGAGCTTTGACTACATAAATCCCTTTTTGTTGATTTTGCAATTCTTGCAGCCTTTGTCTAAAGAATAGTGCATTAATTGCTTGGCAAATGGAGCGAGAAAGCAAAGCCAAGGAATTATTGGGTACCTTATTCACCACATATGGCACAAGAATTTCTAGCTTTTGGCATAAATTATTACTGCTCTAATTACAGAGTATAATCTTGAGAAATAATTACTTATATAGAATATTCAATCTTTTTAATTCAAATGAACATTACCATATAATTTTACCCTAACTCAGAACATGATGCTAATGAACGGGGTCTTGTGATGGGATCTTACATGCATTATTTCACAACAAATGCGGGAAAATATGGAAGCCATGGTAGTTGCCAGAGTAGGTGGCGATGGTGGTGGCCAGGAGTGAGGAAGAAAGGAGGTTACTTGCAATTTAATTTTTGGACAGAAAATTTCAATTTTGATCCTTCATATTTTATTTTGAATTATTTGGAACTCCAGTGATAATTTTCGTAAGAGTTTACAACTTGAGTGATTGTTGCTACAACTTTTGAACTTCAGTGACTATTTTGAAATTGTTATGCAACTTCAGTGATCTTTGGTGAAATTAACCTAATTAAAAGATGTAAAAATAATGCATTGGAGATGACTTTTATCGTTTTCTTATTTTTATTTAGCATTCATCTTATGAGGAAAGAAATTTTATACATTGACTATTATATAACAAAATTTATTGTGAAAAGTGTAGTATTATAGATGTTCTCACATGCTATATGACCTAGAAGCTCCCAAAATTTATTTAGCATTGACCTAGAGTAGTGGCTGGTGCATAATCAAAACCTCAACTCCATGATTGACAAAGTAAAATCAGGGAATCAATGGTTATTCCGTCATTGTATGACTAGAAAAAAAAAAGGAATAATTTTTAAAAATTGATGCATTCATCACTTTCTATCGTGATGGACGGCGGGCATAGTTATTGGGCAACGAATATATATATATTTGTGATAATTAGCTCACATACAAACGCTGAACGTTAACGTGGGTTTGAAGGGTTCAAAATTAGGGCCATATCTATGAACAACTGTACCTTGATGGGATCGTAGGTAGAGGTGTCAATTTGAGTGGTCCAGGTCGGATCGATCCGCCAACATAAAAGCTCGATAACGATTCACTTGAAAAAAAAGTCCGCCCGCTACGAGTTCTGGGTCGATTCCGAGTCAGCTCACAAATTTTGAATTACAATCCAGGCCCGTCTGCTAGCTCATCCGGGTCGAGCCCATACGGGTCGCGGTTCTTTCTAATTTGGTCCGCACAAATAAAAACATAAATTTTTTCATATTTATAGCAATTTTTTTGTCAAATTTCTAAATACAAAATGATTAAAATGATAAATTCATATGTATACCATAAAATATTTATATAGAATTTAAAAAAAAAACATAAACAAATAACAATTAAATACTAAATGTATTTATAATTACTATTATCAAAGAACATTATATTTTATAGCTATTGGGGAGAAAAAAAATAAGATTTTGATTTAAAAATTGTATTAGAATTTGTAGAAAAAATGAGATTTTCAATATTATCATATTTATTTAAAATATTTTTGTTTCACGGGCCCGCAGGTTAACCGCGGCCCACGAAACCCGCGGTTCACAATTTTTTGACCCATGAACCGTCGCACGGGTCACGGGTTAGCCCGCGGTCCTGGGTCAATTCGGGCTAATTTTCACGGGTCTGGTCGGTCCGTCCGTCTTGACACCTCTAATCGTAGGCTAGGAATTAGGTATACACCTGTCGGGCGATTTTTGTATAAAACAATCCACTTGAGTTTTTCTGTAAAATATGTTGTTGAAAATTGATTTTAAAAAACATGCGTGACTAAAAACTTTTTAGAGGAAATGTAATATTTATAAATTTGTTTATAAATAAGTTTACCAAAAACGCTACAGTATTACGTAAAAAAGTAGTTAGATGGAATGGAATGACAAGGGGAAGATATGATGTTATATATACATATAATGAATGTGATATTTTGGATATGTTTTGAAAAGTGATTTGAGAAAATGTATGCGGTTAAACAAAAATTACAAAGGCTATACAGCAAAATTTAGATAAATTAAGTTACTGTTAATAATTAATTTCAATCATATGTTTTATAAGATTCACATTTTTTAATCATATATATACCATTATTTATTTATTTATTTTTATCAAAAACTATTTAAAACTTGGTTTTTATCTAAATGAACTTGTAACTTAGTAATATAAATAATAAGAATTAGAACTGGAAAGTTTTAAAATCTTTATTCATTAAGTTTTGTTTGAGTGCCCATGAGCCTTCATCACGAAAACTTGAGCAAACAAGAGCCCTATTTAGTATAGATTAAAATTAGATTTTTAGTAAACTTTAATAATGAGATGTGATGTTGAAAAGTTATGAGTCCTATAAAATGCGTGATTAAAATTAATTGTAAACTTTTACTTGAAATTAAAATTAAATTTTAATATGAAACAAACATGAGCTTATTCATGATTGCATTAGTGCATTCAAGAGTACAATTTAAGTATTGGCGGAGTAAAGGTGTAAATCTTGCAAAACAAAAAAGACCCAAATCCTAGTCGATCCGAATAGAGTAATCTATTTAGTAATGTTGATGTTATAATATCAATTTAGGTGTTATTAAGGGACAATAAATGAAATGTATAATTAAATAAGTCACCTAATTTTACTTTTTACTGAATCACTTTATTTTATTTCTATTGAATTTATCACTTAATGTCACCTAAATTGAATTTAGTGGTACATATAGCATTATTCATTTAAATAGTGTCTATGGGTGGGCTCATTCTAGGGTCCTAGTCGTGTTGGGTTGCTTGGGCGAGTGCAAAATTTCATGTTAAAATACCGAAAAAAGAAAAAGAAAAAAAAGAAGAAGATAAACGCGAGAGAAGGTTGGGGAGCAATGCGTTATGGCTAGAATGGCTCAGGCATGGCCAAGACCAAATAAGTTAAGCATACCATGCAAAAGAAAGAATCATAGTAGTTTAGTTTACACTTCTATGCTTAATTATATAATTTTTTTTTTTTTTTTTTCACGCTTACATTGAAAGGACAAACTACTTTTTGCAGAAGGGATATTTTTTCAAGCCCTAAGAATAACGCAGGATTTATCAAACAAAATAACCGCACGAACTTCTACTTTAGTTTCTATTCAAAAATCATAGGTTGACAATATCATTCAAAAAAATGAAAAATAACAAAAACAAAAGTCAAGAAAGTATTAAAAGGTCAAGAAAAAAATGAACCAAACAACTACCTAAATTAATGAAAAAGAGATATGTTCAATCAAAGTGGTGGGGGACGGGAATGGGGATAGGGATGGGGATGGGGATGATGATGATGATGAGATGATGAAGAGCATACGTACCTCATATTTGAAATGAAATACTGGAAAATATAAAAATAACAAAAAATTGAAATTATGGGTTTTATGAAATGTTTGATTGATGTTGAAACTTATATAAGGTATAATTCTTTGGAAAGGGGTAACAATTCAAAAACTGTTATATAGAAAATCAAGAATCAGATTGCTTTACATTTACAAACAAATTACAGCAATCTACAGGGAATAATAATGTGTACGTTACAAATGCCAAAAGAATATGCGTCATTATATACGTTACTCCCAAGGAAATCTTATCTTAAAATACTGGGTAAGTTAGTATATGGTTGGCTAATCTTAAATGTAATATATTTGGTTCAAAAATTATTTATTTCAAAAATTTATTAATAAAGTATCATTTATTTTAATATTTACTTATTTACTGGTGGGTAGATATTTTAAACTTATTAAACACGAACAGTTAAATACATTAAACGGTGAATTGTAGATCAATATAGCAATTTTTTCCTTACAAATCCCTTATGCGTTTTCTGAGCTTTACGAGTACTTTTAACACCCTTCCCTTCCCTTCAAACCAAACCCCCCCCCCCCTCCCCCCTGGAGCTAAAACGATATGTCGATATTTCTAGTAAACCAAAGCCCCCCCCCCCCCCAAAATAAAATTAAACTAATAATAATAATAATAATAATAATAAGTCTTTTGACCTTTATGAATGTAATGTAAATATTAAGAATTACTACCCGGATATGAAATCTTTAGAGAATTTTTAAATACTTGACAAATCTTATATCCTTCAAAGTTGTAAATTTGAAGATTTTTGTAGTACATTAAAACTCTCTACTATTCACTATTAAACTCAAAATATATATGCGGTTATTGCAATATAGATTGAGTGTCAATCCCATGAAGAAGTGTCAAAGAATAAGAGTTAGCGAATGAAAACACTTGACTATAATTAATAATAAGGCAAAAAGAACGAGATTAAGAGTTCAGTGATAAAATTGATTTAGAATAATAAAATTTGCAAGACATCGGGAATCATTTTCGAGTCCATTTCAGCTATTTTCTTACTTTGATTCATATTTATAACCCAATTGCCTATTTCACATCCCAACAGACAATCGGAAGATATTCAATTGAAGACCAAAAAAATACAATATTTGATAGGAGAAATCCCATTTCTATTCAAGCATGCTCTAACCTATCTTACAAATTATCAAAAATCGACAATATATCACAAGACAATAATGCAGTAACAGATAAAACCATAAAATAAATTCACCAATAACAATTACAATTTAATAACTAGTTTCACACATGTGCGATACACTAACATGTTCTATTGACAAACTAATAATATATTGACATGAAACAGTAGGGTAAAATAAATAAAAGTAACAATTGCGAGTGCCAATTTAAATAATGAGGCAAAAGTTCCTACTTCTAAATTATATTGAATAGGTTCTTCTGAAAATTCAGTGACAGCCGATGAATCAAACTTTTGCTGGACCCGACTCTGATCTTCTACCACAAAAACAGTTTCGATGGTGAATGCATAAGCATGGACTGGTGGAATAGCTGCTACAGCAGTGTTAGTCCCCATTAAGTAATCATTATAATTTGCAAGAAGTATCATGATACACCATCAAAGTTGGACAGCCTAAGAGACACAAACAACAAATGTTATTAAACAACATCAAAAAGTGAAACCCATATCAAGAAATTGACATTTAAGACAGCTCGCAAGATAAAAAAAATAGATAATGTTTTCAAACAACAGTAAAGAAAGAATAAAGCCCTGATCATGTAACTGGATTTTAAGACGTCCAACAAAGAGCCGTTTTGATGGGTTTAAAAAGCAACTTTTGGCGGCGCTTTTTCAAAATAAAAAATGGTTTTAACCACAGGCTAAACGTGCTAAGAAACACAGTAATTATTTCAAACAACATTGAAGAACAAAATCCAGATTTAGAAAATGAAATTTTAGAAGAAGAAAAAGCTGAGATTTTGATTCCTTTCGACAAACATGGCACTGGGAGCTCTTCACGGGATTTCAACTTCAAACTCAACAAAGGGACCCAGAAATCCATGAAACCGTTCGAAAGTGACATGGGTTATGTGTTGGACGTTTGTAGGAATTTGTCTGTGGAACTAATTGAATTTCCCTTCCCCAATTGAAAGAAGATCTGGTATTTTTCAGATTTGAAACAATATCAAAGCTGCAAGAAGCCAAAAATGCTTACCTGGAAAGACTCCGACTAAACCATTTAACTTCTCAATCAACTCTTCAATGGGAAGGACGGATATAGACTCATCCTTGTGTTGCCCAAGTAAAGAAGCAAATGGATACATATTTGTTCCCATCCCAAGTCCACGCCTCGTCTCTTTAGCAATGGCAAGTTGATCACCTAGAATTTACACGACGATATGAATATGAATTTGGTTACGAAGTAAAAAAACAAAATAAAAAATATAATAAAATAAAATGAGAGAGAGAGAGAGTTTCATTTTTCGAGGGATCAAATATGAAATTACCAGTAATCATTTTAACATTTACGCCAAGATTGAGAGCCCTTGGATAGTCTCTTCACTATCATGTCTAGGAGGATCAAACAGGGATAACTAACAAACAAAAAAACTTCCATGGATCACCAGGGGCGTCTTTTGATTTCTCTGGCACTTCATGTAAATATATAAAATTAGCGACAATGATTAAAATAATTTTCCTAGAGAAAAATCAAACTTAAATAAGAATTAGAAACTAAACATTTATTGGAATGTACCTAAATTTAAATACCTCATTCAAGTCTTACAATATTAAACAGAAGAGAATTTAATTATCTATGTATATTCAACACTCCACTTTCAAATTCAAGGAAAATTTGTTTTATTCTTGAAGACAATATTCGTGATTGGGTAGCAATAAGACTTGAACTTAGGACTTCAGCATTACCATTTGATTTAAAAACTAAAGTTATTAAAGATAAGATTGGTTTATTTATTTTTATTTATGTCACACACATGCAAGTAAGAGAAAATATCCAAAAGCAAACATTTGTATTGCAAGCCTGTCTTCCAACAGCCAATGACCAAAGCCCACACTCAGCAAATTTATAAATTGTCGCATATCCTTTTTCTTCAAGTCTTCCTTGCAGTTGCAGAGTGTTAAAATCTTATTCCAGGCAAAGAGGAAAATAAAATAGGTTATCAATATTTTGCTTAATATTCATATATTATTCATTATAGCAAGAATCCAAAAAATTTAGAATTAGAAAGAGCACCTGTTCAGGAGCTCCCTTGCTAGCTTGTCAGTTTCCATTGGAATCAATGTATGTCAAAGCAGTCCTCTTTTCAACAAACCATACATCTTGCACAATTTCTGAAGCTTTTTCTTGGTAAGGTTGATATCACAAATCACTTTATTAGTTGGGCTTTAGACCATCCATATCATCTGTGACACGAATATCCAAAAGAAACTTCATTAAGCAGATAAATTTCAACTTCTAATTGACACCAAAATTCACCTAGCTCGACTCTCAAACCAGACTTCTTGGTTGCACTATTAGACTAACCCACTCTAGGATTAGGGGTATGAAGATGACTACCACAAAGAGAGGAGGGAAAGAAGAAACAACAATGGAAGAACCAAACATCGACCAAGACGGAAGCTCCCACATTTCCCCCCACTGGCAATGTTTAAGTCCCCCTGGTGAGGCTCCCAAATTCAAACGCACAGGTCACAATGAAGACAAGGTTAAGGTTAAATAGGAATTGGGCTAGGTCATTAATTGGGCCACTCTACCACCTAAGGCCCAAGTACACAACATCCAACTAAATGGTCCAAGACACATGGCCACTAAATGAGTCAACACTTGTGGGCCATCCTCAAGTAGGCCACGAGCAACTACTAATTAAGTTGCTTCTAATGACTCCAAGTCATTATAGAGCCAAGCTTATCATTTAGGTGTCGAACCTATTTCCCACAATCGTTTTAACATCATAGCCCGAATTTATTAGGTGTCCAAAAACTCAATAAATCTCCACCTTGATATCCAATCAATCTGCAAGAAAAACAACACAATATTTATACTTTCCAAATCAAGGTTATCCAAGAAAAATTGGAACTCAACGTATCTTTACCAATGTTTCAAGTTAGAAACATATCTCATACCTGCTAGTAGTACTCACCGAGGGCCAAGGTCAAATCCAAGTACACACTAAATCATAGCGAGTCAAACTATGCATTTATATCACATTAGCGAGTAACACAACTTTAGACAAACAACGCATGCTTTCTAAAGAAAAATATAAATACATTACGTTCACACATGAGTCAATCAAGAGCATTTAATAACACAAAGTTATTGGTGACTCCACACATACGATGAGAGCACATCAAAGCGCAAACCAAAAATCTTTTCACAAAGTTCACATAAAGAACTTAACATTAACACAAGCTAAACAAACAAGGTCAACACAAGCAACGGATGCAAATGACCCCCCAAGAAAATATATAACCACAATAACCCGTTTCAAAACCGATGTAGCTCTCCTCTCATCGCCAACTATGCTCGCTAGATTACTCAACAAACACACCTAACTACTAAACTACTAAAGATCCTAAGACAATAGATGTTCCTCTATCACAACCTCACTCCTCACTCAAAGAAGGTAAACCTTGAATCTCCACCTCACTTAGAGATAATGGGAGCATCCTCTACCTAATCAAGATCCTCACGGATAGAGTTTAATAAGACATTTGACAACCTCACCTCTCATGATCTACATGTCAAAACACACATCCCCCAATATGTCACCAAATACACTCTTAGGCATCTAGTCCAACATTACTAGCTAGCCCTCACTTCTAATACAACTTCTGAATACCCTTCCCATCAAGGAAACGACATCCCACAAAGGAACACATCTAAAGCTATCTAAAGGGTGAGAACAAACCAAGTGTCAAAGCTCACACCACCAATCCCAACCACCATGCATGTAACACGTAGCATGATCACTCTTAAATTCAAGCAAATATTCAACAAATGAAAGATGCACTAGAATCAAGTGATCATACATGCAAAAATGAGATACATGGCCAGATGCAAAATACAGGAGAAATAACAGTTGGATTTTCAAGAAAAGTGTAAATAACTGCTTTAAAAACAATTTGTCCCAAAAATAAGTATCTTTCCAATTGAGACAAGTATATTTTTTAAACTTTTGTTGCCCTACCAGAAATTCCAATTTTTCATAAAAAAAGACTCCCAAAACAAAAGTGTTGTCATTTTTCACCAAGAAATGCACAATACACTAAATAGACCACATTGACTCCAAGAAGACTCTTACCTATGCAAATCACATTTTCACATAAAGAAAAATATTGCAAATAAACAAGACACTCAAAGTATCAAATAGAGTCACATAATAGATCACAAAGGTCAGGGGCAATAATTTTGAAAAAAAAGATTTTAATAGCAACAAAATACCAAGATCAATTTAAAGCACAATGATCATGAAATTTAATTCCAAGTTAACACATGATTTCACATAGAAATCAAAAAATTTCACCAAGAAAATTAACCACATAAATTTTACAAAGAAATATATGCAAATATAATGTCACATGGAAAGTTCTCAATTTCACAAAGAAATACACTCTGCACATTTTCAAAAGACATTCTCATACTTACTGCTATTACTTCACAAACCCACTATGCATACCACACATTACACACAGTAAAATTGATTACACATAAATTCATGTAAAGTAAAACATATCAAACAAATTAACATGCTATCTAAAACAATGCATTGAATTAAGTAATCACACACATGCAGAAATGATCACACAGATGCACATGCAGAGATGATCACACAGATGCACATGCAGCAACATCAAGTACTTATCCTCAATAAGCCTCGCACAAATCTCTACCTAGATCCAGTGGTACCGTCCACCTCACCTATCTCCTAACACCTTCCACCCTCCCATCACCTTATTTGCCACACTAACTAGACCCAAAATCTTGTCATCCCACACTCTAGAAAACCAAATCATCATGCCACCAAAAAAACCCTAAGTGTTGAGTTGTCATCTTATCCAAAAAATGGACAAACACAATATGCAACAAATGCAACAACCACTAGCAAAATATAGGCACACATCATACAGAATATGGCCAATCATACTTCCTAAGCTCACAGGCATTTTTAAATGGCAACAGAACATCTAATGCGCATATATTAAATTCATACAGAAATAATATATCAAATTCACACAAAATATATGGCACGAATTAAGCGAATAATCCCTAGGTCTAGAAACAGGCAATAGTTACCAAACAATGGTAACCCCCAACCCTAATGATCACCCAACACGATGATCTACTTGTGCGATAAATAAAGGTTTCAGCCAATTTACCGGAACGGAATTATCAAAGTCCGTAAATTAGGAGATATGCGAACATCACCACTTTAGGGACATCACCATACAACCTAAAGCCTCCACCGAAAGTTGCAACACGAAAATCACCTGTATATCGAACAACCACATGGGCAAAGTCGCCCAACTTCCGGTACAAATCTTCAAATTGAAATCCGTCAGCACCAACAGCTCCACCTCGATGAGGGGAACAAACTGCCTCAAGACTGGATTGTCAAAAATCGCCACACACGCCGCCGTCGAAAGCCCCGCGCTCCATCGCGGGAATCACACGACATCGTCGGAAAACCCTCTTTAACCAGTCTTGTTCGCCTGAGCCTGCATAGTCCACCGGTGCTAGTGGTTTCTCCAATAGGTTCGTGGTTTGGCTAGGATGTACCTTTTTCAATCCGATTTTCACCTTCGTTTTTCGGTAAATACTCTCTGTCCAGTCGTTGTTTTTCGTCCAAACTCTAGCTGAGAGTTCACCTCAACACGACGGTGCTTCTGGTGGTGTTATTTCGTCGGTTGGTGGCCGGATGAAGATGGGTCAAACTTCTTCTTCCTTGAGTTCGGTCGGTTCTCTCCCTGCTAGCATTCACGACTTTGGACTTTCTACAGCTATTTCACCTTTCTACTTCCTTCACAGGGTTTATCTCTATTGCCTCTGGTTTTGGTCCGATTTTCATCAACTATTTCAGCCTAATATCACGCCAAAAGCTCCAATACCATGTTGAAAATATTTTTGGGTCTTTCGATACACCTTTGGGCTTAGTTTCAACTTCCAATCGACACCAAAATTCAACTAGCTCGACTCTCAAACCAGACTCCTTGGTTGCACCACTAAACTAACTCATTCTAGGATTAGGGGCATGAAAGAGAGGAGGAAAAGAAGAAACAACAATGGAAGAACCAAGCATCGACCAAGACGGAAGCTCCCACATTCCCCCCCCCCCTCGCCAACGTTCAAGTCCCCCCGGTGAGGCACCCAAATTCAAACGCCCAGGTCACAATGAAGACAAGGGTACGGATAAATAGGAATTGGGCTAGGTCATTAATTGGGCCACTCTACCACCTAAGGCCCAAGTACACAACATCTAACTAAAAGGTCCAAGACATATGGCCACTAAATGGGTCAACACTAGTGAGCCATCCTCAAGTGGGTCATGAGCAACTACCAATTAAGTCGCTTTTAATGGCCCCAAGTCGTTATAGAGCCGAGCTTATCATTTAGGTGTCGATACTATTATCACACAAGCGTTTTATCATCATTGTCCGAATTTATTGGGTATCAAAAGACCCAACATCGATGAAAGAAAAAATTCTTCATGTAAGAAACTACTGGTGCGTTTGATAAAATTGGGTCTTAGGTGTAACTACCCAAGCCTCGTGCCCAGGTCGTTATACATAGTATCATCTAAGACACCTGTAAAAACTAGCTGGGCTAGATATATCCAATTGATCTGTTTTGCTTTTGTTTCTCTCAATGTTAACTTTGCATTTCTGTATTTATTTCATTTTCTAGTGTTTTCTGTATCTTCTAGTTACTTGTCCAATCCGTTAGGCATGTGCTAGACATGTGGTTCAGCATGGGCACTATGGTCTTTTCTTATTTAAGGGCAAAACGCTTCTTCGTTCTTGCCTAAGTAAAGATTTCTTTCAGCTCTCTTAATTTGCCAAGGTGTTGGACCAAATAAATATGCGAGAAACCGAACAAACTTGTCTTCCTCTGGTACATCTATGTGAGAGAGATGGACAACTATCAACCAAGATTTAGTCTCTTTGAAACTAAGCCTCACCTGCACCATCAATCATCCACACTTCTTAGTAGATTAATTGAGATTAAACTCCACATAAGCACACATTTAATGAGCAGTATTAAAATTTAGCTCTATAATGGCATAAAATATATGGATCCAGCTTTCCATAAGAAACATAAATTACTGCTTAACAATTCACCTTAATTATCACATCAGTTTATTCTCATTAAGTGATACTTATAAAGCCACAACTCATGAAGTATCCCATTAGAAGTTTATTTGATTAATATACAAAATATGATGTGAAAAGGAGCGTATACAAAATATGATGTGAAAAGGAGCGTGGAATTAAACGTCAAAAAGTATAGAACCCAGGTTTGTTACGCTGGAATCTTGACCCAAACTTCACAACGCGGAATCGACGATGCAGAAGAGAGAACCAGGACTTTCGAAATGCCACAAAGATTTGTCCAATTTCCTTGATAAGTTTCTGATTTTTGAATGCCACAAATATTCTCACGAATACTTTGGTTAGGCGAATGGATCGAATCATAAGCTCCCTTGGGCATAGGTGGTGGGGCCCAAATTCCCACGTGTGATTAACCTGCAAAAAAGAGTAAAATAAAATAGGATGAGGAATGTTAGCTTTACAAAGTACAAGGCATGGGTTCTTATATTCATGATGACTCATCACCACCTCATCATGTCCAACAATGAGGCTTTTCTCTTTACCTCCTTCCTCCTTTGCAACATCTTACTCAATCACCCCTTTCTCATAATTTTTTGCTTGAATCTTCAAAATTGTCCTCTCATCAATCTCTTCCCCCCTCTTAACCTCAATTCCATCCCTAGGTTTATGATCACACCTATATTGCCTCTCATCATCAAGGCTTGTTCGAGATCGCTCCCTTTTCAATTTAGCCATTTTTTCATTTAGTTTATTCGATCTCATCTAAAAATCATTCAAAAAGTTGCACACACAATCTGTATTGTTAACCCATCTAGATGAAGATTTTTCTTGAAATTCGAACATTGTTAAATGGAAGGAAAAGTGGAATGGAATGAAATATTTCGACACAAGAACTAAAGAATGAGTTTTGGGATTATTTCTGAATTTTCAATTTTTTTTTATAAATCCGAAATTAGACTACAAGTGTGATGAAACAAACAGAATTGAATTCGAATAAGAATTGTATAAAATAAACACCTTTGAAATTTTATTGGAATTTTTTACGGATCAAAAACTGAAAAAATTTATTGGCGCGAAGAACAAGAAAACTTGAAAAGAAGACTCAACAACAAGATATGGATAACTCTCATGCGGACTCTATGATAATTACATGGAATTAGACTGGGATAGAATAAACCTGAATTCGGAGTCCAGCTCTGATATCAAATTATGTGAAAAGGAGAGCGGAATTAAACTCCAAAAAGTATTGAATCGAGGTTTGTTTGTAGACGCTGGAATCTTGACCCAAACTTTACGATGCGGAAGAGATAACCAAGACTTTCGAAACTCCACTAGGATTTGTTGATATCCTTGATAAGTTTTTTTATTTTTGAACACCACAAATATTCTCACGAATACTTGATAAGTTTGATTGAATGCCACAAAGAATCGATCTTTGATAAGTTCGGGGAAAATATATGAATCCACCTATAAATTATTGAATCAATCAATAAAACTGTTTATTAAAAAAATAATCAAGTATCTCTGTTACAATGAATGAAATAGGATATAAATAATGAAAACAATCTAACAACTAGGGTAGGCGCTAATGGGCTAAAAAAAGAGTTATAATTGACCTAAAATAACTAAAACTAAAAAGGAAACAAAATCAACGAAATACTAGACGATACTAAGTTATGGCCGTGAATATTTCACTTACGGCCGTAAGTGACATTCCGTCGAGAGTTACGAAAGTGACAACCAAACTTACGGCCAGAAGTATTATTCTGTTGGAATTCTTCATTCTGACCTGAGAGAAAGTTAAGTCTGTGAGCATCACTCGTTACGGTTGTAAAAGCACTTCTGATCCTCGAACTTCGAGCCTTTGACTTGGCTTGATCCGTTCGCCTTATAGGCTATACTCCAACAAGAAACTTACTCATTTTCCTATGTATATTGTTGTTGCATCGCCCTCCCATATCTTGATTTCTCATTTCGTCTCCTACTTTGGATCACATCATTCCCCCTCTCTTGAAAATGATTCGACCTCGAATCAACTTCTGGCATGCTCTGATACCAAATAAACACCTTTGGTTGAAATTTTGTTTGAATTGAATTAAATAAACACCTTTGGAATTAAGATTGGATAGAATAAAATTGAATTTAGAGTCTAGCTCTGATACCAAATGACGTGAAAAGGAGCGCGGAATTAAACGCCGGATAGTTTCGTACCCAGTTTGTTTGTTGACGGTGGAATCTTGACCCAAGCTTCACGATGCGGAATCGACGATGCGGAAGAGAGAACAAGATTTTCAAAACGCCACAAGGATGTGTCCAATTTTCTTGATAAGTTTCAGATTTTTGAATGCCACAAATATTCTCACGAATACTTGATAAGTTCGATTGAACGCCACAAAGAATGAATCTTTTTAAGTTTGGGGAAAATATAGGAATCCACCTATAAATTATTGAATCAATCAATAAAACTGTTTATTAAAAAAAAATTAAGACTCTCTGTTACAACGAATGAAATAGGATATAAATAATAAAAACAATCTAACAAATAGGGTATCCACTAATGGGCTAAAAACAGAATTCTAATGGACCTAAAATAACTAAAACTGAAATGGAAATAGAATTCGCTAAATTTTGGACAATATTTAGGTATGGCCGTAAATACTTCACTTACGACCGTAAGTGACTTTCTGTCGAGAGTTACGGCCATGACAACTAAACTTACGACTGTAAGTATTATTGTATTGTTGCTCCCTTTTATGTGTAGCAAATATAATGTGAAATCAATTGGATCACATAAAAATTGAATACTATTACCAGAATACTACTAGTCATGATAATACCAACTACTCAAACCTCAAGCATATCGCCCACCTTGGACCACATCTATAGAAGCATTTGATATTGGACCTCTCAGCAGATGCTACAACATATCATTCGCTTGAAGCCTCCCAAACTCAAATAATAGAACATCAATAAAAAATAAAATCTAAAAAAGGAAGTTTGAATAGAGCAACTGTTCTAGATGGAACGGTGGAATCATATGAAACACAAATCACCTACATACTTATAGTTCCTCACAGATGATGTCTCATGGAGTTCAAAATGAGAACAAGGTGTCCTCTCCATAAAATACTCAAACAAATGCTGAAACAATCAGTGATAGAGATGAGGATTTCATAAATAAAGGTAATTCAAATCGAGATTTACTTATCTAATAAGGCACATTCACGATGTCAACGTAATCCATATTTAGACTTTCTGCCATTGTTGACATCCAACCTTCCTTTGTAAACCGCAAAAACATCCCATGTTCTGTTGCTAGCCACATTTTATATACTCCAAAACTCTGGAGAATATCTATAATCAATCAATAGAATATGCTAATAACGAAGTGGATCATATGTGAAAACAGAAAACCTCATTGTGCCCAAATTAACAGTAGCATACAAACACACATACATATGTAACCATATACAACCATTGAATCTTGCATAAATTAAACATATATGTATATCAAAGATGCGATTCGTATCTATTGCACAGATTGTGAAAGACAGAAGTGAATAGATAGTAATCTTATGAATTTCCAGTTGTCTCCGACGAAGAAGTAAGAACTTTCTGCCCATTTTCTCTACTAAGAATGAAGAAGGTATTTTCACAACCATTCTATTTTCATTATCTCGCAACACCGTTGCTCGAAGTTCATTCTTCAATTCGAGGTTAGGGCTTGCAAAAATCAAAATACAAAAATGTTGAGGAGGGGCAGCTTTCCTAGAAACATTGAATTTTGAAAGAAAGGATTTTGTTTAAATGCATAATGTTGGAGAGGGGCGACCTTCATGGGAGAGTTGAATTCTGAAGATGAAGAGGGAAGGACGCAGATGAAGGTCGAGAAAGGAGGAAATGGTGGCTGCATCTGATAGAAGGGGAAAACCCAATTCTGGGACACGTTTGAGAGAACGCTACCAAATGGACAATTTTTTTAATTTAACCGATCCACTAATTCAACTGCCCCAGTCAAGTGAAAACCACCCACCACTTTCAACATCCAATAAACCGTTCAAAACATGAAAAATGGGCCAAAAAACCCATCCAGATTATAATGTTTTGGCCAAAAATTCTGTTCACATTACAGATTCTGCTCTAAATTGAAATTTGAATTGAAGATTTCTAGAATCTCAGTTCTTTTTTATTAATATAATAACTAGTTACACACCTGTGCGGTGCACAGGCATAATACTTTGACAATGAACGTAAAAATTATGAAAAAACTGAAAAAAATAATGTTGCAAGCACAACTTTGAATACTAAAAAAGTTCTTAAATTTATCATATTACAAATTTCGAAAAACTTCCTTATACAGAACATTTATCATTTCATTTGTTGGCTTCCCATCTTGATTGCATATTAATATCTTCACACTTGAACGATTTATAACCCTATTTAAGCTGATCAACCTTCACGCTGAACAACTTTATGTTAATATGCAATTTCAATTTCATCCACACAGTAGGGAAATACTATTATACTAATTTAATATAATAGTTTTAAATATTCTTGTGAATTGAAATTAGTGTCAGGCCTTAAAAGTTTTCAAAATTTGTATTACTTATTGCACCCAACAATAAATGTGTATAGTTATTTAAAATAAATGTAATTAATTATTATATACTTTTAGTAAGAAATGTATCCAAAATCAATTAAAAACGGATGATTGCTTTCAAATATATTTTCATAAACAGATCAACAATTGATTTGTTTTAAATCAAAGACAGACTCCATCAACACGATAATATTTGATTTATTAGTGTTCAAACTAAAAAGTGTTCGACTAAAAAGTACTTAGAGAATTGTATTGCTTAAAAATATGTTGTTAAACCCTTTGCCGAAAAATCCTAAATTAAAAATGGAAAATAGATAAAAGTATACTATCTATTTGATTTATATATTACGAAAAAAAAAGGAAAAAAAAAAAAGAATAACCCAACAAAACCCTAAGAACCTTCTAGTAGCCCATATACTCACACTATTTAAAGACTCAGTAGCCTCGTCTTCCAGTCTTCCTCAGTCGTCCCACAGCATTCTTTAGGCAACAACCTCTCATTTCTCTCTTCTTCCCCAGCCGAAAGCAGATTTTACACCACCACAACCCTCTCTGATGTGAACCCCTTTAGTGTTTGGACAAGAAATTCCGACAACAATTTAGTACTAAATCCAAAAAAGCTAAAATGGTAAAATAAACCTAAACCCAAGCTTAATCTAACCAAGATTTCAAGGAAAAATCCTTAACCCAATGGAGAGAAATAAACATGTTCAAAGGTTTCTTCCAACAACACAAGAATCACAACATTCTACATGAAGTTGAGAATAATACCTCAAAGAGGCAACAAGATTTGAAGAAGAATTCTTACCTCTAATTTGCTCACCATGGAGACTTCAATATTCATACATCATAAACTTGTAGGGTTTTAGAGAAAAATGAATATTTATAGTACAAATTTGAAAGAAAATAAAATAAAATGCGAAAAATAGTAGAAAACCCACGTTTCTGAATGTTTCAGTAACTTTCGGTCAACCAAAATGGTCAACAGAACTTCATTTCGGTCGACCGAAAATTGTCAACCGAAATTGACTGCAAGATCTTTCTTCAGTATTTGCATCATAACTTTTGATTCCGAGGTACGATTGAGGTGATTCAAAATGATTCGGAAACTAGAAGAAAAGAGCTACAATTCTTCAAGAAATAGTGAACTTAAAATTCGGATTTATCTTTATCAAAACTTTAATTGAATATTGAGCTTGATTCTTAGCTTCTTTTCTTGGATTGATTTCTTATTTTAGCCTTGAATACTATTCTTTTACACTTCGAGAGTCCTTTAAAATGTATTCAAAAATTTTTTGGCTCGCATGATTGATTTTTCTTTGTCGAGCCTCCTATAATTCTCATCAAACACTCCTTCTTCATGATGATTCATCCCGAATCATAGGTTTGTTCATGATGCTTCATTGCACCTCCTGGATCAAATGGGAAATTATGGCCTCCAAGTCTCTTGATCAACAAATAGAGCTCCATCACCTGGCCTATATGGAGGGGTCTAACCATGAACTTCTTTGGGAATGAGTGGTGTGGCCCAAAATATCAAGTGCCATTAACCTCCAACTCCTCTTCCCTCACCATGAGATTCTTCACTTCACCTCCATTAATCCCTTCAACCTTTTGCTCATTAAACACTATAAAATTTTTATCATCAAGCACCTCCTCCACATTATCAAGCTCAAACAACTCTCCCACCTTTTTAAATCTCATACACCTTCTCACCAATAATTTCCTCCCCCAATTCATGCACTTCTTCACTTCCCTAATTTTTATCTTCCACATGAAAAGTTGAAGTTTGTTAAACTACTTCAATCTTCAAGTCTCCCTCCTTCTTCTCTACTTCCTTACCCCGAGGCTCTTCTTGCAATTTATCTTCGACCTCACTATCACTCCCCTTTTGCACTCCAACATTATATTTACAACCCCATGCAATGAACTTTTCTTCAAAAATTCTCATTTGTTCCTTAAGGTCCTACATGGGATCACTCTTCCCTTGGAATGATGAACTCTTTATTTTTACACTATCAATATTTTCATCCATTCCATCCCTACCCAATACTTCCTTAGATGACATCAATCAAATCCCCTATCATGTCAATCTTTTCTATTCCTACCCATGTTCCACTTTTGATCCCTACCTCCATCATCATCAAACCAATCCCTAACCTTTCTTCTATTATTCCTTGGTGTTGGAATTTCTCTCCTTGCCTCCAATCTTTCCAACATATCCAACCTCATTCCCATCTCCTCTACTTGCTTAGTAAAAGTGGTTTAAAGAGTTTGCAACATTTTATGCAAGTCTTGAATTTTGGCATTGGAGTTTTGCTCACTTTGAGTATTTGGATGTGTCATATTGTGCAAGTGTGGAATGTCCTCACAAAGAATTCATTTCATTCGTATATCACTCAATTCCCCAAGGAATGCAATCAACTACACTGAGAAAACTAAATCTTGTGAAACATGTAACAACAATCAAAGAAGAGATATAGGAATTGATGGGAACAAATAGCAAGTGGAATTTATCTTGCTAAAACAAAGGGGATGTAATATGGATTTATAGGTTAATGTATTGGAGTACAAGAATTCACAAAGGGATTGGAAAAGAACAAGGAATTACTAAGGGCTAGTTTGGTGTTGAGAAAAGTAGCTTCTAGTGTGATAGTTCTCTTTGGGGAATTTTAACAAACACTTTGTAGGCAAATTGAAATGCAAATGCTTGGTCTATGAAAATCCCCAATAATCTCGAATACATCAATCAATCAACATACCCAATATGTAGGAATCATGAAATACTCATGGGCATACAAATTTTCCAATTTTATTTATATAATTTTTTTTTTTTTTAATGAAGAACAACAATAACGATACAAGAATATAAAAGATAGATTTACCAAGTTAGAGTCAAGCTCTGATACCAAATGATGTGAACCCTTTGGTTTTTGGATCAAAAATTCCCACAGTAATTTAATATCAAACCCAAGAAAGCTAAAATGGTAAAATAAACCTAAACCCAAGCTTAATCTAACCAAGATTTCAAGGAAAAATCCTTAACTCAATGGAGAGAAATAAGCATGTTCAAAGGTTTCTTCCAACAACACAAGAATCATAACATTCTACATGAAGTTGAGAATAATATCTCAAAGAGGTGACAAGATTTGAAGAGGAATTCTTACCTCTAATTTGCTCACCATGGATATTTCAATGTTCATATATCATAAACTTGTAGGGTTTTAGAGAAAAATGAGTATTTATAGTACAAATTTGAAAGAAAATAAATAAATAAAAAATGCGAAAAATGTAGAAAACCCATGTTTCTGAATGTTTCAGTAACTTTCAGTCGACCAAAATGGTCAACGGAACTCCATTTCGGTCGATCGAAAATTGTCAACCGAAATTGACTGCAAGATCTTTCTTCAGTATTTGCATCATAACTTTTGATTCCGATGTCCGATTGAGGTGATTCAAAATGATTTGGAAACTAGAAGAAAAGAACTATAATTTTCAAGAACAGTGAACCTCAAATTCAGACTTTATCTTTATCAAAACTTTAATTGAATATCGAGCTTGATTCTTGGTTTCTTTTCTTGGATTGATTTCTTGTTTTAGCATTGAATACTATTCTTTTATGCTTCGAGAGTTCTTCAAATGTACTCAAAATTTGTTTGGCTCGCATGATTGATTTTTCTTTGTCGAGCCTCCTATAATTCTCATCACTCTCATCTTACTCATACCTCCAACACAAGAGTACAACACCCTCTCTTTTCCCTTTTTGATGAAGGTACCAGTTGAACTTACAGAACATTGATCTTCTTCCTTTTTGAAGGGACATTGTTGACTCAATATTATCTTGGCACAATCCTGATTCTCTCCCTTCTCAATGTTGCATACCACCTTTACATTGTTATTCACCAGAACACCATGTTTCCTGGCCACTCAAACTTTAATTATCAAGTTTGTTCTTTTTTTTTATCAAGGTCTACAAGCAAAGATGACTGCATTCAGGGGCTGTATGTATTGACTGAAGAAAATAAGCTATATGTGCATTAAAGGTTCGGCAGAGAAGGAGAAATATGGGGAGTAACTTTGGTGATGAATGTGGTTATATAATAATTATCTCTTATTTCAATATGTCTTGTGTTTGTCCACAAAATTTTCATGTTAATTTTTTTCCCATAATCCTACTGAAATGAACCGCCCATTAAAGGATTGTATAACCGACAACTACTACTTTCTAGGCATGAATGAAACCGTCTATTACATGATGCAACTCCCCACGATTGCATAGAAGGATAGAAGAAACCACCAAAAGGTAACCAATCGTTATTCTACAACCAACTCCCATATTTTCATATCTAAAACATATCTGAAAGCCAAAAAAAAATTATTCATAACGTTTTTTGTTAAAAAAATAAAAAAAATCTAATTACAAAATCATGAACTTCCAGCCTAATCGGCAAAACGTAACTGACATAGATTTATTGCAAAGCAATTATTCTAAAGAATTTTGTTTTTTTTTTTTTTTTTAGTTTAAGCATATATTCCATTCGAGATTCTAGAATCTCAGTTGGCCTTATATAGTATATATGATGATGATGATGATGATGATGATGATGATGATGATGATGATGATGATGATCTCATAAAGAAAGTGTGACTGAATTTATATGAAAAAAGCACAATGTAGTTGTTTCCCACGAAAGGTATCTTCGCTAACAATTAAAATGGATTCAAACGATTTGTAAGGAACAACAACCTCTCGAGACAATGTTCCAATGAGGGTTCCAATGAGAGGTGCTTTATTTATGAAGATTACAAATGAAAACAAAATGCCTCCAAGGGACGCAACAACACGAACTAAACTAGGATTTGACAAGAAAATTAAAATGAAAGAAAATTACTTAATCTCTACCTAATTAGTCAACCGTGTTATTGAACAACTGGTTGTAATGAATAGGTGCTTGACACACAAGAACTCAATCTAGACCGCAATAATAACAAACATATATCTCTATCGCTCATTCAATTACTGGGTTTCATTCTTAGATTTAGATCATTAGCTCACCTCTCGGATTATGAAAAAGATCCATTTAATCAATGAATTAGAGGCCAGTTAATTCACGCATTAAACACAAAATAAAACCATACACATGCAATCAAACCGTAAAACTTGATTAACGCAATTAAAGGCGTAAAACTACACTACATCGTCTAGTCCCAACAAATAGTTTAGTTATTCATGATGAAAATAACAAGAACGTAGTAATAATCTAAATCAAACATCATGAATAATTTGAAGAGAAAAGTAAAATAACTCTTGCACCAAGAAGTGTCTTCCACAAGTTGATATCGAAATCTTCTCGTCTTTATCTCCAATTGAGCCTCTAAAATCTCCAAGCTTTGATTGTGAATTATGTCTCTAGAGTATGTGCTCAAAGGTCTTTTTTACGTGCATGATATGTTGCTTAAATAGATTCCCCACGAAACCTAGATAAAAGAATGTTGAAATCCGCGCATGAGCTTTTTCTCTCGCTGGACCAGACTACTGTGCGGATGCATATGCATAAATTTGGTGGCCGTGCAGGTGAGTGAAAACTGGTTCTATAAATTTGAGGAATATCGGGCGGCCACCGTGTTGATACCCAGTGGCCACGCAATGCAAATCTTCACATGCAATTTCTATCTTTCTAGTGCATTTAAGTTGGCCGCTGAACCTTATTTGCATGTGAGTCCTTCATCTTTTGATTACAAATCATCCCTGAACTTTTAAAACTCTTCAAATCTTCTTCCAGACATCAATTCATCTTCAATTAAGCTCTTAAAATCTGATTTCTTTAGCTTTGCTCTCATTGGAAATCCCGGTCGACAATTGGCTTCCAAATGTGCCTTATTTCCCTTTATTGCTTCATTCTTCTAACTTTAGGCATATTCCTACAATGCACATAAATGTAAAGCAATTATGCAGCAATTATTCAAGAATGACAATAATTTATTCTAATTTAGACATATAAATAAGTGTATAAAATGCACTTATGAATATTCTTCTGAGAGATCTCTTTCTAAGGTATAGCTTCCACCCACTTAGTGAAGAAATTTGTTGCAACTATTATGAACATATGTTGCTTGGACGAGGGGGATAAATCTTCTCTCCAATCCATCACGTCCCTACTTTGTATGCAATGAATATTCATATTTCTCGCCCTGCATTGAACTAAAAGGCAATATTATCCCATATTCACAAGTGAAATTCCGATTTAGCATTTTCAAAATAACCTGAAGCCATTTGGGCTAGTTCGTTTGTTAAATCGTTATATAACATGTTAACATATTGAAGTTCCACTTCATCAAATTCTTCTAACAATTCTTGGGCGATTTCATGTTGGTTTATAACAGAATCACTTTGGCATTTAAAATCGTCAATCAATTGGTAAATTACTAATTAGGAATCACTTCCCATTTTTTCACTCCCAATTCTGCTAATAGCTCTAAACCTACAATCAAGGCTTCATATTCAGCTTGATTTTTAGTGCATATCCGGTCTAGAGTAAAAGCGAATTTATAATAAACCCCCAATGAATTTATTAAAACTACTCCTACTCCTGCACCTCCAAAAAATTTTGATCCATCAAAGTATAAAACCCAAGGTTTTTAATTCAGATGAGTCAACTTCTAGTTCAATTTCTTTAGGGCACATCAAAGCATGGGTGATTGACCAAAAAGTTAGAGAATGCTTGATTTTTAATTACCTTTTGGGGAATGTATTGCATTTCAAATTATAACAGAGCTAGAGTCTAAAGGCCTATCCTTTGGTGTAAAACAGGGCGAGAAAACATAAATGTAACTAAATTTATTTTAGAAACTTAGCAAACGGTCACAGGACATAAATAAGCCCTTAGTTTTGTACATGTAAAATACAAAGCAAGACAAAGCTTTTCAATAGCAGAGTAATTACGTTCACACTTTGTTAACCGTCTACTCAAATAATAGATTCCTCTTTCTTCACCAAATTGGTCTTCTTGTACGACCATTCAGGCTATAGATTCTTGTTCAGCCGATATGTACACTTTGTTTGCTCGTCCTTGGATAGGTGAGACTAGAACTGGTGGACTTGACAAATATATCTTCAGGCTATCAAAAGCCTTTTGATGTTCTTCCTTCCAGACGAATTCGTCCAGATTTTTTGGCTTTAAGAGAGGCAAAAAAGCTTTCGTTCGTCTTGCACAGTTAGATATAAAACGTCTTAAAAAGTTTACTTGGTCTAGAAATCTTTGCAACTCTCTTATGTTACTAGGCGGTTTAGCCTCTAAAATGACCTTCGCTTTATATTTATCAAGTTCGATTCCTCTTTTGTGCACTAAAAAACCAAGGAAATTCCCTACATTAACACCAAATGCACATTTCAAAGGATTAAACTTTAGTTTGTACTGTCTCATTTGTTCAAATGAACGTTTTAATTTTTGAAAATGATCTTCTTCTTTAAGTGATTTGACAACTATATCATCTACATAGACTTCAACAAATTCACCTATCATGTCATGAAAAATTAAATTCATCACTCTTTGATAGGTGGCCCTGCTTTTTTCAGGCCAAAAGGCATAACTTCCCATTTGAAGCATCCTAAAGCCTCAGGACACCTAAAGACAGTTTTATGCACATCCTCTTCTGTTATGTAAATTTGGTTGTACTCCGAATACCCATCAATAAAGGAATACATTACGTGCCCGGAAATTGAATCTGCTAAAGAATCTACCATAGGAATTGGGTATTCATCATTAGGTGTTGCTAAATTTAAATTCCTGAAATCTATACATACCCTGATACTACTATTCTTTTTCAAAATAGGTACAATATTGGGTAACCATTCTACGTATCTGGCTTTTCTAATAAATCCCGCTTTTAACAATCGCTCTATTTCTTTCTTTAATTCAGCCAATACATCAGGAGCAAAACGTCTAGGAGGTTGTTTATGAGGCTTGAAATTTGGTTTGGTTAGCAATCTATGTTCCACTAAATGTCTATCTAGACTAGGCATATGATCATATTCCCAGCCAAAGCAATCCTTATACTCTTTTAATAAAGTGATTAATATATCACGTACCGCTTGGCCTAGCATTTTGCTAGCAAAGGTTGGACGATCTTCCTCTTCGTCTCCAATATTTACCTTTATCAAAGGGCCTTGTGCTTCATCATGCCTAGGTTTTGTGATCCTCATTACTTCATCGTCCAAGTTCCTTGTAATCATTTCCTTTTCTAGGAAATCTACATTGTTGATTTCTCGGTCAATATCATGTTCCACTTCAAGCACTGCTAATTTTTTTTCCTTTAGTATTTTCAATGCTGCTTCTTCTCTAGTCTTTGCTTTACATTCTTTATCAAAAGCCACCAGTTTGGCTTTAAAGGCCTACATATCAGCCATATTCCTTTGTTGCTGACTATTCATCAGGTTTTCTCAATTATCCTTTAGCAAATTATTAGCTTTTCAAGGGTCACTATATTTGGCCTCATTTGACTGAACATCTCAGTAAGTGAGTCTACTTAATATGGCTCCTCACTCTATGCGATGATCTGAGTTTCTTCCCCATCTTGGACAACCCTGACAGGTCCATAATTCACTTCATACATAAATCTTTCCATAGAGTTTTCCTCTGCGACGAAAATCCTGTGATCTACTGCTGCATGACTTCTGCTTCTCCTTTATCGTTCTAAAACACCAAGCACTGGTGGAGCGATGAAGGTATGGACCGACTTCCATGAATCCAATCTCTCCCTAGCAACACATTGAAACTGATAGGACCATCTATCATAAAGAAGACTGTGGTCCTAGTAGTTGTTCTGATAGTTATCTTCAATGGCATCACTCCTTTGGCATATTTTCTCCACCATTGAAACTTGTCTGAATAACCTCTGTTGGGATCATATCACTTTCTTTTTTGCACACTTCCTTATCATTATGGACGGAATAGTATTTATGGCTTCACTATTGTTAATGAGCACTTTTGACACGGTATACCATTGAGCACTTTTGGGACATTTGGTCTTCTTCGCATAGTAGCATGCATGCTTCTTCCTCATCATCTTCTCTTCCTTCTTCATCATTTTCCTTACTTTTAAATTCATTGGCCAACAAGTAGTTGTTAGATACAACTGAGGGTAGAGTACCAAATTGAATGGAAAGGGGTTGTCCTAGATCCTCCCCATTCTATTTTTGCTTGCTACATTCAAATTTTGACTTTTCGGTGCTTTCTCTATTGATTCCCCTGCATTTTTTCCTTACTATCACGAAGTACGTTCTTATTGGCCACCTCGAGTAATTTAGGTGCCTCAAGATGTGGTGATCCCTGCTGTTGTCTTATCATCCTCCCATAATTTCTCTGTAAACGCCTTTGTTGTGTCCTGATCATCTCATTGAAAGGCACAACTTTTCATGCATTGTACTTGAATGAATGACATACATTTGGCTAGAGAGGTTGTGGTCTGAATGTCCTCCTGCTGTTCATCGGCCTAAACTGCCTTTAGAAAGGCAGTTTTCCATAGGCTAGTGTACCTCGTCCCCTATTGGGCTGGAAACTAGGAACAATATTAAGAAAACTATAATGCCTCCATGTTCCCATTTTTTGTATGGACTTATTCACTTCCCCTTTGCACCTGGCGCACAAGGTACCTTCATCTTTTCTAGGTCCCTTTCCTTTGAATCGTTCAAACACATTAGGACGCTGCTCAATATCCTCCTTTCCATCATCTATGACTAACTTGAATTGCGGCAATTTATTTTCAAAGCCAGTTGTCATCATGTTCACCCAAGTGGTTGTGGGAAAGTGTTTTCATCCACTGTCATCTTCTTTTTATCTCTAAAAGTGATTCTCACCCAGACTCAATAGCATCGTACAACACAAGTTGAAAAATCAAGCAATTGTTAGTCATATGATACCACGCATTATGCTATTTATAGTATTTTTTACCCTTAATTTCTTAGGGCTTGACAACTTATATGCTCGTCGCTAAATTTTATTTGCTTGTCCTTATATAAATTGTCAAATATAAGGTTAGCCTTGGTCACGTCAAATAAAAATACCCTAGACTTTTATTGTTGTTATCCCCTACAAGCTCATTTTTAACCGTAAAATTTGATTCAGCCACTAAAGGGCAAGCATACACATCCCCTTTAACTAGTTTGGCCACACATATTTCAGTTTGGTCATAATATTCCTCGTCAACCATGTGAACATCAAAATTCGGGTCACTATAATAAGTCCCTTTGCTATAATTTTGTTCTCTTATTAAACTCTCATATCTAATCACATTAGTGCTCAACTGGAATAGGTCAGGAAATTCCCTATCCTGAAACTTCATTTTTTTAGTCGAAACTCAAACAACTTTGAGCAATCTTGACAAACTCTTTTTCAGGCAAAGGAACAAAGCATTTGGTCCTGGCCGTTTTGAACCTTTGAAGTAAAATTTTAGCCCATTCGTTGAGCATTTGACATGAATTAGACAAATCGACCAGAGTCACTTCCGACTCAATTTTATAAAATTGATCATGGAATAACTGCTTTAACTGTTGCCATGTCTGCACGGAATTTTTCCGCAATTTAATGAACCATGAGAAAGCTACTCCTATTAATGAATTAGGGAAAAGTCTCGACTTATGATAATCATTCACTTTTCTGAGTGGAAACTTCTCCTAAACAAGTGAATAGTGAGAATTCTAGTACTTTGTACCCCCTAAGACACAAATACACTTGATCTACTCAATCAGGATATGGCTTTGTGTAGGTTGGCCTGATACATGGCCGCATTCTGGCAGCCATTTGATCTAATACTATCTCGGAAATTTGATCTCTCAACAAGACATTTGGATCGTAAGGGACACCTATGGGTTGGTTTCCCGGTGGTACTACTTGAGGCCTAAAGTTTGGTAATTGATTTGCAATAAAAATGCCATTGTTTAAGCCATTAGTACCATTAGTTTGAATATTTCCCCCATCATTAACGTGTGGAGTATTCTGTCCATTAATTTGGACATTATCTCTTGCATTTGGGTTATCCCAAGTTTGATGCCCCATTACCACTATTTGGACATGTAAAGTTCTTATTTGCTTGGCCATATTGTCATAGTGTATTCTTTCACTTTGAATGAATTTTTCCATGTTATGAACATATTATAAATTTACCTGTTCAATCACATATTGAGTAAGTTCCCCAAGCAATGCACACATGGTTCAAGGACTCAATTTTGCCATTGATTCGTAATGGCTCTAACTTTGTCCCTCTGTTCCTAGAGTACTTTGTTTCTCCTCATATATTTCAATCACAGATAGGAGTCGGTGGCTTACTGGCTCCTTATCGGAGTTCTTATGAGACATGATGCTTTACTTTTGTATCTTCAAAAACACACCAAAGTTGTCCCATTGGGCGTGCCAAATTGTTTCGCGCAGAAGGGATCTTCGCTAACAATTAAAATGGATTCAGATGATGCGTAAGGAACAACCTCTCGAAAAAAAGTCCCAACGAGGGGTGCTTTGTTTATGAAGATTCAAAACGAAAACAAAACACCTGCAAGGGGCGCAAGTACAATAACTAAACTAGGATTTGACAAGAAAATTAAAATAAAAGAAAATTACATAATCTCTGTTCGAGATTCGATTGATTGGTCTTGTCTTCTATGTTTTCTACCCCCTTTTATATGCCTTGAATCATTTTCCCTCTTCCAAAACCGTTTGCAAACTGCCTTGTCGCCCTATAACTGCCAACTTTCTTCATAATGGATAACTTGTCAAGAAACCATTGTGTCTAACCATTGTCATTACTCCATATGCTTAACCAAATTTCCCGAACTATGGGAACGTGATAAGGTTGCCCATTAACTGCCTAATAACTTCTTGTGTTTTGATAATGACAAGCACTACATCCGCCCAGATTCTTGGGCATTCTCCAGGTTTGGGCGATACTACTCCATTCTCTCTGTCGCCCTATATTTGGGCCTCCTCATGGGTCTATCTGGACCTGCACGTGGGTTTATTTGGACCTATTTTCTTGGACTCTTCAATTGAACTTCGCTCTTTGGGCCATTTCATTGGGCTTTTGAATTGGGTATTTTTATGTGTCAACAGTAGTTCATTATTGGATAATAAGAGACTAACGAATAATAACAAGTTCAATCCAAAACAAATGTAAAACAATTCAAAGCATAGTTGAATAAAAGGTAAAATTAGAGGAACTTAGACCTGGAAGATCATCCCTAGCCTTGCTTGTTGTTTAGCTGGACTTGTAACCCATGCTTCACCTTCGGAACAGATGCTTTTCTCCAAGAAAATCTGGTCTTGAACCCGCACTACTCGACTGTCTTTTCTTTTTTCCCTCACCCAATGTCGACTGCCCTTTTCTTTCGAAACAAATCGGCCGAGTTCTCCCCCTTAAATAACAATAGGTGAAGTTGAAGGAAAAATACTCAATTGGGCCTTAAAAATTGGATTCTTAGCTCCATTTCAATCCCCCGTCGGCTGCTCTCCATAATCACTAGCCCAAAAAATATCCGAATAATTCATGGCAGTAGGTTTTTAGTTGAAGGGATTAAACCAAGTTGGACTTGGTTTCATGATTTAGGCTTGGATTGAATAACTATATCATGGCTTTAAATCCGATTTTGAGTCTCTTGTGGCTGAATTTTCGTTCAAGCAAGCTCCACGACGGTGCAATTAAATGACAGTAAGTGACCAGGGATAGAACCAGGATTTCAATCTTGCAAGGGCGAAAATACGAGGGTGGAGGGGGGAATTTTTTTTTTTAACCAAGAAGATTGAAAATGACGATTTTGAGTACCAAAATAGGGAAGTTAGAATGTTTGACCAAGAAAACAAAATCGTTTATCAATACAAAAATAATATGTCCATCTACATGTCTAATGCTATACAAATTGAAAATAAATATGAATATTATATGGACATCAAAAAGACAAAAAGCAAACTGCCATCTATGTAACAAATGGTAGAGACGGCTTGAGAATCTTAAATTGGTCACTTATCGTCATCATCTATTCAAACTCGTCAATAAAAGAACCTATTGAAAAAGTCTCAACTATCTCCTTCTCAATATACACAAGAACAGTACGACAAAAATCATCTTCCATTCTATTTCATAACCTCGTCTTAATGACATCATAGCTAAAAATGCACATTCTATAGTTGCTATTGAAACTAGAAGAGTTAAAAAAATGACGAATCAACCTATCAACAAGATTATAACTCATTGGTTTCTTGTTAGTGCCAACAGTTGGCACACTTTGGGAAGTGTTGTCAAATTTTTAAATTGAGAGTTACGCTGAATGAATTCGATGGAATGAATTGAAAATTGAAAATTGAATAATGGATAGTGTTTCTAGTTAAGTCTAAGGTTTTTGTATTATTGAACTTTAGACTTTAAGTTATTGGATTAATATTTGTTAATCAAGGAAAAATAAAAAATTCAAAAATTTTACGTAGGCGAAACCTAAAAACACACTACAAATTGACTAGGAGTAGTGGATCAGTGGAAAATCTTGGGAGGGCAGTCACCACCCCCGCCCCCCTCTAGCTCCATCTCTGAGTAAGTCTAATTGAAGATCCACTAATTGGGCCTCATTTTGCTTTGCTTGGGACTTGGGTGGTTACTTGAGATTTTGTAGCCACTTTGATCATCATTTGACTAGAATAATTATCTGTTTTGAGATCAATAATAAAAAAAATCACAATAAGCTTAATTTATCAATGTTCTAAAACGAGGTAAAATGCATCGCGTACGCGCGTGTAGGCGCAATGCGCCTTATAACTGCCTCGCATAGGCTAAATGCACAACAAAAGGTGTTTAAAAGAATAAAAATCGGTCCAAACCGGTTCAAAACCGATTTTCAAACCGGTTTCAAACCAGCCAAATCGATTTGTCAAACCGGTGAAAACCCGATTTCAAACCAGTCAAATCGGTTTGAAAAAGTTATTCCTTTTTTTTTATGAAATGGAAAAAAAAATTATATTAATACTAAAATTTTTCATGGTGTTGCCATGGCAACCCCAAACCAACTTCGCAGATGGAAAGTATCTCCCAGCATAGCCCTTTATATAGAAGCTTGAGTCCATGTTCACGCCTTTCTATTCGATGTGGGATTGCTGCATATTCCCTTTTATTTTTTTATTTTGAGTTTGACAAAATGGAACAAGTTAGTGGTTGGTGCAATTGGCATTGGCGTTGACAAGCCTACCACTACTACACGGGTTCAAGTCCCAGAAGTTTGGATTGGAGTTTTTTTATTTTTTCTTGTATTATTTCATTGCTTTTCCCTTTTTTTAAAATAAAAATAAAAAAAAAAACAACCCCTCTATTTTAAAAATTGTTTTTTCGTTTCATTCTCTTTTATTTATTAAAATCTCCAAATATTTGTATAAAAAAATTTAATTATTTAATGTGTTAAAATAAGTAAAATAATATTAATAATACGAAACGCATTATGACGCCTATTTTTCGCATTGGTATACCTAAACCCGTGATTCTTGATTCTCGACCTCGCCGCCTCGCAACGCATTACGCCTTTTTGAACATTGTAATTTATTGACAAATATCCCTAATAAATCAATATTTCAAGCATACTTTTAGGCATTCGTCATTCACATATTATTTTTAAGAATGAATCGTTTGATTTTAATCTTAATTTTTGGATTTAAAAAACCATGAGTTGCTACCATTTTGTTAAATTTTACGACGATCTGACCACAGAATAATGAGATATTAAGATTTTCATCAGAACTATGCAGCATGTCCGGATTTTGTGAGTTCTGTACTGTTGGTATCAAATTTTTTCTCTATTTTGGGTGAACTCCTTCATGCTAAAACGTTTTACAAATGATAAGTATATTTTATACACAAGTTTAATCCTTCAAAATTAGACATTTAGGGGTTATTTTGATTAGTAATGACATAATCTTGTATATGTTATAAACTAAAGAGAAAAGAGAGAAGAAACAAAGAGCCCATAAATGTAGCGACCTGAATTTTTAAATATAAATTTTATAAATTAACTTGTGTTGCTACGATTTTTCTTGTAAATTTTAGAATTTATTTTACGTTTATTGAGTTGTCTAGCAAAACGTTTAATATAACAATTGAAAACGATTTTTAATCTTACAAAAAAAAAAAAAAATCAATATTTTATAGGGTCGAATTTTACACCTTTCATTTCATTCAAATTATTCTGGCCCAATTATCGAACTTAGTCTCTTGTTTCAAGAACTCGTTTTTGGATCAATCTATTTAAAATTATTCTTAGTTCAACAATCATCTTTAGCCAAAAGTATAGTCCAATAATCAACCCAAAACAACAATCTAAATTTTGTGCACAGGTGGTAGGGCTCTTCAACAGTAACCAAATTCAGATTTTTTTCCACCCTCATTCTTGGGGGTTTTATTGAAATAGCCATGAGAAATCTTTGTTTTATATAAATGGCCATCAATGTATAATTTGTCTATTTTACCCTTAATGAAGTAGATTATTTTATTTGCAAAATACATCCTTGAATTTAATTTGGTTGATTTAATTCAATACTTCTTATTATATTTATATTTTTTAATATTTTAAGTTCTTCTAAAAATGTTCTATATAATGATAATTTCTCAAAAGATTTAGGATGTTCCTTTTTAGTTATATATCCTAAAGTTATTCCTTCTGAAACTTCATCTTCTATATCTTCGTATTCTTCTATAATTTTATGAACTGTATTTATATTTTTTACTGTTTCACCGAGTTAAGTTCTATTCTATTTAGGATAACATAGTCAATATCTTCGTATATCTCTTTTAGCTTAGATTGTCCAACAGAATATTTATTTTTAGATTTTTCAACAATAGCTAATAAAAATGAAATTTCTTTATTTTCAAAATATAGTTTATGATCACAGTTATTAGAAGTTGATATTTGTGAAGTATCCATAGATTATTAGGTTGATAAATTATTATACAAAATTTTTTGGTATAAGTCCATTCTTTGATCTAGTAGAATACAATAATTTGCAATATATTGTTTATATTTTTCTAAAAGTTTATTATATTTTTCAGAAGATATGTTTTCATTTTCCATTTGATGTTTAATATCTTCCATTTTATCTTTCAATATTTCTAAAAAGTTATCTAGTCATTCGATTGTATATCCTGGCATTAGATTTGGAATGTATTTGTCATGATTTTATTTTCTAAATCTATTTTAAGCTGTAATATATCAGAATAATTTATAATGTATTGATCATGATTTTCTGAAAGTATATAATATTATTCAGATGATTCATCCATATCTATTAATTGAGTTATAATGTTATCTATTTTTTTCATTATTCTTTCTAAAAAAATTGTCTAATCCCTCAATAGTATATCCAAGCATTACAAAGATAAATAATTTATAAATTTCAAGTAATTTTTCAAATTCTATTAGTGTTATATATATATATATATATATATATATATATATATATATATATATATATATATATATATCAACCATGATATCTATGCTTGGTTCAAATGGTATATTATATTTTGAAATATTTTTCTACTTTCTTTCTAATTTATCAATTATATCTTGAATATCTTGTATTACTATAGATCTTACAGTACCTTTAACGAAGTTTTCTATCAAATTTTCTTTAAAACTTTTTAATATTTCTTGTAATGCATAAAGTTGCTCTTGGTATCCTATTTTATCAATTTCATTTCCATATTCAATTCCTTTTTTATTTTTAATATTATTCTTAACTTTATATGGACCTCTCTTATATGTGGGTTTTCTTATGATTTAATTTTCTTCATTGATGATGTTAAAATTTTCAAAAACTGGTAAAGAATGATTCGTCTCTTCCATCATTGTCATAATCTATTATAGGATCATAATCATTATCACTACTAAATACATATCCTAAACATAATTCATTATTTATTTCAATATTATCATTGTCAAGCCAAACGTAAATGACTATTTTGTAATTTCTAATCCTAATAATCTTTTTAATGTTGGAAAGATAACTAACAAACATGACATATAAATATGATATAACTTTTTTTAATTTCATTATTTGGTCTAATAAATTTTTTATGCATGAATAAAGGTTTAATTATGCTATGATATTCATCCTTATAAGGACTGTTTTGATAATTAAATTTAACAATTATGAATTCTGTCATGTCAAAAGTTCTTCTTCCTCCCAATTCCGTAAAGATAGATTTATTAAGAACACCAACCTCTTTTCCTATTCTCGGTGCCTTTGTATTTTCTTTTTATTGTTAGTGACTTTCAGGCTTATAGGTTTCTGCTCATCACCCTTCAATGGCCTCTTGCCTTTATGGGTTATTAGTTAAACCTGGATATATGCCTTCACGGTATAACCTTTCAGATGGAAAATATTTTAGGACGGAGTGTAGGGAGTTTTCTTAATAATATATCTTCTTTTGGAAATAGGATTTAGAATACAGGACTTTAGAAACTCATCATAATTTGATGAGTAGATTGGGATTTTATTGATAATATGAAGATTGACGCAAGATTGGTATGAGAATTTTTTTCAAAGATAAAAGATTTTTTGGCTTTCTCACAAACTGAGTGCTCAAGTGATATCTGTCTTTCAACTAGCCTAGAGGCCTCTATTTATAATGTTACATTGGACATGATTACATTACTGCTTACATCATAGACCTAATAATTTTATAGCTTTTCATAATATTATAAGGACACACATGTCCCTCTATTATTTTCCTCACATGGGCCTTACATGAAGCTGTCTATTTTTTGCCTAGTTTCATCCTTCTTTAATAGAGCATATACCAGCTCTCCATCAATTTTGTTGGCATGTGGGGGAAATTCCTGGCAATGCATGCCTCTTGTAAGATAGCAAAGCTTCCATGGATTTGATGAGTGTCAAACTTGTTGATGTATTCTTTCAAGATTGTTGACTTTTCTTTTCCTCCATTAGTGAGGAAGGTCCATCCATTAAATTGGCATATACATTTGAATTTTTTATCATACAAGTTTTTGGAAATGTTGTAGAGAACCTTAATTCCCAACACCCTTCGAGATTTAAACCATGATCTTGTAATATTTGGCACAGGTTTGGCATTTTTTTTCAACTTCAATCTGAAAATTTTGAGCAACATATCCAATTGTGATAATATGCTCAGCGGGATAATACATCCTTCCATCAATTTCAGGACTGATAGAATAAAATTTAAAATATATAGGTCTTCCTTGGGCAAACTTTGAAATTTCTCCTTTTACTAAATCATCAAATTTTTCAATTTCTTATAGATATTTGTCTAGATAGATAAGATCCAAAAATCCATAATCAGCTGTAACTTTTGTCATAACAGGATCTCCTCCCTGAGTAACGATCAATCGTGGGTATACATGATCTCCAGACAAAATGTAATAACAATCACATTCTTGGAGTTCATTATAATTCTGGCAATAGTTTTATATTCATCTTCTCTTGGTAAAAAAGGGAGTAATCTTCCTCCTCTATACGAATTTTGATTACTCTTGTATGTTCATCTTTGGCATTGACTTCACTTTTTGAGGACTGGCTTCATTTATGACAACTTTCTTGGGACTTGGTTCATCTCTTTTAATCGTTGGTCCACCACTGCTTCTTGAAGATGTACCTGTTTGTATTTTTGATATAATCTGTCTGGTAATTAACGATTCAAACTGAGATTCAATCTCAATTATATTATCGCTCAATTCTTTAGTATAATTGTAATGAAATTTTGAGATTTCCATCAATTGCTTGAAACTTCCTTGAAGTGTCTCTACTAGTTGCTCAATTCCAAGTTTTATATCTTCAGCTTCCTCTGTGAGGAAGTTTATTCGCTGTTTGGCATCTATCAAAGATTTTTTGATATTATCCATCTGCAAATTCAATATTCCTTCTTAAAGAATCTGCAAGGTAATTATTGACACCTTTAATATGAATTATATCAAAATTATAAAATGTCAAATAGGTTTGCCATCTATGAAGCCTCCTATATTGGGGTTCTGGTGGTAGCTTATTTTTTACTAAGCCTACACCTTGAGAATTATCAGTTTCAACAATTAATTTTTTGGATAATAAAAATAATGAAAACTTTTTTATTCCTCTGATAATTGCTAACAATTCTTTCTCATTGGTAGTATAATTTATTTTTGCTTAGTTAAACGTTCTACTGGAATATTTGCAAATTTCATTATGATCTATTTTTAATATTACTGCCTAATATTTATCCGAGACATCAGTATTAACTATTAGATTATCTTTTTCATCTAGTAATCTTAATTTTAGTAATTTTTTACATTCTTCCGTAAGTGATTTAACAATTTTTGTGCGCTCATTATTCCATCCTTTGGTATTTGTTTTTCCAAGTAAAATCTAAATTTTATGTCTCTTTTTTAGAGATTTTTAATAAATCCTTTTGCACAATTTAAACATCCTAAAATTTTTTGTATTTGTTCTTTAGATTCTAATTTATTTGGAAAACTTTCTATCTTTTTAGATATATGAGTTTGTAATATTATTCCTCATTTATCTATTGATAATCCAAGAAAATCAATTTCTTATTTTTCTATTATAACTTTATTTTTTGAAAAAACAATTCCTTCTTTTTTGCATTCACTTATAAATTTCATTAAATGATTTCTATGTTCTTCTCTATTATTAGAACATATTAATATATCATCAACATAGACAATTAAGAATTCATTAAATTTTCTAAATATGTTATTCATTTTCCTTTGATATATTTGTGGTGCATTTTTTAAACTAAATGGCATAACCATTCATTCATACTTACCTTGGGGTGTACTAAATGTTGTATATTGAATAATATCTTCTTCCATTTTTACTTGTCAAAATTCTGATTTACAATCAAATTTAGAATAATATTGTTTTCATTTTGCAAGATTTATTAGTACCTCTTTATTTGGTAAAAAGCATCCATCAAATTTAGTATATTTATTTAATTCTTTATAATTTATTACCATTCTAACTTTTCCTCTTTTTGTTCGGAATGTTTCATTACCATGAAAGCTAAACAACTATGGGTCCATTATTAGGCCTGATTAATTTTTGGTTAAACAATTCTTTTATTTGAGTTTTTAATTCTTGTGTATCTTGTATAGTATACATCATTGACCTAACTCTTATAATAACATTTTCTTTTAGTTATATTTTACCTTTTGGATGATATGGTTTCTAAAACGATAATGGATTCTCTCCACAAATTTTGTCTAATTGGTCAAGGATTTTTTTCATGCTTGTTTGTATATTTGTTTTCAAGACTTTTTTATACATTATTCTTTTATTTTTTATTTCATTTTGTGTAATTGATTTTTCTCTCATTTATCACCACACTGTGTTGGCTAAACTCTGCAAATTCGAAATTCTCTTGGTATTTTTAATAAATGTCTACAAGGTGTTTATAACATCATCATAATTATTTTGTCTGTAATATTGAAATTGTTGTATAAAGTCATTTACTAGTATATATCACATTCTAATTTGTTATAACTATATATCTTGTTTGCAACTATTTGTTACTTCCTAGTATTACATCGACTTTATCAACACCGTTAATTATTTGAGTACTTTCTCCCGTAACTCCTGTTATTTTTATTTTCCCATCAGTATTCGATGATTTTGTTAAGAAGTTTTTAAATATTGTTAGATCACTTCCTGTATTTATTAATGCATAGGTTGTTATATTTGTTTCAACAATAGTAACTTGAATATAAACAGCTACTGAAAAACTTATTTGATTATTCATTTATTCAGCTTTTCTGCATAGTATAGTTTGACCATTATGGGTTATATATAATCCTTCATGTTTTATACTATAATCTTCTACTCCATTTAGGAAGCTCATTCCTAATAACACATGAGAATTTACCATACTGTTATCTACATGACATGGTACTAAGAGATTTATTCCTCATATTTTTATTGGTACTTTAACTTCAAATTCAGTTATATGTATTTGTCCATCAAAATTTATATATCCATACGGATTAGTTCTACGAGATATTAAATCTTTATTTCTGTTTGAAGCTATATGACATTCACTAGCTCCTGTGTCAATTAATATATTTGATCCTTTTATATGTTCATTTCCATTGAAATATTTACCTTCTATTTTCATATTTCCAGCATTTCTATGAAGTTTTATTTGCCTTGTATTACTAGTTTCTCCTAATTGTTTTCTATTGGGTAAACTTGTTGATCTTCTAATTAATCTGTCATCTTCAAATGTTATGTTATTATTAGGGTATTCTTCTTTTAAATCTATAATTTCTGGTTTAATATTTGTTATAATAAATTCATAGTTTTTTGGGACTAAACGAATTTGTTTATTTGGTTCCACAGCTTCACCAAAATATTTGCATTCTTTATGAATCTCAATATATGTTTTTTAGAATAAATGTTTCCATAATTAGAATTAGTAAATGTGTATAATGCTCTGTATTCTATAGTCATAATTTTGTCTCCTGGTTCCATTATATAATCTTTATGTAATTTGAAATGTAGTCCTAAAACTTCATTAAAATTTCTGTCTTTCAATGACGTGCAATATTTTAGGTAACATGTAAATAGTAGTTTCTTATATGCTAGATTTCCTTCTACTGTTCCTAAATGACTGTCGTTTAAATTTATTATTCTTCCATCATGTAAACTTACAGTCAAAGGCGAATCTAATCATTCTCTAAACAAGGATTTAAACATTATTTGGATATCTGCTAAATAAATATATTGGATCTTTTCACTTTATTTTTTATTAATCTTTGTTAATAATTTTGTAAGTGTATTTTTTGTTAAAAGATTTAATTTGTGTGTTTCTTGAGTAGTTATAACATCTATTGCTCTTTTAATTTTATGATATTCATTTATTACTACGCTTTTCTCTTCTCTATATTCTATCTAATATTTCTCATTTTCCTATTTTCAAATCTAAAGATAATTTTTGTATTTTCCTGAACTTATTATTATCAAAAATACTTTTAATCCATAACCTTCTATTCCTTCATATTTTTGTTTATCTATGTTCTTATTTCTTTCTATTTCTTCTATTACTCTATTTTGATTCATTACTTTCTGAATCAGTTTCACTTATATACACTTCTTGATTATAGTATTCTTCAATATCAGATATTTCACTTAGTTCACTTTCTAATTTTAGATATTCTTTTTGTAATATTTTAACTTTCTTTTTGTTACAATCAGGGCTTATATGCCCCATTTCTCCACAATTCCAACATTTGCATTGACATTTGTCTTTCTTATAAGTTTAATTTTTTTTTTTTTTTTATTTGGATCATATCTTATTTTGTAATATCTTCTCTTAGGTTTTATATATCTTTTCCTAAAGTTTTTAAATTTTTTAAACTTTCTATTTTTATATTTTCTTTTATTATTTTTCTTCTTCCAGGGTTACATCCTCATTAGGTAGGTTTTTCCATATCTTTACAACATATTCTAGTTAACTTTCCTGATTTATTTAATAATTATCTTTTTTGACATATATATATATATATATATATATATATATATATATATATATATATATATATATATATATATGCTAATCTATCAAATAGGAATTTTATCCTTGATCCTAATGTTCTAGGTGTCCCAGGATTATCTCTGATAAATTTTTCAAATTCTATTTTAAAGTATATTCCCCATGAACTTGGTAATTTATTGTAATACATATATCTGCATACTTCTTGATTTTCATTACTATAAAATTGGACATAATAATATTTTTTGAATTCACAAGTGTATTCTTTGATTTTATACATATCACATATTGTTAAATTTATTAATCTCATTCTTGCATTATATTTTTCTCTAATTGATTCTGTTTCAGCATTACTTATCCAATTTTTACCTGAAAATTCATCCGCAATATAATTCACTAACTTTTCTATACCTTTTCTATCTAATTTTATTAGTTCTGTTTGCACATTTCTTCTTATTAATGCTTTCGTATCACCATTAATTCCTTCCTACCAATTCCTAACACGTCCTTCAAAAGATGATGTTAAAAAATCTATCATTCTTTCAGTATTTTCCCATGTATCATCTTTATTGTACAAAAATAATAATATCATTGAATCTGCTCAAATTAATAAGGTTTTTTTAGTATCTATTTTACAATTCAAATATAATTTTGTTTCTCCATGATTAATAGGTTTATCGTAATTATTATTTGATTCAAATCTATCTTTATATTTATTCTCTTTAGGTGGTTGTCTATCTTTGATTCTATCATAATATTTTCGGTGTGGTTTACTATATAAGGGTGCATAATGAATCTGGTAATTCTTTTTTGGAAGTTCCTATTGGAGTTGGGCTAGGTGCTCCTCCAGTATTCATTAAAATTTTCTAGACTTAATTGGTCAAAATTTTCTATAAGCAAATCTAATCATTCATTCATTCATTTTTATCTTATTCTTCAATTTTCTCTTCAACTTTTAGTTTTTCTAAAGTTTTTTCTATGAATTTTTGTAATTCTAATTCTTCTTTTAGTATTTTTGGTAATATGTTTTTTTCTAAATTCATCATTCATACTTCCTGCTTCTATTATAATTTTTTCCTGTTCAAAGTGTTTCTTTCTTGTTCTAAATATTTCTTTTTCTATGAGTTTTTTGTCTATTTTCTTATCTTTGTTTTTATTATTTTCTTTGAATTCTCTAATCTCCAGTTTTAGTATATTTATATCATTTCTTACTTTTATTAATTCTTTTTTTATTTCTTGGACATCACTTATTAATGATTTTATTAAAAAAAAAAAATTCTTCTATTGATATGATTCTTTCATTTTCATTATTTCTTATTTTCTCATTTAACTTATCTATTTTTTCTATAATTATTCCAATTTTATCTTAATTAATTAATTCTCCTGATTTTCTTTGGAATTCTTTTAAGATTTCTTCATCTATATTTTTAACTTCTCCTATCATTTCTTTTAATTCTTTAAATTGTATTGTTAGTTTATTTTGAATATTTTGTAATTTTTCTTTGATATTCATATTTTGTATATTTAATTGTTCAATAGCTAATTTATCTTGTAAATTTATGTTTTTATATGTTTGGCATAAAAAAGGCATTTATCCAATTTAATTGCATACTGAGAAATCCATCGGATTCTCCTCATGAGCTTAATGGTTGAAACATAGTTGTATTAGATCCTTTTATTTGATAAGATCCAACTGGAAGTATTATATTTTTTATTATTTGTTTTTCAAATTTTATTTCTGAAAATTCTATCATTAATTTCTTCTTTTGATATGTTCAATTTCTAGAATAAGTTTCGTTTCATATTTTGCTTATTTATAATTCATTATTTGATATTCACAAAATTCTTCTATTAATCTAAGCATTAATTTTCAATGATATATTCTACAATATTTTAGATAGTCTTCCAATGTTTTTGTTTCATCATATTTTTCTTTTTTAATTTTCTCTTTGTCTTCTAAAATTATTTGTATTTTAGGTAATTGGTTTAAAATTTTATTATAATATTCTCTCTTTTTCTCTAATAATTTTAATCTTAACTTTTCTTGTCGTTTTATATTTATTTCTTCCCTTATTTGATCCATTAAATTTATTCTTTATTCTATTATTATATCTAATTTTTCATTTATTTATATGCCTAGATATCTAACTAACTGAGGATCTATCCTATGATAATACATACTTTTCTGTGATATCATTTTGTATTAATTCTTTAATGATATCATTCTCTATTAAATCTAATATTTCATTTATTATAAAATCTTCTTTTATTATATTGAAATTTATTAGATCATAAATATCTCTTCTTATATCTTCATTCAAATTTTTTAAGACTTTGAGATTTCTATTTTTTCATTATCAGTCAATATTAATGTTTGAATGATTGTAAATTCTGGTGTATGTATAATATATTTATTTTTATTTTTTGTCATATAATATTTGTCTTTTAGATCTGTCATATGACTCTGATACTAAACTGAGAGGTGCTATTATGAGCGAACAAAAATCAAATAAAATCATATAAACAAAATTAATTAAAAGTATATAAATGTAAGGTTTTAAGGACTAGATTGTAACTTTTCTAAATTCTAATAGGCATAGTTGAAATATGATATTTAAGGGTAGTTTTGGTAGTTTTTAATGTCTAAAACTATTTTTATGAGTTGATAAAATTTTTGACTATTTTCATAAAATAAAAATTTTGTATGACTATTTTAAAAGTATACCACCCTCATTCTCTCACGCCTGAGAAACTTCACAGAGATTCAAGTTCTGCAAACTAGGTAAAAATTTATCAATTCTTGAATCATTCATTTCCATAAATTTTCATTATCATCATCTAACTCAAGTAGAGGCATTGTCACATTGCAACAGTTTTTCTTTCAATTTGATTTTGGCAAAGTCGAGTTAGAGTTCGATAATCTTTCCTTGGCAAATCTCAGCAGGTAAGATCTCCAAAACAATTTTCAGATTTCAATTTGCATTCTAAAATCACGTGTTCCCTTTTCAATCGAATCAGGAATAGAAAATAGTAGAAGAAAACCAGCCTACTCTAAATTTTCTCGTCATCCATCGGTATGAAACAAACCCAAATACTTGAACATTGAACCTTTCTTTTCTAGGCTTAGGAGAAAAACTCAACATGAAGTAAACTTCATATTCACTCCAATTCCAATTCCACATGAACTGCTCGACCCAAGAAATAAAGAAGAGAGATGAAAAACGAAATATTGAAGTTTTCAATACCTCTATCTCTCGGTTCAAACTCAGGAATTTAATCACCAATAGGCAAACCTTTCTCCCATGTAATACTCTCACTCGAAAAACTCATGGATTTCCAGCAATGAGTTGGCCAGAGAAGCTAGCCTCGTTATTGCCAAAAATTTTATGCCCAAGCCACTGCCCCACAGTAATCATTTCACCCCGTCAAAAAACTCAACCACGCGAACCGTCGTAGGCGACCGCCATCCCCGCCGGCCACAATTTTTGGCCAAAAATCACTCAAATGCGAGACCCAATTTCTGAAATCGAAACTAGCAGCTTCTCTCCTTTGTTTATTAATTATTAACTAGTTTCACACTTATGCATCGATGCACAGACAGATTCCATTGACAAAACCATTTAATTAATTTTAAAAACTCTACTTCGGAAATCCTAATGTTTCTTTCGAGTACTGAATTGAAAATTAGATTGTTAGATTACGAACATCATGTGCAGCCACCTTATATCGATCAACAAAGTAATTGATAATAAGTTCTAAAATTAGATGCACAACAAAATTATAATCTACTTTTAGTAGAAATAGCCCACAAGTCTCCCAAATTATCACTGTTAATAGGATCATAATAGTAATAATAATAATAATAATAGTAATAATAATAATCATCATCATCACAATAAGTTTCTTGCCATAATTTGTCATCATCATGTACCAACACGTGTCTTTTACTTACTCTTTACACAAAGGCCAAAAGAAAAGGGTAAAATGTTCTAGACTATAAATAGACCAAAAAGTTGAAGCCAGTAGTAAAATGACGAAAAAAGGCAAGACGGATGAATGAACACTCGGCTAGCCTTGAAGCGTAAGCTTCAATGGGACGAAGCACAAACCTTGCAAATGGCACTTGAAGCTAAGGTTTCTAGGCGTTTAATGCAAGTCTCATTTGAGGCACACAAGCCATAACAAATTTTGAAAACAATGGGATTGATTGTTGATACCATAAAGAAAAATGCTAAACGCACTTCGGGACTTACCTTCGAGGTAACCGCCCCCTCACATGGATCCCCTCCATGTGAGGGGATGGTCACCTCCTACAAATAAATGTCACATTACTACAATAAATAGGGCATTACGGAAAGCAAGTTGGCAAGCCAAGAAATTTGAAGCAATATAGAGATTTAATAATTCTTAAAAAATAGAGATATTTGTAACCCCATGATCATATGGTAGCCATTATTATGTTATCTTCAATTTCATCCCAAGCTGAAAAGAAAATAACAGCAACTAAAACCAATAGCCACGTTAAGACTTCACCAAAGGGAACAAACCACAACCCCTATTTTTCATTACTTCAAAAATTGCAGATCACTCATGCCTTTTGGCAAAAATATCCTTTAGGCTGCTAATACATTTACATACACAAGATACATACAGCCGAGTGAATTAAGAAATGCTATGGAGAATCTGTTATCATGGTTATGGATGTTATATCTTTGCCACCACTTCTTCCTATATCTGTACATGAAAAAGTTGAAAATCGTCCCTACCAGAATCCAAGAATTGTAGTTCAATGCACTTGCTGGTGGCATATAAGCAGTTCTCCGAGAAGTACAGGAATGATAATGAGGGGAATCCAAGATTGCTGAGGGAAAGCCTTGTGGAACCCCCACACAACAAACGGCCCCAATGCTCCTCCGATGAAGAACCAGTCCATTGCTGAATATTTTCCAAGTTTGCCAAAAATCCACTTAAGACTCGCAAGGCCCAAGATGACCAATGCATCAAAGAAGACGCGATCATTGGGACATGTCCAAGGACTGTTTGGAGGAAGCTTATCCTTGTGGCATATAAAGTCACCATGCAACACCTATATTAATTGTACCTGCAACGATGGTTCCTAGGAACTGGTATACAAATGCCAACTTCATGGTACACAAGAATGAATGTATCAAATATTGATCAAGAAATAAACTGATAATGCATCTTTTACAAGCTTTGTGAATTTCTATTTTATTGCACGTTTCATATTGAGGAGAGAATAGTAATGGAGACATCGTCAAGGAAGAAAAAATGATGAAATCTTGTTCGTTATACTATTCTTTCATTTCTAGTTCTATGTGCAAAAGATGCACTTAATGCTCATCAAATTGGTTCTCACCATTCCAGCCAAATATAATTAGAATGGCAATTCAGAATTTCGGATTTCACAGAACTGCTGGGAGAAAAAAAACATAACTGAACTAAGAACATTGATCGAGGAGGGATCTTCATATAATGACCAAGCTTTAAGTCACTAAGAAAGGAGATTGCTTGACCCATGCTCATCTTCATGTAGCCATATACCTTGAAACGGACATTTGCTATCGATCTTCCAGGATATACAATTCCCATAATATACTCCGCCATAATATTTAGCCCTGCTGTCTAAAAAGAAAGGATAAGAAATTAGCAAACCGTTTTGATCATAACAGTTAAGTCTTTAATTCAATCATTACAATTAATAAATATATATATTTCTAATGACGTAATACACCTGATTTCACATATATACTGACAAGACCCCGTCTCGAATCACCCTGTGTGGACCCTTAGACGTAGCGTGCGCCGATAATAAATGCCAGCTAGATACTGGACTCACCACCAAGGCTACTGAAACTATTCAAATTCTATAAATCTTCTCGTAATACCTCCTGATTTAAAAAAAAAAAAAATCGACAGAGTTCCCTTTAAATATTGGATATAACCTCCCTGTAACAAAATCAACAAATCCTCAAACAACCATATGTAAAATATTAGGGATTCATATCCCTTCTCATCATCATATCGCAAGTCAAAAGAGCTCATGCCTGCCCATCTAGTTATTACTACACATCATCCATTCCATTTATATATGATACATCAACAGATCATTCTAATCAACTAATTACTTGACAAAACAATAACTCGAGAGTGGACCGAGTTAAATATATATACATGGATCACAAAAGAATGATGAAAACTAGAAACATACAACTAAATGATCTTGTAGCTCTTTGGCAGGCTTTCTAACGTCCTCTCAAAACTCAAAAGTATCCTGGTAAGGAAAATGTTACAAAAATATGAGATTTTAACTCAGTGAGTGGAGGGTTGAAAACTAGTCATACTTTTCTCGTTTATAATTCTTTATAAAATCACTATTTGTTTTGTAACTATAACTTTTGATTGACAAAAGAAAAGATTTTACTTATCTGAAAAGCACATCTAGCTGAAATGAGAATTTATAAATACTGAAACCATGGCATAAATTGTGATAACTGTCTGATAATACTAAAAATTCGTTGAACTGTACTGAGAAGCTGAAATATTTTTCTATGAATAAATATATCATACTGTACTGAAAAGAATCACATCAAAGTGTACTCAATGAACAACTTTACTCAAGTACAGAGTACTCTCGATGTACAAGGCAAAGCCATTTAAATCTGATAAGCTGATAATCTGATAAACTGTGTCATATGCGCATAGACTGCCCCAAAGGCTAAAGCACCCTAGTACACGGCCCAAAGCCTATATGTGCACAAGAGTGGGTCCCAAAGACCTCTGATAATCTGATAATATGGTCATACACTGTGAAAACGAATTCACATCAGTGCAGAACGGGTAATATCACCTGGGTACTTTCTGATGGTTTTTCACAATAATAATTTACATGTAACAAATTCTTTTATAGAATAATGTACTAAATTTATAATTTGATTAACTTGAAATTTTAAAAGAAGAAGTCTAAAATCATGCTTCTAAACTTGTATTTGCGAAAAGTAGTAATTTCCGTAACTTGGCTACTTAATTGAAAGCATAAATCGTATGGAAAATTTATGCCATTAAATATTAAAATTTAACTTTAAGGAAAAATAAGTTTCTCCACTCACAGAGATTGTGACTGAAACCTAGTTTGGCTGATAGGCCTGGCCAATCTCCGTGTCGCCCCTTGAAAATTAAATTAAAACCTTGGATCAACTCCAATAATTACAAATATTTAACAAATGCCCAAAATAAAATAAAATAACATCCTATACAATAACCACAAATTTCATATGCCTCCAACATTACATCCAACCAACATTCTCTTATGTGAAATATAGCTTCATTATAACTCATATATCCTTTATTTAACCAATACCTCAATGGAATGCTCATAGACACCAAAACCCCTTTCTAAGAAACTAGTAATGGACTAATTCTTCAACTTAATTACATGGGTAATTTAATCTCCAAATAAACATCACCAATTTTAGCATTTAAGCATGAAATAATTTAACATAGGCTCCAATAACTTAATCTTGCCCAAATCATGAATTTAATCCACTATTATTACAAACTTTAGCATGTAACCACAAAGTATTCAACCAAACTTGAATATTTAGCTCAATATCTTCAAATAAACTATAAATCCGTCCAAAATCTAGCATTTAACTCAAAAATCAAAACCCTAAAATCAACACCATATCTCAAATAAATGGGTATTGCCTTACCTCTTGAAGGTGAAAATGAAGTCTTGAAGGTTGAATGAAAATTCCCTTTTTTCCTTCTCTTTTCTTCCTTCCTTTTTCTTTTCTTTCTTCCTTTTTCCCTTTTTTTTTCTTTCTCTACGTAACCTCTCTCCCTCTCTGATAATGAAAATGTGTGAGTGGAGTGTTTGGTGGTTGAATTGTTTTGTCTACTAATGTCAAGACAAATTTAAGTTTGGTAGAAATTGCATGTTGGGTCCTTAATCTATCATTCCAATAAAATCCCAAATATAAATGATAATAAGTTAAGTCCCCCAACTTATAACCAAATTTAAATGATCCTCAAAATATCCACTCATTTAAATTGGTTCCCACTTGGACTAAATTGGTCAAAAATAAATGTTGACTTGATAAAATAATTATTTGACTAGTAAAATTAAAGTGGGTTGTGACAATCTTACCTCCTTAAAGAATTTCGTCCTCGAAATTCAATCAACTACCATCTTAGAAGGTCAGGATACTTGGCTCGAATTTGATCTTCTTTTTCCCATGTAGCTTCATCCACTGGATGATTCTTCCAAAGAACCTTGACAAATGGAATAATCTGGTTGTGCTGAATTTGTTCCTTTCGTTCAAGTATCTCTTCTGGTTCCTCCTCGTAAGTTAAATTCTCCTTAAGTTCCACTGGCTGTGGCTCGAGAATATGAGATGAATCTGGAATGTACTTACGAAGCATCGAAATGTGGAATACATCATGAATCCTAGATAACTAAGCTGGCAATGCTAAACGATAAGCCACTGGACCAATTCGTTCAACAATCTCATAAGGTCCAATATATCTCGGACTTAATTTCCCTCGCTTGCCAAATCTCAACACACCTTTCCAAGGAGACAATTTAAGGAAAACTCTATCCCCAATAGCAAGTTCAAGATCTTTCATGCGTCTGTCTGCATAACTTTTTTGTCTATCTTGAGTTGCTTTTAACTTCTCTTTAATCACTTTCACCGTTGCTGTGGCTATTTGAATAAATTCTGGTCCTTCTAATCTCCTCTCGCCTACTTCACCCCCAACAAACTGGCATTCTACATTTCCTGCCATACAGTGCTTCAAAAGGAGCCATCTCTATACTCGAATGATAACTATTATTATAAGAAAACTCCATCAAACGCAGATAAGAATCCCAACTTCCTTTGAACTCTAGAACACAAGCTCTTAGCATATCTTCTAAGGTTTGTATGGTCCTCTCTGATTGACCATCTGTTTGTGGGTGGAAAGCTGTACTGAACTGTAGTTTAGTACCCAAAGCATCTTGCAAACTAGGCCAAAACTTAGAAGTAAACCTAGGATCTCTGTCAGATACAATAGACACTGGAGTCCCATAAAAAATGACGATCTCATCCACATACAACTTTGCTAGTTTACTCAGAGAAAAAGTAGCTTTGATCGGCAAGAATCTTGAAGTTTTGGTCAAACGATCAGCAATCGCCCAAACGCCATCATGTCCATTTTGAGTGCGAGGAAGACCAAATAAGAAATCCATAATAATATGCTCCCATTTCCACTCAGGAATAGGCAGTGGCTGAAGAAGTCCAGCTGTTTTCTGACGATCGGGTTTCACCTGTTGGCAGACAAAATATGTCGATACAAACTCATCAATTTCTCTTTTCATACCACGCCACCAATAATGCTCCTTCAGGGTATGATACATTTTAGTGCTACCTGGATGCATAGCATAACCTGAACTGTGTGTTTCTTCCAATATTTCTTTCTTCAATTCTGGAATATCAGGAACACATAGCCTATTTCCCATAAATAATGCACCATCTCTGATTTCATAGTCTGTTCGCAAGCCAACAGTGACTTCTGGTTCCAAAGTTTTCAATGCCAAATCCTGAAATTGAGTTTCTCTAACTTTGTTTATCAGAGTAGGCCTCACCTGAAAGTGAGCTAAGAGTGTCCCTGTAGTAGTTGTGGACACTGAGCATGTAATTTTCTAAATTCACCAATTAAAGTAGCACACATCGCACTAGATTTGGTGGAATGGCTACTGACCTTCCTACTCAAAGCGTCAGCAACTACATTAGCTTTCCCCGGATGATAATCAATTTTGCAATCATAATCTTTGATGAGTTCTAACCATCGCCTCTGTCTCAAATTCAATTCTTTTTGATCAAATATATACTTCAAGCTCTTGTGGTCCGTGAATATCTGACATTTTTCACCATACAAATAATGTCTCCAAATTTTTAGTGCCAAAACCACTGCTGCCAATTCCAAATCATGAGTTGGGTAGTTTAGTTCATGCTTCTTCAATTGTCTAGAAGCATAAGCTATAACCTTTCCATTCTGCATTAAAACACATCCCAAACCTTGGCATGATGCATCGCTGTAGACTACAAACTCTTCACCTGGAGAAGGAAGAGTAAGTATAGGAGCAGAAACCAATCTATTTTTCAACTCTTGGAAACTCTTCTCACATTCTGGTGTCCACAAAAATTTTGAATCCTTTCGAGTCAAGCTAGTTAAAGAAAGAGCAATTTTGGAAAATCCTTCCACAAATCGACGATAATAACCAGCTAACCCAAGAAAACTTCGCACTTCTGTCATATTAGAAGGGCGTTCCCATTTCATCACAGCTTCTGTCTTGATCGGATCTACATAAATACCTTTTTCCGATATCACGTGACCTAGAAATACAATTTTATCCAGCCAAAACTCGCATTTTATGAATTTTGCATACAATTGCTTATCCCTCAAGGTCTGCAATATAATTTTTAGATGCTCTGCATGTTCATCCTTGCTAGGAGAATATACCAAAATATCATCGATGAAAACAATCACAAATCTGTTCAGATAAGGATGCAAAACTCTATTCATCAAATCCATAAATGCTGCTGGGGCATTAGTAAGCCCAAATGGCATCACCAAAAACTCATAATGGCCATATCGAGTCCTAAAAGCAGTCTTTGGTATATCGGCATATTTGATCTTCAACTGATGATACCCTGATCGTAAATCAATTTTAGAAAATACTGCAGCACCTCGAAGTTGGTCAAATAAATCATCAATGCGAGGTAACGGGTACTTGTTACGAATCGTAACTTTATTCAACTGTCTGTAGTCAATACACAGTCTCATCGTACCATCTTTCTTCTTCACAAATAAGACTGGCGCTCCGAATGGGGAAACACTGGGTTTAATGAAACCCTTATCAACTAATTCCTCCAGTTGTACCTTCAATTATTTTAACTCTGTTGGAGCCATTCTGTATGGTGCTTGTGAAATAGGTGCCATCCCTGGAATTAAATCAATAGAGAACTCAACCTCTCTATCTAGTGGTAGTCCCGGAAGATCCTCTGGGAACACATCTGGAAAGTCTCGCACGACAGGGATATCCTCAAGTTTCGGATTAGTGAGTCTAGTGTCAATCACATTAGCTAAATATGCATGACAACCCTTTTTTAGCAATTTACGTGCATCCAAAGCGGATATAACACATGATGGTAAGATTCTGCGTTCTCCAACAAGAACAAATTCAAGTTCTTCTGGCTTCCTGAACACAACTTCCTTGCGGAAGCAGTCGACTGTAGCCCGATGGTCAGAGAGAAAATCCATCCCCAAAATAACATCAAAATCATGCATATCAAGAGGAATTAAATCTGCCCGTAATTGATGATCATTCACCCTTATCATACAATATCTATACACATCACTAGCCAAAAGTGATACTCCTACCGGTGTTGTTACAACTAATTCATTATCTAAAGGCTCTAACTTCTTCTCAGCATGACTAGCAAGTGCATAAGAAATAAAAGATTGTGTAGCACCTGAATCAATTAATGTACGAGCATCTCTACCAAAAATAGATAACATACCAATAACCACATCTGGTGACTCCTCTGCCTCCTTCTGGGTCATAGCAAATACCTTACCCAGAGTCCTGTTACGCCCTGCTTGAGCTCCAGATCTAGCAGTACTACCTGTAGCAACATTAGACTGAGCACCGCCAGTCGACCCTACTGAGATGTCCCTCTGACTCTGACTCTGCCCCACATTGCTAACACCTGGCTGAGGAAATAATATGTGTGGTCCGCTACTCTGCTGAGATTTGATTGGGCAATCCTTCCTCATGTGTCCCATCTGACCACACTGATAACAGACTCCAACTCCCTTAAGGCACTCTCCTGGATGAAACTTCCCACAAGACTGACATTGTGGAAAGCTACGAAAATCAGAACTCTGACTGGGCCTCGATCCCTGAAATCTCTGTATAGAGCCCTGTGGATGTATATGACTCCCTCCAATCTGCAGTACAGATTTCTGACTTCGACCGACATCTTACTGAATCCCGAACTCTGAGACTTTGATTTAAAATTTGTAGAATTTGTAGCACCTGGCCAAAACCCTTTTCTATTCTTCTTAGACCCTGAAGCCGTTGTCTGGCCACTACCTCCAAAACTCGTCTGTGCCCTTTGGTTGCGTCCATCTATGATAGCTGTCTCGACCCTCAAAGTCGCTTCTACCAATGACCCAAAATTTTGATGTCCATGAACCGTCACGTAAGGCCGAATATCTGATCGCAACCCCTGCTCAAATCGCCTACATTTTTCTCTTTCATCAGCAATTAAGTTACTAGCATACTTGGACAACTCTACAAACCTCAAATGGTACTCGGAAACAGACATGGATCCAAAATTCATCATGTTTTGCATCGCGATAAAGTGGAGGTAGTAGGTCTCATTGAAAGCATCCGTGAACATAGCCCAAGTAATAACATTAGGGTCATGATACCTACATCGATATGAAGCCCACCAATCTGTAGCTCCTCCCCTCAACAGAAAAGTAGCAAGACGTAACTTCTTGCCTTCAGGAACCTCCATTACATCAAATATATTCTCCAAAGATTTCATCCAAGGCTCAGCATCAGCTGGGTTGGATGTACCCATAAAATTTTTTGCTCCAAGTTTCATAGCTCTCTCAATGAGATTATCCTTTTCTATGTGCGGTAGGAGGGAAGCAATAGCTGCAACTATCCTGTCAGTAACAGGATCAGGCTGTTCCTGCATTTGTGCCTGAGGCTGCACTGAAGGATGTACCTCGGGATGCACCTGAGGTTGGTGAACTGATTCTGCGGCCCCACCGGCCTCCCCTACATGTCCACCATCAGGAGCATTCTGAGTATGAGGAACTGGATTTGGTTGCCTGCGAGTCCTACCACCACGAGCCATAACTCTCTACAATGGTTGACAGAAAAAGATCAATCCATATGCAATACAACCCAACAGACTCTAAAACAATGCTCTGATACCACTTGACAAGACCCCGTCTCGAATCACCCTGTGTGGACCCTTAGACGTGGCATGCGTCGATGATGAATGCCAGCTAGATACTGGACCCACCACCAAGGCTACTGAAACTATTCAAATTCTATAAATCTTCTCGTAATACCCCCTGATTTAAAAAAAAAATTCGACAGAGTTCCCTTTAAATATTGGATATAACCTCCCTGTAACAAAATCAACAAATCCTCAAACAACCACATGTAAAATATTAGGAATTCATATCCCTTCTCATCATCATATCGCAAGTCAAAAGAGCTCATGCCTGCCCATCTAGTTATTACTACACATCATCCATTCCATTTATATATGATACATCAACAGATCATTCTAATCAACTAATTACTTGACAAAACAATAACTCGAGAGTGGACCGAGTTAAATATATATACATGGATCACAAAAGAATGATGAAAACTAGAAACATACAACTAAATGATCTTGTAACTCTTTGGCAGGTTTTCTAACGTCCTCTCAAAACTCAAAAGTATCCTGGTAAGGAAAATGTTACAAAAATATGAGATTTTAACTCAGTGAGTGGAGGGTTGAAAACTAGTCATACTTTTCTCGTTTATAATTCTTTATAAAATCACTATTTGTTTTGTAACTATAACTTTTGATTGACATAAGAAAAGATTTTACTTATCTGAAAAGCACATCTAGCTGAAATGAGAATTTATAAATACCAAAACCATGGCATAAATTGTGATAACTGTCTAATAATACTAAAAATTCGTTGAACTGTACTGAGAAGCTGAAATATTTTTTTATGAATAAATATATCATACTGTACTGAAAAGAATCACATCAAAGTGTACTCAATGAACAACTTTACTCAAGTACAGAGTACTCTCGATGTACAAGGCAAAGCCATTTAAATCTGATAAGCTGATAATCTGATAAACTGTGTCATATGCGCATAGACTGCTCCAAAGGCTAAAGCACCCTAGTACACGGCCCAAAGCCTATATGTGCACAAGAGTGGGTCCCAAAGACCTCTGATAATCTGATAATATGGTCATACACTGTGAAAACGAATTCACATCAGTGCAGAACGGGTAATATCACCTGGGTACTTTCTGATGGTTTTTCACAATAATAATTTACATGTAACAAATTCTTTTATAGAATAATGTACTAAATTTATAATTTGATTAACTTGAAATTTTAAAAGAAGAAGTCTAAAATCATGCTTCTAAACTTGTATTTGCGAAAAGTAGTAATTTCCGTAACTTGGCTACTTAATTGAAAGCATGAATCGTATGGAAAATTTATGCCATTAAATATTAAAATTTAACTTTAAGGAAAAATAAGTTTCTCCACTCACAGAGATTGTGACTGAAACCTAGTTTGGCTGATAGGCCTGGCCAATCTCCGTGTCGCCCCCTGAAAATTAAATTAAAACCTTGGATCAACTCCAATAATTACAAATATTTAACAAATGCCCAAAATGAAATAACATCCTATACAATAACCACAAATTTCATATGCCTCCAACATTACATCCAACCAGCATTCTCTTATGTGAAATACAGCTTCATTATAACTCATATATCCTTTATTTAACCAATACCTCAATGGAATGCTCATAGACACCAAAACCCCTTTCCAAGAAACTAGTAATGGACTAATTCTTCAACTTAATTACATGGGTAATTTAATCTCCAAATAAACATCACCAATTTTAGCATTTAAGCATGAAATAATTTAACATAGGCTCCAATAACTTAATCTTGCCCAAATCATGAATTTAATCCACTATTATTACAAACTCTAGCATGTAACCACAAAGTATTCAACCAAACTTGAATATTTAGCTCAATATCTTCAAATAAACTATAAATCCGTCCAACATCTAGCATTTAACTCAAAAATCAAAACCCTAAAATCAACACGTATTGCCTTACCTCTTGAAGGTGAAAATGAAGTCTTGAAGGTTGAATGAAAATTCCCTTTTTTCCTTCTCTTTTCTTCCTTCCTTTTTTCTTTTCTTTCTTCCTTTTTCCCTTTTTTTTTTCTTTCTCTGCGTAACCTCTCTTCCTCTCTGGTAATGAAAATGTGTGAGTGGAGTGTTTGGTGGTTGAATTGTTTTGTCTACTAATGTCAAGACAAATTTAAGTTTGGTAGAAATTGCATGTTGGGTCCTTAATCTATCATTCCAATAAAATCTCAAATATAAATGATAATAAGTTAAGTCCCCCAACTTATAACCAAATTTAAATGATCCTCAAAATATCCACTCGTTTAAATTGGTTCCCACTTGGACTAAATTGGTCAAAAATAAATGTTGACTTGATAAAATAATTATTTGATTAGTAAAATTAAAGTGGGTTGTGACATATACTGTGTTCATTCTAAACTCCTGCAACAGATATGGAAGAAAACAGGTCCGAAAAAAGCTGGAAATCAAATATAACTCACCAGTAACCCACTTACAGCATAACCCACCTGAAGCCATGGATGGAGAAAATGGAAAAATTAACAGAGATGGAGAAAGGGGAAAAAATAATAGAGAGAGAGAGTTATGAACGGTTTAGTCGCTAAGAGAAAGCAAGCTATTACGAGCAGTTGATATGATCCACTAAGTAGAAGGAAAAAAAAACTGTAAAATTGAGCAGTTGATGAATTATTTTAAAATACACATACGTGCAAAAATTTTGAACCAGATTTTATCTGGTGAGATTCTAAATTCAATTGAGATTCTGGTCAAAATTAATTGGCTAGAATCTCAATTATCATTATAGATACTAGTTCCACACCCGTGCGATGCACGAACATATTATATTGACAAAAAAATGTACTTAAACATAACAATTGCAAAAATATCAAGAAAAAAATACAATGTCAACTATAAAATATAATACAATTTGCAAGACCTCGCATTACCTGAATAGAAAGAACATAAAATAATGCTAAAATTTGTAGCTATCTATATATCATCAGATTGTATTAACTCATGCAAAACTATCCAAAAGTACAACCAAAATTTGAAATGTAAAAAGTATTGTAGCTCTAAATGAAGTCACAAATTAGTAGAAGATTAATATCACATGCTATAAGGATTTGATTAGTAGCATCCCTAGAGCAATGGGCACAACATTTCATCATCCCTCTACCAATTTAAACAATGGGCCATGTGGACTGGACTACTTGACGACAGGTATTCTCATAATTAAGCCCCATCTAAAATTATGTACCTTTAATAGTGCTAATAGCATGAGGGTTGAAAAAGCAATATCGAAATCACCATAAGATAGCAATATAGCATAATATTCCATGATGACATTGTTGAAAAGACAATTCGAAACTTACATCCAAAAAGCGTGAAAGTTTAAGACAATATCAAAAGCAAACGACTTAATACAATGTAATATTTAAAAGTTTTAAGTAGCAACATCTATATCATTTTGCAGACTTGACATGGATAACAAAACGACAAAAGCTTATAATGTATTATCAACTATATTTTGGACTTCACTATGTAGTTGTCAATAACATGAGGATAAAGTGGGAAGATAGTTAAACATACAACATCAAGACACTGCTTGTAGATGTTCTCCCTAGGAACTATTTAAAGAAGAAATTTGGTTTGATCCAGAAAGACCGCTAGCCAATGCAAGGACACAATCATTTGTACTTGTATCTCCATCCCCCTGACGAACAAATATCTCGCTAAATGAAGATTCAGATTACAAAATGTAATTAGTTAAATTAATTGGGGATAATAAAAAAATAGTGTGTACTAATAGATACACTAACAAATTTATAAATCACAATAATACATTAGATCAAGCATGCCTAACATTTTGAATGATACCAAAAGGAAAATTGAATTTAAATAAAATAAACTAAGCATAGGATGTTGTTTGCTCTTATTTGAGTTAAATTACATTATAGTTGGAGAAATACATGCAATAGCAATATAAAAAACACAAAAGTTCAATTAAATAAATTGAAGATTACCGAGCAATGCTGAATTATGAAAGTTACTTGAAAGTTTAGAATATATTTATCTAATATGCCCAATAGAAATGCAAAATGATGGCAGTATTTTTTCGTGGCTTTATTAACATTTTTAATATCTTCTCTTCCATCCCCTATCAATTATTTATTTTAAAAAATAATCATACCTTCTTTTTTTTGGGTACAGAATAACCATATTTTTAAGGTAGATATGGTAAACAAAAAATATGAAGCCAAGTTCTTGAAATTGTTATTGAACAAAAGCAGCATATGAAACAAACCACGTAATAACAATCTTTAGCTCAGATATAACAGATTTGATGTGCCTGGAGAAAACATATCCTGAACTTGTATTTCATTATGTGGTATTGAATATTATCTCAATAACTTTAATATAGTGAGTCTACAGTTAACAGTTGATGTTATACTCAAGAATAATTACCCACGCCAACCAATAATATAAAGAACCCATCTAATGAAAATGAAAGTAGATATTTTCACCATGCGAGTTACTCTAGCTTTCTCCAACATATGAGGTAAAAAATGATGGTTTAAGCAAGGGAATATTTGACATTTCTATCTAATTTTTCCTCCATAAATAAAACTGATTGTTCACTGTTGAACTACAATTTCTTTCTTTTTGGCAAAATGGGGGAGAGAAGATCAATAGTGTTCCTCTTGTATGAGGTTTCCTAATTGTCACCCATCGGTACCCTTTAACTTAAGCGCAATAACAACTAATGTTGGTTACACCAAGGAAGTATCTCAATTTCAATTCCAATGTTAGATAACACATCAAATACTGTCTAACCAAGAATTAAAAAATAAAGGGAAAAGATAAAAAAGAGGGTGGGGGTGTAAAGAAAACAAAGGCAAATGACACAATCAATGTGAGAATAATCCTATTTAAAAATAGCTGTAGAATGAATGCACCATTATCTAAGGGAGAGGGGGAAAAAGGAGAAGCTTATCAAAACGCGTGCACAACTTTTGCTGAACTTGAATATATCTTCAAAATGAAGAGAAGCAAGTTTAACAAAAGCCTAATCTTCTATGATACAAAATTAACTATCCAAGTCTTCTACTTGAATCTATATCAACATACCCGTCGATCCCCCTTCGTTTCGATCCACCACTGGCAGAGTCATATCTCCTCCCTAAATTAACCTAAAACACAACAAATTCAACAACCAAACAAAAAAATCTCAAGATTAACGTACTGAAAACATAGTTTAGGACTAATCAACTAACAACACAAAACCTAAATTGAAAATTGTGATGCGGATCTAAGTGAGAAAGAGAAATTTCGAATCCCTACCACATCTAGAACGTTCTGGTGAAAAACTCTAGAGATAGAACATAGGATAGAGAGAAGAATAAAAAGAAAAAATCGGGAGAAAAGAAAACTAAAATGGAAGACTATGGCATTACAGGAGCGATCGTCAACAGAGGAGAGGGAGGAGATAGAAGCAAGACGGTTCTTAATTTTCTTCATAAACCAATGTAAATCATGGAGTTCTAATTAGATCCACATTTTATGGCCTAATTCATGGAGTGGGGCGTTGGGATTTAGATCCACGGTTTAATTATGCTAAAATAATACAGCAAATGATCTCATTATAAGTTAAGTAATGAAAAAAAAAACCTCAGAAGGCCCAAATTCTGCTCCAAGATTGTTGAGTTTAGTACAAGCTTCGACTGCCTTAGAGAGTTTGATGGAATTTGGAGTGAAATCTGAGGCCATAAAAGGCCACCAATGAACCAGCTTTAGATGTTTCTTGGCTTATCATTTTCTGAAGTATAGATTGAAGCAAATGTGTTGCACTATGATGAACCTGGAAAAGTTAGTGAATGAATGAAATGTCTCAAATGATAGACACATTTAATGAAACTATATTGTTAATTGTCATCTTTTTTGATATCTTCAATACCTATCTATAATTCCTTATTGTCCATCACAATATATTATATATCTAAGGAAAATGTTTTGAGCAGCAAAGTGTGAGGTATAATTTCCTAAAATTAAATGCACACCATGACAGGATTTCATAGCTCATATATCAATTTCATAAAAATATTGATGGCTTTATGGATGACTCTGAAAAGTTCATACCTTAGCCTATTATTTCGACTCCTCATCTACTGTGGCTTCAGCTTCTTTTCCAAAATTGATAATACCTTCTATGGTTGTTCCTTTATGAAGAAATATGTTACCCAGAACAACATACAGAAAACCATAATCTTCAATTTGACATCCGGACTCAGCATAAAATGTGGACATGTTCAGCAACAATTCCACTTCATTCTATTTGGACCTGCATTATAGATTTACAATTCATTAACAAAACTTCAACAACTGATTTGAAATCTTGGGATCCCAATTAACTATGTAAACCTTGAATATTTTATCATTTTTTTACAATTAGAAATAAAGGTGAAATACAATCAATCATTTAAATATGTGGCAAATCAAGTCATTGATATTGTTGACATGTGATGAGTTCACCAGGAATAGGGTGAATTAACATTTCAAATAATAGTGCTTACACAGAGATGATGCATTTTTCTTAAGAATTAAGATTATTACAGACTCGAGTCTAAAGATCATCACAATATGATGAAGAACAAAGTAATTCTTAGATGTACATCAATGTCATAAACCGTTCATAAAACAAATGAGAATCTACATTATTGATAAGCTTTTCGAAAAATAAGTAGATTTCCCAAAAAAATAAAAAGAGGCCAACCTGCCCAGCTCGAAATCGGGACTTCACCGTTGAGTTTTTGGTGTCAGTGTTGTCGGTGGAGCTTGTGAGGTCGGAGGCAATGCGGTGGCGAACAACGGAGGTGAGGAAAATTTGACGGATTTCTATGCCATTTCTTACTCAAATTTTCTTCACCAGCATGTTAAGATCACGGGTTGGAGCACCCGAGTTTTGACCTGATTTCTCAATCATCAACGGAAAATTCATTGTCTTGATTGGAGTGGAAGTGGAATTAAGTAAAACTAAATCAGAAAAAGGGGAAAAAATCAAAACAAAATATAGATATCATACTTTTTTATTCAAAATTTCTGAGTGAAGCCAAGGTTGAGGTGAGGTCTCCAAAGCTATCGTTCTGTTTCAAGTATTGACTTAACCGATTGCATGTTTGCAAGAAGTTTGATCTCTTGTGACCCACTACTTCGATAACCACATCTGACATGGGTAATGTGATAGAGAAAAAACCGTCCATAGTATTATACCAAACCAAAAAAAAGGAGTAAAAAGTAAAAACAGTTATTCTATTTCAAAATTGAGAAATTTGGTCAAAATTGCCAAAATCATTGTTGTTTATATATATATATATATATATATATATATATAGATGCCGAGATGTTTAATTTAGATGGGAAGATTGCTTTGTTTTATAAAAGTCAAAAATCACTTCTATTCCTGTAGTTTGCAAAGAGTTTAAGTTTGTCCTCACTTTAATTTAACTCCCTCATTAGCCCTCAAGTTTTAATCTTCTTCAAATTGAATTTTAAATACTTTTTGATTTGGTCAAATTAGCCCTAAACTTTATGATTTTGGGTAATTAGACACAAACTTAAAGATTTATCAAATTGCTCATTTCAAATTTTCATAAAAATTCAATTAAATCCCTAAAAGTTTTAAAGTATTAATTAGGACTTAGTATCCTAAATTATATTAATTTTGTTCTTGCTAGGCTAGGTCATGAGAAAAGTTTAAAGCACAGTAACTTCACATCTGTTCAATTTCGAGAAATTTTTCAAGATTTTGAGGTGGTGTTTACATTAAAGTAATTGTGGTTATTTTGTCCTTGTTATTTCTTGATATGTGATTTAAATTGTGATATAATGCTTTCTACGCATGAAAAAGATGTCAGGGACCATAAATAGGTCCAGGATCGAAATTGGGTCCTTGGGATTGTCCTACAGTGCACAATTTTATTTAAAGCTAATAACATGTTGTCAGGAACCAAAAATAGGTCCGAAATCGAAATTGGGTCCTTGGGGATGTCCCACAGTACATTTCTAAAAAGGAAATTTTGTATTGATTCGATTTTGTAATTAGATTTAATTGGACTGATTGTTGTATCTCCAGTGAGTATAATTCATTATCCTCACCCCACTATTTCCATCCTTTCAAGTTAAGGAGCTCGGTGATGCATGACAATAAGTGAAGAAATTTTGATTAAATGATAGACTATTAAATTTATAAATTTTGAAAACAAGTATTCTAATAGTTGGTTTCCATTCTGTCAATTAAATCTCGAATTTTAGTATTTTTGCAAATTTTAGGACTTTACTTATTATATTTGGTATTGACACTCGGATGTGAGTAAATTATTCAAAGGACATTTGATGTGTTCCGGACCCTCGACAATCGGAGTCATAGCAGGCTTGACGGAAAAAGTTAAATATTCAAGACAAATAAAAGTACAATACAGTCAACCATGTCGGAATTAGATGCATAATATGTGTTTTTCGAGTAGAAATTGGCCACTAAGCAAAACTCATGGGCTAAAGCCATTGAGCCGACTGATTTTATGGCTAAATTCCATTATTCGGGGTTTCAAAACAGCAAGTCAATTATGCAGACGGAAATTAGGGTTTTTGAGTATTTTTAAGTTAAATTTTGTTTTTAATTATTTGTTTGCCTATTTTAGAATTTTAGTCTAATTAGAATTCTATTTTGAGTCAATTATCGGTTAGGTTATTTTACTTATTTATATTCCTTTCCATTCATTGTAATTCAGATTTGATTTTGGATATAAACAATTTATTAAGTGATTCAATAAAATTATAGGTGGATTCCTATATGTTTAGAACTTATCAAGAATATTTCTTGTGGCGTTCAAATATCGAACTTATCAAATATTCGCGAGAGTATTTGTGGCGTTTAAAACCCGAAACTCATCAAGGAGATTGGGCAAATCCTTGTGGCGTTTCGAAAGTCGTGGTTCTTTATTCCGCATCGTCGAGCCATCGCGTCGTGAATATCGGGTCATGATTCATTCGTCCAACCACAACTTGAGTTCGGAACTTTCCGGCGTTTCTTCCGCGCTTCGAATCTCATCATATGGTATCAGAGCTGGACTCTGAATTCAGGTTTTTCTATCCAATTTGATTTTTATGTTTATCATCGAGTCCCATAAAAATCATCCATATCTTGTTGGTGTTTTGTTTTCAGTTTTTTGCGTTCTTCTTGTTCTTGAATTTGTTGAGTCTTCAATCCAGAAAATCGTTCCAACAAAATTCAAAAATGTTTATTTTATTTAATTCTTATCCAAATCATGTGCCGTTTGTTTTGTTGCGTTCGTATCGAATTTTTCGGATTTATAAAAAAAAAATTATTTTTTTTATTTTTATTTATTTAATCCGAAAATTCATCCAAAATTTAAAAAAAAAATAAAAAAAAAAAGTTATTCCAAGATTCAAGAACCACTTTCTTGAATTTCCTTAAATTCTTGATATTCATTTCCTTCGAAATCAATAAAAGTCGATCTTGCTATTTAATGTCTAAATCCTCTTCATTTTTGAATTTTTTTTAACGTCACATAAGGAATGGATTATGATCCGGGCTCTTTATTCCAAACTAGATGTTATGTGGATCATAAGGGGTACAGTTTGACGATTGATGGAAAGTACTTTACTAATTTCGTCAGTAGCACCGTGGTTGAAAAATTAAGATTGCCCCTAGAACCACACTATAAACCTTATAGGATGACTTGGATGAGGGAGTTTGGGAATTTCAAAGTAACCAAACAAGTTCTAGTGCCTATCACTCAGGGAATGTATAGTGAGGATGTATTGTGTGATGTAGTGCCATTGAAATCTTATCATATTTTATTGGGAAAACCTTGGAGGCGTTGGAGGGAGGTTGTTTATGATAAGAGTATGCACATATACCAATTCCTTAAGAAAGGGAAAACATGCGTACTATATGGATTGACATTAGAGGAAGTACTAGAAGATTCACGGAGGGTAAAGAAGGAGGGTGAGAAGTGGTGTAATAGGAGGCATCGTGGGGATAAGGATATTGATAAGAAGGAAGGAGAGTTGAAATTAAAAACAAATAAACAAACTCCAAAATTTGATGAGGAGAAGGTGGAATTGGAAGTTGGGGTAGAAGTTCAAAATTTGGGTTTTGAATTGGTAAATCCACATTTGGATAGTGATGAGGTAGTGTGCGAACATGGTGATACGAATGTGGAGGTAGAAGATGTTGTTGAATTTGAAAGAAAAAAATTTGAAGAGGTGGATGAGCTAGAAAATCTTGAGTTAGAGGAAGTAACCGAGCTTGAGGGAAAAGAGATAGAGGGGGGTGAGCAAGAAGTTGCAAAAGGAGAACGAGGTGAAGAGAAGGGCCTCATGGTTCAAAAGGTGGAATTGACAGTGATAATTCATGAATAAAAGGATCCATACCTTGTACCTCATGAACCTAACATTTCCCTCATCGCTTTATTTAATTTTTTCTTGCAGGTTAAATATGCTTGGAAATTTGGGCAACACCTCCAATGCCCACAGGAGTTTCTACTTCAATCCATTCATGTAACCCAAGTTACAGGATACTATTGGTCATCCCTCTAGCATGGAAGCAATAATTTTTCGTTTGATCCAGGAGGTGAAGTGAAACAACAGGAACAAAACTATGATTCGGGACGAATCATCCTAAAGAAGGAAGGTATGATGTGTTCTGGCCCCTCGACAATCGGAGTCATAGCAGGCTTGACGGAAAAAGTTAAATATTCAAGTCAAATAAAAGTGCAATCCAGTCAATCATGTCGAAATTAGATGCATAATATGTGTTTTTCAAGTAGAAATTGGCCACTAAGCAAAACTCAAAACCGGCTGATTTTATGGCCAAATTCCATCATTTGGGGCTTCAAAACAGTAAGTCAATTATGCAGACGGAAATTAGGGTTTTTGCGTATTTTTAAGTTAAATTTTGTTTTTAATTATTTGTTTGCCTATATTAGAATTTTAGTCTAATTAGAATTCTATTTTGAGTCAATTATCGGCTAGGTTATTTTACTTATTTATATTCATTTCCATTCATTGTAATTCAGATTTGATTTTGGATATAAACAGTTTATTGAGTGATTCAATAAAATTATAGGTGGATTCCTATATGTTTAGAATTTATCAAGAATATTTCTTGTGGCGTTCAAATATCGAACTTATCAAATATTCGCGAGAGTATTTGTGGCGTTCAAAACTAGAAACTCATCAAGGAGATTGGGTAAATCCTTGTGGCGTTTCGAAAGTCGTGGTTCTTTATTCCGCATCGTCGAGCCATCGCGTCGTGAATATCGGGTCATGATTCATCCGTCCAACCACAACCTGAGTTCGGAACTTTCCGGCGTTTCTTCCGCGCTTCGAATCTCATCAACGTTTATGCATTTTTATTCCAAATTGTTATTGATGTAGAAAAAAATATTTACGCATTTTAGATTTTTTTGAAAATACTTATTTACAGGATTTTTTGAATTTAATAGCGTTCCAAGTTATTAGAATTTGGGTGTTACAATAAACTTGTGTGTATTATTATGAACCAAAGTCCTCATATATATATAGGGGAATAATGGATACACAAGGTAATAATACCTAGAGTTACAGGAGCACAACTATCATTCACTAATACAATATAATATTTACAATATTTCACCTTGAATGATATATTACAAAATATCTATCTCGTTAAAATCTTGATTGATAAAAATTCAATGGGATAAAAATATCAAACGAAGGAAAAAGAATAAAGTTGTTCTTGGAGTATTAATATAAATGTTGCCTCATTAAAACCTCATCAGGAAAATCCAATGGACAAAACCTCTACTAAGAAAAAAGAATACAACTATTCCTCTTAATGTTGATCACTTTAAATCATTGAGTCGTCACATCTCAATCTTGTAAACCAATTTCTTGAATGTAGATGTTGACGGTACTTTTGTGGATAAATAAGCTGCATTGTCATTTGAGTGAGTTTGTTGAAAATTCTGAAGTATTTTGATGCTAAATCATTAAAACATTGTTAGGAAGACCTAGTAGGACATAACATGAGCGAAGAAAAAAGAGTATAGCTACTTCCTCTATCTCTGTATTGAATCATCCATATAGCTACTCCCTCTGATTCAATTTATATTGAATCATTCATATTTTAATCTCTTCAGAAGCCTCGTATATGAGAGTATATCAATAGATATATAGGAATATAGGACTTATGCGTAGTGATGATCATAATAATCATAAAAACACTCTACAAGTGATGGCATTGTACAAGTGATCATATAGGCATTATTGGTAATTCTTCATCAACATGTCATAATAGCTACCTCATTCAAAACCTTGTTAGGAAAATCATGTTGGACAAAATCTCGACTAAGGAAAAAATAGTGTAGTGTATATTAGCACCTCCTCATGGGAACATTACAATTATATTGATATTGCATATAATTATCTCAACTATTAATCGGTGCAATATCGAATATATTCACAAGCATATGTAAATGGCACATATCACATATTATTTGTTCTTCGAATATAAATTCAATTCTTCCTTTGAACTTGAAGAACTATATCATATTTCCAATCATTTGAACATGCTCCATGAGCCATGTTCTATAATTATTCACCATTAACTATGAATTTGCATCTTGAAAATCAACTTTCACTATTTTCAAATATTATTTACAATAATGGTACATCTCAATTTCAACACTTTGTCATATAAAGTCATTTGTACTATTTTTCATGTAATCAGGGTTTATATGACCAATCACATTTCATTACGAAGTGATTCTATTCTAGACATATTAAATATTCAGATCGTTAAGTATCTGTATACTTTAATCAAACGAGTTTATTAAAAACTTGAATTATATGTTTCAAATATATTTAATCCTTTAAGGATTATATTGTATACTTCAGACATCGTATATGTTTGTTTCACCTTGTAATTGTCAAATTGTTGCCGCCAAATTTAAGTTGTGAAATTTTAGATAGGTAACAATTCCTATATTTCAAATAGATTTTCTCTAATCATTTCACCGCAATCCCAATGTACTAAGGTATTGATTACTATTTTTAATCTCACTCATTGATACTTCAAAGAATACTCACAACGTACTGAGTTGATGATCATACATTTTGATATAACTCTTTCAAACATCAAAGAGTACAAACTAGTAATTAGAGTCAATCACCTTTTAGTAGTTACATTGCTTATAATCATATATTTATCGTTGCTTATTATGTATTGTCAGGAAAATAAAATATTACATGTACCGTATATTGTTTCATATGTAGTGCCAGATCTTTGAAATATTCGTTGCGCAACAAGTCGTGTATTATGACTATACAATTTTGCTTTTGATTTGCAAATGCCTATATGTATATTATCGGCTTTACACTTTTAAGTGTTTGAACTTCAGGTCCCAAAACTTCAAGTTTTGTAGTAAGTTCAATCTAGCCTGAATGCATACTTTTACCAACTATTTTTATGTCGATTTTATTTGACATTTTTATTATCCTCGTTGTTATTCATATTATGAAGCACTTTTTTTAAAAAGTTTATAGGCTTGAATATCTCAAGTACCATGCAGATAGCTTTAAAGTTTGCCATTGTACAAATGCTTTATAAAGTCTGTTGACACAATTATCATTACAATTCGATTTCTTTCCCCCACAACGACATAACTATAGAGATCTCAATTTTCAATATTTCAAGTACTTGAATATCTTCTGGAGATTTACAATTAGTTGTGTCAATAAAAACTCTCATAAGTATATGCCTCCTCTATAAGGTCATCATAATCATTTGCTCTATTTTTATTTATTTAGGGATCTTTGATCGAATCAGATATCGCTACACTTCAAGAGTTCTATATATCAATATAAAATAGAGCATCTGTAGCTAGTATTATCAATTATGAGTGATAAGTGTATTTTATACACATATTTCCATCCTAAAAATAGGATTTATTGTTATCGTTTTAGAATATTTGCTATTGATTTTGTTATTATTTCTTTATATTGTAGAAATACCTTAAAGTCAAGAAAATAGAGGAATTGAAGAAAAATCAAGTTAATTGGATGATTAAAGAGCTCAATTGTGCAATGGAAGAGTTAATGGAGTCAATTGAGGTGCAAATTGGAGGAAAAGTTGAAGAAAGAATCAAATTGGAAGAAATCAGAAGTTCAGGGACTCAATTGTATCAATCGGAAGATTGATGACTTCTGTGCAATAAAAGATAAGGACCAACTTAAAGAAATTCAAAAAAAGAAAATTGTACTCTGGGCACATAACCATGCGGCCGCATGAAATTGTTCTTCGCGGCCGCACATTTATCCAATTTTTTGACCTAAGTTTCGAATAAATCTATAAATACCTAATGAGTGGCACGATTTTGGGGGTTCCAGCTTGTCAAAAATCCTAGTGAAGGGTGAAATATAGCTTATCTTGGAAGATGTTGTGTCCCTTCCGACCAGCAGCCTTATAAGTATTAATATGAATTACTGCACTATAAAAAATTACAACAATAATGCTATTAACAAATACTTAGAAAGAGTAAACCAAGTTTGAAAATAAAATGCATACTGGTTTTGAAATCTTTCTATCTTAGTAATATGTGCATTAACCAAAAGCTTCGTAGCATATAAAGCGGTAGAAACTTTTACACCTACACAATATTTGGAGAAAGCAAATTAATAATTATGTAGCATAATAATAATAATAATAATAATAATAATAATAATAATAATAATAATAATAATAATAGTATAGCAATGTTGAAACTTTATAAGAGTAAGCACCATTGTAGTTTGTTGCATGACACAATTGCAACACAATTATCAACGACTATTGGCTATCAGTTTCCAAATGTCCGAGGATTTCATCCAAATAGTTCTCCAACAGAGTGCATGTCAATTTATTTTTCCTATAACCACCCATTAGAGAAAAATATTAGTAACTTTGCACTCGAATTATAACATAATATCGATTAATTAAATAGATGTAAACAGTTTGCATATACGTACTCCAAGTCTTGAAGATAAACATCTATGAGCCTGGTTGGTCTTCCCCTGACCATACAATTTTGCACATCACCCCTGCCGACAACCTCGCCAATCACATCTATCATGCATTCGAATCACAAAACTCATAAGTAGATTTAGAATATCATTAATTAATATGTAAATTAAAAGCTAACTTAGATATAAATCCGTAAACTATTAGATCCATACCAAATAATTCAATTTCCTCAAGATTAGGATTGGATAGGATATGTTGAAATGGCCGAAATTTGCATATCTCCTTAGGGAACGATTCATTTTCGTCAACTGCAACAACTCTCGTCATAGTAATGAACTCTACTTTGTTGTCAGAGTATATTTCTCTATACTTTAAGTTATTTTTCTCAACAATAAAATGACGGATGGCATACAAACCACCTTCACGTAATAGACGCTTAAACACACGGATCAAATGTCCTTTAGCTTTTGCTTGTATACAACCTCCCTGATAACAACACAACATTTAAATTAAATATTTATAAATAATAATAATATAAACAGAAACCAAACAAAAAATATCTAAATTTACATCAACTGAATAATGACCGCAATATTGATATAGCAACGATTCATTCAACATTGTAAGCAAAATGAAAAACATGGTATTAATTAACATTTTTAGTGTTACAGTGCGCAAGGAAAAAAGAACCAATATCAAACATTAGAAAGTATAATAAAATGGTAAAGGGAAGATAATGAGACGAAGGAGGATTTATAGGGAACCTAATGATCTAGAACCCTTAGTCTTTGAGCCGCATGATTGATGCGGGTAACCCACGCCTCTTGGAGAATGGGCTAATCAAGGCGCCAGCTGTCGGAAGAAGGGAAGAAACCGTTCAGCTACCACAGTGAGTGCCACGCGCGGTAAAAATGTCACTCCCATCACCTTTATATTTCTTGGAAACCAATATAAGTAGCCCCTTTTTATTAAATACGCCGCCTAAAAAACGTGCTAGTGCGAGTCCAACCTTCGCTTAGGAGGGAAAAGCCGAAGTAGGAGGTCGGCAATACTCTGAACCTGAACTTTCCATAAGGAATGCCATTCTTGACCTTAAAATCGCAGCGCTACATAGTGACTCCTAGCGGGCGGATGGCGGAATAGTTACAAAATAATGAATATAACAAATGATGAAACTTGAACAAAATTATTGCTGCGAAACTATGACAAATTCGATCCACCCATGAATGATCACATCGGATTTGAGGGACTAGTGTTGAGACCGTACCCAAAAATATAGTACATTGAACCACCAGCGAAGGCCCAATAGGAGCCCAATGGACCCTAGCCCACGATTAAAGTCTAGGGCATCACCTTGGGCAAACTGCCGAGGCAGAATAACACGTGAACTTCTTTAGCTGAACTGATTTACGTTTAGCCGATGTGCTTTACGTCTAACCGAGGTGCTTTACGGTGACGCCACAGATGAGTGATGGGATAACGGATGAAGTTAGAGATGTGACACCGCATTTACCAAAAGTGACATCCCCTACCAAACAGAGCAATGATTACTGTCAAAAAGTAAGATTTTCCTCTTCAACCGCTAGGGTAAATACACGTGTAAAGTCCACCACGTGTCAACATCCAAGATTATAAATTCCTCTATAAATAGAACACTCCTCCCGCCTGGAAAGGGGTTAGCAATTTGATACTCTGAACTAAATATTTTATTCTCACTCCATTTTCTCTCTTTCACACACTTATATTTCCCGCACTCAATTTATATTCGCTTGAAATGAGCATTGAATTTGGCATCGGAGTGCAAACGGGAGCCACATCGGCCCCTTTGCAAACTGATTGTTTGTCATAGTGCGCAGGAGATCCACGTGTTCAAAAAGGAGGAGCTGAGATGTGTTGGTCCAAGGTCCAGTCGAATTTTGTGGTCAACACATATTACAAAAATAATTAATTATTTGCTATCAACTTTTTACCACCAATGATAAATTTGTAGAAAATTTAAGGCTGCGTCCTCTTTGGCGTTTTCCAACCGTTTTTCATTTTCCATTTTTGAAAACGCGGAAAACGCGTTCTCTTGCGCCGTTTTCGGAAATAATTTTCTAAAACGTTTTCAAAATTTGTAAAGGAAATGGAAAACGTGCGCGTTTTCCGAAATTTATACCTATTAAGCGGAAAACGCGGTTTTTCCACTTAAAAAAAAAATAAAATAATCAAAAAAAATTTGAAATTTGTCAAAATTTATCATTTTTAATTACATTATTGGTCCCTAATTTTCAAAATTTGTCATTTTAATCCTCAAATTTTGAAATTTCTTTCAAAAATACCCTAATTTATTTACAACTTAAGACCCCTAACTTCAGATTTTGTTGCACATTAGTTCACAAATTTTACTTTTCTTTCAATTTAGTCCTTCTCGTATTTGCTTTATAGGTCATTGTCTTCAAACATGTATAACTTTTGATGTACAACTCCGAATTGCACTCTGTTTTTTGCCTCAAACTCCAAATTCAACCATGTTTCTGATGATGTATCATGTGCTTAATTATTAAACATTTCTTTTTTACTTTTGTATTGTAGACACTTATTTTGTAAGAGTGTCATTAATTAACGTAAATTGATTTTTGCAAATTTTATTGAAACTTAAATTTTAAACGTTATGAGTGCTTACTAGAATGATGTATTTATATAAAGTATTAAATGGAACAATTACTTTAGAATGGAAAATTACTACCCAAATGTGGAACGATTACTTTAGAAGGGCAACATGAATTTTGAAACTTTTTTGGTATAACCAAATTGTATGATAGGGGTTATTTCATTTATTTTTGTTGTGTAACTCAAATATGAAATATTTATTTCATTTATATTCACAAACAATATAATTACAAGTATACAGAAATAATTTTCTTCAAAATTTTAAACAGAACGCGTTTTTCGGCTTTTCATTTTCAAAAACAGTTTTCAGAAATAAAAAACTAAACGCATTTTCAGCAATTTCGAAAAAAGTCACAGAAAATGGAAAACAGAAAACATTTTCGAAAATGAAAATAGGAAACTGAAACACAAAGAAAACGCAGCCTAATCATTTCATCATTTTGATAAAAATTGGTATGTTTAAAAAATAAGGAAAAATAAAATATATTAATTAATATATTGGATTTCGAATAAAATATATGTAAGCAACATATTAAAAATAAAGTTAATTAAAAAATTATAACATATTAAAAGGAAAATAGGTTATGAGATGGCCAAATTTTAAGAGAATAACGTAAATAAAAGTCCCAAGAAATTTTATACAAAAAAATATAATCAAGTATCAAATTTTGAGTAGCGCGGTACACTGAGTGTACATGCAGAATTTTTTATTTTGATTTGTTTTTTTTTTTTTAATTTCAAATTCAATAACATGTGTTATGTAGGAAATGAAAAAATTGGATTAATATATTTTAACATAAATGTGTTACATTGAAAATGAAAATTTTGGATTAATATATTTTAAAATAAATAAATATATGCTATATAAATTTGTTAAGTTTGAAATGAAAAAAATTGTATTAATATATTTCGAAAATAAATAAATAAAATTATTGAAATTTTACTTCGTAAAATGTCAATAAATAAGTAGGCTCTTCAAATACGAATGTTACAAAAATAATTAATTATTTTCTATCAACTTTTTAACCACACATATTTTTCTCTCTTCAATTTTCAGTTACTTCTTTTTACCTCAAAATCATATATAAACAAGTTTATAAATCAAACATTATTACCAAACGGAAGCTTAATCATTTCATCATTTTGATAAAAATTGGCATGTTTAAAAAACATGAAAAATAAAATATATGTAAGCAACACATTAAAAAATATAGTTAATAAAAAATTATAACATATTAAAATGGAAATAGATGATAAGGTATGCAAATTTTCAGAGAAAAACGTAAATAAAAGTCCAAAAAAATTTAAATGAGTGCCTGATTTTGAGAGACAGAGTTTAATATACTGGACATGTAGAATTTTTTATTTTGAATAGTTTTTTCTTTTTTAAAGTTTCAAATTCAATAATATTTTGTATTGAAATTATGTTTTTTATTTGATATGATTGAATCAAGACATTTTCAAAATTATAATTCAAAAATTATATATTTCGTACATCGCACGGATAGACAACTAATTATTATTATTATATTATTATAGAATTACGAATGGACCATGAAGTTGGGCGGAAAAAATGGAATGCTCGACTACCTTGTCTTTATATATTATAAAGATAAAATATTATAAAGATAGTAGCATAGTTGAGCTAATCTCCCCCCAAGAGGCTAATTTTTATTTTTTATTTTTTATTATCATGTATATCTAACTAAAGGTGAGAATTGTTGTCTTCAATCTGCTGTCCTTAAAGATACTTTTGACGCATTAACAATTTTCTTAATTTTAATAGACGAAAAGATGTCAACATATTTTTTGACACTTAAAGCACGACATTTTTTAAACAACGATGTTTGAGATCTTTGAAAATTCAATTAATAAAACATAAATTTGATACATTGAATGAAACGCCATCCTCAGATCCTCCGTTTGGTAATATTGTTTAATTTATAAACTAATTTATTTATGATTTTGAGGTAAAAAATAATGGTTGAAAATTGAAGAGAGAAAAATGTATGATTATAAAGTGATTTGAGAAATTGTGTGATTTATAAATTGATTTATAAATCAAAAAAAGTATGTTTACCAAAAAGGACAACTCATCTAATATTTTTATTACGAAACAGGTAAATTGTTCATTTCAGAAGTGTGGGACATAACGAAACTTTTTTGGCAAACAACGAAACTGGCCGGTTCCATGGTTTTGTTTATGAAAATAAATAAGTAAATTTAAAGAAGAATGTTTATTGTGCTTTGAAATGCATATTATTTTTCCTAATTTAAGCAAAAAGTAAAATAATTAAAATAATTAAAATTGATTAACTTTAAATTACAAGAGAGTGATGGGTCAAAAACAAAAATATGAGATGAAATTTTTTTTGCAAATTTTCAGCTTTTTTCCAGTAAAAGCCCAAGTTGTATGAAAAGATAAGACTCATCATGACCAGGTACAATTCATTCAAAATCTAATAAACTTGAATAATAAAATTTATATGATAAGTTTATTAAAAATTTTGTTGTATGAAAAGATAAGACTGATCATGACTAGGTACAATTCATTCAAAATCTAATAAACTAATTAAATAATAAAATTTATATAATAAGTTTATTAAAAATTTAAAGTGAAAGAGCTTATTCAAAAAGTCCATCCCACTTTAAAAAAAAAAAAAAAATCTATAATTATATTTAATTAATTTTTTAATTAAATAAAATCGGGTGATCTGGAAAATTAGTTATCAAATTTCTTTATAAAGAGGACATAATGTCCAAGAGAGGTGACAATTGCAGAAAAAACCCCAGTAGAAGTAATTCCTTTATAAAAAATTATTTATAAATATTGACTTTTGTTTGGTATCCGTTTTTTATTTATTAATAAATAATATGATTTTTAGATAAAATATGTGGTTAAAAATTGATTTAATGAAATGTGTGTGGTAAAAAAATGATTTGAAAAATTCTTTGTTTATAAACAGTTTGTCAAACGAAGACTCATTTATACTTAATAACGTGTCAACATTTCGTTATTTCATTTTTTAAAAGTAAAGAATAATAAGTGAAATTTTTTGACAAGTCAAAATCATTGACATTTCAAAAAAATTGTCTAATAAAATAATATCACGTAATAATTTATAAACAAAATTAATAAACACATAATACGTAATAGAGGATAACAAGTTTATCAAATTCCGAATTATATTATCTTTATTCTTTATCTTTATATATACTAGTATTTTCACCCGTGCGTTGCACGATCATCATGTCTTCTCATATAATTACGAATACAATATTTTTCTATTTTTTATAAGAACAAACATATATATATATATATATATATATATATATATATATATATATATATATATAATGATATAAATAGAGTGAATAAAATAGAGTGAATATTTCTGCTTATTTGTATTATATTGTTGTTCATACACTCCGCATACCAAAAAAAAAGCCCTGCAATTTTCATAATTAAATGTAGGATTACCAAAATTCAAGTACTCTACAACATTCGATAAGAATTAGATAAGAAAAGTACATCATTATATTGTAAATGAATAAAAAATACTGTCGCATGAGAGAAATAATTTGAAGAAGTTCATAATTTAAATAATGATAAATGAATGCATAATTTTGAGATGGAAAATAATAAGTCATATATATGAAAATCATTTATTTATGGAATTTAATCCATATAATTAAAAAAAAAATTGTAAACTATAAAAATTAAAAATTATTGTATTGTAATATTTGAATAGTAAAAAAAAAAACAAAAACAAAAAATGACAAATAAAGTATCAAATGAATAATAGTCTATAGCAATTACTACCCAATTACTCCAAAAAAATTTATTCGAGAATTATACCTTATGATGTTGGATCACCAATATTCAAGTACTCTGCAATGTTCGTATAAGAATTAGATAAGAAAAGTATATCATTATATTTTAAATGGATAAAAAATAATGTCGCATGATAGAAATAATTTGAAGAAATTCATAGTGTAAATAATGATAAATGAATGCGTAATTTTTAGATAAAAACAATAAGTCATATATAAGAAAATCATTTATATATGAAATTTAATTCATATAATTTAAAAAAAAATTGTAAACTATAAAAATTAAAAATTATTGTATTGTAATATTTGAATAGTAAAAAAAATGACAAATAAAGTATCAAATGAATAATAGTCTATAACAATTACTACCCAATTACTCAAAAAAATTTATTCGAGGATTATACCTTATGCTGTTGATTAAATAATAATGTCACGTCAAGCATGAATAATAAAAAAAACTGTAAATGGATAAAAAAAAATATTCGCATGAGAAAAATAAATAAGAAGATAATAAAAAATTAATTTTAAGAATTTCATATTTTAAACAACAATAAATTAATGCATAGTTTTTCAAAACCACTATTGATTATCATAAAAATAATAAATGTCATTAATTTACAACATGTGTTTACATTAAACCACTTTAAAAAAAAAAAAAAAAAGTATCAAATGAATAATAGTCTATAACAATTACTACCAAATTAAAAAAAAAAATTATTCGAGGATTATACCTTATGCTGTTGATTAATAACATTGTCACGTCAAGCATGAATCATTAAAAAAAAACAGTAAATGGATAAAAAATTCGCATGAGAAAAATAAATAAGAAGATAATAAAAAATTAATTTTAAGAATTTCATATTTTAAACAACAATAAACTAATGCATAGTTTTTCAAAATCACCATTGATTACAATAAAAATAATAAATGCCATTAATTTACAAAATGTGTTCACACTAAACCACTTATTCATAACATATGTTCACACCAAACCACTTCTCTACTTTTATATATATATATATAGATATTTATATTATTATCTTAATATATATAATAATAGTATAGCCGTCAAAAAAAACCCACACATAGTTTCCCGCCATTTTTCCCTGCTATTTTAGGAAACTTTGTAATTTTATTAATTATTTTAATAATTGAATTTGGAAACTTCAATTAATGCAAAATTAATTATAAGTGACATGTAATAAATGACTTATTGATTGTAAAAAATAAAAAATCTATAAAAAGATCAAATTGTATATTATTTTTATTCTTTTGATAATTATTGTAATATTTTTTCGTCAAAAAATATGCAATATAGGTATCAAATTCATGATATTAACGAGAAGTTCAATACAAGTTAACAAATGAGAACAAACTCTAAATATATCGTTCTTAAAATTGCCTCAAATAATAATATAGGTAAAAGTTTTACTTATACTTTTTACTTTTTTCAATATCTAATCTTTTTAATTTATCTCATCTAAGACATAAAATGATATTTATCATTTCTTACCTAACTTCAATTTGACATAAACGATTAATTTCAAATCTTTTTTCTAATCAAATTAAAAGAAATAATGATATCCGATCTTTCTAAATAAATTCAACTGAATCATTTTAATTTCTACAACTTCATGTTTCGATAAACTCTTTGGTAATTTTGAAATTAATTTTATAAATTTACTCATTTTGTTCATTTATCTATTTTTTAATCTTAATCTTAATATATATAATAACAACATAGCCGTCACATAAATCCGCACATAGTTTCCCGCCATTTTTGCCTGCTATTTTAGGAAACTTTATAATTTTATTAATTATTTTAATAATTGAATTATGAAACTTCAATTAATGCAAAATTAATTATAGGTGACATATAATAAATGACTTATTAATTTGTAAAAAATAAAAAATATATAAATAGATCAAATTGTATACTATTTTTATTTTTTTGATAATTATTGTAATATTTTGAAGTAAAAAAATATGCAATATGGGTGTCAAATTCAAGATCTTAACGAGATGTTTAATACAAGCTAACAAATGAAAACAAACTCTAAATATATCATTCGTAAAATTGTCTCAAATAATAAAGGTAAAAGCTTAGTTTATACTTTTTACTTTTTCCAATATCCAATCTTTTTAATTTATCTCATTTAAATCATAAAATGATATCTATCTTTTCTTACATAACTTCAATTTGACATAAATGATTAATTTCATATATTTTTTCTTATTAAATTAAAAAAAATAATAGATATCCAATCTTTCTAAGTAAATTCAATTAAAATATTTTAATTTCTACAACTTTAGATTTCGACAAATTTTTTGGTAATTTTGAAATTAATTTTATAAATTTACTCATTTTGTTCATTTATCTATTTTTTAATTTTATAAATTTAAAAGAAAATCAATCTGTAAAATATATACTACAGACTTTAACAATTAATTCATTGAGTTCTATAGAAAATAAAAATATATGGTTTTATCAAACTTATTCTATTTAAAAGTAAAAATATGGTTAATACATTTATTTAACAGGTACAAAAAATAGTTTTTTTTTGCGTGTGCGTAACGTGACCATTTTTAATACTTGGTGAAAAATAAAATGTCACGTTTTATTTGAATTATTGAATAGGAGTAAGTTTGACATTGATATTGATATAGACTATAGAAATAGTTTTAAATGTGTGATTGAAAGTGAAAGAAAGTAGTATAAAAAATAAAATAATTGTCAAATCAATCAATTGAGTGATTCAAAATTGATTTTCTTTTTTAGAATGTGTGGTTAAAAAGTATTATGTGCAATTGTGAAAAATTAGTTTTTAAATAATATGTGGTTGTGAATGAACATTAAAAAAAATTATTTTTAAATAATCAATTCTATATAAATAATTAATCGGGTCCCACTTTGACAGGGTTCTATCCTCCTATCACAATTAGCTTCCCTTCAGTATTGGAAACTTAGCAGAACGAAGGTAACACATGTAACGATACAATAATTTTGTCGTCCTTTATTGTCCAATATGACATAATAAAAGTATTTCATAATTTATTTAATTATTTTGAAATGTAAAAAAAATAAAAACAGGATTTATTTAAAGAAAAATGAGAATCTTAATCTTAATCTTAATCTTAATATATATAATAACAAGATGGTTGGCTCCTATTTTCCCGCCAAAACTGCTGTCATATTTTATTTTATTTTTTTTAAAAATGGTCAAAATATGGTTTTTCGTTGTCTGGTGCAATATCATTAATTAATAAACTATCATTAATATCAATTGCACGTGGATCAATGCATTGATACTGACAAAATGTTTAATCATTTTTTTTATAATACATTTTTTTTTATCGTATAAATTTTTTTTGATCGTAAAATGTGTAATAATTTGTATAATGCAAATGGTCCATGCACATTAATATTTATTGTATGTTATATTATGAAGCAGTTAACGTCCAAGGAGTGTTGAGAATATTTCTAACTAAAAATTTCTATATATATATATATATATATAAATATTTTTTTTTTCGTTTATATAAACTAATGCAAGTAATAAAAAAACATTGTTGTTTTCAATAAAATGGGGTTTTTTTATTTTTTATTTATTTATTTATTTTGGCTATGGGCATCCTTTATGATATTAAAGCTTTGTATTTTTTAATATTTAATATCCATTTTTTATTATTTATTATTTATTTATACATTTTTTTTTTCTCGAGGTTAATGTTTATGTATGATTTTTTATGGATCATTTATCCAAATAAGATGAATAATTGGACTTTCCACCTACCCATATAACTATTTCTATAAGTTTAATTTTATTATTTAAACTATGATTTTAACCACATAATTTCGAAAATATGCAATGCCATACAAATAATCGAATGAAGAGACGACTTCTTCAGTCCAAATAAAATAATATTATTCAGGATAATATTTCTGCTCATTCAAATTTATAAAAGATCTCTAATTTCTGATATGAAAATGAAAAGATAAAAATAAGCATCATATAGTTGGATAACCAAATTTTTTATATTGATTTGAAGAACATATTATGTAACATTCATGAATAGGAAAAAAAAATATATCTGTGTGTAAAATATATAGAAATTGTTTCTTACTTTTATTTCTTATTATCATTATTATATTTTAACATTACTAAAAAAAGGATTATTTGTAACGTTGAGCAACACTAACACAATCAATAAAAATCATTGTGAAATAAGAAGAAATAAATTAATTTATTAAAAATGCATATATATTTTTTAAAGAAGTGTTTTGTAATTTACATTGAATTTTGCTATTGAATACCTTTTTGTTTCTTCATATTCTTTCCCATAATATTTAAATTTAATTATTTTCGTTATATATTTCCCACATTTTCATTAATTATTAAATATATTTAATTACTTATTCATTAATTAATTGTTATAATTTTTTCCCGTGCAACGCACGGGTGCGAATACTAGTATATATTATAACAATAAAGTTTTCAAATAAAACATCACACAGTTTCCCGCCTTTTTTTAACTTGCCTAAAATGGAAATTCATGATTTATAGAGATTAAAAAAAATTATGATTTCAAAATTGCTCTTATGTAGAGAATATAAACAGTCACTTTGAAAATGGTTTTACCTCATTATTATTACGAAAATTTGAAATTTTACATTCTAAAGAAATATTCAAAATTTGCTCAACACAAAACTCAAGATTAATCATGAACTATTCAAACATATTTTATGCATCTTGCACTATCATCTATTTCTTATCAACTAACGAAAGAAAAGTAAAAATAACGAATGAATGCTATATATTGAAAATGAAAGAGAATCGAAAATATTTGATGATATATTGTCATGTAGTGTCTATTTCAACACAAAGAACATGACCTAAAATAAATATTGTTAAGTATTTATTCCTATAAATTGAATAACCAATATTTTATTTTATTTCGAATTTCGAATTTCGAATTCAGGTAAAATAATGAATTCTTATTTTAATAAAGTTTCATAAGTAATAAAAAAATGAATTCTAAATTTGAAATAAAATAATGAGCCATGAATTATTGCCATCATTTGGTAAATTGTTTTATTGATAAAATGGGTAGTTAAAAATGATTACTTTACAATAATAATAATAATAATAAGTTAAAAATAATGTTGATCAAGAAAAGGCCGAATACATCTACCAAATATTCGCTCAATGTTTCGAGTTTATGCGTGTCGCAATGCACCAAAATAATAATTAAATATCTTACTCGCAAATTAACAGGTTTGATTGTAATAGCGGAAGTAAGAGTCGATCCCACGAGGAACGGAACTAACTTAGTGTAATGTCAATTAGAATCGTGAAGGGGGGTTTTTTGTTTTGAATTGTTTGTAAATGATTTAACTAATAAAATAAAGCAATTAAAATGATTGAAATAAATATCAAATGTTGACGAGTCCTAGTTCTCAGGTTCAGTTGTATTCTATCACAATGTTATCACTTTCCAAGTAACGCGAGTTCAATTTCTTCTTTGATTTATCACCCGTAAATAGTTAATAAGCTCTAACTATTCCGATTCTCCCTTAATTACATTTAATTAGAATAAGCTCTCTAATCAAACATTAGCCATTGAATAACCTAAAAAAAGCTCTTTAGATTTCAGACAACAACTATATAATGGTTGAGAAGAATTATGGTGAATTAGGTTATCAATCACACCAGCTCGTGACAATTAACCTAAGTTGGAATTCTCTATGAAAATTATTAAATTTCCACTTGCTACTATGATTTGAACAACAAGACGATTACGGATCCAATCATTCAAAATAGCAAATCTCAATACAATAAATTAAATGATAAGGCCTTAATCAAATAAATAATTGCATTGATTGAATAAAAAACGCATAAGAATCCAACAAATCAAAGTAAATAATTTAGAACTACGTTACTAGTTTGGAAAAGCAATAACAAATTGATATGAAATACAACTTCCCCTTCGAACTAGGTATGGAAGCTTAGCCACTCAAAGCCATGAAAAATTCTGGAAGTTTCTTTTCTTGATTCGCCTTCTCGAGTCGCTTAATTTTTCTTCCAATCTCCAAGCAAGCCGCTCCCTCTTTCAATAATTATTTCACACTTTTTTCTGTCATGAGAACCCCTTTTTATAGCCTCAATTTCGTGCCCTAGCTTTGGGAGCAAGAAATCCAAAATTATGGAAAGAATTGAAATAAGGAAATTTTTGACTTGAAAATTTACGGCCGTAACATTCCTTTTACAGCCGTAATTGAGTTTCTGCATATTTCCTTAAATTGGAGTTACGGCCGTAACATTTTGATTTACGGCCGTAACTGAGTCTCTGCTGATTTCTTTCTTTTAGACGGTTACGGCCGTAACTTTTCCTTTACGGCCGTAAAGTGGTTTCTGCTTATTTTCAACTTGCTTCACGACACTTTCACGGCCGTAACCTTATTTTCTTACGGCCGTAACTTTATTTGCATGAAAGTCCCCAAACTTCAGTTTTGAGTGCATTTTGGTCCTTTTTTCTTCTTTTTTCTTCTTTTATGATCCTATACAATATAAAACATAAAATGCATTAATAATACTTAGATAGAATCACATTATTGCTTATTCAAGGATATAAGTGCATCAAATAAACGTTAATATGACACTTATCACGAGTCAATGAAGAAAACTACAATAAAATTATATTGTTAATTCAAATTAAATCGATAAATGGTTAAGATAATATTATTAATTATTTTAAATTGAAATATCAGTACATACTATTAACGAAAATTATTTTAACATTTCTTCAAATAACTTTTTAACCACGTGTACTTTTTTTAACACATTTTATTCACATTATTTATTTTTTCATAAAAAATCTTTTATAACCACAAATTTCTTGGTAAACGTCTATTTGATAATTCGTTTAAAAATTTTGTTTATAAATAGCGACGTGACAATTTTCCATTAGTTTATTTTGAAATACTGAAGTAGGTGAATAAAGAATTGCTTCAGTCAAGAATTAGGCATTTTATTTTTTATTTTTTAATTGTCGAATGATTTGTACCACGTGGACGGTATAAACGAAGTCCATAAAAAATAAGATAAAACTTATAATCAATGTCATAGTTAACATTTGTAATTTTAATTAAATAAACAATATTTTATTTTATTTCAAATTTCGAATTCAGGTAAAATAATGAATTTTTATTTTAGTAAAGTTTCGTAAGTAATAAAAAATGAATTTTAAATTTGAAATAAAATAATGAACCTATGAATTATTGCCATCATTTGGTAAATTGTTTTATTGATAAAATGGGTAGTTAAAAATGATTACTTTATAATAATAATAACAAGTTAAAAATATGTTGATCAAGAAAATGCCGAATATATCTATCAAATATTCGCTCAATGTTTCGAGTCAATGAAGAAAATTACAATAAAATTATATTACGAATTCAAATTAAATCGATAAATGGTTAGGATAATATTATCAATATTTTAAAATGAAATATCACTACATACTATTAACGAAAATTATTTTAACATTTCTTCAAATAACTTTTTAACCACGTGTACTTTTTGTAACACATTTTATTCAAATTGTTTATTTTTTCATAAAATTTTTTTCATAACCACACATTTCTTGATGAACGTCTATTTGATAATTCGTTTAAAAAATTTGTTTATAAATAGCGATTTGACAATATTCCACTAGTCTATTTTGAAATATCGAAATAGGTGAACAAAGAATTGCTTCCGTCAAAAATTCGGCATTTTATTTTATATTTTTTTAAAATTGTCGAAAGATACACTACCACGTGGATAAGTATAAACAAAGTCCATAAAAAATACGATAAAAATTATAATCTATGTCGTAGTTAATATTTGTAATTTTAATTAAAAACATATTTCACAATCACACCACTTTTAAATCACATATTTCATTAATTTTTATAAAATATATACGTCAAATAGTTGTGAAATTCTAAATTTATATATAAATAATAATAAAGTGGTGAGTAATGCCGGCGCCGCGGTGTTCGAGATGAAATTTGTGTTTATGGCTGGCATCCACTTTGCATGTAAGCAACGTGTCACTTTTGTTTGTTAGTGTGTTGGTCAACCCGGTTACAAACTGTTGTTTATACATGTGCTCATACGTGTGTTTTGTCGAATAGAAAATTCAAATGAATAAACAAAAAATTGTTTTATCAATTTTTTTTTTTCCTCTTGAAAATGATATTTTGTTTAGAAATGGGGTTTCATCCTAAATAATTAAGTAATTGATATGGAATTCCGTTTGTATTTTTCCAAATCCTTAGTATTTATTTCCTCATGAGCAAAAGACCTCATGATTTCGACTATCTCAAATAATATTTTGTTTATCCTTCTTCTTCAAACCGAAAAAGATAAAAGTGCCATTGCATTAAGAGCCAACAATTTTTTTTTTTTTTTTTTTTTTAACTTGTTACCATTTATTGAGAATTGAAATTCTCTCATAAAATGTTAACATATTAAGTCAAGTACTTTAATTCCCTTATTATAGATATGTCTGTGTTTGTTAAATTATTTATAAACAAAATTTTAAACAAAATTTTTTCTCGAATCACTTTTAATGAACTAGGTGTTGCAGGTTCGATTGGAACCAAGGTGGAGGTTTGTTGAGATTTTTTGGTCCCAATCAAATCTCGGGGGCGATGATAATAAATAGTGTCGGATTTTAAGCTTCGTAGGCCCTCGGCCCATGATCGAAATATTGCTCAATCTCCACAATTAGGCAGCCCACGCGCTAAGAAATTTACTACCCATGCCGAGGTTTTAATTGGGTCACGACCCTGTTGCTCGATGGGTAGGCTTCAAGACGACCCATTTAATTAGGGCTCCCTAATTAAACCCTAAACCTATATCTACCCTCCCCTCCCCTCTTAGGCTCGTTAGATCACTCATACCCTCGACACTCCCTCTCCACTCTCTCAGTGCCGCTCATCTCTCTCTCTTCTACGTGAAGAACCCGACCCTCTTCCTTCTTCCTCATGAGCTCTCTGTGTGGCTCTTGCTGGTTGTGAGCCTGTGCCTCGAGTCTTGGTGGAAAACCGTAACCTGTGTGGCTTTCTCGTTTGGGCAGATTGTGTGTTCGTCCCTTTGTTCGACTACTGGTGCGTTCGGTTCCTTTGTGGTTCGTTCCTGCAGTCCCTTTGCGGTTCCTCTGTGCTTCCTCATTGTGTTTTCTTGGTCGAGCCTTGGTGTGGCTCTCCTTGTGGCCGAGTGGTGTGTGCTTGGGTCTTGCTTGTGCGCCTCCTGCACCGTCCAAACCTTGGTGTGGCCGATCTTGTTGGGTCTACTCTTGTGCAGTCCCTTAACCGAGCCTTACTATGGTTACTTCGTGCGGTTCCTTGTGGTGGTTCCTCCTCTGTGCAGTCAGTTATTTGTTGTTGTGGGTTGGGTGTGTTGGCAGTGGGTCTCTTGGCCGGTTTGGGGGAGTTGTCTTGGAGTGTTCTCTAGCCGGTAGTGTTGGTGTTACCATTGTGGGGATTGGGCTGAAGTTTTGAGCCCTCGATTTCATCCTCTGCAGTCGGCTAAGGCAGTGAAAAAGGGAGTTATCAATATCTGAATTATATTGTTTATGTATTGTGTCAATTACGTGCCAATTATATTATTATCTTCTGCTGTATTATTGACTAATCTCGATCACTTTGTGTCTTGCGAGGTTCGATTATTCAACAATTTGTATCAGAGCCTTGGTGGCTCGATTGGCTGAATTGAATCAATACTGGAATTCATTGATTGAGTTTTCTAATTCCCTAATTTAATTTTCATTAAGTGAAAATTAGTTTTGTTTTTGTCGTTCGAAATTATTTGATTTCAATTATATTTTCAAATTCTTTGTGATTGAAAATTATCATTTAATTGGTGTTTTATCGTTTTTGTTGGTTAGGCACTATTTTGGAGTCTCTCGAGCTTGGTGCTGACTTACGCTCCAAAGATCGCTAATTGCAAAACGTAAAACGATAAATAATTTTGCATCTCTCCATATTACGGACTCAGATTGGTCCGCTCTGGTAAATTGGCTGAAACTTTTAAATTCCAGTAATAGCAGGTCATCGTGTGGGGTGACCATTAGGGTTGCGGTTGCCTGTTGCTAGTTATAGGAATTATTTGACATTACCTGTGTTTTTCATAGCTGTTTGTCTTGTGATATCTTTTGTGATTATTTTGCTTGTTGCACTATTATTAGAACTGTCACTTAGACTCCCGTGTCGAAAATTCCCTTAACATAAGATCTTTGAGTCTCACGGAACCTTGAAAATTTAGAACGGCGTATATTGCGACCTTTAGGATTTTCTGTGCGAATTTCCGTGTGGTGCTTATATTGCATTGTGTACTTCTTATTTGTTAAGATGTCTGCACACCGTTTTGAATTGAACATCTTCGATGGTAAAGGTGATTTTTCTATATGGCAACAGAAAATGAAAGGTATTTTGGTACAACAAAAGATTTCAAAAGCTATTGACAATTCTTTCCCAAATACTGTGACTGCTGATGAGAAAAAGGATTTTGATGAACTCGCATACACTTCTATCATTTTGCATCTATCTGACTCTGTTTTGCGTAAAGTGGGTAAACATAATACTACTAAAGAACTTTGGGACAAATTGGAAGAGCTTTATGTGTCAAAGTCTACTCCTAATAAGCTTTACTTGCTTGAAAGTTTTTTCAGTTTCAAAATTGATCCCTCTAAGGACTTAGATGACAACTTGGATGTCTTTAATAAACTTGTGCAAGACATTACTAACTGTGGTGAAAAGGTACCCGAAGAATATAAAGCTGTTATATTGTTAAATGCTATTCCTGACACTTAAAAAGAGGTTAAGAATGCTATAAAATATGGGAGGGATACTCTTACACCTGAAATTGTCATTGATTCCTTGAAAAGTAGGCAGAGGGAGGTGAAAGCTGAAAAAGATGTGAGGAGTGGTAGTGGTGAGATCCACATGATGCGAGGTGGGTATGGTAAAAACAGAGGTGACTCAAACCATCAGGGTGATAGATGGAAGGGTGGAAGTAGTTTTAAGTCACAGGGTAAGGCGAAGGGAAGGAAGTGCTATGGTTGTGGTAGGTCTGGCCATTATAAGAGAGACTACCCTGGAGAGAAAAACAAAATAGGAGATGGGGATAGAAATGGGGTCAATGTAGTTACTTACTCGGAAGGTGATCCGAGTGGAGTTTATTGATGCTCTTATCTCATTTACAATTTCTACTGAATAATTGTGTGCATTTGATTGATTTTTTACCATTTTTGCATGTGTGTGGTCACTTTATTCGGTAGCATTCTTTATGTTGCATTTCATTTGCGTTGATTCAACATTTGCATGAATTTGAGTGTGATATGTTATTCTGTGTATAACATGGTTACATGCATGGTGGTTGGGTTTGACGTGAGGTTTTGATACTTTATATGTGTTCTCACAATATAGATCAGATGTGTTCCATTGGTGGGATGGTTATTCAGTAGTTATGTTAGAAGTGAGGGTTAGCTGGTACGGTTGGACTAGATGCCTAAGAGTGTATTTGGTGACATACTAGGGGATGTGTGTTTTGACATGTAGATCACGAGAGGTGAGGTTGTCAAATGTCTGGTTTAACTCTATCTGTGAGGATCTCGATTAGGTGGAGGACGCTCCTATTATCTCTAGGTGAGGTGGAGAGTCAAGATTTAACTTCTAGTGGTGAGGTTGTGATAGAGGTACATCCATAGTCTTATGATCATAATAGTTTACCAGTTAAGTGTGATTGTTGAGTAGGCTAGTGAGCATAGATGGCGGTGAGAGGAGAGCTACATCGGTTTTGGAATGAGGTAATTGTGGTTATATCTTTTCTTGGGGGGTCATTTGCATACGTTACTTGTGTTGACCTTGTTTGATTAACTTGGTGTTAATGTTAAGTTCTTTATGTGAACTTGGTGAAAAGATTTGTGGTTTGCCTTTGATGTGCTCTCATCGTATTTGTGGAGTCACCTATAACTTTGTGTTATTAAATGCTCTTGATTGACTCATGTGGAAATGTAATTTGTTTACATCTGTCTTTAGAAAGCACGTGTTGTTTGTCTAAGGTTGTATTACTTGCTAATGTGATATAAATGCATAGTTTGGGCCATTTGACATGGCGACGGTGATACATGTCACCAAGTACTGTCTTCCGCATGCGGCGCCGTTGTCCCATATCCCCTCTCCGGCAGTGGCGAACAGGTTGTTCTTGGGGAGCTTCCAGGTACTGTCACCGTAGCAAAGGTTCGCTGTAAAAACAATACAGTATTATATATATATATATATATATATATATATATATATATATATATATATATATATATATATATGAAATCTTGATATTATATAATTATACTAGGTAGATTTCACGGAAAGAACGAAAAACTTACGCGTATATGGCGGGTTGTAGAGGCTAGCGCTTGCACTTCAGCATCTGAAAGCTGATGGAAGAAGACGGAGAAGAAAATGAGGGAGAAGAAAATCATGAGGGGGTGAATCTTAAACATTATGCTCTCTAGCTAACAGTCTAACTTCATATTAAATCTCCTACTACATCTCCTACTATATAAAAGGAGCCCAGCTACAGTAAAAAATTCCCGCCGACGATTTCCCCCCTAAAACGCCAACCTTTTCATTCCCGCAAAAACAATGCCTTGGTTGTCACACAAAATACAGCTTTCTTAAATGACAAAAAACTGAAACAATAATAAATAATAATAAAATAATACAATGTCTGATGCTTTAACATCACTAGCTACTAGCTACAACTTTCTAACAATATATAATAATAAAATAATACATTGTCTGACGCTAGCTACAACTTTTTTGAATGACACATGACAAATAGAATAATAACAATATATAATAATAATAATAATAATAAAATATTACAATGTCTGACACTTTACCATCGCTGGCTTCTGTTACACTCAACTTCAGACTCAGTCTTCGTTTCTCACATTTTTTTTCCTTAAATGAGCATCCCGGATTTGAATACACCAAAAGCCCTCAGATTTTTTCCCATAACAAAATATGAGTCCCACAATAATAAACTGTAATCAAATATAAATAGCATTAAATGCAATGTCCAAGACGGTACTTTCTTTACATTGTGATAGACTTTTGATTGACACAATAAAAAAGGTAATAAAATACGCATTTTGAATCTGAATATACATATGCAACAAGTTTGGATTATCCTTCCTTTTTCTTATTTCTACATCACATATTAGCTCCCTCATTTTCATCTTTTTCGTTCAACGGATCTTCTTCTGTATACCGACGTTCCACATTTGAACTCCAAGGTTAGCGAAGACACCATGTTGTATTTTTTTATTTTCCATAACTTATTTGTTTCTTATTTGTTTGGTAATCTGATGAGTAGTGAATGCATTTTGAAGAAGATTTTAAAATAAGAGTTCGTTTCTTGCAGTAGATGGCTCCCATCATAGATAAGCTTGCAGACATCGTCCCTACAAAAATTGACTGGGCGTTCTGTGTTCGTGTGGTTCGTCTTTGGGAAAATCCTACATTTGGAAAGCCTGATGACATTTACAGCTTGGAGCTGATACTAATCGACAGAGATGTAAGTTGTCTACTGTGTAACTTTCTTATATTGATTTATTTCGGTGTCTCGCATATGCTACAAACATCTGTTCCAAGTAAATCCGAAAAACCTTTGTTCATTTACAACTCAGATAATCAACGTTACGATTTGAAAAACAAAAATAACTGCTTTGTACCGTATTTTAGAGCCATGCTTCAATAAAACCATTCATAAGAGCTTATCATAAGCTTACGTATTTAACAATTATCACTCTGCTTTTATTGCTACTGTAATGGTTACATTTAAAGTGCAAAAAATACAGTGCAAAATAAATGCAATCACCATTGACCGACACTATAAAATAACATAAATAAATGCAAAACTAATGTTACATTTAAACTGAAAATGCCCATAACGACGTGATGATTCATCCTAAACTGTATTCAACAAGCAGAATTTCATGGCCACTATCATTACTCGTCTCAAATGTATTGAAGTAGCAAAATTTTTGGCTGGGTAATGATACTATTAAAAAGCATGAAATGCATTTAGTTGGATCAAATATTAGTCTATTTATTTATTTCATATTAATTGTGTTGTCCTAATTTGATAATTTTATTGATGTGAATTGTGTATAACTAGGGCACTAGAATTCATGCATCGGTCAAACGTAACTTGATCAACACATTCAAGCCTAAGATCCGCGAGGGACTCTTATATCTGATGCGTGACTTTATCATTGATTACAATAATTCGAAGTACAAAGCTTCAAATCACAATTACAAGCTGAATTTTATGATGAAGACATATGTTAAGGAAGTTGAGGATAGTAGCTTTCCAGAAAAAATCTAAGAATTTATTCCGTTTGGTGATCTGTTGTAGGCTTCCGAAATAGATGAAAACAAGTTGATTGGTAATGGTTATTTTAAATATTTGTTGTCTTATTTTTTCAGGGTTAACACAGAATGGATTAGAAATTTATTATGTTCACTATTATTGTATAAATATAACTGTTTTTAGATATAATTGGAGAAGTTGTTGGGAAGGACACAGTACGCTCAAAGGAAATATCTGGGCGAATTACCAAAATGATTGATATTGTCCTACAGGATACTGAGTATGTCCAACAATACTCATATAGTTCATTTCGGCACATCATATAGTTGTTATCTGAGAATTGTTTTATCAAACGATGATTAACACTTACTGCTTCTTATGGAATAGGAGTAATCGGTTGTCTTGCACCATATGAGGCGAGCATGCTGATGAGCTTAGCAACATCCTGGATATTTAAAGTCTAGAACCAGCCATATTATTACTTCAAATGTGTCGATCTAAAAAGTTTAGAGGTTTCTTATTTAATACCCTTTCATAACTGCGAGTCTGATTCATGGTGGTTTAGAATTTTAAATATTACTCATATATGGCATTGTAGGCGAGGTGAGAATATTTAACACATATCATGTTACAAAGTTATGTGTGAACGGCCAGCTTCTTGAAGTACAGACATTTCGTGATAAGTATGTTATCGTAATAATGGAAGACAGTACACTTTTTTTTATTTATTTGAAAGTACATTTATACATCTAAAATATTTATTTCAGGTTGTTCACTGGAAGTGAGAGCCAGACCCAGAGGATAAGTCAGATATTTAAAAAAAAAAAAAGGAAATAAAAATGCATAACAAATAATTACTCATTTTTATTCTTTTTTTTTTATGGATAAATTTATTTCATTCACAATTTCGGGTATTCTTTTTTTGGTAATGATAAATTAAATAACTTCAAATGGAAAGTTAGCATTAAGTACAGAATTATGGTTGTAATATATATATATATATACTGAAGCAAAGATAATAAAGTATATAACAAAACTAAGAAGTAAGCATCTGGCAACGTTTCAAGTTTAGCATAATACACAACTAATGACATGGGATAAGATGGTTGAAATTAGCAAAATTGGACACATACTAATGTAGAAATTATAATTATAATTAAAATCAAAGCAACTTATCTAGAAGTCACATTTCCTTCACAACCTTCTAGAAAATGTAATTATATTATTTATCATCTTTCTAGAAGTCACATTTCCTTCACAACCTTCTAGAAAATGATCTTAAATTCAAAAGATCGTAATTTAATGCAGCTATCATCATTTGTTCATGAACCGTAACATAACCTTCAATTTAAGTAATTGATATTAACTATTACTATTAGCATTGAAGGATTGTTAGGAGAATGTATTATTCAAAGTGATTTAAAAGTGTAAAAAGCGATGTATTTGATATAAATATATAGTTTTTTTTTTTTTTTTTACGGAATCATATAAATATATAGTTAAAAATGAATTTGGGAAAAAAAAAATTACGAGAGCAAACAAGCTCTTTTCATTTCAAATCCATTCATTTTGTCAAAAATAAAGTATTTGGACATCTCGTGAGTTAGACATGGAAACAAAGTTGGAGATTTTGCATTGATGCCGCACAATTATACCCAGATTTGCTATTTGCCATTAGGAAAATCTATAGATTTTTGTCACAAGAATTTCTCAATCTTTCTTTCAGATTAATAATAAGAAGTTTGATAAAAATAAAATAAAATAAAAAATAATAATAATAAGTTACAACTTACGTAATCACACGATGCACATTTAATAAGAGTTTTGTCACAATAATTTCTTAATCTTTCTTTCAGATTAATAATAACAACACATTATGGAATCACACGATGCACATGTTAGAAAATTTCTATCACAGATAAATTATTTATCTAGGATCCAAAATCATCATATTGGAATTATCAAGAATTAATTAACTTAACCGGAAGCGTACCTTAATCAAACGTGATTCACGATGAACGATTCGGTTGGTTGGATCTTCCAAATCAATACGTAATCCTTATTTTCTCTCTGATGATGGGATGTCAGACAAGATGAACATACGTAGGATTCAGGGACCATAACCGACTTTATATACTGAATTGCCAGTTAACCTAATCCGGTCCATCATGAATTAGGTAATGGTCTGGTATCTACACATAAAAGCCCATACATTAATTAGATGCATTAAAGCCCAATTTACTAAATCCTTATTAGATCACTTTAAATGGGCTTAACCAAAATCGATAGCCTTTTATTCAATACACAATAATTTACATATAAGCCCACACGATTGATTAAAATCCTTACAATCTCCCACTTGGGCTATATGTGTAACCTTACAATTGTGTATTAATCATAACCTTATGAGTACTCAGAATTTTGCTATCATTACTGAATGCATCCCCAAACAATCCGGTCCATCTATTATATCAACATAGGATCAAAGCGGCTTTCGCTACATTAATCGTAACTAAACCTTCAATGGTCACGTATATCGACATAACTGAATGACATGGATCAAGTATGGATGTGTAGCGTGGAAATTACATGTAATGTGATCTTCAACATGCCTATTTCCAACTGGTCCAAATTTAGTGAGATCATCCTCAAACGAGTTCAGAGATAATAAACCTGAAACCTTACAGCTGTAAATAACTTTAACTTTAAAATGTATCCAAAAGGACAGTAAATGTGTCTAATGCACCCAAAATACAAACTCCCACTGAAACCGAATATCCTTAAGAAATACAACACCCATATGAGTAATGTACTCATGAAAGACCTTGGGTTGTAATACTTTAGTAAGCGGATCCGCAATTATGGAGTTTGTCCCAATGTGCTCTTATTGACACGTGTCCACTCTGAACTGTATCCTTCACAACCAGGAACTTATGTCAATGTATTTTGACTTAGTTGAGCTCCTATTGTTACTGGAATATAAATCTGCTGAGTTATTGTCACAATATAACTTTAGTGGTCTTTCTATACTGTACAGAATACGCAGCCCAGTGACAAAATTTCGCAGCTATATTCCATAATTAGATGCCCCCAAAATTGCTACAACTGTGCTGCCAAGTAAAAGAAGCTAAAGTGTCTGTTAAGCACTCCATCCGGAAATAGCTCCTCCAACCAGAAAATAAATGTAGCCTTATGTGGATCTTTTACTTTCTTGGCATCTAGTAAAAATCGAAATCATAATACCATATGATCTCCAACTGATCCGATTTTCTGTATATCAGCATGTAATCTTTTGTTCTCTTTAAATACCTTATAACCCATGTTTGGCTGCTTTCCAAATGATCCATCCCAGGGTTACTTAAATATCTCCTTAGTATCCCAATAACGTATGCAATATCCGAATGCATACAAATTTGAGTATATATCAGATTCCCTATAGCTTAACTATACGGGAGCCTCTGCATTTCTTTAATTTCAAGATAACTTTTCGGGCATTAGTCGAGACTAAATTTTCTCCCTTAGCGATAGGGCTGTCCCCTGATTTACCGTCTTGCATGCCAAACCTCTTAAGTACTTTATCGATATAGCCCTTTTGTGACAATTCAAGAATACCCCGAGAACAAACCTGGTGTATCTAAATTCCTAATACAAAAGAGACGTCACCAAGATCTTTAATCTCAAAATTCCTTGACAAAAAATCTCATAATTTTATGTGACATGCCTATATCATTAGTGGCAAGCAATATGTTATCAACATATAAAATCAGGACAATATACTTACTCCCACTAAACTTGTGATACGTACAACCATCAACAACATTAATCTCAATACCAAATGAGATAATTACTTGATGAAATTTGTATTACCCTTAATGAGAAGCTGGCTTGAGTACATAAATGGATTTCTTTAATTTGCAAATCATTTGCTTTTGGTCTACTGACACAAAGTTTTCTGATTTCACCAAATAGATCGTCCCATCAATGTCGCCATTGAGAAACGCCACCTTAGTATCCATTTGATGTAACTCGAGGTCAAAATGTGCAACAACGTAACTTTCCTGAAAAAGTCTTTCATTGAAACCGAAGAGAAAGTCTCTTTATAATCAATGTCATCATTCTATGTAAAGCCCTTAGATACAAGACGAACCTTATATCTTTCCACATTACCTTTAAAATCCCCCTTGGTTTAAAAATCCATTTAAGACCAATGGGCTTCATACCTTCCGGTAATAGGAAAAGATCCAAAACGTTATTGTCTTGCATATGCTTATACTCCTTATTTATGACATCAATCCACTTTTGAGAGTTAGAACCCTACATGGCCTGATGGAATTGATTATACCATCTTCCACCATTCCATCATTTCCTTATATTCTTGGAAAAATACTATTTAAATTACCCGAAATAGCATTTTTTCCCTTTCTCTCGTGGATCTCCTTAATGACTTTAGTTATTGAGGTTGTTAAGTTTGTACTTCTGAAATTTACCTTATTTTGGATGGGAGGTTCTTTAATATTGTCGAATTGAGGTTCCGGATATGCTTCTTGATCAATGACATGCATAAAAACTTGCACGTTGTCAAAAGCAATAGTAGGAATCGAAACCGATCTTTCCTCAACTTATTCCTTAAAGACAATATCTCTAACCTTATTTCTCCCCCCAAACTCAACATCCTCAAAAATGTTGCAGTTCCCGTTTCAAAAATTTGACTTAAGTGTGGGATTATAAAATTAATAGCCCCTTAACGACTTTATTTTCTTTATTTGTTTTCTTGCCCTTATCTTTAGAGGTGTTTGCCAAGTGAACACTTTCAGTTCTGTCCTGCTTCAACTTTTCTTCCTCTTGCACACAAAATAGAATGAGCTCATTTAGAGTTCATTTATCCCTTTGATAGTTACAACTGACCTTAAATTGACTGAATTGTGCAAGAAGCTTGCACACTATGAAATGAGCTCGTTGAGAGTTCATTTCTACTTTGACAGTTATAACTAACTCTAAATTAACTATATTGTGCTGGAAGCGATATCAATATCAAATGTTCGAGCAAGTCATTAGACGAGTCGAGTTTTAGTTCCTTAAGTTTTGAAGCAGTGTGAGACATCTACACGATGTACTCCCTTATTTTCCCATTGTCTTTATACTTTATTGAAATCAAGCTTTGCATAAGCGTGCTTGTTTCAGCCTTATCGTTTTACGCAAAACGTTTCTTAATTTCGGCAAGGAATTCATTGGCATCATTTACATCCTCAGATACTATGCCACTAAAGGCTTCCGGAATGTCGCACTTAATGATCATGAGACTCACGTAATTTAAGCAATCCCACTTCTCAAAGTTCTTCATTTGATTAGATGAACTTTCATCCGTAAGAGGAGCATGTTGCTCAATCCTTAGTACACGGTCTAGATCGATGCAGCCAACGAAAAGTTAATGTTCTTGTTTTGATCCTTGAAGTTTATTTCATAAATACAGGGATTAAATTTGAGCTTGTAGATATACTACTAGCAGAATTTGAAACCGAATAGAGAACACTTAAACAAAATAGCTCACATAAATACCTTATTATGCAAATCATATTTTCAAATAATGGTAGGGCCCATCACAAGATACCTAGCACAACATCAATATTTACTCTTTGGACAGAAATATTGACTTGTAAGTGGTACTCTTGGCGTAGTAATCAAACACTGACAGTAAGACATGTCAACCAACAAACTTTTCTTTGGACCGATTTATTGATCACACGTAAAACCAAATAACCGTCGCGTATTTATCACCACAAGTTCATGTGAAATTCGGGCCAAATATTGATCTTCCTTTGGGCCGATCAATATCCGCATGAAATAACACACAAACACCTAATTTTTCCTTAGTGCAGTGATCAAACACTGGCAATAAGACATGTTAACCAATAAACCTTTCTTTGGACCGATTTATTGGTCACACGTTAAACCAAATAATTGCCACGTGTTTATCACCACAGGTGCATGTGAAATTCGAGCCAAATATTGACCTTCCTTTGGGCCGATCAATATCCTCAATGAATAACACACACAAATACCTTCTAATATTCAAAGTTAATTAATATCCACAAGAGAGGTTGCTTTGTCAACATGTTGCTTCAATTAATTTACTTTCGAATATTATATCTCTCAAAAGAGTTCGATGCACCAAAATTTGAAATTGAAATCCACTGATTTGCATATATATATATATGACTTTAGGATTTGAATTATAGAATTCAAAACTTTAGAATAAAGCAATTCTTAAGTTGTGAGAGTCTAATTGCAATATTCTTAAACATTAGGTGGCCAATTATGTAAAATTTTAAGCTTGAAGGGCTTAAATTACAATTTTCCCAAAACTTTATTGGCCAATTTAGAGAAATTTCAAGCATTAGGTCCCAATTTGAAAGAAAATTAAACTTTAGAGGTCCAAAATAGTGAATTTTCAATCTTTAAAGGTTGATTTTTGAAAATTTTCAAACTTTAGGAGCCAATTTAGCAAATTCCCAAACTTTAGGGACTTAATTTTAAAAAAAATTCAAACTTTAATGACCAATTTTGAAAATTTCCAAACTTTTGTGATTGAATTAGAAAATTTTCAAACTTTAAGGACCAAATTAAAGAATTTCATAACTTTAGGTGCTTTATTAGAAAATTTTCAAATTTCAGGGACTGAAAATGAAAATTTTCAAACTTTAAGGAACCAAATTAGAGAATTCTCAAACTTTAAGGGATCAAATTAGAGAATCTTCAAGCTTTAGGGACCATTTTTGAAAATTCTCAAACATTAGGGGCTGAAATATTATACCTTCAACCTTAAAGGTACCAATTTTGAAAATTTTCAGACTTTAGGGACTGTTTTAGAAAAATTTCAAACTTTAGAGGCTGAATTATAAAACCCTTAACTTTAGAGACCCAACTTTAATAATTTATAACCTTAGGGGCTAAAGTTATAAATTCAAAAACTTGAAAGGCCAACTTAAATAATTTTGTAACTTTAGGGGCTGAATTATAAATTCCAGAACTTGAGAATTTAAACTTTAATTCAAAACAATTAGGGAGGACCAGATGTGCAAATTATTCAATTATCCAAAATTGCACAAAGAGTCCTCAAAATCATCAAATATTCAGCGTAGGTCCCTGCCTTCAATCTGATTTCGCAACAACTAGGGTTTTCAACCCTAGCCCGCCACCTCCTCCGCACCTAACGGCGCTGCTTACCTTCGCGAAGCAGCACCGCGTGCTGTGCAGCACCGTTCCCGGCGTTGTCCATTGTGACGCAGCGCCATCCCTGGCGCTGTGCTCCTGCAGTGCCCTGTCCTCCAACCTGCGCGGCACCCGTCGCCAATGCCGGCGACGACTTAATCGCCGGCCACACTTAATCCAAAACCAAATTCCATAACCCATAACCAGATTCAATATTTCAAAAAAACCAAACTCATATTTACTTCAACAGAAACACTCGATGCAGTAAGGAAGTTAGAAAATATTTCTGAATCCATACACCATCCAAAAATTCGACCACAACAGATTTCGAAAGCCATACCTTGACTTCGAAAAATATATACATACGCAAAGAAATTTTAATTGGCTGAAGACCCAAGCTCACATATCCAACACAGAAATTCTGATTTCGCATATACAGACACGATTGATTTTAATTCATGATGAAATCAATATATATTCATATTCTTATCCACCACAGACAGAGAGAAAAAAAATTGATTTGGTAGAAACCTTAATTTCGCATATACATAATTAGGTTTTATGCGTTCGAAATTGATCTGATAATTCAACACGATGTTGACTCTGATACCACTTGTTAGAAAATTTCTATCACAGATAAATTATTTATCCAGGATCCAAAATCATCATATTGGAATTATCAAGAATTAAATAACTTAAGTGGAAGCGTACCTTAATCAAACGTGATTCACGATGAACGATTCGGTTGGTTGGATCTTCCAAATCAATACGTAGTCCTTATTTTCTCTCCGATGATGGGATGTCAGACAGAATGAACAGTACGTAGGATTCAGGGACCATAACCGACTTTATATACTGAATTGCCAATTAACCTAATCCGGCCCATCATGAATTAGGTAATGGCCTGGTATCTACACATAAAAGCCCATACATTTAATTAGATGCATTAAAGCCAGATATATCAAATCCTTATTAGATCACTTTAATTAGGCTTAACCAAATTGATAGCCTTTTATTCAATACACAATAATTCACATATAAGCCCACACGATTGATTAAAATCCTTACAATCTCCCACTTGGGCTATATGTGTAACCTTACAATTGTGTATCAATTGATAAGTGTATTTTATACACTTATTTCTATCCTAAAAGTAGGATTTTATATGTTTGTTTTAGAATATTCGCTATTTATTTTGTGTTAATTGTTTACATTTCAGAAATAATCCCAAAGTCGAGAAAACAAAGGAATTGAAGCTAAAATTGAGCAATTGGATGTAAAAGGGGTCAAAGTGAGCAAATCAAGAATGGATACAGTCAATCAAATGGTTAATTTGAAGAAAAAATCAAATTTCGAAGAAATCAGAAGTTCAGGGGTTAAATTGCAACAATCAGAAGTTGGAAGACTTGCTGTGCAATTAAAAGACAGGGACCAAGTTGCAGAATTTAAAAGATAAAAATTGCAGCCAGAATTACAACCGTGCGGCCGCACGGTTGAAAAAGGCGTGCGGTCGCACGGTCAAAAAATTCGGCGACTGAAGTTTACCTGCAGAGTCATGCGACCGCGTGTTTTTGAACCGTGCGGCCGCACGGTAGTCCCGACTGGGCCTCAGCTGGGCTTTTTACGCGGAATTCAGCAGTTTTCTCCATAATTAACCTAATTCTCATGAGCATCTATATATACCAGACCTAAGGCACGAAATTAGGGGTTCCCAACTTGCTAAATTCATGCCAAAACGCTGTCGAAGTGCCGAGGGATCCATTGAAAACTAAAATAAAGATTAAACTAAAAAAATTGACAAATTTGATTTTAAACAAATGAAAATAAATGCGTTAGAATTATGAATCCATTTTGACTCTATCATCCATATCTTAACCAATTATTTAAATACAATTCACGAGGTTTTGAAAATCCATATTCCTAATGCTGTCAAGACTCCCTTTCGGACAAGAATCAACACCTATTTCTATACACAATCCGACTATATTTCTATGACGAATCTAAATGTATAGAAAAGCATTACAAGTTTTGTGAATATTATAGCAGATAACACAAAGCATAGGGGTATATTTCTATCCCCTATCGGACTTTGTGGCAATCAAAACAAGTCTAATGAAATCTCAATCTTTTTAACTTAAGAAATCACAACCTAAAATCATACAACTAGTGATCAAGTAATTGCATGATAGAAAAAGCATAATTCAATTGCTCAAAATCATGAATTGCATAAATTAAATAATAAATTAAAACATGGAGTCAAGTAATCAAAACTTCATCACAATTCCAACACAATTAACCTAGCCTAGAAACATAATAGAAAATAAATAACAAGAGATATGAAAAGATGTAACCCAATTCATCTCCTTGCAATTATTTCTTCAATCTTGATTTTAGCCTCCTATGGATCCCTCGGCACTTCGACAGCGTTTTGGCATGAATTTAGCAAGTTGGGAACCCCTAATTTCGTGCCTTAGGTCTGGTATATATAGATGCTCATGAGAATTAGGTTAATTATGGAGAAAACTGCTGAATTCCGCGTAAAAAGCCCAGCTGAGGCCCAGTCGGGACTACCGTGCGGCCGCACGGTTCAAAAACACGCGGTCGCATGACTCTGCAGGTAAACTTCAGTCGCCGAATTTTTTGACCGTGCGACCGCACGCCTTTTTCAACCGTGCGGCCGCACGGTTGTAATTCCGGCTGCAATTTTTATCTTTTAAATTCTGCAACTTGGTCCCTGTCTTTTAATTGCACAGCAAATAACCTTATGAGTACTCAAAATTTTGCTATCATTACTGAATGCATCCCCAAACAATCTGGTCCATCAATTATATCAACATAGGATCAAAGCGGCTTTCGCTACATTAATCGTAACTAAACCTTCAATGGTCACGTATATCGACATAACTGAATGACATGGATCAAGTATGGATGTGTAGCATGGAAATTACATGTAATGTGATCTTCAACATGCCTATTTCCAACTGGTCCAACTTTAGTGAGATCATCCTTAAACAAGTTCAGAGATAATAAACCTGAAACCTTACAGCTGTAAATAACTTTAACTTTAAACTGTATCCAAAAAGACAATAAATGTGTCTAATGCACCCAAAATACAAACTCCCACTGAAACCAAATATCCTTAAGAAATACAACACCCATATGAGTAATGTACTCATGAAAGACCTCGGGTTGTAATACTTTAGTAAGCGGATCCGCAATTATGGAGTTTGTCCTAATGTGCTCTTATTGACACGTGTCCACTCTGAATTGTATCCTTCACAACCAGGAACTTATGTCAATGTATTTTGACTTAGTTGAGCTCCTGTTGTTATTGGAATATAAATCTGCTGAGTTATTGTCACAATATAACTTTAGTGGTCTTTCTATACCGTACAGAATACGCAGCCCAGTGAAAAAATTTCGCAGCTATATTCCATAATTAGATGTCCCCAAAATTACTACAAACTGTGCTGCCAAGTGAAAGAAGCTAAAGTGTCTGTTAAGCACTCCATCCGGAAATAGCTCCTCCAACCAGCAGATAAATGTAGCCTTATGTGGATCTTTTACTTTCTTGGCATCTAGTAAAAATCGGAATCATAATACCATATGATCTCCAACTGATCCGATTTTATGTATGTCAGCATGTAATCTTTTGTTCTCTTTAAATACCTTATAACCCATGTTTGGCTGCTTTCCAAATGATCCATCCCAGGGTTACTTAAATATCTCCTTAGTATCCCAATAACGTATGCAATATCCGAACGCATACAAATTTGAGTATATATCAGATTCCCATAGCTTAACTATATGGGAGCCTCTGCATTTCTTTAACTTCAAGATAACTTTTCGGGCATTAGTCGAGACTAAATTTGTCTCCCTTAGCGATAGGGCTGTCCCCTGATTTACTGTCTTGCATGCCAAACCTCTTAAGTACTTTATCGATATAGCCCTTTTGTGACAATTCAAGAATACCCCGAGAACAATCCCGGTGTATCTGAATTCCTAATACAAAAGAGACGTCACCAAGATTTTTAATCTCAAAATTCCTTGACAAAAAATCTCATAATTTTATGTGACATACCTATATCATTAGTGGCAAGCAATAATCAACATATATAACCAGAAAAATATACTTACTCCCACTGAACTTGTAATACATACAATCATCAACAACATCAATCTCAAGACCAAATGAGATAATTACTTGATGAAATTTGTATTACCTTTAACGAGAAGCTGGCTTGAGCACATAAATGGATTTCTTTAATTTGCAAACCATTAGCTTTGGGTCTACTGACACAAAGTGTTCTGATTGCACCAAATAGATCGTCCCATCAATGTCGCCATTGAGAAACGCCACCTTAGTATCCATTTGATGTAACTCGAGGTCAAAATGTGCAACAACCTAACTTTCCTGAAAGAGTCTTTCATTGAAACCGAAGAGAAAGTCTCTTTATAGTCAATGCCATCAATCTGTGTAAAGCCCTTAGATACAAGACGAACCTTACATCTTTCCACATTACCTTTCGAATCCTTCTTGGTTTAAAAATCCATTTAAGACCAATGGGTTTCGTACCTTCTGGTAATGGGACAAGATCCCAAACTTTATTATCTTGCATATGCTTATACTCCTTATTTATGACATCAATCCACTTTTGAGAGTTAGAACCCTGCATGGCCTGATGGAATTGATTGGACCATATTTCACCATTCCATTATTTCCTTATGTTCTTGGAAAAATACTATTTAAATTATCCGAAATAGTATTTTTCCCTTTCTCTCGTGGATCTCCTTAATGGCTTTAGTTATTGAGGTTGTTGAGTTTGTAATTCTGAAATTTACCTTATTTTGGATGGGAGGTTCTTCAACATTGTCTAGTTGAGTTCCGGATATGCTTCTTGATCAATGACATGTATAGAAACTTGCACATTGTCAAAAGCATTAATAGGAATCGAAACCGATCCTTCCTCAACTTATTCCTTAAGGACAATATCTCTAACCTTATTTCTCCCCCCAAACTCAACATCCTCAAAAAATGTTGTAGTTCCCGTTTCAAAAATTGACTTAAGTGTGGGATTATAAAATTAATAGCCCCTTAACGACTTTATTTTCTTTATTTGTTTTCTTGCCCTTATCTTTAGAGGTGTTTGCCAAGTGAACACTTTCAGTTCTGTCCTGCTTCAACTTTTCTTCCTCTTGCACACAAAATAGAATGAACTCATTTAGAGTTCATTTCTTCCTTTGATAGTTACAACCGACCTTAAATTGACTGAATTGTGCAAGAAGCTTGCACACTATGAAATGAGCTCATTGAGAGTCCATTTCTACTTTGACAGTTATAACTAACCTTAAATTAACTGTATTGTGCAGGAAGCGATATCAATACCAAATGCACGAGCAAGTTATTAGACAAGTCGAGTTTTAGTTCCTTAAGTTTTGAAGCAGTGTGAGACATCTACATGATGTACTCCCTTATTTTCCCATTACCTTTATACTTTATTGAAATCAAGCTTTGCATAAGCGTGCTTGTTTCAGCCTTATCGTTTTTCACAAAACGTTTCTTAATTTCGGCAAGGAATTAATTGGCATCATTTACCTCCTCAGATACTATGCCACTAAAGGCTTCCGGAATGCCGCACTTAAATGATCATGAGACTCACGTAATTTAAGCAATCCCACTTCTCAAAGTTCCTCATTTGATTAGATGAACTTTTATCCGTAAGAGAAGTATGTTGCTCAATCCTTAGTACACGGTCTATATCCATGCAGCCAACGAAAAGTTAACGTTGTTGTTTTGATCCTTGAAGTTTGTTCCATAAATATAGGGATTAAATTTGAGCTTGTAGATATACTACTAGCAGAATTTGAAACTGAATAGAGGACACTTAAATAAAATAGCTCACATAAGTATCTTATTATGCAAATCATACTTTCAAATAATGGTAGGGCCCATCACAAGATACCTAGCACAACATCAATATTTAGTCTTTGGACAGAAATATTGACTTATAAGTGGTACTCTTGGCGTAGTAATCAAACACTGACAGTAAGACATGTCAACCAACAAACCTTTCTTTGGACCGATTTATTGATCACATGTAAAACCAAATAAACGTCACGTATTTATCACCACAAGTTCATATGAAATTCGGGTCAAATATTGACCTTCCTTTGGGCCGATCAATATCCGCATGAGATAACACACAAATACTTAATTTTCCCTTAGTGTAGTGATCAAACACTGGCAATTAATGATTATTTACCCAACAAACATATTTTTAAATATAATTTACCAAAAAGATGTCATTTTATGCTCTATATACTGAAAATAAAAAATAGTGGTTGGAATTGCTGCAACATTTTAGTGTAAGCTTTACTTTTAGTGGGCTTTTATTTCTCAAAAAAAGTCAAGGATAAACAAATTAATGCAATTACCTATAAGTCAGCCAATTTTGACTTGATATAAACCAAAAATAAACATAGGTTATGGTGTGTTGAGAACTAAAGAAAGAACAATTCTATTATTTTACATTGTTTATTGGCAATCATCAAAATAAACTGAATTAACATCTCAAAATTCACCTTCAAATTAATTGCTAAAAATTGATTCATTAAACTAAAAAGTAGGAAAATAAAATTAATCTGAAATGAAATTCATTAGAATTCGTGACAATAGTCGATGATATGAAGTTTTGAGATCTAGCTAGTAATAATTCTAGGCCCAAAGCAAAAATAAATAAAACTAAAAAATTAAAATTAAATAAAGGCAACTTGATGAGCAGCGTGTCATAGTAGTTGGTTACGTGTATGAAGTTTCAAAATTTCATGTTAGAAGAAATTAACAATTTTACAATACCTAACTAAAATCCTTGACCATGTAGCTATAATATAATTAGTCACTTCAGGATATGAGTTATCGAACTTTCATTCACCAAATTTTCTACACCTAAGTGAATCCTTGACCAACTTTAATTAAAATGTTTACAACATCTCAATACATAATTATTCTTTAAATTCTTTTTATTTACTAGAAAAATAAAATATCATGTCACGATTAGTCAAATATATATAGTGGGTTATAAACAGGGATGGATCTATTTGAGGACCAATGGGGGCCGCCCCACTGAGAAAAAAAAAAGGGTTGGTGCTGAAATACATCAATTGGGTTGAGGAATAAAATCTTGCTTAATATTTTGTTTGAGAAGTCAGCGTTTGGTGCTACTAGTTTAGATTTGATAATTTTTTATGAAATGTTGGATTCCACTCTTGCCTTCTGGTATGTCATCGATGCAGCTTCTGGTATGTCATCGATGCAGAGTTCTGTGTTTATAACCAAGAATTATTTTTCTTTTCATTTAAACTTTGTCTTTTTTTTTTTTTTTTTTGTTAGAGCGTACGATGTAACTGGAATGGTTAGGGGAACCACCTAATAGCGTTATTCCGATCTTACAATGATGAATTAATTGGGTGCTAGGATCTTCATGAAATAGAATTTTGCACTAATTTGTTGTTCTCAAAATTTTCAGGTTGGATTTTCCGGAGATGATGCTCCAAGGGTCGTCTTCCCAAGCATTGTGGGACGTCCTCGACACACTGGTATAATGGTTGCTTGGCATGGGCCAAAAGAATGCCTATGTTGGAGACGAGGCTCAATCAAAGAGAGGTATTTTGGCCCCCACTCACTCAAAATCCCGACTCCGTCCCTGTTATAAATTTCAAGAATCAATCTCAATTTGATTGGTATGAAATAATAATTTAATTTTCGCAAATAGAGTGAAAATTACAAGGTAGAGAAATTGGACATTAATATAATTTTCGCCTACTATTATTAACTTTTTTAAAAAATAGACAATAAAATATTGATATGTCGTTATTTATTAACAATCGTTTGTAAATGATTTATCAAACATTGGCTTATTTTTTAAAAATGTCATATTGAGTTATAAGAATTGCAAAAACAAAATCCTAAATTATATCAGTAAGTTACGAAAATTATTTTAAAAAAAAAAGTTACAACAAACACCATATCTGAGTACATCATCGTACGAAATTCAAAAAACATGCTGGATTTTAGATTAACCCCTATGATTCGGTTCCAACATTAATGCAGATGAAAAAATCAATAGAATCATAACTGACCATACCAAATAAAGAAATAATATATCGACAATTGAAAACACGTTTTTCGTTGAAGTCAAAATACAAAATTCTTAATCACAAATCATAATCAGTTCAACATAGAATCAGTTTAACATTGCTGCTAAATCAAAAATTCTCTGAATGATACCATGAAATCACTCTGAGTTAATTATACACGCTACCGTGAAGCATCTAATTCATTGAAAGGAGGAGAACAACAACATAGTGATCGTGGCCATGAGAAAATTAAAATGTTATTTATGTAATTTTATTTATGTCTATTTTTTCTTAATAAAGAAAATATTTAAAATTATAGTGTAGGAAATAACTTTTGTAGTTGCAATATAGCAACTTTTAACATTTATAAACAAAACGTTGTCTAACACATTCTAATTCATATTTCATATTCAACTTGAATCAAAACAGTTTGGTATGTTGAAACTATTGATAATTGGTCCAGTTTAGCCCCAGCCCAATCTGTAGAAGGTACTACGCGCAAAATTCATGTTTGTTGGAGCAGCTAGTCACTGGTGGGAATTTGTCTCGCGTACTAAGACTGAGGAGGAACAATATAACTTGACTTGGGAACAGTTTAAGGATGATGTGCTGTCAAAATATTTTGAACCCTAATTGTGCTTAGGGCTAGGTTTAAGGTGTTTTTGACTGTATTATGTTATGTTTTTCATTATGAACATTTAGACAACTTTGATTATTGAATAGATTGAGATTTCTCTCTAAAAAAGGAGGATTCCTTTTCTTGTTCTTCAAGAACACCAATTTCGAACTTATCAAGGAAGTTGACAAGTCCTTGTGCCGTTTCGAAAACCTTAGTTCTTCAATCCGCATATCCGCATTGTCGAATCTTCGCGTCGTGATTGTTAGGTCAATGTCCTATTGTCAATTCTAATTTTTCCAGTTATTTTAATTCTTGTTTCTTGTGTTTGTTGCTTAATTTAGATCTTTCCTATTGTCGTGTCGTTTATTCCGCATTTTCGTCGCATTTCCCGATTGAGATCGCGTTAGTAATTCATTGTAATTACCAAGGTTAACTAGTTTTTACTTTGTCATGTCTTTACTCACATTATCTAGTTAGGAACTCACCACCAAACCAAACCTTTTGTATTACTTGACTTTTCAATTAAAATGAAATCAACAAGTTTAGTTACAAATTAATCAATCTTCGTGAGTACAACAATCTCTCATCACTTTACTGCTTTAACGCATGTTGTGCACTTGCAGTGCATAGTTTTAGTTAGCACTTTACTTTGAAGGGAAGATTGATAAGGGTGACGAAAACATTGCAGGGAAGAAAAGAGAAATTTTTGCATTAAATTCTTATAGTTGACGTTAAAGTTTCTTAGTTTAGCGTGAAGAGAAAGGCCAAGAAAGATATGAGAAATACTACATCACCAGCCACCTCGTGAAGTGAAGATTATTTGAGAAATTGTAGTTGTAGAGCAATTGGTCCATTTTTTGATCTGCCCATCAACCTTGCCCAGTAGTCAGGACTTGGGCTTTCTGAATATGTCCAAAAACTGAGCCCATTTTAATGTCATTATCCGGTGCAAAACCGTGCTTCTAGAATCACGCTTTTATCCTTTCTAACTGATCTTGTTACAACCGTTGATCACTTCCACATGGAGTAGTTCAGGCCGTTGGATCAATCTTGAATGATACACTATATGAAGAGCCAAAGGTGTCCAGATTCATCATTCTGATTGGAACCCATTCATTCTCTCTTTCTGAACTCTCTTGAACTCTCTCTCTCTCTTCGCCTCTTTTGATTGTGGCGATTTCACTTTCTTACACTTTGTTTTTCAGTAGAATTTTGTAGTTTTCTTCTGAAATTGTTAAGAGGTGCCCTTGTGTTCTTGTAAACACAATTTGTTTCTGTTTTTTAGAGTTTTTGTTGAATATTTGTACGCGATTTACATATTTTGGTATTTAGGGTTCTCTGTAAATTTCTTGAATTTTATTCAAACTTTTATACAATTCTTGTAAAGGTGTTTGTAAATCAATAATATTTCTCAGTTTTTGGTTTGGTTTACACTCGATTTCTCTACAGTGGTATCAGAGCCTTAAGGTTTTCTGATTTGGGAAAATTTCTTAGGGTTTTTTCGTTTGGGTTTCAGGGATCTTTGTTTTTCTTTTGAAACTTCAAAAATTTTGTGTTAAAACCCTAGATCCTAAGACTCAGGGTTGATTTCTAAAACCTTTGAGTTCTTTGTGTGGATCTGTATATTTGGCTACGGATCTTGTGGTAACTTGGCATCTTGGTTATTGATCTTGAAAGATCTGAAGTCAGATCTGATTTTGCTTGGAAATTTCAAAAAGAAATTCTGAAAAAAAACACTGCAATCAGGTGATATCTTGAAATTCCTTAGGGTTTTCTTAATAACTTTGTTTTTCCTTTCTTTTTCCCTCTGTTGAAGCCCTCTTGGACCATTTTACTCACCTTTGTCCAGGATTCCTTTTGAGAATCCGGGAATCTGAGGGAGTTCTTGGCCGATCCAAGTTGGGTTGAGGGAAAGAAAGTTATAATCTCTGATTCTTGCACTTAGTTTCAGTTACTACTGTATAATTTGATATCTGCAGTACTAAGCTTGTGCCTTGTGTTGTATTCTGTACAAATTGAAACTTGTAAAATCCTGGCGTTTACTTGGTTGCATAATATTGCCTACTTTGTATTATTCCTGCTCTTTGTTGTATATTTGTTCATCCCCATATTTGCCTTAATCATGAACACTGCTAAGGTAGAAGTAGAAATATGGAATGGGAAGGGGGACTTTAGTTTATGGAGACAGAAAATTAAAGCCCTATTACTTCAATTAAAATGTGCTAGAGCCATTGATGAAACCTATCCTGAAAACATGACTGAGGAAAGAAGAACTGAATTAGATGAATTAGCCTGGAGTACCCTGTTCCTTCACCTTTCTGATACTATGATTAGAAAAGTAGGGGATACTAAAACTGCTGCAGACCTATGGGATAAACTTGAAGAACTTTTCCTTACTGTTTCATTATCGAACAAATGTTTTCTATGGAAACAATTTTTTAGCTTTAAGTTTGATCCTACCTTAGGTGCTGAAGAAAACATAGACAGGTTTAATAGGATAACTCAGGATCTTCTAAATGCAGGAGAAAAAACCACTGAAGATCAAAAGGTTGTGTGTTTGCTAAATGGCATGGGAGATAAATATAAGGACATTAGAAATGCTTTAGAGTATGGAGGGCAAAAATTATCTGTTGAAATAATATACACATCTCTTAAGAATAAGGAATTGGAATCCAGGTCTGAGCACAAAGAGGCTTATAATGTTGAGTCCACTTCATATAGGGGTAGAAACTCATTTAGAGGAAATTTAAGACCCTGGACCCAAAATAAAAACAATCCTAGACAGGCTAAAGAATATCAAAATAGAAATTTCATACCAAACAAACCTAGGGATAAGAAGTATGATCATAAGAGTTTTAATCAAAACAGGTTTGAAACTAAAAGGTATGAAAATAAAATTAATAGGAAGCCTGATGAAACTAGAAAGTGTTTTTACTGTGGGAAGATAGGTCATTTGGTTGAAAAGTGCTTTAAGAAAATAAGAGATGATGCTAGAAACAAACATCAGGAACCTGCAGACATCCAAAACAATAGTGGAGTAGTTTATGTCACAACCACTTCCAATTTGAAAGATGATTGGATCTTAGACTCAGGTTGTACTTTCCATATATGCCCTTATAGGGATTTATTTGATACCTTCTCTGTGCATACTTCTGGTTCTGTGAAACTAGGAAATGATGTATCCTGTGACATAAAAGGAATATGTACTGTGACCTTAAAACTAGCTGATAATAACAATTTGACCCTGAATCAGACTAGATATGTCCCTGATTTAAGAAGAAACCTAATATCTTTAGGTATTTTAGATGATGAGGGTTATGAAATAAGACTCAGCAGTGGATACATAAATATTTTGAAAAATAATTTGTTGTGTTTAAGCACAGTTAAGACCAATGGCATTTATATTTTGTCTGTGAAATATTCTCTTCATACTTCTCTGACTATTGAAACTGTTGATGTTAATCTTTCTGATTTGTGGCATAAAAGATTAGGCCATGTAGGAGAAAAAGGACTTAAAAGGTTAGAGAAAAATGGATTTTTTGGAAAGAATATTTTTCAAAAACTTAGTTTTTGTGAAGAATGTGTTTTGGGAAAACAACAAACTTCTTCATTTGGCAAAGCTGTTCATAAATCCAAGGTAATTCTTGAATATTTGCATGCAGATCTTTGGGGTCCAGCTCCAGTTAACACAGTTTCTGGTTTTAGATATTTTTTGTTGATTATTGATGACTATTCCAGAAAGTCTTGGGTTTATTTGTTAAAAACCAAAGACCAAACTGTTACTGTTTTCAAAAATTTCATTACCTTGGTTGAAAATTTGAAAAACAAAAGGGTTAAAGTGATCAGGACTGACAATGGTTTGGAGTTCTGTAATTTTGAATTTGATGAGTTTTGTAAAAATCAAGGCATACTTAGACATAGGACTGTCTCATACAGTCCACAACAAAATGGGGTTGCAGAGAGGATGAACAAGACCTTGTTAGAAAGAACAAGGTGCATGTTAATCCAATCAAATTTGCCAAAAATATTTTGGGGGGGAGCAGTTAAAACTGCATGTTTTCTTATCAACTTGTGTCCTTCCAGTGCTGTGAACTACAGCATTCCAGATCTGGAATGATGCAGTTCCAGATTATTCTGTTCTGAAAATTTTTGGCTGTTCTGCCTATGCTCATCAGGTTCAGCCCAAACTTGAACCAAGATCTTTAAAATGTGTTTTCGTTGGTTATGGGGAAGGGGTTAAAGGTTATAGACTTTGGGTCAAAGAACAAAGTGGATTCAAAGTTATTTTAAGCAGGTCTGTTATTTTTAATGAAAAGTTTTTCCCTTGCAAGTTTGAAAAGAATGAAAATCCACTTTGTGAAAAGGATTTTTTGACAACTGAAGTAAGCTTTGATGATTCTTACTTTCAGCCTGAGCAACCCCAACATTTGCATAATAATGTGCCTGCATCACCTGCACCCACTTCTCCCACATTGTCTGAACATGATGAACTTGTTTTAGATAATTATCAACTTGCCAGAGATAGGACTAGAAGAGAAATTAGACCCCCTGTTAGATTTGATGATTATGAATCTTATTCTGCTTCTGTTTTGTCTACCTCTTTTGATACTGAACCTGCTTCATTTGAAGAAGCCATGGAATCAAAAGATAAAAATTTGTGGATTGCTGCCATGTAAGAGGAAATGAATTCCCTAATTAAGAATGAGACTTGGACTTTGGTAGAAAGACCCCCTAATAAGAAACTAATTGATTGCAAATGGATATATAAAATAAAAGATGGGGATTCAGAAGGGGGCAAACCTAGATATAAGGCTAGGTTAGTTGCTAAAGGGTTTTCACAAAAAGAAGGCATAGACTATACTGAAATATTTTCTCCTGTTGTGAAATATACTTCTATTAGAATCCTGTTTGCCTTAGTTGCTCAAAATGATTTGGAACTTGAGCAAATGGATGTGAAAACTGCATTTTTGTATGGTATGATTGATGAAACCATTTATATGTCTCAACCAGAAGGTTTTGAACAGAAATCTAAAACTGATCTGGTGTGTTTGCTTCAGAAATCCCTTTATGGTCTGAAATAAGCACATAGACAATGGTACAAAAGATTTGATAATTTCATTCAAAGCCTAAAATTTCAGAAAAGTTCATATGACTCATGTTTTTACTTTAAAAATGATTTTTCTGATCCTATGTATCTTCTTCTATATGTGGATGATATGCTTATAGCTGGTAAAGACCTGTAGGCTATTTCCAGTCTTAAACAAAATTTAAAAACTGAATTTGAAATGAAAGACTTAGGACCAGTTAGGAAAATTCTTTGTATTGATGTTTTTAGAAATAAAACTGCAGGGAAAATTTTTCTGAATCAAAAGAGTTACATTGAAAAATTTTTGAAAATTTTTTCTCTATTTGATTCTAAATCTGTTTCACTTCCACTACCTGCTCATTTTAAGCTTTCTAGTGATCAATGACCTAAAAATGCAGAAGAGTTTCATAGAATGAAAAATGTTCCTTATTCAAATGCTGTAGGATCTGTTATGTACTTAATGGTCTCAACCAGACCAGACATTGCTTTCTCTGTCAGTGTTTTGAGTAGATTTATGAGTAATCCAGGGGAACCCCATTGGGAAGCTCTTAAATCTTTATTGAAATATTTGAAAGGAACCTTGAATTTGAGTCTTATGTTTTCAAAATCCAAAACTGCTTTTGAACTTAAAGGATTTGTAGACTCTGACTTTGCTGGCAATATTGACAACAGAAAGTCTACATCTGCCTATTTTTTCACTCTTAATTCTGCCTGCATCAGTTGGAAAGCACAACTTCAGAAATTAGTTGCACTTTCTTCAACTGAAGCAGAGTAAATCTCAGCCACTGATGCAGTTAAAGAATGCATGTGGCTGAGAGATTTACTTTCTGAAATTGGTTGTTTGAGTAAACCTGAAATTGAAATTTGTACTGATAGCCAGAGTGCTTTATATCTTTCTAAAAATCCTGTGTTTCATAATAGGTCCAAACATATAGATGTCAAATTTCATTTCATAAGGGACATCATTGAAAAAGGTTTTGTGAAAATGATTAAGATTCCTACTCAGTTAAATCCGGCAGATGCTGGAACTAAAATCATACCTATCACTAAGTTTAAGGATGCTCTGAATTTTCTTAACATTTTGGAGTTTAATACTGCTTTACTGCATTTTGCACGGAATTAAGTGTTTGGGAGTATAGCTTGTAGATACTGAAGGACTTCAGGACTGATCAAAGGAGCTGGAATGACATAGCTGCAGTCTGAACCAATTGAGGGGAAGATTTGTAGAGCAATTGGTCCATTTTTTGATCAGCCCATCAACCTTGCCCAGTAGTCAGGACTTGGGCTTTCTGAATATGTCCAAAAACTGAGCCCATTTTAATGTCATTATCCGGTGCAAAACCGTGCTTCCAGAATCACACTTTTATCCTTTCTAACTGATCTTGTTACAACCGTTGATCACTTCCACATGGAGCAGTTCAGGCCGTTGGATCAATCTTGATTGATACGCTATATGAAGAGCCAAAGGTGTCCAGATTCATCATTCTGATTGGAACCCATTCATTCTCTCTTTCTGAACTCTCTTGAACTCTCTCTCTCTTCGCCTCTTCTGATTGTGGCGATTTCACTTTCTTACACTTTGTTTTTCAGTAGAATTTTGTAGTTTTCTTCTGAAATTGTTAAGAGGTGCCCTTGTGTTCTTGTAAACACAATTTGTTTCTGTTTTTGAGAGTTTTTGTTGAATATTTGTACGCGATTTACATATTTTGGTATTTAGGGTTCTCTGTAAATTTCTTGAATTTTATTCAAACTTTTATACAATTCTTGTAAAGGTGTTTGTAAATCAATAATATTTCTCAGTTTTTGGTTTGGTTTACACTCGATTTCTCTACAGTAGTGTACATAAAATTAGTTTGAGAAAATTAAAATATTATTTATATAATTTTATTTATATTTATTTTTGTTAATAAAGAAAATATTTAAAATTATGGTGTAAGAAATAACTTTTGTGCTTGCAATATAGCAATCATCAACATTTATAAACAAAACGTTGTCTAACACATTCTAATTTATATTTCATATTCAACTTGAATCAAGAAAGTTTGGTAGTTGAAACGATAATGTATGGTTGGTGATGTGTGGTCCTTCATTGACCGGTCGTAGTCTTATCTTTCTCGCTTGCTTTATATGCGTTATATGCGTAAATACGGTAAATGTCCAAATATGGAACACTTCTTTTGAATTTGTCAAATGAATTAATCTATTTACACAATTATTTTAACAATGAAAATGACAATTAAGTAATGTGAAAGTATTATTATTATTGACTTAAAAGATAATGTGATATGTGAAAAAAATAAAAATAAAAAAAAAATTGTGACACGTAAACTAATTATCCTAATTTTCACACTCATTGTGAATGTAGTAAAATTATTTGTCCTAGATTATTATATATATATATATATATATATATATATATATATATATATATATATATATATATATATATTCACGTCACATATTTCCATTTGAAACGTGTTTCAAATGTGTGAGAACAAAATCCACATTGAACTAGTCAATTCATAAAGCGACATATGTATATTTTAATTTGATGGGAGAAAAAGGAAGTAGGGATGGTAACAATCAAAATTTTGAGTTTTGGTGATTATTAATTTTTTTTGAGCTTTTTTAATTGAACTTGTACACTTTCTGATCACCCACAATTTTGAGGATCTGTATTTGATGCAGAGGGAACTGAAATGGCGTAACATAATTATTCATTCACATGTATAAAAAGTTTCACTGGGAACAAGTAGAAAACTAAATTACACACAGCAAAAACTTGAAAATTACTGTTTTATAAGAAGAAATCTCAACGATTGAAATTTCCGGTGTATCGAAATTTGAAATGACCCTCAAAAGTTACCAAATTTCTTCAGCTACTTGTTCAACTGGCTGCAAAATAGAAATTACTTCAACAAGTCAGATGGTCAAGCGAATCCAAACCTCTTCTTTAATCAAAACATAGCCCTTGTTTGAGTCCCATTATTTCTCATTATTTTTACAAATTTTTTCTACAGTAATCAATCTCAATTATCCAAAAAAGTCAAGTCCACAATTTTTTACATTTCAAATCACTTTTTAACCATTAAATTTTCAAAACCCAAATTATAAATTGAAATAATGGAGCTCAAACATAAATTACTTACGGTTGAATGTCGATTATGATGGAGGTTGCCGGAGGCTTTGTGATTGTCCCAAAGGATATATTTGATAAAACTATGGCGACTCCTCCTCGGGCTGGCCGAGAAATCGCAGTTTCGGCCCGATCAATAGTGGTGACTTCGATTGTCTCCTGGCCCAGAACGCAAGGATTTGGGCCGTTTGGCACGGCGGCGTTTATACATGTCACCAAGTACTGTCTTCCACAGGCGGCGCCGTTGTCCCATATCCCCTCTCCAGCGGCGGCGAACATGTTGTTCATGGGGACCTTCCAGGTACTGTCGCCGTAGCACAGGTTCGCAGGAGCATCCTGAGCTCTAAGCGCAGGAGTATCCTGAGCTTTAAGCGCAATTTTTAACTTTTTTTTTTTTTTCAAATGTTGAGTGCGTGTGTTTGGTAAACATATTTTTTCTACGCAATTTCTCAAATCACTTTTTAATCACATATATTTTTTATTTCCATTTTTAACCACACATTTTACCTAAAAAACATAAAAAAATATATTTTTAAACAAAAAACTTATAACAACAGAAACTTAAATTTTGTTTTTTAATTTTTATTTTCCAACTATTTTGTTTTTTGCATCCATTTGGTAAAATAATATTTTTTTTATTTATAAACAACACAATTTTTCAAATCACTTTTTAACCACACACATTTTTTTTCTTCAATTTTCAATCATTATTTTTTACCTCAAAATCATAAATAAATAAGTTTATAAACCAAACAATGTTAAAAAACTGTTAATTATTTATTATATGTTTGATAAAATTAAAAATAATCTCTTTGATTTCGACTTTTGATGTATTTTTTTAAATTATTTGCAATATTTTTTTGTATGTAAAAAGTAATGGTTGAAAATTGAAGAGAAAAAATGCGTGTGGTTAAAAAGTGATTTGAAAAATTGTGTTGTTTATAAACCAAAAAAATATTATTTTACTAAATGGATGCTAAAAACAAAATAGTTGGAAAATAAAAATTAAAAAAAAAAAATTAAGTTTCTGTTTGTTAAAAGTTTTTTGTTTAAAAATATGTTTTTAGGTAAAATGTGTGGTTGAAAAATGGAGAGGAAAAATATATGTGGTTAAAAAGTGATTTGAAGAATTGTGTAGAAAAAAATATGTTTATCAAACACACGCACTCAACATTTAAAAAAAAAAGCGCTTGTAAAGCATGAGAACACCATGCATCAGTGTGTGTGTGTATATATATATATATATATTAATACTAGGTAGATTACACGGAAACAAGGAAAAAACTTACGCGTATATGGTGGATTGTAGAGACTAGCTGTTCCTACTTCAGCTTCAGAAAACGGATGGAAGAAGAGGGAGATTAAGACGAGGAAGATGAAGACGATGGAGTTGTGTTTTGACATTATGCTCTCTAACTTTCAGTACCAAACAGGCTGGAATTTATGAAAAGAAAAATGATAACTTTTATTGATTACAATTTTAAAACGTTCAGTAATGGATTTTGCCGAATACGTTTTTAGAGGGAACCATTTACCCTGTCTATATAGGCCTTGTAATCTAGCACGAACAACAAAAAAAAAAAAAAAAAAATTACTACTAATTATAAGTAAAATAAATAAATAAATAATATCTTGTTCTGCAACTCTAATAGTGACTGCATGTGCCGCTGCAAAGTTTGACCAATATGTTCACACTGCTCAACTCTGTTCGTTTAAGAAAGTAATGATCTGTTGATTATGGAGTCACTTGGTCAAGCTAGATGGATGAACTCGAATTGTCGAGAATATTTTCTCACTTTTCTTTTTAATAAAACTAGTAATTAACCCGTGTTATGCACGAAAGTTATTATTCGTAATATCAATTTTAATAAATATTCGTAAAATTTTAGTACTTATATATAATCAACACATAAATGTATAAAAAAAATTATCTATTACAATAATTATTAAGATTTAAAAAAATAACATAAGTAATTCAAATTATTAAAAAATTCTTTAAATAGTAAACGTCAATTTATATATATAAATAATAAATTATTATTGATTTCAATAATTTTAATGAATTATTAATAACTTCATTGAAAATATAAATTTAGTAGTTTTTTAAAGGTATATCACATTTGATGTAATATTATGTGCATGAATATTGATGCATATGAAATGTATCAGTATATTTCTCATAACTTTTACATTTGTCTTTTACATTTAATATACTTTTTAATTTTCATTCAAAAACATATATCACAATAATTAAAAAAGAAATAGTCAAAATATTTGAATTTAACCAATAAAACTTTATTTACAAAAATAATTAATCAAAATAATAATTTTGAAAATCTCGTGATTATAATGATACGACAACGAGTAAAGTTGGAGATTACAATTATACCAAAAATTATACCGTATAATCTTTAAAAATTATTAAAATTAAGAATGATTACAAAAGATTACTCATTCTATTAATATTATTAACTAAAAAAATCAAAGCATTAACTCTTCAATATTAACCTTCGTTAAATAACTTTTTTTATATATTATTTATAAGCAGCACATTTTTTCAACCCACTTTTTAACTACATATTTTTTCAAAACTGTTTTTCAATCTCACATTTTAACTCGAAACAAAAATATAATTGTTGAACAGAGGGTTAATTTATTAAAATATTTAATAATAATATATAATATATATCTTAGAAAATTTGATTTGTAATATTAAAGATAACAAATGACTTGACCATCTATCTATCTATATATAATAACAAAATATATGCCAAAAATAACACGCAAATAGTTTTCCGCCGAAAATCACTTTCTAAATTTTGAAATCTATGAGAAAAAATTAATGTAATCAATTTTTTTTCTTTTTTTTTTTTTTTTTTGCAAAATTTATTATTCTTTTGATAATAATTGTATTATATTGAAGTAGAAAAATATGTGATATGGATGTTAAATCGAAAATCTCAATGAAAAGTTTAATACAAGCTAACCAGTGAAAATAAACAGTAAAATCGTCTCAAATATCAAATGTAAAAGTTTTGTTTTATATATATATATATATATATATATATATATATATATATATATATATATATATATATATATAAACTTTTCTTCAATATCCCATTAATTTTAAATTATATCATTTAAGTTCTATAATATTATTTATCTATCAACTATTTTTTGTATTAATTACTATTCTTTTGATAATTATCATATTATTTTGAAGTTGAAAAAATATGTAATATGAGTGTCAAATCGAATGTCTCAACGAAAAACTTAATACAAGATAACAAGTGAGAGTAAACTAAAAATAAATTGTCCGTAAAATCGACTTAAATATCAAACGTAAATTTTTTTACTTTTCGTCAATATCTCATTCTTTTTAAATTATATCATTTATGTTCTATAATACTATTTATAAATTATTATTTTTTGTAATAATTATTATTCTTTCGATAATTTCTGTATTATTTTAAAGTGAAAAAATATGTAATATAGGTGTCAAATTAAAGATCTCAAAGAGAAGTTTAATACAAGATAACAAGTAAGAACAAATTATAAACACTTTGTCCGTAAAAACATCTCAAAGATCAAATGTAAAAGTTTATTTTATATTTCTTAATTTTTCTTGATATCTCATTCATTTTAAATTATATCAATTAAATTATATACTCAGTTTTCAAAAAAATTGAAATCTGTTCGACCAATAAAAGGCAGCATATCAAGGGTCAGAAGGTCGGATTGGGTCGAACCAATTTTAATTAAAAAATTAATAATTATTTGAAAGATCACAAATTTTTCTTTAAAAAAAATTTATTTACAAATAAAGCTACATTTACTCATTAGGAGGTAAAATCAAATACACAAAAAATTATAAAAACAATATTATTTGATTTCAAAATATCAATTCAAAGCAAATTTATGGTTGTTAATTTTGTTTATTATGTTATATTTTATTTCAAAATATTTTAACATATAATAAATAAGATAAAAATTACTTATTTAGAAGAAGAAAGTTCAATGACCAAATAAATAATAAATAAAAATAATTTTTTAAAAGAAAAAACAAATTTAAAAAGAAAAAACAAAATCAAGTTTTCTAATTTTGATTAGTTTTGTACATGTTGCAGTTCTTATTTTGATTAGTTTTGTCTTTTTTAAAATTTTAAATTCGATAATATTCTTTATTAAATGATATTGTACTATATTTTTATTTGATAAGATTGTATAATTAACATATTTTCATAAATTTTGGTCGAAATCACTATCACAAATATATTTCAGTGCATCGCACAGGTGAAAATACTAGTTAATAATTAAAACATAATTTAATTATTGATGCCTACACATAGGATTTATAATATTAAAAATAACAAATAGATTAGAAATCAATATTTAAATAATAATTTTAATACTGATAATTAAAATATTAATTGAACTTATTCAATATTAATGTTAATAACAAAAACAATAATTATAACCAAAATATACAAATAACAATAACATCATATTAATTATTTACTATAATATTAAAACATAAAGAATTTAATAATTAAATTTTGTCAAACTATTCTACTTTTATGTAGAAGTATAGATTTCCACCATTACGATGAATTGAAATTGTTATCCGCAATATAGATAAGCATTCATAATATTTAACGATTGTACATAATCAACAAAAAATACAAAAATAATTTTTTATCACAAAAATTATTAAAACTTAAAAATAACATAAATAATCCAAATTATAGAAAACTTTATTGAATGATAAATGCAAATTCTATAGTTTTTTAATTGTGCATCATGTTAGACGTAATATTATGAGTACAAATATTGATTTTTTTAAGATATAAATATATTTATTATAATTTCTGAATTTGCCTTATATATTTAACTTTTTCTCAATTTTCGTTCAAAAACCACAATAAACTATAAATATGTGTTTAATCTTAACTCATCAAATATAAACAATTGAACAATATTGAAGATCACGAAATTACTATATCATATAATTTTTGCACAATTATTAAAAAAAAATATTAACCATTGTTGGGTATTTATCAGAAAATAATATTTTCGACCATCATGACGTCGTTTTGTAATTGTGTTCCACCCCCCCCCCCCCTTCTCGCTTTTGCCCTAAAACCAACCCAAATCATTCATTTCGATTCATCTATACACAGCAGCTTCACTTTCTCTTCACTTTTCCGCCGTTGTCGACATTCTTTTCTAAGCTTTTTCCCTAAAAACAAACCAAATCATCCATTTTGTTTCATTCATACACCGCAACTTCACTTTCTCTTCACATTTCCGCCACTGTCGACATCAACACACCTCGGATTCACTTGTTCTTCACATTTCCGCTGCTTTAGACTTCTCTTCTCCTTATCGCCGATCTCGTTGTCGTTGTCTCTCACTGTGAATTCACGGTGGCTTGAGATCATCACTGTGTATGTAGTTCTTTTTTTTTTCTTCTTCTTCTTCTTCTTTTTTTTTTTTAATCTTTTCATTTTTGTTTTTGTATTTAATAAATGTATTCATTTTTTTTGGGGTTCATGGAATTGAAGCTCGATGTCGTGGTGAGTTGATTCACTGTCTTCTCCCGAAGTAAGGTATTTTTTTTTCAAAAATGTCGTCGATCTTTAAATTTGATTTGAATATGAACAGGAAATATCATTCAAGATCTGGAAATTGATTGTATTACTAAGCTAAGGTTTCTCTCTATTTATCTCTGTGTTTATAAATAGATGTATCTGACATATCCAAGGATTTTTTTTTAATCTCAATTATATGTCTGTCATGAAAAATTGTTTCTCAAAACATAAGAATGAAAAATGCATTTACTTTGTCATTTGGAGAAAATTATTTTCTATTTTTTTATTGAATGAATTATATTATTAAGCGAACTTTAAACAATCAATTCTAAGTTTTACTTTTAAAAATTGTTGCATTCATGTCAAAAAATATTGTTGCATTCTATTTGAGTCAAATATTTAACTATTTCAAAAGTTGTCAAAGGTATATTGACATTTATCTCATTTTGAAGCTCGTGCTAAACAAAGTATGTTAGGCTCAACAAAAAATTAGTGTTTAGAAAATTGGAAACCGATTTGAACCGGAAAAGACAACGGGTCAAGGGTCAAAAGGTCCAACTGAATCGAACCAGGGTCGAACCGGTTTCAATTAAAACATAAAAAATTATTCAAAAATCACAAAAAATTCTAAAAAAACAAGTTATTTTACAAATAAACTAATATATACTCATTTAAAAAATAAGATTATACACAAAAATAGCTTAAAACAACAAAAATAAAACAAAAATAAAAAAAATGAAAAAATGAAAACCGGTTGAACCGGCCGATTTTTGTGGTGAACCGGATCGATTTTCCTGCCGATTCCCGGTTTTCTTGATCGAATCGGTCTGTCCGTTCCAATTTTCTAAACATTGTAAAAAATATTTGTCAACTAGTTAGTTTGAGTTATCACTATTAAAAAAAAAAATGTATCATTTATAAACTCTTGGGGAATGTAATCAACAGATTTAAAAATGTGAAGAAAGTCTAACGTTGAAGGGGAGGAATTCACCTTATGTTCACGCTGTTCGACTCTGTTCGTTAGGATAGTAATGATTTGTTCCCAGATGAAGGCGTCACTTGGTCAAGCTCAATGGATGAACTCGAATTGGAGAATCTTTTCTCATTGTTCTTTTTAATGTTATTTGATTGATTTGTCAACTAGTTAGTTTGAGTTATCACTATTAATAAAAAAAAAAATTATCATTTATAAACTCTTGGGGAATGTAATCAACAGATTTAAAAATGTGAAGAAAGTCTAAAGTTGAAGGGGAGAAATTCACCTTATGTTCACACTGTTCAACTCTGTTCGTTAGGATAGTAATGATTTGTTCCCAGATGAAGGCGTCACTTGTCAAGCTCAATGAATGAACTCGAATTGGAGAATCTTTTCTCACTGTTCTTTTTAATGGTATTTGATTGAGTTGCCAACTAGTTAGTTTGAGTTATCACTATTGAAAAAAAAAATTATCATTTATAAACTCTTGGGGAATGTAATTAACAAATTTAAAAATGTGAAGAAAGTCTAACATTGAAGGGGAGGAATTCACATTACGTTCACATTGTTCAACTCTATTCGTTAGGATAGTAATGATTTGTTCCCAGATGAAGGCGTCACTTGGTCAAGCTCAATGGATGAACTCGAATTGGAGAATCTTTTCTCATTGTTCTTTTTAATAAAATAATGGTATTTGATTTGTTGTAAAAAAATAATAATAAATAAATAAATGGTATTTGACATGTTACATTTACCTTAGAAAATCAATACCTCCTTTCCTCGAGGGGCTGTACAGCTAGTTCTTAAAGGTTTGACAATAATTGGTTTTCTTGGCAAATAATAAATATTAATTATTATGTTTGATCAATTTTATTGTTGTTAATTGATTTATTTTTCAGAAATTAACGTTATTATTATCAAGTATAAATGTGCTAATAAAAATTTTTGACTAGAATAGCTAAATTTTTCTTTATTTGTCATGAAAAATTATGTCAATCAAACAACAAATATTGAAAAAATTCTTACTTTTTCCTTCTAGAAAAATTAAACCAATCGAACACATTAAACTTCAATTTATAAGATAAATTCTCAAGAATTCAATTATCTAAAATTCATTTTTTTTTCATTCAAATTTTACCCTCTTTATCAAACGGATCTAATTCTCCTTAATTTGTGGTGGGTACAAGGTGGTTGGATTTCGGACGCCAACAAAGCTAAACCATTTTTTTGTGCGACTTGATTAATTCAAAGCATTTGTTTCTTTCTTTCTTTCTTTCTATTTAGTTAATTCAGTAGATATAGTTAAAACTAAAATTAATAAATTAGTTGTGCATCATTCTTGATTAAGACTTGTTTAGCCTCTGTTCGGATGAACTAGACAGTTTATAATTCAATTCTTTTGCAATTTCGAGGTAAAATCAATGATTAAAAATTGAAGAGAGAAAAGATGTGTTGTTAAAAAGTGGTTTAAAAAAATGTGTATATTATAAATTGGTTCATAAACCCTCATGATTACATTCCCGAACAGAGGCCAATATACAGATAGTTCGTCGTAATAAATTTGACACTCCAGTGGTCATTATATCTATACTTATACATTAAAATAGAATAGCCATCACCAAAATCTGCACATAATTTTCAGTAAAAATACGTTGCTCTAATAATGACATCAATATGTGTTTTTCTTTTTTATGTATAAACTATTTTTTATAATAATTATTATTTTTTATAATTATTGTATTATTTTGAAGTCGAAAAATATATAATATGAATGTCAAATCAAATATCTCAATAAGAAGTTTAATGCAAGCTAACAAATGAGAGTAAACTGTAAACACATTATCCGTAAAATTGTTTCAACGATCAAAGGAAAAAGTTTTATCTTATTTTTTTTTTTACTTTTCCTCAATATCATATTCATTATAAATTATATCGTTTAAATTCTATAATGCTATAAATAATTTGTTAACTAAAGTCAATTTAGTCACAAATGATTAATTTCAGTTAGAGTTCTTTTTATTATCAAATTAAAAATAATAATAAATATACGAATTTGCGAAGTAAATTCATCTAAGTTGTGTTAATTTGTACAACTTAAGATTTCGATAAATTCATTCATCATTTTGACATTATTTTTATTTATTTACTGATATGTTTATTGTTTATTTTTAGTGTAAACTTAAATAAATATAATATGTAGAATATATATTTACGGATTTTAACAATTAGTTCATATAATTTTTATTAAATAATTGATCGATCAGCAATTTTTATTAAAATAATAATGTGATATTATCAATAAAGAAATTGACAATATGAAGAAACAAAAACAAATTAATGTAACAATATTTATTAAAACTAATGATTATTTTTTAGGAAAACACTTGAGATTAATAATTAATGCTTAAAAAATCAATACATACCAAAAAAATCTATCACACATCTCTTTTTGAGAATAATATGATGAATAACAATATACAAAAAAGAAAAAAGTCGGTCATAATAAGAATATGTAAGTTGAGTCTTCCAACATATATATATATATATATATATATATATATATATATATATATATATATATATATTGTGTTGTTATAAGAAAAATACGCACAAGACCCAGCCCACGATATTTGGTGAGCACATTTGCAGCCCTTGAAAACACTCTTGCTAAAATGGGCTTGCCCATTTTAGGTCTTCCAGCCCTAGCACAAAGGGTCCTACCGACCTCCAAACTACGTCCTAACAAAATAGGCGCAACTTCATATCCTTGAGGTCGGTAAAATAACGACCTAGGCTAAATATGGACCAAATGGAATTTCAATCAGAGCTGAAAATACCTATCTTAAATGCAAGTGGATTACCGAGGGCGACATGATTCTAACAAATTTCCTTCCACACGTCACTTATTGTGTAACTTGCAGAGAATGTTACCACAGAGGGCCCACCATCACGTGAGTTGTGCCTAAACTTACAAGAAATTGGCGTCATTTGTATTGATTATGATGAAAATTGTATTATTTATTTAGTTTGCTACAATAAGCCCTAATTATTTGTCTATAAATGGAAGGGTTTACACCATGGTAAGGCATGCAGAAAATTGGGAACAAAAATACTGTCGAAATCGCTTTCAGCCAAAAGACTTTTCTTATTTCCATAACATGCATTTTTCCCCGTGTTTCTTTAGAAAAATCTTCTTCGAAACTTAGAGCCCTTCTTGTTTGTTGTGCACCATGTATTGGGGATTGTACTTCAAGCTCCGTCCTGGCTAGCGGAGCTGTTTCTTGATTCTGTTCTTGGAAGGCCAATATAGTGGAAAAATGATCCAATCTGTCCATCATCATATCGGCACGTGGGTCTTTCACTCCTTTAGAGGTTTCTCCTTTGTTTTTTTTTTTTTTTGAAATGTGGAGGAACCTCGATTTTATGGCTTTCAATTCTTGCATTATTGGAATGTTGACCTATTTTTGGATGATTTGGTCTAATGAATTGTTGGGAACACAACTGCCTTACTTGGGCTTTAGAAAAGCAAAAATTTGGGAACATGCATTTCTCCACAAAAGAACTCCAAAATTGTTAGGTCTTCGGAGTTGGAATCTAAAAGCAAAAATCTACCCCAAAATGACAAGAGCGTTCAATCCCCCTTCTCCAAGGAAGTTCTGGCTGAAACACTTCCGGATAAATTCAAAATGCCTGTTCTTGAAGGCTACGAAGGGAGTACAAATCCAGTGGGACATATTTATAAATATATATCTTGGATGGAGCTCCAAGGAGCCAATGACTCTGTTTTATGCAGAGCTTTCCCTCTAAACTTCAAAGATCGAGCTCAAAGATGGTTTAGGCAACTCCCTCAAGGTTCCGCAAGAAGCTGGGACAGCTTCGCCAAAATGTTCTTGATCCAATTCATGGGAGCCAGGATGAGGACGACACCAAAGGAACGCCTTGTTTCCATCAAACAAGGCTCAACTGAATTTTCAAAAAGTTATCTCGAAAGATTTAACAAACAAAAAGTTGAAATGGAAAAAGTATCTGATGATGCCGCACTCATGGTCGCACTGTCTAGTCTGTGTCCAAAAACGAGATTCTGGTGGTCAGTAATCGAGGACGGTTCGACATCGTACCATGATTTTTTAAGCAGAGCTGAGAAATATATCAGTGCTAAAGATGCGACTTATGATGGAGGAGTAGAGAGTATATCGGCAAAAGAAGAAGAGAGGCCACTAAAGAAGGATAAAACACCAGATCGGAGAAGAGAAGGGAACATCCGACCCAAGCCCTATTCTAAAAGATTACAGGATTACACTTTACTAAACACCTCATTGGAAAACGTATTTTTTCAAGTAAAAGATAAAGATCTCATAAAGAAACAACCCCCATTGAAAGCAAGCTCATCCAACTTGAACCAGCAAAAATATTGCCGATTCCACCAATCTACGGGGCATGAAACCAACGATTGCAGACAGCTAAAAGAGGAGATCGAGAACCTCATCAAATGAGGTTACTTAAAGCAGTTCGTTTCCAAGCCTGCTGAAACGGGGGACCGAGCAATATCACCATCCCGACCTCAAGGAAAATACAGTGACAGATTAAGAAGTGAAATCAAAATGATGGTAGAAGGAACCCAACATTTTACAAGCTCACGAAGGGAGAGAAAAAGGATGGCAAGAGAAGCCCACTCATATTCCAGCAACGACTCTCGATCATGGACAATAGCGAAAAATGATTTATTGGAAAGCATCACTTTTAAGGAATCAGATGCGAGTCACGTACTCCAACCCCACAGTGGTGCCCTAATAATAACAATGCTCATAGCCGAAATACATGTCCACCGAACTTTGGTGGATAATGGGAGTTCAGTGAATGTACTACACCTTCGAACATACGACCTAATGGGATTAAGTAGAGGTTTGCTGCAACCTCATCACAAACTTTACAAGGTTTCTCTAGAAATTCGATATATGCAGTTAGCCAGATCGCGTTGATGGTTGAGCTCGGAGACCCACCATGTCAAAGTAGGACCATAGCGGATTTCATTGTGGTGGATTTAACTATTAACAATAATGCCATTTTGGGAAGACCAATTCTACACGAGCTCAAGGCCGCAACGTCAATTTACCACTACATGATGAAGTTCCCTACTTCCACTGGCGAGGGAATAGTGAATGGAAACCAATATACCGCTCGAAACTATAACATTGAATACCCTAAAGCAGATATTCATGCGATGGAATTGGAAGCAAAAATCCCATGGCAAGAAGAACCGGACAAAAAACTCTTCATTGGAAGAGAACTCAAGGAGCCCATCAAAACCGACTTTAAAGAATTCTTGCAAGAACATCTAGACGTCTTTGCTTGGAGCCACTTCGACATAAAGAGAATAGATCTGACGGTGGCATGTCACAAGCTTAAAATTGATCCTAAAGTCTCACCCAAACAGCAAAGGAGAAGGCCTTTGAATCCATAACGATATGCAGTTCTAGAGAAAGAGGTGGATAAACTCCTAAAGAATGGGTTTATCAGAGAATCTCATTATTTGAAGTGGGTTTCCAATCTAGTACTCGTGAAGAAAAACAACGATACCTGGAGAGTGTGTGGATTTTACCAACCTGAATAAAGCCTGCCCAAAGGACAGCTTTTCCCTGCATAGAATTGACCAAATGGTAGATGCCACAGCTGGACACGAACTATTGAGCTTCATGGACGCTTATTCTGGATACAATCAAATCCCAATGAGCTCAGAGGACGAAGAAAACACCACCTTCATAACGAACCAAGGACTATACTGCTATAAGGTGATGCCTTTTGGCCTAAAAAATGCGAGAGCCACTTACTGAAGGTTGGTAAATTACATGTTTGACGCTCTGATTGGTAAAACAATGGAGGTATATATCAACGATATGTTGGTAAAATGTGTCAAGGATAATAACCACATTGGAGACCTCCGTCAAACCTTCCAGATATTGAAGAAATATAAAATGAAGTTGAATCCCGAAAATATGCCTTTGGTTTTAGCACGGGGAAACTCCAGGGATACATGGTCAACCAACGCGGAACTGAAGCAAACCCCAAAAAAATAAAAGCAATTCTGGAAATGAAAGCACCAACAAAATTCAAAGAAATGTAAAGTTTGACCGGAAAGATATCCGCCCTCAACAGATTCGTCTCCAAATCAACAGATAAATGCAAGACCTTCTTCGACGCCCTGTGAGGGGGAAAATATTTTCAGTGGACAGAAACTTGCCAAAATGCTTTTGAAAAATTGAAGGAACACCTTTCAAAAGCACCCTTGTTATCCAAACCAAAGGAAGATGAGCACCTATATTTATATCTTGCCGTGTCACCAGATTCCGTAAGTTCGGTACTCGTATGGGAGGAAGAAAGAATCCAGGTGTCAGTGTACCATACCAGCCAAGCTCTACAGGCCACTGAATTAAAAGATTCACCAATGGAAAAGTTGGCATATGCGCTAACTACGGCCTCCATAAAATTGAGCCATACTTCTTACAGCATCCCATGCACATTCTCACAAATTACCCTCTGAGGCAGATATTTTACAAAATGGAATCTTCTGGAAGGATGGTTAAATGGGCAATAGAATTGGGACAATTTGAGATCCATTACAAACCACGTACCACAATCAAGGGACAAGCCCTAGCTGATTTCATTGTGGAATTCAACAAGACGAGACAAGCCAAAAAGGCATTTGGGAACTCTACGTTGATGGATCTTCAACTGGCCTACGAGCAGGAGTCGGGATAGTCCTTAAAAGCCCTGAAAAACAGATATTTTGCAACGCTCCCTGTTTCGATTTTAAAGCATCGAACAATGAAGCGGAATATGAAGTCGTTGTGGTAGGATTGCAAATGGTGAAAGAAATGGGAGTCGAATGAATCATTTTACATAGTGATTCATAGCTCATTGTAAATGAACTGTTGAAAATTTATCAAACGAAGGAAGGGCGCAAGGACCAGTACGTTCAGGTCATCAAAAGAGAGCTGATTTCATTCTTAAGTTCTAAAATTTTACAAATCCCACGATCTCAAAATAGTCATGTGGATGCGTTAGCCAAACTGGCAACAAGCGAGGGAGTCCATGAGATGGACATCGTTCCAGTCGGTAGGATATAGTTCGCTTCCACCGAGTCCCTCCAGGTGGTCCTTATGGCTATTGATGAGAAACTGAGCTGGATGGATGAAATTTATGAATTTTTGAAGGATGGTAGGTGTGCTATGAACCCAAACCTGACAAGGAAATTGAGAATCAGATCTTCCAAATACACAATCACTGACAGACTCCTATACAAAAGGGGCTATGCTACTCCACTACTAAGGTGCCTCAACGAAGAAGAAGCCCTCCAAACATTGACGGAGGTCCACGAAGGAGTTTGTGGTAATCATACTGAGGGACAAGCGTTAGCCCATAAGATAATCAGGTAGGGATATTTTTGGCCTATAGTAAAAAAGGATGCCATTGAGTTTGCTAAGAGATGTGACAAGTGTCAAAGATTTGCTCCCCTATATAGAACCCCACCAGAAGAATTGAGCTCAATAATCAGCACATGGCCTTTCTCCAAATGGGGAATTGACCTAATAGGCCCCATTCCAACAGGAAAGGGAGGAGTAAAATTTGCAATCATGGCTGTGGATTACTTCACAAAGTGGGCAGAGGCAGAACCATTGGCCAAAATAACCAAGCAGAAAACAACGGATTTAATTTTGGAAGTCTATTGTTTGTCGATTTGGAATCTCGCACTCAATCGTCACAGATAATGGAAAGCAATTTGACAACAGGAAACTTAGAGAATTTTGTGAAGGAATAAACTTCAAAAAACACTTCTCCACGCCAAATCACCCCCAAGCAAACGGCCAGGTTGAAGCTATCAACCAAATAATCTATCACACTTTGAAAGTCAAACTAGAAAAATTCAAAGGAGTCTGAGTGGAAGAACTACCCAGTGTACTATGGTCATATCGGACTATGAACAGAACGAGCATAGGCGAGACACCTTTTTCCATGGTGTTCGGAACAGAAGCAGTTATTCCAGTAGAGGTTGACATACCGACCTTCATAAGCCTGCACTTTAATGAAAGACAGAACAATATCTCCCTCGCTACAGAGCTGGGTTTTTTGGATGAAAAAAAGAGAAATGACAGACCTCCGGAACGCCGTTTACAAACAAAGAAGTGAGAGATATTAAAACAATAAGGTGCGAAGAAGATATTTTGAAATAGGAGACCTAGTCCTAAGAAAGATCTTCTTAGCCACCAAAGAAAGCAATGTTAGAGCTTTCGCACCAAAATGGGAGGGACCTTATCAAATAACCAGGTTACTGAAAAATGGAGCTAACGAACTTCAGACGTTAGATGGAATTCTGCTTCTGCACCCATGGAATGCTGAGCATCTCAAGATCTATTACCAATAGGTTTTTGGAAATATTTGTGAGCAAAACTTTTGTATGGCAAGTTCTATTGAATTACGAAACTTTTTGTTTTTAAATATACAAATTACACATCGGAAAAATACCGGCCTTAGTATTCCGATGTTATGAGATCGGCTAAGGCAAGATCCTCCAACAACATAACTGAATCGAGATTACCGATCTTAGATGTCCCGAGTTAGGTCACGACCTCAAAACTAGAAAAGGGAATAAAAATCGGGCCACGGTCTGGTAAAATTAGCTCAACTGGCATGACTAGTAATCCCTACGGGGAAAGAAGAGCTCAAAATTTGTTCGAAAATTCTCGAACGAAGAACGGACTCCCAAGGGGTGTAAAACATACACACTTGGAAGAAAAACCCGATCCCGCGAGAGCATCGGATGGAAAAATGGGCCCAATGAAAAATCCCCAATATAAGAGCTGAGTTCAAAGATCTTAAGCTTAACTACATAGAAGGTAAAATTATTAAGAGTTAAGATAAGATTAACCAAATTACATAGAATATTGGGTTCAATCAGTTAGTGATTATGGGTACATTTTTACTATCGTCGATCCTAACATAAGTTTAATTCCCGTGCAATCAAACATGAAATGAAAAGATTGTCAAATGTATCAAGGTATTGAGGTCAAAATATAAAACGAAAGAACTTCGAAATGAAAAAAAAAAAAAAAAGTTCATTACTGAAAATTTGAGGGGGAAAAAAAGTTACGAGAGGAAGAAACAAAAAAAAAAAGCCAAAGAAGGAAAAATGGTTAAGTGTCAGCTCTGCCTAAAGAACCACAAAGTTGCTGATTAGATGCCCTCAGAGTTTGTTCCTTCTCCTCCAGCTTCTTGAGATCTTCCTTCAACCAGTTCAGATCGTAGCCTGGAGACTTTTCTTCAATCTCCTGAATCACAGTTTTGATGCCCAAAATGTAAATTTCAGATTCCAGTGCTGCAAACTCGGAGGAAGATTTGAAGGAAGTAACTGTTGCGGTTGTGGCAATTTTAGCGTTCCCCTCAGCAGTTACATCTCTTTCTTCAGCCTTTTTCAACTGAATTTTCAGATCTTTGGACTTAGCATTTGCTTCCTCAAGATCCCTAAGGAGGCCCCTAACTCTTTCTTCAAGATAAGAATCTGCCTCCTCCGCTTCATTCAACTTCTGCGGAAGAGAGGCTTTCGCAGAATTAGCTTCTTCAGAAAATTGCTGGGCTTCATGGCGAAGTTTTCTTTCCAGCTCAACTTCCTCGGATTTCTTCTCCACCTCAGCCTTCAGATTCTTCTCCCTCTTTGAGGCCTTTCTCATGTGGAGCCTGGTATTATACATTTGAATCGCAGCACACCGACAGTTCACAGCATCTGTCGCAGCTAGGTCGGTAGGATCCATCTCTTCCATATATTTTCTCTGCCTTCGATTTCAGGATTTACCATGCTAGATGGAAAACCTGTTGAATCTCTGTAGGATGGTTGGGATCATTTGGTGGAGACTTGTTCCTGTGGAAATCCCTCAATGGTTTAGTTCGGAGTTTCTTGCCCCCAAAGAAGGGACTTTCTTCCACACCATCATCACCAAACCTCGAGGACGGTGACAACTGTGCAGGACTGAGTTGAGTCTGGTCTAACAGTTGCGGCACTTGCTTCTGCCCAAGGATAACGCCAATTGGCAGGTCCTCTTGTATCTCCTCCCCTAGAACGTTATCCGACGTGTTTTCTCCAAAGACACTGGCCTTTTTCCCGACCTCACCATAGTAACCCTACTGATTTCTGGAGCCTTCCTTTTTTCGCAGCTTACGGCCTCAACAACAGCAGATTCAACCACTGAGGAAATAACATCGATCTTCCCTTCCTGAATCCTCGCAACCCGAAGATCCCCGTTGATTGTTTTCTATTTTCTGGAAAGAATTAAGAAGATAAAAAAGGTCAATTCAGAAAGACAAAAATTTCTAAAACTCAAATCGGAATGTAAAGAAACTTACTTTTAACTTTTCTAATTGGGATGAACTCCGGCTTCTCCAAAAGAAGTCTAGAATTATATAGCTTTTCGTCCACTATCAAATTCTTGCACTCCCTCCACCAATCAGCGTACTCGCGAGCATTTTTGGCCTTTTGGAGGGATTCCTTAGTGTGATTGAACCTCTCGTAATATGCACAACAAGAAAGGTTAATAGGGTTAAGATGGTGGACTAAAATTCAAAAACCAAAGGAATAAACTTACTTAAAGTACGGAAGCAGCCATCAATGGTAATCTCAGGATATGGGTCATTTTCGACTTACTGCCAATTGCCAGTGACCCAAAACCAATTGATCTTCCAATCCTTAACGGACTCCAGAAGACCTTCAATTAAACTCCCTCCTTGCTTTGGGCGAGCACTGGTATAATAAAATCCAGAATTCTTCCCATCATGCTTAAACCTGTACATAGAATGGAACTCCTCTATGCTCAGCTCTCCAAATCCTAGCTTGTCCCATAGTACTATCATCCACACCAAAATCCTCCAGCCGTTGGGAGTTATTTGAAATGGAGCTATTCACCAGGAACTAAAGAATTTCCGAATTACTGGGAGAATTGGAGTCTTAGGCCAGCCTCTAACATCTCCTTATTTACAGCCATATCCCCCACATGTGGGTCACACGTGTGACGACCCGAATTCTCGACCATTCGAGTGCCACTAAAAGTGACTCATATCATATTATCGAGACTTAAATAGTAATGTAAAATTATTCAAAAGAATAATTAGAATCCCATAATTTTATTTGTGAATAAAAATAGAACATAATTTTCTTACATAAAGTTCAACATAATTATCTCATCAATCTTAACCACTTTTGCCACTTCCATGTTGACCGCCTCGAACCTTCAATTATCTGAAAATGGTAAATATCGTGGAGTGAGATTTATAAAATCCCAGTAAGTATACCAAGCATAAATTTTCTTTTGAAAGCATATGGATCATTTTCATCATAACATAGGATAGGATCGAAATACTCATAAACATAGGGAGACACAAGAATTTTACCGAACTTAAATGGCAAGAATTCTTATGTGTAGCGCTACTAAACTCCGGTCCCCTTAGCATAATCATAAACATATCATATGGAACCCATAACAATCTTGTGAGATTGATTTCATAGCAATGATCCAAACATTTTCATAAAAACATAAGATATACTTACTTGTCATAAAAACATACTTACTTTTCATAAAAACATAAGGTGTATTTACCTTTCATAAAAACATACTTACTTTTCATAAAAACATAAGATATACTTACTTGTCATAAAAACATACTTACTTTTCATAAAAACATAAGGTGTATTTACCTTTCATAAAAACATACTTACTTTTCATAAAAACATAAGATATACTTACTTGTCATAAAAACATACTTACTTTTCATAAAAACATAAGGTTTATTTACCTTTCATAAAAACATACTTACTTTTCATAAAAACATAAGATATACTTACTTGTCATAAAAACATACTTACTTTTCATAAAAACATAAGGTGTATTTACCTTTCATAAAAACATACTTACTTTTCATAAAAACATAAGATATACTTACTTGTCATAAAAACATACTTACTTTTCATAAAAACATAAGGTGTATTTACCTTTCATAAAAACATACTTACTTTTCATAAAAACATAAGATATACTTACTTGTCATAAAAACATACTTACTTTTCATAAAAACATAAGGTGTATTTACCTTTCATAAAAACATACTTACTTTTCATAAAAACATAAGATATACTTACTTGTCATAAAAACATACTTACTTTTCATAAAAACATAAGGTGTATTTACCTTTCATAAAAACATACTTACTTTTCATAAAAACATAAGATATACTTACCTTTTAAAAGATTAAAATGAAGTGTAGTAGTAAATGGACCAAAACTTTCTTGACCACCTTGAATTTCTCTTACTTGTGGATTTTGTCAAGAGATTGGAAATAAGTGTATATGTGTAGAGTTGTGTGTAAAAGAGATGAGTTTAAATAGATGTATAAAGTTGGCATATTGTAAACATAATCATTCAATTCTATTAATTTTAACACATCCTTTTCTTAAAGTAAAGCACCATTCATATACTTTTCCATATTTATACAAATATTATGCTCTTCATGATTACATATAATGGAGTCTTATCAACCATTCATATACTTTTCCATATTTATACAAATATTATGCTCTTCATGATTACATATAATGGAGTCTTATCAACCATTCATATACTTTTCCATATTTATACAAATATTATGCTCTTCATGATTACATATAATGGAGTCTTATAAATCATTCATATACTTTTCCATTTTTTATACAAATATTATGCTCTTCATGATTACATATAATGGAGTATATAATTCATTCATATACTTTTCCATATTTATACAAATATTATGCTCTTCATGATTACATATAATGGAGTCTATCAACCATTCATATACTTTTCCATATTTATTAAATTAAGATTCTCATAATTATTATATATAATGGAACCTCTCATGCTTGCATATATTTTCTTAATTTCAATAATAAAAATAATTTTTGTATAAATAAATATTGGGATAACATTGAATTAAGTACTTGGACTTAATATACTTTAAATCAAGAGAATGGAAATATTTTTAGAAATTCGGAATTTAATTTAAAATCGAACGATCTCGATTATTTCTTGATTTGGCTATACGAATACGTCGTGGCGTTAACTTAATAAAAATAGGTGAAATAGTAGCGACACGATTTTCTATTAAAATAATTATTAATCGCGTAAAAATTCTTGGTCGCTACAAACTTACCCCCTTAAAATAATTTCGTCCTCGAAATTAATCTTACTTGATCTTATGATTTCTGAACACTTAATCAGAATCTCTTCTTCTTCTTCTTATGTAGCATCATCGCTACCATATTTAACCCAACCATATTTAACCCACTGGACTTTGACTAAATGCATCAATTTGTTTTCTTAAGACATGGACTTTTCTATCAATAATAGACATATGTCTACTCATAAATTCTTCTGAATCAAAATGAAAATTCCCAATCGTATGTGATATTTCATCATATCTTGTAGTATTCATGTAACTTGTCATTTATCATCGTATCATGTGACCTCAAATATTCGTATTAATATCTCTAAAATTTCAATAAATCTTTACTAACATATCATACCATAATAATTAGTCATTTCTTCTTATCACCAAATATCCCAAAGTAAATAAAATGGTTACCTGAATATCCCCTATGTAATATATCCAAACATATTATTCATAAATCAACATAATATCATCAGCTTATCTTTTCCCATATTTGTAACCAAAACGTTCTGCAAAATTCAAATAAATAATTAGCTCCCAAATAACTAAAATTCTTCACTTAATTGTCACAACATTTCCCGCAAGGTATTTCTTTCACTTGTACATACTTATGAATTCTGATTCGATACGGTCCTTATTTCACTTTCACGTATTCCCGTATCATCACACCATACCTTAATTACTTATTATTATACCTAAAATATCAGTACCAAATCCAAGAAAATATTCTGTATCTCAAAATCTTATCATCAAATCTTCCTTTATCGATAAAATTAAACAGCGCATTAATTCTTGTCTCTTCTTTTCATTATTCTATTCCGCGCTTTCTTGCTGGAATCAATATCAGATGGATCCACTTAGTTCCTTTATACCTTTAAATAGATCATGTTGGGAAGAGGTTAGATCCATCAAAAATGGATATCATCCTTTCAAACATTCGCAAGTATTATTCCAATCTTCCTATGAATGATCTGAGAAAAATTTATCGAATTAGGCTCGAAAGGTTGAGGTTGCTGATGGCTCATGGTATTCCAGAAGATGTTCGCTGGTTGATCGAAGCAAAAGTTCGATTATCTGGTGAATTACCTATGACATTTCCAAAGCACATGCCTGGTTTAGGCAAAAGCACCTTCGCAAAGAAACGAAGAGCAAAAAGGCTGAATGGTTGCTACAAATGTGCTCGTTGGAACTGTGATACTCGTTGCAAAACAGTAGGATATTCTTCTACTAATCGGGATGATAAAATCAAATTCATAAAGGGTGGACTGAGTAAGGAGTCTTTGGATGATATTCGACTGACTCTTGAGACGCACCCAAGTGGTTATGTGCAACGTGAACTTCTCTCCTTATACGCTCAGTTTAACGAAGACAAAAATCGTTATAGTCTCAAAAATATAACTGCAAAAGATCCTATCTGCCAGTCTGTTTTACACAATGAGGTTGTGGCAAATCAGCATTGATATAAGGTAAATCTCTTGATACATATTTAAAATATTCTTCTGTTTCCTTTCACGCGTTTTGATAAAGGTTGGTAAAAATATATTTTCCTTTCTCGAGGTTTGATAAAGCTGGAAAATAAATCACCGAAAGATGAAAGCTTTGATAAAATAGTCAAAAGTAGGCTGATTTTGTCAAAAGTAAATCTTTACTTTTTCAGAATCAATCAAAAACAGTAAATTTTTCCGGCTTTAAATAGCCAAACATATTTCATAGTTCAAGCATCCCAAAATCACATCTTCTTGGTAAGTTTTCTCTTCTATACTATCAAAGATGGAAGCACCAAAACTTCGACAGATCAAAACTATTTGTGTATTTTGTGGATCAAAAGTGGGGAAAGGCTTCAGTTATCTAGAAGCGGCCGTAGATCTTGGAAAGAAACTGGGGGAAAAAGGTATCACTCTTGTGTATGGGGGTGGTAGCAGTGGTCTAATGGGTTGTGTTTCCCAATCTGATCTTGCAGAGAAATCAAAAGTAATCGGTGTCATACCTGTCCCTTTGGTAGATGTTGCAGGAAAAACACGAGGGCATGAAGTTCAAACCTTATCCATCCATGAACGCATAACTTGTATGCTATATGGTTCTGATGCCTTTATAGCCCTGCCCGGAGGTTTTGGTACCTTAGAAGAAATCTTTAACATTACCTCATGGGCTCAACTAGATCTCCATACTAAGCCTATTGGGCTTTTGAATGTTAACAATTTCTTTGATGGCTTGTTAACCTTTCTTGATTATGCTGTGGAACAGGGATTCATCTCTCCATTTTCCAGAAGGCTTCTTATTTCTGCTCCTACTATTGATGAACTACTGGATAAGCTGCAGTCATATATCTCAATACAAGATCCAGCAGGGGTTAAGATAGATTGGTCGCAAGGAAGGGGAATCAAGCGAAAATGGAGTCCGGTTAATGTAAACTTAACTTTATGAATCTTAGAATAGGTGGGGGTAGAGTACGGAGTATTCTTACTCTCGAGACACCCCTCTAATTTCCTAGGATTTTCCTTAATGTTTAAATCTTGTGTGTACCTCAAAGGTTCCAGGTGGTAGATTACGGAGTATTCTTACTCTCGAAACACACCTTTTTGAAGGTTTCTTTATTTCCTCAAAAGGTCAGAGGTGGTAGGATACGGCTACTCCGGAAACACATCTCTCAATTTGAGGAATTTCCCATGTTGCTTTCTTTTGCTTTTGCGTGTTTTCATGTATTTCCTTTCTAGGGTGACTCTTGTGTGTTCTCCTTATGAGAAAATAATAATATCTCTGTTATCATCTACTAAATCTCGTTTGTGATGTAAATGAACTTGTATGTCTAACTTCAATTCTCTTAGTGATTGCATACCATACTATGCTCTTAACTCCAAACGATAAAATTCTAGGCAGAGTTTTCCTTTGAAATTTGGACTTATCCAAATCGTAAGCATACTTCATAACTCACAATAATAACTAATTGTACATTTGATCACAATTTCATCAAACTTCAATATCATCATAAATATTCCAGAAAATCAATTCATAATTCCTCAACATAGAAATTTCAAATCATAATTTCTAATATCACCATATCAAGTCCTTATTTCTCAATAATTAAGAGCCTAAACTTTAAATCTCCAACTTCATAATTCTTCTCATAAAAATCTCAATAAAATCATATCACTTATAATCTCAACATCTCATCATAACTTCATAAAACTGACTTTCTATTTCTCGTTTAATCTAAACGATGAATAATTCGAAAATATTATCTAGTCCTTTCTGTTGACTTCTCATACTTAGTGCCATGTCTAAAATCAATTATGCAAAGTCCATTTAGGGCTCATCATTTCTAAACTTGACGACAAAGATTATTTTGAAAATCATTCGTAAATCATATATTTTTTTTTTTTTTCAAAATTGAAACTTGAAGAGTGGTACCAATAATCATCCACAGTTTTTCCTTGCTTTTAAGCAAAGGTAGTGATAAAGGGATAAATTATTGAACCGAAAATTGAAACTTGAAGAGGAAGTACTAATAACCATCCACAGTTTTTCCCTTGTTTTTACACAAAGGTAGTGATAAAGGGATAAATTATTGTACAATTCATTATCAATTTTGTTTGTTTAATATATTATTCCATATATTTTGGGCCAAAGTTACAACCCAACTTAATTTCTAATTGAGTCAATCTTACTAAGCTTAATATGAACCAAAATTCATATCAATATCCTCTATGTCTCATGATTCTACATTAAAATGAATAAATTAAAATTTAGGCTTCTATCAATTCATATCATACTCAACATGTATATTTCACTTAAAGATTCATAACATATGAATATTTCATACTTAACATGTCTTAATAAAATCGTAAATGACTTGCAAAGCATATAACATACCTGGTTCGAGGAGTCAATACGTGGAGAGTGACATAGTAGAGTGATGAGTTAAAATATTTTAAAAAAAAATTATTATTAATCATTTCGCATCTTTACATAAGATTGGGCCTAATTAACCCAAATAAAAATTTATCGTCAAATCTTATTTTCCTTTAGTCCCCGAACTTCTAGAAATTTATCAAAGACATCAATATAAACATCATATCACTAACTAATTATATTCCATAAAATTTTCAGGACATTACAAACTCCCTTGCTAAAAATGAATTTTGTCCTTGAAATTCGCACATCAAATTTCATCATACTTTTCAAAATCATAACCATACTTGACATGTGAAAATTCAAAATTTTTTTTTTTTAAATGAATAGTGATTTCGTTCACTGTTCATCATGAATAGCACGTCGTTTTACTGTTCACGTGAATAGTGTTTTTTTTTTTTTTTTTTTTTTTTTTTTTTTTTTTTTTTTAAGAAATAAAATTTCAAAAATCTACAGAATCGTTTTTAAAACTCTTGGCTCTGATACCAACTGTGACGACCCGAATTCTCGACCATTCGAGTGCCACTAAAAGTGACTCATATCATATTATCGAGACTTAAATAGTAATGTAAAATTATTCAAAAGAATAATTAGAATCCCATAATTTTATTTGTGAATAAAAATAGAACATAATTTTCTTACATAAAGTTCAACATAATTATCTCATCAATCTTAACCACTTTTGCCACTTCCATGTTGACCGCCTCGAACCTTCAATTATCTGAAAATGGTAAATATCGTGGAGTGAGATTTATAAAATCCCAGTAAGTATACCAAGCATAAATTTTCTTTTGAAAGCATATGGATCATTTTCATCATAACATAGGATATGATCGAAATACTCATAAACATAGGGAGACACAAGAATTTTACCGAACTTAAATGGCAAGAATTCTTATGTGTAGCGCTACTAAACTCCGGTCCCCTTAGCATAATCATAAACATATCATATGGAACCCATAACAATCTTGTGAGATTGATTTCATAGCAATGATCCAAACATTTTCATAAAAACATAAGATATACTTACTTGTCATAAAAACATACTTACTTTTCATAAAAACATAAGGTGTATTTACCTTTCATAAAAACATACTTACTTTTCATAAAAACATAAGATATACTTACTTGTCATAAAAACATACTTACTTTTCATAAAAACATAAGGTGTATTTACCTTTCATAAAAACATACTTACTTTTCATAAAAACATAAGATATACTTACTTGTCATAAAAACATACTTACTTTTCATAAAAACATAAGGTTTATTTACCTTTCATAAAAACATACTTACTTTTCATAAAAACATAAGATATACTTACTTGTCATAAAAACATACTTACTTTTCATAAAAACATAAGGTGTATTTACCTTTCATAAAAACATACTTACTTTTCATAAAAACATAAGATATACTTACTTGTCATAAAAACATACTTACTTTTCATAAAAACATAAGGTGTATTTACCTTTCATAAAAACATACTTACTTTTCATAAAAACATAAGATATACTTACTTGTCATAAAAACATACTTACTTTTCATAAAAACATAAGGTGTATTTACCTTTCATAAAAACATACTTACTTTTCATAAAAACATAAGATATACTTACTTGTCATAAAAACATACTTACTTTTCATAAAAACATAAGGTGTATTTACCTTTCATAAAAACATACTTACTTTTCATAAAAACATAAGATATACTTACCTTTTAAAAGATTAAAATGAAGTGTAGTAGTAAATGGACCAAAACTTTCTTGACCACCTTGAATTTCTCTTACTTGTGGATTTTGTCAAGAGATTGGAAATAAGTGTATATGTGTAGAGTTGTGTGTAAAAGAGATGGGTTTAAATAGATGTATAAAGTTGGCATATTGTAAACATAATCATTCAATTCTATTAATTTTAACACATCCTTTTCTTAAAGTAAAGCACCATTCATATACTTTTCCATATTTATACAAATATTATGCTCTTCATGATTACATATAATGGAGTCTTATCAACCATTCATATACTTTTCCATATTTATACAAATATTATGCTCTTCATGATTACATATAATGGAGTCTTATCAACCATTCATATACTTTTCCATATTTATACAAATATTATGCTCTTCATGATTACATATAATGGAGTCTTATAAATCATTCATATACTTTTCCATTTTTTATACAAATATTATGCTCTTCATGATTACATATAATGGAGTATATAATTCATTCATATACTTTTCCATATTTATACAAATATTATGCTCTTCATGATTACATATAATGGAGTCTATCAACCATTCATATACTTTTCCATATTTATTAAATTAAGATTCTCATAATTATTATATATAATGGAACCTCTCATGCTTGCATATATTTTCTTAATTTCAATAATAAAAATAATTTTTGTATAAATAAATATTGGGATAACATTGAATTAAGTACTTGGACTTAATATACTTTAAATCAAGAGAATGGAAATATTTTTAGAAATTCGGAATTTAATTTAAAATCGAACGATCTCGATTATTTCTTGATTTGGCTATACGAATACGTCGTGGCGTTAACTTAATAAAAATAGGTGAAATAGTAGCGACACGATTTTCTATTAAAATAATTATTAATCGCGTAAAAATTCTTGGTCGCTACAACACGACCTATCATCAGAGAGAGGAATTCCTAATTTTATCTCCTCTGGGATTCTATATTTTTTCCTCCAAAAATTTAGGTCTTTCTTTGTCACTACGGTAACATATCTTTTGGTATCCCACTCCGGTCTATCCCTCATAAGAGCCCTTTTCCCCTCAGATAAAATCGGAGGCCTATATCCCTCAACCTCACACGAGGCCAAAGTGACCTCCTCACCAGAAGCAGACAGCGGAGCAACCCTTAGGGTCTCTTTAGGAAGTTCGCTAACACCCATACTAGTCCCTGTCTCTTCACTCATGGTTATCTAAACCTAGAGGCAAATGCACCAAATTTTTATGAAAATAGGGAAGAAGAATTGCAGAAGAAGTACCCTCAAAGTTCCCTTTGAAAGGAGAAGCAAAGAGAATGTAGGAAAGAATAGAAAGATAAGAAAAGAAAAGAGTTTCGCGTTTTTATACCTTTACAAAAAAGGAATCACTGAAACTGTTGATCGTTGGAAACAATGGAGTTTTTGGTTTGCAGAGAGATTCACGCAAATCACCGAAAAATAAAAAGGAAGAAGTGTACCTCTTTTGGGTTTTTAACTTTTTGCACAAAGAAACACTAACCGTCAGATGAAATCCAACGGATATAATTCAAATATATATAGAATAAGGAGCCAAACATTCCCTTTGTCTTGAAATAAGGAAAAGGTGTGATTTGATGGATAATTATTATCTAGAAGAAACCAAAAGCGTGTCGAAGAAGTTATGCAAAGATAGCTGTTAGATGAAGATGAAAAGGCAAAAGGTCTGTATTGAATATATTTAACACAAGACCTTGGGGGACAATTGTTGATATAAGAAAAATACGCACAAGGCCCAGCCCACGATATTTGGTGAGCACATTTGCAGCCCTTGAAAACAGGCTCTTAATAAAATTTTAGGTTTTCCAGCCCTGGCACAAAGGGTCCTACCGACCTCCAGACTACGGCCTAACAAAATATGGCGCAACTTCATATCCTTGAGGTCGGTAAAATAACGACCTAGACTAAATATGGATCAAATGGAACTTCAATCAGAGCGGAAAATACCTATCTCAAATGCAAGTAGATTACCTAGGATGACATGATTCTGAAAAATTGCCTTCCAGACGTCGCCTACTGTGCAAGTTGCATATAATGTTACCACAGAGGGCCCACCATCACGTAGGTTGTGCCTAAACTTACAAGAAATCAGCGCCATTTGTATTGGTTATGATAAAATTTGTACAATTTGTTTAGTTTGCTAGGGTAAACCTTAATTATTTGTCTATAAATGGAGGAGTTTACACCATTATAAGGCATGCAGAAAATTGGGGACAAAAATACTGTCAAAATCACTTTCAACCAAAAGACTTTTCTTATTTCCATAACATGCATTTCTCCGCAAAAGAACTCCAAAATTTCAACCTAAGTCGACAAAAGAATTGACACGTGTCAATGTCGATTTTTGACGTCAACATATCGTATAAGCCTAATTTTGCAATTCAAAATTTTTCTAAAAAAGATTTATTTAATGTAACGTTAAATCCAGAAATCAAGTTGATATGTTTGTCGTACAATCGCTTCAGTCCCTTTTGGCCCCTTTAATTTTTTAACACATTTTTTCTTTCTTATTTTCAAACACATATTTATTAATAAAATAATATTACACATAAACTAAAAAAAGATTTAATACTTTTTAACCACACGTTTTCCTAAAAATTACTGTTCATTTCAAATAAACTCTTTTTAAAAAACATCAAATAGAGGTGTAGACAAAAAAAAAAACTCATTATATATATTTTAGTTTAGATTTTCAGAAATAATTTTCTTTTTTCTTTTAAGTTTATTGAAATATAATTAAATATACATTTAATTAAATACATCACATTTAAAAATTAAAAAAAAAAATTATGCGAATGGAAGGATCTCGTGTGTTGAATTTTACTTTCGCGTATCCCATATTTTGAGTTGATTTTCACTTTCGTGCATCGTCAATATTGCTTAATTTGCTACATTCATTTAAATATATGATTGCATATATATAATTTATTACAATTACTTTATTTTATGTAAATCATAATATTTTGGGGGTTATTATTTCTATTCATTATTTAATTTAAGTTTGAGCAATTTTTTAAAATATATTTTGTCTATAATAATTTCTCTGCATCACACAAGTGTGAACAACCTTAAACTGGGGTAAAAGAATATTTGCACAAAATTTTAATTTGTTTTATGCAACATAGATTTGAAAATTTGCATTATTTAATTTAAATTTAAACAATTATTTAAATATGTTTTGTCTATAATAACTTTCATGGATCAAATAAGTGAACAATTTCAAACTGTGCAAATAAATTTGTATTTAAAGAAGGTTTTCCAAAATTTATGAGAATTTTAATTCATTTTTACTTTGAGCATTTGTTGATAATTTTTATTGTCAAATTCAATTAAGTTGTGTTAATTTTTACAACTTAAGATTTCGATCAATTTATTCATCATTTTGACATCATTTTTATTTATTTACTGATTATGTTAATTGTCTATTTTTTATTATAAACTTAAATAATTACAATACGCACAATATACATTATAGATTTTAACAAATAGTTCATACAATTTTTATTAGACAATTGATCAGTCATTAATTTTTATTAATACATTGAAATAATAATGTAATAATATGAATAAAGAAATTGCCAAAATAAATTCATGTACAATATTTATTAAAATTAGTGATTATTTTTTTAGAAAAACACTTGAAATTAATAATTAATGTTTAAAAAATCAAAATATACCAAAAAAATCTATCTTACATCTCTTCCACTTGCATTGCACGTATGGGCCCAATTTCGTAGTTCAAAAGTTTTTTAAAAATGAATTTCAGTTATTGAACGTTAAATCAAAAAATCGAGTTGATATGTTCACAGTACAATCTCTAAAACACTTAATTCATAGTTCTTTTCCCCGTAAAGATGATAAAACAATTCAACGGTTCGAAATTTTATTAAAAACTTTAAAAAATAATTATATGCCGTAAAAAATGGTAAAACTTTTTTCTTAATTTTATTAACATATATAGACAAAAAGACTCACTATATATATTTTATTTATATTTTCATTAACATTTTTTTATTGACATATAATTAAATAAGCATTTAATTATGTTCAATTAAATGTATCGCATTTAAAAATTAAAAAAAATTAATTTGTTGCAATTACTTTATTTTATGTAAATTATAATATTTTGAGGGTTATTATTTCTATTCATGTTAGTAAAAAATATTTGGACAAAATTTTTTATTTATTCTATACAACATATATTTGAAAAAAATTGCATTATTTAATTTAAATTTGAGCAATTTTTTAAAATATTTTTTATTTATACCAATTTTCTTGTATCACACAGGTGTGAGATACCACAAACTTTACAAACAATATATTATTTAAAGGGGCTTTTCAAAATTAATGAAAATTGTAATTTATTTCTATTTTGAGCATTCGTTGACAGCCTGTATCATTAATCAAAGTAAATTATGTGTTCAAACTTTTTTTTTATTTTGTAATGATATTTGCAGTAACAATATTTCGTATTATTATTCTGTGCAATGCACGAGAAATTAGTTTCTTGTTTACTATTATTTGTCTACTTAAACAAAATCTTGACAGTGCGCTTCGAAATCAGAGATTTCTTTTACACTTTTATTTGTGATTTTTTCTTATTTTTAAAAATAGGAAGGCTAAATAAATCTTTTTTACCCTCTTAATGGACTTATTGGATGAAAAATTTCATCGGAAACAAGATGTCTTAATTAATACAAGATTGTTCATAAGAATGACAAATAAAAATTTAAATATAAGTATGATAATGAGCAAATTTTGAAAACCGATAATGCAATTAAAATATGATGTAACAATAAAAAATGTGATGGAAATATAACCATCATTTGTCAACTTTTACTTTCTTTACGAGTTGTTATGCGTGCCCTCTAAATTTGCTTTTCCACATTTGAATTAAGTACACTAAAATTTCTATAAATTAATAACTTCTCTAAAATAATATTTTTCCAGATCTGGACTTAAGGCCAATTTGCTAAATTAATAATTTCGAAAAATTAATATAATAATAATTTTTCGAAAGACACTAATATAAATCTATGGTCCCGTACGTCAATATAATGAATTAATAATTCTCTAAAATTACAAACATAATTAGGACAATGTCGTAACTGTCAGTGCTTCATTTTGCGTAATTGGTTTCTGAGGTACTAAATCATATTCAATTTCATCCTGAACAAGATTTTCAATGATCGTACCCATAATTTTTTCTAGGCTTTGGACCTCTGAATATGTATCATTTTCATCTAGGTAATCCAATAGGTGGTGGCATCCATTTTATTTTGATAACCGAGATTATTAATCATTTTCTCGAATACTTCCTTCCTTCATTTAAATTCCTTGAGATCACTTCATCCCCAGAACGAATTTTGCAATGTTAGAAACAATTTGCTATTGCCACTAAAAAGCACTTTAAATCAATAAATTTTTAATCTATCATTTAATTAATACCTCTCTAAATTAATAAAATTTCATAGTCCTAACATTATTAATTTATAGAGGTTTTACTGTATACGAGGAGAAGAAATTATGTGCAACAGCAAAAGATATTATAACATTAGGTACCTAATACTGAATGGAACTAGAATGTATAACGAACAAATTTTATTATTTTTTCTTCATCTGTTAGATCACCCTCTATTATCTAAAACCCCTTCTCACTCCTTACCAAACATGGCATTGAGAGAACTCATACAATGCCGCACATTAGAAGAAGTATTTACTCCTAATATATATATATTTTTTATTTTTTATTTTTTTCCCCCCGAAGTGGGATTATATTATAGATAAGACAAAATTGTGCATGTAACATGTCCGTATGAATGTATCTAATTATGCTCTTCACTCTGTTGTCCATCATCATTGACTAGAACAAGATAATCACCATCTCTTATTACAGCCAAATCCTCAATTAAAGCACCATCTTTGGTTACAATTTTGGTGGGATGGAAACCAAATTTCTGATATCCCAAATCCAAAAGTTCTTCAAGGGAGCCTGGCAAAAGCACCAGATTTTTAGCACCGTCACCCGAATTGAGACAGCTGAGGACCACTCGGGCACGGTCCTGCTGAGTAGCAAGGCTGAGAGGTGACTGGAAAACTCCCCTTCCTCCTGCAAAATATCGTCAAATATAATTAACAGGATTTTAGCTTGTTTTTCTACTTCAATATTGTCGAATGAATGCTGTACAGTTTAGAGTTTACGACTTATCCGTGTTGAAGGCTAACAAATGTCACTCAGCATGTGTTAATCCTACTTAATACTTATGGTAAAGATTTTTAAGATTTTACAACTTCATAAAGATTTGGATTGATCCACCTCTAGTCCACAAATTCTTGTCTTTGAAATACTGTTACGAACAGTTATATGTAAAGCATGCAATATTACATTGATTCTTTGGTTTTGTAAGAAGATACTTGCATTAGAATTGACAGATTTCAGTCAAATATGTTCCAAGTTGCAAGAAACTACTGGAAGTGAAGCCATAGGTACCTTCTTTTGGTTTCTTGGCAGCAGATATAATCCCAAAGAGAGAATTTTGAAAATTGCTCTTCCTTCGTTTTAAGGGAGCGTTTTGTATAGTATATTCCGGGTTCGAAGGAGGCAATGTAGGTTCACTGGAGTGCTTCTTAAGGTAGGGGGCGTCCTGCACATCGGGTATTATATTCTTGCTTTTATGGTCCGTCTTCTTGTTGTTCGACTCTTGCTTGTGTTGAAATAAGGCTTTAATATCCTCATGGCCCTGATAATCGGCTAAAGCTCGGGGTGTCCAACCATGCACATCTGGTTTGTCAATGTCGGCTCCTTGTTCCATAAGAAACTTGACGATTTCAATGTTTTCTTCACATATAGCTGTATGAAGTGCTGTTGTTCCCATACTGTTGAGCAGTGTAATATCCCCTCCATATTTGATAATCTCCTTGAGCAAGTCTATGTTGCATTGCTCGACTGCGAAGCAGGCGAACTGACCCACATCACCGCAAGATAATGTTGCTCCGTTTTCTGTCAGTAGTTTTATCACGGATTCATGTCTCCCCAATATTGCGTCCCATAGCGGAACATTTCCTTCGGAATCTGTATAGAAGTAATTATGTCATTCTCATAAGAGAGAGCTTTACTTCAAACATATTGGCATCACTTACTTCTTTTTCCTAACTAATAAAAAAGGCACCTTTTGTGAAATCAAATCTTACCTAACTTAATATTTTCAAGATTGTTTATTCCAAACTTACTCATTTACTTATATTTTAAGTAACCTTTTAAACTTTGCCAAACTTATTGGAGCCTTGTTTGGTACAGGTTTTAATCTAAGTCGAAGTCAAAAATCAATTTCAACTACATATTTCGTGGGACCCACAACTTTCAATCACACATTTCATCAACTTTTATTAAAAACTGAGTTTAATCTCCACCAAATAGGGGTTGAGCATGTCAAATTGAAATGCAACAATTAGTGCTATATACTGTGGGCATTCCAGTCTAGGAAATGAAAATAAAAATCTCGGGAAAAGATTAAACTGCATGAAATTTAATGAGGTCTCAAAGAAACAAAATCATAGCGCTATTCAGGAGGGCGAAGGACAAAAGGCGCAATTTTTTGCTATGTCGAATCCGACCAAGATAAGTACCTTTTCTGTTAGGATCCGCTCCGTAATCTAGGAGTAGAAGAACACATTCGAGCCTTCCTTTTGATGCTGCGAGATGCTGGATCATATAACAAGAAGCTACTATTAACTTATACATAATAAAATAGTTTCAAATGATACATATTGCAAGAAAACAATTGAAGAACCATACCAAAGCTGTGCGTCCATTGCTGTCCAATTCATTTGGATCCAGATTTCGTCTCAGCAAATTGTGCATCAACAAGTCATCACCTCTTTCAGCTGCAAAACACAAGCTGAGAGGCACGTCCATTCTTCCCTGTGCCAGCATGTGCTCAGTATCTGCCAAAATTGTTTGCATCACGGGATCTTTGCGCTCTTTCAAATGCTGCATAACAAATATGAGAAATTAAGTACCAAGGGTGCATTCTTCATTCCAGTGTTAACAGATTATTTACCTGAAGAAGATTGTTCATGATCATTGTCCCACCCCCAACATTTGCCTGAACAATATTCAAAAACGTAGTACGATTCAGCCGCAACAACTGGCTTAATCGTTTCGTACGAACAGTAAAAAGTTGTGGCCTGTAGCAAAGAACGCCCACTTCACCACAAACATCCCCAGTCTTTAGCTCCCCAACAACCTATAAAAGTTCATTTCAAAACGTTGTTTTAGACCAGTTTTATCTTTTCCTCATTGATTCACGTGAAAAGCAATTCTCAAGGAAGAATGCATTAATCTACTCTTGTCGGGGATGGAATTACTAAGAGTTACCTGTTCTATTCCGTTTCTGTAAGAAATAAGATCCTGTCATCAAGAACTCGGTATCAGAAGGTTGAAATATTATATATTAAGAAAAAAAAGGATATTTTTATGGATTGGAAAGCTGATGAAGGGACTGGCTTGAGTACTCTTGTGATGATCATGTTGTTTCAGCAATGCAATATAAGATACACGTATCATCAATTTATACCACACGATGATCATTTTATTTAAGCACTGACAATTTCAAGAGAAGCGGTTCTATCATGCTCATGAAACTGTAAATGAACAAATTGTTGGGTATTTGACCCAAAATTCAACAATGGAGACTAATTAATTAGGTAAGAATGGTTGGTGAAGAATTTGTTAGGTATTGAACCAACAATTCAACATGAAGACTAATTAATTAGGTAAGAATGGTTGGTGAAGAGTTAGGTGAGATAAGTTGGTAAGATTGGTTGGTGAAAGAATTTGTTATTCCCAATCCGTCCCTAATCTTTGCCTATAAATAGAGATCAATTGTTGAAGAGAAGAGCACCACAAGCACAATTGGAGAGTGCCAAATATTGTGAGTCAGTGATCAAAGAGAGAAAATTGTGAGCCTAGCATATTGTGAAGTTTCTTGTAACTCTTTGTAGTGTAAGTCAAAGGGTAGAAATTATATGTGGTAAAGCTCGTTTGTTGTATTTTCTCTGTGGTCTGTGGGATTGGGTTGGTGAGTGAAAGTCTATATATTTGTAACAATTTAATATATAGTGAAAAGCTTTGGCGAGGGTCCGTGGACGTAAGCATTTTGCTGAACCACGTAAATTTCTGTGTTCGTATTTATTTTCTTGTTTGCTTATTTTATTTTGAACATCGAAAGATCCTGTGGGAAGAAGAAAGGGGGAATCGACGTGTCGAAATTCCCAACACAAATGTTCAATAAACTAAGAAGATTTATTTTCTAAAAACAACTTAATTAAAATCCTAATGTTTTTCCCTATCTGTGGAGCACAAAAAGGAATTTCGGGGATATCAAATTACAGTTTGAAGAGAAAAATGCTTCTAGATACTTCAAATTTAACCATACAGTTCAAAATTCAAATTGAACCTCCACTTCCTAGATTCAACATGATGATAGTGACTATAAATAGGTGATTATCTTCTTTGTATTTCTTTTTTGATGAATTTTTTTCTCTTTTTTCCTCCGAAAGGTTGGGGAAGAAGACAGGGAGGACTCACTTACCATTGCACCAGTAACCAGAATATACAAATCCGTAGGTGCTTCATTTTGCAAAATTACATCTTCCCTTGGGGGGAAATACTCGGGCTTCATCTCCGAGACCTAAAATTATAAATCATTGAGAACTGAGAGCAAATAAGTCAAATTTACAACAGAATTATTTGGTACTTGCGCATGTATCAAATGGTTAACAAACTTGTCAAGGATTCGAAACAGAAAATGTGGCCCTGGAAATCATTTCTCATTACTTGAATGTGTAATATTTCCATTTGGACAAAATGAGAAATGAAACAAACAGAACAGTATGTACTTCATAAGGCGGTAACTAAGTGAAAAAAAGTTGATCTACAAAGCAAATAGTCAAGGAAGTAAATAGGGAACTTAAGAAAGGATACCAGCTGAAAAAGTAGGTCATTTGATATCCCATGGAACAAGTAGACCTTATCGACAAGGGAATAGAACAGAAAATGTGATATACTTGATCGAGTGGCCTTTGGAAGTGCATCAAGTGTTTCTTGCTGCTGCAGCCCTTCCGAGTCTGTTCTGTACCTTAGGCACAAGTGTGCTAGCATCTGATCAAGCAGTCGAGGAGGCAGCTGGTTCCTTTTAGCGAAGCTCGAGGCAGCTTGAATGCTATCTCTCTGTAGGACAATAAAACACACCCAGAGTGCAGAAGCTAAGTTGCCTAAGAGAAGGGAGATGCAAACCTAAGCTAAAAAAATAGAAGAAATAATTCTAGTGATGATTTTTCATGAAGAAACACTTTAACAAGTAGGTGTAATTGAACAAATCATTAATAATGAATGCTGGAAGACAGAAGATATTCAGCACATATAGGAAAAAGAAAAATTAAAAGCAGCTTTCTTCAGGTTCATGGGATAAAACTTCTCTTCTGGAAAAGGCTAGAGATAATAATTTAAATTTTATCTAAATGAACACAAATTGAGGCCTAAAGAAAATTCAAGAAGAGCATCTATCACAAGATACGAGCATCATTGGAACGTTAGGAGGACTTGTCTCATTCGAAAATCCTAGTTATTAGAAACATATAGGACATTTTGGTAGGCTGAATTAGACAGTATTGGACCTGATTAAAGAAGAAAAAAGAGGTTAAAATTTGTCGCCTCTTTGAAGCAAATATTCCTATATTGTGTTAGTGACTAAGCTCCAAAAGCTTGCCTGGAAACTAAATTTAAAAATCCATTCAAAACACGTGGGGAAATGTTGCAAAGACTTGAAAAAAACAATTAAATGTGCTTACAAATTTCCTAGTTCTGCTGGTTCCATGAACAACCAAGTTGGTCATATTTCCAATGATATAGGATGTCAGTCCAAGGTTGAAGAGCATGTAGAAGATGCCGAATAACATTTCGTTTGTGTTCACCGGATGCAAATCACCATATCCAGTAGTTGAAAGAGTGGTAATGGACCAGTACATAGATGTCACATATACTGTCCAAATACTTGCTTGATGAAAATTTTCATTTGAGAGAGCAATCCACGTTTGTTTTGGGTCTGGATACCTGTTAGCGATCAAATACATGACGCAAGCAGCACAGTGAGCAGCAAAGAGAGTAACCTACAAAAGCAGAGAAGCTTGATCAGAGAAAGAATGACTTAGTAACTTCAATGGAGTAACCACGGGTTTCTTAAGATACTTACACATATAAGCTTCACCACTCGAACCCAAAAGTAATTATAGTTTTTGTCTTTCTCCAACCTGCATTAGACAAGATACACATGTATACTTCGTAATCAACCATTTTTAATTCAATTCTATTTATCAACTCTAAATGATGAAAAGGTAAAGCTAATTTACGCAAAACTCTATACGCCCTCTAATGATTACCAAGTTAAAAATAAATTCATATGGTATGATTGTGTTAGAATATTTTGTAACCGTACAAAAGTTAGCATATTTTACAAGAAAGGCAGATAAGAGAAGCCAGACAAATTCCGTACTTTTGGAACATAGAACTGACTCTTCGGAGACGCCAGAGACGAAGCATATTGAAGTAGCCATATGATTCAAGAGGATGGGGCAAAATTTTCCGAGCAACTTCAGAAGGTATTGTGGAGATGACATCAAATAACAACCATGTTTTTGCATACCTCAAAGCAATCCAGCTTGGATTGTCAATGAGAAGATAAGTTGCTTTGTCGAGGTAAGCAACAAAAAACGTCAGGACAATGTCAATTGCGAAAAATCCATTTACAACGTTGTCTGTAATGGAGAGAGGCCCCTTGGGTTGATCTAGGAAACCAAATTCAAAAGGAGACACCCATGCTGTGTAGAAGACCAGTATTATCAGGAATTTTTCCCAACATCTGCAGTAAAATTTGATTATAAAAAATTCAGTAATCTCAAAAGGCACAAAGGAAGGAGAAAAGATCGCCACAATATCACTCTGAGTACTGTAGTGATAAAGAACAATAGAAGACAAGATATGTTCAGGAGTGTTAATAAGAAAACTAAATACTCGAATTTGGCCTGCACAAACCCGAGCTCAATATGAGTAAATAAAATGGAATCAGGGAAACAAAATGAAATTTAAAACTATAAAAAAATACAGAGGAAGTATCATTTTTTATTTTTATGAATTAACTTCACATGTGCTACCATTTTCTGCCGCATGAAGCCTCAAGAAACGCATCATATCAGTGTCTTTTATTCACTTATTTCCATAATGGCATCATTCTTAAACATTAATGAAAATTATGAGACAGAAAATCCGGGAGCCAGAAACTAGATTGCTGCAAATTAGTATCTTCTTCACAGATCCAGATTAAAAAAAATTCAAAAACTAGAACAATTCAAGCTCAAAAACAAAGAAAAGAACAAGAAATGGTGTGGAAAGAAAAAGGAAACCATATTCCTCCTAAAAGTTTTATAGAAAATGCAATGAACCCATCAATATTAATATCCCAGAAAAATTATACAAGAATCTCATCATAATATACAAAGATAAACCAAAATGCAAAATTTGGGTCCAATAGCAATATATACGTATATTTAAACACACATGCAGGCGTTATGCGTATGCAATCTCCCAAGGTAAAATGATAATTAACCATGTAAAATCTAACAACCCGTTAAAGTTAATACAATAAAGGACCCAAAAAGAAGAGGGGAAATGGCATAAATTCACACACAAATCCATATGCTGTGTGTGATACCTGTAATGGGGTTCAAATGGAGAGATAATGCAAGGGCGAAGCTTGATTCTGCGGTTACTGTGGGCTCCAAGAGAAGGGAGGATGCCAGTGGAGATACTGTGGGAGCTTCTGTCATCATCTCTTGAGACTCTTTCAATTTCACTCTCTACGGTTTCCATTCCACACATTATGTCATTTTTCATCTTTCCTCCTCTGCCCATCCTTTCCTTTACCTCCCTTTATCCTCCTCTCCTCTCCTCTCCCTTCTCTATTTCTATTTGTTTTTTTTGACCTGGTGGTCTTTGTGTCCAGTCCTGTATAATGTTCTTGATACGTGTCCAATGGTGTCCCGTCTCTCTATTTATTCGATATTTGCGTTCAAGCATTTCATGTTCTCTTGACTCTCTCTGATCACGATCACGCCTCGTTTTGAATCTTTTAGATGCGTTTTATTTTTTTATTTTTTTCTTCCTTTTTTGGTATCTTCTTTTTCATGATAATTAGACATTGCTATAGTCTGTTTACCTTTAAGGCCGGCCCTCGGGCTCTGACATCCCTGGAATTTGAGGTCTTTACCATAAACTATTAGGGTGCGTTTGATTCATCAAATTTTTCATGAAAAATATGATTTTTCATGTGAATTTCTAACTTTGCGCTGTTTGATTACCTAAATTTTCGATGAAATTCATTTTTCCACTTGCCTCAAAATTCGGTATTTTCTTTGTTTTGAATGAATTCATTTTCCAAGGGGAGGAGGAGGTTTTATTTTCCAGGAAAAATTTTATACTATTTTCGTTACGTTTTATCATTTTTGTTATTGTTAATTGATTTATTTTTTTCTAAAAATTAACATTATTATTATCAAGTACAAATGTATGAAAAAAAAAATTATTAAAATAGATCAATTTTACTTTATTTTTCATGAAAAATAATGTCAATCAAACAACAAAAGTTGGAAAATTCCCTACTTTTTTCACCTAGAAAATTAAACCAATCAAACACATTAAACTTCTAATTCCCAGGAATTCAAATCCCTAGAATTCAATTCCCTGAAATTCATTTTCTTTCCACCCAAATTCCATCATCGCTATCAAACGCACCCTTATTTCATTTCTGAGATGCTCCAAAATTGTTCTATAATATGGATTTTAATAAACATTCGTAAAATTTTAATGTTTATACAAAATTAACAAATATATAAATGTATAAAAAATAATTTTTTATTACAGTAATTATTAGAGTTTAAAAAATAACATAACTAAACCCTTGTTTGAGCCCCATTATTTGGGAATATATGATTTTGAATGATATTTTTAAGAGAACGTGTGTTTAAAATTTGTTTGAAAAGTCAAATATTGTGGGATTGTCTAAAATAGACGATTGAGATTGAGTATTTAGAAAAGGGTTAATAGCACAAAACGTCCCAACGTTTGACATGTATTGTGCAAAACGTCCCAACGTTTTGATTTTTGACGCTAAACATCCCAACCTTTACAATTTTTGGTAGAAGACATCCTTTCTGTCAATTTTAACCCAATTTCACAAATTGAACAGTAAATATCAAGGGCATTTTCGTCTAAAAAAAAAAAGCAGCCCATTCATACTTGGGTAATTGGCACAAAACGTCCTTACGTTTGACACTTATTGTGGAAAAACGTCCATACGTTTTATTTTTTTGGCGAATAACGTCCCTACCTTTATTTTTTTGGCGAATAACGTCCCTACCTTTAAATTTTCTTGTTCATTAGTCCCCAAATTTTACTTTTCTTTCAATTTAGTCATTCCGTATTTTATTTAAAGGTAATTGTCTTCAAACGTGTATAACTTTTGATCTACAACTCCGAATTGCACTCCGTTTTTTGCGTTGAACTCCAAATTCAATAAAATTTACAGAAATCAATTTACGTCAATCAATTATGCCATAACAAAATAAGTATCTACTATACAAAAGTCAAAACGAAATGTTTAATAAATGAGCACATGATACATCATAAGAAAGATGGTTGAATTTGGAGTTCAACGCAAAAAACGGAGTGCAATTCGGAGTTGTAGATCAAAAGTTATACATGTTTGAAGACAATTACCTTTAAATAAAATACGAAATGACTAAATTGAAAGAAAAGTAAAATTTGGGGACTAATGAACAAGAAAATTTAAAGGTAGGGACGTTATTCGCCAAAAAAATAAACGTAGGGACGTTTTTCCACAATAAGTGTCAAACGTAGGGACGTTTTGTGCCAATTACCCAAGTATGAATGGGCTGCTTTTTTTTGGACGAAAATGCCCTTGATATTTACTGTTCAATTTGTGAAATTGGGTTAAAATTGACAGAAAGGATGTCTTCTACCAAAAATTGTAAAGGTTGGGATGTTTAGCGTCAAAAATCAAAACGTTGGGACGTTTTGCACAATACATGTCAAACGTTGGGACGTTTTGTGCTATTAACCCTTTAGAAAACTTGATTTTCAAATAATGGACTCAAAGAAGGGCGAATTCGAATTATTAAAAACTTCTTTAAATTATGGGTGAACACGGTTTGATTTAGGCGATTTTTGACAAAATTTCAAACCAAACAATTTAAAGCAGGTTGTGATTTTTTCAACCCAAAACAAACCATTTCATTTTGTAAACCAAACCAAACTAAACCTTTTTTTTACGGTTTGGTGTTGTTTACAAACGAAAATTGACACATTCTAAACAAGTTTAAGCATATATATTTGACTAGAATTTTGACTTAAAGTGTTGATACAAGTCAAAATAATATATTATATCACATATAGAGAACAAAAAAAAAATACAAGATGAAGTATTAATTTTCACTTCTAATTACGTAATGAAGCGAGATTCACTCAGCAAAAAAAAAAAAAAAAAAGTTTGGAAAACATATTTCAGAAGCATGTATCGGTATTTAGCTCCTCACCAAGAAAGCAAGTCTAAATCTTTTTGACAGCTTATCAGTACATCAAAAATGCTATTTTTTACTCAATACATATATTTACTTATTTACATTGGTGGAATATAAGTTTCTGCTGCATTTTTTTTTTTAAATTGAAAGTTGGCCTTTATTAGGGAAATCAATAGAGTATCACCACAATTTGCATCCAGGAAGTAATTGTAGTTAATTCATCTGCAATTTTAATGAGCAAAATGCTATAAAAATACAGATGAGTCATTTCATTATTGGGAAAACTAGCAAATAAACCATTTGACAGCTTATCACTACATAAAAAATATTATTTTTTTCCTCCATACACATGTTTATTCATACTTACATTGGTGGAATATTATAAGTTTCTACTGCATTTTTTTTTTAATTGAAAGTTCGCATCTGCTTTTTATTTTTATAATTTTTTAAATTTTAGCAGGCTGGCGGTTTGAAATCCTGATTCTGAAAATTGAAACCTAAACTAAACCGTTTAAGGCGGTTTGAAAATTTTTCAGACCAAACCAAACTAAATCATTTCACATTTGAAACCGAATAAAACAAAACCATTTGCTGCGGTTTGGTTTCGATTTTGCGGGTTGACGGTTTATTTGTTCACCCCTACTTTAAATGGTAAATGTCAATTTATATATTTAAATAATAAAAGATTATTGATTTCAAAAAAAATTGAATTATTATTAATTTCATTGAAAATGTAAATTTAGTAATTTTATTTTAATGGTATATCATGTTTGATTTAGTATTGTGTATACGAATAAGTATTAGCATATTTCTCATAATTTCTACATTTACCTCTCGTACTTCAGAAATATGATTTGTAATATGAAAGATAACAAATGATTTGACCATTAATAATTAAAACACAGTTTTAATATTGATAGATACACATAGAATTTATAATATTAAGAACAACAAATATATAAAAAAAAATTAATAATTAAATAATAATTTTAATACTGATAACTAAAAATATTGATTGATCTCATACATTATTAGTGTTAATAATAAAAATAATTATAATTATAATTATAACCAAAATATATAAATAACAATAACATCATATTAATTATTTATTATAATACTAAAATATAAAGAATTTAAGAATTAAATTCTACGAGACTATCCTACTTTTATATAGATTAATAGATAGATTATTATAGATTATAGACATAGATTTTCACGGATGCGATGAATTAAAATTACTATCGACAATATTGATAAGCATTCATAAAATTTAATGATTATACTAATCAACACAAATAAAAAAGATATAAAAATAATTTTTTATTACAACAATTATTAAAATTTAAAAACAACATAACTATCCAAATTATCTAAAATTTCATTGAATGATAAATGTCAATTTATATATTTTAAAAAGTATGAGCCCTTGTTTATTTTTCTTTAAACTTTTCTCTTTTTCTACAGTATTCAATCTCAATTATCTATTAAAAGCCAGCTCATAATATTTTACTTTTCAAACAAATCTCAATTATCCATTCTAAAAAAAATCACCATTCATTTCATAAAAACTCTTTTAAAACAATACCAAATACACACTGAATAATTTTAGGGAGACCTTTTTTGGGGGCATTTTTAAGTGACATTGTGATATGTCTCACATTTATTGGTGGTGAAAATAATTACTCCACTACTTACTTTTTCACAATTTATTGAATGTGTGACATGTCACAATATCACTTAAAAATGTTCCCAAAAAATGTCTCCTTAGAATTATTGAAAAAATGTACAATTATTGATTTCAATAATTTTTATAAATTACTATTAACTTCATTGAAAATGAAAATTTTGTAGTTTTTTTTTAATTGTATATCGTGTTTGATGTAATATTATAAGTACAAATATTGATACTTGTTCAATGTATCAATATATTTGATAATGTAAAAAATCATACCTCAATATTCCGAGCTCAAACAACAAGCTAGCACGAACTGGAACTTTGAATACCTGCAATAAAGGCGAAGAGGTGTGTCCTCGTCGCCCCTCCGATGCTTAAGTCAGTAAAGAGGAAGGGGAAAATTTATGCAAGAGGCTATAAACTGGAAGAAATAATTATTGTGTACCTGAATTGTGATTGAGAGCCACGTATTTATAGAGATATATAGACGAGTTGTAATAGGACTGAAATACCTTCATTGGGTGAGTCATGTTAGAAATTCTCCTATTTTTTAGGGATGATGATATAAGCCCAAATAGGACTCCAAAGGGGGTGAGTCCTTTTAGAACTAGGAAGTTATAGGTCCCAGAAGTTAGACCCAATTTTGGCCGGGAACACAAGTGTTATCCCCGAGCAACAAGTACCCCGAGGACAAAACAGAGCTATTGAAGGAATGTGAATGCTCGGGGATATATACTGATCGGGGGAGATGAACTGCTTTACCACATTTGATCTTGATCGGGGGTAGTCGTGCTTGGTCGTGTTCGAGCTTGAGCAGAATTATTGTCCATCAATATTTATTATAATTTCTGCATTTGCCTCACATATTTAACGTTTATCTCAATTTCATTCAAAAACACCAATCACAATAACTATAAATATGTGTTAATCTTAACCCATCAAATATGCGACAATGGAATAACGTTGAAGATTAAGAAATTATTATATCAAGTAATAACTATTATTTAATATTTGTCATAAGTAAGGTAATAAATGCATTAAGATTTGACAAACAACTATTTTGCATTTACATTGGTCGGACTATTCTGCCTTTATGTATAGTATATAGATTTTAAATGGAACCTTTGTTAAAAAAAGAAAAAAAAAAGAAATACTAAATAATAATGTAAACCATCAATAATTTACTAGCCCAACATCTTTAGATGAAAAAATTAACAATTATATTAATCGTGTTGTAAAACAATAGAGAATATAGAGAGAATCAGAGAGAATTTCTTATTCTTAATATTTCATAATGAATATAGGCCCCTATTTATAGTAGGGGACAATGGCATAATCGTAATATTGGACAATGACATAATCGTAATATGTAAATTTTACAAGGAGCATAAGAGTAATTTTCATTCACTGATTTTTTCTTATTTTTACCTAATTTTGCCTAATTATTCCTAACACTCCCCCTTGAATGAAATATTACTCGCTTGCTCAATGGTCTGCCTCGTTAAAACCTTGTTAAGAAAACCCAGTGGGATAAAACTTGAGCGAAGGAAAAAGAGTACAGAAGCTCCCCCTGATGTTGGCCATGGTGAATTATTGAGTCTGACGTTCGAGTAGAACAAACCATGTACTGAATCTTAAAGTTCTGAAGTGCTGCCTCATTAAAACCTTGTCAGTAAAACTCAGTGGGATAAAATCTGAACCAAGGAAAAAGAGTACAGCATGTTTCTCCCCCTGAAGTGTGCAATTGAGGATTCATGATCTTCTCGAACATTGATATCATCTTACTTCTGGAATATGTATATATGAAAATCTTCTTGTGTGTAGCCGATATCATAACATTCTTCATAAGATGTGTATGATTTTCTTCATTTGTTGATATCATTCCAGTATAACAATGTGTTGTTAATTATAGCTTGTTGATAACTATTATAATGCCTCAAAAACCTTGCTAGGAAAACCCTGTGGGACAAAACATCAGCGAAGGGAAAAAGAGTACATTATTCTCATTAATTTTCATCAATACGTCTCAACTGTTGCCTCATTAAAAACCTCGCTAGGAAAACCCTGTGGGAAAAACCTCAGTTAAGGGAAAAAGAGTGCAACGCGTATTTATTCCTTTTCATGGAATATCACAAGTATATTGATGCAATCTCATATCTTTTCATCAAAACATATCATTCATGATGAGCTTTATATAAATCATTCGTAGCTCATTTATGATGTCATAACATGCTATATTAAGCAATGTTGTACTAATTTATCGATTGCATCTTTCACTTCTGGTGAATAATCAAATTTAGAATTCACTTTTGGTGAATAATAAAATCTAGAATTGATTCACTTCTATCAAAATTTAGAATTCACTTCTGTGAATAATTAAACACATTCATTTTCATATTCACTTCTAGTGAATAATCAATTTTCGGTGGATAATATAATTTTGCATATTGAAAATCAATTGCATGCCCAAATATTCAAATATAATAATAGTACACTCCAATTATATTATGGGGTCATATGTATCATTCTTCATGTGATTTTATTTTAAGAATCACACTTCATTCTATAACGATACCATTTTGGGCAAATTGAATCTTTCAATGATTTATACATGTATGTTCTTGTACTTTATAAACTGCAATTTCTAATTTGTAGGAGCATAATCAATCATTGAAATAGATATCAATTTTGACATATAATCTACAATCATTTTACTTGAAATCCCAACGTACCGCGATCAACTGGTACATCAAAGAATACCCTCAAAATACTGAGATGAGAATCACACTTTTTGATCTCACTCATTAGTATATCAAAGAGCTCAAGCTAGTGATTTAGATTATAGTCACATCCACCATATGTCATGCCAGTTCAATGAAAAATCTTGCGCGCAACAAGTCGTCATCTACGACTGTGAAATATTTTTCATTTGTACATATAATTACCGGCTTTACACATTTAAGCATTTGGACTTCTGGTCCTTGAACAATAATCCCTACATTGGGGTTATATACTTGGCCAAAGTATTATAATTTCATCAACCTCATTTTCATAAGAGGGTTGTATGTAGTCGACTTATTTATCGATTCCATTTCAACTCAATATAGAGAGATCTCTGTATATGTTCTATCATCAGGTACCTGAATATCTCATCATTATGTCCTTTTTACTCACCATGAGTATTTAGCCTCAAAGGGATCATCTCAATCATTCAAGAGATATTTATTTTGGAATCGATAGTCATTATGCTTCAGGCATAATTACGCTTTAAGCGTGTTTTCTCCATAATATTCACAAATCTTATATTATATCAATCGGATAAAATGCCGCAACACATGTCATACGTAATTATGGATATAATCACAATCATATATCAAGTGCGTATTGTTGGAGTGTATATAGATATCGCACTTCTTAGAAATCATAAAGTTTCACAAGCAAATCATTATTTCATCGTATTGACATGTTTATATGTAGAATATTGCTGCATAATCAAATTGTTCTCATAGCAAATAACTTGAGGCTTTTAATTTGCTAAATCATTAGCAATATAATATTCTATTATCTCAACTAATTTGTAAAATCATTAATGACTTTAAGATATATTCATGCTAGCATTTATCACTTTGCTCGTAATATCATTACTTGAGCAAAAATCAGTCATTCATTTAGTGAGATAATTAATTTGCTTTTGAGAACAAGCAGCAATGATAACAATCTTCTGGTTCTTTAATGAATGCCATTATTGAATTGGAATCTAACCAATCATTATAGAACTTCTGGTTTAACAAGATATTTCACTTGTACATATGTATGAACTTCTGGTTCAATACAGTATTCATTTCATCAGTACGTATTTCTGTACAGTTCAAATCAGCATACATTTATTACTTTTATACCGGAAAAATCAGGTACAATATCCAAGGAAATATCTCATGATCTCAATCTTGTCGCCAAATCTTCCCTTATATCGAAAAAGGTAATGATGCATTATCTCACCTTTTCAATAATTTATTCCATTATTTCTTGATGGAATCGATATTACTGACACGCGGAACCATCGCTCTTTCACGCGTTGAATAATGTATTTAAATAGATGATTTGGGAAGAGGCTAGATCCATCAAAAATGGATATCATACTTTCAAATATTCGCAAATATTATTCCAATCTTCCAGTAAATGATTTGAGAAAAATTTATCGAATTAGGCTCGAAAGATTGAGGTTGCTGATGGATCATGGCATCCCAGAAGATGTTCGCTGGTTGATCGAAGCGAAAGTTCGATTAGCTGGTGAATTACCAGATTTATTTCCTAAGCACAAGCCTGGCTTAGGTAAGAGTACTTTTGCAAAGAAGCGAAGAGCAAAAAGATTAAATAGTTGCTACAAATGTGCTCGATGGACATGTGATACCCGTTGTAAATCAATAGGGTATTCATCTATAAATCGAGATGATAAGATAGACTTTATTAAGGGTGGGCTGAGTAAGGAGTCATTGGATGATATCCGATTGACTCTTGAGATGCACCCTAGTGGGTATGTACAGCGTGAGCTACTATCTTTATGGGCTAAATTCATCAGCGATAAAGAGCGTTATAGTCTCAAAAATATAATAGCAAAAGATCCTGTTTGCCAGGCTGTTATAAACAATGATGTTTTGGCTATGCAGCATTAACACAAGGTAAATCATTTGATATATATGCACATAAAATATTTTTCTGTTTCCTTTCACGAGTTTTGATAAAGGTTGGTTAAATATATTAAATCACCGAAAGGTGAGTAGGGTGATTTTGTCAAAAGTAAATCTTCACTTTTTCAAAACATGAGCAGTAAATAGTGAAGTTTTTCAAGTTTAAAAAGTCAATGATTTTCACAGTTTATGCATCCCAAAATATCATTTTCTCATAAGTTTTTCCTTCCTTATTCTTTCAAAGATGGAAGGATCAAAACTTCAACAGATTAAAACTATCTGTGTATTTTGTGGATCAAAAGTAGGGAAAGGTTTTGGGTATCTAGAAGCAGCCGTGGATTTAGGAAAGAAGTTGGGAGAGAAAAGTATCACTCTCGTGTATGGAGGAGGTAGCAGTGGATTGATGGGTTGTGTTTCACAATCTGCTCTAGCAGAGAAAGCAAGAGTGATAGGTGTTATACCTACTCCTTTAGCTGATATAGCAGGCAAAACACGAGGGCATGAAGTACAAACCTTATCTATCCATGAACGCATAACTTGCATGATATATGGTTCTGATGCCTTCATAGCTTTGCCTGGAGGTTTTGGTACTTTAGAAGAAATCTTTAATATTACCTCATGGGCTCAACTAGATCTCCATACTAAGCCTATTGGGCTTTTAAATGTAAACAATTTCTTTGATGGTTTGCTAACATTTCTTGATTATGCTGTGGAATAGGGATTCATCTCTCCATTTTCTAGGAGAATCCTTATTTCTGCTCCTACTATCGAGGAACTGCTGGATAAGTTGCAATCATATATTCCAATACAAGATCCAGCAGGAGTTAAGATAGATTGGTCGCAAGGAAGGGGAATCAAGCGAAAATGGAGTCCGGTTAATGTAAATTTATCTTTGTGAACCCTAGAATAGGTGGTGGTAGAGTACGGAGTATTCTCACTCTTGAGACACACCATAAATTTCTAGGATTTTGTTTATGTTTAATCTTGTGTACCTCAAAGATTTAAGGTAGTAGAGTATGGAGTATTTCTTACTCTTGAAACACATATTTTTCTTTATTTCTTCAAAAGGTCAGAGGTAGTAGGATACGGCTACTCCCAAAACACATCTCTCATTTTGAGGATCATAAATGTTTCCCCCTTTTGCGTTTTGCATGTATGTCTCGTTTATACTTCTTCAGGAGCAATAATAATATCATTTCAGTATGTTTAGATGATAATTTTTACTTCTTCTGGAGTAAATATGTACTTCTTCTGGAATACATAAGTGCTCGTGCAAGAACTTTTCCAGACACTTATCATCTAATATTCATCTCATAATACTGATGAGATTATTTTCACATTAGCCATATCCGTGCTATCATGTGATATTATTTTATCATACATCAACATTCTCTTGTTGAATAATTTTCATCCACCCATTCAAATTCAGATATTGGTAACTTCTGGTACCATTGGATGAAATATTTTGATCAACATTTACCAATTTTTTGGTAATGATAACTTCTGGTATCATTTGATGAAATATCAAATAACAATAATATCATCATGTATATAGGTTAAACAATAATAATATCACCATGTGTATATGTTGACAACATCCTCTAATATGTTAGAATTAACCAACAATTGAGGTGTTTTTTAAATAATATAGAATATGAATATATGTAAAGTATTCTATATATTCAATTGCTAAACCGACCATATAGGCGATGTAAACATAATGAAATAATTAAACCGATCATATAGGCGATGACATGATATAATTAAAACTGATAAAGCCAACCATGTAGGTGGTAGAACCAACCATGTAGGTGGCAATAACATAATGAAATAATTACCTTTCATGAGTGAGCGAGTCGTATCTTCAAATCCAGTCAAGGTATTCATAATAGTCCAATCCTTTACGATAATGAGTCATCTCCAGTTAAGGTATAAATCCAATCCATAAAACTCAATCCATCACGGTATGACAACTATTATGTTACTTTTAAATCTTTTAATTTATCGTATTGATTACATAGTGTTAAATAATTTAGAATATATATTTTATTAACACTTATTATCATATCATTAATAATGATTAATCAATTTCGTTAAATCACGATTAATATATTTTAACGTATTATCAAGGGCAAAATCGTCCATATTTTAATATACTGATCATATGGATAAATCGGAACCGTCAATAGGTTTGAAATTTAATTTAGAACAAACTTACTTTTGGTCCGAAGTTCAAAATCTTGCCGAAATTTCCGTAAAAATAGTTTTTACGACGCCGCCACGTTTGACCACCGGAAAATGTCCAAAACTGCACCAAACAGAAAAGTAAGACCATAGAAAAATCATGAACGTCGAAACGAACAAACTTCCTGTTGACATCGTCGCCAGAATCGGTCTCACGCGCCCACACGCGCGGCCTCGACGTCTGCGCGTGGGCATCACGCGCCTCACGCGCCGCCGCGCTTTTGACGCCGTCGTTGACACGCGTCAATGCCGGAGGGTCGTCCCGTCGCCGTCGTCATGGATCTGTTGTCCGATCATCATTTGGATTTATGGTTTGGCGTGAATTTGCTTTGAAAGTTTCGGTTTTTTCAACTTTTTTTCTCCGGTTGATATCTTCTGTTTCAGCCGTCGGATCATTTCCAAATTTCAGGCGAGGCTTCTCCTTGACAAATTCGTTCTGATGGCGGTGGCTGATCGTCGATCGGATATCTGGATTGACCGGAATCATTCTTTTCAGTTCGAGAGAAAATGAAACATTGATTAGTAATAATCAGGTTTCTGATACAGAGGTTCATCATTTAGATGCAACTGTAGAGCATACTCCCGTTATTACTCAATTGGCTAGAGACTCGTGCTGATAACGTGTTGTAAAACAATAGAGAATATAGAGAGAATCAGAGAGAATTTCTTATTCTTAATATTTCATAATGAATATAGGCCCCTATTTATAGTAGGGGATAATGACATAATCGTAATATTGGAAAATGACATAATCGTAATATGTAAATTTTACAAGGGGCATAAGAGTAATTTTCATTCACTGATTTTTTCTTATTTTTACCTAATTTTGCCTAATTATTCCTAAAAAATCGATTATTTTTATTAAAAAACTTGAGTTATCTACTGAACTAGACCAATTCATCTTACATACTTTTGGAGCATTAACATCTTGGAAGCCTATGCAGTTACATGGACTGCATAAAACCAAGGCCAACACTATCATTACGACATATTTTAATAATAAAACTAAAAAGATTTCTAACTGCAAATTGTTACACTTCTATCAAACTCGCATTGAAAGGTCGGGATATCAAGAAAAGACCAATGCATCGCACATGTTGGCCAAGTACAAATCGTTCAATAAGCTTATTTCTGAAATGACTATTAGTGTAATCGTTAAAATTTTGAGTGATTATTACTGTAAAATAGATTACTGAAATGATCATTTTGAAATTTACTCCAAACTTTGATGATCATTAACATAATGGGTTAATTACACAATATGCCACACAAGTTTAAGCTAAATTTCAAACATGTCATTAAAGTTCAATCATTACACAAATTGCCACTCAAGTTTCAATTAGTTACTTAATATGCCACTTTGTTGAATTTCTTATAGGAGTGGGCAAAATAACCGGAACCGATATGACCGAACCGGAACTGAACCGAAAAAATCGGAACCGTATGGTTTTAAAAAAATAAAATAGGAAATTGGTTTTGGAACCGAGAACCGATTGGTTTTCGGTTCGGTTCTCGGTTCCGCCTTTAGAACCGAAAACCGAAGTTAGAACCGGTCTTTGATCCTTATTTATTATTTTTTTATGGTCTTAATTGGTTGTTCTAAAACTAAAAATCAAAAGAATTTGTAATTTTTTTGGGTAAAGTGAAAATGATTAATTTTTTTTTATGAAATTTGTTACGTCTCTACCTCATTGTAACATTTAACTTCACACTTGGACTTAAATTCTTAATAAATGAAAATCGAATGAAACTAACTTATTAATAAGCGAAATTGTAAATGATCATGATGGAGTTAATTAAATATTTAAATACAAATATAAAATAATTAATAATAATGCATTTAAAACTCATAATTCATCCCACAAGTGTACTATATTGCCATGCTCGAAAAACCTTTTAGGCCATTTGTTTTCTATTTTTGTTTATGAATATCTTCTATTTCATAGAGAATCCTATATTTTCCTTAGGGTGAAATGATTTTCGAAATCCTTGATCTTTGTATATTCGGTATAAGTTTATTTCAAGTTATTGGCTCACTTCCCGACGCCTGATGCTCCTCGATAAGGCTCTCGAAAAATAATTATTATTGTAGAACCGAATTAGAACCGAAACCGAACCAAAACCGAATGGTTTGGTTCTGGTTTGGTTCTTGTGATTCAATGGAACCGAATGGTTCCATTTTGTAAGAACCGAAAAAGTATGGTTCGGTTCCGGTTCTTGAGATACCCGAACCGAACCACCCGACGCCCACCCCTAATTTCTTATCCCAAATTAGCGTTAATAGTCCCTAAAGTTTCGATAAATCGCTCAAATGACCCTTAATATTTTATTTTGATGTAAAAGTTCTTCATTTTTTGTCAGAATTAACAAAAGTAATCTTTTTTTTTTTTAAATGACAAATATATTCTTAATTTTATATAGAAAATCTTATAATTAACTCCTAACAATTACAATAGTACAATTGGGTATGTTCATAGCTTTGTTTTTTATATTTAATTAGCTAAAATTAGTAAATTATTTTTTTCCATTAGAATTTGTTGATTAAATTGATAATACACATGTAATTTGTTTATATAATCTTAAAATTATTATAAAATAAAATAAAATAAATTAATATTTGTTTGGAATGATTTTTTTTTTTTTTTAAAAAAAGATTTTTGAAACGAAAAAGTCAAAAAACCATTTTTTTACTTAAATAAATCTCTTAAAAAATAAGTGAAAAATATGGTTTTTTTTTTTTTTTTTTTTTATGCATAACGTGTGTTCGAAAATTAAGATGTTCGAAAATTAAGAAAAAATTATGAATTTCATTAAAATGTTTGTTCGAAAATTAATTTTAATTTTCAAAAATACTATTCCAAATAAATATTAGTGTAATTTGGTTCATAATAATTCGTAGATTACACAATGAATAATAGCGGGTCATTTATTTATAAAATAATAAAAATTAGCGGGTTATTTATTTATAATCTATGAATTATTATGAAATAAATTATATTACTATTTATTTTGAATAGTTTTTTTTTTAAGTCATTTCTCCAAAAATTCATTTTCAAACATACATGGCAAAGGGATGCATAATTATTTCCTAATTTTTGAACAAACATTATGTTAAGAAAATTTTCACTTCATTTTTTAAGAGATTTATTCAATAAAAAAATTATTATTTTCTTTTCAATAATCTTTTTGTTTAGAAAAATATATTCTAAACAAATATTAATTTAATTTATTTCAAAGCTTCACCCGAAATGTTTAATTTATAAAAGTTCAATTTAAGTCCTCAAAGCATAGGACAGACACTGAGTAGCATATTGTGTAATTAACCCTTAACATAATTGGCTGGATTACAAAAATGTTCTCCATGGCAGTTCCCCACCAAAGGCCATGGCCCCGTTCTCTTTGCTGTTTTGAACCCGTTTTGAGTTTTCGATTTTTGAAAATATCGAAAACGCGTTCACTTTGCCCATTTTCAGAAATTAGTTTTCCAAAACAACAAAAAAATTACAAAGGAAACTCAAAACGAGTTTATTACGTTTTGAGTATTTTGTGTTAAAAAGCCCAAAACGACCAAAACGCGCGTTTTTAATTTTTTTTTAAAATTTTTTTAAATTTTTTTTTGTAAATGTGAGACACTTCCTTCACTTGAAATTCTTATATTATTTTACCATTATATATAGATCCATGTTAATATATATATATATTTTTTTTTTGTAATTTTTTATTTTATTATTATTATTATTATTATTATTATTATTATTATTATTTTTTTTTTAAATGTGAGACACTTCTTTCACTTGAAATTCTTATGTTATTTTTTCATTATATATAGATCCATGTTAAGAATTTTTTTTTTTATAAATTATTATTATTATTATTATTTTGTAAAAGTGAGAGATACTTCATTCACTTGAAGTTCTTATATTATTTTGTCATTATATATAGATCATGTAAAGATTTTTTTTTTGTAAAAGTGATACACTTCATTCACTTGAAGTTCTTATATTATTTTGTCATTATATATAGATCCATTTTAATATTTTTATTTTATTTATTTATTTATTATTTTATTTTTTTTGTAAAAATGAGACACTTCATTCACCTGAAGTTCTTATGTTATTTTGTCATTATATAGATCCATGTAAAAAATTCTTTTTTTTTGTAATTTATTATTATTATTATTATTTTTTGTAAATGTGAGACACTTCCTTCACTTGAAGTTCTTATGTTATTTTGTCATTATATATAGATTTATGTTAAAACTTTGTTGGTATGTGGTTAAATTTTGTTTTAGCTGAAACAATATTAATAATGAATTTATTGGCATAGAGAACTAACTGATTTATTAACATTAAAATTAATGATATTCAATAAATCATTCATTTTTTACATATAAAATATTACAAAATAAATATATCAAAAAATTACAAAGTGTTTGCATTTTCAGTTTTCTATTTTTTAAAATAGTTTTCCAAAATCACAAAGAGAACATGTTTTCAGCAATCCCAAAACAAACAACCAAAATCCAAAATTCAAAACAAAATTCAAAACTCAAAATCCAAAATCGAAACACAAAGAGAACGGCCCCCACGTTTTTCTGTCAAATAAATGCCAATTTCAGTGCCCGGGACACAGCGGGCCCACTCCATGTATTTGTGCCGAGCACAAAATATTCTGCTAGAGCAGGAATGTGAAGCTAAAATGTTAGGCACTTGTTAAAAAAAAATGTTTAAAAAAATATTTTTTTTTTATGTTTTTTAGGTAAAATGTGTGATTGAAAAATGGATAAAAAAATGTGTGTGATTAAAAAGTAATTTGAGGAATTATATAAGAAAAAATATGCTTAAAAATATATTTGTCAAACGAAGGTTATTGTCATGATGCTAAATAAACAAATTCAGCATCTTTCTTTCTTGTATGGCGTGACACATTTATGTACCCGACAAATTAAATTGCCTGCCTTTTTTAAGCAGTCCATATGTAAATTTTGATCAAGTGCCCTTAAAGACACAGGCTGGACCATCTCCATTGGTGACACTAGAAAAGGCCTGGTCCATCTGTTAGCTCAGCAGCAAAAAGTCCAGTACAGACCTGATAATGTAGGTTCAATTCAATTCCTCTTTCCAATTAATGATTTTTTATCTTCTATTTTTTCTAGAGTTTTGCTCTAAACTCAATCACTGAGTTTACCCGCCACACACACAGGGGTGGCCTTACCGAGAGATATAAGATCTTGTCCCATTTCTAAATAATCTAAGGTTTACCCCTGCCCCCACACACAGGGCCCACCTTTGTGAGAGACGGGTAAACCCCGTCACTGAGTTTATAGTAATTTCAATTTTTTTCTAATGTTGTATGCCTTAGAAAAAAATAATTTATACATGGTTCAATTTTAATTTTATTATTAACACTAATACTGAATGTGTTCAATTAATATTTTTAGTTATCAGTATTAAAATTATTATTTAATGATTATTTTTTTATTTATTTGTTGTTCTTAATAATATAAATTCTATATGTAGCCATCAATATAAGAATTATGTTTTAATTATTAATGGTCAAATCATTTGTTATCTTTAATATTAAAAATCATATTTTCCAAAATATATATGTGGTTGAAAAAAATGCAATACTTATAAATAATTTATAAAAAAAGTTATAAGAAGTTATGATCATTAAAAAAAAAATCTTTTCTTTTTAAAATTGTTTGTCTTTTTTTTTTTAAAAAAATATTTTTATTTACTTGTTTGTTAATCTTTCTTTTTTTTAAATAAGATATTTTTATCATTTTATTATATATTAAATTATTTTAAAATAAAATTTAATATATAAAATTAACAACCATAAATCTATATTTGCTTTCAATTGATAAATAATATTGTAGTTATATTTTTTATTTATTTAATTTTACTCCAAATGAGTAAATGTCGTTTTATTTATAAACTAATTTTTTTTATAAAATTTTCTTATCTTTGAAATAATTATTTATTCTTTTAATTAAAATCTATTCGATCCCAGTTCAATCCGATTCAATTTTTGTCCAAAATGAATAATAAATAGTGAATTAATACTACTAATTACCATTTTAGAAAATGTGTTTTAAACATGAAAATGAGTCAATATATGTTTTTCGGAAGTGCTCTCTCTTTATATGTTACGTTTTTCTTTTGGGAACATATTTACTCATTGTTTGAGCCCTCGTTATCTACAAAATGAATTTAATAATAATGATTTTGTGGAGAATGTACACTTAAGCACCTGTTTGGTACAATGAGCTGCTAAAAAGTATAATTTTTTTTAAAAAAAAATTATATGTAAATTATAGAGCTTTTTTTTTTTTTTAACTCATTTGCATAACTATTCAATTTTAAAGATTATTAATGTAATTAATTTCTTCAAAATATAATTTCTAGATTATCACAAATAATTTATCACTATCCGAATAGTACTATTAGAATTGATACCCTATCCGAATAGTACTATTAGAATTGGTATCAACTATCTTATTACAATATTTGATATTTAAAATTTTTAACAAATATTTCATTTCATATTTACTTTAATATTATAAATTAAACAGATGTGGTCATATATTTAAATAAATGTAGCAAATTAAGCGACAGGAAATGTTATTTTTGATTAAATTTTAACGAATGTATATTGTAAATATATTTAACTTTATTTACTAAGAAATCATCTATGCATCTCGATTCATAAAAGCGGCACAGTTGTTTAACCCACAAGACATAATATTTTATCACTTACTCATTTGGAATTGATTTTTCATGAATCAATTTTTCTGAAATTCATTTTCAATAAGACAGATTTTCATACTACTTTTTATCTATACATTCTTAAAAATCACTATTTCACAAAAATAATTTTCAAAAAATCAAAGTTAAATAGTCAAAATAATAATTTGAAAATCTTGCAATTATCATGATATGACAACCGATTAAAGTTGGAGATCACAAACTTATACAAATAATCTCATACCCTATAATCTTTAAAAAATTATTAAAAATATTAATAATTCTATTGATATTATTAACTAAAAATAAACCAAAACATTAATTATTCAATATTAGTCTTTCTTCAATAACTTTCTCTATAAATTATTTAAAAGTGATGCATTTTTTCAACTGCATATATATTTCAGAAAATATGATTTTTAATTAAAGATAACGAATGATTTGACCATTAATAATTAAAACACAATTTTTATATTAATGACTATATATAAATTTTATAATATTAAGAAAAATAAATAAAATAATTAAATGATAATTTAATACCGATAACTAAAAATCTTAATTGAACTCATTCAGTATTAGTGTTAATAATAAAATTAAAATTGATTATAAAAATATCAATCATTATTTAGTGTGTTTATATATATATATATATATATATATATATATATATATATATATATATATATATATATATATATAGTATGATATAAAGGCTTTCTCACCCCTTTAATATATAAAGAAAACTCACTCTTGAAGAAATTATATGTACATTCTTGACAATTTTTTAAGGTACAATTTTGATCCCAACTTAAAATTAACAAAGATTTTAACTAAAAATCTATTAACTAATATTAATTTAATTTTTTTGATTTATTTTTTTATTCGAAAAATATATTAATTAGCATATAATATATGAAAATTTATATCTGTCTTTATAATGTTAAAAGAGTCAAATGATATTTTTTCTACGTTTTTAATACGTTCTTAACTAATTAAATTAAAATGTATGTTGTAAGATTTTAAGAAAATAATATAATATATTTTGTAAATCTCATACAAAATCGATTTAAAGAAAAATGTTTAATAAGTGTGTGTGAGTCAAAAAAGAGAAAGAAAAACACTTGGGAAAAAATTATGTGTACATTTTTGACAATTTTTTAAGTTATAATTTTGATCCCAACTTAAATAGTGACAGAACAATATTTCTTTGATCTAATTTCTTGAAAAGTAAAAATGAGATATGAATTTTTGGCCAATCGAAATTGTTGATTTTTAAAAAAAATTGTCCAATGATTCTGAGATGCTTCCACGTATTCGTTTTAAATTTTATGTCATTTGTAATTGTGTCGATTATTTATAAGCATTAAATTTAAAAATATTTATTAAAATCGATATTGTGGATAGAAATTTTGCGTGCATCGCACGGATCAAATACTAGTATCTATAAAGATTAGGGGTCAATAATGTAATTCAAATATAGTGTAGTTATAAGATATTGTGTTGTAAATATAATTACCCAAAAGTTTGTCATCAATACCTCGAAAGTCTTTATTCTTCATTCGGTGAAGAGAGATAAATGAACAAAAATATCATTTCACGAGGAATTGGCTAATATTATAAAGAAAAACAGAGATGTCCAGGGCACATCTTCCAGTGACAAAGGGATGAGGTGGAAAAATGCTCTTAAGTTATCGAATGAGGGTTCGAATCTTGCAAAATGAACTTCGATTCTTTAAGCTATGGTTAGTGAAAGTTCCATTATATGTCTTGATCTTATTGTCACTTCGTAATTATCCCTAATATCCTATCAGATTATTATGCTAATAATTTATCAATTGCTTACTCAGCTTTCTTGAAACCCTTCTTAGCCCCTGTTCGCCCCCAACTCTTGGAAGAAATTGTGATTTGTAATAGTATTTTTGGGAAAACATGTAATTAAAATTTGTTTGAAAAGTCAAACATTGTGAACTTGACTAAAATGAATGATTGAGATTGAGTATTTTAAAAACTTCGTTTTCAAAAATTGAGGACCAAACAAGGCTTTAGTTACGTTATAATTCTCATTAAAAATTAAAAAAAATTCCCTTCATGAAATATTTTGAACATATTAGTAATTTATCTGTAAAAGATATAGCATAATACTTACTATAGAGAAAAGATCCTAGTATCCTGATATCATAATAAAAAGAATAATTCTATGGAGATATTTTTTGGGACATTTTTAAGTGATACTGTAAAATATCACACATTCATCACCACTTACTTTTTCACAACCCAATGAATGTACATTATATCACAATATCATATTTCCAAAAAATGTCTCCCTAAAATTATTGTAAAAGAAATAGACCAATGACAAAAGCGAATGGACGTTGGTGGCCTCTAAGTGTTTCTTTAACCAACAACATAATTAATGGTTCATGAATCGCCATGCATAAATCACGGCTTTTAAAGACAAATCAATTTAATGAAGCCTTTTAGAAGCCACTCATTACTTACGGACAAAATTAAGATAACATGATTTTGTTTCCTAAATTTTCCTTTCCATTTTTTTTTTTTGCTTCGCGTTTGAAAAGATAAAAATTTCTAGAATATTATAATATTAATCGTAAATTGAGATTTTTTAAAGGCCATAATTACAGATAATTCATTTGTATCAATTTTTTCAATAGATGCAATAATAATTAATAAGTCGACGGAATGACAAAATTAATCGTCTACTCTATCTAGAATATACTAATGGGCCCCATTTTTTTATATTAAATGACAACATTATTTCCTATGAAGTTTTTAAAAATTTTGTCATCATATTCAACAACTTAAACCAATGTCATGTTTTGCATGTGAGAGAGTTTCTATATCTCAATTTATCAATACACCTAAAGGATTGAAAGTGGTTCTATCAAATAATTGGTTATTTTATTACATTATATATTTATATTAATTTAAAGAAAGACAATGTATTATAATACTTTCTTTTTAATTGGGATTTCAAGTGATTGCAAGTCCACGTAGAAAGTTTACGTAGAAGTTATTTTTAGTAAAAAACAAAAACAATTAAAAAAAAATAGTTTTTGTGAGTGCAATTGGACCGGAGCAGCAGCCCAAAAATCAGAGAGCCCAACCGAATATTAAAGTTGAAGTCCAAGATTTTGAACCCAAACTCTTGCTGATCAAACAAAATTGGAGCCATAATTAAATCCGGATCTCTGGCCCAACTTAACACAGCCTTTATTTTCCCAACCGTTGGATCATTTAAGTTTCATTTCAGCCATTAAACTGAAGATAAGAATGCATTTCATCTGGCTTTTCATCATTCGAGACTCTTCTATTTTCTCTCTTTGAGACCTGTGTGTTCTTTGTGGTTTTTTTTTAGAGAGAAATCTCATCTCTTGCACTGATTTCTTTGTGGTTTCTCTGATTCTTTGTGATTAATCAGAGGTTTTTCTTTGTGATTTATTTATAGTGTTTGATCTGTAAACTTTATAGGTTCTGTGTTGTTTTTGTGCGAGAATTTGGTTTTATGTTGAGTTTTTGATTTAGATCTTTTATAGTCTGTAAAACTCTTTTTCGATACTTGTGATTTACTTTTGATTAATAAAATCTTTTAAAATTGTTGACTAAAAATTAGGTATCTCTTTTCCTCTCTCCAGCTTCGGGTTTACGAGGGTTTCGTCTATGGAAACCACCGCTACCCCTCGGAGAGGCCAATGACGGTGACCTCTCATGGTGGTTTTTTCCGTCCTGCTGTGGGAGCTCTCTTCTTCTTTTTTCTTTTTTCTACATTTTTTCTTCTTCTTCTTCTTCAAGAAACGAAAATTATGGACAGTGATGAGATTAGTAAATTGTGTGCGAAACTACAGTTGGAGGAAGACAATGGAAACACCATTGACATGGAGGCTAAGGATCTGGTGGAGGGACGTTCTAAGATGCATGCATGCCTTGTTGGGAAGATCTTAGGGCAAAGACAACCGAATAAAGAGGCATTATCAAGGGTTATTCCAATCATCTGGAAAACTGAAAAATCGGTGCAGATTGAACAGCGAGGAGTCAATAACATATTTGTATTTCAGTTTGGATCTCGGATCGATTGACAAAGAGTTTTCGCAGGGGGGCCATGGAAATTCAATAACCAATTAATTTCTCTACAAAAACCTGATGGCGTCGGAGATATCAACAGTATGGATTTCTTAAGAATTCCGTTTTGGGTACAGATTCACAATGTGCCTTTGATTGGTGATTCAGAGCGATGAGCGCGACATTGGGATTTGGAAATTAGTGACCCGGTTGAGGTGGATACGGAGAGCATCGTTATGCGAGTAAAAGTTCGTATCGATGTCTCTAGACTTCTTAAACAAGGTATTCGAATAAGGATTCGAGAATATAAGGATGAGATACAATTAGTATTGATGTATGAGCGACTACCTGATTATTATTATCATTTTGGGATTATAGGGCACAAAGTTAAAGAATGTGATGCTTTGACAGATGACGATCGACATATTATGGGAAAAAAGTGGCCTTTTGAGTGGATTAGAGCCCCTAATACAGTACAAAGGCGCAAACATGATCACTTCCAGTGTAGAAGAAGCCCTTATCGATCAGATAAATGGAATGAAGGTGGTAGTGCAACACAATCTGCTGGTGGAAGGAATTCCGGCGCATGGTTGAATGTTTCCGCTCATGTTGGCCGCGGGCGTGTGGGGGAGGTCTGTTCATCCCATGTTCATTCAGAGGGCGTTCTTGGGAGGGATATATTTGAGGGGGACGAGAAGGGGAGTAAAGGGGTGCAAATTGAAGGGGCTTCGCTATCTCATAGTTCGCATGTATCTAGCTCTAAAAAGGGTGGAAGGGAGATGAGAGAGGATGGATTTGGGGCTAATAACAAGGCGAGTGGTGAGGGGGACAGAGGGATAGATGAGGTCTCTTTGGAGGTGATGTCAAAGGATAGTGGGGTTGGAAAGAATGAGGGGTTGGTGTTCACTCTTGTGACTAAAATGGGTTCATGGAAGAGGAGGGCTAGAGAGGTGCATGGCTTGGGAGTGGGAGATAATGAGGGAGGTAGTCATGGCAGTGTGGGGCTAACACCAGAAATGGGGAGAAAACGTATAGCAGCTGAGGAAAGGGGCTTTGAGTACCAACTGAAAAAATTTAGGAAGGTTGGTAGGACCGAGATTAAGGTGTTGGATGAGGATTTCCCAACGGCGGGCTCCGCTCAGCAGCGCCGCCGATCCCAATGAGTTATCTTTGTTGGAAATTGCAGGGTGCGGGGAATTCTTACATTATTCAGGCGGTACGACACCATATTCGTATCTATTACCCGGACCTAGTTTTTCTGTCAGAAAGAAGGCTATTTGGTAATACGGCAGGGGACTTAAAATTTAAAGTGGGGATGGATCATGGCCTTGTGGTGGATTATGTGGGGAGAAGTGGGGGGTTGATGTTGATGTGGAATGAAGGGTGGACTATTCAGATTAGGAGTTACTCTATTGGGCACATTGATGCAAATATTACACAACCTGATGGGATATCTTGGAAGTTCACTGGCTTCTGTGGGGACCCAATTTCTGGACGACGCTATGTATCATGGGATCTTCTCAGATGGCTGGGCACTATTAATTCAGAGGCGTGGTTATGTGGGGGGTGATTTTAATGAGATATTATGCTCAGTGGAGAAGTTGGGAGGCTCTGATAGATCGCAAGGGGCAGTAGATGGGTTCAACGGTGCCTTACAAGATTGTGGGCTCCATCATATTCCCTATAGTGGACCTAAGTACACATGGAACAACAAGCGAGCCGGGGATCATAACATTCAAGAGGTACTGGATCATTTCACCTGCAATATACAATGGAAATCATTATTTCCTCGAGCATTGACTGAGCACATTAACTTCAATAACTCTGATCATTGTCCTATATTATGTCGATTCAATGGGTCCCAAGTTAGACACTACGTGCCAAGAGGAAAGAGGCCTTTCAGATTTGAGCCTTTCTGGATGAAGGAAGAAGGATACGATGAGGTGGTGAAGGAAGTTTGGAAAAATGGGGTGATTAGGGGAGGGATGCCATCGACCTTTGATCGTATGCGAGGGTGTTTGAGGGATTGTGCTCGGACTCTTCATCAATGGAGTTCTAAAACCTTTGGTGACCGGTCAAAGCAGCTGAGGACTAAACAGAAAGAATTGGAAAAATTTTATAATTAGTCAGGGAGTGCGGACTATATGGATGATATTAGACAGCTAGAATGTATAGTCTTCTAACTAACTTTCCAATGGCCAGAGTCTCTTCACTCTTCAGGTCCTACACAACACAATAGCTAGGATAAAAGATGAATCTGATTTAGGAGGTACAAGCAAGTTTTTGGACTAGTAAGTTGAATTTAAACCTGGGAACATGCAAGGTTTCTATCAAATGAAGTCTATGGTTAAGAATAACATTTCCAGTATGTTTAAGCTTTTTTATCGAACCATCTGGTAGATACACAGTGTGAAAGTTTTAACAGGTTTAGGATTATGAAGTAGGCTTAAATTGGAACACATATATCTACTAACCAAGTCTTATGCATCAAAATATCGAGTAAAGCAAATGTGTGTTAAAAAGTACTACTACCTGCGAAATCTCTTAAATGAACAAAGTTCACTCGATTCTCACTCCCAATCTGTATTTTCCCTTTCATGAGTTTAACCAACTCTTGTTGGATCAGATCATGTTCACGTTCTACAATATTGTTTTATCTTCAAAGTCAGATTTGTCTTCACACAGATCTAGAGGCGATTCTGCCATATTTTCCATGGTCTTGTTGTTCTGATTCATACCTCTTGCTCTCAATTCCCTTAGAGTTCTAAACCAATCCGAATATCCATGAATTTTAAAACAAGTACCTCTAGTATGGTCGTTCATGTTGTAGTAATCACAATATTGATTAGCTTTCTCATCATTATCAATCCTCCTATAACTTCCTCTACCTCTTCCAAATCCATCTCTGCCTCCCCAGGATCCTCTTCCAGATCCACCTCTATTCATTCCAAATCGAAATCCACCTCTACTGATGTTGTTTCTTCCATAATTATATCCCCTTGCCATCATTGCTGAATTCTCGTTTACTTCTGAAAATACAAGATGTACATCTCTTTGTTTTTCAACTCTCAAAACCATGGAATAAACTTTGTTAACACTAGGTAAAGAATCCATGACAAGGATCTAATTCCTAGTATGATCATAAATATCCCATGAGAAATTGAATAAGCCTATTAAAATTGTTTATCTCAGCTACCTCTTTACCTACTTCACAGGTACATAAATGATTTGGCATCAGACATATATATTCATCCCATAGTCTTTTTAATTTCGTGTAGTATACAACCACACTCATATTTCCCTGTGTCATACTACTAATATCCCTTTGTAGTTGATAAAGTAGTGGTCCATTGCATTCTCCGAATCACTCTTCAAGTTCTTTCCACAGATCTCTTGCTGATGTAGCATAGATGAAGGTATCCATGATCTCTTTTGAAATTGAGCTTAGTACCCAAGAAATCTCCATGCAATCCACTCACTTCCACTGCTCAAAGTTCGACAAATCAGTTCTTGGAATTTTTAAATCTCCGTCTATAAATCCTAGCTTTTCCTTTGCCCCCAAAGCTATCCTCATCGATCGATTCCAGCTCAAATAATTACCTCCAGTAAGATACGATGTAACTAGCACCATCCCAGGGTGATCTGATCCTTGTAAATGAAGTGGATCTTCATTGTAATTTTTCCCTAAATCCTTCTTACCAACTATTGCCATTTCCCCAATTGTTTCTCCATCATTTTGTGTTCCCGTTTGATCTTCCATGGATCTATTATTTAATAATTTGTTACACGTTCTTCTTCTTTGGATCTAATATCAACCATGCTCTGATACCATGAGCAAGAAATAAAATCAAAGAAAGAACAATTTTATTATATCGTTAAATCTAAAACAGGAAAGAGGAGTCCAGCTATTTAAAGACAAAAGAAAAGACATCAACCAATAAGAAAGTGACCAAGTGACAGATCATTGCTTATTTTACAAACTAAAACAGAATTCAAATAACAGGAACTAAATGTTGTGGCTGAGGTGATATATTGATGGATGTCAACGATTCAAGCCGAAGATCAAGCTCAAGCTTTTTCTGGCCCTAGCCAAACCTAGCTAAAGCTCGACCATATTTTTAAGGCTCGACTTGAAATTCTATGAGCTCTAGCCTGGATGGCTCGATTTTTTTCGTTTATATTTCAAGTACAAATTAAAATACAAGTGTTCAACACTTGTCTCAATAGCTCGACTTTGTCTATTTTCTTTTTATTGTTTCATTGTCGTTACTATGTTCATTTATAGACATGGATTTCATATAATTATCCTTTATTTTTTTGGCATCACTATACACAAAATATTCCAATGGTTAATAATATACTTCGCGAATATTAAAAATGTAATGTTTTATCTCTTGATAGCAAGAATTGATATGCAAGATATAAGTCATGTCAAGAGCCAAAAGTGTTTTCTTGCTAAAAAACTTTCTCCGTTCTCATTTGAGAAGGATTCTTTGATGATTTCTGATTCTAGCACATTTTATCAATATGTTGTCTTTTGATTGGAAGAGTTATTATAATTCAAATTTGAAAGAATTATTCTATCAACTAATAACTTCAACTGAATGTGAAAGAAAAAAAAATTGAATTTTTTTTTGAAGATTGCGTGTTTCAACACGCAAAGTTACCTGCCTGCACAAAGCAGGCAACTAACTGTCTATTGTAGCAATGGGCCAGCCTAGGCTCGGGTCATGAATCAATTTTTTTTTGGGTATATCCTCTAAGTATGCTTCTACCTGAGATTAAAGCATTAAAATTTACTTGCTGAATAAATTTCAAGATCTTCATGGTTGAATTACTCGCACTTCCAAATACCTAAAGCTACTTTTTCTTGTTCTCAAGTGGAAGGGGATTATCAGCCACAATCTAAGTACCTAATTTTGTGAGGTTTCATGTCAAAAATGTGGTTTTGCAACCTTTCCACTCTATATGCATATTCACATACGAATTTCACTCTTGTTTCCATCTATTGTTTCAAGACAATAACATGAAGCTTATATGGAGTTATTGAGGTTATGAGGGTTGTAGGTTTGAATTCTAAGTTGAAAACATCCCCTCCAACCACTTTGATATTTTTGGGTTAGTTCACCTCACATGGGCGATCCACGACCCGCATTTTCTAACATTTTTTGTTGAGTGGTCGAAAATTCACTTCTAGATATGAATGATTTCTTGAAGATAATCTTATCTAAGGTACGAAGTATGATGCTCTATGATCTTTTTTTAAATTTTTTTTTTTTTTTTGTAGATATATATAATGCTTTATATCCCAACTACATTATGCTCATGTTTAGCGTCAAAAGAAACATTTAAAAACCAGCTTTGGGCGATTAGGCTTTGCTTATAAATTAGATGGTGACTGAAAGACAAAACCATGGGATCCCCTTTGCTGATGAGCTTCTCTTTCCCCTATCTCAATTTCTCTTCGCCACACAATCAGTTATTGAAGATCTAATAAGTGAAGTTGTTTATTTTAGGTGCTATGGTTTGTGAATTTTCTTTGGCATCCCAACATGTACAAACCTTTTTTTTATTGTTTGTCTACATATGTGAACTGAAATATATTTATCCTTGTAATCATAGTTTGATAGGAACGAGTAGGTGCTCCAAGCATGCTTCTGAGTGTAAGCCAGTCTTTGCTTCAATGAAAAATGACCCTATATGTAGTCTTTATTTATTTCATTCAAATTGTTCTTTGTAGGCAACTTATCTTAAATGCCGAGGTATTTGAATTAAACAAACTTTTGTCATATCAATTGAAAAATAGATTCATGTAAGTTTTTATATGTCTGTGTTTTTGTCTAGTGATATGACCAGTGGCGGACCCAGGATTTTTGTTCAGTGGGTGCGAAACAGAATAATGTAAAAAATAATTTCAAATAAGACAACGATAGTATTCAAAATGTAGTACATTTTTTACAATTGTTCCTTACGACTTTTCATACTTTGAAAACGTCGTATAATAGTCTCATTATCAATTTTATTAAATACATCTTTTTCAACATATAGTACTAAGCTATCATTCATCCATTGATCTCCAATCCGATTGCGCAATCGATTTTTCACAATATTCATAGCAGAAAATACCCTTTCAACTGTAGCAGTAGCAACTGGAAGGGTTAATCCTAAAGTCACGAGCCTATAAACCAATGGGTACACTCGATTTTTTTTTTGTCATAACCAACTTGATTGCAAGTTCACTAAGGCCCCGTAATTCTTTGAACTCCTTGCTAGTGCGCATATCAACAATATAGTTTCGAAGTTGATCATCAAGTGACATAAGATGTACTTTCGAAAAATCTTCAGGATAATGCTTAGCAAGACTGATTAATTTCTCCTTGTCAAAAGCATAGAAAGAATCATCGGGACACAATTCAAATTCAATACTGGAAAATTGGAAATTGAAATTGGGAAAGGGAAATCCAGTTACTGTTAGACTTAGGCTATTAGGAAGTTACGGAGTTACCCATTACTTCATAATCTCCATCATTAGTATTAATTAAGGAATCCATTAGTATTAATTAAGGAGTTACCCATTACTTCATAATCTCCATCATTAGTATTAATTAAGGAATCAAGGGACAAGGATTACAATTTAAACATTTTCACTCGGCCACTCGGCGGATCGGCACACTCCACAGTCCACTCCCAGAGTCCCAGTCCGATCGGCCAGACGGCCAATCCCAGTATCCCACTGTCCAGAGCTAGAAAAGTATGAAGAACTGAACTGAAATGCTTACAAGTTACAGCAACAGCAGTGTTTGAGTTTCTGACTTTCTGGTTCAAGTTCAACTGTCGAGACTCGAGCGCGAGCCGTCGAGGAGCTGTCAAGGCTTCAAATAGATTTGCCGTTGATGTTTGGTGTTGGTCGAGCGCGAGCCGTCGAGGAGCAGTGTTGATGTTGCCGTTGGTGTTGCTGGCGCTTGCTGCTGCTGTTGCGACTGCAGCACCCGCCGACGCCGCCGTGAAGCCGAAGGTAAGGTACGGTACTAACTACTACGGTCTGGACTCTGGGACGGGTGGTGCTCACTGCTCTGGCAGGAGGACGGCGATGGGTTGGAGTCGTTGACTCGTTGGACACTTGGATTTCTAGCTTCTAGGTCGATGGAGAGCGAGTATTGGGCGCAAGTCTCTCTGTTGGACTGCTGCAATGTTGAAATGAGAGGAAGGCAAAAAAAAAAAAAATTGGGCGCTGAATTGGGCCAAAAAAAAATTTGGGCTGGATCCAGTGGGTGCGGCTGCACCCACTGGACCCTTAATGGGTCCGCCCCTGGATATGACCCTCATCATCCAAATTTCTCTTTACCAAAAACCTAAGAAGTGAAGGTTTGATTAGAGAGTGATAATGAGAATTGATGAGAGCATCCACGTCAAATGTAACTTTTTACGTTGTCCAAACCATTCTGATTCAACTTCAAGAACACCCTATATATAACCTCTTACCAAAGAGAACACTTTTTTCTTTCAATGATCTATCTATTGGTTGATGCTCCTCAGGTTTTCTTCAAAGCCTCTCTCTCTCTCTCTCTCTCTCTCTCTCTCTCTCTCTCTCTCTCTCTCTCTCTCTCTCTCTCTCTCTCTCTCTCTCTCTCTCTCTCTCTCTCTCTCTCTCTCTCTCTCTCTCTCTCTCTCTCTCTCTCTGGCGGATCTAGCTATGGGCGAGCCTCGTGTTGGATCCGACTAGATTTTCAGATTAATTAATTAATTATTATTAAAAAAATGTAACAGCCTAGTAATGTGTTTGATTAATTTAATTTTCTAAGTGAAAAAAGTGGGGAATTTTTCAACTTTTATAGTTTAATTGTCATTGTTTTCCATGAAAAATAAAACAAAATTTAGCTATTTTAATATATATATTTTTAATTTTTTCATACATTTGTACTTGATAATAATAATGTTAATATTTTGAAAAAAAAAATAAGTCAATTAACAACAAAAAAAGGATCAAACGTGACGAAAATGGTAAAAAAAATTTCGTAGAAAGTAAAATTTCCTCCCCCTTAGAAAATGAATCTCTCCAAATTAAGAAAAATATCAAATTTCTAGACAAGTTGGAAAACGAATTCTATGAAAAATTTAGACAAACAAACAACGTAAAAGTTGAAAAATCACTTGGAAAACGTAAAACTATCAAACACAGCCTTATATCCATTACCCATGCCATCCGTTCAATCCATTTGATGCTTTGAGAGACGATTTGTTGAATGATCGTTTGTTGATTTACGTAGAGCGCAAAAATTTTAAACTCATTGAGAATGAGGCAATTTTGCAATGCTTTCAAAGTATGAGACCTTAGAGAATGCAGTTGTCTAAGTTTATAACTATGAAGTATGGTTATATCATGTATTTTCCTACTATTTTTTTTTGTGTTGGACTATATTTCCATATTAAATGAAATTACGTTTTAAAGCATTATATATTAGTAGAATTTTTAATATTTTTTTAATTAAATAATATTTCGCCATTGAGGGTCAACGGTCAAAGTGTCACAGTTCGCTCTACCTCAACCAGAATTCTGGATTCGCCGCTGCTTCCCATCAGATTTTATGATCTGAAATTTTCTATTTTGCTTTGAACGTTGATTGATGATTTCTTCTTGCATTGATAATTTTATTAATGAATTTAATTTGTATTGATAAATTCTAGAATTCTATAATGGGTGGATGATTGATGATAAATATATTTTATACACTTATTTACATGCTAAAAGTAGGATATTATATTGTCGTTTAGAATAAATGCTATTGATTTCCCTGTTATTTGTTTATATTTCAAAATTAATTTCAAAATCGAGAAAATGAAGCAATTGAAGCAAATATATGTCATATGGATGATAAATTAGCTAAAATTTACACATGAGAAGTGTGTGAAGTCAATTGGAAGAAATTAAGAGTTTAGGTACTAAATTGCTCCAAACGGAATGAAGGAACTGGGATGTAATTAAAGTTTGAGGACCAAGTTGCAAAACTCAAAAGATGAAAATTGCAAGTTAATCAGAAAGCCACGAGATCATGCCTTAGTAAAGCACGCGATGCCTAAAAAATAAGGAGTTTGATTTTACGAAAACCACGCGATCGTTGATATTAGTGCCAAGCGATTGCGTGAGTATTCGATTGGGCCACAACTAGGCTTTTTGTGTTAGAATCATGATGAAGATTTACTTTCAGGATTTTATGTTTTGATTTATCGTTTAATAAACACAATTTATGGGTTTGAACAATTAATGAGAGAGAGAGAGAGAGAGAGAGAGAGAGAGAGAGAGAGAGAGAGAGAGAGAGAGATTTTGGGGATGGATTTGATTATGGAGAGTGTGAAGGAGGAGATAGAATAAAAACTCATGATTTCTCTAATTTGTTCAAAAATTGTATTTTTCTAAACCCAATAGTAAGATGTAGTGTATTCGGTTTGCACAATCTTGTGGATTCTTGCCCAACATTGTGGAAACTGATTCCCTACAGGTGGTCCAAGGACTTACTATTGACTTTTCTTGTGCTCCAAATGCACACATTCTACACGAAATTTATTCATTTTTGCGGTCTATTAATGGGTCGTGTTACCATGTTCCCAGGGATAATAATAACATCGTTCATTTGCTTGCTGCATTTGGGGCTAATATAGGTCTGGATTTTGTTTGGTTTGATTGAATTCCAATGTTTTATTTTGGACTTTTCCGAGTAGATCTAAATTAATGAAAGTTGGTTTTATTTTCAAAAAAAAAAAAAAGTAGTGTATGACCTAATTTAACCTAATAATAACAATAATAGTTTGTTCTGTTTAAAATTAATTATTCTTTGTAACTTGGACAAAAAAGTAATATTAATTGTCCACCTTTCATTTATATCTTATGTTACAAAAATCAAAGCTCTCTCCATGACTTTTTAAAGAGGAAACTCATGTAAATGCCATAAAACTTTCAATTTATTTATTTATTTTTTAAATAATTTATTTCTCAATTTGGATTCATCTTGATCCAAACGTGTTAGATAAAGATATTTTTTTTACAAGTTTGGAAACATAAGGGTGGGAGATAGGACTCAAACTCGAGTCTCCACCTGGTAAGTTCGTCTTCCTTATCCATTGGGACATTGCCTTGATCTTAAATAAAGATAAAGTTATCTCTCATTCAAAGTCAAGATTACACCCCCCCTCCCCCCACAGAAAAAAATTAAATAACTCAGCGAAACAAAACGCACCCAAAGAAAGAAGAACGAAGTCTGAAACCCTTCTTCAACTCACACTACAACAAAGTTAGCCTTTTATGGTGTGCAACCACACGCCGTAAAAAGTCACGTCGTAAAATCTTATGGCATGCATCACTGCACGCCGTGAAATGTAGTCAATGCGTGCAGCACTACACGCCGTACGGATTTACATGCCGTATATGTTTACGGCGTGCAGCATAAAACGCCGTGACTACATTTTACGGTGTGTGGTTCTGCAAGCGGTAAATTAGAATTTTATTTAAAAAAAATCTGTAAATTAATTCCATAAAACCTATAATAATAAAACAAACAAAATTATATACATTAATTCATATATAATCAATAAACGTTATTTGGATAAACACACAATATCTTAGTAAGATTCAATACAATATACAAAAATTTAGATCTCACATAACCTACTAAAAAATTTAGATAGGAATGTCAAAAATGTACAGACAACTACTTTTAAAAAAAAACTTAAAATGTCGTAAAAAAAGTATCCATATCGAAGCTTCTTCTTTGACCAACAGTGCCATGCCAAAAATAATCAACTTCCTGCACATCACATAAATAATAAAATTATAATTATCATATAAAAGTATATCAAAAAATGAAGCATACCTGATGAGGACATCACATTTTGTTTAGGCCTTTGTTGGACCAATTTTACTTAACATCTTTCTGTGGGCTTATGTATGGGCTTGGCCCAAATCCATTTTGTAATTAGGTTTATTCTACTATTTAAATGTGATTGTAACTCTTTGAAAAGCTCAGATTATGAATGGAATAGTTTTGTGACCTCTCTCTCTTGCCCCATCGTTCTCCTCCCCCCCTCTCTCTTCTCACTGTCTCTTCTTCTCTCTTGCTTTCTTTTCATCACTAATGCTACAGCAAAGTAGTATCAGAGCTAAACCTGGATTCTATAATGTTCTACATCTCTAAGCATTATCCAACAAACACCACCTACCTGAAATTTCTCAAACCAGAAACTACAATATAATTTACCCCACTACCAGCAAGAACACTCTTCAACAACCACTACCCACCAAAATAATCATCCTTATAGCATCCCAATACCCAAGTATTTGACTGAAACCCTACCCATTTCCGACTGCAATCAACTCGTCGGAAACCCAGGTTCCACCACACCTCAACCACCAACAGAAACGCCACCCCAAAACACAGAAAACACACTGCGTAGGTCGACATCAAAAAAAAAAAAAAAGTAATATCAGAGTTGCAGCAGTGCTTACCGTAGAAGCAGCCGCCAACCAACGCCGGAGACTCCAGCAGCGCGGCGACCAGCGTCGGAGACTCCAGTAGCGCCGGTGACTCCATTAGCCCGCAGGTCCAACAGCTCCGGGTAGACGACGCCGAAAGGAGCCTCGCTCTCGGTTTGGAAAAAAACGGATCGCAGACGGGGATGAATCTTAGAAGTTGGGCTTGTGTATTATAAATTGGGCCAGACAATTTGAAACAATTTATAGAGAATGGGCCTCATATGGGTTATCCTTGTTAGCTTGGGCCCAGAGTGTACAATCTGATTTAGTTATTTAAGTGTACGATCTGATTTAGTTAGTTAAAAAAAAATCGTTATTAAAAAAAAAAAGTTTTCTAACATTGCTTTGCAGGTACTTTTTCCTCCAGCTGATTGCAATAGCTATTTTCTCCTGTTGATTACTACATCTATTTGCTCATATTGATCGACTCGACTACTTCAAAATCAGGAGATTTACTATTTTACTGGGCTTGGCTTATATTACTGTCTCATTTTAAAATAGCATCAACTACATTTTTGTGTTGCTGTTATTTTACTACTTACCCATTTTTGCATAATTGAAACACGAGAATAAAAAAAAAAAAAACCTACCTTTGTTAAATTTTACCGTTACCTTACTCATTTTATGTGCTTAAGTGATGGCTCGTATTTGACTCTTGCTTCATCATTTTACATAGCCCAGCAGTATTAGCTTCCCATATTCGGACGTACGTAATCCCTCTACTATAAAAAAAATGTACTATTCGAACGAGTTGTTTATTGATCTCTCCATACAAGTCATTTAGTTGTGTTATAGTGCATGCAGTTACGTAGTGGTCGTTTTGTCATATCTAGCCCCGATAGTTTGCCCGTGGACCCTGCTCAATTCGATGCCCTCACCCGACAATTCGCTCAAATTCAAGCCCAATTAGTGACTGTCCAGACTGAGGTGACTGCTACTCGTGAAGAGAACAGAGAGCTCGCTGCTAGGGTGAACAATTTGGAATGAGGCCCATCCTCGTCGGAAGCTGATAATTCTGAAGCGTCCCATAATGTTCACTATCGTCATCGGCGAGGTGGACGACAGCATGGTCGACGTAATCGAAGGGTTGGAGAGCATGCTCGTGGGCGTGAACGAGGCCATGATCGTCATGGTACTCTTTCACCTCCTCTTCATGAGGAGCGTTACTTTCAAAGCATCAAGTTAGACGCTCCTACCTTCGATGGGTGCTTAGACCCTATAGTTTTTCCCAATGGATACGAGACATGGACCATTTCTTGTCATGGTATGGAGTACCCGAGGATCGAAGAGTTCAGTTTGCCAGCTTGAAGTTAACTAGTAATGCCTAGCTCTTTTGGGAAAGCATTGAGGATCTCCTTGAAAGGTGTCGTGCACCTCCTGTTCGAAGCTGGGAGGAAATGAAGCGCCGACTTCAGGAGAAGTATTTACCCCAATCGAACAGGGGTAATTTGTTAGACCAGTGGAATAACCTGACACAAGGAAATCGCCCAGTGACCGACTATGTTGCTCAATTTGATGAATTTCAAATGCGATGTCATGTCAGTGAGGATGAAGCTATGACTTTGAGTAGGTTTAGACAGGGCCTAAGAGATGATCTTAAACGTGAACTTTTCCTTCGAGGTGTGACCACTCTTGATCATGCTTATTCCTTAGTTCGAGATTACGAGTTGGTTACTAAAATTCCATATGGAAGGCATCGTGATGACCGTCCTTCCGCCTCATTAGCCCCACCTCCTCCTGTCCTCGTCAAATCCATTTTAGGACCCCCTCCACCTAAGGTACCTCTTGCCTTAGACAATAGAGGCAAGGTTCCTGATAATTCCACGACCCCTTCTCGCTTGCAGTGCTTCAATTGTAAGGGCTTCAGACATATCTCCTCCAGATGTCCGAGCCGAGCCTTAGTTATTGAGGAACAGAGGGATGTCGTAGGTGAGCCATTAGAAGATCAAGTCTATGAGCCTAATCTTGAAGAGTTTGATGATTTGGATGATAATGAGGATACCTTATCAGGATGCATTCAGACCCTTCCTACAGGTCTAGGTTCCGTGGCCCTGACTCCCGATACCTCCCGGCTAGGTGTCTTACGTTGTACCCTTACCCAGCCTAAGGGCGTTGATGATTGGCGTCGTCATGCTATCTTTCACACTTACATCAAGATCAATGATAAGGGTTGTAAGATTATTGTGGATAGTGGGAGTTGCATTAACGCAGTATCTGTGGCTACAGTAGCCCGCCTTGGGTTGAAACCAGTCCCTCACCCTCAGCCATATAACGTCTCTTGGGTCGACACTTCTTCTATTGCTGTAAAAGAGCGTTTTCTGGTACCCATCCAGTTTCTTGAGTATAAGGATCATATATGGTGTGACTTCATTCCTATGGACATCAGACATGTTATTCTCGGTCGCCCGTGGTTGTTTGATTTGGATGTGACTATCCATGGTCGATCAAACTCATGTTCCTTTGTCTTTAATGGAAAGAAAATCCACCTGAATCCTTTACCCCCTAAACCTTTTGAGTCACAGCAGGCCAAGAAAATTAGCGATCGGAAAGGATTACATGTGATTAGTCCTACAGAATTTGAGCGTACACTTGTAGACGACTCTATCGTGTTTGTCGTGATTGTCATGGAAGCCCCATCAGATTCTCCATTAGTGACCTCTATAGAGACCCAATCTATTCTTCAAGAATTTCAAGATGTCTTCCCTGACGACCTCCCTGACCTATTGCCTCCTTTACGGGATATCCAACATGCTATAGATCTTGTGCCGGGTTCATCTCTTCCAAACTTGCCTCATTATAGGATGAATTCTACTGAGCACGCCGAGCTCCAAAGGCAGGGTGAACTCCTTCATAAAGGATTCATCCGCGAGAGTTTAAGTCCTTGTGCGGTTCCCGCTCTTTTGACACCTAAGAAAGATGGTTCTTGGAGGATGTGTGTTGATAGTCGTGCCATCAATAAGATCACTGTTAAATATCGCTTTCCAATTCCTTGACTTGATGATATGCTAGATATGATGGCCGGTGCCACGATTTTTTCCAAGATTGATTTAAAGAGTGGCTATCACCAGATTAGGATTCGCCCAGGTGACGAATGGAAAACAACTTTTAAAACTAAGGATGGTCTTTACGAGTGGCCGGTCATGCCTTTTGGTCTAATAAATGCCCCTAGTACATTTATGAGGGTGATGACACAAGCCCTTCGGCCTTTCATGGGTAAATTCATTGTCGTCTATTTTGATGACATTCTTGTGTACAGCAAAACTAGCGAACAACATCGTGATCATCTCATGCAGGTTTGTTCTACACTTTGTGCAACAAGCATGTATGCTAATGTGAAGAAATTTTCTTTCTTCACCGATAGAGTTGTCTTCCTAGGCTTCATTGTGTCTGCAACAGGAGTTTGTGCTGACCCCGCAAAGATTCAGGCAATTGTAAGTTGGCCTGAACCCGAGACTTTACATGACATTAGAAGCTTTCATGGTTTAGCTACTTTTTATCATCGTTTCATAAAGGTGTTTAGCACGATCATGGCTCCTATCATGGAGCGCATGAAGGGAGGAGAGTTTCATTGGACACAGGAAGCTGCCAAAGCCTTTAGGTTAATCAAAAGGCGCATGACCGAAGCTCCTGTTATGCGACTTCCTGACTTTTCCAAAGTTTTTGAGGTTGAATGTGATGCGTCAGGGGTAGGAATAGGTGGAGTCTTAAGTTAGGAATGTCACCCCATTGCTTACTTCAGCGAGAAGTTAAACGATGCCAAACAACGGTACTCGACTTATGATAAGGAGTTGTACGCAGTTGTACAAGCTTTGCGCTATTGGCGTCATTACTTGTTACCCCATGAATTTGTCCTCTATTCAGACCATGAGGCTCTTCGTTTCCTTAATTCCCAAAAATGTCTGAATTGTAGGCATGGGCATTGGATCGAGTATTTACAGGCCTATTCTTTTGTTTTGACACATAAGAAAGGCATTGAGAACCAAGCAGCTAATGCTTTAAGTCGGCGCATCTCCCTTTTGTCCGTCATGAGTGTCAAGGTCATTGGTTTTGAAAGACTCAAGGAAGAGTACGAGTCATGTCCTGATTTCAAAAACATATTTCGGGGCTTGGAAAATGGCCATACGGATACTACTAATGGTTTCCGTCTCGAGGGGGGCTATCTTTTTAGATTCAATAAGTTGTGTATCCCTAGGACTTCAGTGAGAGACTTTATAATTTGGGAAAGTCATGCGGGCGGTCTGGCAGGGCACTTTGGGTGTGATAAGACCATAGAGGAAATCGAACGTCAATTCTATTGGCCAAGTTTGAAGACAGATGTGGATAAGATAATTGGCTCGTGCAACACTTGTCAACGAGCCAAGCAAAAGAGGCAGAACACAGGTCTTTACACACCTCTTCAGTCCCCAGTTCTCCTTGGCAAGATGTTAGTATGGATTTCGTGTTAGGGCTACCACGCACTCCAAAGAAGCATGATTCTATTTTCGTTGTGGTGGATCTCTTCTCGAAAATGGCGCACTTCATTCCTTGTAGCAAAACTTCTGATGCTTCTAAAACTGTCAAGTTATATTTTCATGAGATCGTCAAGTTGTATGGTCTTCCTAAGACCATTGTCTCAGATAGGGATGTTCGTTTCACAAGCCATTTTTGGTGAACCCTATGGTGTATGGTTGGAACAAAATTGAAATTTTCTACTGCATACCATCCACAAACTGATGGTCAGACTGAGGTTGTCAATCACAGTCTTGGTACTCTTCTAAGGTATCTGGTCCAGGAAAATCTTAGGAATTGGGATTTGATACTCCCTATAGCCCAACTTGCATATAATAGTTCAGTGAATCGGTCCATAGGCATGAGCCCTTTTGAAGTTGTTCATGGTTATAAACCTAGGAAGCCATTAGACCTTATTCCCATGTCCCCACATGCTAGTGTGTCTATGTCAGCTGAAGCATTTGTACAACATCTTCATGATTTGCATATTGAGATCAATAAACAACTTAAAGCGAGTAATGCATTATATAAACTTCGAGCTGATTTGCATAAACGACATGTTGAATTTAATATTGGAGATTATGTTATGATTCGAATTAGACCGGAGCGGCGTCTATCTGGATCCGCGTCCAAGTTGCAAGCTCGTAGTACTGATCCTTTTAAAATTTTAAAGCGTGTTGGTCCAAATGCATATGTCATTGATTTACCCTCACATTTTGGCTGCCACTCTACCTTCAATGTTGAGGATTTAGTTGCATACAAAGGCCATTTTAACCCTTCTGATGATCCTTTTACACCTCCATCTGTGGACCCTCAACCCAAACATGTTACCCTAACCCTCAACCCAACGCTTCCTTGTTCGTTGGGTTGGTCACCCTGATTCTGATTGTACTTGGATTCCCCGGGAGACGCTTCAGCACATTGACCCCAATTTATTGGAGCATTATAGGAGTCAACAGGATCTTCCATTGCTCGACTCACCACCCTTGCGTGTCTATAGGCGTCGCAAGTATTTTTTTCAGCCGCTTAGTTTGTGGTTGGGAGTTTGACAGCATGCATATCACCCACTCGACAGGGTCGAGTTTTTTGTCCCACCCCGGGAGAGTTGATGAGGACATCACATTTTGTTTAGGCCTTTGTTGGACCAATTTTACTTAACATCTTTCTGTGGGCTTATGTATGGGCTTGGCCCAAATCCATTTTGTAATTAGGTTTATTCTACTATTTAAATGTGATTGTAACTCTTTGCAAAGCTCAGATTATGAATGGAATAGTTTTGTGACCTCTCTCTCTTGCCCCATCGTTCTCCTCCCCCCCCCTCTCTTCTCACTGTCTCTTCTTCTCTCTTGCTTTCTTTTCATCACTAATGCTACATCAATACCTTTATTGTGATTTCAACTATTCTACTTCAATGTACCTAACTGGCCATGCAATTGTACTTCCTAATGTATCTTCAAGAAGAAAAAGCTAAAATGTAGGACGATATAAACTGATATTATCAATCACTTCAATAACCCAGACTTTTCAACATTCATTACCAAGGTTATTCACTTACTACTAAAAACTTTATGTGCAAACCCTTTAGTACCCTCTGTGACGGATTCTTACTAAATTTGAACAATAATTAAAACGTTGTATTATCTATGATAATCAGCCAAAAAACTGACACTCCTAGAACTATAACAAAGTTGGCATCAATACTAAATGGACTGCAACTTAAAGGTGTAAATAGTCATGAGAAGCCAAGCAAGATTGGAAGTTACAAGAAAACATGACAGCTAAACTTCAATTAACTGTTTTGAAAGGCACAATTTCCAAGTTCGAACTCCAATATACTGTTTTGTAAATCTCCCATATAAATGATAATGCACTACATCCTTCTTAGAACTCAAGCCGCAACTATAATGAGAAATTTGTTGACTAGTAGAAATCATTTTTGCAAGAAATCTTTGTAAACTCTCCTGACAGCTAGAATCAAAATCTAACTAGATTTGTTGATTTGCAAAAATGGGAAAAAAATCAACATGCATAATTACTTAACAAGACCATTAATTTACTTATGTCACAAAAAAGACCATTTATCGCAACTACTAGCTTGGCTCATTATTGATAAGAAAATGGTTTATTTTTTCACATTTACCGTGCAATGTATGCAATTATTGATGGGCATAAGAATCGTTTGTGAAGCAGCTAGCCCCATTTTTCAGAAGTCCAAAATATCCTCCATAAAGTCAAATTCATTTTGATCCCAAGTAAGTATCCCTCTTCACAATCCACATAGCTACAACCAACTCAAACACAATGCCTACCTTTGCCACCACCTTCAAATTCAACAACTCAAAACTACCCCAACCATCACTGCTACCAACTTTTCACACTGGTGCAAATCATTTGACTACCACTAACATCCAATCATTGGTAATTGGAACTTCTCAAAGTACCCATGTAATACTTGAAAATATTCCCCCTAGTCTGAGCACAATCATTATACAAAATCCCAAAAAAAAATGAATAATCTCATAAAAAATATAATAACTCAGTAGTGTTACAATTATGCAGGGATAATAGGAAAACGAAACTAAGCATAATCCCATCAAAAATCCCAAATTATACAAAATCCCAAATAAAAAAAATGAATAATTCTCATGAACCAAAAATCAGAAAAATCTAATTCAATATTTATCAATCTCAATCAAAATTCGACAATCATATTGACATTCATCAGAACGAGGAAATTGACCTCAAGGCTTCATCCCTGACGTTTGATAGAAGAAGGAGCGACTCAGTGCTGAAAGTGAACGGAGTCGCGCCCTGAAGAAGAGTGTGCGGTGCTGTAGTGCTGAAGGTCGAAGAAAGAGGCATAGTCCTGAAGGTCATGAGCGATGATGAAGCCTGAAGGTCGAAGAAGGAGGGAAAGAAAGAGCGGCATTGAAGGTTGTTGAAGAGAGACGTAGGTCAAGAGAGAGGCAAAGAAAGAGCGTGCCCTAATTTACCTATGCGCGGGGTAATTTTATCCTACCTTTTTACAGCACGCCTATTTGCACGCCGTAAACAACACTTTTTCCCTCAAATTTTACGACGTGCTATTTTGTACGCCGTAAAAGAGTATATGTCCTTTTTATGGCGTGCACTTGCACGCTGTAAAGGTTCTTTTTTAATTGTTTCACTGCGTGCTACTTTTGCATGCCGTGAAAGTCCTTTTGTTACGACACACTTTTTTTTGAACGCTATATATAATCTAAGTTTACGGTATGCCTTATATGTACGCCATAAATGCATGCCGTCACTTTTGTTGTAGTGTCAAAGCCTCGAACCTCAACCTCCATTCTTCCAAGTCTGAAACCCAGGACCCTTATTGCAGCCCTCACTGACTCGTTGTCCGTCGTCCTTGTCGAGTGCCCCTGAGTATAATGAATATGGGCATCAATTGAATATATCAGTAATAGACACCCTAAGTCTCACACATGAGGCCAAGACCCACTCACAAGACCTTAATGTGTGCAGTGCAATAAGTACGAAAAGTGATCTATGCCAAGTTTTCCAAAGGAATTCTAGCCACGTCAATGGAAATTATAATATAAAATTTGTTACATGATTCCAGCATAGAATCATAACATTTTATTCAAATAAAGTTTTTTATTTTATTTAATATAACATTGAAACACAAAGAAAATAAGCAGTAAACATAAAAAATGCAAGCATGAATATGTAAATGCAATGAATTATATACATGCATGCACCTACACTCTTACTCAAGGCATACCACATATGCCAATGGTTTTTCTTAAAAATTCAAACCTTAGCCAATCCAGAGGTTTTATGAAAATATCAGTCAATTGATATTCTGTAGGGATGTGTTCAAGTGATATGGGTTTCAAGAAAAAAAAAAAACCCCGGGCAAACTTACTAGTAACGAATCCACTAGAAAAGATTTTACTTACAACAATTGGTTCAGAGACACTAACCCTGATTCTGATCCCCAATTTTGTATAAATCATTGAAGACCCTCTTCAGTTTTGCTCCCCGCACTCCAGCGACTCTGGAATCTTTTCTCTGCTTGAATTCACAAGAACGCACTTGTTCTTCACCAACTGGATCTCCAGCTGCTCCTTCCCAACTTTAGATCTCTGAAGGTTAAAGGTAAAGGAACTATGACATGGTGTTTTAGGATTGTGGTTTAAGTGGATGGCATGACACAATTATCAAAGAAAGAGATTGATTGAATATATGTGGATGAACAAGGGATGTATGTGAATATCAATAATATGTTCTCCCTAGTTGAAAATAGTATTCAATCCATTAAACCACGAACATGAGATTTGTATTTATAGTCGGGGGTGAAATATGTGTTTTTAAGGTTAAAAATTCAGTTCAAAACGCACAAACGAGTAAAATTAGGCACCGACCGCTTGAGCGAGACTTGACCATTATTCGAGTAGACTGCTTCTGGCTATGGACTGCTCGAGCAGTATTGGAGTAGGATTTGAGTAGCAGGCTACGGGAAATCGCGCTCGAGCGTGAGGTGAGCATGAAGTGGACACATTTTCTCCTTGCTCCAATGATCATCTACTTCGTCCTAACTACCCAATTTTGACTTTTTAACTCTATTTTGACTCCTGTTAAAACTAAGTTATTTTTGTCCACGAAATTGCCAATATTACAATTAAGCCTAAAATACTCCCCCTTCGACATTCTGTGACAAAAATACAACAATAATAGAGTACAAAAAGACAACACCTAACATCTATGACTCAGATCCATAGCTCCATCTCGATTTTCTTATATTACTTGTTTTCTACAATAATGAACTCAACAAAAACCTCGTGAAAAAGCAAGTGAAACAAATGAGTAAAGATAAGAAAAAATAATCAAAGGATTAACAAACATATAAATATGCGATATTAACATTATATCTAAAACAACAAAATCATAACATTAATATCACATAGATCAGTTGCTAACAATGCACAAAAAAAATCCAAAATACAAAAGAAATCATTCTGCCCTTCAATATAAGCTCATCCCTAATAGTCAAAAACTAAGATTCTAGTCATAACATTCCACTCCCCCTTTTTGTCACGAATGACAAAGAGGTCACTACTCACTAGTGGTCTCCGCATCCAAAGCTACATTACCCCAATGTCGGCGCATCCACTGCACTTTAGCGGTCAATCTATATGAGCTAATTGACTGGCAATCAACATCGAAGAGTCTGGAGGACGAGAAGTGGAGGTGGATGGAGAAACAGAACCCGAAGATGATGGAGGGTATCAAGTGGAGCAGTAAGATCGAAAACATATGGAGAGGAAGGCTCATCAGCCAGAATCTGATCCTGTCCTGAGTAAGGAGCATGAAATCGACTTTAGGTCAGCATTTGTTGACCTATAGGCGATCCCACATGATCACGAGGTGGATCAGGGAATATAAACTCATGACCAGAGGCTAACTTAGAGAGAGAGAGAGAGATTTGGAGTTGACAAAATTAATTTTTAGGGTCTTCATCATCTCGAAACACAGTTTGATGGCGAGGAAGAGATCTCAACGACGATGGCTTATGGTGGTGATGGTTGACGACGGCAATGGAGGGGACATGAGATTTTTTTTTTTTTGGTTTTTAGAGCATTTTCAAATTAGGAGCTAGTGAGCCAATTACTTTTGGCCTCTTTGTTTAGTTAAATTAAATGGGTAATAGGGCAACAGGATGGGTATATTTGGTTTAGAGAAAAAATGTGAGGGAAAATTTTTGAAGTAAAAGATTCTCTCCTATTCACAATTTAAGTTAGTGTAGATGTAAATGTAGATGTAGATAGATATATACTCTTTTGAAAGCCACTATTCAAAAACTAAAGTTTTTCAAATAACTCCTTTGGGAATCAAACTTTGTCTTATTCTCAAAAGAGGAAATTACATGGAGACATGCTTTTAAAGTGTTAATTTCATTTTTCAAATTATAAGTGTATTAGTTCATAAATCAGGTGCTAATTGTCTATTTACTATTTATTAATAAATATTTTATCAATAACCAACCATTAGTTAAAACAATTACCTACCCATTCCCCACCCACCGGAGCCCTCAATTCTATTATCCCAAAACCTAAAGAAATCTCAGAAGCCAAACTTACTGCTCCACCCACCATTTCATCCTCTCCTCCAACAACCTTCGATCACAATAGCCGACGCAAGGAGTCCACTGTCTCCAAGATCTGCTCAACATCCGTTGCAGGAATGCACCGATAAAACTCATAATTGAGTCCAACGACCAAGCGGGTTGTGCGTACGATGTGCGCTGAGGTGGCGGTGCGGTGGTGACTGTGTGCGGTGGTGGTATGTGTGCGGTGATGGTGTGTATGTGGTGCGATACGGTGCGGTGCTGACTTTGTGTGGTGATGTGCGGTGTGTACAGTGTTGGTGATGGTGGTGAGGTGACTATGAAGGTGTGGAGGTGAGGCTATGCAGTGTTGTGGCGGTGACTTTTTGTGGTGGTGTGCGGTGTGTACAGTGGTGGCAGTGATGGTGGTTAGGCGATTGTGAAGGTGAGGTTGTGCAGTGTAGTTGTGACTTTGTATGGTGGTGTGCAATGTGTATAGCGATGGTGGCGATGGTGGTGACTGGTGAGACAATTGTGGAAGTGTGGAGGTGAGGCTGTGCAGTGAAGTGGTGTGTGTGAGAGTGCGGTGCAGTGCAGTGGCGGTGTGTGGTGGTGGGGGTGGATGGGTTAAATTGGGGTGGGGTGGCTTAAATAGTATTTGTGACCAATTACGAGGATTGTGACCAATAAATAACTTGTGACCTTAAAACACTTGAGATTGATGTTAAGTTTGTAATCGTGACTTGCAATTTGTTAATTGTGACTATTAATTATTGTGGTGCGTTGATGTGATTGATGTCGGTGTCTACGATGTGAGTTACTTACTATGGTGGTGGCTATATGATTGCTTTTATTGTGGTGTTTGCTTTGAAAGTTGTGGAGTGTTAGTGTTTTGGTTGTGGCAGTATTGGTGATGGTTGGTAGAGATTTGGTGTTGGCGGTGGGTTTGGGGAGTGGCGGCGGCGGCGGTGGGCAGTGTGGGTCTGGGTGGTGGTATTGGGGTAGGATTACCAATAAATCTGTAATTTGTGACTAGAAAATATTATGTGACCACCAAAAATTTAAGATTGTGACAAAAATTTTAATTGTGACTTACAATTTTTTTTCAGTTGTGACCAATTAATTTGAAATTTTTTGACCGTTAAATAAGTTGTGACCTATAAAATTTGTGATTTGTGACTGAGAAATAGATTGTGACCAACTGAATCGATAATTTGTAACAAAAAAAATGAGTCAACCAAATAATTTTATAAATTGTGACCTATAAAATTTGTTATCTGTGACCAAGAAAACTGTAATTTGTGAAAATTGTGATTTGTGACCAACAAGGAAATTGTGGCTCATAATTTGTTAAGTTGTGACCAATTGACTTGAGATTTGCGATCAAATATATCGTTAACTATGAAATTCGATATTTATGACCGAAAAATAAATTGTGACCTAAAAAATTGTGACTGTGACCACAAACTTGTGACTTGATTTGTGTCTTGTGACCTAAAAATTGTGACTTGTGACCTTAATTAATAAGTTGTGACATAAAAATTGTGATTTGTGACCACAAATAATAAAATATATAAAATCCAATTCATCCGGGAACCACACATTGGGAAGCGTACCAGAATCTTCCTCGTTGATTTCGAATAGTTCTGATCAGAATTTGGTTATGGGACCTGTGTCACTGGTTTCAGAGGCCCCATATTACCATGTGGTAGTCCAGGATTCCGTAACTTTTGAGCATAATTCAACATTGGAAAATGTGCAATTTGGCAAGCATTCCGAGGCAGCGGGTTCTATTGCGAATTTTGGTCTACAATCACTACCACTGGCTCCAGAGCATCAGAGAAGCCTATAATTGATATCCAATCTGTTATATTCCACTCATTGTGCGTTGGATTCTACATCGAAAAATGTGCATTTGGGAACGGATTTCGAGGTAGTTAGTTTTGGTCCGATTTTGGGTCGTAAACCTTCACCGGTAGCTCCAGAGCACCTGAAACCCTTGGAAATGCATTAGCCCCACAAAATTTGGTGAATAGTTGTAACGATAGAGAATTTTTACGCAATTTAATAATTATTTCAAAGTTTCGAAAATCGTGCCGCTGCGATTTCACCCATTTTTAAGTTAACTTCACGACGCGTTCATCTAGCCAAGTCAAGAAATGTAAAGTCAATTCGATTTTAATTAAATTCCGAATTTCCAAAATTTTATTATTTATTTAAATTATTCTTTTCAAAATCGTTTTAAAATATCATTGTGTCAAGCTCATTTTATCAGATCCATTTTTCCTACACAGTTGATGCACGCGTATTATTTTCTCGAATTCTGTGTCTTTCTTGTCAAGATTCTCATCATGTCCCATCAACTCATCCTTCCACCAACTACATCAAGCCCATACCCTAGCTCTATATCACCTACCCCTCCAAACCCAACTCTCATCATCAGCTCACCACCCAATCTGATCCTAGCCGCTCCTCTCTTCTCAACACAATCCAAACCACTTCCAAATGCAGCTGGTCATTTCACCATTTCCACCACCTCCACACAATGTCGTTGCAGCCAGCCTTTCCTCTCAACCGTCCCAGCTTCCTCCCGGCTCTACCTCCAACTCCATTGCAGACTCCATTTCAACCTCCAGCACTCCCAACCGAACCTGCTCATTTCTATCAAACCAACCAACCGACCACTGCCATCCACCATCAACTCCACCACAACACCTCACTCTCCCCACACAAACCGCAGCCTCACAGCCAGACACCATAACCATTGCCCAACTCAAATTCAAACAGCCTTACATGCAGCATCATCACCTCAACCACTGCAACCGGCTCAGCTCCATTGCAGCCTCTTCCAGCAACCCCAGGCTCACCATCACCACCTCAATCACCACTGCCACATTCAGCAGCCGCCACCACTCATTACACCATCACCACACATAACAGCCATCACCACCGCCACCTTCTTCTCCTTCATCATCATCATCATCACCACGCCCAAACCATCATCACCACCACCACACCCAGACACCACACCCCAACCACTTCACAGCCACCACCAAATGCAACCGCCCCCAACACCGCCATCACCGCCAATCAACCCAGCAGCACTCCAAACTCAACCCAATCAAGCCCAAAACTCAAGAAAACAAGGTACCCAGATACTACCTACCTCGATCGCCGGTTTTATCGCCGGAGAAATCGCGATTTGAGCCGCGACTTCGCCTCGGTTCTTCACACCAAACCTTGCTATTTTGTCACCGCCTCCTCCTCCGTATCACCGCCACGCGACGGCGATGATACCACCGTGGTATCGCCGGCAGTTGGCGCCGGCAGAGCTTCCCCCAGGTTGTTCCCCCCCCTCTCGCCCTTCTCCCTCCCTGTCTCTGCTTCTGGAGACGAAAGAGAAAAATATAGGTTTTAATATTTTAATTTTTGAAAATTGCACTTTGGTCCCCAATTTTGCAAAATGATTTAAATCAGTCCCTATGTTTTAAAACCTACCATTTCAGCCCCTTAAGTTCCAAATGATTTTAATAAGCCCTACAATTTAATATTCATTTTAGTCCCTCAACTCTCAAATTATTCATTTTAGTCCCTCAACTTTCAAATTATTCATTTTAGTCGCTCAACTTTCTAAATATTCATTTTGGTCCCCCCAACTTTCAAATCATCAATTTTGGTCCCAAAATTGTAAATTATCATTTTTAAAGTACGAATTTCAAAAGAATAATTCGACTTAATCTTCTAATTGGCTAGACGAGGCGTACGGAGAATTAAGGAATTGATGTCTTTTCCCGCTCAACTTTGCACTCGTCAAGTTTAAGGTAGACTCGCCCCAATTAATTGATTTCAATTATGATTGCATGTGAATGTGTATGTTATGTGACTTGTGAAAAGTCATTTTTATGAAAACGAGCCTGTATTCCCTCGTCAGGAATAATGATGATATGAGTATGATATGAGTATGCGGGCAAGATTGGGAAAATGCCCCTTGAGGGAGCCCAATCCGCTACAAGAAATGATGATGTTATGCATAACATACGTGCCTCATGAGCACGAGACGAGACTACCAACACCTGGTTTTCTAAAGAGCCTATGATTTTCATAGGAAGCCCCGTGCTTTATGCACAAGAAGAGACTACCCACACCCTATATTTCTGCAGAGCCTGCATTTATGTGTTCAATTATATTGTAGATTAATTAATTGGCGATGAGTCTACTGAGTATTTTTATGAAATGCTCATGTCTATTTTAACAACATTTGCAGATTTCGGAGACATGGCAAGTGATGGATGATGATGGCAATAATCGTTAAATGGTTGAAAGTCCTACTTTAATGATTTCCGTATTTCCAACCATGGGAAAATTTTGAGAATTTCAGTTATTTGAGAAATTATGACTTTGTCAATTGCTTTACAATATTAATAGCTAGATTATTATTTCAAATTGTTTCATAAATGTTTTCAATTCTATCGACCATTACAGCTTATTTAATGTTCCTGAAAATGAATTTCAATTATTTCTTCCGCTAAAATATTATTTTAAAAGTTAGATCAGACAATGACGTGGCAAATCGGGTATTTAGAACTCGGGGCTCTACAGCTTGGTATCAGAGCCAGTCTGCGTTTCCGTAGACTGGCAAATTCTCAAAAAGAATTTTCAAGAAACATGTTCCATTATTAAATTATTATTAATGAAGATTGCTACTGCCATCATTCGTTCCACCAACTCCGAGGTAAATAAGTTTATGATGTTTAAAGTCATTTCAGTATTTCGGATACTTATTTTACTGATTTATGAGAAAGAATGAAAAGAGCACGGGGGTTGGTATAGTTTTAATAAATCCCATGGGAGTCTGTTACAAGTATGTTCTCACCTTGAAAAGAGCATGTACTAACAATCAAGCCGAGTACGAAGCATTGATCACGGGGCTAGAACTTTTAGTAGAGCTGAAAGTAAAGAATGTGATTATCCGAGGAGATTCTTAGTTGGTAATATACCAATTAACGGGCGATTTCAAGTGCCAGAGTGATTCTGTGATAAAGCAATACGAGCTCGCCCAAGAGCTTTTGGAGGAATTTGATCAAGTGGATCTTCAATACATAAGCAGGATTTACAACAATGTAGCGAACGAATTAGTCCAAGTCGCTTCGGGTTATTCAAAGGTAGTGAATGCAACAACAACTTGTGATTATGGAATAATCCTACCCGCTATACAAAGGAGGATAAAGGAAAGCAGCATTCATTGTATACAAACTGAGGACGCGATGGATTGGAGGGAAGAAATAAAGAAATTTTTGGAAGAACCTGGTAGAAGAAACGACAAGAAAATGAAACTGCGTCCATTGAATTATGTCCTCATAGATGAACAAATATACAAGAAACGTTCAGATGGGGTGCTATTGAAGTGCATAAGTTTGAGCGAGGCCAAGACCATTATGACAGAAGTCCATGAAGGGATATGTGGGGCCCATCAAGCCGGCCAAAAAATGAGATGAATGATTATTAGGAGTGGATACTTCTGGCCCAAAATGGGAGAATCGTGCATACAATATGCAAAAAGTTGCTTAGCGTATCAGAGACACGGACCAATCCAAAGAGCGCCAGCCAGGAAAATGGCGCCTATTATTAAACATTTGCCGTTTAAAGGCTGGGCTATTGATTTAATAGGGAAGATTTATCCCCCATCGTCCAAACAACACACGTTCATCATTGTAGCAACGGGTTTCTTTACTAAATGGGTAGAGGATGTCCCTTTGAAAGACATTTCCCAAAAGAATGTCATAGAATTCATTCCCGACCACATTATTTATAGGTTCGGGGTGCCACAAACCATAATGGTAGACTATGGAACCTCATTGAATGGAAATCTAGTAAAGGAGTTCTTGGACGAATTTGGTATCAAGTTAGTTAACTCTACGCCTTATTACGCTCAGTCTAATGGGCAAGCAGAGTCTTCCAACAAAACCCTGAAGAGCATTGTACGAAAAATGTTGGGCGAAAATGCCAGGAATTGGCACGAATGTTTGAACAATGCCTTGTGGGCTTACAGAGCGTCTCCACGAACGAGTACATGTGTAACTCCATTTCAGCTAACCTATGGACAAGAAGCAGTACTACCTATGGAGATCAACGTGCAATCAATTCGAACAGGTTTACAAAACCATCTATGTGAAAGCGACTATGCAAAATTGATGGTTCAGAATCTTTTAGAACTTGACGAATTAAAGTTGGACGTTCTTGATAGATTGCAAGTTCGGAAGCAAAAAGTGGCTAAATATTACAACAACAGAGTGATAGCCAAGTTATTTAGTGTGGGCGACTTGGTCTGGAAAACCATATTCCACTTAGAAAGTAAAAATCCCAAATATGGGAAATGGTCTCCTAATTGGGAAGGGCCGTTCAGAGTAAGCAGTGTGTTGTCCAACGGAGCTTATCATTTGGAGGATCTAGATAGCACGAAACACATAAGATCCATCAACGACAAATACTTGAAGAAATATGTTCCTTCCATATGGAGGACGAACAAATATATACGCATTGTATTTCGCCGGGAAATGCGCTCAATTATCGCACAAGAAAGAAAAAAGGAAAATGAAAATAAGGTGTGCCTATAACAAAAATTGTTTCTTTTATTCAAAAAAGTTATGTACATTCGCAACACAAAAGGAGCTAGCAGGACCTCACTCAGCAACAATAGGGAAACGAAGACTGCCTACCAACTACTACAGAATGAAGACTGCCTATCAACTATTACAGAGGACGTCTCTATTACAGACCAATCTTCGTCACCCCAACAACGACGACATGCTTGTGAACAAGAATGACCCGCCTGGTAGGTCTTTCCCCCTTCCCCATCTCAACATTTGTGAAGCTTTTATCCTCGTCTTCTCAGATGCATCCGCTAGAAGCAATCACAACAGGTGAACGGCCTGAGAAGCACTCTCAGCAGGCAATTGGCTGATCATGGGGTAAGAAATGGCCGGTGAGCACTCCCTACGGGCAGTTCCTCTACATCTGATGACCTTGGAAAGGGATCACAAGGGAGAGAGACGCTGAAAGGAGCCTCCACGGCCAAGAAAAGATTTCCTATATCTCCCATACCAAAGGTATGTTTAGAGCAGATCGTGGGAAAAGAAAGTTAGACAGTTTATATCCGAGAGAAATAGGAACAAAAGACCTGTCAAACATGGGGGAATATACATGATAGCAGTGGCGTACAAGACTGAAAGAAAGGGATAAGAGGCGTATCTGCAACCAAATCCCCTTTTTATAGGGAAAGAGTCCACCTCTTTATGCGAGAAAAAGAAGGCAGAAAGGCAGAATCTGAGCGGTCTATGTTGGAAAAGACGGAAGAAGATTGGAATGCTGAGAATTTATGGGAAAAATGACACATCGAAATGATTAATATGGTATAAAATTAATGGATGAACATTAATTCCGCTATATTGGGGGGAATTTGTTGATACCCAAAAAATACCTAAAATGTAAGAGGCCTAAGCCTTGGCCCAAACCAAAAGAGGCCCAGCGTTAAGGGCTCATTATAGGCAATAAATTGGATGACTAGGCTATTGTGTGGCAGCTAAGATATTTGAGCGACATGGCGAGCAATGGAGCAGTTGGGCGACTAAGCAAGTAGAAGTGGTTTTGACACTTGTCTTATGATCACATAGCCAGTTGTTGACGAAGGTTGCAGTTGAAATGACGAATTGTGGAAGTTACTTAGAGCGACGTGGCAAGCGGATGTTACAAGGACGTGGGCGACTGTTATGCAATGTGGAGGAAGCATATTAATCCATGCAAGTTACAAATCAAGGCGACAAACCAAATATTCAAATATTGGCAGGGTTGAAGGAAGTTCGTGCATTTGTATATATTGTAAAAACTTAGTCATTTAGAGGGATCGATCAATCAAATCTCAACAAGAGGATATGTAATTTCCTTTATCTTTACTTTTATCGTCAAACTCTTAGTGTAATTTGTGTGCTTGCGCCCCTTGGAGGTGTTTTGTCTTCACTGTAATCTTCATAAATATAGCACCCCTCGTTGGGACTTTGTCTCGAGAGGTTTGTTCTTTACACATTCGTCTGATCCCTCTTTGGTAATTGTTAACGAGGTAACCTCCGTGCGAAACATTATCCTAAATGTAGAGTTTACTGATGCAACATTATACATAGAAGCAAAATTACTTATGTTTATAATGTTAGGGATTTTATGTTTTTTTAAATATTTTTTGCCAACAGAATGTTTTTTTTTTGCAACAAATAACTCATATTTTTTGTCAACACAATAATAACAAGAATTCTCGCTAAATGTATTTTATGATGTTGATATTGAATTCAATAAAACTTTATTTTTGGCTTAGTTCAAAGCTAAGATAATTATAAAATAAATAAATAAATAAATAAATACCAAAAGCGTTTTTTGCGTTTTGAAATTTTTTTGTTGAAATACACTTAAAACTCCCAAAACGAGGTTTACGAGGTTTTGAGCGTTTTGCGTTTTATTTACAATTTTTTTCTTCTAAAATACATTTTCGAAAATGATAAAAAGAACGCGTTTTTAGTGTTTAGGAAAATAAAAATAGAAAACAGTCTCAAAATAGAAAAGAGAACATGGCCCAAGAATTTAAGCTTCCGTTCTCATTATCCATTAAATTCACCATAATTAGCCAATAAAAAACTCAACTTTTCAATCCTACAAAAAATAAAAAGAAAAGTTTTAGAATCACGAAAATGAATCATTACAAAAACCCATTTAGTAATTTATTTCACCAAATTCTGTTAACGATTTTTATAGTAACATAAAATTGTAATATAAATCAATAATTTTGTCATTAAATATTAATTGTAATTTTTTTGCGGGTTGACGGTTTGAAACGGGTTTTGAAAAGTGAAACTTAAACCAAACCATTTGTAAGCGATTCGGTTTGGGTCAAAACCAAAACTTTGACGGTCCGCGTGGACCGAACCAACGATTTCAAAATTGTAGTTTCAATTCGGTTTAGCGGTTTGACGGTTTCAATGTACAGCCTTACTTCTAATAATAATAATTTTGATACTTAAGTAAGGGTAATTTGAGAATTTTCTTTACAAAAATTACATTTTCAATAATATTAAATATGTTTTCTTAATTTGTATGAAAAGTCAAACCAACTTATATAAATAGGACGGAGGGAGTAACATTTAATCTATTATATTTACATACTTACATATAACTCACAATTACTTTTCACTAACACATTTTTAATTCCAAGAACCCTTAATATTCATGTATACTTTTACACTAAAATGAATTCAATATAACCTATTCTATAAATCAATATAGTCCATTATTATAAATTCAAAAGGGGGTTCAAAGTCTAATCTCATATATTTACTGAACTCTTTTTAGTCATCATTTCTCTCAAATTTGGATTTTTAATAATTCGAATGGTTTTATCTACAAATAAAATTATCAACCATATGTTGCTACAAAATTTGATCGTATATGATGAAAATTAAAGTATAAAAATTTTCAATATCTATATAGATTCCATTGAAACCTATATGTACTAATGGAAGTTTTAAGATTTATTTTGAATTTTTGATTAATGAATATGTGATACTTCCCATTTTATTTTATTTTTATCTTTATATTCAATAATAACTTTTCGATATTAAACAAATATGTTGCAATTTTTCATACTTGCATGGTACCAAACTTTTACTAAAATATTTTAGGCCACAATTAAAAATTTCGCGCTCTTGCTTCAAAAATGGAAAATATATCTATTTTATCATGAAAAAATTAGACAAATAGTAATCATACATTTCTAAATGTGCATGATACAATTGAAATCAACTTTATGACAAAGAACGAAATTGAAGACATTGAAGATGATATCTCATTGAAATGATCTAATTTATGCGTTGTTGAATTCTCACAGTCTCAAACTTTGTTATAAAAGAAAAATATTTGATATTAAATCTTCATTGACAATATTTTTGTTCTTTTTATAATATTTCAAATAATATATAAATAAAACCTATCATTTATTCTCAAATATTATCTGCGCTCTTTTCAACGTGAATTCCATATTTTTTTAATCAAATAAGTGATTTTAGCTAATGTTTTGATGGAGAGAGTAAAATGTGATCTCAGTAATTTTGTTTAAATGTTAAAAATTAATTGATTTTCTTAATTCTATTTATCTTGCATTTTTGCCTTTTTTTTTTTAAATCGAAATTTTTGCTAGACATAATTTCTTAAAATTGCTTTATATGCACAATTAACGTGAAAAACACGTTTGGACAACTAATGTCTACTCTGTTTGGTTTATAAATTGGTTTATTTATGATTTTGAGGTAAAAATTAGTGGTTAAAAATTAAAAAGAGAAAATGTATGTGGTTAAAAATTAATTTTAAAAATTGTATAGTTTATAAATGATATGTAAACAAAAATAGTACACTTACCAAGGTGAGGCTAAAAATGGTAACGAGGAAAATTTGAAAAAAAAAAAAAAATACATAGTACCAAGCGGCCTTTAATTTGAAATTTCCATGAATCGCGAATGTTTTCTAGTAAAGTCGCATATTCAATAACTTCATAAATAATTCCCCTGCGTAAACAAACCAAAAGAAGGCGATTAGTTGTACCAGGCAATTCTAGAAACTAGAAGTGAAAGCTCGAGTTTTCTAGAGAGGGAGACTCAAATGGCATCGTCGCTCTCACGGTGGCTTGTCGACCCGAACCGCAACCCGCTCGCTGCCATCCACAAGAAAACAATCTCCACGCGCCTCCGCAAATACGGTACTTCTGTTTACATACAAATCTCTGTGCCTATAGGCTGTAGCTATAAACACAGTGAGTTTTTTATAGTGTTAACTGTGTTGTAGTACAAATATGTACTTGTATCTATATGGACATACACACAGAGTAATGTGAGCGTTTACGCTTGTGTTAATTTGTTGATTTTTGTCTGAATCTTTTGTTGTGTTAAAAAAAGGGTTGCGCTATGATGACTTGTACGACCCAATGTACGATTTGGATGTGAAGGAGGCTCTGAACCGGCTTCCAAGAGAAATCGTGGACGCAAGGAACCAGCGCCTCAAGCGCGCCATGGACCTCTCTATGAAGCATGAGTACCTCCCTGAGGAGCTTCAGGTATTTTCTTACGTATAGAAATTTAGCTGTATGTACAGGTATTCTCTTACATACATAAATTTCAGCGTCAAATCAATTATTTATTCAACATTTTGATAGCTTCTGTTGTATTATCGAGACGTTTTCTAGACTTCACCAAGTTGCTAAATGAATTATTAGTTTGAAAGAGAAAGCTAAATGAATTATTAGTTGGAAAGAGGACTATTCATTTTATTAGAGTTGATCTACATTATAAATATGAACATTCAATACAATTTCATTCTCTTTTCTACGTCAAGGGTTCTCTCTATTTTCTTTTCTTCCTTCCCAAACACCTCTTAACACATTTTGATTCTTGTAATTTTATAAATGAGATTAACGGTATTGTATCTAGTCTCTAGACTATAATTAATGTAAAATTAAGGTCAACAGTGAATAATTATATTCTTCTACAGTAACCTTAATCAAGATTTAAAGAATACTGGAGGTTTTGGGTACTGGATCAAAGGTCGTCAAATAAGTTGTGTTAATTTGATTTACCTCCTCCTCTTCTAACATGTTCTATTGGGTTTACATCACACTTGTGGACTCGAATTAGGACATAGACATCTTTGCTTTAGTTTTTCCTCACTAAACATGAGAAGTTCCTCGAAAAACCTGAAGCAGTTGGTTCAAGTGCACTTGGTATGAATATCGGATATGTGCATGTAGCAATTACGTTATGCTTTAGATATTTCAAAGGGAGAATATTATGATTACAGGCGTACTTATGATATTTTTGCATATCTTTTTAGAAATCTCATTTCACAGTTCTAAGTAATTAATGTGGTCATATTTATAAATTATTTTCGTCATGTGGCTGATTAGTGATCTAGAATGTGGATATGATGATGTCTTGGGACAATGTGATGTGACTCATTTAGGTTGTAATGGGTTTTAAATAGTGATCTAGAATGTGGATATGATGTTGTCTTGGAACAATGTGATGAGACATGATGTGCCATGTAATTAGTTTGGATAATTTTGATAGGATATGTAAGTGTTGGGAGTATATGCCAGCTTGGATTATTAATGGACTTTTTTGAGAATCTATTTCTTTGCCAATGGTTGGCTTTGTAGAGGTGTATAGATGACTTATGGGGTATGTAATCAAACATATTGCTTATGTGATGACTTTTGTCATTTAATGGTGATGGTCTGATGGACCAGTTTTTTGGTGTAGTATGGAATTTTTGGCACAAGTGATTGTCTTCATGAGTTTGTGGTCGTAGGTGGCTCTTTAACTGAGATGTGAAACAGAATGATTTGAATAGGACCGTGTGCTTGAATGTAATATTTGGGTGGCCAATTAGTGGGACTTGTAGAATGTAGGTGTAGACACAAATATCCTACGGTTGTCTGTTGAAGACTAGAATGATAGAGCAATGATTGAGAGTATAGTTATTAAGTTGGACTAGTTCTGCTGGTGATCCGATCAGCAAAACGAACTCCGGTTCTGTCTGAGTGCTATATTAGGACCATTGTGTAATTGAATTGTGGTTCAACTGGATGAACTAGCTGATTTTAATTACAATCAACAATTAATCAAAAGTTAAACATATCCTCTGTTTAGTTTGGATTAAAATCAAATTTTTAGTGGATTTTAATAAAAGTTGATGAAATGCATGATTTAAAGTTGTGGATCTCATTAAATATGTGGTTAAATTAATTATTGACTTAGACTTGTATTAAAATCTAATTTTAATCCCTAGTAAACAGTGGCATGATTTCGACTTCTATAAAAGAGACTTGGAATTTTTTTTTTGTAATGTAATATTTTATATAAAAATCAAAAGAGAAAAAATCATTTTTTTTCTTTTATTTTTTCAACAATGAACCATTTAAAAAATATTTAATTTTTAAAAATAAAAGTGAGTCTATATAAGGCACTCAGATTATTTTTAAAAATCTAATTATAAAGAATAACATATGATGATATGTATGTTAATAAAGCAATCATCTTTTGGCCCTTACTATTTTAATATCTCTTCAGACATAAAATGTCAATATGTTGTATGCCTTTCATTTTTCTGGCCAGTCCGAATCATGTGCGAAGCAAATGAAAGTTACTTTTTAAAGCCCTAAAAGCTTGTAATTTTCTATTAATCTTAAAACTTTATCCCTCACCATTATGTTCATTTGCAGTTCGTTAATAACTGCAGACGGCATGGATAAACTTACACCAAATCTTGATATGGGATTTAACTTGATATTTTCCCGGATTTTAGTGCACGAGATTCTGTAATTAGAATAAGGTGAATATTTTTCACGAGCTTTGATCTTATGAGTTGACTCAATACCTGCTATAGTCTATGCAGGAGGATTTGATTGGAGATGTTTATGCGGGAGAGTTTGATTGGAGAAGTTATTTGAATTTTTTTGTTATGGACCGAAAGAAATAATGTTGTGATCTAGACTACGAACATTAAGTTTTTTCCCTTATTTGATACTCTTTAAAATTTTCTCTTTTTTCTACAGTATTCAATCTCAACCATCCATCAAAAATCAAGCCCACAATTTTTGACTTTTCAACCAAATCTCAACCATCAATTCTCCTAAAAATCACTATTTATTTAAAAAAAAAAACTCTTTTTAAACAATACCAAAAATACACAAATTTGTTGGATTTATATGTTTCATTTATCCTCTATTTGGTAAACCAAGTTTATAAACACATTTTCTCAAATCAATTTTTAACCATACATTTTCCCAAATATTTTTCAACCACATGTTTTATTTCGAAAACATCAAATAAAAAACTTTAACCAAATAGATGCCTAATTATAAAATTGTATTTTTATGAAAATGTTCTGAGAGCATTAAAATGATGGGCTGTTAAGGGTGGAGACGTCAGATGTGCATTTAATAAGCTGCATGCACAAGTGATATGTTTCATCCAAAAACAATGTGAATGTGAAACAAATAAAATCAATAGGAAACCAGTGAAAGATTGGAATATATGCATTAGTTTGTAAATGTATATTTTTATTTTCTTTAGTCATGACTTTACCTCCACCAATGAAGAACTGATGTAAGAATTCAGTTAATTATCTTGAAAGGTGTAGTATGTTTAATCGTATATCTCTCACAGGCTATGCAGACGCCATTTAGGAGCTATCTTCAGGAGATGTTGGCTCTTGTAAGTACTTGCATCATCATCTAAATGTTCTAATCACGAAATTTCATATGCCAAGGATAATCTTTTTTCTTGATATTTTGGAGGGGTGTGTTGGATTCATCTTAAAGGGAAGATGAGTGTGTTTCTAGCATAATTGTTTGAACTTGCCTGGCGTACTTTGGACAATTTGGTTTCCTGTTGAGTATTTTAGCATCAATGTTATCCCTGTGTTAATGATGTCTATGAGTGGATGCAGATCAAAAGAGAGAGAGCTGAACGTGAAGTTTTGGGTGCGTTGCCCCTTTACCAGCGTACCATTCCCTGAGCCGATTCTATCTTGGAAAATACAGGATCGTTGTGCAGTTTATCAGAACTTTTGAATATCATGATGTGTGTGATACCTACTATGGGTTTTTTGTTACAATTATCTATATAACTTTCTGACTATAAAAAATTATTATGTTAGGAAAATTATCCAGAACCATGGATCTAAAATTTCATTATTATAAATTAGGTCCATAAGAATTATTTAATAAAATTAGGTATTAATTAAAAATACCCATTTCTACCTCAAACTCTACATTTTTTTTATTTTTTTTATTTTCTTAAATTTTTTTAGCAAAGACATCTCGCACCTTAGATGAGTTTTTAGGCTCTAGAAGGCTAATGATATATAAATCATGAAAAAGAAATACTGAAGGTGCGGAGGGGAATTTAAATCTGACCACCAAGAAGTGATAATATAGCAAATAGAAAAGCGAAGTACTGAAAATAATAAATGTGAGAGTATTACTCTCTAGGAGTGGGCATTTAGTGGTTCAATTCGGTTATTGAAGGAATTAAAATGAAATTGAAACTTTCAGTTCAATTTTGATTTGGTTCCATTCAAGCCAAGAATCGAGCGGTTTTAGTTCGATTTTGCTCTTGGCGGGAAAAGAAGTAATTTTTATGTTGGAGTTGAACCAAGAAGACAAATGGATCAACATTATTCATGCAGTTGAATAAGGATCTGACATGACCCAATTACGGCCATATGCATCCTCAGTAACGGCTGTAACCGTCTCTCGGTCGAAACAGAGCAATTCTGGGAAAAATGACTGAAGGCAATAAACCTTAACCCATAAGCAACTTACGGCCGTAGCTACGTCGCGTACAGAATTTTCAGATTATTTTATTTCCTTTTCAATTAATTAGTTTCCTAGTTAGTTTTAAACCCTAATTTCGTCCCTTAAGATTCTTTATGTATTATTTTCAATTAGACAACTTTTGAGATATTATCGCGAGGCTATACTACTTTCAAAACTATTCTTCATTGAATAAAATTCAAATTTGCGAGTTTAATCTTGTGCATTCAAACTTGGTTGAGATTTATTATTGTTGTGATCAAGAGGTCAATATATTAATTGATTGTGTTGGTTGTTTGATTCAATAAATTTTGAATCAATTTCTAAATCGTGATTCTTTTGACATTCTTGGGCGTTCAATCTGTTGTGGATTGTGCGATTACAATTGTTACGTGGTTTGCATCATACAAGTAGTGGTACATATTGAGTATATGAACTATTTGGAGGAAAAAAAGGAAAATCAATCTTGCAATCCAATTGATGCAAATTTATTGAATCATATTCCAATAGATAAAAAATTCTTTATATATAGAAAAAGGTCAAAATAAAAAATTCAATCTTCCTGTTGGTACATACAAAAGTTTTCATTCTTGATGAAAAGAAGCAATCATTCATAAGCCAAAGCCATCTTTCTAGTTGTAAACATGGAAGCCGCATATTCTCTGCATACTTTCCTCCCTACAATAGCTTGTTTAAACTTGAGGCACAACCAATTCCATTGCATCTAGCAATGATTCGACATTAGGCGAAAACATGAAACCAAATGTTGGGTTTTTGACCCAAAATAATTTATGGGTCTAGTCCATTTAGTATTTATATTGGTCATCCTTTGTAAGTTTGAGGACCAAGATGCAATTTCAATTGACTTGACTTTTTACCCTAACAAAGGGACATTTTCTTGTTTGGAACATAAAACCACGTACAGAAAGGGAGGGGGGGGGGGGGGGGGGGAGAGGGGGAGAGAGAGAGACGCAACGTCTGGAGAAAGTTTCTGCTTGGAAATTTACACACATTTACACAGCCACAATGGAGTAAAAGGTGTCATTAATCTAATTTTTATCTGGGGAAGAAAGTGTTGATTATTGTGGGTTCTTCTTCAATATTTAGGTTTTTCTAAGTTTTTCTTATAATAGTTTAGGTGCTATTTACCTCCATTATTGTTGTTGTCGTCGTCGTCATCTTAGGGTTGGGGAGGGGATGTTTCGACTACTTGTCTGTGTGAAAATAAATGCGTCCAACAACCCCACTTGCAAGGGAAAAGAAAGCCAGAGAAGGTATTGTCCAGTGTTAGAGTTCTAACCAGCAAAATTGAGTGCAAATTAAAAACTTGGATTAAATGGACGTTCCAAACAAAGCCTTAATATTGCAGCATTATACTATTTTTATTTTGAATTAAAATTGAAGAATTGTATAATTTGAATATATTTTATGAAAATGATGTATATGGTGTAATTTCCACTTTCAAATTCAATTATCAAAATCAAAGGTCACGTGCATCTCTCGTGAAGCCGATTCTTAATTTGATCCAACGGTTCTGATAATCGCGCAGCTTAATCTTTCAAATTAGGGCTCCCAATATACATATATATACACAGGCTGATTCACACGACAAACAACATTTTAAATCTAGCCTGTCTCTTTCTAGACTCCGTCTATATTTCTCTCTCTAAGCGGCCGTATCAATAGAATGGTAAGTCCATAACTCCATCTTGTTCCTGATGAGATTTGTGCTTTTAGGTATTATATGTTGTCTTCGATTTTGTGAGATTTAGCTACTTTTCCTCCCCTTTTTATTTGTATTTATAGGCTTTACCGAATCAGCAGACAGTGGATTACCCAAGCTTCAAGCTTGTAATTGTTGGAGATGGTGGCACTGGTAATTTTTACTTTTATATATTGTTTGTTCCTTTTTGTTTAACAACCTGTTCGGCTGCTTTGTTTATTTTTTTTATTATTATAATAATTCCAATTTTCAATACAATTTTTTAACATCTCATCTTTTCGCTCTTCAATTTTTAACCATTTATTTTTGTTTTTTTTTTTTTTACGGGATTGAAAAGTGATTTGGATTAATGTGTATGATTAAAAAGTTTTATGGGGAAATGTCTTCTTTAGTACCGGTTGATTTTGAATGTACTAACTCAACCAGCAATTTTTGGGTAATGCGAATATTTCGGTGTCTATCTTCAATTGAAATGAAATTATTCTGTTTGATTTGTTTAGCAGTTTAGTATTTTATTTTCGTTTTAATTGAGATTAAATTAAGATTTGTGTTTTATTACGAGTGACTGTTGGTCAGTGTACTATGTTTAGAATCTTTTGATAAACATATTGTTTGAAGTTCAAATGGGCCACCGGTATTGAATTCTCTTTGGTTACATAACTTACATAAACCATAATATTATATATATTTTATGCTACCAAATGTGGAATGAGCGAAATTGCATATTTTTGGTCCCCGTAAAAGTTCAAAATAAAAGATTATACTAATGCACTTCTTTATTTTATTTCACGTTTCACTATAATGGAGATTTTATTTATTTATTTATTTTTTTGTGCTGTTTTAGGGAAAACAACATTTGTAAAGAGGCATCTCACTGGTGAATTTGAGAAGAAATATGAGCGTAAGCCTGCTTGATAAGTTATGCTTCAATGTGATATTTTCTCAGCCTCCCTTTTGTTTTCTTAATTAACTATTTTTATATGGGTATAGCAACCATTGGCGTGGAAGTTCATCCCTTGGATTTCTTCACAAACTGTGGAAAGATCAGGTTTTATTGTTGGGACACGGCTGGTCAGGAGAAATTTGGTGGCCTCAGGGATGGATATTAGTAAGTAACATTTACTAAGATGTGACAAAACTGTTAAATGTTATTTTTAATTAGGTTACAAACTCTGCATTCTCTTTCATATTTTCCAAGGATGACCTGAGAAAGTTATGGGTTTTCTTCCTCAATGTTTACACATTTTATACGTTATCGAATCTAGTCGTACGTGATTGCATTGGCAGGTTTTATTGCATATTAATCCATCTAATTTGTATATACTTTCACGTTATCTGCAAGTCGTTTTGAAATGTTAAGCTGCTTTTGTTTTATGTTTTAAGGTAAGCCTCTATTCATGTAATTAAGTGGAAAAATAATGCATTCCTAGTTTGGATTTACTCCAGTCATGGATCAGGTTGAAGATGCATCTTGAGAGCCGAATTATTTTATTTCAGCATTTTATGGGCAGTATGAGGTGTGCAGATTGTTTCATAGTTTGGTTTGTATCCTCTGTTTTTGTCATGGTAAAGCTCCGTATAGTTTGGATGATCTTTAGTTAGTTTGTGTTGGCAAATGTATTAGAGCCACCTGAAATCACTATCATGCTGTATAGAAACAGCCATCAAATTCAGCGCTAATGGGATGATTGAAGTATGTAACTTCTGTTCATCCAGAGTCAACATTTTATGCTACCTCTGGTTTCCTCTGTTGTATATTAATCTCCATATTGATCAAAAATCAATACTGATGTTTTGTGCAGTATTCATGGACAATGTGCAATTATCATGTTTGATGTAACGGCTCGACTGACTTACAAAAATGTTCCGACATGGCACAGAGATCTTTGCCGGTATTTGACTTCTATTTATTTTATATTTATATATTATATTATCTGCCTGCTTGGTTTGGTATTGAATCCTTTTTACCCTCAACCTTAGGGTTTGCGAGAACATCCCAATTGTGCTTTGTGGGAACAAGGTTGATGTCAAGAACCGACAAGTGAAGGCAAAACAAGTTACCTTCCACCGCAAAAAGAATCTGCAGTACTATGAAATATCAGCAAAGAGTAACTACAATTTCGAGAAGCCCTTTCTGTACCTTGCCAGGAAACTTGCTGGGTAAGTAACTTCAAACTAGTGAGGATCCAATAAAAAATATATGAAGACAAGGTTTTCAACAAAAGTTGCTTAAGGCCAAGTTTTTTGTGGTTATAGGGATCAAAACTTGCACTTTGTGGAGTCTCCTGCACTTGCTCCTCCTGAAGTGCAAATCGATTTGGCTGCACAGCATCAGTAAGCAGACACGCTTTTTCTATCCCTCTCATCACGAGATGCAAGAGTACATAAATATTAACTGGAATGTGGTGAATTTTGCAGGCACGAAGCAGAGCTCGCTGCAGCTGCCAGTCAACCATTGCCTGACGATGATGATGATGCCTTCGAGTAAAAACTTTGAATTAGAAGGATCTTAAGTGGTGCATTCCTTTGATGGCCTAAATCTTTCTCTTGTTCGTTTGGGATGATCAGGCTTTTCTATCCCGGATTCAAGTTCCTAATGTAGGGGTTTTGCATTCTTGATGGATTGTGATTTTTGATTTTTGATTTGCTTGGGGGGAAGACCGAAGATAGCTCATTATTTATCTACGTATTGGATATGATACTAGTTGCACGGCTCAGTTCATGAATGAGTGAGTGAGATTTAACTTACGATATGCTTCTGACTGGAACTTACGAGTTCATCATGAACAATATATTCCTCGAAAACATTGGTGACAGTCAATTGCATCAATTGATATTTGATAAAAAGACCTCGATTCTCACAAGGGCATACACAGTAAACAAGGATCCATACGTTTTCTTAAGACTAATTCATAAGCAGTACCCTGATATCCTCGGACTAGAAATATATCGAAATACATAGGCAATAACTGTGATAATTACAAAGAAATTAAATCCTAGATTTTAATCATACTTTAAAGAAATTTATAATTTTTCAACCATACATTTTATGATTTCATCAACTTTTATTTAAATTTACAAAAAAGTCTTTTAATAAAATCTATAAAAAAAATTGATTTTAATATTCATCAGGGCGTAATAAAAAGCAAATAAATAGGCTTTGGTAAAAGAATCAGAACCAGCGGTTCGGCTAGGTTCAGTTCCGGTTCGATTCGATTCTGTTATATTAAAATTTTAAACGGTTCTAGTTCTAAAAATCAAGAACCATCGATTCTAGTTTAGGTTTAGATTCAGATTCTTGGTTCAGAACCAAGAAACAAAACAAAGCACAATTTTTTTATTTATTTTTAAATATAAATTTAAAAAAATGAAAAAAAATTATTTATTCCTAATCTTAATGCCTGTTATTCGGCCCATTAGTCAATGTCAATCACCCAACAACTATTAACTCATTAAACATTACAATAACTATAAGCAAAACAAGTAAAACAAAAACTCATAGAACAAAAATGATTTTTCTTTTACTGGTTCTGTTGTTCAGTTTCAAACCTTCAACCGTCAGTTTTTAAAGAATCAACAAACAATAAATCTTCACTATTCATCTTACAATTAATTGTTATCTTGTTTTCAAATATTTGTTGGGCTTGTGCGACTATTCCCTGAAAATGTGGAGAATTACGAGTAGAAATTGAAATTTTTTTATAAGAACATAAACGCGGATGAGGAGATACTTTACTGTCTGGAAGGGAGTGAATATTTTGATGTCAAAAATTTTGAGTGTTGTATTTATATTTTGATCAAAGTCGATGACTTTGCCGTCTTACGACTCTTACAAGCCAAAATCTACCATGACTTCATTGCTTAAATTTGAAAATTTTAGTTTAAGAAATAAGAACCAGAACCAAAAGAACCGAAGGGTTCGGTTTCGGATCGATTCTTCTTTTGCAAAAAGAACAAACGATTCTTTTTTTCAAAAGAACCATCAGTTCTTGGTTCGATTCGGTTTCCTAGGAACCAAAATCATATGGTACCACGCCACGCTTACAATAGATTTGGTGCAAGTTGTGTGGAAAATAAATATATCATTTGTTCTTACTCAATAAAAATATAATATTCGTAAAATCTATCCTTCGAAAAAGTTTGGCAGGCAGAATTTTTAGTGGGAATCATCAGAGAGCTTCTAAACATACAACTCAATATCGTAAGATGCTCCAAAGGGCCAAAATAAGTAAACTAGTTGATGGAGTGTGAGTGGACATATACAAGACAAAGACAAGACGATAGCCTTCTTGGACAATTGGGAGCGTTAGACGAGTTGAGATGAAGGAACTTCAAATGATCATATAATTTGTATATGTTGTCAAAATAACTATTATGATTACTTTTCGAAAAGCTCTCGACGATCTGGACAAGACACGTCGCTTTGCTGTGACGTACCATGTATTTTGACCATTTGAGGTCTTTAAGTTTGTCAGCACTGCAATTTTATATTTTCAATTATTATTTTTGAACTTTTCTATTATGGAAAAAATACACAACTCGGGTGATATATATATATATATATATATATATATATATATATATATATATATATATATATATGGTAACTCCATTATCTCCTTCAATCACGCATTACAGCTTTTAGCACCCAAACCTACCCCAATACAATCCAACCCATAAATTCAGTGTCGTCATTGCCCTAAAATTAGATCAATTCCTCATCACCGTCAACACCACCATCTCCGATGCACCACCTTCACCACAATGATCAATTCCCATCACCATCTCCAACGCATCAATGTGACCTGATACATCATGTGATCTGAGATTGAAGAAAATGTAACCTGAGACGTGAATTACCACTGCACTGTCTGACACCAAATTACCATTGCCATTTAGTCTTCACCCTCGTTGCCTCACACAACCATCATCACAAATTATCATTTAAGCAGTGTAATTGAATGTGTGACGTGCGAAAATGTACGTGTGACCTGAGAAAAATTGAACATGTGACTTGAGAAATGAACGTATGACTTAAGGGATTAACACGTGACCTGAGAAATAAACGTAAATGTGACTTGGAGACCACGGTCTACTCCTTCAGCCAATTCCATAATTTCAACACGCCACAACCACACCACATTAGCCATGTATTCCTCCAACCACACCATCTCAGCCACTACTGCCATCCCCATCGTTGGCTCACACCAAACCACCATCCAAACTGTCATGAATGTGACTTTCATCAATACAGCACAAAGTAGTTGTGATGTGCGCTGCTGCTAAGTTACACCAGAGCATCGCCTTCAATGTGACTAGAATAGTCACCTAAGTGAGTGGGTTGAGCTGTTGTCGGCATGGGCTGTTCTCAGGCGTGGGCAATGACTAGATGCTGTGGGTCTTGGAGGGGTGAGATCAGCATTTACAGTGGGACGACGAGAGTGATTTCCCATGACTTTCTTCTTCCTCTTCTTCAACGTGTGCAGTGGCGGAAGGGTGTGGATCTTCAGCTTGTACAGATGTGGAAGGCAGATACAGAGGCGAGTTTTGTGTGTGGCGTTGTGTGTTTGGGAGCGAGTGTTGTGTGTGTGGCTCTTCTCCGGCTGTGGGCAAAGGCGAGATGCTATGTGTTTAGGAGCAGATGTGTCGTCCATGGTTGGGCGGTTGATTGAATTAGAGTTAGGGTATAAATGGAGGGTCGGGGCTGGGTAGGTTGGGGTGAGGTGTAGATGGGTTTAATTAAATTTTATTATCATTAATTAAAAAATTAATTATAATTTATAACTTGATTTGTGTATAATTAAGGGTTAAACCTGACTTTTGATTTTAAATCTTGAAATACCTGTGGCGCTGTAATTTCCACTTCTTCAATGACGAGATGTTGTGGGTCTTGGAGGGGCGAGATCGGCATTTACAGTGGGATGACGAGAGTGATTTCCCATGGCTTTCTTCTTCCTCTTCTTCAACGTGTGCAGTGGCGGAAGGGTGTGGAACTTCAGCTTGTACAGATGTGGAAGGCAGATACAGAGGCGAGTTTTGTGTGTGGCGTTGTGTGTTTGGGAGCGAGTGTTGTGTGTGGCTCTTCTCCGGCTGTGGGCAAAGGCGAGATGCTGTGTGTTTAGGAGTAGATGTGTCGTCCATGGTTGGGCTGTTGATTGAATTAGAGTTAGGGTATAAATGGATGGTCGGGGCTGGGTAGGTTGGGGTGAGGTGTAGATGGGTTTAATTAAATTTTGTTATCATTAATTAAAAAATTAATTATAACCTGATTTGTGTATAATTAAGGGTTAAACCTGACTTTTGATTTTAAATCTTGAAATACCTGTGGCGCTGTAATTTCCATTTCTTTTATTTTTTTGGTTGGCCCAACCTAATAATAAGGGACTAATGACTCAATAGTGTTTTATTACTTTATTATTTAAGTTGTTTACATTCAGTTGTAGGTTTTTTGGTTGATTTCAAATTAAAGATTTGTTTTCTTTTGAATTGCAATATGTACTCTACTCGTTTGTGTCAATTGTATGCGCCGCCTACATCACTAGGAAATCGACAAATTTGGAAAAACTGTAACTTTATGATCTGACAAGATATTAAAACACTTCAAATCATTATAAATCCATCTATATATTTCCTATGATTAGTTTTGCTTTGTTACCTGTCACGGGTAGAACAGATTTTACTCGTGTATTATAAGAACCTACATGTGGGTTCTTCTAATACACGGGTAGAATCTGGTACCTAAGCAAATTCATTCCTATGATATTCCATTGAATGTACATGGGTTCTTCTAATACACGGGTAGAATCTGGTACCTAAGCAAATTCATTCCTATGATATTCCATTGAATGTACTTGATTCCCTCTCCATTCCAAAACTTTTTCCTCGTTTGAGTGTCCACAGAAGAATCTAGTCCAACCTTTTCCTTTATATGATTCTCCAACGAGAAAATATTATGCCAAACAAGTCCAAGAGTTACATCACCATAGAAATGCAGCTAAACAGCTAGCCTGTAGCAGGGGCGGACCCAGGGTGGGGCCTCCTGGGGCACGGTCCCCAGTAAAAATTTGATATTTTTTTTTCTGGTAGGTAACTTTTTTGTTTTAATCTTCAAACTTCATTTATTAAGATATAAATATAATAGTATACATTTGCAGTGCACACATTTGCAGTGCACTCAGGACTCAGCACTTTGAAGATGATACATTACATATAATTTCCCTTTTTTTTTTATAAAAATAGTGCACCAATGAAAGTGAAGCCATGGGCAGTAGGGAATGTGATTTATGCTAATTATATTATAAGTGTGCAAGGTTAATATAATTATTTATTTGTTTGGGGTTTGAATATTTTCAAGTACATTTTTATTTTTCGGTCTCTTCTTACAAAAAAAAAATAAAATGTTTGGGAGCAGTGTGATTTATGCTAATTATATTATAAGTGTATAAGGTTAATATAATTATTTATTTGTTTGGTGATTGAATATTTTCAAATACCTTTTCATTTTTCGGTCTATTCTTACTAAAAAAAAATTTCGGGGACCCTGTGTGCCCCACTAATACAAACGCTCTGCGTCCGCCACTGGCCTGTAGCATGTCAAAATATTTTATTTCAATATCGTAAGTAATGTAACGATTATAAGCAATTAAATTTTATCCTTATTAGTTTATTAGCACAGTTTAAATCCAATAACAAAAGTTCCTTAAACATGCTGCATTAAGTAATGAGTAGATTCCTTGTTATGACGAAACTCTAGTACTCCATATCATGTAAGTTGCAGAACTTCTCAAGAATACATGATATTCTACGAGTACACTCTAATCATTCATCTAAAATATTCATTACATCTTAAAATATCCTGAAAAATGCTGGGAACTGAATTTCGATCAATAACATTCTCAACCAAAAGATTATGTGCTGCCAGAACCGTATGGAGAAAATCAAACTAAATAGTTTACAACCAATAAATAATCAATAGTCTACATTATTTTATAAATAAAAATTTGAGATATTATCATAGTTGCAAAATTTCACTGTCTAGTTAATTGTAGAGCTAACAACTAAGACATAAGATACAGAACGTATCAGTAGGGCTGGGCAATGGTTCGGGTCGGGTAGAAACTGACCCGACCCAAAACACTCATTTTTTTAATCTTTTGGAACAGACCCGAAACGAGTTGGTTTAAGCCGGGTCACTAATTTTCAAAACCAATTCCACCCACAAGCACATATCACTTTCTCCAGTGTCTTCATCCCAAAATCTACACAGTGTCCGTTCAAACGCATTTTCAAGTAAACCAAATTCAAAACCCAGGAAAATGGCTAACTTAAATTGGACAAGATCTACAGTTTCTCCCTCCTCCATCGTACCATTTGCGGGTAGTCTACTTTTATTTTTTATATTTGGTTCCCTCCCTCATGAAGAGTTCTTTTGATTTTTTTCCTTCCAAATCTACATTATTTAATCTCCATACAGTGGAATCGGAAACCCTGTTCGATCTCCATCTCCGACTCCATATCTGAAGCCACTACATGCTACAGCCAATAAAATTGAAAACTTGTTTATCGAGTCCAATTTGAAGCCACCACCGCTAATGGAACCTGATCACTTTCTTGAGGTTCATCTTCTTCATCTCTTTGAGTCGTCACTTAGTTTTCTACACAAGTGTGGTAAATGGCTAGCTTGATCCGATTTACAAAACATTCTCGTTGGATTGCCCAACAGTTCCTTTTTGATTGGGTCAGTTTCAACGTTTAAAAAAACCGATATATTGGACTCGATCCAACTCATGGTCAACTCAAAATCGACCCGACCCGAAATTATTCGGGTCTGCAATTTTACAGGTTATATGCTGAGTCCTACTTACCACTGTACTTTGGAAGCATTGTATGCTTCTGGTCCCTTAAGTTGGGACAAAGAGGAATTGTTGACAAATCTTCGTATTATGCTCCACATTTCAAATGATGAACATTTAATGGAACTGAAGTGTCTAATTTCCACTAAAACTTCTACACATGTCAGATAATGTAGAACCAGTGTTTCTCTTTAGTTTGTTGTTCATTATAGGATTTAACCCTTTCATTTTCTGGTTCAACATTGTAAGAAAGATGACCTGATACGTAGGACTGGGCATATAACCCGTAAAACCGCGGACCCGAATAATTTCGGGTCGGGTCGATTTTGAGTTGACCATTGGTTAGGTCGAGTCCAATATATCGGTTTCACAGTTTAAACGTTCAAACCAACCCAATCAAACAAGAACTGTTCAGCAATTCAACGAGAATGCTTTGTGAATCGGATCAAGCTAGCCATTTACCAAACTTGTGCAGAAAACTAAGTGACAACTCAAAGAGATGAAGACGATGAATCTTAAGAAAGTGATCAGGTTCCATTGGTGGCGGTGGCTTCAAATTTCAATTCTATTGGTTGTAGCCCGTAGTGGCTTCAGATATGGAGTCGGAGATGGAGATTGAACAGGGTTTCCGATTCCACTGTACATAGATTAAATAATGCAGATTTGGAAGGAAAAAAAAAAAACCCAATCAAAAGGACTCTTCATGAGGGGGGAACAAAAAAAAAAAAAAAAAAGGTAGTTTACTTGCAAATGGTACGATGGAGGAGGGAGAAACTGTAGACCTTGTCCAATTTAAGCTAGCCATTTTCCTGGGTTTTGAATTTGGTTTACTTGAAAATGCATTTGAACGGACACTGTGCAGAGAATGGGATGAAGACGCCGGAGAAAGTGATGTGCGCTTATAGGTGGAACTGCAACTCAGCCCAAACCAACCCGTTTCGGGTCCGGTCGGGTCGTTTCCAAAGGATTAAAAAACGACTGTTTCGGGTCGGGTTGGATTTTGGGTCAGTTTCGACCTGACCCGAACCATTGCCCAGCCCTAGTGATAAGCATGCAATTCTAACCTATGGATCCCGGCTGCTACTTTTTTCGGGAGATGCGGACCACTTTTTCCATCAGAGCCTGAGCCTGAGCCTGGACCATAACACGAATCTGCATCACTGCAAGGATTATCTGTCACTTGGTATGGTGGTGGTGGTATGACATGACTATAATAGTTGTTTGGACTTTGACTAGTAACACTACAACTACCAACAGAAAATGCATTACTCTCAGAATTATTAAATTCAGAGCTTCCCAAATCACAATAGCCATAAATATCATTTTGTTTAGGCCTCTCCATTTGATTATATCCAGATGATCTATTGTTAAATGAAACATACACATGTTTTTTCCCACCCAGGATTTCTTTTGGATAAGTAACAGCATCTACCTTTTGATTATGGAGTCAGAAACCACCCGATATTTCGTTTCCTCTTTCTCAATCGCTCTAATTTTCTGGACATGTCCATTATTTGCTTCAATAACAGATGAGCAGTAGGGGGACATCCTCTTCACGGACCTTGAAAGAGATTCCTGTACTCCAGCAGCTCGATTTTTATCCATCGCATTCACTTCTGGGGCCTGGAAGCTCATTTTTTGATAATAATCTGAAGTCAACAGCATGCTAGCTATTCCATCATCATCACATCCTCTGGAACTCTGTGAGCAAGAAGCAATAGGAGATCAGAAATTGCAAAATTGAGAATAATGAGTATTATTCTAGCAAAGGATTTACAAGTAATAATGGAAATAAAGGAAATAAAGGAAAGTCTAAGATCGTCGCGTGGTACAATATGAGGTCAATAAACTGACATCAAGAAACATGTAGCCCAGAAAATTAAGATCTCAACAAATAACTAAAAGAAGTAAAGTACCTTTCCCATTAAAATCCATTTACCATTGTGACAGGTTTGTCTCATCCTAGATTTGATCTGTTGATTATTAATTCCTGAGAGCACCCCAGAGGCCTTACTAAATATTGATTGCCATTCAAAACCTTCAAGATCACGGCAATCTTCCATGAACAGTCATCGAACACGTCCACAATGCTTCCAGCTCTGCAATTCTCTAAACCTTCCACGAGAGGAGGGCATAGCCTCAAAAACTTCCTTGTTACCCTTTCCACCATCAGCCGAGTTGCATTACCTTGATAACAATCATATCGCACGGCATAAGTATCGCCTTTGACGGATAGTATCTCAGCCATAAGCCATGTGAATGGATCCTCCCTTTTATTCATAACTTCTACTTTACTCCCTCTTTTAAGCCTCATTGTGAGATATTGAACACAATAAATCACAACCTGTCATTTCCATATAAACTATATATCACATAATAACATATTTATAAGAGAATCAGTCAACAGATGTGAAAGAAAATATTCTGATAACTGAAAAAAGGTAAATAAAAACCTCACCTGCATCTTATATTATAGCATAGAAGAAAATAAAACTGAGCCCTGTTTGATGGAGATTAGAATGAGACTATTAACGGATTTTGATAAACATTAATGAGATGTTAAAAAGTTGTGAAACTCATGGAATATGTGGTTATTATTAATTGTTGACTTTAACTTCGATAAAAATTTAGATTAAAATCTAGATCAGACAAGGGCTTAAATGTTTAAAACTTCTATTTCAGAAAGATCAACTTAAAAAATTCAAAGAGATCCCAAATTATTGATTAGAAATAAACCAAAGATTTCGATCTTCTGCGTAAATCAAGGTAACAACTTTTGCTAACTTCCGAAATTCGTTAAAAAGAAAAAAAAAAAAAAAAGGTTTAAAACACAAGCCTTCTTTCAAATCATCGCTGAAAATCAAAGATAAAATAATTCTTCAAAAAATAATTAAAAAATATTCTAAACTAAAATTGAGTTGGTTACCGAATCTACACGAGTGAAACTTTTTTTTTTTTTTTTTCAAATACCAGTAATTTAACCAATTGTGATGTTCAAAAGCCCCCAAGTTGAAACCCTAAAGATGAGAATTTTTACTCACCTGCAATCAAATTGAAGGAAAAATTCGATCTGATAAATTTCATAAAATTTGGTTTAGATCTCTGGGGAATTCTAAATCATACTTTCGGAATTTAATTTTGTGTTCTAGGGGTTTGTTTCTTCGGGAAGAAAATTAATTGGGACAAAAAAAAAATTGAAAACATTCGTAAATATGAGGTGGAGGGTATTATGGGAATATTAATATATTGGTTTAGAACCGAATTTTTGGATTTATAATTATCCATGAGGCACCGCAATATTATGGTGTTAAAACCATCAAAAAAGTAATCAGATTTTTTCTGGATGGACAATAATTTTGAACATTTTAAAGTATTGTGATGCGTCACTTTTTCATTCGATGATGATTCATTTAGTGACAACTTCATTATTTAATATACATCTTCATCATTCAATAAAAAATTAACACATCAGTATATCACAATATCACTTTAAAATATTTTAAATGAATGTCCCTCTAAAATTATTGTTTGGGGGAAAAAAGTATCATTTTTTCAAGATATGCACTATCCTAAAGTCTAGTATAATTTGGTCTGGGCGACTGTCTAGACTTATTTCAGGTGACAGTCCAATTAATTCAAATGACCCCTGCATTTGCAGTCTGACTTTTGGCATGAGCAAATTTTTCATCGTATAATTCTTATTCTTTCCTTTCATTTCCTTTCCTTTTATTTTATTTTCCTTTCCTTTCCTTTTATTATTGGATAGTTTTTTTATATAAAAATATATTTAATGTCTCAAAAATAATTAAAATTATATTAAAAATACGAAAGACATTATGACGCCTAGTCTTCGCATTGACACGCTTAAGTTTTTGATTCTTGATTCTCGACGTCTCACAATGCATTACGCCTTTTAGAACCTTGATATTTGTACTATATACGACAGTAACAGTAATGCTTCGAATCTCTGCCTCTTGTGTATTACCTTCTTCATCTTGATCTTTTTTTATTTTTTTATTTTTGTACGAGTGAACAATTTCATGGAATAGATCTGTGCTAAGAAGAGGTGGATGTGGTGGTTGTGGTTTTTGGTAGAGATGGAGGTGGTGGCTGTTTTTTATGTTGTTGTGATATTGTTGGCTTCCGTGGTGTGGTTTAGGTGAAGGTGAAGGAGGTCTTGATTTTGGATTTCATGTTGATGTGGTTGTGGATGTGGGTTGGTTGTTTGTGGTCATGACAATGACCATTGTGGTGCTTTGGAGGAGGTGGTGGTTGTTGTGGTGGTAGTATGTTGTGCATTTGAGGCATCGCCTACAATGTTGAAGTGTGATGATGTGGTCAGATGAAGAGTAATATTTTATTAATTAATTGGATAGTTGTAACCAACTAATTTGATAAGTTGTGTCCTAAAAAGTAAATTGTGAGCAATTAAGCTTGTGATTGGATACAAATTTTTTCTTGTTTATAAAATATACACACAAAAAATCTCAAAGATGGGAGCACACTGGTTTTTGTGCACTCGTTTGTAAACAGAAAAAAATATGTTTCCAAACAAAGGCTAATTTGATCATTTGTGATCAAGAAATAATTTATGGCTAATTAATAGGATAATTAGCTACCTACAAATAATTTGCAATCAATTAATTTGATAATTTGGGACAAATAAATAATTTTTAACCTATAAACTTTGTGATTTGTGAATATGATGTTATGTGATTGTGATCATAAATAGTTCGGTGTTCTAACCTTAACATATTTAATAGCCTATTCATGGCCTTATTTTGAAAGAAAATCTCAAGCTTCTAAATTTGGAAAATGTATTTTTAAACCCAAGTTCTTATGTATTATTCCATATATTAATTTATCAAAGGATATGAGAAGTCATTTTAGTCAGTGCTACAAATATGTGATGGTGTTGTGCACATTTTGAATTATCCTACTGAAAATAGTAGAATGAGAGTATTGAAAGGATACAAAATACGCTTATTGAATACGATCATAATCTAGATGATTATTGTGTTTTACCAACTATTCTAAAAGAAAACTTTCAAGTATCATAATTTTAAATAATTATCTTCTACAAATTATAAAAAAAATAAAAATGGATTGTACTGTTCATGTACCTGGGCGATTTATCTGGGCTTTGATTTTTTCAACAATTTGGGTCATTTGTCTCTCTACATAATAACCTATGTCAATTCCAATTTCTCTCCCTCAAATACACAGAAAAATCGCGATCTCCATTTGTCTCGCTCAACACATAAGATTGAGGAACCCATTTCTCCATATTCACTGAAAGTTTTCGTCGGGAAAATCTTGTGTGTAGACATTTGGTGGTAGATCAAGTAGTAGGGGATGCTTGTGTGATTCATAGCGATGCCGATGATTCGATTTATGCGGTAGTCCACCTGAATAGAGGCGAACGAGTGTGTATTTTCAGATAAAATTTGTTTCTGTTCCACAATAAATAAATAAAAATTCATAGATCTTACTTGTATTGGTGTTTTACAAATTTTAAATATTTTTCTAAGTTTTGGAAAGATTTATATAATTTTTGATGATTCATTTCTTGTATTGTGTAGTAATGTTCCCTTATTTTGGTTGAAATATACAAAATATTGAAGTTTTCTTTAGACTATTTTATTCTTTTTAAGAAATAGATAAGACAGTGTGATATGCTGTTTAAACATGACTTGTTATGGAGTAATATAGACTTAATATTGTCCCATTCTCGATTGGGGTCAAACTACCCCGTCTCATCAAGTTTTGCCTAGAATTAAATAAGTACATACGAGAAGTTGCTTATCAATGGAAGAAAATATACTTTAAGTAAATAACATGTACTTGTGGTTTACAAGTCATAACCTCGCGATGTCAAGAGTTGTATAATGCTTGCACGCTTTTCTTTTGCCCCCGGATAGATCATGCTCGCAAATTTCGTAATACACTTGATATAATATCTATTATCGTTTTATTATTTACTTATTCATTTAACTTGTTCTAAGACCTAACGTTTTAGTGAGACCTTGCAATGCAAAAGACTGACAGTATTTCATAAGAAGCTGTCATGTATTTTACGAAAGTCAATCCATTGTAGAGCTTTTTCTTATATATTGTAACACCCAAGTTTAAGAGTCTAAAACCTAGGCGTGTCAACTTCCATTTACATTAAACGCGGAATTAAATCATTTACACAACTAAAATGTTCATGTATCTATTATAAAATTTTACCGAAATTTCGATAGAGTCTCCTCTATAAATTGGACACAGCCAACCTGTAGAGGGACATCAAAAATCATTTAAAAAATTTAAAACATCCATCACATCTCAATCACATTCATCATCGTCAAAACCAATTCATGCATTTCCCAAACTCATCAATCATAAGATTTTTTCCAAAATATCAACAAGTATTGACAAATGAAATAAGAGGTAACTTAACTCATAATACGTCGCTCATACTTAATCAAAACTAACTTCAACCAAACAATTCTCAATAATAATGAATTAAGGAATAAATTCAAATGATAACTTTAATAAATTTAACTTTATTAAATAATGTCGACAGCGGGTACTGTCTGAGTCAGCCGCCAAATGTTCTCCTCGGATCATCTAACTTTCATCACCTGAAATGTTGGGGAGGGATTGGGGTAAGCTAAAGCTCAGTAAGTAAACTTTATGCATGAATGCATGCTTATGACATGAATGCTTTAACTTTGAAATATGTATCCCCATTCACTTTAACCTTTCAAAACTTTCAACATTTCGAACTTTCACTTAACATTTCAATACTTTCACTTAACATTTCAAACTTTCACTTCATTCCATCGTGAGCTCACTTGATGTAACTTCTAGTCAATCAGATAACAGTGGGCAATTCTTATTTGGAACCAGATTAACTTTCACATTTCCACCGCAAAGCGGCTCATTACATTCATTCCACCACAAAGCGGCTCATTCACTTCATTCCACCGCAAAGCGGCTCATTACATTCGGGTACGCCGGTCCCTCACGCCCCATTTCCCACTCGCATCTTTCATGACATAGAAGTACACCCATTATTTCAAAAACTTGGGATACATAATTTTTGACAAAAATTGCAATTGACACATTCCTTTCATTAAAACATTTGACTTTCCCATTTCGATGCCAATGCATGTTTGATGATGCAATGACATGTAACGTGCATGTTTGAACATATCCTTAACTACACATAATTGCATATGGTAGACCAAAAGCATTAAAATTCCGTAATTAACACGAGTGTCAATTAAGCACATTAATTCCACGTTAACATTCAACTTTGATGAAAGTAGGGGGGAGCTTACTTACCTGACGTCCTTAGCATTTACCGTTATCTGAATTTGCAAGTGGAGGAGCTTCGACTACCCGTGTCGTAAATGTACCAAAATCTCAGTTACATCTATTCATTTAGTAAAATATATACTTTCAGTTCAATTTGATCTATTCATCATTCCTTTAAACAATTTAAAACAATAAATCTTCTTTCTCTTTTTCATTCTTGTAATCATTTATTCCACATAAGGTATTAACATATATTAAATACTTCCATACAATACTCGAAAGCAAAGATTTAAACCATTCGACATAACATTTTAAGCTTAACTATTAAGGTACTTAAATCAAAATTCAAAACCAAAGTTTGAAAAAATGTACACGACTTTACAATTTTCTCAAAATCTAGTAATTATAATTATTACTCACGTTTACACAAAAATCATATTAAAAAATAAGGGACAAATTTCAATCCACGTTAGAAACTCTCATTTTTTTTTTTTTTTAAATTCAAACTCAAATTTACATAATTTAACCTAAGGTTATAAAATCCACTCCCATAAAGTCCCAGCAATTTCAAAAATCTTAAAAACCAACATATATCCAAACTTTACCAACTAAACTTCAATTTTCATAAATCTCAAAAATTATAAATTTATATATACATACTTGAAAATTTTCAGAAATTTATTCACGTTTATACCACTTTCCAAATTTCTAAAATTCTCAAATTAATAACTTAAACTAACAAAATTTCAATTAAACTATTTTCATATATGTAATTCAAACTTTTTAACAATTCATTAGTTAATTAAGCTACCAATTTCATAAATGAGATATATAACACAATATATGCATACATTTATATACATAGAATCAACATATACATGTTTGTGTGTTTGGGTGTCTGCGTGTGTGAGTATGTCGGAGTGTGTGAAATGTGTGCGTGTGTGTGTTGGGTCGGCTACCGTGGGTGACGGTGGCGGCTGGTGGTGCGCCTGCTATCGGTCGGTGGTGTGGCGGTGAAAAATCGAGAGGGCGAAGTTGAGAGAGGGACGGAGAGACGAGGGAGAGACAGAGAGCGCTGAGGGTGAGAGATTTTCGAGTGAGAGAAAAGGGAGGGTTTAGGTTTAGGTTTAAATCTTTGAAAATTTGCAAATTAGTCCCCCCTTTCTCTTCATGTGCATAGTTAAGTCCATAAGTTCCAATTTTATTCTTCAATTGCCACTAAACTTTCCCCCAACTTTTCATTTAACACAATAAAATAAAATAAATAGCATGGTTAGAAAATAAAATAATTAATCACATAAAATTGCACGTAAACTATTAAAATAACAATTTATAAACTTTTAATTGGTACATTGATCGGGACGGCATCCAAGTCCTTTCACTGCAAAATAATTCAAATTATCGACATTTAAAATATCATTAAATTTAAAATTTATAATAGGATTAACATAATTATTACGTAAAATTTAAAATTGCACGTAAAAATAAAAAAGCGATCTTACATATATATACACAATAATATCTATCCCTAAAGTCTCCCGAGTATTAACAGGTAGAATCTCATCCAATCTAATAACAGAACTTAAAGAAGCCTTGATGCAAATCATACCTCCCTTTTGGCCATAGGCATTTCTATGACCTTGGCATCGACATCCATCCGAACAAGTAGGGGCGAATATGCTGTGAGGACATTGAGGTCATCTGCCCCCATTGAACTTTAGAGTTTTTTGTATTTTAGGATGCGTTTGATAGCGATGATGAAATTTGGGTGGCAAGAAAATGAATTTCAGGGAATTGAATTCTAGGGAATTGAATTCCTGAGAATTAGAAGTTTAATGTGTTTGATTGGTTTAATTTTCTAGTTGGAAAAAGTGGGGAATTTTCCAACTTTTGTTGTTTGATTGACATTATTTTCCATGGAAAATAAAGTAATTTTTTGTTATTTTAATAATTTTTTTTTTTACTTTTTAAATATATTTGAACTTGATGATGATAATGTTATTTTTTGGAAAAAAAAATAAGTCAATTAACAACAACAAAATTGATTAAATGTGTCGAAAATAATTTTCCATCTATCATGGAAAATAAAAATCCACCAAAATCCAAAGAAAATGTTTTCCACCAAAACAAGGAAAAGGGGCACGTGAGTGGGGTCCGCGGAAAATATTTTCCGTGAAAAATTTTCGCAATCAAACAGAGTAAAGTAGAAAAGCTGGAAATTTTTTTCATTTTCCACGAAAAACTTAGCCTATCAAACAGAACCTTAGTACATTTTTTTCTTCATTTTTTGCATTTCAAACTCTCATTTTTTATTGTTTTGCCTCCAGTAAATTGATTTCTACTAATTTACCCCCACAACCTCTTCACTCTAGCTCCGCCAACAACCAAAATTTTCCTATCCATAAGCTGCGAAGAAATTGATTTAATAAAAAAATTTAATTAGTAGTACTTAGAATGACTAGGAGGTTCTGAACCACAACCCAAACAATAAAAATGATGAAAAATAATTATGCACACACGCACACCGACATACCCGATAGCACTCAAAGTACTTCTTGAGGCACATCAAATTCTTGCAATTGCACTCTCTTTTGTGCCTTACGGAGGAATTTGATAATTGAGTCTCATCTTCATGTGAACATTTCAACTTGCACTGTGTGCGGTAACTTTTCATGCCATTTATAATGATTTATTATTGTTTTTTAGGTAAAATGTGTGTTGTCGAAAAATTGTGTGGTTAAAAAGTATTTTGAGAAATTGCGTTGTTTATAAATTAGTTTATAAATGGTTAAAGAATCGTGGCTTAATAATTCAGTTAACATTACATTGTTGTACAACACAGAAGCGGAGGCAGGGGGTGGCCTGCCTGGCCTATGACCACCCCATTTTGAAGAAAAAAAACCTGAAAAATCCATTACAAATAAATAAATTCATTGAAGAAGGCCCGGCTATTCATTAGTAGCCCAGTCCATTCATGTGGGCTGGCTCCGCCCCCGGTTTGTAACATAATATAAAGGGAAAAGTACATAACTATACAACTAAAATTTTCACTTTTTAAACATAACAAAATTAAGGATTTTTTTTTATTATTATTTTTTATTTTCTTTTTTTTATAAATCAGGTCTTAATTAGTTAGTTAGTTAATTAATTAATATAATATTATAGTAATTATCATTTATATATTAAATTAAAACTTATATAATATTAAATAATAAAATCAAACACAATACCTAATCCACAATCAACCCAACCCAATCCCGCACTTACCCCACCCCACCCTGACAACCCACCAACCCGCCCCTTCTCGCACCCACCCACCCCAACCCAAAAAACGATTTTTTTCTTTCTACTTTTCCACACTCACCCCCACCACCACCCCCGACACCACCTCACCCACCCCACCCCACCTCACTCCTCCCCAAGCCCCAACCACACCCACCCACCCATCCTACCCCACCCCACCTTACCCAAAATGATTTTTTTCTACTTTTCCACAACTCGTCTAGACCCTACCCTAACTCGCCACCCACCCCGCCCAAAATTAATTTTTTTCTTCTAATTTTCAAATCTCCACCAACCTCGCTCCAGACCCTACCCCACCTCATTCAAAATGATTTTTTTCTACTACTTTTCCATAACTTCCCCAGACCCAACCCCGCCACACATCCCCAACCCCACCCCACCCCACCCAAAATTAAATTTTTTCTTCTAATTTTCCACACCCCCACCCACCCCACCAAGACCCTACCTCGCCACCCACCCCATCCCCACCCAAATATGATTTTTCTTCTGTATTTCCACACCTCACCCCATCCAAAAATGGTTTTTCTTCTATTTTTTTACACTTCACCTCAACCACCTCATCCCATCTCATTGCACCCCAAAAATGATTTTTCTTCTATTTTTTACACCCCACCCACCAAAAAATGATTTTTCTTCTATTTTTTCACACTTCCCCCCAACCGCCCACCCCACCCCATCTCACCACACCACACCACACCCCGCCACTCGCCATACCCCATCCAAAAATGATTTCTCTATTATTTTTTCACACTTCACCCCCAACCACCCCATCTCAACCCCACCCTACACTACCCCACCCCACCCAAGCACCCATCCACCAAAAAAATAATTTTTTCTTCTTCTTTTTCCAACCCCCAACCTGACCTCGACCCCACCTATCCACCCACCCAACCCACTCCAAAAAATGATTTTTTTTCTTCTACTTTTCCCCTCCCCGACCTCCCCACCCTACCCTATCCTACCCTACCCTACCCCCATGCACCCCCAAAAAAATGAATTATTTCTTCTACTTTTCCAACCCCGATCTCGACCCCGACCCCCATGCCACCCCGACCACACCCAACCTCTACCCCACCCCCAACGTCACAGTCAATCACGCAAGGTGACACGAGATCTCAGTTAAGTCACAAGGTCACACAGAGTCACAATTACAAATTTAGTTGTAAAATCCCACCCCTCCAAAGTTACAGTTAGTCACACAAGGTCAAAGTTCGGTCACACAAAGTCCCAGTTAGGTCAAACAAGGTCACAATTAGGTCACAGTTAGGTCAAACGAGGTCACGGTTAGAACACACGAGGTCACATGTCGATCACATAAAGTCACACTTTGTTCTTACAAAGTCACAGTTTGGTCACACATAGTCATATTTGACACAAAATTAGGCCACATTACGTCCTCGTCCAATAGTCACACTAAGTCACAGTTGGTCACAATCTATATAATCGGTCACAATTATCCATAATTGATCACATATTATTTATTTATTAATCATAATTACCTAATAATTAGTCATAGTCATCAATAATTGATCACAATTTATTTATTGATTGATCACAACTTAGTTGTTTTATTGATCACATTCCGCACTTATCATAAGTCGCACAAACTCACAATTAGTCAATATTTTGATCACATTTACCTATAATTGATCAAAATTATCATATAATGGGTACATATTATTTATTTATTGGTCGTAATTTACTCGTTTCCTCAATCACAATTAGTTAATATTTTTGTCACAATTACCTAATATTTGGTCACATTCCGTGTTCTTAGTTTTCTTGGTCACATCCCCATTTCTCACAAGTCACAATTAGTAAATATTTTGGTCACATTTACCTAATAATTGGTCACATCCCGTACTTGATCACACAAAGTCACGATTTGAACACACAAGGTCACAGTTCGGTCACACAAAATCTCAGTTCAGTCACATAAGGTCACAGTTCAATCACATGATGTCATAGTTCGGTCACATGTGTGTACCAAACTGTGACCTTGTGTGATCTAACCGTGACTTCGTGTGACCGACCGTGACTTTATGTGATCGAATTATGACTTTGTGTGACTGAATTTTGCAACTAAACCAATTGTGATCTAACTGTGACCTCGTGTGACCTAACTGCGAATTTTTGTGATCAAACTATGACCTTGTGTAACCAACTATGACTTTAGGAATGAGCGGGTAGGTGGGCGGGGTTTTTCAACTAAATTTGTAATTGTGACATTGTGTGACCAATTGTGACATTCTATGACCTGTTGTAACTTTGCATGTGGGGTGGGGTGATCGAATTATTAGGTAAGTGTAACCAAAATGTCGACTAAATGTGACTTTATGTGACTTGTGACGAGTAGGGAATGTGACCAATTATTAGATAATTGTGACAAAAAATATTAATTAATCGTGAAAAAAAACGAGTAAGGTGTGACTAATAAATAAATAATATGACCATCTATAAATGATTGTGACCAATTATATTAGAAGTTGTGACCATTTATAACTTTGTATAACCATTGGACGAGGAAAAGTAGAATAAAAAAATTATTTTTGGGTGGGGTCGATTTGTTGGGTGGGTAGAGGGGTAGGGAAGGGATATAAAAAATTAGAAGAAGAATAACCATTTTTGGGTAGGGGTGGGGTTGGTGGGTGATGGGTGTAGGGTCGAGACGAGGTGTGGAAAAGAAAAAAAAATCATTTTTTTGTTGGGGTGGCTGGGTGACGGGCGTAGGGTCGGGATGAGGTGTGAAAAAGTAGAAAAAAATCATTTTTGGGTGGGGTCAGTTGGTTGGGTGGGTGGCGGGGTAGGGTGGGAGCGAGGTTGGTGGGGTGTGGAAAATTGAAGAAAAAAATCATTTTTGGGATGTGGGTAGGAATGTGATGGGTGGGTATGGTGGGGTGGGGTGGGGAAGGGTGGGTGCAAGGATAGGGTCAGGTTGGGGTGTGAAAAAGTGGAAAAAAAAATCATTTTTGGGTGGGGTGGGTGGATTGGTTGGGTGGGTAGCAGGTAGGGTCGGGGTGGGGTGGGTGTTAAAAATTAGAAGAAAAAAACCATTTTTAGGTGTGGTGGGTGGTGGGGGATAGGGTCTAGATAGGGTGGGTGGCGGGGTAGGGTGGAAAAATATAGAGAGATAAAAAAAACTCATTTTTTGGGGTGGGGTGGACAGGGTGGTGTCGGGGTGGGGTTGGTGGGGGCGTGGAAAGTAGAAGGAAAAAATTATTTTTGAGGTGGGGGTGGGGTGGGGTGGGATGGGTAGGGTGGTGACGGGATGAGTGGGGGTAGGTGGAAAAGTAGAAGAAAAAAATAAATTTTGCGGTGGGGTGGGGTAGGGTGGGGCCGAGGCCGGTGGGATAATGTCGTGGTCTGCGGTTGGGATAAAATCAATTTGTCACTTTGCGATGAGGTGGGGTAGGGTCGAGTGGGGTAGGGTCGGGTTGGGGTGGGGTGGGGTGGGATGGGGAAGTGTAGGAAAATATCGAGAGAAAATAAAAATAAACTTATTTTTTGGGTGAGGTAGGATATGTGTGGTATGGTGGGGTGGGTGGGGTCGGGGGATGTGGCTAGGGTGAGATCAATTTGTCACTTTGCGATGAGGTGGGATAGGGTCGAGTGGGGTTGGGGTGGGGTGGGATGGTGAATGATAGGAAAATATCAAAAGGAAAAAAATAAAAATTATTTTTGGTGTAGGGTGGGGGTGGTGGGCGGGGCAAGGGCCGGGGTGAGGGAGGTTGTGACGTCAAAATTTGTGTTTTTGATTTAATATTATATTAGTTTTAATATAATATATAATAGATAATTATGTTTGTCTTATATATATTATTATATTTATTTTTAATTATTAAACACCTAATTAAATGAATTAGTACCTGAAATTTAAAAATAAAATTTCTCTCACATGATTTTTGAATTGCATCTTTGAAATATAAGGTTTTATGTAATTTTCCCTAATATTAATTTTGATGCCTCAATACCCCATAAATGCTTGAAGATGGGTAAATGAAGTTCTGTACTATCTTTGTAGCAAATGCTAGAGGATTGCGAGATTCAATTTGTTGGCGTGTCTCCAGAACTCTGTACTCATGTTCAGGCTTGCAATCAGTTATTAATTAACCATGTATGAAGTGATGTGATATCTTGATATCTTCCCAAATCACGTCCTTAAGGCCTTGATCAACTATATGTCAATCATTGATATTTATATCCACATGAAAACATACCAAAGATTATATAAGACTTGAAGTTCTTCTTATATGGTCCGATCAGCCTATTGTGATCATCAAACTCAATGACCTTCACTTCCTCCACCTTTTTCTTCATCTTCTTACATGTTGTTGGCCCTCCTGTCTTTCTCCTTTGGCTAATGCACTGATCATCAGATGAACTTGAAGAATTGGCCATGACTTTGACGAGAAAGATATAGAGAGGAGGTATGAGTGTGGCGCCTGTTGTGTTTAGGGTTAGAGGATGAAAAAAATCGGGTTTAGGCATTTGTTCTAGTGGAACTGACGCCTTTAATATATATGCATCGGTTCTATACCAAGAACTAACGCATATAACTTGTTTATTGGCATTAGTTCTTAGAACTGACTCATTTTTTTAGTTTCTAGTTTTACGCATCGGTTGTTCTTAAGAAAACGATGCATGTTGTTAAAAACAATTACAAAAATGCCACCGTCTTTCTATTATGCATCAGGTGTTGCAAAAATCGACGTATATTTTGTTATTTTTTGGGGGGGAAATTTGTACTAGTGTTCGTAGGCGTTCTTCATATTCAATTCCACACGTTCTTCATGCTTGTCGCACGAGATCACATCATCTAGTATCACAGATGGACTCTGAATTCAAGTTCTTTCGATCATATTTTGATTCCATGTGCTTATCATAGAGTCTGCCGCATAGAATCTATTGTGATCCAAGGAAGGAACTCAAAGAAGAGATCGCTTTGCAAGGAACCAAAGTGCAAAAATAGTTTGGTTGCTCAAGAGGAAAAGCAAAGAGTGATAAAAAAAAGCCCCAAAACTAATGAATTGAAGATTGGTGGAAGTCAAAATTCAAGTCGAATGATGAAATTTGGGAAAAGACAACCTAGAAATCAACATGTGATCGCCGATCTTCAAACCATCCGATAGCGCTAAAATTAGTTATTTCATTTTCTAACTTATATTAACTATTTTCATTCATTGCAATTATTAGACTTTGATTATTGAGAATTAAATTGAGTGTTTTTACTCTTTCAAAAAGTTGAGGTTCCCTTTTCATTGTTCTTCAAGAACATCAAGAACTTGTCAAGGAATTAGGTAATCCTTATGACGTTCGACAATTCAAGTTCTTGGTTTCGAGTCGCACAAGTGTTAAATTTCTACATCTTGGTTCTTATGTCACAAGGTTTGGGTTGAAATTCCATCATTTTATTTTTATTTTTATCTGAATTTAGTTCTTTCCAGCGTTTCACTTTTTAATTCCACATGTTCATTATTATTCTCAAAATAAATCACATTAGTTGGTATCAGAGCTTGAATCTAAATTTCGAGGTTCTAAAAGGTGTAATTCATTGCGAGGCGGCGAGGTCGAGAATTAAGAATTACAAGTTTAGGCGTGTCAATGTGAAGAATAAGCGTCATAATGCGTTTCGTATTATTAATATTATTTTAATTATTTTAAGACATTAAATAGATTTTTTCACATAAATATTTAATTTTGGATTTATTAATTAGATTTTTTATACAAATATTTTGAGATTCAAATAAATGAAAGAGAATGAAAAGAATAAATAATTTTCAAAATAGCGGTTTAAAAAAAAAGGAAAAACAATACAAATAATACAATAAAAAATAAAAAACCCCAACATGGCCTTGGAGACTTGAACCAGTGCAATACACCTATCTAATAATGTCATAGCCAATTGAGCTAGCCATTAAGTTGTGCGCTATAACCAAATTGAAATATAAAAAAAAAAAAAAATGAAAGATGCGGAATCCCACATCGTATAGAAACAAGTGAATGGAGACATAATCTTCCTATTAAATGGACTGCTTGGAGAGCCTTTACATCTTCGGCAGACTTGAAGGTTGCCATTGCGTAGCCTTGAATTATGCTTCTAGTAGTTAAAATATTTAATAAAATTAATTAATTATTAATTAATTAATTATTAATATTAACTAATTACTGGTTTGATTGGTTTATGACCAGTTGGACTGGCGGTTCTGTCCAAAATCGGTTTTTAACCATTTGGATCAGAGAAAATCGAATTTTTTTTATTTAAAAGCTTTTTTTTTTTTAATTTAAAAATGCATTAAGGCGCTCATGGTGTCTATGCGAGGCGTTTTTGCGTATCATTATGCCTAGGCGCGCATTAGCGGTGCATTATCGCACCTTTTAGAACACTGCTAAATTCATGTTCTTGTTGTGTTTCTTATTTTTCTTGATTTCTTGCATTCTTTATTATTTTCCAGTCTTAGATCCGTAAAAATAATCCAAAAAATTAAAAAAATAAAATACAAAGGTGTTATAAGTGCTCAATTTTTCATCCTAATTAAATTTCTTTTATTTTGTTGTATTTGTAGTCGAATTCTCGAGTAAAAAAATTGTTTTAAATTTTTATTCCAAAAATTCACACAAAAATTCTAAAAATTGAAGAAACTTTGAAAATAATTCTGAGAATTTCTAAATTTCATTCTTATGCATGTCTTCCATTGTCTTGTTTCTTGAGTCATCGATTAGTTCTTTAAAGAACTTGAAATAGGGATGTAGTGGTAAAAGGCAAGAGTGATGAACTCATTATCGAGAAAAATTCAAATAGGGATATACGAGCATAAAAACATGTGAGGAAGCTTTATTTTTTTATAACTAACCATATCAGACAGGAAGGAATCATCATCTTCATCAGTGGTTGACAAAAAAAAATCTAACCAAAGAGGATCATCAAAGTCATCAGTAAGATACAACAAGCAACCTAAGAAAGTTAATATGATGGAAGTCATGCATAAATAATTTGAGAAGGTAATAACTAGAATGAATAGGCAAGATGAAAATATTGCTAAATTTTGTAGGGAACAATCTCAAACAATCCCTAGAGTTAGGATAGAGCATAGATGAGAAAATGATCTTAGGTATGGATTTGGGATTGGGATTGGTGATGAGGGAAGTGAGGGGGACAGTGTTCAATCTTCCATAGGTAGTATGGGAAGATGAAGGAACATGGGAGATAGGCGTGAAATGGGTCATAGAAGACATCATGGGGACTAGGATGAAGTGGATGGGAAATTTGGGAATATCAAGATGACAATACCATCTTTCCAAGGGAGGAGTGATCCTGAGGTGTATCTAGATTGGGAAAAGAATGTAGAATTATTATTTGATTGCCACAATTGTTCGAAGGAAAAGTAGGAGAAATTAGCAGTGATAGAGTTAACTGATTATGCCACCATTTGGTGGGATCAATTGGTGATAGGTAGGAGGAGGAATTATGATAGACCTTTGAAAACTTAAGATGAGTTGAAGGCGATTATGAGGAAGAATTTTATTCCTAATAACAACTATAGAGACATTTACCAAAGGCTACAAGGTCTTTCTCAAGATTCTAGCAATGTAGAGGATTATCATAAGGATATGAAGATCGCTATGATTAAGGCCGATATTGTGAAGGATAGGAAGGATACAATTGCTAGGTTTTTAAGTGTGTTGAATAGGGATATATCCAATGTGATTGAGCTACAACATTACATGGAGTTGGTAGACATGGTGCACATGACAATGAAGGTTGAAAGACAATCGAAGTGAAAGAGGGGATAAAGACAATTTTTGGGCTCTTATCATACTTTACAACCAAAACGGGAAGTTAATGAAAATCATGTCCCAAAAGGGAGGGAGAAACCAACACCTAAAGGTAAAAATACTTTTAATTCCCATCATAATAAGGATAGAGATTTCGTTGTTTGGGTTCAGGTCATATTGCTTCTCAATGTCAGAATAAAAGGGTAATGATTATACGTAATGGGGAAGTTGTATTTGAGGATAGATTTGAAGGGATGCCTGAGTTAGAGGATGCTAGTGATAGTGATGATTAATTTATGCTGTTGTAGGAAAATCACTTGTTAATAGGCGTGCTCTTAAAACTGGATTTAAGGTGAATGATGTAGATGAGCAACGCGATAATATTTTTCATACTAGGTGCTTGGTGAATAAGGTGTGTAGTATGGTGATTGATGGGAGAAGTCACACCAACGTAGCTAGTACTACCTTAGTTGGAAAATTGGGATTAACTATGACGAAACATCCTAGACCGTATAAGTTGCAGTGGTTGACTGAGTCTGGGAAATTAAGATGAACAAACAGGTAAGGGTAAAATTTTCTAATGGTGCGTATAGTGATGATGTGGTGTGTAATGTGGTGCCTATGCATGTTGGGCATATATTGTTGGGAAGGCTATGCCAACATGATAGGGAAGTGATGCACGATGGATTTACAAATCAATACAGCGTTGTGATGGGTAAGAAAAGCTAAACTCTTGTTCCTTTGTCACCTAAGCAGGCCCATGAGGAACAACTGAAATTAAAAGGTTAGTTTTCAAAGAAAAAGAAGAGAGTTGAGACCACAACCTCGGGAAAAAGAAAGGTGGAGAAAATGAAAGAAAGAGAGTTGAGGCAACAACCTTAGAAAAAGAAGTAGTGCAAAGAGAGAAAAAATAAAAGATAGATCACCCTCAAAATGAATTTTTTTGCATAGCTATTGATGTACAAGGAACCTTCCCTCATGCTTAGCCAAGCTAACAAACCCTTCCCTAGTTTGGTTAATTTTGTTTTGTAGGTACCCATGTAAAATTCCAAACTTAAAGTTGGTGATTGTTCACTAATATTTCGCGATACGAAATATCCTCGCAAGTGTATGGGTTGTGAGGAGTAATAAAGTGGACCTAAGAGTCTAGATTATCATTTCCATAGAGACTGCTATTAAGTATTGAAATATTTTAGTTCTTATCCCTATTTGAACAAACGAATGAGTTTGGTGTTTTAAGCTAAAACTAAGAAAATAAACTAAAGAATTAATATTGTGAATTTGTTTTGTTTTTAAAGACGATTGGAAGTAATTGGGAATTCCGTTTTCACCTAACTAATTAAATTAACTCCAATTCCATGTTTTATTTCCTAAATATGTACTATGTCGAATTCATTAATGTATATTGAAATTCCTCTCTCAAGTTTAAATCAACTTTACTTAAATAAGTCAATCATGTATCTCTACAGAGGGTCCGAATATTCATTTTCTAGATGCATAACACACAAGAATTCACACACGACCGCAATAATAACAAGAGTATATCTCTATCTTTTGTCCAATTACCGGATTTATTACCTTGATCTAAGTTATTAACTCACCTCTCGGATTATGAAAATAAATCAATAAATCATGAATAAGTGGCCAATTCATTCACGCATTAAGAACAATAATAAATCAATACATGCAACAAAATCTTTAAAACAACGAAATTTGGAATTAAAATAAATAAACTAGATTAATCGTTCATCCCAACATTGAAATTTAGCTACACATCATATTTAAATAAAAAAAAATATATATAATGACGTTTATTGAAAATAACAAAGTAGAATGGAAAGCTTGCACAAATTATCAATTCTTCAATTGTATCTACAAGTCACGCCCATTTGCAATGCTTCGAACTCCCAAGAGTTTGATGTGAAAAACTCGATTGTATGATATTCTTAGGTGAGGAAAATGTATTGATTTTCGTATCAAGAGGTTGTATTTATAGTTGAAGAAGGGACCTAATCGAAAAACGAAAGCAAATTGTCAAACCCGTGCGCGAGTATTTTTTGGTCTCTGCCCAACGTTCAGTATTTTGATCATATCTTTCTATTCCCTTATCCGATTGAGGTGATTAAAACTATGTTAGTAATATATCTTAAAGGGTTACAATTCTTCTTGAAATAGGATTTTCCCAATTCAAACTTTTATTGTCCCAAATTTAGGTCTCAAAGTCCGACTAGAAATGTGTCCAGAATCTTGTGTTGTTGGAATCAATTTTATGGTAATATTCTTATCATATTCTATTCCTTTTTGACTTCTACTTGCATCCAATTGACTTCTAAAAATCCTCAAAGTATCTTCTTGTGATCCAAGTCAATTATTGGATATTTGCAAGTTTGTTTCTCATGTTTAATTTGCTCTTCAGTCCAACGGCGAATCTAGGATTGTGGTTGAGCTGGAGCGGACTTTGACTCTTTGACCGTTGTCCCTCAACGACGAAAATTTATTTAATTAAAAAATATTAAAAATTATAATAACATATAAATGCTATGAAACGTAATTTCATTTAATAAGAAAATATAATCCAATATTAACAAAAATAGTAGCAAAAATATATTATATAACCCTACTCCGTAGCTGCAAGCTTATATAATTGCATTCTTCGAGGTCTCATACTTTGAAAGCGTTGCGAAATTGCCTCATTCTCAATGCCTTTAAAAATCTTGCGCTAAGTGTAAATTACCAAATTGTCATTCAACTAATCATCTCTCATTCTGTTGCGCAAGTCAGTCTTAATTAGATTCAAAGCAGAGAATGCCCTTTCAACACTTGCATTGCCACGGTTAATATCAAAGTCAACGTGATTAACCTATAAACCAATGTGAAATAACAAGAATTTCCTATTTCAACCAACTTCTGAGCTAAGTGAGATACACTATCGATGTTAAAGAAATTCTTGTCCCTTGTGACAAGCAAAAAAAATTTGTCAAGTTGAGGTCTAAGTAGTATGAGGTCTTCACTGGTGAAGTCTGAAGGATAGAACCGTGCCAAACGAAGCAATTTAACCCTATCAAAAGCTACAAATGAGACTTTTGGACTCAAACATAAAATGCAAATCAGGAGCTCAGTGATTTTCTTTGGAAACCGATCATTCAACTCTTGCAAGATTGAGTTTATCACGTGACAATACAAATCAACATAAAACCGATGATAATAAGTCACCTCCTGAGCTCCACGCATAGGTCGTCCTCTCATTACAAAAATATCATCCATATTGGGCACCAGTACATGTCTACCAACACAAAATTCAAGCACCTCATTCAACAAATTATCCCAACCATTGTCCCTCAAGTTCTGCAATGCATACTTACACAAGTCCAACAAATTCATAGCATTCTGAATATCCTGATCTTTTTTCTATAAGGCTTGTGAAAGATCATTAATAATAACAAGAACTTCTAACATAAAGTGGAGTGAAAACACAAATTCAAACTCTTGCATACATTCATCTGAACTCTGGAAATTGCTCTTTGCTCTGTATTTGTGCCATCTTGTTCTATATCCTCAAGAACATCTATGATATTATTAAACATAGCAATAAAGCGAGTAATAGTGAGTAGATGCGATCCCCATTTAGTATCCCCTGGTCTTGCCAAGCTCATTTCCTGAAACTTACCAATGCCGCTACAAACTTCACCAACATTAAGCTTCATTAGAATCTCAGAATGATAACTTGTTCGAAGAGCATCTACACGCTTGCATGATGGACCCACCAAATTCACAATAGCAGTAAGAATAAGAAACAAATCACCAAGCATATCATTTCTACGTGCCACCGAAACAATAGACAACTGAAGTTGGTGTGCAAAGCAATGAATATAAAATGCATACGGATTCTCTTTTAAAATTAAAGCTTTCAAACCATTGAACTCACCTAACATATTGCTTGCTCCATCATAACCTTGACCTCTCAAGCTAGATATGCTCAATCCATGCCTAGAAAATGCTTCATCAATAGCATCTTTGAGTGACCAAGCACAAGTATCAGGTACATGAGAAATTTCCAAAAAAGTTCCTTAACTTGTCCATTACAGTCTACAAACCTCAAAACCACTGCCATTTGTTCTCTTACGGAGTTATCTCGAGACTCGTCAACCAATATTGAAAATAAAGAATCACCCATCTCTTTTACAATAGCTTTTGTTGTCTTTACGGTGCAACAATTAATCAAATCCTTTTGGATGTTTGGAGAAATCATTTGGTGATTTCCTGGTGCATTACTGAACACTGCATTTGATACTTCCTCACAACGAGCTGCATACCAATCTAGTAACTCAATTAGATTTCCTCTATTAAGTGACTCTTTTGTCTCGTCATGACCATGAAAAGTCAATCCTTGCATTAGGAGGAATCTAGTACAATCTAGGATCGCAGTCAACCTCGTCCGATAACTTCGTTGTTGAGAACTACCTTGACTAGAAAATGCAAAGGAAATACTTTGTTTTTGATTCATTAAATTGGTGCACTTATTGAGAGCTTCATTGTAAACACTGCCAACAAGTCCAACATGATCTCTCATAGTCCATTTGTGCCTCCAATCCCCAAACCCATTCTTAGTGAATACATATCCACCTCCTTGACCCGCTCTATCAAGTTTGAACAAGTAGCAATACAAACAATAAGCAGCATCTTTTTTGATACTGTACTCCAACTAATAAAATTCAGAGAACCACTTTTTCCTAAAACACCTTTTATCATTTCCCATCTGTCTTCTAGGAAAGTCATGTCCATGAGATTGACAAGGTCCTTTCTCTAAGTATGTCATCCTAACATCATCCCTGCTATTAGGATCATATGACTCTATAGGTGGACGTTTCCCTGGGCCAGACACAAGATCATCGGGGTTAAATTGACTCCAAAACCTCTTTGTATTTTCATCGCCTACCAATTCATTTGCTTAGCTAAAATTAGTGTCGGGTCTAGAACTAGATGAACTAGGTTGTAACTTCCGTTTTGGTTGAAAAAATCGCTCCATGTAATGATATAATCAACAAACTGCAGGAAATATATTCAAATATATGTAAAAATCACAATTAATTCCCTAATCACAATTAATGATAGATAATTCACAAATTAGAAATTTCTAAGCTAAATAATAAAAAATCACCCAATTCCAAATAAATCTCCAAATTCCAAATACACAATCAGTATCTAGTAAAATGAAAATTATTAAATCTACTCTCATTGTAAAAATCACAATTAATGACAAATAATTCAAAAATTAGCAATTTCTAAGCTAAATAATCAAAAATCCCCCAATTCCAAATAAATCCCCAAATTCCAAATACACAATCAGTATCTAATAAAATTAAAATTATTAAATCTACTATCACTATAAAAATCACAATAAATGACAGATAAATCATAAAATAGCAATTTCTAAGCTAAATAATAAAAAATCCCAAAACTCCAAATACACAATCAGTTATCAGTATCCAGTAATTAATCAATGTATAACACAAAATATTCACAAATAAAAAGGAGAACTCAAAACTCACAAGCGACTAGAAGAAATTTAATAGAAATTAAGTTTTCATAAATCATAAGCTAGGTTTTTTTTCTGAAAAACTTAAAATCACTCAAGGAACCGACTCTGAACCGAGGCTGGAGCTATGGAGGCATGGAGCAGACAGCAGTCTTCGTCGTCATCGGTGGATTCAGTGGACAGTGGCGTCGCGACAGACAGCAGACTCCGCTTCGAGGTTTCAACAGAGATTACTAATTGTGTTTCTTACTTTCTCAGACTCTGCTACAGACCAAAACGCGCAAATGGATATGGATTGAAGTTTGGGTTGGGACGGATGTAAGGGAAAGGGATAATGATATAATTAATAAATTGGGTTAGATTTTGGGCCAACATCAATTTTTATTTTATGGCCCATTTGCAAATAAAAGGAAATGCAGCCTGACTTCTTGAGCCTGCTAGCTGCTGCTTGTTATGTATATATATAAGAAATTAATAAATTTGAAATTCCGGCCGGATCCAACACGACGGCTGAACGGGCTCGCGAAATGCTAGATCCGCCCCTGCTTCAGTCCTTCAACAATTGCAACTATATAGTCCCCATACTTTGGAATCTTCTCAATTTGCTCATTTCAACTCTCAATTCCTTCAATTGGATCCTCCAACTTCTTATTTCTATACTTTGGCACATTGCATCTTTCCCTGTTGAGGTCATTAGCCTTTCGATTGTGTAATTTAGCTTCAATTAGCATCCAATTGTGCATTTTTTGATCAATTGCTCAATTATCATGATTTGGGATATTTTCTGAAAATTAAATAAATAAGCACACATTTATTCAAAAACAACAATAATATATTCTAATTTTGATATATATGATAATTCCAAACTTAAAGCTGGATAGCCCAGGAAGTTGAAGGAATGCATGAACAATAAACATGTTCATCAAGTTAACAGAAGCAGAAGATACATGAAAATTGGACCAGATGTTGATTCGACATCGAATCCATTTCAAGAGAGAGGGAATGATGTGAACAAAGGTAGGAACTCAAAGAAGAGATCAGGACCAAAGTGCAACCACAAGTTCGGTGGCTCAAAAGAACAAGCAAAGAGTGATAAAAGAAGGCCAAAACTAATGAAGATGGGTGTAAGCAAAATTTCAAGTTGAAGGACGAAATTGGGGAAAAGATAGTCCTGAATGGTCAGAATACACTTAACGCCTTCCACGCAATCACAACCTTTTGAACCATGCAAATGCACGGTTCTCCTAATGTAGGGTTTCACGAGTTTTAATTTTAGTTTTTGTTTTAAGTATTTTATTTCTCTTAGAACTCTATTATTGCGGCCAATTAGTTGTCATTTCATTTTTAGCTTATATTAACTGTTGACCACGAAATTTGGTAGGACCTTGGATCAACACGTCTCAACTCCTCCCTTTTGAACACATGGATCTCCTGCGCACTAGAACAAACAATCAACTTGCAAAGGGGACTGAGGTGGTTCCCGTTTGCACTTCGATGCCTAAGTCAGTACTCGTTGCAAGTAAATATAACCTGGGTGCAGGGAATAAGAATATGTAAAAGAGAGAAAATGGAATGAGATTTTGTATATTGAGTTTCTAACTCCTTTCTTGAAGGCAAAATGTGTCTTATTTATAGCTGAAATTATATACTAAGATCATGACACGTGTCCGACTTTACAATTGGCCTTTCCCTACCCATTGGTCAGGTTAACCATTTAATTGGTCATAATCATTACACCCTACTATAGAGTTATGGCTGCCATCACATCTCCATTAAAGGCGATGTCTTATCAAATTGCAACTTGCAACCAAGTCCAATCCTACTGACACGAATGTCCCATTGTGCCGTTGTCCCTAGGCACCCACCTAGGATGGCATTGCCTCAGAACAAGGCACCCACCTCGGATGGCATTGCCTCAGAACAAGCAGTTCGGCCGCAAGTGATTTAGAGTATATACTACCCTGGGAAAGTAATAATTTGCAAGCTTTTAGGCCCGTCTAGCAATCAGCGGGTCCCATGCGGGCTCCGGGTCCCATGCAGGCTCCTATAAGTGACGATCAGGCTTACCTTAGGTGTGGCCGTAACATTAACTATCTTCATTCATTGTAAACATTAGACTTTGATTATTGAGAATTTAATTGAGTGTTTTTATTCTTTCAAAAGGTTGAGGATTCTCTTTTCATTGTTCTTCAAGAACATCAAGAATTTATGAAAGACTTCAAATCTTTGCGGCGTTAGATAATTCCAGTTCTTGCTTCCGCATCACACGGGTTTTAGATTTCTACATCTTGGTTCTTTCAGTTTTTAATTCCGAGTGTTCGTCGTTTTCCCCAATAAAATCACATCAGAATCGTTCATATCTTGTTTTTTTTTTTTTTTGTTGATTCTTGTTCTTCGTATTTGTGAGTCTTTGATCCAGAAAAGTTTGCAAAAAAATTCAAAAGTTGTTATTGTGTTCATTTTTATCCAAATTAATTTTCGTTTATTTGTATTCGTAGTCAAACTTTTTAGTTAAGAAAACAATGAATTTTTCATTTTTTTATTCCGAAATTCATAAATATTCTTAAAACTAAAAAAAAAAAAAAAAAAAAAAAAATGAAAATTCAAGAACTACTTTCTTGAATTTCTTAACTCTTGATATTCTTGAATTCATAAATTTCGTTCTTCTTTGTGTTCTTGAGTAGTTCATAATCATTTGTATATCGAATTATTCCATTCCATTTCACAATGTCTAAATTCAAGGAAATATCTTCATCTAGAGAGAATGACGGTATAGACCTTACGTGGAGGACTTTATAAAAGTGGTTTGATGGGCTAAGATTAGGTTGGATAAATAGGATGATATTATTGCTAATTGCAAAAGAGGAAATCTCAAACAAACCCTATTGGTAGGAGAAAATATAATGGCGATCCTATTCCTAGATTTGGAATTGGGGATGAGCAGAAAGTAGAGGGTGATATTTTTGCTAGTATGAGGAATATATTAAATCAAATGAGAGAGACATTAGAATAACTATAAAAGGAGATGATTGCAAAGAAGGCTAAAAAGGTAGCTAAGTTGCAAAAGAAGGAGAGTGAAAGAGAGGTTCTGATTAAATTGCAAAAGGAGAGTGAAAGTAAGGTTGTAGCTGAGTTGTCACAGGAGCCTCAGGGTAGGAATATTGAGAAGGAGGAGGGACAATTGAAAAATGAAGTGATGGAACAAACTTTGAAAATTGATATAGAAGATCAAAAACTTGAGTAGTGATGATGAAGGGCATGACCTAGGGGATAAAGATTGGGAAGAGGTGGTTGAGCAAGAAAATGTGGAGTTTGAAGAGGTTGTTGAGTTTGAGAGTAAAAAAGTAGAGGAGATTGAGCAAGAAGTTGAAAAGGTTGAGGGAGTTAAAGAGAAGAGTCTTGTTGTTAGGGAAGAAGGGTCAGAGATGATACACATGAGTACAAAGATCTATATCTTGTACTTTGTGAAACTAATATTTCCCATCCTATTTTATTTGAATCTTTCTTGCAAGTTGATTATACTTGAGAGCTTGAGCCACACCACCTATGGTCAAAGAATTTAATGCTTCGATCCATCCATGTAATCCAATGGCATAGTAAAATTGTTAAATAATCTACATAATGTATCATAACTAACATGTCATAGTCTACCATGCTACAAAATGAGAGACTCAAGCAAGTAAACGGAAGAGCTATTCACTTTATTCATTGTGGACTTAATAGCCATTACATTGAGTTTAAACAACCCATTTGAAATATAGCCCTTCCCTACAAACATTCCAATTTTAGACAAAATAACTTTATCTGACCAAACACTATGTGAAAGTCGTGTTTGTTGCTAAAACCTTGAATTTCGTTCCTAATGGGTTTCGCCAATGAAAATTTTCAACTATCTCTTCGATGCTATCTTGAGGGTGCCTAAAAGTTACAAATGGAATATCGTTTGGCAATAAATATGTTGCTTTAGCTACATAAATTCCGTTGGTAATGGTGCACATTTTTACCAATTGAAATCTCGTTGGTAATGGTGAGCCCTTATACCAATCGAAGTTTCATTGTTAATGATACACAATTTTACCAATCGAATTTTTGTTAGTAGTGTTACAAAATTCTACCAAAGAAATTTTAGTTAGTAATGGCTACTATGGTCCAACCTAGCAACCCAGCTGGCCCAAGCAACTATTCTATGTGATTTTTACATAAATGAGGATTGTATCATATGTGATTTGAACCCATGACCTAAAGGTTGTGAAAGTGAAACTCGACCAATTGAGAAATTTTATTCTTGTGGATATATATTTTGAATTTTATATATTAGTTGAATGAACAACACTTATATAAATACAACATTTAAAAATAATTGATTATGCATGAAATTACGGTTGGTAAAAAACTATTCACATTACAAATTGAATATCCGTTACTAATTTTGTTGATGAAAAATAAATCACTTTTACCAACGAATTATTTGTTGTTGATTACCAACAGTTATTTGGTCAGTAAAGGTAACATTTCTACTTGATAAGAAAAGTAGTTTTACCAACCTAATATCCTTGATAAAAATTTACCTTTACCAACCGAATATCCATTCGTAAATAGGAACCAACGGATATACCAACTAGTAAAAATATTTTTCTTAGATTTTACCTTTCACCAACGGAACAACCGTTGCTAAAGGTATTGCATTATACCAATGGAAATTTTGTTGGTAAATGTTAGGTCTTTTACCAATTGATATTTCGTTGGTAAAACTTAAAACATTTACAAACGGATATTCTATTGCGAACGATCGTAGGTGAAAAATATAGGAATATTTTAGGCACAAAATATACGTTGAAAAATAGCTATCACATTTATCAACGAAAATTTCATTGATATTTACCATAAGTGAAAGATATAATTTCCATTAGGCACATAATATCCTTTAATTAAGAACTATCACATTTATCAATGAAAATTTCGTTATTGACTAACGTAGGTGAAAGTACTTTACTTTTACCAGCAGATAATCCGTTGCTAATTATCAGCGGATACAATCCGTTTGTGAAAAACTAATTTTTTAGTAGTGAAAGTGCCACTACACTTGGTGACAAAAGGTGCTCAGAAATCGCTCTTTTAGTCTGCTGAACGGTTGCCTTTCAAATCTTTGAAACGGGGCTTAACAATGGCTGTCTAATCTGAATGTCACTTACAAATACTGATGTTTGTTTTTAAGGGTTAAGTTCGAGATCATTCTTTTGGACTTGGGGGACTTCTGTTTTCCCTTCGTCTTCCATGTTCGAATTTGGTTTCATGGGAAATTCACTTCTACAATTTTCTCTTTGCTTCCGTGTGATAATAATAGGCGTCAAGATTACAGTAGGTGTAATCATTGGGCAGAAGATTCTTGGTGAATAGTGAGAATAGTTTAGGTTTTTTTGGATTTGAAAAGTCTTATGGCCTAACCTATGTTGTAATATTTCCCCCTGTAAATTAAACTTGGTTTATACTTAGGTCCTTTTGATAGTGATGTTGAAATTAGGGTTGAATGAAAATGAATTCCAAAGAATTCAGAATTGAAAGTTCAATGTGTTTGATTGGTTTAATTTTCTAGGTGAAAAAAGTAATAACATTTTCAAGTTTTGTTATTTGATTGACATTATTTTTCATAACAAAAAAGCAAAATGTAGCTATTTTAATCAATTTTTTTTTTCTTTAAAATTTTCACATATTTGTACTTGATTATAATAATGTTAATTTTTGAAAAAAATAAATCAATTAACAACAACAAAAATATCAAACGAGGCAATAATGATTTGTCATGTAAAAGTGGAAACCAATTATCACCTCTTGGCTAAGAATTTGTTTTCCTTGAAAACAAGGAATTGCACCAATTCTCGTAAATGTAGCCAAATAAATTGCTCATAAGGGAATTAGGCGAATTCATTTGAGCGTAAATCCTATTTCAATGGATCGCCCAACAGGGGATTAGGCGATTGACATGTTCGCTAAACCTTCAGGGCCTTTGATTGAAAACTCTTGTGTTCTTCCATCATCCTTTTATTTTATGGTTTTACGTCTAAAATTACTATCAGTGGCGGAGCCACCTATAGGCGAGGTAGCATGGTCACCACTGCCACTGGCGCTGCGCAGGCGGTGCCCTGCTGAATTTTATTTTATTTATTTTTATTTTTTTATTTTTGGCCCAAATTAGTACCCAACTCCCAAGCCCAAGCCTAAGTCCAAACCACAAATACAACATACAAATTGATCTTCATTTGGTCCAATAAGCAAAATCAGCAAAAAATCCCTAACCCTTACCTGTGTACTCAGTCTCACTCCGATTCTCTCTGTCAGCAGCTGCGCAGGCGTTGCTCGCGGCTCCGGTGGCCACCACTTTTGACGCGGCTCCGGCGCTCCGCCACTACTCCAGCCAACGTCGGTTCAGCTCCAGTGCTCTGTCTGCGCCTCTGCCTCTCTCTCCCGAACCCGACGGTAATTGTTGTAAATGTAATGTTTACTTTTTAATTGTTTGTTGTCAATAATAAATGTTGGTTAAAGTTATGAATATTTTATTTGTTTTGATTGTATAATTTTCAAATTTTATAAAGTTATTATGTTAATGTCCAAGTTTTAAACATTTTAATAAATATTATTGATTTTGATTTATTAATTTTTTTGGTTAGGTTAGATGTCATTCCCCAATTTTTTTATCAATTTGTGATTTCTCACTAAGGCTAAACCTTAATTCGTTATAATCGATTTGAGAATTATACATAAATGTTACATTGAAGTTTTTGCAAAGTGGATTAGATTTGTAAATTGTGACTATTACGATGAAAATAGGATTTGATTTGTGAATTGTTATTATTGATTTATAGGTTGTGAATTGAGATTTGGTGAATATTTGATTTGATTTGTGATAATTGATTTACAGATTGTGGAACCTTTTTTCCAACTAAAACGAAAATCTGAACTTAGTGGTTCTAGTTCTAGTAGTCCTGCAACTGCTTCTAGTAGAGCAAATGAGTTAGTAGATTTTGATAATACAAAGAAATTTCGCACTGAATTCAATATGGATGAACTTGTGTCGGATCCAGGAATACGGCCCCCAATTGAGTCATATGATCCTAACATTAGAGATGATGTTAGGATGACATACTTAGAGAAAGGTCCTTGTCAACCACATGGACATGACTTTCCAAGAAGACTGATGGGAAAGGATAATAGATGTTTTAGGAAAGAATGGTTTAATGAATTTTATTGGTTGGAGTACAGTGTAGAAAAGGATGCTGCATATTGTTTGTATTGTTATTTGTTCAAACCTGATAGGGGAAGTCAAGAGGGTGGGTATACATTCACTAAGACTGGGTTTAGAGATTGGAGTCACAAAAAGATTTTAAGAGATCATGTCGGTCTTGTGGATAGTGCTCATAATATAGCTTTTGAGAAATGCAACAACTTGAAGAATCAAAGACAAAATATCTCTTATGTTTTGCGTAGCCAAAGTAGTACACAACAGAAAAGTTATAGGACGAGGTTGACTGCAGTACTAGATTGTACTAGATACCTTTTGATGCAAGGGTTGCCTTTTCGTGGTCATGACGAATCAGAAGATTCACTTAATAAAGGTAATCTACTTGAGTTACTAGAATGGTATGCAGCTCGTTGTGAGGAAGTCAGGACTTCGGTATTTGGTAATGCACCAGCAAATGACCAAATGACCTCACCCCCTATCCAAAAGGATTTGGTGAACTGTTGTGCAGTTGAGACGACCAAGGTGATAATGAATGAGATGAATGATTCTTTATTTTCAATCTTAGTTGATGAGTCTCGTGATAATTCTGTGAAAGAACAAATGGCAGTTGTTTTGCGATTTGTAGACAAATCTGGACAAATCAAGGAGTGTTTTTTGGGCATAACACATGTTAAAGACACTTGTGCACATTCACTTAAGAATGCGATGATGTAATGTTTGCTAATCATGATTTGAGCATATCTAATTTGAGAGGTCAAGGTTACGATGGGGCAAGCAATATGTCTGGTGAGTTCAACGGATTAAAAGCTTTGATTTTAAGGGAAAATCCCTATGCTTTTTATGTTCATTGTTTTTCTCACCAACTTCAATTATCAATTGTTTCGGTGGCACGTAGAACTATAGTGGTTGGTGATTTCTTTAATACGCTTTCTATCATTGTAAATCTAGTGGGTGTGTCTTGTAAGCGTGTAGATGCACTTCGAGCAAGTTATCATGACGAGATTGTGAAGAGGCTCAATCTTGGGGAATTTTGTAGTGGCAGTGGAAAGTTTCAAGAAATGAATTTGGCACGACCTGGTGACACTAGATGGGGCTCGCATTTACTGACAGTTACTCGTTTTATTAGTATGTTCAATAATGTTTTAGATGTTCTTGATATTGTATCACAAGATGGGCCAATTGCAGATCAAAGAGCATTGGCTGACCATCAGATGATCACTATGCAAAACTTTCAGCATGTCTTCTGTCTCCATTTTATGTTTGACATTCTTGCCATTACAGATAATCTTTCACAAGCGTTACAAAAAAAGGAGTAGGATATTCAGAATGCTATGGGATTGTTAAATGTGGTCAAGTGTACATTGCAGAACATGAGGGACAATGGTTGGAATAAATTGTTGGATAGGCTGATCGAGTTTTGTGTTGGTAAAAATATCAGAGTGCCTATCATGGAGGATATTATGGTTTTGGAAGGTCGATCAACAAGACATGGAGTTGCTTAGCAGGTGACGTATTATCATCGTTTTTATGTTGATTTGTACTGTCATGTTATAGACTCAATTTTGTAAGAGTTGAACGATCGTTTTCCAGAGACAACTACTGAGCTCCTTATCTGCATTTCATGTTTGAGTCCAAAAGATTCATTTGCAGCCTTTGATACTGCTAAATTGCTACGTCTTGCTGAGTTCTATCCTTCAGACTTCAACGCTGAAGAGTTCTTATTACTTAGACCTGAACTTGACAAATTTTTTATACTTGTCACAATGGAGAATGCTTTCTTTAATCTCAACAGTATATCACGCGTAGCTAAGAAGTTGGTTGAAACGGAGAATTCTTGTTATTTTCCATTGGTTTATAAGCTCATTACACTGGCTTTGATATTACCTGTTGCAACTGCATCTGTTGAAAGAGCATTCTCTGCAATGAATTTAATCAAGAGTGATTTGCGCAACAAAATGGGAGATAAATGGTTGAATGATAATTTGGTTGTGTACACGGAGCGAGACATTTTTAAAAATATTGAGAATAAGGCAATATTGCAGCGTTTCCAAAATATCAGACCCCAAAGAATGCAGTTGTCCGAGCCAACGAATACCAACTGATGTCATTATCATGTATTTTACATCTATTTTGATTTGTATTGGATTATATGTTCATATATTTAATTACAACTTTTTATTCTTATATCTATTTATTCATTTTTATATATTATTTCATTAAATAATATTCACAATTTCGCTACTGCCATCGTTCATGTTAGTCGGTCAACGGTCAACGATCGATGAGGTCAACGCTCTATCTGAACTTCTCGGCTGGCTCCGCCACTGATTACTATGTATATCTTTCAATTCTATTAATGGAGTTAACCACTAAGCCTAATACACAAGTTCAGTGCATAGTTGACCCTAACACATTTTGGGTTTTTTTAATTAATTGTTTAACGAAGTGTCATTTGGATTGGCTTCGTCTCTAAATGACCTTTTAATTATTTTCTGTATTGCTAGTTGGTGGTTGAAAATTTAGAGCACTTTATATTTTTTTCTTTACATTATAATGATTGAAAGGAGTTCACTTTAAATTCCCTATACGTGGTTTTATCTTAAATAATAAAACTCGAGAGGGAAGGATGAAGAAATTTTAGGTGGAACCTCGTCTCTCAACTCTCAACCAAAAATCTTAAATCCTTGACGACGTGTTTAGTACACAACCCACAACTACAACTGTTTTCTTCTATAAATGTTTGATTTTCCTTGTGATCTTTATCTTTATATCTATTTATTAATATATAATAGGAGAAGTGATTGTCAAATATTTCCCTCCCAAGTTTTCCCGCCTAAAATTTTCAGCTCTAATATTTGAAAAAAAAAAAAAAAATACTTTTTAATTCAAATTTCAAACAAAAGCTTCCATGAAAAGCTTCTTTATTAGAAAAAAAAAAATCCGTACGAAAGAAAGATACAATTTCTGATATGATAAGCCTTTGAAACCGTGCACTCACAAAAACCTTGTACTTCATTTTTTCTTTTTCAAATTTCAAATTTCCCAATCGCAGCAATGATGGCAGGCCGGAACTTCATTCCACAACTTCAAATTTCCCAAACGCACGCAGCAAGGTATTTTGGCAAAAATCGTTCCCTCTTGGTGAAGAAGAATCGATCAGTCGTTCTAGCTTCTTTTTCCGGTTGGACGAAAGCTCGAAGCAGAGTCAACTGGTAGTTTCCACAGACAAGAGCGAAGCCTTGACCGTGGGAAATCACCGGTGTCGGCTGAAGACTTTTTTCATCGGGATGCAGTTTGACCGGAACATCGAAATTCGATCTAGGCCAAACGATGACCATGGTAGGTTTTCTTCTACGATTTTTTTATTTATTAAGTTTTGTTATTGATTTATGATTATGATTTTTCAGATTTTGCTAGAAGATGCTCGGTGGGGAAAGAAGGTATCGGTGCTTCGAAAGGGTATAGTTTCAAATTTTAGATGTAAATCAGTTGGTAATTTTTGGCATTAAATGTACATAAAGCTCCTATTTTTCGTTAGATGATTTTATGTTCATCTTTTATGCTAATGCCTTGACTGAGTAACTAAGTGTTGCAATGGCTGAGCAAGAGGAAGATGGTGAGGAAAATGCTCGAGTAAGCAAGAAAGTAAGACCTACACCTTTAGCTAAGCTGTATGGTTGTGAAATTTTGCTTGTGGTCTTCTATTTCTTTCCTGGACGTCATCATCACTTACCTTTATCCACCATTAATCTTCATTTATTCAAAATCCTGCTGGCTATTGTACGAATATATTGATGTTTTGGAGTTATTGCGGTACTTCTTTGCAGAGTAAATTTGATAGTAGAGTATCAACTTACTTGAAAAATGAATTTGTTAGGATACACAATAAAGAGAAAACTTGGGGAATCTGATCCACTCCTATAGAATGTAAGATTTGTGTGCTGGTTTTGATTTGCAAATAGCATGTGACTGATTCATTTACTTGGTTTTTATTTAAGTTCAAAGTTTTTGAAGATTATTGTGATTGGACATTTTAAATCAAATTTTCCATTTTTTTCCCAACTTTTAGGTTCACTACTAGAGCATTGAATGCGAAGCACTTTCCTGTTGTGCAGAATCTGTTCCTGCCTATTGCAATTTTCTTAACTATAGTAAAATGGACCAAGTCTCATTACGGATTCATGCTTCCTCTGGCAAGTAATATTAGTAGTGCAAGATGTTGATAAAATGGTATGTTCTATTTTAGCGTTACTATTATCATCTTCATTCTTGAAATGTTTTTATTTGTCATTTCATTTTTAATTTCCTCTTAATATTTTCAATAAAAACAATTAATTCAACGACCCTTAGTACTTTTAAGTCAAAGTTTCCAATTTTTTCATCCATTTATTTTCCTTTTTACTTGCATTCTGTATTAGGCATTACTGGTTCCTTTTTATCTAATGTTATTGAGTTTGTGACATGCTGGGTATTGTTGAGGGTCTAATGACAATTGTTCATTTCAGTACCGGAGCTGCCAAGGTATTGTGACTTGCAATTTGTGGAATAAAATTGTCCCTCGAACTTCTGTATTAATATGGTAGTCATTTATTCACATAGAACGAAGACTTGCTTTCAAATGGAGTAGTGATTCCATTCATCTTCTGAACTAATTTCCTCTGTCATTCATAGCAAATTTTGAAACCTATGATACACCTCATTTAAAGCATCATTATAGGCACATGGTACACAATAATTTACATTCATTTTTTCATATAGTTGCTCATTCTTTGAGTTGGATTCTTATTTGTGGTTGCCAGGGCATAGTGATTATATTCCAATGTGGATTGGTTTCAACTACCCACCCTTTTGGCATAGTGATTATATTCCAATTATATTCAAATACAAATATATCTTCATGTTTTTATAATTATAGAAATAGTCAAATGAATATTTGACTGAAAACTTGTACAATTTTTTTTTGAGATCAATATTTGGTTTGTAGGTGTTTCAGTTTGCTGATAAGTACTAAGGTCCATACAACAATGGCCTGAAGCACTATGTCTGCCCTGACTATTGTGATTTTTCTGGATATCAGGTAAAAATCTGTCCATCACTAATTATCCTCAACATTTGTAGCTGTACTAATGACCTTAAAAAATTGAACTTTCATTTTCCTAGACTTAGTATAAAACTTGTGTATTGATGATCATTTAAGGATGAGCTGTTGTGGGGTGCTACTTGGTTGCACAAGGATACCAAGAATATAATGTACCTTAATTACATTCAAGCAAATGGAGAGACCCTTGGTGCTGATGAAGGTCACTTTTTGAAATAAGTTTACCCTTTTTCAAGTCTCTTTTTGTGATAATTCAAGTTAATTATATTTGTGTTGCAATTTCAAGCATTCCAAGTTAATTAAATTGCACTAATCTATTTAATATACGAAGGTAGGAAAGTTGGAAATAAGTTTCTCAAAGACTCCCGCTTAAGAAAAGGGGGGAAAAAGATCTTGCTTTGTTTATGACTTTGAATTTTTAGTGCTACCAAACTGAGCAAGTGAAAATATCACTTTTTGCTGATCTTTGACTATTTAGGCAAAATGTTTAGTATTTAAGGTAAGATCTTGCTTTGTTTATCACTTTGAATTGCTTAGTGCTACCAGATTATGCAAGTGAAAAGATCACTTTTTGCTTATCTTTGACTATTCAAGCAAAATGCTTAGTATTTCAAGTAAGATCTTGCTTTGTTTATGACTTTGAATTGCTCAGTGCTACTAGATTATTATGCAAGTGAAAAGATCACTTTTTGTTGATCTTTTCACTATTCAGGAAAAATGCTTAGTATTTAAGGTAAGATCTTGCTTTGTTTATGACTTTGAATTCCCTTCAACATCATTAGCTGAGCTAATTTTGAATTCCTTATCCTTTTCAAGCACACACCATTCTTGTCCATATAGAATATGTAGAAGGTATCCAATTGACAAACATGGATAATATATTCATTAAATTTATTGTAAAGTTGTGTTTGATTCATATTTATTTGCATAGTAAATGTCAAATCATAGAAAACATTTTCCACCTTTTATATATGTTTGTGTTTGATATGTATCTTAAATTGATTTTGCTGAGCCTTCTTATAATGACGAGTTCTCTTGATAGGTTTAGTGGTAATTTAATTTACCTTAATTGTGTGATAGTGATAACAAAAATGGTGTCCAAAAAGCCCAGAATTGTGATAATTGGTGGCAGAATTAACACTTTTGTATTTTGTGGTGACAGGATCGAGCTAGGTGCTACTTGGATCCACGGAATTGGGGGCAGCCTAATTCACAAAATTGCTTAAGAAATCAATTCATTAGAGTCTGAGCAGCCGTGGGAATGTATGTATGGGATTTTGAAGGATCCTTTGACTATATTTTATTTGTTAATTCATTACTGTATATTAGTATATATAAATATGCATTACAATTAGTATTTAGTTCGTTTTTTGAGTTTTTTTTATTACGCCTAAAGAGAGAATCATTATTCAGATTTTTACTTGAATGTTGATTCAAGTTGATTATTGAATCGTTTTACTTCGAAAAGCTTGGAAATTTTTAATTCAAACTTATCAATCGGGTTCTATCGCTCTTTGCTTATAATTATTCTACTATAAAGTTTTGATAATGATGGACAAAGGTACAAATTTCTGATAAGGATAGGCATCCAATAAGTTCCACTGCAAATGTTTTTAAAAGATGGGAAACTTGAATGCTTTGAGGTTTAAAAATGCTTTGATTTTAGTGAGAATTAAGGCTTTTTAGTTAATTTTGCACTCTCTCTGTTTTGGTGTGGTTGATGTTGTGCATTTTTGCATTGTGTAAAATGGTGTAATAAGTGGTAAGATAGATGTAATTGAAAATATTTATACCAACGAATGTTATGCTTGACCTTATCTGATATGTGTCTGTTCCACTGTCAGAATTTGTTTTTCTGATTTGAATTATTTCTTGATGTTTGACTTGGACATTCAACTGTATTTTCATGTTAGATTCACAAGCTTTTGTGGTTTCTGTGAAGATTGGATGAAAATAATAATAGATAGAGAATTTTGGAGTTCTAGGAAACTATATTTTAGTCTATGGTGAAAGTATTCATAATTCTTAATGATGATCATTTATTCAAGGTTACTTCTATTTTTGGGGGTAAAAAAGTCAATAATCATGGAAAATATGATCATTCTTTTCCCGAATAATTATTTTATCGGTATTTTAGTTTCGGGATCCTTTAAATTAGTTTTCTTGATCTAAAAAAGAGGAGAAATTTTGTGGATTTTTAATGGTGATTGATTGGTTATGGTGGAGGTTGCAAAGCATTGCATTCTAAGGTACAAATATTCATTTTTTTAACACTCATAATTGATTATTTAGATTATCTGATGAGATGGTTGGTTTGTTGATGTATGATGATGACGACGACAATGAAAACCTCCTTTTTAAAGTAGTTTAGCATATATGTTTCTATTTGATTTTAATTTTATACTTATTAATATTATTATTTAATTAGGAATTTTTTGTTTGTTTGTTATTCTTATTTTAATATTATTATGTCCATGTTTGATATTCATTAAAACCTCATTATAATAAGTTTTTACAATTTGGTACAGTAACTTGATGTTAGACAATTGCTTGAAGGGTCATCGTCTGTGTCAGCAATGAGAGAGAGAGAGAGAGAGAGAGAGAGAGAGAGAGAGAGTAGTTGAAACACATGTTAGGATGTATAACCCTCCATCCACAGTCAAATAATCCACGTGGTGACAATTTGGAAAAAACACTAGCTACAATGGTTCTTTTGTAGGCCAATTGTAATGTTTTTCAAAATAATGTCATGCATGCATGGGACCCCCAACTTAATATGATATTACAAAAAAATTCATTAAAATGATTTTTAATGTAAACCAAACAGATGCTATGAATTATTTATCCTATTTGTTATTAAGTGATTGGTGTTTTTAAATGAAAATTGGAAAAAAAAAAAAGAAGTTAAAATGCTACGTGTAATTATCAATATTAAAATTATGTTTTTGTTACTAAAATTAAAATCATTTATTATCCTCTATATTATAAATTATATTTTCCTAAAATGTATTTTAATATTATTAAATATTTTTAATAAATTTACTCTTTGTTCGACGGCTATTCTTCTCTCAATAAGCAAAATATTAATTTTGTGAAAAAATATATATTCCAGAAAGAGTTAAAATAAATATATTCTATATAAAATATGTTACGTTACAAATGAAAAATAAAAATAAAAATTGGATTAATATATTTTAAAAATAAATAAATAAAAACATTGAAGATTTACTTCCTTAAAAAAAAAATGAGTATGTTCAACATGCATATTATGAGAATCATTAATTTGTTGGTGTCAACTTTTTGTTGTCAACACATAAAGTTAAATAAAATTTAATCATTTTTTTTTATTTTGACGAAAAAATTGCATATATATAATATTAATATATTTATAAAAAAGATGAAATAAAAAATTAAATAATGTATAAATTGAAGTTTGAATTAAATGTAAGTAATACATTAAAAAAATAACTTAATTGATATTTAAAATATATTAAAAGGAAATTTTGTGATAAGATCGACAAATTTTCAAGGAAAACGTAAATAAAAGTCGAAATAAATTTAATACAAAAATTTAATTAATTGTCAAATTTCAAGATACGTGGAACACTAGGGTATTGTTTCTTTTTCTATTTTGATTAATTTTTTTTTTTAAATTTCAAATTCGATAAAATTTTGTATTTAAATGTTATTTGTACTATTTTTTTTTTTTTAGTATGATAGTATAATCAACATATTTTCATAAATTTCATTTCATGGATATAAATCCCGTGCATCGCACGGGTAATAGAACTAGTATTTTATAACAATAAAGTTTTCAAATAAAACACCACACAGTTTCCCGCCTGTTTTACACTTGTCTAAAATGGAAATTCATGATTTATAGAAATTAAAAAAAAAAATTGTGATTATCTATATAAATTTCAAAATTGCTCTTATTTAGAAAATATAAACGGTTACTTGAAAAATGGTTTTACCTTATTATTATTACAAAAATTTGAAATTTGACATGCTAAAGAAAAATTCAAAATTTGCTGAACACAAAACTCAAGATTAACCATGAAATATCCAAACATATTTTAAGCATCTTGCACCATCATCTATTTCTTATCAACTAACGAAAGAAAAGTAAAAAGAACGAATGAATGCTATACATTGAAAATGAAAGAGAATCCAAAATATTAGATGATATATTGTCATGTAGTGTCTATTCCAACACAAAGAACATGATCTAAAATAAATATAGTTAAGCATTTATTCCTATAAATTGAATAACCAATATTTTATTTTATTTCAAATTTCGAATTCATGTAAAATAATGAATTTTTATTTTAATAAAGTTTCATAAGTAATAAAAAAAACGAATTCTAAATTTGAAATAAAATAATGAGCCTATGAATTATTGCCATCATTTGGTAAATTGTTTTATTGATAAAATTGGTAGTTCAAAATGATTACTTTACAATAATAATAATAATAAGTTAAAAATATTGTTGATCAAGAAAATGTCGAATATATCTACCAAATATTTGCTCAATGTTTCGAGTCAATGAAGAAAAATACAATAAAATTATATTGCTAATTCAGATTAAATCGATAAATGGCTAGAATAATCTTATCAATTATTTTAAATTGAAATATCACTACATACTATTAACGAAAATTATTTTAACATTTCTTCAAATAACCTTTTAACCACGTGTACTTTTTGTAACACATTTTATTCTCATTGTTTATTTTTTCATAAAAAATCTTTTATAACTACACATTTCTTGATAAACGTCTATTTGATAATTAGTTTAAAAAATTTGTTTATAAATAGTGACGTGACAATATTCCATTAGTTTATTTTGAAATACCGAAATAGGTGAACAAAGAATTGCTTCCATCAAGAATTGGACATTCTTTTTTTTAAATTGTCGAAAGATTGTATCACGTGGACGAGTATAAACGAAGCCCACAAAAATACGATAAAAATTATAATCTATGTTATAGTTAACATTTGTAATTTTAATTAAATAACCAATATTTTATTTTATTTTGAATTTCGAATTTAGGTAAAATAATGAATTTTTATTTTAATATAGTTTCATAAGTAATAAAAAAATGAATTCTAAATACGAAATAAAATAATGAGCCTATGAATTATTTCTATCATTTGGTAAATTATTTTATTGATAAAAAGGGTAGTTAAAAATGATTACTTTACAATAATAATAATAATAAGTTAAAAATAATGTTGATCAAGAAAAAGTCGAATATATATACTAAATATTCGCTCAATGTTTCGAGTAAATGAAGAAAACTACAATAAAATTATATTGTCAATTTAGATTAAATCGATAAATGACAAGGATAATCTTATCAATTATTTTAAATTCAAATATCACTACATACTATTAACAAAAATTATTTTAACATTTTTTCAAATAGCTTTTTAACCACGTATACTTTTTGTAACACATTTTATTGCCATTGTTTATTTTTTTCCATAAAAATTCTTTTATAACCACAAATTTCTTGATAAACGTCTATTTGATAATTATGTTAAAAAATTTATTTATAAATACCGACGTTGTCATATTCCATTAGTTTATTTTGAAATACCGAAATATGTGAAAAAAGAATTGCTTCCATCAAGAATTAGACTTTTTTTTTTTAAATTGTCGAAAGATGTGAATCACGTGGACGGGTATAAGCGAAACCCATAAAAATATGATAAAAATTATAATGTATGTCATAGTTAACATTTGTAATTTTAATTAACAACACGTTTCACAATCACACCACTTTTAAATTACACATTTCATTAATTTTTATAAAATATATATGTCAAATAGTGGTGAAATTCTAAATTTTGTCCCGTGCATCGCACGGGTACGAATACTATTACACAATAACACAAATAGTTTTTCCCTACAATAATTATAAATACTTAGTGCTCTCTCTCTCTCTCTCTCTCTCTCTCTCTCTCTCTCTCTCTCTCTCTCTCTCTCTCATCTTTATATATATTATAACAATAAGGTTTCCAAATAAAACACCACACAGTTTCCCGCCTTTTTTACACTCGCCTAAAATTGAAATTCATGATTTATAGAAATTAAAAAAAAAAATTGTGATATCTATATAAATTTCAAAATTGCTCTTATTTAGAGAATATAAACGGTCACTTGAAAAATAGTTTTACCTCATTATTATTACAAAAATTTGAAATTTGACATGTTAAAGAAAAATTCAAAATTTGCTCAACACAAAACTCAAGATTAACCATGAACTATCTAAACATATTTTAAGCATCTTGCACCATCATCTATTTCTTATCAACTAACGAAAGAAAAGTAAAATGAACGAATGAATGCTATATATTGAAAATGAAAGAGAATTCAAAATATTAGATGATATATTATTATGTAGTGTCTATTCCAATACAAAGAACGTGACCTAAAATAAATATTGTTAAGCATTTATTCCTATAAATTGAATAACCAATATTTTATTTTATTTCAAATTTCGAATTAAGGTAAATAATGAATTTTTATTTTAATAAAGTTTCATAAGTAATAAAAAATTGAATTCTGAAATAAAATAATGAGCCTATGAATTATTGCCATCATTTATTAAATTGTTTTATTGATAAAATGGGTAGTTAAAAATGAGTACTTTACAATAATAATAATAAGTTAAAAATAATGTTGATAAAGAAAAGGCCGAATATATCTACCAAATATTCGCTCAATGTTTCGAGTCAATGAAGAAAACTACAATAAAATTATATTGCTAATTCAAATTAAATCGATAAATGACTAGGATAATCTTATTAATTATTTTATATTGAAAAATCACTACATACTATTAACGAAAATCATTTTAACATTTCTTCAAATAAGTTTTTAACTACGGGTACTTTTTGTAACACATTTTATTCCCATTGTTTATTTTTCCATAAAAAATCTTTTATAATCACACATTTCTTGATAAACGTCTATTTGATAATTAGGTTAAAAAATTTGTTTATAAATACCGACGTGACAATATTCCATTAGTTTATTTTGAAATACCGAAATAGGTGAACAAAGAATTGCTTCCATCAAGAATTGAGCATTTTTTTTAAAAATTGTCGAAAGATGTGTACCACGTGGACGGGTATAAACGAAGCCCATAAAAAATACGATAAAAATTATAATCTATGTCATAGTTAACATTTGTAATTTTAATTAAATAACCAATATTTTATTTTATTTCAAATTTCGAATTCAGGTAAATAATAAATTTTTATTTTAATAAAGTTTCATAAGTAATAAAAAATGAATTCTAAATTTGAAATAAAATAATGAGCCTATGAATTATTTTCATTATTTGGTAAATTATTTTATTGATAAAATGGGTAGTTAAAAATGATTACTTTACAATAATAATAATAATAATAATAATAATAATAATAATAATAATAATAATAATAATAATAATAATAATAATAATAATAATAATAATAATAATAATAAGTTAAAAATAATGTTGATCAAGGAAAAGCCGAATATATCTACTAAATATTCGCTCAATGTTTCGAGTCAATGAAGAAAATTACAATAAAATTATATTGCTAATTCAGATTAAATCGATAAATGGCAAGGATAATCTTATCAATTATTTTAAATTGAAATATCACTACATACTATTAACGAAAATTATTTTAACATTTCTTCAAATAACTTTTTAACCACGTATACTTTTTGTAACACATTTTATTCCCATTGTTTATTTTTTCATAAAAAATCTTTTATAACCACACAATTTTTGATAAACGTCTATTTGATAATTAGGTTAAAAAATTTGTTTATAAATAGTAACATGACAATATTCCATTAGTTTATTTTGAAATATCGAAATAGGTGAACAAAGAATTACTTCCATCAAGAATTGAGCATTTTTTTTAAATTGTCGAAAGATGTGTACCACGTGGACGGGTATAAAGGAAGCCCATAAAAAATACGATAAAAATTATAATTTATGTCATAGTTAACATTTGTAATTTTAATTAACAACACGTTTCACAATCACTCCACTTTTAAATCACACATTTCATTAATTTTTATAAAATATATATGTCAAATAGTGGTGAAATTCTCAATTTTGTCCCGAGTATCGCACGAGTGCGAATACTAGTGCACAATAACACAAATAGTTTCTCCCTACAGTAATTATAAATACTGAGTGTCTGTTTGATATCTCTCTCTCTCTCAAACTTCCTCAAATTCATTTCAATCATGTATTTTTATGGGATCCACCACTTTTCACAACTTTCAATCACTTTCTACCACACATTTTTTTAAAAATTCGAATTCCTCATAAACTTGAAAAAAAATAGTAAAAATCAAATGGGCACTTATAAGCAGTGGGTGACACAGGGTAGGTCATGGTGGGGGCAAGGTGAACCACCAATTTAATTGTGTATTTGTTTTTTTTTTTAATTAAAGGAAGATAGGTATGGAAGTTGTAAATAATTTTCTTAACAATTTATTTATTTATTTGAGTAATTCATAGTTTATCCTTGTGCAGTCAGGAGCTAACATAAAAATGAAAAAATACATGAAAGGAGGGGTATAGACCTGGCCTCCAAGAGAAAGATAATGTAGCAAAATAATGAAAAGAAAGAAATAAATGGGGGAGAACATGCTCCGGATATCAAAAAAATAACAGATAAAAACTAAACTATAACCCTCTAATAAAGTTGGGAAGCTCATGTCTATTAATCTGCACAAGTGCCCTGATACTTCATGGTATCCTGTGGTCCATACTCTCGGTAAACTCTCTGATCCCCCCATTCCTCAGAAGCAAGTGAGTTAGCAACTTGATTACTCTCCTTATCGAGTTAATTCTGCAATCCATCATAAACAATTGTACTTCTAGCTAGCTTCAATTTAAGCATGACTTCCAATATTTTAGATGTTTATTATGTATTTATGTTGCTCCTTCAATTGGTTTACAGATTTTAAGGTATGTTTTGCCTAACAGCTTAAGTTTATTTTTAGTCTTTCTTGTAATACATTAGTATTACAGGGCGAGGTCACTGACACAGCAATGGACGTCAACTTCTCAGGCAATTTATGTTTTGATAAAATCATGCGCCTATTGTACCTAGGTGTGAAAAATTATGATTGTTCATTAATTGATTTTTTTATTGTTTATTCGTACAATCACGGATTAATCTTTAAAAGTAAATCCTCGTTTTTCTTGTGATGAGCAAAATAATGAAATGAATGTTCGAGAAAAAATAAATGAAAATGTTTTGGAAATGAAAGAGATAATGAACTTGGTGACGAAATGAATGATGGGGATGTTCCATAGAAACTCTTGTCAGATGTTAGGAATGACATGCTTGAACTTGATGTTGTACAACTTTCTTTGAATCCTGGATGGAGAGTTCAAATATAGAATTACGATGTTGATGTTCGAGATATGATTCGAAGAACATATGTCCAAATAAGTCATTGTCAGTCTCGCAATTATGAATTTTCACCAACAAAAATGGGTAACAAAGATAGACAATTTTGTGTTTCATGGTATAATTAGCATTGTAGTTGGTTGGGAGAGGGTATGAAATATTTTATTTTATTTTTTTCAATTTTTTTAATGTTTGATTGTACTCCCTAACTCAAAATGTCTACGTTCGCCATTACTTATTATAAGTTTAGATTAATTAAACTTCCATAGTCCATATGTTAAAAGAAACTAGTCTACTTATAAGTAGATTTCCATAAGTTTAATTAGCCATTAGCCAAGCTAGCCCTTAATACGACTTTATCTAGTCATAATTGAACACGCATCTCTTTATTCAATTTATCTTCTCACTACCCAATTACACATTTCTGTACATGCATGCAACAATAACTTTATATAGTGGAGAACAGCCTTTGCACTCTAATACTAAATTAGGTTACTTTATTAACCGAAACTTGATTGCTTGGACAACAACTTTATGTTACAATTTTAAACGTAGAATTATATATAGTCACCTTGTGGTTAAAACCAAAGGAGAAAGCAGAAACAAAAAAGCATATAAATTTGTACTTTAGGGTTATATTTTGTTATATATACTAGTCGTGGTCTTGCATGGAAGACATTCCCAAAGAGAGAATCGAATAATTCCCCGCAATCCCTTTTTGCTTTTTCATGGTTTGCTGCAACTCTCTTTACCAATTCCCAAGAAAATGCATGGTAGGTGTCGATATACCATCTATCCTACGGTACGTCCAATTTACTACATGCATCACATTTGGAATGAACGCGATTCGATATGAGCAATTTGTGACATATTTTAAAATCAAATCATTTTAAACGGTTTGATATTTGTTCAAACTAAACCAAATCATTCCATTATACAAAAGCAAACCAAATCAAATCAAACCAAACGAAATAATTTTTTACAGTTTGATTCGATTTTAATCAATGGTTTATCTATCGACATAATATAACATATTTTAAATGTCAAATTAATTTGTATTTCTTAATATATAAAGCTAAAATAAGTTAATATAAGCTAATATATGATAATATTCTTTGATTCTTTGTTTACTTTGTTACCACTGCAGGTGATAACATAACACTAAATGTACCAGTCACATATACATATACAACTAATTGTAATTGATTATTATTCATAAAGTACATTATAATATTAAGAATTTCTCTTTTGATATTAATCTCATTGGGGCTATAAATGCATGCCGCTATCATGTAATAAGAGATTGACTTAAACGATTGATTGACTTCTAATCCATGAATTGAAATTCTGACGTATTGGAATGGAGCATTTTTTTTGGGGGGGGGGGGGGGGGGGAGAGAGGGGGGATTAATAGGAAGTTGAGAATCATGGTTTTATTTTCCGATTTTTTTTTTCTTGTCAATGATTTTTTAGTATCTTCCTAATGTAGGTTATTTAATGTTATAGTAAATGACATTGAGCACCTTCTTCGGTTGAGTTGGTTGTGGATTTCCATGCATTATATTTGTCATCATATTGGTCCATAAAAGTTATTAAGTAGTAAGAAAATAGTAATAGATATCGTAACTAATTCGTCTATTGGTCCGATAATGTAACTTCTTTCTCAGACTACATAGACCATCATCGAGGTATCAATTACTCCTAAGAATGTCCTCATTAAGGAGATGAGTTTTCAAGAATTCTCATCTTACCTCGATTGCATCATTCATCTCTTACAAAAGTTGAGTTGGAAGGGTATTTATGATTTAGAAGGCTTACAAAACTTTGTGAAAATCCTTTATCGGAAGATTAATGTTGCTAAACAATTGATTGAGATTGCAGGGATTTTATATGAAATTCATGTTAAATGACTACTGAAATTTATTTCTACGTAAAGAAGAAACGAAATCCCCAACTTCAAACAGTAGCAGTTTTTTTTGAGATTATCATAATGCAAGGAAAACGAGAAAAGATAAAAACAAAAATTTTATTTTATTAGTTAAATTTGACTTTTTTTGGTGGATAGTAAATTCAAATTAATAAAAATAATTTTTTAATTAAAAAAATAAAAGCTGCTTGGTTCGATTTTTTGCGATTTTTAAAAATTAAAATCTAAACCAAACCATTTTGAAACGGTTTGGTTTGGTTTGAGGAAAATAAAACCACTAGTCATTGGGTTTTCAAATCAATGAGTTAGGTTCAATTTGCGGTCTCGCAATTTTTTTTGTAGCCCTACATCGCATAATAGTTGATTTTTTTCCCATCCTAAATTAGACTTGAAATCGATAGAATGTTAAATTATTTTTCCTCCCTTGTAAAAAAATTCGACCCGAATCCGGTGGGTACCCGACCTAAATGGGGTGAAAAAAACCGTCCCCGAAGGTCGGTGAGGGTGGGTTTGGCCGTCCCGACCCAAATCAACCTCGAACAAATTAATAATAAAAAAAAAATAAGGAAACAAATGATACAATACTGGAAAATAAAAATTAACATTAAAAAAATATAAAATATTAAGCGGGGTGATGGGGTTGCTCTGACTCGAATCTGAATCTGCCTCGCCCCGAATTTTGTGGTGCGGGACGCGGGTTTGTCAAAAAAAAAAAAAAACAAAAAAAAACAAAAAGAAAAAGAAGAAAAAACAAAAAGAAGAAGAAAAAGAAAAGAAAAAAAACCTGTGAGGCGGGGCATGGGTCGAGGGTTCCCTTGCGATCACTACGTTTTAGGGACGACATTGTCATCACAAGGTGTCCTCGTTGTAGGTCCGTCCTAAATGTCTGTTGTAACAACAAAAAACTGTCTCTCTAAACTACAAAGACGACATAACATATGTTTTCTTTGAAGATCTCACATTTATGTCATCTCTAAAGAGCTCAAATACGGAGACGACAATTGTAGTCTCTAAAGAGGCAACATTTAGAGACTACAAAGTCGCCTCTATATGTGGGATCTTTAGAGACAATATTTGTCGTTTTTGTATGTTTAGCTCTGTAGAGACGAAAAAAGTCGTCTCTAAATGTTGAAATCTATAGAGACTACATTTACCAAAACTATAGGACTATACCTACAAGAATGACTATGTCGTCTCAGTATTGTATGCTTGTTGAAAAATTATTTTTTTCATATAATAATAATAATAATACGTATCAATAAGCTAGACCCATACTACAAGTTGTTTCATGCCATAAATAAACTCGAGCACTCAAGAAATCAGTTGGACAGACGAATTTAGATCTCTTACAACCAACACAGTCGAGAATCCCACATTGTATATCTATTACTGCTGGAGTGGATAATGCCTCCACTACTTGTAACTAAGGCAATCTGGACGCTAGCCAAGAGTAGAGGCTCTAACAAGACTTTGCCTCTCGGTAGTAAGAATTGTTGACAAGCAAAGCTCTACTGAACCCACTTTTTGAGGTCTAGCACCCCGGAAACACGGAAAGGGATGTAATACTCCTTAACTAATTGTTTCCAGGATGTTGATCTCCTTGTGCTTAGCTTTTTTTTGGTACCTTGCGTTTGATGACTTCGCCACAAGATAAATTATAGTAACAATTAAAATAATTTAAAAAATATCAAACATAGAACTAAAAATTCCACATGCAAATTTATGAAAATATGAAGTAAATAAGACAATATTAGGATCTGAATACACAAGTTGCAAATTTAATTACATGAGAACGAAAGGTAATTACTATCCTAAATCTTCGTCATCCTCCTCAACAGCATCATCATCATCATCATCGAACACGTCCGAAAGGTTCGACGATGGTGGTATCGGATGCAGTTGTAATTCTGGATATGCTGTCTTAATAGAACCTAGTGATGGCAACTTTTCAGTTCAGGGTCGGTTCTTCCAAAACCATAAGAGAACCACCAATTTTTTCCCATATCATAACCACCCCATAATCTCCTAAGTCAAGTCGTTGCGGTTTTGGTGCGTGTCTTGGTCAAGTGTGGTTAATAACCACTTAAATATAAATTAATTTTTGCAAGTCCAACTAAAAAAAAAAATAGTTTATTAAAAAAAAAAACATAACAATACTAAGCAAATTTTGTAAACAATATCCAAATTGTCAAATTCAAAATCTGAATTTAGTAAATAATATTACTAGCATAACAATATTAATATATTACAAAACGATTATACAAAGATAAAATAAATTATTTATCTCGATCTTAACACTTGAGCACAACAAAATATTTTGTTTCTTGACCTTTATACTTCATTCTTCCCCGCCACAAATATTGTTAGCAGGATATGTCATTATTGATTCCTATTTGATAAAAGAAAAACTTAACCGGGGCCTGTGTGTGTGTGTGGCACCTGTAGAGAACTGTCATCTGCCGAAGTGGAGAGTGACTAAGGGAGTGAAGATGAATTAATCAGATATTCAAATTACTATGATCTAAGGTTAATGGATTTGAATTAGGCTTTGGTCATGTGAGCTGGGTTAATTGACTTTTAAATAGAGACTCTAATTTTGGGATTTTTTTTAGTTTTAAATATAGTCTAAAATCAATTTTTTTAATTGGGTATTCGATTTGGTTTGGGGCACCGACACAACTACCATAACCACCCCACCAAAAATTGGGTCTTTAAATTTGCATACCATACCAGCTACACTGCTCCACCGGTTAGATTTTTCTCACACAATTCGGTTTGGTTCATCGCAATTTTTGGTTCAAACGGTTCAAATTGCCATCCCTAATAGAACCCATAATTTGCTGCATAAAATCGGTCATCTGATCATGATAGGCATCAATACGAGCCTTCATTCGAGCTTCACGCTCTAAAGAATGACGAACCCCAAATGGGTTTTGTGATCGTCCAGTTGATGATAATGAAGGAGAACCGCCCTTTCATTTTTGTCCAACTCCACGGACATGACCCCTCCTCTCCCCAAGAACCTGTTTAAAAACAGGTGCTCTTCTACCATCATGCCCATGGACGCCAATTGTTGTGTCTACTTCTCCTTCATGTTGACCAAATCATTCCTAAATTTACATCTTAAGTAATCAATATCGAATTTAATAAATAAATGTCAAGCATATTAAACATGTAGCTAAATCAAGTAGTATGTACTTACGTAATAGTGTGACGCAAGATCGTTGACCCACTCACAGGTCTTTTCGATATGTAAGTCCTTCCAAGAATCTATAAGTGATGGCAACTTCTAAGTCACGAGGTACCTCTATAAAAAGTATTGAACTTGCAACATTAGTAGAACAATTGCAATTAATAAAATGAAAACGTAATAAAAGAATTTATGATTTAAATCTTACTCTCACGTATCGCATTGTCGCTATGCTCTTCGAGCTCTACAAGCTCAGATATCTCGACCTATTATTAATTTTATTTTCCTCGAATGTACCTTCAGAAAATATAAAAATTCAATAAGTTTGAAAATAAAGCAAAACGAGAAGTAATTATTTACCAGAAAAGTTACTTACACAAAATTGCAGACTTGTGAAATGCTCTGCTCACTTATGTCAATCGGCCTCGCCAATACCTCAATATGGACGCTCTAGGCCAAACTACAAGAAGTGGTCATGCACCTTATCTTTGTAGTCTTTATATAGTTCGATAGAGGTCTGATCAATCCCTATCTCAACCCGCTCGTGAAGGTGAGACTCAACACTACTAAAAAGGTCGAAGTACTCTTAAGAAAGCCATAGAAATATTGAACAATTAGTTATGAAAAGAATTAAATCATTAGCAGTGAGATTATCAAATTTTATTACCTACTTGGTCCTTCGAACTATAGCTTTTAGTTCTTCGGGAACGTTTTTCTATTTGTCATGGCAGGGGACAACGTAGTAGCGTATCTATCCCCCAATGAACCTAACGAAGAGGTTTTCATTACTCCCAACAGGGACGAAAGTCATTTCTTCATTGTAGAACTTTATTGGAAGTGGCTTGTGATCGGTCATAATGGATGTTAGAAGCAGTTGAGGTTGAATCAAAACTTAAAATATTATTCAAAACATCTGTCATTTCATTTGCATCAACTGACCCTGGATTTGACTGTTGTATGCGAACATGATTATTCTCACTCTCTCCATGATAAATCCATCTATCGTACCTTTCTAAAAAACTGTACTGAAATATGTGATTCTCGACGGTTTCTACTAACTGCTTTAACTCGTTTACACAACTTTTGCACAAACAAGTAGTCATTCCTCGATCATTTGCTAGTGGCCTAACCATGTTTATAAATGATTTCATACCATTCCAAAACACTTCAAACTTTGTGCGTATTCTGTTAAGCTTAATCCAACTTTTATAAATTTCCATTGCTAGTACGAATAGCTGCAAAATCACAAATAAATGTTAAGAAAAATATACAAGTGACATGAGAATTCCATAACCCCTTATCGCTCCAATTCTAATTTCAGGTATAGGCCCTTGCCATTCGACATTGATATGTGAATTAAACGTTGTGTTAATTTACCCTGTTATTGCCTCCGTTTCACGTGTAAATTTTGGTAGCATCTCCCTTCTATTCTCCTAAGTGTACGCACTATGTTAAACATAGTACACACCCAGAGAATAAAAGAGAAACACTATCAAAATTTTCACGCGTTAATTACTTAAGTTACAGGACAAATATAATAGCACAACTAGTAACTCACAAATCAATGTCAAACTGTCCAAAATGGGACAATTCAAAGATTAATTTGTAAACATCAAACAACCCTAGATAAGGATGCGTGCTTATCAAATTATTCTTTAAGCAACATTCTAAGGTTTATGAAAGTGCAATGAAGTGTATAGAGCATATAAAAGAAGTTTAAAGTTAAATGAACATAGTTAAAAACAAATAATTCACCAAAATCTTAAGTTTTGTGTATGAAATTCGCTAAGGAGATCTGAAGCCTTCTGGTTTGGGAATGAAGTCTTCTAAATAAATGATTACTAAAGTTAGTTGCTGTCTTTTATATGGTATCCATACAGAGTCGACAAATGTCATCTGTAAATACCTAATTGTCGCTAAAAACACGACGTGCAAAGAAAAGGTGCCAAATTTTCGCGCAATTTTATCTAAGCCCTATTGAGATGACATTTGTCATCTCTAAACGTATATATATACAAAGATGACATTTGTCGTTTCTAAATGTACATCTACATAGACGACAGTGTCCTCTCAAATACGGAAGGATAACAACGCTATAAATATTGCCGCCTTGATTTAAGGTACAAAGACGATATTGTCTGTCGTCTCTGCAACAAAGTTGTTGTCTCTAAACCTTAAATCAAAGGCAATAATATCCCCAAACCATATCAAAGATGACATTTGTTGTCTCTACATGTTCATATATAGAGACGACTAAATCGTCCTCTTTAAATGTACATATGTTGAGATGAGATTTTTCGTCACTATATGTTAATATATAGTGATAATAAAAAATGTCATCTCAATACGTAAATCTATGGAGAAGAAAAGATTGTCGTCTCTAAATGTAAATGTATTGAGGCGACACTGTTGCCTCTTATAGACAGGGCGGGAAACATTCCCGCCTTTGATGTAAGGTACTGAGACAACATGTTTGTTGTCTCTAAAAGTGTAACCTACGGAGATGACAATTTTTTTAGACACTATTTTGTCGTCGCAGTAATTTAGACATGACATCCCCAAGTTGTCACTAAAAAATCGTATTTATAGAGACGACATTATGTTGTCGAAATGTTTTCGTCTTTGTTCCAGATTTTTCTTGTAGAGTAATGTCTAACTCGCTAAAATAGCTATTAAGGTTTTCTCAATTTTCATTTTTCTTCTTTTTCATCTTTTTACACCTCAAGTCACATTTTCCCTTGATTCGTCATCCATGTAAATTCACGTGTCGATACAGTTTATGCGTACTTGGAGTAAACATTCAGACAATGACTCTCCTCCCTATGAATTTCCTATACGTCGTGATGATGGGACGTCTAGGTACCACGACCTACCTCTATATGAGCACTTGACACTCCAAAGAATTAGGGAGAGACTTACAGTTAGCACTCCAAATAATTAAATGAGGCTCGATAATACTATACATAGAGACCCATGAAATAAGCTACTAGGGTATTCAATTTTTTTTTTTTTTTCCATATTTATTAGAGAATGTATGCTGGTGCTTCTCTTTTATACTCGATCGAGAGAGATTCAAAATGAGTATATTAGACGAGGAAAGATCACGAGGGAAAAAGAAAAACGTGACAGCAAAAAAGCCATGGCAGTGTAGAGGGAGAAAAAGAAAAGAGATATTAAAGAAAAGTTCGGTCAAATTAGGCCTCGAAGACTACTTCTCAATTCCATCATCAGTTTCGACTTATCTTTATCGAAACTCTACCATTTTCACTTTCTTGGTTTTGAGCCCTCTATCTCATCTCATCATCTCTTTCATATAATTATAATCTCATTTTCCAAAATTAATCCATTTTAATATTATTTTATTACTTATATGTCATATTACTTTGGCAGAATAATAAAGTAAAAATGGACGTTCTCGGGAGTTCCAGCCATGCAACTTAACTTGGGCTTCGATTTCTGCTTCAGATACTGTCCACTTTATCTTAATCTGGCACACACGAGTGGTCACCACTCTTCTTGCATAAAATACTTTACTAAAATTATATACTTAATCACTGAAATAATATATAGACACACACACATATTCCTTTCCAAGATTTCAAGTGACATAATTTTGTATTAAATACTAAAGTTGAAACATATATAGTCGTTTCATTGCTTTCAATCTCTGGAAGCCGCTTCCAGATCACATTATTTCATTTTTATACCACTTCGTATATAAGGATATGTTTGTTTCACTTTTCAGATGTATTAAAAAAATATAATTAATGTTATATATACATTTTATCCTAATATTCCTTATTAAATAATGGTATGAAATTATGAATATGATTAGTTTGTATTTTTTAATAACAATTTATATTAAGCCCCTGTTATAAGTTGATTTTAAAGAATTTATTTGAAGAAAAAAATTATTTGAATAGTGATTTTTAGAAAAATGTATAGTTAAAAAATAGGAGTTTTTTTTTGAGTTTATGAATAATATTATTTTATTGACAAATGTGGTTGAAAATAAAAAAAGAAAAAAAAAATGTGTTTTGTTTATAATGAGGTCAAGGCTGAATATGAGTATATTAAAAAATTCTGTGTGTGTTTGGTATTATTTAAAAAGAATTTTTTCGAAATGAACAGTGATTTTTAGGAGAATGAATGATTGAAATTTGATTGAAAAGTCAAATATTGTGGGTTTGACTTTTAATGGATAGTTGAGATTTAATACTATATATGAAAAAAAAAATTAAAGAGTATCAAACAAATGTTGTATTTATATTTTTAATAAGGAAAGTTGTTTATTATTTGAGACGCACAAAAAAGTTAATTAAATTTATATTTATGAAATAGATGGAGAATATCTTTAGACTAAGGTCGAATAAATACATTACTATTCCTCTATGATTGCGCTACATAGATCTACAAATTAATCTCCTAACAGACTTCTAATTGAGATAAATTTATAAATAAATGCTAATAATTGTAACATAGAACACATTTGACTTGCCTTATCTAAGCTCAAGGCACAAGTACAAAAAAGAGAATATTCAAAACAATTTTTATTTGTACAGGGAAGGGATATTATTGTATGGGTGACATGGCCCCCTTTGATTCTGAGATAAGAATAATTAAGGTTTATGCGGGGGCCATTTTACAATATATAAATCTATGAAATATTCAATATGTACCTGCCTTTTTTTTTAAAATCTTTATTGAGTCAACAATCAAGCTCAAATGTTTGACCATCTTTTGTTTCCCAACTTGGCATATTTGGGCATCCATTGCTTAACCAAGGAGAATAAGTTGGACGAGAAGACATGTTGGAGTTTGTGTATATACACTTCCCAACTCAAGAATCCATAAAAAGCACCATTTTAGAGCTTTATCAGATTTCACAATATATTCTCTCTAATTTCCTTTAGTTTAATTTTGTGGGATATAAGAAAGAAGCTCTTATATATCAATCTCCACCAATATCTGCCTCGACTTTCGTGTCACTTACCAGTATATAAACTAGGCTCCTGTCATTACTAGAAAATCACAAGTTCTCGTCTACACAATATTCTCCTTCTATTGCAATTCCAAATAGTTCAAACCCACTAAAATTTCTGTGCTTTCTTAAGGTGAGTGTTTATATATTATAATATGTAGTCTTTTCTAGCCATGCAACTTGTTTCTCTCCTAGTTTTTACATAAAATCACACACTGAACCATAGTAAAAATGTGTTCGTGTTTGTCATTAGATACTAGAGAGTACGATCCATGTTAGAGAAAACATTATTGGATTATGCTAAATGTACTCACCCGATTAAATACCAGTTTACTAAACGTGGGCCCCACAACCCATGTGAGAGGGGGAGAAATCCGGTGTATAACCGGGTGACTAAGTGTAGCATCATCCAACATTATTATAGTAGATGTCTTTCACGTCATATATTCCACGTACGGGGCATATATAAATTGGTTTGATTTTGGAAGCAGGGAGAAATGAATAGGCCAGGGGATTGGAACTGCAGGTCTTGCCAGCATCTGAATTTCCAGAGGAGGGACTCGTGCCAGCGATGCGGAGACCCCAGGCCCGGCGAAAGAGGTGATTATGGAAGTTTCGGCAGCGGAAGAGGCGCCTTGGCCTTCGGCTTAACTGGCCCAGACGTAAGGCCCGGTGACTGGTACTGCACTGTTAGCAACTGTGGAGCCCACAACTTCGCCAGCCGTTCCAGCTGCTACAAGTGCGGTGCGCTCAAGGATGATTGCTCAGGCGGCGGCGGCAGTGGTGGTGGAGGATTTGATAGTGAAATGTCTCGAGCTCGAGGGTTCGGATTGGGGGGCAGCAGCCGCTCCGGATGGAAATCCGGTGACTGGATTTGTGCTAGGTAAAAATTCCAGACAATGAATAGAAATTGTCTAGACTACGTGCTTCTACAATTTTACCTTTGCATGGCGACAAAGGGCACGTGACATGTTTCATACGACGATTTAACAATTCTTTTTTCAATTTTTGTTGTGCAAATATTGGAACCGAACAGGTCAGATTGCAATGAACATAACTTTGCAAGCAGGATGGAATGCTTCAGGTGCAACGCACCAAGGGAATCTGGTAGCAAGTTTTCCTACTAAAGCGTGATTGAGATTCTCTATTTTTTGGGTAAAGTCGATACTTTGTTACACGATTTTCTATGCTTTTGTTGATGAAATACTAAAGTTCTTATTGGATTCAAATTTCAGGTTCGAATTGTTGACTAAAAGAGAATCAAGAGCGGATGAATTTATTTATTTGGCACTCCCAATTTCATGTTTTTCGATTTTTTATATTTAATTTTTACTTTTAGGAAGTCTTATGATTGCAATTAGAACTTAGTCCTTCGCTTTGTGAGCTTTATTAGTAGTATGAGATATATCCTTGTATTTCTTGTTGTTTTAATCTAATTTAATATCAATGTCTTTCCAAACAATTTAGTACCATTAACTTTACTACCTTTGCATTAATAATATATAGTGTGAAATTATTGTTCTGTGGTATGCTATTTAACACAATGACGAGTGTGTGTGTCTATATATATATATATATATATATATATATATATATATATATATATAAAATCGTACATGATATGATAACATGTAACTAAAGTTTTATAATATAACATTAATCGTCACAATATATTCTTTTTTTAATCTTAAAAAGAATGAAAAAGTATTCAACAATATTAAGACAAGCTATTTTACAGTTAACCAACATAAAATATATCTTTTGTCAAGTGGTGAATCCACAATAGATTTGTTGCTAAGGTCCTAGGTGACATTAATTACAAGATGTTTCTTGTTAGGGGATAAATTTCGAATATGATAATTATCGTAATATAGACTAATATTTAAAAGCATCTTCAATGGGATGTAGATTGGAATTACCATTTGATGAGAGAGAAAGAGATGGATATATTATTTTAAATATAAGATTTGAAGTAAGATGTGAAAAAATGTGGAGAAAAAAGAGCAAATCGTGTAAGTGTGCATAAAATTTGACAAATCAGCATTTATTTTTAGTACACTCATAAAATTTTTCTTAATTGATACAAAATTAGTTGGTCTGTAATGCATATCTAATGTGACTTGCCTTCTTTCTTATTAAATAAAATATAACCATACTACAGGAATATAATGGTGAGTCGAAAGTTGAACATCTGCACACATGGTAGTTATCCACTATTTTACCTATCATATTAACTTCAAAATCAATCACCCACAAAATTTCGATGCAACTTTTGGTGCAACTTCTCAGTTCTTGCAGCTTTTTTCAATAAAATAATATTATTAACGATAGTAGAATCGTAGGGATACAACAACTTATTCGACCTGAATAAGTCGATTCCTTGTGAATTATTCAAGATCTAGCAAATGGTACAAAACTCATTTTAGAGAGAACCTTATTCCATCTAAAGGGGATACTTGTTTATTTAGTATCGACCATTCATAACAGTCATATGTTACTAAGTTATTTAGTAATTTCTATTGATTATCGCCTTATTCTATCCGATCTTAGCATTGGTATTTTTTATAGGTCGTTGTTTCAAGTCCTGCTCATATTGGATCTTCATGTAGTTCATTATGTTTAAAAAGTCATAAAATCTTAAGTTCGAGTTAAGTTAATCAATTCATCTTGAAGAAGATATCTCAAGTGCATTATTTGTTTCAAATCATTAGTTATGACATACAATGATAATCTTAAAAACTCGTATTTTTTATAATATAAGATTTCACTAAAGTCGCAATCAACAATATATCAAATTAACAAAAGTTATATTGTTGTTCACATAGGATTCTCTAGCCTTTGGGATAAAATTTTTCAATAAGTTGGTTTCATTGACATTCTCATGGCAATGTTAAGCAGAAAAAAATAATTGGTCAAAAAGTAACTACACATTGATTTATGTCTCCTATTAGACTCCATTCTTTAGCTTTTGAGGAGATTCTTGTTCCTCTTTAAGCAGGCTTTACATTCCCTTACGTGGTTTCTTCATACAAGTCAAGTAGCCTGCATTCTATCCTTTCACTAGGGGCTCAGCACGTTCAATGTATCAAGTCCTGTTTGGTTCCCCCCTCCCCCAAATCCAGAGCCGGTCCTGAGAATATAGAGGTCCAAGGCAACAAATTATTTTGAGGCCCTTATTTTTTTTAACTACTTTAAAAATGTAGCAACACAAAATCAAATTTAGCAAATATAATTATAAGTAAAGAGTGACAACCAGATTCATGAGCATGAATAATGAATTCTCCAAAGTAAAAATATTCAATAATCAACTTGACGCAACATTCAATTAAAAACTTGAGTAATGAATCAATGATTCTCCTAATTAATAAATAGAACAACATCACCTTGTGCACAGCTTTACACACATTTTCAATTGCAAATTATAAAATACTTGCCTACTTAAAGCCCATTTAAAACCATTCGGACGTGAGGACATGGATGCTTCACATTATGAGATAATTTCTTAGTCTAGAAATGGCATACATCACTTATGTTGCACAATACAACACTGCCTGAGAATGCGTTCAAAATTCCATTTTTTTGCTGGTAACTATATATTTCCTTTCAGTATACCAATTGTTTAGTAAGAAAACACTTGCTCAAGAAGTATATAAAAAAAAAAAAAATAGAGAGATTTGTTTGTAGGAGAGTAGATATTAAGCTTCATATACACAACAAACTAAACTTTGTTCCAAATAAATTTGGGGTTAGCTACAAAAACTCTTTTTGGAAACTCTGTACAATCCATCCTTACATATATCAATTATTTCTCTGCATCAACAATAACAAAACAAACTTCTATTGGAAGCAAAGAGAACTTGCACCCATTACATGAAAGCTTCAAGATAGGTTGCAATACAAAATTCAAAGAGCACATTATACAAATCAAAATTTAAATGTCAAACCAATCTGATTAAGAAAAGTAGAGAAAACACACAAATAATCTCAATTTGAGACTTATCCTACACAATATCACAATGAGATAAACAATTAAACACCAAAGAATAATTTGTAGAAATCTCACCATTATCTTCTCGTTGAGAGTGTCTCGTTTCTCAGAAGTTTTGTCTAGTGTGGTCTTACCGAGCTCACTTCGCACAGTTGTCTGGCAAGCTGAATAACTGCATATAATGAGTTCTCTAGTCCATAAGAAGCCAACATAGGGTCCACAATTTGCAACAAATATTCAAACCTAGTATAAATTCACGATAAAAATCTAATTCACTTTTAAATACACCAGCAAAAATGAAATCAAACTACCCCTTTTTCTGAATATTCTACTCATACCCTAATCAATCGACATCAAACTTGATTAAATGAAGTCAGGCAACTACAAACTGCTGCCAGTTCTTGGTGGTGTTGGAGGAGTTTGGGCAAAAATTTTTTTTGAGGCCCCTTGGAAGTGGAGGCCCTAGGCAGTTGCCTTACTAGCCATACCCCAGGGCCGGCACTGCCCAAATCATTTAACACATTTCACCCACAAATTTTACATTAAAAACCACAAATTATTTGTTTATAAACGAACCTCACACGCCAAACAATCTCTTACTTTGCTGCTTAATTGTGTATTTGCCAACATGTTTATAAACGAATATTTATAAATATTGTTTACAAAGATTGATGGAACAACATTTCGTTGTTGCATTTTTTTAGAAGTAACAAGTAGTTGACGAGAAACTTTGATCGATTGAAATTGTTGATTAAAAAAAATGATTAATTGAGATTTTGTCAGGTGACATTTTGCAATTAAAATTTATAAACAAAATGTTGTCACACACACACACACACACACACACACACACACACACACACACACACACATATATATAGCGCCCCTACAACTCCTCGTCTTGAAACCCTGTGGAGAAGGTAAATTGCGAGATATACAGTGCTGTTATGCAGAGCCAGAAATTGAACCCGTGACCATATGGGAACAACGCTGTCACAAGGTTCGTTTTTTGCCACTACGTCATATGCCCCAAGAGCAAAAATAAGTAAGCGCTATCTTGATCTTATATAACGTGGTTGATGGTATGGCGTCTCTGCGAATCACTACGTACTGCCACTTTATCAAGGTGTTCGTGATGGTTGTATAATCTTAGTTGAATAATGCTAAAAGTACCTCGGGACTTACCCCTGAGGTGACCGCCCCCTCACATGGAGGGGGTGGAGCCCACTTCTCGGAAGTGGGCTCCACCCCAAGTGGGCTCCACCCCCTCCATGTGAGGGGGCGGTCACCTCGGAGGTAAGCTCCGAGGTGACTGTAGCATGATCCATCTTAGTTGGGTTGATAATGAGAATCCATTGAACTAAGGGTGGGTTTGAAATCCTTTCTTTTCCATGAAAAACCCTCATTTTCCTTCATCTTTGATTGTTTGTTAGCCATTTTTTTTTATAAGGAAACTATTTCCTTCTTTTCCACTCACTTTTCCATGATTTTGAGGAAAATGGTTCCAGCCGGTAGACGAGAAATTATTTTCCTAGCAAATTCTTTATTTATTTATTTATTTATTTTTTTTTACGTTTGATCATTTTTGTTGTTATTAATTAATATATTTTTTCGCAAAAAAATTAACATTATTATTAAGTACCAATGTATGCAAATATAATATATATATATATATATAGTCAAATTTTACTTTATTTTTCATGATAAATAATGTAAGTCAAACAACAAAAATTGAAAAATTCTCCACTTTTTTCACTTAGAAAATTAAACAAATCAAATACATTAAACTTTCAATTCTCAGGGATTCAATTACCTAAAATTTATTTTCTTTCCAACCAAATTCTACCATCGCTATCAAACGCAGCCTAATGGTCTGTTTCATAAACATTTATTTTTCATGAAAAATGCATTTTTCAAGTGATTTTCTAACTTTTGCATTGTTTCATTACCTAAATTTTCTATGAAATTCGTTTTTCAACTTATGTAGAAATCCGGTGTTTTCCTTAATTTGTAGGAATTTGTTTTCTAGGGGGGATATGATGTTTTATTTTCCACAAAAATTCTTTTATACCATTTTCGTCACGTTTGATCTTTTTTGTTGTTAATTAATTAATTAATTTTTTTTCAAAAACTAATATTGCTATAACGAAGTAGAAATGTGAGAAAAATATTTTTTTTTACTATTAAAATAGCTAAATTTTGCTTTTTTTTTCATGTAAAATAATGTCAATCAATCAACAAAAGTTAAAAAATTCCTCACTTTTTCTATCTAAAAAATTAAACCAATCAAATATATTAAATTTTAAATTTTCAGAAATTCAATTTCGTAGAATTCATTTTCTTTCCACCTAAATTTTACCATTATTATGAAACGTAATCTAAGGGTTAAGTTTTCTCTCAGTATAGCAATGACTACTAGTTCAACTTGTTTGGTTTGAAGTATAGTGCCTAATTTAAGATGTTAAGGGAGTTGTAGGATATCTAATCTGTTGAACTCCTTAGGTATGTTAGATTGTCCATCTTGACTTACTTGGTTCTTGTTTGACAATATTATTTAAAACTCATGTTTTTATCTTATTTTTTATCACACATTTACAAAATAAAATATTTTGAACGTAAATTCAAAATTTTTCAATAATTTTTAATTTCACATTCTTTAAAAATCAATATTCAAAAACTCATCATTCCAGAATAATGATTATCAAATAGGAGCTTAAATTGAAAAGAATCAAGTAAAAAATAACCCCGGTGTATCAAAATATCAATTGATTTCATCATTAAAAAAATCATATTTCAGACTTAAGTTTTCAAGCTGAAATATTTCCCAAGTAAAGAAATAAATAAATAAAAAACCATGTATCAAAATATTGATCATATAAAATTAATTAAAATCAAATATATTACAAATTAATTCCCTGTTTGTCTTAGTTATTGGGGAAAATTGTGATTTGAAATAATATTTTTGGAAGAATGGGATTAAAAATTGTTTAAAAAGTTAAATATTATAAGTTTAACTAAATTAGATGGTTTATATTGGGGATTTTAAAAACTTTGTTTTAAAAAATTGGGGCAAATAGGGATTAAGAGTTCTCAATTTGATGAAGAAAATGATAAGATTCTCTATATATTTGAGAATCTCAAAGACCTTTAATGATGAGGTTATGTCAGATGACCCCTAAACGTTCATCAAAATCAGTGAAATGAATGATTTAATTGAAGTAAAATGGGTGCATTTTTTCATAACCACTGTGATAGTCAAATGGTACCAAAATTTAGAAAGACATTATAAAAATTTCTCAGTGCGAGAAAAAGATTGCTTTTGATCCCTTCTTTTACAGGACAAAGCACGATCAATAATAGTTAAGTGGACCAGGCTGACTTCGGATTTTAATAGCTAGATAAGTGATATACTAACTAGTCGTTGATTGGAAAAAATATCGGAAGAATAGTTTGAATTGGACGATCGAAGGTTATCGGTGGCCTTGATTTTAAACTCGATTTCATAATAAAAGGGGGATAGACCCGATCGAATTTGGCCAAGTCGAGGAGTTTATTCCAATCACGGTATAATGTACTCTATCACAGTAGAAGCAAATGCGATGTCACTGCAAGAAAAAGGTTTCTATCGACCAAAATAGATTGGTCTGTAAGAGCTATTTTATTTTATGAGTTCAAAACGATTTAGTTTGGGCAAGCTGGGTCGGTTTGTTGGTACGTGAAAAAATAGGATTGTGTCTTACGCGATCAAGACAATCCTACCCACTTTAAATTACGTACATGACAAAATTGAAAAGGATGACTAAAAAAATGTTCCGTCTTTTTTCTTTATTTTATCAGATATATCAACTACTAGTGAATCACCCGTGCGATGCAAAAGAAAAAACATCTGGATAAAGATAATTCAATGTGAAATTAGATGAATTATTTAGATAAAATAAATAAATTTCGCAAATAAGAGATAAGATCATCACTTAACATTTATTGGTTTCATATGACTACAAATTTTGATTACTTCTTTATACACAACATTGTTTGTTGATTTTGTTGGTCTTCCATCCTTACCACAAATCAATATCTTTAATCCGGAACGATTTGTCACCCTAGAAATCACAACATAAAATTGTACATGTGTAAACACAAGCTATTTAAGAAGAAGTCGCATATGCGAGAGTGATTGTCCTAACTCTTATTGATAGTCATGGCATATGATACCATAAATGAAAATTGTCTTCTTAGAAATCTAATAGGTATTCTAGAATTAGAAGGGCTCAAAGACGTCCTTGGAATAAAGAACTTGTGTCCTGCATTGTTGTTAGAAAAAAATTGACCTTCTAGGTCGGGTAACCAAGTTTTGTAACTATCAACCTTGTTCCATTGCACAATCCCTATGTATGATAAATATTTCTCAAAAAGAGGATGCATTTTGCTTATCCGCTGCAACGGTACACCATGTGGCACAATAATGATATCCCTATGTTCAGGTTTTGTATCAAAATCCATCGACAATCAATTTGGCAATTTCATCGACAACAAGGAAATCATATCGCCTATCATCGGTCGCCCACCGACCAATAAGTATAAGTCTTACATTTTAAGTATTTTTCTCAATCATCTTTTCTCTAACCGACCTAAACTGCCTACCAATTTGTTGTACTTGTCTAGCATGTCTAGCATATCCTTCAAATCAGAAACTATACAATTATGCACCATTGAATCGCATAACTCACTCCTACTAGGGACATTAAAAGACATAAATTAAATTTTAGACCATCACAACAAAACTATCCATAAACAATATAAATATATAAGTAATAAATACATAATACATACTCCAGACCATTTTTATGCTTTCAACCTCATTAGCATTGTTAATAATGTAAAGTTGAGCAAATTGTAAAGCTCAACCCTCATCAGGAAAGAGACTCTCAATCTTATGATAATTTTAACCGTGTAATCTGAAGACGGGAGGCCATCTACCATTAATATCATGGCATAGTTAATTATTTTTAAAATTTAGACTATATCATTAATAACTATATCATTTCAAAACAATATAAATAAATTTGTTAACTGTTAAAGTTAAAAATATGATATGAGACTTTCTGGAATAAAAAATTAAATAATAATTAATGTAATTGTAAATAAAATTATTTTGATAAATAATCTAATATAGAAAAGAACGTTATTATGCATATATAACAAAGAACATAAAAGTAGGATTATTTATAACAAAATTTAATACAATTTGATTAAATATCCGATATAAATGAAAATGAAAATTCGATATATGATTTGTATGACCGAAAAAAATTATTTATCTATAAGATTGTGACTAATAAAATATCACAATAATTATAAAAAATTATTTATGTATTAAATGTAACTTTCTATAAAAATACTTATTAATTTAATAAAACACAATGCAAAGAAGCCCTAATTTTTAGATGTACTAAATAACTAAAAAATAAAAATATTTATAAAAAGTTTTAAACGATAAGGTTTATTTAGTATTAGATGTGTAATACAATTTCGATATAATTTTGAACTGAAAGTTTTACATTGAATTTATATGATTGAACACAAATACTTATTTGTAAGATTTAAGACATTAAAAGATCAGAATAATTTTATGAAAAAAAAAGGTTTAAATACAAATAATCAAATACAAATAAGTAAAAAATTTCTCCATAAAATTTCTCTATAATTAAGCTTCATTCCATCATTGGTCAAATGTAACAGCAGTGCGAATACAATAAAAACTAAACGTGACGCACCGGGTTCTAATCACCCAATTCGTCACGTCATCGTCTCGTCTAATTTTGAAATAATATTATGCGGAATAAAATAACCTTTCTAATTGGCAAGATTTATTTAAATAAATTTAAAAACTGATAAATTTCAATAGTCTCAAATTTAATGAAATAATATTTGCTAAGACATTTCAAATAAAAGATAATTGTTCAAAATCTTAACATTTCTGAAAATGTGATTATTCAACTGAAACAATAGTGAAATCTAATTATTCAAATATTAATGCCACAGCCTGTCCATCATTCGCCTCCATCTCCAATATCTGCAATTGTTGTTAAAAAGGGGTGAGCATTTCATTGAAATACTCAGTATACTCATCGCCGATTAATAAATTTACATAAAAATTGAACACATAAACATGCAAACATATAGTGACAACTTCATCATAATATTAGGCTTTCGTAACATAGGGTGTTGGTAGTCTCGTCTCATGCAATAAATGCACATAAGTTATGTCAAAGTATAACAAAATCATAATCTCGTCTCCTCTCGTCTCATGCATTTAAAATGCATATAAGTTATGACATGCTCATAATACAAACATTTCATAAGAAATATAAATTCTCGTCTCATCTTATGCAAATATTGTACATAAGTCACATGAAGCATATAATTACGTGCAACTAAAATGTAAACAAATTAATGGGGGCGAGTCTACCTCAATAGCCTATGAGTGTGGTTGAGCAGAAAAATATATTTCAGTTCTCTAGATCTCCGTACGTCTCGTCTAGCCAAAATAAAATAAGATTTGAATTAGTCTCTAGAAATTCAAAGTTTGAAATAAAATTAAAGTTTGGATTTAAAATGAATGATTTTAAAATCTAGGGACTAAAATAGAGTTTTTCGAAAATTAAAGGACTTAGTAAAACGCTGCTTAAAATAATCAGGGACTGGAATAAAGATTTTTAAAACCAAAGGGTTGCAATTTAAAACATTTTAAAAAAAACATGGTTAGGACTAAATAGATGATTTTGAAACTTGGAGATTGAAATATAATTTTACAAAAATCAAAAACATATATTACTCCACACTCTCTCTCTCTGCATTCGGCCAACAGAGGAAGAAAGGGGAAGGGAGCTGGGCGGAGAGTTCTCTCTCCGGTTCACATCGCCGGCCTCGAAGTCGGCGCCAACGCCGCCGAGACGTGGCGGCGACGGGACTGGCATGTGCAAGTGAAAAAAATGTATTTTGAGCATAGTTTGGGTGCGGTTTTTCATGGAAACCGAGGCGGAGCTCGCGGGTTTCTCCGGTGAAAACCGGTGGTTGAGGTATGTAATAGGTTCTTGGGATTTTGGATTTGTATATTTGGGCTTTTGATTTAAGTTTTGGGGAGTTTGTATAACGGGTGTGGTGTGCAGTCGAGGTGGTCACGGTGAGGGGTGGCTCGCGGTTTGGAGTCCGCAGGCATGGGGCTGGCCGTGGTGGTGATGATGATGGTTTCATTGGTGTTGGTTGTGGACTGCGATGGCTTTAGGTTGGGGAAAACGGAGTAATTGCAGTGGTGCTTGTCTGGTCGATGGTGAGTGATTTGGGTGAATTGGTGGATGAAAGTTGCAGGTTTCATGGTCATGTTGGGTTGTCTCGGTGGAGGCTGGTCACGGTGGTGATAATGAAGAAAGAGAAATTTATCGCTGAGGATACTTGAATTCAGAGGTGGTGACGTGAAGAAAGTCTGATCGCGAAATGGGAATTAAAAATGGTTGGATAGATAGTCTTTGGTTTGGTTTCAAATTGTAACTGTAGATAGATTGACTTGGTTAAGTAAATATTTGATAGGATGATGATCATGATTGTCAAGATAAAATGGAAAATTTAAAATTTGAAGTTTTTGATGGAATGATAAACTCCAATTTGAAATAAGATTATCTGGAAATTTTAATTTGAATAAAAAATGAAATTGGGTTTCAAAAAAAGATTTTAAATTTATTGGACGTAAAATCAAGTTGGACTGAAAATCTATTATTTTCGGCTCAAGATTGTATAACTTGGCCAAACAACGTACGTGAACTTTAAATAATGAGTTAAATTATAGCGACACGGATTTTAGCAAATAAAATATTTATTTATTTATTATAAATTAAGAAATTTCTCGGTCGCTACAACCTTACCCCCATAAAATAATTTCGTCATCGAAATTAAAATCACTTGATCTATGATATCTGGATACTTGGCTAAAATCTCATTTTCGCTTTCCCAAGTAGCCTCATCATCCTTGTGTCTACCCCACTGGACTTTGACTAAGGAAATTTGTTTGTTTCTTAAGACATGGACTTTTCTCTCTACAATGCACATGGGTGTCTCCTCATAAGACAAATCTTTCTGAACTGAAAGTGAATGATAATTCACCACATGACTAGGATCATAAACATACTTTCTTAATAGGGAAACATGAAAAACATTGTGAACCGCTGCAAGCTCGGGTGGCAATGCCAAACGATATGCCACATTCCCTACTTGCTCTAATATCTCAAATGGTCCAATAAATCGAGGTCTTAACTTTTCCCTTTTTCCAAAGCGAAAAGTACCTTTCATTGGGATTACCCTCAAAAACACTTTCTCTCCCACCTGAAATACCAAATCTTTCCTTCTCTGATTTGCATAACTCTTCTGTATGTCCTGTGCGGTCTTAATTCACAGTCTAATCTTCTCAATAGCCTCAACTGTTCTTTCAATTAATTCTGGTCCCAACAATTTCTTCTCACCTACTTCATCCCAATAAAGTGGCGATTGACATCGTCGTCCATACAGTGCTTCATATGGTGCCATACCAATAGTAGCCTGAAAACTATTATTGTAGGCAAATTCCACCAATGGTAGGTGATTCTCCCAACTACCACTCAAGTCTAGTACGCAAGCTCTAAGCATATCCTCCAGTGTCTGAATAGTACGCTCAGACTAACTGTCTGTCTGCGGATGGTATGCAGTACTAAAATTTAATTTAGTACACATTGCAATATGCAAACTCTTCCAAAATCTAGAAGTAAACCTCGGATCTCTATCTGAGATAATGGAAGCTGGTAAAATTTTTATTTTATCTTTGATTTCTTGGACTAATTTTATATCTTCCTGGTTAAAAAATCTTTGTCCTGTTGGTGAAGTTTTTGAGTCTAAAGGTCCTGCTATCTTTCCTAGATCTTTTATGAATGGTCTTGTGTAATTCACGAATCCTAAAAATTTTTGGATTTATTTTAACTCTTAAAGTTTGTCTGGAAATTCTAAGTCTTTCTGGGCTATATGTGGTTGTAATTTAATTTCTCCTTGTCCTGTATTTACTCCTAAAAATTCTATGTATTCTTTGAATAATACCATTTTCTTTTTACTAATAATTAATTCATGTTTAATAAATTCTGAACATATAATTTGCAAATGCCCTCTATGTTCTCTCCTATTTTTACTAAAGACTAAGATATCATCTATGTATGCTACAACAAACTTACTATGTTTATTAAATATGCTTTCCATTTTTCTTTGAATAATACTTGGTGCATTTTTTAATCCAAACGGCATTACTAGCCATTCATAGAAACGGCATTACTAGCCATTCGTAGTGTCCTTCTTGACAAGTGAATGATGTCCATCTTATACTGTCTAGGTGCATCTTAATCTGCCAGAATCCTGATTTTAAATCGAACTTACTAAATATTTTACAATCTTGTATTTTATTTATTAAAATTGTCTTATCTGGTATTTTATAAGCATCGTCTATAGTATTATCATTAAGTCTTTTGTAGTTTATAACCATCCTACTTTTTCCTCTGATTATTTCTGAATGTTGTTGATCTATGTGGACTATTCGATTTTCTTATAACTCCTAATTTTAACAATTCTTCTATGTGCATTTTGAAATCTTCAATATCAAGATTAGTGGCTTCTATGTTTTTTGTTCTAATGATTTATTCTGGATTTTTAATTTTTAATTAACAAAAAACTTTGTCTTTTTCCCAATATTTTAAAACATTTTCTCCTAAAATTTCCGTTTTTTCTAATTTGGAGATTAAATTCTCAATTTCTTGTTCTGTTATTAATGTATCATAAACTTTTTCATTATCTTTGAATTCTATAGGTCCAAAATTTTGTTCTTCTAAATATAATTCTTCTAATTCTTCTATTTCATCCTCTAATGGTTCTTTTTCTACAAGTTGACATTCTCTTTCTTTAGTAATTGTAACGCTTCTATTGTCTTTTAATAAAAAATTATTCCTATAATAAAATTTGTTTCTTTTAAGTTTAAAGGTCTAATCCATGTAGAGTCTTTTAGTAATGTATAATCTATACTTAATCCACAATTAGTTTCAAAACTAATTTTACTATTTGGTCTTAATAACTCTGTATATGTATATAAATCTCCACCCAATTGTTGGGCATCTATTGGATTCTTAGATTCTACTATATATTTATCTGGAATTAATTTTTTATTAATTATACAATTACTACATCCTAAGTCTATTAATCCTAAACACTTTATAATATATTCTCCTATTCTTATTTGACATTTTACTTTGATACTCTTAAGTTTTTCTGAATTACATACTACCTAAACATAATTTATTTGTAAGCATTCTAAATTTTGTTCTGATTCTTCAATCATGATTCCTTTGCCTTTATTGGTTTCTAAAATTTCTATTCTTTTTATCAATAATCTTTGCATATCTTCTAAGTTTTCTATTCTTCTTCTTAGTATCCTTATTTCAGAGATTTCAATTTGTTCTTTAGTAATTTCTAATTTTATTTCTTCTTTGTCAATTATTCCCTTGTTTTATAAACATCTAATGCATGCTTCTTTAAAACATTCTAAACATTTTGCTCTTAGTTTCCTAACTGGGTACCAATTACAATAAAAACATGCTACATTGTCGGTTCCTATATTTTTCTGCCAATTATATGTACAGGCTTCTACTGATGTTTCTACTAAATTAATTTCTTCTTCATATTTTGAATTTTCATCTACCTTTATATTTGAAAATTCATCTATTATTTCATAATCGGATTCTTCTTGATTTGATTCTGATTTATCTTCTATTGATACTATACTATATATAGATTCTTTATCAGAACTGTATTCATCTAATTGTATAAGATCTTCATTTGTACATTCAATAAGAGTACTTTTTTTTTGTCATAACTACTTATTCTTTTAGGGCAAGTTCTAGCTAAATGTTCATTACTATTACAAACAAAACAACTAAGCTTATTTTTATAAGTTCTTTCTAGTTTAAATTTTCTCACATGTCTTTTTTTCATCTAAATAAGGTTTTCTTTTATTTGATTTTCTCAAGAAATATATTTTCTTTGTTGGTCTTTTATTATTCTTCTTATACTTTTTCTTAAAATTTTTAGAGCTTGAGGCTCCATAAGTTTGTGGGGTGAAAATATCTTTATAAAACTTATAATCTGTCTTTTTTAGTTGTGTTTGAATTTGTAATTCTACACATCTACCTTCTAAACATCTGATTATATGTTGGATTCTATGTCCTATGCTCCATTTCTTTTCTGGTTGTTCTCTTACTGATATCAAATTATTCCATGATTCTGTTATTTCTAATCCTAATGGTCCTGGTAGTTTATGAAATAATTTCTTTCCTATTTCTTGATTAAATGTATTCCCTGAGATTGAAGTTAAATAATAGTATTCATTTAAAATTTTTTTTTTTACATATTTTCCTATAGTCCATTTATATAAGTTAAGTTGTTCAAGATCTCTCATAGTTTTTCTTTGTATACTCATATGTCAAGAGTTTGGATCTGCTCCAGTAATTAAGATCTGTATTTTATTAACGAAATTATATGGATTACTTCCTAATGTAACGAGCTGGTCAAATTCTTCTTTTCTTTCTAATTTATAGGCTTCCCACATTGCCTCAGTACTTTCTCCTAGAAATGTTTCTAAGTACCTACACATGTCTAAGGGTTCCATTTCTTGAAAGTTTCTATTGTAGTGTCCTATGATTGTGTTTTTCCATACGTCTATAACATTTGTCCATGTCTGTGGATCATGTGCTGTTATATTTAACATCTGGGCTTTTGAAGCTGCTTGAAATTCTATTTTATTTTCTAAAGGTCTTTCACTTCCTTTAGCTATATATCTTTTGTTTTGCGAGGGTTCATTATATGTAGTATAAGCTGCCCTAGGGGGGAATCCTTCTCCATAAATAAGTGTCTCATGTTTTGTAGTCTTGTCAAAAGGAGTTTCATCAAAAATTCTATATGTATTCGTTTCTTCCATAAGGTCTTTTGCATAACTGTAATTTGTAATATCTAATTTATTATCATTAAATTCTTCTTCTATTATTCCTATCCTAATATTTTGTTCTGGATCATAATATAGGTATTCATTTTCTTTAATTTGTTTTGAAATATACATTTGGTCTTCTAATTCTAGTAATTCTTCTTTATTGAGATTTGTTCCTAATTCTTTTGGGAAAATGATTTTATCTAAATCTTCTCCTATTAATTCTATCTGAACATTTTCCATAAATGGTTCTTTGATAAGTGCTTTACTAACACTTAAATTGTGCACTTAAAACCATGGACTAATCATAATTTGATCCTATCTGAGTATTATTAACGCATTTTGTATTTCATGTTGACAAGATCATAAAGGAAGAGAAAAGAAGAAAAAATGACCAAAATGCACTTAAAACTGAAGATTGAGGACCTTGGGTGCAAATAAGTTACGGCCGTAACACATATATTCACGGCCGTAAACGTTTTCATATCATTATGCAAAAAGGAGCAAAAACCATATTACGGCCGTAAACAAACAGTTACGGCCGTAACCTTCAAATCATGAAAAATCTGCAGAACCCAAGTTACGGCCGTAAAGGATATGTCACGGCCGTGACTTGCCCGTCAAGAATTTCCTTATTTTGAATCTTTCCATAATTTTGGTATGTCTTGAGCCCAAAGTTAGGGCACGAATTTGATGCTATAAAAAGGGAAGTTCATGACATGAAAAGGGGGGAAAAATTGTTGAAAGGAGAGCGGCTTGCTTGGAGTTTGGAAGAAAAATTAAGCGACTCGAGAAGGTGAATCAAGAGAGAAAAATTCCAGAATTCTTCATGGCTTTAAGCGGCTAAGTTCTCCATCTAGTTTGAAAGGGGACGTTGTATTTTAATTACTTTGTTCATCATTTTTCCAAACTAGTAACGTAGTTCTAAATTCTTTACTTTCATTGTTGGATTTTTATACGTTTTTAATTCAATCGATGCAATACTTTATTTGATTAAGGTCTTATCATTTAATTTATTGTATTGAGATTTTCTATTTTGAATAATTGGATCCGTAATCATCTTTTTGTTCAAATCATAGTAGCAAGTGGGAATTTAGTATTTCCATAGAAAATTCCAAATTAGGTTAACTTTCACGAGCTTGTGTGATTGATAATCTAATTCACCCTGATTCTTCTCAATCATTATATAGTTGTTGTCTTTAATCTAAAGAGCTTGTTTTAGGTTATTCAATGGCTAATGTTTGATTAGAGAGTTTATTCTAATTAAATGCAACAACGGAAGAATAGTAATAGTTAGAGCTTATTAACTATTTACGGGTGATAAATCAAAGAAGAAATTGAACTCGCGTTGCTTGGAAAATGATAACACTGTGATAGAATACAACTAAAACTGAGAACTAGGATTTTTCAATAATTGATTTATATTCTATCCATTTTGTGTTTTTTTTTTAATTTCAAGTCATTCATAATATTTGAACTCAAAACACCCCCCATATATTCTGATTGACACATCACTAAATTAGTTCCCGTTCCTTGTGGGATCGACTCTTACTTCCGCTATTACAATTAAATTTGATGATTTGCAAGTAAAATATTTAATTAAATTCTGGTGCGTAACCGACGCGCATCAAATTTTTGGCGCCGTTGCCGGGGAACGGTTAACCAATTTAGTGTTTAATCAATTAGAATTTTATATTTGTTCTGCATTTTAATTTTTTTTATTATTTTCACTTTATTTCTATATTTTTTCAAAATAAAAATAAAAATAAAGATAAAAATAAAAATAATAATTATTTGTGCTTCTTTGCTTATATGCTTAAAACTCGATCAACTAATCTTTAACTTTTTTATCTTGACCCATAAATTGAGAGAACTTTTCGACAACAAAGGAGAGCAACACGAAAAATGGCGGCTAATAACCTCAACAACAGAACTCTTAAACAACTGGCTACTCCCGATGTGGCTCAACAACCCTTGTGTATTACATTCCCAACAGTTGAAGAAGGAAAAACTTTTGAGCTTAAATCTGGGCTCATCAACTTATTACCGACTTTTAGAGGGAACCCTGGTGAAGATCCGTATAGACACCTAAAGGAGTTTCATGTGGTTTGCGACAGTATGAGACCCACGGGCATTACCGAGGAGCAAATAAAAATGAGAGCTTTCCCATTCTCATTGAAGGATGCCACCACTGACTAGCTTTATTGTCTACCATTGGGAACTGTTATTACTTGGAGTGACATGAAAAGACTTTTCTTAGAAAAATACTTCCCTGCATCGAGAGCCGGTACAATCAGAAAGGAGATATGTGGGGTGCGCCAGAACAACAACAAAACATTGTATGAGTATTGGGAGCGTTTCAAGAAGCTTATCTCTAGCCGCCCCCATCATCAGATTAGCGAGCAACTCTTGGTGCAGTATTTCTACGAAGGTCTAGCACCGATGGATAGAAGGATGATAGACGCAGCAAGCGGATGTGCGCTAATGGACAAGACACCGGAGCAAGCATGGGCTTTAATATCCAACATGGAGGAGAACACTCAGCAATTCAGCTCAAGTAGGGATTCGCAAGTCCGCCGTGTGAACGAGGTTAGTAGTTCCAATATCGAAGGTCAATTATATGAACTAACGAATCTCGTTAAGCAACTTGCTATAGGGAACTCAAATCAAGTCAAAGCATGCGGAATCTGTTCGAACTTTGGACATCCAACAGATACTTGTCCGGTGTTGCAAGACAAAAACAATGAACAGGTAAATGCTGCAGGAGGTTTCCCTTTTCAAAGGTAGCAGTACAACCCGTACTCCAACACTTACAACCCCGGGTGGAGAGATCACCCTAACTTGAGCTACGGAAATAACAAACCCCCAGGTTTTACTCCAAACAAGCCAAAAGGACAATTCCAGCAGGAAGGAACTTTCCAACCACAGTGGCAATATCAACAAAGGCCTCAAAATTCAGGTATGTCTCTCAAAAATATGGTAAAAATGTTGGCAACTAACACGATGCAATTCCATCAGGATGCCAAATCAAGCATTCAAAACCTGGAAAATCAAATGAGCCAAATGGCTACTGCCATAAATAGATTGGAGGTGCAATCTGAAGGGAAGTTACCATCGCATCCCAAGGTGAACCCCAAAAACGTGAGCGCCATAACTCTCTGATACGATACGATCCGGACCAGGCATCGAAGGGCAAAGTCGAGCCATTGGCAATAGGACAGTGATCTACGTGCTAAACGGAGTAAGTTTCATGTTGGGATCGAGCCGGGAAGAAGAAAGGATCAAGCCGAGCCGAGTAAATGAAATTATTTGGGTAGAAAAGCCATTACGGCCGTAACCCATATATTCACGGCCGTAAATCTTACTATCATGGCCGTAACCAATTATCGAAGAAAAATGATGAATTCCAGCAGAACGAGGCTTACGGCCGTAACATTCAAAAACGGGCATTTCACGGCCGTAAGAGATTCGTCACGGCCGTAACTGATGGTACAGTTTTGGATCAGAGAGGCCATTACGGCCGTAAAAGAATTCTTCACGGCTGTAATTGAGCAGCGCCAGGTTTTGCGTGTTTTTTTTATAATTATTTTGTTTCCTTTTTTATTTTAAGTTATTTGCATATTTTGGAATTTTAGCTTAATTAGAATTCTATTTTGGGTAAATTAATGATTAGGTTATTTTGGTTATTTATATTATTTACCATGATTGTAAAAAAACAGTTTGAGTTTTGAGATTAATAATATTTGGGAGAGGATTCTCCAAATTGAAAGGTTGAGTTTTTCCCTTTCTTTCGAACTTATCAAAGATCCGTTCTTTGTGGCGTTCACCCAACGAACTTATCAAGGAATTGACAACCCTTGTGGCGTTCACCAATCTTGGTTCTTCAATCCACATCGTCATAAATTGCGTCGTGATTGTCGGGAGAAGGTTTTATCGTCAAATCTATCTTTTAATTTTCATTATTTTCTTCGTTTTCTTGTTATTTTCGTGTCAGCTCTGATTTAGATCTTTCGTAGGTTTTAATTGAGTTGTTTCCGCGTTGTTCGACGAGATTCCACTACTGGGATCGCGTCATCTGGTATCAGAGCTTGGATTCTTGGATTTCTTGATTTTATTTTCGTGTTCTTCGCGTTCTTCATGTCAGTCATAAATTTTTTCAGTTTGATCCATAAGAGTTAGTCCCAAAAATTCAAAAGTGTTTTTCTTCTTCGTTTTTCGTCCAAATCCAGTTCTCTTTTTTCTGCCATACTCGTAGTCCAATTCTCTGGCAGATTGAAAAAAATTCCAAAAATTTCCAAATATTCCGAATTTCCTTGTTCGTGTCTTAAAAATGTCTGATAGAGAGGTTTCCACATCTTCATCTTCTATTGGAGACAGAAAACAGCTTGGGGTGTGAATAGAAGGAATGAACAGGGTAATAATGATATTGCAGCAATGAGGGCACAATTTGAGAGGTTTATGGCTCAGATGGAGAATCGAGGTGCAGAACGTGAACAAAGACCTCGTGATCAATCTCATGATGGTTCTTGAGTTAGGAGAGGTAATAGGCGTGAGTTGGTATGGATGATGAGGACATGGGAAGTGAAAGTGGAAGTATATCTTTGGGAAGTATACGAAGGAGGGATAGAGGAGATAGGTATGAGAGGAGGCAGGATAGGGAGCGTCGTGATGCTAGGAGGCATCGTGGGGGTAGAGATTTTGTTGATGATGACCTTGGAAAAATTAAAGTGAAAGTACCATCGTTCCAGGGTAGGAGTGATCCGGAGGCGTACTTGGATTGGGAGACGAAGGTCGAACGGCTTTTTGATTGTAATAATTATTAGGAAAAGAAGAAGGTGAAATTAGCCGTGATTGAGTTCACCGACTACGCAAATATTTTGGTGGGATCAACTAGTGACGGGTAGGAGGAGGAACCTTAAGGAGCCGGTGGAGACTTGAGGTGAATTAAAAACCATAATGAGGAAGCGGTTTGTGCCGAATCATTATTATAGGGATATTTACCAGAGTCTGTAGGGTATGACTCAGGGATCGAGGAGTGTAGAGGATTATCACAAGGATATGGAGGTGGCGATGATTCGGGCTAACGTGGTGGAGGACAGGGAAGCTACGATGGCTAGGTTTTTAAGTGGGCTGAACAGAGATATATTCAATGTCATTGAGCTGTAACACTATGTGGAGCTAGAGGATATGGTGTATATGGCCATGTAGGTGGAAAGATAGCTAAGGCGAAAGGGGGCAGCAAGACACTCACCATCTTATCCTACATCACAACCGAAGCAGGAATTCAACGTTGAACATAACCTGAAAGGGAAGGAGGAGCCTACAATGAAAGGTAAAAATATTTCTGATTCTCAAACTACTCGGGATAGAAATATTAAGTGTTTTAAGTGCTTGGGTACGGGTCATATAGCATCCTAGTGTCCAAATAGGAAGCTAATGATCTTGCGTGATAATGGTGAAATTAGTTCCGAGGATGAATTTAAGGGAATGCCTAAGTTAGTGGATGTTGGGGCTAGTAGTAGTAGTGATGAGGAAGGTCTGACCTATGCTGTTAAAGATTCACTTGTCAATCGGCGTGTCCTTAGTACTAGGGTCAGGGTGGATGAAATTGGTGAGCAAAGGGATAATCTCTTCCATACTAGATGCTTAGTGGGTAAAAAGGTTTGTGGTATGGTGATTGACCGGAGAAGTTGTACTAATGTGGTTAGTACAATGTTGGTTGAGAAATTGGGTTTGAGCTTGATAAAACACCTGAACCCTTATAAATTGCAATGGCTGACCGAGTCGGGAGAAATTAAGGTAAAAAAGCAGGCTAGGGTCAATTTTTCCATCGGGGATTATAAGGATGAGGTGGTTTGTGACGTGGTACCTATGCATGTTGGCCATATTTTTTTGGGGAGACCCTGGCAACATGATAGGAGGGTAGTGCACGATGGGTTTAAAAATCGATATTCTTTCGTGAAGGGTGGAAAAAGGATCACTCTTGCTCTGCTATCACCAAAAGAGTCCAAGAGGACAAATTGAAAATAAAGAGCGAGTTTGAGGGGAAAAATAAGAGCGTTGAGGCCACGACTTCAGAAAAAGGAGAGGGTGTGAAAATTGAAAACAAGAGAGTTGAGGCCATGACCTCAGAAAAAGGTGAGCTTGAGAGTGAAAAGAAAAAGAAAAGAGAGTCCACCACAAAAATGAGTTTATTTGTATTTACTAACACATCCCTCCCCAGTTCTACTAAATCTGTTTTGCAGGGACATAAATCAAACCATGAACTTAAGGCCGGGAAGATATCCGCTGGCAAAAATGAGCAGCCCAAAAGTCTAAAAGATCACACGAAGCTTAAAAATGATCATCGAGCCTCGAAAACAGGGGGAGTCTGAAAAGCCAGCTAAAAATGGATTCGAGGTCAAATCCTTTTCAAGAGAGGGAGTATGATATGACCCGGACAAGGAATCGAAGGGCAAAGTTGAGTCATTAGCAATATGACAGTGATCTACGTGCAAAACAGAGTAAGTTTCATGTTGGGATCGAGCCGGGAAGAAGAAAGGATCAAGCCGAGCCGAGTAAACGAAGTTATTTGGGCAAAAAAGTCATTACGGCCGTAATGGAGGACCTTCACGGTTGTAACCCATGAATTCCAGTAGAACGAGGCTTACGGACGTAAGCCTCGAAGTTACGGCCGTAACATTCGAAAACGGGCATTTCACGGCCATAAGAGATTCGTCACGGCCGTAACTGATGGTACAGTTTTGGATCAGAGAGGCCATTAAGGCCGTAAAAGAATTCTTCACGGCTGTAATTGAGCAGCGCCAGGTTTTGCGGGTTTTTTTTTTTTATAATTATTTTGTTTCCTTTTTTTATTTTAATTTATTTGCATATTTTGGAATTTTAGCTTAATTAGAATTCTATTTTGGGTATATTAGCGACTAGGTTATTTTGCTTATTTATATTCTTTACCATGATCGTAAAAAAACAATTTGAGTTTTGAGATTAATAATATTTGAGAGAGGATTCTCCAAATTGAAAGATTGAGTTTTTCTCTTTGTTTCGTACTTATCAAAGATCCGTTCTTTGTGGCGTTCACCATACGAACTTATCAAGGAATTGACAACCCTTGTGGTGTTCACCAATCTTGGTTCTTCAATCCGCATCGTCATTAATTGCGTCGTGATTTTCGGGTAAAGGTTTTATCGTCAAGTCTATCTTTTAATTTCTGTTATTTTCTTTGTGTTCTTGTTATTTTTGTGTCAGGTCTGATTTAGATCTTTCCTAGATTTTAATTGTGTTGTTTCCGCGTTGTTCGACGAGATTCCCTGACAGGGATCCCGTCACTCTCCAGAGTGGAAAGGAAGTTGAGGGCCCACAAATGGAACCGGTTGCACCTGAAACGGAGGAAGATGAAAGGGAAGGAGTCGGGAAGAGAACGACACTTCGCAAAACTCTCAGGTAAAAACTGAATCCCATTTAAATGTTAAACTAACACCTCCACCTTTCCGTAGCAGGTTAGCAAAGACAAATAGAGAGACCAAAGAAAAGGAGATGTTGGAGATGTTCAGAAAAGTGGAAATCAATATTCCGCTATTGGATGCTATCAAGCAAGTCCCCCGGTATGCAAAGTTTTTAAAGGATCTATGCAATAACAAATGGAAGCTGGTGGGGAACGAGAAGGTAAGAATGGGGGAAAGCGTTTCAGCCCTATTTCAAAGGAAATTGCCTCCAAAGTGTAAAGACCCAGGTATGTTTACTGTGCCATGTCAAAGAGGTAACACCAAGGTAGATCACACACTGATAGACTTAGGAGCATCCATTAATGTAATGCCTAGATTTACTTACATTGCGTTAAACCTTATTAAAATGACTAAAACAGATGTTATCATCCAACTAGCCGACCGTTCCAATGCATATCCAGACGGACTAGTTGAGGATGTGTTAGTAGGAGGGTTGGTATTTCCGACGGACTTTTACGTGCTAGATATGAATGATGATCACTCCCCTAATTCGACCCCTATATTGTTAGGTAGACCATTTTTGTGGACGTCCCAAACCATAATTGACGTAAGAAAATGGGTGTTGACCATGGAATTCAATGGGGAGGTAGTGCAATTTAATATCTACAATGCAATGAAACATCCAAATGATATGTGTGCTGCCTACTTTATTAATGTCATTACTCCTGCAGTTCAGAAAATATTTGAGTTAAATTGCAGGGATGAGCTAGAAACAGCTATTGTGGAGTCGTTAGGGCAAAATGATAACAACGAATTGGGCATGAGCAAGGAATTAAAAGATGGAATTGTTGCACTTAATTCACTAGGACCTGCACCACGCAGGTATGCTGTCAAAACAATTCAGCTAACGGAGTATCCTAACAAATTGCTACCTTCTATTTTGCAGGCCCCAGTGGTGGAAATGAAGTCTCTACCCGCCCATTTGAAATATGTATTTCTTGGAGATGAAGAAACACTTCCAGTAATTGTTTCATCCAACCTCACCAAGTTGGAAGAAGACAAACTGGTTCGGGTTCTTCGAGAGCACAAGGAGGCAATTGGTTGGACCATAATGGATATCAAGGGAATCAGCCCGTCAATCTACATGCATCGAATATTGCTTGAGGAAGGAGCTTAACCATCAAGACAGGCCCAGAGGAGGCTAAATCCAGCAATGATGGACGTGGTGAAGAAAGAAATTTTGAAGCTGTTAGGAGCAGGAATGATTTACCCAATTTCAGAAAGCAAGTGGATCAGTCCAGTACAAGTGGTGCCAAAGAAATCTGGAGTAACGGTGGTAGAAAACAAAGATGGAGAACTTGTACCGACTAGGGTCCAAACTGGATATCGCGTATGCATCGACTACAGGAAGGTAAACGCTGACACTCGAAAGAATCATTTTCCCCTTCCCTTCATGGATCAAATGTTAGAAAAGTTAGCTAATCATTCCCATTACTATTTTTTAGATGGTTTCTCTGGATATTTTAAAATTACCATTACTCCAGAAGATCAAGAGAAAACCACGTTTACTTGTCCTTTTGGCACGTTTCCATATAGACGCATGCCCTTCGGGTTGTGTAATGCTCCCGCAACATTCCAATGTTGTATGATGAACATTTTTTCTGAATATATAGGACAAATTATAGAGCTGTTCGTGGATGATTTTAGTGTGTGGGGTGACTCATTTGATGCATGCTTGGATAACTTGTCATTAATTTTGAAATGATGCATTGACACTAACCTAGTCCTAAATTGGGAGAAATGCCATTTTATGGTAGATAAGAGAATTGTTTTAGGTCATGTAGTGTCGGAAAAGGGGATAGAAGTTGATAAGGCTAAGGTGGACCTCATATCTGCATTACCTTACCCCGCCAATGTGCGGGATATACGATCTTTTCTTGGGCATGCAGGTTTTTATCGCAGGTTTATCAAGGACTTTTCCAAAATTGCATCACCACTGTGCAATTTGTTGCAAAATGATGTACCATTTGAATTCACAGAGTTGTGCAAAAAGGCCTTTGACCAATTGAAGGAGCGGTTGACTATGCCCCCGATCATTTAACCACCAAACTGGGATCTTCCATTCGAAATAATGTGTGATGCCAGTGACTATGCAGTGGGAGTAGTCTTATGGCAATGGGTTGGCGGGTTGGGAGAGCGGCCCATGTGATTTACTATGCCTCCCGAACCCTGAATCAGGCCCAATCGAACTATACCACCACTGAAAAGGAACTTCTATCTGTGGTATTTGCTTTAGAAAAATTTCTTCCTTATTTATTAGGTTCTAAAGTAATTATTTTTACAGATCATGCAGCATTACGGCACTTGTTTAAAAAAAAAGATGCAAAGCCAAGAATAATCTGCTGGATACTTTTATTACAAGAATTTGACTTGGAAATCAAGGATAAGGAGGGGTCCGAAAATGTAGTTTCCGACCATCTTAGCAGGGTAGTGAAGCCCGAACACGACCTACCTCTGCATGAAACCTTCCCAGATGAGGGTTTATTTGCTATCATAGCGAATACCACATGGTATGCTGATTTGGTTAATTACATAACCTTTAAACTAATTCCTACTTGTTTTTCGCAGGCACAAAATCATAAGATGATGATGGACGCTAAATATTACATTTGGGATGACCCATACCTGTGGAAAAGGTGCCCTGACCAAATCATTAGAAGATGCGTGCCCGAAGCAGAATACCAATCAATCCTTACCTTTTGCCATTCATATGCATGCGGTGGCCATTTTGGACCTAGAAGGACGGCACAAAAGGTATTGGAAAGCGGGTTCTTTTGGCCGATCCTTTTCAAAGATGCTTACATTTTCTGTAAGTCTTGCGATAATTGCCAAAGAACAGGTAACTTATCCCAACGAGATCAAATGCCTCAAAACCCCATAATTGTATGTGAGATTTTTTTACGTTTGGGACATTGATTTCATGGGACCCTTCCCCCTGTCATTTGGTTGTAATTACATTCTTCTAGTTGTTGATTATGTTTCGAATGGGTGGAGACAAGTGCCACACGTACTAATGACGCTAAGGTTGTTGCAGATTTTGTGAAAGCTAACATTTTTAGCAGGTTTGGAATACCCCGAGCAATGATCAGTGACAGAGGGACACACTTTTGCAACCGAACTATTGAAGCCCTGTTAAAAAAATATGGAGTGATGCACTGGGTATCCACCGCGTATCACCCCCAAACTAGCGGGAAAGCAGAAATCTCCAACAGGGAAGTGAAGTCCATTTTAGAGAAAACAGTTCGACCAGACTGGAAGGATTGGAGTATTCGACTCGATGATGCTTTATGGGCCTACCGAACCGCTTACAAGATGCCAATTGGTATGTCTCCATACCGATTGGTATTTGGAAAGCCATGCCACCTACCCGTGGAAGTTGAACATAAAGCATACTGGGCCATCAAGCAATGCAATATGGATTGGGGAGCAGTAGGAGATCATAGGAAGCTCCAATTGCAAGAATTGGACGAAATTCTGAATGAGGCTTACGAGAATGCAATGATCTATAAAGATCGAACTAAAGCATTCCATGATCAACGCATATCTTGAAAAAGCTTTTGTGAGGACCAGAAAGTGCTACTGCTTCAATCCCGGCTCAAATTGCACCTAGGTAAGCTTCGTTCTCATTGGGTAGGTCCTTTTGGTGTTACTAATGTATCTCCGCATGGTGCAGTCGACATTAGGAGCTTGAGAACGGATAAAAATTTCAAGGTCAATGGGCACCGTCTCAAGCCGTATTATGAGGGATTCCAAACTGAAAACTTGGAGGTGATTGCACTGGAAAACACCAACATGGGGAAGTAGTCCCGCACGGACTCTGTCGAGCCAACGACAGTAAATAGCGGCGCTGTTCTGAAGGCAACCCGAGAGGGGAGTTTCTTTACCTCCTCGACTCTTTATTTTCGTATTTTCATTTTTGGTTTATTTTATTTCATTTAGTCATTTCATTCACACACATAAAAAAATAATAATATTTCAGTGCCCAACTTACGGCCGTAAGACATCTCTTTACAGCCGTAACGTAATTCCAGTCAGTTTATTCAGAGGCCAACTTACGACCAACTTACGGCCGTAAGACATCTCTTTACAGCCGTAAAGTAATTCCAGTCAGTTTATTCAGAGGCCAACTTACGACTGTAAGACATATATTTACGGCCGTAATTGATTCTTTCAAATTTTTTTCCAGATTATGACTTACGGCCGTAAGACATATATTTAAGGCCGTAAACCCTGAAATTTCAATTTTTAAAATACGCAGCTTTCCCTCAAAACTGTATAAACCCTTTTGTCTCCCTCTCCTCCACTTTTCATTCTCGCCATTTCTCCATTATCACCCCCTTCATTTTTTTTACAAAAAGAAGATTTTAGGATCCACCTTCACCTCCATCCCATAATTCACTTGTTCACAAGGATTTAAGGTATGCCTTTTTCAATTTGTCTTCTTCTTTTTGGCATGGGTAACGTCTCTATATACATGGGTGTCTCGATTTGTGCCTTTCCAATGATTGATTGTGCATTGTTGAGTGTGTTTGTGATTTGGGACATAGCCTTTATATATTTTTTTTTCCAATGGCATCTCCACTACGGTTGCACTCCATGTGTTCGATAAAACGTCTAGGAGAGTTTGAAGTGTTTGTTTGCTTTAAATTTTGACTCGAATCCCTATTATGCTAGTATAAGTGTATTGATGTCGTGATAGGAGTTCAATGGAAGGGAAAGATTGGTGTTTGATCTTGATTGCTTTATATATATATACATATATATATATATATATATATATTAATGGTTAATTAGGTTAAGGGCTCCAATTTTTTACTCCACATTAGCCTAAGTTGTGACTCTACATCTTTGTTTTGGTTTGTCATAATGGATATTGTCACATGGATTTGACGAACATCGCATGACCCTTGCATTTAATGTGTTCCATCTAAAGAACACATGTTAGGATCCTTGTGCTTGTGCCCTTATTTATTCCATTGCCTGACATTGGGGCTTGAACGATTAATTGCATATTTCATTCCACGAATTATTTCCTTCCATGACTAACTTTTGTGTACGTCATGTTTTTCATGTCAACATTAATTTGAGCATTGACCATTACGCACTACTTGCTTGAGTACATTTTCTTTTAAATTACTGTCCCGCTCGACTAATTCACTCATTTCTTCTACAGGATTTTCTATGGCTCCACCGACAAAGAAAGGGAAGCAAGTGGCGGGGGAATCCTCATCAGAGCCCCGCCAAGAGAAGAGTCAGTCTAAGCTATGCATTAAGGAACGACTATTCCTCCCAGAGGACTTTCAAGAATGGCGGAGCGCTGACACAGTCATTGCTCCTCGAAAGTTTTGGGCCCGCTTCGTGGAATTCGGCTGGGTAAAATTCGCAAGCGATCTTCCTTTTGGGAATCCCCCGCTCGTATTCAAGTTCTACACTCAATTCAACAAAGAAATTGGAGATGAGGGATCGCTTGATTATCACCACACCAGGGTCGCAGGGAAGTGAATTAAATTCGATAAAGAGGTGGTGGAAAACTACTTGGGGATAAATAGTACTGGAGCCGTCCCTATGACATCCAATTCAGGAGCTTTCTTTCCGGACCAGGAGGTACTCCGTTTGGCTTTGAAGCCCGAACTCCACGACTCCATTAATGTCATACACCCGCACCATAAGAATCGGGATTTACAGAGGGACGCTTGCTACCTGCATCAGTGGGGGTCGGGGAGTCTATTTCCATCCACTAGCCTCACTACGGTGTCTATCCGTTACCTTCGGGTCAACTATGCTATCTCCAGGGCGATTAAATTTGACTTGGGACAGCACATTTATGACACTATTTCCACCTATGCTAGCCTGATGCCATAGAAGCGGGGGATGCCCTTCCCTTGCTTGATTACCGCCTTATGCCGGGCTCAACGAGTTCCCGCTGCAGTGAGTGACGACACTTTGGGGCATGGAAATTGCCTCACGAAGGCGAGTTTGGAAAACGCTTGCAGGCAGATCGTCGCCAAGCGAGGTCGGGGGGATGGTGATTCGGGGGAGTCCGATGATGATCAAGGCTCCGAGGAACCCGCTGCACGGGAAGGAATACTACAGCCTCCAACTCCTACACCTTTTGAGCTGCAGATGCTAGAGATGATGCAAGCCTTCCAGAATCAATTGAATGCCATGCAAGAGGATCAACAACTCATTCTGGAAGAGCAGAGAGCCCTTCGGGAGGAGATTCGACGAATGCGGAGACCCCGGGACGATCCACCGCCACATTAGACCCGAGGGAGTTTCTTTTTTTTTTTCCCCCTTTTACTGTTTATCTTTATTTTGCAATGAGGACATTGTTTTGTCTAAGTGTTGGGGGGGAATTGATTTTAAGCTTAATGTCTTTATCTTCTTTCTGTAGTTGAAACGTTAAATTCATGTTGAGTCAGCATCCATTTTAATCTTGTTCTCTACTTTTGTTACCTATCTATGCTACTTAGGTCTTAAACCATACTTTGATAGGAAGCGGCCCCACTTTTGGTTCATTTTTTTTGAAAGATCATTGCATAATTGGATATAAATTGAGCACATAGAGATGATCTCGTCCAAAACTACAAGAATAGGTTGAAAATGAAAAGTAAAATTGTCAAATGTCTACAACCTAGTCAGCCCAAATAGGAATAGACATATTATCCCTTCATATGTAACCCTAAGCGCCCCAATCCCAACGGAAATTATTAGACTTTTGTGAGTAGTCATGGTTTGAATACTTTTAAACACTATCCTCAACCAATGGATTCAGATTTGGAATAAAGATCAAGCAATGACCTATAACTCATAATTGGATGGGAGAAACACACATTAACCATAATTTGTGAGTTATTAAGCCTAAGAGCTGTTCTTAATACTTATGAGCTCGTAATTCTTTGATGTGTGTCCTGCATGGTTGGGTTATACTTGGATGTGCTTTTCTGTGCGAACTGTTGTAGCTTCTTAACTTAAGTGCAAACTATAGCGAAGGCAATAGGTTAATCCAAATTGGACCTGCTAAAAGAGCCTACCTTTCTACATGGACCAATAGAAGCCCCTTTGAGCTTTAACCTTTCTTTGAATCTTTGATGCCACAATACAAGCCACGAATACCCTTTCTTTCGCATTGTCTCTGTTTTGAACCCATAGAGAAGGGATTCGCAAGCTTTTGTTGATTAAGGATCATGCTGTGGTCTAAGTCTAAGAAGTTGCAATGGTTATCTTGTGTTGAGCGATGGTTGTGTAATGGACTGAATTCAGGGGAATGTAATTCTATCTTATGCCAATTGGTGACTGCGTAATAATTTGAATAAAAGAGAAAAAGTTGCAGTCTGTACTCGAAAAAAAGAAGAGAGAAAAAGCAATGAAAAGAAAGTGTATTTAAAAAAAAAAAAATCAAGTGTGAACAAAGTTGGGTAGAGTGAAACAATGAAGTTCGTATTGAGAATGAAGGAAGTAATGTGATTGTGAATTAACTTGGTTTGCGAAAATCCTTCTCGACTCAGCCTAGATATATCTGTTTATCCTACCCAACCTGAAGCCCCGTTACAACCAAAATAAAGACCTTTGCTTTGCACTTGTGTTATTGTTGGCTCCAGTTATGACATTTAGGCAGTCTGTGGTACTGACTTATCCATGCAGTGAGCTGAGCAAAAATTCTAACCCTTATACACTTTGTGCGAAGAGAGAAATATCTTGTGAGGGTGTTAACCCCATTACATTTACTTATGAGTGGTTTGAATTGCTTGGTCTAGGGTTTGTGCTATGAATGTGGTTGGGGATAATGTGTTGACTGAATTCACATCATGAACAACTTGGTTTACATGAGAAATTTCTTCCGAAGTTGGGAGAAACTATTTTCTTTGTAGTCACTCATAAATGATTGGGAGGTGAGTGCTAACGAGAGGTGAAAGGAAATAAGCCATAACGAGCCATGATTGGGATGGGAAATAGAGGGCGTTGCATCTCTAGCACACACTAACACAATTTGATCATGCAATGGAACATTTTTGCTAAAGAAAAGTGGGTTGGAACCTCAAGTCTCTAAATTGTAATATGTTATTTGAGTCCTATTCTTTTCTCTGTCTATCTTTGTTCGAGGACGAACAATGGTTTAAGTGTGGGGGGGGGGGGGGTTTGATAAGTGCTTTACTAACACTTCAATTGTGCACTTATAACCTTGGACTAATCATAATTTGATCCTATTTGAGTATTATTAACGCATTTTGTATTTCATGTTGTATAGGATCATAAAGGAAGAGAGAAGAAAAAAAATGACCAAAATGCACTTAAAACTGAAGATTGAGGACCTTGGGTGCAAATAAGTTACGGCTGTAACACATATATTCACGGCCGTAAAGGTTTTCATATCATTATGCAAAAACGAGCAGAAACCATATCAATGCCGTAAACAAAAAGTTACGGCCGTAACCTTCAAATCATGAAAAATCTGCAGAACCCAAGTTATGGCCGTAAAGGATTTGTCACGGCACTAACTTGCCCGTCAAGAATCTCCTTATTTTGAATCTTTCCATAATTTTGGTATGTCTTGAGCCCAAAGTTAGGGCACGAATTTGAGGCTATAAAAAGGGAAGTTCATGACAGAAAAAGGGTGGAAAAAGTTGTTGAAAGGAGAGCGGCTTGCTTGGAGTTTGGAAGAAAAATTAAGTGACTCGAGAAGGTGAATCAAGAGAGAAAAATTCCTGAATTCTTCATGGCTTTAAGCGGCTAAGTTCTCCATCTAGTTCGAAAGGGGACGTTGTATTTTAATTACTTTGTTCATCATTTTTCCAAACTAGTAACGTAGTTCTAAATTCTTTACTTTCATTGTTGGATTTTTATACGTTTTTAATTCAATCGATGCAATACTTTATTTGATTAAGGCCTTATCATTTAATTTATTGTATTGAGATTTGTTATTTTGAATAATTGGATCCGTAATCTTCTTTTTGTTCAAATCATAGTAGCAAGTGGGAATTTAGTATTTCCATAGAAAATTCCAACTTAGGTTAACTTTCACGAGCTTGTGTGATTGATAATCTAATTCACCCTGATTCTTCTCAATCATTATATAGTTGTTGTCTTTAATCTAAAGAGCTTGTTTTAGGTTATTCAATGGCTAATGTTTGATTAGAGAGTTTATTCTAATTAAATACAACTAAGGAAGAATAGTAATAGTTAGAGCTTATTAACTATTTACGGGTGATAAATCAAAGAAGAAATTGAACTCGCGTTGGTTGGAAAATGATTACATTGTGATAGAATACAACTAAACCAGAGAACTAGGATTTGTCAATAATTGATTTATATTCTATCCATTTTGTGTTTTTATTTTAATTTCAAGTCATTTATAATATTTGAACTCAAAACACCCCCATCTATTCTGATTGACACGTCACTAAATTAGTTCATGTTCCTTGTGGGATCGACTCTTACTTCCGCTATTACAATTAAATTTTATGATTTGCAAATAAGATATTTAATTAAATTTTGGTGCATAACGACGCGCATCATTCTTCTTCTTCCTCTTCTTCAGATTGTCTTTGGACTTGTTTATAATCTATAAATCTTAGACTAGTTCTACCATGTACATCTTTGTAAGTTAATGATTCTATGGGTGCAATTGGTTTTTCTTCATCTTCTAAAAATTTATCCATATCCCATTCTAATCCTGCTAATTGTTCTGCTGAAAATTCTTTTGGCTTAACCATATGAATTCCTTTACTACTTATTAATCCTACTACCTTGTCCATGTATACTTTATATCTAGTTTGTGAATTAACGGAACATCTTCCTAAAAATCCTATGTGAATTAACAAATTGTCTCCACTATTTGCATCTTCACATCCTTTAGTCTATATTCCTATTTTGATTTTTCTGAGAAATCCTTAATAGTCATTGAGAGGTCTAGATTGCAATAGATAATACCATTATTGTTATTCATATCTACTTCAATACTTGCTATCTAACTTTTATTTGTGTTATTAAATCTTTCATCATAAATAGTAATCAATGTCTTACATCCTAAGTTTTTTCTTGTTAATCCTTTTATTCCTATAACTATTAATCCTAAATGAATGAATCTATAGTTTCTCTTTCTAAGTTCTTTTTTAGAATCTTCTGATATTAAGTTAAGTTTTACAACTTGAATTCCTATGCATTGAACTGATATTTCTCTATGATGTCTAAAAAATTGTGTTTTTGATGCAAAAATCCCTCTGTTATATAATACATCTGGATTAAGTATTCTTAAATCCTGTATCTGAAATCTAGCATAGTCTTGTTGTGGATCTATGATTTCTTCTATACTTTGGTTATGTTGTTCTGTTCTTCTTAATATTCTTTCTAACAGATTTCTGTTTATCCCTGATGTACTAGGTCTAGATGATCCTCACTAATTGTTCTAGATCTTCCTTAAAATGGTGTTGATAAGCTCATATTTGGAATTTTAAGTCTCTTTGTAAGACCGTTTTTCATTTTTACGTGCAATTTTAAATTTCGCTCAATATTTATGTTAATGTGATTATAAATTATAAATTTGTGATCTTTAATGTCTATAATTCGAATTATTTTGCAGTGGAAGGACTTGGACGCCGTTTCGATCACTGTACCAATTAAAAAGCTTATAGACTTTTATAAAATGATATGCCTAATTGTTTATTTTAATAGTTTAAGTGTAATTTTATGTGATAAATTGTTTTATTGCTTAAACATGCTATTTTCTATTTTATTGTGTTAAATGGAAAGTTGGGGGAAAGTTCAGTGACATTGGAGGGTAAGTAAACTTGTGGGCTTCATTAGACTTAGGAGGAGACTTGAGGTGATTATTTGCAAGATTCAAACGATTAAATCCTAATTCTAACCTAAACCTACTCAGACTCATCTCTCGCCTCACTCCCTCGTCCCTCGCCTCTCTCTCGGCTCTCTCTCTCTCGTGACCTCTCCCTCTCGCCTTCGACCACCGCCACTGATGTGATCCGGACCAGGCATCGAAGGGCGAAGTCGAGCCATCGGCAATATGATAGTGATCTACGTGCAAAACGGAGTAAGTTCCGTGTTGGGGTCGAGCCGAGAAGAGGGACGGATCGAGCCGAATCGAGTAAAAGAAATTATTTATGCAGAAAATCCATTACGGCCGTAAAAGAAGACGTTCACGGCCGTAACCCCTATATTCACTGGTAAGGACCCCATTTTCCCCCTCCTCCGATAACACTCACGCACGCACGCACGTCCGACACAACACGCACACAACACACACGTGTAATTGTTGTATGTATATATGGAGTTGTAAGCATATATTGATGTATATATATGAACCTCATGTATAATTCAGATTTCTTAGTTTATGTAGACTAATTTTCAGATTTCAAAATTTATGAATTAATTAGTGAAATTGAAATGTTTAGTTTCATTTTGACTTAGAAATGGTGATTTTCGAAATTTGAGGGAAAATTTTTGTGAATGTGTATATCAACTTCAGATTTTGAAAATATGACATTAATCGTTTAATTAATTGCTTCCGTTTCAATTTTGGAATTTTGATGTTTTCAAAGGTGCAAAAGATTTTATGGTAAGTTTTAAATTTCGAAAATTATAAATTTGTTTAATTGAAGTTCATATTAAATTTTGGTAAGAAATATAAAATTTTTGATTTGGGTAATGCATATACATACAAGTAAAATTCAGATTTTACAATGTTTAAAATGGTAAATTGATATTTGGTAAAGTTTGAGTTAAGTTAAATATTTTAGTTTGAGTTTGAATTAAAAGATGAGAGTTTCTAATGTGGATTGAAATTTATCTCTTATTTTCGAATATGGTTTTATGTGTTTTGGTTATTATGTAAAGTCACGCTTGGGTTAAATTGAAGTTTTAATCACGATTAATATTTGATTATTATTAAAATGAATAACGAATGTGTTTGTGAACTGAAAGTTACACGTTTTGACGAATGGAAATAATTAGGATTTTTGGTACATTGACGTTACGGGAAACCAATATACTTCCACACACAATTTAAGACGGTAAATACTAAGGATGTTAGGTAAGTAAACTTTCCCTTCTCTCAGCATAGTTGAATGTTCAATGTGGAATTATGTGCTTAATTGACATTTGTGTTAATTACGGAATTCTAATGCTTTTGGTTTACCATATGCAAGTATGTATATTTAAGGAAATGTTCAAGCATGCACAATATCATGTCATTACATCATTAAGCATGCATTGGCATCGAAATTGGGAAGTCAAATGTTTTAATGAAAGGAATGTGTCAAAGTGCAAATTTTGTCAAAAGTTATGTATCCCAAGTTTTTCAAGAAAGAATGGGTGTATTTCTATGTCATGAAAGATGCGAGTGTGAAATGGGGCGCGGGAGACTGGCGTACCCGAATGAAATGAGCCGCTTTGCGGTGGAATAAAGTGAATGACTGCTTTGCGGTGGAATAAAGTGAATGACCGCTTTTCGGTGGAAATTTGAATGTTAATCTGGTTCCAAATAAGAATTGCCCGTTGTTATCTGATTGACTAGAAGATACACCAAGTGAGCTCACGATGAAAATGTTAAATGAAAGTTTCGAAATGTTAAGTGAAAGTTTTGAAATGTTAAGTGAAAGTCTGAAAAGTTTTGAAAGTTCTGGAAAGTAAAGTAAATGGGGATACATATTTCTAATTTTAAAGCACTTCATGTCATAAGCATGCATTACATGCATAAAGTTTACTTACTGAGCTTTAGCTCACCCCAATCCCTCCCCAACATTTCAGGTGATAAAAGTTAGGTGATCCGAGGAGAGCACTTGGCGGCTGACTCAGACAGTACCCGTTGTCACCCTTATTTAATAAAGTTAAATTTATTTAAGATATCATTTAAATTATTTCTTATTCATTTTATTGATTATGGTTTGGTTGAAGTTAGCTTCGAATGAAGAATGGTGTCGTATTAATGATTTAACTACTTACTATTTCACTTGTCAATGTCTATTGTTTTTTGGAAATTTTATGTTGAGGAGTTTGGGGATTGAATGAATTGGTTTTGGCGATGATGAATGTCGTTGAGATGTGGTTGATCTTGTTTAAATTTTTACGTCGGTTATGTTGTCTCTCTACATGTTGGTTAAGTCCAATTTATAGAGGAGACTCTGCCGAAATTTCTGTAAAATTTTATAATAGATAAATGAAAATTTTAATGTGTAAATAATTTATTTCCGCATATAATGTGAATGGAAGTTAACACGCCTAGGTTTTAGATTTTTAAACTTGGGGTGTTACACTCTTGGTAATCTTCTTGTAACTTTTTCTTTACCTGTTTTTTCAAGATTTAAATTGCCTAATTTTCCTGTTATGATTTTTAAAATGTCTGATGTAGAATTTGATATTTTTGTTTTGTCCAAAGCGTCAATTTTCTTATGTAAAGATACTAGAAGTGTAATTATCAAATTATTCTGTTTAATTAAAACTGCTTCTGTTGCTTTTGGAGAATCAAATTTTGTTATGCCTTGTGGTTCTTATTGAAAGGCTTGACAATAATCTAAAGCATCAAGATAGTTTCTCTCTACTAAGTAACTTTCGTTCATCAACTAAGAATTAACTTTCTTAATTCTTTAACAGATTCTTCTGTTTTAATGATTTTCTTTTTTATTTCAAGTTCAATTTCTTCAGGTTTATTAAAATCTAAAATTTTTGTTATTTCAGATAAATCTAATTTAACGGGTGTCTTGTCTTGTTTGGGTAATTTTTCTAGAATAACACAATTTTGATTTTTAATAAAATTTAAATTATCATTAATATTTCTTAACTCTGTGTTTTTTTTTTTAAGATGATCTAAAACTATTTCTAAAGTTTTATCAAATATTTTATTTTCTTGTTCTAAATTTATGGAGAAATTTATGATTAGATCAATAATAAGATTTTGGTTTGGATCTTCTGAAAACAAACTATGTAACTTATGTTTCGTTTCTAAATTACAATTAATAATATGGTTGTCTACTATCTCTGTTTTTCTATTGGTAGTACAAAGTTCTAAATCTAAATATTCTAAGCTTTTCTTATTATCTATGGCTCTGATACCAATTGAGGGGTGGTATACCTAAAATATAAACACAACCACTGGTGTGAAATGGTCTATATTTAGGACAATCATTTTTACTTAAAGATAAAATGATTAGCTAATGGAACATTACAAGCCTTGGTAGAAGACATACAAGTTTTTCCATGTCTTAGATTCTTTTAGCATTTCCTAATTCTTTCATATCAAATTCGAAAAATAAGGCATTCTTCACATGCATATATAATCAGTTTAACACAAGAGCAACATGTCATCAACATACAAGAAAAGAAACACACTTGCTTCATCATTAGTTTGCAACTTATGATACAAACAATCATATTCACTTCATTTAAATTTCAAATATAACACAAAAGTACCAAATCTTTTGTACCATTATCTAGGGGATTGTGTAAGGCCACACAAAGATTTCTTTAGAAAACACATATAGTCGGTTTTCCTTTTTCAAAAAAATCCTACATACTAGTTCATATATATTTTCTCATCTAACTCACCATGCAAAAAGATAGTTTTGACATCTAAATCCCAATCAAAATGAGTAACCAGAGCTAACATAACTCTAATTGTAATATGTTTAACCACATAAATGAAAAATTCATTATAATCTACACCCTTATTTGTTTAAACCCTTTAGAAATCAACCTGGCCTTAAACTTTACAGGTTCAAATTCAGTTCCTCCTTCTTTCACTTTATAAATCCACTTGCAATCTACTATAGACTTCCCCATAGGTTTAGGAACTAATTACTTGGTATTATTAACCCCCCCAAAGACTTCATTTCTTCACTTATGACCTTAATTCATTCCTTAGAATATTTACTAGCTACATCCTCATAGGTTTTAGGTTCAGACTTACACAGTTCCTGAAAATTAAGGAAAGCATAGGTAACACTATCAGCTTACCCAAACCTTTGTGGTTCCCTAATATTCCTTCTAATTATATCCCTAGCCAACTAATAATTTCTCATATTATTATTACCTATTTTGATGTGATCCGGACCCTCGACAATCAGAGTCACAGCAGGCTTGACGGGAAAATTTAAATATTCAAGCCAAAACAAGAATTCAGCGGGTTCGACGAGCTTTGAAGATCAAACCGTGTCGAAAAGAACCAAAAATTATGCAGAAGTGCTTTCACGGCCGTAACCAATATATGTCACGGCCGTAACCTCCCCTCGGGTTAAAATGCAGAATTTCAAGATTTTTGATTTACAGCCGTAAATAAGGGATCACGGCCGTAACCTTAAACAGAAACACACTTACGGCCGTAAGTGTCATCTTTACGGCCGTAACTTCTTAACGAATCAGATTTTTCCCAGATTTTCGTATATTTTATTTCCTTATCAGTTTTTAGCTATTTTAGGTTAGTTAGAATTCTATTTTGAGTAAATTAGCGATTAGGGTTTTATTTTGCTTATTTATACGCCTTTTTGATTCATTGTAAAAAAGACTTTGATGATTAAATAAAACAGAGATTGAATGTTTTTCAATTGTTTAATGTGTGGATTCACATTACAAACCCAAACTTATCAAGATTGATTATCTTGTGGCGTTCATCCCGAATTTATCAAATATTCGCGAGAATATTTGTGGCGTTCAAGTCAGAGACTTATCAAGGAGATTGGGCAAATCCTTGTGGTGTTTCGAAAGTCGTGGTTCTTTATTCCGCATCGTCGAGCCATCGCGTCGTGAATATCGGGTCATGATTCATCCGTCCAACCACAACCTGAGTTCGGAACTTTCCGGCGTTTCTTCCGCGCCTCGAACCTCATCATATTTCAGGTTCAGTTTCTAGGTCAATGTCATGAGTTTCAACTCGAGAGGCTTGTTGTTGTTGTTATTGTTCAAATTCTGCAATTTCCTGTTCAATACTATCAGGCTCCACCTAGTCAGTACCATTTGTTGGGAATTACACACAAATTCCCTCTCTATTTAGCCTAACAGGAATTTTTGATGTTCTAGAAATAATTGAGCCAACAAGAAAATAAAAAACAACGCAAAATTTATGGACCGCCAAAGCTTTTCACTATATAATAAATTCTTACAATTATATAGAATTTTCACTCATCAAACCCCCAAGTATAGTAAGAAAAATAACCAAGCTTTACCACATCTACCAATTTCTACTTCTTTGTACAACCCACAAAGAAACCAAGAAAAATCAAGATGCTAGACTACATTTTTCCTCACAATACTCTCTAGTCAATGTACTAAATAACAAAAGAGATTAACATGTATTTATAGAGAATATATGCAGCGCACTTCTCCTAAAATTCACGTTACTGGCATCTTCCATTCTAACCGGGAGACTTCTTTCCTTGATTAACTACTCTACTTGCAAAAATAGTTGCCTCTGATTGTTCCACTGGGATACATAAACCACTAGGAAACAAAATCTGACAATCTGTAGAGGAAAGAAATAATAGGAAATAACTACCTCAATTTAATTAGGACACGTCAATCATCAATTGGAAAAAGTCACAATTCAACTCCAGAATTTCAATCATATTCTATATCCGATATTGATAAGTAGTTGGATTAAATAAAAATTTTCTCCAATTACAATTTAAGTCCTCCAACTTTTTGGCAATTTGAGGCAATTACCCAATAATAATTGTTGGGTAATTGCCTCAAATTGCCAAAAAGTTGGAGGACTTTAATTGTAATTGTAGAATAGGTTTTTTAATTCAACTGGATGAGGATAGGAATTCGGAAAGTAAATTATGAAATTTTTCTATTGATTGCGTGTCCTAAGTGGATTAAATCTTCAAAAGAGTAATTGTCCAAGGAAACCAATTCCATAATCCATGTCAAAGTGAAATATAGTCATGACGTGATTTGTTCTATATAAATACACGTATTATTCTCTTTTGTTGTAGAGCACATTACCTCGAGAGTATTGTGAGAAAAATGTAGTCTACCATCTTGATTTTTCTTGGGTTCTTTGTGGGTTGTACAAAGAAGTAGAAATTTGTAGATGTGGAAAAGCTTGGTTATTTTTCTTACAATACTTGGGGAGTTTGGTGGGTGCAAATTCTATATAATTGTAACAATTTATTATATAGTGAAAAATTTTGGCAGTCTGTAAATTTTGCGTTGTAGTTTTATTTTCTTGTTGGTTCAATTATTTCTTGAACGTCAAAATTCCTGTGGGGTTAATTAGAGGAAATTTGTCTGTAATTTCCAACAGTGGCACCGTCGATGGGGAGAAATTGACGTCTAATTAATAGACTATCAGGTGGTTTGAAGATTTTTTTGGAGCAAAAGAAATTATGTTTGAAAAGTACAATTTTGGCTTGTGGTAAGTACACGTTATGGATCTATTGATTCAGACGGGACATCAGAAAGCTTTGAAGAAAAATCCAACCCCAAGTTCTGACAAAGAAACTGAATCCAACGCGAGTGATGAAGATTGAGAAGATTTGGATTTGAAGGCTGCTAGCATGGTACGACTTTGTTTGACCAATAATGTTCTTCCAAATATTTATGGGATATCTGCTGTGAAGGAATTGTGGAAAAAACTGGAAGAGTTGTATCAGATGAAGGGCCTATCAAATAACTTATATCTGAATGAGCGGTTTCATTCTTTGAGAATAAATGCAGGTATGAAAATCTTAAACCATCTTAATGTTCTCAATGGGATTGTTTCTGAACTGAAATCTGTTGGAGTTAAGATTGATGATGAGGATAAGGTTCTTCTGGTCTCTTCCATTCACGTTTGAGCACATCATGCTGATTTTGATATACAGGAAGGAAACCGTGGAACTTTCAGAAGTTAAGTTGATTAGGTTGAAGTGACAGTTCATTTGAAAACGCTTTTCTTGTTACTAAAAAGTGGAAGAGAGGTAACTCCATGAAGAAGAAAGTAATGTGTTGAAATTGTGATAAATCTAGTCATGTGAGAAGAAATTGTCCAAGAGGTGGAGCAGTCGACTAACTGCTCGGAGGTGGACAATGCGACTCTCCTGGTGGAGGGTGGTGATGATGTACTTTAGTAAAATGAGACTTCCTTATGGCATTAAGTCTGTTGCCATGATAGATGATGTGTTCTTGCTGGTAGGTACATGTGTTTGCACATGGCCATTAGTTTGGTGTTAATGCAAGGTGTGTGGTGAATTTGATGTCGATGGTTGATGAGCTCCCAGGGAAAGCCAAACATGGGAGTTACACCATAATTTTTTAGCAAGGTTTATTTCGACATGAGCCGATGAAAAGCTCGGAGTTCATGGATAATTCCGAGTGCTTGTTATACTCATATGGTGGAGTATGTTAATTCTTTGGTTTGAGAATTGGGACCGTCAAAGTGTATCAAAATATTACCTGTTTTCTTAAGTATTGTGAACAAAAGAGATGATTAAATTTTGCCTCATTTTCGGAAAGGTGGAGATTGTTGGGTAATGGCCTCAAATTGCCAAAAAGTTGGAGGACTTTAATTATATGTTTTTTAATTCAACTGGATTAGGATAGGAATCCGGAAAGTAAATTATGAAATTTTTTGCTATTGATTATGTGTCCTAAGTGGATTAAATCTTAAGAAGAGAAATTGGCCAAGGAAACCAATTTAACAGTCCATGTCAAAGTGAAATATAGTCATGACGTGATTTGTTCTATATAAATACACGTTTTATTCTCTTTTGTTGTAGAGCACATTAACTAGAGAGTATTATGAGAAAAATGTATTCTAGCATCTTGATTTTTCTTGAGTTTTTTGTGGTTGTACAAAGAAGTAGAAATTGGTAGATGTGGTAAAGCTTGGTTATTTTTCTTACAATACTTGGGGAGTTTGGTGAGTGCAAATTCTATATAATTGTAACAATTTATTATATAGTGAAAAGCTTTAGCGGTCAGTAAATTTTGCGTTATAGTTTTATTTTCTTATTGGCTCAATTATTTCTTGAACATCAAAATTCCTGTGGGGTTAATTAGAGGAAATTTGTCTGTAATCCCCAACACCATTAGTGTTAGGTAAATCTAAGTTTGGAATAGGTAGGAAACTCTCATTTTCAACTATAGGCTTCCCTGCAGGCTCCTTGTTCTCTGAGCAAGGCATCTCATTTTCATTGAAAGTCACATCCCACTTATAATGATCTTAACTCCACCTAAATCTCTAGCCCACGGCCTATACCCTCTAACACATGTAGGATAACCCCAAAAAACACATTTTTGAGTCCTTTGTTGTAATTTTCATCCATTTTGATGTGAATAGGAAGCACACCCAAAAATCTCCAAATGAGCATAATCAACAGGATGATCATTCCACATTTCAATAGGTGTTTTATCATTTAAAGACACGAAAGGAGTCAAATTAATAATATAGCATGTAGTCATAACTGCGTCACCTAAAAAACATTTAGGAAGCCTAGACCCCACCATCATGCATCACTTTATCCAAAAAGGTTATATTCATTCTCTCCATCATGCATCACTTTTTCCAAAAAGGTTATATTCATTCTCTCTGCAACTCAATACTATTGAGGTGTGTAGGGTGTAGTTTTGGTCTTGTAATACCATTATTGTCACAAAATTTATCAAACTCAAAGTTACAAAATTTCAGCCCATTGTGAATCCTCAAAGCCTTAACTCCTATTCCAGTTTAATTTCCACTTGCAGTTTCCAAATTTTAAAATTCGCAAAAGTTTCAGATTTTTGTTTTAACAAATAAATCCAAACTTTTCTAGAAAAATCATCAATAATTAATAAGAAATATCTACTTCCACCCACTCTTGGAACAGGTGCAAGCCCCAAAGTTCAGAATGTATGTAATCTAGTACATTCTTAGATCTGTGGGTACCAATTTTAAAATTCTGCCTATGATGCTTTCCTAAGGTGTAAATTTCACTGAAAGACATATCGAACACACTGTCTTTACCAAACACACTCTTTTGACTTAAAATTTTAAGGCCTTTTGCACTAACATGGGCTAACCTTTTGTGTCATTTTAAGGTGTCATCAGTATTATTAACAGAGTTACATGCAGCAGTATGATCATTTAAATCAATGGCATTTACAACATAGATCTCATTCACTTTCACACCTTTGAAAGCAATAAGAGAACCTCTAATATTTTTCATAACAACACTTTGAACCGATTCAAAAAACCCTTCACCATCTAACATACCAACAAAATAAGTTTCTTCTAAATTCAAGAATAGATCTGACTTGTTTAAAATTGTACAAATAACCATTTTCAAATTTCAAGGTAATATCACCTACAACATTTATTTTACTAGTCAAATTATTTCCCATGGTCACAATACCTAAATCTTTAGGCGCAAAGTTCGTAAACCAATCTTTTCTAGATGTTATATGAAAAGAAGCACCTGAATCAATAACTCATTCATTATTATTAATATTAGATATTAATGTTATGATCTATAGTTGATGATTAGCCATTTGCTTGGTTGAATGTATAATTTATTTAATTCTATTTTTGTTGGTTTGGCCTGCAAGCAGGAAGTCAAGCATTCGTACCAATCCATACTTTTCCCGTTGCCAGAAGACAAGAAAGAATGTTTCAAAAATTGATTCCTATTCCCCCTCCTGACGGGATATTTTACTTTTCGAACTCAATTTTTATTTAATTGGGCATGCGTCCCGATTATTTAATTTATATGGACCCGTGCATCCATTTAATATAAGCTTGATGCCTACTAGTATAGGATACAGTTTGCAAATTGGTCGCACGAATACAATTAGTGTAGGATTGATGTTGGAGCAGATGGTGATTATTGCATTTAGAATTCGATAAACACATATGGTGTGCATGATAAATAGTTGTCTTCTTGATGATCTAGGAATCACAGAGAAATGTGGTCGATAAGAGTATCTACCATGAAGTTTCATTAGGTCTTGTTGAATCACTCAAGGTTCTAATAAAATGAAAGGGATCCTAGCCCACTGGAAATAATATTGATTCTACGAATTAATGTAGAGGGTCATTAATTCAAATTAAAAAGTGGGAGTACATATTGATTTAATAAAGTCCAAAATTAAATTAATTTTCCGCGCATTTTATTATTATTCTATTTTGTTATTTCAGTTATGAATAATGAGTAACCATATGAGTTTGAGAAGCATGCTTGATGCTAACAAGCTTATCGGACCGAACTTTTTGAATTTACACTGCAACATGAGAATTGTTGTCAAGCATGAAGAAATTCGATGTGTCATTGAGTAGCGAATGCCGAAAGCTCCTACTTAGAAGGCTACGCCGGAGGAAGTGAAAGTTTATATTCAAAACATTGATGACGATAATATTGCAATATATGTGATATTTGCGGCTATGTCACCTTAATTGAAAGAGTAGCACTAAGGTATAGACGATCATATCATTATATTTCATCTCAAGGAGTTGTATGATGAACAGTCACACACTGAAAAGTACAAGAAATTCAAAAAGCTATTTAGAGGTGTAATGACAGAATGATCTTCTATCAATGCTCATGTACTGATTGATTTTATTGAAAAATTAGGCTAGTTGGGTTTGCCATGGATCACGAGCTAAGTATTTATTATAAACATTAATATGAATAATATTGAATGTACCCTACTTAAGCTGCTAAATAAGTTGAAGATTGTTGAGCCCAACATCAATGAAGGTAAAGGGCAAATCATTATTATTGGCAAATATTAGGGCACTAAGATGAATTCCAACTGGACCTTTAAGAAAGGATCCAAGAAGGTCAAGTCCACTGGAAAGACAGTCAAATCAGACAAAAGAAAATCCAGGTCTAATGACCCTTATTTTCATTGTGGAAGCAAATGACATTAGAAGAGGAACTGTAAGGCTCACCTCTTCACCTTGAAGAAAAATAAGTCTAGTGAGGCTTCCACTTCAGGTGATTATTTTATCGAGGTTTTTATATCTACACCTCTAGATTCTTGGGTATAGGATACCGGACGTGGATTTATATTTGCACAAATATGTAGTAACTAAAGAACATTAGAAAAAAGCAGAGAGGGGACGTGATAGGATGCATAATTGTTGTTTTATTAGTTATTCTTCTTCTTAATTCAATGACTTTAAATGCTTAAACTTTGGATATTAATCATATTTTATGTTTTGTGAATTAGGTGGGGAATTGAGATCAATTTGACTCAAATATCAAAAATTAGGAAGAAGAAATTTGGAATTTAAAAGGACACAGTCAGAGGAGCACTTAACATAAGGCGTGGACACACCTTATTGTTGTGGAAGTCAGCTGTCTCAAATTATTAAGGGTCTTTACACAGTTTTGGTGGATGAAATTTGAAGGCCCAACAACACAATTCAATTGGAGGAGACTTGGGCCAAAAAGTGGAACGACTTTGACCTAAGAGTGGATTAAAGGAATATGTTAAATTAGAAGAGAGAAAATTTGACATATATGTGTAAGGAAACAAGGCACCACAAAGGAAGAAATAAAAGAATTATAATTGGAAATGAGTAAAGGAAGGAAAGAAAAGAATTGAAAAAGAAAAAGGATTGTGGTTGGACAACTGACGAAGGGGGAAGAAAAAAAAGGAAAGCAAAAAAAGAAAACAAGGGGCTGACTCACGTTTTGGGGAGGAAAAAAAAAAAAGAGAATTGCTGGAAGAAAAAAAGAAGGAAGGAGAAGCTGTCACACGTTTCGTCAATTTCTAGAGTTTGATATCATTTTTATTATTATTTCTTTTAGTTTTTATTTTCCAAATGTTTATGGATAGCTAATTTATTATTCCAGTTCAAGGTTATTCGAAGTTTTGATTCACCAAGAATTGTGAGAACTAATTAAATTTATTTGTTTCTTTAATTATTCTCTATTTATATGTCTTTTGATTGTGAATTGAAGTTGTTATTTTGATTGATTAATTCAAAGTGCACGTTGTTTTAATCGTCTTAATGATACTTGGTTAATTAGGAATCTAAATCCGTAATTGTTTAGGTTTTCTAATATAAGTGACAAATAACATAGTTAATTATAGATTGATTTTTGACTCATGTTATGAAGGCATATAACCTAATTTAAATAAATCACGCATGTCAATTTGTTGGTTAGAATTGGTCTTCTCTCTAGAAATTAATGCTATTGGTAAATTAAATCCTACGATCGTATTTAGGGTTGTTTATTGATTAGGAAAATAATCAACGAGCATCTCTTGATTATCGATAAAGTAAGGAGAGATAGGTTGTTAGATCGTATCAATGACCATAACCAATTTAGAGAATGAGTTAAGGATTTTATTTTTGCATCCATGATCAATTCTATGAATCAATACCGAGAATATACCTTGGGCTGGATATTTGTTTAATTTGATATTTTCATTAATTTAATTCCGCAATTGTTTATTTACAATTTTATTTTACATTCGAAATTCAAAACCCCCCTGTTTTTAATTTTTTTTTAATTTTCCAGAAAAATTACATCTAACCTATCTCTGTGGATTCGACCTTACTCATCACTATTGCAATTTATTTTAATGAGAGGGAGAAATTATTATTATTTGTTGGATTCGACACCCATCAAATTTTTGGCGCCGTTTCCAGGGATTGGTGTCGAATAGATTTAATTTTTCATTTTTATTTTTATTTTTATTTTATTCATTTTATGCTCAATTGATTCCTCATCCAGTTATTTAATCCCCATCATGGCTGCTAACACTCAACAATTTGGATTCAGACACTACACCCCTGTGAAAAGGGTGAATGAGGTAAATGTATCATCTCTTGAAAATCAAATAGCGAATCTAACCTCTCTTGTTCAACAAATGGCTGTAGGAAATATGCAACAGGTTAAAAAATGTGGAATTTGTGCTGCCACCAGTCATCCAACTGACACATGTCCTACTCTTCAAGAAGATTCATTTGAGAAGGCTAATGCAGTTGGAAGATTTCTAGGCCCACCTCAAACAAAGTATGATCCCTATTCAAACCGTTACAATCCAGGATGGAGGGATCATCCGAACTTCAGTTATCAAACAAGATCACCATTCCAACAGTTCCAGCAATTTCACCTCAACCACAACAATTTTCTTCAAGTTCAAGTATGTCTCTAGAAGAAATTGTTAAATCACTTGCAATTAATACACAACAATTTCAACAGGAGACAAGGGCGGGGATTAAGAACTTGGAGAATCAAGTGAGTCAATTGGCATCAACTGTGAGCAGATTGGAATCTCAAGGCAAGTTGCCTTCCCAAACCATTGTTAATCCACTCTTGGGAATTAACATGAAAAACTTGCCATTGCCCATGGATTCAAATTTTGGATTGGTCATTCAATCAGAGGAGACATCAACTGATGGAGATGACCTTGAAGAGAATGACAATTTAATCACACAAGAATCACATGGGGATGTGAAAATTAATGAGGAAGAGATCAAATCAAATTTTCTCAACTTCACTGGCTATCCAATAATTGATTTTGTGATTAAGCCATTTGAGGAGGTTCAAGTCTACATTGTTGAGTTTGAATTTGATGGAATATGCAAGCCCCATGACATTGGAAGTGGTAAAGTACTAGTGTTTCGAACAAATGAAGAGTGGAGAAAAGTCAAAATAAGCCAAATGTGCAAGGCATCAAAAGCTATATTTAGAGTGCCATGAAGTGCTTACGAGGAGAGTCGAGCTAATGACTTTAAAATAAGCGCTTCCGGGAGGCAACCCGAGTTTTTATTTATTTTTGTTTTCATTTATTCACTATTATTTATTTTATGGTTCCTATAATTTTTGAAGTGAAAGTGATATTGTTTTAATTTTTGGGCAGGTATGAATCTCCATTAGGACGTGGGCACACTCTATGAAGAAAACAAAGGATTGAAAGAATTTTGGAATAAGGCGTGCCCACGCCTTACCTAAAGTGCATCTGAGAAAAAAAAATTATTCAGACTCAAATTAGCACTTGCCTCCCTCCACTTTCTTCTTCTTCAACCCCACCATCTCCACCTCCCACAACTCACAAACAGCCCAACCACAGAAACACACTCACCTACCCTTTTTCCCCACAACTCCAATTCTCTTTCTTTTTCTTCCCCTCACATGAATTCAAGCATCAACCGCCATCGGTTTTGCATCATGGGCAAAGAAATATGGTCTCAAATCAGTCGTGGAAGCACAAGATAATCTGCACAACAGGCTCGCAGTGATGAAACCCGAACAACTCTGGATGATATTCAGTCACTTGCACGCAAACGAGAATCATGCAGATTTCAGGGGAGTCCTTTATTCTTTTTATTTATAGTTTTTACTTTTTACATTGAGGACAATGTATGGGTTAAGTGTGGGGGAAGGTTTTGAATGTGCTTTGCTTGGTTTGTGAAATATGATTCATTTTATTTGCACCTCAATTTCTATTATATTCCATATTTGCCCTATTTTTCAAAGAATTTTTTGAAAATTCTCATCCCCAATTTGTGATTATACGGATACTTTGTCCTTTATGATCTGAATTATTGTGCATTATTGAGATGAATTGAGGCATAGTGGGAAATGGCATGAGTTGTTGAATTTTAGTTTACTGCACTAGATTGATTACTCTTAATGGTGAATTGAATGAAGGGTGATTTGATGCATATTAACCTATTTTGTGAGTTTTTGAGCCGCTTGAACATTCACATTTAACACTACGACATGCTCTATTCTTTTGATTGTGTGAGTGTCAAGCATAGTTGATTTCTTCTAGAACTTGCTTTGTTATGCAATTTGAGATGCATCTTGGTAATTGAATGCACTGAATAAGTATGGACACTTAGGTGAAGCCAAATTTAGCTTTCTTAAAATGCCTACCTTGAAATAGGCCACTAGAAAGCCACTTTTGAGTCATAGCCTTTTTGTTGAAAATCAACCAAAATACAAGCCATGAGAACTCCTATTCATTGCTAATATTTTATTCTCTTGAACCTTGCATTGAAGGAATATATGGGCTTATTCACTTGTGTTTCAAATTATTTTGGTTGAGAATAACAAACATTGAAAATCAAAGACTTGTGATGTGAAAGAAATGTTTGGGGGGGGGGGGGTAAAGTAGTCGATTTGCAAACTATACCTAATTGAGTCAAACCAAAGTTGATGTGTTGTAACACCACTCCGATTAACCTAACTCCACTCTTTTTGGCATTAATCCTTAGTCACCAAAACTTTGAGTTCGAAACCAGGACTGAGCGATGACCTATATCTTAAAATGAATGGGAGTAACACATATAAACCGTTATTCGTGAGCTTTTGAGCCTATGAGCTATTTTTACCTTTATATTAAGCTCCTATTCTTTGATGTGTGTCCTGCATGGTTTGTTTTTTCTTGGATGTGCTCTCTTGTGCATGCCGTTGTAGTTTCTTGACTCAAGTGCAAAATATAGTAAAGGCATTAGGTAAAACCCAATTTGGCCTTCTTAAAGAGCCTACCATGATACAAGTACCAATAGAAGCCTCTTTGAGCTTTAGCCTGTCTTTGAAATTTTGTTGCCACGTTACAAGCCATGGATTCCCGTTCTTTCATGTTACCTCTATCCTGAACCCACAAGAGACGAATTTCACAAGCTTGTATTAATTGAGAAGTATGAGACAGTCTTAGCTTCAGAAAATTGGGAGCTCTCACTTTGCGCTATTCAATGTTTAAGTGATAATGGGGTCAAAAAGAAATCAAATTATTCTCAAAAAAAAAAAAAAAAATCCTGTGAAGAGAATAAACCCCACGTACATAATAAGAGTCAAGGGCTGAATCGAATGGATGGTAGGAAATTACGGAAAAATCACATTGAAAGGTGGAGGAAGAGATTATCGTTTTGAATCGAATCAGCTTGTGAACTCTCCTCTCAACTTAGCCTAAATATTTTCCTTTTATCCTACCTAACCCGAAGCCCCGTTACAACCAAGTAAAGACCTTTACTTTGCACTTGTGTTATTGTTAGCTCCGGTTATGACATCTGAGCAGTCTATCGCAATGAATTCTCCATGCAGTGAGTTGAGTGAAAATTCTCACCCTTATACACTTTGTGCGAAGAGAGAAATACCTTGTGAGGGTGTTAACTCCCATTACATGTGCTTATGAGTGGTTTGAATTGCTTGGTCTATATTTCGTGTCTTCAAATTGATTGAAATTAATACTCATGTTGTAATTCATTGATAGTTGTTGAGGGGATACTCACGAGAGGTGAAAGGATATAAACTACACTGGGATATGGAGTGATTTGATTGAAGTACATGAATTTTACGAAGAAGTTTATATAATTCCTTCAATGAAAATCGCCAAAAATGTATCCTTTTTATCCCACCTTACCCAAGCCCCATTACAACCGGTGGTAAGACCCATACTTTGCATTCAAAACCATTGGTGGCTCCAATGTGATATATTAGCAAGCCTATGGTAAGAGTTTTCTATGCTTTGACTTGAGAGTACATATATACTTTACACCCTAAACACTTTGAGCGTATTGTGTGAATCTAATGTGAGGTGTTAAATCCCACAACATGTGGATTTTGAAAAAAATTTGTTGAAGTGATTAGCCTAGTGTTGAATTGTAGAGATAAAGAATGGATGGTGATGAGAGTACTGTTGGGAACCCGGGTTGCTCTACTCACAAAAATTGATTTCTTGTGATAGATCATCCCGCTACAGGATTTTCTGTTCTATGTATTTAACTTGGAATAAATAATTTTGTGCACACAAAAAAAAGAAAAGAGATATTACCCTTGTAGCGTGCTTTACAATAATCTCTTTTCGCTGCTTCTTGATTTCACCAAAGCTTCAAACCCTCAAGCTTTCCTCGGTGTTCTCCAATGGCAGTTGTGCAGGTGTGTGGTCACCTTTCTCAAGATCTAGGTTAAACTAGGTTTAGGGTTTCTTTGTAAAGAGGAAACACACACTACACACTTTAGTGTGTGTTTCGCCACTTTGCCAAATTAGGTTAAGAAAAATAGTCTTGGGAGACTATTTGTAACCTCTTTACACTCCAAAACCCTACCAGGCCTAGTACCATAACTCAGGCCCATTTCTGCACAACCCAATACAGGTAATAAGCCTGTATAAACCCATTATAGTGAAGCCACCGAGGGAACCTGATCGGACCCAATTAAACTAAGCTCCAATAAATTAATTATGACCCGATCAACTCTTGATCAGTCAAAATTAATTTATTAATCACGTTCTATTCCACTAAAAGAACGAGATTGCACTCTTAGTAAAATTGAAATTACTGAAACAATTAATCAATAATTATATCCTCTGACTTATCGTTCTTACATGTTACCCCCGTCGATCAACTCAAATATTCGGAGCAAGTTAAAACGACCAAAATGCCCTTCTTCGAATATTCATAAATTCTCAACTCTGATCTTCTGCCTGACAGTTCGATGTGATCCCATCACATCATAGAATTCAACAGTCACTGTCGAATTACTGAGCTCAGATTCAACTGTCCACTAGAAGAACCAGTGAGATTATGATCATACCTAAAAGGTGACGGATTCCATAATACGAATATATGTTCCTCGTTAGTTCACTTTAATTCCCAAAGTACCGAGATATTGATCAGCAATTTGATCTCACCCATTGATACCTCAAAGAACTTCAAGTTAGTAATCGAAGTCCATTATCCTATTAGGATTAAGGTCCCACGTACAATAATCAAGTGAAATTAAATTTGTATGGTCAATGTCACAAATTAATTTCACGTGGTCCCGTCCAATACGTTCCAAACGTACTCTCAATTTTATTACCAAAGTCAAAGACAGACTTTAATAAAATCGAGACGATCTTATCAAAATAAATTGTCCATATTTATTTACTGATCGTGAACGTTAATTTTAGATCGAATCACAAATTGAATCTCTCTGTGTTTAACAACTTAAACACTCAATTTGTAATATCAAATCGACCCGTGGACAAACACAACATCATATTAATACAATCAATTAATATTTTACTTTTAAATGTCGTGAATTATACTCTATGGGCATATATAATTCCAACAAGTACATTCCATTAACTTGATGCTAGATTATGCTTGAGGACAAGCATTGTTTAAGTGTGGGGGGATTTGATAGGGTGCATAATTGTTGTTTTATTAGTTATTCTTCTTCTTAATTCAATGACTTTAAATGCTTAAACTTTGAATATTAATCATATTTTATGTTTTGTGAATTAGGTGGGGAATTGAGTTCAATTTGACTCAAATATCACAAATTAGGAAGAAGAAATTTGGAATTTAAAAGCACACAATTAGAGGAACACTTGACATAAGGCGTGGGCAAGCCTTATTGTTGTGAAAGTCAGCTGTCTCAAATTATTAAGGGGCTTTACACAGTTTTGGTGGATGAAATTTGAAGGCCCAACAACATAATTCAATTGGAGGAGACTTGGATCAAAAAGTGGAACGACTTGACCTAAGAGTGGATTAAAGGAATATGTTAAATTGGAAGAGAGAAAATTTGACATATATGTTTAAGGAAACAAGGCACCACAAAGGAAAAAATAAAAGAATTATAATTGGAAATGAGTAAAGGAAGGAAAGAAAAGAATTGAAAAAGAAAAAGGATTGTGGCTGGACAACTGACGAAGGGGGAAGAAAAAAAAGGAAAGAAAAAAAAGAAGACAAAAAGGAAAGAAAAAAAAAAAAGAAAACAAGGGGCTGACTCACGTTTTGGGGAGGAAAAAAAAAAGAGAATTGCTGGAAGAAAAAAAGAAGGGAAGGAGAAGCTGTCACACGTTTCATCAATTTCTAGAGTTTGATATCATTTTTATTATTATTTCTTTTAGTTTTTATTTTCCAAATGTTTATGGATAGCTAATTTATTATTCCAGTTCAAGGTTATTCGAAGTTTTGATTCACCAAGAATTGTGAGAACTAATTAAATTTATTTGTTTCTTTAATTATTCTCTATTTATATGTCTTTTGATTGTGAATTGAAGTTGTTATTTTGATTGATTAATTCAAAGTGCACGTTGTTTTAATCGTCTAAATGATACTTGGTCAATTAGGAATCTAAATCCGTAATTGTTTAGGTTTTCTAATATAAGTGACAAATAACATAATTAATTATAGGTTGATTTTTGACTCATGTTATGAAGGCATATAACCTAATTTAAATAAATCATGCGTGTCAATTTGTTGGTTATAATTGGTCGTCTCTATAGAAATTAATGCTATTGGTAAATTAAATCCTACGATCGTATCTAGGGTTGTTTATTGATTAGGGAAATAATCAACGAGCGTCTCTTGATTATCGATAAAGTAAGGAGAGATAGGTTGTTAGATCGTATCAATGACCATAACCAATTTAGAGAATGAGTTAAGGATTTTATTTTTGCATCCATGATCAATTCTATGAATCAATAACGAGAATATACCTTGGGCTGAATATTTGTTTAATTTGATATTTTCATTAATTTAATTCCGCAATTGTTTATTTACAATTTTATTTTACATTCGAAATTCAAAACCCCCTCCTGTTTTTTTTTTTTTTTTTTTTAATTTTCCAGAAAAATTAAATCTAACCAATCTCTGTGGATTCGACCTTGCTCATCACGATTCCAATTTATTTTAATGAGAGCGAAAAATTATTATTATTTGTTGGATTCGACACCCATCTGGACGTGGACCTACGAGTTGGAAATGGAGCAATTTTTTCTGCATTAGTTGTAGGGGCTTATTTTTTATTGTTTCCCGGGCCTTGTTTTAGAAATGAAAGACTTCTGTTTTATTCCCTCCATTACTAAGAATATTATTTTTGTTTCATGTTTGGACATGAATAGTTTTTCATTGAGATTAAGAATAAGCATTTTTTATATTAATGATTTGTTTTATGGTTGTGAAAAATTAATTAATTGCATCTATATTCTAGACATGAAATGCACTATAATGAACATAGAAAGCAAAAGACCTAAAAAGGATAGTATTAATAATCTTATCTATTGTATTGTATGCTTGGTCATATCAATGAAAAACACAAATCTAAATCACATAAAGATGGACACTTGTATAAAAATGATTTTGAATAGTTTGATAAATGATAATCATGCCTCTTAGACAAAATGACCAAATCTCCCTTTAATGGAAAGGGAACATTTTGAATCTCATACATAGTGATGTATGTGAACTAATGTCAACAAATGCCTGGAATGGTTTCTCCTATTTCATCTCTTTCATAGATAACCATTGTAGATATGGATTCATCTACTTGATGAAATTCAAGCATGAAGCCCTTGAAAATTTCAAGGAATTCAAGCAAGAAGCGGAGAGGTGGGCTGGTAAGAGTATTCTCACACTTAGATCCAAACGAGGTGGAGAGTACTTGAATGGTGATTTTTTAGACTATCTTAAACAGAATGAGATTCTCTTGTAGTGGACTCCACCGTATACACCACAACATAATGGTGTATCTGAAAGGAGAAATCATACTCTACTTATTATAGTGATAATGAGCCGCGCAAATCTCTCAAAAATGTTTTGAGGTTATGTACTTAACATTGCACGCCATTCACTAAATCGTGCCCCATCTAAATCGGTTGTTAAAACTCCATATGAGATATGGAATGGGAAAAGACCTAATCTCTCATATTTGAAGATTTAGGGTTGGAACGCTTATGTGAAGCGTGCAAATTTGGACAAGTTAGATACTATTTCTACAATCCCATCTTGATGAAAGTTATCATATCAAAACATGCTATATTCTTAGAGAAAGATTTCATTCTAAGAGAGAGTAGTGGTAGCAAAGTAGAACTTGAAGAAATTCAAGAAACTATAAAACAGGTAAAATAATTAGATAAACTAGTAATTGCATCTAATATTGATGAGATGCAGACTGGTGATAGGGAATCGGCAAACCTTGATGACACACTAGCTTTGCACAAGTCATAAAGGGTTATTTGTCCTCCCAAGAGATTTGATCTCATGTTTACCAAAGAAAATTTGCTAATTGAGGAAGATGAACCCTCAACTTATGCAGAACTAAAGTCAAGTTTAGTCTCAATGAGATGGCAGGAAGTCATGGAATCCGAAATGAACTCTATGTGTGAAAACAAGGTTTGGACCTTAGTTGACCTACCTGATGGGGTAAGACCAATAGGTTTAAATGGGTTTACAAAAGATAGGTAGACATTGAGGTTAATGTTCATAAATACAAGACATTATAAGTAAAGACAAGGAATTGGCTTAGATGAAACCATTTCACCAATCGTCATGTCTAAATCTATTCAGATTCTGGTTGTGATAACGACATATTATGATTTTGAGATTTCGAAAAAGGATGTCAAAACTGCGTTTCTTAATGGGAATATTATGTGCTTATGACACAACCCTAAGATTATGAATCCAATGAACAAACACAAAGTATGCAAACTAAAAAAATTCATATATAGATTAAAGCAAGTCTTACGGAGCTGGAATCTTCATTTTGATTAGATAATCAAAAGGTTTGATTTTATCCAGAATGAAGATGAACCGTGTGTATTCAAAAAATAATGGGAGTAAATTCTTGTTTCTAATTCTGTATGTAGATAACATATTGTTATTAGGAAACGATGTCCTCATCTTCAATCAGTAAAATTGGGGTTATCCAAAGATTGGGGTTATCCAAAACATATAATAAGAGATATCGTATGGATAGGATACCATATGCATTAGCAATAGGGTCCATTATGTTTGTGATGTTATGTAAAAGACCGAATGTTTCATATGTTTTGAGTGTCACAAGCAGGTTCCAACCGAGCCCCAGCAAGAAACATTGGATTGCGGTAAATAACATTCTTGAGAAGGACTAAAAATATGTTTTTAATAAATGGAGGAGACGAACTAATAGTTTAGGGTTACACTAATGCCAGTTTTAAGTCCGATAAAGATGACTATAAATCTCAGTCTGGATATGTGTTTACACTTAATGGAGGGCGATCAGCTAGAAAAGTTCTAAACATGACACTACTGTCGATTCAACTATAGAATCCGAATACATAGGTGCTTTAGAAATAGCAAAGGAAGTTGTCTGGATCAAGAAGTTCATACCTAAACTTGAAGTGGTTTCTAGCATTGTTCATCCAATAATTCTGTATTATGATAAATATGGAGTCATCACACAAGTGAAGGAACCCAAGTCTCATCAGCAATCCAAGCATGTATTAAGGTGATATCATCTCATCAGGTAGATCATAGGCAGAAAAGACATATAAATGGAATGGGTCCTGATAGACGACAATGGAGCAAATCATTTGACAAAGGGGTTGTCCTAGCACAAGTATGATTATCATACTGAATCCATTGGTATTAGATACATGAGTGATTAAATCTAATTTGTATGGGACTTTATATATTGTGATATACACTTTTTTGGACATGCTTGGTATAAAACATTTATTAATTAATAAATGAGTCTACATTTTTAAATTGGTATATCTATTATATACAATTGTAATAATGGAGTTCATAGAATAAGTTCAAATAACTTGTAAGGCACAAGGTATTGTGATTATAAGATACAAGTCATAAATAACTTATTCTTAAATTATCCCTAGTCAAAGCAACAACAAGATACAGATATTGTTGTTGCAGTTAGACTAGCATCTGTTGCATTTTCTTCTTATGAGAAAAAAGCTTATCTCACGAGCTGGAATGTAGATGGACATTCAAATAGACACATGGATACATTATTAGATGAACAAAACATTGGATGACGATCCTAGCTAGATATTTCACATGGATAACTATCCAAACGTCAGTGGTTAATCTCTAATGTGCGGTTGTGGATTTGGTCTTTTGACTTAAGGACTTCATAAAATCTTATGTGAAGATTGTTATGCTTTGACGAGTGATGATGTTGACTTTTGAAAAGTAAAGGAGTCATCAGGATGACGTCGTACGGGTATATTAAAACTCATATGAATGTTGTGTAAGTCCAGAATGAGGATTCATCGCACCTAGTAGTAGATTCATTACAAGACAAGAGAGTTATCTTTTGATTACTAGTACAACTTTCTAGGTCCTAACTTGCTGTGTATATTATTCTTAGAGGCTAGACGCTTAGACGGGTGTGGTGACGATATTTCTACATACTGAGCCAGTATTCAGATGTATGGAATTCATCAAATGTATATTATATATCTCGAAATTCATCTAAGTGCATGGTTGATTCGAGCTTTGATTTCAATTCTTTAATTTTCATTGTGCATGTATATATCGAAACCTCACATTTTCACCCATACTTCTTAATGTACTAAGACATTAAAGTTAGAGACTTGGTCCAAGGAGGCATCAATTTCTAAAGGAAATAAATAAAATTAGTCATATTTATAGTCACTTTAAATGAGTCCTACATATTTTTTGATATATAATTTCATTATTAATTTATATATCAAGTGTACCTATGTGTTCTTTTTAAAATGTATTCTCTTAAAAATTTAGCGAATTATTAATTTACCACATTGGTTTCAAATCTAGAACGATAAAAAATATTATTCAATTAATATTAATAATCTCTCAAGGTTATACTTGTATCATGCCTTTATTTTACTTTAAAAATTATTATTAAATTTCTAAATACATTGAAAATCATTTTTTACCATATTGAACCTAATTGCTTGTTATTTGTCTATATTTCAGAAAATATCTCAAGATCCCGCGAATGAATGGAAATAATATACAATTGGATGACATTTGGAGCTAAATTGGACAAATTGGAAGTTGATGAAGTCAACTGGGAAATACTTGAGCAAAGTTGTTTATATTTTCAGAAAATATCTCAAGATCACGAGAATGAATGGAAATAAAACACAATTGGATGGCATTTAGAGCTAAATTGGACAAATTGGAAGTTGATGAAGTCAACTGGGATATACTTGAGCAAAGTGAAAGAAATTAAGGAATCAAGGGCTCAATTGAAGTTAGAAGAGAAATAGAAGAAATTTTGAAGGCGTGAGGACTATATTGTTGCAACTGGAAATTGAAGGACTGAAGAGCAAATTCAAGGGACCAACTTGCAAATATCCAATAATTGATTCGAACCATGAGGCGATAATTTAAATATTGTTAGGAGTCAATTGGATGCAAGTAGAAGTCAAAAAAGGAATGGAACATGATAAGAATATTACCATATATTGATTCCAATTGCACAAAATTTTGTACATATTTCTAGTCGGACTTCGAGACCTAATCTTGGGGTAGTAAACATTTGAATTAGGAGAATCTAATTTCAAGAAAAATAGCACTTTACGTTATCTTTCTAATGCACTTTCAATCACCTCAAACGGATAAGATAATAGAAAGATATAATCGAAACACTAAACGATGTGCAGATACAAAAAAAAATTGTGTGCGGGTTTTACAATTTTGTTTCCTTTTTCAACTAGGTCTCTTCTCCATGGGACAAACGATGTTGCTTAGAGCATCTCCAATGCATTACGTGTGATGCTGTAAAAATTCTTAACCTTGACGTGGCAAGATTTAGAGTTGCTGGATCACTGAAAAAAATGAATGAATTCGCCTTGAATGACCTGCAAAAAATGAGAGGAGGATTCTCCCCCGTCTCCCCTTCGGTGTGAGAATTAGAAAAGTAGTGAGAGAAATATATAACTGAAAAATCGTATTAATGATGAATGAATCATATTCGATCAGAGAAGCTGCATTTATAGGACTCAAAAGCCCGTAACCTTCTCCTATTATGAGAAGGAGACCTCTTTGTGTAAGCTTACCTTTTAAGAGAAGAATCCTTATAAGGATTTAACTTCCCTTTTTTGAGATCTTTTTTTATGGATAAGGCCCGTAGACGAGGAATGACTCGAGGCTTTCTTGCATGGGCTTTTAGTGTGTTGAGACCAGGATGGGCCGACCTGAGAAACTCATGGTATAGCAATATAGGGATGTGGTTGGGAAATGCCCGATCTGACTCTAAGAATGTGCTCGGGCATGATGGCCGACCTACGGGCATGTGAAGGGGATTATCCTATGATGTCAGGCAATATGCCTTATCTGAAGCGCTTGACAAGAAAGACGTATAATGGTCAAGCCCATGGCCCATAGCCTTACTCTTGAATTATGTGATCGGGAATTCATACCGATCAACGTGGATTGGGGTTGATGTGACAATGAAATAGACGAACTTCTAAAGAACATGAATAAATAGATGGAGAAGACTAAAATTTACTCTTCAATGGTTCCTCTATATTTAAATAATATTGATTATGTGACATTTTTTAAAATTTTAAAATTATTACTATGAATAAATTGAGCCATATTCGCAAGATTTCTCATTATATAAAGAGTTCATATAGAAATAATTTGTATCATACAATCTGATTGGCCAACGTCCTTATTTATAATAATTTAATAATTATAAAATAAAAAATAATGCTGACTAATAATGTTCCATGAAGCGTCTAGATTTAAACGGAGCACCCCCACAATGTCTATTTTTTTTAAGCTACGTTAGCTTAACATTGTAATCATCCATGCTATGCATTGGAGAAGTATTTTAAACACAATCTGTCTATTTGTTGACGTGTCTTCCCAATCCATGGAGTGTATTGGATATTCTCTTAGTATTACGTTTTTAATTATATAATTCAAGTTTTGAGTATAAGTTACATGTGTTGATTTATTTATTGTGCTTAATGCTTGAATTATTTAATCAATAATTCATTTATTTTTTGTGGTTTATTTTCATAATTCAAGAGGTGAGTTAGAGATATGAATATGTGGTTGCATGTGATCAATTGTGAATTCTTAGGAGATTTTATACATTTGGCTAAAGAATAATTCGGACCATCTATAGAGATATATGGTTGACTTAGTTAGATAGAATTGATTTAAACTCGAGAGAAATCTCAATGTACATTAGTGAATTAGATCGAACACATATATAGGAATAAAACTTGAATATTGGAATTAAAAGTATTGATTATGGTGAAATCTTGATTTCTACACTTTCAAACATCAATTTAGAAAATCAAAATTTGTAATATTTTATTTTGCTTTTTTTAGTTAGGATATTTTAGTTTAGATAAATCATCACAATATTTTACCGTTCAAATAAAGCGAAAATTAACATATTTCGGTACTTAATTACAATTCTTCTAGGAACGATAACTCAGACTCAAAAAATCCCCTTTATTAATTCGGTGTGATATCGTACATTTGCGATTTATCACATAAATAGTAAAACTCATATGAAAGTTGTGTATGTCCAAACTGAGGATTCATCACCTGGGTAGTAGATTAATTACAAGACGTGTAAGAGAGTTATCTTTTGATTGCTAGTACAACTTTCTAGATTCTTAACTTCCTGTGTAGATTATTGTCAGAGGCTAGATGCTTGGACTGCTGTGGTGATGATATTTTTACATACTGAGCCAGTATTAAGATCCACATAACTCATCAAAGGTATGTCATCTATCAAGAACTTCATCTAAGTGCATGGTTGATCCGATTTTTGATTTCGATTCTTTAATTTCCGTTGTGCATGTATATATATATCGAAACTTCACATTTTCACTCGTACTTCTTAATGTACTAAGAAATTAAAGTTAGAGACTTGGTCCAAGGAGGCATCAATTTAAAAAGGAAATAAGTAAAATTAGTCATATTTATAGGCCCTTTAGCTGAGTCCTGCATATTTTTTGATGTATAATGTGATTATTAATTTATATATCAAGTGGACCTATGTGTTTTTTTTAAATGCATTATCTTAAAAGTTTAGCGAATTATTAATTTACCACGTTGGTTTCAAATCGGGAACGAAAAAAAAAAATATTATTCAATCAATATTAATAATTTATCGAGGTTATACTTGTAGCATGCCTTTAAATTTTTACTTTGAAAATTATTATTAAATTTCTAAATACATTGAAAATAATTACTGTTATGAACCTCTACTTTACCACCGTTATCGAATACTTGTTAAACCATCGATACCCTCTGAAATTGTCCCAGAATAAACAAATTTTCTTCACAAAATTTTGACACTTGTGATATTTACAATTGGAATCTTCATTTTCAAGTTTCAAGTATCCATGCTCCAGTTTTCATCTCGGTATTAGCTGATTTCCTCTCACGGAATGTGACCTAGAATTTCTAACTCTGTAGTGTTCACCCTGAAGCTTTATTACCTTGTTTTGTATTTTATTATATGGTAATTATGTTTTTTAGATGTTAATTGTGATTGTGACGTTCAATTCCCTTGACGTGATATCAATCTGTTGAATTCAAAATCCACAAATTTTCTTTTGTAGCAATGTAGTTCCAATTACCTTCTTTTATTCTGTTGGAGTTTACGTCTACGATGTAGCATTATTTCTACTATAAATATTTCACTTTATTTTTATAATAATAATAATAATAATAATAATAATAATAATAATAATATTTCACTTTATTTTTGCAGCCTTTTATATATATATCCGAGATGAGAATGCTTTCATTAGTTTCTTACTCATTTCTATTTAGATCGTATAGGTATAATTTTTTTTTTTTTTAATAATTGTTCCAATAAAATTCCAACCAGAAGATTAAGCCCTCTGTTTGCCTTTGTTTGGTAAAATTTGTATATAAATTTTGTTCATGAACGGTCACATGACAACATTTTATTAGACAATTTTTTTATGAAGTCAACAATTTCAACTAATAAAAAATTCTCGCAATCCATTTTTGTAAACCAAGGAAATGATGCTACATAGCTATTTATGAACAATCACTGCATGTGTGTTATGATCCTATGATGCCAATCAGTGAGTGGGTGCTATCCTTTGCCTATGTTTGACAACTTTTCTTTATTTATAAATAAGGAATTTGTGGTTTTCAAAATAATATATATATATATATATATATAGTTGAATGATTTGAAAAAAATATATATATAGTTGAAAAGTGATTTGAGAAAATATGTTATTTATTAACACGTTTACCAAACAGAGGCAAATTATTTGAACTGCCCAATGGTAAGGTGAGTAAAATATTGTGTAAATAGAATTCTTATTGTGATTATGTTTCAGAGATTGATCTTAAGGTTATCTGATAAGTGTATTTATAAACACTTATATAGACCTTTAAATATAGACATTTAAGAGTTCTTTTGATTAATTATAATCTAATATCATATATTTATTGTCTGTTAAGTAAAACTTAGTTATTGGAAGCTAAATCGGAAGAAAGTGACGAAAAATGATGAAAATAAAAGAAAGCCAAAACTTGGGGACCATACTGTGAATGATACTTGATTTGAATGCATGTATGTTGTGATATGTTCTGAACTTGTTTGTGGATAAACAAATATTTAAGTGTCGGGTGTTTGATAAGTGCATTTTAACACTTATTTAGGCCTTTAAATATAGTCATTTAGGAATTATAATTCACGTAACCTTTTTGCAGTTTTCTAACGTCCTTTAGTTCCTACATATTTTTGCATATGTGAGATCCCCATCCGGTATCCAAACTCAATAATCTAATGGAGTAGTTATAAAAACCACAGTAAAATAATTACTTGAAGTGGAAGCCTCAGTAAACTTCTTTTCCTTCAAGGTGACAAGATAAACCTTGTAATTCCTCTTCTAATGTCCTTTACTTCCACAAAGAAAGTAAGGATCACTAGACTAAGATTTTTCTTTGTTTGCTTTGGCTATTTTTCCAGTAGACTTGACGACTTGACCTTCTTGGATCATTTCTTAAAGGTCCAATTGGACTTCATCTTAGTGCTCTTAGAGTTGTCAATGTCAAGATTTGCCATTTACATTTATTGATGTTGGGCTCAACAGTTTTCAGCATATTCAGCAGCTTCGCTAGGGTACGTTGGATCTTATTCATGTTAAAGTTTATAATAAACTGGGAGTAGCTACTGAACAAAAGATTGTAGAATTAAGTCAATACTCAGCCCGTGATACATGGAAAAACTCAAGTGGCCTAATTTTTTAAGAAAACTAATCATCTTTAGCACATGAGCACCGACTAAAGATCTTTCTACCATGACACCTCTAAATAGCTTTTGGATGTCTCATACCTTTCAGTGCGTGATTGTTCATCATATAACTCCTTGAAATGAAATGTAATGGTATGAGCATCCATACACTCTAGGTGCTTTTGCAACTGGGTGACATAGTTACAAGCATCACACGTCGTAATACTATCGTCATCACTGTGTTGATTATAAACTTGTACTTCCTTCGACGTAACCTCCTCAGTATGAGCTTCAGGCATTGGATGCTCAATGACATATTCAACTTTCTAAGGCTTGAGAACAATTCTTATGTTGCTATACAAATCCAAAAAGTTTGGTCCAGGCATCAAGTATGCTTCTCAAACTCATATTGTTACTACTTATTTAAGACTGAAATGACAAAATAGAATAGAAATTTATAATATAAATTGCCCTGAAGAGAGTCTCTGGCTAGACACTACACAAATGCGATCTAGGTATATATTATCATAAAAATAATTAAACACGGGAAATTAATTTAATTTGGACATTATTAAATCAATATGTACTCTCATTGTTTAATTTGAATAAATGACCATCTACATTAATTAGTAAAATCAATATGATTCTCAGTCGACTCGGATCCCTTTAATTTTATCAGAATCTTGAGTGACTAAACAAACCTTAATAAAACTTCAGATTAGATACTATTATCAATCACCTCTCTGTGGGATTCCTAAATCATCAAGCAGACAACATTTTGTCTTGCACATCTTATGTGTTTACTTGACTGTGCCTTCGAAATTTTATCTCCTTAAGTGATTCAACAAAAGATAAATTTTGGTTAATTTTTACACATTATTCAAAAATACCATATGTTTCATAATGATTAATCGCACCTTCCATCCCCCAGCCTTGAGTGACTTAACAAGCAAACATTGACAGTGGATTCTGGATTTTCATTATATCAATGGAAGGAGTTTTGTATCAACCAATGAATACAAATTCAATATTTAAATTGAGGCGTTTGTCTCATCAATCCTATGTATATTAACTAATACAAATTGTTACAACCCTGCGTGAACGAGCTTGACACCCCAGCAAGCGAGGGACCGCACAGGACCCATAATCCATATGTGGGACCTTATATTGGATAAGGTACATGTTCGCAGAGGTGCCCTCTTGTCTGAGGCTCCATGTGTCCAGTCTATTGTCAATCTATTGTTGTCAGAGGCTAATACCACTTACTGGAAACAAGGCAGGACAATGTGTCAGGAATGCAGTCCTTATGCAAGTGGTAGCTTGATGTGACGGCCTCTTTTAGAAAGGATGTGACAGCAGCCACCCCTATAATAGGTATTAATCATTATGAGAAAAAATCTGATTCACCGCATAAACGGATAGGAGCCCGGCACGTGTAAAGTGTTACACATGTCACCATTTGAGACAATTGCTCCACACTATAAACAGATTCCTGGTGTCTTAAAATAAAGGTTAGCAATTCAATACTTTAACTCAAGATATTACTCTTACTCTCTTTTCTCTCTTTTACACACATTTATATTTCCAGCATTCAATATATACTTGCTCGAAATGAGTTTTGACTTGAGTGTCAGAGTGCAAACGGGAGCCACTCTGGCTCCTTTGCACACTGATCGTTTATCCTAATGCACAGGAAGTCCACGTGTTCAAGAGGGAGGAGTTGAGACGTGTTAATCCAAGTCCTATCAGATTCTGTGGTCAACATTTTGGCGCCGTCTGTGGGAAACCACACCTTTAAACACGAAGATCACTTGGTAAAAAAAGTGATCAAAAACCCTTGAAAAAGGTCCATAGATTTGAAAGACAAGTTTGAAAACCTTGAAAAAGGTCTATAACTTTGAAAAACAAGTTTAATAACCTTGAAAAATGTCTATAGCTTTGAAAGACAAGTTCAAGAACCTTGAAAAAGGTCTATAATTTTGAAAGACGAGTTTAATAAGCTTGAAAAAGGTCTATAACTTTGAAACACAAGTTTCATAACCTTGAAAAAGGCCTGAAAACCTCGAAGCATAAGTTTACCAACTTTAAAAAAGGGTAACCGCTAACTTACTGCAACAATGAGTGGGAGTGATAAAGATGTCAACCCTAGAAGGAGCAAAGAGGAACAGTTTTGAAGAAAACTCATTATTCTTACTTTATTATTGATCATTGATTGAGTTCTTCATCACCAAACACTTACTGAAGTGTATATCTCTCTTCATACTTAACTAAGTATCATTTGGAAAGAGAGATCATTGGTTGAAAATTTTTGATTCAAGCAAAACTATTTCATATCATTTATCAAAGTTTTCATAAACACTTGAGCTTTAAATATTGGCTATCTATTGAAGTGTTATTCTAAAACTCTCAAGAAACTTGACTTGATCATATAATTTGTTGAGAGAGTTTATTCAATTGTAAAATTCTCATTTGTATTTTTGTTCATGGTTTCGAGATCCTTGTGAAAACTCGATTGTAAATGATAGGTGCACCTTGCTGTAAAGTCACTTAAGGATAAGTGCTCCTTGTTGTAAGTCACTTAAGGATTCGATACTCCTTGTTGTAAGTTATCCATATAGTGGATTTGGCTTTACTCGTGACGGAGAGCTCGGTAACGGATCACATAGATCACATTAGTTTATTGAACCTCCTTAAATCATCGTATGCACTCTCTTATCCCTTCTACTTACTTCCATTGCACTTGTATTTATTTCTTATTTCATATTGTGCAATATCCTTTTGTTGTAGTATTTGGTAAATTGTCCAAGTTCTTTTATTCCTATCTTTTTACCTTGATAAGTTTAGTACTCCTAATCGTTTATTGTTCATAATTGGTTAATTGTATCAAACTTAAGAGTATTTATCAAAAAAGATTTGTAAAACCAATTCACCCCCATCTTGGTTAGTTTACCTTGGGCTATCACCACCGACCTATGAGCCTAGAAATAGGCGGGAGCAAAGGGTTGCAGAAGCTCACTCCCAAACCTAAGGAGATCTGCCTACCTATCGAAGGCCTAATTATGAACAGGCTTTCTCACCTCGAGGGTGGAACCAGGCATAGCAACCCCATGACCAATACCATGGTGCAGTAAAATCTGACCATGATGAAAACAACGAACTGTCGTTGATTCGATGTAAAATCTACCCTCCAAGTATAAAGGGGTCAAGTTATAGCCTAACAATAATTCAGGGTCATTCTTCTTAGGGATTTTTATGGTATAATAATATTTTCTAAATTCAAGTCTTAAACTATAATTTCAATTTTACTTAATCAAATAAAAAGAGAATATAATTAAATTGCAATGAAAGTGAAATTTGAGTGGAGTTATTCTTTCGCTATCAATTGGGCTTTTCAAATAAGATTAATGTGAATTTTTTGAGAACGATAAGATTTAAACATATTAGAAAGAAAATTAATCAATTTATTCTACGACATTTTGTCGAGCATGTTGTGTGCATATTCAATACATACCACATTAGCGACATTAATCCAAGTAAAATAATCTGAAAATTTAAAAGAATTTGTAAACTCTTATCAATAACAAGAATTCATCCATAGAAATTTAACATGTACCCATTGAAGCTAGGAATAACTCCTCTCAAATATAACTTAGCCAACCATAATTAAATTAAACAAAATAAAATTTAAACAAACAATAACCATTTACTAGAGGATGAAATTCACGTTTGGAAATGAAAATTCAATAACCAAAATACATCTCAAACTCAACTAAAATCAATAATTTGAAATTATGTAAACTAATAATTAAAACAACTAGAAGTCTAAACAAAATATGAATAAAACTAGAACTAATAACTCAATATGTGAGTTGGAGAGCTGCTGTGTTGAGGTGTAGTGAGTGAGAAGGCTGCTGGGTGTGTTATGAAGTTAAGAGGTTGCTTCCGGTTGTGATGTGGTGGTGTTCCAGTGGAGGCTGGGAGTGCAGAGCTGCTGGAAACGGTGGGGGCTGCCTTGTGTGCGTCTCTGTCTGCTGAACGGCTGTTGTTGAAGACTGCAGACTAGAGATGGGTTCTGTGAGGTGTGAGAGAGGTTTTCGAGTGAGTGTGTGTGTGTGTGTGTGTCTTGGCGAGAGGTTGGTGAGGTTGTGCGAAGTGTGAGGGAAAGAGAGTGGCAACTATTGTTGAAGAGAGGTTGGTACTGTTGCGGCTAAATGGTTCGTCTAAGATAAAGTTCCGCTATGTGAGATGAGGAAGGTGAGCTGCGGCTGGTGAGGATGAGAGAATAGAGATGCCGCCAGTTGAAGGTGAGAGGTTGAAGTTGAAGTGGGCAGATGTAGGTTGGTTTGAGTTAGAGAATGGGTTGTGTTGTTTTTCTCTTTTTTTTTGTGTGTGGAAGCAGGGGAAAAAATTTTCGGTTAGTGGAGAGAGTTTGGGCTAGGGAATTGCGCCAAAAAATGTGTGATTCTTGATTTCTTTAGTCGAATTAGGTTAGGGATTTTCGAGAAGAAGTTCAATTTCAATTTCAAATATCGTCCAATATGTCCCTGCAATAAAATAAATGAATTTAATAGCAAAAATAAAGTCAATTTAGAGCATAAGCATTAAAATGCGATCCTTTATAATTTCCACTCTAAATAACATAATTTATATCTCAAAATTGCATTTTTCATTTATTTATCTATTTAAGATAAGTAAAATTGGACAATAATCAGCTGTCGTACGAAATAGACGATGATGAGGAAATGACCCCTTCACTGAGGACATTCAGAGGTATAGAGTGCCTACCGACTTTGAAATGCCAGAGGTAACAAAGTACTCTGGAAGAGGTGACCCTGATGATCACCTATTGAACTACTATGCCAGTATGGAGATAGTCGGAGCTACTCTTGAGCTAAAATGCAAGGTCTTTTCCGTAACACTCGAAGGGAGCACCATATGATGGTACAAAAAACTCACTCTGGAAACATCCACAATTGGAGAGACATAAAAATAGCCTTTAAGAATAGTTTCGTCTCCTCGAGGACAGGTCAACTTTCACTCCAACTCCTTCAAGATTTGAGGCAGGGAAGCAATGAATCTTTGAAAGAATATTTAGCCTGATTCACAAAGGAAATGCACAAGTGTGAAAACATCACAGAAGTTTTTCTCCCTAAAAGGAGGTCTAGACATGACCAGCATGTTTCGGAGAGATCTTCGAAGTAGGAAATCGAGGGATTACAATGCCCACGTAGATCTGATGAAGGAGGAAGTCATCTCAGAAGAGATGGTAAGGGCTAGAGATAGCCACCCTCAAGAAAGGTACAACACTGGATATTAGTACGATGCGAATCTAGGAGTTGGAGGTAATAAAAATCAGTCTGAAAACTGTCGCGGAGGTGGCTTACACCTGTTTCCAGGGTCCATATCCAGCTATGCGGTCGAGATTACGGAGGCTATTCCCAACTTACACTCCACGTTGCTCGTCATAACCCCTTCCACCGATCCAGAACTAGCATGTGGAAGCCAAGGTGGCAAGCAGCCTATAACAGGGCAGTATTGTGCTTACCATAGATATTATGGGCATGCGATGGAGGACTGGAGAGAAGTGCAGATGTTGGTCGATCAGAAGGCCTACGAAAGAAAGTGAGGCAACTTCACCTCGAATAAAGGAAGGCCAAATAGACCAAACGATCAAAGGTTCAACCGGGCTGATTGAAGAGACGACAAATGGAATCCCTCGAGGGGAAGGAATGACAATCGTCAAAAAGAACGAAGTCGTGACGGGAACAGACCCCCAGCGCCTGATAAGAATATCAAGGAATTGCCTCATCCTTCAAATGATCTTCCAATTCGTGATATCGACACAATATTTAGAGGGCCCCATCCGGGTGGGAGTACAAACAACTCCCAAAAGCGATACATCAGGGAGGCTAAAGAGCCCGTCAACGTGAATTATTAGATAAATTCACATCTTGCTGGGACTTTAAGGACAGAGCTAATCGCGTTCACCCTGGACGATGCGATTGTGGTGCATTTCCCACACAATGATGTGCTAGTAGTTCGAATGGTTGTAGCTAGAAATGGACTGTCCCAGATGCTGGTGGATGACGGTGCCTCAGTAAATGTGATTTACAAGGTAACCTATGATAAGATGGAAATTAGCACCCCACTTATCTGGTCCCAGATCCAATATATAGCTTCACCAGGGATTGCATCGTTCCCAGAGGATTCATAGTCCTTATGACTGAGGTGGGGCATGCACCAACCCTTTCTAGGATACCAACGGAATTCTTGATCGTAGATAAGGCTTCCTCTTATCATGGTTCAATTGGAAGACCAGGCCCTATCGATCTAGGGGCATCCCCCACAATAAATACATCTGCATAACTTTCCCGACTGAAAATGGGATAGCTACTATCAGAGGAAGTCATACTGAATCATGGTCATGCTACACATGCACTATCTAAAAGTTCCAAGATCAAACTATCAATATGATCAGTGATATAGCAATGGCAGAGGCAGCCGTAGACCCAGAAAAATTAGGTACAAAACCCTCCATGGATAGAGACGTCACAATCACAGAAGAAGAAAATCTGGCATATTTAGACCCTAGGATGACAAGCGCAAACTGTTGTACCACCCCGACTGAAAAGTTAGAATGCTTCTTTATTGATCCATCAGACCAAATGAGGGAGTTGCAGATCAAAAAAAGATTCAATGACCGAATTCTGAAGAGCTTTCTCCTCCAAAACCTTGATGTGTTCGCGTGGAAACATGACGACATGGTAGGGATAGACCCTAAGGTGGCCTGCCATAGGTTCTAATTTGACCCAAGTCGCCCCGGACATATGCAGAAGAGGAGATCTGTGAGTCCAGAGAAATATGAGGCCTTGAAAGAGGAGGTGTTGAAGCTATTGAAAAATGGCTTTCATTAGGAATCCTGTTACTCAAAGTGGGTGTCAAGTCCTGTATTGGTCCCCAAACAAAGCGGGAAGCTGCGGTTATGCATTGATTTCTCAAACCTAAATCAAGCATGTCCAAAGGATAGGTTTACCTTGCTCGAATTGATCAACTAGTTGACTTCACGATGGGGCACGAAATGTTAAGCTTTATGAATGCATATTTCAGATACAACAGATCCCCATGCATAAATCCGACGAAGACAACACCTCCTTTATCACAGATAGGGGACTCTGCTATTATAAGGTCATGCCCTTTGGGTTAAAAAATACATGAGCTACCTACCAGAGGTTAGCAAATTAGATGTTTTCGAAGCAACTCAGAAGCACCAATGAAGTATATGTGGATGACATGCTACTGAAAAGCATGATCGCCTCAAAACATATCCAATATTTATCAAAGACTTTTGTTATACTAAGAAAGTATCAGATGAAGTTCAACCTTGTAAAGTGTGCCTTCAGAGTAGTATCTGGAAAATTTCTAGGTTTTATGGTGAACGACAGAGGAATCGAATCAAATCCAGATAAAATCAAGGCTTTGCTTGACATGCACTCGCCCCAAAGAGTTGCAAAGCTTAACTGGAAGAGTCACTGCCTTGAGCCGATTCATCTCCAGATCTACCGATAAGTGCCTTCCTTTCTTTAAGGTCTTGAAAGGAGAAAGATGGGAATCAACTTCCTGTGTATTATGTGAGTAAAGCCCTACTAGACGCTAAAATGTGCTACCCCGACATGGAGAAGCTCACCTTATCCTTAATCACAGCGGCCCGTAAGCTCCGCCCTTACTTTCAATCACATTCAATCCGAGTACTTACGAATTTCCCCATGAGGCAAGTTTTACAGAAACTAGACACGTCTGGAAGGATGATGAAGTGGACCTTAGAGATTAGCCAGTACGACCTGCATTATGTGCCCTGAACAACAGTAAAGGGCCAAGCATTGGAAGATTTCATCGATGTGCTTACACACCCACACGAGGTGGAGATGATTGAAAATGTGGGGGACAATCATGATTGGGGACTATTCATTGACGGATCCTCTACTGACGGAAGGTCCAGCGCAGGAGTAAAACTGGTAAGCTCGGAGGGACATAAATTACACAGTGCGGTCCGCTTCGATTTTAAAGCCTCAAATAATGTGGTGGAATATGAAGCACTCCTGGCCGAACTAAATCTATCAATAGCTTTGAAGATCAAATCATTGATAGCAAATAGTGAGTCTCAGCTCGTCGTGAGCGAAGTCAGTGGGAAGTTCTCTGGCATTATCCAAATTGGCAAGTAGAAAGGACGCCGAGCTACTCAATATGGTACCCATAGAACATTTGTCGGTCTCCTCCATTGAACCAGGGGTAGAGGTATGTGCAATGGAAGAAGAGAATTCTTGGATGACTCCTATTCTTGCTTACTTAAAATATCAGAATCTACCGGATGAATCAGAGGAAAATCAAAAATTACAAAAATATGCAGCTAGCTTCGTCCTCCTCGATGGGATACTCTATAAGCGAAGTTACACCGTGTCTTTGTTACGACATGTCGGTCCAGCGGATGGCAAGTACATAATAATGAAAATTCATGAAGGCATTTGCGAAAACCATGCCAGGGTGCTATCTTTAGCACGGAAAGCCCTGAAGCAAGGGTACTTCTGGCCCACTATGTAGACGGATGCACATAACTTTGTCTACAAGTGTGATAAATGCCGCTACATGCCACCATACCACACCAGCCACACCACGAGTTGAGGGTGGTAACCTTATCTTGGCCCTTCGCAAAGTGGGAATCGACATTATTGGCCCCATACCCCGAGGTAGTGGAAATAATTGCTTCGCAATCGTCGCGATAGATTACTTCACCAAATGGGTTAAGGAAAAACCCTTGATGAAAATCAACGAAGCAAACACTTCCAGATTCATTTGGAAAAATATTATTTGCAGGTTCGGTGTTCCACACTCATTGGTGACTAAAAGCGCAAAGCAATTCAAAAAAAGAAGGGTTGATGAATTGTGCGATGATCTGGGAATTTGCAAATTGTTTTCGTCACCACATCATCCACAGGAAAATGGTCAAGTCGAAGTAGTCAATAAAACCATCAAATACACCTTGAAGAGAAAACTAGAGTCGAAGAAGGGGGGTGGGTAGATGAACTCACCCAGGTCTTGTGGGCACTTCGAACTACATCTCATACCGCAACGAGAGAGACCCCTTTTTCAATGGCTTACGGGTCCGAGGCAGTATGCCCATTAGAAATCAAAGTGCCTTCTCCTCTTAAAATTCACTGTGACAAAGCATTAAATGAAGAGTCTCAAAGGGTATATTTAGATCTCCTCCTTGAAAGAAGGAAGGAGTCGCAAGTCGTGTTAGCCCACTACCAAGAAAAGATGACCCGCTACTGTAACAAAAAAGTAAAGAAGAGATTCTTCAGAATTGGAGATTTGGTCCTGAAAAAAGTACTTCCTTCAACCCAGGAACCAGGAGTAGGGACTTTGAGTTCTAATCGGGAAGGGCCTTACAATGTCAGTGCCGAAGTGGTACCAGGGACGTGCAGGATAGAAGACCTATTTGGCATACCTCTGCCTAATCCTTGTAATACCGATCATCTTCATCGCTATTATCGATAAAAGGAGCCTCCCCCCGTTTGTAACATTCGCATCTGACTCTATGGAAACTGTGAAATATAGCGCTTCCTTACGAGAATTCATGCCAATATATTTATTAACATTTCCATGTTAACCAAACAAAATGCCGAGGCACCTCATTATTTTTCCCACCCGAGTATTCATAAAAATTTCCTACCAAAGGACTCTTACGAACCCGCAAAACACTCACAGTGCCTCGACCGAAGTTGAGGGACCTCCAATATTGATAGCACCTTGGTTTTCCTAAAGGGAAAATACTAAGTTTCTTCTTTAATTAAGAAAAGGATGCAATTAGTCTCTAGTTAAAATTACTTAGAAATAAAGTAAGGACAACCTCGTTGCACAAAGGTCCTCACAATTAAAAGAATTATGTTGGTAAGATGAACACATATGAAATTACTGAGGAACGTAGCTTAGAAGAAGACATCTATATGTCAGACCTAAGCAATGAACATGAATGTTTTAAAGTGCATAGGTCTGAGGGACTATCATGTGCCACATTGCAAAATACTCAAACAAAAGCTCATATCAAAATTGAATTCCACATACCATCCAAGTTAAAATATTTAAAAAATAATTTGAAGATAAAAATATAGTGTCCAAATAAATAAAGTCATTACAAGAAGTAAAAATCAAGAAGGTGGAGGAACATCTTTAGCAGAATCGTCGCTGGTGGAGCCTTGAGTTGGATTAGCAGGGTCGACAGCATAATCACCTTCATCCTCGTCCTGGGGCTCCAGATATAAAACTTCTATCTTGAAAAGATCCAAGTCAAGGAAAGCCTCCTTCAGCCCATATCACCTTCTATCTGCATCAGCCCATATTCCTCGATATTTTCGAAGGTATCCTTAAAATTTTGAATAACTTGACCACCTTAGCCTCCACGCTCTGCTCCAGGAGCTAGAGCCTCCCATCCGGTGAAGCCAAAATGTCCTTCTCTTTCTACCGAGCCTCTTTTTCCCTCTCCAATTCCTCCTTCAAATGCTCCACCTCGTTGAAAAGCTTGCCCTTTGTAGCGTTAGCCTCAACTAAGGCCTCGGCAGTCACCGCCTGGGCCTGACAGGCATTGTTATATTTCTTGCAGAGGTTAGCCACATTGGGCTCTACAGAGATAAGATCTTTCTTTAATCGTTCATTGTCCACTTTCACGGACCTCGCAGAGTTCTTCTCTTCCTGGAGAGACTTTCAAGCAGTAGCAAGGGAGTCCTTAATCTCCTTAATCTCTTGCACCTGCTATCAGCGTTGTACATAGCCACCTTAGTGCTTGCCTCCCTCTGCTAAAGCTCTTTAATGGGCCCTTCTGTCTCGTCTATTAAAGCCAGGGTCCTAGCACGTAGCACCTCGCAAGTATCTTCTGGCTGGGCGAGCTTTTTGCAGCAAAGGATTTCCACCCTTCGTTCCAGTAGCTTTCCATCGTAATGACAACCATTGCAGCACACTCCGGGAGAGATGTCAAAACATCAGAATCCAGGACGGACGGTTTTGGAACAAGGACATCCCTAATTCGAGCAAGTTCTGAAACAATATCCTGCTCCGACCTCTCCACATATTCTGGAGGTGAAACATATGATAGTTCTACATCCATGGCAAGTTCGGATAACTTTGCAGGGGGCCCCCTGAAGAAGCTCCCGCTTCATGGGACAAAACTTTGGGACTACTTTTTAGCCTCTTCAAAGGTGGTTGGTCCTCTGTTGACACCTTCACCACCTCATTGTCATCACCTGCTCCCTCAGACGGGGCTTGCTAGATCTTCACCTACTCCTTCCTCTTGGCCTTCTTCTCTTTTTCCGTGCCCTCAGCAAGTTTGTGACCATGTTCCTTCTTAATGACGAGGAGCTGTTGCCCAGACGGGACTAGTACATGTGAAGCCAGACGAGCAAGGGAACCAAGGGGTCTAAAGACAAAAGCATCCTCAAATGCCTCTTTTGAGGCCTCAACCGCTTTTTTGGTCGCCTCCAGGTGGAAGCCAGCAAAAACAGATTTTTGTTTCTTCTTCTCCTCACTTCCGGTGACTAGAACTGGGAGGATTTTCTTGGCCTTCAGGCCCTTAAGTGAGATCTTGGGGAATTCTCTCGATCCTGCAGGGAATCACTAAATCAGAAAAGGAGACCTTAGCAAATGTGCAAAAATAAATAAAAAAATTGGGGGCATACCCATCTCACGCATCAAACCGTGTTTCACAAAAAGCCTCTTGGAGGTTATGACTTTCTGAAAATTGCCTCAGTATTCGAACAACCTCCTCACCACCTCCAAGTCCTCCTTAGGCAGTTGGTGAGTGTATGTTTGGCCTGTGAAATCAAAGGAACGTATAAACATAAGGAACTAAAAGTGTGCCAGTTTAGGAACATTATGTACCCGCATAAGAAAGAATAAGGACTCACGGGGGCAAGAGAGAGTTTGGGGAACCATTGTTTCAGGAACGGGATCTAAAGGAGTACACTACCAGTCACCACAGACCCAAAACCACTGGGTCCTCCAATTCTTGAGGAAGGTTAGATACCATATGATGATTGGATGGTACTACCCCCTTGGAGTCAGATAATACCAATCCTTCACCTCCAATTTCTTGTCTTTCTCCCTCCTCACTGCTTTCTTCAGAATGTACAGAGTATGAATTATGCAAAGGAAAATCAGATAATCCAAACTAACCTCCTTCTAGACCAGCCAAGTTCCCACCACCTGAGTCCAAAAGTTTGGGGCCACTTGGTAGGGACATACATTATAGCTCCGGATCAAGGCCCTAAAAAATGAGTGAAGGGGTAGGTGCATCCCACATTGAAAAGCATCGAAGAGCACGGCTACTTGGACATCCGGAGGACAACAGGGTCTACATGATGGGCTTGGATGTATAACCGGTATTTTCCTAGGCATCCTATATGTGGAGGATACTTCGTCGATCCCATTCCCCCTCACCTCTGTTCTCTTCTCATTAGACTCCCATAACTCCAAATTAGGAGAAGTGATGTGATCCGGACCATGCATCGAAGGGCGAAGTCGAGACATCAGCAGTATGACGGTGATCTACATGGAAAACGGAGCAAGTTCCATGTTGGAATCGAGCCGAGAAGACGAAAGAATCAAGCCGAGCCGAGTACACAAAATTGTTTATGCAGAAAAGGCCTTACGGCCGTAATGGAAATCCTTCATGGCCGTAAATCATATAATCACGGCCGTAAAAGCTATTGTCACGGCCGTAATCAACTATCGAAGGAAAAGGCAGAATTTCAGCAGAAAAGGTCTCACGGCCGTAAAGTCCAGTCTTACGGCCGTAACATTCAAACCGGAGGAAATTCACGGCCGTAATCATTGTGTCAGGGCCGTAACCAATAAATCAGTTTTTGATCAGAAGGGCCTTTACGGCCGTAAAAGGAGTCTTCACGGCCGTAAATGAGCAACGCCAGATTTTCCGAAATTCTGCCAATTATTTTGTTTCCTTTTATTATTTTAGGTTATTTTCCTATTTTAGAATTTTAGTCTAATTAGAATTCTATTTTTAGTAAATTAGATGCTAGGTTATTTTGCTTATTTATACGCTTTTTCAATTCATTGTAAACAGACAAGTTTGAGTTGATTAATAAAATTTGTGAGAGGATTCTCCAAAATTGAGAGGTTGAGTTTATTCCCTTTTTCTTGAACTTATCAAAGATCCGATCTGTGTGACGTTCTTCCAGCAAACTTATCAAATATTCGGAAGAATATTTGTGGCGTTTCCAAATTCGATACTTATCAAGGAAATTGAAAAGTTCTTGTAGCGTTCACCAATCTTGGTTCTTCAATCCGATCGCCATAAATTGCGTCGTGATTGTCGGGTCAAGGCTTTACCGTCGTTCTATCCTTATTTTTCGTTGTTTTTCTTGTGTCGATCTGATCTAGATCTATCCCAGGGTTTTAAATATCGTTATTCCGCGTGTTCGACGAGATTCTCCGACCGGGAACTCATCATCTGGTATCAGAGCTTAGATCTATTTCAGATTCTTGCGTTTCTTGATTTTCTTGATTTTTTTCGTGTTCTTCACGTTCTTCGTGTCAGTCATAATTTTTTTCAATTTGATCCATAAGAGTCAGTCCCAAAAATTCAAAAGTGTTTTTCTTCTTCGTTTTTAATTCCAAATTCAGTTCCGTTTTTTCTGCCATGCTCGTAGTCAAATTCTCTGGCAGATTATTACAAAAAAAAAATCCGAAAATTCCTAATATTTCTCAAATATTCCGAATTTCCTTGTTCGTGTCTTAAAAATGTCTGATAGAGAGGCTTCTACATCTTCTTCTTCTGTCGGAGACAGGAAACAGCCCAGGGGCGTGAATAGAAAAGATGAACAGGGTAATGGTGATATTGCAGCAATAAGGGCACAATTTGAGAGATTTATGGTACAGATGGAGAATCGAGGTGCAGAACGTGAACAAAGACCTCATGATGGTTCTCGGGTTAGGAGAGGTAATAGACGTGAGGTTGGTGTGGATAATGAAGACATGGGCAGTGAAAGTGGCAGTATATCTTTAGGTAGTATGCGAAGGAGGGATAGAGGAGATAGGTATGAGCGGAGGCATGATAGGGAGCGTCGTGATGCTAGGAGGCATCGTGGGGGTAGAGATGTTGTTGATGACGACCTTGGAAAAATTAAAGTGAAATTACCATCGTTCCAGGGTAGGAGTGATCCGGAGGCGTACATGGATTGGGAGACAAAGGTCGAACGGCTTTTTGATTGTAATAATTATTCGGAAAAGAAGAAGGTGAAATTAGCCGTGATTGAATTCACCGACTACGCAAATATTTGGTGGGATCAACTAGTTACGGGTATGAGGAGGAACCTTGAGGAGACAGTGGAAACTTGGGGTGAATTAAAAACCATAATGAGGAAGCGGTTTGTGCCGACTCATTATTATAGGGATATTTATCAGAGGCTGCAGGGTATGACTCAGGGGTCGAGGAGTGTAGAAGATTATCATAAGGATATGGAGGTGGCAATGATTCGGGCTAATGTGGTGGAGGATCGGGAAGCTACGATGGCTAGGTTTCTGAGTGGGCTGAATAGAGATATTGCCAATGTCATTGAGCTGCAACACTATGTGGAGCTAGAGGATATGGTGCATATGGCCATGAAGGTGGAAAGACAGCTAAGGCGAAAGGGGGCAGCAAGACACTCACCATCTTATCCTACATCACAACCTAAGCAGGAATCCAACGTTGAACATAACCCGAAAGGGAAGGAGGAGCCTACAACGAAAGGTAAAAATATTTCTGATTCTCAAACTACTCGGGATAGAAATATTAAGTGTTTTAAGTGCTTGGGTATGGGTCATATAGCATCCCAGTGTCCAAATAGGAAGCTAATGATCTTACGTGATAATGGTGAAATTAGTTCCAAGGATGAATTTAAGGGAATGCCTAAGTTAGTGGATGTTGGAGCTAGTAGTAGTGATGAGGAAGGATTGACCTATCCTGAAAAAGAATCACTTGTTAATCGGCGTGTCCTTAGTGCTAGGGTCAGGGTGGATGAAATTGGTGAGCAAAGGGATAATTTATTCCATACTAGATGCCTAGTGGGTAAAAAGGCTTGTGGTATGGTGATTGACGGGGGAAGTTGTACTAATGTGGTTAGTACAATGTTGATTAATAAATTGGGCTTAAGCTTGATGAAACATCCAAACCCTTATAAATTGCAATGGCTGACCGAGTCAGGGGAAATTAAGGTAAATAAGGAGGCTAGGGTCAATTTTGCCATCGGGGGTTATAAGGATGAGGTGGTCTGTGACGTGGTACCTATGCATGTTGGTCATATATTGTTGGGGCGACCCTGGCAACATGACAGGAGGGTAGTGCATGATGGGTTTAAGAATCAATATTCATTTGTGAAGGGTGGGAAGAAATTTACACTTGTGCCGTTATCTCCAAAAGAAGCTCAAAATGATCAATTGAAAATCAAAAGTGAGTTTGAAAAAAGAAATAAGAGTGTTGAGGCCACGACCTCAGAAAAAGGAGAGGGTGTGAAAGTTGAAAACAAGAGAGTTGAGGCCACGACCTCAGAAAAAGGAGAGAATGAGTGCAAAAAGAAAAGAGAGTCCACCCCCAAATTGAGTTTATTTGCACATAGGTTGGTGTACGGGGATCCACACCTTGCACTTAACCGAGCTAACAATTCCCTCCCCAGTTCTTTAAAATCTGTTTTGCAGGGACATAAATCAAGCAATGGATTTAAGACGGGGCAGAAATTTATTGGCCAGAATAAGCAGCCCAAGAGTCTAAAGGACTGCACGAAGCTTAAAAATGATCATCGAGCCCAGGAAAGCAGGAGGAGCTTGAAAAGCCGACCAAAAATGGATTCGAGGTCGAATCATTTTCAAGAGAGGGAGTATGATGTGATCCGGACCAGGCATCGAAGGGCGAAGTCGAGACATCGGCAGTATGACGGTGATCTACATGGAAAACGGAGCAAGTTCCATGTTGGAATCGAGCCGAGAAGACGAAAGAATCAAGCCGAGCCGAGTACACAAAATTGTTTATGCAGAAAAGGCCTTACGGCCGTAATGGAAATCCTTCACGGCTATAAATCATATAATCACGGCCGTAAAAGCTATTGTCACGGCCGTAATCAACTATCGAAGGAAAAGGCAGAATTTCAGCAGAAAAGGTCTCACGGCCGTAAAGTCCAGTCTTACGGCCATAACATTCAAACCGGAGGAAATTCACATCCGTAATCATTGTGTCACGGCCGTAACCAATAAATCAGTTTTTGATCAGAAGGGCCTTTACGGCCGTAAAAGGAGTCTTCACGGCCGTAAATGAGCAACGCCAGATTTTCCGAAATTCTACCAATTATTTTGTTTCCTTTTATTATTTTAGGTTATTTTCCTATTTTAGAATTTTAGTCTAATTAGAATTCTATTTTGAGTAAATTAGATGCTAGGTTATTTTGCTTATTTATACGCTTTTTCAATTCATTGTAAACAGACAAGTTTGAGTTGATTAATAAAATTTGTGAGAGGATTCTCCAAAATTGAGAGGTTGAGTTTATTCCCTTTTTCTTGAACTTATCAAAGATCCGATCTTTGTGGCGTTCTTCCAGCAAACTTATCAAATATTCGGAAGAATATTTGTGGCGTTTCCAAATTCGATACTTATCAAGGAAATTGACAAGTCCTTGTGGCGTTCACCAATCTTGGTTCTTCAATCCGCATCGCCATAAATTGCGTCGTGATTGTCGGGTCAAGGCTTTACCGTCGTTCTATCCTTATTTTTCGTTGTTTTTCTTGTGTCGATCTGATCTAGATCTATCCTAGGGTTTTAAATATCGTTATTCCGCGTGTTCGATGAGATTCCCCGACCGGGAACTCATCAAGAAGGGTACCCCGAAGCCTTGTTAACAAAATCCACCCATTCCTCCACTTGAGTGATCTCTTCCTCCGATAGTCCTATATCCTCCCTATGCACCCTAAAAGGGGCCCTAACCCCTAAAACGGACTCTTGAGGTCCGGACAAAGAACCCACCGTCTTCTCCTCTTGTGTCCCTCTCTCGCTTACTACGAATTTCCTGTAGTGACGCTTCTTCCTCAATAGATAGCTTGGCCATGTATGGTTGATCTATATCTTCTTCACTATTAGAACCACCTAAACATATCACGTGATAAGATTTTCTCTCCCGTTTCTTCCTACACTCCCTAAAAAGGCGGGAACTAAAGACTAAGCAGGACAAAGGGCAAAATCCCCTTATGGGATTAGCCACCATCGTCAAATCCTTCGAATCCAATCTCCTAGATCCTTCCATGTCCCCAAAACCAAACTTATGCACAAACAAAATGCACAAAAAGTAATGCACTCAACACACTCCCAAAAGAAAAAGAGAATAAAAGAAAAATTGATAGAACATACAAATAGAAATAATAAGTTACCTGCTAGACAAGAAAAGGTTCCTTGAATGAGCGACATTTCAAAAGGAGCGACAGTGAACAATTATTTATGGCAGAAGATCGAAGGACTCGTGATGAAGAAGCAAAAGAAAAAAAAATCACAAAGATTAAGAGTGTGTTGAAAGCACAAAAAGAGGGAATAGAAGGAAGCGAGGGCATTATCAAAACATTCTGCAGGGTTCAATTGTTGGATAATGAATTTTATGATGATCCCTGCCTTACACTTATCCTTACTAACGAGCAATTTTATCAGTTGGCCATATGGAGCGCCAAAAATTGGGAATTCAAAAAGGAAAAAGACTGCCTAACTTCTTAAGTGCCACCCACGTGCGCCGTAAAAATGTGAAGCCCAAGGGGTAATAGTTATTTCCTGCTTCCAAAAATCCACGTGTCACGTCCACACGGACGCTCTGGCTACACAGCTTTATTTGGCCCCACCTAACAGCTTTAATTCAGAATTTCAAAGAGAAACCTTGTCTCTAAACATGAACCATCACATGCGGGTGCCTCAAGAAAGCCCATTCACCATCTTCGAAAATTATGGTTCGCACATAAATGAACCAACTATATTTGAGGGACTAGTGTTAAAAACCCTACGTATATTAGCTTAATACGCAATTAAACGAGGGACCGCACGGACCCATAAGCCATATGTGGAACCTTATATTGGATAAGGTACATGTTTGTTGAGGTGCCATCTTGTCCAAGGTTCCATGTGTCCGATCTATTGTTGTCAGAGGCTAATACCCCGGACTAGCAACAAGGCAAGATAGCGTGTCAGGAATGCAATCCTTAAGCAAGTGGTAGCTTGATGTGATGGCCTCTTTTAGAAAGGATGTGACGGAAACCACCCCACTATAATAGGTAGTAATCATTATGACCAGAAATTTGGTTTACCATATAAATGGCTAGGAGCCCGGAACGTGTAAATTGTTACACATGTCTCCATCTGAGACAATTGCTCCACACTATAAATAGATCACTGGTGTCTTCGAATATAAGGTTAGCAATTCAATACTTTAACTCAAGATATTACTCTCACTCCCTTTTCTCTCTTTTACACACATTTATATTGCTGGAATTCAATCTATACTTGCTCGAAGTGAGTTTTGACTTGAGCGTCGGAGTGCAAACGAGAGCCATCATGTCCCCCCTTTGCAGACTGATCGTTTTCCCTAGTACGTAGGAAGTTCATGTGTTCAAGAGAGAGGAGCTGAGACGTGTTGATCCAAGTCCTATCAGATTTTGTTGTCAACACCAACCATGCAACTAATAATACATATATTACTGTTGATGATTATTGACGAAATCTTCCAATCTCGTCGAGCCCTAAAGAGGACTAGTTGATCTATTTCCTAGAGGACATTGCATTCGTTCATCAAATGCTAAATGAAATAATCACCATCTATTGCAACTCATATCCTATACTAGTTGTCTTGTTGCGGTCCATCTGAAAATTGTATCCTATACTAGTTGGAGTGCAAACCTATATCAAATAGACATGCATGTCTATATAAATTAAATAATATGTATGCAGACCTAATTAAATAACAATAGGCAAGCAGGCCTAACCAACAAAAGCATAATTAAATAAGAGGAAATTACACAAAATACCCCAAAAAATTAATCTGTTTTATTAATACCCTTTTCAACTAATTAAAATCTCTGGCACCGTATTATTATATCCTAAAAGACCCTCTGTTACAACTCACCCACTCAACCACATTCACTTTTACGCTGCAGAAGATTTTCAAATCAATAGATTTCTTCTAAATCTCTTCCGTCATTTCAAGTTTATTCATCTCCTTTCACTAGCTTCTTGCCAATAGTAGTAGGTTTTTAGGGAACTTGTGTTTGGGAATCATACTAATTGTTAATTTGTTGAGAAAGGTGAAAAGATAGTATGTACTGGAGGGTCACTTTAGATCAATGCAGTGGACTCCGCCGCCGATGAGCACCTGGGTAAGAATTTACACGACTATGACTAAGTAGGGTTGTCGCGGCCGTTGGATGAGATGCAGCAAACTTGGTTGCTGGGTCTGGGAGAGCAAAATAAAAGGGAATGTGCAAATTTTGAGTGTATTATTGTGAGTAGAGAATTTTTTGTTTGAATTGTGGATACAATCTTGGCTACGGGACACCAAAAGTAAGAATTCTTCATTGACATATACAATTTTTCCTTGCAATTAACCATGTCTGATGCAGCTATCCTTAGATTTTGTGGCAATTTGTTGAGCAAAATGAAAAGTTTTGTACAGAAATTTACACAGTATAGATCTTTAGAAAGCTATGTTGGTGGTGAATGACTGGAAGGCGGCGGAGAAGTGGCAGTGGAGGGACGAGAGGAGTGGTGTTACAGAATTTGTAGAGTGGGTGCTTGCTTGTGTTTGTTTAATTGGAATTCTTAGGTCGGTTTGGATATTAGAGATAGATGGATATTGTAAAAATTGAAGGAAACAAAAAAAAAGGTGGCATTCAAGTAAAAAAAAGTGACATGTCACTTTTTAATTAAAAGAAAAGCGTCACTTTAAAAAAAAATTGAAAAAGTGACATTCAAGCAGTAAAAATGACAAAACGTCATTTTTTTTTTTTAACTAAAAGTTATCACTTTTAAATTAGAAAAGAAGGTGAGTTAAAAGAAAAAAATGATAAAAACAACATTTAAAAAAAAAAGTGACATTGTGTAATATATCAATTTAGTGTTTTGAACTTGTGTAATTTGTTAGTCAATGATGAATATTACAAAAAATGAAAAAAGTGACATTCAAATAAAAAAAAATGACAGCTTCACTTTTTCAACTAAAAAGTGACATCGTGTCCTTTTTTAGTTAAAAGAAAAAGAAAAAAAAAATGACATTGTGTTTGTATATGGAAAATGGAAAATGTATCTACTAATATCTGTGGACTTGTATAATTTGTTAGTCAATGATAGATATTGCAAAAATTGATAAATCGACCTTCAAGATGAAAAAAGTGACAAATTTCCACTTTTTCCAGTGAAAAAGTTTTAATTAAATGAAAAAGTGATTAAAAACAATTTCAATGTCATTTTGTAATTCAAACTAATATCCCAATAACATTTATTGTCAATTCATCAAAAAGAAAAAAGTGGCATTGTGTCACTTTTTTAAAAAATTGGCACAATTATTCTAATATTTTGAATAAAATTAACAAGTCATGAATTTATTTTAAGGTTTTAACGAATGTTTGATTAAAGAAACTACATGTCACTTTTTTAAAAATAAGTTAAATTATGTCACTTGTTTAAAAAATTGACAAAATTAATTAAAAAATGACAAAAATATTAAAAAAAGTGGCACTCAAAATTTACAAAGTATTTTTACTTTCTAAAATTTTTAAAAGATATTTTTGTAAGTGGTCAAAAAATAAGGGTATTTCTGTAAACACTACATTAAATAAACTATACATTCTACTAATCACATGGGTCGAGTCCACAATAATCCACTATAGATCCTGACAATAATATCTAATATTAACAATATATTAAACGTGATAGATCAAATAATATAATTAATCCAATTGATTTACCAATTAACTTATCCAATTAATCAATTTTATATTAATGAAATAAATCAATTATTCTAATTAATCAACTAAGTCATTAATCATGGGACGATAAAAATGACAACTTTATTTTTAATCTCCAAATAGAATCATACTCTGATTTGGATCAATTTTAAAATTTATGTAATGTCCAATTTACAATTTTATGAAAGAATATAATTCGGTAAAAAATTCGACCAAGTCAAAATTCAAATTTTGGTTTAAAATATTTTTTCTTAAACTTGAATACTCGACCAATTCAATTTTATTAAAACAAACTTGTTTTCTCTTAAACTAAGATTATAATCAAGATCAATTTCAAAAAAAAAAATGATTATAATCAAGATCCACAATAACGCATTTAAAATTCAGGTCCTAATTTTGCAATTTCAAAAAATTAGAGGGACCTTTTATTAAAGTTTTGAAATAAAGGATTAATTTTGATTTTAAAAATAATCATAAGGACTATCTATGCAATTTAAAAATTGCAGTCCCCAAGATAATTTCAAACTTTAGGGGACAGGTGTGCTATTTTCAAAATCGCAAGTGTCCCTTGATCCCCAAATTGAATCAGGTCGATGCCCATTCGTCCAACCGAGTGTACCGTCGGCGCCTTGCACTAATGTTGTGTTCATGTGACTGTAATATAGAATCTGTTACGACGTGGCTGAACAACTGCTATCACGAACAACATCATCTGTTCATCGCGACAGGCGACACAGCAATCATTGTTCACAGCGGTGAGGGTCGTCACTGCATCACGCAGCAAAAGTTTAGTCGCTGCTTTTCGTGAGCATGGCAACTCTCGTCACTACCGACCGTGCATCCAGTGCCACCACCTCAGTTTTTGGTCCTGATTATTGGATCAAATTTTAACTGTTAATATAAAACAATTTCAAATGTCATTTTGTAATTCAAACTAATATCCCAATAACATTTATTGTCAATTCATCAAAAAGAAAACAAACTTCAACAAGTTTCAAGGATGACTCTGATACCATTGCTAGTTTTCTAAGCATGCATGCATAGCGAAAATTGGATGAAGTTCGTGATAGATAATATACCTTTGATGAAACATGTAGATCTTAATACTAGCGCAAAATGTAGAAATCTCATCATCACAATTGTTTAAGTGTCTAGCCTCTGACGATAATCCACACGGGAAGTTAGGATCTAGAAAAGTTATGTTGGGGACTAAAAGGCGACTACTATGATGTCTTGTAATTAACCTAGTATTTATAGGTTCAAGCGTAACCCCAATTAGGTTAAGATAGCAAGTTTGGACCAACATATATCTAGCCCAATCAATTGGACATGAATACTATTCCAGCTATCATCTCATTTTCATTTATGTAATTTTAACAAAGTAATTAGTAGTTTTATAACGCAAAACATCTAAGAAAAATGTTTAATGTACAGGCTTGTACTGTACAGGCTACTCACTGCAGTAGTGAACTGTAAAATTACAGTTCACTACTGCAGTGAGTAGCCTTTACAGGTTGCAGGTCTGTACCTATAGCACCGTTAAACATCTAAACATTAATTGTGTTTCTCATTCGTCATTGATCGTGAATTAACAAAATTGAAACTCATGAAGTCTAAATCCTGTTGGGAACTATATTCTATACTAGTCAATGATTATGTATACATGTATGATTCGTCCCAACCACCAATTCACAAACAAAATTAGTACACATCAACATGTCTTACGAAAAGGCTGAAAAAAAAAAAAAAAAAAAAAAAAAGGCACCACCGTCCTATATTAAAAATGAAAATCAAGTCTCCAATTACCAAACCTTCTGAATCTCATGTTACTTTATCCATGTCCTTTACAAGCTACATACATCACAAAATTAGATTTTTCTTTCCAACTTAAGTTAGTATCCTAAAATTTCAAAATAAGTTGTGTTTTCAAAACAAAAAAAATAATAATTTAACTAGGAGTTTATTTAATATAGATTTTTTTGAGAATAGTTTATGAAAAATATTTATTTTGGAGAATGTGTGATTAAAAGTAAGAAAAAATTGTGATCCACTAGTAAATTTATCTTATCGGAAAAATCTGTGGTCAAAATGAATTTGTTGAAAATATTTTTTGTATGAAATATGGGCTAAAAATGAAACAATTTCTGTCATTAAAAACTCAGATAACACGGGAATAAAATTAAAAATAAAAAATAAAAAAATAGGCAAGTTAAAAAACATTCTCATATAACTTTTTATTTCAAAATTCTTCTGGAATTGTTGACCGTTGATTAACAGTGACCAAAGCCGCTATAGCTGAACAAATTCTTTTAATGAATTTATTTTTTGTTCTTAAAACATCAAGAAACACGTTCAGGTAATAAACCATACATATATATCATATTTATCTTTATTTTCTTTTTTTAAATGAAGTCAACAATATGCTTTTCCAAAGTTTGTATTTTCTTCCTTTTGTTTTGTTGAGAAAAACACTGAAAATTGTCAAGAAATGGTATCTAGGTAGTAGCATTCAATATGCACGAGTTCCAAGAAGTCAATTGATGCTTTTGCTAATGTGAAAATTGACTTAAATGGGTAGTTTTCATGACACTATCAAGCTGTTTTGTTGAAAACACTAGAATCAACGCTAGAATCACATGAGTGTGTAGCACGATAGAACAATGAGAATAATTTTACAGTAAAATAATAAAATATTATTTTTAAATTAAAAAGTTTGAACATATAATTTAATTTGATTAATGATTAAAACCGTGGATAAATGCTCAAAATAGAATTGAATTAGAATTCTCATAAATTTTTTAAAACCTCTTTAAATATTATGCTATTTGAGACCTATTACTTCAAAATAATGTGGTTTGTAATAGTAAATTTTGTAGAATGTGTAGTTAAAAATTAGGATTTTTTAAACTTATGTGTGGATTATTTTGTTGATACAATGTGTGATTGAAAAAGAAATTAAAAAAATTAAATTTGAAATAATGGGTATCAAACAGGAGCTGAATTGTTTTAAGTTTGTAGTTTTCCACACATGCGTGATGCACAGACGTTGTCATAGACAAAATATATTTTAATCTATTGCTCAAATTTAAATTAAATAATGCAATTTTTGCATAAATTAAATAAAAAAAAATATCCCAATATTTTTGACTACCATGAATAGAAATAATAAGCACCAAAATATTATAATTTACATAAAATAAAGTAATTGTAACAAATTAAATAATATTGACAATGCATAAAAGTGAAAATCAACTCAAGAGACCCTTTGCATAATTAATTTTTTTTATTAATTTTTAAATGTGATGCATTTAATTGAATATAATTAAATACATATTTAATTATATATCAATAAAATTAAAAAAAGACAATTATTAGTGAAAATCTAAATAAAATATATATATATATATATCTAATAAGCCTTTGTTTATGCCCCTATTTGATGTTGTTTAAAAAGAATTTATTTGAAATAATAGTGATTTTTAGGAGAACGTGTAGTTAAAATTTAGTGAATCTTTTTTGAGTTTACATATTCTCCTTAGGATCGACGTTTTTCTTTCTTCATCATATTCTTCCGAAAAAGATATGTAAGATAAACTTTTTTATATATTTTGATTTTTTAATCATTAATTATTAATTTCAAGTATTTCCTAAAAAAATTAATCATTAATTTTAATAAATATCGTTACATGATTTATTTATTTATTTTTTATTTCTTCATATTGACAATTTCTTTATTCATTATTCGTACTATTACATTAATTTTAATAAAAAAATATATGAACTATTTGTTAAAACCTGTAATATATATTTTATATATTATAGTTATTTAAGTTTATAATAAAGAATTGACAATGAACATAATCAATAAATAAGTAAAAGTAATGTCAAATTGATGAATAAATTTATCGAAATCTTAAGTTGTAAAATTTAAAACAACTTAATTGAATTTACTTCAAAAATTCGTATTATTACAAATTTTTTTTTAATTTGATAAGGGAAAAAAATGGAACTGAAATTAATCATATATGACTAAATTGAATTAAGTTAACAAATTATTGATTAGGAGTGAACGCGATTTGATTTGAACGGTTTGTAGAAATATTTTAAATAAAACTATTTAAAATGGTTTGAGAAATTTTCAAACAAAACCTAACAATTTCATTTTCTAAACCAAACCAAAAAAAACCATTTTTTGCTATTTGGTGCGGTTTGAAACCGCGATTTGCTAACACATAAATTAGTAGACTCCAAACGAGCTCAAAAATACATATTCGTATAAAATTTCGAGTTAAAATTTTTGGTGTTAAAACTAGCTGAATAATATATAGTATAGGCATGCAGTTTATTTTAATAAAAACATGCAATAAATTCATTCTTGACCATTATTCTTCATTATAAACCGGTTAAGAAACCAACCATTTCCTTTGAAGTGGTTCCTATCAAGGGCGGAGGTAGGGGTGGCCCGCCTGGGCTATGGCCCACCCCATTTTAAAAAAAAAAAAATTGAAAATCCTTTACAAATTATATATATATATATATATATATATCTTTGAAGATAGCCCAGCTCATTTCATTGGTGGCTCAGTCCATTCATGTGGGCTGGCTCCGCCCCTGGTTCCTATGAAGATAAAGACTATTGTCTCTAGTATAAAGTCAATGTCGAGGTTCTAATAGAGCTCCCAGGTTTTTAATTTTGTACCTCATGCTCTCCAACTTGTAGATTTTGCAGATTTAGGACTAAAATAGAGAGTGAAATTTGGATAATTAGGTTGTGTTAGAGAGTAATTTTGTTAATTTTTTAATTTATGGTGACCTGGTGGGTGTATTATGAACATTAGCATGAAAAGTAATTTGGATGGTTATAGTTATAAGCCTCTTCCAAAAATTTGAGGTATTTGAAAATAAAATACTGTCCCTGATCATGAAGCATGGTGACATATAAGGAATTATATGAAACAGAAAGTATACTTAATTCACATGAAAATCTTAATTGAGAATTTTGAACTATAGCTAAAATGTCTTCAATGGGCAGTAGCCTATGTACTAAAATCAAACCAAACAAATCGTTTGTTACGATTTGGTTCGATTTGACAATTTATTTGTTCACCCCTATTGATAGTATTATAGGAATTAAAAGATATAATTTATAATGAATGAGATATTTAAGAAAAGTAATATATATATATATATATATATATATATATATATATATATAAAATAAAACTTTTACCTTTCATCTTTAAAACAATTTTACAAACAATAAGTTTAGTGTTTGCTCTCACTTGTTAGCTTGGAATTAAACTTCTCATTGAAATTTTCAATTTGACATCCATATTACATATTTTTCGATTTCAAAATAATATAATAATTATCAAAAATAATATAATAATTATTGTAAAAAATAGTCTACACATTAAAAATTAATATATTGATGCCATTAATAGCATAATGCGGATACCAATGCTAATGTCATTAGTGGTACATGTACCATAATATTTGCTAAAATATTTAATCCAATAATTTTTTTTAATTATTATTATTATTATTTTGCAAACGATTTCAAATTTAGAAAGTTATTTTGACATGAAACTATGTGCTGATTTTGGTTATATATATATATATATATATATATAAGACAAAAAAATGAAGACAAATAATAAAGTGAATTATCATACATATCTTTCATGTAGAAAGACGAATAAGTCCATTTTATATTTTGAATTTTCATTTTCCAGGGCTCTACGGCTATACGGACTCGAATCGTAAACCTTCGTGGTACAGATCAAACTTATTATTATCAAAATGATCTGAACTGTTTCAAAGACCCAACATGCATTTAGAATCTAAATTCTTCACTTTATCACTAAAAATCTTTTAAATAAAACAAATAACTCTCATATAATTTATAGTTTCTTATACATCCTAGATTAATATGAGAAAAAGAAAAAATATGTACATCTTAAATAAAATTTTTTACGTCCATATATAATTAAAAAAATAATTTTTAAAGGCCTTAAAGGGAGATTTTTTTTTATACCCTCAAACCTTTTAATAATATCGTATTTACTATTAATTTTATTCAATATACAATTCTTTAACATTTTATTTTATTTTATAATCATGTTGTCGCTAAAAAATATTTTTCATATATTTACAATCTAAAATCTTCACTTTCTCACTTAAAATCTTTTAAATAAAACTAACAACTCTAAATAAATAAATAAATTGGAGAATTATTTTCACCTTCTGCAGTAAACATTTTATTTTCTATTAGTTATATTCCAATTTTAAGTTTATTTGTCAAATATTAAATTTAAGTTTATTTGTCGAATATTAATTTGACACTGATTATATGCAGAACTTACAGTTTTCAACCTTGCGGCCACAAGAATTTCTTTTACCCGGCTAAGCGGTTATCTGGGTAAAATTCCGATTAATATGCAACAGGTATTCTCACAAATTTATAACATTCAACTTCGTTTCCTCTCTCCAAATTCACCCTAACACATCATATCACCTAGCTAAAATACATTCACATGGAATTGATCATCAGTTTGCTCACATTCAAATCTCTCCATTAAGGTACGACTCTATTCATTACTTTGCAATTGCAAATTTTTGGAATTTTCTTACTTTCGTGGATATTTGGATTTTATGGATTGTTGATTTTGGAATAGACTAGAATTATATGTTGAGTTGATTGTGAAATATAGGTTAGAAATTTGGGATAACTCCAAGCTTCAAACTCTATGATTTCATCATGTTTTGTTTTGTGCACATTAGGTGTTTGATGAAATGTTTAGGAGAGATTTACCTTGAATTTTTGCAAAACTTTTTGAACTTCCATCTTCAATTCATTTGTGACCTTGACATTATTTGTGACATGTGATGTGCCATTCAACCTTATTCGACACTGCGATCACATTGGTCATGCACAGTTCTGCCTCTTTACTATTTGATCATTGATCTTTCGTCTCGGTTCAACTTGAGTCCTTTATTTATATAATTTTGATCCTTCATCTTCTAAGTCCTTTCTTTATCCTTCATCTTCGATCATCGGTGGATTTTTTTTTCCTTCTTCCATGTTTCTTGTCTTCTCTATTCGGTTCTATTCTATATGTCTGTATATGGTTAAGAATGTGTGTGAATTGTGAAATTAATGGATTTGTATAAAAAATTCCCCTGCCAGTGACCGGCACCGACCTTATGTGCACGTCGTTGGTGGGCAACACCGACGTGTTGGGTCCACCAGATGTGAGTGTGGCGGGTACTTACGGGTAGGTGAAAAGAGTTTTGGATTTGTATCTTTAAAAGTCCATTGCGTGACTCTGTCCTTGTTTGAGCCCCATTAGTTCTCATTATTTTTATAAATTTTTTCTACAGTAATCAATTTTAACAATCCAAAAAAGTCAAGTCCACAATTTTTTACTTTTCAAACCACTTTTTAATCATTAGATTTCCAAAAAAGGAAATTATAAATTGAAATAATAGGGCTCAAACAAGGGCTCTTTAAAATTTGGTTTGATTTTTTTTTTCTTGACGAAGTTGATAGATAATCTAAAGAGCATCCGTGATCAAATTTGTAGCCTATATATTTAAGGAACAAACTCTCTCTGATCGAAAGGGCTACAATTATACAAGCAACGAGTTGCACTTAACATAAGTCGTCTCGCAATAGTTATGGACGGTCCTGATCACCAACCCACGTGGGCAAGTGTTAATGTGCCTATCGTGAATGTGATGTTAACATATGTCAAGAAATTTTAAAAACCACGAGTTCTTCATCTTATGGAATAAAAATATCAGTTACTGTGCACGAACATCTCCCATTAACGAATACCTTGACACATCCAATGGGGATGCTCTAATAGCATCTCTAATGATTTATGAATATTTTGATCTATGTAGCAACTAAATAGAGAAATATTTCATTCATATTGATAAAATGGATAATGGAATTTAAAGCTTATCTCAAATTGCCTTTGTCTACAATTTATTTATTTATGTGTACATGTATCTTAAATTGGCACTATGTAAAATAACAAACTTAGATTAAATAAATAAAAATTTAATTTTTATCTAGTCACTTTTTTAGCACATTTTCTATACCTTAATATACCATTAGATAATATTTCACATCAGCATCATATAGGCATGAAAATTAATCATTATAGATAGAACTTTTAAATCATTAGTTTTTTTTTTATGTAGAAATGAATTTGTTTCACAATTCATAAATTATTAGAGATGGTCTAACTTGCAATCGAGAGACAGATGCCGTTGTCGTTGTCGCTGTCCCTGTCCCTGCATCCGTCAATGCCATTTAGCAACAACACGTAGCACCATAACCCACGGCAAGTACAATTAAAGGCCTCGACCACGGTAAAACCTCTGAGAAACCCTCGAATCTGGACAAAACGTTAGTCAACACAGACTTATGAACAAAAAAAAATAAAAAATAATGCATGTTCGTAAGAAATTACATGAAAATGTCACTATAACGCCTCTGTTTGGTAAAACAGTACAATGTGTTCGGCGGCTTCTAGACTTATTTTTATTTTTTTGGTAAGTTATGTAGTTAAAATTGAAGAGAGAAAATATGTGTGGTTAAAAAAATCTAAAGCATCTCCAATGTGAAAATGTCTAACATGCCATATCATCAAATTAGACAATGTCAACACAGTTTCTTCTTCAATACATCGTCCCATTTAAGGCTGATGTGGCAAAAAAAAATTAGATATTGTCAACCCCTTGTCTAACTTTGGAAGACAAGTTTAATATGCTGATTTGGCAAATGATGGAAGGAAAAAAGTATTTTTCTTTTACATCCAAGTAACTATTAAATCGGATTCCAATAATCAATTTAAATAAATAGATTTGGTGATTCCAATAATGTGATTTTATACTAAAACTGATAATATGGTGATTATTTGCAATTTTCAATGACTAGGTGATTACTTAAACAAACAAAACTACAAATAATACACTCCATCAGTTTCCATATGAATACAGAAAAAAGAAGGGATTTGATAATTGATTACCTCTTGATTTTCCTAGAACTTAAAAATCAATAAACCAGCCGAATAAATGATGGGTTTTGCTATTGAGTAATCAAGAAATGAAAAGCTCATCAAGAATCGATCAATTTCACAAGAAAATGAATAGATTATGAGTTTTTTAAACAATTATTTTGAGATGACAGGAGTGTTTTCAGAGCCTCACATTCAAAATTGTCATTTTTTGTGAACTTTGAGGATGAGCAAAATGCAAATCAAGATACAAAGTTTGAGAGAAAGAAAAATTAATAGGAGAAAGAAATTAAACCTGAAGTGGACTACGGAAAGAAATTAAACCTGAAGTGGACTGCGGAATAGGAAGAAAAGAATAACGAGAACTTTTTTCTTTTGGTTACAAAATAACAGAAAGTGGTCGTTCAAAAAAAAAAAAAGTAGAAAACTGAATTTTACAAGTTTAATAGTTTTATTTTAAATAAATAAATGCTACATGTTCATTAATTTTAGGCTGTAGACATAATGTATTGGAGATCACTTTTTTGACTCAATGTCTATTTATTAAACATTCATTAGAAGCTCAATTAATGGATGCCAAATGACACCTCCTTTTTAGTTTAGATTATGTTCTATTGGAGATGCTCTTATGATTTAGTTTATAAAACATTATCGAACAATCAGATAATTTATAAATTAGTTTATTTATGTTTTTGAGTTAAAATGTTTGATAGAAAATTAAAAAGAGAAAAATTTGAATGATTAAAAAATTATTTGATAAGTTGTGTGGTTTATAAATTATTTTATAAACCAAAAAAGTACGATACCAAATAAAGGCACATAAACTCTAAACAAGAATCTTGGAAATGGATTCACGACTTTCAAGTTTCAAAATAAGAAAACGTACGTAGTTAAAAAATTGATTTAAAAATTCATTGTTTAGCCGTTGTCAAAGCTTAAAATTGAAGCTTCCACTCTCCAAAAATCCGCCTCAGATCAAGGCAAAGAAATAATAATGGCCTCTTGAAAATTTTAACATTCTCCAATCTACAGATTTTGGCAAAACTAACTGCCTATGTCCAGTAAACTGCACATAAACGGTTGTTTATAAATACTATTTGTGAATAATGATCGTCAACATTCATTAGTTTATTTTTTAGAAAAATTAAAAAAGGGACCAAAATATTTGATCAATTGAAATTTTTACTTTTTTTTTAAAAAAAAATATATCTAATATGATATTATCACATGATCGTTTATAGAAGAAAAGAAAAAAAAACAAAATTTACCAAATGGAGGCCAATCTCCTTTCTTTTACACCAAAAACACACCCAAATCTCCTTAAAATATGAAAAACCCTGCTAAAGATAAGTAAAGTACTTAGGCAGTGTTTGAAAGTATTGATTTTCCATGGAACTAAGAATTCATTTGTCAAACATTCCAATTTTTTTTTTTTTTTTTTGATAACATTGGTTTGGGTTGGAATTCATTTGCCCTGAAAAGGCGCTTGAGAGTGGTTAGCCTTGAAAAAAGGTGAACCAATTCTTTCGACTTTGGTGATAATTGGTTTGTCACCTGGGTGGCAAATCAATTTCATCACGTTTGATCATTTTTGTTATTGTTAATTGACTTTTTTTTTTCAAAAAATATTATTATTATCAAGTATAAATGTGTTTAAAAATTTAAAAAAAATAAGACTAAAATAGCTAAATTTTGTTTTATTTGCCATGAAAAATTATGCAAATTAAACAATAAAATTTAGAAAATTTTCCACTTTTCCACATAGAAAATTAAACTAATTAAACACATTAAACTTTCAATTCTTAGGAAAAAAAAATTCAAGAATTTAATTCTCTGAAATTCATTTTTTTCCACTCAAATTTCACCATCGCTATCAAACTGCCCTTTATAGATGGCATTAAAAATAAATATTTTTTTTTTTTAGGTCAACGGCTATATCTCATATATAAAACCCAATTCTCTACAAATTATGTCTTAATTAGCATCTTTTTGGAGTTGATTAAAATCGAGTTTTTTAATTTAAATCAAAGTTAATAATCAATCACTACCACATATTTCGTGGGCTTCACAACTTTTAAATCATACGTCTTATCAACTTTTACTAAAATATTCTAAATATCTACTTTTAATCTCCACCAAACATGAGGCTTAATTGGAAACAATATGTAAAACCGCTTTCCATTTTTACGTGCAAATTTTAAATTTCACGTAATATTGTTGTGAATGTTATTATAAATTATAAATTTATGATATTTAATTTCTATAATTAGAATTATTTTGCAGTGGAAGGACATAGATGCCGTCTCAATCAATGTACCTATTTGAAAGTTTATAAATTGGTTACATACAATTATAGGTCCAATTGCTTATTCTAATTGTTATTTGCCAATTTATATTTTATTTAGTAGAAAGTGGCCAAAATACATTTAGTTTGAAATTGGTGTAAATGTTAGTGGCACCTTGATATTTAATTTAAAATTTTCACTTAATTGCATTAAAGAGGGGAATAGAGGGACCAACTTGCAATTTTCGAAAGATTAAAAACTTAATATTATCCTAACCCTCACTCCTCTCTCTCTCTCTCACACCGCTCCCATCTCGCTCTCTCGGTCTCTCACACCCGCTCTCCCTCTCGGCCGCCTCTCTCTCGGCTCTCTGTCGCGACCTCTCCCTCTCGCCTTCGACCGCCGACCACCACCCCACCGGCGGTAAGCCTCCTTTTTCCCCTTCCCCTCTCACACACACAACACACCCCGAAATCGAGCCCAACCCTTTCCTCGGTCACTTACACACCCGCGCACACGGGTTTGCACACACACATACACACATTCACATGTTGAATTGTATGTATAGGTTGATGTATAAATGGAATTTAATGTAAGTATATATGTATTTTCTCACATTTTTCAGATTTTGGTTTTTTTGTTTGATTTCAAATTATACCATAAATTAAGGATTTAATGATGTTTATGTGTGTGAGTATTGATGTATGGGAATGTGTATACTATTATGTATGTATGTATTCATATTATATATGTGAGATTTCCAGATTTCAATTTTCTAGCTTAAAATGCAATTTTTATGTATTAATTTCAAATCTGGGAATTTTATGATGATACTAATATCTATAAATATAAATATCGAATGTATGTAAATTTCAGACTTTAAATGATAATATTATTTAATTGACTTTCTATTGGTTCGATGTTGATTTTTTAATGAAATTTTTCAAATTTGGGGATTTCAAATAATCAGGTTGTTTAAACTGAATTTTAATGTATATTTTTATTATAATTGTTATTTTCAGATTTATGAGTAATTAGAACGCTAATTGAAATTGTCCATGTGACAATTAAGTTGTGATAATATTGAGTAGTTTTGACTTTTGAATAATTTGATAAATAAGATTCGATGTTTCTTACCCTTGCATTTAAACACTTATTTCGAATGTGATAGTATATGTGTTTGACATGATTTAAGGACACGTTTGAGTTAAATTGTGAGTCCAATAGAAATGTTAACCTCAGTTATGAGTTTTGTTTATAATATTGAATAGGATGATGAATGTGTTTGTTATATTACGAGTCACATGAAAGTCTCAACCTCATTTAAGAGTGTTAAATGTGGTTTTCACTAAAAACCATATTTTTGTTAATGAATGGAAATTAATTAGGAGAAACGGTACATTGACGTCGCGGGCAACCAAGACTTCCACCTGCATATTAAGCAAAGTAACTACTGAGGACTACAGGTAAGTAAACTTCCCCCTATTTTTATAGAAATTGAATGTAAATGTGAAATGTGTAAATGACTGTCTTGCAACTTACATGCTTTGATGAATTTCATTTACTTTATGAAAGTATATGTTATTGAGAAGAATGTTCAAGCATGCACATTATCATGTCATTGCATCATCAAGCATGCATTGGCATCGAAATTGGGAAGTCAAATGTTTTTAAATGAAAGAAACGTGTCAAAGTGCAAGTTTATTCAAAAGTTATGTATCCCAAGTTTTTTTTTTAAGAATGAATGGGTGTACTTCTAGTTCATGAAAGTTGCGAGTGGGAAATGGGGCGCGGGGGACCGGCGTACCCGAATTAAGTCGCTTTGCGACGGAATGTTCTACCGTTTACAGTGGACTGTTAAACCGCTTTGCGGTGGGAAAGTGAATGTTAAACCGCTTTGCGGTGGAAATGTGAATGTTAATCTGGTTCCAAATAAGAAATTGCCCACTGTTATCTGATTGACTAGAAGTTACATTAAGTGAGCTCACGATGGAAATGAAGTGAAAGTTTTGAAATGAAGTGAAAGTTTGAAAAGTTTGAAAGTTCTGGAAAATAAAGTAAATGGGGATACATACACGAAATTTTTAAAGCATTCATGTCATAAGCATGCATTTCATGCATAAAGTTTACTTACTGAGTTTTAGTTCACCCCAATTCCTCCCCAATATTTCAGGTGATGAAAGTTAGATGATCTGAGGAGGGAGCATTTGGTGGCAGACTCGCATAGTACCACAATTTCACATTCCAAATAAAGTTTGAATTGGAAATTTCATAAATGTTTTCTTTGATTATTTTTATTAGTTCATTCTTTTAATTGTTTATTGAATTTAATTTTGATAAGTTATTTACCTCGTTAGTAGTTTATCAATTTTCCATTTAGTAAATGGAGATCATGAATTGAATTTAATTTATATTGAGGAGTTTGGGGATTGAATGAATTGGTTTTGGCGATGATGAATTTAGTTGAGATGTGGTTGATCTTGTTTAAATTTTTATGTCGGTTATGTTGTCTCTCTACAAGTTGGTTAAGTCCAATTTATAGAGGAGACTCTGTCGAAATTTCTGTAAAATTTTATAATAGATAAATGAAAATTTTAATGTGTAAACGATTTAATTCCGCATATAATGTGAATGGAAATTAACACGCCTAGGTTTTAGATTTTGAAACTTTGGGTGTTACATTTTTTGTATCAGAGCTAAGAGTTTTAAAAGCGATTCTGTAGACTTTTAAAACTTATTTGAAAATGGTTCGGGTACTGAGTCACGCCTCAAGTGCTTCGCCCTCGATCATCTGGTAAGTTAATTTTGCTTAAATTATTGAATGTCCTGTGATGCTACTAAGACTAAAATTTCGTACACATTGATATGTAGTACTATATATTGAACAAGATGTTTTATTCTCTCCTATTTAGAAATGGCTCGTACTAGACGTAGCAACACTCAATGAAGAACTTCTCGAACTCAGAATGAAGGGACGGACCGTAGTACTGTCCCTTCAGATACTCCGGTGATTGTGAATGGAGCGACGGACCGTAATACTGCCCCTTCAGGAACCCTGGTAATTGTGAATGAAGGGACAAGCAATAACATTGCCCCTTCCGGAACTCCGACGGTCGTGGAGGCCTTGGTACAAGCGTTAACTACGTTGGGGTAAGCAAGTCAGCCTAGGACTAACGAGACGCGTGAGCATGGGAGGATATTAGAATTTAAGAGGCTGTCTCCACCATCCTTTCCTGGAACCACTGACCCCCTCGAAGCTGAAAAGTGGTTAGCTGAAATGCAGAAAGCCTTTAGGGTTATGGGATGCACCGACGAGGAGGAGGTTAACTTTGCCGCATACATGCTTCAGGGCGGTGCATATGATTGGTGGCTGATGGTTCAGCTCCAACATGAAAACAACACTGATCCTTTTACTTGGGAGATGTTTACTACAGCCTCCAATGAAAAGTACTTTCCCAAGAGTCTCCGCCAGCAGAAGGAGGGAGAATTTTTGAGACTAGTGCAAGGGAACAGATCAGTTACGGAATATGAGGCAGAATTTTCTAGATTGGCTAAGTTCGCTCCAAACTTAGTGGATACTGAAGAGAGAAGGTCTAGGCGCTTTGAAGAAGGACTTAAACCACAAATCAAACAGGCCGTGATTCCTTTTGAGCTCACTACCTATAGAGAGGTGATCGACAAATCCCTGTTGGTGGAAAGAGCTCTAGCCATAGATGGAGAAGAAAATAAAATACAATCCTTTAGCCAGAAATTCAAGGGTGGAAATTCAAAGGGGTGGAATAACAAGCGACATAAAAGGAAGAGCGACCCGGGAAGTAATAAAAATCAACAATCTAACAAGCAACCGAGAAGGACTTGCCCGAAGTGTGGCAAGGAACACTTGGGGGATTGTATTCTGGGTAAGGGAGTATGCTTCAAGCGTGGGAAGTCGGGACATTTTGCAAATGATTGTCAGAGTTGTTTTAACTGTGAGAAGTCAGGGCACCTAGCGAAGGATTATAGAGAGAAAATGAAGACTACCCAAGCAAGGGTTTATACAATGTCTAAGAAGGAAGCTAATGACTCATCCACCGTGGTATCAGGTATCTTAAATTTTATTTACTACATTTTTCCCTTCTTTCTTTACATCTCGTACCATTCTAGGCAAATTATGAACATGCATATATCTATAGAAGTATAATCTATTGTGGTAGGTACTGTGTACGTGTGTGGCAAACTTGCAACTATTCTTTTCGATTCCGGGGCTACTCATTCTTTTGTCAGTTCTGTTTTTGCTGAGAAATTAAATCCTTCATCCCCAAAACTGGGTACTCCATTTGTCGTGTCAACACCATCCGGAGCATTATTAAGTTCAAGTTATGTATTGAGAGACTGTCCAATAGTAGTGAATGGGCATGATTGGTTGGCTGATCTTATAGTGCTTGATATTCACGATTTTGACGTCATACTGGGCATGGATTGGTTATCACGGTATTATGCTTCAATAGATTGTCATGAGAAGAAGGTGGTGTTTGAGCCTCCAAATAAAACTCCTTTTTGCTTTGTTGGGGTTGAGGTGAAGCCTTCTATTCCAATTGTATCAGCGATGAAAGCCTGTCAATTGATGAATAAGGGCTGTAGGGCTTACTTGGCTGCAATAGTCGAGATACCTAAAGTAGACCCCTCTCTTGAACAAATTGCAATCGTTCGAGAATATCCAGATGTTTTTCCAACGATCTTTTTGATCTACTACCTGAAAGAGAGATTGAATTCGTTACCGATTTGGTACCTGGAACATTCCCAATATCTAAGGCACCGTATCGGATGGCTCCTGCGGAACTTAAAGAGCTCAAGGAGCAACTACAGGATCTCATGGATAAGGGATTTGTTCGACCTAGTTTCTCTCCGTGGGGTGCTCCTGTGTTATTCGTGAAGAAGAAGGACGGTTCTATGAGACTTTGTATAGATTACAGAGAATTGAATAAAGTAACAATAAAGAATAAATATCCTTTGCCAAGAATTGAGGATCTATTCGACCAGCTTCAGGGTGTAGGGTATTTTTCCAAGATCGATATGGTTATCACCAGTTGATGATTAAAGAAGAGGACATCCCAAAGATAGCCTTCCATACCAGATATGGACATTATGAGTTTTTGGTGACGCCGTTTGGGTTAACAAATGCTCCTGCAGCATTTATGGACCCGATGCATCGAGTCTTTAAAGAATACCTGGATCAATTTTTTATAGTCTTCATTGACGATATATTGATCTATTCGAGGTCTGAAGAGGAACACGAAAGGCATTTGAGAATAGTGCTTCAGAAACTTAGAGAAGAGAAATTATTTGCGAAGTTCAAGAAGTGTGAATTTTGGCTGGAAAGAGTGCCATTCTTGGGGCATATTGTATCAAAGGAAGGCATTGAGGTTGACCCGAGTAAAGTTGAGGCAGTTCATAATTGACCGACACCAACTAATGTGAAAGAGGTCCGTAGCTTTCTTGGATTAGCTGGTTACTATCGAAGATTCGTGGAATGATTTTCCAAGATTTCCTCACCTTTGACTAAGTTGACCAGAAAGGATAAAAAATTTTAGTGGAATTCAAATTGCGAACAGGGTTTTGAGGAGTTAAAAACGCGGTTGACAATTGCGCCAATTTTAGCTATTCCACAGGGAAATGAAGGATTGGTCATTTACAGTGATGCCTCATTAAAGGGGCTTGGTTGTGTTCTTATCCAACACGGCAAGGTGATTTCCTACACTTCAAGGCAATTGAAAGAGTACGAGAAGAATTACCCAACTCACGATCTCGAGTTGGCAGTCGTCGTATTTGCATTAAAGATATGGAGGCACTATCTCTACAGGGTTAGATGTGAGATCTACACCGATCATAAAAGTTTCAAATATTTCTTCACATGGAAAGAACTAAACATGCGACAGCGCAGGTGGTTGGAACTTATCAAGGATTATGATTGTGTTATTAATTATCATCCTGGCAAGGCTAATGCCGTAGCTGATGCTCTTAGCAGAAAAAGTCATGGAACAATGAATGCCTTGCAAGTTGTCCAAAAATAGCTACTAATTCATATCCAGGGGTTAGAGTTGGAGATCGTTCCAAAAGGTAAGTCAGGTTATCTTGCCAACATGATTTTGGAATTGACATTGTTGGAGAAAATCAAGGCTCTACAGTTAGAAGACCCCAATACTTCAAGGGTTCGCACTGAGGTAATTGATGGGAAGTGCACTGATTTTATTATCACCACAGATGGTGCCTTTCGGCAGGGTAATAGACTGGTAGTTCCCAATAATAAGGAATTGAAGCAAGAAATTATGAGGGAAGCTCATAACACTCCTTACTCAATCCACCCTGGAAGTACTAAGATGGCTCGGGATTTTAGGCAGCATTTTTGGTAGATTGGCATGAGTAGGGATGTGGCGGAGTATGTTCAATGTTGTCTCACCTGTCAGCAAGTTAAGGCCGAACATCAGCGACATTCTGGCCTATTACAACCTCTTATGATTCCGGAGTGGAAGTGGGAACGAATAGGCATGGACTTTATTGTTGGCTTACCAAAGACAAAGAAGGGTTATAACTCCATATGGGTGATTGTTGATCGTCTTACCAAGTCAGCACACTTTCTGCCGGTAAAAACGACTTATAATATGGAGAAGTATGCAGAGTTATATGTGGCAGAAATTGTAAGGCTCCATGGGATTCCCCTATCCATTGTGTCTGATCGTGACCCAAAATTTACTTCTTCATTTTGGAAAAGTCTACATAAGGCCATGGGTACTCAATTGAGATTCAGCATGGCCTTTCACCCTCAGACAGATTGACGCGATCCTGGTCGGGGAATCTCGTCGAACACGCGGAATAACGAAATCTAAAACCCTAGGAAAGATCTAGATCAGATCTGACACGAAAATAAACAAGAATTAAAATACTGGAAAGATAAAATTGACGATAGGACCTTGACCCAAGATTCACGACGCAATTAATTGACGGTGCGGAATCGAGATCCAAGGTTTTCGAAACATCACAAGGACTTGTCAATTTCCTTGATAAGATTCTAATCGGACACGCCACAAATATTCTCGCGAATATTTGATAAGTACAACGCCACAAATATTTCCAAAATATTTGATAGGTCGGATTTGTTCTCGAAGAACACAAAAGGGACTCCTCAACCTTTCAATTGGAGAAAACTCTCTCAACTTTATTAATCTCAAAATCAATCTTAACTGTTTTTACAATGATGAAAAGCAATATAAATAAGCAAGAAAACCTAGCATCTAATTACTCAAAATAGAACTCTAATTATACTAAAACTCTAAACTAGGAAAATAACCAAAAATAATAAAAGGAAATAAATTAATTGAGAAATCCGGAAAATCTGGAAAATCTTGAATTACGGCCGTAACGAATATTCTGCCTCAAATTCCAATCATGTGTTACGGCCGTGAGCAATATGTTACGGCCGTGATCAATTTCAATTTCATTTTTACGGCCGTGAGGAATATCTTTACGGCCGTAAAGAGTGTTCTGCCTGTTTTTGCCTTATTGTTTGATTCCCTGCCTCGGCTCAATCCTTTCGCCTTCTCGGCTCGACTCCAACACGGAACTTGCTCCGTTTTGCACGTAGATCACTATCATATTGTCGATGGCTCGACTTCGCCCTTCGATGCCTGGTCCGGATCACATCATACTCCCTCTCTTGAAAAGGATTCGACCTCGAATCCATTTTTGGTCGGCCTTTCAAGCTCCTCCTGCTTTCCTGGGCTCGATGATCATTTTTAAGCTTCGTACAATCCTTTAGACTTTTGTGCTGCTTATTCTGGCCAATAAATTTCTGCCCCGTCTTAAATCCATGGCTTGATTTATGTCCCTGCAAAACGGATTTTAAAGAACTGGGGAGGGGTGTGTTAGCGTGAGTAAGTGCAAATAGACTCATTTTTGTGGTAGACTCTCTTTTCTTTTGATTTTTGCACTCAGTCTCTCCTTTTTCTGAGGTTTGAACCTCAACCCTCTTTTCTTTACTTTTCACTCCCTCTCATTTTTCTGAGGTCGTGGCCTCAACGCTCTTATTTTTAATTTCCACTCCCTCTCCTTTTTCTGAGGTCGTGGCCTCAACTCTCTTATTTTTCCCCTCAAACTCACTTTTCACCTTCAGTTGATCTTTCAGGGCTTCAGTTGGAGATAGTGGCATTAGAGTAAACTTTTTTCCCCCTTTTACCAGGCTGTATCTATTCGTATACCCATCATGTAGCACAGCCCTTTCATGCTGCTAAGGTCTCCCCAACAGTATGTAACGAATATTCTGCCTCAAATTCCAATCATGTGTTACGGCCGTGAGCAATATGTTACGGCTGTGATCAATTTCAATTTCATTTTTACGGCCGTGAGGAATATCTTTACGGCCGTAAAGAGTGTTCTGCCTGTTTTTGCCTTATTGTTTGATTTCCTGCCTCGGCTCGATCCTTTCGCCTTCTCGGCTCGACTCCAACACGGAACTTGCTCCGTTTTGCACGTAGATCACTATCATATTGTCGATGGCTCGACTTCGCCCTTCGATGCCTGGTCCGGATCACATCACAGATGGACAATCAAAGAGAACGATTCAAATCCTAGAAGATATGTTGAGAGCTTGTATTATCGATTTTCCAGGTACTTGGGATGAATTTCTCCCATTAGTTGAGTTCTCCTATAACAATAGCTATCAAGCCTCCATTCACATGGCTCCATATGAGGCGCTATACGGGAGGAAGTGTAGATCGTCGGTTCACTGGGATGAAGTAGGGGAACGAAAATTACTAGGTCCAGAAATGGTGCAGCAGACATCAGAAATTGTTGAGAAGATTCGTCAACGGATGAGAACTGCACAGAGTAGACAGAAAAGCTATGCAGACAAAAGAAGGAAACCATTGGAATTCGCTACAGGTGATATGATCTTCTTGAAGGTCGCTCCTATGAAGGGAGTTATGAGATTCGGGAAGAAGGGAAAGTTAACTCCACGATTTGTTGGCCCCTTTGAAATACTTGAAAGGGTGGGTGACCTAGCTTATCGGGTTGCATTGCCACCGGCACTATCTGGGGTTCATAACGTATTTCACGTGTCGATCTTGAGGAAATATATTTCGAATCCTTCTCATATCCTCAGTTATGAGTCGTTAGATCTTCGTGAGGATCTAACTTACGAGGAATCACCTGTGAGGATCCTACTGATGGTAGATAATGAACTTAGGAGGAAGAAGATAACTCTAGTTAAAGTTCTTTGGAGGAATCATGCAGTAGAAGAAGCTACTTGGGAACGCGAGGATGAAATGCATGCCAGGTATCCACACCTTTTTGGTAAGTTTTAATTTCGAGGACGAAATTTCTTTTAGGGGCAAGGAATTGTAAGACCGCTTTTCATTTTTACGTGCAATTTTAAATTTCACGTAATATTGTTGTGAATGTTATTATAAATTATAAATTTATGATCTTTAATGTCTATAATTGGAATTATTTTGCAGTGGAAGGACTTGGACGCCGTCTCGATCAATGTACCAATTTGAAAGTTTATAAATTGGTTACGTACAATTATAGGTCCAATTGCTTATTCTAATTGTTATTTTCCAATTTATATTTTATTTAGTAGCAAGTGGCCAAAATACATTTAGTTTGAAATTGGTGTAAAGGTTAGTGGCACCTTGATATTTAATTTAAAATTTTCACTTAATTGCATTAAAGAGGGGAATTGAGGGACCAACTTGCAATTTTCGAAAGATTTTAACTTAATATTAACCTAACCCTCACTCCTCTCTCTCTCTCTCACACCGCTCCCATCTCGCTCTCTCGGTCTCTCAAAGCCGCTCTCCCTCTCGGTCGCCTCTCTCTCGGCTCTCTGTCGCGACCTCTCCCTCTTGCCTTCAACCGCCGACCGCCACCCCACCGGCAGTAAGCCTCCTTTTTCCCCTTCCCCTCTCACGCACACAACACACCCTGAAACTGAGCCCAACCCTTTCCTCGGTCACTCACACACCCGCGCACACGGGTTTGCACACACAAATACACACATTCATATGTTGAATTGTATGTATAGGTTGATGTATAAATGGAATTTAATGTAAGTATATATGTATTTTCTCACATTTTTCAGATTTTGGTTTTTTTGTTTGATTTCAAATTATACCATAAATTAAGGATTTAATGATGTTTATGTGTGTGAGTATTGATGTATGGTAATGTGTATATTATTATGTATGTATGTATTCATATTATATATGTGAAATTTCCAGATTTCAATTTGCTAGCTTAAAATGCAATTTTTATGTATTAATTTCAAATCTACGAATTTTATGATGATACTAATATCTATAAATATAGATATCGAATATATGTAAATTTCAGACTTTAAATGATAATATTATTTAATTGAATTTCTATTGGTTCAATGTTGATTTTTTAATGAAAATTTTTAAATTTGGGGATTTCAAATAATCAGGTTGTTTAAACTGAATTTTAATGTACATTTTTATTATAATTGTTATTTTCAGATTTATGAGTAATTAGAATGCTAATTGAAATTGTCCATGTGACAATTAAGTTGTGATAATATTGAGTAGTTTTGACATTTGAATGTGATAGTATCTGTGTTTGACATGATTTAAGGACACGTTTGAGTTAAATTGTGAGTCTAACAGAAATGTTAACCTCAGTTATGAGTTTTGTTTATAATATTGAATAGGATGATGAATGTGTTTGTTATATTATGAGTCACATGAAAGTCTAAACCTCATTTAAGAGTGTTAAATGTGGTTTTCACTAAAAGCCATATTTTTGTTAATGAATGGAAATTAATTAGGAGAAACGGTACATTGATGTCTCGGGCAACCAAGACTTCCACCTGCATATTAAGCAAAGTAACTACTGAGGACTACAGGTAAGTAAACTTCCCCCTATTTTTATAGAAGTTGAATGTAAATGTGAAATGTGTAAATGGCTGTCTTGCAACTTACTTGCTTTGATGAATTTCATTTACTTTATGAAAGTATATGTTATTGAGAAGAATGTTCAAGCATGCACATTATCATGTCATTGCATCATCAAGCATGCATTGACATCGAAATTGGGAAGTCAAATGTTTTTAAATGAAAGAAACGTGTCAAAGTGTAAGTTTGTTCAAAAGTTATGTATCCCAAGTTTTTTTTAAGAATGAATGGGTGTACTTCTAGTTCGTGAAAGTTGCGAGTGGGAAATGGGGCGCGGGGGACCGGCGTACCCGAATTAAGTCACTTTGCGACGGAATGTTCAACCGTTTACAGTGGACTGTTAAACCGCTTTGCGGTGGGAAAGTGAATGTTAAACCGCTTTGCGGTAAAAATGTGAATGTTAATCTGGTTCCAAATAAGAAATTGCCCACTGTTATCTGATTGACTAGAAGTTACATCAAGTGAGCTCACTATGGAAATGAAGTGAAAGTTTTGAAATGAAGTGAAAGTTTGAAAAGTTTGAAAGTTCTGGAAAGTAAAGTAAATGGGATACATACACGAAATTTTTAAAGCATTCATGTCATAAGCATGCATTTCATGCATAAAGTTTACTTGCTGGCTTTAGTTCACCACAATCCCTCCCCAACATTTCAGGTGATGAAAGTTTGATGATCTGAGGAGGGAGCATTTGGTGGCAGACTTTCATAGTACCACACATTCCAAATAAAGTTTGAATTGAAAATTTCATAAATGTTTTCTTTGGTTATTTTTATTAGTTCATTCTTTTAATTGTTTATTGAGTTTAATTTTGATAAGTTATTTACCTCGTTAGTAGTTTATCAATTTTCCATTTAGTAAATGGAGATCATGAATTGAATTTAATTTATGTTGAGGAGTTTGGGGATTGAATGAATTAGTTTTGGCGATGATGAATGTAGTTGAGATGTGGTTGCTCTTGTTTAAATATTTATGTCGGTTATGTTGTCTCTCTACAGGTTGGTTAAGTCCAATTTATAGAGGAGACTCTGTCGAAATTTCTGTAAAATTTTATAATAGATAAATGAAAATTTTAATGTGTAAACACACCTAAGTTTTAGATTTTGAAATTTGGGGTGTTACACAATATTTCATGTTCCATGAAACTTCTACCTCTATATGTAAATCTAAGTAGGTGATGCTCGTATAATTTTTTGGCCGGTGAAAAAAATAAGTTCCCATGGTGGGCAATCAGATTGATAGAAATTATTTAATACCCCCAGTGGTCATGTGTCTCTCCCCTATTGGGGGGTGTTAGGAAGGTCCCCACCCGCTTGACTTCCAATGTCCACCAACGTAAAAGCTCTGATCATATTGAATATATTTCCCCAATTTAGAGCTTGTTCGGTAGTGGTAAAAATTTTATCACATTTTTTCAAACTCAATCTCAATCATTCATTCTTAGTTGAGCCCACCATTTTTTAATTTTCAAACATTTTTAAATCACACATCCGTCAAAAAACCAAAAAAAAAATTACAAAAATCAAATTTCACACATTACCAAACAGGTTCTTAGTTGAAGAAAACCTTCCTTCTTTTTCTTCACTAGAAAACGAAACCTTAGACCTTAAAGTCATCCAAAATTATGTCAAAATCATTTTTAAAGCCCTCTATTAGCTGAAGATGCCAAAGTCTCGTAAAAAATAAGTGCAGCATTCGATGTAGGAGAGGAATCGTTCAGAAAATAAAATTATCAGTCGCAGAATTTCAGTTTTCTCAAACAATTTCGCCATTCCAAACAAGAAACTTTAATTTCTACCTCAGCACATTCGAACAAGCATTGCTGAATAACTGCATAATCTATAATAATAATAATGTTGTTAGGAAATGAAGGCATTGCAAATTTGCTCACATATATTCGATAAATCCCGGCCTTGCGTTAGGTCAAATCCAATTTTTCAGAAATGTGGATTTTTATTTTTGGATTTCTAACAAGGATCTTTGAAGCTTAGTTAGAACATATATAATTAATTAATGATGTACTGCATGTCTTAAGTACAAAATAAATATCAAGATTTGAGTTAAATCTTTTAATAAGGTTGACATTTTGAGATTAAAATTTCAAAACTAAGCCCCTATTTGGTATATATTAAAATCATATTTTTAGTATATTTTGATTAAAGTGATTGAAAATTTGTGACTCCCATGATATGTTCATGTGTGGTTAAAATTAATTGTTGACTTGAACTTGAAATTAAAATAAGATTTTAATCTGGACTAAACAAGTGCTATGTATGATCATATCAACGGAGCAAGTCAATTTGTCTGAACTCGTATCAACAAATAGGTAGATAAGAAAATTGTTGTTCTCAAAGTGGACAATTTATACTAAAACATTTAAGAGGTAAAACCCCATGTCTCAATATTAGCATTATGAATATCAAGAATGGAGTAACCCTAACTGGGCTATCTAGCTATCCCAATTTTTCACATAAGTTTTTCCAAGAATAACCACATAAAAACCTGCCCATAAACATTTAAAGATCAAGAGTCTCCAGATTATGACCACCAAGTCATGTACTAATTATATCTTTCAGCTTTGATCAAAGTTCCATAGCTGAGAAATGTCTTCCTCGATGTCATCGTCATTGTCTGAGAAATGTGGTTGCATATAGTCAACTGGCTCAGGAAATAACCCAAATTCTAATTCCATGTTAGTCCACCGGCCAGTTTTATTGGAATCTGGCATGTCCCAAAACGATGGATTCGTATAATCCTCAGACCCCGTTCCTGGATCAGAACTCTGTGGCTGTTGAGTATTGTTACCATTTTGACCAGTGGCGTACTTTTGTGCAACATCTTTTATTTCTTCCGGGGTGAGAGAACTGCCACCGTCAATGTTTGGCAGATCATCGGGGAAGTTGAACTTGGATTGTGAACCACGGAGACAGAACAGGGCTGCGTCGAATGCCCTGGCAGCCTTCTCCGCCGTGTCATATGATCCTAACCAGATCTTTTCCCGGCTGTTCGGAAGCCTTATTTCCGACACATATTTCCCCCACTTCCTTTTCCTTACCCCTTTGTACTTCATAGGTTCGCCTGTTTGTTCGGCCCAGGGCGAAGAAGAGGATGGTGACTGTACTGTTTTATCCATATTTCAGAAATAAATTGCTGTCTGAAACTAGAAATGATGCCGAGAAGGAACGGCAAAGAAATTCAAAAGAAGCTTGGGTGGGGCCCCCTCTTGTGAGGGGGCGGTACCCCGCGGTACGGCGGGGGTACAACAAGTATTTTTCTTATATATATGTAGGATCACAGTCCAATTGTAGCGGCTGAAAAATGTATTGTTAGAATGAGGCAGGTTTTGGCGTGTTGAATGAAAAGGTACCAAAGGAAGTCCGAATGAGCGTGGGCTTACCAATACAACGCGGTGTAGGGTCAGACATCATGTGTTCCAATCAAAACTTCAAATAATTACAGTACATTCTACATCGTATCAAAAGTGAAGCATTAATTCCCAAAAAAAAAAAAAAAAAAAAGAGGTAGCACTCAAATAAGGAAAAATATATATTATAGTGATGTGTTTTTTCTACAATTATTTTAGGATTACTTACGTTAAGTTCTTTATGTAGTCATTACAATTTATAAATAATACAATTTTTCAAATTATTTTTTAATCACATATTTTTTCTCTCACAACTTTTTAATCACACATTTTACATCAAAACATGAGCCCTTATTTGGTGTAGATTAAAATCAGATTTTTAATAAATTTTGATAAAAAATTTTAAGATGTGCGCTTGAAAAGTTGTCGATTCCATAAAATATGTAATTGAAATTAATTGCTGACTTTGATTTAAATTAAAAATGTAGATTTTAATTTGTACCAATGAGAGCCTAAATATAAATTGCTACAACGTACGTTGCTAAAGATTGTATTACTTATCAATTACTTTTAAATAAAAAATTAAAAATTTATATTATTTTGGTGGTAACTCTTTTTAGTTCGTATCAAAATAGGGACTTGCTAATTTTTTATTTGGCTAAAATAAATAATTATATATTTGATTTAATTTTACTTCCAACTTTTTGTCCACAAACATATATTAATATAACTTAGGTAGCGTTTAATAGGATAGATTTGTCTATAGGAATTCATTTGCCATTTTTATTTTTTTCTGTTGTTTGATTGACAAGTTTTACCTTAGATTTGGTTTTCCTACTTTCGTTTGAAGTCGTGCAATTCCTTTTCCTTAGGTAAATGAATTCTTAATTAGCTAATAGTTGATAATTGGTTTTCACATTTACATGGCAAACCACAAAAGTATCGTTTGATCATTTTTGTTATTGTTAATTTACTTATTTTTTCTAAAAAATTAACATTATTACTATCAAGTATAAATATATGAAAAATTAAAAAAATTGTTTAAAATAGTTAAATTTTGTTTTATTTTGCCATGAAAAATAATGAAAATTAAACAAAAAAATTGAAAAATTATCCACTTTTCCAACGAGCTACAAAATTAAATCAATTAAACAAATTAAACTTCTAATTTTCAAGAATTTAATTCCCTGAAATTCGTTTTCTTTCCATTCCAATTTCACCATCGCTATTAAACGGACCCTTATGCTTTTTAATACTTTTAAGTTAAAAAAATTATTTATTATTTTTTCAAAGAAAAAGTAACTCCTACATTAGTGTTAAAATAACTTAAATTCTTCTCTACAACTTTAGTTATACTTTTTTTGTTTAAAGATAATTTTTAATGTTTGCGTCAAAATAAGCCCTTGTTTTACACTCATTATTTCCATTTTTTTTTTTTTTTTTTTTTTTTTTATCAACTCACTTAAAACCACATTTTTTTTTTTAAAGTAATTTTACAAGTAAAAGAATATTTTTCTTACTTTTAAACCACACATTCTCCTAAAATTCGTTATTACAAAATTTATTATTTTAAATAATGGATCTCAAACAATGGTTATTTAACTTGTTTGTTTTAAACAGGAGTCGTTATATTCATCCATCATTCTTGTATATCTATCTACATTTAATATATATATATATATATGAATGACATTTTTAACATTATATAAGTTTACATAAATGCACAAGCACAAAATTAAATTAAATTTATTACTCTAAATTAATCCACCATATTTATCCTGATTAATTAATTTTAAACCTTTAATTTCAAAATACCGACCTGCATACAGAGTTGTCGCTACATCCAATAGCAAGCTTGGGGAATGTATTTTCTATTATACCTCATTAAACGATTATTTTGGGGATTTTGTGTTAACTTATTATTTACCTTCTGTAATTTAATGGTTCACCTGTACGCTCGAAGGCCAAGCACGAAACAGCCTTTTTTCGACAAAGTCATTGATACTCAGCAAGGGAACAGGTCCATTACTGTAATGCCTCGAGTTCTGAATATCTGAAACACCACGTCATTCTCTTCGTATAATTTTTTGAAATAATGTTTAAGCAGAAGAATAACTGTATTTCAAATTCTGCAACATTAATAAAATTTCAAACAGTTGATAAAATTCAAATTTTGGAACTACTTGAAATAATAAATCAAACCTTTAATTATTCTTAAATGATGAAAAACACATGACAACGTCGTAAATTCTCAACCATTAGAAAATCTGCAAAAAAAAATGTAAATGTTCAAAACTAGAAAATCCTATTATTTCATTATTATTATAAGTCACAAATGCCCACCATTCATCACCATCGCTGAAATCTACAATTATTGTTGACATTGGGATGAGCATTTCAAAGAAATACTCAATAAGCTCGTCACAAGTTAATTAACTCATGCTATACGTAAAGATGCAATTCATGCTAAACATTCTTTGACATAATATCATATCATGTAACAAATAAGTGCGAAAAAGTAATTTCGTCTCATCTCAACATGCAATAATACACGTAACTTAGAGTGCATATAACGTCTTCAATTCATAGAATCACATAAGTGCGTAAAAGTAGCTTTGTCTTGTCTCAACATGTACTAATGCAAGTAAGTTATAGGCGCATATAACATCATCCATTCATATAATCACATAAGTGCGTAAAAGTAGCATCGTCTCGTTTTAAGATGCAATAATGCATTTAAGTTATAGCACATATAACATCATCAATTCATGGTTAAATTCGTGAACATAATCTCGTCTCGTCTCATATCATCATATAATAAATCACATCTTTACGTGAAAATCATAGTCAAAGCAATTAATAAGGATGAATCTACGTTAAATTGAATGGGTTTGAGTCGAGCAGGAAAAATTACATCAATCTTCTAAATGTCCGTATGTTTCGTCTAACCAAATAGAAAATAAGCCTTAAATTAATACTCCCTCTGTCCCAATTATATAGGCTGCATTTGTTTTTCTCTTGTCCCAATTATATATATTTGTTTCTTTATTGAAAAGTATTTATTTTGTTTATTTACTAATGTACCCCTATTCATTATTTCCAATAATAATAGTTCTGATATTAAATAAGGGTAAATTGGAAATCTTCTTTAAAAAAATTACTTTTTCAATGAATATGTTATCTTAATTTGTATAAAAAGTCAAACCAGCCTATATAATTGGGACTGATAGAGTATTTTGAAATCTTAAAGTTTTAAAACAAAATTAAAAGTTTAGGGATTAAATGGAAAATCTACATAATTGAATTTGAAAGTATTGGGATAACTAGAAATTTAAAAAATAAGAGGCTGGCTCATAATTTTTCGAAATCTTGGGGATTGACTAATTTACTTTAAAAAAAATACAAGGATTGAAATAATAAATTCTTAAAACTTAAAATTACTGAATCAATTAAGTTTAAAACTAGAGGCTTAAAGAAAAAACTTATGGAAATCAAAACTTTAAAAAAAAAAAAAAAAACTCTCTCTCTCTCTCTCTCTCTCTCTCTCTCTCTCTCTCTATGACAAAGCAGGCAACAGTTCATGGTAAGTGGTTAGGTTAACTTATTTCTTGGTTACTTGGTTGTTTTGGGTGGATTTGAGGGGTGAAAAATGAGGTGGGCAGTGGAGGTTTTGGAGGTGGTGGTCATGGTGGTTTAGGCGATAGTGTGATTGTGGTGTGAGATATATGCTATTGTAGATTGAAGAACTAGTTCAGTTGATGGTTTTTGGTTCGAGATTGGTTTTGTTTGGATTGTAGTGCATGAGGGTCAGTAATGGAGATTCAGTACTCTTTTTTTTTTCTCGATGGGATGTTGATGGTGGAATTCAATTCTTGTGAGTGAATTGAAGGATGTAGCATGTGTGAAGAATTACTCTAATCTTATCAAGAGTCGATTGTGAAATTGCTGAAGTTTGAGTCTATGTATTAGGAATGTGAGGGACTGATATATGTATAGATCGATGATGATAGATTAAGGGAAGTATTAGAGTTAGAATAGAGTTGTGAAAAGTTAGAAAAGGGAATAATGTAAATAGAATACCTTACAAAATATGACTTCTTAAAAGATAAAAATTGGATTAAAAATAAATTTGGATAATAATAATAACAATAATAATAATATAAAATTGGAATTTCAGACTTAAAATAATTTAGGTTTAAAATAAATAAATTTGGACAACTTTTAATATTTGAAATTGGGCGAAAAGTAGAATTGATTTTAAATTATTTTATTGACTTAAAATAAATTTCGACAAGGCTAGACGTACACATTTATATTAAAATGATTAAAATTGCAGTGAAACGTTTTTAAAAATTAAATAATTATTTAATAATTAACTGAAAATTTCTCGATCGCTATAATTACATTACACCTCATTTTGGGTAAATTTTTGTCATGAGCATGAAAGGAAAAGTAAATAAAAATAAAAAATTGGCATAAGCATTACAAAAATTAAAAATACCTTTAGATTTTTCAGGAAAAGACATTAGGTTACACATCATTTAACCTATGTTTGGTAACTTGTTTATAAAAAACACATTTTTTCAAATCACTTTTAATCACACGCATTTTTAAAACTACTTTTTATCCACAAATTTCACCTCAAAAACATCACGTTTTTTATTTATATTAAAAAATCAATGTCCGGGCTAAAAATCACAGGTCGCACATGTTTTAAATTCAATTATTCTATTGTATCCTTGTTGGAGGACATTTTGTTCCTTTATTTCATATCTATAGTACTTATATCAATTAATTATCATGTATAGGAAATTTTTCACCAAAAAACACCACAACCCAAACAAAGGAAAAGGAAAAGGCAAGGGAAATGGTCGGATCATCCAAAAGACGTTGAAGAAAAGAGTCTCATGCCACAACAATAAACCTCTAAACTCGGGAATTACTTGACCCATCTCCTTTGTATTTTTTTATTTTTTATATCAATTTGTTATACATTGAGGGCAATGTAGTTTTATAATTTTGGGGTGGTTTTCTTATTCATTCGCTTTACATTCGCATTCATTCGATATTTGAGATATAGATAAAAAAAAAAATTCAAAAATTTCAAAAATTCTATTGATTTGTTTGCTGTCTGTGATATTATTCAGATTAAAATTTTGCTTTAGTTAGAATAATGGACTACATTAGAACTTGATTTTTTGTTAACTGCTTACCCATGCTAGACTTTATGAAACTGAGCGCATAGCCAATGTCAAATTATTACTTTTATAGGAACATACTTAATATGTGGTGCATTTGTATGCAATTTGACCTAGGTTTACTCTATAATCCCTAACTTTAAATCTTTAGGAATCCTAACCTTTACATAGAAATCAAACTTGCTCTTGAGCAGTTTGTGGTGGAAAGATTAGTGCAAGGATGCATAAATGTTTGAGAGTTTGAAGTTCTTGAAATATGCTTTTAGTCAAAGAGTATAAGTTAGCACTAGCAACATAAAAATAGTCTTATTCTTCTCTTCGTAGCTTTTTTCTACTAAATCTATTAATTATTTAAGGTGTTGAAATCTATTATCCTAAATTAGGATTTATCAGCCTAAAGTTTGTTACATGAGTCAATTAGAAAGATTAAGAGAGAAGACTTACACATAAGACACAAAACCATCTTTTACTTTTTTTATAGCCTTGGAGACTCAAGTACACTAGTACAAATTAGACCCAAAAAAAGGTAATTAATGTCTCTTTTTGGGAAAATCGATTCCTATAAAAATAGCAGTGGCAATTTTGTAAATATGTGATGACAATATGCCTCGGTTTCTTTAGAGGAAGCTACGCATATTGTATGATTTGATTAAAAAGAACCGACGCTAAAAATTTGGGAATATGTGTCGATTCTTGATAAAGAACCGACGTATATACATATATCTAAGAATATGCGTCGATTCTTTAGCAAGAACCGACGCATATTAGTTAACCATTTTCAGTAAACATGCGCCGCGCTGTCTCACTTTCTCTCTTTCTTCTCTTTGACTCTCTCTTTTCACTCAATCCGCGCACCGCCACCACCACCACCACTAACGACCCGCCTCTCTCTCGAACGCTCACCACCGCCTCCGCTGCTCTCTCCCTCTTGCCACCACCTTCCTATCGGTGTCCATTCTCTCTCTTTCCTCAAACTCACATCACCATCTCATTACACACTTTAACTTTCTCTAGGATCTTTCACTAAATCCGCCACAACCACCGCGCCACCGCCTCTTGCCCAAACCATCCCGCGCCCTCTTGCCGTCGCCTCCTCCATCAGTTTTTAAGGTATATCTATATATATATATATGTGTGTGTGTGTGTGTGTGTGTGTGTGTGTGTGTGTAGAGTTTGTGTGTGGGTGGGTGGGTGGGTGGGTGTGTGTATGGGTGTAATGTGTATATATACATTTATGTGCATATTTATGTCTATATTACGTTATTTATGTTTATGTGTGTGTGTGTGTGTGTGTGTGTGTGTGTGTGTGTGTGTGTGTTTATGTTTATATCATGTACATATTTGTATAGTGTAGTAATTTTTTTATATATATGTTGTATATTTATTATGTATATGATTAAATTTATGTGTTAATTGGTTTAAAATGAACTTTTTATTAGTATAGTTTGAATGTTAATTTTATATTGTTGATTTTGAGTGAGTAGATGGATATATAGCAATTTTTTAATTATTGGAGTTTTATTGAAATTTGAGAATGTTATTTTTTATAAAATATACAATTGATTATAGACTTTTGATGTCGAGGAGTTGGGAATTGATTATAGACTTTTAGTTATGTAAAGTCATTTACATTCTTATAACTTCATAAAATCGTTTATATATATATATGCTCTATTCGTTGATTTTTGTAACACTAATTAAGATGCTACATTTTTTTTTTTTTTTTTTTTTTGTGTTGTTATATATGCAAGAACGTTGAATAGTAACATTCAAAGTCATTGCTAGTTCTTCAAGTCCATCTGATCATGATCAGTCCATTAATCAAAAGAAAAAGACTAGAGGGCAAACAACCTGCAAAAAGATGAAGAAGAAGACGCAGGAAGTGAAAGTGATTGAATTTGATTAGCGCAATAAGCCGATCAGGCCATATAAAAAGAACTTCAAGTCTTATTTTGGGTCTTTGGTCCGTATTCAGATTGATATAAATATCAGTGATTGGCATAAAGTCAATCAAAGCCTGAAGAACATGATTATAGTAATTAATCTTTTTTGAAATAATATCGCATATTATTGTTATCTTTTCAGATGGAGTTCAACATACCTGGTGATGACATGAAAAAAAAAAAACTATAATGAGAGTTGCGGGCATGCGATGGAAAGACTTCAAAACAAAACAAAGAGCACCCGAAATACACATTACCTACTCAGCTTTATGATTTCTTGATGGAGGAACAATGGACAAAATTCAAAAAAAGAACATGAGACTGAGATTTTCAAGGTCTATATAATGTCACAATTCTTATTCGTTTTTTATGCTGAGTTAAAAGACTAAAAGTTTTTGGTTTCTTTCAAGGAAAAAAGTCAGAAGGCTAGGGACAGGCAACTGCAGAACGAGCATCCACACTTTTTAGGCCAAGCTGGTTATGTTGAGATGAGGCCAGAGTGGCTTCAAACAAACCCACTATCTTCTGCTTCTTCTTGTGGGTCAATTAACTTGTCCATGTTAAGCCAAGATCGTAGTTTAGATTGGGTTAGAGAAAGATACGAGAAGAAAGACGATGGAACCTATTACATCCCCAACAAGATAACGAGGGAGGTGTATGAAAAAATTGTAAGTATAGCCTCCCATTTTTTCATATTATAATTAAAATTTACTGAAGTGTGTTTCATCATACGGACGACACAGATATTTACGTCAAGATTGATGACATTGCTGATTTGCTTAAAATGGAGTGGTTGAATATATTTATTTTGCAAATACACACAATGTAAGACTGCTTAACACAAATTTATAAATTCCATTTAAATTTTTATCATTCATTTATTTATTGGTTTATTTATTATTAGGTACCTACATTGGTTTTGTGAGGAATTAGGTGTCAAGTCGGTTGGATTTATGTGTCCGTCAGAAATTACGACAATTACGATAAAAAATAATTTTTGACGGCGTTATTACATATATGGCTGAAACCATGCAGAACTTGCAATCCAAGCAATATGTTCTTGCGTCGTACTTTCAAGAGTAAGACTATTAATATTCATTCTTTCTTACTTAGTATGAGTCATTTGGCATCTAAAGTTGTTTACACATTCATAATACATAGAAATCATTGGATGTTGCTTGTGGTTTGTTCTCAATCTAATACCGTGTACTTCTTGGATTCTGCGAGGTCAAATAAGTGTAAAATACAAATCAGACCAGCATTGAATACGTAAGTAATTAATTATATATTTCCTTGATCATTTTTTTTGTTTAGTGCATGGTGGATAAGTTTTGATAGTTTCGATAGAATAATTGTTATCGAGTTTGAGGTAAATTTGATGTGTTTGTGTTGTGATTATTGATAAGTTAAGAAAGTTTTTAATGGAAAGGTCTACATACAAGTTGGTTGTGTTCAATTTATAAGGGACATTCTGGCAAAATTTTCGTATAAATGTTATGACTCATTCATATTTATTGAAATTTTAGGGCTCTTCAAACATTCTGGATATGTGGTGGCAAAAGGAGTATAGGAAACGTAAATTGAAAATCAATTGCGTTATGTCAATTTAAAAGCTACTACAAACTCCTGAATAATTATATATATTCCTATTTATTTATACAAAAAATATTACTAATAATTTTAATGTGAAAATTTCAGTGTCCTCAACAATCGGGAGGTTCTGAATGTGACTATTATTAGGGATGGCAAAACGAACTGTGAAAACCGTGACCCGCGGAGCCCCGCCCACATTAGGGGCAGAACCGCCCAGCATAAATGGATCCGTGAGGCGAATACGGGGCAAAAAAACTCTGCCCTGATCTAAACAAGTCGGGGACAGTTTTCCCCCGCCCTGCCCCGTTTCGCCCCGCACCGATATTCAGTTTTAAAAAATGAGGTATGCTTGACTAATTAACAAATCAATGCCGTGTGGAAATCAACGGATCCTTCATTATTTTTATTCTTAATCTTTATTTTATTCTGTATTTCCTCCATTTTTAGTGAATGGCAAGACAAAATTGTTCATTCAATGGAATGACTTTGAATATAAAAATGAATTATGGAAGCATAAGACACAATAAAGATCAAAGAAAATAAGTCAATCTCCTAAAGAAAATAATTCAGTCTTCTCTAGTGTAGTGTAATTTACTATATATCTCTCCAATCCAACTTTGTTAGTTCCAGCAAGAAACACTGCAATGTAGATGGCTAATTACTTTCTTCAAGCAATTTTATTGATACAGTGTATAATGACAACAACCAATTTTTCTACTAAGTAGGGACCCTTTTGTGTGTGTGTGAAGCTCGTAATTTGGTTTTAATTCAAAATAGTTTAGTTTTATGAAACCCGTCCCGTCCCGTCCTGCTAATATAAATGGTTCACTAAATGGGGCGATTTGTCGACCCGCCCCAACTTTAAGCGGGGGCACGGGGTGGATACGGGGCAAATTATTCTAGAGGGGCAGGGCGTGGAGCACGCCGACCCAACCCCAACCCGCCCCATTGCCATTCCTAACTATTATGTTATGAGAAATATGTATGAGATAGCCACACAATATTTTCAATTGAGTTCTTTAGATAAGGTATTATAAGTTACTAAATACTATGAATTGTTCTTATAGTTATTAACAAATAACTAATCATTCATTTTAATTATTTGTAGGCATTTTACCAAGATTCTTATTCAATGGAGGAGATAGACAAGATTAGAAAGTTATGGGCCAACTAGCTTCTACGAAAATTGTATGTAAATTTTGATTTTTTATGTTATATGTGAACATTTGTAATAAATAATTAATATTAATGTAAATTAACTTATTTAATTTTACTACGCGTTCAATTTTGATTATATGTTGGTTGTTTATAGCTACATTTGACGATGAAAATGTAGAAAAAATAATAGGATTTTTGGGAAAAATAAAATAAAAAAATGGGAATATACGTCGGTTGTGGTGACAACCGACGCATATATTCTAACTTTTTGCGTTGGTTACCAACCGAAATTTTTTGACTTACCATTTACGTTTGCGCCAAATGCGTCACTTCCACAACCAACGCATATTGTATTTTAAAATTGACGCAAATGACTAAAATTGTACTGGTGGTAATTAAATCTTTGAGAGGTCTCAGAATTTGGTGCCTTAAAGTCATCTGACTTGAGAGTCACCAACCTAAAGCTCGCTATAGAGGTCATTTAGAAAGCTGATGAAAAAAGTATCGCACAAAAGATGAGAAAGAAAAACAGAAAAAATAAAGTGCTTAGTATAAGTTTTGAGATTAGAACTTTAGAAATTGAGGGTATGAAATTGGAAACTGATTATCATCAATCTTTTATGCAGACTTAAATAAATCTAAATGCCTTGCGTGAAAAAATGAAAAATATATTGATATTTAGAGACCACATGAGCAGAAGGAACTTCGGGATTGGAGAGAACAGTATGAGGTTGTGATCATACATGAGAGATGGGAGAAAAATGAAAAGAAAATAATGGTATGACCACATGGGTTTGGGTTTTTGATGCATTATAAGTCACACTATTTTGAGTATATTTTTTATATGGGTATGCGCTTGACTTTGGCTATTCACACACACATGGATAGTCAAGCATCGAATAAGTAGAAATAATTTTTATTTCTATTGTTCAGCCTTATGTTCTAAAGTGTAATTTTTATTTGAACTTGAGGAATATGGAAAGCAAATTGACAATTGACTAAAATATTTGTAATTGAATTTGTTTTGCAGTTTTATTTTTTAATTCTATTTTGTTCAAGGACGAACTATAGTTTTAGTTTGGAGGTGTTTGATAAGTGTATTTTATACACTTGACTACATGCTAAAATTAGGAAGTCATATTTTTTGTTTTAGAATGAATGCTATTGATTTTTTTGTTATTTGTTATTATTTAATAAATTATCCTAAAGTTGAGAAAATGAAAGACTTGAAGCAAATAAATTCAATTGGATAAAAATTGGAGCTAAATAGTACACATTGGAAGTTACCGAAGCTAATCAAGGATGCCATTATGAGCTAAAGTGGAGGAAGTAGGAATTCAAAGATCAAAAGGAGGAAGTTCAGAAGTTTAGTTACTCAATTGAAGTAATCAAAAGATAAAGAACTTGCTATGCAATTAAAAAACAGAGACTAACTTGCAAGGAAACAAAAGATGAAAATTACATAAAGACGGAAAATCACTTGATCGTGTGTAAGACTACCACATGGGCGCACCATTACATCTGAAATAAGCAGGACTTTTTTACATAACCACACGATCGTGACCGTCACAACCACGAGATTGCACAGTTATCCTACTGGGCTGGAAATTTCTCCTTAAAATCCCATTTTTGTTATTTTCTTTTCAATTCAACTAGAATTATTCCCTCAACTATATATAGGACTTGTGTTGCTCGAGATTATGGTTCCTCATTCTCTATATTCCATTCTAAAACCTTACCAAATTATTGAGAGAACGAATTGGAGCATGAAGGAAAATTGAGGATTTCTACAACAAGATATTATCCAGGTGATGAACTCTAATACATCCCGTGTTATTGCTAGTTTTCTTTGTGCTAGGATCTTGATGAAACTATAATTTTCAGATTTTGTGTTTTGATTATCGTTTAATTTAATACAATTTATGAGTTTGAACAATTAATTCAAATTTACTTGTCTCTATAATTATTTGAGCACTAATTATATGAATATTGTAGCATATTCTTAAGTTATAAAGATTAGAAATGAGTTATACATATTTTAATTTCCATAAAGTCCGATATGAGATAGAAATATACCCCTATGCTTTATGTTATCTTTTAATTGTTCACAAAACATTAATGCTTTTCTATGTTTCGTATTCATGATAGAAATCTAGTCGGTTGCATATAGAAATAGGATTTAATTCTTTCTCAAAAGATAGTTTTAAACAAAATAGGAATATTGATATTCAAAATCCCATGAATTATTGTTAACGTTTAAATCAAATCATTAATGATGAAAAGTAAAATGGATTCTTGATTCTATAATATTCTCTTATTAACTTCATTATTTAAAAGATGTTTATTTTTAATTGTTGTTTAATTCAAATTCCACTACATTGCTGAGGCTTAATTCTTTTAGGTCTTCTCCATTGAACTTTTTTGTAATGTTTTTGTAGGCCTTCTCTTGTAATATTTCTTTTCTAATGAAATTATTTTCTCAAATATCGAGTTATTACAACTTTTTTTAATTATGTTTGGCAATGTGCCTAATAATTTAATAAGCACAAATAAGCGTGGAATACGTATTTAAGCACTCAACATAATTCAGTACTCTATAGTATTTATAAATATTTAACATAATTCGAATAACTCGTACTTATGAGCTTCAATGTGGCACTGACTTCAAATCCGAACTCATTATTTTTGCTCTTCGTTTGGAAATTCGTTAGGTCCTGTAAAGTTAACAAAGTTTTTGTTCTGCTTTTAGGAAATATTAGTCCTGTAAGTGTTCTGATTCTCTCATTAGGATCCGAAATATTTTTAGGGTTTTGCTTAGGCCTGAGCTTGCTAAACCTATTAACCTTTTGAGCCTTCCTTTGTATCTGGCATTTAAGGTCGATAGTTAGTGCCCACTTTGTTAGGATAGCTTATGGAATTTCCTTCCATGTGTGCAACACTTTCACCCATTGGGGATCCTTGTCCTCTCGTGGAGACTTTATGGACTATTTATCCAAATATGAGGTCTGATTTTCTTTCCTTTATCCAGATTTTAGGTCTTTTAGGAGATCTTTCTCCATATTAGGACCAAACTTAGGGTTTTCTTCTATTCTTCGACGTATCATACTATTCACAAAAGATACAAAAGATATTTTTAATAGACCTCCAAAATAGGTCTTGTTTTTCTTTATTGATAATACTTTTTGAGATACTCTGCATTCTATGGGTGCAAGAGTAGGAGCCCTTCTAAAGTCTACAACTCGTAAGCAACACTTTTCAATATTCTTGTTACCTTGTATGGTCATTCCAAGTTCCGAGACTAGGACCTCTACTTCAAAATATCTTTTCCAAACTTTACTATTATAATATGTCTCACTTCTTTGCTTGTAAATTGTGTTTCTAGGCTCTAAGGTATTCATTTTTTCTTCCAGTATGTCCATCCTTGTAAGTAAAGATCCATTATTGCTTTCTTTATTGACGTGGAGAGTAAGGTAGGAGGGGGCTCCTATCTCCACAGGGATTACTACAACTGTCCTAAATGCAAGGGAGTACAGTGTTTCTCCAGTGCTAGTCCTAGTGGTCATTCTATATGACCATAGCACGCTAGAATGTTTTTTCGCCCAAGCCCCTTTGAATTTGTTAACTCTATCCTTCAAAGTATGTTTGATGATTTTGTTGATCTCTTCTACCTGGTTGTTGGCTTTTGGATGGTTTGGAGTAGAGTAATGCTTCTTTTCTTTATGTTGAGCTCTTCCTAAAATTCCCTAAGATTTTTCTTCTCAAACAGTTTGCTATTATCCTTGACAATTGAGCGAAGAAATCCAAAATGGAAAATAGTGGATTTCATCATGAAGTCTGTTGTCTTCTGCTCAGTAATATTTGCTAAAGGTTCTTCCTCTGCCCACTTGGTAAAATAATCAACTGCAACTATGGCTAATTATTTCGTTCTTTTCGAGAAGGACCCGGTCAATCAAATCTACTTTCCATTCAGCAAAGGGCTCAGAGCTGATGATTGGGGGCACAACCAAACCCGAGAACAAGATCTTCTCTCGTTTAATTCCTTACATATTTAATTATTTTATGAATATTTTTCATTTAAGAAAATTCAAACATCACAACCCCCCCCCCCATTGCATTCTAATTGACCAAGAACCTAATTAGGTTCATTGTTTCTCGTGGGATCGACACTTAATCTTGGTACTACATTATTAATTATTTTGGTGCATTGCAACACACATCATCAGGTTACGAATATTATATTCTCTTCGTTGATGACCACAGTAGATTCACATTGATATATCAAATGAAACACAAATCTGAGGCCCTGGAAATGTTCATTCAGTTCAAAAGCCTGGTTGAAAACAAATATGATAGGAAGATTAAAACCTTACAATGTGACTAGGGAGGAGAGTTTAGGTCATTCTCAAAAATCATAGAAGAGTCAGGCATTCAAATGAGAATTTCGTGTCCATACACATCAGTACAAAATGGTAGAGCGGAGAGAAAACATAGGCATGTCACTGAAATTAGGTTAACTCTCCTAGCTCAGGAACAAAGGCCCTTGTCTTTCTGGTGGGATGCTTTTCAGACCGCCACTTACCTGATAAATAATCTACCCACACCCATATTGAACATGAAGTCACCTCATGAAATACTCAACAAAGAAATCTTTGACTTTAAATCACTCAAAACATGTGGTTGTGCCTGCTTTCCTTGCATTAGACCATACAAAACACATAAATTCAGCTATCACTCAATTAAATGCATTTTCCTTGGTTATAACAACAGCCACAAAGGGTTCAAATGTTTGAGTCCTACAGGAAAAATCTACTTATCTAGACATGTGGTCTTTAATGAAAAAGAATTCCCCTTCAAATCTAATTTCCTCAACAAATATACAAGTCCTCAAGATTCTCAGATAATCATTCAAAAATTACCCTAGCTATCTTTTCACTCCACACGCTCATCTAAATCCTCCAAATCAAACTGATTCAACTAATCTTGAAGCAACTCAAGCAGAAGCAACTCCAGAAGATGTCACAGACGCACAAAATGCTGGAGGAATGGTTATTGATGCTGAGATTCCTATAAATGATTCTGATGTCAATGAAGAGAGAATGGTTGATGATGATGATGATGTTGATGAAAGCCCTGCAGCAAGTAATGAATATAACAGAGACAATGACGAGTTAATGACTGCAGAAGAGATAGACAGAACACAAGTCAGATCTCATCCTATGATTACTAGAGGCAAAGCAGGAGTCTTTAAACCCAAAACATTCTCTACAGAAGCAACAAAAATCAAACTGAACTCAGAAGGAGAAGCAGAACCTGTCACAGTTAATGAAGCATTGATGAGTAAAAACTGGAAAAGGCCAATGAGTGAAGAGTTTGATGCTTTGATTAAAAATGGAACTTGGAAACTTGTACCTCCATCAGCAGATCAAAATTTGATAAGCATGAAGTGGATTTTCAAAATCAAATATGACTTACAAGGAAATATACAAAAATACAAAGCAAGGCTAGAGACTGGAGCATTGGACTAGTGGATGTTAACAACGCATTCTTGAATGGAAAACTTGAAGAAGAGGTGTATTTAACACAGCTAGAAGGTTTTTTCAGCAAAACCAAACCAAACTTCGTGTGCAAACTGAATAAAGTACTTTATGGCCTTAGACAAGCATCTAGAGCTTGGTATGAGGAGCTAAGAAGGACCTTGCTGAAATGGAATTTCACTCAGTCTAAAGCTGATCAGTCCTTGTTCTTTCTTGTGAAAGGACATACGAGAATTACATCAGTTTTTGGGTTTAAAAGTCAAAAGAGATAGATGTGGTCTACACTTGTCTCAAACAAATTATATCGCTAATTTACTCAAGAGGTTTGATTTCCGGAATTTAAAACCCTGCTCAACTCCTATGCCACAAGGAAAACCTCTAGCGAAGCCTGATGGAGAATTGATTCACAATCCTACATTGTATAGGAGTGCCATTGGAGGGTTACAATATTTGTCCCACACTAGACCGGACACATCTTTTGCAGTCAACAAACTCAGCCAATACTTGCAAGCACCAACAGAAGTAAATTTTAAAGCAGTTAAAAAAGTCTTCAGATACTTGAATGGTTCAGCAAGACAAGGGTTGATCATCAGAAAATGTGAGAAACTAAGTCTATTTGGCTTTGTGGATGTGGAATGGGCTTCATGCCCTGATGACAGGAGATCAACAACAGGGTATTGTATTTACTTGAGAGAAACATTGATTGCATGGTCTTCAAAGAAGCAACAAGTAGTCTCAAGATCCCGTACGGAATCAGAGTATAGGGTATTGGCTCATGCTGCAGCTGAGATAACTTGGGTTCAATCATTGCTCAGTGAACTAAAAATTAGCTTGGACGTAATACCCATATTGTGGTTTGATAATTTGGGAGCTAGTGCGCTGGCTTCCAATCTAGTTTAGCATGCAAGGACCAAGTGATAAGTGTAATTTATACACTTATTTATATGTCTAAATTAGAATATATTATTTTCGTTTTAGAATATATGCTATTTAATTTGTGTTCATTTGTTTACTTTGCAGAAAATATCTCAAAAAGATGAGGAATGAAGCAATTGATGAAAAAATCCACGTTTGGATGTTAATTGGAGCTAAAATGGGCAATTGATAAGTTTGTGACATCAATCGGGAAGTGTACATGGTTCCAAAGTTAACGAATCAAAGGTTGGAGGACCCAATTGAAGGAATTGAGAGTTGAAATGAGTAAATCGAAAAAATACTAAATCGCAATAATTGAAAGTTGAGGATTGAGGTGCAATTAAAAGGCAGGGACCAACTTATACAGAAGGAAAAGTTAAAAATTGCACAGACCGACAGAACCACACGATCGTGACTTGACATGGAAATGCTAATCCAACTGGTCAAGAGTCAAAATGGAGAAATAATGAATCAAGTTGCTGAAATAAAAAATTTGAAGAAACAGATGGGGGAGTTGGCAGCGAGCAGTATAACAAGACAGCCAGGACAGTTACCTAGTAACACTGAAATGAACCCTCGTAAACATGTGAATGCAATAACAACAAGGAATGGGGTTCAATTACCTGAAGTGACTGATGAAGAATATGAAAAGAAGAGGAATCAGAGGAATGTGGAGGAAGAACAGAATTGTGAAAAGAACGGGGGCCTACATCAAAAGTTCAAGAAAAAGTTGGGAAGAGGTTAGAGTTCTACCCCAAGTCAAGGCGCATGTGCCTTTTATCCCATATCCACAAAGATAGAGGAAGCATCAGTTGGAGCAGCAGTTTGGTAAATTCTTGGAAATTTTTAAGAAACTGCACATAAATATTCTGTTTCCTGAAGCTTTAGCCCAAATGCCACTTTACTTGAAGTTCATGAAGGAGATGCTATCAAACAAAAGAAAGTTGATGGATTTTGAGACAGTAGCACTGAGTGAGGAGTGCAGAGCCATACTTCAAAAGAAATTTTCACAAAAATTGATTGATCCAGGGAGTTTCTCTATCCCTTACACTATTGGTAATTTCATCTTTGATAATGTTTTATGTGACTTAGGGGGCAGTGTTAATTTAATGTCTCTTTCTGTGTACGGGAAACTTGGGTTGGGGGAGCCTAAACCAATTAATATCACTTTTGAAGCTGGCGAACAGATCAATCCAATACCCATATGGGATAGTAGAGAATGTTATTGTGAAAGTAGACAAATTCTTCTTCCCAGTCGACTTTGTGATCTTGGACATGGAAGAGGACTCTCAAATTCCCCTCATTTTTGGAAGGCCGTTCCTAGCTACTGAAAGAGCCCTAATTGACATTGAAAAAGGAGAAATCATTTTTAGGGTCGAGAAGGAACAAGTCACGTTTAGTATCAAGCCAAGGTAAGATCTTGAAGTTCTAAAATAAAGTTGCTTCAAGGTGGAGGGAGTTGTCCAGAAACCAGAAGAAAAGACGAAGCATGGTTTTAAGACGGAGGAGGCTCTAATCACAAAACATGAGTTCGTGAAGGCAAAAGATGGATGGAGAGACAAAAAGGAAGAAAAGCCTAACATCCCTCAACAAATAGCTAAAAATGAGGCTTTGAAATTGAAGAAAGTGAGAAAACAGATTGAAAAATGCAAGGCAGGGAATTGTAAGCAATGCAAAGCTACAAGAGGATCATTTATGCCTCAATGATTTGAATGTGCAAAAAAGTCGGGCTTGGAACTTGAAATGGAGCGCTTTGTGGGATGAAAACCTGGACTCATAGGTCCACTTTATTACTCTTCATGACCCGTACACTTGCGGAGATATTTCGCGTAGCGAGATATCAGTGAACAAGTTTTTGGCGCCGTTACCGGGGAGGCAACCCAATTTCTGACCTTTTTACTTATTCGGCTTTAAGTTTTTTTTTAATTACTTGTTTTTAGATATATGCATCGTAGGTAACTTGTTTGAGTGTTTTGCATGTTTCATGTTAGAACACTTTTGCATATTAGTCTATTGTTGAATATTTAGGTATATTTTTTATTTAGCACATTTTGGTAGACTAGGCTTTAATTCGTTATCCCAAACACACACACAATAGTTTATTTCATGAAGTTTAGTGTTGGATGACCATAACATAGATCATGAAGTGATTAGGAGGGTAAAAACGATGTTGAAACTCAAAAAGAAAAAAAAAATTAACTTCTGTCGGGACTACTGAGCGATCGCTCAACAGTACTTTGTGGCGATCACTTGAATTTAGTTTATTATATTTTTGTTACAGATTTTGACCACACGATCACTGGAGTTCTACACACGCGATCGCTTGGGTCTACTGGGACCAGAATTGGCAGTTAAATGTTACAATCCATTATTTTACTTTTAAAACGTCACAAACTCGTTTTCTATCCCCAAATCACTCCAAATATGATCTCTCATCATTTTGTGCATATCATCATCATGTGTTACATTAAATTCATTGTTCACTTAACTTCAAAATCAAACCAAAGGCATGAATTCCTTTTCTCTTTCAAAAAATGTGCCAATTTTGTGAACCTTTCTATAATCTTGTGATTTTTGAATTAAAGAGAATTGGAGAACGGGCTTAGGGTAGTCATTGGAGTTATGAATTGTGCTAAATAAGATGAAAATTTTGGGTAAATCAAAGTCTCTAATTCCATGCATATTCTTGAATTTCCACAATACACACTAAGTGCTTGATGAAATGCCACAATGAGACTTTTGTTCTTATTTTATAAAATCTTCCAAGCATTTTCCTTCATGACATGTTCATCATTGATTTTTTGTGTTTTATGCATGATTTAGTTCATTACATTGCATGAAAAACATAAAAAAAGAAAAAAAATTTAGCACCATGACAACCCCATTTCAAGGCCATTGCAAGCCATTGCACCTGAAAATTAACTCACGTCACCTACTTCTCATTAGCTTTCCATGACCCTGTTGAACTTCAAATGAGTTGAATTTTTAATATGTTTTCAACCATGCTATGAAATTTAACATGTCAAAAGATGGCTTGGAAAAAGTTGTGTTTTTATAAGTGATGTCATGGCTTGAACGTGTGTGGTCGACCATACTTGAAAATTTAGAAATTTTTGCTTTAACTTTAGTTTGGGGGTATTGGTTTGAGCCTATATAATTTCTTGTTGGTGTTTATGACTTCTTATGTTATTTATCTTTTGTTTTCAAGGAAAACACCAATCAAAACACTTCGAACAAAGTCTGGCAAAGCAAGGTTAGGGTTAAGTTCATCCAAATACATTGCTAATGGAAGTTTCATGGCTACAAAACATCTCCAATGCACCAGGGAAGTTCTGGTTCTCTCTTCTTTGTCTTGTTTTATATTTTTAAATCTTTTTGACAAACAATGAGGATAATGTTTCTTTCTAGTTTGGGAGTGAGAAATATCATTCGGGTAAATTGCTTCCATATTCACGCAATTCGTTCTATGTTCTCGTTCTATTTCTATTGGGATGTTTAAAAAAAAAAAGAGAGAACTTTGTTGACATGTTTATTTCCTAGCAAAAATTTGATACGTGTCGCAATGCACCAAAATAATAAATAATTCTTTACTTGCTAAATATTAATTAATAATGTAGTAGCGAGAGTAAGGGTCGATCCCACGAGGAACGGAAACTAATTTTAGTTGTTCGATCAATTAGAATGGAATGGGGGGTTTGTTGTTTAAAATTGCTTGAATAAAAAAATATGCATAAAAATAAACAATTAAATATGACTAGAGAAATAATATAAGAAGAAATCTTGTTCTCGGGTTCGGTTGTGCCCTCAATTATTGTTATACTTTTCCTTGTAACGTGTTTCTATTCCTAATTCAATTATCAATCATAAATAATCAACAAGCTCTGATTATCTAAATTATTCCTTATGTATATTGATTCAAAACAAGTTCTTCGAACCAATTCTAGCCACGGGCAATCCTAAACAAGTTCTTAGGATTTAATGCACGACTAGTATGAAAATCTAGAAGAATAGATTGAATTTGATCGTTTATTTCACAAGCTCGAATTAATCAATCCAAGTTGAATTATTACTAAACTTGCACGAGATTTATTTGCTACTAAAGTAAAGATTCAATGACAATTACGGATCAAGAATCTAAACATAGCATATTCATGAATCCAAAGATCAATAATTCAATTGGCCAAATTAAACTATTAATCAATAAACTCAATTGAACATTCAAAACATAATAATCCAACAATTGAAATAAAGGAATAAATTCACGCTACTAATTTGTAGGAAAAGAAAATAATATAATTAAATTGACACAACTTCCCCTTTGAACAAGATATGGAATTTAGCCTAGCATGGTTGTGGTAGATTCTTCAAGTTGCTTCATGAATTTCATTGTTGTTGATATTTTTGCTCTTGAAAATCTCCCAAGAATGCTCTATATTTTTCTCTCAATTTTCCTCAATGTCCAGCCCCCTTTTTGTGGTGATTTTCCTCCTTTAATACACTCAAAATCGTGCCCTAACTTTACCCCAAAGATATACCAAAGATAGACCTTGAATCAGATAAGGAAATTTCTTCGCGAGAAAGTTACGGCCGTAACTTTCCTTATCACGGCCGTAAGTTAGCTACTGAAAATTTTCGAAATTTGGAGGTTACGGCCGTAAGTGTATTTCTGCCGAGAAGCGTCTGTGCTCGATGTTTTGGTCATAAATTTCTCTCCTGAAGTCCGATTGTGGTGATTCAAGTTGCGTTACAAATAAAACTCAAATATCTACAATTATTTGTGAAATAGATTTTCCAAAATTCGTAAGTATTCTATGACAAAATTGAGCTTCAATCTATGACTAAAATTCATGATCACAATCCTTGCGGGTTTTTGATTTCCAACTTCATTCCAAACCTTCTTTGACCATAATTTTTGCATCTAATCTTCTTCCCACATGCCATTATTGATTTGGAGCTCTTTGAATATGCCCTTGAACCTCACTTCTTGATTTTTTTTGTATTTCTTTGGTCATGTTTCCTTTATTTTTCTTCTTTTTGACCTTACATAGCACAATAAGTGAAAATGCATTAAACGATGATTCAATAGGATCAAACTAATAACAAAATAAGATAATAAGTGAATTAAATACGTGCTAATAAAGCACTTATCAAATCCCCCCACACTTAAATCATTATTCGTCCTCGAATAATGATGTGAAAGAAAAGAAACATAACTCAAACAAAAAGATAGACCTACAATCGGAAAGTCATGGTTACAGCCCACTTCTCTTTTAACATGAAAATTCAATTGCATAACCGGAGTGTGTTAGTGTGTGCAAGAGATGCATCATCCAATATCCTCTGAACAGAAATGAAAATCAATACCCCCGGCCCAATTCATTTCCCAATGTGGCTTGTATCCTCCCACCTCTCGTGAGTTCTCTCTTAACCTCTATCAATGATTTATTACATGGGTGTTAGGTTTTGGCCAACTTGAAAGTACAGAATATAGATCAAGCAATTCAAACCACTCATAAGCATATGTAATGGGAGTTAACACCCTCACTATATATTTCTCTCTTCGCACAAAGTGTATAAGGGTGAGAATTTTCACTCAACTCGCTGCATGGAGAATCTATTACCACAGACTGCTCAAATGTCATAATCGGAGCCAACAATAACACAAGTGCAAAGTAAAGGTCTTTATTTGGTTGTAACTGGGCTTCAGGTCAGGTAGGATAAAATGATATATTTAGGCTGAGTCGAGAAGGAATTTTGCAAGCTAAGTCAATTCACAATGATATTACTTCCTTCACCCCTTAATATGAACTTCATTGTTTCCTGCTACCCAACTTTGTTTACACTTGAATCTCTTCTTTTCTTTTCTAATTTTTTTTTCACAAGTTGAGTGTTTGACATCCTCAACTACTAATTTTCATGACTAAACTTCCTTTTCATTGCTTTTTCTCCCTTTTTTTTCAAGTACAGACTGCAACTTTTTCTCTTTTATTCAAATCATTACGCAGTCACCAATTGGCACAAGATAGAATTACATTCCCCTGAATTCAGTCCATTACACAACCGTCACCCAACACAAGATAACCATTTCAACTTCTTAGACTTAGACCACAGCACGATTCTCAATCAACAAAAGCTTGCGAATCCCTTCTCTATGGGTTCAAAACAGAGACAATGCGAAAGAAAGGGTATTCGTGGCTTGTAGAGTGGCATAAAAAATTCAAAGAAAGGCTAAGGCTCAAAAGGGCTTCTAATGGTACATGTATCATGGTAGGCCCTTTTAGCAGGTCAAATTTGGTTTAACCTAATGCCTCTACTATATTTTGCACTTGAGCCAAGAAGCTACAACGGCATGTACAGAAAAGCAAATCCAAGAACAAATCAACCATGCAGGACACACATCAAGGAAATAAGAGCTTAATATAAAGAGTAAAAGAAGCTCATAGGCTCAAAAGCTCACAAATTATGGTTTATGTGTGTTCCTCCCATCCAATTATGAGTATAGGTCATTGCTTAGTCTTGGTTCCGAACTGAAAATCTAGTGGACAAGGTTAGAATTGAGTTACTCGGGGTGTTGTTTTATCATATCAATTTTGGTTTTCCTCAATTAGGTTGCAGAAATTTTTCAATTTGTTCCATTTTCAAACTAATTCAGAAATTATTGGAAAACTCATCTCTATGTGCTCATTGTTTATCCGATTATGCAATTTAGGAAGTTGGTGGTTCAAAAATAATCATAAGTGAGGCCGCTTCCTATTATACCAAAATGTGGGTCTAAGTACAATTAAAGCTAACTAACAAAAAAAAAATTGAATGAAGATGAATAAAATAGGGCTAACAAAAGATAATAGATAATCATCCCCCCCCCCACACTTGAATTCCACATTGTCCTCAATGTGGAGCGTGACAATACAAAATAAAATAAGGGAATTTGAATGGAATCAGAAGAAGGGACATGTTTTTTTTTTTTTTTTGATAATTACGGCCGTGAAGATATTAATTACGGCCGTAAGTAACAATCTGAAGAAAAAAAAAAAGTTGAAAGAATCAACTACGGCCGTAAACAATATAGTTACGGTCGTAATTAGGCCTCTGGATAAATTCGATGGAGTAGAGTTACGGCCGTAAAGTCTTAACTTACGGCCGTAACAAGGCCACTGAATTTTTTTTTTTCTTTTTGTGAATGAAATTAACTAATAAGAAAAATGACAAAAATGAAAATAAAAAAATAACAATTTGAGGGAGTAAAGAAACTCCCCTCTTGGGTTGACTCCCGAGCAACGCCTTTGTTTACTGTCTTTGGCTAGACTTGTTGTTTCCTCCTTCAACAAGGATTAGGTGGATTTCCAAAGCTCAACTCTTTTTCATGCTCTTCATTACGGCCTGCAAAATAAGGGGCAAAAGCTTCTCATCAGAAACTGGTGATGTGACCTCAGAGATATTACCTGATTGCGGTAACTTTGGATAATCATTAAACATAGCAACAACTTCATGCACGAGAGAATCACTCATAAAAGTAGAATTAATTGAGTTAGCATCATCAAGATTGTTCAAGGAATCATAAATATTAAACTGAATCATTTCACCATCAAATTCCATGGTGAGTGTGCCACTACTGACATCTATCTTGGTCTTAGATGTCTTTAGAAATTGTCTACCTAACAAAATAGGAGTGGAGTTGGGAGAGTGATCATTATTCATGTCTAACACATAAAAGTCAGCCGGGAACACTAACCCTCCTACTTGCACTAGCACATCCTCAACTACCCCATCCGGATAGGCGTTAGAGCGATCAGCCAATTGAATTATGACATTCGTTTCAGTTAAATTGGCCAGTTTTAAAGAGGCATATGTGGACCTAGGCATTACATTAATTGACGCTCCCAAATCTATCAAGGCCTTCTCAAATTTAGTTTCACCTATTATACAAGGGATTGTAAATATACCAGGATCATTGCATTTTTTAAGGTAATTTCCTTTGAAATAATGCAGAGACATTTTCTCCCATCATCACCTTCTCATTCCCCTTCAATTTCTGTTTGTTGTTGCACATCTCCTTCAAAAACTTTGCGTATCGGGGTACTTACTTGATGGCATCCAATAGTGGAATGTTGACTTCCACTTTCCGGAACATCTCCAGGGTTTCTTTTTCCTTGCCCTCCTTGTTCGCTTTTGCTAACCTGCTGGGAAAGGGAGGTGGAGTTAGTTTAACATTTAAAGTGGAATCTGTTTTTACCTGTGAGCTTTTTGAGGTGTTGTCGTTCTTCCCGACTTCCCTTCCCTCAACTTCCTTCTCTTCGATTGCGGTAGGTTTCAGTTGCGATTCTTCAAGCTATTTTCCACATCGGAGAGTAATTGCACTCACATTCTTTAGATTTACTTCAGGTTGAGATGGTAGCTTTCCTCCGGTTTGTGCCTCAAGTCTGTTGATGGCAGTAGCCATTTGACCCATCTGGTTCTCCATATTTTGAATGCTGGACTTGGTGTCTTGTTGAAATTGAAGTGTGTTAGAAGCCAAAGTTTTAACCATATATTAAAGGGAGATACCTGAGTTTTTGGGTCTTTCCTGATACTGCCCATAAGATTGGAAATTCCCTTGTTGCTGAAATTGCCCTTGCGGTTTGTTAGAGACAAAACCCGGGGGCTTGTTATTTCCATTACTCAGATTTGGGTGATCCCTCCATCCAGGGTTATAGGTATTGGAGTATGGATTGTGCTGCTGTCTTTGGAACGGAAAACCCTCTGTAGCATGTGCTTGTTCACCATTTCCCCCTTGCAACACAGGACACGCATCCGTTGGATGCCCAAGATTTGCGCATATCCCACAGGTCTTGACTTGTTGTAACTTCCCTACAGAAAGTTGTTTAACGAGATTTGTTAGTTCAAACAATTGACTTTCAATATTGGAACTACTTACCTCATTCACGTGACGAACTTGCATATCCATGTTGGAGTTGAACTGCTGAGTGTTCTCAGCCATATTGGAGATTAAAGCCTGTGCTTGTTCCGGTGTCTTGTCCATCAATGCACCTCCGCTTGCGGAATCTATCATGCTTCTATCCATCGGTGTCAGACCTTCATAAAAATATTGCACCAAGAGTTGCTCACTGATCTGATGATGGGGGCAGCTGGAGATGAGCTTTTTGAAGCGCTCTCAATACTCATATAATGATTCACCATTGTTTTGGAGCACCCCACATATTTCCTTTCTGATCGTTCTAGCTCTCGATGCAGGAAAGTACTTTTCTAGGAATAGCCTCTTCATGTCGTTCCAGGTGGTGACTGATCCAGATGGTAGATAGTATAACCAGTCAGTAGCAGCATCTTTCAGCGAGAATGAAAATGCCCTCATCTTGATTTGTTCCTCAGTAATACCCGTGGGTCTCATGCTATCACAAATGACATGGAACTCCTTCAGATGTCTGTATGGGTCCTCACAGGGATGTCCTTTGAAACTTGGCAGAAGATGGATCAGTCCGGATTTTAGCTCAAAAGTTCTGCCTTCTTCCACTGCCGGAAAATGATGCATAATGGTTTTTGAGCAACATCCGAAGTAACTAGTTGCTTGAGAGTAAGATTATTGTCAGCAACTGCCATTGGTTGTACTGTTCTTCTTTGTTGTTGAAAAGTTATCTCGATTTCTGGGTCAAAATCAAAAAATTCAAAATTAGTTTATCGAGTTTTACGCAAATAAGCAAAGAAGTAGAAAAGCAAGATTTTTTTTTTTTTTTTTTTGAAAATTTATAGAAATAAAGTAAAAATTAAAAAAAATGCAGAAAAAATAAAATTCTAATTGATTAAACACAAAATTGGTTAACCGTTCCCCGGAAACGGCGCCAAAAATTTGATGCCTGTCGCAATGCACCAAAATAATAAATAATTCCTTGCTAAATATTAATTAATAATGTAGTAGCGAGAGTAAGGGTCGATCCCACGAGGAACGGAAACTAATTTTAGTTGTTCGATCAATTAGAATGGAATGGGGGGTTTGTTGTTTAAAATTGCTCGAATAAAAAAATATGCATAAAAATAAATAATTAAATATGACTAGAGAAATAATATAAGAAGAAATCTTGTTCTCGGGTTCGGTTGTGCCCTCAATTATTGTTATACTTTTCCTTCTAACGTGTTTCTATTCCTAATTCAATTATCAATCATAAATAATCAACAAGCTCTGATTATCTAAATTATTCCTTATGTATATTGATTCAAAACAAGTTCTTCGAACCAATTCTAGCCACGGGCAATCCTAAACAAGTTCTTAGGATTTAATGCACGACTAGTATGAAAATCTAGAAGAATAGATTGAATTTGATCGTTTATTTCACAAGCTCGAATTAATCAATCCAAGTTGAATTATTACTAAACTTGCACGAGATTTATTTGCTACTAAAGTAAAGATTCAATGACAATTACGGATCAAGAATCTAAACGTAGCATTTTCATGAATCCAAAGATCAATAATTCAATTGGCCAAATTAAACTATTAATCAAATAAACTCAATTGAACATTCAAAACATAATAATCCAACAATTGAAATAAAGGAATAAATTCACGCTACTAATTTGTAGGCAAAGAAAATAACATAATTAAATTGACACAACTTCCCCTTTGAACAAGATATGGAATTTAGCCTAGCATGGTCATTATTGGATAAATTGAAATTCTATTGAACTAGTTGTCACTTTCTAGGTTTCATTTCATTCGAGCACATAGTCATTATTGGATAAATACTTGTGTAGAGATTTGTTTAACATATGTTGGGCAAGTTTTATGCACTTTGAACATGGGAATGACTATTAATTCCTAAACTTAGATCTAGAGACATCCCAGCCTTTAAGAATCTAAACTTGCTCAAGAGCAGTTTTGGGGTGGGAAGAAGTGGTGAAGGTAGGCTTGAAATTTTAATGGCCTGTAGTTCCTGAAATGTGTCATTTGTTAAAGATATCTTGGTCAATGGGTATAAACCACTGTCAGCATAAAAACAGAAAAATGCTGGAGGTCTTATTCTGCTCTTCAAATGCCTTTTTGACTTGAGTAATTAAGTCTGGGGGGTCTTTCAAACCTGGTGCCCTAAATTCGTTTGGTTAGGGAGTCATCGACCTAAAGATTGCTACAGGGGTCAATTAGAAAGCAAGTACGGAGAGTGGGCTTACACATAAGACAATAAAACATCTTTAATTTTTCTATTTAAGCATTTATGACTCGAGTTATTAAGTCTGAGGGGTCTTTCAAACCTAGTGCCCTAAAGTCATCTGGCTTGGGAGTTACCGATCTAAAGCTCACTACAGGGGTCATATAGAAATCAAGTATAAAAAGTTCTACACAAAGATGGTAAAAGACATGGATATAAAAAAAAATCATCCATTAAAATATATATATATACATGGTATAACTTGTTGATTGAGACTTTGATACAAAAGGCATGGATTAGGGAACCGCTTACCATTAATTGTTTGAGCAGATTTAACTAATTCTGACCACCTGGTGTGGAAAAATGCAAATGTTTGATATTTAGAATCCACATGAATAGAAGGAACCTTGGGATTAGAGAGAAAAGTCGTAAGTTGTGATCATCCATGCGTGATGCAAGGAAAATCATTAGATTCATTAGGGTGACCGCATGGGATTCTGGTCTCATAGTGCATAACAAGCTACGTAGTAGGTATATCCTTTCCATGAGTAAGAGTTTGATATTGGCTATTCACACACACACTTGAAAATTTGGCATGGGATAACTAGAAATTATTTTACTATGTTATTCATAACTCTTACTCAAAACGTGAACTGGTTTGGACTATTGAGGCATATTGTATACATGTTGACAAAACAAAAATAATTGCTTTATATTGTTTTAGTTTGTTAGTTTAGTTTACATTGTTCGAAGACGAACAATAGTTCTGGTTTGGGGGTATTTGATAAGTATATTTTATACACTTATTTATATGTCTAAATTGGAATATATTATTTTCGTTTTAGAATATATGCTATTTAATTTGTGTTCATTTGTTTATTTTGCAGAAAATATCTCAAAAGATGAGGAATGAAGTAATTGATGGAAAAATGCACGTTTAGATGCTAATTGGAGCTAAAATGAGCAATTGATAAGTTTGTGACGTCAACCGGGAAGTGTACATGGTTCCAAAGTTAACAAATCAAAGGTTGGAGGACCCAATTGAAGGAATTGAGAGCTGAAATGAGCAAATAAAAAAGAATATAAAGTTTGGGGAACAAATCGCAATAATTGGAAGTTGAGGACTGAAGGTGCAATTAAAAGGCAAGGACCAACTTATACAGAAGGGAAAGTTGAAAATTGCACAGACTGACAGAACCACGCAATCGCGGCTTGTGTTGGCGCACGGTCGCGCAATAGTGTAAAAATTAGAATCGAGACTTTTACCCTGAACCGTGCGATGGCGCGGTTTTGAACCACACAGTCGTGCGGTTATATGTCTTGACCATAGATCAGGTTTTTCTCGCGATTTTTAACAAGTTTTGGACTTTTTGACCTAGGTTTTTCCCTAACCTATAAATACAACTTATGAGGCAAGAAACCAGGACCTTTGCTTCACCTAAGAACAAGCCAAAACTCAGATTTTATCATTCAAATTTTGGGAGATTCAAGCATAGGAAGGGGACGCGAGTTGAAGATCACGTGGAAAATCGATACTTGGTGCAAGCTTTCAATTCTCTTATGTTATTTTCAATAAACTCTATATTTTATTGTTTTTGTTGTTTAATTATGATGTGTATCTAAATTCAATGTTGGGATGAACGATGTAGCCTAATTGATTATTTTAATTCCATATTCCTTTGTTTTAATGATTCATTGCATGTATTGATTTATTATTGTGTTTAATGCGTGAGTTAACTGGCCACTAATACATGATTCAATATGATATTTCCATAATTCAAGAGGTGAGTTAATAACATAGATCTAGGTAATAAATCCGATAATTGAACAAGAGATAGATATACACTTTTGTTATTACTGGGGTCGTGTGTGAATTCTTGTGTGTTATGCATCTAGATAAGAAATATTCGGACCCTCTGTAGAGATACGTGGTTGACTTATTTAGGTAGAATTGATTTAAATTCGAGAGAGGAATTTCAATTTAAATTAGTTAATTCGATCGAATACATATTTAGAAAATAAAACTGGAATTGGAGTTAATATAATTTGTTAGGTGAAATCGATTCGCAACTAAATTACAATCGTTTTTAAAAACAAAACAAATTCTGCATTTATTTTATTTCTTTAGTTTAATTTGTAGTTTTAATTTAAAAACTTCAAATTCTTTCGTCCGTTCAAATAAGGTTTAGAACTAAAACAATTTGATACTTAATAGCAGTCTCTATGGGACGAAAACCCAAACTCATAGGTTCACTTTATTACTCTTCACGACCCGTACACTTGCGGAGATATTTCGCGTAGCGAGATATCGGTGAACAACAAGAATATTGAGTTGGATGTACATTTTGTGAGGGATAAAGTCCTTGAGAAAAGACTATAGATATGTTATGTTCCCATAGCCGATCAAACCACAGACTTGCTCACAAAACCTCTCACTCAATCCAGATTCTTGTATTTAAGAGATAAATTGGGTATAACAGAGGAATACGCTTCAGATTGAGAGGGGGAGTTAAGATTATTAACGGGTTTGCAATCTTTAGCTGGTGTAATATGAGGTTCCGGTTCTTTGCTTCATAACTAAAGGCGTGGCTTCAGTGATTACGTTTTTATTCTTGCATACTAAAGGCTGAAATTCCTTAATCCGTCCACGAAGCTTCTAGTATATTTTATTGATACATGGGCATTCCTTATTTTAAGTAATCTGTTAGAATTCCTATTGGTAGAGTCGTATAGATGTGTCAAGACGGAAGGGCCGACCAGATCCGTGAAAACCGGCCCGGATCGACCTGGGACCGCGTGCTGACCCGTGACCCGTGCGGGCGGTTCATGGATCAAGAAGTTGTGAACCGCGGGTTTCGCGGGTCAAACTTTCGCAGGCCGCGATTAACCCGCTGAACTGTATTATAGATGTTTTTATTAAATATGGTAACATTGAAAATCTTCCTTCTTCTACAAACTATAATACAACTTTTAAATCAAAATCTTATTTTTTCTCCCTATTAACTATAAAACGTAATGTTATTTGATAATAGTAATTAGAAATATATTTAATATTTAATTGTTAATTGTTTATATTTTATTTAAATTTGCAAATTTAGAAAAAATTGTTTTTATTAAATATGGTAACATTGAAAATCTCCCTTCTTCTACAAATTCTGATACAACATTTAAATCAAAATGTTATTTTTTTCCTCCCTAATAGCTATAAAACGTAATGTTCTTTGATAATAGTAATTAGAAATAGATTTAATATTTAACTGTTATTTGTTTATATTTTATTTAAATTTGCAAATTTAGAAATAATTCATGTAACATAAGCCTCTGTTTGTTAAATGTTTTGTATCTAAAAACATGCTTTTTTATGTTTTCGAGGTAAATATGTGATTGAAAAATGAAGAGAGAAAATATTTGTGGTTTGGGGAATTGTATTATTTAAAAACATTGTTTTTTTCATTTTGCCAAACAAAGATTAAAATATAAATTTAAATTCTATGTAAATATTTTATGGTATAAATATAAATTTATCATTTTAATCATTTTGTATATAGAAATTTGATTACAAAATTACTATAAATATTAAAAAATCTATGTTTTTATTCATGCGGGCCAAATCAGAACGAACCGCGACCCGAATGGGCTCGACCCGAATGGGCTTGCGGATGGGCCTGGGTTGTAGTTAGAAATTTATAGGCCGACCCGAAACCGGTAGCAGGTGGGCTTTTTTTCAAGCGGGCCGTTACCAGGCTAGTGGCGGGTAGACTCGACCAGGACCACCCAGATTGACACCTCTAAAGTCGTACAGTGCCAGCAAAACATTCTTTATAGCCGTTTGTAGTATTTGTGTAAATAATGCTGCATTATTCTTTCACAGTAATTCATTGAAAAATCAATAGATACAAATTGTTATTCTCTCCATATTTTATCTTGATGGTGCTGCAGTTAATTTAGAGAGAGAAAGTGGGGGAAATAGTGAATGGGATGTTGCACCTCCTCCGTAAAAATCCAATTATGGAAATGCAAATTGGGAGGGGGTTTCGTAGATTCAAACAGAGAGGGTGAGACACAAGGAATCTGTATTTGTATCTGTGTATTGTGCGAGTATGGACATTTGAGAGTGAGAGATACAGAGGTAGGGTGGGGTGGGGTGGGGTGGGTATAGGAGCTTGTTTGAGCTATCACTAGCTGGAATGGAGTTGGTCCACCGACAGATTTTGTAAGGCAGCTCTTGTTTTATTTCGACTTTAGCTCCAGCTCGGCTTATTGTTATGGATGATTGTGACCAATTATTAGGCGAGTGTGACTTTGTACGACTTGTAACGAATACGAAATGTGACTAGTTTATTAGGTAATTGTGCAGAAGTCAATAACTCATTAGCAGTCAAGCTACAGTGACTTTGTGTGACTTGTGACGAGCATGAGATGTGGTCAATTTAATTAAATTATCAATCACAAAATTTGATTTGTGGGAAAATTTGTAATTGTGATCTACAATTTGTGTCAACTTTGACTTTGTGTGACCATTGGACGAGAACGTGATGTGACATACAATTGTGTCAACTATGACTATGTGTGAGCGAATTGTGACTTTGTGTGAATGAACTGTGACTGGCCTTGTGTAATCGAACTATGACCTTGTGTAATTGAACTGCGAATTTGTGTGACCAAAATATGACCTTATGTGACCACACTACAACAAAAATAGCATAGGCAACGCGAAAAAAATGTTGCAAAAAGCCTTTTGCAACGTTCGTGTGCATATTGCAAATCGCAGTGTTGCCGTAGAGGGAAAGGATACGACAATGTTCATTGCGTGTTGCAAAAGGTTGAATTACGCGTTGCAGTAGACCTTTGGCAATGTTCACTGCGCGTTGCGGTAGACCTTTGGTAGCGTTCATTGCACGTTGCCGTTGATACTTTTAGCAACGTTCAACGCGTGTTGCGGTAGACCTTTAGCAACGTTCTTTGCGTGTTGCGGTAGATACTTTTAGCATCGTTCTTTACATGTTGCGATTAATACTTTTGGCAACGTTCACTGCGCGTTGCGGTTGATACTTTTGACAACACTCATTGCGCGTTGCCGTTTATCTTTTACATTTTTATTTTTATTTTTCGCAAATCAATATAGATATTTCCACTGATAATCAACAACTTTCTCAAACATATACGTAATATGTAAAATATGAAACACGTGTACTATAAATAAATCAACTACTCAAAATGAAGTGCAAGTATTTTAAAGAAAATTAGATCACATATTTTTATATAAAACAAAAACACCGATACTTCGTTCTCCTACATTAAAACAAAATCTTCAACAGTAGTTTTTCACCTATTTAATAGCACATCTAAATTTTGGCATTTATTATCCTTCTACATTACAACAGTATCTCTAATAGACCATCGATCATACAAAAAGGAAATACTATCACCAATTTTCAACACGAATCATCGTAGAAAATGAGTACTTCTCTGGCTTCTGAAGTGTAGTTTGAACTCGGCCTATGACAAATCATCTTGTGAAAGAGTTACAAAATTCACTTTTACCTGCAAAGACATTATGAAAGTCTAATTATCATGATTCTCTAACTGCACTAAATGCAAAAATGTAGAAATAAATCATACGAAATATTAGAATTATCATTTTCTATTATAAAGCTTTAAATAAATTTTCTATTAGAACATATTCCCACAAACCCCAAATCCAATATATACCATCCAAAATCGAGATAAATCCTATCCACTCCATAAAACTCTACAACATTAACTCAGCTCACCAAATTAAAATATCCAAAATTGCAGCCAAACATATACTAAGCTATACACCCCAGAACAACCTTCAACACAAAAAAAATGGCCCAAACCCAGACTAAGGAAATAACTGTAAAAGTAGGCATTTCAATTCACAGCACAATAATATTTTCTCTGCATTTTATGCTGCCATGGAGAGGGAAAACGGTGCGAAAATGGATGAAAAAGGTCCATAGACATCTTACAATTGGGTTGCTCATCCATGTCTTCAGATGAAGTGCCTCCTCTGGCTCACTTTAGGACTCTATATCCTCCGTCATCACCCATTCCTCGCCTCAATCATTTAATGGAAGAAACCAGCCATTTCTCTTTATTGAATGAATTCCTAAACCAAAAAACTGAATATTAGATACAGTAATTAAACTTAATCGAATCAGAAAATGAAGCAATTAGGTCAATATTACTTAACCGATCTTACTACACCCAAAACCCACTTCATATCAGATATATTATCAACCAAAGATCATAACTCAGATCTACAAATTCCACCATTCTATATCACCAGATCTATCAGTTTCTATTGGTGAACACAAATACTGTAAAAAACTGAATCTGATACCCACGTATCCCTAATCTCCCAAATAGTAGTTCCTACTATTATCTACAATCATTTTCAGAGCACATACATCTATATCCTAATTATAGCAAAAGTAAACCCATTCAGTAGCACTTTTACATGAAAAGCATTTAAACACTTAGCACTGAATGTAGATTCTTACCAGTAAGATCCAATTCGATTATTTTCTCTATTTTTTCTACCAAAAACACTTTACAAACACGAAAAATGGGCAAAAGGGTTGATAAAAATACACAAAATCTATAAAATTATTGAAATAATAAACAGAGAAAAGAGAGAATTTATCCAAAACAATAAACACAATGAATATATACACGAAATGGGTGGTGCGACTTGCGAGTACCTTGCGAAATAGCAAGAAAGCGGGGGGTCACGGACTGCTTCCTTGAAAAGAGTGTAAGAGGGAGAGGAGTGGTGGACGCGATTTTGTGAAGATTTATAGACATTATTCATAAGGAAATGGTTGGTTGCTGTGGTAGATCTGTTTTCTCGAACTTTTGTTTTCTTCATAATAATCAAAAACTCAGATGAACAGTGCGTGTGTGCGAAGGGGGAGGGAAAGGAGAAAGGGGCTTACACAGGTGGAGGTGGAGGCGGCGGTCACCAGTGTTTAGGGGAGTCAGGCGAGATAGGAGTGGAGAGGCTGAGGCTGAGAGGTCGAGAGTGAGAGAAAGAAATGAGGGATTAGGTTTATAATTTTTTTTTTGGGAATTTGCAATTTAGCCCTCAATAATTTGTAATTTAGTCCCTTAATTTTAGATAATATGAAGTTTTTTTCCCAATTGAACCATTTGGCAACGCTCATTGCGTGTTGCACCCTTTGGCAACGCTCATTGCGCGTTGCAAAAAGGTACCTTTCGCAACGCGCATTGTGTGTTGCAAAAGGGTACCTTTAGCAACGCGCATCGCGCGTTGCCAAAGGGTTGCAAAAGAGGACCTTTCGCAATGTGCAGCGCGCATTTTCAAAGGGGTAGCTTTGGCAACGCTCAAATGCGCATTGCCAAAGGGTAACCCTTTGGCAACGTGCGGTGAGCGTTTCCAAAGGATAACCTTTTGGCAACGCACAACGAACGTTGCAAAAGGCTATAATTAGCAACATTCACTTGCTGAATGTTGCTAAATGTCAAATAAATCAACCAATGGCAACATGCAACCACTGAATGTTGCGGTAAACCCCTTTTAGCAACATGCAATTAGCGAATGTTGCCGTTTGCATGTTGCAGAAGACCATTTTTCTTGTAGTGCCAATTGTGACTTTGCGGGTCATGTTGAGTGGTGTGTGTTGAATTTTACAACTAAAATTGTAATTGTGACAGAATTATTATTGTGTGACCAATTGTGACCTTCCTGGTAGGTTGGGTGGGGTGGGGTGGGATTGAGTTGGATTGTGTTGAGGTGAGGTTTGTGATTAAATTTGTAATTGTGACTGAACTGTTACCAAATGTGACTTTGTAGGTAGGGTGGGTATGGTGGAGTAGGTGGGGTGAAATTTTCTACTAAATTTGTAATTTGGACCAAACTATTACCTTGTGTGACAAACTGTGTTTTTGCGAGATGGGTGGGTGAAATTTACAACTAAATTTGTAATTATGAGTAAACTGTGACTTTGCGTCATCAACTGTGACTTTGTGGGTGAGGTAGGGCAGGATGGGGTGAAATTTGCAATTAAATTTTTAATTGTGACAGAGTTGTAACCAATCGTGACTTTATGGGTGGGGTGGGGTGGGGCTGGGTGGGGATCAAGATGAAATTTGCAATTAAATTTGTATTTGTGATTGAACATTAACTTTGTCTGACCAACTTTGACTTTGCAGGGTGGGGTGGGGTGAGAGGCGGGTGGAATTTGCTATAAATTTGTAATTGTAACTTAACTTTAACTTTGTGTGACTAATTATGACTTTGCGTGGTAGGGTTGGGTGGGGTAGGGTAGAGGGGTAAATTTCTAATTAAATTTGTATATGTGACCGAATTGTGGTTTTGTATGACCAACTGTGACTTTGTGGGTGGGTGGATGGGTGGGGTAGGGGTAGGGTCGGGTGTGAAAAAGTAAAAGAAAAAATCATTTTGCCTCGAGTAGGGTGGGTCGGAGTGGGAACTGTGATGGACGGACACATGTCATTGTTTGATGGCTTTTTTATTTAAATATTATATTAGTTTTAATTTAATATATAATTAATAATTATTTTTATATTATACAATATTATATTTATTAATTATTAATTAACACCTAATTTTAAAAATAAAAAAAATCCCTAAGTTTGTTAGTTTTAAAAATTGATAGTTTTAGGTTTGTAGTAATGCATTTTTCCCATTATTTATTTTTTTTTTTTTCCTCCTAGAAACATCGAGCCTAGATTTTAAACGAACTTGATTTTGGACCGAGGTGAATGAAGCATTGCTAATGCCCAACATTAGAGGGTCTCAAATTTTAGCCTCTTTCATTTTTGGGAAAATTAGTGTTAGCCCAAGAATAGCTAATGAAGAGGGGGTGAATTTATTTTTGAAACTCTTTCGATAAATTATATCAAACAAGAGCAATAGACTCAAGATTCAACACTAAATGTAACAATTAATGGCGTGTTTAATAGGTGGGTGGAAATAGAAAAGGAAAATATTTTCCACGCAAATTTTTCACCTTTTGTGTTTGATTGCAAAACGTTGTATGAAAAATGTTTTCCACTCAAGTTAAAAAAAAGTAGAGGTTTTTCCCTGTATTATTAAGCACAAAAGTTGGAAAACTTGGGAGGAAAATATTTTCTTTTTCCTCTTTCACCTACCTATTAAACACACCTCAAATGTAAAGTAGATTAATTAATATTCCAAAGTGCTATGAAAAATAAACTTAATAGATTGAACCAAGTGTAGGACTTAAAAGAAGTATTACGCAACGTAGATAGAAAAACAAAAGTAAGTGCAATGAAAGTAAAGAGGGAAGAGATAATAAACAGATTTAATGAGGTTTGATTTACAATGTGTTCTACGTCCACTTACCAAGCTCTCAAGCACAAGAAAGATCAAATTCACAATAGATAACAAACATATTTAATCGGGTTTGATTTACAATGTGTTCTACGCCCTCTTACCAAGGTCTCAAACACGAGTAATGTCAAATTCACTATAATGGTAACTTACAACAATGATCACAAATCCTTATGTGACTTACAACAAGAAGCACTTATCATCAACAAGGAGCACACATCCTTAAGTGACTAATTATACGGAGCATTTATCCTTATACAACAATCCAGTTTTCAAAGGTTCTTGAAACAACTCAAATACAAAGAAAATTTTTACAAATGAAATAGTTATCTTAACAAAATGATACATTCAAATTAAGTATATAAGTTAAGTGTGAAGAGATATTATACTTCAATATAGGTGTTGGCAAAGAAAGTTTTTATCAAAAGAAATGAGAATAAATATGTTTGTAAAGTTCTCTTACACATAGAATCTTTGATGAAACAGATGAAAAGAATTGGAAGATTTACTCGAAGACTTTAAAATATATAATATTTCTGTTCTTGATCTTTTTCTTTGTCTCTTTTTAACTACACCATTTTCAATTGATGACGATTTGTATCTTTGAATGTTTCGAAAATTATACATTAAATACTCAAAACAAACTTGTTAGAATCATAAATATCTTTTTTGTTATTATCAAAATAAATGGAACTAGAGTTAACCACAGGTCAACATTTTTTTCATTTTTTATTATGACAAACAAGTGTTATTGTAGTCGTATAATGGAATGTAATCTTCATTCCCCCTTTCTTTTACACAACATCAATGAGTATTGTTGTTATGAACTTCATCAAGAATTTATCATTACTTATATGTGATCACATATTTCACCTATATAAGATCACATATTTAAGATCACAAGAAAATCATATATTTTCCCCCTTTTGGCATGATCAAAATGGATCCTCAAAGTTGAAACTTCCCCCTTAATCGCAGTATAGGTAAAAAAACGAAAAAAATAGACATCAACATTGAGTTCATAGCATAACTAAAATAAGAAGTATTGAAAGGCTAATGTCTTTGCTTCCAAGTCAAAATACATGAAAATAGAGTCAAAAACATAATTAAACATGTAATGTCATAAAGCAAAAAGATGTTTATAGTGCTAAAAGTAAAATGCAATGAAAAAGAGAGGCTTTAATCTTCCACCAATGGAGGTCAATTGTGTGGATAGATAGAGTAGAAGTGAGCATAGAAGACCTCTTGTGAAGTATGCATTTGTTGTATCAATTGCTGTAGACCATCAGCCGTATTGGTGAGAGAGTATATATGTCCATTCAACGTATTGAATTGATATTCTGATAGGTTGTGGCTAGCAGGTGGTGCAGCTTGAGGAATTGCATGTCGATGTCTCGGTCTAGGCGACACATCATCATCATTAATGTTTATGTCATCTTTTTATTCCTCAGTATAAATGCCAGTAAAGAGCCCCGAAGCATCATCAAATCCTTGTGTATGACATATCCATTGCCCATTCTCCTTAACGATTTTCATGCATTTGAGAGTGTTAAATTGATTACATATGCGAGTTTAGGCTTGATGATAGGTTAATTTTCTAAGGGCACACTAAAATGCTCGAAACTTTTGGTAAGAATCATTCCATATTGTAAACCGAAAATTTGAGGAGAGGAATGGACATGTCGAATGTGTTTCATGAAAATGAAAGGGAAGTCCACTTTTCGACCTAATAGTAATGAATAAAGAATAAACAAGTCCTGATGATGTTCTTCCTCAAAGTGAACAGCACGGGATAATATGATGTGAGCAATAGCACGACAAAGAATTTTGCAAGTATGGGGGAGATGATTGAGGTTATGTTTCATCGAAGTAGCTTAAGGACTATCGTTGCCTTGACAACAAGCCTCTTACTCATTATATCCTTCAAAATTCAGAACATAATGTTGAGCATAGAAATTATTTTCATAGCCATCGAGTCCAAGAATTTGTTTTAAGAGTTCTCTATTGATGCAAATTCGTTTGTCTTTGATAGTGCAAGTATTGTGCCCTAGGTAAAAGCTAGTTCGATAAAATTCTCGAATAAGGTTTGGATAGGCATTTGTGTGAATAGAAACATTATTTTTCCAACCTATTCCGATAAAATAATTTTCTATGTTGAAGGAATGAGGATTAACATAAAACAAGGTAAAGCCAATGCTCTAACCTATGAGAATTAGGCAAATTAAAAAAATGACCAGGCAATGGGACGCCCTCTTCCACGTGAGATGAAGATTCCCCACTTTTCTTTGACTTCTTCTTAGGCGGCATAGTGCAAGTGATGGACATAGACGAGTTCTTCAACAAGTACAATCTAGAAATTTTGAGATTTATGTGGAAATTTTGTAATAGTTGTGTATTGAAGAAAAATATAACTTTTTTTCTTGAAGTGGGTAAAGGATTTTTGAGGATTTGTGATGGATTTTCTAGAGAAAAATTGAGTTTTCAATTTTTTGAGAGAGAGAGAGAAACTTTCGAGATATGGTGGAAGAAGGTGATGCAATACGAATCATAGTAAACTTGACAGAAAAATATACAATTCGAGCCAAACAAAAGTTCAAGTACTTGTTCGGAGGCTTCAAATATCAAGTATGGATTGTTGAAGAATATTCAAGGCTAAAACAAGTGAACAAGCTAAGAAATGAACCAAGGATTAAGTTGGAGAGGAAAATAAGAAGGATTGCAGATAATTACTCTACGCGATCGCGCTTGGGAAAAGAGATGCGATCGCAACTTCAGCAGTTAAAGAAACAGAAGAGAATATGTCGCCATCATGCGATCGCAACACCAAGAACCATGTGATCGTATGGTATAATAATGTAGTGTTTTTCCATTTTATTATGTCATTTTTCATTTTTCATTATTTATTTAGGGTTTTGTGCCTCTATAGCAGCTACCCTAGTTGTTAGGTCATTTTTTTACTTATTTTATATGTTATTTTTTCATTGTAAATAGTTAGACTGGATTTTAATAAACATTTTATTGAATAATTTAAATAGTAAAGATGAGGATTCTGTTTTACAAATCAAACTTATCAAGATTAATCGTCTTATGGCATTCAATCGAACTTATCAAAGATTAACCATCTTTGTGGTGTTCAAATTTTGAACTTATCAAAGGATATGGACAACCTTTGTGGTGTTCACCCCATGTCAGTTCCTGTTTTCACATCTAAATGATTCTATGGTTTCTATACCTTAGGTTCTTAGGTCGTGGGGCTCGGGTCTTTAGTAACCATGTTACTGTCCAACTCCAACCTGAATTTGGAACTTTTCGATGTTTTTTTAGGAAAGCATCCCGAACGAATCAAATCATCTGGTATCAAAGCTGGTCTCTAAATTCAGGTTTTCTTTTTTTCTATCCTAGATTGATTTTTATGTGTTTATCATAGTTTGAGTCTTTGTTTCATGTTCTTCATATTCTTGAATTCTTAATCCATAAAATCATTCACACACAAAAAAATATTATTTTTAAAATTTTTTTTTAAATTTCGAAAATTCCACAAAAAAGGGTTTATCCAAAATTCAAGAACCACTTTTTTGAATTTCTTTAATACTTGACTTTCTTGAATGCCAAAGTCCTTTGTTTTATCGAATCTTTTCCATTCCATTCCATTCCACATTCAATTCCAGATGTCTAAATTTCGAGAAAAATCTTCATCTAGAGGGGTTAACGATAAAGATCACGTGGAGGTTTTTTCAAAAGAATATGGATGTTAATATGATGAGGTTGGATAAACAAGATGAGAAAAATGCTAAATTGCAAAAGGGGTGATCTCAAACAAGCCTTAATGATTGGAGGCAATATAGGCGTGATCATAAACCTAGGATTGAATTGGGGTTGAGAGGGAAGTAGAGAGTGGTGAGATGGCGATTTTGAAGATTCTAACAAAAATTTATGAGAAGATGGTGAATCAAAAGAAGACTAGAAAAGAAGCCAAGTTGAGAAAGAATGAGAGTGAAAGAGAAGCTATTATTAAATTGCAGGAGGAGATTGAAAAGAAAGTTTTAGTTGAATTGCAAGAAGAGTCTCGGGATATAAGTGTTGAGAATGAGTGCGAGTTGAAATTAGAAATAGTTGATCAAACTCCAAATTTCGAGGTAGATGGTGAGGAATCGGGTAGTAAAGAGGCGCATAAACAAGATGATAAAATTATTGATGAGGTGCATGAGAAGAAAAAATGATAATGTGGGAGAGTTGTTTGAGTATGAAAAATTAAAAGAGATGGTTGAGATTAAAATTGTGGAAGAAGTTGAAACTAAAATTTAGAAGGAGAGAATGAGTAAGAAAGTGAAAAGAATGTTGGAGGTGAAGAGAACAGCCTCGTGTTTCAAGAAGAGGAGGTGGAAGTGTTATATCACGAGTACAAGGATCCATACCTTGTACATGGAGAAACTAACATTCCCCGCCCTATTTTGCTTAATCATTTTTGCAGGTTAATTGCACTTGGAATGTTGGGTCACACGACCTATACCCAAAGGTGTTTCTGCTTGAAGTTGTCCATATAATCCAAGTTGCATTATATTATTGGTTGGTCCTATTGCATTGAAGCAAGAATTTTCATTTGATCTAGATGGGGCATTTTTGCATTATGAACAAACTTATGATTTGGGATGAATCATCCTGAAGAAGGAGGGAATGATACGAATCATAGTATGCTTGACGAAAAAATATACAATTCAAGTCAAACAAAAGTTCAAGTACATGTTCAGAGGCTTCAAATATCAAGTATGGACTATTGAAGAATATTCAATGCTAAAACAAGTGAACGAGCTAAGAAACGAGCCAAGGATCAAGTTGGAGATGAAAAGAAGGATTTCAGATAATTACTCCATGCGATCGTGCTTGGGAAAAGTGATGCGATAGTAACGTCGACAGTTAAAGAAACAGAAGAGAATATGTTGTCACCATGCAATCCAACACCAAGAACCATGCGATCGCATGGTGTAATTCTATAGGTGGGTTTTTCCGCCTTTTTATGTTATTTTCCATTTTTTATTATTTATTTAATGTTTTGCCCCTCTATAGTGGCTACCCTAGTTCTTAGGTCATTTTTACTTATTTATATGTTATTTCTTCATTGTAATAGCTACACTTGATTTTAATAAACATTTTATGGAGTGATTTAATTAGTAAAGGTGAGGATTCCCTTTTACAAATTGAACTTATCAAGAATAATCATCTTGTCGCATTCAATCAAACTTATCAAAGATTAACCATCTTTCTGGTGTTCAAAATTCGAAATTATCAAAGGATCTAGACAACCTTTGTGGCGTTTACCCCATGTCACTTCTTGTTTCCGCATCCCAACGAGTCTAAAGTTTGATATACCTTAGTTTCTTAGGTCATGAGGCTCGGGTCTTCATTATACCGTCCAACTCCAACCTGAATATTTTCAAAAATGTTTTATATTTCCTATTTGTATTTTTGTTTTTAAATTTGCTGAAAACGCGTTTGGTTTGTCATTTCTGAAAACTATTTTTGAAAATGAAAAAGTTGAAAAACACGTTCTGTTTGAAATTTTGCAGAATACTACTTAAACTATTTTTAATTAATTTGCTTGCTGAATACTACTAGCTTAAACTCAAATTTTCTTTCACAATACAATAAAAACATGGTTACCTGCAACACACTAATGTAAGCACTAAGAGTCTATATTAACACAGCTTGGTCAGATTTGGAATTTGAGGAAGCTCTGGTTCTATTAAAATTCAGAAAATGCAAGTTCTTTCAAAATCACCAGAGTCCATTTATCAATACATTTTTTCAAATATAACAACAAGAATTTCCACTTAATTTTTTTTAATGTTTATATTGAATTCAATGCTTAGTTCCAAGTTAGGATAATTTAAAAAAAAAAAAAAAAAAAAAAAAAAAAAAAAAAAAACTAAACTAAACTTTATTTGGGCTTAGTTCCAAGTTGGGATAATTCTCAAAAAAAAAGAATCAACTTTATTTTAAGCTTAGTTCCAGGTTAGGATAATTCTTTTAAAAAAAATAATTAAACAAAATCTAAAACGCGTTTTTCGCATTTTGAACATTTTTTGTTGAAGTACACTTAAAACGCCCAAAATGAGGTTTTAGGCGTTTTGCTACAAATTTTTTTTTTATTTTCCAAAATGCGTTTTTGAAAATGGTAAATAGAACGAGTTTTTATTGTTTTTGAAAATAAAAACAGAAACGACCTCAAAACAGCATAGAGAACAGGGCCTTAAATTCTAGTTGCCACATTGTTATATTTTAAGTCATTCAGGATGATAATTCTATACTTTTCAAAGGTTGGTTAGAATGAAAAAAAAAAAAATATATCTTGAACTTCTTCAACAAAATAGATGATCATGGATCTTCAAGTAACTCAAATACTCAACAAGATATTCTTGATTTAATTTCAGTCCCACCCTCGAAGACAAAACGATCCAACCCTCAGAATGAATGTAATGTTGAACCACTTCAAAGTAATACTCCTTGTTATGAGCGTGATCCTAGAAAAATCACAGTATCCAGTTGATAAGAAAGATGATATTCGAAGAGCATATGTTGAAATGGGACCATTTCAACCTTTATATGTATATGCTACAACCAAATTTGGAACTCAAAATCGCGGTTTTCAATCCTCCTGGTTCAAGAAATTTCCATGGCTTGAGTATTCCATAGAGAGAATGTGCATTTTGTTTTCCGTGTTATGTATTTGAAAATAACACATTTCAATTTGACAAATTCACAGGCCAAGGTTTTCAAAATTGGGAGAGAATTAATTCTGAAAAATGTGTATTCAGAAGGCATGAAGGGAATGGTAATTCACTACATGGGTTTGCTGTGCAAAAGTGGAACAACTTGAAAAATTTGCCTCAGCATATTGACAGAATGGTAGCGCAGCAAAATTCAAAAGATGCTAGAAATCATCGTTTGTGTGTGCATACCGCTGTAGAAAGTGTGAAGTGGCTAGCATTGCAAGGGTGTGCTTTTAGGGGTCATGATGAATCTATTGGTTCTACGAACCATGAGAATTATATTGAATTGATCAAACTGCATGGAAGGGAAAACAAAGAAATTGATGATGTTACATTGGAAAATGCAGCCAAAAATGCCAACTACACTTCATCAAAAATCCAGAAGGAGATATTGAAACTTATTGCTAACTCTGTGCGACATAAGATTTGTGAGGAAATTGGAGATGCCAAAATTTGTATTCTTGTTGATGAAGCAATTGATGAAGCTGACAAAGAACAAATGGCTATTATTTTGAGATACGTTGATTATCATGGATTTATCTGAGAACGTTTTTTTGAGATTGTGAATGTTGCAGACACGAATTCATTGGCTTTGAAAAAAGAGATATGTAATGTATTAATGCAATATAATCTCCTACTGAAAGATCTACGAGGTCAAGGGTGTGATGGTGCTAGAAACATGAGAGATGAATGGAATGGATTACAAGCTTTATTCCTTAAAGAATGTCCATCGGCTTATTATGTCCATTGTTTTGCTCACCGATTACAGCTTGCTTTAGTTGCAGGGGCTAAAGAGGTGCTAGATGTATTTCTATTTTTTCAGTCATTAGCATCTATTATCAACTTTGTTACTACTTCTTCTAAGTGTCAATCCCAGTTTCAATTAATTCAACATGATGAAATTGAAAGTTTTATAACATCAGGGGATTTTTAGATCGGTACTAGGGCTAATCAAGCTTGCACTTTGCAACGAGCTAAAGCAACTCGTTGGAGTTCACATTTTTCCTCTCTTAAAAGATTGATCGAGATGTTTGGTTCGACCTTTTTGCTTCTTCAAAATCTTGTTGATGGAAGATCAAACAACATAAGAGGTTAGGCAAAAGGTTTGTGCATAACAATGAAAAGATTTGAGTTTGTATTTATCTTGTTTTTTATGCATGATGTTTTGGGAAAATCAGATCTTTTATGTCAAGTATTGCAAAGGAAAGATCAGGATATTTTGAATGCAATTGATTTAATCTCATCTACGAAGATTCTTCTTCAAGAAATGCGAGTTAATCAATGGGAAGGTTTTCTTTGGAGTGTGGTATAGTTTTATACGAGTCATAATATTGATATGCCTGAATTAGATGATCGTTATGTAGAAAGTACAGGATGTTCTTATCAATAGCAAAATAATATGAGTGAAGGACTATTATCACTTTCATATATTCAATGTTGTGATAGATTCTCAGTTGATGGAATTGAATAACAAATTTACGGAGAAAACAATGGAACTTCTTCAGCTTTGCGAGGCTTTGAATCTGATTGATGAGTTCAAATCATTCTCTATAGATCATATTTGTTCTTTGGCAGAGAAATTTTATCCTTTGGATTTCACTAGGGAAGATAGAGATGATTTGAGAAGACAACTAGATCATTATAAATGTGATGTACTATGTCACATAGAGTTTCAAAATGTTGAATGTCTTCCTAAGTTATGCTATCTATTGGTGGAAACAAATAAATCACGACATTATTTCTTAATTGACAGGTTGATTCATTTAATATTGACTCTTCCAGTTTCTACAGCAACAACAAAATGAATTTTTTCAGCAATGAAATTCATCAAGACATCTTTTCGAAATAAAATGGAAAATGAGTTTCTATCAAATTCTATGATCATCTATATTGAGAGGGATGTTGCTCTTGATATTGATACGGAGTTCATAGTTGATAAATGTTATCGTGTAGGAAGTAGAAGAGTGTATCAAAGGTAGCATTTTCAACTATTTGTGTTGCACAGTTTGACTTATTATCTTTTAGAGATCGATTTTTAAGCTAATGTATTATGTTATAAACTATTTGTATTGAAGTTCTCATTATACTTCTAATGAAGTTAATTTGGTGTAGATTTTTTGCTATAATGATTATGGACCAAAAAAAAATTCGGGGGCGTACCCCCTCTAGGTCAAAATATTCTAGTTTCGCACTTGGTCACAATGTCACTTAAAAATGTCAATTTAAAATGTCTCCCTAAAATTATTCAGAGACTAAATGTACACAAAATTGAGGGGAAAAAAACGTAATCAAAAATTAAAAGATAGACACGAAATTAAATTTTAATATGGGCAACTGAAAGTAGTAATTAACAAGAAGGAATTAACATGGATTTAATAAACTAAATTTGTAAAATTCTCTAAAATAGGAATGAGGAATTTAATAATTTCCTCTTCACCATCTGTTATTTTGCTTTGCATGTCCAGTACCACAAGCAAGTCTTATTTGAAGACAAGGGCAAAAAGAAAAAATGAAAAAAAAAAAGAAAATTTTGGGGCCTATAACCAAGGAGAACAAGGGAAGGCCAAAGATTCGATTAAGAAAAGAAATTATCCTTCTCAGGCTAACCAGTCCCCATCCATTCCTTCAATTTCCTCAATCTCCATGCTGCATTTTTTACAAGAAAAATATAAAATGTTGTTAGTATTATTTACAAGAAAAATAGCAAATACGAGACTCCAGAGTGTTTTTTTTTTTTTTTTTTCAAAAAGTATAAAAATATATATATATATATATATATATATATATATATATATATATATATGGGCCATTTCTACCAAACAAAATATGTCTGCTGAAAAAATTTTGCAAACCCACTAGGGATTTTTTCAACGTCTCTTTGTAACCCCACTAGTAACTACCATCGACGATCTCCACTGGGGCAACTAATATATCTTCTTCAAGATTTAACTAGGTAGCAAAATGCTCCAAATAAAGTTTGAGACAAAGAAGTATAATTTATTATTATTTTTTTGCTAATCCTATTTAAAATATTAAATAGAAATCTTAGTTAAATCTCTTAAGTTCTGACCCAGCCCCTGTAACTACATTGTGGTCTGGGGCATTTAACATGTCTATTGGGAGGGATTACCTTTATTTTTTTGGATTGAAGATTAAACTTAAATTAATAAATTACGTTCAAGTCTTGTCTCTACTTTTTAAAATAGTACATGTGTCATTTCTTCAACAAAAATAAACTGAATCTATCAGAGAAGTGGTGTGTTACTAAAATTAAATAAATGAAAAAGAATTTTTTAAAAAAAAAAAAAAAAAGGTAACAAAACTTCTATTAATTCTAATATATATATATATATATATATATATAACATATTTTATCACAAAGGGAAAAATATGAAATAACATAATTCTCCACAAGCCTTTAAAATATAAAAAAAATTATTACCATGGCAAAGCAGGATCCTGCAAGTAGTCATCAGAATGAAAATCACTCAAGCAGCTTTCATTTGCATTCAACCAAGCTGGAAATTCCATTACTTCATCAAATGGAGAAAATAATCCATAATCTTCAGTTTTTTCTTCAGGAGAAATTTCCATAGCCTTCAAGAATTTGAACCACCAAGCAGAATTCACCAAATTCATGGTGTCATTCCACTCCATTTCATGTTGCTCTCCAATTGATCTGATCTCAGCCATCTCCTTATCATCCATTGCTGGATGCAAGTCCAAGTCCATTTCCGGTATGCCAGATTCCGCCACCGCCGCTGCCACGCATGGAGTTTCCGCTGTGGCCACGGCAGCCGAGAGTGGAGGAGAAGAAGAAGATGATGCAGAAGATGATGAGAAAAAGGATAGAGGGCTGGTGGGATTGTAATAAGGGGTGGTGCCCAAGTTGTTGAAATCTTGAAAATTGAGGTTCAGTCCCAAGGTTTGATTAGGCAGTGGAAAATTGAGATTTCCTTGGTAATTGGGAGGTAGCGGTGGAGGAGGGATTGGAGAAACGGGCCAAGAATAATCTGGCCCTGAAGAACCGTAGGAGAATTTTGAAGTAGAATTTGATGGATAAATTCTTTGGTTTCTCCTGGATTTCAATTTAGCCTCATTTTCTAAACAAATTTGTTGAGAAGAAGACTCCATTAATGGCTGATTTTCCATTTCTTGGGCTTTTTTCATGGCTGCTCTATGAAACTTAAGGGCAGTGACAATTTCTCTTCTTGCTTCAGCCATATTTAGAAGCCTCTCTTGGTAAGGCCTGCTGGTATGGAGTCTTCTTCTCACTTGTTTTTTAGGCTTTTCACTGAATCCTTCACCATTTTTGGCTGAATTTTGGTTGCTACAAGAACTGACTTCTGCATCTGAATTCTTATTTTCTTTGGTTCTTGAAGAGGTTAATTGTTTAACAAGGGTACGAATGTAAGAACCAGAGAGCTGGGTTTCTTGATTTTCTTTCAAATTTTCAAGATTTTCTAAATCCAATCCCCCATTTTGGGCACTAATTTCCCTCGAAGAAGATTTTCCTCTCATTTTTTTGTATTATATTTTGAGTATGGTTTTCAGCTTTCTGGGTGGCAAGTACAGAATGCAGAGAGCAGAGGTCCGGAGAGAGATCGTGGGTGTTATAAATAGATGGCGACACAATTTAGGGCTTTTAAATTATTTTGGAATTTTTTTAGCTTCGTTAATTACTTCTCCTTTTATTGCAAAAACTTATAAATTGTTATAAACTAGTTAGCCCATAAAAGCTGTAAAAGGAGTAAACTAAAACATTTCATCAAAATTACATTAATAATGTTACAGTTGAGAAAATATGCCTTACCTTAAACTTTTAGGCATCAGTCAAGTTTGAAACAAAACTTAACTTCTTAATAATCAAGACAAGACAAGACAAGACAATGTAATGTACCTATAGTGAAAGGCCGACCATGTTGTTAATTGAGCAATACAAGACGATTAGTGAATTTTTTCTGCTTTATTGACCCCTTAGGTTCAGTTTATGTAGGAACATAATACTGATAGACAAGTTCACCAATTAGAGTCGAGAGTTAAAACCTTTTTATTAGCTATTTATAAACAGAACATTTTATAAAATTTGAAGTAAAAAGAAAGATGATGGTTTGCTATAAATCAACCCTTATCTTCTCCTGCAACTTACGTGATCAAAACAAACCGACTTAAAAATATATCTTACGACTTTCTAAACGCGGCAACCTGCGTCATGAAAATGTCACCAAGTGGTTTCACCCTCATCCCCTCCCCTACATGGTTATCAAATAATTAATAAAGACAAAGCATAATTCAACAATATGTTAACATGCAAATGAGGATAAAATTGCCTACATAAGTGTATGCCAGAAGAAACATGGTAGAAATTTGTGACGATGCGATTAGTCAAGTCATTAAATGAAATACAAGCTAAGCTTAGGTCCCGTTCTCTTTGCTGTTTTCGGCTCGTTTTGAGTTTTCGATTTTTGAAAATATCCAAAACGCGTTCACTTTGCCCATTTTCAGAAACGCGTTTTCCAAAACAAAAAAAAAAATACAAAAGAAACTCAAAACGAGTTTATAACGTTTTGGATGTTTTGTGTTAAAACGACCAAAACGCGTGTTTTGGATTTTTTTTTGTTTTTTTTGTAAATGTGAGACACTTCTTTCATTTGAAATTCTTATACTATTTTGCCATTATATATAGATTCATGTTAAGTTTATTTTTTTATTTTTGTAATTTTTTTATTTTTTATTATTATTATTTTTTAAATGTGAGACACTTCATTCACTTGAAGTTCTTATGTTATTTTATTATTATATATAGATCCATGTTAAGATTTTTTTTTTTTTTTTTTTTTTTTGCAAATTATTATTATTATTATTTTTAGTTTTTTGTAAAAGTAAGACACTTCCTTCACTTGAAGTTAAGTTCTTATGTTATTTTGTCGTTATATACAGATCCATGTTAAGATTTTTTTTATTTTTTATTTTTTGTAAATTTTTTTAATTTTATTTTTTGTAAAAGTAAGACACTTCATTCACTTGAAGTTCTTATATTATTTTGCCATTATATATAGATCATTTTTAAGATTTTTTTTTTTTTTTTGTAAATATTTTTTGTATTTTTTTGTATTTGTTTATTATTATTTTTTTATTTTGTAAAAATGAGACATTTCCTTCACTTGAAGTTCTTATGTTATTTTGCCATTACATAGATCCATATTAAGATTTTTATTTTATTTTTTGTAATTTTTTTTTATTATTATTATTATTTTGTAAATGTGAGACATTTCCTTCATTTGAAGTTCTTATGTTATTTTGTCATTATATATAGATTCATGTGAAGATTTTTTCTTTTGCAATTTTTTTTTTTTTTAAGTAAATGTGAGACACTTCCTTCACTTGAAATTCTTATATTATTTTGCCATTATATATAGATCCGTATTAAGATTTTTTTGGAATGAGGTTAAATTGTTGTTTAGCTGAAACAATATTAATAATGAATTTATTGACATAGAGAACTAACTAATTTATTAACATTAAAATTAATATAATTCAACAAATCAATCATTTTTGACATATAAAATATCACAAAATAAATATATCAAAAAATTACAAAGTAAACGTATTTTTCAGTTTTCTATTTTTGAAAACAGTTTTCCAAAATTATAAAGAGAACATGTTTTCAGAAATCCAAAAACAAATAACCAAAATCCAAAATTCAAAACAAAATCCAAAACTTAAAATTCAAAATCGAAATACAAAGAGAACGGCCCCTTAGATTTTTAATATTCGGGCATGCCGTCTAATAGGACTGTACATGATATATTGCAAAATGGTAAATAATGCGGTTTAGAATTGTACCTTGTGAAGTGCTATCTAAACTTGTAGGATTAAACGACGCAACTTTGATGTTAACTATCAAATACCTGCAATAAAGGCATCAAGAAAAAATAAGGAAACGTTTATAAATAGTTGGCGCAATTCTGAATTACAAAGATTAAATAGGAACTTTAGAAACATGTACGAAAAGTAAAAAATACAGAATCATTAATGTTTATAACTTACTCTTGAATACAAGAAATAAATTTAAAAATTCAAAAGAAACTAGTAATCATAATGAATTTGCATAAAATTAAGATTAAACAATTGAGTAGACTCAATTTTTTATTCCATAAGCCCACTTTATGTATACTCGTCTTGTCTTACTTATTATATCCATAGTGTTGACATCAAAAAATGACCCGACTTCTTCCTAAATCTCAAATGAATGAACCATGACTCATCTTATTTTTAAAAAAATTAGGGCCATTTGCCTAAATTCAAAATGATGACCAAAAGACTATTTTGTAATATATTTTGGACCTCAATTATCCCCCAAGGGGATGTAGGTCCAATTTTTGTACGCTGTATCATCAACTTGTACCTGATTTTTCCCCCTCAACTTTGATCAATTTTCTTGTGTTTAATTTGCAAGCTTGTACACTATGGACCAGGCTCTAAAAACGTCATCAAAACTACAGAAACTGACATGAGAATCTTCATTACTGTTGTAACCTCCTCTCCTCACAATAAAAAATAAACAATTTATGTATACAACTATAATATATTCAGGTACCCTCCAATATTTTCTATATAAATTCAATATGTTCAGTTGATGAAACTAAGAACTTGGACCTTTTATTACCCAGCCTGATAAAGACGAAAAGGCTCCATACCTTCCTCTAAATTTTTTCAGTTTTTATTTCCTCTCATGCTACTTTATGACCAAACAGTTTTCTTGTTTATTTTCTGGGTTTTTTTGGAAGGGTTCAGCAACAGCACTGAAAATTGTTTCTGGCAGTATCTGACCTGTCAAATTAATTAATCAGTTTTCATCAATTTGATTTAATCTACAAGTAAAACAAGGTAAATACTAAAAGATTTCATTGTTGGAATTGTAATCTGACACTACATGTACAGTTGTAAACACTAGATAGAATGCAAATGAAATGAAATGAAAGTAATTTACACTCAAAAAATAAATCAACAGACAGTTTTAACGAAAATTTTGCTTAATATTGTAGCGGAGTAGATTATTTATCATGAATTCACGTCTTGTAGTGACTCATATATTAAAATTTATCAGGTTTGATACATGTATTAGACAAATTGGATGGAAATGAAAAATGAAATTTTGACTCACCTAGATTGAGGATGTGATTTATAATGTTTTTGGCAACTTTTTATTATAATTTTTTGTTTATAAAAGGTTACGTGACAACATTTCATTGAACCATTTTTTCCAAAAGTCGACAATTTCAAAGTTTCTTGTCCACCATTTTTCACTTTTCACAAAATTGATCAACGAAATTTTGTCACTTTGTGTTTATGAACAATATTTATAAATGACTGTTTATAAACGGGTTGCGAGATAGAACCTTGCTAATGAATATTGTGGTAACGATAGATCTTAACTTAATGTTCATGACTTTTGAAATTGAGTCACTTCTTGATCTCGAGTAGACAACTCTTCAATCACGAAGAATGCCCCCAACTAGTGCTACATTTTGTGCATGTCCCGTCCTTAACGTAACAAGAACACATTAATTAGCCTCCATTCGGTAAACTTGTTTACAAATAAACACATTTCTCAAAATCACTTTTCAACCATATTTTACCTTAAGAAGACGAAAATATCGTATTCTTTGTTTATCTAAAAAAAATGTTTGACCAAACAGAGGCTTAATTTGGAATATATTTAGAACATTAACATACAACAAGGCTGCTGCTGCCAAGATTAACTTTCTGTTACATGATAAAATCGACTGTAAGTGGGTGAATTTAATGAATGACCACCAAACTTTAACCTGGTTACTACTTAACCACCCAAATTCAAAAGGTATCTTAACACCCACTCAACTTTACACCAAGTAACTCATTCACCACTAGAAACTTAAAAATAACATCGATTAAACATATATTCTCAAATGTGACAGTTAAGAATTTCCGACCTGACACTAAAATGTTAAAAATTATCTTTTCAACAAAAACAATTTCCAAAAATCAAAATCTATGAAGATCAGTTCCTTCAATTTTTTCGTTGTGTTCCGCCTCAAAAATCTAATTCCCTGCCCTAGCTCCTCCTCCATGACAGAATTCGTCGAGGCGTAATTCAAAAAACACCAACCGTAAACAAGTACTCAAATTCCATGAATTCACTTTATTTGAACAAGAACGTCCAAATAAATGGTACCTACCTGAAGCTTAAGAATGGATGGTGTCCACCTTGAGAATATGAGTTACACTGTGAATGGTTTTCTACTTGAAAATCGACAAGAAGAATTTCTTGTGATAGCTTTGACGGAAGTCGGTGGGTGTGGGAAAATTGAAAGAATCGTTCTTCACTAATTTCTGATTTGAGGGATTGTTTTGCATATTATTTTGCTGACTAAATAATTTTTAACATTTCAATGTCCTATTGAAAATTCTTAACTACAACATTGGAGAATATGTTAACAGATGTTATTTTTAGGTTTCTAGTGGTGAATGGGTTACTTTGTGTAAAGTTGAGTTGGTGTTGAAATATCTTTTAAATTTGGATGGTTAACTAGTAATCGGGTTTAAGTTCGATGGTCATTCATTAAATTTACCAGCATGGCAATGTCCTATCATCTGCATAAAGGGCACCAGTCTGTACAAGCACCAAAGGAGCTCTCTCACTAATCCAATCAATCTTCACATAATTATACATTTTAAAAAAATTAATAGCAGCAAACTAATTAATTGATATGATTAGATGAATACATTTAGCCATGGTAGTAAATATTTAAACTTGTGATGAATTGTTAATTTCTAACCAATAGTTTCCCTAGAATGTTTTTTCAGCATGTAACATTTTCCTTGTAGACTAAAACCCAAAAGCAACGAAATCTTATCAATGACAATAAATCATGTCGATTTTTGCCTATAAACATTAGTTGAAAATCCAACAAAGAGGTTTTAAATTTTTAATTCAAGCTTAAACTGAAAATTTTGTAAATACCCAAAATTTCAAAATTAACAACCTAAAGTAAATTAATATTCATAATTTTAATTCGACAAATTCATGTAGTTTTTAGAAGATTCAATAACTAGTAACCCTAGATTCAAACTGTATGAATGGGAAAATAGGTTAATTCACCACAAATGATAGATGAATGAATTAAATAATTGATAAAATTGGGAAAAATGTATAAAATAGATGAAATAATGAAAAGAGGAAACAGGCCTGACTGCTGCTGCTGTTTGTGGATAACATCCATGACCGCATTAGCTTCTTTTTTCTGCTGAGCGATTCCACCAATGGGAAACGTCCTTCTGCCGGCTGATATTGACAAATGGCATTCCAATTCCACCAATTTACCATTACCAGATTCAATAATCTCTCTTTCTTTGGATTCCATTTACACCGCCGCTACCATTTATTAATATTGAAAAATCAAGTTGCCAAATGTAGGGGGTGGCTGATTCTAAGAAGAAAATGTGAAATTGATTCCGCTGATTTTATAGTCACTATCACTGATGAACTTGCAGGCCTGATAGATTGGCGAGTACCGTTCCCTTTCTTTTTCCTGTTTTCACTTGGATCAGATCCTGCTTCAGATTCTTAGAATGTAACTAACCCTACTTATGCTATCCTAATTTTGGTTGTGTTAAGATTTGCTCTTTTTTTTTTTTTTTTTTTTTTTTTTTTTGATCGGAAAAAAGGTGTAGCCCACACCCTGAGGGCCCGAACCGACCACGCCCAAGGCCATTGGTTCGGGAAGGTAAATCCAGGTTATGCCTCCAAGTAGCCAGGGTGGAAGGGCTTATGGTAAGCATGAGCAAATCTCAATAACTCCCGCTTGCCACAAGGCCAATTCCACCTTGCGGGGAATCGAACCAAGCACACAGCTGCGCTGAGCACTTACCACCCATCCCCTTTGCCACTTGGAGATGTGCCCTGGGGGCTTGTGTTAAGATTTGCTCTCTTTTACCTTATCTTGTTTATGCACGAAAATATTTTTTACTGTGTTGGGTAAACTTTTTATACAGGTGACTGGCCCCACCGCATTGCGGCCCCATACTCCAGAAAACCTCCCTCCGGCCTGGCCCTACGGGTTAGTATACACCGCTTGGCCCTACGCGTATGAGAGATTTTTTTGGAGAGGCACAGTTCCACCCTACTGGTAAGAGGACTCGAACACGGAACCTCAGCCAGCAATACCTCAGTCTTAACCACTAGGAAAAGAGGACTTTGGTACGAAAATATTTTTTTACAAAACTGTGTTGGGTAAACTTTTTATACAGGTGACTGGCCCCACCGCACTGCGGCCCCATACTCCAGAAAACCTCCCTCCGGCCTGGCCCTACGGGTTAGTATACACCGCTTGGCCCTACGCGTATGAGAGATTTTTTTGGAGAGGCACAGTTCCACCCTGCTGGTAAGAGGACTCGAACACGGAACCTCAGCCAGCAATACCTCAGTCTTAACCACTAGGGAAAGAGGACTTTGGTAAAAACTGTGTTGGGTAAACTTTTTATACAGGTGACTGGCCCCACCGCACTGCGGCCCCATACTCCAGAAAACCTCCCTCCGGCCTGGCCCTACGGGTTAGTATACACCGCTTGGCCCTACGCGTATGAGAGATTTTTTTGGAGAGGCACAGTTCCACCCTGCTGGTAAGAGGACTCGAACACGGAACCTCAGCCAGCAATACCTCAGTCTTAACCACTAGGGAAAGAGGACTTTGGTAAAACTGTGTTGGGTAAACTTTTTATACAGGTGACCGGCCCCACCGCACTGCGGCCCCATACTCCAGAAAACCCCCCTCCGGCCTGGCCCTACGGGTTAGTATACACCGCTTGGCCCTACGCGTATGAGAGATTTTTTTGGAGAGGCACAGTTCCACCCTGCTGGTAAGAGGACTCGAACACGGAACCTCAGCCAGCAATACCTCAGTCTTAACCACTAGGGAAAGAGGACTTTGGTAAAAAAAAAAAATATTTCATTAATAAATAATAATTTTGTTATTATGAGAATTGTTGGAATATTTTTTCTATAGTTACGCAAAGAAATATATGAAATTCGTGTCGACAAATGAACGAAATAACGACACGAAAAATAAAAAAAAAATAAAAATAAAGGGACAAAGTCGAGACAAGTGTTGAACACTTTGTCCTTAAGTCGAATTTGCCTCACAAAGGTGCCAACGGTTTATGACAATTGCCTCCTAAGATACAACGACTTCAACTTGTATTTGTAATACTCCAAAACACAAATATAACGAACCAAAATTTCGACTTATGTACTCCAAAATGAAATGAACCAGAAAAAATCAAACTAATGCAACAAATATACAAGAATTTGATTTAGGAGGAGAAGATATAATGATAATGTTATTGCATATCCTTCGTGTGTTTTTGGAACACCCAATGATCCTTTTTATAGAGCATGAAAGGTTGTGGACGAAGTGGTAGGAGTCAAATCATGCAACCCTTCCAAACATTGCAACTCTTCAAAAAGACACACATTTTCCGAACAATCGTGCGACCGCACGCTTATAAGCCGTGCAACTGATCGACTTTACGTCAAACAGAAATTTAATCGTTTTGACGTGTGATCGCACGGTATTAAAACCGTGTGATCGCATGGGCAAAATTTTAACCATATTTTTGTTCTCTTCTGTAATTTCTCATTCATCCGATATTGGTTTCGAAATGTCAAATATACCCTCTAATGCATACAGAGAAATTTAAATTCTCTTTCGGGAGTGTTGCTCCCGATCCCTCGGGGGCGCTGCCCCCTATATCCCCGTTTGTGTGCGCCGAAGCGGTGAAGTAGTAAACTAATTTACGTAAACGAATTAAGCCAGGTTTGAGTATTTGGCCGAAGTCACTTTAATCAGTTTTCAATACTTAACCAATATCCAACAAGAATAACAAATTTTAAAAAATCTCTTTATTCACAATATTAGCAGTCACATTTGTTGGGTTTCCATCTTTATCGCTTATCAATATCTTCAAATCGACATGATTCGTAACTCTTGATACTGTTTCTTACAACTGTCGTTTTAGGAATGGTCCCAGGAAGTGATTGACCTTGACTCATATTGATGGTCATAATATATGACACAATTAATAAAAAATTGTCTTCTTTTTTTTATTTGTGATGTCTCGTACATTTGTCAATATCTCTAATTGTGTAGGTTATATTTGTGATCGCCATTTTCATTACTTCGATTTCTCTTTCCTTGTTACAAATACATAAAAAGGGCGTATGAACCTTGAAAGTGGTTCAAATGTTGCCAATTTTGTGTGATTAGAGAGGCATTAACGTGATCTCTATCTCTTTCAGTCTTTCTCGTTGTTGGAATTGTAAAAAAAAAAAAAAATGAAATGAATATAAAAAAAAACTAAATTAGGTGGATTAACGTAAGTATAAAAACATAAATTGCATAAAATAAGATAATTACGATTTTGTTTTCCTTAATTTTTGTTCCTTCCTTAATTAAATAGTAATAAGTAAATGAAATGAACATCTTCGGTGCTAGATACCGACAAGAGAAAGAAATGAAAATAAAATAAAAGAGGTTAGGAAAGAGAGTAAAAGGAGGAAGTTGAAGAAAAATGATAGTGTTATTCTTTTCTACTCGAGTTGAACCACAGTGGGATTTGTAACCAAATCATTGATTAGTGTAAATGTGTTGTTTGATTTTAGTACTTTACACATTTGCTTCAACTCATTGGTTGGTGCGAAATCCCACAACTCAACCCCAATGGAGATGAATATAATTACTCAAGAAAAATAAATGAGATATTGACATTAAAGGCAGCATTTCGTGTTGAATATGTCTAGCAAGATATCTAGAAATAGACTTCTTGTTAGACTTTCTTCTACAATAAATAATGCCATGTCAGTTTTTTCACGTCCATCACGTCCATGCCATAGTCATGTCATTAGACATTCAAAGTAAAAAGTAGCATTGGAGATACTCTAAGAACATCCGCATTAAAGATGTTAATTTTTAACTAGACAAACATTGTCACATAAGCAACAAAATGAATGTTATTTGACACATCTACTTGTTAAATTTAGCTAGTGTTACAGTATCACATTGGATCACTTTGGACTGGTTAAAGTTAGACGGCAAGTTCATTTATTATAAAATGCAAAATGCAAAAAAAAATAATAATTAAAATTAAAATGCAAAAGGAAGTTAATGTGAAGTGGTCATTTTCAAGACAAATATGCCACATCAACTAGTTAAAAGACTAAGAGAGCAAAATAGAAAACTATGTTTAACTTAGGTAAATAATGTAGATTAACATATCCATTGTACATATAAATTTGACTATAACCTAACATTTGACATTAAGGAAGTGTTTGATATGCAACATTTGTCATCAAAGCAGGAAAGCTTTTGTTTTTGAATTGATTTTTTTGTTGTTTGATAGCTCAAATTTGCTTTGAAATTGATTTGTCAACTTTGCCTTCGAAATTGTAATGCCACATTCAGTAAAAATTTATGATACATGTATAGGATGTACTCAATGTGTCCAAGTTGCCGTGTTTTCAAGGAAAATCAATTCCCGCCAGAGATCAATTCTCACCACTTTGGTGGGAATTGCTTTGCCATCTTACATGTCAAATCATTTTTGCCTCATTGGTCATTTTTATTATTGTTGATTGATTTACTTTTTCTTGGAATTAACATTATTATTGTCAAGTACAAATGTGTAAAAAATTAAATGTTTTTTTTACATTAAAGTAGCTAAATTTTACTTTATTTATCATGAAAAATAATGTCAATCAAAAACAAAATTTGAAAAATTCCTGACATTTTCTACCTAAAAGATTAAATCAGTCAAACACATTAAACTTTTAATTTCCATGAAAATAAATTTCCATGAATCAATTCTCTGGAATTCTTCTTTTTTCCACCCAAATTTCATCATCGTTATTAAACGGATCATAAGAGCATCTCCAATATTAGACACCTTCCGAAAGATGATTGGCAAGAGAGAGAAAATAGGTGAGAAGAGAGAGTAAAAGGAGGGAGAAAGAAAAATAGGGGAGAGAAAGAAATATAAAACTGCGGCATATATTGTAGAAGATGTCTAGCACACCGTTTATAAATGAACATTATGTTAGACATTATTATATAATAAATGATGACAATGTTATATACCTTATAAAAAGATGATGTGGCAAGAGAGAAAAAATATGTGAGAAGAGATAGAAAAATAAAAGAGAAAAATGGGCACAAAAATTACAATATTGATTGTAGAAGATGTATAACACACCTTTATAAAAGCATATATATACAATGCAACAATATTTATTATGTATATATGAGGAAAAAACATTGATATTATATCAAAAAACTTCTACAATACAACAATGTTTAATGTACAAATATGGCAAATTAAGTATCTCATTCGTCCCAATTATATAGGCTGTCTTTCCGTTTTCATTTGTTTCAATTATATAGATTTGTTTATTTATTAAAAATTATTTATTTTGTTTGTTTACCAATGTACATCTATTTATTACTTCCAATACAATAGTTTTGATATTAAATAAGGGTAAGTTGGAAATTTTCTTAACAAAAATTACTTTTTCAATGACATTAAATATGTTTTCTTAATTTGTGTGAAAAGTCAAATAAGCCTATAAAATTAGGACGAATGGAATATTAATTTTTTTGAAAAACGAAAAAGAGGAAAAATTATTTATTGGAGAGAGATTATATAGAGGTGCACATTGTGATATTAATTGTGCCATATAAGCACTTTTTATCATTTGTCAAGAAAAGTACTGGACATTATGCCTTGACAGTTGATATTTTGTTGAATAAGAACATCTTCAATGCCATTTTCCATTTTAAATGTTCAGTTGGCATGACAATGATGTGGATGAGACAAAATCCATGTAACAACATTTATTATAAAATAATGTTGAAAATGATATCCATTTCTAGACATCATCTAGATACATTCTACAATAAATGTTGATATTTTGTGTCTTTTTCTCTTATATTTTTTATTCTATTTCCTCGTTCCTTTCTATCTTCTCTTCTCTCTCTTATCACATTATATTTTAGAAGATGTCTCTTATCGACATGTCAGTTGGACATTTAAAGTAAAAGTAACGTTGAAGTTTTAAAGATGCTCTAACAAATCTATACATATATCAAAATAGAAGTAAGGATAGAGAAATATTAAATGTTATTTTCCCTCCAAAATATACATACAATTTTTGGAAATAAAAAACGAAAATAAAATAAAAATTTGTGTATATTAATGTCGTATTTAATTTCATGTCAATTAATGCAATTTTAGTTTGTAATGTCGTATTTAACCCGTATAGATAAACATGGATAAAAAATGTTTTGTTTGTAAATAAATTTATAAAAAATACTTAAACCTCCGTTCGAAAGCTATGTTTTTGTTTATAAACAAAAATGTTGTTGTTGTTGGTTTTTTTTTTTTTTTTTTTTTTTTTTTTTTTTTTTTTTTTGCGTTCTTGAAAAGTGCTTAGAAAAATGTATATAGTTAAAAAGTAGGTTTGAAAAATATGCATACTTAAAAAGTGGGTAAAAAGTATGTTGTTTGTAAATAAATTTATAGACAAAATTATCGAACAGATGCTAATATTTTTATTCATTCTTAATTTTTATAAGTTTAATGATTATATTTGATATAATTTTTTGATCTCACACGTTGTCCAATTGTCGTTTCATGATAATTGGTGATTTTTGTAATTATTATTTTAACTACTTAATTTTGTAAATAAAATATAATTTTATTGGTTAAATATAAATATTTCAAAATGTTTTAACATATAAAAAAAGATAAAAATAATTTATTTAAAAGAAAAAAGTTCAACGAACAAATAAATAATAAAAAAATATTTTTTTTAAAAGAGAAAAAATTTTGAAAAGAAAAAGAGAAATCCTATAAAGATTAGGATCTCCTAATTTTGATTGATTTTGTACACGTTGCTTGTTGCATTTTCTATTTTGATTAATTTCGTCTTTTTTAAAAGTTTTGAATTCGATAATATTTTGTATTAAAATATTATTGTATTATGTTTTTATTCGATATGATTGTATATATAATTAATACATTTTCATAAATTTTGATTGAAATTATTATCACAAATATACTTTTATGTATCGCACAGATGAAAATACTAATTAATTAACACATTCTACGTGGATGCTCTAAGCTCCCTTGTCATTTTGGATAGATTTTTACAAGTAGACAGTTGCGACTCATAAATGGCAGGAGCAGTGTCTCTTAATTAGGACCCCCTAGTAATTAACTCCTAAATTAATGGTCTCAATAAATGGTGTCTTGGTGTCTTTATCTCTTCAATTTCTACCATTCTAGTCAATCTTATCGTCCTCAGAATTATTAACAAATCTAAGAGCCGTCGCATACTTGGAAAAGCTTCTGCCTTTTTTTTTTTTTTTTTTGAAAGTCACATTGAATAGGTTTTTTTTTTTTAATTATTTTTATATAAATGTCTCTATTACATTTAAGAATTGTTATTTAGGTGAAAATAGAATTTAAAAAACTTTCGATCTAGATGATGTTGATGACATTTAATGAATACTCAAATTCATTTGATGTATTACTATCTAAATGTCATTTATGTTTCTAAAAAATAAAAATTAAATCACGTCTAAATCTGAAAAGTATATATTAATTTAGTTTTATTGAATCATTCTATCTATTCGGTGGAGCTCTACATTTTTGTCTATTGTATCTCTTTCATGTTAGCTTGACAAAGTCATCTTGCATGTGAAATAAATTCTGTGACACAAACTTTTTTTGTTTACTGACAATAATTTTTTTAGCAATTCACAATTGCATTGAAGTTTTACAGTTTTAAAGTTACTTTTTATACTTTTAAAAGACGACTGTCACGTGTCGAAAAATCTCATAGATTTATACAAATTATTCCATTTTAAAATGTTAATTTTGTTAAAGAGAATAGTCTAATATCTTATGTGTTATATATTATTTTGATATTTAATCTGTACGAGAATTTACATTTGACAAAATTATAAAGATTAAATTAGCAATTAATTGAAAAAAAAAAAGGAAAAAAGAGATCTAGATAGAAACTAGTAATCACTTAATTTAGAAAAAAATAACTGATATCAGAACTCAAATTAAATTTCTCATAAATAGAAGTCATAAATTCAAATATTGTGAAAAACGATAGAAACCTCTGACAGGTAATATGGCAACAGACTCCCAAAGTGTAGAAATTCGTAATTGGTAATATTGGCTAGAGCTCCCAAAACGAACAATAGTAAAGTAAGCTTGCGTACATGTCCAAATCATTACAATATAGTTACTAAACTTGACTTTGTTGTATGTTATTACTATGACAATTATTATATTTACATTAGAATATCTTTTTGCGGCACTATGTTTTAAATTGCTATTATTCTCAATCTTTGTTCATTATTGTTGACGTCAAAAAATGATACCAACACATGTCACTCTCTTTATTAACTTAAGAGGAAAATATGGAAAGCGAAAATAAAGAAATTTGAATGTGTAGTGGGACTGAGCTCGTTATCCGACCTTAATCACTTTTTCTTTTGTATATACGAGGAATATTGAAATAATACAGTGTTGGAGTGTTTCTTCTCCTTATGTGGCTAAAGTTATTTCCTTTTTACATGCATTGATTCCATGTTATAGACAAAATATTCTAATCATTATAATAGAAAATGTAACTATTTCCTCTTCCAAGTCAAATGATAGATAATTACTATATTTAGATTTTATGGTAACTTCCGCTCTATTGCCCGTCACGGACAATATAAAAAATCCCATATATTAGAGTGAACCCACACATGGGTTCTCAATAAATACTACAGTGATATGTTGTCCGTGATGTACAACATATCAGGACTGCTTTTGTAGGGGCCTTCTAATCTTGGATAGGACTAACCACCATCTGTGATTCCAGTTGACAAGCTACAGTAGTCATTCTAATTCTTTTTCTTGTAAATATTATGATTACTAAAGTTATTGTAATTTTTCACATTATGTTTTCCTCTAATAAACAGATCATCTCCACTTCTAACATCTTTGAAATCAGATTTTAATTCAAATTCTTTGTTTCTTCAAGATGAGATTATAATATCAACAGTTAATTCTTCTCTTTCATATTCAAGGGCAATTCTTATTTTCCTATACTTTTCACTTAGGGCATTTAGGAGATCAACAACTTATTGATAGGTCTATGAACATAAGTAGTCACAATTATTTATAGTGCAGAAGACAATATCTATCAAGAAAAATAAATATTATTCAGTTGAAACAATTTAATGGATGAAGACCATAGAATCCCCCATTCTCTTAGATTCCCAGATCCTCACAGGAAATCTTTATTACAGGTAAATAGAGGTATGTTTTTTACCTTAATAACCAGAGTCAAGGAAAAAGAAAAATTACACTAAGAGTTGAAGAGATTATACCAGAACTTCTAAGAGAAGTGACTCATAAGAACTTTGAGTGAGTCAAGAAAAAATAGGTGAACTCAGTGAGTAAGGTACCACTCACAAGTGTAAGAACAAGTTGAACAAGTTGTTGTAGATCAAGCCAAAAATACCAAGATTTTATAGAAAAACCAACAAAAAAATCCAACCAAAAGTTGAATCAACATAGGATCTAACAGACCGCCTTTCAAAAACTTTTATTTTTAAAAAAGTCTTTCAAATCAGAACTTATCCTTTATATCGAAGCAAATTTTCAAACCAAGATTTAAGGTTTCACAAAATCAAAACGAATTACGTTTTAGTTTTGAAAAATGGGGTTGTGAAACCACTTATTGGTCCCAAATTCGGTATAAAAAATGGATTAAACAACTAATCTCCCAAAAATATAAAACTTGTAGAAATGTAAAAATAAGAACATATTTTTCGCCCACTAATAGGTCCAGACGTTCACACAAAAATGCTAATCACCCTATTGTGATTTTGGCTTCTCAATCTGCTGCCAACAATGTCAATGGAATCCACCTCTATGTGGATTCAATAGGGATAGAACCACTTTATGTGGATTGAATGCTGGTAGAATCCACTTTATGCGGATTGAATGCGGATAGACTTCAATGGATAGAAAAGCAAACAAGAAAGGAATAACAAGAAACTTGAATTAGTTTCCTCAATCAATTTTATTCATAAAAAAGACTTAACAATATGGCTTTGAATCACCATAGAAATACAAGAAATTTCTCCTTCTCACAAACATCAGAAAATTCTTCAAGATTGTACAGAAAATGACTCTCACTTTCTCTATACCGAGTTTTTCACTCCCATTTTCTCTTAGCCAACTTTATCTATTTATAAACCTAACTATCTAACAAATGCAGGTAAATCAGGTATTAACAGAAACAATTACCAAAGAAGGCTCCAATTTGTGACCAGTCTGTTTGAACAAGTGGCAATCACAGATATATCATGCAATCACAATCTGACTAGAGATGGCAATGGGTATGGTATGGGTCAGGTTTGCAAAACTCATACCCTACCCACTAAATGTTTATAATACTCATACATATCCATATATCCACTTAAGGGTGACGGGTTGGGCACGGGTAGGGTGCGAGTACACTTTTATACCCATTTAAGACCCGTTACTTAATTTAATTTTAATAAAAAAAAATTTAATTTTTTCTTTTGGCATTGATAAAGTGTGTGTGTATATATATAGAATACTTGTTCAACAATAATATAAGTATCTAATTATAAATTTTTCATAAATTTCACATGTAATATACTAATTAACAATCTCTGCGTAACATAAAAATATCAAAATGAAGTAAAAGTATAACAATATCCATTGTCCAAATATAAATACACCCCAATTATCCAAAAATAAGCAAATATCAAAGAATCAACTTGTTCAAAATTATGTAGTGTTAAAATTTAAAAACAATAATTTAAAAAAAAAAAAATTAATGGGTATATGGGTTAGGTATTAGTTTTTCTACAATACCAATACCCTACCCATACCCATGTCGGGTTTCTAAATCTACACCCATACCCTACCCACAAACTCATTGGATTGGATAATTTCTACTCATTTGTGTCGGGTACCCAACGGATTGCGAGTTCGTGGGTATTATTGACATCCCTAAATCTGACGTGTTTAGGAAAATATTCAAGAGTCAACAGCTCAACACACCCGTTGAGCATCTACCAATGCAAAATACGCTCCGAATTCACTACAATGCCAAATTACAGATTACAAATGTTGGAATCCAATATTCCTATCTCTCTTGCCTCAACTATCAAGTTTACCAGAAAAACTACACAACATCAACTCACATAATAGACAAAGTACATACTATACAAACTATCACTAAAGACTTATGGTTTGGAGTGTAGAAGATGAAGAATATGAGAGGAACCCTAGAAGGTTATAGTGAGAAGACGGAGAGAAGTAAGAGAAATCAAAATGAACCGGATACCGCCTCAATCATCCAAGCCAAGTGACAAAGCAACCCAAGAGACAATAATAATCCAACAATCAGGAAGAGTCCACATGTAGGGTCACAAAGAAAAATGGACCCTTAATAAAATCGCAAAAATGCAACCTTAATAAACTCGCATTTTGGAAATGTGATAAAACCATCCAAGTGGTCACAAGTTCGAAATTGAACCACAACAATATTTGTGAGGCACATTTAACACTTGTTAACGCAAAATATTATCATTTTTAGAGTGACACTTGATTTTTCATAAATTGCAGTATTGCTTATGTATTTATTAATCAGATTTCAAAATATGTAGAAGATGAAGAATATGAGAGGAACCCTAGAAGGTTATAGTGAGAAGACGGAGAGAAGTAAGAGAAATCAAAATGAACCGGATACCGCCTCAATCATCCAAGCCAAGTGACAAAGCAACCCAAGAGACAATAATAATCCAACAATCAGGAAGAGTCCACATGTAGGGTCACAAAGAAAAATGCACCCTTAATAAAATCGCTAAAATGCAACCTTAATAAACTCGCATTTTGGAAATGTGATAAAACCATCCAAGTGGTCACAAGTTCGAAATTGAACCACAACAATATTTGTGAGGCACATTTAACACTTGTTAATGCAAAATATTATCATTTTTAGAGTGAAACTTGATTTTTCATAAATTGCAGTATTGCTTATGTATTTATTAATCAGATTTCAAAATATATATATATTTGCTATCACTTAGCACGGCCGGACTGGTATCAATTTTTTTCAATTCAAACATGTGGTACTATTTATGCCCCAGTTTGAGCTATATTAAAATAAAGCTTTTGAAGAAAATATGTATTTTAAGATAGTGATTTTTTTTTATGAATATGTGATTAAAAATAAAGTTTTTTATTTTATTTACTTGCAATATTATTTTATTAAAAATGTATGTTTAAATATAAAAGTGAGAAAAGTTTATTAAAATTAGCCCATGTTTGGTATAGATTAAAATTAGATTTTTAGTAAATTTTCATAAAAGTTGATGAAATGTTTGGTTCAAAAGATATGAATGAATCTCAAAAAATATGTGGTTAAAATTAATCAATCATGCTACAAGCACTCCATGCTTAACCACAAATATGACCCCATCCCACCCCCACCAACTCACATAAGTTGGGGCACTGCCATCATCGGATGAGCGAGCCTCATCCCATGCGAGTGGGGTCAAGTATGGAGTGTAAATAAATTAATTTAAAATTAATTTTTGAATTTAATGTAAAATTAAAATCAAATTCAAAATCAAACATGGGCTTAAAATGGAGGTTATATTATGGCCAAGTAACATTTTTCCTTAGTCTCATAAAAATTAAAATCAAGTATTTAGTGAAGTTTGATAAAATTGATAAAATTTGTGATTAAAAAATTGTGAAATTCATGAAATTGTGGTTGAGATTAATTGTTGTCTTTAATTTATATTAAAATTTTGATTAAAATTGGTATCAAACTGGAAATTAGGAAATTCCAAATTTGGGCAAGAAATAAGAATGGAAGTGGTGGGACCATCTGAAAAGATTGAAGGTTGGTTGTGATCGGTCATGATCAACGGCTGTTATTGAATCCAGACTCCAGAGCCGACAGTGATGCCACGTGGGAAAGGAACAAGAGAGCAAGTCGCGCACGTCCACGGTCTACCTTCCGCGAATAATAAGAAAAAGCCTGCGAGCCCATGGAGAGAATTCAAGTCCGTAAACTGCATTTTCTACAAGAACTTGTGTGCATTTCTTTTTTTTTTTTAATACTTCGTTTCGTAAAAACAAAAAAATTTATGAACAAAAAATGTAATATTTTTGAAATAAAATATGTGATTAAAAAATAGTTTGGAAAAATATGTATAATTAATAATAGTGATTAGAAAAAATATTTTATTTATAAACTTGTTTATATTTACATTTTGCAATTTTGTTCTAATGTCCACGATGACAATATAACATATATCCATTGTTGAAATGCTACCACATATTTCAAGGTAATTCTCTTTTAAAATTTTTGTTAACATGTGGCAACACTACACTGGTGGCGGACAATATAATATATGCTCACTGTGAATATTATATCATTTTCGTTACTTAAATCTAGTGACATTTTAGTCATTTATAATTTATTAGACATTTGTTTTTAGTCTTGGGTCATTATTATGTTTAGGGTCCGTTTGATTTCTTGTATGAAAAATAAGTGAAAATAAAATAAGATCCAGGGAAATTAATTTTCAAGTTATTATTTTCCATGAAAAACAAATTGAAGGAATTTGAATGTATTTGTAATTTGATTAAAAGGAGAATTTGGTATTTGAAAGTATGGTAAAAGTGAAAAATTAATTTTTCATTAAATTCAAAGAAAATATTTTTCTTGTTTTCAAGGAAAAAAAAAAAAAAATTGAGGTAAGACGAAAAAATGAATTTCATTCAACAAAAACACAATTAAACAAATCAATTTGATTTTTCATGAAAATCATTTTTCATTTCCATGAAAATTAGTTTATCGAGGGACCCTTAAATCATAATAAATTGATTAATATATTTTTGTCTATGGACTTACAATTTATTACTATTTCTTTTTCATTCTCAGAACCCTTTACTTAAAATATAAATTTAGCATATGTTTGGCAAAAAAAAAAAAAAAAAAGTTTTTTAAACAACACAATTCTCCAAATTATTTTTTAATCACACATATTTTCTTTCTCCACTTTTTAACCATACATCCTACCTAAAAACATAAAAAAACATATTTTTAAACATCAAAATTTTAACAAACAGAGTATTAAACACTCCCAACCAAGTATTCAAGCCAATCTTTTCAATTATGGGTACATACTACATACTAAAGTGAAATCTGCCCCTCTAAAACAATCCCAAATTATGTCGCATTGTAATATTTGACACCTAAGCACAATACTTCATTTTCATTTTAAAAAATGGAAGAGCGTCAACGCATTTGTAATAGCTCAACACATTATGACTTGACGTCTTTTAAGAAATAATGTGCTGAAATTTTAAAAATGTATTGCACGGTCAACAAATATTAAATCCTCTAAAACATTTATTCTAACTCGTATGTACTATTTTCTATTTTTATTTTTATTATTTTTTATCTTCAATCTTTTAATGGTGTTGATTAGAAAGATATATAACTTACACAACATAGAGAAGCAAGACTGATTTAGTGCACATGCAGTACACTTTTTTGAGAACCTAAAAGTGTACTACACGTGCACAATATGATGCACGTCTGTCTAACGTGCACACCAGATCATTTTCACATAGAGAAGTTGGCAAATTGTTCAACTCTCATTCATTTGAATTATTTGGGAGATGGAGATTGCATTTCTCCACTCACCCATCTCCTTTCAATTCAACCTCCTTTAAAGTGTAAGGTCCCTATCCTCCATAACTGGGGGTTGCTAATGGGATTGGGACCATCTCAAATTTTGGTTTTGCCCCCATCTACATGCACAACGTACCACGGTCCCCAACCATAAACGATCCAACGATTGTAATTTAATCAAGACTACTATAACAAGTGAAGTGATGGAATTTAAATTTAGGTATCTTGGTTAATTTCGAAATCATCAATAGGACGTGTTCAACTAATCGCTACCTGTTATTTTATACAAAGGTTGAATAATAAAGAAATATAAATGTTTCCCCAATTTGAAAATCACTAGGTAAAAAATTTATCGTTTTTGTTTGCAAAAAAATCTTTAAATTTTTTTTTCTCAAATTTATTTTTAACTATATATTCTCATAATAAAATTATTTTGTAAGTGAATCCATCATTATTTTCGTACTTTCTAATCACATATTTTTTTAAAATATCACTTTTCTTAAACAAACAATTTTCTTAAAATATATCTGCGTCAAATAAATTCTGTGTTATAATTTGTTAGTGGTGTGAATCGATATTGATACTGTTAGGACTTTTTCTAGAACGAGAAGCTGTCAAGTATGAACGGTCTCTTTTATGCCAGTGAATTGACAACTTGCAACCAATGAGGGAGGAGCCCTCAGAGCTAATCCAAAAAAAAATAAAAAATAAAGATGTAACCCATATTTGAGGGTTCGAATCGATCATATTCTAGGCCATTAATTCGAGTAATAAATTACAGGATGTGCCTCCCAGAGATTAGGGTGAAGGGTACTGAAGCTTCTCACGAGTGGTGATGGTGGAGGGTACTGAAGTTTCTCACGAGTGGTGATAATTTCCGCTTGTCACGAGGTTAAATTCGTTTTCAGGATTCGAACCCTGTATTCAATCGCACTGAGCGTGCTATCAGTCCTCCTCTTTGTCACTGAAAGATATACCATAGAAGCGCCTGACGGTGCACAGTCTCTGGAGTGCTTACGGGACGTCAACAGCACCCTCAGAGCTAATCCTTCATGCGTGAGAGAGGGAGAGAGGAGAAGGGAATTTGTACACAAACATCCAAATTAGTGAAAATAAAGAGTAAAGCAAAATTATGATTATAAAACTTGATTATTAGTAAATTAAATTATTAAGACTTTTTTCTTCAAAAAAATAAGTGTTAATAGACTAAAGAAGAAGTAAGCTCTTTTAAACAAACACTAATGTTAGTCGTGCGTTGCACGAATGATCGTCTAAGTGTAAATGTTGATAATATATTATAAATGTGTAACAAAGTAGAAAAAAATGGAAGTTTGATTGGACTCCATAAGTTCAATCAGTTTTCTAGCTAAATATGAAGAATTAGCCACATGATTTGTATAGCTAAAAAAAGGGGACAGAGAAAACTTACTTAACTAATCATATGATTCATATTACAGCAAAAGACACTTTTTCTCGTTAAATTTCATTGTGGTCATGATGAAATGGACGTCTACGTAAAATAAAAAATCTATAAATAACAAACTTAAACTGGAAAGGAAAAAAAAAATGATGTGATTGCTGTGTTGAAGATGTAACATATGTTGGGTGGATTCGTGAATAGTGACCCCAAATAAGTAAAATGATGGTTTTGTAAATCCAAGCCGAAAATTGGACAGAGTAACGGTAAGGAAATACAAACAAAAAGAAGAAGAAGAATAAGGACAAAACCGATGCAAGAGTTGGACTCTTTGTCCTTAAGTCGAATTTGCCTCGCAACGGTGCCTACGGATAACGACAATCGACTCCCAAGATACAACGGCTTCACTTGTGTTTTTAGCACTCCAAAACACAAGTACAACAAACCAACTATAAGCTTACGTACTCCAAGGATGCAATGAAGAAAATCAAAACAAATGAAATGAATTGATTTTGGAGACAAGTGAGAAAGAGAGGTGTTTTTGCATATCAAAAAGTGATGAATAGGACACTCAAAGGGTCCTAAGTTAAACACCAATAATTCATAATGACCAAATACTATAGTGGTAAATCAAACAACTATAAAATTAGTTGTTGACTGTATAAACATAAGAATAATAAGTGTTTTCTAAAAGTGAATTCTAATAGTTTCAGAGGATGAATACTTATCAGTTATTTCGATTATCTTATAACAAGTAAAAAACGAAAATTATCTTGCCAAATTATAGTCTGATACCAGAATTTAGAATGAGTATTTGAGAAATTAAATTTTTACCAAGTATTCATCAGCATAGTTCACATCATGAAATTCCGACGTATCAAAAAAAAAAAAAAGCAATGCCTTTACTAAATGCATGTTTGATTATTACAATTCCTTCCTCACAAGGAAGAGGATCGTTGTAATTATCTGAAAGCCCCAAATATGGATGACAATGGGTCGGGTTCGGGGCGGGGCGAACCAGAAATCTCATTACCCCGCCCCGTCTTCCCTTGCGACTGTTCGCGGGGTGGGACAGGTCGCGGGTTGGGTCGAGGCGACCTACCCGCCCAGCCAATGACTCGATTTTTTTTTTCCTTTCAAAATTGGTAATGAAATTTTAGGCAAAAAACATAGACGCCGAACTATTTAGAGTTTAAGTTTGAACTTTAAAGATACTATGTATATATTTGAAGGAAAAAAATCAATAAACAACATAATGATATAGTGGTTGTGTATTCTCATACCTCTAAATCCCACGAAAGTTCAATTTTTCTAAACCTCATTAAATTTAATTTTAGTTTCTCATTCCCTCCACACACACACACACACACACACACACACACAATCGAGTCTCTGGGCAGGTCGGGTCGGGGCGAGTCCGCTCCGAACCCGCCGCGGGGGCGGAAAACCCGCCCCGCGGACCTGATGGGGCGGGTAATTTTCGGGGCGTATCATTTCGTGTCCTTCGGATTTCGGGTCATTCAGATTTTTTTGTCATCCCTAGCCCAAAAGAACCATGACTAACTTCGATACCAGTGAGAAAAAATTTATATCAATGCATGAGAAAATAGATTCATTTTATGTAAAAATAATTAAGAAATGACTGTTATATTTCTAAGAAAACAATTACAAATGTTTGGATATTTGCATTATTTGAAACCAATCAAAGAAATTCTTCATAATTAAGTACAACTTTGCCCAAGTTTTAGCATTACAAATGCAATTTTTACATGGATTGATTAGGATTTCAACCAATTTTATTTTTTTTTATTTTTTTGCCCTCGTATTGAACCTTGATATTCTAAAATTAATTAATAAATTCATAGTGTTATTCATGTACATTATACCTTTTTGATATTGTTAGTCATGTAAAAAACTAAAAATAAATTAACTCTACTGAATTGATGAAAATAATTGCAAAGTTGTAAATGAATATCATTAATTCTTTCAGGATGCTAACTTATCAACCAAAAAGGTAATCAATTCAACCAAATATAAGATTAGAAGACTAAACACCTCGAGCCTTTGGGATATGAATTGGACTCATATCATTTCGAATCGAATTTGACACATACCATCTTCAAAAGGCACAAGTGGTATAGGGGTAGAAAAGACTATTTCTTAGTATTCTCCAACATCAATTTCGGCATCAATTCTAATCTCTAACAAATAAGCCTAGTACCATTGCACAAACTTTCAAATGGATTTATTTTTTCCAATAAAATCATAGGACAATTTGCCTTCAAGATTAACTAACAATGTTTTTTCTTTGTAATAGCAAATTTTCTCCTTAATTCTATCTGAACTTAGATTAGCTCTTATTTTCTTAAACTCTTAGTTTTGTACAAAAACTTAGTCAATTTTATCTATTTTGGAAACATCTCTCTACAGTAAATAACCCAACAAAAATTCATATTTTAACATTGAACAATAACTAATATTGTCCACCGAGTCTTTCATCCAAACGCTAACCACATTTTCAACCTTAGAAACTAATGCTAGATCTAATTCTCATAAGTTAGCAGAAATTTAATGTCGATTCCTTTCCACAAGAACAATTGTCTCCACATTCAAGATCAAGTGCTGAAATATTAATGAATAAAACTCAGCTCCATTCAAATCCACAATACTTCATTGGGAAAAATTAGATCTTTTCAAACTTAATGAATCATAGTCACATTATGTTAAAAATGAATTGAAATTCGTAATTTTTTGTAAATAAAATAAAATATTTGATTGTCTCAACCCATAATCAGAATAATATCTTTCCTCAAGATCTGATATCCCAAAATCACTAAGTCACTCAAGAAGAAGCAAAAATCGCATAGATCAAATACATAATAATTCTTATATTCAGCAACAATGAACTATAAGCCAAATCTGAAAAGAAAGGTACAATTAAAAAAAAAAAAGAGTCGAAACCAAAAACCTAAGAAATTTGATCAAACCATACCTTAATACAGTTACAATAATTTTAGCATCTTTATGACATGCATTGTTGTTTGATAATAAGTCCAAGAAACAAAAAACTTAGTATGCTAAGAGACAAATATATTCAGCAAGAATGAACTATAAGCCAAATTTGAAAAGAAAGGTACAATTTATAAAAAATAAAAGTCGAAACCAAAAACCTAAGACATTTGATCAAACCATACCTTAATACAGTTACAATGATTTTAGCATCTTTATGACATGCGTCGTTGTTTGATAATAAGTCCAAGAAACACAAAACTTAGTATGCTAAGTGACAAATATATGCATTTATCTAGCCTCTATAAACCCAAAAGACAAACATTATGAAGCATAAAACAAATTTTAAACGCACATAAAGTCTGATGATTGATTAATCTAGATTAAAAATAATAATTTTAAGAAAATTAATACAGAATATACCTTTCAATGTCTACAATGGATGAGAACTGAATAATTCCTCATATCTAAAAGAGATGAAAACAATAGAGAAATCAGAAATTAGTGAAGAATTTATTTCTCTATCTGTTCAATGCAGAATATACCTTTCAACGTCTGCAGTGGATGAAAACTGGATTGTTCTTCATATCTAAAAGATGAAAACAATAGAGAAATCAGATGTTAGTGAATAATTTATCTCTGTGTGTTCAGAAACTAATAAAAAATATCCATGTGTACCAATTAAAATTTTTATAGCTTATGTAACAGTGCTCCTTGGAATGGCCAATAACTCCTACAATTATACAAGTCTTCAAGTTAGAAAATTGACCATGCAAATGAATTAATTAATCCCAAACACCCCATTATTTATCTGCATACCTCTTAACTGACTCATCCAACCATTGACCCCCCCCCCCCCCTTAAAAACTAACTAAATGGCTGGGAAAATAGATTTAGTTTGTAGTTCTAGCTGCCAGAGTGTTCATTTCACCTTCCTTTTTCCTCCTCAAGTAAATGAATCATATTGAGGGCCTATCAGCTTTGACTATTAAGGAAAAATGTAAAGAAAATATTCCAACAGGAAGGAAGAAATCTAACAATAATTTTGAAACCCAAAAAAAAAAAAAAAAAAAGAAGGAGAAAGAAACCCATCAGGAACGTCCATCTAAAAGTGTATTCTCAAATTTAAAATGCCTATGATATTTGTAGCCACTGAATATGAATATTTCAAACAACAAAAATAGTATAATCACCCTGATATCTTGTTGCATTTCAAATACTCAGAAAGCCTTGTATTAGCAACACCAAAATCATCAATAGTTTAACATTGACATTTTATTGAACAATGACCAAGCATTTTCTTTATCAATTCAGTAAAAAAAAAGGGCATACCTGAGTACTGGCATCAAAAACATATTTTCAGGTTGAAGCTCAACACGTACCAACTTCGATAATAATCTATTGTGAATGTATTTTAGATCATAAATAGGGAAAATGAGAATCGATAGATAAAAAGCACACCTCTATTGTCGGATGAGAAAGAGAAAAGAGAGAGACTCGTGAAGAGGAGGTGAGAAAGGAAACCTACCGAGAAATCTGGTGGAAACTACGCAGGAAGAACTCATTCTCACTGAAGAAGATGACAGCAAAGGGATAGCAGAACGAACAGCACAAATACAGCAAGATGAGGATGTACTATCGGCAAATGAAGAAAATATCAAAAATTAAAGCCAAAAAAAAAAACTACCAAAACGGCGTAGCCTTGTTTCTATAAATTTCAATACGACGTCATTTTGATGTCAACTATGGGAAATTTAGGGAAATTAAAAACACGACCAAAACGATTCGAACCCCTGATTCACAACTCTTACTATGTGCACGCCGACAACTGTACTACGATGAATAGGTTATGAACAGTGTAGGAATAGTTAAATATGGATTTGTGACTTTTTAAGATAGTAGGATATGAGACTATGATTGAGAATATTTAGGACCAAGAACTAGAAGAGGAAATTGAGGTTGAACCAAAACGTAGCAAACGAAAAAGGACGGAAAAATCTTAGGCCCCGTTCTCTTTGTCGTTTTCCAGCCGTTTTCCATTTTCTGTTTCCGAAAACGCGGAAAACGTGTTCTGGTATGACGTTTTCGAAAAAAAATTCAGAAAATATTTTCCAAATTTACAAAGGAACTGGAAAACGTGGATATCTCGTTTTCCACATTTTCCTTGTAAATTTGGGAAAAACTGAAAACGCGGTGCCACATAAAAAAAAAGAACAAAACAACCGAAAACAGACGCTGCATCCATCTCTCCCTCAAGCTGCGTTCTCTCTGCCTAACTCACTCGAAGCCGACAGCCATCGTCCACCGCACCCAACCGTCGCCCGCCACCACTGGCCACCATCACCGGCAACGATAAGCATATTGTTTTCCTAATTTGTTTCTTCAATAGATAGAGGAAATAGATTTTTGATTGATCCAACAAACAAAGGAAAAAAAAAAAAACGATAATCACACCTCACCCCATTATCACTACCACAGACAAAGGATTTAGCACCATGTTTACCATATTTCTCTGTAGGTGTCACTGATTTTGAACAATATTGCTCAGCTCTGCTCAGCTGGAAGAAGCCCTCTTTCGAGCTACTGTTTCGGTTTTTGCCCTTTTTTTCCCCCCAATTTGGATTAAGTTGGAGATCATTTTGATCCTAAGTATGTTGATGAACACTCCCTTAATAGGATTTTTCTACTTTTAGTAATCATTAGAACAATTTTGTTACCTGATTACTAATTGATCTATCTTATTTTTGGTTTGCAAGTTAGTTTTTTTTAATTTCGGTAACTTGTTTAATTGTGGATTTTCAAGATTGTTCATTAGCATATTTTGTACTTCTATATTTTTTGGAATTCTTTCATTGTTCTGTGTGGAGGTTTATGCGTCAAAATGCCTCTTGGTTGCGTATGCCACGCTCCCTATTTGAGCAATTATAAATATTAGTGAGAGTAAGTTCTTCATGACCTCATGAGTATTTGTACTTCGTGCAAGGATTTGTTTCCGAGGCATAATTTGCATATTTTTTAGGTTCATTCTTTTAGCATGATGGAGGGAGATTATGGGGACTTGTGGCAGTGCATACCCTTGAGGAAGCTGGGCAGAGAGAAAGGGAGAAGCACATGGAGAGACGCAGGTGGTAGCAGATGTTAGGTGGCTGCTGAGCTAAATATATAGAAAACGGAATTGCGTCTGAAGAGGAAGAACCAGGGCAGCAACTATGACAATACTGCCTGTAAATATAATACTACTGATTTATCTGGTTGCTGCTGATTCTGCTACAGTGTGGGAAGCCGTTTTGCAATTGAGAAGTGCTACTGCTGGGGAGTCTGCTGTATTGCTGCTGAAACCAAAAATACTGCCGGACTGGTTCAAGAGGGAAGAAGCTGAATGTTTCCATTGCATTGCTGTTGCTGCTGGAAGTGCTGAGGACTGCTGCTGGAAGCTCCTGCTGGTGTAGTTGCTGATCTGCTGGTGCAGCTGGAGCAGGAGGAGGCCTGCTGGTGCAGTTGCTGATTTGCTGGTTTGCTGGTTCAGCTAGAGCAGGAGGAGAAAAGTGTTGGACCTGTTGCCAATGATCTGATGCTGCTGGATTGATGTTGTTTGATTATATGTATGCATGAACCTAGTTGAAAACGAACTAAATTTTGGTTATATCTCATTTGATCTCACAATATTTCTCTTGGTTTGCTATTTATGTTGGATGATTTGCAGATTTTTACTGTGAATGTGCTTTTTAGTTTTACCTTGTCTAGTTGTCTTGGTCATCTGATATATATTATATTTTCTATATATACAAAGAGTTCCAACATTATGTCAAATCAAGTTTTATCTTAATGGGAGGGATATCAATCTGTTGAGAGAAGATTTATCATGCTCTTGAGTCCTTCAACCTTGTGTAGTTTTGGATATCAAGTTTTGCCTTAATGAATCTGTGTACTTTTGGATCAATTTGAAAGTGTAGGTACTTTTAATTCTAAAAGCTATAGGGACTGAATAGAAGCTAATTGTAAATATGGACGTGAAGGGTAGGTCAATTGGCATAGACGTGAAGTGTAGGTCAATTGGCAAAACTTAGGCCATTGCGATTATGTTGGCATGTTTGAACTATTTGTGGAACAATGAGTACTAGTATGAATTAATTAAGTTCCTATTTCGTTCCAATAGAAAGTTTCAAGTGAAGTTAAAATATGGTATCTCTATTTTTACAAGTAATATAATTACAAGTACACAGTGTGTGTTTGATATTATTTAAAAAGAATTTTTTTGAAATGAATAGTAATTTTTAGGAAAATGGATGATTGAGATTTGGCTGAAAAGTCAAATATTGTGGACTTCACTTTTAATGAGAATAAAATAAGGGCAAAATAGTTTTCTGCAAAAATCTCAAACAGAACGTGTTTTCCAGATTTTCATTTTCGAAAACAATTTTCAGAAATAACAAACCAAATGCGTTTTCAGCAATTTTGAAAACGTTCACAGAAAATGGAAAATAGAAAATATTTTCGAAAATGAAAACGGAAAACGGAAACATAAAGAGAACGCAGCCTTATGGTCCTGATTTTTTGACCTATATGCTAGCAACAGAACCTCAATGCTTCAAAGAAGCTGTAAACTCTTCAGAAGAACTTCAATGGAAAGAGGCCATTAAAAGTAAAATAAATTCCATTTTGTAAAATCATATATAGGACCTGGTGGATCTTTCCTCGGGAAGCAAACCACTATGCAACAAATGGATTTTCAAAAGGAAAATGAAAGCAGATGGAACTATTGATAAGTACAAGGCCAGATTTGTAATTAAATGTTACAAGCAATGAGAAGGCCTTGACTACTTTGACGCTTATTCTCCGGTAACAAGAATAACTTCCATTCGAATGATATTAGCGATTGTAGCTTTGTACAATCTTGAAATACATCAAATGGATGTCAAAACTGCTTTTCCAAATGGGAATTTTGAAGAAGAAATTTACATGGAATAATCTGAGGATTTTTCTGTATTGTGTAAATTGGTGAAGTCATTAAATGGCTTAAAATAAGTACCAAAACAGTGGCATGAAAATTTTGACAATGTCATGATGGAAAGTGGATTTAAAATTAATGAATATGACAAGTGTGTGAATGTCAAAGACCCTAAAAATGGCTATGTCATTTTATATCTTTATGTTGATGATATGCTAATCGTTGACAGTAATGATAAGATGATTAAATCCACAAAAAACATGTTGAACTCAAAATTTGACGTGAAAGATATGGGTTTAGCCGATGTTATCCTTGGAGTTAAAAGCTTAAGAATATCAGATGGATTTGTTATAAGCCAGTCACATTATGTGGACAAGATTCTCGAGAAATTTAACAAGGATGCTTCAGCAGTAGCTAGAACTCCGATAGATACAAGTCAACACCTATCGAAAAATAGAGGCGGTGGTATTTCTCAAGTTGAATACTCTAGAATAATCAAAATTCTTATGTACTTAATGAGTTGCATGAGACCAGATATAGCCTACGCAGTTAGCTAGCTGAGTAGATATACGAGTAATCTAGTGTTTGGCCACTGTAAAGGAATAGTAAGAGTACTAAGATAATTGAGATATACTCGTGATTATGGACTACACTATACTAGATATCCCACAGTTATTGAAGGATATACCGACGCTAATTGGATATCTGATATTAAGGACTCAAAGTCTACCAGTGGATTTGTATTCACTTTGGGAGGTGCAGCGATATTGTGGAAATCCTCCAAACAAATGCTTTTTTCTTACTGGAATGTTGTCTAAATTTTGCTCTCTTTTTTTTTTCTTGTGCATATGTTATGCTTATATAGATTTCTAGAACCTTTCTATTCAAATTGGCAGCGGGGACATCAAACTAGACAACCTAACATTGGACGAAAATGGCCATTTGGAGCTTTTTGACTTTGGCTTGTGTAAGACCCTGGATAATAGATATTCATCATTGTTGGAAGTGTTGGGTGAATTTGTGAATAGTGACGCCAAATAAGTAGAATGAAGAATTTGTAAATTCGTGCCGAAATTTGGACAGAGTAACGGCAAGGAAAATACAAAACAAGAAGAAGAAGAAAAGAAGGAACAATGCCGAGGCAAGAGTTGGACTCTTTGTCCTTAAGTCGAATTTACCCCGCAACGGTGCCTACGGATAACTGCAATCGACTCCCAAGATACAACGGTAATACTTGTGTTTGTAGCACTCCAAAACACAAGTACAACGAACTAAAATAAGGCTTACGTACTCCAAAGATGAAATGAAGAAAATCAAAATAACAAATGCAATGATTTTGATTTTAGGAGAGAAGTGAGGAAGAGAGGTGTTTTTGCATATCAAAAGTGAGGAATAGGACACCCAAAGGGTCCTATATATAGATCCTCAAAGGGTGTGGACGAAATGATTTGAGGTCAAACCATGCACCATTTCCAAACAATGCACATTTATGAAAATGTGTCACTTGGCCGGACAACCGTGCGGCCGCACGGTATTGCTCAAAAATCCGAAAATAAAATTGACGTGTGGTCGCATGGTTTACCTACCATGCGGTCGCACGGTCAAACTTTTGACCTGATTTTTGTCATTTTTTCGTAATTTCTCATTCATCCGATATTAGTTTTCGAAATGCCAAATATACCCTTCAATACATGCAGAGAAATCAAAATTCTCTTTCGGGGTGCGCCCCGAAGCGGCGAAGTGGCAAATAATATTGCCTAAACGGATTGAGCCGAGCTTTTGAGTATTTAGCCGAAGTCGACACGAAGTTACATTAATTGATTTTCAATTCTCGATTTATTAACCAATATCTAACAGGAAGGATATGATTTTACTACTCTGGATTCTAGAACTGATAGTGTGGCAATGACAGTTTTCCTTGGTTAATGGCAAAGGAGCAATTACAGCAGTGGAAACGTAACTGTCGTGCCTTGGTATTCTTTTATACTCATTTTGTTGGTTAGTTGCGTATTGCAATTATCCATTGGTTCGGAAATTTTCACTTTCACTATTGCTATCGAGTTAAAATCAAAAGCAAACTCAACTTTTAATGAAAATTTTTCGTTGGCCACTTTATTTCTTTTCAAATTGGTTACTGAACTTGAACACTTTTTATACTTTGGCCATTCAATCCATATCAGTTAGTTTGATTAAATTAAACAAGGATTTTGCTGTGTAAAATTCAGATAAAATATCAATGGAATTTTGGTAGGATTAGTACTGATTTCTTTTTTTGGGTTTTTCACTGTTGGGGTTCCAGACGTTTCTGGATGAAGTTGTTGACCTAGAAAGATATGTTCGCACTCTTGTTTGTAGTAAGAATGCATAATTTGTACTTCAATTGCTAGTAGTAAGAATGCATAATTTGTACTTCTGACGTGGTCAATATTTCCTGGATTAAATAAATTAATTGATTCAATTGAACGTTGGAGTGTTGTTGAAAATATTTTTTTTGTGTTTTCTTTTAGGTAAAATGGACAGGAGGATACTAATCTGCCATCATTCTTTTGTCTGTAAGATTTTTTTTTTTTGGTTTCCATCGATCTATCTTTAACTTTTTAATGCTCTATATTCTGCCAATTTATGAGAACTTAGTCCATAATGGGTATATTTAGAAAGATGGGTTGAGAAATCCAAACAAATAGAGAAAACTATCGTGATTTATCTAAATTATGCCAAAGTTTAGTATCCATGACATTAAGCATCACATGTTCTAGATTTGGAAGTTTCCAATTGAATAAAACAATAAGTCAGTTGAAAACATAATTCTCTCATAAGTAGAGATGACAAAAAAATCCGATCCGACCCGATCTGATTAAAAAAAAATCTCGATTCTTGGATCGACGAATCGGATTTGGATCGGGGGGGGGGGGGGGATCCGATCCGATCCGCGATCCGATTTGTTTTTTAAAAAAATATGTAAAAAAATTTAATTGTTAAATCTAAAATCTTTTATTGAATTTGGTACAAAATCTCTAATTCTCTATATATGTAATGTTTTGTTGTATCAATTAGATATTATATTATTTGTTTTATGAATTATGTATTGATTTTGTTTGTCGTTAACAAAAATATATAATGAAAATTTCTTAATGTTTGTTTCGATCCGACTCGAACCTGACACGATCTGAGATTTTTACTGTTTGATTCGATTCGATTCGATCTGAAATTTCGAGAAGCGGATTTGGATCAACACCGATCTACCCCGATCCGCCCCGTTGCCATCACGGCTTATAAGTTGATTTGTTTCAGTAAAATTGACTTTATGAACTTTACCTTCTATTTTTCGCCCTCTAGAACTACTACTTTGTCTTGCAAACTCAAATTCTTCACCTTAGTTGCTTTTGTGTCATTTTTCTTGGTGAGTATAATTTTAAAGAATAGTTTCACATTGATTCACAATTCTATCCTATATGCCTTAGCAAAATGCCACTTCCAGTCACTATGACATGGTTGTTTCTTTCTTTTTGTATTGTTTCAAAGTCATTAACAGTGCTAACAAGAACGTTATATGACTGGTTTTTTTTTTTTTTTTTTTTTTTTTATCATTTTGATAGAATGTTTATATGTTGCATTTTGTGGATTGAATGGAAATTCTAGATTTTATTGAAAAAAAAGGTCGAGTATTTGAATAACGCTGTAAAGGAAAATTGATTGGATTAATGAGTTCGAGATGGAAGAATAGGGGACATGTTAGGTCTATGATGTGGATGTATTTTTCTCCAACATGGGAAGGAAAAACTCTATTTCCTGAAAGCAATCACAAGTTCTATTTCATTCACTCAATTCATCCAATATTGAACTTATTTATGTTTCCTCTCATTACTTTACATTGGTTTAGGATTTGATTCTAGGATATGGAAATTCTAATGTTATTAAGGTGATTAGATGATTATACGAATAAAGCAATCTCATAAACAAACTTGCAAAGATCAATCTCAATAGTTTTTAGTTTTAGTTTTTTTTAGTTTTTGTTTTTTTTTCCAGCTCATAGAGCACGTAATTGCTATTTAATTTGTGATATTTTCTCTTACTCCATTGATTTTAAATGCTTAAATTGTGGATATTAATCATATTTTATATTTTATGGATTAGTTGGATAATTGAGATCAAATTGGACTCAATATCACAAATTGGAAAGAAAAAGTTTGAAACTCAAAAGTACACAATCAGAGAAAGACTTAACATAAGACGTGAGCACGTCTTATTGTTTCAAGAAGACTAAAATCATATGGATGGACTTCTCCATATTCCTAATTGGGTCAGCCATTTATGACATAATTTTGGAGTCTATAGCAGCCTAAAAAATAAATGGACTGGACATTAAGATTTTGTAGGCAAGGAATTTTGGGAGAATCAATTCAGCAACACATTTTTGGGACACAATTGGACTCTATTTTGGACAAAATTTGGGCCCAATTATTGGACTAATCTTGAGGGCTTCACTGGGATTGAAGTCGGCAGCCAAAGAATATATTTTTGGAGAGGAGAATTAAAAGGGGGAACTAACTAATTTTTGGGGGATTCCAGCCGAGAATTGGAGAGAGAATTTCGAAGGGCAGCAACAAGGATTTTTCTTCCCAGCACATTGAGGAAGCCACTGACATTGATCAAAATTCACTTGGAGTTTGATTTCTTTTTATTTAATTATTATTTCTTTTAGTTTTCAATTCTCAATTTTCATGGATAGCTAAATATTATTCTAGTTCAAGGATAATTGAAGTTTTGGTTCTACAAGAATTGTGAGATCTAATTAATTTAATTGTTCTTTTATTTGTTTTCTATTTATATATCTTTTGTTTGAATTGAAGTTGTTGTTTTGATTGATTAATATAAAGTGCACGTTATTTTAATTATCAAAACAATACCTAGCCAATTAGGAATCTAAATCCGCAATTATTTAGGTTTTCTAATACAAGTGACAAATAACATAATTGATTATAAATTGATTTTCGATTTATGTTATGGAGATATATAACCTAGCTTAAATGAATCACATGTGTGAATTTGTTGGTTAGAATTGGTCGTCTCTCTAGAGGTTAATGCTATTGGTAAATTAAATCCTAAGATCGTATTTAGAGTTGTTTATTAATTAGGAAAATAATCAACGAGAGTCTCTTGGTTATCGAGATAGTAAGGAGAGATATGTTGTTAGATCGTATCAATGACCATAACCAATTTAGAAAATGAGTAAAGAATTTTATTTTTGCATTCATGATCAATTAAATGAATCAATACTAAAATTATACCTTGGGTTGGATACTTATTTAATTTAATAAATTCATCACTTTAATTTTGCACTTATTTATTTACAAATCGATTTCACATTCAAAAATTCAAAACCCCCCTTATTTTTAATTCGTTGCTTTAATTTTCTCAAAAAATTAAATCTAACCAATCTTTGTGTATTCGACATTGCTCACCACTAATACAATCTATTTTTATAAGAGCAAGAAATTATCATTTGTTGGATTTGACACCCATCACCAGCTTTATCTTAGTTTCCTGTTTTTAGTGTGTTTCATAAATATTTTCGAAACTTCTAATATTATATTAAAATTTTTGTTTGTTGAGGGTATAAATTGTGAAATAGCATATATTAGAATATGCTTTACATATGATTAGGATTTGTTTTAGAATCTGTTTCTTTCTTCCATTGCTTTATAAAAGATTAGGACTTGATTCTAATTATAAATGGTTTAAGTGTGACTATTATAATTATCATGTTTTGTTTATTTATAAAAAATTATAATAAAGCAATTCCATTTTGCATATTATTAATTAATTTACTTGGATTTAACTTAAGCTTACATAATATTATGATTCGTTTCCTTCTAGATTTGCGTCGTTATAAATTTTATGAGGGCTCGGTTAGTGATAAAATGGCTAGACACAAAGGGGGAAATTGCCAATTAGTGATGCTTTGAGGTGATTTTTTCTCCTCTTATTCTTGGACTTTATTTTAGTAAAAAAGTTTTTAGTGCATTAGAAGCACACATTCTTCATATTCTATAATGGGACCCCTTATCTTAGTACCGTTTGAAGTCGTGCTGGACTTAAATTTTAATTTGTGATAAGGAGGTAGCCCAACGAATAAGATGACAAATGTGGTATATAAGGAAGTTTTCAACAATTTGTAATGCATGTTTTTTCACAAGTTAATGATATTTCTACATCAAATCACTATAACAAAAGTGACCTTTTACGGCATGCAAATTAGGCATGCCGTAAAATTAAATGATTTACGACGTGCAAAAATTGTACGACGTAAAAAATCACTATTAACGGCGTGTACTAGGAGCACGCCCTAGAAAAGTCAAAGAAAGAGGAAATTAACGGTGTTCAATTGCACGCCGTAAATTGAAGAAATTAATGGTGTTCAAATGAACGCCGTAAAAAAGACATATGTTTTTACGGTGTGCTTTGTCGCACGCCGTAAAAGAGACATATTATTTACGGCGTGCGGCGTGCAATGGCGCACGCCGTGATAAAATTAGACCATTATTCTGGGCGCGTAATAGATTAGGGCGCAGTACTGAAAAATTAAGATTATTTACCCATCCATTTTTCTCCCCTAAAAAATTCAGTTTCACGCAAAAATATTCAAAATCAAAAAATTCTTCCCATCAACCCAAAAATCTTCGAACTCCACCAAAATCTTTCCTGCAAGGCAAAACCAAATTGTATTTTTGTCTGTAAACATCAAACCATCTCCACCGAATCCCCCAAAATCAACCCTAAAATCTTCAAAACATCCGAAGAATCTTCAAAATCCATAAATCTTTTCTGTCGGTTCTTCTTCCACCCCAAAAAAAGCCATCTTCCTTAGCAGTCTCCGCCAATCTCTCCCTGAAATCGGACCCGCAAGATCCCATAACCGTGAAGGCAGCTTCAAAATTAGCTTTTTCAGTTTATTTGGACTCTCTAGAATCCGATTCTGCGACGACACCTTCAAAATCGAACAACCAACACTTTTTTTGATTCCACCGCCGCCCTCGGCTGATAGCATCAGAAACAAAGTGTGTACAAGTTTTATTTCTGAAATTTACTTGATTATTTTATGATTTTCTACTTCTTAGGTTCACTGTGATTTGCTATTTCTTTTTGCAGACTTGCATTTTCTTGTTACAGATTTTGAGCGTTTCGATACAAAGTCAATAGTGCGGGCTGATGACAATCGTCTTCAATATTTTTGCTAAAAGGTTTCGTATATTTTCCTTCTTGTTTTAATTTTATATATGCAGTTGAATCTCAACCATTATGGTGTCCATGATGAAGCCACGTTTGTTAGGACTTGGGAGTTTCTGTCCAGTAAAATCTTTTCAATTTCAACTACATGATATAGTTGGATTTTGAAGAGGTGTTCAAGGTTAATTTTTGTAGAAGTAAATTGCTCTACCTGATTAGTAAGTGATTGCATTAGAAAATAAATTGCTATTAGCTTGACTGTTCTTGTGTTGTATTGTCTTGAGTTTCATCGAGTAAGATCGGAAACTAAGGTGTAGTATTTATTATTTTCATGTTCAATTGATGTTCCACATGTTGGAAGTTATCTTGTGATTAATCAAATGTAAATATTAATTGTAGAAACATGAATATTAGCATTTATTGATACTGAAAGACTAGTGAAGTGGTGAAGAAATCGAGATAGAACCTGAATTAAGTTTCAGTAGAAATATTTTTGTCTCCTGGTTAAAAATGTTCCTGCTTTTCATGATTGACATAAGAGGTGAGAATGTAACAGAAATCTCTAAATGTAAGATAAATGGAGAAGGCCATACAATCAGTTCTCTTAAGTAGTTTTTGAAGCATATTAAGAAGAATTCACCACTAGTCAGACTAGGGACTGCTGTGATTTTGAGACATGTGATTAATTACTCCAACAATTGAATATGCCCATGGTACAGTTTGGTTCCTTTTATGGTTTGGATAAAATTTATTAGATTATCAATAGACTTTAGGCTGCGTTTGATAGCGATGGTGAAATTTGAGTGGAAAGAAAATGAATTCCAGGGAATTGAATTCCTGTGAATTGGAAGTTTAGTGTGTTTGATTGGTTTAATTTTCTAGGTGGAAAAAGTAGGGAATTTTTCAACTTTTGTTGTTTGATTTAAATTATTTTCCATGGAAAATAAAGTAAAATTGATCTATTTTAATAAAAAAAAATATTTTATTTTTATTTTTTTACACATTTGTACTAGATAATAATAATGTTCATTTTTAGAAAAAAAAATCAATTAACAACAACAAAAATGATCAAACGTAACAAAAATGATATAAGATTTTTCATGGAAAATAAAACCTCCCCCCCTGGAAAATGAATTAATTCAAAACAAAGAAAATACCGAATTTCGAGACAAGTGGGAAAATGAATTCCATGAAAAACTTAGGCAATCAAACAGTACAAAGTTGGAAAATCACATGGAAAATCATATTTTCCATGGAAAATAACGGCTATCAAACGCACCCTTATTGTTTTGCATGGGATTCAATTCTTCCTCGTGATGTTGAGGATCTGGACCATCAGGTGCCTCTCTTCTTGTATACACTATTGGCTTCCTATTATTTTGCTTTGTCTTTGATAACTCGAGCAACATTTTCCTGCTCTTTATTCCTTTGTACGTAATACCCACATTAGATGCTCCTTGAATCTGGGCATTTCAGATTAAAATTAGTAGGATTAATATTGAAATTCTTAAGAAAGATGAACTTGCCATTTCTTGACGCTTAATGCTTTGAAGCATGAACCCACAAGTTACGAGTTGATGTCCTTATTAGTCCAAATTTATTGCAGAAACTCAACTGGAAATCTACAAAAACCGATATATTTTTATCGATAATTTGTTGGTGCCTCCCAGTTGAATAATTAATCAAAGAGATTTTTTGTCTCTCTCTAAAATGGAATTACTTTTCAAGCAAAATCACTTATTTATTTCTAATTTCTCCCCCACTAACTAAGTCAGTGTCACCAGCTTAATTAATCATCTTGGTTTCTAGTATTTTCCCCTTCTGTTCTTGTGTTTTCTAATTAAGTTGTTGTCTAGTCACCTACCTTGTTAATTAGTGTATTTTGGAAAATTAGTAAACACGATATCTAAAGGACAAAATAGGATAAAAGAGAATATTTGAGGACAGTTAATACCATTGTTTCATAAGTAAAACAAAAAGCCTATTGAAAATTCTGATTTCGATCTAGGATATGGAAAATCGTATTCATGCTATTTGACTAGTTTGAGCTCTTTTGACTTTCCAAATAGCAACGAGACATTTGAGTAGATAAAGCTAAAGCAGGTGCGGTATTCCTTGCTCCATTCTTTTCTTAGTTATAAAAATGATGGGATGGAAAAGAAAACAATTCTTATTGTACTGTGCATTCAACATTATAGTCTAACTCCTCCATGAAATGCTAGCTATATCTCAACAAGGTAGATAACTGTTATCATGTATGGCTTTTACCTCCATCTAAAACTCTATTTTGATTTTCATTATGTACCTATCATGTTTAAATTCTAGCTATATGATTGCAACAAGGTAGATAATTACAAAGAAACCACAAATTATATATTCTGTAGTTCCCATGCTGATTTATTTCTTTTTGTTTAGTTATTGAAATTATTTCTAATATATGTTCATTAATGAATTCTCATATCCATTAATGTGGTTTGGATGTTCACGAGTAGCGCCAAATCGACTGCGTCTCTTCCAGAAAATGTCGAAGAAGAACAATTTAGCTCACAGGAAAGGATGAAAACTATTATCATCTTTCCATTTGGTGGTCTGTTATAGCCTAAGACTGAAGATGTTAAGTAAGAGCTTATTGACAAAGTTGTACAAGAAATGATGTTGGCCCCCATTTCCGAAATTGGGAGTAAATTTTTAGAGAAACTTTGAGTAGGAATTTTGATCTATAAATATATATTTTTGCTTACCGAAATCATGTAAAACATGATTTTATATGAATTAATGTGTGTAATTTTGTTATGTAATTATTATATTTTTGTTTGTAATTAATATTTTTTTTAAATACAAATTATATAGATGAAATCTACGTTTTGGTTATTGTATTTTGATCTATAATATATATTTTTGCTTACCGAAATCATGTAAAACATGATTTTATATGAATTAATGTGTGTAATTTTGTTATGTAATTATTATATTTTTGTTTGTAATTAATATTTTTTTAAAATACAAAAACCATTTATGGCGTGCAATTTGCATGCGGTAAAATTCATTAACGGCGTGTAACAACGCACGCTGTAACGGTTTACAACGTGTGTCGTTGCACGCCATAAATATTTACGGCATGCAGTCGCACACCGTAAACATAGTTTTACAGCGTGCAATGAACGCCATAAAGAGTTCATTTTGTTGTAGTGAATTTGTTATTCGATGTTATGCTTATGTTCTTCCTTTAATATAATATATGTATATATTGCATATATTAAATCATGGACTGCCATATATAAATTAATCAATTGATTAAAGAGATATGAGAAAAATAATTCATTTAATTATTAATTAAGTCATAGTTAAAGATCATGAGACAGTTTATGAGGTCATGTTGTGTTACTAATTAATTGCAAAGTGACGTATAGATAAAAACAATATTAAATAAAATGTCATGCAAAAAAAATGAAGTAATAAAACATTTACACACAAGCGCGAGTGCGAGATAGTTTTCATGCATCGTATGAGTGAAATACTAGTTTGCACTAAAATGGTCTAATTTCGCACTATTCAGTAAAGTCATCTCCAGTCCAGAACTCTAAATCTTTCACCAAATGAACAGTAAATTTTATATTTTCTTATAATTGTCAATTCTCAACAATTAAGTTAATTCGAAAAGTATTTAATTATATATTTTACTACTACTTAAATTTTATAAATTGATAATTTAAAATAATTATAAAAAATATTACGTTTATTATAAAAAAATAGACATTAATCTTAATATCACAATTAACAAGATGAACATTTTTACATAAAAATGTTACATATAACATGAAAATAGTTCAACTCCATTTAGTTAATATTTTGATCGTCTAGGAGAATCATGAAAATGATTTACTAGATAATTAAATTATCATAATTTACTTTTCGTACTTTATTATGTCACGTCATAATTAGTTATCGTGTCGTGATTTCATATTCTTCATTTTTACCTATCAATTATTAACTTTTTAATTTTAATCATTAGCAATTTTATTTTAATATCATCATTAGTTTTTATTTATACTAGATTTGATTAAATCATTATGTTAATAAAAATAATAACAAATAAAAAATTATATAAATAGGTTTAAGCTGTGTTCGATAAATATTAAAATATCAAATTATAACGAGCACAATTTCTCAAACCACTTTTTAACCACAATGATAGAACGCATAATCATTATCTAATTTGTGATATTTCCTCTTATTTAATGATTTTAAATGCTTCATATTTGAATATTGATCATATTTCATAGAGCAAATTAGGCAGGAACCCACCTAAGATGCACACAATTTGAAATATCCTAAATTTTAAAATGATATATGGAACCATAACGGTTCCTATTTCCTCTCAAATCATTAATGGTGACTGATCTATTCTTCAATTTCTTTCAATCAAATAAAATCATGCTAGAAAATCATGCTAGAAAGGATTATGTCATTGATTCAAATTCTCTGCAGCTTAACATCAGTCTATTTTGATCATCAAATTGAAAATGATTTTTCCAGCAATAGTAAGATTCAATATTATCGATGTTGATGTGAAATTGCATCATAAAATTGCCGATTTCACTAAGTTTCATCAGACGAGCTGAAATTAACTATTGTTAACTTTATATTATTGACATTTCCAATTTTTCCACAAATGTGTACTTTAAGAAAACTTAATTCAATTACTAAATACGTGTATTTAGTAGTTTATTAAGTTTAATTAAATTACGCAAATATTTCTTGAAGAAAAATATCTCTTATTTTCGTGCCAATCAATTTATTGTTGGAAGATAATGATCAAGAAATATTGATTTGATTAGGATCATAATCTCGGAATCTTGATCTCAATTTTGGTAAAATTTCTCGATCTATTTTATGATTATTCTTGGCACTTAAGCTTATCCTTAGATATGATAAGTTTCTTCTTGTTATGTTCGAGAATATCTTAATCTTATCTTTGCATATGGTAAGATCATCATATTGATAAGGGCCGAGCTTATTCAAGCTCATCTACATATGGTAAGATTGTTTGGTCAAAAATCTTGATTGTAAAGATTCTTGATAGGGCCGAAAATATGGTTCCTATTCTTGGTGTCCAAGTCTATGTTAATCACTTGTTTGGTAAATGATTATTTTATGGTAATATCTTTCATGATTTATCACTATACTATTTTATGGTAAGATTTATTCAAGAATAATTATCTTACCTTTCTCTAATTATCTCTGCTATATTTTGTAGGTAATAGAGATCTTTTGCAATAAGGAAACTTGGAAGTCAAGTAACTTAATTGCATTTAAATAGAAGAAAAATGGGACGTTTTTCTTAAGACGTGTAAAATACAAAATCCGTGTGGTGCTTCACAAATACACGTCCACTACATTCAAGGAGTCAAGAAGCCAATTTTTCGTGTGGTGCACAAATATTAAATGCTTCAATTGTGTTGTGACTTCGGTACTCCGGGAGGAGGAATCAATCACTTAGAGAAGGAAATAATTTCAGTGTGAAGATCAAACGAGAGGTTTGGATCGTGTTCGAACGGGAGTTCGAGGTTGCCGAATAAGTGATACAGATTCAAAGAAAACTACTGAAGAGTGGTGGGACGCCAACTCATATTACATGCCACAGAAGGATCAGTGAGTGATCTATTTCTTGGATGTTTGATAAGTTTATGCGTAGATTTATCCTGTAGTTTAGATTGATCTGTATAAACTCATTCCTTATATAGTGATTGGTTTTTGTCCACAGGATGCGGGCCGTGGGTTTTCCCTGTTAGGGTTTTTCTCACGTTAAGCTCAAATTATTGTGTTCTTATCCATTTACAATTCTGCACAATTTATCTGTTCATTTACGTTTTACTACCCAGACGAATCTGTGTCAGCAAGATTCTTCTGGTATTGCGCTAAAACCGATCTTAACGATTTACTGTTAATTAGTTACTGTTCAGACTTATCTATGACAGTCTGTTGAAAAATTTAGACTACTTTAAATTTTCAACTATCATTTTCGAGTTTCCTACAGTCATGCTATCCGATTGAATGGGGGACTTAGACGTATGCAATTTTGACGTCTCATAAGTGAAATCAGCAATCATTTTCGAGTTTCCATCAGTAAGTAGCATAAAAACGGATTTGATTATTACCACATTAATTTTTTCCCTTTATTTGGTTCATTTGATGCCACAATTTTGAAATTGTTATTCATGGTTGCTGGATTACTCATTAGTTGCTATGGACTTGGAATACCCAAAATCGAGTTGTTCCTTCGTGAGTTTATTGTACTTTATATTTCCTCACAGCAGAACATATTGACGACACATAATGCTCAAAATCTGAGTTCCTAAGGTTTGTTCTTAATGATTTTAATGGAATTCAAATGATGTTATGGCTCTTGGCATAAAAATTGAATTTTAAAGCTTCAATATTGACTAACCATTATGCTTTGTTTCTTCAATTCTTTTGGTTTTTGCTGTGGATAAGTGTAGAATCATTTAACAAAATTGTATGGTTATAAGAAAAAAATTATTTTGATTGAATTCCCATTTTATGATTTAACTTCTTCTTTTATGCTCAGGATTGGCTCAACACCAATTAACTCTAAGCTAGATTATTCCCAGCAAGGCCAGTATTGAGTCAGTACGATCCATTCTGATGGAAGTCCTGCAAGAAGTATTCAGGGAACATCATTCACATGAATTTTATAAGTAAATGTACCAAAGCCTTGGTTTATTCCTTGCTCCCCACTTATGCATATCAACTAATAGTTATAAACCTGGTCTATTCGGCCTTATCTTTAGCTAATTTCATGTTTGTGTTTTACATGTATACTATTCCAAAGTGGTCTCTAGTCGGAAAATAGCGGTTTTGATTAACCACACAAATAATAAAGCAATCTTTAGTAATTATTTTGGAATAAAATGAAGTTGGTTACTAACATGATACTTCACTATAATTTAGTGACTAGCAGCGTTTTAATACCTGATGCACAGATGATCCTTTTTACATGTATATGATGAAACTTCATAGGTTTTAGTAGCTCTTTATAAATGTTGTTTTGCATATTTCCAATAATTTAAAGAAAAAAAATCTTTAATTTCTTTATTTTGTGTGATTGTCGAAATGTTGTGAGTTGCTTCTACTTATCATGTGGAATTGGAGTTGATGCATCCTGATATCTTATTTATTGATTTTATGGAAGGTGATCCTTACTCTTACGACAATTATAATGCATTGGAGTTTTCAGCAACTCGTGGACGAGCAGTCATCCCCAACACCTGTGGCTCATCTTAACCTTCAACTGATGCCACTCGGTCCCCTGCTGCAACTGCCAATTCTGAGGGATCTCCTTCACACTCCATCCCTGGATTTTGCCACTACTCCTGGTTCAACCCTGATGCTTCCACTTAATAGTTCTTTGGCCCATGATGCAACCGCTCCTCCCAAGTCATCCCCGTCACCATCCTTGATTGGAGGACACAACAGCTCTCTTGTGGCTAAGTATCAAACATGATCATCAGTGAAGCAAACTCTGATACCACAATGTAGCCTCTGATACTGCTATCTATTCCACAAGTAGAAAAAGAGGATATAGAATCACATGTAGGATCTTTTCCTTGATTTACAATCAAGAACACCAAGAAGAATTCTCCAAGAACGCCAAAATAATGAATTCGATACCGAAATGTAGGTTCACGACCATACCATTGGGAAAATCAAAACCATGCACTCTCAATTCAATCAAGAAGATAAACTTTTCCTTGACTATTTTGAAAAAAAACCACAAGTTCTATTTTGTAGAGAAAACAAGAAAAAACTCCTTTTCTAGAGAAAAATGCACCATCCTCTTTAAAAAACTTGTTGCACCCATTTTATAAAACTTGAACCCCTTTTGGTAAAAATACCAAAGTCTAAAAATTAACTTGTAAAACATTTTAACAAATTTATGCAACTACTAAAAATTATTTCCCAATTGGTTTTAATGGTCGTAAGCCCTTTTTTTTAATTTTTGCCCCCGATTACTTTAAGTAATCCTCGAAATGCCACAAAAGTTTATGTTAAACAAGATAGCATTTCTAAGAGCTTGTTTGTTTGGTTCTAAGCCAATAATCCCACATCACAGTTGCAGAATATATGTTACAGAAGGTAGAAGGAGAAAATGCACATATTAGGAATATGTTTTTGTAGGTTAGTTTGCTGGAACTTTAAGCCTGTCTTTGTCAAGATTCCAATTGATTGCAATGGATAAACTCTTAGTATTTTGTTACTTATGTATCAAAATTCCAACAAGTAATACTTGTACAAATAAGAAATCTGAAGTTGTCTTTATGTTATGAAGCCTGTCTAAACCCATTAAGTATTTGCTTCTTTTGTTGGTTGTCTTTAGTTTTTCAAAGACTGGACATTTCTGCTACCTTCATTTCCTATGATGAGTACTATGGAACACCAACGACATTGAATAGCATATCCCAATGCAAGTTATCTCATGGTGCATGCTTATAAGAAATCCATGCATACATGTTGATCTCTTGCTGCAACAACCAGTAGTTACTCCATTCTCTTAAATAGATAAAAGGTAGCAAAATTCATTACGCGGCCTCCATTAAATAACCAGATGCAGTGTATTAAACTTCTCAGATATGTAGAAAATATTCATCCATTAATCTCTCTCTATATGCAAGTTTCATTATCTCTCGTAAGGGACTTGCAGAATAATAAAGTAACATAATGAAGTCTCTGATTTTCTCGGGGATATCAAATCTCAAATTTTAGGTGAAAAATCAGGGTGTTGATGGGTTTTGAAAAATATGATGAGGTAGTCACGAATGTACTAGTTTTTCATCTCCATATATTTTTTTTTTTTTGGATTGATGTTGATCATTAAGGTTGTTTTTGGATAGATATTATAATTTAAGGTTGTTGAAATTTTGATTAAATTTCTCCGGTTAAGATTTTTTTAATGTTGTAACTGAATCTTATTATTCATATTAATAAATTTTGAAAATTATTCCTATAATTTAGGATGTTATTTTTACATCTGATTTACTTCAAGATGACCATTCTAAAATTAAGATTTTCAATGTGGCAAATAGCAAAAATGAGTTTCATTAGGCGATATCACTGCAACTTTCCCTATTTCATATTTTGTAACCTAGGTGAATTAGTTGGATCAAATTGGACTCGTGGGCTTTTGGATGACCGCACTTTAATTAAGGGAAAAATACGTTTAACAGGTTATTATAGTTACAATTATCAATAATCAGGTATAATATGAAAAAAATCAAAAATCAGTCATGGTATATATATATATATAGTAACAATAATTAATGTTTCTTGCGTCCCCACAATTACGGAAACGGTTAATTTTCAAATCTCCTTAATTATCCACCATGTGTATTCATCGTTTCGTCATGCGTCACATTTATTCCAAATCGACATTTAATATCACTCCATTTACGCACTGCATCAGTTGAAGAACCGATTGAAAACGAAAATACAGAAGGAAGTCATAGAAGATTTCATCGACATTCTTTGTGAAATTACTGTGCAATTGTAATTACATTGCTGCTAATTATATAGGGCGACTAGGACACAGTGAAGTTCAGTATGATCGATTACCTTTTTGTTACATTAATGATTGAGGTCACAAATGATTTTCGTTGTGTGACGCTGTTCTGTCATAGGGCACTGTATTTAGAAATTTGAAAATTTTTGTCGCGCAATTATGCCAAAAAAATTTATTGCATCTGGTAGTAAATTGATCCACTTCAAGTAATGAGTCGCAGTAATTCCGAGTCTGTATGAATGTAAATTGTGTAGAATTCTCACCAGGACACATGTGATGTTTCGTAATACTTATTGTTGGAACGTATTCTTCAGTATTAATGAGGTCACATTTTAAATTCGTTGTCTTGGTGATCGTAATCTGAATGTAGATAGTGTTATATCTAATTCGCAATATGAAGCGAAACTGTTTAGTGCATGTTGTGTTAAATTGAACAACTGCAAAAAATGATCGTCAGTAAGTGCGATTCTGTAGGCGAGTGAAATGGATAGATGTGTGTCGAGGTCACATGTAAAGGTCCATATTACAAACGTAAGGCATGTTTTAGTAAAACGATTGAGGTCACATATAATGGTCCATATTACAAATGTAAGGAATGTTCGAGATGAACTGATTGAGGTCACGTTTACTGGTCAATATTACAAATGTAAGGCATGTTCTAGAATAACGATTCAGGTCACATTTAATATTCGTTGTCTGATGTAGGCTACGTAAACGGGCTCTGAATTCATATAGTTATGTATGTAGTTTTGTGACGCATTGATTTTTCATATTACACATTGCATTTTATGTTAGATAAGGATGAAATTTTGTGAATAGGTCACATATTCGTAGTCAGTTATTATTCCCTCATTAACGCAGTTTAATTGCACATACAGGAATGGGCTATGTACATGTGTGTGCGATTTTTGGGTTGCAATCCGCCTTGTTAGTGATTGATGAAGGATGCAACTACACTAACTTTGTGGACACAGTAATAACGGAGTTTGGAATAGACCGAAACAAGGTGGCAGTTTCAATGAGCTACGAATTGAGCGGTGACATAACCCCAGTAAGAATAAAGAATGATAATAGTGTGATGTCCTATCTGACACTGAAGAATGTGAATACAGATCCGTCGAAATATCTCGTGACAATTGAGATCACTTTATTGGAAATGGTGCATAGACCAGGTAATTTCAACTTCATGGAGCCAGTTGAAGTCAGACATGGTTGCAATGTAGATCAACAATTGACGTATGGATTTGCGTCAAACATATGTGCTGTGACCGCTGAGCCAGATGTAATATTTGATGAAACAGTTGACATCACTGTAACAAACCCTGATGCCAGGGATGTAGAGGTGAATAGGATTTTCAAAAACAAAGAAGTACTAAAATTGAGCATGTCCTTTTATGCAATACAGCATATGTTTGAATTCGTCGTTCTCAGGTCGGACAAGAAGGAATATGTTGTGAGATACTCAAATGACACCTGCAATTGGATTTGCAGGTCATCCAGATTGGGCAAAACTGACCTATTCAAGATTAGATACATTCATGATGGTCATACATGTGGTTCCAATATAGTTTTGGGGTCACACAGGCAAGTCTCAATTGCAGTTGTGTCTTCATGCATTAAATACAAATTCAGCTCAAGTCGCACAACATACAAACCAAACGACATATGCAACGACATGTTGCACACTTATGGTGTTTCGCTGAATTACGTTAAAGCTTGGAGATCAAGGGAGAAGACTTTGAGATTGATCGGGGGGGACCCAGAAGAATCGTTTCAACATGTACCGGGTTTTTTGCATATGATTGAACAAAATAACCCAGGGTCAGTCACAGGGATTCATATTGATACTGATAATAGGTTCAGATATTGTTTCATGGCCATAGGTGCCTCGATTCTTGGATGGATGCATTGTAGGCCTATAATTGTTTTTGATGGAACTTATTTGAATGGACAATACGGTGGTACTCTGTTTACAGCATGTACGCAGGATGCAAATAATAGCATTTTTATACTAGCATTTGGTATTGGCGATAGTGAGAATGATAGATCGTGGAAATGGTTTTTTGAACAGTTGAAGAAGGCATATGGTACAAGAGAAGGTCTATGTTTTGTATCGGATCGTCACGAGAGTATTAGGAAGGGTATAGAAAGTGTATATCCCGGCACATGTCATGGTATATGTTCGTATCACTTACTGTAGAATCTGAAGAAGCATTACGAGAAATCAGGTCACAATATAACATAACCGTATAATTACGCTGTACGTGCATATACATTCTCAGAGTTCGAATACCAAATGTTGCAATTGGACGCTATTTATGAAGGTATTAGGGGTTATTTGGTAAGTATGCTAAATTAGTTAATTATTTGGTGTTTTTACGTGTATAAGTAAAGTTGTAGCTAATGAATTTCTTGTTTACTGAACTTATTTCTTATAGCGAGAAGTGGGTTATGAAAAGTGGTCTAGATACCACATGCCCGAAAACAGGTATTCGACGATAACTTCTAACATAGTAGAATCAGTTAATGCTGTAACAAAATCAGCCAAAAACTTTCCTATAGTGTCGTTGCTAGAGTCATTGAGACAAATGGTACAAAACTGGTTCTGCAAAAATAGGGACAGTGCACAAGGCACTTTCACAAAGCTATCAGTACGAGAAACAATTGAGAGGTTGTAGTATGGAACTATGGAGCCTAAGGGTAATAGTATAATTTGCGACCTTGTTGTAACGTTGCATTTTTTAATTTACAGCTATAATCATGAGTGTTGGGAATTGTTTCAGGTGTCACCATCAAATAATGCAATGTATTCAGTATTACATGAATCTGCATCCTTCGTGGTAGATATAGAGCAACGTAAATGTACATGTAGGATGATTCAGGTTGACCATATGCCATGTCCACATGCTCTAGCTGTGATAGCATTCACAAAGAGGGATCCCTATGAATATTGTTCTTACTATTACACAAGCAATGCTTATAAGTCTACATACCGAGACAGTGTATTCCTACTAGGCAATCCCAGTGAATGGAAATTGCCAGATGAAGTTACTAAAGTTGTTGTGTTACCTCCCAACCAGAAGAGGAGTACGGGCAGACCATCGGAGAAGAGGAAGAGATCAGCTTGTGAAGGAAAACCGAAGATGAAATGCGGACGATGTGGCGGGAGGGGGCACAACCGTCGATCTTGTACAAGTTTGTTTCCCATCAGTCAGAAGAGTGCAGGACGCATAAGTAAATAAAATATTATGACTAGTAGTCGTTGATGTCAAAGTATTTCTTTAAGATGATTTTAATTTGTTACTTGATGTTCAATAAGCTTTTATATTCACAACATTGATGAAGGATGTTGGGTTGAATTAATGAATATAAATTGTTAGAAGATTGGTATATTATAATCGAATTTGTAATCATGTAGTTCAATGTGTGTAAGTAGGTTATGTTTTGTTCATATGTTTGTTAATCATGATCACAATAAACATATTAGGTTGGCCCCTTTAATTTTAATGTGACGTAATGATTAATATCATGGTTTCACATTTAAATATGTTGCCTCTTGTTGCGGGGGTTAAACGGTACAAGATAGAATATGAAAAATTGAATTCGTGAATGTGACCTGGAGAAATGTGAATGTGACCGAATGCCTATATCATTGTGAAACCTGCCAGTTCACAAAAGTGATTTAAAATTGCAGGGGTACTTGTAACTTCGAGGAATTCAACAGTGCAGGATGATAATGGAATGTGAAGAATGTGAATTTGACCTGATTAAATATAAATGTGACCACACAATGAGTACATTAATCTGAAAAGAAAGTGTTGTAATTAATAAATGTGACCTAATGCTTAGGGTAGTCTAGGTCCTTACATTATACAAGAGTGGATTTACATTACAGGTTTCCTGATATTGAAATGTGCAGGAGTCAGAAAAATGTGAATGTGAACTAATGGAATGTTTTTGTGACCTAGTGCTGACATCATTCTTGAAGCCTGCCAATACAATTTACATAATGGTGAATCTTAATTATAGGGTTCATTGTAATTTTCCTGTATATTCAACTGTGGAGGATGAAATATGAAATGTGATGAACATGATTACATTGTAACTGTGACATAAATTTGACCTGATGAAATGTACATGTGACCTGATGAACTGTAAATGTGACTTGATGAACTGTATGTGCGATATAAACATATTCGAATGTAACCTAATCAGGATAAACCCCCATTGCTATCCTGGAATGATACATTGCGCACCTTGGACAGGAACATGGAAAACAAACAGTTAATTGAAATGGTAAAGATTTTGGGGTTATTTATGAATGTGACCTAAGTCATTGCACATGTGACCTGAATAATAAGCTGTGTGACCTAATCTGAATAAACCCCAATTGCTGTATATGAAAGATATGTTGCGTGACTTGGAACGAAAAAAAAAAAGACAATCAATGGCCATATTTCAAATTCATATTAAACACATGAAATCATTGTTTACAACCAACTGCATGTCTGTGACAAGAAGAACATATAACCTGAATAACTATATTTCACTACACAACTACTAAAGCCAGTGAGATTATAATATAACTACATTTCAGTCGTCTTCTATTACAATGCTGTCAACATTGGGAGGTATTGTGCGATTTGTGTTTCTCCTAATTTGACGATGCTTGTACATGTCAGCAGCAATATATAGACGTGCAGCTTTGGCATCAAAATCCATTGGCATCGCCTTCATGTTCCTGTGTAATAGATAGAGTGCATATTCAATCACGAATATCCCACAGTCATGCCTGGGCACATCAAACAAAGTAGACATACATTAAAAATGTTAAAAATTAAATAAACTAGCCTAAGTTAACGAATTTCACTTACATACCCGTTTTTCTGCTGAGGAATGCCGTCTGCCATATCCAATCTAAGACGTGTCTGATCTTTATTAGGAATTTTCGATGCTTTGCTCCATATACCAATTTCTTTCATCAATTCTGGGATAAGCTCATAGAAGGGTTGAACCCCCTCAATGATCATGTTGCTTTTGTATGTCCTGGAGCAAGAGTTGAAAATTGTCATCCTATGATTTTTTATGTTCAACAACGCAAGCATCCAATGTGCCTTATTACTTGGCAAGATTGGAATAAGGACATAATCTACATCAGCCCATGGGGAATTCAGTTCCATACGTCCACCAGTCATGACATCTTTAAAGTAGGTAGCCGAAGATATCACAGACGGGTCTTTCAAGAATTTCATATATAAGGGTTTCATTAATCCTTGAAATGATGAGTCCGTAGTCGTGAACCTTCCACGTATATTAGTACCACACTTTGCTAGATGCCTTATGAAGTGGAAGCAGGCATCAATATGCTGCAATATTGAAAAATTCAAAGTCATTTACTTGTAAATTAATATACAACATTGAATCTGTACACCTACAATGTGACGTGTTCAAATACTAGATTATGTGCAGATATAATATGATCTAACCGTGCTACATAGCGAAGAGTTGGGGTTGATGAGGTCATGCCACCATGTTTTTGAGCCGACTGGGATAGGTCCAATTTCAAACGGGGGGTTTAATCTCATCATCATCATCATCACTGAATTTTTTCCTGTCCACCAAAAATGATGCATGGTCAAAATGGTATATATAAATATTGAAAGGTTTATAACTGATCATCACATTGCAATTCTTACTTGTTATTTGGCTTGTACCCCCTATGAAACCAGCTTTTGAATGTCTTTATGTCAGCCTCATCTCCATGCCTGTCATACTTATCAAAGACTAGAATATTTTCACGAGGTTTGATGTGCTTCTCTTCACCAGCTACAAAAGGTGACCTCAACGAACGAGGTAGTCTTGTAGCTCTCTTCACTGGTAGTCCTGGTGTCATGGACTGCAAAAAATGAAATTAAATGAAAATTGAGTATGTGATCTGGAACAATACTAAAACATGTATTCAGTACTGTTGTAAGAAGTGGAGAAAAAATATGACGTCAGCAAATATAACAATCCAAGTCGCACAACGTCATGATCGGGTGCCCCGTTAACCTCCAGAAACACATCTCTAATGTCTTCATTTGTTATTGACGTCAAATGGCCAAAGTACGTATACTTTAGATTTGATGGTAAAATGTCCAGGTCCCTCCGGTTATCAACTCCAGCGTATCTCAGTCTAGTCACTAAAATGAATTCAGGTAAAGCAAACCGGACATATCTCCCACGAATTAGAAACCACAGCTCGTGTGGATTAGGTTGTTTCACCATCCGCAGAAGAAAATAATGTAACAATTGGGGCTGCAAAATTATCTCCTGGTAGTCCACATAGTATGAGAAACATGTGTTTGATAGAATATGCTTCTGCTCATCAGTGAGTTTGGATTTGAATATAGTAAGCGCGTTCTTTGTGACATTGGACGTAATTTTTCCTGGGAACCATTCTGCTTCTGGGATCAAGTAATTCCAGTACACCTGAAAGATCAAAAAAAAGGAAAATTTAAGGTCACAATTGAACATGTTAGCCAGAAAAAGATTTTTGCAAACAACTAGACTTTATACAATCAACTTTGTTCACTGCATGTCTGAGGTTCGAATTGACATCTTTATCTCAAAATATAATCTGGTAAGGCATATATGTACATGTGACCTCCATGTCTCAAATGTGACTTAACAACATTCAACTGATATATGAGCTTCCTTGCCTGCAGACAAATTCCATTTAACCTGCAGACATGGTCAGCTTCTATGAAATGCAGAAATGTTCACAAATGTGAAGTGACAAATTTCATTTAACATGCAAACATGGTTCAACTCCTATTAAATGCAGATGAATTCTTACTATGACTGTGACCTCTGTTGCAAATAAATTTAATTACATTGGATGTTTTAGCTATTATGTCACTTCCATAGGCAGATCATATGAATGTGATCTAGTTCTCATGTTGGTCAATGTTCATCAAGTATTAGGTCACATTCATATGTATAATCCTTTCAAATTTCAGGTCGATTTGGATATGTTGGGGTTACCAGGTCACATATGCAAAATAAGCTACGTTTCACATCAATATTACTTTTCGCCATAAATTGCATCTAGGTCACAAAGGTGATGAATTCAGGTCACATTTAGTCAAATACTTCTAAAACCACATCCTTAATTATCGTGTCGTTCGCATACAGAGAAACCCCAATTTATGGATTCTAAATTTCCTATAACAATTAGGTCACAAAATTTACATCATTGCAATACTTCGTCCTATATATTTTGGAAATTACAATTTTTATTCTTAGGTCACAGAATAAAATTTGGATTACGTACCTCTCCTGTTTGTGTTCTCCGACTACTTCGAATTGCAGTAATTTCTTTTCCAGTCGTATTCCGTTTGTCTTCTCTCTTCCTCTTCCTTTCAGAGCTCTTCTCCTCGGACATTGTCGCTTTTACTCTTCACGGCTTAACGGCAGTTGAGGAATGAAAAGATTCAAATCGCCTTTCTCAGTTTTCCGACTGTTTAGAAAAGAGCACGGCTGATGGGCGGTTTCCTGTTTATTGGTATACGTAAGTGATATGAAGAAGATGTGTATAGTTAGCGTATATTTAGGGATATGATTTTTGTTTATTTGTTTCGATAATTTAGTTTCTACATTTAAAATGCGATAGTGAAGGTGTTTACAGTTGTATTTTATATTTAATAAAATATTATAATACCTTTATTACCTGAATTTTGAAAAAATATCAGTTTCCTCTTATTTTTGAAATCCAAAATTAAAATACAGGGTTCCCTGTAATTTCCACTTTAATTAAATGGGCAAATGGGTCCAAATATTGGACTTAAGAAAAAAATTGGCAGCAATTGAAGACTTGAGACACGGCACCAACTTGAAGGAATTGCGAGACAATTTCTAGGAAAACTACAATTCATTTGGATGGGCTGACCCAACTTTTTGTAGTGTGGAAAAATAAAATAAAAAAAGGAAAAATTACATAAAACTTTGTGTTTCAAAGATGCAATTCAAATATCATGTGAAGGAAATCTTTTTTTTTTTTTAAAATTCAGGTATTAAGTCATTTAGTTAGGTGTTTAATAATTAAAAATAAATATAATGATATATATAAGATAAACATAATTATTTACTATATATTATATTAAAACTAATATAATATTAAATCAAAATTTCAAATTTTGACGTCACAACCTACGACCACCCCACCCCACCCCACACCACACCACACCACACCAAAAATAATTTTTATTTTTTTCCTTTCGATATTTTCCTATCATTCCCCATCTCACCCCCATCCCAACCCCAACCCCACTCGACCCTACCCGACCTCATTGCAAAGTGACAAATTGATATCACTCTAACCACATCCCCTGACCCCACCCACCCCAAAAATAAGGTGGCGTTCTGTTTGTATTTTATTTTGTATTTTCATTTTGGAAAATATTTTGTATTTCCTGTTTTTATTTTTATTTTCAATGTTGTTGAAAACGCGTTCTGTTTGTCATTTCTGAAAACTGTTTCTGAAAATGAAAAACTGGAAAACACGTTATGTTTGAAATTTTGCAGAATACTACTTATACTATTTTCAATGAATTTGCATTTGAATTAAATTAAACAATCTATATTGTTTAACTATTTTTTTGAACTAATTAATAATGTTATTAATGTTCAACTCCAAAAAATATTATAAGAAATTAACAAATGTCTGTAATTGAATATGGTAAACTGAAATTTTCATCCATGGAATAGACAGGGAAGAAAAGCACAGGCCTGAACTAAAAATGTCAGAAATTACAGTAATTATTTATTTAGTAAACATATTTTCTCAATTGAAGGCAATTCTTTCCCAGATTACCTGCATCCAGCAACCCAAAGTCCAATCTTTTCCCAGTCTATCACCTTCTTCTATCAAATTCCAAACAATGTTATCATTTAATTTGCATTAATTACTTGCACATTAGCTGCTCTTTACAATTTGGCATCTCCAGAAAGAAAGATAAATAAAGCTCCTTGCCCTGAATTTCAGTCTTTCCACAGAAAATATTATGCACGACCATCACTGTTTACTCGTATTTACCTATGGGTTGGCTGCAACAGCTGGTTCGAGTGCTGGTGCGAGAGAAGAAGAATCGATCACTGCTGGAGATGGTGCTGGAGAGGGACTTGGAGAGAGATCTGATGTCAGAGGCACCGCAAGGGAGGCAATTGAGGGTGAAGGGGCAAGAGATGGAATTGGCGGCGGCGAGATGACGTCGACTGGTTGATGTTGAGATGGAATGGGGGAATTTTTTGGTGGATCTGTAGAGACCACTGAGTTTATACACAAAATCTAGATCAAAATTACAATAACAATTATTAAAGAAGAATTGAGATTATGAGAAGAAAATGCAACTATTGTGTGTAATAGAGAGGATTTAGAGGAAGAGAGAATTGAGATTATGAGAAGTCAATACCTGAAGCTGAAAAAAAAAAAAAGAGTTGCAGTGGCTGTGGATCGAACATGTGACCTCCCATGTAACAAGTTATAAGTTCACCAGATGAGCTACACCGAGTAGTAGCCTAAGATAGCATTTTCCGCGTATTGGATGTTTAGATTGATTTCCATTAAAAATAACCAAAATGATGTTTCCAGCCTTTTGTGTTTTGTTTGTAAATTCTTTTCTCATTTTCTAGAACTCATTTTGGGAAATGGTAAAGAGAAAGTGTTTTCGATGTTTTCGAAAATAAAAACAGAAAATGCCCTCAAAACAGTAAAGAGAATAGTGCTTTAAGTTTATTTTTATTTTCTCTCGATATTTTCTTACACTTCCCCATCCCATCCCACTCCACCCCAACCCTACTCGACCCCACCCCACCCCATCGTAAAGTGACAAATTGATCTCACCCTCACCACATCCCCAGACCCCACCCACCCACCATGCCCACCCACACCATCTCACCACCCATATCCTACCTCACCCAAAAAATAAGTTTATTTTTATTTTTTCCCAATGTTTTCCTACACTTCCCCGTCCCACCCCACCCACCCCAACCCCACTCCACTCGACCCTACCCTACCTTACATCATCGTAAAGTGACAAATTGATCTTATCCTAGCCACAGACCACCACCCCACCCCACCCTACACCAAAAATAAATTTTATTTTTTTCCTTTCGATGTTTTCCTATTATTCCCCATCCCACCCACCCACCCCACCTCATCTTAAAGTGACAAATTGATCTCACCCTAACCACATCCTCTGACCCCACCACCCACCCCGCCTCACCACCCATATCCTATCCCACCCCAAAAATAAGTTTGTTTTTATTTTCCATCTCATCCCATCCCATCCCATCCCACCCCACTCCACTCGACCTACCCCACTTCATCGCAAAGTGACAATTTGATCTTATCTCAGCCACAGACCACGACACACCCTGCCCACCTCACGGCAAAAACGATTTTTTTTCTTCTACTTTTCCACCTACCACCACCCAGCCCGGCACCACCCTACCGATCCCACCCCACCCCACCCCAAAAATGATCCCACCCAACCCCACAAAATGAATTTTTTTTATCTCTCCATGTGTTTCCCACCCTACCCCGCCACCCACCCCACCCAAAAATGATTTTTTGCTTCTAATTTTCTACACCCATCCCGCACCTACTAGCTACCCACCCAACCAATCGACCCCACCCACCCAAAAATGATTTTTTTCTTCCACTTTTTCACACCCACCAAGACCCTACCCTTGCACCCACCCCACCCCACCATACCCACTCATCCCATTCCTACCCACCCCCAAAAATGATTTTTTTCTTCAATTTTTCACACCCCCACCCACCTCGCTCCCGACTCTACGCCGCCACCCACCCAACCAACTGACCCCATCCAAAAATGATTTTTTTCCTACTTTTTCACACTCCATCCCGACCCTACGCTATCACCCAACAACCCCGCCACTACCCACCCCACCAAAAAATAATTTTTTTTCTTTTCTACACACCGTCTCGACCCTATACCCATCACCCACCAACCCCACCCCTATCCAAAAATGATTTTTCTTCTTCTAATTTTCCACACCCCGTCCCTACCCCGCCACCCACCCAACAAACCGACCCCACCCAAAAATGATTTATTTCTTATACTTTTTCTCGTCCAATGATCACAAAAAGTTATAGACGGTCACAACCTTTAATATAATTGGTCACAATCATTTATAGTTGGTCACATATTATTTATTTATTGGTCACAACTTACTCATTTTTTTTCATGATTAGTTAATAATTTTTGTCATAATTACCTAATAATTGGTCACATTCCCTACTCGTCATAAGTCATACAAAGTCACATTTAGTCGACATTTTGGTTACACTTACCTAATAATTCGATCACCCCACCCTACCCTACCCCATCCCCACATGCAAAGTCACAACATGTCACACAATTGGTCACACAATGTCACATTACAAATTTAGTTGAAAAACCTCACCCACCTACCCACACATTCCTAAAGTCACAGTTGATCACACAAGGTCATAGTTTGATCACACAAGGTCATAGTTTGGTCACACGAGGTCACAGTTAGATCACAATTGGTTTAGTTGCAAGATTCGATCACACAAAGTCACAATTCGATCACATAAAGTCACATTTGGTCACACGAAGGCACGGTTCGATCACACAAGGTCATAGTTTGGTAACACATGTGACGGAACTATGACATCGTGTGATTGAACTATGACCTTGTATGACTGAATTGAAACTTTTTGTGATCGAACTGTGACCTTGTATGTTCAAATCGTGACTTTGTGTGATCAAGTACGGGATGTGACCAATTATTAGGTAAATGTGACCAAAATATTTACTAATTGTGACTTGTGAGAAATGGGGGATGTGACAAAAAAAACTAAGAATACGGAATGTGACCAAATATTAGGTAATTGTAACAAAAATGTTAACTAATTGTGATTGAGGAAACGTGTAAATTATGACAAATATATAAATAATACGTACCAATTATATGATAATTTTGATCAATTATAGGTAAATGTGATCAAAATATTGACTAATTGTGAGTTTGTGCGACTTATGATAAGTGCGAATGTGATCAAGAAAAACAAGTAAGTTTTGATCAATCAATAAATAAATTGTGATCAATTATTGATGACTATGACCAATTATTAGGTAACTATGACCAATAAATAAATAATATGTAATCAATTATGGATCATTGTGACCAATTATATAGATTGTGACCAACTGTGACTTGGTGTGACCATTGGACGAGGACGTGATGTGACCTACAATTGTGTCAAATATAACTATGTGTGACCGAACTGTGACTTTGTAAGAACGAAGCGTGACTTTATGTGATCGACCTGTGACCTCGTGTGATCTAACCATGACCTCGTTTGACCTAATTGTGACCTCCTGTGACCTAACTGTGACCTCGTTTCACCAAACTGCGACTTTGTGTGACTGAACTTTGACCTTGTGTGACCAACTGTAACTTTGGAGGGGTGGAGTTTTACAATTAAATTTGTAATTGTGACCTTGTGTGACTTAACTAGCGATCTCGTGTCAACTTACGTTATTGATTGTGATTTTGGGGGTGAGGATAGTGGGGTAGAGGTCGGGTGGAGCTAGAAAAAGTAGAAATCATTTTTTATGGTGAGGTAGGGTCGGGGGTGCGTGGGATAGTGGGGTGGGGTGGGGTGGGGTGGGGTCGGGGTTGGAAAAGTAGAAGAAAAAAATCATTTTTTTGCGTGGGTGGGGGTAGGGTGGGGTGGGACAGGGTGGGAAAAAGTAGAAGAAAAAAAAATTTGGAGTGGGGTGGGTGGGGTCGAGGTCGGGTTGGGGGTTGGAAAAAGTAAAAGAAAAAATTATTTTTTGCGTTGGTGGGTGCGTGGGTGGGGTGGGGTGGGTTGAGATGAGGTGGTTGGTGTGAAGTGTGAAAAAATAGAAGAAAAATAATTTTTTGATGGGTATGGTTGGTGGCGGGGTGCGGTGGGATGGGGTGGGGCGGTTGGGGGGAGTGAAAATATATAAGAAAAATCATTTTTGAGTGGGGTGGGGTGTAAAAAAATAGAAGAAAAATCAATTTTGGATGGGGGTAGGGTGGGTAGGTTGCGGTGGGTTAGGATGGGGCGATTGAGATGAAGTGTGAAAAAATAGAAGAAAAATCATTTTTGGATGGGGTGGGTTATGGTGGGGTTGCTAGGGTGGGGTAGGAAGTGGGTGGGGTGGGTGGGTGGTGAGGCAGGTTCAGGGAGGGGTGGGTTGGGGTGTGGAAAATCAGGAGAAAAAAATTAATTTTGGGTTGGGTGGGGTTGGAGATGGGTGGCATGGTAGGGTCTGGGCGAGTCATGAAAAAGTAGTAAAAAAAATCATTTTGGATGAGGTGGGTTGTGGTAGGGTCTGGGGCGAGGCTGGTGAGGGAGTCGAAAATTAGAAGAAAAAAATTAATTTTGGGTGTGGTGAGTGGGGGTGGCGGGGTAGGATAGGGTATGGTCTGAGCGAGTTGTGGAAAGTAGTAAAAAAAATTCATTTATTTTTGGAGTGGAGTGGGGTGGGGTGGGTGGGTGGGTGTGATGGGATGGGACTAGTGGGTGGGTGATTGGGTGAGAGGAGAAAAAAATAGAAGTAAAATCATTCTTGTGGTGTGGTGGGTGGGGTGGGATGGGGTGGGTGAGTGAGTGGTGGCTGGGTGGGTTGGGTTGGGTTGGGGAGGAGTGGAGGTGGGGTGGGTAAGGTGGATTTGGGCATGTGGGTGAGTGTGGAAAAGTAGAAGGAAAAAAATTATTTTATGAGGGTGGGTGGGTTGTCGGGGTGGGTGGGAGGTGAGTGCAGGGTTGCGTTGGGTTGGGATGGAGTTGTTGTGAATTATGTATTGTTTTGATTTTATTATTTAATATTAGCCTTTGTTTGACAACTCATTATAATTAATTAACTAATTAATACCTGATTTTTTTAAATTTTTTTTTTAATTTGTTATGTTTAAAAAGTGAAAGTTTTAGTTGTATAGTTATGTACTTTTCCCAAAAAGGAAAGTCCATCAACTATTTGAAGTAGGGCAACAACGTTGTTGTTGTTTTTTTTTTTTTTTTTTTTTTTTTGCACGAAGCCCAACAGTCGAGCACTTTTAGGAGAGTAGCAGCTGACTTTATATCGGGAGATATTCATTGATCAAGAGGAGGGGACATGAGAGAGAAAAATGGGTTTCCACACTTGAACCCGGGTGGCCATCTCTGTTTTCTTGGGACCTTTGTTTATTTTAATTATAATTCTTTTTAGTTTTTTATTAACAATGTTAATGAGTAGCAATTTATTATTATAGTCAAGGATAATCGAAATTTTAATTCTTCAAGAATTGTGAGATTTAATTAATTTCATTGTTCTTTTATCTCTTTTCTATTTATATATCTTTTGTTTGCATTGAAGTTGTTGTCTTGATTAATTAATACAAACTGCACTTTATTTTAATTGTTAAAACAATACTTAGCCAATTATGAATCTAAATCCGTAATTGATTAGGTTTTCTAATACAAGTGGCAAATAACATAGTGGATTATAGATTAATTTTCGATTTATGTTATGAAGATATATAACCTAACTTAAATGAATACACGCGTGAATTTTTTGGTTAGAATTGGTCGTCTATCTAGAAATTAATGTTATTGGTAAATTAAATCTTAAGATCGTATTTAGGGCTGTTTATTGATTAGGGAAATAATCAACGAGTGTCTCTTGATTATTGAGATAGTAAAGAGATAGGTTATTAGATCGTATTAACAACCATAACCAATTTAGAGAAGAGTAAAGGATTTTATTTTTGCATCCATGATCAATTCTATGAATCAATACTGAGATTATACTTTGGGCTAGATATTTATTAATTTAATATTTTCATCACTTTAATTTTGCTATTGATTATTTACAAATTGATTTCACATTCAAAATTCAAAACCCCCCATTTTTAATTTATTGATTTAATTTTTTGAAGAATTAAATTTTTTGAAGAATTAAATCTAACAAATCCCTGTAAATTCGACCATGCTCACCACTATCACAACTTAACTTTTTTTGAGAGCAAGCATTATCATTATTTGTTGGGTTCGACACCCATCAAATTTTTGGTGCCATTGCCGGGGATTTGTGTCAAATAGTTTTAATTTTCTTCATTTTTTTTATTCATTTTATACTCGATTGATTCATCATTTAGTTATCTTTAGACAGAAAAAAATAATGGCTTTCGAGGAAAGATCTTTAAGAGAATTGGCTGCACTAAATGAAAATCAACAGCCACTTTGCATTCAATACCCAGTTTTGGAGGTGGACTTCGAATTGAGATCTGGCTAAATCCATTTGCTCCCCAAATTTCACGGTCTTGAGAATGAAGACCCCACAAGCATTTGAAGGAATTTCACATGGTGTGTTCAAGCCTAAAACCACAAGAAGTAATTGAAGAACATATCAAAATGCGCGCTTTTCCATTCTCGCTGACTGATACAACAAAGGATTGGCTATTTTACTTACCTTCAAGGTCCATAACCACATGGACAGGTATGGTTAAGTTGTTCCTTGATAAATATTTCCCTGCTTTGCGAGTTGCTAGCATCAGAAGGGAAATTTTTGGAATCAAACATAGTGATACTGAAACACTTCATGAATATTGAGAAAGATTTAAGAAGCTGTGTGCAAGTTGTCTCCAACACGGGATTTCAGAACAATTGCTTATTCAGTACTTTTATGAAAGATTGTTGCCAATGGAGAGAAAGACGATGGATGCAGCTAGCGGAGGTTCTATAGTGAACAAAACCCCAACTGCCGCTAGGGATTTGATATCCATCATGGCTGCTAACACACAACAATTTGGGTTCAAACAAGTAACCCTTTTGAAAAGGGTGAATGAGGTAAATGTGTCTTCTCTTGAAAATTAAATAGTGAATCTAACATCTCTTGTTAAAAAAACGGTCGTAGAAAATATGCAACATGTTAAAGGTTGTGGAATTTGTGCTGCCACTAGTCATCCAACTGACACATACCCTACTATTCAAGAAGATTCATTTGAGCAGGCTAATGTAGTTGGAAGATTTCCAGGCCCACCTCAACCAAAGTATGATCCCTATTAAAATGCTTACAACGCATGATGGAGGGATCACCCTAACTTCAGTTATTAGATAAGACCACAATTCCAACAATTCCAGCCTACTCCTCCACCGCAGCAACCTTCGTCAAGTTCAAGTATGTCGCTAGAAGAAATTGTTAAATCACTTGCAATTAATACACAACAATTTCAACAGGTGACGATGATGAGCATTAAGAACTTGGAGACTCAAGTGAGTCAATTGGCATCAATTATGAGCAGATTGGAATATCAAGGTAAATTGTCTTCACAAACTATTGTTAATCCAAAACAAAATGTTAATGCAATTACCTTGAGAAGTGTGAAGGAATTGAAAGAACCTAGCAAGGTGAAACAAGGAACTCAGGGGAACAAACTGAAAAGGAAGACATTCCTCAACCTCAATCTGATCAGTTTGAAGTCCTCAATAGAGAACTATCAAACGTTTATGTGACAACTCCTCCGTTCCCTACAAGATTGATTAGATCCAAGAAGGAGGAAGAAGAAAAGGAAATCATGGAAACTTTTCGCAAAATTGAGATAAATATTCTTTACTTGATGCAATTAAACAAGTACCTCGTTATGATAAGTTTCTCAAGAAATTGTGCACCAACAAGAGGAAGTTGAAAGGTAACGAAAAGGTAAGTATGAGGGAAATCGTTTCAGCTGTCCTCCAAAAGAAATTGCCTCCAAAATACAAGGACCCAGGTATGTTCACTATCCCTTGCAAAATAGGTAAAGTAAGAATTGAGAAAGAAATGTTAGATATAGGAACTTCAATAAATGTCATGCCTCTGTCTATTTATTCATCTTTGAATATTGGTCATTAAAAGAAACTAGTGTGATTTTGTAACTTGCTGATAGGTCTAATGTGTATCCTGAAGGAGTTTTAGAAGATGTTTTAGCACAAGTAAATGATTTGATTTTTCCTGGTGATTTTTATGTACTTAATATGAATGAAGATGATTATTCTAATTCTACACCAATTCTGCTAGGAAGGCCATTTCTGAAAAAATCTAGGACAAAAATCGATGTGCATGATGGTACACTCACAATGGAATTTGATGGTGCAATTATTATGATGCCATAAATTGTCCTAATGATGTTAATTCTATCAATTTTATTGATGTTGTCAATTATTTAGAACATAAAGCTTTCAAAGGTAGTGGAAAAGATAACTTGAAAGTTGCCAATAGCAAGCATCACAAAACAGATGATCATGGATATAAACATTTCTATGAAGGACACCAAGTGGAGAACATGACAAAATTGGGCATTGGGAATCCAATCGATACCGGTTGAAGAAGAAAAAAATAAGTCTAGCCAAAGACGTAAAAGAAAGGCGCTTCCGGGAGGCAACCAGAATTTTTCTTTAGTATTAGCAATCAATTTTTAATTAATTATTTATTATTATTATTTATTTTATGATTCCATAATTTTTAACTGAAATTGACCTTGTTTTGATTTTTGGCCAGATATAAATATTCATTAGGGCGTGGGCACGCTCTACAAAGAAAGCAATGGATTGAAAGAATCTTCAAATGAGGCATGCCCACGCCTTATTCAGGTGATTCTCGGGTTAAGAAGCAAGCTACTCTTTTGATTTCTTTTAAAAAAAAAAATTCAAAACCCTTCTCCAAAGCCTTCAACCACCGCCTCTCTCCTCTTCCCTTCTCTCACAACACCCCTAGCCACATCTCCACACCATCAATCAAAGCCGCACTCCTCCACTTCTCACAGCCGTCGCGGCCTTACACAGTATCCCTATTGCTCTTCCACTCATTAACCTCCATAGCTTCAAACTTCCTTCACCGTACACATTCCACTCAACCTTATAACCAGTCATCACCTTCATCCAGCTGAGTTTTGACCAGCCATCTCCATACTCTCATTTCTCCCTAACCTAACTCCACTCCTCTTCCACGCTCTCAGACTCCGACCACTCAGCCCTCACATTCAAATCGCAAAACCTGCATCCACTTCTATTGCTCTCTCTCTCCACCGTCGTGACCAACCACAGTATCCATCTCCTCTTTCTTTGTTCATCAGCCAGCCAATATACCTCTATCCAACCATAACACCACATCCGCCTACCCCTCTTTTCTCTCAACTCGTCCTCAACCACAAGCACAATCTGATTCTATTCTGCAGTAAGTAACACCACCGTTTGGGCACTATGGGCAGAGAAAGGAACCCAAAGCAAGCAGTCAAGGTCCAAAAAAAAAAAAAAAAAATCAGGACTGCCAACTCCAAGTGAAACCACATCTCCCATTCACCCGCAAGGGAGTCCTCTAATTTCTTTTAAATTTACTTATGGTATTTTCAATTTATAATTTTTTTTTACATTGAAGAAAATGCATGAACTAAGTGTGGGGGAGGATTTTAATGTGCTTTTGCTTAGTTTTTGAAAGTTGATTCATTTTGGTTGCATCTCAATTTTTGTTATATTCATTGTTTGCTCTACTTGACAAGAAAATTTTTGAAAATTCTTTTCTTAGTTCTAGATTTTTCCTATGATTGTCCATTTATGATTTGAATTATTGAGATGGATTGAGGCACAGTGAGAATTGGCATGAGTAGTTGAATTTTTGTCTACTACACTGGATTGATTGCTCTTTGTAACGACACAGCTCCCTCACTGGGGCCTTCTCCGTATCGTACTCATGGTCTTTTCACTCCCCCGATCATCCTAGTCCTCAAGGGCTGCCAACCTCGTTTCTAGGAAATGAATTTTTTGCCTTCCATGGGTTTCGAACCTTGTACCTAAGGGTTAAGTACAAAGATTCTTAGAAACCCACTACCATTAGACCATGGAGAAGGCCCCAGCGAAGGAGCCGGGTCGTTATAAAAAAGGTCTTTCCACTCCCCCCTGGTCGTCCTGGTCCTCAAGGGCTGCCAGCCTCGTTTCCAGGAAGTTGATTTTTGCCTTCCAAGGGTTTCGAACCTTGTACCTAGAGGTCAAGTACAAAGATTCTTAGATTAAATGCAATTTGACCTTTTAAAAAGGCCTACCATGATACATGTACCAATAGAAGCCCCTTTGAACCTTAGCCTGTCTTTGAAATTTTGGTGCCACACTACAAGCCACAGATACCCATTCTTTCATGCTAATTCTATCTTGAACCCACAAGAGAGAAATTTCACAAGCTTGTATTGGTTGAGAAGTATGAGACAAACTAAGCTTCAAAAAGATGGACGATTTCACTTTGTGCTAATCAAGAATTAGGTGGTAATGAGATCAAAAGGAAACAAGCTGCAATGAACTCATTTGAAAAAAAAAAAAAATCATCACAAAAAAAAGAAAAAAAAAATGTTCAAGGTACTAGATAAAGAAAATTCCCCGGTGAAGAGAATAAACCCTCAAGTACATAACATGAATCAAATGCTGAATTGATCGGATAGTAGGAAATAGTGGAAAATCACATTGAAAGGTGGAAGAAGAGATGATCATGTTGAACCAATTCGACTTGTGAACTCTACTCTTAACTTAGCCTAAATATTTTCCTTTAATCCTACCCGATCCGAAGCCCCATTACAACCAAGTAAAGACATTTACTTTGCACTGGTATTATTGTTGGCTCCGGTCATGACATCTGAGCAGTCTATGGTAATGAATTCTCCATGCAGTAAGTTGAGTGGAAATTCTTACCGTTATACACTTTGTGCGAAGAGAGAAATACCTAGTGAGGGTGTTAACTCCCATTACATATACTTATGAATGATTTGAATTGCTTGGTCTATATTCCGTGCCTTCGAGTTGATCGAAACTAACACCCATGTAGTAATTCATTGATAGATGTTGAGAGCATACTAACGAGAGGTGAAAGGATATAAACCACACTGGGTTATGAAGTGATTTGATTGAAGTACATGAAGTCTAAGTGAGCTCTTGTGAAGAAGTTTGCATAATTCCTTCGATGAAAATAGCCAAAAATATATCCTTTTTAACCCACCTTACCCAAGCTCCATTACAACTAGTATTAAGACCCTTACTTTTCTTTCAAAACCATTGGTGGCTTCGATATGATATATTAGCAAGCCTATAGCAAGAATTTTCTATATTTGAGTTAAGGGTACATATATACTTTACACCCTAAATACTTCGAGGGTATTGTGTGAACCTAATGGGAGGTGTTAAATTCTACTAAATGTGGATTTCGAAAAATTGTTGAAGAGATTAGCGTTGTGTTGGTATATGGGGATTTACTCTATTTTGCTTGTTTTAAGATTTAAATCCTTAAGGCATGATGGTTTGGATTGTGGACAGATAGGTGGAGGTAGAAGAATGAATGATAATGAGAAAAATTCATTAACTTCAGCTAGTTTATGCTTGACGACAAACATTGTCTAAGTGTGGAGGGATTTGATAGAACGCGTTATCATTATCTAATTTGTGATATTTCCTCTTATTTAATGATTTTAAATGCTTCATATTTGAATATTGATCATATTTCATATTTTGTAAGCTAGGTGAAGTAGTTGGATCAAATTGGACTCGTGGGCTTTTGGATGACCGCACTTTAATTAAGGGGGAAAATGGGTCCAAATATTGGACTTAAGAAAAAAATTGGCAGCAATTGAAGACTTGAGACACGACACCAACTTGAAGGAATTGCGAGACAATTTCTAGGAACCCAAACTACAAGTAGAAATTACATCCACCTCTACTCTTAAAGATTCAAAATCAAATATAAAACTAAACATATATAACCAATCCCTGTGGATTCACCTTCCTCACCACTTTCACAATTTAACTTTTTTGAGAGCAAGTATTATTATTATTTGTTGGATTTGACACCCATCAACTTTTTGGTGCCGTTTCCGGGGATTGTGTCAAATAGGTTTAATTTTATTCATTTTATGCTCGATTGATTCATCATTTAGTTATCTTTAGACAGAAAAAAATAATGGCTTTCGAGGAAAGAACTTTAAGGGAATTGGCTGCACCAAATGAAAATTAAGAGCCACTCTGCATTCAATACCCAGTTTTGGAGGTGGACTTCGAACTGAGATCTAGCTTAATCCATTTGCTCCCCAAATTCTACGGTCTTGAGAATGAAGATCCCCACAAGCATTTGAAGGAATTTCACATGGTATGTTCAAGCTTAAAACCACAAGAAGTGACTGAAGAACAGATCAAAATGCGTGCTTTTCCATTCTTGCCGACTGATACAACAAAGGATTGGCTATTTTACTTTCCTTCAGGATCCATAACCACGTGGACAAGTATGGTCAGGTTGTTCCTTGATAAATATTTCCCTGCTTCACGAGCTACTAGCATCAGAAGGGAAATTTTTGGAATCAAGCAGAGTAATAACTAGGGATGGCAAAAAATTCGATCCGCTCCGTTGATCCGTTGACCCTGTTGACCACAAAATCCGGCTGGACCTTGGACCAACACGTCTCAACTCCTCCCTCTTGAACACGTGGATCACCTGCGCACTAAGACAAACAATCAGCTTGCAAAGGGGGCCGAGGTGGCTCCCGTTTGCACTCCGATGCCTAAGTCAGTGCTCATTTTAGGCAAATATATATATTGGGTGCGGGAAATATAAATGTGTAAAAGAGAGAAAAGGGAGTGAGAGAAATGTATCGTTTTTAGAGTGAGAAATTGCTCACCCCCTTCTTGGAGACAGTTGTGCTTCATTTATAGTGGAACTTCTTGTCTCGGATTGCGACACGTGGCATACTTTACAATTGTCATCTCCCTAGCTCATGGAAGTGACAACCTTGCTTTTCAACCGTAATCATTGCTACATTTCGTAGGGGATGGGCGTCTGTCACGTCTTGGTAAAGACAGTGTCTCATCACTGACTCCATCTCTCTTCTGGTCAACGCTATAAAGCGCCCCGGCTGAATATAAAGCACATCGGCTGGTGCGTTAACCAGGTCGGCTAAAGAAGTTTGCTTGGCGTACCACCTCGACAATCATCCCAGGTGATACTTTAGTCCTTTAACGGTGGGTCAGGGTCCTATTGGGCCTTCGCTGGTGGGTCACTGTACCATTTTTTGGGCCCGGAATCAACCGACTCGATCTGAAAAAATCTCGATCTGTGGATCGATGGATCAAAATTTATGTGATCCGTCTCGATCCGAAAATTTACGGAGCGAATTTGAATCGGGGGTGATCCGATCTGCCCGACCCGGTACTGTACCCAAAAAAAAAAAAAAAAAAAAAAGTTGAATTAAACAGACGGAGCCCTAATTTTCATCACCCGGCCTCGCTTCCTTGAGTTCTCTCTAACCTATAACCCCACTGAGCCCACTCTCCTCCCCAATTCCAAATCGTCATCTCCGCCTCCATCCAATCTCCACGCCACCGCGGCACCGATGCACCTCCAAGCACGCAGAGCCTCCCCGCCAACGCAGCCTCGCAAAGGAGCTTCGCAACGCAGCCTCGCACGCGCAGCCTCTCGTAAGTGTCTCTGCTTCATCCTTGTTCTTTATTCTCTTCTTCAGCTTTCAATTGCTTTTTCTAATCTACAACCTCTGAAAATTATTGCTGAATTCTTGCTACTCTGTTCTCTCTTCGTGCGCTCATCTATACAGTTCTGGAATACTTTTTTTTTTGGGGATCTATGACATTGTACGACTTTAAGTTTCTTATAGCTTAGTGTAGTGACTATAGTCTCCGTGATTTCTTTATTGTAAAACTGTATTTTGATTTTTTCTAGTCTTCAGAGGTTAACAAGAATTGATCTTGAAGTTCTGACTTCTGAAGTTTCAAATTCTTGTTAACAATTTTATGCACATAGCATGCTTGCCAAGCTAAAGAATTGGTAATTCTATGTCACAGTAATTTGGAGTAGAGTAGTAGACTACCGAGTCTTGGCAAGAGCAGGCCAAATGGTTGGCCGCTAATTGGAAACAAATCACGTTAGTTTACAAATTTTAGTGCTTTCCCTTTGTGTAGTTCTAAGAAATATTATAATTAATTATTTCATTTAGAGCCAATCATCTTCTCTTTTCCTAGTATAGTTTTCCTTCATGGATCAGTGTTGTAATAACTGTGGTTCTTGTTTTATCTGCTTGATGCCTTCTTCAAATTCTTGCTCTTAACTGTCTGTTAAATTTGCTTATTGATGCAGTTTCGTTAGTATATTGGTTTCTTTATCTTAAACTTTATATTGTCAACCTGTGTAAGAATCAGTTAGATGTTATATTCAGGCATTCTTGAAAGGGTAACCTACAATTTTGGTGGAGCTGCTTATCTCATCAATACAATTTATAGCATAAGTGTGAACTTCAAACATAAGATGTTTCGTAAGAACCTATGACAAATTGGCATCACCAAGCATGAGTTTCTCATTCTTAGCATTCTTAGACACTAAAAAAATGTAAAAACTTCCATGTAAAATGTAATCATAGTGGCGTAGATAGATGCAAATCATTTGTATGTTTTACAATTATTATATCTCTTAGTTTCTTAGTCTTTAAAATCCTTTTAATCTTGTGTTTTTATCTTGATTAGCAAGTGTTAGATTTGTCTTTTCCAACTTGGCCCATTATTTAATGAAAGACTTATTTTTGTTATAGATGTCAGAATCTCAAAGTAATAAACACCCTAACCCTAGCACTACAACACGTACAAGTGTTGGTAGTAGTACAAGACAAGTACCACCTGATGACCGTAATAATGATGTTGATCATCCCCTACAAGAATCTCCAGTACAAGTAGATGCATGTCAAGATCCAATTGAACTTAGTGAAGAGGAGAACAATAGCAATGAACGTGTTGGTGCGAAGAGAAAGTCCAGATTTCATTCATTGGTATGGTAAGATTTTGAGAGAGTAAAAATTGGAGATGATTGGAAGGCCGTTTACAACCATTGCAAGGACACTAGTGGTAAATGTAGGATGAATACGTACACATTTGATTAAGAAAAGTGTAGGACTAGTCTGGGGAAGGCTATTGTTTTACATGAATATCCACTGTCTATAGTTGATCACATTGGGTTTAGAAACTTTTTGAATGATCTCCAACCGATGTTCAAGGTCCCTTCTAGTAATACCATTAAGAGTGACATTTTGAAAATATATGACTACAAGAAATCCAAAATGATGACAGCATTGGAGGAGAATGTGAGTCGAATTGCTGTCACTACAGACATGTGGACCGCCTCAAATCAAAAGAAATGATTCATGGTAGTAACAACCCATTACATAGATGATTCCTGGACTCTACAGAGTCGCATTATGAGGACATTAATGTTATAAAATATTTAATATAGCTTGCTTTCATTTTTTACAAGTTTAATTTTATTTCATTTTTCTTTTATAGGCTTGTGTATGTTCCATGCCCACATACTGCAGATGTGATGTCCCAAAGTTTAGTTGGTTGCTTACTTGATTGGAACATCGACCGTAAGTTATCTACCTTAATTGTAGATAATTGCACAACAAATGATGCCATTATAAATCTTGTTTTAAGTTAGCTTTATAGTCATACTCTTTTGTTGGGTGGTGAGCTATTTCATATGCGATGTTGTGCACACATACTGAATTTGATTGTGAAAGACGGTTTGGATGTGATTTCATCAAGTGTGGAGAAAATTCGGGATAGCGTTTCCTATTGGATAGCTACACCTAAGAGATATGAGAAATTTGAACAATTTGCACTTCAATTAAAAGTATGGTGTGAGAAAAAATTGATGCTTGACTGTATGACGAGGTGGAACTCGACCTAGCTCATGCTTCGTACTGCCTTACTATATAAGGATGTTTTCCCTCATTTGAAACAAAGGGAGACCCAATATAAATGTCTACCTAGTGATGACGATTGGGAATTGGCTAAAGAAATAAGTGCTAGATTAGAGGTATTCTTTACGGTGACTGAATTGTTTTCTGGCACGTCTTATCAAATTGCTAATACGTTTTTTCCAAATGTTTGTGCAACAAAGTTTTCCTTGTATAAGTGGCTTGAATCTCCTTATCAGGCGATTCAAATGATGGCTACTAGTATGATTGATAAGCTTAACAAATATTGGAGTGAGATTCATGGAATTTTCGCCTTGGCAACAGTGTTGGATCCTAGGTATAAGATGAAGCTAGTAGAGTATTATTACCCTGTAAATTTTAAAGAACAATCTTCACACGAGATTGAAAACTTTGTGACCTTTGTCAGAGGTTGGTGCAAGAGTATGATGGATTGCAGAATTCTAGTGGCAATGTTTCTAATTCTTTTAGTCATTATCAGCTTGAGTTGTCCACTAGTATAACAGAGTGTCTATTGGAGGGATTTTATGAATTTGTTTCTACTATCTCTACTTCTGAAAATGTGTAAATTGAACTTGATAATTTTTGGAAGAGCCTATATTGCCTCGGTCAAATGATTTTGACATTTTAGTATGGTGGAAGGTAAATGCAATCAAATATCCTACCTTGTCTAAAGTTGCACAAGACGTGTTGGCCATTTCGATGTCTACTGTGGCATTAGAATCCGCTTTCAGTACTAGTGGTAGGTTTGTGAGTCCACAGCGGAACAAGTTTCACCCCAAAACCTTGGAGACATTGATGTGTACTCAAGATTGGTTATGGGCTGAAATTCACAGTAAGACATTCCATTTACATTTGATGTGGCATACTAGCATTTTAACTATTAAGTTAATGTGTGTAATGACTAAATATATATGTTTTTTTTATAGAAAATTCAACTCCTTCTCAATGCGTAGGATGTTGCACAAGGTTCAGTGACGAGGAAATTGAGGAGGTAAGTGTAATGTCCATTTCATATCATTTAAAAAATAATTTAAATAATGTTATATGATACATACCTATTTTCTTATTTCAGGAATTGTCTGCTATCATCTGTAGCTCAAACATGGACACTCTTGATTCTTGAGCAAACGAAGTGAAACTTGATGATGCAAAATCTTATTGTGTTTTGTAATTTTTATTGTCAAATGTTTGTGTTTTAATATGTTATCTTTTGTTCAACTGATATTTAAACATATTTAGCGTTGTTGAATTACGGATGCATCAGGTGATTAATTTGTTGAATGTGGAATGATGTTGATTGTCGAATATGCAATGTTAATTTGGTTCTTCAGTTTGTCATTTGATTGTTGTTGAATGTGCAAATTCATTTGTTAAACAGGGGAAAAAAACAAAAAAAAGGATCTGATTGGCGGATCGGGACGTGATCCGCCCCGATCCATCACCCGATCTGCCCTGACCGCGGCAGATCGTGGGGTGGATCGAACCAGTACAAATGGTCGACGAGGCGGACACGGATCAGGGCGATCCGTCCTGAATCCACCCCGTTGCCAATGCTAATAATATCGAAACACTTCATGAATATTGGGAAAAATTTAAGAAGTTATGTGCAAGTTGTCTCCAACACGGGATTCAGAACAACTTCTCATTCAATACTTTTATGAAAGATTGTTGCCAATGGAGAGAAAGAAGATGGATGCAGCTAGCGGAGGTGCTATAGTGAACAAACAACTGTGGCTAGGGATTTGATATCCATCATTGCTGCTAACACACAACAATTTGGGTTCAAACAAGACACCCATTTGAAAAGATATGTTCCAGACGTTTTCGGATGAAGTCGTTGACCTAGAAAGATATGTTCGCACTCTTGATTCAACACATAACATATTGGGTAATGATTTTTAGTATTTGAAATAACTATTTTTGTTATTTTTAATTCAGTTTTTGAGTGTCGAGGTTGCATTAGACTCATAGGGATTCTTGGTTTTGGAATTCACGCTTGCAAACAAATCAAGATTTAAACACGTCACTGGTTTGGTTTTTTTATTAACGGAACCAATTGGTTTTTTTAAAGATATGGAATCAAACCGGAACCAAACCGCTCGGTTCTAGTTTGGTTCTGGGACCATTATTTGAATTTTTAAATAACAAATGCAAATTAAAACATGTTTATATCTGCTTTTTCATTAAAATCTATCTACATAATTACTAAATAGAAAATGAAATTTATAGTTAACAAAACAAAAATTTAGAAAAAGTAACATGTTATTCTAAATCAAAGAAGAAGAAACTCGTCTGAAGGAAACTCGCCGACCTGTTGAAACTTAGAGAATCGAACATAAATGTCGTTTAGACTTATATTTATAGGTTACAATGAAGATTTGAGTCTCATTCTACCGTGGTGCTGTGTGAGTTAGGGATGAAATTTGCAATTTGAGTTTGGGTTAACTCTTGAGAATTGACGAATTGGGTCGAGGTTTATATATACATAAATTTTTTAAAAAAAATAAAAAAATCAATGTCGTTGATGGTAGTTAAAGAATGCAACGATTGCTGGATTATAGGAGTGCAAGTAAAGCAGTGTGAATGTGTATCTATAATTGAAAAGAAGAAAAATGAATTAGAATTAGAATTTAGATTCATGATTTAAAATCTTTGTTTAATAAGAAATGAGATAAAATGTATGGTAAATAACATTTTTGTACATTTCACATTTATAATTTCATATTTGAATTTTTTGGTGAGATAAATATCCACTAATTTGTGTGTGTGTGTGTGTGTGTGTGTGTGTGTGTGTGTATATATATATATTTGAGTTTGGTTTTTGGTTCTTGTTCTGGTTCTGGAAAGAGAACGAGAATCGAAACCGAAACCAAATGGTTTTTGATTCTAAGAACCAAACCATTATATTTTTTTATGTAGAACTGAACCAAATCACTTGGTTTGGTTCTGATTCGGTTGGATTAGGTTCGATTATTTTGTCCACTCCTACTTCCAATCACTATGACATGGTTGTTTCTTTCTTTTTGTATCGTTTCAAAGTCATTGACAGTGCTAACAAGAACGTTATATGACTCCTTTTTTTTTTTTATCATTTTGACAGAATGTTTATATGTTGCATTTTGTGGATTGAATGGAAATTCTAAATTTTATTAAAAAAAAAATATTCGAGTATTTAAATAACGTTGTAAAGGAAAATTGATTAGATTAATAAGTTCGAGATGGCAGGGTAGGGGACAGGTTAGGTCTATGATGTGGATGTATTTTTCTCCAATGTGGGAAGGAAAAACTCTATTTCCTCAAAGCAATCACAAGTTATGTTTCATTCACTCAATTAATCCAATATTGATCTTATTTCTGTTTCCTCTCATTACTTACATAGGTTTAGGATTTGATTCTAGGATATGGAAATTCTAATGCTATTAAGGTGATTAGATAATTAGACGAATAAAGCAATCTCATAAACAAACTTGCAAAGATTAATCTTAATAGTTTTTTTTCTGACTTATCTTAGTTACCTGTTTTTAGTGTATTTCATAAATATTTTCGAAACTTCTAATATTATATTAAAACACACACACACACACACATACACAATAGTTTCCATGCATCGCACGAGTGAAATGCTAGTTTGCACTAGTGGTGTAATTTCGCACTATTCAGCAAAGTCATCTCCAGTCCAGAACTCTAAATTATTGTCAATTCTCAACAATTATGTTAATTCGAAAAGTATTTAATTATATATTTTACTTCTACTTAAATTTTATAAATTGATAATTTAAGATAATTATCGAAAAAATTACGTTTATTAAAAAAAAAATGGACATTAATCTTAATATCACAATTAACAAGATGAACCATTTTACATAAAAATATTACACATAACATGAAAATAGTTCAACTTCATTTAGTTTATATTTTGATTGTCGAGGAGAATCATGGAAATGACTTACCTGATTATTAAATTATCGTAATTTACTTGTCGTATTTTATTATGTCATGTCAAGTTGTCGTGTCGTGATTTCATATTCTTCATTTTTACCTATCAGTTATTAACTTTTTAATTTTAATCATTACTATGAGTTTCGGGAATATTCCCATTCATATGTCCGAGATCTAAATCTATGAATTGAAAGATCCGAATGTTCAACTCTGTAATCAGTTGTTAGAATCAATAGGCCTTCAAATTGTTCATTTGAAAAAAATGGAAACCCTTTTTATTGGATGATCATGATACTTCCCGGAAATCGAAAGAGGAACAATATCACCCATTTTGTTTAACTAGTAGTAAGCACGTGCGTTGCACGCCTTATGTATATGGTGATTACCATAATGCATAATATTTTTAAGAACTAATACTATTTTTTTTAAAAGTAGTTGAGATAATAGATATTGTTAAAAGGAAAAATTAAATATGTTATATATGAGTAGTTTTTTTTTTAATGAAATTGTATATATAATGAGAAAATATTGAATAAATCGAAATGTGATGTTAAATTCTCACAATTTTTTCTTATTTTTTATTTATGCTTTTACTTTGACTTTTATGGTTTTTATTAAAACTTCGCGAGAAATTATTACAGATGTAGTTTTCCACAAAAAGTTAGATCTGAGCGTCGGGTGGGTCGGTCCAATATTTCAATACTCGAAATCACCATGGAGTAAGGGATTGGTACCTTTCCTTGTAGCTCTGTAGCTACTGAGAAAGAGCCCTTGACCCGCAACAGATAGATGATGATTTATTCAATCACATAGTTTGGGTTCCTAGAATATGCTTGAGCTGTATGAGATGAAAATCTCATATACGGTTCTGAGAGAGGTATTCTATAAATGGAACCATTCGAGTCCTTATAATTATTTGAACCAAAGTCAAACTCGAACTTTGGATTTCGATTCGGGTTCGATTTTACCCATAAAATTTTCTTTATATATAAATTTAATAAATATATTCATATAAGTCATTTAGATACACATACCTAACAAGTTATTACTCGACAATATTTGTGCAGAGAAAATCCAGTTAAGAAACTCAACCACTTGACTCAATAGTGAAGACTAATTATATTTTAAATAGAGAACAATGAACTCGAGATAACAAAAAAGCATACTATAGTCCAAATTATGAATATATCAAATTCAATTGTAACATTTTTTTATCGAAAATCATGTAGTTATTACATTCGTAATATGTGTGTGTGCGTGCATGTGTATATAATTTAGTAGATAATCCATTTTTAAAATTTTGCATGTAATATTTTAATTATTATTTAATATTTTATAATTATAATAATATTTATTAAATGATGAAGTAAAAATTATAATATAATTTTTCTTAAAAATTTAAAGTAAAAACTATAATAATAAATCTGGACAAAACTTGAAAGATATTGATAAGGACACCCAAATAATAAAATGATAAAAGAAATGCAAATGTGAATTAAAATTTGTAAACAAAAAAAATTCATATAACATATAAAATATATGTTACGGATTAATGGAATTGTAACATTTTTTGGATTGAAGTTTATGTGGTTATTACATTTATAATATAATATATACAATATAAACTATAAAATTTGAGTGAGTGAGTGTTTTTCTTCTTTTTCCTTTTTTTCTTTCTAAAACTATTTAAAGAAGTAAAATAATAATATGAAATTATACTACAACATTGTATAATGTTGATAGTATATTTATAAAACTAAATAAATGAAAGAGTATATAATATGAAAGTATATTATAACAATGTATATTTTTAAATAAAAATTAATGTAATATATTATTTAATGTTATTAAATTGAGGTAAGGATTTACTGAGTAAATAGCTATTTATATGAGGGTAAAAAAGGTATTCAAAAGATTCTCCTTCATGCATCCTTTTTAAATATTGTAGATAGATAAGATCCCAAAGCGATAATTGACTCATTCCATAGTAGAAATAATCGCAGGAAATCCTTTGATAACACGGATTCTTATTTCTCAATGATATTCCACTATCAAGACAATTTTAATTTAATATCATCATTAGTTTTTATTTATACTAGATTTAATTAAATCATTATGTTAATAAAAATAATAACAAATAAAAATATATATAAATAGATTTAAGCTGTGTTCGGTAAATATTAAAATATCAAATTATAATGAGCACAATTTCTCAAACCATTTTTTAATAATATATATTTTCTCTCTAATTTTTAGCCACACATCTTACCTTGAAAACTCAAATGATACACATTATAAATCAAATTCCTTTTATATGGGCCGCCAAACGGAGCCTTAACCACACAAAATAATAAAAAATAATGAATAATAGACACAGAAGAGAAACAAATTTGGTATACAAAATTGAAAGGCAAAATCAGAATAAAGAAAAACTCCAAAATTATCGCCAAAATTTGAAGATGAAGATACAGTTCGGTTGGATCAATATATTGTCTTCAATTTACCGTTAAACTCCATTTTGCAGTCGGATTGGAGTTGCTCTACCCGCTACCAATTGAGATGATCATGCTTATTTGGTAGATATATTGTGCATCATGCTTGAGGTGTGCTATGGACCCTGAGCTAATTGTAATAGGAAGGATGCGTCTATTGATTGTGTTTATTATAAACAAAATTTTCCGAACACTGGCTTAGTTGATTTTAACCATATCATTTATAATTGTTTTGATAGTCTTGACTCAATTATTTTGTATAGTTCTTAATGATCAAAATAAACAATTCTATTATTATAAGTGAAAAGCCAAATACGTTTCTAGTCAATCAACCTTATTTTACATAAACATCATGAAAGAGGAAAAGAAATTAATCCCATAACATCGATATATCAAACAAATTAAAAAATCATGAACAAACTAACTACAAGGAAGCTTCAATCCTAGGCTCAAAAGAAAATGCGCACACCAATTCTTTGGATTTCCCATTCATGTAGCACTGGGGCAACTCAATCCATTCATTTGTCACCAAATTGCACAAAACGTAGCTATAATTTTCTGCAGAGTTCAGGCAGACTAGCATCCGGTGGCCGTGGCCGGTGCAATTTATATCAACTTTTTTGCCATAAAACTCATGGGACATTGCCGGTGGCATTGCGGCAATCTGAACCCAGAACTGAATTTTCTCATCCCATTTCCACACACGGAGGGCGGCAGTTTCCAGGAATTCGTGAAGAACCACGACATGGATTTCCCCTCCACTTTCGATTATGTCGATTGCATACTCCGAGAACAGGGGCAGAATTCTTGGATACTCAAAGAAGAATTTGTGCGTAAGATTGCAGGACACAACTGTCCCAGATGAGCTTAGGAAATATAGAATTTCTTCGTCGTTTTTATGGATGATTACTGATGAATATTGCTTACATGGGTTCCTCTGCAAATTGGTGGAAATTACGTTCCCGCACTTGCTCAAGAAATACAGAGAGAAGTCATCGTCAGTTTCGATTTCAGTTTCAACAGGACTGTCAATCTTCTTACTGAGAATGGCGTCTTCTTCCCATTGATCAGTGCTGGAGTTGTAGGTTCTGAAAGAGAGGGTTGAATATGGGTATTCCCCGCCCCCGGAGAGTGACACGAGCTTGAATGATTCAGTTGAAGGTGAGGTCATTGCAATGGCCTGAAGGTGCTTGCTTTTTTTCCACTGAGAATCTAATGAGGCTAGCCGACGGCACGAGCTGGTGACAGGGTTGCAGGCTATGAATTCGCCAGGTGCACGGTGGAAACAGATGAGTCCACCAGATGCTGCAACAGGAATGAAACTGCTGCAAGAAGCCTGGTACTGTTTTTCTTGACGGAGTGGCAAAGAATTAAGCTTTTTCCAGGCTTTTTCAGTAGAGTCGAAGACAATGGGGTGGTAATTTAGGTGGGATTGAGAATCAACCATGAAAAACCAGGGATCCCGGGCTGGAATCTGTAAGCAAGCAAGCTTGAAAGCAGCAGAATCTGCCACTGATTTCCATTTCTTGCACACTGAAGTATTGCGAAAGAAAGTAGATGTTGGCAGCCATGAAAGAACCCTTTCAAGAACATCTTGATTGAGCTCATCTAATGGAAATCTCGCACCTTCATCTTCACACATTGCTGGTAATTTTCTCTTTTGACCCCTATCCATTTCTTGAACTTATTTGTGGGGATGTGAAACGAAGTACAAAATGCAAGATTGGAGTATGTTGGAAGAGGACAATATAAAGGAGAGTGTGAGTAAGGAGGAAGTTTCCTAAAGGGATTAGAATTTGTGGTTGACAAAGAGTAAAGTAGAAGAATGCATTGACAAAACATTTGTTGTCACGGATGGGAATGGGAGAAAAAGAAAAAGCCGAAAAGGTAAATGTTAATTAGGCCTCAACAGAACCCAAGAAAGGAGAAGTCCCTCTCATCCCGGCGCCGCTGGGGTTTTGCTGACTTCTTGTGACAAAAAGAACATTACAAAGGGACCCTATGCTCAATTTTTGCTATTCTTTTTTTCTCATTACTCTTTTGATGCCAATGCATCTATGTCACTCTTGTTTTTATTCGACTCTCGAGTTTCGACTATCGGGTAGGCTTAGCGAATTTTACTGTCAACGTTAACATAGGTAATCCAAGTAGGGGTTTCAAGATGAAGTTATTTAGGTCAATGTTGGTATGACCACTATCTATAACCGCCTCCGTTGCCTTCACATCAGGCGAAGGATTAAGAACTTACTACAACTTATGTAAATGTAAAAGTTTTCGTCCTTAGTTGTGTGAACTTGGAAATAAGTTCCAGACCTGTACTTTCCCAACTCGAGGAAAAAAACATTTATTATGCAATCTTATTTACATAAATTTACTGAATAAGCATCAAAGATTTTTCGCTGTATTTTACCTTAATAAACTATAGTAGTCTAATCGACTTAACAATTAGTCGATTATTATATGAAATCTAATACGTTGATGCAATTACGTTTAACGTGAAGATGCAAAAATGTAGAGTTGTGTGAACTTGGAAATAAGTACTAGACCTATACTTTCCCAACTCTTGAGGAAAACAACATTTATTATGCAATCTTATTTACATAAATTTACTTAATAAGCTTCAAAGATTTTTTGCTGCATTTTACCTTAATAAACTATAGTAGTCTAATCGACTTAACAATTAGTCAATTATTACATGAAATCTAACACTTTGACACAATTACGTTTAACGTGAAGATGCAAAAATGTAGACAAATACAAGAAGTACCAAAAAAAAAACAGAATAAATGTATCAAGAGAGAAAAGTTTGGGGGGGGGGGGATGGGGATGGGGATGGGGGTAACTTCCATAGAGCAAAAAATAGCATTTACATTCCCTTGATAAAGTTTGACATTCTTCAAGTGTCCCGTGCATCTAACCCTCGTGCATGGAATTTTTCTTTATACATAGAAATACTTTAGTATAATATTTTAGTTTTGTCAGCATTTATAGTCAAAATGTAGAATCCAAAGCTCTGACTTTTGTTACCAGCATAGTTTATGTTATTTTGTAGGGAGTAATAGCATTGGATGCTTCAAGGGTCAGAGAAATGATTAAGAAATGAAGAAAAGCCATGAATTCCGGTCACTTTTTCTCGTGTGCTGTACAGTAATCTCGTGAATTGTGGGAAAAAAGCAAGTTTTGGCTGATATTGAGAAACAATTGTCAATTTGTTCTAAGTAAAACGAATTCCAGAATCAAATGGAAACCTCTAACCCATTTTCAACAATGGCGGACGCTCCACGCTTTCTAATTTTTTTGTTTTTCATTTTTTTTTAGAAGGATTATTAATTCTAGGCTTGGGCTGTGGCATGATTTTCTTATCACATGTGTACAGATCACATAGATACTAAAGTGGACAATGAGTTTGTGTATTTTTAACACAAGGATTGAGTTAAAATATATTTTAGATAATCAACCTTAAATCTTAATTGAAATTAGAAAATTATCAATTTGATTTTTGAAATTGGAATTAAACTAACACTTTAAAAATAAATAACTTTGAAGTAATAAAATTTATGAGAAAAATATGCTAGCTAGAGTCGATAATTCAGTACTTTATTTTCCCTTATTCATACTTTAATATAAATGCTTAACAATAATTAATGTGATTTTTGAATCTCAATGTTCCTATTTTGATTTAATTGTTCAAACGCATAAATGTATTATGACTGTACAATTTTGTTTTCTTCAAGTGTTAATAATACTTTAAATGCTTTTTTTATGTATAGCACATTCCTAATCAGTTTAACTTTAGAACACACCACAACAATCTTACAATTATTGATCAAATAATTGTAGAGATGAGTAAATTTGATTTAACTGCTCAAATCAATAAATTTTATTGATTTAAACAACAATCAAAACATGGAATCTGGAACATATGAGTTTCATCAAGATCCTAACATAAATAAATCTAGCCTAGAAACAAAATTGAAGATAAATAACTCCAAGAATTGGTAGAATTCATAACCCGAATGGAAAAATTATTCTTCTTGTTGCATAAATCTTCAATCTTGCACCCTGCTAATTGGTTCTCTCAAGAAATTGGTAGAGCTTTGGTATGGAATTATGGGATTCAAGAACCCTAATCTCGTGCATTATGTTCCATATATATATATAGGGGAAGAAATCTGGTTGAATTGGGAAAGAAATAGCAAAATCTGGATTTTAAGCACAAAATCTCGGCACAAACGGAAAGCCCCGCCATCGCATGGCTGATGGTTCGTGATCGTGAGCAAGGGTCGTTTCATGTTCTTTCTAACTTTAAAGCGACCACGCGATTGTTTGCTTTCTAGTTGCGTGATCATATGGTTATCTAACATTTCTTTTGATCCTATGACTTCTATATCTTTATGACTTGTCCTTTTCCAAATTGCGCATTGGATCCTTCTCTTCTGATTCAGTCATTTGAATCCTTATACTTCTGAATTTCCTCAATTAACTCCTTCCATATCTCAATTTCTTCAATTAAGCCCTCAAATATCCGTCTTCTTCCAATTTAGCTCCACTTTGAGTCTCGATTGGCCTCATCAACTTCCACTTTGCACACTTTAGTCCAAATAGCTCTATATTAAGTCTTTATTCATCTCCATTCTTTCATTCTCATGACTTTGGAATAATTTATGCAATAATAACAAATAACAACGAAATCAGTAGAATTTATTCTTAAATGACGATATAATATCTTAATTTTAGCATCTAAATAAGTGTATAAAATACACTTATCAAACACCCTCAAACTAGAATAATTGTTCGTTCTCAAATAGATTAGAACTAAAATATAAATTGATAACAAAACAAACAATAATAAATTGTCAACTTACTTTCCATATGCCACAAGTCCGAATAAAAAATACACTTTAAAAAGGAAAGTTGAACAACAAAATAAAAATTATTTCTACTTATCCGATGCTCGACACTTTATGTGTGTGTGAATAGCCAAAATTAAATGCATAATCATCTATAAATATACCTAATATAGTGTGGCTTATGATGAAAGTAAAACTCGAATCCCATGTCATCAAATAATGATTTTCTTTTTATTTTCCTTGCATCTCTCATATATGATCACATCCTCATGATTTTCTCTCCAATCTTGAGGTTCCTTCTATTTACGTGATTTATAATCATTAATAAATTGCATTTTCGACACAAGGCGGTTAGAATAAGATAAATCAGCGTTAAAGCTCGATGTTAAGCAGTTTCCTATTTCGCACCCTCGGTCTCTAAAACTCTAGCCTCAAAGTTTATACTAAGCACTTTATTTTATTCTTTTCTTTCTTTTGTACAATACTTTCTCATCAAGCTTTATAAGTGACCTATGTAACGAGCTTTAGGCCGAATGCTTTAGTGTTAGTCCAAGAGTAATTAACTAAGAGGGGGATGAATTGATTTGTAAAACTTTTTCGATAAATAATTTCGAACTTAATAACCAATAAATACAAGTAGAAACACTTAGTGTTATAAGAGATGTAAAGTAACTCAACTATCAATGTAAAGTGTTATAAAGATGTAAACTTAATTAATAAAGCAAGTATAACACTTAAAGATAGTATTGAACAATATAGATTGATAGAAATGATTAATTACAATGTAAGTAAGTAAAATGGAATAGAAGATGTAAATGATATTTTAAGAAAGTTCAATCAAACAACTTGATCTACGTCCTCTGTTACCAAGCTCTCCGTCATGAGCAAGGCTAAATTCACTATTATGGTAAGTTACAACAAGGAGTACCAATCCTTATGTGACGTACAATAAGAAGAACTTATCCTTAAGTGGCTTACAGTAATGAACACTTATCCTTAGATGAATTACAACAAAGAGCACCTATCCTTTAACAATAATCGAGCATTAAACGGACCACGAAATTACCCAAATATAATGAATTGATTTACAATTGAAATAACTCTCTTGACAAATGATATACTCAAATTAAGTCTCAAGAGAGTGAGGTTAACACTTCAATAAGTAGAAAAGTATTAAGTTAGAGTGTTAGAGAAAAACTTTGATGCAAATGATAGTGAAAAGTTTAATGCAATTAAACAATGTTTCTCAAAGAATATAATCTCTTATTTCAAAGAATATAATCTCTTGTTCAATGATGGAATATGTTAAGTACCAATAGATGCTAATACTTGAATAATTAACAATAAATTAAGCTTAAAGTATTTTAGACAATGGAACTTTGATGAATCAAATTATAATGAAAATGTAATACAATTAATCAAAGTTATTTCAATAGAAATTCTCTCTTTAAAAGATTGAAATAAGTTTAGAACAAAGAGAGACTTACATTTCAATTCCAATATATGATGATAAGATTTATAAGAAGTTTATACAATATAAACAAGAATCTTCGCAAAAAAAATTTCTTTTAAAAAACTTTGATAAGTTTGATAAAACTAAGTAGATCAATCAAAATTTTCCAATTAAGATAAAAGAATATAAATCAAGTAAGAATAACGAAATTTTCACTTGCAAGCTTTCTTAAAATCTCATCTTGGTTGTTAGAACTGAATGCAAACGAGATGGCTATATATAGATCAAGAAACTGGAACTCAAACAGTCTTGGTCAATCAGTTCGATTTACCTAAAGTTCAATATAGTCGTTACACATTTCAAACGGTTAGAATTTCGGCTGAGCATTTTTGCCATTTCGGTCGAATAGAAGTTCAGTCGACTGGTATACTTCGATCGACTGAAGTATGGAAATTTTGGAAATAAATTTTTATATCAAAATTAGGCTTGAGCATTTTAACCGAAACTAAACCTCCCGAACCGAAACCGATCCGAAACTGGAGGTTCTAGTTCTGTTCCAAAAATATATATATTAGGAACTGGAATTGAAAATCAAAAACCAACTGGATCCGGATAGGTTCTTGGAGCAGAGTTGTGGATACCTGAATGGAACTGATTTTTATATTGTTTGTTATTTTTTACAATTTATACGATGATCAAAAAATTACAAAACTTAAAAATCTTATTTAGGTAGTAATTATTCTAAAACTATAGAGTATAGCACTAAGAAATCAAGACTTGCTCCTACTCTTTTGTCTCTTATCTCACACTAGATTGTTGCATTTCATGGGTTAGTTTAATTTTTTCTATTTGGGATTTCTATGAATCAAAAAGTTCAAGCTATGGTTGTAATTTAAGTTGATAAATTAAAGTTTTCATTCTTTGCAATTTATACCTTTCATTTTATTGCGTTGTTTACAAACTTAATTGTTTTTTTTCCATAATGTTTCATGATTGAACTTGATATATTCATAATTTGGACTGTAGTCTACCTTTTTGTTATCTCAATTTCATTGTTCTTATTTGAAATATATAATTAGTCTCCACTATTGAGTTGAGTAGCTTGGTTTCTTAGCTGAATTTTCTCCCTATACAAATATTGTTGAGTAGTAGTATGTTAGATATACATATCGAAAAGGATTATATGAAAATATTTATTAAATGCATACATAAAGAAAATATTATGGATAGAACCGAACTTGAATCGGAACCGAATGTTTGGGATTGGGTTTGGTTCCAAAAATTACATGAACCCAAATAGTTCTATTGAAATACTCGAAGTATAATGGGTGGATCCGAGTATTGAAATACCCCAACTCATCCACCCTACGCCCAGACCAGATCAAAATGTTCATTTTTCCAAATTCTATTTCATATTATGTATCAAAAGACATTTTTATGCAAGTGATTAAATGTTATTGATACATGAAAATCATTTTTGAGTTTATTGGAACTCATCGCTAAAGATTTAGAGCATTATACCTTTACGTAGGTCTAGTCAACTTAAACTCGAGCTCTAATCTTGTATGCTTGAATTCTTGATCTTCATGTCATGTTTTACGTTTTTAATCTTAATTTTGAATATCTTCAATTCTATCTTGATCTATGAATGGCTTTGATCTTCGCGTCTTGTGTGCTTGAGCATGAATCTTTGATTTTTACATTTTGAGAGACGATTTAAAAATAGAATGCTTTGAAGAATATCATTACATGAAACATTTGAATCATATGTGTTAACAACACAAGATAAACTTGTTTATTATGATAAAAAAAAATAACATTAAGTTAAACAGGGGTCAACATTTAGGGCACCAGGTCTTGAGAACCCTTAACGACTTAATTACCCGAGTCACCAAGGCTACAAAGAATAGTAAATGATGTTTTTGGTTGAAAACTCCCAAATCACATGCATTTAGGGTATCATCTTTTAACACTCTTAAAAGCTAAACTGCTCAAGTGAAAGAGGTTACGAAGAGAAGAATAAGACTAATTTTATGTAGCTAGTGATGGCTTATACGTTGACTAAAACCCCCTTAATTAAAGGCATATTTTAAGAACTTCAAACCCTTAACCCTTTATGCCTACCTATACTAATCTTTCAACACAAATTGTTCTTGAGAAAGTTTGGTTTCTATGTAAAGGTTAGGATTCCTATATATTTAAGCTTAGGGATTATAGAGTCAATCCTAGGTCCGATTTCATATAAATACCCCACATATGTGAAGTATATCCATACACAATTAATAATTCGACATTGACTATGTGCTCAATTTTCATAAAGTCTAACATGAATAAGCAGTCAATGACAATTCAAGTTTAAATGCTATCCAGTATTCTAACTAAAGCAAAAATTCAATCCAAACTACATGATAAGCAGTAAATAAATCAACATTTTTTTTATTTTTAGAAATTTTTATTCCAAAAACCGATTGAATGCTTAGATAGACAGCAAATGAATGAGATTCTCACTCACAAACTAGAAAAATACATTTCCCCCAATGTATGGCAAAAATATATAACAAATAAAAGCAATACAAAGAATATGAGTCAAAGTATTTTTCGGGTTTGAAGGTGCATTGTCATGATATGATCTCCTCTTGAGTTGTTTGGATGTCCCAACCATGTCCTTGCCTTTTTCTATTCGGTTTGTGGCGCCCCTTACACATGATGGATAATCAATATTAGTAACATACACATCCTATAAATATTGAAACAAAACAACAAAACACCCCCAAAGTAGGATATAGCAGAATAATTGAATGTAGAACATGTGGGACTAATAATCTTCATCCTCGAACATATGAAAGTATATGACTAGGTCTACAACATATTCAAAATTTAGGTCAAATGTAGGTTGTTTGGGTTGGGAAAAGGGGTGATGAAATAGGTGATGTGAGGCTGTTTTAACCTACAGTGGTGCAGTGGTGTCAAGCACAGTATGTCATGAGGTGCATTCAAGTGAATTTCAATTTTCATACGTTAAAAAAGTGTGAACCGTGAACTTATGATGAGCATCATGACATAAAGAGAATCACTCGAAAATATTTGCAAAAACTCGAGGAAGAACTCATTGAAGAATTTTATCAAATACCTAACATACATTAACAGTTTATAAGGAAAATCATAGCTTTGGACACTTGAATTTAATCCCCAAAAAAAAAAAAAAAAATTCCACCTAAAATCAAAATTCAATTCTACCAGATTCTAGCATAATCCCATCATCCATCAATCCATATATTTCAAAATTTAAAAACTTAGGAAAGTTGAATTTCTTATGCGAAATCCACAAGGTTGAGAATTCATACCTTTAAATATATTTTTGGATGGGATAAGAATTATATTTCCTACTCAATGTAATGTTGAAGATGCAGATTTCGTATAAAATTGGAATTGGGGTGATTTGAGATGAGGGAGACGTGTTATGATATGGATTTTGAAAATACACTACTTCCTGATTTTGAAGCAAAATCTTGCCCAGATTACAACCGCGTTATTGCGTGGGTTTAATCTTAGTGTTTGTTGATTTATAAGACTTTCGCACGATCTCGTGGTTCACTGTAAAATCCAAAAAATCTTTGTTTCTTGCAAAATCCATGTTCAATCCTTGTGTATCATGATGCGTCAACCTTCTTCGTAAAAGTGTTTTCATGTTATATGCTCAAAATTATGCTTTTGATCATGAGGAATGCTGATAAGTATATTTTATACACTTATTTATATGCTAAAATTAGGATTATGTTGTTGTTCATGAATAAATTCTACTTAATTTGCTGTTATTTGTTATTATTTCAAAAAATATCCAAAGACCAAGTGAATGAAGCAATTGATGGAAAAGAAGAGCTTTTGGATGTTAATTGGAGCTTAATTGGACAAAATGTAAGTTGTTTAGGTCAATCAGGACCCAATTGGTGCTAACATGGAAGAAGTCAAGAGTACAAGAGCTTAATTGAAGAAATCAAGAGAAGAAATGACTCAATTGAAGATATTCAAAAGTTTAAGGACTACACTGCTCAAATTTGAAGTTGAGGACATGCCGCACAATTAAAAGAAAGGACCAACTTAAATGGAATGACAAAGTTGAGAAAAGAAACAACCACGCGGTCGCAGGTCGTAAACATGCGCGATCGCTCCCACATGTTTTAAAACAACCCGAGGCTAAAACACATCTCTACGTGATCGCGGGTAAGCCTACCACGCGATTGCACGGTGTTCCGGCGCCTTGACAGGGCGGAGTTCTGACCAATTGAACTACAATCCCAAGGAAATAAGGGATCTAGCAAAAAATTTAATTATTTTTTTATCTTCGTATTTCGTATGGGGTATTTTGGAAGGACAAGGGGGTGATACCATCTCATGTTAGATTGGCAAATTATTGGGCCGAGCTGGATTTGAACCAGCGTGCATGTTAAAACCCTAATCTCGGGAAAAATCAAAGGGAGGAAAGACGGAACAGAAAAGACACGAAATTTGGGCACTCTCTTTCTCAAATCCACACACAATTCATCTATCCATTGAAGGGACGAGAACGAGATAAAAGAAGAAAGCAAGGAGAGAGATTGAGGATTACAACGAGGGGCCCAACTTCTTGGTGCAAGATTTCCCTTCTCCTTTGTTATTTTCATGAACTCAAATATGTTTTATTTCTTTTATTACGCTTATAATTCTTTTGTGATGTGTAAATAATTTACTAGTTGGGATGAACGATGTAGCCTAATCTTATTTTATTAATTTAAAACTTTAAGTTTTGCATATTTTTCCATGTGTTGATTTATTTATTGTGTTTAATGTTTGAATTAATCGACCAGTAATTTATAGGTTTTATGGGTTGCTTTCATAACTCGAGGGGTGGGCTAACGACTTAGATAATGGTAATAAATCTGGAAATTTCAACAAAATGATAGAGATATAAATGTGTGGTTACATGCAATCAATTGTGAATTACTAGGAAATTTTATGCATTTTGCTAAGGAATAATTTCAACCCTCTATAGAAATATATGGCTGACTTAGTGATATGATCCGAAGTAGGAGACCAAAGGAGAAGTCGACCTATCGGCAATGCGACAGTGACCTACGCGAGAAACGGCACAAGTTTCATGTTGGAAGCGAGCCGAGGAGACAAAGGGATCGAGCCTAATCAAAAGGGTTAAGGTTTGGTGACCAAGAGCACATTCACGGCCGTAAAACCAGTGTTCACGGCCGTAACAGCTACATTCACGGCCGTAACTTTGCTATCGCACGGCCGTAACAACCAATTCACGGCCGTAACGGAGTTAGGCAATTTTTATTCAGAAGGTGTCTTACGACCGTAAGAACCAATGTCACGGCCGTAAGAGTAAAAAGCAGTTTTGGACCAGAGGGTTAATTACGGCCGTAAGGTAGATTTTCACGGCCGTAAATTCCGCCGCGTTTTAATTTGTGTTTTGCGGCTAGGGTTAATTTTGGACGCGTTTTTTAGGTTATATTATGTTTTCTTGTCATTGTAAAAAAACAACTTTGAATTATTGAATGAATGTGAGATTTTTCTCTCTCGAAAAGGAGGATTCCTTTTTTCTTATTCTTGAAGAACAGTTTATAGAACTTATCAAATATTTTTCCTGAATGTTTGTGGCGTTCCAATCAGAAACTTATCAAGGAGTTTGGCATCCCTTGTGGCGTTTCGAAAACCTCGGTTCTTCAATCCGCATCGTCAAATTATTGCGTCGTGATTGTTGGGTCCAGGTCCTACCGTCAATCTTATTTTAATTTCCGTCTATTTATTCGTGTTCTAGTTATTTTTAGTGTCAGATCTGATTTAGATCTTTCCTAGGGTTTTAAATTTCGTTATTCCGCGTGTTCGACGAGATTCCCCGACCGGGATCGCGTCATCTAGTTAGATAGAATCGGTTTAAAATCGAGAGAGAAATTTCAATATACATCAGTGAATTCAATCGAACACATATATAGGAATAAAACTGGAATATTGGAATTAAAAGTATTTATAATCGATCACTTTTTAAAATTCAAGATTTTGCTTTATCTTTAGTGTGGGGGTGTTGGTATTGAGTTTTCTCAGTTTCTTTATGGTGTTTATGTCTCCTAATATTGTTTATCACTTATTTTCGAGGAACACGCCACTTAAAACACTTCGAATAAAGCTTGGAAATACAAGAAAATGGTGAAAAGCATCTAAGTAACATCAAAGAAAAGCTTCAATGATTGCATCTCCTCTCCAAATTCGGAAAGTACTTGAACCTCTCTTTTATGTGTTTTGTTTAAATTGATAGATCAACTTGAAATACATTGAGGACAATGTATTGTTTCAGTTTAGGGATGGAATTCTGTGTTTCTCATTTGCCATATAATCTGATTTTGCTAGAATTCATTCACTTTTATGGGATTTTAAAAAATAAAAGTTTGGAAATTTAAAAAAAAAGTTGTTGATTTATTTATTGCCTATGATATCATTCGTATTGAATGTGTGCTTTAATTAGAATTTTGGATAGCATGTGGATGTAAATGTTTTCCAAATTACTTGTTCATGTTTGACTTTTCTACATCTGAGCACATAGCCATGATCGAATTATTACTTGTGTAGAGATTTATTTAGCATATATGGGACAATTTTAAACTTTTTGACCTAGGTTTGACACTATGATGCCTAACCTTAGACCAATAGGTGTCCCAACCTTTTAAACTCAGAGTCTAAACTTGGTCAACAGTAGTTTGGAGGTGGGATGTTTTGTGAAGGTAGGCTGAAACTTTTGAAGGTCTGATGTTCCTGAAATGTGTCATCGGTTAAAGAAGTCTTGGTCAATGAGTACAAGCCAGCACTAGCTACTCAATAAATTAGTCCTATTTTTCTCTTCTTAGCTTTTTTTTTTTTTTTACTCCAGCAATTATACTTTTAAGAGTGTTAAAAAAACTTGATACCCTAAATTATCTCAGTTTGTGTGATCAGCCTAAATTTTGCTACATGGATCAACTAGAAAGTGTAAGGGAGAGAGGACTTACACATAAGATATTAAAACATTTTTAACTTTTTTTTATCGTATTCGTGACTTGGGTAAATATTTTTTTGAAGGTTCTCCAAACCTGGTGCCCTAAAGTTGTTTGACTTGGGAGTCACCAACTTAAAACTCGCTATAGGGGTCACATAGAAAGTAAATGAGGAAAGTGTTGCACAATGACGGGTAAGAGACAATGACAAAAAAGAAAAAAAGAAAAAGTCATCCATTAAGAGTAAAATAAAGTGCACGATATAAGCTTTAGGACTAGAATTTCGGAAACTGAAGGCATGAAATAGGGAACTGCTTACCATCTATCTTTTTGGCTGACTTAGCCAATTCTGACCAGTCTTTGTGGAAAAATGCAATGTTTGATATTTAGAAACCAAAATAAGTAGAAGGAACATTGAGGTGCGAGAGAAAACCATAAGGAAGTGATCATACCTGAGAGATGCAAGAAATTGAAAGAAAAGCATTGTTTGACCACTTGAGATTTGGGTTTATACAAATTTTTAACCACACGTTGTTTAGTTTATTTTGATATGAGTATGCATTTGATTTCGACTATTCACGGAACAAAAGATTTTATCATGTTATCCGGTTTTCTCTTCAAAAGTTATGTTTGATATGAACTTGAGGCATATAGAAAGCAAATCATCTGTTGAATAATTTTGTTGTTACCCCTTGTTTTGAGTTTATATTGTTATTTTCAGTTCCATTTTGTTCGAGGATGAATAATCATTCTAGTTTGGGGTATTTTATAAACTTATTTATATGTTAAAATTAGGATATTATATTATTGTTTATTAAAAATTCTACCTAATTTACTGTTATTTGTTATTTGTCGTTCAAGTAGTCAAGTCCTTAGTAGACTGGAGAATATTCGTCAGGCCCTAGAGAATGGTCGTTTTATTCTAGAAAAGGGTCGTTTGGTTTTGAAGAACCATGTTCGATGCTGCTTTCGAGTTAGCCATGAAAGAAACCCGGTATGGACCCTGGGGTGGTACAAACACAGCATAGGCTGCGTGCTGCTCAACCATAATACCCTCTCCAACACCACCAACCTCCCAGTGTGTACCCTCTACCTTGGCAGCACCACCAACACCCTGACCATGTCTATTAGTAGCCTGTAGAGCCTTCAATACCCAGTTTCCGTTCCCGGGATGACTCTCAACATACCCCATCTTGCATATGTGGATTGTAATATTCCATTGCATGACCTAATCACGTGGAAGAAAGATGCATCACAATGGACACAACATTTTGCAGAGAATGTTGTTAGCTTTCCATTCCATGAAAGCTATGTTGTGATAATGCATTGTTATCTCATTATGCTACACAATTAAGGGAAACATAAATAACAAATAAATTTACATAATTTTAAAATTTCATGAGACTCGTGTGAACAAGAGAAATCTACATATCATGAACTCAAATTTAAATAAAACGAGCACCAGTCTTAAGTTACTAACTTGTAGTAATTGTGAATATGAGAAGGTTGTCAGTATGGAATATTATAGTTCTTGTGATGTGGTAAAGATAGGAGCACATACTGATAGACACACATACTGGTAGGTGATGTGATCCAGACCAGGCAACGAAGGGCGAAGTCGAGCCATCAACAATATGATAGTGATCTACGTGCAAAACGGAGCAAGTACCGTGTTGGGATCGGGCCGAGAAGAGGGACGGATCGAGCCGAATCGAGTAAAAGAAATTGTTTATGCAGAAAAGACCCTACGGCCGTAATGGAAATTCTTCACGGCCGTAAAACATGTATTCACGGCCGTAAATCTTACAATCACGGCCGTAATCAATTAACGAGGAAAAATGAAGATTTTCTGCAGAACGAGGCTTACGGCCGTAAGCTTGGAAGTTACGGCCGTAAAAGGAGCATTTCACGGCCGTAAAAGAATTATTCACGGCCGTAATTGAGTAGCGGCCAGATTTTTCGGATTTTCAATTATTTTGTTTCCTTTTATTATTTTTTGTTATTTTCCTAGTTTAGAATTTTAGTATAATTAGAATTCTATTTTGAGTAAATTAGATGATAGGTTATTTTCCTTATTTATACGCTTTTTCAATTCATTGTAAACAGTTAAGATTGATTTTGAGATTAATATAGTTGAGAGAGTTTTCTCCAATTGAAAGGTTGAGGAGTCCCTTTTGTGTTCTTCAAGAACAAATCCGACTTATCAAATATTGTGGAAATATTTGTGGCGTTGTACTTATCAAATATTCGCGAGAATATTTGTGGTGTGTCCGATTAGAATCTTATCAAGGAAATTGACAAGTCCTTGTGGTGTTTCGAAAACCTTGGATCTCGATTCCGCATCGTCAATTTCTTGCGTCGTGAATCTTGGGTTAAGGTCCTATCGTCAATCTATCTTTTAATTTCTGTTCAATTATTTGTGTTCTTGTTATTTTTCGTGTCAGATCTGATTTAGATCTTTCCTAGGGTTTTAGATTTCGTTATTCCGCGCGTTCGACGAGATTCCCCGACTGGGATCGCGTCAGTAGGGATATAGCTTTCTACTTCTTCAATTACAAGAGCAGGATTTAGAAAACAATAATAAAACAAACATGGACTATAATGATTATCTATAGAGTGCAAACTCGTATGAAATTCCACATAAATATTAAAACATACCTTTGTTCTCTTCAAATTTGACTTTAATGGACCATTTTTCTGAAGTTTCTTAAGCGCACCTTGGTTTTAGAGTAATTTTGATCCAGAATTTCCCTTCATATAGTTTATTTGAAGCTCCACAGTCAGGTACTAGCTGAGTTATATGGTGGTAAATAACATTACTTCCATTGCTCGATTTTTCTATGCGTAGCTATTTTGATCGAAATTTGATCCACTCCATAACCGATCATTTTGCTCATCATCATCGTCGTCGTCTGTAGCTAGGTCTACTACATTGACGAGGGATTGACACATCCTGTCATATCTCAATTGCGCATGAGTACTATCAAACCATCGTAGTGGACTGTGACTCTCGTGTGAGAACTTAAGAAATTCCAGCCACATCATTATTTTTAAGCCTCTTTTTCACATGTGCACTCAATTCACAGTTGCATCTATACAACCTGTACTTTGAAGGACTTGTTATATGATTATGTTGAAGATAAACTTTGTTAATTCTTCACGTTCCATTAATATCTGAAGATCCCATTAGCCTAGCTTTATAATCGAATTGAATAGTTGCTTGTGACTTCACTGAACCGATTATAGTATTGTTTCTTCGACCTTCATGGCTACATGTGAATGTCACATTTCTTACAATTCCATAATCTTCCCATTTTGAGTTCTTCTTTCTTACTAAAAAGCCTACTTGATAAGAATATTTTTTGTAAAAATAAAATATTTCGTTCTCATCCTTAAATTTCATCCATTCCTGATAAACAATTGCAACATCTCCTACTAAAATTTCATTTTCCGTTAAACTCATATTGTCTTTACTGCCTCATAATCGAATTCTCCCATATTTTTGCAATCCAAATCTTCCAAATCTTCAACAATTTCCTTCTTTGCAGAAAAATTAGAGGTAACATTCAACAATTAAAAAAATCGAGAAACTAATGCAATACTAGTTAATCGATTGAAAATGAAACATTATATAGTAACAATAAAATACTTAAATACAAAACTAAAATTAAACTTTGCTGATAAAAAATTATAATTTATGTAGTAAAAACAAATATAGTTACAAAATTAATTACTACTGGTAAAGTGCTCTTCCAAAAATACGAAGAATTCTTGGTGATTAATTATACCTTTGTCCATCATCCAGTCAATGTGAAAGCAAATAGTTTGAACAAGAGCTTCAAGGTAGGGATGTAGCTTTCTACTTCTTCAACTACAAGAGCAGGATTTAGAAAACAACAATAAAACAAACATGGACTATAAGTTCGAGATTTTCAGTCCATTACAACAAGATTTAGTGAACTCAACATACCTTTGTTCTCGCTAAAGATTTGGTCATTTAGATTGGGTGAAGTTAATTGAGAGGATTTCATTTATATTTCATTTCAATTTAACTTGCATTTGTAATATTGCAATTGCATTTCATAGGCTAGATGAATTGCAATTCATGTAGACCAAATAATGTCATTTTAAGAAACTCCAGCTTGGCCTCTATAGCCCATGATGTAAACAAACATGTACAAGTAGCTTTATTCTCCTTATATATCTTTAAAAAAAAAAAAAAAAATCAACATAAATTGATAATATTATTCACACTAATCTTTACTTAGCATATGTTCTTTAAAGCAATCATCACAATTTATAAATAACACAATTTCTCAAACCACTTTTTAACCACATATTTTCTCTTTACATTTTTTAATCACACATTTTACAAAAATAAATAAAAAAATCAATTTATAAATACTATTGATGCTATAAAATTTTCTGACATTTACGTGATAAGATCTGAAGCTGCTTAATCACTGGAAAAGATTGTATGATTTGCCTTTAACCTGCAAAAAATGCTAGGAGGATTCTCTCCGTCACCACTCCGGTGTGAGAGTTAGTTTTCTAGAGAGAGTGTGAGAATAGAGAGGAAAATATAAACTAGGTAATTGTGTTGATAATGAATGAATCTCCTTTTTTTTTTTTTTTTTTTTTATCAAATGAGCTCTATTTATAGGGCTCAAAACCCGTTACCTTTTCCTAATATGAGAAGGAGTCCTCATCAAAACGAATTTACCTTTTAAGAGAAAAGTCCTTATAAAGTTCGGACTTTCCTTTTTGAGAAGTTGCTTATAAGAATATCCCTAATTTATTGATTCCAAGATCCAGCCCATTTACGAAGCCTACAGATAAAGGATAATTCGTGACCTGCTTATATGGGCCTGATGTATAACAAGGCCAATCAAGTACGACCTCCAGATCCATGGTCAAAACAGATGGATTTAAGGTCGGACACTCTAAAAAATCACATGAGCTTGTGATGGAGAATATCTTGATAAGGTCGGCCATATGGGCCGATCTAAGGGTCTTGGTTTGGCCGACCTTTGATAATTTAGCCCACAACCCTGTTCTTGAATGAGATCGAAAATTCATACGGATCAATTATAGTGTTGTCAAATAGAGCCTTAATTACAAGCATGAAACTTGTTTTCTACATTCAAAAACTATTATATATATATATATATATATATATATATATATATTAATTAAAAGTGATAGTAATTGTCAATCAGTATATCGATCCTACATTATTTTTCAAATTTTATTTCAAAACTCAGATTACACTCCATTTGGTAAACCGTTTATAGACAAAATATTTTCTCAAATTACTTTTTAGCCACACATATTTCTCCAAACTACTTTTCAATCATATACTTTACATTAAAAGTATCATATTTTTTTGTTTATAAACAACAAACAATTACCAAACAGATGTTAAAACATAAATAGGTAAGCAAACTATTCAAATCCTATATACAATCTAATAGCATGTTTGATAACTTATTTATAAACAATACATTTTTTCAAATCGCTTTTTATTTATACACATTTTTTAAAATCAATTTTTAATCTTATCTCGAAAACAACATATTATTTATTTATAAACAAATATTTTTTTATCAAACATATGCTACAATTTTTCAATTAGCGATCACCCACCAAGTTAATTGTTTTTCGTAATTGATTTTTTGTATAAAAAAAGTTTTTCAGTTTTTTAGTTGAGCCAGAGGTGGACCCAGAATTTTTTTCAACGTGGGTGGTAATATTCTTTTTTTTTTTTTTTTCAAAATCTGGGAAGGACTGGAAAATAATTACTTCAATTATTGTAAAACGCTTTATTAGTTCTACTAATGAAGTGTTATATTGTATTAGCTTATTCCTTCAAAAATAAAAAATTAGGATTATGACAAAATGACAAATTATGTAAATAGTTCTGAAGTTTAGGATTAATTGTGAAATTCTTTTCCCAAAAAAGTAGAAAAATGACAATTAGTTGTCAAGTTGAGATTCGAGCCAATTTACATTGTGACCACCATGAGAATCTTTACCACTTAATTTACATTCTTTTTAATGTCATAATATTAATTTTTATTCTTTAATAGTAAATATATATTGAAAAAAAACCAAAAATGGAAAATTTATATTGTTGTCGGATCCAAAAGTTTAGGTGAGGTGCACGCCTATGCTGGGCTAAAGGTGGATCCACCCTTAAGCCCTTATTTGAAACTCATTATAAAAAGTTTTTGTGGAAAATATAATTTAAAATATTTATTTTTTGGAGAACGTGTGACTAAAAAATAAAGAAAAGTTTTTGACTCACATGTGATATTATTTTATTAAAACTATGTGGTTGAAAAGAAGAGAATGAAAAAATAATTTAAATTTTAATGGGAATCAAACATGGGCTAAATCACCAGACAGTTCGAGTTTTAATACATTGTATGAAATGATATTCTAATCAATAAAAAAAATATGTATACTACTTATTTAATAATTATGTCATTTTTTTTTAAAAAAAGTGACACAATGTCACTAATTTTTTTAAAAGAATGACATGTACGTGACTTTCTCAATTAAACACAAATTAAAAACTTAGAACAAATGCATGATTTATTAATTTTATTCTATATGTAGTCTCTTTGTGATTAAGTTGTTCTTTTATTGCCTAAACATAGTAAACAACCTAATCTTATTAGAAACATAATATCCGATAAGTTGAAAATGATAAAAAGTTTCAAATCTAAAAAAAAAGTGGCAAATACTAAAAAACATTAACTCGTGATTATCAAAATATTAGAATAATTGTGCCACTTTTTTAAAAAAAGTGACAGAATGTCAATTTTAAAAAAAATGGTTGAAAAAGTCACAATTTGTCATCTTTTTTTTTTCTAATTGAAAGTCGTTTTTTCAATTTTTGCAATATCAATTACACATTTTGCATACACAAACACACCATAACTCAAAATCAATAAAAAAAAAAATGTCACAATATCATTTTTGTCATTTTCTCTCTTCATTAAAAAGTAACACAATGTGACTTTTAATGAAAAAAGTGACGCTTTGTCACTTATTTTTCATTCTGGTGAACTAAAATTCCATTAAAACAAAAAGTTACACACATTTGTCCATGCCCATGCTTAACATATCCGAATTGAATTAAAGGTACAATCATCAAGATTCACCTTGTTGTTTGAAGAAAGTTTCTAACACTCCAACCCCTCCTTCCAGACCTATGCATTTTCTTCTAATAAGCTGAATGTTTGAATAAGTAAACTACTTGGAACAATTTTGCATCACCAAACTACAGCTGTAAAAAATGACTTAAACAGATCCAGTCAATTCATCTGCATTGCTCAGTGTGATATTTCTCTAAGTCAGCATCTAGATCCTCAGCTGATATTTTCTCACCACGACCTCGTTCATCGCCACGTGACCTACCAAAACCACGGCCCCTGCTTGTGCGCTTCGAGGAGCTACAATATTTGAATCATGGGAAGCACCAGCAGATGGAAGACCAGAACATGGATGTTAACGTTTGTTCCAACAAGCTTTATTTTCATTGGTTTCCCATCAAGATAGACATTGTTGTACCTCTTAATGCATCTTGACGTCTTGAGAGACTACTTCGGCAGTACCATTTGATCTCCATTTCCTATCATAGTGTATCGTATACCGTTTTAAGTCATCGACCTCCGAGAAGAGTTCCTTAATATCTTCATTAGAGACGCCATAATCCAAATTCGACAAGCATAACTTCGTCCCTGTCTCAATATTAGAAGTTCGATCACCTCCAGTAAACATGTCATGACCCCAAGCCGATTCTGGGGCCTTGGACATGGAATAGACTTAAGAATCAACTTTATCTACTCCTCGCCTCGGGAAATGTCCCTAATCCACTCTGACAAGGAGAGACTCTCTTTCTGTTGGGAGATGATGACTTGATGCCACTGTTAGGAGATCCCCCTTGACCAAGTTCGGGCATTTCATTTTCCTGGACAGTTTCAAAATGCTTCTTAGGCTTGGATCGAGCTACAAAACTGTTATTTGCATTCAGCCCTGTGATCCTCTACTACTTGCCACCACCTTCACCTCCGAACATTTTGCAGTGTTTAGGTCGTATAAATACGTTCTAAATTGTTAATTTTTTAGTTAACAGGGTATTAATCAAATTGGTTAAATTTTTACAGTGTTTATTGTAATTTTCCCTAAGAAAATTTCTTCCTATTCTCATTTGTGAATATAATTAATGCCAGTAAAAGCATTTGTTTGATATTCATTATCTATAAACTTATTTTTTTTGCAAGATTTATTTCCAACCACAGATTATACCAATAAAATAATATATGCGTAAACTAAAAAAATTTCATACTTTTTAATGATACATTCTCCAAAATATATTATTATAAAATACATTTTTTAGTATAATGAATATCAAACGTATGTGAAATTAGAGACCAATGGGATGCCCTAGTGGGGGAGGACACCCCTTAATTACCAAGTCTTAGACTTGGGTTCTGAGTCTCATAGGAGGGATTGGGAGGAGTTTATTGTGGTTGTAAGTTGTAATTTGATCCAAAAAAAAAAAAAGGATGCGGAATTACATGCAGTCTATATACTTACCAAACTTACAAGATGACTCAGTCTCAATGTATAATTTAAGAAAATCAGTGGGCCAGGGTGGCTTAGACCAACTTGTATTTGAATGAAGAATATTAAAGATTATATTGCACTCAGGGACATATCTGACAAAGGGGAGGACTGATAGCACATTCAGCACGATCGGGTGTAGGGTTCAAATCTTGAAAATTGATTTGACCTTATAGCAAGTGGGAGTTACCACCACTCGTGGGGACCTTCAGTACCCTCCACCCTAAGTTCTGAGAAGCACGTTCTGCGATTTACCACTCGAACAAATGATTCAGGACAAGATCGGTTCGAGCCCTTAAGGTGTGGGTTATACATTTTTTTTTTAAGAATATTAAAGATTATTGAACAACCAATAAAAATTGACGTGACAATGTTTTAAGTGTTGATTTTTGTGATGATGTGATGTTTGAAATAATTCCTTATTTGATTTTCATTAAAATTTTCTCATTTTTCAATAGTACTCAATTTCAACAATCGATTAAAAGTCAAGTCCACAATATTTGACTTTTCAACTAAATTTCAACAATCTATTTTCCTAAAAATCACTATTCATTTCAAAAAAACTCATTTTAAATAGAATCAAACATACTAATTAATATTGTCATCTATACATGTTGTGAACCTTGTTGTATACATATCAAATCGCGAGCGTTATTTATGGTATGTTTGATTAGGCAAAATTTATATAAAAAATGTCAAATCAAGGAAAATCATTTATAGCTTTGGTGTTTTATTGAAAATTTTGCCTTGAAATTTTTTTTCTAGGTACAATAATTTAAAGCTTGTTTTTGTCAATTTTCAAGAAAATATTTTCTTACGGGTTGAGGTGAGAAAACAAACCATTTTATATCTTGTTATTTGCTTAATTAAAAGTTGATGGACAAAAAACATCATGATGATAGTTAATTAATGGAATGACGATAATAATGAGAATGCAATATAAAAGTTGGGGATATAAGTGTGAATAAAATTGTGCATTTCATGCAATTAAATTGTGATCACTTATCAAAAAATGTGGTGTCAACTTTTGAATAATTTAGACGTCCTCTAAAGAAACTTTTATATTGACTTTGTTGTCATTATTATTTTTAAATTATAAGTTATATTTAAAATAAATAAATAAACTAGTAATGTTAGATGGTTCGCAAGGAAACAATTGCATTGTTGGTCCCCGACCTTCGATCAAAGTTGCAGACCTTCCACTAATTTATTTGCTGAAAAAATTAGCAATTTTCTTCCATCCAAAAGTACTACAAGTAACATTCATTATTCATGATGATAATATAGTACAAATATGTTATTAGTTTTTTATTTGTTTCAGAGAGGCCAAAAATGCCAATCAATAGTGAAATACAGTAACATTACACCGAATCACAGCATATGAAATTGTTGGATCATAAGATAACGTCTCAAAAGTAACATAACCACGAGCTAAACGGAATTTTCCAGTGCCGCCAACTATTGCTACTTCTCTTACCTCATCAAACTGAGCACTGCGTCCTTGTAGTTCTAGAGTACTGCCTCTGTACTCCTCATTAGTGAAGATAATTGATACTAGGACATGAGTATTATTTCCGTCTAACGACGAAGTCACGTACATGCCTTGGGCTCGTCCAAACTCGGCCGAACTACCCTCGAACCCTTCTGTTATTGGATCATCCGTCACGAAAATGGTTCCAAATTTGGTGAAATTAAGAGTCCCATTGGGCTGAGGAATGACTTGTATTACAGTGGCATTTGGTTCAGTACTGGAGAAATCTTGAAAATATAATGACATAGTTGTTTTTTTTGGCTGATCAAATTCTCCTTCTGAAGTACATATTAAGATTGTTGTAAGAAATAGAAGAAATGATAATTTTATCAAATTTGAAGCCATTTTCAATAAATGTCGAATCTGAAAGAAGGAAATTGATGTATTGAGCCTCAAGTCGGAGTGCTTCCGTTATATATAGTGGTTTAAAGGGGAAAAAAAGTCAACCATTATGTTCTATTAGATTTTTATTAAAAGGGCTAAGCCCCGTTTGGTGGGGATTAAACTTCGAATTTTAATATAAGTCAAAATCAACAATGAATCTCAATAACATATTTCTTTTATAGGATTCACAACCTATCAACCACACATTTCATCAACTATTATCAAAATTTACATAAAATTAATTTTAATCTCTATCAAGCAATGGCTAAAAAAGAAAAATGGAACATTTCATTGTTAGAAAATTTATTGCACAGATAAATTATTTATCTATGATCCAAAATAAATCATCATGCTGAATTATCAAGAATTAAATAACTGAAGCGGAAGCGTACCTTAATCAAACGTGATTCACGATGAACGATTACGGTGTTTGGATCTTCTAAATCAATAAGTAGTTCTTATTTCCTCTCTGATGATGGGATGTCAGACAAGATGAACAGTACGTAGGATTCAGGGACCATAACCGACTTTATATACTGTATTTCCAGTTAACCTAATTCGGCTCATCATGAGTTAGGTAATGGCCTGGTATCCACACATAAAAGTCCATACATTATTTTAGATGCATTAAAGCCCAATTTACCAAATCCTTATTAGATCACTTTAAACGGGCTTAACCAAATTTGATAGCCTTTTATTCAATACACAATAATTCACATATAAGCCCACACGATTGATTAAAATCCTTACAATCTCCCACTTGGGCTATATGTGTAACCTTACAATTGTGTATCAATCATAACCTTATGAGTACTCAGAATTTTGCTATCATTACTGAATGCATCCCCAAGCAATTCGGTCCATCAATCATATCAACATAGGATCAAAGCGGCTTTCGCTACATTAATCGTAACTAAACCTATCAATGATCACGTATATCGACATAACTGAATGACATGGATCAAGTATGGATGTATAGCATGGAAATTACATGTGATGTGATCTTCAACATGCCTATTTCCAACTGGTCCAACCTTAGTGAGATCATCTTCAAACAAGTTCAGAGATAATAAACATGAAACCTTACAGCTGTAAATAACTTTAACTTTAAACCGTATCCAAAAGGACAATAAATGTGTCTAATGCACCCAAAATACAAACTCCCACTGAAACCGAATATCCTCAAGAAATACAACACCCATATGAGTATTGTGCTCATGAAAGACCTTATGTTGTAATACTTTAGTAAACGGATCCGAAATTATGGAGTTTGTCCCAATGTGCTTTTATTGACACATGTCCACTCTGAACTGTATCATTCACAATCAGGAACTTATGTCAATGTATTTTGACTTAGTTGAGCTCCTGTTGTTACTGGAATATAAATCTGCTGAGTTATTGTCACAATATAACTTTAGTGGTCTTTCTATACCGTACAGAATACGCAGCCCAGTGACAAAATTTCGCAGCTATATTCCATAATTAGATGCCCCCAAAATTGCTACAAACTGTTCTGACAAGTGAAAGAAGCCAAAGTGTTTGTTAAGCACTCCTTCCTGAAATAGCTCCTCCAACTAGTAGATAAACGTAGCCTGATGTGGATCTTTTACTATTTTGACATCTAGCAAAAATCGGAATCATAATACCATATGATCTCCAACTGATCCGATTTTCTGTATGTGAGCATGTAATCTTTTGTTCTCTTTAAATACTTTATAACCCATGTTTGGCTGCTTTCCAAATGATCCATCCCAGGGTTACTTAAATATCTCCTTAGTATCCCAATAATGTATGCAATATCCGAACGCATACAAATTTGAGCATACATCAGACTTTCTATAGCTTAACTATATAGGATCCTCTGCATTTCTTTAACTTCAAGATAACTTTTCGGGCATTAGTCGAGACTAAATTTGTCTCCTTTAGCGATAGGGTTGTCCTCTGATTTACTCTCTTGCATGCCAAACCTCTTAAGCACTTTATCGATATAGCCCTTTTGTGAAAATTCAAGAATACCACGAGAACAATCCCGGTGTATCTGAATTCCTAATACAAAAGAGACATCAGCAAGATTTTTAATCTCAAAATTTCTCGACAAAAATCTCATAATTTTATGTGACATGCCTATATCATTAGTGGCAAGCAATATGTTATCAACATACAAAATCAGGAAAATACACTTACTCCCACTGAACTTGTAATACAAACAACCATCAACAACATTAATCTCAAAACCAAATGAGATAATTGCTTGATGAAATTCGTATTACCCTTAACAAGAACCTGGCTTGAGCACATAAATGGATTTCTATAATTTGCAAACCGTCTCATCAATGTCTCCATTGAGAAACGTCGTCTTAACATCCATTTGATGTAACTCGAGGTCAAAATGTGCAACAACCTGACTTTCCTGAAAGAGTCTTTCATTGAAACCGAAGAGAAAGTCTCTTTATAATTAATGCCATCATTCTGTGTAAAGCCCTTAGATACAAGACGAACCTTATATCTTTCCACATTACCTTTCGAATCCCCTTTGGTTTAAAAATCCATTTAAGACCAATGGGCTTCGCACCTTCTGGTAATAGGACAAGATCCAAAACTTTATTGTCTTGCATATGCTTATACTCCTTATTTACGACATCAATCCACTTTTGAGAGTTAGAACCCTGCATGGCCTGATGGAATTGATTGGACAATCTTCCACCATTCCATTATTTCCTTATGTTCTTGGAAAAATACTATTTAAATCATCCGGAATAGCATTTTTTTCCTTTCTCTCGTGGATCTCCTTAATGACTTTAGTTATTGAGGTTGTTGAGTTTGTACTTCTAAAATTTACCTTATTTTGGATGGGAGGTTCTTCAACATTGTCTAATTGAGGTTCCGGATATACTTCTTGATCAATGACATGCATAGAAACTTGCACATTGTCAAAACCAATAATAGGAATCGATACCGATCCTTCCTCAACTTATTCCTTAAAGACAATATCTTTAACCTTATTTCTCCCCCCAAACTCAACTTCCTCAAAAATGTTGCAGTTCCCGTTTCAAAAATTGACTTAAGTGTGGGATTATAAAATTAATAGCAACTTAACAACTTTATTTTCTTTATTTGCTTTCTTGCCCTTATCTTTAGAGGTGTTTTCCAAGTGAACACTTTCAGTTCTTTCATGCTTCAACTTTTCTTTCTCTTGCACACAAAATAGAATGAGCTCATTTAGAGTTCATTTCTCCCTTTGATAGTTACAACTGACCTTAAATTGACTGAATTGTGCAAGAAGCTTGCACACTATGAAATGATCTCATTGAGAGTCCTTTTCTACTTTGACAGTTATAACTAACCTTAAATTAACTATATTGTGCAGGAAACGATATCAATACCAAATGCACGAGCAAGTTATTAGACAAGTCGAGTTTTAGTTCCTTAAGTTTTGAAGCAGTGTGAGACATCTACATGATGTACTCCCTTATTTTCCCATTGCCTTTACACTTTATTGAAATCAAGCTTTGCATAAGCGTGCTTGTTTCAGCCTTATCGTTTTTCGCAAAACGTTTCTTAATTTCGACAAGGAATTCATTGGCATCATATACCTCCTCAAATACTATGCCACTAAAGGCTTCCGGAATACCGCACTTAATGATCATGTGACTCACGTAATTTAAGCAATCCCACTTCTCAAAGTTCCTCATTTGATTAGATGAACTTTCATCCGTAAGAGGAGCAGGTTGCTCAATCCTTAGTACACGGTCTAGATCCATGCAGCCAGCGAAAAGTTAATGTTGTTGTTTTGATCCTTGAAATTTGTTCCATAAATATAGGGATTAAATTTGAGCTTGTAGATATACTACTAGCAGAATTTGAAACTGAATAGAGAACACTTAAATAAAATAGCTCACATAAGTACCTTATTATGCAAATCATACTTTCAAATAATGGTAGGGCCCATCACAAGATACCTAGCACAACATCAATATTTAGTCTTTGGACAGAAATATTGACTTGTAAGTGGTACTCTTGGTGTAGTGATCAAACACTGACAGTAAGACATGTCAACTAACAAACCTTTCTTTGGACCGATTTATTGATCACACGTAAAACCAAATAACCGTCACGTATTTATCACCACAAGTTCATGTGAAATTCGGGCCAAATATTGACCTTCCTTTTGGCCGATCAATATCCGCATGAGATAACACACAAACACCTAATTTTCCCTTAGTGTAGTGATCAAACACTGGCAATAAGACATGTTAACCAATAAACCTTTCTTTGGACCGATTTATTGGTCACACGTTAAACCAAATAATTGCCACGTGTTTATCACCACAAGTGCATGTGAAATTCGAGCCAAATATTGACCTTCCTTTGGGCCGATCAATATTCGCAATGAATAACACACACAAATACCTTCTAATATTCAAAGTTAATTAATATCCACAAGAGAGGTTGCTTTGGCAACATGTTGCTTCAACTAACTTACTTTCGAATATTATATCTCTTAAAAGATTCCGATGTACCAAGATTTGAAACTGAAATTCATTGATTTGCATCTATATTTGACTTTAGGATTTGAATTATAGAATTCAAAACTTTAGAATAAAGCAATTCTTAAGTTGAGAGAGTCAATTGCAATATTCTTAAACCTTAGGTGGCCAATTATGTAAAATTTTAAGCTTGAAGGACTTAAATTATAATTTTCCCAAAACTTTATTGGCCAATTTTGAGAAATTCCAAACTTAAGGTCCCAATTTGAAAGAAAATCAAACTTTAGAGGTCCAAAATAGTGAATTTGGAAACTTTAAGGACTAAATTATAAAATTTTCAAACTTTAAGGACTGAAAATGAGAATTTTATGAAAATTTTCAAACTATATGGACCAAATTAGAGAATTTTAGGACTTTAGGTGCTATATTAGAAAATTTTCAAACCTTAGGGGACTGAATTAGAAAATTTTCAAACTGTAGGGACTTAAAATGAAATTTTTCAAACTTTTAGGGGCCAACTTAGAGAATTTTCAAGCTTTAGGGACCAATTTTGAAAATTCTCAAACATTAAGGTCTGGATTAGAAAATTTTCAAACTTCAGGGGCTGAAATATAAAATCAGAAACTTTTATAATCCCAACTTTAATAAATTATAACCTTAGGGGCTGATTTTATAAAATCCAAAGCTTTAGGGTTTGAACTTTATTCACAATAAACATGGAGGACTGGAGGTGCAAATAACCATAATTATCTAAAATTGCAAAAGAGGCCCTTCAAAACTTCAAATTTCCAATCGACGCCCCTGCCCTAAATAATCAGATTTTCGCAACGGCTAGGGTTTTGCAACCAAAACCCAGCCCCACCGCAACCGGCCCAAGAGCGCGGCACCATCACCGCCGCTGTCCACCACCTGCAGCGCCATCTCCGGCGCTGCATTCCAAAACCCAGCGTCGCTGTGTGCGACGCTGCAACCCATCGCGCGTAACACCGCGCGCAGCCAAATCCGCCGGTCAGTACTGCGACCTGCAGCGCCATCCACAGCGCTGCACCGTGCACAACAATGGCAGCCTGCGTGCGACAGTTGTACCACGGGCAACACCTCTCGATCCGCACAGCTTATACACCGCAAACCAGATTCAAAAATTCATACAATATGCATACAAGAATCTGATTTCAACCACACCAACCATACATAAATCCCAAATCGAAACCAACAGATCCCTTCCAAATTTCGAATCAATACCCGAACTGAAAACTCAACCAACTTCATTCAAATGATCACAACCTCAACATCGAATCCATGTATATAATATTCCAGAATCAATTTTCGAAACCAAAATTTCGCATATACATGCACTTTTCATAATTTCGTGTTCGAATCCATATTCATATAGAGGCAGTTTGCATATTACACACAGAAATCTTAATTTTGTGGATCCCCTGGTGGACCCATATGGATGATGTGTTGTATCCAATTAGTCATGGTCGTAACACTAGTCCCTTAAGTCTGGTTGGTTCATTTATGTGCGAACCGGACTAGAAAATATAAGGGATCGAAGATGATTGAATGTGTGTATATTCTAAGAAATAACCAAAATAGGAAATATATATAAAAAATCCTTCTTGCAAGATATCACCAGAATGGAAAAAATAAAATATATTTTGCATGGTAAAGCATCGCCAAAGAGGAATAATATAGGCACTTGGGTCCACGCTTTAATATAGTTTGGACACTTGTGTCTTTATTTGAATACTTGACAACCCTTTCAAGTAGACTTTTCTTAGTTATGTTAAGAGAGTATTGGGTTGTGTTATTCAAATTTTGAAAGTGTATGTTTTCTCCCAATAAAAAGAATACTTGAGCGTGCTTCGAACTTACGAAGACATATAGGCTCATAGAAATACCCCGAGCATGCCTCAAATAGGAGGGGAATTATATAGTTGTCTTCAATAACATTGAAGATCTTACCCCTAGATGTGTGAGGGCTAATAGCCCGTCGAGATAGCAGAGAGAATACGCTTAATTCAAGCAATTGGAGGGCTTACAAGCCTGCCATGTTTTGACATGTGTATCTTTGGAGAATATGAAACAACGTATATATACGTTGTGTGTTGTGTCGACATGCGTGTATATGCTCTTTAATCCCTTAAATTTGAAGTCTCGGGCATTCATGGCTGGGGTTCGAATTTATAGCTTTTGGATGTTTTGTCTAGAGTGGAATCGACCAATGACAGAGTCCTTTGTAAAAGGAGTTAGTTGAAGAAGTCCCCTCTTAGGAGGAGTCAATTGCAAAAGTCCCTTGTAAAAGGCCAAGAGAAGGAGTCCTTTGGAAGGGGTACTTCGGAGGGATAAGGTAGCTCAGAAGGATAAGGTTGATATTCCGAACTGGTACTACATTACCACCAGGGAACAACATCCTTCCATTATTATGTGAGATCCGACCTCCATGAAACATTGGAGGACACAATGGTTTTGAGTAGCCGGCGAACGGCAGTTCTCCCCTTCGGATCCGGTTCCTGAAATTACTGTTCCTCGGACTCTCTCTTTCCCTCGTGAGTCTTTTGTATTCTTAGTGTGAATGTAAGTATGATGTAGGCTATTTTGAGTTTCAACGATAACCTTCTGTGTTATCTTTTCAGGTCAGCAATACTTACACTTTCTCCTTAAGGAGGACCTGACTGTGGTGAAGAAGTTTTTTCCGTAGTGTGCCACTTTTCCAGAGGTGATATTGAAGAAAAAACTTTTCATCAAGCACGGGCTTATGCGAGATATGGGTAAGTTCTATATTCCTTGTGTTAATTGTGTCATTGTCCGAAGTTCCTTTGACTGAAAATTTCATTTTGAAGAATAGGTTCTAAAGAACTTCCCAAGGTTTCCCTCAAAGGCCTGATGGTGAAGAAGATTCAACTTCCATTGAGGCCCGGGAGTGACGAGGATCGTAAGCAAAAGTCTTTGCTCAGCAGTTTCCAAGTGGAAGTTGCAAAGAACACAGCTGATGCCTCAGCTGCAAAGCTCATAAAGCCTCTTTCGGTGCTGCTCCCTCCACCGGTCTTGTTGTCTAAGGGTCAGCAATTATTGGAAGTGAAGGAGGAATTCGGAGCCAAACACGAGGCTCTGGAGAGAGAGCGAAAGTCAAAGCAAAAGGAAGAGAAAAAGTCCAAAAGAGCCTTGGCTGATGATCCTTCTTTGCCAACGCCGGGGCACGAATGGCTTTGAAAGACGTGAAGGATGACTTCCCTGATCTGAATCTTTCAAAGGTTTGAGGCCTTCTATCCAAAGTCCTAAGATGTTAGTAAGGAAAGTCCCCTTGAAGACGTCAATAGTGGCCCTTCTTCTGAAGACGTCGACCTTTCTCGCGCTCCTGCTTAGGATGTCTGTTTTTGTCATTGTCTTTTGTGAATCTTTATCTACTTCACTTTTGATCTTTATATGTGAATTTTGCATATTGCTCTGCTATACACAAGTAGTTCGTATTGTAAGATGGTCATCATTCAATATGAGATAGTCCATCATAGGATGAACATAGTTTAATATAGGATAGTCTGAAGCTTGTGCCGGTCCTTGGAGTCACTTGTGGATGTGATAGTCCCTCAAATCTAAGCGCTTAAGACATTTATGTCCATCGCTTAAATTTGACTGAATGGGTCACAACCCGTACTTCCCCGTGAGTCCCCTGTTTACTCCGGGGTGATTACATCGGGGTTTGGTTAAAAATTTAACATGGGTGATATTCCTTTAAATGGTAAAGGTTTCTTTTGAACAAGTCGTAAGTTTTACTCTCCAGATTGATCAACGTATTTCATAGGTACCACTTCGCCGAGGTACTAACCATCAAGTGGCGGAGTCCCTTGCATGAACGAACCTTTTGTCCTTCAACCTATGTTTCGTCATTCTATCAATGGGTTCATCGGATCTAAGAATTGCGATAATCATGGACAACTCCGACCACTTTCATTCCAGTGCGAGTTTAACCAATCATTAATAACCGTAACTTGGAACCAATCTTTTTTTATGTTCTATTTGTTTGCATAATTTTGCGTTTTCCAACACAACTTTACAATTTGTTCAATGAAAAGCGCGCATGAAGGAATCATTTCACCTCACGAGTTTAAGAAATCGAATTTATGCAAAACACGCAAGGACAATTTTTTTATCGATACTAGTGGTGGAGGTGATCCATGCTTCATGGATTGAGTAAGGATTTTCCATAGAGATTCTCTACTCCGTAAGTCCACCCCAAATATGCTCTGGAGTCTTTATTCCGGCCTTTTGAGTTAAGACAAGGGGTTTCTTTAAAATTGGACCTTTAATTTTAGAAGTATTTAGACCATCTTTTCTCGATATTAAGTCGACGACCAGTGAATCACCCCTTTTTTCGAGGAGGAAAGAAAGCTCTTTGCTTACTAGTTTTCTTCATTTATTGTTTATTGAAGTGAAATGACCTGGGTGAAAACACTCTAATTTGTACTGGACATACTGCCTCTGACCCATGAGCCAGTGAGAATGGAGTTCCTCATGTGGCGGTGTGCAAGGTAATTCTGATTCCCCATAGGACTCATGGAAATTCATTTACCCTAGTTTCTTTAATTGATTCCAATTTCTTCTTCAGTTTGTTTCATAGATTTGTCAACTAAATATGTTTCGCCCTCATCTAATAGAATATTCACTCCAGAGTTAAAGGAGGACATCCACCTGTGAATCTCATGTATTCATGCCTTATAACATCGTTTGTAAGTACTCAGTTTGTTAGTCTGGGATGGATTCCATTGAGTGGCGAAATCCCTTATTTGTGGGGATTTGCTAAGATATTCATGTTTACTTGGAATTATGCTTGTTAGCAGCCCTTAGCGAAAGTGATAAGTGTATTTTATACACTTATTTATCTATCGAAATTAGGATATTATAATATTTTTCTTGAACAAATTATACGTAATTGTTATTATTTATTATTATTTCAGGTTTTATTCCAAAATCAAGAAAAGTAAGGAATTGAAGCAAATACATAATAATTGGATGAAAAGTGGAGTAATTGAAGACGTTTTGAAACTCAATGGTTTAATTGCACAATTGTAGACTCAAGGACCAACTTATTTTATTTGAAAGAATTGAGAGGTTTAAATGATAATTTATGGCTAAATTGTGTATAAATATATATAAACATACACATTGATGAGGGTTTTTTTAGAGAGGGCAGCCGAGAGAGAGCCGTGGGTGAAAAGAGAGGCACGCTGCTGGGAACAAATTGGTCTAGGGAGAAGAAAACGGCGGCCGATTGTAGGAGTTTTCTTGGATTATATAGACACACGGTTGGTGAAGAAAGTGGAGCAATATAGGTAAAACAGGGGCTGATTTGAGAGAGAATTAATTGGGTTGGTCGGCTACCATAAATTTGAGGGAGACAAGAATTGAGGTTGGTTTGTGGTAGCTGGCAACAAAAATAACTTGGAGAAGTGATTGGTTGACTATGCACAACAAGAAGAATAAAAGAAAGGTAGAGGATTGTGTGGAAAAAAGGACGCACGGCTGGGCAATAAACTTCACGGCTGGGGACTGAAAAATTGGAAGAAGGAGGTGATGTCAATTCTTCAACTCTTCAAAAATCGAGTTTTGTTTATATTATTTACTGTTTTTAATTTCAAGAACATGTGTAGCTAATTTAATAATCGGGATTAACGATGTAGATTTAATGTTTCTTGTTTGATTTTAATTCTCAAGTTGGTACTTTTATTTCATGTATTGATTTTATTATTGCGTTTAATACTTGAATTGCTTGATCACCAATTCATGATTTAATGGTTGTTTTCATAATCCGAGAGGTGGATTAATAATTAGATCACGTAATAAAATCCAGCAATTTCAACAAAAAGATAGAGATATGAATTTGTGGTTGCATGTGGTCAATTATGAATTCTTAGGAAATTTAATGCATTTAGCTAAGGAGAACTATGACCCGCTGTAGAGATACATGGTTGACTTAGTTAAATAGACATAATTTGAACTCGAGAGAAGTAAATTAGATATATGTGTGAATTCGACCAAATACAATTTTAGAAAACAACTTGAGATGAGAAATTAAGCTAGAACGTTATTTCGAAATCGTTAGTCTCGATATTCATTCAATTGCTAAAAATCCCACCACTCTATCCTTTTGATTTTATTAATTGCTTTTAGTTTAATTTTCTATTTTCATGTTAATTGCATTGTTTATTTCATTTATTCTCAATTTTATTGTCGGTTTTGGATTGTTTGGTATTTTATTTTCTTAGTTAGTTTTTGTTTTAGTTTAGGAATTCTATTGAATCGAAGTAAATCGATAGCAAATAAATAGTCCTCGTGGGATCGACAACCTGGACTCAAAAGTCCACTTTTACTACTTGTTAGCGATATCGTACACTTGCGATATTTCATACCAACAGAAAGCTTAGATCAACGATCTTATTCTTTTGTTAACTTGTAACGGTATTACTTTGGCACATCAGGTTTGGATTAATCACGTCGGCATATTACTTCGTCCATGTTTTATCCGGTGTGAATTCAGAAAAAACTTCTGAGGTTATGCCATTCTGGAGACGAGTGGGTAGGGCTCCTATAGCCGTATCATTTCGGAGACACTTAAGCCGAGGCTTAAGAATATAAGATCTCTGAGACCATGTGTCGTGGAGAAAATTAAGCCGAACTTAATAATATAGGGTTTTGAGACTGTGTGTCGTGGAGACACTCAAACCGAGCTTCATAATATATTGTTATTTGAGTCTTGCCATGTTGGTACAATAAAGGTGGGCTGCTTCGAACCGTTCCGCTTTGGTAATAAGCAGAGCTTTTATTGTTTCATGAGTCTGCGTTGTCGCGACATTTAAATCAGACATGACTGCGGGGGTCTTTTGACACTATGCTGCTGCGACATTTATGAGACGTTCGCTCCTCTTTTAGGGGAGAATTTTTCATAGGTGTTCATTTTCAGGATCTCCCCCCTTTTTTAAGGTTCTCTTCTTCATGAGTCTCTTGTTCAGGGTTTCCCTTTTCAGGGTGTTCTTCTTCAAGAGTCCCTTGTTCAGGGGTCTCCCTTTTCAGGGTGTCAACTTACGTAGTTCTTCTTTTGGAAGAAGTCCCTTGTAGGAGTCCTTTGAAAGGGGTCATTGGAAGACATCCTTCGGAAGAGACACTTCAGAAGAATCACCAATAGCCTCCAAGAATTTTCTGTAATTTCTCTCTGGTGAGATTTGTTACTTTTGACATGAATTCATATTGTATGATATTATATTATATTATGTGATATATGTAATCTTCCTAGTTTCTTGACCTAGATTTAGCCAATGTTTGGTACAAATTAAAATTTTAATTTTAATCTAAATCAAAGTCAACAATTAAAACTACATATTTCATGAGACATACAACTTTTTAACTACACGTTTCATCAACTTTTATCAAAATTTACTAAAAATCCGCTTTGAATATCCACTAACAAGGACTTACTCTTTTATATATCCCCTAGTGCCATGAAAATCGTGCCGTGCCAATCGTACCCATATGCCCTCACTTATTTTTTTATTTTATTTTTTTTAGAAACAAAAATTTTCTACTGATTGGACAAGCTTGACGGTCGCCCAATGCAATGGGGGCGAGCGAGGGGGCAACAAAAGCTCCATCCTAATCTCCAATTTCTTATAGGGCCCCATGCGGGTGACCACCCTCTTCAAGTTTCAATGTTCGTACATTTTCTGTACTGTACAAATTGAGCCCCCCGACTTTCGAGTAAGTCATTTGGTCCTTATGTAGGTATTTTTTGTAATTGACTATCCCATTAATAAATACCCATTTAATTGAGTTGTGATTAGGTCAAAGTTATTGGATATTAAAATGTCTTTGGAATATGTCAAAGTATGCTCAAGAAGATTAAGCCTCTGTTTAATGACTTGTTTATAAACAAATTTATAAATAACGTATTTTTTCAAATCACTTTTTTCATCAAACTTTTTAAAAAAATAAAATATATATTATACATATATAATAATATGATAACCGTTACCATTTTACGCACACATTTTCCTGCCAATTTTCACTTATCGTTTTAGAAATTTTTTTAATTTTATCAATTTATTTTAATACACGAATTAATAGAGTTCAATTAATGCATGTAATAAATGATTTGTGAATTTGTCAAAAATAGAGTATCTACAAAAAGTCAAATTATCTATTATTTTTATTCTTTTGATAATTATTGCATAATTTTGAAGTCGAAAAATATGTAATATGAGTGTCAAATCCAAAATCTCAACGAGTTTAATACATGCTAACAAATGAGAGCAAATTCTAAACATATTCATAAAACCGTCTTAAATACTAAAGGTAAAAGTTTTACTTATACTTTTTACTTTTTCCAACATCCAATCATTTTAATTTATTTCATTTAAGTCCTAAAATGATTTCTATCATTTCTTTTCTATTCAATTTGACCTAAATGATTAATTTCGAATCTTTTTCTTATAAAATTGAAAGAAATAATAGATATTCGATCTTTCTAACTAAATTCAATTAAATCATTAAATTTTATACAACTTTAGGTTTCGATAAACTCATTAGTTCAATTTGTAAAATAGAAAGTGTTAACAAAATCATTATATTTTAGAATATGATCAACGCGTTTATTTAACATGAACAAAAATTGTAAAACCGCTTTTTATTTTATGGGCAATTCTGAAATCCTACGTGATATTTATGTTAATGTTGTTATAAATTTTAAATTGATAATTTTTAATGTCTATGATTTGAATTATTTTGTAGTTGAAGGACTTGGATGCCGTTTCGATCAATGTACCAATTAAAAGTTTCTAAATTGTTTATTTTAATAGTTTATGTGAAATTTATGTGATTAATTGTTTTTATTTTCGAAACATGTTATGTTCTATTTTATTGTGTTAAATGGAAAGTTGGGGAAAGTTTAGTGGCAATTGGAGAGTAAATAAAACTTATGGGCTTAATTAAACATAGGAGGAGACATGAGGGAGTAAATTGCAAATTTCAAAAGATTAAACATTAAATTCTATTTCTAACCTAACCTAATGTAAGCCTCGCACTCGGTCTCTCTCTCACTCTCTCGAACCCGTCTCACTTCTCCGCGTCTCGCTCTCTCTCGCACTCTCGGTTCCGCCTCCCTCAACCCCTCCCCCGACGCCAACCGCCACACCACCGGCGACCACAACCCGGCCTCCACCACTTTCCAGCCTCGGTGAGCCCTTCCTTTTCCGCAACAACACGCACACACAGTCACCGCGTACACAGTAGTGCACAAGCTCGTGATTTTACACACGATACACACGAGCACTATGTTTTGATATGTGTATATATGTTGAGTGTATTTATTATGAAGATTTCAGATTTGGGTTGTAGGTAAATTTCAAATTTTTAAACTGCTAAAATTCAGATTTGGGGGTAACGTTTATATGTGTGTGTATATAGTTATACATACATATTTATATATTTCATATTTGAAGTTTTTAAGAATTTGTGATTTTAATTGCGTTAGCTTACTGTTTGAACTTAATTGTTAATCTGTGAAGGTTAATTTTGAGATTTGAGTAATGTTTATAAATATGTATGTATACATTTGATTCATTTAGTGGAATATATGTGTATGTTTTTATATGCACGTGTGTATGTATTGAGAAATTTTAGATTTAGAATTTGTGAAAAATACCTTATTTAAAATTTTCAAATTTTGATAAATTATGAATTTAAGCTTGTTAGTTTTTGTTCGTGTTTAACTATGAGTGGAAATTTGTAATTTTCTACCTTGGAAAAATTCATGAATGGTTAAAGTTGCTAATAAGAATTTGGTAAATTTTGGTTTATGTCGATATAGTTATCTGAGTTTGAAATTAAAGGATCAGAAAACTTCCTATAGTATATGTAATTAAATCCCTATTTCGAAGGTGATAATGTATGTGTTGTTCATAGTTGAAGACCACCATTAGGTTAAATTGAGGTTTGATCTCGATTGCAAGTTCTGTTAATATTAGAAGAATGAGACTTGTGATTTTTAAACTAAAAGTTGGAATTTTAATGGAACGTTGTTTTGTAAAGTTTGACTAAGTTATAATTTAGTTTGAGATTTGAGTAAATGGATTAGTACAATTCGTAAGCTGCATGCAATTAAGTCCCTTATTTCAAATATGATTTTTGTGTGAACGTGAGTAATAATTGTATAATTACTAGATTTGAGAAAATTGTAAAGTCGTGTACATTTCTCAAACTTTGTTTTGATTTAAGTACCTTAATAGTTAAGCTTATAATGTTGTGTCGAATTGTTTAATCTTCTGCTTTCGATTATGGTTTTATGTGTTTTGGTTATTATGTAAAGTCACGTTTGGGTTAAATTGAAATTTTAATCTCGGTCAATGTTCGATTAGTATTAAAATGAATAACGAACGTGGTTGTGAACTGAGAGTCATATTTATTGATGAATGTGAATAATTAGGACTTTTGGTACATTGACGACACGGGCATTCGAGGCTCCTCCACTTGCAAATCCAGATGACGGTAAATACTAAGGATGTCAAGTAAGTAAACTTCCCCCCTATTTTCATCAAGTTGAATGTAAATGTGAAAGTTATGTGTAAATGAATGTCGTGCAACTTACTTGCCTTGATGAATTTCCTTACTTTGTGAAAGCATATGTTATTGAGAAGAATGTTAAGCATGCACATTACCATGTCATTGCATCATCAAGCATGCATTGTCATCGAAATTGGGAAGTCAAATGTTTTTTTTATGAAAGAAATGTGTCAAGTGCAAGTTTGTTCAAAAGTTATGTATCCCAAGTTTGTTTTTAAGAATGAATGGGTGTACTTCTAGTTCATGAAAGTTGCGAGTGGGAAATGGGGCGCGGGGGACCGGCGTACCAGAATTAAGTCGCTTTGCGACGGAATGTTCAACCGTTTACGGTGGACTGTTAAACCGCTTTGCGGTGGGAAAGTGAATGTTAAACCGCTTTGCGGTGGAAATGTGAATGTTAATCTGGTTCCAAATAAGTAATTGCCCACTGTATTCTGATTGACTAGAAGTTACACCAAGTGAGCTCACGATGGAAATGAAGAGAAAGTTTTGAAATGTTACGTGAAAGTTTGAAATGTTTGGAATGTTCTGGAAAGTAAAGCAAAAAGGGGATACATATATGGAAATTTTTAAAGCATTCATGTCATAAGTATGCATTCATGCATAAGGTTTACTTACTGGGCTTTAGCTCACCCCAATCCCTCCCCAACATTTCAGGTGATGAAAGTTAGGTGATCCGAGGAGAGCATTTGGCGGCTGACTCAGACAGTACTAATAAATTCTATTTCTTTTAAGAATAAATGAAGGGCTTTCTCAAATTAATTCATTGGTTATTCTTTTAATTGATAAATTCTTTTGATTAGTTTGTCTGTTTTAGTTAAAATAAGTTATGGTATTTCCCTGTGATTAGTTTTTATCATGTTTCATGAGTTTATAAATTTATACTTCAAGTTATTTTGTTGAGGAGTTTGGGAAATTGATGTTGAAGTTGAATTTTGGAATTGTGGTTGGATGTTAAATGTTGGATTTGAATGGGTTGAGAATTTGCATATGTATTGTAGGTATGATGTCCCTCTACAAGTTGGTTATGTCCAAGTTATAGAGGAGACTCTGCCGAAATTTCTATAAAATTTTAGAACAGAAAATGAAAACGTTGAAGTTTTTAAATGATTTGTTTCCGCATTTTAATGTTTAAACGATTTATTTCCGCATATAATGTGAATGGAAGTTAACACGCCTAGGTTTTAAAATTTTTGAACTTGGGGTGTTACAAAAATAGTATTTGCAATTATGAAAAATGAGTTTTAAAGAATGTGTGGTTGATAATGAATATTAAAAAAATTATTTTTGAATAATCAATTCTATACGAATAAGTGATAAACTCTTATATCTTGAGGGTTAAGCCTCCATTTATAAATTGAGATGTATAGATGATTTTTTTTTTTTATATAAAATTAATTATATTTGTAATATTCATTCAATAAAATTTTAATTAAAATTTGTATTTCATATTATTTATTTGTTACATTCATTTAAATAAAGGATTGTATATAAGTTTGTCACATTTGAGTTTAACAAATTACAACATTTAATTTAAGTTTTAGCAATTTATTATTTTTTAAAATGTTTGGTAAATTTTGGTCGTAATGTATTTGCTTTTTTACATGTAATGAAATGAAATATTTGTTTAATACATTTAAATATGAATTATTGCATTAAGATCATTAGTACAAATTCTTATAGCGCTATTCGGGGAGTCGATTAATTAATTTTGTAAATGTCTATTAGCCTCTTGATTTCATTTTACGATTTAAAAATTATAAACATTTCAACTTTTATAAATCATATAATCGTTAGCTCGACTTCAGTCATCAAATAAAAATTGTAAAGTATAGAATAAATCACGTGTCCATATCTTACTTTGCCTAAATAGATCAAAAAACTAGAGAATGAACAATTAGCTGTTAAATGAAATATGCAAGTCGTAATTTTAAATTTTTAGTTTTTTGAGTATTTTTCATTATATATGAATGCACAATTTATGTCGGACAGTGTATTTTTACAACTTATTCAATAAATAATATTCAATTATATCATCCGTGTATCGCACGGGTACGATTACTAGTATCTATAAAAGTAGAAAATCCATCACTAAAATACACACATAGTTTCAGCCAAAAAAATTTCTAGATTTGGAATTTTTAATTAAAAAATAGTATTTTAAATATTTTAACAATTATTATTTTATATGTCTCATTAATTGCATTGACATCCGTATTATGCTATTAATAACATCAAAATGTTATTTTTCTATTTTATTATTATTCTTTTAATAATTATTGTCTTATTTTGAAATCAAAAAATATGTAAAATGAGTTTCAAATTAAAGATCACAATGAAAAGTTTAATGCAAACTAACAAGTGAGAGCAAATTGTAAAGATATTGTCTGTAAATCATATAAAAAATTAAAGGTAAAGTTTTATTTATTTATTTTTCCTCAATATCTAATTCATTTTAAATTATATCATTTAAGTCTTATAATATTGTCTATAATTAGTTGACTAAATTCATTTTAGTCATAAATGATTAATTTTTGTTGTGATTTTTCTCATCAAATTAAAATAAATAATAAGTATACGAATTTTTAAGATAAATCAAATTAAGTTTAACTTAAGATTTCTTCAATTCATTCATCATTTTCACATAATTTTTATTTATTTACAGATTTTGTTCATTTTTCTGTTTTTCACAATAATTTTAAATTACCAAAATATGCAAAAATATATTACAGATTTTAACAATTAGTTCATATAATTTCTATAAAATAATTAATCGATTTGTAATTTTTATTAAAATAATAATGCAATTATATGAATAAAGAAATTGTTAGTACGAAGAAAGAAGGATCAATTAACGTAGCAAGATTTATTAAAATTAATGATTATTTTTTTAGAAAATCACTTGAAATTAATAATTAATACTTAAAAAATTAAATTATACCAAAAAAGTCTATCATACACCTCTCTTTGGGAAGAATATGATGTATAACAATATATGAAAAAGAAAATCGTCGATCTTAAGGAGAATATGTAAGTTGATTTTTAAACATTTATTGTTTGAGCCTAATTTTTAGATATAAAATAAAAAAATAAAAAAATTCGACTTGATCCACTGATTCGCCAACCTGATCCTATTTGATCCGAAAAAATGTCGAGATGCGGACAGACAGGGCAGATCCGACAGAGCGGGGCGGGTCAACGTATTGGGGTTGATCCGCCCCATTTAATTAAAAAAAATAAAATTTAATAAAAAATTATATAATTTTTTAAAAAGATTTAGGTTAAATTATATATAAAAAAATTTAAAAAAACTGCTCGCGGATCGACCCGCGGATTGGGGGGCCATGATAAATGGCGGCTCGCAAGGCGGATCCTGATCATTTGAAATTCTTTGGGTTCGGGGCGGATTGGGGCCAGATCCCTACTAATTTTATAGTTCAAAAGTTTTTTTAAAAAAAAAAAAAAAAAAAAAAATCTCATTTATTGAACATTAATTCCAGAAATAGAGTTGATATATTCACGGTGCAATTTCTAAAATACTTAATTCATGGCATGTTTTCCCGTAAAGATGATAAAACAATTCAACGGTTTATAATTTTATTAAAATATTAAAAAAATAATTATATGCTGTAAAAAATTGTGAAACTTTATTTCTTAGTTTTATTAACATATACAAATAAAAAGACTCGCTATATATTTTATTTATATTTTCATTAATAGTTTTTTTATTGACATATAATTAAATATGCATTTAATTATGCTCAATTAAATGTATAGCATTTAAAATTAAAAATTATTTATCATGCAAAAGATCTCTTGAGTTGAATTCCATGTTCGTGCACCACAAATCTTGAGGTTGATTTTCACTTCCGTTCATCGTTGATATTGCTTAATTTGTTACATTTTTTATATATAGAACCGCTTATATTTAATTTGTTACAATTATTTTATTTTATGCAAATTATAATATTTTGAGGGTCATTATTTCTATTCACGTTAGTCAAAAATATTTGGACGAAATTTTTATTTTTTCTATACAACATATATTTGAAAAATTACATTATTTAATTTAAATTTGAGCAATTTTTTAAATATATTTTGTTTATAGCAACTTTCGTGTAATACACGGGTGTAAGCAACTACAAACTATACAAACAACGTATTATTTAAAGAGATTTTTCAAAATTGATGGGAATTGTAATTTATTTCTATTTTGAGCATTGTTGACAGTCTGCATCGTTAATCAAAGAAAATTATGTGTTCAATTTTTTTTCTATTTTATAATGATATTTACAGTAAATTCATTTCATATTGTTCTTCCGTACAACGCACGGGTGCGAATACTAGTCTTAATCTTAATCTATATAAAAGTAGAATAGCCGTTACCAATATACACACATAGTTTCCCGTCAAAAAAATATTCTAAATTTGGAAATTTTTTGCTAAAAATTAGTACATTAAATATTTTAGTTTTTATTATTTTACATGTGTTATTAATTATATTGACATTCGTGTTATGCTATTAATAACATCAAAATGTTATTTTTTTTTTACTATTTTATTGTTATTCTTTAAATAATTTTTGTATTATTTTCAAATCGAAAAATAGGTAATATGGGTGTCAAATTAAAGATCACAGTGAGAAATTTAATGCAATCTAACAAGTGACAGTAAATTGTAAATATATTGTCCGTAAAATTATATAAAAAATTAAAGGTAAAGTTTTATTTTATTTTTCCTTATTATCTAATTCATTTTAAATTATATTTAAGTCCAATAATAATATCCATAATTAGTTAACTAAATTCATTTTAGTCATAGATGATTAATTTCTATTCTAATTTTTTCTTTTCAAATTAAAATAAATAATAAATATACGAATTTTTAAGGAAAAATCAATTAAGTTGGGTTAATTTTACAAACTCAAGATTTCTTCAATTCATTTATCACTTTCACATTATTTTTATTTATTTTCTGATTCTATTAATTTTTCTATTTTTCATTATAAATTTAAATAACTAAAATATGCCAAAATATATTACAGATTTTAACAATTAGTTCATATAATTTTTATTAACAATTGATCGATCAGTAATTTTTATTAAAATAATAATGTAAAAATATGAATAAAGAAATTGTCAGTACGAAAAAAGAAAAATAAATTAATGTAAAAATATTTTTAAGGCCAAATCCAATTAAGCCGGGTTAATTTTACAAACTCAAGATTTCTTCAATTCTTCATTATTTTCACATTATTTTTATTTATTTATTGGTTATGTTCATTTTTCTATTTTTCATTATAAATTTAAAAAATTAAAAGATGAAAAAATATATTACAGATTTTAATAATTAGTTCATATAATTTCTATTAACAATTGATCGGTCGGTAATTTTTATTAAAATAATAATGTAACAATATGAATAAAGAAATTATCAGTATGAAGAAAGAAGAATCAATTAATGTAACAATATTTATTAAAATTAATGATTCTTTTTTTTAGAAAAACACTTGAAATTAATAATTAATGCTTAAAAAAATCAAATTATACCAAAAAAATCTATCATACACCTCTTTTTGGGAAGAATATGATGAAGAACAATAAATGAAAAGAAAAGCTTCGATCAAAAGGGAAATATCTAAGTTTAGTTTTGCACATATATTGTATGAGCCTAATTTTGTAGTTCAAAAGTTTTTTTAAAAAAGAAAATTTCATTTATTGAACGTTAATTTAAGAAATGGAGTTGATATGTTTATGATACAATCTGTAAAACACTTAATTCATGGTCTGTTTTCCCGTAAAGATGATAAAACAATTCAACGGTTTAAAATTTTATTAAAATATTAAAAAAATAATTATATGCCGTAAAAGATTGTGAAACTTTATTTCTTAATTTTATTAACATATAGACAAAATGACTCACTATATATATTTTATTTAATTTTCATTAATAATTTTTTAAATGATATATAATTAAATATGCATTTAATTATGTTTAATTAAATGCATTGCATTTAAAAATTAAAAATTATTAATCATGCGAAGGATCTCTTGTGTTGAATTCCATGTTCGTGCACCACAAATCTAGAGGTTGATTTTCACTTTCGTGCATTATCAGTATTGCTTAATTTGTTACCTTTATTTATATATATATATGGGACCGCATATATTTAATTTGTTACAATTACTTTATTTTATGTAAATTATAAAATTTTGATGGTTATTATTTCTATTCACGTTAATAAAAAATATTTGGACGAAAATCTTTATTTATTCTATACAACATATATTTGAAAAATTACATTATATAATTTAAATTTGAGCAATTGTTTAAATATATTTTGTCTATAACAACTTTCGTGTATCATACGCGTGTGAGCAACTACAAATTTTACAAACAATGTATTATTTAAATAGGTTTTCCAAAATTGATTAGAATTGTAATTTATTTCTATTTTGAGCATTCATTAACAATCTGTATCATTAATCAAAAAAAATTATGTTCAATTTTTTTCCTATTTTGTAATGATATTTACAGTAAAATCATTTTATATTATTCTTCCGTGCATAGTGATACTAATCTTTATATATATATATATAAAAGTAAAGAAGTGGTTTGGTGTGAACGCATTTTGTGTGGAAGTGGTTTGGTGTGAACACATGTTGTAAATTAATGACATTTATTATTTTTATGATAATCAATGGTAATTTTGAAAAACTATACATTAGTTTATTGTTGTTTAAAATATAAAATTCTTAAAATTAATTTTTTATTATCTTCTTATTTATTTTCTCATGCGAATGTGTTTTTTTTATCCATTTATAGTTTTTTTTCTTTCTTTTTTTTATTTTTATGATTTATGCTTGACGTCACAATATTATTTAATCAATAACAAAAGGTATAATCCTCGAATAAATTTTTTGGAGTAATTGGATAGTAATTCTTATAGACTATTATTCATTTGATACTTTATTTGCCATTTTTTTTTTTTTTTACTATTCAAATATTACAATACAATAATTTTTAATTTTTATAGTTTACAATTTTTTGAAATCATATGGATTAAATTCCATATATAAATGATTTTCCAATATAAGACTTATTATTTTTCATCTAAAAACTATGCATTCGTTTATCATTGTTTAAACCATGAACTTTTTCAAATTATTATTTTTATTTATTTTCCTATTTATTTCTCTCATGCGACAGTATTTTTGATCCATTTACAATATAATGATATACTTTACTTATCTAATTCTTATACGAATGTTGCAAAGTATTTGAATTTTGGTGATCATACATTTAAATGTGAAAATTGCGGGGCCTTTTTTTGGTATGCGGAGCGTATGGGCAAACAATATAACACAAATAAGCAGAAATATTCACTCTGTTGTATTCACTCTATTTATTTCATTATTCATGTTTGTTATAATCAATGATGGTTTTGAAAAACTATGCATTAGTTTATTATTGTTTAAAATATGTAATTCTTAAAATTAATTTTTTATTATCTTTTTATTTATTTTTCTCATGTGAATGTTTTTTTTTATGATTGACGTGACAATATTATTTAATCAACAACATAAGGTATAATCCTCAAATAAATTTTTTTGGAGTACTTGGGTAGTAATTGTTATAGACTATTATTCATTTGATATTTTATGTATCATTTTTTTTTACTATTCAAATATTACAATACCATAATTTTTAATTTTTATAGTTTACAATTTTTTTTAAATCATATGGATTAAATTCCATATATAAATGATTTTCATATATATAACTTATTATTTTTCATCTATAAACTATGCATTCGTTTATCATTGTTTAAACTATGAACTTCTTCAAATTATTTTTTATTTATTTTCATATTTATTTCTCTCATGCGACATTATTTTTTATCCATTTATAATATAATGATGTACTTTTTTATTTAATTCTTATACGAATGTTAAAGAGTACTTGAATTTTGGCGATTCTACATTTAATTGTGAAAATTGTGGGACCTTTTTTGGTATGCGAAGCGTATGTGCAAACAATATAATACAAATAAACAGAAATATTCACTTTATTGTATTCACTCTATTTATATCATTATACATATGTTTGTTCTTATAAAAAATAGAAAAATATTGTAGTCATAATTATATGAGAAGACATGATGACCGTACAACGCACGGGTGAAAATACTAGTTAATATAAAGGGAAGATAGTTGGCAAGTGTGAATGCAAAATATATGAAACTGGTTTGACAAATGTAAATGCAAAATATATGAAATTGATTTGGAAAGTGTGAATTCAAAATAAGGATAGTTGACAAGTGTGAATACAAAATAAGGATAGTTGACAAGTGTGAATGAAAAAAATATGATTATTTGTAAGTGTGTGTGTGTTCCTTGAAGTACGTTTTTGAAATTTTTTACCATTTTATTACTTTTACACAAATTATATATTATTACAAATATATAAAATTTTTCTCATCCCTTTAATATATAAAGAAAAACATTCCGAAAGAAATTATGTTTACATTCTTGACAATTTTTTAAGTTACAATTTTGATACCAACTTAGAATTAACAAAGATTTTAGTTAAAAAACTATTAAATAATATTAATTTATTTTATATGATTTATTTTTTATTGGGAAAATATATGAAACTGGTTTGACAAGTGTGAATGCAAATATATGAAGCTGATTTGCAAGTGTGAATACAAATAAGGATAGTAGACAAGTGTAGATGCAAAAAAAAAAAAAAAAGATAATTGGTATGTGTGTGTGCGCTCGCAAGCGTGTGTGTGTTTTCCTTGAAGTATGTTTTTGTAATTTTTTTACCATTTTAATACTTTTACACTAATTATATATTATTATGAATATATAAAGTTTTTCTTACCCCTTTAATATATAAAGTAAAATACTCTTGAAGAAATTATGTGTACATACTTGATAATTTTTTAATGTACAATTTTGATCCCAACTTAAAATTTCAAAAGATTTTAGCTAAAACTCTATTAAATAATATTAATTTATTTTATTTGATTTATTTTTTGTTTGGAAAAATATATTAATTAGCATATAATATATAGGAATTTATATCTGTCTTTATAACGTTGAAAGAGTCAAATGATATTTTTTTCTACATTTTCCAATACGTTCTTAACTTATTAAATTAAAATGCATGTTTTAAGATCTTAAGAAAATAACATAAAATATTTTGTAAATCTCATACAAAAATGATTTAAATAAAAATGTTTAATAAATGTGTGGGTATCTCAAAAAAGAGAAAGAAAAACACTCTGGAAAAAATTATGTGTACATTCTTGATAATTTTTTAAGTTACAATTTTGATCCTAACTTAAATAGTGATGGGACAATATTTCTTTAGTCTAATTTCTTGAAAAGTAAAAAAAGATAGACATGAATCTTTGACCAATCGAAATTGTTGATTTTTTAAAAAATTGTACAATGATTATGAGATGTTTCCACGTGTCTGTTTTGATTATAAACAAAGGTCCACATGCATCAATATTTATACTCATAATATTGACATCAAATATCACACATACCATTAAAAAAAACCTATTGCTCAATTTTATTATTATTTTTTTTAATAATTTGGATTAATTATGTTATTTTTAAATTTTAATAAATAAATATTGTAATAGAATATTATTTTTTATGTCATTTGTAATTGTGTTGATTATTTATATGCATTAAGTTTACGAATACTTATTAAAATCGATATTATGGATAGCAATTTTTGGTTAATATTTATTTGATTAATACATTTTTGATTATTTAAGTTTGCTTTTGGATTATATTTGAACCACTATTATATTTACCTAGGTTTATTAAAATTTTTACATTTTTAATTTTTAATTATTTATTTTTTAAATTAAATAATTAATGTAATTTTTATTACAACAGTTTTCAGGATGTATATTTTTAAATTTATTTCCCTTTTTTTTTTTTGGTAAATACAAACAAAAATTATCTTCAAACTTATTATGTAATTGATTAAATCTTTATATTATTTTAATTTACAACTTTTTTACTTAGAATATTCTATTTGACCTTTTTATATTTTATATTTGATAATTGTTTGTACTTTGTATCCTTTTTTATCTAGACATTATAATTTTGAACGGATTATGAATTCATGCACGACTATTGCATTTGTATTATATTACATGTTGTTCGTACTCTACATTAGATTCCCTTTAGGTTTATTAATTTCTTATTATTTCTTTTTAAAATTAAATAGTTAAGTATTTTTTGTTGCAACAATTTTTTGGATATATTTTTTTAAATTTGTTTTTCCCTTTTTTATAAATACAAAGTACAAACAAAAATTATTTCAAATCATTCTCCATTTTCTTGGAAGAGTGGTTTGTTTGATAAATTTTATTTACTTATTTCATTATTTTTATGTCTAAATACTTAAGTTTTCAATGCATTATGATCAATTACATGAGACTCTTTGAATTCCTTATTCTAATTATTAGAATATTCTTATTTTTAGATTAATTAATTAATTTAGTTACACTTATTCATTGAAATTTCAACTGGATTAAATAAACTAACAATATTTGTGATAAAATATTTATTTCTACAAGGTACTTTTATAGTTTTTTCACGTTGGTCGAGGTGGTGGTGAAGATGAAGATGATGATGATCATAATAATAATAATAATATTAATAATAATAATAAAAGAGAATGCAAATAGTTATTTTTTGAGTTTTACTCCTTGATTCTAGGATTGTCATTCATGTAAAACAAGAAACTAAACAATTAAAAAAGTATTATAGTACTAAAAAATAACACCCGAACACACTGTAATTACAAATATAATTCAATTTTAATTGTGTCTAATTATCCTTTTCTTCTTCCAAATTACAGTATCATTTTTGGTTAATACATGTTTGACTATGTAAGTTTGAATTTGGATTATATTCTAACCATTTTTATATTTACCTATGTTTATTAAGATTTTTAATTTATTTAATTTTTTATTATTTATTTTCAAACTAAATAGTTAACGTAATTTTTATTGCAACAATTTTATGGATGTATATTTTTAAATTTATTTCCCTTTTTTTTTTTATAAATACAAACAAAAATTATTTCCAAACTTATTATGTAATTGGTTAAATCTTTATTTTATTTTAACTAACAATATTTCTCTTAAATATTTTTATATTTTATTTGATCATTGGTTGTACTTAATATCCTTTTTACCTAGACATTTTAATTTTGAATGAATTGTGAATTTATGTACGACTATTGCATTTAGATTATATTTTAAATTAAATAGTTAATATAATTTTTGTTGCAACAATTTTCTGAATGTATATTTTTAAATTTATTTCCTCTTTTTTTATAAAAAAAAAAAAAAAAATTATTTCAAATCATTCTCCATTTCCTTGGAATAATGGTTTTTTTTTTTTCATTTATTTGTTTCATTATTTTAATGTCTAAATACTTAAGTTTTCAATGCATTGTGATCAGTTAAGTGAGAGTCTTTGGATTCCTTATTTTAATGATTAAAATCTTCTAATTATTACATTAATTAATTAATTTAATTGTATCTATTCCTTGGGATTTCAATTGGATTAAATAAACCTACAATACTTGTGATAAAATATGTATTTCTATAAGATAATTTTAAAGTCTTTTACGCTAGTCGAGACAATAATAAAAGAGAATGCAAATAGTCATTTTTTTAGTTGTACACCTATCATTCACGTAAAACAAGAAACTAAACTATCAAAAAAGTATATAACACTCAAAAATAACATCTGAACACATTATAATTACATATATAATTCAATTTCAATTGTGATCAATTAAAACTATATGAGTATCAATACATCAAAGCATAACTTTTATAAAACACACATAATTTACATATCTATTTTATGTTAAGGCCGAACACGAGGTTTTTACATTTAACAAAACAAAATCCCGTATATTTGTTTAAATTACTTACATATTTGTAAAATTAAAAACATCCGCATATACTAACTCAAAAGTATTTGTATCATGGTAATCCACTTTCATTTTCGTATACTCGTAGCGGGATAAGGTTGGATGGTCTGGAGGGTAGCTCCATATTTTTGTCTCCGTAATATACATATGAGTCAATCCATCCTCTGATACTTTCCACCCACGATAGACGGACTTAAAATAAGCTCGATCAAGCATCTGAAATATTTTAAAATTGAAAAATATGAATACAAATTTATTCAGCGACATTCTTTTCATTTTATCACAAAATATGTGTTATCCCGTGAGCGTAAGAATTCAAGTAGGAAAGAATTTCCCATAGTTCAGGTATAATAATTCAAGCGCCATAAGGCGTAGTATCAAGCAGGATAACATAATAAATGTAATAATGCAAGAAAATACTTTGGCAAGACGAGAACACGTTAAAATATCAAGAAAATTTGTATGAAGTAGTATTTAAGACTATTTTCAAAATTTCGGTGTTACTTAACTTGTTCAGAACCTGAAAAAAAAAAGAATAAAAAAATCAAACTTGTATTTATTCTGTAAACTAATTAAAGTATCGATACATATTTAGATCATGTATCGATACATAAAGAACTACTTCTGCAAAATGATATCTGATTTCTACAGAATTCCCTTATCTGTTTTAAAATCGTTGGATCAGAGTCACTACAGAATTTTCCCAGTATCATGAACATGATTCCAACGACTTTCTATAAAGCTAAGATTTAAAATCAAAGACTATATTTGAAAATTCTTGAAACTTAAAAAGGAACCCAAATTTACTCTCTCTCAAGCTTATAAATCAATCAGCTATTTATACACGAGCTGTAGCAAAAATTTCAAATTAGCATGTGTTAAAATAATATTTGTAGGCTATCATTGCCCTAGATTAGCATGGAGGAGTAAGAGAGGCTATAAGTTGGAGGTGCGAGTTTGAATGACAATGCCTTCTACATGTAAGACATGTGGCTAAGTCTATCAATCCCAACAAGTCATAACTCAGCCACGTGTAAACCATACCTAGGTTTCTGCATGTATCAATACATGATAATAATGTATTAATACATGAATAAGAAAAACTTTAGATTATTATTTTTAAAAATTGGGGAAAATAGTGAATCGTTACACTAGTTATTCTTTAAGGTATGGTGGGGGTGGAAAATTTAGCCCCAATAATTCACACAATTTTGTCACCCTACTTTGGTCAACAAAAAGGGGCCTTAATAGTGTGTTTGACAATTCATTTCTTAACGATTGTTTATAAATGTTATTTATAAATAGCATATGATAATATTTCGTTGATCTAGTTTTTGGAAAAATAAAAAATAATGTGTTGAACTTTTTATTAGTCGAAACTATTGACTTGTCAAAAAAGTCCAATAAGAAATTAATATTGGCACTTGATAGAGTAACTAGTATTTCACCTGTACAATGCACAAAAGTTATTATCCACAATATCGATTTTAATAAGTATTCGTAAAATTTTAGTGCTTATACATAATCAACAAATATATAAATGCATAAAAAGAATCTCTATTACAATAATTATTAGAATTTAAAAAATAAAATAAATAATTCAAATTATTAAAAAATTCTTTGAATTGTAAACGTCAATTTATATATTTAAATAATAAATTATTATTGATTTCAATATTTTTTTTATAAATTATTAATAACTTCATTGAAAATGTAAAATTAGTATTTTTTTAATGGTATATCATATTTGATATAATATTATGTGCACGAATATTGATGCATGTGAAAAGTATTAGCATATTTCTCATAACTTCTACATTTACTTCTTGTATTTAATGTACCTTTTATTTTTCATTCAAAAACATCAATCACAATAATTAAAAAAGAAATAGTCAAAATATTTGACTTTAACCAATAAAACTTTATTTACAAAAATAAGTAGTCAAAATAATAATTTTGAAAATCTTGCAATTATCATGATACGACAACCGAATAAAGTTGGAGATTATTAAATTATACCAAAAATTATACACTATAATATTTAAAAATTTATTAAAATTAAGAATGATTAAAAAATATTAATCATCCTATTAATATTATTAACTAAAAAAAATCAAAACATTAACTCTTCAATATTAACCTTCATTCAATAACTTTTTCTATAAATTATTTATAAGTGGCACATTTTTTCAACCCACTTTTTAATCACATATTTTTTCAAAACTATTCTTCAACCACACATTTTACCTCAAAATAGTTGCTGAACAGATGCTTAATTAATTAAAATATTTAATATATATATATATATATATATATATATATATATATATATATATATATTTATAAAATATGATTTGTAATATTAAAGATAACAAATGATTTAACCATTAATAATTAAAACAAAATTTAATTATTGATGGCTACACATAGTATTTATAATATTAAGAACAACAAATAAATAAAAAAATCAATAATTAAATAATAATTTTAGTATTGATAACAAAATATATTGATTGAACTCGTTCAATATTAATGTTAATAATAAAAATAATAATAATTATAGGCAAAATATACAAATAACAATAACATCATATTAATTATTTACTATAATACTAAAACATAAAGAATTTAAGAATTAAATTCTGCAAAACTATCTTACTTTTATATATAATATATATTTACAAAAGATGATTTGTAATATTAACGATAACAATTGATTTGACGATTAATAATTAAAACACAATTTAATTATTGATGGCTATACATTTGATTTATAATATTAAGAACAAAAAATAAATAAATAAATAAATAATTAAATAATAATTTTAGAACTGACAACTAAAAATATTGATTGAACTCGTTCAATATTAATGTTAATAATAAAAATAATAAAAACTATAATTAAAATATACAAATAACAATAACATCATATTAATTATTTACTATAATACTAAAATATAAAGAATTTAAGAATTAAATTCTGCAAAACTATCTTACTTTTATATATAGTATAGATTTTCACCAGTGCGATTAAATGAAATTGCTATCCGCAATATAGATAAACATTCATACAATTTAATGATTATACATAATCAACACGAATACAAAAGATACAAAAATAAATTTTTTATTATAACAATTATTAAAATTTAAAAACAATATAAATAATCCAAATTATAGAAAATTTCATTGAATGATAAATGCCAATTCTTTATTTTTTAATTGTATATCATGTTAGATGTAATATTATGAGTACAAATATTGATATTTGTTCAAGATATAAATATATTTATTATAATTTTTGCATTTGCCTCAAATATTTAACTTTTTCTCAGTTTTCGTTTAAAAATCACAATAAAATATAAATATGTATTTAATTTTAACTCATCAAATATACGACAACTAAACAACATTAAAGATTAAGAAATTATTATATCATATAATTTTTGCACAATTATTAAAATTAAAAATTATTAAAAAAACATATTAACCATTGTTTAGTATTTACCCTAAAATAATATTTATATCTATAATATATGCTATGTTTACTCTACACACACACGTGTGTGTGTAAAATAAATGGAGAATAGTGAATTTGCGTGTGTGTGTAAAATAAATGGAGAATAGTGAATTTGTATGAATGCATTCACATTTAACCAAATTTTACATTAACATTAATTTACTATTCTCTTTTTTATATATGGAGTATAGAAAATTATATTATCAAATATCAACATTCATTACCCAAAGTCCTATAAGACATTAATATTGACACTTGATAGAGTACGTATAATTTAAAAAATATATTATCAAATGTCAACATTCATTACCCAAAGTCCAATAAGACATTAATACTGGCACTTATTAGAGTAATTATAACTTAAAAATTATATTATCAAATGTCAACATCCATTACCCAGACAGAAGACCTTGGGTGCGTTTGATTTTCATGTGATTTTTTAAATTTACGCTGTTTGGTTGTCTAAGTTTTTCATGGAATTTATTTTCCCACTTGCCTCGAAATTCAGTATTTTCCTTGTTTTGAATGAATTCATTTTCCTAGGGGAATGAGGTTTTATTTTCCATGAAAAATCTTATCTCATTTTTGTTACGTTTGATCATTTTTGTTATTGTTAATTGATTTATTTTTTTTTCTAAAAATGAATATTATTATTATCAAGTACAAATGTGTGGAAAAACTTAAAAAAATATTTTTTTATTAAAATAGATCAATTTTACTTTATTTTCATGTGTGGAAAAATTAAAAAAAATATTTTTTTTATTAAAATAGATCAATTTTACTTTATTTTCCATGAAAAATAATATCAATCAACTAACAAAATTTGAAAAATTTCCTACTTTTTCCACCTAAAAAATTAAATCAATCAAACACATTAAACTTTCAATTATCAGGAATTCAATTTCCTGAAATTCATTTTCTTTCACTCAAATTTCATCCTCACTATCAAACGCATTAATCTTCAATTATGGAGCAGTGGAAAAAATGAGCAAGGTTAGGTAAGAAATTATGAGAGATAAAATGATCATTACGCAACATAAGCTGAGGATAGAATCAATAACACGGATGCGCGGATAATGACAAAGTCGGACCTATTCAAGACCTGAGAAAAATAGTGTCTCCCTAGAAAGATCAAAAACGAAAAAATTTACGTTCGTAGATAGCCTGGGCAAAAAAATCAGAATCAGCTATTCGATTGGATTTGATTCAGTTTGGTCCTTATTAAATTCAGTTTTATCAAAATTTTAAACGGCTCTGGTTCTAAAAATTAAGAACTATTGGTTCCGGTTCTGGTTCCGATTCTTGACTCAAAATCAGAACTAGAACCAAGAATCAGAACAAAACACGATTTGTTTATTTTTTAAAATATAAAATTAAAGAAAATAAAATAAAAATCATCAATTCCTAATCTTAATGCATTTTATCCGATCCATTAATCAATATCAATTGTCCAACAACTATTAACTCATTAAACATTCAAATAACTATAAACAAAACAAGTAATAAACAAAAAATCATAAATTAAAAATCATTTTTCTTTTACAAGTTATGTTGTTCAGCTTCAAATCTTCAACCATCAGTTTGTCAAGAATCAACAAACAATAAATATTCACTCTTCATCTTACAATTAATTATTATCTTGTTTTAAAGGATTTGCTGGAATTGTGCAAATGTTTCTTGAAAAGGTGGAGAATTACGAGCAGAAATTGAAAATTTTTTAGAATGAGCACATCCACGTGAATGAGGAGATACGTTACTGTCTAAAAAAGAGTAAATATTTTGATGACAAGGGTTTTGAGTGTTGTATTCGCATTTTGATCAAGGTCGATTACCTTACTGTTTTACAACTCTTACCAGCCGGAATCTACAATGATCACTTAAGTTTGAAAATTTTAGTTTAGGAAATCGGAACCTTAATCAGAACTAGAACCAGAACCAAAAGAACTGAACGGTTCGATTTCTGTTCGGTTCTTCTTTTGCAAAAAGAACCAACGGTTCCTTTTTCAAAAGAACAATCAGATCTTGATTCGGTTCGGTTTCCTAGGAATCAGAATCATATAGAACAACGCCCACACCTATTCGCACAAGAAAAATGTACCAAAAATTATGCAAATTCATCATAAAATTGTAAAAAAGTAAAGGACCAATAATAAGGAAGAATTTGGGGCTCACAGGGGGCCAAGAAAAATTAAATCAAATTAAAGAGTGAAAAAACTCACTTAATGTGGTGCAAAGATCTTTTCTATCCTATCACTATCTGTGCCAAGCAAATCGTAGAACAAATTATAAAATGATGTTTGCACGCTACCTTCAACAACCCATAATCTAGAAGATCTTACCACCTTTGCCCCAATTAATTCGAAAAGTAATTGTTGACAATTGTTATTTATCGTGCTGACGTCGATAAGGAAAGATGTCAACGCAGTCAGCTCTTAAAATGACAGGTGTTTTATTTTGACCAAGGTGACTTGATGCCGAGGTGATTTCGGAACCGACCTCAACTTAAAGAGAGAGGTGGAATGCCAAAATTGAGGTGACTTGATGCCGAGGTGATTTCGGAACCGACCTCAACATAAAGAGAGAGGTGGAATGTCAAAATCGAGGTGACTTGATGCCGAGGTGATTTCGGAACCGACCTCAACATAAAGAGAGAGGTGATTTGCCAAAACCGAGGTGGCTTGATGTCGGGGTGTGTTGATCGAGGTGAATACCGAACGTGGTGAGATTGGCGGCGCTGCTGAAACGTCAAATTAGCCGTATTATGTGTCAGTAATTATGATTATTTGTAAAATGTCAGTATAATCATTTGTTGTCATGCTGTCAGCAATGTTATTAGTCAATGTCAGTCAAATACTGCAGACGTGGTATGTTGTAATGATTATGTTTTGTCTCATCCATTACTATAAATAACGGACATAAATGCTATTCTGAGGCAAGAAAAAAAGAAAAAACCTCTCAAAACTCTTGTTATTTGATTTCGTTGATTCGATCTGGCTGTCAGATCGGTATCGAACTGGACGTGAATTTATCCAACTTTGATCTCAGTTCGCTTTCAATCAGTTATCTTTTCTATTTCGTGTAATATTCAAACTTTATTTCAACATCGATCATTAAATTCAAGAGCTGTATACTTAGAAAAATTATTCAAAAATATACAATTCACCTATCAATTTGGAAGATCCTACTACTTTTATTTGTTGACAAAAAGTGACGTCAACAAATTGGGGCTAGAAGGAGGGCCCGTATCCTTGTCTTCAGCAATCACATACTCACTCCTGCATCATAATGAGTAACAGGCAAAATTCGGGAAATCACCGGGCATAACATGGTGATGATTCGCAAGGGGATGCTCGTGTGTCAAGGATGTCCGCCCTTCCGCGACCCCCAGCGGAGGCGAACATGGAAATGGTCCTAGATCGACTTGAGAGGATGCAAAGAGAAATGGAAGAGATGAGGAGAAATCAAGATCGGGGTCGTCACCGAGAGGAGCATGAAGTGCAATCTCAACTACAAAGATCCGATGGACGCTCCCATTTCGAAGAACAACAAACTGGATACTCTAACAACACAAGGAGTGTAGTAGGAGAAAGCACAACTTATGTACGGGGTCAAGAATCACTGGGTTGGATAGGACCGAATCAAGCGAGAAGGGTTGAAAAAGAACATGAGAGTAAGGCTGTACGGACTACGGAAAATGGGGACAGATCTCCGACGAAGAAAGTAAACCTGGAAAACCAGTTGGCGGCAGCTCGACTCTTCACTTGGGTCAGCCACCAACTCTTCCGTCAAGTAAACCAGATCAAACTGAAGTTGAACAACTGAAGAAAAGACTGTCTGACTTGGAGGCGAAACAAGAAAGATTGGGATCAACAGAACCATCTACCAAGAGGGCATCTCTTTTCACGGAGGTTATATTGTCACAACCTCTGCCAGGAAAAATGAAGATGCCTCATCTCGCCGGGTACAATGGGGAAACTGACCCAATTTCGCATCTGGATCAATACATGTTATGGATTGAGCTTCAAGGGGCAAGCGACGCAATAATATGCAGGGCATTTCCTTTAACTCTTGGGGACCGGGCTCAACGGTGGTTCCGCAATATATCTCAGCACTCCATATCAAGTTGGTCCCAACTAAGTGGTCAGTTCTTGAAGCAATTCATGGGGTCAAAAATTCCGACCACACCGAAGGTAAGTTTGGTGACCATCAGACAGGAGAAGGATGAATCACTAAAGAACTACTTGGGCCGCTTTAATAAACAGATCATGGGAATGGAAAGAATATTAGATGACGCGCTACTGATGGTTGTTCTGTCAGGCCTACAAATCCAGACTCGTTTCTGGTGGTCAGTACATGAAGATGGACCTCGCACGTACCAGGAGTTTCTTAACAGGGCGGAGAAGTTTATCAATGCCGAGGAAGCGTCAGGTCCCAAAGGAGGTCACCATAATACCGCTGGGATGTCAGACAAGACGGAAAGTAAGGATGATAAGAAAGAATTCAAAAGAAATACTTTTGGGAAAAAGAGAGATTACAAGCCAGTTGATAGGTTCCGTCTGTACAATTCTGAGGTGAGCTCACCCCGTTAAATGCGTTAGCTGAGGTCATTTTCATGAATGAGAAAGACAAGGGGATAATTTCGCTGGCTAGGACGATAAAGCAGAACCCGAGTAACTTGGACTCATCTCAGTATTGCAAGTACAACAGGTCAGTGGGGCACACCACGACGAATGCCGGAATTTGAGATTCGAAATTGATAAGCTAATAAAGAGGGGAAGCTTATGAGAATATGTCGTTGAACCACGGGATTTAGGAAAGCAATCCACACAACAAGAGAAGTACTCCGTCCACCATGGGGTAGAGCCCCGTGGCAAAGACCGACCTGATGAAATCCGTACAACTGTGAGCGGAAATCAAGTGCAGATCGGGTCAAAGAGGAAAAGACGAGAATTCGCCCGAGAAGCTCGAAATAGCTATCAGATATGTAGCCATGTAATCACGCCGGACGATTCAGAGTCTTTCAGCTTCTCTGAGGAAGACATCAAGGGGTACTCCAACCACATTCAGATGCTTTGATGATCACGATGCCGGTGAGCGGGATAAAGATCCACAGAACACTGGTGGATGACGGTAGTGCTGTGAATGTGTTATACTGTAAGACCTTTGAAAAAATGGGAATTGACCCGCGTAGCTTACGGCTGAGGAGGACAAGGATTCAGGGTTTCACGGGTGACTACATCTGCCCAAAAGACGAAATATCTTTACTAGTGGAACTGGGGACAGGATCTTGTCCGAGACACGTAATTGCTGATTTTGTGGTAGTGGATGTCATGAAGAACTACAATTCCATATTGGGAAGACCGATCCTCCAAGAGCTTAAGGCAGCAGCTTCAATTTATCACTATTGTCTGAAATTCCCTACACCACACGGAGTGGCTACCGTAAGGGGAGATCAGAGGGCTGCGCGGGAGTGCAATTTAGGCTTCGCTTCCAACAACGTCCAAATGGCGAAAGAAGGGAGTCCCATTGTAGAACCAAACGAAGAATACGAACTAATAATAGAACTGCAAACGCTGGATCCAAGGGGTACACAGGATAGAGGCCAGTCAGGACCTGTGGAAGAGTTGGATGCTGTGAAAGTTGGCAAAGCAAAACCCGATGTCAAGTTCAGAATAGGACACGGGTTAATTGAACCCATCAGGACCAACCTCATCAAATTTTTGAAAAACAACTCAGATGTGTTTGCATGAACTCACTCGGACATGGAAGTGATTGATCCTAAACATGCATGCCACCATCTCCACGTTAATCCTGATTTCAAATCGAAGGTACAAAAGAGGAGGTCGCTTAATCCTGAATGGTATGAAGCGCTGGCAAGGGAGGTGGTGAAACTACTTAGCAACGGATTTATCAGAGAATCCTTCTATCCTGTGTGGGTAGCTAATTCAGTGCTGGTAAAGAAAAGTAATGGGACACGGATTTTGTGCATAGACTTCTCCGATCTGAACAAAGCATGCCCCAAGGATAGTTTTCCCCTCCCAAGAATTGATCAAATGGTGGATGCAACGGCTGGACATCAGCTCCTCAGCTTCATGGACGCTTACTCGGGGTATAACCAAATACCAATGAATGAAGCAAATTGAAAATTTGAGGCTGTCTAAATTTTATAAACAGACTGTCACAGACAAGTATGGACAGTAACCAATTAACAGTAAATCGTTAAGCGTTGTTTAGCGCAGTACCAGATGAATCTTGCTAAGGCAGATTCATCTGGATTGTAAAACTTAAACAATCAGAATAAATTGTGTAGAATTATAAATGGACAAGAACACAATAATTTGAGCTTAACGTGGGAAAAACCCTAACAGGGAAAACCCACGGTTCGCATCCTGCGAACAAAAATAAATCACTATATAAGGAAAGAGTTTATACAGATTAATCTAAACTACAGGATAAATCTACGCATAGACTTTATCAAACATCCAAGAAATAGATCACTCCCTGATCCTTCTGTGGCATGTAATGCGAGATGGTGTCCCACCACTCTTCAGTAGTTTTCTTTGAATCTGCAATATTTTTCAACACCACGAACTCCCGTTCGGTCTTGATCCAAACCTTCTGTTTGATCTTCACGCTGAAATTATTTCCTTCTCTAAGTGATTAAATCCTCCTCCCGAAGTGTTGATATCACAACTCAATTGAAGCCTTTTTGTATTGGTGCACACACGAAAATAGGCTTCAAGATTTCTTAATGAAGTGGACGTGAATTATGTTAAGCTCCGCACAATTTTTGTATTTTTCACGTCTCATGAAAACATCTCGTTTTCCTTCTCTTTATAGTGCAATTAGGTTTACTTGACTCCCAAGTTTCCTTATTGCACAAGATCTCTATTACCTGCAAAACATGGTAGAGATAATTAGTAAAAGGTAAGATAATTATCCTTAAATAAATCTTACCAAAAAATAAGATAATGATAAATCTTAAAAGATCTTACCATAAAATAGGATAGTGATAAATCTTGAAAGATCTTACCATAAGTTAATCAATCATATTTTCGGCCATATCAAGAATTTTCTCTACATAGAATTTGGTCCAACACATCTTACCATATGTAGAGATAAGAATGAAAGATACTTACCATACTTAGAGTATCAAGAATAAACACAAGATATTATCAAGAATATTACTAACATATTTTCGAGATTATGATCAAGTAAATATCAATATTTTCTTGATCATTATCTTTTCAATAAAACAATATTTATCTCGAAAATCAGAGATATTTTTCTTCAATAAAAATATGCATAATTTAATTAAACTTAATATATTACTAAATACACATATTTATTAATTACATCAAGTTTTATTAAATTATACATTCGTGAAAAATAGGAAATGCCAATATCATAGAATTAACACAGATGAAGAGCATACCTCATTTATGACTGATCGGGGACTCTATTGCTATAAGATGATGCCCTTTGGCTTAAAGAACGCGGGAGCAACGTACCAGCGTTTGGTGAATGAAATGTTTAACAATCTCATCGAAAATACAACGGAGGTGTATGTCGATGACAAGCTCATAAAGAGTATCCGAGCTGAAGACCATATTCAGCACCTTGATGAAATGTTCCGAGTACTGCGAACTTACCGAATGCAGTTGAATCCCAAGAAATGCTCCTTGGGGTAGGATCAGGAAAAATTTTGGGCTACCTGGTAAAACAGAGGGGTATCGAAGTTAACCCTGATAAAATACAAGCGTTGATGAAGATGAGAGAACCGTGGAAAGTCAAAGAGGTGCAAAGTCTGACGGGAAGGATAGCATCTCTGAGCCTTTTTGTATCAAGGTCTACGGATAAATGCCGGCCATTCTTTGATATTATCAAGAAGAATAAGGAGTTTAAGTGGACGAAAGAATGCCAGATGGCCTTAAACGAATTGAAGAAGCAATTGGCGTCCCCGCCCATACTTTCAAAGAGGTGCAAAGTCTGACGGGAACCACATTTGTTGCTTGTCGTGCTGACGTGGATTCAATAAGGAAAGATGCCAACGCAGTCAGCTCTCAAAATGTCGACCTCAACTTAAAATGACAGGTGTTTTATTTTGACCAAGGTGACTTGATGCCGAGGTGATTTCGGAACCGACCTCAACTTAAAGAGAGAGGTGGAATGCCAAAACCGAGGTGACTTGATGCCGAGGTGATTTCGGAACCGACCTCAACATAAAGAGAGATGTGGAATGCCAATACCGAGGTGACTTGATGCTGAGGTGATTTCGGAACCGACCTCAACATAAAGAGAGAGGTGATTTGCCAAAACCGAGGTGGCTTGATGCCGAGGTGATATTGACCGAGGTGAATACCGAACGCGGTGAGACTGGCGGCGCTGCTAAAACGTCAAATCAGCCGTATTATGTGTCAGTAATTATGATTATTTGTAAAATGTCAGTATAATCATTTGTTGTCATGTTGTCAGCAATGTTATTAGTCAATGTCAGTCACATACTGCAGACGTGATATGTTGTAATGATTATGTTCTGTCTCCTCCCTTACTATAAATAAGGGACATAAATGCTATTCTGAGGTAAGAAAAAAAGAAAAAACCTCTCAAAACTCTTGTTATTTGATTTCGTTGATTCGACCTGACTGTCAGATCGGTATCGAACTGGACGTGAATTTATGCAACTTTAATCTCAGTTCGCTTTCGATCTGTTACCTTTTCTATTTCGTGTAATATTCAAACTTTATTTCAACATCGGTCATTAAATTCAAGAGCTGTATACTTAGACAAATTATTCAAAAATATACAATTCACCTATCAATTTGGAAGATCCTACTACTTTTATTTGTTGACAAAAAGTGACGTCAACAACAATATTATTAATTTGAACCAAAAGCTCAGAAGTCAGTATAATTACTTGAAGCAGAATGCGCATTTTCCAAATTCTAGTTAAAGTGCGATTGCTAACCTTGTAAAGTGTTAATGTTCGAACTTGAATCAGAAAATCGTGAAAGGCAGGTCCGGGCCCGGATAATGGCTTCAGGCCACTTCAATAGTCTAATTTTTGTCTTACGATTTTAATTTAGGGAAAAGTACGTAACTACAAACTTAAAACTATTACTTTTTAAAACTAACAAACTTAGGATTTTTTTATTTTTTTTTATTTTTATTTTTAAATCAAGTGTTAATTAATAATTAATATATAATATTATTTGATATAAAAATAATTATCAAATATATATTAAATTAAAACTAATATAACATTTAAATAAAAAAGTCATCAAACAACATGGGTTGTCCATCACAGCTCTAACCCCGACCCCACCCACCCCAAAAAAATGATTTTTTTCTTCCACTTTTTACTACCCCGACCTCGACCTCAACCCCACCCTACCCACCCCCACCCAATAAATGGTTTTTTTCTTCTACTTTTTCCAACTCCCACCTCAAACTCGACCCTACCCAACCACCCCGACCCCTCCCCACCCCACCCCACCCTCAAAAAATGATTTTTTTTCTTCTACTTTTCCCAACCTCGACCCCGACCCCATCCCACCCAAAAAAATGGTTTTTTTTTCTTCTACCTTTCCCAACCCCCACCCCGACCTCAACCCCTTCCTACCCACCCTACCATACCTAACAAAAATTAGGTTTTTTTTTTTTTTTTTTTTCTCTCTCTCTCTCTCTCCCTCTCAATGTTTTCCCACCCTACCCTACCACACTCACCCTCACCTCGACCCCACCCCACCCCACCCCACCCCATCCAAAAAAAATGATTTTTTTTCTTCTACCTTTCCCAACCCTCACCCCGACTTCAACCCCATCCTACCCACCCCACCCCACCATACCTCACAAAAATGAGTTTTTTTCTTCTCTCTCTCGATATTGTCCCATCCTACCCTACCCTGCCACACTCACCCTCACCCCACCCCACCCCACCCCACCTCACCTCGCCTCACCTACAAAGTGACAATTGATCACACAAAATCACAAATCACAATTACAAATTTAATCGCAAATTTCACCACAATCCCACCCCACCCCCACTTCACCCAACTTCAACCCTCATGCAAAGTCACATTTGATTATACAAACTCATAATTAGATCACAATTATAAATTTAGTTGCAAAATTTACACCTCACCTCACCCGACATGCAAATTCATAGCTGGTCACAAAAAGTCACAATAAAATAACAATTACAAATTTAGTTGCAAAACCCCACCCCACCTCACGCCCAAAGTCACAATTGATCACAATTCGATCACACAAAGTTGTAATTAGGTCTCACAAGATCACACCCACCCCACCCCATCCCACCCCATCCTACCCAAATCCAAAATGATTTTTTTCTCTACGTTTTCCTACTTCCACCTCACTCAACCTGCAACGTCACAATTGGTCAGATAAAAGTTACATTTCAGTCACAAATCACAATAGCAAATTTCACCGCAACCACAGCCCATCCAACTCTATCCCACATGCAAAGTCACATCTAGTCACACAAAGTCACAATATGGTCAAATTACAAATTCAGTTGCAAAACCCATCCCACCCCCACCCTACAACACCCCACATGCAAAGTCACAGCTGGTCACACAAAGTCACAATTGGTAGCACAATGTTACAATTCGGTCAAAATTACAAATTAGTTGCAAAACCCCACCCACCCAACCCCCAAAGTCACAGTTGGTCACACAAAATCATAGTTGATCACACAAGGTCACAGTTTGGTCACACAAAGTCGTAATATGTCACAATTGGTCACACAAAGTCACAGTTGGTCACACAAGGTCACAGTTCATTCGTTCAGAGTCGCAGTCCAATCACACGAGGTTACAATTCGCTTACATAAAATCACAGTTCGATCACACGAGGTTACAGTTCAGACACGCAAGGTCACAGTTAGGTCACAAAAGTCACAGTTCGCTCACACAAATTTACAGCTCGGTCACACAAATATCATATTTGACACAACTATAGTTCACATCACGTCCTCATCCAATGATCACAAAAATTCACATTTGGTTACAATCTCTAATATAATTGATCACAATCACCCACAATTGGTCACATAATATTTATTTATTGATCACAACTTACACATTTTTTGGTCACATCTCGCATTTATCAAATCTCACAAAATCATAATTAATTAATATTTGGTCACATTTACCTAATAATTGGTCACAATTGCCATAATTGGTCACAATCACTTTCCAAGACTTCAGACCCTAGCCCTACCTACCAAAATCCCACCCACCCCACCCCACCCCACCCCACCCCATCCAACCGGTAAATCCAAACCCAAACTTGTGCACCTTCCTGCAATATCTCTCGTCCAGTAGTTACAGTTGTCACAGCTGCTGTTAACGACGACGACGACCACCACCACCACCACTATCACCTTCAATACCACAAGCCACCTTCAGCAACACAATCACACTACAATCACATCATAACTTAAAAACACCCACTATGCCACCGCTATAAACATAGCCACAATTTCTGTTATCCACACCGGCGAGCTCCCACCCCCAATCACATAACCATCGAAGACTCAAAGCACCACACACTGCTGTCAACACCACCGAAGCCTCAATCCACCACCATCACCATTTTTACATTTCGATGACACAAAAAGCCTCAATCCTAGACATTGTTGATTCGTGCTTTGAGGAATCGGTGGCGAGATCTCGTCACTGCTTCTCGTTGGCAGGAAGCATCTGCAACATGGAGCTATTGTTTGCAGCTGATCTCACTGTCGCTTCCCGTTCGCAAGAAGCATCGCCCGCAACTGTCGCCTGTGGTGGTTGAAGGGGAGGAAGGTAGAGATTGACGGTGGAGGCCTGGAGGGAGATGGTCACTTCTGAATAATGTGAGACTAGAGATAAGGAACGGTTGAAGACATGTTATAAGATTTAATTATGTATTAATCGGTTGGTAAATACAATTAACACCTGATAATTAGAAAACAAAGGTTTGGAACTAGATTTTTAAAAAGTGTCTTTGAGAAACATGGTATGGTGTAATTTTCCCTAACTAAAAACTAGAATAAAAACTATTAGAGTGTGTTTTGTAATTTATTTATAAAAAAATTTGTAAATAACATCATTTCATGCGGGTATTATTCCGTTCGTGCTTACAATTAAAAGGGGATAAGAAGAAAGAGTGAGGGACAAATATCTTGAGACAGCGTTCCAAAAATGAGTATTTTGCACTAGAAAATGTGTTTACTTCCTTTCACTTTATATACGGAAATGAATCATTTTAAATACTAAGATTTTCTTTTTTATTATAAAATTCTACAAAAATTTCAGCAGAGTCTCCTCCATTAATTAGACTTAACCAATCTGTAGAGGGACATCACAACTATTTAAAAACATAAATCTCAATTCATTCAATATCCAACATCACAAAAACCATCTCAAATCAATCTCAAACTCATCAACATAATAATTCCAAATCAATAAACTTTAACAAATGAAATAAGAAGTAGTCTAATCGCTAATACGATACCAAAACTTATTCAAAGCTAACTACAACCAAACAATTATCAATAATGAATGAATAAGAAATAATTATGAAAAACTTAAGTAAATTCTAGTTTAACTTTATTTTAAAAAAAAAAATGAAAGTAGGTGCTGTCTGATACTGCCCCCAAGCGCTCTCCTCAGATCATCTGACTTTCATCACCTGAAATGTTGAGGAGGGATTGTGGTAAACTAAAGCACAGTAAGTACACCTTATACACCCGATGCATGCTCATGACATGAAATTAGCCCTTCATAATTGGTGCAAATGTTTCCCTTCTCTTCAAATTTTCCCCTTTCTGACCCCATTCCAATAGGTTCACTCCTTTCTGGAGGTATTCGTACATGGCCTAAATTGTTGGATCCCAAACCTTCAAACTCTGCCACGTCATTCTCAAGTTGGACTAAGGTGATATTGATAGGCGAAAATTTTAAGAATACTCTTAAAAGAGTTGGTGTTCTCGAAGCTATTGAGGCTCTGTGAAAATTCTCAGTCTAGACCCTTTTCGTTGACCAAAGCAGGGCGACAAAATTGTGTGAATTATTGGGGCTGGATTTTCCACCCCCACCATACCTTAAAGAATAACTAATATTTTCACCCGTACGATGTACGACATTATGTCGAAATATATAATTGTGATATCAATATTTTCTAAATTTTTTTGATTATATCTCAAATATATGTATGATGAAATAAATAGGAAAATAATCAAATGATACCGAGTTTGGAAAAAGAAAATGATAATTTAAACAGTAATCAACTAGTGCGTACTATTTAAATGAAAAATAATAACTCCGGTAATAGAAATCATTTAAAATTTTATTTAGTTTATTCGTTGTATAAGAAATTATAAATTATTAAAATATTATTATTATTATCTAACATTTGAGTAGTAGAAATTATAAAAAAATATTATTATCACTAGTATTGTTGGTTTATCTAATCAAGATAAAATCTCAAGGAATAGACTAACCTAATAATAAGAAGATTCTAATCATTAAAATAAGGAATCCAAACAGTCCCACGTAATTGATCACAATTGAAATTGAATTGTATTTGTAATTATTGTGTGTTCGTGTAGCGACCCAGAATTTTTATGCAATAAATAATTATTTTTATATTTAGAAAATTGTGTCGCTACTATTTCACTCATTGTTTTGAAATTAACGCCGCGACGGATTCGTCTAGCCAAGTCAAGAAATATCGAATTTGTTCGATTTTAAATTAAAATCCGAATTTCTAAAATTATATTATTTTAATTATTTATTCAAAGTATTATTTTCAAAATGTATTTTCAGTCAAAAATATATCTGTTTTAAAAGCGTTTCTTGATCAAAGATAGTTAAATTTTTAGTTGATTTCATCCCCATGTTTTCTCCTCCTTTCTTTTCTCTTTACACCAAATCCATATCATATTAAACCAAATTATGATTATTCCATTCAATGATTTTATTTTCCACTATTCCCCACTAACTCCACCACCCGTATGCATTCATTATGTTGCAAGAACATAATGATTATATTCTCCATTATCATCACAACACATGATCACAAACACAATATATTCACATCCATATACAGCTATCAACTTAGCACTCATCTGTACCACCACCGAGTTTCATTGAATCAGCCACCGCAATTCCATCACTACCATTACTCAATCTTCAGCCATGAACTTTCATCATCAATCTACAATCAGTCCATAACCATTTCCTCTATATTTCATTATCAATTCTAGCCTACAACCAATTCAGACCACCACCTCGCCATTTATCATCACCAGTCCCCAGCCAAGGCCACACTAAAGAATACCACCGTCTGCATCGACCCACGAACAAACATCAACCCAGTTCGAACCCAAATCAAAACCCAAAATCAACCCAAACCCAAGAAAACAGAGTAACCAGATAATCACCTTCGACCATCGTTTCTTTGACCGGAGTTGAACCAGAAATCGCGCTCTTGAAATCGCGATCTCAGTCTCGGATCACTTTGATTTGTGCACCTATCTCGCATCAAAACTTCCTCAAATCAGAAACCTTGCCTTGACAGCCACTCACCGCACCTTGATCCGGCGAGTTCGCCGGCGAAAACACCGACTATTTCTCCAGCCACTGCGTCGCCAGTTTTCGTTTCACTTCTCCGCCCTCTCTCGCTTTGCTCTCCCAGTCTCATCTGCCTTTCTCTAGTCTCTCTCTAACGCTGAATAATGAAATACAGAAAGTAAAGGTTGATTTTAATATTTTAACTTTTCAGAAAGTTGCACTTTGGTCCCTACGTTTTCAAAATGATTTAAATCAGTCCTCAAGTCTTGAAATGTTTCAAATCAGCCCCTATGATTTTAAAACAATCCAATTCAGTCCCTTTTAGTTTCAAAGGTTTTCAAATCAGTCCTTTCAGCTTTTAAACTTATCAATTTTAGTCCCTCAACTATCAAAAGTATTCATTTTAATCCCTCAACTTTCAAAACATCAATTTTAGTCCTCAAATTATAATTTATCATTTTGAACTATATATTCGATAGACTAAAGTGACTTATTGGCTAAGACGAAGCGTACGGAGAATTTAAAGAAATTGAAGTCATTCCCGCTCAACTTTGCACTCGTCGGATTTGAGGTAGACTCTCACTTATTAATTGATTTAAATTATGATTTCATATGAATGTCATGTGACTTGTGAAAGTCAATTTTTAAGAAAAGCAAGTATGTTTTTATGAAAGGTAAATATACCTTATGTTTTTATGAAAAGTAAGTATGTTTTTATGAAAAGAAAATATACTTTATGTTTTTACGAAAAGTAAGTATACCCTATGCTTCACGAAAATGTTTTTTTGGATCATTGCTATGAAATCAATCTACCAAGATTGTTATGGGTCCCATATGATAAGTTATGATATGTTAAGGGGACCGGAGTTTTAGTAGCGCTACACATAAGAATTCTTGCCACGAAGTTCGGTAACATTCTTGTGTCTCCTATGTTTATGAGGATTTGCCACGAAGTTCGGTAAAATTCCTATGTTTCCATATGTTTATGAGGATTTGCCACCTAAGTTCGGTAAAATTCCTGTCGCATATGTTTATGAGGATTTCGATCCTATCTTATGTTATGATGCAATTGATCCCTATGAATTTCAAAAATTATGCTTGGTATACTTACTGTGATTTTACTGTTATTATGATTTTACCGCATAAGAATTCTTGCCACCTAAGTTCGGTAAAGTTCTTGTGTCTCCCTATGTTTATGAGGATTTCAATCCTATCTTATGTTATGCTTTCAAAAGAAATTATGCTTGGCATAATTAAAATGTTTTTATAAGTATATGGTTTTCAAAGAGCTGTTTTCAAAGAGCTATTTTCAAAGAGCCTATGATTTGCAAAATATGTCCCGTGCTGTAATGCACAATATGAGTTTTATCAAGAGCAGTTTTATAAAGAAGCTCTATCAATGCCCGTTTTATAAAGAGCTGGGATTTATGTGTTTAATCATCTTATAAATTAAATTAATTTGCGATGAGTCTACTGAGTATTTCCCCCATGAAATACTCACCCTACTTTTTAACAGTTTTGCAGATTTCGGAGACGGTGGCGAGCGATGAATGATGGTGGCAATAATCGTTAAACAGTTGAAAGTTTGACGTTAATGGTTTCCGTATTTTCCAAACAATCGAATAATTTAGAGAAGTTCATTTATTTGAGAAATTATGACATTGGCAATTTCTTTACAATATTAATGGTTCGATTTACTATTTCAAATCGTTTCATAAATGTTTTCAATTTTATCGGCCATTACAGTTTATTTAATGTTGCCAAAAATGAATTTCAATTATTTCTTCCGCAAAAATATTATTCGAAAAATTTAGACAGAAAATGACGTAGTGAATCGGGTATACGGAAATCGGGGCGCTACAGTTCGTGTGTTGTTTTTAGTGCTATAATACTTTTTTTGATTGTTTAGTTTTTTGTTTTATGTGAATGACAGATGTACAACTAAAAAATGACAATTCGCATTCTCTTTTATTATTGTCTTGACTAGCGTGAAAAGACTTTAAAATTACCTTAAAGAAATAAATATTTTATCACAAATATTGTTGGTTTATTTAATTCAGTTGAGATTTCAAGGAATATCTAACTAAATTAATTAATTAATCTAATAATAAGAAGATTTTAATCAATAAAATAAGAAATACAAAGAGTCTCACGTAATTGATCACAATGAATTGAAAACTTAAGTATTTAGGCATTAAAATAATGAAACAAATAAATGAAAAAACAAACCATTATTCCAAGGAAATGGAGAATGATTTGAAATAATTCTTTTTTTGTTTTTATGAAAAAAGAGGAAATAAATTTAAAAATATACTTTCAGAAAATTGTTGCAACAAAAATTACATTAACTGTTTAATTTAAAAAATCAATAATAAAAATCAATAAACATAAAAAATTTCATAAATCAGGCAAATATAGTAAGGGATCGAATGTACAATATAAATAACATGTAATATAATCCAAATGCAATAGTCATACATGAATTCACAATTCATTCAAAATTGAAATAAATTTAAAAATATTAAAAAATAAATTCAAAATTAAAATGTCTAGGTAAAAAGAATACAAAATACAAACATTGATCAAATAAAATATAAAAGAAATATTAGAATATTTAAGTGAAAATATTGTTAGTTAAAATAAAATAAAAGATTTAACCAATTACATAATAAGTTTGAAAATAATTTTTGTTTGTCTTTATGAAAAAAGGGAAATGAATTTAAAAATATACACCCATAAAATTGTTGCAATAAAAATTACATTAACTATTTAATTTGAAAAATAAATAACCAAAAATTAAATAACTTAAAAATCTTAATAAACCTAGGTAAATATAATAGTGGTTAGAATATAATTCAAATTCAAATTTAAATAGTCAAACGTGCATTAACCAAATGAATACTAACTATAGTCAAACGTGCATTAATTAACAAAATAAACATTAACCAAATTCTCAGTCTAGACCCCGACGTTATTTTCTATGGCACTTAAATTTTTGTCTTGTGACTACAATATTTTCATTTTTCCTTTGGTCCGTTGACCATTACTTTACATAATCTTGGTGCCCTACTCAATTTAGCACCTACGGGTCATACAATTTCTCCTCTCTTTAATTTTTGTCTTACTACTCCTTCATTTGCAGGTACTATTTTCAACTCTTATTCTTCCCTGGCTGGATTGAGTCCAAATGAACTTACCAAAACCCCTTCTATCGTTGAGTGTGTTTCCTTTGTTCACTATTGGTTGTGGAAGTATTTCATTTGCACTCGTAGCATCAAACCTTCAAGTAGCTACCTCCCTTTATCGAAGTAAGTTGTGCATATGGTAAGATTGTGGATTGATGTTATTTTACTTTGGCAGACATTTATAGGGTTATGGCTGTTCTCACTCAACAACTTCATACAAGTACCTTAACTCCTATGGATTCTAGTCCCCTATTGATCGTTAAGGGCCTATTTCCCTTATTTTGTTGTTCCATCAGTGATCTACTCTTCCCCATGCTATGATCCAGTGATGGCCTGACTTTCTTCCGTAAGTCAAACCATTTGGGACGTTTTCTCATATTTCTATAATCTTCAAGAACTCTCTTTGTTACTAACCGCAAGTATATGGATTGCAAAAGTAATATAGTGGATTTTTAAAAACTAAACTAACGACTAAACTAAAAAGAAAAAAGATTTGATTTTTGTAAACTAATGAAACAAAGATGTTAGAAGTATGAATCCACTTTATCTCCATCATCCATATCTTGGCTTAAACGTTTAACAACAGTTTATGGGAATTTGAAACTCCGTGTTCCTAATATTATTAAAACCTACTTTCGAACGATGATTTAAAACATTTTCCTTTAAGGGATCTGACTATATTTTTATGACAAATCCAACAAATAAGAAAGCATTATCGTTTTTTGAACACAATTAAAGATTACACAAAGTATAGGGGTATATTTTTATCCTCTATCGAACTTTGTGGCAATTAAAACATGTATAACGTTATCCTAATTTTTTGAACTTAGAAAAACACCACAAAAAATTATATAATTAATGATCAAATAATTATATAAGCATGAAAGAATGAGTTAATTCCTCAAACCCATATAAATTAAATAATGAACCAAAACATGGAATCCGAAAGATAAAGTATCATCACAATCCTAACATTCAAGCCGAGCCTATATACATGATAAAATATAAACTACAAAAAGAGTTGTTGGAATTCATCACCCAATTCATCTCATTGTAGAAGAATCTTCAATTTCGCATCTGGCGTTTATTGGTCCCTTGATGATTTGATAGTCATTCAGTATGATTTTGACAAGTTGGGAACCCCAAAAAGGTATCTCATGTCATGTATATATAGGTTTAGTCGAAACCTAGGTGAAAAAGGGATGAAACCTATTGAAATCCACATATAAAAGCCCATCAGTCGACCTAGTCGGACTACCATGCGACCGCATGGTTATAATTGGCTTGACCGCATGGTTATGAAAATTCAATTTTGAACACATCATGCAACCGTATGATATAAACCAATGCAATCGTTATAACTTCGCCATGCAATTTTAATTTTTAAAATGCTACAAGTTGGTCATCAAACTTGGTCATCAAACCTTTATTGCATCTCAAGCCCTTCATCTTTCGAATGTGATAATTTAGTCCCCGAACATTTGATTTCTTCCATTTGACTTATTTCTTCTCTTAATTTGTTCAATTAAGCCCTCGATCTTCTTCCTTCTTCCATTTTAGCTCCATTTCTCACCTCCAATGACTTCATTAACTCCACATGTGCGCACTTTAGCTTATTTATCATCCAATTTGTCCTTATTTGCTTCAATTTCTTCATGTTCTCGACTTTGGGATATTTTCTACAGTATAAATAAATAATAACAAAATCAATAGCAAATATACTAAAACGATAACAATAACTTCTATTTTGAGAATAGAAATTAGTGTATAAAATACACTTATCACTCTTCTTTATTTTGTTGTCCATCTTCTCATTGTCCTCCTTATGCTCTAGTTGCTTCAACTGCTGAAGTCCAGACAATATGGATTAGATTCTTGAATTTTCATGAGTTATTTCATGATTTTATTGACATTGGAACCAATTTAAAGGCTGGGGTAGAGGTGTATTGACCTTATTTTTTTCGCACACCAGTTTCGTTTAGTGCAAACCTGGGCTTTTCTTTCTTTACTTGTACTAATCTGTGATTCCAGAATCGATTATTTGTCCTTCGCCCTAGGAGGCACACATAGTGAAGTATAAAAATAAAATCTTACTGACGACTGTGTGATGGAGGTCCTTCCATTTTGCTCCATCAATCCATCCTCTATTCGCCACTTTCTGGGCAGCTTTGAAAGAAAGGCTTTTTGGTACACGTCTTTCTCAAGCTTTCCATGCCATTGAGACCAAGATTATTTCTGCCCTTAAGAAGACATTGGCCATGTCTCCATGATGAATGTTGTCAAATATTGGCCCACATCCTTCTCACTCTCAATAGGTACCTTCTGGTTATAGAAATTGACCCTCTGTTGTTGATCTGGAGGAAACATTTGAGGAGGACAACATTCCATTGGCTCAAAGGGTAACCGTGCTAAAACTTGTTTATTCCTTCAATTTATTGTCTTACTTCATAACATGACCTTGACTTGCTTTCTTTCTTTCTTTCTTTGCAGCATCGTCCTAATTCTACTACTTCAAGTTCTTTATTAAGCTCTTCTGGAACTAGTTTAGCAAGAGGAAGTTTTTCACCAACCTCAACACCCTACACCGTATCATGAGTTCACAATTGAATCTCCTACTTCCGATCTTGAAGGCACTCATGAGGATGATGTCAACCGCTCTATAGAGCCCACACAAGGTATAGGCACAACTTTAGTTATGAACACTTTGCCTATTAGCCAGATTCTCCCCACCATTATGGAAATACCTCATAATAATCCTTACTCTGAATATAATTCTTTCATTCATCCTAGCCTTCCTATCATAGTTGAGATCGATAGTCCTATAAATCTAACATTCCCTCAATTATAGTTCATGCTATAATAAATTTTAGATCTTGACTAACCATTTAATCTTGATCCTTATTTTCTTTCAGACCCCTTGGCTTCAGAATTTATACATGATGATCCATTGAAGACTTTTTCCAATCTTGCATCATTGGTTCACCTAGAAATATCTACATCGAATACTCCTCAATCTAATTTAGTGCCTATCTAACATGAGTCTTTACCTCCTATACTGTAAGTACATCTCCATTGCAGTTATTGTCTTTATTAATCATGCATGTTGTGTTTACCACTCATTTGGGTTTTCACAATGTGATTTGGACTACATTTTAGTCCATTTGTCAAGTTTTTCTTCGACGGAAAGCACGAAAGCTAGCTCCACCAGCCATTCCTCTGCATTAGACCCTCCTTTAGCAACTCTGTCTCCAAACCTCCAAGTTTGGCATGAGCTCGTGTTAGATTATGCTCATGTTACCGATGAGGATGTGATTTCTACTGTCACCAATAAAAACCTTTCCCAACTCTAGGGGCTTAATGATAAAATGCAAAGGGTATTGGCTGATCCTACTATGCTAGTTCCTTGTACGACTAAGATTACTCTGAAAGGCACTCATGGTGAAATTCAAGAGGTGCTTGATCAATCAGCCAGCTTCGTGAATGGAAATGGAAATTTGTGATCATTGTTTTGGACAAGTCGAGTTTAGCTTTAGACTTCTCCAAGGCTAAGAAATTGTGGAAGGGCTAACCGTTGAAGCGACAAAGGTAACCTCTTCTTTGGAGAATGCCCATGAAAGGCTAAAAGAAATCCAAGCAGAAATTGCCGATTTGGAAATGGCGAAGGCAGTAAAGACATGGGCTTTGACTCAAGAAGTTGAACGTATAAAAGCCCTTAATGCTCGATATACTGAATTAGAGAGTGCTTGCTCAGGAAAGAATCAACCATTATGGAGAGGGAATAAATGCAACATCATGAAGGATGGAGATATAATCTGGAGTTTCATTCGCTCGTTATTGGAATAAGTTTTCCAAATTTTTACTTTGCATAAATCGAGCTCTAATTCTACTTCCCTTGAAAAATCCATACATGGGTGATCAGCTAAGAAATCTGCCAACGCTCAATTTTTAATGTTTTTTTTTGTAGAAAATATCGTACTTCAAACTCAAATAAAGTCAAAGTCCACAATCCAATTCTTTGATGTAAAACAGGGTGTGAAAATATATACTTGATTAAATTTGTTTGATACCAAATACACAGTTACAGGCTCAAGATAAAGCCTTAATTTTGTACATGTAAAATAAAGAGTTAGGCGAAACTTTTCTTTAGCTAAATAATTACATTCAGATTGATTCAGTTGCCTACTAAGATAATAAATTGGTCTTTCTTTGTCCAATTAGTCTTCTTGAGTAGTTATTTTGGCTATAGAGTCTTGTTCAGCCGATATGTACATCTTCACTGGCTTTTCCTGAATGACTATGACCAACACTAGTGGACTTAACAAGTATGTATTCAGGTTATAAAAAGCTTTTAATATTGTTGTGACGACCCGAATTCTCGACCATTCGAGTGCCACTAAAAGTGACTCATATCATATTATCGAGACTTAAATAGTAATGTAAAATTATTCAAAAGAATAATTAGAATCCCATAATTTTTTTTTGTTTGTGAATAAAAATAGAACATAATTTTCTTACATAAAGTTCAACATAATTATCTCATCAATCTTAACCACTTTTGCCACTTCCATGTTGACCGTCTCGAACCTTCAATTATCTGAAAATGGTAAATACCGTGGAGTGAGATTTATAAAATCCCAGTAAGTATACCAAGCATAAATTTTCTTTTGAAAGCATATGGATCATTTTCATCATAACATAGGATAGGATCGAAATACTCATAAACATAGGGAGACACAAGAATTTTACCGAACTTAAATGGCAAGAATTCTTATGTGTAGCGCTACTAAACTCCGGTCCCCTTAGCATAATCATAAACATATCATATGGAACCCATAACAATCTTGTGAGATTGATTTCATAGCAATAATCCAAACATTTTCATAAAAACATAAGATATACTTACTAGTCATAAAAACATACTTACTTTTCATAAAAACATAAGGTGTATTTACCTTTCATAAAAACATACTTACTTTTCATAAAAACATAAGATATACTTACTTGTCATAAAAACATACTTACTTTTCATAAAAACATAAGGTGTATTTACCTTTCATAAAAACATACTTACTTTTCATAAAAACATAAGATATACTTACTTGTCATAAAAACATACTTACTTTTCATAAAAACATAAGGTGTATTTACCTTTCATAAAAACATACTTACTTTTCATAAAAACATAAGATATACTTACTTGTCATAAAAACATACTTACTTTTCATAAAAACATAAGGTGTATTTACCTTTCATAAAAACATACTTACTTTTCATAAAAACATAAGATATACTTACTTGTCATAAAAACATACTTACTTTTCATAAAAACATAAGGTGTATTTACCTTTCATAAAAACATACTTACTTTTCATAAAAACATAAGATATACTTACCTTTTAAAAGATTAAAATGAAGTGTAGTAGTAAATGGACCAAAACTTTCTTGACCACCTTGAATTTCTCTTACTTGTGGATTTTGTCAAGAGATTGGAAATAAGTGTATATGTGTAGAGTTGTGTGTAAAAGAGATGGGTTTAAATAGATGTATAAAGTTGGCATATTGTAAACATAATCATTCAATTCTATTAATTTTAACACATCCTTTTCTTAAAGTAAAGCACCATTCATATACTTTTCCATATTTATACAAATAATATGCTCTTCATGATTATATATAATGGAGTCTTATCAATCATTCATATACTTTTCCATATTTATACAAATATTATGCTCTTCATGATTGTATATAGTGGAGTCTTATCAATCATTCATATACTTTTCCATATTTATACAAATATTATGCTCTTCATGATTATATATAATGGAGTATATAAATCATTCATATACTTTTCCATATTTATACAAATATTATGCTCTTCATGATTATATATAATGGAGTCTTATCAATCATTCATATACTTTTCCATATTTATACAAATATTATGCTCTTCATGATTATATATAATGGAGTATATAAATCATTCATATACTTTTCCATATTTATACAAATATTATGCTCTTCATGATTACATATAATGGAGTCTTATCAATCATTCATATATACTTTTCCATATTTATACAAATATTATGCTCTTCATGATTATATATAATGGAGTATATAAATCATTCATATACTTTTCCATATTTATACAAATATTATGCTCTTCATGATTATATATAATGGAACCTCCCATGCTTGCATATTTTTTCTTAATTTCAATAATAAAAGTAATTTTTGTATAAATAAATATTGGGATAACATTGAATTAAGTACTTGGACTTAATATACTTTAAATCAAGAGAATGGAGATATTTTTTTTTAGAAATTCGGAATTTAATTTAAAATCGAACGATCTCGATTATTTCTTGACTTGGCTATACGAATACGTCGCGGCGTTAACTTAATAGTAGCGACACGATTTTCTATTAAAATAATTATTAATCGCGTAAAAATTCTGGGTCGCTACAATCTTACCTCCTTAAAATAATTTCGTCCTCGAAATTAAACTTACTTGATCTTATGATTTCTGAATACTTAATCAGAATCTCTTCTTCTTCTTCTTATGTAGCATCATCGCTACCATATTTAACCGAACCATATTTAACCCACTGGACTTTGACTAAATGCATCAATTTGTTTTCTTAAGACATGGACTTTTCTATCAATAATAGACATATGTCTACTCATAAATTCTTCTGAATCAAAATGAAAATTCCCAATCGTATGTGATATTTCATCATATCTTGTAGTATTCATGTAACTTGTCACTTATCATCGTATCATGTGACCTCAGATATTAGTATATATCTCTAAAATTTCAACAAATCTTTACTAACATATCATACCATAATAATTTGTCATTTCTTCTTATCACCAAATATCCCAAAATAATTAAAACGATTACCTGAATATTCTCTATGTAATATACCCAAACATGTTATTCACATATCAACATAATCATCAGTTTATCTTTCCAATATTTGTAACCCAAAATTTCTGCAAAATTCAATAAACAAATATCTCCCAAATAATTAAAATTCTTAACTCAAATATCATAACATTTTCCGTAAGGTATTCCTTTCACTTGCACAAACTTATTAATCCTGATTCAATACAGTCATTATTTCACTTTCACGTATCCCCGTATTATTTCTATACCTTGATTATTATATCAAAATATCAGTACCCAAAAATCCAAGAAAATATTCCATATCTCAAATCCCGTCATCATCAAATCTTCCTTTTATCAAGAAAGTAAACGGCGCATAAACTCTTGTTCCCTCTTTTCCATTATTCTATTCCACGCTTTCTTGCTGGAATCAATATCACGCGGATTCCCTCCGATCCTTAATGCTTTTAAATAGTTCATGCTGGGAAGAGGTTAGATCCATCAAAAACATGGATATCATTCTTACAAACATTCGCAAGTATTATTCCAGTCTTTCAATGAATGATCTGAGGAAAATTTATCGAATAAGACTCGAAAGATTGAGGTTGCTGATGGCTCATGGTGTTTCAGAAGATGTTCGCTGGTTGATCGAAGCAAAGGTTCGACTATCTGGTGAATTACCTATGACATTTCCAAAGCACATGCCTGGTTTAGGCAAAAGCACCTTCGCAAAGAAACGAAGAGCAAAAAGGCTGAATGGTTGCTACAAATGTGCTCGTTGGAACTGTGATACTCGTTGCAAAACAGTAGGATATTCTTCTACTAATCGGGATGATAAAATCAAATTCATAAAGGGTGGACTGAGTAAGGAGTCTTTGGATGATATTCGACTGACTCTTGAGACGCACCCAAGTGGTTATGTGCAACGTGAACTTCTCTCCTTATACGCTCAGTTTAACGAGGACAAAAATCGTTATAGTCTCCAAAATATAATAGCAAAAGATCCTGTTTGCCAGTCTGTTTTACAAAATGAGGCTTCTGGCAGTTCAACAATGATATAAGGTAAATCTTTTGATACACATTTAAAATATTTTGCTGTTTTCTTTCACGCGTTTTGGAAATAAAATATATTTTCCTTTCTCGAGTTTTGATAAAGCTGGAAATAAATCACCGAAAGGTGATATCTTTGGTAAAACAGTCAAAAGTTGGCCGATTTTGTCAAAAGTAAATCTTTACTTTTTCATAATCAATCAAAAACAGTAAATTTTTCCGGCTTTAAATAGTCAAACATATTTCATAGTTCAGGCATCCCAAAATCACATCTTCTTCGTAAGTTTTCTCTTCTATACTATCAAAGATGGAAGCACCAAAACTTCGACAGATCAAAACTATTTGTGTATTTTGTGGATCAAAAGTGGGGAAAGGCTTCAGTTATCTAGAAGCGGCCGTAGATCTTGGAAAGAAACTGGGGGGAAAAGGTATCACTCTTGTGTATGGGGGTGGTAGCAGTGGTCTAATGGGTTGTGTTTCCCAATCTGCTCTTGCAGAGAAATCAAAAGTAATCGGTGTCATACCTGTCCCTTTGGTAGATGTTGCAGGCAAAACACGAGGGCATGAAGTTCAAACATTATCCATCCATGAACGCATAACTTGTATGCTATATGGTTCTGATGCCTTTATAGCCCTGCCCGGAGGTTTTGGTACCTTAGAAGAAATCTTTAACATTACCTCGTGGGCTCAACTAGATCTCCATACTAAGCCTATTGGGCTTCTGAATGTTAACAATTTCTTTGATGGTTTGTTAACCTTTCTTGATTATGCTGTGGAACAGGGATTCATCTCTCCATTTTCCAGAAGGCTCCTTATTTCTGCTCCTACTATTGATGAACTACTGGATAAGCTGCAGTCATATATCTCAATACAAGATCCAGCAGGGGTTAAGATAGATTGGTCGCAAGGAAGGGGAATCAAGCGAAAATGGAGTCCGGTTAATGTAAACTTAACTTTATGAATCTTAGAATAGGTGGGGGTAGAGTACGGAGTATTCTTACTCTCGAGACACCCCTCTAATTTTCTAGGATTTCCTTAATGTTTAAATCTTGTGTGTACCTCAAAGGTTCCAGGTGGTAGATTACGGAGTATTCTTACTCTCGAAACACACCTCTTTGAAGGTTTCTTTATTTCCTCAAAAGGTCAGAGGTGGTAGGATACGGCTACTCCGGAAACACATCTCTCAATTTGAGGAATTTCCCATGTTGCTTTCTTTTGCTTTTGCGTGTTTCATGTATTTCTTTTCCAGTGTGACTCTTTGTGTGTTCTCCTTATGAGAAAATAATAAAATCTCTGCTATCATCTACTAAATCTCGTTTGTGATGTAAATGAACTTGCATGTCTAACCTTAATTCCTTTAGTGGATGCTTATCATATCATGCTCTTAATTCCAAATGATAAAATTCTGGACAGAGTCTCCCTTGTAATTTGGACTTATCCCAAACCATAAGCATACTTCATAACTCACAATAATAAATAACTCCACATTTGATCACAACGATCTAAAAATATTGAAAACGATTCCAACACTTCAATATCATCAAAAAATATCCCATAATTCAATTCATAATTCCTCAACATAACAATTTCAAATCATATTTTTCAATATCACAATATCACTTCCTTCCATACCTTAATTGGCTCAAAAGATTACTCATACTTATATTTATAAGTTATAAATCATATTTCCAAAATTTAATCACAAGGCCAAAGTTCATAATAAATTTCTCTTCAATATAGAGGCATAATTCACTTACTCAACATAATATCCATTACTTAATTCCCAATAACCAAATCTTTAAATCTCTAACTTCATAATGCTTCTCATAAAAGTCTCATTAAAACCACATCACTTATAATCTTAACATCTCATAAAACTTCATAAAATTGGCTCGCTATTTCTCATTAAATCTAAATGATAGATAATCTGAACATATTTCTAATCATTTCTGTTGACTTCTCATACTTAGTGCCATGTCTAAAATCAATTATGCAAAGTCCATTTAAGGTTCATCATTTCTAAACTCAAGGACAACAATTATTTTGAAAATCATTCTTAAGTCATATTATTCCCATTATGCTCAACACCCGTTCTCTTTCTTTCTTTTCTTTCCGAATTTTTTTTTTTTCAGAATTGAAACTTGAAGAGTGGTACCAATAATCATCCACAATTTTTCCTTGCTTTTAAGCAAAGGTAGTGATAAAGGGATAAATTATTGAACCGAAAATTGAAACTTGAAGAGGAAGTACTAATAACCATCCACAGTTTTTCCCTTGTTTTTACACAAAGGTAGTGATAAAGGGATAAATTATTGTACAAATTCATTATTAATTTTGTTTGTTTAATATATTATTCCATATATTTTTTGGCAAAAGTTACGAACCAACTTATTTTTCTAATTTAGTCAGTCTTACTAAGCTTAATATGAACCAAAATTCATATCAATATCCTCTATGTCTCATGATTCTACATAAAAAGGAATAAATTAAAATTCAGGCTTCTATCAATTCATATCATACTCAACATGTATATTTCACTTAAAGATTCATAACATATGAAGATTTCATACTTAACATGTCTTAATAAAATCGTAAATGACTTGCAAAGCATATAACATACCTGGTTCGAGGAGTCAATACGTGGAGAGTGACATAGTAGAGTGATGAGTTAAAATATTTCATATAATCTTATTTTCCTTTAATCAACAATAATTTAAATGTGGTTGTATCCAAATCAACATTTTCTTGAATCATAATTCCTAATTAATCACAGTCTTCAAAACAAATCCAATATCGATATAGTAATTATCTCCCCATCAATAATTAATAACTTAACCCAAATAAAATTTATCGTCAAATCTTATTTTTCCTTTAGTCCCCGAACTTCTAGAAATTTATCAAAGACATCAATATAAACATCATATCACTAACTAATTATATTCCATAAAATTTTCAGGACATTACAAACTCCCTTGCTTAAAATGAATTTTGTCCTTGAAATTCGCACATCAAATTTCATCATGCTTTTTAAAATCATAACCATACTTGACATGTGAAAATTCAACTTTATTTTTATTTTTATAATGAATAGTGATTTCGTTCACTGTTCATCATGAATAGCACGTCGTTTTACTGTTCACGTGAATAGTGATTTTTTTTTAAAGAAATAAAATTTCAAAAATCTACAGAATCGTTTTTAAAACTCTTTTCTCTGATACCAACTGTGACGACCCGAATTCTCGACCATTCGAGTGCCACTAAAAGTGACTCATATCATATTATCGAGACTTAAATAGTAATGTAAAATTATTCAAAAGAATAATTAGAATCCCATAATTTTTTTTTGTTTGTGAATAAAAATAGAACATAATTTTCTTACATAAAGTTCAACATAATTATCTCATCAATCTTAACCACTTTTGCCACTTCCATGTTGACCGCCTCGAACCTTCAATTATCTGAAAATGGTAAATATCGTGGAGTGGGATTTATAAAATCCCAGTAAGTATACCAAGCATAAATTTTCTTTTGAAAGCATATGGATCATTTTCATCATAACATAGGATAGGATCGAAATACTCATAAACATAGGGAGATACAAGAATTTTACCGAACTTAAATGGCAAGAATTCTTATGTGTAGCGCTACTAAACTCCGGTCCCCTTAGCATAATCATAAACATATCATATGGAACCCATAACAATCTTGTGAGATTGATTTCATAGCAATAATCCAAACATTTTCATAAAAACATAAGATATACTTACTTGTCATAAAAACATACTTACTTTTCATAAAAACATAAGGTGTATTTACCTTTCATAAAAACATACTTACTTTTCATAAAAACATAAGATATACTTACTTGTCATAAAAACATACTTACTTTTCATAAAAACATAAGGTGTATTTACCTTTCATAAAAACATACTTACTTTTCATAAAAACATAAGATATACTTACTTGTCATAAAAACATACTTACTTTTCATAAAAACATAAGGTGTATTTACCTTTCATAAAAACATACTTACTTTTCATAAAAACATAAGATATACTTACTTGTCATAAAAACATACTTACTTTTCATAAAAACATAAGGTGTATTTACCTTTCATAAAAACATACTTACTTTTCATAAAAACATAAGATATACTTACTTGTCATAAAAACATACTTACTTTTCATAAAAACATAAGGTGTATTTACCTTTCATAAAAACATACTTACTTTTCATAAAAACATAAGATATACTTACTTGTCATAAAAACATACTTACTTTTCATAAAAACATAAGGTGTATTTACCTTTCATAAAAACATACTTACTTTTCATAAAAACATAAGATATACTTACCTTTTAAAAGATTAAAATGAAGTGTAGTAGTAAATGGACCAAAACTTTCTTGACCACCTTGAATTTCTCTTACTTGTGGATTTTGTCAAGAGATTGGAAATAAGTGTATATGTGTAGAGTTGTGTGTAAAAGAGATGGGTTTAAATAGATGTATAAAGTTGGCATATTGTAAACATAATCATTCAATTCTATTAATTTTAACACATCCTTTTCTTAAAGTAAAGCACCATTCATATACTTTTCCATATTTATACAAATAATATGCTCTTCATGATTATATATAATGGAGTCTTATCAATCATTCATATACTTTTCCATATTTATACAAATATTATGCTCTTCATGATTATATATAATGGAGTCTTATCAATCATTCATATACTTTTCCATATTTATACAAATATTATGCTCTTCATGATTATATATAATGGAGTATATAAATCATTCATATACTTTTCCATATTTATACAAATATTATGCTCTTCATGATTATATATAATGGAGTCTTATCAATCATTCATATACTTTTCCATATTTATACAAATATTATGCTCTTCATGATTATATATAATGGAGTATATAAATCATTCATATACTTTTCCATATTTATACAGATATTATGCTCTTCATGATTACATATAATGGAGTCTTATCAATCATTCATATACTTTTCCATATTTATACAAATATTATGCTCTTCATGATTATATATAATGGAGTATATAAATCATTCATATACTTTTCCATATTTATACAAATATTATGCTTTTCATGATTACATATAATGGAACCTCCCATGCTTGCATATTTTTTCTTAATTTCAATAATAAAAGTAATTTTTGTATAAATAAATATTGGGATAACATTGAATTAAGTACTTGGACTTAATATACTTTAAATCAAGAGAATGGAGATATTTTTTTTTTAGAAATTCGGAATTTAATTTAAAATCGAACGATCTCGATTATTTCTTGACTTGGCTATACGAATACGTCGCGGCGTTAACTTAATAGTAGCAACACGATTTTCTATTAAAATAATTATTAATCGCGTAAAAATTCTGGGTCGCTACAATTGTTTTCCCCAGACGAATTCGTCCTAATTTTTGAGTTTTATGTCTACATTGTATCAAAATTCTTTTGATGTTCTTCTTTCTAGAGGAATTTGTCTTGATTTTTTAGTTTTAGAATAGGTGAAAAAGCTTTTGTTCACTCTGTACAATTGGAAATAAAACGCCTTAAGAAATTAACTTGTCCCAAAAATCTTTGTAACTCTTTTTTACTGTTAGGCGGTTGGCTTCCAATATAACTTTTGCCTTATTCTTATGTAGCACAATCCCTCTATTATGCACTAAAAAACCCATAAAGTTGCCTGAATTTACACTAAATGTGCACGGATTTAGCTTTATTTGTATTGCCTCATTCGTTCAAGTGAGCGTTTTAATTGGTGAACATGGTCTTCCTTTTTAAGCGATTTGATCACTATATCATCAATATAAATCTCAATAAAATCACCAAATCATGTCATGAAAGATAAAATTCATTTCCCCTTGATTAGTAGCTCCAACATTTTTTAGGCTGAATTGCATGACTTCTCATTCATAGCATCCTAAATCCCTTGAGCATCTAAAACCAGTCTTATATAAGTCTTCTCTTGCTATATAAATTTGATTATACCACGAGTAATCATTCATAAAAGAATATATATATTGTGTCTAGCAATGAAATCAACGAAAGAATCTACTGTGGACATTAGGTATTCATCTTTGAGCATAGAAACATTTAAATTTCTAAAGTTTGTGCATACCCTTATTTTACCATTCTTCTTTAAGATAGGTACAATGTTAGACAATCATTCCATGTATCTGGCTATTCGAATAAATACTACTTTTAGTAATCACTCTATTTTTTTTTCTTCACTTCGGGCAACACACTGAGTGCAAAACAGCTAAGTGGTTGTTTATGAGATTTGAAGTTACGTTTAGTAGATAATCTATGTTCTATCAAACTCCTATCTAGACCAAGAATTTGTTCACAAAACAATCTTTATATTCTTTGAATAAAGAAATTAACTTGGTACTAACCTCTTCATCAAGTAATTGGCTAATGAAGGTTGGACAATCTTCTCCTTCATCTCCAATGCTTACTCTCGCCAACAGGTCTTGTGCTTGAGCATACTCTAAATTATCAATCTTCAACGCATTACCTACCCAAGATTGTAGAGGTTCATTCTTCCAAACAGTCCACCTTGTTGACCTCGCTTTGTAAGTTGTGTTCCAAGCCAAATACGACCATTTTTTTTTAATAATGCCAACGCTTCTTCTCTTTTTATTTTATTTTCAGAATCTTTCTTATAAACCATTTGTTTGGTTTTAAGGGCCACAATTTTGGTTAGAACATTTTGTGATTTGTTCTGCATTGCACTTCTTTGATTATTTTCTTACCAACTATTTGCTCTTCGAAGGCCAATATACTTGGTCTTATTTGAGTAAACAGTTCAGTAAGAGCCTTCATTGAGTATGGCTCTTCACTTTGCAATATCACTTGTGTTTCTTCTTCTCTTTAAACCACCCTGACTTGTCTGTAATTGCCTTCATATAGGAATCACTCATTTGGCCGGAGTTGCTCCACCATTTAATTTGGTCAATACTACTTCTGTAGGGATGATTTCTGCCTTAGACTTGGCAAATCTCATTATCATTCTGTATGGGATAGTGTTTATGGTTGCCCCATTATCAATGAGCCCTTTAGACACATTAATGTCATCTATTAAAGCTTTTATATACAAGGGCCTTAATTGTTTAGTCGAGTTCAAAGAAGGTTCCCTGAACAATACTTTCTCTATTGACTCAACATCTACCTTTTGCTTGCCCTTATCTACTTCGTTTCTGCAAGGTATATCCACGCGCAATATTTCCTCGGTATGGACTTACATGGAACTTACTGATGGTTCTCTCCAACCAGTAAGTAGATGAAATATCTTTGGGGGTGACCCATATTTTTCAGCACAAGGTACCCTTCTTTTCCTTTTGGGTATTCCATACAGAATAAGGTAATTGAATGGTCGTCCAAATGGATCACCCAAGGTGCCCACTGCTAGATTTCCTTCTTAGTAGAGTTATTTGAGAAGTTTGCCATGTATTACTCTCCTTGTTCTACATTCTGCTTCCAAGTCCAATTTTTCTTCTATATTAGTCATTTCATCGTCCTCTGATTCATGTATTTTCTCAACTCATAGGTCAACATAAGTATTATCCTCACATTCTAACGCGAAGGCTACTTCTTCTGACTCTTCTATAACATCTTCCTTATTCTTGAATTCATTGGTCAATGATGGGTGTCGAATCCAACAAATAATAATTTCTTGCTCAAAAATAAATAAATTTTAATAGTGGTGAGCAAGGTCGAATCCACAAGAATTGGTTAGATTTAATTCTTCAAGAAAATTTAAAAAATAAATTAAAAAAGGGGGTTTTTTGAATTTCGAATGTGAAATCAGATTGTAAATAAACAATTGTGGAATTAAAGAGAAGAAAATTTCAAATTAAATAAATATCCAGCCTAAGGTATAATCTTAGTATTGATTCATAGAATTGATCATAGATGCAAAAAATAAAACTCTTTACTCATTTTCTAAATTGGTTATGGTTATTGATACGATCTAACAACCTATCTCTCCCTACTATCTCGATAATCAAGAGACGCTCGTTGATTATTTCCCTAATCAATAAACAATCTTAGATACGATTTTAGGATTTAACTTACCAATAGCATTAATCTATAGAGAGACAACCAATTCTAACTAACAAAGTCACACATGTGATTCATTTAAGTTAGGTTATATATCTTCATAACATGAGTAAAAAATCTATCTATAATCAACTATGTTATTTGCCATTTGTATTAGAAATTCTAAACAATTACGGATTTAGATTCATATTTGGCTAAGTATCATTTTTACAATTAAAGCAACGTGTACTTTGTATTTATTAATCAAAACAACAACTTCAATATGCAAACAAAAGATATATAAATAGAGAACAAATAAAAGAACAATAAAACTAATTAGATCACACAATTCTTGAAGAATCAACACCTCAATTATCCTTGAACTGGAATAACAAAATTAGCTATCTATAAACATTTGAATCAAAAACATAAAAAAATCAAATGAAATCAAAGTTAAAATAATAATGATGATGGGATCAAAGTAAATCAAACGTGGCTGCCTTCGGAATTGTCTTCAATCCTTCCCCCAAAGTGCCACCGTCCACTTCTAATATGTCTTGCTGATGCCCTTTTTTCCTCTCGTTTTCTCTTTTTAAAGATGTGTTTGTCGTTTTTTTTTTAATTGCTGGGCTTCAAAGAAATTAAAAACAATTGGGCCCCAAAATAAGAACATGGCTGTTGGGAATAAATATTTAATGGTCCAAAAGTGTCGCCTTCTACTTCTCTCTAATTCTCCGCTGTTGGGCTTCAAGTATTCTCCAATTGTTGGCCTTTGTCCCAAGTTTTCACCTCCCTTAAAATCTTGTCAATGCCGTCATTTTAGTTCCCAAAATTTAACCTCCAAAGTGTCCAATTGAGGTCGAATTAAGAATATGGAGAAGTCCACTCATGTAGTTCAAGTCTTCCTAAAACAATAAGGCAGCGTTCTCTTTGTCGTTTTACAGCCATTTTCCATTTTCCGTTTTCGAAAACGCATTCCCTTGCGCCGTTTTTTGAAAAAAAATTTGAAAACATTTTCCAAAATTAGTGAAGGAAGTGGAAAACGTTGTCCGCGTTTTCCATTCATTTCAACTAAAAAGGAAAACGCTGCGTTTTCCTTTTAAACAAAATTTTTTTTTTAAATCCTCAAAAATTTGAAATTTGTTATTTTAATTACATTATTGGTCCCCCGATTTTCAAAATGTCATTTTAATCCCCAAATTTTGAAATTTCTTTCGAAAATACCCCCATTTATTTGCAACCTAGGTCCTTCAACTTTAGATTTTCTTGTACATTAGTCCGAAAAAATTAATTTTCTTTCATTTTAGTCCTTCCCTTATTTGCTTTATAGGTCATTGTCTTCAAACATGTATAACTTTTGATCTACAACTCAGAATTACACTCTGTTTCATGCGTCGAACTCCAAATTCAACGATATTTCTTGTGATGTATCATGTGCTTAATTATTAAACATTTCTTTTTTACTTTTGTATTGTAGAAAGTTAGAGCATCATTGATTAACATATGAATTTTTGAACTTTTTGGCATAACCAAATATGACAACTCAAATATGGCTTCTCTATTTCATTTATATTGTGTATATCATATATGTGTGAATGTAATATATATATATATATATATATATATATATATATTTATAAATACAAAGAGAACGCAGCCTTAGGTGTTCTGACGCCTTATATAAATCCCTTCTCTAATTGTGTACAAACTTCTTCTTTTAATTTGTGATATTGAATCCACTATAATCCAACCCTTTCATCTAATCCAAAAAACATAAATTATGATTAATATCCACAATTTAAGCATTTAAAATCAATGGATTAAGAGGAAATATTACAAATCAAACAACAATTATGCATTCGATCAGTCAATATGTAGTTACTGGCCATGTTTGGAGGTAAGGTTCCAAATTAGATTCTATTTGATTATCTAGCATCATCTTCAACCTTTTGCCTATGCTCAAACTTTGATTTCCCAACATGCTTACTTGTTGATGCCTTTTCTATTGACTTTTGTACACTTTCGTTTTGCTTAACTATGAGAATGTCCTGATTCTCCACATGAATGAAATTTGTAGTCTTAAACTTTTCCATACCTTGTTGTTGTCTCACGAATCGACCATAGTCCTTTGATGGAGTCTCTGATGCGTCCTCGTCATATCATCGAATGGGAGCACCTTCCTTGCTCTGGGATTGTATGCATGCCACACGATTGAACCATATGGTTAGGGCCATAATTTTTTAATATTCTGTGATATGTTAGATGGTCTCCCAAACATCCTGGCATATAACCACTGACTATATGATCTTTCAAGAGGTAACCACATTTGTTCTCTAAACAATGGTGGTTCTGCGGCATTAACTGGTTTTCTGTATGCCCTCTTTTCATCTACTATTTTTCCAATTTCCTTTTGGCATCTAATACATTAATTTCTATTTCCTTCATCTATAGGTTTTCCTTTTATTCTTTGAAAAGCACTAGGGAGTGGTTCGTCTTCCCATTCATCCATCACCATCTTGAACATTGGTAGATTCTGTTTGTTGAACTTCGGAAAGACCATGTCAACATCAAGTGGTTGTGGGAATGGATTTTCATTCATCATCATCTTCTTTTTTATTCAAAAGTAATTTGATATGTATCAATAGCATCCTTCAATACATTGCAAGAAATTAGGCAATTATTAGTCATTTGAGACATTACATTGTGTCATTTATAATATTTTTTTACCCTTAATAAATACATGGTTTGACCATTTATATTTATCACTCAATTTTATCCCCTTTTCCTTATACAACTGATCAAAGATTACATCGGCATTTCCCACATCAAATGAAAATAGCCTAACCTTTTTATTTTCTTCTTTTGCTAGTTCGTCTTTATTTGATATTTCTATCTTGGTTAATATGGGACAAGCATAAGTGTCTCCTTAACCAATTCGACCAAACACACCTCAGCCTCATCGAGACCAGTATCTATGGCATGGATGTCAAAATTAAGGTCTCTATAGTAAGTCCCTTTACTAGAGCTTTTCATTTGTTCTTCTTCTCTAAACAATCTCTCATATTGGACGACATTAATGCTAAGTTGAAAAAGATCAAGAAACTCTCTGTTTTGCAACTTCTTTTTTAATTCAAAATTGAAACAACTTTAGGTGATTTTGACAAATTCTTTTTCAGGTAAGAGAACAAAACATTTACTTCTAACCATTTTATATCTTTGAAGAAAAGATTCAGCCTATTCATTGGAAGTTGATGCAAGTTTGCTACATCTGTCAAACTTCTAATTCAGCTTTATAAAATTGAGCATGAAATAACTACTCTAACTATTGTCATGTTTGAATAGAGTTTGCTGTAAAGTTAATAAAATCTAAGGTAAGCAAATTACATCTCCACTGAACCATAATCCTGAGTCCACCCCAGTGTTTTCTTTTTTAATTCATGACTAGAGCTCGCATGGTAGTTGAGAGAATTTTATGTATTATGCAGTAAATTAAGAAAAGTAAATGAGAACTAGTTGTACTATCTATTGGTCTTTTATTCTCAATCTTTTTCTTTCAAACATCTTGAGGAATAGATAATCATAAATCTATATTTGTATTTTACATTTGAAGATGGGTATTGAATATATGTACTCTATAAGCAAAATGTACTTCTTATGTGTCCACAATTGAATGAATCTCTTGTCAAATGGTTTTAGGTGAAGAAAGTTGTCATATATCTTGTTGGTTGTCCAAGAATTGCTGAAAATGTTAGGGGCCGTTCTCTTTGTGTTTTGATTTTAAATTTCGAGTTTTAGATTTTGTTTTGAATTTTAGATTTTGGTTGTTTGTTTTGGAATTGCTGAAAACATGTTCTCTTTTGATTTTGGAAAACTGTTTTCAAAAATAGAAAACTGAAAAATGCGTTTACTTTGTAATTTTTTAATATATTTATTTTGTGATATTTTATATGCAAAAAATGGTGGATTTGTTGAATTACATTAATTTTAGTGACAATAAATCAGTTAGTTCTCTATGTCAATAAATTCATCATTAATATTGTTTCAGCTAAACAAAAATCCAACCATATACCAACAAAATCTTAACATGAATCTATATATAATGGAAAAATAACATAAGAACTTCAAGTGAAGGAAGTGTCTCACATTTACCAATAATAATAATAATAATAATAATAATAATAATAATAATAATAATAATAATAATAATAATAAAAAATAAATAAATAAATAAATCTTAACATGGATTTATATATAATGACAAAATAATATAAGAACTTCAAGTGAAGGAAGTGTCTCACATTTACACACACACACACACACACACACACACACACACATATATATATATATATATATATATATATATATATTAACATAGATCTATATATAATGGCAAAATAATATAAGAATTTCAAGTGAAGGTAGTGTCTAACATTTAGAAAAAGAAAAAAAAAAATTAACATATGATCTATAAATAATGGAAAAATAACATAAGAACTTAAAGTGAAGGAAGTGTCTAAAAAAAATAAAATAACATGGATCTATATGTAATGACAAAATAACATAAGAACTTCAAGTGAAGATAGTGTCTCACATTTACCAAAAAAAAAATTACGAAAAAAAAATTACAAAAAAATAATAAATAAATAAAATTAACACAAAATATCCAAAACGCAATAAACTCGTTTTGAGTTTCCTTTTTTTTTTTTTTGGAAAACGCATTTCTGAAAATGGACAAAGTGAACGCGTTTTCGATATTTCCAAAAATCGAAAACTCAAAACAGGCTGAAAGCAGCAAAGAGAACGGGGCCTTAATATTTACTTCAACAAGTTGTGGAAATCAAGTAATCTCGTTAATATTTACTTCAACAAGCTGTGGAAACCAAGTCATCTTAATCCTTCTGCTTATACTAAATCGCCCGGGAGGGGGGGGGTGGGGGTGGCAATCATCTATTTACCATGAGGTACATACATAGAACAAAAGCTTTGCACCACCATTTTAAGAATGAAATAAATTTGCACCATCTACTTTGAGTTTTAGAAGTAACATCATATAATAATATATGATATTGTAGGAGAAGAGAGAGATTTGAGGATATTTCCTACTGTGGTCTTCTCCAACAATATCCAACATCAAAGACCATAGTGTAGGATACATTTAGGCTCTATTTAACAGCCAGATTTTATTTATAAACAAATAATGTGTTGTTCTCAAGGCCAAATGTTTGGTTGAAAAGTGATTTTGAAAAATGTATGCAGGTAAAAAATGGTTTAGGAAAATGTGAAGAAAAAACATGTCTATAAACAAGTTTGCCACTAAAAAAAAGGTGGTTTCAGGCACGGATTTTTCGTTCCTAAAGCCACGATATCCATTTGTAAACATCTTCACCATCGGAAAATGACCAACCGCAAATCTGTTGCTATTTTGAGGGTTGGTCATACTTACCAACGTATATTCTGTAGGTAAAGTGTAAAACTTTTACCAATCGAAAATTCGTTGCTACAAATACACATTTACCAACCGAATATCCTTCGATAAAGAGTTACCTTTTGCCAACATATATTCCGTTGGTAAACGTGTTTTTCTTATCAAGGCAATACAACATTTACCAACCAAATAATTGTTGGTAGATGTTTTACCTTTTACCAACGGAATTTTCGTTGTTAAATGTGATAGCTCTTTACCAATGGGATATCCTGTTGTCGATGACCCGATATGATCCAAGATGGGAGACCAAAAGATAAATCAAGTTACCATCGACGCAACAGCAACCTAGGAGGGAAAACAAGCAAATTTCGTATTGGGTTCGAGTCGGGAATCCAACCGGGTCGAGCTATGTCAAAGGAACGAAAGGAGTGCCAGCCGGGAAGCCACGCGATCGCGCGGGGCCATGGAAGGCGCGAACGTGAGAAGGCGTCAAAAACTAAACAAAGAGTTTCAGGCCTTACCACGCGATCGCGCGAGGTTAAACCACGCGATCACGCGGTTTAAGTCAGATCAGATTTCGCGAAATTTTAATTTAATTTTCGATTTATTAATTATTACTTATATTTTCGAACCGCGGCTAGGTCAGTTTTAGGCGTATTTTGACTTTATATGATGTTTTTCATTGATAAGAAAAAGATAACTTTGATATTATTGAATGAATGTGAGAATTTTCTCTCTAGAAAATGAGGATTCATTTTTCTTGTTCTTGAAGTACAATTCATAGAACTTTTCAAATACTTTCTTGAATATTTGTGGCATTCTAATCAGAAACTTATCAAGGAGTTTGACATCTCTTGTGGAGTTTCGAAAACCTCGGTTCTTCAATCCGTATCGTCAATCATTGCGTCGTGATTGTTGGGTCCAGGTCTTATTGTCAATTTTATCTTTCCAGTATTTTAATTCTTGTGTTCTTGTGATTGTTTGGCTGAATCTGGGTCTTTCCTATTATTGTTTCATTTAATTCCGCGTTTTCGTCGTGTTCCCTATTGGGATCGCGTCATCTGGTATCAGAGTTTGGATCTAAATTCAGTTCTTGGTATTTCTTGATTTTCTTGTTCTTTGTGTTCTTCGTGCCAGTAAATTTTTCCTTTGTTTGATTCATATAAAATTCCACAAAAAATTCAATCTTGTTTCTTTTAGCCAATTCTTATCCAAATTCAATTCTGTTTGTTACGTTGCACTTGTAGTTGAATTTCAGATTCAAAAAAAAAGTCCGAAAATTTCATATTTATCCCCGAATATTCCGGATTTGTCTAAATTTTCAAGTTTTCTTGTTCTTACTCATGTCTGTCATGTCCTACCCTTGATTGAGTTCTTGGATTGTTTTTGAAGTGCTTGGAAGGGGGATTTTTGAGTGATACACGAGCGATATATTTTTGTGAAGAATTTTCTACTTATTTCTGTGAAGACTAATAATGTCTAGCAGACGGGATTCATCATCTTCATCAGTTGGGGACAACAGGGGAATTTACAGAAGGGAGCCAGCAGCTTCATCAACAAGTCACAACAAACGACCGGAAGGTATGAATAGGGTGAATAAGAATGATGTAGGTGTGATGGAGACTTTACATGAGCAATTTGAGAAGTTGATGACTAGGATGGATAGGCAGGAAGAAACTATTAATAAGTTGCGTAGGGAACAAACTCATGTGGGTCCTAGAGCTAGGAGGGAAGATGGGAGAGATCATAGGGGGAGACATAATCAAAGGGTTGGATATGGGTTTGATGATGAAGAATTTGCGAGTGAATGGAGCAGTATCCAATCATCTGTGGCTAGTGTAAGGAGGAGAAGGGGTAGAGGAGATAGGTATGAAAGGGCAAATAATAGAAGAAAACGTGGTGATTGGGATGAGGTAGATGATAATCTAGGTAAAATAAAAATGTCTATTCCACCTTTTCATGGGAGGAGTGATCCGGAGGCTTACCTAGATTGGGAGAAGAAGGTAGAGTTGATGTTTGATTGCCACAATTATTCTGAAGGAAAGAAAGTGAAGTTAGCAGTTGTTGAGTTTACCGATTATGCAATTAATTGGTGGGATCAGTTGGTGAAGGATCGAAGGAGGAATGTTGAAGGGCTGGTGGATACATGGCGTGAGATGAAAATCATAATGAGGAAGAGGTTTGTCCCAAGCCACTATCATTGGGGTATTTATCAAAGGTTGTAGGGGCTCACGCAAGGTTCTAGGTGTGTAGAGGAGTATCACAGAGACATGGAGGTAGCCATGATTAAGGCCAACGTGATGGAGGATCGGGAAGCTACAATGGCTAGATTTTTTAGTGGGCAGAACAGAGATATTGCCAACGTCATTGAGTTACAACATTATGTAGAACTAGAAGACATGGTGCACATGTCAATGAAGGTGGAGAGGCAATTAAGGCGAAAGGGGACATCTAAACATTCACCGAAAACTTACCTTACATCACAACCGAGGAAGGATCACAATGATGAACTCGTCCCGAAGGGAAAGGAGGAACCTACAACTAAAGGTAAAAATATTCCTGATTCTCAACCTACTAGGGATAGAAATATTAAGTACTTTAAGTGTTTGGGGTCGGGCCATATAGCATCACAGTGTCCAAATAAGAAAGTAATGCTCTTGCATGAAAATGGTGAAATTAGTTCAGATGATGAATTTAAGGGAATGCATAGGTTGCAGGATGCTGGGGGCTAGCAGTAGCGATGAAGAGGGGTTAACTTATACGGTGAAAGGGTCCCTTGTGAATAGACGTGTCCTAAATTCTCGAACTAAGATGATTGAAATTGATGAACAGTGGGATAATCTTTTCCACACTAGGTGTTTGGTGGGGAAAGATGTTTGTGGGATGGTAATTGACGGGGGAAGTTGTACTAATGTGGTTAGTACATTATTGGTGGAGAAGTTGGGATTGCCTAAGGTGAAATACCCCAACCCCTATAAATTACAATGGTTAACCGACTCGGGAAAACTTAAAGTGAACAGGCAGGTTAATATTAAATTCACCATTGGGGGTTATAGAGATGAGGTTGTGTGTGACGTGGTCCCTATGCATGTTAGACATATTTTGTTGGGAAGGTCATGGCAACATGATAGGAGAGTGGTGCATGATGGGTTTCAAAATCGATATTCTTTTGTGAATGGTGGAAAAAGGATCACTTTTGCTCCCCTATCACCTAAAGAGGTCCAAGAGGACCAATTGAAAATAAAGAGCGAGTTTGAGGGGAAAAATAAGAGCGTTGAGGCCACGACCTCAGAAAAAGGAGAGGGTGTGAAAGTTGAAAACAAGAGAGTTGAGGCATCGACCTCAGAAAATGTGAGCTTGAGAGCGAGAGGAAAAAGAAAAGAGAGTTCACTACAAAAATGAGTTTATTTGCATTTGCTCACACATCCCTCCCTAGTTTGGCTAATTCTGTTTTGCAGGTACAAAAATCAAATCACAAAACTAAGGTCAAAGAGAAAATTAATTGCCGGACAGAACATCACCAAAAGATGATTAATAGCACAAAACATGAACGGGTCCCTCAAACCAAAGAGAGCAAGAGATACATAAAGGAGAAGCCATATACAGATTCGAGGTCGAATCCTTTTCAAGAAATGGAGGATGATATGATCCAAGATGGGAGACCAAAAGATAAATCAAGTTACCATCGACGCAATAGCAACCTGGGAGGGAAAACAAGCAAATTTCGTATTGGGTCCGAGTCGGGAATCCAACCGGGTCGAGCTACATCAAAGGAACGAAAAGAGTGGCAGCCGGGAAGCCACGTGATCGCGCGGGGCCATGGAAGGCGCGAACATGAGAAGGTGTCAAAAACTAAACAGAGAGTTTCATGCCTTACCACGCGATCGCGCGAGGTTAAACCATGCGATCGTGCGATTTAAGTCAGATCAGATTTCGCGAAATTTTAATTTAATTTTCGATTTATTAATTATTACTTCTATTTTCGAACCCTAGTGCGGCTAGGTCAGTTTAAGGCGTATTTTGACTTTATATGATGTTTTTCATTGATAAGAAAAAGGCAACTTTGATATTATTGAATGAATGTGAGAATTTTCTCTTTAGAAAAGGAGGATTCATTTTTCTTGTTCTTGAAGAATAATCCATAGAACTTATCAAATATTTTCTTGAATATTTGTGGCGTTCCAATCAAAAACTTATCAAAGAGTTTGACATCTCTTGTGGCGTTTCGAAAACCTCGATTCTTCAATCCGTATCGTCAATCATTGCGTTGTGATTGTTGGGTCCAGGTCCTATCGTCAATTTTGTCTTTTCAGTATTTTAATTCTTGTGTTCTTGTGATTGTTTGGTTGAATCTGGGTCTTTCCTATTATTGTTTCGTTTAATTCCGCGTTTTCGTCGTGTTCTCTATTGGGATAGCGTCATGACCGTAGGTGAAAGATAGAAATATCCGTTGTTAAATATGATAACTTTTTACTAACAGATATTCTATTGCGTATTACCGTAGATGAAAATGTAGGAATAATTCAGGAACGAAATATCCGTTGAAAAAGAGTTATCGCATTTATCAACGGGAATTCAGTTACTGATTACTATATAGGTCAAATATAAATTTAATTGTTAAACAAATACATTAGACACGAAATATCCATTGGTAAAGAGCTATTACGTTTAATAATGAAAATTCCGTTACCGATTATTGTAGGTGAAAGTTTTTTAACTTTTACCAACTGATAAGCCGTTACTAGTTACCAACGTATACAATCCGTTGCTAATTATCTGTTTATGAAAAATTGTTTTTTAGTGGTGTACCAACCACATGCTTAGTTAACACGTGAATAAGTTTCATATCTGGATTTTGTTTTCTAGGACTCACATTTGAGCACTTAATACTTTCATACAACATCAAGTCGATATATCACAGCAAATGATAGTGACACCAAATGCATATAGGCTAATATGAAAATGAAACTTTACTTTAAGATTCTCGTGACATACAATTATCAATAATTGCTTCAGGTAGCTTATAATTAAGTTGCGACTTTGTAAGTTAGATAGAATTTTAATAGAGTTTATTTTGTATAGAAATTATATGGTGTCCCCAATAAGGGGCATGTGTCACCTCCTATTGGAGACTGACATCTAATACCCACCCGCCAAATGGCGGATGGGCACTTTTATGGTGTCCATAAAAGGACTTTTTTTTGTATTACAAGTATTTCAATTATATAGGAACTTTGGGCACCATAAAGTTTGCACACCCGTCAAGTGATGAGTAGGCATTGCGTTATACCCTCATAATAGGGGGCACCTTAAAATTTGTATTGAATTATATTAGTTTAGCTTTCATATATTTGATAAAATTCTAATTTATTAGAAGTTCTTTTGATTTTATATAATTTGCTTTATAAACAGATGTACTTATTGATCGTAATACAAACCTTTGAATATATGATGATTAAATTAATTTCCTCTTTGCCTAGTTTCTAATTTCAACTCTTTTCGTTTTACCGCTACACCATGTCCGTGGGGACGATCTCATTTCTTTTCTTGTTCGTTATGATCAAGCTGGTACGCTCCTACATCAACAGGGTTTTTCCGCAGGTCATTTGTGCACAACAGGATAGCTCATATCCCTGCAGCAAAATTTGAAAATATATATATATATATATATATATATATATAAAAATGAGGAAATGACCATTGTTTTGAACCTGTTCTTTCCGACTCTCTTAATCGAGATGAAACGATAATTTACCTTTTATTCAAACATAACGCATGGCTTAAATCATAGATTTAATTCAAAGAAGATCCTTGTAAAGTAAATCACATTAATACACAAAATACAAGTCATAATACAATAACCATGAGATGAAAGAAACAAACTTTTATCTACTGCAATAGAATTCCTACTACTTTACATTTCAGTGAATGATTCAATCAATTTCCCTCCATTCATCTACTTCAAATAAACCCTAACATAATCCTCTATGAAATAGAGTATCTTCTCTGTCTTGAGTTGGATTTTGTCTCCCCTTGAATCATTGAAGTTGGGCTTTGTGAACTTCCTGAAGTATCAGAACTCTTATTCTCTCCATTTCCGCGTCCTTTTCCCACAATCCACAGCTTATCAAAAATTCTCCTCGACCGAGACGGCAGCAGTTGCACGGGATCTCTGTTTTTGCTACCCATTTTAGTCAACTTCTCATTTTTCTGCAATTCACCTTCTTTTATTTTCGTGGCATCCATCTGTTTCCTCAGGGATTTTCGAGGTTCTGGCGCTGTTTCAGCTACATTTTCCTCGGTATTTCTTGAGGCATCCGATGTATCAGTACTGTTGTTTGCTGCTTTGATTCCAGCAGCAGATTTAACCTGCTCGAAAAATAAAACTTGAACGACAACACGAAGAGGTAGCTTTTCGTTTTGTACAGCGTGCATTGATGCTTCAGTAGTTAATTTCTTAATGTCCATAAGCCTGCACAATTTCTTCCTCTCGGCTTTCGTAACGTTAGGATGTTCCTTCAAATATTGAAACAACAAATTAAACCTTTAAACATTTGTATTTCGCATCCAAAGATACACTTGTTTTGCAAATGAACTCACAACACCTAACGGATCAGATTTTTAGTAGATTTTGATAAAAGTTGATGAGATGTAAGGTTGAAAAGTTGTATGACCCATGAAATATATGATTGAGATTAATTGTGGACTTTGACTTAGATTAAAATCTCAGTACCAAACAGGAGCTAAATAATGTCCTCAAAGTATTTGAGTGAAACGAACATAATAAAATAATAATTATTGCAATTCTCGTAATACGACTAGAATAGAGAATATATATGCAAAGGATAAGGAGATCCCTACCTTCAAATAGACATCAATAGCACCGTATATTCCATCATGAATTGGTCTAGCTGACTCGGGGATTGACTGTGATAGCTCAATAAAACTCGAGACAGTGAGATTTATATCACGAGCAATTTCCGAAAGATAACCATCAACTTTTTTTCCAACGTTAAGCCAAGAAACATGCCCTAAAACAAAGTCATTCTCTTTCATTTTGTTCTTCTCGCCAATATTAGAATCCATATTACGTTTCCAATGAGTCACAAATCGATCCACAAGAGACTGGACAAGTTCAACATCATAAATGGTCATCTGGGAAGATCTTGCCGGGATCAATAGATCAATGACAGAAGCCTCGTCCAATTTCAAGCCGATACTTCCAATCAAATCTTCCCTAGAAGAATCGTCCGCTCCAACTAGAATAGCAACTTTCAGTAATTTGAGCAAAAAACTACAAGAACAGCTAATGCCCTTGTCCGAAGGCAATAAGCAAATTATAGTTTCAACCAGAGATTTGTTACCATTGTTGTAAGCTTCAGATGCCAGAGATTCAATGGAATCTGGCAGCCATCTAACTGCGTAAGTCTTAAGTGCCTCCCCAATAACACTTCCATCCATTCTACCTTTAGATTTCACGGTAATCATAACGCGCTTGTACAGATCAATGTCTAACTCACATATATCTTCAACCCACCAATCCTTAGGAACAGATTCCAATTTCTCGGGAAACTTAACGACATTCTCGATTATATTTTCTGAAGTTGCTGATTTCCGATTATAGGTATATGACCAAGTAACTTTCGAGGGATCCACTGAGGTTTTCGATGCAATGGAATCGATGCATCTGGCTATCACCTTTAGATTCTCAGACCATGGGAGAAGAGACTTGCTAGTCTGCAGAACAATAATGGTATCTTTCCAACTTCGTAAAATACTCGAGTTGAGAAATACCTCAATCTTGAAAATCAGGTTTCCTCTCTCAACATCTTCAATCATCTCAAGATACTCTGCAGCACAACGTGCAGCTACAACGTTGTAGGGATTAAGAGTAACTGTCATTCCATAACAGAATTTGGCACACATTTCAAATGCTTTTTGTCCACCAGGAAAATTGGTCAATTTAATTTCATTAGAACTCTCCTCACTGGCTCTTGAAACAAGCTTTTGTAAGAGATTGCTCTTGGACAAGAGAGGAAACTGCAGATGCAAATCAGTACCATGTTTCAACATAGAGCAAGACAAAAAGGAAAAACAGCATGTATGAATATGAGATTAGGTAGGAAATATCATTTTAAATTAAATTAACTCCAAACAAAAGAAAAAGGAAAAAAACAGAGCAAGCAGTAGACAATTTAACCTAGTTAATTAAACTTAATTAGCAATTACAGAAAATAAGAGCATGTTTGTAATGGAAGATAAAAATGTCTTTAGAGAATGTATGGTTGAAAAGTGTGAAAAGTATGGGTCCCATAAAAATGTGTGACTGAAATTGAGTTTGAGGCAAAAAAAAAAAAAAAAACACTTTTAGAAGCAAACAAGATCTAAATTATCAATTTTAAGTATCAAGAATCTCTTATCATGCGTTTCACAATTCAATATGATGAGTAAATATGGTAATTATACAGAAAAGCACAAATCTGTAGTTCCCAGGGATAAATATCTTAAGTTTAGAAATAACAATAAATAAAATAATTCGAGAAACAAATTTATTTGAACTTGTTTACTACACAATTAGTTTGATGGAAGTTACCTTGTGAAGATGAAACTTAACTTCACCAACAATTATGATAACATCCATTGCCAGCTCAGATGACACATACCTGCCAAGGGCAAATGGCGTTTAGGGACATTAACATACGAGCATATAATTATTTAATTTAGAAAGTTCCATTAACCTTGCAGCAGAGCATACAAAGATTACTATGATGAAACATTCATATACACCCTAAAAAGTAGAAAACATCAATGGACCAACAAATGATGAAATAAATATAGTTTGGACTAACTTAACCAAGGAACAACATATCCACTGGCATCAAGTTACTAGATTATCAGACGTGCGTAAATCAATGCAAGCATTATCAAACTGCACCTCTAGCAAACACCAAAAATACATTATACCAAAAGTTATTAACAAATTTCTTTCACTTTTAGTTACTAATAACAAATTTCTTCAACTTTTGGTGAATAAAAGATTGAGCTTAAATGAATTGAGAATTCAATAAATTGATGCAAGTGGCAAAGGGGATGGGTGGTAAGTGCTCAGCGCAGCTGTGTGCTTGGTTCGATTCCCCGCAAGGTGGAATTGGTCTTGTGGCAAGCGGGAGTTATTGAGATTTGCTCATGCTTACCATAAGCCCATCCACCCTGGCTCCTTGGAGGCATAATCTGGATTTACCTTCCCGAACCAAGGGCCTTGGGCGTGGTCGGTTCGGGCCCTCAAGGTGTGGGCTACACCCTCGAGAATATATGTAAGCAATACATAAATTTTAGGACACGTGCTCCCCATCAGAGCTATTGTGCAATGGTCATCTCAATTATAGGCAAATAGCAGTCCAAACTCGTAAATCGCCTCGGCTAGAGGTATATGTATGCACAAAAGGTAAGAATCTTTGGTCTAAGGAGAGTGCTGAAAGGAAAGAATTCAAGCCAGTCATATTCTTTCACAGTAACTATCTTAAGGTTGCAATAATCCTCTAAAAAGAAAATAGAACAAACTTCTATCGACGTGCAAATTAATTATTCATCCTCTTTTCAGCTAATGATTCAATCACAAAGCAAAACGTGTATAATAAGAGAAAATCAATATGCCAACACACGAAGGGACCACAAAAAAAAAAAGAAAAAAAAATTAATTAGCCAACACACTAAGGGACCACAAAAAAAAGAAATTAAAATTAATTAACCAATCAAAAAAGGTGATCATTAAACCATAAGCTATACAAGTTGCTTTTTCATTTCAATGCAATTCATATTCATATACAAAGCACACAAGTCCAAGCTTGTGTTTACACTTTAAAGTTCCCTGAGGGCATATTTGGATATAGCATATTCAATATACAGAAGAATCACTTTTTTACAATTCATAAGAATATGGGGGGACAAATAATTAAAGATTTGGTCCATAAGGGCCCATTCTATACAACTTTACTAAAGTTGGACCATTACTCATCAAAATCAGACAGAGACCTGGACCACCTTTTGGGTTGCCCATGCTACACGGCCCCAAATTTCTTTAAACACACACAAACAGAGCAAGGCAGAGAGGTGTAAAGGAAACTGTAAAATAAAATAATCCCAATCCAATGACATCAAAATCCTATGAAGGTCACACCTTGTATATTTGGAAATTCAAAGATGACAGCTTATTACTATTCAAGCTCAAACTTAACAATAATCAAAAACATATTCTTGAGTTGATAATACATACACTTGTGTGTGTATGTTTGTATGCATGAGGAGGTACAAACTCTGAAATATCAAGAATTCCATAGCAACAAAATTTGATTCAAAACTTCATATGCTAAACAAGTGTATTCTAAATTCTAGCAAAAAGGAGAAAATGAGCGCATCAAGCTTACCTTACACAGCTGCCTTCAGCTTGAAATGCATCAGGCTTTGATCCCAACTTCATAAACTTCATTTTCTTGTTTATAAGATTGGCCTCTTCACTCCCACAGAAAAACTTGTACTAACCCTAATCTCACTCAAGAAACACAAATAACTAATGAGCAGGCAAGTGAGCTGCAAATTCTGGGAAAACTAAAACTCCTTCCCTACATAAAAGGGACAAAAGCACACAACTTTATCCATTCGCCACTCATTTTACTCTAATAACTAGAATGCAAATTAAGATATACGATCACAGAACTGCAAACCAAACACGAGAAAACAAACTCTCATCAGCTGAAAAATTGCCTCGACTCTCGAGCCAACAAAACCCAGAAAAACTTCAATGCCTTTCTTTCTTTTTCCTCCTTATTTGCTTTTCTTACAAAATATCACATTGATGATGATACATTGCCATTATTGTGAAACATTATTTCACAACTACCCTGTAATTACACTCAGCCGCCTTTGCCTTAACTCTTACTGAATTTCCAAGATCTCTTCTTTAACTCACAAATCTCAAGATCCCACCTTTCCTTTTCTTTCTATATACTTGTAGGTATGTATATGTGCGTCTTTTATCTTTATATATATCTGTTCGTATGTGTAGTACTGATGGGGGACTGAATATACTGATAAAGTTGTCTCTCCGCTTTTTCTGAATCCAGCAGAAGAGAGAAGTGTTGGTGTGCGTGCGTGCTGGGAGTTGGGAAGAAGAGAAGAATGGAGTAGGGGTGGGGGTGGGGTAATATTGATCAGTAGGGTCCGAGTGTGTAGGTGTTGACAGAGTGGATCAGAGAAAACTGGGAAAGAAATGTACTTTTTCGAGAAGCTTTATGCCATTGATGCACGCCAACTATTTTATGGATGGTTTTACCTTTTTTTTTTTTTTTTTATCGTAATATTTTTTTTGATCGTAATATGGTTTTGCCCTTCTGATTTTTCTCTATCGTGAAAAAATTTATAAGAAAAATTAAATTTTTATCAAGGTCAAAATCAACAATTAATTACAATTATATGGGCCTCACAATTTTTTAATCACATATTTCATCAATTTTTATCAAATTTCGAAATCTAATTTTAATCTCTATCAAACAGGGCCTATAGCAAAAAACAGATTTTTATAATTTTTTGATAAAGTTATAGATGCGTGGTTTAAAAGTTTTGAATTTGATGAAATATATAATTAAAATTAATTATTGATTTTTGATTTGATACTAAAATCAGATTTTAATCATAATCATATAAAGACATTTTTTTTTTTTCATTTATTTGGCAATAAATTATATTTTTTAATTATTTTCAATTACTTAAAATTATGATTAAATTCCACTACAAGTCATCATATTTTGTAAGCGTGACATTCATTGTCCTCAACCAAACATTTGTTACATCCATGTCCCTAATCTTTTTAAAAGGCGCTCAATGTCTATTGATATAATAGCCTCTTTAAACATTTTTTTTTTTTACACAATTTCTCAAATTACTTTTTAACTATACACATTTTCCCTCTATATTTCTCAACCACACATTTTACCTGTAAAAAATTAAAAAAAAAATTTTAAACAAATTTTTCTTTTAATAAACAGAGGCTTATGTAGAGGTGGCAATGGGCCGAGCAGAGCCGGCTCGGCCCATGGCTCGGATCGCTCGGTTCATCAAACGGACGAGCCGAGCAACGAGCTCGTGTCAAACGAGCCAAGCTTAGACTTGTTTGACCCTGGCCGAGCTCGGCTTGGCCCACGAGCCGAGCTCGGCTCGTTGAGCTCATGTATTTAAATTTTTTTTATTTTTTGTGTTTTCGAACGAAAAAAAGTAACAAAAAACGTTTAAATTATTTTCTTTGTTTTAAACGAGCGGCGAGCCGCTTGGCTCGCCGCTCGTTGGCACGAGCTCGTGGCTCGTGCCAACGAGCCACTCGTTGAACCACGAGCTGAGCGTTCAATGAGGTTGCTTGGCTCGCCCACGAGCTCGTTCATTTGACGAGCCGAGCCGCCCTTGGCTCGTGCCGACGAGTGGCTCGACCCGTTTGCCACCTCTAGGCTTATGACCACGTGACACTCACGGAAGTATGGGGATAGGGTAGAGGTGTCATTCCGGGTGGTCCGGGCCGGGTTAACCCGTCAATAAAAAGCCCGGTAACGGCCCACTTGAAAAAAAGCCCGCCGCCTGCGGGTTACGGGCCGGTTACGGGTCAGCCTGCAAATTTTGAACTACAACTCAGGCCCGCCCGTTAGCCCATGCAGGTCGAGCCCATGCAGGTCGCGGTTTGTTCTGATTTGGCCCGTATGAATAAAAACATAGATTTTTACATATTTATAGCAAAATTTTTATCAAGTTTCTAAATACAAAATGATTAAAATGATAAATTCATATTTATACCATAAAATATTTACATAAAATTTAAAATTATAGTTTATGTTATATGAATTACTTCTAAATTTGCAAATTTAAATAATATATAAACAAATAACAATTAAATGATAAATGTATTTCTAATTACTATTGTCAAAAAACATTATTTTTTTTAGCTATTAGGGAGAAAAAAATAAGATTTTACTTTAAAAGTTGTATTAGAGTTTTTAGAAGAAGAGATATTTTCAACGTTACCATATTTAATAAAAACAGTTTATTTTTTTACGGGCCAGCGGGTTAACCGCGGCCCGCGAAGGTTTGACTCACAAAATCCGCGGTTCACAACTTCTTGACCCGTGAACCGCCCGCACGGGTCATGGGTCGGCCAGCAGTCCCGGGTAAATTCGGGCCGATTTTCACTGGTCTGGTCGGCCCGTCCGTCTTGACACCTCTAGGATAGGTTAAGGTCAAGGGATAAATAATTAATGAATGCTCAAACATCTTAATATTCTTAACCTAATTGCCGAACACATGCTATGTGTATATATATCGTGTGAGGTTTAATCTTTATTAGTCCAATGTTAATTAGCTATGTAGCACTAAAAATTTAGCTTTTAATTCAATTCAAAGTCAATATTTAATCTTGATCATACATTTTATGAGGTTCACAATTTTTTAACCACACATCTCATCAACTTTTATCAAAATCTATAAAAAAAAATCTTATTTTTATCAATATCAAACTGGGGTTAAGTTCGGTGGTTTGATTTCCATCATGTGGAAAATATAATAACCCTAATTTTTTAGCCTTTGTTTAGTAAAAGTTGTTTATAAATTGTTAAAGATTCACGTCCACCATTTCTTATTTTTCAAGAAAATTGATCCAGAAAATATTGACACATCACTATTTATAAACAATATTTATAATCCGTTCATTTTTTTTTTCTCAAAATTATTTTTAATCATAATTTTATCTCAATAAAATAAATTTGTACATAAATTTACATTCTTCCACTTTTAACCCCTTTTTCGTTTCATAATGCAATTTATGGTTAGAGATGGCAAAAAAACTCGACCCGTCCCATCGATCCGTCGATCTGATCCCAAAAAATCCCAATCCGCGATTTAGTTAGGCTGATCGAGGGCGAGGAGGATCGACAGATCAGGGCAATCGGTCCCAACTCGCTTAAAAATATGAAAAATTAATAATTTTTTAATTTTTTTAAAGATTTACATTAAATTACCAGGGAGTTGATCCGCCCCGAAATTTGGCGAATCGGATCATAAATTTTTTGTGCAAGGTGAATCATGAATCTGGGCGATCCACCTAGTTGCCAACACTATTTTATGGTCTGTGTGGCAACTTCCTGCAAACATTTTTTTTTTTTTGTATTTTTCAGATAAAATTTGTGGTTAAAAATGGTTTCAAAAATTTGTGTAGTTAAAAAATGACTTGATAAATTATGTTATTTATAAATTATAATATTACATTAAAGAAAGGAGGTTATATATATACAATAAATATAGAGGAAATTACATCTAAACATATTTTTTTCAACTTACCAATTCAAAAATCAATTTCGAAACGTTTTTGTTCAAAATCAGGTTTTACTTCAAAATTTTAATTTTAATAATAATAGAATTAAAAAATCACAGCCCAAATCCTAAACCCTTTTCCATTATCCTTTCTCACTTTTTCATTACCTCTCCCTTCCACCTTCTCCACCGAAAGCATCAGATATCGCAGGGACTAGGGATTCACAAATCAGTAAGGAAGGAGCTGTAGGTAGGAGCTCCTGGTGGCGTGGTAGAGATGGTGGTTATGCAATGTTGATGATTGTCTCGCTCATCGTTGAGTTTTGTCCTCCATTGCGTAGCAAATCGAAATCGATCTGTGTTTTTTAGTGTGCGATGGCGGTGCTGATGATTTGAAGTTGATACGGTGGAAGTGAGGCAGTGGTTGTGGTGGTGCAGTCTTATTGGTGTGCGAGTGGTAGTGGTGATGCTGGTAATTTGTGCGTGTTTGTGGTGGTGAGGAAAAGTGGTGGTTAGTGGTGTCGCACGGCTGTTGGTAATTTGTAGAGGTTTGTGATGGTGAGGCAAAGTGGTGGTTGGTGCAGGTTTGTGGTGGGTTATGGTGGACGAGGTGGTGTTAAGGCAGTTGCGGGGGGCGATGATTATGTACGGCAGTGGTTTTTGCAGTGGTTTTTTGGTAATGATGTAGAGGTTCATCAGAGGGACTGTTGCTGGCGGTTTGTAGATTTGGTGACTAGTGGTAGTGGTGTGCGGTGGTGGGGGATGTGCGGTGCATGGTTGGTAGTGATGTTGTGTGGTGGTGGCGACGGTGAGGTGAGGTGGGGTGGGGTGGTACAGGTGCAGGTGTTGGCCGACGATCAGTGGTGGTGGCAGGGGGTCTCATGTGATGTTATGGACTGGCAATCGATAGTAGTTGCAAGGTTTGTGGAGGTGGTGATAGTTGATGAGGTGGTTGTGGTAGGTAGGTGATGGTGGTGCAAGTGTTTGTGGCGACGACGTTGACGACAACAATAACAGTGACGGTGGTGGTAGTGGTGGCAGCGACAATGGTGTTGGTAACTTGTTTGTGATCAATTATAGGTGATTGTGACTGATTAACAGATAAATTGTGACCAATTAACTTGAAATTTGGGATTGAGCTAAATTTGTGACCTATAAAATTTGAGATTTGTGATCTATAAATAAATTTTAACTTAAGAACCTTGTAAATTGTGACAAAAAAATAAGTTGTGACCAAAAATTGTAAAAATTGTAACTCATAAAAGTGAGATTTGTGATTGAGAAAAAATTGTGACCTACAAAATTCAAGATTTGTGATCGATATATAAGTTGTGACTTACGAAATTTGTAAATTGTGACTGAAAAATAAGTTGTGACCTAAATTTTCAGAATTCGTGACCTAGAAAGAATTCGTGACCTATAAAATTTGTGACCGATAAGAGAGTCATGACTGGTTAATTTGATAATTTGTGATCGAAAAATAAGTTATGACCTATAAAATTTGTAATTTGCGACTCAGAAATAAATCGTGACTAATGAATTTGATAATTTGTGACCTTTAAAATTTGTGACTTGTGACCATAAATTGTATAGTTTTGAAATTAATTATTTAATTGCCAATTTAATTATATATATATATATATATATATATATATATATATATATATATATATATATATATATATATATATATATATATATATATATAGGCAATATACAAGTAAGGAATTTTAAAGTAAGATTTTATATTTAACAAAAAGCTAATTTTTTGAACTAAAAAAAACAAGTTTTTTAAATATAAAATCTTATCTTTAAAATTCCTTACTTGTATATTGCCCATAACTTTACGGACACTAACTCTTACTCTATATATAGGCCTTCAAGAGATTACTTGTCTAGATAGCATGAGTTGAATTGGTTATATAGTTCCACGTCATTTTAAACAGTTTATTTGAAAAAATAATTTTTTGAATATTAATTTTTAAGAAAATGTTTGATTAAAAAGTATAGAATCTTTTTGAATTTATGTGTAATATTATTTTATTGATGAATTGGTGGTTGAAAAGAAGAAAGAGTGAAATTGTCTCAAACATATATAGTCTCATGATAAGAGTTTGATTAAACTGTCTTAGGGGCCTGTTTGACATGGATTTTATTTTTTCTTTTGATTTTTGTATAAAATTAACTTTTAAGAAAAATTATATTTCGCAAGTATTTTTAGAGTAAGACACTTTAGACAAGCTTTTCAAATTAAATAAATTATTTTCATAAAATTAGCCAAACAAATAGAAAAATGCTTTTGAATCTCAAAATGTCTATTTAACTTTTCAAAAGTCATTTCAAACAGCTCTGAATCTTGACTTTAGTCGAGTAATCAAGTTTTGTTAGACAGCTACATAGCTTCTTGACTGGTTGACATAATCAGTTGAGTCAGTGCATGGTCTCGTCTAAATGTGCCAATTAATAAGGTTGCTTGACAAATGAATCTTATGCATTATTTGAACTCTAAAATTAAGCAATTGTTTTACCATCTCATGAATTTTCTACTTAATTAGTTGCAATTTATTTTTATTTCAATTAACAACTCGAATTGGAGACATTTTATGGATTGAAGTAAATTATGACCAATTAAATGCATTCTAGACTCAATTGCATATTATAGAAGTGGAATACCAGAATTGAAAATAAACTAAGGGCTAATTGAAGAAAATCAAGAATTGGAAGACTTAATTGTACTGAATTAGAAGATAAAAGACTTACCTTGCAATAAAAACAAAGACGACTGGAGTCAAAGTAACCCCAAACGATCGCCCAAGGGTAAATTTACAAGGCAGTCAGCAAAGACAAGTGACCACCCTTGTCTCTTGAGTCTTGGGCAAAATGGACCCAAAATTTTGTTTTCTTTTTTAAACTCAATTTCTACTAGGTCTTTGGACTTGAATTCTATTTTCTTGATATTATATAAACCAGAGGCACAAAAATGAAGGAAGAACATCGATGAGCCTACTTTGAGATTAAAGAACAAGATAACACCACAATTCGCATCACAACTTCATCCAACGAAGATAAGTCATATTTTCGGGTGATGAACTCAAAAATTCCTTTTGTTTTCTTTCAATAATAATGTTAAACTAATTTATCAATTTTGCTAGGATCAAAATAAAGTTTTTATTCTGGACTTCTAATTTAGAGTTCTTGTTTTGACATTAAAACAATTTATGATTTATTTGATCAATTAATAATTTTTTTTTTTCATTCTTCTATTATTGTGTGATTTGTGATTGTTGTATGACTTGTTTTAAGATTCAAGAGACTGGAAGCTAGTTAGACAATTTATCCTTTTTTTATTATATAGAATTTAGAACTTTTGATTTTAAATACTTCGTGTTTGTTTTGGATTAGAAATTTAGTCGAGTGACAATCATCGAAATATTTACAAACTTGAGTGACGGTTGAAAGTTTAAAACTTTAATGACTATTTTAAAATTTTTGGTGAAATTTGAGTGATAGTGGGTGTAATTTTCAAATTTCAATAATTATTTTAAATTTTTGTGAAACTTCAATGACTGTTACTGAAATAAACCCCCTTAATGACAAATAATACGTATACCAAATTAAGTATAAATGCTCCAAAAAAAAAAAAAAAAAACTAAAAAATACAAGAAAAAGACTTGAGCTGTTAAATTAATTGTGAATGGTCCTTAGGGTGTAGTACATGATAGCGATGTGTTATATTAGTAGGGGACCTCACTTGCATAGGATTTTGGGTTTTTGAGTCATTTATACAAACCTAACTCTTAGGATGTGTTTGCTTGAGTTGATTTTTTCTTGAAAAATATTAAATCAATAAAAATATTTTTCATATATCGTGTTTGATTTACAAACTTTTTCATGATAAATATTTTCTAGGTACTAGTTTTCAATGCATGTTCTGTTTCATTCGTAATCAAATCTTTTCTCTACCTTGAGAAAATAAAAGATGGACTTTTCTTTTTCATCTTTAATCAAACACACCCAAGAGTCCACTTATTTTTCTCTCTATTTCTTGACCTAACCCTACAGTATTACCTAAACAAGGCAACTTTTTCTCTCTTCAACGAAATTTATACTTTGTTCATGTTTGTTCTTAATTTCAAAATTTATTTTTTCTCTCAATGTAATTACAAATTTTGTGAGATTTACAACTTTTTAACAACATACATCATCAACTTTTATTAAAACTAGTAGTAAGCACACGCGTTGCACATTTTATATATAGGATGAATGTGATGCATAATGTCTATGATGTTTTTTGAAAGTTGTTCAGGTAATAGAAATTATTAAAAGAAAAAATTAAAAACGCGAATTGTTGTACATTTTTTTTTTTGAATTTATGTATATAATGCGGTGTTCTAAAAAGTGTGAAGCGTGACGAAGCGTGGAGCCTGATTGTCAAGCTTTTCAAACTTAAGCGGAAGTAGACGATAAAAAGCGTTTTTCAATTCCTATATACTAGATTTAAATTTTTCACATATTTTAACCCCTTAAAAAATATATGTAAAAAAAAAAAAGAAATAGAAGCATAAGCGCGCTTTGGTGCGCTTCGGGTGGCGCTTCGACACCCTTAAGCGCGCTTACTCGCGTATTAAGCACTTTTTTTCACTCTTTTTAGATAAAAAAAAATTCAGATGCTATTTCCACGCCTTTCGCTGATTCGACGTGTTGGAGGCGCGCTTAGCGCCTGGAGTGTTTTAGAACACTGATATAATGTATAAAAGTTTTATTGAAATATTTCAAACCCATACATGAGAGTTCAGATTCCAATTTAGAGAAAAGCTACTAAAAGGCATCTACAAAAAATTGTAAAATACGAACTGCAATTATGCTGGAATATGCTGAAAATCCTCATTTTGCTATCAAATAGAAATACTGCAATTAATTTTTTTCCAAAACACAAAGAACGGATCATCAGTAGAACAAACAAAAAGGATAAAATTGCTTAATACAAATGAAAAGAGAAAGAGAGGTAACCATGGAAAAGACTATGAATTTGACTGTGGAGAAGTTAGGATTATTCCCAAAACGTATGCTTCACTTTAGTAGGGAAAATTTATTTTCCTTGGAAACCGGTAGATCTGAATTAGGTTACCTCAAAATCAGTTTGAACAGGAAACTCTTTGACAACGATGGAGAGGCAGCGATAATTGTTCTTTTTGGTATCTAGATTTTCAAATGAAGAGGCTGCAATAAAGTTTGTTCCTAGGGTGTTCAAATGGAGAGTCGGGAATTAATGGGTTGTTTAGTCTAATTAATTAATTAATTAATTAATGGGTAATAGAGGAGGGTTGATGTATTAAAATTTTGATTTTTAGTCAAACCAAACATAGAGTTACTAATTAAAATATTTAGTTCTAATATTAAACAAGACAAGATAATAATAACAATTTATACCTTAAAATAATTTACTAATGACATATTTAATAATCAATATTAAACAAGGCCAGGTAAATATTTTCTTTTTTGAAAGTTTGAACTTTAAACTCTCCACATACTTGAACATGGTAGCAAAGCAAGTTCAGTACGAAAATCCCCTCTCCTTTAATAGATTTGATCATGACAATTGTGAATTCTTGGAAGAATCAATGCTGAATGGAATTCAAGCACAAATCATTTGTGTAGTTTAAACAATCTAAATTACTATGACGATAAAAGCATAGTCTAAACAAAATATTTTTATTTATTTCTCAAAAGGACCCTGCCAAACTAGATACATAATTGAACACACTTTTGCACAAAACATCCCGTACGCCGCACGTAGTAAATAATTGTCCACTAAAGAAAATAAATCCAGTGACCTCAAAAGTGAGATGATCAAAAAAAAGAAAAAAAAAAATAAATTAAAAATAATAATAAATGAGGCTTTGAGGAGACAATAATTGTATGAAATTAGGCGTGGCATAAACCCATCATCATAGATTAATCATGATGGAGATAATGGGCCCCATGTTTTGATGATAATAGGGCCCATATTTTGATGATGGTCAATTGAGGGTACCACATGCTTACATTGCTTTACAATGTGGGGACTAAAATCAAGTAAATAAATGTTTGTCCAACGATTTTATGTCAAGGGCAGTTGAGAGAGTAAAAAGATCTTATGATTTAATAATTTGATTTAGGACCTGTTTGATTCAAGAGGAATTTATTACTCAATTTTTAATAATTTCATCAATTTCTCTTATACAAACATATGCTTATTATTGATTTTCTTTATCTACTTAATTGTGTGTTTATTAACTTGTTGATAATTGATAAACAACACATTTTTCCAAGCTAAATTTTAACGACGTGCATTTTTTCTTAGATCACTTTTTCAGTTATGTAATTGACATAAAAAAATATAAAATTCTTTGATTATAAGCAAAATTCTTTTACCAAACAGAAATTAAATTTATGTTAAATTTCCTTTTCGTTAGATATATGAGAATGGGCATACTCTACTCTCCGTGAACGTATTTTGTTGATGGTCAATAGAGGGTACCACATGCTTTTACAATGTGGGGGACCATATGGATCATCTTTATACCCAAGTTAGTGGCTGTGATTTGTGATGTTTTTAGGGGTACAACCAAACAGAAAATGCTCTCCAGGTTTTATCTTCTTAAAGCTTGGCATGATTGTACCTACTACATGACCATACCCCCATTGTATGGAAGATGTGGGGGAATGGACATTCTATGTCTAGTATTTGTGTATTTGTTGTATAGTGGGTTAGATTTAGTCAAGATTTTGAGTTCTCTTGTAATTGGAACGATCTGTTGCTCGTGGCATCCAACACGTGCATGTATCGGACAATATAATGTGTTCGTCAAGGGCAGCGATCTTTTCTCTCTATTATAAATGTATATGTGTTATTGTTCATATTTATATGTGTTGTTACAATTCTACTCGATAAGTTCTTTATTTGTATTTATTGAGATTCTTGTATATAAATTTGGATACCTTGAATTCAAACTTTGATGTTTTGGTCGTTGGAATGGAAAGCTCACATCAAAGTTAGATTCTTAGATTTAAATACAAGAAAAACTCCATTTATTTCTCCACGTAAATAGAATTTTGCGAATTCTTATCAAAAATAGAAAATTCGAAAGCTTCAAATATATATAATCAAGGGAATGAACTAAATGATACAACTTCATTGACATTAATTAGAACATATGACTATTTCAACAGCTTAGGAATACTCCGAATTGATGGAAAAAGTTTGTCCTTTTCCTCCGGGGCCAACTTATTAATTAAATCACATGATCATGTCACACCACGTCAAATTGGATATATCATTTTCAATATTTCATTTTCCTTTATATCAGTTTCTCTTTCAGATTATTTAAATTATAACTAAATCAAAAAGACCTGGAAAATTGAAAAAAATTGCCACAACATTCTTATCCTTGAGAGTTTGATTTCATTTTTAAAAAGAGAAATGATATTTATCTCTACTTGAGTTGGCACACATTCATTGAAGGTGTCCATGTGCACACGCACAAGGCACCTCATCATTTTCCAATGGAAATGTACCAATTGGGTAGAGATCAATCTCAAGGTTGAGATAATTGGCATTAGGGTTAAGTACACAATTACACACATTTAATTATGAATTTTTTTGAAATCAGGTGATTTGTAACTAATTACAAAAATATCAAAATAATTTTTAAAATCAGGTATTTTTTTATAATCAGAAATCAGGTTTTGTAATTAATTACAATTGTAACTTATGAATTAGTAAAACATTAGTATAATTCGTAATTTGTAATTCATTACATTAGTATAATTTGTAATCAACAACCACTACAATCGCCATCATCGGAATACCGTCGAAAATACAATAGTAACTTATTTTAGTTTTGTAATTAATTAAAATTGTAACTTTATTTCAATTTGTAATTTTAATTAAAATTGTAATTAATTACCACCACCACCATCGATCACCACTTAATTTGTAACCAGTCACCGCTACAACGTCGAAAATATAATATAACTTATTTTAATTTTGTAATTAATTACATTTGTAACTTTATTTCAATTTGTAATTAGTTACAATTGTAATTGTAATTTTAATTAAAATTGTAATTAATCACCACCACCCCCTCCCCCGATCACCACCTAATTTGTAACCAGTCACAACGTCGAAAATACTATAGTAACTTATTTCAGTTTTGTTATTAATTACAATTGTAACTTTATTTCAATTTATAATTAGTTATAATTGTCAATTTACCTATAATTACAATTAATTACCCTCACCACCGACCACCACCTAATTTTGAATCAATCACAGTCACAAATACCGTCGAAAATACAATTGTAACTTATTTCAATTTTGTAATTAATTACAATTGTAACTTATTAATTAATAAAATATTAGTTTAATTCATAATTTATAATTAATTAAATTAGTGTAATTTTATAATCAACCACCACTACAAATGTTGTTGCCGGACCACCGTCGAAAATACAATTATAACTTAATATCAATTTTGTAATTAATTACAATTGTAACTTTATTTCAATTTGTAATTAGTTACAATTATAGTTTTAATTAATCTCAATATCACTACCTCCACCACCGATCCTCCACCACCATCACCATCTCAACCACTGTCTCAACACCACCGCCACCATCTCACCACCACCACCACCCGTTCCAAAACAAAGAAAATCATAATCAAAAGAGGAAACAAATTCAATATGGTTTTGATTTTAATGTTTTATGCTTTTAGATATGCAAAATAGTTGTGGCCGATGTGTGTATGCAGTAATTTTGAAGACAAGCCAAGGCATAGCAATATACACAGTTGAATGCTCCCCCACTTTCCATTTTCCTTGCATCTCCACACGTATAAGAAGTCAAAACTCCCTCATTTTCCCAGTTTGCAATACTATCTGGAAAGATGTCCCTTTACCAGTCAATATCCATAAGCTTCAAGAACAAACACAGTTTGATGAAACCAAAAATAATCGAGTACTAAATTCTTCAAAAATCACTCAACAATAAAAAAAGGGCATTTGATGATGATGAGCCACTAGATTCACCCTCAGCCACAGCTTCTACTAAGTATATTAATGAGGAGAAAGATGCTGCAGGTGAAGAATTTTAGGGATTTTTCGTGAACCCAATTTCGAGCAATCGTTCTTATCTACAAGACAAAGATGGCCGAAATGTAATGGTGAGTTTATTGCTTGAGGCAGCTGTTATTTCAACGAGCAGAATGCATTGGATGTATGCTGTCGATGGCGACGGCGAGGCGGATGGTGGTGGTGGTGTAGGTTTTTTTGTGTGGGGTGGGGTGGTGATGGAAGCTTCTTGCATCGATCAGAATTTTTGGAAGGGGGGGGGGAGAGAAATAGGAATGATTAGGGTTTGATATATATTTATATACCTGATTTAGTATAATAGTTTAAAATTAACTGATTTAAAAAATTTAAGGAATAAATATATTAAAGGGCCTAATTAGCCCTTAGCATTATTCTTTAAAAAATTATAATACTTGGCATCAATTTGGGCTTGACATATCTATTTAATGAAGGCCCGTTCACCAAGATTATAGAGTAGTCCTGTTGGTTAAACAAAAAAAGTAAGGGTTAATTGCACAAAATACTATCTTAAGGTAACAAAACTTACTACCCAAAAAACAAAAATTGAAAAATATTTCCCTCAATGTTGCTCATCTTCATCAGCGCCCAACCACCACACCACCGACCACATTCAATCTCCTCAACCACCAACTGTTGCTCATATTCTTCACCGCCCAACCACCACCACCACCATAACACCACCGACACCATTCAATCACTGCCACCACTGCCACCGTGACCCACACACGACCAGATTTGCGAAGCCACAATCCACCAAACTAAAGGAGCAGTTCGCGGGCTTCGAGGAATCCTTGACGTCGCAAGCAAGAATCTGTAGTCTGTTCGTTTATCGGAGCTCTCTATCGACCGAAACTTGAGAAATTAGGTCTGATTGCACTTTCTATTTCCGGTCAAATCCGTCGTTTACTGCCGCCGGACATGCGCCACCTTCTGGTCGAACGTCCTTCTAGATGCCGCAGTTCTATTGGTATCCTTTGTTCAGCAGTTGGCCGCCCGGAGTTACTATGCACTGAAAATGGTCAGACACTTTTTTCACTCTGCTTCGGTTGGTCACTGGCTCCTGCTTCACAACTTCTTCACGGTTCATGTTCTAGTCGGTGCACTGGAGCTTATGAGCCTGGGGTCTTGTTGCAGAGTTGCAGGAGAGAGGGAGATCTCATTTGTGGCTTGGGAAGGTTTGTTTGGTTGACAATGGTGGTTGTGGTTGTGGCGTGAAAATATGTAAAGAATAGTGTATGAAAACTGTTTGATTTTATATTTGAGACAAAGTATCACAAAAAATTGTAAAGTATCATACTGTGATACTAAAAAAAATTGAAAATGTATCATAAGTATCAAACTCTGAAATTAGAAAAATTTGAAAAAAATCATACTTTCTAATTGAAAAATATCATAAGTATCATATTGTGATACTACAAAAACTGAAAAAATATCATAAGTATCATAATGTGATACTAAAAAAATTAAAAAGTATCATAAGTATCATACTATGATACTTATGATTATATAAGTATCATAATATGATACTAACCTATTTGAGAAGTAGTATAAGTATTTTTCAGTTTTTACAATTTTTTTATAAGTAATTTTCAAATTTTATAAAATTGAAGTAAATTTCAGTTTGATCTCTAAAAATAAGCTATTTTTGGGAACACCTCTTAAAAAAAAAGATTTACTAAATTTTAATAAAAGTTAATGAAATGTATGATTGAAAAGACGATAAAAAAACTAAATTCCATAAAACATGTGAAGAGAATAAATTTGTGAATGAAATAAAGATATGCATTATTTTCTAATAATAAAACCATGATAATTCTCAACTACACAATTTACATTCAGCCATGCATCCAAAATCTACAAATTATACAAGACTTTCTGGACAGGATTCTATAAAAAAAAATATCACAAACGCATACACATTTTCATTCACAAATCGATCGTAAACTATGGACACAAACAATAGCCATGTTTTTTCTTCAGGTCTTCCAAATGAATGTCACGCAGTAGGGTGTCACACACATCATCAAAACAAGAATGATTTTGGACCAATTTACCTTAAAAAATGCAGGATCACAATATTTTCCAAATTATCAAAGCAAGTTTCAATAATAATTTGTGAAATGCCCAGAATACAACTTATGAGAGATTATTCAAACAAAACAATCATTCATGAAAAAAAAAAAAAAAAATACAAGAAATTTGTTTCGGCCGTAGCCCCAAAACTCATTGACAAGGTCACCTACTCTCCTGTTGAGCATCAATTAAAATATGGTTAACGCTCGATTGCACTATAAATACCAAAAAAAACATACAAGATCAAAAGTTTAGTGTTGCGAAAATAATTGCAAGTACACATATCGTGAACAAGTAGTAAAAGTAGATTTCTTGAGTCCGAGATGTCAACCCCACGAAAACTAATTTACTTATTACTAGCTTTGATTAATCAATTCCTAAACTACAAATAAATGCCAATATTATGATTTTTTTAATTTTTAAAGTAGTGAAAGCAATGAAATGGGAAAATAAAACAAATAAAAAAATTGAAATGATTTGATTTTTGTTTTTCTTATGAATTGAAACTATTGGGACTCACGATAGTAACTTTGTTATTCTATTCAATTTCTCATCTCACGTGTTAGATTTTTTATGTAATTGGCGAACGTGAACAAAATGATTCATTTATAAAGTATCAATTAGAGTCAAAGTATGGTGGTTGATTTAGTTGAGTATTTGGGTTCAAGAAGAACAAAGAAATGTTCAAGAAGACTTGTGATGCAATTAGAAGTTAAAGATGAATCCAAATCCCGGAAGGATAATGATCCAGATTTTCAGTTATAGGTTAAGACTCAATTTTTACATAGCAAATATCTGAATTGGAAACATGTTATTTCTACAAGAATTGTAGATCTTTGAGTTATCTTTCTAACTCACTTTTAATGGACTCCATCAAATATTTGGAGAGGGAGATATGGCAAAAATACTGAAGGTCGTTGAATCTGGACAGATTTTGTTTTGCGAATTTTAAGGTTCCTACAATCCTAAACTATCTCAAACATTTCATACCACATATACCTAAGTCCTATACAAATCCAATCTTTGATCCTATGATTTGACGATCCAAGAACCAAATTCACCATTATTTGAATCCATTAGGGGCCGTTCTCTTTGTATTTCGATTTTGGATTTTGAGTTTTGGATTTTGTTTTAAATTTTGGATTATGGTTGTTTATTTTGAAATTACTGAAAACATGTTCTCTTTGTAATTTTGGAAAATTGTTTTCAAAAATAGAAAACTAGAAAATGCGTTTACTTTGTAAATTTTTGATATATTTATTTTGTGATATTTTATATGTAAAAAATGATTGATTTGTTGAATTACATTAATTTTAATGTTAATAAATCAGTTAGTTCTTTATGTCAATAAATTCATCATTAATATTGTTTCAACTAAACAAAAACTTAACTCCATACCAACAAAATCTTAACATGGATCTATATATAATGACAAAATAATATAAGAATTTCAAGTGAAGGAAGTGTCTCACATTTACAAAAAAAAAAAAAAAAAAAAAAAAAAAAAAAAAAAATAAAAATAATAATAATAATAATAATTACAAAAAAAAAATAAAAATAAAAAAATCTTAACATGGATCTATATAATGGCAAAATAATATAAGAACTTCAAGTGAATGAAGTGTCTTACTTTTAACAAAAAAAATTAAAAAATTAAAAAAAAAAATCTTAAAATGGATCTATATATAATGACAAAATAATATAAGAACTTCAAGTGAATGAAGTGTCTCAGTTTTACAAAAAAATAAAAAAAATTTACAAAAAAATAAAAAAAATCTTAACATGGATCAATATATAATGAAAAAATAATATAAGAATTTCAAGTGAAGGAAGTGTCTCACTTTTACAAAATAATAATAATAATAATAATTTACAAAAAAAAAAAAAATCTTAACATGGATCTATATATAATGACAAAATAATATAAGAACTTCAAGTGAAGGAAGTGTCTCACATTTAAAATAATAATAATAATAATAAATAAATAAATTACAAAAAAAAAAAAAATCTTAACATGGATCTATATATAATGGCAAAATAATATAAGAATTTCAAGTGAAGGAAGTGTCTCACATTTACCAAAAAAATAAATAAATAAATAAATAAAAATCCAAAACGCGCGTTTTGGTCGTTTTAGACTTTTTAACACAAAATATCCAAAACCCAATAAATTCGTTTTGAGTTTTCTTTGTATTTTTTTTGGTGTTTTGGAAAACGCGTTTTTGAAAATGGGTAAAGTGAACACATTTTTGATATTTCCAAAAATCGAAAACTCAAAACGGGCTCAAAACAGCAAAGAGAACGGGACCTTAGTTTCTTGTTATCCGACAACCCGAGTTAGGAAAAGATCACTTGTTCCTAATCTAAAACACACGTGTCCTTCTAACCTAAGGAATACTTCTTCAATTGTAAGCTTCAGAGGTTGTGAAGGTTGAACTACAAGTACAGGAAGTTAACAAGGACAAGGAGTTCTTGGGGGTATCCACTTAAAGAAGTATCAAGATATGGAAGCTGTTGGAGAAAGCCGTATCTTGAGTTAGCAAGGGTAGATTTGCGTTGTCTAGCAAGGGAAGCTAGATAAAGCTAATTGTAAGCGAAATTGCTTATAATGGAGGTAACTGGCTTGGTCTCAGAATTTTCCTACATTGGGTTTCTCCGTCATCATATTGTTGTGTTGATTGTGTTATTACTTTTCATTATTGCAACTGTGGTAATTCAACTTAGGATAATTATACTTGCTTAAATAATCATCTAGAAACAATTAATAAAGTAACATGTTCATTATTAATTGTGTTAATTCCGCACGTAAAGTCGAACTTTTGGGTAACCCGGAACTTTCATCATGTATTGTTCCGAAAGTAGTGTTTAATCAAATTTGCAATTTTATCCAAAACTTTCCTCTCGAGTTTAAATTGGTTCTATCTAGATAGGTTAACATAGAATAAGTCCTAAATAGATGCATTCAACGACAATAATTCAAAATGATCACAACAGCTATATGAACTATGTATCTCTACCCTTTTGTCAATTGCCAAATTTTATTACTTGGTCTAGGTGTTAACTCACCCCTCGAATTATGAAAACAACCCACAATTTATCAAATTGGTGATCAAGCAATTCATGAATTAAAACTCAATAATAAAATCAACACATAAAACAATTTGTCCAAAACTAGAGAATTAAAATTGAATTTTCAAACAAAGTTACATCATTCGTCCTAACGAATTGTTTAGCTACTCATACTAAAATCTAAAATAATAAAATTGTAAAATAGAAAATTTAACATGTCTAACAATTAACAAGAAAGAGTCGAGAATCTTGTATCAAGAAAATCAATACAAAGCTTGAACAATATGAAACCCTTGATTTTTGCCTCTTGCCTTGTGCCTCCTTGTGAATTCCATAACCCTCCTAATGTCTTGTTTAGGTCTTTTTTATAGTTTACAAGTCAAGAAAATTGTTTAATCCTTATTGGGATAAAAAAACAAATAGAAAAAATAAAGGAAAAACCAAAAAAAAGGAAAAAATAAGAGTTGGCAATGGGGCGGGGAATCCCCGAACTCGAGGGGGACTGGCCCCGAATGGGGCGAGAAATCCCCAACAATGACAGGTCTGGAAAAGTATTCCCGACCAGGGATGGGGATTGCTATCAAGTCCCCACCCCTATCCCCACCCCAGATCCGCTCCAAAACCATCCCTGATTAATTAGTTCATTTAAAAAAAATTCAAACAAATTAAAAGTATCATAAACCATCCGATGCCCAAATATATAATTTCAAGATCAAGCCCTATATTTCAACTATATACTATTCTTCATCTCTTACTCTCGAGTCTCATCTCTTACTCTCAAATCTCATCTCATTCTCTCCAAATATACTTCTTAATATAAATAAACTTTTAATACTCTATAAAAGCTATTATGATTTTTTTATTATTATTAATGTTAATAATTCTTTGGAGCTATTAAATTAGAACTTCGTAAAATAATCATACTTTAAGGAAAAAATTGGTATAACTAAGACATTAGATAACCATTATAAAAAGACATCAATGGACAAAAATATATATGTAATAATAAACGGGGATTATGGGCATCCCTACCCCGCACCATCCTCGTCTAATCTCTGACAGGGCGAGGAGGGGACGGAGATTGACAATCCCTCCCTGAACCCTCCACGTTTCCATTCCTACAGGGGTTGCAAACCTGTGGTTGGGCCGCGACAAACAGGGTCCAAACAGGACTGCTGGTCAGCCGCGGTTGACCTGTGGTTGAATTTTTTAATTCTTCCGTCGAACTTCAAACGTGCACAACTTTTGATATGCATGTCCGATTTGTGTTCAATTTGTTGCGTTCGACTTTACATTCAATTATCTTTCCAATTATATATTATGAGACCCGTGGAGATATCTGTACTAAAAGTTGTACATTGATTTCTTCACGTACTCCACACATGACTTCTCGTTTTGCTTCAATTTCTTCCAAATTCGAGTTTTTCCTAAAATAATCAAAATAAATAAACAATTAAGCAACATCAAACTCTAAAATACTCACAATTTTCAAAATATGAGATCAAAATAAATACAAAAAACATACTCATCATTTAGTTACAAATCTATACAACTAAACTCTAAACAAACACTTATCTTTTAGGATCTTCACAGATATGTACACCAAATCACCAAGAGCCACTAGCCAAGATCAACTCTCCAACTAATAATTATAAAACTCGGCCCTAACCAATTTCACTTGGAAATGTACAAAGGAGGAGAAGATAATACAGATTTTTCTCTCGAATAAGGCGTTCAAGTGACAAAGAAAACCCAAGATACCAAACCCTAGTTTTCTCAATATCTCACACAGAAGCCAAAGAATAGAAAAAGTCCCTAGAATGGTAACCGACCATAACCAAATGAACTGTCTAACCAAATAATATAATGATCCAGAAGCCAGATATTAAGGGCCAAGAAGGTGCCAGTTATCAACATCTTAGAAAAGTGCAAGACACTTACATAAGTGTTAAAAGCCAAAACACATTTTCCCAAATTGTGGGAGCACATGCACTCAAGCACAACTACCTATCCGAACAATCTCCACCTTGTTTCCAGCAATTTGGGTTTATAGGGCAGCCAGGAGCATCACCAAAGAGGCTTTACTTCATTTGCTCAAGCCTGTTACAGAATCACAAAGAATCAATTTAAAGTAACTTTAAACAATTCAGGAAGTTGTATAAAGATATAACTCTTGTTTCCATTTTAGAAGGATTAAACTGTGTAGCAATTTTTCCAATTTCCAAAATTCCTTTAGATATAACATCTCTACAAAAACAGAATCAATTGTAGAAATAGAATTATCATATACAAAACCTAGTTCCCCCAACAGACCACTAAGCCAAATGCCCTCTTTAACAGCATCAGTTGTAGAAATATATTCAGTTTCTGTTGAAGATAAAGCTACAACTTTCTGCAATTGAGATTTTCAATTGATCACGGTCCTATACAGAGTATAAAAATAAGAAAAGGTGGACCTCCTATTGTCCCTATACTCAGCAAAATCAAAATTAGTGTAGCCCTTTAAAGTTACCCCCTATTTATTAAGTTTGAAAAGAATACCCAAATTTGAGGTTCCTTTTAAGTATTCCAAAAGCCATTTCAAAGCATTCCAGTGTTCTTCCCCAGGGTTATTCATAAATTTTCTAAGTACAATAATGCTATGTGCAAGGTTAGGCCTAGTACAAATCATTAGATACATAATAGATCCCACAACATTTACATAAGGAATTTTTGACATTCTATCATACTCATCTGTAGTTTTAGGACATAATTCAGAATAAAGTTTGAATTGGTTTGCAAGAGGTAAAGTAACACGCTTACTGTCAACACATGAAAAAAAAATTCAACATTTTATTCACATAATTAGTTTGACACAAATAGTAAATCCTTATTTTCATTTCTGAAAATCTGTATACCTAAAATTTTCTTGACTGTTCCAAGATCTTACATATCAAATTTAATCTTTAATTTTTGTTTCACTTTGAAAATATCAAATTTATCATTGCTGGCTAACATGATATCATCAACATAAAATACCGAATATAGCGAATTCTTACCGCCATTTACTTGCAGTATAAGTAGGTGTCAAAATTGATTCTCTTTAACCCAAGTTCCAAGAAAAAAATATATCAAATCTTTTATACCATCATCTTGGAGCTTATTTCAAACCATATAAAGATTTTTTCAATTAATTAACATTTGTTTTAAAATTTTCCTTAACAAAACCATGAGGATATCTCATAAATATAACTTCATCCAAGTCACCAGACAAGAAAGTAGTTTTAACATCTAGCTGATCAAGTTCACATTTAAATTGAGCAACAAGAGAAAGTAAGCATCTAATAGTAGTATACTTAACTACATGAGGAAAAATTTCAGTATAGTCTACACCTTTTGTGTAAATCCCTTGGCTATAAGTCTAGCCTTATACCTAACACTATTGGGATTTCCAGGTTCTCCTTCTTTTATTGATGAGATCCCAGTCGGGGAATCTCGTCGAAGACGCGGAATAACGAAATTTAAAACCTAGGAAAGATCTAGATCAGATTTAAACACGAAATTAAACAAGAATTAAAATACTGGAAAGATAAAATTGACGATAGGACCTTGACCCAAGATTCACGACGCAAGAAATTGACGATGCGGAATCGAGATCCAAGGTTTTCGAAACACCACAAGGACTTGTCAATTTCCTTGATAAGATTCTAATTGGAAACGCCACAAATATTCTCGCTAATATTTGATAAGTTCAACGCCACAAATATTTTCACAATATTTGATAAGTTGGATTTGTTCTCGAAGAACACCAAAGGGACTCCTCAACCTTTCAATTGGAGAAAACGTTCTCAACTTTATTCATAAACTCAAACTTGTCTCCTGTTTACAATCATAGTAAAGAATATAAATAAGCAAAATAACCTAGCATCTAATTTACTCAAAATAGAATTCTAATTAGACTAAAATTCTAAAATAGGAAAATAACCTAAAAACCAAAAAGGAAATAAAATAATTGAAAATCCGAAAAATCTGGCCGCTACTCATTTACGGCCGTGAATATTTCTTTTACGACCGTAAATGCCTCTCTGATCAAAACTGTGTTTATTAGTTACGGTCATGACGAATTTCTTACTGCCGTGAAGTTTCCCTTTTTGAATGTTACGGCCGTAACTTCCAGGCTTACAGTCGTAAGCCTCGTTCTGCTGAAATTCTTCCTTTTCTTCGATGAATGATTACGGCCGTGATAGTAAGATTTACGGCCGTGAATATATTGGTTACGGTCGTGAAGGTCCTCTTTTACGGCCATAATGGTCTTTCTGCCCAAATTACTTCGACCCCTTGATTCGGCTTGATCCGTCCCTCTTCTCGGCTCGACCCCAACATGGAACTTACTCCGTTTTGCACGTAGATCACCGTCATACCATCGATGTCTCGACTTCGCCCTTCGATGCCTGGTCCGGATCATATCATTTATCTTATAGATCCACTTGCGATCTATCAATTACTGATTTTGAGGTTTCTTAACTGACACCCAGGTTTTTTTTATAAAAAGAAGTCATTTCTTCTTCCATGGTAGCTTTTCACATACTAGAGTCTTTACAACTTATAACATGTTCATAAGAACTAGGTTCATTTTCATCTTAACAAGTAAACGAAGATACAAAATCATCGTTATCAAACATAGTAGGTGGTCTAATATTTCTCCTCTACCTTTCCTTAGTGAGCTAGTATTCATCAAGAAGATTTTCATGAGTTTCACTTAACTGTTCAATGTCACGTTCTTATCTTAACTCACTGGATTCAAGTGTAGAAATATTAGGTTGATTTGTTTCATCAACATCAGGTGTAGGTAAGTTTCCTTCTAGGTAGGTAGGCTCCACTTTAATTTGAACATCTCTATAAGCTAAGTTCCCATCCTTACCTTTTAAACATGGCATAAGAGACTCATTGAAAATAACATCCTTTCTTATGATCACTCTATACATTCTCACCACAACCTAGAAAAATACTTTTGAGTGATCTAGGTTCAAACTTTTCTATATTTTGATGAGCATCAGCAGCACAACCAAAAACTTTCAGATGAGAATAAGAAACAGAACTTTGAGACCACACAGATTCAGGCATATTAAAGTTTAAAGCACTGGAAGGAGGTATGTTAATATTAAATTCAGAATTACAAAATTCCAAACCATTTTCAGTTCTTAGAATTTTTATTTTCATATCAGTTTGATTTTTCAATTTTGAGTTTTCCAATCTTTGAAGACACTGAAGGTTTCATCTTTGGTTTTTAATAAAAATACCCAAATATTTTTAGAGAAATCATCAATGACCAGCAAATAATATCTATAACTAGGCAATGTATTTACAAAAGATGGGCCCTACAAATTAGCATGTAAGTATTCAAGTATCTACTTTGATTTGTAAGTTCTAGGTAAGAAAGACAATTTAACTTATTTACCAATTAGACAGTGTTAACAGGAAATAGAATCACAGAGAGTCATTTTACCAAAACACCTTTGTTTTTTTAAATATTTCAAGGCTTTATTTCCAATGTGGCCAAGTCTTTCATGCCATAGTCTAGAAAGGGTCATATTTTCTTTCAAATCAACAGCAATTACCAAGAAGTGGTTTAGCATTTAGAAAATAAAGACCATGTCTCTTTAAGGTGCATGTAATGAGGTTACAGCCCCTAAAGCTTTTGATATGTCCTTGACTCAAGTTAATGTTGAACCCCATATCATCTAACATGCCTATAGAAATCAAATTTCTTTCAAGTTCATGAATATATCTAACATTTTCCACGAAAGCATGTTGCCATTTTCAAGTAGATGTTTTATGGTTTCTATTCCAATCATCTTAAAATTATTATTACCTCTAGTTTCCGTAAAATTAAGAAAATAATGTTTGTTGGGGGCACATGTGAAAGGAGCAACTAGATTCAAGAATCCGCTCATGATTCAGTTTCTTCTCAACATTAACAGGGACAATTCCATCATTAGGATTATATTTATTATAGGCTAAAATTGCAATTACCTTCATTAGGTTTTCTATCCTTAGACTCATTCTGTCTTTTGTAACAGTCTTTGATAAAGTGTTCAGATTTCCAACAATAGTAGCATCTCTTCCCCTTAGCCTTATTTTTGTTTCTACCTTTGTCATTCCAGTTTTTTTTTTTATATTCATTTTGAAACTTGGAGTGACAATTAGGCTTGCTATTACCTTTTCCCTTAGCCAATAGACCCTCCCCATGGTGACTAACTTTATTTTTAGATTTCAGTTCAAGGGCCTTATTTCTAAGTGCACTAATTATAACATCAGTAGTGATTTGGTCTTTAGTATATTCAAGCACATTCTTAAGGTCCTTATACTTGTCACTAACGGGGTTCAACTGGATTACATTCAACTGATCTTTTGAAAGTATTTCATCACAGTTGGTTAGGTCTTGAGTTTGTTTTGAAATTTGTTTAAATTCTTTTCAAGGTCAACTGTAGGGTCCATTTTGAAAGAGAGAAACTATTTTAAAAAATAACACTTATTTGGAATAGTTTTGGTCTCATATTAAGCAGTCAACTTTGTACACAACTCGGAAGCCATTTTAGTTTCCCGTAATGTTCTAATCACATTCTCAAAAAGATACAGAAAATATATGAATTTCATTCAAAAATCGATCGTAAACTATGGACACAAACAATATCCATGTTTTTCTCTTATGGTTTTCCAAATGAATGTCACACGCTTGGGTGTCACTCACATCATCAAATTTTAGACCAATTTACCTTAAAAAATGCAGGATCACAATATTTTCAAAATTCACAAAGCAAGTTTCAATAATAATTTGTGACCACCCAAAATACAACTTATAAGAGATTATTCAAAAAAAAAAACATTCATGCATGTAAAGAGAAATTACAAAAAACTTGACGTAAAAGAACAAAAGAGATTTGTTTCGACCGTAGCCCTAGAAGTTCAATGATAGGGTCACCTACTCTCCTATTGAGCATCCATTAAAACATGGATAATGCTCGATTGCACTGTAAACACCAAAAAAGATACAAGATCAAAAGTTTAGTTATAGATCTATACAACTGAACTCTAAAAAAACACTTACCTTTCAGGATCTTTACAAATTTGTACACTGGATCACCAAGAACCACTAGCCAACATCAACTCTCCAACTAACAATTAGAACACTCAGCCCTAACGAATTTCATTCAGAAATATACAAAGAAGAATAAGAAGAAGATAATACAGATTTTTCTCTCAAATAAGGCATTCAAGTGAAAAAGAACCCCCAAGATACCAAACCCTGATTTTCTCTCAATATCACACACAGAAGCCAGAGAATAGAAGAACCCCAGAATGGTAATCGGCTAAAACCAAATGAACTATCTAACCAAATAATAGAAGGATCCAGAAGCCAGGTTGATATGATCCGGACCAGGCATCGAAGGGAAAAGTCGAGCCATCGGAAATATGACAGTGATCTACGTGCAAAATGGAGTAAGTTTCATGTTACAAAACGATCAAGCCGAGACGAGTAAACGAAGTAATTTGGGCAGAAAAGCCATTACGGCCATAATGGAGGACCTTCACGGCCGTAACCCATATATTCACTGCCGTAACTCTTATTATCACGGCCTAACCAATCATAGAAGAAAAAGGATGAATTCCAGCAGAACGAGGCTTACGGCCGTAAGCCTGGAAGTTACGGCCGTAACATTCAAGTAGGGGCATTTCACGACCGTAAGAGATTCGTCACGTCCGTAATAAATAAAACAGTTTTGGATCAGAGAAGCCTTTACCGCCGTAAAAGAGTTTTTCACGGCCGTAATTGAGCAGCGCCAGATTTTGCGGGAATTTTCCAATTATTTTATTTCCTTTTGGTTTTTAGATTATTTTCCTAATTTAGTGTTCTAGTTTAATTAGAATTCTATTTTGAGTAAATTAGCGGCTAGGTTATTTTGCTTATTTATATTCTTTACCATGATTGTAAACAGACAGTTTGAGTTTGAGATTAATAATATTTGAGAGAGTTTTCTCCAATTGAAAGGTTGAGGAGTCCCTTTGGTGTTCTTCGAGAAAAAATCAAACTTATCAAATATTGTGAAAAAATTTGTGGCATTGAACTTATCAAATATTCACGAGAATATTTGTGGCATTTCTAATTAGAATCTTATCAAGGAAATTAACAAGTCCTTGTGGTATTTCGAAAACCTTGGATCTCGATTTCGCATCGCCAATCATCGCGTCGTGAATCTTGGGTCAAGGTCCTATCGTCAATTTTATCTTTCCAGTATTTTAATTCTTGTTTATTTTTTGTGTTTAAATCTGATCTAGATCTTTCCTAGGTTTTAATTTTGTTATTCCGCGTTGTTCGACTAGATTCCCCGATTGGGATCTCATCATCTGATATCAGAGCTTGGATTTATTTCAGATTCTTGCGTTTCTTGGATTTCTTGATTTTTTTTCGTGTTCTTCGTGTCAGTCATAAATCTTTTCAGTTTGATCCATAAGGTCAGTCCCAAAAATTCAAAAGTGTTTTTCTTGTTCGTTTTTCGTCCAATTCCAGTCCCCTTTTTCTGTCATACTCGTAGTCCAATTCTCTGGCAGATTAAAAAAAATTCCGAAAATTCCAAATATTCCCCAAAAATTCCGAATTTTCTCAATTTTCAAATTTTCATCAATGGGTGACAACAAACGGCCCAAAAGAGGGGATAGGATATTGGAGCAATGTATTGAATTATTGACAGAGATGCAGGCAAAATTTAAGAAGGTAATGGTTAGGATGGATAAAAGAGATGCGATGATTGCCCAATTGAAAAAGGAGCAATCGCGGGCGAACTCTATGGCTAGGATGAGTAGTAAGCGTGAATGTCATGCTAGGTACAGAGATGAGATGGACGAAGGGCCATTGAAGCGAAAAGAGACATCAAAATGGAAGGGTAGTGATCATGTTCACAAAAGGAGGGAGGAACCGACAACCAAAGGTAAAAATGATTCTGATTCCAAGTCTCTTAAGGATAAAAATGTTAAGTGCTTTAAATATTTGGAACGGGGTCACATTGCACTTGATTGTCCACGTAAAAAGGTTAGGTGTGATAGTGAAGGGGCGAAAAGTGTTGTGGTGGATGAGTTAATTATTGATAGGCATGCTCTTAGCGTTAGGCGTAAGGTGAATGTTTTGGATAATGTGGAAGGGCAGAAGGATAATATTTTTCGCACTAGATGCATTGTGAATGATAAAGTGTGTAGTATGGTGATTGATGGGGGAAGTTGCACTAATGTAGTTAGTACGATGTTGGTGGAAAAATTAGGCTTACCTTTAATGAAACATCCAACACCTTATAAATTACAATGGTTGACTGAGTCGGGGGAAGTTAAGGTGAAGAGACAGGCTTTAGTGGCATTTTCTTTTTGTGGGTATTCGAATGAGGTAATTTGTGATGTGGTGCCAATGCAAATTAGTCACATACTGTTGGGGAGACCTTGGCAACATGAAAGGGCTGTGCTACGTGATGGGTATACGAATAGATACAACCTGGTAAAAGGGGGGAAAAAGTTTACTCTAATGCCACTATCTCCAACTGAAGCCCTGAAAGATCAATTGAAAGTGAAAAGTGAGTTTGAGGGGAAAAATAAGAGAGTTGAGGCCACGACCTCAGAAAAAGGAGATGGAGTGGAAATTAACGAAAAGAGAGTTGAGGCCACGACCTCAGAAAAAGGAAATGGAGTGAAAAATAAAGAAAAGAGGGTTGAGGTTCAAACCTCAAAAAAAGGAGAGACTGAGTGCAAAAAGCAAAAGAAAAGAGAGTCTACCACAAAAATGAGTCTATTTGCACTTACTCACGCTAACACACCCCTCCCCAGTTCTTTAAAATCTGTTTTACAGGTACCGAAGTCAAACAATGAGCTTAAAACAGGAAAAAAACTTGTTGGCACAAATGAGCAACCCAAAATGCAGAGAAAGTTGAAGGAGAAAAATGGGCAGCCCAAAATGTTGAAAGCAAGCACGAGGCATAAACATAATCATCGAGCCCAAAAAAGCAGGAGGAGTTTGAAAATCTGACCAAAATTGGATTCGAGACCGAATCCTTTTCAAGAGAGGGAGTATGATATGATCCGGACCTGGCATCAAAGTGCAAAGTCGAGCCATCGAAAATATGACAGTGATCTATGTGCAAAACGAAGTAAGTTTCATGTTGAAATTGAGCCGAAAAGGAGAAATGATCAAGCCGAGCCGAGTAAACGAAGTAATTTAGGCAGAAAAGTCATTACAGCCGTAATGGAAGACCTTCACGGCCGTAACCCATATATTCACTGCCGTAACTCTTACTATCACGGTCGTAACCAATCATCAAAGAAAAAGGATGAATTCCAGCAGAACGAGACTTACGGCCGTAAGCCTGGAAGTTACGGCCGTAATATTCAAGTAGGGGCATTTCACGGCCGTAAGAGATTCGTCACGGCCGTAACAAATAAAATAGTTTTGGATCAGAGAAGCCTTTACGGCCGTAAAGGAGTTCTTCACGGCCGTAATTGAGCAGCGCCAGATTTTGCGGAAATTTTCCAATTATTTTATTTCCTTTTGGTTTTTAGGTTATTTTCATAATTTAGTGTTCTAGTTTAATTAGAATTCTATTTTGAGTAAATTAGCGACTAGGTTATTTTGCTTATTTATATTCTTTACCATGATTGTAAACAGACAGTTTGAGTTTGAGATTAATAATATTTGAGATAGTTTTCTCCAATTGAAAGGTTGAGGAGTCCCTTTGGTGTTTTTCGAGAACAAATCCAACTTATCAAATATTGTGAAAATATTTGTGGCGTTGAACTTATCAAATATTCGCGAGAATATTTGTGGCGTTTCCAATTAGAATCTTATCAAGGAAATTGACAAGTCCTTGTGGTGTTTCGAAAAACTTGGATCTCGATTTCGCATCGCCAATCTTTGCGTCGTGAATCTTGGGTCAAGATCCTATCGTCAATTTTATCTTTCCAGTATTTTAATTCTTGTTTATTTTTTTGTGTTTAAACCTGATCTAAATCTTTTCTAGGTTTTAATTTCGTTATTCCGCGTTGTTTGACGAGATTCCCCAATTGGGATCTCATCACAGATATCAAGGGCCAAGAAGGTGCCAGTGTCAACGTCTCAAAAAAGTGCAAGACACTTGAAGAAGTATCAAAAGCCAAAACACGATTTTTCCAAATTGTGGGAATACATGCTCACGAGCAAAACTTATCCCAGCAATTTGTATAAATCTAATTTTTTTGCTTCCAACATAGGTTTGAGGCTTGTTGAATACGATTTGTATCAACAATATATTTTTTTTATCTCCTGTTTGAGCCCATTATAATGAAATTTTGGAGAAAATGTATTTTGGAATGTAGTTTTTTTTTTTTTTTTTTTTTTTGAGAAATGTGGTTAAAAAATAAGATTTTTTTTTATAAAAAAATTTACATGCACTATTACAAGTTTTAAATGGAAAAAGTTGATTTTCTTAGGTATGCGGTTATTGCAAAGGGAATTAGATGAGGAAAAAATCAATGCTATTAAAGAATGACCAACCCCAAAAGCATAATTGAAATTAGGAGTGTCCATGGTTTGGCTAATTTTTATAGGCACTTTGCTAAAGATTATAGTGATAAGTGTATTTTATACACTTATTTATGTGCCAAAATAGGATTTTATATGTTTGTTTAAGAATATTTGCTATTAATTTAGTTTATATTTGTTTATATTTAAGAAAACAACCCAAATTTGAGAAATGGATGCAAATGAGGCAAATATGGAAGAATTGGATGATTAATGAAGCTAATTTGTGAACATGAAGAAGTGCAAGGAATCAATTAAGAAGAATACGAAAGAAAAGAGAAGAAATCAAAAGTATAGGGGCCAAAACATCGCAATTGAAAGTTTGAGGACTTGGATGCAAATAAAAGAGGACCAACTTAAACAAGAATGAAAAGTTGAAAATTGCATTCCAGCAGAAAACTGCGCTGCCACATGAAACAAGAGGCATGACCGCGTGAGAAATTCAATTTAAACGGAACCTGATTTGTCATAAATGCGTGACCATCAGACTCGTAACCACGCGATCGCATGGCTTTTCGGCCCAGCGCAAGATCAGGCCCATGCGCGATTTATTGTGCCAAAGTCTAGGTTTTCCCCCTTTTCTATATATACTACTCCTCATGCACAAATTAGGGATCCCCAATATTGTTATCAAGAGTGCTTTCACGCAACTTTGCTGCTCAGCCAAGGAGGGATCAACGTGAGACCAATGAGAAGATTGAAGATACAAGAACAAGAAGATGAATGAGGTTATCTCTTTTCATATTTCTTGCAATTTATTCTCAATCATGTATCTAAGCTAGACGTTTAGTGTTGAGAATTATGATGAAGCCTTATTATTTTGATTATATGTTTTGACTATTGTTTAAATTATACAATTCATGGATTTGAGTAATTAAAGTATGCTTTTTATCTTATGCAATTTTTGGCCAACTTTTGTATAACCAAGTGACGTTTTTTGAAAATCGAGAGAGTAGGAGAACGTTAGAGATATTTAATTACCGATAGGTCCGATAGGGGGATAGAGATATACATCTATGCTTAGTGCTATCCTTTAAAGTGTTTACAAAACCAATATGTTTTTCTAGTATCAATTCGTCATAGAAATATAGTCGGGTTACAATTTAGAAAAATATTTTTAATGCATCCTCGACAGAGGACTTAAATAACATTTAGAATACGGATTTTCAAATCACCATGAATTGTGGTTAAAAAAGTAAGTCAAAGCATAAATGATAAATGTAAGGTGGATTCCCAATTTTCAACGCTCTTGCTTTTATTGATTTTAACTAAATTTTTCATTGCTTTTTTTTAGTTAATTTCTAGTTTAAAATTCATTCCACAAATCACGTTGAATTTCTTGTTCCAGTTAAGAAATTTGACCTAAAATACAATTTACTCAATCCCTTGGGTACGATATCCGGACTTTTGGTCCACTTTATTACTTGTGCGATCTGTACACTTGTGGTCCTCACATCAAGTTTTTGGCGCCATTGTCGGGGATTGTAGTTTAAATTTATTTTTAGGTTACATTCACTAATTCGGACTTTTTATGATGAGATTCGAAGCGCGGAAGAAACTCCGAAAAGTCCCAAACTCAGGTTGTAGTTGGACGGATGAATCATGACCCGATATTCACGACGCGATGGCTCGATGATGCGGAATAAAGAACCACGACTTTCGAAACGCCACAAGGATCTGTCCAACTTCCTTGATAAGTTCCTGGTTTTGAACGCCACAAGGATAGTTAATATTTGATAAGTTCGGATTTTGAACGCCACAAGAATTGAAATCTTGATAAGTTCTTGGGAATAAAAGGAATCCACATTTTAATGAGTAAAACACTCAAAATGTTTATTCAATAATCATAGTCTGTTTTACAATGAATGGAAAAAGCGTATAAATAAGCAAAATAAAACCATAGTCGCTAATGGACTCAAAATAGAATTCTAATTAAAGTAAAATACTAAAATAACTAAATAAAATCTAATCTAATTAGGGAATAGATAAAATCTCTCATAATGGAGTCCTAATTTAATTGGAAACAATAATAAAGACAAAGTAAATATAATCCTATAATTATGGAAATATAGTAAATTTTCGTCTACATCATTGATTTGCCAATTTGAAGCCTCAAACGATGGAATTTGGCCCTAAAATCAATGGGCTCAAGGGCATTTACCCATGAGTCTTGCTCAGTGACCTGTTTCTACTCGAAAAACATATATTATCCATCCAATTCCGACATGGTTGACTGAACTGCACTTTTATTTTGGCTTGAATATTTAACTTTTTGTCAAGCCTGCTATGACTCTGATTGTTAAGAGTCCGGAACACATCATACCCTCCTTCTTTAGGATGATTCGCCCCGAATCATAGCTTTGTTCCTATTGTCTCACTTCACCTCCTGGATCAAACGGAAAATTATTGCTTCTATGCCAGAGGGATGACCAATAGTATCCTGTAACTTGGATTACATGAATGGATTGAAGGAGAAACTCCTGTGGGCATTGGTGGTGTTGCCCAAATTTCCAAGCACATTTAACCTGCAAGACAAAATTAAATAAAGCGGGGAGGGACATGTTAGCTTCATGAGGTACAAGGTATGGATCCTTGTATTCATGATAAACCACCATCTCCACTTCTTCTTTAAGAACCACGAGGCCCTCCTCTTCACCTCGTTCTTCCTTTGCATTTTCAACAACCTTTTCAAAATTTTTACTTTCAAATTCGACCACATCTTCTACCTCCAGATTTTTATCACTAATTTCATGCACTCCCTCAACGGTATTCAAATGTGGATCTACCAATTCAAAGCTCAAAATTTGAACTTCTACCCCAACTTCTAATTTCTCATCAAAATTTTGGAGTTTGTTTACCTAACTTCACATTTTCAACTCCTACCACAAAGTTCGGGGTCTCTTCAACTAATTCATGTCTCAAGCCTCCCTCCTTCTTTTCAATTTTCATACCCCGAGGCTCAACATGATTTTCACTCTCTTCTAACCATCTAATTACCGCTTTTCGTTTCTCCTCCTTCTTTCGCAATTTAGCCAAATATTTTCTTTCTGCCTCCCGTTCACACCTCAATCTTTCTTCATAAATTTCTTTTTGAATTTTCAAAATTGCTTTTGGATCAATCTCAGCTCCTCTCTTAACCCCGATTCCATCCCTAGGTTTAGGATCACGCCTATAATGACTCTCATCACTATGATTTGCTTGAGATCTCCCCTTTTTCAATTTTCCCTCCCTTTCATCTAGTTTATCCAACCTCATCAAAGCGTCATTCAAAAATCTCCACATACGATCTTTGGCGTTCTCATGTGAATTGGACATTGTAAAATTTATGTGGAAAGACACAAAAAGAATAATGAAAACAAAGGATCAAGAAATTCAAGAAAGTATTTCTTGAATGGACTCTCTCTTTTTTTTTCTTTGAATTTTAGGATGAATTTTCGGAATAAATAAAATAATAAAAAAATAATAATTTTTTTTTATATAAACCCGAAAAATCAACAACGAACACGACAAAACAAACGGAACTTAATTCGGATAAGAATTAAGCAAAAAAAACACTTTTGAAATTTTTTTGGAACGATTTTCTGGATTAAAGACTCAACAAACTCAAGAACAAGAAGAACGCAAAAAACTGAAAACAAAACACTCAACAAGATATGGATGATTTTTATGGGACTCAATGATAAACATAAAAATCAAACTAGATAAAAAAACATGAATTCAGAGTACAAACACTTTTGAAATTTTTTTGGAACGATTTTCTGAATTAAAGACTCAACAAACTCAAGAACAAGAAGAACGCAAAAAACTGAAAAACAAAACACTCAACAAGATATGAATGATTTTTATGGGATTCGATGATAAACATAAAAATCAAACTGGATAGAAAAATTTGAATTCAGAGTCCAGCTCTGATACCAGATGATGAGATTCGAAGCGCGGAAGAAACGTCGGAAAGTCCAAACTCAGGTTGTAGTTGGACGGATGAATCTTGAGCCGATATTCACGACGCGATGGCTCGACGATGCGGAATAAAGAACCACGACTTTCGAAACGCCACAAGGATCTGTCCAACTTCCTTGATAAGTTCCTGATTTTGAACGCCACAAAGATAGTTAATCTTTGATAAGTTCGGATTTTGAACGCCACAAGAATTGAAATCTTGATAAGTTCTTGGGAATAAAAGGAATCCACCTTTTAATGAGTAAAACACTCAAAATGTTTATTCAATAATCATAGTCTGTTTTACAATGAATGGAAAAAGCGTATAAATAAGCAAAATAAAACCCTAGTCGCTAATGGACTCAAAATAGAATTCTAATTAAAGTAAAATACTAAAATAACTAAATAAAATCTAATCTAATTAGGGAATAGATAAAATCTCTCATAATGGAGTCCTAATTTAATTGGAAACAATAATAAAGACAAAGTAAATATAATCCTATAATTATGGAAATATAGTAAATTCCCTTCTGCATTATTGATTTGCCAATTTGAAGCCCCAAACAATGAAATTTGGCCCTAAAATCAATGGGCTCAAGGGCTTTAGAGTCTTGCTCAGTGATCTGTTTCTACTTGAAAAACATATATTATCCATCCAATTCCGACATAGTTGACTGGACTGCACTTTTATTTTGGCTTGAATATTTAACTTTCTGTCAAGCCTGCTATGACTCCGATTGTCGAGGGTCCGGAACACATCATTTTATCACTTTATTTATTTTTATTTGTTACTTTTTGTTAACCAGCATGATTCTAAATCCTCTTATATTTTGTTTTCTTTCGAGATATATTTGATTTCACTATTGGCTTGGAATGAACAGTTTGATCACTTTGAAACTTATAGTGTTTGATGAATATTTGAAATGCTGACAACAAGCAATCGACACTTCGGACTCAAGTCACATGCTCTTTGATGAGTGTGTACCGGGCGATTGAGATGTGGACATCGCTCTTGTGGGAGATGGTCCTCCACTATGGAGTGAAAGGGTAATTGAAAAATACTATCATAAATTAGCCAATTTGAAGATGATATGCTTGTGGGAGATTCCATGTATTGGAACGACTTTCAAAAATTAGGGTATAATCTACTCGAGAAGATTTATAGGAAGGACTCACCAAAGCTCATGGAGTTTGACGATGAACCGGCCATTGAATCCATAAATGAGTCAACTATTGAAGAAACGCTTGAAGATGGTGCAAAATCAATCACAATGGAGCTCAACGAAGATGAGGACATTAATGAGGAAGAAATCAAATTACATGATTTTGACCTTGTTGATTGCCAATACATTGATTTTGTGATTAAACCCGATGAGGAGGTTGAAGTCTTCATAGCTGAGTTCGAAATGGATGAGAAGGACGTGTTCTATAACATGGAGAGGGGAAAATTTGAATCATGGAGATCAAATTAGGAGTGGAACAAAGCCAAAAGAAAGAAGATGAGTAAGGCATCTAAAGCTTTCTTTAGGTGTCCTTAAATCATTTGTCAAAAAATTCGAGCTTTAGACTTTAAATGAAGCGCTTATTGGGAGGCAACCCAATTTCTCAAACTCTTTTGCTATTTTGTTTTAATTTATTGCTTTTGATTTATCTAAATGCTTAACATTGCAATTTTTTTCTATTAGCATGCTTAGGATGCATACATTAGGTGCTTTACACCATATTTTGTGTTTTAAATTTTGTTTATAGTTAACTTTGCATATTAAAGCATTAGTAGTATTTTATTTGATTTGTTGCTTTTTAATAAGTCATTGCTTGAAATTTCATTTATTCAAGTGTAAGTAGGCTTAGGATGCATGCATGAATGTGTTTGTGTCTTGAGTTTCACTTGTGCTTGCATTGTGCATGATTTGGGCAATTAGTAGGACTTTTAGTTCGATTGCATTTTTGCTTGTTTTCTTTGCTCATCATGACAACAACCCACATAACACATTAGCCTAGGACATGAACATAATGTTCTGAAGTTGGTTGCATGGATGAGAGGGCATTTAGGGGTTGAAAACTTGAAAATCGAGTTTGAAATTCAAAAAGTCAAATTTTTAAAGCTTCAGCCGGAATATTGTGTGGCCACCACCTTTCAATTCAGGTGGCCACGCGTTGGACATGTAATTCAGCAGAGTGCTCAAATTGCAACTATGCGTCCATGAGATTTTATTCTGCACAGCCGCGCAGTTGACTGGAGCTCAGATTCGGCAGCTTCTTAGTATAGTAATGTATTATCAAATTCTCACAACTTAAACTCGTTCCCTCTCCCCCAAATCACCTCTAGTTTCCTAAATCATTCACCATCATTAAAACATCACTTTAGGTCAAATTCATCCTTGTTAACACATGCCAATCAAGTTAAAGGTATGAATTTCATTATCACTTTAGGTTTTGTCCAATTTTAGGTGTTCCTCATATCTTAGGTAAAAATTTGGAATTGTTTGTGGTTGGTGCTATGATTCGAATAAGCATATGAATTTTGATTATATAGGTATAAATTTTTGGCTTGATTCATGTATCCAAATCTATGCTTTGCATTGAGTTTCTTACATGTACACCACATGTTTGATAAATTGCCAAATTGACATTTCCATTGAGTCTTTGCAAATATTTTTGGATGATCACCTAAAACACATGTATTACATCATTTGTATATCATTCATTCATAGCTTACATTGATTTAAAGCATAAAACTCAACATGAACATCATTGCACACCATTGCACCCATTGCAAGCTCACTACAGGCACAATGCACTCATTACACCTGATTTTCAGATTCTGGTCAGGACTTCACCACACGTATTCATGACCTAAATGAGCTCCAAATGTGCTAAATTTGAACTTTCATATGCCCAAAGGTTGCTCGAATTTTTTTTCTAGGTGATGTCTAGGGGTTGAACATCATTGGTCAACAACTCAAAAATTTCAAAAATTTTGCTAAGTCCTAGTTTGGGGGTGTTGGTTTATTTATGTCATTCTTTATGCAATATTTTTGTATTATAATGTTATTTACCTTTATTTTTGCATGAGAAACTATGATTACACCTCGGCCAAACATGGAGGAGCTGGACACAAGTCAAATCATCTAAGAGGAAACACAAAGCAAAGCTTCAAATTGAGACACCACCTTTCCAAACCCGAGAAGTTTCTAACCCTCTTCATTATTATATGCTTATTTGGTTTATTTATTTGCAAAAAATTAAGGGAAATGTTTAATTCTGGTTTGGGGGTGGGATCTCGTTCATACAATGCATTCATTCGATTTTTGGGAGTAAAAAAAAAAAAACTGAAAATTTTGTTTATTTTTTTATTACCTAGGACATAGTTTGGATCATTTTGTACTTTAGCTAGAATAATGAACAAATTTGAAACATGTTTTATCTTGTTCAATTTATCCATGTTAGACTTTTATCACTCGAGCACATAGTCATTTTCAAATAATTACTTGAGTAGGAATTGACTTGATATTTGTGGATAAAATTATGCTATTTGAACATAAAATGGACTAAAAATTCCTAACCATAAGTTGTTAGATCCCTAACTTAAAATGTAGAACCAAGAAGCAGTTTGGGGGTGGACAGGTTAGTGCATGTATAAATTAATGGGTTGAGAGTCTGAAGTTCTTGATTTTTGTACTTTTGGTTAAAGAAGTTTTGGTCAACAGATATAAACCATAACCAGCATAAAAATAGAAAAGTGTTGAAGGTCTTATTCTACTCTTCAGATGCCTTTTTGACTTGAGCAAGTAAGCTTTAAGGGTCTTTTAAGCCTGTTACTCTAAACTCAACTAAGTTGGGAGCTATTAGTACAAAGCTCATTGCAGGGGTTAATTAGAAAACAAAAACATCTTTAACTTTTCTGTTTAAGTCTTTATGACTCGGGTAATTAAGTCTGAGGGGTTCTTTGAACTTGGTGCCCTAAAGTCGTCTAGTCTGGGAGCCACCGACCTAAAGCTTGCTACAGGGGTCATATAGAAAGCAAGTATGAAAAGTTCTGAACTGTAACACCCCAAGTTTCAGTATCTAAAACCTAGGCGTGTTAACTTCCATTCACATTATATGCGGAAATAATTGTTTAAAACATTTAAACGTTTCATTTACTATTAAAAAATTTTACAAAAAATTCGACAGAATCTCCTCTATAAATTGGATTTAACCAACCTGTAGAGAGACATCAAAACCATTTTACAACATAAAACTCAACTCAACCAAAAATCCAATATTCAACATACAACCCCAATTCTACTTCAAACTCCAACATCACCATACTATTTCAAATTCAATCCCCAAACTCCTCAACGCAACATTTGTATCAATAAGTTACAATTAAGTGAAATAAGTGGTAATAGAACCAATATTAAAAATGCCATAACTCATTTAAACTAATTTCAACCGAAACAATTATCAAAATAAATGAATTAAGAAATAATTACTTAGAACTTAATCAAATTCTAATTTAACTTTATCAAATAAGGCGACAGCGGGTACTGTCTGAGTCATCCGCCAAGTGCTCCCCTCTGATCATCTAACTTTCATCACCTGAAATGTTGGGGAGGGATTGGGGTGAGCTAAAGCTCAGTAAGTAAACTGTATGCATGAATGCATGCTTATGATATGAATGCTTTTCAAAAATTCCATAAATGTATCCCCTTTTTCTTTACTTTCCAGAACATTCAACATTTCAAAACTTTCACTTTACATTTCAAAACTTTCACTTCATTTCCATCGTAAGCTCACTTGATGTAACTTCTAGTCAATCAGAATACAGTGGGCAATTACTTATTTGGAACCAGATTAACATGCGCATTTCCACCGCAAAGCGGTTTAACATTCACTTTCCCACCGCGAAGCGGTGTAACATTCACTTTCCCACCGCAAAGCGGTGTAACATTCACTTTCCCACCGCAAAGCGGTTCATTACATTCGGGTACGCCGGTCCCCCGCGCCCTATTTCCCACTCGCATCTTTCATGAACTAGAAGCACACCCATTCATTCTTTAAAAACTTGGGATACATAACTTTTGAACAAACATGCACTTTGACACATTTCTTTCATTTAAAACATTTGACTTCCAAATTTCGATGTCAATGCATGCTTGATGATGCAATGACATGATAATGTGCATGCTTAAATATTCTTCTCAATAACATATGCTTTCATAATGTAAATGCAATTCATCAAAGCAAGTAAGTTGCACGACAGTCATTTACACATAACTTTCACATTTACATTCAACTTCTATGAATATAGGGGGAAGTTTACTTACCTGACGTCCTTAGCATTTATCGTTATCTGAATTTGCAAGTGGAGGAGCTTCGACTGCCCGTGTCGTCAATGTACCAAAAGTCCTAATTATTCACATTCATCAATAAATATGACTTTTGACTCGAAATACAATTGGAATTCTTTTTAATACTAACCAAATCCCAAGCATACCATATTCGAAACGAACAATAAAATTTCACTGAACATTACAAAGTCATCTTATCCTTTTTAATGATGGCAGAACATCCAATCGAGATCAAGATTTCAAATTAACCTAAGTGTGACCTTAGGATATGACAAAAACACATAAAACCCATGTTCAAGACAAAGAATGAATCTCAATGTACATTAGAAAGTCTTCTCATTTTTTTTTTAAATTCAAACTCAAATTAAAATATTTAACTTAACTCAACTTTACAAAATATCAATTTACCATTACAGGTCAACGTTGTTAAAATCTGAAATTTGTAATAATTTGTAAATAAGTTCCTAAATCCAAATTTTTTACATTACAACTCAAACATTACCAAACAATTAGCTAATTTCATAATCCCATCAAATCTGAAAATAACTATGCATATAAGTTATAATACTAAATTCCTACATTTCGAAGTCCAACATTGTTATGCTCATTTACAGTTCACCAATTTCATAAATTGGAAAGTCTAAAATTTCATTTTCATCATAATCAGAATCTGAGTATATACCTATGTCCACATAAAAATCCAAACTTTATATATTTACACACATCTATACATACATAATAATATACACATTCATCTACATAAATACTCACACACATAAACATCCCAAATCCTTAATTTATGCTAAAATTCGAAAATCAATAAAAACTGAAATCTGAAAATTTAGCCCATAAGTCTGAATTTATACATATAAGTTGCATACATACATTATTTACATAGAATATATATATACATACATGTGTATATCGAATTATGTATGTATGTGTGTGTGCGTGAAGTGGTGTGAAACCGTGCGTGTGTGCGCGCGGTTTTGGGTGTGTGTGTGTGTTTCGTGAGGAGAAAAGGGGAAAAAGGGGGAAGAGGGGGAGGCTTACTACCGGTGGTGGCGATCGGCGGCCGCGAGAACGAAGGCGAGTCCGAGAGACGGGAGCGAGGCAGAAGAGCGAGGTGAGAGAGAGGGAGAGTGGTCGTGAGTTTTGCAAAGAGAGAGAGAGAGTCCGCGTAGAGAGAGAGGGTGCGTGAGTGAATTATGTTAGGTTTAGGTTTAAAGGTGTAACTTTTGGTAAATTGCAATTCAGTCCCTCAACTCTCGTAGATTGGTAATCTAGGTTCATAACTTTCAATTAAAATTCCAAAACGTCACCAAACTTTTCCCAACTTCAATTTAATGCAATTAAATAGAAAATAGCATGTTTAGGGAGTAAAACAATTAATCACATAAATTACACGTAAACTATTAAAATAAACAATTTAGAAACTTTTAATTGGTACATTGATCGAGACGGCATCCAAGTCCTTCCACTGCAAAATAATTCAAATTATCGACATTAAAAAATATCATTTTAAAATTTATAACAACATTAACATAAATATCACGTAGGATTTCAGAATTGCTCATAAAAATGAAAAGCGGTCTTACATGAACAAAGATGGTAAAAGATATGGACATAAAAAGAAAAGTCTTCCACTAAAAAAAATGCTTGGTATAAGCTTGTTGATTGAAATTTTGGAAATTGGAGGTGTGAGCGTTGGGAACTACTTACCATCGATTTATTGTTCATGCATGTATCTAATTCTAATTGTCTTATGTGGAAAAATGCATTATATAAATCTTTATAAACTACATTAAGGAAACCTTGGGACGGAGAGAGAATAACAAGGAAGTGTGATCATTCATGAGTGATGAAAGGAATATCATTAGGAACCCATAGTTTGACCACATGGGATTTGGGCTTACTCTTGCATAATAAGCCACACAATGTCTAGTTTATTTTTATATAGGTCTGCATTTGATTTTTAGCTATTCACACACACACTAAAGTCGAGCATTGGATAGATAGATTTATATTTTTATGTTGTTGTTCAAATTTTTGTGCTAAAGTATGATAAGGATCTAGGCTGTTGAGGCATATGGTAAACAAATGTTCAAAACCAAAAATGTCTGTATTTTACATCTTTATCATTGTAGTTTAGCTTTATTTTGTTCGAGGAAAAACAAATGTTCTAGTTTGGGGGTGTTTACAAGTGTATTTTATACACTTATTTATGTACCAAAAATAGGATTTTATATGTTTGTTTAAGAATATTTGCTATTCATTTAGTTTATATTTGTTTATATTTCAGAAAACAACCCAAAATTAAGAATGGATGCAAATATGGAAGAATTGGATGATTAATGAAGCTAATTTGTGAACATGAAGAAGTGCAAGGAATCAATCAAAAAGAATAAGGAAGAAAAGAAAAGAAATCAAAAGTATAGGGGTTAAAAGATCACAATTGAAAGTTGAAGGATTTGGATGCAAATAATGGAGGATCAACTTAAACAAGAATGAAAAGTTGAAAATTGCATTCCAGCGGAGAACTGTGCTGCCACCAGAAACAAGAGGCGTAGCATAGTGAGAAATTCAAATTAAACAGAACCTGATTTGGCATAACTTCGTGGCCACTAGACGCGTAACCACGCGGTTGCGCACCTTTCTGGCCCAGCGCAAGATCAGGCCCATGCGCTATTTCTTGTGTCAAAATTCTAGGTTTTCTGCTCTTCTATATATACTACACCTCATGCACGAATTAGGGGTTCCCAATATTGTTATCAAGAGTGCTTTCATGCAACTTTGCTACTCAACCAAGGAGGGATCAACGCGAGGCTGACGAGAAGATTGAAGACACAAGAACAAGAAGTTTAGTGTTGAGAATTGTGATGAAGCCTTATTATTTTGATTATATGTTTTGAGTATTTTTGAAATTATACAATTCATGGATTTGAGTAATTAAAGTATTCTTTTTATCTTATGCAAATTTCTTGCCAACTTTTGTATAACCAACTGGCGGTTTCCAAAAATCGAGAGAGTAGGAGGACGTTAGACATATTTAATTACCGCTAGGTCTAGTAGGGGATAGAGATATATCTCTATACTTAGTGTTATCCTTTAAAAGTGTTCACAAAACTAAAATGTTTTCTAGTGTCAATTCGTCATAGAAATATAGTCGAGTTATGATCTAGAATTTTTTTAATGCATCCTCGAGAGAGGACTTAAATAACATTTGGAACACGAATCTCAAATCACCATGAATTGTGGTTAAACAAGTAAGTCAAAGCATAAATGATAGATGAAAGGTGGATCCCAATTTCCAAATTGCTTGCTTTTATTGATTTTAATTAAAATTTTCATTGCTTTCTTAGTTAATTTCTAGTTCCGGTTAAGGAATTCGACCTAAAATACAATTTATTCAATCCCTTGGGTACAATATCCGGACTTTTGGTCCACTTTATTACTTGTACGATCCGTACACTTATGGTCCTCATAGTATTTGGCACAATTCTCACACCACTCACAAAAGTTGTCAAGAAAAGTATAGGATTTAAGTGATGGTATTGAACAAGAACATGCATTAAATACTATTAAAGATAGGTTGGGTAAGACACCAATTTTATCTCTTCCTAACTTTGACAAAGCTTTTGAGATTAAGTGTGATAGATCATGAATAGGTATCGGAGTTGTTTAATACAGAATAAGAAATTGATATCTTACTTTAGTGAAAAGCTAAGTGGGAAAGCTCTCAATTATCCTACATATGATAAGGAGTTGTATGCACTTGTTCGAGCTTTGGGAATATGGTAACACTATTGACGGCCAAGGGAATTTGTAATCTACTTAGACTATGAGTCTTTGAAACATTTGAGAGGTCAAGGTAAGCTAAACATGAGGCATGCAAGATGTGTGGAATTCTTTGAGATATTTCCATATGTCATCCAATATAAGCAAAGTAAAGAAAATATAGTAGCGAACGCATTGTCACAAAGCTGTGTACTTTTAACTTCCTAAAGTGCTAAACTGTTTGAATTTCAATATGATAAGGACATATATGATAATGATCCAAAATCCCCTAATATTTATAAATCATGTGATAAGGGGCCTGTGGACATATTCTTTAGGCATTATAATTATCTATTTTGGGAAGATAAATTGTGTGTTCCTAAATTTTAATGAGAGAGTTGTTAGTAAGAGAAACACATAGTGGTTTAATGGGACATTTTGGGATTAAAAAAACCTTAGAAATACTAAGTGAGTATTTTTGTTGGCCTAAGATGAAAATTGATGTTGATTGGGTTTGTAGTAGATGCATCCCTTACAAAAAGTCTAAGTATTTATCTATCCCACACTAGACCTTTGCCTGATACAAGTGTGTACTAGAGACTTGTGGGGAAGCTAATTTATCTATCCCACACTAGACCGGATATTGCACATACAAACAGTGCAGTGAGCCAGTTTATGCATGACACTCGAAAACTCCACATGAATGCTATGGAATGAATATTGTGGTATTTGAAGTTGGATCCAAGAAAATGGTTATTTTTTACAAAGAATAGTCATCTTAAAGTAGAGCAATACAAAGATGCAGATTTGGCAGGTTTGGAAAATGCTAGAAGATCCACTTCTGGTTATTTTACTTTTGTAGGGGAAACAGTGTAATGTGGAGAAGTAAAAAACAACTTGTGGTAGCAAGGTCCAGTGCAAAGGCTGAATATAGGGGCATGACTCTTCGAGTTTGTGAATCATTGTGGTGAAGAAATTTGCTGACAAATTTAGGTATTAAGTCTCAAAAAGCTATGAAGTTGTATTGTGATAACACTTCAGCTATTGAGATTCACTAGTACAAAATATCGACCTATAAAAAGAGTGGTGACACTTTTGTAAATATTAGACAAAGTATATGTGTCGGTTGCTAATAACAGCCGATGCATATAGACCGAGAAAAGCTGACGCCATTAGTTCAAGTATACACCCAAAAAATGCATAACTAGCTCACTCTCTCTCTCATCTCCTCTCTCAACCCAATCATGCCGCCGCCCTCAACCACAAATCTCGCTGCCACCTCCTATCTCTCCCCCTGCCTTCTCCTCATCCTCCTCTCTCCAACCGACAGCCGCTCCTCCACTCACTTCTGCCGTCGCCGTCTTCTCCTCCTCCTCTCCCTTCCCGTCACTTTGTAAGTCTCCTTTCTCATATTTTGAATATTTATTTAGTTTATATTTTGTATGATTAATGTTAATTTAGAACTTTTAAGAAATTTATGATGTTATTATATATATATATATATAGTGTAGTAATGTTTTTATACATGTGTGTATTTTATATTTATTATGTATATGTGCCACATATATTTTTAATTAATTTTGGAGACTCTATGAAAACTTTCGAAAACTTTTTGGAAACTTTTAGAAAACTTTACGCCAAAAAATTACAAATTTCACAAAAACTAAAACTTTCATTAGGAATGCGGACATATTTTTTTCTTTAGTGAAACAATTTAACATAAAAACATGCTGAAGATTTGATTTTTGTTCACAGAAGCTTACAATATTGTCAAGGAAACTAAAACGTGGGATATAGCAGGAGATCAAATTTGACTCTTTTGAAAATATTGGAACACTTGATATTGCAATTCTTTCTTTAGATAAACTAGAGATGGATGCCATGTTATTCGATAATCACGTTGATAGTGCTATAAACATTGATAGCGGTGATAATGTTATAGATATCAAGAGTGATGATGTATTTGAGTAAATATTATTGTAGTATTTTTATTATTATTTCAATGCAATATATTTTATTATTAAAAATATATTAAATAATTTTGAAATTAATATTGCATTTAAATAAATAGTTAATTAATTTTAATATAGCGTTTCCATAACGTTTCGTTTCCTACATTTTTCAAAAATCACGTTTCTCGTTTCCCGATCCCATTTCCGTTTCCAAGCTATCTGGGGTACAACAAAGCTCCTATACATTCTATCTCAATTAATAAATCGCTCTTAATTACTCCACTTCGCGTGAGCTAGTACCTAATTGTATGTTGAGGAGTAACTAAAATCTCCTAATTAATAAATAATGCAAATTGTACCATGATTTGCCAAGTTGTGCGAGTAACAAGAAAGCTTGATCCATAACGTTTCGTTTCCTACATATTTCAAAAATCACGTTTCTCGTTTCCTGATCCCATTTCCGTTTCTAAGCTATGAGTACAACAAAGCTCCTATACATTCGATCTCAATTAATAAATCTCTCTTAATTACTCCACTTCACCTGAGCTAGTACCTAATTGTATGTTGAGGAGTAACTAAAATCTCCTAATTAATAAATAATACAAATTGTACCATGATTTGCCAAGTTGTGCGAGTAACAAGAAAGACTGAGAAAGAGTTCACATGCCTACAAGGAATGTACACTACTTAATTATAGAATGTCAGATGTGAATCAACTATAAAACAAGTGTAATCATTTATAAGCAAATGGCAGGGATAAATATTTTCACTTTACTTTGTAAAGTTATTTGAATTTTCTAGGTAAGATGTGTGATTAAAAATTGGAGAGAGAAAATGTATGTGGTTAAAAAGTGATATGAAAAATTATGCTCATTATAATTTGATTTATAATGTGTATCCAAACAAGGCCATAAAAAAAAAAAAAAAACTTGTCGAACATCAGAAATTCAAAAACCCAATTCCAAAAGAGGAAATTATACATACCCCTACTTTTAAAGATCCAAATTTATAAATGAGATCAAACTTATATTACTTCAAAAACAAGGTCTAAATTCAAATTTTAATTAATTAAAAAATGTACATAATAATATTCTATTAGTTATTCGACCACATCAAAATTTTAAACCATAAATTAAAATACTACTTCAAACCCTAATTATCTCTCTATCCCTACAACAATCAATTCTCCCTCTCTCATCACACCAACCTCCTTCACCCACGGCAGTGACACCCATCTCCTGCGGAGTCTTGCACTGCCAAGAACCTCGCCGACATGTGCGGCTGTGGCATCGAAAACTTAAGGGTAAGCAGTAGCTCCAGTATTAAGGTAAGCAGCAATGAAGTGGCGGCAATGGTGACTTTGTAATCGCTTCTTTTGGTTTTTTTCAATCTCCAACCGTGTTCATGGGTGGTGGTAGATGGTGATTTGGTGGTTTTGAGTGGTGATGGAAGCGGTGGTGCTGTCCGGTATGATGGCTTTCCAACAACAATTTTTTTTCCCCTTGGTGGCAGCATTGCGGGGGTGGCATTGAGATGGTGGTGGTTGTGTGACTGGTGGTGAGATGGTGACAGTGGTGGTTGTTTGGCTGGAGGTGACTGTCGGTGACTGGAGGAGCACTGTTGTATCGTTTTGGTGTTTGTGGCGGCGTTGATGAGGTAGCGTTGAGATGGTGGTGGTTGTGTGACTAGAGGTGAGATGGTGACGTGGTGATGGTGGTGGTTGTGTGACTGGTGGTGACTAGTTTGTTTGATGGACGACACGTTGCTAGATCTAAGCATCGAAGCGGTGGGGTTGGATGTGGTGGTGGCAAGGCATCAATTGTGTTGAGGTTATGTTTAAAACTTTAACTTTGACCAAATAATTTGTTAAATTGTGCTTAAGAAAATGTGTGACCTAATAATTGATAAGTTGTGGCCTACAAAATATATATATATATATATCAATTTCTATTAGTTAATATAGTTTGTCACTTGTAACCTATAATTACATTATTTATGTATTTTCCCATTCCAAAATTTTAAAAAATAAATGAATTAAGTCCATTAAATTAACAAGAAAAAGGGCTATATTAATGTCTTATTTTCTAATATACCCCTATTTAATATATATTACTATAAAAAAATATGAACTACATGCTATTCAATGTAAGAGTATATTAGGTAAAATATAAGTAAATTTTTAGTCCCAACATATATTAATTATGTTTTCTTAATTCATGTGAAAATAGAAAAGAACCTGTTTTTATATGATGTAAGAGTAGGATATAATTTATCAACCTTGCTACATTAACAAAACTCTTGACAAAAAACTTAACAGAAGCTCTCACATAGGGGGTAAGGCTGGTAATTGCTCTTAACCCCACACACCACATGTGTGAGCTTTTGTCAAGCTCTTTGTCAAGAGCTTTGTTAAAATAGAAAAATTCGTAGTATATTATGTATACATACCATTTTATAGTATTTAAGGATATAGTTTATAACTAGTTTCACTCCCGTGCAATGCACGAAATAGTTAATTGATATAATATGTTATGATAGAAAAACAAAGAATCACAATAATACAATAAATTATATTCTCCTGAGAAGAACCTATAAAATTTGGTATTTTAGAATTGAAGTGAATACAAATTTCCAAAGATTTCTTTAAATATGACATTTATAGTTAAATTGGTTTGTTTGCCTTCATTATCGCACATAAGCATCTTCAAGTCAGAACGACTCGTGTCTTGTAACTCTAGGTATTGCAACATATAGTTGCTCATGACTAAAGACCGACCTTTCAAGAAAAGACTGACGTGAGATAGTGATTGTCCTTGAATCTTATTGATTATCATGGCATTAGATACTATTAAAGGGAACCATCTTCTTTTAAAAAGGCAACCTTGGCCTTTGACATGTATTTTGGCCCAAAATATCTAACCCTAAAAGAAGCTTCTGGATCCTCTTTTGAAAATGTCCCATTTTCATCTATTAAATTCCGCAGCCGGAGCAACCAATACATCTTTATCATCCTTTAATCATGTCTCAAATCTTCTCTTCCAATGATATATTGCCTCCCATTTTCTTTCTTTTTTCTTTTTATTTTTTTGAATAATTCATTTTTCATTATGATCTTCAAACTCTATTTGCAATGAGGAAAGAGAATTCCATATCCATGTTGATTTTGCATGTGTAGAAGCTAAACACTCCTTCTGTTATGCTCACATTATTCTCTTTCAGTCAATTTTTTTTTTCAAAAAATTAAACTGAATGTGTATGTTTCTGCGATTTTTATGACCAGATCTGTTGGAAATCGGGCAACCACATTGGGAACATAAAGATCGCAATGACTCTAAGGGAAACATTTAGTGTAACTTTTTAGTTGTTGATTTTTTTTTTTTATTTTTTGATTGAGGGTGTTTAAAATTTTTCATTATGTAAATTCTATTTTGCTCATTTTGTTGTGAGATTGTGTTTGATGTAAAGTTTGAGGAAAGATCTGGAGCATGCATGCTTCTAGATCTACTACTTTTGAGCTGTTATCAACCATCAATGACATGTACGCCTAGATCCGTAGGAGAAGGAAACCGCATACAAAATTCAAAAGTATTCTTTTGTTACTTATTTACATTATTATTACATGTTTAGACTTCACTTCAGCAATGGAGAAACAACATAATTTAATTTTTTATGATTTTTTGAAATAAATATTTGAAATTGTTTTCTAATTTAAATATATTCTGGAAAATTGATTTTTCTAATTCATTTTGAACATATAGTCTATAATTATTTCATAGCTAGAATGAATGAAAATACATAAAATACTACACATGAATTTCTATTTTCTTAAGTGATATAGCTAGAAATGAATACGTCACTAGTTTTAGGATCACATGAATTTGTTTGAATATTTTTCCCCAAATCATTTCCAACAACTGATTGAGGTAAAAATGAAAATGATGTTTGCAAGGCCACTTTGCCGATCTCATATTCTGTATAACTTTAAGATGGTACATGTTTTCTTTTGACATTCTTACGATGATATTATAAATGATTGATTAACCGATTTTGACTAACTTTGGAAGCCTAATGAGGATTATCTTTCAGTTGATATGGTTTACTAATTTTATTTTATTTTAAAATAAAAATATGGTTTACAAATTTTAATTGAACTGAAAACATTAATATTCAACAAAAGATTGAAATTAGTGCTTTGCTAGATCAAACAACTTTATAATCACACACATCGTCTCTCTCCAATTTTTAACTACACATTTTACTTAAAAATTCAAATAAATAAATTTAAACTACAAATAGTAATCACCGAATAGTGACTTAGCCTCCGTTTTGTAACCAAAATAAGCTAGTTTATAAGTCAGTTTATAAATTACACAATTTTCAAATTACTAAAAAAATAATTATTATGTTCGGCAACCCCCTTTTCTTTGTTATAAATAAGACTTCGTTCGATAACATCATAATAATTATAAATTAATTTATTTATATTTTGGAGGTAAATTATATTGATTAAAGAACATAAGCTAAAAATTGTGCATTGATGGACCATCAATCTTACAATTTTCAAATCAATGTCAGAATTCAACAGCTTGACAGTCCATTAACTTCCAACTTTATCCTCTGAAATTATATAGCTATAGGTTTGGATCTTTAAAGGGTATTTATGTAGTTATGCATTATCTTATGTTTCCAGAACTGTGTAGATCCGAATTTTGTTTATGATCAAATTTTGATGAATGGTGTGTAATATTCGGTGGAGAAAATGAAAAGGGGAAAAAAAAAAAATTGATAGTGAGAGATTTTAGCGGGAAAGACAATTGGGTTTAGCTCCCAAACTCAATAACTTTAATATGGTTATAGATATAAATGTAAATACAGATATAGATATAAATATAAATATAAATATAGATATATAGATTTCAGTAGTTATGCATTATCTTATATTTCGAGAACTGTGTAGATTGAAATTCTGTTTATAATCAGATTTTGATGAGCGGCGTGTAATATTCAATGGAGAAAATAAAAAAAGGGGAAAAAATTAAAATAAAATAAAAAACAAAAAAGATAGTGAGTGATTTTAGGCTGGAATGATGCAGTGTGTTTAGCGCCCGAACTCAACAACTTTAATATAGATATAGATATAGATACAGATTATAGATTATAGGGCATCTATGATTTTTTCCCAAAAACAACCTGTACATCCATTCCGATACAGTGATTGCAGCCCAATCTGAAAATTATGGGACTTAAGTTTTCGAGTTTTTAGTATCATATTCTGAAACTTTATCAAATTTTTATGATACTTTGGGCAAAACATTAGCATCACATCTTGATACTTTACAAAGTTTTTATGATACTTTCATTATATTCGATCAAACATTTCAACAAACAAGTTGTAGAATTAATAAAATTTTTTTAAAAGCTTAATGGTGACAACTTTCAACAATACACCGTGTCTTGTCGAGGAAAAAGGAGATGACATGGCGGTGGTGATAAGGTGTTGGTGAAAATATTGTATGTTTTTTAAGAGGAAAAAGAAAAACATGTAAAAATCAATTAAAATATCAATGTAAGTAAAATTTCAATAACTGATAAATATGTAGTATGTAGTGCAACTATTCCAATTTCTATAGCAATAAATCAAGCATCTTACCTTAATCTTAATTTATATATAAAAGTAGAATAACAGTCATCAAAATACACTTATAGTTTTCCGTCAAATTTTTTTTCTAAATTTGAATTTTTTTTGCTAAAAAAATTAAATATTTTAGCAATTATTATTTTACATGTTTCATTAATTGCATTGACATTCGTGTTATGCTATTAATAACATCAAAATGTTATTTTTTCTATTTGATTATTATTCTTTTAATAATTATTGTATTATTTTGAAATCGAAAAATATGTAATATGAGTGTCAAATTAAAAATCATAGTAAGAAGTTTAATTCAATCTAACGAGTGAGAGAAAATTATAAATACATTGTCCGTAAAATCATATAAAAAATTAAAGGTAAAATTTTATTTTTTATTTTTTTCTCAATATCTAATTCATTTTAAATTATATCATTTAAGCCATATAATATTATCTATAATTAATTAACTAAATTTACTTTAGTCACAGATGATTAATTTCTGTTCTTATTTTTTCTCATCAAATTATAATAAATAATAACTATACGAATTTTTAAGGAACATCCAATTAAGTTAGGTTAATTTTACAAACTTAAGATTTCTTCAATTCATTCATTATTTTCATATTATTTTTATTTATTTACTCATTCTGTTCATTTTTCAATTTTTCATTATAAATTTAAATAACTAAAATACGCAAAAATATATTACAGATTTTAACAAGTAGTTCATATAATTTTTATTAAGCAATTGATCAATCAGTAATTTTTCTTAAATTAATAATGTAACAATATGAATAAAGAAGTTTTCAGTATGGAAAAAAGAAGAATCAATTAATATAACAATATTTATTAAAATTAATGATTACTTTTTTAGAAAAACACTTAAAATTAATAATTAATGCTTTAAAAATTAAATTATACAAAAAAAATCTATCATACACCTTTTTTTGGAAAGAATATGATGAAGAACAATATATGAAAAGAAAAGCGGCGATCTTCAGGAGAATATTAAGTTGAGTTTTACACATGTATTGTATGAGTCTAATTTTGTAGTTTAATTTTTTTTTAGAAGAAAATTTCATTTATTGAACGTTTATTTCAGAAATGGAATTGATATGTTCATGGTACAATCTCTAAAACACTTAATTCATAACCTGTTTTTCCGTAAAGATGATAAAATAATTCAACGGCTTACAATTTTATTAAAATATTAAAAAACTAATTATATGCCGTAAAAAATGGTGAAACTTTATTTCTTAATTTTATTAACATATATAGACAAAAAACTTACTATATATATTTTATTTATATTTTCATTAATAATTTTTTATTGACATATAATTAAATCTCTATTTAATTATGTTCAATTAAATGCATAGCATTTAAAAATTAAAAATTATTAATCATGCGAAAGATCACTTGAGCGGGACGATTATTAACGGGACGATCATTAGCGTCCGGAGCGGTTAACATGGCAGTTATTAGACCTCCTGTGCTTGTTCCCGCAACAACGTCGAAGTAATCTGCAATTCTTGCTTGTTCTCCATCCAATTTCTGTCCCATAAATTTCAGCATTTGTTAGACTATTTTCTTCTACATAAACCCTTATTTGATTCAAAAACTTATAGATGATTGAATCACTCAATAAAGTTTACTAGTATATCTGCAACTCTTTGCTTCTAATGGGAAGTTTTATCATTGAAAATACTAGCAATGTTCAGTACGGTAACGAACTAAGAGTCGTACGTATACCTGAAGTTCCGATTCAAGAAATTGAAGAATAGTGCCAGGAATGATGCCCCTGATGCCACCTCCATCAATGCTCAGAATGGTGATCAGTTTTCCATAAGTTGGTGGAGGAAGCATTTTATCAATAATAATTGATGATTTGTGACAATAATGGAATATCAAAGGCTAAAGCTGCTGAATGATTGGGTATTTAAAGAACAAAAAATTGGTATTTCCAAAATTTTAATTCAATTTTATGTTAATCAATGTATAGTTTTCTATGTAATCTTGCCTTAAAGATACCCTTAGAACCAACAAAGACATTTGTTGGTCCTCTTTGAAATGTAGTGCTTTTTAATTTTAATAAAAATGATATAATTGTAAAAACAGATACCAATTATTTTTGCCAATGAAAGGATATTTATTCACTAATATATTTTTTTATGCTTAAAAAATGCTTACTAACTTATTCAGCCCCAGTTTAGTAGTGAAAACAAATTTTCAGTAACTTTTGATCAAAATTAATAAATGATTGGAAAATTGTAAATTATTATTAAAATTAATTGTTGACTTTGATTTATGACTTGTAATTCTTCTAGCGAGTATCTGATGCCACACTTACCAACTCCAACCAGACTAATAATTTCCTTAGCAATCAAACCATGCTAGTTGGTTGCATTAATAAAACCAGGTCCCTAAATTAATATTAGGATGCGTTTGTTAGCGATGGTGGAATTTGATTGGTAAGAAAATGAATTTAAGGGAATTGAATTCTTAGGAATTGAAAGTTTAATGTATTTGATTAATTTAATTTTTTAGGTGAAAAAATGATAAATTTTTTGACTTTTGTTGTTTGATTGACATTAGTTTTTATGGAAAATAAAGCAAAATTTAGCTGTTATAATAAAAAAAAAATATTTTTCCTTTTTATTTTTTCCCACATTTGTACTTGATAATAATAATGTTAATTTTTGAAGAAAAAAAAATGAATCAATTAGCAACAAAAAAAATAATCAAACGTGACAAAAACTTGGAAAGAAGTTGCCAAGAAAATAAATTCTTCTCTACCGGTTGGAAACTATTTTCCTCAAAACTTGAGAAAACCGGCGTGAGTTTCATTTGTGGAAATCATTTTCCAAGGAAAAATTGTGTTGTCAAACACCAAAAGTTGAGAAAAGATGGAATTCATTTTATTTTTCCATGCCAAATTCCCTCAATCAAACGCAACCTTAAAGGCATGCTATCTACTAATTCTTAAAGAATGAAAACTCGATCTATCCAGTTGAACGATCCCCTTCATGATGTAAACCAGCTCCTTTTCATATATCATTTTAAAGCATTTTTTTTGTGCCCCAATGTCGCCATCTAATTTGCCACTCCCGTTACCTTCTCTCCATATATGCGTTATAGTCATCATCACTTGGTTTATTCTGATCTTAATAGCTTCCAAATAATATTGTATATTTCATGATCCTTTGTTAATAGTTTTACATGGTGAAAAAACTGCCATAGAATCTACTTCAATTCAGACTTTTAGTATCCAAGATCAGCACATGTTTTTAATTCTATGTCCAGGGCTCTTATCTCAGCTTCCATAATATTGACTGTTCCATAGAAATTGTAGAATCCCCCATAAATCCTTTAATACTGATGGATCTCTTCGATTCCTTCTTCACATATGTACATGACCAAAGATTAATGGGCCCTTATCTTAGCTTCCATAATATTGATTGTTACATAGAAATTTCAGAATCCCCATAATTCCTTTAATATTGATGGACCTCTTTGATTCCTTCTTCACATATGTACATGACCAAAGATTAATGGGCCCTTATCTCAGCTTCCTCAATATTGATTATTCCATAAAAATTGCAACATCCTCGTAATTCCTTTAATATTGATGCACCTCTTGATTCCTTCTTTACATATTGTTCACTGATATTTCGTGATGCGAGATATACCAGCAAGTGTACGGATCGTGAAAAGTAATAAAGTGGACAAACGAGTCCGGATTATCGTTCCCACGAGGACTGGTATTAAGTATCGAAATATGTTAGCTCTTAACTCTATTTGAACGAATGAAAGAATTCTGATTTTTCAGACTAACTAAAGAACTGAATTAAAGAAATAAAATTGCGAGCTTCCTTTTGTTTTTAAAGATGATTGTAAAGTATTTGGGATTCACGATTTCACCTAACCAATTAAATCAATTTCAATTCCAGTTTTATTTTCTAATTATGTATTCAGTCGAATTCACTAATATATATTGAGATTCCTCTTGAGTTTAAATTAATTCTACCTAAATAAGTCAACCATGTATCTCTACAGCGGGTCCGAATATTCCTTATTTAGATGCAATAAATACAAGAATTCACACATGACCGCAATAATAACAAAAGTATATCTCTATCTCTTGTTCAATTACCGAATTTATTACCATGTTCTAAGTTATTAACTCACCTCTCGGATTATGCAAATAACTCAATATATCATGAATTGGTGATCAAGCAATTCAAGCATTAAGAACAATAATAAATTAATACATGCAACGAATCGTTAAAACAACGGACTTTGGAATTAAAATAATATGACTATGCTACATCATTCATCTCAACATGGAGTTTAGTTACACATCATAATTAAAGAACAAAAATAACAATAATAAACGTTCATTGAAAATAATATAAAGAAAAAAAACGCTTGCACCAAGTTGTGATTCTTCAATTATCTTCAATTCACACCCCTTTGCGATGCTTGATTCCCCAAGAATTTAATGATAAAATCTGAGTTTTGGCTTGTTCTTAGGTGAGGCAAAGGTTTTGATTTCGTGCCCCATAAGTTCTATAAATAGGTATTGGAGAGACCTAGGTCAAAAGAGAAGAAAACTAGATAAAGTTCGGAGAAAAAGCCCAAGTAGTGGCCCAGCAGACAAGCGTGCGATCGCATGGTTCTATACCGTGCGATCGCGAGGTGGACAATAAAAATCTCTGGTGAAGAATTCGAGGCATTGGGCGATCGAATGATAGGAATTCGGTGATCGCGTGATGTTCAGTTTTGATCTTTTCCTGGTTGTTTAAGTTAGTCACTGACTTTTAATTGCACCTTAAGTCCTCAACTTCTAATTGTTGTGATTTAGTCCTCAAACTTTAGAATCTTCTAAATTTGCTCTTCAGTCATTCAATTCCTTCAATTGGGTCCTCCAACCTTTGATTCGTTTACTTTGGCACCATTAACCTTTTCCGATTGTTGTCACATACCTCTCACTTGCTCAATTAAGTTCCAATTAACATCCAAATGTGTATTTTTCCCATTGTTTGCTTCATTCTTCGCCTTTTGGGATATTTTCTACAAAGTAACAAATAGACACAAATTAAATAGTATATATTCTAAAACGACAATAATATATTTTAATTTTGACATATAAAATAAGTATATAAAATATACTTATCAAATACTCTCAAGCTAGAACTATTGTTCGTCCTCGAACAATATTAAGCTAAACTAATAAATCAAAATAACAAAATGCAATTATTTTTGTTTTGTTAACATGTATACCATATGTCTCAATAGTCCAAACTAGTTCACGTTTTGATCAAGAGTTATGACAACATAGTAAAATAATTTCTAGTTATCTCATGCCAAATTTTCAAGCGTGTGTGTGAATAGCCAATATCAAACTCTTACTCATACAAAGGATATACCTAACATTCTGTCGCTTGTTATGCACAATAAAGCCTAAATCCCATGTGGTCACCCTAATGAATCTAATGATTTTCTTTGCATCGCTCATGAATGATCACAACTTACTGCTTTTCTCTCGAACCCCAAGGTTCCTTCTATTTATGTGGATTCTAAACATCAAACTTTCGCATTTTTCCACACCAGGTGGTCAAAATTAGCTAAATTTTCCCAAACAATCAATGGTAAGCGGTTCCCTAATCCATGCCTTTTGTATCAAAGTCTCAATCAACAAGCTTATACCATGTAATTAATATTTTTTTTTTCTTTTAATGAACGGATTTTTCTTTTATATCCATGTCTTTTACCATCTTTGTGCAGAACTTTTCATACTTCCTTTCTATATGACTCTTGTAGCTAGCTTTAGGTCGGTGATTCCCAAGCCAGACGACTTTAGGACAACAGGTTTGAAAGACCTGTCAAACTTAATTACTCTAGTCATAAAGGCTTAAACAGAAAAGTTAAACATGTTTTAACGTCTTATGTGTAAGTCCACTCTCTGTACTTGCTTTCTAATTGACCCATGTAGCAAGCTTTAGGTCGATGACTCCCAAATCAGAAGAATTTACGGCACCGGGTTCGAAAGATCCCTCAGACTTAATTACTCGAGTCAAAAAGGCATTTGAAGAGCAGAATAAGACCTTCAAAATTTTTCTGTTTTTATGCTGGCAATGGTTTATACTCGTTGACCAAGACCTCTTCAACAAATGACACATTTTAGGAACTACAAACCATTAAAAGTTCAAGCCTACCTTCACCACTTCTTCCCACCCCCAAACTGCTCTTGACCAAGTTTAGATTCTAAGTCTTAAATGTTGGGATGTCTCTAGATCTAAGTTTAGGGATTAATAGTCATTCTTATGTTCAAGATGCACAAAACTTGCCCCACATGTGTTGAACAAATCTCCACACAATTATTTATCCAATAATAGCTATGTGCTTGAATGAAATGAAACCTGGCAAGTGATAACTAGTTCAAAAGAATTTCAAGTTTTCATGTTGTCCACAATCCAGGCCAAAAAAAGATTTGATTCATACTACATCATAGGCAATAAACATGTCAATAAAAGTTCTAATTTTTTTTTTTTTTTTTTGAAAATTATCCCAATAGAAATAGAATGAGAACATAAAATGAATATGGAACCAATTTACATGAATGATATTTCTCACCCCCAAACTAGAAAGACACATTGTCCTCAATGTTTGTCTAAAATATTTAAAAATGTAAAGAAAGACAAAGGAGAGAGAACGAGAACTTCCCAGGTGCATTGTAGATGTTTTATAGCCTTGAAACATCCATTAGCAATGTATTTGGATGAACTTGACCCTAACTTTACTTTTCCAGACTTTGTTCGAAGTGTTCTGATTGATGTGTTCCTTGCAAACAAAAGATAAATAACATAAGAAGTAATAAACACCAACAAGAAATCATGTAGGCTCAAATCAACATCCTCAAACTAAAGTTAAAGTAAACATTCCTAATTTTTCAAGTATGGTCAACCACACATTTTCAAGCCGTGACATCACTTAGAAAAACACAACTTTTTTCGAGCCATCTTTTGTCATGTTAAATCTCATAGCATGGTTGACAACATATTAAAAATTCAGCTCTTTTGAAGTTGAATAGGGTCATGAAAAGCTATGGAGAAGTAGGTGACGTGAGTTAGTTTTCAGGTGCAATGGCTTACAATAGCCTTGAAATGGAGCCGCCATGGTGCTAAATTTGTTTTTATGTTTTTTATGCAATGTAATGAACTAAATCATGAACTAAACACAAACAATCAATGACGAACATGTCATAAAGGAAAATGCTTGGAAGATTTTCTAAAATAAGAACAAAAGTCTCATTGTGGCATTCCATCAAGCACTTAGTGTGTATTGTGGAAATTCAAGAATATGCATGGAATTGGAAACTTTGATTTACCCAAAATTTTCATCTTATTCAACACAATTCACAATTCCGATGACTACCCTAAACCCATTCTCCAATTCTCTTTAATTCAAAAATCACAAGATTATAGAAAGATTCACAAATTTGGCACACTTTTTGAAAGAGAAACTCAAAAACCCAATTCCAAAAGAGGAAATTATACCTACCCCTACTTTTAAAGATCCAAATTTATAAATGAGATCAAACTTATATTACTTCAAAAACCAGGTCTAAATTCAAATTTTAATTAATTAAAAAATTTACATAATAATATGCTATTAATTATTCAACCATATCCAAATTTTAAACCATAAATTAAAATACTACTTCAAACCCTAATTATCTCTCTATCCCTACAACAACCCATTCTCCCTCTCTCAGCACACCAACCTCCTTCACCCACAAAGGTGACACTCATCTCTGTCGGAGTCTTGCACTGCCAAGAACCTGGCCGATACGTTGCGGCTGTGGCATCGACGACTTTAGGGTAAGCAGAGGCTCCAGTATTAAGGTAAGCAGCGATGAAGTGGTGGAGATGGTGACGTTGTAATCGCTTCTTTTGGTTTTTTTCAATCTCCAACCGTGTTCATGGGTTGTGGTAGATGGTGATTTGATTGTTTTGAGTGGTGATGGAAGCGGTGGTGCTGTCCGGTCTGATGGCTTTCCAACAACAATTTTTTTTCCCTTGGTGGTACCGATTGTGGTGGGTGCAGCATTGAGGCCGTGGCATTGAGATGGTGGTGGTTGTATGACTGGTAGTGAGATGGTGATAGTGGTGGTTGTTTGACTGGAGGTGACTATCGGTGACTGGAGGCGCACTGTTGCATCGTTTTGGTGGTTGTGGCGATGTGTTTGTATGGTGGTGGTTGTGTGACTAGAGGTGTATGGTGGTGGTTGTGTGACTAGAGGTGAGATAGTGATGTGGAGACGGTGGTGGTTGTGTGACTGGTGGTGACTGGCTTTTTTTGATGGACGGTACGTTGCTAGATCTAAGCATCGAAGCGGTGGGGTTGGATGTGGTGGTGGCAGGGCATCAATTGTGTTGAGGCTATGTTTTAAACATTAACTTTGACCTAATAATTTGTTAAATGGTGCTTAAGAAAATGTGTGACCTAATAATTGATAAGTTGTGGCATATATATATATATATATATATATATATATATATATATATATATATATATATATATATCAAGTTCTATTGGTTAATATAATTTGTCATTTGTGACCTATGATTTGATAATTTGTGACTTTGAATTGACCTAAAAAAAAATTATTGTGATCTAAAAATAAGTCTAATTTGTTATATATATTTTGATAATTTGTAACACTAAAATTATTTGTGACCTAAAAGATTTGTATTTGTGACTTGAAATATATAGTGTTATGACTTTAATATACATAATTAATACAATATTTTAATCTTTTAATTTAATTGGTTGATTCTAATTACAACCTGATTTTTAAAATTATACAAGTTTGATCTCAATTTTGAAATTTGTATTTATAATTACCTTATTTATGTATTTTTCCCATTCCAAAATTTTAAAAAATAAATGAATTAAGTCTATTAAATCAACAAGAAAAAGGGTTATATTAATATCTTAACTTCTAATATATCCCTATTTAATATATATTGCTATCAAAAAATATGAACTACATGTTATTCAATGTAAGAGTATATTAGGTAAAATATAAGTAAATTTTTAGTTCCAACATATATTAATTATGTTTTCTTAATCTGTGTGAAAATAGAAAAGAACCTATTTTTATGTGATGTAAGAGTAGGATATAATTTATCAACCTTGCTACATTAACAAAACTCTTGACAAAGAGCTTGACAAAAGCTCTCACATAAAGGGTGGGGCTGGTAATCATTGCTCTTAACCCTACACACCACATGTGTGAGTTTTTGTCAAGCTCTTTGTCAAGAGCTTTGTTAAAATAGAACAATTCATAGTATATTATGTATACATACCATTTTATAGTATTTAAGGATATAGTTTATAACTATTTTCATTCCCGTGCAATGCACGGAATAGTTAATTGAGATAATATGTTATGATAGAAAAACAAAGAATCACAATAATATAATAAATTATATTATCCTGAGACGAACCTTTAAAATTTGGTATTTTAGAATTGATGTGAATACAAATTTCCAAAGGTTTCTTTAAATATGACATTTATAGTTAAATTGGTTTGTTTGCCTTCATTATCGCACATAAGCATCTTCAAGTCATAACGACTCGTGTCTTGTAACTCTAGGTATTGCAACATATAGTTGCTTATGACTAAATACTGACCTTTCAAGAAAAGACTAACGTGAGATAGTGATTGTCCTTGAATCTTATTGATTGTCATGACATTAGATACTATTAAAGGGAACCATCTTCTTTTAAAAGGGCAACCTTGGCCTTTGACATGTATTTTGGCCCAAAATATCTAACCCTAAAAGAAGCTTCTGGATCCTCTTTTGAAAACGTCCCATTTTCGTCTCTTAAATTCCGCAGCAGGAGCAACCAACACATCTTTAATATCCTTTAATCATGTCTCAAATCTTCTCGTCCTGTGATATCTTGCCTCCTACTTTCTCTCTTTTTTCTTTTTTATTTTTTTGAATAACTCATTTTTCATTATGATCTTCAAACGCTATTTGCAATGAGGGAAGAAAATTCCATATCCATGTTGATTTTGCAATGTGTAGAAGCTAAGCACTCCTTCTGTTATGCTCACATCATTCTCTTTCAGACAAAAAATTTTTTCCAAAAAATTAAGCTGAATGTGTATGTTTCTGCGGTTTTTATGACCAAATTTGTTGGAAATCGGGCAACCACGTTGGGAACGTAAAGATTGCAATGACTCTGAGGGAAATATTTAGTGTAACTTTTTAGTTGTTGTAATTTTTTTTTTTTTATTGAGGGTGTTTAAAATTTTTCATTATGTAAATTCTATTTTGCTCATTTTGTTGTGAGATTGATTGTGATGTAAAGTTTGAGGAAAGATCTGGAGCATGCATGCTTCTAGATCTACTAATTTTGAGCTGTTATCAACCATCAATGAAATGTAAGCCTAGATTCGCAGGAGAAGGAAACCGCACACAAAATTCAAAAGTATTCTTTTGATACTTATTTACATTATTACTACATGTTTAGACTTCACTTCAGGAATGGAGAAACAGCATAATTTAATTTTTTATGATTTTTTGAAATAAATATTTGAAATTGTTTTCTGATTTAAATATATTCTGGAAAACTGATTTTTCTAATTCATTTGGAACATATAGTTTTACTAGTTCAGAAACTGGAAAACGCGTCGATTGTATAATGGAATACGTGTCGGTTGTAGAGACGACGCTTTTGACGCAGATGCCTAAAGTTCAACTTTAAGCGTCGGTTGTAAAAATCGACGCTTAAAGTCGAACTTTAGGCATCGATTCTAAGTACAAACCGACGCCTAAAGTCAATAAATAAATAACAATTTTGGGCGTCGGTTCTAAATTTAGAACCGATGCCCAAAGTTAGGCTTAGGAGTCGGTTCTACTTTTAGAACCGATGCCTTTTTTTTTTTTTTTTGCAGTAAAAATAATTCCCATATCGTGACCTGCAATGACCCAAGCTACTGCAAGTCGTGGCCTGCAGTCACCTGGACGTGGCCTGCAATGACCCAAGTCACTACAAGTTGTGGCCTGCAGTGACCCAGGCCACTGCAAGTCGTGGCATGCAGTCACCTGGATGTGATCTGCAATGACCCGGCCACTACAAGTCGTGGCATGTAGTCACCTGAACGTGGCCTGCAATGACTCAGTCCACCTCAAGTCGTGGCCTGCAGTCACCTGGACGTGGCCTGCGGTGACCCAGGCCACTGTATGACGTGGACTGCAGTCACGTGGATGTAGCCTGCATTGACCTAGACACCTGCAGGTCCTAGACTACAGTCACCTAGACGTGGCCTGTGATGACCTGAACATTCTCCACATGCGTATCACCAAATATATATATAATCGACATATACATAATAAAATAAAATTAAAAACAATTATACTTACAAAATTGTTAATTTAAGATACAAATATATATATATATATATGTGTGTGTGTGTGTGTGTGCAAGTTTGATTACACGTCGATTTACACAAACCTATGAACGAAGTATTTTGCCCATAAGTTTTGAATCTCGATGACTTCCTCCGTTGAATAATATTCTTTAAATGCCTACAAACAATCAAAATGAATTATTAGTTATTTTTTCATAAAATATAAAGTCATAATTAAAAATTCTCATTTTCAATGACTTATACATTTTCTAACGAAGTAAGTTGAAAGTATTCTGTGACTATCTCATACATATTTCTCATAACGTAGTAGTCACACTTAGAACCTCCAGGTTGCTGAGGACACTGAAATTTTCACATTGGAAACTAACAATATTAGTAATCAAACTAAATAGAATATAGAAATAATTCAAAGGTTTGTAATAAAGTATAAATTTGTGTTTTCATACCTTTACGTTTTTCCACGTTGTATTGGATTTCGTCATCAAGCTTCCAATTGTCAAATATGTTTTGAAAGCCCTAAAGTTTCAACAAATTATATCAACAAGCTACAAAATAATAATAAGACTCAAATTTCCTACAGAAATTTTGGCAGTCTCCCCTATAAATTGAACTTATCCAACCTGTGGGGAGACCCTGCTATTCAAAACTACCAACTTCTCAACAATTACAACATAAATGCATCAATTTCACTACAACTCCACAATCAATTTCACCACAACTCCACAATTATTTCATAAAAATTTTCCTAACTTACGTGTTCAATATCGGCTTGATATCTAAGTCACGCTTAGATGCAGCAGCTGAATCCAAGAAGTACACCGTATTCTTCTCAGGAGAAATAACTGGCAACATCCAATGATTCCTACGTATTATGAATGTGTAAATACAAATTTAAATATCATATCATTCAAATTAGGTAAACAAATAGAGACTATCAATGGTCTTACTCCTGAAAATACGGTGCTAAAATGAATTTCTTAGTTTAATTTCCTTCATGGTGTTGGCCAAGTAAGTTATAACACCATTTGCATTTGTTCTTACTGAAACCGACGCAATGTGTGTCGGAGACATAAATCCAATCGATTCAATACCGCATTCCTGACACAACTCATAGAGGTACCTGAAAAATAATTAAACCAATAAATAGAAATAAAATAATAATTTAAATTAAAGTTTTAATTTTTTATCAGAAGTCTTACAATGAAAAAACTTGTATGATAGATGTATCAAACCGTTGCATCATAAGCAAGTAGGTGATGTCTCCGACTGTAACGAAAAAACCATCATCGAACTCACAATTGAACACGGCGGCATCTACAGGCACCAGGTAGAAGTCATCACCAACAGGCAATTGAAGGACTAGAGTGTGTAACATTTTGTAATTATCACCCTGACGTTGTAACGTCTCATCGTCAACAATCGCAAGTCGTTGAGTAGATGACATTTCGAAACTCTGAGGTGTTTTTCCTTCGTTAGATTTCTTTACCTGTTGTGGTCTTCCTTCAACAAGACAATTTTTATCATCTTAACGTGTTAAACAAATTTAAAAGAAATTAATATTGACAGAAACTTTTATATAACTAAACGTTATTACGTCTCCAAAAATCACCAACTTCTTAGGCCATTGTAAGAAGCTTCCAATAGCTCCCCCACTGTAGTGTGGTTTTGAGATGGCACTGGAATATAGAACACTTCTGCACCATCGACAACGTGGTCAATGGACACCTTAACATGATCAGGCCAAAGAGGTTGATGATGCACCACCGTCTCGGGTCCAGCTAGATAAACCATCCCACTCCCCACTATTTTTTTCACACCATTTAGACTTATAGCGAGACGACAAGGAGTCCGCTTCTATTGTATAACATCATTGAACATATATGTTAGCCAGTTCCAGTAGAAATAACATAATTAATGGTAAAAAGTTCTAAATAATTTAACATTACATACCTGAAGTCCATTAAATGGATCTGGATCCATGGAGTGGCAACTGCTGCGAGTTGGTGGTCGGGGTTGTGGAGTTACGTCCACCTCGGCCTTAACATTTAAGCCCAAGCGCTGGAGGATAGCATCGTATTTAGTCTACATACTATGGTACTCCCTCTGCATAGTATCGAATTTACTCTGCATCTCCCACATGGTCTGATGCCTAACCCGCTCGACAATACGATCCTCCATCTCTGACCTGATCAATTCCTTAATATCGTCTACTGAGACGACCCCACACGAACGTCTAATGTAATCATCAGGCCTGTCATAAACATCCCTCGTGGTCACATAGACGCCATACTCCCTCACCCTGCCAGGGTGATCCGTCTTACCAAGGGCATCACTTAAGATATCATGATGTCAACTTGCCACAAATGTCCCCTGCGTGGCCTGCTCAGCATTTTCAACCTATTAACAAAAAAATGAAAAGTAAATATAAGTATATATTTAAGTAAATTTGAATTTAAAGTATGAAAAAATAATGATGATATACTTACAATTTTGTCATACACCCCCCTCGTTTTCTCGTTGGGAATGTAATAACTTCTATCTTCTTTCTTCTTGGATCTAGCTCGAATCCAATCTAAACTTCGATCCTCACTTACAATTGACGAGCTAATCATGTCGCATGAAGAACTAGAAGATAGTGGGTCACTAACAAGGCACTGTGGCTTCATCCCGGCATAACCAGCTGAGCCCATATAATGTGGATGCTCGTTTTGCAATTGAGCATCCCTAGCCTTCTTACTTTTTTCCTAAAAAATGTCACATCATGTACTTACTTTTCAACTCAATAGATCACATGTGTACATTTAAATATACCTTAAATCTCTCCGTTTGGCGTTCTTTCTTGAACGACTCCCATTGCTCTTCCGTTATAAAATTATAAAGCTGCGTAGGAGATGTATATTTTGAGTTGTCATCTGTAATATAATCATGAACCATACGAGTTTTGAAATCTTTCCATCGCATCCTTGCAACTTTCATAACCTTTTTTTGCTGAGTCATCGGGGATGTTGAACTCCCTCTGAAAGACAAATATAATACGCGATGTTATAAAAAAATTACGAAACGTTATCAATTAACTATGTATGAATTGATAGTACCTTTATTTCTTCCCACATCATGTCCTTAAGGCCGAGATCAACCTTGTGACAATCGCTGATGTTTATGTCAACCTGAATACGGACCAAACACCCGACATAATTTCGGAAATTCTTCTTGTCTGGTCCGATTGGCCTCTTTTTCTCATCGAACTCGATGACATTCAATTCCCTCGCCTTCTGCATGTTCTTTCACATTGTTGGCCCTCTAGTCCTTTTTGTGTGGGTAGTACGATGATCATCTGAAGATGCTGAAGACTCGACCATTATATTGAGACCACTATGCAAGTACCTGCACATATAACAACGTATCTATCAAATTATTGTTATCAAAATCACAAATGAAATTATTAACAACGTATAGAGCATATATAAAGAATAAAAGAAAGTTATAAGTAAGAATGTGTAAATGAACTCACACAATTAATAATCAAGAACGACGATCAATCCATAATCCTTCTTCATGATCCCAATGCATGTAATTTGATTCAATGTTATCTTCCCCTAAAGTTGCACTCCCTTGTATACCAATAGAAAATGGAGGGGTTTCATCAAAGTGATCATAATCTTCTTCATCTACTACATTACCAATCCCAGCAATGCGTCTCTTGCCTTAAAGGACGATTGACCACTTAGTATCGGCAGGATCAAAAACATAAAATACATGTTTAGCTTGTGATGCAAATATGAAGGCTCGTCTTGATAACCCAGCAGTCCAAAATTCCACCATAGTGAATCCTAATTCATCTACCCGAACACCCCGTCGGTTATCAACCCATTTACATTGGAAGACAGGAAACTTGAACTCCCTATAATCAAGTTCCCAAATATCTTCAATGATACCATAATAAGACATCAAGGCATCTGCTGGCATGGTATCTTTAGTATTTGAAAAATCTCTTGATAGTGCTACTTGTGTCACTCCACTATTTTGCACCACACTCTTATCATCTTGACGTATAGTGTAAAACATATACCCATTAATGTGCTTCATATGACCTCACAATCGTGCTAGGACTGTACGCTAACTACTTTACTGTTTCAACAATGGTATTCGACGTTTGTGACAATTATTTCATGACTTTATCTTTGAACCATTTTGCAAATGAAGGATTATATTGATTAGTTACCCACCTTTCAACTTTTGAAGGATTCTGCTGCCTTATGATGGACATATGCTCGTCCAAATATGGATGAACTTCAGGAAGGTGTTGTAATACAAGGAGGTGTGCTTTATCTCGCAATTCAACATTGGAGACGATTGACTTGCATCCAATAGTACCTTTACCTTCAAGTCTTCCATCATGCCGAGATTTAGGAACACCAATAGTCTCAACGTCATCTAGGTAATCAGTACAAAATTCAATAGCCTCCTCAGCAACATAACCTTCAATGATACTGCCTTCAGGTCGAAATCAATTTCTCACATATCCTTTCAATATACCCATGTATCTCTTAAATGGATACACATACCTCAAGAATACTGGACCACAGATCTTAATTTCTCTCACCAAGTGAACAAGTAAGTGCATCATAACGTCAAAAAATGATGGCGGAAAATACATTTCAAATTGACATAGAGTGATAACAATATCGGCCTGCAAATCATCCAACGCCTCCGGGTCAACAACTTTGTTGAAAATTGCATTGAAGAAAAAAAAAGTTTTATAATGACTTGTCTAACATGTTTTGGGAGAATGCCTCGAATTGCAACTGGTAACAATTGTTACATTAAGACATGACAATCATGAGACTTCATACCAACCAATTTTAAGTCCTTCATCAACACAAGACTTTTAATGTTTGATGAGTACCCAGATGGAACCTTAATAACATGCAGGCACTCAAAAAAACTTTTTTTCTCTTTTCTCGACAAAGTATAGCAAGTTAGGGGTAAATAAGTACGTTTTTCCGACTCTTGCGGTGCTAATTGATCCCATATCCCCATTTCTACCATGTCTTTTCTGACTTTAATACCATCTTTCGTCTTTCCTGGAATGTTCAACAATGTCCCAATGATACTATCACAAACATTTTTCTCCACGTGCATCACATCAAGATAATGCCTTACAAATAAGTATTGCCAATAAGGTAGATCCAAGAATATGGACATCTTCTTCCAAAGACTCTTCTGAGAAGGCTTAAAAGTTTTTCCAAACAAAACATCAATATTTTTAACTCGTTTATATACCTCACCTCCTGTTAACGGTAAGCGAGCTGCTCGAGCCTCGATTTTTCCATTGAGACTTTTTCTTCTTGCAATAAGGGTGGTCAGTAGCGAGAAATCTTCTATTTATAATCAGATTTTGACAAAAGGCGTGTAATATTCAATGGAGAAAATGAAAAAAAAGGGGAAAATGAAAATAAAATAAAAAGATAGTGAGTGACTTTAAGCTAGAAAGATGCAGTAGGTTTAGCTCCCAAACTCAACAACTTTAATTTAGATGTAGATAAAGATTATAGATTATAGGGCATCTATGACTTTTTCCCAAAAACAACCCGTCCATCCATTCCGATACAGTGATTGCAGCCCAATCTAAAAATTATGGGACTTAAGTTATCGAATTTTTAGTATCATATCCTGAAACTCTATCAAATTTTTATGATACTTTGGGAAGAACTTTTTCATCACATCTTGATACTTTACAAAGTTTTTACGATACTTTCATTATATTCGGTCTGGCATTTCAACAAACACGTTGTAGAATTAGTGAAAATTTTGTAAAAACTTGATGGTGACAACTTTCAACAATACACCATGTCTCATCGAGGAAAAAGGAGATGACATGGCGGTGGTGAAACGGTGTTGGTGAAAATATTGTAATTTTTTTAAGAGATAAAAAAACATGTAAAAATCAATTAAAATATCAATGTAAGTAAAATTACAATAACTGATAAATATGTAGTATGTAGTGCAATTATTCCAATTTCTATAGCAATAAATCAAGCATCTTATCTTAATCTTAATCTTTATATATCTATACTATATATAAAGGGAGAATAGTGAATTAGTGTGAATGCAAAGTGGATTAGCGTGAATGCATTTATTACCTTATATATATATATATATATATATATATATATATATATATATATATATATATATATATATATATATATATATATATATAAACTAGTAGGATTCTCGTGCGTTGCACGAAACGTATTGCATTTGTCCGTATTCCCGTGGAATTTGTGAAGGAAAAAAGACGTAGGATTGGGCAATGAAGAAATTATTCTGATTTCGTAATGGTGATATTTTTTCCTTAATGATGATCATCCTTTGGAAAAAACATTTTTAGAAAAATTATGAAATTAGTTGTTGGAGTTCAGCTCGATGACATTCGTGGTGGTTTTGGTCTTCGCTGTGACTCTTAGATGTCTTCCTGTATAAAATGATAAACATTATATACAAATAAAGCAACTGAAAAGAAAAAAACGGAAGTGTTAAAAAATATTAATGAATTGTACATAAATTTATGGTGACTACTCCTAAAAGATGTCATCATGCCATTACAAAAAAGTTTCAGCAGAAAGAATCTTCAACAGAAATTTTTGTATTAATAAAAATGATTGGAATGAAAGAGAACTAATAAGTACCTGTGTTTCACAATCAGACTCAAACGCATGACTGTTAATATCTACCATTTTAATAGAAGGAGACAGATATGCCATTATACAGACAGTAAAAAATGTAAACATGAACTTAAATGATAAAATAGTGTAAAAGAATGAAAAATAGTCCAGAATTGTTAACTTGCCCAACTAATCTGTGAAAGATGAAGAATCTAGCAACATATAGAGTAAAAATGAAAAGATAAACTTAAATGATAAATTAATCTTTAAAAATGAGAAATAGAAGATAGAGAAGAATTTGAACACTGCCAAAACATTGGAATAAACACACTATGAATTATGATGTTCACATCAAACTGGTGTATTGTTCAATATATTGAAATACATCACCAGTGCTAATCAAAAGAGCAAAAGTATATTGGCCATATCACAAAAGAGAATTGTTCAGAAATGCTAAACTTGTACTTAGAAAATTCTAGTCAAGTTTATCATTCACTTTTTTCTTCATTGGGGACATTGTAGCATCAGTTGTGAATAATGTTCGTTTGGCTGGAGGTGGTGATGAAGAATGCCCACCAGTACTGACTGTATCAGCTGAGTCTGAGATAACTAAAGAGTCATCCACAATTGTCTCTAAATGAGGTTGCTGGAACTTACTTGGCAGATACTTCTCAAGGGAAATTACTTCAAACTTATAAGATGACTGGGGAGTCGAAATAGATGATTTTCCACGATCACTTGGACTTTGCGATATTGGGATCGCTTTGAGATAGAAGATGTATTGATCATCAATGTTCAGTCTTATGTTGCCATCGTGGATTCTCTTCAAAAAAGGAAACGAAAAAAGAAAGAAAGTGGTAAGTGGAAATCATTGACAGACAGGTAGGTAATGATGGAATGAAAAAGTGGGAAGATGATATACTGACCCCTTTAGAAATTCCCATTAATTTAAAAGCTGAACACTGGAGGTAATCTTCTGCTGTTTCTCCCATGATTGACGCTGGTAAAATTCCAGTTTCATCTTCCAGATGAATATCAGCTCTTGCTCTAAAAAAAAAAAAAAAAAAGGATAGAAATCACTATAAACGGTAAATATTTAGTAAGAAGAGGTGACTGTTATCAAGTTTTTAAATTAGTATATAGATAAGATGTTAGATGTATTAAAAAAGAAAATAAGAACAAGAATTTTATGTATGAGTATATAAAGTGCATATGTATCGATACGATGAGAGAGAAAAACCTTGGTATTGCTGTCACACTTTCTGTGTTACAATAGCGACAGTCGTAGGTTTCCTCGGCTGTTGTGGCACAAGAAGATCTGAAGCAAGGTTACAACTCATGTACCAAAATGGCGAGCTATTCATGTTCATTGTTGAACAAGCTTTAACCCAAAATCGAGTTTGTTTAAATTGCATGTTAAGAATGGAAAAGAAACATTATATAATAAATTCTTTAGTTTAGTTTTTAAAATACATTTATGTAAATCTGTTTTATTCAAGTTATGAATCTGAGATTAATATTATGATGTAAAGGGAATATGTTAATTGATAGTACTCTGTTGTAAATTTTTGAATTGAATTGAAGATAATAAGTGGATATAATCTGTTAGTTAATTTCTAATTAATATGGTGCTCTAGCAAAAAAAAATGATATAGTCTTCACATGTAGAATATTTTAGTTTAACTGAAGAAGGAAACCGCTGAGAATAAGAAATTATTATAAAAGTTGAAATAGAATGAATAACAAATACAACTTAAAAATGATCCCATCATACAGATTTGTAAACAATAGAATTTTCATTAATAGTTGACAATAAAAATATCTATTAATGTATGAAATAGAGTACTTGAAGTATATATTTATACAGTAATAGTGGAAAATTAAGCAAACAAATGAACGTGTAGTTATAGACTGCCTTAATTAAATGAAAAGAATCTGATGATTAATTAAAGGGAGCAGGTTAGTTGATAGTACTATGTTGTAAATTTTTGAATTGAACATAATAAGTGGAAATAATCTGTTAGTTAACTTATTAATACGGTGCGTTAGCAAGAAAAGTGATATAATCTTCACATGTAGAATATTTTAGTGAAATTGAAGAATGAAATTGTTAAGAACAAGAAATTATTATAAAAGTTGAAATGGAATGAATAACAAATACAATTTAAAAATAATTCCATCATACATATTTGTAAACAAAAGATTTTTCACTAATAGTTGACAATTAAAATATCTATTAATGTATGAAATAGAGTACATGAAGTATATATGTATGCAGTAATAATGGAAAATTAAGCAGACAAATGAAACTATAGTTGTAGATAGCCTTAATTGAACGAAAAGAATCTGATGATTAATTTATATATATTGGGTTAAAAGTCAAGAGTAAACAAAAGGTTTTTCATTAATAGTTGACAATAAAAGTATTTATTGATATATGAAATAGACTACATGGAGTATAAATTTATTCAGTAATACTGAAGAATTAAGCAGGCAAACGAAACTCTAGTTCTAGACTGCCTTAATTGAACGAAAAGAATCTGATGATTAATTTATATATATTGGGTTAAAAATCAAGAGTGAACAAAAGATTTTTGATTAATAGGTGACAACAAAAGTATTTATTAATGTATGAAATAGAGTACATGGAGTATAAATTTATACAGTAATACTGGAAAATTAAGCAGGCAAATGAAACTGTAGTTGTAGACAGCTTTAGTTAAATGAAAAAATCTGATGATTAATTTATATATATTGGGTTAAAAATCAAGAGTAAGAATTACTTTTGGATGAACTTTGTATTGTACTACAGATTTGCAATGCATTAGATTTTCAGCTAATACTTTAAAAATACATCAACAGTGGAATATGAAACAAATATATGTGGCGTATATTCTGGAAAAAAATATTCTAATATAAAATAATAGTAATAATAATAGTAATAGTAATAATATAATAATATTAATAATAATAATAATACTAATAATGATAATAATGTAAACAATGATAAATTTTAAGAAAAAATTAAACGTATATATACTTTTATATGGATGGAAATGGATAGTGAAATTGATGGTAAACTAAAATTAGAAGGAAAAGAACATTTAAACAGAAATTTTAAAAAAAATTTATAGAGACAGAATGAATTAGAAAAGAAGGTTAGAGTCAGTTTTTTTAGTGCAGGGTAAAATAATAGGGTTGTGAAGCTGTATTTATACCTTTGTAGCTAATTCATGCACTTCTTTCACTGTTGTGAAGTGAGTCCCTTCCAAAGCTGTTATTTTTTTTGGTGTGGAGTACGGCTTTGATAAAGTAATCTCGGTAATTCTTTCTGAATTTTTAATAGTCCTGTAAGTTAGGCAATATAAAAAGATGAAAGAAAATAATATATGTATAATGTTTCAAATAACAGAAGGAAAAGAAAAAGAGAAAGAGTTAGCCCCTGTTCTCTTTGCTGTTTTGAGGTCGTTTTCTGTTTTTATTTTCGAAAACGCTAAAAACGCGTTCTCTTTACCATTTTCGAAAACGCATTTTGGAAAACAAAAAAAAAATTGTACACAAAACGGAAAACGCCCAAAACATCGTTTTGGGCGTTTTGTGTGTATTTCGACAAAAAATGTCCAAAACGCGGAAAACGCGTTTTGGGAATTATTATTATTATTATTTTTTTTTTTATATAGAATTATCTTAACTTAGAACTAAGCTTAATATAAAGTTTTTATTTTTTATTTTTATTATTATTTTTTTTAGAATTATCCTAATTTGGAACTAAGCCTAAATAAAGAATTTTTTTTTTTTTTTTTTTTTAGAATTATCCTAACTTGGAACTTAGTTTAAATAAAGTTTTATTGAATTCAATATCAACATTACAAAAAAAATTAAATGAGAATTCTTGTTTTTATATTTCAAAAAATGCAATGATAAATGAACTCTGGTGGTTTTGAAAGAACTTGCATTTTCTGGATTTTAATAGAAGTAGAGCTTTCTCAAGTCCCGAACCTGACGAAACTGTGTTAATATAGACTCTTAATGCTCACATTAGTGTGTTGCATGTAATCATATTTGTAGTGTATTGTGAAAGGAAATTTGAGTTGGAGTTAGTAGTATTCTGCAAGCAAATTAATTAAAAATAGTTTAAATAGTGTTCTGCAAAATTTCAAACAGAACGTGTTTTTTAGCTTTTTATTTTCAAAAACAGTTTTGAGAAATGACAAACCAAACGCGTTTTCAGCAAATTTGAAAATAAAAATGAAAACACAAAATACAAAACATTTTCGAAAATGAAAATACAAAATAAAATACAAACAGAACGCCACCTTAATCTTTATGTTTTTTACCATCTTTGGTACTCTTTAACTTCACTGAACGAGAAATTTATGTAGAAAAAGGATTCTGTAGTCGTAGATAAAGAGAGACCTAACAGAAATAATTAAAGGATTTATAAGGCAGAGTAACAAAAATAGAAATAAATATTATAACAAATGTTTAGATTGTACTCTTACTGGTTTAAAAAACTTACCATTGAATGAAGTGACCAACAATTTTGTTGCAATGATCACAGGTGTTCTAGGTATGAAATGAGCTATTTCTTGGCACTCATTGTCAGTAAAGGAGGACCACATTGTTAAATTAATTGTATTAAATCTCTGATGCAAAAAATGAGTACATTTTATTTCATTTATTATATTCATCATAAAATGTTTTCTATTTTTATTCGTAAAAAAAAAGGAGTTTACATATACTTACTCTCTGTCCATCAAGACAAGATCCTGCACAATAGTTTGGTTCCCAGATTTTGTGTACGATGGCCTCTTTGGTTTGACATCAACCACAATTGCAGTGTAATCTAAAGTAATAAATAATTAGTTATCAATAACAATCATACATAAATGTAGGAAAAAAAAAGGCTGTAATAAATAGTGGACATTGAGTAGCATGTTTACAAGATGTAAAGAATAAGATTTATAGTTCTGTGGAATTGTTATTTAATTAATTATAAATATAAATGTATATATATTAATATGTATATTTATTAATAAATGAAGATATGCGAAAAGAAAAGAACTTACAAAACAAAATAGTATGACTGTTTATATTTATTATATATAATATACTGATAATACATGTTATTAAAGGAAAGAAAAGGATACCAATTTGTTTAGTTTTGTCATCCATGCAGGTCCTTAATTTCGAAAAAGGAGATAAATGAAGTTTGCTGAAGATGATATCGTGATGTAGTTCATCGACAACCTGTAATACACAATCACATTATTTATGTAAAAAAACGAAGAATACATCATTATAAGAAAGGAAAAAAAGAATAAAAGAAATGGGAAAAAAAATTTTAAACCAGAAAAGAAAAAGAAAAGGAACATTTATAAATAATAAAAGAAAAATATAAGTTTACGTTATATAAAAAATGGCACAAATAAAAAGAGAAGATCTGAACCTCTATTTTCACGTTGCATCCCAATTTCTTCATTGCTAACATTGCACATATTTGATGATATTTGCTCTAAAGACACAAGATGAGTCAATTATAAAAAAAAAATAAAAAATAAAAAAAATACATACATAAAAAAATTTTGAACGTCAAATACTATAATACAATTGATGAGTGAATAAATTTGAAGGAAAAAATAAGAAATAAATTTTCTAAACTTCATAAACAATGAAAACAAAGTACAAATAAAAAGAGAAGATCTGAACCTCTATTTTCACATTGCATCCCAATTTCTTCATTGCTAACATTGCACATATTTGATGATATTTGCTCTAAATACACAAGAGGAGTCAATTATAAAAAAAAAATACATACATACATACATAAAAAAAATTTGAACGTCAAATACTATAATACAATTGATGAGTGAATAAATTTGAAGGAAAAAAATAAGAAATAAAATTTCTAAACTTCATAAACAATGAAAACAAAGTAAAAGTAAATAAAAGACAAGAGAATTTAAACCTTTGTTCTTATGTTGCATTTCAATTTCTTCGTCGCTAACATTAAACGTATTTAATGACACATGCTCTACAAACAGCAAAAAACATGGTTATGAAATCAAGAAATAAGAAGAACAATTATATTCTAAATATCACAAAAAAAATAATTTTATATTGTATCTAAAAGCCTTACCATAGTTGGTAACAATACGACGAGAACGCCCATGAAAGTTGTCACTGCACCCTTCATTTCTTATTTTCTTTTGAGCATAAAGTTCTCTCCTACGTTGATTGCGTGCTTTCCTCTTTTCAATAGCTAGGATATTTTTCAATGTACAACCTTCATTATAATGTCATTAGCTATTAAGAAAAAAGAAGCCTAACTAAAAAAAAAATACAGCTACTACTCAGTAAAATAACTGTTCAATACTAAAACAGAAGAGAAAAGAAAAAGACAAAAATAATTGATGGCCATAAACTTAATCATCACATATGAATCAATGCCAAATAGATACATGGAAAGTTGAAGTATAATAAAAACACTAAAATCACATTACAATATAACAAACATTAAATATACTAAAACAACCTTTAAAAAAAAAGGGAAAAACCAAAAAACTTTATAAAGTACTGAACTGCAAGAAAATTGCAAATATATATACATATATAAAAAAAAAAATTTAATTTGAAAAGACCATAACCAGAAAAAGCTAAATGCATTTGCAGGTGAAATAAAAGATAAACTAAAAAGAAAAAATCCACTAACAATAATAAATGTGATAGATCTTACTTTATTACACCATGCAGCAATAAATATTATAAATTATAAATAAAAAAACAAGAACATTTAGCAGGAATCACAATAAAAACGATGCGTACTTGAATATGCAGAGGCAACCGTCTAACAAGAAATAGGAAAATGTAATTCTATATCTCCAAATAAGAATAAATATTATAAATAAATAAAAAAACAAGAACATTTAGCAGGAATCACAATAAAACGATGCATATTTGAATCTGCTGAGGCAATAGTCCAACAAGAAAAAGGAAAATGTAACTCTATATTTCCAAATAAGAACATTCAGTAACTAAACAGATATACATACATACAGGAATAATTTTAAACAGAATACAAAAAAATAAAATTTAACAAGAACAGAAAATTCACAATACAATAAACAAAATTTTAACAGGTGCACGAACCTATGCATACATAAACGATCGCACAGACGGTAATAACAATATACAGTGACAACATTTAAAATCTGTAAAATTCTAGTTCAATGGAACTACCTTTGAAAAACCCCTTTTGAAGTTGAAACCGCAACAAATATCAGTAGCCTGCAACTGGAAAAAAAAAAAAAAAAAAGGTCAAAAATTCTGTCCACAATAACACATTGAGGAAAGGTAAACACAACATTTCTCTCAAAGAACAAAGCTTACAGGCCAAAAAAAAACACTGAACGAAAATATTTCAAAAAAATCGCTCGACCTCGACCTCCTACCCAAAACCCAAAAAAAAAACGCTGATCTCTAAGCAACACACGTTACAAACACGACCCAGAACAAAGAGATTGAAAGAAAAAGAAGAAAACCCACACCGAAACAAAAAATGTGAAAAAACTTGTTCGATTTCTACCTCTAACCCAAAACCAAAGGAAAAAATGTCGATCCCTGAAAAATACACGCTACAAACACGAACGACACGACCCAGAACAAAGAGATTGTAAGGAAAACAAGAAAACCCACACCGAAGCAAAAAAAAGCGAAAAATGTTGTTCGATTTCTACCTCCAACCCAAAACCGAAAAAAAAAACCGTCGATCACTGAAAAATACACGCTATAAACACGGACGAAACAAAAATATGCTAAAGAAGACAAGGATTTTCCACCGAGGAACGACAACAGGCAGAAGAAGAAGAAACCCTACCCTGGACACGCTGCGTGAAGAATGAAGCTCTACATCTATTTGATCTAAATTTTCTTCTCCTCCTTTTCGTATATCACGAAAAGCGTTTCTTTTTTTTTTTTTCAAAACGTTTTTTTTTTACAGTAAAACCGTGCTTCACCTTTATACAAAGGAAGAGAAGACAGAGTAAGCAAAAAATCGGATTTCACCTTTAATAAGAAAAGATAAGGAAAAGTGCTAACCACCTTCACCCTTCTAGCCTAAAAGTACTACTTTTGGTCCTTAGGAATAGTAAACTTGAAGTGAGCTTTATATATAGTAGGGATACCAAACAATGGTTAATATTTTTTAATTTTAATAATTTCTTGATCTTCAATGTTGTTCAATTTTCGTATATTTGATGAGTTGAAATTAAACACATATTTATAGTTTATTGTGATTTTTGAATGAAAATTGAGAAAAAGTAAAATATGTAAGGCAAATGCAGAAATTATAATAAATATATTTATATTTTGAACAATCATCAGTATTTGTACTCATAATATTACATCAACATGATATACAATTAAAAAACTACAGAATTTGCATTTATCATTCAATAAAGTTTTCGATAATTTGGATTATTTATGTTATTTTTAAATTTTAATAATTGTTGTAATAAAAAATTATTTTTGTATCTTTTGTATTTGTATTGATTATGTATAATTATTAAATTTTATGAATGTTAATCTACATTGCGGATAGTAATTTCAGTTCATCGTACTGGTAGAAATCTATACTATATATAAAAGTAAGATAATTTGGCAGAATTTAATTCTTAAATTCTTTATGTTTTAGTATTATAGTAAATAATTAATATGATGTTATTGTTATTTATATATTTTGGTTATAATAATAATTGTTGAAATCAAGCCCAAAAAGGAGTACAGTGATCCACCAGCGAAGGTCCAATAGAGGTCCAATGGACCTTGGCCCATGGCTAAAGCTTAAGATGTCTTCTTGGGTCAATTACCGAGGTGCTACAGCACGTGAACTTCTTTATCCGAACTGGTTTATGACTAGCCGATGTGTTTTATATTTAGACGGAGGACCTCCTTAATAACAGCTCGGATGAGTGATGTGACAATGGATGGAGTCAGAGATGTGACGCCGACTTTATCAAAAAGTGACAGACGCCCATTCCCTACCAAACGTAGCAATGATTACTGTCAAAAAGTAAGATCCGCTTCTCCAAAAGCTAGGGTAAATACACGTGTAAAGTTCGCCACGTGTCACGATCCAAAACAACAAATTTCTCTATAAATAGAGCACTCCTCCCGCTTTGTAAAGGGTTAGCAATCTGATACTCTGAACTAAATATTTTATTCTCACTCACTTTTCTCTCTTTTACACACTTATATTTCCTGCACTCAATTTATATTCGCTTGAAGTGAGCACTGACTTTGGCATCAGAGTGCAAACGGGAGCCACCTCGGCCCCCTTTGCAAACTGATTGTTTGTCATAGTGCGCAGGAGGTCCACGTGTTCAAGAGGGAGAAGCTGAGACGCGTTGGTCCAAGGTCCAGCCGGATTTTGTGGTCAACATTTTGGCGCCATTTGTGGGAAACCATACTGCTAACCACGAAAACGCATGATGAAAAGCTACACATAGAAAGGAAGTTTTGAAAAAGGACAAGTAACCTCTTGCAAAAGAGCGGAGAACTGCAAGGACTTTGAAACATAAGTTTATTAACCTTGAAAAAGGCGTGAAACTTTGAAACATAAGTTTATTAACCTTGAAAAAGACATGAAACTTTGAAATATAAGTTTATTAACCTTGAAAAATGCGTGAAACTTTGAAACATAAGTCTAACAACCCTGGAAAAGGATTAGGACTTTGAGATAAAAGTTCACCCATCTTTGAAAGAAAAGATAAAATCAAGGAATTGTTCTGAACATGAACGAAAGTGGTGATGATATTAACCCTCGTAGGAGTAGAGACGGACAACACAGCGAGGAAGAGGCTCTTCAGAAGCCTCATGAGAACGCAAACAAGGGAATGGCCCAACCTAACCCTCCGTCCCGACACTGAAATCGTCGCATGCTGCGAGACATGACTCGCATGGTAGCACAAATGCTAGAAATGAAGAAACAACAAATCGAACAAACTACTGCGATGAATGCCTACATGGCTCCAGGGTATGTTGTAAACGAGCCCATTATGACCCCGCAATACGCGCATCCACATTACTCACCATCTGATGCAGCTACTGCCTCCTATTATTATCAAGATCCGCAGGAATTCGCCGAGGTAGAATCTGCTCCTTTCAACGAAGAGGACCCGGTGCATGAAGCACCAAGAGCACAAGATCAACCCCTATTAGCCGCAGGGAGGCTTCGCCTTCGAAGTCTGGTAGCATTTTTAGCCGAATAGGGGGATTATTCCGGGGTAGACGAGGGGGCCGGACTGACCAAGGTCAACACCATGCAGCTAAGCCTAGAAATAGGTGGGAGCGACGCGCTGAAGAAGCCGTGTCGCGGAGCCAAATGCATGGAGACCGGCATAACACAGGGGCAGAAAAATTAGCCCCCAGACATGAGCCTAGGAATAGGCAGGAAATGAGAGCAGAAGCAGCTCGGACGAAATCTCGTAATGATCGTCCGACCTTCGAAAGGCCAAACTACTGGCGAGTTTTGCCACAAAAAAGACAGGAGTGCGCTCCACCTCCCTACGACCAACACCATGACCCGATATATTTCGTTCATGACGAGAACAGTGAAATATCGTCATACGAGCTAGATGTCTAAGAGGAAATAAGCCCCTTCACGGAAGGCATCCGTAGGTGCCCAGTGCCTCATGACTTTGAAATTCCAGAAATAGCAAAGTATTCTAGCATAGGTGACCCTGACGATCACCTGTTAAACTACCACGCTAGCATGGAAATAGCCGGAGCCACTCTGGCACTGAAATGCAAGGCCTTTGCTTTAACCTTTGAGGGAAGTGCGATAGATGGTACAAAAAACTCCCTCCTGGTAGCATCCACAGTTGGAGAGATTTGAAGGCAACATTCAAAAATGGCTTTGTTTCCTCCAGGCCTAGCCAACTCTCACTCCAACGCCTTCAGGACTTAAAGCAAGGAAGGGAGGAATCTCTGAAAAGTTACCTAGCCCGGTTCACTGAAGAGATGTACATTTGTGAGAACATCACCGAGGCGGAGATGTTTTCTATGTTAAAAGGGGGGGCTAGACGTGACGAGCATGTTTTGGAGGGATGTCCGAAGCAGAAAGCCGAGGGATTACAATGCCCTAGTAGATCTGATAAAGGAAGAGATCGTCTTAGAAGAAATGACTAGGGACAGAGACAATCATCCTCAAGGGAGATATAATCTTGGGTATTTTAATGAAGCGAACCTCAGGAAAGGAGGTAATAAGGATAGGTTCGACAGTAACCGAAGTGGAGCGCCACGTCCATTTCCAGGAACCGGGTCCAGCTATGCAGCAGAGATCACGAAATCTATCCCTAACTTGCACTCCAACGCTCCCTCTCAGAATTCCCCCATGGCTCAAGGAAGAATGGAAAGTAGCCGAAGTGGAAAACTGCCCATGATTGGGGCTTACTGTGCCTACCACAGGTATTATGGCCACGCAACGAAAAATTGTAGGGAAATCCACATGTTAGCAGACTAAAAGGCACACGAAAGAAGGGGAAGTGATTTCTCTCCTGACAAGGGGAAAATACAAAAACCAGATAGTCAAAAGTTTAACCAAGCTGATAGGCGAGCTCCATGGAAGAACCCAACCAAAGAAAGGATTGACAGTCGACAAAGAGACAGGAGCAAGGGTTAGGATGACTCCTCGGCACATGCTAAAGATACAAGAGAATCACCTATGCCTGCAAATGATCCTTCGATTCGTGAAATCGACACAATATTGATAGGCTCCCATCCAGTTGGAAGCACAAATAACTCCCAGAAGAGATACATCAGAGAGGCCAAGCAGCCCGCCAATGTGAATTATTACATCCATTCACATCCTGTTGGGATGCCTCGGACAGAATCTATCACCTTCACCCAAGACGACGCTATTGGGGTACACTTTTCGCATAATGATACATTGGTTATCAGGGTAGTGGTGGCTCGGAATGGGTTGTCACGAATGATGTTGGATGATGGTGCCTCGATAAACGTAATTTACGGAGTAACTTTTGATAAGATGGTGATTAGCACCCCAGTCATTCCAGTTCCAGATCCAATATATGGATTCACGGGGGACAACATAACTCCCAGAGGATCCATAACCCTTATGACTGAGGTAGGGCAAGCATGAACTTTATCAAGAATCCCCATGGAATTCTTGGTTATAGACAAGATCTCCTCTTATCATGGCTCGATTGGAAGGCCAGGTCTCATCGACTTGGGGGCTGCAACCCATACGAAATATATTTGCATGAAACCCCCCACAGAGTACGGTGTTGCAACTGTTAGGGGGAGCCAAACTGAATCGCGGGCCTGTTACACAAACGCTATCCGAAAATTTCAAGACCGAAGCTTGAACATGATTAGCGATGTGGTAATGGCCAAGGCTGCTTCGGACCCTGAAAGACTGGGTGGAGGGTCCTCAAAAAATGAGGATGTTACAATGACGCCGGAAGAAGATCTTGCAGATCTAGACCCAAGAATGGCTGGAGACAATTGCTCTACCCCAGCTGAAAGGTTGGAATGCTTCGGTGTAGATCCACTTGACCCAATCAAGGAGTTGTAGATTGGATTAGATTCGCCAATTGAATACAAATATCAGCCGAAAAGCTTCTTACTTGAGAACCTTGATGTATTTGCATGGGAACATGATGACATGGTTGGAATTGATCCTAAAGTGGCCTGTCACAGACTCCAGCTCGATCCCAGAAGTTCTGGGCACAGGAAAAAGAGAAGACCGATGAGTTCTGATAAATACGAGGCCTTGAAAGAAGAGGTAACGAAGCTATTGAAAAATGGCTTTATTAGGGAATCCCGGTATCCGAAGTGGGTATCAACCCTGTTTTGGTACCAAAACAGAATGCGAAACTGAGAGTATGTATTGATTTTTCAAATTTAAACCAAACATGCCCCAAAGACAGTTTTCCACAGCCTCAGATTGATTAGTTAGTTGATTCCACAGCGGGACATGAGATGCTAAGCTTTATGGATGAATACTCCGGATACAATCAAATCCCCATGCACGAATCGGATGAGGAGCACACCTCGTTTATTACGGATAGGGGACTCTATTGTTACAAAGCTATGCCATTTGGCCTAAAGAATGCTGGAGCCACCTATCAATGGTTGGTAAATCGTATGTTTTTAGAACAATTGGGAAACACCATGAAAGTATATGTTGATGACATGCTGGTCAAAAGTATGGTCGCCACAGAGAATATCCGCCATTTGTCAGAGGCCTTCGATGTTTTGAGGAAATATCGAATAAAGCTCAACCCAGCGAAATGCGATTTTGGAGTAGCATCCGGAAAATTTCTGGGATTCATGGTAAACAGAAGAGGGATTGAAGCCAATCCCGATAAAAACAAAGCTTTGATGAACATGGGATCTCCTCGAAGCTCAAAAGAAGTGCAAAGCTTGACGGGAAGGATTGCGGCTTTAAATCAGTTCGTTTCTAAGTCCATTGACAAATGCTTGCCATTTTTTAAGATCTTTAGGGGAGGGAAGCGATACCAGTGGATGCCAGAATGTGAACAAGCTTTTGCCGACCTGAAAGCATTCTTGGGGCAGGCCCCATTGTTATCAAAACCAAAAGCTAAAGAACCACTTTATCTATATTTAGCTGTATCGAAAGAGGCTGTTACTCAGTGTTGATCAAAGAGGAAGATGGGAATCAATTCCCAGTGTATTATGTAAGCAAAGCCATGCTGGATGTAGAAACACGTTACCCAGATATGGAGAAACTTGCTCTCGTTGATCACAGCAGCTCACAAACTCCGCCCCTACTTTCAATCGCACTCCATACATGTTCTCACCAACTTTCCCATGAGGCAGGTGTTACAAAAACCAGATGTATCTGGGAGGTTAATGAAGTGGACAATAGAAATCAGCCAGTACGACCTGGATTATGAACCTCGGACTGCTATAAAGGGTCAAGCATTGGCAGATTTTATAGTTGAGTTCACCCATTCACCAGAGGTGGATATGATTGATAACGCGGAGGATAGCCGTGAGTGGAAGTTGTTCATTGACGGGTCCTCGACTGATGGAAGATCTGGGGCAAGCAAACTACTAATGAGTCCAGAAGGGTACAAACTACACAGTGCCATCCGCTTTGGCTTTAAATCCTCAAACAATGTTGCAGAATACGAGACACTCTTAGCTGGGCTAAGACTTGCGAAAGCTTTAAATATTAGGTCTGTGGTGGCAAATAGTGACTCGCAGCTTGTCGTAAGCCAGTTTAACGGACAATTCGCTGCTAAAGAACCAACCATGGTTGCTTACTTGAAAAAAGTGAAAGATTTGGCCGTGAACTTTGAAAAAATGGAGTTACAGCATATTCCCAGAAATGAGAATTCTAATGCAGATGCTTTATCCAAACTAGCAAGCAATAATAATTCCGAGCTCTACAATCTGATTCCAATTGAGCATTTGATGACCTCTTCTATTGAGCCAGGAATGGAGATTTTGGCAATAGAAAAAGAAGGAACCTGGATGAGTCCCATACTAGCATACTTGAAGCATCAGACAGTACCAGACGAGCATCAAGTAGCTCGAAAATTGCAAAGATATGCCGCAAATTTCGTACTCTTGGATGATCTACTTTATAAACAGAGTTACTCCTCTCCTTTACTGAGATTTGTTGGGCCGGAGGAAGGACGGTATGTGATGAAAGAAATCCATGAGGGCATATGCGGAAACCACGCTGGGGCGTTGTCACTGGCTCGAAAAGCCCTTAAACATGGATATTTTTGGCCGACTATGCAAAGCATTCCCATGACTTCGTCCGCAAGTGCGATAAATGTCAAAGGCATGCAACCATACCTCATCAGCCGCATCATAAGTTGACTGTGGTAACTGGCCCTTGGCCTTTTGTGAAGTGGGGGTTGATATTATTAGCCCTATGCCTAGGGGTGCTGGTAACAATTGCTTTGCAATAGTGACAATTGACTACTTCACCAAGTGGGTCGAGGCGGAACCCTTGATGAGGATTACCGAGGCCAACACCACCAAGTTCATCTGGAAGAATGTTATATGCAGATTCAGAATACCCACTCGTTGGTTAGTGATAATGCAAAACAGAAGTATAGATGAATTGTGCGACGATTTGGGAATTAAGAAATTATTTTCGTCTCCGCATCATCCACAAGCTAATGGGCAGGTTGAAGTTGTGAATAAGACCATAAAAAACACCATAAAGAGGAAGCTGGAATCCAAAAAAGGCGCAGGGGTAGATGAACTCCCACAAGTATTATGGGCACTTCGGACCATCTCACACACTGCCACTGGTGAAACGTCTTTCTCCTTAGCGTATGGATCTGAGGCGGTATGCCCAGTTGAAATCGGGGTGCCTTCTCTTTGTCAAATCCATTATGACGAGGTGGGAAACGAAGAAGCACAGAGGGCTAGCTTGGATTTCCTCCCAGAAAAACGAAGTGATTCTCAGATAGTAATGACAAAGTACCATAAAAAATGACCCGCTACTACAACAAAAGCGTAAAGGGTCGGCACTTTAACATTGGGGATTTAGTCCTCAAAAAGGTTCTTCCCTCTACTCAAGAACCAGGAGTAAGGACTTTAGGTCCTAATTGGGAAGGCCCTTACAATGTCGCCTCCGAGGTGGTACCCGGAACGTACATGATCGAAGACCTATCTGAGGTACATTTGTGTAATCCTTGGAATACAGATCACCTTCGTCGCTACTTTCAATAAAATCAAATTCCTCTTCGATGGTCACAACGTCTCCATATAATTTAATGAAGATCTTAAGTGAGCTACGTTAAGGATTGCACCAAGTGCTATCAGTAAGCATAACGGATAGTAAAAATGCCTACATTATTTTGTTTATAGGACAGTACATCTCCACTATGCTTGAACTTTGTTAAAAAAGGGACTCTTATAAAGCCTGCACTGCGTGTGGGTTGAACGTATTAACACCGTCAATAGGAGTTCATCCAAACTAATAAATGCAGGTGTTACGGAGTATAAATAAAAAATGTTCAGATGTTTGTCAAAATTAGATCTAAACAGCAAGCATGAATGCCTTAAGCTACTTAGATCTGAGGGACTATTCACATATCTTCATATAATGCGTTTGTGTTTGGAAACGTTTACCTATCTTCATACAATGCGTTTAGGGGGCGTTTTTGTTTGGAAGCATTCACACTTAAACAAATAATGAGCTAAACTAAATCACTACGTTTATAAATCAAAGTATTTACAATTCAAAATTTCGTTACATTTACAATTTAAAACGTCATTGCACTTACATTTTGAAAAAATTCGAACAATATACAACATGCAAAATGACCAAAGCAAATACAAAAGAGGATCATTGAGGAGGGACATCTTCTGAAGAGCTCCTTCCAGGTACATCCAAAGGATTTGGGGGATCATCAAGGGAATCTCCCTTATCTACATCTTGAGGTTCGGGGTACAGGGCTTCGATGGAGGATAGGTCCAGAGTTGGGAAAGCTTCCTTCACATCCCCCAAAGCCATCCTGGCCCCTATATTCCCAAAGACCCTCTGCATGGCCTCATACTCTGGTGTCTCTTCAAAAGTGTCTTTAAAATTCTAGATCTCCTCAGACACCTTGGCGCTCAGAGCTTTCTCCACTCGTGTCATAACGGTCTGCTCCAGAACCTCCGTGATCCTAGATTGCATATGCCGTTATAGAGAGGCAAGATCCTCCTCCGCCTTTCCCCTAGCTTCCACCTCTCTCCCTAATTTCTCAGTGGCTGCTGCCACCTTAGCCTCTAGCTTAGCTTTGGCCGCATTAGCTGCTGTAGGGCCTCAGAAGTTATGGACTGAGCTCGGTTGGAGTCGTCCAATTTCTTACAGAGGGACGCCACATTTGCCTCGGAAGCATGAAGATCATGCTTTAACTTTTCATTATCTTCTTGAAGACGTTTGGCTGTCACCCTATCTTCCGAGGAGGCCTTGAGAGAGATGGACAGATGCTCCTTGAGGTCCTTAATCTCCCTCAGCATATTGTCCGCGTGACGGAGTGCAGTCTCAGCGTCCTTCTTGTCCCGCTGCGCCTCCTCCACTGAAGACTCCACCTCGTCAATAAGGGCCAGTGCCCTAGCATTCATAGCTTTGGTAGCAAGCAGCTTCTGGGAGAGAGTGACACTAGAAGAGAAGGCAGACCAGCCCTCTGTCCAAAATTGCTCAGCGACCAAGGCAGCCCTGGTAGGAGGAGAACTGGGGGAGTCAAACAAGGAAGGACTGAAAGTAACATCCCTGGGAAAACACTGGCTTTAATATGTTGGAGTTCTTCCGCTCCCGCGGATGTCACTTCGTAAGCCAAGTCTGGGATAGACACAGAAGGCTCATCCTCCAAATCTTGAGTCTTTGGGTGCGGAGGTGGTTTCCTTGCCCCTTCTGAGCCTCTTCAAAGGGGCGGGTTCCTCCTCAGATACGTGCTCAGAGATATCCTTAGATAAGGGAGATGGCACATAAATATTCTTAGACTCCCTCTCCCTCTTGGAGCCGCCCCTATCTAACCTTTTTCCCTTCCCCGTTACAGTAACCTTCTTAGGTTCAGCCCCTTTTTCCAAGTTAGGCTGTTGGGGACCCACCATAAGTAGACTGGGTGGTGGCAGTAATGTAGGAAGAGGACCCTCAAGTTGGGCAGTGGACGCCTCGGATGCCTCCTTTACCACCCCTACTTGCAAATTAGCAAGTACTGCTTTCTGTCTCCTTTCAATTTCCCTGCCGTGGCAAAGGGCAGGAGGGATCTTTTTGTCCATAAGGCCCTTGTTGAGTGCATTTTACATGCACATTTCATATATTTTTGGTAGCACTTTTTGAGTAATTTGGACAAATATCTATTTAATTGTGCATATTTTGTGGTTAAATAGGTTCAACAATCAACTTCATGGAGAAAGCATGAGAAAGGAGCTAAATGAATGAATAATTGAAGAAATTGAGGAGAAAAGAGTCAAATCCTTCAAAGAGTCAAAGTTTGGGGACCAAATTGTCACTCCCAAAAAGTGGTGGATCGCATGTACAATTGATCGAAGGACTAAATTGCAAGTTTCCAAAGTTGACGGACTCAAAGGCACTTTTGAAAGGGCTCAACTGAAAGAGATCAGAAACTTTGGGGATCAAGTTGATTTACACTGAAAGTTGGAGGACCCAATTGTTGATCATTGAAAGACGGAGCTTCCAGATGAACCACGCGATCGCGTGGCTCTTACAAGTGGCGTTCGCGAGATAGGCCGAGAATCCAACCCGAGACTCACAAGGCGGTTCGGCCCAAATGCTGTTATACGAGGATCTAGCGATTTTGGGAGTTTTTGAAGTGGTTTTGGTCAATTTTTGAATCACATTTTCCCCCCTTTTCAAGTCAAGAAACCCTAGCTTTCTTTTTCTCTCTTTTCTTCTTCATTTTTCTTGCTTTTATCTTGTAGTTTTCTCTTGTAATTAGTTAGGTTAGTAGATGAATGTTGATTTAGGGGAGAAATACCGACAACTTTGTGGAGGAACATTGATGTTTCGAAGCACTAACCATTGTTGAAGGGAAGTTTTCTTGTAAATCTTCATATTTCTTTATATATTTTAGTTATTGTTGAAATGATGTATTTAGTTCTTGAATTTTATTGTTATTTCATCATGGGCTAAACTATTTTGTGTTGGGATTATTGATGAAGCTTGACCTAGCTTAGTTGATTTTAATGCTTGTATTAAGAATTTAAGATTTTTATTATCTTGTGCATTTATTGTTGTATTTATTGACTAGCATTTATTGTGGCCACATTTATGCTTAGGTTTCATGGGATGTGCAATTATTGAGAAATTGTTATGTATTCTAGATCAATACAATATTTGCTCTAGGTTCTTGTTTAGGACAGAGATATACCTAAAATCCTAGATGATCAATTGAGTTATTTTCACAAAGGTTTAATGCAATTGGTGTGTTCTTAATCGACATAGAGATATAGTAGGTTAATTCCACTAATTAGGGTTGGTTTCACTCAAGAGAGGTAATTGACTAAGCTTGGAAATCGGGTCTAATATGATTAATGAATTGCATTTCTATTTGCTTGTTGCGAATTCAATTGGGTAATGGTCAAGTGGAATCAAGAATCCCAACACTCCTTTATCATCTATTCATCACCATTTTTCTAGTTATTTATTTACAATTGCAACGTTAATTCTAGTACGAGAACATTCCCAATCAAATCTTTATTGTGTGTGTTTCTTGTTAAAATTAATTATATTAGAGTGTAGTTGAAATAGACAATCCTTGTGGGATCGATAAACCGGACTCAATTAGTCCACTATCACTTGTATGCGACTCGTGCACTTGCGGTGTGTTTCTAGCGAACAAGTTTTTGGCGCCGTTACCGGGGATTGTTTCTATTTAAATTACATTTTAGTTGATATTAGTTTTAACTATTGGTTACTTTTATTTCTTGTACAAACTTTCTTTTGTTTTGTTTTGTGTAAGAAATCTTCTAATTTCTTATGTTGTTCTAGGTTGTTAATTGTGCATGCGTCGAAGTAGAAGTTTTGATCTAGTTGAAATAGATCCGGATATCGAGGGAACTTTTCGACGTAGGTTAAGGGAACAACGGGAAGCTAGGAGACAACTTCTTATTGGAATGGAAGGAGAAAGAGTTAACATCAATCTTAATGCTCCAGCTGCAATTCCTCCAAGGGGTGGAATCCCACCCGGTTTTGTTCCTCAAGCGGCTAGAGCTCAAGAGCCCGTTGTTAATGAAGAAGACATGCTTTTTGGAGATTTCATGAACCCTCCTATTGTCGAGAATCAATCAAGCATCATCTATCCCTCCTACAATCATCCAAATTTCTAACTTAGGCCGGATGTCATCAATTTATTCTCCAACACCATCTCATTCTATGGGAGAACCGATGAAAACCAACATGCCCATGTGGTACGGTTCCTAGAGATTTGTAGCAACTTCAACTATGAGGGTGTGAATGTGGAGGCAATCAGGATGAGGTTATTTGTACATACATTGAAAGATAAAGCAAGAGAATGGCTTAACACTTTGCCTCCAGGCAGCATCACGACTTGGGTGGAGTTTGTCCAAAGGTTCACTACAAAATTTTTCCCACCATCTAGAGTTGCTAAACTCAAACATGATATTACTACATTTCAACAATTCGAGATGGAGAGCTTTCATGAAGCTTGGGAAAGATTCAAAGATATGCTTAGGAAGTGCCCAAATCATGGGATTACATTGGGGCAACAAGTTAACAACTTCTATGCCGGGTTAACTCCTCCTTGCCGTTCAAATGTGGATTCATCCTCTAATGGGTCCATCAAGACAAAGAGCATTCGGGAGGCTTATGATTTGTTTGAGATCATGAGTGAACAAAGTGCAATGTGGCCGGATAGAAGTGCACCAAGGAGTTCTAGTGGTACAGAGGGAGTGATGATTATGCACTTGTCTTGTCAAAAATTGATTCCTTAGCCAAGAAAGTGGAAGGGTTATCTACTTCAACCTCTCGGCCCGTCAACATGGTTCAAGTCCCTCCGGTATGTGATATATGTGGGGGCTAATCATCAAAGCTCTATGTGTCCATTGGTGGCAAGTGGTTCTTCATCTACCGAGCAAGTTGCTTATGCTCAAAATTTCTAACGCCAAGGGTTCAATCCATATGCTCCTACATACAATCCCAGTTGGAGAAATCATCCTAATCTATCTTATGGCAACAATCACAACGTGTTGAATCCAAAGCCACAAGAGAAGAAAGAGGGATGGGAAGAGGCTATCACCAAGCTAGAAAACCATCAATTGCAATATCAAGAACGCAATGATGCCACTTTGAAAAATTTGGAGAAGCAACTGGGCAAAATAGCTAAACTTCTCTCGGAAAGGCAACAAGGAGCTTTTCCTAGCAACACCGAGACAAATCCTAGGAGAATGTTCAAGCTATTACAACAAGGAGCGGAGTGTAATTGCCCGAGATCAAGGCCCCACAACCAACAACTCAATCAAAAATGGCTCCCATTGAAGATAATGAGTCTAGTCAAGCATCCGAAAAAATTGTTGAAGTGCTAAAGGAAAGTGAGCCGGAAGCATCCACATCAAAGGCCCCAACACCGATCAAGGCTTATGTACCTCCTATTCCCTTTCCTCAAAGGTTGCAAAAGTAAAAGCTTGACAGTCAATTTGGAAAATTTGTGGAAGTGTTCAAGAAGCTACACATCAACATTCCTTTCCCCGATGCATTAGCTCAAATGCCAAGCTATGCCAAGTTCATGAAGGATATTCTACCCAACAAAAGAAGGCTTGAAGAGCATGAGACGGTGATGCTAACTGAGGAATGTAGTGTCATCATTCAAAACAAGCTTCCTCCAAAAATTAAAGATCCAGGGAGTTTTACTATTCCATGCACTATTGGTGATGTTAATTTTAGTAAAGCTTTATGTGATCTTGGTGCTAGCATTAATTTGATGCCTTTGTCAATTTTCAGGAAATTGGAATTGGGGGAAGCTAAAGCAACCACCGTGTCTCTACAATTGGCGGATAGGTCCATCAAATATCCTCGGGGAATCATTGAGGATGTTCTTGTGAAGGTAGATAAATTCATCTTTCCGAGGGATTTCATTATTCTAGACATGGAGGAAGATCATGACATTCCAATCATATTGGGAAGGCCATTTCTAGCAACCGGGAGAGCACTTATTGATGTGCAAGAAGGGCAATTGATTTTGAGGGTGCAAGATGAGCAAGTCACCTTCAATGTGTTGAAGGCCATTAAATATCCTTCGGAGTCAAATTCATGATTTCGGGTGGATGTAATTGATCATCTAGTGGTAAACTCCTTCAACCGTGGGATTTCTAAGGATCCATTGGAGTATTGCATTGCCCACTCTTTGACTATTGAGGATGATGATCATGAAGTTGAACAAATGGCTCATTATTTGGAGGCATCACCACAATATCAACACAAGAGGGCCCCCTACTTTGAGGAGTTGAAAAAGAGTTCTTCACCACCCCTACCATCTCTCGAGAAGGCACCTACCCTCGACCAAAAGCCTCTTCCTTCTCATTTGAGGCATGCTTACTTGGGGGAATCTTCTACCCTTCCGGTCATTATTTCTAGTTTATTGAATGAGGTGGAGGAAGACAAATTGTTTCGGGTATTTAGGGATGATAAGTACGTTTTGCGTACTTATCTTGGCTTTAAATTTAGACAATTGTAAGTGTTTTAGAATAAGATATTGCTAATTATATATTTATTTTGTTTGTTTTAGGAAAAATCAAATTTTGAATGCGTTTGGATGCGAAACGAAAAAAATGGACTAAAGCCGTACAAAAAAAGGACAAAGTGGGACTCAAGTGAAACTTCCCAAAATTGAGGAACTCGAATTGACATAAATGAAGACATGGATTGCACAATTAAAAACTCAAGGACCAATTTGAGTTATTTGAGGAATTGAGTCTTTAAACATAACCCTAATTGGGCTTTTGTCTCTTGTTTTATACATATATATATATACACACTGCCGAAGACGGGGAGAGAGAGCCGTAGAAAGAAAAGAGAAGTGTGCTGGTTATATACATATAATATACACAAAAATTGTTTTCAATTGGGGGGACAAGAATTAAGGACTAAAATTGTGGTCGGCTGAGTTGTTGGTTAATTGGAAGAGGCTGTTTAGATATACATTGGAAGAGGTAGGTTGTTGGGGGAGAATTGATATAGATATATACACAAGGAGCCGCACGGAGGAGGCAGCCACAGGTGGAATTAAAAAGGGGAGCTGCGGGGAGTTGATTGAATAGAGGTGCTCGGCTGAGAACATATACAATTAGTGGGCTGCCATATTTAGGGAAGTATAGGTGGTGAGTTTGAATTGAGTATATATATACACACAGATTAGGTAAGGCTCGGCTTGAAGAGTTGAATTGGAGAGAAATATAGACATATATACTTTAGTTTTGAAGTTGGAATAAATTTGGAGACCCAGCTGGTTAACTAGAAGATAGTGGAATCCTAGGTAGAGGAAAGAGTGGTTCTCGGCTGCCATATTTTTGGGCTGGAGGAATTAATTTGGGGAGGAGAATATATACACAAATCAAAGGAGCCGTCTGGAAGAGTTTATGGGAATTAGAGGAGAAAGTGGTTGGCTTTGTTTGGCTTGGGATTAATTGAGAAAGCAGGCTGCTGGCAATTTATTTTGGATGAACCATGTGATATTCTTCAAGTTCTTTGTGTTTGATTTACATATTAAGATGCTAGGCTAATTTAATTTATGTATTGGATGAAGATGAAATTTGCTATTAATTTATTTTGATTCGATAATTAGTAGTTTAATAATTTCTTGTGTTGTCTTGATTGATTTTGCATGCTTTATTATTATTATTATTTGATTGAGTGGCCATCAGTTAAATATATCGTTACTTGTTGTAGTCTTGGAAAAGTCACAATAAGTTGGAACATTGCATGATCAACACATGAACACTAGATGTTAGGAATAACACTATGACATGTGCAATCTAATTGATAATTGTGTGATTTAATGCGTTCTAAACATTCGTATTCGAACTAGGAATAGATTCGTTTCATGTTTGGGATAGATTTAATTTGTCTTGGAAAAGAAAATTAATTGTATGTGAATTATCGATTGTCAAGAAACGCATGAATGATTTAAACTACGAATTGTTGAATTGAGATAGGTGATAACAAGTGGATTCGGATTCCAATACATGCTCTCCATTCATATTTTACTCCCAAACATTTGTTTTTATTTAAGTTTTATTTATTGCAGATTTTTAGAATAAATAGACAAACAAAATCATATTTTTATTCTAATTGTTTTCATTAATTGAATCGACGATAAACTAATAATTAGGACTAAACATTATTCCTCGTGGGAACGATACTCTCAACTCATCACAATTATTACTTGTCAACGATCCCGTGCACTTGCGGGATTCGAACCGAACAAGGGAGCACAAGGAGGCTATTGGATGGATCATCTCGGATATTCAAGGTATTTGCCCTTCATTATGCATGCATAAAATTCTTATAGAAGATGATTTCAAACCTTCGGTGGAGCATCAACGTTGGTTAAATCCTAACATGAAGGAAGTGGTAAGAGCCGAAGTGGTGAAATGGCTTGATGCGGGTATTATCTATCCAATCTTGGATAGTGCATGGGTGAGCTCGGTGTAAGTAGTGCCGAAGAAAGGAGGTGTCACGGTGGTGGAGAATGAGAATAATGAGCTTATTCCAACGAGGCCAGTGACGGGGTGGAGAGTTTGCATTGATTATCGCAAGCTCAACAATGCTACTAGGAAGGATCATTTTTCCCTTCCATTCATCGATCAAATGCTTGAGCGATTGGCGGGTCACTCTCATTATTGCTTTCTAGATGGATATTCGGGCTATAATCAAATTCCTATAGCCCCGGAGGATCAAGAAAAGACAACATTCACATGCCCATATGGAACTTTTGCATATAGGAGGATGCCCTTCTTTCTTTGCAATGCCCCCGCCACTTTCCAACGGTGCATGATGGCTATTTTCTCCGACATGGTGGAGAAATTTATTGAGGTATTTATGGACGACTTCTCAGTTTTTGGTACTTCATTTGATGATTGTTTAAATAATTAGAGAGTGGTGCTAAAAAGATGTGAGGATACCAATTTGGTTTTGAATTGGGAAAAATGTCATTTCATAGTTCGTGAGGGGATAGTTCTAGGCCACCGGATTTCAAGTGAGGGGATTGAGGTTTATAAGGCAAAAACTCAAGTTATCGAAAAATTACCTCCCCAACCTCGGTAAAGGGTATAAGAAGCTTCTTGGGGCATGTGGGATTTTATAGGAGGTTTATCAAAGATTTCTCAAAAATCACGAATCCATTGTATTCATTACTTGAGAAGAGTGCAACATTTGATTTCTCTAAAGAGCGTCTTCAAGCTTTTAACACTCTTAAAGAGAAACTTATCACTGAGCCTATTATTATGGCTCCGGATTGGAGTTTACCTTTTGAGCTCATGTGTGATGCAAGTGATTATGCCGTGGGGGCGGTATTGGGGCAAAGGAAGGACAAAATCTTGCATGTCATCTACTATGCTAGTAGAACATTGACCGATGCTCAATTGAATTATGCTACTACCGAGAAGGAAATGCTAGCGATGGTCTTTGCCTTTGATAAGTTTCGGTCATATCTTATTGGCTCCAAGGTGATTGTGTATACCGACCACTCAACCCTCAAGTATTTGTTGGCAAAGAAGGATGCCAAGCCGCGATTAATTAGATGGGTTCTTCTCCTCCAAGAGTTTGATTTGGAGATTCGTGAAAAGAAGGGGACGGAGAATCTTGTAGCCGATCACTTATCTAGACTTGAGCAAACCGAGGAAATTTTGGATGAAGAGATAAGTGAGGTATTCCCGGATGAGCAAATTTTCCAAATCATGGATCTTCTACAAGCTGCTAGTATGCCATGGTATGCGGACCATGTGAATTTTCTTGCAAGTGGCATCACTCCCCCGGACCGCTCTTATCAACAAAGGAAGAAGTTCTTTGCGGATATCAAGCACTATTTTTGGGATGACCCGTTGTTGTTCAAAAGGGGTCCAGATCAAATCCTGAGAAGGTGTGTGCCCGAGGAGGAGATGGAGATGATTCTTGAGCAATGTCACTCATCGCCTTATGGAGGCCATTTTGGTGCCATGAAAACTGCATCAAAGGTTCTTCAGTGGGGATTTTATTGGCCCACTTTGTTCAAGGATGCTCACACACTTGTGTCCAAATGTGACCGATGCCAACGCTTGGGTAATATCTCTAACCGAAATGAAATGCCCTTAAAATTCTATTTTAGAAGTGGAGATATTCGATGTTTGGGGTATTGATTTTATGGGACCTTTTCCATCGTCCTTTTCTAATCCATACATTTTAGTTGCGGTAGACTATGTGTCCAAGTGGGTAGAAGTGGTGGCACTCCCCACAAATGATGCTCGAGTGGTGGTGAATTTTTTAAAGAAAAATATTTTTACTCGTTATGGCACCCCTCGAGCTATCATTAGTGATGGAGGAAAACACTTTTGTAACGGTCTCTTCAACTCACTTTTGACCAAGTATGGAGTCAAACATCGAATATCCACTCCTTATCATCCTCAAACAAGTAGGCAGGTTGAAATTTCAAATAGAGAGTTGAAAAAGATCCTTGAAGTGACGGTGAATGCCTCGAGGAAAGATTGGTCCAAGAAATTGGATGATGCATTATGGGCATACCGCACCGCTTTCAAAACCCCTATTGGTATGTCTCCATTTCGCCTTCTATTTGGTAAAGCATGCCATCTCCCGGTTGAGCTTGAACACGGAGCATATTGGGCAACAAAAGTCTTAAATTTTGATATGGAGTTGGACGGTGAGAAAAGATTACTCCAACTCAATGAGTTTGATGAATTCCGCCTTGAATCATATGAAAATGCTCGGATTTACAAAGAGAAGACAAAGAGGTGGCATGACAAGAACATTGTGAAGCGGGACTTCCAAATTGGGCAACAAGTACTTCTCTACAACTCAAGACTTCGATTGTTCCCCGGTAAACTCCGCTCTAGATGGTCGGGACCTTTCACCATTGCTCAAATCTTCCCACATGGAGCGGTCGAACTTTATCATGGAAGTAAAGGGAACTTCAAAGTAAATGGCAATGCTTGAAGCCATACTTGGGGGGTAATTATGAAAAGGAAAAGCCATCCATCCCTCTTGCAAATCTGGAGTAACTGTATCAAAAAGTAGAGCTTACGACTTTAACCAAGCACTTTTTGGGAGGCAACCCAAATTTCTATTCTTTTAATTACTTGTTCATATTTACTTATTGCATTTTTATTATGTCTAACTTGGTTAATCACCAACTTTTGTAGGTTCGAATTTTTTTTTTTGAAATCCTAAGCAACCATGTCCTCAACAAGTTTGGAGGAGATTTGCATATCAAGAGAATCCCAGCTTAGGTCAATTTGGAACATCTTACACGCATCAATCCAGGGAAGTTCCAGTACCCATTCCTTTCTTGTTATTATGCCATTGTCAACATTGTCAACATTGAGGACAATGTTTGATTTAAGTTTGGGGGTGTTGGGATCATGTTGCTTTGTGAACATTTTACATTGCCTTGCCAACCCTTGATGTCTTGATGTTTGAAATTGTTTATTTTGTTGAGAATATTGACATGCTAGATAGCCTTGCCGTCTTATAAGACTTTGATGTTTGAAATTGTTATTAATTCATGAGTTATGACCAAATGTGCTACTTGTGCTACTTTCTTTAAATGCTTATCCATGTAAGATCATATGTACATTGAGCACAATAGTCATGTTTGAGTGTCGGTGAGTTTGGGAATTGTTGAACTAGGTTGTGAGCTTGTATTATTTATTTGTATCAACCTATCAAATGTTTCCTAATGCTCTAAATCTCTTGATCCTAATGTAAGACAAGTTTGGGGGTGGTCGACCCGGTAAAGGAGATGGCCTAGACGTGTGGTGATTCCATGCATGTGGAAGTAAATTTTTGTGTGGAGTATCTTTCGCCAAGTATAAGCCAAGTAATGACCATATGCTAGAGTTCTAAGCCCATTTTAATTTTTGCATTGCATTGCCCTATCTCGAAGCCTTTTTGACTCGAGTTATTAAGTCCGTAGGAGTATCTTGAAACTTGGTGCCTTAAGTTTGAAACTTGGGAGTCACCGGCCGAAAACTCGCTACATGGGTCACTTAGAAAGCTTAATGAGTAGGTTACTCACACACACACTTGAAAAAAAAATCACATTATCATTGCATTCGCTTAATAAGTCTACCCCACTTCGTAGCATTTTTTACTCGAGTTAATAAGTCCGTAGGTGTATTTTGAAACCTGGTACCCTTTGATCTAAAAAATCGGGGAGCTGCCGACCGAAAGCTCGCTACATGGGTCAATTAGAAAGCTTAAGGGAGTGGGGAAGTCACGAGCAAACATCATGTTAGTTGTTAGAAATCATGCATTTGTACTTGCATAAGGGCTTAGACGAATAGTGGGTTTGAATTGCTTGGTACAAACTTGAATGTCGAAGCACTCATTAGTGGAGAGTCACTACATTTCTAGGTTGTCTAGATTGTCGGTAAAACACACCCATGCTTTAGTGTAAAAAGAAAGAGTGATTTGAGACGTACCCTCTAAAATTGCATCTCGGGAGTGGAAAGAAAATTATTCATTGGGGGATGAATGTCACGAGTGGGAAAGGAAAGAATTGACCACTAATGGTGGGATAGTTTTGACTTGAAACCTCTTTACTCATCAACATTCTTGAATCTTATTGACGATTGACAGTGGCTATGCACACAAGCACTGATCGAACATCGGATAAGCCAAACTCATTGTTGTAGCATTATTTGGGAATATAATTGTGAATTAATTATGCAATTTCACACTCATGGAAGATTGCAAGTATGTAGAATTGTTGATCATATTGTTACTTTTTGTAGATGCATGTAAATATTATTGCTCGGGACAAGCAAGAGTTCAAGTTTGGGGGTATTTGTTGAGTGCATTTTACATGCACATTTCATATATTTTTTGTGGCACTTTTTGAGTAATTTGGACAAATATCTATTTAATTGTGCATATTTTGTGGTTAAATAGGTTCAACAATCAACTTCATGGAGAAAGCATAAGAAATGAGCTAAATGAATGAATAATTGAAGAAATTGAGGAGAAAAGAGTCAAATCCTTCAAAGAGTCAAAGTTTGGGGACCAAATTGTCACTCCCGAAAAGTGGTGGATCACATGTACAATTGATCGAAGGACTAAATTGCGAGTTTCCAAAGTTGACGGACTCAAAGGCACTTTTGAAAGGGCTCAACTGAAAGAGATCAGAAACTTTGGGGATCAAGTTGATCTACACTGAAAGTTGGAGGACCCAATTGTTGGTCATTGAAAGACGGAGCTGCCAGATGAACCACGCGATCGCGTGGCTCTTACAAGTGGCGTTCGCGAGATAGGCCAAGAATCCAACCCGAGACTCACAAGGCCAACCACGCGATCGTGAGGCAGTCAACCACGCGATCGCGTGGTCAAAATATAGAGCGATAATCTGGGCCGACCTGGTGCAACCCGGTTCGGCTCAAATGCTGTTATACGCGGATCTAGCGATTTTGGGGGTTTTTGAAGTGGTTTTGGTCAATTTTTGAATCACTTTTTCCCCCCTTTTCAAGTCAAGAAACCCTAGCTTTCTTTTTCTCTCTTTTCTTCTTCATTTTTCTTGCTTTTATCTTGTAGTTTTCTCTTGTAATTAGTTAGGTTAGTAGATGAATGTTGATTTAGGGGAGAAATACAGACAACTTTGTGGAGGAACATTGATGTTTCGAAGCACTAACCACTGTTGAAGGGAAGTTTTCTTGTTAATCTTCATATTTCTTTATATATTTTAGTTATTGTTGAAATGATGTATTTAGTTCTTGAATTTTATTGTTATTTCATCATGGGCTAAATTATTTTGTATTGGGATTATTGATGAAGCTTGACCTAGCTTAGTTGATTTTAATGCTTGTATTAAGAATTTAAGTTTTTTATTATCTTGTGCATTTATTATTGTATTTATTGACTAGCATTTATTGTAGACACATTTATGCTTATGTTTCATGGGATGTGCAATTATTTAGAAATTGTTTTGTATTCTAGATCAATACAATATTTGCTCTAGGTTCTTGTTTAGGATGGAGATATACCTAAAATCCTAGATGATCAATTGAGTTATTTTCACAAAGGTTTAATGCAATTGGTGTGTTCTTAATCGACATAGAGAGATAGTAGGTTAATTTCACTAATTAGGTAATGGTCAAGTGGAATCAAGAATCCCAACACTCCTTTATCATCTATTCATCACCATTTTTCTAGTTATTTATTTACAATTGCAACGTTAATTCTAGTACGAGAACATTCCCAATCAAATCTTTATTGTGTATGTTTCTTGTTAAAATTAATTATATTAGAGTGTAGTTGAAATAGACAATCCTTGTGGGATCGATAAACCGGACTCAATTAGTCCACTATCACTTGTATGCGACTCGTGCACTTGCGTTGTGTTTCTAGCGAACAACCCTTCAAGGAAATCTTCAAAAAGTCCTTGGAACCTAGCAAGAAAAGAAGGAGAATGGAGCTATGAACGGACAAGGCATAAGATATGAAGGCAGTAAGGAAACAAAAAAGCATCTCACTGCCACTAAGTCCATGTCGGAGAGGAGGCAAGCAAAAGTGTCCCCTGCCATAAACCAATAACGTGTAAAAAACAAGTAAAGAAAGATGAACAAAAAATAAAAAGTGGATGACGCACGAAAGTTAAGGACGCAAAAGCGAATACAAGACTCACTAGGTAGGGAAAGAGTTTGGGGAACGGTGATTTCCGGACTAGGGTCCATAGGTGAGCTCTACCACTCCCCCGCAACCCAAAACCATTGGTTCCTCCAGTTCTTTATCGAAGTGGGATGACTAGTAATAATAGGAGGATATGATCCTCTGGGAGACATGTAGTACCAGTCCTTGACATCCGACCTCACATCCTTCCCCCTTCTAACGGATTTCTTCAAGGTATATAAGGTGTGGATGATGTGCAGAGAGATGGGGTAGTCAGGATTGACCTCCTGCCACACCAGCCAAGTACCCACCGCCTGCGTCCAGAAATTTCGAGCCAACTAGTAGGGGCATAAGTTGTAACTCCTAAGTAGAGCCCTGAAAAATGGGTGTAGGGGCAGCCTCATCCCGCAGGATAGAGCATCATAACACACGGCCACCTGACCTGAGGGAGGGCTACAGGGTCGGAAAAAAGGTGTAGGGTGCACCAATCTAACCCCTTTTGGCATCCTGAATTTCGCTGAAGCTACAACCTAATCAACCCCCCGAATTTCCGTGGCAATCTCGCTGCTTTCCCAAGACTTTGGATTTGGATCAGGGTCTACATGATACCCTGACATTTTATTTACCAGGTCTACCCAACCTTCAACCTGGGCTATTTCCTCCTCAGAAAACCCTGCTCTTCCCTATGTGCCCTAAATGGGGCCCTAATAATTAATCTGAGGTCCTGGTGACCGGAAGAAGAGCCTACTGCCTCTCGTCTTTCCAAATCCCTGTCCAGCTTGCTTCGAAGCTCCCGCAAAGAAGCCTCCTCCTCGGATGATAGATGAGTCATGTAGCTCTGGTCCTTTTCTTCTTCGTTATCAGAATCATCAAAATAAATTATACCAGTGCATTTCCTATTCCTCCTCTTAATCTGCTCCCTAAAGAAGCGGGAGCTAAAAACCGACAAAGACAATGGGCAGAAACCTCTGACAGGAATCGTCATTGCCAACAGTTCCTATGAACCCGTTCCCCCAACTCTTTCCATTTATTCTTATAAATGGGTCAGACTCACCAAAAGGAAAACAAAATGCAAAACAAAATTTTCAAACCCACACTCGAAGATTAGAAATAAAAAAAAAAGAGGTTTTCATTGTACTCACAAAGGAAAAGAAATTTACCTTAAAAAACGGACGATCAAGATTGTGTACTCGGAGCGAAGAATGCGCCAGTGAAAAGTGTAGAACGATATTTATGAGTTGCTATGCGCCAGTGAAAAGTATAGAACGATATTGAAGAGATACTGAAAGACTTGCAATAATGGAAGAGACGCTGCAACTTCTTGCAGAGACGCTACTGCAAAAATTCTAAGAATACGATAAAGGAGAAACAATGAGAAGAAGAAGGATTTATAGGGGACTCAATAAACCAAAACCCTTGGTCTTTGAGCCGCATAATTAACACAGGTAACCAATGTCTCTTGGAGGATGGATTAATCAAAGCACCAACTGTCAAAAGAAGGGAGAAAATCGTTCAGTTACCATAATGGGCGCCACGCGTAGAGAGATGTCACCTCTCATTCCTTTCATACTTCTTGGGAACCGATATTAGTAGCCTCCCTTTATATTAAATGCGCCGCCTAAGGGACATGCTAGTATAATTCCAACTTTCACCTGAGAAGTAAAACGGGAATAGAAGGTCGGCCTTACTTTGAATCTGAGCTCCCCCTAAGGAATGTCATTACGAGCCTTAAGCTTGCAGCGTCATATGATAATTCCCAGCTAACAGATGGTAGAATAACTATAAAATATATTGGATGTAACAGATAACGAAGTTCGAGCAAGACCGCAATCCCATAGCAGCATAATTACAGAACGCTATCAGAACAAAGTTAGTGCTTCGAACATATAACAAATCCTATCCGTCCATGAATGACCACATCGGATTTGAGGGACTAGTGTTGAGATCAAGGCATCAAGCCCAAAAAGGAGTGCAGTGATCCACCAGCGAAGGTCCAATAGAGGCCCAATGGACATTGGCCCATGGCTAAAGCTTAAGATGTCTTCTTGAGTCAATTGCCGAGGTGGTACAGCACGTGAACTTCTTTAGCCGAACTGGTTTATGACTAGCCGAGGTGTTTTATGTTTAGACGGAGGACCTCCATAATAACAGCTCGGATGAGTGATGGGACAATGGATGGAGTCAGAGATGTAACATCGCCTTTATCAAAAAGTGACAGGAGCCCATCCCCTACCAAACGTAGCAATGATTACTGTCAAAAAGTAAGATACGCTTCTCCAAAAGTTAGGGTAAATACACGTGTAAAGTCCGCCACGTGTCGCGATCCAAAACAACAAATTCCTCTATAAATAGAGCACTCCTCCCGCTTTGTTAAGGGTTAGCAATCTGATACTCTGAACTAAATATTTTATTCTCACTCCCTTTTCTCTCATTTACACACTTATATTTCCCGCACTCAATTTATATTCGCTTGAAATGAGCACTGACTTTGGCATCAAAGTGCAAACGGGAGCCACCTCGGCCCCCTTTGCAAACTGATTGTTTGTCACAGTGCGCAGGAGGTCCATGTGTTCAAGAGGGAGGAGCTGAGACGTGTTGGTCCAAGGTCCAGCCGAATTTTGTAGTCAACAATAATAATAATAATTATTATTATTATTATTAACATTAATATTGAATGAGTTCAATCAATATAATTAATTATCAGCATTAAAATTAATATTTAATCATTGATTTTTTATTTATTTGTTGTTCTTAATATTATAAATCATATGTGTAGTCATCAATAATTAAATTGTGTTTTAATTATTAATGATCAAATCATTTGTTATCTTTAATATTACCAATCATATTTTCTAAAATATATATTCTATATTATTATTAAATACTTTAATAAATTAAGCCTATGTTCAACAACTATATATTAGTTTTGAGGTAAAATGTGTGGTTGAAAAATAGTTTTGAAAAAATATGTGGTTAAAAAGTTGGTTGAAAAAATATGTTGCTTATAAATATTTTTTTAGTTAATAATATTAATAGAATGATTAATATTTTTTAATCATTCTTAATTTTAATAATTTTTAAAGATTTTCGGTATTATTTCGTAATCTCCAACTTTACTCGGTTGTAATATTATGATAATCATGAAATTTTCAAAATTATTATTTTGACTACTTATTTTTGAAAATAAAGTTTTATTGGTTAAATTCAATTATTTTAACTATTTCTTTTTAATTATTGTGATTGATGTTTGAATGAAAATTAAATAGTACATTAAATACAATAGGCAAATGTAGAAGTTATGAGAAATATGTTAATACCTTTCACATGCATCAATATTCGTACACATAATATTACATCAAATGTGATATACCATTAAAAAACTACTAAATTTACATTTTCAATATGAAGTTATTAATAATTCATAAAAATTATTGAAATCAATAATAATTTATTATTTAAATAAATAAATTGACATTTACTATTCAAATATTTTTTTAATAATTTGAATTGCTTATGTTATTTTTTAAATTCTAATAATTATTGTAATAGAGAATTCTTTTTTATGCATTTATATGTATTGATTATGTATAAGTACTAAAATTTTACAAATACTTATTGAAATCGATATTGCGGATGATAACTTCCGTGCATCGCACGGGAGAAATACTAGTACTAGTAATATATAAAGGTTGACTAGTTTCTAAAAACAATTTCCTGCCCATTTGCAGTTTCCATATATAGTAAGTTCCCATAAAATTAAGCAGTGTGAATGCAAAGTAAATTAGTATAAATGAAAAATGGATGTATGCCAAATGTGAATGCAAAATCTGGATAAATGTGAACGAACTTATTGCCTTAATTATATAGTGTGTGTCTCTCAATATATATATATATAATCAATTTTAATTTTATTATTAACACTAATACTGAATGAGTTCAATTAATATTTTTAGTTATCAGTATTAAATTTATCATTTAGTTATTATTATTATTATTATTTATTTGTTGTCTTAATATTATAAATTATATGTGTAGTCATCACTATAAAAATTGTGTTTTAATTATTATAATGGTCAAATCATTTGTCATCTTTAATATTAAAAATCATATTTTATAAAATATATATGTGGTTAAAAAAAATGCGCTGCTTTTAAATAATTTGTAGAAAAAGTTATTGAACGAAGTCGAAAACTAATATTGAATAATTAATGCTTTGATTTCTTTTTAGTTAATAATATCAATAGAATGATTAATATTTTTTAATCATTCTTAATTTTAATAAATTTTTAATGATTATAAGGTATAAGATTTTTCGTATAATTTCGTGATCTCCAACTTTACTCGATTTTTGGCTATTTGACTTTGATTTTTTGAGAATTTTTTGTGAAAAAAGTGATTTTTTAGAATGTATAGTTAAAAAGTAGTATAAGAAATTGTAAAAAATAATTTTTTTTAAAAATGTATGATTGAGAATGAATGTTCAGAAAAACTGATTCTTGAAAAGTCAATTCCATATGGATAAAGTACTATGTCTTGTGAATAAAATAACCGCTCCGCTTTTATGAATCGAGATGCATAGATGATTTCTTAATATATAAAGTTAAATGTATTTATGATATAGATTCATTAAAATTTAATCAAAAATAACATTTCATGTTACTTAATTTACTACATTCATTTAAATATCTGACCACATGTATTTAATTTGTAATGTTAAAGTAAATATGAAATTAAATATTTATTTAATAAATTTAAATATTAAATATTGTAATAAAATAGTTAGTATCAATTTTAATAATGCTATTCGAATAGTGATATATTATTTATGATAATCTAGAAATTATATTTTGAAAAGATTAATTACATCAATAATCATTAAAATTGAATAGTTATGCAAATGGTCATTGAAGTATTTTTTTTTTAAGTAGTAAGTTATTTAAGTTCCTAACTATTACAATTATGGAAACTTAGCTAATAATAATAATAATAATAATAATAATAATAATAATAATAATAATAATAATAATAATAATAATAAAATAATAAATTGGCCCCTATTCAGTATAATTTATTCAAACCCTCATTTTTTTAAAAATCATTTTCAACTAACATATTCTACTAATAAAAAAAATCTACATATAAATTAAAAAAAATATTCTATTTAATAGCTCATTATACCAAAATTTACTGTTACGAACAACATTATTTGAAATAGTGAGTCTCAATCAGGTGTTTAAGTATACATTCTCTACAAAATAATTAAACTCATTTCCTAAAATGGTAATTTATAGTATTAATTCACTATATATTATTCATTTTGGAAAAAATTCAGATTTAAAATAATCCAATTGAATGCAGATTTTTAAATAGTTGCATTTTTCAAGTCCCGAAATTTCTTGGTCCATCTTCCCTCTTGAAAATTAATTACAATTTTTTTTTTAAATTCGGAAAAAAAACTTTGTCGATATCACATAGATATTTTTATTTAAAAATAGAAAATGAAAGAGGATAAAATAAGAACATTCATCAGTTTATTTTTATTTTTATTTTCCTTTTCCTTTACATTTGAATAAAATTTTGAGCGTATATCAGAGATATATCTATTTTTTCTACTTATTACAAATTCTATTTAAATGTAATAAACATATGAACCGTAAAAAAAAAATTTAAAAAAACTAAGGTATGTGTAATATACCTTTGTAATTAATTGTTTTCATTCATTTCTCATTTTTAATAAAATATTAATTTCATATGTTAAAATATAAATTTGATATATGTAAGTAACAAATGATCGTACATCACACGGGTGTAACACTAGTATATATATAAAAATAGAATAGCTGTCACCAAAATACACACATAGTTTTCCGCCAAAAAAACTTTCTAAATTTGAAATTTTTTTGCTAAAAAATAGTATATTAAATATTTTAGCAACTATTATTTTATGTGTCATTAACTACACTGACATCCGTACTATGCTATTAATAACATCAAAATGTTATTTTTTCTATTTTATTATTATTCTTTTAATAATTATTTTATTATTTTGAAATCGAAAAATATGTAATATGAGTGTCAAATTAAAAATCATATTGAGAAGTTTAATTCGAGCTAACGAGTGAGAGCAAATTGTAAATATATTGTCCGTAAAATCATATCTTAATCTTAATCTTATCTTAATAATCTTAATCTTAATCATAATCTTAATCTTATCTTATCTTATCTTATCTTAATCTTAATCTTTATATCTTTATAATATATAAAAGTAAGGTAGTTTCTAAAAATAATTTTCCGCCCATTTTTCTATTTCTATAAATAGTAAGGTCTCATAGAATTAAATAGTGAGAATGCAAAGTGGATTAGTGTGAATGCAAAATTGATGTAGGTCAAATGTGAATGCAAAATCTGGATAAATTTTAATTTTATTATTAACACTAATACTGAATTAGTTCAATTAATATTTTTAGTTATCAGTATTAAAATTATAATTTAATTATTTTATTTATTTATTTGTTGTTGTTAATATTATAAATTCTATGTATGGCCATCAATATAAACATTGTGTTTTAATTATTAATTGTCAAATCATTTGTTATCTTTAATATCAAAAATCATATTTTCAGAAATATATATGTAGTTGAAAAAATACGCTGCTTATAAATAATTTATAGAAAAAGTTATTGAACGAAAACTAATATTGAATAACTAATGCTTTGGTTTCTTTTTAGTTAATAATATCAATACAATGATTAACATTTTTAATCATTCTTAATTTTAATAAAGTTTTAAAGATTATAGGGTATAAGATTATTTTTATAATTTTGTGATCACCAACTTTAATCGGTTGTCGTATCATGATAATTGCGAGATTTCCAAATTATTATTTTGACTATTTGACTTTGATTTTTTTAGGATTGTTTTTGTGAAATAGTGATTTTTTATAATGTATAATTAAAAAGTAGTATGAAAAATTGTAAAATATAGATTTTTAAAGAATGCGTGATTGAAAATGAATGTTCAGAAAAATTGATTCTTGAAAAATCAATTCCATATAAGAAAGTGATAAAGTATTACGTCTTTTGGATTAAACAATCGTGCAGCTTTTATGAATCGAGGTGTATAGATGCTTTCTTAGTAAATAAAGTTAAACATATTTACGATATACATTCGTTAAAATTTAATCATAACTAAAATTTCCTATTACTTAATTTGCTACATTTATTTAAATATATGACAACATCTATTTAATTTGTAATATTAAAGTAAATATGAAATGAAATATTTGTTTAATAAATTTAAATATCAAATATTGTAATAAGATAGTTAGTACTAATTCTAATAGTACTATTTGGATAGTGATAAATTATTTGTGATAATCTAGACATTATATTTTGAAAAGACTAATTACATTAATAATCATAAAAATTGAATAGTTATACAAATGAGTTATGCAAATGGTCATTGAAGTATTTTTTTTTAAGTAGTAAGTTATTTAAGTTCCTAAGTATTACAATTGTGGCAATTTAGTATAAAAAAAAAAAAAAAAAAAAAAAAAAATTGCCCCTATAATTTACATATAAATTAAAAATAAAAAATAAAACTTTTTAACAGCTCATTGTACCAAAATTTACTGTTACGAACTATATTACCTGAAATAATGAGTTTCAAACAGGTGCTTAAGTATACATCACTACAACAAAGTTAGCCTTTTACGGCGTGCAGCCGCACGCCGTAAAAAGTCACGCCGTAAAAATTTACGGCGTGCAAATCCACACGTCGTAAATTAAATTTACACGGCGTGGATTTTAAACGCCGTTAAATATTTTACGGCGTGCATTTTTGCACGCCGTGAAAGTTTTACGACATGCGATTTTGCACGTCGTAAACTAGGATTTTATTTTTTTTTAAAAAAATTCTATAAATTATAATTCCAAAAATCCTATAATAATAAAACAAAAACACATTAATGTATATATAATCAATAAACGTGATTTCGATAAACAAACAATATCATAGTAAGATTCAACACAATATACAAAAAATTTGATATCACATAACCTACTCAAAAATCTAGATAGGAATTAATGTTAAAAGTCTATAGACAACTACTTCAAAATAAACTTAAAATGTCGTAAAAAATAAAAGTATCCATATCGAAGCTTTAACATGGAATTCCATTGACTCTGCTTCCTTTGACACATCCTGGCCATAACTTGTATCGGGAGACTTTACCTGCAACCTGGTTCACTACAACTTCTCGTTGCAGCCTTGAGTCAGCTTGCGTCCAGCCTTGCGTCTAGCAATAGTAGCAACCAGCATTCCTTGAGCACTGGCAGCAGGCTGTCACTTCCAGGTGCTTCCAGCTTCAGCAACAGGTCCAGCAGTGTATTCACCTCAGCAGCCACCAACAACAGCAGTTACAGTTTACAGCACCAGCAACTCTTCAGCAGAATCGATCCAGCAGCAGCAATCAGCAAATTATCAGCAACAGCAACAGCTTTCCAGCAAGTTTTTTTTTTGAATTCAGCAGCAGCTCTCTCTTCTCAGGCAGTCTCCCAGTTAGCAGCAACAAATTTCAGCACTGCTCCCCGGCTGCAGCAGCACCTGCAACACAGCAAAGGCAGCAACAGCACCTCTTCAGCATCAGCAACCAGCAGATTCCAACAGGCAGTAAATTCCAGCAGCTTCAGAAACAAAACAGCAACCAGCAGTTTCCAGTAATCAGCAACACATTCCTTCTTGTCTGTATAAATGTATCTGTATATTCTCTTTCCGGCATTAATATAGAATCAGTAAGTGAGCTTAGGTTCAAGCTGCTGTCACCAGCAAGAATTTGATCTCCAAGCTGCTGTCACCAGCCTGAGTTCGACCCCATATTTCACCTATCTATTTCTCTGGTTGTCTATCTATATAATACATATAACCAACAATTGAAACTAAATTCCAGGCTGCTGTCACCAACCAGGTTCTGCCTTCAATTCCAGCGATCTGTGTATGTATCTCTCTATCTAATGGAACCTACAAATGGTTGCTGTCACCAACCATCTTCTTCACCGCTGCTGTCACCAGCAAATCTTCCTCACCCCCCACACAACACCAAGTTCAACAACTAGGAAATTGAGTTCTCCATGGTCCTATAACTCGAACCCATGGAATTATCCAACAAATCGTTCACTTATATCAATATCCTGCACAAAGTAATGATAAAAATCATCATTCTTATCTCTGTCACAATACGAAGAAAGAAGTTCATTACATTTTCATCCGGATAGGCAGCAGAACTTATATTACTTAGATCCTGTCAAGCAGTTATTAGTCCGTGATTAAGTTAAACATCAATTTGTGCATAAAATAGTTTCAGAGACATGGACAAAATAGTGTCAAACAATTATAAATTAGAAGGCCATCAATGTAACAAGGAAAGATGAGTCCCCAAGAAACAAACCCGTCAGAATTTTCAAACAATGCCAACATCTTCCCAATTTATTATTGACAATGTGACACTAGTTAATATGATGGAAAATACTTGTGCACTAATAAAATATGGAAACTGAATCTTTCCAACCAGAAGGGAAAAATGAAAGGAACACGGGAAAAATGTGCTGCAATCATAATACATTGTGGTAGTAGATAAAGATTGTCAAGTCTTCACAAGAATTAATCTTAACTTCTCAGCAGATGAAATCTAGATAATGTACTGACAACTACATTTGTCAAGTCTTCACAAGAATTAATCTTAACTTCACAGGAATTATCCAGGATTTTATATACAATTGATGATATGGAATTGCCGGTTTGCTAATTTTCAGAGAACATCAAATCACAAAACTTTAATTTCCACAAGTCCAAATATAATGTTTCGCTTCTGCCCAATAATTGGAAGAACGAACAAGAAAAAGGTTAATCCCCAATCGATCATCCCCCCCGCAGTTGCAATTAAGAGAAGATTAGGGGAAGTTAATCCCCAACCAATTTAACCCCCAGAAAAATCCCATCTTTTTCGTCATCATGACTCCATTTTTCAACACCATTATCCAAATTCAAACATCAATTGAAGAATACGCAAGTTTGATACGAACCTAGAATCTAATTTAACAACAGAGGCATGGAATCGCTACTGAAGGTGATTTTGAATTTCTAAAACCCAGTTGAAGCTAACTGGTGAAGTTAAGAACCCTAACCTGCGTTGGCATGGCGGCATAGTCACTATCAAAATATCTGCTCAGAATCAGTAGCTCGAAAGGCGCAGTCGCGGCTCCGGCCTCGCCACTCTTCTGACTTCCTTTCAGCTGCCTTCCTTCAGTCTTCAGGGCGAGATTGAGAAGGATTCAAGAGTCGTGGAGGGTTTGGACATTGGAGTTTGAGGGCGAGATTGAGTGGGTGAAGAGGAGGGTTTCTAAGTTTGTTTGGCCGAGAACAACAGAGTTGAGGAGGAAGAAATAGATTAGTTGGTTTTGAGAGAGATTGAGGTGGGGGACTAGGGAGTTCGATTTTTGGTTTTCAGGTTTTGGCTTGGGTGAAGAAGAAAAGAAGAACTAAGAAAGCGGGAAGTAAAAAAAAAATAGCGCCAATTTTTTCATTTTTAGGCATTTTTCACGGCGTGCGTAAATGCACGCCGTGTTTTGTTTAACATATTCACGGCGTGCATTTGCACGCCATGCACGCCGTTAATAATTTTTACGGCGTGCGAATATGTACGCCGTGTTTTTTTTTTTTTTTTTTTTAAAATTTTTACGGCGTGCGAATATGTACGCCGTTAAAGGTGATAATAAATGAAATTTTACGGCGTGCTAATTATGCACGCCGTAAAAGATATTCCTTTACGGCATTTATTTTATGCACGCCGTAAATAATTAAGATTTACGGCGTGCCCTATATGCACGCCGTAAATTCATGTCGTAAAAGGTCACTTTTGTTGTAGTGCATTCTCCACAAAATCATTATTATTAAACTCATTTTGTAGATAATGAGGGCTCAAATAAGGACTAAATATGCTAATGAAAGAAAAATGTAATATATATAAAGCGAGCACTTTCCAAAAACAGGTATTGATCAATTTTCCTGTCTAAAACACATTTTCTAAAAATGGTAATTAGTAGTAGCAATTCACTATTTATTATTCATTTTGGATTAAATTCAAATTTAAATTAATTCAAATGAATGCAGATTTTTAAATAGTTGCAATATTTAGGTCTTGAGGTTTCTTGGCCCGCCTTCCTATCTTGAAAATTAATTACATTTTTTTTAAATTCGTAAAAATAAAAAAATAAAACTTTGTCAATATCACATAAATATTTTTATATAATGAAAGATAATGAAATAAGAACGTTTATCAATCTATTTTTCTTTTTCTTTTCATTTTCGTTTTAATAAGATTCTAAGCATGTATCATAGATATATCTATTTTTTCTACTTATTACAAATTCTATTTAAATGTAATTTTTCTTTCCATTTGAAGTTTTAAATCAAATTATAATATTTAAAGAAATTCCTGGAACGATAAACATACGAACCGTAAAAAAATTAAAATATAATTAAGATATGTGTAATGTACCTTTGTAATTAATTGTCTTCATTCATTTCTCATTTTTAATTAAATATTCATTTCATATGTTAAAATATAAATTTGATATATATACGTAACAAATGACCGTGCATCGCACGGGTGTAACACTAGTATATATAAAAGTAGAATAGTCGTCACCAAAATATACACATAGTTTCTCGCCAAAAAAACTTTCTAAATTTGAAAATTTTTTGCTAAAAATAATATATTAAATATTTTAGCAATTATTATTTTATATGTGTCATTAATTACATTGACATCCGTTCTATGCTATTAATAACATCAAAATGTTATTTTTTCTATTTTATTATTATTATTCTTTTAATAAATATCGTATTATTTTGAAATAAAAAAATATGTAATATGGGTGTCAAATTAAAAATCATAGTTGGAAGTTTAATTCGAGCTAACGAGTGAGAGCAAATTAAAAATATATTGTCCGTAAAATCATATCTTAATAATAATAATAATAATAATAATAATAATAATAATAATAATAATAATAATAATAATAATAATAATAATAATAATAATAATAATAATAATAATCCTCTTAATCTTAATCTTATCTTATCTTAATCTTAATTATTATTATTTTATTACATATATAAAAGTAGAATAGTCATCACCAAAATACACACATAGTTTCCCGCCAAAAAAACTTTCTAAATTTGAAAATTTTTTGCTAAAAATAATATATTAAATATTTTAGAAATTATTATTTTACATGTGTCATTAATTACATTGACATCCATTCTATGCTATTAATAACATCAAAATGTTATTTTTTCTATTTTATTATTATTCTTTTAATAAATATCGTATTATTTTGAAATCTAAAAATATGTAATATGGGTGTCAAATTAAAAATCATACTGGGAAGTTTAATTCGAGCTAACGAGTGAGAGCAAATTGCAAATATATTATCCGTAAAATCATATAATAATAATAATAATAATCTTTCTTAATATATATAATAACAAGATAGTTAGCCCCTATTTTTCCGCCAAAACTGCTGTCATATTTTTTTATTTTTTATTTTTTTTTAAAAAATGGTCAAAATATGGCTTTTCGTTGTCTGGTGTAAGATCATTAATTAATAAACTCTCATTAATACCAACTGCAACTGGATCAGTGAATTGATACTGACAAAATGTTTAATCATTTTTTTTATTGTAAAATTTTTTTTGATCGTATAAAAGTTTTTTGATCGTAAAATGTGTAATCATTTGTAAAATGCAAATGGTCCATGCACATTAATATTTATTGTATGTTATATTATGGAGCAGTTAACGTCCAAGGAGTGTTGAGAATATTTCTAACTAAAAAATTCTATATGGCTAAAAAGTTATATATATATATATATATATATATATATATATATATATATATATATATATATATATATATATATATATAAACTAATGCAAGTAATAAAAAAAACATTGTTATTTTCATTAAAATGGGGGTTTTTTTTTTTTTTTTTTTTTTGGCTATGGGCATCCTTTATGCTATTAAAGCTTTGTATTATTTAATATTTAATATCCATTTTTTATTTTTTATTATTTATTTATACATTTTTTTTCTCATATATATATATATATATATATATATATATATATATATATATATATATATATATATATATATCCTCTATGCTATTAAAGCTTTGTATTATTTAATATTTAATATTCATTTTTTATTTTTTATTATTTATTTATACATTTTTTTTTCTCAAGGTTAATGTTTACTGTATGACTTTTTATGGATCATTTAACGTTCAAATAAGATGAATAATTGGACTTTCCACCTACCCTTATAACTATTTCTATAAGTTTAATTTTATTATTTAAACTATGTTTCTAACCACATAATTTCGAAAATAAGCAATGCCATACAAATAATCGAATGAAGAGACGACGTCTTCAGTCCAAATAAAATAATATGATCCAGGATAATATTTCTGTTCATTCAACTTTATAAAAGATCTCTAGTTTCTGATATGAAAATGAAAAGATGAAAATAAGCATCATATAGTTGGATCACCAAATTTTTTATATTGATTTGAAGAACATATTATGTAACATTTATGAATAGAAAAAAAAAACTATTTCTATGTGTAAAATATATAGAAATTGTTTCTTACTTTTATTTCTTTTTATCATTATTATATTTTGACATTACTAAAAAAAGGATTATTTGTAACGTTGAGTAACACTAACACAATCAATAAAAATCATTGTGAAATAAGAAGAAATAAATTAATTTATTAAAAAATGCATATATATTTTTTAAAGAAGTGTTTTGTAATTTACATTGAATTTTGCTATTGAATACCTTTTTGTTTCTTCATATTCTTTCCCATAATATTTAAATTTAATTTTTTTCATTATATATTTCCCACATTTTCATTAATTATTAAATATATTTAATTACTTATTCATTAATTAATTGTTATAATTTTTTCCCGTGCAACGCACGAGTGCGAATACTAGTAATAATAATAATAATAATAATAATAATCGTCACCAAAATACACATATAATTTCCCGCCAAAAAAACTTTCTAAATTTTGAAATATTTTGCTAAATAATAGTATATTAAATATCTTAGCAATTATTATTTTACATATGTCATTAATTGCACTGACATTCGTGTTATGCTATTAATAACATAAAAATGTTATTTTTTCTATTTTATTATTATTCTTTTAATAATTATTGTATTATTTTGAAATAAAAAATAATGTAATATGAGTGTCAGATTAAAAATCATAGTGAGAAGTTTAATTCAAGCTAAAGAGTAAGAGCACATTGTAAATATATTGTACGTAAAATCATATCTTAATCTTAATATATATAAAAGTAGAATAGCCTTCACAAAAATACACACATAGTTTCTAGCCAAAACTTTCTAAATTTGAAATTTTTTTACTAAAAAATAGTATATTAAATATTTTAGCAATTATTATTTTACATGTGTCATTAATTGCATTGACATCCGTGCTATGCTATTAATAACATCAAAATGTTATTTTTTCTATTTTATTATTATTCTTTTAATAATTATTGTATTATTTTGAAATCGAAAAATATGTAATATGGGTGTCAAATTAAAAATCATAGTGAGAAGTTTAATTCGAGCTGACGAGTGAAAGCAAATTGTAAATATATTATCCGTAAAATCATATAAAAAATTAAAGGTAAAGTTTTATTTTTTATTTTTCCTCAATATCTAATTCATTTTAAATTATATAATTTAAGTCCTATAATATTATCTGTAATTAATTAACTAAATTTATTTTAATCATAGATGATTAATTTTTGTTCTGACTTTTTCTCATCAAATTAAAATAAATAATAACTATACGAATTTTTAAGGCAAATCCAATTAAGTTGGGTTAATTTTACCAACTTAAGATTTCTTCAATTCATTCATCATTTTCCCATTATTTTTATTTATTTACTGATTTTGTTCATTTTTCTATTTTTCATTATAAATGTAAATAACTAAAATATGAAAACATGTTACATATTGTAACAATTAGTTCATATAATTTCTATTAAATAATTGATTAATCAGTAATTTTTCTTAAATTAATAATGTAACAATATGAATAAAGAATTTTTCAGTATGAAAAAAAAGAATCAATTAATATAACAATATTTATTAAAATAAATGATTATTTTTTTAGAAAAACACTTTAAATTAATAATTAATGCTTTAAAAATCAAATTATACCAAAAAGTCTATCGTACACATCTTTTTAAAAAGAATATGATGAAGAACAATATATGAAAAGAAAAGCGCCGATCTTAAGGAGAATATATAAGTTGAGTTTTGCACATGTATTGTATGAGCCCAGTTTTGTAGTTTAAATTTTTTTTTTTTTAAAGAAAATTTTATTTATTGAACGTTAATTCCAGAAATGGAGTTGATATGTTCACCGTACAATCTCTAAAATATTTAATTCATAGCCTGTTTTCCCATGAAGATGATAAAATAATTCCAAGGTTTACAATTTTATTAAAATATTTTAAAAAATAATTATATGCTGTAAAAAATGGTGAAACTTTATTTCTTAATTTTATTAACATATATAGACAAAAAGACTCACTATATATATTTTATTTATATTTTCATTAATAATTTTTTATTGATGTATAATTAAATATGTATTCAATTATATTCAATTAAATAAATCGCATTTAAAAATTAAAAATTATTAATCAAGCAAAGGATCTCTTGAGTTGAATTCCACGTTCGTGCGCCACAAATCTTGAGATTGATTTTCACTTTCATGCATCGTCAAAATTGCTTAATTTTTTGCATTTATTTATATATAGGACCGCACGTATTTAATTTGTTACAATTACTTTATTTTATGTAAATTATAATATTTTGAGCGTTATTATTTCTATTTACGTTAGTAAAAATTATTTGGACAAAATTTTTTATTTATTCTATACAACATATATTTGAAAAATTGCATTATTTAATTTAAATTTGAGCATCATCCTTAAACTTCAGAGGTTGGAATTCAAATTCACACATATATGGAGAGAGGCAAACAGAATAGCAGACTGGTGCTGATACATGACACAAAGAGAAAGGTTACAGAATTTTCTGAAGCCAGAAGAATTTGATATTGAAACGAGAGATCTCCTCAGACTGGATGAAACAGGTTCTTCGTGTTTTGACAGAGATGTTTGCAATTGATGGCGTTGGAGATAGAAGACTGGGTTATCATTGATCGCCTGCTGATTAGGATGATCATTGGCAACTGGAAGTCTGGAGAGGCAAAGAACGAACTGGGTCTTTGATCAGGTAACTTACATGAGACTTGGTCATCTATTGGTAATTTAAATTTGAGCAATTATTTAAATATGTTTTGTTTATAGTAACTTTCGTTATCACACGGGTGTAAGTAATTACAAATTGTACAAACAATGTATTATTTAAAGAGGTTTTCTAAAATATATGAGAATTGTAATTTATTTCATTTTGTTATTTCGTGCAACGCACAAGTGTGATACTAGTATTATATAATAGTATAATTTCATGTTCACTTATATCTCGCTAAGCGAAATACTCCTGCAAGTGTACGGGTCGTGAAGAGTAGTTAAAATGGACCTGAGATTCCAGATGATCGTTCCCACGAGTACCGTTTACTAATTACCGAAATGTGTAAATTCTAATCCTTATTTGAACCAATAAATGAAATGTGATTGTTTGAAAACTAATATTTATAACGATGATTAAAAGATTAAAACTTTGCACGAGATTGAGATTTCACAATTGCTGACTGTTTTTAACTATAGTTTAATGTAATTGGGATTCACGAGTTCACCTAGCAAATTAATTCAATTCCTATTCCAGATTTTTATTTTCTAAATATGTGTTCAATCAAATTCACTAAATTAAATTGAGATTCCTCTCTCGAGTTTAAATCAATTCTACCTAAATAAGTTAACCTTGTATCTCTACAGCGGGTTTGAATATTCCTTATCTAGATGCATTACATGCAAGAATTCACACACATGATCGTACTAATCACAAGAGTATATCTCTATCTCTCATTCAATTAACGGATTTATTACCTAGATCTATGTTATTAATTCACCTCTCAAATTATGAAAATAACACATTAAATCATGAACGAGTGGTCAATTCATTCAAGTATTACACACAACAATAAATCAACACATGCATTGAGGCACGAAAACAAGGAATATGGAATTAAAGTAATTGAGTAGGCTACATCGTGATTCACAACGTTAAGATTAGTTACACATAACGAACGAACGATAAAAACAATCTAAATCTGTATTAAACATGTTGGAATTTATGAAATTAACAATAAGAAAAGAAATCTTGCACCAAGAATCGAGTTCCGTGTTTAGCTCCTAAATTCCCCCGCTTTTCCTTGTTTGAATCTCTTCTCAATTAGATGTCGAATTTCCAAGAATTCTCTAATATTAAGCTCTGCAAAAGTGCTCCTCTTGTTACCTCTCGTGCTCTATATCTCTCTAGGTTAAATTTCCGAGTATATAATATTAAAATCGCGCACAAAAGCCCAAAACAAGCCCAAAACAAGCCCAGTCGGATGCCTACGCGATCGCGTGGCATGAGTTCCAGCGATAGCGTGGCTGACCTGTTTTTCGCTCTGCATAAAATTTGTCGCCACGTCTTGATCACTGGCATGGAATGATTGCGATCGCGACTTAGCGTTTTTTACGCGATTCTCCATCTTTTCCTTGGCTTTCAAGTTAGTCCTCTAATTTTATTTGCAATGTGTATCTCCAACTTTTGATTTGATCAATTTGAACCCAGAACTTCTGTTTCTATTCAATTTCTCTACTTTTGACCATTATTTTCTGCAATTGCTTCCTTGTTCCTCTTTTTGACTAAAATCTGAAATAACAACAATTAAACGCAATTTAGGTAGAATAAATTCATAAAACACAATGATATATTCTCTGATCGGTATTATTTTCCTACTCCCTAAATTTACGGAGAATTCCACGACCCGACCTATCGAGGTCATGGTCTTCCTTTGACCGACCTATTACCGAAAGCTCCATGGTCGGCAGATGGCCGACCTCCTCGCTGATCAACAATAACCGATGGCGCCTCATTAAAATACCCGGTCTCATGAAGTTCGGGGTCATCCCGATCTACTTCATTTTGAAAATTAAAGATAAGATCGTTTTTTACCGACCTATGGCCCGTATTTGCAGGCTTCCCAACCTTTTTCATCACTGGGCCTCGCTAATGGGCCATATACTTGAGCCTCAAGACAATACATGATCCACAAGGAAACCCTTTACAAAAAGGAAACTGAATCCTTATAAGTATGGAATTCTTCTTAAAAGTTTGTGACAAAAGGACTCATTCCTTAAATAAAGGAAGTTATGGGCTTTTTCAGTCCTATAAATACAGTTCTTTTCATATCAAAATATTCATTCACAATTCTTTACGTTTTTCCAGTTAAATATTCTCTCTACCTTTTTCCAGAAAACTAATTGTCACACCGGAGGGGCGACGAGGAGTCTCCTCCTCGCCTTTTTTGCAGGTCATCCCAGGCGAGTTCATCATCTTTTCCAGCAATCAATTGTCATCAGATTCTGCCACGTCAAGGTTAAGATTTTTGATAGCATCAATTGGCGTCGTCTGAGGGAAGAGATACAACTAGCCATGGTTAATAGACGTCAAGCCCGTCCCTCCGCATCCACTGGTCAATCCCTTCCGACCAACACCTCGGCTGTGGATGATAATCCTCCACCTCTTGAAGATGTTAGGGAAGAACAAAACCCAGAGGCCACTCCAGACAATGAACCTGTTAGTCGGGAAGATTTCAACGAACTTCAGCAGCAGCTCCGAGAACTTCGTCAAGCTCTTCAACAACATAACAGTCATCAAGCACAACCTGACTCGAACACTCCTGGCACAATTCCCAGGGAAGATCTCCAGCCAGCTAATCCTATGGCTGACAACTCCCCGGGAATTAGGGGTGCCCATCCCATGACAGAAGGATCTGCCAACTTGACACAGCAAGAGCTCTCAAGAATCATTCAAGAAGGAATAACTGATGGAATACGACAGAACACCCAAGGTCGGACGTCATTCATAAGAAGAACCCCCTTTACTCCTGAAATAACATCATTTCCCTTACCAGATCGATTTAAATATCCTCGGATAAAGGAATACGATGGAACAAAAGATCCTAACAACCACTTGAATACCTACATTGATGTCATGGACATGCAGAATGCTCCCGATCAGATTCTGTGCAAGGCCTTTCCGCAAACCTTGACAAATTCAGCTCGAGACTAGTTTTCTACGATACCTCCAGGGTCCATCTCTTCCTTTGCAGATCTTACTGAGAAGTTCAATGCTTTCTTTGCAAGTAGCAAAAGGATCAAGAAGACCGCCGCATTCCTTATGCAGTTGAAGCAAGCTCAAAATGAGACACTACGAGAGTTCATGACTCGGTTTAACGCTGAAAGACTTCAGATTCCAGATCTCCATATATCATCGGAAATTTCAGCCCTTACCATGGCTATTCGAGGCCCGGAATTTCGAATGTCCCTGTCCAAAAACCCGCCTTCAAATGTAACGGAGCTTCTCAGAAGAGCCGAAAAGTACATAAACATGGAGGAAACACTTTTGTCAGTTCGGGCACAGGATCAAGGGCATGGAGCAATAACACAATCTTCACAATCAACAAGGCAGGGGAATAAAAGGTCAAGACAGGAAGATGAGAAGAATTCTTCCCGAACTAACTCGAAGGGGAATAACAATGGGCATCAGAGGTTAACTCCGCTAAACGCACCCCGATCCCACATTCTCATGAAAATCAAAGGACGTGAAGATTTGCGTTGGCCCAAGCCTATCAAAGGGAAGATCGACGAAAAGAATCGACATAAGTATTATAACTTTCACAAGAGCCCGGGCCATACCACGGATGAGTGCAGAACTTTGAAACAGGAGATAGAAGCCCTCATAAAAAGGGGCTTCCTGGGGCACTACATAAAGAGAGACAATAAAGAGCATGGAAAGGGGGAAGAGAATAGCAAATCTGCTGGCATCATGAATTTTATCGTCGGAGGAATAGCATCTGGAGGTGATTCGAATAATGCACGAAAGAACCATGCCCGTGCACTGAGTGATCGGGAAGAAAGGTCGGGATGTCATGACCATGAGGTCTCGAACAGCATCAGCTTCAGCAATGCTGACATGGAAGAGATTTCTTATCCTCATGACGATGTTGTTGTTATCAGTGCAACTATCGCCAATTTTGATGTCGGGAGGGTGCTAGTTGACAATGGGAGCGTAGCCAACGTTCTTTCCTTGGAAGCTTTCAATCAGATGCAAATTCCCAAAGACCGACTTCGATAGGTCATTACTCCCCTACCTGGGTTTGGAGGAGGAACCGTGAAACCCGAAGGGCTAATTGACCTTCCCACTTCACTAGGATCAGAAGAGAAGCATGTAACGAAGATGACTCCGTTCCAAGTCGTCAAAACTCCTATGGCCTACAATGCTATCCTGGGAAGGCCATTCTTGAACAGCCTCAAAGCTATAGTATCAACTTATCACCTGGAAATCAAGTTCCTAACTTCCACAGGCATAGCAACTATTCAGGGAAATCAATCGGTAGCCAGAAGTTGCTATATCAACTGCATTGGAAAAAATAAGATAGATCTGATGTCAATAGAACTTCCTCTCGAAGAAAGAATGTCGCCAGTAGAGGAGTTGGAAGAGGTTCATGTCTCAGAAGGGAAGAGCTTCACAATCGGGAGGAGTTGTCACAATGTTTAAAGAAGAATATCGATGTATTTGCATGGAGTGCTGAAGATATGCCCGGGATAGATCCCGAGCTTGTCGAACACAGGCTGAACGTCATGCCTGACACGAAGCCCGTAAAACAGCGAAGAAGACAGTTTGCCACAGAAAGGAGGCAGATAATAAAAGAGGAAGTAGATAAGCTCTTAAAAGCAGGGTTTATCAAAGAGGTGAAGTATCCAGAGTGGCTAGCCAATGTGGTCTTGGTAAAGAATCCAAATGGAAAGTGGCGAGTTTGTATAGACTTCACAGACTTGAATAGAGCATGTTCGAAAGACAACTATCCTCTTCCCAGGATCGACAGGTTGGTGGATTCCACATCAGGATCTAAACTTTACAGTTTCTTAGAAGCATTCTCGGGATATCATCAGATTTGAATGGCACAGGAAGATCAGGAAAAAACTTCCTTCATGGAAGATGAAGGAATATACTGCTACAAGGCCATGCCGTTTGGGTTGAAGAATGCGGGAGCTACTTATCAAAGATTGGTTAACATGGTCTTCTCCAGACACATCGGGCTTAATATTGAAGTCTACGTTGATGATATGGTCGTAAAAAGCTCAAGAAAGAAAGACCACATTGCTGACCTTGAGGACATATTCAGTACACTTAGAAAACATCGGATGAAACTAAATCCTGCAAAGTGCGCCTTCGGAGTAGGCTCGGATTCATGATCACTCAGAGAGGTATCGAAGCTAATCCAGATAAAATTTCAGCCCTAGCATCCATGGAACCTCCCCGAAAAATCAGGGAAGTGCAGAAGTTAATAGGAAGAGTAGCAGCATTGGGTAGATTTATGTCAAGGGCAGCGGACAAATGTTTTCCCTTCTTCAAAACTCTTCGAGGAAATAAGGACTTCAGATGGGATGAGGAATGCGAGGTCTCCTTCAGGAAGTTGAAAGAATACTTGGGAACACCTCCGATACTGGTAAAACCAAATCCAGGGGACAATCTGTTTTTATATCTAGCAGTATCTGATCATGCAGTGAGCGCCGTTTTGGTCAAAGAAGATGAGAAGATTCAAAAACCGATATATTACATCAGTAAGATGATGTTGGTCGCAGAAACCCGATATACACTGGCAGAGCAGCTCGCACTTGCCTTGGTTACAGCAGCAATAAAGTTAAGACCGTACTTTCAAGCCCATGCCGTAACTGTCCTCACAAATCAGCCCTTGAAGCAAATCTTGCAGAAACCAGATGTATCCGACCATCTACTCAAGTGGTCAATCGAGCTTGGAGAGTATGATATCGAGTTTAAACCACGACCTTCCATCAAAGCACAAGTCTTGGCCGACTTCATCGCCGACCTCTCACCAAGTCCTCGGGGGCCAACAGGTCATGACAGGGAAGAGACCACATGGACCTTACAAGTAGATGGAGCATCGAATGCTGCGGGCTCGGGGGCCGGAATCATATTAAAGAAAGACGATGGCACAATGGAAATTTAGTGTGCAATACGGTTTGACTTCCCAGCAACCAATAATGATGCAGAATATGAGGCCGTAATCGCTGGACTTCAAGCAGCACAACATCTAGGGGTCGAGCACGTCAAGGTCCTAAATGATTCACAATTGGTGATAGAACAGGTAAACTGAACTTTTGAAGCAAAAGACGAGAAAATGTTATCTTATAGGATGATGGTCTTAGACTTGCAAAGGAGGTTCAAGTCTTGCTGCATAGACAAAATTCCAAGGTCCTCCAATCACAAAGCAGATGCTTTGTCAAGACTTACTTCTTCAAATCTAGACCACTTGGAGAGGACTGTGTTTGTACGAACTCTTCATGAGCCTAGTATCGTACAGCGACCCGAGGTCATGGATATTACAGATCAAGAGCCCAATTGGATGGATCCAATAATTGAATATCTAACATCCGGAAAGTTTCCAGATGATAGAGTAGAGGCCAGAAAAATCAAAGCAAGAGCCTCGAGATATACTTTGCTGCAGAATACTCTGTTCCGTCGAAGCTTCACACTTCCTTATCTGCGATGCCTAACTCCAAAAGAAGCAGCTCTTGCTATGGCCGAGGTTCATGAAGGAATTTGTAGAGGACACCAGGGAGCAAGAGCTCTAGCACTAAAATTGATAAGATACGGGTACTACTGGCCGAATATGAAGAAAGACGCCCTCAGTTATGTAAAAGCCTGTGACAAGTGCCAAAGATTCGCAGCCCGATTACATCAACCTGCGGAAGAACTGTCCTCGATATTGTGCCCATACCCTTTCGCCCAATGGGGAATCGACATACTCGGACCTTTCCCTATAGCCCGGGGTTAGGTCAAGTTCTTGGCAGTTGCAGTGGAATACTTCACTAAGTGGGTGGAAGCCGAACCGTTAGCCGTAATCACAGAACAAAAGTTGGAAGCATTTGTGTGGAAATCAATAGTTTGTCGTTTTGGTCTTCCCAAGATATTAATAACAGATAATGGGCGTCAATTTGAGTGCCAAGCCTTCAAGCAATTCTGTAAAAACCTGGGAATAGAACAGAGGTTGACCTCCGTTTCGCACCTGCAGAGTAACTGGTTAGCTGAGGTTACAAACAGGCTCATCTTACAAGACTTGAAAACTCGCCTTGGCAGTGCCAAGGGAGATTGGCCTGATCTCCTCCCCGAAGTACTTTGGACCAATCGAACCACGTTCAAAACAGCGACGGGGGAAACCCCATTCATGTTGCCTTCGGGATGGAAGCTGCTGTCCCCGTAGAAGTAACAATTCCAATTTTCCGTATTATGGCTACATGGTGGCCCGACCACATCAAAGGACAGAGAGAAAGTCTGGATCTTCTAGAAGAAGTCAGGGAAAATGCATCATTAAGAATAGCATCTTACCAGCAGGCCATGTTTAAGAAGTTCAATATCCAAGTAAAGAAGAGGGAATTTAGAATGAGAGATCTTGTACTTCGCCGCAGTGAGGTTGCCGGTCATCAACCATGGAAACTTGGGCCTATTTGGGAAGGACCTTATGAAGTCATCCGAAAGGTGGGCAAGGGCTCATACATCCTCCGCACAATGGATTCAAAACCTCTTCCTCGGCCATGGAATGTGGAGAACTTGAAGCCATACTACAAGTGATCATATTTTTGTTAATACCAAGTCATTTAGTCCTAGTAAGGTCGGACCTGCGCGTCCATTTTTATTTTTGCTTTCGGACTTGCACATATTATGGTCGGGCCTGCGTGCCCATTGTTCTGTCTTTCAGTATCAGGGACGGATACTCTTTTTCCTTATCCAGATTTTTTCCTAATGGGTTTTTCTGGGTAAGGTTTTAACAAGGATCATTCAGTCCCCTTTAATAAAAGTACTTCTTCCAAAGAATGAGCACTACAAAGATCAGATATCGGAATAATTTACAAGGTCATTCACATGACCTTACAAATTATTTCCCATCAAATAATTTACAATGTCTCATGGCAAGACTTTACAAATTATTCTTCCACGAATAATTTACAAGGTCTCATGGCAAGGCGTTACAAATTATTTCCCATCAAATAATTTACAATGTCTCATGGCAAGACTTTACAAATTATTCTTCCACGAATAATTTACAAGGTCTCATGGCAAGGCGTTACAAATTATTTCCCATCAAATAATTTACAATGTCTCATGGCAAGACTTTACAAATTATTCTTCCACGGATAATTTACAAGGTCTCTGGCAAGGCGTTACAAATTATTTCCCATCAAATAATTTACAATGTCTCATGGCAAGACTTTACAAATTATTCTTCCACGGATAATTTACAAGGTCTCATGGCAAGGCGTTACAAATTATTTCCCATCAAATAATTTACAATGTCTCATGGAAAGACTTTACAAATTATTCTTCCACGGATAATTTACAAGGTCTCATGGCAAGACGTTACAACATGACTTTACAAATTATTTCCCATCAAATAATTTACAATGTCTCACGACAAGGCGTTATGAATTACTTCCAAATAAGAAATTCCAAGTTAAGAAAGGTCGGGGTAGCTCGGGCTCTCATTGACCGACCCTTGTGAAAACTACGTCCATTTTACCAAGTTATGAATACGACCCCTTCCTGACAAATTTATCCTAAAAGATCGGCATAACCCGACCTTATTAAACAATTCTTGTGATTTTTTCCTAGTAAAAAAACATGATCCTATCTTTGAGAAAATCGCCTAGAAAGGATCGGATTTATGACGAGACGTTGCAAATTATTTCCAACAAGTAATCAGCATGACTCTATCTTCGTAAAAATGCTATAAAGGATCGTCACGCCCGGTCTCTCTAATTGCTATCAATCATAAATTTTGATCGCATAGTTAAGAGCTCGTTCAAATCCCGATCATCTATAAAAATGGATTGGGCACTTAAAGTGACTATTCACATATCATTGAAACACAAGTAAAAGGTGGGAGCATTGACAAAAAATAAACATTCATTCATGGAAAATTACAGGCTATCCTCAAGGCATACCCCGGGTTTGTATACATTCAGAAAAAGGGGTACAAAAATAAAACTTGAATTGAAGTTAATATAATTGGCTAGGTGAAATCGGGATTCCCAACTACTTTACAATCGTATATAAAAACAAAAGCAATTTCGCAATTTTATTTCTTTAGTTTAATTCTTTAGTTGTAGTTAACAATCTCAAACAAATTCGTCCGTTCAAAAAGAGTTAGGAACTGACATATTTCGGTACTTAATAGCAGTCCTCGTGGGACGATAATCCGGACTCTTAGGTCCACTTTATTACTTCTCACGACCCGTGCACTTGCGGGGATATCTTGCATCGCGAGATATCAGGTGAACACTTATACTCTTTAGACCCCTTGAATTTTTCAACTGCTAGTGCTCGGGTTTGGAGCTCCCCCTCACGAGCCAGCTTGAGCTCTTCCTCCAAGCGTTTACTTTGGTCACAGACTGATTCCCGCTCTTGGACAGTCGCCTCAAGCTCAAGCTTCACCTTCCTGAGCTCTTCCTCGGCAGCATTAGCCCGGGTCGCTTCATATTGGATGGAGTGAACCAACTAGCTGGCGGTCCCTCCCCGTTCAATACTTTGATTCGCAACACCTCGGGTAATGCTGAGCATCTGGAAATCGAGAGAATAAGTTAGAATAAAATTTAGCTGAATGAAAGCTAAGTAGTAGTAGGACACCCCAAACCATACCTGAAGTGCTGCGCTCATTATATGTTCCACTCCTCGCTCTAACCCGATCTCGTATTGGTACTTCTTTACAAGATCAGGGTGGAGAGAATCTTGGAGCCTCTTTCGGCAATCTGTCAGGGAAGGGTTCTCAGCCTCGAGCTCCGAATCAGAGGGCGGGGGTGCCCGACCCCTCTGCTGCCGTTCCACCCTGGCACGAGGAGCTTCAGCAGCCATGTTAGAAGATTGGCCCGGGCCTGAAGCGGAAGCTCTTGACTTCTTTTGGGGACGTCGTCGAGTCACCCCGTCCATTGTCCTTTTGTTCCGAGACACTTGGGCCTTATTCAGAGCAGCCTCCTTCAGAGCCTCGGAGTCGAAAGCCATCCCTGAAACAAAAAATACATGTCGGGTTAGTTAGATCTCCTATAAATAAGACAAACCAAGATTACAAGTAGAAGTGCTGTTTTTACATCGAACCCTACCGGGCTGGAGACCAAGGCCAACTATATCAAGGATGTCATTATTCACAAGGTCATTGTCCTCCTCGGCCAATAGACCAAAGTCGCACACCCTTACAGTTCCTCATCCTATTGAAGCTATCTACGTCGGGTTTCCTAAAGGTCGGCCAAAAAATGTTGTCCCCTTCTCTTGGCTTAATAAAGAAAAATTTTTCTTTCCAGTACTTAATGGAGGATGGAACTCATGGAGCTTCAAATCTACCCTTCCCGCACAAGTAAACAAAGGAATTACACTGGGGAAGAAACTTGAGTTCCAAAAGACATTTACAAAGGTTGACAGTAGGTTCTATTCCCAAACTCCTACACAGAATAAAAAAGTATACAGGATCCTCCACCCATTTGGAGCGAGCTGACCCGACAAAATGCCCGTGGTTAGCAAGAAGTCCACAAAAATATAATGGAGTGGGAATCGAAGCCCGGCCATTAAGGCCTCGTGAAAAACTACTATTTCCCCCTCCCGACAATGATAAAGGTACTCATATCTATCAGGAACCCTTGCCGTATACCTACCCACCAGGTTATACCTCCTCATATCTACCTCGATCATGTGTTCTTTCATTTTGTTGAAAAATGTTGGAAATTCGAGGTCGGCCTCTCTCGGATCTCTATCTACCCCGGGATCATTTTCCGACTCATTATCCTGAGGACTGGTCGGGTTCGTAGAAACCTAGAGACTCGACCTCTAATGGTTCGTCTAAGTTTTCTATTTCCCTAAGGTCGCCCACAGGAACCCGCCAGCCATTACGTTAATAAATAATAAAAATAGAAAGAGAGGTCGGGGTAGGTCGAGCTTACCTAAGTACTAAGAGGATATTGTTGGAGTAGCCGTGATAACCCGAAGAGTTCTCTGATCGCTATTTTTCGCAAAGTAAAATGAATGAGGCTATGGGGACCACATATATATAGGCAAAATAGGCGGGAAAATTTCAAAATTCAAAAGTTATTTTTTCTGCCACGTGTCAACATCTAGGAAATTCTTTTATGGCTAAAGCAATAAATATGATGAGTTGGAAAATTTAATATAACAGCTGTCATGCGCCCAGAAATCTTGTCCCGATCTCTAACGTACGGGGTCCAACGATCGGTATTATTTTCCTACTCCCTAAATTTACGGAGAATTCCACGACCCGACCTATCGAGGTCATGGTCTTCCTTTGACCGACCTATTACCGAAAGCTCCATGGTCGACAGATGGCCGACCTCCTCGCTGATCAACAATAACCGATGGTGCCTCATTAAAATACCCGGTCTCATGAAGGTCGGGGTCATCCCGATCTACTTCATTTTGACAATTAAAGATAATATCGTTTTTTACCGACCTATGGCCAGTATTTGCAGGCTTCCCAACCTTTTTCATCACTGGGCCTCACTAATGGGCCATATACTTGAGCCTCAAGACAATACATGATCCACAAGACAATACATGATCCACAAGGAAACTCTTTACAAAAACGAAACTGAATCCTTATAAGTATGGAATTCTTCTTAAAAGGTAAGTTTATGACAAAAGGACTCCTTCCTTAAATAAAGGAAGTTATGGGCTTTTTCAGCCCTATAAATACAGTTCTTTTCATATCAAATTATTCATTCACAATTCTTTACGTTTTTCCAGTTAAATATTCTCTCTACCTTTTTCCAGAAAACTAATTCTCACACCGGATGGACGACGGGGAGTTTCCTCATCGCCTTTTTTGCAGGTCATTCCAGGCGAGTTCATCATCTTTTTCAGCAATCAATTGTCATCAGATTCAGCCACGTCAAGGTTAGGATTTTTGACAGCATCATTCTCGTTTTGGCATATCCTCAAGTGTATAAAATACACTTATCATTTCACATGGCTTAAGTTCACGTACGTAGTTTCATGTATATGTTTTATTCATATAAGTTATGTAGACAGAGCAAGTCGACACTTGAAATATATATAAATATATATATTCAACTCAGAGAATTGATAATATATATCCAATAAACATCAACATTATACCAAATCCGTTTTAACTCATTGTGACTGATCCTTGCTTTGACCTTCCAATCACGTCAATTTCAAAATCTTCTATTCTATTTTCTTTTCTTCTTCTGTTTGCCACTTTAACTTGTAGAAAATGAGAGGAGGTTCAATCATGGATGAAAAATGTATGGGTTGAGACTTGAGAGTACCTTCACTTTTCTTTCTATTTTGCTGGAAATAAGGCTTTGTTTAATAGGGAAGGAGGGATTATGGTGAAAATAAAATGAATTCCCGTAAATTGAATTCTTGAGAATTCATTTTTCTAGGAATTAGAAGTTTTATGTGTTTGATTAGTTTAATTTTTTAGGTGAAAAAAGTGGGGGGAATTTTTCAAGTTTTGTTGTTTGATTGACATTATTTTCCATGACGGAAAATAAAGCAAAATATAGCTATTTTAATCCAATTTTTTTATTTTTTCACATATTTGTACTAAATAATAATAATATTAACTTTTAGAAAAATAAATAAATCAATTAACAATAAAAATGATCAAATGTGACGTAGAAGTGTTTGCCAACTAACATGGAAGCCATTTATCTGGTAAACAAAGGGAAAATGAATTCTTGAAAATCAAGGCAAAGGACAACACTTGAGTTTGAGCTGAAAACCATTCGCCATATAATTTATTACCTATCAAACATGTCAAAAACTTGAAAAATGGCAAAACAATTCCATATTGCAAGGCAAACGTTGGTTATCAATCAGGGCCTAAATGTATCTTCATTTTATGGTGAGAAAAAATTCTTTTGAAGATTCAAATAATGAAATTGACCATTTAAAAACGTCTTTAATATCTCTGTTTGGATCACTTTAGGTGATTATAAATCAATTTATTTGATTTTTCGAGGTAAGATGTGTGGTTAAAAATTGAAAAAGGAAAATATGTGTGATTAAAAAGTGATTTGAGAAATTGTATAGATTATAAATTAATTTATAATCACTTTACCAAACAGAGGCCAAATTGAAGTAATCACGGAATATTTCGGAACATCTTTCAATTCAAAAAACCCATTGCACGATAAAAATCACAATAGAATTAAGAATCATTATTACAACAAAGAGTACACACAAAAAAAAACGTATGATAACTATAAAGTGTTTTTATTTTGTAACAATTTTTGATTCAAATACTGTAAGAATCCTTGGAATTCGTAAGTAGGTTGACTTTTAATTGATTTTCTGCTGTGAGTTTGACTCTCTGAGTTTCCTTTCACCAGATAATAGTTTAGCAAACCTGTAATGCACAAGATAAGCAAAAATAAGTAGCTTATTCGATGGATAAACAATTATAACTAATGCAAGTAGTTTATGCTCATGTGGTTTATGCAATAGGGAATTGTACTTTATCAAAGCCACTTCATTTGTCCCACCATTGGCAATGGGCTCATCGTTTCCTGTCTGAAAATTGACTCTGGCAACAGGGGCCTTCAGTAAATTCTGCCCAATGTTCACAAGATCTGCTAGATTCTTCTCCGTGATAACATCGATTGAGGATGTCACACCGGTCAAGGTGTCATCCTGCATAAAACGAGGCTTGTTTACGGATCTCAACCTATAGGCCGTGCTGGTGGGCCGGCCCAAGTCAAAAATGAGGTTTATATGGAACTATTTTACTACGTGTACATAATAGTTTGTATAATGATTTATATATGTGCGATGAAGTGAAAAGAGTTATGCTAATCTGCCCACCACAATTCTACAACACCAGGTATTACCCCTTAACATGTAGGTGGGGATGCTCATTATGAGGCCGGTCTCACACCCACCTTTATGAAAGGGGCACCCCGATATGATAGAATGGGGTGGGTAAAGTAGCATAATTCGGTGAAATATGATTGTATCAGAATTTTTTGAAAAAAAAAAAAAAAAAAAAAAAAAAAAAAACCTTCTCTCAATCTCTTTTGATACCTCATCAATATGTAAACCATTATGGAATTGATTTATTCTCACCTGAATACGGAGGTATTTGTCTTCATTATGCAGTGCTTGGAAGATGACCGATATGAAGTAATCCACCATGTCAGCAGGAGCTTGCGTAAAAACATCGACTATTGGGGACGAATCTCCTTGTTTGAACCATCCAAAAATGCCCCATTTGGCTGCCATTTCAGCACTATATTTCTGTTCTTGTTTTGCCCTTCCCGTGCCTAATGAGATCACCAGCAGTCGCCCATAGTCGAGTGGCTGAATTGGAGAGAAATTTGGATCGCTTCTCGACGCTTGTTTCGTCACTTCTCTTATAGCAACCAAAGCCTGCACTAAAGATTGACGATGAAATTTGCCCAAGTACAAATACAATGGGAGCTTGTTTGATACGATGTTTAGATAAGTAAGATTCAACAGTTATATATTTTTTTCTTTTGGTTAACATTGATCATATTTACAGTACTACCGGATTATTTGCTGCGACACCACCATCTATAAGATTGAACTCCCCAGGGTTTCCAGAGCTGTCAGTACCATTCTTGAAATAATAAGCTGGAAATACCGTTGGCGCAGCAGATGTTCCAATGCTTATATCAGACACTAGAGCATCCAAGTGTGGCAAATTGTTCAACTGCATCAACAATACTATCTGTTAAGATCATCATCTCTTTGCATTGGAAAAGATGATCGATCTTAGAGCATGTTTGGTAAAACTGTTTTTTTCACCTCAACTTTTCAAAATCAATATCAACCATCAATTCTTATTGAAGTCAGCGATTTCTTACTTTTCAAATATTTTTAAATCACACATTCATATAAAAAAAAAAAAAAATTCTAAAATTTTTTTTAACTGAAGATAATAATCGAATTTCAATAATAGCCTTTCCAAACGAACAACTACATTACAAGGCATGTTGAGGAGGGAGAGGGAGAGAGAGACCTCAAAAGAGGAGAATATAATTGGTTGCAGAAGCTTTATGTCAAATGTTGGGATGACTACATTGGTTAAAGTTTGGTGCAACCTAGTCTGTCCTAAATTCTCCCTTATCAGTTGATGAAGGTATTTCCCGTCAAACTTTGGAGATCCTAATGAAACAAGAGTACTTGCAACTGACCCACACCTGCAAAATATGAAAAATTCTGAACTTTTGTACCAAAAAAATCAAACACGAAGACAATATTAAATACCACTTCTGAGGGAATATTTTAGGCCCGTGTTTCGTGTAAAATGGAACGATATCTTTAGCAGCCATAACGGGACGATTATTAGCGTCCGGAGCGGTTAACATGGCAGTTATTAGACCTCCTGTGCTTGTTCCCGCAACAATGTCGAAGTAATCCGCAATTCTTGCGTGTTCTCCATCCAATTTCTGTCCCATAAATTTCACCATTTGTTAGACTATTTTCTTCTACATAAACCCTTATTTGATTCAATAACTTATAGATGATTGAATCACTCAATAAAGTTTACTAGTATATCTGCATGTCTTTGCTTCTAATGGGAAGTTTTATCATTGAAAATACTAGCAATGTTCGGTACGGTAACGAACTAAGAGTCGTACGTACCTGAAGTTCCGATTCAAGAAATTCAAGAATAGTGGCAGGAATGATGCCCCTGATGCCACCTCCATCAATGCTTAGAATGGTGATCAGATTTCCATTAGTTGGTGGAGGAAGCATTTTATCAATAGTAAATGATGATTTGAGATAATAATGGAATATCAAAGGCTAAAGCTGCTGAATGATTGGGTATTTAAAGAACAAAAAATTGGTATTTTCAAAATTTTAATTCCATTTTATGTTAATCAATGTATAGTTTTCTGTGTAATCTTGCCAACCACAAATAAAAGAAAGTTTTAATTAAAAAATTGTTAAACATCTTAAAAAAAATTATCTTTACTTACACAATGTTGTTCACAATAAGGATGACAATTGTTGATGTGGAAGTGTTTGTTGTTATTGATTAAAAAGATAATGTGATGTGTGAAAAAAAGGATTATGCCATATAAACTAATTGTCATCCTGATTGTTGAATGCATTGTGAGGGTACCATAATTAATTCTTCAAATTCTTATGCCGTGTACAACATATTTTGCTTATTTTTAGCTACTAAGTCAAACGTTGTACCTTAAGTAATTATTTGAACATCCAATAAATGTTCCAATTAAAGACACCCTAACGAACAAAGACATTTGTTGGTCCTCTTTGAAATGTAGTGCTTTTTGATTTTAATAATAATAAAATGATATAATTGTAAAAACACATACCAATTATTTTGCCAATGAAAGGATATTTATTCACTAATATTTTTTTTTTATGCTTCAAAAATACGTACTAACTTATTCAGTCCCAGTTTAGTAGTGAAAACAAATTTTTAGTAACTTTTAATAAAAATTAATGAAATATATGATTGAAAAATTATAAATTATTATTAAAATTAATTGTTGACTTTTATGACCTGTAATTGTTCTAGTGAGTATCCGATCCCACACATATCAACTCCAACCGAACTAATAATTTCTTTAGCAATCAAACCATGGTAGTTGGTTGCATTAATTAAACAAGGTCCCTAAATTAATATTAGGCTGCTTGTTTGATAGCGATAGTGAAATTTGGGTGAAAAGAAAATGAATTTTAGGGAATTGAAAGTTTAATGTGTTTGATGATTTAATTTTTTAGGTGGAAAAAGTGAAATTTTTTTAATTTTTGTTGTTTGATTGAAATTAGTTTCCATTAAAAATAAAGCAAAATTTAGCTGTTATAATCAAGAAATATATTTTTTATTTTTATTTTATCACACATTCGTACTTGATAATAATAATATTAATTTTTAGGAAAAAAATAAATTAATTAACAACAACAAAAATAATCAAACGTAACTAAAACTTGGAAAGAATAGTTGCCAAGAAAAAAAAATTTCCTCTACTGGATGGAAACTATTTTCCTCAAAAAGTGAGAAAACTGGCGCGAGTTTCATTTGTGAAAATTATTTTTCAAGAAAAAATTGTGTTCTCAAACACCAAAAGTTGAGAAAAAGATGGAATTCATTTTCCTTTTCCATGCCAAATTCCCTCAATCAAACGCAACCTTAATGAAACATACAGTTTGAAGAAGAAAAAAAATTTGCCTTAAATTGTAACTTTGTTTCTTCGATATTTTTCTTCATTTATTTTTTAGAAAACGACTAAACAAATGATTAATTTCCGTCTCTCCAACTTGCTATATTTTTTTTTTTTCAATATTCTATCTTTATTTTCTTGCTCTCTTCTTTTTCATTGCTTTCTTCAATTTTTCTATGAAAATAGATTCAATATAAAATTTTATAGAAAAATAATAATTAAATTGTACCCAAACAAAGAATAATTAAACAAAGTAATAGTAGAATTTTCTCAGAAAGAATTGTAAGAAAGTAAGACTAAACCTCCATAAATGAATAAAACAAAAAAAATGCATGCAAAAATAAGAAAGTTAGTCATCTGATTCTTAAAGAAGGAAAATCCGATCTATCCAGTCGAACGATCCCCTTTATGGTGCAAACCAGCTCCTCTTCATATATCATTTTAAAGCATTTTTCTGTGTCCCAATGGCCCCATCTAATTTGCCACCCCATTACCTTCTCTCCATATATGCGTTATAGTCGTCGTCACTAGGTTTATTCTGATGTTAATAGCTTCCAAATAATATTGTATATTCCATGATCCTTTGTTAATAGCTTTACAAGGTGAAAAATCAGCCATAGAATCTACTTCAATCCAGACATTTTGGTATCCAAGATCAGCACAAGTTTTTAATCCTATGTCCAGCGCCCTTATCTCAGCTTCGATAATATTGACTGTTCCATAGAAATTTCAGAATCCCCATAATTCCTTTAATATTGATGCACCTCTTTGATTCCTTCTTCACATATGTACACTACCAAAGATTTATGGGCTTTTATCATCAATTAAAGTCCAAAACTTATTTTGGGTCAAAACCCCAACATCATAGTCATGTATGAATGTGAGATAAGAAAGAATAATAATCATGAAATTTCTGTAGCAATAAATCAAGCATATTATATAATAGTGTAATTTCACATGGCTTAAGTTCACGTTAGGGGTATAAACGGTTTGGTTTGAAAGATTTTTTATAAATTTTCAAATCAAACAATTTAAAACGGTTTGACGTTTTTCAAACCCAAACTAAACCCAACCATTTAATTTCCTAAACCAAACCATTTTTTTGCGGTTTGGTGTGGGTTTAAACCATGATTTGTAAACGAAAAATTGAAATAATTTTTTTTAGTATTCTCCAGCTTCTGCTTTTTTGTCATTTTTTTTTTTTTTTTAATTACAAAATAACAGGTTTTTTTTATTACAAAATAAAAGGTTAGCACTAAGCAGCCCTGTTATCATTTTCTTCACTGAACGAGTCCACAACAAAGCAAAGCAATCAAACAACCATTTTATGTTTCTGTAGCCACTAGCCAGTGCATTTCAAGGATCAAATTCACAAGGGACCAAATAAATTTCACCATATAGGAGTAATCACAGAAGTAGGTTACCAGAATTGATTAGCCATAACATTTACGAACTGATGAAATCAAAGAAGAGATCGATCGAGTAAGAGACAACCATACGTTTATCATCAAATAGCTACTTGCTTAAATTGTTTTAAAATGACTACTGGCTTAAATTGTTGGAGGGAGCTGGACTAGCTGGAGCAGTGGAGAATTGTTTTGCCAAATTCTGCCAAAAAAATTTCGTAAAATAATACTGTAATTTTTTTATTAATTAATAAATATTAATTGTAATTTAATTTTTTTCTTTTTTGCGGGTTGACGGCTTGAAACGAGTTTTGAAAAGTGAAATCTAAATCAAACCATTTCAAAGCGATTTGGTTTGAATCAAAATCAATACGTTGACGGATCCAAGTGTATCCGAATCAACAGTTTCAAAACTGCGATTTTAATTCGATTTAACGATTTGACGGATTCGATTACACCCTTAGTTCACATACGTAATTTCAAGTATATGTTTTATTCATAAAAGTTACATAGACGAAGCAAGTCGGCACTTGAAATATATAAACATATTCAACTCACATAATTGATAATATCTATACAATAAACATATTCACCAACATTATACGAAACCTGTCTTTAACTTATTGTGGCTGATCCTTGCTTTGACCTTCCAAACACGTGAATTTCGAAATCATCATCATCATCATCTTCATCATCTTCTTCTTCTTCTTCTTCTTCTTTAACTAGTAGAAATTGGGAGGAGGTTCAATATTGGATGAAAAATGTTTGGGTTTAGACTTGAGACAGTACCTTCACTTTTCTTTCTATTTTTTCTGGAAATAAATTGATGCGGACATCACATTTTGTTTAGGCCTTTGTGGGGACCAATTTTACTTAACATCTTTCTGTGGACTTATGTCAATTTCTGGGCTTTAATTATGTTTTTTGTTTATTGGGCATATATTTGGGCTGGCCAAGCCCATTGACATATAGGGTTATTTTGCTATTTAAATAGTTGTAATTTGTAATGAAAAGGAGATTGATGAATGTATGAAAATATTGATGTGCTGCTCCCTCTCCTTCCCTCTTTACCTCCCTCTCGTTCTCTTTGCTTCTCCCCCTCTCTTCTCACTGTCTCTTCTTCTTTCTATATTGATCCTACATCAAAGTGGTATCAGAGCTAAACCTGGATTCTATAATGTCTACATCCCTAAGCAATATCCAACAAACACCACCTACCTGAAAGTTCTCAAACCGGAACCTCCAAAGCACCGACTCACTAATCAGTTGTCATCTTCATCAATCCATATTTAACCCAAGCAACTTCCTCGCCCCACATCACCGACTCACACCCCAGAAGAAGAGAAGGCAAATTCGAAAGTCCTAGCTTCGTTGCAGACAAAAAAAAAAGAATAATATCCGAGTTGCAACCGTACTTACCGTAGAAGAAACAGCGGCTGGTCAACGCCGGCGACCCCCAGCAGCGCGCGACCAGCGCCGGTGACCCCGGCAGCGAAGGCGAGACTGCGAATAGCTTTGCGATTCCTGTGTCGGATTGCTCGGCCCAATTTCAGTTTTAATGGGTGGTAATGGGTTCAGCCGATGGTGATAAATGAGCCTTATTCAATTTGTAGATACTGTGTATTATAAGTTGGGTCAGTCCAACTGAAAACATTTTTTGAAAATGGGCCTCATATGGGTTATCCTTGTTAGCTTGGGCCTAGGGTGTACAATTTGATTTAGTTATTTAAGTGTACGATCTGATTTAAAAAAAAAAAAATTCATTATTAAAAAAAAAAAAAAAAATTCGTTTTCTAACATTACTTTGTAGGTACTTTTTTCCTCCAGCTGATTGCAATAGCTATTTTTCTCATGTTGATTGCTGCATCTATTTGCTCCTATTGATTGACTTGACTACTTCTAAACCAGGGGAGTTACTATTTTACTGGTCTTGGCTTATATTACTGTTTCGTTTTAAAATAGCATCAACTACATTTTTGTGCTGCTGTTATTTTACTACTTGCCCTTTTTTGCATAATTGAAACCCGAGAAAAAAAAAAAAACCTACCTTGTTAAATTTTACCGTTACCTTACTCATTTTATGTGCTTAAGTGATGGCTCGTATTTGACTCTTGCTTCATTATTTTACATAGCCCAGCAGTATTAGCTTCCCATATTCTGACGTACGTAATCCCTCTAAAAAAAATTGTACTATTCGAACGAGTTGTTTATTGATCTCTCCATACAAGTCATTTAGTTGTGTTATAGTACATGCAGTTGCGTAGTGGTCGTTTTGTCATATCTAGCTCCGATAGTTTGCCCATGGACCCTGCTCAATTCGATGCCCTCACCCGACAATTCGTTCAACTTCAAGCCCAATTAGTGACTGTCCAAACTGAGGTGACTGCTACTCGTGAAGAGAATAGAGAGCTTGCTGCTAGGGTGAACAATTTGGAACGAGGCCCATCCTCATCGAAAGCTGATAATTCTGAAGCGTCCCATAATGTTCACTATCGCCATCGGGGAGGTGGACGATAGCATGGTTGACATGATCGAAGGGATGGAGAGCATGCTCGTGGGCGTGAACGAGGCCATGATCGTTTTGGTACTCTTTCACCGCCTCGTCATGAGGAGCGTTACTTTTGAAGCATCAAGTTAGACGCTCCTACCTTCGATGGGTGCTTAGACCCTATAGTTTTTTCCCAATGGATTCGAGACATGGACCGTTTCTTGTCCTAGTATGGACTCCCCGAGGATCGAAGAGTTCAGTTTTCCAGCTTGAAGTTAACTGGTAATGCCCAGCTCTTTTGGGAAAGCATTGAGGATCTCCTTGAAAGGCGTCGTGCACCTCCTGTTCGAAGCTAAGAGGAAATGAAGCGCCGACTTCAGGAGAAGTATTTACCCCAATCATACAGGGGTAATTTGTTAGACCAGTGGAATAACCTGACACAAGGAAATCGCCCAGTGACCGACTATGTTGCTCAATTTGATGAATTTCGAATGCGATGTCATGTCAGTGAGGATGAAGATATGACTTTGAGTAGGTTTAGACAGGGCCTGAGAGATGATCTTAAACGTGAACTTGTCCTTCGAGGTGTGACCACTCTTGATAATGCTTATTCCTTAGTTGGAGATTACGAGTTGGTTACTAAAATTCCATATGGAAGGCATCGTGATGAGCGTCCTTCCGCCTCGTCAGCCCCACCTCCTCCTGTCCCCGTCAAGTCCATTTTAGGACCCCCTCCACCTAAGGTACCTCTTGCCTTAGACAATAGAGGCAAGGTTCCTGATAATTCCAGGACCCCTTCTCGTTTGCAGTGCTTCAACTGTAAGGGCTTCGGACATATCTCCTCCAGGTGTCCGAGCTGAGCCTTAGTTATTGAGGAACAGAGGGATGTCGTAGGTGAGCCATTAGAAGATCAAGTCTATGAGCCTAATCTTGAAGAGTTTGATGATTTGGACGATATTGAGGATACCTTATTGGGATGCATTCAGACCCTTCCTACAGGTCTAGGTTCCGTGGCCCTAACTCCCGATACCTCCCGGCTAGGTGTCGTACGTTGTACCCTTACCCAGCCTAAGGGCGTTGATGATTGGCGTCGTCATGCTATCTTTCACACTTACATCAAGATCAATGATAAGGGTTGTAAGATTATTGTGGATAGTGAGAGTTGCATTAACGAAGTATTTGTGGCTACAGTAGTCCGCCTTGGGTTGAAACCAGTCCCTCACCCTCAGCCATATAACGTCTCTTGGGTCGACACTTCTTCTATTGCTGTAAAAGAGCGTTGCCTGGTACCCATTCAGTTTCTTGAGTATAAGGATCATATATGGTGTGACGTCATTCCTATGGACGTCGGACATGTTATTCTCGATCGCCCGTGGTTGTTTGATTTGGATGTGACTATCCATGGTCGATCAAACTCATGTTCCTTTGTCTTTAATGGAAAGAAAACCCACCTCAATCCTTTACCCCCTAAACCTTTTGAGTCACAGCAGGCCAAGAAATTTGGCGATCGGAAAGGATTGCATGTGATTAGTCCTACAGAATTTGAGCGTACACTTGTGGACGACTCTATCGTGTTTGTCGTGATTGTCATGGAAGCCCCATCAGATTCTCCATTAGTGACCTCTGTAGAGACCCAATCTCTTCTTCAAGAATTTCAAGATGTCTTCCCTGACGACCTCCCTGACCTATTGCCTCCTTTACGGGATATCCAACATGCTATAGATCTTGTGCCAGGCTCATCTCTTCCAAACTTGCCTCATTATAGGATGAATCCTACCGAGCACGCCGAGCTCCAAAGGCAGGTGGGTGAACTCCTTCATAAAGGATTCATCCGCGAGAGTTTAAGTCCTTGTGCGGTTCCCGCTCTTTTGACACCTAAGAAAGATGGTTCTTGGAGGATGTGTGTTGATAGTCGTGCCATCAATAAGATCACTGTTAAATATCGCTTTCCAATTCCTCGACTTGATGATATGCTGGATATGATGGCAAGTGCCACGAGCTTTTCCAAGATTGATTTAAAGAGTGGCTATCACCAGATTAGGATTCGCCCAGGTGACGAATGGAAAACAGCTTTTAAAACTAAGGATGGTCTTTACGAGTGGCTGGTCATGCCTTTTGGTCTAACAAATGCCCCTAGCAAATTTATGAGGGTGATTACACAAGCCCTTCGGCCTTTCATGGGTAAATTCATTGTCGTCTATTTTGATGACATTCTTGGGTACAGCAAAACTAGGGAACAACATCGTGATCATCTCATGCAGGTTTGTTCTACACTTCGTGCAACAAGCATGTATCCTAATGTGAAGAAATGTTCTTTCTTCACCGATAGAGTTGTCTTCCTAGGCTTCATTGTGTCCGCAACAGGAGTTTGTGCTGACCCCGGAAAGATTCAGACAATTGTAAGTTGGCCTGAACCCGAGACTTTACATGACATTAGAAGCTTTCATGGTTTAGCTACCTTTTATCGTCGTTTCATCAAGGGGTTTAGCACGATCATGGCTCCTATCGCGGAGTGCATGAAGGGAGGAGAGTTTCATTGGACGCAGGAAGCTGCCAAAGCCTTTAGGTTAATCAAAAGGCGCATGACCAAAGCTCCTGTTATGCGACTTCCTGACTTTTCCAAAGTTTTTGAGGTTGAATGTGATGCGTCAGGGGTAGGAATAGTGGAGTCTTAAGTCAGGAACGTCATCCTATTGCTTACTTCAGTGAGAAGTTAAACGATGCCAAACAACGGTACTCGACTTATGATAAGGAGTTGTACGCATTTGTACAAGCTTTGCGCTATTGGCGTCATTACTTGTTACCCCATAAATTTGTCCTCTATTCAGACCATGAGGCCCTTCGTTTCCTTAATTCCCAAAAACGTCTGAATTGTAGGCATGGGCGTTGGATCGAGTATTTATAGGCCTACTCTTTTGTTTTGACACATAAGAAAGGCATTGAAAACCAAGCAACTGATGCTTTAAGTCGGCGCATCTCCCTTTTGTCCGTCATGAATGTCAAGGTCATTGGTTTTGAAAGGCTCAAGGAAGAGTACGAATCATGTCCTGATTTCAAAAACATAATTCGGGGCTTGCAAAATGGCAATACGGATACTACTAATGGTTTCCGTCTCGAAGGGGGCTATCTTTTTAGATCCAATAAGTTGTGTATCCCTAGGACTTCAGTGAGAGACTTTATAATTTGGGAAAGTCATGCGGGCGGTCTAGCAGGACACTTTGGGTGTGATAAGACCATAGAGGAAATTGAATGTCAATTCTATTGGCCAAGTTTGAAGACAGATGTGGCTAAGATAGTTGGCTCGTGCAACACCTGTCAACGAGCCAAGCAAAAGAGGCAGAACACAGGTCTTTACACGCCTCTTCCAGTCCCCAGTTGTCCCTGGCAAGATGTTAGTATGGATTTCGTGTTAGGGTTACCACGCACTCCAAAGAAGCATGACTCTATTTTCGTCGTGGTGGATCGCTTCTCGAAAATGGCGCACTTCATTCCTTGTAGCAAAACTTCTGATGCTTCTAAAATCTCCAAGTTATATTTTCATGAGATAGTCAAGTTGTATGGTCTTCCTAAGACCATTGTCTCAGATAGGGATGTTCGTTTCACAAGCCATTTTTGGAGAACCCTATGGTGTATGGTTGGAACAAAATTGAAATTTTCTACTGCATACCATCCACAAACTGATGGTCAGACTGAGGTTGTCAATCGCAGTCTTGGTAATCTTCTAAGGTGTCTGGTCCAGGAAAATCTTAGGAATTGGGATTTGATACTCCCTACAGCCCAACTTGCATATAATAGTTCAGTGAATCGGTCCATAGGCATGAGCCCTTTTGAAGTTGTTCATGGTTATAAACCTAGGAAGCCATTAGACCTTATTCCCATGTCCCCACATGCTAGTGTGTCTATGTCAGCTGAAGCATTTGTACAACATCTTCATGATTTGCATATTGAGATCAATAAACAACTTGAAGCGAGTAATGCATCATATAAACTTCGAGCTGATTTGCATAAACGACATGTTGAATTTAATATTGGGGATTATGTTATGATTCATATTAGACCGGAGCGGCGTCTATCTGGATCCGCGCCCAAGTTGCAAGCTCGTAGTGCTGGTCCTTTTAAAATTTTAAAGCGTGTTGGTCCAAATGCATATGTCATTGATTTACCCTCACATTTTGGCTACCATTATACCTTCAATGTTGAGGACTTAGTTGCATACAAAGGCCATTTTAACCCTTCTGATGATCCTTTTACACCTCCATCCGTGGACCCTCAACCTGAACATGTTACCCCAACCCCAACCCAACCTACCACAGCACACAAAGATAAAATTGATGCTATTTTAGATGAACAGATTGTGTTGACCAAAGATGGAGAGATTAAACGCTTCCTTGTTCGTTGGGTTGGTCGCCCTGATTTTGATTGTACTTGGATTCCCCGGGAGACGCTTCAGCACATTGACCCCGATTTATTGGAGCATTATAGGAGTCAACAGGATCTTCCATTGCTCGACTCACCACCCTTGCGTGTCTATAGGCGTCGCAAGAAGTTTGTTCAACCGCTTAGTTTGTGGTTGGGAGTTTGACAACATGCATATCACCCACTCGACAGGGTCGGGTTTTTTTTGTCCCACCCCGGGAGAGTTGATGCGAACATCACATTTTGTTTAGGCCTTTGTGGAACCAATTTTACTTAACGTCTTTCTGTGGGCTTATGTCAATTTCTGGGCTTTAATTATGTTTTTTGTTTATTGGACATATATTTGGGCTGGCCCAAGCCCATTGACATTTAGGGTTATTTTGCTATTTAAATAGTTGTAATTTGTAATGAAAAGGAGATTGATGAATGTATGAAAATATTGATGTGTTGCTCCCTCTCCTTCCCTTTTTACCTCCCTCTTGTTCTCTTTGCTTCTCCCCCTCTCTTCTCACTGCCTCTTCTTCTCTTCTCCTTTCTATATTGATCCTACATCATAAATGTATCTTCATATTATGGTGGTGAGGAAAAATTTCTTTTGAAGATTCAAATAATAATATCGACCATTTAAAAACATCTTTGATATCAAATTGAAGTACTCACAGAATATTTCGAAACACCTTTCAATTCAAAAAAAAAACCGTTACACGATAAAAATCACAATAGAATTTAGAATCATTATCACAACAAAGAGTATACACAAAAAAATGTATGATAACTATAAAGTGTTTTTATTTTGTAACATTTTGATTCAAATACAGAAAGAATCCTTGAAATTCATAAGTAGGTTGACTTTTAATTGGTTTTCTGCTGTGAGTTTGACTCTCTGAGTTTCCTTTCATCGGATAACAATTTTGCAAACCTGTAAATTATGCACAAGATAAGCAAAAATAAGTAGCTTATTCTATGGATAAACAATGATAACTATTGCAAGTATTTAATGCAGTGGTTTGTGCAATAGGGAATTTTACTTTATCAAAGCCTCTTCATTTGTCCCACCATTGGCAATAGGCTCATCGTTTCCTGTCTGAAAATTGACTCTGGAAACAGAGGCCTTCAATAAATTCTGCCCAATGTTCACAAGGTCTGCTAGATTCTTCTCCGTGATAACATCGATCGAGGAAGTTACGCCGGTCAACATGTCATCCTGCATACAATTCAATCGCCAAAATAAGATACTTAGAGATGTAAAATGAGCTCAGCTGTCTCTAGTAAATCAGATCCCGTCCGACCAAAATCTTGAGACTCGAGGCTTGTTTACGGATCTCAACCTATAGGCCGTGCTGGCTGGCTCGCCCATGTCCATTTAGGCCTCGAAATATGAGGTTTATATGGATCGATTTTATTATGTGTATATAATAGTTTATATAATGATTTACATACATATGATGTGGTGAAATATGATTGCATCGGAATTTTTTCCCAAAAAAAAGAAAGAAAGAAAAAAACTTCCACCGCTCTCTTTATGATACCTCATCAATAAATAAACCATTATGCAACTCTATTACTATGTACAAGTAGCATTAAAGAAATAGGAATTGATTGAGGCCATTGTTTGGTTTTCAAATTTTTCTCATTTTTCTGTAGTATATCTCAATCATTTATTAAAAGTCAAGTCCACAATATTTGACTTTTCAATCAAATTTCAACCATCAATTTTACTAAAAATCACTGTTCATTTTAAAAAAAAAACTCATTTTAAACAATATCAAACACACTCAAGTCTCACTTGAATACGGAGGTAGTTGTCATCGGTATGGAGTGCTTGGAAGATGACCGATATGAAGTAATCCACCATGTCTGCAGGTGCTTGCGTAAAAACATCGACGATTGGGGACGAATCTCCTTGTATGAACCACCCAAAAATTCCCCATTTGGCAGCCATTTCAGCACTGTATTTCTGTTCTTGTTTTGCCCTTCCTGTGCCTAATGAGATCACCAGCAGTCGACCATATTCGAGTGGCTGAATCGAAGAGAAATTTGGATCGCTTCTCGACACTTGTTTCGTTACTTCTCTTATAGCAACCAAAGCCTGCACCAAAGATTGGCGATGACATTTGCCTAAGTAAAATGCGAGCTTGTTTGATACGATGTTTAGATAAGTAAGATTCAACAGTTATATATTTTTTTCTTTTGGCTAACATTGATCATATTTACAGTACTACCGGATTATTTGCAGCGACACCACCATCTATAAGATTGAACTCCCCAGGCTTTCCAGAGCTGTCAGTACCATTCTTGAAATAATAAGCTGGAAATATCGTTGGCGCAGCAGATGTTCCAATGCATATATCAGACAATAGAGCATCCAAGTGTGGCAAATTGTTCAACTGCATCAACAATACTATCTGTTAAGATCATTATCTCTTTGCATTCGAAATAATTTTTTAACAAACTTAACCTCTTAGGATGAAACCCTAAATGGAAAATCTGAGAAAACAATCGAATTTCAATATTAGCTTTTCCAAATGAACCAGTACATTACAGGGCATGTATTGATGTAAAGAGAGAGGGAGGGAGAGAGAGAGAGAGACCTCATAAGAGGAGAATATAATTGGTTGCAGAAGCTTTATGTCAAACGTTGGGATGACAACATTGGTTAAAGTTTGGTGCAACCTAGTTTGTCCTAAATTGTCCCTTATCAGTTGATGAAGGTATTTCCCGTCAAACTTTGGAGATCCTAATGAAACAACAGTACTTTCAACTGACCCTAACCTGCAAAATATGAAAAATTCTGAACTTTTGTACCAAAAAAATCAAACACGAAGACAATATTAAATACCACTTCTGAGGGAATATTTTAGGCCCGTATTTCGTGTAAAATGGAACGATATCTTTAGCAGCCATAGCGGGACGATTATTAGCGTCCGGAGCGGTTAACATGGCAGTTATTAAACCTCCTGTGCTTGTTCCCGCAACAACGTCGAAGTAATCTGCAATTCTTGCTTGTTCTCCATCCAATTTCTGTCCCATAAATTTCACCATTTGTTAGACTATTTTCTTCTACATAAACCCTTACTTGATTCAAAAACTTATAGATGATTGAATCACTCAATAAAGTTTACTAGTATATCTGCAAGTCTTTGCTTCTAATGGGAAGTTTTGTCATTCAAAATACTAGCAATGTTCAGTAAAGTAACGCACTAAGAGTCGTACGTATACCTGAAGTTCCGATTCAAGAAATTGAAGAATAGTGGCAGGAATGATGCCCCTGATGCCACCTCCATCAATGCTAAGAATGGTGATCAGATTTCCATAAGTTGGTGGAGGAAGCATTTTGTCAATAATAAATGATGATTTGAGATAATACTAATAATAATGGAATATGAAAGGCTAAAGCTGCTAAATGATTGGGTATTTAAAGAACAAAAAATTGGTCTTTTCAAAATTTTAATTCCATTTCATGTTAATCAATGTATCGTTTTCTATGTAATCATGCCTCCCACAAATAAAAGAAAGTTTCAATTAATTCTGTTTAGATGGTTGTTAGGCATAAAACAGCTTAAAAAATTGTTAAACATCTTAAAAATTCTTATGCCGTGTACAACATATTTTGCTTATTTTTAGCTAAGTCAAACAATGTACCTCAGTAATTATTTGAAAATCCAAGAAACGTTCCTATACATGTTCTTGTCATCACTTACTCAATTTAGTATATAAATGATAATATTTAAAAGAGATGCCATGAAGTGCACATATGGTTCTATATCTCAAAAGTCTTCGATCTTAGCACGGGATTTCTATGACTATGAACACATATATTAATTATCGTTTCTGTTTAGCTTGCTGTTTTTTATTCATTCATTATGATTAAAATCGCAAAGTGAAAGAGTCTAATAAATATAATTCAAACTTTATATACTTGCATAACTTTTTAATTGAAATTAAATTATACATGTTGTCCCTCAGTGGTTGTGGAGGGCCAAATTTGAATTGATTATTTCTAAAAAAAAGAAATATTATTCATTTGAGATTCTTAGCATGGAAAAGATCCAAATAATTGAAGAATTTTCGTAGTTAGGACTTTGTTTGGTAATGATAGTTTTGGTGGAATTTTGTGTTTTGGAAAAATGTGTGATTAAAAAGTTGCTGAAAAGTTTGAAAAGTGATAGATTCTATAGAAATGTATTTTTAAAAATGAATTTGAAGACAAAATTGGAAAAATCTCATGAGAATCTCACATTTCTACTAACCTTATCATTTATCTAAAAAAGTAAATGTAAAAAAATCAAGTTTCTCTTATTTTCTTTCATTTGTTAAATCAAGTGCTTGCAGATTTTATAGGAAAATCAATAAAATGATGAATAATAAATCACTCAATTAGGTACTTGAGGATTGATTATTTTAGTTTATGGTCCTTCGAACTGTTGAATGTTAAAATGATAAAGCCACTTGTGTAAAAGATGGTAAAAATAATTATTTCTACCACCAAAAATCACATCTTTTATCATCGAAATGTTACCTCTTCACTCACTAAAAGGTAGGAGCGGAGCCAGCCCAAGAAAATGGACTAGGTCTGGTGTGAATTGAGCTAGGCCTGTATGAATAAATTTTTCCCGATCCGCCCTCGTTAAAAGGTTACATCTTCAAGCAGTGAAATGTTACCCCTTCAAACAGCGAAAATAACATCTTCAACCACTGAAATGTTAGCTCTTCTTGTTCGAAAATATCACATTCTCCTCTATAAATAGAGGATTCATTAATTTGAAGAGAAGAGCGCCAATTGTATAAAGGATGTAAAAAATAGTAGAGAGAAAAGAAAGAGTGAGTTTCAGATAATACGAAATATAGAGGGAAATTATTTTCTCGAGTATTTTCTATTTTGTTTTCTCTTATTATAAGAAATGTTAAATATTTTTATCTTCTTCTATTTAGAGAGAAAATAGTTGTAATTCTCTTACTATAGTGAAATTCTCCTATACTTGTCCGTGAACGCAATAATTATTGGTAAACTACATAAATACTTATATTCATTTTAGTTGCATTGACTCAATTCCATGTTTGCTTGCTAGTCAGGCAACCCTCAATTTTTCTTAATAGTGGTATATATCAGAGTTTGGTTTTGAAATCTTTTGAAATTCCTAGTATATGCTCTATAGTTCATCTTTTATTGGACTTCCACATCAAAAAAGATTTATTGAGATAGTTTTGCGTAAGGTCAGTGTTCATCATTCATATACAAGGTAATATTGTTGATCGTTAAAAAAAAAAAAAAAAAAGAGCAGCTAAGTATGAAGTTGAAAAGATCAATGGGAACAATTTATCATTGTAGAAAATGAAAATAAAAGCAGTTATGAGAAAAGGCTTGGAGGCTATTGGAGAAAGGCCCGTGGAGATTATTGACGATGGCAAGTGGAATGAGATGGATGACAATGCAATTGCTAATCATAACATAGCACTGGTTGATGGAGTATTGTCAAGTGTGGTGGAGAAGAAGACTGCAATGGAAATATGGGATGCTTAGAAAAAGTTGTACAAGGCCAAATTGTTACTTTGAAATTCTCTTGAAGTGAGGGATTTACACCCTTCGGATGATGGAGTCAATTACTGTAACACCCCAAGTTCAAAACCTTAAACCTAGGCGTGTTAACTTCCATTCACATTAAATGCGGAATTTAAATCGTTTACACAATTAAAATATTCAATTAACTATTATAAATTTTACAGAAATTTCGACAGAGTCTCCTCTATAAATTGGACATAGCCAACCTGTAGAGGGACACCAAAACCATTTTAAAATATTTAAAGCATCAATCACATCTCAACCACATTCATCATTTCCAAACCAATTCATTCAATCCCCAACTCCTCATGCATAAGATTTTCCAAAAATATCAAACGACATTGACAAATAAATTAAGAGGAAATTTAACTTCAAATGCGTCACACATACTTAATCAAAATTAACTTCAACCAAACCATTATCAATAATAATGAATGAAGGAAATAATTTAAACGATAACTTGAATAATTTTAACTTTATTAGTTAAGGCGGCGATGGGTACTGTCGGAGTCAACCGCCAAGTGTTCTCATCTGATCATCAACTTTCATCACCTGAAATATGGGGAGGGATTGGGGTGAGCTAAAGCTCAGTAAGTAAACTTTATGCATGAATGCATGCTTATGACATGAATGCTTTAACTTTGAAATATGTATCCCCATTCACTTTAACCTTTCAAAACTTTCAACATTTCAAACTTTCACTTAACATTTCAAAACTTTCACTTTACATTTCAAAACTTTCACTTCATTTCCATCGTGAGCTCACTTGATGTAACTTCTAGTCAATCAGATAACAGTGGGCAATTCTTATTTGGAACCAGATTAACATTCACATTTCCACCGCAAAGCGGCTCATTCACTTCATTCCACCGCAAAGCGGCTCATTACATTCGGGTACGCCGGTCCCCCGCGCCCCATTTCCCACTCGCATCTTTCATGACATAGAAGCACACCCATTCTTTCTTGAAAAAAAACTTGGGATACATAACTTTTGACAAAAATTTCACTTTGACACATTCCTTTCATTAAAACATTTGACTTCCCCTTTTCGATGTCAATGCATGCTTAATGATGCAATGACATGATAACGTGCATGCTTGAACATTTCCTTAAATACATATAATTGCATATGGTAAGCTGAAAGCATTAAAATTTGATAATTAACAAGAATGTCAATCAAGCACATTAATTCCACATTAAACATTCAACTTTGATGAAAGTAGGGGAAGTTTACTTACCTGACTTCCTTAGTATTTACCGCCTTTCTTAAATAGCAAGTGGAGGTGTCTTGATTGCACGTGACGTCAATGTACCAAATATCCTAAGTATTCACATTAATCAATAAAGTGCAATCGCTAATTCAAAATGTGACCTCACAGTATAGAAATTACATTTAACACCACATTCGAGACAAATGATCAATTTCAATGTATACATTAGAAAATCGCTTATCCTTTTTATCATTCTTATCATTGATTTCAAACTCCGGCTCAACTCAAATTTACATAATACAAACAGTCTAAATCCCAAAACCACCAAATTCGAAAATTTATAATATACACTCATACTATTACATATCTCCAATTTCAAAAGAACAATTAAATATTCAAAAAATCTAATTAAACCCAATTACTCATGTAAGTCCATGTCTATACCAATTTCACATTTATGTGTGTATATATTTAAACACTAAATTCAGAAATTTTCCAAGAATTAAATTTGAAATTAACAAATTTTGAATTCGAACTCTACACTAAAAATTCAATCAAAGTAACTTAAACTCTTAAAAATCTCAATTATGAAATTTGACCATTTTAATCTGAAATCAATCTTAAAATATCAATTACCCAAACTAGTACACAGTTTCTGGGATTTTGAAAATTACTTGTACACACACATATAAAATCAATTCATTTACCCATTTTTTGTCAATTATTTCACGTCATTATATAGATACATACAAATATACGTATTACCCAAATCTGAAAATTACAACTATAGTCTCAACAGTAAACTAAAAATATCTATTAACAAAATTAAAACATTTTTCATCAGAATTGAAAATTTCAGTTTTAACTCTAAATTAAACTAAAAAAAAAAAGAATCTCAATGAAACAAATTTAAATCTACAGTTTTCGAAATCTGAAAATTAACTAACATAAACTTAAAAATCTGAAAGTTATACATATACATGTAATATTTACGTACATACAATTACAAAATTTCGTGGGTTGTGTTCGAACCGCGGATTAGGTCGTATGTGTGTTAAAACCGTGGGCAAGTGTGCGACTTCGAGTTCAGAGAAAGAGAAAGCAGGGAGGAGAGAACCGAGAGAGTGTCGAAGTGAAGGGGAGGAGAGAACCGAGAGAGAGCGAGGTCGTGAGAGAGAGATGAGAGTCGTGAGTGAGCGGCGTGAGTGAGAGAGAGATAATGAGGGTTGGATATAAACTTTTGGAATTTGCAACTTGGCCCCTCAATTCTCTCAATTTAGAAATTTAGGTCCACAACTCCCAATAAAATTTCAATTCGCCCTAAACCTTTTCCCAATCTCAATTTAATGAAATTTAAACAACTTACTACTCAATGACAAATAGAATTTAACAAGCTTAACAAATAAAAATAATTAATTACACATAGAGTTCATAAATAATTTATAAACTTTTTAATTGGCACATCGATCGAGACGGCGCCCAAGTCCTTCCACTGCAAAATAATTCGAATTATAGACATTAAATATCACAATTTTATAATTTATAATCACAGTAACATAAATATTGAGTGAAATTTAAAATTGCACGTAAAATTGAAAAGCGGTCTTACAATTACAGTGATAGACCATATCAACACCCTTAACACTCTATTTTCATAGCTCACATAAATGAGGCATAATATAGAGGCCGGTGAATGTGCTTAGATTCTACTTCAAAGTCTACAAGATTTGTATGAACAACTCATCAACTTAACTAACAACACGAAAAAATCTAGTTTTTGATGATATTGCAGATGCGATTCTTGAAGAAGAAAGTCAATGCAAAAACAAGAAGGACAGATTGACTAGTTTACAGTAGGCAAAAGCATTAACAATGATGAGAGGAAAATCAATGGAATGTGGCCCCATTGAGAGTCATAAACGGGGTAGATCAAAATTCAGAAGTAAGAAGAATACCAAATGTCATTATTGTAGCTAGAAAGGGCATTTAAAAAGGAATCCGGGATGTGCTGGATGAACAGGAGGCAGGAGGCTTTTGGGGAGAAGAAAGTATCTATGGCTGTGTTTGAGATGCTTGTTTGGAGAAAAAGAGATTACAAAAAAATATATATATATAAACTGACTTCTGCATCAAACTTGGGTTATTGTAATTAGTAGTGATGAATGAATCACTAAGAGCAACAAGCTCTATATCATCCCCTCTGCAGAGCCTCTTGCAACCAATCGACCAATTCTTCTGAATCTTGATAAAATATGAAGACAAAGCACAACAAGATCGGATCGTTAATAGATATATGCAAAACCCATTTCAAAAAGTTACAGGAAAAAGGGGGGAGCAACATTGCAAATAATAAAGAATATACACAGATAGAATGACACCTCCATTCTTTTAAGAAACATGAGAGCAATCATATCGTTGATTCCGATATTGATCTTCCTCATTTCTTTGGTTATAGATACATAAATTAGAAACACTGTTTGAGAGAGAGAGAGAGAGAGAGAGAGAGAGAGAGAGAGAGAGAGAGAGAGATGATGTTCCGACGGAGAGCATCCAGTTTGGGAGAGTGACAGTTTGGGGTCTGAAGGGAAACTCGCAGTCACAAGTGTGGTGTACAATTTTTTTTTCACAAGGAAATATTTGTATTTATATTGTAGTGTATTTATAAAAATATATATATTATTAGTTGTATAAATATAATGTGGTGTGTTTAGTAAAATTTGTGGTGGTAATATATTTACCCAAATCATTTCAAGGACTTCAAGGTACAATTGGCTAGGAAGTTTGTAATTAAAGGACTTGGGGCTAGCAAACAAGATTCTAAGGATGTAAATTCACCGAGACAAAAATAATGGGAAGATTGGCTTTGGAAAAAAAAACACTTCTTGATAAAAACCTCGAGATGCTTTAATATGCAAAACTGTAAGCTAGATTCTACCCTCTTCCAGATAATTTCAAGTTATCCTTTAGTATGAGTCCTAGCAACGAAGCGAAGAGGATAGAGAAGTCTTAAATATTGTGTGCATCAACAACTGGTATCAAAATGTTTGCTATAATTTGTAGAAGACCAGACATTGCACAAATAGTAGGAGAGTCAGTCGATACATAGCCCCTGTTTGGAGCGCATTAAAATCTCATTTTAATCCATTGTTGCATTTTTTGTACAGTGAATATATATTAAATTATTGTCTAAAGGTACAGTATTTGACTGAATACATGATTTGTGTGCAGAAGCTGTTGAAAATGTGTTGACTACATTATCCTCCATTCAAACACATGTCTGCAACTAAGCTAAATTGTGACCAAGCTTTTTGAGGGCAATATGGTAAAGTTATTACAATCATCCGATGCTAAGAAAATATGTCTGTCGGGTAGGCTTTAATGTTTCAGACTTTTTAGGCATGGGACCCACATCAGTCAATATTTTGTTTTGATAAAAAAAAAAAAAAAAACTCAGTAAAATGAAAATCAAACTGATGCATAGCATATTCTGGTAGAGAACATTGGAAAACTATGAAGAGGATCGTGATATGTGTTCAGGATATCTCAAATGTTGTATTATGTTATGGAGGATCAAATTTTATGGTCAGACTTTGTTGATTCGGATTATGCACGTGATTTAGACAAAAGCAAATCCACCATAAGAAATGTGTTTACTTTCGTTAGAGAAGGAGGAGGCTGAGTTTCAAAACTGTCCACTACAAGAAAATTAGGCTTATCCTACAAAATTTTTGCATACAAAATGAAATTTGCATGCGAAGTTAACTTTTTCCTACAAAACAAGTTTTTGTAGAGATAAGAATTTGGTTCCAAAAATATTTATGTTTAAATTACAAATTTTTCACATACAAAAGAACTTTGCAAAGTCTATTTTTTCATACAAAACGAATTTTTGTATGAAAAAGAATTTAACTTAAAAAATATTTATGTTTAAACTACAAATTTTCCGTCTACACAATTAAATTTGTAGCCATAATTTTATTTTAAAAATTCACCAATTCGTTTCTTCAACCCGCTGATTCCATTTCCCCCTTATTTCCCCCCATATTTCCATTCGTTCCTCCAAAGACGAGACCACGAAAGCTCAATGGACTCGCATCGCCATGAGACCACGAAACCCCTTATCAGCGTCGACTCCAAAGACGAGGCCTCACTGCTCGAAATTTGGGACTGAGAGAAGGCTTAGGTAGCTTCACTTTCAGAAGAAAAACTCTTCCGATTTCTTATCATCGGCCTCGCCTTCATCATCATACTACCATCAAAGCTCGAGAAATCACTGGTAAAAATGGCACTAATCTCAATTTCTACAGACAAAGTAAGCAAGAGTTAAGATTAATCTCTTGGAATTGTTACCCCAACAAATAAAATTGATATGAATATATACAATTTTTTTATTTTTTATTTTTTATTATTATTATTTTTTTTTCCACAACCCGTTGTAAATCTAACTATACCCTGTATTTTTTATTTTTTTTGGACATTTCATCAGATGTTACCCTTAGCCAAGGAAGCTTCATTTTTCGGGGACACCGCTGCTTCAAATTCAAAAGAACCCTAGTCATGGCTCAAAACCCAATAAAAGAATTTCTTTAAATCCCCATTTTATACATTTATATTATGTTTATATGTGAAAAACCTCATTTAGCTCAAAGAGTTCGACTTCAGTATGCATTTGTACAAGATGTCGTAATTGAATAGTAGGGATTTTATTGAAATTGTATATTTATTATATAGATTTCTTGGATTCGAATTTCTTGCTTTCAGAGCTTTGGACAGAATTTGGAGATTTGGAAATTAAAATCCCACAATCTCACCAGGTTCATCCCCTTCACCTTGAAACTATACGATTGTATTAAATCCATAAGCTTTAGATGATTATAACTAATCATACATTTATAGGCAATTTCTAGCATTTTCAAAAGCTTTGGGGGACTAAATTATCCTGGGTTGTGTTAAAAAAATTAGAACAATTTGATAACTTGGTTGGTAATTAATGATTGTTCTGTAGACAGAGAAATAAGTAGAATTGTCTTTACTTTCATGTACTGCTTCTTGATGAAAATCTGTTCAAATGGAGAAATAGTCAAATTTATTGAACAAGAATTGTATTTTGTATTTGTTAATATATTTTCCTTTCAATTTCCTTCAATTTTAATTTGAATTGCGATCATTTTGCTGATAGAATGGGTGAGAAATAAGTAAAGATTGTCTTTATTTTTGTGTATTGGACCTTGTTGGAAATCCTTGTAGTTGAAAGGAATAAAAGAATAAAGATTGGAGCCATAGTCAAACTTAAAGAAACAGTGGTATTGTTCCATAGTCAATTATAAAGAAACAATGGTATTTTATTTTTAAGAGTGGATTTTCGAATACATAAATCTCAAGAAGATGGAGCACTAAAGTTCTTGAATGATCTGCATTAGGTTGTGCTCATAGAACAGCAGATGAAATATATGTAGAAACGGTCTTTATGTTCATGTACTGCCTCTTGAGGAAATTTCTATATCTTGAATAAAGAAAATATTGGACCTCAGTCAAATCTATAGAACAATGATTGTAATTTTCAGGGGATTATACATATAGAATTGTTAAGAAAAATCTTCTCAAATGGTCTTCCACTGAAGTTTGGTATACGATTACTTTTTCCATATCATTGTTTGCAATGCTGTTAATTTTTCTTTCCACTAGAAATCCGCATTTGTAAAATATGATTTAGCCTCTGTTTGGTCTTCCACTGAAGTTTGGTATAAAATTAATTTTGTTATATCATCAGATGTACCGTAAAGTTCATAGCTTCATTATACGGTGATTTATACTAGTCAATAGATGATGCTAATAAGAAAAGATAATGCTATTGTATTGCAGATGAAGATAACAACTTTGATGAGGAGCATAACATTTGTGTGGACGAGCAGCGTAGTTTTCATTTGTGAAGTTCATGCGCAGGATAACCATGGATACGTTCATCAGTATGAGTGAGGGATTAATCGCTGCACTAGCAGTTGCCCCAACAGTTCAAATGAAATTGAACTCTTAATATATATTAAATGAATTAAGAATTTTGGAAAAGTTCAAATGAAATTGAACTCTTAGCCTCTGTTCTCTTTGCTGTTTTGATGTCGTTTTCTGTTTTTATTTTCGAAAACGTTAAAAACGCGTTCTCTTTACCATTTTCGAAAACGTATTTTGGAAAACAAAAAAAAAAATTGTACACAAAACGGAAAACTCTCAAAACCTCGTTTTGTGTGTATTTCGACAAAAAATGTCCAAAACGCGGAAAACGCGTTTTGGGAAATTTTAATTTTTTTTTTTTTTTTTTTATATATATATATCTTAACTTAGAACTAAACTTAATATAAAGTTTTTATTTTTTATTTTTATTATTTTTTTTAGAATTATCCTAGTTTGGACTTAAACCTAAATAAAGATTTTTTTTTTTTGGAGAATTATCCTAACTTGGAACTAAGTTTAAATAAAGTTTTATTGAATTTAATATTAATATTACAAAAAAAATTAAGTGAGAATTTTTGTTGTTATATTTCAAAAAATGTACTGATAAATGGACTTTGGTGGTTTTGAAAGAACTTGCATTTTTTGGATTTTAATAGAAGTAGAGCTTTTTCAAATCCCGAACCTGATCAAGTTGTGTTAATATAAACTCTTAATGCTCACATTAGTGTGTTGCATATAACCATATTTTTAGTGTATTGTGAAAGGAAATTTGAGTTTAAGTTAGTAATATTCTGCAAGCAAATTAATTAAAAATAGTTTAATAGTATTTTGCAAAATTTCAAACAGAACGCGTTTTTCAGCTTTTCATTTTCAAAAACAGTTTTCAGAAATGACAAATCAAACGCGTTTTCAGCAAATTTGAAAACAAAAATGAAAATAGGAAACAAAAAATATTTTCGAAAATGAAAATACAAAATAAAATACAAACAGAACGCTACCTTAATATTTGGATGAATTTTGAGATTGATTATTTTAGTTTAGGGTCCTCTGAGAGATTATGAACCTCCTGAGCATTCCTTCTAAGTTTCAATAAATTAACAATATCCTAAACAACATCAAAGAATTTCTAAATGTTGTCAAAGGAAGCTACAATTTTGGATTGATATTAAACACAGATATATGGTAATTGAGACACTATTCCTAAAGCTTGTCAAATAGTATTTTCTAAGGAAGTATAGGATTTCATGGTATTTTGGAATTGTACAAGTATAAATTTTAAATTTAAAGAATTTTATGCAACTGTGGGAAAGAATTTAGGATTTGATTTGAACGTTAACATGATCTTGTCTTTTCATGTGAAATAATTCTCAACCACACCTTCAAACATGATCTTGTCTTTTCATGTGAAATAATTCTCAACCACACCTTCAAACGATTTTTGGTTATGTATGTATTTATAAAAGTAGGATGTTTGTGGCATAGTTTAGGATTGCAAGAGTTCTAAAAATCACAAAACGAATTTTGCCCGAAATTCACGATCGATCAAGAGAACGTGAGGTGGACATTGAACGATCAGTTTCTGTTAAACCGGCTCAAGTGGCTACTTGGCGGTCTTGGAGCGATTTTGCGACTATTTTTTCTACTTATACAATGTTTGACTTGTTCAGCACATACTCTCAACCCCCGATTGCCTTAACTATTAAAATTTAATAACTTGACTTTTGTTTGAACCTAAAAAAAGGAACCTACAACTTGAGTCGAGTTTTTACATGGATACGTGATTAGAAAGTTAACATAATTACAAATCAAAGTCAATTTACTAAAGAACGCATCATGTCCTTGTTTCTCTACGCGAATACTTGTCAACTTGTAAAAAAGCCTTTCTATATCGTGTATAGCTATGAGGAATTTTTTTTTATTTTTTTTTATGTCGTCTCATATATATTGGTTCATGAATTGATCCTATATAAACAAACAAACTATTCACATGCTAATTTATTTGTTTTAATTATTGAATTAGTTTTCAATGAAATTCTGAGAATGTTGCATAGCTTGAGCTTATCTAGGATATTTTTAAAATTTTCAAGGTCAAGAGTTGACCAAATTATAATCATTGCTTGTTTTACTTGCCAAAGTATATGGATATAATCTTGAATGATTAAGATGAGATTGAATAGATTATCTTATGAAGACTTCCTAAACTTCATATCAGTTTATAAGGATATAAAAAATGGTTTATATGTAGCAAATATAGTTGTTGATATATTTATTTCTTTATAAGATTATAACATTATACTCGTTGAAATAATGTTTGTTTTGTACAACTCATTGGATAGTAAGTGTATCATTTTATATCATTTTGGTATTAAGATTTGAGATTATATCTTAAATTGTTTAACTTGTTAAAAAAAAGTAGCACAAACTCTTACAATAATATTAATTGTTATTTTAATATAAACTGATGTGAGTTTAATACATAACATGTTACACAAAAATAGTGGCTTACTTGAGTACACAAATTTTGGAATTTAAATGCTCGCGTAAACTTTTACAAGTTTCTAAGGAGACAACGGGATGAATGGACTAAAAATGGGGATGGCGAGAGCGGATCCAGGGCATTCATCCCCGTTCTCTAGGGGTGGCAAACGGGCTGGACAGTGCGGGAGTTCGCGAATTCAATTCGGTTAGGTTCGTAAAAAGTTCGTCTCTGCCTGTGAAAAAACGGACTTGGGCTTGGATCGGACAGAAAATTTGGCTGTTAGACAGTTCAAGTTCGGCTCTTGAAGTTCGTGAACCGACTCGTGGACTAGTCCAACAAACAGCGAAATGGGCCAGAAATGAGCCGACTCGCGAGCTGGCCCATATCAGCTCGTCCGGCTCGTTCTAACGAACCATAATGGTCAACTCGCGGGTCGGCCCATTCAAGCTCGTGAGGCTCGTGAGAAGCTCGCGAGAAGCCCGTTAAAGCTCGTGAGATTTGTTTTAACTTTTAGTATTAGGAAAGTTTTTTTAAAAAAAAAGGACTATCACGGGCCGGTTCGTGGGTCGGCTCGTGAGCTCACGAGCCGAACTTGAGCCGACCGTGTGGGAGATGAACAGGCCCCCACACGAGCCTTGATCGATCCGGCTCGTGGGCCGAACCAATCTCGAGGTTCATGGGTCGGGCCGGTCTGTTTGACATCCCTACCGTCCTCTGTTGGAGATTTCAGGGAGGTAGTGGAGCGAAAATTAAGATATCATGTTCAATTTCTTAATTTAAATTTTTTTTTTGTATTTTAAAATACTATTGAAATTGGAAAACATAAAAATGAAATAAAAATAGGGATAATTGCACTTTAGGTCCCAAACCTTTCAAACATTTGCAAATTTTACCTAAAATCTTTGTTTTGTTGCAACTGTCATCCTAAACCTTTATAACCATTGCAGTGGAGGCTCAAATGGAAGGATTCCGTCCATTCAGCTGTTAATTGACCAATAAAATATTAAAAAAAAAATCACTTTTTGACCATTTAAATGAAGGTAAAATCACCAATCCGCTTACTAAAACAATAAAACCAAACGAAAAGAAAAAGGTAAAATCAAAAGTCATCCTACGTTAAGAGTTTGTGAAGTTGAAGAAGGAAATTGAGCAATACGATTCCACAATGTGTGACGATGAACTCCACGAATCTAAAAGGGAAGAAGTGTAATGAGTCTGCCAGCTTAGAGGATCTCATCGTGAACTTGTATATGGTAATTTTTTCCTATTTTGTTCCTATTTTGTTATTTGACAGATTGTGTGGTGCTCAATCCTCAATCTTTGTGAATAACCCTTCTATTTGGGTGATTAACGTGAAGAATCGAGCGATTATCTATGTTAAACGACGTTTTATTTATTTTTTCCCAATCGGTGGATAAACTAGGGTTTACCCAAATTTTCATGGAGTTGGTTGAAACAAAAATTTGTTGCAATTAGGTTTACCCAAATTTTCATGGAGTTGGTTGAAACAAAAATTTGTTGCAATTAGCCAATTACTATGCTTTTAAGTTACTAGTTAAAACCTCCATGTTCTCATTGTGTTTTGCATATTTTTTGCCCATTTCAAAAGAGAACTCCACGTATTTTATAGTGAAGCCGCACCATGAGGGGTTTTTGTTTCGGAAGATGAGAAATTACGTGTATGAGTATGGTAAGATCAGTTATTAGATTACTTGGGCCCAGATTTTTTTAATATATTTCTATTAAACAATGCTATGAAGATGATGGGATATTTTGAGCCAAGGAGGTACATTTATAGGATTGAAAAGAAAAGGTTGAGTGCGGCATAAACTTCATGAATTTTATTATTTCTTAGCCCTCGATTGGTTTTCATTTAAAAAAAAATCATTTTTCTACGGTACTCAAATCTCAACCATCCATTAAAAGTCAAGTTCACGATATTTGACTTTTCAATCAAATTTCAACAATCAATTCTCTTAAAATTCACTATTTCATTTTAAAAAAATAATTTTAACTAGAATCAAACGCACTCTTAATCATAAAAGGGTGGTGGAATTGTATTGCGTGCCTAGAGTTGAAATGTCGAAACTACCTTGGGATCCGACGCTACCTTCAACAGTTGTAGTAATTGATCTGGAAAATGGAGAATGTGAATGTGTCATGTGATAGCAGTATGGGTACTGAAATTGGAAATGCACCATACTATGCTATTGAAATTTTTTATTAAAATATAGATGGCAATGTTGTTTTTGTTTTGGAGAAGCATATGGAGAGTAGTCAATGTTATTGTGGTTTTGGTGCAAAAAGTCAAAATCTTAGCATGAGTTGGATTTAGATGACCTAGCATATGGTTGAGGGTTGAATGTTATAAGAAATCTATTTTACTATCACGATACATTAGAAACTGATCCTTTCATTTTGGGAATAAAAACTCATGAATGGAAACTGCAACAAATGATTCATTTTGGCCATCGAAATATCATCGCAGTTGATTCAACATTTGTATTAAAAAAAAAAATTGTTGGTTATTTTGTGAAACACTACATGAAAACCTATTCAGAACAATTCTTATATGGTGATTGGTGATTTATTTCAATGGCAGTACCTTATTTGCAAGCTGCTTGTGATTGAATCCAGTCGACATGCACTCCCTATTGCTTGGGCTATTACTCTTAGCTTTGCAAAATTGGATGTGTCGAAGTGGATGAAATCTCTACTTCATCATGTTCGTGCTATTAGACAAGCAAACAGCATCAATTACTAGCCGGCCACCAGTTGTTAACAAAAGTACGAGATAGAAGAATACTTTCTTTACAATATTTATTTAAAAAATAGAAAAAATATTAAATTATTCAAAAAATTTGTGGGTCCCAACCCAGGTAGGGCATATATATATATTTTTTTGTTATAAAATTAATTTACCTCGAGAAGCTGGAGACGAAATCATCATTTATCGAAAAAAAGAATCACTAACCAATCACATTGAAACATCCACTTGAAATCTTGGAAATAATGGAATAACACCAAATAATGGAATCAAATGAGAGGCTTGAACAAGTGATTAAAAGTTGTTCTAAAAGTACATTTACCTCCTCTCGATCAAGATACTGAAGTGTTTGATAGCAAATGGCTTTAGCAGATTTATCAAGCCTACAATCCTAGTATTCATCAAGCACAAAGAATACTTAGAAAAATGAATAAGAACAAATGAAAAAATGAGTTCAATCTTTTTGTTTTTTGGATCAACACTTATTATGAATATGTTTTGGAATTGCATTTCTCTTTATCAATATATCTATATATAGACTTGGAAGTTTCATGCATGAATAGGTGCAAAAAACAAGTCAAAAGGTGTCCAATCATGTCAAAAGGTGCCAAAAATCAAACAATACAATGGTCAAAAATTAACCCTGCATGGTCGCATAGTTATACATTGCGAGATCACACTGTTATAACTTTTAACGGTTTTTATGTGTGCTATGTGTGATCGCACGCATTTTTATTGTACGCACTCACTTGTTTTCATGTTGATATAGATCCAAAATAATTCTTCAATACATTTACATGGATTCTTTCTTTCATAATCAATATTTGAACAACACATTGTAATTAAAATTCCAACAATCCCCCATTCAAATATTCTCAATCAACTCAATTTAAAACGGTATGAAGCATAAAGTAAGGTATCTTTCGATTTGAACCTTACATTAGTGTAAACATTACAAAGTATTATCGAAATTCAGGTGACTTTGAACCCGATATTCCATGTGATAGTACCAGCAACATCACACACATAACACTCAATTTCTTTTATTCCACACAAATTTTTCTTTAGCGCGTTAATGGCCTTGTGCTTATCCGATTCGTGAACTTTTCAAAAAGTAACTCCAAACTTTCCTTGAAGCGACCCCACTTCTATGTTCATATAGGTGAAGTTCTTCCAGTATCTTTGTTACATTTAGAGATACTTGTAATACTGAATTTTATTACGAGTTTTAAAACTCAACCCTCCAACTGTAACAACCAACACTTTTAATCTAGAATGAGGTATATTTTGACAAAGTGTTGAAACTATCTACTTATCGAATGACTTGTTATTTTTTTTTGAAATCGATGTATACTTTTTAGTATAGTCAGGTATGGTTGTCGTCATTGGTGGATCTCTTATAACAGAGTTTCACCCCCCATTCTACTAGATTATATTCTTATGTTTTTTCACAATTATTTGACAACACTTGTCAAATATTTCGCAATATTTTGTAGTCCATTTTGTGCACTTCATAGACTTCAAAATAATATTACTTAACTTTATTTAAACTTTAATCCTACTACCCCCAAACTTTTAGGATATACTCAAAATTATTCTTTCATTTTGTTGAAAGAACATAATATCTCAATTTAATGATCAAAACATTGTTCATGTAATGAATTAATTGTCTCTTCAATGAGTACAATAAATATTCTTCAATTTTTTTGAATATTACCCCCAAATTTTTGGATAAACGTCAAACCTCTCAATTTTTATTTGAGTGAATGATTCTCCTTTGTGAACCACAATGTTCAACAATAATCCATATTCAGTTTTATGTTTCACATTATTACTCTCTATTAGTAATAATGTTTTTCATACATGATATCAATCACTGATATATACCATATCATCTCATATACTTCATAAATAATATGAAGATAATAACCACAATTAATTATATACAATGGTTCAATAATTTCTCAATTTCCACATTTTTCTAAATTTAGAAGTGGTCAAACCATATTTTGATTTTATTATTAAAATTATGTAATCATTTTTCATTGATCACTTCTAGTATGACCATTGTAATAATCACACAAGAGACATTTACATAATGCATAATGTTACTAATGAGCACAAGCATAAATAGGAGATATGAAATCAATCTCATTAATCTCAAAATCAATCTCGTCTATACACAATAATATGAGAATTAACATATTTTCTAATTAACATCTCCATGTACTCATAACAAATATTTATTACAAATATTTCACATAAATATTTCATGTGCAAAATAATAATTTAAGTAAACTATCATATTTATTTTCTCTACAATATTTGATTAAATATTGTTAAAGCAAATTGTGCAAATAGTACTCATACTTACATGCCTCGATATTTGCAACTCCATTTCATATAATAAAATTGTACCACTAATTATAAGCACAATCTTATCCACATGTTTATAAAATTCCCATCCGAATACGAAGAGTATAATTATGCATATATACTTGCATAACGTGAAAGAAAAATAAACTTCTCATAAACCGAATCAATTGAAAATAAAATTATTGAAAGGGTGTGAACTTTCAAATGTCCACTATTGTGGAGCTGTAGCCTCTTGAGTATTTGTCTAAACATGTCAGTTTGGAGCCTTCCTTAGTAGTTATTTCTGTTAGTAACCGATTTACCTGCATTAGAGAGTTGGTTAGGTCTATAAGTACATAAAGATAGCTTGGAGAAAGTGAGAGAAAAATCTGTATAGAGAAAGTTAGATTGAGAAGTTGAGTATGCAATTTTCTGTACAATCTTGAAGAGCTTTCTGTTGCTTGCATCTCTTGTATTTTCTATGGTGTTTGAAATCCATAGTGTTTAGTCTTCTTTGATAATAAGATCAACTGAGGAAACTGTTTTAAGTTTCCTATTTAATTCATTTCTTGTTTCTTTCTTGTTTCTATCTTGTTTCTATCCACAGTAATTCAATCAATATTCTATCCGGATTCAATCGACATTCTATCCTCATTCAATCAGTATTCTATCCCCATTCAATCACTATTCTATCTGGATTCAACCAACATTCTATCCTCATTCAATCCGGATAGAAGTAGTTTTATGTGCATTTCTTGTTCTTTATCTTTTCTCTTCTAGTCATTGACTTCTTGATAGCAGACTGGGGAAGGCAAATTACAACAATTGGTATCAGAGCCTTGTTTCAAATCTGCAAAGATGAAGATCAAAGTTTTGAAGGTTCTTTTTAATTTTCAAACTTCTTGATAAGCTGAGGTGCATTACATGTAAAAGAAACTTCCTGGCCAGAAGAAGTAATTTACAATGTCTTCATCGAATTTTGAAATTGAGAAGTTTGATGGAAAAAATGATTTCAACCTATGGAGGGAGAAGATGATGGCACATCTTGGTAATCTTGGATTGGAAGAAGCCTTGAATGAACCTAAGGCTTTAAACCAGGCTGACATCTTAAAGAAGGCAAGAACTACCATCATCCTTAGCCTCCTCGATACAGTTCTAAGAAAGGTAAACAAGGAGAAGATGGCCTCTGAAATGTGGAACAAACTGAAAGAGCTCTACTTGACCAAACCTTTGCCAAACCGGATCTACTTGAAGCACAAGTTCTATAGATTCAAGATGGATGAATCAAAATCAATTGATGAGAATATTGATGAGTTTACAAAGCTGGTTTCAGATCTGGAGAATCTGGAAATCAAGATTGATGAAGAAGATCAAGCCATTTTCTTGTTAAATTCTTTAGCCCCAGCCTATGATCATCTAAGAGACACCATCAAATATAGCAAGGAACCCTTGACCCTTAAAGAAGTTGCTGTAGCTGCCTATTCAAAGGAATTGGATTTAAAGTTGAATGGAAATCTTGCCAAGAGTAATGGACAAGTGCTGAATGTACAAGGAAGATAAGACAAGAAGCTGTGTTGGATTTGCAACCAAGAAGGACAATTTAAAAAACAATGCCCTCAAAGAAAGAAAAGGGGAATGGGACAAAGAAACTTTAATAGCAAATTAAAAGCGGATTGTGAAGATTTTTCAGATTGCTATGAAAGTGGAGAGGTTCTTGCTGTTACTAAATCAGACTTGAGAAATGAATGGATAATGGATTCTAGTTTTACATTTCATATGACACCAATAGATGAATTTTTCATGGAGTACAAACTGGTTGCTAAAAGTAAAGTGCTGATGGTAAATGATAACACCTGTGAAGTGGTTGGTGTTGGTTTTGTCAAGCTGAAATTGTGGGATGGTTCATCAAACCATGCCTTGAAAGAAATATGATCTCACTGGGAGCACTTGACAAATCTGGTTGTGTGTACAAAGCTCAAGGTGGAGTGTTAAAGGTGATGAAAAATTCGGTGGTAGTCATAAAGGGGTTGCTACAACAAGGCATCTATGTTTTGCAAGGAAATGTGGTTAAGTTTTCAGCTGATTCTAATTCTACTTATGAGTTCTCCAAAGCCAAATCAGTTAACATGTTTAATGCTACCTGATCTTCTCCTGCAAGTTTTTTGTTGTCAATCATTGTGTGTAAATTCTTCTCAAGAATCTAAGGTGGAGAATGTGGAGCTGTTGCCTCTTAAGTATTTGTCTAAACACGTCAATTTGGAGCATTCCTTGGTAGTTGTTTCTGTTAGTAACTGATTTACCTGCATGAGAGAGTTGGTTAGGTCTATAAATATATAAAGATAGCTAGGAGAAAGTGAGAAAAATCTGTATAGAGAAAGTTAGATTGAGAAGTTGAGTGTGCAATTTTCTGTACAATCTTGAAGAGCTTTCTGTTGGTTGTATCTCCTGTGTTTTCTATGGTGTTTGAAATCCATAGTGTTTAACCTTCTTTGATAATAAGATTGAATGAGGAAACTGTTTTTAGTTTCCTATTTAATTCATTTCTTGTTTCTATCTTGTTTCATTCCACAGTAATTCAATCAACATTCTATTCTGATTCAATCAACATTCTATCCTCATTCAATCACTATTCTATCCCCATTAACTCACTATTCTATCGGATTAAATCAACATTTTATCCTCATTCAATCAGAATAGAATAGTTTTATGTGCATTTCTTGTTTTTTTTATCTTTTCTCTTCCAGTCATTAACTTCTTGATAGCATATTAGGGAAGCCAAATCACAACAACTATCATGAAATAGTTCTTCATAATGAATAATCACATAGTTACAATATCATATCTCAATGATTCAAAAACAAATTTCTCAATAATCTACCATTTTATCTTGTCGAAATGGATGAATAATAATTCATATTACCCGTTAGTGAATAAAATTTAAAAGTGAATTAATACAATCCTCCATGGAATCATTTATGAACACTATATAGACATGCCTTTTGGAATCAATTATGAATAAACACACCTTTTGCAATTAATATTATCATCCGTTAGTTTCTTGGATGAATAGACACACCTTTTCATTTTAAAATTCTCTAGTGTAAGGAGAAAATCTTGTATACATGAAAATCATATGCATATTATTAATGTATAACTCATCATTTTCATGTCCATGGAATTCAATTCAAAAAATTATTCAAATACACTTTCATGATTCGAGATTCATAAAGTGTTCTAGTCTCCATAAAAAGAAAAAATGTACTTTTAGATTGTTATAAAATTAACTACCTCGAGAAGCAGGAGACGAAATCATCATTTATCATTCGAATGAAGAATCACTAACTAATCACATTGAAACATCCACTTGAAATCTTAAAAATAATGAAAGAACACAAAATAATGGAATCAAAAGAGAGGCTTGACCACGTGATTAAGCATTGTCCTAAAAGTACATTTGCTCTATCTCGTCGAGATGCTAAAGGGTTTGATAGCAAATGGATTTATCGGATTTATCAAGCCTACAATCCAGTATTCATCAAGCACAAAGAATACTTAGATAAATAAATAAGAACAGATGAAAAAATGAGTTGAATCTTTTTATTTTTGGATCAACACTTGTTATGAATATGTTTTGGAGTTGTATTTCTCTTTATCAACATCTTGATATATAGACTTGGAAGTTTCATGCACGAATAGGTGCAAACAACAAGTCAAAAGGTGCCCAACCATGTCAAAAGGTGCCAAAAATCAAACAATACAATAATAAAAAATTAACCCTGCGCGATCGCATGGTTATACATCGCGCGATCGCTGGGTTATAACTTTTAACGATTTTTACGTGTGCGACGTGCGATCGCACGCATTTTGTACAGTGTGGTCTCGTGGTTCTACATTTGGCTCTCCTTTTCTTTTTCACTTGTTTTCATGTTGATATAGATCCAAAATAATTCTTCAATCCATTTACATGGATTCTTTTTTTCATAATCAATGAGACCACTTGATCGATGGCAAATCCGATGCATGGAAAGTCCCTTCTTCTGAATCTGATTCTCTCAATCACTGGGAAGGAAAAAACTCAGGTCGGCATTTCTTTAGGTATGTACTAATGCATACATATCTACATCTACATTTACATCTATTAAAAGTAAGAATAAGGTAGAAACTTTTGATTTACTATTTTACCCTTATATATTTAGTTGTATACCCAATATACCCTTACCCCTTAATTTATAACATTAAATATTAAATTTATAATATTATAATATAATTTCATAATATTTATTTATTATTAAGTTAATTTATTATCTAACAATTTACTATATTACAATCTAACAATTTATAATTTCATATTATCATTTCTTTTTCATTTATTTAGTATTAAGTAAAGAAAAAAATTACTTCATCATTTAAAAAATATTATTACTACTATAATATCTTAATATAATACTTAAAATGTATTACCCATTTGGGATGAGTTAAAAACTCGTGATTTCTTAATTTACACTTATATATTTAGCTATTTACTCAATATACCTTTGCCTTCTTATTTAATAAAATGAAACATTAATTTATTATCTAACAATTACAATGTTATAATATAACTTTGTATTAGTATACTTTTTTCATTTATTTACTATAAATTCATTTATTACCTAACAATTTACAATTTCATAATATCATCATCATCATCATCATCATCATCATCATCATATACTTTTTTTTCTTTTACTAGTTTACCCCACGTGCTTTGCACGTCTTATTTAAGTGATAAAATTATTTATACTTTTACTTTCTATCTTAAAATGAGAATAATTAATATAGATAATATTAAGGTAGATTAGTGATAGTATTACTAAATTGTGTTGGTAGAATCTGGTTTAACTCTCATATTTGTGTCAAATAAAGTAGTTTTAGTAATTTTAACTTTAAATAGTGAAATAATTATTTATATGAAAAATAATCATTTATTTGTTAATATTTATTAATCTTTGAGTAAATTTATAATTGACGTTTTTCAGTTTTCCCAATTAACACACTTTATCTTTTATTTTGATTATTTAAAAAGTTATTGGTTAATTCAACACATATTTTACCAATTATCAAAACCTCATATTGGATAAAGATCATACGTCTATGTCTAAGTGAGTTATTAAGGCAATAACATAAAAGTGAAGTTATATAAATAAGGATAAAAATTTTCAATGCCAATTTATCATTAGAAAAGTTATAGTTTGTTCTTAAGTATTAAATATAACGAATCATCCAAATTTTAATTGATTTAACATCGTAATGATACACTTTAAAGAACCGTATAAACTTACGTATTGAATTAGAAATTGATAGAAGATTGAAACCAATTATTGATCATGTTGATTATTTTAGTCTAGGCTATATTATTTCTTTAATATCATATTAAATAAAAATTATACATCTATATTTAAATGAGTTATTGAGTCAATAAATAAAATGAAGCAATATAAACCAAGATTAAACTTCCAATGCCAATTTATCATTAGAAAAGTTATATTTTTTCTTAAACTTTAAATTTGATTAATTGTATAAATTTGTGTTGATTTAACGTCGTAATGATTGAATTTGAAAAACTTTATAAACATATTTGCTGAATTACTATGTGGTAGAATATTAAAAAAAAATTAATTTATCAATAAACATATTCTATAAGTTATATCAATGAAGGATCGCATGTTAAAAGTTTAATTTATTGTTTAATTAAATCAAAGTCATTTGAAAAGTCACTCAAAATTTATTTATATGGATTCCCATATTAATTATGGGTATTATAGATAAAAGTAAAATAGATATAGAGAAATTATTGTCAATTAAAAGTTTCCTCCACATCCATGCTTTTATATAAAAAATTTAATTTATCAATAAACATATTTTATAAGTTATATCGATGACGATCTCATGTTAGAAGTTTAATTAAATCAAAGTCATATGAAAAGTCACTCAAAATTTATTTATATGGATACCCATATTAATTATGGGTATTATAGAAAAAAGCAAAATAGAATATAGGGACATTATTGTCAATTAAAAGTTTCATCCACATCCATACTTTTATATATTAGTGAAGTGATAGTGATGATGATAGTGAAGTGATAATGATAGTGATGATTTACCATTAAGATTAAGAAAAGAAGAAAAATTACTTTGTTATTTAATAAATATTATTATGATAATATGACTACGGTCTATTCCACAGCCTTGAAGGAATTATAATGAATTTTATTTGTATTTTCTAGATAAAATGTGTGGTTGAAAAGTAGAGAGAAAAAATATGTGTGATTAAAAAATGATTTGAAAAATTGTGTAATTATAAATTGAATTATAATTTACAATGATTACGTAAAAGAACACATCTTATAATATATAAATATAATACTTTAAAATATTACATACAAAATTTTAAAAAATGAATCGTATACTGAAATTCTATAGTTTATATTATATATATTATGAAGTAATAATCATATGGACAACGATATTTGTAATGAAGAAAAAGTGATTTATCTTGATTTAAAGAGACATGTTATCCATGCCAAAATAATTGTTGGACAACATGATGAAAAACAAATTTTCCTTTCGCGTATTTCATTAACCCCAGCAAATGATGAATTATATTCATTCAAATGATAGATGAACAATTTTTAGTAAGTCTATGCTTTGCAATTACCATTAACAAAGCTTAAAGATAAATATTACCTATTATTGGAATATAACTACCTGAATATGCATTATCACATGAAAATTATATGTAGCACTTTCTCACGAATTTTCAATATAAACAATAAGAATGTTGATAAAAGCAGAAAATAAAAATAAGAGAAGCTGTGAAACGTTGACAAAAATATTGTATGAAAAAAGTATTATTATTGTAATAAATGCTTTACATTTTAGTTTATTTAACAATTTCACATTATTATATACATAATTTCATAAAAATAAAATTTAATAATATGTATTCTTTTTAACAATTTTAATTCTCCATTTAACAATATCAATTGCATCAACTAATTTGAAAATAGTATTAATATTTCAAAAACATTATACATATCATTTATCCTATACATAAGACGTGCAACCCACATATTTAATACTAGTAAGTAGTAAAAATTATTGAAATCTTCTGTTATGTGAAAAAAAATTCTTTTGTTTTTCAGTGTGGAAATTTGATGGGTCTAAGGATTCAGAAAAAATAAGAGGGTTGAGGCCACGACCTCAGAAAAATGAGAGTAAAACAAGTTGAAAATAAGAGAGCTGAGGCCACAACCTCAAAAAAAAAAAAGGAAAGCTTGAGTGTAAGAAGAAAAAGAAAAGAGAGTCTACCCCTAAAATGAGTTTTTTTGCACAAATGTTGATGTACAAGGATCCTTGCCTTGAATTTAACCAATCTAACAAACTTCTCCCCAGTTTGGCTAGTTCTGTTTTGCAGGTACCCAAGTCAAATTCCAAATTTAAAATTGGGATTGAATTCAATATGAAGAAGGAGTAGCTCAAGAGGTCCAAAGAATGTACAAAGTCCCAACATAAATATCAATCTAGCAAAAGCAAACATAAGCATGGTCCAAAAACTAATAAATACAGAAGTTACAAGAGGATTGGACGAGTTGCATATTCGAGATCGAATCTTTTTCAAGAGAGGGAGGATGATGTGATCAAAGGTAGGAGATCAAAGGAGAAACCAAGGTATGAGTGATGCCACGACAATCAACATTGGAAAACGAGCAAATTTTGTTCTGGGCCCGAGTTGAGAATCAAACTGGATCAAGTTATTTCAAAGGAGCGAAAATTGGTGTAGCCGGAAGAGCCACGCAATCGTGTAGTGAAAAAGACCCACGATCGCGCCAAGTGCAAGAAAATCAACCTGAGAGCTTTCGGGTTAACCACGCAATCGCGCGGTTGAAGCAGATCAAATTTTTTGCGAATTTTTATTTAATTTTCGTTTTAATTATTTATGTTTTCTATTTTCAAACCCCATTGCGGCTAGGTCAGTTTTTAGGCATATTTTGACTTAATGTTTTTATTTCATTCATTATTGAACACGACTTTGATATTGAATCAATTATTAAGAGTTTTCTCTTGAAAGGTGAATTTTCTCTTTTCTAGTTCTTCAAGAACAGCCAATTGAACTTATCAAATATTCTTGAATATTTGTGGCGTTCCAACCAAAACTTATCAAGGAAGTGACATCCCTTGTGGCGTTCACCAATCTTGGTTCTTATTCCGCATCATTTTTTGTGTTGTGAATATTGGGTCATTATTTTATCGTCAAATCTATCTTTAGTTATTGTTCTTATTTCTTGGGTCTTGTTATTGTTATTCTCCCTAAATTTAGATCTTTTCTATCATTTGTTTATTATTTCGCATTCTTTATCATGTTTCCCAAGTGGGATCGCATTAGTTCCAGTCTTGATTACACTGCCAAAATTGCCTTTGGTCTATGACAAAGCGATAATGTTTTCAATAGCAGCAGTCATCGGCAAACCTTTGAAAACAGATGACTACACAGCTAAGAAAACCCGTAGGAATTTGGCAAAAAATTGGATATGAAGAGATTCCACAATATTTTGATTTCTGTAAACATTTAGGCCACGGAATGGAAGTATGTTACTGGAAGAATACTATTGGCTCTTTGGCAGTTAACAATAAAGAAGATGAAAAGGTGACAGAAATTCAGAATAAAGGAAAAGGAGTGTAGATTGAAAAACAAACTAAAGATTTAGAGAGTATGAAAGAGATGAAGGGTGCTGCAACTGGTGAATGTTGAAAACAAGAGGACAAGGAACCAACTGATATCCAAGGAAAGATTGGAGGATGTAAAGCAAAGAATGGATGAAAGGGGAATCCTAATGAAGAAGATCAACCATTAGAAAGTTTTGAAGATAAAAGTGAATTTGAAAATGAGAAGGAAGATATGAAGGAGGCCAACAGTGGTTATTTTAACTGTTTCTGAGATGGGGGATGATATAAGGGGGATCAATAGTGAATTCCAGTTGCAGGGGGAAGTAATTCCTATTGATCAACTGATAGTAGAGTTAGGAGATGTGCAAGTTCTTCAGGATACTGATACAAATGAGCATGAGGATCAATGTAATTTGATAAGAAGCAGATGAACGTCTGATATTTCAGGAAACAAAAAGGTGAATTCAGATGAAAGATAAATCTATCAGTCCTGCAAGAGTTAAGAGAAACATGAGGAATACCAAATCCAAATATCAACATTCATGAATAGTATTATCATTTGGAATGTCAGGGGTATTTCCACCTCCATCAGTAGAATCAAGAAGATGATAAGCATCCACCAAATTGGTTTAATTGCATTAGAAGAACCTCTGGTACAAAAAGGAGTTTTGAATCTTGATGGTTGTTTTGCCAATCAAAATGGAAAAATTTGGATCTTTTGGAAGGAAGATATGGAATGTCAGGTGATAGATGATAAAGAACAACAGGTCAATCTCAAAATCAAATGGAAGGACAAGGAGGTCTATCTCTCTATTATATATGCCAAATGTTCTATCACTCACACAAGAGTACTATGGGCAGATTTGGTTCAATTTTCTGATAACATTGACAAACCCTGGATCATTGGACGAGATTTCAATACTATTCTAAATAGCGAAGAAAGGGAGGGAGGGAGAGAGAGAGGAAACAATCCTATTCCCAAGGATATGGAAGACTTCCAAGAAATGCTCATAAACTGTGGAATAGATGAAGTGAGAATTAGTGGAGACCCATTTACTTGGCACAATTGTAGAATGTGGGAGAAACTGGACAGGTTACTAGCTAATGCTGAATGGATGACTTCCTTTGAAGATTTCAGCCCAGAAGTGCTAAATATAGATACATCTGACCATTGTCCCATTTTATTGAAATGTTCTAGAAAACAAAGCACAGCCAAGCCAACTTTCAGGTATCAATCTATGTGGAGTCAACATGAAGGGTTTATGGAAGTGGTTAAAACTAGTTGGAATACTGATCTCATTCCTTATTCCAAATGAATTTTCGGATTCTACTTTAAATTGAGAAGACTCAAAGGAGTTTTAAAAACCTGGAATAAAAATATATTTGAAAACTTTTCAAGAGTAGAGAGTGAAGCTTTGTCTAAGGAAAGAATTTATGATGAGTTGAAGACCCATCAAACTAGAAGTGATATGCATAAAGCCTATGCAAATCTCAATTTGATTATGGCCAGAGAGGAAGCATATTGGAAACAGTAATTAGGTATAAAATGGAATTGTGAAGGTGACAGGAATACAAAATTTTACCATGCTTTGGTAAAAAAACACAGAAATAGAAGCACTATTTCTCAAATTCAACTTGATGATGGAAAGATCCTGGATATCCTCATATCCCTGAAGATGTTCAAAAGTCAGCTATCGATTTCTTCAAAAAAATTTTATCAAAGGAAGAAATAGGAAACTGTGATGAACTTCTATCTTCTATCCCTGCTATTATAAATGAAGAAGACAATCTGCATCTAAATGCTACTCCACAAATTGAAGAAGTCAAAGAGGCAGTATTTTCTATAAGTAAAGAAAGTGCAGCAGTTCCAGATGGCTTTTCTAGCTGCTTTTATCAAGAATGTTGGGAAATAATCAAAGAAGACCTTACTGAGGTAGTCAGGGATTTGTTTGGAGGTAAAATACTGCCTAAGGGAGTGACTGCAACCTCATTAATCCTCATTCCAAAGAAGAACTCCGCAAGAGATTGGAAGGACTTTAGGCCGATTATCCTATGTAATGTGCTAAACAAAATCATCCCAAAGATCATGAATTCTAGATTGAACATCATTCTCCCCAAAATCATTTCACCAAATCAAAGCGAATTCACACCAGGGAGAAGTATAGCTGACAATATCTTGTTAACATAAGAAATGGCATACCAGCTAAACAGAAAGATTAGAGGGGGGGATGTAATTCTAAAGTCGGATATGGCCAAGGCATATGATAGAGTGGATTGGAATTACCTATCTAAAGTGCTTAACAAATTTGGTTTTGATGAGAACTGGATTGACAAAGTAAATAGATGTATAAGTAATTGTTGCTTTTCAGTTATGATTAATGGTGAATTGAAAGGGTTCTTTGAAACCAGCAGGGGATTAAGACAAGGGGACCCAATCTCTCCATCATTATTCATAATCATGGCAGAAAGTTTATCAAGAGGATTGGAGAGGGTTTTCAATAGAAATTCGGGCATGGAATTCATATATGGAAGTCAAGTCCCTGCGACACACCTGGCTTTTGCAGATGATGTGGTTATCTTTTCAAATGGTGGAAAAAGAGCTTTAAAGAAGGTTATGGAATTCATATCTCTGTACACCAGGGGGTGGGTCTGGACAAGCTATAAATCAAGGAAAAAGTTCTTTTGCTGCTAGCAGAGATGATATTAGAAGAAATGCTGCACAAATGACTGATTTTCAGAACCAAAACTTACCTTTTATATACCTTGGAGTCCCCATTCACAAAGGTCATAGAAAAATTTGTCTCTTTGAAGATCTGATTTCTAAAATCAAAACTGAGAATAACAGGTTAGGAACATAATTTTTTGTCTGCAGGAGGCAGATTAACACTTGTAAAGCATGTCCTTAATTCCACACCACATCATCTTCTTCATGTTCTTGACCCTCCTAAGGCTGTTATGAATCAAATTGCTAGGCTATTCAATGCATTCTTGTGGGGGAGATAACAAACAAGTCAAGCATATTCACTGGTCTTCTTGGGAAAAAGTTTGCTACCCGGTTGAAGAAGGGGATATTGGATGTCAATCTCTGCATAATACCAGCAAAGCCTCTGATTGTAAATTATGGTGGAATTTCAGGAAACAAGATTCCTTATGGAGCTGGGCATTGAAATCGAAATATTGCGTGGGCACCCATGCTACCAAAGTTATTCCTAAAAAACTGGATTTTCCTATTTGGAAGAGAATTTTAGAGGCTCGATAGGTCATTGAACCACATATTGCTTGGATAATTGGGGAAGGACAGATAGATATGTGGAATGAGAAATGGCTTAAGTATGGTATTATTGAATCTATATACCAGCAAACTGATCTTATTAAGAAGTATATCTTATACTACAGAAATGGGGAAGGATGGGATAAGTTCAAACTTTCTGCAGACCTGCCAGGTAATATTGTTAAGGAAATTTGTGATATACCTGCCAACTCCAAGATGGATACCATATTTTGGAAACTAAGCCAAGATGGTAAGTTCTCCAATAAAACTTGTATTGAACTGATCAGACATAAGAAAACTAGACAAATGACCATGAAGTGTATTTGGAATCCTTTCGTTCCACCCAAACTGTCGGTATTCACATGGAAGCTATGGAATAATTGGATGCCGGTGGATGAAATTATCCAAGCTAAGTATGGTATTCAACTAGCATCCAAATATCAATGCTGTCAAGAGATGGAAACTATCAACCACATCTTCATTCAGGGGAGGATAGCTAAAGAAGTTTGGAACTTTTTTGCTGATAAAATGGAAGTGAGCCTTAAAGATAATTATAATCATCCCAGACTATTGTACTGGTCTTGGATCACTGATGGGAAGGCTAAACTTGGAACATTCATATCTTATTGCCTATAATTATCATGTGGTTTATTGGGAGAGAAAGGAATGAAGCTAAACATAAGGGAGTCAAAATGCAAGCTAAAAGAATTATATCTAGAACATCCTATCTGGCTTCTTCACTGGCAAAGATTAAGGTAGAAAAAAAGAAAACCCCTTCTCCTATTATGGTATAATTATCATGTGGTTTATTGGGAGAGAAAGGAATGAAGCTAAACATAAGGGAGTCAAAATGCAAGCTAAAAGAATTATATCAAGAACATCCTATCTGGCTTCTTCACTGGCAAAGATTAAGGCAGATAAAAAGAAAATCCCTTCTCCTATTATGGTATACTGGGAAAAACCAAAGGACAACTGGGTAAAACTCAACACTGATGGTTCACAGAAAAAATGATAACCTGGCTGCAAGAGGAGGCATTTTAAGAGACAGCAGAGGTGAGGCTATATGGGCTTTTAAAGACTACTGTGGGGAATGCTCTATTCTTGAAGCCGAACTAAGGGCAATTAATACAGGACTTCTTATATGTAAGGATAGAAAATGTGAGAGAGTGTGGGTTGAAGTGGACTCAATGACAGCATTTCAGATGTGCACGCAACAGAATAAAGGTCCATGGCATGTACGTTCAATACATATTAGAATCTATCTACCAGAGTGCGGGTTGCATGGAAGTAAAGTTTTCCCACATTTGGAGAGAAGGTAACAAGGTTGCTGACCTGCTTGCAAATGAAGGTTACTTAGACAGAAATTTTGAGTTAAAGGAGGCAAGGGATCTGCAAGGAAGGATCAGAGGTTTGCGGAGATTGGATAAGCATAAAATAGGAAATGTTAGACATGTTAGTTTACAATAATGTCTATCTTCCTGACTTTTAGTTTACTGAGTTAGTTTATTGCACTTTACATTTTATTTCTGTAATAGCATATTAGAATTGTAGTTGATAGTATAACTGAGAGTAGAAGTTTTAGAAGATATATTACATTGAATTGTAATTTGAGATAAGGTCCTATATCCCCCTCATTTGTAACTCATTTTGATATCTAATAATAAAATTGTATCTCAGACTTGGATTGTCATGCTAAGATACTTCCACAAAAAAATAAATAAATAAATTTTGAAATGCATCGATTGATTATTTGTGGGATAATTCTCGAAGTCTAGTATACAAAAATTAGTCATATTTTATGTGTGTTTTTCGAATGTTTCCATTCTATATTATATGTAACTTTTTTTGATGTTAAATAGTTCATCATATTAACTATGATATATTAAGTGAGATTTCTTCCTTTTCTTTTTTTAATTTTTTTAATAACTGCAATATTTTTGTAATTTATATTAATTTTTAAGTTATAAAATTTAGTAGTAATAAAATAGTTTTGAAATAAATAATTGTTGAGAATTAAAAATAATATCCTCCTAGGGAATTTTGTAGTATCGATTATGAGTGGTTTTACTAGCGATTTTTTGAAATGGTTCAACCCATGATTGGTAATTTATTATTCACACTTTCAAAATGTTTTTAAAAGAACAAAATTACATATGTGGCCCTGAGTAGAAATTTCTACATATAAGTAATTTTTTAATTGTAATATAATTTTTTTTATTATAATTAATTTTTATTGAACAAAATATGTTGGTTGAAAATAGTTATTTATTTATTTTGAAGCAAAACTATGAACAGATTAATTAAAATCTGCCCAAAAAATGGCAGATATAAAACATGGAATACAATTAGACCAAGAAAAAGAACTAGAACAATTTGTACCATAAGCTGTTAGAGCATGTGCTACCATATTTCCACTTCTAGGAACGAAGAAACATGAACAATTAAAATAATGAAGTAAGGAAATAATATCTAACAAAGTTTCAACATTAGGGTCACATGAAATATCATTCTCAAGCGCTCATATCAACCAACTGAAGTTTGTAGACTAAGCACTGTGTGTAACCCAATTTCTGTGCAAAGAGAATTCCATCCTTTACTACACAAGCTTTGGTCACCTTCACTAAAAGAATCCCTAAGGACCGCACCAACATAGAAGATGAACGTCTCAATCTTGAAGGCTGCATCAATGTTAAGTTTAATTCGCCCGAATGGAAGCAATACTCAACATCCTTCGAGAGTACTACCTGGAGAGGCCAACTCACCTTCATTGTGCCTCTGACCCCAGTTATACATCCATTGCACGACCTCTAATAGCACATCAGTTGGCAACCACTTTACTTCCACGAACTACACGATTCTGTTCACTCCATATAACCCCACATAACCATCACAATTTATCAGAGAATAATTCTTTATTTTATAAATGGCATAATTAGAAAAGAATAAGAGAAACAGCCAAAATCCATAGATTTGTTAGGTTAAGAGAATCAGTCAAAATTACACCATACCTGCTTTTGGAGGTTTTTTAACCATTCAAAATTAGTGCAAAAAAATTAGCAAACATCGATTTTTCCAAAACCTCATAAACGATGCATCCAAAACCAGTCAAAGCTGATGAAAAATAAAACTCCCAAGCAGACCATGAGGAAACAAAACTATGTGGAAATTAGGCCATGTACGATACCAACTAAAATAATAGGAAAAAATACATCATTTTTAAAAATATTCAAATCAATGCGTCCTTTTCAAGAATAACTAAATTCAATACATTGTCACTTTTTTATCCAATCGTTTGCAATCTTTTGATAAGAGGAAATTATGTAACTTTTTAAATGAAAAAAATCATATACCTTTTTTGAAGAAATTGGAGAAAAGAAGGTAATTCTTATTATATCCAGATTTAATACATATTACAAGTATATATAGAGAGTGATAGAGTCAATCTCTATCACATGTAATTAGCCTAGGAATATGGATGTGCAATCATTAATTCCTAAAATTAAGTCTATACAGAAATTATCTCTAATTATAACTCCACTAATCTAGCATAGCATATATACACAGAATATTCTCCAATACTCCCCCTCAAGCTGGATCCAATGGATTGATGGAGCCAAGCTTGCTCAAAAGCCTGTACTGTAGAACTGAGTAGTCGGCAATACTTTGGTGAACACATCAGCCAGTTGATCATTAGAACGCACATATTGGGTATCAATTAATTTAGATTGAACCTGTTGACGAATGTAGTGACAGTCCACTTCAATGTGTTTGGTTCTTTCATGGAACACGGGATTAGAAGCAATGTGCATAGCGGCCTGATTATCACAAAAAAGTTTCATAGGAATAGAGCTAGGACAGCCTAGATCAGTAAGAAGACTATTAAGCCATACGAGCTCACAAGCTGCGGAGGCCATCGCGCGATACTCAGCTTCGGCGCTAGATCGAGCGACCACATGTTGTTTTTTACTTTTCCAAGACACCAGGTTACCACCAACAAACATACAATAGCCAGTAGTAGAACGACGATCAAGTGAATTACCAGCCCAATCAGAATCGGTATATCCTATAATATTAGTGTGACCATTACTGGTCATGACTATTCCACGACCAATCGAGCCCTTCAGATACCGCAAGATGCGTTTTACCATGCCTAGATGTTGAACGGTTGGATCATGCATATGTTGACTAACAAGACTAACTGCAAAAGTAATATCCGGTCTCGTAATAGTCAAGTAGATGAGCTTTCCTACAAGCTTCTGATAATAACTCGGTGAGTCTAGGGCTTTCCCGGTAGAAGCAAGCCTCAATTTGCTATCAAGAGGAGTAGCAGCGGGTTTGGTGTGTAACATCTCAGCATCTTGCAGCAGATCTACAATGTATTTACGCTGGTTAAGGAATAGCCCTTTGCTGGAAGATGCCATTTCAATCCCAAGAAAGTACTTCAATGAACCAAGATCCTTGATTGGAAATTGGTGCTGAAGTTTCGTTTTCAATTGAGCGATAGAATCAGTATTATTCCCGGTAATAATGAGATCATCTACGTAAATTAATACCACAAGTTTGTCAACTGAACCAAGCCGGACATAGAGAGACGAATCAGCTGAACTCTTGCTGAAACCAAGAGCTTCAAGAGTAGTGCTTAACTTGGCATGCCATGCACGGGGACTTTGTTTTAAACCATAAATTGATTTATGGAGCTGACAGACCAAATTGGAATTTTCACTTTGAGGATGCCCGGGAGGGAGCTTCATAAACACTTCTTCCTCGAGATCACCATGCAAGAATGCATTTTTTACGTCCATCTGAAATAATGACCACCCATTGTTGATAGCCACAGATAAAAGAACTCGTACCGTGGTCATCTTTGTAACGGGAGCAAAAGTTTCCTTGTAATCGACCCCAAATTTCTGAGTGAAGCCTTGAGCAACAAGACGTGCTTTATGCCTATCAAGAGAACCATCAGACTTGAATTTCGTCTTAAACACCCAACGACTACCAACTGCATGTTTTCCCGGGGGAAGAGGCACTATAGTCCAAGTTTTGTTCTCTGCAAGAGCAGTTAATTCTTCATGCATAGCTTTCTGCCAAACAGCCTGGGATTCGGCTTCTTGAAAGTTCTTTGGCTCAGGAACGTTTGATATAGCTGTAAGGAAAGCTGTATGCAAAGGTGATAGTCGATGATATGACATAAAATTAGTGACAGGGTACCTGACAGTATTAGCAACATAATCTGCCAATTTTGCTGGAGGGTGACGCTTCCGTGGAGGATTACGTCGGGGAGATATTGGTTCACCTTGTTCATGGGAAAATTCTTGCTCGGGTGATTCTGTAATAGTTTCCTGAGAAGGAGCATCAGGGATATCCAAGTGATCATCATAATGCTCAGTAGTATCCCGATTTGAGGTAGGAAGTAAGTTTTGAGTAGGTTGCTGATGACCAGAATCAATGCTAGGCAATGGAAGTAGCTCAGACAGCTTCTCCCTCTGACTAGAGGCGACAAAATATGGAATTTGTTCAGCAAAGCGAACGTCTCTAGTCACATATAATTTCTTGGAGAGAGTGTCATAACATTTGTACCCCTTTTTTGTTTGCGAATAACCAAGGAATATGCACTTAACAGCTCGAGGATCAAGCTTGTCACGGTGAGCAGTTGAGACATGCACAAAGCAAGTGCATCCAAAAATTTTGAGATGAGAAAAATCTGGAGCTTTGTCCTGCAATACTTCAAGAGGACATTTAAAATCCAGCACTCGACTGGGTAAGCGATTCACAAGATAGGTTGCAGTAAGAATTCCATGAGACCAAAAAGGTTTTGGGACATTCATCTGAAGCATTATAGATCGAGTTTTCTCAAGCAAATCACGATTTTTTCGTTCGGCAATGCCATTTTGTTGAGGTGTATTAATACAACTAGTCTGATGCAATATGCCATTAGAAGTCAAATAGTTTGTCATGTTATGAGACATATATTCTGTGCCATTATCAGATCGAAGAATTTTAATATGAGCTGAAAATTGGGTAGTAACTAACATGTGAAAATCTTTAAAGAACTCAAATACTTCACTTTTTGATTTCAATAAGTACACCCAAGTAACCCTAGAGAAATCATCAATAAAGGTTACAAAATATTTAAATCCATCTAGAGAAGAGGAAAAAGGTCCCCAAACATCTAAATGTACAATTTCAAATGGCTGGGTAGTACGAGACACTGATGAATTAAAAGGAATCCTAGAGGACTTAGAAAAATGGCAGATGTCACAATCAAGAGTTCCTTTAGGTAGAACCCGATTTATTTTGCTAAGAACATCATTTGAAGGATGTGCAAGACGGCGATGCCATAGAAGATGCTCAGAGATGGGAGATGAAATAGCTTGAAATCCCTTAGTAACCTGAGAATTAGGAGAGAAATAGTAGAGTCCATGTAAATGAAATCCTTCACCAATCATCGCCTTGGTGACGAGGTCCTGAAAAATAACCTTGTAAGGAGTAAATATAACTTCACAATTGAGCGAGGATGTCAGTTTTTGAACCGAAAGCAACTGAAATGGAAAGGAAGGGACATACAGAACATCAGACTCTATAATATCTGAAACAAGTTTAATTTTACCCTTACCCTTTACAAGAGCACCTTTCCCATTTGCTACAGAGACGAAGGAAGGTGTAGAAAAGGAACAAAAATCATAAACATGGGTTAATTTATTCGACATGTGATCTGTGGCACCAGAATCAATAACCCATACATCATGCAAACTATCAATTTCTAATGCAGTCATAAAAGCAATCTGAATACCTTGGCTAGTTTCAGAATTTGCATCAGTTAAAAAACCAGCAAAATGACTCAGAAGTGCAGCTGGTTGATCTTTTTCTTGATTAACAACTCCTCCTTGAATAGTTCCCTGACCATGCCTGTCTTGTAAATAATTTGCAAAATCATTTAGTAAAGCAACAGGATTAGATGAAAAAGATTCAGTGGAGTGTGCAGCCAAATGAGCCTTATGACCAGGGACTCCTTTTTGATATCCTACGCCTTTCTGATCTTTGGAAGGTTTAGGTTTCATCTCTGGGTGAAGAATCCAGCAGCGATTTATTGAGTGTCCAATATTATGGCAATGCTGACATTTGAGATCAGGGCGTTTGCCCTTATAAGATTTCCCTTCAGAAGGTGAACGAGCAATATAGGCACGAACATCTGGAGGACTGGGATTAACAGTTCGTGGCATGACCTTCCTGCGTACTTCCTCACGTTGAATGATTGCGCAAATATTTTTGAAGGATGGTAATTCGGTATTCATTAGAATATGGCTCCTTAGATCCTCAAAATCAGGATTAAGACAAGCCAATAGCTGAAAAATACGGTCCTCCTCTGTTCGCTTCCGCAAAATAGCCGCATCAACAGTAGGAGGTCTATAAATCTCCAGCTCACTCCACAAACTCTTCAAGCTTCCCAGCAGATTTACGAATGGCTTCCCATCTTGATGAAGACTTGCAATTTCCCTGTGAATTTGGAAAATCCTGGCAGAATTGTTTTGGTTGCCATACATGTCACGAACAGCATTCCAAAGATCCAAAGAGGACTCTGAATAGCTAAAAATCTCTGCAAGATCACGCTCCATCGAGTTAAGAATCTACGACATAACTTGTTGGTCTTTAGAAAGCCAAGCCTCATACTCCGACGAACTCGATTCTGGAGATTTGGCAGTACCATTAATGAATCCCAACCTTGATCTACCACCAAGAGCAATGGTTATTGCCCTCGACCATGGAAGGTAATTGAATTCATTCAACAGAACTGAACTCAATTTTTGAGAGATGTTGACATCACCATCGGAAATATTAGATGAAGAAGAAACTAACTCCTTCAACCCTCCAGTAGCAACGGTATCATCTGCCATAACAATAATTAAAAAGAACACGAGCTGGTGCAGGAATCACCGCTCTGATACCATGAAGAAATTGGAGAAAAGAAGGTAATTCTTATTATATCCAGATTTAATACATATTACAAGTATATATAGAGAGTGATAGAGTCAATCTCTATCACATGTAATTAGCCTAGGAATATGGATGTGCAATCATTAATTCCTAAAATTAAGTCTATACAGAAATTATCTCTAATTATAACTCCACTAATCTAGCATAGCATATATACACAGAATATTCTCCAATATTTTTCATTTGAAATGTGACATAATTTTCTTTTATCAAAAAATCGCAAAAAAGTGTCACTCTTGGTTCTAAAGAGTGAAATATGTTGAATCTAATTATTTAATTTATTTTTAAAAGTGACTTATTGATCTAAATATTTTTATAAATCGCGTATTTGATCCCAATATTATCTTTTTTAGTTTGTTTATCTAAATATCCCTAAAAATGTTTACTGTTAGGTATGAGATTTGGAGTAATGGTTTGGAGATGACTAAATAGAATAATGTAAAAATTACACATTTTTCCTCAAAAGTTACGTCAAAATAGTGTTTTGGGTTGGAGATGCCCTTAAGCCCAGACCAACAGAGATTATAAATCGAGCGCTGACGCCACTGCTTCTGTTACCTGCAACGTTGTTGTGCGATCTGTGTGATAGTAGAGGTACTTTTGGAGGGGTGGTGGTTGGAGAAGTGGTTGTGGTTCTATGTTTTATGTGTTGAGATGGTGGTTGGATGGGTGGTGCTGAAATGAATCGATTAATCTGGACTATGTGGATCATATTGTTGGTTCAAGGTTGTGGACTGCGACAATGGTTAGCGACGATTCTTTATGCGCTGTCTTTTTTTCTTTATATGTCGTAGCGGCCTGAGGTGGTGATCCGTTGATGGTGCAACTTGATTTGTAGAGTTGGTTGTGGAGGTAGTGGTGGTGATTGTGATTTGGGATGTGTCGATGTCTGATGACGATGACATATGGGTGGTGGTGGAGTGGGATTACGTAGGGGTGTAAACTGTTTGATTTGTGTGGTTTTTAATAAATTTTCGAACCAAACCATTTTATTTCCTAAACTAAACCAAATCAAACCATTTTTTGCGGTTTGGTGTGGGTTCAAACCACGGTTTGCAAACGAAACTAAACTAATATATTTAGACCGAGTTGAATAAATATTGGACTAGAATTTTGAGTTATTTATTACAATAGCAAATGTTCCTAAACTAAAAAAAAATAAAGGGAAACATTTATATGTTGTTGAAAGTACACAATTAAACTACAGATTTCTATACTTGTGAAATCAAACTAAGAGCTAGATATGAAAGTCTAGTAAGATAGTATGTCTGGTATTTTAAGAAAGAAATAAAAGAATGAAATTGATAGAAGGTAGAGCTTTTCAGCACTGTTGTAGATAAAAGACGAGGTAATGAGTTCTCAATACTTGTGGAACCAATTTTTATTTTAAATAGTAGAACTGTTGGATTAGAGAAAAATATAGCATTAACTAGAAAATAATTAATAAAACAGGTGGCAACTTACATCATCTTTTATGTTTTGTGAGTCGTGTACATTGATTCTGATGTATCTGGATCCTTGCTACAAACAAAATGATCAAAAAAATTTAGACTCATTAATAATGGTTCTTCCAAACAACTTATAAGTTCCAATTAATTTAATCACAACTCTTAGCTGTATGAAGATCCAATAATCAAGTCACATCAACAACACATAAATCATATCTTCAAGGGGGCAATGTGATTCACAATTTCTAAATGTACATCCAAATCGAAATCGTCAATGTAGAAATAAATAAAGAAAGCATGTAGAAAAATAGAAACATTAGAAACTTAAATCTGTCTTTGACCAGGTATAAGTGAAATCTAAACTTAACCATTTTGAAAGCTGTTCAATTTGGGTCAAAACCAAAACATTGACGAGTCTGCATGAGCCCAAACCAACGTTTTCAAAATTGCGGTTTCAATTCGATTTGGCGGTTTCGATTTACAGCCCTATGATTAGGAATGTTTTGGTGCAGTGACTTGTATAGTGGTTGTGATCAGTTATTTTGGAATTGCGACTAATAAATAAATAAGTTGTGACTAATAAATAATCAATAAATTTAGAGGGACATTCATTTTGAATATTTTAAAGTGACATTATGATATGTCAGTTTCTTATTGGATGATGAAGATGTGCATTGAAGTAGACCAAATTGATTTGAGGAACTATCAATTAGCCAAGGTGGGGTTAGGAAAAACATAAGGGAACCTGTGAGGTTTTGATATGTTGACAATGTTTCCTTTGCCTTCCATAATTTCTAGGACCTTTGTGACACTAATGCTAAGACTCTCGAAGAAGTTGTGTCAACAGCATGCCAAAGTGATGTAGGCTCGCCTACGATAATTTTCACGATTCAAACAATCGCCAATTTCTCAAGAAAATGATTGCAATTCATAAAAAGCCCAAACTTTTATTTGAATTCAACCAAGAAACCTAGAACAATGAAGGAAACGTTTAAATAGAGAAAACCTAACGGGCTTTATCCAGCAATGGACTGGACTCGCTGAAAACAAGTAAAACAAACAAAATAGTGATAAAAAAAAAGGACAAAACGCAGTTTTTCACTTAGTAAACGACTTCAAACGGCTAAAATCCGTCGTTGTCATGGCATAGCAGTGAGTCTTTTAGGGCTCGTCGAGACGATTCCGGAAAGTACTTATGGGCCCAAAACGGACACCGTATGACAAAGTTATGACCTTTTAAAGTCGCGAAGCCCAACACCTCACGTTTGGCGATCCCAACAGTCCATAAATGCGAGGGCCTGGTCCTGTACGCCATCACAAAGTAGAAACCCCATTTTTCGCCATTGAGACGCAAAACAAGATATCAAATTTCTTGCAAAAAGATAGAAGTAGCAACAAACTGTGGAGAGATGTTCACACCTTTAACATAAATGGGCATTTCTTGTTAACATCAGAAATCAAATCAATTATTCTACTCATATAGATAAATTTCTAGGGAGAATTATAAATGTCTCACGGGAAAAATTGAGATCCACATCAGCTTTCATTCATATCATCCATTCATTCTATATTCCAGCAAGAAAGCCAAATCTAAGTTCGAAGAGGTTTAACACGTGCTCAACACAAAGGACTTGCATAAGTAGAGAATAAAAACACCATAGTTGTTCTGGAAATGCTTTGCATAGAGCCTTAATAGTAGCATTTAGTTCCCAAGTGCCATCCACTAATGAATCTTCAAGTTTGATGCACTGCCATTGTTTCCATATCCACCACACCGACACGCCTCCATTTCGCCCTTCGCCACCACCAAGCTTTAGCTAGCGTTGCAATAAAAATGCAAGAGTGGAGAGAATGAGTAGAGAGAGAGAGAGAGTAATTCTAAGCACAAGAGAAATAGTATTCTAATATATTATGAATGAAAGTTGTACATCTTCAGATGTGTCTTTTTTTTGGCTCACATGTAGAGGATTGCATTGATAAACTGTAAAGTGGATCCTAAGGATCCTAATCAAAATGTCAAGCTGAGGATTGTTTGGAGAGATGAAGTGAAATGTCAAGTTGAACTATGACAAGTTTTCTAAGGGAGTAAAACTGAAGAAAAAAAATCCCAAAAATATATAATCACAGGGCCTTCACTCCCTTAGAAGATCCGATTAAAATCTTCTCAAACAGATCCAATCTTGCCTTCACTTATGTTAAAACTGCATTGCAAACACGTTGTTCATTAGAGAGACCAATACAACCACCCGAAAAGACAAGAAAAATCATATTCTTTCAACACGGTAAGCACTTCTATTATGTCAAATAACCAAGTGAAAGGCGTTTTTTGAATTAAGTAGGACTCTTTAAATTATTATTTTTTGAATTAAGTAGGACTCTTTCAACACAGTAAGCACTTCTGTATTTAAGTAGGACTCTTTGAATTTTTTTTTTTCATGAATAAAAACTATCTCACATGTAATTAAGCAAAACTCTGCAGCCTGATGGCGGCTCTAGAATTGTCCAGTCAAATAGCACTAACAAAAAGCATTGTAGAAAACTATAATTCAGAAGTAAACTACCCACTATTAGATACAATAATTTCATATTACTAGTTTAATATGGAGATTCTGGACATTCAAAACGCCAGCAGCAATTATTTATCAAGCTAGACTAGGAGCTGCAAATCTGAGCTCTAAAACTTAATCTAAAAAATGTCACAAATACACAATATAATGAAATTATCAATGTTCCTAAATAAAAAATTAGCATACCTGCATCTCAGAATTTCCGAAGAAAGTGTCATAAAGCTTGCGAAGGCTCAACCCATTCCAGTTTCTCTACTATAATCCGTTTTTCTATAACTACAAACCTGAAATCCAAGATCGCGGAAGGAAAAGCTTAGGTGCAAAATTACGAGACCCAGATGAAATAGCACTCGAATGATCAATTACAGCAAACTCTCAGATGATTATGGCTGGAAATCGCGCAGTCCAGACGAACACCAAGTAGAATCCACAAACCAAAGCTCGGTCTAGCTGAATTTCGAATACCCAGCACTCAGACCCACGAAAAGGAAAGAACAACGGAATCCTAGCTGAATTTTTATGCTCGAAATGAACAACAACAGATATCTTCAAAGTTCAAATCATGATTTATGCCCAATGAGTGGAATAAATGCAATACTCAGTTTCATCGATAGTTATTTGCACGAGAGATTGTAGAAGAGAGGGATATTGGGGAAGAAGAGAGAGGCGTGCCTCGTGAGAGAAGACGAGAGAAATGAGAAGTCCTAATGTGTGGATCTAGCCTTGTTGCTACAGTACTGCATTTTGGTACCAAATACCGAGTTTTGGCATTTTTGACACAAAATGCCCAAAGCGACCTTTTGTTATTTTGAATTTTGTTTGTAATTTTTTTTTTTTTTTATTGCTTTGGAAAACTTGTTTTCAAAAATGATGAAACGAACGCATTTTTAATGTTTCTAAAAATTCAAAATTGAAAATGATCTGAAAACAGCAAAGAAAACGAGACCTTATTCTTTGATACTGTTATAAGTACTCAGAATAAAAATAATTTTACTCATTTTTTAATGTTGAGTGCAGAAATGTAATTACCTCACAATTCATAAATAGGGCGTCAATACGTGTTGGAATACTTCAATCCCACTCAGATTCCCCCAACTGCCGCCGGAAGCCAAACAAAACCTCATTACCCACCGGCCACCACTCCAACAATTATACTTGTAGTTGAAATTACACCCCAACAAAACACAGAGCGAGCCAAGGCAAATTGGGCTGTGAAAAATTGATAAGAAATGGAAAGTGGAAGTAGCAGTGCTAAGAAAATAATACCAGACTCGGTTATGGAGGCAGTGAAGAGAACGTCGAGTAACATAGATAAAGTCAAAGCCAATTTGGAAGAGTTCCTGAATTACTGTGATTCTGAAACCCTATCTCAATTGGAGCCTCTTGAAAGGGCCCAGGCCCTCTTCTTGATTGCTAAAGCCAACACTACTCTCGTCACCTGTATGTATTATCTGTGTATATCTGTGTGTTTTCTGCTCTAAGATTAATAAATATTTTCAAAACCGTTTATTTTTAGTTATATACTTTGAATTCATTAAACTTGAAGTAAATTTTTGTTTTTTACTGTTATCTTTTTCTATCACCATATGATGGTATAAACTATAAAGAGAGTTTTTCTTTCATTTAATTATCGTTGTTGTTTGCTTATGGTGGCTTTCAGTGAGGCTGAGATGCAAAGGAGTGGACCCAGATAACCATCCGGTCAGAAAAGAGATTGTATGTTTCTTTTTATCTCTCCTCTGTTTGGATGTTTTGACTGTATTTTTTGCTTCACGTTTGGGTCTTCGCTTAAAATTATTTGTAACTTTAGGTTCTGAACTGGGTCCAGGCTAAAGTTATATGCTTTTGAAGTTTTGCAGTGTTTTTGCTTAAAACTATCATTGCATGTGTGAGTTTGATAATTTTGTTTTCATATATGCATGTGTGTAGTGTTTTTGCTTTCATTTGTGTAATTTATACTTGGTCAAACTGTGTAACCAAATCCTGAGATTAAGTTTAAAGCATCGCTCAGTCCAAATGTTTTTCCCTGGTTTTCTGTGCACTTGGGTGCATTTGGGTATGTCTTTCGACATTGCAAATGAGTATCTATATATGAGATTTTACTTGCGCGTTTTTGCTCTGTTTTCAAATGCCTTGAAGATTTATTAGTGGTCTGCCTTAAGTTGTATATTTGTGATGTGATCTGCCTCAAGCCCTCAACTTCTGGTTTAAGATTTCAAGTTGGTAATATTTTTACTACTTGTGCGTGTATTTTCCAATGGTAATGTGTGCAGGACAGATTAAGCTTGTATGAGGAGAAACTAGAGAAATGCATTGATTTGAGTAAAGGTAATTGATTCTCCTCAATCACATTTTTAAATTGAAAGACTAGTGCATTTTACCTTGTATTTATAATCGTGCTGTTTTTTATAAGTAACTTATAAATGAGCTTTGAAAAGTAGGTAGTGGAAACCCCCATAAGTTATTTAAAAGCTCCATTCAAACATGCTCCAGTTCTCCTTGATTCAGATTCAAAGGAAGAGTTAATCTATTAAAATGGAACTTTGTCTTGTGGTTTTGGGTTGTGGTACATGGTAACAAGTCTGTTTTGATTATTTTAATACACATATTTGTTTGTATCTAGTCATATATTATGTTATCTGAAAACCGTGTATGGATGGTTATCTCTATGAGAGGAAAGAGAAAATGTTATGCAAGTTAGGAAAGTAGTCCTTCACATTTAAGTTCAAAAGTTAAGACATTTCGTTGCATTAGATGTATAAAATGTTGGACAAACTACTGGGAATTTATCGTTACAAAAGGTGATTTTTGGCATTGTTAATTTTTTGCAGCTCCACTGAGACCTTCAGCCACTATTAATCCCATGGCGGCAGCCCGTTTTATTGAGCATTCCTTACCTGACCTTTCATCAGGTGGGGTGATCATTTATTTTTGGGCATGATATTCTTTCAATTTAGCTATCTTTTGAATAATCTTGGTTTTACAGGGCAAAAGAAAAGCATGAGGAAAATCAGTCAAGGGGAGATCTCAAGGATTAAATATGTGGAGAGAAGCGTCCAGAAGAAGAGAAAATATCAGTCATCTGAGAAACAATCTGTTCGTGCTGCTGCACAGGAATTTCTTGAGAAAGCAGCATCTGAGCTACTAGGTGACAATCAAACTGGTATTAAAGGACCTTTACAACCTGAAAATTCAGATGATGATTGCATACTTCTGGACTGATCCTCTGGTAGACTTCATGTTTTTCTTTTTTTCACCAAGTCTCGTGTTTTTGTTGTTTTCTTTGATTGTTTCGATGTCTGAGTCCTAGATGTTTGTGGATCTTACATTTATCTTGTACTGTGATCCTTTTTTGTTATGGCAATTGGTTTGGATGCAATTATACAAATTGTCCCCATTTGCATTATAATTTGTTTTATATGTGTTTTCTAGGTAAAATGTGTGCTTAAAAATTGAAGAGAAAAAATGTGTGGTTAAAATGTGGTTTAGAAAGTTGTGTAATTAAAGCCTCACTTGATCCCCATTAATTTTATTTTTTTTTTTTTTACATTACTCAATTTTAATCACATTTTAATAATAAAATAAATTCTACACATAAACCAAAAACTTTTCTTTCATTTCCAACAACACAATATCACATCAATCACTATTCAAAACAATTTTTTCTACAAATAATGTACATCAAACAGAGACTAAATTTGAATTTAAAATGGTTTAAAGTACATTTTCCAAACAAATCCTAAAATTCAAGGCTAATTGGTGGCTCTTAGCCACCTTAGCTTAAAACACAAAGGGTGTTGAAGGTGTTGGACAAATAATAGATGTTAATTATATGGGTTTATAATTTGCTTACATGGATACAGAATTGAAAGAAACATGTTTTATCAGTAATTTTGTGGAATTCTTTAAAAAAAATAAAAAAAGATCCCAAGTTTATGTGAAGTCCTTTAGAATGCCATGATTTGCATTTAGATGGGAACAACTTTTTATTATTTCTAAATTATCTCGAAATTGAGAACACTTTTATGAGCTCATGGAGATAGAGATTTTGATTATACTAGTTTATATATACACTATGCTACAAAGATTTGTAGTCTCTCTGTGCACGACACATCTGCAGTAATACAATAACTGGTTCATGGGAGCTAGTATCCAAGTAACCAACGACCTCATCCACATGAGTGTCCCATAAAGTGCACTTCAATCGATTTTTTCTACATGTTTCGTAGGTTAATCAACTGATTGTTATAAAATTTTCCAACATCCCATCAAGAATATTACAAATAAAATCACCCATCAAGAATATTACAAATAAAATCACATTAAAAGCATAAAAGCTTACTCTAAATCTTCCAACTCTACGCCAATAAGCTTGGTAGTCCTTCCCCTCACGTCTCTAGTTTGCACACCATCGCGAGCAACTACTTTTCCGATCACATCTATAAATCCATATACATTACGTAATAATAAGATTCATATATAGTCATAATTGGAATAAGCATTGCAATGAAACTAAGCATAACCATCTTACCAAATAATTCGATGTCATCAAAATCGGACATGTTTATGATTTCTCGGAAAGGTTTGAAGACATAAATTTCTTTTGGGAATGTATGGTCCTCAACTTCAACAACTTTCGTCCTTGTTAATAACTCAATCCTATAATCACATTTCACTGCCTTGTACTTTAACTTATTCTCCTCAACCAAAAAATGTCTTATAGCGTACAGACCACCTTCACGTAACTGAGGCTTGAACACACGGATCAAGTTACGCTTAGCTGAAGCCTGAATCCTTCCACCCTACAAAGAATAGAGAACCCCCATTGCAGCATGAGATCATGCAGCTAATTACTTCCAAAAGTAAAAAGCATATAGGTAAAAATGCCGTAAAAATTTAAAAATACACTTCATAAAAAAAAAATACATTAATAAATGAAATTAAAAATACACGTCAACAAAACTCCTTTTTTTTATGAGGAAGTAATAACTATTCTGATTAGTCACGTTTCACAATATTAATGAATTAATAGCTAATAGTTTAATTTCATGATCAGATGCACCCATTAGTTTATTGCAACAATTTATCTTTTCCATATACCCAAGTCGACAATTTTGGTAATAATGGGAAAGCCATAGATCATCTTAACGAATTACCAACTAATTAATTCCAAAAATAAAAAGTGTATAGGTAAAAATGCTGTAACAAATTTAAAAATAAACCTCATAAAAATAAAAAATAAAATAATAATAATAATAATAATAAATAAAATTAAAAATACACTTCAATAAAATTGTAACAACAAAAATCAAATTAACAACTGAATTTAAAAACAAAAAAAACAAAAACAAAAACAAAAAAAAATATAGACTTTACGAAGAATAAAACCTTAAATATTAATGTGATTTGAACATAAAGCGCCAGAAAAATTAAATGAGATATTAAAAAATAAAATGGCTAATCACTATTGCTGGGAATTCATCTTAATGTATTACCAGCAAACCCCAAATCAAAAAGTATAGGTAAAAAAGCTATAACAAACTTAAAAATACACCTCATAAGAAACAATAATAATATAATAATAACAAATATAAAAAACACACGTCAACAACAATGTAACAACAAACATCGAATTAACTACTGGATCTGAAATATATATATATATATAAACTTTACGATGAATAAAATTGTAAATACTAATGTGGTTCGAACATAAATTGTTTTAAAACATAAATAAGCCATTAAAAAATATTGCTTGAAAAACATTAGTGTGGTTCGAATGTAAATAGTAAATTGTTTGAAAACTTTATCGAACCTAAGCGTACGACCAACCTTTTTGTCAACGAAGACGACGTCAAAACTGAAAACATCACCCGGATTGTTGTAGCTTGGAGTATCCCATGCACGCACGACACGAACCTTCATGCTCCATTCAGTCTTCCTGACATTGAGCTCATCGACGAAGCTGTAGAGACCACACATCCTTCAACAATAGAAGATGACAAAAGTTAGATGGAGTTTTTAAAAAAAAAAAAAAGATTACTCAATGTTCTGCTCACAGTAGTTGAACTCACCTTGCAAGTACTCAAATATATTGGTAGATATCTCAGATATGTTGAACTGCAACTGCTGCGCCAAATATATTGTAAGTCAATGTAATGCCGTATTACGTGTATAATCAAAGCTACCATTCATATATTAATTGCAAACTCAGGCATCAGAGTGACTGTACGCATTCCAATAAATGATCAGTGCATGTGTTCATTACACAGTTGGGAAAAAAAATTTGAAAATATATAAAGAAAAAAAGACTTTTCTCCTTCCAGGGTTGACACGCCACATTGACACACATGTAAATATGTAATATCACTCAAATCAGTACATATCTAAGGTTGGAACACGTGCACAGTAAACCATTATTATATTAGTTAACTCACTAATTAATCAAACAATTAACAAAATAAATTAATATATATTAACCAGAAATTTAAAATTTTTATGTAATAAATTGATTGACACATGGGTTCACACCAAACCACTTACTCACAAAATGTGTTCACACCTAGCAACTTCCTTACTTTTATATATATAAAGATTTGAGGTTGGTAAGTGTGCTTGACAAGTTGTTCATCCTGAATGTACCTCTAAGGAATTATACCTCGATGTGGTTTGAAATTTCATCCTAGAGTTTAATGCATTAATTGTCAGGATGTGACAAAATGCGGGAAATGGATGTTGATTCACCATAAATATTTGAAGCCTAAAATTGCACAATGGTGACTTTTGAAAGTTATGGAGGAATTTGGGACTGAAGTAGATTCAGACTAGATGTGCCAAATTATGTCTTAGGTGCTATTATGACTAAATTCTTATTGCATATTATTTTGGGATTAGTTGAGGCATATTCTCCTATAGAGGTTGAACAATTAGTCTATCGCAGTTTAAAAATTGAACTTGGGATTTTAAGTATTTAGTGAATACTATTAGGTGGACTCTCGAAAGTCCATGCAACTTAATTGTACAAGATGTCTCTCTATATCCACAAATAATTTTGCACAGTTCAACGGGATAGAATCATATTATAGAATGCTAGAGTTGAAAGGAGAAGTCCAATACTTGCTCCTGTATGTTTACTTGCTGCTTTTTATGCTTGAGTGAATAGAAAGTGATGGTATCAAATATATAAAGATTAAATGAATAAGAGATTTTCTAAAATGGGTAAATTGTGTTTTTCCTTTTACTTTATGACTTATCAACCAACATGTCATGTAAATTCTAAAGACACCATTCGAAGCTTCAAAGTCATCTTTAACATCACTTTTTTGAAATACCGTAAATGAACCCCTAAATTATCAGTCAATGGAAAAGACCAAGGGGTGGGTTGTGAGGTTGCACAAGTTCGGGTTGAGATTTTTGGTTAGCCATGTGGTAGTGTACCAAGACAATAGCAGCCATTTTATATGTGTGTGTGATGAATATAGATTTTCTAGAATGATTAACAGCACATCTCTTGCATTTATAGTTATTCTGAAAATAATTTATGGATTTATTTTGTTACATTTGTGATTTTTTACATCTTTTTTTGTGACATGTCTTATTTAGTTCATCTTCAGCAAATCCACTCAACCATCATTTTGCATGATATTGTATGATGAGTCAACTCAGTCCAAATATTTCTACTTGGGGTTTAGAAAGAGTGTGGTTTGAATTTAGTAATTTGAGCTCACAAGGGATGTAAATGCAGTCCATCAGGGTGAAATATTTATTAAACCTTGTCTAGTTTTAACCCACTGCAATTCATAAGTAATTTATTGAAAATGAGACAGATTTTAAGAAATTTTATGTAGTAGTCGTCTGTGATACTCTTGTTTGCACCTTTTCTTGCACTGTGAGGCATTGAGGGGGAGTGATGAAATCATAAGACTCCTTTCTCTTTTTGAAATTTTATAGCTCCATTTCCCTAGTCCAATAGAGGGATTTAATTGTATAGAAGCCATGAACTATTGTTTTTCTTTGCGCAAAATGTCCATTTGATGACTTTGAGGTTAAGATCGAACGTGAAAAGAATTGTCTGGAAGGTACTTTGTGGCTAGTTGTGATGCAATATGCAGTAGATAGAACCCTTAAAATTATAACTAACTGTAATTTACACTTCTTTAATGTTTTGAGTTTTGATTCTGGCTCCAAATTTAAAAGTTTTTGAATTCTTGCTGTCCTTAAAAGCACTCTCTAGATGCCTTAACCATAACCATGAATTATCTTATTGTCTTTCACGTTTTGACTTCTTTCCTTTTCTCAACTTCCCCGTGCAGGGTCACATGGACTGTATGTACTGTGTTCGCAATCTATATTTAAGCGATAGGAGATTGTGGTATGCGATCACAGAGGTTACATTATCCCTGCCTAAGCTCCAAGCAAATATCTATCTCTTTTTGGTTCATGTTAGAAATCTTTCAGTTCTGGGTATGCCTTTAAACCATCTCTTTTTGGTTCATGTTAGAAAATTTTCAGTTCTGGGTATGCCTTTAAACCACCCCCTCCCCACCCACCACGCACATATTAGAGAGAGAGAGACCAGGTTAATGGTTGTAACTTTGGAGATTCTTGTAGATGTTTCATGAGATTTAGTGGTTTTTTGGCCCCAAAAGTCAAAATGAACCTGTCTATCGTGGCTGATTTTTGGTTATTTGTAATGATGGGTAGGCTCGCTCGATTATGTTTCTGAATTTTGTTTATTCTCGACTATTGACACGTTTGGTACGTCAGACTCGACTAACAAAGTTAAAATGTTGTTTCTATGTGAAGTGTTGCCAGAAGTGAATACATAACGTGTTCTATATATACTTACTTTGTTATGGTTGTATGGGAGGAGTTTGGGGATGAAATTTATTTTTATTTTCTTATTTTGGTGTGTATTTTGATTGGTATTAGAACATGCAGAGGCAAAATGTTTTACCTAGGGACAAGTTTTATTCTCTTTCAACATTTTTATTTATTGCTGATGAAAGCTGTTCAGAAGATAACTTGCGGTGTGTCCATCAGTGCTTGTTAGTGGCTGGATTTAGAAGGTTGATTATAAATGATATACCTAGAACATCGAATAATGCTATTTTTTATGTTAATCACCAGTTTAGATGGCATTCAGCTCTCCAATTCACTGTCCAATGGGGTAAATAGCATCACTCTAGAACGATATGAGGTCCTTGTTCGGTTGATCTGGAATCAATTTTTTAATAAATTTTGATAAAAGTTAATGAAATGCGCGTTTTAGAAAATGATAAAAGTTGTCGGTTCTTGGGCGGGGTATCTCGCAAGAAGTGTTTATATGGTAATTCCGATATGAATTTAAATCTTCAATCCTGAACAATGAGACGAGTTCAACTGCGACGTTACTTATGATGGATCATCATTTCTCTCTGAAGAAATTGAAAATAATAATTTTCTAATGTGAGTAAAAATCATGATTATGCTCCAATTATCGCGAATGTTTAGTGGAGGAACGAGTTGAGGAGGTTGAAGCACGATTAAATCCCAGTTTTTTACTTCATTCTACAAATTCATTTACTTTATATATTTAGCTCAGTTATTGATTTTTTTTTTTCTATATTCCTATGTAAGATAAGAAACATTGTAATAGGTCGTTTTGATATATTAAATAAAAATTACGCTTTGGATTTGTTCAATTTATTCGATCATATTCTCGACATTCGAGTTCGACATCAACGAGCTATCAATTAAGTTCTTTTATCTCATTTTCTGCTGCATCGTAAAACCAAATTTTAATTCGGGTTCAGAATCATGTTTTTATATAGGATTATTCTTGTTGTACCCCCTCACATACAGGGGTGTGGGGCCCCAATACCTTTTTTTTCTCTCTGGTTGGTACCCTGCGGTACACGCAACAATAGATACTTGAAATCTCGTTTTGAAGCATAAATAATTGAAATAAACAACTACTGGTTATACAAGGAACAAAGGAGAGAAATTAAAAATCGAATTTTCAAATTTTGATTTTTTTTAAGGACCATTTAAATGTTGAAAGGGATGCGCTTATATAAAAGTAGGATGTCAATTCTCTAAGGGTTTCGTCCACATGACGTAAGGGGGATTCACGATGTGAAAAATCTTTGTCCTAACAACTACTCTAAGTGTGCATAAACATTTGTTCGTATCGAGTATAATCACTTTTGGGGGTTTTTTTTTGCAAAGTTCGAGGTAGATGTAGGGTTAAAAATTGAAAAGAGAAAAGATGTGTGGTTAAAAAATTGTATTGAAAATTGGAGTGATTATAAACCCAAAAAAATCTAGGGGCTTTTAGTTAAATAGGCTTGACGATCAATAATTTTAGTAATATAGACCTCTCTATTGAAAAGTCAAAATTACCCTTAATGAATAAATTGCAAGGTATATTCTTTGTTTATTCTGATTGATTTAATTTAGGACTAATTATTTGGACTTTTCGTAACTCTTTCAATTGTTCTAAATACTCTTTATATTTTGATAATTTTTCAAAGATTTTGGGATGATCTTTCTTAGTTATATATCCAAATACTATTCCTTCTTATACTTCTTCTTCTATATCCTTATGTTCGAGTGATATATTATAAACTATATTTATATTTTTGACAATTTCAACAGAGTTAAACCTTATATTATTTATGCAAGCGTAATCAATATCTTTATATATTTCTTTTAATTTGGATTGGGTAACAGAATATATGCCTTAATATTTTTCAGTAATAGTTAATAAAAACGAAATATCTTTATCATCTAAATACAGTTTATCACAATCACTAGAAGTAGATGCTTATGAAGTGTTCATAAATTCAAACGATCAAGTTGATTAGGGTTATGTCTAACTATTCTATTTTCTTGATCTAAGGTTCTTAAAACTAAACCTGTGAATCTAATTTCAGTATTTTCTTATAATCAAATTAGATGTTGTTGTTGGTCGTACTAATGATATCTGATGGCAATTAGTATTTTTTCTCACTTTTCTTGATTATTTTCTTGTTTTAATTCTCTGAGAAATTTTTCTATCTCTTTGAATCTTAAATCAAATGTATTATCTTTAACTATTCTAGGTCTCTTAATATCTTCTCTATCATCATTGTTCATAATTAAAAATAACAAGCATATGGAAGCATATGATTAAAGCATGTAATCAAAGTATGTAAATGGCGGTAAGTAAGCTTACAGTAATCAAATAAAAATAAGCAGGTTTTCCCTCCAGTGTCGTCATATAGCTGCCTTGCATGTACTCAATCAATCATTTGAATCAAATGAATATTATATGTTTTTTAATAAATTAGGTCCAATACTGCTTCCGCAAAAAGTTTTTTAATCAAGGTTGCATTTCTCACTTTAGAGAACTAGCCGTGTTTCCACAGACACTATCTCACAGTATTCAGAGTCTCTGTTTTCACCCCTATCTCTACTCATTTCAGGAAAACCTTACTTAGAACGTTTCCAAAACTACACGTTTTAAAACTGAAACAATGCTCAAAATTATCCCAAAATGCCACAACACATTAAAAGGCTAACGGGATTTCTGCTGAGCAACAGATTCTTCAAAGAAGAAAACTCAATTTAGAAAATATCAATATTGTCGGGGGTCATGTGAAACTTAACGAAAACCTTGTTTTGAAAAAGCTTTGATAAAAACTCAAATATCATTTCATTCATAGATTGACATTGTACATACTCCAAACTATATACAGACACCTTTGATATCTTCAGACTATCTACCAATATTTTTCTTGAATACAAGTGGTGTAAACAATTTTTGAATAAAAGAGTACAAGTGCTTGACTCAGGTATTTCAGGATGCCTCTTCACTGAATCTCTTCCCCTTTTTATAGAGGTTCTGGATTATTTTCCTCCTCTCATTTTTTATGACTAGAAAGGACTTTTATCTCTTCTACAATAAATTTCTTGTTGAGTAGTCATTAACCACTTTTTTCTGTGCATTTATCTTTCTTGCTAGCTGGCTTCAATAATTCTTAAAAAGTTATCTTCAGGATTGTGATAAAACACCACAGCTTTTCTTTAATAAAGAGACTTTATTAAAGTAGTGAGTGAAGGGTCTTTATCATGACAGCTACCTTTCATTATCTTCTTGTTGTTTAGTAACCACAGTTTTTCTTTAATAAATGACTTTATTAAATTAGTGATAAATGGTCACTATTTGACAGCATTGTTTTTTCATCCTTCAGTTAAAGAACTCTACTGGGAATTCTGTACTATCGAGTGATGCATGACTCATATCTTCAACAAGATAGTGTTCACACCTATGCTCTGGATGGTCCCACATTATCTTGCATAGCTCTTTGCGCATAGTTTCACTTCCACTTACTTCATTGATAATAAATTTCTCAAGTATGTGGTCCAATTCACAAATATCTACTTCTTTAGATGGCAATCTTGCATTGGAGTAGATTACATGATTATCTGAAGGATATAACCAAATTTTTTCTTTCTCATAAATAATTTGGCTTAAATTATCAAATATTTCTTTATATTCTTTAGCTCTTCTGTAAGAAATCATGTTAACAATATCTTTATATCCATTCTTAACAACTTTTTGGCTAGTTGGTAAGAAGTGTTGGTTTGTGATCCCTATCTTGATACAATGAAATGATGGGATCATTGTTCCTTCATATTTATCCCATTCCATTGTGGCTGAAAAGAATCAGATATATATATGTTCGTACTTTTGATAACTTCAGTAAATCTTCGGACTGTCTTTTTAACATCTATGCGAAGTTGTGAAATTTTCCTTAGATCTTTGCTTGGATATATATATATAGAGTATATTCCCTAGTTCAAAGCAGTTTTGAACCCAATTAGCTAGCCCTCCTGGATAGAAATTTATCTTGTTGTACTTTCCATAGTGTAGGGTCTTCATCCATTTCCCTACTTCGAGATACCAATCTGACAGTATATTGAAAATAACAATAAAGAAGAGAACTTCTTCATAATTATATTTGTTTAGTAATTTTTGTTCGTGGCAAACTTTTACCACATTTTGGGATTAATTTGCTCAATACGGGGTTTTGGAATCAATTTAATTCCTCTGTGAAGAGGTTTCTATAACCTTCTTGGTATCTTGATTATCCTTATTGAATGAAGGCTTTGCATCCGTTTCCATATTTTCAGTACAAACATTATGATTAATTTTTCCCTGTGAAGGGATTCCTAATATTATCTTTTCCTTTATCCTTGGGAAGAGCGCTAGTATTCATAAGACTTAGTGAAGGGTTTCTAGACTTTGTACAAGTATTTTCTGCCGAATGGGCTATCTTGGTACTGCCTAGAAGGATTTCTTGTATATTTTGAATTTGCATCTCCAAACAAGAGACTTTAAGTTCAAGTATCTGAATTTTTGTCTTTAATTCCTTCAGCTCCATTTCTGCTAAGATAATCAGGAAGAAAATTAGACTGTCCTTTAAAAAATTCAATATCAAACTTAAAATATGAAAGCCATATCTGGATTCTGATAATGTATCTATTGGAAATAAATGGATCAACATTATTTTTAAAAATGCTTTAACTTGTGTATTATCAGTTCTAATCAAGAACTTTTTTTGTAGCAAGTAATCTTCATATTTTTGTACTCCTCGCTTCACAACAATGAGTTCTTTTCTATTTGTTTTATACATCGTTTCAACTTCTTTGAATGTTCTTGATGTATATCCTGCAAGTATTTCAGGACAAGAACAATTCTTCTCACATTTATATTCTTTATGATTCTTCTTTGCGGTGCATTTTTAAACCAAATGGCATAACCATCCATTCATACTTACCTTGGGGTGTACAAAATGTAGTATATTGAATACTATCTTCTTCCATTTTTACTTGTCAAAATCCTGATTTACAGTCAAATTTAGAATACTATTGTTTTCCTTTTGCAATATTTATTAGTACATCTTTATTTGGTAAAAAATATTCATCAAATTTGGTATATTTGTTTAATTCTTTATAATTTATCACCATTCTAGCTTTTCCTCTTTTTTGTTCAAAATGTTTTATTACCATGAAAGTTGGACTACTATAGGGTCCATTACTTGGTCTGATTAATTTTTGATTAAGTAATTCTTTTATTTGATTTTTAAATTCTTGTATATCTTGTATAGTATACATCATTGGTCTAACTCTTATAATAACATTTTCTATTAATTATATTTCAGCTTTTGGATGATGTGGTTTCCAAAATAATAATGGATTTTCTCCACAATTATTTTCTAGTTGTTTTATGATTTTTTCCATGTTTATTTGTATATTTGTTTTCAAGACTTTTTTTATACGTTATTCTTTTATTTTCTATTTCATTTTATGTAATTGGTTTTTTCTCCCATTTATCACCACACTGTGTTGGCTTAACTCTGTAAGGTCTAAATTCTCTTGATATTTTTAGTAAATGTCCACAAGGTGATTGGAACATTATCATGTAATTATTTTGTTTGTAATATTGAAATTGTTGTATAAAGTCATTTCCTAGTAATATATCACATTCTAATTTGTTGTAATTATAAATTTTATTTACAACAATTTGTTTACTTCCAAGTATTATATCAATTTTATCAGCACCATTAATTATCTAAGTACTTTCTCCTGTAACCCCTGTAATTTTTATATTTCCATTAGTATTCCATGATTTTATTAAGAAATTTTTGAATATCATTATATCACTTCCTGTGTCTATTGATGCACAATGTTGTTATATTTGTTTCAACAATAGTAACTTGAATATGAATAGCTAATGGAAAACTTATTTGATTATTCATTTATTCAGTTTTTCTACATAGTATAGTTTGACCATTATGGGTTATATATAATCCTTCACGTTTTATACTATAATCTTCTAGTTCGTCTAGGAAGCTCATTCCTAATAATATATGAGGATTTACCATACCGTTATCTACAAGACATGGTACTAAGAGATTTATTCCTCCTATTTTTATTGGTACTTTAACTTCAAGTTCACTCATATGTATATGTCCATCAAAATTTATATATCTATACGGATCAGTTTTATGAGATATTAGTCCTTTATTTTTGTTTGAAGTTATATGACATTCACTAGCTCCTGTATCAATTAATATATTTAATCCTTTTACATGTTCTTTTCCATTGAAATATTCTCCTTCTATTTTCATATTTCCAGCATTTCTATGAAATCTTATTTCCCTTGCATTACTAGTTTCTCCTAGTTGTTTTCTATTGGGTAAAGTTGTTAATCCTCTAATTAATCTGTCATCTTCAAATGTTATGTTATTATTAGGGTATTCTTATTCTCTTAACTCTATAATTTCTGGTTTATTTTTTGTTATAGTAAGTTCATAATTTCTCGGAACTAAACTTATTTGTTTATCTGGTTCCACTACTTTACCAAAATCTTTGCATTCTTTATGAATTTCAATATATAGTTTTTTAGAATAAATGTTTCCATAATTAGAATTAGTAAATGTGTATAATGCCCTATATTCTATAGTCATAATTTTATCTCCTGGTTCCATTATATCATCTTCATGTAATTTGAAATGTAGTCATAAAACTTCATTAAAATTTCTGTCTTTCAATGATATACAATATTTTGGGTAACATGTAAATATTAATTTCTTATATACTAGATTTCCTTCCACTGTTCCTAAATGACTATCTTTTAAATTTATTATTCTTCCATCATGTAAATTTACAGTCAAAGACGAATCTAATCATTCTCTAAACAAGGATTTAAACATTATTTGGATACCTGCTAAATAAATATATTGGATTTTTTCACTTTTTTTTCTATTGATCTTTGTTAATAATTCTGTAATCGTATTTTTTGTTAAAAGATTTAATTTGTGTGTTCCTTGAGTAGTTCTAACATCTATTGCCCTTTCAATTTTATGATTTCATTTATTGCTACTCTTTCTCTTTTCTATATTCTGTCTAATATTTCCCATTTTCCGATTTTCAAATCTAAAGATAACTTCTGTATTTTTCTGAACTTATTATTGTCAAAAGTTACTTTTAATCCATAACCTTCTATCCCTTCATATTCTTGTTTATTTATGTTCCTATTATTTTCTATTTCTTCTATTTCTCTATTCTGATTCTGATTCATTACTTTCTGAATCTGTTTCCACTTATATAGATTTCTTGATCATAATATTCTTCAATGTCAGATATTTCACTTAGTTCACTTTCTATTTCTAGATATTCTTTTTGTAATATTTTAACCTTCTTTTTGTTACAGTCAGGGCTTATATGTCTAATTTCTCCACAATTCCAACATTTGCATTGACTTTTATCTTTTTTATAAGTTTTTTTTTCTGTTTTTTTTATTTGGGTTATATCTTCTTTTGTAATATCTTCTCTTAGGTTTTATATATTTTTTCCTAAAGTTTCTGAACTTTTTGAATTTTTTATTTTTATATTTCCTTTTATTAATTTTTTTTTCAGGATTACATCCCCATTAGGTAGGTTTTTCCATATCTTCACAGCATATTCTAGTTAATTTTTCGGATTTCTTGAATAATTGTCTTTGCTGACATATATATGCTAATCTTTCAAAAATGAATTTTATCTTTGATCCTAATGTTCTAGGTGTTCCAGGGTTTTCTCTGATAAATTTTTCAAATTCTATTTTAAAGTATATTCCCCATGAACCTGGTAATTTTTTATTGTACATATCTCTATATACTTCTTGATTTTCATTACTATAGAATTGGACATAATAATATTCTTTGAATTCACAAATGTATTCTTTGATTTTACACATATCACATATTGTTAAATTTATTAATCTTACTCTTGCATTATCTTTTTCTCTAATTGTTTCTATTTCAGTATTGCTTATCCAATTTTCTCCTAAAAATTCATCCGTAATATAATATACTAACTTTTCTATCTGATTTTATTAATTCTGTTTGTACATTTCTTCTTATTAATGCTTTCGTATCACTACTTATTCCTTCCCACCCATTCCTAACATGTCCTTCAAAAGATGATGTTAAAAACTCTATTATTCTTTTAGTATTTTCCCATATGTCATCTTTATTGTATAAAAATAATAGTATCATCGAATCTGCCCAAGTTAATAAAGCTTTTTTAGTATTTATTTTACAAATCTAGTTTTGTTCCTCCATGATTAATAGGTTTATCGTAATTATTATTTGGTTCAAATCTATATTTATATTTATTCCCATTAGGTGGTTGCCTATCTCTGATTCTATCATAATGTTTTCGGTGTGGTTTACTATATAAGGGTGCATAACTTTCATCTGGATTTGGTAATTCTTGTTTGGAATTTCCTATTGGAGCTGGGTTAGGTGCTCTTCCAGTATTCATTAAAACTTGGTATTCATTAAAATTTTCTAGGCTTAATTGATCAAAATTTTCTATAAGCAAATATAATTCTTCATTCATTTTTATCTTTTTTCTAAAGTTTTTTCTTCAATTTTTAGTTTTCCTAAAGTTTTTTCTATGAATTTTTATAATTCTAACTCTTCTTCTAGTATTTTTGGTAATATATTTTTTCTAAATTCATCATCCATACTTCCTACTTCTATTATAATATTTTCTTGCTCCCAAGTGTTTCTTTCTTATTCTAAGTATTTTTTATGAGTTTTTTGTCTATTTTCTTATCTTTGCTTTTATTATTATCTTTGAATTCTCTAATCTCTAGTTTTAGTATATTTATATAATTTCTTACTTCTTTTAATTCATTTTTTACTTCTTGAACATTACTTATTAAAGATTTTATTAATATTTTTAGATCTTCAATATATTCATTTATTGACATTTTATACTCTTGGTTTAATAGTTTGAGCTTTTTGTACCTTAAATAATCTGTCATACATATTATCTATTTTTATTTCTAATATTTTCTTTTTTCTATTGATATGATTCTTTCATTCTTCCTTATTTTATCATTTAGTTTATCTATTTTTTTATAATTATTTCAATTTTATCTTGGTTAATTAATTCTCCTAATTTTCTTTGAAATTCTTTTAAAATTTCTTTATCTATATTTTTAACTTCTCCTATCATATCTTTTAATTCTTTTAATTGTATTGTTAGTTTATTTTGAATATTCTGTAATTTTTCTTTGATATTCATATCTTGTATATTTAACTGTTGTAATTCTTCAATAGCTAATTTATCTTGTAAATTTATATTTTTATATGTTTGCCATAAAAAGTCATTTATTCAATTTAATTGCATATTGAGAAATTCATCGGATTCTCCCCATGAGCTTAATGGTTGAAACATAGTTGATTTAGTTCCTTTTATTTGATAAGATCCAACTGAAAGTTTATATTTTCTATTATTTGTTTTTCAAATTTTATTTCTGAAAATTCTGTCATTGATTTCTTCCTTTGATATGTTCGATTTCTAAAATAAGTTCCGTTTCATATTTTGCGTCTTTATAATTCATTATTTGATATTCACAATATTCTTCTATTGATCCAAGCATTAATTTTCTATGATATATTCTATAATATTTTAGATAGTCTTCCAATGTTTTTGTTTCATCATACTTTCTTTTCTAGTTTTTTCTTTATTTTCTATAATCATTTGTATTTTCGGTAATTGCTTCAAAATTCTATTAAACTATTCTTTCTTTTTCTCTAATAATTTTAATCTTAATTTTTCTTGTCGTTTTATATTTCTTTCTTCTCTTATTTGACCCATTAAATTTATTATTTGTTCTATTATTAAATCTAATTTTTCATTTGTTTCTATGTCTATATATCTAATTAATTGAGGATCTGTTCTATGATAATTCATTTCTATAATTTTTATATAATTATTCTAGTATATCTTTGTGTATTAAATCTAATATTTCGTTAATGATAAAATATTTCTTTATTATATCGAAATTTATTAGATCATAAATATCTCATATCTCTTCTTATCTCTTTGTCTAAATCTTTTAGAGTTCTCAAGATTTCTATTTTATAATTATCTGGTAGTATTAATGTACTCATAATCATAAATCTTGTATATATTATATATTTATTTTTATTTTTTGTTATATAATATTTATCTTTTAGATCTGCCATATGGCTCTGATACCAATTCAGGGGTGCTACTATGAGCGAACAAAAATCAAAAATCAATTAAAACAAAATTATCTAAGGACTTAAATGAAGTTTTTCTATACTTTAATGGCTTATATTATAAATCCTATGTATGAGGGTATTTTAGTAATTTTGAAGAGTCAAAGTCTATTTTGCAAACTATTATGATTGTTGGATCCATTTATGGTTATTTCCCTATCAAATATAGGAATGACAACGGGGCTGATATGGGGCGGGGATGCCTTTCACCGTCTTCGCCCCGTTAATGATTTACCATCCACATTCCCGTCCCGTCCCCATTTAATCTGGGATGAGGCGAGGCGGGGCGGGGCGGGGATGAAAAAATCCCCGTTTACATCTCCATTTGTTTTTTTTAAAGTTTTAAAATAATTTTATGCAGACAATATAAGAAAACATGCATGAATAACCCTAACATTTTTCTAAATCTAATAATCTTTACACATTAGTTGGACATTAATCGAATATATATATATATTCATCTTTGCTTGTGTCTTTATTTTATATTTGATTAGATGAGAAAATACAACTCGATAAGCTTAATAACTAATAATCAGTAACTTTTAGGGGTGGACGTTTCGATTCTCGGTCCGGTTATTGAAGGAATCGAAACCGAACCGAAAATTTCTGTTCTGTTTCGGTTTCGGTTATTTTTCGGTTCTCTGTTCGATTTTTTTTTTTATTAAAAAATTCAACTTTGAGTAAACGTGAAAATGTGTGCGAAAAATAAATAAGTGTTGAGTCAAAATTTTCCAAATAAATTCATCAATGTGGTAAACTATTCAAATTGAATATATTTTTGTTCTAAAGATATTAAATATAGTTATAATATTCTGTATATTCTCATTAGTAATTAGAAATGTAGGATATTCGCCTTCTGTTGTTCTATCTATTGCTTATGCTGGAATGCCTGGATTATCCGGACTAAAAAAATGATAATGATGACATATAAACATATTTACCATAATATAAAATCATTTACGTCATTTGAACATAGGTATACTTCGAAGATAACAAATGATTTTTAATGAACTCTTACCTCGGACTTCAATGTAAAACCACAATTCACTAATGCACCTCCACAAAAGTCACATACATGTCAATCCACACATTCTTCCTAAAATTAATTCAATTCATATCAACACAACGGTCATTATCTTAATTTGTAAATACTGTACCAAAAAAATGCACTGAACCAATGCGAATGAGATACTAGACATCTAATCTTCTAAAATTGGTGCAAAGAATTTCATGTAAGATGCAACATGATATGAACAATTCAACAATTATCATAATACACCAAAGTAAGTTTGATTTGTACACTCTATCATGTAAAGCAACACAGAAAATGTCAAAAGTGTCACGTGGACTTAATTTCTCAATTAAGAATGATCGGTTCTTGGTTCGGTTTTCGATTTTCAAATAGGAACAGATCGTTTTTCGGTTCTCCATTTTTCGGTTTCGGTTTTTTTTGTTCGGTTCCGGTTCGGTTCTCCTTTTTTGGTCCACCCCTAGTAACTTTTTCAAAATAAGTATTTAAAGTTTATGACTTGCTAAGTAACCCACTGTTCTGCAACTATCCTTAAAAAATGGTTTTTTTTTTATTTTTTTTATTTTTTAGAGAGATGGATGGTTAAAAATTGGAGAGATAAAATATGTAGGGTTAGAGATTGATTGGGAGAATTGTATAGTTTAAAAATTGGTTTAAAAACCATAATCATCACTTTAAGGAATAGAGGCTAATAAATTTTTGGTGTAAGAAATTTTGACATCACAGGACTTTTGTACAGATAATATAGGAATTTTTTTTTGAGCTTTTTAAATTTTAATGGAACTTGTTAATTGAGGATGAAAATCGGGGACGGGGCGGGGATGGAGATAAGACGGTCATCTCTGTCCCCGCTTCGGGGATGCTTTTTGATCCCCGTCTTTGTCTGGGATTCTCCGCCCTGTTGGGGACGGATTCCCGTCGGATTCGGATATTTCTCGCCTTATTGTCATCTCTAATCAAATATTCAAATATTTTAATTTCAAAATTTATTTCTCAAATTATTTATGTTAATAGGTCAATTTATGAGTATTTCCCAAAAATCTATTTTACCGAACAGAGGCTTCAAACCCGGGTTAACAAATTTCATAAAGTACTTCGAATATTCTTGTTGTCCTTGGTCGTGAAATGTGAACTGATATCGTATTGCCACGGACGCGTTTTCGGATTAGTAGGACCAGGGGAGAAGCCGGGCTCCAATGTCTCCCATTCATCAGATAATGATAATAATACGCTTCTCCATTTCCTCCTCCGTGCAAAATATCTGGTGAGAAGTTGCAGATAATTTCCATATGTTACCTTTATCTGTGACATGTTGATTTCTTTTAAGCATTTCAACGAACAACAACCACGCAAAGCACTATCACCGTTATCCTCTGAATTCCCTATACATTTAAACACTTTAGAGTAATTTTATTGCCTTCATACTAGTGACACCAATTATTTGCTTTGGTTGTTCATGCATGGATGATGGATGTGATTATACTCAACTCCTCAAATATATGCTTTGGTAATTATACTCACATTTCTTTAGCTAGACGTAAATCCTTTGTCTCAAGGTATGATAATGCGTTAGTTACTGGAAGAAATATTGAATCTTTGAGGGCTTGTGGGTCTCTGGTAAACTGGAAGAAAATCAAGAAAAAGAATGTGGGTCTTTGTGGGTTTGCTATGAAAAGTTCGAATGAAGTTGTTTTGGTAGATGGGAAAGTGAAAAACGGCATGTCGTCAGACGAAATAATTGGGGTTCTGAAGTCAATATCTGAACCAAACCAAGCCCTTTCTTTCTTTAAATCTGTTGCTGAGCAGCCTAATGTTATGCACACCACAGAAACATGTAATTACATGCTTGAGCTTTTTAGGGTACATGGGTGCGTGGATGATATGGTTGCAGTGTTTGATTTGATGCAAAAGCAGATTATATATAGGAATTTAGAAACATACTTGATTATATTTAAAGGTCTAAGCATAAGAGGGGGAGCTCGGCAAGCACCATTTGCGCTTGGAAAAATGAGGAAAGCTGGGTTTATTTTGAATGCATATTCATACAATGGATTGATACATTTGCTTCTTCAAGCGGGGTTTTGGAGGGAGGCTTTAGAGTTATATAGGAGAATGGTCTCAGAAGACATTAAGCCCAGTCTTAAGACCTATTCTGCTCTAATGGTAGCAAGTGGTAAGAGAAGGGATACTGAAACAGTCATGAATTTGCTACAAGAGATGAAAAATTTAGGATTAAGGCCAAATGTTTACACCTTCACAATCTGTATCAGAGTGCTAGGACGAGCAGGGAAAATTGATGAGGCATGTGGTATAATGAAGAGGATGGGTGATGAGGGATGTGCTCCAGATGTGGTTACTTACACTGTTCTCATTGATGCTCTTTGTAATGCTGGCAAACTTGATACTGCAAAAGAGGTGTTCAGGAAGATGAAATATGGTAGACAAAAACCTGATCGAGTTACTTACATAACTTTGCTAGACAAGTTTAGTGACAATGGAGATTTGGACTCAGTGAGGGAATTCTGGGCCATGATGGAGGCCGATGGTTATAAAGCAGATGTTGTTACTTTCACTATACTCATTGACGCTTTGTTCAAGGTTGAGAAAGTTGATGAAGCATTTTCAACATTAAATGAAATGAAAGAGAAAGAGATCTTCCCAAATCTTCATACCTATAATACTTTGATTTGTGGACTTTTGAGACTAAATAAATTGGATGAAGCGTTACAACTATGCGGCACCATGGAATCACTTGGTATTGAACAGAGCGCATACACATACATCCTGTTTATTGACTACTACGGAAAATTAGGAGAAACTGAAAAAGCTCTTGAAACCTTCGAGAAGATGAAAGCTCGTGGTATCGTTCCAACTGTTGTTGCTTGCAATGCATCGTTGTATAGCCTTGCAGAAGTCGGTAGGCTTGGAGAGGCAAAAAGAATTTTTGATGGTATTAAACAGAGCGGGCTTGTACCAGATTCTATAACCTACAACATGATGATGAAGTGCTATAGTAATTCCGGGAAAATTGATGAAGCCATTCAGTTGCTTTCTGAAATGATGGAAAGTGGTTGTCTTCCTGATGTGATTGTCATCAACTCCTTGATTGACACACTTTACAAGGCTGATCGGTCAAATGAGGCCTGGACAATGTTCTGCAAAATGACGGAATTGAAACTTGTTCCTACTGTTGTCACTTATAACACTTTATTGGCTGGATTGGGAAAGGAGGGCCAAGTTCAAGATGCCTTAAAGTTATTTAAGAGCATGACTAAGCATGGTTGCCTTCCAAACACAATAACATTTAATACACTTCTGGATTGCCTTTGCAAGAATGACAAGGTAGATTTGGCTGTGAAGATGCTTTATGCAATGACAGATATGGATTGCCTCCCTGACCTATTTACTTATAACACAGTCATCTACGGGTTTGCTAAGGAGAACAGGGTCAATGAAGCATTCTGGATTTTCCATCAGATGAAAAAGACGATTTATCCTGACTGTGTAACATTGTACACTCTTCTCCCTGTGGTTGTGAAAAATGGGTCAATTAAGGATGCATTTAAAATTGTTGAGGACTTCGCTTATCGGGTTAGAATTGGATCAGATAGATCTTTTTGGGAAAATCTAATGAATGGAATTCTAAATAAAGCGGAGTTGAATCATTCTATTTCCTTTGCAGAAGGATTAGCATCTGTTGGTCTTTGCAAAAATGACTCAATTGTGGTACCTCTTATCAAAACTTTGTCCAAGCAAAAGAAAGCCCTAGATGCTCACAGATTGTTTGAGAAATTCACGAAATCCTTTGGCATTAAACCAACAGTACAAGCATATTATCATTTGATCGATGGGCTTCTTGATATTTATCATAAACAACTTGCTTGGGATGTGTATAAAGAGATGAAGAATGCTGGATGTGCTGCAGATGTCTCAACCTACAATTTGTTGCTTGATGATCTTGGGAAGTCTAGGAAGATCCACGAACTTTTAGAGCTGTACAATGAGATGCTTCATAGAGGATGTAAGCCTAACACCATAACACACAATATACTGATTTTTGGTCTTGTAAAGTCCAAGAGCATAGAGAAAGCCATAGATCTGTACTATGATTTAATAAGTGGAGGATTTTCTCCTACTCCTTTTACATATGGTCCCCTTATAGATGGTCTTTTGAAGCTCAAAAAATTGGATGAGGCAAAGAAATTGTTTGAGGAGATGAGGGAGTATGGATGCAAACCTAACTGCGCTATATACAATATACTTATAAATGGGTTTGGAAAAACTGGTGATGTGGAAACTGCTCGGGAGTTGTTTGATAGAATGGTTAAAGAGGGGATAAGACCAGATTTGAAAACCTACACTGTTCTTGTTGATTGCTTTTTCATGTTAGGTAAAGTGGAAACGGCCATGCACTACTTCGAGGAATTGAAGTCTACTGGTCTTGATCCTGATTTAATTTCTTACAATCTCATCATCAATGGACTTGGCAAATCTGGAGAACTCAAGGAAGCTCTCTCTCTTTTTGATGAAATGAGAAGCAGAGGAGTCACTCCTAACCTTTATACTTACAATTCTTTAATACACAATCTTGGAATAACTGGAATGATAGAGGAAGCAGGAAACATGTACAAGGAACTCCAGCTCATGGGTCTTAAACCTAATGTTTTTACCTATAATGCTCTCATTAGAGGGTATAGCATCTCGGGAAATCCTGATCGTGCATATGCAGTGTATGAGGAGATGATGGTCAGGGGCTGTAGCCCTAATACTGGAACATTTGAACAACTTCCAAATTAACATTGGCTCTACAGGTTGTTGAGATGCTTATCCTGAAAGTTACATTTGGATACAAGAAAAGACAGGTATAGAAGTCATAATATAGATCTCTCTGTGTATCCAAGTTTAGGTTTCTGTATGTGTGTATTTATGTACACGTTCCCCATGTGTTCACTTAAATATCGACTTTTCAGTGCACATGGAGGAGTTGAAACTTGAAACCCTAATATATTTTATTTTTTTGGGTACAATTTGCTTCTAAAATCATTCATCTTAAATTGCACCTGCAGGGTTGATTAATCCTTATTGGCTCGCTACGCAGAGATGATTGGTCCTTTAATGCCATTTAAGGCAGACGATACAGATTCTGTGTATATATCTGGAACAGTGGCTATATGACTGCCGTCGTGCCTCGTAAAGCTTGTTGCAACGCATTTTCGTATTAAGGTGACTTGATGCTCAAACTATGGTCTATGGACTTTGTATATTTAATTACTGTAAAGTATGTCATTGGGATTCAGTAGCCGAACATCTTCGTTCCATTCAAGCTGTATTATCTTATCACTTAAAAAGTGCAATATAGATTGTTGGTCAACAGCAAGAACAGTTCATGAAAAAGTAACTTGCTACTGAACAAAACTCTAAGTCATGACTTCTTTTCGTATCTTGATGTATTTCCTGCACATGTGCACGCAGATACAGATTGTTCACTATAAAATAAATAATATATGCTCCTGTTTGTATTTAATGGCATATTAATAGGACAGTAACTGCTGTCTGCTTGAAGCTAATTCACATCTAATGGGTTCAGTAAAATAAATTAGGCCTAGGCATCTGGTTGGTCGGTCTGGGTATTTCAATACCCGGAATATTTTCTTTATATATACATTAAATAAATTTTTAATATAAGTCTTTTAGATACATATGCCAACACGTTACTGCTCGACAATATTTGTGCAAGGGAGATATTAAGCTAAAAAACTCAATTACTTGACTCAGGCTGTGCTCGGCGGCTAAGGTAAGGAATTTAAATTATTTTGTTGATTTATTTGTGTTTTCTAGGTAAGATGTGGGGTTAAAAATTGGTTTGGGAAATTGTGTAATTGGAGAGAGAAAATATGGATGGTTAAAAAGTGATTTGAAAAATTGTGTAAATTAAATTTGTTGTCTTTTTTGTCTTTTAGTGTATTAATTTGGCATTTTAATTGATTTCCGAACGGTCCTTCAATAGTGGAGACTGATTATATTTTAACTAGAGAACAATGAACTCGAGATAACAAAAAAGTACACTACAGTTCAAACTTTGTATATATCAAATTTAATTGTAACGCATTATAAAAAAATTTAAGAAATACTTAAGTTTGTAAACAATGTAAGAAAATAAAAGTCTGAATTATAAAAAAAATGAAAACTTTAATTCATCAACTTAAATTACAACCCGATCTTGAACTTTTGATTCATAGAAAGCTCAAATTGCAAATATTATTATACTAACCCATGAAATGCAACATTCTAATGTGAGAAGAGAGGTAAAAGAATAAGAGCAAGTCTTATTTTTTAGTGTTAATCTAGAGTTTTAGAAAAAATTACTACATAAATTAGTTTTTTAAGTTATGTATTTTTTTGCTCAGTGTATAAATTGTAAAAAATAAAAAACTATATAAAAATCGGTTTTATTCAGGTACCCATGCTTTTGTTTCAAGAACCAAGAACCTACTCGAACCCAATTGATTTTAAATTTTCGGTTTCGGTTCCTAATATATATTTTTTGGAACCGGACCAGAACCTTCGGTTTCGGATCGGTTTTGGTTCAGGAGGTTCGGCTCCGGTTAAAATGCCCTGGCCTAAAATAAATTGTGAACTTGTACCACAAAAATATTAAAAATAATTCATGAGCAATCTTATATAAATTGTGAACTTTTACCACAAAAATATTACGTGTGCACGTAATGTTTGGTTGTTTATTACCTACGGGTAGGGTGTTTTTGGATAAGATTTGTTATGATTCTTTTTGATGAACGACAAGATTCATAGAAACCACACATACAAAAGAAGTCTTGCATATCTCCATACTGTCAACAGGGTGCTATCTAACATGGTGGATTGCCATACTAAATTTGATGCCATAGAAAATTTGATGCCATAGAACATAGTTGTCTTGTCAAAAGTTAACAAGGTGGAGTGCTATACAAGGTTTCTCACCTGCTATTGTTTTGAATATTTTATCATCCACATTTTAATAATTCTAATTTTTGCTACAAGGATCCAACCTTGGATATGTTCTATTGAACTTTTATTACTTTGTATATTTTAATACACTTGCAAAAACTGGATAACTAAATGTTGTAATATTTGCACAGCTGCTATTTGGTTTGTACCATTCATCATAGTGACAAATCATTATCAGTTCTTCAGAAATCTAGTACGAAAATAGCTTTATTTGGTGCTATATGCTCAAATGTTTAAAAAGAATTTCCTATACTTTCGGAAAAGTTTATATCTAATTGCTATTTCCGGTGAAGTAATTATTTATATGTGGGATTTTTGCATCATTTTTGTAGAAGATCTGCAATTTCATTTAGGTTTCATTTTGTTCATTTTTCATTGTAAATCCTGACAAAATTGTAGCCTTTTATCTATACTATATCTCATAAATAGCATATCAATTAACCATTTGTCCATTGCTTATGATAGTATGACAACATGTGTTATAACTAAATGTTGTAATATTTGCAGAGCTGCTATTTGATTTGTACCATACATCATAGTGACAAATCATTATCAGTTCTTCAGAAATCTAGTATGAAATTAGCTTTATTTGGTGCTCTATGCTCAAATGGTTAAAAAGGGTTTTCCTATACTGCCCGAAAAGTTTATATCTAATTGCTATTTCCGGTGAAGCAACTATTTATATGTGGGATTTTTGCATCATTTTTGTAGATCTGCAATTTCATTTAGGTTTCATTTTGTTCATTTTTCACTGTAAATCCTGACAAAATTGTAGCCTTTTATCTATACTATATCTCATAAATAGCATATCAATTAACCATTTGTCCATTGCTTATGATAGTATGACAACATGTGTTATAACTAAATGTTGTAATATTTGCACAGCTGCTATTTGGTTTGTACCATACATCATAGTGACAAATCATTATCAGTTCTTCAGAAATCTAGTATGAAAATAGCTATATTTGGTGCTATATGCTCAAATGGTTAAAAAGGGTTTTCCTATACTTCCCGAAAAGTTTATATCTAATTGCTATTTCCGGTGAAGCAACTATTTATATGTGGGATTTTTGCATCATTTTTGTATATCTGCAATTTCATTTGGGTTTCATTTTTGTTCATTTTTCACTGTAAATCCTGGCAAAATTGTAGCCTTTTATCCATATCTCATAAATAGCATATCAATTATCCATTTGTCTATTGCTTATGATAGTGTGACAACATCTGTTATTGTAAAGGCACCCAAACCTAAATAGAGCTTTTTCCCATCTTCGACCACGGTTTGAGGTAGAGATGTCAATCCGGGTGGTCCGGGCTGGGTCGGCCCGCAAACATATGAGCCCAGTAACAGTCCGCGTGAAAAAGCCAGCACGCTACGGGTTCCAGGTCGGCCCACAAATTTCGAACTACAACTCAAGTCCGAGCCCATGATGGTTGCGGTCAGTTCTAATTTGGCCGTATGAATAAAAACATAGAATTTTCATATTTATAATAATTTTTTTTTGGTTAAATTTCTAAATACGAAATGAGCAAAATGATAATTTCATATTTATACCATAAAATATTTACATAGAATTTAAATTTAAAATTTATGTTACATGAATTACTTCAAAATTTGCAAATTTAAAAAAAAAAAAAATAACAACTAAATGCTTCTAATTACTACTATCAAAGAACATTACGTCTTTTAGCTATTAGGGAGAAAAAATAAAATTTAGCTTTAGAAGATGTACTAGAGTTTGTAGATGTAATATCGCCTTTTGATTTATGTACTTTCTTGATTTTACGCAATATTTATGTTAATCTCGCTATTAATTATGGAAATATAATTATTGTTGTTTAAAATTTGATTTATTTTGCAGTGGAAGGATTTGGATGTCGCCCCGATCAATGTGCCAATAGAAAGTTTATACATTGTTTCGTACAATTCTATGTCTAATTGTTTATTTTAATTGTTAAGATTGCAATTTCTATTTTTATTAAGTTGCATGTGGCCTAATTTGTATTTATTAAAATTGGGAAAAAGCTTAGAAACATTTTAGGAGTTATCTGGAAGTTATTCATTTAATTAAACAAAGGAAGAGATTTGAGGACCAACTTGCAAATTTCAAAAGATTAAATTCTTAATCCTAATCTAAAACTATCAGAATTGGACTCTCACCTCCCTCTCTACTCTCAAGACCTCTGTTTCTCTTTGTCACCGTCACTCTCTGTTCTCCCTCGTCGCAACCCCTCTCAGTTGGTCTCCACCACTGGCCACACACCACCGAGGTAAAGCACCCCTCCCTGCTTTCTCTCTTTCCCCTTTCCCTTCGCACACTGCCACACGCACGTTGTCTCGTAGTGTTCACACGCGCACGCACACACACTGTCACACACACGAAAAACACACAAGCGTATGTTGATTTCAATTTGGGTATATAGATGTTGAATGTTTGCATATATGTGATGATTTTCAGATTCAAAACTTCGTTAGATTTCGAATTCTAACTGTTAGATCAAGGATTTGGATAATGTTTATATTTTTGGTGTGTGTCTGTGTGTATACAAGTTTATGATTAATTTTCAGATTTCTAAATTTAGGTAGATTAATTTTTAGATTTCGAAATTCATTAATTAGTAGTTTAATTTAATTGTTTACTTTAGTTTTGAGTTAGAAATTATAATTTTGCAAATTTGGGGAGAATTATATAAATGGTTGTATTAATTTTAAGATTTTGTAGTTAATTAGCAGATTATGAAATTATAGATTAAGTTGGTTTCATTGACGACCATTTTGTGAAATTTCAGATTTTTAAATTATGAAGTTGTTTAATGGATTCTCTATTGGTTTAATGTTGTTTTAAATTGAAAATTTCAAATTTAGGATTTCAAGTAATGAGTTGGTTTTAATTGAATTTTAGTGTATATTTTTGACTTATAGTTGCCATTTTCAGACTTCCGAAATTTATGAAATTTGTAGTTTAGTTAACTGTTCGGGTTTGAATAAATGGTGATTTTCAAATTTATGAATAGTTAGAATGCTAATTGGAATTGTCTTTGCGAAGTTTAAGTTGTGATGAATATTCCATAGCTTTGACCTTTGTGTAATTTGATAAGTTAGATTTCAATTTTTGCCATTGAAGTTAATCTCTTATTCTGAATGTAGTATAGTCTGTATTTGACATAGCTTAAGATTCCATTTGGTTTGAATTGTGAGTTACATGGAAGTCTCAACCTCATTTAGGAGTTTTAAATGTGATTTTGATCTAAAAGTATATTTTATTAAATGAATGGATATAACTAGGATTTTGGTACATTAACGTCACGGGCGGCCAAGGCTCCTCTACTTGCAAATCCGGATAACGGTAAATACTATGTACGTCAAGTAAGTAAACTTCCCATATTTCCATCAAAGTTGAATGTTTAATGTGGAATTAATGTGCTTAATTGACATTCGTGTTAATTACCTAATTTTGATTCTTTTGACTTACGATATGCAAGTATAAGTATTTAAGAAATGTTCAAGCATGCACGTTATCATGTCATTGCATCATCAAGCATGCATTGACATCGAAATTGGGAAGTCAAATGTTTTTAATGAAAGAAATGTGTAAATGTGCAAATTTGTTCTAAAATTTTGTATCCCAAGTTTTTAAAAAAAGAATGGATGTACTTCTATGTCATGAAAGATGCGAGTGGGAAATGGGGCACGAGGGACCGACGTACCCGAATGTAATGAGTCGCTTTGCGGTAGAATAAATGTTAACTGCTTTGCGATTTTACTTGTAAATGTGATCTGGTTCCAAATAAGAATTGCCCACTGTTATCTGATTGGCTAGAAGATACATCAATTGAGCTCACGATGGAAATGAAGTAAAAGTTTTGAAATGTTTAAGTGAATGATCTGAAAGTAAAGTAAATGGGAATACATATTTCGAATTTGTTTAAAGCATTTCATGTCATAAGCATGCATCACTTGCACAAAGTTTGCTTATTTAGCTTTAGCTCACCACAATCATTCCCCAATATTTCAGGTGATGAAAGGTAGATGATACGAGGAGAGTATTTCAAGGCAGACTCAGACAGTACCCGCTTTCATTCCTTTTTAATAAAGTTAAATTAGAATTTACTTAAATTTCTCATTAATTATTTCTTATTCATTCATTATTGATAATTGTTTTGTTGGAGTTAGCTTTGAATAAGTAATGGTATCGTATTAGGGATTAAACTACCCTTTATTTCATTTGTTAAAGTTTATTAATTTGAAATTATTATGTTGAGGAGTTTGGGATTGATTGAAATGGTTTTGGTGATGTTGGTTATTGAATGAGTTAAGATTTATGTTTTAAAATTGTTATGATGTTCTTCTACAGGAATGGCTAAGTCCAATTTATAGGGGGAACTCTGTCAAAATTTCTTTAGAATATTTCAATAGAAAAAGAAAGTTTTAGAGTTTAAAAATGTTTTATTTCTGCATAAAAAGTGATAGGAAGTTAACACATCTAGGGTTTAAGATTTTAAAACTTGGTGTGTTACATTTTGTGGTATCAGAGTTAAGAGTTTTAAAAGCGATTCTGTAGACTTTAAAAACTTATATGAAAGAGGGTCTAGTACTGAGTCACGCCTCAAGTGCATCTTCTTCGATCAGCTGGTAAGGTTAAATTTCTGTTTAAATTATTGAATGCTATTTAATATTTCGAATATTGTAAATTCCTGCTTGTTAATATGCAATGTTGTAAGCGAAAATTTAAGAAATGTTAGTATTTATGACAAGGATATCTTGTTTAAGTTATTGAGAAAGTGGTAAGGTAATGATTTTTATAAATTGGGTAATGTTCACAAGTTCCTTATGTGAAAGATATGAAGTGAATGTGAATAGTACTTTGAGTCGCGGAGACTACACAAGCATGAATGTATATAATGTCCAAACAGGGAGTTGAGAAGGCATTCAAGCTTAGTGTTAGACACTTATCATGTTTGATTTTGGGACTACCCACTAATTTGGTAGTCTCACATTCATAGAAAAATTGATTTATTCATCTTCGTAAATGGAGATCAAGTTTTGATTGTCAACACAGTTCGGGGAACTGTTGAACTCAAGTTATACGTTAAAAGATTCTGGATTGTGGTGAATGGGAAGGAGTGGACGACAGATCTCTTAACACCGAATATCCACAATCTTGGTGTCATACTAGGAGATGAATAGTTATTATGTATAAGGATTCAAAGACGGTCACGATAAGGTGGTATTCATAGCTCCAAATGAAACCTTTTTCGCTTTGTTGATGTTAAGGTGAAACTTCCCATTCTGATAGTATCGGCGATGATGCTCGTCAATTGATGAATAAGAGTTGTTAGGCCTACCTGGTTGTAATAATTGAAGTTTCTAAGGTGAATACTTCTCTCGAACAAATTTCAATTGTTCGAGAATAACTAAATATGTTTCTAGATGATCTTTGTGATCTATCGCCTGAAAGAGATTGAATTCATCATCGATTTAGTGCCTGGGGCAGCTCTAGTATCCAACGCATCGTATCTGATGGCTCCTACGAACTTAAAGAGCTCAAAAGCAGCTACAGGATCTTATGGATAAGGGTTTTGTTTGACCTGCTTTCCACCATGGGGTGCTCCTGTGCAATTAGTAAAGAAGAAAGACGGTTCTATGAGACTTTGCATAAACTGCAGAGAACTGAACAAGGTGATGATAAAGAATAAATATGCATTGCCAAGAATTAAGGATCTGTTTTGACCAGCTTCAAGGTGCAAGGTATTTTCTAAGATCGATCTGCTGCCTGGTTACCATCAATTGAGGATCAAAGAAGAAGACATTCTAAAGACAACTTTTGATATGGGCATTATGAGTCCGTGGTGATGCCATTTGGATTAACGAATGCTCTTGTGGCATTTATGGACTTAATGCATCGAATCTTTTAAAGAATATCTGGATCAACTTGTTACAATCTTCATTGATGACATATTGATCTATTCAAGGTATGAGGAAGAAAATGAAAGACATTTGAGGATCATGCTTCAGAAGCTTAGAGAAGAGAAATTATTTGCAAAGTTTAAGAAATGTGAATTCTAGCTAGATAGAGTGCTATTCTTGGGCCATATTGTATCAAAGGAAGATATTGAAGTTGACCCAAGTAAAATTGAGGCAAATCGAAACTGGCCTACGCCCTTTAATGTTAAGGAAGTCCGCAATTTCCTTGGGTTAGCAGGTTACTATCAAAGATTTGTGGTATAATTTTCCAAGATTGCCTTACCTTTGACTAAGTTAACCAGAAACGATGCAAAACTTCAGTGGAGTTCGGATGATGAACAGAGTTTTGAAGAGTTAAAAACGTGATTGACAAGTGCGCCCATTTTAACCATTCTACAGGGTAATGATGGGTTGGTCATTTACAATGATGTTTTATTAAAGGGGCTCGCTCGTGTATTTATGTAACATGGCAAGGTGATTGCCTACTCTTCAAGACAACCGAAGGAGTATGAGAAGAATTTCCCAACTCACGATCTCGAGTTGGCAGCTATCGTATTTGCATTAAAGATATGGAGGCACTATCTTTATGGGGTTAGATGTGAGATCTATTCCGATCATAAAAGCCTCAAATACTTCTTCACTCAGAATGAATTGAACCTGAGATAGCGCAGATGGTTGGAACTTGCCAAAGACTATGATAGTATTATTAATTATCATCCTAGCAAGGCTAATGTGGTAGCTGATGCACTTAGCAGAAAAAGTCATGGAACAATAAATGTCTTGCAAGTTGTTGAAAAACAATTACTTATTGATATCCAAAGGTTAGAGTTGGAGATCGTCCCAAAAGGCAAGTCAAGTTACCTTGCCAACATGACTTTGGAACCGACATTATTGGAGAAAATCAAGAATCTATAGTTAGAGCTCCCCCCCCCCCCCCAAAAAAAAAAAACCTTCAAAAGTTTGCACTGAGTTAAATGAGGGAAAGCACACTGATTGAAGCAAGAAATTATGAAGGAAGCTCATAACACTCTTTACTCAATTCACCCTAGAAGTATTAAGATGGCTCGAGATTTGAGAGAACATTCTTGGTGGGTTAGTACGAGTCGGGACATGACATATTATGTTCAGTATCATCTCACTTGTTAGCAAGTTAAGGCCAAACTTCTATGACCTTCTAGCCTATTACAGCCTTTTATGATTCCAGGGTGGAAGTGAGAACGAATAGGCATGTATTTTTTTGTTGGCTTACCTAGGACGAAAAAGCATTATAATTTTATTTGGGTGATTGTTGATCGTCTTACTAAGTCAGCACACTTTCTACCGGTAAAATTACTTATAATATGGAGAAGTATGCGGAGTATATGCGGCAGAAATTTTTAGACTTAATGGAATTCCCTTATCCATTATGTGTGATCACGATAAAAAATTTACTTCCACATTCTTGAAAAGTCTACATGAGGCCATGGGTACTCAATTGAAATTCAGCATGGCCTTCCACCCACAAACAGATGGGAAGTTAGAGAGAACGATTCAAACCCTGGAAGACATGTTAAGAGCTTGTATCATTGATTTTCCAGGTACTTGAGACGAATTCCTCCCATTGGTTGAGTTCTCCTAAAACAATAGCTATCAAGCTTCCATTCACATCACATGGCTCCGTATAAAGCACTATATGGGAGGAAGTGTAGATCTCCAGTTCACTAGGATGAAGTGGGGGAAAGGAAATTATTGGGTCCAGAAATAGTACAGCAGACAACAGAAGTTGAAAAGATTCGTCAGCGGATGAAAACTGCACAGACTAGACAGAAGAGCTATGCGGACAAAAGAAGGAAACCTTTGAAATTCGCTACAGGTGATATGATCTTTTTGAAGGTAGCTCCTATGAAAGGAGTTATGAGATTCGAGAAGAAAGGAAAGTTAAGTCCGTGTTTTGTTGGCCCCTTTGAGATACTTGAAAGGCTGGGTGACCTAGCTTATGGGGTTGCATTGCCACCAGCACTATCAGGGGTACATAATGTTTTTCATGTCTCAATGTTGAGGAAGTATATTTCAGATCCTTCCCATATTCTCAGCTATGAATCATTGGATTTGCGTGAGGATTCAACTTATGAGGATTCACCCGTGAGAATCCTAATGAAAGCAGACAAGGAACTTAGGAGGAAGAAGATACACTAGTTAAAGTTTTTTGGAGGAATCATACAATAGAAGGTGCTACTTAGGAAACGCGAGGACGAAATGCGTGCCAAATATCCACATCTTTTTGATAAGTTTTAATTTAATTTCGAGGACGAAATTTCTTTTAGGGGGGGTAAGGAATTGTAATATTGCCTTTTGATTTATGTGCTTTCTTGATTTTACGCAATGTTTATGTTAATGTCGCTATGAATTATGGAAATATAATTATTGTTGTTTAAAATTTGATTTATTTTGCAGTGGAAGGACTTGGATGCCGTTCTGATCAATGTGCAAATTAGAAAGTTTATACATTGTTTCGTACAATTCTATGTCTAATTGTTTATTTTAATTGTTAAGATTGCATTTTCTATTTTTATTAAGTTGCGTGTGGCCTAATTTGTATTTATTAAAATTGGGAAAAAGCTTAGTGACATTTTAGGAGTTATCTGGAAGTTATTCACTTAATTAAACAAAGTAGGAGATTTGAGAGACCAACTTGCAAATCCCAAAAGATTAAATTCTTAATCCTAACCTAAAACTATCAGAATCGGACTCTCACCTCCCTTTCTACTCTCAAGACCTCTGTTAATCTCTGTCACCGCTGCTCTTTGTTCTCCCTCGTCGTCACCCCTCGTAGTTGGTCTCCACCTCCGACCACATACCACCACAGTAAAGTACCCCTCCCTTCTTTCTCTCTTTCCCCTTTCCCTTCGCACACTGCCACACGCACGTTGACTCGCATCATTCACACACACACACACACACACACACACACACACACACACACACACACAGAGAAGCATATGTTGATTTCAATTTGGGTATAGATGTTGAATGTTTGCATATATGTGATGATTTTCAGATTCAAAACTTCGTTAGATTTCGAATTCTAACTGTTAGATCGAGGATTTATATAATGTTTATATTTTTGGTGTGTGTGTTTGTGTGTATACAAGTTTATGATTAATTTTTCAGATTTCTAAATTTAGGTAGATTAATTTTCAGATTTCAAAATTCATTAAGTAGTTTAATTTAATTGTTTACTTTAGTTTTGAGTTAGAAATTATAATTTTGCAAACTTGGGGAGAATTATATAAATGGTTGTATTAATTTTAAGATTTTGTAGTTAATTAGCAGATTATGAAATTATAAATTAAGTTGGTTTAATTGATGACCATTTTGAGAAATTTCAGATTTTTAAATTATGAAATTGTTTAATGGATTCTCTCTTGGTTTAATGTTGTTTTAAATTGAAAAATTCAAATTTAGGATTTCAAGTAATGAGTTGGTTTTAATTGAATTTTAGTGTATATTTTTGACTTATAGTTGCCAATTTTAGACTTTCGAAATTTATGAAATTTGTAGTTTAGTTAACTGTTCGGGTAAAGTTTGAATAAATGGTGATTTTCAAATTTATGAATAGTTAGAATGCTAATTGGAATTGTATTTGTGAAGTTTAAGTTGTGATGAATATTCCATAGCTTTGACCCTTGTGTAATTTGATAAGTTAGATTTCAATTTTTGGCATTGAAGTTAATCTCTTATTCCTAATGTAGTATAGTCTGTATTTGACATAGTTTAAGATTCCATTTGGTTTGAATTGTAAGTTACATGGAAGTCTCAACCTCATTTAGGAGTTTTAAATGTGATTTTGATCTAAAAGTATATTTTATTAAATGAATGGATATAACTAGGATTTTGGTACATTGACGTCACGGGCGGCCAAGGCTCCTCCACTTGTAAATCCAGATAACGGTAAATACTATGAATTTCAAGTAAGTAAACTTCCCATATTTCCATCAAAGTTGAATGTTTAATGTGGAATTAATGCGCTTAATTGACATTCGTGTTAATTACCTAATTTTGATGCTTTTGATTTACGATATGTAAGTATGAGTATTTAAGAAATATTCAAGCATGCACGTTATCATGTCATTGCATCATAATTTATGCATTGGCATCGAAATTGGGAAGTCAAATGGTTTTAATGAAATAAATTTGTCAAGGTACAAATTTTTTCAAAGATTATGTACCCCAAGTTTTTAAAAAAAGAATGGGTGTACTTCTATGTCATGAAAGATGCGAGTGAGAAATGAGGCGTGGGGGAACGGTGTACCCCGAATGTAATGAGCCGCTTTGCGGTGGAATAAATGTTAATCGCTTTGCGATTTTACTTGTAAATGTGATCTGGTTCCAAATAAGAATTGCCCATTGTTAACTGATTGACTAGAAGATACATCAAGTGAGCTCACGATTGAAATGAAGTATAAGTTTTGAAATGTTTAAGTGAAAGTTCTGGAAAGTAAAGTAAATGGGGATACATATTTCAAATTTGTTTAAAGCATTTCATGTCATAAAAACGCATCACTTGCACGAAGTTTGCTTGCTGAGTTTTAGCTCACTCCAATCTCTCCCCAATATTTCAGGTGATGAAAGCTAGATGATACGAGGAGAACATTTGGTGGCAGATTCAGACACTACCCGCTTTCATTCCTTTTTAATAAAGTTAAATTAGAATTTACTTAAATTTCCCATTAATTATTTCTTATTCATTCATTATTGATAATTGTTTGGTTGGAGTTAGCTTTGAATAAGTAATGATATCGTATTAGGGATTAAACTATCCCTTATTTCATTTGTTAAAGTTTATTGATTTGTAATTATTATGTTGAGGAGTTTGTGATTGATTGATATGGTTTTGGTGATGTTGGTTATTGAATGAGTTGAGATTTATGTTTTAAATTTGTTATGATGTTCCTCTACAGGAAAGGCCATGTCCAATATACAGGGGGAACTTTGTCGAAATTTCTTTAGAATATTTCAATAGAAAATGAAAGTTTTAGAATTTAAAAATGTTTTATTTCCGCATATAAAGTGAAAAGAAGTTAACACATCTAAGTTTTAAGATTTTAAAACTTGTGGCGTTACACTAGAAGAATGGAGATTTTCAATCTTATGATATTTAATAAAAAAAATAAATATATATATATATATATATATATATATATATATATATATATATATTTTATTATTATTATTATTTCACGGGTCAACAGGTTAACTACGGCTCGCCTGTGATGCTCGAAAACAGCATTTTTGTCGGAGTATTCGTGTCGACACGACACGGGTACGGGTATGGGATCCTGGGAGGTTACTCAAGGAAAAAGACGGACACTGCAGGAATATGATTTACAATTTTTTATTTGCTGCAAAACCACGGCGTCGGAGCAGGTGCATCTTTGGAGGAACATGAGCAATGTCAGAGCATGATCTTGTCGTCGGAAAAGGTGTGATCGGAGCATAGTTTGATTAAGGTGTGATCAGATCTCGTCGTCGAAGAAGGTGGAGATTTCATTTCCCTTGTGCATCATCTGGTCATTTGTATGTGTCTGTAGGTGTATGTAGAAATAGGGTTGGGCTTGGACTCTTGTATTTGTGGACGTTTATTTAGAGTTGGGGTTGGGTGCATTAGAGTTAGAGTTGAATGTGTGGATCTTATGAATGGGCTTGGACTCGTCTTTTAATTACATTAATAAAAGTTTACACTATAATTAAAGGTCCAAAATTATATATATATATATATATATATATATATATATATGGAGAAGTGGAAATTACATCCACCCGTACTTTTAAATATCTAAATTCATAAATAAGATCAAACTTGAATTACTTCAAAAATCAGGTCTTAATTCAAATTTTAATTAATAAAAAAATTTACACAATAATATTCTATTAATTATCTAACCATATCCCAATTTTAAACCACAAAATATCACTTCAAACCCTAATTATCTCTTTTTCTCCCTACACATCAAAACTCTCTCTCTCTCTCTCTCTCTCTCTCTCTCTCTCTCACTCACAAAGAGCATACCAACCAATCCTTCAAACACCGCAATCACAACAATCCTCGCCAAAGCCCCTCACTGCCAAGAACCTTGCCGGCACATTGCGGCCGTTGGCATCGATGACTTAAGGGTAACCAATGGCATCAATTTTAAGGTAATCGCTTCTTCTGGTGTTTTCGATTTTCGATCGTGTTCATGGGTGTGGTAGATGGTGATGTGGTGGTTTTGGGTGGTAATGGGTATGAAGTGGCGGCGATGGTGATGCTGTAATTACAACAACAAATTCCCCCCGCGGTGGCGGTGTTGAGGCGGTGACTTTGACACGGTGGTGGTTGTGTGACTAGTGGTGAGATGGTGACTTGGAGACGTTGGTGGTTGTGTGACTGGTGGTGATCGGTGGTGCGTTGCTACATCGTTTTTGATGGTGAAGGTGGCAGCGATGGTGATGCTGTAATTACAGCAACAATTTTTTTCTCCCTTGGTTGCGGCGTTGGGGCGATGGCGTTGGGAAGACGGTGGTCCTGTGATTTGGGGCGCGCATCTGCATCATTTTAGATGGTGATGAAGTTTTGGCAATGGTGATGCTGTAATTAAAGCAACTATTTTTCCCCCTTGGTTGGGTCGGTTGTGGTGGGGGCGACGTTGAGGCGGTGGTAGTTGTGTAACTGGTGTTGAGATTGTGATCTGGAGACCGTGGTGGTTTTGTGACTGGTGGAGATGGTGGTGGTTGTGTGCAGTTGCGGGGGTGGGTGGCGGGGCGTGGCATAATTGAGTTGAGGCTGTGTTAAACTTAATAATTTGTTAAATGTGACTTAAGAAAATGTATGACCTAATAATTGACAAGTTTTGACTTAGAAATCAAATAAACGTGACTTCATAATAATTTGATAAATTGGAAGTTGTGACTTAATAAATATATCAAATTCCATTAATTAATATAATTTGACATTTATTGACACGACCCCGTCTCGAATCACCCTGTGTGGACCCGAGACGTGACGTGCACCGATGATGAATGCCAGCTAGATACTGGACCCACCACCAAGGTTACTGAAACTTTTCAAATTCTATAAAACTTCTAGTAATACCCCATGATTTTTAAAAAAAATTTGACAGAGTTCCCTTTAAATATTGGATATAACCTCCCTGTAACAAAATCAACAAATCCTCAAACTACCACATGTAAAATACTGGGAATCCATATCCCTTAACATCATCATATCAAGAATCAAAAGAGCTTATGCCTGCCCATCTAGTTTCTACTACATATCATCCATTCCGCTTACATTTGATACATCAACATATCATTCTAATCAACTAAGTACTTGAGAAAACAATAACTCGAGAATAGACCGAGTTATATATATATATATATATATATATATATATATGGATCCCAAAAGAATGATGAAGACTTGAAACATACAACTAAATGATCTTGTAGCTCTTTGGCAGGCTTTCCAACGTCCTCCCAAAACTCAAAAGTATCCTGGTAGGGAAAATGTTACAAAAATATGAGATTTTAACTCAGTGAGTGGAGTGTTTGAAAACTAGTCATACTTTTCTCGTTTATAATTCTTTATAAAATCACTATTTGTTTTGTAACTATAACTTTTGATTGACGTAAGAAAATATTTTACTTATCTGAAAAGCACATCTAGCTGAGATGAGAATTTATAAATACTGAAACCATGGCATAAATTGTGATAACTGTTTGATAATACTAAAAATTCGTTGAACTGTACTGAGAAGCTGAAATATTTTTCTATGAATAAATATATCATATTGTACTGAAAAGAATCACATCAAAGTGTACGCAATGAACAACTTTACTTAAGTACAGAGTACTCTCGATGTACAAGGCCAAGCCATTCAAATCTGATAAGCTGGTAATCTGATAAACTGTGTCATATGCGCATAGACTGCCCCAAAGGCTAAAGCACCCTAGTACACGACCTAAAACCTATATGTGCACAAGAGTGGGTCCCAAAGACCTCTGATAATCTGGTCATACACTGTGGAAACGAATTCACATCAGTGCAGAGCGGGTATTATCACCTGGGTACTTTCTGATGGTTTTTCACAATAATAATTTACATGTAAAAAATTCTTTTATAGAATAATGTACTAAATCTATAATTTGACTAACTTGAAATTTTAAAAGAAGAAGTCTAAAATCATGCTTCTAAACTTGTATTTGCGAAAAGTAGTAATTTCCGTAACTTGTCTACTTAATTGAAAACATGAATCGTATGGAAAATTTATGCCATTAAATATTAAAATTTAACTTTAAGGAAAAATAAGTTTCTCCACTCACAAAGATTGTGACTAAAACCTAATTTGGCTGATAGGCCTGGCCAACCTCCGTGTCGCCTCCTGAAAATTAAATTAAAACCTTCGATCAACTCCAATAATTACAAATATTTAACAAATGTCCAAAATGAAATAACATCCTATACAATAACCACAAATTTCATATGCCTCCAACATTACATCCAACCAACCTTCTCTTATGTGAAATATAGCTTCATTATAACTAATATATCCTTTATTTAACCAATACCTCAATGGAATGCTCATAGACACCAAAACCCCTTTCCAAGAAACTAGTAATTGACTAAATCTTCAACTTAATTACATGGGTAATTTAATCTCCAAATAAAAATTACCAAATTAAGTATTTAAGCATGAAATGATTTAACATAGGCTCCAATTACTTAATCTTGCCCAAATCATGAATTTAATCCACTATTATTACAAACCCTAGCATGTAACCACAAAGTATTCAACCAAACTTGAATATTTAGCTCAATATCTTCAAATAAACTATAAATCCATCCAAAATCTAGCATTTAACTCAAAAATCAAAACCCTAAAATCAACACCATATCTCAAATAAATGGGTATTGCCTTACCTCTTGAAGGTGAAAATGAAATCTTGAAGGTTGAATGAAAATTCCCATTTTTCCTTCTCTTCTCTTTTCTTTCTTCCTTTTTCTTTTTTTCTTTTTTTTTTTCCTCCGATTTTTTTTCCCTTCTCTGCGTAACCTTTCTCTCCCTCTCTGGTAATGAAATGTGTGAGTGAAGTATGTTCGGTGGTTGAATTGTTTTGTCTACTAATGCCAAGACAATTTAAGTTTGATAGAAATTGCATGTTGGGTCCTTAATTTATCATTCCAATAAAATCTCAAATATAAATGATAATAAGTTAAGTTCCCCAACTTATAACCAAATTTAAATGATCCTCAAAATATCCACTCATTTAAATTGGTCCCCACTTGGACTAAATTGGTCAAAAATAAATGTTGACTTGATAAAATAATTATTTCACTTGTAAAATTAAAGTGGGTTGTGACATTTATGACCTATTGATATATTTAATAATATCTGACTTTAAAAAATTGTTATTATGATCTAAAAATAAGTTTAATTTGTGACCTAATATATTGATAATTTGTGATCCTAAAATTATTTGTGACTTAAAAAAATTGTATTTTGTGACTTGAAATATATATTGTTGTGACCTTAATATATATAATTTATAAAATATTTTAATTATTTAATTTAATTGATTGATTCTAATTAAAACCTTATTTTTGAAATTATACAGATTTCATTTTAATTTTGAAATTTGCATTTATAACTACCTTATTTATGTATTTTTCCCTATGGAGAATTCCCCTTGTACTGGGGAATTCTTACAAGGGCCTTACAGTGAGGGGCCTATAAGGTTCCCTGTACAAAATCCCCCCCCCCTCTCTCTATATATATATGTGTGTGTGTGTGTGCACGCGCGCGCGCCTAATGTAAATTGTTGCATTTATGATTAAATTTTTATGACTCAATTATATATACTGTATAATTTGTAATTTAATTTGTATTTTAATTTTTAAAAGTGATATTAAAAAAAAAAAATGTTTGACAAGTAAAACCCACATTAGATCACGATCAGGGGAGCAAGGGAAATTTTAAAAATGTTAAGAGATGTCCTTCATCTCACAATGCTGTCAATAGTGTCACTTGATATACAGGTATGTATTTTGATTTGTTTTCAGCAATATTATGCATCATAAAACCCCCAATGTCAGACCTTGCGATATTTCCGAGTGATTTATCTCGTAAACAATACCTGACGACCTAATATTGTATTTCATATTAGCTTTTATGATATTTGAGTATATGTATTTAATTTACACAATCCTCTTGAATTTTGAATTGCTGAAGAACACATTTTGGGTGCTTAATTTGCGTTTAAAGTCAAATATTAATTTTAACAATCGATTTAGAAGTTGTCCACTTAGATCATCCGCATCGGATAAGCTAATTTTAGCTAGCTTAACATTGCCACATAAGCAATAAAATGAATGTTAATTGACACACATAAATGTTTCACATTGGCATAGTTAAATTTAACTATCCAGTCCATTTGTTGTGGGTGATCATCATGTAATAGTTTTTAATGATTATTTCAGTTGATCTTTTAAGATTCAGCGATCGAATCCTTTTGATTGGATACATAAATATCATCTTTGAGTTTAGTTATTATTTTTTCCCTAAATTTTTTGTTGTAATTCTTTGTACATAAATTAAATGAATGTGTTGGGTGAAATTAGTAGTTTTTTTTTTTTTTTTTGTATCACACAAGGTATGCCGCAAGGCGATACTTAGTGCTATCCACCATGACTTTGGAGGCATAACTTACGATTTACTTTTCGAATCAATGGTCCAGAGCAGAGTCTGTTCGGACCTCCAAGGTGTGGGTTACACCTTTTATCACACAAGTTATGTACTCTGTGGCCACACCATTTCATCCATTTGGTGGGGCAGTTGACTTGACATAATAGTCGTCCAGCAGCAGGATGGAACCTGCCAGAGCACGCCTTGCTATGTACGGTTTGGTAAGTTTCAGGTTGTTCTTAAAGGGACGGAGAAAGTTGTCCGGATATAAGTTAATGGAGTTGATGCCAATTTTCACGTGTCTTGATAATTCTGGTGAAGCATATTTCGTTTAGGGAAGTTGTTTCTGACAAGGACGGCAAATTAAACAATGTTTGAAAGATTCTGACAACCATGGATGCACCAATATAGATAATAATTTAGAAGACAGTAGTTTTCTTATACAGGAAACTAATGATTTTGATAATGGTGAGGTAGAGGTCCAAGATGAATGCATTACTCTCGGCATGGACCGATTGGAGATGAACAATCTTCTATAGAGGGTTCAATTAAGTTTTCGGAATATGATTCCAGTAGATATGACAATTGAGATAGTGTGGAGCATCTAGGGATGTCAACGAGTCGAGTCGAGCCGACTCACGAGCAGAAGATCAATGCTCGAACTTTTAGGGGTCCGAGCCGAGCCTAGCCAAAGCTCTCCCCAAAAATAAGGCTCGACTCGAACTTTAAGCTTGAGCTTTTTCGATCCGAATCAAGTCTCGAACTTTTAATTTTTTAGTATTTTTATAACAAAAATCCATAAAAATTTTATTGCGAGCTCGTGGTCGAAATTCATGGCTCAAGCTCGCATCGAGCTTTTTGAGCGGACTTTTTTTTTTTTTGGCTCGAGCCGAGTCGAGCTAAAGCCCATCTCTAAAAAAATAGTTCGGCTTGAGCTTTGGCTTGAAATCTCGAACCGCGAGCCGAGCTAAGCCCGAACTTTTTCCGAGCCTAGCCCGAAAGACTTGAGCCGACGAGCCAACCTTAGGAGCGTGTAATAGACATAGAATCACACACTTCGAATTTAGAAGTAGTTCTGGTGAGTGTGGATGGGCACATATACTGATGGTTCATTTGTAAGGATTTTAATCAATCGTGTGGGCTTATATGTGAATTATTGTGTATTGAATAAAAGACTATCAAATTTGGTTAAGCCCGTTTAAAGTGATCTAATAAGGATTTGGTAAATTGGGCTTTAATGCATCTAATTAATGTATGGACTTTTATGTGTAGATACCAGGCCATTACCTAATTCATGATGGGCCGGATTAGGTTAATTGAAAATTCAGTATATAAAGTCGGTTATGGTCCCTGAATCCTACGTACTGTTCATCTTGTCTGACATCCCATCATCAGAGAGAAAATACGGACTACGTATCGATTTAGAAGATCCAAACGCCGAATCGTCTATTGTGAATCACGTTTGATTAAGGTACGCTTCCGCTTCAGTTATTTAATTCTTGATAATTCCAACATGATGATTATTTAGATTATAGATAAATTATTATCTGTAATAAAATTTTCTAACAAGTGGTATCAGAGACAACATCGTGTTGAATTATCAGATCAATTTCGAAAGTATATATGTAAAAACTTACTGCCATTGCTTGAGTATTATATGTATATAAATTCATGCCTACTGAAATCAAGAATTTTATGGTAAATGTTTAAAAATGCTTACTGCTTTAGTGCCGTGCGTATACAGATGCGATGAATTTGTGAAATTTTGGTTGTTGAAACATTTGGGTTTTGATTTATTTTGTGGTATGATATACAGAATCTATATGTATATATTTTTCGAAATAAGGTATTGATTTCTGTTGAAGTATGGGACTCTGTATTGCGGTCGAAAATCAGGGTTTTGTGTATTGTTGAAATTAAGATATGGATTAAATCATATTGTGAGGATAGAATGACTGTGTATATTTTTGAATCTGTGGATTCGGATTTGTGAAGTATGTATGAATTGTGGTTGAAGTTATTGTATGAATCTGGTCGGACTTGGGGTCACCGCGCACAGCGCGTTGCGGTGTCGGATTTGATGGGTTGCGCGCGGCTTGCTGCTTCGCCACGCGCGATGTGGGTTGCTGAGGTTACAGCGTCGCGCGCCGCGACGCTGTGTTCTGGGTTGCAGCGTCGTCGATGGCGCTGCAGGCGACGGGCCGCGTTCTTTGGCTGCGGCGGCGGCTAGGGTTTAAACCCTAGCTGTCACGATTTTTTGGGTGAAGGACTTGTGCTGGAAATTTGAAGTCTTCAGGGGCTATTTTGCAATTTTGGGTAATTATGTTAAATTGCACATCAGGTCCCCCCCATTTGTTTTAAATAATGTTTAAATCCGAAGTTATTAAAACCATTTAAGTTGGCCCTTAAAGTTTTGAAATTTATAAATTGAGCCCCTGAAGTTATAAATTTATTTAAGTCAGGACCTTTCAAGTTATGGAATTTTATGATTCAGCCCCTGAAGTTTGAAAATTTTTCAATCCAGCCCCTAATGTTTGAGAATTTTCAAAATTGGTCCCTAAAGCTTGAAAATTCTCTAATTTGGTCCCTTAAAGTTTGGAAATTTTCATTTTCAGCCCCTGAAGTTTGAAAATTTTCTAATAAAGCACCTAAAGTTCTGAAATTCTCTAATTTGGTCCCCTAAAGTTTGAAAATTTTCATTTTCAGTCCCTAAAGTTTGAAAATTTTCTAATTCAGTCACTAAAGTTTGGAAATTTTCAAAATTGGTCCTTAAAGTTTGAATTTTTTTTAAAAAATAAGTCCCTAAAGTTTGGGAATTTGCTAAATTGGCTCCTATAGTTTGAAAATTTTCAAAATCAACCTTTAAAGATTGAAAATTTCCTATTTTGGCACTCTAAAGTTTGGTTTTGTTTCAAATTGGGACCTAAAGTTTGGAATTTCTCAAAATTGGCCAATAAAGTTTTGGGAAAATTGTAATTTAAGCCCTTCAAGCTTAAAATTTTACATAATTGGCCACCTAAGGTTTAAGAATATTGCAATTAACTCTCCTAACTTAAGGATTGCTTTATTCTAAAGTTTTGAATTCTATAATTCAAATCCTAAAGTCAAATATAGATGCAAATCAATGGATTTCAGTTTCAAATCTTGGTACATCGGAATCTTTTAAGAGATAATAATATTCGAAAGTAAGTTAGTTGAAGCAACATGTTGCCAAAGCAACCTCTCTTGTGGATATTAATTAACTTTGAATATTAGAAGGTATTTGTGTGTGTTATTCATTGCGGATATTGATCGGCCCAAAGGAAGGTCAATATTTGGCCCGAATTTCACATGCACCTGTTGTGATAAACACGTGGAAATTATTTGGTTTAACGTGTGACCAATAAATCGGTCCAAAGAAAGGTTTATTGGTTAACATGTCTTATTGCCAGTGTTTGATCACTGCACTAAAGGAAAATTAGGTGTTTGTGTGTTATTTCATGCGGATATTGATCGGCCCAAAGGAAGGTCAATATTTGGCCCGAATTTCACATGAACTTGTGGTGATAAATACGTGACGGTTATTTGGTTTTACGTGTGATCAATAAATCGGTCCAAAAAAAGGTTTGTTGGTTGACATGTCTTACTATCAGTGTTTGATTACTACGCCAAGATTACCACTTACAAGTCAATATTTCTGTCCAAAGACTAAATATTGATGTTGTACTAGGTATCTTGTGATGGGCCCTACCATTATTTGAAAGTATGATTTGCATAATAAGGTATTTATGTGAGCAATTTTATTTAAGTGTTCTCTATTCGGTTTCAAATTTTGCTAGTAGTATATCTACAAGCTCAAATCTAATCCCTGTATTTATGGAATAAACTTCAAGGATCAAAACAAGAACATTAACTTTTCGTTGGCTGCATCGATCTAGACCATGTATTAAGGATTGAGTAACCTACTCCTCTTACGGATGAAAGTTCATCTAATCAAATGAGGAACTTTGAGAAGTGGGATTGCTTAAATTACGTGAGTCACATGATCATTAAGTGCGGCATTCCGGAAGCCTTTAGTGGCATAGTATCTAAGGAAGTAAATGATGCCAATGAATTCCTTGCCGAAATTAAGAAATGTTTTGTGAAAAACGATAAGGCTGAAACAAGCACGCTTATGCAAAGCTTGATTTCAATAAAGTATAAAGGCAATGGGAAAATAAGGGAGTACATCATATAGATGTCTCACACTGCTTCAAAACTTAAGGAACTAAAACTCGACTTGTCTAATGACTTGCTCGTGCATTTGGTATTGATATCGCTTCCTGCACAATACAGTTAATTTAAGGTTAGTTATAACTGTCAAAATAGAAATGAACTCTCAATGAGCCCATTTCATAGTGTGCAAGCTTCTTGCACAATTCAGTCAATTTAAGGTCAGTTGTAACTATCAAAGAGAGAAATGAACTCTAAATGAGCTCATTCTATTTTGTGTGCAAAAGGAAGAAAAGTTGAAGTAGGACAGAATTGAAAGTGTTCACTTGGCAAACACCTCTAAAGACAAGGGCAATAAAAGAACATAAAGTTGTTAAGGGTTCAGAACAAAAGAAACCACATAAACACATTAAGGTTGTTTCTTTTGTTAGAAATCTGGACATTTAAAGAAAGATCATACATAATACCAATTAAAGCAGCTGCTAAAATACCTTAAGAACTTTTGACAAGCAGAAAAACCTAGTCTAAAGTATTTCTACATTTGGGGATGTCCAGCTAAGGCAAGGCCTTATAGGCCACATAAAGAAATTGGACTCCAAAATAGTCAGCAGCTACTTTATTGGTTATTCTGAGCGTTTAAGGGGCTATTAAATTTTATAATCTCACACTTAAGTCAAATTTTGAAACGGGAACTGCAACATTTTTGAGGAAGTTGAGTTTGGGGGGGAGAAATAAGGTTAGAGATATTGTCTTAAAGGAATAAGTTGAGGAAGGATCGGTTTCGATTCCTACTATTGCTTTTGACAACGTGCAAGTTTTTATGCATGTCATTGATCAAGAAGCATATTCGGAACCTCAACTAGACAATGTTGAAGAACCTCCCATCCAAAATAAGGTAAATTCCAGAAGTACAAACTCAACAACCTCAATAACTAAAGCCATTAAGGAGATCCACGAGAGAAAGGAAAAATGCTATTCCGGATAATTAAATAGTATTTTTCCAAGAACATAAGGAAATAATGGAATGGTGGAAGATGGTCCAATCAATTCCATCAGGCCATGCAAGGTTCTAATTCTCAAAAGTGAATTGATGTCGTAAATAAGGAGTATAAGCATATGCAAGACAATAAAGTTTGAGATCTTGTCCCATTACCAGAAGGTACGAAGCCCATTGGTCTTAAATGGATTTTTAAACCAAGAAGGATTCGAAAGGTAATGTGGAAAGATATAAGGTTCGTCTTGTATCTAAGGGCTTTACACAGATTGATGGCATTGACTATAAATAGACTTTCTCTTCGGTTTAAATGAAAGACTCTTTCAGGAAAGTCAGGTTGTTGCACATTTTGACCTCGAGTTACATCAAATGGATGTTAAGACGACGTTTCTCAATGGAGACATTGATGAGATGGTTTGCAAATTAAAGAAATCCATTTATGTACTCAAGCCAGCTTCTCGTTAAGGGTAATACAAATTTCATCAAGTAATTATCTCATTTGGTCTTGAGATTGATGTTGTTGATGATTGTATGTATTACAAGTTCAGTGGGAGTAAGTATATTTTCCTGGTTTTATTGTTGATTATTGCTTGCCACTAATGATATAGGTATGTCACATAAAATTATGAGATTTTTGTCAAGGAATTTTGAGATTAAAAATCTTGGTGACGTCTCTTTTGTATTAGGAATTCAGATACATCAGGATTGTTCTCGGGGTATTCATGAATTGTCGCAAAAGGGCTATATCGATAAAATACATAAGAGGTTTGGCATGCAAGACAGTAAATCAGGGGACAGCCCTATCGCTAAGGGAGACAAATTTAGTCTCGACTAATGCCCGAAAAGTTATCTTGAAATTAAAGAAATGCAGAGGATCCCATATAGTTCAGCTATAGGGAGTTTGATGTATGCTCAAGTTTGTATGCGTTCGGATATTGCATACGTTATTGGGATACTAAGGAGATATTTAAGTAACCCTGAGATGGATCATTTGGAAAGCAGCCAAACATGAGTTATAAAGTATTTAAAGAGAACAAAAGATTACATACTCACATACAGAAAATCGGATCAGTTGGAGATCATATGGTATTATGATTCCGATTTTTTCTAGATGCCAAGAAAGTAAAAAATCCACATAAGGCTACATTTATCTGCTGGTTGGAGGAGCTATTTCCGGATGGAATGCTTAACAGACACTTTAGCTTCTTTCACTTAGCAGCACAGTTCTAGCAATTTTGGGGGCATCTAATTATGGAATATAACTGCGAAATTTTGTCACTGGGCTGCGTATTCTGTACGGTAAAGAAAGACCTCTAAAGTTATATTGTGACAATAACTCAGCAGATTTATATTCCAGTAACAACAGGAGCTCAACTAAGTCAAAATACATTGACATAAGTTCCTGGTTGTGAAGGATACAGTTCAGAGTGGACACGTGTCAATAAGAGCACATTGGGACAAACTCCATAATTGCAGATCCGCTTACTAAAGTATTACAACCCAAGGTCTTTCATGAGCACAATACTCATATGAGCGTTGTATTTCTTGAGGATATTCGGTTTCAGTGGGAGTTTGTATTTTGGGTGCATTAGACACATTTATTGTCCTTTTGAATACAGTTTAAAGTTAAAGTTATTTGCAGCTGTAAGGTTTCAGGTGTATTATCTCTGAACTTGTTTAAGGATGATCTCACTAAAGTTGGACCAGTTGGAAATAGGCATGTTGAAGATCACATTACATGTAATTTCCATGCTACACATCCATACTTGATCCATGTCATTCAGTTATGTCGATATACGTGACCATTGAAGGTTTAGTTACGATTAATGTAGCGAAAGCCGCTTTGATCCTATGTTGATATAATTGATGGACCGGATTGTTTGGGGATGCATTCAGTAATGATAGCAAAATTTTGAGTACTCATAAGGTTGTGATTGATACACAATTGTAAGGTTACACATATAGCCCAAGTGGGAGATTGTAAGGATTTTAATCAATCGTGTGGGCTTATATGTGAATTATTGTGTATTGAATAAAAGGCTATCAAATTTGGTTAAGCCCGTTTAAAGTGATATAATAAGGATTTGGTAAATTGGGCTTTAATGCATCTAATTAATGTATGAACTTTTATGTGTAGATACCAGACCATTACCTAATTTATGATGGGCCGGATTAGGTTAATTGGCAATTCAGTATATAAAGTCGGTTATGGTCCCTGAATCCTACGTACTGTTCATCTTGTCTGACATCCCATCATCAGAGAGAAAATACGGACTACGTATCGATTTAGAAGATCCAAACGCCGAATCGTCTATTGTGAATCACGTTTGATTAAGGTACGCTTCCGCTTCAGTTATTTAATTCTTGATAATTCCAACATGATGATTATTTAGATTATAGATAAATTATTATCTGTAATAAAATTTTCTAACATCATTTTGTTGTTATTATATATATGGCGTTTAATTTATTTTAATATGATTGAATAATCATATTTTGGCTGTAATTTTCTTGCTACTCTATCTACATATTTTATGATTCTGCTCAGATAATACAAAGATCTAGACAATTGACTGGATCAATTTCATCGAATATTACGTAATTTAGGCAATGTAGCTTCGATTCTTATTCTTTCGTAAATATGTCTCGAATATATCAATTGCGTTTCTCCGTGATTGAAAGTGTGGTATATGGTCGAATCAAGTTTGGATTTGATTTCCTTTTGTCATTATAAATCTTTATTTTGCAATCTGTGTAATAGTAAGAGTTGTTATCTTTGTTCCTTGGAATATTTTTAAGTTTATATACTAATAAATAAATATAACTTCATTGACACATTTTTCCCATCTTTGCCATTTATCTTCCACGCATACTATATTACATTATATAAATAGTATGATTAATTTGATTAGGTTGAACCAAAAAAATAAAAATAAAAATAAAAAATACAAATTTTAGGTCAGACTACGGTAAATACTTTTGTGTACTTATTTTGTAGAATTTAGTGATTACGACAAATTTCTGCTCTTTCTTTCCTAAATGTCACAATAAGAAATGTTGGACTTTTATATTGAAACGTATGTTCTCATTTTTTTCATTTTGTAGGACTCCAATGGCAAGACTTCACTCAGCAAAAGGATAAATGGTCCGTCGTAGAAACAGAACCTAAGCAAGGTCAGTTATTGTCAACTTTAATGTTTTATTATCATCTAATTTTGGTTCAAGAATCTGATCATTGTCTCTTCAAGAATCTTATGTGATTTCAATTTGAAGCTCTAGATTTAAGGCACTTGTGCACTTCATATTAGGTGATATGTGATTTTTGGAGTTTAGGGATTTCAATGTGTTAGTCATGGATTTAATGAGTTTTGTTTAACTTGGGGAATTTTTGTAGTTGTGCAGCATGCATGCTGTTGTCATGGTTGAATTGCAGGGTGAAACTGATCTTCTTGAGGTAAAGTTATTTATCTTGTTCATGAATGAGAATACACTAATGTGTTAATTTGACTTTTCTTTGAACCCCTTGATTTTGAAATTAGAAATTATGTAACTGAATATATAAATTTCCATTTAAGATTATGAAATCTAAATATGCCAAAGTGGAACTGTCGATTATTAGAAAGTGAGGAAATGACCACATTATCTGTGTTAGAATTAGTGTACAAGCCCAATTGTTGGACCGGACTTTACAATTAAATTAATTAATATGATTAATTAATCAAGGTCCGTTAATGACCCTATTGTGAATAGGGTTAGGGTTTTAGGTGCACATATTAATATGTGTACTATTAGAAGAGAATCAAGAGAGAGTCGTTTTTCTAAGCATTAGGTTTTTCTCTTGCTAGCACAAAGAGAAAGACAATATTCTCTCGAATCCATTCCAATAGTTGGAGATTGATGGAGTTCCAGATTCAACGCGCTGTGGCTGTGTGGATTTCTGTTAGATGCTGGACAATTGAACAGCTGATGGTGACAATATTGTATCTCCTGTTTCAGATTTCAGATTCACGAGATTCATCAAAGGAACATTCTAATCACAAATTCTATCTAAGTGCAAAGTTGATCCGAGCTATGATTTCGTGTCTATTTAATTTCCGCTGTGCATGTATGAGCCGAAACCTTAAAATCTGAGAGTTGATTAAAGAGTATGTAGCATCTACTTCTAAAAGTTGAGCTGTGTTAGTATGTGCATCATCTTCATCTACTGAATTGATATAATAGGTTAACCTGGTTAATCTATAGAGAGTATGTTTTGGTTTCATGTTTTGTTCTGCAGTGTCTCAGAAGTTCTGGAATGATCCTCCTTCAACATTGTTAATCAGAAGTTCAGTTGAATGTTACTACTAGAATTGCTCCAGAAGTACACTGAAACTTCAAGAATAAAAAATGTTAGTGCTTTTTCTATGATTATACTCAACCCATCGCCTTATATATCAGCAGTACTATCATATCCATGGTGGAATAAACATAGTTCTTTCCTCCACACTGGTGTCCATTACCATCTTTTTTATCAAATTTCTATGTCATTTGACAAATTATACCTCTTTCTTCATCTGCGCAGGCTGGCCTTCCTGCTGGAGTTCTGAACGTGGTTTCTGGCTTTGGTCCTACAGCCGGTGTAACTCTTTGCAGTCATATGGATGTGGACAAGTAATGTGAAAACACTGATCATTTTTATCTTTAAAAGAACACCATAAGCTTTTTCTCCTTTTATTAGTTTGTATTATTGAACTATAACACATTAATGTACCTTCTCTATATATTTCAGACTTTAGATACTATAAAATAAGGTTCAAGTAGACTTCATTTATTTATTATACTCTTGCATATCTTGATCTTGTTGGGAACCCGGGTTGCTCTAATCACAAAAATTGATTTCTTGTGATAGATCATCCCGTTACAGGATTTTCTGTTCTATGTATTTAACTTGGAATAAATAATTTCGCACACAAAAAGGATTTTGAGAAGATTACCTTTGTAGCGTGCTTTACAATAATCTTCATCAACTGCTTCTTGACTCCACCAAAGCTTCAAACCCTCAAGTTTTCCTCGGTGTTCTCCAATGGCAGTTGTGCAGGTGTGTGGTCACCTTTCTCAAGATCTAGGTTAAACTAGGATTAAGGTTTCTTTGTAAAGAGAAAACACACACTACACACTTTAGTGTGTGTTTCGCCACTTTACCAATTAGGTTAAGAAAAATAGTCTTGGGAGACTATTTGTAATATCTTTACACTCCAAAACCCTACCAGGCCTAGTACCATAACCCAGGCCCATTTCTGCACAACCCAATACAGGTAATAAGCCTGTATAAACCCATTATAGTGAAGCCACCGAGGGAACCTGATCGGACCCAATTAAACTAAGCTCCAATAAATTAATTATGACCCGATCAACTCTTGATCAGTCAAAATTAATTTATTAATCACGTTCTATTCCACTAAAAGAACGAGATTGCACTCTTAGTAAAATTGAAATTACTGAAACAATTAATCAATAATTATATCTTCTGACTTATCGTTCTTACATGTTACCCCCGTCGATCAACTCGAATATTCGGAGCAAGTTAAAATGACCAAAATGCCCTTCTTCGAATATTCATAAATTCTCAACTCTCATCTTCTGTCTGACAGTTCGATATGATCCCATCACATCATATAATTCAACAGTCACTGTCGAATTACTGAGCTCAGATTCAACTGTTCACTAGAAGAACCAGTGAGATTATGATCATACCTAAAAGGTGACGGATTCCATAATACGAATATATGTTCCTCGTTAGTTCACTTTAATTCCCAAAGTACCGAGATATTGATCAGCAATTTGATCTCACCCATTGATACCTCAAAGAACTTCAAGTTAGTAATCGAAGTCCATTATCCTATTAGGATTAAGGTCCCACGTACAATAATCAAGTGAAATTAAATTTGTATGGTCAATGTCACAAATTAATTTCACGTGGTCCCGTCCAATACGTTTCAAACGTACTCTCAATTTTATTACCAAAGTCAAAGACAGACTTTAATAAAATCGAGACGATCTTATCAAAATAAATCGTCCATATTTATTTACTGATCGTGAACGTTAATTTTAGATCGAATCACAAATTGAATCTTTCTGTGTTTAACAACTTAAACACTCAATTTGTAATATCAAATCGACCCGTGGACAAACACAACATCATATTAATACAATCAATCAATATTTTACTTTTAAATGTCGTGAATTATACTCTATGGGCATATATAATTCCAACAATCTCCCACTTGCCCTTAGAGTATACATGAAATATCGAATCATTCATCTTGTCAACATCATCATTACATTAATGATTATGTTCTCAACAAAGATGATAACTCCTTTCGATGTAAGTCACGGTTGTATAACAAACAATCCAAGATTGTGTTATTCCCAACCCATTAACCACAATATCTCCTAGTTATATTCCAATTTTGACGACTCTCGAGAATCCTAGTCAAATCAGATCTTAATTAGTTTTATTCCATCAGATCACCAACTGAATAGATAAGCAAATATTTACTCGTTTTTCGAAAAAGCTTCAGTATATGCTGTACCTCTATTCAATGATCTGATCCTGGATCAAACTAATAATCACCAACAATATCCCCAGCATAAGATATGACCTATCTAGTGCAAAGTAGGCTTCCTATAGCCGGAGCATAAGGAACCTTCTCTATCTTACCATGAGTCTTAGGAGAATACTCATAAGATAGATAAAGTCCACAAAGAATATTATTCCTTTCAAGACTTCAATATTGCAAATGTAGATAGTATCTTATTATTACATGAAACTTGAGACTTTCTATTTCATTTTTCTCCCACTCCGAAAAGTACGGATGTCTAGAAAAAATAGACAGTCATCTACAAGTCTAATTGCTGGTGCCAATTACTATTTAATGAAAATACTCTCACACATTAGTAGAGTGTCATTCAAATAAATAGTCGCAAAAACTGACTCATCTTTCTGTATACTCAAGTATACTTATGATATATCAAGATTTTGATAAAGAACATGTATCACAATCATTCGATCAAATTCTGTATTCCATATGTTGAACAAATACCCAAATCCAAAGTTGGAAACTTGCAAGTCATGAATTTTACTTTCATGGTTTTTAATATGAACTCATCAGATTACACTTTGTAAATGATTTCCTCAAGATGCATTCAAGAAACAACTTCTTGACATCCATATGTCGTACCTCATTTTCACAATGAACGACAATGGATAAAAGATCCAGGTAAATATTCGCATGGCAATTGGCAAGAAGGGTTTCACAAACCCACAGCCATGAGCCTTGCGCTGAAGACATCAACCTTCTCATCTACCATTCTCCTATCATCTTAAAAATCATCACACCCTATAGGTTTGACCCCATTAGGTGTGTTTACAAATATCCAAACCCTAGTGTAGTACAAGGAATCCAATTTCGAGTTCTCGTTCACCTTCCATGATTTCAATTCCATAACTTCTACCACTTCCCTAAATGAGGAGTCCTTCTCTTATTTCAGTAGAGACTGTCTAAAAAGACTCTCCGTAGAACAAGCGTCAAGAAGGTGGTCTTACAACCCTCCCACTCCAATTAGTCGCTGGAAGTGTATTTCCATTATGTCAAAACAGAGTCCCTACCTCTCCTTCCACTACTTGGTTATATCCCTAATTGGGATCAACCTCTTCACTACCTCTTTATGAACATAAAGAAGAGGCAGAACAGTGAGAACAACTTCGACTACAACCTTTGGTTTTTCCCTGTCCATTGGGTTCACCAGGAAAAAATAGTGGTTGAACCACTTGCCTTATTTCTCCCACTAGGATCAGTAACCATCGGTTCCGTAGGAAGTCCCAAATCATCAAGATTAATTCTATGCGGAAACCTGGAATCAAGTTGTTTGAACCACGTTCTAACATCTTATCCAATAGAATTTTACTTGTGGATTTGTATTCTTCTATATGCCTTATCCTCTAAGAAAGTTACATTTGTACTGAACAAATACTTTCTTGACCAGAGGACTATAGAAGAAATAACTTCTAGTTTCGCTGCATACCTTATAATCAAACCTTCATTGTTGCCTCCATCTCGTCAATCCTGGCTTTCAGCTTGTGTGCCAAAAGTCCCCAAATCTGAATGTGGTGTAAACTGAGCTTGCACCCATGCCACAACTCTAGGGGTATTTCAGGAAACGAATCAATGGTACTAGGCTATGAAGGAACCTGACTATCTTCGGTATACATTCCCAAATGAAACTAGTAACGAGGATAACTCATCATTGATTTGGTATTACCTTGTTCTCCTTTTTCGATAAATGGTTCCTAAACTCATATGAGAGATACACAAACCTCGATCAAATCGAAGTATTTCGATTCTCTTAATTACTTCTCAACTTCTATCCAAAATTCTAGAATTTCTTCAACATTTCGGATTAATGAGATATTAAGTATATAATCGAGATCTGGAGTGATCATCAATAAAAGTGATGAATTACTCGTACTGTCTCGTATCTTGAGCACAAAAGAATCCATTCATATCGAAGTGTATTAATCCTCAAACTCTTAAGTCTATATAATGTATAAGGACTCTTGGTTATATAATCCTCTAAACAAGATTCAGAAAAATAGTATAGATTCCACCTCAGATCCTTTTGAGGTCCATCCCTTACTAGTATTAGAATCGAGTTTTGGATAAGTGTAACCAAGCCTAAAATCTTAATCATTTTACCCTCTAAATAAAATTCAAAAGCCCACATAGATTCCACCTCCAAAATACTTAGAGGTTATCTTTACTAGTCTTTCAATCTTATTTAGATAAATATGATTATCTTAAGATCTTATCAAAGAGTTCATTAATACAAGGAGTCATCTATCCCTTATCACTTGTAGTAATATTACACTTAGAACCATTTACAAGGCTTTGAGATTGTTAACCATTTGTCTCGCAACAATAAGAGCATTATTTAACTTAATTCCAACTAATGACTGGAGATTAAGCGCTAAATAATTCCGCTCAAATAATAAAGAGACAAAATAACAATCAAATTGTTTCGCAAACATAAAAGCCCAACGGCTCTTTCCATATTACCATACCCGTGCTTATCCTTATAGTATACTCTATCTCATTGTGTCATTTGGTCACCTAGGACCATATTGCAACAACTTGCAATAGCGATTAGTTACTCTAGAATCTATAATCAAGATAGACTCAATTACTAACCATAACACAATGAATAGAGTCTTACTCCATTATAGAGTTTCCAAGAAAGGCTACTTCCTCATTAATCCTATCTTTGCTCAAAAGCAAAAAGGTTAGAGGGCCTACCATACTATCCGTTGCTTTAAAATAATCTCTTCTCTATGAATAGCTTACATTGAACCTTTCAGGGACACGTTCATCCTGGTGAATATAGTCCACACTGAACCGCAAGAGATCATCTTAAAAGATTTCTCAAGCATTATGTCACATGAATAAATGTTTGCAAGTGGAACCTCCACCACGTTAAAGTGACCAATCATGTTTTACCAAATGGTCTCTTGCAAAAACGCGATCGGTTCATAAGTAGAGATATATTATAGCTTGATAGCATATTTTGTATAACTCCATAATTAAAATGTTCAAATTATCATAAATACCCTTCCATCAAGAAAACAAATATGGTATCCTATTTTGATGTTTTTATTGCGAAGTACTTGATATGAGAATCAAAACTATGCAATAAACCATCTCATCAAAATACTACTATTTTCATTAGAAGATTTATGATTACTATTGAACAAGGATCTCCTAGCACAAACAAATGTTATAAGTAGAAAGAATTATAACGAGACATGTTACAGTTTTCGCAAATTAGTCGGTGATGTCTAAACATATAACTAGTTGTGGAAATACGACATTCAAATAAAATAAATGTATTAAACACGAGTTGTATAAATGATGAATACTTTCATATATGATGCATGAAATAAAAAAATTATGCACAAGTAGACCCAAAACTACTATAATATGACGACAACCTAAAACCCCAAAATCTTAAACACATTTCTCTATAGGAGAAATAAATGTGATTTATGGCTAGGTTGGGACCCTCCCACTAAATTAAATATATCTAGCATCTCATGCAATATTTAATTTACAGTCGTTAAAATTTGGCCATCATTGACATCGTTTGGATATTCTATAGGAAGTCCCCACGATGTCATTGATTTAAGTGTCTAACCCCTATATTAATAATATTTCAAGTACCAAATTAATTATGTCACCTATAGGGTAATCATGATTAATTCACACTTAAAAAATCATCACCTAATTGGGCCCAATCCAGCAACCAAAACAGTGCAGCCCTCCTATAGGGAGACTAATTAGATTAGCATGAGGCATACACAAATTTTTACTAATGGACTAATAGGGGAGGCCGTGGGTTCAAAAATTGCACCCTCGCTCACTTAATATTTTGAACTCTTGGGTTTTAATTAATAATTACCCAATCAATTTTAACTCTTAAAATCAATTTAATTATTAATAAATATATTCATTTTCTAATCTAATATTTAGAAAAGAAAATAAAATATAAAACAATGCATGACAGTATAGTACCTAGAGCGGTGTTTATGCGATCTACATGACATGTTATTTAATGACATGCATTCACAAATTATTAAAGCAATAAATAAATGCGATAATAAAATAAATAAGAACATAATTTATGGCCAAACCTAGACACAAAAATTACAAATTAATTAAAGAGTCTATTGAGCCACAAGCCGGCCCAATTCTTCAATTCCCATTTGTAAGTGTCCAGTCCAAAACTGCAAACCTTCAGTCTTCAGCCCAAAAGTGCAAACCATCAGCTTTCGGCTCAAATGTCAAATTCCAAATGCATTGATCCAATTAAATATTCCAGCCCATTGTAAAATTTAGTCCACATTGCACTGGCCCAGCTAAACGATTTAGTCTACATTGCAATTAATTAAAATGGACAATTTTACAATTTCTGGGCCATATTTAATTTCACCCAAATCTGACCCAAAAGAATATTTAGTGTTCCGGTCCAAAATTTGAATTTGGCTTAACTGAAAATAGTATAGATTCGGCCCAAACCATTAGACCCATCCTCTATCTCTGCATGATGAACATATATACAATATATACACACAGTATGGAAATGAAGCCGCCGCCATTTGTGGAAGTGCCATTGCCGGAAAACGTTCTTGGAAGAAACCACCATCTAGACACCAGAGCAATGCCTGTGTGCCCCGCCCACTGTTGCCATCAAGGTGGTATGGACCACCAATCGCGGCAGTGGCAGCACCATGGTGCCACTGCTCATCATCCGCAGTCGGGCTCGCCTCAATCGCCGGAGGAAGATTCAGAGGAATGATCACCTAGTGGTGCCATCGCTACTGCCAAAAAACCATGACGGCAGTACTCAAAACACCATCCCACGCGCACACATGGCAGCAGCGACACCACCTGGTGTCGCACCTTCTCGCTCAGTCTGTGGTACCGCCGCAGCCACAGTCAAGGCCAAAAAACGACGCCCTAAGGTGCAGCCATCGACCACCGACCGCAACGGCAGCACTCACAGATGCTGCTGGCCGCTGCGAATGTCCTTCAATAATTTTCCCAAATTTACAAATTAGGTCCTCAAACATTGAAGACGGTGAACTTCAGTCCAGTCATTGAAAATTGAAGCTCAAGTCCTTTATTTTAAAACTGCAGATCTAGTCCTCCGAATTTTGCAAAAGAAGTCCTTCAATATGGAAACTGCAGATCTGGTCCTCTGATTTTACAATTACAACAGAAATAATACAAACCCTAATTCTATTGCAAAAATCAAAAATCAAAAGGGAAAACATGGAGTCGTAATCCACCCCTTTTGTTACAAGACTCGATAATACAAATACAAGATTTCACGACAAAAATCTAAGGCCATAAATTTGTTCAATAAAAAATATCATTCATCCAATAACAATCAAATCACATAAAACCTAACACCGCTCAACTTACACATGCATAACAAAATTATTTATTCTTAAATACACAAAACAGTATCAAAAACCTGACGCTCTGATACCAATTGTTGGGAACCCGGGTAGCTCTAATCACAAAAATTGATTTCTTGTGATAGATCATCCCGTTACAGGATTTTCTGTTCTATATATTTAACTTGGAATAAATAATTTCGCACACAAAAAGGATTTTGAGAAGATTACCTTTGTAGCGTGCTTTACAATAATCTTCATCAACTGCTTCTTGACTCCACCAAAGCTTCAAACCCTCAAGCTTTCCTCGGTGTTCTCCAATGGCAGTTGTGCAGGTGTGTGGTCACCTTTCTCAAGATCTAGGTTAAACTAGGATTAGGGTTTCTTTGTAAAGAGGAAACACACACTACACACTTTAGTGTGTGTTTCGCCACTTTGCCAATTAGGTTAAGAAAAATAGTCTTGGGAGACTATTTGTAATATCTTTACACTCCAAAACCCTACCAGGCCTAGTACCATAACCCAGGCCCATTTCTGCACAACCCAATACAGGTAATAAGCCTGTATAAACCTATTATAGTGAAGCCACCGAGGGAACCTGATCGGACCCAATTAAACTAAGCTCCAATAAATTAATTATGACCCGATCAACTCTTGATCAGTCAAAATTAATTTATTAATCACGTTCTATTCCACTAAAAGAACGAGATTGTACTCTTAGTAAAATTGAAATTACTGAAACAATTAATCAATAATTATATCCTCTGACTTATCGTTCTTACATGTTACCCCCGTCGATCAACTCGAATATTCGGAGCAAGTTAAAATGACCAAAATGCCCTTCTTCGAATATTCATAAATTCTCAACTCTCATCTTCTGTCTGACAGTTCGATGTGATCCCATCACATCATAGAATTCAACAGTCACTGTCGAATTACTGAGCTCAGATTCAATTGTTAACTAGAAGAACCAGTGAGATTATGATCATACCTAAAAGGTGACGGATTCCATAATACGAATATATGTTCCTCGTTAGTTCACTTTAATTCCCAAAGTACCGAGATATTGATCAGCAATTTGATCTCACCCATTGATACCTCAAAGAACTTCAAGTTAGTAATCGAAGTCCATTATCCTATTAGGATTAAGGTCCCACGTACAATAATCAAGTGAAATTAAATTTGTATGGTCAATGTCACAAATTAATTTCACGTGGTCCCGTCCAATACGTTTCAAACGTACTCTCAATTTTATTACCAAAGTCAAAGACAGACTTTAATAAAATCGAGACGATCTTATCAAAATAAATCGTCCATATTTATTTACTGATCGTGAACGTTAATTTTAGATCGAATCAAAAATTGAATCTTTCTGTGTTTAACAACTTAAACACTCAATTTGTAATATCAAATCGACCCGTGGACAAACACAACATCATATTAATACAATCAATCAATATTTTACTTTTAAATGTCGTGAATTATACTCTATGGGCATATATAATTCCAACAGATCTATTTGCTTTACTTTCGCTGCTTGCTTTCACTGGATCGATGGAAACTGGCAAAATTATTCTTGAATTGACTACCAAAAGCAATCTGAAGCCCGTTACTTTGGAACTTGGTGGGAAATCTCCTTTCATTGTTTGTGAGGATGCTAATGTGGACAAGGCCGTTGAGCTAGCTCACTTTTCTCTTCAACCAGGTACCTGTGGCTCAAGTGTGATTGACACGACCCCGTCTCGAATCACCCTAATGGAATCGAGACATGGAGTGCGCTGATGATGAATGTCAGCTAGATACTGGACTCACTATCAAGGCTACTGAAACTTTTCAAATTCTATAAGACTTCTCATAAATACCCCATGATTTTAATTTTTTTTTTGGACAGAGTTCCCTTTAAATATTAGATATAACCTTCCTGTAACAAAATCAACAAATCCTCAAACAACCACATGTAAAATACTGGGAATCCATATCACTTCACATCGTCATATCAAAAATCAAAAGAGCTTAGGCGTCCATCTAGTTTCTACTACATATCATTCATTCCACTTACATTTGATACATCAACATATATTTCTAATCAACTAAGTACTTGACAAAACAATAACTCGAGAGTAGACCGAGTTAAATCTATAGACATGGATCCCAAAAGAATGACGAAGACTAGAAACATACAACTAAATGATATTGTGGCTCTTTGACAGACTTTCCAACTTCCTCTCAAAACTCAAAAGTATCCTGGATTCCTGGTAGGGGAAAATGTTACAAAAATATGAGATTTTACTGAGTGGAGGGTTTGAAAACTAGTCATACTTTTCTCGTTTATATTTCTTTATAAAATCACTATTTGTTTTGTAACTATAACTTTTGATTGACATAAGAAAATGTTTTACTTATTCTGAAAAATACATCTAGCTGAAATGAGAATTTAATAATACTGAAACCATGGCATAAATTGTGATAGTTGTCTGATAATACTAAAAAAAATAAAATTCGTTGAACTGTACTGAGAAGCTGAAATATTTTTCTATGAATAAATATATCATAATGTATTGAAAAGAATCACATCAAAGTGTACCCAATGAACAACTTTACTCAAGTACAGAGTACTCTCGATGTACAAGGCAAAGTCATTCAAATCTGATAAGCTGATAATCTGATAAACTGTGTCATATGCGCATAGACTGCCCCAAAGGCTAAAGCACCCTAGTACACGGCCCAAAACCTATATGTGCACAAGAGTGGGTCCCAAAGACCTTTGATAATCTGGTTATACACTGTGGAAACGAATTCACATAATTGTAGAGCGGGTAATATCAACTGGGTACTTTCTGATGATTTTTCACAATAATAATTTACATGTAACAAATTCTTTTATAGAATAATGTACTAAATTTATAATTTGATAAACTTGAAATTTCAAAAGGAAGAAGTCTAAAATCATGCTTCTAAACTCGTATTTGCGAAAAATAGTAATTTCTGTAAATTGTCTACATAATTGAAGTCGTGAATCATATGGAAATTTATGCCATTAAATATAAAATTTAACTTTAAGGAAAAATAAGTTTCTCCAATCACAGAGATTGTGACTGAAACCTAATTTGGCTGATAGACCTGGCCAATCTTCGTGTCGCCTCCTGAAAATTAAATTAAAACATTGGATCAATTCCAATAATTACAAATATTTAACAAATGCCCAAAATGAAATAACATCCTATACAATAACCACAATTTTCATATGCCTTCGACATTACATCCAACCAACCAACCAACCTTCTCTTATATGAAATAATATAGCTTCATTATAACTAATATATCTTTTATTTAACCAATACCTCAGTGTAATGCTCATTAACACCAAAACCCATTTCCAAGAAACTAGTAATGGACTAAATCTTCAACTTAATTACATGGGTAATTTAATCTCCAAATAAACATCACCAAATTAAGCATTTAAGCATAAATAATTTAGCATAGGCTCCAATAACTTATGCCCCGTTCTCTTTGCTGTTTACAGCCCGTTTTGAGTTTTTGAAAAAATTCAAAACGCGTTCACTTTGTCCATTTTCAAAAACTCGTTTTCCAAAAAAAAAAAAAAAAAAAAATACACACAAAACTCAAAACAAAATTATCACATTTTGGCCATTTTGGGGTAAAAAGTCCAAAACGCACGTTTTGGACATTAAATGCATTGTTCATGTTCAGCAAACAAAATCAAGGGAAAAAGGGTATTTCTCTCTCCAGCAACCCATCTCCAGCCAACACCGTCTGCAAGTGCCTTCGTCTCCCAATGCTCCGTTGCCGACGACCGACGACTCCTCTTTCGAACACCCACAACCCCACTGCCGACGACGTCTTAGGTTATCTCCATTTCTCTCATTTTTCTTGTATTTACATTTGAAATTGTTCGTGCCTTGTCCATTGTAGATCTACCAATTTCTTGTGAAGTTTTTTGATTTTTAAGCATATTTGAGTCTCGATCTATACATACATACATACATATACACAGAGCAGTGGCCGGCTGCTGGCCACTACTATATATACATACATACATAATTTGTTCATTATTATTATTTAGAATTCAATTTTTATGGGATTTGTCATAATTTTTCACTTTATGTATTCTCATGTAGGAATTGAAATGTTGAGGTATTATTTTATTTAAATTGTGTGTTTTTATTAATAAAAAAGAAAGAATACTCTCCATGTGACAATGAAGTCTTCTTAGAATTCAATTTTTATGGCCTTTGTCATAATTTTTCACCTAAATTACTTGTGGGAGTTCATGTAGGAATTGAAATGTTGATGTATTATATTATTTAAATTGTGTGTTTTTATTATCAAAGAGAAAGAATACTCCCCATGTGACAATTTGAGGAATTCTTCGAATTCAATTTTTATGGGATTAGTCATAATTTTTTACCTAAAATACTTGTGGGAGTTGATGTAGGAACTGAAATGCTGATGTATTATATTATTTAAATTGTGTGTTTTTATTATTAAACAGAAAAAATACTCCCCATGTGACAATTTGAGGAATTCTTCGAATTCAATTTTTATGGGATTAGTCATAATTTTTCACCTAAAGTACTTGTGGGAGTTGATGTAGGAATTGAAATGTTGATGTATTATATTATTTAAATTGTGTGTTTTTATTATTAAAAAGAAAGAATACTCCCCATGTGACAATTTGAGGAATTCTTCGAATTCAATTTTTATGGGATTAGTCATAATTTTTCACCTAAAGTACTTGTGGGAGTTGATGTAGGAATTGAAATGTTGATGTATTATATTATTTAAATTGTGTGCTTTTATTATTAAAAAGAAAGAATACTCCCCATGTGACAATTTGAGGAATTCTTAGAATTCAATTTTTATGGGATTAGTCATAATTTTTCACCTAAAGTACTTGTGGGAGTTCATGTAGGAATTCAAATGTTGAGGTATTACATTATTTAAATTGTGTGTTTTTATTTTTCCATTTTTTGGTCAATGTGAGACGATTTCTAAAGTTGAAGTCATTATATTATTTTGCCATTCAATTATCTTTTAATATATTTTTAATGCTTCATTTCTTTTATTATCTTTTCATTTGACTACAAATCTCATCAAAAATAGACAATGGGGGGGTCATAAAGGTAAAACAAAGGAACCAATGGCATGGTCGCATGAGAATGAGCATGCTTTCATCGAAATGCTTTATGATCGTGTGAAATCAGGTATACTACAGACATCCACTTTCACGAAAGATGAATGGGGTAGAATCAATCAAGCTATGATTGAAAAAACAAAAATGGATTATGGCATCGATAGACTTAAGGGTAAGTGGAATCACTTGCGGTCTGTTCATCGAATGTTCTCCGACCTCCTGGGACATACAGGGGTAACATGGGATCCAAATACCAATCAAGTTATTGCTGTCGAGGAAGTTTGGCAACATTTTTACACGGTGAGTTTTTTTTAATTACAACTTTAAATGTTAGCAGTAGTACTATTTCATGTGTTTTTACATTGTACAAATTTTAAAATATTTGTGCTCATGCAGATTAACAAGGATACATATAAGCTTTTCAAGAAGGAAGGATGCAAGAATTATGAAATTCTTGGGGAAATTTTTAGTGGGACCACAACAACTGGAGGTTTAGGAAATGCATCCACTCAACTTCCTCCAACATCAGATGAGGAAAGAGGTTTGGAGGATGCTTTCTTGACTGGAGGAGTCCATGTCCATATGTCTAATGATGATGGTATAGATGACATTGGAAAGACTCGTCGACGTGAAGAGATTGGAACAAGTGGTGGTGGACGACGACGGAAGGAACCAAAGACTAGTAAGTCTGATAAGCTTGAAGCATGCATGACCCAATTTTCTTCTACTATGAGCATGAGGAGTGAAGAAAATGAACTGTGGAAGTTATATCTGCAAGAAAAACTCGCAAAGTTACAAGGAAAATCTAGGATTCAATCTGATAGTGAAGCATCTAGTCTCGATATTTATTCTACTTCAGCTTCTCTTGACATCCTCAATGATATGGACGATGTTTCCAATGAGATGTACGCTAAAGCTATAACCAAATTTAAGGATCCAGATTTCAGAATGTCATTTGTGAAGATGCCGGCATGTAGGAGGGGACCAGTATTGGAATTTGTTTGAGTTCAGTATTTGGGAGTGGAGAGTACTATTTGGACTGTTGTTATTCGCTTATATTTATGTACTGTTGGATTGTTATTTTCCTTCAAAATGCGCACTCATGTTGGACTAGTCCTATTTTTCTCTTTATGTAGTATTTGATGTTATCGTTTGGTTTTATATGTGAAGCGTGTATTATGTTTGATTCTATGTTAATTTGACTATTTTTTTTCCACCTTCTCTGACTTTCTCACTATCAATGAAATTATATGTGCTATACAGGATGTCTTTGAACGACGAATCTGAGTCAAGTGAGGATGATGAAATATTCACAGACGACTTTGACGTCATCATGGAGGAGTTGATGATGTTGAACGTACTTTGTGCCAGTGAGAATACTTTACTCGAGAGGATACCATGTAGGACATCTATGCTTACTGGTAAAATGTACATTATGGAAATCATAAATGGGCATCCATATATTTGTCATCAGATTTTTCGCATGCAAAAACACGTGTTCTTAAATTTTTGTGATGCTTTGAAGCAGAGGGGGTTGTTACAAGATGGTAAAAAGGTTACCGTCGAGGAGGGTGTTGCCATGTTCCTTATGATTGTGGGGCATACAACACGATTTAGTGTCATAGGGGATGGATTCCAACATTCTAACAATACAATTCGTAAATGGTTTAAGCGTGTGTCGCCCGCTGTTTGTGCATTTGGAACAGAGATAATACGTCCGATAAGCCGAAATAGTGTGCATGAGAGGATTTTGCAGAAATATCCATACTTCAAATATTGCATAGGTGTGATAGATGGAACACATGTAGCAGCGTATGCACCAGCTTCGAGGCAGACATCATTTTGTGGGAGGAAAATCAATGTCACACAAAATGTGATGTTGACTTGTGATTTTGATATGAAGTTTACTTTCGTTTATGCTGGATGGGAGGGTACTGCAAATGATTTGAGGGTTTTCATTGATGCGGTGACACGACCTTCAAATAACTTTCCAATGCCTCGAGGAGGTGTGATATAATATTTTCGTCACTTTCATACATATTTAATCGTTTGTCAAATACTATTTAATCATTTCAATTTTTTTGTGATAGATCAATTTTACCAGGTGGATTCCGGCTACCTTAATATGCTTGGTTTTCTTGCTCCATATCGTGGACGTAGATACCATCTCCGTGATTATGTAGGCCGTGGAAGGCCGCGTGGAAAGGAAGAGCTCTTCAACTATAGACACTCCTCATGTCGTAACATTATTGAACGTTGTATTGGAGTTCTAAAGGCCAGATTTCCTATCTTGAAGTATATTACCAATTACTCACTCACAAGGCAAAGACAAATTCCAACCGCATGCTGCGCGATACATAATTTCATTCGCCAAGAGGATGCGCTCGATAGATTGTTCAATGAATATTCAGTAGAGAACATGATATTCCCAGAAGTCCCAGGGTCCAGTGAAGATAAAGATGCTATACAATTTGATACTAGTCAAACAGGTCAAATGGCACAAGTCAGAGATGAGATAGCTACGCAAAAGTGGAATGAGTATTCCAAGAGATGCTTTTAATTGCATTAAAATAATTTTTTTCTTTAATTAACTTTTTTGTAACAAAGATTAATTGTGCTTATTCTGCCCATTCACAATGGCTTTATGTTGTTACATTTGAACTACTATCCAATATATGAACTAATATATATTAATTACTTTAGATTTCAAGTTTTACATGTAGCTAGAATAACCAAATGTTTGTTGAATAGAGAACTTACTGATTTATTGACATTAAACTTAATGTAATTCAACAAATCAACCATTTTTTAAATATAAAATATCAAAAAAATAAACAAAATTTTTTTTCCAGAAAATTAGACAAAGTAAACGCATTTTTCAGTTTTCCATTTTTGAAAACAGTTTTCCAAAATAAAAAAGAGAACATGTTTTCAGCAATCCCAAAATAAACAACCAACATCCAAAACTCAAAACAAAATTCAAAACTCAAAATTCAAAATCGAAACACAAAGAGAACGGCTCCTTAATCTTGCCCAAATCATGAATTTAATCCACTATTATTACAAACCCTAGCATGTAACCACGATGTATTCAACCAAACTTGAATATTTAGCTATGTATCTTTAACCCAACTATAAATCCATCCAAAAATTTAACATTTAACCCAATAAGCAAAACCCTAAAATCAACACCATATCTCAAATAAATGGGTATTGCCTTACCTCTTGAAGGTGAAAATGAAGTCTTGAAGGTTAAATGAAAATCCCCATTTTTCTTCTCCTTTTTTCCTTTTTTCCTTTATTTATTTATTTATTTCCTTCCACCGATTTTTTTCTCGGACGTTCAGCCTCTGTTTGTGAAATGTTTCCTTTGTTTGGTTTATGTTTGTCCCCTAAAATCAAGACATGGGTTTAATAAAATTGCATGATTGGTCCTTATATATATATATATATATACCCATTAATCCTTAACTATACATGGTGATAAGTAAAACTTTCAACTTATAATAAAATTTAAATGATTCCCAAAAATTCCACTCATTAAAATTGGTCCCCACTTAGATTAAATTAGTCAAAAATAAATGTTGACTTGATAAAATAATTATTTGACTTGCAAAATCAAAAGTGGGTTGTAAAAGTGATATTCCTAAATGAGGTTGAATCATGGAAAACAGTTTAAACTGTGATGTGGAATGTATGCAGGAACAATGCTGCTGTGCTTGATCTAGGACATATGTTCACGAGAAAGTTTATGATCAGTTCATGGAGAAAGTAAAGGCTCGTGCCATGAAACGCACTGTTGGTGACTCATTCAAGTCGGGAACAAAATAAAGCCCTCAGGTAAACTTTAAACACGCGCTTTGCAAAGATCTCCTTGTAGTCGATAATATTTCTGTGTATATGACCTCGGACCTGCCATGTGATCAACAAAGTTCATTGTTGCTTATTATTAATCTCCTATGAAAACGTATATGGTATTGGTTCTTGCTTTCCTGTCCAATAATCCTTAATGCGAATATCTTCATTAACATTTGATTGACGCAGAGCAATTTGAAAAGATTCTGAGGTATGTTAGATCTGGTAAAGAAAGTAGAGCGAAGCTCGAGACTGGAGGTGATAAATTGGGTATCAAAGGCTACTTCATTCTGTAAGGATTTTAATCAATCGTGTGGGCTTATATGTGAATTATTGTGTATTCAATAAAAGGCTATCAAATTTGGTTAAGCCCGTTTAAAGTGATCTAATAAGGATTTGGTAAATTGGGCTTTAATGCATCTAATTAATGTATGGGCTTTTATGTGTAGATACCAGGCCATTACCTAATTCATGATGGGCCGGATTAGGTTAATTGACAATTCAGTTTATAAAGTCGGTTATGGTCCCTGAATCCTACGTACTGTTCATCTTGTCTGACATCCCATCATCAGAGAGATAATAAGGACTACGTATCGATTTAGAAGATCCAAACACCGTCGAATCGTTTATCGTGAATCACGTTTGATTAAGGTACGCTTCCGCTTCAGTTATTTAATTCTTGATAATTCCAACATGATGATTATTTAGATTATAGATAAATTATTATCTGTAATAAAATTTTCTAACAAGTGGTATCAGAGTCAACATCGTGTTGAATTATCAGATCAATTTCGAACGCATATGTGAATACCAATCTACTGATTTCGTGTAATTGAAAATTATACATACACAGCTTGATTTCAAAATTTGGAAATATGGTTTCAACCAAATCGATCTCTCTGTGTCTGCATATATGCGAAATTTTGATTTCGAAATAAATTTGAGACTTACCCTGTGTGCGTGCGTGCTTCCTCGATTCAGTTGCCATGTGTATATGATTCAGGTTGTCAATTGAAATTGGTATTGAATCTGTTATTTCATGAAGTTTTGATTATGAAATATGATTTCTTGAAATTGGGTATGTATTATGATCCGTGATGGTGGAGGTATGGATTTCTGTTGAAGTTTGGGATGTTGGATTTTACGATTTGGGTTTGGACGGTTTTGAGCTGGATTAAGTCGCCGGCAATGGGCACGCAGCGGTTGTGCGGCGATACGGGCGAGCGCTGCAGGTTGTAGCGTCCGGGATGGGCTGCGCGGGGTTGAGGTGTGGCCGGTTATTGTGGTCGAATTTTTGGGTTGATGGTGGTATGAGCGATGGTTTCAGCCATCGTGGCACTTGCGACATTGTCGCAAGCTGGCTGCGCGCGACGCAGAGGTGAGCAGCGAAGGAGGCTGCAGTCGCGGCGTCAGCGGGTGCCGCTCGGTGGAGATGAAGCCGCACCGGTAGTGCGCCTCGTTCTCCGATTTTTGGGGCGGCGACTAGGTTCTATTGAAACCCTAGTTGCTGCGAAATCAGGTTCTTAGGGCAAGGGGCTCTCAGTTGGAAATTTGGAGTATTACAGGACTATTTTGCAATTTTGGGTATTTTGTGTGATTTGCAACTATAGTCCTCCCTGTTTGTTTTGAATTAAAGTTTAAACCCTTCAAGTTATGGAATTTACGACCTAAGCCCCTAAAGTTACAAAATTATTTAAGTTGGCCTTTCAAGTTTTGGAATTTATAACTTCAGCCCCTAAGGTTATAAATTATTAAAGTTGGGCCTCTAAAATTTTAGATTTTATAATTCAGCCCCTAATGTTTGAGAATTTTCAAAATTGGTCCCTAAAGCTTGAAAATTCTCTAATTTGGTCCCTTAAAGTTTGAAAATTTTCATTTTAGTCCCTAAAATTTGAAAATTTTCTAATACAGCACCTAAAGTTCTGAAATTCTTTAATTTGGTCCTTAAAGTTTGAAAATTTTCTAATTCAATCACTAAAGTTTGGAAATTTTCAAAATTGGTCCTTAAAGTTTGAATTTTTTTTTAAAATTAAGTCCCTAAAGTTTGGGAATTTTCTAAATTGGTTCCTAAAGTATGAAAATTTTCAAAATCAACCTTTAAAGATTGAAAATTTCATATTTTGGACCTCTAAAGTTTGATTTTCTTTCAAATTGGGACCTAAAGTTTGGAATTTCTCAAAATTGGCCAATAAAGTTTTGGGAAATTTATAATTTAAGCCCTTCAAGCTTAAAATTTTACAGAATTGGCCACCTAAAGTTTAAGAATATTGCAATTGACTCTTTCAACTTAAGAATTGCTTTATTCTAAAGTTTTGAATTCTACAATTGAAATCCTAAAGTCAAAAATAAATGCAAATCAATGGATTTCAGTTTCAAATCTTGGTACATCGGAATCTTTTGAGACATATAGTATTCGAAAGTAAGTTAGTTGAAGTAACATGTTGCCAAAGCAACCTCTCTTGTGGATATTAATTAACTTTGAATATTAGAAGGTATTTGTGTGTGTCATTCATTGCGGATATTGATCGGCCCAAAGGAAGGTCAATATTTGGCTCGAATTTTACATGCACCTGTTGTGATAAACACGTGGCAATTATTTGGTTTACATGTGACCAATAAATCGGTCCAAAGAAAGGTCTATTGGTTAACATGTCTTATTGCCAGTGTTTGATCACTACACTAAGGGAAAATTAGGTGTTTGTGTGTTATCTCATGCGGATATTGATCGGCCCAAAGGAAGGTCAATATTTGGCCCGAATTTCACATGAACTTGTGGTGATAAATACGTGACGGTTATTTGGTTTTAAGTGTGATCAATAAATCGGTCCAAAGAAAGGTTTGTTGGTTGACATGTCTTACTGTCAGTGTTTGATTACTACGCCAAGAGTACCACTTACAAGTCAATATTTCTGTCCAAAGACTAAATATTGATGTTGTGCTAGGTATCTTGTGATGGGCCCTACCATTATTTGAAAGTATGATTTGCATAATAAGGTATTTATGTGAGCAATTTTATTTAAGTGTTCTCTATTCGGTTTCAAATTCTGCTAGTAGTAAATCTACAAGCTCAAATTTAATCCCTGTATTTATGTAATAAACTTCAAGGATCAAAACAAGAACATTAACTTTTCGTTGGCTGCATCGATCTAGACCATGTACTAAGGATTGAGCAACCTGCTCCTCTTACGGATGAAAGTTCATCTAATCAAATGAGGAACTTTGAGAAGTGGGATTGCTTAAATTACGTGAGTCACATGATCATTAAGTGCGGCATTCCGGAAGCCTTTAGTGGCATAGTATCTAAGGAGGTAAATGATGCCAATGAATTCCTTGCCGAAATTAAGAAATGTTTTGTGAAAAACGATAAGGCTGAAACAAGCACGCTTATGCAAAGCTTGATTTCAATAAAGTATAAAGGCAATGGGAAAATAAGGGAGTACATCATATAGATGTCTCACACTGCTTCAAAACTTAAGGAACTAAAACTCGACTTGTCTAATGACTTGCTCGTGCATTTGGTATTGATATCGCTTCCTGCACAATACAGTTAATTTAAGATTAGTTATAACTGTCAAAATAGAAATGGACTCTCAATGAGCCCATTTCATAGTGTGCAAGCTTCTTGCACAATTCAGTCAATTTAAGGTCAGTTATAACTGTTAAAGAGAGTAATGAATTCTAAATGAGCTCATCCATTTTTATGTGCAAGAGGAAGAAAAGTTGAAGCAGGACAGAACTGAAAGTGTTCACTTGGCAAACACCTCTAAAGATAAGGGCAAGAAAACAAATAAAGAAAATAAAGTTGTTAAGGGTTCAGAACAAGAGAAACCACATAAACACATTAAGGGTTGTTTCTTTTGTCAGAAATCTGGACATTTAAAGAAAGATCGTACATATTACCAACTAAAGCTGCTGCTAAAACCTTTTATGAGCTTTTGACAGGCTTAAAGCTTAGTCCAAAGAATTTCTACATTTGGGGATGTCCAGCTAAAGCTAGGCTTTATAGGCCACATAAAGAAATTGGACTCCAAAATAGTTAGCAGCTGCTTTATTGGTTATTCTGAGCGATCGAGGGGCTAATAATTTTATGATCCCACACTTAAGTCAAATTTTGAAACGGGAAATGCAACATTTTTTGAGGAAGTTGAGTTTGGGGGGAGAAATAAGGTTAGAGATATTGTCTTTAAGAAATAAGTTGAGGAAGGATCGGTTTCGATTCCTATTATTGCTTTTGACAACGTGCAAGTTTTTATGCATGTCATTGATCAAGAAGCATATTCGGAACCTCAACTAGACAATGTTGAAGAACCTCCCATCCAAAATAAAGTAAATTTCAGAAGTACAAACTCAACAACCTCAATAACTAAAGCCATTAAGGAGATCCATGAGAGAAAGGAAAAATGCTATTCCGGATAATTAAATAGTATTTTTCCAAGAACATAAGGAAATAATGGAATGGTGGAAGATGGTCCAATCAATTCCATCAAGCCATGCAGGGTTCTAACTCTCAAAAGTGGATTGATGCCATAAATAAGGAGTATAAGCATATGCAAGATAATAAAGTTTTGGATCTTGTCCTATTACCAGAAGGTGCGAAGCCCATTGGTCTTAAACAGAATTTTAAACCAAGAGGGATTCGAAAGGTAATGTGGAGAGATATAAGGTTCGTCTTGTATCTAAGGGCTTTACACAGATTGATGGCATTGACTATAAAGAGACTTTCTCTTCGGTTTCAATGAAAGACTCTTTCAGGAAAGTTAGGTTGTTGCACATTTTGACCTCGAGTTACATCAAATGGATACTAAGGTGGCGTTTCTCAATGGCGACATTGATGGGACGATCTATTTGGTGCAATCAGAAAACTTTGTGTCAGTAGACCCAAAGCTAATGGTTTGCAAATTAAAGAAATCTATTTATGTGCTCAAGCCAGCTTCTCGTTAAGGGTAATACAAATTTCATCAAGTAATTATCTCATTTGGTCTTGAGATTGATGATTATATGTATTACAAGTTCAGTGGGAGTAAGTATATTTTCCTGGTTTTATATGTTGATTATTGCTTGCCACTAATGATATAGGTATGTCACATAAAATTATGAGATTTTTGTCAAGGAATTTTGAGATTAAAAATCTTGGTGACTTCTCTTTTGTATTAGGAATTCAGATACACCGGGATTGTTCTCGGGGTATTCTTGAATTGTCACAAAAGGGCTATATCGATAAAGTACTTAAGAGGTTTGGCATGCAAGACAGTAAATCAGGGGACAACCCTATCGCTAATGTAGCGCCCCGAGTTCCGTATACCCGATTCACTACGTCATTTTCTGTCTAAATTTTTCGAATAATATTTTTGCGGAAGAAATAATTGAAATTCATTTTTGGCAACATTAAATAAACTGTAATGGCCGCTAAAATTGAAAACATTTATGAAACCATTTGAAATAGTAAATCGAACCATTAATATTGTAAAGAAATTGCCAATATCATAATTTCTCAAATAAATGAACTTCTCTAAATTATTCGATTGTTTGGAAAATACGGAAATCATTAACGTCAAACTTTCAACCGTTCAACGATTATTGCCACCATCATTCATCGCTCGCCACCGTCTCCGCAATCTGCAAAACTGTTAAAAAGTAGGGTGAGTATTTCATGGGAGAAATACTCAGTAGACTCATCGCGAATTAATTTAATTTATAAGATGATTAAACACATAAATCCCGGCTCTTTATAAAACGGGCATTGATAGAGCTTCTTTATAAAACTGCTCTTGATAAAACTCATATTGTGCATTACAGCACGGGACATATTTTGCAAATCATAGGCTCTTTGAAAACAGCTCTTTGAAAACCATATACTTATAAAAACATTTTAATTATGCCAAGCATAATTTCTTTTGAAAGCATAACATAAGATAGGATTGAAATCCTCATAAACATAAATAGACACAAGAACTTTACCGAACTTAGGTGGCAAGAATTCTTATGCAGTAAAATCATAATAACAGTAAGTTTTCATCATAACATAGGATAAGATCGAAATCCTCATAAATATAAGAATTTTACCGAACTTAGGTGGTAAGAATTCTTATGTAGTAAAATCATAATAACAGTAAAATCACAGTAACATAGGATAAAATCGAAATCCTCATAAACATAAGAATTTTACCGAACTTAGGTGGTAAGAATTCTTATGTAGTAAGTATACCAAGCATAATTTTCTGAAATTCATAGGGATCAATTGCATCATAACATAAGATAGGATCGAAATCCTCATAAACATATGCGACAGGAATTTTACCGAACTTAGGTGGTAAATCCTCATAAACATATGGAAAGATAGGAATTTTACCGAACTTCGTGGCAAATCCTCATAAACATAGGAGACACAAGAATGTTACCGAACTTAGGTGGCAAGAATTCTTATGTGTAGCGCTACTAAAACTCCGGTCCCCTTAACATATCATAACTTATCATATGGGACCCAAAACAATCTTGGTAGATTGATTTCATAGCAATGATCCAAAAAAAACATTTTCGTGAAGCATAGGGTATACTTACTTTTCGTAAAAACATAAAGTATATTTTCTTTTCATAAAAACATACTTACTTTTCATAACAACATAAGGTATATTTACCTTTCATAAAAACATACTTGTTTTTCTTAAAAATTGACTTTCACAAGTCACATGACATTCATATGAAATCATAATTTAAATCAATTAATAAGTGCGAGTCTACCTCAAATCCGACGAGTGCAAAGTTGAGCGGGAATGACTTCTTTAAATTCTCCGTACGCTTCGTCTTAGCCAATAAGTCACTTTAGTATATCGAATATATAGTTCAAAATGATAAATTATAATTTGAGGACTAAAATTGATGTTTTGAAAGTTGAGGGACTAAAATGTAAATCTTTTTAAAACTTGGGCTTAAAAGTAAATCAGCAGGGACTGAAATAATAGATTTTAAAAATGAAGGGCTGATTAAGACTCATTTAAAACTTAAGGGCTGAAATTAAAAAGATTTAAAGCTGAAAGGACTGAATTGAAACAAATTAAAACTTCAGAACTAAAGTTGCAAATTTCCGAAAGTTTATAATATTTAAAATAATCAGATTCTCATTTCTCTCTCTCACTTTACTGTCTCTCGAAATCGAACCAGAGAGAAGAAAGTTGCGATCCACGTCGCTGGCGGCAATTTGCCGGTGAAATGCCGTGGTCGAGCGGCGGCGGTCAGAGTATGGTGCGAGTGTGAGGAAAATAGAGATGTTTTGGGTGGTTGGACGTGCAAAACCGAGGCAAATAACGAGGTTGTTGTTTGGTGATTGCCCGACGATACTCCATTCAAAATAGGTTAGTGACTGAGGTGTGTATCTGGGTTTCACTTAATTCTTGTTTTGGTTTTGATTTGGGTTCGATTTGAGCTGGTTGGAGGTGGCTGATTCGAAAATGGGTGATGAGTTGGTGGTGGTTGAAATGGTGAAGAAGGTAGCGATGGCATTGGGTGTTGACTCGTGGCTGCAAGCGGCGGCTGTAGTGTTTGGCAGCTAGTTGATGGTCGGCGAACTGGTGGTGAAAGGGCCGTAAATGGTTCGACAGTGGTGATGTTCATGATTTTGGCGTTGGCAGTGTTGTGGTTGAAAAATTGAGATGGCTATGGTGTATGAAATTTGATTTCTTGTGGTGCAGTGTTAAATTGGATGATGGAGATTCTGCAGTGAGGTTTGGATTGTGATTTCAGACAGTTGGCAGTGAATTTCCGGTGGTGATAAATTCTTAGTAGTGAATTGGTGATGGAGGTGATGATCATGCAGAGAGTTGAGATTTGCAGGCGTGCTGGGAATTGAAAATGACAAAGAAGGCTGGTGGTTAGACTGATGATTCCAAACATGAAGGTGGGATGAAGGTATCTTTAAAGGAGAAAAGAAAGGAAAAGAAGAAGATTAATGGAGAATAAAAATCATTATGTTTAGTAGACACATGGGGTAGGATTGAATTGTGATAGCTTTGATTAATTGGTAGTGGTGTTCTTTGTTAGGTATAATAATAATAATGATGATAGTTTGTATGTGCAGGACGGAAGAATGCAAATTGAGTTTGATGTGGGTGAAGATATTGATTATTCAAATGATGGTGATATAGTGGATTGAAAGTGTGATAGGTGGAGTTGGTGAGGATGTGATGAGCATGATGAAGAACATATAAAATTAGAGGAAGAGATGTAGATAGTTAGGTATTAAGAAAAGTGAGAAAACATGGGGAATAATTAGTTGGTTTGTTGATGATGATGTTTTTGGACTGAAAATACATTTGAGAATAAATAGATTTTGAGATAAAATCGAATTACGTATTTGGACTTGAAATAATTTGAATAAGGAAAATTGAGATATTTTAATAAATTTGGAATTCAAAATGATTTTGAAAATAATACTTTGAATAAATAATTAAAATAACATAATTTTAGAAATTCGAATTTTAATTTAAAATCGAACAAATTCGATATTTCTTGACTTGGCTAGACGAATCCGTCGCGGCGTTAATTTCAAAACAATGAGTGAAATAGTAGCGACACAATTTTCTAAATATTAAAATAATTATAAAATTGCGTAAAAATTCTGGGTCGCTATAGCTAAGGGAGACAAATTTAGTCTCGACTAATGCCCGAAAAATTATCTTGAAGTTAAAGAAATGCAGAGGATCACATATATTTAAGCTATAGAAAGTCTGATGTATGCTCAAATTTGTATGCGTTCGGATATTGCATACATTATTGAGATACTAAGGAGATATTTAAGTAACCCTGGGATGGATCATTTGGAAAGCAGCCAAACATGGGTTATAAAGTATTTAAAGAGAACAAAAGATTACATACTCACATACAGAAAATCGGATCAGTTGGAGATCATATGGTATTATGATTCCGATTTTTTCTAGATGCCAAGAAAGTAAAAGATCCACACAAGGCTACATTTATCTGCTGGTTGAAGGAGCTATTTCCGGATGGAGTGCTTAACAGACACTTTAGCTTCTTTCACTTGGCAGCACAGTTTGTAGCAATTTTGGGGGCATCTAATTGTGGAATATAACTGCGAAATTTTGTCACTGGGCTGCGTATTCTGTACGGTATAGAAAGACCACTAAAGTTATATTGTGACAATAACTCAGCAAATTTATATTCCAGTAACAACAGGAGCTCAACTAAGTCAAAATACATTGACATAAGTTCCTGGTTGTGAAGGATACAGTTCAAAGTGGACACGTGTCAATAAGAGCACATTGGGACAAACTCCATAATTGCGGATCCGCTTACTAAAGTATTACAACCCAAGGTCTTTCATGAGTACATTACTCATATGGGTGTTGTATTTCTTAAGGATATTCGGTTTCAGTGGGAGTTTGTATTTTGGGTGCATTAGACACATTTACTGTCCTTTTGGATACAGTTTAAAGTTAGAGTTATTTACAGCTGTAAGGTTTCAGGTTTATTATCTCTGAACTCGTTAGAGGATGATCTCACTAAAGTTTGGACCAGTTGGAAATAGGCATGTTGAAGATCACATTACATGTAATTTTCATGCTACACATCCATACTTGATCCATGTCATTCAGTTATGTCGATATACGTGACCATTGAAGGTTTAGTTACGATTAATGTAGCGAAAGCCGCTTTGATCCTATGTTGATATAATTGATGGACCGGATTGTTTGGGGATGCATTCAGTAATGATAGCAAAATTCTGAGTACTCATAAGGTTATGATTGATACACAATTGTAAGGTTACACATATATCCCAAGTGGGAGATTGTAAGGATTTTAATCAATCGTGTGGGCTTATATGTGAATTATTGTGTATTCAATAAAAGGCTATCAAATTTGGTTAAGCCCGTTTAAAGTGATCTAATAAGGATTTGGTAAATTGGGCTTTAATGCATCTAATTAATGTATGTGCTTTTATGTATAGATACCAGGCCATTACCTAATTCATGATGGGCCGGATTAGGTTAATTGGCAATTCAGTTTATAAAGTCGGTTGTGGTCCCTGAATCCTACGTACTGTTCATCTTGTCTGACATCCCATCATCAGAGAGATAATAAGGACTACGTATCGATTTAGAAGATCCAAACACCGTCGAATCGTTTATCGTGAATCACGTTTGATTAAGGTACGCTTCCGCTTCAGTTATTTAATTCTTGATAATTCCAACATGATGATTATTTAGATTATAGATAAATTATTATCTGTAATAAAATTTTCTAACACATTCACCCAGCCAATTGTTTTCTCTAATGTTAAGGCATGTCATTTTGAACCAGTAAGAGTATTTTTGTTAGGCTTCTTTTACAAAGCTCAATATCTAGATTTTACGTATAATTATATTTCCGTTTCCAAACATGTTTGGACAAATTACCTTTTTCTTCTATGCAAACGAAGTTAGTAACTATTATGTTATTGTCAAAACAAGGAAGAAATCTTTGGTCCAGTGCTCTATCTCGAAATTTTTTTACTCTATTATCTTGAAAATGTATTGGCTCTCTCGAGTAATTTTCCCAATTTAATGGCAGGGATCTTGATGAAGTGATACGAAGAAGGGAAAGCAACGTTTGTTTACGTGTTGGAACCCCTTGGATCAATTCATCTCTCACCAGCATTTCGAGTTTGCAAACATAAAAGAGAGACAATGGGTTGTCTTTGGACCACATGATGAAGCCATTGAAATGTTTGGCCAAGTAACTCACGCATTCAGGCTATTTTCGGACCATGTGATATGATACTGGATTGCGAGCTTGAGCAGAGGACGAAAGTAGTTGTGTTCTGAAATACGTGGATCTGAAAGACAATATATTATCTATCAAGAGTACTCTACAGCTTTGAAAATCTCATGAACTTGGTAGTAGATAAGTTTGGCAAAAATCAAATGGTTCAAAATAGAACTAATTATCTGTCGCTTACATATTAAAGGGCTCACTGAATCAAACTGTTGCGTGTTTTTCCTACCACAAGGGTAAGGATCACACAAGTAATATGTTAGAATTTGAGAATTATGTGAACGAATATTAGGTTTTCATTAATATTGTTGAACTACAATGAGGAATTTATAATATCTCAAGAACTAATTTATGGAAAGAAATAAATTTTTCTAGGAATGAAATATAAACTATTCTAGGAATATAATTGAAATGCAAAAAATATCTTTTGTATCTTCATTCTATATTTAATTAACATAATATAATGGACAAAGAGTTCATGTATCGTACCCACGAGGATTGAGATTAATTATTATTTTAAATTACCAATCTTCATCGAAATTAGAATTAATCAGGTGATATTTGAGGATTAAAATTTAAATTAACAATTAAAATAGAAAAATCAATTTAAAAGCAAATAATGTTGAAAAAAAAAAGATGCTTTTATTTTAGGAATGAGAGAAATATTATCAATGTCCCTAATTTGCTTAAATTATTATTTCAAAAAGTGAATTAAAACAAATCCCTACTCGTGAATCACATATATTCTAATGACAAATGCGAACAAATAGGAAAGCATTAATGATTCATGAACAGTTAAATATATTACATAAAGTATAAATGTATATTTCATTTCCCTATTGAATTTTATGACAATTAAAACAAGTCTAACAAATTCTTAGGTCATGTTCTCTTTACTGTTTTGAAGTCGTTTTCTGTTTTTATTTTCGAAAACACTAAAAACGCGTTCTCTTTACCATTTTCAAAAACGCATTTTGGAAAAGAAAAAAAAATTGTACACAAAACGCAAAACGCCTAAAATCTCGTTTTGGGCATTTTGTGTCTATTTCAACAAAAAATGTTCAAAACGCAGAAAACACGTTTTGGAGTTTTTTTTAAATAATTATCTTAACTTGGAACTAAGCTTAATATAATTTTTTTTTTATTATCCTAACTTGAAACTAAGCCTATATATATATATATATATATATATATATATATATATATATATATATATATATTTTGAGAATTATCGTAACTTGAAATTAAGCTTAAATAAAGTTTTATTGAATTCAATATCAACATTACAAAAAAAATTAAGTGAAAATTCTTTTTATATTTCAAAAAATGCCTTGATAAATGGACTCTGGTGGTTTAAATTAAAGAACTTGCATTTTCTGGATTTTAATAGAATTAAAGCTTCCTCAAATCCTCAACCTGACCAAGCTGTGTTAATATAGTTTCTTAGTACTCACATTAGTGTATTGCATGAAACTATGTTTTCAGTGTATTGTGAAAGAAAATTTAAGTTTGAGCCAGTAGTATTCTGCAAGCAAATTAATTAAAAATAGTTTAACCATTATTTGCAAAATTCAAACAGAACGTATTTTTCAGCTTTTCATTTTCAAAAATAGTTTTCAGAAATGACAAATCAAACGCGTTTTCAGCAAATTTGAAAACAAAAATAAAAACAGGAAATACAAAACATTTTCGAAAATGAAAATATAAAATAAAATACAAACAGAACGCCACCTTAATCTTTTGAACTTAAGAACACATTACAAAATTCATACAATAATTGACCAAATAATTCTAGAAACATAAAACATAGAATTAATTGCCCATAAATTGTATTAAATGAAACAAAAATCAAAATATAAAATAAGGGGAACAAAGATTCATCAAGATCCTAACATAAAAGAAACTAGCCTACATACATAATTAAAGATAGACAACAAGAATATTTCGTAGAATTCATAACCCGAATGTAGGAATTAATCTTCTGAAGGAGAAATCTTGAATCTTGCTCCCAACTTGTTCTCTTAATAATTAGGTAATGCGTATAGAGCTCCAATCTTCTTGTACACATCCCATATATATAGGCGAGGAGAGAAATCTTGTTGAAGGAAAAACCTATCAAATCCAAAATTTAAGGAAAGAAAAGTTGGCTGCTCGCAAAACAACGCAATCGCTTGGTATGATTCCCGACAATCACTTGATTTTACTAAGTTATATTCTAATGATAATCATAGTAGGCTTGACGAGAAAATCAAATATTAAAGTCAAACAAAACTTCAAGTTGCATGGTTGAAGGTCTGCAAGTCAAACATGACATGTTGGAAGAAGATTCAAGGCTAAAACAAGTGATCAAGTAAAGAGTCGATCCAAGAATCAAGTGGAAATAAAAGAGGAATAAGAACCGTAAGAAATATGAATCAAATTTTTTGTCAAAGGTTGAGATCCAGTTTTCATATAGAAAACATTCAAATTTGGAAAGTACTATTTCAGAAAGAATTATATCCCTTTGAATTATCTTTCAAACGCACTTTGAATCATAGAAATAAGATATCGAAAGAGAAAGTTATGACCAAAACACCAAGCGATTGCGCAAACTACAATTTCATAACCCAGAGCTTTTGATGATAATCATAAAATCACACAGTTCAAAAAATTAGAGTTTCCCAAGTTTTTGCTATTTTCCATTTTTAATGTTGTTGATTCCGTTTTAGGTCCATTAATGGCGGCTAGGATGTTTATTTCACCCATTGAACTTATAAAAGGGATTATTCTTTCATTGTAACTTAGTTTTTTTTATGTTTAACCAATTATTAAGTGATTTCAATATATAAACATTGAGGATTCCCTTTAAATCTTGTTAATTGAACTTTCGAACTTATCAAGGATTTAATTAATCTTTGTAGCGTCTAATCTGGACTTATCAAAGGCGTGGACAACATTTATGGCTTTCCCTCATGTTGGTTCTTATTTTCACATCTTAACGGGTCTAATGTTTAATATACCTTAGGTTCTTGTTTCATGAGGTAGGGGTCTTCATGTTATCGTCTAAAACAACCTAAATTTGGAACTTTCCAAGTGTTCTTCATTACAATTCCGCGAGTTCGTCGTGTTTCTCACAAGAACATCACATTGGTTGGTATTAGAGCTGTACTCTGAACTCAAGTTTTTCTATGATAGTTTGATTCCTTGTGTTTATCATCGAGTTTGTCACTTGTGACTTGATTTTTTATTTTTTTTAGTTTTTTTTATTTTTATTTTGTTGGGTTAATTTTCGTCCATTAGATTATTTTGTTGGGTTTTTCTATCATAGTTTGATTTCTTGTGTTTATCATCTAAGTAAAGCATGGCATATTGAGAGAAGATTCAAGGCTAAAACAAGTTATCAAGTAAAGAGTCAAGCTAAGAATCAAGTGGAAATAGAAAAAAATAATAAAAAAAATCGTAAGAAAAATGATTCAGATTTCTGGTAAGAGGTTCAGACCCAGTTTTCAAATAGATAACATTCGAATTTGGAAATTACTACTTCTGAAAGAATTATAGGCCTTTGAATTATCAGAATCAAACATCGGGAGAGAACGTTATAATCAAAACATTAAGCGATCATGCGAACTAAAATTTCACAACCCGAGAGCTTTTGATGATAAACATGCAATCACGTGGTTCAAAAAATTAGGGTTTCCTGAATTTTTGCTATTTTCCATTTTTAATGTTGTTACTTCCGTTTTAGGTACATTAATGGCGGCTACATCGTTTATTTCGTCTCGTGAACTTATAAAAGGGATTTTTCTTTCATTGTAAATATAGTTTTTTAATGTTTAAACAATTATTGAGTGTTTTCAATATATAAATGTTGATGATTCCCTTTAAATCTTGTTCTTAATTGAATTTTCAAACTTATTAATGATTAGTCAATCTTTGTGGCATTCAACCTGAACTTATCAAAGGCGTGGACAACTTTTGTGGCGTTTCCTCATGTTGGTTCTATTTCTGCATTTAATCGGGTCTAAGGTTAATATACATTAGCTTCTTGTGTCATGGGGCCGAGGTGATGAGATCATGGGGCGGCTCGACCTGGGAAATCAACTATTTCGAGTTGAACAATTTTGAACATGCTTTTGAAAGACTCTCAGGGCGACAATGAAGAAGATTCAAGGCCAAAACAAGTGAATGAAGTCAAGAAAAGAAGACAAGAATCAAGTTGGAGCAAAAAACGAGAAGCTTCTAGTTTCAGCCAATTTCGGTCGACCGAACTTTCTTCCGGTCGACCGATTTTCTGGAGAGGAATTTTTGATTCAGCCTCAGTCGCTTTCGGCTGAGTGGCGGTCAGTGATCGACCGAAATAATTTCGGTCGACCAGTTCGGTCGACCGAAACACTCTGTTTTACAAAAACGAGGTTTTTCTTGTAAATACCGAAATTGCATCTTTTACCCATTTTGTACCTTTTATATACAATTTCTTTTCATTTTTAAGATAACTTTGATGTTCATGATGAATTGGTCTTGAAAAACTCCCTTCTTGAGGTAAGGTTAAACCTCTTTGATCTTGTATTTTCTTGGAAGTTAATCAACTTTGCTTGAGTATTATTATTCTTTTATTGTTGTTTATTTTCCGTCACCTTGAAATTTGTTTAGTTGATACCCATTGGGCTAAGGTTAGTTAATCCTTGAATTTTGGGTTAGATTTAAACTTGGGTTAAGGTTTTTATCGCTTTATTTACCACTTTAGTTTTCTTGGATTTTGTATTAAATTGTTGTGGGAATTTTCGGTCAATATACTGAAAGGGTTCGCATCATTTGGTATCAGAGCTTGACTCTAATTTGGTAAACCTATCTTTACTTTCTTGTTGTTGTTCTTGTCATTGTGGAAAAAAAAAATCCATTAGTTCTTGTGATTATCCTTTCTTATATTTATTGCTTATGTGGTGCCATACTTCACAAGAATAATAAATTTTTCTCGTTGTAGTTGATTACATTCTATGGAAAATTTGAGTGAAAACACGAGATAAAATTCTTTGTGAGGACATTTTCCACACTTGCACATCATGGCTCGATATTTGAAGGAGGTGGAAGGGGGATGGAATATGTTGGATAAATTGGAGGCTAGAATGGGAGTTAGAAGAGGAGTAGAATGGGGTGATAGGACTAGAGATGGGATGGATGAGAATAATGAAATTGTGCAAATGAAGATTTCATCATTCCATAGGAGGGGTGATCGAGAGTTGGAGGGAATTACAAGGCCACCAACCCCTTTGTGCCATGCTAATGAGGGGAAGAAATGTGAAGAGCATCCTTTCTATACTAGGTGACTTGTGGGAGATAAACCATGTAGCATCATTATAGATGTAGAAAGTTGCCACAATTTGGTGAGTGCTAGTAGGGTGAAAGAGTTGGGGCTGTCGGTGATAGAGCATCCTAATCCTTATATGTTGCAAGAGTTGGGTAACGATGGAGATGTGAGGGTGAGTGAGCAAACTCTTCTTAGCTTCAGCATTGGGACTTATCATGACCTAGTGTTGTGTGATGTAGTTCCCTTGCATACTACTCACATCATTTTGGGGAAACCTTGGCAATGTGTTAGGGACGTGGAGTATAATACACGGAGGAACCAGTATAGCTTCATAATAGAGGGGAAGAAGGTTGTGATCCTCTCATTGAGCTTAGATGAAATTCGCAAAGACCAAAGGAAGCTCAAGAAGGAATGTGAAGAGGAGAGTGCAAAGAGTGAGGGAGGGATGGTGGTTACATTGGAGGAAGAAGTACCCCTAGGTAAGAAAAATGAGAAGAAGGAGGGGGATTTAGAAATAAAGATCATTGATGACACTCCAAATTCTCTTGTGGGCGAAAAAAATGTTGATAAGGGGGTACATGAGTTTAAACTTGTTGAGGATGTTGGGGAGGTTGAAAATGGGGAGGAGTCGATGGAGAGTGAATGGGAAGAGATGGTGGGAGTTGAAAATATTGAGGTATTGGATGCTGGAGACGAGGAGGAGTGCCTTATGGTGCGGGAAGAGGAGTTGATCATGATGAACCACGAGTATGAGGATCCCTACCTCGTGCTTTGTGTTACTAACATTTCCCACCCCACTTTATTTAAAAATCTCTTGCAGGTTGGCCATGACGAGGGGTTCGTTCCACATCACTTGTGCCCGAAGAAGTTCATGGACCGGTCTTTCACTTTGGTCCAAGTCACACCGTATTTTTGGTTAATAGCAAAGCATGAAGACCATACATTTCCATTTAATCCAGGAGGTGCGTTGAGGCCACAAGAACAACTTCATGATTCGGGTCGAATCATCCTGAAGAAGGAGGGTATGATGAGATCATGAGGCGACTCGACCGGGAAATCAACTATTTCGAGCCGAAAAATTTTGAACATGCTTTTGAAAGACTCTCAGGGCGACAATGAAGAAGATTCAAGGCCAAAACAAGTGAATGAAGTCAAGAAAAGAAGCCAAGAATTAAGTTGGAGCAAAAAATGAGAAGCTTAGAGTTTCAGCCAATTTCGGTTGACCGAACTTTCTTCCGGTCGACCGATCTTCTGCAGAGGAATTTTTGATTCAACCTCAGTCGCTTTCGGCTGAGTGGCGGTCGACCGAAAGTCTCATTTCGGTCGACCCAGTGATCGACCGAAATAATTTCGGTCGACCGAAACACTCCGTTTTACAAAAACGGGGTTTTTCTTGTAAATACCGAAATTGCATCTTTTACCCTTTTTGTACCTTTTATACACATTTTCTTGTCATTTGTAAGATAACTTTGATGTTCATGATGAATTGGTCTTGAAAGATTCCCTTCTTGAGGTAAGGTTAAACCTCTCTGATCTTGTATTTTCTTGGAAGTTAATCAACTTTGCTTGAGTATTATTATTCTTGTGTTGTTATTTATTTTTCTCCATCTTGGAATTTGTTTAGTTGATACCCATTGGGATATGATTAGTTAATTCTTGAATTTTGGATTAGATTTAAACTTGGGTTAAGGTGTTTATCGCTTTATTTACCACTTTAGTTTTCTTGGGTTTTGTATTAAATAAATTGTTGTGGGAATTTTCGGTCAATATACCAAAGGGGTTCGCATCATGAGGTCTTCATGTTACTATTTAAACAACCTGAATTTGGAATTTTACATGCGTTCTTCATTACAATTCCGTGAGTTCATCGTGTTTTCCACAAGGAAATCATGTCACGTTCTACCTTATTATTACTTCAATTTTCTGAATTTTGTTTCATTTAAGTTAGCCCTTCCCTACAATTTCAAGTATGTCCTTCTTCTTCTAATCAGGACAATTCAACTCTTTAAGTTCTGAATTTCTTCAATTGACCCTTTTGTCTCTTGCTTTTTTAATTAAGTCCCCGAATTCCTGATTTCTTCCAATTTAGCTCTAATTGTGTATGACTTCATCAACTTCTACATTGTACATTTAAGTCAAAATTTCCCTCCAATTGATCTTTATTTGCCTCAATTTCTGCATTCTCTCAACATTGGGATGAAATCTGAAATAAAAACAAGTAACAACTAAATCAGTAGAGTTTATTTTTAAGCGAAAATATAATTCCCTGTTTTTAGCATCTAAATAAGTGTAGAAAATACACTTATCAAACACCCTAAACTATAATAATTGTTTGTACTCGAACAAAATAAAAACTAAACAATAACTTCAAAACAAAACTCAACAACAAAAATAATTCAACTGTTAACTTGCTTACTATACGTAACATAGTGTGGCTTATAATGTTCAAACCCGGATCTCATGTGGTCAAACAATGATTTTATTTTTCTTGCATTTCTCATGTATGATCACTTTCTCATATTTTTCTCTCCAATCACAATATTCCTTCTATTTATGTGGTTTCTAAATTTCAGTATATTGAATTTTTTCACACAAAGCAGTTAGAATTAGATGACCTTAAAGATTTAATTACCAGAATCATAAAGTCTACAAAGACAGTAAAAGATACTATTGTGTCTTACGTATAAGTCCTCTCACCCTTAAGTTTTTTGAAGTATTGAATTGTTTGCACCTTTGGCAAAGAAAATTAGTATATTCATCGGATGAAATGCATGGTTGAAAAGTTATGAATCCCATGAAATATATAAAAATTAAAAGTAATAATTCACTTTGGCCCATATTTAATCACGTTTTTCAACTCAATTAACATGGGCCAAACTTTAGAACCCTAAAATTTTGGGATATATCGTCTCTGGGTTCCGCCTCGTGAAATAATCCAAGAACATGTTTAGCAAAGAAAGTTACTTGATAGAAAATCAAGGTAATATAATTTTTTTTCTTTCTACAAAGAAGACTTTTACTGTGTTTCAAGCTTACCGAAACTCTATCCTAGTCTACAGCAGCTGTCCTTGCAATAGGTTTAAACATCAAACCAGATCCTTTGAACTTCATTTCCATGAGCTTTTCAATATGTCCAGCCATTGAGGGAGAGAGATAATTGGTTCAATCTCCGACTTCTCCCTTCCTGAAATATGAACTATTTCACTATCACATTAATGGCTTTGTTAAATTTAATATTCAAGCCATTTGTTGTGAAATGAAAAAGGAAAAAAATAATAAATTAAATTAAATTAAGTTGTGAAAGGAAGTTAATGTGAAATAGTCATTTTCAAGACAAATATGTCCTTGTTTGGTTTTCATTAAACTTTTTTTTTTTTCCTTTTTCTTTTCTTCCTGCAATTATCAATCTTAACAATTCATTAAAAGTCAAGTATACAATATTTAACTTTTCAATCAAATTTCAACAATCAATTCAACTAAAATCACTATTCATTTCAAAAGAACTCTTTTTAAACAATACTAGACTATGTCACATCAATTAGTTAAAAGGCTAGTCAAAGATATCAAACTATTTAACCCGTGTCTATAATAAATGCACTTAACCAACATATTAACTCATTCAATGTGAATTAACACATCAATTGCAAATGCTCTTTTTATCCACACATTCATGGGACATATTACTCTTTTTCACAATATTCTCTTCCAAACATTTGCTTGTTTGGATATTTAATTATAATATCATTTATTAAAAGTCAAAGTCAAAATTTAATTTTAACTATATATTTCGTATGACTCATACTTATTCATCACTTATTTCTATTATGATTATAATTCCAGAAACTTATAATGAAATCTAAACAAACAATAAGGAGCTTTTCAAGCTCAGTAGTACTACAAATGTTCAATCTAGAAGGAGCCCGTTTACTTGGCCCAAAAAACCTCATCTTTTCCATTGATCCATTTAGGAGACATTTTATTCATGATCAAATGATTCTGGTTATCCTTGAAAGGCAAATTAAGAAGAGCGCGTTTGGTGAGGTAGTATTTGATAAGTTGAAAATCAAGATCTTAACTTCTTTTTTCTTTTTCAGTAGTGACAGGTTCAATCTTACATCTCATAGTTTTTAAGTCAAGCATGGCAAGTTGAAAGAAGATTCAAGACTAAAACACTTAAGTGATCATGTAAAAAGTCGAGCCAAGAATCAAGTGGAAATAAAAAAGGAATAAAAAAACGCAAGAAATATGATTAAGATATTTTGTCAGAGGTTGAGATCTAGTTTCGTATAGAAAACATTCGAATTTGGAAATTACTATTTCAGAAAGAATTATATCCCTCTAAATTATCTTTCAAACACACTTTGAATAATTCCAATCGAACATTGAAAGAGAAAATTATGACCAAAACACCAAGCGATCGTGCAAACTACAATTTCAGAACCCAAGAGCTTTTTGATGATAACCATGCAATCGCATGGTTCACAAAATCAGGGTTTCCCAAATCTTTGCTATTTTTCGTTTTTAATTTTGTTAATTCCGTTTTAGGTCCATTAATGGTGGCTAGGTTGTTTATTTCACCCTTTGGACTTATAAAAGAGATTTTTTTTCTTTCCCATTGTAACTTATAGTTTTTTTTACGTTTAAACAAATATTGAGTGGTCTCAATATATGAAGGTTGATGATTCCATTTAAATCTTGTTCTTAATTGAACTTTCGAACTTATCAAGGATTTATTCAATCTTTTTGGCGTTCAATTCGAACTTATCAAAGGCGTGGACAACCTTTGTAACGTTCCCTCATGTTGGTTCTTGTTTTCGTATCTCAACGGGTCTAATGTTTAATATACCTTATTCATGTGTCGTGAGGTCGGGTTCTTTAGGTTATCGTCTAAAACAACCTCAATTTGGAACTTTCCAGATGTTCTTCATTGGGTAAAAGAATGTGATTTATAAATTGGTTTATATATTTTTTTGAGGTAAAATGTGTGGTTGAAAAATGGATATAAAAATGTGTGCGGTTAAAACATGCTTTGAAAATTGTATAACTCATAAACTGATTTATAAAAAAGTGCATTCACTGAACAAATGCTAAAAATTTAAAAATAGGTACTATAAATTTTAATGTTTATAAGAATTAATCTACTTGATCTTATTGGTTTACCTAATGGGTTACTAATTTGTGTGTTGACAAAATTATGATTATTGATTTTGGTGATGATGTGATGCGTAAAATGATCGATGTGTGTCAAGTGTATTATAGGTAACTCAATTGGTAAATTACTAAAGTAGAGTATAGCATGGTTCAGGTTTATAAACATTCTCTTAAACAAGAATTATGATTGATGTACAATCTTTTTGTATAACATTAGTTACAACCCATGATGTGGCAAAGTGCGGTGTATTGATTTTGAAAATGATGTGATGTGTGAATTAACAGGATTGTTTCACATAGTATTGTAAATCAAAAATTGTAAGAATATGTTGTACATGTATCATGTACATGATTCTTGCCAAACAGTGAAGTGACAGGAAAAAGATGCTGTTGGTGACAGGCTTCGGACATTCACGATTGAGTGGGCATATTTCTTGGAAACCATCCGAAGTGGATGCTTCAGGTCAAAGTTTGTTCTATTCGTGCAAGTGAAATCTTAATGGGAGTGGTCAAGGTGTCAAGTCAAGTGCACGAGAGAGATGCAAAAAAATTTTGAGTCCCATTTTAATATCTTCTTTTTCTTATCTCTCTTCTACAGTTCTACTTCCTATTTTTCTCCACATTTTCTCATATTCTCCCACCACAAGGTCAAAAATTGAACCTTCTTGACCACTTCTACTATTTTTTTTTATTAACTTATTATAGAGGAAATTACATTTCATAACACATTTTCCATTCGATTCAACAAACATGACGCTTTTTGATGATTATCAGATTATGTCAAATGTAACAACTTTTTACTTATTTGCCCTTTGAATAATTTTTAATGCCATATAAGTCCAACTTACACAAATTTGACATCTACACTACAATTTCTTCTTCTTATTATTATATATTTTTTTAACCCTTTACAATGCGTTCGACAACCTAAACCGCCATTTTTTTTTTTTGGTTTATTTTAGTGTTTTCTAGGTAAATGTGTGATTGAAAATTGGAGAGAGAAAATGAGTGTGATTAAAAAGTAGTTTGAAAAATTGTGTTGTTTATAAATTAATTTATAAATTATCATAATTGCGTAAAAGAACGACGCGTAAATTTATGCAGAGAAGGTAACTCTCAAATCTTGACCGATTTCTCCATTTCTTCAAGCAACCAACCACAGCCATGCCACTCCATTTCCTGAATCTTGACCCACATGTCTCTCTTTCTTGACAGAACTCACGATTTCTTATTTCAAAATACTTTTCTCTCTCTTTCTTCATCTCCTCACGGGCGATATCCCTTTCTCCTCCCTCTCATGGTGATTTCTTTGTGCAGATCTCCAAGCAAAAACCTCCCATACTGCATCTTCCTCTAGAAATCAGAGGTGGGTGTTTCATTTTTTGGCCATTTATTATGTACATATTTTTTTTTTCCCGTGTTGTCGATCCATTTATGCATGTTTAAGCTTTTGATTGTTAATTAGTTGCTTATTTCGTTAAGGATCTCCTCCTTCATTTCGTGATTTCTCTGTACAAATTCCAAAATTTGAATGCAGTAAAAGCATACACTCATCGATAGGTTGCTTTCAGTCTTGGATTCGATGGAGGTTTAACGGATCGACGATGGTAATTGTCACATCTTAGAGTAATTGTTTGATTCCAAAATCATGGCATTTCATGGTAAAATTTATTTGATTTAATTTCCTTCTCCCATTATACATTTCAATTGAAGTGGTTGGGTATGATCTTGGACGTAAAACGGAACTTTGGACATGTTGGTTTCACTATATATGGATTAAGTATGGTTTCTTTTCTCACAAAAGTATTGCTTTACCGGTGATTGAGTCTGTCCATTATTTCATAACTAAAAAAATATCAACAAGTACCATTTATCGTTCTCTTCCGTTCATAGCATTCATTAGGTGCCTCAAAATAATCATGAAGCAATGTTTGTTCGAGTATGTATGGTTTCTCAACCCAAATTTTTAAACGCTACTATGAGTTCTTTCATTGTTAAAACCCAATCACCACTGATGGAAATTTTTTTAAATTTATTCAAACATGCTTTGTTCTCAAGTGTCATACAAATGATTTTTAATACGTCATCTTAGCTATGCACTAACACTCCGTTTGGTAACACTGTTTGAATTATAAATTGGTTTATTTATGATTTTAAGGTAAAAAGTAATGGTTGAAAATTGGAGAAAGAAAATGTGTGTGGTTAAAAAGTGGTTTGAAAAATTGTGTAATTTATAAATTGGTTTATAAACCAAATAAATTGGTTTACCGAACACTAGCTAAATCACACTACCCAGTTCGTATACATGAATAAATTTAGTCAAGGGACCTAATTGTTTGTTGTCTATTCATTACTTTTTTAGGTTTGAATGATTACTGTGCCACAATATAGTTACATGTAATGTTTACTTGCTACAGTTTGCACACTTATAAGGCTACAATTTAGGGACATAATATAAAACAAATATTGATTATTTTTGGAGGTAAATTGTAGTATTTTACCCTTTTTATTGTTTATTTCTTTAACGTTCATTCATTGAAAATATGTAACGAGCAACATTTCGCGTTGACGATCTCCGTCTCCGATTTTCAATGAAGTTCATTTTTCGAGGCTCTGTTTGTTAAAAGTTTTGTTTTTAAAAACATGTTTTTTTATGTTTTCGAGATAAAATATGTGGTTGAAAAGTTGAGAGAAAATATGTGTGGTTAAAAAGTAATTTGAGGAATAGTGATTTTTAAAAACACATATATATCTATATATATATATATATATATATATATATATATATATATATATATATATATTTTTTTTTTTTTTAATGTTTACCAAACAGAGTATGTTTCTTCGTACATGTCATGCAATAAATTGAACCTCTAAATCCGTTGTTTTTTTTTTACTTTTATTGGGCGTGGGTTATGGGTGAGGGCATGGCGGACCCCCCCTTTTTTATTTTTTGTCCATTGAGAAAACATGTTCTTCCATGTGCGAACAATTTTGATGCAATAAGTTTTTAATTTTGTTGAATGTGTAACTAGGATTTTCCCCTCAACGTTTTCCCTATGTAGAATATGTGTTTCGGTATTTCGGAAGATGCACACACATACCCACCCACCACAAGAAGTTATTGTCATTACTTCAGATGATGAAGTTGCTTAAGGAAATGCAAGTGTCCATTGTTGATGACAATTGAATGAGTTTTCAAAAATGGTCTGTACTAAAAAAATCCTTTATATTGTTATGTTAATATAATGTAGTAGTATCGGTTAAGATTTTTGTGTGGACAATGCTAATCTATTTGGTGAAGGTCAACAATGTAACATATGTGGCTATTAAAAACTTTCGAGAATTACAGAACTTATCTGTCGGAATCGACAGTTGATTAACAGAAATATATGAAATCTACTATTTCCCAGATCGATGGCTGATTTTTTAGTAGCGTACAAAAGGTAGTTCCATACCACAGACCTGCAAAAGGCCACACCTAAAAGGCATATTGAAATATATAACTAAACAACAAACAAAAGAATAATCCACGACGCTCCCAATCGAATTTGTAAAAGTAACACTACTGTACTCAACACGTGTACATCTTGAACATTTCCTGACTTTGGTGCTTGCCACAAAATAGGATCGCTTACATTGTGTTGGTGGCCTACCTGGTGGTTGACGTACATTCGGTGGGAATATTGAAATTGAACGAATATGTGGGGGTACTAGTTGGAAGCTTCACATTCAACCATTGAATTAGTCCTTCCACTGTGATATCACTAGGCACTACAGTAGACAAAGTTTTGTTCCCTCGTCACTTCTATTCTCATCTATGTTCATGAAGTCTCCGCCATATTAGACGATGAATTGCAAATTACCGTTCATTCCTGAAACAATGGTATATGTACATAAACAATTCACACATTTGACATGATAGAATTCTTAATGAAAGTAGACAACGTCAAATTCGTTTGTTCTTAATATTATTGGTGTACTGGGATATCCGACAGTCAACTGTTGGGTTTGACGTTTCAAAATTGTCAAGATCGACAGATGACTCGTCGAAAATGATAGTTAGTACTGGACAACTGTGTCACAAAAAACTAGGGTTTTTGTCAACTTTTTCATCAACAATTACTGTCTTTCATCAATGCTCAACTATCACAATACTTTATCACATGAAGAAAATCATAACAATGAAGGATCTTTATGCATTTAAGAGGAGGGTGTCATCCTAGTCCAAATCTATGTTTTTCAAGATCTCAATAAGTTTGAAAGATGGTTCATTAAAAAAAATTCAAGATATTTAATGCCCCATATATATCTTATAACAAAATTAAAATGCTTACCTTTAAAAATGAAATTTCAAGCTTCTAATTCTATCTTCTTCAAATGTTAATGGAGATGGAGTAAAAATTCTTGAGTGCAAGAGATTTATTACACAAATGAAATTCAAAAAATATATTATTGCATTTTTCTATTTGTTTTTAAGAATTAATGTTTTTGTTTAAAGCTTTTATCCACTGTCTAAAACCTTTATCCATTGGTTTCTTATGGGATTTGATGTACATCACATTAATCAATCACTGATTCAACATGAGCATTACAAATTTTGTCATCTAGTGATGTTGGGGGAAAAGTAGACAATTCATGACCAAAATTAGTCATTTTTTAACATCTTTTAAAAAATTGTCAGTTTTTAAAAATATTATGCATTTTGATGTTATCCATGTAAATGTCCATTTATTTCTAATTTGTGTCTTTCTCTCTTTATCTTCTTTTTTCATTTTTCCCCTTTTTTTTTTTTTCTACTTTCAACATCCACATCCAGATCCTCACCACAATTTAATCTTAAAATAATATATCTCTTTCTTTCTCTCATATCCAATCCACCTTCACTTTTCACACACCCATTAAAGATGCTCTTAATTCGCACCAATATCCAGTTCAACCCCTGATCACGGAGATTAATGTTATTTTGCACTCTTTGGCCTTTGGTGTAATTCTCAATGATCGAAAATATATGAATACACGTGAGTTGTTGATTTCAGAGGCGACCCTGAGGGTATGCGAGAGGTGCGAGAACACGGGCCTCAACGATACAAGGAAACCATTTTTTTTTTTACTTCATGACACTTAAATAAAAAATTGAATATAAGGTACAAACTTTTTATTATAAGTCATCAGTCCAAATTGTCGCACAGGGCACCCAAGATTTCGGGGCCGGCCCTGGTTGATTTTATAAGTTGATGTAATGTGTAAAAAAATTTGACGATTATCATATGTATGAGTGTAAAAAATTTCTGCTGACCTTTTGACACACATGTACTAGAATTGATTAATGTGCGACCTCAAAACGGTAAACAAGCTCCTAATTTACATCCATCATCGAGTTTATGTTTTTCCGAAACGTCGTGTAACAAATGAAGGTGTGTTTGATTCCCTTATTTTTAATGGAATGTTTTTCAATCAATTTTTCATTTTGGGTGTTTGATTGAGTTTATTTTTTATGGGGAATTTTTCAAAGTACAAACTTTTTATACGTTTTGATAAATCCCATGAAAAATATTTTCTTATGGGAAAGATATTAATTATTTTTTCATCTTACATGAAATTCATTTTCTTTTCCACCCTTCCTTTTCCAAATATATAATCAAGGAAGATATTTACATTGTTTCTTGTTTGGCTGACAAATTTTTCATGCCAAACATTTTCTAGGTACAAATAAATGAAGCATGTTTTAGTTCATTTCCTTCCCAATATTTTCTCTAGCATTAGGTGAGAAAATAAAAGATAAAAAAAGAAAACATTTCCCTTGTCCTTTTTCATCTTTCATCAAACACACCCTTAGTGTTACTTGTTTGGAAAAAATATATTATAATAAAAATAAATAAGGTCATCTTCAATCAAAAACTTTAAAAGACAGTCAACTTTATATTAAAACGTAGTTTCTCTTACTCTATTCTATTAACTCATTTTCAATCAAAAACTTCAAATTTCACACACAATGAACAGTGTCTCTTATTTTTCTATTTAACTTGATTTTGATTATTATTTTATTTGAACTATTTAGTTTACTATTAATTTAATTACCACATATGTCCATCTTTACATTAACGATAAAGCAAAAAACATATCAAATATAATTTAATAATTTAATTTTCAAAATTAGTATTTTCTTTCAACAATTGCTCAATCAAAGCATTTCGAAGTGCAATATAAACCTCATAATCTTTAATCTAATGGTGGCGAGCGATGAACTCTTGAAAACGAGTATTGTTAATGTTAATGTCATCGCACAGCTCATGGTGTCTCAAGTTTCAAATTTATTGAGTAATCTATATTATTGTGTAATTTAATTATAATCTATTGTTTGATTTTAATTTATTATGTGGAAAAAATAATGTTCAACTAAAAAATACAAATAATAATTAAATGAAAGAACTGCGTTTCCTTATATAAAAAAAAAATGGCAGTTGGAATTATATTTCAAATTTAGGGGCAAAATTTCCAAAATCAAAGTCTGGACCAAAAATAGAGTCGCTACAGTGCAACGCGGACTGCATTGAGCAATTCGCTATGCCATCCGCGTTGGAGATGGCCTAATGGGTCCAAAGAAATTTGTCAACAATAATAAGTGTAGAATATGATCTTTGTTATAAATATGATAATAAAATATGTGAATGACCAATTACCATTATACCCCTGTAAACTTTATATATTACGATTGTGCTATTATTCCCTCCTATAAATAGGAGCTATTTCATTTCATTAGAAACACACCTAATGAGAAGTTCTCTCTCATTCTCTCCTATCTCTCTATATTCTCTATTGTTTTTATAATAGTTTTACAACACGTTATCAGCACGAGTCTCTAGCCAATTGAGTAATATAACGGGAGTATGCTCTACAGTTGCATCTAAATGATGAACCTCTGTACCAGAAACCTGATTATTACTAATCAATGTTTCCTTTTTCTCTCGAACTGAAAAAGAATGAATTCCGGCCGATCCAGATATCCGATCGACGATCGGCCACCGCCATCAGAACAGGCTTGTCGAGGAGAAGACTCGCCTAAAATTTGGGGATGATCCGACAGCTGAAACAGAAGATATCGATCGGAGAAGAAAAGTTGAAAAAACTGAAACTTTCAAAGCAAATTCACGCCAAACTGTAAATCCAAACAATGATCGGACAACAGATCCATGACGACGGCGACGGGACGATCCTCCGGCACAGGCGCGTGTTAACGGCAGAGTCACCGGCGTGGCGGCGCGTGAAGCCCAAGCGCAGACGTTGCGTCGTCGCGTGGCAGTGCGTGAGGTAGAATTCGGCGATGCCGTCAACAGGAAGTTTGTTCGTCTTGACGTTCTTGATTTTTCTATGGTCTTACTTTTCTGTTTGGTGCAGTTTTGGACATTTTCCGGTGGTCGAACGTGGCGACGTCGTAAAAACTATTTTTGAAGCAATTCCGGCGAGATTTTGAACTTCGGACAAAAAATAAGTTTGTTCTAAATTAAATTTCAAACATATTGACGGTTTCGATTTATCCATATGATCAATATATTAAAATATGTACGATTTTGCCCTTGATAATATGTTAAAGTATATTAATCGTGATTTAACGAATTTGATTAATCATTATTAATTATATGATGATAAGTGTTAATAGAATATATATTCTAAATTATGTAACACTACTATGTGATCAATACGCTAAAATAAAAGATTTAAAAGTAACATAATAGTTCTCATACTGTGATGAATTGAGTTATTATGGACTGGATTTATACCTTAATTGGATATGACTCATTATCGTAACGGATTGGACTATTATGAATACCTTGACTGGATTTGAAGATATGACTCGCTCACTCGTAAAAGGTAATTATTTCATTATGTTGACACCGCCTATATGGCCGGTTTATCAATTGAATATATGGAATACTTTACATATATTCATATTTTATATTATTTCAGAAACACCTCAGTTGTTGGTTAATTCTAACATATTAGAGGTTGTTGTCAACATATATACGTGGTGGTATAACCCCAGTATTATTATTGTTAATATATATACAATATTATTGTTATTTGATACTTCATCAAATGATACCAGAAGTTATCATTACCAAAAAGTTGGTAAATGTTGATAAAAATATTTTATCCAATGGTACCAGAAGTTACCAATATCTGCATTTGAATGGGAGGATGAAAATTATTCAACAAGAGAATGTTGTTGTATGATAAGATAATATCACATGATAGCACGGATATGTCTAATGTGAAAATAATCTCATCAGTATTATGAGATGAATATTAGATGACAAGTGTCTGGAAAAGTTCTTACATGAACACTTATGTATTCCAGAAGAAGTACATATTTACTCCAGAAGAAGTAAAAATTATCATCTAAAACATACTGAAATGATATTATTATTGCTCCTGAAGAAGTATAAACGAGTAATACATGTAAAATACAAAAGGGGAAAACATTTATGATCCTCAAAATTAGAGATGTGTTTCGGGAGTAGCCGTATCCTACCACCTTAAACCTTTGAGGTACACAAGATTAAACATTGATAAAATCCTATAAATTTATGATGTGTCTCAAGAGTGAGAATACTCCGTACTCTACCACCACATATTCTAGGGTTCACAAAGATAAATTTACATTAATCGGACTCCATTTTCGCTTGATTCCCCTTCCTTGCGACCAATCTATCTTAACTCCTACTGGATCTTGGATGGGGATGTATGATTGCAACTTATCCAACAGTTCCTCGATAGTAGGAGCAGAAATGAGGATTCTCCTAGAAAATGGAGAGATGAATCCCTGTTCCACTGCATAATCAAGAAATGTTAGCAAACCATCAAAGAAATTGTTAACATTTAAAAGCCCAATAGGCTTGGTATAGAGATCTAATTAAGCCAATGAGGTAATATTAAAGATTTCCTCTAAAATACCAAAACCTCCAGGAAGGGCTATGAAGGCATCAGAACCATATAACATGCAAGTTATGCGTTCATGGATAGATAATGTTTGTACTTCATGCCCTCGTGTTTTGCCTGCGATATCAACTAAAGGAACGGGTATAACACCTATCACTCTTGCTTCTCTGCTTGAGCGGATTGTGAAATAAAACCCATCAATCCACTGCTACCTCCTCCATACACGAGAGTGATACCTTTCTCTCCCAAAATCTTTCCAAGATCCACTGCTGCTTCTAGATACCCAAACCTTTCCCTACTTTTGATCCACAAAATACACAGATAGTTTTGATCTGTCGAAGTTTTGGTCCTTCCATCTTTGAGAGAATAAGGAAGGAAAAACTTATGAGAAAATGATATTTTGGGATGCATGAAACTGTGAAAATCATTGACTTTTTAAACTTGAAAAACTTCACTATTTACTACTCGTCTTTTGAAAAAGTGAAGATTTACTTTTGACAAAATCACCCTACTCACCTTTCGGTGATTGAATATTTTTAACCAGCCTTTATCAAAACTCGTGAAAGGAAACAGAAAAATATTTTATATGTGCATATATATCAAATGATTTACCTTGTATCAATGCTGAATAGCCAAAATATCATTGTTTATAACAGCCTGGCAAACAGGGTCTTTTGCTATTATATTTTTGAGACTATAATGCTCTTTATCGCTGATGAATTTAGCCCATAAAGATAGTAGCTCACGTTGCACATACCCACTAGGGTGCGTCTCAAGAGTCAATCAGATATCATCCAATGACTCCTTACTCAGTCCACCCTTAATGAAGTCTATCTTATCATCTCGATTTATGGATGAATATCCTATTGATTTAAAACGGGTATCACATGTCCATCGAGCACATTTGTAGCAACTATTTAATCTTTTTGCTCTTCTCTTATTTGCAAAAGTACTCTTACCTAAGCCAGGCTTGTGCTTAGAAAATGAATCTGGTAATTCACCAGCTAATCGAACTTTTGCTTCGATCAACCAGCGAACATCTTCTGGGATACCATGATCCATCAGCAACCTCAATCTTTCGAGCCTAATTCGATATATTTTTCTCAAATCATTTACTGGAAGATTGGAATAATATTTGCGAATATTCGAAAGTATGATATCTATTTTTGATGGATCTAGCCTTCTTCCCAAATCATCTATTTAAATGCATTATTCAAAGCGTAAAAGAGCGGTGGCTCCGCGTGTCAGTGATATAGATTCTATCAAGAAATAATGGAATAAATTATTGAAAATGTGGGAACAATGAGATAATGTGTCATTACCTTTTTCGATATAAGGGAAGATTTGGCGACAAAATTGAGATCATGAGATATTTCCTTAGATATTGTACTTGATTTTTCCGGTATACTAAAAGTAATAAAGGTATCCTGATTTGAAATGTACAGAAATACGTACTGACGAAATGAATACTGTATTGAACCAAAAGTTCATACATATGTACAAGTGAAATATCTTGCTGAACCAGAAGTTCATACGTACAAGTGAAATATGTATATAGTATGAACCAGAAGCTCATAAATGAAATTTACATTGTATTGAACCAGAAGTTTAGCGATATTGTATTAACTCAAATATTCATACATAGAAATGAAATAAAACCGTATTGAACCAGAAGTTCTATAATAAACGGTTAGATTATCAAAAGTTTCAAATTATTTTCTATGAGATTAACTTATTCAGAAATTGTTTATCATACAACAATATTCTATGTCAAACAGGGATTAGCTCAAGAAACTTTATGATTTGTAAAAGTGCGATATGTATACAATCCACCAAAGCGCACTTAGATATATGATTGAGATTATATCCCTAAAAGGATGACATATGTTATGACATTTTAGCCGATTGATAATATTTGTGAACATTATGGGGAAAACACGCCTGAAGCGTAATTATGCCTGAAGCATAATGACTATCAATTCCAAAAATAAATATCTCTTGAATGATTGAGATGATCCCTTTGAGGCTAAATACTCATGGTGAGTAAAAGGGACATAATTAAATGTAAGAGACTCAGGTACCTGATGATAGAACATATAAAGAAATCTCTCTATGTTATATTGAGTTGAAATGGAATCGATAAATAAGTCGACTGCATACATAAACAACCCTCTTATGAAAATGAGGTTGATGAAATTATAATACTTTGGCCAAGTATAAAACCCCGATGTAGGGATTATTGTTATAGGACCTGAAGTCCAAAACACTTAAATGTGTAATGCCAGTAGTTATTTGTACAAATGAAAAATATTACACAGTCGTAAAAGACGACTCGTTGCACGCGAAATTTTTCGTAAAACTGGCATGAAATATGGTGGATAGACTATAGTCTAAATCACTAGCTTGAGCTCTTTGATATACCAATGAGTGAGATCAAAATGTATGATTCTCATCTCGGTACTTTGAGAGTATTCTTTAATGTACCAGTTGATCGCGGTACGTTGGGATTTCAAGTAAAATGATTGTAGATTATATGTCGAAATTGATATATATTTCAATGATTGATTATACGAATCAGAAATTGTGGTTTATGAGATGCAAGAACATACATGTATAATCAATGAAAGATTCAATACAACCAGATTAGTATCATTATAGGATGATACAAATGACTCCATGATATAATATGTTGAAAGTGAAATTGGAGTGTACTATTTATGACATCTAGGAAATTGATTATTCACTAGAAATGAATATGAAAATGAATATGTTTAATTATTCACCAGAAGTGAATTCTAGATTTGATTATTCACCAGAAGTGAATTCTAAATTTGATTATTCACCAGAAGTGAAAGATGCAATCGATAAATTAGTACAACATTGCTTAATATAGCATGTTATGACATCATGAGCTATGAACAATTTATATAAAGCTCATCATAAATTATATGATTACACCAATATACTTGTGATATTCCATGAAAAGAATAAATACGCGTTGCACTCTTTTTCCCTTAGCTGAGGTTTTGTCCCACAGGGTTTTCCTAGCAAGGTTTTTAATGAGGCAACAGTTGAGGCGTATTGATGGAAATTAATGAGAATAATGTACTCTTTTTCCATTCGCTGAGGTTTTGTCCCACAGGGTTTTCCTAGCAAGGTTTTTGAGGCATCATCATATCTATCAACAAGCTATAATTCAGCCACACATTGTTATACCGGAATGATATCAACAAATGAAGAAAATCATACACATCTTATGAAGAATGTTATGATATTGACTACACGCAAGAAGATTTTCATATATACATATTCCAGACGAAAGATGATATCATTATTCAAAAGGTTCATGAATACTTGATTACACACTTCAGGGGGAGAATCATGCTGTACTCTTTTTCCTTCGTCCAGGTTTTGTCCTACTAGGTTTTCCTGACAAGGTCTTAACGAGGCAGCGGCTGTACTCTTTTTCCTTGGTTCAGATTTTATCCCACTGGGTTTTACTGACAAGGTTTTAATGAGGCAGCACTTCAGAACTTCAAGATTCAGTACATGATTTGTTCTACTCGAACGTTAAACTCAATGATTCACCATGGCCAACATCAGGGGGAGCTTCTGTACTCTTTTCCTTCGCTCAAGTTTTATCCCACTGGGTTTTCTTAGCAAGGTTTTAACGAGGCAGGAAATTGCGGAATAGGTCATTCAATGGGGAGTGTTATAAATATAATAATAAAATATGTGAATGACCAATTACCATTATACCCCTGTAAACTTTATATATTACGATTGTACCATTGTTCCCTCCTATAAATAGGAGCTATTTCATTTCATTAGAAACATACCTAATGAGAAGTTCTCTCTCATTCTCTCCTATCTCTCTATATTCTCTATTATTTTTATAATAGTTTTACAACAATCTTATTATAATAACAAAACTCTTATTTATTTATTTCCTCTAGATTTGATTAGATTTGTATGACAATTTTAGTTATTTTGATGATCGGTGACAAAAAATATGGATTCGAGACCTACGGGCTCGAATCCTTTTCATGCGCCCAACCCGGATAATTGGATCCGCTTGTCAATTTTGGGGCGGGTCCTCCACCCCTTGGCGAAAGGCGAGTCTCTGGGTGGAATAATAATAATAATAATAATAATAATAATAATAATAATAATAATAATAATAATAATATATGGGCAATAATAGGTGGAGGGCATCTTGTGACTTTAAGGGTCAGAGGAGCAGGTTCCTTAATGGTGATCTAATTAACTTGCTTAGCCTTGGAGGATAATGATGGCAATGTGGTGGATTGACTTGATCCGAATCTGTCACGCAAAAATTTAATTAGATCTATATCTACTAATTTTAGTGGCAAATATGGTTCGGGTCGGGGTTGATTGACCTTGATCAACCTTGGGAATCTTTTTTTTTTTTTAGAAATAAAATTAAAGTTTATTAATTATTATTTTTAATTATAAAACAGAATGGATCTGCTCCGATCCGTATTCGTCCTGCAATCCCCCGATCAGTGGATCAAAAAACTTTCAATAAATTCTAATAAATATCCATCGAGTTCGAGTTCGGATCGAATCGAATATTTTTGACATCCCTATTGGACGAGATTACATTTAGTTTGAAGTATTGAATCCCACGAAATATATTAGAAATTAAAAGTAATCATTCACTCTGACTCAAATTTAATTAGGTTTTTCAACTGAACCAACATGTTCCAAACTTCAGAACCCTTCCGTTCGGCGATAATGGGGCATGAGTTTTTTTTGTGGTTTTGTATTTTTTAGATAAAATGTATGATGGTAAATTGGAGAGAGAAAAGTGTGTGTTTAAAAAGTAATTTGAAAAATTGTGTAAAAAAATTGGTTATAATATGGGTTATAATCTCCATATCGAATGCATCAGATATATCATCTATGGGTTCCGCCTCACGAGATAATCCAAGAACATGTTTAGAACATCTCCAATGCACTCCTTAGATTGAGGCTGATGTGGCAATGAAATAGACAGACTTCCAGAGAACGTAAATAAATAGACGGAGAAATCTAAACTTTACTCTCCAATTGTTCCTTCTACATTTAAATTATATTGAGTGGTGTATTCAATTGGGACTTTTAAAGACTTTTGGAGACTTTAAAAGTCTAGTTGTATTCAATTGAGACTTTTAAAAACTCTCTAAAAGTTTAGGTGTATTCAATTAATACTTTTGTAGACTTTTAAAATGTCTCTAAAAGTCACGGTATATTAAATTGAAACTTTTTAGAAGCATCTGCAATTTCTATGATATTCAAATTGAGAGTGACTTTTAGAGACTTCTCTAATTGCTAGACTTTCAGAGACTTTTGGTTAAAAATTACACATAATTAATCTCAAAAATAATCTCTCATTCATCCTGTGATTTGCCAAGACTCCAAGATATCACCCCAACCCATCCCCACTACGCAGATCCCATTTTCACCTTGCCCTTGCTACACCATATCATTGCCAACTAACGTATCCTCTTTCCCCTCAATTTCAAGCCACAGATTTATGGATTCTAATCCATTCCGCAATTTTTTTTTTTAAAAATGAGTTCATTAGATGGAGTTACTACTGTTGATTTAGAAGATTGCCAAGAATTAAAAAAAGGACAAATGTTGAACCAGAGTCATTAGACCATGAAAGTGAATAGGAGTTTTTATTATTATATTATTCGATAATCTAACATAAAAATGTTGAATCAAAATTAATAAAATTAAAAAAAAAAATGTTGAATCAGACCATGAAAGTGAATAGGAATTTTTATTATTTTTTGTTATTCTAACATAATTGATCTGACATAATTTTTTATATTTTTAAAATGATTTATTATTGATATGAGAAATATGGTTTATATCGTTGCATTCCTTGTATAATTTGGATATACAAGAATTTGATTAAAATATTACATTTTACGTGTTTTTCTTTAACAAATGAAAGTTTATGAAGTTTCTGAAAGTTTTTTTAAAAAAATATAGAAGTCTAATCAAGGGAGTGTTGTAAAACTACCAAAATCTAGAACAAGAGATAGTTGGGGAGATGGAGAGAAATGAGAGAAGAATTCACATTAAGGTGTGTTCATATTACAAACTTAAGATCCTATTTATAGGGATGATCAGTGGAACAATTGTAATATGTAAAGTTTACAGGGGTACAATGATAATTGGTCATTCACATAATATTTGATTTATAACACTTCCCCTTGAATGACCTATTCCGCAATTTCCTGCCTCGTTAAAACCTTGCTAAGAAAATTCAATGGGATAAAACTTGAGCGAAGGAAAAAGAGTACAATAGCTCCCCTTGATGTTGGCCATCGTGAATCATTGAGTCTAATGTTCGAAATGACATCCAATGATAAGTAGAATAAATTATGTATTGAAGCTTGAAGTTCTAAAGTCCTGCCTCGTTAAAACCTTTTCAGTAAAACTCAGTGGGATAAAATCTGAACCAAGGAAAAAGAGTACAACTGTTACCTGGTTAAAATCTAGTCAGGAAAATATAGTAGGACAAAACCTGGATGAAGGAAAAAGAGTACAACATGATTCTCCCCCTAAAGTGTGCAATCGAGTATTCATGAACTTCTTGAACATTGGTATCATTTTTTTTTATATAATATGTATGTATACAAATCTCCTTGCGTAGCCAATATCATAACATTCTTCATAGGATGTCTATGATTTTCTTCATTTGTTGATATCATTACAATACAAAAATGTGTTGCTGAATATAGTGTATATATGTATACATATATATATATATATTTTTTGACAAAGTATTTTGTATTTTCATTTTCCGCGTATTAACAGATCGTCTCTGAGAGATCACCAAAAGATTTTCTATTATGGAATATTAAATATGCTGTCAGAGATATGATTAAAAATGGTGTCATTTAGTCAAAAGTAAATAGTAACTTTTTCAAAAGACGAGCAGTAAATAGTGAATATTTTTGAGTTTAAAAGGCTAGATAATTTCGTAGTTTAATGCATCCCAAAATAACAATTTCTTGTAAGTTTTCCTTCCTTGTACTCTTAAAAGATAGAATGATCAAAACTTCGAAAAATTAAAACTGTCTATGTATTTTGCGGATCAAAAATCGGGAAACACTTTAAGTATGTAGAATCATCAGTGCTTCTAGAGAAGAAGTTGGGAGACAGATGTATCAATCTAGTATTTGGAGGGGCCAGATTGGATTGATGGGTTATGTTTCACAATCCGCTCAAATAGAGAAAACGAAAGCGAGAGTGATAGGTGTTATACCTGTTCCTTTAGCTGATATCGCAGACAAAACATGAGGGTATAAAGTACAGATGTTATCTATCCATGAACGCATAACTTGCATGTTATATAGTTCTGATGCCTTTATTGCCATGCTTGGAGGTTTTTGTACTTTAGAGGAAATATTTAATATTACCTCTGGGTTCAACTGGGTCTCCATACTAAGCCTATTGAGCTTTTAAATGTTAACATCTTCTTCAATGGTTTACTAACATTTCTTGATTATGCTATGAAACATGGATTCATCTCTCCATTTTCTAGGATGATCCTTATTTCTGCTCAAACTATTGATAAACTGCTGGAAAAGTTACAATCATATGTTCCAATACAAGATCCAATAGGAGTGAAGATAGATTGGTCACAAGGAAGAGGTACCAAGCGAAAATGGAGTCCTATTAATGTAAATTTATCCTTGTGAATCTCCAAAATATTGTGGGTGGTAGAGTACGGAGTATTCTCACTCTTTAGACACAACTCTAATATTGATGAATATTCAAACTTAATCTTGTGAACCTCAAAAAGATTAGGAGTGATAGAGTACAGAGTATTTTTACTATTGAGACACACAAAAGGATTAGAGATGGTAGAATACGGAGTATTATTACTCTTAAGATACACCTCTATTTTTTATGTATGTTTTTTGAATCAAGAAAATAGCAGCAGAGATCTCCCATTTTTGTGCTGGTTGCAGTCTCATCTCCAATTTTTTCAGAAAAATAAAAAATTTCCATAATTACCTTTTAGCGTTGTTTGTAGCAACATCTCTTAGGAATTAAGGGTAAAATCTCGCATCAATTACTAACCACATATAAGAGTTTGGAATACTCCTTTAAATAAAATTGATCTTTTAACATAAACTCAAGTTGTAATATTGTATCAGAGCATGCAAATGTTCTGATTTCAAATCTCATATACCAAACAAGCTCTTAATTCTATATTTAGGTTTTCGATCATGACTGTCATTAGAAATTCTCGTATAGAGAAAAAGGGGATTATACCATGACAGTTGCCCTATTCGAAGCAACTTATAAAGAGTAGTTGTAGACATATCACAAGTTCACAACAACTCAAAGGAACAAAAGTGAACCAAGAAATTGGGAACTTCTTGTTAAAAATGCGTAAACCTTGCCTCTTTAGGTCCTTTTCACATTTTAACACATTAAGGTTTCAATTAAATCAATAGACCACACTATGAAAACCCTAAAACTAAATTTGACATTAATCGGCAAACGAAAGTGGAAATCAATCACGTGTCAAGTTAACTCATCAATTTCTTTATCATATTCATTTGTAAAAATAAAGATGAGGGACATAGACACACATTTGCAGAGGAACAGAAGCTCATCTTAGGATAAGTGCTAACCCTCTTTCACCTCTGCCTCAATCATTTACCCGATTAGCAAGTCACTAGTTCAACCGATGAATCATTTGCAAGGTCAAAAAGTAAAAATAAGCTTTTTTTCCTTTTATTTTATTTTATTTTCTTTTAAAGTTGATTCTGAATGAAATGTGATTTTTCCAGAAAGTACCTTAGCTTCTGTCTTCGGCGAGAACTAAGGCTTACTCCTACATTTGGTGGCTTCTATCGTAGGGATTTCGCCTGCCTTTTTAGTTTCCTATCTGGTAGTTTAGTTATCGTTGTTTCCCCTATGTTTTTTGGGGTGTTGGGATGGACTTAGCTGAAATTAGGGATTTTTGTGAGTATCTAAAACTTGAGGATATTAACAGTTCGAGGGTATCAATTGGAGCTGAAGTGTGTAGTGACGGAGTGATTAACTTGAAATCATGCTTAGTGGGTACAATTCTTGGATCCAAAATTGCAAACAGAGATGCAGTTGAAAGAGTTTTTGAATGGTGTGGCAGTTAACTAGAGGTTTCAAGGCTGATGTTAAAAGGAACCAAAATGTTTTCCTATTTCATTTTGATTCTTCGTTGGAAAGACAAAGGGTTCTAGCGGGAGGACCGTGGCTATTCAACAACCAACTTCTTGTGCTTAAAACTCCCAATGAAGAAGGTGATATCTCAGCAATGGAATTCGATATGACTGCATTTTTGGCACATCTTCTTAATGTGCCCTTAGTGTGCCATACCGATCGGGCACTCCAGGAAATTGAACAGCTTATTAGAGAGGTTCTGGAAGTGGATTCTACAAGTATGGTTCCAAGGGTGAGGATTCTACTGGATGTCACAAAACCATTGAAAAAAGGGGTACTGGTATGAATGGATGCAATGGGCAAATAATTTATTGTTCCACTCCAATACGAACGATTACCGGAATTGTGCTTCCGTTGCGGGGTGATGGGGCATCGAGTGATTGAGTGTCTAAAAGAGGGGACACGTGAAGGGGGTAGAGAAAATTTGAAATATAGTGAAAAAATTGAAGCTTCTGTGACGGGAGGAAAACGGAGACATCAATCCCCTAAGCGAAATGAAAGGGTCGGTGGAAGCTCTAGAAAGGAAGATAAAGATGGTGAGAATTCTATGAACTAGTCCAAGAATGGAATCTGAGGAACGATGGTTAAAAGAGGCTACCAGCCAAGTGTGGCAGAAAATAATTCAGACTCTAAAAGCAGCTGGGGTAATAGAACTCAGGTTGACGAGGGAGTGGCTGCAAGAATGCATGCATTGTCTACGGGGAATGAGGGAGTTAGGCTGGGTGAGGTCATAAGCGATGGGGGAATGGAAAAGAATTCAGTAACTCAGGGAAATGGAAAAGATAGTGATAGGCCACTCTTTGAGGGTAAAAGCGACAGTGTGGATCCCAGCGAAGGTAGACAATCTAGTGGTAAGAGGTGGAAGAAACTGGCGAGAGGGGTTAGAGGTCTTGATGTCTATTCTCCGGGGAAGAGATTGATGTTACCAGAAGATGAGGGTGTAAAGAACAAGGGGAAGGAAATTCCAGGAAGCAAAAGGAAACTACCCTGGTTAGGAGAGGATCAGGTAGGGGATAAAAAAGGTAGAATAGAGGAAGCACCAATGGAAATGGAGGTACTCTCTACCAATTTCAAACTGGCGAGTTCTGCAAGGCAGAACCGCCAGAAGCCATGAATTGCCTTAGCTGAAATGTGCAGGGGATGGGGAACTCCTGCACATTAACCTCCCTACGGAACCTTGTCCATACTCATTCCCTTGGACTTGTTTTCCTTTCTGAGACGAGACTATCCAGTTATAATGCAGAAAGAGTCAGGCGTTCCTTGGGATTTAGCTCAAATTTTCTTGTCAATAGAAGAGGTCGAAGCGGGGGTCTTATGCTATTATGGAAAAACGACCTAGCTGTGCACATTAGGTTGTATTCCAGAGGTCATATTGACGCAATCATCTGTATGGAAGGAGAAAAATCATGGCGATTTACTGGGTTTTATGGTGACCCTGTATCCAATAATAGAGATCAATCATGGGAACTTCTGAGGAGACTCAAAATGATGTATGATCTTCCATGGTTATGAGTAGGGGATTTCAACGAAACGATTTGTATTGCGGAAAGACTGGGTAGTAACTCCAGATCAGTACAGTTTTGCGAAAAATTTAATAATGTACTTGTGGATTGTGGATTTGTTGACCTGAGCTTCATTGGACCAAGAATGACTTGGAATAATGGAAGAGTGGGGGATGCACATATTATAGCACATTTGGATAGGGATGTCTGTAACTCGTATTGGTTTGAAAGCTACCCCTGGTCAAAGGTTGTTAATCTGCCTTTTCTGAGACCAGATCATAGACCAACTCTTGTTAAGATGGTTCGACAGATGACTGAGTGGAGGTGTGAGACGCTGCCAACACCTTGCAGATTTGAACCCTTCTAGATCCATGAAGAGGAATACCATGGTGTTGTTGAACATTCCCTATTCGGGTCGGCTGGAGTTGGAGATGGGGCGGATTCTTTTGAAAACATTAAAAAGACTCTTGATGGATGCTTAAACAATTTAAATGAATGGAGTAGAACACAGTTGGGGAATAGGAAAATTTTTTTAGCCAACTACATTTAGAAAAGGGACCTTCTTCTGAGCTTAGAAGATCCGGGTAGTGGTATGGAGAAAGTGAAGGAGCTGGAAGAAAAGATTGCAACCACGAAGGGAAGGGAGGAATCCTATTAGAGACAAAGGGCTAGAATGGAATGGATGCAGAAGGGGATCGTAATACAAAATTCTTCCACAGGAGGGCAACTGAAAGAAGAAGGAAGAACGTCCATAGAATGAAAGGAGAAGATGGAAGTTGGATTGAGGAAGAGGAACAACTTGTTAATCATATTGTGAAATATTTCCTTGAGCTCTTTACGAGTAACAATCCAATAGAGGACAACTTGGTATATGGATCCCATCATATTCATAAACATATTTCGGCACAGGAAGCCCAATCCTTACTTGAACCGTTTACTCCTGAGGACATTAAGGAGGCACTGTTCAATATTAGGACCCATAAATCCCCCGGGAATGATGGATTTCAGGCCCTTTTCTTCCAGACTCATTGGGACATTCTTGGAGGTCACGTCTCCACAGCCTGCTTAAAAGTCCTCAATGAGGGGTCCTCAGCCCGTTCAATTAACCAAACGACTGTGGTGCTAATTCCCAAGAAAGCAGGCCTAGTGTAACGTCCCGAATTTCGAGGAGCGCGGGAACGTCACTTTTCTAAATTCTTGAATAAACTTTGTTGCGGAAAAATGACTAAATATTAAATATCGCATTTATGGAATAAAAGTTTGGCGATAATTCAATAATTCAGATGGAATAAGTAAATTCGTACAAATTTATAAGAATTGAAAATTCTTGATAAAATGAAATAATTATTTCAAAGTTCACGACTTTTAAAAAAATATCAATTTGTAATTTTCCGTCATTGCCCATCACTCGCCACCGTCTCCAAAATCTGCAAAATTGTTTAAAATAACGGGTTGAGCATTTCAAAATGAAATACTCAGTAGACTCATCGCCAGTAATTAATCTACAAGATAATTGAACACGTAATCATGCAAATAATGTAGTGACATTCTTTTCTTATTCATAGGCATCACATAGTGAACGCAAATGAACACATTCTTTTCTTTTCTTGGCTAGCAGATAAGTTATGCCCAGCATAACATAATTCTTTATCTCAAAAGAGATATTCTTTTCTCATGCAATTAAGCATAAAATCACACAAATCCACATAACACATGCAATTATAATATAAATCAATTAGTGGGGGCGAGTCTACCTTAAACTTAACGAGTGTGGTTGAGCAGGAATGACTTCAATCTTTCAAATCTCCGTACGTCTCGTCTAGTCAATAAGTAAATTAGTCTTTAGAAATTTAAAGTTTAAAAATGATAAATTACAATTTGAAAGTTGAGGGACTAAAATGAATACTTTGAAAGTTAAGGGACTAAAATGAATATTTTTGAAAGTTGAGATTTATAAATATACATATATATATCATTTTAAATCAATATGAACAAAATCAAAAGACTTTAAAATATGGGGCTTCAATGATTGCTTTTAAACCTTTGGGGACTAAAATGTAAATCTTTTAAAAGTTGGGTCGGAGCTCAAAACGAATATTAAATTATAGGGCTGAAATAATAGATTTTAAAAATGAAGGGCTGATTAAACTCATTTAAAACTTAAGGGCTGAAATTAAAAGGTTTAAAGCTGAAAGGACTGAAATAAAATATTTTTAAAACATAGGGACCAATCTGAAATTTCTGAAAGTTAAAATATTTAAAATGAAACAATATCATTTATCTCTCACTTTCCTAATTTCGTTAACAGAGAGAGAGAGAGAGAGAACATGCGAGAGAGGGAAAAGAATGTTGATCGGCTGTCTCTCGCTCAAACTTGTGTACGACCGGTGATTTCGCCGGCGAAACACCGGCACCGGGTGTGACGAGCGGCGGGGTTGCAAATAGGCTAAGTTCTGGGCTGATTGGGTGAGAAGACAGTGGTTGAGTTTGCGATTTTAGGAGCTCAAATTTTTCGGTGAAAGATCGATGGCTGAGGTAAGTGTTGGGTCTAATTTTTTGGGTTTGAGCTTGATTTGGGGTTGATTTGGGACTGGGCTGTCGTGTGGTGCAGGTTGAGGTGATGGTGTTGGGGAGGTTTTTGTGTGGAAACCGGGAGTTAGGGGTGCGATTTGGGTGTGATTTTGAGTGATGGGTGAGAATGTGGAATTGGGCAGTGATGGATTCAAGTGATGAGGTGGTGGTGGCGGCTGCGGCTGCGAAGGGGTTGTGGTGTGGTGTCTGTGGAAATGATGGTGAATGGTGAGGTGGCTGACCGGTGGTTGATTCTGACATTGAGTTGGGTTGATAATGGTGGATTGGGGTGTGTCGAATTGTAGGCGATGTTGGTCGGAGATGATGAAGTTTTCTGTGTGTGTGATTGTTGCATACTGGTTTTGGAGTCTCGGCTATGGCAGTAGTAACATTGCGTGATTGTGAGGCTTGGTTCTGATGGATGAATTTGGTGGTGGTTTTGTATACAGTGTACTGGTTGTCTTGAAAAGGGTAGGCTAGAGTGAGGGGAAAGATTGAGGGAACTGGGAAAGAATTATGGGATTAATGAGTGATCAGCTTCGGCGAGCAGGGGAATGATTTTGGGGCTGAAAATGGAAATTAGGAAAAATTTCTGATTGGGAGAAATTTCTGAGAATTTGGGGTGATGATGATGGGAAAGGAAAAATTGTTTGTATGTAATTATGTGATTGAAGTTGATTAAGATGGATTGAAGAGTGATCATGGGAAAGGGAAAAGAAATGTGCTGAATATGAAAATGGAAGTTGGGGAGGAAATTTTGGGATTAAAATGAATAAAAATTTGAGAATGAATTTAAATTGGAGATAAAATATTTTGGATTTAAAATAATTTGAATTCCAAAAATTGAAATTGAACTACGATAAATTTAAATAATTTAAATTTTAACTTAAATTGGTTAGACGAAATTGTGTTGAAAATAAATAGGTAAAATCGTAGCGACACGTTTTAAATAATATTTAAATAAGTCACAGAAAATTCTTGGTCGCTACACCTAGAGCATATTTCTGATTTCCGCCCCATATCCTTAAGCAATGTTATTTACAAAATCATCTCTAAATGTTTAGCTTGTAGAATGAAAAATGTTCTTTCATCCATAATCTCTGATACCCAAAGTGCATTTATATCTGATAGACTTATCTCATACAATGCTATTATTACTTTTGAAGTTTTACATTCTATGAGTAGGCACAATAATGAAAACAAAGGATTCATGGCCCTTAAGCTTGACATGAGCAAAGCATACGACCGGGTGGAATGGAGCTTCATATATACAATTATGACACAAATGCGTTTCCCTGAGAAGTGGACTGCATGCATCATGGATTGCATTTCAAAAATTGAAATTGCTTTTGCTATCAATGGTCATATCAAACGTAGAGTGACTCCTTCTCGGGGGCTTAGACAAGGCTACCCACTCTCGCCATACCTGTTTATCATGTGTGCCGAAGCATTCTCTGCAGGTATTCAGGCAGCTGTCTCTAAGGGTGAACTATTGTGGATGAGATGCAAACGTGATGGTCCGCAGATTAGTCTTCTCCTCTTTGCAGATGACTCTATCTTATTCTCTAGAGCTGAGATTGAGGATGTAAGGAACATTTTGGCTATCATCCAACAGTATGGGGGTAGCCTCAGGACAACAGGTGAATATGCAAAAAACGAGCATCTCATTTAGTCCGAACGTGACTACGGAACGGTGCAACGCTATTGGTGAAATTATTGGACTTCACATCCTTAAGCATCATGATGTATACCTTAGCCTCCCTTCTATGGTGGGAAGGAACAAGAGGAAGACCTTTGGAGCAATCAAGGACAAAATCTGTAAGGAGGTGCAAAGTTGGCAACAAAATCTTTTCTCAGGAGTAGGAAGGGAAGTTATTATCAGGGCAGTACTTCAAGCAATCCCTACCTATGTCATGAGAGTCTTTAAGATCCCCAACAATCTCTACAATGACATCTGTCGTATCTTATCTAAGTTTTGGTGGGGGGCCACACCGGATAAAAAGAAACTACATTGGATCAATTGGAGGAGTATGTGCAAAAAACAAGAAGTACGGTGGGTTGGGATTTCGGGATATCTCCTTTTTCAACCAGTTCCTCCTGGAAAACCAAGTTTGGCGTGTTTTACAATACCCTGAATCCCTTTTGAGCCAAGTCTTGAAAAACAAGTATTTCCCAAAGTGTAGCATGATGGAGGCCGAGGTTAAACAAGGATGTTCATATGTTTGGTCAAGCTTGATTTTGGAGGTTATTGAGAAGGGATGTCGGTGGAGGATTGGAGATGGAAAAACGGTGAGAATCTTTGACGATGCATGGCTTGCAGATGGTTTGGCAATGAGAGTGCTTACCCCTTGGATTCAAGGACTTAGAATGGTGGAAGATCTGAAAACAGTTAGTGGAGGTTGGAATATTGACCTTATTGAATCTTCTTTTTTGGCCTATTGATTCCTTTTGGATTATCCAGCTTCCCCTAGGTGGCCCCAATGAACCAGACAGACTGATTTGGAATCACTCAAAGGATGGCCGATATTAAGCCAAAAGTGGGTATTTCTTACTTATGAATAATTACCGACAAGGGGATAAATGTAGTGGAATTATCTTTGGTGCTTGGTGGGGAAAGTTATGAGAACTTAATATTCTTCCAAGAGCAAAGCACTTGGTCTGGAAAATCCTTAACATGGCTATTCCAACAGTGGATAACCTTCGGCACAGACACATCCAGGCCTATCTTGAATGCCCAAGGTGCGGTTGTTATGAATTTTCTTTCCATGTTTTTATTGAATGCCCTTGGTCGAAGAATTTTTGGAAACATTTTGGTTTATGGAATATTTGGAAGGAGGCTCGGCTTGCTGGACATAATGTGGAATTTTTTGAGTTGTTGGCGGGTATGCAACGTCGTCTTCCATTACCTGTGAGGGAGAAGATGTGTATTGGCCTATGGTCTATTAGGAAAACTCGAAATGATTTACTTCATGGGGGAAAGGCCCAACCTGCAGAGTTCTCGAGTTGGTCTGCCGAGGTGATGCTACGAGATTTTAAACTTGCAAACTCAAAGATTAACTATCCTAGTAGGGTGATGGAGGATAAAAGAATTGAATGCCGGCATTTTTTGTGAAATTCGTGATCATCTGATTCGTAGTAGTTGTGGTTCTTGTTACTATATTCCTCGGACGAGGAACATGGAAGCCCACAAGTTAGTAGAATCTGCTGTCGTTACTACATGTAATCAGTTATGGGTCGATTGTAATCCTCGTTTCATCTCCTCGTTTCGATCTTCTGGGGAATGAAACCTGTCCTTTGTTGTTAATGCCATAGTCCATTTAAAAAAAAAAAGTTGATTCTGAATTAAGTTTTCATTTATTAATTAAAATATATAAATTCTCAAATTCTCTTTTTTTTTTTAAATTAAATATAAGACGTATAATTTATTATATTATTAAAGGTCTTTCATTTTTGTTTATCATCAAAATTTTGTTTGTCGTATTTTGTAAAACAAATAAATATTTAAAGTACTATTTTTTAAAATATAGCTCCTGTTTGGTATGGACAAAAATCAGAATTTTAGTAAATTTTGATAAAAGTTGATGATATGTGTGGTTGAAAATTTGTGGCTCTCATAAAATGTGTGATTAAAATTAGTTGTTATCTTTGAGTTGAGATTAAAATTTAATTTTAATAAGATCCAAACAAGGGTATAATCTAAAAGCAAGTATGAGATATACATTTCAGACACAACAATTACAGCAAATAATGGGGTGTCCCAATGGAGAGGAATGATTCTTGCGGACCTTAAGTTTGAATATTTTGTGAATTTCCAATAAATAAATAAATTTGCAAAAGAAAACCAACCTGTTCACGAGGTTTGCACAAAGGTCGGTGAATATTTTGTTGACTTTCCACAAAAAAAAAAAAAAAAAAAGAGAGAAAGGAGTATTTGCAAAAGAAAACCAACATGTTCACCGGGTTTGCGCGAAGCCCGACCGGCTCAAGGTATAATGATGGTTCAATTGTGCATTAATCCAGTTATGCTAAGGGAGCAGACCCAAATCTGTTCACCGATTCCGATCGGGCTGGCTGGTCTAATCCGGTTTAATAATGTTCTGAACAAAAACTATCAAAAACACATAATATTGTAAAGTATATGAACAAAAGCCAAAAAAAAAAAAAAAAAACCGTAATTGTATCCTCTCATCTGTACACATTCAGACATTCTTCCCAGGGAGAACGTCCTTCTGTTCATTCTCAGTAGATGGTGCCAAACACGTACGGATCGAGTACTTCTTTCACATACCTAGTTTCCTGCATAAACATGAAACATGATAATCAACTGAGGAAGTTTGAAAAAGCAGGCTTCCCAATTTAAGGGTCACATCGAGAGTTAACTAAAAGGTAAGAAACGTTAAAATTAATATTAAGCATATTCACATGTAAGTTTCAATGATGATCAACACAAGTGGTAACTAAAGACTAACGGATTTTAGTTGCTTGTTAATAAAATCTACTAGCTGTTGGCTTGACATTCAATCCCTGGGAACCATTTGGGAGAAAGAACGTACGTTATTAGTCAGTTATGTAAAGTCTTGTATCTCTACGAATATTACCTAGAATTCGAGTTCGTGTCCTTGTCTCATCCTCGTTCTTCTCAAAACTCATTTTCAACCACATTCTTCAAAATAAAATAATTAATTTTGCGCATAAATCCAAAATTATTTTCTTATTTTTTAACCATACATTCTTAAAAGAAAAAATACTATTGCAAAATACATTTTCAATAAAAAAAAAAAAAACAAAAAAAATTAATGGGACACAAACAGTGTATAAGAAAAGAAACATACAGGAAAGTAAGGGTTAATAGTACAAAACATCCCAACGTTTGACATGTATTGTGCAAAACGTCCAAACGTTTTGATTTTTGACGCAAAACATCCCAACCTTTACAATTTTTGGTAGAAGATATCATTTCTGTCAATTTTAACCCCATTTCACCGTTAACTTCAAATTGAACAGTAAATGCCAAGGGCATTTTCGTCCAAAAAAAAGCAGTCCATTCATACTTGGATAATTGGCACAAAACGTCCCTACGTTTGACACTTATTGTGGAAAAAAGTCCCTACGTTTATTTTTTTGGCGAATAACGTCCATACCTTTAAATTTTCTTGTTCATTAGTCCCCAAATTTTACTTTTATTTCAATTTAGTCATTTCGTATTTTATTTAAAGGTAATTGTCTTCAAACGTGTATAACTTTTGATCTACAACTCCGAATTGCACTCCGTTTTTTGCGTATGGTTGAATTTGGAGTTCAACGCAAAAAACGGAGTGCAATTCGGAGTTGTAGATCAAAAGTTATACACGTTTGAAGACAATTACCTTTAAATAAAATACGGAATGACTAAATTGAAAGAAAAGTAAAATTTGGGGACTAATGAACAAGAAAATTTAAAGGTATGGACGTTATTCGCCAAAAAAATAAAGGTAGGGATGTTATTCGCCAAAAAAATAAACGTAGGGACGTTTTTCCACAATAAGTATCAAACGTAGGGACGTTTGTGCCAATTACCCAAGTATGAATGGGCTGTTTTTTTTTTTTTTTTTGAGTAAAATGCCCTTGACATTTACTGTTCAATTTGAAGTTAACGGTGAAATGGGGTTAAAATTGACAGAAAGGATGTCTTCTACCAAAAATTGTAAAGGTTGGGATGTTTAGCGTCAAAAATCAAAACGTTGGGATGTTTTGCACAATATATGTCAAACGTTGGTACGTTTTGTGCTATTAACCCGGAAAGTAATTAATGAAAAGCGTGATAAAGATTTGGAGAGTAATTAATGAAAAGATGATAAAGATTCAAAAATCCACGAATATGCATGTAAGTCAGAATGCAATGATGTAGGCACCCCACAAGTAACAAAGGTTGTAATACATTCTATAATGAATCATGATACATGTACAATTTTTTTTGTATAACTTTTACTCAATGATATAGTACAATCATGTTAGTTCACACATTACATCATTTTCAAAATCAATAAATCAAAATTTACCACATCATACATTGTAAGTAGAGTTGTACAAAAAAATTGTACAAGTATCTACAACAACAGTCAATCAAAATCAAGCATTTTAGCATATTCCACAGCACGTAAATGATGTTTCGTATTTTTTTATTTGCTGAATAAATTAATTGTTGACTTTGAAACTTGCGGTTAAAATTAATTATTAACTTTGACTTGAATTAAAATTTTATTTTAATTTATCCCAAATAGGAATATAATATTAAGCCTTTTTCATTATAAAAATATGCTCACAAATTAATTTAATTTTTCTATACACTTTTTTTCACCACTTATCATAAACATTTTATAAAGCAATTATTGATTTGTCTAATATTTTATGATATATCATATTACTTTTTAATACATCACACGGAATTTATTTAGTAAGCCGAAATTTTAAATAATTGTCTAATATTCAAAGAACTGGATAAAATTTTCAATAAAATATTAATATATTAAGAATTGAAGTCAATTTACCATTTATAATTTTCCTCTAACAATATCAATTACATCAACTACTTTGAAAAATAAAATTTGTACATAAAAAATATTACTTTAACATTCATCATATATATAAGACGTCTGCTTACTACAAGTATAATCTAAAAGTGCATATCAGATATATTTTGGACCCAACAATTATATCAAATAATGAGGTGTCCCTGTGGAAAAGCACGACTCTTGCAAACCTGAAGTTTGAAGCCTAGTCGATTCAAGGGATAATGAAAGTTCAATTTTGCATTAATCCTATTATGCTAATGGAATAGACCAAAATCTGGTTCACTAAATTTCCCATCAGACTGGCTGGTCTGATGTTTAATAATGTTTTGAACAAAAACAATCAAAATCACATAATAGTGTATACTGTATGAACAAAAGCCAAAAGAAAACTGGTAATTGAATCCTCTCATCTATGCACAAATTTCTTCCTAGAGAGAAGAATAAATCCTTAATTTTGTTCCTTCTCAGTAAAAAGAGAAGATCATATACAATTATAGGTTGTAGTGTTCCAAGAAGTATGATCTGCAGTTATCATGATTCAGTTTTTTGTTAGTTTTGACTTGACCGGCGCTTCCAGAGGAGCAGAAGATTCATCATGTACAGATGCACCCAAAAGGTTAGATTTTGTAAATTGCACCAAGATCATGGTCATGTTGTCAAAACCCACGCCTCCAGCAATAAATGTGTGAGACACTGTTGACGCCACCCGCCTCTGGGATACTTACGGTTCGGCCAATACACGGATTGTCCACCACATGGTGTGGATTTGTTCCACGCGAGGTGGACGCGTCCCCAGGGGGTTTCGAACCTTGGACCTTTGGATTCGAAACCCCCTGGGGACGCGTCCACCTCGCGTGGAACAAATCCACACCATGCGATGGACAATCTGTGACCAGCCTCTGAGGTACTTACGGTTCGACCAATACACGGATTGTCCATCGCATGGTGTGAATTTGTTCCACGCGAGGTGGACGTGTCTCCAGGGGGTTTCGAAACTTGGACCTTTGAAATATATGAATTCCAAAGGCCTCCCTAGACAATTCGCTGTGTTGGCCGAGCCGTAAGTACCCCAGAAACTGGTGGCGTCAACAGACACCAATCAAATACTTATTCACAGATAAGCATGAAACATGATAATCAACTGAGGAAGTTTGAAAAGGCAAGCTTCCCAATTTAAGGGTCAGATGGAAGGTTAACTAAAAGTTGAGAAATGTCAAATATAATATTAAGCATATTCACATTTAAGTTTCAATAATGATCAATAGAAGCGGTAACTAAGGACTTACGGATTTCAGCTGTCATGAATAAAATCTACTAGCTATTGGCTTGACATGCAATCCTTGGGAACCATTTGGAAGAAGAAAGGTGATTAGTCAGTTATATAAAGTCCTCATCTCTACCAAGTATTTTACCCAGAATTATATCCTTGTTTGATCCTCATTCTTCCCAAAACTCATTTTGAACCACATTCTCCAAAATAAAATAATTTTGCACGTAAACCTAAAATTATTTTCTTATTTTTTAACTATACATTCAAAAAAAAAAAAAATGGGGCTTAAATAGAGTATAATAAAAGAAACTTATACTTAGCCCAAATGTGACATTAGTACAGTCTGACTCATAGGCGTCGGTTGTTTTGGACAATGCGTATCAGTTGTAAAAATGATACATTTAACGTCGACGCGTAAAGTCAAGACAGTACGCATCGATTGTAAAGGAGATACCTAAAGCAACTTTAAGCGTACACTACAACAAAAAATACCTTTTGCAACATTCAAAAGGCAACATTTGCTACTTAAATGTGCTAAAAGAAGGTTTACCGCAACATTTATTAATTGAATGTTGCTTTTGGTCCATATATTTGAGATTTATTCCATTTTGCAATGTTTATTGAATGTTGCTAAAAGTTCAATATTTTGCAACACTCAAATTAAGTTTTTGTAACGTTTTTCAAACGTTGCAAAAGCTTTTGCAACGTTTGAAAAACATTCTAACAAATGCAGCAAAGATTCAATGTGTGTGATTTTAATTAGAAAATGACATTTCAATACATGAGAAAATATTGGAGGACGTACAAATCAAGGTTGAGAAAACAAATCAAGGCTCAAGTAGCATCAAGTGCGAATAGAACAAGTACTATTGGCCTCCTTAGACCAAGAAATGTCGACTCTGAAGAAGTATGGAAGAAATTTGTAGAATATACCCTTTCTTCTCGATTTCAGGTAAGTAATGTTTACAAATGAATTTTTTGCTTTTTATTTGATTATTTGCTAGTTTTTAATTATTTTATTTTGTTTCCTAATACGAACAAAGTTCCAAGTTTAGTGAAATGAGAAGTAATCAGAAACTTCTCCATACAATAGATCAAAAGGGTTATCCTCGTATGACTCATGAATTGGTACATTACGAACCTATCTTGTATTGTAGAGAAAAAAATCTCAATAAATGTAATTATTTAATTTGCATTGCAGAAGAAAAAGAATCCAAATATAAAAGGGCTAAAAGTTACATTATAGAATTGATTAACGTGAGACCTCAAACTGTAAACAAGCTCCTAATTTATATCCGTTATCAAGTTTATGTTTTTCCGGAACGTCCTGTAACAAATCAAGGTGTGATTGATTCCGTCCTTTTTAATGGAAATGAAAAATGTTTTTCATTCAATTTTTCATTTTGGATGTTTGATTGAGTTTAATTTTTTTGGAAAATTTTTCAAAGTACAAACTTTTTATACGTTTTGATAAATCCAATAAAAAATATTTTCTTATGGGAAAGATATTAATTAATTTTTCATCTTACATGAAATTCATTTTCTTTTCCACCTTTCATTTTCCAAATATATAATCAAGGAAGATATTTTCATTGTTTCTTGTTTGATTGACAAATTTTTCATGCCAAACATTTTCTAGGTACAAATAAATGAAGCATGTTTTAGTTCATTTCCTTCCAAATATTTTCTCTAGCTTTAGGTGAGAAAATAAAAGATGAAAAAAGAAAACATTTCCCTTTTCCTTTTTCATCTCTCATCAAACACATCCTTAGTGTTACTTGCTTGGAAGAAATTATAATAAAAATTATAAATAAGGTCATCTTCAATCCAAGACTTTAAAATACAATCAACTTTACACTAAAATTTAGTTTTTCTTACTCTATTCTATTAACTCATTTTCAACCCAAACTTCAAATTTCATACATAATGAACAATGTCTCTTATGTTTTATTTAACTTGATTTTGATTATTATTTTATTTGAACTATTTATTTTACCATTAATTTAATTACCACATATGTCCATCTTTACATTAACGATAAAACAAAAAACATATCAAATATAATTTCGTAATTTAGTTTTCAAAATTAGTATCTTGTTTCCAAAAATGCTCATGAATCAAAGCATTTTGAAGTGCAATATGAACCTCATAATCTTTATTCTAATGGTGGTGAGCAATGAACTCGTGAAAATGAGTATTTTAAATGTTAATGTCGTCGTACAGCTCATGGTGTCTCAAGTTTCTAATTTATTGAGTAATCTATTATTGTTTAATTTAATTCTAATCTATTGTTTGAATTTATTTTATTATGTGGTAAAAATACTGTTCAACTTAAAACTACAAATAAAATAAATTCAATAATTAAATGAAAGAACTGTGTTTCCTAAAAAAATGGCAATAGGAATTATATTTCAAGTTTAGAGGCAAAATTGCCAAAATTAAAGTCTGGACCAAAATAGAGTCGTTACAGTGCAACGCCAACTGTATTTTGCAATTCGCTTTGCCATCCTTGTTGGAGATGGCCTAATGGGTCCAAAGAAATTTGCCAACAATAGTAAGTGACTAAGTGTAGAATATGATCTTATTATAGTCATAAAACTCTTATTTATTTATTTCCTCTAGATTTGATTAGATTTGTATGACACTTTTTGTTATTTTGATGATCGATGACAAAAAAATGATGGATTCGAGCCCCACGGGCCCGGATCCCTTTTGTGCGCCTGACCCTGATAATTGGATCCTCATGTCAATTTTGGGGCGAGTCCACCCCTTTTGCAAAAGGTGAGTCTCGGGGTGGAATAAAAAGAAAAATACAATAATAATAATAATAATAATAATAATAATATGGGCAATTACAGGAGGGCCGCCGGTGACTTCAAGGGTCATAGGAGCGGGTTCCTTAATGGTGATCAATGAGTAGAAGATTAACTTGCTTAGCCTTGGATAATAATGATGGCAATGAGGTGGATCGACCTGATCAATATTCGTCAAGCGAAAATTTGATTCGATCTATATCCACTAAATTTTGTGGAAAATATGGTTCAGGTCGGAGTGGATCGCCCTTGATCAACCTCGGGAATCTTTTGTTTTTAGCAATAAAGTTAAAGTTTATTAATTATTATTTTTTATTTATAAAATAGGGTGGATCGGCTCCGATTCGTATTCATCTAGCAATCCCTTGATCCATGGATCGAAAAACTTTCACGAAATTTTGATAAATATCCATCGAGTTCGGATCGAATCGAACATTTTTAACATCCCTATTGGAGGAGATTACATTTAGTTTGAAGTATTGAATCCCACGAAATACATATTTAATATCTAATCTAATCTAATCTATATATCTATATCTATATCTATATATCTATATAATATATAAAAGTAGTTGGGTCAACCCCAGTCAACTTCACTGTTTCCCTCCAAAACTCTTGTGCTATGTGCAAATTTTATTTATTTATTTTTCCAATTTTTGGGGATTTTAATATTTATCATGTTCACACTACTCATATCCCCCATCAAATAATCAACTTCAAACCCCACTTCAAAAATAGTTGGGCATTCAATATTTATTTATTATTTTCAAAATCGCTGACGTCTACTTACAGTCTTCAATATTTATTGTGTTTACATGACTTCTATTTCCCGCCGCCTAATTACACTGGAAAGCCAGTTATTTTTTTTTTCTTCCTTTTTTCCTTTTTCAGAATTTGTTTCATTTTTTTTCCCTTTTTCAAAATCTGTTTATTCATTTTTGTTTTCTATATCCTTTTTTTTTTCCATTTCCCTATATACAACCTCTTTCATTTCTGTTATATATAATTATTATGAAGATATACAAAATAATAAAAGATTCAACTAAAGGGTTATTTCTTTGAAAAAATGTGTACTATTTAACATGACCGCTCCACTCCACCTTCTATTTATCACGTTTTATGATTCAAATTTTCTAATGTGGTAGTAATGCTTATTAGTTATTAATATTACAAACCAGTTGAAAATTAAAAATCGTAAATTATTTTTTGAAAAAGTAAAAATGATTGACTCTACTCTTTTTTTCAAGACATGTGATATTTTTAGTCGTTGAACATAGATTTGAGTTTCTGACAAAAAAGAAAAATTATTAAAACAATAATATTGTAGAGAAAATTTCGAAAAAAATATAGAATGCAAAATTATTTTGGACTAATAAGAGGATTTGTTAATAGTCTATTTATATTATGTTCTAGATTTCACTGTTGGGGTTGCAATGCGTTAACTAATGTTGGGCTAATTAAAATAGTTTTGGGTTGAATAGATATGTTAATTGTTTCGGCCGTTGAGTGAAGAAAAAACATATTATTCATGGGTCAGTATATATATTTAATGAAATTGTATATCACATTGTATAAAAAATAATAAAAACAAGAAATTAGAATTATTAATTTTTTTTTTTAAATTTGCTTTTACCGAGAAGTTTTTTTTTTTTTTTTTATGATATAAGAATGATAATTTGTTTGATTTTACTTATTTATATTTGGCTTTTTTGTGTCAAAACCTCTCTTTTCATAAAAAAAAAAATGTGTTCTTCTAATGTTTTCAATCTTAGAAATAAATATTTGTGTTCAGTTATACAAATCCAAAGTAAAATTTTCAGTTAAAAATTATGTCGAAATTTTTTTACAAGATAATATTCTCTCTATCCTAAAAAAATAGTCCACTATTTCTTTTTTGTCCGTCTCAAAAAGATAGTCTACTTTATTTTTTAAGAGTGAAATTAATATTTTATATTCCATTTTTTCCTTAATTTATGTGAAAATGAGTAGAATACTATCTTTGTGGGACTAAGGGAGTAGTAAATTATAAATCACATCATACATATAGTTTTTTTTTTTTTTTTTTTTTAAATAATCTTATTTTTAGTTATTTAGTACTGGAGCTCTTTTTTATAGCTTATTATTAAATTATTAAATATTTTTATAGATAATTACATTTAATACGTAATTAATTTCTTACAATAATTGTGATATTTTATTGATCTTAATTTTATGGATAAACATTTGGTTCAGTCATACAAATCCAATGTCAAATTCTCAATTAAAATTATATCTAAAATTTATACACATTAGTATTTTTATAAATCACATTGTATTGAAATTTTTATAAATAAATAATATTTTTAAGTTATTTATTACATATACATATTAAAGTTCTTGCCTATATTGCATTATTTATCAAAATTATTTCAATGACAATTACATTTAATTCTTAATTAATTTTTTATTCCAAAAAGTTTCATATCACATTTTTTAACATTAACGGTTAACAAATTTATCTATATTGTTTGAAATGATATATTTATTAATGATTTTTTATCTTAACTGTTAATTTTAAAATTTCAAAAATTAATTAACCATACCAAGAGATTCTTTGCTATATTTTAATTCAAATTTTATGATTTTTTTCACAATAATATATAAATTGTCTCCCAATTTACTAAATTAAAAATTGAGATGATCAATAGTAAATTATAATTTCAATCAGAAAATAATTACGTTGCATAAATATTGAAAATCTAAAATATCATAAATTTGATGCAATATCTTTGTCAACCTCGCAATTTTTTTAATTTTTATTATTATTATTATTATATGTTGTTTTTCATTATCAATGGTCAAAATATTGAATTTTATCTTTTATATGCATGGTCTCTATTATTAACTTTTTCATCTATTATTTGAATGTTCAGAGTGCATGAATACTGGAGATCTTACATTTAAGTGTTCATTTTGCAAGAAGAATTTTTGGTTCGAGGAGATAGTAAATAATCGTTACAAAACTTGACGATCATATTCTATAAGGTCAAATTCTATCTGATAGTAATGCAAGACATAAGTTCTTTATTACAAGAATATCGTTGAGCCATTCGAATTTTAGGATACTTATTAGATTTCAAAAAAAAAAAAAACAATTTTCATTGATGGTGTCATATGCCATGACTATCAATAAGAGTCAGGTACAATCATTTTTGCATGTATGACTTCTCCCTAAAATTTTGATGTTTATACATGAAACTAATAAATGATGAACTCATTTCTTATTTGTGAATGTTATTTATTTTGTTTAAGGATTCATTTAATTTCGAATAGGATTATTTTTATTTAGACGTTTCTTCTCGTGAATCGCACAGGATGATTCATTAGTACTATATTAAAGAAGAAAAGTCCTCAAAGTTTTCCCTGTTTTTATCATAAAAAAAAATGAAAAAAGAAAGAAAGAAAAAGAAAGGAAAGAAACCCGCCCCCAATATATTTTTGAATTTTGAATCAGTCATGCCTAGCCCCGTAAGTTCTTTTCTGCAATTTTATATCAGATCATATCAGATTTTGGTCTAAAATGAAATTGCGTCAAAGCTTCCCCCAAAAGCTTTGTCCAAAGGAAACACCCAGTACAACTACCATCCCTTCTCTTTTCGATGTTCTCTCTCCGCTTCTTTTCTTAAAAGGGTCTCTCTCTCTCTCTCTCTCTCTCTCTCTCTCTCTCTCTCTCCGCTTCTTTTCTTCACAGCGTCGCTCTTCTGCAAGTGGAGGGATTTTTTTTTTGCTACGCTTTGTGTCATTGCTTCTCGGCTGCTTGTCTTCGTCCCCACTGCCCAGGTTACCTCATTCTTTTACAGTCGGGGCACTAGGGTTCAAGTTTTTTCTCTCTTCAATAGAGAGCTGCGATTTTACCTGATTTCTCTCTATAAGATTTTGCTACTGGACACATCTATGGTGACTTCGAGTCGATTTTTGTTCTGTGCTTATATTGATTTCATTAATTATTAATTTATTCGATTTTATTGAGTTTCAGGAGAAATCGAGGGTGGAATTGGAGCTAAGGCTATTAGAATGTGCTGCTTCTTTGTAAGTTATTTGCCATCAAATGCTGCTTCTTTGTTAGTTAATTGCAAAATGAAAATGTTGGGACGATATGTATAGATATTTAATTTTATCTTTGAATTTTGTTTGAAAATTCTGTAGAGTTTTTTCTCTATTTTATTACAATGTTTTCTTTAATGAACTTTTTTTTTTGATGTGAAGACTGAAATGAAGATATTCCTTCTGACATTTCTTCAATGAAAGATTGCAGGATTTAGTACCTCATTGTTTTAAGTTGCTTGGGATTTTCATGAGGATACAAAGTAAAATCGTAGTGATGCGAACCCCTTCAGTATATTGACCGAAAATTTCCACAACAACTTAATATAAAACCCAAGAAAGCTAAAGTGGTAAATAAAGCGATAAACACCTTAACCCAAATTTAAATCTAACCCAAAATTCAAGGATTAAAGTAACACTAACCCAATGGGAATCAACCAAACAAATCTCAAGGTGGCGGAAAATAAACAACAACATAAGAATAATAATACTCAAGTAAAGTTGATTAACTTCCAAGAAAAATATAAGAACAAAGGAGGTTTAACCTTATCTCAAAAGGAGTCTCTCTAGACTAAGCTCTCAAGAACATCACAATGAACAACCAAGTTATGTTACAAATTAAAAAGAATATGTATATAATGTACAAAATGGGCAACAGGTGCAAATTCGGAATTTGCAAGAAAAATCCCGTTTTTGTGAAACGGAGTGTTTCGGTCGACCGACACTGTCGACCGAACCATTTTCGGTCGATCACATGGTAGACCAAAATGGGACTTTCGGTCGACCAATCCTCATCCGAACGCGACTGAGGCAGCCTTCAAAAATCGTCTGCAGAGTTTCGGTCGACCGGAATGACTTTCGGTTAACTGAAATTGGCTCAGCCCAATTTCTTCTACTTTTTGGCTCCAACTTTATTCTTGGCTAGCTTTTCTTAACTTTGATTACTTGTTTAGCCTCAAATCTTGAACCTCCTTGGCATCGGATCTCATCATGGGTCCCATAGGATTGCGCATCGAGGTTTGACTTTCTCGGTTTTCATCATCCCCTCCCTCTTGAAAATGATTCGACCTTGAATATTTCTTGAGTGCACTGTCGTGAGACTCCTTGAACTTTGATCTTGCAACATTTTGGATCACAGGTTCATGCGATGAAGTTGGACCTTCGCGATTCTCATCATCTCCTCCATCTCGAAAGAGATTTGACCACGAATCGACACCTACAATAAAAGAATATAAAATTCAGACACAATAAATGTAACTGAAATTTCATACTCACCGTACAAAATAATTTGTAGGCGTTGCCAAGAGCTTGAGATGTGCCAATACCGCAGGGTAGCATTTTGAATTTTATTCGATCGGGAACCCGTTCTCCCCTTTAAAAGAACCATATCCAACCACCCAGATCAAATACGAATCTCCTCCTACCATGGTTGGCATGGGAAGTACATTGTATGCCAATCCCCTCAGATGGAGGCGTGAGCCTCTTGCGAAGGGGCTTAACCAGATTTGCTTTGTTATGCCCCCCCCCCCCCTAAACTAACCTTTCCATCAATAAATAAGTACATCAAGCTCAAAAGAGTTAGTAGGCTAGGGCCATAAGCAACATCAAGTGGAGAAAATTTGCTAATAGGATGAACACTTCCATTGCAAGCAAATTTAACAACCATAAATTGAGCATCATTTTTATACAAATGCACCACTCCCCCAAAGAAAAGATTCATCATGTTGATAGCAATGTTGGTTTCATGACATGTAGTAAAATATGAAAGTTTAATACCCCTACCAACATCCACGAAATTAGCATCATTTATTTTCTTTAGTCTAAGTAAACCCTACAAAAACTCCATAGAATGATTAATCCAAGGTTTACTGGGAACGTGCAAATGTGTGTATAAACTTAGATTTAGCCATTTTGAACGTTCGGCCTTTACCACAAGTGCAAACATGTTTATCACAAATTTTCCAATGAGGCCAATAAAAGCGATCACAAATTATTTCCACGGCCCCCTTGGTTTCAAAGTGCCCAATCAAACAACCAACATGCGCCTCACTCATTAGAAATTTGCACATGGCACATTTAAAATCAAACAATCCAACTTTCCAAAACAAATAGTTATCATGCCCATAAAATCCATCGAGATATCGCTCACAACATGATTCATAAATATTTAACAAATTTGAAATATTGACATGCATGCCCTTAACATGTTCAAAATAAAATGAGGAGGCATCAAGAAATGTTAGAAGTGAAGTCCTTTTATCATCAAGACATCTCAATAAATTTCTCCCATGGACTCCCTTAATTAGCAATTTCTTTAGAGAGCAAATATGTACGTCAAGCATATTTTCACAAAGTAAGAATTCAACATGCCCATGAAATGTACTAAATGCAACATTTTCGCAAAAGGATTTTGTATTTATGCAATTGGGCATATGCAAAAAGTTGCATTTACAGATTAAACACTCATCATGACAGTGATCCTTACCACATGTTACATTTTCACAAGTCCCCAACACACTTGTCAAATCTACATCAAGATCATACAACCCTCTAATGTATTCAAAATACAATAACCTTGCATTCAAAGAAATGTTAGGAGCATACCTCCTAGATGTTGCATTGGTTATCCCATTTTCTTTACCTCGGTTGTACTCGTTGTTGTAGGAAAATGTTTCCATGAATTTCTTCCATAAGGCATGATTTGGGAGTTCTTTGTTGCCTTGATAAATTGGCCTCACAATTTCCTGCAACAAAGAAATAACTAAACTAGGGAGGGAGTTGTTAGAGTATTCAAGCGTAAAGAACATTTTGGAGAGATCTCTTCTCTCAATTTCTTTGGTGGCACTCATCTCTTCCTCACCTTTTTCTGAGGTAGAATCCTCAACCCTCTGTTCCTCTCTCACCTCTCCTTTTTTCTGGAGTCGTGGCTCCAACCCTCATTGCCTCTCCTTTTTCTAGGGACGTGACCCCAACTCTCATTGCCTCTCCTTGTTCTAGGGACGTGGCCCCAACTCTCATGCTCTCATTTTGCCTCTCTTTTGTTTCTTCCTCAATTGGCTCAATCAAATTTTCGTTTTCTTTCTTCGTTTCTTTTTCTTTTTCTTTCTCATTTTCTTCTTCAAACTCCTTCTTGAGCTTCATTTGATCTTTGCATACTTCTTCTGAGCTCAAAGATAGGATCACAACCTTTTTTCCATCCATTTGGAAGCTACACCGGTTCCTCCTCCTATCATGATTCACATTTCGCTCACATCGCCAAGTTCTTCCCAAAATTATGTGAGTAATGTGTAAGGGAACCACATCACATAATATTTGGTCACTATAAGTACTAATGTGAAAAGTAAGAAGAACTTGTTCACTTACCCTCTCCTCCCCATAGTCATTCAACATTTGCAATATATAAGGACTAGGATGCTTCATAACCGGTAACCCCAATTTCTCCACCCTACTAGCACTCACCAAATTAGTACCAATCTCCCCATTTATCATGAGACTACATGGTTTATCACTCACTAGACACCTAGTGTAGAAATTATCCTCCCCATGTTCCTCCATCTCATTAGCATGGGCCAAAGATTGTGGTGGCCTAGCATTCATCTCCTTCACTACTTCTCTACTTCCACTACCGTCCCTCCTATGGAATGATGAAGTCTTCATTTACTCAATATTAACCTTCTCATCCATCTCATCTCCACTCCTATCTACGCATTCTCTTATTCTTCTACCCATTCTCCAACCTCCTTCAACTTCCCTTTCATTATCATCCCTCCAATGGAATGATGGACTCTTTTTTTTTGTTCTATCAATATTATCATCAATTCCATCTCCACTCCTATCTACCCATTCTCCTCTTTTCCTATGCATGCTCTCATTTTGTTTACTATCCCTTTCATCATCCCAAACATCCATTCTAATTTTCCTATTCAAACTCCCATTTTGTTTTCTAACTCCATCCCTATACACAATGTCCCCAAAATTATCTCTCACCCTTCTTCTACTACACATCATTTCTTCACCTCACCTATTTGATGTACTCTCCCCTCTTGTTCCTAAATTTTCCAACTCACCCCCAATCTCCTCAATTTGTCTAGCCATGGTGGTTGAAAGATTTTGTAACCAGTACTTCAAGTCTTGAGTTTGAGTATTGAAATTTGACATGGTGTGCAAGTGTGAAAGTGTTCTCACAAGAATATTTTTCACTCGTATTTCACTCAATTTAGGCTTTTACCCTCTAATGAGCTCACCACTCTTGCCTTTTTCCACTCAAAATCTCCTTTCTCAAGTTCTCCAAGGAAGGTAATCAACTAAATCACAAAGTATAATTCTTATGAAGTTAAGGATCACAAACAAAGAAGAAGGAAATTATAACAAGTAAATACAATAGCAAGTGAAATTTATGTGCTTGCTAAACTCAAAAAGGAACAATATTTAGGTGGGATAAGATGCTATGATCACAATTTCAACAATGGGATTGAATAACCACAAGTATTAGATAAGGCATAGATGTAGAGCAATAAGTACAAGAGTGTAAATTTTCAATGAGGCAATTTATTAAACACTTTGTACTCAATCTTTGAATGACCTTGAATGTGTATAATGTGGATATATGAATACCCCCAACAACTCAAATGTGTCAAGGAATGAATGATCAACAATTACCCAATGTATGGAGCAAGTGATATATGGGATACAATGTTGATAATACAATCTCAATTATGGGAATTGGATAGCTCCAAGTAATTAGCAATATATGGGTATTGAACAATAAAGCACTAATGGAGTATTTTTCTTTGGGACAATTGATCAAACACTTTACGTACACAATTGAAAAGTGTAGGTTTTGTAGTGAATGAATAATGGAATTCCCCCAACAAACTCACAATCAATATACCCAATACATGGAATTAACAATACACATAGGCATATAAATTTTCCCCAATTTTTCTCAATTTTCGGATTTTTTTTTCTAACAACAACAATAATGTAAATGATAGATTTATCAAATTAGAGCCAAGTTCTGATACCAAATGATGCGAACCCCTTCGGTATATTGATCGAAAATTCCCACAACAATTTAATACAAAACCTAAGAAAGCTAAAGTGGTAAATAAAGCGATAAACACCTTAACCCAAGTTTAAATCTAACCCAAAATTCAAGGATTAAACTAACCCTATCTCAATAGGTATCAACCAAACAAATTACAAGGTGGCGGAAAATAAACAACAATACAAGAATAATAATACTCAAGTAACGTTGATTAACTTCCAAGAAAAATACAAGAACAAAGGAGGTTTAACCTTACCTCAAAAGGAGTCTCTCTAGACTAAGCTCTAAAGAGCATCACAATGAACAACCAAGTTATATTACAAATGAAAAATAATATATAATGTACAAAATGGGCAACAGGTGCAAATTCGGAATTTGCAAGAAAAATCCCGTTTTTGTGAAACGGAGTGTTTCGGTCGACCGACACTGTCGACCGAACCATTTTCGGTCGATCACATGGTAGACCAAAATGGGACTTTCGGTCGACCAATCCTCAGCCGAACGCGACTGAGGCAGCCTTCAAAAATCGTCTGCAGAGTTTCGGTCGACCGGAATGACTTTCGGTAGACCGAAATTGGCTCAGCCCAATTTCTTCTACTTTTTGGATCCAACTTGATTCTTGGCTAGCTTTTCTTGACTTTGATTACTTTTTTAGCCTCGAATCTTGAACCTCCTCGGTATCGGATCTCGTCATGGGTCCCACAGGCTTGCACATTGAAATTTGACTTTTTCGGTTCTCATCACATAGTTTATTCCTTGGGAACATTGAAGCAGCATTTAGGTCACACTCCCTCAATCTTCATTTTGAGGCTCCAGGAAGCTCTAAGAATAGTTTTATTTTGAGAGCATCTATATATGTCATAATTTAGTGATTTTGAAAAGAATCTAAGAATAATTTTATTTTGACCAATTGAAAAGCAGAGGTGGTCATACGCATTTGCAAAGCAGTTGATTGAGAGGTTATTCTTTTTGTATTTTTCCCCAATTCAGTTATTTGAAAGCAAATAAAGAGGGATTTTGGGAATTGTTGTAGTATTATTAAAAATTATTGTGAAAATACTGGGGCAAATGGATTTGGAGAGGCAGATAGAAAACAACACCATTCAATCTTAGACAGTCACAGTAAGATTTGTCTTTTCTTGCATAATATGGAATGATTTAGGTGTTTTTTTGCATAATGTTGAACTGATTTTGGTCTTTTCTTGCAGGAGTCAATGAAGATTCTAATGCAGTTTGTAAAGACGCTCGATGTATTGAGATGGACAGAGATTTTTCACACAGTGAGATTGATGGAAGTATGTCAGCACTGATGGAGTCTAGTTATAGCATTTCAATTTCCACATTTTCATACTTTCTGCCCATTAATATTTGTTCCACATTTAAACAGCTGCATCCGGGGGTATAAATTTGGCAATGAAAATTTGGGATAATTGGTGAAAGGAAAGTGGTAGAGAAGTGTGGCACAGAAGGGTGTTTTGAGAAGTTTTTTTTCATCTGAATTGTCTTTCTTCTTCTTAGTTCTGAAGTGCACAACATTTCTACTCCACTCCACTCCAGCCAGCTTTAGCCACCAGCTCACAACCAGAAATACAGTTGCCCATTTTCAAAGGTAAATTTTCCCCTTTTAGAAAAATAAATTCTTGGTTTGGAGTATCATGAATCAGTCATATTTCTTCTTCTTGATTCTGCCACAATGATTTTTTGCACTCTGAATCAATGTTGCCGGCCAGAATGCTTCTTTAGTTATATACCCAAAATATCTGTAAATCCAATCCGAGAACAATATTGTCACTTTCTTTCTATTTTTTTCCCTGGCCTAGCATGACAGCGCCAACAATTAGATACATGTATAATATTCCACTGTTTATTTCTGTTTTGTTTTATGGGGGTATTCGTCAATACTCATTGTTTGTATATACAATTTTGCGTTTAGGATTGATTGCTGCAACAGTAGGTTTGACTACGGAAGCTGCACAACATCTTGAGGTAAAAATATCAAAAATTGATAAAGATCTCTTAACCACATGCTGAGGATGTACCACATGCTAAGGATGTTAGAAGCTTGCACGTTAATAGACGTTTATACTGTGATTTCTGTGATTTTCTGTTGATGGAATGTACTTAAAAGTGATATTTTAAGCTATTTTTAGGCTATACTAATTGAAAGATGCTAATAGAGCAAGTCCAACTGATTTTCTCTTTTCAATACAAGTGGAACTTCTCAAATTTAGAGCTGAGTTGCCCAATGTAAATTGTCGTTGATTAATTTCGATTTGCGAGATTTATGTTGAACTATCCATTGTTTCTATTGATAGCAGGTTGCATTTGAAGAAGTTGGGCTGTTATACAATCAAATGATCTACCTCTTTGGATGTACAATGTGTAAGTGGAATTTAAAACTTGACTTCTTCCTTTGCACTTTGTAAAATCACACGCATTGTACAATTTGAAGTCAATAATTGCGTCAATGCATCTACTCAACTGAAGTCCAATATCTCTTTTGATACTATCTGTTGGAGCTTTCTTTCTCAAGGTTATATTGCTTCCATTTTTGTTTCTCAATTTTCTCAGTTTGAGTTTATTATGTTTTAAAAGGGTGAGGTGCATTTTTTTGATTTGCTGCCATTTTATGTCTGCACCAGCTACTAAAACATTATTTTTGGAAGATTTGACAAATCTGGTGGAGTCAGGAAAAATACCAATGACAAGAATTGATGACGCAGTTGAAAGAATCTTGAGAGTGAAGTTTGCTGCTGGCCCTTTTGAATTTCCCCTGAGCAATGGATCTTTCCTGGATACAGTTGCCTGTGATGTGAGTTCACAATCTCCACAGGATGGATTATCTCTTCTTTTTAAATTTTATATTATAGTAACGCAAGAATTAATAAAACAGAAGGTGAATACATTTTAAATGCTTAAATGGCATTTTTGAATCAGCAGAGGCATCTAATTAAGACAAAAAAGGGTGGGAGGAAATTTTTAAAATGGAATTGGTGTGACATTGAGTGGACTAAGACAACCATAGGAGACAAATATTGTTCCTATGGTTTAATAAAAGTGTATTGTGATGTGTCTACGAAATTTAAATCCTTTCTTTCTCTTTTTTATTCTCATTTCTTGGGAAAAGTGTGAGTATTATATTGAAGATACTTGGTACTCCTCAGCCAATGTACAACTGAAAGAGAGGCTCAACAATATGGGATGGTAAAAGTTGTAAAACTCCCATTTATGTCAGAGGGATAGAATTTAAAACTGATGATCTTTGTTAGGAAGGTTGGACAAATTAACACCTCTAAACTGGGAGATAATTAACCTCTACTAACCAAAACCTTGATATGATGGGAGTTCAATCACCCAAAAGTAAGTGTTTAATATTAATCATAAGTCATAATCGAAGATCCTAATTTTATTTAATGAAGACATATATTTATAGTTGATTAGAATACAATTCAAATAAGTTTGACCTAGACAAGTTTATCCAAAAGCAAGAGATATTGCAGAATTGCAACGTACTAGGCTAAAACAAAATGGAAATGATTTTTGCTTCTTTCATGACCCTTTTTTTTAAGGAACAAAGCTTTACCTTTTAGTATATCATCTTCATGCTTTTGTTCTGACCATTTAGCATAAGAGCTTGCTACTCACTTTTCAGGAACAGTGCTTCATGGCTTCCCATTCTAGCAAAACATTATGAATCCCCTTTCTTCAAAGGAGCTTTAGTTGTCCTTTTTGATTTTGAATGGGTCTGGCGGTGTCACAAGATCAATCTAGTAAGTAGCGATCTTTCTAACCATCATTTCATCGTTATTTTCTTATTTTATCAACTGGAATGTCAATTTTATACTCATATTTTAGGTTAGATACAAATCTGACTGAGGAGTTGTATGTGATTATTTGTTAGTTTACTGTAATTTATATGGTTATTTGTTAGTTTAGTTTCATTTATTTTTCCCTCTCAGTTTCATTTTTGGCATGGAATGATTTATTTTTCTTTAGTTAGTTTGTTGAATTTTTTAGTGCTATTTATCTTTCTTCCTAGGCAGAAGCTCATTTTTTGGGCTTTTTGTAACACTGGACTGGAATAAGTATGGATTCTTGGCCATTTATTTCGCCCACTGCTTTTAATTTTCACTTTTCTCATTTTTTATTAGGAAATGACTAAATCAATGATATGTTCTTTCCAAATATTTTAGTTTACAAATATATCAAATTTGTTTATCCAGAAAGATAATTATCATAATAGATCGTAAGATTAATTTTTAGCTACGAAGTTGATATAAGCTTATAGCACTGATTTCATAATATGTTTATACACTTTTATGCTCAACTGCACACATCCTTAAGATTAAGCAAATGAACAATGGTCATTGTAATTTTTGTCTATAATCCTTAACCATTTTTAATTTACAGAAAATTTGGCACATTAAAAAAAAAACTACAGTAAGATATTTGGAGGAACTTAAAGATATATGATTGGTTGAAATCAGTAAGTTATTTCTTTCTTTCTTTATTATTGATTGTAACTTTTGTTTTATGAAATTTGGGTGATGCTAATATTACAGGATTTGAGAGATCTTCATGTCTTTTAGCCCCTGCATTGATTTAGTACTTTGATGCATGGTTTTAAGTTTTAATACTTCCCACCATTTCGTCCTACTCATTTACCTTTTAAAGGAAATTGAAATAAAATGGGAGAAAAATATAAGATTTTCAGTATAAATACTAAAATTCAAAAGAAGGCATGATGGTATATTGTGAGTTATTGATATAGGTATATTAGTAGAATAGTTTTAGCTAGAGCCTAGAATGAAGAGAATAACATGTATTTTGATAGGGTAAAATATAAGTCTACATGTAAATATGTCGAAAGTATTAAGCAAGAAAGATACTTTTGTTCAGAACGATATTATCATATAAAGTTAGGAATTGTTTTAGTTAATTATTTACATTCTAGAACAATTCTGGAATTATGTTTTTTCCGGATTCATTATGTAATCGTGAGTTGACAATTTAACATGGGGTTTTCAAATTCTGATCCTTACAGACCTAATTTTTATGCATCTTCTATTGTTATAGGTTCTCGGAGTAATTGATTGGTGTTTATGTTTGCAGTGTCCACATCATCAATATACAGTTGAAGCTCTATAGTTTCCTGATATTCTATAGAAAATTGTAGTCTAAATTTGTACTTCATGTTGACATTATATAACGTTTGTAAAATATTAATAATTATTGTAATATAATATTATTTTTTATGTATTTGTATTTGTTTATTTATGTTTAGACATTAAATTTTTACAAATACTTATCGATAAATTGTGGAGAGTTCATTTGTTTGCAATTTCAAAGAAAATATTCCTCATAGATTTGTTTGCATTTTCTAGGTCTTTATTTGACGTTACTATTGTAAAACTTATGAAAGTGCTATTTGACCTTTAGAAATTTCAGGTCTTGAATTGTGGTTTCTATGTTAAATTTTCTATGCAAGTTTGATTTTTTAGATTTTATTTTAAATATTGTGTATATCTAATACCGTGCATCGCATGAGTGATAGAACTAGTACATAGAAATTAAAAAGTAATCATTCACTTTGACTCAAATTTAATTAGGTTTTTCAACTGAACCAACATGGGTCAAACTTCAGAATCCTTTTGTTCGGGTTCGGCGGCTATGGGGGAACAGGTTTTTTTATATTTTTTAGATAAAATGTGTGATTGTAAATTGGAGAGAGAAAATGTATGCGGTTAAAAAGTGATTTGAAAAATTATGTAAAAAAAATTAGTTATAATATGGGTTATAACCCCCATACCGAACGCATCAAATACATCGTCACTGGGTTCCGCCTCGCGAGATAATCCAAGAACATGCTTAGCAAAGAAAATTACTTGTTGGAAAAGCAAGGTAATATAAATTATTATTATTAGTATTATTATTATTATTATTATTATTATTATTTTATTTTTTTTATTTTTTTTTAACTACAAAGAAGACTTCTACTGTGTTTCAACCTTACCGAAACTTTCTTCAGCAGCTGCCCTTGCAATAGATTTGAACATCAAACCAGATCCTTTTAACTTCATTTCCATGAGCTTTTCAATATGTTCAGCCATTGAAGGGGAAAGATAATTGGTCCAATCTCCGACTTCTTCCTTCCTGAAATATGAACTATTTTGAATTACACCTCTTTTGCCAAACCTATTTACTTCCAAACTCTTGAGATTTTCAAAGCTGCAGAGTCTTGATATTTATTCTACGACCCCTTGTTTATCTTCCTCTAATGAGAAAGATAATCCAATAAATTCAGCTATCTTCTTCGCACTAAACACAATATCCTCTTTCAGATCCTCGTATTTCAGAAACAACACCTTCCCAGACCCAGAGTTGTTCAAGCTTGCGTTCCAATTTCCAATCATATGATCCCAAAACGGACCGAAAGGGTGAATTCCTCTGCAAAACATTTCAAAGGTTTCATCGACGGCGAGTGGGTCAGCATCTTTTTCTAGTCTATTTTCGAGCAAGAAATGGCGATGGGAGATGAACTGATCCAAGGGATTCCTACAAATGTAAACTACACCCGACACTTGGATTCAAGAATGGTATTGGGAAGCAACTCGTAAGGCATGTGGGTCGAAAACATTCTTGGACTGGGAATGCTGTCAAGATCATCATCAGGATTATCATTTTCCCAATAAAGATTGAATTCAAGAAAAGGTACAAGTGAATGAGGGTTTGACGTGAGTAAGGGGGTTTGATCAATAGAATAATTGTCGCGATTGAAGATGTTGAAGATGAGAGCTTTCAACCAGGTGGTTCCTGATTTGGGCATGCTTGCCAATAGTATATCAGTTTCGCGAGCAACGAAGTGCCTTTGAGAGGATACTATTGGCCGGAGACTTCGAACTGGACACCAAAAACCTTTGTACTGACACAGCCAACGGCCATCCCAGTTTCTCTCTTATGGAAGTGTTTGGAGCAACTCATTTGTATCATCATGAGCTTCAGAAGAAGAGAAATCTTTCTGGGCATTAGTTTTAGTTTTCTCCATGGGGGAAGAAGACGAGAGAAATGAGATATATACAAATTACTACTGATATGGCATTAGTACTTAGATGAAATCTCAAAGGCGTAGATATATATTTCAAGAAACATGTGATCTCTAGTGATGAGTATAAATTTTATTCATACCCGAGTCTTCATTCTCAAATCCTAGCTCTTTGACAAAATATAATCTCCTAATCAAGTGTGTAACCCCGAGGACCACCATGAACCCGAGTAGGATCTCAATCCCGACCACATGAATATCACCCTATATTATATTTTCTATCCCCGAGGAGGACTTCAACCCTGACAATCATTTATATCCCGAGCATATCCTTTGTCCTCATCCCCGAGCACTTGAATATTTAGACACGTCATATCTTGGTACCCCCAAGCAACATATGAACCTCGAGGCCAAGTACTTAAATATTACACCATACACCATATTGAGAACCTCGAAGACATGAACAATTCTGAGGAGAATATAGCCCCCGATCACACTCAAAATGCCCGTGGAGAAAACGTTGACCCGATCACTCATAATACCCCCGAGGATAGAATACCCCGAGTACATATATCTCACCAAAATGGTGCATGATGTGCTCGGGGTACATGATGCTCGGGTCACGTCTCTCATTGATCGGACATAACTTGATCTGACACGTGAAGTCTACAACCTCCTAATTCCAATAGAAATCATCTTCCAACAGAATTCTATTTGAGTTTTACAACCTCATCCCTAAAAAATAGGAGGATGATTCCTAACAGGACTCATGCAATGCAGGTATGTCAATCCTATCATAATTCGTCCAAATACCTCTATAAATACATGGCACTGAATAATAATTCAGGTACACAATTATCTCTACAATTTATAGTCTCTTCCATAAATTTTCTCCTTCATCTTTACTGACTTAAGCATCGGAGGGACGACGAGGGCACACCTCATCGCCTTTATTGCACTACTAGAAAGGGGGGCTTTAGAGACGATTTTTTACCAACGGACGTCATTTGTTACTATTAGTAACAGATTACCAACGAAATATTATAATAAATAAATAAATATAAAATAAACATATTAGCAACGGAATTACCCACAACATATAATAGTCACTAAGATTCTGTTGTTAATCCGTGGGTAATTTTTTTAAAAAAGTAAATATAATAAATATTAAAATTTACCAATGAAGATTGTAACGTACTAATTGTCGATAGTAAAATTTAATAAAAAAACAAAATAAAATTTAAAATTTGCTACAGATTTATTCGTTGGTAAATTCAATAAATTTAAATGTAAACATTACCTACAACTATTTTTTGTTAGTAAAGTTATTAAAAATAAAAATGAAACTTCAACATTATTGCCTGTGGGTTCAGAAGGATTCTCATTTTCAGAATTTCAAAAATCCCTCCAAAAAATTTCAAATATTCCTCTCAATTCTTCAAAAAATTTTCAATTTTTCCCTCATTTATTCCATTCCCCCCAAATATATAATTACATGCACACATCACACTAGACTTGTATAATGTATTCCTCCAGAATAACTTGTTCTTCAATCATCTCCAGCAACAAATCCTCCATCCCCCATCTATCCATTCTTCACTCCTTAATATCTACTACCAATTTCTAGAGAAAGGTGCATTGTTCACAACGAGGGTTCTACACTGCCTGAGTGAGGAGCTCGACATCTGAAACTTGGATTTATGAGTTGGGTCATCCTTCCCACACCTAGATTCTGCTTTATTTTTTTATTTATTCAACTTAAGGAGCTCATAATCGAGTTGGGGAAGGTGTGGGGTTCAGCTCATTCACGACTGGTAGGTTGGCTGGGTGGTGTCTTTGTTGTTCCGGTTGGTAGGTTGAACCGATTTGCTTCACACCTCTTCTTCTCCACAAGGTACCCTTTGTAATGTTGATGAAGGAGGAGAAATCTCAACTGACGATGGAGATTGACAAGCTGAAGTTCACCTACTTGGAATCGATGGAGGAGGAACTGTGTTTTGTTTTCTAATTCCTTGTACTTTGTTGAATTTAGAGGATGAGTTTTGTTTAATTATTATTGAGATTGTAGGCAAACTTACGGTTTAATTTTTGTTGATTTCTTCTTGTTGTTTGATGTATTTTGAATTTTTGAGTAATAGGTTTGATAATTACTTGTTTCTGGGATTGTAATCAAACAAAAAGATGGTTTTGTAATTTCTTGGAGTAATGAGAAGAGATGTTTGGTAATTTCATATTTTTTTATTTATTGTTGCATTTTAATTAAATTTTTTTTATAGTTTTAGTTCACAATAAAACATATTAATAAATAATTAGGTTCTTCTTTTTAAAAAAATTAAATAATCACAAACGGATTAGTGACGAAATATTTTGTTGCTAAATAGCAATGAAACCATTTGTTGCTAAATAGCAACGGATATTTTTCGTTGCTAATTACTAACGATCAAATATTCGTTGATAAATTACCTACAGGGCTTTCACTAACCGATTTACAAACAGATGAATTCCATTGGTAAAGATTGTTACCAACGGAAATCATGGCTTCAGCGACGGAAAAACCCGTCTCTATAGCCGCAGTTTTTAGTAGTGTTGCAGGTATTCGGAGATCCATATCGTGCTTGTTTACTGTCCAAGCTCGGAATATTTGAGATGCGATTTTTAACATCATCATCTAGGATAACGTGAATCATGTGCAAATGAACCTTGAATATGTTCTGCTTAAAATAAAAAGAGATCTTTTGGGACATGTCAATATTGAGCTTCGATATTGAGTGATGAAGAATTGAGTCATGTACTTCATCAAATATGCACATCTTCATCATCCAGACAATATGTGCCACATCGATAATGTCTCATTTTTATGTTTTGTAATAAAAATAGAATTGATCACCCAAGGTAAGATGAGGCGTTGAGTAGTGAGCACTAGTTGTACTACATGATAGTACGAAGAACATTCTACTCTAACAAAAAGATGGTTGTACAGCAGGGGTGTACCGCCCCCTCACAACCCCTCTTGTGAGGGGGCGGTACATTTGGCTTCGGCTGAATTTTTACTATTTGTGGTGATATATTTAACGAGGTATGTAGTTCAGATTCACTACAAATAGAGAAAAGAAATTCAGAGTGAAAGAAAAGGGGAAAATTGAGAGAACAGAGAAGTCATAAGCTATCTGATTATGTAGTAGAGAGCCCACTATGAGAAATTTCACTTTTAACAACAAAATTGTTTTCTTGAAAAGTCTATCAACAACCATTTTTAGATTTAAAAAAAATAAAATAACGAACAATAACCTTTTAAATCGAAAATTTCGTCGGTAAAAGGAAAAATTCTTGTAGTAGAAAGACTAAAAAATAATTCTATTTTATTGAGTGTTTCGTATTCTAGTTCCGCTATTTTATTTTTATTTTTTAAAATTTTGATCTTTTAGTTCGATCTTAAATTTATTGGAACAACACGCTTGGAAATGAAGTTTCTGATACTAATAACCTAAAATGTAAAACCTGGTGTTAGGTGGATCAATTGCCTCAAACTTAGGTACAATAAAAGATTATGGCCTGTATGATTTTCATTAAATTTTTCTCATTTTTTTACAGTATTCAATCTCAATCATCCATTAAAAGTCAAGCCCACAATTTTTTACTTTTCAACCAAATCTCAACCATCATTTCTCCTAAAAATCACTATTTATTTCAAACAAACCCATTTTAAATAATACCAAACACACTCTATAAGGACAATGTTACAAACACTTCAACTTTAACCCTAATCTTGACAACCTCTCTTTTTTTTTTTTTTTGGGGGGGGGGGGGGGGGGGCACATTAATGAGGATACTGATCCCACCACCATGTGAGGGGTGGTCAAATTTGAAATTAAGATTGTGGTGTAAATAGCTTTATTCAAAAGATAATACCAAAACTTATTAAAAAAATCACTATTTATTTCAAACAAACCCATTTTAAATAATACCAAACACACTCTATAAGGACAATGTTACAAACACTTCAACTTTAACCCTAATCTTGACAATCTCTCTTTTTTTTCTTTTTTTGGGGGGGGGGGGGGGCACATTAATGAGGATACTGATTGATCCCACCACCATGTGAGGGGTGGTCAAATTTGAAATTAAGATTGTGGTGTAAATAGCTTTATTCAAAAGATAATACCAAAACTTATTAAAAAAATAAAAATAAAATAGATGTGACTTAAAACAACTTTTGGATAATCAACTATTTTCTTGACTTGGAAAATACTACACAATTGAAAAAATATTATGCTTGTAGGGGCCAGTTTGGAACATTTCTCGTCTCATGTTCTCTTAGAATAATAAATATTATTCGTTCACGCCTTTCTTTGAGAATCTTTTACAATCTTTTTTTTTTGATCGAAATCTTTTACAATCTTTATATTCAAGTGATGCTCAGCGTCATTGCTCTTGGAATAAAACTTGCCCAGAATCGACTAACCTAAACCAGGTCGGGTTCACAAGAATGCATGCACTGATGTATCTAATGGAAGAAGGCTAAGGATTGAGGCATTTTGTGAAAATATTGATTGAAGGAAAAAACACGAGGATTTCATAGTTGGAGTCCTGTGGATAAGTTCAGCAAGATTGAGCACCTCTTATATTTTATTTAGCATCATAGCAATAAAATAAGCCAAAAATCTCTTCTGGATAGGTTAAATATTGTCATTTTCAGTAGTTATCGATCGACCAATTTCTCATAATTGATTATCGATGGATTATTGATTCAGATAACAACTTTCCTCATATATTTGGGTTATTTTATTTTTATTATAGGAAATTAGTTTCTCTTTAATTTGGAGAAATTTATTTATGCCTTGACAATGCAATTCTATTGCAACACTATTGAGTTTTTGGATACCTAATACATTCAAGTGATGATTTTAAATTGATTGTAGGACAAATATTTTCACACCTAGATCTTGTTTGGTAATGTGAAAAGTTGAAGTTTTTGTGTTTTTTATTTTTAATGAATGTGTGGTTTAAAAATGTTTGGAAAGTCAAAAACTGTGAGCTTAACTAAGAATGAATGATTGAGTTTGAGTTTGAAAAATTAAGGCGAAAATTTTTCCGTTACCAAACGGGCTCCTAAATGATAAGCTCGGCTTGATAACGATCTGGGACCATTGGAAGCAACTTAATTGGTAGTTGCTTGTGGCCCACTTGGATGACCTACTAGAGTTGGCCCATTTAGACGTGTGATATGTCTACACTTCGATTGGGTAGTTGGCCCATTTAGGTGTGTTGTTGTGTATTGAACTTTTGGGTAGTTAAAGTAGTCCAATTGTGGCCTAGCCCACTTACCTATATAACCTAGATTTATCTCATTTGCTGGCTTGAGTTTTGAATGTCAACAGAGGGGGGAAAACGTTGGCAGTCGTGTTGGAGTTCTTGGAGAGTCTTTCATTGTTGTCTTCTTCATTATTCCCTTCCTATGTGATATTGTTGTTCATCCCCTTAATCCTTTTGTGGATTAGAGTATAGTGGAGCAATCAATGAGTGTTGGTTTTGGGAGTCGAGCTAGATGAGTTTGGATATGTAACTGAACTCGATTTGGTGATTCAGGAGATCCAATATTTTCAACATGATATCAGAGCTTGATTGGGCGTGATTTAGGATTTGAGTCAGTGAAAGGCGAGCAAAAAAATTGCTAGAAATCGAGCAAATTTCCACGGGAAGAAGCGTCCAGAAATTTGAAAACCTGTCAAACTTAAAAGGTGGTATTTCAGTCAAACCATTGATCGGTTGGAAGAATGGAGACAACCATGTGAATCGCATTGTCGAGGAGAACACTAAGCCAATATTTGGAGCTGTTCTTGCGGCATCTGTATTGACCAGAAAAGTGAAGTGACCCCAGTAAATCGATTACTTAATTTGTGCATTGTTTTTTGTTTTTTTTTGTAGCAATTCAATTTTGTTTGTTGCATGAATTTGTGTGGTGAATTTTACCACATGTAATCTGAGTGTAAGCATATTTGATGGGGGTGCATTTGAAAAAAGTATACCTTTTGGTAATAAGTAGAATGAATTTCTAAGGGTGCACTGGTGAGATGTACAAGGATTAGTGTGACATTTGAATCAATAGTTTAGATGCGATTAAATGCATGTGAAGTCCTCCATTTGGGAAAATCTTGATCGGGGGAAGTGTAAAAGTGACACTTTGATCACTTCTATTTGAAATCTTTAAGCTTTAGATGTTTGGATAGTTTAATTGGAGCCCTACCACCTAGTATTTTCATATTTTTAGTTAATAATTCAAAATATATATATAAAAAAAGAATAGGACATGCCAAACCTGGAAAACTTGGTACCAAGTTCTCGGGTCAGTTAAAAATTGGTCTGGTTGATTGAGTTTTGACCGTGTTTCATATTTCATGGTTTTTTATATTTTGCGACCTGATTTTTAAATTGGGTCGTGGGTACAGGTCGTACCGCCCGGTCTTGCCCAAGTTTAATTGTAAGAACCATGTTTCAGAAGAAAGGGTCAGAGTTTAATAGTCAAACATATCAAGCCAGGTTGAATAAAAATAAAATAAAATAAAGTAAGACAAAATTTTGCAAACTCTGGCGATGGCTTCCAAGTAGATATAGAGCTTGTTTGATCCCTCTAAATATTTTACCGCAATTTTTCAAACTCAATTTCAACCATTCATTATTAGTCAAGCCTATAATTTTTGACTTTTCAAACCAATCTAAACCACACATTCATCAAAAAATAAAATAACCCACAAAAACTAAAACTTTTTCATGGACCAAATAGACTCGTAATCTCATCCTATCAATTCATTTCATTCACTTTACAAGCACATGCAAAACATATAAACACAGACATTCAGATACATGAGAGAGAGAGAGAAATGGGAAGGGAAAAAAAGAGAGGAAGAAAACGAAAGGAAAAATAGGTAAGGCCGTCAACATGGTTTAGAAATAAGTGGGTTATACTATTAAGCTTTTGTTCGTCAATTTTGTAAGGTAAGAAAAAATTATTATTTCTAAGATTTAAAAAAAAAAAAAAACTTAGTGTTGTTAGATTATTAGTTTAAATTCAATTTATCAAAAGGAAATTTTTCTAAAAATGAAAACATTAGATTTTAATATCGCCTTTTTCAGTTATTGAGGTAGTTGATATGATTAATTGTTGATTTAGATATTATATCAATTTCAGGCGACAACGAATCAATTGGAACTGCTTATCAGCCGACCTAGTTATCACATACAATTTGAGAGGAAAATCTAAATTATTTTCAAAAATTGATAAGTCGGTTATATGATTATGTTAAATGTGATTATGTGATTTATTTGTTAAATTACGTAATTATTATGAAATATTATTAGAATATGATATTTGTGGTATTAAAGAGATTGCGAGATAATCTGTTAAAAGAAATGTGAGATATGTGATATTGAAATCCACCAAAAGTACTTTTGATTATATATTTCTTCTAGTTCGCTTAGGGGCTTTGACAGTGTTCTATACTATACTGAGGGGTCTTTGATCGGGTATGATAATACTCTAAGGCGGTCTTGACTGTGTACGATATAGTTCACCGAGGGATCTTAGCCGCGTTCTAGAATTGAAGGTCTTGAGACTACCTTGAAAGGTAGTCTACTATCATATGACCAAATTACAGATTATGTTCAGTGGGTATATTTGTTGTGAGAGTTTTTAGGATATGGCCATACCAAGAGATTGAAGACTGTGATGACAGTATTCTATTGATATGATGAGACTATATCATTGATTTGACTATAGATGGTATTTTTTCAGTATTATGAGAATGCCCCACATTTTTATTATGATTATATGATGATATTATTGTCTGAATTGATAAGTGATACCAAGTTCATTTTCGATAAAAACGTATAAATGAGAAGTGTACAATTATTTTCGAAATTCTCAACTCACAGAGCTATCAACTTATATATTTTTCCCTGATTTTCTTATCAGGTAGCAGTTGAATTATTGGACAGTTTTTGGAGCTAGCCTTTGATTTTGGAGTCTGAGCCGCATGATAGTGTTAGCTAGTATGACTAATTTCATAGAGCATGTAGTCATTGTTTTGGGATGCATGTTCATTTTTGGATTGCACTTGTACATCACACGTAAATAGTTACGGGTTCACTGTGTATTTTGCATCCATATGTACAGTTCATGTTCCTTTCATAATGAAAGTTTGAGAATTTAGCTTATCTCTATTGTGATGAGAATTATGATTCTATTGTTGAAATTTTGTGCATCGATTACATGTTGGTTAGTCCAAATTATAGAGGAGATAATGTCAAAATTTAATTAAAAATAAGTTATTTAAAGTTGAAGATTCTAGTAGATTTGATGGTGGGTTCTACTTTTAATTGGTATCCATCATCGGTGCACGTCATATCTTGGGTCAACTAGTATTACTCGAGGCGGGTCCTGTTATTAATAACATTGGTAATAAAATAACAAAACCTCTAAATATTAGGCTACAATTACTATATGTATCAGTGGCATTATACTTGATTTTGATGTATTTTTTTTTTGTATAAAGAAAATAGCAACAGAGATCTTCCCCTTCACTAAGTTTATACACTTATTTCTATCCTAAAAGTAAGATTTTCTATGTTCGCGTTAGAATATTCACTATTGATTTTGTTATTATTTGTTTATATTCTAAAAATATCCCAAAGTTGAGAAATCAGAGAAATTGAAGCAAAAACAAGTCAATTGTATGACAAAAGTGCTAAAATGTAAAAATGAGGAGTTGGTGAAGTTAATCAAGGGCCTAATTGGAATAAAAGTCAAAGAAAGAATCAAATGTGGTGAAATCAGAAGTTCAGAGACTCAATTGTATCAATTGGAAGATGGAGGACTTTCTATGCAATAAAAATTGCAACCTGGAATCATAACTGCACGGTCGTACAGGGTAGACTCCCGCGGTTGCATGGAGTTCTGCATAGCAAACTGATGTAAAAAAGTTTAAACAACACGATCGCATGGTCATTTTCTAGGCTGCGTAGCTGGGTTTTTTTGCTGTTTTCAACAAAATTTCTCCTCTTTTTACATAGGCTTCGGGAAAAATTATAAATACTAGACATAAGACACATTTTGGGGGGCTCCCAACTTGTGAAATTCATGCCAAAAAATTGCTAAGGGATCCATGCATAACTAAGAGCACAATTGAAGACCAAGGATCAAGAACGTGAATAGGGTGATATCTATTCATACTTCTTGAGATTTATATTCAATTACGTATCTAGGTTAGGTTTTTAATGTTAGAATTGTGATGAACCATGAATTTTTGAATTTTTTTGTATTACTTTATCGTTTAATCTATTTAATTCATAGGTTTGAGCAATTGATTCATGCTTTTATTATCATATGATTATTTAGCCAATTATTATATGATTGTTGTGAATTTTTTTAAGTTAAAAAAATTAGGAATTCATTAGACAAATTTCAATTGCCACAAAGTCCAATAGGGGATAGAAATATACCCCTATACTTTGTGTTATCTACAAAATTGCTCACAAATCGTTTAATGATTTTCTATACATTCACATTTGACATAGAAATAGAGTCATGTGTAGGAAAAAGTGTTAATTCTTGTTCGAAAGGAAGTTTTAAAACCATTAGGAATATGGATTTTCAAAACTCCGTGAATTATCATTAGACACTTGAAGTAATGCATTATTGATGGAATTAATGTGGATTCTCAATTCATGCATGTTTATTTCATAGTTTTCACAAAACAAATATTCCTACTTTTTAGTTTACAAGAAAAATTCTCAAATTAAAGCATTTTCTAGTTCCAGTAAAGGATTTTAATCTAAAATAAAATTTACATAATCCTCGTGGGAACGTTACTTGGACTCATATCCACTTTATTACTTGTGTGATCCGTACACTTGTGGTCAGCAACAAGTTTTTGATATCGTTGCCGGGGATTGTAGTTTAAATTTATTTTTAGATTACTCTAATTCAGACTTTTTACCACTTTATTTTAGTTTTTTTATTTTTTTATGTTTAAGATTTTATTTTTAGTTTTATTTTACTCACTAGTTCCTTTGTTTTTCTCGTAGTTGTGCATGCTACGTTTGAAACATGAGAATCTTTTCGAAGTTAGCTCTGAAATACAATGTACTTTACATTGTATGTTAAAAGAGGCAATAGAACTAGATAAATCAAAAAATCAAAAGTAGAAAGAAATGACGAATAACCATCTGAGATTTCGTGGTGTTGAGAAAGTAGATGAGGATGGCATGCTTGTTGGAGACTTTATGACACCTCAAGTGGCTCAAAATCAATCCTACATCATATATCCACCGTTTGGGCAAGAAATCTTCCAATTAAAGACCAACATCTTAAACATTTTCCAAAATGGACAACAATTTCATTGGAGACCTGATGAAAACCCACTCATATGTTTCTAAATTTTTAGACATGCGTCAACACTTTAAATACGAAGGTGTGTCTGACAACGCAATTAGACTTAGGTTATTCCCCTACACTCTAAGGGATAGGGCAGTTGATTGGTTAGATTCTTGCCCTGCTATGAGTATCACCACCTAGAATGACTTGGTACAGAAGTTTTGTACTAAATTCATACCTCCAGCAAATGTTTCCAAGCTTAGACATAAAAACATTATATTCAAGAAACAGGATGCTGAATCTTTTGATGATGTTTAGAATAGATTTAAGGGCATGGTAAGGAAGTGTCCAAACCATGGGATCAATAGAGGTGATCAGGTGAACTTCTTCTATGAAAGATTATTTCCCCAATTTTAAAAACATAGTTGACTTCTCATCAAATGGAGCTTTGACCACAAAGACCATTGGCCAGGCATTGGAGCTTTTTGAAAGGATTGCCACACAAATGCCATGTGGGGGTCGGATAGGGTGGTTCCAAAGAAGTCATCAGGAGTGTGTGAAGTGGATGCTTACATTACAATATTAGCTAAAATTACTCCTTGGATGCAAAAGTGGAGGTCATAGCACTGATGAGTCAATAATCAAAAAGTACAAAAGTGAGCTGTGAAGAATGTGGTGCAAACTAAATTACTACAGATTGGCCATTCTGGCTTATCTATTGGAGCAAGTTGACTATGTACAAGGAGGTCAACCCCAGAATTATTCATATTCAAGCACTTACAACCTAGGTTGGCACAATCATCCTAACTTTTCTTGGAAAGATCACTCTAATGGACCAATGTTTGATAAATTCATAGAGAAAATCGAACAACTCATGTCTAAAACAAATCACTTTATGAGAAAAATTGAAACCACATTCCATAATCGGCAGGCATCAATTAAAAACCAAGAGAGTCGGGTTGGAAATATAGCACAGGTCATAACAAATAGAGCCCCAGGTACATTGCCAACAAACATTGAGATGAACCCAAAGGAACAACTCATAGCTATCATTGTAGTGAAAAATGAAGTAAATGCAATCACTACGTGTAGTGGTGTGCAACTTCTTGAGATTCATGTTAAAAAGCCAACTGGAGTTCCTAAAAAGATTGTGGAAGCTGGAGAAGAATTTGTTGAAAAGGAAGATGGCCATGAGGTGAAATTGACAATTAAGCCTCATGAGTTTCCTATCTCATTTCCACAAAGGCATAAGAAAAACAAAGAAGACAAGCAGTTCAGCAAATTTGTTAATACACTTAGAAAACACCAGATCAATATTCCATTCTTGGAAGCCATTACATAGATTCCAAGTTATGCCAAACTTTTGAAAAAGATGATGACTAGTAAGAAAAAGCTTAAGGAACTTGAGGAGGTGTCTTTGCATGAGGAGTGCAGCGTAATCTTGCAAAAGAAGCTTCCACCTAAGCTTAAAGGCCTAGGGAGCTTTTCTATACCTTGCATCATTGGAAATTTACAATTTAACAAGGTATTATGTGATCTTGGTGCAAGTATAAATCTGATGCCCTTGTTTGTGTACAAGAAGTTGGGATTGGGTGAACAAAGCAAAGTAATATCAGGTTGCAACTGGCTGATCGCTCAATTTGTTACCCATATGAAGTAGTAGAGGATGTGTTGGTGAAAGTTGATAAATTCATATTTTCTGCTGACTTCATCATTTTGGATATGAAGAAGGATGAGCACATTCCATTGATATTTGGTCAACCATTCCTAGCCACTGCACGAACACTAATTGATGTGGTTCAATTTCCAAGATTCGCAACTTGAAAGTTGCTCCAGGATCAATGTGTACTAGACAATTAGCTATTGGGAGAAGTTTGAGTGTAGGGCCAAAGCAGGCAATGAGGGCTCGACATCGGATATCATGCCACCTTGATGGAGTTTGTCATAAAGTATAGCTTTAGACTATAAATGAAGTGATTGTTGGGAGGAAACCTAATTTCTCAAACCCTTTTACTTAGTTGATTCGATCATTGCTTTTGAGATATTCATTTGCTTGACTTTGCATTTTAGGAGCACTAGTATGTTTAGAATACATGCATTGAATTGTTATGTGCTTTAAGTAATTCTAGTATTCTATTTTGCATATTTTAGCATTAGGTGTAATTTTTGGTTTCCATTGAATTTTTACATGTTTTGTTGTTCAATATCACAATCTTCAACATTATGACCTAGCTTAGGACATGTAGACATAGTTTAGAAGTTTGTTGCATGCATTAGAAGACATTTAGGGGTTGAAAACGGGATCAGAAACTCAAAAACATGAAAAATTTCAAATCACTACCAGTAATATCGTACGATCGCACGATGTTACAACCATACAGTCGTGAGGTTAAATTCTGTGGCAGACGGGCTGGTTGTTATATAGTGCCAAATTTCTCATTTTAAGCACTTCAAACATGTATTTCTTCCACCCAATTCACCCATCATTGAGTCCCCAATCATGTCCCAATGTTTACTCATCATATTAGCTCCAATTCATGTCTTGCATCACATCAAAATCATTCAAAAGGTATGAATTTTTCATGATTTCATGGAATTTACATGATTATGAAGTTCTTCATATTTTTCATGAAATTTCATATTGTGAATTTGTTGGAGTTGGAAATAGGATAGACTTTGGATTATTGGATTGAGATTATTTAGGTGAAATTTTTTACCTTGATCCATGTATTCAAATCTATGTTTTACATTGATTCACATGCATACAAGGTGCTCGATAAAATATCACAATGAGTTTAGTGTCGCGTTTTTGCAAATCTTTTTGGATGATCACCTTTACACATCATTTGTGCATCATTCATTCATAGTCTACACTGATTGGCACAGAACTCAACATGAACATCATTGCATCCCATTGCACTTCATTGCAAGGCCACTGAGGCACCAATGCACCACAGCAACTGATTTCAGCTTCATTGCATCTACTTCACTACATGTTTTCATGACCCAAATGAACTACAAATGTGTTGAATTGTTGATATGTTCTACACCAAGATATGTACATTCATATACCCGGAGACATATCTTGGGAAATTTCCACTTTTTCGAGGCAATGTCAAAGGTTGAAAATCAGTGGTCGACCATTTTTTAAAATCTTTAGAATTTTTCTAAGTCCTAATTTGGGGGGTATTTAGTTGATTTGTTTCATTTCTTATTCAATATTTTTGCATTCTAATGTTGTTCTCTCTCTTTTGCATGGAACACAATATGAAAACACCTTCGACCAAAAAAGAAAAAGCTAAAAGGGTCAATTTATCCAACAAACAATAAAGATAAAAGCTTCAACATGGTGACATCACCTCTCCAAACCTGGGAAGTACCTAATCCCTCTTTGTCATTTTGTGGTTATTTGATTTATTTACTTTGAGTACATCGAGAACAATGTATGTTTCTAGTTTGGGGTGGGGATCTCATTCATGTGATTTTGTTTACACATGCATTTAATTTTGGGGTAGAAAATTCATAAAAATTTGAAAAATTTGAAAATTCTTGTTGACTTATTTATTGTTTATGACATAATTTGGATTAATGTTTGTACTGTAGTTAGAAAATTGGGCAACATGTGAACTTGATTTTTCTTAGCATTGATCCATGTGGGAGTTTATTAAACTTGAGCACATAGCCAAAGTCAAATAATTACTTGTGTAGGGAGATGCTTGATACATGTGGGACAAAAGTCATGCAATTTGACCATAGGAGACTAAAAATCCTAAAGCTTATCCCGACCTGAAATTTAGAACCAAGTAGTTTAGGGTGGAAAGATTAGTATATGTAGGCATTAATGGATTGATGGTCTGATATTCTTGCTTTTGCACCTTTGGTTGAAGGGGGGTTTTGGTCAATGGGTATAAGCCAGCATTAGCATGAAAAACTAATAAGTCTTATTCTTCCCTTCGTATCCTTTTTTACTAGAGCAAGTAAGCTTTAAGGGTCTTTAAAATCGGATACCCTAAATTTAACTTAATTTGGAGCTATTAGCCCAAAGTTCGTTACATGAGTTAATTAGAATGTTTAAAGGAAAGATGACTTACACATAAGACGCTAAAACATCTTTAACTTTTCTTTCTTACCTTGGTGAATCGAGGTTAAGTCCTTAAGGATTCTTTGATTCTGGTACCCTAAATTCGTCTGACTTGAGAGTCACCGACCCAAAACTCGTTACAAGGGCCACTTAGAAAGCAAATAAGAGAAGTATTGCACAAAGATGATAAAAGACAAGGATATAAAAAGAAAAAGTCGTCTAAATATAAGAAAAATGAAATAAAGTGCATGGTATAAGTCAAGTTGATTGAGATTTCTGATAGTGGAGTGTGAGATTGAGGATGGATCATCTTTGATTGGTTGTGCATGCCTGTCTAGTCCTAATTGCCTTGTATGAAAAAATGCAATATAAATGTTTAGAAATCACATAAATAGCAAAAACCTAGGGATATGAGAGAGAAATAAACCTCTATACTTTGTGTTATCTACAAAAATGTTCACAAATCTTTTAATACTTTTCTATACATCATATTCGATATAGAAATATAGTCGGGTCACGTGTAGAAAAATGTGTTAATTCTTGTCCGAAAGACAGTTTTAACAATATTAGGAATATGGATTTTCAAAGTCCCGTGAATTATTGTTAGATACTTAAAGTAATGCATAATTGATGGAATTAATGTGGATTCTCAATTCTATTATGTTAATTTAATATTTTTCACAAAAATAATTTTCTTGCTTTTTAATTTACTTTTTAATTTAATTTTCAACAAAAATTCTTAAATCAAAGCATTTTCTAGTTCCGGTTAAGGTTTTTAATATAAGATAAAATTTACACAATTCTCGTGGGAACGATAATTGGACTCATATCCACTTTATAACTTATTTGATCCGTACACTTGTGGTCAGCAACAAGTTACTAACCAACATATAAGAGTTTGGAATACACCTTTAAATAAATTGATCTTTTAACATAAACACAAGTTCTTAATATTGTATCAGAGCATGCAAATGTTTTGATTTCAAATCTCCTACACCAAAAGAGCTCTTAATTTGATATTAGGTTTTCGATCATGACATATCATTAGAAATTCTCTTAAAGAGAAAAAGGGTATTAAACCATGGCAGTTGTGCTATTCAAAGCAACTTATAATGAGTAATTGTATACATATGAACAAAAGCCAAAAGAAAACCTGTAATTGAATCCTCTGATCTATACACATTCATTCATTCTTCTTCCCAGGGAGAAAGAAGAACAAGCCCTTCTGTTCATTCTCATTAAGAAGTGAAGGCCATATACTATTACAGATTGTGGCGTTCCAAAAAGCATGATCTGCAGTTATTATGAATCAGTTTCAGCTGATTTTGACTCACCTGGCGCTTCTCGAGGAGAAGAGGAATCATCATGTGCCGAAAGGTTAGATTTTTTTAATTTTCACAAAGATCATGGTCATGGTGTCACAACCTATGCCTCCAGCAGAAGATGGTGCCAGACACCGATGGAGTACTTTTTCACAGACCTAGTTCCCTGCATAAGCATGAAACATGATAATCAACTGTGGAAGTTTTGAAAAAGCAGGCTTCCCAATTTAAAGGTCACATGGAATGCCAAAAATAATATTAAGCATATTCACGTTTAAGTTTCAATAACGATCAACAGAAGCGGTAACTATGGACTTACGGATTTTAGCTGCTCGTGAATAAAATCTACTAGCTGTTGGTTTTTCATGCAATCCCTGGGAACCATTTGAAAGGAAAGTGATTAGTCAGTTATATAAGTCTCGTATCACCACCAAGTATTTTACCTAGAATTATGCCCTTGTTTGATCCCCATTCTTCTCAAAACTCATTTTCAACCACATTCTCCAAAATAAAATAATTTTGCACGTAAACCTAAAATTATTTTCTATTTTAACCATACATTCTCAAAAAAAATAAAAAATAAAAAAAAATGGGGCTTAAATAGAGTATAAAAATAGAAACTTAGACTTAGCCCAAATGTGACACTAGTACAGGCTGACTCATAGGCGTCGATTGTAAAAATGATATATTCGGAGTTGACGCATAATGTATATACTACAACACCATACTCTCCACATGTACATCACCAAATATATATATATAATCGACTTATGCATAATAACATTAAATAAATCAACAAATTGAATATCACATTAGTTTTATATTTATAATATTGTTAATTAATTATACAAATGTGTACATATTTGCATAGAAAATCAAAATTTACATACACTCTTCAAAGAATATTAGTAATCTAACTAAATGGAATATGGCACTAATTTGGAAATTTGTACTATATATATATATATATATAATCGACTTATGCATAATAAAATTATATAAATCAACAAATTGAATATAAAATTAGTTTTATATTTATAATATTTTTAATTAATTATACAAATGTGTACATGTTTGCATAGAAAATCAAAATTTACATACACTCTCCAACGAATATTAGTAATCTAACTAAATGGAATATGGTACTAATTCGGAAATTTGTACTAACTTTTAAATTTTAGTTTTGGGTTAATAGCACAAAACGTCCTTACATTTGACATGTACTGTGCAAAACATCCAAACGTTTTGATTTTTGACGTTGAACGTCCCAACCTTTACATTTTCTTGTTGGTGACGTCCTTTTCGTTATATTTAACCTATTTCAACGTTAAATGAGGGGCATTTTTGTCCAATTCCATTTTAAATTCATTTCTTAAGGGTAATTGGTACAAAACGTCCCTACGTTTGACACTTATTGTGAAAAAAGTCCATATGTTCATTTGTTTGGCGAATAACGTCCCTACCTTTAGATTTTCTTGCAGATTAGTCCCCAAAATTTACTTTTCTTTCAATTTAGTCATTCCGTATTTGATTTAAAGGTCATTGTCTTCAAACGTGTATAACTTTGATTTACAACTCCGAATTGCACTCCGTTTTTTGCGTTGAACTCCAAATTTAACCATCTTTCTTATGATGTATTATGTGCTCATTTATTAAACATTTCGTTTTAACTTTTGTATTGTAGATACTTATTTTGCTAGGACATCATTGATTAACGTAAATTGATTTCTGTAAATTTTATTGAAATAGTGAAATTTTAAATTTAGTGTGTGTTCGAAGGCCAGCGGAATTTATAAGTTGGATTTATTTGACTTTTTTTTTTATTTTTTTAAGGTAAAATGTCTGGTTAAAAATTGGTATGTTTAGCCCCTGTTTGAGCCATATTATAGTCTCAAATCACTTTTTGAACAACACACAATTTCTTTCTCCAATTTCCAAAAAGTGATTTGAGTCTATAATATGGCTCAAACAATGGCTAAACATACCAATTTTTAAGCAGACATTTTACCTTAAAAAATAAAATAAAATTTAAATAAATCCAATTTATAAATTCCGCTGGCCGTCGAACACACACTAAAATTAAAATTTCACTATTTCAATAAAATTTACAGAAATCAATTTACGTTAATCAATGATGCCCTAACAAAATAAGTATCTACAATACAAAAGTCAAAACGAAATATTTAATAAATGAGCACATGGTACATCATAAAAAAGATGGTTGAATTTGGAGTTCAACGCAAAAAACAGAGTGCAATTCGGAGTTGTAGATCAAAAGTTATATACGTTTGAAGACAATGACCTTTAAATCAAATATGAAATGACTAAATTGAAAGAAAAGTAAAATTTGGGGACTAATCTGCAAGAAAATCTAAAGGTAGGGACGTTATTCGCCAAAACAATGAACGTAGGGACTTTTTCTACAATGAGTGTCAAACGTAGGGACGTTTTGTGCCAATTACCCTTAAGAAATGAATTAAAAATGAAATTGAACAAAAATGCCCCTCATTTAACGTTGAAATATGGTTAAATATAACGAAAAGGACGTCTCCAACAAAAAAATGTAAAGGTTGGGACGTTCAGCATAAAACATCAAAATGTTGAGATGTTTTGCACAATACATATCAAAGGTTAGGACGTTTTGTGCTATTAACCCTTTAGTTTTCATACAGAAATTTTTGTTGAAGAGCACCATTAATTCGGTGGTGTTATCTTTTGCTTTATTTAATACCTAATATACTCTAGATCAAATTTGGAATTTTCTAGTAAAAAAGTTACCAGTCAAATACCTAATCACAAACACAAAATCAAAATTATACATTTAGATTACAAAGTAAAATATTAAAAGCAAAAGAACATGAATACACCAAAGGAGCATATCTTGTAACCAAGCACCAACTTCCTTGGATTAAGAACAATATGGCAATGCAAATTTATCATAACACAGAAAAGTGAACCTCAATTTTGTATAGTATCCAGAAAGAAAGAAAAAAAGAAGTACAGTTAAATGCAATGGAAGCACAGGAAAACAAACAAAATTATGAGATTTCCTAATATTGGTCTTGGGAAAATATGCAACGATTACAATCTTCAACAATTATCAATGGGAGTTCTATTGCCTCCAAAATAAATGGTGATTTCCAGAATGAAAAGAAATTGAAATAATAACACTGGTTGTGAGAAAAGTTTAAACGACTCTTGAACTTAAAAATCATATTAAGGATTAACTTCTCTAAAAAGAAAACAACTAAAATGCTAGAGGAAATCTTATTAAAAAAAGACAGTCCATAGAAATTAAAATCACGAAACTAACAAATCACCAACCTTAAAAGTTGCGATCGGATCATCATGAGTCATAACTCATCGCCATTAGTGTCATCATCCATGGAATTATCATCATATCTAATTCCAAAATAATCTTTTTCATCTTCACTATCAATGTCTATCCACTCTTCTTCTTCATCATCATCCATCGACTGCAAAATCATTTTGAATTAATCTAAGTGCACAATTCATTTGACAATGTAGATGACAATTTGATGATGTGGAGGTGTTATTGTTGTTGATTTAAAAAATGATGTGATGTGTGGAAAGAGAGGATTGCGCAACGTAGGCAAATTGTGACCCTCATTGTGATCATAATTGTGATTGTAGCAAAACTGAATCATTTTCCCTTATCTTGCACCTTTCCCTTTCTCTTATCTTCTACCTTTACCTTCCCCTTCACCTTATCTGCAAAAGGGATAAAGAAAATAGAAAGTGACCATTAATAATTTTGTTACATAAATAGAAATCTGATTTAGTTGAAAGATAGTTTTCTTTTTCGTTGACTTTAAGTATTTGTAGAGCTTCCAATGACTTCCTTTAAGGCATCTTACTATAAAATATTTTCAATAACTCCCATTCATGATAACTGAATTTTTCAAATAAACATATTACATGTAAATAACTAAATCTTTAACACATCATCTACCAATCAACTTTCAAAATAAATCAACAGTATTATCACATACTATCATAATTTATAATAATAATCAATTCATTCCCAAGAATAATTAAAATTCTTCCCAGTAACGCCATAATATTTGTCTTCATTCATCTTTCAAAATATAACTTGACATTTCCTAATGTATGCATCAAGTCATCGCATAACTTCATGTATACCTTGATATCCCAGTAGTTGTATACATCATCTTGTTTTTGAAATTGTGAAACAAGGAGAGTATTTCAATATAACTATATCCATTACAAAAATGATTATACTTCGAAGAAGCCAAAAATATCTCAAGAGTCATTATCCCTTTTTATCATTTATTAAATCTTGCTTGTGGTGTAAATGAACTTGCAAGTCTAACCTCAATTTCCTTAGTGGGTTGTTTACCATACTATGTTCTTAACTCAAAATGATAAAATTCTAGGCAGAGTCTCCCTTGTAATTTGGATTTATCCAACCTGTAGGTATTCTTCATAACCAACAATAACAACCTTTAGTTACACTCCACATTTGACCACCACGATTTAAATATTGACAACAATTTCAACAAACTTCAATACCACCAAAAATATCCCAGAAAATCAATTCATAATTCCTCAACATAACAATTCCAAATTATAGTTTCCAATATCAAAATATCACTTCCTTCAATACATTAATTGGCTCAAATGACCACTCATTTTTCATACTTATAAAATATAAGCCACAAATCATAGTTACAAAATTTAATTACAAGAACAAACTACATTATAAATTTCTCTCAAAATAGAGGAAGAAATTTACTTACTCAAACACAATATCAAGTCCTTAATTCCCAATAATTAAGAACCAAATCTTTAAATCTCCAATTTCATAATTCTTCTCATAAAAGTCTCAATAAAATCATATTACTTATAATCTCAACATCTCATCACAACCTCATAAAACTGGCTTGCCATTTCTCGTTGATTTACTGAAAATGTTGACCACAAGTGACTAATGAATTTTCGCAACAGTTGCTCTAAAACCACTAGCCATGGCCTCATAATGCGCGGCACAGTAGTCGATAGTGTGGTCATATATCCTAACATGAGGTGTTGGTCTAAACGATAGATATTCCGAAAATATTGTCCAATACTTTCTGTTGACTCCTCGTAAATGGTGCCATGTCTAAAATCAACTATGCAAAGTTCAGCTAGGGTTCATCATTTCTAAGTTCGAGGACAAAAAATATTATAAAATCATTCTTAAATCATATTATTCCCATTATGCTCAACACTCATTTTCTTTCTTTTCTTTTCTTTCTGATTCGGATACAATTTCTCGTTATGCTCCAAAACTCATTTCTTTCTTTCTTTCTTATTCGGATACAATCTCTTTCTCTTTCTTCTAAATATCATAAATCATTAAAATAAGTTTCTGAAATACTGAAATAACGTTAAACATCATAAACTCTTTACCTCGGAGTTGGTGGAACGAATGATGACAGTGACAATCTTCATTAATAATAATTAAATAATGAAAAATGTTTCTTAAATTTTTTTTTTGAAAATTTTTCAGTCTACAGAAATGCAGACTGGTTCTGATACCAAGCTGTAGCTCCTCGAGTTCTAAATACTCATTTCACCATGTCTTTTTCTGGTCTAAAATTTAAAATAATATTTTAGCGGAAGAAAAATCTGAAAATTCTTTTTGGCAACATTAAATAAACTGTAATGGTCGATAAAATTTGAAAACATCTATGAAATAATTCAAAATAATGAATCGAACCATTAATATTACAAAACAACTGACAATGTCATAAATTCTCAAATAATTGAAAATCTCAAAAATACCCAACGTTTGGAAATACGGATCATCAAAATAAGATTCTCAATTATTTAACGACTATTGCCACAATCATTCATCACTTGCCACCCTCTCCAAAATCTGCAAATATTGTTAAAATAGAAATGAGCATTTCATAGAAATACTCAGTAGACTCATCGCCAATTAATTAATCTACATTATAATTGAACACATAAATGCAGGCTCTTTAGAAATCACAGGGTGTGGGTTGCTCTTCTCGTGCATTAAAGCACATGATTTCTCTTTGAAAAATCATAGGTTCTTTAAAAATCATAGGGTGTGGGTTGCTCTTTCTTCTCGTACACTTAAGGCACATAAGTTATGCATAACATCATCATTTATCTTGCAAGATATTCTCTTCTTTCTTTCTCATGCATAAAAGCATATAAGTTATGACAAGCATAACAACATAAATATTTTCGAAGAAATATATTCTCGTCTCTTTTCATAAAAATGACTTTCACATAAGTCACATAACATACACATTCACATGCAATAATAATTTAAATAAATTAATAGGGGGCGAGTCTACCATAAAACTCAACAAGTGCAAACTCGAGCTGGAATGACTTCAATCTTTTAAATCTCCGTACGTCTCGTCTAGCCAAATAGAAAAATAAGTTAATTTAGTCTTTTGAAATTCATAGTTTAAAAATGATAAATTAAAATTAAGAGACTGAATTGATGATTTGAAAGTTGGGGGACTAAAATGAATACTTTTAAACTTGGGGGGACCAAAATATAATTTTTCAAAACTTGGGTTGAAGCTCAAAACTGATATTAAATTGTAGGGATTGAAATAATTGATTTTTAAAATGAAGGGACTGATTAAAATCACTTAAAAACTAAAGGACTGAAATGATTTGGTTTAAAACCCAAAAGGGCTAAATTGAATAACTTTAAAACTTGGGGGACTAAGCTGTAAATTTTACAAAAGTTTAAAATATACAATTATATACATATACACATATCTCTCTCTCTCTCTCTCTCTCTCAATCTGAGAGAGAGCAGAGGAGGAAAGGGGCGGCGAGATCCCTCTTCCCAACCCGATGCCACAGCCGGTGGACCACCGGCGGAATGCCACCATTGCGGGCGGCGAGTAGCGTGGCCGAGCCTAAGGTTAGGATTCAAAGATTTTTGTGTTGCGATTTGGTGTAAAATCGGTGTAATCGAGGCTGAGTTCGGAACGTAGGGCTGTTATCGTCAGAAATTTCTTGGTCAAGGTAAGTATTTTGGTTTCTTGGTAAAATTTTGGGTTTGATTTTGAGTTTGGAAGTGGGTTGGCCGTGGTGCTTGTTGGCTTCGTGCGGTGGTGGCGGCGCGGTCGAGGTGATGATGATGATGATATAGGTGGTGCTGCAGGAGGTTGGGTGGTGGTTGTTGCTTGAGAACGAATGGCAGTAGGTAGTGGCTGGTTTTGACGGTGGTTGCGACTCGGTGGACTAGGTGTTTGATAGTAGCTACCCTTTTGTGATGGTTGGAGACTGATTGCAGATTGAGGGGTTCTACTGTGCACGGTGGTTTGTGGTATTGTTTATTAAAATTGGTTAGATTGTTGTTGAATCTGGTTTGGTTCAATGGTGATGAAAGTGGGGTGATTGGGTTCTCTTGCTGTGAATAATGTTGGTCAAAAGTTGAGAAAATTCTTACCTTTGAAGCTTGGTTGCTGGTAATTAGATTTGTGGAGCTGTGGTTTGAAGTTTGATGAGCTTCATCTTGTCATGAATGGAGATGTCGGTGTTGTGGTTTGCACAGAGAGAGAGAGAGAGAGAGAGAGAGAGAGAGAGAGAGAGAGAGAGAGAGAGAGAGAGAGAGAGAGAGAGAGAGAGAGAGAGAGAGAGACTGATTTCTGAGGAATGGGTTGTGTAGTGTGTATGAGAGTTTGATAGGTATGGGATTGATGTAGTTAGTAGTATGGAAACCTTGACAAGAAAGAAACGAAATTCGAGACAATAATGCGTACGAATTCAACTTAGTCGGAAAATGAATCTGATAAAATGAGTTTAATAGAATTTGGAATTTGAAATGATTTTGAAAAGAATAATTTAAATAAATAAATAAAATGATATAATTTTAGAAACTCGGAATTTATTTAAAATTGAATTGGACTCGATATTTCTCAACTCGGCTAGACGAATACGTCGTGACTTTAAATTAAAATTTTGGTAAGATCGCAGCGGCACGTTTTCATAATTTAAAAATAATTATTTAATACGTGAAAATTTCTTGGTCGCTACAATCATAATTAGAAATCCATTCATCATCAAATGAAACCTAATCGTGAACCAAACGATCTACTAAATCTTTTGGAGATGTTAACTGCCGACTTTGATTGCTAAGCCTCTTGTTGAAATTTACATAAACTAATTTTTCCAAGCTCTTTGTTTCCAAACGGTTCCTTTTTTTCGTGTGAATTTGATTAAATGTTCTCCAATTGTGCTCACAATTATAAGAAGAACAAGTTAGACTCAACACTTTTATTCTTAACATCATCTGGAACTTTAGGGCATGAGGCCATATTTTGGTGTGTACAGGCCAAATGATCTTTCATCCGCTTTACCCTCCCTAATATTCTTCTTGCAAAAATTGCATTTCATGTAAACATGTCTTTTTATCATTGTCTCATCCCCGTTTTTCGATTTCAACTCCATATTTCCAAGCCTGATCTTTTCGGTTGTTCTTTACCATCCTATGAAGAATAATCATGATTGAATAATATAAAAGTTAGTAATTCATTAATTCTAATTAATAAGCAGAAAGTATAATTACATAAACTCAACTCAATGCAGACAACTTATATAATATCTATAGGGGTTTACCAACAATTTAGTCATTCACTTAATGGTGCATATAGGATAGAATACATTTCAGTAATTATACATCCATGATGTTATTAATTTAATTTCTACACAAAAAAGCAAATGACTATATTTATTTGTTCTCTTCATATTATTTAAATAATTCATGGTTTTATTATATTAACCAATCAATCCTTTTATTGATGTTCTAGTAACTATATTTGTTTGTTTTTCTTTGCGATTTTCAACAAGAGAGTATTAACTTCACTGTAAGCTACCAACAGATTTGTTGTGATGCTATGCTAAGTGGAAGACAATGTATGTTTAGTGGAAGACAATGTAGTCAAGAAGAAAAGAAACGAAAGATATTAATAGCCATATATTGTAACAACTAAGTGGAAGACTATCTAACAATGTAGTCAGGAAGAAACAAAAACATAACGGCAAGCAACAAGTTGATTTTGCTGGAAGAAAAGATGAAACAAGTCTATGAATAATTATAGAAGAAGAAAGAAAAGATGCTGAAATGTGCATCATGCTGATCTTGCCGAAAAAAAAAGAATAAAGAGTTCAATACCTTGACAACAGTCATCGACTCGTCATGCCTCCGTGGTTTGCTGTAGTGCCTTCCTTATTAATCCAGGTTTTTTCTTCTTCAATTTCTACGTCATTGTGGCCAGAAAGAATACCAGACACCTCTTCTTCTACCGTGGGACTTTTGGGCTTTAAATTAATTTTTTCTTAATTATTTGGAGGATTTCCAATGCAAAAGTCAATTGGCCTTTTGAAAAGGCCTTCCGTCTTCTCCAAATCTTTTAATTTCCAGATTATTTCGAGGAGCATGCATGCCTAATACGCCTTGAGGCATGCGATTTGAGGTTTGCGCCTTAACAGAAAAACCACAAGCCTCGAAAGAAAGCCTCAGTTTAGAAGCCTTAAGGTGATTTTGTTGCGCCTCAAATTGAGGAATGCCTCAATTTAACCTTTTAATAGAGTGGCCTTGAGAATGTAATACAAGCTATCTTCAAAAATCTCACCAATCTCATGATACCACAAAATAGTAAGAAATCAATTTTTTATTTCTCTTTTACTGTGAAAACTGAAAAGCAATATTCCTGAAAAAAATATTATAGTTATCTAAATCACTCTGTTTAACAAGATCTTAAACATATTTTTATTGCAACTGAAGACATAAGAATCATTCCACTAGTAAAAATGTCCCACAAGCCCCAATGCACAGTACCTAGGAAAACTTGTTCCCACAAAACGTTGGCAACCGTCTTGGAGTTCTTGGAGTGTCTTCCATTGTTGTCTTCTTCATTCTTCCTTTCCAATGTGATATTGTAGTTCAATTCCCTTAATCCTCTTGTGGATTAGAGTGCAGTGGAGCAGCCAAGAAGTGATGGTTATTGGAGTTGAGTTAGGTGAATTTGGTGACTGAGCCCGATTTGATGGTTCAAAAGGTCCAATATTTTCAACAAACACTGTTGATACCCATTCATTTATTTGCTTATTTTTTTGTCTTGTTTGATTCCAAATATGAATATTGATGTCAGGCATTTCCATATGCTTTCTCCCAGTCCTCAAACTGCGACATATCTCTTGTCATGAGCCTATGATGCTAATTCTATTTCATCTCCTAAAAGAAAACAAGGTGTATATTGTAACGACTCGATACCTATGCCCAAATAGTTAACTTATATATTATTCACTTTGGGAGAATATAATGTTGGAGATGCGATAGAAGACTATGACTATTAAAATTAAATTTTGATAGAAGATCATAAAATATGTGGTTAAAAAATTGTGGATCCTATGGTATATGTGATTGAAATATTTAATTGTTGACTTTAACTTAGCTCCTGTTTGGTCCCCATTATTTGGAAATCAAATTTATTCAACACTCAATCTCAATCATCCATCTTAGTCAAATCCATCATTTTTTACTTTTCAAACATTTTTTAACCATACATTCTCTACAAACACTATTCAAAACCACATTATTTGGGGAAATAATGGGGGCCAAACAAGACATTAGATTAAAATCTTGAATTTAATTTTTACCAAGCAAGGGCCACTACAAGAAAAACGGGGAATAGAGACGACAAAATTGAGACGACAATATTTCGTCTCTATACATGTGGGTTTTTGGCGACGACTATGGAATGTCGTGTCTAAAACATTGAGACAGAAAAATGTTTGTCGTCTCTAAAAAAATAAAAATGTCATCCCTAAAGGTAAAGACTTTAAAGACGACATTTTTTGTCTTCACTATACATGAATGAAAGGCCGGAATATTTCGTGCCCTATTATTTGTACCAATGTCGTCTCTAAAAGCGTACCTATAGAGACGACATATGTCATCTCTATATGTACTTTTTTAGAGACGACAATGTCGTCTCTAAAGGTATAAAAGACAAGAATTTGAGTCTAAATTTAGAGAGGACAAACTTTTCGTCTCTATAAGCATATCTTTAGAGATGATATATATGTCGTTCCTAAAGGTACACATATAGAGACGAAAATGTTTAGAAACAATACATTGTCGTAACTATAAGCATATCTTTAGAGACGAAATATGTAGTCTCAAAAAGGGTTGAAATGGCGCGGATTTTGGTGCCATTTCTTTGCGCGTTGTTGTTTTAGAAATAAGATTTCGGTCTTTAGAGACGACATATGTCGTCTCTGTAGGGTTACCATATATATTTCAGCAACCATTTTCAGTTGTCATTTATTGAGGAACCATTCTCCTACTTCCGTCTGAATTGTTCCTTGGTAAATTCAAAACTTAATATCAAGAAAGGTACTTGTATTTTATTTTGTTAAGTTAAATTTAAAATTCTTTTATATGCTCTGTAAATCTCATTGCACTTTCATAAACCTTAGAATGTCGTTCGAAATTTACGCGTGAAACAAAAGCAATAACAGGATAAATTAACACAACGTGTAATGTCGAATGGCTAGGGCCCATACCTGAAACTAGAATTGGAGTGATAAGGGGTTATGGCATCCTCATGTTACTCATATATTTTTCATAACATTGGTTTTTTATTTTTCAGTTACTCATATTGGCAATGGAAATTGATAAGAGTTGGATTAAGCTAAATAGAACACGTGTTAATTATGAAGTATTTTGGAATGGTATGAAATCATTTATAAACACGGTTAGACCATTAGCAAATGATCGGGGGATGATTACTTGTCCGTGCAAAAGTTGCGTAAACAGGTTGAAGCAGATGGTGGATATCGTGGAGAATCACATATTTCAATATGGGTTTTTAGAAAGTTATGATAGATGGATTTATCACGGCGAGAGTGAGGAGGATCCTGTTAACATACATCAGCAGAATGTAAGATCAGTTGATGCGGATGACATGATAGATGTATTGAATGATGCTTTCAGTGATGGTCTAACCTCGACTGCTTCTGACGTCCATTACGACCAATTATTTGAGGCTCTTCATTCAGAGTTGTACCCTAGAGTATCTTCATTCTCATCGTTAAACTTTTTGGCAAAGTTAACGCATCTGAAGGTGGTAAATAAGTGGACGAATAAATCGATCGATGAACTATTGAAGTTGTTGAAGTTGGCATTCCCCAAACTGAATCTCGTTGATTCTCACTATGAAGCTAAGATGCTCATGTCAAAATTGGGTTTGGTATACGAAACTATTCATGTTTGCAAGAATGATTGGACACTATTCTGGAAACAAAATGCATCTAAACAAACATGTCTAGTCTGCTCAGAAAGTTGTTGGAGTAAGGTAGCAGGAAAATCCTTTAAAAAGAATGTGCCGCACAAAGTATTGCGTTATTTTCCTTTGTTCCCCAGACTGAAACATTTATTTGCTACACCACATACTGCCAGGTAATACTGGTAGGTCGAGAGATGATGATAATATGGGTCACCCTGTAGACGGAAAGGCATGTCAAACATTTGATAAAACTCATACTAATTTCTCAAGTGAGATACGAAATGTTCGACTGGGTTTATCTACAGATGGATTTAATCCTTTTGGTAACATGAGTACAACTTATAGCATGTGGCCAGTTGTTTTGACTGTTTACAACTTACTACCGTAGATGTGCACGTAAGAAGAGAACATAATGTTTTTGATTCCCGGTCCTTGATCACCACAGAAGGACATGGACATTTTTTTGCGACCGTTAGTTGATGAACTAAAGGAGTTGTGGGTTAATGGAGTGGATACACGTGATGCAGAAAGCAACAAAAATTTATTTAGAATGCGTGCAGCGTTATTGTGGACTGTTAGTGATTTTCCTGCTAGGAGTAGTATTCCCGGATGGAGCGGTCAGGGTTATGGAGCATGCCCAACTTGCAATGAGGAGACTCCATCCATACGCGTACTTGGGAAAATAGAATATGTAGGTCATAGACGTTTTCTACCAATTAAACATAGTTGGCGGAGAAGTCTTGCCTTTGATGGGAAAGCAGAGATACGACCATCACTCCCTCGATTGACCATTACAAATCTATTGCATCAGTTAAGCTGTGTTAGGATGAGCATTCCTGGAAAGCACCCTAGGTACTGGGGAGTTAAAAGGAAGAGAGATCACGGAAAGACCAATTGGAGGGAAAAAAAAAAAGCATTTTTTGCGAGTTACCGTATTAGTCGACAAACATGTTGAAGCATAATCTGGATGTAATGCATGTGGAGAAGAATGTTTGCGAAAGCTTGCTCGGTACATTATTGGGTGATCCACATAAATCGAAGGATACAGATAGTGCAAGACGTGACTTGTTGGAGTTAGGTATTAGAACGGAGTTGCACTTGTATAAAGAAGGGTCGAAACTAATGAAGCCTCATACCAATTACACGTTTACAGTTCCAGACTGTCAAAGGTTCTGTAATTTTATCAGATCAGTTAAATTTCCTGATGGATTTGCATCTAACTTCATGAAGAACATTTCTCCAAATGACGTCAAAATTCGCGATCTGAAGTCACACGATTGTCATATCATTATGCAGCGATTGTTACCTATTGGTTGTCATGCTTATTTGAACAAGACGATTTCCTCTACAATAATTGAGCTATGTACTTTCTTCAAGAAGCTATGTACTAGGTTGGTAAAGGTCAGTGACATGATTAATGCTCAGGAGCAGCTCATTCTAATTCTCTGCAAGCTTGAAAGAATATTTCCGCCAGCATTTTTTGACATTATGATTCATCTTGTAATAAATTTACCTGAAGAGGAAATACTCGATGGACCAGTATATATGAGGTGGATGTATCCCTTTGAGAGATACCTAAAGAAATTAAAGGACTATGTTATAAATACAGCGAAGCCTGAGGGATCTATAGCGGAAGGTTACGTTGTTGAAGAGGCACTGATTTTTTGTTCACGGTATTTCGACGATGTCTAGACAAGATTTAACCGACCCGAGAGGAATGAGGACGTGAGTGCTCCAAATCAGCCACTCTCGATTTTCAAATCTCAGTGTCGTCCTATTGGAAAGAAAATTTCAAAGGAACTGGGAACGGAGATTAGGAATCAAGCTGAGTTTTACATCCTTAACAACTGCCCCGAGATTGAAACTTACATGCTGTAAGTCAGCACTTATATGTTATATATAAATACTAGATTTTCCCCTATGCGATGATATCCTCCTTTTATATATTAATAAGATAAATATTTACTAACTTAGATGTTTGTTTCAAGTAGGGAACACAAGGCCGAGTTGCAACTACGTGGAGTATCTAATATTGATCGATCGCACATTCGTGACTTTTCTACTTGGTTTCACAAAAAGGTAAACTCTCTCGCACTTATAACTTACTTACATATGTTATTTCATCAAAATATATGACTATTTTCTAACTCGTCGTATATATAATATAGATCTATGGTCTATACCAAGCAAGCTCCCCCGAAGTTACTCCAGAGCTATTGTCTTTGGCTTCTCGCTCAAATTCTCATGTGCACTCGTACCAAGCATGCATTGTGAATGGAGTTCGCTTTTTAATACACGAACGAGATATTAGGCGTACCACTCAGAACTGGGGTGTATCAGTGCCTGGAACTGGGGACCAAGTTTTTTATGGCCAGTTGCAAGAGATATTGGAGCTATCATATGGGAATAGACTCTCAGTCATTTTATTCAGGTGCAAATGGTTTAATTGTGAGGGGAAAAGGAAAGTTGTAGACAATAATATCACAAGTATTGACATCAGTGTGGAGTTTTACAAAGACGTCCAGTTTATACTAGCATCGCAGGTAAGACAAGTTTTCTACATTGATGATCCAACACGTGGTCCCAACTGGCAAGTTGTACAAGAAGTCAATCATCGTAGAGTTTGGGATCTTCCTCCAACTATTGTGAATGAGATAGATTTACAGCACGATGAAAATTAAACAAATTTTTCCCTTTTCGTCAATCTGGGAAACATAGAGAATGTTACATTAGGAGGAGGAATTGAAGGAGCAATCCAGGTGGATCATCCACTCAGTACCTCTTCCCCCTCAATTTCAAGCTCTGAAGAAGAATCATTCATCAATGATGACACAGAAGATGATGACGAGGGTGAGAATGAAGACGATGATGAGGACGAGGATGAGGACGAACGTTTGTATCACGAAAGTGACTCTGATTAAATATTGTCGTATCTACTTGACTTTCGATATTAACGTATATTATTAGTGCTTTTAATTAATTAATAATTACTAAGTGTATTAACGAATTAATAATTATTTGGATATTTTCTTAATTGCAATATTAGTACGATATTGTTATAAATTAGTAATAAATAAAAATATGGTAAAATTTAATGTTAATTATGAATTAGATATTTAACATTACATATTGTTTTATGTACTTGACTTTCGATTTTAACATTAAATATTAATTAAAATTATTTGGATGTTTTCTTAATTTCTACATTAGTATGATATTATTATAAGTTCGTAATAAATAAAATTATGGTAAAATTTAATGTTAATTATGAATTAAATATTCAACATAAATATAGGGAAAAAATATGGTAAATTTAAGCATTCAATTATTTTTCATAAGCTCGACTTTATTTTCGCGGTGGGTTGTCTTTTTTGCAAATGCTTTGTGCACCCTACCTTAGACTTGACCTTCTAAATTTTTGATGAGGTTCGAAGCGCGGAAGAAACGTCGGAACGTTCCGAACCCAGGTTGTGGATGGACGGTGGAATCATGACCCGATATTCACGACGCGATGGCTCGACGATGCGGAATAAAGAACCACGACTTTCGAAACGCCACAAGGAATCGCCCAATCTCCTTTATAAGTCTCTGATTTGAACGCCACAAACATTCTAGCAAATATTTGATAAGTTCGATATTTGAACGCCACAAGAAATATTCTTGATAAGTTCGAAAAACATAGGAATCCACCTATAACTTTTATTGAATCCTCAATAAAAACTGTTTATATCAAAATCAAAGTCTCAAGTTTGAATTACAATGAATGGAAAGGAATATAAATAAGTAAAATAACATAGCCGCTAATTGACTCAAAATAGAATTCTAATTAGACTAAAATTCTAAAATAGGAAAACAAATAATTAAAAACAAAATTTAAACTAAAAATATGCAAAAACCCTAATTTCCATCTGCATAATTGACTTGCTGTTTTGAAGCCCTAAATGATGGAACATTTCTACTCAAAAAACACATATTATGCATCTAATTCCGACATGGTTGACTGGATTGGAATTTTATTTGACTTGAATATTTAACTTTTTCCGTCAAGCCTGCTATGACTCCGATTGTTGAGGGTCCGGAACACATCATACCCTCCTTCTTTAGGATGATTTGTCCCGAATCATAGCTTTGTTCTTGTTGTTTCACTTCACCTCCTGGATCAAACGGAAAATGATTGCTTCCATGCCAGAGGGATGACCAATAGTATCCTGTAACTTGGGATACATGAATGGATTGAAGTAGAAACTCCTGTGGGCATTGGTGGTGTTGTCCAAATTTTCAAGCACATTTTACCTGCAAGACAAAATTAAATAAAGCGGGGAGGGAAATGTTAGGTTCATGAGGTACAAGGTATGGATCCTTGTATTCATGAATTATCACCCTCAATTCCACCTTTTGAAGAGGGAAATGTTAGGTTCATGAGATACAAGGTACGGATCCTTGTATTCATGAATTATCACCCTCAATTCCACCTTTTGAACTACGAGGCCCTTCATTTCACCTCGTTCTCCTTTTGCAACTTCTTGCTCGCCCCCCTCCATCTCTTTTCTCTCAAGTTCGGTTACTTCCTCTAACTCAAAATTTTCTAGCTCATCCTCTTCTTTTTTCTCAACCACTTCTTCTAATTTTTCACATTCAACCACCTCTTCAATATTTTTATTGACAATTTCAACATCCAAATGTTGAACTTCTACCCCAACTTCCAATTTTTCCTCATCAAATATTGGAGTTTGTTTATTTGTTTTTAATTTCAACTCTCCCTCCTTTTTATCAATATCCTTATCCCCACGATGCCTCCTATTACACCACTTTTCATTCTCCTTCATTACACTTCGTGAATCTTCTAGTGCTTCCTCTAATGTCAACGCATATAGTACGCATGTTTTCTCTTTCTTAAGGAATTGATATATGTGCATACTCTTATCATAAACAGCCTCCCTCCTACGTCTCCATGGTTTTCCCAATAAAATATGATAAGATTTTAATGGCACTACATCACACCATACATCCTCACTATACCTTCCCTGAGTGATAGGCACTAGAACTTGTTTGGTTACTTTGAAATTCCCAAATTCCCTCATCCACGTCATCCTATAAGGTTTATAGTGTGGTTCTAGGGGCAATCCTAATTTTTCAACCACGGTGCTACTAACGAAATTAGTAAAGCACTTTCCATCAATCGTCAAACTGCACCCCTTATGATCCATATAACATCTAGTTTGGAATAAACAGCCCGGATCATAATCCATTCCTTATGTGGCGTTAAAAAAAATTCAAGAATAAAGAGGATTTAGACATCAAATAGTAAGAACAATTTTTATTGACTTTGAAGGAAATGAATATCAAGAATTTTAAATAAACTCAAGAAAGTGGTTCTTGAATTTGGAATAACTCTTTTTTTATTATTATTTTTTTTTTTGAATAATGAATTTTCGGAATTAAATAAAAAAATATTTTTTTTTTAATAAATCCGAAAATTCGACACGAACGCAACAAAATAAACGGAACAGGATTTGGATAAGAATCGAATAAAACAAACACTTTTGAATTTTTGTTGGATTTTTATATAGATCATAAATTGAAAGTTTTTACTGACACGAAGAACAAGAAAACTAAAAAAAACTGAAAACAAATCACTCAACAAGATATGGATGATTTTTATGGGACTCAATGATAAACATAAAAATCAAACTGGATAGAAAAACCTGAATTCAGAGTCCAGCTCTGATACCAGATGATGAGGTTCGAAGCGCGGAAGAAACACCGGAAAGTTCCGAACCCAGGTTGTGGATGGACGGTGGAATCATGACCCGATATTCACGACGCGATGGCTCGACGATGCGGAATAAAGAACCACGACTTTCGAAACGCCACAAGGAATCGCCCAATCTCCTTGATAAGTCTCTGATTTGAACGCCACAAATATTCTAGCAAATATTTGATAAGTTCGATATTTGAACGCCACAAGAAATATTCTTGATAAGTTCGAAAAACATAGGAATCCACCTATAACTTTTATTGAATCCTCAATAAAAACTGTTTATATCAAAATCAAAGTCTCAAGTCTGAATTACAATGAATGGAAAGGAATATAAATAAGTAAAATAACCTAGCCGCTAATTGACTCAAAATAGAATTCTAATTAGACTAAAATTATAAAATAGGCAAACAAATAATTAAAAACAAAATTTAAACTAAAAATACGCAAAAATCCTAATTTCCGTCTGCATAATTGACTTGCTGTTTTGAAGCCCCAAATGATAGAATTTGGCCATAAAATCAGTCGTCTCAAGGGCTTTAGCCCATGAGTTTTGCTTAGTGGCTCATTTCTACTCGAAAAACACATATTATGCATCTAATTCCGACATGGTTGACTGGATTGGACTTTTATTTGGCTTGAATATTTAACTTTTTCCGTCAAGCCTGCTATGACTCCGATTGTCGAGGGTCCGGAACACATCAATTTTATTTGTTCTTGTGAACACAACATTATCAACTATGCGTTTTAGTGCAGAAATTTAGCTTCCCTAACGTACTTGAAATAGAACAATTGATGAATTCTTAGTACTATATCTTATTATGTAGTATGTTTAAACTATTGGATGATCTTACCTTTAAGCTTAGCTGTTTATAATAGAAAATGTACGCCTTAGGAAATGTTATGAAGCAGTAGACTATTTATCTTCGCTGGAAGCTTGATGAACAAGCGAAAAAAACCTATATATTCTATCTTGTTTCAATTTTATTTATTATTCCTAATAATGCAATATATACGTGCCTTTTGTATCCTTTTTTCCTATTGCTTTCTCTCCTGTATTTGTGTAAGGCACTCAGTTGAGGCCCCTTTCCCTAACAAGTCCATTACTTCCTCTGTAGTCTTGCAAAGAAACTTTGAATTTTAACAACTTTGCCTACTCATTTGTGCTACAGCCTACAGAGAGAGAGGAATATCCTGTAATATGAAATGCAATATAAATGGAGTGCAAGAGATGTTCCAAGTTCCATTATTATTGTGACAGATAGAAAATATTCTGTGTCATAGTAATGAAAGGATCATACAAATTACGTGTACATGTTTGATTCAGTTTTTTCTGTTTGAGTTTCTTGTCGTTTTGACTATATTGATGGTTTCACTTTTTTCTTTTTTCTTTTTTTTTTTCTATTGTTATTATTTTATATCTTAGTGCATAATTGTACTCCTGGCACTGTATTAGTTGTTGATGTCTAGTTTCCGATGCACTTTTGATATCTTTATTTACTATTTTTCATAGTTCATGATGTAATAATCAAATATTATAGACTTACTTTATTGAAGTATCCTCTACAGGTAGGAGCTAAAATTCTTAACTGTTCCTTCCTTTATTGAAGTATCCAATTGTCCCTACCTTTATTTTTCCTCTTTGCAATTACTCTTCTCTAGGGATGGCAAAACAACTCTTCGGCTCGGGCTGCTCGGGCTCGGCTCGGAAAAAGCTCGGGCAAAGCTCAGCTCGCGGCTTGAGATTTCGAGCCAAAGCTTGAGCCGAGCTTTTTTTTGAGAGACGGGCTTTGGCACGATTCGGCTCGAGCCAAAAAAAAAAAGCCCGCTAAAAAGCTCGATGGGAGCTTGAACAATGAATTTCGACCACGAGTTCGGCTCAACTTGCTATATATACACATTTTCAATAAAAATTTTATGAATTTTTGATATAAAAATAAGAAAAAAGTAAAAGCTCGGGACTCGGCTCGGCTCGGCTCGGAAAAAGCTCTAGCTAAAGCTCGAGTCGAGCCTTATTTTTGGGGATGAGCTTTAGCTCGGCTCGGGCCAAAAAAAAGCTCGACCCCAAAAAGCTCGAGCCAAGTTCGAGCCTTGATCTTCGGCTCGCGAGCCGGCTCTGCTCGGCTCGTTGACATCCCTACTCTTCTCCACCTGTGTATGATATTTGTGTTGCATACTAGATTCAACGAGTGATTGCAAACTTCCATTTCTTTCATCTCTATTACAATTGAAATTTCATGAAGTCCACAGCTTTTATTTTTATTTCCTGTTTTATTAAAATAGGAGACTTTGTTATGTCGAAAGTATGTAGTTTAGATTTTATTTGCAATTTCGTGAAAATTATAGTGGGTTCTACAACCAACTATTTAGATATTCATCACTTGCTCATGAAATGTGTAACATATATTCGTAGGTATGACTAACATTTTGTCTCACGGAGGCGATAGTGGTGATGATCCACCACATGGAGGAAGGCACAGAGTGTCGGCCTCGTGCGAGACCGGTAAGTGAAGACATTATTCTGACTTAAGTAACATCGGTTAATTTGGATTTTTGTTGATTAGTATCATGATATTTTCTTTCAGCACCTCCGTCGAAGAGAAAGAGAGGTTTAGGTCGTAGTTTGAACTTGCAGGCTGCCTTTGATTAGAATGGTAGGAAGCCACTTCCGATAAAATTTGACAACGAAGAAATGACGTTTTGCCTGATTGGAGGTAATGAAAATCTCTTTGTCCGGTTCGTTGGGGGACAAATCCGCTACTATGTCATCCCCTACCACGACAAGTGGACAAACATTCCCAAAGAATTAAGAGCTTGCATCAGGAGGCGCATAGAGGTAATAAAATTTGATGTTCTCACTGTTAGTGATTTAATTCACTTCAAAATTAATTATTTCATTCTTTGTGTGCCTTGTAGGAGTATTTTGATATTTTTGGTAGTGTTGAGCCTCACCTTCATGAGCGGGTCGAGACGGGGATTGATCGAACTTCTGCAGAAAGGTAAAAAAACTATAAGAATAAGGCACATGACCACTTCTTGAAGTTCGGACTAGAGCGTCCATACCGAAGTATTAGCGAGGCCGACTGGCAGAAGTGTGCAGAGCATTTCACAAGTCCCCAGTTTCAAGTAAGTAACTTTTTCTGGTAAATAATTAAGTTCACTTACCGCTTTATGTTTAAACTTATTGCATTTTTATATTTTTTAAGGCTCATTCGGAGAAAAATAAAATATACAAGAGTGGAGCGAGATATCCGAGCTTGCAGGGTTCGAAAAGTATAGTGGCAACGCGACACACGAGAGTAAGATATAACTCATGATTAAACTTAGTTTGGAATAGGTTATGCTATCTTATTAGTGGTTAATTTATTTCGTAATTGATTTGTTTGAATTTATTGATTTAAATTTGTTATGTTGAGGAGTTGGGGATTGTTTTTGGAGCAGTTGACGATGTTGAGGTATGATTGAGACAAGGTTGATGGTTTCGAATCATTATGGTTAAGTTTTGATTGTTTGTGGTATTGTTGTTTCATTGCATTATGATGTCCCTCTAAGGTTGGATAAGTCCAATTTATTGGGGAGTTTTTGTCGAAATTTCTGTAGAATATTACTATTGAAAACAATAATTTGAATATTTGAAATGATTTATATGCTCTTTTAATGTGATATGAAGTTAACAAGGCTAGATTTGAAATTTTTAAACTTGGTGACACACAAGAGTATGATTTAGATCATAATTTCTTTTATCACATTTTATTTTTATTACTTGCGAATGTTCTACTAATCTTGCACATTCAAATTTTTTAATAGAGGGATCCCGCAACTCAAAAGTTACCGTCGGTTATAGATTCTTGGAGGGACTTACACACCGGAAAGAATGGCGAGTGGGTCAACGATCTTGCGGCACACGACTATGTAAGCACATAATATTTGATTTGGTTATATGTTTATATTTATTTATTAAATTTGATACTAATTACATAAAAAATAAATTTTAGGAAGATTTAGTCAATGAGAGGGAGAAGCAAATGCAAGAAGCAGCTTCCACCAGCATGTCGATAGAAGAGCACGTTTTTGTCAAACAGGTGCTCGGAGAGAGGAGGGATCATGTTCCTGGTGTTGGATGCAAATTGAAGGGCGGTTCTTCTTTGTCATCACCTAGTACACAATCACACTATCCATCTGGGGTTGGTCAGTTTTTAGAGCGTGAGTGTAAGATCACATTTCTTTTTCGTGCAATTTTAAATTTCACGTAATATTGTTGTGAATGTTATTATAAATTATAGATTTATGATCTTTAATGTCTATAATTGGAATTATTTTTTTTTTTGCAGTGGAAGGACTTGGACGCCGTCTCGATCAATGTACCAATTAGAAAATTATTAATTTTGTTCATACAATTTTATGCTTAATTGTTTATTCGAATTGTTACTTACCAAATTTCTATTTTTATCAAATTGTAATTTTCCTAGATTGCATTATTTCGTAAATAGGGCACTTTGTTAAACTTGTGAAAGATTTGCACTTAAATTACCCATTTTGAGAGTAGAGGGACCAAATTGCAAAGTGTCAAAATTTAAACCTATACCTAATTTTAAAACCGCACAACCCTCTCTCTCTCTCTCTCTCTCTCTCTCTCTCTCTCTCTCTCTCTCTCTCTCTCTCTCTCTCTCTCCGCACATCTTACGCTCGCTCGCTCTCTCTCTCTCTCACTCTCTCTCTCTCTACCGCTCTTCTCTCTCGATCGCTCTCACCCGCTCTCCCTCATCCCTCCGTCTCTCTCTCTCTCGGCTTCTCCCTTCGACCGCCACCCCACCGGTTGTAAGACCCTTTTTTCCCCTTTCTCCTCTCTCACACACACACACACACACACAAAAAACCGAACGCACACACACGGTTCACACACTTCCATGCACACACACATACATATTTCGATATACACATGTATATATATATATATATATAGATTTCTATGTAAATTGGTGTATGTATATATGGAATTGATGTATATGTATATTTTTGTATGCATTTGTGTGTGTATATATATATATATTGATGTATATGTGTAAGTTTCTGTGCATATATATGTATGTAGGTGTGTGTACTTTTCAAAATTTTTATGGATTCAAAAAAATATATATATATATATATATATTTAACTAATTACTTTAGTGAAATTTCTAGCTTAATTGCAGTTGTATTGTAAATTTCAGATTTGATTAATGTATATAAATGTATGTATGGATTGTGTTATAACTCTAATTTATGAAAGTGGTAGCTTAGTTAACTATTTGGTTAAAAGTTTGAATTATATTAATAATCTTTTTCAGATTTGAGAATTTCGAAATTATGAAATTTATTAATCGTTTAAACATTAACTTTTGGATTAAAAAAAGAAAAACTTTATGATTTCCAAATTTAAGAGTTTATCTGGTACTTTAAGTTGGAATTTCAATTTTAGATTTTATTAATGCGTTTGTTTTGATTAATTTTAATTAAATTGAGACTTTGATTACAATCTTACATTCTTATGCATTTTTGGGAATTAGAATGTAATGTTTTGGGAATTGGAAGCATGAAAGACTCTTTCTTGTTTTATGTGCTTTAACCTAAACGTAAGGTCACGTTGAAGTTTTAACTTTGGTTAAGAGTTTTAAATATGAATTGGAACTAAAAGTTATATTTTATGCAATGAATGATTATAGACTTTTGGTACATTGATGTCACGGGCATTCGAGACTTTTCCACTTGCAAATTCAGAAACGGTAAATACTAAGAATTTCAGGTAAGTAAACTTCCCCCTATTTTTATAGAAGTTCAATGTAAAGGTGAAATTTGTAAATGACTGTCTTGCAACTTACTTGCTTTGATGAATTTCATTTACTTTATGAAAGTATATGTTATTGAGAAGAATGTTTAAGCATGCACATTATCATTTCATTGCATCATCAAGCATGCATTGTCATCGAATTTGGGAAGTCAAATGTTTTTATATTAAATAAATGTGTCAAAGTGCAAGTTTGTTCAAAAGTTATGTATCCCAAGTTTTTAAGAATGAATGGGTGTACTTCTAGTTCATGAAATTTGCGAGTGAGAAATGGGGTGCGGGGGACCCGCGTACTCGAATTAAGTCGCGTTGCAACGGAATGTTCAACTGTTTACGGTGGACTGTTAAACCGCTTTGCGGTGGGAACGTGAATATTAAACCGCTTTGCGGTAGAAATGTGAATGTTAATCTGGTTCCAAAAAAGAAATTGCCCACTGTTATCTGATTGACTAGAAATTACATCAAGTGAGCTCACGATGAAAATGAAGTGAAAGTTTTGAAATGTTAAGTGAAAGTTTGAAAAGTTTGAATATTCTGTAAAGTAAAGAAAAAGGGGATACATATATGGAATTTTTAAATCGTTCACGTCATAAGCATGCATTCATGCATAAAGTTTACTTACTGGGCTTTAGCTCACCCCAATCCCTCCCCATATTTCAGGTGATGAAAGTTAGATGATTAGAGGAGAGCACTTGGCGGCTGACTCAGACAGTACCCATTGTCGCCATTATTTAATAAAGTTAAATTTATTTAAGATATCATTTAAATTATTCCTTAATTCATTTATCATTGATAATTGTTTGGTTGGAGTTAGTTTTGATTAAGTATGGGTGACGTATTAGAGGTTAAATTACCTCTTATTTCATTTGTCAAATGTCTATTAATATTTTTTGAAAATTGTATGCTTGAGGAGTTTGGGGATTGAATGAATTGGTTTTGACGATGATGAATATGGTTGAGATGTGATTGATGTTTAAAATTTTTATGTTGGTTATGTTGTCTCTCTATAAGTTGGTTAAGTCCAATTTATAGAGGAGACCCTGAAGAAATTTCTGTAAAATTTTATAATAGATAAATGAAAATTTTAAATGTGTAAACGATTTAATTCCGCATATAATGTGAATGGAAGTTAACACGCCTAGGTTTTGGATTTTGAAACTTGGGGTGTTACATTTTTGGTATCAGAGCTAAGAGTTTTAAAAGTGATTCTTTAGACTTTTAAAATTTATTTGAAAATGGTTCGGGTACTGAGTCACGCTTCAAGTGCTTCTTCCTCGATCATCTAGTAAGTTAATTTTGCTTAAATTATCGAATGTCATGTAATGCTACTAAGATTGGAATTTGTACACATTGATATGTAGTACTATATATTGAACTAGATGTTTTATTCTCTTCTATTTAGAAATGGCTCGCACTAGACGTAGCAACACTCAATGAAGAACTTCTCAAACTCAGAATGAAAGGACGGATCGTGATACTGTCCCTTCAGATACTCCAGTGATTGTGAATGGAGCGACGGACTGTAATACTGCCCCTTCAAGAACCTCGGTAATTGTGAATGAAGGGACAGGCAATAACACTACCCCTTCCGGCACTCCGATGGTTGTGGAGGCCTTGGTACAAGCGTTAACTACATTGGGGCAGGAAAGTCAGCCTAGGACTAATGAGACATGTGGGCATGGGAGGATATCAGAATTTAAGAGGCTGTCTCCGCCATCCTTTGCTGGAACCACTGACCCCCTCGAGGCTGAAAAGTGGTTAACTGAAATGCAAAAAGCCTTTAGGGTTATGGGATGCACCGATGAGGAGAAGGTTAACTTTGCCGCATACATGCTTCAGGGCGGTGCATATGATTGGTGGCTGATGGTTCAACGCCAATATGAAAAATAACACCGATCCTTTTACTTGGGAGATGTTTACTACGGTCTTCAATGAAAAGTACTTTCCCAAGAGTCTCCGCCAGCAGAAGGAGGGAGAATTTCTGAAAGTAGTGCAAGGGAACATATCAGTTACAGAATATGAGGCGGAATTTGCTAGACTGGCTAAGTTCGCTCCAAACTTAGTGGATACTGAAGTGCAAAGGTCTAGGCGCTTTGAAGAAGGACTTAAACCACAAATCAAACAGGCCGTGATTCCTTTTGAGCTCACTACCTATAGAGAGGTGATCAACAAATCCCTGTTGGTGGAAAGAGCTCTAGCCATAGATAGAGAAGAAAATAAAACACAATCTTTTAGCCATAAATTCAAGGGTGGAAATTCAAAGGGGTGGAATCACAAGGGACATAAAAGGAAGAGTGACCCGGGAAGTAATAAAAATCAACAATCTAGCAAGCAACCGAGAAGGACCTGCCCGAAGTGTGGCAAGGAACACTTGGGGGATTGTCTTCTGGGTAAGGGAGTATGCTTCAAGTGTGGAAAGTCGGGACATTTTGCAAATGATTGTCAGAGTTGTTTTAACTGTGGGAAGCCAGGGCACCTAGCGAAGGATTGTAGAGAGAAAACGAAGACTACCCAAGCAAGGGTTTATACAATGTCTAAGAAGGAAACTAATTACTCATCCACCGTGGTGTCAGGTATCTTAAATTTTATTTACTACATTTTTCCCTTCTGTCTTTACATCTCGTACCATTCTAGGAAAATCATGAACATGCATATATCGATAGAAGTATAATCTATTGTGGTAGGTACTGTGTACGTGTGTGGCAAACTTGCAACTATTCTTTTCGATTCCGGGGCTACTCATTCTTTTGTCAGTCATGTTTTTGCTGAGAAATTAAATCATTCATCCCCACAACTGGGTACTCCGTTTGTCGTGTCAACACCATCCGGAGCATTATTAAGTTCAAGTTATGTATTGAGAGACTGTCCAATAGTAGTGAATGGGTGTGATTGGTTGGCAGATCTTATAGTGCTTGATATTCACGATTTTGACGTCATACTGGGCGTGGATTGGCTATCAAGGTATTATGCTTCAATAGACTGTCATAAGAAGAAGGTGGTGTTTGAGCCTCAAAATAAAACTCCTTTTTGCTTTGTTGGGGTTGAGGTGAAGCCTTCTATTCCAATAGTATCAGCGATGAAAGCCCGTCAGTTGATAAATAAGGGCTGTAGGGCTTACTTGGCTGCAATAGTCGAGGTACCTAAAGCAGACCCCTCTCTTAAACAAATTGCGATCGTTCGAGAATATCCGGATGTTTTTCCAGACGATCTTTTTGAAATACCACCTGAAAGAGAGATTGACTTCGTTATCGATTTGGTACCTGGAACAACCCCAATATCTAAAGCACCATATCGGATGGCTCCTGCGGAACTTAAAGAACTCAAGGAGCAACTACAGGATCTCATGGATAATGGCTTTGTTCGACCTAGTTTCTCTTCGTGGGGGTGCTTCTGTGTTATTCGTGAAGAAGAAGGACGGTTCTATGAGACTTTGTATAGATTATAGAGAATTGAACAAAGTAACAATAAAGAATAAATATCCTTTGCCAAGAATTGAGGATCTATTCGACCAGCTTCAGGGTGCAGGGTATTTTTCCAAGATCGATCTGCGATCTGGTTATCATCAGTTGAGGATTAAAGAAGAGGACATCCCAAAGACAGCCTTCCGTACCAGATATGGACATTATGAATTTTTGGTGATGCCGTTTGGGTTAACAAATGCTCCTGCAGCATTTATGGATCTGATGCATCAAGTCTTTAAAGAATACCTGGATCAATTTGTTATAGTCTTCATTGACGATATATTAATCTATTCGAGGTCTGAAGAGGAACACGAAAGGCATTTGAGAATAGTGCTTCAGAAACTTAGAGAAGAGAAATTATTTGCGAAGTTCAAGAAGTGTGAATTCTGGCTGGAAAGAGTGCCGTTCTTGGGGCATATTGTATCAAAGGAAGGCATTGAGGTTGACCTGAGTAAAATTGAGGCAGTTCGTAATTGGCCGACACCAACTAATGTGAAAGAGGTCCACAGCTTTCTTGGATTAGCTGGTTACTATCGGAGATTCGTGGAAGGATTTTTCAAGATTGCCTCACCTTTGACGAAGCTGACCAGAAAGGATACAAAATTTCAGTGGAATTCGAATTGCGAACAGAGTTTTGAGGAGTTAAAAACGCGGTTGACAACTGCGCCAATTTTAGCTATTCCCAGGGAAATGAAGGCTTGGTCATTTACAGTGATGCCTCATTAAAGGGACTTGGTTGTGTTCTTATGCAACAGGCAAGGTGATTGCCTACGCTTCAAGGCAATTGAAAGAGTACGAGAAGAATTACCCAACTCACGATCTCGAGTTGGCAGCCGTCGTATTTGCATTAAAGATATGGAGGCACTACCTCTACGGGGTTAGATGTGAGATCTACACCGATCATAAAAGTCTTAAATATTTCTTCACACAGAAAGAACTAAACATGTGACAACGCAGGTGGTTGGAACTTGTCAAGGATTATGATTGTGTTATTAATTATTATCCTGGCAAGGCTAATGCCATAACTGATGCTCTTAGCAGAAAAAGTCATGGAACAATGAATGCCTTGAAAGTTTTCCAAAAACAGTTATTAATTGATATCCAAGGGTTAGAGTTGGAGATCGTTCTAAAAAGCACGTCAGGTTATCTTGCTAACATAACCTTGGAATCGACATTGTTGGAGAAAATCAAGGCTCTACAGTTAGAAGACCCCAATACATCAAGGGTCCGCACTGAAGTAATTGATGGGAAATGCACTGATTTTGTTATCTCCACAGATGGTGCCCTTCGGCAGGGTAATAGACTGGTAATCCCCAATAATAAGGAATTGAAGCGAGAAATTATGAGGGAAGCTCATAACACTCCTTACTCAATTCACCCCGGAAGTACTAAGATGGCTCGAGATTTGAGGCAGCATTTTTGGTGGATTGGCATGAGTAGGGATGTGGCGGGATATGTTCAACGTTGTCTCACCTGTCAGCAAGTTAAGGCCGAACATCAGCGACCTTCTGGCCTATTAAAACCTCTTATGATTCCGGAGTGGAAGTGGGAAAGAATAGGCATGGACTTTATTGCTGGCTTACCAAAGACGAAGAAGGGTTATAACTCCATATGGGTGATTGTTGATCGTCTTACCAAGTCGGCACACTTTCTGCCGGTAAAGACTACTTATAATATGGAGAAGTATGCAGATTTATATGTGGCAGAAATTGTAAGGCTTCATGGGATTCCCCTATCCATTGTGTCTGATTGCGACCCAAAATTTACTTCTTCATTTTGAAAAAGTCTACATAAGGCCATGGGTACTCAATTGAGATTCAGCACGGCCTTTCACCCTCAGACAGATGGACAGTCAGAGAGAACGATTCAAACCCTGGAAGATATGTTGAGAGCGTGTATTATTGATTTTCCAGGTACTTGGGACGAATTTCTCCCATTAGTTGAGTTCTCCTATAACAATAGCTATCAAGCCTCCATTCACATGGCTCCATATGAGGCGCTATACGGGAGGAAGTGTAGATAGCCGGTTCACTGGGATGAAGTAGGGGAACGAAAATTACTAGGTCCAGAAATGGTGCAGCAGACATCAGAAATTGTTGAGAAGATTCGTCAACGGATGTGAACTGCACAGAGTAGACAGAAAAGCTATGCAGACAAAAGAAGGAAACCATTGGAATTCGTTACAGGTGATATGATTTTCCTGAAGGTCGCTCCTATGAAAGGAGTTATGAGATTCGGGAAGAAGGGAAAGTTAACTTCGCGATTTGTTGGCCCCTTCGAGATACTTGAAAAGGTGGGTGACCTAGCTTATCGGGTTGCACTGCCACCGGCACTATCTGGGGTTCATAACGTATTTCACGTGTCGATGTTGAGGAAATATATTTCGGATCCTTCTCATATCCTCAGTTATGAGTCGTTAGATCTTCGGGAGGATCTAACCTACGAGGAATCACCTGTGAGGATCTTACTGAAGGCAGATAAGGAACTTAGGAGAAAGAAGGTAACACTAGTTAAAGTCCTTTGGAGGAACCATGCAGTCGAAGAGGCTACTTGGGAACGCGAGGATGAAATGCGTGCCAAGTATCCACACCTTTTTGGTAAGTTTTAATTTCGAGGACGAAATTTCTTTTTAGGGGGTAAGGAATTGTAAGACCGCATTTCTTTTTCGTGCAATTTTAAATTTCACGTAATATTGTTGTGAATGTTATTATAAATTATAGATTTATGATCTTTAATGTCTATAATTGGAATTCTTTTTTTTTTTTTTGCAGTGGAAGGACTTGGACGCCGTCTTGATCAATGTACCAATTAGAATGTTATTAATTTTTTTCATACAATTTTATGCTTAATTGTTTATTCGAATTGTTACTTACCAAATTTCTATTTTTATCAAATTGTAATCTGCCTAGATTGCATTATTTCGTAAATAGGGAACTTTGTTAAACTTGTGAAGGATTTGCACTTAAATTACCCATTTTGAGAGTAGAGGGACCAAATTGCAAAGTGTCAAAATTTAAACCTATACCTAATTTTAAAACCGCACAACCCTCGGTCTCTCTCTCTCTCTCTTCGCACACCTTACGCTCGCTCGCTCTCTCTCTCTACCGCTCTTCTCTCTCGGTCGCTCTCACCCGCTCTCCCTCATCCCACTGTCTCTCTCTCTCGGCTTCTCCCTTCGACCGCCGACCGCCACCCCACCGGCGGTAAGAACCTTTTTTCCCCTTTCTCCTCTCACACGCACACACACACACGAAATCGGGCACACACACACACGAAAAACCGAACGCACACACATAGTTCACACACTTCCACGCACACACACATACATATTTCGATATACAGATGTATATATATATATATATATATATATATATATATATATATATATATATATATATATATAGATTTCTATGTAAATTGGTGTATGTATATATGGAATTGATGTATATGTATATTTTTGTATGTTTCTGTGTATATATATGTATGTAGGTGTGTGTACTTTTCAGAATTTTTATGGATTCAAAATAATAATAATAATAATAATAATAATAATAATTAATTACTTTAGTGAAATTTCTTGCTTAATTGCAGTTGTATTGTAAATTTCAGATTTGATTAATGTATATAAATGTATGTATAGATTGTGTTATAACTCTAATTTATGAAAGTGGTAGCTTAGTTAACTATTTGGTTAAAAGTTTGAATTATAATAATAATCTTTTTCAGATTTGATAATTTCGAAATTATGAAATTTATTAATTGTTTAAACATTAACTTTTGGATTAAAAAAAAAAAACTTTTTGATTTCCAAATTTAAGAGTTTATCTGGAACTTTAAGTTGGAATTTCAATTTTAGGTTTTATTAATGCAGTTGTTGTGATTAATTTTAGTTAAATTGAGACTTTGATTACAATCTTACATTCTTATGCATTTTAGGGAATTAGAATGTAATGTTTTGGGAATTGGAAGCATGAAAGACTCTTTCTTGTTTTATGTGCTTTAACCTAAACGTAAGGTCACATTGAAGTTTTAACTCTGGTTAAGAGTTTTAAATATGAATTGGAACTAAAAGTTATATTTTATGCAATGAATGATTATAGACTTTTGGTACATTGACGTCACGGGTATTCGAGACTTTTTCACTTGCAAATTTAGAAACGGTAAATACTAAGAACTTCAGGAAAGTAAATGATGCAAACCACGTAGCAATTGTAGCTACGCAGCCCACAAATTATTAGAATCGACCCAAGAACGCCAAGAACCTCGATTTATGGATCCAATTAAAATTAATTGAACCAAGCATCCAATACAATCACTGGGATATATTGACCTCTTGATCACAAACAATAATAATTCTCACCGAGATTTGAACAAACAAGATTAACTCGCAAGTTCGAATTTTATTCAATAATAAAGAATAAAGGTTGTGAAAGCAAATAGCCTCTCAATTAATATTATCAAAGTTGTGTTTTGAATAATGAAAATTACATCCCTATAAATAGGGTCAAAAACTAGGTTAAAGAGTTCTAATTAAACAAGGAAACAACTACCTAAAAATAAGGAAATAAAAAACCCTAAAATTCACGCGTATTCGATTTTACGGCCGTAACCTTGCTTCTGATTCACTCTTACGGCCGTGACAATATGACTTATGGCCGTAAGTCCAAAAACGTCCAAATTCCAATTTTAAGCAAAAACTCCATTACGGCCGTGATACTCAACCTTTACGGCCGTGATTGCTTATTTCTCGCAAAATCAATTTTCAGCAGAAAGTTGGTTACGGCCGTGAGGAAATATATGTTACGGCCGTAACATTGAAAATTCACATTTTTCTTCGACGGCTTGAATGATGTTGATCCACTCGTCGTTTTGACTCGGCCCCAACATGGAACTTGCTTCTTTTGATGACACGAACATTGTTTTGGCCATTGTTTCTTGAACTAGCTTGTCCATTGCTTCCTTGGCCCTCTTTGTCTGCAATCGAGTCATCGGCCCTCCTCTGACCTTCAACGGATCTTTGTGCGGGCTTGTATCCGTGGTCTGGATCACATCATCCCCTCCCTCTTCGAAAGGATTCGACCTCGAATCTGTACCTGCATCAAACGGAGATAGATCAGAAACATTAAAGGAAGCCGAAACATTATACTCACCAGGAAGGTCTAATTTATAGGCATTGTTGTTGATCCTTTCAATCACTTGGAATGGACCATCCCCTCGCGGTTGTAACTTTGACTTGCGCTGTTCTGGAAACCGCTCCTTTCTCAAATGTACCCAAACCCAATCACCGGGTTCAAAAATGATGCCCTTTCTTCCTTTGTTAGCCTGCGAAGCATAATGTTCATTTTTCTTTTCAATCGCCAACCTCACCTTGTCGTGGAGTGCTTTAACCATCTCAGCCTTTTTCTTGCCATCTAAACTACTACGTTCATTCACAGGTAAAGGAATTAAATCCAATGGTGTTAGCGGATTAAAACCATAAACAATTTCAAATGGTGAACAAGAAGTAGTAGAATGTATAGCCCTATTATATGAAAATTCAATAAATGGTAAACACTCTTCCCAATTTTTCAGATTTTTATTGATTATCGTACGCAACAATTGAATCATTGTCCTATTTACTACCTCGGTCTGTCCATCGGTCTGTGGGTGACAAGTTGTAGAGAAAAGTAGTTTTGTTCCTAATTTGTTCCACAAGACTCTCCAAAAATGACTAAGGAATTTAACATCCCTATCCGAGACAATACTTTTAGGCACCCCATGTAAGCGCACGACTTCCCTAAAGAAAATTTCAGCTATGTTTGTAGCATCGTCAGTTTTGTGGCATGGTATGAAATGTGCCATTTTACTAAAGCGATCTACTACCACAAAAATTGAATCTCTTCCCTTCTTAGTCCTAGGTAATCCCAAAACAAAATCCATAGAGATATCGACCCAAGGTTCACTAGGTACGGGTAAAGGCATATATAATCCATGAGGTTTAATCCTAGATTTTGCCTTCTTGCAAGTAAAGCATCTACTACAAACCCGAACCACATCAATTTTCATCTTAGGCCAATAGAAATGTTCACTTAGGATTTCGATGGTCTTTTTAATTCCAAAATGACCCATTAGACCTCCACTATGGGCCTCTCTCACAAGTAACTCCCTCATTGAACACCTAGGGACACACAATTTATTTTCTCGGAATAAATAATCATCATGTTTAAAGAATTTATCCACAGCCCCTTTACCACATGAATCATAAATACTAGAAAAGTCCGGATCACTAACATACATACCCTTAATGTATTCAAATCCAAGCAACTTAGAATTTAAAGAATTTAAAAGAACATACCTCCGAGACAATGCATCTGCCACCACATTTTCCTTACCTTGTTTGTATCAAATGACATAGGGAAATGTTTCGATGAATTCTACCCACCTAGCATGTCTCCTACTCAGCTTAGCTTGACCCCTCAAATGCTTCAAGGATTCATGATCAGTGTGTATCACGAACTCCCGTGGCCACAAGTAATGTTGCCATGTCTCCAAAGCGCGCACAAGTGAGTATAACTCCTTGTCATATGTGGGGTAATTAAGTGTAGCCCCTTTTAGTTTTTCACTAAAATAGGCGATTGGCCTTTGATCCTGCATTAAAACAGCTCCAATGCCTAGCCCTGAGGCATCACATTCAATCTCAAAAGCCTTGTCAAAGTTAGGAAGTGATAAAACCGGTGCTTCACACAACATATTTTTAATAGTCTCAAATGCATGCTCCTGTTCTACTCCCCATTTAAAACCTACACTTTTTTGACAATTTCTGTGAGTGGTGCGGCAATCGTGCTAAAATTTTTAACAAAGCGCCTATAAAAACTAGCCAAGCCATGAAAACTCCTAATCTCAGTTATGCTTTTAGGTGTTGGCCATTCTTTAATAGCTTTGATTTTTTCTTCATCTACTTCTATTCCTTTAGCACTAACCACATAGCCAAGAAACACAACTTTTTCCATGGAAAAATCACATTTTTTAAAATTAGCAAAAAATTGCTCTTGTCTTAAAACCACAAGCACACACCTAACATGCTCCACATGCTCATTCAAAGTTTTACTATATATCAAGATATCATCGAAGTAAACTACAACGAATTTACCTATAAATGCACGTAAAACATGATTCATTAAACGCATAAATGTGCTAGGTGCATTAGTAAGTCCAAAAGGCATTACCAACCATTCATACAGGTCATACTTAGTTTTAAAAGCAGTTTTCCACTCATCTCCTTCTTTCATTCGAATTTGATGATAACCACTTTTAAGGTCAATTTTACTAAATATGCTAGAGCCATGCAATTCATCCAACATATCATCTAACCTAGGAATAGGATGACGATACTTTACCGTTATGTTGTTGATGGCCCTACAATCGACACACATTTTCCAAGTCCCGTCCTTTTTGGGCACAAGTAACACGGGGACGGCACAAGGACTCATACTTTCCCTTATATACCCTTTGCTCATCAAGTCCTCCACTTGCCTTTGGAGCTCCTTCGTCTCCTCGGGGTTACTTCGATAAGCGGGGCGGTTCGGAATGACTGCTCCAGGTACAAAATTAATTTGATGTTCAATACCTCGAATGGGTGGTAACCCACTAGGTATGTCATCGGGAAATATATCGTCAAATTCCTGCAATAAAGAAATAGCCAAACTAGGGAGGGATTTGTTAGTTTCATCAAATGCAAGGAATGATTCCTTGTATAGCAGAAGAACCATTGGCCGTTCTTCCATGAATGCCTTTTTGATTTCACTCCTTTTTGCTTAGAAACTCATTTTTCTTTCTTTTCTGGCACTCTTCGCTCCCTCTCCTTTTTCTGAGGTATGTACCCCAACACTCCTTTTTTCTTTCGCCTCTCCTTTTTCTGGAGTCGTGGCTCCAACTCTCTTTTCCTCTCCTTTTTCTGAGGTCGTGGTCTCAACTCTTTTTCTCTCATTTTCCTTCACTCTTTTTTCTTCATCATTTTTCAATTTTATTTGATCTTCATACACTTGTAACGGTGTCAATGGTGCAAGTGTAATGTTCTTTCCCCCTTTGGTAAAGCTATACCTATTTTTATACCCATCATGCGTTACCTTCCTATCATATTTCCAAGGCCTCCCCAACAAAATGTGTCCGACATGCATAGGAACCACATCACACATAACATCATCCACATAGCTACCAATAGAAAAACTCGCCAACACCCTCGTATTCACCTTAATTTCTCCACTATCATTTAACCATTGAAGCCTATAAGGTTTAGGATGTTTTAACAAAGGTAATCCTAATTTTTCCACAAGTATAGTACTAGCGACGTTAGTGCAACTACCACCATCAATAATCATACTACATACCTTGTTATTAATGCGACATCGTGTATGGAATATGTTCTCCCGTTGTTGTTCCAAATCATCCGTGTTGACTCGAGCACTAAGAGCTCGCCTTGCCACCAATAACTCGCCATGCTCCCCGGATAACACATCCTCATCATCACATACTTCCTCCAACGCCGACATATCGCTATAATCCTCTTCCTCACTATCACTCTCCATGGCTCCATCCTTCCTCACAAGTATCACTCGCCTATTAGGACATTGAGATGCCACATGTCCTCTTCCTAAACATTTGAAGCATTGAATGTCTCTACTCCTAGATGGTTGAGGCTCCCCTTTAGGCACGAATTTATTAGCTTGTTCCTCCTTCTCTTTTGGTGCCTCAAATTTCCCCTTTGGTGCTTCAAATTTCCCTTTAGAAACAGTCTCATCTCCTTTACTATCCCATTTCGGTTTCCAAGAAGAATTAGAACCAGATTGATACTTTGCTGTCCCCTTTTTCTTTATTTGCTTCTCCACCTTTATAGCCATGTGCAACATATCTTCCATCTCCAAATAATGTTGCAGTTCAACCACATTAGCTATATCCCTATTCAACCCATTCAAAAATCGAGCCATCGTAGCCTCCCTATCCTCTTCTACATTAGCTCTAATCATCAACATCTCCATCTCCTTATGATAATCCTCCACACTCTTTGATCCTTGGTATAGACTTTGTAATTTTTGATGAAGCTCCCGATGGTAATGACTAGGAACGAACCTCTTTCTCATGATAGCTTTTAACTCATCCCAAGTACTAACGGACCTCTCGCGATTCCTCCTCCTAGAAGTCACCAATTGATCCCACCAAGTAATAGCGTAATCAGAGAATTCAAGTACAGCTACCTTAACCTTTTTCTCTTCCGAATAAGTGTAGCAATTGAAAATTAATTCCATCTTCTTTTCCCATTCTAGGTATGCTTCCGGATCACTCCTACCATTGAATGACGGAATTGTCATTTTGATGTTGCTCATACTACCATCCATCCTATCGCCACCAAGATCTCTATCCCTTCTTCCATGCCTAATTACTCTATCCACAATTGCCCCATCGTCAAAATCACTACCTTCTTCATTCTCATTGACAACCTCTACTCTACGACCTTGTCCACCTTGCCTACGGGCATTAGGCACTTCCCGAGGTTGCTCAAGCCTTTCTAGCCTACCTATCACATCCCCAAACAACCGCTCAAACCGTTGTACCATCTCTTCCGTCATGTTGGCTCGATCGTTGTTTTTTGTAGTAGAAGATTGTTCAGACATCCTAAAACTAAATATTATATGCCTCACGTGTATTTCGCTCATGTATCACTCAAAGTTGGCTTTTACCCTCTATTGATCTCACCTCTCTGCCTTTTTCCACTCAATAGCTTTCACCCCAATTGCTTTAAAGAACGAACCCGAACTCAAACAAGTTTAAGCCCGAATGATTCAAATCGAGTAAGAGTGAGAATTTATGAATTTGTTGGAAAACTTGAAGAAGACCTTTAGAGATTTGAATTTTGACTCTTATAAGGGACTTGACACTTTTATGGAAACTAAGATTGTTTCAAGAAAATAATTCTTGAAATCAAATATCAGCTATTTTAATTGGACTGAGAATTTTCATATTTTTTTTTCGAAAATTCAACTACGAGAAAGACGCAACAACGAAATTTAATTTGGATAACAAATGAAGGAAATAACGACTATTGAATTTTTTTGTGACACTTTTCTGGATTAAAGACTCAAAAACTAGAAGAACACGAAGAACAAGAATAAGAAACTCAAGAAAACAAAAACAAAGATATAACCTTGATTTTTGGAGCCTAAGCTCTGATACCAGATGATGCAAACCACGTAGCAATTGTAGCTACGCAACCCACAAATTATTGGAATCGACCCAAGAACACCAAGAACCTCGATTTATGGATCCAATTAAAATTAATTGAACCAAGCAACCAATACAATCACTGGGATATATTGACCTCTTGATCACAAACAATAATAATTCTCATCGAGATTTGAACAAACAAGATTAACTCGCAAGTTCGGATTTTATTCAATAAAGAATAAAGGTTGTGAAAGCAAATAGCCTCTCAATTAATATTATTAAAGTTGTGTTTTGAATAATGAAAATTACATCCCTATAAATAGGGTCAAAAACTAGGTTAAAGAGTTCTAATTAAACAAGGAAACAACTATCTAAAAATAAGGAAATAAAAAACCCTAAAATTCACGCGTATTCGATTTTACGGCCGTAACCTTGCTTCTGATTCACTCTTACGGCCGTAAGTCCAAAAACGTCCAAATTCCAATTTTAAGCAGAAACTCCATTACGGCCGTGATACTCAACCTTTACGGCCGTGATTGCTTATGTCTCGCAAAATCAATTTTCAGCAGAAAGTTGGTTACGGCCGTGAGGAAATATATGTTACGGCCGTAACATTGAAAATTCACATTTTTCTTCGACGGCTTGAATGATGTTGATCCACTCGTCGTTTTGACTCGGCCCCAACATGGAACTTGCTTCTTTTGATGACACGAACATTGTTTTGGCCATTGTTTCTTGAACTAGCTTGTCCATTGCTTCCTTGGCCCTCTTTGTCTGCAATCGAGTCATCGGCCCTCCTCTGACCTTCAACGGATCTTTGTGCGGGCTTGTATCCGTGGTCTGGATCACATCAGTAAACTTCCCCCTATTTTTATAGAAGTTGAATGCAAAGGTGAAATGTGTAAATGACTGTCTTGCAACTTACTTACTTTGATGAATTTCATTTACTTTATGAAAGTATATGTTATTGAGAAGAATGTTCAAGCATGCACATTGTCATGTCATTGCATCATCAAGCATGCATTGTCATCGAATTTGGGAAGTCAAATGTTTTTATATGAAATAAATGTGTCAAAGTGCAAGTTTGTTCAAAAGTTATGTATCCCAAGTTTTTAACAATGAATGGGTGTACTTCTAGTTCATGAAAGTTGCGAGTGGGAAATGGGGGGCGGGGGACTGGCGTACCCGAATTAAGTCGCGTTGCGACGGAATGTTCAACTGTTTACGGTGGACTGTTAAACCGCTTTGCGGTGGAAAAGTGAATGTTAAACCGCTTTGCGGTGGAAATGTGAATGTTAATTTGGTTCCAAAAAAGAAATTGCCCAATGTTATCTGATTGACTAGAAGTTACATCAAGTGAGCTCACGATGAAAATGAAGTGAAAGTTTTGAAATGTTAAGTGAAAGTTTGAAAAGTTTGAATGTTCTGGAAAGTAAAGAAAAAGGGGATACATATATGGAATTTTTAAATCATTCACGTCATAAGCATGCATTCATGCATAAAGTTTACTTACTGGGCTTTAGCTCACCCCAATCCCTCCCCATATTTCAGGTGATGAAAGTTAGATGATTAGAGGAGAGCACTGGCGGCTGACTCAGACAGTACCCGTTGTTGCCATTATTTAATAAAGTTAAATTTGTTTAAGATATCATTTAAATTATTCATTAATTCATTTATCATTGATAATTGTTTGGTTGGAGTTAGTTTTGATTATGTATGGGTGACGTATTAAATTACCTCTTATTTCATTTGTCAAATGTCTATTAATATTTTTGGAAAATTTTATGCTTGAGGAGTTTGGGGATTGAATGAATTGGTTTTGGCGATGATGAATGTGGTTGAGATGTGATTGATGTTTTAAATTTTTATGTTGGTTATGTTGTCTCTCTATAGGTTGGTTAAGTCCAATTTATAGAGGAGACTCTGCCGAAATTTTTGTAAAATTTTATAATAGATAAATGAAAATTTTAAATGTGTAAACGATTTAATTCCGCATTTAATGTGAATGGAAGTTAACACGCCTAGGTTTTAGATTTTGAAACTTGGGGTGTTACAGTAAGGCTCAAATGAAGGCTCGTATTGCTGCCTATCACCATCAGATGACTAATTATATGACCGATTATATGCAACAGCTTATGGGCTCTATTCAGACAGTGTTTCCAGGATTAGAACTACTGCCTTTACGACCACCGTGGAACCTTTCAGATGTGTTCGATGATGATGATGGTGATAGTGATGGTTTTGAGAAGGTTGAGGATTTCGGAAATGCTTAGTATTATCTTTCGCTTTCATGTAATTGAACTTGAAACTTATGCATTTAAATTATGTTATTTACGTTGTATTTTGATAAATTTGCACGAGAATATTTTTTTTGTTTTACGTCTGATATTATACACTATTTTAATTTTTAATTTATTATTATTATTATTATTATTATTATTATTATTATTATTATTATTATTATTATTATTATTATGTTTTTTAATTTTTCAATAGACATACTTGTAGAAATGACATAGTTGTTTCTAGAGCCCAACTTACAGAGACGACATTTGTCGTCCCTATAAGCAGTGGCGGTTCCAGCTAGTGTTGAGCTAGCGCGACCGCGCTAGCTCGACCTCCGGCCGATCAACTTTTTCAGCTACCATTTTTTTTTTTAAGGAAAGTGATTCTTGAGACTGAGTTTGAAGGTATATGGAGTATCTGAGCCATTATTGTTGAAGATAGAAACTCTACTGTAATACCTCCTTTCGATTTACATGCTTTCTTGAATTTCACGTAATATTTATGTTAATGCTATTCGAAATTTTAAATTTAATTAATTTTATGTCAATGATTTAAATTATTTTGCAGTGGAAGGACTTGGACGTCGTCTCGATTAATGTACCAATTAAAAAGTTTATAAATTGTTTATGAACTCTATGTGTAATTAATTATTTTTATTTGGTAAGCTTGTTAAATTCTATTTGTCATTGAGTAGTAAGTTGTTTAAATCTCATTAAATTGAGATTGGGAAAAGGTTTAGGGGAAATTGAAATTTTATTGGGAGTTGTGGACTTAAATTTCTAAATTGAGAGAATTGAGGGGCCAAGTTGCAAATTTCAAAAGTTTATATTCAACCCTCATTATCTCTCTCTCACTCACGTCGCTCTCTCACGATCTCTCTCTCTCTCACCGATCCCATCTCACTCTCAATCCCTTCTCTCGTTTCTCCCTCGATCTCTCCTCTCACCACCATCGCCCACCACCGTCGAACCGCCGCCGCCCACCGGCAGTAAGCCCCCCTTTTCCCCTTTCTCTTCACGATACACACACACACACACACACACACACGAACCGCAGTCACGCACACTGCACACACGGGTTTGCACGCACACACCCGCTCACACACATACACAAATTCATATGGAATTGTATGTATATATTGATGTATATATGGATTGAATGTAAGTATATATGTATGTTCTCACAATTTTCAGATTTCAGATTGAGTAATGTATATAAATGTATGTATAGATTGTGTTGTAAACCTAAATTATGAAATTAGTAGCTTAGTGGACTGTTTGGTTAAAGTTTGAATTATAATAATAATCTTTTTTTTTATATTTTCAGATTTAAGTTTGGTTAGATTTCGAATTATAATTGCTAATTTGGGGATTTGGTAATGCTTATGTATGTGTGTATTGATGTGTATATGTGTGTGTGTGTGTGTGTGTGTAATTCCCACAGTAATTTTTCAAATTCGGACTAAGTATGATTTCGAAATTTAATTGATTGATTTCAGTTTTTTAAATTTAGGTATTTAGTATTTATATGTATGCGTTAATGATAGGATTCGAAAATTATTAAATCGATTTGTTTAATTGATTTTATTTTAGTTTAATGAAGGGTTAAATTGAGAATTTTAGAATTTGGGAAAGTGGTATAAACGTGAATAAATTTCTGATTTGCTTTAAAGTATGACTATGTATATATATATATATATATATATATATATATATATATATATATATATAAATTTCTGATTTTTGAGATTTATGAAAATTGTAGTTTAGTTAACTGTTTGGGTGAAGTTTGGATATATGTTGGTTTTTAAGATTTGTGAAATTTTTTGGACTTTATGTGAGTGGATTTTATAACGTTAGGTTAAATTATGTAAATTTGAGTTTGAATTTAAAAATGAGAGTTTCTAACGTGGATTGAAATTAAGTCCCTTATTTCAAATATGATTCTTGTGTGAACGTGAGTAATAATTATAATTACTAGATTATAAGAAAATTGTAAAGTCGTGTACATTTTTCAAACTTTGGTTTTGGTTTAAGTACCTTAATAGTTAAGCTTAAAATGTTGTGTCGAATGGTTTAAATCTTTGCTTTCGAGTATTGTATGGAAGTATTTAATATATGTTAATACCTTGTTTGGAATAAATGATCACAAGAATGAAAAAGGAAAAGAAGATTTATTGTTTTAACTTGTTTAATGATGATGAATATACCAATTTGAACTGAAAGTATATTTTATTAAATGAACGGATACAACTAGGATTTTGGTACATTGACGACGCTGGCAGCCGAGGCTCCTCCACTTACAAATTCAGAAACAGTAAATACTAAGGACTGCAAGTAAGTAAACTTCCCCTATTTTCATAGAAGTTAAATGTAAATGTGGAATGTGTAAATGACTGTTTGCAATTTATTTGCTTTGATGAATTTCATTTACTTTATGAAAGTATATGTTATTATGAAGAATGTTCAAGCATGCACATTATCATGTCATTTCATCATCAAGCATGCATTGACATTGAAATTGGGAAGTGAAATGTTTTTAAATGAAAGAAATGTGTCAAGGTGCAAGTTTGTTCAAAAGTTATGTATCCCAAGTTTTTAAGAAAGAATGGGTGTACTTCTAGTTCATGAAAGATGCGAGTGGGAAATGGGGCGCGGGGGACCGGCGTACCCGAATGTAATGAGCCGCTTTGCGATGGAATGAAGTGAATGAGCCGCTTTGCGGTGGAATGAATGTTAAACCGCTTTGCGGTGGAAATGTGAATGTGAATCTGGTTCCAAATAAGAATTGCCCACTGTTATCTGATTGACTAGAAGATACACCAAGTGAGCTCACGATGGAAATGAAGTGAAAGTTCGAAATGTTTGAAAGTCTTGAAAGGTTAAAGTGAATGGGGATACATATTTCAAAGTTTAAAGCATTCATGTCATAAGCATGCATTCATGCATAAAGTTTACTTACTGAGCTTTAGCTCACCCCATTCCCTCCCCAATATTTCAGGTGATGAAAGTTAGATGAGACGAGGAGAGCATTTGGTGGCAGACTCAGGCTATACCTGCTTTCAATTCTTGAAAATAAAGTTAAATTAGAACTTAATTAAGTTCTAAGTAAATATTTCTTAATTCATTTATTTTGATAATTGTTTCGGTTGAAATTAGTTTAAATGAGTCATGGCATTTTTAATATTGGTTCTATCACCACTTATTTCACTTAATTGTAGCTTATTGATATAAAATATTGTGTTGAGGAGTTTGGGGATTGAATTTGAAATAGTGTGGTGACGTGGGAGTTTGATGTAGAATTGGAGTTGAATGTTGAATGTTGGATGTTTGAATGAGTTGAGAATTGCATTTGTATTGTAGGTATGATGTCCCTCTACAGGTTGGCTATGTCCAAGTTATAGAGGAGACTCTGCCGAAATTTTTGTAAAATTTTATAATAGAAAATGAAAAGTTTAAATGTTTTAAACGATTATTTCCACATTTAATGTGAATGGAAGTTAACACGCCTAGTTTTAAGCATTTAAAAATTGGGGTGTTACATCTACGATGAAGAATAAAGATGGCGGCGGCGTCTTTGTTGCGTGACTTGTGTCTGGGGAACTGAGGAAGAAGACAGACTGAAGGCGAGGAAGAAGAACAGAGATGGGCTCTTTAATTTTTAATTTATTATTATTATTATTATTATTATTATTATTATTATTATTATTATTATTATTATTATTATTATTATTATGTTTTTTAATTTTTCAATAAACATACTTGTAGAAATGACATAGTTGTTTCTAGAGCCCAACTTACAGAGACGACATTTGTCGTCCCTATAAGCAGTGGCGGATCCAGCTAGTGTCGAGCTAGCGCGACCGCGCTAGCTCGACCTCCGGCCGATCAACTTTTTCAGTTACCATTTTTTTTAAGGAAAGTGATATTTGAGACTGAGTTTGAAGATATATGGAGTATCTGAGCCATTATTGTTGAAGATAGAAACTCTATGATGAAGAATAAAGATGGCGGCGGCGTCTTTGTTGCGTGACTTGTGTCTGGGGAACTGAGGAAGAAGACAGACTGAAGGCGAGGAAGAAGAACAGAGATGGGCTCTTTGATTTGGGTCTATATTGATTTGGGCATTTTTTTTTTTTAGGTTGATTTGGGTTTATCACTTATGGCTTATGGTATTGTTTGGATTGATATTATTTGTTATTTGCTACTTAGTTTGTTCTTTGTTGTTTTATTTATTTGATCTAATTAAATAATTTTCTTATTTTTTGGATGGTATGATTATGACGTATAATACATGATTGTGTGAGTAAATAAAAATACCTCAAATCACTATATTGGTTTTGGTATATAATTTTTAGAATAAATTATAGTTTGATACTTTGATTATGACATATAATTTCGAGAATGAATTAAACGATTTGATATATGATTTCTGATTTTCGAAATGCTTAATTCATTTTCAGAATGAATTATAGTTCGATATATAATTGTTTGAGTGTATTTATATATTTATTGATTAATTTTAGTATAATTTTTATATATTTATTGATTAATTTTAGTATTATTTAATTAAATAATAATAAAAAATCTCACTTTTGCGAACGTTGATGTTGTCAATCAAAAGTCAATAGTCAACGGTCAATGATCGCCGCTCTAGTTGAACTTTTATGCTAGATCTGCGACTGCCTATAAGTATAGATCTGTAGAAACGAAATATGTCGTGTCTGTATGTGCAATCTTTAGGGACGACTACATCGTCTCTAAATGTTAGTTATTTAGAGACGACATGAGTCGTCATTATGTGTGTAGGTCTATAGAGACGACTAAATCGTCCCTATATGTTGAGCTTATTAGAGACGCTATATGTCGTCCTTGTAATTTAGAGGCGACTATTTTCGTCTCAACTGACATTCAGGGACGGACCTATAGAGATGATAAATTGGGACAACTTTATCGTCTCTGAATGTTAACAGAGACGACAATTGGTGGTATAGAGACGACATTTGTCTTCTCTGTTCCCAATTTTTCTTGTAGTGGGCTATATTTCTCTGTATTTAAGGTAAGTAAAATATACTATTCCTAGCCTTTAAATAAGTAATAAAATAACAAAACCTCTAAATATTAGGCTACAATGACAATTGGACAATATGTATCAGTGGCATTATACTTGATTTTGATGTATGTTTTTTTGAATCAAGAAAATAGCAGAGACCCCCCCTTTCACGCCAGTTGCATTCTCATCTCCAATTTTTTCTGAAAAATAAAAAAAATTTCCATAATTACCTTTTAGTATTGTTTGCTGCAACGCCTCTTAGGACAAATTTATTTGTTAAGGGTAAAATCTCGTATCAATTACTAACCAACATAAGATTTTGGGATACTCTTTTTAATAAAATCGATCTTTTAACATAAATTCAACTCGTAATATTCTATAAGAGCATGCCAATGTTCTTATTTCAAATCTCATTACTGTCCTTTTATTGAAACTAGTCCCAAAAGAAAAAATAAAAAATAAAAAATGAATCCCGTCTGCATGTGACACGGTTGAAGAAAATATTTAAAGATATACTTTTTACTATCACTAGTGTAACGAGTCACCATCTCTCGAGAACATGTTAATGCTACAATCCCACATCGATTAAGTATGACTTAGAATGAAAATTTACACAAAACTTCACTTGTCTAATACCAGGGTTTGGTTTCACTGAGAATGCACTCATATCTAGTAGAAGAAGGCTACAAATAATGTATCTGAAACCTTGCCAGTGGCTTATATCAGTATCTTTAATTTACATATATTGTTGAAACTTTTCTCTAATAGAAAGCAATTCCTCCAACACCTGCATCATGTTTAATCTGTTTCCAGGATGTTCTTCTGAACAGGCGAGTCCGATATGGAAAAGGGACACCAAACAGGACTCAGTTTGTTCTCTTGTTAATAATCCTTCTACCGAACCCGTAGTCCAGTTTTGACAATTATGTTCAGAATACTTATTCAAACTTGATGGATCGACAATATTCATTACCTGATCTGGTAGTGAAAGTTTCACAAAATTGTGAAGATTAAAATCATCTACGAATTGTCTATCGGTAGGCCTTCGACTGGTGAAAAGCTCCAACAAAAGAATTCCGTAGCTGTACACGTCTCCTTCGGTTGATGACTGACCTCCCATGGAATACTCTGCAAAATTTTAAAACGATTTAACAAATATACGTGTGCATGTTTGGTATGTAGAACTAGACAAGATTTGCTATGATTTTGGCTCATTTTTCTTTTCTTAATATTTAATATTGTTCTAGTTAATCCTCTCATGTCAGTGTCCGACACATGTTGGACTCGTGTCGAATAAGACACTCATCAAATACTCTATTATGGTCTTTTTCTTTTTTTGTAAGAGAAATTGTATATTTCTTAACTGAACATTATTATTGAATAACATATGAGTACTCAGTTAAAAAGTTTAAACAAGAAAAATTGATAACAGATGTAAAACTAAATTTATAATATATAAATAAAGAATTTTAAAAATTTTGATTAACGCGTTGACAACGTGTCGTGTTGATACCTTTTTTTTTTTTTTTTTAAATGTGTGTCGATGTGTCCGATTCTTATCGTGTCCAAAACACGTGTCTACGTCGGTGCATCATAGTTTGTGACAGCAACAGCCTTCTTGAGAATTTTGTACTATACGAATGTAGTGCAGCGTACCTGGAGCAGCATATCCTATGGTTCCTTTGATGACAACTGAGCTAAAATCAGCCAAATTAACTTCCTCATTCGACTTCGAAAGGAGCTTTGCCAAACCAAAATCACTAACATATGCAGAAAGAGCTTCATCCAGAAGCACATTATTCGGCTTCAGATCACAATGAACCACAGGAATCTGAGACTGGTGATGAAGATACTGCAATGCAGAAGCAACGTCGATTGCAATGTTCATTCTTTGAAGAATATCTAAACATTTTCCTCTTTCTCCATCTTCTGGATGTATCCACTTTTCCAAGCTCCCATTTCGCATAAGTTGGTATACAATGGCTTTGAAATTATTTCCCTTAAAATCGATACTTGAACACACAGTTAGGACACTTACGAGGTTCCTGTGTCGGATGTTCCTCAGGGCTTCGCATTCGGCTAAAAAACTTTTTAAAGCCGCTCTCTGTTGAAGGTTAAGAACCTTAACTGCAATGGGAAATTCACTTGGCCCGAAAATTCCTTCGTATACAGTACCCGAACTGCCTGAACCAATAATATTCTCCCCTGAGAATCCGTTGGTTGCATTGGACAGCTCCTTGTAAGTTAACTTAGGATAGATGTGGCCTAATGAAGGCATTGAACTGTGGTTTATTCTCGAGTTTTTCGGGCGAAGTAAAACGAGAAGCAGTAATAGAGCTGAACATGGAGGGATAATGACAATCACCAGGATCCATTTGAGACCAATTCGTTTTTTCGCGGTTCTTGATTGTTCCGTCAAGCAGGCGTGCAAATGAAATTCTTGAATCCCACCACAGAGTCCATTGTTTCCATATAGCTGCACTGCACTTGCATTTTTAAACACACCTAGTATAGGTACTTCACCTTCGAGCTTGTTAAACGAAAGATTCAAATACAGTAAAGAAGAAAAATTTCCCAAAAATGATGGAATTTTTCCCTCAAGGTTATTCATTGAAAGATCTAAATAAAGAAGTCCCTTCAACTTCCCGATGTCCGGAATGGATCTTCGGAAGAAATTTCCTTGCATATAAAGCGTTTCCAAGGTCAAACATAGCCCAAGATTGCTTGAAATTTCTCCTGACAAACTGTTATGAGATACATCTAGTGCAGTAAGAAATGTCAAGTGTCCAACCTCCTGTGGTAATGTACCAGTTAAAGAATTGTGAGACAAATTGAGGGTTCTTAAAACAGTGGCTCGACTGAGAACTTTAGAAGGTATTGTACCATTTATAGTATTACCAGACAAGTCTAATTCTTGGAGATTCTTAAAGTTTCCTAAACTTGATGGAATGCTTCCTTCAAATTCATTGTTTTCCAAACGAAGATGTAGTAATTGGGTTAGATTTCCAAGTGCAGATGGGATCTCCCCTGAAAAATTGTTGAAACGCAAGAAGAGGGATCTCAGGTTTCGAAGCCTTCCAATTGAAGCTGGAATATTACCTGTCAAGAAGTTTTTCCCTGCTCCAAGTACAGACAGGCTGACAAGATTTGATATCTCTTCCGGGATGTTTCCACTGATGAAATTCTTGTGAATGTTTAGCCAACTCAATTGCGACGATAAATTGGCTATAGAACCTGTCAAGTGTCCTCTAAATTGGTTTTCGCTGATATCCAGACGAGTTAGCTGGCTACAGTTAGCCAAAGATTCAAGAAATCTTAAATCATCTTTTGATCCACTTCCAAGATTATTTGAGAAAGCTTGAAGACGCGATAAATTGTGCAAGTTTCCGAAACTAAATGGAATGTTTCCAGTGAAGGCATTTTGAGAAAGATCAAGGTCTTGAAGGTTTGAAATGTTCGACAGGGAAACCGGGATTTCCCCAGTAAATGCATTTCCTCCCAAGACCATTGATTGAAGATTGGGGAATATGAGCCCTATGTCGATCCTCAGATCTCCATGGAAGTTATTTAAAGTAAGAACAAGGGACTTGAGTGATGACAGGTTGTAGAGGGGAAGAGGAAAAGGACCACTAAACATATTTTCTCCAACAGCAAATGATGTCAGATTTTTTAACTGAGAAATTTCATCAGGAACATCTCCATCAAGATTGTTGTAAGTTAAACAAATCTCTTGCAAAAATGTAATATTTCCTAAAGAATTTGGCAGTTTTCCTGTAAAATTGTTTCTTCCAAGATTCAATTTCTCAAGCCTGGAGAGTGATCCGATTTCAATAGGAATTGGACCTGTGAAATTATTGTTTTCAAGAACAAGAATTTCCAAATTGGAACAGTTAAACAAACTCCCTGGAATCCTCCCTTCCAAGAAATTGAAACTCAAATTCAGGTTTTGAAGCCTAAATAGTCTACCAAGTTCTGATGGAATTCTGCCGTGGAAGGAATTTTCTGCAAGATCAAGAGTCTGAAGAAAAGAAAGATTTCCCAAATGGGATGACATTTTCCCAGACAAATTCTTCTTTTCAAGATCCAGCTTGATGATTCTTTGGGATTTATGAGTACATGTAATTCCAGGCCATTTGCAGAAATGAACAGTCTCATTCCAAGAATCCAGGATTCCAGGGGAATCTTGATTCAGTTGAGACTTAAATTCAGTAAGTGCAATTTTATCTGATTCAGTCCCAAGAATTGAGGCATTTTGTAAAAATACTGATTGAGGAAAAAGGATAAAGAAGGTGCAAACATTTAGAGACAGGATTGCACAAAAATTTATTGCCATCACCAATTTAGCCGTGAGTGTAGTGTTAAGGGACATTACTTGATTATGAAAACGTGACATATATATATAAAGCATTGCTCGACTCCTCTTAACAAAGTTGACCAATTTCAAGACTCAGTATGGACTAGATCTTTTTTTTTTTAAAAAAAGAAACTCAAATGGACAATTTGATGTGTTTTAAGCTCAAATGAGAAGTCGCATTTCATGATTGATGTTTAATAAATGAAGAAATTGACTTTTCAAGATCCCTAAGACCTAATATACATACTATGGATTAAATACACAAGGATTTTCCTGTTGGGGTCTTGGGGACTAGTTCAGCAAAGATTAGTTAGCTCTTATCTTTAAGAACTAGTCATTTTAATGGCAATAAAATAAGAAGAAAAATCTCTAGTAAATTAGTTGTGTCATTTCAGTAATTTTCAACGTGACTGATTGATTCTTGAACATTTCTCATTTATGCAATTAAATACAATTGTCTATCAATAATTTTGAAGGAAATGTTATGATCAGGTCAATTACATATACACTGGTCATTAGAAGAATAGTTCAGCAAATCAATGTGAGATAAAGCATCAGTTGATTTCAACATATCATATATGTTCTCCTGCCCGTGATGGGTAGGACTATCATGCTCGTCACAGACAGGTAGGGCGTGGTCTAATGGTGGTGGGCTTCTCAGAATCTTTGTACTTAACTCATAGGTACAAGATTCGAAATCCATGGAAGGCAAATATCCACTTCCTCGATCGTCCTAGTCTTCAAGGGTTGCCAGTCTCGTTTCCAGGAAGTGGATTTTTGCCTTCCATAAGTTTCGAACCTTGTCCCTAGGGGTTAAGTACAAAGATTCCTAGAAACCCACTAACACTAGACCAATTTCACAACAAGCATCTTGTTTACAAAATGTCAAATCAACATTATTGTCATTTTTTATAATGAGATGTTACTTTCACATTATTAATTTGTTTTATTTGTTGAAAAAATTATGTTATATATATTTTGAATGATCGCAAGTAGCTTTATAATACGATACATGTCTAAATCAAAATTAATTTGAAATGACGACTAGGAAAAACTATCACATGCGCACAAAGAACACGAAAAGTTTAATCAAAGTTTTAAGTCTTGATTTTACTAGAGCAAAACTTGCAAGATTGATGGAAAGAGGCGTTGGAAATTTTTTTGAATTGTTATGTTTAGTTATATAGTTCATCAAAAATGACACTGAAAATAGTTATGAGACTCAACCTCAATTATTAACCCGACTATAGCAACAAATTAGCGGGTCACTAGTTCACCCGACGGATAGGTCAAAAAGTAAAACTAAGCTTTTTATTTTTTTTAAAAAGAAATAGATATAATATGTTTTAAAGTTAAAGTTGATTCTAAATTAAGATTTCATTTATTAATTGAAATATACAAATTATCAAATTCTCTTTTTTAAAAATTAAATGTAAGACCTATAATTTATTGTATTACAAGGTCTTTCATTTCTATTTATTATCAAAAAAAATTTGTCATATTTTGTAAAAACAAATAAATATTTAAAATATTTTTTAAAATATAATCAAAGTAAGTATGAGATGTATATATTTTGGACACAAAAATTATAGCAAAAAATGGGGTATCACTACAAGAAAATGACCCATCACCGACGGCCAACTATCCGACGGGAGTCGGCACCGTTGGGATTTTCTGACGAATTGTTGTGAGACAATGGTAAATCTTGTGAAATTAATCTTGACTAGAAATAGTTGTGAGACTATGGTAAATCTTGACTTGATATAGTAGTGAGATTTGGGAGAGAGTTCTTGACTTATTTGTTGTTGTTTTGGTCACTTTATAAGATTGTTATAAAAGAAGCATGTACAAATAGATAGAGAGAGAAGAGGAGTATGTGGTATCTTGTTCTAATTTGGACTCGAATGAGGATTATGTGTTATTAAATCCTATTGACTCCTGTGATATAAATTTAATTGTGAAATCTCATATACATGAATGGCTACTTGATTTAGCACATATTTTCATATTGCATCCCATATTGATTTGTTCAACAATTTGCATGAACATGACTTTGATCACGTTGTGTTATATAATGATATTGCATGCAAGAGTGTTGGAATGAGTGATATTTCTGTTAAATTTGATGGAGGTTGTGTGCTCATTTTTTAGTGGAGTTAGATTTATTCATGTAATGAATATGAATTTGATATATGGGTCAATTAGAAGAGATGGGGCTGACTGGTAAAATTGAGCATGGGCTCATGAAAATTATTAAGGATGTTCTTGTAACATGTAAGGGAGTTACAATATATGGTGTATATGTTACCACTGTTTATGTGATTAGAGGTGTTACTTCATCTGTTTCGTTTACCAACACAAATGACTTGTATAAGTTGTACACTACGGGTGCACGAATGAATGATAAGAAGCTTCTTGATGATATAGGTGTTGTTGTAGGAGACCATGGGTCTTATGTACCTTGATGTGATAAATGCGAGTTATATGTAGACTGTATGTCTTATATGCATTTATGTGGTCATTGTGTGTGTGGTAAGTTTCATAAAAGCATGCATGGAAATGACTATATGATGGATTTGCTTTTATGTGATCTTCGTGTACTTGTTAAGCAACATCATGTTTCTTTTTCCTTCATGTTTGTGATACTACTCATGATAAATTGCATAATAAATGTGTTGATCATTTATGCTGTAGACTTTTGACTGTGCTTATATTTTCACCATTTGAGAATGGGGGGAAATGCTGAACATATTGCTAGATATGTATTTCTAGGATGTCCTCTGGAGGACTTATAATCATAGGTTATCGTGTAGAAGCCAAAAGGGTGGTTAGATCATGGAGTAGTGTGGTCAAGGTTAATGAGGCTGATGTGTCATGTTCAGAACTTAGGTTTTTTTAGTGCAATTGAGAGAAAAACAATAAGGTAGTGCTAGTTATCAGTTGCAGATGGAGTTAAATATAGTGATAGTACTATACCCAAGCCTGGGGTACTTAGAGTGAGGTGAAGACTCCAATATTCAGCGTCCTGAAGATTAAAAGAGAGTGGTGATAGAATGATATGCACACACCCATTATAACCTATTCTTAGATTGACTAGCTGTTGACTAGTGTGATAGAGTGATGAGACTCTATGAGGATGAACAATTAATAGAGTCATGAGACTCTGTGTGAATGAACAATCGTTAGAGTGGATGGAGCAATGAATAGAGATGTGTTCTCTAACATTGAATCAAAAGGAGATATACCACTATGAATGACCTTTGTTAGATTACTAGATTAGATAAAGGGGTGCACATATAGATTGAGGTGCAGCTTATATAAAAACTTTTGTTGGTGGTTTAGTTGGTCGCGATAACTTAAACAACCTGATGTGGAATTACATTTTTATAAAAGTTTTCTTTTATGTTTCAATCTCTTGGTTTTTTTGGTGATAATAAAAATCTGTGCATGTGTGTTTTATCTTGAAAGGTTCTGGTATGGCTTATATGTTACCTGGTTGTGGTATATATGATTTGATTCATTTGTTGTTATTATAAATTGATAATATTGCTCTTGATTGGTTCGTTGTTGATACTTATAAATGGAAAGTATTGAAATGTGTACGTAGGATCTGAGAGGATATTATGATGAGTCTTATGTATATTTGTTATACATAATGTGATAGTGTGAGGATTTATATATGTATGTTATGTTGGGGATATTAGTAATTGGATGGTGATTTTCCTCCTATGTGTTTCGTCTAGTGTGATGGTTATGTGAGTTGCAAATCACATATTTTTTGCACATAGTTCTATTATCCATGATTGAGTCTAAGTATATTGACATCACATTATTTAAACATTGTGGTTTTATTGGTGATATGATTATATACTTTGGCAATCAGATTGATATACATTTTATGGAAAAATCCAATTTTTCACGGTTGCACTATTTATAGAGATTATATGTTGCATTTTACTTGAGGTGTCACATGGTGTTGTAAAGCCTGAATAAATGTTTTGTATCACATTTCCTCAGATATGGTACTAGAGTCATGACATGGTAAAATTCAGAGTTCATTTTAGATACAACGTGCACGTTTTTTGGTCATATTTCCCTGTCTGTTGTAGCGATTCTTGCAGCCATGTATAATCACTTGTAGTATAATCTGAGCCATAGTTTAGACTAGATTGGTAGTACTACTGTATAGTGTTTGGCGCGGTGTTAGTCGTTGTTGAGAAGGGTTGGGTTCTGGTTCCTTCGGAAGGAACGGTGGGTGCGCAAGTTTGAAGTTTGTGGTTTGATTGTTGTACTCTTGAACATTGGTAAAAGGGTGAAGTCCAATTTTATTGGATTCTATGTTGAGTTGTGACTAATTTCATTTACTTTCATTTGCAGGTATCGGGCGATGATGATGATGATGATGATGATGATGATGATGATCGAGCCCACCCACTTAGCCTATAGCAACCAAGAGAGTTAGAGATGGGAATTTGGAGATCAAGGTGAAGTTTATTGATATGTGATCCCCAAATTGGAAGCTTTCATACTTGGGGAGGATAATTGGAAACCAGCTTAAAGTTGGAGGACTTAAAGGTGTAATTATCGTTATTATGCTTTTATTGTGGACCATTGATCAAGATCCTATGATTAGGATTAAGTTGACAATTAATATATTCTTTACTTGGGTTAATTTGGCATAATGGAATAGATTAGCCCTCTGCCTCTCCTCTCTTGTAAAATCCACCCGGTTTTTCTCTCTTTGAGTTCTTGCACCATGGAGAAAAATACTTTGTAGCATAATTGAGTCTTGTATATGTTGATTGGAAGTGCTATTATGTAGTATTTGGTATGGTGATATACTGTAGAGAATAGGGGTCCGATTTTGTAATTCCTTGAGAAGGAATTGACGCATGGTTTGTGTGCGGGAATCTTGTAAAGAACTCTCATTTGGATTTGGCTTGTGGAACGGGCTCGATCCGGAGCCCCCCATATGTAGGTACGATTGGCACCAAATTGGGCTACCAAGATTGTGTTCTTTGTTCTTGTTGCATTTTCTTGATTGATTTCTTTATGTTATCCACAATTATCACAATATTGGGACGCGGAATTCCGAACAAGTTCCAATTCGAGAAGAACAAGGTGCGTTTTTGGGAATCCAAATGAGAAAAAAAAATTCTGGAAGGTGTTGGAAGCAAAATCGAAGATGGTCTTCAATGATTCAACCTGTTGGGGTTAGAATCTACTAAGGGTTAGTGCATCGAAACCAATACTTTGAGTCCGGTCTTTTCTATTGAATTTTTACTGACACATTTTCCCGGAGATCGTTTTTCTCAAGATGTTCTTCATAGGGTTTTTCATTCATCACCAATTCTGGTATTATTTACTTTTTCACAAATAAATTTATTGTAGATTGATTGTGTGTTAAGTGAACCATTGATCTCGAGTTATCTAAATGTAATTACTTGTTAATTGATAAACACCTATTCACCTCCTCTAGGTGTTAGTTGGATCAAGTTAGGTTATTTTACATTTTTACTTGAGTTTTTGGAGATTGAGTACAATTATAATCATCGGAAGTTTCTGATAGACGAACTAATAAATCTTATACCTGGCATATCTACTAGACAAATTCCTTGTTCAGCATCCGTTTAGATCGATGTTTTGTAATATTTTTTGTGGGAATATCAATTCATGCCATTGCTGAAATTCTCTTTTCCGAATTTAACTTCATTATTGTCGCATGCCCGTCATTTTGAATATTTATATGGTATAATAATTACATTTTCTCTAGTTTTGGAAGGAAACTTTTTTGCTCATTAGGCAAAGCTGTTGGTTTTCTCTTTAATAATTTGTTACATGACTTCATTGCAGCCGAGGATCACATAATGAAATAGTCGAGGATCACATATTTCACTTTGGTTTCTTATATATACTGTTATGAAAGATGAATTTATCATTGAAAATATGAGAATGTGCATGTACACGTGCATCCACGGGATGAAATGGTGGTTGTGAGATAAGGTGAAGGATATTCTGAATGATGTAATCAGAGAGAACCCAATCGACACAGGTTCTGACATTCAGTATGATTAGTTGTTCAAGGCTTTGCGTTTGTACCTATGAGTTTTTCCCTTCTCATCGTTGAACATTTTGGCTAAGTTGAGAGTCGAGGATCACATATTTCTCTATGGTTTCTTAGACTATTGTGAAAGATGAATTTATCATGGAAAATATGAGAATGTGCATCCATGGGATGAAGTAACAGTAGTGGGATAAGGTGATGGATATTCTAAATGACGTTATCAAGGAGGACCCAATCGATACAGGTGCAGATATTCAATACGATTAGTTGTTTAGGGCTTTATGTTTGTGCCTTGGAGTTTCGCCTATCTCGTCGTTGAACATTTTGGCTAAGTGAAAGCATCTCAATGTTATCAATAAGTGATGTAGGACAAAATCGAGGCAAAATTAGACTGAAAAGGAACGTAGCAGAAATTTACAGATTTGGCATTCGATCTCTATTTCGGGTCCATAATATATCTATTTTGGGTAGCTCGACGAGACGAATTGGACTCACTGCTTTGCTGTAACATTCGATGGATTTTGGGCATTCGAGATCGTTCAGACAGCGAAAACAGTGTTTTAATATTTTAGTGCTATTTATGTCATTTAGTTTATTTCGAATTCTTTTTATTTAGTTGAGTTGGAATTGGTTTTATATTTTCTAGTTAATTTAGAATATGTTTCTTTGTTTTATTTAGTTAATCTAAAATAGGTTTTATACTTTTTTTATTTGATTTAGAATATGTTTCTTTGTTTTAAGGCCCTATAAATAGAGGGTTAATTCATTGTTTTTATTCATTCATTGATCAATAAAAGTTCTTGAGAGTTTTCTCATTCTTCTTGGTGGATTCCAAGTTTTATATTTCTTTTAAGGATTTCACTTAAATTCCTTGCTTCCGTCCTGCGTCAAGTGGTATCAGAGACGGTATCTCCGTCTCGCTATCCTTGATTTATTTGTGTTTTGAGTTCCAAATTCAATGACTAACGTACCGATCATAAGGACAGATTTAGATGTACAGTTGCAACGAATTGATGTTCAACTTAGAGAGCTTCGTGAGTTCGTAGTATAAGCTATTGGGAACAACAGAGTGAATAACAGAGGTGGTATCAGAGATGTGCAATATGACAATACTAGCGATGAAGATTATGAGGAGGATATTGCTCTTCCGCGAAACAACAACAATAATCGCGGGGAGTATCGTATTAAGGAAAATATTCCTTACTTTGCTGGCAACTTGAGAGTTGAAGATTTTGTCGATTGGTTAGATGAAGTTGAAAGGTTCTTTGACTACTGGAAAATCTAGGAGCACCGAAAAGTCATCGAAGTAAACTATCGACTTAAAGGATATGCATCAATTTGGTGGGATGGACTACAAACAAATCTTATCCAACAAGGCAAAAATAAAATTCGAACTTGGCAGCGAATGAAGAAATTAATGATTAAACGTTTTCATCCTCTAAACTATGTACAACAATTTTGCATTCAAAATCAAGATTTTCAGCAATCTTATCAAGATGTACAAGAATTCACTATCGATCTTCAGGAACTTGATACTCATATTAACATCCAATAATCAGAAGAAGTTATCTATAGAGATGGAGGTATTTCCTTAGAAGAAGAGTATTTAGAAGACAAGGAATGCATGAATAAAGCTAAATCAAAAGAAATCATCTCTGTAGGTGAAGATATTTTCTTAGATGAAGCCCATTTTGCTGTCCCAGCTGAAACTCAGATTTTTATTGACCCAACTCAAGACCCCTTGGCTGACCCATTCCAAACCCAAGAAGAATCAACTAAGTTGATAGAATTTGAGGAAAAAGAGGGCGTTACTTGTAATGAGACGAGAGATGTGTTTGCTGGTGGTAGGAAGAACGTTCAAGAGAAAATTATGGATTTTATTTATGGGGATGAAATCAAAGAATACGTCATTTAAAAAGTAGAAGATTGTGCTGTGAAGGATAAAATTGAAAAGTTAAAAACCGAGGAAACAATATCGATGGCTTGCTTACTTGCTAAACATGTTAGCTATTATGTCTTGATGGAACAACCCAATGGTGATGATGATTTATTCATGAAACCATATATTTTAGTTGGCCAATTTATTGGAGAGTTAATTCTCGGGTTTGAAAATTTTAAATTCAAATGAGCAAGACGTCGCAAGTGGTTAATAGCTCGGAAATTTTTGAGTTCAAATTATAACTCGGGGTCGAGTTATTTGGAGGTGGAAGAGTCTGATGTAGGACATAATCGAGGCAAAATTACACTGAAAAGGAACGTAGCAGAAATTTATAGATTTGGCATCTGATCTCCGTTTCGGGTCCATAATATGTCTATTTTGGGTAGCTCGACGAGACGAATTGGACTCACTTCTTTGCTGTGACATACGATGAATTTTGGGCATTCGAGATCGTTCAAACAGCGAAAACAGTGTTTTAATATTTTAGTGCTATTTATGTCATTTAGTTTATTTAGAATTCTTTTTATTTAGTTGAGTTGGAATTGGTTTTATATATTCTAGTTAATTTAGAATATGTTTCTTTGTTTTATTTAGTTAATCTAGAATATGTTTTATACTTTTTTTATTTGATTTAGAACATGTTTCTTTGTTTTAAGGCCCTATAAATAGAGGGTTAATTCATTATTTTTATTCATTCATTGATCAATAAAAGTTCTTGAGAGTTTTCTCATTCTTCTTGGTGGATTCCAAGTTTTATATTTCTTTTAAGGATTTCGCTTGAATTCCTTGCTTCCGTCCTGCGTCAGTAAGTGAGCAAATAAATTAGAGACAAGCTGTTGAAGTTTCTGAAGTTGGTATTTTCGAAAATAAATCTTATGGACTCCCATAATGAAGCTAAAAAGCTCATGAGGAAGTTGGAGTTAGTTTACGACAAAATTGATGTTTGTGGGATGATTGTGCACTATTCTGGAAGGAAAACACATCAAAACAAACTTCCTCAATCAGCTCATAAAGTTGCTAGACAAATCTTGCAGGAAAATCTTCTGGAAAAAATGTGCCGCATAAAGTGTTGTGTTATTTTTGTTGGCCTCAAACTTAAACTTTTATTTTCCACTCCACATACTGCAAAGCAAATGAGATGGCACAATTAATACTGGTCAATCGAGGGACAAGTATGGTGTGGGGCATCCCTTCTATAGAATGGCAGTGTAGAACTTTGACAAAAATCATCATGATTTTGCATCTGAAATATGCAATGTCTACAAAGTTCGTCGAATTGTAAAGGGCGTTTTTCCATCTTCGTTGTCCACTACTTCATCACATTCCAAAGGTAGAGCCTATCAGTCTTCTCATCATTTTGTTGAGCTTCAGGAGACTATGCTCAACTAGCCAATAAGGGGGCTCAATTGGCCGAAGCTATGTGTCACGACTCGCTCGATTTTGGCACAAGAAGATCGAGAAATTTAAAATGGTGACGACTTGAGGCTAACTGGAATATTCTAGAACTCCCACAAGTGCATGAAGATTGCTAGAATATGGTGGGACGTTCTAGAAGCCTTCAAGCTCCTCACTTGGTGGATTATTCTGGATCATCCTAGTTTAATCCATAAATATTTTAATGTAGATATTTGTATAGATAATTCTAGAAGTGTAATCTAGACCATTGGATATAAATGATCCTAACCATCCATTTGAGGAGGCTACTACTATAAATAGCTTGGTAGGATTCATTTGTAGGCATCAAGAGAGTGAAGTTGTAAAGAGTGTTGTAAAGAGTGTCCTTATTCAATACAAAGCCTTCTTTGTAAGTTCTTGTGTTCCTTCATTGTCCCTTTCTTAAGGTGTTCTACTTAGTGCCTTTCTAAGACATCAATGCCAATCGGGAGGTTGACTTAGTGTAATAACCGCGGGGGCGGAAGTTGAAGACACTAAGGCCGCACGGTTCTTGGAGGAAATTAGCAAGTCTGTGACAGTTGGTATCAGAGCCTAGGTTTGCTCACTTACTATCGTTGGCATGGCGGAAAAAGATGTTGTGGGTTCCGACATTTCGGAGGTAGAACATGAGGAGCGGGGTCGAGAGGTCGAACCCCAAACCACGAGTAAGAAAACTCGACAAACTCGAAGCAAGAGCTGACCACCGGCCCCTACCGGTGGATCTCTTGAGGAAGTATTTCTCAATATGGGGGAACGCATTGAAGTAGTGGAGAATTCACTCTCAACCCTTGAAGCTCACACCTTGGAACAACTTGATGGTCTCAAGGAAGACCAAGGCACTTTAAGAGAAGAATATACGAGGTTGGAGGCCAAGGTCATGGATGCTGTCAAAACAATCTAAAACCAAGTGAACAAGCTTTGCTCGGATATGCAAAGTGGCCTAGACGCTTGTAAGAAGGCGTCAACTAGTGCGGGTACTAGCACGATCCTAGCAGCTCCAAGGATCTACTATCCAAAGCCTAGGGAGTTCGATGGAAAGCAAGATGCAAAAGAGATAGATGATTTCCTATGGCGATTGGAGATATATTTTGAGGGCGTGAACATTTTGGATGAAGCTATTAAGGTACGTACTTCGACTATGTATCTTACGGACACCGCGGCTCTATGGTGGTGACGTAAGCACGCCGAAATAGAAAACGGTGCTTGTAGGATAGATAGTTGGGATGATTTCAAGAAGGAATTGAAACGCCAATTTTATCCTGAAAATGTAGTATATGAGGCCCGTAAAAAGCTTAGGGAGTTGAAACATAAGGGCACTATTCGCGATTATGTCAAAGAGTTTACTACCCTTGTGCTTCAAATCCCGAGCATGTCTGATGAAGATCTATTGTTTCACTTTACCGACGGGTTGAAAAATTGGGCGAAGCAAGAGCTTCAACGTCGGGGAGTGAAGACAGTAGACGAGGCTATTGTGGTGGCCGAATCTTTAACCGAGTTCCAAAGGAGCACGGATTCATCAAAATCTTCTAAAAGCTTTAAGAGCAACTCAGCTAAAGGCGGGGGAGAGAAGAAAGATTACCATAAGCCATCATTCTTCAAAGGTGGTAACACTTACAAACCTTCCCCCTCGCGAAAAAATTATGAGGAAAAGAAGAAGGACTCGACGGGTTCTCAAAGTGGATGCTTCGTGTGCAAGGGGCCACATTTAATGCGAGATTGCCCTAAACTTGGCACATTGGCGGCTATGGCGGAGGAACGGGATTCATCCTCTTGCCAAGATCAAAGGGATGAACATTTTAGTTCATTGCAACTTCTTAACGCTCTCAATGCTAAGGTCGTTCCGGCTTCCAATAATGAACGAGGATTAATGTATGTGGAAGCTCAAGTAAATAGTCGGCCCGCACTAGCAATGGTGGATACGGGAGCTACCAACAACTTCATTACTGAAGATGAAGCTAGAAGGTTGGGCCTCACAATCACTAAAGGTGGTGGTCTTATGAAAGCTGTGAATTCTCCATCCACTCCCCTTGGTGGCATAGTTCGAGGAGTGGAAATTCAATTAGGCACTTGGCATGGCCAAGTGGATTTCTCGGTGGCTACAATGGATGATTTTCGCTTGGTTCTTGGGTTGGACTTCATGAGGAAGGTCAATGCTATTCCCATGCCTTCATTTGGCTCGGTTTGCATCTTGGAGAGGGGATCTCCATGCATAGTTCCTACGGTAGCTAGGACGAAAGCAATGGGGCAGCTTTCAGCCATGCAACTAGCAAAAGGGCTAAAGAAAGGGGAGGTAACGTACTTGGCAGCACTCAAAATGGAGGACCAAGTTGATGAAGTTGCGGGAAATGATGACGTGCCCAAGGTCATCAAGGATGTCCTTGAAGAAAATAAGGACGTAATGCCACCGGAGTTACCTAAGAAATTACCACCTAGGAGGGAGGTGGATCATAAGACCGAATTGGAGCCGGGTGCCAAACCACCGGCCATGGCACCCTATCGGATGGCACCGCCGGAGCTAGAAGAACTTCGAAGGCAATTAACGGAGTTGCTTGACACGGGGAGGACACGACCTTCGAAGGCACCTTATGGCGCACCGGTCTTGTTCCAAAAGAAGCATGATGGTTCGTTACGCATGTGCGTAGATTACCGGGCGCTCAACAAGGTAACTATTAAGAACAAATATCCTATTCCTTTGATTGCTGATTTATTTGATAGACTTGGTAGTGCAAAATATTACACTAAGGTGGATCTACAAAGGGATATTACCAAGTACGGATTGCAGAAGGGGATGAGCCTAAGACAGCATGCATCACTCGATATGGCTCATTCGAATGGTTGGTAATGCATTTTGGCTTAACCAACGCCCCGGCCACATTTTGCACATTGATGAATAGGATTTTCCAACCTTACTTGGACAAGTTCGTGGTGGTATACTTGGATGACATTGTCATCTATAGCGACTACTTGGATGATCATGCAAAACATCTCCGAACGGTGTTCCAAGCATTGCGGGAGAATGAGCTATACATCAAAAAGGAGAAATGTTCCTTTGCCAAGGAGGAGGTGCACTTCCTTGGACATATCATTGGCCACGGGCGCTTGAAGATGGATGAGGCAAAAGTAAAAGCAATCAAGGAGTGGGAAGCACCAACCAAGGTAACCGAACTTCGTTCTTTCCTTGGTCTAGTCAATTATTATCGGCGGTTCATCCAGGGCTACTCAGTGAGGGCAGCCCCACTAACGGACCTATTAAAGAAGAATAAGACATGGGACTGGTCCGAGAAATGTCAAACGGCCTTTGATGATTTGAAGGCGGCCGTGGTGGAGGAACCGATCTTGGCATTGCCAGATTTCACCAAGACCTTTGAAGTACAAACGGATGCCTCGGATTTTGCTATCGGGGGAGTCTTAATGCAAGATGGGCATCCTATTGCCTTTGAAATCCGCAAGCTCAACGACACTGAGCGTCGGTATACGGTGCAAGAAAAGGAAATGACGGCTATTGTTCATTGCCTACGGGTGTGGCGTCATTACTTGTTGGGCTCAAAATTTCTCATCAAGACGGATAATGTCGCTACTAGTTATTTCCAATCACAAAAGAAGCTAACTCCCAAGCAAGCACGATGGCAAGATTTCTTAGCGGAGTTCGACTATGTGATGGAATACAAGCCGGGGAAGGCGAATGTTGTAGCCGATGCGTTTAGCAGGAAGGCGGAGCTTGCAGCCATAAGCCAAGCCAAAGGGACGTTGCTTGATTTGATTCGGGAAGGCATAGATCATGATCCCTTGGCTAAAGAGTTGGTAAAAGCTGCCCAAGAAGGAAAGACGCGACGATTTTGGGTCGAGGATGGCTTACTCTACCCTACGAGGCAGCGTATCTATATTCCTAAATGGAACAACTTGCGGTGAGATATCATCAAGGAGTGCCATAACACAAAGTGGGATGGTCATCCCGGGCAGAAACGCACATTGGCACTACTTGAACGAGCTTACTATTGGCCGCAAATGAAAGACATGGTAGAGCTCTATGTAAAGACTTGTCTTGTGTGCCAACAAGACAAGGTGGAAACAAGGTCACCAGCAGGTTTGTTGGAGCCTCTACCAGTCCCGGAGCGTCCATGGGACTCTATCACCATGGACTTCATTAGTGCCTTGCCTAAATCCGAAGGGTTCGGGTCAATAATGGTGGTGGTTGATCGATTCTCTAAGTATGGCACCTTCATTCCTGCCACCAAGGATTACACAGTGGAGGAAGCAGCAAGGCTATTCTTCAAGAATGTTGTGAAGTATTGGGGGTTACCGCGGAGCATAATAAGTGATCGTGATCCCCGATTCACGGGTCGGCTATGGACGGAGTTGTTCAAACTCCTAGGCTCGGACCTACACTTCTCTACAAGCTTTCACCCTCAGACGGATGGACAAACAGAAAGGGTGAATGCTTTGTTGGAGTGCTATCTCTGGCACTTTGTAAGTGCCAATCAGAGAGATTGGGCCAAGCTCCTGGATATTGCACAATTTTCCTACAATTTACAAAGGAGTGAAGCCACGGGGCGGAGTCCATTCGAGTTGGCGACAGGACAACAATCACTAACGCCCCACACTTTGTCCACTTCTATTGAAGGAGGGAAAAGCCCCGGAGCATACAAAATGGCTAAGTCATGGGAGGAGCATGCCGACTTAGCACGATCTTGTTTAAACAAAGCACGGAGGCGCATGAAGAAGTGGGCCGATAAGAAGAGACGGCCTTTGGAATTTAAAGTTGGCGACCAAGTCCTTGTGAAAATATTACCTCAACTATTCAAGGCGTACCGAAGTGTGCACAAAGGCTTGGTACGGAGATATGAAGGGCCGTTCCCGGTGGTAGCCAAGGTTGGCAAGGTAACTTATCGCCTTGACCTACCTAGCTCTTTAAAGATTCATCATGTCTTCCATGTGAGCATGTTGAAGCCATATCATGAAGAAATGGAAGACCCTAGTCGAGGGGAGTCACAACGGGCACCTCCGATTGTGACTAAGTCATTTGACAAGGAGGTTGATGAGGTACTAGCAGATCGCATTGTTCGAAGGCGTGGAGTGCCTCCTTGCCAACAATTTTTGATAAAGTGGAAGGGATTGCCCGAGTCCGAAGCAACGTGGGAAAGTCAAGAAGACTTGTGGCAGTTCGAAAACAAGCTAAAGCATTACGCGGCGACGAGGGCGTCGCCCAAATAGGCGGGGGAGAATGTCACGACTCGCTCGATTTTGGCACAAGAAGATCGAGAAATTTAAAATGGTGACGACTTGAGGCTAACCGGAATATTCTAGAACTCCCACAAGTGCATGAAGATTGCTAGAATATGGTGGGACGTTCTAGAAGCCTTCAAGCTCCTCACTTGGTGGATTAATTCTAGATCATCCTAGTTTAATTCATAAATATTTTAATGTAGATATTTGTATAGATAATTCTAGAAGTGTAATCTAGACCATTGGATAGAAATGATCCTAACCATCCATTTGAGGAGGCTACTACTATAAATAGCTTGGTAGGATTCATTTGTAGGCATCAAGAGAGTGAAGTTGTAAAGAGTGTCCTTATTCAATACAAAGCCTTCGTTGTAAGTTCTTGTGTTCCTTCATTGTCCCTTTCTTAAGGTGTTCTACTTAATGCCTTTCTAAGACATCAACTCCAATCGGGAGGCTGACTTAGTGTAATAAACGCGGGGGCGGAAGTTGAAGACACTAAGGCCGCACGATTCTTGAAGGAAATTAGCAAGTCCGTGACATATGGCAACCATCGAGCGTTTGAATGACATATTTACACCTTTTGAAACCATAGTCCATGATTCCAGGTGCCACCAGAGTCATGAGTATGCGATCTTCCCGAGGCAAAGGATTAGGACGAGTCTTTAGATGATCCATATGGTCGTTTTTATTTTGTATACAGACTACGAACATTATATTTGTGTTTATAAATTGCATTCTAATATTATTTATTTGTTTATTTTTATTAATATTTCTATTAATTTGTTAAAATAATATTTATTTATTCACTAATAATGTTTAAAGTTAAATTAAAAATTATTCAAATTAAAAAAAATGAAAATTTATTGTGATGAGATTATCTCGCCGCTATAAGTGCATTATTAAAATTCAACTACATAATATTTAAAATTAAAAAAAAATTAAAATGCATTGTAATGATCATAACTACCGTTTCTATTATTATGTCATCGTAAAAACCCTGAAAACATGATACTATGATCCGATATGTCATTGCTATATATATATATCTTATACTTAGTCCGAAAGCACACGTCATCTCAGATTATTTACATGTACAAATGTTTTACGACGACATTTTATGACCATATTGTTTTCTCATTTAACTTATAATGTTTTATGGGTCTGTGCGGCGAAAAACAGACTTTCTTCCTTATAGTGTAAATACGTCTAGTACTCTTTTTTCCTTGATCGATGTTTAGTCCTACTGAATTTTTCTGGGAAGGTTTTTAATAAGAAAACTTCTAAAGAGTATTAAAAAAATTATGGAAAGATACATAAATAAGGTGTTTAAAAATATAAATTTCAAAAATAAGATAAAACTTATATAATTTCAAAAATCAGGTTATAATTAGGATAAATTTATTAAATTAAATAATTAAAATTATTTATTAATTATATATAATGAGGTCACAATATTACCTAATTTCAGGTCACAAACACAAATAGTTTAGTTCACAAATTGATTTTAGATTCACAGGTCACAATTATTTAAAATCTCAAGTCACAAATAATCGATTACGATTAGATCACAATTATACAAGATCTCAAGTCACAACCAATCTTCTTCGAGGTCACAAAAAAAAATATTGGTCACATTTTCAAATCAGTTTTGCATCTAGTTCACAGCTGCCACCGCCCACCACCACCTCCTTCTCTGATCACCATTTTTTTAAGGTCACAAGCAGAAAAATTACAGGTCACAATTACATCAAGTTCACATTCATCGTCGCCGCCGCCACCACCTCCTCTTTCGATCACCAAGCCCATGACCACCGTTGCCGCCGCTATCATCACAACCACAACATCGAGTGACTAGCTACACCCACACCATCAAAACAACAGACAAACCACCACCACACTTTCACTACACCGTTGTAACTGCAGGCAGCACCCCACCCACAACCTGTCAACATCACTATACACCTCGTTTCTGCGCGGAGACATAGCGCACGTAGGGGTCGTCACAACTGCTACCGCCGTCGAAGTGTCAGATTAGATCATGTTACTGGGGGCATGAAATCTGCGACATCGAGCGAACAGAGAGTGCAAAGGCCGTCGAGTGACGACATCACACAAGGAGCTGCGTGCGTAGGCACCATCGTGCCGTTATCCGCCTCCGAGCTGGCCTGCAGCAGTCATGGCGTCGCGCGATGCCAGCACTTACATGGTCAGCCGACGACTGTGCTCCCATGTTCGCTGGTAAGGGAAAGGAGATGTAGACTATAGATAAGGAGTAAAGAGCTGACAATGATGAGGAAATTTTATTAGGGTTTAATCAAATTAATTTAGTAATATTATTATATTATTTAATTATTAATATTTCAATTAGAACCTGAAATTTGAAATTTTACAATTTTGATCTTATTTGTGAAATTGAATCTTTAAAAGTAGGGATAGGTGTAATTTCCACAAAAATTAATATACTATTTTTCCTTCATTGGAATATTTTTCACGAAGTTTTTCCTATCGATGTTTTTCTCAATATAATCTTATGATTTTACTTTTATATGTTCTAAATTGTATATCAGAATCCCGAAGTGGAAAAAAAAAAATCTATTTTATATCATGCTGACTAAAGTCAAACAAATATTGATAAATATTTTGTAAGAAGACGATATTGTTTGGGGCGACAATATGAAACCTACATTACCAGAATTATGATGACGTACAAAAGTAACAAAACACATGAATGATGAATGGTTTGATACAAGAGTTTTCATTAATTAAAATTAGAGGAATAACTATACTCTTTTTCATTAATTTCTTAAGTTTTATTCGATTTAGATTTAACGAGACAACGTTTTATTACTCTAAATTATTTGCATTTTTTTTTTTTTTTTTTTTTTTTTTGGGGACATCTCATCTGTTTGTTTGGGTTTTTTTTTTTTTTTTTTCAGATAAAGATTTTAATGACTCAGTTATTGTTTAAATAGTCTTTTTAAGTATATTTTGTAAATAAAATGAAATTTATGAATAACCAGTGTAACTTGTAAATCCGGAACTTTTGATTTCTCAGTAAAATACGCATAGAGGTCTATTGACATTTTAATTTTCATCCTTTTTGTCTCTAATTTACTAACATAATAGATATTATTATTCCCGTATATTTAATATAAAAATCGTTAACAGCTAGTTTATATTGTGTAATGAATTAACGAGGTCTCTTTTGTAGAACAACTAATTTGCTTATTAGTTAGTGCACTATTAGAAAGGTTAACAAGTAGGACTAACCATATGCTTGGCTCAGAAAGAGAAATTACTACTTGTAGATAAATTTTTATTTGAACATGTACGTGTTTTTTTTTTTTTTTCAACATTTAAATAAATATTTGCTTGCTTAAACAATAAATTCAATGTTACTTTCAAAATAATTAACAGGTAGGGTTTCATGCAAATTGAAAAAGACATTCAGCTTTCATACAACAAAAAAAATCCCTGAAACCAATATGGCTATGAATTTAAAATAAACTTTGATACAACACTTTGAGAGTATATGTAGTCCGTCAAATATTGCATTCATTAATTTATATTTAGCCAACATGAGGTGGAAGATTGAAGGGCTCATAAATAACTCTCTTCATATCATCAACAAGCTCTTTCGGAGATGAGAATTCGTCGTGCTTACGGTACAAATAATAAGCATTCTTCGCAGTACTCCAAAAGAAATTCTTACACTCTTGCGGAATGACGCTTCCCTTGGTTCGAAGAACAGTCTTTAAAAGTTTCCTCTTGTTTTCTTCAATCATTTCATATGCCTTTGCAATAGCTTCCTCTTCTGTAATTTTTCCTTGGCCTTGACCTACTAGCAAGGAAACAATATTTAACGTTCTTTCAGCACGCTCCCTCTGCATGCCAAAATAATGCAAGAGTGGGAACTTTGTTAGTTTCATTTTATGTCTGAATGCCATACTGCAACACGGGATTTTTGTTTCGAAGGGGATTTGATGATAGGAGCTAATAAACTTCAATGTTTTAGGTATTTGAAAATGTGAAAATGAAGGTTAATAGAAGCGTGAATGAATTTTCAGACAGGTTTACGAAACTTGATAATCAAATGCAGTCTGATGATGAAAAAATCACTGGATGAAAATTTTGTGGAGCAATTAGTTTGCCCAAAAAATTTGAACCTCTTGTGGCGATGAATGAAGAAACCAAGCACTTGGAAGAATTGAAAATTGAGAAGTTGCTTGGTTCATCAAAATCACTTGACGGGAGATTGTGTTCGTAAGCCAAAACATATGAAAACATTACTTGAAATCATGATATGAATGGAATAACACCGAATTATGGAATCAAACGAGAGGCTTGAACACGTGATTACACGTTGTCCTAAAAGTACATTTGCCCCCTCTCGTTCAAGATGCTTAAAGGGTTAAATAGCAAATGCTTTAGCGGATTAATCAAGCCTTCAAACCATGTATTTATTAAGCATTAATAATCCATGGAAAAGGAACAAAAAACAATTGGAAAATGAGTATTTGTTTTGGTGGAATATGACTTCTATATATTTTATGGATGTTCTTACTCATATTTCATATATTGAATTGATCAATATAACATCATTTATATACAGATTAATTCACCTTTTATGAAAGTACACACCTCTTAGACAAAAGGCCACCTTTTGGTGCAAAAAACCAATTTAGGCACCAAAAGGTGCCTTTCGGAAAGGCTCACGCGATCGCGTGATGCCTCTTTATTTTGAACAGATTCAAATCCGTTGAACCACGCGATCGCTGGACCATGAACAACGCAATCGCATGGTTCATATTTTGGCCTCTTATGTTCCTGTTTTTCTTATTATTTTGTCTTTCTTATCAATACCTCTTTGTATTGATTTAATTGTGTACTTCATCTTATCATCTTTAAATATTTGAACAACCATTTGGGAACACAATTTTCTAACAATCCCCCACTTGTTCAAATATTTTCACCAACTCATTTTATAACGGTTTTATGCATAAAATAAGGCATCTTTCGATTTGAACCTTACCTTAGTGTAAACGTCGCAAAGTATTATCGAAATCCCGGGTAGCCTTAGTTTTGAACCCGTTATTACATGTGACAATACCGGCAACATCACACACACAACACTCAAAGTCTTTTGTTCCACACAAGTTTTTGATTTAGCACGTTAATGGCCTTGCGCCTATCCGATTCGTGAACTTTTCAGAAAGTAACTCCAAACTTTCCTTGAAGCGGCACCACTTCTAAGTTCATATAGGTGAAGTTCTTCCAGTATCTTTGTTACATTTAGAGATACTTGTAATTCTGAACTTCATTAAGAGTTTTAAAACTCAGCCCTCCAACTGTAACAACCAACACTTTTAATCTAGAATGAGGTATGTTTTGATAAAGTGTTGAAACTATCCACTTATCGAATCACTTATTGTTACCCTTTGAACCCGTGAATTACTCATTTCGTAATGACAGGTAGGGTTGCCGTCATTGGCGGATCTTTTATAAAGGAGTTTCACCTCATCCTACTCGATTATGTTCTTATGATTTTTCATAAGATATAAAGTCAAATTTTAACTTAATTTTTTCACAAGTTATTAAATCACTCTTTGATTCAATTTATGTCTAGACTTCTTTAGAATATTTAAATGTGATCACTTCTCAATTATTTGACAACACTTGTCAAATATTTCACAATATTTTGTAATCTATTTTGTGCACTTTATAAACTTCAAATAATATTACTTTAAACTTTTTTTAAAGTTTAGATGTACTACCCTCACACTTATAGGTTGACTCAAAAATTATTCTTTCACTCAATGAAAGAATCTAACTTTATATTACAATTTATTTACTTCATAAAATAAATTGTTTTTCGCAATTCTTTCACTCAATTGAAAGAAATAGAATCGTAATTCCATGATCACAATTGTTCTATCAATAATTTGATTGTCTCCTCAACGAGTACAATAAATATTTTACAATATTTGTTTGAGTGTTAGCCCCACACTTTGGGATAATCTTCAAATTTCTCAATTTCATTTAAGTGAATGATTCTCTTTGTGAACAACAATGTTCAACAATAATCCATATTCACTTGTATGTTTCATATTATTACTCTCCATTAGTAATAATGCTTTTCACATATGATATCAACCATTGATATCAATATCAATTAGATAGACTCATTCTATCATATCATCTTGCATACTTTCTCAAATTATATAATAATCAAACTTGATTATACACAATAGTATGAAATAAGATGATAACAAATTTGAACAAAGATTTTATAAAATGTATTTATGTATAGCAAATAAACTTCTATTTGTTCAAATTTCTCAAATAAGACAAATTTATAATAAATACTTTACATAAGTATTAGCAAATGATTCACAAGTTTTAGGACAAAAATACTTTATTGTCGCGTGATAAATATTTATCATTTGCCTCATATCAATGCCTTATAATTATCTCATATACCAAATCCATTTAGTACGTAGCAATTTATATTATGAATAAATGTAGCATATATTTATTCCTCAAGGAGTCCAAGCAAATGAAATTTACATGATTCAACATTTATATCATACTAATCATAATGAGAATTTTAAGAAAACCACTAAGGTTATTAAAATCTCATGCATTCATGAAACTCTACTTTCATAAATTTACAGCTTGAAAATCATATATTTAATAATTTTCAAATAAATAAGCAATATGCTATAATCAAGTTAGATTATCACATAATCAATGCACCAATAATATTATTAAATATGGTATTTAATAACTAAATCAAATTTCAATGATATATTATATGTCAAAATAAGGTATAACAATAAAGTATTCTATATTGCAAATTTGACATGCATTCCATGCATAAAATATATTATATAAATTTATAATGCATAACAACTTACTTACCTTTGTCACTGCACTCCATGATTTTTCTTCATCAACTGCTTGTATCCATCCCCTCGCAACTTTAAAAGTCTCTTTTATGACTTAATCATATTACCCCCCACATTTGAGGTATAACAAAATTAATTTCAATATTCTTTTTCGCAAAAAAAATGAATTTACAATACATTTTGTCAAATGTATTTTAGTGATTACACTTAATCAATTCTTCAATTGACAACAATATTGTCAAATACATAAAGTGACTCTATCACTTTATTAATTTATACTTCTCTCTTTTAGAAGTACAGATAATTTTGTTTATGTAATCCAACTTAATCACTTGTTTGCATTTTAATATCCTTTAAACTTGTTGTAGGATATTTACCTTGATTTACAAAATCAAGAACACCAAGAATAATTCTCCAAGAATGCCAAAATCAATGAATTCGATACCAATCGAAATGTAGGCTCACAACCATACCATTGGGAAATCAAAATCACATGCACTGTCAATCCAATCAAGAAGATAAACTTTTTCTTGACTCTTTGAAGAAAAAACCCCAAGTTCTATTTTGTAGAGAGAAAACTAGAAAGCCCTTTTCTAGAGAAAAATGCACCACCCTTTTTTAAAACTTGTTGCCCCATTATAAAACTTGATCACATTTTGCAAAAATACTCAAGTCCAAAATTAACTTGTAAAAATATTTTAACAAATTTATGCAACTACTAAAAACTTTATTTCCCAATTGGTTTTAACGGTCGTAAGTTTTTTTTTTTTTTTTTTTTTTGCCCCCAATTACTTTAAGTAATCCTCGAAATGTCACACAAGTTTATGTTAAACAAGATAGCATTTCTAAGGGCTTGTTTGTTTGGTTCTAATCCAATAATCCTACACTTGTCAAAGTTTCTGTTATGATATTTGATCACAATCACAATATAATTTCACTAATTTCGGAAATTATAATTTGAATCTTTTGCCAAAATGTCACTTTACATTTTAGGCTAAATTCTTTTATGTATAATCTTTCAACTCAATTGAAAGAAACAATTTGTAATAAAACCTCAATTGTTTTATTGATATTTGCAAAATATTATTGTCTCCACTATGAGCACAATATAATTTTCTTTTATAATACGCCTTATTCCCACATATTTGGAATAAGCACAAGTTTCTTAATTCATTTACTTCATTTCAAAGAAATAAATTTGTAATTCTTTCACTCATTGAAAGACTAATTATGAGCAAATTTGTTTTACAAAACAAATAGCAATGTTAATCAATGGTCGTGATAAAATCATATTTGTGATCTCATCATCCAATTGTGTAAATATTTATCACTTTTCACATGACCATTGTAATAATTACAATAAGTATAGACAAATCCAATCTTGTGTATTCTCAATGAAAATTCACAAATTTTCAATAATTGTTATGCATCTCTATGCATTCATAAAAAATACTTCATATAAGTATTTTATTTCAAAAGAGATAAACAATATGATAAATCTCAATATTCATCAATGATCTTCTTGATCTTAGTTTGATCTCACCCCCATAATTCCTTAATTAGGAAAATAACATTGCTTTCACAAGCAAAATATGACATCTCCATAATTCGTAGTAGAGTCATTTCATATTTCTTAATGCAACAATAAGTATCAAGATTTTCACTACCACATTTAAGCCAATAATGGGCATTTTTAATACAAGTGGTAGTCTCCAATTTACCATTGAAAATGGTCACTTTATTAATACTAATAACATTATTAGCAAACATATCATGAGATATTGAAGTAAACTATCATATTTACTTTCTCTACAATATTTGATTAAATATTGTTAAAGCAACTTGTGAAAATACTCATACTTGCATGCCTCAATATTTAGGAACTCTATTTCACATATAATAAAATGGCATCACAAATAAGCATAATTTTATCCGCCAATTTATAAAAATTCTCATGCCATTTTCAAGAGTCCAATTGATTCATATACCAATATACTTGCATAATGTAAAAGGGAAATACACTTCTCATAAATGAATCAAATGGAAACAATATTATTGAAAGAGCATATACTTTCAAATTTCCACTATCATGGAAAATTTCTTGAAAACTTGCACAATAAAATATCATCATATCTCATGATAAAATAATGATTAAATTGCATAATTCATAATATTATATTATGCATCTATGAATCAACAATTTAATAGCTTACAAAGAGTTATGCATACTAATTTCGTGGTACCTTGAAAGGACACAAAATATAACTGTCATAGTACCTTGACTTTCATGAATAGGCACTTTCACAATTAAAGTAAACATAATGAAACATTACATTCTTTCACTTGATAACCGCCAACATGTGCGCAGCAAACACAAGTACATGTTTTATGCACACATCTTTTTGTAATTAATATTATCATCCGTTAGTTTCTTGGATGAATAGACACACATTTTCATTTTATCATGCTTTTCCCAAATAACATGGCAGTTGGCAATTCAAAATATGCATTGTTTCAAATTCTTGTACTCAAATAAAATGAATGTTAACAAGAAACCGTTGGAATCAATTTTAAATTGAAAGGACATAAATTATATGTTATAGTGCATTGGCTTTATGAGTAGGCACATCCTTTTGCAATCAAACTAAATGTTAAGAAAGATTAAACTCAAATCTTTCACTGATTAGTGCCATCTTGCAATAAACATAATTACACATATTTTGCACACATCCTTACCAAATGCAAAAGTATAATTACTGAATCAAACATTGTGATTTCTCATGCACGGACCACATTCATAAATTGTTTATGGAAAAATTTCCAAGAATAATTTCGACTCCATCGGTCAAAATGCACTTTTAGATTGTTATAAAAAATGAACTTACCTTGAGAGGTTGGAGACGAAATCATCGAATTCCACTAGAAGAATCATAAGCCAAAACACATGAAAACACCACTTGAAATCATGATATGAATGGAATAACACCGAATTATGGAATCAAACGAGATCTTGAACACGTGATTACACGTTGTCCTAAAAGTACATTTGCCCCCTCTCGTTCAAGATGCTTAAAGGGTTAAATAGCAAATGTTTTAGCGGATTAATCAAGACTTCAAACCATGTATTTATTAAGCACTAATAATCAATGGAAAAGGAACAAAAAAACAATTGAAAAATGAGTATTTGTTTTGGTGGAATATGGCTTCTATATATTTTATGGATGTTCTCACTCATATTTCATATATTGAATTGATCAATATAACATCCTTTATATAGAGATTAATCCACCTTTTATGAAAGTACACACCCCTTAGAAAAAAGAAAACCTTTTGGTGCAAAAAACCAACTTAGGCACCAAAAGGTGCCTTTCGGAAACCACCACGCGATCGCGCGGTACAAGGCTCACGCGATCGCGTGATGCCTCTTTATATTGAATAGATTCAAATCCGTTTAACCACGCGATCGCTGGACGATGAACCACGAAATCGCAAGGTTCATATTTTGGCCTCTTATGTTCCTGTTTTTCTTATTCTTTTGTCTTTCTTATCAATACCTCTTTGTATTGATTTAATTGTGTACTTCATCTTATCATCTTTAAATATTTGAACAATCATTTGGAAACACAGTTTTCCAACAGATTGAATTGATGTTCTGATAATCAATTGGGAATCCGTTCATCAAATCTCAATGTTGGACGCGAGAACAATGAAAAACAAACATATATATAATGGTGAATCAATGAGTAGGGAGGAATATAGTAGGGAAGAGGAAAAGTCCAAAAGGATGAGAGCAAGGGGAAATTTTCAAATAAATGAATAAAAATGTATTGGTGCAACCATGTAAAATTTTCAAAAGAAGTCACCATACAGTAAAAGATTGTTGGTGTAAGGGAAAACTGCAATTTTTTAATCGGTAAAAAAAACTGTGCATTTGAAGGAGGGTTATAGGATTCCTATTATTAAACAAGTAAACTGTGCAACAAGACATACATCAAAAAGAATATTTTTGTGGATGGAATATTCATATTTGGTGACGGAGTTTTGGTAAATGTCTAGGCCAAAAGAACAATTGGAATCCAAAATAAAAGTCTCTATGCTTATCCTGGATCTAATGTATTTCCAGAACCTATATCAATGTTTGCTAAGTGTTTGACAGCTCTTAGAGAATGGTTATTCTTTCAATTTCCAAGATAATAGTTGTGTTATTCGTGATAAAAGGGCTGGAGATCAATCCTATAGAAACGAGAAAATGAAGATTCGAAGTTTTTCTCTTCCTTTTAAGCATTCTGGTGAAGCTTTACTAGAAGAAAATTTTGCTTTCCCTACAAATAATGCACATACAAAATGAGATTTGTATGTAAAAATTGCTTTTTCCCGTAAAATGAGATTTAGTAGGCGCAAGATGTTGGCTCCGAAAATATGTACTAATTAGTTTACAAAATTCTGCCAATAAAATGGGATTTGTAGTCGGAATTACTTTTTCTCACAAAAATAATTTTTCATTTGGATATAATTTCACCTATAAAATTTTAGGAAACAATTTTTAATTTGTAGCATAAGTGTTTATTTTTCCTATAAATTTGATATTTTGTGAATATGTGCATTTTTTGCATGCGAAGTCTACTTTTCTCGCAAAATGAGATTTGATAGTGTTAAAGAATTGGCTCCAAAAATATGAATACTTAGCCTACAAAATATGAGGACGCAAATGTTAATTTGCAGTTGAAATTTACTTATCCTTACAAATTCGATATTTTATATGTGAAATTTTGACTCTAAAAAATTCAAGAATTAGATAGCTTGTACCCACAAACATATTTATTTTCCCTATAAAAAATATGTTCAAGATATTTCTTTTATATTCGGAAAATTCAATCTATTTGTGGACTAAAAAATAACAGGAAAACTAACACTATTTTTTTCCTCTACAATTAAATGATATAAAAAAAGATCGCAAGACAGATTTATTATTCATAAGTATTGTTCATTTTGCGTCATTTTTTACATCATCGTGTGTTAAGCAAACAATGGCATAGTTCTATTATTGTGGTATGTACTAAATGTCTGTGTGCATTTCTAGAGACTTCTTTCAGTAGGTTTCTGTCCTTCAACCATTCATCTACTAAATTGCTCTCCGGTGTCCTAACCAGTGTTACGAGGTTTCGTGAAGTTTGGAATGCTGAGTTTATTTTCGTTAGGCTTTGAATTTGTGAATAGTAAGGCTGGAACCATGAACGGGAGTCTATACCGACTTAATTCATTGGTGGATTGAATTGAAAACGTGTTCAAGGGGAGCTCATTCAGACAACATCATATGGTCCTTCCCTTTCAATATGATGAACTTATCATATTGTCCTCTCTCTCCCCTTTGTGTCTAAAGAAGATGCTAAGCATATTCATTATGGATGATGCACAACCAGTAAGTACTCATTTGGCTAGTCACTTCAAGCTATCAATTAGCGGTCACCCTATATGGAGCAAGAGCAAACCTACATGGCCAAGGTACCTTATGCCTATGCTATTGGCAGTATTATGTATGTCATGGTGTGTAAACTATCAGATATCCACAAACAGATGGAGTTGTGAATAGATATATGAGCAATCTAGGTAAACAACATTGGGATTCTTAGATACCTGAGAGGTACTTCAGATTCAGCCTTGTGCTTCAGAAAATCGGGTTTGAGATTACAGAGTTATATACACGCCGACACGGTAGGACATATTGACGGCAGAAAGAGTAATACAAGATATGCATACACTTGGGTGGTACAAAAATTAGTTAGGTTGCTAAGCTGCAAAAGATATTTGTTCTTTCTACAACCGAGTCTGAGTATCTTGCTGTAACTGAAGCTAGCAAAAACATGATGCAGTTCTAGTCTTTTTTGGATAAGTTAGGTCACAAGTATGAAAAAAGTGAATTGCATTGTGACAGTCAGAATGCTATTCACTTAACAAAGAATCTTGTTTATCACACAAGGACAAAGCATGTATAGATTCATTTATCATTTTATCAGATCAATTTTGGATAATGGAATCATAACACTTGAGAAAATTTAAGAGAATAAGATTCCGACGATATGTTGACGAAGACTGTTCCAATTGAAAAACTGAAGTTGTTTGCAATTTCAATTGGACTTCTCTTTTTGATGATTGTGGAGCTTAATTATTTGCAGACCCTAATTATTACCACATCGCGGAGCAGTACTCGGTTCAACCTCCCCAGTAAGGTTGTCATGGCGCTTAGAAAGGGGTAGGAAACCCCTCCGAAATGGTAGATGTTGGAGCCCCTTGTACGAAAATCCTAGTTAAGGACAGTTTAAGAGATTGTGTTCTTGTAAAATTGCATTATGGAATTGGATTCCTTGTATACTTAGGATATGCCCCTATTTAATCTTATAAATAAGACACAATACTTAGACTTTTCTCATGCATCAAAATAAAGAGAAACTAAAGATTAGTGAAGATAGATGTGTGTTTTCTCTTGTACAATATCTTTTTTTCATTGTGGTGAATTTCTGCAATAGTAGAAGAGGACGTTGTCTCACATTGATGCGAATCTATAAATTTTTTGTTTCTTTATTACTTTTTTCTTTCATGATATTAATTGTTCTCGATAAAATAGAATTAGGGTTCCTAATTTGCAACAGAGTGGTGATTTTTTCTATATTTAAAACTGAAATTGGTGGTGATACTCTCTGAGTGGTCAAGGAATTAGCACCTGAAGATAAATCCAATTTCATGACTGTTATCCTTGAGAAATTGAAAATAGGGAACAATGTTTGATCTGCAATCTCTTCACTGGTTTGATTTAGTTTATGTTTGTCTTCAAGTTAGATCCAATGGACTATTAGAATAACTTTCAACTTGGAAAAAATACATAAACAAGGTGTTTATTATACACAATTTCAACTCTAATTAAATAAGTTTAAAATTACACACATCAAGTGGTATTTCTTATAATTAATATATATTATAAAAATTCACCCACCCACCCCACCCCACCCCACCCATTCAAGTCAATTCAATTCTTTTACAACAGATTATATCTCCTCGTCGTCGTCGTCGAAACCACCACCACCACCAACACCAACACCAACCATCATTGCTCACCGCCACCACACCACCACCACCACCACCTCCTCGTCCGACGTATTGTCACCATTACATTATCACCAAGACCTTCAACACATTGCCATCGCCACCATCTCCGACGTATCGCCTCCACTTCTGCCATCACTATCTTCGACGCACCACCTTGGTGCCCTTGAATATCATCGCTACCTCCGCCACACACTCATTCATACAGGAATCAACGAGCTCAACCAATTATACCGTAAAAAAATGATGTCTATTTTTAGAATTGAGAATAAGAAGAAGATCTAAACTATTAAGTGTGACATTTTTTTTCATCTGTGACCGATTAAAATTGATATGTGAACAATGGGAAATGATTTATGACCTATTACTTGTGACTAGTAACATATAAAATGTTACATGTGACCTTAAATTGCAACAGCTGGCTTTTGAACTGTTTACTTGTGAGACCAATAACATATAAAATATAAATTGTGACATGTGACCGAAAAAATGCGATATGTGACTGTGACCTAAACTATTAAATATGATCAATTCTCTTGAATCTGTACCTCGTTAAAATTGATATGTGATCAAGGAATTTCATGACTTGTGATGTGTTACATGTGACCTCCAATATATGGACTATGTCATGTGACCTTAAAATGTGATATGTGACCTGAAATATAAATCGTGACCTGTGACCCGAACTATTCATGTGACAACTTATCTTAGATTTGTTATCTCTTAAAATTGATATGTGATCGAGGGGATTTATGACTTGATCCTGTTAAGTGTGATCTATAAGATATATAAAGTGTAAAACATGTGACCTATAACATGTGACTTGAGCATGTGACTGTAACTTGTATTGTGGCTCGTGACATGTGATTTGAAAGAGTGACCCGTGACCTGTGACTCGAATCATATGACTTGTGACTCGTAAATGTGACCCAGCAACCATCAACAAACGACCATCATCTCACCACCACTTCACCACTACCGCCACCACAACATCTCGCCAACAACCACAAACACCACAACAAATCAAATAGAATAAACCACCACATTATTCCTCCACCTCTCAACACCACCATCGACTCAAATTGATTTTAAATCCACCTGGTCATATGAAGTTTCAATATGTCTACCTTGCACATATTAGAGTGACAATCCTTGGGCGAGGCACAAGGCAGGTTTTTCCTGAACATTAGGCTACTTTTGTACATCAGTAACTTCACCCATAGAATTGAGAATATTTTTGGGTAATGCTTGGTCTTTCAGAGAATGAAATTACCCTATCTCGTGCAGAGCCATCAGGTTAGCACTAATTTTCGGACCCCGACGATCCCCTATGAATGACGAGACACAGTGGTAGATTCAAAAAAATTTCAAGATGGGATAACAAGTTAAAAAAACTTACACTTGATTTTTTTTATTTTTTTTTTTAAGGAATCTTATTCACTTATATATAATAGGGAAATAGGTTGGGGACTAGACGGGCTCTAGCACTTCCCAGTCCTCCGAACTTCTGCCCCTGTTGAGACATGTGATTGATCATCTATGAGATTGATCTATTGCTCGATTTTGCTCCTCTGCTCCCAAAAATCTGAGAAGACTATTACAAATTCTATTGATTGGTCCAGAAAGACATGGAGAGGTAGGCTAAGTGGAACAATTTACTATAAAATCATATGCATCACGCAGTATACACTCTATATCTCCTCCGTCTACAAAGTGGACAACTCAGCTTACATCACAACATGCTTATTGAGGTTGAATTTATGTTTCTTTGCATTTTTTCTCCTACGCTTCGTTTATTTTTTCTGTTACAATTAGGTATTAAGGTTTATACACTAACAGGACTGGCATGCATGTACCGAAAGTGAAAATCGAAAGCCTCAAATTCCATGCACCAATAAATAGGATCCTTCCTTTGTAGTTTCCTAATTTAGTTTGTGAGATATTTATATTGACTGACTATATTGAAGGGCGATTTGTGTTGAAGATAAGATTTAGCCTCTGTTCGGTGACTTTGATTATTTGAGAGAGAGAGAGAGATTAAATATAGGAATCTGACCTCGAAAGTTCCAACATCATTGAGAAGTCGGAAAACTAAAGAAACATGCTTGCACATATCACGGTACTCTTCAGTAGTCAATAGGTCCTCCGGTAATTTTGGTCCGAGAATAAGGAATGCTGGGAGAAGACAAAGCTCACCAGCAATAGACATCGACGCATTATACAGGTATTCCTCCAATGTTGGCATCGTGTTATTACTCGACCACTCCACTTCTTTCATGGAACTATTGAGATTATTGAGCCACTGCACTTGAACACTTAGCTTCTTATAAACTTGTGAACAGAAATTAAAAGATTTGTAGTCTACTGTATCAAAAAGTCATACCAGGCTAATTAGAACATGTTTAAAGCACCGACCCTGCTTAGTTACAGCTTTGGCTGCCAACTCATTTACTTGGTTGTATACTGCTGAAAATAATATTTTTACTACTTGAGAGGAGTAACCAGTACTTGGGTGTTCATCCCACCTACGCCACAGAAAATTTATTCAATCCTTTATACAAAACAACATTTTCGAGCTCACGAGTCACTAATAAGTAGTAATTAATTTAGAGTACTTAATTGAGAAACTAAACATACTCTTCTACCAATTCGATCATGTTGATTAATTCCTCTTTAGAACCGTAATGGTCAAACAAATCATCAATGCAGGTTATAAGAATAGCAGTTCGTGCATATGCACTACGAGCCTCAGAGAGTTGAGTATCAGAAAGAACAGAAGCACTCAGAAAATAACAAACATGCAGTACATTCCTTCCCAACTTTGAGGCATCCAACTTGTTATCCGAGTACCATCTGCACAAGATTTTTGTTTGTATAAGAATGTAAATCCATGACGTAATGGAAGCTATCTGGTTGTTACCTTTCCATTTGCTGAAGCTCTTTCCTCTGCTGAGCCTGGCAAATATTGAAATCTTGTTGCGAAAATAGAAGGAAGTCCATGTTATCAATGGTAGGGCACCTAACATCACAGAAAATAAATATGCAAGAATTCACAAAAAAAAAAAGCACAAATATTAAATTATATGTATGAAATGTAAAACAGGATATACCAATTGGAGAACTAATCTTACCTATATGCTGTTTTCAGAATTCGATAACTGTTAGAGTCATATTGTTCAATGCTTCGCCTATTTTCAACTCGTTCCAGTGTGGCATTGAAAGTCTTCAAACTATATTCCACCTAATATTTCCAAAATACATTTTCTACTATTTATTGTATGCAAAAAATTGTCATTGCCAAAAAAAAAAAAAAAAAACAGAGAGAGAGAAGATGTTTTAGAGAGAGTTAATACAACTGGCTATAAATTTTACCTCCTTCCTTAATCTCTTGCCAACGATGTTGTGATTTTGCAGCTGTTGTTTCAGAAAAGCGCTCGTCCAAGCATGTATTTTCTCAAGAACTTTTTCGTCTTCATTTATTGTAACTTGTGAAGCTTTATAAAGTTCAAGGACCGTAGGTACCCCAGTGAATTGAACACTTACCGTATCAAAGAAATGTTCTTGTTCAGTATACGACCCCAATTCATCTAAACCAATAATATAAAATTAACTTGATTTTCGTATGCATAAAAAACTTAAACATTCTCAAGTACTTCCGTAAACCAAACCTGAGGTGACTTCATATCCTTTCATTCGTAAAAGTCGAAATGCTATGGCACAAAATGTAACATCAGTAAAAATCTCTTCATTTTTCTGTTTCCAGCACCTGTTTGTCAATCAAGTCTAGGACATCAGCAATTGGGATATACAAATGAGTTATGTACATAATAACGAATATCGATTTTGAAATTACCTATATATTTCATCAAGAACGTGTCTAATCTCCTGTTTATAGTATCGATCTATTCCCAACCTTTCGAGCGTATCAACTATGCAAAGACGAGTGTACATTTGAGAAGGATACATTGTGGGTACTGCAAAACAATGAAAAATAGATACAATGCATCAAAATAGGATGAAGTCAACTAAATCTGAGCACTAACTTATTAAAATGAACAAAATAATATTGCATGATTGTAAGTATTACCCCAACTCTTGTTAAGTTTCAAGGCCGCGAGCAAGTATTCATAGCATTTGTCATTGTAACAGTGAATCAGAGAAGCTGCAGTAGTAGCTGGTGAACTGAAAAGAGAACCATTACTTCTTTGCTGACTCAATACCTCTTCCCAATTGCATGATTCCCCAAGTCCTTCTGCTACATATGCTAGATTTCTGTTTCTTCCGATAATAGCATTTAATAAATAAAATAAGACATTTAGAACACAGTTCCAACTATCTGATAGCAATTAATATTTTCTTCCATAAGAGAGTAAGCAACCCATTCTCATTGTAAAAAGATCCAAACTTCAATATCTCGCTAGGACTGTTGAAGAAAATTTTATATTTGTAAGTTTGTCCACTTTAACAATTTAAGATTGAATGCCAACCTTAGGAGCTCCCAGGTTATACCTCAAGTTTGCCAGTGTCTAGGTTGTAGCGACCAAGAATTTTTACGCGATTAATAATTATTTTAATAGAAGATCGTGTCGCTACTATTTCACCCATTTTTATTAAGTAACGTCGTGACGTATTCGTATAGCCAAGTCAAGAAATAATCGAGATCGTTCGATTTTAAATTAAATTCCGAATTTCTAAAAATATCTCCATTCTCTTGATTTAAAGTATATTAAGTCCAAGTACTTAATTCAATGTTATCCCAATATTTATTTATACAAAAATTATTTTTATTATTGAAATTAAGAAAATATATGCAAGCATGAGAAGTTCCATTATATATAATAATTATGAGAATCTTAATTTTATAAATATGGAAAAGAATATGAATGGTTGATAGACTCCATTATATGTAATCATGAAGAGCATAATATTTGTATAAATATGGAAAAGTATATGAATGAATTATATACTCCATTATATGTAATCATGAAGAGCATAATATTTGTATAAATATGGAAAAGTATATGAATGATTGATAAGACTCCATTATATGTAATCATGAAGAGCATAATATTTGTATAAATATGGAAAAGTATATGAATGATTTATATACTCCATTATATATAATCATGAAGAGCATAATAATTGTATAAATATGGAAAAGTATATGAATGATTGATAGACTCCATTATATATAATCATGAAGAGCATATTATTTGTATAAATATGGAAAAGTATATGAATGGTGCTTTACTTTAAGAAAATGATGTGTTAAAATTAATAGAATTGAATGATTATGTTTACAATATGCCAACTTTATACATCTATTTAAACCCATCTCTTTTACACACAACTCTACACATATACACTTATTTCCAATCTCTTGACAAAATCCACAAGTAAGAGAAATTCAAGGTGGTCAAGAAAGTTTTGGTCCATTTACTACTACACTTCATTTTAATCTTTTAAAAGGTAAGTATATCTTATGTTTTTATGAAAAGTAAGTATGTTTTTATGAAAGGTAAATACACCTTATGTTTTTATGAAAAGTAAGTATGTTTTTATGACAAGTAAGTATATCTTATGTTTTTATGAAAAGTAAGTATGTTTTTATGAAAGGTAAATACACCTTATGTTTTTATGAAAAGTAAGTATGTTTTTATGACAAGTAAGTATATCTTATGTTTTTATGAAAAGTAAGTATGTTTTTATGAAAGGTAAATACACCTTATGTTTTTATGAAAAGTAAGTATGTTTTTATGACAAGTAAGTATATCTTATGTTTTTATGATAAGTAAGTATATCTTATGTTTTTATGATAAGTAAGTATATCTTATGTTTTTATGAAAAGTAAGTATGTTTTTATGATAAGTAAGTATATCTTATGTTTTTATGAAAAGTAAGTATGTTTTTATGACAAGTAAGTATATCTTATGTTTTTATGAAAAGTAAGTATGTTTTTATGAAAGGTAAATACACCTTATGTTTTTATGAAAAGTAAGTATGTTTTTATGACAAGTAAGTATATCTTATGTTTTTATGAAAATGTTTGGATCATTGCTATGAAATCAATCTCACAAGATTGTTATGGGTTCCATATGATATGTTTATGATTATGCTAAGGGGACCGGAGTTTAGTAGCGCTACACATAAGAATTCTTGCCATTTAAGTTCGGTAAAATTCTTGTGTCTCCCTATGTTTATGAGTATTTCGATCCTATCCTATGTTATGATGAAAATGATCCATATGCTTTCAAAAGAAAATTTATGCTTGGTATACTTACTGGGATTTTATAAATCTCACTCCACGATATTTACCATTTTCAGATAATTGAAGGTTCGAGGCGGTCAACATGGAAGTGGCAAAAGTGGTTAAGATTGATGAGATAATTATGTTGAACTTTATGTAAGAAAATTATGTTCTATTTTTATTCACAAATAAAATTATGGGATTCTAATTATTCTTTTGAATAATTTTACATTACTATTTAACTCTCGATAATATGATATGAGTCACTTTTAGTGGCACTCGAATGGTCGAGAATTCGGGTCGTCACAGTTGGTATCAGAGCAAAGAGTTTTAAAAACGATTCTGTAGATTTTTGAAATTTTATTTCTTTATAAAAAAAAAAAAAATCACTGTTCACGTGAACAGTAAAACGACGTGCTATTCATGATGAACAGTGAACGAAATCACTATTCATTATAAAAAAAAAAGTTGAATTTTCACATGTCAAGTATGGTTATGATTTTGAAAAGCATGATGAAATTTGATGTGCGAATTTCAAGGACAAAATTCATTTTAAGCAAGGGAGTTTGTAATGTCCTGAAAATTTTATGGAATATAATTAGTTAGTGATATGATGTTTATATTGATGTCTTTGATAAATTTCTAGAAGTTCGGGGACTAAAGGAAAAATAAGATTTGACGATAAATTTTATTTGGGTTAAGTTATTAATTATTGATGGGGAGATAATTACTATATCGATATTGGATTTGTTTTGAAGACTGTGATTAATTAGGAATTATGATTCAAGAAAATGTTGATTTGGATACAACCACATTAAATTATTGTTGATTAAAGGAAAATAAGATTATATGAAATATTTTAACTCATCACTCTACTATGTCACTCTCCACGTATTGACTCCTCGAACCAGGTATGTTATATGCTTTGCAAGTCATTTACGATTTTATTAAGACATGTTAAGTATGAAATCTTCATATGTTATGAATCTTTAAGTGAAATATACATGTTGAGTATGATATGAATTGATAGAAGCCTGAATTTTAATTTATTCCTTTTTATGTAGAATCATGAGACATAGAGGATATTGATATGAATTTTGGTTCATATTAAGCTTAGTAAGACTGACTAAATTAGAAAAATAAGTTGGTTCGTAACTTTTGCCAAAAAATATATGGAATAATATATTAAACAAACAAAATTAATAATGAATTTGTACAATAATTTATCCCTTTATCACTACCTTTGTGTAAAAACAAGGGAAAAACTGTGGATGGTTATTAGTACTTCCTCTTCAAGTTTCAATTTTCGGTTCAATAATTTATCCCTTTATCACTACCTTTGCTTAAAAGCAAGGAAAAACTGTGGATGATTATTGGTACCATTCTTCAAGTTTCAATTCTGAAAAAATTTCGGAAAGAAAGAAAGAGAACGGGTGTTGAGCATAATGGGAATAATATGACTTAAGAATGATTTTCAAAATAATTGTTGTCCTCAAGTTTAGAAATGATGAACCTTAAATGGACTTTGCATAATTGATTTTAGACATGGCACTAAGTATGAGAAGTCAACAGAAATGATTAGAAATATGTTCAGATTATCTATCATTTAGATTTAATGAGAAATAGCGAGTCAATTTTATGAAGTTTTATGAGATGTTAAGATTATAAGTAATATGATTTTAATGAGACTTTTATGAGAAGCATTATGAAGTTAGAGATTTAAAGATTTGGTTATTGGGAATTAAGTAATGGATAATATGTTGAGTAAGTGAATTATGCCTCTATATTGAAGAGAAATTTATTATGAACTTTGGCCTTGTGATTAAATTTTGGGAATATGATTTATGACTTATAAATATAAGTATGAGTAATCTTTTGAGCCAATTAAGGTATGGAAGGAAGTGATATTGTGATATTGAGAAATATGATTTGAAATTGTTATGTTGAGGAATTATGAATTGAATTATGGGATATTTTTTTATGATATTGAAGTGTTGGAATCGTTTTCAGTATTTTTAGATCGTTGTGATCAAATGTGGAGTTATTTATTATTGTGAGTTATGAAGTATGCTTATGGTTTGGGATAAGGTTTGAACTTCATGCCCTCGTGTTTTGCCTGCAACATCTACCAAAGGGACAGGTATGACACCGATTACTTTTGATTTCTCTGCAAGAGCAGATTGGGAAACACAACCCATTAGACCACTGCTACCACCCCCATACACAAGAGTGATACCTTTTCCCCCCAGTTTCTTTCCAAGATCTACGGCCGCTTCTAGATAACCGAAGCCTTTCCCCACTTTTGATCCACAAAATACACAAATAGTTTTGATCTGTCGAAGTTTTGGTGCTTCCATCTTTGATAGTATAGAAGGGAAAACTTACGAAGAAGATGTGATTTTGGGATACCTGAACTATGAAATATGTTTGGCTATTTAAAGCCGGAAAAATTTACTGTTTTTGATTGATTCTGAAAAAGTAAAGATTTACTTTTGACAAAATCGGCCAACTTTTGACTATTTTATCAAAGATATTACCTTTCGGTGATTTATTTTCCAGCTTTATCAAACCTCGAGAAAGGAAAATATATTTTTTCAATATTTATAAAAACTCGAGAAAGGAAAATATATTTTTACCAGCTTTATCAAAACGTGTGAAAGGAAACAGAAGAATATTTTTAAATGCGTATCAAAGATTTACCTTATATCAATGCTGAATTGCCACAACCTCATTTTGTAAAACAGACTGGCAAATAGGATCTTTTGCGATTATATTTTTGAGACTAACGATTTTTGTCCTCGTTAAATTGAGCATATAAGGAAAGGAGTTCACGTTGCACATACCCACTTGGGTGCGTCTCGAGAGTCAATCGAATATCATCCAAAGACTCCTTACTCAGTCCACCCTTTATGAATTCGATTTTATCATCTCGATTAGTAGAAGAATATCCTAATGATTTGCAACGAGTATTACAGTTCCAACGAGCACATTTGTAGCAACCACCCAGTCTTTTTGCTCTTCGTTTCTTTGCAAACGTGCTTTTGCCTAAACCAGGCATATGTTTTGGAAAGGTCATAGGTAATTCACCAGATAGTCGAACTTTTGCTTCGATCAACCAGCGAACATCTTCTGGAATATCATGAGCCATCAGCAACCTCAATCTTTCGAGCCTTATTCTATAGATCTTTCTCAGATCATTCATAGGAAGATTGGAATAATACTTGCGAATGTTAGAAAGGATGATATCCATTGTTTGGTGATTCTAACCTCTTCCCAGCATGAACTATTTAAAAGCGTAAAGGATCTGAGTGAATCCGCGTGATGTTGTGTCCAGCAAGAAAGCGCAGGATTATTTTAATGAAAAGAGGAGACAAGAAGTAATGCACTGTTAAATTTTATCGATAAAGGAAGATTTGATGATAAGATTTGAGATATAAAATATTTTTCTTGGATTTTGGGTACTGATATTCTGATATAATAATCAAGGTATAGAAATAATACGGGAATACGTGAAAGAGAAATAAGGACCGTATTGAATCAGAATTCATACGTATATACAAGTGAAAGAAATACTTTGCAGGAAATGTGGTGATATTTAAGTAAAGAATCTTAGTTTGGGAGATATTTGTTTACTGAATTTTGGGTTACAAATATTGGAAAGATAAGTTGATGATATTATGTTGATATGTTATTGGGTATATTACATAGAGAGATTATTCAGGGAATTGTTTTGATTATTTTGAGAATATTCGATGATAAGAAGAAAGGAAAAATTATTATGATATGATATATCAGTAAAGATTTGTTGAAATTTTAGAGATATATACTAATATCTGAGGTCACATGATACGATGATAAGTGACAAGTTACATGAATACTACAAGATATGATGAAATATCACAAACGATTGGAAATTTTCATTTTGAGTTAGAATTTATGAGTAGACACATATGTCTATTATTGATAAGAAAAATACATGTTCTTAAGAAAACAAAGAGATGCATTTAGTAAAAGTCCAGTGGGTTAGATATTATAATGATGAGATTACTAAGAGAAAGAAGAGAAGAGATTCTGATTAAGTGTTCAGAAATCATAAGATCAAGTAAGTTTAATTTCGAGGACGAAATTATTTTAAGGGGGTAAGTTTGTAGCGACCAAGAATTTTTACGCGATTAATAATTATTTTAATAGAAGATCGTGTCGCTACTATTTCACCCATTTTTATTAAGTAACGTCGTGACGTATTCGTATAGCCAAGTCAAGAAATAATCGAGATCGTTCGATTTTAAATTAAATTCCGAATTTCTAAAAATATCTCCATTCTCTTGATTTAAAGTATATTAAGTCCAAGTACTTAATTCAATGTTATCCCAATATTTATTTATACAAAAATTATTTTTATTATTGAAATTAAGAAAATATATGCAAGCATGAGAGGTTCCATTATATATAATAATTATGAGAATCTTAATTTTATAAATATGGAAAAGAATATGAATGGTTGATAGACTCCATTATATGTAATCATGAAGAGCATAATATTTGTATAAATATGGAAAAGTATATGAATGAATTATATACTCCATTATATGTAATCATGAAGAGCATAATATTTGTATAAATATGGAAAAGTATATGAATGATTGATAAGACTCCATTATATGTAATCATGAAGAGCATAATATTTGTATAAATATGGAAAAGTATATGAATGATTTATATACTCCATTATATATAATCATGAAGAGCATAATAATTGTATAAATATGGAAAAGTATATGAATGATTGATAGACTCCATTATATATAATCATGAAGAGCATATTATTTGTATAAATATGGAAAAGTATATGAATGGTGCTTTACTTTAAGAAAATGATGTGTTAAAATTAATAGAATTGAATGATTATGTTTACAATATGCCAACTTTATACATCTATTTAAACCCATCTCTTTTACACACAACTCTACACATATACACTTATTTCCAATCTCTTGACAAAATCCACAAGTAAGAGAAATTCAAGGTGGTCAAGAAAGTTTTGGTCCATTTACTACTACACTTCATTTTAATCTTTTAAAAGGTAAGTATATCTTATGTTTTTATGAAAAGTAAGTATGTTTTTATGAAAGGTAAATACACCTTATGTTTTTATGAAAAGTAAGTATGTTTTTATGACAAGTAAGTATATCTTATGTTTTTATGAAAAGTAAGTATGTTTTTATGAAAGGTAAATACACCTTATGTTTTTATGAAAAGTAAGTATGTTTTTATGACAAGTAAGTATATCTTATGTTTTTATGAAAAGTAAGTATGTTTTTATGAAAGGTAAATACACCTTATGTTTTTATGAAAAGTAAGTATGTTTTTATGACAAGTAAGTATATCTTATGTTTTTATGATAAGTAAGTATATCTTATGTTTTTATGAAAAGTAAGTATGTTTTTATGATAAGTAAGTATATCTTATGTTTTTATGAAAAGTAAGTATGTTTTTATGACAAGTAAGTATATCTTATGTTTTTATGAAAAGTAAGTATGTTTTTATGAAAGGTAAATACACCTTATGTTTTTATGAAAAGTAAGTATGTTTTTATGACAAGTAAGTATATCTTATGTTTTTATGAAAATGTTTGGATCATTGCTATGAAATCAATCTCACAAGATTGTTATGGGTTCCATATGATATGTTTATGATTATGCTAAGGGGACCGGAGTTTAGTAGCGCTACACATAAGAATTCTTGCCATTTAAGTTCGGTAAAATTCTTGTGTCTCCCTATGTTTATGAGTATTTCGATCCTATCCTATCTTATGATGAAAATGATCCATATGCTTTCAAAAGAAAATTTATGCTTGGTATACTTACTGGGATTTTATAAATCTCACTCCACGATATTTACCATTTTCAGATAATTGAAGGTTCGAGGCGGTCAACATGGAAGTGGCAAAAGTGGTTAAGATTGATGAGATAATTATGTTGAACTTTATGTAAGAAAATTATGTTCTATTTTTATTCACAAATAAAATTATGGGATTCTAATTATTCTTTTGAATAATTTTACATTACTATTTAAGTCTCGATAATATGATATGAGTCACTTTTAGTGGCACTCGAATGGTCGAGAATTCGGGTCGTCACATAGGTATCACCTTCTGAACTGGTAAAGTGCTTAGTAAATTCGAACTTATGAGGATTCGAACCTACAACTACGTTGCCAGCATAGCATTTGTAGATCTCCAACGTTTTCCAGTTGAGACGTGGCTTAGGGGCTAACAATTTAAGCTTTTATACGAGTTGGTTTAACATGACATTAGAGCATTACAGTTCAATACACATTGTCCATATAACCGTAAAGGTGAATCTTGTTGGCATAACAATTGTATTGGAACAGAATTTAAATAAAAAAGTTTGTCTCTAATTTGATAACTAAGCTTTAAATGAGGTGTTTCCATATAGATACGAGACGAGAAAAGGAAAACTAACCCCTTAATTTTTGAATCACGATCATGAAGCATATGGTCCACCATAACTGGGTTCAAGGGCAATATCAAATTCATTTCTCTAGCATAGTTTATCATTCTGGGAAAAATAATATCAAATCCGATTGGTGAAAATTGATCCTTGTCACTGGCAGCCACGCCGTTTGACCTAATGAAATTAAGGCCTGAAATACCAGTTGGAAGAGAAATTTTCCTTTAAATGGCCAAACACAAAAAAAAAAAAAGCAAGTGAAACTGGCATCTGTTTCTGGGCATAACATTTATCCCAATTGAAACATTTGTTTTATATTTTATTTTTATGCTAAACACAATATAATTAATAGAAGTCATTTCATTTTGCAATAATAGTAACAAAAAAAAAAGGATGTAATTTACCTCTTTGGACTAGTTGTTCTCCAACATTCCATCGGCGAAGGGCAAGCAAAGATGCTAAAGTGCAAGAAAGGGAGTCTTTGATAAGAAACGGATGGCCCGGATGCAAACCCCAGGATCCATCTTTGTTCTGATTTTTCACAATCCAATTCAGGCACTCTGGGAAACATGGCTTGTTGGGTGATTCTCTGGACGGAACCATGGCCACCCATGCTGTGTCATACGAAGACGGGGACACGACAACCTTCCCAAAGCTCTCCCTTATTCTCTCAATTGACTCAGCACTCTAACATTGTTCATTTTTTAAATAAAATACAAAAACAGAGAGATTATAAATATAAATATTAGCTTCATTTACAGAGGTTTGAAGGCCATGAATGTAGTAATGGATTTAGCTGGGCTTACTGTGGAAACATTGAGAGTGCATCTGATACTGATAAATGATCTTCTACGACTACTGGGAAATGCATCAACTGTAGAAACAACAGATTATCATTTGGGAGAGTTTGGAACGATAAATATAATGCTGAAGCAATAGTAATCCACGTGTGGAATGTACATATTTTCTTACCTGAAGATTTTTTGGGGTTGAGAGTTCTATTGTGTAAGAAAGGTATCATGTTGATTTTATGGCCGACTAACATTTCGCAAACAAGGAGCAATATTCAACCCATAAATAAGCCCGTGTGAGGTAGCTGTTTTAAAGGAAGTGGGAGGAAGGGGGATGGGGATGATGATGATAATTTTATATGTTTATGGGTCCCATTAGCACCAAAAAATTGTTCTGAAAGTCAAGGAATCAACTACAAAAGGGTTTTTAGATTCTTTAGCCTCAAGTTTTAATAGAAAAGAATCATCTTTGTTTACTTTCCCCAATTTCGTTGCTATCGCACGCTTTATGCAATGACAAAAAAAAAAAAAATATATATATATATATATATATATATATATATATATATATATATATATATATATATATATTCTCAAAATTAGAAGTGACGGCGAAGATTTAAGTGAGGATTCGAGCAAATTGAAAAATCAAGGAACGGAGAAGATTGTGCCTTAGATAGAGATAGAGCGAAGACAGAATAAGCGATGTTGACTAGAAGAGAGGAGTTTCAAGCGCTAAGTCCTTTCCTTCGAGAAGTCATTCCGAGCATGAAAGCATCTTCAAGATTGTAGGAAGACAAAAATCTCTACCTTTGTCAAGTTCATCTCCAACCATTCTAGCGAACCAATCAAGGCTAACTTGTAGTATGAAGGTAGGAGATGTGGGAGCAGAGGAGCGCTAATTAGGAGGTGGATAACTTTTGATTTTAATATCTGTTCAGTAACATTGTAGTAATTATTTTTAAGAATGTTGTGTTCGGGGCATACAATTACAACTGAAGTAGAAATAAGAAAAATGGAGAAATAATGATTTAAGTGGACACAAGGATTTAACGTGGAAAACCCCCAATTAATTTTGAGGTAAAAACCATGGGTAAGGATTGAAAGATTCCACTATAGTAAGAGAAATTATAACCTTCTCTCTAAATACAAGAAGATGACAATGACCAATCTCTCTTATAATAGGAGAAACACAAGTAAGAAATACTCGAGAAAAATAATATTTTTCTCACTATTTTAACATTCTCTCTTCTCTTTTCTCTCTGTACTATATAACCTCAAATTCTCTAATTCCTTAACCTAGAGAAACCATGGGATGAGAATTCATTTTACAAATGGATGGAATGTGCCCTATTTATAGAGAAAAAATGTGTCCAAACCGTCATATACACACCTCCTTAGCCTAGGGAGAAATCAAAACCAAATTTGATTTTTGTTTGATTTCAATTGATGGTCCAAACCGCCATTTCCTTGGATGAAACCAAATTCAATTTGGATTTTGCTTCTGGTTGGCAATTGTTGGACCATGCATGCACTTTGACTTGTCAAAAGTGAAAACCAAATTGAATTCTTCTTAGTTTTGCCAAAAGGCTTTATCATTTTTACAATCTCCCACTTAAAGTCTTTTTGGCAATTCATCCATCCTTTCTAAACTTACCATCTTTTATGCTGCTTACGTTTCTGCTAGGCCAATAGAGGATCAACACCAAGTAAATTTTTCGTTGTTGATTGGCTTTGTTAACATATCAGCTAGGTTATATTTTGTATGGATCTTTTGTATATCCACACTTCCTTCTTCCACCTTTTCTCATACAAAATGATATTGTACTCTAATGTGTTTCGTCCTTGAGTGAAATGCTGGATTATTTGCTAAGTGCAAAACGCTTTGACTATCACAAAATAGAGCAATTTTCTATTGTTTGTGTCCAAGCTCCTCCAATAGCATTTGTAACTATATTGCAACTTTTCTAGCTTGTGTAGATGTAACATATTCTGCCTCCGTCGTAGGAGTAGCCACAATAGATTGCAATTTTGAGACCCAGCTTACAGCTCCTCCAGCAAGAGTAAACACATAACCTGAGATGGACTTACTCTTATCAAGATCACCTGCATAATCTGAATCAACATAGCCTCCGACAGTGAAGTCTGATCCTCCATAACATAATGCAACATTTGAGGTACCCTTGACGTATCTTAGGATCCTCTTCACCATATTCCAATGCTCTCTACCAAGATTTTCCATATATCGACTGACCACTCCCATTGCTTGTGCAATGTCTGGTCTTGTGAAAATCATAGCAAACATTAAGCTACCCACTGCTGATGCATGCGGTACTCGAGACATCTCCATCCTCTCTGCTTCATTGCTAGGACTCATACTTGAGGATAACTTGAAATTAACAGGAAGAGGGGTAGAAATTGGCTTACAATCTTGCATATTGAAGCGTCGCAAGATTTTCTTCAAGTAGTTCTTCTAACTAAGCCAAATCTTCCTATTATTTCTATCTCGGTGAATTTGCATCCCTAGAATCTTGTTTGGGTTCCCAAGTCCTTCATTTCAAACTCCCTAGCCAGCTGTGCCTTCAAGTCTTTGATACTATTTTTGTTAGGGTCTGCTACCAACATGTCGTCAACATACAACAGCAAGATAATGAAATTACCATCACCAAATCTCTTGCAATAAGCACAAGGATCTGCACTAAGGCTCATGATGATGGAATCAAATCTCTTATACCAATAGTTCGGCGCCTGTTTGAGACCGTATAGAAATTTGTTCAACCTGCAAACCAAGTTCTCTTTTTCTTTTTCTTCAAAACCTTCTGGTTGGAGCATATAAATTTCTTCTTCAAGCTCACCATGAAGAAATGCAGTTTTCACATCTAACTGCTCCAGGTGCAAGTCTAATTTAACACACATCACCAATAATACTCGAACTGTTGTGAATCGAACAACTGGAGAAAATATTTCATTGAAGTCAATGCCTTCTTTCTGAGCGTATCCCTTTACCACCAGTCTAGCACGATATCGTTCCACTTGGTCATTTCCATCACGTTTGATCTTATAGACCCATTTATTTCCAATGGCCTTTCTTCCTTGCGGTAGCGAAACAAGATCCCATGTCTTGTTTTTATAAAGAGCTTCAATTTCTTCCTGCATTGCTGCCATCCACTGCAAAACTTCTTGGCTATTTAAAGCCTCATGGAAAGTTGATGGCTCTCCGTCTTCTGCAGGCAATATGCAACATTGCTCTCCATAATGTACTCAGAATTCCAAGTTGGTTCTCTCCTCTCCCGAGTTGATCATCTAACTTCAGGAGTTGTGAACTCAACTTGTTCTCCTTCTTCATTCTTCAGTGCTGCTTCAGAAGAATCTCGAACTTTTCGTTCTTCTCTATTTTCAACTTCAACTTCAACCGTAGTAGTTGTTGGTTCCTTTGAAGTGCTATTATTTTCTTATACCTTTCCTTCTATGAATATCACGTCTCTGCTGATTATCACCTTGTGAGTAGTGCGATCCCACAGGCGGTACCCCTTGATTCCATCAGCATACCCTAAGAAAATGCATTTCCTAGATTTTGGATCCAGTTTTGATGTTTCTTGGGCATTGTACATACCGTACACAGGACTTCCAAAGACATGTAAGTGAGAATAATCAGCTGGATTCCCTGTCCACATCTCCATTGGCGTCTTTAGATCAATCGCGGTTGATGGTGACCGGTTGATCACATAACAGGCGGTTTTGACTGCTTCAGTCCCAAAATGATTTAGCTAACCCCTTCTCAACATTGCTCTCATTCTTTCTAACAATGTTCTGTTCATCCGCTCTGCCACTCCGTTTTGTTGTGGAGTATATGTCGTCGTGAAATGTCTTTTGATATCTTCTTGTTCACAAAAGGTATTAAATTCATCACCAGTATATTCTCCTCCATTGTCCATCCTCAAACACTTGATATTCTTTTCAGATTCAAGTTTCACTCGCGCTTTGTATATTTTGAAGACTTTGAACACATCAGCCTTCCTCTTGATTGAATACACCCAACATCTCCTGGAGTAATCATCAATAAAAGATACAAAATATTTTGCTCCTCCTAGGGACAAAATCGGTGCTTGCCAAACATTGGAATAAATCAGTTCCAAGATAGCTTTACTTCTAGTAGTAGAAGTGCCAAACTTTAATCTGTGTTGCTTACTAGTGACACAATGCTCACAAAAGGTTAATGATACCCTTTTGAGCCCTGGAAGAAGATCTTGTTCAGAGAGAATTTTCATACCACATTCAGACATGTGGCCAAGTTTGTGATGCCATATCATCGTCAATTCTTTCGCTGAACCTGCCGATGCAACATATGCTTCTCCTTCTTGTAGAGTATCTCCTTTAAGCATGAACAGATTTGCAGCTATCTTTTCTGCTTTTATAACCACAAGCGCACCTTTAACTATTTTCATAGTCCCATTTTGGACATGGGTTTTGCACCCACTATTATCTAATTGTCCTAAAGATAATAGATTTTTCTTTAGGCCTTCTGTACCTCATGGATGGTGCGAACCATACCATCAAACATTTTTAATTTGATGGTACCAATACCAGCAATCTCCAAGGCATGATCGCCTCCCAAGAACACAAATCCTCCTGAGATAGATTCATATTGATGGAACCATTCTCTCCGGGGAGTTATATGCCATGTTGCTACTGAGTCCATAAGCCAGACATCAGTAAATCGTCTTCTGCCTTCAGTAATGGTTGTTACCTCACTGTATAAAATCTCACCATCATCTGAGGTGCTTGCTACACAACCATGAGCATTTGATGACTCAGGTCTTTTTCCTTTGGCTTCTTCTTTCTTCTTGAGATGCCAACATTCCTTTTTGTAGTGCCCTTTCTTGCCACAGTGATGACACTTGACATTTTTCTTACTTCTGGATTTTGATCTATTCTGATTTTGACTCCCACTGGGGCCACGTTCCATTGATCTTCCTCTCGTTATTGTTAAAGCTTCGGCTTGCTGTGAGCCTCCTGATCTATCTTCTTTGCTCTTGCACCGACTTTCTTCTTCAAGAACCGCAGCTGCAATATCATCAAAGACTAGAACTTCAATGTTGTTTGTTAAGTTGATGATGAGTTGATCATACGAATCAGGTAGACTTTAAAGTAGAATTTCAGCACGTTCACCCGTCTCTATGTTATGCCCCATTGCTGTGAGCTGTGAAAATAAAGTGTTGAGGGTGTTGATGTGGTCAGTCACCATGGTTGACTCCATCATCCGAAGGGTGTAAAGTTTTCTTCTCAAGAAGATTTTATTGTGTAATGACTTGGCCTCGTACAATTTTGTCACAGTATCCCATATCTCTTTTGCTGTCTTTTTCTCCGTCACACTTGACAATACTCCATCGGCTAGTGCTAGGTGCAGATTAGCAATAACATTGCCATCCATCTCATTCCACTTGCCGTCATCAGTGATGTAGCGACCAAGAATTTTCCATGACTTATTTAAATAAATATTATCTAAAACGTGTCGCTACGATTTTACCTATTTATTTTAAACACATTTTCATCTAGCCAGTTAAGTGAAAGATTTAATTTATTCAAATACTTAGTCAAATTTTAATTCTTATCAAATATATTTCAATATCACAGTTTATTTTCAAAGTCCAAGTATTAATTATATTAAGTCCAAATTTCAACTGTTTTAATCCAATCCAACATCTCGAGCCCAAATGTTTTATCGATCATTCAAGCCCTTTTAACAACTCAACTTATCGAGCCCAAATGTTTTTACCAGTCAAATTCTTGGTCCAACCAATTCAACAGCTTCTTCCTCCCCAAGTCATTCCTTACACAATCGATACTTATTTCCAAAATTCTTGCAAGTTTTCCATAAATCAAGATTTAACCTCAACTACCATGTTTAACACCTAAATCAACTATTAATTGGATCCCTATCTCTTGCATTCACGCAAACGACCTCCAGCAAGGTATACTTTCATCTCTCTCAGTATATTCACAGCGACACACATACTGCATCCCAACCAAAACCAATCTAACACAGAGCCAAACACCACTGTCTGCATCCACCGCCGACAGCCATCTTCACCATGTCAATCGCTACTGCCCTATGTTCACCACCATAGCCAACTGAAATCATAATCACCACAGTACCACCATTTGGAATCATCATCATCATCAGCACCTCGACCGGCCACTGCCACTACCCAAAACACCGTTGGCCGCCTGTGTTCCTCCAACAAATTCACCCCAAATATACCCAAATCAAAATCAAAAACCCGCAGCTACCACCTTCACCGTCACCCTCACTCCACTACAATGACACCACACCAACGCACAAATCGCTCAAGCCGCCTCCACAAATTCGAAAAAAGAAAATCACCACTGCTGCCCACATCCAAAATCAACCCCAAATCAAACCATAAACCAAGAATAAACTATCCCAATTACTTACCTTCATTGCCGGAATCGAAACCTCCCTAAAACACTTGAACCCAGCCTCGGGTTACTCTCGGTCCAGCACCCAAAATCACCCAACTCTCCTTCTTCTTCCGCCCCTACACCCGCCGTCATCGCCGCCCCTCGAAGGCGGCGTCACCGCCTGCAAACGCCGGTGAAGTCACCGGCGATTTGTCCCCAACCTCACTCTCTCGTTTCTCTCTTCTGCAGACCGCCCATCTCTCTTCTCTCTGGTTTGGATCGAAATAGGAGAGAAAAGGGATTGTTTTGTTTTATAATTTGATTTTTAAGTTTTGCCTTTTAGTCCCCAGCTTTTGAGAATAGTTATTTCGGTCCTCTACTTTGAAAAATGTTTTTAGTTCGCCCCTTAATCCCCATATTTTAAACTCATTTATTTCAGTCCTTTTAATTTTAAACGTTTAAATTCCAGTTTCAAAATATTTCTTGTCGGTCCTTAACTTTTTGAAAAGTTTTCTAATTCAGTCCATTGATTTTAATACATTATTATTCAGTCCCTACAGTTTTTGAAATATTTTATTCAACTCTAAAGTTTTGCAAATATTTATCTTTAGTCCCTCAACTTTCAAAGATTCATTTTAGTCTCCCAAGTTTTAAAATAATCATTTCAGTCCCTAAAGTTCAAAGTCATTTAAATCAGTTAGAGTATTAAATTGGATTTATTATTTTAAGTTATGCTAGACGAGGCGCTTGAACATTTAGAAGAACAACGTGAACTTTCTTGCTCAACTTTCAGACTCGTGATTTAAGGTAGACTTGCCCCCATTAATTAGTTTAAATTATAATTGCATGTCTTATGTGAAATTACGTGATTTACATGCTTTGATGCATGAGACGAGAAAAGAATATCTCTTATGAGATAAATGAGAAATGATGATGTTATGCATAACTTATGTGCCTTAAGTGCACGAGACGAGACTACCCACACCCTATGATTTTACGAGCCTTGATTTTGAAAATAAAATAGCCCAAGAATATGATGATGATGTCACTATATGATTGCATAATTACGTGTTCAATTATTCTGTAAATTAATTATTGGCGATGAGTCTACTGAGTATTTTTCGAAATACTCATTCCATTATTTTAACAGTTTTTGTAGATCTCGGAGAAGGCGGCGAATGAAATGGGAGCGGTGGCAAATTAAATAAATGATGATGTTATTAGACAATTTTACGAATGTTACTCGTTAAATTATTTATCGTTAATTTCACTTAAATAATTGAGACGCAAGTTTTATGAATTGTTTTATATTTAAATTAATCAAATTTCCGCTGAAGTTTTCAAATGATGAATGTGATGCTTTGAATTAAATTTATTTTCCGCAATAAAGTCAGTTTTAAATGACGAAGTGGCGTCCCGGGCTCCGCGGAATCCGGGGCGTTACAAGTGATCTCTTCTGGCCTTTCTTCAATTGCCGCCAAGCAGTTATCTTTTCTCAAAACTGCTTTTATTCTCATTTTCCACAATGAGAAATTATTCTCATTGAACTTCTCTATTTCGTACTTTGTCGCCATTATTGAAGATGCCTCCTTTCCACTAACTGGATCTGATCGTAGCACGAAAACCAGCTATAAACCTGAAGCTCTGATACCACTTGTTAAGAATGTTGTGTTCGGGGCACACAATTACAACTGAAGTAGAAATGAGAAAAATGGAGAAACAATAATTTAAGTGGACACAGGATTTAACGTGGAAAACCCCCAATTAATTTTGAGGTAAAAACCACGGGTAAGAATTGAAAGATTCCACTATATTAAGAGAAATTATAACCTTCTCTCTAAATACGAGGAGATAACAACGACCAATCTCTCTTGTAATAGGAGAAACACAAGAAAGAAACACTCGAGAAAAATAATATTTTTCTCACTATTTTAACCTTCTCTCTTCTCTTTTCTCTCTCTACTATATGACCTCAAATTCTCTAATTCATTAAACTAGAGAAACCATGGGATGAGAATTCGTTTTACAAATGGATGGAATGTGCCCTATTTATAGAGAAAAAAATGTTTCCAAACCGTCATATACACACCTCCTTAGCCTAGGGAGAAATCAAAACCAAATTTGATTTTTGTTTAACTTCAATTGATGGTCCAATGCCTTGGATGAAACCAAATTCAATTTGGATTTTGTTTTTGGTTGGCAATTGTTGGACCATGCATGCACTTTGACTTTTCAAAGGTGAAAACAAAATTGAATTCTTCTTAGTTTTGCGAAAAGGCTTTATCATTTTTACAATTATAAATTATTTAATTATGTTTGTGAGGTCATGTGATCAAAAAGTGAAGAGAGAAAATATATGTTATTAAAAAATAATTTAGAATATTTTTTTTTTATAAATTGATTGCCTTATGGAACAGATGAAGCTGATGAACCTTATAAAATATATCAAAGTTGAAAATTGCCCCCAAAAAAATTTGTTTTCACAATTTAACCTTACATCGTTATGTTTTTCGTCAATATTATTCTTAATACTTAATTTATTTTTATTAAATATAATTATTATAATTTATTTTTATTAAGTATATTTATTGTTAATTGTTAATATTAATATTAATATAATATACATTTATGAATTAGACCCTTAAATTTTTATTAAAATCATTAATTAATTTATATAAATGAAAGATAAATATTTTAACAATTTACAATCATTTATTTAGTATAAAATCAATTTATTATCTAATTTACAATGCTATAATATAACTTCACTATAGGATCAATATACCTCAAATAATCTTGATTCAAAACATCAAGCAATTCAAGAACACCAAGAAAACAATAAAATCTGAATTTCAATCGAGATGTAGGCTTACAACCTCCGATTAGGAAACCAAAAACACAATTTTATCCCTCTCAACAAGCCCTACCACTATATGTAAAAAGCCCCAAAAAATTATCCCAAAAATCAAGCTTGATCAAGACAAGAAGATGAAGAAGAACAATGGTGAAAAAATGAAGTATCCTATTTGGTTACCAAGAGAAGAGAGAGTAAGTCTTGCAACGAGAGTTATTGTGAAAGAATACTTTGTTGCCTTATTTTTACCTAAAAGTGAACCCCTTTTGTAGAAAACCCAAGTCCAAATAACTTGTAAAAACTGTTTAAAAAATTTAACGCAACAACTAAAATATGGTTTCCAATCGATTTTATGGTTGTAAGCCCTTTATTTAGTTTTTCCCAATTACTTTTTGTAATCTCCTAAATGCCATACAAGTTTACATTAAATGAGATAGCATTTCTTAAGGACTTATTTGGTTTTAAGCCAATAATTCTAGCATTCCATTACATTGGCTTAAAACAAACCTTCACCTAATCTAGAAATACTTTCACCTAAGTCGGAATTCCTTTTGAAAGCTTTCAGCCTTCTAAACCTTTTGATTTGGTGGTTTGTGTTTGTGCAAAGAAGACATCTCCTCTTGCATTGCACTTTGTCACTCCTTAAGTTCTTCATAAGTTATAGATTCCTTAATACCTATCATAAGAGAAAACTCCATTAGGCTCATGAAATCATAACTAGGATTCGGTTTTACTTGCCTCCATTCTCCATCTGTGACTAATAGATAGCCATGCAAGCTTTGTTGGGTAGCTTCTTGTTGAATTCTTTCATTTTCAGCAACTTCTCTATCGTTTTCTTGTTGAGTTTCCTAAAAATCTGATTCAAAATCATTGTTCTGTGGTTGATTTTGAACTCCAGATATTTGACTACTTGTTCCTTGGTCACTTGAGTTCATTTCAAACTTCGTATCCTCCAAAAATTAATTTTCAATGTTATTTTCTTTACATACTAACATAGTATCATTCTTTTTTTCATAAATGAAAATCAGAAATATGCAATGTGCTTAAAGAAATAAGATCTTTAGAGAAAGCAGGTACATGCCTCACCCTAGTTAGAACTCTAACTACCACATTGTACATCTTAATCAAAACTTCACCTATTCTCATAACAGTTAAAGTCTCACCAATCCCTAAATATACATTCCCATCATTTATCTCCCTGTAGGTCTTAAACTAAGTCTCATGGGAGGTCATATGATAGGAACACCCCGAATCAAGAATCCAATATTGATTCCGCTCATCTAATGTCACAGTTAACACCCTCAATTGATCATCATCATTCACAAATCCTCTTTCTTCCTTAGCCACATGTAGAAATCTTTTTTAAAATATCTAGTTTTATCATAGTGATAGCACTTATCTTCCTCTCTCTATCACTACCCTTTCCCTTCCACTGTTCCTTACCCTTATTCTTGTTAAAGTTAATAGAATTTGACTCTTTCTTATGAAAATTACCTTTAACAAAATAAACAATTTCATTTTGGACGCTTTCCCCTCCAAACAGATTTCTAAAGCTTTAGACCTAAATGAAGCAGTGACATTTGCAAGAGTGATGGTATCCCTTCCATATTTAATCACATATTTAATTTCTTTGAAATATTCTAGAAGGGAATTAACCAGAATTAAAGCTAATTGATTATCTTCAATTTTCTGTCCATTGTTCGTTAGATTTAAAGCCATTGCAGTAAATACATTAAAATTTGTTTCAAGGTCTTTGATGGGGTCTATTTTATAATCAAGGATTCTTTCTAAGAGAAAAAACTTATTAGGAACAGTTTTAGTAACATATTTCATATAACTTATTCCAAATTTCTAAAGTAGTTTTAGAATTGTTTACCTGCCTCAGAATTTTATTTGAGAGATAAAAGAATCAGAGCGTTGTATACCACTTCTTGAATTTTAGCTACTTCATCTTCCTAGACCAGAAGTGCCACCGGCCATTTGAGTTGTTCCTCCAATGCTTTTGCAACCCTTTGTTGCACTAATACTACATTTATTTTCTGTTTCAAAAGAGAAAAATCACCTTTGTCATCAAACTTCTCCAGTTCAACCCTAGTTCCCATTCTTGACACCATTGTTCAAAAACACCGCAAGTAAAATCATCACAGTAACAAGACCGGTATACAATGCAAAATATAATACCCAAGATTAATACCTAATCTTATAAAATTGAATACCCCCAAGATTAAAACCCAATCTTGTAAAAATTACCACTGTGAATCCTTTTTCACACCCAACCAACAAGAAGACCTCCTATCAAACCCAAGATAAAAACCTAATCTTGTAAAAACCCAAGCCCCAACTTCTAGCCCCTTCTTGTTTTGTTCACAAAACCCCGAGCTCAGGAATTATTCTAAATGTTCGTACTACTACAATAGGAGTCTTCAATGCACCAGTTCAATTTAAAAAATCAAACTAAAAATCAAGCAAAAGACCATTTGCTAACCTCAATTCAAGATTCAAATTGAATTTGGTAAAATGGACTTTGAATACAGACTCTGCAGGTGCTATAGAACAATATGTCCGAAAAAGTCGTCGAAAATTGCCGATATCGCCAAAAACCGCCGCCAAAGCCGCAGCCGAAAAATTGCAAATTCCACTAGAAGAATTTCATCTTCTTCGCGAGTCCAACGATGAAAACCGTTTCTTGATTGGAGTTCTCTACTGACCGGAACTGAAGATTGTAGCTCCGGTTTGCACTTTAGATTTTCGGCCAAATCCTCCACTGTCGGTCGTCGATTTGTGCCCAAAATCCGGTCATAGTTTTTCCTGGTCTTCGTGGTTCTGGTGGTGCCTTCCGTTCAGCGGTTGGCTCACCGGAGATCGGATTTTTTAAAAATGGCAGTCTCCTTCACTCGGTCCTGAACTTCTCTCCCAGGGTTATCATCCTTTTTTTGTCTGCTGCCGCCTTCACAGCTTCTTGCTTCACCTGTCTTTCACACTTCCTTTTCTTGTTCCAGTCACAGCCTTCTCCTCTAGCTTCTAAAGATTTTTATTAAACAAGGTAGCATTTCTCATTTATTCGGTATTAAACCAGCAACATAAGTTTATATTAAATGAGATTGCATTTATTAAGGACTTGTTTAGTTTTAAACAAATAATTCTAACATTCATATTATTATATTTTCTCATTTATTCGGTATTAAGACAAGTTAAAAATATGTTATAATTTTTACTTTATTATTTAATAAATACTACCATGGCTATACATATTAATATAATACTTAAAAATACTATATTCAAAATTTAAAAATTAGATTGTCTATGTACGCATGGTCTTTGTATTTTAATATTCACTTGCACATACTTTACTTTTTAAATTTGATTTTACATATTTATATTCAAGCATACCAGAAAAGATAAGAATTTCTTGACGTCACTACAACAATCGCGTGCAACAGAGGCGACTATATAGGGGCAACAAAAATGTCGAAGAATGTCGCACCTGTAGATACAAAAATCTATTAGGACGACATTGTCGCCTCTGAATCGAAACAGGTCGTTGCTATAGATAACCTATAGGGGCGATATATTGTCACCCCTATAGGGATGGGTTTTTGGCCCAAAAAATTGGCGGGATTGTTGGTGCCTGTTTGTGGAAAATTATTCCCGGTCTGTAGAGGCGACAAAGTCGCCCCTATAAGTCATAATGTCGTCCCCTATAGGCTAGTATCTTTCTGGCGGGAACCTTGGTGCCTTTTGTGCACTATTGGGACGATATTATGTAACTATTGGGGTGACAAAGTCGCCCCTATAGGTTAGCACTTTTTATTCCAACAAGTTCAGTAGCAAAAATCATTCTTGACAGTGCGAAATTCATTCCTCAATGCGCGATCTAGCATCATTTTCATCCGAAATAAGTGCATCAAAGATCAAAACATTTGGTAAGAATCTCTAAACATGTTATTGTTATGTATTTTCTATTTTATGAATTATTTGCTAATATAAATATTGTATATATAATAAAGCAAGAAATTATAGTGTATTGCAAAATTATCGTTCACAATAAAGTATAGAAAGGTAAAATTTAATTACTTCATGATGTCGTGATATTTTTAAGTGTAAAATTGAGACCTAAATATCTTGGCAATCTCAAAATCATTTCGACTTTGATTGTATTTTCTTTTTGGGTTTTTTTCAATTCATGAAGTTCTTTTCGTCTTTTTATATATATAATTTATGAGAAGCTATCATACCAAAAAAAAAAAAAAAAAAAAATTACTAAATACTTTCTTTGCTCAGTTTTTCTATATAAAGTTGATTTGATGAATTCTTGTACGTATATTTTTAGACAATTATTTACTGATATACTTGGAAGGAATTTTTTCTCAATGTCATTTTCTTATCAAAGAATGTATTGATTTTTTTCCCATTGTATACATGACTGGTATTTGTAAAAAACTAAAGTCAGTAAATACTACATAAAAATGTTTTTCCTCATGCGATGATAAGAGTACAATGATGAGAAAGATAATTTTATCTGAAAATTCTTCTAATTTTGCTTAGTGGAGTGATGCATAATAGAAGGTATTCTATTATTTGTAATTATCATCTTTGACATAAAAATGTTAGTTTCTAAATTAAAAAAATAGTATTAATACTTCAAAAAAAATTCACATATTTTTTATCTTATAAATAAGATGTACAACACACTTGCTTACTACTATTTATATAGAAAGAAATTGTCAATCAACTAATAATACTCGTGAATTCATTTAATGTGTGGATGCATGTGCAGATATACTTCAGGCCTATAATGGGCTGTATTTCAATCCTTCTAACGTGAAGCAAATACCTCGTCGATGCAAGGAAGGTGATGGAGCTCGAAACACTAGGATAGATTTTCGATCAAGCCTTTGAGTTTAGGGAAGGGTCACGGCAATGCCTTTCTGTTTTAATATCCTTAAATTCAATTTTGAGGTATCTATGCAATTTAGAAATTGCATTGAAGGTCCCTTCTAGTTTGAGTTGCCTCCACAAATTTCAACTTGCGCATAATGGACCCAAACTTTTTAAAAGGGATATTGTGGATCTTAGTTTGCAATTTCAATTCTTAGAAAAATTGGTAAATCTTTGTAAATTTAAATTTGGTACAGTTTTCAAATTTGTTTAAAATGTTTTGACCGAAATTTTGAATTTTGAATATGTTGAATTTTTTATCGAATTAATTCTCACTTTTACTTTTACTTGTCCCTATTTGGTATAGATTAAAACCTCTTTTTTTGGTAGATTGTATTAAAGTTGAGAGATTTGTTGTTAAAAATCCATGAGTCCCATAAAATGAATGATTAAACACTAGTACATTAACAGTCAAAGGCGTCGATTGTAAAGTAGAAAAGGCGTCAGTTGTACAGGAGACGCCTTTAGTAGCGACGCTAAAAGTCCATACTTAAGGCGTCGGTTGTAAACCGACGGCTTAAGTTCATTAAAGGCGTCGGTTGTTAAGTAACAACCGACGCCTTATCTCAACTTAAGGCGTCGGTTGTTAAGTAACAACCGACACCTTAGGCTTCGGTTGTTACTTAACAACCGACGCCTTTTACTATTAATTTTTTATTTATTTATTTTATTTCCCTTATATACGTATATATACTATAACAATCATGTACACATCAAAAAATTATCTTCAACAAATATATATAATCGAGGAATGCAGAACAAAACTTAATAACTCAATAAACAGAATTTCGAATTAATTAATCTTGTATTCACAATATTGTTAAAAAATTTGTACATGTTAAACATAAAATGGGCCAAGTTTACATACACTCTTCGACGAAGTATTTGGCCCATAAATTTCGAACATCGTCAATTTCCTCTGTTGAGTAAATCTCTTGATATGCCTAAAAATAATTAATAAGAATTAATAATTATTATGTTAATTACATATAAATCGTAATTAAACAATTATCTTCAATAACTTATACTTCGTGTAGAGAAGTAAGTTGAGAACGGGCTGTGACTATCTGGAACATGTTTCTCATAACATAATAGCCACACTCATCTCCTCCAGGTTGCTGAGGACACTGAAATTTGAATATTTAAAATTAAAACTATTATTAATAATCGAATGAAAGTGAATATATATTAAACTAATACGAGAATTTGTAGCAATTTATAAAATTCTAGTTTTCATACCGAGATCTTTTTCCAATTTACATTGGATGTTGCTCTCTTGCCTCCTAATGACCAAAAAGCTCGAAATGCCCTAAAGTTTCAGTAAATATGAATAAGTTATAAAAATAATCATAAAACTCATTACGTAAATTTTTCCAGAGTCTCCCCTATAAATTGAACGTATCCAACCTGTATAGAGACCTATTTATTGAAAATTATCCTAACAACTATCATAATCACAACACAAACACATCAATTTCAACTCAAACTCTCTACGATTATTCCATGAAAGTAACCCAACTTATCTATATGAATGCACTAAACACAAAAGTTTGAACAATGCAATAATTACTTACACATTCAATGACGGCTTGATTTCTATGTTACGCTTACATGATTGTGCTGATAAACGTATAAGTGTTCTTTAAATAAATAAAGAAATACACAAATAATAATAATGGTCTTACTCCTTAAACCTTCCTTAAACCCACGACGGATCAAATGACTCTTGACTTGTTAAGAGATACGGAACTTTCTCAAATTCTTACAATCACAACAAGGACACAAAAGCATTTCTTCACCTTCTTTTATTTTGTTTTCCTCGACACATTTCATAAACTCTTTAACTCCTTTCACATATTCATGTGTATTACGTTTCTCATACATCCAACTCCGATCCATATCTAGTAACACACATATCAAGATATTCACCACATGTTAAAACGAATGAAATCACCTTAACTTATTATTTACATTTTTATTTATAAATCTTACGAAAATTTTGACAGAATCTCCCCTATAAATTGGACTTAACCAACCTGTAGAGGGAATCAAAATGCCACAATAAAACTAAAATATTTAACTTCAACATATTCAAAACTCAAACAAAACTCCAGTCAAATTTCAACATTATCATCCAGTCTAAAATATTCATCCTCAACATGTTAAAAACTCAAACATTTTTAGCCTCTTAATTATTCACTATATACGCTCATATCTCCAAATCATCACAACATAATCATCTCATCTCAACTCATCAAAACATCCAAAAAGTACAAAACATCTCAAATAATTCACTTATAAATACCTCACAATCATTACTTATCCGTAACTAATTCAAAACTCAAATAAAATTAACATTCTACAATTTCAATAAAACTCCAATTTTTAAAAATTGAATGTATATTAGATACTAACACTAAATCAATAATCTAAAATTGAAATTCAAACTAAACTAATAAGATCATTTAAATAAACCAACATAATAAATAAAAATGATAACTTCAATTATAATCTAACAAAATAAACAAAATAGTTTAACTTAAAATATGAAAAATTACCGTTTAGTAGTGGACCTTGTGGGGTGGGTGGTGGTGGCTAGAGTGGGATGGAGCGCGGATTTGGGTGGGTGGTGGCGTGGGTGTGGCTGTGGGGAGCAGGTTTTGGGTGGGTGTTGGTGCGGGTGGCTGTGGGGAGCGGGTTTTGGGTGGGTGGTGGAGCGGGTGGGGTGTTGTGGCGGCGCGCAAGGGCGGTGGCGCCGGGGCTAGGGGCGGGCACGCAGATTCTGTGGCCGGCGGGGGAGGAGTCGTCGGGGGCTGGTGGCGCGCGCAATGGCTGTGGAACCAAGGGTTGGTGGAGCGAGGCTGAGATGGATGGTGGCGGTGGGGTGCTACAGCGTCGGGTGGAGGGTTGCACGGTGGCGACGGCGTGAGAATGTAGGACGGTGAGGTTGAACTGAAAATGTTGTGGAGCTGGAGATGAAACCGGGGAAATGTGTGAAATTTGCTTGAAGGCGCGAAAGTATAGCCTAAGTATAGGCGTCGGTTCTTACAAAGAACCGACGCCTATTTGACGGTTTAAGGCGTCGGTTCTTATGTAAGAACCGACGCCCTTAAGTGGCCGGGTTATTGGCGTCGATTGTTTCCTAACAACCGACGCCTTTAATCAACTTTTATTTACGACTTTGCCACCGCATTTTTTCAGGCGTCGTTTTCCTTGAAAAACGACGCTAATTTGTTTTATTTTATTTTTTTTTTTGATGTTTTTGTACTAGTGAAAATTAATTATTGACTTTTACTTTAGATTTTAATTGAATTTTAATACAAATCAAACAGGGGCTTATAGATTTTAATTTTGTTCCTATAATATTTAATACTTGAAATGAGAGTTCAACTCTAATTTGGAGAATTAAAATAAATTTGTTATTTTGAATATCCTTTTATTAATAAAGATAATAATTACTTAATTATATTAATTTTAGATTACGTGATTTAGATTATCTTATATTTGATTTAGAGAATGTCATTTGATATTGATATTGAGATTATGTGATTTTAAGATTTGAATTTGAAAATGTGAGTTATAATGTTAGATAACGTTATTTGTGATAGATATGTGAGAGATTGAAGGCATTGGTGATTACAAAGTTTAAATGGATTTTTGGCATTTATTAAGAAAAGTGTTGATGATTTTAGAATATAATTCTAGCTAGACTTTGACTATAGTTTAGATTTTAGAATGTGATTTGTGAAAAATAATATCAATATTATTATAAGAATGTGATTTTAGGGTTAGAATGTAATGTTAGAATGTAATCAATTTTATTTAGGATTCGGTAACTTGAAGTGATTATAATTTGGTTTATATGTGATTTCTAGGTAAAATGTGTGGTTGAAAGGTGGAGAGAGAAAATGTGTGTGGTTAGAAAATGGTTTGAGAAATTGTGTAGATTATAAATTGATTTATAATCCAAAGAAATCATATTGCCGAACAGAGGCTAACATTATAAAGTTCACCTTAAACTTCAAAAATCAAATGATCGGCACAATCGGCTACTCCAATAATTTTTAAAATTCAGTTCGGTCCAACACAAAATATTTCTAGATCCGCCCCTGTGTGGATGGAAATTAAGTTTGAAAAATTTTAGAAGGAAAAATTACGTACAGAGGCTTGGTTAAACTGGCTTATTAGAAAGAGAAATAATAACAAGTGTGAAACTTGCAATCTTGCATTTAAATATTACAACTATCTTACCTAACCAGTCATATAAAATTGCATTGTAATTGTTCGTAATAACTAAACTCAAGTGCAACTTACATTTAAATATTACAACTATATAGTCTTAATCGATCATATAAAATTGCATTGTGTTTGTTCACATAAACTAAACTAAAGTGCAATTTGCTTTTCTCTAAACATTCATATAAAAATAGCATTTTATTTATTCGTATATGCATATATAAGTGTATATATCTATATCTATATTACTATAGAAGAGCCGTCACAAAAAATGCATAGATTTTCGCCAAAATACACTTTCTATGTGCAAAATAATTTTTTGAACAAAATTTAACAATTATTACATATTTAGTAAGAGTTGCAATAAATATATCCTATGTAATGTGTTACATTAGAAATGAAAAAAAAAAAAACCGGGATTATTATAACTAAAGCACAAAACTCATTTCAAATCCTGTCATAAGTAATAAATAAATCAACAAAAATTTTCAAATTTTTCACTTTTTATGTTTTTTTTTTTTTTCAAATTTTTATGAATCTTATACCTAAAATTGAATGTACATGTAATTAAAAGCACATGAATGAGATTCTCACCCCAAACTAGAAATATACATTGTCCTCAATGTATTCAAGAAATAAAAACAATTAAGCACAAAATAACAAGAGGGGTCAAGTACTTCCCGAGTTTGGCGAGATGGTATTCCCATTTGAAGCTTTGAGTTGAATGCTTTGTTGGATGAAATGACCATTTACTTCCTTTTCCATGTTTGGCTTAAAGTGTCTCATCGTGATATGTTCCTTGCAAATAAGCATTAATGATCATTAGAAGCATAATTATCACATAGGAACTAAAGAATATCAACACAACACATCCAAACTAGAACTTAGAAAAATTTTGAAATTTTTGAAAATTGGTCAACCACTGATTTTCAACCCTTGACATCGTCTCGAAAAAGTGAAAATTTCCCGAGACTTATCTCGGGCATATGAAAGTACATAACTTGGTCTACAACATATCAAAAATTCATCACATTTGGAGTTCATTTGGGTCATGAAAAGATGTGACAAAGCAGGTGCGGTGAAGCTGAAAATGTGGGTTGTGGTGCATTGATGCCTGCAATAGCCTTGCAATGAGGCGCTATGTACTGCAATGAGGCGCTATGTACTGCAATGATGTTCAAATTGAGTTTCATGCCTTAAACCAGTGTAAATAATGATTGAATAATACAAAAATGATGTGTGACATGTAGTGAAGGTGATCATCTGAATAGAATTGTAAAAACTCAACAAAACACTCATTGAAACATTTTATCGAACACCTTTTGTGCATATGAAGAAATCAAGGAATTGTATAGATTTGGAATGTAGAATTGAGCCATAAATTTTCACCTAATAAATACAATTCAATACTCCCGTTGACTATCCTAAACCCATCTCCACTCATCCACAATTCACGAATCACAAAAAGAATGTAGAGCATAAAGTATGTGCATGATTTTGTGAAATTGTGTAGAAAGTTCATACATTTTAATATTTTGAATGCAATGTAAAGCATTAAATTGAGTTGAGATGATGCACAAACAATGGGGAATGATGTTGGACTCAATGTTGGGCGATTTGGGGGAGGAAAAATGGGTTAAGAGTGGTAAAAATGAAAGTTGTTGCATTATATATCAAACTGTCGATTCTGTCCAGAATCTAACCGTGCGACCATGTTTTTCATTTTCTGAGTTTTGGACCATGTTTTCGACCCATAATTTCCTTCTAATGCATGCAACCAACTTCTAAATTATATGTACATGTCCTAAGATAGATGATCAAGTGGAAGATTGTGATGAAAAACAACTACACAAATAAAATAAAAAAAATAAAAAATTCTAAAAATGCTAAAACATGCAAAAATAGGTACAATGAAAATTTCAATGCAACCAACATGTCAAAAAGTGAATTCTAAACATGTTAGTGAACCTAAAATGCAATGTGAAGCATCAAGCTTACTAAAGATGCAATGAAACCTAAAAGCAACTAAACAATAATAAATCAAATAAACAACTTAAAAGCAAATAAATAAAACAACTAAAGAAGATGATATTGAAAAGTTGGGTTGCCTCCCGACAACCGCTTCATTTAAAGTCTAGAGCTAGACTTTTTGGCAAACTATTCTCAAGGTGGCATGAAACATGATGTTGATGCCCTATCATTTGTCTTGACTCTATGCTCAGCTTGTTTCCAAAGATGAAGATGCTGTGTCACTTCAATTTTGAAACAGTTTTCAAGTAGTGTATTTTGATTCACTAGTTGAACCATGTCAAATGTTACTTTCTCATCCTCTACTCGAAGCATGACCTCCCCCTTTTCCACATCAACCAAGGCTCTTGCAGTAGCCAGAAAGGGTCGGCCTAAAATCAGTAGCACCTTACTATCTTCTTCCATGTCTAGAATCACGAAGTCAGCAGGGAATATGAATTTGTCCACTTTAACCAGCACATCCTCAATGACTCCATATGGGTATCGAATGGAACGATCAGCTAGCTGTAGGATGATTGGGCTTGGCTTTGGGTCCCCTAATCCTAGTTTCATATAGACTGAAAGAGGCATCAAATTTATGCTTGCACCAAGGTCACATAAAACTTTGTTAAATTTTAAGTCACAATGATGCAAGGAATTGAAAAACTTCCTGGATCTCTCAGCTTGGGTGGCAGCTTTTGTTGCAAGATGGCGCTGCACTCTTCATTCAGTGACACCTCTCCAAGTTCCTCAAGTTTTCTCTTACTTGACATCATCTTTATCAGGAACTTGGTATAGCTGGGGATTTGGGTAATGGCTTCTAGGAACGGAATGTTAATGTGTAGCTTTATGAGCATGTTGAGAAATTTATTGAACTGCTAATCATCCTTAGGCTTTTGTAATCTTTGCGGGAATGGAATAGGGGACTCGTGAGGCTTAATTGTCGGTTTTACCTCATTCCCTTCTTTCTTCTCATCAGATTGTTTTTCAGGTGCCTCAACATGTTTACCCTTCTCTTCATCCGGGTTTTGCACATGAATTTCAGGAAATTTCACCCCACTGCGTGTGGTAATTGTATTTACTCCTTGTATCTCTTTCCAACCTTTCAGTCTTTGGGGAAAAGGAGTGGGAGGTTCATAAACTCTGTCACATGGAGCAAACGTGATCCTTCCTGGCACAAAATCTACCTCTCTTTCAACAGTTTTTATTGCCATTACTTGCTCCCTAGGATTAACCTCAGTGTTACCAGGCAGTGTACCTGGGGCTCTGTTTGCTAAAGTCTGAGCTATCTGACCAACTTGGGTTTCCAAGTTTTTGATTGAAGCCTGATGATTTCGCAATGTAGTTTAAGTCATCCTCATGAATTGGTCAGTTTTTGTCATGAACTATAGCGACCCAGAATTTTATGCAATAAATAATTATTTTAATATTTAGAAAATTGAGTCGCTATTGTTTTGAAATTAATGCCGCGACGGATTCGTCTAGCCAAGTCAAGAAATATCGAATTTGTTCGATTTTAAATTAAAATCCGAATTTCTAAAATTATGTTATTTTAATTATTTATTCAAAGTATTATTTTCAAAAAAAATCATTTTGAATTACAAATTTATTAAAATATCTCAATTTTCCTTATTTAAATTATTTCAAGTCCAAATACGTAATTCAATTTTTATCTCAAAATTTATTTATTCTCAAATTTATTTTCAGTCCAAAATATATCAGTTTTAAATACTTTTCCTAATCGAAATTAGTCTAATTTTTAGTTAATTATCCTAAATTAATCATAATCTATATCCACCTAATTTCATCCACGTTTTCATCTTTACATCAAATTCATCATTTTGTCCCAACACCATTTTCTTTCCACCTCATTCCAACTCACTACACCTAACAAAGAACCCACTATTTCATCATTATACCATCACCTCCATTCAAGACCATCATCACCATAATCCCCACCCTCACGCAGCCAACCTCACACAATCATCTCACTCATACCACATTATACAACCATCAACAAGCATCATCATTATCATCACCAACCCATATTCCACTCAATTATTCCCACTAATTATTTTCTTTTCTTTCTTTTCCCCTTTAAAGATATCTTCATCCCACCTTCACTTTTCCATCATCGATCAAACCATCACCAAACTGCATTATGCTGCCTCAACTACAATATCCCTCACACAACCATCAGTACACTGCAGAACCTCAATCACGGGCCAACCTCACCATTGCAAAGCCATTACCTATTGCCAATCCAACAACAAGTCTCCATCATCTGCATACTTTCATCATCTCCATCATCAAATCACTACTGCTGCCCAACCTGGAGAAGTTCCACAATCAACTCAAACCACAGTTCAACCGTCACCACCCCTGCAGCACCACCAATCATCATCATCACCAAACTGCACAATTCAACCCAGCAATCACCACTGCAGTATTAACCCAACTGCACAATCCGTAATCAGAAGCAGCACCACCCTTCACGACCAAGCCTCACTTTGCGAACCACAACCTGCTTTAACCAGAATCACCACCTCCAGCTCCAAATCACCAAATCATCATTTCCCCAACCACAGTCACCACCCATCGTCGAACATCAGACCACCAACCAATCTGCTAAGCTGCTACCTTCTATGCCCAATTCGAATCATGAACACCAACATCGATCGAAGCCATCAAGCCTCATCCTATCCACCACTCAAACCGCAACAGCCCACATCGCCGATAGAAATCACTCAACCACCACACCGCAGTCCAACCACCAAACTCTGCCCACTATCATAAATCAAACCCAAAGAAAAACCCATGAATCAATGAGTTCATTTCTTACCTCAATCACCATTTTCCGCCGAAAATCGCTCACCTTAAATCGCGATGTTGTCTCGGTTTTTCGCAACCAAAGAACTCGCACTGAACCCTCAATCTTTAACCCCTGCCTTTGACGCCCCTCGCCGCACTTGGCGCCGGTACTGCGCCGGCTTAGCACCGGCAGTGTCCCGCCTTTCCGCCGCCGGTCGCTTCTGTCTTCGTTCTCTGTTTTGTTCGAAGAGTGAGAGAGTGAAAATGGTGAGAGAGAGTGAAATCTGAGGATATATTTTAATATATTTCGAAAATTGCCATTTAGTCCCTCAGTTTCCAAAGTGAATTTTCCAGCCCTTTTAGTTTTAAAGTTATCCATTTCAGTCCCAAAGTTTTAAATGATTTTAAGCAGCCCTTTCATTTTAAAAATCTGATCAATTCAGTCCCTGCTGATTTACTTTATTTGATTTTAAGCTCAAGTTTCAAAAGTATTCATTTTAATCCCTCAACTTTCAAAAGTATTCATTTTAGTCCCTCAACTTTCAAAACATCAATTTTAGTCCTCAAATTATAATTTATCATTTTGAGCTATATATTCGATATACTAAAGTGACTTATTGGCTAAGACGAAGCGTACGGAGAATTTAAAGAAATTGAAGTCATTCCCGCTCAACTTTGCACTCGTCGGATTTGAGGTAGACTCGCACTTATTAATTGATTTAAATTATGATTTCATATGAATGTCATGTGACTTGTGAAAGTCAATTTTTAAGAAAAACAAGTATGTTTTTATGAAAGGTAAATATACCTTATGTTGTTATGAAAAGTAAGTATGTTTTTATGAAAAGAAAATATACTTTATGTTTTTACGAAAAGTAAGTATACCCTATGCTTCACGAAAATGTTTTTTTTGGATCATTGCTATGAAAACAATCTACCAAGATTGTTTTGGGTCCCATATGATAAGTTATGATATGTTAAGGGGACCGGAGTTTTAGTAGCGCTACACATAAGAATTCTTGCCACCTAAGTTCGGTAACATTCTTGTGTCTCCTATGTTTATGAGGATTTGCCACGAAGTTCGGTAAAATTCCTATCTTTCCATATGTTTATGAGGATTTACCACCTAAGTTCGGTAAAATTCCTGTCGCATATGTTTATGAGGATTTCGATCCTATCTTATGTTATGATGCAATTGATCCATATGAATTTCAGAAAATTATGCTTGGTATACTTACTACATAAGAATTCTTACCACCTAAGTTCGGTAAAATTCTTATGTTTATGAGGATTTCGATTTTATCCTATGTTATGATGAAAACTTACTGTTATTATGATTTTACTGCATAAGAATTCTTGCCACCTAAGTTCGGTAAAGTTCTTGTGTCTATTTATGTTTATGAGGATTTCAATCCTATCTTATGTTATGCTTTCAAAAGAAATTATGCTTGGCATAATTAAAATGTTTTTATAAGTATATGGTTTTCAAAGAGCTGTTTTCAAAGAGCCTATGATTTGTAAAATATGTCCCGTGCTGTAATGCACAATATGAGTTTTATCAAGAGCTGTTTTATAAAGAAGCTCTATCAATGCCCGTTTTATAAAGAGCCGGGATTTATGTGTTTAATCATCTTATAAATTAAATTAATTTGCGATGAGTCTACTGAGTATTTCCCCCATGAAATACTCACCCTACTTTTTAACAGTTTTGCAGATTTCGGAGACGGTGGCGAGCGATGAATGATGGTGGCAATAATCGTTAAACGGTTGAAAGTTTGACGTTAATGATTTCCGTATTTTCCAAACAATCGAATAATTTAGAGAAGTTCATTTATTTGAGAAATTATGATATTGGCAATTTCTTTACAATATTAATGGTTCGATTTACTATTTCAAATGGTTTCATAAATGTTTTCAATTTTAGCGGCCATTACAGTTTATTTAATGTTGCCAAAAAAAAATGAATTTCAATTATTTCTTCCGCAAAAATATTATTCGAAAAATTTAGACAGAAAATGACGTAGTGAATCGGGTATACGGAACTCGGGGCGCTACATGAACTGATCAGTTTTAGCCATAAACTGATTGGTCTGGCTCATGTACTAGTCAGTCTTCTCCATCAGTTTCACGAACATCTCCTCAAGTTGAGGTTTCTTCTCCACTACTGATGCGTGTCGCAATACACCAAAATAATAAATAATTCCTTACTCACTAAATATTAATTAATAATGTAGTAGTGAGAGTAAGGGTCGATCCCACGAGGAACGGAAACTAATTTTAGTTGTTCGATCAATTAGAATGGAATGGGGGTTTTGTTGTTTGAATTGGTTGAATGAAAACTATGTATAAAATAAATAATTAAATATGACCAGAGAATTAATATGAGAAGAAATCTTGTTCTCGGGTTCGGTTGTGCCCTCAATTAATGTTATACTTTTCCTTATAACGTGTTTCTATTCCTAATTCAATTATCAATCATAAATAATCAACAAGCTCTGATTATCTAAATTCTTCCTTATGTGTATTGATTCAAAATAAGCTCTTTGAACCAATTCTAGCCATGGACAATCCTAAACAAGCTCTTAGGATTTAATGCACGACTAGTATGAAAATTTAGAAGAATAGATTGAATTGGATCGTTAATTACACAAGCTCAAATTAATCAATCCAAGTTGAATTATTACTAAACCTGCACGAGATTTATTTGCTACTAAAGTAAAGATTCAATGATAATTACGGATCAAGAATCTAAACATAGCATATTCATGAATCCAAAGATCAATAATCCAATTGGCCAAATTAAACTATTAATCAAATAAACTCAATTGAACATTCAAAACATAATAATCCAACAATTGAAATAAAGGAATAAATTCACGCTACTAATTTGTAGGAAAAGAAAATAACATAATCAAGTTAACACAACTTCCCCATTGAACAATATATGGAATTTAGCCTAGCATGGTTGTGGTAGATTCTTCAAATTGCTTCATGGATTCCCCTTGCTTTTGATGCTCTTGTGCTAAAAAAATCTTCCAAGAATGCTCTCTATTTTTCCATAGTTTCTCTCTATTTTTCTTCAATGTCCAGCCTCCTTTTTGTGGTGATTTTGCTCATTTAATACTCCCAAAATCGTGCCCTAACTTTACCCCAAAGATATACCAAAGATAGACCTTGAATCATATAAGGAAATTCCTTGGCGAGCAAGTTACGGCCGTAACTTTCCTTGTCACGGCCGTAAGTTAGCTACTGAAAATTTTCGGAATTTGTAGGTTACGGCCGTAACTTTACCATTTACGGCCGTAAGTGCATTTCTGCCGAGAAGCGCATGTGCTCGATGTTTTGGTCATAACTTTCTCTCCTGAAGTCTGATTGTGGTGATTCAAGTTGCATTGGAAAGAAAACTCAAATATCTACAATTATTTGTGAAATAGATCTTCCAAAATTATAAAGTCTTCTATGACAAAATTGAGCTTCAATCTATGACTAAAATTCATGATCACAATCCTTACGGGTTTTTGATTTCCAACTTCATTCCAAACCTTCTTTGACCATAATTTTTGCATCTAATCTTCTTCCCACATGCCATTATTGATTTGGAGCTCTTTGAATATGCTCTTGAACCTCACTTCTTGATTTTTTTTGTATTTCTTTGGTCATGTTTCCTTTCTTTTCTTTGTTTGCGATCCTGTATAACACAATAAATGAAAATGCATTAAACAATACTTCAATAGGATCAAACTAATAACAAAATAGGATAATAAGTGAATTAAATACATGCTAATAAAGCACTTATCAAATCCCCCCACACTTAAACCATTGTTCGTCCTCGAATAATGATGTGAAAGAAAAGAAACATAATTCAAACAAAAAGATAGACCTACAATCGGAAAGTTAAGGTTACAGCCCACTTCTCTTTTAGCATGAAAATTCAGTTGCTTAACCGAAGTGTGTTAGTGTGTGCAAGAGATGCATCATCCAATATCCTCTGAAAAGAAATAAAAATCAATACCCCCTGCCCAATTCATTTCCCAATGTGGCTTGTATCCTCCCATCTCTCGTGAGTTCTCTCTTAACCTCTATTAATGATATACTACATGGGTGTTAGTTTTTGGCCAACTTGAAAGTACCGAATATAGACCAAGCAATTCAAACCACTCATAAGCATATGTAATGGGAGTTTACACCCTCACTAGATATTTCTCTCTTCGCACAAAGTGTATAAGGGTGAGAATTTTCACTCAACTCACTGCATGGAGAATCTATTACCACAGACTGCTCAAATGTCATAACTGGAGCCAACAATAACACAAGTGCAAAGTAAAGGTCTTTATTTGGTTGTAACGGGGCTTCGGGTCAGGTAGGATAAAATGACATATTTAGGCTGAGTCGAGAAGGAATTTTGCAAACCAAGTCAATTCACAATGACATTACTTCCTTCACCCCTTAATATGAACTTCATTGTTTCCCGCTACCCAACTTTGTTCACACTTGAATCTCTTCTTTTCTTTTTTCTTTTTTCCTTTTTTCACAAGTTGAGTGTTTGACATCCTCAACTACTAATTTTCTTTACTAAACTTCCTTTTTATTGCTTTTTCTCTTTCATTTTTTTTTTCGAGTACAAACTGCAACTTTTTCTCTTTTGTTCAAATCATTACGCAGTCACCAATTGGCACAAGATAGAATTACATTCCCCTGAATTCAGTCCATTACACAACCATCGTCCAACACAAGATAACCATTGCAACTTCTTAGACTTAGACTACAGCACGATCCTTAATCAACAAAAGCTTGCGAATCCCTTCTCTATGAGTTCAAAACAGAGACAATGCGAAAGAAAGGGTATTTCTTGGCTTGTAGCGTGGCATCAAAATTTCAAGGAAAGGCTAAGGCTCAAAAGGGCTTCTATTGGTACATGTATCATGGTAGGCCCTTTTAGTAGGTCAAATTTGGTTTAACCTAATGCCTCTACTATATTTTGCACTTGAGTCAAGAAGCTACAACGGTATGCACAAGAAAGCACATCCAAGCACAAACCAACCATACAGGACACACATCAAAAAATAGAGCTTAATATAAAGAGTAAAAGTAGCTCATAGGCTCAAAAGCTCACAAATTATGGTTTATATGTGTATTTCTCCCATCCAATTATGAGTATAGGTCATTGCTTAGTCTTCATTCCGAACTCAAAATCTAGGGGATAAGGATAGAATGAAGTTACTCGGGGCGGTATTTTATCATATCTATTTTGGTTTGCCTCAATTAGGTTGCAGAAATTTTTCAATTTGTCCCCATTTTCAAACTAATTCAGAAATTATTGGAAAACTCATCTCTATGTGCTCATTCTTTGTCCGATTGTGCAATTTAGGAAGTTGGTGGTTCAAAAATAATCATAAGTGATGCCGCTTCCTATTAAACCGAAATGTGGGTCTAAGCACAATTAAAGCTAACTAACAAAAAAATTGAATGAAGATGAATAAAATAGGGATAACAAAAGATAATAGATAATCATTCCCCCCACACTTGAATTCCACATTGTCCTTAATGTGGAGCGTGACAATACAAAACAAAAGAGGGGAATGTGAATGGAATCAAAGGAGGGGATATGTTTTTTTTTTTTTTTTTTGAATGAAATTAACTAATAAGGAAAATGACAAAAATGAAAATAAAAAAATAACAATTTGAGGGAGTAAAGAAACTCCCCTCTCGGGTTGCCTCCCGAGCAGCGCCTTTGTTTACTGTCTTTGGCTAGACTTGTTGTTTCCTCCTTCAACCGGGATTAGGTGGATTTCCAAAGCTCAACTTCTTTTTCATATTTTTCATTAGGGCCTGCAAGACAGGGGGAAAAAGCATGTCATCAAAAGTTGGTAATGTAATACACGAGATTTTACCTGGCTTTTCACCATTTCCACCAAGTTTGAAAGTTTCCTGTACTGAAGAATCAATAACATTAATAGAATGAACAGGATTATCATCATCAAGGTAGTTCACGGAATCATAAATATTAAACTGAATCATTTCATTATCAAATTCCATGGTAAGTGAGCCACTACTAACATCTATCTTGGTCTTAGATGTTTTTAGAAATGGTCTCCCTAACAAAACAGGAGTAGAGTTGGGGGAGTGGTCATCATTCATGTCCAATACATAAAAATCTGCAGGAAATACTAACCCGCCTACTTGCACCAGAATATCTTCAACTACCCCGTCAGGATAAACATTAGAACGATCGGCTAGTTGAATTATAACATTAGTTTCAGTCAGTTTGGAAAGTTTTAATGACGCATAGGTGGACCTAGGCATTACATTGATAGATGCACCTAAGTCTATTAAAGCACGATTTATTTTCTTATTACCTATTTGACAAGGTATGGTAAACATACCTGGATCCTTGCACTTGGGAGATAATTTTCTTTGAAGAAGTGCAGATATAGACTCACCCATTCTTACCATCTCATTTCCCACCAGTTTCCGTTTGCTAGTGCATAAATCTTTTAAAAACTTTGCGTATAGGGGTACTTGCTTGATGGCATCCAATAGTGGAATGTTGACTTCCACTTTCCTGAACATCTCCAAGATTTCTTTCTCCTTGCTTTCCTTGTTCGCCTTTGCTAGCCTGCTAGGAAAAGGAGGTGGAGTCAATTTAACATTTAAAGTGGAATCTGTTTTTACCTGCGAGCTTTTTGAGGTGATGTCGTCCCTCAACTTCCTTCTCTTCAATTGCGGTAGGTTTCAGTTGCGATTCTTCAAGCTTTTTTCCACCTCGGAGAGTAATTGCACTCACATTCTTTAGATTTACTTCAGGTTGAGATGGTAGCTTTCCTCCGGTTTGTGCCTCAAGTCTGTTGATGGCAGTAGCCATTTGACCCATTTGGTTTTCCAGATTTTGAATGCTGGACTTGGTGTCCTGTTGAAATTGAAGTGTGTTAGAAGCCAAAGCTTTAACCATGTCTTCAAGGGATATACCTGAGCCTTGAGGTTTTTGCTGATACTGCCCCTGTTGTTGGAAGGTTCCTTGTTGTTGAAATTTCCCTCGAGGTTTGTTTGAAATGAAACCTGGGGGATTGTTATTTCCATAACTCAGATTTGGGTGATCCCTCCATCCAGGGTTATAGGTATTGGAGTATGGATTGTACTGCTGTCTTTGGAACGGAAAACCCTCTGCAGCATTTGCTTGTTCACCATTTCCCCCTTGCAACACAGGACACGCGTCCGTTGGATGCCCAAGATTTGCGCATATCCCACAGGTCTTGACTTGTTGTAACTTCCCTACAGCAAGTTGTTTAACGAGATTTATTAGTTCAAACAATTGACTTTCAATATTGGAACTACTTACCTCATTCACGCGCCGAACTTGCATATCCATGTTGGAGTTGAACTGCTGAGTGTTCTCAGCCATATTGGAGATTAAAGCCCGTGCTTGTTCCGGTGTCTTGTCCATCAATGCACCTCCGCTTGCGGCATCTATCATGCTTCTATCCATCGGTGCCAGACCATTGTTTTGGAGCACCCCACATATTTCCTTTCTGATCGTTCTAGCTCTCGATGCAGGAAAGTACTTTTCTAGGAATAGCCTCTTCATGTCGTTCCAGGTGGTGACTGATCCAGATGGTAGACAGTAAAGCCAGTCTGTGGCGGCATCCTTCAATGAGAATGGGAAAGCTCTCATTTTTATTTGCTCCTCGGTAATGCCCGTTGGCCTCATACTGTCGCATACCATATGAAATTCTTTAAGGTGTCTGTATGGGTCCTCACCGGGATGTCCTCGAAAAGTTGGCAAAAGATGGATCAGTCCGGATTTTAGCTCAAAAGTTCTGCCTTCTTCCACTGCCGGAAAAGTGATGCATAGCGGTTGTTGAGCAACATCCGGGGTAGCTAGTTGCTTGAGAGTCAGATTATTGTTAGCTACTTTCATTGGTTGTGCTGCTCTTCTTTGCTGTTGAAAAGTTCTCTCGATTTCTGGGTCAAAATAAAAAAATTCAAAATTAGTTGATCGAGTTTTACGTATAAAAGTAAGAAGTAGACATGCAAGAATTTTTTTTTTTTTTTTTTTTTTTTGAAAAATTATATAAATAAAGTGAAAATAAAATTAATAAAATAAAATGCAGAAAAAAAAATAAAATTCTAATTAACTAAACAACTAAATTGGTTGACCGTTCCCCGGCAACGGCGCCAAAAATTTGATGCGTGTCGCAATGCACCAAAATAATAAATAATTTCTTACTCGCTAAATATTAATTAATAATGTAGTAGTGAGAGTAAGGGTCGATCCCACGAGGAACGGAAACTAATTTTAGTTGTTCGATCAATTAGAATGGAATGGGGGGTTTTGTTGTTTGAATTGCTTGAATGAAAACTATGTATAAAATAAATAATTAAATATGACCAGAGAATTAATATGAGAAGAAATCTTGTTCTCGGGTTCGGTTGTGCCCTCAATTAATGTTATACTTTTCCTTGTAACGTGTTTCTATTCCTAATTCAATTATCAATCATAAATAATCAACAAACTCTGATTATCTAAATTCTTCCTTATGTGTATTGATTCAAAATAAGCTCTTTGAACCAATTCTAGCCATGGACAATCCTAAACAAGCTCTTAGGATTTAATGCACGACTAGTATGAAAATTTAGAAGAATAGATTGAATTGGATCGTTAATTACACAAGCTCGAATTAATCAATCCAAGTTGAATTATTACTAAACCTGCACGAGATTTATTTGCTACTAAAGTAAAGATTCAGTGATAATTACGGATCAAGAATCTAAACATAGCATATTCATGAATCCAAAGATCAATAATCCAATTGGCCAAATTAAACTATTAATCAAATAAACTCAATTGAACATTCAAAACATAATAATCCAACAATTGAAATAAAGGAATAAATTCACGCTACTAATTTGTAGGAAAAGAAAATAACATAATCAAGTTAACACAACTTTCCCATTGAACAATATATAGAATTTAGCCTAGCATGGTTGTAGTAGATTCTTCAAATTGCTTCATGGATTCTCCTTGCTTTTGATGCTCTTGTGCTAAAAAAATCTTCCAAGAATGCTCTCTATTTTTCCATAGTTTCTCTCTATTTTTCTTCAATGTCCAGCCTCCTTTTTGTGGTGATTTTGCTCCTTTAATACTCCCAAAATCGTGCCCTAACTTTACCCAAAAGATATACCAAAGATAGACCTTGAATCATATAAGGAAATTCCTTGGCGAGCAAGTTACAGCCGTAAATTTCCTTGTCACGGCCGTAAGTTAGCTACTGAAAATTTTCGGAATTTGTAAGTTACGGCCGTAACTTTACCATTTACGGCCGTAAGTGCATTTCTGTCGAGAAGCGCATGTGCTCGATGTTTTGGTCATAACTTTCTCTCCTGAAGTCCGATTGTGGTGATTCAAGTTGCGTTGGAAAGAAAACTAAAATATCTACAATTATTTGTGAAATAGCTCTTCCAAAATTCTAAAGTCTTCTATGACAAAATTGAGCTTCAATATATGACTAAAATTCATGATCACAATCCTTACGGGTTTTTGATTTCCAACTTCATTCCAAACCTTCTTTGACCATAATTTTTGCATCTAATCTTCTTCCCACATGCCATTATTGATTTGGAGCTCTTTGAATATGCCCTTGAACCTCACTTCTTGATTTTTTTTGTATTTCTTTGGTCATGTTTCCTTTCTTTTCGTTCTTTGCGATCCTGTATAACACAATAAATGAAAATGCATTAAACAATACTTCAATAGGATCAAACTAATAACAAAATAGGATAATAAGTGAATTAAATACATGCTAATAAAGCACTTATCAACTACCTGCTGTGGAGGGGCTTGCTGGCCTGTTCCATTTTGATTATCCCTCCATGAAAAGTTAGGGTGATTTCGACAACCAGGATTATAAGTGTTGGAGTATGGATTATTTTGGCGTTGTCCCCCTTGTACAATGTTGACCTACTCAGCTTGAGCTGCCAAAATTGGACAATCTGAGGTATTATGATTGGCCCCACATTCCTCGCATCCAGTTACTACACTTTTCACTGAATGGTTGGTTTGTATGAAATTCATCAACGAGTCGATTTTAGCAGATAATGCCGAAACATCATCCACTACATAAACTCCTACTGGTTTCTTTTGAATGGTCCTCTCAGACACCTACATTGCGTTGGTATTGGCTATTCTCTCCAACAGTTCAAGTGCTCCATCAAGAGTTTGGATAGTTATTGATCCATTTGATGACGAATCAACAAGACTCTTGTATTGAGGGAGCAAGCCAATGTAAAAGTACCTTTCCTGCTCATTTTTAGGTAATTCATGTTGAGGGCACTTCCTAAGCATGCTTTTAAACCTATTACATGCTTCATCAAATGACTCAGACTCTTGTTGTTGAAAAATTGTTATCTCATATCTGAGTTTAGCAACTTTGGTCGGGGGCATGAATTTTGTGCAAAATTTTTTAGCCAAGTCATTCCAAGTTGTTATACTTGCAGGAGGACGAGAGTCTAACCAATCTATTGCCCTATCTCTTAAGGTGTATGGAAACAATCTAAGTCTGATGGCATCATCTGAAACACCTTGATATTTAAAATGTTCACATATGTCTAAAAATTTAGAAACATGTGCATGTGGATTTTCATCGGGTGTGCCATAGAATTGATGTCCATTTTGAAACATGTTTATTACATTGGTCTTTAATTGGAAGTTTGCAAGACCAAAAGGTGGATAAATTATGCTTGATTGGTTTTGGATAATTTGTGGTAACATGAAATCTCCTACAAGTCTATTCCCCTCATCTTCTAGTTCAACACGAGGTAAAGCCATATTGTTTGCCATTTGTTCTTTTTGGTTTTTGGATTTATCTAGCTCCCTAAGTTCTCTTAATCTGCGGTGTAAAGTACGTTCTATTTTCGGGTCAACTTTGAAAAGATTCCCGTTTTTCGAACGTAACATACACAACTAAGAAAAAATCTGAAACTAGTGACTAAACTAAAATTAGAATTTAAAGTCCTAAAATAAAACAAAAATAAATAAGAATAAAATAAAAAACAAATAAGAATAATGCGGTAAAAATTCCGAATTAGTGAAAATAATCTAAAAATAAATTTAAACTACAATCCCCGTCAACGGTGCCAAAAACTTGATCGCTCCGCAAGTGCACGAGTCGCGTAAGTAATAAAGTAGACGTGAGTCCAAGTATCGATCTCACAGAGATTTTTTTTAAATCGTATTTTAGACTACTACCTTAACCGGAACTAGAAATTTGTTTTAATTTGGAAATTTTGATTTTGAAAACTAAATTAAAGATTAAACTAAAGAAACAATAAAAATCTGAATTTAAAACTTATAAAAATAAATGCGTTAGAATTATAAAAACATTTTCCTAAATGCAAATTGACTATATTTCTATGACAATTAAACAATTAGAAAAGCATTAAAGGATCAATGAACACTCTCAAAGATAATACAAAGCATAGGGGTATATTTTTATCCCCTATCGGACTTTGTGACAATTAAATAACATATAATGAATTTCTACTCTTTCGAACATAAAAAAACATCAAGAAAATCACGTAAAAGTTGGTCAAACAATTGCATAATAATAAAAGAATTATTTAATTGCATCAAACTCATAAACTGTGTAAATCAAATAATAAGTCAAAACATGAAATCAATAATTAAAACTTCATCACAATTCTAACACAAGAAATCTATCCTAGAAATATGATTAAATAAAAGTCACCCCATCCATCTCCTTGATCCTTGTTCTTCAATCTTGAATTTGGCCTCCTATGAATCCTCCCGCAATTCGACAGCGTTTTGGCATGAAATATCACAATTGGGAACCCCTAATTTCGTGCCCCAAAATGTATTTATAAATGTTCTCAGAATTTAGGTTACTTGGGGAGAAAGAATATTGAATTTCACGTCAAAATTGAATTCCAAAAGAGTTTCAACCGAACAAGGAAAGTACCTTCGCGGAAGATCTTTTTGTTACTGCATAATGTTTAGTATTTTGATCATATATTTCTATTCCCTTATCCTATTGAGGTGATTCAAAGTCTGTTATAAACATAACTTAAAGGACTACAATTCTTCCTGTAATAGGATTTTCCTAATTCAAACGTTTACTACCCCGAAATTAGGTTTCAAAATTGACTAAAAATCTGCCCGAAAATCTTATGTAATTGGAATGAATTTATGGTAATATTCTTATCATTTTTCATTCCCTTTTGACTTTTAATTGCATCCAATTGACTCCTAGAAATCTTCAAGTATCATATCATGGTCCGGATCAATCATTGAGTGTTTGCAATTTGGTCCTTCTTCATTCGATTTGTATACTTTAGTCTTTGAACTTCTAATTTCTCCCAAATTTGATTTCTTCTTTGATTATTCTTCCAATTGAGCCCTCGATCTACTTCATTCACTCTTCATTGGATCATTCAATTGCTTGATTTTGGCTTCAATTCCATTTTTTTTCGACTTTGGGTTATTTCTGAAATATAAACAAATAACAACGAAATAAATAGCAAATATTCTTGAACAAACAATTAAAATCCTACTTTTAGGATAGAAATAAGTGTATAAAATACACTTATCAGAGAGTCGGTGAGAACTGTCGCAAGTTCTATTGACACAAGCAAAACAAGTCATCAAAAGCTTTCTTTAAAGTTCTTTGAATGATCCTTGCTAGAAATTTTACCTTTAGACTATAAATTAAGTGCTTATTGGGAGACAACCCAGTTTTGTTACCCTTATATTCATTCAACTTTAGTTATTGCTCTATAGAAATTTTAACTAAATAGTTGATTTTATATACATTTTGAGTTTTAGTGTTCATCATGATTCTAGTATAAATCTTTAGCCTAACGAAATTTTTTTCCTTCTCTCAAGCATTTCTTGATGTGATAGACATTCTTAAGGCTGCATCTAGATTTTCAATCTACAAATAAAATTGAAAAACTTATATTCTTCTAGTTATAGGATATTTTTGTAGAGATGTACACTCTGTTAGGTACTTTTTCTTAAAGTTAAGATATTAGAATTTTTATTAGGGTAAATTCATTATAAATATTTAGACCTTATACCTATCATTAATGTCTTTTTGAATTCTTAAGAGGAAGTCCAGTTATATAAATCAATAGATGTCATCAACTGCAAAACCATACCCCAAGGGAGTACACTGCTTCTTTTTTGTGTTTTTATTATCTAAAATAATTTTTTGACACATTGAGGGCAATGTTCTAGTTTGGAGGTGGATTCGAGTGTACCTCATAGATTTAGCTTTAACTCATCCATGGTCCGTATAATTGCTATTGCACACTTTTGGGCTGTATAATTACCTTGTTAGACCATTTGCTGATACGTGTCCATTCATTTGATTTTTTTTTCATATAATAAAAATAGTTTTGTTGCCTTTCTTGCTACCTAAGATGTAGTTCGAATTTAAATTCTTGTTTTAGGTAGAATACTAAAAAACATTTAAACTTGAAATTTACTAATTTGCTTCTCTGTGTTAGACTTCATAAAACTGAGCACATAGCCATCGAATTATTACTTATGTAGGAGTACCCTTTGCATATGTGGGACATTTTAAATATGAAATTCGACCTAAGTTTGACGACATGATCACTAACCTTAAATTTTAAGAAATGACCTTTAACATATAAACCAACTTGTTCAAGAGCAGTTTGAGTTAGAAAGATTCATATAGGTAGGGATACACATTAAGGATATGAAGTTCCTGAAATATACCTTTGATTGAAGAATTCTAGTCAACGAGTATAAAGCAACACTAGTGGCATAATAATAATAATAATAATAATAATAATAATAATAATAATAATAATAATAATAATAATAATAATAATAATCTTATTCTTCTCTTCGTAATCTTGGTGACTCGAGCAATGAGGTTTTTACAGGTTTTTATAATCTAGTACCCTAAATTCATTTGAGTTGAGAGTTATCAGCTCAAAGATCGCTACATGGGTCACTTAGAAAGCTTAATAAGAAAGAGAACTTACTTATAAAACACAATAACATCGTTTATTTTTCTTTATAGCCTTGGTGACTCGGGTAAGTAAGCCTTTAAGGGTTCTCAGAAATTGGTGACCTAAAGTCATCTGATTTGGGAGTCATTGGCCCAAAGCTCGTTACATGAGTCACTTACAAAGCTTAATGGAGAAAATATTTGCACAAAAGATGAGAAAAAGAAAAAAAATATTAGTGCTTGGTATAAGCTTTAAGCCTAGAACGTTTGAGATTGAGGGTGTGAAATTGAGAATCGCTTACCATCGTTCTTTTATCCAGGATTATATCTATTTCTAATCGTCTTGCGTAGAAAAATACAATTTACTGATATTTAGAAACCATATAAGTAGAAGGAACTTAGGGGTTTTTAGAGAAGAACATGAGGAAGTGATCATACATGAGAGATATAAGAAATAAAAAATGCATTATTTGATCACACGAGATCCAAATTTGAACATTATAAGTCACACTACGTTAAGTATATTATACAAGTCAGGAGAAGAATGACTGAACTAAAGAAAGAAAAAGATGAAAGGCAGGGGGTAGAAATATACATATATGCTTTATGCAATCTTCAATTGTTCATGAATCGTTAATACTTGCCTATTTGTTCCCATTCGTCTTAGAAACATAGATGTATCACATTCAGGGATATCTTTTAATTCACCGTTCGAAAGAAGATTTTAAACAATTTTGGGAACATTGATTTTCGTAATCATGAATTATTGATAAATAGATAAATCAAGATATGAAAGATTCAAATAAAAGTTGATTCTAGATCCTAGCATGTTTTTCTCGTTTATAAATCACTTTATAGATTGGTTTATACAATACTTAACTGTTTGATTTTGATTTTTTATGAATTGATATTGTGAAAAGTGATTTTTCCTTTTTTTTTAATGTGTAGTTAAAAAAGTAGTATGAAAAGTTGTAAATAGTGATTTTTTAAAGAATGTGATTGAGAATGAATGTTTAGAAAAATTGATTCTTAAAAAATCAATTCCACACGGTTAAGTGATAAAGTATTATATCTTGTGAATTAAACAATCGCTCTGCATTTATAAAGTGAGATGAATAGATGATTTTTTGCTATATAAAGTTAAATATGTTAGCAATATACATTAGGTAAAATTTAATTAAAACTAACATTTCATATTGTTTAATTTATTACATTCATTTAAATATAGAACTACTTGTATTTAACTTGTAATGTTAAAGTAAAATATTAAATGAAATATTTGTTTAATATATTTAAATATCAAATATTGTATTAAGATAGTTAATATAAATTCTAATAGTACTATTCGAATAGTGTAAATTAATTTGTGATAATCTAGAAATTATATTTTGAAAATATTAATTATGTCAATAATCATTACAAATGAATAGTTATGCAAATAAGTTATACAAATGATCATTGATTTTATTTTTTATTTTTTAATAGTAACTCATTCAAGTTCCTAACTATTACAATTGTGGTCACTTGGTAACAAAATTAGCCCCTATTAGATACCCTTAATTCAAAACCTCATTTTTTAAAAAATTCATTTTCAGCCAACATTCTATTAATAAAATAATCTACATATAAATTCAAAAAGAATTCAAACTTTTAACAATTCTTTCTCCCAAAATTTGCTATTACAAGCTACATTATTTGAAATACTGAGTCTTAAATAAGGCCTTAAGTACACATTCTCCAAAAAAATATTGTAATAAAACTCATTTATAGATAATGAGAGTTCAATCAAGGACTAAAATCAATTACAATTTTTTCTTTTAAATTTTAAAAATAAATAAATAAATAATAATAATAATAATAATAATAATAATAATAATAATAATAATAATAATAATAATAATAATAATAATAATAATAATAATAATAATAATAATAATAACAACAACAACTACTTTATCAATATCACATTAATATTTTTTATTTAAAAGTAAAAAATGGAAGATGATGAAATAGAAGTGTTCATCAATATATTGTTTCTTTTCCATTTCTTTTTAATTAAATTATGAGCGTATATCACAGATATATCTATTTTTTATTTATCCGAAATTCTATTTAAATGTAATTTTTTTTTCATTTAAAGCTTTAAATAAATTTAAATTACAAAATTTAAAGAAATTTCCTAAAACGGTAAATATAAGAACCATAAAAAAATTAAGATATGTGTAATTGTACCTTTTTCTGTAATTAGTATTTTACTTTGTTTCTCATTTTTAATTAAATATTCATTTGTTAACATATAAATTCGATATATGTGAGTAACAAATGACCGTACATGAGAAGTTGTAGAAGCTGCTAATAGACAAGAAATCAGATTAGGGTTTAATTAAAGAGCTAGGTATTTGATTGAAGCCCGCTCGATGTAAGTCTCATAGTTGAAAATGATATACGATGTGAATTCTCCTCTCTTCCGATCCTTCCTTAGCCAAAAGGGTGGCTCCTCTAATAAAAGAAAATTGAAGAGCAGAAACCAAGGAACAGATGCCTAAAGCAAACGAAAATAAACTTGTTATGACAGAGTGATAGCTGCATGATGTAAGCTTTAATTTGGGTGTGATTTCTGGGATGCATGCTATTGATTATGATCCCTAAATTTGAAGTTTTTATGCTTGGAGGGCCTAATTGGAAATCAGCTGAAACCTTGAGGACCACGGTGCAATTATTGTTATTATGCTTCTATTTTTTGACCGTTTGATGGAGATCAATGGATGAGATTTATCTTGGCATTTTATATCTCTCCCTCCTCCCTCATTTGGACGTGGAGCTCCTCTCTTCTCTATGACGTGATTCAGTTATCGTTTCTCTCTTGGTTCTTTGAGTTCTTCTTGCACAATGTTGTAAATACTTTGTATCATAATTGGGTCATTGTGCAGGAACTAATTGGTAGTGCTATTGTATAGTGTTTGGTGTGGTGATATTGGGAAGATTATGGTTGTTTTGGTTGTTCCTTCAGAAGAAACGGTGCGCATGATTTACGTGCTTGAATATTGTACAAGAGCTCTCATTGGATGGTTTGGTTAGTGGAACGGGTTCAATCCTGAGCCCTCCAAACGTAGGTGCGATTGGCACCGAACTGGGCCACCAAGATTGTGTTCTTCTTTCTTATTTTTCGTTTCTTGATTATTTTTGTATGTTTTCCATATCATTGAATTGGGACACGAAAATCCTTACACATGCAGTAATGTAGCTAGGATGCTACTACTCGAATTGTTATGTCAATGCTGTGTCTTGAGTCTTGAATTTGTCAGGTTATAAGCATTTCTTGCAAACTGTTCGAATTCAAATATCACGGATGAACTGATGTATTAGACTTCAAATATATTTCTTCGTTTGTTGTTAAAAAAAAAAAAAAAAAGACCTAATGGTGACTTATTCGATTAGATGTTAAAGAGGTTGACACCACAATTTATACTTGTGTTAGTCTCTCCCTTAACAGGAAATAACACCACGAGTTATAAGAGTTAGAGAGCCAGTTGGAAGGAAAAAAATAATCTTAATCTTAATATATATAATAATAGTATAGTCGTCAAAAAAATCAACACATAGTTTCCCGCCATTTTTCCCTGCTATTTTAGGAAACTCTGTAATTTTATTAATTATTTTAATAATTGAATTAGGAAACTTCAATTAATGCAAAATTAATTATAAGTGACATGTAATAAATGACTTATTGATTGTAAAAAAATAAAAAATCTATAAAAATATCAAATTGTATATTATTTTTATTCTTTTGATAATTATTGTAATATTTTTTCGTCAAAAAATATGCAATATAGGTGTCAAATTCATGATCCTAACGAGAAGTTCAATACAAGTTAACAAATGAGAGCAAACTCTAAATATATCATTCTTAAAATTTCCTCAAATAATAATATAGGTAAAAGTTTTACTTATACTTTTTACTTTTTTTAATATCTAATCTTTTTAATTTATCTTATCTAAGAAATAAAATGATATTTATCATTTCTTACTTAACTTCAATTTGACATAAATGTTAAATTTCAAATCTTTTTTCTTATCAAATTAAAAGAAATAATGATATCCGATCTTTCTAAGTAAATTCAATTGAATCTTTTTAATTTCTACAACTTCAGGTTTCGATAAACTCTTTGATAATTTTGAAATTAATTTTATAAACTTACTCATTTTTTTCACTTATCTATTTTTTAAATTTTATAAATTTAAAATAACATCAATTTGTAAAATATATACTACAGACTTTAACAATTAATTCTATAGAAAATAAAAATATAAGGTTTTATCAAACTTATTCTATTTAAAATAAAATATAGTCCATACATTTATTTAACATACACAAAAAATAGTTTTTTGTGTGTGTGGGTAACATGGTCATTTTCAATAGTTGGTGAAAAATAAAATGTCACATTGTATTTGAAATCATTGAATATGAGTAAGTTTGATATAAACTATAGAAATTGTTTTAAATGTGTGATTGAAAGTGAAAGAATGTAGTATAAAAAATAAAATAATTGTCAAATCAATCAATTGAGTGGTTAAAAATTGATTTTCTTTTTTTTAGAATGTGTGGTTAAAAAGTAGTATGTGCAATTGTGAAAAATTAGTTTTTAAATAATATGTGGTTGTGAATGAAAATTAAAAAAAAATTATTTTTGAATAATCAATTCTATATGAATAAATAAATTAAGGAAACAAGATAATGAACAATTAACTGTTAAAAAAAATGCAATTCATAACTTTTCTTTTCTTTTCTTTTCTTTTTTGATATTTTGATTGTATATTGAATATACAATTTATGCATTAAAGTAAGAAATCTAGAAATGAAATTACAAATTATTCACAATTTGTGTATGCAAGTTATTATTATTATTTTTTTATTGTGTTATTTTTATCGGGTATTGTATTTTTACAACTTATTCAATAAATATTATTTATTCCGTGCATCGCACGGGTGCGATTACTAGTATATATAATAATAGTATAGCAGCCAAAAAAATCCACACATAGTTTCCCGCCATTTTTCCTGCTATTTTAGGAAACTTTGTAATTTTATTATTTATTTTAATAATTGAATTAGGAAACTTCAATTAATGCAAAATTAATTATATGTGACATGTAATAAATGACTTATTGATTGTAAAAAATAAAAAATCTGTAAAAAAATCAAATTGTATATTATTTTTATTTTTTTGATAATTATTGTAATATTTTGAAGTCAAAAAATATGAAATATAGTTGTCAAATTCATGATCTTAACGAGAAGTTCAATACAAGTTAAAAAATGAGAGCAAACTCTAAATATATCATTCTTAAAATTGCCTCAAATAATAAAGGTAAAAGTTTTACTTATACTTTTTACTTTTTTCAATATCCAATCTTTTTAATTTATCTCATCTAAGTCATAAAAAGATATTTATCATTTCTTACCTAACTTCAATTTGACATAAATGATTAATTTCAAATCTTTTTTTTTATCAAATTAAAAGAAATAATGATATCCGATCTTTCTAAGTAAATTCAATTGAATCATTTTAATTTCTACAACTTCAGGTTTCGATAAACTTTTTGGTAATTTTGAAATTAATTTTATAAATTTACTCATTTTGTTCATTTATCTATTTTTTAATTTTTATAAATTTAAAATAACATCAATTTGTAAAATATATACTACAGACTTTAACAATTAATTCATTGAATTCTATAGAAAATAACAATATAAGCTTTATCAAACTTATTCTATCTAAAAATAAAATATAGTCCATACATTTATTTAACATGCACAAAAAATAGTTTTGTGTGTGTGAGTAACATGACCATTTTCAATACTTGGTGAAAAATAAAATGTTACATTGTATTTGAAACCATTGAATAGGAGTAAGTTTGATATAAACTATAGAAATAGTTTTAAATGTGTGATTGAAAGTGAAAGAAGGTAATATAAAAAATAAAATAATTGTCAAATCAATCAATTGAGTGGTTAAAAATTGATTTTCTATTTTTAGAATGTGTGGTTAAAAAGTAGTATGTGCAATTGTGAAAAATTAGTTTTTAAAAATATGTAGTTGTGAATGAACATTAAAAAAAATTTATTTTTGAATAATCAATTCTATATGAATAAATAAACTAAGGAAACTAGATAATGAACAATTAACTGTTAAAAAAATGCTATTCATAACTTTTCTTTTCTTTTTTTTTGATAATTTGATTGTATATTGAATATACAATTTATGCATTAAAGTAAGAAATCTTATTGGGAGAAATGAAACTATAAACTATTCACAATTTTTGTATGCAAGTTATTATTATTATTTTTTTATTGTGTTATTTTTATCGGGCATTGTATTTTTACAACTTATTCAATAAATATTATTTATTCCGTGCATCGCACGGGTGCGATTACTAGTTCATAGAAAATAATGATAAAATGTGGACCAATCTAAGATGTCAATATATTTTGATCATTCGGTTCGATATTTATATACGCATGTCAATTTTGGCACTTGCAAGTTGAACTCGGTCTAGTACTTTATAACTTCTTAATTACAATATATAGGAATTCAGAAAGCAATATTTAATTATGTAACTAATGAATTCTCCTTTATTTGGTGTAAACAATATTCATTCATCTTAATTTACTCAATTTATTGTGTCAAATCCACTAAAAAACAAGTGATGACCTAAATTTAATATGAATGAGTAGAGTAATCATCGATATACAGTATTTGGGACCATCGCTGATGGTTTCAAGTGAATATATACCCCGGTTTGGACAATTTATGAAAAATTGAAATAGCCTTCCACAATTTAAGAAATTAGAAAGTTCCTAAAATACACTCACATAGAGAAATTTCAACCAAGTCATTAAAAAAAATAGAAATGTTTCAATTAAGCCCTAAAAATATTTAAGCTTTCAAACTTTGCAACCCTAATTGGTATCAGAGCCACTTTAATAATAAAAATGTTAGATAATTTTATAAAAATATCTAAAGTTAAAATACAGAACAATTAAACTCGATAAATACTTATTTAACTCATAAATTTGGAATAATTGGTGAAAGATCAATAAAGAATAAAGGTTATGAAATAATAAAAGATATTCTAGAATTGAAATATTAAGTAACACTAATAAACAAAAGCTATCTTTATATCTTTATCTTTATCTTTATATTTATATACATAAAAGTAGAAGTGAGGAGAGACAGTCATTTTGGATGAAAATTTGCATTTAATGACTTTCTCTCCTCACTTCTACTTTTATAATATAATTATTATTATAAATATATATATATATATATATATATATATATATATATATATATATATATATATATATACTATAAATATAAATTTTTAAATAAAAGATAAAATTTATTGTTTATTATATATGTAGTAAGAGTTGTAATAAATGTACTATATGTAAATGTGTTACATTGGAAATGAAAAAATTAGATTAATATATTTGGATATAAATAATGTGATATTTATGTAAATGTGTTATGTAGGAAATGAAAAAAATCGATTAATAAATTTGAACATAAATAAATGTGATATCTATAAAAATGTATTATGTAGGAAATAAAAAAAAATTGTATTAATATATTTGAACATAAATAAATGTCATATCTATGTAAATGTGTTATAATGTAAATGAAAATTTTGGATAAATATATTTGAAAATAAATAAATACATGCAATATAAATTTGTTAAGTTAGAAATGAAAATTTTGATTTAATATATTTTGAAAATAAATAAATAAAATCATTGAAATTTTACTTCCTAATATGTCATTAAATGAGTAGGTTCTTCAATAAGCATATTACAAAAATAATTAATTATTTGTTATCAACTTTTTACAATCAATGATAAACTGGTAGAAAATTTTGTCATTTCATCATTTTGATAAAAATTGAAATTGGTATGTATAAAAAACAAGGAGAAATAAAATATATTAATTAATATATTGGATTTCGAATAAAATATATGTAAGCAACGTATTAAAAAATAAGGTTAATTAAAAATTATAACATATTAAAAGGAAAATAGGTGATAAGGTGGGCAAATTTTCAGAGAAAAACGTAAGTAAAAGTCAAAAGAAATTTAATATAAAAAATTTAATTAAGTGCCAAACTTTGAGTGGGTGCGATACACTGAGTGTACATACAGAATTTTTTATTTTGATTAGTTTTGTCTTTTTAAAGTTTCAAACTCAATAACATATGCTATGTAGGAAATGAAAAAATTAGATTAATATATTTGAACATAAATAAATGTCATATCATATCTATGTAAATGTTTTATATTGAAAACGAAAATTTTGGATTAATATATTTTATAATAAATAGATATATGTTATATAAATTTGTTAAGTTAAATTAAAAATGAAAAAATTGAATTAATATACTTTGAAAATAAATAAATAAAATCATTGAAATTTTACTTCCTCATATGTCAATAAATGAGTAGGCTCTTCGATACGCATGCTACAAAAATAATTAATCATTTTCTATCAGCTTTTTGACCACACATATTTTCTCTCTCCAATTTTCAGCCACTATTTTTTACCTCAAAAATCATAAATAATCAAGTTTATAAATCAAACAGTATTACCAAATGGAAGCTTAATCTTTCATCATTTTGACAAAAATTGCCATGTTTAAAAATAAGGAAAAATAAAATATATTAATATATTGGATTTCAAATAAAATATAGCAACACATTAAAAAATGTACTTAATCAAAAATTATAACATATTAAAAGGAAAATAAGTAATGAGATGGGCAAATTTTCAGAAAAAAAACGTAATTAAAAGTCAAAAAAAATTTATAAAAAAAATTAATTAAATGCCAAATTTTGAGTACATGTGGCATTTTTTTTTTTTTTTTGATTAGTTTTATCCTTTTAAAGTTTCAAATTCAATAACATTTTGTATTGAAATTTTATTCGAATTACATTTTTTATTTGATATGATTTTATAGTCAAGATATTTTCAAAATTATGATTTAAAAATTATATATTTCATGCATCGCACAAGTAGACAACTAGTTAAGTTTACAAGATAAACGTTTTGAAGAATATAAAACACTCAATAATCAATTAAAATCAATTAAAAATCAAAAAGCACTTGAAGATTTTAAGTGAAAAATAAACAAATTTAAAAGAGTTCCTAATATTGAAGAAAGACTTATAAAAATAGAAAACGAAATAAAGGAAGGTAATCAAAGAAATTTTAATTGAAATTGGAAAAAGATTAGTAAAAAAGAAAATATTGTTTTTAATATGATGAATTAGAGGTGTCAAGACGGACGGACGGACCGACTAGACCCGTGAAAATCGGCCCGGATTGACCCGGGACTGTGGGCCGACCCTAACCCGTGAGGGCAGTTCACGGGTCAAGAAGTTGTGAACCGCGGGTTTGCGGGTCAAACCTTCGCGGGTCGCGGTTAACTCACTGGCCCGTAAAAAAAATAAAAATAAACTGTTTTTATTAAATATGGCAACATTGAAAATTTCTCTTCTTCTAGAAACTCTAATAAAACTTTTAAAGTAAAATCTTATTTTTTTCTACATAATATCTAAAAAAGTAATTTTTTTGATAATAGTAATTAGAAATACATTTATCATTTAATTGTTATTTATTTATATTTTATTTAAATTTGCAAATTTAGAAGTAATTCATATGACATAAATTATAATTTTAAATTCTATGTAAATATTTTATAGTATAAATATGAATTTATCATTTTAATCATTTTGTATTTAGAAACTTCACAAAAATTTGCTATAAATATGAAAAAATCTATGTTTTTATTCATACGGGCAAAATCAGAATAAACCGTGACCCGCATGGGCTCGACCCGGATGAGCTAGCGGGCGGGCCTGGGTTGTAGTTCAAAATTTGCGGGCTGACCCGTAACCCGCAGGGGGCGGACTTTTTTTCAAGTAGGCCGTTACAGGATTTTTTATTGGCTGATCGATCTGGCCTGAACCACCCGGAACGACACATCTATGATGAATGCAAAAAAATCATCTATTGAAGAAGAGTAAAATATTGGAGAAGATCGCTGAGATAAATAATAAATATAATAAAAACTTAGAACCATATGTTCAAAATCTAAATAGGAATACGTATTTAAGTGATATCTCTAAAAATATTTTACAGATAAATGAAAATGTAAACATCTCAGTTGCTTTAACTAAAAAACACATCTCAGCACAAATGGTCCTCAACGTTTGAGTTTCTTGAGAAAATAGTTCCCAACGTTTAGACTTGGCATTTATACCTTCAGATTCACCAAACGTTGCGAAAATGGTCCCTGTCGTTATATTCTGTAAATTCTGACCGTTAATTGCACTATTTGATCTTATTTTTCATATTTTCATAAGGGCATTTATGTCTTTATCTAATTTTCCACATATTTTACATCCAATTGAAAGGTTGTATGCAGATAACATCCCTGAAATGAAAATGTTTTGACGTATTAAGTCTCTAACCTACAAACGTTTGGAATATTTAGTCACTAACCTAGAAACGTTTGACATCTTTAGTCCCTAACATATTAATTCACTATTTGAGACTTATTATTTCAAATAATGCGATTTGTAACTGTAATTTTCTGAAGAATTTATGGTTAAAAAGCAATATTTTTTTTATTTACATCTAGATTATTTTATTGATTGAAAATATCATTTTTTTAAAAACTCATTTTCAGCATTGTAATTTTTTTGAAGAATTTGTGGTTAAAAATCAAGATATTTTTCTTATTTACGTCTAGATTATTTTATTGATTGAAAACATCATTTTTTTCAAAACTCATTTTCAACTGCACATTCTATCAATAAAATAATCTATGATTTTTTGTTTTTACCGACGTGTTGAACTATTATTGTGGTGAATTTTTGTTAAATATTTTATTAACTTTAAAATCAAGAATAAATTTCAATTTTTCCCTAAAAAAAAAAAAGAATAAACTTCAATTTTTCGGTTCGATTTCAATTCGATCGGCTCAGTTTCCTTTTTTTTCAGCCCCTAAATTTTTTTATTCAATTCCTAATTTTTTATCCAAATCAAATAGTATGACATATTATTGTTGAATTTCAATTAATCAATCTCTATAAATTAATAAGCCACTATTTGTTAAATCATTTATAAATTTATGTATAGATAATTTTATTTATTGAATGTGACGTTTAAAATGAGTTTTAAATAAAAATGAAGTTTTTCAATCAATAAAATAATCTAAAATTAAATAATAAAGAAAAAATCTTACTTTTTAATTACAAATTCTCAAAAAAAAATTACAATTACAAATCGCATTATTTGGAATAATTAAAATTACAATGTACGGTTGAAAATGAGTTTTGAAAAAATGATGTTTCCAATCAATAAAATAATCTAGACGTAAATAAAAAAAAAATCTTGCTTTTTAACCACAAATTCTTCAAAAAATTAAAATTACAAATCGTATTATTTGAAATAATGGGTCTCAAACAGTGAATTAATATGTTAGGGACAAAGATGTCAAACGTTTGTATGTTAGAGACTAAATACGTCAAACATTTCTAGGTTAGGGACATAATGCGCCAAAACATTTTCATTCCAGGGACGTTATCTGCATACAACCTTTCAATTAGATGTAAAATAGGTGAAAAATTAGATGAGGATATAAATGCCCTTATGAAAATATGAAAAATAAAGTCAAATAGTGCAATTAACGGTTGTGATTAAAAGAATATAAAGGCGGGGATCATTTTCGCAACGTTAGGTGAATCTGGGGGCAGTGGCGGAGCCACCTGTAGGCGAGGTAGCGCGGCGGTCCGCCAGTGGTGCTGCGCAGGTGGCGCAGCGCCTGGAATCCTGATTTAATTTTTTTTTTTTTTTTTTTTGGCCCAAATCAGTACCCAACTCCCAAGCCCAAGCCCAAACCAAAAATACAACATACAAATCTATCTCTATTTGGTCCAACAAGCAAATTTTTTAACAAAAATCAAAATTCTAACCTTTGGTTTTTATCCCTTCCCGATTCTCTCTGTTAACGCAGGCGCAGCGCAGTCTTCTGCCAGTCCCACGCACCGCGCACGGATCCACCACTGGTGCCGCCGGCGGCGGCGGTCTCAGACTCTCACTCTCTCAGACCTCAATGCTGTGCTTCGCAGTTCGGCTTCCTCTTGCTCTTTCCGACAGTCGACAGAGAACTGAGAAAAGGTAGGTAGTGTTTTGATTTTTTAATCCTTTGAAAAGTTTCTGTTTGACCGTTGTTAATTGTTAATAAATGGAAAATGGTAAAGTATAATATATTATATATTATATAAGTATATGTTAATTGTTATACTTATTAACTTATATGTATATCTGTTGTCTGTTGACTGTTAGAATATGTGTATTATATTATATAAATAATATATGTTAATAACATATGATTATTAAATTATTTTATTTGTTTTGGTTGTGACTTGTGTACTAATTTTCAGATTTTATATTGTTATTATTACTTATTATGTTATTGTTAATGTATAAGTTTTAAAACATTTTAATAAATATTATTGATATTTGATTTATTAATTTTTTTGGTTATGTTAGACTGTCAATTGTTGTCATTCCTCAATTTTTTTATCAATTTGTGATTTCTCACTAAGGCTAAACATTAATTAGTTATAATTGATTTGAGAATTATACATAAATGTTACATTTAAATTTTTGCAAAGTGGTTTAGATTTGTAAATTGTGACTATTGTGATAAAATATTATTTGATTTGTGGATTGTTATTATTGATTTATAGGTTGTGACTTGTGAATTGAGATTTGGTGAGTATTTGATTTGATTTGTGATCATTGATTTACAGATTATGGAACGTTTTTTCCCACCAAAACGAAAATCTGAACTTAGTGGTTCTAGTTCTAGTAGTCCTGCAACTGCTTCTAGTAGAGCAAATGAGTTAGTAGATTTTGATAACACAAAGAAATTTCTCACTGAATTCAATATGGAAGAACTTGTGTCGGATCCAGGAATACAGCCCCCAATTGAGTCATATGATCCTAACATTAGAGATGATGTTAGGATGACATACTTAGAGAAAGGTCCTTTTCAACCACATGGACATGACTTTCCAAGAAGACTAATGGGAAAGGATAATAGATGTTTTAGGAAAGAATGGTTTAATGAATTTTATTGGTTGGATTACAGTGTAGAAAAGGATGCTGCATATTGTTTGTATTGTTATTTGTTCAAACCTGATAGGGGAAGTCAAGGGGGTGGGTATACATTCACTAAGACCGGGTTTAGAGATTGGAGTCACAAAAAGATTTTAAGAGATCATGTCGGACTTGTGGATAATGCTCATAATATAGCTTTTGAGAAATGCAACAACTTGAAGAATCAAAGACAAAATATCTCTGATGTTATGCGTAGCCAAAGTAGTACACAACAGAAAAGTTATAGGACGAGGTTGACTGCGGTACTAGATTGTACTAGATACCTTTTGATGCAACGGTTGCCTTTTCGTGGTCATGACGAATCAGAAAATTCACTTAATAAAGGTAATCTAATTGAGTTATTAGAATGACATGCAGCTCGTTGTGAGGAAGTCAGGACTTCGGTATTTGGTAATGCACCAGCAAATGACCAAATGACCTCACCCCCTATCCAAAAGGATTTGGTGAACTGTTGTGCAGTTGAGACGACCAAGGCGATAATGAATGAGATGAATGATTCTTTATTTTCAATCTTAGTTGATGAGTCTCGTGATAATTCTGTGAAAGAACAAATGGCAGTTGTTTTGCGATTTGTAGACAAATCTGGACAAATCAAGGAGTGTTTTTTGGGCATAACACATGTTAAAGACACTTGTGCACAGTCACTTAAGAATGCGATCGATGCAATGTTTGCTAATCATGATTTGAGCATATCTAATTTGAGAGGTCAGGGTTACGATGGGGCAAGCAATATGTCTGGTGAGTTCAACGGATTAAAAGCTTTGATTTTAAGGGAGAATCCCTATGCTTTTTATGTTCATTGTTTTGCTCACCCACTACATCTGTTGAAAGAGCATTCTCTGCAATGAATTTAATCAAGAGTGATTTGCGCAACAAAATGGGAGATAAATGGTTGAATGACAATTTGGTTGTATACACGGAGCGAGACATTTTTAAAAATATTGAGAATGAGGCAATATTGCAGCGTTTCCAAAATATCAGACCCCGAAGAATGCAGTTGTCCGAGCTAACGAATACCAACTGATATCATTATTATGTATTTTGCATCTATTTTGGTTTGTATTGGACTATCTGTTCGTATATTTAATTACAACTTTTTATTCTTATATCTATTTATTCATTTTTGAATATTATTTCATTAAATAATATTTACAATCTCGCTACTGCCATCGTTCACGTTAGTAGGTCAACGGTCAACGCTCTACCTGGACTTCTCGGCTGGCTCCGCCACTGTCTGGGGGTGTAAATGCTAAAATGTAAAGGTTGGAGATTATTTTCGCAAAAAACTCAAACCTTAGGGACCATTTGTTCTGTTTACCCTATTATATGTGTTAGATTTGAAATTATTGGCCATTCACTTTTTTAAAAAAATAAATATTAACTAAAAATAAAGAAAGAAAATAAATATTTTTATGAAAAAGCAAAATAAAGACCAAAAAATAAAGAATTTATTGAAACATGTAAAAAATTTTAATATTTAATTTTAAAGATGCTCTCTACATGTAAAATATTCTATTTAAATATAAATACACTATTGAAGATTCTCTAAATCCCCGCACACAGTGACTTTGTCGCACTCTAATCATTTTCCCAGATATACATACATTCATGTGCATATTTATAGATGTACATGAATGTATTGATTCAAGAGCCCAGTCATATACATGAATGTATTGATTGATTCCAGAGCATATTCCAAACTTTAAGTCTTCAACCAATTGTAATATGTAAATATAGCCATATAGGTTTCCGCGTGATGGAAAACGTAATCGCACGAAAAAGTCGCATTTAGTCTACGAATCTAAGTGCTGTGTTAAATAGTTTTCGACCTTTTCGTCCAATTTCAAGTCATATGAAATGAAGATATGAAAGTAATATGCGTAACGTCCTCATTGACGATTCCCATCTTGTAAAGACCCTATTTAATTAAATATTTAAACAGGTTAGAAAGTCAAAATGCACGACATTTAAAAGGTTGAAAAGCCAAAAACCATACTAATTAAATGGTTAAGGAGCCCCCAAGACAAGACAAGACAAGAGTTAGAGAAAATCATGCTCATACATACTCCAAGACGGTAAAATTGACGTTTATAAGGATAAACCTCTCTACATATTGGTTGGGATGGATTTTGAACGACACCATTATCGACTCGGGTCCCACTTAATGGATTGTCACAATCGCTAGATCGACGACGTATTGTTCCCACTGTACTAACATAGGTCCTTTCAGTATGCTCTATCTTCACTTGCACGCTCTCTGAAAAAACTTCACAAGATGTCACTCATCATAGAATTACTCCAAATCAAGCATACTTAACTGTAGAGTTTCTAACGATTTACTTCCGAAAAAGAATGTGCTCCTTTTTGGAATAGTTAATACTTATCAAATATTTTCAGATTTCTTGATCGGGGTATTACAATCACCTCCCGTTAGACTCGCGACGTCCTTATTGCGCTTAAACCATCTGAGAGTCCATTCCCAGGCGTTGGGATTCTAGAGGTGGCTCTTACAGGTTCAAAAGGTGACTCCCGTCCTATAACGTAGCACTTTATCTCGCATAACACTTAGTTCCGATTTTCTACTGGCAATCAGTTCTGATACCATTTGTAACGAATCGAGTCTCACTTAACGGACTGTTCCGACCATTAGATCGACGACGTACTATTCTCACTTTATCGACATGGGTCTTTTCAGCATTCTTTATCCTCACTCGCACGCTCCCTGAAAAACTTCCAAGGAGGTCACACATCATATCACATATCATAAAATTGCTTCAAGCCAAGTATACTTAACTATAAAGTTTCTAACGATGGACTTCAAGAGTAGAGGTGCATCTTCTTAGTATGAATAGTACTTATCAAATCTTTTCAGCTTTCTTAATTGAGGTAATTACAACACCAGCTCAACTTCAAGAATATTTCTTTTGTAATAAAAAATTAATATATGTTTTGACAGGGACAGATTCAATGTACTACGAGGACGTTCGGTCGCTAATGCTGGATCCGCCAAATTTTTTCATTTTATGTTGTAATTTTGGTGTCAAATTTTTTTTTTCCACTTACCGTGTAGTATCCGCTCGTGCTCAATCAAATCCGCTCGTGCTGGATCAACTTCCTGGATTCGTCACTGTATTTTGACATCTGCAAGTTGTAACGCAATCAAGTGGGTCTACTTTCTTATACGATTTTTTACCGACATATACCGAATTTCACAAAATATTGTAACTAATGAATTCTCGTTTATTGGTGTAAACAATGGTCATTCATCCTAATTAATTTATTGTGTCAAATCCACTAAAAAACAAGTGAAGACATAAATTTAATACGAATGAATTGACCAATCATTGATTTCGAATACCTATACAATACGTACCATGACTCACGTTGACTTTTTCCACTCTATTCTATTCTATTTTATTTGGCTTATATGTACGTGAATGTATATATTTCCAAACATAATTCATCTTATATCAATATTTTACATGGTCGGCAACTAATGGTTCAAGAGCATATTTCCAAAAATAATGCATCTTATATCAATATTTTATAATGGTCAACTACTAATTTCATTGTTGTCGTAGAATTTCAATTCAAATAAGGGTCCATTTAATTGCAAGTATAGAATTTGGATGAAAAGAAAATAAGTTTTAGGGAATTGAATTATCAAGAACTTATTTTTCCTAAAAAATAAATTCAAGAAATTTTCATGTGTTTGATTGAAAGTTAAATTAACATTTGAAATTGTGTTAAATGTGGAAAATGAATTCTTAATTAAACTCAAGGAAAGACATATCCATTGCTTTTAAAGCAAAGCACAAAAATCAATATAAAATGAAAAAATGAATTTCACTATAACATAAAAAGCAATCACAAGGACCAAAGATTGAATTCATGGAAAACATTTTCCATTTCAATGGAATTGAGTTCAAAGCCTGTGGTAAAAGGTTAAATTTTTAAAATTTTACTCAAATTCATTTTTAACTATACATTTTTATGGGACTCATTACTTTTTCACACTTTTCCATTATACATTATCTCTAAAATTTAAAATTCATCTAAAAACTCCTACAACAAATAAACTCTCAATCAAACATCCCCTAAGATAAAATATTTTCAACTTGTTCATAACCAAAGTGATTTTTCAGTATTGTATTCATTACTGCTTTCTATTCATATTATAAAATCGAACAAATAATTTTTTCCATTGTTTAGAAAATCGGACCGGACCGGCCGGTTCGGCCGGGAAAACCGGTCCAGGTCTTCCCAAAAACCGGCCGGTAAAAAACCGGTCGGTTCAACTGGTTTTTATTTTTTTATTTTTGTTGTTTTAAGCTATTTTTATGTATAATTTTATTTTCTAAATGAGTAAATATTAGTTTATTTGTAAAATAACTTGTTTTTTTAAAATTTTTGTGATTTTTTAATAATTTTTTATATTTTAATTGAAACCGGTTCGACCCCGATTAGACCTTTTGACCCTTGACCCGTTGCCTTTTCCGGTTCGAACCGGTTTCCGGTTTTCTAAAGATTGATTTTTTCCACAACTTGAATTGAGATTCTTTTTTTTTATTTTTATTATTATTATTATTATTATTATTATTATTATTATTTTATTTTTTGGAATCATTCTTTCATACAGAGTTAGTTTTTGTGGAATATAAATTTAAATACTCAATGTCTTTACTGCACGTTCAGAGTCAGAGACGAAGATGTATCGTTTACATAATTTAGATGTCAAAATGAATAAATTATTATTTCATTTCAGTAGATTCACAGATAATATCAACTTGCCTATTACTATTTTAATTTATTGCAAACAGGGCTTATTCTCATGACTGCTAGTTTAAGTTTCTAGACGATATAGTATGATGGAATCAAAGATATTAACACTAATTCACAATTTATTTTATGAAAATTATATACGGATTATATATTTGCCATAAAATAGTTTCACTTCTTCATAAATGGCCTCGTAGTCGTAGTGGGAGAACCTAATTAAAGGCCTGTTTGGTTCAAACAAAAAATAGATTGTTTTTTAGATTTTTCTAAACATTGATAAAATATGTGGTTGAAATTTTTTTTATCTCATTAATGCATGGTTATGAGATTGGAGAAAAGATGATGGCCATATTAAGCGTCTCGTAAAAAAGTAAAAATATATATATATATATATATATATATATTTATTACAAAGAATGTGATGTTTTAGAAATATAATATGTAGTTCAAAAGTGGTAAGTATAATTAACTTTGATTAAGGTTACACTTCTTAACCTTTCAATTAACATGATTTCTATTACTAGACCTTTAAAAGTGAAATTCTGAGTCTTCAGCAAATTTAAATACATCGATATAAGTTTACACGCGACAGAAATTGTATAAGTAGATATAAAATTGCAGATGAAAGTCATATTAAGTTGAAACTGTTACCCCTCCCCGCCATGGGGAGGGGAGTAAAACCCCATATTAAGTTAGTGAATATAGGTCATTCGCTGAAAGTTTATGATTTATTCATCCAGTTTCAAGTCATATGAACGTAGTGTATACAACGTTCTAATTGACGATTTTCGTTATATATAGACCCAAATGTAAATATTTAAATGCGTTAGAATTAAGAAAGACAATTAGAAGGATGAAAAGCCTAGGCCGTACGACTTAAATGGTTAGGGAGTCTAGCCCTAATATTTTCTGAAAATTAAGCACAAAAAGTTGGACAAATACCATGATCATATATACTCGGAGGATGGTAAAATTGACATCGACAAATAGTCTCAAGATGGGCGGGTCGATCGGACCCGTGAAAATCAACCATGGTCGACCCGAAATCGCTGGCCGACCCGTGTGTCACGCAGTGAAAATGATTATCTCCCTATTCGGCCGGTAAGTCGAAAACAATTGGCGGTTGGCCTATTTTACCATGAAATGTTCTAATAATACGATCATATTGCAAGTACTTCCCTTACATCCTACCTATCAATGTGCATGTGTGTCAGTTGTTCTGCCTTGCTGGCCAATGAATGAGAAGTAAGCTATCTAGATGTGAGAAACCTCAGGAGCTAAACCTACGATCTATGAAAGTTTGTATCAAAGCCTAGTTCACGGCCCTCGATAAGAAAGAAATGAATCCGAAGGTTTTAGATCTGAATGCATCATAGACCACTGAAGTAATTGATGCTAAGAAGAGTACTAAACAGCACGTCGATGCGCTTGATGGGCAAACCACAAGGTTATGCTATGCTGTAGACAGCCTTGAGGAAAATGTTGAAATTGCAGAATCATATATTTGGGAAATACACATCCAACTAGATGAAAGCCGAGCGGCTTGCGCAACAATGTCTTAAGCTATTGTAATCATTCCTGGTCTACAGGAAGAGATGTGATGAATGCCTAAAAGTATATTTGAGATAGTGATTTATTAGGGATATTTGTCAATAAATTGAGCTTATCGTGATCTTTTTACTATTATTGAACAAATATTATTTTAAGGAATTATTTTGTTCAGTGTGTTTTCAAACCAGATATTTATTCAATTCAAAAGGATTATCAAGTAGCTAAAAAAATTGAAGCAACAACCCAAGTTCAAATCGAAGCAAAATGAGGCCCAATTGGTGGATCACTTCAATTAGACACGCTACCATTTAATTGCACCTTAGTGGAGCTTGCTGGATTGGAAAGTGTCTCACAACCAATTTTCAAGGCCATAATATCCAATCCCAAGTCAAGAAATCAAGGCCAATTGTTTATTCATTAAACTTAACCTATGGCCTAATTTTGGTTGGGATTCTTGGTGAATAATGGACAAACCGATGAAGATTAAAGAAAGGCACAAAAGGGCAGCCAAGTGGATTTCAAAAATCTGATTCTAAGGCACAATATATTATTCAAGCCCAACTTAAGCAAGAGGCCCAATTAATTTGTCCATTAAAACTAACCTACAGCAGAATTTCGGGGGATTCTCGGCTGGGGTATTGAACAAAAAAAAGGGCAACCGACTGTGGACCTTGAAGGCGAGAACGAGACAATTTTCGGAGAAGAAAAGAGAGAGAAATAGGTCACAAGTCAGGCTAAACAACAAGCAAGACTAGGGATGATTTTTCATGTCTAAGTTCCTCTAATTCTATTTTTGATTCAATAATGTTTTAACTAGTTTTACATTTGTTTGGATTGAACTCATTATTATTCGTTAGTCTCTTATTATCCAATGATTAATTACATTTGTCTTGTTTCATATAAATTTAGTTATGCTTTCTTTATGTGATTAGAGTTAAATTGGAATTGTTATTGGTGGATTTATTTTATAGGTTTATCGTTCACTGCAATATTGTCTCGTGATATATTGTCGATTTTTGATAACTTGTAAGATAGGTTAGATCATGATTTAAAATAAATGAGTTTTCACCAATCAAATATCATTGTGTTTTTATGGTCGTCAATTAAATATCTTCCGGTTGTATGTTTGGGATGTGAAATACGCAATTGAGTTATAAAAATGAATCAAAGTAAGAAAGTAGTGGAAACAGACTTAAAGGTGATTCCCGATGCCTTGTCAATTTTATTATTCTAGAACCAATTTTATCACTAGTCTCTTAATTTAATTTTTGTTTATTTTATTATTAATTATCGTCAAGTGCTTTCGTTCGTTAATTCTTATTGTTTGACACTTCTTCATGGGATCGACACCTCAATCTATATTGCAATAACCACAGGTATATTTTGAGTGTAATCAAAATTTGGCGTCGTTGCCGGGGAAGCGTCATAAGTACAAGAAGGTTTAGCAATCCAATCATAAGGCGGTAACTTCGTTCCTTTTATTTTTCTTTGGTGCTTTATTTTAATTTCCCATTTATTCTTCATTTTTTTTAATCAAAAAAAAAAAAAAAAAATCATAGAGAAAAGGTTTCATGGTGAATGCCTAGGTATAAGGAAAAATATAGAGATAAATTTGGAAGATTTGCAAAGAGACCTAAATCACCTGAAGCTAATTTTTCATTTAAAGTATTAACTACCACTTTGTTGTCTGACTCATTTAAAGGTAGCAACATGAATCTTGAAGGAGCAGTGGAGGAGAACGTTGTAAAATCCTTGAAGGATTATTTACATCCTACTCGTACAGCCACCCCATCATGTATTATGTTTCCAGCAAATACACCACATCTAGATTTCAAACCAGGAATGATCCAGTTATTACCTACCTTCCATGGATTGGATAGTGAAAATCCTTATGTTCATGTTAGGGGATTTTAAGAGGTAGTAGCTACTTTTCATAGCCGACCTAAAGTAGCAGATTCTGTTAAATTGAAGTTTTTCCCGTTCTCTTTAAAAGACAAGGCAAAAAGTTGGTTATACTCCTTAAGGCCTAGATCTATTGGAAATTGGGGGGAGATAACCCAAGCATTCTTCAATAAATACTTCCCACATCATAAGACCAATGGGTTGAAAAGACAAATTTCCTCATTTTCTCAGAAGGACAGTGAAACATTATACCAATCTTGGGATAGATTTAAGGAATTGTTAAATTTGTGTCCTCACCATAGGTATGAAAATTGGAGTCTAGTAAGTTATTTTTATGAGGGGCTCACAATAAGAGAGAGGCAATTCATTGAAATGATGTGTAATGGAGAGTTCCTTCACAAGGATCCAGAAGAAGCTATGGAATACCTAAATGACTTGGCTGAAAAAACACATACATGGACTGGGCCAAGTGCTACTGATAGCACAAATAGAACTAGTGGAATTTATCATCTGAGGGAGGAAGATAACCTTAAGGCCCAGGTAGCAATCTTAGCAAGAGAATTAGAGGCCTTGATAACCAAAGATATTAGAGACGCCCAAACTGTTGCTCGGGTTGAATCACATGGTAATTGTTTTGTGCGTGGAGGGGTAAATCACTTAGCTCAAGAATGTCCTACTTTGAGTGAGATGCGAGGGGTATATGAAGAGCAATGTAATGCCTTAGGAATGTATAACAAGACCTACTCGCCCTATTCTAAAAGCTATAATCCAGGCTGGAAACATCATCCAAATTTCAGTTGGAAGTCAGATTCCAACCAACCTGCTCAATCCAGTAATCAGTGGAAGCCCGAACCACCCAGATCTTATCATGTTCCTCAATATAATGCACCATCAAATAGGAATTCCCTAGAGGACACATTGCATGCATTTATGGAGGCACAAAATAAGACCAATAAAAAATTTGAAACTGTGCTCTCACAGGTGGTAGAGGAGAACAAAGAAATTAAAAGTCAAATTACCAAATTAACTAGTTATTTAACAGTGCAGGAAAAAGGGAAATTTCCATCGCAACCTCAATCCAATCAAAAAGGTCAGTACATGGTACAGACATCTACTTCTGGTACACAAAATCTCAAGGAAGTCAATGCCATCACTACTCGAAGTGGTAAGATTTTAGAAGAACCTACTCCACCAAGTGGTAAGGAAAAAGTTCCTGAAGAAGAAGGTGAGCAAAGAAATAAGGTTCCAGTACCTTTTCCTAAAGCTCTTCGTCCTGCTGAAAAGAATATGGAAATACAAGGTGAGATCTTAGAAAATTTGAAAAAAGTAGAGATTAACCTTCCTTTATTGCATGTGATTCAACAGATACCAGCTTATGCGAAAGTAATCAAGGATTTATGCACAATGAAGAGAAAACACAATGTTAAGAAGACTGCATTCTTAACAGAACAAGTAAGTTCAGTGATTGAGCAGAAGACTCCACCAAAATACAAAGACCCAGGGTGCCCTACTATACCATGCCACATTGGGACATGCAAGATTGGTCAAGCTTTGTTAGATTTGGGAGCGAGCGTTAATCTTATGCCTTACTCTATCTACTTGCAATTAGGGCTTGGAGAAATTAAACCCACATCTGTGGTTCTACAGTTGGCTGATCGTTCAATCAGAAGACCAAGGGGAATAATAGAAGATGTTTTGCTTCAAATTGATAAATTTTATTACCCTGTTGGTTTTTTGGTTTTAGATACACATTCTACTATTGATATGGATTCTAAAATTCCATTGATTTTAGGTAGACCTTTCTTTGCTACATCTAATGCTCTTATAAATTGCAGGAATGGTCTGATGAAGTTGTCATTTGGGAATATGACTGTGGAGTTGAATATTTTTCATGTTGGAAAACAGCCCAGAGAAGAGGATGAATGCTATCATACTTACATGATAGACACACTCATACCACAAGAAATACATCAAAGGGATAAATCTGACTCTTTAGAATATCTCCTTAATGATTCTGATTTTGAAAACTTGCTTTATTCTGAAAACACTGTTAATGTTTCTTTTGTTTCTGATACACAGGGCAAAAGATCAAGATTTTGGCAGCCATGCTTTGAGGAGTTGCCGCGAGAAAAGCAGGATTTGAAGTCATCTACTGTAGAAATTCCAAATGTCAATCTAGCTCCACTGCCCAAAGGACTCAAACATGCATTCTTGGGACCAGGTGATACCTTTCCAGTCATTATCTCATCTGAACTTAGTATTTTACAAAGTGAACAATTGATTAACCTATTAAGAGAACATAAATCTGCACTAGGTTGGACTTTAGCTGATATAAAAGGTATAAGCCCACTGATATGTTCACATAGGATTCATTTAGAAGAGGACAGTAACCCTAAGAGAGATCCCCAAAGAAGACTTAATCCCACAATGAAAGAAGTTGTCAAAAATGAAGTCTTAAAATTATTAGATGCAGGTATTATTTACCCGATATCTGATAGTAAATGGGTTAGTCCAACTCAAGTGGTACCTAAGAAATCTGGGATTACTGTGGTGAAAAATGAGGATGGAGTATCTGTACCAACTAGGGTAGTAACTGGGTGGCGCATGTGTATTGACTATAGAAAATTAAACGCTGCTACCCGTAAAGATCACTTCCCACTCCCATTCATTGATCAAATACTAGAACGTGTTGCAGGACATCCCTTCTATTGCTTTTTGGATGGATATTCAGGATATTACCAAATTGATATTGCTATAGAAGATCAAGATAAAACTACTTTTACATGTCCTTTTGGTACTTATGCTTTTCGTCGTATGCCATTTGGTTTTGTGTAATGCACCTGCTACATTTCAAAGATGCATGATGAGCATATTTAGTGACATGATTGAAAATTGCATGGAAGTGTTTATGGATGATTTGACTTTTTTTGGTGATTCTTTTGATTCATGTTTGCTGAACTTAAAAGGAGTTTTGTGCAGGTGTGAGGAAAAGGGACTTGTGTTGAATTGGGAAAAATGTCATTTTATGGTGTCACAGGGGATTGTTTTAGGACACATTGTTTCTGATAAAGGGATAGAGGTAGATAAATAAAAAATTGAACTAATTTCCAAATTACCTACCCCTAAAACTGTTAAAGATGTAAGGTCATTCCTTGGACATGAAGGGTTTTATAGGAGGTTCATACAAAATTTTTCCACTATATCTAGACCATTATGTAATCTCCTTGTAAAAGATGTTGAATTTAAATGGACCGAAGAGTGTGAGAACGCTTTTCGAGTACTTACTTCCAAACTCACCACTGCCCCAATAATGCAGCCACCTGATTGGAGTTTACCTTTTGAGATTATGTGTGATGCAAGCAACCATGCTGTGGGAGCTGTCTTAGGTCAAAGAAGAGAAGGGAAGCCTTTTATTGTTTACTATGCTAGTAGAACTTTGAATGATGCACAAATGAATTATTCTACTACTGAAAAAGAACTGTTAACTGTGGTATTTGCTTTAGACAAAATTCGTGCTTATTTGATTGGTTCCCCCATTACTACTTTTACTGATCATGCAGCTCTGAAATATCTTCTTTCAAAGAAGGATACTAAGGCAAAAGATTGATTCGTTGGATTTTGCTTTTGCAGGAATTTGATTTGACAATAAAGGATAAGAAGGGTGTTGAAAATGTAGTGGCAGATCACTTGTCTCGCTTAGAGTTCAATGAATCAGCTGATGGCCCACCCATCCATGAGGAATTTCCTGATGAGTATCTATTCTCGGCCACACAAGTCCCATGGTATGCACATATTGTTAATTTTTTTGGTGTCTAATGAAGTTCCATCCACTTGGAGTGCACAGGATAAACGTAAGTTTAAGGTTGAGGTAAGAAACTTCTATTGGGATGATCCTTACCTGTTTAAATACTGCCCTGATCAAATCATGAGAAGATGCATTCCAGAGACTGAAATTGATAGTGTTTTAGACTTCTGTCATAGTTCAGCTTGTGGTGGTCATTTTTCTATTAAGAAAACAAGCGCAAAAATTTTATAGTGCGGTCTTTATTGGCCTACCCTATTTAAAGACACTAACAATTTTTGCTGTTCTTGTGAGAGATGCCAAAAGTTGGGTGCGTTGTCTCGTCACCATATGATGCCTCTTAATCCTATCTTGGTAATAGAAATATTTGATTGTTGGGGGATTGATTTTATGGGACCATTTCCATCTTCTTTTGGTTATCTATATGTTCTTTTGGCGGTTGATTATGTGTCCAAGTGGGTAGAAGCTGTGGCTTGCCGTACCAATGATAATACTGCTGTTGTTAAGTTTTTGAAAGAAAATATACTATCACGATATGGTACGCCATGTGTTATAGTTAGTGATCAAGGGACATATTTTTGTAACCGTTCTTTTGAAGCTTTAATGCGCAAGTATGGGGTCATTCATAAAGTTTCCACTGCTTACCATCCTCAAACTAATGGACAAGCTGAATTAGCTAATAGGGAGATAAAGCAAATCCTAGAAAAGACGATTAACCCCAACCGTAAGGATTGGTCTTTACGCCTTTCTGACGCGCTCTGGGCATATCGCACTGCATATAAAACCATACTTGGAATGTCTCCTTATTGACTTATTTTTGGAAAAGCTTGTCATTTACGTGTCGAACTTGAGCATAAATCATATTGGGCTTTTAAAGCCCTTAATTGTGATTTGAGTCTTGCAGGTATCCAGTGGAAGTTACAATTGTCTGAAATTGAAGAGCTGAGGAATGATGCTTATGAAAATTCTAGGATTTACAAAGAAAAAATGAAAGCAGCTTATGACAAGCAGATTTTACGGAAACATTTTGAGCCAAACCAACGAGTGCATCTTTGACTCTCGGTTGCATCTCCATCCAGGTAAGCTAAGATCACGGTGGACCGGTCCGTATGTAGTGAAACAAGTTTTTCCTAATGGTGTTGTAGAGATTGAAGACCCTACTGATGGGAGAGTTTTTCAGGTCAATGGACAACGATTGAAGAGTTACGTGGAAAGAATTGAACAACCTACGGAGGTCACTTTGCAGGCTCCGGCCTACCAATCATAAACCAGGTTTTATCCTTCCTTTTAGTTAGGTTTATTTTAGTTAAGCAATTTTATTTTTTATTTATTTATTTTTCGTTTAGTTTTTGGGACATTGAGGACACTGTCTAGATTTAGTTGGGGGTGGTATAGCATTTACATGCTATTGCATTTTCATTTCATTCACTAGCATTTCCTGTTTGAAAAAGTATGCATGCCATGTATAAATTTGATTTTGCTGTCCAGTGGTATTTAAAAATGATTGGTTGAGTCACCTTTTCTATTTCAATCACTAGAGAGTAATTTCTAAAATCTTTTTGAGCACAATACTAAGCCCTGTGGTAAGATGGATGATGGTGCATATAGCTGAGAAAGATCTTCAAATCTAAGCGCATTTATATTCATGAGAGAGTTGAGAAAACGCATTTGAACTTATATTGATCATTTGAATTGGATATATGCTGTTTATGACTATCATTACATGGTTTGTGGTATGCTGGTTGAAATGTTGAAGGATGATATTGGTCAATTTAAAATTCCTATGTAATCTTTATTTGATATTTTTTTCATCAGGAGGAAAAACTGGTAATAGACACAAACTCATCCATTCTGGTTCTATATTTGTTCGAGTAAAATGCTTGACCAATTCCATGCGTAAAAAAAAAAAAAATCCTTTCAAATCCTTTCCTCTTCCAACCTTTCGATTTTCCCATTCATTCCTTGTTGTGGGTTAGCCTTACTTGTTGTTGCTTCGATTCATGGAGAAAAAAAAAAAAAGGGGCAGAGTTGAAAAAGAAAAAGAAAAAGAAGTTGAAAAAAAGAAAAAAGAAAAAAAAAGGAGAAAAAAAAGTTTAAAAAAAAAGAAACAAGGAAAAATGTTATGATTAGAAAGTCTTCTGTTATCTTTAAAAGGCAATGTTTCTCGATATCAGTAACCGCTTGGGTTCAGCTATACAAGTTCAAAAATCCTTTCCCTCCATTTAACAAAGGAGATTGACCCAGACTTGAATTGTTTTGGCAGCTCAAGCATACAACTTGATTCACTTCCCAATTTTACCACCATATGTTTTATTCTTATGCTCTCATTTTGAATTGACCAGTAAAATCCATAAGCAGGTTTGTGGTAAGAATGGTTGAAGTTTTAAACAGCTAGTGCCTATCTTGTGATCAATATTCGTTCACTTGTTGTCTAAAATTTGTCTTATAATGCCTTTTCATTTGAGTGTATATCTGTTTCCAACTTCATGAGAGAAATTCTTTGAACTAAAATTGTTTCTATACCCGTGAGGATATGAAGTTGAGGTTTTTATTTGGAGATTTTTCAAGGTTATATGTATTGTGGTTTGTGGTAAGAAGGTTATGACTTAGTTCACACACACACCATCTTAGGTACAATCGAAATGATTTTGATAGCAACTGTGATCTCTCCCTAATGACTTTTCCATACTCGAGAAACCTTGTTTGGATCGATTTCAAGTTCATCATGGCATGTGTATTTTTCACGTTTGAATTGCTAGGGACTAGCAATAAGCTAGTTGGGGGTTGTGATGAATGCCTAAAAGTATATTTGAGATAGTGATTTATTAGGGATATTTGTCAATAAATTGAGTTTATCGTGATCTTTTTATTACTATTATTGAACAAATATTATTTTAAGGAATTATTTTGTTCTGTGTGTTTTCAAACCAGATATTTATTCAATTCAAAAGGATTATCAAGTAGCTACAAAAATTGAAGCAACAACCCAAGTTCAAATCGAAGCAAAATGAGGCCCAATTGGTGGATCACTTCAATTAGACTCGCTACCATTTAATTGCACCTTAGTGGAGCTTGCTGGATCGGAAAGTGTCTCACAACCAATTTTCAAGGCCATAATATCCAATCCCAAGTCAAGAAATCAAGGCCAATTGTTTATTCATTAAACTTAACCTATGGCCTAATTTTGGTTGGGATTCTTGGTGAATAATGGACAAACCGACAGAGATTAAAGAAAGGCACAAAAGGGCAGCCAACTGGATTTCAAAAATCTGATTCTAAGGCACAATATATTATTCAAGCCCAAGTTAAGCAAGAGGCCCAATTAATTTATCCATTAAAACTAACCTACAGCAGAATTTTGGGGGATTCTCGGCTGGGGTATTGAACAAAAAAAAGGGCAGCTGACTGTGGACCTTGAAGGCGAGAACGAGACAATTTTCGGAGAAGAAAAGAGAGAGAAATGGGTCACAAGTCAGGCTAAACAACAAGCAAGGCTATGGATGATTTTTCATGTCTAAGTTCCTCTAATTCTATCTTTGATTCATCTATGTTTTAACTAGTTTTACATTTGTTTGGATTGAACTCATTATTATTCGTTAGTCTCTTATTATCCAATGATTAATTACATTTGTTTTGTTTCATATAAATTTAGTTATGATTTCTTTATGTGATTAGAGTTAAATTGGAATTGTTATTGGTGGATTTTTTTATAGGTTTATCGTTCACTGCAATATTGTCTCGTGATATATTGTCGATTTTTGATAACTTGTAAGATAGGTTAGATCATGATTTAAAATAAATGAGTTTTCACCAATCAAATATCATTGTGTTTTTATGGTCTTCAATTAAATATCTTCCGGTTGTATGTTTGGGATGTGAAATACGCAATTGAGTTATAAAAATGAATCAAAGTAAGAAAGTAGTGGAAACAGACTTGAAGGTGATTCCCGATGCCTTGTCAATTTTATTATTCTAGAACCAATTTTATCACTAGTCTCTTAATTTAATTTTTGTTTATTTTATTATTAATTATCGTCAAGTGCTTTCGTTCGTTAATTCTTATTGTTTGACACTTCTTCATGGGATCGACACCTCAATCTATATTGCAATAACCGCAGGTATATTTTGAGCGTAATCAAGATGGAAACAATGAGAGTTCAGCTACAAATTCTCCAACGTGCGATGGACAATAGGAAAGCTCTCTCATAAGAAGAGTATGCACCTAGGGGTCAAAATCCCAGAACCGTGCACCTATTGAGGGCACACAATGCAAAGGAAGTTGACAGCTTCCTGTTTGATATGGAACAATACTTTCTTGCTGCTGGCACTAGAGATGAAGCAAGAAAGGTGACGACAGCTACATGTATTGGGTGGAGATGTAAAATTGTGGTGGCGGACAAAATATGTTGATATTCAGGCCAACATGGTCAGGATAGATTCTTGGGATCTTCTTAAAGAAGCAATTCGAACTTAGTTATTCCCAGAGAATATGGAATATCAAGACCGTAGGGTACTGCGAGAATTAAAGCATACGAGTTCCATCAGGGAATACGTGAAAGCCTTTTCTGGGCACATGCTAAATATTCGAGACATGTCGTAAAAGTACAAGCTCTTCACTTTCATGGAAGGTTTGAAATAGTAGTCACATACAGAACTCCAGAGGCAGAAGGTTACAGATTTGAGCACGGAAATGGGAGCTGCCGAATGCTTGTTGGACTATCAAATTGAAACTAAGAAGGATCGACCACCTTCGAGTAGTCAATATAATGGTGGAGGAAATAAGCAATTCAAAACTGACTCGAGTTCAAATGGGAGAGAACGGTATTCCAACCAAAGAGGAGGTGGCTATCAAAGTTCTCGTCAGAACAACTTTCAGGGTTACCATCAAGGTAGTCGTCAAGGCAACTATCAGGGTAGTAACCAAAGCAATTGGAATAAAGGAAAGACAGCGAAGGGTAGATCTAATCCTGCTCCTAAAGTTGTATGATTTTTATCTGAAGGACCTAATCAAGTGTCTGATTGTCCACAGAAATGAATGGTAAATGCCTATTGTCAACTTTCAAATGGGGTATCAACTTCGAAGCAAGATGCCCCGCCTACTAGTAGTCATGGCGAGACTGATTCCAAAGAGGATAAGGACGAGGAGGTGGTTGTGTATTTTCACATCAGTGTAACTCAATATCACACTGAACAATTGAAAAGGAGAAAGTCCATTCAAAGGACGAGAAAGAGGAAGAATCTAAAGCTCGTATTTGTAGGGCTAAATGACTAATGTACATTAATGTAAAGGTCAATGGAAAGCTAATTAGGGTCATGGTAGATACCGGAGCTACTCATAACTATCTTACAAGTACCAAAGTTGGGCCTCTTGGGTTGGTTCTAAAGAAGGGTAGCGAAAAAGTCAAAGCTATCAATTCGGATGCCCAACCCTTTGCGGGAGTAGCCAAATTCGTGTTATTCAAGGCTGGTCCTTTTGAGGGAAGGACTAATCTTTTAGTTGGTTCAGATGGATGATTTCGCACTTATTTTGGGATTGAAATTTCTTCGGGATACAAAGACAGCAGTGTTCTCACATTCTGACTCTTTAATGATGATGAGTACTAAACCATGCGTCATACCTACATTGATGGGGAGATTGGGTAAGAAGAGTATCTCAGCCATGTAATTCAGTAAGGGTATCAAGAGAAATGAACCCTTGTTTTTATGCACTCTTCGCTTAGAGAAGATCGAAAAGGAGTCGGGCCCTATTCCAAAACCTATTAGAAAATCTTATACAGGAATTTGAGGACATCATGTTGGAAGAGTTATCGAAGAAACTGATACCAAGGAGGACAATTGACCATGAAATTGAGCTTATTTCGGGCGCCAAGCCACCTTCCAGGGCACCTTACCAGATGTCAACCCAAGCTTGAAGAGCTTAAGAAACAGCTAGGAGAAATGTTAGAAAGTGGGATTATCGTGCCTGCAAAATCGCCATATGGAGCTCTTGTGTTATTCCAGAAAAGATCAATTGTTCTCTTCGAATGTGTTCTGACTATCGTGCCCTAAACAAGATCACTGTGAAGCATAATTACCCTATTCCACTTGTAGCGGATTGCTTTGATCGACTAAGTAAGGCGAAGTATTATACAAAGGTTGACCTTAGGTTAGGATACTGGCAAGTTCGGATCAAGGAGGGAGATGAAGCAAAGACTGCTGTGGTGACCAGATATGGAGCATTTAAATTCAAAGTCATGCCTTTTGGCTTGACAAATGCTCTCGCTACTTTCTGCACGATGATGAAACAAGTGCTTCACGGATTCATGGACGATTTTGTAGTTTTGTACTTGGAAGACATCGTTATCTATAGCGATACTTTGGATGAACATGTCCAACATGTGAGAAGAGTCCTTTGTCGACTCCAGGAGAATGAACTGTATGCCAAACTGTACAAATACTCATTCGTCCAAACTTCTATCAGCTTCTTGGGTCACATTATTGAGCAAGGAAAGGTTTGCTTGGATTCGAAGAAGGATACGACTATCAAGGATTGGTTACCACCTCAAAACATATATGATGTATGCTCTTTTCTTTGGTTATGCAATTATTGTCAAAGATTTTTGAAGGGATACTCAGAAATTGCACTACCCCTGATGGAACTAACGAAGAAGGAAAAAGTTTAGGATTGGTCTGCACAATTTCAAGCTACTTTTGAGAAGTTGAAGAAGTCTATGTGGACAAACTCAGTATTATCCTTACTGGATATGACGAAACGGTTTGAAGTGCAAACAAATGCTTCTGATTTTGCTCTTGGTGGAGTCCTAATGCAAGAAAGACGTCTAGTAGCTTTTGGAAGTCGAAAATTGAATGATGCAGAACGTCGTTACTCGGCACACGAGAAAGAGTCGTTGAACTTGGTCCATTGCCTTGGACTATAGCGTCACTATTTACTAGGATCCCCATTCATTTTGAAGACTAATAATACTGCGGTTAGCCACTTCATGTCCCAACCGAAACTTTCGAGCAAGCAGGCTTGTTGGCAAGAACTTCTTTCAGAGTTCAACTTCATGTTAGAGTATCATCCTTAATCTAGTAATCACTTCGCAGATACTCTCAGTCGTCGGGCTGACTTAGCTTCTATTTGTGCAACTACTTCTCTTTCAGGGAGCAGAGTTAAAACAGATATCAAGGATCAAATAAGGGCACTTCTGGAGAAGGATCGACTACACAATATGTGGTCGACCTCATCGAGCAGGGCAAGACTCGTCAGTTTTGGTTAGATGGGGGTCTATTAAAGACAAAAGGGGACCGCCTGTATATTCCAAAGGGCGGAGATTTGAGGAAATCCTTAATAAAGGAATGCCACGACACACTCTGGGCCAGAAATCCTAGGGAAGAACGCAATTGTGCACTATTACAACGTGCATTCTACTGGCCGCAAATGTGGGACGACATAGTAACTTATGTGAAAACATGTCTTGTTTCTCAGCAGGACAAGGCTAATCATCAGAAAAAGACAGGTTTACTTCAACCACTGCCCGTCCCATCTAGACCATTTGAAAGTGTATCGATGGAATATATAATTGGATTGCCAAAAGTTGAAGATTTTGGTACTATTATCGTGGTGGTTGATCATTTATCCAAATATACAACTTTTATCACAACACCTAAGTATGTATCAGCAGAAGAGACAGCTCATCTCTTCTTTAAGCATATTGTCAAATATTAGGGACTGCCTAAAGACATTGTCAATAATCGGGATCCTCGATTTACACGCATATTTTGGACCGAGTTATTCAAACTTCTTGGTTCAACTTTGAGCAGAATTCTAGTTATCACCCACAATCTGACGGACAGAAAGAACGCTTCAACTCTATGCTGGAGGAATATCTTCGGCATTGTATCTCTACATCGTAGAAAAACTGGGTGAAACTCTTGGATGCGACCCAGGTATGCTTCAATGCTTAGAAGAACTCTTCCACCAATAAGAGCCCTTTTGAGATCGTTACAGGCCAGCAACCTTTACTCCCTCATACTATGGATATGAATTCGAGTAACAAGTCCCCTCAAGCAAAGAACTTCTCTCAAGAATGGAGATGAAATATTGAAATTTCCCGGAGTTATCTTGAGAAAGCGCGGAAACGGTACAAGAAGTCTGCTGACCTGAAGCGCCGTTTTGTTAAATTCAATGTGGGATACCTGGTGATGGTCAAACTTCCTGAAAAAAATTGTTACAAACTAGCTAGAGAGAAAGATTCTCGATTGGTGCCAAAATACATTGAGCCATTACCCATCTTGGAGAGAATTGGAAATGTTGCATACAGAGTAGAACTCCCTCCATGGTTCAGAATCCACAATGTCCTCCATGTCATGTACTTAAGCCATATTTTACAGACAATGAGGATGCATCCAGAAATAAGCTAAAGCGACCGGTGTTTGAGTTGAAGAAGCTTGGAAAGAGAGTTTTCGAAACTATTCTTGGTCACCGAATCACTCGAGCATCAAGAAAAGATCATCAGGAGTACTTGGTGAAATGGAAGGGATGCAGCAGAGAAGAGAATACTTGGGAAAGAGAAAAAGACCTTGGATCCTTCAAACCACTAATTGAAGAATGTCAAGAACAGATGACACCGAGGTTGTCGCCAAAACAAAATGGGGGAGAAGGTAGTCTAGCGGAGCAGACTACTACCGCACGGTACCCCTTTCTGTACAAGGAAGAAAGGCGCCCCGTGAAACAATGGGTTGAGTGGGCAATTCATTGATTAAGAAGATGTGAACCGCGAGTTTCACGAGTGATGTGATCCGGACCGGGCATCGAAGGGCGAAGTCGAGCCATCGACAATATGATAGTGATCTACGTGCAAAACGGAGCAAGTTCCGTGTTGGGGTCGAGCGGAGAATGGGAAAGGATCGAGCCGAGGCAGGAAATCAAACAATAAGGCAGAACGTGATTCACGGCCGTAACCTCCATTTTTACGGCCGTAACATCCTTAAGGCAGAAACAGGCAGAACGTTGATTACGACCGTAAGAAGTTTATCACGGTCGTAAAACTGAAATTGAAATATTCTACGGCGGTAACATGTTGATCACGGCCGTAACACCTAATTGAAAATTGAGACAGAATGTTCATTACGGCCGTAAGCTATATATTCACGGCCGTAATTCAGGATTCCAGATTTTCTGAAATTTTACTAATTATTTTGTTTCCTTTTATTATTTTAGGTTATTTTCCTATTTTAGAATTTTAGTCTATTTAGAATTCTATTTTGAGTAAATTAGATACTAGGTTATTTTTTCTTATTTATACGCTTTTTCAATTCAATGTAAAGACAAGTTTGATTTGAGATTAATAAAATTTGAGAGAGGATTCTCCAAAAATTGAAAGGTTGAGTTATTCCCTTTGTTTCGAACTTATCAAAGATTCGATCTTTGTGGCGTTCACCCGACGAACTTATCAAGAAATTGACAACTCTTGTGGCGTTCACAAATCTTGGTTCTTCAATCCGCATCGTCATTAATTGCGTCGTGATTGTTGGGTCAAGGTTTTACCGTCAATCTATCTTTTAATTTCTGTTCATTATTCGTGTTCTTGTTATTTTCGAGTCAGATCTAATTTAGATCTTTCCTAGGGTTTTAGATTTCGTTATTCCGCGTTTTCGACGAGATTCCCCGACTGGGATCGCGTCATCTGGTATCAGAGCTTGGATCTATTTCAGATTCTTGCGTTTCTTGATTTTTCTTGATTTTTTTTATTGTTCTTCCCGTTCTTCGTGTCAGTCATAAATTTTTCCAGTTTGATCCATAAGAGTCAGTCCCAAAAATTCAAAAGTGTTTTTCTTGTTCGTTTTTCGTCCAAATCCAGTTCCGTTTTTTCTTCCATACTCGTAGTCCAATTCTATGGCAGATTAAAAAAAAAATCGAAAATTCCCAAATATTTCCCAAATATTCCGAATTTCCTTGTTCGTGTCTTAAAAATGTCTGATAGAGAGGCTTCTACATCTTCATCTTCTGTTGGAGACAGGAAACAGCCCAGGGGTGTGAATAGAAAGGATGAACAGGGTAATAATGATATTGCAGCAATGAGGGTACAATTTGAGAGGTTTATGGCTCAGATGGAGAATCGGGGTGCAGAACGTGAACAAAGACCTCGGGATCAATCTCATGATGGTTCTCGAGTTAGGAGAGGTAATAGGCGTGAATGTCATGCTAGGTACGGAGATGTGATGGATGAAGGGCCATTAAAGCGAAAGGAGACATCAAAACGGGAGAGTAGTGATCATGTTCACAAAAGGAGGGAGGAAACGACAACCAAAGGTAAAAATAATTCTGATTCCAAGCCTCTTAAGGATAAAAATACTAAGTGCTTTAAATGTTTGGAATGGGGTCACATTGCACTTGATTGTCCACGTAAGAAGGATAGGTGTGATAGTAAAGGGGCTAAAAGTGTTGTGGTGGATGAGTCAATTATTGATAGACATGCTCTTAGCATTAAGCGTAAGGCGAATGTTTTGGAAAATGTGGATGGGCAAAGAGATAATATTTTTCGCACTAGATGCTTAGTGGATGAAAAAGTTTGTAGCTTGGTGATTGATGGGGGAAGTTGTACTAATGTAGTTAGTAAAATGTTGGTGGAAAAATTAGGCTTACATTTAATAAAACATCCAACACCTTATAAATTACAATGGTTGACTGAGTCGGAGGAAGTTAAGGTGAAGAGACAGGCCTTGGTGACATTTTCTTTGGGTGGGTATTCGGATGAGGTAATTTGTGACGTGGCGCCAATGCAAATTAGTCATATACTGTTGGGGAGACCTTGGCAACATGAAAGGGCTGTACTAAATGATGGGTATACGAATAGATACAGCTTGGTAAAAGGGGGGAAAAAGTTTACTCTAATGCCACTATCTCCAACTGAAGCCCTGAAAGATCAACTGAAGGTGAAAAGTGAGTTTGAGGGGGGAAAATAAGAGAGTTGAGGCCACGACCTCAGAAAAAGGAAAGGGAGTGGAAATTAAAGAAAAGAGAGTTGAGGCCACGACCTCAGAAAAAGGAGAGGGAGTGAAAAATAAAGAAAAGAGGGTTGAGGTTCAAACCTCAGAAAAAGGAGAGACTGAGTGCAAAAAGCAAAAGAAAAGAGAGTCTACCATAAAAATGAGTCTATTTGCACTTATTCACGCTAACACACCCCTCCCCAGTTCTACTAAATCTGTTTTGCAGGGACATAAATCAAAACATGAACGTAAAGCGGGAAAGGAACTTGTTGGCACAAATGAGCAGCCCAAAAGGTCGAGAAAGTTGAAGGAGAAAAATGGGCAGCCCAAAAGTGTAAAAGATCGCACGAAGCTTAAACAAGATCATCAAGCCCAGAAAAGCAGAAGGAGTTTGAAAAGCCGACCAAAATTGGATTCGAGGTCGAATCCTTTTCAAGAGAGGGAGTATGATGTGATCTGGACCGGGCATCGAAGGGCGAAGTCGAGCCATCGACAATATGATAGTGATCTATGTGCAAAACGGAGCAAGTTCCGTGTTGGGGTCGAGCCGAGGCAGGAAATCAAACAATAAGGCAGAACGTGATTCACGGCCGTAACCTCCATTTTTACGGCCGTAACATCCTTAAGGCAGAAACAGGCAGAATGTTGATTACGACCGTAAGAAGTTTATCACGGTCGTAAAACTGAAATTGAAATATTCTACGGCCGTAACATGTTGATCACGGCCGTAACACCTAATTGAAAATTGAGACAGAATGTTCATTACGGCCGTAAGCTATATATTCACGACCGTAATTCAGGATTCCAGATTTTCCGAAATTTTACCAATTATTTTGTTTCCTTTTATTATTTTAGGTTATTTTCCTATTTTAGAATTTTAGTCTATTTAGAATTCTATTTTGAGTAAATTAGATACTAGGTTATTTTTCTTATTTATACGCTTTTTCAATTCATTGTAAAGACAAGTTTGATTTGAGATTAATAAAATTTGAGAGATGATTCTCCAAAAATTGAAAGGTTGAGTTATTCCCTTTGTTTCGAACTTATCAAAGATTTGATCTTTGTGGCGTTCACCCGACGAACTTATCAAGAAATTGACAACTCTTGTGGCGTTCACCAATCTTGGTTCTTCAATCCGCATCGTCATTAATTGCGTCGTGATTGTTGGGTCAAGGTTTTACCGTCAATCTATCTTTTAATTTCTGTTCATTATTCTTGTTATTTTCTAGTCAGATCTGATTTAGATCTTTCCTAGGGTTTTAGATTTCGTTATTCCGCGTTTTTGACGAGATTCCCCGACTGGGATCGCGTCATCGAGTCACACCTTCGTAGTCCGCATTTAACCCACTGACTCATGAAATAATTAATATATATATATATAAAACTATTTTTATTAAATATGGTAACAATAATAACCTATCTTCTTCTACAAACTCTAGTACAACTTCTATATATAAAGATTCTTTTTTCTCTCTAATAGCTAAAAAACATGTTCTTTGATAGTAGTAATTAGAAATTCATTTAGTTGTTATTTGTTTATCTTGGATTTAATTTTTCAAAGTTAGAAGTAATTCATATAGCATAAGATATAAATTTGAATTTTATATAAATATTTCTTTGTATAAATATGAATTTATCATTTTGTTCATTTTGTATTTAACAATTTAACAAAAAGTGTTTTCACTATAAATATGAAAAATTCTATATTTTAATTCATACGGACCAAACCGGAATGAACCGCCAACTGCAACCCACATAAGCTCAACTTGTATGAGCCAATGGACGGGTCTGGGTTGTAGTTCAAAATTTGTTGGCCCACCAGGACTGGCTTGTAAACCAGCAGAAGGCGGGCTTTTTCCACATGAGCCTTACCGGGCTCATATGTTGGCGGGCGGACCTGGTCAGACCACCCTGAATTGTAGAGATGTCAAACGGGGCCGAGCCGCTAGTTGACTAGCGGTAGGCTCGTGAAAACTCAGCTCGCCAATTCGGTGAGCAAGTGGGGGAGCCAATCACTCACCCAAGACTACGAGCCGAGCATTCAACGAGTGGCTCGTGGCCCATTTCCAACGACTTGGACAAGTCACTGGGCTCACAAGCTCGCAAAAAAAAAAAGAAAATTAAAAACCAAATGTAACCGTTGGAAACGGTCCAAAATTTTATTTATTTATTTTTCATTTTCTTCCTATAAATACCCCCTAATTCAACTTTATTTTCACACCAAAATCTCTCAACTCTTCTACTCTCTATAATCTTAGTCTATGCTCTCTAAATTATACAATTACATACTTCAATCTCTACAATTTTCATTACATAATTTTACATTTCATTCCAATCTCTCAATTCTAACCATTTATACAATTATACAAATTTCATTTTCAATATTCTTATCACCCACAATACAATTATACACATTTCATTTTCTATCTCAAATTTTCAACATACAAAAGAATGGATCTCGACAGAAATTTTTTTGAAGAATTGTTCGATGGTCCCCTTGAAGTTGGGGGCATGACTTAACACTATAATCTCACTCTCACAACTTCAACAATAAATTTGTCGATCTCAATGACATACCAATTCCAGAAAATATTAAAGAAGATGCGCAATCATTGAATCGATTTAGATGATATTGAAGATGTTGATATTCAAATCTTAGAAAAATGATCCCGATATTCCCAACCCAAGAGGGAAGCGAAAAGCTGGTAAGAAGAAAGCAACAAAGTATTGAGATCACTTTAAATTGATCGCAATTGGGAAAACAACTGACGGAATACAAGAGTTCAAAGTAGTGTGCAATTATTGTGCATAACAATTGGCATGACAAAAGGGTATTTGTATTACACACCTCAACCTTCACTTTCGCAAGTGCATGACCAAGCACGGGTTCTTTGAATCAAATCAAAGTCAATTACAATTTGGTTCATCCACTAGTGGTTCTGCTGCTCCATCTACACTTTCAAATTAGATGTATACTGAGGAAGGGAATCGAACATGGATGATTCAATTGATTGTGGGGGCATAGTTGTCACTAAGTATAGTGGACAATAAACACTTTATTACCTACATCAAATGTTATCTTCAACTCAGATATGTTGGTATTAGTCGAAACACTCTGCGTTCTGATACTAGAGAATATTTTCTTAAAACTAAGAATCAATTAATAGTCGATTTACATAAATATGGTTGTGTTATTTTTTTTTTACTTTTGATCTTTGGGAAGGTATTAATAAAAAAAGTTATATTGCTGCAATTGCACACTACATTAATCCACTTTGGGTTATACATAAAAAAATTATTACTTTTAAAATTATAAAATTTCCTCATAACGCAACCAACATATTAAATGCTATATTACAAATTGTTACAAAATATGGTTTCAAAAGTAAAATTCGATCATTTGCTTTTGATGATACTAGTGTAAATAAGCCTATAGTAGATAACTTATGTAGAATTCTTAATTCGAAATTTGGTGATTTTTTATTCCATGTTAGATGTGTTTGTCATATTTTTTGTTTAATTGTTTAAGATGTAATATATTAAAGACCAAATGGATAGAATTAGAGATGCATTAGTGTATATAACTATATCACTGAGTAGAAAACAATACTTTGAAGATTTATGTTTACAATATGGTAAAGATGCTAAGAAATTTATCAGCGACGTAGACCATAAGTGGAACTTTACATATTTGTTACTTAAATCATGTGAAGGTTATGAACACATGATAATAACCGAGTCTTATAACAATAGACATTTAGAAATAAAAATGAATCTGTATTAATACAAGATGATTGGGAAGTTGCTTTTAAAGTCAAATGATTTTTGACAAGTTTTTACGATTCAACCAACATATTATCTGGGGTATATTACCCAACTAGTTGAAGAGTTCTTGAACGTCTTTATGTTATTCCAAGAACTTTTTATGGATATAAATATAACATATTTTTTGTTGATATGATAATTGTTATGAAAATAAAATTAAGAAAATATTGGTAAGATTTACATATGTTATTTCCCTTAACATGCGTAATGGACCCGCATTACAATTTAAAGGGTATGAAACTTCTTGTTTCAAAATTAAGTAGCGCGTTGATTTTGTCAACCCCGATCACTTATAATAATTTAGAAAGCACGTTGTAAGTATGTATAACGCATATGCAACACGGTTAGGAATTCATGTTAGTCGTACATAATCTGCACCATTACGTGTCATTACACTGAAAGAAGATGAAGTAGAATTATTCAATCTAATGGAAGAAATTAGTCAAACACAAGGAACTTCTTCTTACAGTATGTCTCTTATTTGTAACGAATCAGGTACATTTGTAATACCTGAAAAATTGAAAAATTATTTTCAACAAAATTTATTTATAAATGTGGAGTCTACTAATTCTTTAGAATTTGATTTACTTGGATATTGACGAACAAACGAACGGAGATATCCCATTGTTTTCGCCATAACAAAAGATCTATTAACACATCCGGTTAGCATGGTAGCTTCGGAGTCTACTTTTAGTGCACGTAAAATGATTTTGTAAGAATTTAGGGGCCGACTCAAAGAAGATATTTCGGAAGCGTTAATGTGTGTCAAAGATTGGCAAGACTCTCATTTTCACATACAAAATAAGTATGATGAAATTGCACGCAGTCAGGTAAATAATATTTAGCTTTAAACTTTTACTTTCTTTATATAAAATACAATTTTTATTTCGAAACAAAAATTGTACATATAATAAGTTGTTCGTGTACAATTTTAACTCTGCCTACTAGAAAATTCAATTATTCAAGTTAGTAACCGGTCCCAAACCCCAAAAAAGAGGAGTGTTTTAATTTTTAAACTTTTAAGTTTTAATTTATTTACTCAATTCTAATTTTTGTCTTTTCAAATTGTATTTGGAGATTTGAACAATTGAACTTATAATTCAATCATTCATTCATTTACTAAAATTACTTATTAATTTATTTATTACACAACTAATTATAAATTTATATATAATATATCATTATATAATTAATATTCAACAACATTTTAACTTAACTTACAATGAGCCAAGGGTCGAGTCGGCCGACTCAAACTATTGCCACCCGTACTGGGTTGACACAGCTATCTACAAAGAATAAAGATAATTGTTGGTAGGTATAGATTCTAACCTGAACTATGCAAGTTCAACTAGGGGTAGGCATTAACTCACCAAACTCGTCAAAACCGCCCAACCCAACCAAATCCAACCCGATCGATTTGGGTTGGGTTTTGATGAAACTTGGATTGGGTTGGGTTCTAAAAAAAAAAATTTTGTTTGGATTGGGTTGGTGACAAACCCAACCCAACCCAATCAAAATTTTAAAAATGTAAGACCATTTAAATTTCAAGAATCTTAAGCCAATTTTTAATTTGGATGAAACTCAAATATGATTTGAACATATTTTAGTTTTATTGGGAAGTATTCAATTTATTATATTTGAGCTTATTGTACTGTACATAATTTATTTGAGTTAATAGTTGATTTATGAGCATATTTTTTTGATTTTCTAAGATTTTTAGCTAATTGGACCAAAGTTCAACTCACTCAACCCAACCCGACCGAAACTTGATTGTGTTGTGTGGGGTTTGAACTCATGTTTGGATTGGGTTGGGTTGATTTTTTATCAACCCGACCATAGTGGTTTGGGTTCGGGTTGGGCAAAAAATCGACCCAACCCACGCCCACCCCTAAGTTCAACATCAAGACAAATTTTTATGTTCAGTAACCTATTATAATTCAAATTATAATGGGCATAATTTCTCATATCACTTTTTAACCATAAATATTTTCTCTCTTTAATTTTTAACTACACATCTTACCTAAAAAATTCAAATAATACATATTATAAATCAGATTTTATTTAAATAGGCCGCCGAACGAACACGTAATATAGCATGTTTCATCATCTACAAGTTGAAACAGTCCTAGAAGGGTTAAAAGCACAAAACGTCCCAACGTTTGACATGTATTGTGCAAAACGTCCCAACGTTTTGATTTTTGACGGTAAACGTCCCAACCTTTACAATTTTTGGTAGAAGACATCCTTTCTGTCAATTTTAACCCCATTTCACAAATTGAACAGTAAATGTCAAGGGCATTTTCGTCCAAAAAAAATGCAGTCCATTCATACTTGGGTAATTGGTACAAAACGTCCCTACGTTTGACACTTATTGTGGAAAAACGTCCCTACGTTTATTTTTTTGGCGAATAACGTTCTTACCTTTAAATTTTCTTGTTCATTAGTCCCCAAATTTTACTTTTTTTTCAATTTAGTAATTCCGTATTTTATTTAAAGGTAATTGTCTTCAAACGTGTATAACTTTTGATCTACAACTCCGAATTGCACTCCGTTTTTTGCGTTGAACTCCAAATTCAACCATCTTTCTTATGATGTATCATGTGCTCATTTATTAAACATTTCGTTTTGACTTTTGTATAGTAGATACTTATTTTGTTAGGGCATAATTGATTGACGTAAATTGATTTCTGTAAATTTTATTGAAACACTGAAATTTTAATTTTAGTGTGTGTTCGGCGACCAACGGAATTTATAAATTGAATTTATTTGACTTTGTAATCTTTTTAAGGTAAAATATTTGGTTAAAAATTGGTATGTTTAGCCCCTCTTTGAGTCATGTTATAATCTCTAATAACTTTCTGAACAACACACATTCTCTCTCTTCAAATCACTTTTTAAAAATTGGAGAAAGAGAGAGAATGTGTGGTGTTCAGAAAGTTATTAGAGATTATAACATGGCTCAAACAGGGGCTAAACATACCAATTTTTAACCAGATATTTTACTTTAAAAATATTACAAAGTCAAATAAATCCAATTTATAAATTCCGCTGGCCGCCGAACACACACTAAAATTAAAATTTCACTGTTTCAATAAAATTTACAGAAATCAATTTACGTCAATCAATTATGCCCTAACAAAATAAGTATCTACTATACAAAAGTCAAAAAGAAATGTTTAATAAATGAGCACATGATACATCATAAGAAAGATGGTTGAATTTGGAGTTCAACGCAAAAAACGGAGTGCAATTCGGAGTTGTAGATCAAAAGTTATACACGTTTGAAGACAATTATCTTTAAATAAAATACGGAATGACTAAATTGAAAGAAAAGTAAAATCTGGGGACTAATGAACAAGAAAATTTAAAGGTAGGGACGTTATTCGCCAAAAAAATAAAGGTAGGGACGTTATTCGCCAAAAAAATAAACGTAGGGACGTTTTTCCACAATAAGTGTCAAACGTATGGACGTTTTGTGCCAATTACCTAAGTATGAATGGGCTGCTTTTTTTTTGGACGAAAATGCCCTTGACATTTACTGTTCAATTTGTGAAATGGGGTTAAAATTGACAGAAAGGATGTCTTCTACCAAAAATTGTAAAAGTTGGGACGTTTAGCGTCAAAAATCAAAACGTTGGGACGTTTTGTACAATACATGTCAAACGTTGGGACGTTTTGTGCTATTAACCCGTCCTAGAACTGATTTAATCAAGTTGTCTAATTTTTTATTCAATCCATTTATACCGGAACTAGAAAAGATATTTCTAAACAGTAGTCATTCATCTTAATTTAATTAATTTATTGTTTCAAATCCACTAAAAAGAAGTGATGACCTAGTTTTAATACGAAAGAATTGAGCAATAAACGATTTCTAATACACATTCCCGTTCCGTTGTCAGAAGTGGGCAACTTTATGTTGCCCATCCACCAGACTGGTGGATTACAACATAAAGTTGCCCACTTCTTGCAACATAGCAATTTCGTTCTAATACATATATAATGTATTTGGTACCATGACACATTGGAGGAGAAGGGTATGATTTCAAACACTTGACGTATTCTCATTGATGGATGGACAATATAACGTTGTCCACTTCAGACAACATAGCAGTTTCGATCTAATACATATATAAAGTATTTGGTACCATGACACACTGGAGGAGAAGGGTATGTTGAGTCAAAGCACATGAGACAAGACAATTGCCTTTTCAATTTCATGTTGTCGGCAAAGATGCCGCAACATTTTTTACTTTTTGTTTTATTTTTCTATTCATTTTTATTTTTGTAAATTTATTTTATCTAATGTTGGTCTAAATGATTTTGTGCTCTGTTTGTTAAATATTTTTATTAAGTTTTCGAGGTAAAATATATGATTGAAAAATAAAAAGAGAAAATGTGTATAATTAATTAAAAAATAATTTGAGAAATTGTGATGTCTAAAAATATAATTTTAAACGATTTGCCAAATAGAGGCTTATATGATTCATAAAATAATTTTATGTTTGAGACCCATTATTTAAAATTAATATGATTAATAATAGTAAACTTTGAAAAATATGTTGTTAAAATGTAAGTAATATTTTTTTAGTTTATGTGTAGATTATAAGTCACTGTTTGATAATGGTACCATTTTTGATTTATAAACCATTTTATAAATCATACAATTTTTCAAACCACTTTTTAACCACACATTTTTCTCTTTTTAATTTTCAATAACTACTTTTTACCTCAAAATCATAAATAAATTAGTTTATATACCAAACGGAATTGGTTGAATGTGTTATTAAAAATTGATTTTGAAAAAAGAGGCTTTGAATAATGTGTACCAAATAGGAATCTTATAATTTGATCTTTGTATAAGTATTATTTTTATCTTTGTTTTGAAATAATAAATTATAATACATGTACATGTATTAAATTTCGCTTGATATTTATAATAACAAGTAAATTTTGCTTGCTAATAGTAATAACATCTTATTACATATGTTTGTTAATATTTTATTTTTGGGTTAATAGCACAAAACGTTTATACCTTTGACATGTATTGTGCAAAACATCCAAACGTTTTGATTTTTGACGCTGAACGTCCCAACATTTACATTTTCTTGTTGGAGACGTTATTTTCGTTATATTTAACCCTATTTCAACGTTAAATGAGGGACATTTTTGTCCAATTCCATTTTTAATTCATTTCTTAATGGTAATTGACACAAAACGTCCCTACGTTTATTTTTTTGGCGAATAACGTCCCTACCTTCAGATTAGTCCCCAAATTTTACTTTTTTTTTTTTTAATTTAGCCTCTGTTTGGTAATCAATTTTTTTTTTTGTTTATAAACATGTTTATAAACAACACAATTTCCCAAATCATTTTTTAACCACACACATTTTCTCTCTCCAATTTTCAACCATTACTTTTACCTCGAAATCATAAATAAACAAGTTTATAAATGAAACAGTGTTACCAAACGGAGGCTTAGTCATTCCGTATTTGATTTAAAGGTCTTTGTCTTCAAACGTGTATAACTTTTGATCTACAACTCCGAATTGCACTCCGTTTTTTGCGTTGAACTCCAAATTCAACCATCTTTCTTATGATATATCATGTGCTCATTTATTATACATTTCGTTTTGACTTTTGTATTATAGATACTTATTTTGTTAGGCATCATTGATTAACGTAAATTGATTTCTGTAAATTTTATTGAAACGGTGAAATTTTAATTATAGTGTGTGTTCGACGGTCAGCGAAATTTATGAATTGTATTTATTTGACTTTTTTTATTTTTTTAAGGTAAAATATTTGGTTAAAAATTAGTATGTTTAGTCCCTATTTGAGTCATATTAGAAAGAAACTGTGTGTTGTTCAAAAAGTGATTTGAGACTATAATATGACTCAAACAGGGGCTAAACATACCAATTTTTAACTAGACATTTTACCTTAAAAAAATAAAAAATAAAGTCAAATAAATCCAATTTATAAATTTCACTGACCGTCGAACACACACTATAATTAAAATTTCAATGTTTCAATAAAATTTACAGAAATTAATTTAGTTTAATCAATGATGCCTAACAAAATAAGTATCTACAATACAAAAGTCAAAACGAAATGTTTAATAAATGAGCACATGATACATCATAAGAAAGATGGTTGAATTTAGAGTTCAACTTAAAAAACGGAGTGCAATTCGGAGTTGTAGATCAAAAGTTATACACATTTGAAGACAATGACCTTTAAATCAAATACAGAATGACTAAATTGAAAGAAAAGTAAAATTTGGGGGCTAATCTGCAAGAAAATCTAAAGGTAGGGACGTTATTCGCCAAAAAAAATAAACGTAGGGACTTTTTCCACAATGAGTGTCAAACGTAGGGACGTTTTGTGCCAATTACCATTAAGAAATGAATTAAAAATGGAATTGGACAAAAATACCCCTCATTTAACGTTGAAATAGGGTTAAATATAACGAAAATGACGTCTCCAACAAGAAAATGTAAAGGTTGGGATGTTCAGCGTCAAAAATCAAAACGTTGAGATGTTTTGCACAATACATGTCAAAGATAGAGACGTTTTGTGCTATTAACCCTTTATTTTTTTTTGTAACAAACTAAGATTCCCAAACAGAGGAATATGCTCTTGAACCAATACTTGAAGTTGTATCAATATTTTGCAATGTATTTGGTAAACTTTTTTTATAATAAACATAATTTTCAATATCAATTTTTAACTATACATCTTTTTTTCTTTAATTTTTAATCACATATTTTGTCTAAAAAACACAAATAAATCATAATTATTTTTAATAGTTGCCGACCAGGTTTTATGGTAAAAATAATGATTTTTTTTCTTAACAAAAAAAGATTCCCAGAGGAATACTGGCATGCAGTCCCGTTCCAGTATTGGTTCAATGCATATTTTTTTGGTTGTCAGTCCTTGGAGAACGGGACTGCATGCCAGTATTGGTTCAAGAGCATATTCCCAAAAATAATGCATGTTGTATCAATATTTTATATGGAATATAAATTTAAGGATTCAATGTCTTTATTACATATTAAAAAAAAAAAAATTGTAACTGACACCTCGAGGGTTCTAATCGATCTTGCTTTAGGTCATTGGTTAAGGTGTAGTAAGTCATAATTTTCCCTTACAATAGGGCACAAATCCATTATTTCAGGATTCGAACCCTACATCCGACTGCACTGAGCACTTTTTCGTTTCTCTCTTTTGTTACTGGAAGATATACCCTGGGGTCAATGTTTTTATTACATGTTTAGAGACTAAGATGTATAGTGTACATAGTTTAGATGGCAAAATAAATAAATTACTATTTCATTTCAGTAGATTCACAGATAATATCAACTCGCCTATTACTTTTTTTAATTATTTTATTATAAATAAAACTTTTATAAATTCTTTGCAAACAGGGCTTATTCTCATGGCTGCTTATTAATTCTGTAAAGTTTTCTACACAATATATTATGATGGAAATCAAAGATATTAGTTAACATTAACTCACCATTTATTTCATGAAAATTGAATACGGATTACATATTTAACATAAAAAATTTTAACTTGTTCATAAATGGACTCGTAGTGAGAGAACATTATTACCAGTGTTTGATTTGAACAAAAATTAGATTTTTTTAGTAAATTTTTAAAAAAGAATTGATGAAATATGTGATTGAAAAGTTTTTTATCCCATTGAATGCATGATTAAAATGAAATTGGAGAAAAAATGAAGGCTATACTAAATTAATTAGTTTTCCTTTACCAAATTTAACTAGCTAGTAGATAGCATGATTATTCAAATATTGTATCAGAATAAATCACTTGAAAAGGAAATATTTATCTATATTTACATTATTTTTTGAATAGCTGTATATTATATAATTAACAATTAGCAAAGCTTTAAAAGAGCATCATTGAGGAAAACCCAACATGGACGCTCTAAACTAGGCAATCTATATTCATTTATCGATGATATACTTGCATTAGAACTTTGTGACATATTTAGTAACATTTTTTTCAGTTACTAATTAGTTGTAGACTCATTGTTGCGTGTTGATCCTACCGCAAGTACACGAATCACAAAAGTAGTGAAGTGAATTATGAATTCATGTATCTTTCCAATAGTTATTATGATAAACTAGTGAATCACCCGTGCGATGCACGAGAAGAAACATCTGGATAAATGCGAAATTAGATGAATCATTTAGATAAAATAAATAAATTTCGTAAATAAGAGATAAGATCATCGTTTATTGGTTTCATATGACTACAAATTTTGGAATACTTCTTTGTAAACAACATTGTTTGTTGATTTTGTTGATCTTCCATTCTTATCACAAATCAACATCTTTAATTCGGAACGATTTTCACCCAAAAAATCACAACATAAAGTTGTCCATTTGTAAACACCGGTCATTTAAGAAGAAATCTCACATGCTAGCTAGAGTGATTGTCTCTAACTCTTATTGATATTTATGGCATAGGACACCATCAATGGAAACTATCTTCTTTGAAATCTAATAGGTATCTTAGAATACAAGATGCTCAACGATGTCCTTAGAATAAAGAACTTGTGTCCTGCGTTGCTACCAGAAAGAATCTGACCTTCTAGAACATGGTCGCCAAGTTTTATAATCAACCTTGTTCTATTGCACAATCCCTGTGTATTATCAATATTTCTTAGAAAGAGCAATAGATACTACAAAAGAAAATAAAGATGATGCACTTCGCTTATCTGCTGCAACGGTCCACCACGTGGCGCAATAATGATATCCTTGTCTCTAGGTTGTGTATCAGATTCCACTGACAATCAATCCGGCAATTTTATCGACAATAGGCAAATCGTATCGCCTATCATGGTCGCCCACCGACCAATAAGTATAATTCTTACATTTGAAGTGTTTTTCTCAATCATCTTTTATCTAACAGACTTAAACTGTCATACAAATTTGTTGTATTTGTCTAACATATCCTTCAAATCAAAAACTATACAATCATGCAACATTAAATCACATCATTAACTCCTACCGGGTTGACATTAAAAGACATAAATTAAAATCTAGACTATCATAACAAAATTATCCATAAACAATATAAATATATAAGCAATAAATACATAATAGTACCCCACGGCCATTTTTATACTTTCAACCTTGAATTGTCAACAACGTAAAGCTGAGCAAATTGGGAAGTTGAACCATCATCAGGCAGCTGACTCCTAATCTTATGACAGTTTTGACCGTGTAATCTGAAGACGGGAGGTCATCTACCCTCATTCAGCCCATTATCTATTCCCCCTATAGAAATGAATGAAAACATCATATTATATGTCTGAATGTTCTCAACGAAATTCTTAATCCTATCGTCCCCACTATATAACAAACATTTCAAAATAAGAGGATGATCTTCCATAAGAGAAATCTTAACTTTCCCTTGCATACAACAAAATGGGGTGAACAAATAAACCGGGAAATCGAACTAAACCGCAATAAATGATTTGGTTTGGTTCGGTTTCAAATGTGAAATGGTTTGGTTTGATTTGGAAAAATTTTAAACCACCTTAAACGATTTGGTTTAGGTTTCAATTGTCAAAACCGCGGTTTAAAACAGTCAACCCGCCAAATTTTAAAAAAATAAAAAAATAAAAACAAAAGGCAGACGTTTAATTTTTAAAAAATGCAACAGACTTATCATTGTCAACAAATCAAAATTAAGGAGTCAAAGATTAATTTTTTAAAATCCACAATCATTTGGAAATAATTCTTACTCCTACAGTTCATAATCATCATCCAAGATATTTTCTTAAAATAAAATTTTTAACATAACTAACTACCGTTTATTTAAGAAAAATTTAAATGTTTGCTTCTATATAATTTGTTTTTTTATCAACATCAATTGATTTACAATAAAGCACTCAATTAGAAACTGCATACTATTATCGAGGCTCGCTTTGGAATATACAAATTCATTTGTTGGCAATGCGCGGTGTCAAATCGCACCAAACCGCAAAAAATTACTACAAATTGTCCAAATCAAATCGTGTTCACCCCTACAAAAAAGTGAGAACTTCGGATTACGACATGTTTTATAACGCTTATCCACTCTCTCCTCGAACTTAGAAGTAAGATTATTTATAGCAAAAATACATTTATCAGAGAGTCAGTGAGAACTGTCGCAAGTTCTATTGACACAAGCAAAAAAGTCATCAAAAGTTTTCTTTAAAGTTCTTTGAATGATCCTTGCTAGAAATTTTACCTTTAGACTATAAATTAAGTGCTTATTGGGAGTCAACCCAGTTTTCTTACCCTTATATTCATTCAACTTTAGTTATTGCTCTATAGAATTTTTAACTAAATAGTTGATTTTATATACATTTTGAGTTTTAGTGTTCATCATGATTCTAGTATAAATCTTTAGCCTAACGAAATTTTTTTCCTTCTCTCAAGCATTTCTTGATGTGATAGACATTCTTAAGGCTGCATCTAGATTTTCAATCTACAAATAAAATTGAAAAACTTATCTTCTTCTAGTTATAGGATATTTTTGTAGAGATGTACACTCTGTTAGGTACTTTTTCTTAAAGTTAAGATATTAGAATTTTTATTAGGGTAAATTCATTATAAATATTTAAACCTTATACCTATCACTAATGTCTTTTTGAATTCTTAAGAGGAAGTCCAGTTATATAAATCAATGGATGTCATCAACTGCAAAACCATACCCCAAGGGAGTACACTGCTTCTTTTTTGTGTTTTTATTATCTAAAATAATTTTTTGACACATTTAGGGCAATGTTCTAGTTTGGAGGTGGATTCGAGTGTACCTCATAGATTTAGCTTTAACTCATCCACGGTCCGTATAATTGCTATTGCACACTTTTGGGCTGTATAATTACCTTGTTAGACCATTTGCTGATACGTGTCCATTCATTTGATTTTTTTTTTCATATAATAAAAATAGTTTTGTTGCCTTTCTTGCTACCTAAGATGTAGTTCGAATTTAAATTCTTGTTTTAGGTGGAATACTAAAAAACATTTAAACTTGAAATTTACTAATTTGCTTCTCTGTGTTAGACTTCATAAAACTGAGCACATAGCCATCGAATTATTACTTATGTAGGAGTACCCTTTGCATATGTGGGACATTTTAAATATGAAATTCGACCTAAGTTTGACGACATGATCACTAACCTTAAATTTTAAGAAATGACCTTTAACATATAAACCAACTTGTTCAAGAGCAGTTTGAGTTAGAAAGATTCATATAGGTAGGGATTCACATTAAGGGTATGAAGTTCCTGAAATATACCTTTGATTGAAGAATTCTAGTCAACGAGTATAAAGCAACACTAGTGGCATAATAATAATAATAATAATAATAATAATAATAATAATAATAATAATAATAATAATAATCTTATTCTTCTCTTCGTAACCTTGGTGACTCGAGCAATGAGGTTTTTATAATCTAGTACCCTAAATCCATTTGAGTTGAGAGTTATCAGCCCAAAGATCGCTACATGGGTCACTTAGGAAGCTTAATGAAGAGATAACTTACTTATAAAACACAATAACATCGTTTATTTTTCTTTATAGCCTTGGTGACTCAGGTAAGTAAGCCTTTAAGGGTTCTCAGAAATTGGTGACCTAAAGTCATCTGATTTGGGAGTCATTGGCCTAAAGCTCGTTACATGAGTCACTTAGAAAGCTTAATGGAGAAAATATTGGCACAAAAGATGAGAAAAAGAAAAAAAAATTAGTGCTTTGTATAAGCTTTAAGCCTAGAACGTTTGAGACTGAGGGTGTGAAATTGAGAATCGCTTACCATCGTTCTATTATGTAGGCTTATATCTATTTCTAACCGTCTTGCGTAGAAAAATACAATTTACTGATATTTAGAAACCATATAAGTAGAAGGAACTTAAGGGTTTTTAGAGAAGAACACGAGGAACTGATCATACACAAGAGATATAAGAAATAAAAAATGCATTATTTGATCACACGAGATCCAAATTTGAACATTATAAGTCACACTACGTTAAGTATATTTTTATATGAGTATGCGTTTAGTATTGGCTATTCCTACACACACGGACACATGAACAATCGAGCATAGGCTAAGTAAGAAAATTTTACTGTGCTATTTGAAACTCTTTTCTCAAGTGTGTTTTTTATTCGAACCTGAGGAATAAGATGACCGAGTCAGTGTTGAGTAAATTATGTTGTTGAGTCTTATTTTAAAGTTATATTTCAATTTTGTTTTGTACAAAGATAAACAAATATTATAGTTTGAGGGTGTTTGATAAGTGTATTTTATACACTTTACCTTTGTTTTAGACCTATTATTTCAAAAATATGTGATTTTTAATAGTAAATTTTGACTATTCTTTGGTTAAAAAGTGTGTAAATTATTTTATTGGTAGAATGCATGGTTGAAAATGAGTTTTTTTTTTTAAAATGATATTAAAATAATGGTCCCAAACATGGGCTTATCTAGGTACCAAAAATAGGAAATTAAATCGTCTTTTTAGAATAAATTCTATTTAATTTGTGTTATTTGTTTTATTTCTGTAATTATCCCAAAAGTTGAGAGATGGATCAATCGAGGCAAATAAAGGACTAATTGAAGGACAATTCGGGCTATGTTATAAAGAATGAAAGTGGGAAAGTTAACTCAAGAATCAAAGTGAAGCTTGATCATTAGAGAAATTTAGAAGTTCAAGGCTTAATTATACAAGTCAGGAGAATAATGACTGAACTGAAGAAAGAAAAAGATGAAAGGTAGGGGGTAGAAATATACATATATGCTTTATGCAATCTTCAATTGTTCATGAATCGTTAATACTTGCCTATTTGTTCCCATTCGTCTTAGAAACATAGATGTATCACATTCAGGGATATCTTTTAATTCACCGTTCGAAAGAAGATTTTAAACAATTTTGGGAACATTGATTTTCGTAATCATGAATTATTGATAAATAGATAAATCAAGATATGAAAGATTCAAATAAAAGTTGATTCTAGATCCTGGCATATTTTTCTCGTTTATAAATCACTTTGTAGACTGGTTTATACAATACTTAACTGTTTGATTTTGATTTTTTATGAATTGATATTGTGAAAAGTAATTTTTTTTTTTTAATGTGTAGTTAAAAGAGTAGTATGAGAAGTTGTAAATAATGATTTTTTAAAGAATGTGATTGAGAATGAATGTTTAGAAAAATTGATTCTTAAAAAATCAATTCCACACGGTCAAGTGATAAAGTATTATATCTTGTGAATTAAACAATCGCGCTGCTTTTATAAAGTGAGATGCATTTATGATTTTTTGCTATATAAAGTTAAATGTGTTTGCAATATACATTAGGTAAAAATTAATTAAAACTAACATTTCATATTGTTTAATTTATTACATTCATTTAAATATAGAACTACTTGTATTTAATTTGTAATGTTAAAGTAAAATATTAAATGAAATATTTGTTTAATATATTTAAATATCAAATATTGTATTAAGATAGTTAATATAAATTCTAATAGTACTATTTGGATAGTGTAAATTAATTTGTGATAATCTAGAAATTATATTTTAAAAATATTAATTATGTCAATAATCATTACAAATGAATAGTTATGCAAATAAGTTATACAAATGATCATTGATTTTATCTTTTATTTTTTAATAGTAACTCATTCAAGTTCCTAACTATTACAATTGTGGTCACTTGGTAACAAAATTAGCCCCTATTAGATACCCTTAATTCAAAACCTCATTTTTTTTAAAAATTCATTTTCGGCCAACATTCTATTAATAAAATAATCTACATATAAATTCAAAAAGAATTCAAACTTTTAACAATTCTTTCTTCCAAAATTTGCTGTTACAAGCTACATTATTTGAAATAATGAGTCTTAAATAAGGCCTTAAGTACACATTCTCCAAAAAATTATTGTAATAAAACTCATTTATGGATAATGAGAGTTCAATCAAGGACTAAAATCAATTATAATTTTTTCTTTTAAATTTTAAAAATAAATAAATAAATAATAATAATAATAACAATAATAATAATAATAATAATAATAATAATAATAATAATAATAATAATAATAATAATAATAATAATAATAATAATAATAATAATAACAACTTTATCAATATCACATTAATATTTTTTATTTAAAAGTAAAAAATGGAAGATGATGAAATAGAAGTGTTCATCAATATATTGTTTCTTTTCCATTTCCTTTTAATTAAATTATGAGCGTATATCACAGATATATCTATTTTTTATTTATCCGAAATTTTATTTAAATGTAATTTTTTTTTTCATTTAAAGCTTTAAATAAATTTAAATTACAATATTTAAAGAAATTTCCTAAAACGGTAAACATAAGAACCATAAAAAAAAAAAAAAAAAGATATGTGTAAATGTACCTTTTTCTGTAATTAGTATTTTACTTTGTTTCTCATTTTTAATTAAATATTCATTTGTTAACATATAAATTCGATAAATGTGAGTAACAAATGACCGTACATGAGAAGTTGTAGAAGCTGCTAATAGACAATAAATCAGATTAGGGTTTAATTAAAGAGCTAGATATTTGATTGAAGCCCGCTCGGTGTAAGTCTCATAGTTGAAAATGATATACGATGTGAATTCTCCTCTCTTCCGATCCTTCCTTAGCCAAAAGGGTGGCTCCTCTAATAAAAGAAAACTGAAGAGCAGAAACCAAGGAACAGATGCCAAAAGCAAACGAAAATAAACTTGTTATGACAGAGTGATAGCTGCATGATGTAAGCTTTAATTTGGGTGTGATTTCTGGGATGCATGCTATTGATTATGATCCCTAAATTTGAAGTTTTTATGCTTGGAGGGCCTAATTGGAAATCAGCTGAAACCTTGAGGACCATGGTGCAATTATTGTTATTATGCTTCTATTTTTTGACCGTTTAATGGAGATCAAGGGATGAGATTTATCTTGGCATTTTATATCTCTCCCTCCTCACTCATTTGGACGTGGAGCTCCTCTCTTCTCTATGACGTGATTCAGTTATCCTTTCTCTCTTGGTTCTTTGAGTTCTTCTTGCACAATGTTGTAAATACTTTGTATCATAATTGGGTCATTGTGCAGGAACTAATTGGTAGTGTTATTGTATTGTGTTTGGTGTGGTGATATTGGGAAGATTATGGTTGTTTTGGTTGTTCCTTCAGAAGAAACAGTGCGCATGATTTACGTGCCTGAATATTGTACAAGAGCTCTCATTGGATGGTTTGGTTAGTGGAACGAGTTCAATCCTGAGCCCTCCAAACGTAGGTGCGATTGGCACCGAACTGGGCCACCAAGATTGTGTTCTTCTTTCTTATTTTTCGTTTCTTGATTATTTTTGTATGTTTTCCATATCATTGAATTGGGACTCAATTAAACTATCTAAAGTTAAAATACAGAACAATTAAACTCGATAAATACTTATTTAACTCATAAATTTGGAATAATTGGTGAAAGATCAATAAAGAATAAAGGTTATGAAATAATAAAAGAAATTCTGGATATTGAAATATTAAGTAACACTAATAAACAAAAGCTATCTTTATATCTTTATCTTTATAAATATAAATTAATAAATAAAAGATAATTTTTTTGTAGAAAAATTTATTATTTATTATATGTTTAGTAGTAAGAGTTGTAATAAATGTACTATATGTAAATGTGTTACATTGGAAATGAAAAAATTAGATTAATATATTTGAATATAAATAATGTGATATTTATGTAAATGTGTTATGTTGGAAATGAAAAAATTCGATTAATAAATTTGAACATAAATAAATGTGATATCTATGTAAATGTATTATGTAGGAAATAAAAAAAATTGTATTAATATATTTGAACATAAATAAATGTCATATCTATGTGAATGTGTTATAATGAAAATGAAAATTTTGGATAAATATATTTGAAAATAAATAAATACATGCTATATAAATTTGTTAAGTTAGAAATGAAAATTTTGATTTAATATATTTTGAAAATAAATAAATAAAATTATTGAAGTTTTACTTCCTAATATGTCATTAAATGAGTAGGTTCTTCAATAAGCATATTACAAAAATAAATAATTATTTATTATCAACTTTTTACGGCCAATGATAAACTGGTAGAAAATTTTATCATTTCATCATTTTAAAAAAATTTGAAATTGGAATGTTTAAAAAATAAGGAAAAATAAAATATATTAATTAATATATTGGATTTCGAATAAAATATATGTAAGCAACATATTAAAAAATAAAGTTAATTAAAAATTATAACATATTAAAAGGAAAATATGTGATAAGATGGGCAAATTTTCAGAGAAAAACGTAAGAAAAAGTCAAAAGAAATTTAATTTAGTGCCAAACTTTGAGTGGTGCGATACACTGAGTGTACATACAGAATTTTTTATTTTGATTAGTTTTGTCTTTTTAAAAGTTTCAAACTCAATAACATATGCTATGTAGGAAATGAAAAAATTAGATTAATAAATTTGAACATAAATATATGTCATATCATATCTATGTAAATGTTTTATATTGAAAACGAAAAACTTGGATTAATATATTTTATAATAAATAGATATATGCTATATAAATTTGTTAAGTTAAAAATGAAAAAATTGAATTAATATACTTTGAAAATAAATAAATAAAATCATTGAAATTTTACTTTCTAATATGTCAATAAATGAGTAAGCTCTTCGATACACATGTTACAAAAATAATTAATTGTTTTATATCAGCTTTTTGACCACACATATTTTCTCTCTCCAATTTTCAACCACTATTTTTTACCTCAAAAATCATAAATAATCAAGTTTATAAACCAAACAGTATTACCAAATGGAAGCTTAATCTTTCATCATTTTGACAAAAATTGGCATGTTTAAAAAATAAGGAAAAATAAAATATATTAATATATTGCATTTCAAATAAAATATAGAAACACATTAAAAAATGTACTTAATAAAAAATTATAACATATTAAAAGGAAAATAAGTAATGAGGTGGGCAAATTTTCAGAGAAAACGTAATTAAAAGTCAAAAAAATTTTATAACAAAAAATTTAATTAAATCCCAAATTTTGAGTAGCGCGGTATGCTTAGTGTACATGTGGCATTTTTTTTTATTTTGATTAGTTTTATCTTTTTTAAAGTTTCAAATTCAATAACATTTTGTATTGAAATTTTATTCGAATTACATTTTTTATTTGAAATGATTGTATAGTCAAGATATTTTCAAAATTATGATTTAAAAATTATATATTTTGTGCATCGTACGAGTAAACAACTAGTTAAGTTTACAAGATAAACGTTTTGAAGAATATAAAACACTCAATAATCAACTAAAAATCAAAAAGCACTTGAAGATTTTAAGTGAAAAATAAACAAATTTAAAAGAGTTCCTAATATTGAAGAAAGACTTCTAAAAATAGAAAACGAAATAAAGGAAGGTAATCAAAGAAATTTTAATTGAAATTGGAAAAAGATTAGTAAAAAAGAAAATATTGTTTTTAATATGATGAATTAGAGGTGTCAAGAGGACGGGCCGACCAGACCCGTGAAAATCGGCCCGGATTGACTCGGGACCGTGGGCCGACCTGTGACCCGTGCGGGCAGTTCACGGGTCAAGAAGTTGTGAACCGCGGGTTTGCGGGTCATAACTTCACGGGTCGCGGTTAACTCGCTGGCCTGTAAAAAAAATAAAAATAAACTGTTTTTATTAAATATGGTAACATTGAAAATTTCTATTCTTCTAGAAACTCAAATACAACTTTTAAAGTAAAATCTTATTTTTTTTCTCCATAATAACTAAATAAGTAATTTTTTTGATAATAGTAATTAGAAATACATTTATCATTTAATTGCTATTTATTTATATTTTATTTAAATTTGCAAATTTAGAAGTAATTCATATGACATAAATTATAATTTTAAATTCTATGTAAATATTTTATGGTATAAATATGAATTTATAATTTTAATCATTTTGTATTTAGAAACTTCACAAAAATTTGTTATAAATATGAAAAAAATCTATGTTTTTATTCATACGAGCCAAATCAGAACAAATCGCGACCCGCATGGGCTCGACCCGGATGAGCTAGTGGTGCGGGCCTAGGTTGTAGTTTAAAATTTGCGGGCTGACCCGTAATCCGCAGCGGGCGGGCTTTTTTTTAAGCAGGCCGTTACAGGACTTTTTATTGGCTGACCAACCCGACCTGGACCACCCGGATTGACACCTCTATGATGAATGCAGAAAAACCATCTATTGAAGAAGAGTAAAATATTAGAGAAGATCGCTGAGATAAATAATAAATATAATAAAAACTTAGAACCATATGTTCAAAATCTAAACAGGAATACGTATTTAAGTGATATCTCTAAAAATATTTTATAGATAAATGAAAATGTAAACATCTCAGTTGCTTTAACTAAAAAACACATATCAGCACAAATGGTCCCCAACGTTTGAGTTTCTTGAGAAAATAGTCCCCAACGCTTAGATTTTGACATTTATACCTTCAGATTCACCAAACGTTGCGAAAATGGTCCCTGCCGTTATATTCTGTAAATTCTGACCGTTAATTGCACTATTTGACCTTATTTTTCATATTTTCATAAGGACATTTATGTCTTTATCTAATTTTCCACATATTTTACATCCAATTGAAAGGTTGTATGCAGATAACATCCCTGAAATGAAAATGTTTTGACGTATTAAGTCTCTAACCTACAAACGTTTTGAATATTTAGTCACTAACCTAGAAATGTTTGACATCTTTAGTTCCTAACATATTAATTCACTGTTTGAGATTCATTATTTTAAATAATGCGATTTGTAACTGTAATTTTCTAAAGAATTTATGGTTAAAAAACAATATTTTTTTATTTACATCTAGATTATTTTATTGATTGAAAACATCATTTTTTAAAAAACTCATTTTCAGCATTGTAATTTTTTTGAAGAATTTGTGGTTAAAAATCAAGATATTTTTTTTTTATTTACGTCTAGATTATTTTATTGATTGAAAACATCATTTTTTTCAAAACTCATTTTCAACCTCACATTCTATCAATAAAATAATTTATGAATTTTTGTTTTTACCGACATGTTGAACTATTATTGTGGTGAATTTTTGTTAAATCTTTTATTAACTTTAAAATCAAGAATAAACTTCAATTTCTCCCTAAAAAAAAAAAGAATAAACTTCAATTTTTCGGTTCGATTTCAATCCGATCGGCTCAATTTCCTTTTTTGTCAGCCCCTAAATTCTTTTATTTAATTCCTAATTTTTTATCCAAATCAAATAGTATGACATATTATTGTTGAATTTCAATTGACCAATCTCTATAAATTAATAAGTCACTATTTGTTAAATCATTTATAAATTTATGTATAGATAATTTTATTTATTGAATGTGACGTTTAAAATGAGTTTTAAATAAAAATGAAGTTTTTCAATCAATAAAATAATCTAAAATTAAATAATAAAGAAAAAAATCTTACTTTTTAATTACAAATTCTCAAAAAAAATTACAATTACAAATCGCATTATTTGGAATAATTAAAATTACAATGTACTGTTGAAAATGAGTTTTGAAAAAATGATGTTTCCAATCAATAAAATATTCTAGACGTAAATAAAAAAAATCTTGCTTTTTAACCACAAATTCTTCAAAAAATTAAAGTTACAAATCGCATTATTTGAAATAATGGGTCTCAAACAGTGAATTAATATGTTAGGGACTAAAGATGCTAAACGTTTGTATGTTAGAAACTAAATACGTCAAACATTTCTAGGTTAGGGACTTAATGCGCCAAAACATTTTCATTCTAGGGACGTTATCTGCATACCACCTTTCAATTAGATGTAAAATATGTGAAAAATTAGATAAGGATATAAATGCCCTTATGAAAATATGAAAAATAAAGTCAAATAGTGCAATTAACGGTTGTGATTAACAGAATATAAATGTGGGTTCCGTTTTCGCAACGTTAGGTGAATCTGAGGGTGTAAATACCAAAATCTAAACGTTGGGGATTATTTTAGCAAAAAACCCAAACCTTAGGGACCATTTGTTCTGTTTACCCTATTATATATGTATAGATTTGAAATTATTGGCCATTCACTTAAAAAAAAAAAATATTAACTAAAATTAAAGAAAGAAAATAAATATTTTTATGAAAAAGCAAAATAAAGACCAAAAATTAAAGAATTTATTGAAATATGTAAAAAAATTTAGCCACTGTTCGGTAATGGTTTTTTTTTTTTTTTGGTTTATAAATTTAACAATTTTCAATACAACTTTTTAACCACACATCTTTTCTCTCTCCAATTTTTAACCCTCATATGTCCTTGAGATACGTGCTGCACAGTAAATAAACCAATTTCTTTTCCTTAATTCCGCCTCCGAACACAGGCTTAATCTTAAAATTTAAAGATGCTCTCTATATGTAAAATATGCTCTTTAAATATAAATACACTATTGAAGATTCTCTAAATCGCCGGACACATTGACATTGTCACACTCTAATTATTTCTCTAAATCCCCGCACACAGTGACTTTGTCGCACTCTAATCATTTTTCCAGATATACATACATTCATGTGTATATTTATAGATATGTACATGAATGTATTGATTCAGGAGTCCAGTCATATACATGAATGTATTGATTGATTCAAGAGCATATTCCAAACTTTTAAGTCTTCAACCAATTTAAATATGTAAATATAGCCATATAGGTTTCCGCGTGATGGAAAACGTAATCGCACGAAAAAGTCGCATTTAGTCTACGAATCTAAGTGCTGTGTTAAATAGTTTTCGACTTTTTCGCCCAATTTCAAGTCATATGAAATGAAGATATGAAAGTAATATGTGTAACGTCCTCATTGACGATTCCCATCGTGTAAAGACCCTAATTAATTAAATATTTAAACAGGTTAGAAAGTCAAAATGCACGACATTTAAAAGGTTGAAAAGCCAAAAACCATACTAATTAAATGGTTAAGGAGCCCCCAAGAAAGGACAAGAGTTAGAGAAAATCATGCTCATACATACTCTAAGGCGGTAAAATTGACGTTTATAAGGATAAACCTCTCTACATATTGGTTGGTATGGATTTTGAACAACACCATTATCGACTCGGGTCCCACTTAATGGATTGTCACAATCGTTAGATCGACGACGTATTGTTCCCACTGTACTAACATAGGTCCTTTCAGTATGCTTTGTCTTCACTTGCACGCTCTCTGAAAAACTTCCCAGGATGTCACTCATCATAGAATTACTCCGAACCAAGCATGTTTAACTGTAGAATTTCTAACGATTTACTTCCGAAAAAGAATGTGCTTCTTGTTGGTATAGTTAATACTTATCAAATATTTTCAGATTTCTTGATCGGGGTATTACAATCACCTCCCATTAGACTCGCGACGTCCTTATTGCGCTTAAACCATCTGAAGGTCCATTCTCAGGCGTTGAGATTCTAGAGGTGGCTCTTACGGGTTCAAAATGTGGCTCCCGCCCTATAACGTAGCACTTTGTCCCGCATAACACTTAGTTCCTGATTTTCTACTGGCAGTCAGTTCTAATACCATTTGTAACGACTCGAGTCTCACTTAACGGACTGTTCCGACCATTAGATCGACGACATACTATCCCCACTTTATCGACATGGGTCTTTTCAGCATACTTTATCTTCACTCGCACGCTCCCTGAAAGACTTCTAAGGAGGTCACCCATCATATCACACATCATAAAATTGCTTCAAGTCAGACATACTTAACTATAAAGTTTCTAACGATAGACTTCAAGAGTAGAAGGTGCATCTTATTAGTATGAATAATACTTATCAAATCTTTTCACCTTTCTTAATTGAGGTAATTACAACACCAGCTCAACTTCAAGAATATTTCTTTTGTAATAAAAAATTAATATATGTTTTGACATCTGCAAGTTGTAACGCAATCAAGTTGGTCTACTTTCTTATACGATTTTTTACCGACATATACCGAATTTCACAAAATATTGTAACGAACTATTATCGCAAGAAATTCAAAGGTTAAGAATCATTTGTGCAATTTACTTATTTTTAACGTTGGGAATTAATTAATTCTAACGGTAGGGACTACTTTTGCAACGTATGGTGATTCTGAGGGTATAAATGTCAAAATCTAAATTATGGAGAATATTATCACAAGAAACCAAAATGTTATGAACCATTTGTGTTGTTTACCCTTTTCTGAATAAAGGGTAATGCAACAGATATAATCTTCACCTGGGTTTATATTGTGGTGGTCTGGGGGTAATCATTTTTGGTGCATGTACTAATTATGATAATGAACTGAGACATGTGATTTTGTGTTTTCCATTGCGTTTTGGGTGATATAGTTTTGGTGACATTGGGCGATCGTCATGAAACTCTTGTCATCGACGGAGCTCATGGAAGTTAGAAATGTGGAGACAGTGGTTTTGATTTAGTTCTCTTTATTTTTTATTTATTAATTATTATAATTGTGTATTTTATGAAAAATGTTAATTTACCATTTTACCCTTTAAAAATTAGTCAAACTCTGCCAATGTCCATAATTTCAATCAATTAACAGAAATTTGGATGGAAACCATCAATTTGTCAACTATTTTAAAGATTTAAGAATGTGAGTGGCATTAAGTAAAAGTTTAGATAAAGTTTGCAGGAAAAAAAAAAAGTTTGGGACCGTAACTGTCATTTTTCCTATTTTTTTATTATATAATATGGAGCACATCATCTGTGAATCAGTCCATTCCCTTTCCTGTATACTTCTCTCTCTTAGTTTCTTCTCCATACTCCACTCACAGAGAGAACTTAGAGAAAGCATATTATGTTACCTCTACGGCTAAACTTTTCTCCATTAGTTCAAGTAAAATCATTGGCATTTGCAACACCACAAAGTTCAGCACCGAAATGTTACAACAGTAAGTTCTAACAAAAAAGTTGTTCAAACCTGTGGTAATAAATATATGAGTTTTGTTACATGTACATGATAATGTGTATACACGTAATTTAATGAGATATAATTGAATCATAATTTCTTCAAACAAAATAAATAAATAAATAAAATTCTCCACTCTCATTTTGTCACCTCATCTACATGTAAACCAAGCATATATAATTATTCTAAATAATATAATAGTCTTGCATATTCTTCGTTTGAGTTCGTATATATGTTAGAGGTTCAAGCTAAATTCTCAATTCCTAGATAGTTTAATTTATGTGGAATATAGTGGTGGTCCACTTAATCCACATGGCACCCTATGATTGGGACTTCACTTACCCATGGAATTTGAATTTTGAATAAGAGGGGGAAACCTTTCTTGTTTCAAGAGACTTGGCACATTCTTGGGTGGAGAGGTAGAAGTGGGAGAGGTCCAATATCTCCGGCGAAATCTTGCTACCTCCGGCGAACCTAGATCCGGTTGCCATTTCTCGAGGACGACGGTGCCATGTTCCGGTGTGTTTAAGTGGTCATAAACTGAGCTCAAACAAGGAACAAGAACAAGGCTGCTGGGATCGTTCTTGCTGGACATTCTTCTTGCTGGTTCTTCTTCATCTTGCTAGAAAAGGAGCTTGGGAGCTCAACAATTTATGTATAACATTCTATACTTTACCAAAAATTCATACATTAATGGCTAACTTGTAATTTTATCCAGGAGTACGGCTGAGCGGGACTAGAGACATATCTTTGAATTACAACATTTTTTGTCAAGTAACTAAATCTGGATATCAAGGTAGAATAATTTTTTTTTTTCCTTGAGCCTTTGTAAAGAGAAGTGTTTTTAATTTGTATGAATGACCCAGAGCTTTTACAGTTGACGTGCAGGATGAGTCCCAAGTATGTAGAAAAGATAATGAAGCCTCCAAGGTGGTTAGAAATTCTCTCTAAATAATCTATTTATTATTATTATTATTATTATTATTATTATAACTACTAGCCCGTGCGATGCACGGGAGTTGCTTTCATTAATATCTATTCGATAAGTATTCGTAGAATTTTAATACTTTTAATCAGTACAAATATAAAATGCATAAAAATAGTAATATTATATTACAATAATTAATAAAATTTAAAAAACAACATTATTAATTTAAATTATTAAAAACTTATTTGGATAGTAGGTGTCAATTTATATATTTAAATTAAGAAAAAATATTTTGTTTTGGTACGACCTGTCGTCACATATGAAATAACGAACATTATAAATTTAGTAATACTTCATAAATGATCACGGATTTCAATAATTTTTATGCATTATCATTGAAAATGCAGCTTTATATAATTTCTGAATTTGATTATTTTATTTAACATGTTTTTTTCAATTTTCATTCAAAAATCTGTCACAATAATTATAAATGTGCGTTTAATCTCGACCCAACAAATATTTATATTTAACTAATAAAATTATACTTGTATTTATAAAATCAAGTAGGTAAAATATTAAAGTAATAATTATGAAAATCTCAAATTATCATGATATGACAATCGAACAACATGAGAGATCAAAAATTATATCGAAAATCTTATACCATGTACTCTTTACACAATTATTAAAATTAAGAATGATTATAAATATTAGTATCCGTTTGGTAATTTTGTCTATAAATTTATTTACAAATAACACAATTCTCATAAACTTTTTAACTATACACATTTTTCGAAACCACTTTCCAATCAGACATCTTGAAAAAGAAACAATAATATTTTTGTTTATAAACAAAAACATAGTTTTAGAACGGAAGTTTAAATATTTTTTATAAATTTATTTATAAACAAAATATTTTTTATCCTTTTTTATCTACACGAATTTAAATACAACATTAAATGAAAATTGCATTAATCAACAAGAATTTAAATACGACATTAATCTATACAAATTTTTATTTTATTTTATTTTATTCTATTTTTATTTTAGTGTTTTAAAAAAAAAATTGTAAGTGCATTTTGAAGATAAAGTTGCATTTAATGCCTCTCTCCTCACTTCTACTTTTATATATTTATAAATATAAATATAGATATAGAAGATAGATATAGATTTTATATATGTATAAATTATTGTTATTTTTATTGTTATTATTATTATTATTATTATTATTTAGGGAATGTTGAGGTTCTATTTGTTAAGCCTCTTATTGGAAAAATATTTAAAAACATGTTTTTAAAGAAAATAATTCTTCAAATCATTTTTTAACAAATTATATTTTCTCTCTCCACTTTTCAACCACATATTTTACCTCAAAAACATTAAAAAAAACATGTTTTTTGATGTAAAATATGTGGTTGAAAAGTAGAGAAAGAAAATATGTATGATTAAAAACGATTTGGGAAATTGTTTAGTTGTTTTTTAACAATTCGTCAGAGGCTAAATTAAAGTGTTAATATCGTCAACACGCTTATTTATTTTTATTTTTTTAAAGGTGAATGAAATAGACATTCATATTGATTACATCAGAAAGTTGTTGGGTTCCATGGATGATGGACGAATATCCGTGTCCCCCTATGACACTGCATTCGTGGGTCTGATTAAAGATCTTGGAGGAAGAAATGCACCCCAATTTCCATCGAGTCTGGAGTGGATTGCCAAGAACCAACTCTCCGATGGTTCATGGGGCGATGAACATTTTTATTTGGCCTATGATCGTCTACTCAATACACTAGCATGTGTAGTAGCTTTGCGAACATGGAATATTCACGCCGAAAAGAGTGAAAAAGGTGCGTAAAATGCCACTTCTCAAAGTTATACCATTATTTGAGTCCCGTTATAAGTTCATACATTTTTCTCTCTTAATTTTTAATCGCATTCTTCAAAAAATCACTATTTTAAAATATATTATTTTAAATAATTACTCGAATTATAATGGGCCTCAAACAAGCAATAAATTCATGATGTCACCATATAAATATATGTTATTGGGTTTAGGAATGTTATACATAAAAGACAACCTATGTGAACTTGAAAATGCCCATGCTGAGGAAATGACCTGCGGATTTGAACTTATATTTCCTGCCCTTCTCCGAAGAGCTAGAGATTTAGGTATCCACGGTATTCCATATGATGTTCCTATCCTAAAAGAGATTTCTGCAGCAAGGGCTCGAAAATTGACAAGGTAATATACATCATAGCTACTACTATTATTTGTTTTGTTTATTTGTGGATGAAAATAAATGTTATGGACTAAATCTTAATCACTAATCTCAGGAGCAATAATAATAATAATAATAATAATAATAATAATAATAATAATAAGTCCCTATTTGGCTCCCATTTTTTTGAAATAATGTGATTTTGAATAATATTTTTGGCAAAAATGTGTATTTAAGATTGTTGGTTGAGATTGAATGTTAGTTAAATTTTGTTTTAAAAAAAGAAAAAAAAATATAACAAATTGAAGAGAAAAAAAATAATGATCTGTTTAGTCTATGTTTCTAAAAAGAACATGAAAGTATAGAAGAAACAAAATTACAATTTGAACTTTTTTTTTAAGTCTTTTAAAATCTTGGAGGTTAATGAGAAACAAATTAAAAGATTTTGTGGTTGTACTTTCTATTTAGAAGTTAGTACATAAATGATTCCATAGGAATCTTTAAAAGTCATTGACATTTTAAATAGCACATGACTTTTAAAGACTTTTAAAAGTCTTTATATAATACATCATTACATTTATGGACTTTTAGAATGTCAATTAAAATCTATATTAAATATCTCAAGATTTTTATGGAGCCTTTAAAGTCTAAATTGAATACACCCAAACTTTTCAAATCCTTTAAAATCCTTAAAGTCTTTCAAAATCTACATTGAATAAACCCTCCTAAGAAAAACAACGAAGAGACAAGAAAAACACAAATTTTTACGGTGCTTTACCTCAATCTAGGAATAGCAAAATAGCTTGTCGGCTAGAAAAAAAACTCGGGATTAGCTTGGCTCGCAGCTCGAGAATAAAAACGTATAATATGAGATACAGTCTTTGTTTGGTTCTCTTTAAAATTTTCTCTTTTTTCTACATTACTCAATTTCAACCATCCATTAAAAATAAAATCCACAATATTTGACTTTCAATCTAATCTTAATCATCCATTCTTAAAATCACACGCATAGTTAATAAAGTTGATGATTTGTTCCTTTTATTAGGACATGCCAAATGTGTCCCTCAAAATTGTTTTCTGCAGGGTACCTATGGATATCCTGCACAAGGTACCAACATGTTTGCTCCATAACTTGGAAGGATTGGAGGACTTGGAGTGGGAAAAGATATTAAAACTTCAGACACCGAAAGGGACCTTCATAAGTTCTCCATCTGCGACTGCCTTTGCAGTTATGGAAACAAAGAATGAGGATTGTCTGAAATTTATTACCCACATTGTAGAAAAATTTAATGGAGGAGGTATGATCATCTTATTTATGCTACGCTAATAAATAAAAATTTCTAATATTACAAGGGAGTTTATGATTTTTGCTTGGTAATACTTTCTCATCAGCACCGGCAGTATATCCAGTAGACCTTTATGCTCGACTTTGGGCAGTTGATCGATTGAAGCGCCTAGGAATTTCCCGCTTCTTCAAGACAGAGATTGATGATTGTTTAGATTACATCTACAGGTAAATTTAAAAAAATATATATAAATAAATAAATAATGTCAAGTTGGTAACATGATCATGACAAGTAGCCTCTATTTTATTATAAGATAAGAAGCATTTAGCCAAAAAGCCTTCAAGGCAACTTGGAAGTTCTAACTATTCAACTATTTTATCTTTAACAGGGAATCTTTCTTATATATTCTTTGAAAGGATTAAAGGCTCAGAATCAAAAAATCACAAAGAACAAGATCTGAAATTAACCACGAAGAAACAATGAAACTTTATTTCAAAAACTGTAAAAATTACAGCAACATATATCAAATTGGAAGAAACATATTATAACTACCAGAAACTCTAGATCGTATAAAGAACCACAAAGAAAACCACTTGAGTTACAGAAAACTCTGCCAAACTCAAATAAACGTATACTGATCAACACAAATCAGTATCAAATCACAACCACTAAGATAATACAACTTTTAATCTTTGTTTTTCTGGTAGAAATGTAAAGTAATCACGAAGAACACATAAGGACGATGAAGAATCGCCTTTCAGAGAAATTAGGGTTTGAGAGAAGAGTCTAGGTTGTCAAAAGTGAGTATTCAGATCGTCTCTCCAGCTTATCTTTACAAATGGATGGCACAGATCAATCAGAACGGATCCAACGGCTTGAATAAAGGTGGTGGAAGTTACTGGATCAAAATCTGGGTCACAGCATTGGGCTTAAGCTGGGCAAAAGAGTGGGCTGCACTCTTGACTTATTCAATGGGCTCATCAATTCCGGTCCATTCAATTTTAATCAGATCAATTGCCCAACAATCTCCACCTCAATTGAGCTGAATTCCAGTATCTGATGAAACATAACAGACAAGTATCAAAATTCAATCAAGTTCAAAAAACTCAGTGCATCTTTAAATTTGTTAATAGAAATAATTTTTGTTCCTGCATCTGCAGGATTAACCTGTGTTGGTATCTTAACAAGTTTCACAATACCTTTATCAATGATGTACCTAATGAAATAAAATTTAACATCAATATGTTTTGACCTATTGTGAAAAACAGGATTTTTACACAGATGTAATGCACTCATACTATCAGTACATATTTCAACTTCAGAATCAGAAATGCAATCAATTTTAGATAATAAACCCTTTAACCATAAACATTCCTTAACAGCATCTGTAGCAGCTATATATTCTGCTTCAGTTGATGATAAAGCAACAAGTTTTTGAACCTGGGATTTCCAACTAATACATGAAGAATTTAAAGTAAAGAAATAAGATGGTGTTGATTTCCTGTTATCAACATTTCCTGCAAAATCTGAATCAACAAAACCTTTAAGTTTAAAATCATTTTTGGTTTTAGAAAACACTAGACTAAGTCTAGCAGAACCTTTCAAATATTTCAAAAGACATTTCATAGCTTCCCAGTGCAATTCACCAGGATTGCTCATAAACCTACTTAAAATACTTACTGCAAATGCTATATCAGGTCTGGTACAGACCATTAAGTACATGACAGATCCAACAACATTTGAATATGGCACATTTTTCATTCTATGCAATTCATCAGCAGACTTAGGACAATGCTCAATAGATAACTTAAAATGTGCAGGCAAAGGTAAAGATACAGGTTTTGATTCAGATAAGCAAAATCTGTTTAAGACTTTTTCAATGTAATGTTTTTGATTTAAAAACAGTTTCCCAGATTGTCTATTTCTAAAAATATCCATTCCAAGTATTCTTTTAGCATTTCCTATATCTTTCATTTCAAATTCAGAATGTAGTTTATTTTTAAGAACATTTATATCATGCATGTTTGGTCCAGCAATCAGCATGTCATCCACATATAGAAGCAAATAAATGAAATCAGTTTTGACAAGTTTAAAATAAAAACATGAATCATATTTACTTTTCTGAAAATTTAAACTTTGGATATAAGAATCAAATATCTTATACCACTGTCTAGGAGCCTGTTTTAAACCATACAAAGATTTTTTTCAATAAACAGACCAAATCAGAATTTCTGCCTTTTTCAAAACCTTTAGGTTGATGCATATAAATGGTTTCATCTAAAGAACCATAAAGAAATGCAGTTTTAACATCCATTTGCTCAAGTTCTAAATCAAATTGTGCAACCAAGGCAAATAGAATTCTGATAGAAGTGTATTTTACAACAGATGAAAATATTTCATTAAAATCAATTCCCTCTTTTTGAGAAAAACCCTTTGCTACAAGCCTAGCCTTGTACCTAGGTTTCATATCTTTAGATTCACTTTCTTTCAGTTTAAAAATCCATTTGCAGTCAATTACCCTTTTATTTACAGGTCTATTGACTAAAATCCAAGTACCATTTTTCAAAAGTGAGTCCATTTCATCTTGCATTGCTGCAAGCCAAAGTTTGGAATCCTTAGTAGACACAGCTTCTTCAAAGGATTGAGGTTCAAGTAAAATAGGATCAGAATATGTAAAAGCAGATACAAAATCAGGATCCTCAAACCTATGAGGAGGTCTAATCTCTCTTCTAGGTCTATCCCTAGCCAACTGATAATTTTCTAGATTAATTTCAACTTCAGGAATATCATCAGGTTGTGGTTCAGTGCCTGCAGGTTCATGTTTAGGTTCAGGAATGATATTAGGAGACTGTGGGGGTTGCTTCACCTGAAACTGAGTATTGGGCAGGCCATTTTCATCACCTAAATGGTTTGCACTCAGCTCAGATGTAATAAAATCTTTTTCTTTAACAGGATCTGACAATTTTTCATTTTTGCAAGGAAAATCATTTTCATTAAAAATCACAGACCTACTCAAAATGACTTTGTAACCTCCCTGATCCCTGACCCATAACCTATAACCCTTGACTCCTTCTCCATAACCAAGAAAAATACATTTTAAAGACCTGGAGTCAAGTTTAGTTTCAGAATGGTGTGAGTAGGCAGCACAACCAAAAACTTTTAATTTTGAAAAGTCAGGAAGATAATTATTCCAGATTTGATCTGGAATCTTAAAATCAATAGCACTACAGGGAGATAGATTTATTAAATAGGATGCAGTTTTGACTGCTTCACCCCAAAAAATTTTAGGCAAATTTGAATCAAGTAGGAGACACCTAGTTCTTTCAAGAAGTGTCCTATTCATTCTTTCAGCAACCCCATTTTGCTGTGGACTTTAGGCAACCGTCCTATGCCTAAGAATACCTAAGGTGCTACAAAAGGAATCAAACTCTTGATTACAAAATTCTAAACCATTATCAGTTCTAATAGTTTTGACTCTTTTTCCTTTTAAATTTTGAACTAAGGTGATCCAGTTTTTGAAAACAGACACAGTAGCATCCTTAGCTTTTAATAAATGCACCCAGGTTGTCCTTGAAAAATCATCTACAATAAGGAGAAAATATCTGAAACCTGAAACTGAACCGACAGGAGCAGGACCCCACAAATCAGCATGCACATATTCAAGCATATCAGAAGATTTATGAACACCTTTACCAAATGAACTTCTTTTCTGTTTGCCTAATACACATTTTTCACAGAAGTCAAGTTTATCCAACACATCATTACCAAATACACCTTTGGTATCAAGCAGCTTAAGTCCTTTTTGACCTATGTGTCCTAATCTTTTATGCCATAATTCAGTTTTATTCAAGTCAGACATAGCATTAAAAGACTTAGCATAAACAGGCAAGGCATTCAACATATAAATCCCATTAATTTTGGGAGTATTCATAATCAAGCATTTATTTTTGAAAATACTCAAAAAACCATTTTGCATTCTGATCTCAAAAGACTCAGAATCTAAAACTTCAAGTAAAATCAAGTTCCTTTTCAAATCAGGAACATATCTGGTTTTATTCAAAATAAGAGTTTTGTTATTTTCAAGTTGTAACAAAACCTTTCCAATACCTTTCACATCACAAGAAATATTGTTTCCAACCAAATCAATCATTACTGAAATCAGCAAACATATCCTTTTCAGGACACATGTGAAAAGTACAACCAGAATCTAAAATCCATTCATTTTTGTTATTTGACTCAGTAGTGACATAAACATCCCATTATTATTATTATTATCTTGCACTGCAGCCTCAGTCTGATTACTGATTCCCTGTTCATTTTTCCTTTTAAAACAGTATTTAATATGATGTCCAGGTTGACCACAATAAAAGCAAATTCTAGGTGGTTTATCTATATTAGAAGTACCAGCATTATTATCCTGAGATTTAAAATTGTTCTGGTTTCTGAAATTATTATAATTTTTAGCATTATTATCTTGATTTCTGAAATCAGGTTGACTTCTAAAATTACTGTCTCTAGGCCTATTGAAGTTGCCCTTATTTTGAAAATTTCATTTCACAGGCTTGTTATTCCAATCCCTATTATTGCTAGAATTATTCCATTTTTTATTGAAATTTGTTCCAGCCTTGTTCAGCCTAAAAGAGTTCTTCTTCCTAGAGGTACCTATCACATTATAGGCTTCCTTAGGATTGTGTTTAAACTCTAACTCTTTATTTTTAAGGGATGTATGAACTATCTCAGTGGTCAACTTCTGCCCCCATATTCCAGTGCATTCCTTAAATCTTTAAACTTATCCCCCATAGCATTCAATAAACAAACAACTTTTTGTTCATCAGTAAGTTTTTCATCACAATTTAATAGACTTTGTGTGATCTTAGTAAACCTACTCATGTTCTCTTCTACATCCTTGGATCAAATTTAAAAGAGAAATATTGTTTCCAAAGAAAACATTTATCAGGCAAGGACACAGTATCAAATAGTTCTTCCAAGCTGTCCCATAATTCTGAAGTAGTTTTAGTCTTGCCTACTTTTCTAATGACATTATCAGATAAGTGTAAAAATAAAGTGCTCCATGCAGTTTCATCCATTTCAAGTTGTTTGTCCTGAGGGGTATCAAGGGGCCAAGATTTATCAATTGCCTTAGCACATTTCATTTGAAGTAGTAAAACTCGCATTTTTTGGCTCCAGAGGTTGAAATCCCCTTTGCCATCCCATATTTCAACATCTACCTTAACAGTAGCCATTGAAATAATGACTAAGATTAAAAAATATTTCAAGTTATTGAGCTTTAGTAGTTCAAAGAACAAATTAGTCAGACAGTAAACAATAATGCAGGTCACAATCACAAAGTAAGACAATATCACACAGTCAAGAATTTTATATTCAAAAAAGTTTGCTAATATGCAGAGCACAGTATTAAGTAAACAATGTAATCAAGGTGATCACAATCCAACAGTTCAATTACTCAATCAAGAAAATGTTCAAAACAGTATACTGATAAAAACTATCCTTCCAGTATATCCCTCAACCTATACTGGATATTCCCACACTCCCTCAGATTCCCGGATTCTCAATGAAATCCTGGACAAAGGTAAGCTAGGGGTCCTAGTTATAGGCTTCAACGGAGAGATTTGGGAGAGAACAGAAAATTTGAAAACAAATTTACAGTATAGGATTGCAGTAATTGAATAATATCACCTGATTGCATAATTATATTAAGCTATTGCAGCTTCCACTAAGAATCAGAATCCCAGAAGTTCAGGGCCACAAAGTACCAGTATCAAATGTTCACCAGTATCCACCACAAAGAATCAACCACCAAGAATCAAATGTAGGATCTCCGTGTGACCAGAATATTTTATAGAAAAATATTCTGAGAATATTTTATAGAAAAATATTCTGAGTCTCAAGATCCTCTGAAAATATAGACTCAGAAATAAGATCCAGATACACAAAAAAAAAAAAAAAAAAAAAAAAAATTCCAGAAACCCTAATTTTGAAAATAGGTTTCAACGAAAAATTATCCACAAAATCAGAGTATGAAAAGATTTATACAAAAATTTCAAGAATTTAAATCTGAAAATTTCTCTCAAAAAATATTTTCAGAAAAATACAAAAGACGATTTACAGAAAGGGTTTAAACAACTCAAGAAAAGTATTTTCTTCAAAGTTTAACGCAAGAACCAGAAACCCTAAATCGTTTTGCAAAAATCTCAACAATTTCCAGAAAACCCTAGATCCAACAAGTACAGTTCTGGATCCAAAAAAAAAAATTGAGTCAAAGCCACAGCGTATTTAAAGAATCCTAAGGCTCTGATACCACTGAAAGGATTAAAGGCTCAGAATCAAAAAATCACAAAGAACAAGATCTGAAATTAACCACGAAGAAACAATGAAACTTTATTTCAAAAACTGTAAAAATTACAGCAACATATATCAAACTGGAAGAAACATATTATAACTACCAGACACTCTAGATCGTATAAAGAACCACAAAGAAAACCACTTGAGTTACAGAAAACTCTGCCAAACTCAAATAAACGTATACTGATCAACACAAATCAGTATCAAATCACAACCACTAAGATAATACAACTTTTAATCTTTGTTTTTCTGGTAGAAATGTAAAGAAATCATGAAGAACACATAAGGGCGATGAAGAATCTCCTTTAAGAGAAATTAGGGTTTGAGAGAAGAGTCTAGGTTGTCAAAAGTGAGTATTTAGATCGTCTCGCCAGCTTTTCTTTACAAATGGATGGCACAGATCAATCAGAACGGATCCAACGACTTGAATAAAGGCGGTGGAAGTTACTGGATCAAAAACCGGGTCACAGCATTGGGCTTAAGCTGGGTAAAAGAGTGGGCTGCACTCCTGACTTATTCAATGGGCTCATCAATTCCGGTCCATTCAATTTTAATCAGATCAATTGCCCATCATTCTTTGAGGGCTTGATAAGAATATAAGTTTGAGTAGAGTTTGGGGAACTTATATTACTGAGAAATCCGTTAAAGTTCTCACTGAGTTTTGTCGACTTCCCATAAAATATTTCCTTGTTTGATTCCTTTAAAATTTTCTTTTTTTCTACCGTACTCAATTTCTACCATCCACTAAAAGTCAAGTTTACAATATTTGACTTTTAAACCAAATCTTAACATCAATTCTCCTAAAAATCATTATTCATTACAATAAAAACTCTTTAAACAATACCAAACACATAACACTAGACATCTCATCCTTGAATTTATTCAATTGCAGGTTTTGGACAGAAAATGGAATTTTCAGTGCAAGAGAATCAGATTTTTGTGATATTGATGATACATCGATGGGTTTTAGACTTCTGAGATTGCATGGATACAATGTTACTCCAAGTACGGCGAAATTCAAAAAATTAACATAAAATACTATAAAAATAGTTGTAGATACTGATAATGTTTGTAATGGTGTCTTCTCTTAATTGAACAGATGTTTTTGAAAACTTCAAGAAGGATAAAAAATTTATGTGCTACAGTGGTCAAGCATTTGAGTCTCCATCTCCATTATTTAATCTATATAGGGCTTCACAAGTACTATTCCCAGGTGACAAAATTCTTGAAGAAGCCAGGGAATTCACTTACAATTTTTTGCAACAAAGGCTCGCAACCAATCAACTTCTAGATAAATGGCTAATATCAAAACACCTTACTAATGAGGCAAGAAAAGAAACTATTTTAGAAACTCCTTTTCTCTTGGGTATAATATATATTGTCTTTCATATGTTATCTATTTCACAGATCAAGACTGGATTGGACATCCCGTGGTACGCCAACCTACCTCGCGTTGAAGCAAGGTTCTATATAGAGAATTATGGGGTCGACGACGTATGGATTGGCAAGTCATTGTACAGGTTCCCTCTTTGCCCCTTCTATAATTATATATATAAAAAGTGATATTATATGACTCAAAATAATCTCAACGATGTGATGTGTTGTGATGAAACCCAAATTATCACTTTGTTAAATCAATAAAAATGGTAGAAAATATACTTAAACAAAACGAGTAAAGACAATGAACACAAGGAATTTTCGCCATAAGGCAAGAGATTCAAAGTTTTTTTCTCACGGCTTACGGTGTTTGTATTAAGATTTGGGGGGACCATCGGCTTGTTAAGGATAATAACTCAAACCCTTATAAATTGATCAATATTTTTATCTTTATTCGATGTGAAATTTTTATCCCTTAACAAGTCTACATGGTGGCTTGTTTGAGCAAACCGGTCCCGAGATCCATGTATTCATTTTTTTGAGTTTTAATTGGATCGAATTGTTCATTGGAGCTTAATGGGCTCTATTAATACCAAGTTAAGATTTTGGGTTTCATCTTAAAATGTTAATCTTATTAAGAAAAGTAGTCCAAACTCTTATAAATTGATCTATATTATCATTTTTATTCGATGGATTCCTTAATAGTTTGTTCTAAGATCATATGAATCCATTATACTTAGATTACCGATAATAATCGGATGAAGACGCAATTGCCAATTTTATACACAGATTAAAATGACAACAGATGAATTGATTTAGACGAGGTAACAACGGATGATCATTAGGCAACTAGCCAAAGTGATAATAATTTAATGAAGTGTGGAGGGTTTTTTGTGTTGACTAATTGCTTACTTCCACAAGGTGATAGATGTCATTTGAGGGGTTGACCTTAAGGACATCTTTAACGCTCACGATTTGTCTAAGTTTTTTATTCAGTTGACAATCATAAAAATATTAAAATATCTCATGCTACGTCAGAAGGTCCAGCAGAAGGTCTGCAGTCGGACCTTGTTGAAGACTTTTCATATATATATATATTTTTTTTTTTTAATTTGTTGTGTGTCCCTCTCTCTCATCGAATTTCTCTTTCTTCCTAGATCTTTCTCTTCTCTCTCCTCAATCACTTTCTCTTTCTTTCAATTTTACACTGTTCATAGGCTTGACCGACCGTGAGCGTTAAAGATGCTCTAATAGAAATTGGATTTCTTTTCTACTAAGACACCTGCCTGATATATACACAATGTTAAATTTGTGCATTTATAGGATGCCAGAAATTAATGACAATGCCTATATGGAGCTTGCAAAATCAGACTACAATAGGTCTCAAGCACAACATCAGACGGAATGGAACCATATGCAGCAGTAAGTACATAAGGGATACCATATTTGCAATTTCTGTGGCCTAATAAACTCACTTGGAATATATATTTTCCCAGATGGTATGATGATTGCAATATTCAAGAATTGGGGATAAGCAAAAAGCAGCTTCTTCTTACTTATTTTTTGGCCATGGCAAGCATATTTGAACCACAGAGGTCACGAGAAAGATTTGCATTTGCTAAATCACATATTATTTCTAACATGATTACATCTTATCTCAATAAAGAAGATACATCCTCAGAGCAAAGGATTGAATTATTAGCAGAATTCACGAACAACATCAATAGCATGAGTATAAACCGGTACGCACTCTCCGCTCTATATGTCGATAATTGACTATTGAGATATATAATTTGGAACTTTTTTTTCCTCTTTTGTGCAGTTATCATAGTATTCCCCGCAGGCTGATTACTGTTTTGATGGAAACCATAAACCAAATATCAATGGATACATCAGAGTGGATCGGCAGAGATGTCAGCGGCCAACTATATGATGCTGTGAGTTAGGAATTCGGTCCATTTATCCATTTATACGTTTTCCAATGCAGGAACTTTATGCAGGACCATGACACACTCCCCGCGGGGATGACCCCCTACTCACATGAGGGGTGAGATCCACTAGCGGATCTCACAGTAGGTCCCGTCCCCATGTGAGTGGGGGGTCATATCCGCGGTGAGCACCGTAGGGAGAGTAACATAATTCTCAATTTAATTAGTGCTACTGTTTCTCAAAGTCGTTTCAAAAAGGAAATTTATGAATTGGTCGAATTCCTTTTCATTCAAACGAGTTCAAATTCTGCAAAATGGTCTCATAAAATCCTGAAACTTTTGTTCGTTGTTACTTAATTCAGTTACCATTTTTTATTTTTTTTTATGCAGTGGCGGAAAAGGCTTATGAATCTAAATGAAGGGTTGTTCGAAGGTCAAGAAATGGAGCTTATAGTGAGCACATTAAATATTTGCGCTGGTCATATTATTTCCAAGGAGACACAATCGCAGCTCGACTATAAAAATCTCTGTAAGCTCATCAACAAAATTTGTCAGCAGCTTCATGATCTTGAATATCAAAATAAAAAGGTAATTATCAGACAAAATAATTAATTTAAATCGATCTTTTTGAAAGATTTTCCTAGTTTTGTTGTAACTTTTATTCATTTCTTCTAATTTAGGTAAAAGAAATCGACAGCTGCGATATCAAAAAAGGCAAGATTGAATATATGGAAATCGAGCAAGACATGCAGTCTCTCCTGCAATCAGTTCTACAGAAATCTGATGGAATCAATATGGACTTGAAAAAAACCTTTTTAATGGTTGCTAAAGCTTTCTACTACAGAGCCTATTTTACAATGGAAACTATTGAGTTCCACATATCCAAAGTACTCTTTGAGCAAGTTGTATAAGTGATTCTTCCGCGTGTATATCTTCACTATATATTTGTTAAAGTTGGGATTCATAAAAACCTTGTTTCCTATTTTATTTTGTTATTTTATTATACAATCATGTTACTTGTACATAATAACTTACCGATTGAGTTACATACAACACATTTGGCAAACATCCATCACTTTACCAATCACATCATTTCCAAAATCAACAATCACAATTGCGCCAACACACAATCGATAAATCACTAGGTAAATCAATATGTACAACAAGAATAATTCTTTATCATAACATATTTACTAAAAATTGTCGACTGGGGCTATTCAAACAATTGAGATTAAACCCATTTATATACAAACATTCTTAAAAAAAACTTAATGTGCATGAATCGTAATTAATTAGTTTAAACTAGTGAGATGCATGCATTGTTTGTTTTAGGAATTAACTTGTTTTGTCCCACGTTGGGTTAGGAATTGATTGTAGATGTCCTACATAGAAAATGAATCAGTTTTTTTTCTTAAGCAAAGAGGATTTGTGTTGCCCTATTGTACATAATAGAGTTACAGTATGATTTACATATATATGTGATGCAAAAAGACAGTGGAGTAGGGTATTTTTTTTTTTTTTTTTTTTTTTTGTACAATACAAGAAACGAAAGCGATTGAGACAACATTTAGCGGCAACAAAGATGTCGTGCTGAAAATAACCTAAATGTGACGACATATTATGTCATCTATTAATCAAACCAATAACGACGACAATAAATGTCATCGTTGTACATTTAACAATTAGTGATGACAAACATTGTCGTCCCTATTACGGTGGCCTTTAAAAACGACATATTGTTGTCGCCGATTTTTTACTTAAAAGCGATGACGGTCGCTTTTTTCTTCTCCCTAGGCAGGATTATTTCCCTCCAAATTTTTTATTCCTACCAAGTCAATAGGAACGACTATTTTAGGTTTCATAGAAATTAAGTCGTCGCTAATGGTTCACTGTATATCAGAACACCAATCACGAAAATTGACATTTTTAATACTTCCTCTAGCGTGTTGGCGTGTTTTCTTCACTCTACATCACTCTTTGTACGTGAAGTGTTATGTTTCTTTCCTTGAAGCTTGAATCGGAGCATTAAAAACTTAGGTGGTGTCCTCTTTGTATTTCATTTTCTATTTTTATTTTTGAAAATGTTTTCTATTTTTTATTTTCATTTCCTATTTTTAAATATGCTGAAAACTCGTTTTGTTTGCTATTTCTGAAAACTGTTTCTAAAAATGAAAAACTGAAAAACATGTTCTGTTTGAAATTTTACAGAATGCTACTTTGATTATTTATAATTAATTTGCATGTGGGTTGAATTATAAAAAATAAAAAAATAAAAAAAATTATCTTTTGAATATTTACTTTCTATTATAAAAAAATTAGCTTATCTAATTTTTATTGGACTGATTTAATAATGACTAGAAAAATATTATAAAAATTGATAAAGTCATTAATGATCAAGTTCCAAAAATATTATAAGAAATTAACTTATCTAATTATTGTTGTCACATTCATGTTCAAGTCACAATTAAACATGAGTTTATGTAAACAAAATGGATGCAAGTGGTCCTAAACCAAAATAATCACATATAGAGTCCATGTTTTCAAAGAATACCGAAGTCAGGTGAGAGAATTGAAGAAACTTATAGTTTCTGTATTTAATAATAAAACCAAAAAGCTGCTCCTCATGTTTTCACACATCCATATATAAAGAAAATAACTACCAAAAACCCTAACCATGCAAAAGGACTAATTTGTCCTTTAAGTAATAAAAATAGAATCATGGAAAGAATTAAATAAATAAATCAACAGAATAAAATTGCAAGTGGACATCAATTGAAAGAATTATGGACGTTAATGCGTTCCTTTTCTCGGCCCTCTAAGTAAGAAAATGCCACGTTTTGGACTCCATCATGCTCCCGGGTGTGAGAAGGCTTCGACCTCGAAGCGTCATCGGTGTCCCCATCAGATGAAGTATCACCATGAAATAGAACTGGATGTTTGACGTTAAAAATGTCAGCAATGCAAATATGGCTTGGAAGCTTGAACCGGTAAGCATTCAGATTAATCTTCTAATTAATCTCGACTGGACCAATCTTGCGAGAAGACAGTTTATTATATTCATGAGCAGGATACCTATCTTTGGTGAGGACAGCCCAAACAAAGTCTCCAACCTCAAACTCAACATGACGGCGGGATGCATCAGCCTCACATTTATACTTGGCGGTTGAGTCGAGAAGCTTGGCACGGGTTGCCTCGTGAACCTGCTGTAAGGAGGACACAAATTCAGTTGCGAAACCCTTGGTGCGTGAAGGAGAAGGTAACCCAACAAGATCCAAAGGACCACTCGGAACCAAGGAATAGACCACTTCAAATGGGCAATGACCCGTGCTGCGGTTAATGGCCAGATTATGAGCAAACTCACCTTGACTGAGCTTTTGATCCCAAGATTTGATATGGTCCCCAACCAAACAGCGTAAAAGATTAACCAAGGAGTGATTAACGACTTCTGTTTGACCATCTGTCTGTGGATGATACGCACTACTAAAATTCAGATCGGTGTTAACTGAGCACTAAAGGGTGCGCCAAAAGTGACTGAGGAAGCGAGTGTCGCGATCTGACACAATAGACAAAGGTAGCCCATGTAATCGGTAAATCTCACGAAAGAACATCATGGCAACATGACGGGCATCAGCGGTGCGCTAACATGGAATGAAATGAACCATTTTGGAAAAATGATCCACGACCATGAAAATGGAATCATTGCCACGTTGAGTACAGGGCAAGCCAACCACGAAGTCCATGCTAATATCGGTCCAAGGCTGTGAAGAAATGGGTACAGGGCAATACAGGCTAGCATTCGTGACATGTCCCTTCTCAACTTGACATATCCTGCACCGCTCCACAAAGCGAGAGACATCACACCGAAGCCATGTCCAAAAGAATGTTCGACTAACGAGTTCGACCGTACGGTCGCGACCTACATGGCCAGCTGAATGGAGCTCGGTAACTATTTTATCTCGTAGGCTACAAGAGGGAATGCACAGTTGCAGGCCATGAAAGAGAAACCCATCAGTCTGGTGGAACTTGGACTCAGCACCTACCCGTAATTGATCCAACACCGAACAGAAAAATGAATATGTCGCATAAAGGTCTCGAAATGTGTCAAAGTCAACAACAGTGGTCCGCATATCAGTCAGCAAGGAATGGCGGCAACTCAAAGCATCGGCCATGCGGTTCGTGGCTCCAGACTGATGTCGAATCACAAAAGTAAATTGCTGGATATAAGAAGCCCAAGTTGCATGACTAGAGGAAACAGAATCTTGGGAAGATATGGCTGCGTTCTCTTGGGCGTTTTCCAGCTGTTTTCCGTTTTCCATTTTCCGAAAACGCGGAAAACGCGTTCTCTTGCGCCGTTTTCGGAAAAAAATTTCGAAAATGTTTTCAAAATTTGTAAAGGAAATGGAAAACGTGAAAATCACGTTTTCCGCGTTTTCCGAAATTTTTGTCTTGTAAGTGGAAAACGCGCGTTTTCCACTTAAAAAAAAATTAAAATAATCAAAAAAAATTGAAATTTGTCAAAATTTATCATTTTTAATTACATTATTGGTCCCTAATTTTCAAAACTTGTCATTTCAATCCTCAAATTTTGAAATTTCTTTCGAAAATATCCTAATTTATTTGCAATTTAAGTTCCTCAACTTCAGATTTTGTTGCACATTAGTTCACAAATTTTACTTTTCTTTCAATTTAGTTCTTTTCGTATTTGCTTTATAGGTCATTGTCTTCAAACATGTATAACTTTTGATGTACAACTCCGAATTGCACTATGTTTTTTGCGTAGAACTCCAAATTCAACCATCTTTCTGATGATGTATCATGTGCTTAATTATTAAACATTTCTTTTTTACTTTTGTATTGTAGACACTTATTTTGTAAGGGCATAATAAATTAACGTAAATTAATTTTTGCAAATTTTATTGAAACTTAAATTTTAAACGTTATGAGTGCTTATTAGAAGGATGTATCTATATAAAGTATTAAATGGAACGATTACTTTAGAAGGGAAAATTACTACTCAAATGTTGAACGATTACTTTAGAAGGGCAACATGAATTTTTGAACTTTTTTGGTATAACCAAATTGTGTGATAGGTGTTATTTCATTTATTTTTGTTGTGTAACTCAAAATATGATATCTTTATTTCATTTATATTCACAAACAATATGAAATAATTTTCTTCAAAATTTTAAACAGAACGCGTTTTCCAGTTTTTCATTTTCGAAAACAGTTTTCAGAAATAACAAACCAAACGCGTTTTCAGCAATTTCGAAAAAAGTCAAAAAAAATGGAAAACATCAAACATTTTCGAAAATGAAAACAGGAAACTGAAATATAAAGAGAACGCAGCCTACATGTTTCAGGGCCTCATGATCAATGTATAAAACAAACTCTGGTTGAAACAAATAATGGCGCCAGTGGCGAACTGCCTGAACCACGGCATAAAATTCGACATCATATGTGCTATAACGACCCTGAGGACCAAATAACTTCACACTAAAATAAGCAATATGGCGTCCGCTCTGACTCAACACCGCACCAATGCCGACTTTCGAAGCATCACAATGCAACTCGAAAGGTATAGAAAAATCGGGTAATAGAACAGGGGCTGTAACCAACTTTAGTTTAATCTGATTAAAGGCGTGGTCTGCCTCAGGAGTCCAACTAAATTGTCCCGAACACATACAATTTGTAATGGGGGACATGATAGAGCTAAAGTGAGGAATGAAACGCCGATAGAAAGAAGCTAAACTATGGAAATTCCGAACCTCAGTTACAGTGCGCAGGCTTGGCCACTACTGTACTGCCTCTACCTTAGCCAGATCAACAGAAACTCCATCCCCAGAAATTATATAACCCAAAAATAGAACCCGATCTGCTAGAAATATACATTTCTTCTTTGTAGCAAAGAACTTCTCAGCCCGCAAGACGGTCAAGACAGATCGCAAGTGACCCAAGTGGTCCTCAAGATTCTGGTTGTAGATGAGAATGTCATCAAAATAGACGACAACATATTTACCAATGAAGGGACGGAGGGTCTGGTTCATAACCCATATGAAGGTGCTAGGGGCATTTGATAACCCAAACGGCATGACCAATCACTCGAAGAGGCCTTCCCACGTCTTAAAAGCAGTCTTCCACTCATCCCCTAGTCGGATGCGAATTTGGTGATAACCACTCTTCAAATCCAATTTGCGAAAAATCACGGCACCACTCAACTGATTCAACAAGTCATCCAGACGCGGAATAGGAAAACGATAACGAACCGTGATCTTATTAATTGCTCCGCTATTCACACACATTCGCCAACTTCCATCCTTTTGGGAATTAGGAGGCCATGCACCGCACACGGGCTCAAACTTTCTTGGATATGCCCCTTTGCAAGAAGCTCCTCTACCTGTCGTCGCAACTCCTCATGTTCGCGAGGGGCTCATACGATAATGAGGCCGGTTTGGGAGTGAGACACCCGGCACAAGATAAGTGTGGTGCTAGATATCGCGTAAAGGGGGAAAACTCAATTGCAAATCGGAAGGAAATACATCTGAAAATTCTGACAGTAGCGGTAGAACAAGTAATGGTGTGTCTGGGACTAGGGCACATTCCTTTCCAAACAACATATACACAACATGAGAAGTTTCCATCTCGCGTTCAAGAAGACCACGCGATAGTAGATTGGTACTATCCCCAACAGAGGACGTAGAAAAGGGATCCTTGCTGGATAGTAACACAATTTTGGCGCCATCAAAGACAAAATTGTAAGTGTTTTTCCGTCCATCATGAAAAACGTGCCTATCAAATTGCTACGGTCGACCCAGAAGTATATGACAAGCATCCATCGGAACCACATTGCACCAAATACGATCTGCATAATTGTTTCTAATAGATAAAGACAACAAGACACGTTGATCAACATTAAACTAATTCCCTTTTGTAACCAAGCAAGGCGATAAGGTTTAGGATGAGGCTCGAGCATGAGGCCCAATTTTTGAACAGCAATAGCGGCAACAACATTCTCACGACTTCCCGAGTCAATAATAAAATGCCAAACACGGCCCTGAACTGTACAAGTAGACTGAAAAATATTTGAGCGGAGCCAATTTACAGTATCATCCCTAGGTGCCAGAAAAGCATGTCGTAAAACCAAGGATTGCCCAACATCCCCCACAAAAGAAACCTCCGGAACATCCATATTCACCCCTACGTCAAACACAGGAGAGTCATCATAAAGAACCCCATCCTCTCCATTTTCCAATAATGCCTTTTTACCTCGTGCATGTGGACAAGCACTTTTCCTATGACCCCATTCACCACAAGAAAAACATTGAATATTAGTTGAATTTCCACGAACATAGGAGGGATTAATGATACCTGTCGAAGAAACACCAGTAGGGGCGCTGTTGGTGTTTGCAGGTGAAATCCCGCCCCGCAAACCTCCAAATGGTGCCATAGTGGTGGAGGGGTTTGACCCTCGTCTAGTTTCCTATTTCTCCAAGAGTAACGCTCATTGATGGGTGTCGGAGACAGAATGTGGAGTGAAAAGGTTCAGCACATCTTGAAAATTAACCCGTAAACCCCCAATATAGGTAACAAGCTGATCATCCGTCTTGCGAGTGTCATTAAGAGCAACAAGCTGAAACAATTCTTCAGAACATTCATTCATAGTGCGAGAACCTTGTTTCAAATGCTGTAGGAGCTGATACAATATACGGGTGTAATTAAATGGAAGGAATGCCTTGTGCAGGTGACACTTCATTTGGGGCGAAGATTTTATTGTTGTTTTGCCTTGATGGTTGCGGGTGGACTTTAATTGTTGCCACCATGCACCTGCACGGCCACGGATTCACGTGGAGACGAAAGGAACATACCGCTCATTCGGAACGCCTTTGAAGTCCAGAACCTCCTCAACAACAAACAACCAATCCAAAAAATCATCCGGTTCTACTCCTCCCTGAGATTCTGGAAGATCAACTCTAAAGCCTGTGTCCCACCTGTGATTATCTTCTCCTCTCCGTGAAGGTGGTCTGTGAGGGTCTAAGGCAGCAAAGGGATTTACATCAGAATCTGTTTCTATGTCGGAACTGGACAGCGAGGTGCGAGGGCTACCCCCACGCGGAATTGGTTGTGGACGTTGGTGACCCCTACCTCAGCCAGCCCCAACTTCAACCTCACGACGTAGTCTGCGAGCAACCCCTTCATGTACTGGTGGTTCACCGTGTAGATTTCCGTTGAGAATTCCCACAAGTTCATCCTGTTGAGTTCTCATTGCAGCTAACTGTTGTGCCAACATATCAACTTGTTGGTGAATCTGTGTCATCTCCTCTTGACGTTGACGATCATCTGCCATAGCATCTTGAGCAGCAACCGAACTATTGGAGGCATGCTTGGAACGTAATCCTTGTCTATGATACCAACTGATGTAGGCGGAAGCGTATAGATCAAGAAAATTTAACACAAACCCTACTCGTTGATTCATAGAATACTGAGGTCGGGTGAGAGAATTGAAGAAACTTAGGTGGCGTTCTATTTGTATTTTATTTGTATTTTCATTTTCGAAAATGTTTTGTGTTTCCTATTTTTATTTTTGTTTTCAAATTTCCTGAAAACGCGTTTGGTTTGTCATTTCTGAAAACTGTTTTTAAAAATGAAAAGCTGAAAAATACGTTCTGTTTGAAATTTTACAGAATACTATTTAAATTATTTTTAATTAATTTACTTGCAGAATACTACTGACTCAAACTTAAATTTCCTTTCACAATACACTGAAAATATGGTTACATACAACACACTAATGTGAGCATTAAGAGTCTATATTAACACAGTTTGATCAGGTTCGGAATTTGAGGAAGCTCTAGTTCTATTAAAATCCAGAAAATGCAAGTTCTTTCAAAACCATCAGAGTCCATTTATCAAGGTATTTTTTTGAAATATAAAAACAAGAATTTTCACTTAATTTTTTTTTTTTGTAATGTTGATATTGAATTCAATAAAACTTTATTTAAGCTTAGTTCTAAGTTAGGATAATTCTAAAAAAAAAATCTTTATTTAGGCTTAGTTCCAGGTTAGGATTAAAAAAAAAAAAAAAAAAATTTATATTAAGCTTAGTTCCAAGTTAGGATAATTCTTAAAAAAAATAATAAAAAAAATTCCCAAAACGCGTTTTCAGCGTTTTGAACATTTTTTGCTGAAATACACAAAAAAAACGCCCAAAACGAGGTTTTGGGCGTTTTGCGTTTTGTGTACAAATTTTTTTTTTTTTTCAAAATGTGTTTTCGAAAATGGTAAAGAGAACGCGTTTTTAGTGTTTTCGAAAATAAAAACAGAAAACGACCTCAAAATAGCAAAGAGAACAGTGCCAGTTTCTGTATTCAGTAATAAAACCAAAAAGCTGCTCCTCATGTTTTCACACATACGTATATAAAGAAAATAACTACCAAAAACCCTAACGATGCAAAAGGACTAACTTGTCCTTTAAGTAACAAAAATAGAATCATGGAAAGAATTAAATAAATAAAGCAACAGAATAAAATTGCAAGTGGACATCAATTGAAAGAATTATGGACGTTACTGCGTTCCTTGTCTCGGCCCTCTAAATAAGAAAGTGCCACGTTTTGGACTCCATCACTATTGAAGTGAGATCATCTCAAAGTTCATATAGGTGAAGTTATTCAAGTACCTTTGTTACATTTAGAGATACGTGTAATACTAAACCTCATTAAGAGTTTTGAGAAACTCAAACTTTCAATAGTAATATCCAATAATACTAAAACTTCATTAATAGTTTTTAGAAACTCAACCATCCAGCTATAATCTACAGGACCTTCATCTAGGATAGGTATATGTTTGGAAAAATGTTGAAGCTCTTCTCCAAAAGATTGATTATGAAAAGAAGCAATCATAAGATATGTAGTTTTACCATCTTTAGGAGATCCCATGAGAATAAGAGTTGTTAGTCATGGGTTAATCATTGCTTATTTTTTGCAAGTTTGTTTACTTGTCTTTTTAGTCATATCCCAACATCAATTTATTATTGATAGGATTAGTCTTCCATAATGTTCTGATTATTAATTGGTGTAGTGTCATTTATATCCTCATTTGTCCATGAATAAAATCATCTAACTCTTTTCAATATTTACTACTATTTTTCCTATATTTACTACTATTTTTCCTATCAAAGTCTACATCTTTAACAGTTTTCTCTTGGCTTTTACTGAGGGTGGACAAAAAAAGGGGAAACGAGAGAACTGAACCGGAACAGAATAAAAAAAAAAACCCCGAAACTAGTTAGTTCTTTAGGAGGAAAATGAGAACTGAAATCGAATCGAAATCAAGAAATGAAGAACCAAAAATCAATCAGTTCCTATTTGAAAATCGAAAATCGAACATTCTTAATTTAAAAATTAAGCCCACATGATACTTTTGACAATTTCTGTGCCCATAATACTTTTGACAATTTCTGTGTTGCTTTACATGACAGAGTGTACAAATCCAACTTATTTAGATGTATTATGATAATTTTTGAATTGTTCATATTATGTTGCATCTTACATGTAATTCTGTGTACCAATTTTAGAAGATTGAATGTCTGGTCTCTCACTCACACTGATTCAGTGCATCTTTGTGGCTTTTGAATCTTTGTGGATTTATATCTTAGTGGAACTACAGTGGCATTAAAACTTGCAACAGGTGATATCTTTTAAATTCTGCATTATATGCTGCTATTTGTTTTCAATCCCTTTTTCTCTCCAAAATCTCTCCGTTAAAGCCTACTCTTGGACCCCAAACCTTACCGTTGTCCAGGATTTCTTTAGAATCCAGGAATCTGAGGGAGCTTGGGCTGACCCATAGTAGGTTGAGGGATATACTGGAAGGACATTTTTCAGTTTATTAGCTCTTTGTGATTTATTAATTAGTCTGATTATTGTTGTTGATCTTGATCACCTTGATTGCCTTACTGCTTAGTAATTACTTTCTGAGACTGTGTGTCTTATAATTTGATCTTTGTGGAATATTTATGATTACTTGGAACCTTTTGTGATTATATCCTGCATTATTTTCTGTCTGCCTGATTATTGTTTGAAGGAATAAAGCCTCAATTCTTGATAAAAATTTTCTTTAAATTCTTTTAGTCATTACTTCAATGGCTACTATAAAAGTAGATGTTGAAGTATGGAATGGAAAAGGAGATTTTAATCTCTGGAGCCAGAAAATGAAGACTTTATTACTTCAAATGAAGTGTGCTAAAGCCATTGATCAATCTTGGCTTTTAAATTTACCTCAGGATAGACAAATTGAAATGGATGAAACTGCATGGAGTACTATTTTTCTTCATCTATCTAATAATGTGATTAGACAAATAGGAAAAACTAAAACAGTTATGGCACTTTAGGATAAGTTAGAAGAAGTTTATGATACTGTCTCTTTGCCTGATAAGTGTTTTTTGTGGAAACAATATTTTTCTTTTAAGTTTGATCCATCTAAAGATGTGGATGATAATATGAATATGTTCACTAAGATCACACAAAGTCTTTTAAATTGTGATGAGAAATTAACTGATGAACAAAAGGTTGTCTGTTTACTGAATGCTATGGGTGATAAGTTCAAAGACCTTAGGAATGCTCTGGAATATGGTGGGCATAAATCGACTACAGAAATTGTTCACACACTTCACTTAAGAAATTGTGATGAGAAATTAACTGATGAACAAAAGGTTGTCTGTTTACTGAATGCTATGGGTGATAAGTTCAAAGACCTTAGGAATGCTCTGGAATATGGTGGGCATAAATTGACTACAGAAATTGTTCACACTTCACTTAAGAATAAGGAACTTGAATTCAAGAATAATCCTAAAGAAGCCTATAATGTTATAGAAACTTCAAAGAAAAGGAATTCTTTTAGAAACAATAAGTCTGTGAGTAATTTCAATAAAAATTGGAATGCTTCTAACAATAATAGGAACTAAAATAGTGAGAACAGTAAGCCTGCAAAAGGAAACTTTCAAAATAAATTCAATTTCAATAGGTCTAATGACAGCACCTATAGAGGTCAGAATAACCCCAGGAACCAGACCAATTTTAGAGGGTATGAGAATCCTAGAGGTCAAGACAACTTTAAGAACCAAAATAATTCCAGGGGGCAAGATAACTCTGGGGGATTAGACAATATAAATAAACCCATACTTTGCTTTTATTGTGGCCATCCTGGACATCACATTAAAAGTTGTTTCAAAAGAAAAAAGAAGTAGGAACCAGCAACCAAACTGAAGCTGCAGTTCAAGATAATAATGGTGTGGTATATATTACTACTGAATCTGATAATAAGCATGAATGGATACTTGATTCTGGTTGCACTTTTCATATGTGTCCTAAAAGAAATTTGTTTTCTGATTTCAGTAGTGATTGTAATGGTTCTGTAAAACTTGGAAACAAATGTGATTTGTGATGTAAGAGGAACAGGTAACATTCTGTTGAAACTTGAAAATAACAAGACTTTGGTCTTGAATCAAACTAGATATGTACCTGACTTGAAAAGAAACCTGATTTCACTTGGTGTGCTTGATTCTGAATCCTATGAGATTAGATTACATAAAGGTTATCCATCTATTTTTAAAAGTAATCTTATACTTTCCTGCACTCCCAAAATAAATGGAATTTATGTGTTAAATTCTTATCCTATATGTGCTAAGTCCTTTAATGCTATTTCTGAAATTGACAAAACTGTTTTGTGGCATAAAAGACTTGGTCACTTAGGAGAAAAATGTTTAAAATTGCTTGAAAAGAAAGGTGTCTTTGGTAAAGATATCTTACAAAACTTGATCCTGAGAGAAATGTGTTTTGGGAAAGCAGAAAAGAAACTCTTTTGGAAAAGTGATTCATAAATCAAGTGACATTCTTGAATATTTACATACTGACTTGTGGGGTCCTGCCCCAATTAATTCTGTTTCAGGCTTTAGATACTTCCTACTTATAGTTGATGACTATTCTAGGAAGACTTGGATTCATTTGTTAAAAACTAAGGATGCTACTGTGTGGATGTTTAAAAATTGGACTACCTTAGTTCAAAATTTGAAAGAAAGAAAGGTTAAAATTATCAGAACTGATAATGGTCTTGAGTTTTGTAATCAAGATTTTGATTCTTTTTGTAGCAGTTTAGGTATTCTTAGGCACAGGACTGTTGCATACAGTCCACAGCAAAATGGGATTGCTGAAAGAATGAATAGAACTCTTTTAGAAAGAACTAGGTATGTTTTGCTTGATTTTAATTTGCCAAAAATCTTTGGGGTGAACCAGTCCAAACTGCTTCATATTTGATTAATCTTTCTCCTTGCAGTACTATTGATTTTAAAATTCCTGATTAAATTTGGAACAATTCTCTTCCAAATTTTTCAAAACTAAAAATCTTTGGGTGTGCTGCATACTCACACCAAACTGAAACTAAACTTGATTCCAGGTCTCTGAAATGTGTTTTTCTGGGGTATGGAGAAGGAGTCAAGGGTTACAGGTTGTAGGCAAAGAACAGGGAGGTTACAGAGTTATTTTAAGTAGATCTGTTGTTTTTAATGAAAAATTTTTCCCTTGTAAAGATGAAATTTTATCTGACCCTATTAGTGAAAAAGATTTTCTTACCTTTGAACTGAGTGCAGACCATTTGAGTGATGAAAATGATCTGCCCAATACTTAGTTTCAGGTGGAGCAACCCCTCACATTCTCCAAATATTACTTCTGATCATCTTTCACAAAATACTGTACCTATTCCTGAAAATATTTTTGATACTAAAACTGAAATTGATTTAAATCTTTAAATTATCACTTAGCTAGGGATAAAACTAGGAGGGAGATTAGACCTCCTGCTAGATTTGATGATCCTGATTTTGTTGTCTGCCTTTACATATTCTGAACCTTTACTTTATGAACTTGAATAATTTGAAGAAGTAATGTTTTCACCTAATTCTAAATTGTGGCTTGCAGCCATGCAAGAAGAGATGGATTCTCTTATAAAAAATGGCACTTGGACTTTAGTTAATAAACCTGTTAATACTAGGGTCATAGATTGTAAATGAATTTTTAAAATAAAAGAAAGTTACTCAAAAGCTATAAAACCTATATATAATATAAGGCTAGACTTGTAGCTAAATGTTTTTCTCAAAAGGAAGGTATAGATTATAATGAAATTTTTTCACCAGTTGTTAAATATACCTCCATTAGAATTTTATTTGTTCTAGTTGCTCAATTTGATTTGGAACTAGAACAAATGGATGTTAAAACTGCTTTCTTGTATGGTTCTTTAGATGAAACTATTTACATGCATCAACAAAAAGGTTTTGAAAATTTTGGTAAATCTGATTTGGTATGTTTGCTTAAAAAATCTCTATATGACTTAAAACAAGTTCCAAGACAATGGTATAAGATATTTGATTCTTATATTCGAAGTCTTAACTTTCAAAAAAGTTAATATGATTCCTGGTTTTATTATAAGAGTGGTAATTCTGATTTTATGTACTCGTTATTATATGTTGATGACATGTTAATTATTGGCCCAAATATGTATGAGATTAACCTGCTTAAAATAAACTGCAGTCTAAATTTGAAATGAAATATTTAGGACATGCTAAAAGAATTATAGGTATGCATATATTAAGGGACAGGCATTCTGAAAACTTGTTTTTGAATCAAAAATATTACATTGAAAATGTTTTAAATAGATTTAATCTATCTGATTCTAAACCTGTTTTTCTGCCTTTTCCTGCACATTTTAAATTGTCATCTGAACATTCCCCTAAATCTGTTGAAGAAGAACTTAAGATGAAAAATGTGCATTACTCTAATGCTATAGGATCTGTTATGTATCTTATGGTGTGCATTAGACCTGATATTGTTTTTGCTGTCGTGTTCTTAGTAGATTTATGAGTAATCCTGGTGAACTGCATTGGGAAGCTGTGAAATCTCTTCTAAAATATCTTAAAGGGTCTGCAAGACTCAGTTTAGTATTTTCTAAAACCAAAAATGATTTCAAATTAAAGGAATTTGTAGATTCAGATTTTGCAGGTAATGTAGATAATAGAAAATCAACTTCTGCATATTTCTTTACCTTGAATTGTTGTTGTATTAGCTGGAAATCTCAGCTACAAAAACTTGTTGCATTGTCTTCAACTGAGGCAGAATATATTGCTGCCACAGATGCAGTAAAAGAATGTATATGGCTGAAAGGTTTGCTATCTGAAATTGCCTGCATTGATAATTCTACTATTAAACTCTGGACTGATAGTCTTAGTACATTATATTTGTGCAAAAATCCTGTCTTTCATAACAGGTCAAAACATATTGATCTGAAATTTCATTTTATTAGGGACATAACTGAAAAATGTATAGTTAAACTTGTTAAAATTCCTACACATTTAAATCCTGCAGATGTAGGAACAAAGATAATTCCTATTAATAAATTTAAGGATGCTTTAAATTCTTTACAACTATTAGAATTTTGATACTGTTGCGTTTGTGTTTTGCAGTATTGGTGATTCAATTGAGATGGAGAATGTAAATGCAATCGAATCAGCCCAAGTGTTTAGTCCAAATAGCCTTGTTCAATTGGAACCCAAAAGAATTAATCAGCTGGACCAAATGTTGATGCCCAAATGCAGAAGCCTGAATATTATCAATATGGATTGAATGTTTGGAGCCCAACTCATGACCCGGTTCATTGGCCCAATATATCACCGCCCTTTTATTTTATACCGTTGGATCATAACAGAAATCATCCCAGTCGTCCACCAGATGATAAGGCTTGCTGATGACTCTTCAATCCTCACTTTTCCAAAAACGTCTCCTCTGGTCTCTCAGATTCTCTCTCTCTTAGTCTCTGTGTCTTCTTCGTTTTCAGAAGAAGAAATCTCTGATTTCTCGCAATATATTTTGTGATTTTTTTTTTATATTGATTCTTTGGGCATAATCAGTTATCATCTTTGTGGTTAATTACAGTGTTGATTCTGTAATTTCTTTGTGGTTTTATGCAAGTTCTTTGAGATTATTCTGAATTTTAGATCAGGATTTGAATCTGTAATTTTTATTTTATACTTTACGATTTATTCTGAGTAATAAAAGTTTTCTAAAGTTTTATGTTTAAATTGTATTTTGTATATTTTTGTGGTTGATTCTGAGCCTTCATTCCATAACATTATGTTTATTCAAAGTTGAATTTTTTAACAAAAGAACCAAACAAAGAACCGAAACCAAATCGAAACAAGAATTATTCGGTTCTTGAGTTTTGAGAATCAGAGCCGAAACCAAAACCGAACTGAAATTTTCGGTTCCAATTCCGATTCCCTCAATAACCGAACCAAAACTCGAAAAGCCCAGCCACAGCTTCTTTTTTTTTTTTTTGATGAAAACCCAGCCTCAGCTTTTACTATCATTTCATATACACATTGAAATGGCTTCCTCTTTTGTAATGGTTTCTTGACTTTGAAGTACTAGCAAGGAAACGCTATTTATGTTTCCATTAAGATGAATTTTCGAAAGGGCATTCTACCAATGACGATGAAATAATGTGTTCCTGTAATAATTTTTTCATCAAATACTTTTGTTTGCACTAAAAAGCAAAAGTCAAGTTAAGCCTTGTTAAAATTCTCATCAAACAATCAATTAGCAGAGTTACAGCTAATTGTCTTAAAATCTAATTAACACAAGATGTGAAACACTATAAATTAGGATAATATATGAACTCATAATAAATCATAGACTTATAATTTCATACTGCCCATTTTAAATTCGACTTTATATCACAATTAAGCTGCATTTCAAATTATAATTAAAATCATATATGAACGTTTTGGCCACTAAATAGCATCCAGTATTGGCCAGAAAAAGGGTTAAGAACAAATTTGTGAAACGAAAAAAATAATAATAATAATAACTATCCGAATTTAAAGTCATGTTCAGGTTACTAGAAACTCGATTTTCTGGGAGGAACTTAGTAAAGAGGAATGCCTCCACCAGAATACTCAACCTCCTGAAAACAAGAAACACATTCATGTCAATGCAGGTTTCAGTAACACAAGCCTACATCTATTTTAAGTCAAGATCGTCCAACATGACCATATATATCACTACAAAACTGAATTTAGGCATTCCAGTGTCAAAAAAAAAAAAAGTTGGAACTCAACGTGTAAAAGACATTAGACATTGGGGACCACAGATGCAAATTTTCCTCTATGATATATGAAGTGTTTATTCTTCGCAGCTTCTATCCATACCCAGAGATGCAATTTCCTCCATTACCCAAAACATTTGTAAATACAGAAAAAGCCAATAAGACCACCCCATTAAAAGATCAAAATTATTGCGGCTGAAGTATTGTAACCATGAACAAACAAAATCTAAAGGGACTGCTAGCGATTAAAAAAAGAACTTTTCAATTTCTTGCCTAGTCCAAGGATTGTATTCGTGGTCATTATGATTAATCAAATGACTCAAGTTAACAAGTGGAGATCTTCTGTTACATGAACTGTTGCTCCTTGACAGCCAACAGGTGAAATCTCTCCCATGGGAGGTATGAGGCAACAATAACATTCTGAAACTGGTCTGTTTTACAAGAGCTTACTTCCACAACCAACTATTAAAACTCGTCCTTACCACATACAGAGCTACCTCACAGGTATTTGCAGTAACTTTAACTCTTGAAGCCATAAATAAACATCAAATTCTCAACGAAATGGTGTCTCCTCTACGTTGAGCGAAACCTGCGAGCTTCGATTTTCCTAGCGTTACTTAAAATCCATAATTTAGCAAGTCCTCATCAATCCACTTGCATACAAGCCTTCAATTTTCATATAATTCTAAGAACATACTTTAGGTTATTAAAATTAAATCAAAATTGAAGATAGATTCCTCAAAAAACAGGATATATGGTACCTTCATGGTCAGATTAGAACCAGGAATTGTAAAGATTTTTTTCTTTTCTTCCCCTTGAAATGGAGCATTATAAACTTAGTATCTTATTATTACTTACTCAATTCATCATTGTCCTATTTTCCAATATCTGTTAAACTCTCTGCCCTGAAAGGGTTATGGTGTAGTATCGCTTGATCTCATAATTACAGCCGCAAATTTCATATGAAAAGGTAAAAACTTGGCTTTATAATCCTATGTTCTACATCTTCCCCTTGAGTAAAACAAAAAAGATCTTTTACAGCAATAAATGAAATAAACAATCGAACCTGAGCAGGGGGCAAGGATGAAACCCAATCCGATACATGAGTTGGAAGAAGACCCAAAGTATTCAGCTGCCAACAACAGGCAAAATTTGGTTGGCTTTGAAGCATTTCTACGGTAAACTTTAAAATGACATGCACAATGTTAAAAAGAGACCAACCTTCCAGATGCCCAGTCCTAAACCAACCAAGTTAAGAGCAATAAATACTAATTTAGGCACTAGGAGATCCACTCTACTGTCCTTGTAAGGCTCAAAAACTGTCAATAAAAGCAATGACAGTCAGCATGGTTTAATCACAGAAGAAACATAAACATTAGAAGCCAACAGAAGTTTCGAAATTATACAGAAACATCATAAAAAATATAATACTAAAAGTCATAGATTAGCTCATAGTTCACCCAAAAAAAATAAATTATTAAGCTTATGGAGATCAAAATTAGATTTTTTGCAGATTTTGATAAAAGTTGATAAGATGTGTGGTTAAAAAGCTATGGGACACAAAATTTATGTGATTGTGATTAATTGTTGATTTTGATTTTTATAAAAATCTAGATCAAACAAGGGCTAAAAAGAAATGGCAATCCACAAAAGTATCACTGTCAGGTTTACATAATATCTGAGCAAACTATAGAGCGAGCAAACAAGAACTAAACTATTTATGCAATTTCATACCAAAAAGCTTAAAGATTTAAAGGTATACATGCAGATACACAGAATGCAAACACACAATTTTTTCATAACCAAAGTAAAGAAACCCCACAAGCAATATACACTTGAAATTCCACACCCCATAGAGCTACAAACTTTAAAAAATACAACTAATAAGAACTCATGAATACATTTTATGCATAATATATTTACTTATACTGTTCCTCTTAAATTGTGCTTTTCTATGACAAGTATATGTCAAATGTCAATTGAGAACTACTAAAACTTCTCTGGACATGGGTCTTTAATTCATCAAGTGAAGAATTATTAAAGGTGAAATAGACAAGCAATAGTTTAAAAGGTGGCTGTGAATCAGTAGTATAGGGTAAAAATAACTTTCACCTTTCCCAACCCCTCGAAGAGCATTTATGGGTTGCCAAAGAGCTGAGAATGTGATACCAATGCTAAAGAGATGAACCGTGCTTCCTGACATCCACATCATGAAGCCCATCATTAACAAGTTCTTAAAAGGTGCTTGTGCAACTTCCCATGCTTTCTATTCACGTAAAATAAATATATTAGTAATCAGATTGATATCAAACCCTCCAAAGACAAGCTACGAACATAAAAATTTAGCGAGGACCTAAAAAGATCTCTAGTTCTTAATAAAGATAATTTAGTGTGACTCTGGTAAAACTACACCCCATTAAGGAAATTAAAAGAGAAACGCACAATAGCTATTAGAAGTTGCTTCTCATCATCAGGAAAACACAAAAAATTATCAGGACGATAAAAACTATTTTCTTAAAATTCAATAATGAAACAACTGAAACAGCTTAGTATTATGAAGTCTTCTCACAACAGCTGCGATTGGACAAATGATACCTTAATGCATGCAAAAGTTTTCAAACTAGGGGAAAAAGTTCAGAATCTAAAATATTCATTAACGATTGTTCCTTCTGAATGAACTCATCAGCACAAGTGGAATGCAGGACATCTTATCATGATGTTGTCATTTTGAGTGAGACTGTAAAGAGAAAGTTAAAAAGTGACTAAATTTATAAGTAGGTTAATAATTCGACAGAACGTGTAAAAGCATAACATAAGTTTAAAAAATGTTAAGATTTCAGTATTTTATTTAAGTTGAGTTTATTTCCTAACCTGTTGTCCTAGTCTATAGGAAGTTGTTTAGTTGGCTTCTTTATTTTCTCCTGGTTCTTTGGTTGTGGTTACAACAGGCAAGATAATGGTCCTATTTTCTTGTCATTGCTGATATAACCTTGCCTATATAAAGGCTTCCTAGTATGAGTAATAATATATATCAGTTGCTTCTCTATTTCTGTCATCTCAGTAGCTTCTTTCTGTTTTATATATAACCCAGCACATATAACAGTGGTATCAGAGCTAGAAAACGTGTAAAAAAGGCAAGAGAGAAAGAATTCCCAAATAGTGAGGGTCCCCAAAACAATAGCAGCAGCTATTTTTTCTCCTTTTGACATATTTTTGTACAATCGATGGCTTCTGATTCAAATTTTGTGCAGGCATGCTAATGGAGAATTTTCTTCGATCAAAAGAGTATTGGCCGATCGTTGAATCTAGAATAGAAGAACCAGCAACAAATACAGTGTTGACGGATGCCCAGAAAACAGAGATGGAAGGGAAAAGGTTAAAAGATTTAAAGGCAAAAAATTACCTTTTTCAGGAAATTAACCGTACCATCTTGGAAACAATTCTTAGCAAAGAAACTTCCAAAGATATTTGGGATTCCATGAAGAAAAAATATCAAGGCTCAGCTAGAGTGAAGCGTGCATAGCTTCAGGCCTTTAGAAAGGATTTTGAGACTCTACAAATGAAGGATGGGGAATCTGTTACCTGTGCCAGAACTATGGAGATCAGCAACAAAATGCAATTTCATGGTGAGAAGATGGAAGATATCACCATTGTGGAAAAGATATTGCGTTCCTGACACCTACATTTGATTATGTTGTGTGTTCAATTGAAGAATCGAAAGACATAGATGCATTCTCTCTTGATGAATTGCAGAGCTCCTTGCTGGTCCATGAACAGAAGATGAACCGAAATTCAACTTCAGAGGAGCACGCTTTGAAGGCTTCTACCTCTACTCATTTCTCAAACTCTAGAGGAAGGGGTAGAGGTAGAGGTAGGGCAAGGGGAAGGGGAAGGGGAGAACAAGGCAATAGAGACGGCTGCAGGTATTTCAAAGCTAATGATGATAAATTTTACGGCAAAGGCAGAGGACGAGATCAGCATTTTGACAAATCTAAAATCGAGTGCTTCAGATGTCATAACTTGACATTTTTGTTCTGAATGCTATTCTAAGCTGCCTAATTACAAAGAAAAGGAAGAGAAATCAAATTTTGCTGAAAAAAAAGGAAGTGGAAACTTTGTTGATGGTTGTTCAAGCTAATCAGGAACCCGAGTCTGATGTTTGGTATGTGGATACTGGCTGCAGTAACCACATGTGTGGAAGTAAGTCTTCTTTTTCTTATTTAGATGAAGGCTTTCATTCTACAGTAAGTTTTGGTGATTGTTCCACTGTAAAGGTGATGGGAAAGGGTGATATTGAGATAAGAACCAAGAATGGTTTTGTAGAAACAATTTCTAATGTTCTTTACGTTCTTCTAATGTTCTTTACGTTCCTGACTTGAAAAGCAATTTATTAAGTGCTGGTCAATTGCAAGAAAATGGTTATGTAATCACTATTCAGAAGGGTGCTTGTGAGATTTATGATCCTACTAGAGGAGCTATAGCTGTTGTGCAAATGAGTTCAAACAGGTTGTTTCCGTTGAAGATTGAAAGTGTGCATTCCTGTTTGATAACTGAAGTAAATGATCCTTCTTGGTTGTGGCATTTTCGTTATGGCAACTTGAGTTTTGGTGGATTGAAGACCCTCCAACAAAAAAATATGGTGACAGGTCTTCCTCGGATCAATATTCCTTCCCGAGTTTGTGAAGAATGTGTTGTTGGCAAACAACATCGCTCTCAATTTCCCCAAGGAAAGTCATGGCGAGCAAAAGGTGTTTTGGAGCTAATTCATTCCGATATTTGTGGTCCGATAACACCATTTTCTAATGGAGGTAAAAGATACTTAATTACCTTCATCGATGATTATACTCGAAAAACTTAGGTTCATTTTTTACAAAAAAAAAAAAATCAGAAACTTTTTGTGCATTTAAAAGCTTCAAGGCTCGTGTAGAAAATGAAACAGGGAAGACCATTAAGACCCTCAGAACAGATCGTGGTGGAGAATATTGCTCAACTGAATTTGAAATTTTCTGTGAAGTTCATGGCATTCGAAGAGAGTTGAGAGATTCTTATACACCACAACAAAATGGTGTATCAGAAAGGAAAAATTGAACCATCCTCAATATGGTGAGAACCTTGTTGGCAAGAGGGAGAATTCCAAAAACTTTTTGGCCTAAAACAGTAAACTGGAGTATTCACATCCTGAACAGAAGTCCCACATTTGCTGTTCAAAATATGACACCAGAAGAGGCTTGGAGTGGAAGGAGACCAGCTGTAGATTATTTTAAAATTTTTGGCTGCATCGCTTATGCACATATCCCGGATGAGAAAAGGAAGAAACTTGATGATAAAGGGGAAAAGTGTGTTTTTCTTGGAGTTAGTGAAGCGTCCAAAGCATATAAATTGTTTAATCCACTGACCAAGAAGATTGTGACCAGCCGAGACGTTGTCTTTGATGAGGAAAACACTTGGGATTGGAATGGGCAGCAACCTGCTGAAGTTCCTTTTGACAATGATTCTGAAAGAGAGCCAACTTCAGCAGCCTGTATACCTGAAAGAGAGTCAACTTCAGTTGCCTGTATGCCTGAAAATTCATCATAAACAACTCCAACAGCTGCTGAAATTTTTCCAACAACAAAACAAGCTACTGATGCAACAGGTCTGTCTCTTCGTCGTATTCGAAAAAGGCATGCATGGATGGAAGACTATGAGGTAACTGAAATTGAAGATCAAATCACTCATTTTGCTTTATTGTCAGATTGTGACCCAACAATTTTTGAAAGTGCTGTTAAAGAAGAAAAATGGCGGAAGGCAATGGATGATGAAATTAATGCCATTGAAAGAAATGATACTTGGGAGCTGACTGATCTTCCGAAAGGGCACAAAACTATTGGTGTAAAGTGGGTCTTCAAAACAAAACTTAAGGAAAATGGCGAAGTTGATAAGTATAAGGCGCGTTTGGTAGCTAAGGGATATACACAGGAATATGGGATCGATTATACAGAAGTTTTTGCTCCCGTTGCAAGACATGATACAATTAGATTGGTAATCACATTGGCAGCGCAGAACTCGTGGCCTATTTTCCAGCTGGATGTCAAATCGGCATTTTTACATGGAAGCCTGGAAGAACAGGTATTTGTGGAACAACCTCCTGATTATATTAAGGTCGAAAATGAGCATAAAGTGTATAGATTAAAGAAAGCTCTTTATGGATTAAAACAAGCTACATGAGCTTGGTATAGTCGCATTGAGGCTTATTTTCTGAAAGAAGGCTTTCACAAATGTCCATACGAGCACACACTTTTTGTGAAACACGGAGGTAAGGGAAAATTGCTCATTGTTTGCTTATATGTAGACGATCTTATATTTACTGGAAATGATGGTATCATGTTTAAAGAATTCAAGAAATCTATGATGGTTGAATTTGAAATGTCTGATCTTGGTATGTTGCATTACTTCCTTGGCATAGAAGTTCTGCAATTAGCTAATAGGATTTTTATTTCTCAAAAGAAGTATGTGTGAGATATTTTGGACAGGTTTCAGATGAAGGATTGCAATCCTGTAAGCACTCCAACTGAGTTTGACCTAAAGCTAAACAAAGATAATGAAGGGAAGAAGGTGGAAAGCACACTTTACAAACAAATTGTTGGCAGTTTGATGTATTTAACTGCAACAAGACCAAACATAATGTATTCTGTGAATTTAATAAGTAGATATATGGAGACTCCAACAGAAATACATTTGTTAGCTGCCAAGAGAATCCTTCGTTACTTGCAAGGAACTAGAGATTTTGGGATCTTCTACAAAAAGGGTGAGAAGTTAGAGTTAATCGGGTTTGCTGATAGTGATTTTGCAGGAGATCAAGATGATAGAAGGAGCACTTCAGGCTATGTTTTTATGTTGGGCACAGGGGTTGTTTCATGGTCTTCTAAAAAGCAACCAATTGTCACCTTGTCAACTACAGAAGCCGAATTTATTGCTGCAACAGCTTGTGCTTGTCAAGCTATCTGGTTGAGAATAATTCTTGAAGAGCTACAGTTCAAGAAAGTTTAAGCTACTACAGTTTTTTGTGATAATAATTCAGCAATCAAACTCTCTAAGAATCCTATGCTACACGGAAGAAGCAAACATATCGATGTGAAATATTATTTTTTAAGAGATCTTAGCAGTGATGGAACAATTAAACTGGTTTATTGTCGAAGTGAAGATCAAGTTGCAGATATACAGACTAAGCCTATCAAGTTGGCTACATTTCTGAAGTTGCGTGGTCTACTTGGAGTTTGTTCACGTGCCGCTGTAAAGGATGACTTTGCAAATGGTTGATTTTCTTTTAAACTGATTTTTGCAAATTTCAGTTTAAGGGAGGGTGTTAAGATTTAAGTATTTTATTTAAGTTGAGTTCATTTCCTAATCTGTTGTTAGTCCTAGTCTATTGGAAGTTGTTTAGTTGGCTTCTTTATTTTCTCCTGGTTCTTTGGTTGTAGTTACAACAATCAAGATAATGGTCCTATTTTCTTGTAATTGCTGATATAACCTTGCCTATATAAAGGCTTCCTAGTATAAGTAATAATATATATCAGTTGCTTCTCTATTTCTGTCATCTCAGTAGCTTCTTTCTGTTTTATATATAACCCAGCACATATAACAAAATATATATATATATATATATATATATATATATATATATTAACTCTATTACCAGGTACAAACTCACCAAATAAAGACACATAAAAGAGTATGACCTGCAGACTATGAAAGATTTTGAGTACCAGCCAAATATTCACATTAAATCAGCACAGTAAATCAAGAAAAATTGAAGAAAATATGGATTTATAGCGTATGATCCATTGATAAAAGTTATGAACTTCAATTTATTTCCATCAAAACCCCTATGAATATCCTCAATTATCACAGGCAGTACATAAATATAAAGCTCAATCACCACAACACCTCAGCCTCTTACTAGATCAAGAATTAAACTTTTCATCAGAATTAATTCATAATATATACGTATACTCCCTTGCAAAATCCTTCTAAAAAAATCGAAATAGAAAAGAAAAAGAAATCAAACTAAATTGCAGAGATAAAAATTACCTGCCCTTTCCAATTGGCTTCAGCATCCTTCTTCTGTTTACTCACAACCGAATCATCCTGCATATAAAACCCAATCAAATCGAAACAAAACTCCAGTCCAAAATTCTCTGTCTCACACACACACACACACACACACATAATTACCGGGTCGAGGGAAGCGCGGGTGAAGCCCGGGGGGTCCGGGATGTCGCGGGTGGAATTGGAGGTCGAATTGTCCGTAAATTCCACAGCCCATCTGCGGCCCGAGCCCATTACAGCTTTTCCCTTGTCCATTACAGTAATTATGCAGAGTTTCACACGCTCAGCGTGTTTGTGAGTGTGTCGGAATATACGACTCCGTAAATATCCGATTCAGCAGGGAGTAACCAGGGGTTTCTGGTTTTTTGACGGCTGTGTACAATTCTGCTGTACTTGGGATTCATCAACAACGTCTAATGATGTTAGGGGCTGTTTGGTTGTGGGTATATTTTGGATTTGGCTTTTTTTGGCTTTTTGTTGTTGAAATCGAAAATATTGATGATAAAAATTTGACAGAAAAATATTTAGTGGAAATTACAGGAAAAACTGTTTTAAAGGATTGAGATTCTAATATAAGAACAAAGTTAAATATATTCACATTTCAGGTTATAAATACATATTTAAAAAAATATTAAATTAATACAGTTTTATAATTTAAAATGTATAGCGCCAATTTTGTAACTGAATCCCCCTAAATATTCGCAATTGATATATACACGTTCATCAAATCAAAATTATCCAATTTACTACTCAAATAACCGCTCAATCAGAGGCAACATCCCAAATCCCTAAACCCAAACTCAATCACGAGCAACATTGTCGCAGCCCGGAACTACTAAATCTGAATCTCCAGCATCCCTCGCTCGCCGCAACCTCATATTCCCGACAATCATTGAAGAAAAATAGCGGGTTGATAATGGTGAAAGGCAAGAATACTGACCAGAATGAGTCCGGTAGCAATAAAAGGAAAAGAGAATCCGGCAAGGGGAAGACCAAGGCGAATATCACGACTACTTCTGGAACTCGTCAATCATATGATTCGAATCAGGTATTTCGAAATCTTTGGTGGCTGTAACTTATATTTTTTGGAGGAATAAGGTAATGTAGATAATAATTTATTCATTGTGACCTAACTATCACTTGTGACGTAAGGTATTGTATGTGATTTTGGGTATTTAAATATGGGTATTGATATTTTCGTTGTGACCTAGGCATCAAATGTGACCTAGGGTATTTGATTGTGAATTTGAGTATTTAACCAGTTTAGAGATGTGACCTGAAACCAAGTTTGGGTATTTGTTTCACTGTTTGGGTACTGATTAATTCGTTGTGACCTAGGTTTCATTTGTGACCTAGAGTTTTGAATGTGAATTTGGAGCTATCATGTGTTACCTAATGTATGTCCCCATAGTTTCAGGACGTGTAATACCCAATGCTATGTAAAGATACTGAAAAAAACCACAGCCAGTGAATTAGGGTATTGATTGTGAATTTGGGTATTTAACCAGTTTAGAGATGTGACCTGAAACCAAGTTTGGGTATTGTTTCACTGTTTGGGTACTGAATTAGTCATTGTGACCTAGGTTTCATTTGTGACCTAGAGTTTTGAATGTGAATTTGGAGCTATCATGTGTTACCTAATGTATGTCCCCATAGTTTCAAGACCTGTAATACCCAAAGCTATGTAAAGATATTGAAAAAAATCACAACCAGTGAATACTTTATCTAGAGATAACAAGACTTTAAATTAGACTCAAATCCAATCTGGCTCAGTGATGCATCATTAACTGTTTCAACTTTGGGTATTGATTCATTGTATGTGACCTCTGTATTTCAAATAATTGACGTGAAAGCTTATTGGTATTTAATGGTTGTGACCTTAATCTAATTTTGATGGCAAAGTTTGATTTTGCATTCTAAAGGCATGCTGCAGAGATTTGTAATATATAAAACTGCATCTTATAAGACATATTGAATCCCGCAGTGTAGAACTTGGGGGCACATATTGTGTAATACACTGATGTGTGACTTGATGATTGCTTGTGTAATAAAATTTTCTCTATTGATGTACCTTAATGTGACCCTGATTATATTGATTTGGAATGTTCATATACTGGTGGACTAATGTCCTGACTTACACTATTCGAAAACAGAAATGGAAGTACACTATTCCCGAGGGAGAATGGTTTCCAGGCAAAATTACGTCAAATGTCACAAAGAATGCTCTGACCAACTTCAAATCCAAACTAAATGATAGTCAAAAAGAGATACTGGCTAACACATGTTTCTCATATCTTGTCGACTGCCATGAGATAGTGCTCCAGCCACAATTATTACACTTTTTTCTGCTGAGAATGGTTGAACAACTGAACCCGCAGGAGTTGTGGTTCCTTATTTCCGGTAGATATGTTAGATTTGCTCTGCCCGAGTTCACGCTTGTTACAGGTTTAAGATATGAAGGCGTTGACAACCGGAGGACTCTTGAGGATTTACCTTCCAGGATAAAAGATACATACTTTGGACATTTGAACACCGTAACGAATGAAGACATCAGAGATGTGTATTTGGGAGTCACAGATGCACCAGATCATGACGTAGTGAGGCTCGGAATTCTGTATTTGATCACATCATATTTTTTGTCTACATCATACAAGAAGGTGGTTGATGATTACCTGTTTCCCCTGGTCGAAGATTTTGATGTAATGAACATGTTTCCATGGGGGAGGGAAATATTCGAAATATCAATTACTTCGTTGAAGGATGCATTGAAGAAGAGGAATTCTCATTACCGACTAGGGGGTTTTTTAGTTGCCTTTCAAGTATGGATCTATGAGACGGTACCAAAATTAAATGGCAGAGTAACCACAAGGATTCGGAGCATGTCACCCCGAATCATTAATTGGCGTGCCGATAAGATACATGTCTACTCCACCATCGAGGACAAGATATTCTCAGAACCAAATGTAAGTTTTTGAAAGTAATTTTAGTTAGCCTCTTAACATATAAGGCAATTATTTTTCGAGGTCACATGTGGTGTCAATCAGGTCACAACTCATGCTTCAATTATTGATATAGGAATGTCAAAATGTCATTCAATTAGTTTAACACCCTTAGCACATATTAGTTCAGCAAGGTCACAATGTTGATTTTCTGAGGTCACATTTGTTGCAATTCAGTTCACACTTCATGCTTCAATTAGTGATATAGGAATGTCAAAATGTGTTACTATTTTTTTTCAACACCCTTAGCACATATACTTCACGAGGTCACAGTCTTGGTTTCCACACCAACTTTACAGCCATGTTTATGTAATTATCTGATCCAACACAATTTTGTTTCCTTCATTCTGGATACAGATTGAATTGTGTGACCTTGATCCCAGTGATCTGGAGATGATGCAACCATACATGACTGGTGTTCAATACCATAAGCCACGTCAACTGCGTGATGACGTAGGTTCAGCTCAAAAACCTATTGCTGGTCAACTGATGATTACATATCATAAATCAGCCCATAAAGATAAAATAAATGATGATGATGATGATGACTTTGTCGATCCCCCACCTGCACAGCAAAAGTCATCAGGTGTGTTTGAGTCTCCAACAGATCAAGCTGGGGCAGAATTTGATGAGGATGCTTTCATGGACAGTCCGAGCCCCGCCTTTGAAGATATAATCCTTACCGACGACACGAATTCAGAGGAGGGTCCATCTGATAACGTAATTCATTTTGTTTACACTAACAATTTATTTACCTTTGAAACAAAAACTAATACAAATGTAAACTGGGGTATACATGTGTTTCAGCGTTGGAAGGCAGAATTGAAAGATGAAATTGCTCAGGTGAAGTCACAGAACAAAGATCTGAGTTTGGCTGTGAATGAACTAAAGTCACAAGTTGCGGTCTTACGTTCAGACAGGAGCCAAGAACTGCAAGAAATTGTTCAGACACAAAATGTACTGAAGAATGAGATGACAGAGTTAAAGACAAATATTACATTCATGTCAGATTCTGTTTCCGCAATGATATCAAGTGCACTTGAGGCATTTAAAGATAAATTGAGTGACATGCACAGGGATCATGATAAGCATGATAGCATGGCGTTCGAGGTAACTTCAAATTCATGCTTCTTTTTTTGTTTCTGGGTCTCAACCTCATTCTCAATGTTTAACATGCATGTATATTTATTATATGAGGTCACATGAACATGAAATAACTTTGTGTTCCAGACATGCATTCCACTATTTCTGAGGATATGTTTTTTTACAGGGGAAAAACTCAGAACAACAGTCTGATGTCAAAGGGAAGGGAAAGTGTTTCCTTGAAGAACAGATCCCTGAATATTGTCAGTCTCCATCCTTTGATTTAGGGATGGGATTCACCCAAACTCCTGCACCATCTAGTAGACCTGAGTTTGTGGTTCCAAATGACGAAATACAAGGAAATCTGGATAAAATAGTAGCTGCTGTGGTTCAGGAATCCAAAATTGACAATGAACAGGTATACTTAATAAACCGAAGTCACAATTTTATATCTCATTTCCATTTTTACCAAGTTTACCAACCTGTGTCACCGTTTTCACTGTTGCATCACATTTCAGATAACACCCACAAGTGCTCCAACGTCAGGGCTTCCTGTTAAGAGGGCAACAAGACCAACTAGAGCATTGCAATCTCCATTTGTCGCTGGTCAAGGAATACACAACAAGCAATCTTCAACTGTAATTGTCTTTGAGAAATGTGACCAGAACGCGGATGATGCAGACATCATGGCATTCAAGAATTGGTTCAATAGAGGCTACAAACCAAAGACAAAGTAAGACATAAATTTTGAAGTACTAGATCTAGTTTTTTAACCATATAAGACAGATCTTATGACCTTATCTTCACCTCATTGGCTTTGTAGGAAGAAATTCAACAAAGAAGATGATGAGATCTCTCCGCCTTTTCAGTTTGGACCAATCACTGTGGGATACAAAATGTGGTGGCATGAACTTATAGATCCAGATTCATCGCTTTGTAGCATGGTTAGAATCTTCGCACCGTTACACAGTTTCATTTTCTCGTGTCACAAACCAATCATTGCAAGTGAACATTACTTAGCAAGACACTTTGATTCCATTACAATATGTGCATTGTTCCTATGCTACAGCACATGGACGCGTGTTTCTATTACATTCGCCAGGCAGCACGACATGGTCCGAACGTACAGCGTAGATTCACGACAACTGACTCGACTTTCCAGGCATTGATCAAGGATGTGTACCCACTTTTTCTGAAAGACTCATCCACCCTATTGTCCAAGCCCTACCTAACTGACGTTATGAGAGGTGAAAGATTGGACATGAATGCTCCATGGAAAGATGTTGACTTTGTACTCATGCCGATCTTGCCCACCAACCGTGCACACTGGATGCTCGCAAAGCTCAATATAAGGAAGCATTCGGTATTGATACTTAATTCATGCTCTAGAACCTATAGGCCGAACATGGTGTATGAAGGGATTCAACCTTTCCTGAAGCTCATCCCTGAATTGATGAAACACATTGGCATTTGGAGCAGTGCATCCGACCTGCCTCACAAGGATCTTCTGTGGTTGGAAGCATCTATGGCACAGGATATCCCTCAGCAGCAAAATGGGTATGGATATGAAGTTACATTCCAGATGCTGTAAATTTCTATATAGATCTCTATTGATAACACATGTCTATTTGTTTTTATTTAGGCACGATTGTGGCATTTTTGTGATTAAGTATGCGCAGTATGTGTTACATAACAAGATCAAGTCAATGCCAAAGGATTTTGACGCTGCACGTGCACGGATGGACATAGCCGCAACACTTTACAAGCACAGACAAGTAAAAACTTACACATCAGGTCCTACAAGGGGAGGAGACAGCATTGTCATAGAGGATGACTGATTTTCTGTCTAATCAATTGGTGCAACATTGTATATATAGGCAGCGCTTTTTTTCCCCTTTTTTGAAATTAACAGATGCAATGTGATGTAATTACTCTGGATGCATTTTAGTTATATTTTGTTATTTTACTTTTTGGGCCAGTACATTTTCGATATGTTTTCAGTATGATTCATTCTCCTTAATGCGTTGTGTTTTATTCATATCAGGTCACAACGTATTCATACTAGGTCATACGACAATCATATTAGGTCACATGATATTAATACCAGGTTCAGTGTTATTACTACAAAGAAATGGTTTGGACATCATGTTACATATGATTCATTTTCAGGCCACATGTTATTCACACTAGGTCACATGTTATTCAAACTAGGTCACATGTTATCAAGACTAGGTGACATATCAAGACCAGGTCACATGTTAACAAGACTAGGTCACATGTTATCAAGACTAGATCACATGTTATCAAGACTAGGTCACATGTTATTCAAACTGGGTCACATGTTATCAAGACTAGGTGACATATCAAGACCAGGTCACATGTTATCAAGACTAGGTCACATGTTAAGAATAGGTCACATGTTATTCAAACTAGGTCACATGTTATTCAAACTGGGTCACATGTTATCAAGACTAGGTGACATATCAAGACCAGGTCACATGTTATCAAGACTAGGTCACATGTTTTCAAGACTAGGTCACATGTTAAGAATAGGTCACATGTTATTCAAACTAGCTCACATGTTATCAAGACTAGGGGACATATCAAGACTAGGTCACATGTCTTGAATAGGTCACATGTTTTTCACACTAGGTCACATGTTATGATGACTAGGTCACATGTTATAAAATCTAGGTCACATGTTATTCATAGTAGGTCACATGTTATCAGCACTAGGTCACTTTTTATTCACACTAGGTCACATGTTATTAACACTAGGTCACATGTTAAGACTAGGTCACAAGTTATTAAAGCAGGGCAAACATAACTCAATCAAGGGCCTGTTCTTCATAGCAGGTCACATGTTATTCACACTAGGTCGTATGTTAAGAAACCTAGGACACATGTTGATAAGACTAGGTTACATATTGTTCACGCCAAATCACGTAGCACTCAAATTACCGAACGAGTCAATAACAAAATTTTTAATTATTACAACGCAACATTGTTACATATTACCTAGTCGAGGTCACGTGTGCTTCATACCAGGTCACATGTTATTCACACTATGTTACATGTTATTCACACTAGGTCACATGTTATTAACACTGGGGTCACGTGTAATTGACGTCAGGTCACATAGTACTCAAATCACTTAAAAATTTCATTATGTAACTCATTGTAAAACCAATGCAAAAATATTGATCCAGCAATTACATCCACAAATGGGAATTACAAATTCTAAAACTATGAAGGTATCAAGTAAATGGGAATTACAGATTCTAAAATTATGAAGGTATAAATTCATTTACTGATGGGGAGCAAAGCTGTGCAAGAACGCCTATTGTGACCTGTGCTTCCACAACGCCCACACTTCATTGATTGCCTCTTTTCCAACACTGATCTTTTTCTCTTTTCAGCTGGTCTTCCCGAGCTTCTTTTTTGGTTCGGAGGTAATACTACAACTTCTTCTAATTCATATGGAACTTTCCATTCATTCGGATTACCAACCGGGAATACAGATTCCTGATATGCGGCCTTATGTGCAACGGTTGTGTAATAGTACGAACAGTATTCGTAAGGATCCCTTTTCGTGAAAGCAATAACAGCTAGTGCATGTGGACACGGTAATAGGTCAACTTGAAACATCCTACATGTACATGTTCTTTGTTCAATGTCAACGGCAAATGACGAGCTTTCATCTATAACAGAAAATAGTGTATGATTTGTTGATGATACCTGCATCAAGTTATCATTACTCAGATTTCAAATAACATTTGAAATTATCAAAGACACGCAAATGGTCAAATATTTATTGCATACCTTTAATCGCCGCACTCCTGCGCTGCATTCCCTCATTAACTTTTCGTACTTGTTCGATAACTTTGTGAAAGTTCCATGTGCAATGTCCCTATTCTTGCAGAACCAATCCTGTACTGTTTGCCTCAAAGATTCTAATAATGCCACAATAGGATAGTTCTTAGCTGATTTTGTCACTGCATTAACCGACTCTACAATGTTCGACGTCATTGTCGAAAATCTGTTCGCCGGCATGTGGTATCGTGACCACCTTTCATATCCTACGTCCTTCTAAATAAATAACACAAATAAAAAAACATCAGTGCAATACTCTTGTGACATGATCATGTTCAAATATTTGTACAATGTTTATGGACTTACCAAATAACCCCTTATGTATCTACTAATTGAGTCCAGGTGGAGCATGTGATACTCAAACTCATCTAGGGTGTATGCTCGAACTGCCGAATTGAAAGTTTGTGTGATATTGTGACCTGATTTGCCATAATTTTTCTTCAGGTTCTGCAAGAGGTGATAAGAACATATACCATGACATGTTCCAGGGTAGATCTTTTCAATAGCATTCCTGATACTTTCATGCCGATCTGACACAAAACACAACCCTTCCCTACTGCCGTACGCCCTCTTAAACTGTTCAAAGAACCATCCCCAAGATTTGTCATTCTCATTATCCCCAATACCAAATGCAAGCAAAAAAATTCTATTGTTGGCATCCTGAGTACATGCCGTGAATAGAGTACCCCCATAGTGTCCATTAAGATATGTGCCATCAACAACAACAACTGGCCTACAATTCATCCATCCACGAATTGATGCACCAAATGCCATAAAGCAGTACTCAAATCGATTGTGACTGTCAATTTTCATCCCTGTGACGGAGCCGGGATTAGTAGCTTCCAATACATGCAAAAAACTCGGCACTTGTTGAAACGATTCCTTTGGGTCCCCCCGTAATATCTTCAATGTCTTCTCTCTAGATCTCCAAGCTTTTACGTAATTCAGTGAAACTCCATATGTATGCAACATGTCGTTGCATATGTCATTTGGAGTGTATATAGTTCTTGTGGAGTTATACTTGTACTTTATGCAAGTGGACACAACGGAGCTGGACACTTGCCTGTGTGACCCCAAAACTACATTAGATGGACATGTATGTCCATCATGCATGTATCTAATTTGAAATAAGTCTGTCTTCCCCAACCTAGATGACCTACACAACCAGTTACAGACACTATGCGAACACCTAACAACGTACTCCTTCTTGTCCGACCGAACAACCATGAATTCGAATGTATGTTGTATCGCATAAAATGCCAAGCTCATTTTTAGAGTCTCTTTATTCTTAAAAATCCTTCGCTCTTCAACCTCTCTAGCATCAGCATTCACCACAATTGTGAGCAGATTATCATCCACCTCGCACAATCCCTCCACCGTTGCATTACATATTTCGTTAGCCATCTCTTGTAATGAAAATTGTTCATCATTGAACCTGTGGCCCACTGCAATAGGCTCCATAAAAGGGAAAACATCATTGTTCCGCCCATTTTCCACGTTTGTAACTTCGATCATTATGGGGTACTTGGCAGGGTCGTGATCAATGCATTTCAATGACAGATAAGATATAACATTGTTGTCACTCTTAATTCTAACCGGTTGTATATCACTATTCAATGAATAACTCATTGACACTGCCACCTTCTTACGGTCAAATCCAAATTCTGTCATAGCTGCTTCCAACAATCTCGAATAATCACAGTCTTCATTCACGATCACCAACGCAGAATGTGATCCATACAGCATGCAAATGTGGATGTATCCCATGTCTGCACATTATGTTGGACACATTAGTCAATCATATACATAACAATACTAATATTAGTAGTTCATTAGGTCACAAAGTTTTACTCCCACATTTTGAATACTTCTTCACATTCGTAGCTTGTCAATGGGAGAATTAAAATGACTCAGGTATCATATAATTACAAAACCATCCACTTCAGCCACAACAATTAAACCTCTGGTCACATGGACCCGTGATAATTACCTCAGGTCACACGATCATAGTTATACACAAATATCGTGACATAATCGAATTAGATTACAAGGACAGATGCAGTTTTATTATGTTGATTCAGGACAATGTGGACCAGATCTGGTTATTGATAACAATTTCAGGTCATGATTTTGTTTAAAAACATTAACAGGTAACTTAATACTTAATTTGTTAAAAGAATTATCCTTAATTTCAATTTATTCGCACTCATATCGAAGAATACATCATATACATTAATGATATACGAGGTCACATATGGTACATCACAAATTATATCATCGTTGTCGAGGAAATTATCGTAAATTACATACTGTCAACAATACATTATCAAATATAAATAAATTACCTCTATAAATTGATCTTCCTTCTTTCTATCAACTACTCAGATACCATCCAACGATCGATAGCTAATACATGTGGATGATTTTATGTGACCTCCGCAATTTCTTCAGTTGACGACAATGAAAGATTCCGGCGACAGTCGAAGTGATTGTGGCTTTCGTAATTAATTCATGGACTAGTAAATGAGGAATGAACTTAAAATTGGGAATTGTAAGAGACCTGTGTAATATGGTAAGTTTGTGTAACAGATTCCTTGATTTCAGCGTGAATATTTGAATTGTCGTTTCCATATATATATATATATATATATATATGACCTGAAAAATGAAATAATATGAATTGTTTTCTATTTATGATATGGTATACTATAATGGGCTGAGATGTGTATTTTTCCCAAATATTTAGCCGTAAGCTAGCCAATATATTCAGCTTGATTGGCCCAAAAATAAAAAAGGGACAGCCCCACTATTTTGGATAATCGTGCGGCACACTGAAAAAAAAAATACTAAATTGAAAATACGATGCAATTATAAAAAATTGAAAATTACTATTTGTGATAAAAAAAATTTGAAAACTTCTGTTTCAACCCAAAATAGTATAAACATTTGATGAACTTTCAGGTTATGATATTAAAATTTTGAAAGTATCATAAGTATCATGTTGTGATACTTTAAAAGTATCTTACTTAAAAAAAATTAAAGTATTTTTCAGTTTTTTTTTAAAGTGATGTAAATTTTAATAATGATAACAAAAGTTGAATATTTGTGCAAACACCGCAACTATTTTATAAGACAAAGATCGATTTATTCAACCTTGTACATTACTTGTAAAACATTTTGAAATCCGCCTTTCTTAGTATTTGTTTGGTAATTATTTATAAACAAGTTTATAAACGTGATATTGTTATAAGCTAAAGGGAAAGAAAGAAGAAATAAAGAAACCAAGAAACTTGTGTATTATTATGAACCAAAGCCCCCATATATATAGGGGAATAAGGGATATATAAGGTAATAATACCTAGGATTTTAGGGGTGCAACTGTCATTCACTAATATAGTATAATATTTACAACACTCTCCCTTGAATGACATATGATATTACAAAATATTTGTCTCATTAAAACCTTGTTTGATAAAAATTCAATGGGACAAAAATATCAAACGAAGGAAAAATAGTACAGTTATTCTTGGATTATTAAGATGAATGCTGTCTCGTTAAAAGAGTACAGCTACTCTCTCTAGTGTTGATCACTATAAATCATCGAGTCGATGTATCCCGATTTTGTAAACTGATTTCTTGAATGTAGATGTTGGCTGTACTTTTGTGGATAAATCAGTTACATTGTCACTTGAGTGAATTTGTTAAAAAGTCTGGAGTATTTTGATGCTGTCTCGTTAAAATCTTATCAGAAAAACCAGTGGGAAAAAATATGAACGAAAGGAAAAGAGTACAGCTACTCCCCCTTATTCAATATGTATTGAATCATCCATATCTTGATCTCTTCGGGAGTCTCGTATAGGATAGTATATCAATAGACATTAATAATAGCTACCTCATTAAAAACCCTGCCAGGAAAACCTCGTGGGATAAAACATCGACTAAGGAAAAAATAGTGTAGTGCATATTAGCTCTCTCTCATGGGAACATTACAATTATTAGGATATTGAATATAATTATTTCAACTGTTAATCAGTACAATATCGAATATCAGCACCAACCATATATAAATAGCGCATATCTCATATTATTTGTTCTTCTCAAATATAAATTCAACTATTCCTTTGAACTTGAAGAACTATAGAATATTTCCAATCATTTGAATATGCTAAATCGATATTATTAATGCATTTAATGCAGTTCTAAAATTTGGAAGTGACTTATTCACTTCAATGAACAATTAACTTATTCACTTCAGATAAATAATTAACCATGAATTTGTATCTTGAAAATCAACTGCTTGAATTTTCAAATATAATTTTAAGTGACAATCACATTTCATTACAAAGTGATTCTATTCAAGATATATTAAATATTCAGATATCAAAGTATCTGTATATTTTGATCAAACAAGTTTCTTAAAAACTTGAACTATATATTTCAGATATATTTAATCTTTCAAGGATTATACTGTATACTTCAGGCATCATCTATGTTTCACATTGTAATTGTCAAATTGCTACCACCAAATTTAAGTTGTGAAACTTTAGATAGGTAACGATTTCTATATTTCAAATAGATTTTCTCTAATCATTTCACCGCAATCCCAAAGTACTGAGGTATTGATTACCCTTGTTTAATCTCACTCATTGGTACTTTAAAGAATACTCCAAACGTACCGAGTTGATGATCATATATTTTGATATCACTCATTGGTTCATCAAAGAGTGCAAGTTAGTAATCAAAGTAAATCATTTTCCATTATATACATTTCTAATAATCATATATTTATCGGCACTTATTATGCATTTTCAGGCAAATAAAGTATTGTATCTGTGCCAGATCTTTGAAATATTCGTTGCGCAGCAAGTCGTATATTACGACTATACCTATAGGTATTTTACTGGCTTTACACTTTTAAGTGTTTGGACTTTAGGTCCCAAAACATCTGATTTTGTAATAAGTTTAATTTAGCCAGAATGCATACTTTTGCCAACTATTTTTATGTCGATTTTCTTCGACATATTTTCTTTTATTATCCTCGCTATCATTCAAATTATAATGCGGCTAGCTTCGCAATTTGCTTTTACATAAGTACTTTATAAAGTGTGTCGACACAATAATCATCCCAATTCGATTTCTTTCTCCACAAGACATTACTATAGAGATCTCAATTTTTCAATATTTCAAGTAGTTGAACATCTTCTGGAGATTTACAACTAATTATGTTAATAATACTCTCTCACGAGTATATGCCTCATTTATAAGATCATTATAATCATTTGCTCTATTTTTATTTATTTGGAGATCTTAATTCGAATCAAATATCGCTACGCTTCATGCGTGCCATACAACATTATAAGATAGAACATATGTAGCTAATACATGAGATTTTATTAATCTCTAATGCATTCTGTAATTATGTTATCTTTTGAACTTTTCGTTCGTATTTTCAATCGAACTTCTGGTTCGTATTATCAATCGCGGGGATATAGATAACATAATATGATACATTTGTTTGGTTTTAAACTACTAATATTCCCCTTAATGTTAAGAAAATTGTTCAATCAAATTGACAATCATTTTTTTCGACGTTGTAAAATATCATCCATTTGGGATATATGTTCAAACAACGCATTTTTCTCAACATTCTTTTTTTCCATATCAGTGGATTGTGGTGGATCAATTACACTATGAAAAAATTATATGAAAAAATTAGGCTCTAACTAAGCCAATTATAACAAGGAGAACTATAATGTTGGCATTATGCGTAATAAAATTTCCTAAACAAAAATGGAAGTATTTTGTTCTCAATTAAATTAATTGGAGGTGTTTAACAAACAAAAATATTAAATCATTTATCGATATCCCAACTAATACTTATTAAAATGTTGAGATTCATGTCCACTAGCATTATCAAGACACATTCTTGATTATATAATTTGAAATTTTTGCTCATATTTTAAATTTTGAACAATAATTTCGCAAACTTCAGGTTGCGAACACCATGCAATCATCTAGTATATGTATCAAATCTATTAGATACAAATAATATTTAGATGATCAACGTGGAGGATGATGGTGACCCATTTATCACCCTAATTATTTTTCTGAAATATAGGGAATTTAATCCCTATTTTAGCTAGTGACAGTCAAGAAATTTCATGAAAGAGAACAAACATTATATATGATTGGATTGAAGAATCTTCTGGTTCTTCATTAAGTATCCATTTTAATTTCGCATCGTTATTGATCCAGTGATGGTCCAACTGGTCATGCCAAATAATAAAATCAAATTGAACTTCTAGTTCAATATAAGATATAATTCAATGATTAAACATTATATAATCATATATTATTCAAGTAATCAAATTAATCAATGTCCTTATGACATTAATTATATGTTTTCCTTCAGGGATAAACATGAACTCAAATGAGATATTCTTCGAAACATATGCTACTTCGAAAAGCACGTTTTTATTACTCATTCAAAATCAATATGTCAATATTCTTTCAGAATATTGTAATATCATACTCTTTCAAGAGCAGTTAATATTATTTTATAATTGTTATGCTTCTTCGGGCAACAACATATAAACATATTAGACTTTAATATGTAGTGTGAAATAAGATTTTGCTTCTTCAAAAGCAAAAACGAAATATTCTGCTAAAATATTTTATTAAATAACTCAAATGAAATATTCTAATGTGCAATATTCTACTAGAATATCGATTTAGATCAATATTCTTCTGGAACATTGATTTAGATTGTTTCTTTTTCTAGAACAGTGATACAATATTCTTCTTGAATATTGTACTATAATATTGAATGTAAAACATACATTCAAAAAAATGTTTATTGTAAGTTAATATAATCAAAACGATATGATAAGATCGAATAGTTATACCACTTTCTACGAAAATTCAAAGTTAATAGAATACAAACTTTTACTTTGAGCAGAAAAAGAAATTATATTATTCGTGAACAAGTAAAATAATAAATTGAATATTTATCATAAAATAAAGTTATTATTCTTCAAGAGTAACAACAAAATACTTTTTCAGAATATCAAATTAATAACATTATGATTCTTCAGGGATCATCACAGCAATATATTATTCTACATCATAATAATCTTCTGGATTATTAATAAATTCGAGTTTCTTTGAGAAAAAGAATGCAATATTTATCACATGAGCAACAAAATAATATTCTTCTAGAATATTGAAACGTAGAAAATAATGCAATATTCTTCTAAAATATTGATTCGAATCTCATTCAATTATAACGATAATTAATATCTGTTATGCTAGTTATGAGCAAAAAAATTAAATTATTCTTTTGGAATAATTATATTTCTATAATTGCGATTCTTCAATAATAATAAGTAGAATATATATTTAACTTGGGCTGTGTTTTTTCGAGAACACCAACACCATATTCGTTTAAAATATATTTTAAATTATGCTTCTTCAGGAGCATTGAGCCAATATTCTTCTGGAATATTGAAATTGTAATATACTGCTTTTCACTAGCAAGTAATATTATATATACAGGATATTACTTGGATCACAAAACAAAGATAAAATTTAAAGATTACAAGAATATTAGATAAACATAAACCAAGGGATATACTACAAATAAACCGTGAACATGGTTATTCAATCTTTGCTGATTTTGATTCCAAGATTTTAGGCTGATCTTGTACGTCACAAATGGTACAGATAAGCATAATTTATATAGGCAAAAAGAAATAATGACAAAATTTTATTACCTTGTAGAATGAAAATTAATGTGTTGGAACAAGATACGTCTTCTTCCGCCAACGAACTTATTTCAATTCTTAAAAAATAATAAATCAATATTCTTCTGAAATATTGAAAATTATAAGTTATGCCCTTCATGAGCAAGTAATATTCTTCTAAAATATTAATTATAATATTGTGTTACTTCAGGAACAATAAAAAATTATTTATAGTAGACAACTAATATGGTTAATATTCTTCTGGAATATTAATTATCCATTGTACTACTTCAGGAGTAATAAAAAAATGAATTATCAATTTAAATCGATAAATCTTATAATTGACATATCTATAATTAATATTTTTCTGGAATATTAAATATATACTGTTGTGCTACTTCATGAGTAATAACACAATAACATCAATAAATTTGTAATGGACAAATTTATGATTAATATTCTTTCGGAATATTAATATATTATTGTGGTACTTCAAGAGCATGTTGTATTTTTCTATTATTTCTTCAATAATAGGTCAATATTGACAATTATAATTTATACTCTTCTGGAGAAATAATATTCTTTTAGAATAATTATAGTTCTAAAATTTCGATAATTCAAGAATAATAAATCAATATTTTTCTGAAATATTGAAAATTATAATTTTTTCGGGAGTAAATAATATTCTTCTGGAATATTAATTATAATGTTGTACTATTTCAGGAACAACAACGAATAATAATCAATTCTATGATTAATATTATTCTGGAATATTAATGTATTGTTGTGCTACTTCGAGAGCAACAACATAATGAATTATCAAGTTAAAAAAAATTCAACAACAAAATAATATATGCATTAAACACACATAAAAAAAGTTAATGTATGGAGTATGGATCCGAACTTGACTTGCGTCCAAGTCACAATTGTTACACGAGCAAAAATTATTGGTTGGAGTATGGAGGCGGATGGAATTGGAACAATTATTGGAATTGAAGCAACCTCCTGGAATTGAAACAATTCAACCACGATCGGAACAAGAAAAATTCATATGCTGTCAAATTAATTTCGACGCACATGATTTTACCTTCTAACTAATATTTTGGTATATGAGATTTTCAAAAAGAAAATTCTAACTCAATTTGGTAGAGACTCGTACTGATAACGTGTTATAAACTAAAGGGAAAGAAAGAAGAAATAAAGAAGCCAAGAAACTTGTGTATTATTATGAACCAAAACCCCCATATATATAGGGGGAATAAGGGATACATAAGGTAATAATACCTAGGTTTTAGGGGTACAATTGTCATTCACTAATACAATATAATATCTGTTACAGATATTACTTTTTAACTACAGACATTTTTCAAAATCACTTTTCAACTACAAATTTTATCTGAAAAATTATCAATATTTTTGTTTATAAGAGAATCATACCTACTACAAGCAAAAAATAAGTCCCAATTTTTTTTCCCTAAATCATTTCAATATTCTCGATTATCTTTAACACATCAACTCAGTGAATCCCTATATATGTCCCAAGCTCTGAATCCGTTCAACCCTCACAATAAACATCACTCGCGGAGCTGATAGAATCATAAGATTTAAGAGCAAAAATGATGTGATCAAACGTTTTAAGTAATTTCTTACCCCATGAAGGTAAATATCATTTGACTTAAAAATCATTTCATTTTTAATCTCAAAATTTCAACGAAAGTGTTGTTGTATGATTGTCAATCTTGATGTCCCAGGCAAAAAAAAAAAAAAAATTATTTACAAGTAATACTCAATATAAAGCAGTGGCGGACGTAAACATTTAGAGTTAGGGGGTCAAGATTCAAAATCATACTTGCCAAAAAATTGTGAAAAATTATAGCATTTGATATTCTGTTACAATTGTTCTCTGCGTGTTCTCATCGATTGATAACGTTTCATGATTACATCATTTTCAATACTGTCAAATACATCCTTTTCAATATACGCAATCAAACTATCATTCAACCACTGATATCCGATTCGGTTGCGCAGACGATTTTTGATATAAGTCATTGCAGAAAATGTTCTTTCAACTGTAGCGGTTGCCACAGGAAGAATCAAGGCCAACGTTACAAGTCTGTAGACTAATAGATAGACTTCATGTTTATTTTTTGTAACCAACTTTTGTGCAAGTTCACTAAGACCCTATAATCCTCCAAAATCTTCGTCAGTGCGCATATCAAGAAGATAAGTATCAAGTTGATCATCAAGTTCCAAGATATCTGTCGAGTCAAAATCTATCGGATAATACTCACATAGACAAATCAATTTATTCTTGTCAAAAACAGCAAATAAATTGTTTGGAGACAAACATGCAACACAAACGAGCAAGTCACTATTGACCTCGAAAAAACGATCATTCAACTCTTGTGGTTGCATATCAATGATGGCACAAAACATTTCCATACGAAAGTGATGCAAATTTGTCACAGTATCACGTCGTAAATGACCTAGAGTTATGAACATATCATCCATATTCAAAATACTGATCGCATGAGCTTCACAAAATGAACAAACTATTCCCAAAAAAGAATCTCATCCATCATTCCTCATGATTTGGAGATTTGATTTACATAATTTCACCAATCTCATGGCATTGACAATATCTTGGTCTTTCTTTGTAATGCCTTGGACAATTCATTTGAAATTCCCAATATTTTTTTCATGAGATGTAGATGAAATGCGAATTCAAATTTTAGCATCGACTCTAGTAAAATACAAGCATCACCTCTTGTTCTTGAACTTACAGTATCAGTAGCAATCATATCAACAACATCAATTGTAGTCTCTGTTCTAAAAAGTTCGCTTACGCTTAGGCGCGCTTAAGCTTGAAACTTGATCTTCACTCTTCGTCATGCTTCATGCTTTAACCGCGCTTCGCTCGCGCATTGCTAGACTTTTTCACGCTTAGGCACGTTTAAACTTGAAGTTTGGCCTCGCTGCTTCGTCACGCTTTATTTTTTTTAGAACACCGATTGTAGTTGAAAACATGACAATGAAGTTAATTAAACAACTGTAGTGAGAGCCCCAACGTGTATCACCAGAGCATTTCAAAGTAGTTTTTTGATTAAGACCTAGTCGGCTTGATATTTCCCCAACATTGAGCTCTTCAACAATTTTAAGTCTTTGTTTCTCTTGAAGAAGATCACACTGTTTAGCCGATCCTCCAACAGTATTCACCAATCTATGTACTAAAGTGAAGAAGGTTTCAATCTTCGAATGTTTCTGTGCTACAATTACAAGAGCTAGTTGAAGTTGATGAGCAAAGCAATGAATGTAATACGCACTTGAGTTTTCTTCCAAAGTAAGTGCTTTGAGACCATTAAACTCACCTCGCATATTACTGGCTCCATCATATCATTGACCTCTTAAATTAGATATACTTAAGCTATGCTTGGAAAATAATTGATCAATTCCAATCTTAAGTGAGATAGCTGTAGTACTCGAAACATGTGTGACACCAATAAAATGTTCCAATACAAGCCCATTCTTCACACTACATGAAAAAGGAGCAAAAAAGATGAAAAATTAGAGACGACACGAAAAATCGTCTCTATTGGTCGACCAATAGAGAAGACAAAAAAGTCATCTCTATTGGCTTAACAATAGAGACGACTTTTTAAGTTGTCTCTATTAGTTGGCCACCAATAGAGACGACATTAAATAGTCGTCTCTTCTCTATTTTTCAACCAAATAGAGACGACATTATGGAGTCGTCTCTATTGGGTTGTCAACTAATAGAGATGAAGTAAAAGTCGTTTCTATTAATCGACCAATAGAAACGACTTTTTTGTCGTCTCTATTGGTGTCTCTATTCTGTTTTTTAATTTTTTTTTTTTTTTGTTGACTTGTTTGATTATTTACATTTATATAATTAATATTAAAGTTCATTTGATGGGAAAATATTATTAAGTTAACTAATATATATTATTTGAAACAAAATTTAACACAAGAATTCAATTTCCTTAGTGGTTGGGACATCATCACCAAACACTTAGGTCCAGAGTTCGAATCCTAGCCATGCACAATTATCATATGAATTAAAGAAAATTCGCGGACCGACATTCTGGATCGAGATTTGGGTCGGGTTAAAAGGGAAATGAATCGGATCAAAATAAATAAATAAATAAATAATTAAATATTTTCACAAATAGAGAAGACAATATCGTCTCTAAAGGTCGTCGCAATTTCCTTGGAGGAATCTTCAGCTACGGGTCTACAGAGACGACTCATTGAGACGACTTTGTTGTCTCTAATAACCAATAGAGACAACATTAGATCCTTTAGAGACGACTTTTGTCGTCTCTGTAAGGCTGAATTCTGATAGTGTCACATAACGAATTACAATTGACATTTGCTCATTTACTGAAATATCTCGAGATTCATCAACTAGAATAGAAAACAAACTATCACCCATATATTTCATAATCACATTAAGAGTTTCTGAAGCTATAACACTTACAATATCTTTTTGAACTCGTGGTGATGTTAATTTCAGATTTTCAGGAGCATTCGTCAAAGCTACGGCCTTAATCTCAGCATTATGATCACACAACCAGTACAATAGTTCAAGAAAATTCCCTTGATTGTTTGAATCCTCAGATTCATCATGTCCACGAAAGGCCCTCCCTTGTCGTAGAAGAAATCGAACACAATCAATTGAAGCATTCAAACGAATTCGATATTCATTTCTAGCTTGATGCGATTGCTTAATGATACATGATCGAATGCTTTGTTCTTGATTCTTAAATAAATCATACTTTACCCGAGCCTGATTGTGTGCGCTGCTTGATTTTGCAACATGTTTTCTAATACTTTCCTTCTTTTTCCAATTTGAGAAGCCACCATTAACAAATGCACCACCACTTGAATAGAAAAAGATAGCAGTAAAAGCAAAATACAACATTTTTTGATAAGTAGTATTCTAACCAATTAGAATGCTCCTTATACCGTGAAACACAAAATCGCCTATCTATATTACACATTCGTGTGGGTGGAAATTCATGATTGCGAGGTTGACAAGGACCTCTTGCACATATGCTCTTTGAATCTCATCTCGAACATTAACATCATAATTTTGTATTGGAACTCTCAATCCAAGATCAGAAGGAAGCTGTGTAATATCAATTTCAAATATTTCATTTATAACATCCCTAACATTAGTTTCAAACGGAACATCTCCGACATTAGATTCATCAATTTCATCCCCAAGTTTGGCATCCAATTCAACACCAACATCATTTTCATTCATTTTATATCTAACATTCCTTTCATTTATATTTTGCTCACCACAAGTAGACGTAGATTTACTTTTAAAGTACTTTTTCATATTTTGCTCAACACTCTAATTTTAAGTTTTTTTTCTTTTTTAAAAAAATTTGAACTCAAACCATGTAGGACTTGCAAATTAGTAGCAGCCCCTCACTTGAATTTTACATCATCAAACAAAAGTATATATAAAGTGTTGGAGCATTTCAAAATTGCTACATTTCCGATGTGGGATTGAGTGACTCCAGTCCCCACATTTCCATTGTTTTAAAGCTTCACACAACACAACTGTTATTTATAAAAAAAAAAAAAAAAAAAAAAAAAAAAAAAAAAAAAAAAAAAAAAAAGTCAAAAAATTGGGTGGTCAATTGACCACCCATGCCACCCCCTCCTTCCGCTAGTGATAAGAAGTATTACAAGGAATACTCAACAGATGTCTTTTTTTTTTTTTCACCATCCCAGTGTAAATTAGGGATGACAAAAAACTCGAAGGACCCGAAATCTGGACGACCCGAAATGACCCGCCCCGAAAATTACCCACCCCATCGGGTCCGCGAGGCGAGTTTTCTGTCCCACGGAGTTTTTCGGGGCGGACCCGCCCCATGACCCGAATTTTTTTTCCTAATATTAGAATGAAAAACTAAAAATAAATTTAATAAAATTCAGAAGAATTGAACATTGGTGGGATTTAGGGGTATGGGAATTTACAACCACTATACCATTATGTTTATTGATTTTTTTTTTCCTTCAAATATATACATATTATCTTTAAAGTTCAAACTTAAAAACTCTAACTAGTTTGACGCCTAAGTTTTTCACCTAAAATTTTATTACCAATTTTGAAAAGAAAAAAAATAAATTTCAGGTCATTGGTAGGGCGGGTAGGTTGCCCTGCGAACAGTCGCGGGGCAGGGCGAATTCGCCTCGCTCGTCCCGCCCCGAACCCGACCCATTGACATCCATAATGTAAATGTTCATTTGGCTTTAATGCCCTTTGACATTTGACAATTTTCAAGAAAACTAGTATACACATGTGCAGTGTCTATTTTTGTATAGGTTAGCTGATGTGATCCAAAGTAGGAGATAAAATGAGAAATCAAGATGCGGACAATGCAACAACAATCTATATAGAAAAATGAGCAAGTTTCATATTGGAGTCAAGCCGAGAAGACGAATGGATCAAGCCAAGTCAAATTATCGAAGTTCGAGGATCAGAAGTACTTCACGGCCGTAAGCCCAGACGGCCGTAAATTTATTTGTTACGGCCGTAAGTGTCACAATCACGTCCGTAACCAAGTATCGTTCAAAATTCTGGCATTTGATTCCGCGCTTCGTTCCTTATCCATAATATTTTACATAAAATTAACTTGTTTTAAGTCAAAATACCTTATTTTACCAAAATTTGTTTAAACACCTTATTTCTCAAGAGTTTGAGCTCGAGTTAGAAGTAAATACTAAATAGTTCTCATTTTTCCCTAATTGTAAGATGACTCAATTTAAGCCTAAAATTGTAATAAGAAATAAGCTAGGCCCCTCCAACTTATCCTAACTTACAAGATAGTCTGACCAGATCAAATTATGAATTTACCCTTCATTACCTCACCAATTACAAACAACCTTGCCCTTTCCAAAAAATACCATCTCATTCTCATTCATTATATAAAAGATAAATAAGGCAAAATGGTAACTTAAAATTAAATACGGTATAATTATACGTTTTATTATTATCATGAAAACTGGTAAAAATGAAAAAAAAAAATAAAAAAATGTTCACTTATCGTTACAAGTCAACTAAACGCCTAATGGAACTTCGGTAATTTGACACTTGCCAAAAGCTTATAAATAAGCATAGCCATCCAAATATATATGCTTATTCTACTTATAAACATACGTGTTTATTTTTTTGAGATACGACCCTCCTAAGTTTATATCAATGGTATCAATATTTTGTTATCCCAAATTTAAGTGATGATGCTTTGGTGACAAACAAAAAAGTTATGCTATTCATCAGTGGTATAAATCATATATTGATTAATTGACATGGGGTTCCAAATTTATTTAAAAAGGTGAAACCCTCACCTTGGGAGCCCTGCCCTGCCCTGCCCTGATCTTAGTGAAGGATATAAATCGCAGGTTATGCCTTCCAAAATTAGAGTGGAAGCTTGATAAGTCGCAAATCCGCTTGCTAAGGGCTGAAATTTATTTTGCAGGATTCAAGCCCTCACTCGATAGTTGCTGTAGCACCCCGAGTTCCGAGAAATGCGGGAACGCCATTTTTCTAAATATTTGAATAAACGTTATTGCGGAAAAATGACTAAATATTAAATATCACATTTATTGAATAAAAGTTTAGCGATAATTCAGATGAAACGAAATAATTCGTACAAATTTATTAAAAATGAAAATTCTTGATAAAATGAAATAATTGTTTCGAAATTCACAACTTAAAAATAATATCAATTTATAATTTTCCGTCATTGCCCATCACTTGCCATCGTCTCCGAAATCTGCAAAATTTGTTAAAACAACGGGGTGAGCATTTCAAAATGAAATACTCAGTAGATTCAATTTCAATGATTAATTTACAAGATAATTGGACAAGTAATTATGCAAATAATGTAGTGATATTCTCTTCTTATTCATAAACATCATGAAATGAGTGCAAATGAATATATTCTTGTCTTGTCTCATGTTAACAAATAAGTTATAACGTGCATAACATAAATTCTCAAATTTATCTCATACGAGATATTCTTGTCTTTTCTCATGCAATTAAGCATATAAAAATCACACAAATCCACATAAATACGTGCAATTATTGTCTAAATCAATTAGTGGGGGCGAGTCTACTTTTAACTTTATGAGTTCTCAAAAATTAGAGCGGGAATAGTACGTCAGCTTCTCAAATCACCAACTGCCTCGTCTAGCCAAAAAGTAAATTAATTAAATTAGTATTTTAGAAATTTAAAGATTTAAACGTGACAAAATAAAGTTTGAGGGTGATGAGATTCGAAGCGCGCGGAAGAAACACCGGAAAGTTCCGAACCCAGGTTGTGGATGGACGGTGGAATCATGACCCGATAATCACGACGCGATGGCTCGACGATGCGGAATAAAGAACCACGACTTTCGAAACGCCACAAGGATTTGCTCAATCTCCTTGATAAGTCTCTGATTTTGAACGCCACAAATATTCTAGCAAATATTTGATAAGTTCGATATTTGAACGCCACAAGAAATATTCTTGATAAGTTCGAAAAACATAGGAATCCACCTATAACTTTTATTGAATCCTCAATAAAACCGTTTATATCAAAATCGAAGTCTCAAGTCTGAATTACAATGAATGAAAAGGAATATAAATAAGTAAAATAACCTAGCCGTTAATTGACTCAAAATAAAATTCTAATTAGACTAAAATTCTAAAATAGGCAAACAAATAATTAAAAACAAAATTTAACCTAAAAATACGCAAAAACCCTAATTTCCGTCTACATAATTGACTTACTGTTTTGAAGCCCCAAATGATGGAATTTGGCCATAAAATCAGTCGGCTCAAGGGCTATAGCCCATGAGTTTTGCTTAGTGGCCCATTTCTACTCGAAAAACACATATTATGCATCTAATTCCGACATGGTTGACTGGATTGCACTTTTATTTGGTTTGAATATTTAACTTTTTCCGTCAAGCCTGCTATGACTCCGATCGTCGAGGATCCGGAACACATCATACCCTCCTTCTTTAGGATGATTCGTCCCGAATCATAGCTTTGTTCCTTTTGTTTCACTTCACCTCCTGGATCAAACGGAAAATTTCTCTTGCCATTGCACATGATCAACCAAAAATATTCTGCAACGGGGGTCACGTGAATGACTTGAAGTTGAAACACGTTTGGACATTGGTGGTGTTGCCCAAATTTCCACGTACCATTAACCTGCAAGAAAGAATTAAATAGAACGGGGAGGGAGATGATAGGTTCATGAGGTACAAGGTATGGATCCTTGTATTCATGAATTATCACCGTCAATTCCACCTTTTAAATCACGAGGACCTTCTCTTCACCTCGTTCTCCTTTTGCAACTTCTTGCTCGCCCCCCTCTATCTCTTTTCTCTCAAGCTCGGTTACTTCCTTTAACTCAAGATTTTCTAGCTCATCCACCTCTTCAATTTTTTTTCTTTCAAATTCAACCACATCTTCTACCTCCACATTCGTGTCACCATGTTTGCACACGACCTCATCACTATCCAAATGTGGATCTACCAATTCAAAACCCAAATTTTGAACTTCTGCCCCAACTTCTAATTCCTCATCAAATCTTGGAGTTTGTTTATTTGTTTTTAATTTCAACTCTCCCTCCTTCTTATCAATATCCTTATCCCCACGATGCCTCCTATTACACCACTTTTCACTCTCCTTCCTTACCCTCTGTGAATCTTCTAGTGCTTCCTCTAATGTCAACCCATATAGTACGCATGTTTTCCCTTTCTTAAGGAATTAGTATATGTGCATACTCTTATCATAAACAGCCACCTTCCTATGTCTCCAAGGTTTTCCCAATAAAATATGATAAGATTTCAATGACACTACATAACACCATACATCCTCACTATACCTTCCCTAAGTGATAGGCACAAGAACTTGTTTGGTTACTTTGAAATTCCCAAACTCCCTCATCCACGTCATTCTATAAGGTTTATAGTGTGGTTCTAGGGGTGATCCTCATTTTTCAACCACGGTGCTACTAACGAAATTAGTAAAACACTTTCCATCAATCGCCAAATTGCACCCCTTATGATCCACATAACACCTAGTTTGGAATAAAGAGCCCGGATCATAATCTATTCCTTATGTGACGTTAAAAAAAATTCAAGAATGAAGAGGATTTGGACATCAAATAGCAAGAACGACTTTTACTGACTTGGAAGGAAATGAATATCAAGAATTTTAAAGAAACTCAAGAAAGTGGTTCTTGAATTTGGAATAACTTTTTTTTTTTTTTTTTGAATAATGAATTTTCAGAATTAAATAAAAAATAAAAAAAATAATTTTTTTTAAATAAATTCGACACGAACGCAACAAAACAAACGGAACAGGATTTGGATAAAAATCGAATAAAACAAACACTTTTGAATTTTTGTTGGATTTTTATATGGATGAAAAACTGAAAAATTTTACCAACATGAAGAACAAGAAACTCAAAAAATTGAAAAAAAAACACTCAACAAGATATTGATGATTTTTATGGGACTCGATGATAAACATAAAAATCAAATTGGATAGAAAAATCTGAATTCAGAGTCCAGCTCTGATACCAGATGATGAGATTCGAAGCGCGCGGAAGAAACTTCGAAAAGTTCCGAACCCAGGTTGTGGATGGACGGTGCAATCATAACCTGATAATCACGACGCGATGGCTCGACGATGCGGAATAAAGAACCACGACTTTCGAAACGCCACAAGGATTTGCCCAATCTCCTTGATAAGTCTCTGATTTTGAACGCCACAAATATTCTAGCAAATATTTGATAAGTTCGATATTTGAACGCCACAAGAAATATTCTTGATAAGTTCGAAAAACATAGGAATCCACTTATAACTTTTATTGAGTCCTCAATAAAAAACATTTATATCAAAATCGAAGTCTCAAGTCTGAATTACAATGAATGGAAAGGAATATAAATAAGTAAAATAACCTAGCCGCTAATTGACTCAAAATAGAATTCTAATTAGACTAAAATTCTAAAATAGGCAAACAAATAATTAAAAACAAAATTTAACCTAAAAATACGCAAAAACCCTAATTTCCGTCTGCATAATTGACTTGCTGTTTTGAAGCCCCAAATGATGGAATTTGGCCATAGAATCAGTCGGCTCAAGGGCTATAGACCATGAGTTTTGCTTAGTGGCCCATTTCTACTCGAAAAACACATATTATACATCTAATTCCGACATGGTTGACTGGATTGCACTTTTATTTGGTTTTAATATTTAACTTTTTTCCGTCAAGCCTGCTATGACTCCGATTGTTGAGGGTCCGGAACACATCAGAGGGCTAAATTGAAATTTTGAGAAAACTGAATTTTAAGAATTTTGTGACTGAAATAGTATTTTCGAAAATAAGGGGCTGATTCGTTAAGTACAGAAATCTTTGTAACTGAATTGAAAATATTTTAAATAAGAGGGACTGAAATTAAAACTTTAATATTCTTGGGGACGAAATGGCAAATTTGAAAACTTAAAATTAATAAAAATCCTTATTTCTCTCCCTCTCTCAACATCAGACTAGAGAGAGAGGTGAAGTCGCGGGAGAGGCGACGGCAAGGGGGGACAGCTCCTCTCCGTGCTGCGCATCGCCGGAAAGTCCGGCGCTGGGACCGCCGTGCAGTGGCCGCAGTATGGGCGTGTGAAGAGAAAGGTTTTGGGCTTGGGTTTGGTACGGTTGTGACGCGAAAACAGGGCCAAAATCGTGGTTGGAAGGTCGCAATTTGGGGGCTCCGCCTGCGATACCCCAAATTGAATAGGTTGGGAGTGGAGGTAAGTACATGGGTATTGTTTAAATCTTTGTTTTTGGGTTTGATTTTGGGAGAAATGGCGTGGATTGAGGTTGGGTAGTGGTTGGTGGTGATGCAATCGTGTGAGTGGGGGGTTGCGGTCGTGATGGTGGTTGTGGGATTGGGGTTGAAAGTGTGATGGCTGCTGTTTTGGGTTGGTAGGCTATGGTGGTCTAGCTGAGGTTTGGGTTGGTAGGTGATGGTGGTTGGCTGTGAATTCGAATCATAGGCACCAGAAAGGTTGCCTGGCTTGGGTGAGTTTGTGTGGAAGGAAAAAATGGGATATATGTTGTTGTTCGTTTGCTGAATTTGGTAAGTTGAGGGAGTCTTGTTGATTTGAGGAGAATTGTAGGAATGTATAATAAGTTGAATGCATAATTGAGGGGCTGAAAGAGGGGAAACAGATTTTAGGAAGACTGCAAGAATAATCTCATGATTAAGGGAGTTGAGGGATGAAGGCAGTAGATAACCATTGAGGGAGAGATTTGATAGATGGAAAAAAATATGCAGATTGTTGGTATGATAAAAATGTGTGTAAATTTGTAAGAGAAATATGTCTGATTTAGGGGGTGGATTATGAAAACGTGGGGAAATGAATTTTTATACAAATTGGGATTGTGCTGAATAACTAAATTTGGGGATTAAAGAAATTTAAATTGGACAAGAATCAAAATATTGAAATCAATGAATTTGGATGCAAAAGTTGAAGTTTGGATTTAAAATCGACAACGACATCGAGACATTGGAATAATTTAAATAAAATTCAGAAATTTAATTACGATGAAAATTAATTTAATTTCATTTATAATTTAGTTAGACGAATACTCTTTTAAATTAAATGGGAAAAAGTCGTAGCTACGTGTATTTAAAATTCTAAAAATATTTTATTTAGAAAGAAATGAAAATTCCCGGTCGCTACAACCCTACCATCTTAAAATAATTTCATCCTCGAAATTTAAAACTTACTTGATCTAAAATATCTGGATACTTGGCAAGAATTTCTTCTTCTTTTTCCCATGTATCCTAATCGCTACTATGTCTACCCCACTAGACTTTGACTAGTGAAATTTCTTTATTTCTTAGGACCTGAACTTTTCTATCGATGATGCACATGGGTGCCTCTTCATAATATAGATTCTTCTGAATTGGGATTGACTGAAAGTTCACCACGTGACTGGGATCGTGAACATACTTTCTCAATAAAGAGATGTGAAAAACATTGTGTATACCCTAGAGTTCGGGTGGCAATGCTAGACGATAAGCCACATTACCTACTTTCTCCAATATTTCAAAAGGTCCGATAAACCGAGACCTTAATTTCCCTTTCTTGCCAAAACGAATAGTGCCCTTCATATGAGAGATTTTCAAAAACACTTTCTCTCCAATCTCGAACTCCAAGTCTTTTCTCTTCTGATCGCCATAGCTTTTCTGTCTGTCCTGGGCAACTTTAATTCGCAATCTGATTTTCTCGATAGCCTCTACAGTCTTTTCAATTAATTCGGGACCCAATAACTTCGTCTCGCCAACCTCGTCCCAATATACCGGCGGTCGACATATTTTCCCATACAGTGCTTCATACGGTGCCATATTAATGGTAGCCTGAAAACTGTTTTTGTAAGCAAACTCCACCAATAGAAAGTGAGCTTCCCAATTGACACTCAAGTCCAGAACACAGGCTCTAAGCATATCCTTTAAAGTCTGAATGGTGCGTTCAGACTGCCTGTCTGTCTGCGGGTGGTAAGCGGTACTAAAATTTAATTTAGTCCCCATAGCCGTGTGTAAGCTCTTCCAAAATCTCGAAGTGAATCTCGGATCCCTTTCTGAAACAATAGACCCTGGAACCCTGTGAAGTCGAACGATCTCCCTGATATAAATCTGGGCCAAGTGATCTATACTGAGAGTCATCCGCACTGGAAGAAAATGGGCTAACCTTGTAAGTCGGTCTACAATAACCCAGATGGTGTCATGTCCCCTCACTGTTCTTGGTAAGCTTGTTACGAAATCCATGGAAATTTTCTCCCATTTCCATTCCGGAATGTCTAAAGGATTTAGCAGTCCTGACAGTCTCTGATGTTCAACGTTGACCTGCTGGCAGGTCATGCATCGTGAGACGAACTTGGTAATACACCCTTTCATATTCCTCCACTAGAATGTAGTACGCAAATCTCGGTACATCTTTGTTCCTCCTGGATGAGCTGCATATGGAGCTGAGTGGGCTTCCCTCAATATTTCATTCCTGATCTGATCATCTTTCGGTACACACAGGCGACCCTTGAATAATAGTGCCTTGTCAATTCCGATTTCAAAATCTGCTCTCTTTCCAGTTCCAACTTCAGCTTTGATCTTTTCCAAAAACTTATCACTTTCCTGAGCCATCACAATTCTACTTCTTAAATCTGGCTTAACCGTCAAATTTGCCAATCTGCTAGAACTTTGGATTTCTGAGTTTCTCACTTCAATTCTCAAGTTCTGAAAATCCCGAATCAATTTTTCTTGTACTGTTCCCAAAACTGATAATTGACCCACATCCTTCCTGCTTAGTGCATCTGCAACCTTATTAGCCTTACCCGAGTGGTAAAGAATAGTACAATCATAATCCTTCACCAGTTCCAACCATCGACGTTGTCTCATGTTTAATTCATTCTGAGTGAAGAAATATTTGAGACTCTTATGGTCGGTGTAAATCTCGCATTTACTCTCATATAGATAATGTCGCAAAATCTTAAGAGCGTGCACGACAGCTGCCAGTTCTAGATCATGCGTCGGATAGTTTTTCTCATATGGCTTCAACTGTCTCGAAGCATAGGCGATCACTTTACCTTTCTGCATTAACACACATCCTAAACCATGTTTGGGGGCATCACTGTATATAGAGGTGGCAATGGACCGAGCTGAGCTGTCTCGGCCCATAGCTCGGGTTGCTCGGCTCGTTAAACAGACGAGCCGAGCCTGGGCTCGGCTCGTTTGACCTGTTCCAAGCTCGGCTCGTTGAGCTCAATTTTTATTTATTTATTTAATTATAATAAAACGGTAAACCCCTCTACCGTATTTTTTTTAAAACCTCTTTACCGTCTTACATTGATTTAGTCGACAATCGAATCGATAGTTAAAATATTTGAAATCTTGAATATAATATTTAATATTACTGATATAAATTCTTAATTAGTTATACTCTTATACTTATAAGTTATAAATATAAGTAATAAATTATGTATTAAATAAATGATGATTAATAACTTAATTTTTATTTTTTTCTGTTATTTTGACGAGCCGGCGAGCGGCTCGGCTCGCCTGCTCGTCAAAGCTCATTGGCACGAGCCGAGCGGCTCGTGCCAATGAGTCGTTCGTTTAACCACAAGCCGAGCTTGGCTCGGCTTGTGGTTCGGCAGCAATGATTGGCTTGTGGTTGAGCTCGTGATCTTGACGAGCTGAGCCGCCCTCTTGGTTATTATTTTCGCGAGCCGAGCCAACGAACGGCTCGACCCGTTTGCCACCTCTAACTGTATATCACAAAACCCTTAGATTCATCCGGCACTCCTAACACTGGAGCTGAAACTAGTATATTCTTTAATTCCTGGAAGCTTCGTTCACACTGATCCGTCTAATGGAATCTGACACCTTTTCGTGTCAACTGAGTCATGGGACCCGCTATCTTAGAGAAACCCTCTATAAATCGTCGATAATATCTGGCTAGTCCCAAAAAGCTTCTTACATCACCAACATTCGCTGGCGTAGTCCAATTAGTCACTGTCTCCACATTTGACGGATCAACTTCGATGCCATTGATTGTGATAATATGACCCTGAAAGCCTATCTTCTCAAGCAAAAATTCACATTTCTTGAATTTGGCGTATAGCTTTTCTTCTCGTAGTGTCTCCTACACGATTCTCAAATGTTCTGCATGCTGTTGTGAATCTTTAGAATAGACTAGAATATCGTCAATGAAGACAATGACGGACTTATCCAGGTACTGATGGAAAACCCGGTTCATCAAGTCCATAAATACTGCAGGTGCGTTCGTAAGACCGAATGGCATCACCGTGAACTCATAGTGTCCATATCGAGTCCTAAACGCTGTCTTTTGTATATCAACAGACTTATCTTCAATTGATGGTAACCGGACCTTAAGTCCATTTTTGAAAATACCGCAGCTCCTTTCAGTTGATCGAACAAATCTTCGATCTGAGCAGGGGTACTTGTTCTTTATCGTCAACTTGTTCAATTCCCAATAGTCAATGCACATTCTCATACTGTCATCCTTCTTCTTTACAAATAGAACAGGTGCTCCCCACGAAGACACATTTGGCCTAATAAAACCCTTCTCTAGCAGTTCTTCCAGTTGGACCTTCAATTCTTGCAATTCTTTCAGTGTCATACGATACGGAGCTTTTGAAACAGGGGCAGCTCCCGGCACCAAGTCAATAACAAATTCCACTTGTCTATCTGGAGGGGTGCCAGATAGGTCTTTTGGAAATACACCTTGAAAGTCACACACAACTGGCACTGACTCCAATTTGATTTCCTCGGCGGGCTTTCCTTGGAGGTTAACCAGATAACTCTGACAGTTTCCCTTGACAATCAGCTTTTCGGCTTGCATAGCTGAGATAAGGCAAGGAAGTGCTTTTACCTTTGAACCGTAAAATCTAAACACCTCATCCCCATTCTTCCGAAATACCACTTCTTTCTCATGGCACATGATCGCGGCACGGTTAGAACTCAGCCGGTCCATTCCTAGGATAATGTCGAAGTCCTTCATTGGAATAATATTCAGGTCTGCCTCAAGTACTATCTCATCGAAATCTATTAGTACATACATGACTATCCTATTAGTATCAAGAATTTCTCCTGACGGTAAGCTCACTTCAAGTACACTACCCATTGTTTCTCCCATTAAATTTAATCTAGTTGGGCATGAGTCGGCAATAAATGAATGTGTATGACCCGAATCTATCAGTACGTATACGGGAATACTAGAAACAGATAAAATGCCTGTTATCGTCATTCATATCATTAATTCGAGCAATGCATGATACATGAAGTTAAGTAATATAGATATATGAACACTAAAATAACGGTATACCTGCAATCACGTCGGAGTTCTCGACGGCATCCATGGAAAATACTCTAGCCTTCCCTTTCCTGATCTGGTCTATGTTTTTCTTCTGGTCTGAGCCTTGAGCAGGTGCTGTGTTGCAATCTTGAGCAAAGTGGCCCGATTGGCCACATCAGTAACAAACTTTTTTTTCCAAAGAGGCATTCTCCTTTGTGTGTCTTGTGGCACTTCATACATGGTGGAAGGAAACTGGTCACCTGGCCTCTGCTAGGTCCTATATTCTGTCTCTTATTGAAATTCTGGTTCCTGTTCTGATTATGACCATGCCATTTCCGTTTACCTTGATGCCCTTGATTGTTCTGATTGCCTTGGGTGCCAATCTTTGCACCAGCATAAGCCATAGCCTGAGCTTTCTTCACAACTTCTCGGTAAGTGGGCAGTTCATGTGAGCCAACAACCTTCCTGATATCCGAACGCAGGCCTCTCTCAAATCGGCGTGCCTTCTTAACTTCGGTTTCTACTAGATGTGGAGCATATCGTGACAGTTCCTCAAACTTCCGTTCATATTCAGTGATGTCCATCTCACCCTGAACTAGCCGTAAAAACTCGGTCTCCTTGTGGTCTGGGAGGGCTTGTGGGAAGAACTTGTCTTTGATCTCTTCCTTAAACTCTTCCCAGGTCAACGCTGCCTGCTCCTCTTTGGTCCTAGTCCGTGATGCGGACTCCCACCAAAAATCGGCCCTACCGATCAACATAAACTCTGCGCAAGTAACCTTCTTGTTCTCAGGGCAAGAGATATGCTTGAAGATCCTCTCAATCCCCTGTAACCACTCCTCCATGGCCAATGGATTGTCCCCGCCATCAAAAGTTGGCAGACGATACCTCCTGAATTGTTCGATAATCGGCACTGAGGAACCTGCTGGGGCCTGTCTCAAGTCTTGCACGGCCAGAAGTAAGTACCTGATAATACTGGATTGGGCCGTAGGGCCCTGTCCTGAGTTGTCTCGCTCGGATGTAGCACAGTCTATTATACTTCTGTTAATGTGTCTAGCCATTCCCTTTAAAAATGAAAACAAGGAATGTGTTTGTAACTTCTGATGAAATTTGAACCAAATATAGTAATAAATTCAACTCCGATATGGACAAAAAATGAAAATTGAAATATTCTCATTAATAGTTTAAATTTCCTTCAATTGAGGGTACAAAACATAGAACTGCCAATACTGGGAATGGGAATAATGCTAGACAAAATTTAAGATAACCATCATATATTCTACATCTTTGGTGGTGACATAGGAGATATCGATCCTGGTGTGCCGGGGGTATAATCTGGTGCGCCCAGGGTCATAGTCGGTGAGTCAAAGGTATACCCTGGTAAGCCAGGAGTATAGTAGGGTGCACCCGATGTCATACTCGGAGAGTCAAAAACATAACCCGGTGAGCTAAGAGTATAGTCATATATGCTTGACTCGGCGTCGGGTATCTCAACCGGTTCTTCCTCGTCATCTGATAGGATAATTATTTCTGGTGCTGGAGCATGGGTTAGGTAGCGGTCCCACTGCATTACAAATTCGTCGCAAACAGTCTGGAATTCAGGTCCTCTCCTAGACGTCTCTTCACGTCATTATAAAACTTGATCGCTAATTCACGCTGACATTCTGGGAATGTAGACAAAAGGTGGCTAATAGATTGAGCATCAGTCAGCCTAATTCCACTAGCTATGACGTCATGACGTATAGCGCAAAAATGAAGGATATGGTTTGATATCCCGTCAATTGGTGCCATGTCTAGAATCTAATTTGCAAAGTCCAAATAGGGTTTTATTATTTATCTAAATTTAAGGACAAAATGTTTTATGAAAAATGTCTTAAATCGTACTAATTCCCATTATGCTCTAGAACTCGTTTCTTTCTCATTATTTCGGATACTAGTTTTCTAATTCTTTCTCGTCTTCTCTTTTCTTTCTTTTCTCGTCAAATTCTCAAAACATTTATTTTCCCAAGTATCCGAAATAAATAAATAAGCAAACTAAATTTCTTTACCTTCGGAGTCGGCGGAAAGAGTGATGGCAGTGGCAAATGTCGTCAAAACATTATTTTCTATTATTTTTAGAAAATTTTATTTTCTTGTTTTATAAAAAAAAAATTGCAAGTCTACAGAAATGTAGACCCGCTCTGATACCACGCTGTAACGCCCCGAGTTCCGAGAAATGCGGGAACGCCACTTTTCTAAATATTTGGATAAACTTTATTGCGGAAAAATGACTAAATATCAAATATCACATTTATTGAATAAAAGTTTAGCGATAATTCAGATGAAATAAAATAATTCGAACAAATTTATTAAAAATGAAAATTCTTGATAAAATGAAATAATTGTTTCGAAATTCACAACTTTCAAAAATAATATCAATTTATAATTTTCCGTCATTTCCCATCACTCGCTACCGTCTCCGAAATCTGCAAAATTTGTTAAAACATCGGGGTGAGCATTTCAAAATAAAATACTCAATAGACTCAACTCCAATAATTAATCTATAAGATAATTGGACAAGTAATTATGCAAATAATGTAGTGATATTCTCTTCTTATTCATAAGCATCATGAAATGAGTGCAAATGAACATATTCTTGTCTTGTCTCATGCTAGCAAATAAGTTATGACGTGCACAACATAAATTCTCAAATTTATCTCATACGAGATATTCTTGTCTTTTCTCATGCAATTAAGTATATAAAAATCACACAAATCCACATAAATACGTGCAATTATAGTCTAAATCAATTAGTGGGGGCGAATCTACTTTTAACTTTATGAGTTCTCAAAAATCAGAGCGGGAATAGTACGTCAGCTTCTCAAATCACCAACTACCTCGTCTAGCCAAAAAGTAAATTAATTAAATTAGTATTTTAGAAATTTAAAGATTTAAAGGTGACAAAATAAAGTTTGAGGGCTAGATTGAAATTTTGAGAAAACTGAATTTTAAGAATTTTGGGACTGAAATAGTATTTTCGAAAATAAGGGACTGATTCGTTAAGTACAGAAATATTTGTAACTAAATTGAAAATATTTTAAACAAGAGGAACTGAAATTAAAACTTTAATATTCTTGGGGGGCGAAATGGCAAATTTGAAAACTTAAAATTAATAAAAATCCTTATTTCTCTCCCTCTCTCAAAATCAGACTAGAGAGAGAGAGGTGAAGTCGGGGGCGAGGCGACGCAAGGAGGGGCTGCTCCTCTCCGTGCTGCACGTCGTCGGAAAGTCCGGTGCTAGGACCGCCGTGTAGTGGTAGGGAGGCAAAAAAATCCGAAGGACCCAAAATCCGGAGGACCCGAAATGACCCGCCCCTTCGGGTCCGCAGGGCAGGTTTTCCGCACCGTGGCGGGTTTCTGGGCGGACTCGCCCCGCCCCGCCCCGTGACCCGGTAATTTTTTTTTTTTTAAATAATGAAATGAGAAACTAAAATAAATTTGATGAAGTCCAGAAGAATTGAACATTGGTGGAATTTAAGGATATGAGAATATACAACAACTATACCATTATATTGTTTATTGATTTTTTTTCTTCAAGTATATACATATTATTTTTAAAGTTCAAACTTAAAAACTCTAACTAGTTCAACGCTTAAATTTTTCACGTAAAATTTCATTACCAATTTATTTATTTAAAAAAAAAAAAATTCGGGTCCTTAGCGGGGCGGGAGGTCGCCCCGAGACCTGCCCCGACCCGAGACTTCGCGGGGCGGGGCTGGATGTTTTCGGGTTCGGGGCGGGGCGGCCCTGACCCGCCCCATTGCCATCCATATGTAGTGGCGACGGTATGAGCGTGTGAAGAGAAAGGTTTTGGGCTTGGGTTTGGTACAATTATGACGCGAAAACAGGGCCAAAATCGCGGTTGGAAGGTCGCAATTTGGGGGCTCCGTCGGCGATACCCTGAATGGAATAGGTTGGGAGTGGAGGTAAGTACATGGGTATTGTTTAAATCTTAGTTTTTAGGTTTGATTTTGGGGAAAATGGTGTTGATTGAGGTTGGGTAGTGCTTGGTGGTGATGCGATCGTATGAGTGGGGGGTTGCGATCGTGATGGTGGTTGTGGGATTGGGGTTGAAAGTGGGATGGCTGCTGTTTTGGGTTGGTAGGCGGCGGTGGTCAGGCTGAGGTTTGTGTTAGTAGGTGATGGTGGTTGGTTGTGAATTCGAATCACAAGCAGTGGGTTACGGTTAGGATGTCGAAAGGTGTGGTGGTTGTGGCAGTGAGGTGTTGAAGCAATGCAGTAGAAAAATTACTAGAAAGGTTGCCTGGCTTGGGTGAGTTTGTGTGGAAGGAAAAATGGGATATATGTTGTTCGTTTGCTGAATTTGGTAAGTTGAGGAAGTCTTGTTGATTTGGGGAGAATTGTAGGAATGTGTAATTAGTTGAATGCAGAATTGAGGGGCTGAAAGAGGGGATACAAATTTTAGGAAGATTGCAAGAATAATCTCTTGATTGAAGGAGTTGAGGGATGAAGGCAGTAGATAACTATTGAGGGAGAGATTTGATAGATGGAAAAAAAAATGCAGATTGTTAGTATGATAAAAACGTGTGTGAATTTGTAAGAGAAATATGTCTAATTTAGGGGGTGGATTATGGAAACATAGGGAAATGAATTTTTATATCAATTGAGATTGTGCTAAATAACTAAATTTGGGGATTAAAAAAATTTAAATTGGACAAGAATCAAAATATTGAAATCAATGAATTTGGACGCAAAAGTTGAAGTTTGAATTTAAAATAACGACATTGAGACATTGGAATAATTTAAATAAAATTCAGAAATTTAATTACGATGAAAATTAATTTAATTTCATTTGTAATTTGGCTAGACGAATACTCTTTTAAATTAAATGGGAAAAAGTCGTAGCGACGCGCATTTAAAATTCTAAAAATATTTTATTTAGAAAGAAATGAAAATTCCCGGTCGCTACAGTTGCGAGCACTTTCCCACTCCTCCCCTTTGTCATTGAGAGATGTGCCCAGGGGGGCGGGGTTCCAAATTTATTGTCGAATAAATTTATGATACAGTGAACAATAAATTTAATGAACAATAAATTTAAGGAATATTATCAAAGATCTAGAAAATAATGCTTCCTGATTATTTTTCAATACATTAAATCTTCAAAACTCCATTAGATAATGTATCATTGTACAATTCACCTTAATGGTTGGTAATAATACATTTCATTGTACAAAGTTTGTACAAGAAAGATGTCCTGTCACATTATATATACCGAGTAAGTTAAAATTTATTGGATTAAGGTTAATATTTATTGGATTAAGATTCATCTCCTCTTACAAGAAAACAAATCCGACACATTTGCGATAATAAAACCTGCAAACACCTGAATAAAACACACTAATCAGTCCAATTTAGAGAAGTTCTAAGAGTGATATGCGCCAAGAAGAAAAAGTATACCTGTATGCATCCAAAGATGTATATGGCAGAGTAATGCCGTCCATGGACGAACATGTCTGCTATCATCGCTAACGGTATTGTTAAGGACATGCCCAACGTTGCAACTAACGGAGTCGTCCAGACAACAGAAAGCGCCCTGTTTCATAGTTCATTTCAGACGATGTTATTAATGTTGGTCGAACATACTATGTAACTATCGGTGTACGACTCCCCTTTTTTCTGTATTGGTCCAGGATATCTTTTCATTTTTTTTCCCTCAAACTCATTTTAAAACACATATTTCTATAGGACCTATTACTTTTCACAATTTTCAACCACATATTTGAAAATATCTCCAAAAGTTCTATAGCCAGTGAAGCTCTAAAACGACAAAGGAAACCTTTGAAACACCCAAGTTTTGAGGGCTTATATTTGTTCAAGACATAATCGAGCAAATGCTTCTCGTCCCTCGGTCATTCAATAATATTTTTAAGTTAAAATCGCTATCTTCAAATACTTTAGGTTAAAAAGCTAGATTAGGATCGACATAGAGAACTCGTGTTACTGAGTAGGGAATGTGTTTTGGGATATGGGTGGGGCTAAGACGAACCTTTTTTTTTTGGGTACAAATTGGTAAACATAGAAATATAACACAAGGAAGTGAGTCGATACCATATATAATCTGATAGAACACTTCCAACGAAGCCATTGAGCACCACAACTTTGCTGATGGATGCTGAACTAGGAAATTTGAACTTGGGCTCTATTCCCAGGGCATTAAGCGGCCACGCTGCAGCACCAGGAAAAAAAATTATAGCCTGAATTCAATATTCTCACAACAAATATTAATATATTCATTTGATGAAACAGACAATAATAAGAAGAAATACTAGGAAAAGAGATAACGGAATTTTACAAGTTACAAATTGGGAAAGCATAGGTCCCTGAACTATACAAAACGGAAAGGAACTACACAGTAGATAATGATCTCTTACCAAGCCACCAGAGACCCAAAAGGGTAAAAAGGCCGATATATCCAAAGAACTTCTGAACATCAACCTTTTCTCCTGACCCAGCTGATCTTTTTAGCAGCACTAAGAAGTATCGATAAATTGTACGACAAGTGACATGAGAAAACAGTATTATCGATTTAACTGGATCTAGCTATTTGATTAAAATTAATAAATATTTGTCAACGACAATATAGATTTACCTGTAAACAATCCATACAACACTGCAGAGAGAAGACCAAAAATATCTCCGATGATAGAATGCCTTCTAGTCCTACGTGAAATGAGAAGCAATTGCAGTTAAAAGTTAATCTCCATTAAGATTACCAATAGATACATTGTGTAACTAAAACAACACGATCATGACCCAATAAGACAATTGTGATTAGCTCTAGTGATAGATGGAACTGGTTTAGGCATCACGGTTTCTTGCACTACCTATCTGAATACATAGTCTAAATGCCAAACATAACTGCTAGACTATAATGTCTCCATAAACGCAGGTGCAGAAATTTCATAAAGACGAGTGCAGATAATGCATATAAATGTGCATAAAAACAAATAAAAGCTTAATGCAGCTACTTACTCAGAGACACTAAGCATTTCATCAGGTGCCCATGTTTTCCCCATGGTAGTCATTGCAACGCCAGTCATGCAGATCAAAACAGCAGTAACCTTTGCAACATTTATGGAGTCCTTCCCAATTAGTGCTCCAAAGAAAAGTGTGAAGAGCCCTGATGTTGAGGTCAAGACAGTTGTACTTGCAACACTGGTATTTGCCAGGGCAGAGTTTGACAAGTACTGCATTCAATATTCAGATTAAGAAAACCAGTTAGACCAGGAAGAAAGGCTATAATCATCGATCTTGTTGGAAACCAAAGCAATGAAGAACCACCGACATTTTTCTTTTAATGATTGGAGGTACACAGTAATGAGATCGTTAGTTTATTGTAGTCCTTAAAGTCGGATAGTACCCTCAGCGGTTCAATAACCACTTCATTGAGCCACATTTTTAAGTAATTATTTAGTAAAAGAAACATATCCAAAATGGTTGTATTTGGTGCTAATGAATTAGTTATTAATTATATAAAGCAAAATATTTGCATATGATTTACCTCTGTAACAAACCATATGGGAGCAAGATATAAGCTACATTTGATGACTTCCAATGAGCTGAATTCATTCATATTGTCAAGCATGTGGAACTCATCTTCTGAGTCCTTAAACAACAATGGTTGTCCCGTTTCAGTGTCACCCAAATCCATGTCCATCACAAGATTGTTCTTCAAAGAACCATCTGAATTGTACTGTGCTTCATCGACTCTGAAAGGAAAGTCTAGCTCAATCAACGAATTAGAGAGATAATCCTCGCCATAAAATTCTGTAATCCGATTCCTGAACAGTAAATTGGAGATCCAATCTTTGCAGAATGCTATTGGAAGGTAGACAACCATTAGAGATATCCACAGATATGTAAGAGCAAATGGCTGTCTGTAGTCTGCGAAAATTTTCTGCAAAATTTCAATGAACTCAAATTTAACTCTGGAATCCAAAATAATTTAAGTCTTATATTGAAAGGAAGCAGTCGAACAAAAGTTTTAATACAGAAATAATTATAATGAGTGAAAAAATAGTGGAACCAAACATCAAGTTAAAATTAGACCAGCAGCTTTAACAATATTGTCTGCTATCCAATTTTGTCTATCAAGCATAATTAGTTATTGCGTCTTTTCCGACTTAAACATAAAGGGATTAATGAACTTCATATTTGATGCTCTTAAACCCTAAAAAAAAAAAAAAAAAAACCCCAGTTTTCGAGAAGAACCCAATGATTTTCTATCCCCTTTACATTTCAAGTTCTGTATTGATTTCTCAAACTCTTTAAGTTTTGGTTTGCTTCCTTCTGTAGATAACATAGTTCAATCCCGGAGATTCAACAACTTTTGGACTGATTATATATTACGGATATCATTTATTCAACAAGAAAAGGTACATCTCCAACCTGTTTCATTGGAAAGAAAAAGATATGTGAACAATTGTAGATATCTCTCTTATATTCAGTTTGGAGATTTTGCCGCCAGCTAATCTAAAGCAGACATTTCCTAGCTATCCATTTCCAGATATTTGTAAATCCAAAATCCTAATTCACAAAATATGTAGCTCTAATTTTCAGACTAATTATTAAAGAAATATAATCAGAAATCATAAAAAAAAACGTAGCTTACATGGAGAAAAATGAAAAATATAAAGGCTAACCTGAGTAACCTCTGCAGAAGTAACCCATATCAGCACAGAAGCTCCAATCAGCCCTAAACCAGCTTTGTATCTCCAACTCATCAACCAATACGACACCAAAAACCCACAAAATAAATAAAAAAATTCGTGAATATTCTGGTACAATTTCCCCCCTTTTTCGTATTCTGTTAGGAGGACTCCATCACGTTTTTCTTCTCTTCAAGAAAGATATTAGTAAAGATAACTAATTGCGAATGTGGAGTTTTCGTTTTCAAAGTGCATTGAACGTTAGATTGTTTTCTGCATTTTTGACCCGTCTGTGGAAATTTGGAGTTTCCAAGAATGTCCCGAAATGGGTCCCAAATTTGAACGCGTGATTTGACGTGTAAGCGAATCAGCAATATTGATATAGTGATGTGGACTATGTCCGTTTTTCTTAGGGGATGTTGCTATTGTACAAACAGATTGTATTACGACTTTACAAAACACACTAGAGAACAAAATTTCTAAATAAATTGTTATTCCTTAATTATAAATCTTTAATTGGCGTTCTGTTTATATTTTATTTTGTATTTTCATTTTTCGAAAATATTTTATGTTTTCTGTTTTTATTTTTATTTTCAAATTTGCTGAAAACGCGTTTGGTTTGTCATTTCTAAACACTGTTTTTGAAAATGAAAAGTTGGAAATCACGGTCTGTTTGAAATTTTATAGAATACCACTTAAATTATTTTTAATTAATTTGTTTGTAGAATACTACTGGCTCAAACTCAAATTTCCTTTCACAATCACTGAAAACATGGTTACATGCAACACACTAATGTGAACACTAAGAGTCTATATTAACACAGCTTTGTCAAGTTCGAGATTTGAGGAAGTTCTAGTTCTATTAAAATCCAAAAAATGCAAGTTATTTCAAAACCACCAGAGTCCATTTATCAAGACATTTTTTGAAATATAACAACAAGAATTCTCACTTAATTTTTTTAGTAATGTTGATATTGAATTCAATAAAACTTTATTTTAGGCTTAGTTCCAAATTAGGATATTTCTAAAAAAAAAACAAAAAAAAAAAACTTTATTTAGGCTGAGTTCCAAACTAGGATAATTCTTCAAAAAAAAAAATAAATTATTTTAAGTTTAGTTCCAAGTTAGGATAATTCTTTTTTAAAAAAAAATCCCAAAATGCGTTTTCTGCGTTTTGAACATTTTCTGTTGAAATACACTCAAAACGTCCAAAATGAGGTTTTGAGCGTTTTGCGTTTTATGTCCAAATTTTTTTCCCCCAAAATGCGTTTTCGAAAATGAGAAAGAGAACGCGTTTTTAGTGTTTTCGAAAATAAAAATAGAAAATGACCTCAAAATAGTAAAAAGAACATGACTTTAGTTTTTTGAATTGATTTCTAAATTTATGTATTTATTGTACTAGCAAAATGTATAAAATATACTATTATTGTATTATATATGTCAAAGTTTTTCTTCTATAATAGGGGTAGACGTCGGATGATTCGGTTTGAAACCAATTTTCGATTCTTGTAAAATGGAAGCATTCGATTCCATTAAATCGCAAGAACCAAACAATCGATTTTGGTTCGGTTTTAATTTGGTTCTATAATAATAATTATTTTTCGAATGTCCTACCTAGGAATATCAAGGCCTCGGGGGAGCGTACCGATAACTTGAAATAAATTTCTATCGAATATACCAAGACCAAGGATTCGGAAATTCTTTCACCCCAAAGAAAGCATATAATTCTTCATAAAACAAAAGATATTCCATAAACCAAAATAAGAAACAAATGGCCGGAGGTTTTTTAGAGCATGGCAAGAAGCCATAGTAAACTTGTAGGATAAATCATGAGTTTTATTCCATTTTTAGCCTCTTTATTTTTTTAAAATTACACCTTATGTCATTAGGGTATTTAAAATATATTTTTCTTTTATATCATTTTGTATTTTTTCTGAGCTAACTTTTTAGTTAATTTTGCCAAACGCTTCTATTTCAATCAACTAGCTTATCAGCTATCCACTATCAGCTCACAATTAACTTTTCAGCTATAAGCTAACTTATCAACTATAAGCTAACTTATTAGCTTGGTCTTCCAAACATAGCCTTAAATGCATTATTATTAATTATTTTATATTTGTATTTAAATATTTAATTAACTCCATCGTGATCATTTATAACTTGTCTTATTAATAAGTTAATCTCATTCTATTTTCATTTACTAAAAATTTCAGTCCAAGTGTGAAGTTAAATGTTACAGTGAGGTAAAGACGTAATAAATTTCATAAAAAATCTCAATCATTTTCACTTTACTCAAAAAAATTACAAATTCTTTTGATTTTAAGTTTTAGGACAACTAATTAAAATCACTAAAAAAATAAACAAGGATTAAAGACCTGATTCTAACTTCGATTTTTTGGTTCTAAAGGCAGAATCGAGAACCGAACTGAGAACCAATCCAAAATCGATTTCCTATTTTACTTTTGTAAAACCATACAATTTCGATTTTTTCGGTTCAGTTCCCGTTCGATCATATCGAGTCCGATTTTTTTGTCCACTTCTATTCTATAATTATATCTAGTTCTTTAATAGTATTTTTTTTCTTTTGAGAATTTTAAAATTTCCATAAGGGGACAACTTATAATAATCAGGGGACAAGTGTCCCCCCTTATAGGGGCCCAACAGCCAGTGACGAGTGGGTAGATTTTATAGTGTTTCTTGGAGCACCATAAAATTTCTTTTTTTTTTCTATCACAAATAATTATTTGAATTTCTATTAACTTTAATTATTGTAGGATTTATAAACAAATATTTTTGTTTTAAAATTATATATAAATATTCTTTGTAAAAATCTTTCTCCTAAATAGCTTTTTTGATATTCTAATTCGTTTTTATTTCTTCTCTTAGATCTATAAAATCTTTAAAAGTTTCAGGTATTAAATTAGTTAAAGGTTCTGAATTCATGAAACAAAATGATTGTATCTTCAGATATATTATCTAGATTTAACATAAATTTAATATTAACATAAAATGTGTAAAATCTACTATTATATTTTAAAGTCTTTTCTCCTATGTAATTGTGTCTAATTATGCAATTTTTGTTCTAAATCACTAATCAATCTTTGTCTAGATTTTATAATTCCAATAAATTCTGTAAAGTATATAAATGAATGACGTTGTATTGCTAAATCGAAAAATCTATAATGTTCTCCTAATTATTTTCATATAATTTTTAATTGTATATACGTTTTCTACTTATATCCTTAAATTCGTCTAATATTACAATATTACAGGACATAAACTAATTAGTGGTTCTAAATTCATAAACAAATTAAGGTATAACAATGTAAGTTAACAATAAATAAATAAGTAGGTATAAATTTATAATCATGAAATAATCTCAGGTAATTAAAACTTTAATAATAAAAACGATATATAATTCATCATAAATAATTAACAATACTTCTTTCTATATATGAGTCTATCACGCTTTTCTGTAAATTTAATTTTAAAACATTTTGACCAAGTTCTTTCCAGTTATTTATCTAGGTATTAAACACTACTGTTATGACCCTTCAAACCGCCTATCAACATGTAGCTAAGATTGAGGCTCAAAAGGTTACCCACCATAACGAGCACGATGCAATATCCAAGTTTTGTACCTTTTGGAAGGGTGACACCTCAAATAGGCAAGGCCTTTGCCTCAATATAAATGCTGCAATCCAATCCTGACCAGTTGATTATATTGGCATTTGTGATGGTTGCATTTTCTACGCAAGTTCATGGATCCTTCACAGTTGAAGGCGCTGAATTTGAATCTGTTGAAGTGTATTTTCTTATCTTTATTGAGATATATTATGTACAATATATATAGCTGTGTCTAGGCATAATTACAGGAAGCAATAAAGAAATGTAATTACAAAATCAAAACTGATCCTAAACTCTAGCTGGACAGACTCTTGATGGCATGATCAATGGTGTGCAGATTTTCTGGAATTGCTGATTATGTGGGACTCTTGATTGCATGATCAGTGATTTTCTGATTTTGTGCAATTAATCTGACACCCTCCCTCAAACTTGGCGGTCCAGCACGGACAAGTTTGCTAGCGAGAGAGGCATGACGATGCTTGTGTAGTGGCTTAGTGAGGAGGTCGGCCGGCTGATCAACAGAGGGTATGAAGCAAACCCGATGGCTACCAAGGGCCACTTTCTCTCGAACAAAATGGTAATCCAGTTCTATGTGCTTAGTGCGAGCATGGAAAACTGGATTTGAGGCCATGTATGTGGCACTGAGGTTGTCACAATGCAGCAGTATTGGGAATTGAAGATGTGCACCAAGTTCATAAAGAAGGAAAGCTAACCATGTAGTTTATGCACTTGCATGTGAGAGTGACCGATATTCAGCCTCAGAGCTAGAGCGAGCGATAGTGGGCTGCTTTTTGGAGCACCAAGAAACCAAATTTGTGCCAAGATAAACAAGGTAGCCGGAAGTGGAACGCCTAGTGTTTGGGAAACCAGCCCAATCAGCGTCAGCATAGGTAGCAACATGAGTGGGATGTCGTTGGGGACCAAATACTAGGCCATAATCAAGTGTTCCTTTGATGTAACGGAGGATGCGTTTGGCAGCAACAAGATGTGGTTGGCGTGGCTGACTCATGAACTGGGAGATGGAATTGACAGCAAAAGCAATGTCAGGACGGGTGATGGTGAGGTATTGCATGGATCCGACAATTTCCCGAAAAATTGTAGGATTTTGGAGAATGTCGCCTTCAGAGGCGGAGAGGTTGATTTTGGCAGACATGGGGGTGCCAACCGGTTTGCTGAGAAGCATATCATGTTTTTGCAATAAATCATGGGCATACCGAAGCTGACTTATGTGAATGTTACCGTCGAATGAGATGACCTGCAAACCCAGAAAATAATGAAGAGTACCAAGATCCTTGATATCGAAGCCACGACCCAACACATCAATGAAGCTTTGGAGTAGCCTGTCGTTACTGCTAGTGACCACAATGTCATCAACATATAGTAAAAAGTAAATGATATTTGGTCCATGTCGAAAGATGAATAAGGATGAATCTGCTAGACTTTGCACAAAACCAACTGATAAAAGAAAGGAGGTCATATGATGGAACCAGGCACGTGGAGCTTGTTTAAGACCATATATCGCCTTATTGAGTTTGCAGACATAGGAGGGCCGAGTCTGATCAATAAACCCAGGTGGTTGCACCATATGAACATCTTCTTTGAGATAGCCATGTAAAAAGGCATTCTTAACATCCAATTGCCTAAGTGACCAGCCTCTAGATACAGCAAGAGATAGCACAGTACGAATAGTGGCAGGTTTAATGACAGGACTAAAAGTTTCGTCGTAGTCAATACCTTGTTGTTGATGGAACCCTTTAGCGACTAGGCGAGCTTTGTGCCGTTCTACCGTGCCATCCGGATTGTGCTTGACTCGAAAGACCCATTTACAGCCTACTGTATTCTGTGATGGAGAAGGAGGGACCAATGTCCAGGTCTTATTTTTCAAAAGAGCATTGATTTCATCAGCCATGGCTGCACGCCACACTTCTTGGTTGGCTGCCTGAGTATAACAAGTTGGTTCAACAGTGTGAATGTAGTGTAATAGAGCTCGGGGAAGAGGATACCGGACCGTGCCATCACTGTAAATTTTCTGTGAGAGAGTGCCATCACGGGATCGCGTGACCATTGGGTGTTGTTGTGAAGGAGGAGGCTCGATCGTTGCCGGAGTCGAGGAAGTGAGAGGCTGTGATGACTGATTTGAACTGGACAGTTGTAATTCAGTAGAAACTGGAGGAATTGGATCAGTGCTCTGGGGCATTAGGTCCGGAATGTGAGATGTGATAGGGTTTGTGGGAGCATGGGATGAGGTGACCCTGCGCCGATTGTAGGTAATGAGGGGCGACGGGTTGGTACATGGACCAGGAGATCGGCTGGTTGTGTGCGATGATGGAGGCAGACTGGATTGTTGAATGGAATTAGTGGGTTGTGGGCTGTTGGATGGTGGAACCAAGTCTGCTGGGACTGAAATTGGGCTTGAAATATGAATGAATTCATCAAGGCCTGCTTCTGGAACCTTTTGTACCTGCAAATTTTTATAGGGAAAATTCATTTCGTTAAACAAAACATTCCTAGACACATAAACTCGACCTGTAGAAGGATCTAGACAACGATAACCTTTGTGATGTGGACTGTAACCTAAGAATACACATTCTATACTAGGACTTGACAATTTATTAGAAATATATGAGCCAAGGTGAGGAAAACACGAACAACCAAACACACGAAGGAAAGAATAGGATGGTGGGTTACGAAAGAGACGATTATGGGGAGTGTCCCAATTAAGAGTTGATGTAGGAAGGAGGTTGATTAGATGGACTGAAGTCGATGCAGCTTCAACCCAAAGGTTTTGAGGAGCACCAGATGTGAGAAGGAGATTGCAAGTCATGGTTGCAATATGACGATGTTTGCGTTCGGAAAGGCCATTTTGTTGAGGAGTATGAGGGCAGGAGAATCGTTGTTGAATACCCAAAGCTTTGCAAAAGTGAGAAAAAGCATTATTGATGTATTCGGTTCCATTGTCACTTTGAAGATATTTAACAGTGGTGTTAAATATATTTTTAGTCATAGCAACAAATGTTTGGAAGTGAGTTAGAACTTCATTTTTATGGCGCATAGGGTAAATCCAAGTATAACGAGAGAATTCATCAGTAAAGAGAACATAATACTTGAATCCAGTAACGGAAGTAGTAGGCGATTGCCAAACATCACTATGAATAATGTAAAAAGGAGTACTCGCAGTCTCTTTATATGTATTGAAAGGTAATTGGTGAGATTTACTAAGTGCGCACTCACGACAATTTTGAACCAACAGCAGGACCTAGACGAGTTAGAACATCAGATGACGGATGACCCAAACGATTGTGCCAGACAGAAGAGTGGATGGAGGCAAGAGCTTGAGGAGGACTGTAGATGGCGGACAAATTGAGGGGGTAGAGACCGTCTTTACAAGGGCCCTGAAATAAGAGATGACCAGTTTGTAAGCAATAAATCTGGTAAAAATCTGGAGCAAATAAAAAGAAAACGAGATTATCTTTAGTGAAGCGAGCTACAGAAAGAAGGTTTTTACGAATAGAAGGAATATGAAAGACATTCTGTAAGGAAAAATTGGAGGAGCCTAATGCCAAAGATAGGTTACCAGTGTGAGAAACGGGAAATGAGTCCCCATTTCCCATATAGACATTGTGAGGTCCATCATAAGTTTGTGGTTTATTGACGGGCATGGAAGTCATGTGATGGGTTGCTCCAGTATCCGGGTACCAATTTGGATCAGAGGCAAAATGAGCTCCAGAAAATGGTGCAACAGTAGATGGACCAGAGAATTTGTGGGGGTATTGGTTCAGCCCATGCTGATTTGAATGGCAGTTTGGGCACCACTGAGGAGCTGGGCCCAAAATTCCATTTGAACCTGGGCGTGAGGCCCATGTAGGGGAGGAAAAGGGGCCTAGTATATATTTTGGTGGATAAGAAGGAGAAACAACTCCTTGGAATGCCGCAAGTTGCTGCTGGGGATGGGATGATTGTTGTCGCCGATTATTTTTCTGACCAGAGGAGTAATTGCGGCCAGAAAAAGGTCGCCCAGAGTTAGAGCGATTATCACGGCGTGAAGAAGAGGAGCTTTGGTTGAACATTGCAGTAGCAGATCCATGGTCAGCAGGAGGTTGATTCTGAGCATCGAAAGCCAGAATTCTTGCACGAAGTTCTGAAAAATCTGGTAGTTTTTGGGTTGTGAGAGCAGTGCGCAACATTAAATATTCTGGGCCTAGACCATGAAGTGTGGCAATTACAAGATCAGAATCAGTAACAGGTTGATTAATGGAAGCTAAGGAATCAGCAATAGATTTGGCTTGCTGGAGATATGCATCGACAGACTAAGATCCCTTTTTAAGATCGAAGAGCTGAAGTTTTAAGCTTGTAGATGTAGCTACTGATTGCTGAGAATAGTGCTTTGCGAGGCAATCCCAAATTTCCTTGGATGTATCAAATCCAATAGTGAGGCGAGCAACATTTTCAGTTAGTGATGGGGTGAGTATACTGACTATTTGTTGATCAGTAGTGAACCACTTCTTATGTTCTGGGTTGGGGATGGTGGTAGCTGCTCTTCCATCACTTGGTGTAGCATTGATTATGGAATTAGGTTCTGGAATTGATCCATCGACATAGCCCATGAGCTTCGCACCATTGAGAAAGGACTTGATCTGGCGGAGCCACACAAGGTAATTGGTCTCGTTTAGCTTGATGAATTGTGATGTGTTTTGAGTGATTGAGGGTGGTGGGGAAGATGATTCGGCCATGAGGAGAAAAGGTGGATAAGAGGGGAGGAAGAGAAGAGGAATACAGGAAGGGAGAGATGATAGACGCAGATAGGAAGGAAAGAGGAGACGGACACAGATAGGATCCTAAAACCTAGGCTGATACCATGTTGAAGTGTATTTCTTATCTTTATTGAGATATATTATGTACAATATATATAGTTGTGTCTAGGCATAATTACAGGAAGCAATAAAGAATTGTAATTACAAAATCAAAACTGATCCTAAACTCTAGCTGGACAGACTCTTGATGGCATGATCAATGGTGTGTAGATTTTCTGGAATTGCTGATTATGTGGGACTCTTGATTGTATGATTAGTGATTTGCTGATTTTGTGCAATTAATCTGACAGAATCTCTTCGCTATGGCCTTCTTTTTGCTCGAAATCACGGACACTCTCACCTCGACGTTGCTTACGATGCTGCCTTTGTTATCCAAAGCCTAGTTAAGAATACTCCGTTTGGGCATTTTTCAATATTGTTAGGAATATCTTAGATCTATTATGCGAAAAAAGATGTAGCTCTTGTTATCATATTCCTCGTACTCAAAATATGGTAGCATATCTTCTTGCTTTCCATGGTTTGTTTTCTCATATTACTTCTCATTGGATCGATTGTATACAACTTTTCATTTCGACATTTCCTCGTGTTTCCTCATGTGTACACAGTGAATTATCTTGAATAAATTTATTGTTCCTCAAAAAATAAAAAGTCTGCCTTCAAATTTGAAGAAAGTTAATAATTGTTATACCGCAAACTAAAATTTTACATACTAGTGAAAATTTTTCAAACAGTTATCTTATTTTCCCTCCAATCAAGTAAATAGGTATTTAAATGAATAGTAAGTAGGCGCAGAAAACACATTCAATTTATTCAGAATCAATATACTAAATTCAAGCTGCACAATACTGTGGGGGTACAAAGTTTCTGTGTCTGAGCAATTCATGAAGATCATGAACAATCCTAACCACAGCATCTGGCCTTGCAAGTCTCGTTGCGTTTTGCGATATGGCACTGAGCTCGTCTTGTTTTGGACCAAACCACTGAAAAACTATATTAGCGATCTCTTTTGGAGACTTCGAAAATTTCCCGCACCCATTTTGGACGACGTAAGGCACGTTTCCAGCTTCCTGGTTAATAAAGAAGAAATCTGAGTGAGAAATTGTATGACCTCATTGGCATGTCGGATATGCTTGTCAACAATGATCGTGTACAATCCGGGCTTTTACTAGATAAAAGTTGTGGGTCCTACAATATATGTATAAAAATAGAGTTTAAACGGCTCATAATTGCTTATAAGCTTTGCCAAACATGTACTGAAATGGACAGAAATTAAGTTACCGTCCGTGACAACATAAATTATACTGAACCATATGAAGGCAATGGATAGGCAGTAAAGGGGCATGTTTGGCTGTACATACGAAATACTTTTTAAGACTTACTAGAGAAGTAAGTTTTATCAGTAAAAAGGCGACTTTTGGAACCTGGTTAAATCAGGAAGGTCCTGCTTGAATTTGCAAAAATACCCAAATAAACTCCTCCAAATGAAATATTAAATGTAACTTGCCATAACCATGATTTTTGGCATACATTTTTCAATTAAATAAAAAGATAGAGGTAATTGTTTCAACCGAGAAAATAATTTCATTTGTCGCTGAAAACAAAGCAGGGGATTGATATCTTGGTTACCTGACCAGCAATGTATCCATTTAGAATTATAGGAAGTCCTCGAATCATTGCTTCCGCAATAGTTCCTGGACCAGCCTGCAGATAACCATTATGACATGTTTGGTAAGATGGATTCGACCTTTTTAAAAAGAAGAAAAAGAACTAAAATCTTGTGCATTTATTTATAGCATCAAATGGGCGATAAAAAAAAAGTTCAATATTTTCAGATTTCTCCGAGGAAAAAAGTCAAAGAATGTTGAAATCACTGGCACGAGTAGCATACCTTAGTGATAATGCAATCGCAAGCACCCATGCTTTCCTCCATTTTTGTGACAAACCCCTTCACCTAAAAATGCAAAAGCGAATCTCTCGTAAGTCATCACGATATATATAGAACGCGAATTTTAAAATTCAGTTAACTATTCTCATGATGGGATTGAAATGGTATTGCTCCTTTAGGCAATGAAAGAACTTCTTGGACGAGTACCTGTACGGGAATCTTCCAGTTGACAGATTGCAGCTTGTTGGCGAGCTTTTTATTATGGCCACAAATCACGAGAACCTGACCAATTGGTTTCTTGTGAGCCTCATCGTACAATGCATCCCCGAGGGCTCTTGCAGTAGCCTCAATGGGACCCATGCCTTCTCCACCACCCATTAGTAAAACAGCAGGGAGGCATTCATCCATTCCCAGTTCCTTCCTCAAAGCATTCTAAAAATAGAAATATAAATTTCAAACTTGAGAGAGTATATAAGGTTTTGGAAGAACTTAAGCCGTGAATACGTCAAAAGAGTATATAAACGTATTGTACCAACCCAAGTCAAAATTGTTCCTGCCACAATCTCGTTTCCCCATTCTTGTTTCGAGGAAGGACGAAAAGAACAAACAGAGACAAAAAGAAAAATGGAAAAGATATCGAACATGGAAGATCAAGTTGAATTATTTCCGACAACAGGTCCGAAAATGAGCAATCTTACGAGTTTTGAATTATTAAAACAAGTTACCCCAATTAACAAAAGGACGGAAACCATGCCAAAGGTTACTTGTACAGAAACTCAAACATCAATTATTCAATTGATTTGACAGACAAATATTGTAAGAAACAATTCATATCTACAATAGAAACTAAACCAACCTTGGGACGAACAGGCTTCACAAACGAAGGCCGTACAGGAAGGCCATAAACTTTAATTTGAGAAGGCTGAAGACCAGCCCTTAGTGCTCGTTTCGCTACCTCCTCTGAAGGGCTATAGCATCTTGTTACAAGCTTATGAAACCTACACATAAGATAACAAAATAAATCAAATCTACATAATAATAATAATAATAATAATAATATAAATAAATAAATAAATAGCATAATAGGCAAATGGCTGCTAAGTGTGTACCATGTAGGATGACAAGTGGACAAGTCTGTTACTACTGTGGTAAAAACTATCTTCTCCAAGAGACCTTTAGCCCTCAGGATACGAAGTGGAACGTGTTGCATCAAAGGATGGACACTGATAATAATGTCCGGCCGGTATTTCATCAATCCTCTAGCAACATCTCTGTGGAGAAACAAAGTAAAACTAATCAGAACTGATAAATTTTATAAATAAAAAGCTCCTACAGATAAAATTATGGTAAAGTTGATCGACTAGGAATTGGAAAGTTGAGCAGAGGAGATTATAATCCATCGGTTACATATAATATTGCAAATTGTAAAATCCACGAGGATCGTGACAAATACTCGCAACAGGATTTTATAAGAGGATAGAAATTCTTGAAAAAATAATAACTGTAAAAGAATTGCAAGCACTGTAGACTAAAGGCCACTAAAATAACAACCATGACTCTCAGTGCTATTGAACAATACAGCTTTAAGAAGATCATTTTTGTCAGAGTTCCTAACTTCAAGCCTTAAAATATTAAGCCCTTGTTTGGTACCTATTAAAATCTAGATTTTAATCTAAGTCAAAGTCAATAATCAATCTCAACCATATATTTCAAGTCAATAATCAATCTCAACTATATATTTCATAGGTCTCACAACTTATCAACCACACGTCTCATCAACTTTTATCAAAATCTACTAAAAATTTAATTTTAATCTTCACCAAACAGGGACTAATTTTAATCAGAATATTGGCATATGAAATACATTTCAATAAGGGGAAACTGGCAAATAGGTGGCTGAATTTCATGCTACTGTACCAGTTTACAATTTATGCAAAAATATATGCAGGTCCTATAAATTTCTGCCTCGAGGGTATAAAAGGCAGGATCCATGCTTCAATTGCAATCAGCATAATAATTAAAAAGAACACATCAATATTCAAATAGAACCAATCCAAAAGTTGTGCAATCCTTTTCATCAAATGACATACCTACAGCAGTGTTTTGGAATAATTAATTAAATTTTAATATAGAACATTAAGAATATCATTCAGAAGAAGAAAAAGATTCCAAGTGGGTAATTCACAGGCAAAACAGCACTAGTTATTCTTTCAGAATTTACGAACTTGTAATTTCTACGAGTAGCCCCAAAAGAACAACTATACCCAATTACGTCACAATTAGTTAAGGTTAAGAAACAGCATTACCGAGCAATAAAAGTTGACGTGGCAGCAAAATTGGACTGATGAATTATCCGTGGTGCTGAAGCATGATATGCCATCTTCCACAGAGTTCCATGTTTCACAAGGAAGTTATAACTTTTCGGTAGTTGGTTAAATGGCCATGGAGTATGATCCGTCCATAAGTCAGTAACAAACACCTGCAACATACACCTTTCAACAACACAACAAAATGAACTAGAAATACAAGGAAATTAAATAAAACAGTGTGGTTCTCCTAATACCTGAAGCAAGGTGAATGTATAAAGCACTACGGATAGACATGGCAGTCATATTATGCATTTTTTTCCTCGTTCTTGCGTACAGAGTTGGACTATGTGGAGCCTAATAATAATAGATATTTTATACATGCATTAGGTTGCCCCAATAATTATTCTATATATAGGATTTTAGGGATCCCGCAAACCTTTCTTAATGTTTGTCCCACTTTACTTCCCTTTCTTATTATTTTAAAATGTTAGTTCCTTCGGTAGCATCCAACAAAATTGGAACTAACATGAAGTGTTCTAAAAAGCGTAAAGTGTGACGAAGCGAAGCGACGAGGTCGAACTTCAAGCTTAAGCACAAAAAAACTCGACAATGCGCAAACGAAGAGCTGATGAATCGCGAAGCGTGACAAAACGTTAAGGTTAAGCTTCAAGCTTAAGTGCACCAAAATGTAAGCATGAGCGAGCTTTTTAGAATAGAGGCATGTCCCTTGCCCAAAGAGATATCATGGATTTTTATCACATCAGAGGTCGTATATCCGTGGGGCATTAGATGAGTTTAGGCTCTCTCAAAGCACACGGTACTTAACGGAAAGGCTTGGGCACAGAGTTCAAGAAAAAGGGTGGCCTTTTGAACAATATACTATTCCTCTCCATCATAGCGTAAACCATCTACGGTTCAAGGGTGAACAACTATAATTATGTCATAGAATTGCTTTTGTGATTTTCTTAACAAGAAATTTAGTTCTTAAGTCTTCTTTCCCATATCAAATTCAAACAAATTGATAATTTGTCAAAGCAATAAATAAAATATATTCATAACAACCAGAGACTAACCTGATAATCATCTCCATACTCTTCACGAAAAGCAGCCTTAATGGCCTCGGCCGAAGCCCTGTGACCCCCACCTGTATCGCTCATCAAAATCAAAACCTTCTTAGGACATTTAGATTCACCACTAACCGGGACTTCCTCCAAATTCTCCGAAACCCCATTCCCTTCATTTCCGAGCCCATTATTCTCCTCAGAATTAACCCGAGACTCACCAAAACCAAGAGGAATTCTCTCAGAATGGAACTTTATAGCTCTGTTAAACTGATTCAAAGCTCTTCTAAACCTAAAGGCAGAACCTTTGGCGCTCAAACTCAATGAAGCCAAAGCCTTTGGCTCCCTTTTCGCATCAAAATACAAGTAGTTAGTTAAAAATGATGAGTACCCATCTCGATTGAGTCTCGAATTATTAAAAACAAAGGAGCCCAACTCGGATACAAGGCCAAAAGGATTTGTGGGTTCTCTTGTCACTGATGGAGGCTGCATAGCTACAGTTCTCCGCTTGGTTATCTTTCGTCTCTTCTTGTTAGTTTGTTTAAATTGTCAAATGGGAACTAAAAAATGGATAAAAGAAAAAGTGGTGTTTCGACAAATGGGATTTTTAGGAATTCTCGTAATATTCTAAAGATTTCGAATAAACAAATCATCTGTAAACAAGAAAATATCGTCTTTTTGAATCCTTGTAGCGATAAACAAAGGAAGCAAAAGTTAACAATCTAGTCTAGTTTAAGGTGGGGGCAATTTTGCAGTTAATTTATACAAGTTTTTATAACGTGTCTAAAGTCAAATTGTACTTATGCACCCTCACGTCTTTGCATCTTTTTTTGTGTTCACTTTGTGAGAAAGGTTTTGCCTCTATTTGATTGATTTTTGTTTATAAATTAAGGAATTTGATTTTTTTGAAGTAAAATATGTTGTTAAAAATTAAATTCAGAAATGTGTGTAGTTAATAGCAGTGTTCTGAAAAAAGTAAATCGTGATGAAGCAGCAAGACCTAGCATTATGTTTAAGCGCGTACACGAAAAATCGTGAATATGCGCGAATGAATTGGGTGAAGCGCGAAGCGTGTCGAAACGGTAAGATTAAGTTTTAAGCTTAAATGCATCTAAACGTAAGCGTAAACAAATTTTTTAAAACACTATTAAAAGTGGTTTAACAAAATGTGGAGAAAAAAATTATTTTATTTATAAACAAATTTACCAAATACTTGCTCCATGGTGGGATGGACGGTGGTGAGCTCATGTCCACGGCGGATTAATGGACGGTGGTGTTAGACTAGAGACCATGGATGATGACTCATGGACGGTGGTGAATTTTTTAAACGTTTTGAGTGAATGGAAAAATAACCTTGACCCCTAAATACCACTACTACTGCCTTGAAAGCTTTAGTTGACTAACGGCAAAAAAAATTTGCAGTTTCAACATTTGCATAATGTAGCAATTGATTTTTTGTATAAAAAATTTCTCGCATTAAAATCACTCCTGTTTTATTTAGGTGAGAGATTTAATAAAAATTACATTGAAATAATAATTAATTAATTTCTATCACCCATTTTATGAGATCCACTATTTTTTAAATATACATATTTTAGTAACGTTTATAAAAATCATTTAAAAATTGGATTTTTAATTAACTAAATGGATACTTAGTCTAAGTGCGTGAAGGTCTCATTTGGAGGGTTATTAACTTATTATTGAATTTCATTCTAGTTGCAATCGTGTTGTAATTTTAATTTGAAGCAATCAAACAACGAAATTTTAATCGTAAAGCAATTATATTACTCTATGTGGGGTAGATTATTGTGCTTGTTGAAATCGAGAATTGTGTCTCTAAAAGTATTTTTCAACAACCGTGAATTTGTGACTGTTCTTTATTTAAGATATTGTTTCATTAAGCTTAAAAAGTTTACTTATGTGCAAATAAATAATTTTTAAAATAATTAAGCTTTTCTTGTCTAATTAAGCCATATGTTTAGAAAAATTTTATCTTAATCTTTATATATCACTATATATAAAAGGAGTTGGTTTCAATTTCACTATTTATAAGCTATCTAAGTTGCTTTGAACCCTATAAGTCATTTGAGTCATTCTTTTTTTTTTTTCTTCAAATCGTTATTTCGATTTTTTCATATTTATTTTATAATTTAATTTTTTGCACTCTGAGTATAATGTGTATATTTGGCATATTTCTCTTTGATTTGAAATGCAAGTTTCTCATTATATAACCTTAGATTCAATTTCTCATCCTCTAGAATATTTGTATTTTTTAAATTTCTTTGCAGTATGATTTTAACATGTAAGTGTATCTGGTATATTTCACCTTATTTTGAAATACAAGTTTCTTATTATATGACATTCGATTCAATTTCTCATCTTTTAGAATATTGATTCGACTTCCCTATATATAAAAAGAGTTGGTTTCAATTTCATTATTCATAAGTCATCAAGTCAATTTGAAACCATCTAAATCGCTTTGAACTGTATAAGTCATTTGAGCCTTTTTTTCTCAATTGGTTATTTCGATTTTTTTATATTTATTTTTTTCTTTTATTTTTTTTTTTGTACTCTGATTTTAATATGTATGTGTATATCCGGCATATTTTGTTTTGATTTGAAATGCAAATTTCTTATTATATGGCCTTCGGTTCAATTTATAATCCTCCAGAATATTCGTATTTTACTTTTTTTTTTTTTGCACTCTGATTTAAACATGTATATGTGTATCCGGTACATTTCACTTTGATTTAAAATACAAGTTTCTTATTATATGCCCTTAGATTCAATTTCTCATCTTCTAGAATATTGAATCGACTTTTATACCACGCTATTTATTGTACCGTTAAAATGATGCACGTGTTGCGTCTCACTAGTACAAGTAAAGGTGAAGAAAGAGAATCCACCTACACCAATTCTCCCGCCCAAAAAAATAATGTAATTATTTATTTATTTATTATTTTTTTTGTTAAATGGTTGAAATTGAAAATCTTCTCCAGTATTTATTGCTTTGCATGATAAATTGGAACTATATGATGACGGGTAAATTTTATAAAATATCACTCAAGTTTCAACAAAATTTCAAATATGCCACTAACGTTCAATCGTTATATAATATGCCAGTCATGTTCCAATTTGTTACTCAAAATGTCATTTTTGTTTACTTTCTTATCCAAGAATTGATGCAAACAGACCCTATCCTTGTATAATAAAAGATTCACTTTGGTGGCACTATTCATAAGTCAAATAAGCCACTTTAGCAATTGATAAGCAAAATAACCCATTTTAGCCTCTTACCTATATTATCAATTATCCATTTTTCCTATCCATATTTTCCCTATATCCCTATATAATAAAATATTCACTTTTGTGGCACTATTCGTATGCCAAATAAGTCGTTTTAGCAATTGATAATCCAAATAAGCCACTTTAGCAATTGAAAACACAAATAACCCATTTAACCTCATACATATATTATCAATTATTCATATTCCCTATATAATGAAAGAATATCTTTGGAAGATACTATTCATAGGGGTTTCAAACGGGTCGAACAGTTCGTGAGTTCAGCTCGGTTCTGCTCGTTAAAAGCTCGACTTGGCATGACTCGTGAAAAACGGACTTGAACTTGGACCGGACCGAAAATTTGGGTGTTGGACAGTTCAAGTTTGGCTCTTGAAGCTCGTGGGCCGGCTCATGAAAGCCCAACAAACCGCGAAATAGGATGGCTCGCGAGCCGGCCCGTGTCAGGCTCGTGAGCTCCGGCTCGTACATTTGTGATCGTTTTCATGCATGTTTTTTTTATTTTTATTTTTGATGTTTATAAATTATAATGATTGGGTTAAAAAATTTATAAACAACAAAAATCATATAACAATATTATGTTATTATTATAGGTTTTAAGTTTTAAATTCTTAATCGAGTCCGAACTTACGAGAATGTTATAATATTACAAGAACTTTACATTTTAAGAATAAATTGAATGTTACAAATATTACATAATATAATAATATATCTTAATGTACAATTCAATTTTCTATTTTAACTCTTTTAACTTTTAAGTCATTCAAATATAAAATTTAAAAAAAAAAAAAGACTTCATGGGCTTGGGCCGGCTCGTTTGGGAAAAGGGCCGGCTCGACTGGTTTCCCACACGAATTTCTTAGATTCGGCTCGTGGGGCGGATAAACTCAAGGTAAATGGGCCGAGCCAGCTCGGCTCGGCCCGTTTGACACCCCTAACTATTGGTAAGCCAACAAAGCCACCTAAGTCATTTAAACCGCCACAAAGCAGAATGAGCCGCGTGAATTGAATTATGTTCTTTTTCATTTTTCATCTAACAAAAATGGGTCTGTTTGGTTTCCCTACATATAATAAAAGAATCTCTTTGGAAGGCACTATTAATAAGTCAACAAAGCCACCTTAGCCATTTGAATCACCATAAAGTTGAATGAGCCGCATGAATTGAGTTCTATTCTTTTTCATTTTTTATCTAACAAAAATGGGCTTGTTTGGTTCATTAAGAAGTTAGTTTATTTAGTATGGGCCTTGTAAATCTTTCTGACTCGTTAATAGACCCATTAATAGGGTTTATTTTTAGAATCGATTTAGTACTTGGTCTTGCTTCTTTTAATTGAACCCGCAAATTCTTAACCCTAAAATTTCTTCTACGTCTCCACACCAATGTTCAGCACTAGGAAGTCCACGTCAATGCTCCCACCACTGCGAAGATACTGTTACGATGAGTGTTTTTTTGTGTTTTTGACTTCTTTTTTCTTTTCTTTTTCTCCTATTTGTGTTGTCATTTTGTTTTTCACGTTCAAGTTTTGTCGTTCAAAATGGGTTTGAATCGTCGAAACTTTGCTTGCAACAATAGTCTTGTGATAGTTTGTGTGTTGGGTTCTTTATGTTGATTTTTTAATGCTTTAATACATGTTTTACTTTTCAGATCTATCTTACGTCTTTTTTTTAATTAAAATAAACTTCTAATTGAGTAATATCATGTTCGTTGAATTTATACCGCTTAAGAATCCAACTTCGAATTTATGTTGATAGCATATTGCATTTTTTCCCTAAAATACAGCACTTGGGCATACGTTTCTTATAGATGTGATTTTTTATTTTGATTTTTTGATTTTATTTTTTACTAGAACATCTATGAATCCTACTTCAAAAGTAGTTTGGTAGATGTGATTTTTTTTTTCCTTTTTAACTAGAACTTCTATTGTTTTTTATTTCGTTTGGAATGTTTGATATTTAGACCTTTTGCAAATCCTGATTCAAAAGGTGTTTTTTAACACATAAAATCTAATTTCACCAAAGCATATTTACTAATACATTTTGTTTTGTTTATACTCTTACAGTTTAAGATCAAAGTACATAAAGTGTCTTAAAAAATGGAAGCTTAGATACATCTAACGTGTAGATAAATTATTTATTTTCCCTTTTTTATCCCTTTGCATACATGTCAAGGTCTTGTTATATTGTATAATTTCGAACGAGTAACTTTCCATTTTGATTTCGATTGGAGGTTGACAGATCCACTCACTTTTTTTTGGGAAAGTAACTGAGTTGTAAGTATTTCTTTAATTTTCAGATATTTTTTCTATTGCTTATGTAATTTTTTTTACTGTGTTTTTTGTTCTCTATGTTTGTATGTATGAAAAAATGTGTTTTCTTTGTATTTACCATTTTAAAATTCACTTTCAAAGGTAGTTCTATTAACACATATACTCTTCCGTTAGGGAAAACATATTTCTTTTTTTCCTGCATTTTAATTTAATTTCTGATTAATGTGACCCGCAACTGGTTTCTACTTGGCTCTATTAGGGCTCATAGTATCATCATGCAAAGGTTCTTTACCTTTATTTATAACAGGTTTGGCGTTGCATTCATCTAGGCTGTAGCCTCTCATACAACAAGAAGGATTTAGATCGGGGGATTCTCGTAATTGATTGGTTTCCAGTGGCCAAACTTTCCCATCCCCAGCCAAATATGATTTGGCATATCCTTCAAGAGATCAACTAATACGCATAACGAAATACTAGGGTGGTCATAGATCAGCTGACAGCCCCAATCGGTGCAGTCTGGATCTTTATTATTCAACTTCTATTTGCGAGGTAGCTCGGTGCCGTTCTTAACCGAGACTCAGGTTAAGCTCTGTCTTGAAACCTTGTGGGGTTAGGAGTAAATCATCCCGAGGTTGGCGCATCTCATTGAGCATGGAGAAGCATTAGGAACCCCAATTTCTTTCTTTGGAGCGAAAGAGGATAAGCTAGAGGGCTGACGCTACCCATTCACTTCTAAATTTTTTTTTCAAGAGGCCAGGTCGTAGCGCTCCTCTCGCTGTGTTAGTAACCGTTAGTGATTCCGTAAAAGACCCCAAAGGCCAGCTAGGTACCGAACAAAGAAAGTGCATGTCATTTTCAGTAATCACTCCAGTGGAAAGGCACTCGATTGGCTGGCATGCTCTTCTTTCCATTTTGTGTGATTTGCAGCTAGATATAGCTAGAACTTGATTGAAATAAATGCTATTCTTTTGTGGAAAACTCGCCGGGCTTTCCTGAGGTATCTAATAACCTTGCTCCTTATCGCCGTTGGCGCCCCTCTCCTAACTATTGCCCATTTATTTTGGAATAATCTTTTTAGGAGGGTTTTATTTAATTTTTGTGCTAGGACCTCCATTGCATTCTGTTTTGGTTGGAAGGCTCGATCTTTATAACTTTTGCGGATCCTACTTCGAAGGTATTACTTTCAATACATATAGTCTAATTTCACAAAAGCATATTTATTTCCTTTTCTTTTTTCCTCTTGCATTTTGTTGTACGCTAATTAGATGTTTGTTGGAAAAAAAATCGTGCATTTGAGTTTACACATAAAATTTAAATTTAAATGTATCATTTTCTTCACAAGAACATGTATGCTACATTTAAAATGTATCACTATGATTTAATTTGAAATTTATTCTATGTTACCTTTTAGGGTCTCTCAATGTCGATTAAATTCTTTTCTAACGCAGTCCACGCAAAAAGAAAATCCAGCTTCCAACAGAATGTTTGCACACTATTACATACTCAACGAAATTACGATACGTGCATCGCACGTGCGTCGAACTATAAAAAAAAAAAGTTAAAGAGAGAGAGAATCCACCTACAACAATTCTGCCACCAAAAAAATACTGCAATTTTTTTTTTGTTGAATGATTGAAATTGAAAATCTTCTACAGTATTTATTACTTTGCATGGTAAATTGGAACTATATGATGACGGGTTAATTTCACAAAATATCACTCAAGTTTTGAGTAATCAATTGAAACTTGAATGATACATTGAGTAATGATTGAACTTTTATGGCATATTTGAAATTTCGTTAAAACTTGTGTGTCATTTTGTGAATTAACCCAATTGATGACCCATATACATCTATAGCACGTGCATAAAGTTGTGTACTTGTGTTAGGTTTTTTTTTTTTACCCACTGAACTAGTCATAATTGCTTTGGAATATAGTCAGCTGCTCATTTCTTCAGTTCCACCAGTCATATGGTCCTTCCAGTGTTATTAATTAGATCATGTTATAAATAATGTATATATGTGAATGACATTACCATTATATCCCTGTAAACTTTACAATATTACGATTGTGCCATTGTCCACTCCTATAAATAGGAGCCTATACTTACCAATTTATTACACCAATTCTTGAAGAGAAATTCTCTCCTCTAAACTCTCTCCATTTCTCTCTCTATGTTGTTCTTATGATTTCGATGATTTTATAACACGTTATCAGCACGAGTCTCTAGCCAATTGAGTAATACGACGGGAGTATGCTCTACAGTTGCATCTAAATGATGAACTTCTGTATCAGAAACCAGATTATTATTAATCAACGTTTCATATTTCAAATCTAGTGTTTTTGGTATTAGAAAATCATTTATACATCATAGATTAGAAAATCAATTCCAAGTCCATAGAAAAAATTGGAGAAATTGTGTAACCCGAAACTTTCAAAGCAAATTCACGCACCGTAACGGATTGGACTATTATGAATACCTTGACTGAAAGATATGATTCACTCACTCATGAAAGGTAATTATTTCATTACGTTGATACCGCCTATATGGTCGGTTTAATTATTTCATTATGTTGATACCGCCTATATGGTCGGTTTAATTATTTCATTATGTTGACATCGCCTATATGGTCGGTTTAATTATTTCATTATGTTGATACCGCCTATATGGTCGGTTTAATTATTTCATTATGTTGACATCGCCTATATGGTCGGTTTAATTATTTTATTATGTTGACACCGCCTATATGGTCGGTTTATCAATTGAATACATATAAACACCTCAATTGTTGGTTAATTCTAACATATTAGAGGATTGTTGTCAACATATATACGTGGTGGTATAACCCCAGTATCATTATTGTTAATATATATATACAATATTATTTTTAATATATACTTGGTGGTATAACCCCAGTATTATTATTGTTAATATATATACAATATTATTGTTAATATATACTTGGTGGTATAACCCTAGTATTATTATTGTTAATAAAATATTGTTATTTAATACTTCATTAAATGATACCAGAAGTTATCACTACTAAAGATAGATAATATTTCATCAAATGATACCAGAAGTTATCACTACCAAAAAGTTGGTAAATGTTGATAAAAATATTTTATCCAATGGTACCAGAAGTTACCAATATCTGAATTTGAATGGGTGGATGAAAATTATTCAACAAGAGAATGTTGATGTATGATAAAATAATATCACATGATAGCACGGACATAGCTAATGTGAAAATAATCTCATCAGTATTATGAGATGAATATTAGATGATAAGTGTCTGGAAAAGTTCTTGCACGAGCACTTATGTATTCCAGAAGAAGTACATATTTACTCCAGAAGAAGTAAAAATTATCATCTAAATATACTGAAATGATATTATTATTGCTCCTGAATAAGCATAAAACGAGTCATACATGCAAAACGAAAAAGGGGAAAAACATTTATAATCCTCAAAATAAGAGATGTGTTTCGGGAGTAGCCGTATCCTACCACCTCTGACATTTTGAGGAAATAAAGAAAAAGGTGTGTCTCAAGAGTAAGAAATACTCCATACTCTACCACCTTAAATCTTTGAGGTACACAAGATTAAAACACTGATAAAATCCTAGAAATTTATGGTGTGTCTCAAGAGTGAGAATACTCCGTACTCTACCACCACCTATTCTAGAGTTCACAAAGATAAATTTACATTAACCGGACTCCATTTTCGCTTGATTCCCCTTCCTTGCGACCAATCTATCTTTACTCCTGCTGGATCTTGTATTGGAATATATGATTGCAATTTATCCAGCAGTTCCTCGATAGTAGGAGCAGAAATAAGGATTCTCCTAGAAAATGGAGATATGAATCCCTGTTCCACAGCATAATCAAGAAATGTTAGCAAACCATCAAAGAAATTGTTTACATTTAAAAGCCCTATAGGCTTAGTATGGAGATCTAGTTGAGCCCATGAAGTAATATTAAAGATTTCTTCTAAAGTACCAAAACCTCCAGGCAAGGCTATGAAGGCATCAGAACCATATAACATGCAAGTTATGCGTTCATGGATAGATAAGGTTTGTACTTCATGCCCTCGTGTTTTGCCTGCAATATCAGCTAAAGGAGTAGGTATAACACCTATCACTCTTGCTTTCTCTACTAGAGCGGATTGTGAAACACAACCCATCAATCCACTGCTACCTCCTCCATACACGAGAGTGATACCTTTCTCTCCCAATTTCTTTCCTAAATCCACGGCTGCTTCTAGATACCCAAAATCTTTTCCCACTTTTGATCCACAAAATACACAGATAGTTTTGATCTGTCGAAATTTTGGTCCTTCCATTTTTGAAAGTAAAGAAGGAAAAACTTATGGGAAAATGTTATTTTGGGATGCATGAACTATGAAAAATGTTTGGCTATTTAAAACCGAAAAGCTTCACTATTTACTGGTCGTTTTTCGAAAAAGTGAAGATTTACTTTTGACAAAATCATCCTACTCACCTTTCGGCGATTTAATATTTTTAACCAGCCTTTATCAAAACTCGTGAAAGGAAACAGAAAAAATATTTTATATGTGCATATATATCAAATGATTTACCTTGTATTAATGCTGCATAGCCAAAGCATCATTGTTTATAACAGCATGGCAAACAGGATCTTTTGCTATTATATTTTTGAGACTATATCTCTCTTTATCGCTGATGAATTTAGCCCATAAAGATAGTAGCTCACGCTGCACATACCCACTAGGGTGCGTCTCAAGAGTCAATCGAATATCATCCAATGACTCCTTACTCAGTCCACCCTTAATGAAGTCTATCTTATCATCTCGATTTATGGATGAATATCCTATTGATTTACAACGGGTATCACATGTCCATCGAGCACATTTGTAGCAACTATTTAATCTTTTTGCTCTTCGCTTCTTTGCAAAAGTACTCTTACCTAAGCCAGGCTTGTGCTTAGAAAATGAATCTGGTAATTCACCAGCTAATCGAACTTTTGCTTCGATCAACCAGCGAACATCTTCTGGCATGCCATGATCCATCAGCAACCTCAATCTTTCGAGCCTAATTCGATAAATTTTTCTCAAATCATTTACTGGAAGATTGGAATAATATTTGCGAATATTTGAAAGTATGATATCCATTTTTGATGGATCTAGCCTTCTTCCCAAATCATCTATTTAAATGCATTATTCAACGCGTAAAAGAGCGGCGGCTCCGCGTGTCAGTGATATGGATTCCATCAAGAAATAATGGAATAAATTATTGAAAAGGTGAGATAATATGCCATTACCTTTTTCGATATAAGGGAAGATTTGGCGACAAGATTGAGATTATGAGATATTTCCTTGGATATTGTACCTGATTTTTCGGTATACTAAAAGTAATAAAGGTATACTGATTTAAACTGTACAGAAATACGTACTGATGAAATAAATGTTGTATTGAACCAGAAGTTCATACATATGTATAAGTGAAATATCTTGCTGAACCAGAAGTTCATACGTACAAGTGAATTACGTATATAGTATGAACCAGAAGCTCATAAATAAAATATACATTGTATTGAACCAGAAGTTCATACGTACAAGTGAAATATGTATATAGTATGAACCAGAAGCTCATAAATGAAATATACATTGTATTGAACCAGAAGTTTAGCGATATTGTATTGAATCAAATATTCATACATAGAAATGAAATAAAACCGTATAGAACCAGAAGTTCTATAATAAACAGTTAGATTATCAAAAGTTCCAAATTATTTTCTATGAGAATAACTTATTCAGAAATTGTTTATCATACAACAATATTCTATGTCAAACAGGGAATAGCTCAAGAAGCTTTATTATTTGTAAAAGTGCGATATGCATACACTCCACCAAAGCGCACTGAGATATATGATTGAAATTACATCCCTAAAAGAATGACATGTGTTATGGCATTTTAGCCGATTGATAATATTTGAGAACATTATGGTGAAAACACGCCTGAAGCGTAATTATGCCTGAAGCATAATGACTATCGATTCCAAAAATAAATATCTCTTGAATGATTGAAATGATTCCTTTGAGGCTAAATACTCAAAGTAAGTAAAAGGGACATAGTCAAATGATGAGATATTCAGGTACCTGATGATAGAACATATAAAGAGATCTCTCCACGTTATATTGAGATGGAATCGATAAATAAGTCAACTGCATACCCTCTTATGAAATAAGATTGATGAAATCATAATTCTTTGGCCAAGTATGAAACCCTAATGTAGGGATTATTGTTCAAGGACCTGAAGTCCAAATGCTTAAATGTGTAAAGCCAGTAATTATATGTACAAATGAAAAATATTTCACAGTCGTAAAAGACGACTAGTTGCGCGCGAAATTTTTCATAGAACTGGCATGACATATGGTGGATAGACTATAGTCTAAATCACTAGCTTGAGCTCCTTGATATACCAATGAGTGAGATCAAAATGTATGATTCTCATCTCGGTACTTTGGGAGTATTCTTTGATGTACCAGTTGATCGCGGTACGTTGGGATTTCAAGTAAAATGATTGTAGATTATATGTCGAAATTGATATCTATTTCAATGATTGATTATGCTCCTGCAAAATTAGAAATTGCAGTTTATAAAGTGCAAGAACATACATGTATAAATCATTGAAAGATTCAATATGCCCAGATTAGTATCACTATAGAATGATACAAATGACTCCATGATATAATATGTTGAAAGTGAAATTGGAGTGTACTATTTATGACATCTGGGAAATTGATTATTCACTAGAAGTGAATACGAAAATGAATATTCACCAGAAGTGAATTTGAAATTGATTATTCACTAGAAGTGAATTTGAAAATGAATATTTAATTATTCACTAGAAGTGAAACAATCTATGAAAGTGAATTATAGATTTGATTATTCACCAGAAGTGAATTCTAAATTTGATTATTCACCAGAAGTGAAGAATACAATGAAAAGATTCGTGATTGCACCAATATACATGTAATATTCCATGAAAGGAATAAATACGCGTTGCACTCTTTTTCCCTTAGCTGAGGTTTTGTCCCACAGGGTTTTCATAGCAAGTTTTTTAATGAGGCAACAGTTGAGGCGTATTGATGAAAATTAATGAGAATAATGCACTCTTTTTCCCTTCGCTGAGGTTTTGTCCCACAGGGTTTTCCTAGCAAGGTTTTTGAGGCATCATCATAGCTATCAACAAGCTATAATTCAGCAACACATTGTTATACTGGAATGATATCAACAAATGAAGAAAATCATACACATCTTATGAAGAATGTTATGATATCGACTACACACAAGAAGATTTTCATATATATTCCAGAAGAAAGATGATATCATTATTCAAAAGGTTCATGAATACTTGATTGCACACTTCAGGGGGAGAATCATGCTGTCATGCTGTACTCTTTTTCCTTCGTCCAGGTTTTGTCCCACAGGGTTTTCCTGACAAGGTTTTAACGAGGCAGCGGCTGTACTCTTTTTCCTTCGTTCAGATTTTGTCCCATTGGGTTTTACTGACAAGGTTTTAACGAGGCAGCACTGAAGCACTGAAGAACTTCAAAGATTCAATACATGATTTGTTCTACTTGAACATTAAGACTCAACGATTGACGATGGCCAATATCAGGGGGAGCAACTGTATTCTTTTTCCTTCGCTCAAGTTTTATCCCATTGGGTTTTTTTAGCAAGGTTTTAACGAGGAAGACAATTGAGCAATAAGTCATTCAAGGGGGAGTGTTATAAATTATTAGAAATTATTAAGAAATTCCTTTGTAGATCTCTACCTAATTTCTTACCTAACTCCCACCTAATTAATATTGTAAAGAATTATTGTGAATGACTTTATCTTCCTATAAATAGAGGCATTCATTGTTGTATTTCACACACCTAATGGAATGAGAATTCTCCTCTTTATTCTCTCCATCTCTTCATCTCTAATTCTTGTTTAGATTTTGATAGTTTTATAACAGATCATATATAATAAGAATACAAATGGAGACAAGCTCGATGAATGAGATTTCTACAATGCCTCATATATACAAAAATACATATCAAAGTCCCTCCAATACAACATCATTCTAAATTATTTTGGTTGCAAAAAAATGGGTAATTTCATGCATATGTTGAAGTCTGTGGATGATAGCCGATGTGATTGGTCCGTCAAGGTTTGGGTTGCTAGGAAGTGTGACATGCGAAGATTCTACGATGCTTCTGAAATCTACGGTCCCGTTCTCTTTACTGTTTTCAGCCCGTTTTGAGTTTTCAATTTTTGGGAATATTGAAAAGGCGTTCACTTTGCCCATTTTCATAAACGCGTTTTTCAAAACACCAAAAAATACAAAGAAAACTCAAAACGAGTTTATTGCGTTTTGGATATTTTGTATTAAAAAATCCAAAACGACCAAAAGTCGGATCGTCGAGACAATTATATTTTTCGTGCATTGCACAAGTTCTATTATTAGTATAGTTAAAATAAGATAAAAGTAATTTACACAAGATAGGTAAATTATCTAGGGGTGTCAAACGGGCCGAGTCGAACCGGCTCGGCCCATTTACCTTGAGTTTGGTTCGGCCCACGAGCCGACGAGACGTCCAAGTCCGGCTCGTGAGCCCGTTGGCTCATGAGCCAGCCCAAGCCCGTGACGTCTTCTTTTTTTTATTATTATTTTTTAAATTTTATATTTGAAGGAGTTAAAAGTTAAAAGAGTTAAAAATAGAAAATTGAATTGGACATTAAGATATATTATGTGACATTTGTTACATTCAATTTATTCTTAAAATGCAACATTCTTGTAATATTATAACATTCTCATAAGTCCGGACTCGATTAAGAATTTAAAACTTAAAACCTGTAATAATAACATAATATTGTTATATGTTTTTTGTTGTTTATAAATTTTTTAACCCAATCATTACAATTTGTAAACTAATTTACAAACATCAAAAATAAAAAAAAATGCATGAAAACGATCACAAAATATACGAGCTGGAGACAACTCACGAGCTTCACAAGTCGAACCCGAACTGTCCAACACTAAAATCTTCTGTTGGGTTCAAGCCCAAGTCCATTTCTTCATGGATCGAGCCGAACTCACGAACTGTCCAACTCGTTTGCCACCACTATAGGTAAATAAGGGGTCCAAGCTAATATCATCTACCACTAGAATGTTTAGTTGTTTACAATGTATTGAGAGGTTCATTCGATCAAATACATACAATACAAAAAATTATGGAAAGCTACCCAAGCTGGGGTGTGTGCAGCCATGTTTCCTTCTCTTAGGATCAAAGTCGAAGAACAAGAAGTTCTGGGAAAATGTCCAATAGCTAAGGTTATGCTGAACAAATTATTTGACACTTCTAAAGAAACTAGTGAATGACTCATACGATGTATGAGTACCGTCTTAATATCGAATTTATTTGCGTGAACTCAAATCATAATCGAAATTGAGTTTATGAAAATAGCTTACACTAAATGTAAATTGGAACAATATAGGTAAATATTCCTAATTATTTGTGTTATTTGTAATTGATAATCCATACAATTAGACAAGGAATATAAATATCATTCCAACAAATGAATTACGATAGGGAAATCATGATTGATAGAGCTACAACTGTGGATGAATATTGAAAGAATCAAGACCATGTCCAGCAAATAAAAGTAATTCACATGGTTGAAAATGACATTTTTTTTCTATATTCATACTATATTGTATAAGATAAACTGTAATGGGCGATTGAGCAAAAGTGAACAAATATTATAGGACCTTGGGATTCCCTGGCTGATGTCTCTTCTAGGGTCTCAATCATAGACTTTTCAATTGTGTTTGATGCAGCAACCGATATACCCTGAACGTAATAAGAAAATATATTTAGCCTCTGATTTAACCTCATTCTTTAAAATTTATTTATCTCTTAACCCATTTTCAACCACATATTATTTCAATAAGATAACTTTGTATGTAAATCCAAAAAAATTAATTCTTAATCAAACATTCTCTAGAAAAATCGCTTACCCAATAAATCTGTAATGCTAGGGAAAATATATACAAATCTATCAAAGTCTCAATCTTGATTACTTTTCTAAAAAGAATACTTGGTGAGAATTTATAACAAAATGTAAACAAAAATCATCCTACAAAGAGAAAACAAAGACACTATTCTTCTAAGAAAAAGTTAATGAACTTGATACCCTGTAAATTAGCAGCAGCAGCAGCAGGAAGTTTTGAATTAAACTACAAAACCTCGGAATCCTTTTTAACTTTTGTTTGGAGGATAGGTACAATCACATTCTTTCCTGGCTTTGACCCAACACTAAGAAAAAAATACATCTACCCTTTCAAGAAGAGATTGAGAAAAAAATTAAAGAAATAGTTAACGATGCAGAAAAGTTGACCAACCTTCTGCCCAGGTTCGAGCACTTAAAGAAACATTCTTATGTAGCAACCCAAAAATATTAAAAGAATTTACTGGCCTTTTATGCATAGTACATATACAGGCTATTTGTAGCAGCACATGCAATTGAGTTTTCAGTTGGGTGCCATGCCCGTAGAGTAGTTTCGTAGTGAAAACAAATGAGTTCCCATTGGCATCAATTCCTGGAATTTCTGCACCTAAAGCCACTGGACCACAATTCATATTAACATCCTATAACTGAAACCAAGACTGGTAAGTGAATGACCAAAATTGAAACCATACAGAAAAATTAATACAAAGAACAAGTGTGTGCTATAAATGTTGTGGGATTTTTCCGGGAGGAAATATCTGGTGACAGCACTGAGCATCATCTGACGCTCTCTACGGTCGAGATTGGAGGCCAAATAGGAAGAAACTGGAAACAGTCATAATTCAATAAATAAATATAAATGCATATAACAGTTTCTCAAATCATCATATTCAACAAAGTAAAAAAGAAAATGGGATGATCAACACCAATAAAAAATCGACATTTTTATTAGTTTAATCACAAAACTGAGATGATTGAGAGAAAGGAATAGAAAATTCTACCAAAAACAGGAGATAGTACCTTACCTAAAGCTTGTCAAAAAAGTGGAACGAACACAAATTATTCGAGCAAAGCCACAATAAGTATAACAGAAAAAGTAATCAAAGCTGACAGTCATTAGCAACAGAAGAAGTGCAATCGCCTTCTCTGAATAAAAAAACAAGTACTCACGACAACCAAACATTTATAGATATAACAACACATAATAGGAGAACATAGGTTGAATTGGATAACCCTTGTAAGGAAATCAGACATCAATATATATATATATATATATATATATATATATATATATATATATATATATATATATAAAAATTTAAAATTTTAGAGAAGAAATTGAAAACTAAACTTAAAAGGCCAACATAAATCTCTACAAATCAAGGGTTATATATATATGAAGAAAAAGTTAAAGATCAAAGATGAATTGACCTTAGGGCTGGGCATGGATTAGTCGGTGATTAACCAATCCTACTGTTAAAAACAAGGCAAAGACAACCATTAAATTTTTTCTTGTCAGATCTCCTACTGGCATGGGAAGTCATGGCATATACAATTCGATTAGCCTACTGGAAACTTTACCTAAAGTTCAGTGATCAAGAGTAAGCTATCAAACATGTTGGGCCTCCCAAACTGCCAGCTTCGAGTTTTTTGTTTTTTCCCATAAAAAGTAACAAGGAAAAGGAAAGCAAAGACCCTTTTTAGATTTAGATGCATGATGGAACTTTGAAGACCCAGGCTTGTTAAAAGACTACAGAGAAGGAGCTGGTGGAGAAGATTGTCCTTTAGCAACTAGTAACTTTAAAAAAAAAAATGCAACACATAATGAGTTCATCAACCTAGCATATTTTGGCATCGATAAGTTTGACCCTTCAATAAGTCTAAGACAACACCAATCACTATATAGACCATATTAATTATAAGATGGATATAATTTTATTTTGTGAAGAAGGCAAAGTAATCGATAATAAACAAGTACATACACTACCACACAATGTTTTTATTTTTTTCCTTATATTTAGCTTAAATTCTATCTTCATTTACATTTTGATCCATACTCATAGGCCCGAGACCCAAACATCATCTAAGTAGCACATGACGCATCAAGTTGAGAAGAATGTATAAGAAATTATGAAAAAATAGAGCAAGCAGCGGAACAAACCTGTAATAGACCAGAAAAGTAATATTTGGATGGTATGTTTTTAGGTATCACTCATTTGTGATGAAGTAATCTGCAATTTTTTTGGAACTGAAAACCAGTAATCAGCTATATGTTACCTTTTAATTTGGCGACGTCGACGACCTCCAGGAGCTTAGATATACGGTCGGTAGCTCTATTTGTGGTTGAAGATCGAGAATGGAGCTATTAAATCACGAATCACGACTTGCAAATACAACACCAAAATGAAAAATGAGTTTAGAATGAGGATGATTTGATTTTTCGGAACAAGGATTATTTGGTTGGGACAAAGGTTGAAGGCTCTGAGCATCAATTCTGGGAAACACTGAGAGTTGTAGATGAAAATTGGTTGAAGGCTGTGAGATATTTATTTCTCTCTAGAGTCGGAGTCGGTGTCTAAATGAAAATGAAACCACGGTTCAAGTGTGAACACAAGGGGGACATAAAGTGAATAGTATTTGGGCTTTACCCTCTTTTAAGAGAGGGGGATATGGATTTTCTAACCTAAAGTGCATTCTTGGCTTGATAATTTGTTTGTATTGAGTTCCCAAGAAGTCACTCTTTTTCCCCCATCAATAGTCATATTCATCGACCTTGATTTAGGTTTAATTTTCTGCATAAGTGTAATGATTCGCATTTTGAGTTATAATAGGAATTCTGAAATATTGCAATTAGCAAGAGGACTTTAACTGTGAGATTGCAAAAGTATAGGGACTACGATCGCATCTCTTTGATACTTTGCTTGTTATTTCTGCAAATTATTTAATTTATATCAAATTGCTCTTTATGATTGTATCAATAACTGATTTTCATTTTGTACATTTTGGTCCCAAAATCATACTTTTGGTTCTTTTCGTGTCACTGAATATTGTCCTCTAACTTTAATTATTCATAAGCTAGTTTCATTTGGGATCTTTTCATTGGTTTTCGAAGGTAAGCAGGTAGTCTCTTTTCTCGATCGGTAGATCGTCTAATCAACATTGGTGACGAAAAGTCAAATTATCCAAGACTAGCTTCACTCGATAATGCGTGTCACACTTTTCCCTACGTGTCACGACCAGTGCAATGTTTTTGAGATCAAAACTCTCTAGTATATGATTATTACTTAGGTCCCACCTGTTAGTAAAAACACATTATATTTTCAACAGGCACAAAATCAAAATATATCTAAATAGTTTTGAAACACATGATCAACCTATCTTCTTAAACCAAGTTTCAATAAGTTAAATGTTGTGTTACATAACATGATCTCTGATTGTAACCTAAGTTCAAAATTAATTCAATACATACTATCAATATAAATAATATAAAGGATTTGACGTAATATACTACCAAATGACCGTTCACATTATCTTTAAATTTTGAGACTTCGCTAGGATTATGACACGTGTCTATTCCGTAGCCGTTGGATTTGGCTTCATTTGAACGATTTTGTGGTTGCCCTACGTGGTGTTGTGAATCGTCATTTTGTTCATTCAGTTCTCTTCATCTGTCTTCTGAGTTTAAGAGAAAAACTTCTGGTTTTCTTTATGCTTCTTCTACACTCTTCTTCTTTTCGATTTCTTTGTGAAGATTGGTGGAATAAAATTTCCTCGATTGTTTTTATATGATTGGGTTGTGTTTTTGATGTTTTTGAGTGAACAGTAACTATGAGAAGTAGATCTGAAGTCTGAAAGATAAGTTTTGGGCTTGATTATTTCTGCAATATGAACTATGTGTATGTTGTTTGCCATTTTTGGCCCTATAGTGCAAATTGAACTTTATCTGCTTTTAGTGGATGCTCAACAGGGGAGCAGGTTTATACTGAACTTCTGGGGTTCTAGCCGAAAAATTCTCTTGTGTTGATCTTTTAATTTCTACAAGGTTTTTTTTTCAGTTTTATGTTTTTGTCGGTTAGACTTAGACCTAACTATTTTTTATGTTTCTGGGCATCTCAAACAACACATGATTTTCTATTTGTCTTTTGTTTTATCTTCTTTGGTTATTAAAATATGATAATGATACCTCAAAAAAGAGAAAAATTAAGTATTAATTTAAATACATAGGTGATGCAAACCCCTTTGGTGTTTGGACAAAAATTCCCACAACAATTTTGTATCAAACCCAAGAAAGTTAAATTGGTAAAATAAGTGTTAATTGACCCAAGCTAACAGAAAATTCCAAGATTTGTGGAAACAACAATAATACACAAGAATAATGATTCCTAAATAAAGTTGAAGAAGTTCCAAGAATTGTTACAAGTAAAGAAAATGATTTACTTCTTCCAAATGCTCTCAAGGAGTTCACAATATCCAAGATAGGGTTTAGGATTTTGAGGAAATGTTTTTAAATTAAAAAAGTTGGGGTAAGAATGAAAAATAGGAAATTTCACAAAAAACCCCGCATTTTCAAGTTCAGCTTATTTTGGTTGATCAACTGGTAGACCGAAACGATAATTTTGGTAGAACACTGCTCAACTGATAATGACTGAGGCTGCCTCTAAAATTCTTGCAGAGTTTTCGGTCGACCAAGGTGGCTTTTGGTCGACTGAAAGTGCCTGAAGCTCCAAAATTAGGCAATTGACTTTAGTTTTGCTTTCTTTTATATGAACTTGATTTTGGAGCTTGTAAATGAGTCCTGCCATCGACTCTTGAACCTCTTTGGCCTTGGACCTTGTCATGGGCCCCGCCGACATGCGAATCGAGGGATGACTTCCTTGGTACGCGGGTTGACTTCCTTGGTTCTCATCATCCCCTCTCCTATGAAAATGATTCGACCCCGAATCTTCACCTGCATCAAAAGGGGATAAGTCAGATACATTAAAAGTGGCACAAACATTATACTCACTTAGAAGATCAAGTTTGTAGGCATTGTCATTGATCTTTTCAATGACTTGGAATGGGCCATATTCCCGCGGTTGTAATTTGGATTTCCTTTGATTAGGAAAGTGTTTTTTTCTCAAGTGGAGCCACACCCAATCCCCCGGCTCAAAGGTGATGAGCTTTCTACCCTTGTTGGCTTTGGAAGAATATTGCACTTTCTTCTTCTCAATTTAGAGCTTGACTCTTTCACGAAAAGATTTAATGCTTTCTTCTTCCCATCTAAGCTATTTCTTTGGATTAATTAGACTCTACATTAATTCCTTCAATCATTCTTAGATAAATACATTATTTAGAAACTATTTTGAAAAATACCGAATTCTATGAGGGAGAGTGTATTATTTGATTGACCTCATTAATTATGGAACCTATTATTTAGGCATGTAGTTACCATTTATTTACGAAATTAAATTAGGGGTGTAATTACATTTAAAATAAACCAATAATATGAAAATTACAATTATTAAATTAGTTTAATAATATGGGAAGTCATCTTCTAGACTGGACATGATATTACGAGTTATGTAATTTAATTAAAACCACATACAATTTAACATACCTCGAACTGGCGTTACAAGAAATTTAATCGATAAAATCATATACCTGCTTCTGAATTACATCCAATGTAATGTTTTACAAATATTAAGTAATTGCATAGAATGTAATATTATGAGCAACCCCAGCACTTGCACTATGTATTACATCTGTTGTAATATTATATTCAGTGATACGACATAACACTTTATTGGTTCATGAGGTAAAATTACATGCACAATAGTCTTTCAATGAGTTTAATTTCACTTTATCTATCATTACGAACTCTGTAATGTAATTAAAACACCGTCATTTTGTGATGTTAGATACACTGTAATGACAACATGTATTACAGTAAATTACACGACATGTAAAATTAGTAGCAACAATGCAATGCAATGCAATATTACATAAAAATGGCAGGGACTAATCAGTATACAAATATAGAAGGTGGTGGTCTGCCAAAAAAGGAAACGTGTGGCTAAATTTCTGAATATTTGAAATTTCCTAATTTAATTAGTTAAATGATTGGTAACAATTTTCCTAAATAAAAGGATTTCCGATTAATCTTGTCAATCAAATATTACATTCTCTCTCTTCAAAATTCAATATTTTTCTAAAGTTATGATAAGAAATCTAGTAATATTACGAATAGTTTGAAAATCGGGTATTTTTCAATTATAGTACATTACATCTAGATAGTTACGTAGTTTTCCCCATTTCTTTCATTAACAGGTAAATGAATTAAATCCAATAGAGTTAGTGGGTTAAAGTTATAAACAATCTCAAATGGAGAAAAAGAAGTAGTTGAATGAATACTTCGATTATAAGCAAATTCAACAAAACGTAGACTCTCTTCCCAATTCTTTAGATTACTCTTAAGGATGGCGCGAAGGAGTTGTCCTAAAGTTCTATTAACTACCTAGGTTTGGCCATCGATTTGGGGGTGACAGGTAGTTGAAAATAGAAGTTTGTTTCCCAATTTTCCCCATAAAATCTTCCAAAAATAGCTAAGAAACTTTATATCCCTATCCGACACGATATTCCTAGGGACCCCATGGAGTCTAACCACCTCCTTGAAGAAAAGGTCGGCTATGTGAAGGGCATCATCAGTCTTATGACAAGCAATAAAGTGGACCATCTTACTAAATCAATCAACTACCACAAAGATGGAATCACTCCCTTCTTAGATCTATGTAGATCTAAAATAAAATCCATAGAAATATCGGTCCACATCTCACTAGGAACGGGTAAGGGTGTATATAACCCATGTGGTGCTACCTTGGACTTGGCCTTCCTATAAGTTATGCACCTAGAGCAAGCTCTCTCAACATACCTCCTCATTTTAGGCCAATAGAAATATTCTTGCAAGATTTCCAAGATTGTCCTCATCCCAAAGTGACCCATTAAACCTCCCTCACCAACAACTCCCTTAAAAAAAGCAATTAAACACACAAAGTTTACCCTCATGAAATAAGAACCCCTCATGTCTATAGTATTCATCACATGCAACCTTTTCACATGAAACAAATATACTTGCAAAATCCACATCATGCACATAGAACCTTAATACTCTCAAAACCCAACAATTTGGCACTCGAAGTAGTGATAAGAGCATACCTTCTAGAGAGTGCATCGGCTACCACATTCTCTTTACCTTGTTTGTATTAGATGACGTAGGGAAATGTCTCCATGTACTACACCCATTTGGCATACCTCTTGCTCAACTTCCCTTGCCCCTTCAAGTGCTTCAACAATTCATGATCGGTGTGGATGACAACTCCCTAGGCCACAAGTAGTGTTGCCATGTCTCTAATGCTCTTACCAAGGCATAGAGCTTCTTGTCATAGGTGGGATAGTTCAAGGCTGCCCCATTGAGCTTTTCACTAAAATAGGCAATCATCATCTTCTCTTGCATCAAAATCGCTCCAATACCTATACCTAAAGCATCACATTCAATCTCGAAAGTTTTGTCAAAGTTAGATAAAGATAAAACGGGTGTGGCGCAAAATCTTTGTTCTATTTCATTAAAAGCCATTTCTTGTGCCTCCCCTCCATTTAAATCCAACACTCTTTTTAACTACCTCGGTAAGTGGTGAGGCTAGAGTGCTAAAATCTTTGGCCAAACGACGATAAAAACTAGCTAGCCCATGAAAACTCCTTACCTTGGTTACACTTTCGGGAGTTGGTCATTATTTAATGGTCTTGATCTTCTCCTCATCGACCTCAATCCCTTTAGTGCTAATGACAAAGCCAATAAAAACAACACTTTCCATGCAAAAATTAAACTTTTGAGTCTGACGTACAATTTTTCTTCTTTTAAAACTAATAGCACACATCTTAAGTGTTCAATATGCTTTTCCAAATTTTTGCTATAAATCAAAATATCATCAAAGTAAACTACCACAAATTTTACAATGAATGCACGCAAAACATAATTCATCAACCTCATAAAAGTGCTCGGTGCATTAAGGAGACCAAATGGAATAACCAACCATTCATATAACCCATAATTAGTTTTAAATGCGATTTTCCATTCATCTCCTTTTCTTATTCTAATTTGATGGTATCCACTTCTCAAATCAATTTTACTAAAAATGCAAGAAACATGTAATTCGTCGAGCATGTCATCTAACCTAGGGATAGGATGTCAATACTTTACCGTTATATTGTTGATGGCTTGGCAATCAACACACATCTTATAGATTTCGTCCTTCTTGGGCACTAGTAGCACGAGCACGGCACAAGGACTCATGCTCTCTTGATAAGTGTTATATTAACGTTTATTTGATGCACTTATATCCTTGAATACGCAATAATGTGATTCTATCTAAGTATTATTAATGCATTTTATATTTTATATTGTATAGGATCATAAAAGAAGAGAAAAGAAGAAAAAAGGACCAAAATGCACGCAAAACTGAAGATTGGGGACTTAGATGCAAAATTGGTTACGGCCATAAGGTTACATATTCACGGCCGTAAAAGTGGTAACCGTGTTAAGACAAATCAGCAGAAACACATTCACGGCCGTAAATCAGAATTTACGGCCGTAACCTTCAAAAGGTGAAAAATGCGCAGAAACATAATTACGGCCGTAAATGGACAAGTCACGACCATAACTTCAATTTGTGAGAAATATGCAGAAACTCAATTACGGCCGTAAAGGAAATGTTACGGCCGTAACTCTCCAGTCAACAATTTCCATATTTCAATTCTTTCCATAATTTTGGGATTTCTTGAGCCCAAAGCTAGGGCACGAAATTAAGGCTATAAAAAGGGGTTCTCATGACAGAAAAACTGGGGTGAAAAAATATTGTGAAAGAGGCTGGACATTGAGGAAAATTGAGAGAAAATTATAGAGCATTCTTGGGAGATTTTCAAGTACAAGAATATCAACAACAATGAAATTCATGAAGCAACTTGAAGAATCTACCACAACCATGTTAGGCTAAATTTCATATCTTGTTCAAAGGGGAAGTTGTGTTAACTAAATTATGTTATTTTCTTTTCCTACAAATTAGTAGGGTGAATTTATTCCTTTATTTCAATTGTTGGATTATTATGTTTTGAATGTTCAATTGAGTTTATTTGATTAATAGTTTAATTTTGCCAATTGGATTATTGATCTTTGGATACATGAATATGCTATGTTTAGATTCTTGATCCGTAATTGTCATTGAATCTTTACTTTAGTAGCAAATAAATCTCGTGCAGGTTTAGTAATAATTCAACTTGGATTGTTTAATTCGAGCTTGTGTAATTAACGATCCAATTCAATCTATTCTTCTAAATTTTCATACTGGTCGTGCATTAAATCCTAAGAGCTTGTTTAGGATTGTCCATGGCTAGAATTGGTTCAAAGAGCTTATTTTGAATCAATACACATAAGGAAGAATTTAGATAATCAGAGCTTGTTGATTATTTATGATTGATAATTGAATTAGGAATAGAAACACGTTACAAGGAAAAGTATAACATTAATTGAGGGCACAACCGAACCCGAGAACAAGATTTCTTCTCATATTAATTCTCTAGTCATATTTAATTATTTATTTTATGCATAGTTTTCATTCAAGCAATTCAAACAACAAAACCCCCCCATTCCATTCTAATTGATCGAACAACTAAAATTAGTTTCCGTTCCTCGTGGGATCGACCCTTACTCTCACTACTACATTATTAATTAATATTTAGCGAGTAAGGAATTATTTATTATTTTGGTGCATTTCGACACGCATCAAATTTTTGGCGCCGTTTCCGGGGACGGTTAACCAATTTAGTGTTTAATCAATAAGAATTTTATTTTTTCTGCATTTTATTTTATTTTCACTTTATTTCTATAATTTAAAAAAAAAAAATTGCCTGTCTACTTCTTTGCTTATATGCGTAGAACTCGATCAACTAATTTTGATTTTTTTGATTTTGACCTAGAAATCGAGAGAACTTTTCGACAACAAAGAAGCGTAGCACAACAAATGGCAGCAGCAAATAAAAATTTTACTCTCAAGCAACTGGCTACCCCGGATGTTGCTCAACAACCGCTATGTATCACTTTTCCAGCAGTGGAAGAGAACAAGACTTTTGAGCTAAAGTCCGGTCTGATCCATCTTCTGCCAACTTTTCGAGGACATCCCGGTGAGGACCCATATAGGCACCTAAAGGAGTTCCATGTGGTTTGCGACAGTATGAGGCCCACGGGCATTACCGAGGAACAAATAAAAATGAGAGCCTTCTCATTCTCATTGAAGGATGCTGCCACCGACTGGCTCTATTGTCTACCATCATGGACAGTCACTACTTGGAATGACATGAAAAGACTCTTCTTGGAAAAATATTTCCCTGCATCGAGGGCTGGTACCATCCGAAAAGAAATATGTGGGGTGCGCCAGAACAACAATGAAACATTATATGAGTATTGGGAGCGTTTCAAAAAGCTCATCTCCAGCTGCCCCCATCATCAGATTAGAGAGCAACTTTTGGTGCAATACTTCTACGAAGGTTTAGCGCCAATGGACAGAAGTATGATAGACGCCGCAAGCGGAGGTGCGCTAATGGACAAGACACCAGAGCAAGCACGGGCTTTAATCTCCAACATGGCGGAGAACACTCAGCAATTCAACTCGAGTAGGGATTCCCAAGTCCGCCGAGTAAATGAGGTAAGTAGTACCAATATTGAAGGTCAATTATATGAACTAACGAATCTTGTTAAGCAACTTGCTGTAGGGAATTTGAAACAAGTCAAAGCTTGTGGGATATGTTCAAACTTTGGACATCCAACGGATACCTGTCCGGTATTGCAAGAAGAAAACAATGAACAGGTAAATGCTGCTGAAGGCTTCCCTTTCCAAAGGCAACAGTACAACCCATATTCAAACATGTACAACCCCGGGTGGAGAGATCACCCCAACCTGAGTTACGGAAATAACAAACCCCCGGGTTTTACTTCAAACAAGCCACAAGGACAATTCCAGCAGTAAGGGACTTTCCAACCACAGGGGCAATATCAACAAAAACCTCAAAACTCAGGTATGTCTCTTGAAGATATGGTTAAGACGTTGGCAACTAACACGATGCAATTCCAACAGGATACCAAGTCAAGCATTCAAAACCTGGAAAATCAAATGAGCCAAATGGCCACTGCCATAAATAGGTTGGAATCACAATCCGGAGGTAAATTTCCATCTCAACCCGAGGTGAATCCCAAAAACGTGAGTGCCATAATTCTCTGGAGTGGAAAGGAAATTGAGGGTCCGCAATTGGAACCGGCTGCACCTGAAATGGAGGAAGATGAAAAGGAAGGAGTCGGGAAGAGAAACGACACTTCGCAAAACCCTCAGGTAAAAACTGATTCCCATTTAAATGTTAAACTAACACCTCCACCTTTTCCTAGCAGGTTGGCGAAGACAAACAAAGAGAGCAAGGAAAAGGACATGTTAGAAATGTTTAGGAAGGTTGAAATCAATATCCCGCTATTGGAGGCCATCAAGCAAGTTCCCCGGTATGCAAAATTTTTAAAAGATTTATGCACTAGCAAACGGAAACTGGTGGGAAATGAGATGGTAAGAATGGGTGAGTCTGTATCTGCACTTTTTCAAAGAAAATTACCTCCCAAGTGCAAGGATCCAGTTATGTTTACCATACCTTGTCAAATAGGTAATAAGAAAATAAATTGTGCTTTAATAGACTTAGCTGCATCTATCAATGTAATGCCTAGGTCCACCTATGCTTCATTAAAACTTGCCAAACTGATTGAAACTAATGTTATAATTCAACTAGCCGATCGTTCTAATGCTTATCCTGACGGGGTAGTTGAAGACATTCTAGTGCAAGTAGGTGGATTGGTGTTTCCAGCGGAATTTTATGTGTTAGATATGAATGATGATCATTCACCCAGCTCCACTCCTATTTTGCTAGGCAGACCATTTTTGAAAACATCTAAGACTAAGATAGATGTTAGTAGTGGCACACTTTCCATGGAATTTGATAATGAAATTGTTCAATTCAATATTTATGATTCCGTGAAAATTTTTGATGATGATCCTGTTTATTCTGTTAATGTGAATGACTCTTTAGTACAAGAAGTTCTCGATATTGGTGGAAAGGACTGTCCAAAGTTACCGAAATCAGGTAAACTCTTGGACCGAAATCAGGTAAAATCTCATCCATCTCATTACCAGTCTCTGATGAAAAATCTCTACCCCCTATTTTGCAGGCACTGATGAAGAGCATGAAGAAGAAATTAAGCTTTGGGAATCCACCTAATCCTGGTTGAATGAGAAAGGACTCAGTCCAGTCAACGACTGTAAACTGCGGCACTGCTCGGGAGGCAACCCGAGAGGGGAGTTTCTTTACCTCCTCGACTCTTTATTTTCGTATTTTCATTTTTGGTTAATTTTATTTTATTTAGTCATTTCATTCACACATAAAAAAAAATTTCAGTGGCTAACTTACGGCCGTAAGGTACTCAAGTACGGCCGTAACACAATTCCAGTAAATTTAATCAGAGACCAGCTTACGGCCGTGAGACTTGACTTTACGGCCGTAGTGGGTGCTTGCAATTTTTTCCAGATTAGGACTTACGGCCGTCAGTGAGACATTCACGACCGTAATTCCAGAAATTTCAAATTTAAAAAAAAAACTGCTTCACTCACGTACCCCTGCTCCTACCCCTTTTGAGCTGCAGGTGCTGGAATTGATGCGAGCCTTCCAAACTCAGCTGAATGCCATGCAAGAAGATCAGAAACTTATGCTGGAAGAGCAGAGAGCCCTTCGGAAGGAAATTCGACAGTTGCAGAGACCCCGTACCGATCAACCGCCACATTAGACCGAGGGAGTTTCTTTTCTTTTCCCCCTTTATTGTTTTACTTTTCATTGAGGACATTGTGTTGTCTAGGTGTGTGGGGGGGGGGGGAATTGAATTGATTGTAAGCTTAATGCCTTTATTTTCTGTCTGTAATCGAATCGTTAAAATTCATTTTGACTTTGTTCTCTACTTTTGTCACATATCTATGCACTTAGGCACTTTGTTAGGAAGCAGCCCACTTTTGGTGCAGTTTTTTTTGAAAAATCATTGCATAATTGGATATAAATTGAGCACATAGAGATCATCTCGTCCAAAACTTCACAAATAGGTTGAAAATGAAAAGTGAAATTGTCAAATATCTACAACCTAGTCAACCCAACTCACAATAGACAGATTATTCCTTCATATATAACCCTGAACGTCCCAATTATTATACTTTTGTGAGTAGTGATGGTTTGAATACTTTTAACCGTTATCCTCGACCAATGGATTTAGAGTTGGAAAGAAGATCAAGCAATGACCTATAACTCATAATTGGATGGGAAAAACACATGAAAACCATAATTTGTGAGCTTTTGAGCCTAAGAGCTGTTTTTAATACTTATGAGCTCATGATTTTTTTGATGTGTGTCCTGCATGGTTGGGTTATGCTTGGATGTGCTTTCCTGTGCAAATTGTGTAGCTTCTTAACTTAAGTGCAAATTATAGCAAAGGCAATAGGTTGAACCAAATTTGACTTGCTAAAAGAGCCTACCTTGCTACATTGACCATTAGAAGCCCGTTTGAGCCTTAGCCTTTCTTTGAATTTTTATGCCACGCTACAAGCCACGAATAACCTTTCTTTCGCATTGTCTCTGTTTTGAACCCATAAGAGAAGGGATTCACAAGCTTTTGTTGATTGAGGATTGTGCTATGGTCTAAGTCTAAGAAGTTGAAATGATTATCTTGTGTTGGGAAATGGTTGTGTAATGGACTGAATTCAGGGGATTGTAATTCTATCTTGTGCCAATTGATGACTGCGTAATGATTTGAAAAAAAAAAACAGTTGCAGTCTATAATCGAAAAAAATCGAAAGAGAAAAAGCAATGAAAAGGAAGTTAGTCATGAGAATTAGTAGTTGAGGATGTCAAACACTCAACTTGTGAAAAAAAAAAAGAGATTCAAGTGTGAACAAAGTTGGGTAGCGGGAAACAATGAAGTTCATATTAAGGGGTGAAGGAAGTAATGTCATTGTGAATTGACTTAATTTGCGAAATTCCTTCTCCACTCAGCCTAAATATGTCATTTTATCCTACCTGACCCGAAGCCCCGTTACAACCAAATAAAGACCTTTACTTTGCACTTGTGTTATTGTTGGCTCCGGTTATGACATCTAGGCAATCTGTGGTACTGACTTATCCATGTAGAGAGCTGAGCGAAAATTCAACCCCTTATACACTTTGTGCGACGAGAGAAATATCTTATGAGGGTGTTAAAACCCATTACATATACTTATGAGTGGTTTGAATTGCTTGGTCTAGGGTTGGTGCTATGAATGTGGTCGGGGGTACTGTGTTGACTGAATTCACGTCATGAACAACTCGGTTTACACAACTGATTTCCACTGTAGTTGGGCAAAATTATTCTCCTCATAGTCACTCATAAATGGTTGGGATGTGAGCAAACACGAGAGGTGCAAGGAAATAAACCATATCGAGCCATGATTGGGATGGGAAATAAAGGGCGTTGTATCTCTAGCACACACGAACACAATCTGATCATGCAATGGAACATTTTTGTTAAAGAAAAGTGGGTTGCAACCTCAAGTCTCTGAATTGTAATCTATTGTTTGAATCCTATTCTTTTCTTTGCGAATCTTTGTTCGAGGACGAACAATGGTTCATGTGTGGGGGATTTGATAAGTGTTATATTAACGTTTATTTGATGCACTTATATCCTTGAATACGCAATAATGTGATTCTATCTAAGTATTATTAATGCATTTTATATTTTATATTGTATAGGATCATAAAAGAAGAGAAAAAAAGAAAAAAAGACCAAAATACACGCAAAACTGAAGATTGGGGACTTAGATGCAGAATTGGTTACGGCCGTAAGGTTACATATTCACGGCCGTAAAAGTGGTAACCGTGTTAAGACAAATCAGCAGAAACACATTCACGGCCGTAAATCAGAATTTACGGCCGTAACCTTCAAAGGGTGAAAAATGCGCAGAAACATATTTACGGCCGTAAATGGACAAGTCACGGTCGTAACTTCAATTTGTGAGAAATATGCAGAAACTCAATTACGGCCGTAAAGGAAATGTTACGGCCGTAACTCTCCAGTCAACAATTTTCATATTTCAATTCTTTCCGTAATTTTGGGATTTCTTGAGCCCAAAGCTAGGGTACGAAATTAAGGCTATAAAAAGGGGTTCTCATGACAGAAAAACTGGCGTGAAAAAATATTGTGAAAGAGGCTGGACATTGAGGAAAATTGAGAGAAAATTATAGAGCATTCTTGGGAGATTTTCAAGCACAAGAAAATCAACAACAATGAAATTCATGAAGCAACTTGAAGAATCTACCACAACCATGCTAGGCTAAATTTCATATCTTGTTCAAAGGGGAAGTTGTGTTAACTCAATTATGTTATTTTCTTTTCCTACAAATTAGTAGGGTGAATTTATTCATTTATTTCAATTGTTGGATTATTATGTTTTGAATGTTCAATTGAGTTTATTTGATTAATAGTTTAATTTGGCCAATTGGATTATTGATCTTTGGATTCATGAATATGCTATGTTTAGATTCTTGATCCGTAATTGTCATTGAATCTTTACTTTAGTAGCAAATAAATCTCGTGCAGGTTTAGTAATAATTCAACTTGGATTGTTTAATTCGAGCTTGTGTAATTAACGATCCAATTCAATCTATTCTTCTAAATTTTCATACTGGTCGTGCATTAAATCCTAAGAGCTTGTTTAGGATTGTCCATGGTTAGAATTGGTTCAAAGAGCTTATTTTGAATCAATACACATAAGGAAGAATTTAGATAATCAGAATTTGTTGATTATTTATGATTGATAATTGAATTAGGAATAGAAACACGTTACAAGGAAAAGTATAACATTAATTGAGGGCACAACCGAACCCGAGAACAAGATTTCTTCTCATATTAATTTTCTAGTCATATTTAATTATTTATTTTATGCATAGTTTTCATTCAAGCAAATCAAACAACAAAACCCCCCATTCCATTCTAATTGATCGAACAACTAAAATTAGTTTCCGTTCCTCGTGGGATCGACCCTTACTCTCACTACTACATTATTAATTAATATTTAGCGAGTAAGGAATTATTTATTATTTTGGTGCATTGCGACATGCATCATCTCTTGAACATATCCTCTGCTCATCAACTCCTCAACTTGCTTTTGGAGTTCTTGGGTCTCATCCGGGTTGCTTTGGTATGCTGGTCTATTGGGAATGACGGCTCTTGGAACAAAGTCAATTTGGTGCTCGATCCCTCTAATGGGTGGAAGCCCACTTGGCATTTCATCCAGTATGACATTAGTACGGTCCGCAAGTGCATGGTTCGCGCAAGTAATAAAGTGGACGTGAGTCCAAGTATCGATCCAACAGAGATTGTTTTAAATTGTATTTTAGACTATTCCCTTAACTGGAACAAGAAAACTTAGGATTTGGAAATTTTGATTTTGAAAAATAGATTAAAAATTTAACTTAAGAAACAATAAGAAAATTTGATTTGTTAAAACTTATTAAAGCAAACGCGTTAGAATTATGAATCCATTTTAACCAAATCATCCATGTATTTAACCAAATCATTTAAATACAACTTATGGGGTTTTGAATATCCATGTTCCTAAAATGTGTTAAGTCCTCTTTCGAGCAATGCATAAAAACCTATCTCTAAATTCCAATTGACTATATTTCTATGACAATTAACCAATTATAAAAGCATTAAAGGTCAATGAACACTATATAAGATAACACAAAGCATATGGGTATATTTCTATCCCCTATCGGACTTTGTAGCTATTAAATAGCTTCTAATGAAATCCTACTCTTTCGAACATAGAAAATCATGTAGACAATCACACAAAAGCTAGCCAAACAATTGCATGATAATAAAGGCACTTATTTAATTGCAGCAAACCCATAAACTGCATATATTAAATAATTGGTAAAAACATGGAATCAAATAGTTAAAACTTCATCACAATTCTAACACAAGATTTCTAGCCTAAAAACATGATAAAAGATAAATTACAACTATGATAATTGGAGTTCATCACCCTTTTCACCATGTTGTAGAAGAATCTTCAATCATACGCCAGTTGGTTCCTTGAAAGTTCAACAGCCCTTCAGGATCACCTTTGACAAGTTTCAAACCCTAATTTCGTGCCCCAAGTCTCTTATTTATAGATGTTCACGAAGTCTAGGTCAAAATTATGAGAATTTGGCTAAAATCCGCTCAAAAAGCCCAGCTGCGGCTCAGTCGGGACTACCGTGCAACCCTAGGAATTTTTGCAGTCACAGCCTCGAAAATCCAACCTTCAGTCGCCATTTTTTCAAGCCGTGCGACTGCAAGCTTTTTCAACCGTGCGGCCGCACGGTGATACCGGCAACAACAATTTTATTCTTTAAATTTCAGCAATTTGGTCCTCATCATTTTATTGCACAACTGGTCATCCATCTTCCGATTGTTGCAATTGAGTCCCTAAATTTCTGATTTCTTCCAAAATTGATTTCTTCTTCAATTTTCTTCTAATTGGCCCTTTGATTAACTGCAACTATTCTTGATTTTCACACTTTGACACTTTTATCATCCACTTTCTTGATTTTAGCTTCAATTTCATTGTTTTCTCGACTTTGGGGTACTTTCTGCAATAAAACAAATAATAACAAAATAAATAGCAAATATTCTTAAACAAACGAATAAAATCTAATTTTAGGATAGAAATACGTGTATAAAATACACTTATCAACACCCCCAAACTAGAACTATTGTTCGTCCTCAAACAAAAAAAATAAAACTAAACTATAAAAATAACAATGCAATTAATGTAACACCCCAAGTTCAAAAGTCAAAAAACCTAGGCGTGTTAACTTCCATTCACATAATATGCGGAATTTAAAAAAAAAAAACATTTACACACTAAAAATTTTCATTTTTCTCTTATCAAATTTTTCAGAAATTTCGACAGAGTCTCCTCTGTAAATTGGACATAGCCAACCTGTAGAGGGACATTAAAACCATTTTACAAATACAATTCTCAACTCATTCAACCCAACAATCCATATCCAACCACAATTCCAAAATTCAACTTCGACATTAATTCCCCAAACTCCTCAACAAAATAACTTGAAGTATAAATTTATAAACTCATGAAAATATGATAAAAACTAATCACAGGGAAATACCATAACTTATTTAAACTAATTTCAACCGAAACAATTATCAAAATAAATGAATTAAGAAATAATTACTTAGAACTTAAATAAATTCTAATTTAACTAAAAATAACTTGAATAAATTTAACTTTATTAATTAATGCGATGATGGGTACTGTCGGAGTCAGCCGCCAAGTGTTCTCCTCGGATCATCTAACTTTCATCACCTGAAATATGGGGAGGGATTGGGGTGAGCTAAAGCTCAGTAAGTAAACTGTATGCATGAATGCATGCTTATGACATGAATGCTTTAAAAATTCCATATGTGTATCCCCATTTACTTTACTTTCCAAAACATTCCAACTTTTCAAACTTTCACTTCATTTCCATCGTGAGCTCACTTGGTGTAACTTCTAGTCAATCAGAATACAGTGGGCAATTATTTATTTGGAACCAGATTAACATGCGCATTTCCACCGCAAAGCGGTTTAACATTCACTTTCCCACCGCAAAGCGGTTTAACATTCACTTTTCCACCGCAAAGCGGTTTAACAGTCCACCGTAAACGGTTGAACATTCCGTCGCAAAGCGACTTAATTCGGGTACGCCGGTCCCCCGCGCCCCATTTCCCACTCGCAACTTTCATGAACTAGAAGTACACCCATTCTTTCTTTAAAAACTTGGGATACATAACTTTTGAACAAACTTGCACCTTGACACATTTCTTTCATTTACAAACATTTCACTTCCCAATTTCGATGCCAATGCATGCTTGATGATGCAATGACATGATAATGTGCATGCTTGAACATTCTTCATAATAACATATACTTTCACAAAGTAAATGAAATTCATCAAAGCAATTAAGTTGCAAGACAGTCATTTACACATAACTTTCACATTTACATTCAACTTTGATGAAAATAGGGGAAGTTTACTTACTTGACGTCCTTAGCATTTACCGTTATCTGAATTTGCAAGTGGAAAGTCTCGGATGCTTGTGACGTCAATGTACCAATTCTCCTAATTATTTAAATTCATTAATAAAATATCCTTTTAGTTCCACAAATCACATTTAAAACTACTAAGTGAGGTTGAGACTATTATGTGACTTGCAATTCAAATCAAACCCAGCTCATATTTCATTCGAAATAAGAGATTAACTTAAATGCCAAAAATGGAAATCTAACTAATCAATTTACACCAAGGTTAAAGCCATGGAGTCTTCATCACAACTTGAATTTTACAAAGGCAAATTCCAATTAGCATGCTAACCATTCGAAATCTATAAATTCTCAAAAAATGATAGGAAACCTTTCAATTGAATTAATAAATTCATAAGTTTTGGAATGTGAAATTAATCCATATAAATTAATAAATCTGGAAAAATATGAAATTGAATTTCCACTTTAAAAATCAAAGTAAACTAACCGCTAACTCCTTTACATTTTGAAATCTGAAATTAGTACACATTTACATAATCTACCCTAAACTGAAATTATAAAAATAACCACAAATTAACTAACCGAAATCAATTATCAGTTACCATAATTAAAATTAAATTTCCTAAGTTTGAAATTATAATAAAATTCCAATTTAGTTAGAAATCCAACAAAACCAATTAATTCTCTGAATCCATAAATCTGAAAAGTACGCACGTGTATACACACACACACACACACACACACACACACACACACACACACACATATCCCCAAACCTGAATTTCACTGTTAAAAATTCGAAATTTAACCAAAACCCAAATCTAAAATCTTTACATACATACATACATTCAACATATATATATACAGCAATACATATAAACATGTGCCTATGTGCGTGTAAAAGATTGTGTTGTGTGCGTAACTGTGTATGTGCGATTTTCGTGTGACTGCGCGCTGTTGGGTGTGTGCGTTGCCGGGGAAAGGATCGAGGGAAGGGGTACCTTACCGTGGTGGTGACCAACGCTGTGGTGGGTGGTGGATTTGTGTTCAACCGAGAGTGATGGAAGCGAGCGGAAGGTCGAGAGAGAGAGAGAGAGAGAGAGAGAGAGAGAGAGAGAGAGAGAGAGAGAGAGAGAGAGAGAGAGAGAGAGAGAGAGCTGAGAGAGGCGACTGAGAGTGAGAGAGGCAGGGAACGAGAGTGAGGGAGTGAGTCTGAGGGTTAGGTTTAGTAATGAACTTTCGGTGATTGCAAATTGGTCCTTCAAGTCTCTCTAGGGACATACTTAAGTACACCTCTATCATAAATTTACAAAGTACCATAAAATTTACCACTTATAATAATTTGACAAAAATAGGAATTGGCAGGCTTAGGAAACAAAACAATTATTCACATAAATTGCAAGTAAACAAATTTAAAATTTCTTAATTGGCACATTGAGCGAGACCGCGTCCAAGTCCTTCCACTGCAAAACAATTCAAATCATTGACGAAAATTAAATTAAATTCTCAAATTTCAAATACATTAGCATAAATATGACGTGAAAATTTTAAAGGGTACGAAATGAAAGGCGGTATTTACCATGCGCTTCAACAATCTAAATTGACCAATCACTTTAGAAAATAAATATGAACAACGAAAATTATTTTTCATTCATCCGATGCTCAACCTCATTGTGTGTGTGTGAATAGCCAAAAATCAAATGTAAACTTATGCAAAAATAAACTTTACAAATGTGTGACTTTTTATGCAAGGCTAAGCCCAAATCCCATGTGGTTAACAATGATTTTCTTTTGATTTTCCTTACACTTCATGGATGATCACAACCTTACTGCTTTTCTCTCATATCTCGAGGTCTTTCCTATTTTGTGGTTTCTAATCATGTATCAAATGCATTTTTTCACACAAGGTAGTTATGATTAGATAAGCAAACACAACAGACCAAAAGTAATCTATCCTCAATCTCACACTCCAACGAAAGAAATCTCAATCAACAAAGCTTATACCATTTTTATTCTTTTTTTTTATTGGACGACTTTTTCTATTAACGTCCATGTCTTTTAACATCTTTGTGCAGAACTTTTCATACTTGCTTTCTATATGACCCCTATAGCGGGCTTTCGGGTCGGCAACTCCCAAACCAATTGGTTTTAGGACACCAGGTTCAAAGAACCCCGAAGACGTACTTGCCCGAGTCATAAAGGCTTAAACAGAAAAGTTAAAGATGTTTTAATGTCCTATGTGTAAGACCACTCCCCGTAATTGCTTTCTAATTGACCCTTATAGCGGGCTTTCGGGTCGGCAACTCCCAAACCAGTTGGCTTTAGGGTGCCAGATTCAAAGAACCCCCAAGGACGTACTTGCCCGAGTCAAAAAGGCATTCGAAGAGCAGAATAGGACCTTCAGCATTTTTCTGTTTTTATGCTAGTTATGGTTTATACCTGTTGATCAAAACTCCTTACACCAAAGATGCAAAACCAAGAATATCAAACCCTCAATCCATCGAGCCTACTCATACTAACCTTTCCACCCCCAAACTGCTTCTTGGTTCTACATTTTTAGGTCAGGATCTAATTACTTAAGGTTTGGGATTTTTCAGTCAATTCTATGATCAAAGTGCACAAATTTACCCCACAAGTATCAAGCATCTCCCTACACAAGTCATTATTTGAAATTGGCTATGTGCTCCAGTTTGATTAAAGTCTTACATGAGTGAAAGGTTTAATAAAATCAAGTTCACACATTGTCCAAATTTCTAACTAAAGCACAAAATTTAATTTAAATTATATCACAAGCAATAAATAAATCAACAAAAATTTTCAAAAATTTTCACTTTTTATGAGTTTTCCAATTTTTCAATAATTTTTTTTAAACCCCAAAATCGAATGAATGTGTACATGAAGCACATGAATGAGTCCACCCCCAAACTAGAACTATGCATTGTCCTCAATGTATTCAAAGCAAATAATTAAATAAAAGTACAAAATAACAAAGAGGGTGTTATGTACTTCCCAGGTTTGGAGAGGTGGTGTTCTCAATTTGAAGCTTTGATCTTCATGTAGCTTGGATGATTCGACCCCTTTCTTACTTTTCCAAGTTTGGCTCCAAGTGTCCCAAGAGTGTATTTTTTCTTGCAAACAAGAGTTATTTATTATTAGAAGCATGAATATCATATAGGATCTAAAACAAATCAACACAACACACCCAAACTAGGACTTAAAAAAAAATTGAAAATTTTGAAATATGGTCGACCACTGACTTTCAGCCCTTGGCATCGCCTCGAAAAAGTAAAAATTTCCCGAGACATGTCCCGGGCATATGAAAGTACATAACTTGCTCTACAATATATCAAAAATTCAGCAAATTTGGAGTTCATATGGGTCATGAAAAGATGTGACAAATTAGGTGCCGTGAAGCTAAAGACATGTGCAATGGTGTCGTGGTGCCTGCAATGGCCTTGCAATGAGGTGCCATGTAGTGCAATGATGTTCAAGTTTAGTTTCATGCTTTAAATTAATGTAAACATGGATTGAACGATGCACAAATGATGTATAATATGTAATGAAGGTGATCATCCAAAAAGAATTTCAAAAACTCGACAAAACATTTATTGTGACATTAATTCAAACACCTTACAGGCACATGAAGAAATCAATGGAGAACATAGAGTTGGAGACTTGAATTTACCCAAAATTTTTCACCTACAAATCACAATTCAATATCTCCAATCCTAGCCTAAACCCATCATCAACTATCCATAATTTCACAATTTACAAAAAGAATGAGGAACATAAGATTATGCATGATTTTGTGAAATTGTGTAGAAATCCATACCTCCTGAAAGTTTTTGATGCAATCCAAGACATGAAATAGAGTTAAAATGATGTGCAAGTAATGGGGACTAATTGGGGACTCAATGTGGGATGATTTGGGGAGGTAAAACGGGTTTGAAAGTGGTTAAAATGAGAGGATTCAACATATACATGAATCTGTCGAAACTGTCCAGTATTGAACCTTGCGACAGCACGTTTTATTAAACCGTGCGACCGCACGGTATAAAAGGCAGTGTCCTGAAATTTTTTCATTTTTCGATTTTGGACTTCGTTTTCGACCCCTAAACACATCCAAATGCATGCAACCAACTTCTAAACTATATGCACATGTCCTAAGGTAGTTGATCAAGTGGAAGATTGTGATAAAAAGCAGCAAAACAAATAGAAATGCAATGGAAACTAAAAGTGCAAGAATGTGCAAAATAGAATACTAGAATTATTTAAAGCACATAACAACTCAATGCATGCACTCTAAATACACTAGTGCTCCTAAAATGCATTGTCAAGCAATTAAACAACAATCAAGCAATAAAATAACTAAAAAGAAATAAAGAAAATAACTAAAGAAAAGGGATTGAAAAATTGGGTTGCCTCCTAACAAGTGCTTCATTTATAGTCTAGAGCTAGACTTTTTGGCAAACATTTCTGAAGGTGGTTTTAGATTGGATGGTGTAGCTTCATCATCTGCCCTTACCTTGTATTCATACCTCTCCCAGTACGCCAATTCCAACTCGACATCTATCCTGGAACAATTTTCTAGTTTTGGTTCATGGACATAAAATTGCATTATTGTGAAAGTCACCTCTTGATTTTCAGCCCCCAGCTCTACATCTCCTTTTTCTACATTAATTAATGCTCGTGCAGTAGCTAGGAATGGCCGACCAAGTATCAAAGACAAATTCTCATCTTCCTCCATATCTAAGATGATAAAGTCCGCTGAGAATATGAATTTTTGAACTTTCACCAATACATCCTCCACAAGTCCATATGGGTGACAGATTGATCGATCAGCCAGTTGTAATCTGATATTGCTTTCCTTTGGTTCACTCAGTCCCAATTTCTTGTATAAAGACAGGGGCATCAGATTTATACTTGCACCTAGGTCACATAAGACCTTGTTGAATTTTAAATCACCTATAATGCAAGGAATTGAAAAGCTCCCTGGGTCTTTGAGCTTAGGTGGCAGCTTGTTTTGCAGGATTGCATTGCATTCTTCATTCAAAGTGACCTCCTCAAGTTCTTCAAGCTTTTTCTTGCTAGACATCATCTTTTTTAGCAGCTTGGCGTAACTTGGGATCTGTGTGATGGCTTCCAAGAAAGGAATATTTATGTGCAGTTTTCTAAGCATATTCACAAACTTGTTAAACTGCTTATCCTCTCTTGTTTTCTTCAGCCTTTGTGGAAATGGAATAGGAGACTCGTGAGGCTTAATTTTTGATTTCACCTCATGGCTATCTTCCTTCTCATCCATTTTCTCGCTACTTTCCAAAAGCTTTTCAGGAACTTCAGCTGGCTTTTTGACTTTAATTTCAGGAAGTTGTACACCACTACGTGTAGTGATTGCACTTATCTCATTTTGTACTACACTTATAGCCATGAGTTGTTCCTTTGGGTTTACCTCAATATTTTTAGGTAATGTACCCGAGGCTCTTGTTGTGATCAACTGTGCTATCTGCCCCACTTGATGTTCCAGGTTTTTGATTGATGTCTGTTGATTTTGGAATGTGGTTTCAGTTTTTCTCATGAACTGATCTGTTTTAGACATGAACAACTTTGTCTTTTCAAACTTTCCAATCATCTCTTCTAATGCAGGCTTTCTCTCTTCCATGTTGAATTGGGGCGCAATGTGTCCATTTGAATGATCTTTCCAAGAAAAATTAGGATGATTGCGCCATCCTGAGTTATAGGTATTTGAGTATGGATTATTCTGGCGTTGACCCCCTTGTACATAGTCAACTTGTTCCACTGGACAAGCCAGAATAGGGCAATCTGTAGTGGCATGGTTTGCACCACACTCATCACAAGTCACTTTGGTACTTTTAGATGAATGATTCACCAGTGATATGCCCTCCACTTTAGCAGTCAAGGAGTCAATCTTTGCTGATATCACAGTGTAAGCATCCACTTCATAGACTCCCGGTATCTTCTTCGGAACCACCATGTCTGATCACCACATGGCATTTGTATTTGCTATCCTTTCAAAGAGCTCCAATGCCTGTCCAATGGTATTTGTTCCCCAAGCACCATTTGATGAGGAGTCAACCATGTTTTTAAAATGAGAAAGTAATCCTTCATAGAAGAACTTCACTTGATCACCTCTAGCGATCCCATGGTTTGGACACTTCCTCAGCATGCCCTTAAATCTGTTCCATGCATCATCAAAAGATTCAACCTCATGCTGCTGGAACACTGTGATGTCATGTCTCAATTTGGCAACCTTCGCTGGGGGCATGAATTTAGTGCAAAACTTCTGAACCAAGTCGTTCCAGGTGGTTATACTCGCAGCGGGGCAAGAATCTAACCAGTCAACAGCTCTATCTTTTAGAGTGTAAGGGAATAACTTGAGTCTGATAGCATCATCAGACACGCCCTGATATTGAAAGTGTTGGCACATGTCTAAAAATTTAGAAACATGTGTGTGTGGATTTTAATCAGGTCTCCCATGAAATTGTTGTCCGTTTTGGAACATACTTATGACATTAGTTTTAAGATGGAAGTTTGCTTGCCCAAATGGTGAATAGACTATGCTAGATTGACTTTGAACCACCTGAGGTGTCATAAAGTCACCAACCAACATGTCATCTTCATTTATTAGATCAGCAGGGGGAGAAGATTATTGTTGTTCGCCATTTGATTTTTTTGATTTTTTGATTTGTCTAGTTCTCTAACCTCTCTTAATCTACAATGTAACGTACGTTCTATTTTCGGGTTAGCTTCAAAAAGATCCCCGTTTTTTGAACGTAGCATATACAACTACAAGAAATTTGAGAAACTAGTGACTAAACTAAAAATTAAAATTAAAATCCTAAAAAATAAAAAAAAATAAAAAAATAAAAAATAAAGCAAGTAAAAGTCCGAATTAGTGAAATTAATCTAAAAATAAATTTAAAGAACAATCCCAAGTAACGGAGGCAAAAACTTGGTACAGTCCGCAAGTGCACGGTTCGCGCAAGTAATAAAGTGGACGTGAGTCTAATTATCGATCCCACAAAGATTGTTTTAAATTGTATTTTAGACTATTCCCTTAACCGGAACAAGAAAAGCTTAGGATTTGGGAATTTTGATTTTGAAAAATAGATTAAAAATTTAACTTAAGAAACAATAAGAAAATTTGATTTGTTAAAACTTATAAAAGCAAACGCGTTAGAGTTATGAATCCATTTTAACCAAATCATTCATGATTTGGTTAAATACAACTTATGGGGTTTTGAATATACATGTTCCTAAAATGTGTTAAGTCCTCTTTCGAGCGATGCATAAAAACCTATCTTTAAATGTCAATTGACTATATTTCTATGACAATTAACCAATTAGAAAAGCATTAAAGGTCAATGAACACTATATAGGATAACACAAAGCATATGGGTATATTTCTATCCCCTATCGAGATTTGTGGCAATTAAATAGCTTTTAATGAAATCCTACTCTTTTGAACATAGAAAATCATTAAGACAATCACACAAAAGCTGGCCAAACAATTGCATGATAATAAAGATACTTATTTAATTGCATCAAATCCATAAACTGCATATATTAAATAATTGCAAAAAACATGGAATCAAATAGTTAAAACTTCATCACAATTCTAACACAAGATTTCTAGCCTAAGAACATGATAAAAATAAATTACAACTACGATAATTGGAGTTCATCACCCTTTTCACCATGTTGTAGAAGAATCTTCAATCATACGCCAATTGGTTCCTTGAAAGTTCGACAGCCCTTCAGGATCACCTTTGACAAGTTTCGAACCCTAATTTAGTGCCCTAAGTCTCTTATTTATAGATGTTCACGAAGTATAGGTCAAAATTATGAGAATATGGCTAAAATCCACGCAAAAAGCCAAGCTGCGGCCCAGTAGGGACTACCGTGTGACCGCACGGTAGGAATTTTTGCTGTCGATACCTCGAAAAGCCAACCTTCAGTTGCCATTTTTTCAAGCCGTGCGACCGCACGCTTTTTCAAGCGTGCGGCCATACGGTCATACCGGCAGAAACAATATTCTTCTTTAAATTTCAGCAATTTGGTCCTCATCCTTTTATTGCACAGCCGGTCCTCCATCTTCCGATTGTTGCAATTGAGTCCCTAAATTTCTGATTTCTTCCAAAATTGATTTTTTCATCAATTTTCTTCTAATTGACCCTCTTTGATTAACTGCAACTATTCTTGATTTTCATACTTTGACACTTTTATCATCCACTTTCTTAATTTTAGCTTCAATTTCATTGTTTTCTCGACTTTGGAGTACTTTCTGAAATAAAACAAATAATAACAAAATAATAGCAAATATTCTTAAACAAACGAATAAAATCATTCTTTTAGGATAGAAATAAGTGTATAAAATACACTTATCAGACATCTTCAAATTCCTGCAACAAAGAGATAGCCAAATCGGGGAGGGAAGTGTGAGAATCATCAAGTGTAAGGAGGTACTCCTTATACACCATCAAGAGTATGTGTTGATTTTCTTTTATTGCCCTCTCCACTTCACCCTTACTAGCACAAAAGTTCATAAGTCACTCAACCATTGCAATTTATAGGGGTACTTGCCTACTCACCTTCAACTCCCCATAGTCACTCAACCATTGCAATTTATAAGGGTTAGGATGTGGTGTCACCGGTAATCCTAGCTTCTCCACCATGCTAGTACTAACCACATTTGTACAACTCCCGCTATCAATGATGATACTACAAACCTTATCTCTCATAGTACACCTAGTATGAAATTTTTTTTCCCTTTGCTTAGCTATTTCATCAATCTTGGCTTGTGTATTGAGAGATCTAATTGTAACTAAGGATTTTGGTGGACTAACAACTCCTTCCACCATTTCTTCCTCACTCTCACTATCACCTTCCCCTTGCATCCATTCTTCTTCATCTTCATCTCCCGAGTACCACTCCCCATTTTTAATGAACATCATTATATTGTTAGGGCACTCTCGAGAATAATGCCTCCGACCCCTACACTTAAAACACTCAATATCCCTTCTCCTAGAAGCGGTAGGAGCAACCTTGGGCTTATCCTTGATGAAGCCAACTTCTTTTCCTTTGGATGTTTCAACCTCGTCCTTAAGTGGCATTTTGTCACCCTTCTCATTCCCCTACTTAGACTTCCAAGTGGAACTAGGACCTTCCCAATAATTTTTCTAGTTCTTTCTTCTTAAATTGTTCATTTATCTTCAATTGCTCCTCCACCTTGATAGCCATGTGCACAAACTCTTCCATTTCTACATAATGGTGCAACTTCTCCACATGGGCTATTTCCCTATTCAATCCACTCATGAATCGAGCCATGGTATCCTCTCTATCCTCCTCTATATTAGCTCTCATCAAGACCTTCTCCATCTCCTTGTAATAATCCTCCACCCCTCTAGAACCTTGAGTAAGAGTTTGTAATATTTGATAGAGCCCCCTATAGTAATGATTAGGAACAAATCTCTTCCTTATGAGACTCTTCAACTCATCCCAAGTTTCAACACTACCCTCCAAATTCCTCCTCCTAGTGAGTAATAAATTATCCCACCAAGCTAAGGTATAGTCGGAAAACTCCACTACCGCTAACTTGACCTTTTTATCTTCAGAGTATCAATGGAATTTAAAGATCAACTCCATCTTCCTTTCCTACTCTAAATAAGCATCTGAATCGCTAGTCCCATGGAATGAAGGAATCCTCATTTTTATGCTCCCAAGATTACCATCCACCCCATCTCTATCTCTATGATTTCTCCCATGACCTCGACCATTTCCTCTAACATTCCTACCTCCTCGATTTCTACCCATATTCCAATTTTGGGCACTACCCCTTCACTCTCCAACTCATCACCATCATCCTCCTCATCATATTCTTCTCTAACTCTCCTTCTATCACCCCTCCTATCATTATCATCCCTTGGTAATGGGACTTCCCTCCTAGTCTCTAATCTTTCAAATCTTCCCTCCAACCTTCTTTCAATTCTTCCTCTCATTTCTTCTACTTGTCTTGCCATTGTAACCGTGAGAGCTTGTATCATGTCCCTCAATTCTTGAGTTTGTGCATTTAAATCTTGTCCACTTAAAGTATGAGCATTTTCCATGGAGTGCAATGTGTAAGTATCCTTACAAAAATATTCTCTCTCGTGTTTTCACTCAAATTGGCTTTTACCCTCAATTGAGCTCACCACTCTTGCATTTTTCCACTCTAATTTTTTTCTTACTCAAATGCCTCAAGGAATGTAGTCAACTAAACCAAGAATTCAATTCTTGTGTAACAAAATTCCACAAATAACACTGAAGTAGAGAAAAGATTGACATAATAGCAAGTAGCATTTCTTTGCTTGCTACTATACAAGAAAGACAGGGATTGAATTGGTTGGACAAGGTTCTCAAGAGTATAATCACGATAAGCTTGATTAAAAAAAAAATCAACTAGGAATGTTTTTGGTGTTTGGAAAGTAGAATTTATCGTGAAAGTTTTCTTTGGAACATTTTATCAAACACTTAGGATGCAACCCTTGAAATGCATAAGAATTTTAAGTGTTTGTTCAAATGTAACCCCAACAACTCAAATATAACAACAATCAATTACCCGACAAGGTAGGAATCACAAATGTTCATGAACAACAATTTTTCTCCAATTTTTTTTTTTAACAAGAATAACAACAAGAATGTAAAGATATGTTTACCAAATTAGAGCCAAACTCTGATACCAAATGATGCGAACCCCTTTGGTGTTCAGACCAAAAATTTCCACAACAATTTTATATCAATCCCAAGAAAGCTAAATTGGTAAAATAGGTGTTAATCTTGACCCAAGCTAACCCTAACCAAAATTATAAGGAATATAGACCCTAGCCCAATGGAGAGAATAATAGAAAATTTCAAGTTTTGTGGAAACAATAACAGCAACAACAACAGCAATACACAAAAATAATGATTCCTAAATAAAGTTGAAGAAGTCCCAAGAATTGTTACAAGTAAAGAAAAGGATTTACCTCTTCCAAATGCTCTCAAGGAGCTCACAATATCAAAGCTAGGGTTTGGGGTTGTGAGGAAATGTTTTTATATTACAAAAGTTAGGGTTAGAATGAAAAATAGGAAATTGTACAAAAAAAACCCACATTTTCAAGTTCAGCGTGTTTCGGTCGATCGACATAGTCAGTTTCGGTCGAGCATTGCTCAACCGATAATGACTGAGGTTGTCTATAAAATTCCTGCAGAGTTTTGGTTGACCAAGGCGACTTTTGGTCGATTGAAAGTGCCTGAAGATCCAAAATTAGGCAATTGACTTCGATTTTACTTTCTTCTATGTGGACTTGATTTTGAAGCTCATAAATGAGTCCCGCCATCGACTCTTGAGCCTCTTTGACCTCGGACCTCGTTATGGGCCTTGTTGGCATGCGAATCAAGGGTTGACTTCCTTTGTTCGCGGGTTTAATACCTTGGTTCTCATCAATAGAAGTTAAATGTTTATCTTACATTTGTTGGGAATGTGGGATGAGAGAAGATTTTCATGATTTTGTTGTTAGACAATACTCCCTAAATACTTAATTCCATATTTTTTTTAAAAAAAAGTACCTAAGTTCTAATGCAGTCCTAACTCAATACAAACATGCAATAACTTAAAATATAATAAATAAAAGTATAAAAAATTGGGTTGCCTCACAATAAGTGCTAATTTATAAATTTAGCCTGACTTTTTATAAAAGTGTTTCATGACAATTTGAATATAGCTTTGGAGGTCTTGCTTAATTTTTGAAAGTTCGGTTTGTACAAAACTCGGTATAGCCTCCACAGTGTCTTTTTTTGTCTTCGTATGATTTTCCTCCACCCAATTTGAACATTGCAGTAAATACTTCCATTTTTTATCAACTTTAATCACAAACTCATAAAGAACCCATGAAAAATAGTTTTTGCCAGATATGTCAAGCACAACAAACTCGAGATTATTGATGTTTGTCATTTGGGTAATTACATAATAAAGCAAAAGAAAATACAATTAATTTCGAAGAATGTGATTAAATATTATATAATCACATAATAATAAATCAAGTATTCAATTTTGTTGGAGACTTTATGACACTGCAGATTGTTCAGAATCAGTCAACCATCATTTATCCGTCTTTTGGTCAACCTAATTTCTTGTTGAAGAGTAACGACATCAACATATTCCAGAATGGGCATCAGTTTTATGGAAAACCAGATGAAAATTCACATACTCGCATCTCTAGATTCTTGGAGATGTGAAAACATTTTAAATATGTGTCAGATGACGCCATCAGACTTCACCAATTCCCACACACTTTACGAGACAGAGCTTTAGATTGATTAGATTCTTGTCCCAATGTAAGCATCAAAACTTGGAATGATCTGTCCAATAATTATATACGAAATTTTTCCTAACATTCAAGGTTGCTAAGCTCAAACATGACATAACAGTATTTTAGAAACAGGACTCAATCATTTGATGACGCGTGGAACAAGTTCAAGAACATGCTCAAGAAGTGTCCTCAAAATGGAATCCCTAGGAACGCTCAAGTACAATACTTTTATATAGATCTCCTTCCTCAATTCAAGAGTTTGGTGAACTCTTCATCCAATGGTTCATTTACCACTAAAATTATTGGAGGGGTGCTGGAATTGTTAGAAAGGATAGCCAACACAAATGCCATGTGGGTATCAAATAGGTCAATTCAAAGAAATCTAGCAGGGGTCTATGAGTTGACACTTAAACTGGATTATCAGCTAAAATTGAGTCTTTGGAAGGTGGAAATTATATCACAATATGACCATTCAGTAAGAAATTAAAGATTGAGTTGTGAAGAATATGAAGCAACTCATTTGATTGAAGATTTTCCTATTTTGGCATTATCGGCTGAGTAGGTTGATTTCATTCAAGGGGTACAAGGTCAACACAATAATTTGTATTCAAATACATATAATCTGAGTTGGCGAAATCATCCCAACTTCTCGTGGAGGGATAATCAAAATAGCACAGGCCAACATGTATCTCAATATCAAAATGAGGAGAAGAAGCCTTCACTTGAGAGATGTTTGGTAAGCTCACGGAGAATATTGAGTAGTTTATGGGTAAAACTGAGCAATTCATGGGTAAAACAAATCAATTCATGAAGAAAATAGAGACTATCTTGCAAAATCACCAAGTCTTGATCAGAAATTTGGAAACACGGGTGAGGTAAATAGCATATGTTTTGACAAACAGAGCATAGGGAGCACTACCTAGCAATACTGAAATTAATCCATAGGAGCAGGTGTTAGCTATCTAAACTATAGAGAAAGAAATGGACTTTATTCCAGGGAGAATCTATTTTGCTCTGACATAGTGTATGTATCTCCCACTTCCTTTTCCCCAAAGACTTCAAAAGTGGACCGAGAAGGAGAGGATCAATGCCATTACCACAAGAAGTGGGGTTGAGCTACCTGAATTCTATGTCATAAAGCCCACTGCCAAAAATGATCAAGAGGTTGAAAAGGAGAAAAATCTGGTTGATCGATCTAAAATAGTAAAAGAAACAAATAAGGTGAAATCGACAATTAAGCCTTATGAAACACATATTCCATTCTCATAGAGGTTGTAGAAGAATAATGAAGATCAGCAGTTCAATAAATTCCTAGAAATGCTCAAAAAAGATGCACATCAACATTCCTTTTATCGATGCAATTAGGCATATTCCAAGCTACTTTTTTTGAAAGACATGATATCCAAAAGGTGGAAGCTCGAGGAGATCGAGACGGTATCCTTAACTGAGAAGTGTAGTGCAATATTGCAGCAAAAGAAGTTGCTTTCCAAACTTAAGGATTCAGGGAGTTTCCCAATAACTTGTATCATTGGTGATTTACAATTTAATAAAATTGTATGTGATCTCGGTGCAAGTATTAAATTCATGTCCTATTTGTCTACATAAAGTTATGGTTGGGATATCCCAACCCATGTTACTCATTTTGTTGTGGGACGATCGCTCAAATTGACATCGATAGGGGATCATTGAGGACATTCTGGTAAAAGTAGATAAATTTATTTTTTCAGCTGACTTTGTGATTTTAGACATGGAGGAAGATAGTAAGATACCATTAATATTGGGTCAACCATTCATTGCTACTGGACGAGCTTTAGTCGATGTGGGGAAAGGGGAGGTAACATTTGGAGTGGAAAACAAAAAGATGACATTTAGCATGACTCAAACGGAAAATCGATATTCACTTCTTGAAAACTGGTTCAAAATAGAGTTTGAATCACAGCATGGCCATGAGGGAAGCTTTGAGCACAGGGTCAAAGCAAGTGATAATACCTCAACGTCTTGTTTCATGTCACCTTAAGGAGTTTCTACCAAAAAGTCTAGCTCTAGATTATAAATTAAGCGCTTATTGGAAGGCAGCTCAATTCTCAAACGCTTTTATTTATTATGTTTGATTTACCACTTTGATATTTGATTGAGATCTTAGTTGTATGATTGTATGCATATTGTTTTGCATCTTTAATATGTTTCATTGATTTTTAGTTCATCTTGATCACTAGCACACACTGGAACTTAGAACTTGAGAATATTGTTAGGTGATAAGTGGCACTCATCACGATGCACGAAGGGGTTGAAAAGGAATTTTTGAACGAAACAATGAAAAACTTTTTAGGATTCTGCAACTAAACCACGCGATTGCGTTGGGGTATTAGCGCATGAATGTATTTAAAATAAATAGTAGTTACATTTTTTTCCCACGCGGTCGCGTAGGCAAATTCTGGCAAGATTCTATAGTTTCAAAGCAATAGTCGTTATTTCCCAAAAATCATTACATGACTTACGAATCCCTCACTCCCATTTCTCCCTAAATTTGATTTTTCACCTCAATTTAAATCCACGTTGAATTAATCAAGACTCAAATCAAAGCCCCTTTTCATATCAAAAGCAAGTCCAAGGTAAGATCACATTTGTTGGGTTTACTCATGAAAAATACACGTCATCCTTAGATTTTTTAGTTTCAGTTTCTTGATGAATGGAGGATGAGATTAGGCTAGAACTTGGTATAATTGAATTTTGGTTTTAGGTGGAAATTTTTTTAGATTGATTCAAGTGTCAAAGGCTATGATTTTCACTATAAAATTTGGGTATATGTTAGGTGTTTGATTAAATGTCTCAACGAGTTTTTCAAATTTATTCAAATCATTTCGAATGAATCTCTTTAGTTCCTATTACACATCATATATTCATCATACATTTATGAGTTAGAGTGGTTAATCCATAAAACTAAAAACTGCACCTCATTGCACATTATGGCACCATTGCATGAATATTGCACCACATTGCATGAATCATTGCAGGTTCCAAATAGCCTCACGTCATCTACTTCAAACCACATTTTCCTAACCCAAACAAACTCTAATTTATTTGAATTTTTAACATGTTGTAAATCAAGTCACATACTTTCATATGCCCAGAGATGTCTAGAGAAAATTTCACTTTATTGAGGCTATATCTGGGACTGAATATCAATGGTCACACACGTTCTAAAATTTAATTATTTTTCAATGTCCTAGTTTGGAGATTTTATTTTTTTTTGTCAATGTCTACATGGTGTTTATGCTATTAATGTTGATTATCTCTCATATTCATGGAATACACCAACTTAAAATACCTCAAACCGAACAAATGAAAGCAAAGAAAGGGTTGAATCATCCAAGACACGTCAAAGAAAGAAAATTCATGTCATGACAATAAGTTTTTAAACCCGAGAAGTACTTGACCCCTCTTCTTGGTACTGCTTTTATTTTTATATCTATCTGCTACACATTGAGGGCAGTGAGTTTTCTAGATTTAGGGTGGGTATCTCATTTATTTACTGTTTTACATGTGCATTCATTCAATTTTTGGGTATATAAAAAAATTTGAAAATTTCAAAAACTCTGTTGATTTGTTTGCTGCCTATGATATTGTTTGGATTAAGTTTTTTCCTTAGTGAGAATAATGGACAACATTTGAACTTAATTTTTCATTAATTATTTATCCATATTAGACTTTATGAACTTGAGCACATAGCCAATGTCTAATAATTACATGTGTGAGAATATGCTTAATATTGATGAGGTATTTTTTTATGCAATTTGACATAAGATTGACTTCATAAGTCCAAATCTAAGTCGATAGATCCTAACACCAATATTAGAACCAACTTTCCTAAAAAGCATTTTGGAGGTGGAAAGATTAGTATATGGATGCATAAACTTTTGAAGGTCTGAAGTTATTGAAATATGCATTTGGATGAAGGAGTTTTTAGTTAATAAGTATAAGTCAGCACTAGCAACATGAAAAAATAGCCTTATTCTTCTCTTTTTAGCCTTTTTTACTCGAGCAATTAAGCTTTTAAAGGTGTTGAAACCTGGTACCCTAAATTCATTTGAATTGGGAGTTATCAGCCTAAAGCTTGTTACGCGAGTCAATTAGAAAATTTAAATGAGAGAGGACTTATACATAAGACACAAAAATATCTTTTACTATTCTTTGTAGCCTTGGTGACTCGAGTAATTAAGTCTTTAAGGGTTCTTAGAATTTGATGCCCTAAAGTCATCTAATTTGTGAGTCACTGGCCTAAATCTTACTACAGGTTCACTTAAAAAGGAAATAAGAGAATTATTGCACAAAAGATGAGGAAAAGAAAGAAAAACAAGAATGATAAAGTGCATAAGCTTTGAGATTAGAATTTTAGAGACTGAGGGTGTGTAATAGGGAACCTCTTTTCATTGATCTTTTATGCAGATTTATTTAATTCTGACTGTTTTGTGTGAAAAAATACATATTAATAATGTTTACAAACTACATAAGTAAAGGGAACCTCATGATTGGAGAGAAAAGCATACGATTATGATCATACATGAGATATGTGAGAAAAATAAATAGAAAAATATTGTTTGACCACATGGGACTCGGATTCTTAATGCATTATAAGCCACACTACGTTGAGTATATTTTATATGGGTATGATTTTGAATTTGACTATTCACACACACGCATGGAAAGTCGAGTATCGAATAAGTAGAAATAATTTTTTATTGTGTTTTTCAGCTTTCTTTCCTAAAGTGTTACTTTTGATTTGAACCTAAGACATGTAGCAAGCAAATTGACAGTAGGACTAAAAAATTTTGATTAGTGTATTTTGTACACTGATTTACATGCTAAAAGTAGGATTATATACTGTCGTTTGAGAATAAATGCTATTAATTTTGTTATTTATTGTTATTATTTCAGATTTAATCTCAAAGTCAAGAGAATGAAGCAATTGATGCGAATAAAGAGCACTTGGATGATAAATGGATGCTAAATTATACACATGGGAAATGGATAAAGTCAATTGGGCAAAAAAGAAGCCATTAGAAGAAATCAGAAGTTTGGGAACTAAATTGATACAATCAGAAGATGAAAAAAATTATCGTGCAAATAAAGAAAATGGACTGCAAATAAAGAAAATAGACTAACTTGCATAAAATAAAGATGGAAATTGCATGCAAATAGTTCAAGCACGTGATCACGAGGTGGATAATAGTGCGGTCACGCGATCTTCAATAAAAGATGCAGAACTATTTTGGACAGAACCACGCGATCACGACTTCTCCTTCCACACGATAGTCCTTATGTTCGACTGGGCCAGAAATGGGCTTTAAAACGCGGATTTTGACAAGATTAAACTATAGCTTGTCCTTACCTATATATACTCAACATCTTGCACAAAGTTGGGGTTCCTCACTCTCCATATTACCTAGAAAAACTTTACAGAGAAGAACCAATTGGCATGAAGGAGGATTGACAACAAGAATATTATTTGATGAGCTCCAATTTATCTTCTTGTTATTTATCTTCAATCATGTTTCTAGGCTAGGTGATGCAAACCACGTAGCAATTGTAGCTACGCAACCCACAAAATATTGAAATCGACCCAAGAAAGCCAAGAACCACGATTTATGGATCCAATTAAAATTAATTGAACCAAGCAACCAATACAATCACTGGGATATATTGACCTCTTGATCACAAGCAATAATAATTCTCACCGAGATTTGAACAAACAAGAATAATTCGCAAGTTCGGATTTTATTCAATGAAGAATAAGAATATGAAAGCAAAATAGCCTTTCAATTATAATATCAAAGTTGGGTGCTGAATAATGAAAATTACATCCCTATAAATAGGGTCAAAACTAGGTTTAAGAGTTTTAATTAAACAAGGAAACAAATACCTAAAAATAAGGAAATAAATAAAAATCCTAAAATTACGCGTATCGACTTTTACGGCCGTAACTACCTTCCTTACGTCCGTAAACTTGTTTCTGATTCACTCTTACGGCCGTGACAATATGACTTACGGCCGTAAGTCCAAAATCATCCAATTTCCAGTTTTAGGCAGTGCCTCCATTACGGCCGTGAACTTTAGCCATTACGGCCGTAATCCTTCTTTTCCCATAATATCAATTTAAGCAGTGCGATGGTTACGGCCGTGAGTAAATATAGGTTACGGCCGTAACATTGAAGTTTCACAATTCTCTTCGACGGCTTGAATGAGGTTGATCCATTCGTCGTTTTGGCTCGGTCCCAACATGGAACTTGCTTCTTTCGATGACACGAACAATGTTTTGGCCATTGTTTTTTGAACTAACTTGTCCATTGCTTCCTTGGCCCTCTTTTCCTGCAATCAAGTCATCGGCCCTCCTCGGATCTTCAACGGATCTTTGTGCGGGCTTGTATCCGTGGTCTGGATCACATCATCCCCTCCCTCTTCGAAAGGATTCGACCTCGAATCTGTACCTGCATCAAACGGAGATAGATCAGAAACATTAAATGAAGCCGAAACATTATACTCACCAGGAAGATCTAATTTATAGGCATTGTTGTTGATCCGTTCAATCACTTGGAATGGACCATCTCCTCGTGGTTGTAACTTTGACTTGCGTTGTTCTGGAAACCGCTCCTTTCTCAAATGTAGCCAAACCCAATCACCGGGTTCAAATATGACGCCCTTTCTTCCTTTGTTAGCCTGCGATGCATAATGTTCATTTTTCTTTTCAATCGCCAACCTCACCTTGTCGTGGAGTGATTTAACCATCTCAGCCTTTTTCTTTCCATCTAAACTACTACGTTCATTCACAGGTAAAGTAATTAAATCCAATGGTGTTAACGGATTAAAACCATAAACAATTTCAAATGGTGAATAAGAAGTAGTAGAATGTATAGCCCTATTATATACAAATTCAATAAATGGTAAACACTCTTCCCAATTCTTCAGATTTTTATTGATTATCGTGCGCAAGAATTGAATCATTGTCCTATTTACTACCTCGGTTTGTCCATCGGTCTGTGGGTGACAAGTTGTAGAGAAAAGTAGTTTTGTACCTAATTTGTTCCACAAGACCCTCCAAAAATGACTAAGGAATTTAACATCCCTATCCGAGACAATACTTTTAGGAACCCCATGTAAGCGTACGACTTCCGGAAAGAAAATTTCAGCTATGTTAGTAGCATCATCAGTTTTGTGGCATGGTATGAAATGTGCCATTTTACTAAAGCGATCTACTACCACAAAAATTGAATCTCTTCCCTTCTTAGTCCTAGGTAATCCCAAAACAAAATCCATAGAGATATCGACCCAAGGTTCACTAGGTACGGGTAAAGGCATATATAATCCATGAGGTTTAATCCTAGATTTTGCCTTCTTGCAAGTAATGCATCTACTACAAACCCGAACCACATCAATTTTCATCTTAGGCCAATAGAAATGTTCACTTAGGATTTCGATGGTCTTTTTAATTCCAAAATGACCCATTAGACCTCCACTATGGGCCTCTCTCACAAGTAACTCCCTCATTGAACACCTAGGGACACACAATTTATTTTCTCGGAATAAATAATCATCATGTTTAAAGAATTTATCCACAGCCCCTTTACCACATGAATCATAAATACTAGAAAAGTCCGGATCACTAACATACATGTCCTTAATGTATTCAAATCCAAGTAATTTAGAATTTAAAGAATTTAAAAGAACATACCTCCGAGACAATGCATCTGCCACCACATTTTCCTTACCTTGTTTGTATCGGATGACATAGAGAAATGTTTCGATGAATTCTACCCACCTTGCATGTCTCTTACTCAGCTTAGCTTGACCCCTCAAATGCTTCAAGGATTCATGATCAGTGTGTATCACGAACTCCCGTGGCCACAAGTAATGTTTCCATGTCTCCAAAGCGCGCACAAGTGAGTATAACTCCTTGTCATATGTGGGGTAATTAAGTGCAGCCCCTTTTAGTTTTTCACTAAAATAGGCGATTGGCCTTTGATCCTGCATTAAAACAGCTCCAATGCCTAGCCCTGAGGCATCACATTCAATCTCAAAAGCCTTGTCAAAGTTAGGAAGTGATAAAACCGGTGCTTCACACAACATATTTTTGATTGTTTCAAATGCATGTTCCTGTTCTACCCCCCATTTAAAACCTACACTTTTTTTGACAATTTCTGTGAGTGGTGCGGCAATCGTGCTAAAAATTTTAACAAAGTGCCTATAAAAACTAGCCAAGCCATGAAAACTCCTAATCTCAGTTATGCTTTTAGGTGTTGGTCATTCTTTAATAGCTTTGATTTTTTCTTCATCTACTTCTATTCCTTTAGCACTAACCACATAGCCAAGAAACACAACTTTTTCCATGCAAAAATCACACTTTTTAAAATTAGCAAAAAGTTGCTCTTGTCTTAAAACCACAAGTACACACCTAACATGCTCCACATGCTCATTCAAAATTTTACTATATATCAAGATATCATCGAAGTAAACTACAACGAATTTACCTATAAATGCACGTAAAACATGATTCATTAAACGCATAAATGTGCTAGGTGCATTAGTAAGTCCAAAAGGCATTACTAACCATTCATACAGGTTATACTTAGTTTTAAAAGCAGTTTTCCACTCATCTCCTTCTTTCATTCGAATTTGATGATAACCACTTTTAAGGTCAATTTTACTAAATATGCTAGAGCCATGCAATTCATCCAACATATCATCTAATCTAGGAATAGGATGACGATACTTTACCGTTATGTTGTTGATGGCCCTACAATCGACACACATTCTCCAAGTCCCGTCCTTTTTGGGCACAAGTAACACGGGGCCGGCACATGGACTCATACTTTCCCTTATATACCCTTTGCTCATCAAGTCCTCCACTTGCCTTTGGAGCTCCTTCGTCTCCTCGGGGTTACTTCGATAAGCGGGGTGGTTCGAAATGACTGCTCCAGGTACAAAATCAATTTGATGTTCAATACCTCGAATGGGTGGTAACCCACTAGGTATGTCATCGAGAAATATATCGTCAAATTCCTGCAATAAAAAAATAGCCAAACTAGGGAGGGATTTGTTAGTTTCATCAAATGCAAGGAATGATTCCTTGTATAGCAGAAGAACCATTGGCCGTTCTTCCATGAATGCCTTTTTGATTTCACTCATTTTTGCGTAGAAACTCATTTTTCTTTCTTTTCTGGCACTCTTCGCTCCCTCTCCTTTTTCTGAGGTATGTACCCCAACACTCCTTTTTTCTCTCGCCTCTCCTTTTTCTGGAGTCGTGGCTCCAACTCTCTTTTCCTCTCCTTTTTCTAAGGTCGTGGCCTCAACTCTCTTTCTCTCATTTTCCTTCACTCTTTTTTCTTTCAATTTTATTTGATCTTCATACACTTGTGACGGTGTCAATGGTGCAAGTGTAATGGTCTTTCCCCCTTTGGTAAAGCTATACCTATTTTTATACCCATCATGCGTTACCTTCCTATCATATTGCCAAGGTCTACCCAACAAAATGTGTCCGGCATGCATAGGAACCACATCACACATAACATCATCCACATAGCTACCAATAGAAAAACTCACCAACACCCTCCTATTCACCTTAATTTCTCCACTATCATTTAACCATTGAATCCTATAAGGTTTAGGATGTTTTAACAAAGGTAATCCTAATTTTTCAACAAGTATAGTACTAGCGACGTTAGTGCAACTACCACCATCAATAATCATACTACATACCTTGTTATTAATGCGACATCGTGTATGGAATATGTTCTCCCGTTGTTGTTCCAAATCATCCGTGTTGACTTGAGCACTAAGAGCTCTCCTTGCCACTAATATCTCGCCATGCTCCCCGGATAACACATCCTCATCATCACATACTTCCTCCAACGCCGGCATATCGCTATAATCTTCTTCCTCACTATCACTCTCCATGGCTCCATCCTTCCTCACAAGTATCACTCGCCTATTAGGACATTGAGATGCCACATGTCATTTTCCCAAACATTTGAAGCATTGAATGTCTCTACTCCTAGATGGTTGAGGCTCCCCTTTAGGCACGAATTTATTAGCTTGTTCCTCCTTCCCCTTTGGTGCCTCAAACTTCCCTTTTGGTGCTTCAAACTTCCCTTTAGAAACAGTCTCATCTCCTTTACTATCCCACTTCGGCTTCCAAGAAGAATTAGAACCAGATTGATACCTTGCTGTTCCCTTTTTCTTTATTTGCTTCTCCACCTTTATAGCCATGTGCAACATATCTTCCATCTCCAAATAATGTTGCAGTTCAACCACATTAGCTATATCCCTATTCAACCCATTCAAAAATCGAGCCATCGTAGCCTCCCTATCCTCTTCTACATTGGCTCTAATCATCAACATCTCCATCTCCTTATGATAATCCTCCACACTCTTTGATCATTGGTATAGACTTTGTAATTTTTTATGAAGCTCCCTATGGTAATGACTAGGAACGAACCTCTTCCTCATGATAGCTTTTAACTCATCCCAAGTACTAACGGACCTCTCGCGATTCCTCCTCCTAGAAGTCACCAATTGATCCCACCAAGTAATAGCGTAATCGGAGAATTCAAGTACAGCTACCTTAACCTTTTTCTCTTCCAAATAAGTGTAGCAATTGAAAATTAATTCCATCTTCTTTTCCCATTCTAGGTATGCTTCCGGATCACTCCTACCCTTGAATGACGGAATTGTCATTTTGATGTTGCTCATACTACCATCCATCATATCGCCACCAAGATCTCTATCCCTTCTTCCATGCCTAATTACTCTATCCACAATTATCCCATCATCAAAATCACTACCTTCTTCATTCTCATCGATCCCCTCTACTCTACGACCTTGCCCACCTTGCCTGCGGGCAATAGGCACTTCTCGAGGTTGCTCAAGACTTTCTAGCCTACCTATCACATCCCCAAACAACCGCTCAAACCGTTGTACCATCTCTTCCGTTATGTTGACTTGATCATTGTTTTTTGTAGTAGCAGATTGTTCAGACATCCTAAAACTAAATATTATATGCCTCACGTGTATTTCGCTCGTGTATCACTCAAATTTGGCTTTTACCCTCTATTGATCTCACCTCTCTGCCTTTTTCCACTCAATTGCTTTCACCCCAATTGCTTCAAAGAACGAACCCGAACTCAAACAAGTTTAAGCCCGAATGATTCAAATCGAGTAAGAGTGAGAATTCTATGAACTGTTTGGAAAACTTGAAAAAGACCTTTAGAGAATGGAATTTGACTTGATAAAGAACTTGACACTTTTATGGAAACTAGGATTGAGTCAAGAATATTTTTTTTTTTTTGAAATCAACTAACTTCTATTGTAATTGGACTGAGAATTTTCGTTTTTTTTTAGATTTCTCGAAAATTCAACTTCGAGAAAGACGAAACAAACGAAATTTAATTTGGATAACAAACGAAGGAAATAACGACTATTGAATTTTTTGTGACACTTTTTGGATTAAGGACTCAAGAACTGGAAGAACACGATATGGATAATTCTCATGCGGACTCTATGATAAATACATGGAATTAAACTGGATAAAACAAAAAGGAATAACCTTGATTTTTGGAGCCTAAGCTCTGATACCAAATGATGCAAACCACGTAGCAATTGTAGCTACACAACCCACAAAATATTGAAATCAACCCAAGAACGCCAAGAACCACGATTTATGGATCCAATTAAAATTAATTGAACCAAGCAACCAATACAATCACTGGGATATATTGACCTATTGATCACAAGCAATAATAATTCTCACCGAGATTTGAACAAACAAGAATAACTCGCAAGTTCAAATTTTATTCAATGAAGAATAAGAATATGAAAGCAAAATAGCCTCTCAATTATAATATCAAAGTTGGGTGCTGAATAATGAAAATTACATCCCTATAAATAGGGTCAAAACTAGGTTTAAGAGTTTTAATTAAACAAGGAAACAAATACCTAAAAATAAGGAAATAAATAAAAATCCTAAAATTACGCGTATCGACTTTTACGGCCGTGACTACCTTCCTTACGGCCGTAAACTTGTTTCTGATTCACTCTTACGGCCGTGACAATATGACTTACGGCCGTAAGTCCAAAATCATCCAATTTCCAGTTTTAGGCAGTGCCTCCATTACGGCCGTGAACTTTAGCCATTACGGCCGTAATCCTTCTTTTCCCATAATATCAATTTAAGCAGTGCGATGGTTACGGCCGTGAGTAAATATAGGTTACGGCCATAACATTGAAGTTCCACAATTCTCTTCGACGGCTTGAATGAGGTTGATCCATTCGTCGTTTTGGCTCAGTCCCAACATGGAACTTGCTTCTTTCGATGACACGAACAATGTTTTGGCCATTGTTTCTTGAACTAACTTGTCCATTGCTTCCTTGGCCCTCTTTTCCTGCAATCGAGTCATCGGCCCTCCTCGGATCTTCAACGGATCTTTGTGCGGGCTTGTATCCGTGGTCTGGATCACATCACTAGGTGTTTATATTAGAGTCGTGATGAAACTTTAAATTCCGGATTTCATATTTTGATGGTTGTTCAATTTAATGCAATTTATGAGTTTGTGCAATTATTTCGATCTTTCATGCATCTATAATTGTGTCTACGGTAATTATATTATTGTTGTGGCGTTTACTTAAGTTCGAAAGATTAGGATTACGTTATACATGTTTTAATTTAACGCTTTTCTATATTTTTGAAAGGTTTATTTTATACACTTATTTATGTGCCAGAAGTAGGGTAATATATTATCGTTTTAGAATAAATACTACTTAATTAGTTGTTATTTGTTCTTATTTCAGAAAACATCTCAAAAGATAGAGTGAAGCATTTGAAGTGAACTAAAGGAAAAAAGAGGATAAGTAAAGCTTAAATGTGCACATGAGGAGTCAAGGAAGTCAATCAAGGCCAAAATAGAGTTAATCAGAAGAAATAAGAAGTATGGGGGGACAAAAATACTCTAATTGAAAGTTGAGGACTTGAGGTGCAAATAAAGCACGAGGACCAACTTATACAAGTTGGAAGTTGGAAATTGCACGGAAAGAATTTACCACGCGGCTGCATGAAGAACAATCACACGATCAACTTAATGTCTCCTAGAATGGTCAAAACTGTTTTTTCTCAACCAATTGACCACCCAACTTCCCGTCTGGGCCATAAGTTGTGCTTTTGCGCGGTTTCAATTGGTTTTCTTCCTTATTCTATTAGGTTTTTCATAACCTATATATACAATCGAAGAGGCACGAAATCCGGACCTTTGCATGACCTGAGAACAACCCCAAAAGGAGATTTCAATGTCAAATTATTAGGAATTGAAGCAAGGCAAAGCAGCACGAATTGAAGATCGATTCTTGGTGCAAGAGTTCCTTTCCTTCAATGTTATTTTCAATGAACACATTATTTTATTATATTTGTTATTTTACTAAGACGTGTAACTAAATTAATATATTAGGATGAACGATGTAACCTAATTTAATTATTTTAATTCCAAAAAACTTCATAGTTTTAATTATTTGTTGCATGTGTTGATTTTATTTTGTATTTAATGCATGAATTATTTGACCACTAATTCAATAATATTGTTAACAATTTAGATTGTGGAATAAAATATGATAATTCGTTAGAAGATAGAGTTACACTTTTGGTATTACGGAAGTCATAATTGAATTCTTGTCTTCTAAGCATCTAGCTAAGGAATAATTTTGATATTTTATAGAGATATATGATTGACTTGGTTAGGTAGAATTAATTTAAACTCGAGAGAGGAATTCCAATATACATGAGTGAATTCGAATGAATGCATTATTAGAAAATAAAATTGGAGTTTGAGTTAATTTAATTGGGTAGGTGAAATCGTAAATCCCAACACTTTTAAAATCATTTTAGAAAACAAAGCAAAATTTAGTTGTTTAATTTATAGTTTAGTAATTTATTTAAAAGCATAAAAATATTTTTCAATTGTTCAAATAATGTTTAGAACTAACAATTTCGATATTTAATAGCAATTCTCGTGAGAACGATAATCTGGACTTATTTTGTCCACTTTATTACTTTTTACGATCCGTACATTTGCGAGTATATTTTGCATGCTGCAAAATAAAGTAAACAACATTCGCATCAATCATAAAATATAGTTTGGTCACATATAGAAAATTTTGATATTTAAAATCTCATGAATTGCAGTTAAGCATTTATATTAAAGCATGAATAATGGAAAATAAAGTGGATTCTCGATTCTAACATATTTTTCTCATTAATTTCATTGTTCAAAAGTTGTTTATTTTTAATTATTGGTTAAATTCTAATTCCAAATCAAATTGATATTTCCCTATTTACGGTTAAGGTTTTTAACTAAAATAATAAGTTTACTCAATCATCGTGGGTACGATACTCGAATTCAAATTCTATTTTATTACTTACACAATCCGTACACTTGTGGTAAGAAAATAGTGCAACACAACCATCATTTAATTTTTTAAGTTTTTTCAACTGATTTTTATTTTATTTATTTATTGTCTTATTTTGTCTTTGTATGACTCTATTTATTTTCTTCATTTTGTCTTGTAATTTGGATTTTTTTGTAATATGTTATTCTTTTATTTTATTTTATCGTAATAATTCTAATATACGAATTTCCTTTGACATTAATAATTAATAATAAGTTTAATAAAATTATAACACATTAATGCAAAGGAAATAGACCTTGCATAAATTAAATAAATTTACTTAAAATATAGGGAAAATTACACCGTTCCCTGCTTTTCAAAGACATTATTTAAAAGTCTTGTGCCAAAGTATTTTTTTGTAATTTTTAGGTGTTAATTCTTTTTCTTTATATAATTAATAATCATCCATATTACTCTCTCTCTCTCTCTCTCTCTCTCTCTCTCTCTCTCTCTCTCTCTCTCTCTCTCTCTCTCTCTCTTCCCACCAGGAAATCCCTTTCTCGCTCTCTCTCTCTCTCTCTCTCCACCAGATCCCAAACGGCGTTATCACTCGGCAAGCCTCATCGTCGTAGATTCGCCGATCGACGCTAGCAACTATTGGCCCCATAATAAAGCAAATAGATCTAAATTGTCCACAAGCGGAAAGACTCCAATTTCGGTACCACTATGAAGGCGGTGGGCAAGAATTTGAAGCTATCGAAGGTATCTTCGACTCCTTCATGATATCGGTGTAAGTGCAGTGGTTTGTCATGCAGGCATTGGTTTGGTGTGCGGTGGTTTTTATGTGCAGTCGGTGGTTTTGTTTGTGTGTGCAACGATAGGAGCCGCTCGATGGTGACAGGAGCCTTATTAAGGAAGATTGCTCCGTTTCCAAGCACAACAAATTTCGTGATATGAAGCTTGAGTTTGATGAAATTTTTGAAATCAGATTTCATCTTTTTTCAAATCTGGATCGAGAGCAATTGGGTTAAAATTTTCAGGATGTTCGAATTGAAGAGTTCTCCAAGTACAATCAGTATTTTTGCATAGCTTCAAATTCTTTTGTCTTTGTTCACTATCTGTATGTGGTTTGTGAGTAGAGTTGACTGAGGTTTGGATGGTGATGGTGGGAGGTTTCTGGAGGAATCATGGCAGCGGTGGTGGAAGGGATGATCAATGCTACATGTACTTATAATTTAACATACAGGTTGACATATTGCATGGTTGACACAATCATAATAATTCACACATCACATCAATTTTTAAATTAACGTTCACAAACTTGCCAACTCATTTTTTTGTCATCCTTTTTGTCATCCTCTAAATACAACTAGCATTTTTTAAGGGATGATTTACTTTGGGTGGAGACGTGGAGTCAAATTGGGGGAGAAGAAAGGTGTGGAATGAATATATTGTGATTGATTATGTGTAATTGACTAATTTTGACCAATTATTAGGTAATTGTAATCAAAATGTCGACTAAATGTGACTTTGTGTGACTATTGACGAGTACGGAATGTAACAAATTATTATTAGGTAATTGTGACAAAAAATATTAACTAATCTTTAAAAAAAAGATAAATAAGTTGTGACCAATAAATAGATAATATGTGACCAACTATAAATGATTTTGACCAATTATATTAGAAGTTGTGACCATCTATAACTTTATGTGACCATTGGACGAGGACGTGATGTGACTTATAGTTGTGTCAACTATGACTGTGTGACCAAACTATTACTACATGTGACCGAACTATGATTTTGGGTGACCAAACTATGACTATATGTGACTTCATGTGATTGATCTGTGACTGGAATGTGACCTCATGTGACCAGACTGTGATCTCATGTGACCTAACTGGAACTTTGTTTGACTAAACTGTAATCAACTGGGACTTTTGTGTGACCAACTGTGACCCTAACTGCGACTTTGTGTGACCAAACGGTGACCTTGTGTGACCAATTGTGACTTCGTGTGACCAACTGTGACTTTGGAAGTGGGGCGGGGTTTATTTGTAATTGTGACTTTGTGTGACCAACTGTGACTAGACATGAGGGGTGAGTGGGGTCAATTTTCCAACTAAATTTTTAATTGTGATCGAATTTTGACTTTGTGTGACCAATTGTGACTTTGCATGTGGGATGTAGTTATGTTGGGTATGTGGGGTTGCGGTGAAATTTGTGATTAAATTTGTAATTGTAATTTTGTGACTCAAATATAACTTATGTGACCAATTGTGACTTTGCGGATGATATCGGGTGGGGATAAGGCTGGGTGGTGGGATGGAAAACATCGGGAGAAAAAAATATCATTTTTGGGTGGGGCGGGTTGGATAGTTGGGTGGCCGGTAGGGGCAGTGGTGGGAGGGTGGGTTGTGGAAAATTAGAAGACAAAAATTATTTTTGGGTGGGATGGGTAAAAGTAGAAGGCAAAAAAAAAAAAAAAAAATCATTTTTGGTTGAGGTCGATTAGTTGGGTGGGTGGTGGGGTGGGGGTGGGGAGTTGAAATTTAGAAGACGAAAAATCATTTTTGGGTGGGGTGGGGGTAGGTAGGTGACTGGTGTAGGGTCGGGATGGGGTGTGCAAAAGTAGAAAAAAAATCATTTTTGGGTGAGGGTCAGTTGGTTAGGTGGGTGGCGGGGTAGGGTCGAAAGCGAGGTGGGTGGGTGGGTGGGGCTGTGGAAAATTGAAGGAAAAAAATCATTTTTGGGGGGGTGGGTAGGAATGGAATGGGTGGATATGGCGTCAAATATTACTATGTTGACCGAACTGTGACTTTGTAAGAACGAAGTGTGATTTTATGCGATAGACTTGTGACCTCGTGTGATCTAACCGTGACCTCGTTTGACCTAATTGTGACCTCCTGTGACCTAACTGTGACCTCGTTTGACCAAACTGCGACTTTGTGTGACCGAACTTTGACCTTGTGTGACCAACTGTGACTTTGGAGGGGTGAGATTAACTAAATTTGTAATTGTGACTTTGTGTGACCTTGTGTGACTTAACTGCGATCTCGTGTCAAGTTACGTGACTGAATGTGATTTTGGGGGTGGGGAAGGTGCGGTAGAGGTCGGGTGGGGCTAGAAAAAGTAGAAGAAATCATTTTTTGTGTTGAGGTAGGGTCGGGGTGGGTGGGTTGGTGGGGTGGGGTCGGGGTTGAAAAAATAGAAGAAAAAATCATTTTTTTTGTGGGTGGGGGTAGGGTAGGGTGGGGAAAAGTAGAAGAAAAAAATCATTTTTTTGGAGTGGGGTGGGTGGGTAGGGTGGGGTCTAGGTTGGATTGGGGGTTGGAAAAAGTAAAAGAAAAAAATTATTTTTTGGGTGGGTGGGTGTGTGGGTGGAGTGGGGTGGGGTAGGGTGGGTTGAGATGAGATGGTTGGGGTGAAGTGTGAAAAAATAGAAGAAAAATAATTTTTTGATGGGGTATGGTGGGTGGCGGGGTGCGGTGCTGTGGGATGGGGTGGGCGGTTGGGGGGAAGTGTGAAAAAATAGAAGAAAAATCATTTTTGGGTGGAGTGGGGGTGGGTTGTAAAAAATAGAAGAAAAATCATTTTTGGATGGGGGTAGGGTGGGATAGGATGGGGCGGTTGAGGTGAAGTGTGAAAAAATAGAAGAAAAATAATTTTTTGGTGGGGTGGGTTGTGGTGGGGTTGTTAGGGTGGGATCTGGTGGGGTTGTTAGGGTGGGATGTGAAAATATAGAAGAAAAATCATATATTTAGTGGGGTAGGATGGGGGTGGGTGGTGAGGTAGGGTCGGGGCAGGGTGGGTAAGGGAATGGTAAATTAGGAGAAAAAAATTAATTTTGGGTGGGGTGGGGGATGGGGTCTGGGTGAGTCGTGGAAAAGTAGTAAAAAAAATCATTTTGGATGAGGTGGGTTGGGGTAGGGTCTAGAGCAAGACTGGTGGGGGAGTCGAAAATTAGTAGAAAAAAATTAATTTTGGATAGGGTGGGTGGGATTGGGGTAGGATAGGGTAGAGTCTGGACGAGTTGTAGAAAAGTAATAGAAAAAAATCATTTTGGGTGAGGTGATGAATGATGATGGGATAGGGTGGGGTTGGACTAGGGGTGGGTGGTTAGGTGGGTGGGGGTGGGATGGGACGGGTGGGTGGGTGGGTGTGATGAGAAAAAAATAGAAGTAAAATCATTCTTGTGGTGTGGTGTGGTGGGAGTGAGGTGGGTGAGTGGAGTGGGGTGGGGTGGGGTAGGGTGGGGTGGGGTGGGGTGTGTGTGGAAAAGTAGAAGGAAAAAATTCATTTATTGAGTTGAGGTGGGGTGGGGTGGGGTGGGGTAGGGTGGGTGAGTACTTTGTCGGGTGGGTGGGGTGAGTGCGGGTTGGGATGGAGTGATTTTGGATTAGATATTGTTTTTGATTTTATTATGTAATATTATCTAAGTTTTAATTTAATATATAAATGATAATTATTATAATATTATATTAATTAATTAACACGTGATTTTTAAAAAAAAAAAATTCTTAAGTTTGTTATGTTTAAAAAGTGAAAGTTTTAGTTGTATAATTTTGTACTTTTCCCTAAAATATAATACAAAATACCAATGTTATCATATTGGAATCGAACCAGTGGAACCAGCCAGTAAACCCACGACCCGACCCTATTGAAAAAATCAGGTCCCAAACCACAAAAAAAACCGGATTTAAAAAGAAATGCAAAAATAATCGGATTAAAACACCCAACTAAAAATTGGCCGAACCGGTTTGATTTTTAAAACCCACCGACCCAGTACCGACCACCGATTTCTCCGAGTTTCGCGGGCCAAGAATTTGGCCTTTTTTTTAAAAAAAAAAATATTATTAAACTCACATAGTACGACAACTGATTAGGTCAGCTACATGTTAAACATTATTATTTAAAGAGCACTAGCCAATAGCCACTATATATAAGCATTTGTCTCTCACTCCATTCTTTCGTATTTCGATGTGGGATAAATCCATTTGCATTTTTTTTAATTCATAAACAGTTCCATTTGAACATATAAAACGTGTCATTTGCATTTAATTTAATTGATTGTAAACATAAAACACAAAATATCACACATTCATTTCCATTTAATTAATTGTAAATAGCAAATACTAAATAACATATTATAATTTTAAAATTTTTTATTTACTCAATTCTTCAATTATTTGTATTTCATTGATAGTAGTATAATTTTAGAATCATTTTTGGGTTAAAATATTTTTAATATTTAAATTTTTAGAAATATATTATAGTATAATAAATATAATTAACAACAATTAATATATAATTTGAATAAGTAATTCTAAAATTAAAAAAATATTATTACTATATGTTTTATATCTTGTATATAGTTAGTTTTTATGTAAAAAAATCTAGTTTTATATACAAATTTATGAAATGTCTTAAAAATAATTAAAATAATATTAAAAAATCTAAAATTAAAAAATATTATTACTCCCAATTTTATTTTTTGGTTTTTTATTTTTTGATAGTTTTATTAAATACATCGGGTCAACCCCAAGTCGACCCACTGACCCTCAACCCTTTCATTTTCCTGGGTAGATGCTCGGGCCTGGTTTTAAAACATTGCAAAATATGTCGAATGATTACAACATTAAGTGGTTTAATGGTAGTTATCATTGTCGAACCCATGGAATCACTGCTAGCAATACCAGTATACCTATCTTCTTAAGTTTCGTCCCAAGAGTACTGTGGATGATACGGATCTTCCACCAATTTCCTCCTAAAGGCCTGAGAAAAATAAATTAAACTGTAAGGACAGTATAAAATAATACAAAATAATGGCAACAACTAATAGTTTCCGGTCAACTAACCTCGACTATAAGGTCAGAAAAGTTCTTTTGTCATGTCCACTGGGGCTACATGCACAACAATTTCTCTTCGACTGAGACATGGTTATCCCCTTGAATGACTTCAATTACTTCCTACACCATTTTGCCCTAACTGGAGTAATATCAACCACGAGTTAGATACCCCGCTGGTCTTGCTTATAATTCTACTCATTCTCATATCCCCTCATTCATCCGCAACTTTTACAAGTATTTTCAAGGTCCGAAACCCATCAATTAGTAATGTCGTTATTACTGTTCGATTTTTAGCATTTTTAGATTCTAAGCTTGCCTCACCGAAATTCCATACCATAAAAGCAATTGGTGAGTGGATCTTAGAGAGATGAATCGTACAAATTTGAAAGTATTGAAAATTGAACAACAACAATACATGTACATATTTAACTACAACAACATCAAATACCTCAATTTCAACAAAAATAAACTGGATTGTAGATATGTGTTCCCCAAACTCAACTTCAAGGCACAATAGTTACGCTATAGTAGAATTTCCATTTTTTTTCAATGCTTGTGTGAGTAGTTATAATTATAATATATTCAAATTGATATGAATTGAGAATTTTGTTATTTAATTTAACAATGATGGAGGTGTATTATGATTTTTTTAATGTTTTGATTTTTAGCGATTTTAAATAACGTCCTTCCATACTTTCCTCATATTGACATGGATCATTTTTAGTTAATTAATAACTTAATATTGAAGAATTCCTTCGTAATGAATGTAATTTGGTAATAAACAAAAGGTTATGTAGTCTTGTGCCAAAAATTAAAGGTTGGGGATTAAAGTTGCAATAATCCTTCTATTTTTTAATTTTTTGAATTTTTTAAATATTCTTTCCATTTCACCCTTGACTTTGTCAAAATGGAACAAAGGTAGTAATAAACGATACGTTGAGGATGTATGATGTCAAGAATCAAATATTTGAATGTATATGCAACTTTTTTTGAAAGATTGAGGACTAAATCTTAACTAACCCATAAAAATAATATAAATTTAGTGTAACAAAATTTGTGGGGGTAATATAATTACCCTTTTCAAGCATCATTTCATTTTTTTTTTCTTTTTTAATTCCAAAAGATTACATCGACCTTCATATTACTTTTATTAAAAATAAAAATAGAATATATTGTGTCGTTATCCCCTTCTATATCCTCACCTTCATCCTCATAGGAGTCCATTTGAGTAGCCTACTTCCCTATTGTTATTAATATACTAGTATTTGCCCCCGTGCGATGCACGGGACATATAAATGATTAATATATATAACATAATTACAAATGTGTATTATGTTATATATGCTTTTTAATACTGTTTTATTTTACACTTAAATTCTCTAACAATTACGTTATCTTCAATACTGATTAATTATTATAGTTTTGGTAAAACATCATACATTTTTAATTACGTTATTTTCAATACTATTTTATTATTAACATAACATGTATTTAATTAAAAAAATATATACACATATTTAATTATATTCTTTTTTAATTACATAATTAAATTACGTTCTTTTAAATACTGTTTTATTATTACATCATTATTATTAATTAAAACAACATACATTTTTAATTATGTTGCTTTTTAATACTATTTTACAAATTAAAATTTTTAATTATATCCTTTTCATAGCATAATTAAGTTATGTTCTTTTCAATAGTGTTTTAATTATTATAATAACTTTTTAAAAGCAATACTTTGTTTACTTATGTTATTATTATTAATCCATCGTTTAAAAATGTACGTGGTTGTATTCTTTTATGAATATAATTTTATATTCAAACTCTACATCATAATTCCAAATTATAAACATATATTGAAAATATCAACTAATTAATAGTTGAATATATAACATTACTAATAATGAGATAAAATAATTTTCAATGTGACTGTTTATATTCTCTAGATAAAAGTAATTTTGAAATGTATATATATAATCAAATTTTTTTTTTTAATATCTATAAACCATGAATTTCCATTTTAGGAAAGTGTAAAAAATGCGGGAAACTATGTGGTGTTATATTTGGTCACTTTATTGTTATAATATATATATATATATATATATATATATATATATACACACACACACACACACACACACTATTATTCGCACTCTTGCTATGCACGGGACAAAATTTAGAATTTCACCACTATTTGACATATATATTTTATAAAAATTAATGAAATGTGTGATTTAAAAGTGGTGTGATTGTAAAATGTGTTGTTAATTAAAATTAAAAATGTTAACTATGACATATATTATAATTTTTATCGTATTATTTATGGGCTTCGTTTATACCCGTCCACGTGGTACACATCTTTCGACAATTTTTTTTTTTAAAAATGCCCAATTTCTTGATGGAAGAAATTCTTTGTTCACCTATTTCGATATTTTAAAATAAACTAATGGAATATTGTCATGTCGCTATTTATAAACAAATTTTTTAAACTAATTATCAAATAGACGTTTATTAAGAAATGTGTGGTTATAAAAGATTTTTTATGAAAAAATAAACAATGAGAATAAAATGTGTTACAAAATGTATACGTGGTTAAAAAGTTATTTGAAGAAATGTTAAAATAATTTTCGTTAATAGTATGTAGTGATATTTCAATTTAAAATAATTGATAAGATTATCATAGCCATTTATCGATTTAATCTGAATTAACAATATAATTTTATTGTAGTTTTTTTCATTGACTCGAAACATTAGCGAATATGTAGTAGATATATTCGATTTTTTCTTGATCAACATTATTTTTAACTTATTATTATTATAGTAAAGTAATCATTTTTAACTACCCATTTTATCAATAAAATAATTTACCAAATAATGGAAATAATTCATAGACTCATTATTTTATTTCAAATTTAGAATTCATTTTTTTTATTACTTATGAAACTTTATTAAAATAAAAATTCATTATTTTACCTGAATTCGAAATAAAATAAAATATTGGTTATCTTTATATCTTTCGTTAGTTGATAAGAAATAGATGATGTTGCAAGATGCTTAAAATATGTTTGGATAGTTCATGGTTAATCTTGAGTTTTGTGTTGAACAAATTTTGAATTTTTCTTTAGCATGTCAAATTTCAAATTTTTGTAATAATAATGAGGTAAAACCATTTTTCAAGTGACCGTTTATATTCTCTAGATAAGAGCAATTTTGAAATTTATATAGATAATCACAATTTTTTTAATTTCTATAAATCATGAATTTTCATTTTAGGTAAGTGTAAAAAAGGCGGGAAATTGTATGGTGTTTTATTTGGAAACTTTATTGTTATAATATATATATAAAGATAATATATATAAATATAAAGATAAAGATATATATATATATATATATATATATATATATATATATATATATATATATATATATATATATATATATATATATATATATGTTCAAAAGATCGAAAACCTTTTTGAACAGGAAAATATAACGTATCAAAGGTCAAAATGTTTGACCGGGTCAAACCGATTTCAATTAAAATATAAAAAATTATTCCAAAAATAGCTTAAAACAACTAGAGAAAAGCAAAACAACAAAAAAAAAAAAAGCAAAATAAAATAAAATAATAATAATTGAAAACTAGGTTTTAAAACCCGACCGATTCTCAGTTTTCCTTGTTGAACCAACCGATTTTTCGATTTTTTACCGACCAGTTTTTTAGGTCAATCGAACCACTTTTCCAGCCGATCTTCCCGATTGAACCGACTTGTCTAATTCGATTTTCTAAACATTGATATACATAGAAGAAATGATCTCATAAAAATATTGGGTAGATTTATTTTATACTTTTCTAGTTTCTTTGAATTTATTTAGGGGTAATTATATTACCACCACAAAATTTATATATTACACCACATTATATATATATATATAATATAAACATGAGTAGCGTTTCGAATATTACTTAAAGTAATCGGGATAAAAATAAATAAAGAGCTTACAATCATAAAATCACTTTGTAATTGTTGCGCGACATTGTTAAAATCATTTTAATATCCATGGGCTTGTGTATTGATTTAGAAAAGTGTGTGTACTGTTTGTTGAAAGGAAAGCGGTCACGATTTTGTGTCTATGAAAAAGTCAAGACTTTTGGGACAAAAGTAGTGATAGCCTCTCTTGAACAAAAAGGACCCTTTCTCCTTCATAATTCACGCAAGCAGACTTTCTCTCCTCTAAAACAGAAACTGATTTCTTTCTTCAACCGAGAATTATCTTCTTCTTCTTGCCATTGATTGAACTTGATTATTTGATAACTTTTGGGGTTTTTTTACATAGATAGGTAGTACTAATTAAATTATATACCTCCTTGAACTTTTTTTTTTCCTCCCACCGATCCTTCATTGGATCCGTCCCTAGAGAGAGATGAGAACAGGAGATGAAGGAAGATGAAGGGGGAAAAGATAAGGCTAAACATGTGTGGAAGACTGGAAGTGGGCCTGATTCATTTTTCATTCATTCATTTAATTTTTTTCTCACAGATTTCCAGATTTTTCCTGGGTCATTTGACCCAGTTTGCCCATATGTAAATCCGCCCCAGAAAAACAAGATGATTTAAAAAAATAAACATAGAGAAGATAAGAGAATATTTGAAAGATGTGATGTATATAAAAATTATTTTTAGTGAGATAATATTAAAAGGAAATGTATGTAATTTTATTTATGTATATTTTTATAAATAAAGAAAATACTTTGAATTGTGGTGTAAAAAATAAATTTTGTGGTGGCAATATAGTCACCCTAAATGTAAAGAAGAAAATAAAAAGAAATTTATTTGAAAGATTGTGGTGTATGTAAAATTAGTGAGAGAAAAATAAAAGGATATTTTTGTAATTTCTTTTATATCTATTTTAATCAATAAAGAAATCACTTAAAAATGTGGTATAAGAATTAAGTTTTGTGGTGATAATATAACCACCATTTATTTAGTTTGAATTATGATTTCGTTTTGATTATAATCTTTTTTAACTCTTTAAATATATGTTAGGAGCTTGAAAATCCTGCCACATTTGAACGAAATTTGATTAACATTTGTTCGAACAAGACTCATTTATTATTATTTACGTTTTTATCCTGTGTCATTTTTCGTCATTTAAATAACTATCATCATCATCATCCACACTGTGAGCCGGAGAATCCTGAAAATAAATATTTGAAAAATAATTTTGAAGAAAGTCCTCTTATAAAAATGTTTAAAAGAAAAATGAAGACGCAAATTTTCATTTTATCTTCTATATCCAAGAAAAATCAATGTGAAGGGTACTTTGGTCAATCCGAAATCGAACCCACACCTTTATAAACTCGTCGAGGGTTCCCATTTCCACCTCCGAAACTCTCGTCTAGCTGCGCTTATTTTCTTGAAGCTTCAGCGGAATATATCTGTAGCAATGGAGTCTATGGAGATTACACACATCTCCAACAACCCTTTGGAACCCGTACGCGTAATATCTTTCTTTGTTTCTTTCAATTCGTATATTTTCATGAATTTTCAGCATATGAAATTGTTAAATATTGCTAAGATTGGATGGATGCATATATGTTAACTATTCAATTAGAAACCTATATTCATATTCACGTGATTGTATTGAAAAAATCCAGATTCTTTCCCTTCTGCAGCGTATTCTACGCTCGCTTTGATATTACTATTTCATAGTATATGGGCATAAATTTACCCCTTTTTTGTCCAAATTGGTTAGCCAAAGTGCTTGAAGAGTCTCACGGCAGTCACATTGGCGTTTTTTCTCGGAGTTACTGTTCTTTTTCTTTTTCTTTTTGCTCCTTTTTATTTATGTGGAAACTTTATTCTTGTATCATGCTGATAAATTCCTAGTGAAGTTTTATCCAAGTAGAAGTCGTAAGATAGATCCCAGTTCTTGTAAACCTGACATTCCTAATTTATATTATCTGTTTTGTAGACAGTGGAAGTTGAAACTTCCTGCGGAGGTGGAGTTGCTAACCGACCTGGAATGTTGCAACTGAGAGCATCTTGTGGTAATCTTTAATGCTGTTCTCATGAGTTGGGTATATGAAATTTTTACACAGAATCTTTTGGGCTAATACAATGGATAGCTGCAGAAGTTTACCTAATATAATTTCTTTATGTCTCCGATGCTTCAGCCGTGAGTCAGGACTTCAATAAGAACTCTTGTAAAAAACGAAAGTGCAAGAAAAGAAGTAGACCTAAATCCAATGTGTCAGAAAGTCTTTCCGATATTGATGATTCTGAGGTATATGACGTATTGTTGCACACGAATTATTCTTTTAAACTCTGCAATGTTCCTTGCGAGTGATTTTCATAATAGTAAGCTCACTTACATGCTATCGATGAGATTACCTTTACTTTTGAATGAATAATCGAAACTTCTATACACCATGAAAATTTCTAATGCTTCTTCTTTAGTCCTGTACTTTGCTGAACCTTGTTAATGAAATTTTTTTGTTCGTTGATACTGGAGCCCTGAGTTTGAGTGCATTTGAGTAATTTTTTATGCTCTTCAGGTTGTTGGATATCTTAACAACAAAAAGGAGATGCATTTGAAAAGGATGTTATGGGAAGCCATGAATAAAGAACATGTAAAGGTAAGGCCTTGTTAACTAATACTCTTCCAGATCTTCCTTGCATTTGGAGTATTGGGCATAATTTCTAGTCTATAATTGGTTTTTATTGAGGGTATTGGAAAATCTAACCAGCCTTGCTTCACCTCAATGTTTTCTTACGTTTCATCTTGTTTTAGCTCAATTAAGGTGTTCTTTATCTTCTTTTACCTTGTTCCTCTGTTTTTTTTTTTTTGCCGGTCTATTATTCTATTCTCTCTTTTCTACAAGTAGGTTAGGAAGAAGAGTTATGTCATTGAATGCTCACTCTCTCTGAGTGTGTGTTTTTGTGACACATTTCAATACAATCTATAGATTCTAGGCTTCTAGCTTTCACATAGGTGCTAGCCGCTAGAGTTATTTGAACTTTACATATTTCATATTTGTCCTGATGCTTGATCTTTATTGCCTTTGAATTAATATGGGAAATGTATTATAATTTGTAATAAAATATAGTATAATATGAGTTCCAATTGTGCAAAATAGTCTTAGTAATATTCTCTTCTTTAAGTTACAATATGCAATCAATATTTCTTTCAAACCATAAAAAATAAAGAATCCCATTCTTGGTTGTGATTTTGGAATAGATCCTTCGTATTTATTAATAACATTTAAAGTTAAAATATGATCAGATTTCTTTGATTGGAGAGTTTGTTTCAGCTCCAAAAACATGGGTATATTGAAAACTTTAGTTTTGCCTCTAAAACTAATATTTTAAAAGAATTAATTCTTAGCTAATTCCAACTTATGAAATTATGTTCAACTAGTTGTCTACCCGTGCGATGCACGGAATATATAATTTTTAAATCATAATTTTGAAAATATCGAGACTCAATCATATTAAATAAGAAAATATAATTCAAATAAAATTTCAATACAAAATATTATTGAATTTGAAACTTTAAAAAAAAAAAAAAAACTATTCAAAATAAAAAATACTACATGTACACTAAGTATACTGCGTCACTCAAAATTTGGCACTCGTTTAAATTTTTTATATAAATTTTTTTTAACTTTTATTTACGTTTTTCTCTGAAAATTTGCCCACCTCATCACCTATTTCCCTTTTAATATGTTATAATTTTTTATTAACTATATTTTTTTAATGTGTTGCTTACATATATTTTATTTGAATCCAATGTATTAATTAATATTTCCTTATTTTTTAAGCATGCTAATTTTTTTCAAAATGATGAAATGATTAAGCTTCCATTTGGTAATAATATTTGATTTATATACTTATTTATTTATGATTTTGGGGTAAAAGGTAGTGTCTGAAAATTGGAGAGAGAAAATATGCGTGGTTAAAAAGTTGATAGAAAATAATTAATTATTTTTGTAACATGCGTAATGAAGAGCCTACTCATTTATTGACATATGAGGAAGTAAATTTCAATAATTCTATTTTTTTATTTTTAAAATATATTAATTCAATTTTTCATTTCTAACTTAACAAATCTATATAGCATATATTTATTTATTTTAAAATATATTAATCCAAATTTTTTATTTTCAATGTAATACATTTACATAGATATGATATGGCATTTATTTATGTTCAAATATATTAATCTAATTTTTTCATTTCCTACATAACACATGTTATTGAATTTAAAAAATAAAAAAAAAATAAAAAAATTCTATATGTACACTCAATGTATCGTGCACTCAAAATTTGACACTTAATTAAATTTTTTATATAAAATTTCTTTTAACTTTTATTTACATTTTTCTCTAAAAATTTGCCCACCTTATCACCTATTTTCCTTTTAATATGTTATAATTTTTAATTAACTTTAATTTTTAATATGTTGCTTACATATATTTTATTCGAAATCCAATATATTGATTAATATATTTTATTTTTCCTTATTTTTTAAACATAACTTATGGGATCCCATAATTTACGGGATAAACTCTAACTAGATCAACATATTTCTAGGGATACAGATCATTACAAAATCTTCTAAATATAGCTAATTTCCCACACTCCCCCTCAAACTGGTGAATAAGTGTTCTCCATTCCCAGCTTGGATACAATACTTGAAAGATTGAGCTAGTTAACCCCTTAGTAAGAACATCCGCAAGCTGGCCATGTGTAGAAACATACGGTATACAAATTAATCCACTCTCCAATTTCTCCTTAATAAAGTGTCTGTCGATTTCGATGTGCTTTGTTCGATCATGTTGTACCGGATTGTGAGCTATGCTGATTGCGGACTTATTATCACGATAAAGTCTCATTGGGCCATCCCACTTGATCTTCAAGTCTTCTAAGATGATCTTTAACCAAAGTAGTTCACAAACACCTTGAGCCATGGCTCAGAATTTTGCCTCTGCACTAGATCGTGCTACCACGTTTTGTTTCTTGCTTCTCCAACTCACCAAATTACCGCCAAGGAAGGTACAATATCCAGAGGTTGATCTTCTGTCAACTACTGACCCAGCATAATCAGCATCTGTGTATGCCTCTAGTATCAAGCCTCCATTTCTTTTAAACAGAATACCCTTTCCTGGTGTCCCTTTCAGATAATGCAACACTCGATAAGCTGCCTGCAAATGAATTTCTTTTGGACTATGCATGAACTGGCTAATCATGTTCACTGCATATGCTATGTCTGGTCGTGTATGAGATAAATAAATGAGTCTTCCCACCAGGCGTTGATACATTTCTCTATCTACTGCTACATCTTCATCTGCATTTCCTAGTTTAAGGTTCAGATCAATTGGTATACTTGTTGGTTTACAAGCCGTCTGCCTGTTTCTTTGAGCAGATCCATAACATACTTTTGTTGAGAGATAAAAATACCTTGCCTAGAGTGAGCCACCTCAATTCCAAGAAAATACTTCAGTCTCCCTAATGCCTTGGTCTCAAACTCATTAGCTAAACATCGATTTAGAGAGTCTCTCTCTTTGTCATCATTCCCAGTCACTATTATGTCATCAACGTAAACTAAGAGCACTGTGACTCCCCCTGATGATGAGTGCTTAATGAACAATGTATGATCCCCTTGGCTTTGTCTATACCCCATAGCAATCATAACTCTTGCAAATCTGCCAAACCATGCACGTGGTGATTGTTTAAGTCCATACAAGGCTTTCTTCAACTTACACACAGTATGATCAATCAAATTATTCCCATACTCTGGTGGAACCTCCATGTAGATTTCTTCCTCTAATTCCCCGTGCAAAAATGCATTCTTCACATCGAATTGTTGTAAATTCCAACTATAATTGGCTGCCAATGACAATAGGATTCTAACTGCATTCATCTTTGCGACCGGAGCAAAAGTCTCTAAGTAATCGATCCCATAAGTCTGAGTATAGCCCTTGGCTACCAATCTTGCCTTGTATCTCTCTATCGATCCATCTGCTTTATATTTAACTGTATAGACCCATTTACATCTAACGGGCTTCTTCCCTTCTGGAAACTTAACCAACTCCCTAGTTTTGTTTTTCTCTAATGCTTCCATCTCCACATTCATAGCCTGCTTCCATTTCTCATTGGACAAAGCCTCGGATAAAGAGGTAGGAATAGCAATAGTATTTAGACTAACAAGAAAGGCTCTATGGTAAGGTTAAAAACGATTAAATGATAAAAATTGAGCAAGTGGATATAAAGGTCGTTGTGTGCACTCTCTAGTTCCTTTTCTAACAGCAATGGGAAGATCTTGGTCATTATTTGTTTCATGAGGTTCAGTTTCAGAATGCAATGAAGGATTAGACATTGTTACCTCATTCTCATGATTTGGATTGGGTTCTTGGACATGCATTGGTTCAGGAACTGCCTTCTCCCTCCTCGAAAACACCTTGCCAAATCGTACATTCTCAAGAGCAGTGTCAGGATTTTCTTGAATATTTTCTTGAGATTCAGACACGGGTACTGACATAGAATTGGGTATAGACCTTGGGTTAGACATAGGAAGAGATGACAAATCAAGTAAAAAATTCTTATCTTCAAACATAGAATTCTCCCCCTGAAGATAAGATGGACTGAAATAAGACTCATGTTCATTGAAGGTAACATTGGTTGAGACATAGAACTTCTTGGATGGAGGATGATAAAATTTATACCCTTTTTGAGTTGAAGAATAACCCACAAAGACACATTTTAATGCCCTTGGATCTAACTTCCCCCTATTGTGACTATGGATGAGGACAAATGACAAGCATCCAAAAATCCTAAGGACAATATTATTTGAGATATGGATGTTAGGATAGAAAGTTGAGAGAGTTTCCATTGGGGTCTTGAATCCTAAGACTTTGGAAGGCAGCCGATTTATAAGATGGGCAACTGTAAGGACTGCTTCTCCGTAAAACGACTTGGTTACATTTTTTTGGAACAAACAAGCTCGGGTTAACTCAAGAAGATGACCATTTTTCCTTTCTGCAACCCCATTTTGTTGTAGTGTATTGACACAAGATGAGTCATGTATTATCCCTTCCCTTTGAAAGTATGGACTTAGGATTTGATTGAAGTAATCCCTGGGATTATCGGACCTAAACCTTTTGATAGTGATCCCAAATTGATTTTTAATCATGGAGCAAAATTTTGGAAGAACATTACTAACATCAGATTTGTGTTTAAGCAAGAAAAGCCAAGTAACCCCGAGTACAATCATCAATGAATAATACAAACCATCTTGCCCCAGAAACATTAGAAATAGGAGAAGGGCCCCAAATATCTGTATAAATGAGATGAAAAGGAAAAGAACTTTTATTACTAACTGGAAAAGGTACACGTTTGTGTTTAGAAAACTCACACACTTCACAGTGAAAACTCTCAATATCTAGATTATGAAATAAAGAAGGAAACAAAATTTTGATGACTCTAAATGATGGATGTCCAAGTCGGCGATGATACAGCCAAATTTTCTCTTTATTGGATGAATAAAATTTGGAAACAAAAGATTGAGATAATCCCTCCTTGACAATGCTTGACTGGCGAGTCCACCCCTTTCTCTAGCATGTCCAATCATCTTCCCTGAATCCTTGTCCTGAAATGCACAATTATTATAATGAAAGATCACATTGCAATTTAGATCTTGAGTAAGTTTTTGGATGGAAACAAGATTAGTGGACAATTTAGGAACATGTAGGACATTTTTTAAGGTCATGGATGGGCTCATTTTAACATTCCCTATACTTGCAACAGTGATCAAGGAACCATTGGCTGTGGCTATTTTTCTATTGCTTGGACATGGGAAATATGTGGAGAAGACATGTGGTGAATTTGTCATGTGGTCAGTAGCTCCTGAGTCTATGATCCAGGAGGTGGCAAAGGTTATATCCGAGACATTTAATCCAATAGAGAATGGAGGGTTACCTGAATATGCCAATGAACAAGTACCTTATGGTTTTTCAAGTTTGCTAATAAGAGATCTTAATCTCTCAATTTCTTCTTGGTTGAAACCTCCATATTCCTTTGTTGCTTCTTCACCATGTTGTGTTCCTGCAATATGAGCCTGACTATTGTTCTTTGGTTGCTCTCTTTTCTGCCCCCATTCTCGGCTAGGTGGGTTTCCATGTTTCCAACATCGCTTACGTTTATGACGTGTTTTTTACAATAACTTCACCATAAGCTGTCTTTGTAATCACTATTCTGGCCCTTAGACAGTCCAGGTTTTCCTCCCTCAAAAACCAGATGTCTTTCACCATTTGAGGCTGAATTATTGGCACCAGTAGCGACCATCGCAGAACTGTCCATGCTCTGTGGTTCAAGCATTAAGCCTCTTCTGCTCTCCTCACCTCTAATCAGTGCGACCACCTCATTAAAACATGGAACCTCCTGTCTGCCAAGAATCTGAACTCTTGATCAAATTCGGGATTGAGCCCAACCAAAAAATCATAGACTCTATCTTGCTCGATGAAATCCTTTAGAAGAGCAGCATCTTCAGAACATTTGGTTTTTATCACCCTATAATGATCAAGTTCTTACCACAATGCCTTCAACTGGTTGGCATATTCAGTCATAGTTTTATTTCCCTGTTTTGCTGCTATTGTCTTCACTTTGACATCATATACTTGTGCCGCATCTCTAGCTTTGGAGTATGTTTGTTGTAGTGCATCCCAAATATCCTTAGCCGTAGTCAAGAACATACAAGTGTCGCTGATTTCCGGAGTCGTATAATTTTAGAGCCATGCCATAATCATAGAACCTTCTTCATCCCATGCTTCAAAACGAGGATCTCCTTCTTTCGGCCCTGTACCTGTAAGATGGCCGATCTTTCCTTTCCCTTTTAGAACAGTTCGAATAAATTGAGACCACTTGAGATAGTTTTGTCCATCTAGTCTATACGCTGCCTGGATATTCTGTAATTCCCTAGGCTGCTGTGACTGGATAGTATTTGTAGCGCCTGACTTTTCTTCAATCGTTGACAATCACCACAAAATTGATCTTTAAGCAATTAAGGCTGATCACACAAATAAAGAAGGAATGAAAACCACCGGAAGAAAGAAAAAACTAGAAAGCACCAGCAATAAGGGCAGCGATGAAGGCTTTCAAAAAAAAAAAAAAAAATTGTCGACTCCCAAGAAGCTTGAAACCCTAAATCTCTGATACCATGTTAATTTTCAAAGAATAATTCTGCAGAAGAATAATTTTTATACTTGAAATATCATATACAAAGTTAGCTATATATATACAATAGCCCTAGCACAAAAATAGGAAACTAGGATATCAAATCCCATAATTTATGGGATCCCATAATTTACGGGATAAACTCTAACTAAATCAGCATATTTCTAGGGATACAGATCATTACAAAATCTCCTAAATATAGCTAATTTCCCACACATTGATATCACATTTATTTATGTTCAAATATATTAATCCAATTTTTTTATTTCCTACATAACACATTTACATAGATATCACATTATATATGTTCAAATATATTAATCTAATTTTTTTATTTTCTTAACGCATTTATACATAGTACATTTATTATAACTCTTACTAAATATGTAATAAATAATAATTTTTCTTACAAAAATTTATATCTTTTATTTTTTTTATATATAAAGTAGAAGTGAGGGTAGAGAGTCATTAAATGCAAATTTTCCTCCAAAATGACTCTCTCTCCTCACTTCTACTTTTATATAGATAAAGATAAAGATAAAGATGATGCCGTAATTGCAGCACCATTGTCTTAACTAAATAAATTGAAGATAGAGTGAAACCAGATTTCTTCAGAAATGAGCTATCTGGTACAATATTATACAAGTAAATCCTCCCAGGAACTACTGTGCTCGACTCATTATTTTCTTCCCTCCATCGTGTTTAGGTTTTCTGTCGTGTCATTGAACTTAAGTATAGCAATGACAGGTCTCCTATCCGTTTTGAACATTTTAGTAACTAGTAAGCCTTCTAAACATTTTTTAGCTGATGTTGAAATAGGGCCTTACATTTCATTGATTTGGATGTGGACATTGACAGCTTATGATATTGCGACTTGTCTTTAGGTTTTGACATTCCTTTTCGTATGTTCCCTTCCCTTCCCTGGTAGTGGACATTTTGATTGGGGGTTAAATTTGATTGCTGTCTAAATTGGTGATGAATTTCAGGTTAAGAAACAAAAACCAGCAGCTGAAACAAAGAAAACTACCTCTGAACGGAAAGCTGTTAAAACCACCAAAAAATTGGCACAGCAGGTAATAAATTAGGCTTCAATGAGAATTTTTGTTTGTTCTCTATCTGTTTGCTACAGTACGATGTAGAACTCAGACATGTAGCCGACGGTAATAGGGAAGTTGTATTGTTCTGTCATTTGTTAAGTTCTTGTTGTATGACGATTCAATCCCTACAATCTGGAGTGTGTTTGAATTGTATTCTACATGTGATGCTGATATGAATCCTGTTTTTGCAGAATAGAAGTTCGAGAATTAATTATGATGCTTTGAGACTCCTAGATGATGATATGGTACATATTCTATACTCTTGTTTTGGCTTAATTTTCATTGAGTCGAAAGGTGAAACAAATGCGCAACTAGATTAACGGTCCTTTGCATTTCTTGTTACCCATAACTTTGTTGATTATCATTTTAGGAGCAAAGTTCTGGAAAGGCACCCAATATGGATTTGAAACTCGATTCTTGGAGAAACGACGATTCACAAAATGAATACGTTTCCACACCCAAAATGCAAGAATTCAAAGAGGGCAATTATGATGAAGACGAAGATGAAGATCAACAGCAGATCACTTATGGCGAATATGATGGTATATTTGGTCATCATAATGATGCATTGTCTTGTGGATATAACGAAAATTTTGATTTCGACGATTAGTTTGGAGATAGCTGGGAAGTCTTGTTGGTTTTTGAACAATGTCAAGCGGTAAATTAATTTTTGAGGCAGTATTTACTATTTTGTATATTTCTATGGAAATTCATCTATAAATAGTAAATACCCATCACCAACACAACACCACCACCCTTTTGTAGACAAGATCCAACTACATAGATCTAGCATCTATTTCGCAAAATGTTATTTATGAACAAAGATGTATCGTCATTTCATTGATACATTTATTTGAAAAGTAAGAAATAATGGACGATCATTTTTTACTACCCGAAATTATTGACTTTTTAAAAAAATGTCCAATAAGATGTCATGTGACTTTTTATACACAAAGTTTATAAACAACATTTTACCAAAATGAGGCTTAATTCATATCATATATTGGCTGTATTCAATTTTAGATGCTTTGCCACTTGTCTCTTGAAATTATTGCAACTAATTAAGAGTGTCAGCAATGAATGAGTTAAAGTACATGTTAGTAAAACAAGTTAGCAAATGATTGAATTATGTCTAAAACAATGAATAGATTGAAACATGGGTTAATTTATTTTTTATTTTTTTTATTTTTATTTTTTTTAAAACCACAAGTGAACTTTCTTATTAAGGCTATGTTTGGTAACAATGTAATTATAAATTAATTTATTTATATTTTTGAGATAAAATGTGGTTGAAAGTGGAGAGAGAAAGTGTTGCTAAAAAATAATTTGGGAAAATCGAAAAACTTCACTAGAAGATGTTCCTCTTCATTATGAACCCATCGGTGGAAACCGTTTCGGGATAGGAGTTGCAGATTTTTCGGAATCTAAGTTTGTACATTCGGTTCTCACTTTTTTTTTTTTTTTTGGTTAGAATAGCCGTTGCAGTCGTCGAATTGCTCCACCTTCTAGTTGAGTATTCTCCTCAACTGTGCGCCTCAGATGGTGCTATTAGTTCGCCGATTGGATGGCCGGACAGATGGATTGGTTGAATTTTCGGTCAGTGTCTTTCTTTCTCTTTTCTTCGATCGGTAAAGTCCCTCTCCTTTTGAACAACTTTAAGCCACCTATCATGGCTTTGATACCATTTGTGAAGGTTAGAAAGTAATCTCTAAATGTAGACAATGTCTCAAAGCTTCTTCAACACTCCTCCTTGTGATATATAGTGTTGAGCTCAGATTAAAGTCCACTAAATGAATTGGAATCATTGTACTGTCATCTTTGAGAAACGGCAACTGGATCTCTCCCTTGAAGGCTCGAGAGAGATAACAAGAATCTTTACCGGAGATATTGGTGCTCTCTCACTTCTACCTCAATGCATTTCAACCTTAGCCAATTTGCCGGAACCCAATGAAGTCTACCTCTCTTGGTGCATTTCAAAATTTTCAACCGGTGCATGAAGAATTGACAAATCTGGTACGAGTGTAAGACTAAGACTAAATTCCAATCATAAGATTAGATCAATGGTCCACAATTGTCTCCAACAAGCACAATCCACCAAAATTTAACGGTTTTGTGTATTTTTAACGGTTTTTTGTTCAGAATTTGGTAAAAAAGAAAAAGAAAAAAAATGTTTATAAACAAAGAATGTGATGTTTGGAGTAAAATATATGGTCGAAAAGTGGTTTAGAGAAATTTATATAGTTAAAAAGTAATTTGGAAAATTTTATAGTTTATAAACAAGTTGACAAAGAAAGGTAAATTCCAAATTTTGTATATTTTCTTGTTATACATTCTCCTTAAATCCGTCAGCAAGGAATTTACGGGAAGGGAATCATTTTGTACGATTCCTCATCACCAACCTTATAAGAACAACCAAAAAGGTTGTTTTCTTGACTCGGTTTGTAATGTTGGATTTCTGTGAAACTTTGTCACCATTATTGAGTTTCATTTCAACCCAATTTAAAAATTATTTAGAGTCAATCTTTTTTTTGATAAGAAAACACTTTCAGTTCAATAAAACGTGGGTCTACAAGACTCGATGTCGTATGTTCAAATAAGCATGATTTTTCTTTGTAGATCGAATTAGACTGAGAGTAGATTCATTCACTTGCACATGAATCAAAATCCGAAGTATTTGGATAATATTTGCTAGTATACATAACCTGATTTTTAAGAACTACTAGAAAACTAGTGAAGAATTTTCAAACATCTGACTTTAATTTTTTTTTTTTAATAAAAAAAAAAAAAAAAACCAAAAATTGACTTAACCTCTGTTGAGCCTCATTTATAATTAAATTTTTGGAGAATATGTATTTTTATATAGTAATTTTTCGAATAATATTTGTTTCGGTAATTTTTCTGACCTTGACGTGACAAGATCAAAAGCTGATATTTTGTTGGAGAAGATGATCTAAGCCTCCATATAACCTGCAAAAAAGGCAACGATGGATGCCCTCATCGTCCCTCTGGCGTAAGAATTATCATTCTATAGAAGGGAAAAAATAATAGGGAAAGAATATTTAAGAACTTATAAAAAATATGAATATTGTGTGTGTAATTATGAACGAAGGAGACCTATTTATAAGAATCAGAATTAGTATCCCTATTTTAGTAGGAAAATAATTCTTAATTAAAAGAAGTTACCATATATAGAAATACTTCTTAAGTGAATTTGATTCTCTTTTAGGTGAAAAGAGTTTAATTACATCATTACCTTGATTTTCTAGGATGTAAGGTCCAAGACATAGTCCATTAACGTGTTTTAGGGTTAGGTCCGACCTATTACAAAATCATGATGTTTTATGAATAGATGGACCCATATGCCGGGTTTATCCTATGATTATCAAGAGACAGGTCGTTCAACGAGGTCGGGCTTGCCCAGAAGAAATAGGTCAGTCATATTCACGACCTCGATATCAATCATTTATTAAAATCGTGTTTTTACATAGCTCGAGATTTATGCTGATCTTCGTAAATGAGATATGCCCAAAATGTGACCTCGGGGCCATAGAAGAGGTCGGCCTAAAGTATGACCTTGGGCCTCAAACATAAATGTAAAAAGTAATATTTTGATAATGGAATGACCAAAAAATATACTGATCATTAGCCCCCGTGCATCAGAGGTCGGGTTTCGGCCTTTAGACGTATGTCATATCAAGTGTAATTATTGTTTGAGGAGGGCAACTATAAACCTATGTTGGACGAACAAGCCCAAACACGAGGACCTGAGCATTGAAGTTTTATTCATACATGCTAACGTAATGTTCGAGGTCATGCACTCATCATAAGCCCCCGCGTATCCCGTATCGAATTCGAGGAGAGATGAATGTAAAATAATGAGATACCGCGGTTTTGATAAGATATGATGCGATGGTTATGTTGTGGGGAAATAACAAGAGCGTATGTTAAATTGAGCCCGAACTTATGTTTAAGGAATAAAAAGCCGAACTCATGTTAAGTAATGATCTCGATCTTATGTTATGTAAGAATAAACCGAGCTTATGTTAAGGAATAAGCTTTGGTTTATGTTGGCGAGAATTAAGCACGAGCTTATCTCAAGTAATGAGCTCGAGATTTTATTAAGGAAGAATAAGCCGAGCTTATGTTAAGGAATAAGCTTGGACTTATGTTAGCGAGAGTTAAGTATGAACTTATGTTAAGTAATGAGTTCGAGCATATGTTAGAGAAAATTAAGCATGAACTTTAATGAGCTCCAGCATATGTTAGCGAAAATTAAGCACGAGTTTATGTTATGTAATAAGATTGAGCTTATAATAAGGAAGGATAAGCGGAGCTTATGTTATGTAATAAATCCAAGCTTTATGTAGAATATAAATAAGCCCGAGCATGTTAAGTAATAAACCTGGGCCTATGTAGATTTCGGGACTTCATTATGTGATTTGATTACTTGAGAATAGCCATGTGGACTTGCATAAGCAAGTATTTAATTGTTTGCTCGTGGTTAAGGCTTTGAGTGCTTGCGCGTGGGCAAGAAATAATTTTGCTAGGTAGTATCATTAATAACTTGTGAAGGTCGTACCTTGTAACCGACCTTGTAAATTGTTTTTATAAAGAAGGGGTTAAGCCCTTCACTTTGTGATTTTTAGGAATTTATTTGTAAGGTCGGGTATTGTGGCTGACCTTGTGAATTTTCGCACAGAGAGTGGGTCAAGTCCTTGATTCTGTGTAATTTATAAGAATAGTTGACAGGTCGGGAATGTTGAAGATGGCAGTGAGCCCGTGCTTTGAACTTGTTTTCATAAAAATTTTGTAGACTTGTCTTTTACCCGGGGTATGCCTCGTGGACTGCTTGAAATTTTTGTGAATAAATTCACAAGTTTCGATTAAGTACATGATACTCATGTTTTGTTCGTAAATTGATTCCATGGGGCGGGTGTTTGAACCAGTCTCGTTTCTTCAAGAATAGTATGAAAATGTTATGTTTGTCCGACCTTGTGAGTTTCTAGTTCAAAGCAGGGGCTAGCCTTTATAATTTTGAAGTATAGTTATACAAGTCGGTCATGGCCGACCCTATTGACTTTAGTGCAAAGGAGGGGTCAAGTCCTGCCCTTTTGTGAGTTTATGAAAAATATTTTGTAACGTCGAGTAAGGCCGACCTTGTACATGATTTACACAGATGTGACCAAGCTTTTGACTTTGTGAATTCATGGAAAATAATTTGTATAGTCGAGCAAGGCCGACCTTGTAAATAATTTACACAAAGAAGTGGTCAAGCTTTTGACTTTGTGAATTCATGGAAAATAATTTGTAAGGTCAAGCAAGACCGACCTTGTAAATAATTTACACAAAGAAGTGGTCAAGTCCTTGACTTTGTAAATTCATGGAAAATAATTTGTAAGGTCGAGCAAGGCCCACCTTTTAAATTATTTGACTGTAATTTAAGGAAATTGTTAGTCGGTCGGGCATTTAGGCCGACCTCGTAAACCTTTTGCACTAAGAAGGGGTCAAACCCTTGACCTTGTATAATTTAAGGAAATAGGTCGGGCAGGTAGGCTGACCTTATAAACTCTTTGTATGGAAGCAATCTGTAAGACCGGGCATGATGGTCGACCCTGTAAATTACTCGTGCTGAATTAATTCGTTAGGTTGGACATTTTGGTCGACCTTGTGATTTATTTGCGAGGAAGTAATTTGTAACGTCTTACCATATGAGACTTTATAAATTATTTGTAAGGAAATAATTTGTATCGCCTTACCATATGAGACATTGTAAATTATATGCGAGGAAATAATTTGTAACGCCTTGCCATATGAGACATTGTAAATTATTTGCGAGGAAATAATTTGTAATGCCTTGAAATATGAGACATTGTAAATTATTTGCGAAGAAATAATTTATAACGTCTTTTCATATGAGACATTGTAAACTATTTGCGAGTAAATAATTTGTAACACCTTACCATATGAGACAATGCAAATTATTTGTGAGGAAATAATTTGTCTTGCCATATGAGACATTGTAAATTATTTGCGAGGAAATAATTTGTAACGCCTTACCATATGAAACATTGTAAATTATTTGACTTTGTGTTCTTGAGAGATAATTTGTAAAGTCATGCTTTGTGGTCGGCCTTGTAAACCATTCCCAATGTGATTGTATGGTAGGCTTTCTACAATTATCATAGTTGTTTTCGTTTGGTGACTGGAGGGTATAGAAGCTAAACTCAGATTGGCGAGGGATTATGACTTGCATTGATAATAGAGCTTACTGATATGTTTAAGTAAGGAATAGATTATGTTCAGTAATAATCGTTAACTTATGTTAAGAAGTAATAAGCCGAGATGATGCTAAGAAATAATAAACTCGAGCTTATGTTATGAAGTAATAAGCCAAGCTCATGTTAAATAATGAGCTCGAGCTTATGTTTAGGCAAAGAATAAGCCGTGCTTATATTGAGTAATAAGCATAAGCCTATTTTAGCGGGAGTTATAGGCCGAGCTCATGTTAGCACATAAGCCCGAACATGTGTTAGGAAATAATAGGCCGAGCTCATATTTAAGTAATGAGCTCGAGTTTATGTTTAGGCAAGGAGTAAACCGAGCTTATGTTGAGTAATAAGCCTAAGCCTATTTTAGCAGGATTTATAGGCCGAGCTCTAACACATATTTCCTGCTAAAACATCCATTAATTTTAATTGATTCAAAGCAAACCTTTTTTCCATTAATATGATTAGCTATTGAAGAAGATTGTTGGAGAGTGTCAATCAATGTAGATTGTACCCGAAAAGGTCATGCTAAAATATTTTAAGTCTTTTTATTGATGATCACATGGAAATATGATGCTTTTTATAACTGATCGTTGTGTGAGTCACTTTATAATTTGCTATTTAACTCAGCTAATTTCCAAGTTATACAAACTTTAGATCACAAAAAATAACATGAATCATCATGTGAATGAATCAAATAACTTCAAATTCAGCAAGTAATTGAGTTCAACTCGTGTATTATTGATCTGATCATACTTGAGATCGTGTAAATAACGAGACCAAAATTTACAATCAGATTTCATCAATTAAATCAACGTATTAATAGATTATGAGGTTTTCACGATTTTCAAAATGATTAATAATTAATTGATTGTAATCCTTCAGGCATATTACTCATAAATCATAATGATTTTGTTAGAATTGAACCAAGAACTTTCTATTTTGAATCGTAGTCGCAGCTCTCGACTTGTTCTAAGAAATAGTGGAACCAAAAATTATCTTATGATCGGAGAGCATATGCCTCGAATTCACATATCACAATACTTTTTGTTCACATGCTATCTCAACTTACCATATAGATTATCGGAATAGGCAAAGATAGGTAATCATGTTTAGAGTTGATTAGCCCTTTATTGCAGTAACTACATATCATATGGGATTGCAAAAATCTTCAGGCTCTAACATATGATCAACATTATGCAAAGATTATTGGATTAATAAAGAGGGGTAGGGTACACCTTGTTTTTGCAATTCCTTGAGCAGATCCAGAAATGACCAAAGACTTGAGTAAATCCTTTCTTGCTTCATCGTTGCTGTTGAATCCCGACCCCCTCTTGAGATGCCAAGAGTCCAGTTCCAAGCACAAGATGAACCCAGAATCACCTTTTCAGCTATGCGATTTCAACGGTATTGAATGTCAGCCTACTCTGCATTTCCACTAATTTAAGTTGTTCTCGATTGTGTTTTGGCAGCAGATTCATGACATGACTGTGTCTGCTCTAACAACCATTTCCAGGTGTACTCGTTTCCAGCCATTGGATGAGAAATAATTTGGTTGGAGCCTTTCATCGAGCATCTAACGTGCCCTTTTAGTTTTTGCAATTGTTTGAGATGACCATTCCATTGAACATTTTTGACATGCCATAGAAATCCATCCCAATTGCTAATGGAGGAAGCTGGGGTGTTTTCAGTTAAGGGTATTTACCCCAACCTGAGGCCGGGGGTTTAATATTCAAAGTCAGAGGTTCTCCAATCAAAAATCTTCGAGCATGTCCTAGTAGAATAATCGGTGGTTAGTGACCAATTCGAGTGCTCATCCTCTCCGATTTCACTCTCTTTCTTGTTCTCTTCATCCATTTAGAGAAAGGCGTTTACCAAGTCAAAATCTTCCTGAAACACTTCGGGGCCCAACATCGATGAATTATCAACGATTGAAGGATTTTCTAGTTTGGAGTAAGAACTCGTGTGTTGATCTAGGGCTTGCCCGTCTCAAGTTTTGGCATAATCAAACGAATTTGGAAGTGGGATTCCGGGAGAATTATTTTCCTTGGAAGTTTGGTTAACTAAATGGGGGAAGAATGAAACCAAAACTTGTTGAGAGCCAAAAGTTTAGGAGGCAAAATATATTCTTCATTTAGAGATTTCGAATCTCCACGGGTCTCAGAAGACCGCAAACTCAAATGAAGTAGATGGAGTTACATTTGTTGACACACTGCCTAGAGGAGAATCATGCTTTGGATATGGTGTCAAACTGATGGAGCCTGTTGAGAAGCTTTCTTCAAGTTGAACACCCTCTGAGCTCATGTTATTTTCAGTTCTAGAGTTGACCATGCTGTCCGAACTATGGGAGTCGTCCAAACCAGTACTTGGGATACCAGAAGTACTCATCTCTTAAATCCAAATCAGTGGCAAAAATCTAGAAGTGGTTTTCCCAGTGAAATTCCATTTAGATTGAACACCTTTTTCTTTTCATTGAATTTGATCATTAGTTTGGAAAGTTGAGGTAAATGGTGACCAGCGTAACTTTCCCCGATCATAAACAAGGGACTATGAGCATACTGGGGAAATTTGAGGAACCACCGTCGCAAGACAAGCATATTATCCCTGGCAGAAATCTCATCATTCATAGCCCCATATTCTGAGATATTAGTTGAATAAGAGAACCTAACTCCAATTGGTGTATCCAAATACAACATGTTTGCTTCTCTACTCTAGCTATACTTATTTCTATCAAGAACTTGTCTATTTGGTCTTAAGGGTCCATTTTTCGAAAACACCCCAACTCCAATAGAGGAGCAGCCAGGTCCTCCATTCAGCCATAAGACTAGAGGCTTTGAAGAAGGATCCTTTTCTGCCTCAACAAAATAGTAAAATAGTGCTCTTTGTTTTTTGTCATCAACTGTAACATAACCTAAAAATTGTTGAAATTGCAATGTTGGTTGTCCAGGCAACTTAGTAATCTTGTTAGGATGAGACAACATAGACTTAACCTCAGCAAAACAACCCAAAATTAGGAACAAGATAGCCATAGCCATAGCTATAGCTTTTGATAGTCTTAAAACCATGAATTTAAGGTAGTGAAGAAGAGTGGGGTCTTAAACTTAGCATAAACATCTTGCTTTTGGTATATGCAGATGTTATAAATGTCCCTAGCCGGATTTATATAAACTTCCAGAACGCCAAAGAAGTCTTCCATGTTACGAATTGTAATTTCCTTTCTTTGATGAGTGATTACCTCTCTGCAAAAAGATTGTTCGGCTTCTCGGACTTTACAAAAACAGTGGAGCTTTTGAATGGTAACACCACTGACTGAGGGGAATCCATGACGATCTTAGAAATTAACCTTTGTCTTAGCAGCTTTGGTTTTTGGATGAGATGGCTAAAGAAACTTAATCACATGGTACTATCAGAAAACACTTCCCTAACTTGGAATTTCCACTCTCGTCCAAAAAATTCTACCACTAAAGACCTCTCCTCTCTTTGCCAAGGCTTCTCTCTCCCCTCACAGAAACCAAAATTTGCTGAGAGCGATGATAAGGTTTCGAAGTAGGGGGAGAAAAGGGGGAAAGGAAATTGGGTCTTCATTGCAATCTTGATGGTGATCATCGGGTGAGTCCTCCTTGTAAGACGTTGATTGTCAGGGATCATGGCAGAGTGTGTCTTTCCCCCAATCTTGATGACAGTCATCGAGATGAGTGCTCGTTACTGCGTTCGTTGGAGGTTTACTGACTTATGGCAGCTAGTAGTGAGCCATCTTCTTCAGGTAACAGACAATTTGGAGAGGACGGCTGGGCGACTTTGTGGATTGGAGGAAGTTTTGGCAATTAAAAAGTGCAAGGGTAAATTTCAACATTTATAGTCATCTGTATGCTTTTTCTCGTACATGTAATTAGAGATGAAGACGTGCCCTATAGTCGGACGTTTAATTTTTTGAGTTTTCGATCTTTGGAAAATATGGTTTTTCGATCGAGTTCCCACAGACGGCTTCAATTGTTTCGGTAATTTTTCTAACCTTGAAGTAGCAAAATCAAAAGCTGGTATTTTGTTGGAGAAGATGATCCAAGCCTCCATATAACCTGCAAAAAGGGTAACAAGGGATGTCCTCGTCGCCCCTCCGACGTAAGAATTAGCATTCTGTAGAAGGGGAAAAATAATAGAGAAAGAATAATTCAGAGCTTATAAAAAATATGAATATTTTGTGTGTAATTATGAACGAAAGAGACTTATTTATAAGAATCAGAATTAGTCACCCTATTCTAGTAGGAAAAGAATTCTTAATTAAAAGAATTTACCTTATATAGAAATACTTTTTAAATGAATTGGATTTTCTTTTAAGTAGAAAGAGTTTAATTACATCATTACCTTGATTTTCTAGGATATAAAGCCCACGACATAGTCCACTAACGTATTTTAGGGTTAGGTCCGGCCTATTACAAAATCATGACGTTTTATGAATATATGGACCCATATGTCGGGCTTATCCAATGATTATCAAGAGACGGGTCGTTCAACGAGGTCGGGCTTGCCCAGAAGAAATAGGTCATCCATATTCATGACCTCGATATCAATCATTTATTAAAATCGTGTTTTTTACATAGCTCGAGATTTATGCTGATCTTTGTAAATGAGATCGGCCCAAAATGTAACCTCAGGCCATAGAAGAGATCAACCCAAAATGTGACCTTGGACCTCAAACATAAATGTAAAAAGTAATATTCTGATAATGGAATGACCAAAAAATATACCGATCAATATTTGTGTCAAATCGGATTTCAAACTTAGGTTGGTTCGATTTTAGTTCTCGTCAAACCAAAAAGGATTGAAGTACACAAGTACAAAACTTTAAGGAGCCCATTTTTAAATATCACGTGTTTTAAAAATTATTTTAAGAATATAAAACATATTATCAAAATAAGGTAATCAGACAATATAAATTATATTGACAGTTTGCAATTAATTACAATTGTAACTTAATTTCAATTTTGTAAGCAATTATAAATGTAACTAATTAATTACCATTGTAAATTAAATTTTTTTATCATTAGAAAAAACCCTCCAAACCCACCCCCATGAGGCTTGAAACCAAAGATCTATGCTTGGTAAGGGGAGCTCTTATCCACTTGAGTTGGCCCCCAGCCTCAATTAATTACCATTATAACTTATTTGTATAATATTATAAGTTATTTGAAATTTCATTTCTCTTTCAAAATCAATTGAATTAGTTACAAATTGTAATAAATTACAAAATGTAATTAATTACAATACCAACTTTATTTCAATTTTACAATTAATTACAATTGTAACTTAATTTCAGTTTTATAATCAATTACAAAATGTAACTAATTAATTACTATTGTAACTTAATTGTATAATAAATTACATTTTTTTTGAAACTAATCAAATTAGCTACAAATTGTAATTAATTAGTTACAATTGTAACTTTCTTTCAATTTTATAATTAATTACAATTGTAACTAATGAGTTCATAAAATATAACAATTTTTTTTTTATTTTGCTGAAATTAATTGAATTAGTTACATTTATCTTAATTACACATACAATTGCATTTTAAGTATTTTATGTAATGAATTACAATTTTAACTTTGTATCACTTTGTAATGATTACAAATGAAAAACGACAAATGATCAACTCAGATTGTTAATTGCACTAGAAGCCACTAGGATAGCAACATCCCAGAATCAGCAGCATGAACCTAGGAATGTCAAATGGGCCGAGCCGGGCCGGCTCGACCCGTTTGACCGAAGTCCAAGTCCGGCCCACGAGCCGGAAATGGGACGGCTCGTGTGGAGACGAGCCGGGCCGAGCCGGCTCGTTCCCCCAAACGCCGGCCCAAGTCCAGCTCGTTGGCCCGTTGGTCCACGAGCCGAACGGGCCGGCTCATGGGCCGGATCGTGAGCCGGCCCGTCAGCCCATACATTTTTTTTTAAAAAGAAATAATTGAATTGAAAATTTTGAGATGAAAATGAAATATGAAATTTGAGACTATAAAATATTGTATGAAAATATGAAATATTTAGAGCACTTGAAGTTGAAGATTGCAATTGAGAGTTGATCACTTGAACAGTTGAACTTGAGAATTGAAGGAATATAGACTAGAGAGTAGTGTAATTTCTTGTAGATAGAATTGAGAGAATTGTGTAAAATTTATATGAAAAATGAGGTATTTATAGAGTTGAATTGAAAAAATAAAATAAATTAAAATAGCAGACACAGAAACGAGCCGGCCCATTTCGCAGTCCGTTGAACTAGTCCACAAGCCGGTCCATTTCGCAGTCCGTTGTACTAGTCCACGAACTTCACGAGCCGAACTCGAACTGTCCAACACCCAAATTTTTGGTCTGGTCCAAGCCCAAGTCCCTTTTTTAATGAGCTAAGCCGAACTTTTAACGAATCGAGCCGAGCCGAACTTGCGAACTCCCGAACTGTCTAGCCCGTTTGCCATCCCTACATGAACCTTTAGAAATTGATGACGGAGATTTTCTTTTAATTTTTTTATCCTACAGTAGTGCTCGAGTTACCTAGCAGCCACTGTCCTCATAACCTATAGGTATCTTCCGTTTACTATGGTCTACTTTCTCAATGTACTTCCAGATCTGCCTCTAGGACTTCCAGATCTACCTTTAGGGCACCATTATCCAAACTATGTTGTTGATCGTTTCCTTCACGCGCCGCCTTATGGCGTATTCCTACTGTTGACTGGTGACTCCCTTTTGCAAAACCATTTAATAAAGACTTGATAAACTAAGGAAAATTGAATATAATCCAAAACCAAATATAACGTTATATTATATATGAAATATCTATGCACTATCAACAGAAAATTTAACAACACTATAATAATTGCAATACAGCTCATTACCAAGGAACTTACAAAATTATAGGAGAAAAAGCTACTTTGTCGTCCGACGGGAGGTAATGAACGCCGTCGTCATTAAGGAATGCAAATGTCGCTACTTCTTCGAGAGGAAGAGAAGAAGCACAAAATTTGCGAGGCTGTAATTTTTCCTTTGTTATATCAATTATTAATTTACTAAACCCAAGCGAAGTCCTAATTCCTATTTGGTCTCTCTCTCTCTCTCTCTCTCTCTCTCTCTCTCTCGCTCCCTGCAACGATTAAGCTTGGCAGCATTGCAAATTTTATGCTTCTTCTCCTTCTTTCGGAGAAGGCGTTTGCATTCCTGAATGACGTCGGTCTTCATTACCTCCTGTTAGACGACAAAGTAGTTTCTTCCTCGATAATTTTGTAAGCTCCTTGGTAATGAACTGTATTGCAATTATTATATCATTAGATTTTTTGTTTGATAGTGCATAGATATTTCATATATAATTTAACATTGGATTTGTAGTTAGTTTTAGATTATATTCAAGTATGCCTTAGTTTATCAAGTCTTTGTTAAGTGGTTTTGCAAAAGAGAGTCATCGGCAATGTTTTAAGAATTGGCTCGACCATCGACTCGATTGAGAGATTGAATCAAGGGTTAGAGGGTCAACCTGGAGTTGACTCGGAGTCGACCCGGACATTAAATAATATTAAAAAAAATTAAATAACTCGAAAAAATAAGAAAATTAAAAAGAAAATATGAAACCCGGGTTCGTGTCGACCAGGTCGGCCGAGTTTCCCGAGTCAATCGATGTTGTTGATCAAGTTTGACCTGACTGGGTTTTTGGGGTGATATGACACGATTTCTGGTCTGGGTCACGGGTTTCTGAGTCAACCGGGACGGGCCTATTTTGAAAACAATGGTCACCTGTTAACTATAGGCAATACTCCACAAGGTGGAGCGTGAAGGCAACGATCAAAAATATAGTTTTGATAATGGTGCCCTAGAGGCAGATTTGGAAGTACATTAGGAAAGTAGACCATAGTAAACGGAAGATAGTTGTGGACTGTGAGGATAGAATAATGCTAAAAACACTTCGGGGCTTACCCCTGAGGTGACCCCCTCCTCACATGGAGCGGATGGAGCCCACTTGTCGAAGTGGGCTCCACCCGCTCCATGTGAGGAGGGGGTCACCTCGGGGGTAAGCCCTGAGGTGCTTCTAGCATGGTCCGTGAGAATAATGATTGCTAGGGAGCTCAAGTACTATTATAGGATAAAAAATAATTAAAAGAAAATCTTTTTCAACAATTTCTGAAGGTTCATGCCACTGATTTTGGGATGTTACTATCCTAGTGGCTTTTGGTGCAATTAACACTATGAATTGATCATTTGTCGTTTGTAATTTGTAATTAATTACAAAGTTATACAAAGTTAAAATTGTATTTCATTACAGAATGTACTTAAATTGTAATTGTAATTAAGATGAATGTAATTAATTCAATTAATTTTAGCAAAAAAATTGTCATATTTTATGAATTCATTAGTTATAATTGTAATTAATTATAAAATTGAAAGAAAGTAATCTGTTCCTTTATCCAAGAAAAAGTATTTCTAGTTTGCATGGTCTAATAATTGATCCAAAAATTTCTACAATAAATTGAGTAGGTTGTTAGTATAGTTCCCTATCCACGATTCTGCTATTTACTGGAATCATTTTACTGGAATAATATAGGATAAATTCCCCGGCTGGTTAGAAATCTAAAGAGTAAGTATGATTTTGAATGCTTATGTAGAACTACAAAGTAACAAACATTCTAATTGGATTAGATTAATATCGGTGGATCATTTATCTGCGATTCATTGAATGATAAATAATTACAAGTGACGGAGATACACGATTTAAATAACGGAAAACCCAATATTTAAAAAGAGTATCGACAATGACTGGAAAAAAGCAAACAAGAACAGATAGAATTTGATCATTATGACCAAATCCAAAAGCTTTGTAGACAGAGCCAATCAGTAGCTCCCAACCGTGGTGTGAATGGAATCCGACACAGAAATCCATTACTAAAAGAATTGAAAAGGCTTTTACTGTGTCGCTTAAGTTATATAGGAATTCCTGAGCCCAAGAGTTAAGAATAACAAGTTCTTCATTACAAAAAATAGAAAAACCGCTTAGCATAACAAAACATATTATATTTGTCGAGAAGTGCAAAATCGTATGGATACGATCCTCATTGTGTATCTTGATTAATTGGATCGTTTCGTTGTGGATTCCTATACCAAGTTTTTGTAAATGTGTCTCCGAGTATTCCTTGAGCATTTCGTCCAAGAAGAGGATTTCCTCTAATGCTATGAACTTTGCTAGAATACTCTTTTCTGGAATATAATTCCAAATACTTTCAGATTGCCCATTATTCAACCAATTAGTAACCCAGGATTCCATACTTTTCGTAAATGAGAGAGAAATCCACCAGGGCAAAAATACTATAGATGCAAAATACAAAAGAGGAGTGAATGCTTTTTTTTTTGCCATTTTTTCATCTGTGAATTGTTAATCAACCCGCCTCATTCGTTGGCTCTATGTGATCTATCGAATATTTCTTTCACACATGAGTTCTATACAAGATATCAAACCTATGAATCTATTTTATTTGTGATTTTGTTTGAATCTAGAAAAAATACAGAAATAGACTAAGACGCCACTTCGAATTTGAATGAAGAAATAAAAAAAAATATTGTTTTCAGATATCTCAATTGGTCAAATTCGAAACAAGTGTCTCCGAATGAACGAAAGAAGCACTTTAAGGAATGAATATTAGTGAGATTTTGAGACGAAAGAATTCCTTTTCTATCAAAATATCCAATATTTCGAAAAAATTCCACCGATTACCTATAGCCAGGAATAGAATAATTGAGAGAAAGATATTGTGATGATAAAAAAAATGAGTAGCAAAACAAGACAGAAATTGTCCAGTTATCATTATGAAGAAAACCAATTGTTGGTTATTAAGGAATACAAAAGAAAGGAGAAAAAAAAAAGCAATTTTTTTCTTTCGAAATCGTTTGATATATGAGATGAATTGAATCTATTAGTTCAATTTGTTATACTTGTTGTTGAATTGAGTTGCGTGGATTTGTATACACATAAAAGACTTTTCTTTTATGGTTGTTCCATATAAGTCGGCTTTGGCTCGACTTAACGTTCTGACGAAACTTCAGTTAAGTTCTGTTATAGAAAAAAAAGAGGATTCTTGCATTTTGCCCTCCTGCTGAGAAAGCATTCATTCTTCAGCCCCATATTTCCATTTCTCAAAAGACTTCAATCGGTACGCGCAAGAAATAGGCCAATTCGGCGGCTTTTTGTTCAATTTCTCGTGGAGTCAAATTCTCATCAGTACGGGTCAAGGGAATGGCCCCCTGGCCTCTGATATCCATATAAAGGACACGACGAGCATAAATACCCTCTTTCACTTCTATTCTAACGGACTGAATATCTTTTCTAAGGAATCGGAGTAATATGCGACGGTTTTTTCCAGGAAATCCCCAACGAAAAATACACACTATCCCTTCCTTTCTATCGAATCGATCATAACCACTACCTACATTCCAGGAAATTGTGCACCACAAATAGGAACTAATAAAGAGACCCGCGATCCCGTAGAAAGACATCACGATCCCTTGTGGAAAAAAAATGATTTGCTGAGACGGAAAAAAAGATATCAAATTTCTACCAAGATAACTGGAAGTTCCAACCAATAAGAATCCTAATGAACCTAATTTATTAATTTTATAATAAAAAGGTAATTTCTTGTACAATTGAGTTACAATAGTAATTAATTAGGTACATTTTGTAATTGATTACAAAATTGAAATTAAGTTACAATTTGTAACAATTGAAATTAGCTGCAAAATTGAAATAAAGTTGAAATTATAATTAATTACATTTTGTAATTTATTACAATTTATAACTAATTCAATTGATTTTAAAAGAGAAATGAAATTTCGAATGACTCGTAATATTATATAATTAAGTTACAATGGTAATTAATTAGTTTTATTTGTAATTGCTTACAAAATTTAAGTTAAGTTATAATTGTAATTAATTACAAACTGTCAATATAATTTGCATTGCCTGATTACTTGATTTTGATAATATGTTTTATATTCTTAAAATATTTTTTAAAACACCTAATATTTAAAAATGGCCTCCTGAAAGTTTTGTATGTATGTACTTAACCCTATAACAAAATAGTTTATAATTACCTGATTTTAAAAATTTAAAATCAAAATGTACGATTTTGTGTAATTTTCCCAACTAAAAACATTGAATTGGTTTCAAGTTGGGTCCAAACCCAACCGAATCGATACCCAGTCCCAATTGCGATAGGGAAGAATACATAACTAACGTTTTAAAGTACACATTTTCAAAATTAAGAAATTTAAGGTTTTATTTCAAAAATCAGGTCATAATTAATTATATATTTTATTGTTTATGGTCACAAGTCGCAATTTTTTAGGTCACAACTTATTATGGTCACAAGTCATAATTTTTTAGATCACAAGTTACAAATCAGATGATAAGTTTATGGTCATAGTCACAATTTATTTCTCGGTCACAAATTTCGAATTTCCTGGGTCAAGATTTTTTTCGATCGCAAATCTCGAGTCAATTGGTCATAACTTAACAAATTATGAGTCACAGTTTCTTTATTGGTCACAAATCACAAATTTCATTGGTCACAATTTTTTTTCGGATACAAATCAAAACTTTTTTAGGTCACAATTTTCACAAATCATTAGTTTTATTGATCACAGATCATAAATTTTATATAACACAATTTATAAAATTATTTGGTTGACTCATTTTTTGGTCACAAATTATCGATTTAGTTGGTTACAATCTATTTCTCGATCACAAGCCACAATTTTATAGGTCACAAATTATGATCATAATAATTAATTGGTTACAACTTATTTTTAGGTCACAAATATCAAAATATTAAGTCACACTAATTCAATTAAAGATTATAAACTATCAAATTAATTGGTCAAATTTATTTTAAGGTCACAAATATCAAAATATTAGGTCACGATAAATCAACTTAAGGTAACAAATTATCAAATTTTTAGGTCACATATACTATTTGCTAGTAACAAATTGCGCATTTTGATCATACACCATCAACACCACCACTGACCGTAAACACTGCCTCCACCGCCGCCACCACCGATCGCAACATCGATGCCACCGACGACCGCCAAATTACGATTATTTTATGTCACAATTTATTTTTCAGTCACAACTCACAAATTAGTCACAACTTAACATATTTGAAGCCACGATTACAAATTTAGTCACAATCTTATATTAATAATAGGTCACAATAGTTTATCTATTGGTCACAATTCCTCATACGATTGGTCACAAGCAATCTTTACACAATACCCATACCACTCTCGCCACCACCCACCACCACTGCCGTCGCCATCATCGCCAACACCACCACCACATCTGCACACTGATGTACCACTACACAAAAACCAACACCCACTTTGTTGTCACCACCAAAAATCACCACCACTACCGTCATCTCCCCATCACCACCAAAATCACACTCCACAACCGCACTAAAAAGTGCCACAACCACCTACAACGCCACTGTAACGCCCCGAATTCCGCGGAGCCCGGGACGCCACTTCGTCCTTTAAATCTGATTTTATTGCGAAAATAATTAAAAACCTCAAACATCATATTTATTATTTGAAACCTTTGAAACAACATTTTTGCGAAAAATAATTGAATTTTTGTAAACATCACAATCATTATTTAAAAGCTAAAGCGGAAACTAAATTTTATAAAGTTTGACCCAAAAGGTCAACAATTCGGACATTGAAATAATTTGAAAATAAACTTGGAACAAATATGAAATAGATAAGTTTCAATTTCAAATAAAACATTTCTAAAATCTCAATAATTGCCACCATCGCACGCCTCGTCCCCGACTCCGTCATCTGCAAAATTTGTTTTTGGAAAACGTGAGTATTTCAAAGAAATACTCAGTAGACTCGCGCATAATAATCATTTAACATTATAAATTAAAACACATAATCATGATATTCAAGTTCTCAGGTGTCTAACGATCACCAGTATTCTCATGAACATACAAGTTCAAGTCTCATGCATTTAAGCAAGTAATTCTCATGAACATAAAAGTTCAAGTTCTCATGCATTTAAGCAAGTAAATTCTCATAACATAGTCTCATGCTTGGAAAGCAAGTAATTTTCATGAATACAATCATACATGCTAAACTTATAATCCAAACAATTATTAATGCGCACTTTTGAAAATAGAAAGATTTGAAATTTAGAGTCTACCTTAATTTCTCGAGTATTGAGCAAGAAAGTTCTCGTTGTTCTTCTAAATGTCCAAGTGCCTCGTCTAGCCAATAATACACCTTATAGTGGTATTTGGAAATTAAATATTTTTGAATCAAAAGAGTTTTAAAATAAGAAAATAAAAGTTTAGAGATTTAATTAAAAATCAAACATAGTTGGGATTTATAAATATATAGATATCATTTTAAAATCAATATGGACAAAATTAAAAGACTTTAAAATATGTGGCTTAAATGATAACTTTTGAAATTTAGGCTAAAGATATATATCTTTTAAAACTTGGGACTGAAATTAAATATTTTAGGACTGAATTAAACGATTTTGAAAATATGAGGGCTAATTAATAAAAACTCTTTTAAAATAAGGGCTGAAACAAATACTTTGAAACTAAGGGGCTTACTTAAAAATAATTTAAAACCTTATGGCTTGAAATAAAACATTTTAAACAAACAGGGACTGAAACTTGTTACTTTCAAAATTGGGTACTAAAATGTAAGTTCTTAAAAATATAACAATACATATACATATATTTCTTTCATTTCCCTCTCTCTCTAAAACCGAGAGAGGGAGGAAAGGAATAGAGAGGAGGGGGCGGGGCCTAATCTCCCGGCCGTTTCTGTTGTTTGACTGGCGAAAAGCCGCCAACGAGTGGCGACTGTGAATACCGGTGATGGGATAGGTCAAGGAGGATGGTTGTGGTTTTGATTTGGGGTTCGATCGAAAGCAAATCCGAGGCTGATAGTTCGAGTTTGGGACTGCAGTTTTCACCAAAACAGGCGATCTTCGAGGTAAGTTATTGGGTAAGGATTATTCTTGGATTTTGGGTTTTAAATTTGGGTTTAGGTTGGGGCTTTGTTGGAGGAAAGGTGAGGCGGCAGTGGCGGTTGCGGGGTCGAGGCGGCGGTGTGGTGGAGATGTGGGTGGTTGTGAAATTGGGTTCGGTTGGTGATGAATTGGTGGTGTTCCGGTGGTTGGGTATGGGCAGTAGGTGGTGGTTCTTGGAGTTGCGGGTGGTGTTCGTGTGATTGAGGCTTTGGGTTTACAGTTGACCGGTGGGCAGTGGCGTTGGGTCTTGGCCGTGGAGTCAGGGCGTGAGGTTCGACTCTTTGGCGATGGTGTATTGAATAGATGGTGGTGCTGCTGGTTCGGTGAAGGTAGAGTGGTGTGGTTGGGCAGTGGTGATTGAGGTGGAGATGAAAATGGTTTGGAGTTGGGCAGTGACTTTGGTTGTTAATTGGTTGATGGTCCGCCGTGGCTTGGATTGGGAGTCTCGCCGGTGGAAATCCTGCCAGAAATGGGTCGAGGTAAGTTATGGCCTAACTTGAATCTTTGGTTTTGGGTTTGATTTGGGTTCGAGCAGTGGTAGTTCCGACGGTTTTGAAGTGATTGGCGGTTGATTCTTGCTTGAGCGGTGGCTCGGTGGTGATGTGATTTTGGTTGGTGAAAATGGTCGATGTTCTGCCGTGGTTGTGTTCTATCGAGTAAGTGGTGATGACGCTTGATTCGGTGAAGATATTGAATAAGCTGCATTGGGGTGGTGATAATGGAAGACAGACGATGGTGATGCAGATGAGAACTGCAGTAGCAGTGGTTGGTGAATTGAGGATGATGTTTATGGTGGTGGCTTGGCATGGCTGATTTGGCTAACTGGTGATGATGAAGTTGATTGCAGTCTTGGTTATGGTTTTGGGTGATGCTGTAGTGGACTGAGGGTTGATTTATGCGGTGATGAGTGGTACATTGACGGTGGTAATGATCTTGAAATGGAAATTGTATTGGATGGAGCTGAATTGGAGGGGGACTGGAAGGAGCTGGCCGTGATTGTGTGGATTGATATAATGATGGAAAAACTATGGTGGTATTGAGAGTGGTGAATAAATTGTGTTTCTTGTAGGCCGTGACTTGGTATTGTTTAGGAATTATAAGAGATAATAGTGGGGAATTATGTTGGAATGAAGTGGATTTGAGTTGTGGTAGCTTAGGATTTGGGAGGGATTTACGGTATCTGCAAGAAAGCAATGGCGGATTGAGGGGGCAGAATTTTGGGAAGTAACAATCCTCCATGAATGGACAGCTTGAAACTTGGAAGAGAGAATTTCTAGGAAGAAATGAGAGAAAACGTGGAGAATTGGGGTGAAATGGGTTTAGGCAGTATTGTGGCATTTGCAGGGGATTGAAGTTGATTGGTGGATTGAAGAGTGATCATGGGGACGGGAAAAAAAAATGTGCTGAATATGAAAATGGAAGTTGGGGAGGGAATTTGGGGTTTAAATTTGAATGAACGTGAATTGGGGATTATAATAATAATAATAGATTGAATCCACATAGATTAAAAATTGGACTTTAAAAATATAAAATAGACTTGGGATATTATTTAATAAAAATTGTAATTTGACTAATATTTATTTCAAACTAATTTATTTTCACTTAAAATAGCTAGACGAAAATGTGTTTAAAAATAAATTGGCAAAGTCGTAGCGACACATTTTAAATAATATTTAAATAAGTCACGGAAAAATTCTCGATCGCTACAGCCACTCCCACAGCAGCACCACACTTAGCATTACAACAATCACTGAAAACAATTTATCACAACCGCAATCGCAACATCACCACCACGCATCAGCAACACTATACTACCACAAACACCGCCTGACATCCACCGCACTACCTTCAAATCACCATCATGCACCACCGCGCATTCAACAACACAGATCGACTTTGATATGCTACATGCGCAGAGAAACAAAATTAGCGACAGACGTGACGAGGGAGACAACGATCAACACTGTATAATTACCGCCCTCTACCACGTTAGCCATTTAGATGTCCGGCAACTACTTCTTCCGATGGAGAAGGTGGATGGAAGAGCTGAAGGGAAGGGGAAGGGGAAGGGAAATGGAATTGGGGGTCTAGGGTTTGGCTTAGGGCTTGGGATGTGTTTTTTTAATTGTAATATATTATTATTAATAAAATTTGACTTATGACCTGATTTTTGAACAAAAACGTTTAAAATCTGATTTTTGAATTGTTAAGTTAAAAACCATTTGTAGATGTAATTTCCTCATTGGGATACCAAATAATATTAAGTGTAAATTACAGCTGAACAGGTTTATAAAGACTGAAAATCAAAAATCATGTTTAGTGTTTAATAATTCACAAATCAGGTGGTAATTAGAATTTTTAAAATTATAATAATCATACCCAACCCACCCATACCCCAATCCCACCCCCACTCTCAAACCAAGACTTACAGACCCAAATCAACTCTCAAATAACACTGCATTCCTTCTCCAAAGTCCAAATCGTTCCCTGTACGTCACTCTCAAACAAAGAAATCCACTCTCAAATAACACTGAAATCCTCCTCGAAAGTCCAAATCGTCCCCTATGGAAATATCGTTGAACCATCATCGTTGCTCCAAGCTCGACTCCACTCAACATCAGTGAAGTCCACTTTCCTCCGTCAAAAAGGCTTGCGTACTAAAGTAGCCGCACTATCTTACTACATAGACTCATTCAATAGATCAAAAAGAGGTGGTCGCAGGTAGCGGTAGTGCTTGGAATCATCCAGTGGCGTGGTTCAGTGAAGGTAAAGGTGGTGCTTGGACATTGTTTAGTGTCGATTTGGAGGCTTTGTGGTAGTGGTGGTTATGGAGAGGCTTGGGTTTGGAGAATAGGAATGGTGGGAGAGATGATTGTGAGTTATTTGATGGGGGTGTGGATTTGGTGACGTTATGGAAGTGGTGGTTGTGGGTATCGAATGTAGTGGTGGTCGGTGATACCAATATTTAGCTGAGGTATTTTTATGTAGTGTGCTTCTTTAATTTTGGAATATTAGATGCAATCGTTTCCTGGTATTGATCTTTTTGGGCGTCGAAGGTGATGGTGGTGACTTTTTGGGTGGTGGTCGTTATAGGTCACACCAGCGATTGGTGGTAGGTTGTGGAATGCTGATGAGATGTTAATTTGTAAGTGTTTTCTTTAATTTTACAGATTGCTTCCTTAAGAAGTCTAGTTAGTTTGGGGTGAGGAGGCAATAGTGGTGGTGGTGGTGGTGATGTATGGTGGTGATGGTTGTGGTGTTTACCCATTGACGACGGTGGCAATGGCGGTGAGGTTAGGTTTGAATTAGGTCACAGGTCACAATTGATCCATTAGATCACTAGTCACACTTCAAAATGTTCAAGTCACAGCGGTGAGGTTAGGTCTAAATTAGGCCACAGGTCAGAATTGATGCATTAGGTTACGAGTCACACTTCAAAATGTTCAAGTCACAAGTCACATTTGATGCACTAAGTCACAGGTCACACTATACATGTTCAAGTTTCATTTTATGCATTAGGTCACAACTTCAAATGTTCTTGTCATATATTATAGTTGATGCATTGAGTCACAAGTCATATTACACATGTTCAAGTCACATTTGATGAATTAGGTCACTGGTCACATATGACGCATTAGGTCACGGGTCACATATAACAATTGATGCATTGAGTTACAAGTCACATTACACATGTTCAAGTCACATTTAATATATTAAGTTACATGTCACATATCACGCATGAGGTCACGGGTCACATATGACGCATTAGCTCATGGGTCACACTTCAAATGTTCAAGTCACGGGTTACATTTAATGCATTAAATCACAAGTCACACTTAAAAAATGTTCAGGTCACAACTTGTTTGACGCATCATGTCCTAGGTCACACTTCAAATATTCAGGTAACATGTCACATTAGATACATTAGGTCACATGTCACACATCAAAAATCTTCAGGTCACAACCTGTATGATGCATTATGTCACATGTCACACTTCAAATATTCAGGTCACAGCTTCTTCTTCTTCTTCTGGATCCTCAATTCTGAAAATAGACAACATTTTTTATGGTTTAATTGGTGAAGTCACAATTATTATGATGTTGGCAGTGGTTGTGCATTAGAGCTTGTGAAGTTATATCGATGGTGAAGGTGATGGTTATCGTGGTGGTCATGGTGATTGAAGATACGAGTGGTGGTGGTGATAGCGACTGTAGCAAAGTAGTGGTGGTGGTGAGGTGGGTGGTGGTGGAGATTGTGGTATCATGTTGAATATGATTGTCGAAGTATGGATTTGGAAAATATGGCGGTGGTGATGGGTGGGGCAGTGGTGCAGGCGACGGAGTTGGGTGGTGGTGACTTTGGTGAAGATGCGATGTCTGTTAATTCAAATTTTGAATGTATCTGGGTTGAGGTGGCCGTGGTGAGGGTGAATTTTTTTTTATAATATATTAATTATTTTATTTAACACCTGATTTGTGAAGTTTTATACATTTTTCTTTAAATTTGAATTTGTGTAACTTAAACACCTTATTGGTGTATTTTTCCTTTAATATTAATATTAGACATAACTTTTACATGCATTTTGTATTTCAATTTTCAGATTATGTTTTGTTTTGCGTCTGTAATAATGTCCGCTTGTGCTTCCACATACCATAATCGGTGGCATGGTCAGTTTAGCAAAAATTAGCCACCGTTATTTTGGAATGTTTTGTATTTTTTAGGTAAAATTTGTAGTTAAAATGTGTGTAGTTAAAAATTGGTATTAAAAATTGAAATGATTATAACACTAAGTTATAATCATTTTGTCGTTACATTAGCTTCTAAGAGAATGCATTTGGCTTATATAACGATTTGCCTCTGTTTGGAAAAATTCTTTTCCTATAAATAAAAAATGTGATTTTTCGAGGTAAAATATATTGTCGAAAAGTTGTTTTGGAAAATGTATATATATGATTAAAAAAGTAATTAAAAAAAACTTGTTATTTATATATTTGTTTATAAACAATTTACCAAACAGAGGTGATCCATTATATATTTTAGAATGATGAATAATTTTCTTAGAAACGATATTCATATAAATTTTGTTTTTGGCTATTTTCACCAAAATTTATATTGTGTGACACATTCACAAATGTTTTTGCCATTTTCACCAAAATTTCATGTTATGTGAGTATATTTTTGGTTTTTAATAATTTACTTTTTTGATTTAGAATGAATACATAAGTTGAACAAATTAGAACTGTGAAACAAATTGTTTAATATGGAAAAAGTAGGGATGGCAAACGGGCCCAAAAGTTCGTGAGTTCGGCTCGGTTGGGCTCATGAAAAACGATCTTGGGTTTGTATCAAATAGAAAAATTGGATGTTGGACATTTCACTCATAGGCCAGCTCGTGAACAAGCCCAATAAGCCAGAAAATGGGCCGGCTTGTAACATGAGTTAGAAAAAATATATATATAAAACTGAGTTGACAACGGTTATTATGACCCTTGTCACTCATTTCAAACGATCAAAATATGTGACCTTCGTCAAATGGTCACACGTTGTGACTGTTCCCATATTTAACTTTTTTTTTTTTTTTTTAAACTCTATAAGTACCATCACTTTCTCCAACATCTTTACACTTAATATTATCTCAATCTATCATTCTATAATTCTATTTACACAACTCTCAAATCTCGATTGCAATTTTCAAGTGTTATAATATTTTATATTTCATACAATCTCCTCATATTTAATTTTCATCTTCAATTTTAATGGTACACTCACAATCTCATGGTCATTTTTCAAGCCAATTTGTTGATGAATTTGTTGGTATCAGTGATATTTCGATTCCCGTCAATTTGGTTGATTTGGAAAATGAGGCCGAAAATATTACAACTCCTATTACTTTGGATGACATTGATGAAGATGTTGCTGCTGCATATGGATTCGACTCTGCTAGTTGTGGCATGACGACAAGCTCGAATAGAAATTAGAAAAAGAAGCTAAAAGTGGAGTGCTCAAATTATTTCGATATGATCGAAACAACTACTAAACACGGTGATGGGAATCCGATAATGAAAGCAAAATGCAAAAGTTTTTCCTGACTTTTCTCTTGGAAGACGGGTGGTTGCACAACACACCTCAACAAACATTACAAACAATGTCGAACACACGACTTGGTTGAAGCAAACCAATCACAATTACAGTTTGGTCAATCTAGTCTAAATAATTGGGCTTACTCGTAAGATCTAGCGCACCTGAAAGGGATGGTCATGTTTGTATTGAGTGGTGAGTTTTCATTTTCAGTTGTACAAAGTCCACATTTCACGACTTCCATTCATAAGTATCTCCTACCCAAGTACAAACCTTGTTCTAGAAATACATTATGAGCTGATTGCATTACTAAATATTTTGAGAGAAAAAAATTATAGATGATTTAAATAAATATAATGGTAACTTTTTTTTACTTGAGACTTATAGACTGGCAATAATCATAGAGGTTACATAGTTGTTACTTGTCATTACATAGATAATACTTGGATAGCACAAAAAAATTAAGGCATGTAAAGTTATTGATTACACACATAATGCAACAAATATTTTAATGTACTACTTGCAATTCTTTGGGAATTTAGTTATGATAGTAAAGTTCGTAGTTTTACACTAGATAATGCTTATATTAATAAAGCAATGGTAGATAGATTAGCTAACCATACAAATCCTAAATTTGGTGGAGTTTTGTTTCATATTCATTGTGTGTGCTACATTTTTAATTTGATAATTCAAGATGTCTTAAGCTTATAGAAGATAAATTAAAAAAAAAATAAAAAAAAATAGGTATGCTTGCAATTTCATTATGATAGCACATTCTAGAAAACAAGTTTTGATGCACATTGTGCAGAATATGGTAAGTCTGCACAATCTTTTTGTTACAAATATAGGACATAGATGGAATTGAACTTATTTAATGCTTGAACATTGTCAAGATTATGAGGATTTAATATGTCAATATTGTAATGATCGGCACTCATACAACCTAAATTTTGATTTGCTAATTAGTGATTGAGAGCTTGTATTTCATGTTAAAAAAATGTTTTTAAAACCTTTTTACGATGCTACAAACGAATTATCCGGTTTTTATTATCACTAGTCCTTTGATGTTGAAGTTTTTTTATTGTATTGCTAATAATTTAACAAGTACAAATTATATCCTATTTTTTCTCAAATCATTGTAACATGGAGACTAAGTTTAGAAAATATTAGGAAGATTTATCCACGTTGTTTCCATTAACAACGGTAATGGACCGTAGGATAAATTTAGCGGGAATTAAACAGAACATAAGAGCAATATCAAATAAATCAACTTTTGGGACCCCAATAAGATGCTTAGATTCAGCAAAAATGTTTACGTCAAATGTATGAGACAAATGCCGAAAAGTCAGGTAAAAATATTCGAAAAACCGCTTCCACCCCTAATGTGATACCAAATGCCGAAACGTCAGGTAAAAAATTGTACACTTAGCATTTTGTTCGTGTACAATTTTAACTCTATCTATAAGGAATTAAATGTAGCCGGTCTTAAGCCTGATTAAAGGAGGATAGTTTAAGTTTTAAATTCTTAATCGACTATTCGACTTCGAACTTATGAGAATGTTACATTTTATTATTTGCAGCCTATATTAAATGTTACAATGTCACATAATGTAATATTATATCTCAATGTCTATTTCAATTTTCCATTTTAACTCTTACAATACAATATACCAAAAAAGGAGCTTAGGTTGGCCCATGAGCCAGTTCGTTCGGTTCGTGAGCACACGAGGCACGAGTCGAAGTCGAGCAAGCCCTGTGGCCTGCTCTTTTCCCACACATGCACCATAAATAAAATTCTCCTATCCGCATTTACCTCAAGTTTGGTGGATAGTCTGAATTAGCAGGTTTCTGATTTTTTCATTGTACTAACGTCGATTAGTACGGTTTTCTTATAGATATATCTTAGGAAAATTTAGAGGGAAAAAAAAAAAAAACAAAAAATAAGTATGAAGCACCTCAGCCATAACTTCTAGAAGTTGAGACGCACTCTTTCCTATTAGTTGAACACACTCTTTATCCCATAGTAACAAAGATGCGTTTCTAGTCGTTTCAATCACTCTGATTTGGACTTTATGTCTATAAGTATGCATAAAAAGATAAATAAAAAAATCACATCAGCCAGAAATAAATATTTAAAATTTTAATTTGACACTGTAGATTTGTATATTGACCTATAGTCACCGGCTGAATTGTTACTGTCACATAGCCTACAATAAAATTTGTCTCCTTCTGGTTGCATTTTTATGAAGCACTTCTTGCATGCTAAATAGCACCACTCATTAGCACATTCAACGTCCAAAATAGTACAATACACCCAGTAGCTACCAACCTAATACCAAATTATAATACATTTGAAGTAACGTAAGCACATATTCACATCACACTTAGGCTAATTAGAATGTATTGTTCACCTCAACATTGGTTTTTTGATCCTTGATGGTTCTCAATTTTTTCGACCAAGTTGAAAGGTCATCGTGTACTGAATAAGCTCATGAGGTTGAGATTTGACTTATCCGTGATGATGTTACTTCCCTCCCAATCAATAATCCTTAAAAATAAAGAAACTTTTGGAAATAAGAATTTAAATTTGGAAATATGTATCATAAAGAAATTGTATAGCCAAATAGAAATCATTAAATAAAAAATGTAAGACAATCTTGCCTCGAAATTCCTTGATTTCATCAATCAGTATATTTACCATCACTTTAGTAACATAAAAGTCATTAGTAGTTTTTATCACTCCTGCACAATTGAAAAAAAAAAGGAAGAAAGTGACATAAATAAATAATAGACATATCATGCTAAAACGGAAATGCAATATATTTTTAGATTTAATTGAATCAAGAAGCAAAATTATGTTATTTTCAAGACATACCATTATGTTCCCTAGCGTGACACATCTGCAATAGCACAATCACAAGTTAAAGAGAGTTGAAATCCAAGTGATTGTTGACTTCATCAACATATGGATCCCATAGAGTGCACTTCAATTTCGCATTCCTACATTAACAATTTATGTTATAAAGAACTAATGATGCGAACCACGTAACAATTGTAATCACGCAATCTACAAAAGATTGGAACGAACCCAAGAAAGCTAATAGATCAAAGTTTAGAGATTGATTCAAAATTATTGAACCAAGCAATCAACACAATCAATGGGATATGTTGACCTTTTGATCACAAGAATTGTAAATCTCACCCAATTGTTTGAACACCACAAAAATTAAACTTGCATGTTCGGAATTAGATCAACGAATAACGATGTTTTGAAAACAAAATGCCTTTTGAATTTATTAATCTCAAAGTTCTGTAAAAATAATAAAAAGAACAAGCCTATATATAGGCAAAGAAATAAACCTATTCTAATTAGGAAACTAAATAAGTAACCTATTTTAATTGAAAGTAATAAAATTATTTCCTAATATCATGAGGAATATAACAAGATAAAATCTCAAAAGAGTGGAAGCTAAAAGTTATCGAAAACAAGAATTCTAATTGAACTAGAACGGAATAAAACTTAAAATTCGCAACAAATCTCGCAGAAATCTACTTACGGACGCAAGTAGTGTGTTATGGCCGTAACCGTGGAACAGAAAATTATTTACGGCCGTAAGCAGCATCTCCCGTTTTCGACTGCCTGAATGACGTTGTTCCACTTGGTTTCCGATCTCGTGCTCAACATGAAACTTGCCTCTTTAGTCGCCATAATGTGTTTTCATCCATTGTTGCTTGAAGACTTGTATTCGGGCTCTGTATCACATCAACTAACACAAATTATTAGAAATATACATGAAGTACATAGAATTTGCAAACGTACCCTACGTCCTCAAGTTCAACCTCAATTAGCCTGCTTCGTCTTCCTTTCACAATTTTTTCCTGCACTTCTCCCTTTCCAACAACTTCACCAATAACATCTAAAGATATATTAATTCGTTAAAAATTATTTATATCCCTATATATAACATTACTAAAAATCTAGGGAGTTCATATTCAAAGAATTGTTTAGTATATCGTATCGAACAAGTCAGTCTCATCAGGTTTAGATGTCTCAAGGATCTGTCAAAACAATTTGAACAGGTAAATTTCCTTTGGGGATGATTTTTCAGGGAGCTCTGCAACTTTAGTGTGTGATAGGAAATCAATCTTATGCTTGCACTTAGTTACCGGGTACTCGGATGAGTTTTCAACAACTGTAAAGTGCCGAATGACGTACAATGCACCCTTACGTAAAAGGGACTTGAACAACGAATTTACTTTCGCTTAGCATATGCTTGTATCCGTCCGCCATACTCAAAAAAATTAGACGGATCATGGAATAAAAATGTTAAACAAAATTTAAAAACATAAATATTTTGGTTTAGTTCTCGTAATATTTACGAAAACAAAATAATAAAAAATATATACAATAACAATTAAAGCTAATTACGAATCACAAGAAGACTAGCAACAAATTTGTGTAACAAATAGACTTTAATAATGAACACATAAACACCTTTATTTATAATTAACATATTTTCAAAATTTAATTTTAATCAAGCACATTTTCTCAAATCATTTTTCAATCATATATTTACATCAAAAAATATCACATTCTTCGTTTATAGACAATTTTCTTTTTTACCAAACAGAGACTTAAATTGTTTGCGCCCAACCATGTGAATTGATAGTTCGATTTTGATCGACCATGTTCATGTTATGTCATATACATTTATATGTTGCTATCGTATTATGACTTGAGGGTCTCGTTCCCAAGCAATAATTACATATGTCAATTTTTTAGAATGTTTTCTCAACGACGTGACTGAAATTTTCATGTTTCGAAAGAATATAAAAAGTAAAGCCGTGATTTTTGATAGATAATATTTAGCATGTGTATGTGTTTAGTGTGAGAATTTAACGTCGTTTCCTGTCTACTTAACTCGTTGAAACTTATGATTTTTAAGAAATAATTAAGCAACGAAGAAAATAAAATAATAACGCAAAATTTGGACCGTCAAAGTCTTTTTTACTACATAATAAATTATTACAATTATATAGTCTTTCACTCACCAACTTTATCTCACAAATAGGAAAAATAAAAACGAGTTCCTATCACATACAAATTTCTACCGGATGATATACACCATCAAAGGTTGTAAGAAACTAAAAAGATAATAAGCTCACAATTCTCTCTTTGGTCAAATATATCCATTAAACAATTGTTTGGCTCCTTATTGCACATATTTATACACTTAGACACAATCCTAAAAATATGTAGAAGTCTTGCCCCCAAAAAGTTAATTTTCCTTTTTCACGTTAAAGGTGGTTGCCTAAATGATTTCACTATTAAGCAGCTTTCCTTTATTTACCACGAAATTGGACATCTGCCTCAGTTCTTCCTTTTGAATTGGTTGTTTCTCTCCCCGGCACAGCCAAAGCAAAAACAAAAGGTATGATTAATGCTCTAATGAGCCTTTTAATCACCAAAGAATACGCCCAATTTCACTCTCATCTATCCACGGCACAATCCTTTTTTATTTTCCCATTATTTTGGGTCAAACTTCAAAGAAAAAAATCGAAGTCAAACATTGTATAATATTAGACAAATATTTACGTATTTACGATCTCATACACCATCATATAAGTATAACCATTAAGAATTATTAACGAATTTCGAGCTTTTTATCGACTCATGTTGAAACAAAAGTGCTGAAAAATTATTGTGTAACTCGCGTTTTTGGATTTCCCTAGGAGGTCATTCGTCATCGACATCAATTCTTTTACACACCATGCATGAGGGTGGCAAGCGGGTTACACAGTTCGTGAGTTCGGCTCGGTTTGACTCGTTAAAAGCACCGTTCGGCTTGTAAAAAAAAGGACTTGGGCTTGGACTGAAAAAAAAATTGAGTGTTGGACAGTTCGAGTTCAGCTCATGAGCTTGTGGGCCGGCTCGTGAAAGCCCAACAAGCCGCGAAATGGGAGCCGGCCCATTTCAAGCTCGTTTCAAACTCGTCAAGTTCGTACACAATTTTAAGTTTTAATAATTTAAATTATTTTAATATTAGTAGAAAGTTATAATACAAAAAAGAAAACACATGAGCCGTGCCCGGTCTGGCTCGTGGGCCAGACCAAACACGGTCTTTATGGGCCGAGCGGGCCCAATTCGGTCCGTTTAACACCCCTAATCATGCATCAATGCCAAATCAATACGCTCTGCAAACACATGGACTCATCAGTAATGACACATCCTCTATCATCTGGGATGTAGTCAGGATTTCAATTTTGTAGGGACGAAAAATACAGGGGGAGGCTCCCACTCGAGGGGCGGAGCCCTTGAATTTTTTTTAATCAAGAGGATTGAAAACGACGATTTTGAATACCAAAATAAGCAAGTTATATTGATTGGCCAAAAAGATAAAATCAGTTTGTCGATACAAAAACAATATGCCAATCTATGTGTCTAACGCTATACAAATTGAAAATAAAAATGAACATTAGATGGACATTAAAAAAACAAAAAGCAAACTGTCTATATATATAACGAACTTTAGAGAAGGCTTGGACATCTGAAATTAGTCACTCCTTATTCTCATCTCTTCATGTTCGTCGTTTAGAGAATCTATTGGAAAAGTCTCAACAATCTCATTCTCTACATACAAAAGCATAGTATTAGACAAAAAATTATCTTCCATTCTGTTTTGGAAACTCGTTTTAATGACACTCATAACTGAAAATGCACATTCTGTAGTTGCTGTTGAAACTAAAAGAGTTAAGATAAGACGACTCAATCTATCAATAAGATTATAACTCATTGATTTTCTTGTCAATACCAACAGTTGGTACACATCGGGAAGCGTTGTCAAAATTTTAAATTGAGAGTTAAATTGAATGAATTCATTGGAATAAATTGAAAATTCAATAATGAATCGTCTAGTGTTTTTAATTAAGTCTAAGACTTTTTTATTATTAAGCTTTAAACTTTGAGTTATTAGACCAAAATTTGCCAATTGAAAAAAAAATTAAAAATTTTACGGGGGCGAAACGTAAAATCACACTATAAATTAACTAGGAGCAGTGGATCATTGGAAAATGTTGGAGGGGGGGGGGTCGCGACCCCTGCCCCCCTCTAGATCCGTCTCTATCTATCATGACTAGAGGTGGCAAAGGGGTCGAGCCGCTCGTCGGCTCGGCTGGCGAAAACACGAGCCGAGGGCAGCTCAGCTCGTCAAATGAATGAGCTAGCGGCTCATTGGCATGAGCCACGAGCTCATGCCAACGAGCCGAGCGGCTCGCCGGCTCGTTGAAAAAGAAAGAAAATAAAAATTTTTTTGAAACGTTTGTTACGTTTCCAAAAAGTTAAAAAAAAAAAAACAATTTAAAGACACAAACAACACCCTTAAAGAGGAAGAAGGAGGAGAAAAAAAAATATACGAGCTCAAAGAGCCGAGAGGTCAGCTCGGCCGACGAGCTGGCGGCTCGTGGGCCAAGCCGAGCTCGACCCTGGTCAAATAAGCATAGCTTAGGCTCGGCTCGTTTGACACGAGCTCGTTACTCGGCTCATCCGTTTGACGAGCCGAGCAATTCGAGTCATGGGCCGAGCCGATTCGGCTCGGCCCATTGCCACCTCTAATCATGACAACAAGCAATATGCCGTAAGGATATAACTATCTTACATAGAGTACACTCCAAAAAAAAAGGAGCGAAAAAGACAAAAAATTAAAGACAACACGAAAAGTCGTCTCTATTGGTCGACCAATAGATACTACTTTTTTGTCGTCTCTCTTGGTCGATTAATAGAGACGACTTTTTAAGTTGTCTCTATTATTTGGTAACTAATAGAAACAACAATATGGAGTCGTCTCTATTGTCCCGACAAATAGAGACAACATTATGGAGTCGTCTCTATTATCCCGACAAAATAGAGATGACTTTATTGGTCGTCTATATTGGTTGGCCAATAGAGACAATTATGTCGTCTCTATTTTGTTTTTTATTTTTTTTTATTCTTATTTTTTAAATTTCTCTATTTTTTTTTGTTGACTTTTTTTATTATTTACATTTATATAATTAATATTAAAGTTAATTTGTTGAGAAAATATTATTAAGTTAACTAATATATATTATTTAAAACAAAATTTAACACAAGAATTCAATTGTCTTAGTAGTTGGGATATCACCGAATTCAATTGCCTTAGTGATTGAGATATAACCACCCAACATTTAGGTCCCGGTTAGAATCTAAGCCATGGACAATTATCATATGATTTGAAGAAAATTCACGGGTCGACGGTTCGGATCGAGATTTGGGTCGGGTTAAAAAGAGATTGAATCAGGTCGAAATAAATAAATAAATAAATATTTTCACAAATAGAGATGACATTGACGTCTCTAAATGTCATCGCAATTATCCCGGAGGAAACATAGACTAGCATCAGCTATGGGCCTGCAGAGAGGACTCATTGAGACGTCTTTGTCGTCTCTAATAACATATAAAGACGAATTTAGATCCTTCAGAGATGACTTTTGTCTTCTTTGTAGGGTCGGATTCTCGTAGTGGTACATCATCACCATTCTTTACTAGGAGAGCCTCATTGTCCAACTTCAAACGGTTAGTTGGTTCTATTTCACCTTTTGGAAAATTTCTTCTCAGGTGACCAAATTTCCCATAGTTCCAACAAGTTACATCCTTCCTCATGGAGTTACCAATCTTTCACTTTTCAATAACAACAGTAAGTTCTCAGATGAACGATCGCTTTCAAATTTTCTTCCTTCTTCAGATATCGACTTACTTGACATTAATATCACGTCTCAAATAGAATGCATATGTTTATGATTACGTGCTTCAATTGTTATATTCCTGTATTACGTGCTTTTATACTTGGTATTTGAGCTTTTGATGATAAGAAATAGATATAACAATGAATGTAAGAGACATAAGAGCTTGGGTAGTGTACACTATTTATTTACTATTTTGACTTTATTATAATGTTTTGTCATGGAATGCCAAATGGGGAGATTTTCGGGTTTCTGATGTAATTGATAATCTTGTGAACAAAATGACTTATTTATAAAATCTCAATTAAAGTCAAAATATGGTAGTTTAGTTAATTGAGTATTTGGGTTCAAGAAGAACAAATAAGTGTTCAACAAGACTTGTTATGCAATTAAAAGTTAAAGATGAATCTTGCATAAAAGTTAAAGATGAATCCAAATGTAACGCCCCGGATTCCGTGGAGCTCGGGATGCCACGTCGTCCTTTAAATCTGATTTTATTGCGAAAATAATTAAAAATTTCAAACATCATATTTATTATTTGAAACCTTTGAAACAACATTATTTTGCGGAATAAACGAATTTATAAAATATCACATCTATTATTTAAAAAATGTAGCGGAACATAATTCTAACAAATTCATAAAAAAACCTTAAATCTTAAGTTTTAAAGTAAAGTAACGATAAATAATTAAATTGACGACATTTATGAAACTTGACTTAAAAGAAAAATTAACATTATTTTTTATTTGCCACCGCTGTCATTTCATTCACCGCCATCTCCAAAATCTGTGAAAACTGTAAAATAATGGAATGAGTATTTCGAAAAATACTCATTAGACCCATCGCCAATAATTAATTTATAGAATAATTGAACACGTAATTATGCAATCATACAGTGACCTTATCATCATATTCTTGGGCTCTTGTATTTTCAAAAGTAAGGTTGTTAAAATCATAGGGTGTGGGTAGTCTCATCTCGTGCACTTAAGGCACATAAGTTATGCATAACATCATCATTTCTCATCTTATCTCATAAGAGATATTCTTGTCTCGTCTCATGCATCAAAGCATGTAAATCACGTAATTTCACATAAGACATGCAATTATAATTTAAACTAATTAGTGAGGGCGAGTCTACCTCAAATCACGAGTTTGAAAGTTCACGTTGTTCTTCTAAATGTCCAAGCGCCTCGTCTAGCCAATAATAAATAAACCTTAAAGTGGTATTTGGAAATCAAACGCTTTAATTGAAAGAGTTTTAAAAGGAGAAATAAAAGTTTAGGGATTAAAATTAAAATCAAATATAGTTGGGATTGAAAATGAGTTGAAAACTATTAGGCTAACTCATATATTTTAAATATATTGGGGACTAATTATTTTCATTTCCGAAATAGTTGGGACTAAGATAAATTATTTGCAAAGCTTAAGAGCTGAATAAAATATTACAAAAAATAAATAAATTAAAGGATCGAAATAATACTTTTAAAAACTAAAGGGGCTGAATTAAAATATTTTAAAACTTGAGACTGAATTAAAAGACTTTGAAAACATGAGGGCTAATTAATGAAAACTCTTTTAAAATAAGGGCTGAAACAAATACTTTGAAACTAAGGGGCTTTAATAAGGATTTAAAAATCAGGGGACTGACTTACAACATTTCAAATTAAGCAGGGACTGATGGATTCGATTTTCAAACTTTGATTTTGAAATTTAGCCTTTAAAACTCCTTTAGGGACTGAACTCAATATCTTTCAAACTTTGGGCTAAAAAGTAAATTTCAAAATAAAGTATACAATTATATATATCCTCTCATCCCTCTCCATTATTCCCATTGGCAGAGAGAGTGAGGGAGGTGACGAAGGCGCTGCCCGATTGATTTTCGTCGGCGGTCCTGCCAGGATGGCACCGACGACGTTAGGCGGCGGGGAGGGGTAGTTTGTATGTGTGGGGATGTAGTTTAGGTGGATTTGGGTGCGAAGAACGAAGGCAAACCGAGGCTCGTTTTTTGGACTTGTGGACCTGCGATTCTCCGAAGAAGAAACGGCCGGTGGTTGAGGTAAGTAATGGGTTTGATTTATTTTTTGATTTTAGGTTTGATTTTTGGATGGAGATTGGGACTGGGCAGTGGTATTGCGGGTGGCGTGTGGTGGTCCGTTGGCGGTGGTTATGGGCAGTGGCTCGATGATGTTGGTGGTGCTTGGTTTTGGATGTCACAACTTGAAGAGGTGGCTCGAGGTTCGGATTTGGTGATTTCTAAAAGTGGGCAGTGCGAGGTGATTGTTGGTGGCGGTTCTTGGTGGTTTTTTGAATCTGAATTGTGCATCAGTGTTACGGGTTTCAGGTGCGAAGATTGGTTAGCTTCTGGCAATGGTGATGACAACAGTTTGGCTGTGAAAATTAAATTGCAGATTGGAGCTGCAATCTGTTGATTAAGGTTGATGTAGGTTAGAAATTGGTTTGTGGTAAATTGTGGCTCAATTTGGAGTGTGGATATGGGTTATGAAATTGGAATTCGGCTGGGCAGTAGGTGGTGGAGGCAGTAATCTGGTAATGTTAAGGTTGAGATGATGAAACCAAATTTGATCAGTTTGAGGGGGAAAGAATTTTTACCAGTGAAGTGTTCTGTGTCGTGAAAGTGAGGTGATGGAGAAATTATATCATTTTGGTTGTGTATCAATTTTTGGTGAATTATGGCATATTGCAAGGGATTGAGGTTGATTGGTGGCTGTAAATATGGGATTGAAGGTATCTGCAAGAAGGCAATGGCTGATTGAGGGGAATAAATAAACACGTGGATAGAATTTTGGCTGTTAACTCTATGTTGTGAGTTGAGGAAATGATGGATTTTTGGAACAGAGAATTTTGCTGTGAATGGAAAGAAGAAACGTGGGGTCTGTTATGTGAAGGATTTGGGGGAGAATTTAGCTGCTGAATTATATGTTGGTTATTGAATCAAACTTTGGTAGGTGATGACAGATTTTGGCTTAGACCAGTATTGTGGCATTTGTAAAGGAGTTGAAGTTGATTGAGGGATTGAAGAGTGATCATGGGAAAGAAGGAAAAAAATGTGCTGTATATGCAAAATGGAAGTTGGAGAGGAAATTTTGGGATAAAATGAATGTGAATTGGTGATTTAAAACATTTTGGACTTAAATAATTAAAATTTGGATTAAAATACATAAATAAATAAATAATGAAAATAAGATACTTTCATAAAAATTGAAATCGAACTACGATAAATTTAAATAATTTAAATTTTAACTTAAAAGGCTAAACAAAAATGTGTTTAAAATAAATAGGTAAAGTCGTAGCGACACGTTTTAAATAATATTTATTTAAATAAGTCATGAAAAATTCTTTGTCGCTACACCAAATCCTACAAGGATAATGATTTAGATTTGTAGTTAGAGGTTGAGACCCAAATTTCACATAGGAAACATTCGAATTGGAAAAATAGATCATTGATTTTTCTTTCTAACGCACTTTGAATTGACTCCATCAGATATTAGGAGAGAAAGATATGACGAGAATACTGAAGGTCATTGAATCTGGATAGATTCAATTTCAAATCTTAAGTTTCTACAATTCTAAAATATCCCGAACACTTCATACTATATATACTTAAGCTCTATGCAAGAAAATTTCAGAGGTTGTTTCATTGAGCTTACATTATAGTTCATATCCTATACTTATATTTGAAGATCCAAGAACACTTCATACCAAATATTGATTCATTTATATCTTGAGATCTAAACAATCACATATTAGGAAAACATTATTGTTCTAAAACATCCGTTTCCTTAACACATCAAGGAAGATATTTTCTCAATTGTAAATTTCAGAGATTGTTAGAGGTTGAGGAAGGTTGGATTACAAGCGTTGGAATAGTAAACATATATATACATTGTTTATAGTGGATGTAACTGGATTGGTTCAGAATTTTTCCCATATTGGGTCTCTCCATCATTATATTGATAATGATTATTTACATAATGATTATTTATTGCCTTTTATATTGCAAATTGTGGTAATTCAACTTAGGATATTTGAACTCGTTTGTGGCAAAATTTTCAGTACTCTTGATCCCTGGACTTCAGGTTAATCAACACAAGATACCTACACACAAGGAGCCACATTATTTGGTTAGTTGTGGACCCTATGTATCGGCGTCCTGTGTTAATTGGCATGAAGTACTGATTTACGGTACTCCAGGTGTACTGAGATTTTTTCCCTCGTTTGCTTAACCATCTAGAAATAATAAAAAAGTGATGCGTTCATTTTAATTTTGTTATTTCCGCATTAAGGTCAAGCTATTTAAGGTAACTCAGATCTTTTAATAGTGTTACCAAAAAGAGCCTTAATTTACAAAAAGTCCCTTTTACCTATTTGTCATACCATATAATTCAAGGTTTAGGGCCAAACTACCTTGGGATAGCAAATCTAATGTTCAATGACCCAAACTTGCCTCATTGGCTATTTCTCCTCAATACGTTTTCGACTTCTCATCACATCATCCATTTTAGCAAATGAGAAGACATCGACACATTTGCAAAACAGTAGAACATTACACCTTGACGTCTTTTTGTTTGCTAAGACATCATGGTCTAAAGTATAAAAAAAATGTACTAGAAAGATAACAAATTCAGGACAACATATCTCAATTCGAAACAGACTACAACCAAACAATTAATAGGGGCACTTTTCTTGTAGTACATCCAATGGCTACTTTCCTTGACTTTGAGAGAATCTTTTTTTAGGTCAAGAAGATGAGATAGTCTTGCTAATGGGTTGGGCAAGCATCAACTTAAAAAAAACTCAAAAATCAAATACCAGTATATCCCATTATGGAACCATTAAAAGATATTTAATTACTAATTGTCTGACCAAAACTTCGAATTGTAATCATAAATTGTTGACTCCCCCACCCGCCCGCACAAGGAAATGGGGTAGCCAATGCCACATAAATTGATTATCAAATGAGTTTGCTTATAAGCTGTTTGATAGGGTTTCAAGCAGATATTAGTTATATTACATGATATATTTGACAACATAAAATAAAGAATTTTATTCAATTTTTCATCGAATTGGAAAAGATTAATTTAAAATAAATTAATATCTAGTTAGTGGATCAGGATCACTTTTTGGGTGGGATAATGGAAAAATATGACCCCATCGATGAAAGCAACACTGAAGTGATGTTGCTCATACATGAGTAATAATTCATCTAGGTATACATCCACAAACGTCATGTTGGCATAATATTAGGCTCCTACAGTTCTACTTTGTAAAGATTCTTTAAAATGATTTTGCAAATGAACTCACATATATATTTTTTTGACTAATACATTCTTAAAAAAAAAAAAAAAAAAAAAAATCAATTTTTATCATATATTTACAAAAAAATTATACTAAACAAGCCCTGTATATAAAAAACATAAAAAACTTAGGTGGCATTCTTTTTGTATTTTATTTTATATTTTCATTTTCAAAAATGTTTTGTATTTTCTGTTTTTATTTTTGTTTTCAAATTTGCTGAAAACGTGTTTGGTTTGTCATTTTTGAAAATTGTTTTTGAAAATGAAAAGTTGGAAAATACGTTCTGTTTGAAATTTCGTAGAATACTACTTAAACTATTTTTAATTAATTTGCTTGCAGAATGCTACTGACTCAAACTTAAATTTCCTTTCACAATACACTGAAAACATGGTTACATACAACACACTAATGTGAGCATTAAGAGTTTATATTAACACAGCTTGATCAGGTTCGGGATTTGAGGAAGCTCTAGTTCTACTAAAATTCAGAAAATGCAAGTTTTTTCAAAACCATTAGAGTCCATTTATCAAGGCATTTTTTGAAATATAACAACAAGAATATTCACTTAATTTTTTTTTTTTTTTGATATTGAATTCAATAAAACTTTATTTAAGCTTAGTTCTAAGTTATGATAATGCTAAAAAAAAAAATCTTTATTTAGGCTTAGTTTCAACTTCCAAGTTAGGATAATTCTTTAAAAAAAAAATCCCAAAACGATTTTTCCTCGTTTTGAACATTTTTTGCTGAAATACACACAAAACACCCCAAACGAGGTTTTGGACGTTTTGCGTTTCTGTACAATTTTTTTTTTTTATTTTCCAAAATGCGTTTTCGAAAATGATAAAAAGAACGCGCTTTTAGTGTTTTCTAAAATAAAAACAGAAAACAACATCAAAACAACAAATAGAACTTGTCCTTATTTTTGTTAGTTATTAATATGGCATTGTTATCATTGTTTCCTAGAACAACCTAATGTGCTAGCTGATTGCCCAATATATTCCAAACATTCTTGACATTGAAATTTAGAAGCCCTAAATATATATTATTAAGAATAATAAAATTGCATAAATAAAATATACACATAAGAAAATTACATGTATGCATTTTTAAAATTAGGACAAAAGAAAAATTACATGTATGAATTTCTAAACTTAACACACTTGATGTGAAATTAAGGCTCCTTATTCTCGATCAGCATAAGACTGTGTATATTATATAACAATAATTAGATTCCACAACTTAATACTTGATGGGCTAGAGCAAGGGTAGATTTAGGGTGGAGGCAGTGGGGTCATTTGCCCCCACCCAACTTTGGGTTTTTTGTTTTTTAGTCCATTTCTTTTGAATTTTTTATTTTTATTATTATTATTTTTTTTGCATTTCAACTCCTACTTTTTGTTATTTTGTCTCAATTACATTTAGTCTCTACTAATTTGCCCCCACAAACATTTCATCCTGACTCCCCCCTGGGCTAGTGCCTATTCAGAGCTACAATAGTTGAATGTTTTAGCCCTTATTTGATTACAGTTTATAAATTATTTGTAAATGGTCAAATCATTTTTTCTCCACATATTTCATGAAATCCATAAATTATATTGATTTGAAGATATGTCCAGTATTGTTTGCTTTGTTATAAACCGGCCTACCATTTGCATCAAAGGCATAAAATGGGATTTTCTCCTTATCATACGTGAATTGTGTTGGGAAACAGGGAGGTTTGTCTGCCGTGGTTTCTCTTTTAAATGCAATCTCAACATCTCCATTGGACTTTTTTCTGAAAAAAGGTTCAGTGGATTGTATTGAAGAGGAAGTTTTGTTTCCCTTGTGAGCTTGTTCACAACTTGTAACCCATGTTTCTGGGATGAGCTTGACCAATTCTGATCGTGGAAGTTGTTTAGGCACATATGTACAACTGGGGACATGATCTGACTCTACATGAAGAAGTAGAGCATCATCTGTTCCTTGAGATTGGGCAAAATCAAGAGAGTGATTTTGGATTCTGTAAACCATTTGGTAATGGAGAGTGGCTGCATATGTGATGGATGTTGGCACAGCTCCAACAATTTGGATTTGTACTTTCAAGGCTGAAAGTAACTGAGGATCAAAAATAGGCATATTGAAATTTGGAAACTGTAGGAAGACCTTTTCTTCCGTGAAGGGTTAAGGCAAACCGGACAGCTCCAAATTGAAGGTGAGTATAACCTTCAGATAGCCATACTTTTGGTAAGTGAGAGGGTAATTCAAGGGTAACAAACTGTTCCTTTTCTGTTGCAGGCAAAAAGTGTTGATCAAACTTTGAGGCTTGAACAAATTCTTTGACCTGGGATTTTTGAGGAGAGATGATACTCCGAACAGTTTTAGTTATGGACTGGCGAGGTTTAGTATATGGGAGGTATGGATTTATGAGGGGTAGGTCTGTGAGTGGAACTTTATCAGATTCTGAAAGATAGGATATCTCATATAGATAGTCCATTTTTGAGGCATTTCTGAAAGACGTTGAAGAAGAAGAAGTAGAAGGAGATTTTGATAGTGAAAAAGGATTTGAAGACATGGCTAAAGAGTGTTCTTCCTTAATCTCTTATGGTTACTAAATAACATAAGTTATCTTGATATGAATAAGAGAACAACTGGCTCTGATACCATTATGAGCGAAGTGATGGTAGTTTACAACAAATCATGATATTCTGATTCAATAGCCCACAAAGCGAGGTTGATGGAAGTTTATAGTTAAACAAATCACAGTATTCCATCCCACAAAACGCCTCAATAGGCTCAACAAAGGGCTTGACTTTTGGATTTGTTGCTGTAAATTACCATAACTTCTGGATTTGCTGTAAATTACCATAACTCCGGACGGATCAACGATCAGTAGAGATTTCTGATGCAGAGGATCACCATGAAGGTGCAACTGCAGAGCATACTGATTTCTACTATGATCTTACTTCATATCATTCCTACTTATGCTACTTAGAACCTTAGGAGACTAAGGAAAAACTGGAATTTTTAGAAGAACATGATAAGCACACAACACCCTTAATATTATTGCTGAAGACTCGATGCCCTTACAATGGAGAAGAGCTCCCCTTTTATAGAGGGAGGAGAGCCGAAGAAGACGTAAAAGACTAAAGGCGTGGCCGACAAGGTGGACACGCGTCAATACAAACTTGCACACCTTATCTACATGATCTGGAAAGAAAGATTCTGAAAATAATACAGACACGCGTCATTTTTTTTAAAGTAAAATCTTACTTTTAGAAAAGCAAGATTTCGGATCAGAAATAATACAAAACGGACAAACAACCTTTATTGCAGACTGACATTTGACAGAAAAAAGGAAAGATTCCTTCTTTAATAAAGCTGATGAAGACGGTATTTTGTCATGGTTCGTCCAGGTTCATGGTGTCTTCTTCCTGTGATTCTCTTGGTAGTAAGGGTAGTCCATGTTGATTTAACCACCCAGTGTTGTGTCGATTTTGACAATTTTGTTTGTTATGGTCCCATTCTCTTGCCATTTCCAAGATTTTAAGTGACTCAGAGTTAACCACTAATTCTGGATTCATGTGAGACCATGGGTCTTGTGAGTTGGTTGGGCTAGTTTCTTAGACAGATTTGCTTGATTCTCCTGCTTTTGCTTTTCCCTTTTCCTTTTCTAAAAGCTGTTTGTATGATAGCCTTGTATCACTGGGACCAATCTTTCCTTCATTATAGGCCTTTTCCTTTTGCATACTGTAATGCAAGCTGTTGAGCAATTTTTCAGTGATCTCCATTTGCTTTTTCCTTAGCTAGCGTCCTTCCTGAGTTTTCTCTGAGTACCTTGACGTATCACCCAGACTTTATGTTGGACTTCCCTGGTATAATTGTCCATACTGCATATCAAATACGTAATCATAGTCTGTGGTATACGAATTAGGATATCTTTGTAGATGAGTATCCTGATACGCCTGGATATCTTGTTGGATCTTTTTGGTATACTCAATTGGCAAAGCTTCCCATGGAGCATCGTCTGAGTAATCTGGCCATATTTGTGGTGGAATTGTCTGATTGATTTTTGCCATGCGTCTCTGGAAATTACGAAATTCTTTTGGGTAATGCTCCCAATCTTTATGCATGTTGAAAGGTTGAACTACATATTCCTTGACACTGCTGAAATGAGTAGACCTGTGATTCGGTGAAATACCTTGTCTTTAAAAAATTAAGATCACATGAACATTTCGTGCAGAAGTTTTGAGATCTTTAAATTTAAAATAAAAGGCTTGGAACATTTTTATCCAGTGTGAAATTGGATGGAACCATTCAAGGAACGTTTTTGCAAAATAATCAAACCGCAAATCATTTTGATATCGGGTGAAAAGTTCAAGGGTACTTTGGACATCAAATGATATTCCGATTTGCCAATTTTCTAAAAGGTACCACAGAAGGCAAATAGTTTCTTTTGAAAATCTGACTGTTTGATGCCTGAGATCAAAATGGAATAAAGTGAAAAAAGGGTAATCTGGATGAAATCCAAGACCACGGAGTGTTTCAATTCCGGTTTGTCTTATAACAAGGGACTGGTATTTTAACATGAGTTCTTTGGATTTGGTTTTGAGGGTTTTGGATCTTATGAGTTCATAGAGTTCAGGAGGAAAAGGAGCAGAGTTGTTGAAGGGAAAATTGATTTGAATCCATCATGTAAACAACTGGGATGGGTTGTGCAGGTAGTATAAGGGAAACTTTTAGTCTGAAAAGAAGATCTGGTAAGATGTTGTGTTTTCCTTTGATGTGTTTGACTTCGAATTCAAAGTTTGAGAACCATTCTGCCCATCTGAGTAGTTGAGAGTTTGGGATCTGTTTCCTTTTAAAAGTGAGCATTTTTGGAAAAGCTGACATATCCATTTCCACTAAGAATTTGTGTCCAATGAGATGAAATTGGAACTTTTCAATTCCTCTTTTGACCGCCAATATTTCTTTGAAAGTGGAATGGTAATGCTTTTCTGGTTCAGTGAATGATCCACTTTTGTATCCACAGATTCTTCTTTTTCCCTCTTTATCTTCAAGCAAGATAGCTGCCCAAAAATAATCACTTGCATCTGTTTGAAGGACACGTTTGCCATCCGTAGGGACTTGTAGGGTCGGGAAATCTTTCACCTTTTGTTTGATAGATTTGACTGCCTGAGTTTGAGTGGATGACCATGGAGGAGGATCTTTTTTGAGCATGAGCTGAAGTGGTTTAATTATGGATGAAAGATGATCAATGAAGTCCGTCATATAATTAACAACTCTAAGGAACTGTTGAACTTCATTTTTTGACAAATTTCATCTGGAAATTTAAGATGTTCTTGACAAACATGAGGCTGGAGTGATTATTGACCATCTTTAATATGCATTCCTAAGAAATCTGCTTCACTGACACCGATCACCATCTTCTTTTGGGAAAGCATAATACCATATTGTTTAACAATATCTACGAACTTAAGAAGCAAGTTGGCATGTGACTCTTCATCTTCAGAAAATAATAAGATGTCATCAATGTATACCAACGCTGTTTCTAGTAATGGATCAAAGATTTTGTCATTGCTTTCTGAAAAAGTGAAGGAGTAGTCTTTAATCCAAAAGGCATCACTTTCCACTGGTAGTGATGATTGGGAATACAAAAACCTGTTATGTGCCTTTCTTCTGTTTTGATTCCTAATTGCCAAAATCCTGCTTTAAGATCAAATTTTGAAAAGATCTTTGCGCGAGACAAATTTGCAAACATTGTCTTTTGATCTGGAAGAGGGAATTTGTCATCTGCAAGAAAGACATTCAATGGGTTGTAGTCAATGACTAGTCTTAATTTCCCCCGAACTTGTTCACTTCTTTTGTTGACATAGAAAGCTTGACATGCCCACTGTGAATTTCTTGGTTCAATAAGTCCTTCATTTTGCAATTGAGCAAGTTCTTTGGTAGCAAGTTGAAGATGTTCTGGATTCATTCCAAGGTGGCTGGCTTTTGTAGGGTTGATGTCTTCATTTTTCTTGAAAGGGAGAGAAATTAAAAAAATTGAATTTTTTCAGAGGGGATCTGTGCATTTAGTAAGAAAATCTGAATGAGATTCTACACAACAATCTCGGATAAGTGTTTCAGTGATGTTCGGAATGGTTATGGAAAAATAGGATGTCATCTGGATGTATGGTTGAAAATAGGACTTGAATCTGAGACCATTTGGACGAGAAATGACTTTCTTTTCCCATAACTGTTTAATAATATCCCATGCAAGGACAATATCTTTACCAGGCAAAGATGAACCTAGTAGTTTATGGGAAATACTGAGTTCGGGGAAAAACTGGATTTTAACAGGCTTGCTGATTATTTCTGTTGAGAAGTTGTCTCCATTTGCTGCCTGAAAAACTTGTCTGTGTTTTCGCCACATATGTTCAGGGAGAATGGTAGGGTTTAATATGGAACAAGCCGCACCAGTATCAAATAACCCTGCAACTGTGATGGGCCTTTCATATTTTCCTGTAAAATTTTTTACCTCAATCATAGGTACTGATATGGATGAAAAGGCTGTATTAACAATTTGCATCCCATAACATTCTCCTGTGTCTTCTGTGTCAACAGATTCATCAGAATCATATTCAATGGTGAAGACAGTTTGTCGAGTTTGCTCATCTTCCTCAGAGAATAATGATTCAAGGTCTTCATCATCATAATCAATCTTTGTGGCTGTGAAAATTTGATGAAGTATCTTGTCCTTCTTTTTATCTGGACAAGCTTTTGCAAAGTGACCCTTCTTCCGACAAATGAAACACCTGTTTCCTTTATTCTTTGTAAACTTCCTCTTGAAAAATCTTCTTTCTTCGAAAAGGATTAAAGGCTTCTCTCCGGGAAAGTTTCATTTTTCTCTTATGAAATTTCTTCTTTCCTATGCATTCACAGTCTTTCATGCTTTTGCCACACTTGATCTGCAAATAAGGCTTCTCACAAGCTCTCTCCAATTTTTTGCCAGTTGCATTGATATCTTTGAGGAAAGCATTTTGATTGCACAACTCTTTCAGTGTTTTCATTATCCAATTGTGAAGTTCTCCAAAAGAAGTAGCATTTAAAGGTTGTCCCCTTAACTCCATGGTCCTTAGAGTTTCTTGCCCAAGAGGCTGAGGAATTGATTCAAGATATACTTGTTTGATATTTGAATCATCTGGACCTCCAATGAGATAGTATCTTTGAGCAGCATTCTTTAAGTGTTTTTCAAGATCTTTTGGATTATAAGAACAACACCTTAATTTGAAGAACTCTTCTCTATCAATTTCTTTGTCATGATCAGACTTTCCGCAGAATTCTCAACATAATACATTCATAAATGCATCTGTGGTGTTTGTCTCCTGAGTGAGTTGACGTTGTCTGTATTCTCCCATTGAATCATACCAATCTCTGAGAAATCCTGTGATCCTTGCTAAGAAAGCTTTTATGACCTTTGTGTGAGTCATGTTTGGTTTTTGGAGTTCAGCAGTACACCAATGTTTCATTTCTTGCATCCTGTATTTCCATTGTGGAGGAGGAATATCATCAAATGTGAATTTTGGAAGAGTAGCTCCATTTGAAGAATAATAATTGTTTGTCGTATGGGACTCCACCATCTCCTCATCAACAACTTCAGTTTCTTCAATAATAGGGTCATTTGTTCTTTGAGTTTGGCCTGTTTGGGATTGACTTGTTTGTTCTTGGTCAGCCATATAAAAAGGAGGATTTTCATCTTCAGACTCACTAGATGTTTCTTTAAAAGATTCAGAAGAGTCAAACTCAGAGGTTTCAGAATGTTTGGTGGCAGTATGGATAGGAAGAGTAGTGGCTTGTTGGAGGAATGTGGAAATAGGATTTTTCATCATCATTTGGGGTTGTCTCTCAGATGACGAAGATTCTTATATGGATAGAGGTTGTGTTCTTTGGATGACTTTGGTCCTTTTAGGAGGCATAGAAGCTCTTTTCTTTTGTTCCCATTCTTCAGGTGTAAAAAGAATAGATGTAGATCCTTCATAGGTGGAGGAGGTTAAGGGTCCCATTTGGGAGATTTGAATGGTAGAAGATGAAGATGGGTAATATGGTGTTGATGGAGGAATCAATGAATTTGATTCAAGAGATGCAAGTTGGGTTTTTAGGTTTCTGATTTCTCTTTCTTGAGTGTCAAAAGGTAGTTGATTTTGTAAACGGGCCATTATGTCTGCATGAAGGATTTCAATTCTTTGTTTACAGGCTTGAAGAGGTGTGAGAAGAATTTGAGTCTAATGTTGAAGAGTATGTTCAATCCTTTGTTGGCTTTTATCAATCCTTTTTTAACAGGACATTTTATTGTGTTGAATTTTCTGACTGCCAATTTAAAGTGGCTTCTGCTGCCGAGAGTGGTTGCACTGATCCATCTGACTTTCTAGCGTTTGGATATTTGATCTTCCATGAGTGAGTTGAGCGATCTTTTTCAAATGTTTCAAGGGGAGGAAAATCTTCCTTGGTTGGTGGATGAAACATGGATATTGGTAGAGGAGATGTGGGAGGATTATTATTCCAATCCCATTTTTTATAATACCTGCTGCAGTCATCATCATCATCATCATCCCATCCAGTAGGAATAATATGATCATTATTTGTGGGAGGTGGTGTATATTTGACATAGTAGTCAAATTTTCCCGATGGCTCACCAAGTAATCCAACTCTTGGATCATTGTTGTAGAAAGCTTTATGTAATCTCCTCTGACTGCTTTTCTTAGACCTCCTTCTTCGCCGGGGAGAATCATTTATAGACCCTTTAAGAGCAACTTTGGTAAAAGGGCTATTTTTACCATAATATACTTTTATTTTAGCCTAAAGTTTTAAAGAACAAGTCAAACATAATTTTTGACCAATATTTTAATTGACTACCTAAAATATCATTAACTATCCGTTTAGAATACTCGTTCATCTCTCTCAAAATAACAACAACGATCTCTCAAAACCCTGAGACATCTCTCTCCCCCCTTCTTCTTCAACTCGACGTCCCGCTTGCAAGATAACACCTCCCCTGCAATATCATCTTGAACCAAACGAGTAATAATAAGTGGCGAATACCTTTTGATTCAATGGCCTTTTCATTTGAAGAACCCTAGCTCGATTTTCTATGTCCTACTCAAACAATTCATTTAGCAATTCCAATTGCACAACATGTATGATGAACACACATGAAACTCAGCATATGTATGTATATATTTTTTGTTGTATTTTTAGTTAATTATTATTGTTTGTTGTTTCACATTAACATCTTCAGTGTCTGGAACTTGTTGTGAAGTACCAACCTGTGATAATGTAAAAGGTTGTGAAGTACCAATAGATTGTGCCACATTCCATCAACTTCTAAAATTGTTGTCAATATTATCACAATTACCAAAGAGCTGTGTAGGTTGATCAACAGCAATAATATGTTCATGATTATCTCGGACTATCTCCAATGTATCCCAATAATCATCAATGGTATTATTACATACCTTGTGCATAATCATTTTCATATGGTAGAGAGATTAGAGAATATTGGTCTGAAACATTACAACTTTCAGCAACATGCTTGTTATCATTTTCACCATCTGTGTTAATTTGGGCCCCATCTTGATATTCCACTAGTTTTTCCACACTTTTTCAACGACGTGATTTTCCCTGTGCTCATTCGAAATTTCATTATATACATGATTTCGCTCCTCATTTTGATATTCCACATCTTTTTCCACACTAGTATCTGTAACATAATTTTCAATTGAATTATGTTCCACGAAGTGATGCACAAAGGAACTTGGTGATGAACTTTGAGATACCATTGTACATCTAGATCACGAGTAATCTTTAATGGTGGAACTGGAATCGCAGTTATGTCCGATAGAAAAAATCTCATTTCCAATGTAAATTGATGGGTATCAACATCAAGAAGTTTCCTGACTTCATTGTATAATGCCATGTACGAGATATCTTTCAAGATAAAATGAACAACAACGTTTTCTCCATTCCATTTCCATTCTCCACCATCAATGCTATCAAATTCACCAAAATAACATATAACTATTGGAACTTTTGAACTCATATATGCAATTAAGAACATGATGTAAAATATTTAGAAAATTAAGAAACACTTCTAGACTAGTACAAATATTAACAAGTGAGAAGATTCTGTACAAATAGACCATGTGTCAATTTGTTAAAGATGGAAATAGACCACGATGTCAAGTTGAGCAAAATGGATCATACTCGAGAAACAGTCAATTTCTACATTCACATGTGGTCATAACAAAAATAGAGTTTTATAAAAAACTACATTTATGGGGTCATTTTGATAAACTGACAACGTCATAGAAATAGACCATAGGTCAATTTTGTCAAAGATGAAAATAGACCACAATGTCAATTTGAACCAAATTGATCATAATCGAGAAACAATCAATTTGTCAATTTATATGTGGTCATAACAAAAAAAAAAAAAAAAAGGATTTTATAGACAACTATATTATCGGGATCAACTTGACAAATTGACCCACACCAAAAAAATAAACTATTGGTCTATTCGCCCTGAAGTTGGTGATAATTTCACAACATTGTATCTAAATTCTAACATTTATTTCAGGTCAAAAATAGCAAAATATAACAAATATATATATATATATATATATATATATATATATATATATATATATCTTTTAGGATTAAAACATACATCTATATTTATTTTCACATGTAAATACTCAAATCCAAAAAATAATTCTTCAAAATGAGTAGATGTTAAACATTGAGCAACACAAAAAGTGAATAAGATGATTGTTGTAGAAGTGAATCAATCATAGAAGATGATGGGGTGAGAGCTTTTTTGAATTTAGAACAATAATGTTAACCAGCTGTATAATCTCCCATTTTATAATGATTTTGATTTTTAAGTTTAGAAAAGGGTATATTAGAATTTTTAGATACAAAGGGTATTAATAACATTTTATATCTTACCAATATAAATATATAAAGGGAAATTATATTCACACCACCATTATTGTTAAGGAACATTTGAATGGATGACCAAAAAATGCGACAACTTTTGAAAATGAACTCAAAAATAACTAATTTTGGCCATGACAAGTCCAATATGCCCTCACTCAACTAGAAGACAAAAATGGAATCATGCAAGTGGATTGAACATATGATTGATGTGATGTGCATGACATATCAAAACTACCCAATGGACAAAGAAAGAAGCCAATGGATAATAGAGTGAGCCAAATTTTTTAATTTTTTTTTAAAATTATTTGGAAGAATATGAAAATTAGACTTTTTTTTTCTACTTCATTTCAACACTATCTCCCTTGCACCACAAGACTATTCACTCAATCTCCATTGACACTTGAGGAAGATACAATTTGAAACTTGAAATTCCATTTCCAAAGGTAAGCATTTTTGTAACATAAGTTATATGGACATTAAATATGGACAATTCCAAAGGTCACCATTTTTGTAACATATGAATATGGGTATTAAATATGTTGATGTTTTGTTAATCATTCATGATTCCACTTTTTAGATCTTGAGACCCATACATTTAGATTTGGGTGATAATAAGTGTCCTCATAAATGCTTAAAGATCTTTCTTTGTTGTCATATTGTTCATGTGTTCAAGTATTGTGGTAGTTGAGCATTGATGGAAACATTAATTTCTGTCGAAATTTTACAGTAAGAATCCTAAATTTGGAATTAAAGACGTCAATTACAGAGCGTCGTGTCCGACATTTAAAAACTGTCGGAACCGACAGTTTTAAAATGTCGGACACGACATTTGTAACTATCGGGAATCACAGAAACAGATTGATACCTTATGCAACTAAATGCACGGCTGTCTAATTTCACTTTCAATTCGATTTTGTGAAATGCATCAATTTTTGACTTACGTATACTGTTGTTTCAAGAATGAGTGCTAATCTACGATTCATCGTCTTGTATGGCGGAGAGTTTGTGAATGTAGATGATGAATGGAAGTGGCGTGGGAACAAGATTACATCTATTGTAGTCCCTAGCGATATCACGGTGGAAGGACTAATTAAACGATTGAATGTAAAGCTCCCACTTACTAATGTTTATAGTGACATGTTATTGCAATTCAATGTGCCTAACATGAACATACCACCAGCCGAAATTCGAGAGGAGGAAGATCTGAAGTGGTACTTAACAATTCATAGAGAAACAACTCTATGTGTTACTGCAGTCGAAACACCCCCTTGTTTAGCGGATGCAACTATGGACATTAGTTGCCAACAATATCGGTGTCATGCGGGAGTTGAATTTAGACCAGCAGACGTAACCATGGTGGAGCATATAGTCACTAAGACCAATGACAATTCAACGGCCAATATTGTCTGTGATGCGTTCGAAGAAACTTTGTATGGTAATGTAGATAGTTCCTTTTTGTGTCGGATAATGAGGACAATGACATACTGAGTGTAGATTCTCTATCTGCACCTCACTCCACAAACGGGGATATGCAGGATGGGGTCGAGCATGTAGACACTTCAGATCTTGCATCTAATCAAATTTACATGAATAAGAGCCAGTTGTACAAAAAACTGTGACTTCTTGCGTTGCGGGATAAATTTCAGTTTCGGGTTCAGAGATCCTGGACTCGTGTATTACATGTTATTTATGTCGACCGTTATTGTAAGTGAATGTTACATGCATCGGCCGTTAAAGGTTCAGGTGTCTTCATGGTTAGAAAATTCTGTGACTTGCATACGTGTTCTGTCGACTACCGACGTCGCGCTGTTCAACATGCTACCAGTTCGATCTTGGCCGAACACATTAAGTGTAGATTGAATGACCCCAACACGCCATATGCTCCTAAGGTAATAGTCCGCGACGTGAAACGTGAAATCGACGTACAAATTAGTTATAGCAAAGCCCGAAGGGCAAATGAAGTAGCCCTAAATTCGTTGAGGGGAACACCTGAGGAGAACTTTCAAAAGCTTGCCTCATATTGCCATGTTCTAGGCGAGAAAAACCAAGGAACTATTACGCAAATAGAAGTCGATTCAAGCAATAAGTTTCACTACTTCTTCTTGGCTTTTGGTGCTAGCATACGTGGATATCTGAACTTCCTCCGTCCTGTAATTTGCGTCGATGGTAGTCACTTGAAAGGTCCATACAAAGGGATCCTTCTACTAGCAACTGCTCAGGATGACAATAAAAAAATATATCCATTAGCTTGGGGTGTTCTCAACGGGGAAACAAACAAGTTATGGAATTAGTTTTTGTCCAAGTCGAAGGACCTCATAGGAGACTCCGAGGATCAGGTATTCGTATCTGATAGGAAAAATAGTATTGAGAAGGCAATCACCTTAATATTTCCTCTGTCTCATCACGGTTGTTGCATGTGGCATATTGAGAAGAATTTAATTCAGCGATATAGTAATGCTAGCACCACTTTTCTCTTCAAAAAGGCTGCCACGGCGTATCGACTAGAAGAATTTGACAGGCTATAAGAACGGTTAGTCAGCGAGCAGTGTCCTACTTGGAGAAGGCTGGGTTTTCATTTTGGTCCCGATCACATTTCACTAGGAATCGGTACAACATTATGACCAACAATAATGCAGAAAGTTTGAACGCAATGTTGAGACATGCCCGTGGCTTACCCATCACATGTCTAGTAGAACACATTCATAGTACCATGCAAAGGTGGTTTTATGATCGTTGTCTATCCTCATCACAATGTAGTACACAACTAACTACGAGAATGGAAGAAGAGTTACGCACATCGTTTGAATCCAGTACAAGATTGCGGGCACATGAGCTGACCGAGAACCTAACTCAAGTTGGTATACATACTGAAACTCATCTTGTTGATTTTGAGGAAAAAACTTGCACGTGTGGAGAATTCCAGGTACACCTCATGCCGTGCTCTCATGTAACCCATGTCGCCTCTTCACGGGGTAGGTCTCTCTATGACCTTTGCTCCCATTATTACACAGCCAAGAACTGGAGATGTGCATATGTGGAGATAATCTATCCAATGAGTAATGAAGTTGAGTGGAATGTGCCATCACAAATATGTTCGGTGCAAATATTTCCACCAAATGTACGTCGACCCCCAGGAAGGCCACCAACACAAAGAAAACGCTCACGTTTCGAGGCAACTATAACAATGAGAAAATGTTCGAGATGTGGACGAGGTGGGCACAATCGTGCCACATGCACAAACCCAATCGGGGGAACCCATGCTTAACTCGGTACATTGGTGTTGTGTATCACAAGTAGGCAGACACAAACTGCATTAAGTTTTCACACCTCTGACATTTATTTACCTCGATGTGCCATGATCTATTTTATATTTCCGTTTTAATCTACTGTCGATTCCGACATATAGGTTCTGTAATTACCGACAGTTTTACGTTGTCTACATTATACTTTCCCTAACATCAACACATTGTCATGCCACTAGCCACACGATTTTTATACATCATTCACCAACAAACCATTATGTGCTTTTAACTTGGAGGAAAATACAAAAACACATATAAATGTAGCAATCCACCGTCGAACCCGACAGATGAGAATTGTAATTCCCGACACTTGTAATATCCGTGTATGTGATGTCGCCAACCATAAACAAAATTGGAATGACGGTGTCCACACAAATACATTAAAGGATTCTAGCACACTACGTGAACAGAATACTGTAAAATTTTATTTTAGTACTAGCCTATCTAGAATACTCATTCAATAATCATCAATAACGGACTCATCACTTGCATTTCCCTCATTTACCTCCTCATCCGAACTTATTACAATTACTTCTTGTGGCGGATATGAATCTGCCTCTTCGGAACTCCCCGCTTCATCGACGTAAGGAGCCATATAGTTGAAGACCTCCTCTACAATCTCTTCATGGGGATGCACATACGGGTTGACGACTTCATCCAAATCGGGAAACGGAATAGGCTGTATAGTTGACCGAGATATCACATGAGGGACATCATCATCATCGGATTCTATGATAATAGGGAAAAGGGGAGAAGAGCCCGGAACAGGTGAGGAGTCACTCACATCCTCAATGACTATAGGGAACAGGGGAGAAGAACCTGGAATTGGTGGAGAGTCATTGACATTGCCATTGACCATGGTGGACCCGGAGGAAGCCATTTGTGATATTCAACTTCCAGGAGATACATAAATGTATTTTAACACAAGTTCACCTTTATATAGAAGTCTTGTACATGTGGTTTTGATAAGTTAATGTTGTCAACCACCTTAAACAATTATTTATTAGTGTCAAGTACCTGATAGCATAATGGCTGTCATAGTACCTAATCACAGCAAATTTCCTGCAACATCATTCCTTCAGTCACACTCAGTGATTGACTGACAATGCATACGACAAATATTCATTTTGGTGAGTGTAGCCTGAAAATATTAATCTGAGGCTAAATTAATTACAAAGTACCATTGAACAGATGTACTCCAATTCAAGTTCATACACTACATTCAACTAAGCATAATATTTACGAACACAAGGATCGAAACTAACCCAATAGAATTTCAACTAACATATTCTATTGCCATTCTACATTCAAAATCATGGAACATGAACACTAATTACAACAAGGATTCCGCCAAATGTTAATTTAATTTGGAATATGCACATTCAAAAAATGCCAATGATGTTGCTTAAGCAAAAAAGAGGCCAGATTGAAGTCAGCCTAAACTACTACTCTGAGGAGTTCATTTCTTGGACATCTTCCTCCCTGACCTTGTGAATGGCTATCGTGTGCTGATCGATGGCACCCTTGTGCGTGTCGAACGCCTTTTCCATGTATTGGTTGGTCTGACATCTACTAGCTCTTCAATTAACGGGGCCACTTCCACGGGAGGATTGTATACAATAATTGCACCAGTTCGCTCGTCTAATGGGTCTTCTTGGGTTGACTCATGCGCGAAATCTGCTATGATCATATAACAAACATTTATAAAAATAACAGTTAGCTTCGACGCTGTTACACAGAAACTATCGATAATTGCAGAGTACAACTGTCGATCCAGACATTTGAAATGTCGGGAATTCTAAGTAACATGCAAACTTGGGGATTATGGACTACGTACCTACTTCATGTGAGGAACTATCAACTGGGATATCAATATTGACATGTTCCGACCGCACCTGTGGTGGGAAATAGTTGGTACCTTCGATGTGAAATCAAAATCGTTAAATAATGTGGTTGTACTAAAACCTTTTATGTAATGATTAGAACAATTGGTTTAGTAGTCAAGCAGTGAAGTTGTAAATCTTATTTGAGGAGTATAACCTGCTACACCCGGTTCTTCAGCCCGCATTGGAGTATCTTCAATCGGCTCACTCTCCCGAGTTGGTTGACGGCCCATTCCTTGGACTTCGACAAACTCTTTCAAATCTCAAAGTTGATGAGCTATGTACTTGTCAAGCTCCTCCTTCAGAAGTATGCTAGAGGACTCCATCCGCGTACCGTTTGCCCGTACCTCGGTTTCCAGACCATTCACAAGCCTTTCCATTGCTTGGTAATTCTTCATGACAGTGTCATTAAATCCGCGGATTTTCTCATCGACCTTCTGCTGAAGATCCTTGAAGCCATCCATTATTATTGCCCTCTCCGTTTCCAATTAAAATTGAATTTTTTTTCTTGTGCCAGTAGCAGACTGGTAACATCATCTCGGGATAGTGGGGTTGTAGATCTTGATGGTTCATTCTGAGATGTGCTTGGGATGGATTCGTTATGAACAGGTGTGACCGCGAAGGCGCCAGTGCCAACATTTTCGAACCCCGTTCCTTAGTCATGCCTTGCACTGAACATAAAATTTCGACTATCTAGGCCACTGGACTCCTCTCCCTCGCCTACCTCGTTCCCACTAGACCCTGCAGTCGAATCTTCAGAATGCGCAGAACCACTCTCTGTATCCTGCTCTTCCGACTCAGCATTTTCGCTGGATGCATCGTCAGACGCCTCGGCTGCAATATTCTCTTCAACATCACATTGCGTACGGTCCATGTTCAACGCTAAATCGTCAAGTACTGGCACTGCATTGTCTTCCAAAGGAACTAGTGTGTTGATGTATGCACTAGCTTGCTCCTCTGTCAAAGGTCTGAGGGTGGCATAGACTTGAAGCTGCAATAGTAACGTAGAGAAGTTGAACTTTTTTTGCGTACACAGAGTATAGTCAAAACATTAATATTTTAATCAATATTCGTAAAGCACGATATTACCGGTGTATTTTTGAAAAAAGCATCGTAGGTGCGTTGCTGTGGCTACTTCTTGGCTGTCCAACTAAGAATTTGTGGCGTCCGAATTCCTAGGCGCTCGGTAAAGCGTTCAACTAGTTCAGGGACCGCCTTGTATGCCCATATCTTCCATGAAATGGAAAAAGTTACGATGTGGATCGAAAGCGATGGGTAGGATATTAAAAGTATTTTGAACAAAATATACCAACGATTCAAATCATATGAAATACCTGCAGTGTTAGAAGGAAACCGTGAATGGTATATGTAATCTCCTTCTCTTGTTTGGCCTTTGCATCCCCCACTTTCTTCGACCACTCACGTTTGAATGCCTTGATCACCCGGTTGTAACCAATCTTCCCCCAGGGATATTCAGAAAAGGTTCAAGTTGTCTACTAGAGCCAACGTGTTAAGATCAATGTCAATATTTTTCTCAGGGGCTATGAAAACACCTTCAACGAGTAACACTAGGCTCAGTTTATATCTATACGCCTTTGGTGTGGAAGAGTGCAACAGTACCCGTTCCAAGTCACCACAAGTGACTCTATCACTTCCTTTGAAGTACCTTTCTTTAAGCCTCTTCTTTTGTATTGTCTTCTCGTACTCGTCGGTATTCACCGTCGGACCACATTTAAGCACAGTCACAATTGCGTACTTATTCAACCCGAACCTACTATAATGCCCATTGAAATTGAACCATAATTCATTTATCTTGCCCGACTCCACTAGGCGGAATAGTAGCTGCTGCATCAATTGTGCGGAGAATTGAAGCTCTGGTAGTTCTGTCAAATGCCCTAAGCAGCTATTTTTAAATTGCTCTTGTTGAGAGCTGTCCAATCTATCAAATACCACCTTTATGTACTTCAGTTGGCTTCTCTGTGATATGTGTGCGTGTATTCTGTCTTCCAAGGGCAGTACGAACGGGAATTTCATCTGCACAATATAAAAAATACCACTTAATGATGATAATAGTACACATTTTAGTCATCCACATGCTAGCAAATGTGAGAAGGACATGGTAAATGGAAATGTCTATCGAATCAAACAAACTAGGCCATCTGTCAACAATAACAGATTTATTCTGTCGTGATCGAAAGAACATTATCGACAGATGATTATAAATATTTTGCATTCTAAATCCAGTATGTAACCGCAATCCTCAACCCTGATTGAACAGGCTCGTAAAAAGTAATGTGAGACTAAGAGACCGGAACTATAGATAACCGCTTGTTCAAATTTTGACTCACACAATAAGAGGGATGTGTAAACGCATGAAGCTAAACTCAAAATAAGTACTCATCCAAATGCTAGGAAATGCAATCAGTAGTAGGTAAATGGAAATGTCAATCGAATGAAACAGTACAACCCCAACTGTCGAGAATTACAGATTTCATCTGTCGAGAACGACAGAAATGTGTCGAAAGACGACTATAAACATGTAACAATCTAATTTCTGTATGTTAGACAAACCCACATATAATTGTCCTCATTCCTGACTCTGCAAGCATGTGTCAATACAATTTTCGAAATGCATGTCACGTTCAAGAACATTTCAACATTTTTGAGCGGTAGCAAATAATTAACGTGAGAATAAGAAATGAAAATATAGAAAACTAATTGCTCATATTTTTCAATAACGTGAACATGTATGGGTGAAATCATGATAAAAAACTCAATAGTTCCCATGAACCACTTCCTCCATCATTTAACATTTACAAAAAATCACTTCAAGCATTCCCGTTTATAAACCAAACCCACCCTCTACTCCTGTCCCAACTTACAATCCGAAACCAGGTTTTCCTCCCATCGCCATTTAGTAGCCGAACCAACTTCCCCAAGCTATTCCCATTTAGAAGTCGAAGCTAAATGAAGGACATGAAGCACCAACACCCATTCAAAACTCAATCCACTACAAAAATTGATTTCAGCAATGAATATGAGTTGCACATCATATGGGAAAACTCTCTGTGAGTTTTATTCCAAACAAAAATAACGAAAAATAAAATAAAATAAAATAAAATATTCGAAACCGATAATGGTTGATGAGAAACAGGTCGAAAACAAACAAGAAGAACACGCGGTTCACGGGTTTTTCATTACTAACCTTCAATGTCGAGGCGATCGTGATCGAGATCGGAAAGATGGAATTGTATGAAACCGATTCCTCGGTTTTTGATGAAGATTATGGAGGAAGTGACCCTAGATTTCGTTCCCCTACCTTTTTCCCTTCTCCTACTTTTTCCCCTTCTGCACAAGTACCAAAACCGCCAGTTTTGATAATGAGTCTACTTTTTGTACTTTCAATTTGAAAATGTCAATTCCGTACTTGTTGGATGCAAATGGGAAAAAAATAAAAAATTGCAAGGGGCAAATGTGTCAAAAAATGTTAAATTTGCCAAATTCATGAAAATATGTCATTTTTGTTCATACAAACCCAAAAAGTATCATGGAATGCAATTTCCTCTATTGTTAATGATACCACATTTTAATTGTAATAAATGCCCCTATTATTTTGTTTATTTTGACAATTATTCTCTTATTATTTTTTGTCGTATTCTTATCTTTAATCATTAATTAATTAATATATCTTATCTCTATTGGCAATTTTATTTCAAATATTCTATTAAATTGGAAAAAACATTTTTTTCAATTTTTGCAATTATTTTTTTGTCTTGCTTATTTAAATAAAAGAGAGGTAAATAAAAAAATTTCTTCACTCCTAAAAAATTCTTTATCTTTTACTAGCGCGATAAACTGTGCTAATTAATAGAAATCAAGGATAAAAATAAGACAAAAAGTTAAGAGGTATAAGTGCAAAAATTAATAAAAATTAAGGATTATCATTGCAATTAAATTATGGTGCACTTAACAAAAAAATGCGGTGTTAATATAATTACCCTATAAAGGAGGTCTTTTTGGATATGAAAAGTAAAAATAGGCCTTAAAAAAGATGTACACTTAAAAATGGGTCTTTACAGAAAATTCCCCTTCTTTTAATTGACTCAGATAGCCCACGTTCATTTGGTATTAAAAATAACTATCTCACCATTTACTTTTTCACCATCCAATAAATATGGACCCGTTTTAACGTGTGTGAATGTATTTAATAGAGTGCAAGAAAAATGGACCCGTTTTAACATAATGGAGGGGCTACACCAACTTTGGTTGACTATTTATAAATTTTTCTGACTTATCGTCTTGACTTGGAGAAGCTTCTAACAAAATGAACCACAAAGGGACAAACGCTAAAATGAAAATAATAACAAAAACATAAATTTCAGCACCCATTAGTTTTAAATTTTTGTTCACGAGTTCATACTATACTGGTAAAAAATTATGGAAACCACAAATTTTGGAGGTACTTGTATGTCCCAAAAATAAAAATATAAACATTTTAACCCCTGTGTGGTGTAGCTAAAATTAAGATTCAATAAATTTTTATAAAAATTGATTACGTGTACGTATGTTTGATATTGTTTAAAATAATTTTTTTTTAAAATTAATTGTTGACTTTGATTTAAATATTTGTCAATGTTTCAAGTTACATCAAAAAAGGGTTTATTCTTATTCGACTCAGCATATTAAATTGTATAAAGATATTAAATTTATAAAGAGTTGAAATAGAAAACAAGTGACATATTTCAAGAGATCGATAAAATTTGCTTAGTTAACATTGAGTGGTGCTAATTCTAACGAACAAAGCACATGTTTGTCACTTTAGTAATATCATCTCCAAAACGCATACAAATCGACTAGTAATCCAATTGAAAAAGAAAGGCAAAAATTATTGATTTCATTTATCTGAAGTTTTATTTTATTATTATCGATCGAAGGGATCGAACTTTTGAATAAAAACATAAGTACATTAAACTTTATTTAAACAATGAAAATATATGATATGAGATAAATAAATTTGTACATAACACAATAATATATATTTGAAAGGTACATCCGTAACAGTATTGATCACAACCCAAAGTAATAATTCAGTGCCCACCCAAATTTGTCATATACTGGACTGTGACTTGTCACATGCATTTCTTCCACTCATATATAATAATAAAATAATAATAACAATAATTTTTATAATTTGTTGCAATAAAAATATAAAATTTGTTTGTTTCCTTTTTTGAATCTCCACCAAACGGCCCCACTTCCAACACTAAATCATGGACTCGATCAAACGCGTTTTTGTAGTGCCTCTATTTATCTAGTTGGTGCAATGTGTCCAGCATATATACACATACATACATATATTTATACGAATACGTGGGGACGTATGTTCGTCAAGTATTTGGTGTGTAATTTTTTTATTTTTTAAATATATGTCACGCGACGCTGTGGCATGTTCGAGCACACTATTTTCAAATCCAAATGCTCTTTTAACTTTAAAGTTAAACTGACTAATTGCTTGTCTAAGGTCAATGAGCTGTGGTACTTATTTGGGCCTTGAAGTTTAATGTTCAAAATTCAACTTTATTATTTTATGTGGATTTTATCTTAATACAAGATTTATTGCATTTTACAGCATATTGTGTCGTGTTAGGGTATCTAAATCAACTATATATGTAAATAGTATCATCGGGATTTTCAGAATTCATTTTATTATGATTGACATTTTAAGATGAAATCTTGAGCTTCGTTAGTTTTTACTTTTTGCACTTTATTAAATGTATAATTAACAAGTTTTATTCAATGATTAAGAGATATTAATATTTTTTGTTTTATTGAGTCCTTTTGTCCTAATAACAAATTTAAGTTCGGTGCTAATATTAGATAAAATTAAAGATATAAAATATTCTGAAGATAATTTTCTCCTTTATTTTTTTTCTTTTCCCTTTTCTCTTGGACGTGTGGGGTTTGGAATATTCCAAAAAGAAGAAACAAGTTGGATGGTAAAGATAATAATTTTTATGTTGATGATTTTTTCTTGGTCTTGATTGTAATGAATATAAAGTTTAAATTAAATAAGTTGTCGCTAGGATTGACATCTATGACGAATGAAGATCGACTCTCTTTGGTTTTTGTTATATACAAACTATTTTTGTTTGAATAATCAAATATAAAATAATAACTCGTGCTTTGTGTAAATTGATTGGTCTAACGATAAATTTGAGGTATGAAAACTAAAAGAGAGTCGCATGCATGTAGGTATTTAGCACATATTTTGCACGTTAGACTGAACATAATTATTCAAGTTACGTAATTGATAAATTCTTTATCCATCAATCCAATATACGATTGACAACTATTAAAAACTACGAAGCCTTGCTCAAGGTGTGAGCTATGAAAGCCCATGTTTGGTTTAGATAAGTTAAAATTTAAGTAAGTTTTAACAAAAGCAGATGTAATGTACGTGTGGTTGAAAAGTAGATAAAAATTAAAGATTTCATTAATTTTTAATTGAACATGAAGTTAAAAAAAATAAAAATAAAAACAATTAGTTAGAATATTAAAACCAACAAGAATGGATACAAGGAGCTCTTGAAATTTGAATAAGTTGAAACCAAATCACAATGGTAGGTTATCCTTTCTGTCTAGAGTGGGGGCATGTGTAACTAAAAGAGAGCTGTACCTACCTAAAATTAAAATCCCATATTAACAAAACCTCTCAATCAAGTTCCCAAATCATCAATCAGAATAAATTTGTAATATTGGGTGACATGGCGCAGCTAGAATTTCTATCTATATATTATGATGATAATTTGGCAATAAACTTACAAGCCACAATTTTGAATTCTTGATGGCCTCTCTCATTTCTTCCTCTCTCTTCAATTTTCTGCTTATTTCTTTCACTTTTCTCTCATTTTTACTGATTAAAAGTCATGCTTTTGAAGGAAGAAAAGCCATAGAAAGCCATTATCATACTGTTGAAATCAGCTCTCTACTGCCAGCTTCAGTCTGCAGCCCCTCCAACAAAGGTTATACATACAGATTATAAATATCTCTACCTTTACTGATCTTTGTGCATGCATAAGTATTTTTATTAGAGCTTTCTTAAATTTTATGTTGTGGGTCGGGTTGAAATTTTGTCGGAGCATTGTGATCAAGAAGCTTTAAAAGGGTTGGGATTACAAATAAGTTACTTTTGAATTACTTTTTTCCTTTTACAAAGTTAATTCCTTACCAATAAAAGAGCATTTTTTACAAAATAAATATTGATAAAAAGTAATTTTAAAGCATTAACAAGCATTCCTATTTGCCATAAGGCTCTACAACCACTTTAATTTTCGCAAATTATTACTACTTAATTTTATAGAATTTTTTTAGACAGAATTGGTCATGACTTTTTAATATAGAGCTTACCATGTACAAGAATTTTTTTTATCTAAATATGAAATCCCAATCTTCCATTATTCTTCCTTTCAAACAATCTCCTCTTTATTTTTAAAAATAAATAAATTGTAGTTTACCTTTTTTCGACACACAAAAATGGACAAAAAACATATACTACGATAAATAAAATTTAGTCTTTTTTTAATATTATCTAATAATGTAAAGTCTAACCTACTTTCTTTTAGCCAGTAATGAATCTAATGATAGAGGGAATGGTATTGCATCTCAAAATCACTTTTTGTTATGCCATCTGCCCACATCTCCACTATTGGAACTTTATTTGCGTTAAAATTTCCTTTTTTTTTTTTAATGTCATTCCTTTTTCATATTTAGGTCCACTGTCTTTAGTGTATATATTAATATTAATATATTAAATTGGATTTTTAGTAAATTTCATAAAAACTAATAAAATATATATGAATCTATGATTAAAAAGTTGTCAATTTCGTAAGAATAAATGAAGTAGATTAACTATTGACTTTGATTAAAAAAATTTATCTACCCTAAATAAGGGTTTACTAAAATAGACTCAAACAATATTATAAAGGAAATATTTACCATTTAGTTCCTGTTTGGACTCAATCTTAATCAAAATTCATTTTTCTCTATCTTATTTTTAATTATACATTCCAAATAAATTAATATTAAACGGAATTCAAAATTTTTCTGTATTTTTTAGCCTTTGTTCAACGGCTTTTGAGCAGCCGTTATTTTTAACTTTTTGTATTTTCGAGATAGAATTTGTGGTTAAAAATAATTTCGAAAAATATGTGCAGTTCAAAAATGGTATTGTAAATTCTAATGATTATAATTATGTGTTACAACACATAAACAGAATACATACTTGATTACACATTCTTCCAAAATATTCAAAAATACATTTTTCCTTAAAATCTAATTTTAATAGACCTCAGACATGGACATGTCGACTACTTATATATCCTCCTAATTTTAAAATAACTTTTTTTCCCTATTTTTAGAAGCAATTCAAGTAAAGGCAAGAAACTAGAAGTCTTATAACTTGTAATTATGGTTCTGCTTCTTTAGTACCTTTCCATGTATCAATTATAGTCATGTTGTAAAAAAAAAATTATTTGAATGAATAGTGATTTTGAGGAGAATGTCTACTTAAAATTTATGAAATCTTTTTTGAGTTTATTTGTAATATTATTTTATTGATAAATGATAAATGTTTGATTAAAAAATGAAAAATGTGTTAAATTTTTATATGATGAAAAACAGGCAAGAGAAGACACCACTATTGAATCATGGTTGATGTGCATGGCTAAACTAATCCATTTTGACTTAGCCCTGTTTGATAGAGATTAAAATTAGGTTTCATCAGATTTTGAGAAAAGTTGATGAGATTTGTTGTTAAAAAATTATGGGATTTATGAAATATATGGTTGTGATTAATTGTTGACTTTAAATTTGATAAAATCTAATTTTTAATCAGAAACAAACATGCCCTAAAATATTTTTCTTATTTTAACCTGAAAATGATAGATATTACTCAATTAAACGGGTGATTTTTTTTTTTCATAGGATTACAACTTTCATAGTTTTCCTATAAAATAAAATTCATAACCGAACAACTTTAGTTTTCGTCTTTCTTTAATAAGAATCGATACTATGTTAATTTACATCATTAACACATATTAACAGGAAGAATTATGTTCAAATACGTTGTCCTTATTGATCATACACTAATTAGGTCCCAGCAAGAGGCCATCCACATTGAAAGTTCTCCACAAGCATGGTCCATGTTCTAAACACAGCAAAGACAAGGCCACCCCATCCCTCGATGAGATACTTACCCATGATCAATCCCGAGTAGACTTGATTCAGTACAGGGTTAATCCCAACGTAGAGACGGACAAAATTAAGGATAAGAAGGCGGCCCTTCCAGTGCAATCTGGTCGAGCACTTGGCTCGGGAAACTACATTGTAAGTCTTGGCCTTGGAACACCCAAGAAATCCCTTTCCTTGATTTTCGATACTGGTAGTGACTTAACATGGACTCAATGTCAACCATGTGCACGCGTTTGCTATAAACAACAAGACCCAATTTTCAACCCTACTACATCGACCTCGTATTCAAATGTTTCGTGTACTTCGACTCAATGTTCTCAGCTCTCCTCGGCCACCGGAAACGACCCCAGTTGCTCCACCAAAACATGTGTGTATGGCATACAATATGGTGACCAGTCCTTCTCTGTGGGATTCTTCAGTCAAGAAACATTGACCATATCATCATCCGATGTAGTTCAAAACTTCTTCTTTGGTTGTGGCCAAAACAACCAAGGACTATTTGGAAACACGGCCGGCTTGTTAGGCCTTGGCCGGGACGCTCTTTCTTTCGTGTCACAAACAGCGCAAAGATATGGAAAATATTTCTCATACTGTCTCCCATCATCATCATCCTCAACTGGGCACTTGACATTTGGAAAGAGTGGAGTTTCAAGCAATGTGAAATTCACCCCTTTTGCTAGTTCACAAGGTACATCATTCTATTTCATTGACATTCTAGGAATCAGTGTAGGCGCGACTCAATTGTCTATTAGTCCATCCGTATTCAAGACTGCAGGCACGATTATAGACTCAGGTACCGTCATTACTCGACTCCCTCCTGCAGCCTACAACGCTTTGAGCAGTGAGTTCAAGAAACAGATGAAAAAGTATCCAAGTGCACCTGCATACTCGATATTGGATACGTGCTATGATCTTAGCAAATATACCACAATAAGCATTCCGAAGATTAGTTTTACCTTTGGTGGCAATGTGAAAGTGGATTTAGCGCCTTCGGGAATACTTATTGTTATTAACTCATCCCGTTCGTGCTTGGCATTTGCGGGAAATAGTGGCGCCTCAGATGTGGGAATTCTCGGAAATGTCCAGCAGACGACGTTGGAGGTGGTGTATGATGTTGCAGGAGGGAAGTTAGGATTTGCACCTGGAGGATGTTAAAGAACATATGCTTATACATTCACATAAAGCAATTAATATAGTGTGTGATAATAAAATTAGATTGAAACGATTCAGTCAAAGAAATATGCAAGTGTCAAAAAAAACTTGCTGATAATAATAAATGTATAAATGTAACTTAAGCTTATGTGTAATGGATGTAAGCAGGAAAATTGCTCTTTTCTTCAAAATCAATCGGTTAGAAAAATATTCATGCAAAATTTTTTATTGGATCACTTAATTCATTAATTGTTTTTTTAATGGTCGAAATATTAAAGATAAAGGAAAGTTAAAAGTACGAACCATGTATGGATAGAACTGTGAATATCAAGTTCTATAAAAAAAATGAACATGATAATTTCTGTATGAAATGTGAATGGTAAATCCATGCGATAAGTCTAGGAAATTTCAATTAAAACTGCATTACATATACCACAATATGTTTCCTCATATTATTTATTACAACTCATGTAATGAATTTGAGGTATAAGCTAGTTTCATTGGATGGACTGGATTAACCCACTTAGAAAATACATATGTTGCATGAACTTTTTTTTTTAACCCAAGTGCACGAATCACACATCTTAATCTTAATATATATAAAAGTATAATAACCGTCACCAAAATACACACATAGTTTCCCGTAAAAAAAAATTTCTAAATTTGAAAATTTTTTGCTAAAAAAATAGTATATTAAATATTTTAGCAATTATTATTTTACATGTGTCATTAATTGCATTGACATTCGTACTATGCTATTAATAACATTAAAATGTTATTTTTCTGTATTATTATTATTCTTTTAATAATTATTGTATTATTTTGAAATCGAAAAATATGTAATGTAATATGAGTGTCAAATTAAAGATCACAGTGAAAAGTTTAATGCAAGCTAACAAGTGAGAGTAAATTGTAAATATATTATCTGTAAAATCATATAAAAAATTAAAGGTAAAGTTTTATTTTATGTTTTTTATATTTTCTCAATATCTAATTCATTTTAAATTATATCATTTAAGTCCTATAATATTATCTATAATTAGTTAACTAAATTCATTTTAGTCATAGATAATTAATTTCTTTTCTGATTTTTCTCATCAAATTAAACTAAATAATAAATAAAAGAATTTTTAATGCAAATCAAATTAAGTTGAATTAATTTTAAAAATGTAAGATATCTTCAATTCATATATCATTTTCACAATATTTTTATTTATTTACTGATTCTGTTCATTTTTCTATTTTTCATTATAAATTTAAATAACTAAAATATGAAAAAAATATATTACAGATTTTGACAATTAGTTCATATAATTTCTATTAAACAATTGATTGATCAGTAATTTTTTATTAAAATAATAATGTAACAATATGAATAAAGAAATTGTTAGTATGAAGAAAGAAGAATCAATTAATGTAAGAATATTTATTAAAATTAATGATTATTTTTTTAGAAAAACACTTGAAATTAATAATTAATGCTTAAAAAATCAAATTATACCAAAAAAGTCTATCCTACACCTCTTTTTGGGAAGAATATAATGAAGAACAATATATGAAAAGAAAAGCGTCGATCTTAAGGAGAATATGTAAGTTAAGTTTTGCACATGTATTGTATTAGCCTAATTTTGTAGTTCAAAAAATTTTTCAGAAAAGAAAATTTCATTTATTGAACATTAATTCTAGAAATAGAGTTGATATGTTCACGGTACAATCTCTAAAATATTTAATTCGTGGCCTGTTTTTTCGTAAAGATGATAAAACAATTCAACGGTTTACAATTTTATTAAAATGTTAAAAAATAATTATATGCAGTAAAAACTGTTGAAATTCTATTTCTTAATTTTATTAACATATATAGACAAAAACACTTACTATATATATTTTATTTATATTCTCATTAACAATTTTTTTTATTGACATATAATTAAATATGTATTTAATTATGTTCAGTTAAATGTATCGCATTTAAAAATTAAAAATTATTAATCACGCGAATGATCTCTTGAGTTGAATTTCACGTTAGTGCACCACTAATCTTAAGGTTGGTTTTCATTTTCGTGCATCGTCAATATTACTCATTTTGTTACATTTATTTATATATAGGACCGTATATATTTAATTTGTTACAATTACTTTATTTTATGTAAATTAGAATATTTTGAGGTTTATTATTTCTATTAACGTTAGTCAAAAATATTTGGACGAAATTTTTTATTTATTCTACACAGGATATATTTGAAAAATTGCATTATTTAATATAAATTTGAGCAAGTGTTTAAATATGTTTTGTCTATAACAAACAATGTATTATTGAAAAAGGTTTTTCAAAATTGATGAGAATTGTAATTTATTTTTATTTTGAGCATTCGTTGATAGTCTACATAATTAATTAAAGAAAATTATGTGTTCAATTCTTTTTTCCCTATCTTGTAATGATATTTACAGTAAAATCATTTCATATTGTTCTTCAGTGCAACGCATGGGTGTTATACTAGTGTAATATAATGGATAAAGAGTCTGTGTATCGTACACACAAGGATTGATATAAGTTATTATTCCAGATTACTAGCCTTAACCGAAAAGGAAAAAATTCAATTTGTATTTGTGAATTAAAATCTATATTAACAAATAAGATAAAAATTTCAAATAAAGGAAACAATGTTGAAAATGTTGTTTTTGTTTTATAAATAAATTAGTTTCACATCCATGCGTTGAACGAACACATTTAATTGTTAAAGTATAATGTACTGACATAGAACAATGAGGAAAAAAAACATAACAAAAGTGATAGCGAAATGAAATAATACTAATAATTTTGAAATATTTAGTTTTTAATTTGTGTTGATGCAGTTAAATTCTTTTATATTTCATCCTTTTCGACTAATTCCAATATGATTGGAGTTTAAAGCGCACTTATTAAGTTATTCTCAATTTAAAATTGATCTCCATTTTCGATCCTTTAATCAATTAATATGTAGATATTTAATTACAATTAAAAGACATATACCAACTCAGAGTCAATACTCAATTACTACAATGTATTCAATTAATGAATCGACATAAAATAAGAATCAATTAATCTGATACCATTGAAGACAAATTCATATTTCAAAAAAAAGAACACCAAGCTTGCCAGGGTCTGGGTACCTCCACTGAATGACAAAGTACTTAACAAATTTGAACTTGTCACTAGTAGAAAAACGCGAAAAAAAAAGGGTTTAGTCGTCGGTTCGTCCAGAACCGACGCCTAAACCCGGTTCAGGCGTCGGTTCATGAAGAACCGACGCGTGAACCGGAGGTTTACGCGTCGATTCTGGTGAACCGACGCGTAAACCTTAGAATTTACGCGTCGGTTCACCAAGAACCGACGCGTAAAGTCTAAACTTTAGGCGTCGGTTCACCACGAACCGACGCGTAAACCTCCGGTTCAGGCGTCGATTCTCGACGAACCGACGCCTATCTCTCTCTCATTCCGCGCATATCTCTCTCTCACTCTCTCTCAACACTTCAACATCGAGCCATCACCACCACCGTGCCTCCACCAACACCGCGACGCCACCAACACCGCGACGCCACCACGAACCCGCCTCCATCTCGTAAGAAATTTACTCTTATATGTGTGTGTGCGTGTATGTATATATATGTGTGTGTGCGTGTGCGTGTGTATCTATATATATATATATATATGTGTGTGTGTGCGCGTGTATGTATGTATATATATATATATATATATATATATATATATATATATATATATATATATATATATATATATATATCAGTGTGTATATATATATATATATAAACACACACATATACATATATATACACACTGATATATACATATATATATATATAAAAAAATGTGAATTATTATATATATATATGTATATATATATTTGGATGTATAAAAATGTGAATTATTTTATATATATATATATATATATATATATATATATATATATATATATATATATATATATATATATATATATATATATATATATGTTATAATTTTGGTATTGCAAATAGTTAATTGATATAATTTGAATTATTGGAATTATATTTAAATTATGCATGAAATGTTAGGTTATGAAATCATACATTGAGCATTTTAGGAATTAAGAATTGATTTTGGATTAATTTTGGAGTGGTTGATGATGTTGAAGTTTGATTTATTGTGTTTGAGTAGTGAATATGTGGAGGTTGAACATTTTTGTTGTATTGTGGCATTTTGATTACAGGTTGGGTAAGTCCAACTTATAGGGGAGACTCTGCCGAAATTACTGTAGGATTTTACAAATAAAAAATGAAGATAATAGTAATTATAGGTGATTTTCACTATCATAGAATTAACCATACTAAATAAATAACTAAACAAAATATACAAGTAAAATTATGAAGTATTCAACGTAATAAATTATCGTATGCATGTGATTTCAATTGTTAATATATAGTTGGTTCAAGTATATAACTATCATTACAAATATTCACTCAAAAGTAATATTTTTTTAATTATATCTTCGCATATAGGTTATTAGATATGGATCGAGATTGGATGTACGGCAGGCGTAATACACATGAATATTTGAAAGGAGTTGAAGAGTTTATGAAATGTGCGGACGAACACATGAGAGAGAAAGGTGAAGCAATGATTTTGTGTCCTTGTTGTGATTGTAAGAATCTGAGAAAGTTTCGTAGTTTTGAGCAAGTGAAGAGTCATTTGATTCGTCGTAGGTTTAAAGAAGGTTATAAACGATGGATATGGCATGGTGAGAGTATGCTTCCTAGGACATGCACTAGTGACGATGAAGGTGGACTGCAGGAGAATAATTTAGGCAATATTGATGAGAATGATGTGGAAAATGACAATAATGATATGATAGACGAAATGATGCGTGATATACAAGGGGAATTCATTGAAAAGCCTCATGTGTTCGATAGCTTGTTCAATGATTCTGAGAAGACTTTGTTTCCTGGATGTAGAAAATTCACAAAATTGTCTGCTGTGTTGAAATTGTATAACTTGAAAGAAAATAGTAGGTGGAGTGATAAGAGTTTCACGGCATTACTGGAACTCTTACGAGAGATGCTTCCGGAGGATAACGAGCTTCCTAGTTCAATTTACGAAGCAAAGAAATTGTTGTGTCCAATGGGAATGGAGATCGAGAGGATACATGCATGTCCAAATGATTGTATACTATATCGAAATGAGTATAAGGACTTGCATCTGTGTCCAAAGTGTGGGGCATCACGGTATAAGCGAAAGAACATGAATGCTAATTCTGAGGATAAGAAAAGCCCTCCGGCAAAGGTGTTGTGGTACCTACCCGTAGTACCAAGATTTAAACGTTTGTTTGCCAATGCAAAGGATGCGAAGAACATGCGGTGGCATGCTGATGGGAGGAAACAAGATGGAAAACTAAGACACGTGGCCGATTCTCCTCAATGGAGGAACATTAATAGGTTGTTTCCTGATTTTGGGGGTGAAGATAGGAATCTTAGGCTTGGACTATGTACAGATGGAATGAACCCGCACGGTAATATGAGTAGTCGACATAGCACTTGGCCAGTTCTTCTAACGATTTACAATCTTCCTCCTTGGTTATGTATGAAGCGCAAGTATATCATATTGTCTTTGTTAATATCAGGGCCTAAACAACCGGGGAATGACATAGATGTTTATCTTGCCCCACTAATTGAAGATTTAAGACTGATGTGGGATGAAGGTGTATCGGTGTTTGATGCACATAGCCAGATGAATTTCACCTTACGTGCTATGATATTTTGCACCGTAAATGATTTTCCCGCATATGGTAACTTGTCAGGTTATACGAACAAAGGACCTAAAGCATGTCCCGTTTGTGAAGAAGACACGATTGATCTTTGGTTGAAAAATTGTAAGAAAAATGTCTTTATGAGTCATAGAAGATTTCTCCCCACTGATCACCCTTATCGAAAGAAGAAGAAGGCATTCAATGGAAAAATTGAGGATCGAGCAGCTCGCTTGCCGTTAACAGGAGGTGAGGTATATGAACGAGTTAAAAATATTGATGTTTTGTTTGGAAAACCTTTTAAGCCTCCTCAAAAGAGTCTTTGGAAGAAGAGGTCCATATTCTGGGATCTACCTTATTGGCAACATTTATTAGTAAGGCATTGTCTTGATGTAATGCACGTGGAAAAAAATGTTTGTGATAGCATCATTGGGACATTGTTGAACGTTCAAGGGAAGACGAAAGATGGTATCAAAGTCAGGAAGGACATGGTAGAAATGGGGATACGGGATCAATTAGCACCGCAAGAGTCCGAAAAACGTACTTATTTACCTCCAGCTTGCTATACTTTGTCCAGAAAAGAGAAAACATGTTTTTGTGAGTGCCTTCATGGTATTAAGGTTCCATCTGGATACTCATCAAACATCAAAAGTCTTGTGTCGATGAAGGACTTGAAATTGGTTGGTATGAAGTCTCATGATTGTCATGTGTTAATGCAACACTTGTTACCAGTTGCAATTCGAGGCATACTTCCAAAACATGTCAGACAAGTCATAATAAAACTTCGTTTTTTCTTCAATGCAATTTGCAGTAAAGTTGTTGACCCAGAGGCGTTGGATGATTTGCAGGCCGATATTGTTATCACTCTATGTCAATTTGAAATGTATTTCCCGCCATCATTTTTTGACGTTATGGTGCACTTACTTGTTCACTTGGTAAGAGAAATTAAGATATGTGGTCCGGTGTTCTTGCGGTATATGTATCCATTTGAGAGATACATGGGTATTTTGAAAGGATATGTCAGAAATCGATTTCGACCCGAAGGCAGTATCATTGAAGGTTATGCCGCTGAGGAGGCTATTGAATTTTGTACTGACTACCTTGATGACGTTGAGACTATTGGTGTTCCTAAATCTCGTCACGAGGGAAGACTCGAAGGTAAAGGGACGATTGGATGCAAATCAATTGTCCCTAGTGTTGAATTGCGAGATAAAGCACACCTCCTAGTATTACAACACCTTTCTCAAGTTCATCCGTATTTGGACGAGCACATGTCCATCCTAAGGCAGCAGAATCCTTCTAAAGGTGAAAGGTGGGTAACTAATCAACACAATCGTTTATTTGCAAAATGGTTCAAAGATAGAGTCATGAAAGAGTTGTCACAAACGTCGAATACCATTGTTGGAACGGTAAAGTGGTTAGCGTATGGTCCTAGCACGATTGTGAGATCTTATGAAGCATATGACATTAATGGGTATACGTTTTACACTAAACGTCAAGATGATAAGAGTGCGGTGCAAAACAGTGGAGTGACACAAGTAGCACTATCAAGAGATTTTTCAAGTTCTAAAGATACAATGCCAATAGATGCCTCGATGTCCTATTATGGTGTCATTGAAGAAATTTGGGAACTTGATTACAGGGAGTTCAAGTTTCCTCTCTTCCAATGTAAATGGGTTGATAATCGACGGGGTGTTCGGGTGGATGAATTAGGTTTCACTTTGGTGGATTTTGGACGGTTGGGTTATCTTGACGAGCCATTCATACTTGCATCACAAGCCAAGCAGGTATTTTATGTTCTTGATCCTGCCGACACTAAGTGGTCAGTGGTCCTTCAAGGCAAGAGACGCATTGTTGGCATTGGTGATGTAGTAGATGAAGAAGATTATGATCACTTTGATGAAACTCCTCCATTTTCTATTGGTATATAAGGGAGTGCAACTTTAGAGGAAGATAACATTGAATCCACTTACATGCGTTGGGATCATGAAGAAGGATTATGGATTGACCGTCGTTCGTGATTATTCATTGTGTGAGTTCATTTATACATTCTCGCATGCATATAACTCTCTTTTGTTCTTTATATATGCTCTATACGTTGTTCATATTAATTGTGTGAGTTCATTTACATATTCTTGCATATAACTTTCTTGTGTTTTTTATATATGCTCTATACGTTGTTAATAATCATTTATTTATATGTGCAGGTACATAGACAATTTTCCCAATATAATGGCCGAGTCTTCACATTCTTCAGATGATCATAGTACTGCCCAAAAAAAAAAGGACAAGAGGGCCAACTATGTGCAAAAACATGAAGAAAGCGGGCCAACAAGTGAATATAATTGAGTTCGATGACAAACATAGGCCGATCGGACCAGGCACGAAGAAATTCAAACATTTTGTCGGATCTTTAGCCCGCATTCATGTTGACATAAACATCAGTGATTGGCACAAAGTCGATCAAGGCCTGAAGGACATGATGTGGGAAGAGATAAATGTACTATCACTTGATACATGGTAAATAATTGAATAGTGAATGTAATTTCTTTATAACACCACATGTTATCATTGTCTTTCAGAAGGAATTCAACATTCTCGATGACCGTCCAAAAAAAAGTGTTATGCGGGTTGCGGGGATGAGATGGAAAGATTTCAAGACAAGGCTGGTTCATAATTTCATTACACATGACCACCCAAAATATACATCTCCTACCCAGCTTTATGATTTCTTGACCGAAGAGCAATGGGAGTTGTTTAAAAAAGAACGACAGACGGAAACATTTCAGGTATATTTAAATGTACGCACGTGTCTTGTTGAGTGAAAACTAAAAACCTGTGATTTATTTCAGGAGAAAAGTAAGAAGGCGAGGGATAGTCAAATGCGGAACGAGCATCCTCATTATTTGGGCTCAGCCGGATATGCGGGGATGAAGCCACATTGGCTAGTAAGTAACCCGCTATCTTCTAGCTCTTCATGTGACATGATTAGCTCCTCAATTGTAAGAGAGGATCGCAGCCTCGATTGGGTTCGAGCTAGATCGAAGAAGAAAGAAGATGGAACGTATTACATCCCCAACGAGAAAACGAGGGGGGTGTTTGATAAAATTGTAAGTATATCTTATCGATTTCTCATATATTCAATTGAAACTTACTTCAATTCTTATATTCAGTTTTCAATTTTTTTAACAGGTAGAAAAAGCTGAGCAAGCCACGCAGGGGACATTTGTGTCGAGTAGACAACATGATATTCTGAGTGAAGCCCTTGGTAAAGAGGATCACTCTGGTAGGGTGAGGGGATATGGCGTGTATGTCCCCACGCGGGATGTTTACGGTCGGCCCGATGATTACCTTAGACGATCGTGTGGGGTCTTGTCAGTAGACGACATTAAAGATATCATCAGGAAGGAGATGGAGGATAGCATCACAGAGCGGGTCAGGCATCAAACCATGTCGGAGATGCAAAGTAAATTTGACAGTATGCAGAGCGCGTACCATAGTATGCAGAGTAAATATGATGCCATCCTCCAGCGCTTGGGCCTCAATGTTGATGCCGAGGTGGAGGTAACTGCACAGCCCCGACCACCAACTCGAAGTAGTTGCCACTCTGTGAATCCAGACCCATTTGATGGTCTTCAGGTACTTACCCATAAAGTATTTAGTTTTTTTAGTATTGCTTTTTTTTTTTAAATGGAAAGGCCTGACATATATGTTGAAAAATAGAAGCCGATTCCCTGTCGTCTCGCCGTATTTGTTGATGGTGACAAGTAAATAGTGGCCAGCGGGATGGTTTATCCGTCCGGACCCGAGACTGTGGTGCATCATCAACCACTCTGGCTTGATCATGTGAAGGTGTCCGTTGACCATGTTATAGATGGTGCAGAAGCGTTCTATCTTCCAGCGCCATCTCAGCACCACACCACGGTGGGGGAAGCTATTGGATGTTTTTTCCAATGGCCTAAGGAGTTGGTGATTTTTGGAGAGGTAATAAAATCGAGTTATATAAAAGTTTATGTCAATATTAATTTCTTTTAAATTTGTATCAGACGTGTTATAATGACAAAAATTGTCTTATTGCAGGAAGAGGCCCCAAAAAAGATCGTAAAAAAATCTAATAAAGGGAAAAGGCCTCAGAGTTTTGAAATGTCATCTACCCAGCGACCTGCGATAGTCGACGATGAGACTTTACTACGTCTGGGTGATAAATGCAAAATGTTAAACACCCTGGTCCTTCAATTTCCTGTTGGTGATGACTTCTATCAGGTGCCCGTAGATGCCTCCATCTTCAATTGTACGTTCGAGGATGGTATTTTTGTTACAGTCGCAGACATTACCGATCTGCTTAAAATGCAATGGTTGGATACATCTATCCTACAAATATTTGCATTGTAAGACTTCTGATCACAAATTACAACATCAATTTATATCATTGTTCGATCTCTATTTATTGGTGTCATTATTATTAGGTACCTTCATGAGTTATGTCAGGATTACGGTATTGATTCAATTGGATTCATGTCTCCGTCACACATTGCGTCGGTGTCGGTAAGAACAAATGCCAATAGTGTTGTAAATTATATGGACGAGACCATGAGGGCAATGCAAACAAAGAAATTCATTCTAGCACCGTATTTTCAGGAGTAAGACCATTCTCTCTTGTTAATAGTTAATTTTTTTTTTTTTTTTGTAATTTCAAAAGCACATATTTGAATTTGTATTTACATGTTCATAATACGTAGGAACCACTGGATGTTGCTAGTGATTTCTCCTCAGAAGAGTACGGTGTACTTATTGGATTCAGCTAGTGCATTTAAGCGTGACTTAGATATCAAGCCGCTATTGAATACGTAAGTTATGATAATTTTCATGAAATAATTGTGGAGTTGTGGTGAAATTGATTGTGGAGTTGTGGTTTCACTTTGATGAATATATGTTGTGATTGTTGAGAAGTTGTGATAGATTCTATAGCAACGCGTCTATTTACAGGTTGAATAAGTTCAATTTATAGGGGAGACTCTGCCAAAATTTTTATAGAAAACTTAGTTTTTGTATTTATTTATTTTGTAACTGGTTCGAATAATTTAATTCAATTTTAGGGCTTTCAAACTATACTGGACACAAGGAGGCATTAGGATAAGAGCCAATACAACGTGGCTAAAAATAAAGGTATGAAAACACATATTTAAAATATATTACAAATCTTTGAATTATTTTCATATTCTATTTAGTGTGATTATTAATGTTTGTTTTCATTGTGAAAATCTCAGTATCCTCAACAGCCCGGAGGTTCTGAGTGTGGCTACTACGTCATGAAAAATATGTATGAGATAGTCACTGAACACTTTTAGCGTCCGTCGTTGGAAAATGTATAAGTTATTGAACATGATAATTTTTAATTATTCCTTCATATTTTATTACAAAATAACTGATAATTCATTTTGATTATTTGTAGGCATTTAAAGAGTATTACTCAACGGAGGAAATTGCTGAAATTCAAAACTTATGGGCTAAATACTTCGTCGATAGGTGTGTGTAAATCGATGTGTATTCAAACTTCTATTTACTCAATTACATGTGACATTAACAATCTTGTAAATATAATTATTTCTCATTTATTTAACATTATTTTAATTATGTCGATTATATACATATTTGATGATGTGCATGTGGAAAATGTTCAGTCCACGTTTAGGTGATTGCAGGTCATGATCGACCTGCAGTGATCTGGATCATTGCAGGTGACGTCCAGGTCATTGCAGGTGACATCTAGGTCATTGCAGGTCATGACCTGCAGTGGCCGGGTCATTGCAGGTCATGACCTGCAGTGGCCTGGGGTCATTGCAGGTGACGTCCAGGCCAATGCAGGCATGGCCTGCAGTGGCCTGGGTCATTGTATTTTACTCTATAGGCAAATGAATTTCGTGAAAAAAAAAAAAAAAAAATTTAGGCGTCGGTTGTAATCCAAAACCGACGCCTAAAGTTTAAACTTTAGGCGTCGGTTGTAATGAAAACCGACGCATAAAAAAATTTTTTTTTTTTTTTTTTTTTTTCAACTTTACGCGTCGGTTTATCAACAACCGACGCGTAAAGATAGCATTTACGCGTCGTTTTACAACCGACGCGTAAAGTCTTTACTTTACGCGTCTACTTCATACGCGTCGCCACAAAACCGACGCCTAATCTCTTAAATAACCGACGCGAAAGACTGTGGGAATTTGCGGGAAATAGTGGCGCCTCAGATTTGGGAATTCTCGGAAATGTCCAGCAGACGACGTTGGAGGTGGTGTATGATGTTGCAGGAGGGAAGTTAGGATTTGCACCTGGAGGATGTTAAAGAACATATGCTTATATATTCACATAAAGCAATTAATATAGTGTGTGATAATAAAATTAGATTGAAAAGATTCAGTCAAAGAAATATGCAAGTGTCAAAAAAAACTTGCTGATAATAATAGATGTATAAATGTAACTTAAGCTTATGTGTAATGGATGTAAGCAGGAAAATTGCTCTTTTCTTCAAAATCAATCGGTTAGAAAAATATTCATGCAAAATTTTTTATTGGATCACTTAATTCATTAATTGTTTTTTTAATGGTCGAAATATTAAAGATAAAGGAAAGTTAAAAGTACGAACCATGTATGGAAAGAACTGTGAATATCAAGTTCTATAAAAAAAAATGAACATGATAATTTCTGTATGAAATGTGAATGGTAAATCCATGCGATAAGTCTAGGAAATTTCAATTAAAATTGCATTACATATACCACAATATGTTTCCTCATATTATTTATTACAACTCATGTAATGAATTTGAGGTATAAGCTAGTTTCATTGGATGGACGGGATTAACCCACTTAGAAAATACATATGTTGCATGAACTTTTTTTTTTAACCCAAGTGCACGAATCACACATCTTAATCTTAATATATATAAAAGTATAATAACCGTCACCAAAATACACACATAGTTTCCCGTAAAAAAAAATTTCTAAATTTGAAAATTTTTTGCTAAAAAAATAGTTTATTAAATATTTTAGCAATTATTATTTTACATGTGTCATTAATTGCATTGACATTCGTACTATGCTATTAATAACATCAAAATGTTATTTTTCTGTATTATTATTATTATTCTTTTAATAATTATTGTATTATTTTGAAATCGAAAAATATGTAATGTAATATGAGTGTCAAATTAAAGATCACAGTGAAAAGTTAAATGCAAGCTAACAAGTGAGAGTAAATTGTAAATATATTATCCGTAAAATTATATAAAAAATTAAAGGTAAAGTTTTATTTTATGTTTTTTATATTTTCTCAATATCTAATTCATTTTAAATTATATCATTTAAGTCCTATAATATTATCTATAATTAGTTAACTAAATTCATTTTAGTCATAGATAATTAATTTCTTTTCTGATTTTTCTCATCAAATTAAACTAAATAATAAATAAAAGAATTTTTAATGCAAATCAAATTAAGTTGAGTTAATTTTAAAAATGTAAGATATCTTCAATTCATATATCATTTTCACAATATTTTTATTTATTTACTGATTCTGTTCATTTTTCTATTTTTCATTATAAATTTAAATAACTAAAATATGAAAAAAAAAATATTACAGATTTTAACAATTAGTTCATATAATTTATATTAAACAATTGATTGATCAGTAATTTTTTATTAAAACAATAATGTAACAATATGAATAAAGAAATTGTTAGTATGAAGAAAGAAGAATCAATTAATGTAAGAATATTTATTAAAATTAATGATTATTTTTTTAGAAAAACACTTGAAATTAATAATTAATGCTTAAAAAATCAAATTATACCAAAAAAGTCTATCCTACACCTCTTTTTGGGAAGAATATAATGAAGAACAATATATGAAAAGAAAAGCATCGATCTTAAGGAGAATATGTAAGTTAAGTTTTGCACATGTATTGTATTAGCCTAATTTTGTAGTTCAAAAAATTTTTCAGAAAAGAAAATTTCATTTATTGAACATTAATTCTAGAAATAGAGTTGATATGTTCACGGTACAATCTCTAAAATATTTAATTCGTGGCCTGTTTTTTCGTAAAGATGATAAAACAATTCAACGGTTTACAATTTTATTAAAATGTTAAAAAATAATTATATGCAGTAAAAACTGGTGAAATTCTATTTCTTAATTTTATTAACATATATAGACAAAAACACTTACTATATATATTTTATTTATATTCTCATTAACAATTTTTTTTATTGACATATAATTAAATATGTATTTAATTATGTTCAGTTAAATGTATCGCATTTAAAAATTAAAAATTATTAATCACGCGAATGATCTCTTGAGTTGAATTTCACGTTAGTGCACCACTAATCTTAAGGTTGGTTTTCACTTTCGTGCATCGTCAATATTACTTATTTTGTTACATTTATTTATATATAGGACCGTATATATTTAATTTGTTACAATTACTTTATTTTATGTAAATTAGAATATTTTGAGGTTTATTATTTCTATTAACGTTAGTCAAAAATATTTGGACGAAATTTTTTATTTATTCTACACAGGATATATTTGAAAAATTGCATTATTTAATATAAATTTGAGCAAGTGTTTAAATATGTTTTGTTTATAACAAACAATGTAATATTGAAAAAGGTTTTCCAAAATTGATGAGAATTGTAATTTATTTTTATTTTGAGCATTCGTTGATAGTCTACATAATTAATTAAAGAAAATTATGTGTTCAATTCTTTTTTCCCTATCTTGTAATGATATTTACAGTAAAATCATTTCATATTGTTCTTCAGTGCAACGCATGGGTGTTATACTAGTGTAATATAATGGATAAAGAGTCTGTGTATCGTACACACAAGGATTGATATAAGTTATTATTCCAGATTACTAGCCTTAACCGAAAAGGAAAAAATTCAATTTGTATTTGTGAATTAAAATCTATATTAACAAATAAGATAAAAATTTCAAATAAAGGAAACAATGTTGAAAATGTTGTTTTTGTTTTATAAATAAATTAGTTTCACATCCATGCGTTGAACGAACACATTTAATTGTTAAAGTATAATGTACTGACATAGAACAATGAGGAAAAAAAAACATAACAAAAGTGATAGCGAAATGAAATAATACTAATAATTTTGAAATATTTAGTTTTTAATTTGTGTTGATGCAGTTAAATTCTTTTATATTTCATCATTTTCGACTAATTCCAATATGATTGGAGTTTAAAGCGCACTTATTAAGTTATTCTAAATTTAAAATTGATCTCCATTTTCGATCCTTTAATCAATTAATATGTAGATACTTAATTACAATTAAAAGGCATATACCAACTCAGAGTCAATACTCAATTACTACAATGTATTCAATTAATGAATCGACATAAAATAAGAATCAATTAATCTGATACCATTGAAGACAAATTCATATTTCAAAAAAAAAAAAAAAAAAAAAAAAAAAAGAACACCAAGCTTGCCAGGGTCTGGGTACCTCCACTGAATGACAAAGTACTTAACAAATTTGAACTTGTGGAGATTCAAACCTATGACATTTACATTGTCAACATTTGCGAATGCACAATCTTTTCCACATGGGTTATATCCTAGGGGCAAAACAAATTCATATTAACTTGTACGAAACGTGATAACACAATAACGTAGGAAATTACATTTTAAGTTTTAAGTTTACGAGCCATATCTACATCTATACATATGAAGAGAGAATATAAAATATAAAAAATCAATTTCGCTTCCAAAAAAAAAAAATTAAAAAAAAAATGGAATTGATGCATTAATATTGTTATATTATTTATTGTCATATAGCATTGACATGTACATTTTTTAGATTATTGAACATTATACATATTTTAATAGTATTACATTTTGACCTATTATCTTGATTTCAAATGACTTGTTTGGATTGAAATGTCAAACCATATGCATGAATTTTTTGTTGGATATTGGTTAATAAATCGAGAATTGAAAATCGATTAAAGTGACTTCGTGTCGACTTCGGCCAAATACTCAAAAGCTCGGCTCAATCCGTTTAGGCAAAATTGTTTGTCACTTCGCCGCTTCGGGGCGCACAAACGAGGATCGACCTGCCCCGGTCAGGTCGCGGGGGTCGAGGGGGCAGCGCCCCCCGTGGGGGCTCGGGGGCAACGCCCCCGAAAGAGAATTTTGATTTCTCTGCATGTGTTGAAGGGTATATTTGACATTTCGAAAACCAATATCGGATGAATGAGAAATTACAAAAAATGACGAAAATCAGGTCAAAATATTTGACCGTGCGACCACACGTCAATTTTATTTTCGGGTTTTTGAGTTAAACCGTGTGACCGCACGGTTGTCCGGCCAAAAGACACATTTTCGTAAAGGTGCATTGTTTGGAAATGGTGCATGGTTTGGGCCTCAACCACTTCGTCCACACCCTTTAATGGTCTATATATAGGACCCTTTGGGTGTCCTATTCCTCACTTTTTTGATATGCAAAACATCTCAACATCCTCACTTCTCTCCAAAATCAAATCATTTCATTTGTTTTAATAATCTTTCATTTGCATCATTTGGAGCACATAAGACAAATTTGGTTCGTTGTACTTGTGTTTTGGAGTGCTACAAACACAAATGAAGCCGTTGTATCTTGGGAGTCGATTGCCGTTATCCGTAGGCACCGTTGCGGGGCAAATTCAACTTAAGGACAAAGAGTCCAACTCTTTCCTCGACTTTGTCCTTCTTCTTCTTCTTCTTCTTATTTGTGTTTTTCCTTACCGTTACTCTGTCCAAATTTCGGCTTGGATTTACAAACTTTCAATATTTGGCGTCAGTATTCACAAATCCACCCAACATTTTTTAACGTCACATCTTACTAAAAAAACTAAAGAGGACAATTTATGGAAATCATAAAAGGTTAAATCATATTGTAACGATTTCATATGTTATCTATATAGTATTACTTATGATGGAAAAAATATATTATATATAAGAAATAATAAATATTTTGTTAAATATGAGATATTGGTCAATTTATTATTATTTATATACGTGCAATTTTATAGTTCTAATGTAGAACAATCGGATTAACATTAACTGCAATTTCAAAATTGACTATCAAACACATCCAAATGTTTTATATAAAAAAGCAATATTAAAAAAGGTTGTATTAATAAAAACTCTAATGCAAAAATCCCTACTGAAATCAGGTGTATTAAATGCATTAAAGTTATGATTAAAAACAATTTAATTTTTAGTTTAAGTGAAAATATTAATTAAATGACAGATTTAAACAATTTGTAGTCAATTTGGATAAATAAGCGTAGGATACTGTGGAGTAAATTGGATTATTTTCGGAGAATGTGTGTTTGAGATGAGATTGAAAAGTGTGTAAGAGTTGGGTCCCAATAAAATTGTATTTAAAAATTAGTCTGAGATGACAAAAATTTCTAGAACCAAACAGGGGCTAATAAAATAAAATAAAAACGTCTATCATATATGTTGATAAAAATAATTGAGTAAATTAACCAATAAGGTTCAATTCGGTCATATTGTAACAATTTTAAATGAATTTATTTATGATTTTCGAGGTAAAATATGTGGGTAAAAAGTGAAGAAAGAAAATATGTTCGGATAAAAACTCATCAGGAAAATTGTGTTATTTATAAAATATTTTACAAACTGTAATAAGTACGTTAAATAACAAAGGCTAAGTGAGAGAAATAATGAAAATTCGACTGTAACTGTATAAAAAAAATTCGTCAAACCAAACAGGACTTAAACTAATTATAGCTCAATATCATTCCACTCAACCTCCCTCATTTCACTCAAATCTCCCGCCGCACTGTATTGTCTCTCAAGCTTCACCAATTTTCAATTCAATATCACTCCTCACAAAACTATCTCTACCCCTACTATTCCTCACACACAAGGAACTAGAGGTGAGCGTGGATGGAATTCGATCGATTTTTTGTCCAATCCAAACTCAACCCACTATGTTAGGGTTGATAAAAAATCAATCCAACCCAACTACGAGTTTAAACCCAACGCAACCAAGTTTCGGCCGGATTGGGTCTGGTTGGACGGTTTGGGCTTTGGCCCAATTGGAAAAAAATCTTGAAAAAGAAAAAAAAAGTCCATGAATCAATCATTAATTCAAATCAATTATATACAATACAATAACCCCTAATACAATAAATTGAATACTTACTAAAATTAAAATATGTTCAATCAATATTTAAATAAGTTAAGTTTCATCAAAATAAAAAATAAAAAAAAAAGATTTTTTATTCAGGTCGGGTCGGGTCGGGTTTTTCATCCAACCCACAACCCGATATAACCTGAATAAAAAATTTAAACAGAACACAAAATCCAACCCAATTTTCATGAAAAATCGACCCAAATTGATCGGGTCTGGTCGGTTTTGACGGGTTTGATCGGTTAATGCCCACTTCTACAAGGAACCCACAAATAAACCCTATGCCGCAATCCGATTTCAAGCCCTTCTTCATTCCAACGATCTCTGACACAATTCCACTACTTCAATGTTGTCGAAGCTGTTCATGAATGATGATGATGTAGTCTAGTCAGCGCCATCAGATAGATCCAATGACGAGAGATCACAAGATTCGCCCCCGGATGACTGCTCACTCCGCTTGGATCTATCTGTTGGACTTTTTACCCAAAATAATTTATGAGGCAAATTTATTGTTTTCGGGTGTACATATCTCATGGGCTGGAGGGGGAGATTATTGGGTTTAAAAGTTTTTGTGCCTATCTTATTTTAAATTTAAAGAGTCCAGCCCATATTAATTATAAAATGAAAGATGGAGGACCTTGGTTGCAATTTCAAAGGAGATTCCATTTAACCTATTTCATTTGAATTAAAAACGTCACTTGCCGGGAACATTTTCTCACGTGAACAGAGGCGGGGAAGAAAAGGGCAGCAGCTGGGTCTTTTTGCCCTGAAATGGAGGAGTAAGGTTTTTTCACTGTTTACATACATGTATGGTAGAGTTAGGAATATAAATGGCAGCCTATATAATGTTGGAAGAAATTTTATTTTGATTGGGATTCTTCTTCCTAAATGTTGGGATTTTCTAAGTATTATCTTAGAATGGATTAGGTGCTATTTATTCTCTATTATTGTTGATTGTTGGATTTCACCTATTGTATTAGATAATGTATATTGTGGTTACTAAGATTAATTCTTAAAGGTGTGTGTATTAGGTTACCTCTAAATTTAAGGCAAAAATCTAGGGATTAAAAATATTGTATTCCTATTATTTAGTGATAGTGGAATTTTTCGGTTTGCCCTGTCGATTTTCCCTTCTCATTGGAGTGTTTTACGACATTAAATAATTATTGATGTTATCGGATTGACTTTTTTGTGTTTGGTTGATTTGGGGTGGGAAAAATTGATTTTTCTCAATAGTGGTATCAGAGCTAAATGTTCAAACTCAGGGATTATTGCGAAGATGCTGATGAGTTCCAAGTTTGAGGTAGAGCAATTTGACGGAAAGAATAATTTTAATATTTGGAAAAGTACAGTTGAAGACGTTTTTGTACAACAGGGACTTTACAAAACTTTGCAAAGTAAGATTTCAAAAGGGATGAAAGATGAAAATTGGGAAGAGCTGGAAGCAAAGACTGTCAGTACAATTAGATTGGCTCTTGCACCTGAGGTAAAGTATAATGTTTTGAATGAGAAATCTACTTCTAAGTTATGGAAAACGTTAGAAGATTTATATATGTCTAAATCCCTAACAAATAGACTTTACTTGAAAAAACAATTTATGAGTTGAAAAAAGATGATGATGTTGATGTTAGGGACCATTTGAATAAGTTTAGTAAGTGCTTGACTGAGTTGTTGAATGTGGATGTTAAAATTGAGGATAAAGATAAGGCAATTATTTTATTGTCTTCCTTGCCCAAATCATATGAGACGTTGGTGACTATTTTGTTAGTTGGTAAATCTACTTTGACGGTGAACGAGGTTTCGACTGAAACAGCCAACATGAAGAAGCCAAGTGGTAATGTGAATGGTGATCGGGTTCTGTTGACTACTTCTGATAATAAGTATGGTCGAGGTGAATCTCGAGGAAGAAATTATGGTTAGAGGGATCGTTCTCAATCTTGTCCAAGGAGAGACAAGGAGTGCTATTATTGTCGAAAGAATGGTCACGTTAGAAGAGATCGTGAAGAATTGACAAAACATCTGGAATCGAGGAGAAAAGGTAAAGAAATCTTCAAGAATTCAGATTCTACAAATGTGGTGAAGGAAAATTATGATCATGGAGATGTTTTATGTGTTGCTAATGATGAAATTCTAGTTAATGATTCATTTCTAGATTCTAGATGCTTTTATCACATGTGTCCAAATAGAGATTGGTTTGAGAATTATAAGTCATGTGATAAGTGTTATGTTTTTATTGCTGATAATCAAAAAACTTGAAGTCAAGGGTTCAGGTACTGTTATGTTTTTATTGCTGATAATGAAAAAACTTGAAGTCAAGGGTTCAGGTACTGTGAAGGTTAAAATGCTTGATGGCGTGGTGAGAAGAATAACATGTGTTTTGTATGTCCTAAGATTGAAGTGAAGTTTAATATCATTGGGAGCATTGGACACGTTGGGTTATGAATATTCTTCCAGAGGTGGTGTGATGATTGTAAAGAAAAATTATGCGCCAATAATTAGAGGTGAAAATATTGGTAATTTGTACAAGCTAATAGGGAAGACAATTTTAGGTGGAGCTGCCAGGTTGGAGTCGCACCGAGGGGAATATTCTACTATTGCTAAAGTTTGTGAAGTGTCCAAGATGAGATATGTGACCAATGATGCAAAAGTTGAAGAAAGTAGTTCGAAGACGTCAAAACGAAAGGTGACGTTTCATGAATCTTTGAATATTGTTCATACTTATTAGAATTTTGCATCAAGGTGGAGATTGTTGGGTTTAAAAGTTTTTAGGCCTATCTTATTTTAAAGTTAAAGATTCCAACCTTTATTAGTTATAAAATGAAAGATGGAGGACCTTGGTTGCAATTTCAAAGGAGATTCCAATTAACCTATTTCATTTGAATTAAAAAGGTCACTTGTTGGGAAAATTTTCTCATATGAAAAGAGGAGGGGAAGACAGCAGCTGGGTCATTTTGGCCTGAAATGGAGGAGTAAGCTTTTCTCACTGTTTACATACACATACAATAGAGTTAGGAATATAAATGGCAGCCTATATAATGTTGGAAGAAATGTTATTTTGATTGGGATTCTTCTTCCTAAATGTTGGGTTTCTCTAAGTATTATCTTAGAATGGATTATGTACTATTTATTCTCCATTATTGTTGATTGTTGTGTTCCATCTATTATATTAGATGATATATATTGTAATTTCCAAGATTAATTCTTAAAGGTGTGTGTATTGGGTTACCTCTAGATTTAAGGCAAATATCTAGAGAAGAAAAATATTGTATTCCTATTATTTGGTAATATTGGAATTGTCGGTTTGCTCCGTCAATTTTTCCTTCTCATTGGAGGGTTTTACGATGTTAAATAATTATTGGTGTTTTCGCATTACGATATTCTATTGTTTGGATTGACTTGTTTGTGTTTGGTTGATTTGGGGTGGGAAAAATTAATTTTTCCCAACACTATCGCGACTGATTTTGCTTCACCCTGGCTTCTGCTCAAGTTTTTGCTTCCCTATCATATCTCGAAAACTAATAGCAAGGAATTTCTTCAAAATTGCGAAGTCAAATGAATCAAAAATCCTGGCAGCAATGTTGAGGAGCTGTGCCTAAAGGAAGACGAATCTGTACATCGGTGAAAAAGGGGGTTCCAGTGAGTGTTTCAGCAGCAAAAACATAGGTACTTAGAAGAAATCGGACGGTGCTGATGAGGAAGTCCTTGAGGTAATCGACGATGCCTTCAATTAAAATCACGGATCTCGCCGAAGATGAAGTCTTCAGACACTCGAAAAAGAAAATTGTTGTGGCATGTTTAGGGTTTTCACCGTCAAGTCGGTCGACTTACCTTCGGAGCTTGGCGGATGGGTCGACCCAGGCAATGACGTATGCCTGCATTTGACGCATTCGTTGACATTCTTGAACCATTTTTTCATATGCATTTTATTCAATAATTGAGAAGTTCTATCAAGAAAGATAGGATTGAAATCTTTAATTCTCTTGATATGATTTAGTGACTACAAATTTTCATCAACAAACGAATTTGGAGAGAGGGGGAAAGATTTAAACAATAACCGTGCATTAAAAAAAAAAAGCTACCCACTGGAAAATAACTTCTACGAAAACTACGAGAAAAAATAAAAAAAAATATTAAAATTCAGAATCTTTGACAATTGAGATTCTGATCAAAATTAATTGGTCAAAATCTCAGTTGTTTATATATATATATATATATATATATATATATATAGATGAGAAAAATATGCTAGGATCTAGTATCCACTTTTATTTCTATCTTTCATATCTTGATTTAAATGTTTAATAATAATCCATGGGTTATGAAAATTAATATTTCTAATTTGTTTAAAACCCTCTTTCGCACTATGAATTAAAACAAATTCGTATATGTATCCTGCTTATATTTCTATGACAAATACAAACAAATAGGCAAGCATTAGTGATTCATAATCAATTAAAGATTAAACAAAACATAGGGATATATTTCTATCCTATATCAGGCTTTATGACAATTAAAACAAGTCTAAAAAATTCCTAATCTTTCGAAGTTAAGAACACGTTACAAAATTCATACATTAATTGGCCAAATAATTGTAGAAATATTAAAGATAGATTTAGCCCCTGGTTGATTCTCATTCTTTCTATCTCATTTTTCTATGGTACTCAATCTACACCACATCTTACTTTTGTCCTATAATTTTTTACTTTTCAATTCAATCTATACCACACAATTTCTCAAAAACTCAACTTTTTCCAAAAATAATGGGAATCAAACAAGCACTTGTTGTTCAAACTCATAAATTGTATTAAATTAAACACAAATCAAAACATAAAATCTTGAAAACAAAAGCTTCATCCAGATACTAACATAATTTAAAAGGTCTAGTTACATAATTGAAGGTATACAACAAGAAGGATTTTATGGAATTCATCACCCGGATATAGAAATTAATCTTCTTGAAGTAGAAACCTTGAATCTTGACTTAAGCCTTGTTTTTTCAATAATTGTATATAATATGATGGTAGAATGGTGTAGAATGATCCCCAATTTCGTGCAACACATCCTCTTTATATGGGTAAGGGAAGATGAAGAAAACACTCTACAATATTTTCCTCATCCTCACAACTTCTTCAGCACAAAGAAATAACAACAAACGTGTTTTCTCTCTCTCCCTCCCCTCCCAATTAGCTGCTATTTTGTTTTCCTTTTTCTTTGGCTGCCTTCTTTAATCTGTCGGATGTGTATGTATATAATAAAATCATGTCAAAAACCTTACCTAATTGTAATTGACTTCTCTTTATTATTTTCCTTATATAATAATACCAATATTATTATTTTCCTTTTCTACTAGGTATTATATATAAAAAGAAAATATTTACGATTTAATTTGACCACTTTTCATTTTCTTGTCAAATAAGGATTCTTTGTTCTATAAAAATTTTGGTCAAGCCCAACAATCTCCACTTTGACCTTAAATCTTATTAAGCATGAACCGTATTCAAAGATTCATTAAACATCACCTTTCATTTTGACATCTTTGAACTACATCTTCAACCTTCTTGTCATTGGCCATAGATCCCGTCTTGGCCACTTCACAAACTTTAGCAGTGGTAGAAGACTCCCCTTGGTGCGACTCGAATATGGTAGCTCCACCTAAAATTATCTTCCCTAATAGCTTGTACAAATTACCAACTTTTTCACCATAATTATTGGCAAATAATTTTTCTTTACAATTATCACACAACTTCTGGCAGAATATTCGTAACCCAATGTGTCAAATGCTCCCAACGATATTAAACTTTGCTTCATCTTGGGACATACAGAACACCCGTTATTCTTCTCATAACCCCATCAAACATATTCACCTTTACAGTACCCAAACCTTTGACTTCGAGTTTTTTATTATCAACCACAAAAACATAATGCTTATCACATGACTTATAATTCTCAGACCAATCTCTATTTGGACACATGTGATAAAAGCATCCAAAATCTAGAAACCAATCACTAACTAGACTCTTATCATTAGCAACACATAAAACATTGCCATGTCATAATTTTCCTCCCCTACATTTGTAGAATCTGAATTCTCTGAAAATTCTTTTATTTTTCTCTTTGATTTCAGATGTTTCGTCAATTCTTCATAATCTCTTCTAACGTGACCCTTCTTATGAAAATAATATCACTCCACGTCTCTCCTTGAAATGGATTGAGAACGATCTCTCATACCATAATTTCTTCCTCACGATTCACCTCTACCATACCTATTATCAGAAGTGGTTAACAAGACCCGATCACCATTCACATTACCACTTGGTTTCTTTATGTTGGCTATCTCTAGCAAAACAATTGAAACCTCGTTAATTGTCAAAGTAGATTTACCAACTAACAACGTGGTCACCGTATCATATGATTTGGACAAGGAAGACAAAAAAATAATCGCCTTATCTTCATCCTCAATTTTAACATCAACATTCAATAACTCTCTCACGCACTTATTAAACTTATACAAGTGGTCTCTAACATCAATATCATCTTCCATCTTCCACTCATATAATTGTTTCTTTAAATAAATCCTATTAGGTAGGGACTTAGACATATATAAACCTTCTTGCATTCCATAACCTAGAGTAGATTTCTTGTTCAAAACACAATACTTTACCTCAGGTGCAAGAGTCAATTTGATTTTACTGATTGTCTTCGCTTTTAATACTTCCTAATCTGCATCTTTCATCCCTTCGACCTCTTACCTTGCAAAGCTTTGTAAAGTCTATGTTGCATGAGAACATCTTCAACTGTACATTTCCAAATATTAAAATTATTCTTTCCGTCAAATCGCTCCACCTCAAACTTTGAACATGTCATCATCTTCATAATTTTCCCATAGTTTGAACTTTCAACTCTGATGCCATTATTGGGAAAAATAAATTTTTCCACCCAAAATCAACCAAATGCAATGGAAACACAAAAACACAAAATAATTGGCAAAAGAGAAATAAAAAATTTTAACGCGCCTTCGTTGTCAGTCAAAAACCACAGAAGAAGAATACTTTTATTGATAAGAAAAAAAATACTAAATATAATATTTTTCTCACCCTCAGAACTTCTCCCAACACAGAGAAATAACAACAAAAGTGTTTTCTTTCATTTCCTCTCTCGCCAACTCTTTTCTTTCTCTCTCACTGACTTACGAAGTTCGTCTCTTTTCCTTCCAATTGGCTGCTCTTTTCTTTTTTCTTTTTCTTTGGCAGCTTTCTTTAGTCTGTCTCGTCTGTGTCTGTGTGTGTGACAAAATCATGCCAAAAACTAATTGAATTCTCTTTATTATTTCCTTTATATAATACCACCAATAGTATTCTTTTCCTTTTCCACTAGGTTTTATATATATAAAGGAAATATTCTTAATTTAATTTGACCACTTTTCCTTTTCTTGTCAAATAAGAATTTTTTATTCCATAAAATTTTTTGTCAAACACAACTGAAGAATCCTTGTTCAATTGGGAAAAGATCTCAAAAATTTTGTAAATCAAAGAAAATCGAATTCTAGGTGCACCAACAACCAAGTGATCATTTGGTAGAAATCAAGGCGATCGCTTGGTTATAACCATGTATATTCTGCATTGATTTATGTTAAGTAGGAGATCACTCGGCGATTGCTTGGTTCAACACAATTCCTTTACTTTTGGACTTTTGATTTCCTACAAGTTTGTCCTTGGTCTTTATTGCCAACTGGTCCTTCGTCTTCTGGGTTTATATACTTGAGCCCTTGAATTTCTGAATTTCTTCAATTAAGTCATCTGTCTCTTGATTTCTTCAATTAAAAGTCGTAGCTTCTGAATTCTTTCAATTTAGCTCTAGTGTGATTCTTGATTGGTCTTATCATCGTCCAATTTGTATAATTAAGTCCAAATTGCTATCCAAATGATCTTTATTTGCCTTAATTGCTCCACTTTCTCAACTTTAGGAGAAAAATTGAAACAAACACAATTATCAATTAAATCAGTAGAATTTATTCTTAAATGATAATATAATATCCTAATTTTAACATCTTAATAAATGCTCAAAATGCACTTATCGATAGCAAATCTATTTTCCTTTTATTTCTTAATTTTGGGTCTATCAAGAGTTCGAATATAAAACAAGTGACATATTTCAAGAGATCAAAAATATTTTTGATTAGCCTCTCTTTGGAAAAATTTGTTTATAAACGGTCACATGACAATATTTCATTTGACAATTTTTATAAAAAAAAAACTTAACAATTTCGATTGGTCAAATATTTTCTCCAACCACTTTTTACTTTAAAAAAAAAAAAATGGACCAACGAAATTTCGTCATGTTGCTATTAATAAATAATATTTTTAAACATCGTATCAAACATTTTACCAAACAAAATCTTAGTGCCTATTTGGTAATGTGATTTTTAGAAGTGTTTTTTTTTTATGAATGTGTGGTTTAAAAATGTTTGAAAAGTCAGAAATTGTGAGCTTGACTAAGAATGAATTGTTGCAATTAAATTTGAAAAGTTGAGGTAAAAAAAAATCACATTACCAAACGTACTCTTAGTTATTATTGAGTTGTGCTAATTCTAGCCAATAAAGCATGACTAGAAATTGCATCTCCAAACACATATACAATTGAGCTGATCCAAGTGGGGAAAAAAAGGGAAAAAATATCGAAATAGAAGTAATAATGCAATGTTCAATTTTTCATATTCCAAGTTGATGAGGGTCTGGTACCATTCATTGAACTGATAAAGTGCCTAACAAATTCGAATCTGCGATCTCTACACTGCTAACTTTTGTAGATCCCAACATTTCAATTTGTCATATTTATGCATGGATAGTAACTTGTTCACTTGCATTTCTTTATAATAATAATTATTATAATAATTTTATTTGTTACAATAAAATTTGTTTGTTTCCTTCGGTTGAAGCAGAACTAAACGGCCTCATTTCCAACACTAAACTGTTTGATGATAACTTGCTTATAAACAAATTTATAAATAAAATATTTTTTGAAATCACTTTTTCAATATACGCATTTTTTCGAATCACTTTTTGACCAAATATTTAATTCAAAAATATCGCATTTTTTATTTATAAAAAAAAAATGTCTACAGACAAATTAAGGCTTATCGTAGACTCAAACGCATTTTTCTAATGCCTCCATATATCTAGTAGCTGCAATGTTTGTAACATATGCACACAGTTTCGCTCTTCTATCTGTGACGGATAGGTGAGCAAAAAACCCAACTGATAAGTTTTTGTGAGAGTTGAGTTTTTTGCTTTCCTACCCGCCATGGGTAAGAGAGCGAAAATTCATACACACACATAATGCATATTTATTGCAGTGGAAATGATCTAAAAATCACAAGTGAGTTTATTATCAAACTCACTTGTGGGTCATAACCCCTAATCCCCTCCCCCCTATGAGTGGGTGGGCAGTGGGCCCACATACCCATATCAAACACCCGCTCAATACTTGTTGAGTGTGATTCATATTTAGTGTCCATATGAGTACTAGATCACCACTTTTATTGAAGGCGACAGTTTGACACACTATTCTTTATTTGTTTTAATAGATTTTGTTTGTTTCCTTTGGTTTGAGCTCCACCAAACGACCCCATTTCCCAACACTAATCATGACATGAACGAGTTTTTCAAGTGCTTCTAAATATCTATTAGGGGCATCCTGTATAACATATACCCATACATATATATTTATACGAATCCGTTCGTGAAATAGATCAAATTCTTTATCTTCATTTGTTGGGAAATCTTATTCACTATATGCTTTGGAATATGGTAACACTTCTGAACACACTATTCTTGAAATCTATATATGTGACGATCCGAATTCTCGACCATTCGAGTGCCACTAAAAGTGACTCATATCATATTATCGAGACTTAAATAGTAATGTAAAATTATTCAAAAGAATAATTAGAATCCCATAATTTTATTTGTGAATAAAAATAGAACATAATTTTCTTACATAAAGTTCAACATAATTATCTCATCAATCTTAACCACTTTTGCCACTTCCATGTTGACCGCCTCGAACCTTCAATTATCTGAAAATGGTAAATATCGTGGAGTGAGATTTATAAAATCCCAGTAAGTATACCAAGCATAAATTTTCTTTTGAAAGCATATGGATCATTTTCATCATAACATAGGATAGGATCGAAATACTCATAAACATAGGGAGACACAAGAATTTTACCGAACTTAAATGGCAAGAATTCTTATGTGTAGCGCTACTAAACTCCGGTCCCCTTAGCATAATCATAAACATATCATATGGAACCCATAACAATCTTGTGAGATTGATTTCATAGCAATGATCCAAACATTTTCATAAAAACATAAGATATACTTACTTGTCATAAAAACATACTTACTTTTCATAAAAACATAAGGTGTATTTACCTTTCATAAAAACATACTTACTTTTCATAAAAACATAAGATATACTTACTTGTCATAAAAACATACTTACTTTTCATAAAAACATAAGGTGTATTTACCTTTCATAAAAACATACTTACTTTTCATAAAAACATAAGATATACTTACTTGTCATAAAAACATACTTACTTTTCATAAAAACATAAGGTGTATTTACCTTTCATAAAAACATACTTACTTTTCATAAAAATATAAGATATACTTACCTTTTAAAAGATTAAAATGAAGTGTAGTAGTAAATGGACCAAAACTTTCTTGACCACCTTGAATTTCTCTTACTTGTGGATTTTGTCAAGAGATTGGAAATAAGTGTATATGTGTAGAGTTGTGTGTAAAAGAGATGGGTTTAAATAGATGTATAAAGTTGGCATATTGTAAACATAATCATTCAATTCTATTAATTTTAATACATCCTTTTCTTAAAGTAAAGCACCATTCATATATTTTTCCATATTTATACAAATATTATGCTCTTCATGATTACATATAATGGAGTCTTATCAACCATTCATATACTTTTCCATATTTATACAAATATTATGCTCTTCATGATTACATATAATGGAGTCTTATCAACCATTCATATACTTTTCCATATTTATACAAATATTATGCTCTTCATGATTACATATAATGGAATCTTATCAACCATTCATATACTTTTCCATATTTATACAAATATTATGCTCTTCATGATTACATATAATGGAGTCTATAATTCATTCATATACTTTTCCATATTTATATAAATATTATGCTCTTCATGATTACATATAATGGAGTATATAATTCATTCATATACTTTTCCATATTTATACAAATATTATGCTCTTCATGATTACATATAATGGAGTATATAATTCATTCATATACTTTTCCATATTTATTAAATTAAGATTCTCATAATTATTATATATAATGGAACCTCTCATGCTTGCATATATTTTCTTAATTTCAATAATAAAAATAATTTTTGTATAAATAAATATTGGGATAACATTGAATTAAGTACTTGGACTTAATATACTTTAAATCAAGAGAATGGAGATATTTTTAGAAATTCGGAATTTAATTTAAAATCGAACGATCTCGATTATTTCTTGACTTGGCTATACGAATACGTCGTGGCGTTAACTTAATAAAAATGGGTGAAATAGTAGCGACACGATTTTCTATTAAAATAATTATTAATCGCGTAAAAATTCTTGGTCGCTACAAACTTACCCCCTTAAAATAATTTCGTCCTCGAAATTTAACTTACTTGATCTTATGATTTCTGAACACTTAATCAGAATCTCTTCTTCTTCTTCTTATGTAGCATCATCGCTACCATATTTAACCCAACCATATTTAACCCACTGGACTTTGACTAAATGCATCAATTTGTTTTCTTAAGACATGAACTTTTCTATCAATAATAGACATATGTCTACTCATAAATTCTTCTGACTCAAAATGAAAATTCTCAATCGTATGTGATATTTCATCATATCTTGTAGTACTCATGTAACCTGTCACTTATCATCGTATCATGTAACCTCAAATATTCGTATTAATATCTCTAAAATTTCAATAAATCTTTACTAACATATCATACCATAATAATTTGTCATTTCTTCTTATCACCAAATATCCCAAAATAATTAAAACGATTACCTGAATATTTTCTATGTAATATACCCAAACATGTTATTCACATATCAACATAATCATCAGTTTATCTTTCCAATATTTGTAACCCAAAATTTCTGCAAAATTCAATAAACAAATATCTCCCAAATAATTAAAATTCTTAACTCAAATATCATAACATTTCCCGTAAGGTATTCCTTTCACTTGCACAAACTTATTAATCCTGATTCAATACAGTCCTTATTTCACTTTCACGTATCCCCGTATTATTTCTATACCTTGATTATTATATCAAAATATCAGTACCCAAAATCCAAGAAAATATTCCATATCTCAAATCCCGTCATCATCAAATCTTCCTTTTATCAAGAAAGTAAACGGCGCATAACTCTTGTTCCCTCTTTTCCATTATTCTATTCCGCGCTTTCTTGCTGGAATCAATATCACGCGGATTTCCTCCGATCCTTAATGCTTTTAAATAGTTCATGCTGGGAAGAGGTTAGATCCATCAAAACATGGATATCATTCTTACAAACATTCGCAAGTATTATTCCAGTCTTCCAATGAATGATCTGAGGAAAATTTATCGAATAAGACTCGAAAGATTGAGGTTGCTGATGGCTCATGGTGTTTCAGAAGATGTTCGCTGGTTGATCGAAGCAAAGGTTCGACTATCTGGTGAATTACCTATGACATTTCCAAAGCACATGCCTGGTTTAGGCAAAAGCACCTTCGCAAAGAAACGAAGAGCAAAAAGGCTGAATGGTTGCTACAAATGTGCTCGTTGGAACTGTGATACTCGTTGCAAAACAGTAGGATATTCTTCTACTAATCGGGATGATAAAATCAAATTCATAAAGGGTGGACTGAGTAAGGAGTCTTTGGATGATATTCGACTGACTCTTGAGACGCACCCAAGTGGTTATGTGCAACGTGAACTTCTCTCCTTATACGCTCAGTTTAACGAGGACAAAAATCGTTATAGTCTCCAAAATATAATAGCAAAAGATCCTGTTTGCCAGTCTGTTTTACAAAATGAGGCTTCTGGCAGTTCATCAATGATATAAGGTAAATCTCTTGATACACATTTAAAATATTTTGCTGTTTTCTTTCACGCGTTTTGGAAATAAAATATATTTTCCTTTCTCGAGTTTTGATAAAGCTGGAAATAAATATATTTTCCTTTCTCGAGGTTTGATAAAGCTGGAAATAAATCACCGAAAGGTGATATCTTTGGTAAAACAGTCAAAAGTTGGCCGATTTTGTCAAAAGTAAATCTTTACTTTTTCAGAATCAATCAAAAACAGTAAGTTTTTCCGGCTTTAAATAGCCAAACATATTTCATAGTTCAGGCATCCCAAAATCACATCTTCTTCGTAAGTTTTCTCTTCTATACTATCAAAGATGGAAGCACCAAAACTTCGACAGATCAAAACTATTTGTGTATTTTGTGGATCAAAAGTGGGGAAAGGCTTCAGTTATCTAGAAGCGGCCGTAGATCTTGGAAAGAAATTGGGGGAAAAAGGTATCACTCTTGTGTATGGGGGTGGTAGCAGTGGTCTAATGGGTTGTGTTTCCCAATCTGCTCTTGCAGAGAAATCAAAAGTAATCGGTGTCATACCTGTCCCTTTGGTAGATGTTGCAGGAAAAACACGAGGGCATGAAGTTCAAACCTTATCCATCCATGAACGCATAACTTGTATGCTATATGGTTCTGATGCCTTTATAGCCCTGCCCGGAGGTTTTGGTACCTTAGAAGAAATCTTTAACATTACCTCGTGGGCTCAACTAGATCTCCATACTAAGCCTATTGGGCTTCTGAATGTTAACAATTTCTTTGATGGCTTGTTAACCTTTCTTGATTATGCTGTGGAACAGGGATTCATCTCTCCATTTTCCAGAAGGCTCCTTATTTCTGCTCCTACTATTGATGAACTACTAGATAAGCTGCAGTCATATATCTCAATACAAGATCCAGCAGGGGTTAAGATAGATTGGTCACAAGGAAGGGGAATCAAGCGAAAATGGAGTCCGGTTAATGTAAACTTAACTTTATGAATCTTAGAATAGGTGGGGGTAGAGTACGGAGTATTCTTACTCTCGAGACACCCCTCTAATTTCCTAGGATTTCCTTAATGTTTAAATCTTGTGTGTACCTCAAAGGTTCCAGGTGGTAGATTACGGAGTATTCTTACTCTCGAAACACACCTCTTTGAAGGTTTCTTTATTTCCTCAAAAGGTCAGAGGTGGTAGGATACGGCTACTCCGGAAACACATCTCTCAATTTGAGGAATTTCCCATGTTGCTTTCTTTTGCTTTTGCGTGTTTCATGTATTTCTTTCCAGTGTGACTCTTGTGTGTTCTCCTTACGAGAAAATAATAATATCTCTGTTATCATCTACTAAATCTCGTTTGTGATGTAAATGAATTTGCATGTCTAACCTCAATTCTCTTAGTGATTGCATACCATACTATGCTCTTAATTCCAAACGATAAAATTCTAGGCAGAGTTTCCTTTGAAATTTGGACTTATTCAAACCGTAAGCATACTTCATAACTCACAATAATAAATAATTCCACATTTGATCACAACGATCTAAAAATTGACCACAATTTCATCAAACTTCAATATCATAAAAAAATATTCCAGAAAATCAATTCATAATTCCTCAACATAGAAATTTCAAATCATAGTCGTCAATATCACAATATCACTTCCTTCAATACCTTAATTGGCTCAAAATATTACTCATACTTATATTTATAAGTCATAAATCATATTCCCAAAATTTAATCACAAGGCCAAAGTTCATAATAAATTTCTCTTCAATATAGAGGCATAATTCACTTACTCAACATAATAGCCATTACTTAATTCCCAATAACCAAATCTTTAAATCTCTAACTTCATAATGCTTCTCATAAAAGTCTCATTAAAATCATATCACTTATAATCTTAACATCTCATAAAACTTCATAAAATTGGCTCGCTATTTCTCATTAAATCTAAATGATAGATAATCTGAACATATTTCTAATCATTTCTGTTGACTTCTTATACTTAGTGCCATGTCTAAAATCAATTATGCAAAGTCCATTTAAGGTTCATCATTTCTAAACTCGAGGACAACAATTATTTTGAAAATCATTCTTAAGTCATATTATTCCCATTATGCTCAACACCCGTTCTCTTTCTTTCTTTCCGAATTTTTTTCAGAATTGAAACTTGAAGAGTGGTACCAATAATCATCCACAGTTTTTTCTTGCTTTTAAGCAAAGGTAGTGATAAAGTGATAAATTATTGAACCGAAAATTGAAACTTGAAGAGGAAGTACTAATAACCATCCACAGTTTTTCCCTTGTTTTTACACAAAGGTAGTGATAAAGGGATAAATTATTGTACAAATTCATTGTTAATTTTGTTTGTTTAATATATTATTCCATATATTTTTTGGCAAAAGTTACGAACCAACTTATTTTTCTAATTTAGTCAGTCTTACTAAGCTTAATATGAACCAAAATTCATATCAATATCCTCTATGTCTCATGATTCTACATAAAAAGGAATAAATTAAAATTCAGGCTTCTATCAATTCATATCATACTCAACATGTATATTTCACTTAAAGATTCATAACATATGAAGATTTCATACTTAACATGTCTTAATAAAATCGTAAATGACTTGCAAAGCATATAACATACCTGGTTCGAGGAGTCAATACGTTGAGAGTGACATAGTAGAGTGATGAGTTAAAATATTTCATATAATCTTATTTTCCTTTAATCAACAATAATTTAATGTGGTTGTATCCAAATCAACATTTTCTTGAATCATAATTCCTAATTAACCACAGTCTTCAAAACAAATCCAATATCGATATAGTAATTATCTCCCCATCAATAATTAATAACTTAACCCAAATAAAATTTATCGTCAAATCTTATTTTTCCTTTAGTCCCCGAACTTCTAGAAATTTATCAAAGACATCAATATAAACATCATATCACTAACTAATTATATTCCATAAAATTTTCAGGACATTACAAACTCCCTTGCTTAAAATGAATTTTGTCCTTGAAATTCGCACATCAAATTTCATCATGCTTTTCAAAATCATAACCATACTTGACATGTGAAAATTCAACTTTTTTTTTTTTATAATGAATAGTGATTTCGTTCACTGTTCATCATGAATAGCACGTCGTTTTACTGTTCACGTGAATAGTGATTTTTTTTTTTAAAGAAATAAAATTTCAAAAATCTACAGAATCGTTTTTAAAACTCTTTGCTCTGATACCAACTGTGACGACCCGAATTCTCGACCATTCGAGTGCCACTAAAAGTGACTCATATCATATTATCGAGACTTAAATAGTAATGTAAAATTATTCAAAAGAATAATTAGAATCCCATAATTTTATTTGTGAATAAAAATAGAACATAATTTTCTTACATAAAGTTCAACATAATTATCTCATCAATCTTAACCACTTTTGCCACTTCCATGTTGACCGCCTCGAACCTTCAATTATCTGAAAATGGTAAATATCGTGGAGTGAGATTTATAAAATCCCAGTAAATATACCAAGCATAAATTTTCTTTTGAAAGCATATGGATCATTTTCATCATAACATAGGATAGGATCGAAATACTCATAAACATAGGGAGACACAAGAATTTTACCGAACTTAAATGGCAAGAATTCTTATGTGTAGCGCTACTAAACTCCGGTCCCCTTAGCATAATCATAAACATATCATATGGAACCCATAACAATCTTGTGAGATTGATTTCATAGCAATGATCCAAACATTTTCATAAAAACATAAGATATACTTACTTGTCATAAAAACATACTTACTTTTCATAAAAACATAAGGTGTATTTACCTTTCATAAAAACATACTTACTTTTCATAAAAACATAAGATATACTTACCTTTTAAAAGATTAAAATGAAGTGTAGTAGTAAATGGACCAAAACTTTCTTGACCACCTTGAATTTCTCTTACTTGTGGATTTTGTCAAGAGATTGGAAATAAGTGTATATGTGTAGAGTTGTGTGTAAAAGAGATGGGTTTAAATAGATGTATAAAGTTGGCATATTGTAAACATAATCATTCAATTCTATTAATTTTAACACATCATTTTCTTAAAGTAAAGCACCATTCATATACTTTTCCATATTTATACAAATATTATGCTCTTCATGATTACATATAATGGAGTCTTATCAACCATTCATATACTTTTCCATATTTATACAAATATTATGCTCTTCATGATTACATATAATGGAGTCTTATCAACCATTCATATACTTTTCCATATTTATACAAATATTATGCTCTTCATGATTACATATAATGGAATCTTATCAACTATTCATATACTTTTCCATATTTATACAAATATTATGCTCTTCATGATTACATATAATGGAGTCTATAATTCATTCATATACTTTTCCATATTTATACAAATATTATGCTCTTCATGATTACATATAATGGAGTATATAATTCATTCATATACTTTTCCATATTTATACAAATATTATGCTCTTCATGATTACATATAATGGAGTATATAATTCATTCATATACTTTTCCATATTTATTAAATTAAGATTCTCATAATTATTATATATAATGGAACCTCTCATGCTTGCATATATTTTCTTAATTTCAATAATAAAAATAATTTTTGTATAAATAAATATTGGGATAACATTGAATTAAGTACTTGGACTTAATATACTTTAAATCAAGAGAATTGAGATATTTTTAGAAATTCGGAATTTAATTTAAAATCGAACGATCTCGATTATTTCTTGACTTGGCTATACGAATACGTCGTGGCGTTAACTTAATAAAAATGGGTGAAATAGTAGCGACACGATTTTCTATTAAAATAATTATTAATCGCGTAAAAATTCTTAGTCGCTACAATATACTCTCTTGAGCTTTAATAGATCAAAATGCTCGTCTAAGCTTAATGAATTTTGATACTTATATTGGTGCTTGGAGAATAGTTAAATATGTGTTAATATTTCTCTCTTATTCTATTTGGATTTTATCTTAATACAAAATTTATTATGCCCTTGTTTCTTAGCAATATATTTAATATTTTAATTCAAATCAAAGTCAATAATTAATTTTAATTATAAATTTCGTGAGACCCATTAACCACACATTTTATCAATTTTTATCAAAATTTATTAAAAATTTGATTTTAGTCTCTATTAAACATGAGTTATATTTAATAGGGTATTGTCATGTTAAGGTATCTAAATCAAATAGATACGAGAATAGTAATTATCAGGGTTTTGAGAACTCATTTTAATTAAATTGACATTTTAAGATGGAATCTTAAGTTTTGATAGGTTTTATACTTCGCACTATTGAGAGTATACTTGGTATTGTTTAAAAAGAGTTTTTTTTTTTAAATGAATAGTAAATTTTTTGTAGAATTGATGATTGAAATTTAATTGAAAAGTCAAATATTGTAGACTGAAAATGATTTATTGTAATATTTTCTCTCAAACCTCCCCCCTCCACCCACCCATGGAGGTGTGGGTTTTGGACAAAAATGAATACATTCCAAAAAGAAGAAACAAGTTGTATGATAAAGATAAGATTTTTATGTTGATGACTTTTTCTTTATCTTGATTGTAATTAATATAAATTCGAAATTAAATTAAACAAGTTGTCATTCATTAAGGGTTGGCAATTGGCATCTCTCTTCCTAGTCGCGAGTGGAAGACACTTTAGTTTTGGTTAGTACAAGCTGTTTGAATAATCAAATATAAAGAAATAAAGAAATAATAAATAAATAATAACTTGTTGTATAACTTGATTCGCCTAACGATGTATTTAAGGAATTAAACTGAACTAGAGTCGCATCCATGCACATATTTATGGATTATTATGCTATTTGTACACATCACTTCTTACATATTTTCTTACACACACTTCACATAGGTGGGACTTACAAATATTTTATTATTTTTGTGAACACCCCATGTGAGGAGTGTATAAAGGAGTGTATAAGTCATCATGTACAAATATTAACGGTTAGACTAAATAGAAATATTCAAAATAATTGATGAATTCTTTAATCCTCAATCCAATATAGAATTAACTACTATTACAAATTGCAAAGCCTTGCTCAAGGAAAGCTACGGAAGCCCCTGTTTGGTTTCGGAAAATTGATTTTTTAGTAAATTTTGATAAAAGTAGATGAAAATGTGGTTTAGAAATTGGTAAAAATTGGAGATCCTAGAAAATATGTGATTTGAAAATTAATTTTGAATTTTTTTTTTTTTTTTTATAAAAAATGGAAACTGCTACTAATACTATTTGATCGGAGCTTTTTAATAATTAATTCAAAACTAATTATATTAATTAAAAGAATAAATTTGTCATGTTGGGTGACATGACAGCTTGAATTCTATCTATATATATATATATGATGATAGTTTGGGAATAAACATACAAGCCAAAATTTGAACTCATGATGGCCTCTCTCATTTCTTCCCCTCTCTTCATTAATTTTCTGCTTATTTCTTGCACTTTTATCTCATTTTTACTGATCAAAAGTCATGCTTTTGAAGGAAGAGAAGCCATAGAAAGCCATTATCATACCGTTGAAATCAGCTCTCTACTGCCAGCTTCAGTCTGCAACCCCTCCAACAAAGGTTATACTTACAAATACAAATTCTCTCTCTCTCTTCTCTTGTGCATGCATGCATGAATATTTTTATAAGAGTTTTCTTAAATTCTATACATAACATAAGAAACGTTTACCATAACTTATAAAGGTGGATGTTTGTCTTTTCGTCTTTAATAACAAGAACTGAACAATTTCGATTCGGTTCGGTTATCTGTTATTTTTCGATTCTTGTTCGGTTCCTATTAAAAAAATTAAATTTGATGCAAACACGAAAAAATACCTAATTATTTACAAAAATCAAAGATAAATAGAGTCAAATAGAGTATCCAAAACGTATCAATAAGACTTGTTAAACTTAAACTCCAAATAGCAGGTAAAGAAACAATCAAATAATCATGGAACAAAATTTAAATCAAAATAGATCTTCAAAATACATCAATAAATTTTTTAAACATCAAATTTCACAAGTTCTTCACGTTACTAACTCATTCTACAAGAAAAAAGATTTAAGTGTGAATGGTAGTAAACGTTGTCTAAAGTATTAGTGAAATGAAATGTTAAGATATATACCATTTGATCATGTTCGGTTATTTTTAAGTTTTATGTTCTGTTCTTTTGTTAAAAAATTAAACAATTATCATATAGAGCAATACAGAAAGAGTCATGTGGAGTTAATTTAAATAAAGAATGTTTGGTTCTCGGTTCAATTTTCGATTTTCAAATAGGAACCGATCGTTTTCGGTTCTCCATTTTTCGATTTCGATTCAGTTTCGATTCTCATTTTTTCCTAAAAAATCGACCTGTTTCGATTTTTTCGGTTCAGTTCTCTTGGTTCCGATTTTTTTGTCCAACCCTAATAACTTATGTGCCTATTTTTCTAACATACCATTCTTGGATGAGACTAGAAATATCAGATAAGTTACTTTTGAATTACTTATTTTTTTCATGTTACAATGTTAAAAACCCATTTTTAAGAATATAAGTATTAATAGAAAGTAATTTTAGCGCATGACTAAACTTTCATATTTACCATAAGTATTTTGTACATTAATATTTACAAATAACTACTGATTTTACACTAATTAGAGCATCTCTAATAGTTTATGAATTGTGAAAAAAATTATTGTCACATAAGAAAAACAATAAAATTTTTATCTCCAATGGTTAGTTTTCATATCTAAATGATGCTGATGTGGGAATGATATTCTCTGGTGCTATATCCAGGTATAGAAAACGTGTTAGACAAAGTGACTAAACAAATATTAATTTTTCATTTATTTAATCTAAGTTTATTAGTTTAGATGATGCTAATTTGAAGACACATGTATACATAAAAAATTGTAGATAAAGTTTATTGAGGATAAATTTTAAATTTCATTATCTATTTTATCAATATGAGTGAATATTTATTTATTTAATTATCACATAAATCAAAATATGTTTGTAGTTCTAACTTTTTTCTACACATGCAAAATTCAACACAAATATATAATAGTATGGTAAATACAATTTAATTTTTTTTTTTTTTTAAATATTATCTAATAATGTAAAGTCTAATGTAGGGGTAAGGAGTAGGGGTAGGGGTAGGGATAGGGATAGGGGTAGGAGGTTTCGGGTTGCGCGTGAGTGTTATTGCTTCGCAGTCCGCACTCAAAATTCCTTTTCGTAATGCCATCTGCCCCCACCTCCACTATTGAAACTTGCATTATTATTCTATGTCATCATTTGATATTTTTTATTTATTTTTATTTATTTATTTTATATATAAAATGAGTTAGGAATAGATTTTTTCTTTAGAATACGTGATTAAAAAGAAAAAAATTGAAATTTACACACGAAAAATAGAGAGGATGGGGTTGCGCTATACTTGAAGCATTTTCCTTATTTCTTCTGTATTATTTTTTCATTTATTTATAATTATTTCTTCTATATCAGTTTTAGCTGTCTAAATTTGGTGTAATACTTTATTTTCGATTGTGCCCTCTGTTTTCTGAATTAATCTATTTGTAATTTCTTTTATATCTTTTTTTTAGTATCTAATAATTAGCATTTATTTTAATTTATTTTATAGACTATTATTTTTATTAAATATTAATTTGTAAATTATAATTAAATAATAAAAAATAATATTGAACACATAAAATTTGAATTGCTTATTAAATCTAAAAAGTTATAAATTTAATTATTAAGAAGAAATTTCATTTGTAATTGAATATAATGTTACTAATAATTAAATTTATAATCAAATAGAAAAATAAATAAATTAATTGTAGAGAGATATAAATAATAAAACAAATAAATACATTTAATGTAAGATTTGGTGCAACAATTGGAGTAGCTTTATTTTTTGGTGTAAAAATTGGACCGAATTTAGCGGAATCATTGAAGATGCCCTAAACCACCATTTAATTGTGGTTGATATGCATGACTAAAAAAAATCTATTGACTTTATATACAGTGACGGAGCTAGGAAGAAATTTCAATCAGGTACAATAAGAGAAAGAATTTTAAACAAAGAAATACATAATAATATTAAAACAAAATAAATATGCCCAATTAATTTTAACAATAATCCACTTAAATTAAGCAAGTCCAATAATAAGAAAAAATAAGCAATAAACATTTAACATAAATATGCTAAAACATGCCATACTTAGGGTGTAGTTTCAACAAAAGAAATATGTCCAAAATTTAAGACTAAATACTGAACAAATTACTAATAATTTAAACTAAAATTAATGAATTGATAAAAAATAAATAAAAAAATTGTAAAGCCATATAATACTTTAATATTCAATTTAATTTTTTTTTTTCTCAGTGGGGGCCATAGACCTCACTGACCCCATGTGGCTTTGCCATTGTTTATACATTTCTGTGTTTGTAAAATTTATTTGATGCATACTCAATTAGACGGGTGATTTTTATATTTTTATCTAATTCAAATCCCTATACTCCCCCTATAAACTAAAACTCCGTAACCCCCATCGTTAGGTGAACACGGTTTAGTTAACCTATGCATATTTGAACAACTTTAATTTTTCGTATTTCTTTAATAAGAATCAATACATTGTTAATTTGTGTCATTTATAACATATTATTAGGAAAAAATATTGTTCAAATATGTTGTCCTAATTGATCATACATCGATCAGGTCCCAGCAAGAGGCCATCCACATTGAAAGTTTTCCACATGCACGGTCCATGTTCTAAACACAACCAGGACAAGGTCACCCCAACCCTCTATGAAATACTCATCCATGACCAGTCCCGTGTCGACTCGATCCAGTACAAGATCAATCCCAAAATAGAGATGGACAAAATTAAGGAGAAGAGCACGGCCCTTCCAGTGCAATCTGGTAAAGCGCTTGGCTCGGGAAACTACATTTTAAGACTTGGTCTTGGAACACCTAAGAAATCCCTATCCTTGATTTTGGACACTGGCAGTGACTTAACATGGACTCAATGTCAACCATGTAGGCGAGTTTGCTACAAACAGAAAGATCCAATTTTCAACCCTATTGCATCGACCTCATATTCAAATGTCTCGTGTACTACGGCTGAATGTTATCAGCTCTCCACGGCCATCGGACACAGGCCCGATTGCTTCGACCAAACATGTGTGTATAGCATACAATATGGTGATCGATCCTTCTCCGTTGGATTCTTTAGTCAAGAAACATTGACCATAACACCGTCCGATGCAATCCCAAAATTCTACTTTGGCTGTGGCCAAAACAACCAAGGCAGGTTTGGAAACACGGCTGGCTTATTAGGCCTTGGTCGGGACGCTCTTTCTATTGTATCGCAAACAGCGAAAAGATATGGAAAATACTTCTCATATTGTCTCCCACCATCATCCTCATCAACTGGACACTTGACATTTGGAAAGAGTGGAGTTTCAAGGAATGTGAAATTCACCCCTTTTGCTAGTTCACGAGGTACATCATTCTATTTCATCGACATTCTAGGGATCAGTGTGGGGGAAACTCGATTGTCAATTAGTCGGTCTGTATTCAAGACTGTGGGCACGATCATAGACTCTGGTACAGTTATATCTCGACTTCCCTCTGTAGCCTACAACTCTTTGAGTACTGAGTTCAAAAAACAGATGAAAAAGTATCCACGTGCACCGGCATACTCGATATTGAATACATGCTATGATCTTAGCAAATATACCGAAATAAGAATTCCGAAGATTGGTTTTACATTTAGTGGAAATGTGAAAGTGGATTTAGCGCTTACGGGAATACTTATTGCTGTTAACTCGTCTCGTGTGTGTTTGGAATTTGCTGGAAACAGTGATGCCTCGGGCGTGGGAATTCTCGAAAATATCCAACAAATGACGTTGGAGGTGGTGTATGATGTTTCAGGAGGGAAGTTAGGATTTGCACCTAGAGGATGCTAAAGAACATATGCATTTACATTCACAGGAAGCTATTAATATAGTGTGTTAAAATAATCAGAGTGAAGATTAGTCAAAGAAATATGCAAGTGTCAAATGAATTGCGGATAAAATGTGTAACTTAAAAGCTTAAGTTTAATGGAAGAAACTCTTCGAGTTTGTGATTTGTCCTTATCCTATAAATCGCTAAAGGTGACATTCATATACTTGGAGTTTATTGAATGAACCACTTGTCAAATTTAGTATGACCAAGCGAGTAATTCAATAACACTTCATATCGAGTATAAATCTAAATTCATTGGCAAATTATGTACATCTTTTTGTTAGTTGAACTGATCTTTGATTGACCAATGATTGAACTTAATTTGTTTGAACGAATATTTTGATGAATTGAGAACTTGAGAATGAGTAGAGTTGAGATAAGAATTCAGCGCGAGAATCGTTTCCTTGAAAAATGAATAGAGTAACTTATATAAATGTTTTGTGTCGAACGATTATAAACTAAGCTTAGGATTTAGCAATAACTAAACTTTGCCATGTGGGATTAGTTCACATGACCATTGAAGAAAATTATACTTAACTTCTGTTTGAACCTCATTATTCAAAATCTTGTTTTTTTAAAAACTTATTTCAATTATACATTTATCAATAAAATAATTTATACATAAATAAAAAAATTTCTCACTTTTTATCCACACATTCACTATTACAAACCTAAATTTTTGTAAATAATAGGGCTCAAACAAGGGCTTTTAAATTAATGAGAATAATTAGAAAGACAACATTGTCATTTATGCTAGTGCATATTTATCGAATTTTGTTTTCGACACTGGTAGTGACTTAACATGGACTCAATGTCAACCATGTGCACACGTTTGCTATAAACAACAAGATCCGATTTTCAACCCTACTGCATCAACCTCATATTCAAATGTCTCGTGTACTTCTACTCAATGTTCTCAGCTCTCCTAGGCTACCGGAAACGACCCCGGTTGTCTACCAAAACATGCGTGTATGGCATACAATATGGTGACTAGTCCTTCTCTGTGGGATTCTACAATCAAGACACATTGACCATATCATCGTCCGATTTAGTTCAAAATTTCTACTTTGGTTGTGGCCAAAACAACCAAGGACTATTTGGCAACACGACCGACTTATTAGGCCTTGGCCAGGATGCTCTTTCTATCGTGTCACAAACAGCGTAAAGATATGGAAAATGTTTCTCATATTTTCTCCCATCATCATCATCCTCAACTGGGCACTTGACATTTGGAAAGTGTGAAGTTTCAAGCAATGTGAAATTCACCCCTTTGCCGTTTCACAAGGTACATCATTTATTTCATCAAAATTCTAGGAATCAGTGTAGGAACGACTCAATTGTCTATTAGTTCATCCATATTCAAGACTGCATAAATGATCATAGACTCATGTACCGTCATTACTCGACTCCCTCCTGCAGCCTTCAACGCTTTCAGCACTGAGTTCAAGAAACAAATGAAAAAATATCCAAGTGCACCTGCATACTCGATACTGGATACGTGCTATGATCTCAGCAAATATACCACAATAAGCATTCCAAAGATTTGTTTTACCTTTGGTGGCAATGTGAAAGTAGCTTTAGCACCTTTGGGAATACTTATTGTTATTAACTCGTTCCGTACGTGCTTGGCATTTGCGGGAAATATGAAATAGTGGTGCCTTGGATGTGGGAATTCTCGAAAATGTCCAGCAGACGACGTTGGAGGTGGTGTATGATGTTGCAGGAGGGAAGTTAGGATTTGCACCTGGAGGATGTTAAAGAACATAGGCATATACATTCACATAAAGCAATTAATATAGTGTGTGATAATAAAATTATATTGAAAAGATCCGGTCAAAGAAATATGCAAGTGTCAAAAGAAATTTGCTGATAAATGTATAAATGTAACTTAAGCTTATGCGTAATTGATGTAAGAAGGAAAATTGCTCTTCTTCAAAATCAATCGGTTAGAAAAATATTCATGCATTTATTATTGGCTCGCTTAATTCATTAATTTTTTTTTAATGGTCAAAATATTGAAGTAAAAGGAAAGTTACAAGTACGAACCATGTATGGAAAGATCTGTGAACATCAAGTTCTATAAAAAAAAATTGCATATCGTAAGTTCTGTATGAACTGTGAATGGTAAGTCCTTGCGACACGTCTGGGATATTTCATTTTAAATTGCATTACATATATGACGATTTGCTTCCTTGTATTATTTATTACAATTCATAATTTCTTACCATACTAGATATTTTTAGAAAGCAATCTCATATAAGATAGGAGATAGGAGATAGTATACATTGAGTTAGTTTCGAGATGTAAGAAAGCAAAGAGGTAATAGGCATGACAAGTAGTTAAGCGACTTATGTCTTTAAGATATGTCTTTTCTAAGACTCCGTTTGGTAACACTATTTGGTTTATAAACTGGTTTATGATATTGAAGTAAAAAGTAGTGGTTGAAAATTGAAGAGAGAATATGTGTGGTTAAAAAGTAGTTTGTGAAATTGTGTTATTTATAAACATGTTTATAAACAAGGAATTGAATTTTACCGAACATATGCTTCATAATATAATAAAGGTGAGTAAGGAAGTGTCCCAAAGCTCCTGCCTATAGATGGATCGTAGGCCTAATACGAGGAAGCAAGAAGCTAGGAGAGTGTAGTTCGAGCATTAGAAGGAAGCTAACGCAAGTAATGAGTACACGACTCCCCATCCTTTAGAAAGATATGCTTGCCCCCTCTCTTAACTCTAATACACTGGTGACTGAGAGACTCTCTTCAAGTGGAGTGAAGTCAGCAAACGATACACAGCATACAGGGGGACGAAATCAATAGAACTAGTGGGGATGTTGGCCAATCAACAATTTAGATGCAAAATATAGCAAACTCGCTCATCTGAATAGCTAATTGATTCGTTAGGTGACATAAGTTACACAAGATAATAGGAAACTTGCACCTACCTCGCTACGCTCCTCTGGTGGAGTCAATAAAGCTAACTATTGCTTTTACACTTTACTAATGTAGTGGGTGGTAGTTGGAAGCATAGTAAGGGTAAAAGCAATCCCCAAGTCTCATTTTAGAGCTCATTATTAGTCTTAGTGTGAAACCCAAGAAAAAGGGCAATAGATCACTATAGGGACATGAACCCACATAAAAGACATTCTTTTAGGCCTAGAAAGGTAATTCCACTCATAGATAAGAATAGGCCCATGCAAATCCCTTTCGTTACATGATCTTTTCTTCTTATAGATAGATAAAGGATCTACGAGGCAATTACTTAGAAGTACATTTTGTGCTACAACCCTTCCTATCTGATAGAAAAGGATCCCATGATCCTGAAATGATCTTACCTGGGATTGCGAATTCAAAGTTTGTCTATGAAGTGCTTATCTAATTGTATTAGTGTATATAATTGATTTCTTCTGTGTAATACTAATCGATAGGGCCTCATTGGTAAGTGCAACAAGATCTCGTGCATTGGAACCCATGGATATGTAGCCAAATCCATTAGTATGGAACATTTTCTTTTCCAAGTGAAATCCCCTAGTATATGAAAGAGTGAAAAGTGCTTTTGTTGTTGTGGAATAAGACAACTTCGTATCTTAATGCACGTATTTTCTTTATTCAAAGCTATTAGAGCAAGATCCACTTTTAGGGAATATGAGTCGAAGAAAGTTGGAATTGATTAAAGGTTTTCAATCCAAAGTGTATCATGCGGGAATCAACTATCCGTAGGATTCTTTGATAGAAAGAGAAATCACAAAAAAGGGGTATATTGCTGCCATTTTGAAAGGATTAAGAAGCACCGAAGTAATGTCAAAACCCAATGATTTAAAACAAAGATAAAGGATCTCAGAACAAGGAAACACCATTTCAATTGTCTCGATAGTCTCAATAACTTGATTTGACTGAAGAATCAAAATAGAATTTTGAACGAGACAAACTAAACGGGGTAAAGACAACTCTGTAAATGAAATTGATTAAAGATTTTTTTCCTTTAAGCTATTTGAGAGTTATCCAACTTGAGTTATGCGTACGAACGGTTTCTTTTTATTTTTTCAAGAAGGAAGAAGAAGAAGAAGAAGAAAAACTTAAATCAAAGACAAATTGATTTTATAGGTTAAATATTTTATAATAAGGTAAACATACTTAAAAGTCGACTTGCCTTCTTATCACCTTAACTAATTAGTAAATATTTAAGTTATTACCAAAATTCTACTTACCATGTTTATTGCAAAATCTTTAGGTAAGGAAATAATTCCTTTCATGTAATGAATTTGAGGTATAAGTCATAGTATCATTGGACGGACGAGATTAATGCTTTGAAAATACACATGTGCGTAGTTTCCTTACCGCAAGTGCACGGATCGCGCATGTAATATAGTGGACAAAGAGTTCGTGCATCGTACCCACGAGGATTGAGATAACTTATTATTCTGGATTACTAGCCTTATTCGAAACGGAAAAATTCAATTTGTATTTGAGAATTAAAATCGATATTAACAAATAAGATAAGAATTTCAAATAAAGGAAATAGTGTTGAAAATGATATTTCTGTTTTATAAATGAGAGAAATATGCTAGGTTCTAGAATCCACTTTTATTTTCATCTTTCATATTTTGATTTAAATGTTTAATAATAATTCAAGGGTTATGAAAATCAATGTTCCTGATTTGTTTAAAACCCTCTTTCGAACGATGAATTAAAACATATCCTTATATATGACCCACCGATATTTCTATGATGAATACGAACAAATAGGAAAGTTTTAGCGATTTATGAATAATTAAAGTTTACATAAAGCATAGGGGTATTTGTTTTTATCTTGTGTCAGACTTTATGACAATTAAAACAAGTCTGATGAATTTTTAATCTTTAGAACTTAAAAACACGTCACAAATTTCATACAATAATTGCCAAATAATTGTAGAAACTTTAAATATGACATTAATTGCTCAAACCCAAAAATTGGATTAAAATAAATAAAAACCAAAACATAAAATCTAGCAAATCAATGTTTTATCATGATCTTAACATAAAATAAACTAACCTAGATACATAATTGAAGATAAACAATAAAAATATTTTACCCGAATGTAGGAATTAACCTTCTCGAATGAGAAATTTTGATTCTTAAATCCTTGCGCCTCTTGAATAAATGAAAAACTCTCAAAGAATGTGTAGAATAATATATCAAAAGATCCCAAATTTCTTGTACATAACCCTTATATATAGATTATGAAAGGCTCCTAGTTAAAATAGGGTAAAAATATATCAAATCCTGAAATTAAGGAAATCAGACCTAGTTTCGTAAACTACCAAGCGATCACTTGGAAGGAAGAGCCGCGATCACTTGGTAGAGCAATTTACGGCTCTGCGGTTGTTACATGCAACCTCGCGATCACATGCCTATACTAGGCGCAATCGGTTGGTTCAGCATTTTATCCTCATTTTCATGTGTGTGTGAAGAGCCAATCTAGAACACAAAAGCATACTCATCATATAAAAATATGTCTAACATAGTGTGGTGTATAATGCGCAAACTTGTATCTTATGTGGTCAAATAATGCTTCTATTTTTATTTGTCTCACATCGCTCATGTATGATCACTTCCTTATATTTTTCTCTCCAATTCAGAGGTTCCCTTTCTTCTGCCTTTTTGATTTGAGAGAGCCTTGGATTGCTTTCGATAAGGAACTTTCTCTCTTAAAGATGGTATTCCAGGACAAGCACTTTCCTCAATAAAAAAATGCAATCACTATCAAAGCGAGTGCTCTACTTTCTCCGAGAAGATAGGACTAGGACAAAATTCTCGAGTTTCCATAAACTGTCACGCTTTCAATTGGAAATGAAAGATGAGCCTTTATAACTAAACATGAGCATCGATTGAAGATACCCTTGAATCAGATTGCTCGAGCTACGGTGAGAAAGATAGTTCGATAGATACCACACTCACAGGATCTTTGCCGAGAGATAGGAGCATTCGGTGGAACAGGTGAACTACTTATGTGGTTCCTAAATATTAGTAAATTGCATTTTTCCACACAAGAAAGTCTTAATTAGATACAAGTCTTCACATATAGTTCGATGGTAATCAGTTCTAAATTTCACACCCCAAGTCTCTAAAATTCTAGCCTCAAAGTTTATACCAAACACTTTATTATACATATACATTTTCCTTTTTTCTTTTTTTCTTTCTTTCCCCCCTTTTTCACTCATCTTTTGTGCAATATATTTCTCATCAAGTTTTCTAAGTGACCCATGTAGCGAGCTTTAGACCTTGGCCAGGACACTCTTTCTATTGTATCAAAAGTGGCACAAAGATATGGAAAATACTTCTCATCATCATCATCATTGTCGTCGTCAATTGGGCACTTGACATTTGGAAAATTGGAGTTTCAAGCAATGTGAAATTCTCCCCTTTTGCTGGTTCACAAGGTACCCCATACTATTTCATCAACATTCTAGGAATCAATGTAGGCATGACTCAATTGTCTATTAGTCAATCCGTATTCAAGACTATAGGCACGATCATAGACTCTGTTACAATCACTACTCGACTCCCTCATGCTGCCTACAGCTTTTTGAGCACTGAATTCAAGGAAATGACGAAAAAATATCCAAGTGCACCTGTATACATGATATTTCATACGTGCTATGATCTTATCAAATATACCACAATATGAATTACGAAGATTGGTTTTACGTGGATTTAGCGCCTTCCGGAATACTTGTTGTTATTAACTCGTCGTTTTCGTGTTTGGCATTTACAGGAGAAAGTGATGCCTAGAATATTGGAAGTCTTGGTAATGTATAGTACACGAAGTTGGAGGTGGTGTGTGATGTTGCACGAGGGAAGTTAGGATTCTCACACGGAGGATGTTAAAGAAATTATGCATATGCATATACATTCACATAAAGAAATTAATATAGTGTGATAATAAATTTTGATTGAGAAGATTTAGTCAAAAAAATATGCTAGTGTCAAAAGAAGTTTGATGATAAAATGTATAAAGGTAACTTAAGCTTATGTGTAATGGATGTAAGCAGGAAATTGCTCTTTTCTTGAAAATCAATCGGCTGGAAAAATATTCATGCATATTTTTCTTATTGGCTCACTTAATTCACTAATTGATATTTTAATATTCGATATACTAAAGTTAAAAAAAAAAAGATAGAAGTACTGACCATGTATGGTTAGAACCATGTATGGAAAGAGCAGGAACAACAAGTTCTATTAAAAAAAAAAAAAACTCTATATGGTAAGTTCTATATAAACTATGAATGGTAAGTCTATCTGATAAATCTGGGAGATTTTAGTTAAAATTTCATTACATATATCACGACATGCTTCCTCATATTATTTGTTACAACTCATGATTTTTTACCATGCTAGATATTTTCAGATTAGCCAAATATGTTATAATAAGGTAAAAATACTTACATATTGTCATAACTTGTTATCACCTTAACTAATCTAGAAAATATTCGTGTTATTACCGAAATTTTACTTACCGTGTTTATTGATAAGTGTATTTTATACACTTATTTATATGTCTAAATTAGAATAATATAATGTTGTTTTAGATTAAAAGCTACCTATTATTTGTTTGTATTTCATAAAATATCCCAAAATCACATGAACGAAGCAATTGAAGGAAATAATGCACAATTGAATGACATTTGGAGCTAAATTGGCCAATTTGGAAGTTGATGATGTCAACCGGAAAATACTTGAGGAGCAATGTGAAAGGAATCAAGAAATCAGTGGTTTAATTGAAGATGAATTGAAGTTGGACTAGAAAAAGAAGAAGATTTGAAAGTACGAGGATCAAAATGCTCTAATTGAAAGTTGAGGATTAGATGTGCAAATAAAGGATGAGGACTAACTTATAGAGATTAGAAGATGAAAATTGCTCTTTATGGAAATAACCATGCAGCCTCTTGACATCACACTGTGCGGCTGCGCTATATTCAATTAAATGCTTAGAACTAGAAGAGTTTAACTGCGCGGTAACACCACATTCAACTGCGCGGCCGCAAAGCTTTTCAGCTGGGCCTTAATTCTAGGCTTTGGCGTGATTTTCAACAGGGTTTCTTCCTTATTCCTCTAGATTTTCCCAAAACCTATACATACAACTTGTGAGGTACAAATTCTAGACGTTTACCTCACCTAAGAATAGCCTAAAACTCAGATTTCAACGTCTAATTCTTGAGAGATCGAAGTAAAGCAAATGGCAAGACTTGGTGATCACATGAAGAATTTATTCTCGGTGCAAGCTTTCCTTTATTTTATGTTATTTTCAATGAACACTTATTTTTATTGTTTTTGTAATTTTATGACGATGTGTGACTAAACTCTCATGTTGGGATGAACGATGTAGCCTAACTTTATTATTTTAATTCTAAACTCCATTGTGTTAATTATTAGTTGCATGTGTTGGTTTTATTTTTTGTTTAATGCATGAATTAATTGGCCACTAATTCATGAGTTTAAGGTTTGTTTACATAATCCAAAAGGTGAGCTAACAAACTAGACTTAGGAATAAAATCCGATAATTTACTAGGCGATAGAGATATACTTTTGGTATTACTGCATATGTGTGTGAATTCTTTTGTTTTATGTATTTGGATAAGGAATAATTCGAACCCTCTATAGAGATACATGGTTGACTTATTTAGTTAGAATTGATTTGAAATCGAGAGATAAATTTCAATATACATGCGTGAATTTAACTGAATGCATCATTAGGAAATAAAACTGGAATTTGAATTAATTTAATTGACTAGGTGAAATCGTGAGTCCCAACACTTTTAAAATCTTTTCAAAAACAAAACAATTTCGTAATTTATTGCTTGAATAAAGTTTAGAACTAATACTTTGATAATTAGTAGTAGTCTTCATGGGATGATAACTCGGACTCTTTTGTCCACTTTATTACTTCATTGCGATATTGTACACTTGCAATTCAAGATAACATGTTTTTGACACTGTTTCCGGGAACTGTTTTTATATTAATATCGATACTATTTAGTTCTTTCTTTAGTTTGAATTCTTATTTGCATTATTTTTAGTTTTAGTTTTATTTTATTTAGTTTATACTATGAAGGTCTAAAAGTTGTGATTTGCTTCCTTTTGATTCAGAAATCGAAAGCACATTTTTTTACAAAGGCGCAGAAAACAATTAGAAGCAGTTCGACAATTAGATCTTAACATAGTAGACGATACAGTTCAACATAATTCGGTAAATCCAAGTATTCTTCCAGGAGCTGTTATTGAACAACAAAATCATAGGGGCATCGTACCGCCTACCATAAAAATGAAGTTAGTTTCCTTCTCACTAGTCGATGAAGCAAAGGCTTGGTACCATTCCTTTCTTGCATGCTCCATTGCATCATGAACGATTCTCAGTCAGAAGTTTGTGGACAAATTTTTTCCATCCGGCCATATGTTATAACTTAAGCATGAAATCCTATCTTTCTTTCAACGGCCAGGTGAATCCACTTTTGAGGCTTAGAAAAAGGTTCAATGAGCTCATATTACACTGTCAAACACATGGGACAGCAGATTGGATCTTGCTGCAAACATTTTTTTATGATGATTTTTAACTGCAAGTGTAGCAATCAAGTAACAAAGTGGAATTTTTGAGTCCGAGTTATTGTTTCCACAAGGATTGTAATTAAGTACCGAAATATGTTAATTCTCACTTTATTTGAACAGTCGAATTTTGATGATTTATCTAAACTAAAATATCCTAACTAAAAAGCAAATGAAATGATTTGACTCGGACCTGTTCTAAAAAAGTCGAGGTATTTCGAATTGTTTGTTGACAGGGACGAAGTCAGGGAAAACCACTACAAACTTAGATTTTCTAAATTCATGTTTAAAAGTGTTGGGACTTCCGATTTCATATTAGTCAATACTTTTAATTCCATTCATCAAGTTTTATTTCCTAATAATGCATTCAGTCGAATTCACTCATATATATTGAGATTGCTCTCTTGAGTTTAAATCAATTCTACCCAAATAAATCAACCGTGTATCTCTACAGAGGGCCTGAAATATTCATTATCTAGATGCATTGAATACAAGAATTCACACACGACTACATTAATAACAAAAGTATATCTCTATCTATTATTCAATTACTTGATTTTATTCATAGGTCGAGTTTGTTAGCTCACCTCTCGAATTACGAAAACAAATCGTGAAATCATGAATTAGTGGACAATTAACTCGTGCATTAAACTCAAATAAAATTAATACACGCAACAAATCATTAAAACAACGGAATTTGGAATTAAAATTATAAAGTTAGGCTACGTCATTCATCCCAACATGAAAGTTTAGCTACATATTGTCATAAAATTATGAAAACAATAAATATTAGCGTTCATTGAAAATAGCAGTAAAGAAAGGAAAGCTTGCACCAAGATTTAATCATTCATGTAATCTTCAAGTCTCGCACCTTTACTATGCTTTGATCTTCCAAGAATTTCACGTTCAAATCTAGATTTAAGGCTGATCTTAGGTGAGGCAAAGGTCTCCAATTCCTGCCTCATATGTTGTATGTATACGTTATATTAAAACCTAGCTAATCATGGGAGAAAATTTGTTGAATACACGCACAAAAACCCACAAACAGTTTAATTGGGAGTCTGCTCGTCCGCGCAGCGTAAAGTCATTCTGCCGCGCAGTTCAAACGTTTCAACTCCAACCATTTAACTAGTGTGCGTGCGATCGCACCTTTATACTCCTCGAGGCCATGCAATTCTGATTTATTTTGCAATGTCCAACTTTGAAACTGGTTTAAGTAGGTCCCCAATATTTATTTTCACTCCAAGTCCTTCCACTTCCAATTGGATCATTTTGGTACCCATACTTTTGAATCTTCTCAATTAATTCATTTCAACTCTCAACTTCTTCAATCTGATCCTCTAAATCTCGATTTTTCACTTTAACACCATGCTTGTTTCCCGGTTGACTTCAACAACTTCAAAATTATCCAATTAAGCTCTAAATGTCATCCAATTATGCATTATTTCCATCAATCGTTCCATTCACATGATTTTGGGATATTTTTTGAAAGTAAACAAATAAATAGTAATTAAGTAGAATTTATTCTAAAATGGCAATATAATATTCTAATTTTGATATATAAATAAGTGTATAAAATATACTTATCAATTTTATGATGGGTTGACTCATGACAACAAAAAGCACGCTAATTCAGCAGCAGGAGAATCAATAATGGGCATGACCTATGAAAAAGCTTCAGGAATATATGAAAATATGGCTGCAAATAGTTATCAGTAGTACTCCGATTGTTCTTCACCAAAATATGTAGGAATAGTTGCAGTCAATGAAATTACATCACTAAATGCTAAGTTGGATGCATTGACGAAGAAATTTGACAATTTGAATCATTAGCCAGTACACATAGTGCAAAAAGCTTAAGTTTATGACTTCTGCTTCGAAAATCACTTTTCAAAGGATTGTCCAGTGGCTCATCAAAGTCAACCAAATCCGGATCAAGCAAATTTTGTGGAAAATAGGTAACCGGGTGGTCCTTATTCTCAGATTTACAATCCAGAGTGAAGGAACCATCCTAATTTCTCTTGGTCGAACACTCAGAATTTTCACCACCCACAAGATTTCCAACAACAACAACAACAAATTCAAACAACTTTGAAAGAAAATATGGACATGATAATTCAGCTGGTTAAAAGTCAATAGGAGATGTTATAGAATCAACAAGCTGAAATTAAGAATTTGAGAAATCAGATGGGTTAGTTAGCAGCTAGTAGATCAGAGAGACATGCAAGACAACTATCAAGTAATACTGAAACCAACCCTTGTAAGCATGTAAACACAGTAAAAACTAGGAGTGGGGTTCAGTTACCTGAAATAAATGTAGAGGAATATGAAATAACAGAAAACAAGCTGAATCAAGAAGCAAAAGATTGAGGAAAAATAGAGGTCAAATACAAAAGTTAGAGAAAATGCATAAGAAAAAAGTTCGAGTTCAACCTCCAGTCAAAGCTTATGTTCCACCAATTCCATATCATCAGCGGGTGATTAAGCAAAAGCTGGAATAGCAGTTTGGTAAATTTCTTGAAATTTTCAAATAACTACACATTAACATCCCTTTTGTTGAGGCCCTGGCTCTGATGTCTCTTTACCTGAAATTCATGAAAGAGAAGTTGTCAAATAAGAGGTAGCTGGAAGACTTTGAAATGGTAGTTTTGAGTGAGTAATGCAGTGCTATTTTACAAAATAAGCTGTCACAGAAATTGAAATATCCAAGGAGTTTTTCTATTCCTTACACAATTGGTAGCTTAAAATTTGACAATATTTTCTGTGATTTAGGGGGCAAGTGTTAACTTAATGCCTTTATTTGTGTACATGAAACTTGGTTCGGGCAAGCATAAACCAACAAACATCACGTTGAAGCTTGTGAATAGGTCTATACAATATCCATATGGGATAGTTCGAAATAATAAAAGTGGACAAAATTTTCTTCACACTAGACTTCATAATCCTTGACATGGAGGAGGATAGTTAGGTGCCCCTAATCTTTGGAAGATCATTCCTGGCTAACGGATGCTCCCTGCTTGATATTGAAAAAATGGAAATTATATCCAGGGTGAAAAATGTGCAAGTCACTTTCAGCATCACCCTACGAAAGTATTTTAAAATTCAAGCTGAAAATCGCTGTAAAGTGGAAACATATGTGAAAGAGACTGGACGTAACTTGAAGAAGGAAGAAAAACAAAATGACCATCAACACAATGCTGGAAAGGACACTAATGAATTCAAGAAGGTGCGAAAAAGAGTTGAGAAGTGCATAGCAGGAAATTACAAGTACTGTAAGGCGTTAAGAATTTCTTTCATGTCTCCATGAAAGAAAAAGTGCAAAAGTCGAGCTTAAGACTATAAATTGAGCGCTTATTTCGAGGCAACCCAATTTTCTTGCTTTTATTTATCATGCTTTCATGTGTTATTTCATATTTGATTTTAGATTTGTGCATAATTGGTTACAAGTTTAAGTTGTTTTGCATGTTGACATTTTGGTTTGCATGTAGGATCACTTTGTATGTTTGACAATTTTGCATGTTTAGGTAAGTTTTTTATTGTTGAATTTTTATTTAAGAACTAGGCTATCATCTTCATCCCACACACTCACACGAGTAAAACATGGTTAGATAGTCCAAAAGTCAATCGCATGCATCATAAAATATGTTGGAATTGGAAGGAAATTTGAAACAAAAACCACAAATATTTTCAAAATTTGTTTCATTCGTATCACCATGTTGCCGCGCACCATGTTAAAGTACGGCCACACAATGGTCAGTAAAATGACTGGAATCAAAAACTTTTAATCGTGCGACCGCAAGGTTTTCCACACAATGGTTAGTAAAATGACTGGAATCAAAAACTTTTAATCGTACGACCGCAAGGTTTTCAACTGCGGGGTTGCACATATATATTCCAGGGAATTTTGGCTAATTTAATAAGTAACTTGAATTCTATCAATTCATAACATCTTAAAGTTGTTTTCTCTCCCCACCCCAATGTTGATTTTTCATCTTTGGTGCAAATCCTCAACACTAAATTGTGTCAAATTCATTGCTTATATCACTAGCAATTCAAATTATAGTTATGATTTTGATCACTTTAGGGATTTTGCATGATTTTTGAAGAACTTTTCATACTTCTGTTTGGGAAAATTGTGGATTGATTGAGATTGGAATTAGGTTAGATAATCGTGAATTGAATTGTGTATTCTAGGTGAGAAAATGTTTTGGATTAACTCAATTACCCAAATGATGAGGTTCGAAGCGCGGAAGAAACGCCGGAAAGTTCCGAACTCAGGTTGTGGTTGGACGGATGAATCATGACCCGATATTCACGATGCGATGGCTCGACGATGCGGAATAAAGAACCACGACTTTCGAAATGCCACAAGGATTTGCCCAATCTCCTTGATAAGTCTCTGATTTGAACGCCACAAATATTCTAACAAATATTTGATAAGTTCGATATTTGAACGCCACAAGAAATATTCTTGGTAAGTTAGAAAAACATAGGAATCTACCTATAACTTTTATTGAATCCTCAATAAAAACTATTTATATAAAAATCAAAGTCTCAAGTCTGAATTACAATGAATGAAAAGGAATATAAATAAGTAAAATAACTTAGCCGCTAATTGACTCAAAACAGAATTCTAATTAGACTAAAATTCTAAAATAGACAAACAAATAATTAAAAACAAAATTTAACCTAAAAATACGCAAAACCCCTAATTTCCATCTGCATAATTGACTTGTTGTTTTGAAGCCCCAAATGATGGAATTTGGCCATAAAATCAGTCGGCTCAAGGGCTTTTGCCCATGAGTTTTGCTTAGTCGCCCAATTCTACTCGAAAAACACATATTATGCATCTAATTCCGACATGGTTGACTAGATTGCACTTTTATTTGGCTTGAATATTTAACTTTTTCCGTCAAGCCTGCTATGACTCCGATTGGCGAGGGCCCGGAACACATCATACCCTTCTTCTTTACGATAATTCGTCCCGAATCATAGCTTTGTTCCTGTTGTGTCACTTCACCTCCTGGATCAAACGGAAAATTATTGCTTCCATGCCATGAGTTCAATAAATTATGCTCATTTGATTGGAAAACATGGAAGAGATGGAGCTTGAACTTCCTTTGCCATTTGCAGTGTGGTTGAAGCTTCCAAACATAATTAACCTGCAAAAAGGATTTAAACAAAATGGGGAGGGACATGTTAGCTTCATGAGGTACAAGGTATAGATCCTTGTATTCATGATAAACCACCACCAACTCCACTTCTTGAACCACGAGGCTCTTCTCTTCGCCTCTTTTCTCTTTTACAACTTCTTGTTCAAATTTTTCATCTTCAAACTCAACCACATCTCCTAACTCCACATTTTTATCACCGTGCTCGTAAACTACCTCATCACTACCCAAATATGGATTTTTCAATTCAAAGTTCAAATGTTGAACTTCTGCCTCAACCCCCAATTCATTCCTCTCATCATCAACAATTTCATTCTTAATCACTTCCTCGCAACCCAACTCCACATTTTCCTCATCAAATTTTGGAGTTTGATTATCCGTTTTTAATTTAAACTCCCCCTCCTTCTTTTCAATGTCCTTACCCCCACGATGCCTCCTATTACACCACATTTCACTCTCCTTCCTTACCATTCGTGAATCTTCTAGTGCATCCTCTAATGTCAACCCATATAGTATGCATGTTTTCCCTTTCTTAAGGAATTGGTATATGTGCATGCTCTTGTTATAAACAGCCTCCCTCATATGTCTCCAAGGTTTTCCCAATAAAATATGATAAGATTTCAATGGCACTACATCACATCATACATCCTCACTATACCTTCCCTGGGTGATAGGCACTAGAACTTGTTTGGTTACTTTGAAATTCCCAAACTCCCTCATCCACGTCATCCTATAAGGTTTATAGTGTGGTTCTAGGGGAAATCCTAATTTTTCAACCACGGTGATACTAACAAAATTAGTAAAACACTTTCCATCAATCGCCAAACTGCACCCTTATGATCCACATAACATCTAGTTTGGAATAAAGAGTCCGGATCATAATCCATTCCTTATGTGGCGTTTCAAAAATTCAAGAACGAAGAGGATTTAGACATCAAATAGCAAGAACGACTTTTATTGATTTGGAAGAAAACGGATATCAAGAATTTAAGGAAATTCAAGAAAGTGGTTCTTGAATCTTAGACTTTATCAAAGATCCAATCTTTGTAGCATTCATCCAAGGAACTTATCAAGGAATTGACATCCCTTATGGCGTTCACCAATCTTGGTTTATATTTTGTATAGTTCTAGCATCATGAATACTGGGTCGAGGTTTTATCGTCAAATCTATTTTTTTATTATTTAATTTCTTGTTTATTCTAATTTAGATCATTCCTCTTATTTGTGTCTTTTATTCCACGTTCTTTGTCACGTTTCTCGAGTAGGATCGCATCAATTTCTACGTTAAATTTAATGACTTCAACAATTCAGCATATACCTTGGGAAATAAATATTCGAATAGCAAAATTGTAAAGAAGATTCTTAGATCTTTTCCGAAATGTTTTCATTCAAAAATAGCGATCACTGAAGAAAGCAAAAACATTAAACCTATGAAGGTTGAAGAATTAGTTTGATACTTTATGACATATGTGATGTTTTCTAATCGCAAGTGTATGATGTCGCATCTAACTAATAAAGTGGACAAAGAAGTCCAAATTATCGTCCCACAATGATTATGATTAATTACCAAATGTGTTCTAATTTTCACCTTATTTGAATTACAAATGTTTGAGATTTTGATGAATTAAATAATTAAACTTAAAGCAAGTAATCAATGAAATAAATGTGTTTTTAATCAATGAATGAAAAGTTGGGATTTCACGAGTTCACGTAGTCAATACTTTTAATTTCACCGTTCATGTTTTTATCTACTAATGTGATCGGTCGAGTTCACTAATGCACATGAAATTCCCCTCTTGGGGTTTAAATCAACTCTACCGAATTAGTCAACCATGTTTCTAGACAGCAAGTCGTTATGATTAGGTGCATGAAATATAAGAACTCAATTAAAGACCGCAATAACAACGAACGTATATCTCTATCGCTCGTTCAATTACTGGGTTTTATTTCTAGATCTAGATCATTAGCCCACCTCTCCGATTATGACAGAGACCCATTAGATCAATGAATTAATGGTCAATTAATTCATACATTAATCACAAAATAAAACATCACATGCAGTTAATACGTAAAACTTGAACAATGTAATTAAAAGTGAAAAACTATGCTACATCATTAATCCCAACAAATATTATAGTTTTTCATCATGAAAATAATAAAAATGTAGTAATAATCAAAACTAAACATCACGAGTTAATAAATTTAACAAAGAAGAGAACTCTTGCAGGAAGTAGTTGTTTCCCGTTGCTAATGCTTTATGCTCAAGCCTTTGCCTCCCAAAACGCCTCCAATATCTTGATGAGAGAAACTTGAATTATGCCTCTTGAATATGTGTGCAAAGGTCCCTTTTATGTGATTGGTAGGTTGCTTATATAAGTGTCCCCAAGAAGCCTAGGTAAAATAAGACTAAAATTCACGCATGGGCTTTTCTCCCACAAGGCCGGATACCTGCGCGACCGCGCAGTTGTCCGAAAATTGGTTTTGTTAATTTGATGATTAGTGCACGGCCACCAGGTCGATAATCTGTGGCCGCGTAGTAAAAAGTCTTCAGCGCAGTTTCATCTTTTCCTGTGCATTTAAGTAGGTCCATGAACTTTATTTGCATTGAGTACTTCATCTTTTGATTGCAACGATTTAGTTCTTGAACTTCCAAAACACTTCAATTCTTCTTTCAAACTTCAATTCATTTTCAACTAAGCCCTTGAATTATGATTTTTTTCCACTTATCTCCTCTTGGAAATCCCGGTTGATATCACCAACATCTATTTTGCCCTTTTTAGCTCCAAATGATGTCCAAAGTTCCATTATTCCACTTTATTGCTTCATTCTCTTGAATTTGGGAATATTCCTACAATTTAAACAAATAACACAATATTATGTAGAAATTATTCAAGAATGACAATAACAATAAATCGTTTTGATTTAGATATATAAGTAAGCCTGTAAAACACACTTATCAAATACCCCCAAACTAGAATTATTATTCATCCTCGAACAATGTATAATGAAGCCAGTGAATAAAAATAGCAAATCAACAATTATTTTTGTGATGTCAACATGTTTACTATATATCTCCATCCACATCAATTTGTACCCTAGCATAGAATTTTCCAACACAAAATAAATCTAGTCATGTCATGCTTGATTTTCAAGTGTGTGTGTGTGTGTGAATAGCCAATGTCGAACTCCTACTCGTGAAAAAACATACTCAACAGTGTGTAGCTCATTATGCAAAGTCAAGCCCAAACCCCATGTGGTCAACCTGATGATTTTCCTTTCATTGCTCATGGATGATCACAACTTATCGCTTTTCTCTCACATCCCTGGTTTTCATCTATAGTGGATTATAAAAATCATGCACAACAGATCAATGGTAAGCAATCTCCGATTTTACACTGTTAATCTCCACAGTTTCAATCAACAAGCTTTATACCATGCATTTCTTTAAAGCAGCCGACTTTTCTTTTCATTGTCTCTGTCTTTTATCATTTCAATGCAATACTTTTCTCGTTTGCTTTCTATTTTACCCCTTTAATGAGTTTTGGATCGGTGACTCACAAAGCAGACGACTTTAAGGCATCTTTTCATTGTCTCTGTCTTTTATCATCTCTGTGCAATGCTTTTCTTATTTGCTTTCTAATTTACCCCTTTAAACCAGTTTTGGCTCGGTGACTCACAAAGCAGACGACTTTAAGGCATCAAGTTCAGATAACCCTTCAAACCTAATTATCCGAGTCACAAAGGTTACAAAGAAAAGCTAAATATGTTTGATTTTCTTATGTGTAAGTCTACTCTCCCTTAAGATTTCTAATTGAACCCTATAACGAGCTTTGTGCTGATAGCTCCCCACTCAATTGAGTTTAGGGCGCTAGGTTTCAATACCTTTACAAACTTGCTCGAGTAAAAAAGGCTACGAAGAGTAGAATCAGGCCGTTAGCATTTTTCTTTTTTATGCTAGTTTGGTTTATACCTGTTGACCAAACTATTTTAACTAAAGTGCAAAATCAAGAACCACAAACCTCAAATGTAACGACCCGGGTCCCACTTAACGGGCTGTCCCGACCGTTAGATGACGACGTACTGTTAGATGACCAAACTATTTTCAGCATGTTTTGTCCTCACTCACACGCTCTCCGAGAAAACTTACTAGGAGGTCACCCATCATAGAATTGCTCCAAGTCAAGCATGCTTAACTATGGAGTTTCTAACGATGGACTTCTAGAAAAGAAGGTGCACATTGTTGGTATGAGTAGTACCTATCAAATCTTTTAAAATTTGATGTCCTGGGTGTTACAATCACCCTTCGTTAGACTTGCATCATCCTCGTCATGTTTAAACCATCTGAGGATCCATCTCCAGGCGTTGGGATTCTAGAGGTGGCTCCCGCTCTATGACGTAGCACTTTGTCCCGCATAGCACTTAGTTCCCGATTTTCGGCAGGTGGCCTGCTCTGATACCATTTATAACTACCAGGGTCCCAATTAACGAGTTGTCTCGGCAGTTAGATAACGACGTATTATCCTCACTGTACCAACATGGATCTTTTCAGCATGTTATATTCTCACTCGCACGCTCCCCTAGAGAACTTCCCAGAAGGTCACCCCATCATAGAATTGCTTCAAGTGAAACACGCTTAACTATGAAGTTTCTAACGATAGACTTCCAGAAAAGAAGGTGCACCTTGTTGGCATGAGTAGTACCTATCAAATATTTTAAACCTTCATGGCCTAGGTGTCACATCGAACCCATCAGTACATGCACATTCTAGCCATTCTACTCCCAAACTTGATTTTTGAGTTGTTTGGTTCTACTTTAGGGAAGGGATGAAGATCTAAGTTTAGAGATTACAAGTTATTCCTAAGCACAAGTTACATAAATTTAGCCCACAAATATTAAAAATATCCCTACACAAGTAGTAATTGAACAATGGCCATTTGCGCATGAAGATGAAATCAAGCAAATTATGACTAGTAAATAAAATTCAAGTTTTGATGTTATCCAATTATTCAAGCCAAAGCACAATTTGATCCTTACTATTTCCTAGGAAATAAACATGTCAACAAAATTTCGAATTTCCAATTTTTTTTTTTTGGTTGCACTAATCCCAAATAATATATTGTGTATGAAGCATATAAAGTGTATGAAGCATGATATATGAAATGGAATTTTCACCCCCAAACTAAAACTATACATTGCCCTCAATGTATTTCAAAGAGTTATGATGTAAGAAAATGAAATAAGTACTACAAAGAGGGGGTCAAGTAGTACTCGGGTTTAAGGATGCAAGTTCTTCACTTTGGAGCTTTCCTTGGAATGTAAACTTGAATGATTCCAATTTGTTTCACTCTTGAATTTTATGTCCCATATGATGTGTTCAAGTGATACACATACATTATGCATTTTAACCCGAGGGGAGGTTACGGCCGTGACATATGTTGGTTACAGCCGAGATAGCCCTTCTACATAATTTTCGATTCTTTTCGACACGATTTGATCTTCAAAGCTCGTCGAACCTGCTGAATTCTTGTTTTGGCTTGAATATTTAAATTTTCCCGTCAAGCCTGCTATGACTCAGATTGTCGAGGGTCCTGGATCACATCATACCCTCCTTCTTTAGGATGATTCGTCCCGAATCATATCTTTGTTCCTGTTGTTTCACTTCACCTCCTGGATCAAACGGAAAATTTCTACTTCCATGCCATAAGTTCAATAAATTGGAATCATTTGATTGACAAACATGGAAGAGATGGAGCTTGAACTTCCTTTTCCATTTGCGGTGTGGTTGAAGCTTCCAAACATAATTAACCTGCAAAAAAGATTTAAATAAAATGGGGAGGGACATGTTAGCTTCATGAGGTACAAGGTATGGATCCTTGTATTCATGATAAACCACCACTAACTCCACTTCTTGAACCACGAGGCTCTTCTCTTCGCCTCTTTCCTCTGCAATTTCTTGTTCAATTTTTTTTATCTTCAAACTCAACCACATCTTCTACCTCCACATTCGTATCACCATGTTCATGTACTACCTCATCACTACCAAAATGTGGATCTTCCAATTCAAAGCTCAAAATTTGAACTTCTACCCCAACTTCTAATTCCTCATCAAATTTTGGAGTTTGATCACCTAACTCCACCTTTCATCACCTACCACAAAATTCGGGGTCTCTTCAACTACTTCTAATTCATGTTTCAAGCCTCCCTCCTTCTTTTCAACATTCATATCCCGAGGCTCAACTATAACATGTATTTCACTCTCCTCTATCCATTTAATCACCGCCTTTCGTTTCTCCTCCTTCTTTCACAATTTAGCCAAATATTTTCTTTCTGCCTCCCGTTCACACCTCAATCTTTCTTCATAAATTTCTTTTTGAATTTTCAAAATTGCTTTTTGATCAATCTCGGCTCCTCTCTTAACCCCGATTCCATCCCTAGGTTTAGGATCACGCCTATATTCCCTCCTAGATCTAGAATCCGATTGAGATCGCTCATTTTTCAATTTCTTTTCCCTTTCATCTAGTTTATCCAACCTCATTAAAGCTTCATTAAAAAATCTCCACATACGATCTTTGACGTTTTCATGGGAATTGGACATTGTGAAATTTATGTGGAAGGACACAGAAAAAGAATAATAAAAATAAAGGATCAAGAAATTCAAGAAAGTGGTTCTTGAATGGACTCTTTTTTTTTTTTTTGAATTTTAGGATGAATTTTCGGAATAAATAAAATAATAAAATAATTTTTTTTATAAATCCGAAAATTCGACAACGAACATGACAGAACAAACGGAACTTAATTCGAATAAGAATTAAGCAAAACAAACACTTTGGAATTTTGCTGGATTTTTATATGGATCAAACAAAGAAAAAATTTACTGACACGAAGAACAAGAAAATTCAAAAAATTGAAAACAAAACACTCAACAAGATATGGATGATTTTTATGGGACTCAATGATAAACATAAAAATCAAACTGGATAGAAAAACCTGAATTCAGAGTCCAGCTCTGATACCAGATGATGAGATTCGAAGCGCGGAAGAAACGCCGGAAAGTTCCGAACTCAGGTTGTGGTTGGACGGATGAATCATGACCCGATATTCACGACGAGATGGCTCGACGATGCGGAATAAAGAACCACGACTTTCGAAACACCACAAGGATTTGCCCAATCTCCTTGATAAGTCTCTGATTCTCAACGCCACAAATACTCTCGCGAATATTTGATAAGTTCTGGATGAATGCCACAAGATAATCAATCTTGATAAGTTTGGGTTTGTAATGTGAATCCACACATTAAACAATTGAAAAACATTCAATCTCTTTTTATTCAATCATCAAAGTCTTAATTACAATGAATGGAAAAGGCGTATAAATAAGCAAAATAAAACCTTAGTCACTAATCTACTAAAAATAGAATTCTAATTAGACTAAAATAACTAAAACTGATAAGGAAATAAAATAATGCAAAATCTGGAAAAATCTGATCCATTAAGCAGTTACGGCCGTAAGTGTGTTTCTGTTTAAGGTTACGGCCGTGATCCCTTATTTACGGCCGTAAACCGAAAATCTTGAAATTATGCATTTTAACCCGAGGGGAGGTTACGGCCGTGACATATGTTGGTTACGGCCGTGATAGCCCTTCTGCATAATTTTCGATTCTTTTCGACACGGTTTCATCTTCAAAGCTCGTCGAACCTGCTGAATTCTTGTTTTGGCTTGAATATTTCAATTTTCCCGTCAAGCCTGCTATGACTCAGATTGTCGAGGGTCCTGGATCACATCAATTTCTCTTAGCCATATTCGGACATAAGAAAGTATGTAATGTGGTCTATAACATATTAAAAATTCAGGCCATTTGGAGTGCAATATGGTTGTGCAATTATGTGACAAAATAGTCACTTCAAACTTAAATTAAGGCACATTGCTTGCAATGACCTTGATGTTGTACCTAAGTGTGCCTATGATTCAAAATCAAATTTTGTACATTGGTGATGGTGCAACTCATGAATGAAATATTCAAAATCAGTGCTAAGCATGATGTGAGAATGGAAATTAAAAAGTTTCGCAAAAATTCTATAGCGACCCAGAATTTTTACGCAATTTTATAATTATTTTAATATTTAGAAAATTGTGTCGCTACTATTTCACCCATTATTTTGAAGTTAACGCCGCGACGGATTCGTCTAGCCAAGTCAAGAAATATCGAATTTGTTCGATTTTAAATTAAAATCCGAATTTCTAAAATTATGTTATTTTAATTATTTATTTAAAGTATTATTTTCAAAATCATTTTGAATTCCAAATTTATTAAATATCTCAATTTTCCTTATTCAAATTATTTCAAGTCCAAATACGTAATTCAATTTTTATCTCAAAATTTATTTATTCTTAAATTTATTTTAAGCCCAAAATATATCAATTTTAATTTAATTTCTTAATCGAAGTTAGTCAAAATTTTAATTAATTATCTTAACTTAATCCTATAATTCCTAAACCGTCCATTTTTCCCCAAACCTCTCCCATGTGCATTTTCCTTTAGAGCTCCTTTTTCATCTCTCAACCATTCTTTCCAGCAAGGTCCTCTCTTTATACATCACCATACCCCACCACCCTGAATCATTATCATCATCTCCACCCATGTCTCAACTCCAAATTCTAAACAATTTGTTCAAAGGTGCCACCAACACTAATTAAAATATTAGCCTCATCATTAGCCACCACTTCCAGCAAAACTCATAATTTCTGTCAAGATTCCCACGTATTTCTCTTCTCATCCATGCATTCATCATCAACATAATAATTCACGCACTCATCATTTCTCCAATTTCTCCACCCCATTACAACCTAACTCTCCACCATACTTTGTTTTCTCAATTTTATATATGTCCTCCATCCCCTCACAATCCCATAAATTCAGCCCTTTCTTCAAACCACATCACTTCCACCAGCCTGCATGATTCAATCCACCATCATATACATCAATCTGAAACCAATTCGGATAGCCTACAACCACTACTCACCAGCCTCTCTCCTCAGCTCAAACCAACACACGATTTCCATCACTCCCAGCACCTCCATTCAGATCAAATTCACCACTGCCAACCCATCAAACTAAACCATAGCCATGACGATTACTTCATCAATCCAGTCAAGCACCACCAATTCGCCAACCTTCCGCCATGTCACAACCAACCACTACACTGGAATCACTCAATCTCCACCATCACAGTCAGCCTAATCACCATCCACAGCAACCGTATATCATATCACCACCGGAAACTCAACACTGACCTTCCACCACCAGCAACCAATCGACTTTATCAAACCTAGTCCCAAATCAATCATCCAAAATCAAAATCCAAACCAAGAAATAGAAGAAGCCCAGAACATTACCTCTACCGCCGACTGATTGACCGGTTTTTCGCCGGAAATTAACCATCTTAAATCACGATTTGGTTTCGGTTCTTCGCACCAATCAACCCCAAACTCGCACCTAAGCCCTCCAATCTAAACCTTACTCTGATCGCCACCAGTAGCCGCACCCTACGCCGGTGCTGCGCCGGCAAATCGACGATTGAACGCCGGATTCCTCAGCTTTCGCCTCTCGCCCGTCTCTGCCCTCGGTCTCTCTCTAATGCTCTGATTTACGAAATGGTAGAGAGAGAAAACAGATCTGAATAATGAAATATAGAGAGTAAAGTTTGATTTTAATATTTAACTTTCGAAAATTTTCATTTCGGTCCCTAACTTTTAAAGCCTTTCAATTCAGTCCCTATGTTTTAAAATGTCTTAATTCAGCCCTTTCAATTCTTTTAAAAGTTATTTCAAATCAGTCCTTAAGTTTGAAATGTTTCAAATCAGCCTCTTTCACTTTAAAGGTTTTTCAAATCAGTCCCCAACTTTTAAAGTTATCCATTTCAGTCCCAAAGTTTTAAATGATTTTAATCAGCCCTTTCATTTTAAAAATCTGATCAATTCAGTCCTTGCTGATTTACTTTATTTGATTTTAAGCCCAAGTTTCAAAGTATTCATTTTAGTCCCTCAACTTTCAAAATATTCATTTTAGTCCCTGAACTTTGAAAATATTCATTTTAGTCCCTCAACTTTCAAAACATCAATTTTAGTCTTCAAATTTATAATTTATCATTTTGAACTATATATTCGATAGACTAAAGTGGCTTATTGGCTAAGACGAAGCGTACGGAGAATTTAAAGAAATTGAAGTCATTCCCGCTCAACTTTGTACTCGTCGGATTTGAGGTAGACTCGCACTTATTAATTGATTTAAATTATGATTTCATATAAATGTCATGTGACTTGTGAAAGTCAATTTTCAAGAAAATTAAGTATGTTTTATGAAAGGTAAATATACCTTATGTTTTTATGAAAAGTAAGTATACCCTATGTTTTTACGATAATGTTTTATATGTTTTGGATCATTGCTATGCACATAAGAATTTTTGCCACGAAGTTCGGTAAAATCCTTGTGTCTCCATAAGTTTATGAGGATTTGCCACGAAGTTCGGTAAAATTCCTATGTTTCCATATGTTTATGAGGATTTACCACCTAAGTTCGGTAAAATTCCTGTCTCATATGTTTATGAGGATTTCGATCCTATCTTATGTTATGATGGAAATGATCCCTATGAATTTCAAGAATTATGTTTTGGTATACTTACTGTTATTATGATTTTACTGCATAAGAATTCTTGCCACCTAAGTTCGGTAAAGTTCTTGTGTCTCCCTATGTTTATGAGGATTTCAATCCTATCTTATGTTATGCTTTCAAAAGAAATTATGCTTGGCATAATTAAAATGTTTTTATAAGTATATGGTTTTCAAAGAGCTGTTTTCAAAGAGCTATTTTCAAAGAGCCTATGATTTGCAAAATATATCCCGTGCTGTAATGCACAATATGAGTTTTATCAAGAGCCGTTTTATAAAGAAGCTCTATCAATGCCCGTTTTATAAGGAGCCGGGATTTATGTGTTTAATCATCTTATAAATTAAATTAATTTGCGATGAGTCTACTGAGTATTTCCCCCATGAAATACTCACCCTACTTTTTAACAATTTTGCAGATTTCGGAGACGGTGGCGAGCGATGAATGATGGTGGCAATAATCGTTAAACGGTTGAAAGTTTGACAATAATGATTTCCGTATTTTTCCAAACAATCGAATAATTTAGAGAAGTTCATTTATTTGAGAAATTATGACATTGTCAATTTCTTTACAATATTAATGGTTCGATTTACTATTTCAAATGGTTTCATAAATGTTTTCAATTTTATCGGCCATTACAGTTTATTTAATGTTGCCAAAAATGAATTTCAATTATTTCTTCCGCAAAAATATTATTCGAAAAATTTAGACAGAAAATGACGTAGTGAACCGGGTATACGGAACTCGGGGCGCTACAAATTCAATGCAAAACTCTCCTAGACATTTCATCAAACACCTAATGTGCACAAAGCAAAATAAGTAGAAATCAAGGAGGTTGAAGCTTGTAATTATCCCAAATTTTTAACCTATGTTTCACAATCAATTCAACACAAACTTCTAGCCTATTCCATAACTCAATAATCTACAAAAATTCAAATCTCCATAAAAAGCAAGAAAATCTCAAAAAATTTGCAAAATTGTAGAATTAAGGATTTCATACCTTTTTGAGGATTGAAATGTAATGCAAGCTTGTATGATGTTCAATTCCATGTGAATGAATGCAAATTAGGTGATATGCTATGTTGGGTGAATCTTGGGAGAGAAAATGAGTTTGAATGCTACGCATTTGATAGATTTTCCTTTGTCTATAAAAATCTGCCAAAATTACTCTATAGGTAACTGCGTGGCTACACAGAAGAACATTTCTGTTGATATAAGTTACAAACACGCGGCCACCACATGGTAAGGGCATGGCCGCGCAAGTCACCGACTGGAGAAATTTTCTATACCAATTTTGAAATTCAACTCAAATTTTCAATGCCAATTTTGAAATTCAACTAAAGTTTCATGCATGAATGTTTGATTTAACTATTCAACTCAAGTATGGAATGCAAACTACAAATTTTATGGAATGAACTTGCTTATCAATGACCATATGCTTACTCAATGTGCTTTCAACAATAAGGCCTGAGATTTATGAATGAATTGATGCTCTAACCATTCAAACATTGAACATGCTTGTGATAATTCCCTAATGCGACGCAAAGATGTAAAGTAAAAATTATTACTCAATGATGTCAACAAAAGCAAACAAAAACAATTAAATCCTAAATTACTAATAAAGCATATATAAAACATGATAAACAATTGAAAAGGATACTAAGTTGGGTTGCCTCCCAACAAGCGCCTCATTTAGAGTCTAAAGCTCAACTTTTGGTGAGTTTCCTCAAGGTTTTGGTGTTGAGACAATGTCTCCCTGATTGAACTTGTTCTTCCCACACCCCGAGACCTCTTCCTGTTAACCCAAGATAAACTAACCAAGAGGGGGGTGAATTGGTTTATAAAACTTTTTCGATAAATAATCTTAAACTTAAAAACCAATGAGTATAAGTATGAGCACTTAGTATTACAAGTAGCAAAACTATCAATGTAGTGTGCTATAAATGTATGAACTTAATTGATAAAGCAAGTATAGCACTTAGATATAGTGTTGCACAATATAAATTGATAGAAAAGAGTAAGTGCGATGCAAGTAAGTAAAAGGGATAAGAGATTGCAAACGCGATTTAGGGAGGTTCAATCAACCAACGTGATCTACGTCCTCCGTTACCGAGCTCTCCGTCACGAGCAAGGCCAAATCCACTATATTGATAACTTACAACAAGGAGTATCGAATCCTTAGGTGACTTTACAACAAGGAGCACCTATCCTTTACAATCGAGTTTTCACAAGGATCTCGAAACCATAAACAAAGTACAAATGAGAATTTTTACAATCGAACCAACTCTCTTAACAAATGATATGATCAATACAAGTATCTTGAGAGTTTTAGGATAACACTTCAATAGATAGCAAATATTTAAAGCTCAAGAGTTTATGAAAACTTTGAAGAAGGATATGAGATAGTTTTTCTTGAATCAAAGTTTTTCAACCAATGATCTCTCTTTCCAAATAATACTTAGTTAAGTATGAAGAGAGATATACACTTCAATAAGTGTTTGGTGATAAGAACTCAATCAATGATCAATAATGAAGTAAGAGTATTGAGTTTTCTTGCAAAATGGAATTCTTGATAAAAATATGAAATAGTTTTGAACAATCAAGAGATTCCTTGCAATAAATGAAATAGAATGTAAAACAAAGTAAGCTCAATGATTTTCTCAATAAATTTCTCTCTTAAATGCTCTTGTAAGTTGGTGAAATGAATGTAAGAGAAGTGGCTATTTATAGATCAAGAAATTGAGCTGCAGGAAGTTTCAGTCGACTGATTCTATACTTTCGATCGACCGAAAGCTCAAAAACTAGCCGTTATACTTTCGGTTGATCAAAGTTTCGGTCGATCATGAGCATTTCGGTCGACCGAAAAAGGAAAAAATTGAATTTTTTATTTTTATATCAAAAAGTTTATTTTTCCAAAAACTATTTCATGTTATGTTTTGAAAAATCATTTTTATGCAATTAATGATTTTTAGAAATATTTTTGAGCTTTATAAACTTGCCAAAAAATATGAGTCGATACCTTTACAAATGAGTTGAAATTTTTCAACATAAATCTTCTAAAGCTTTAATCTTCGGTCTTCGATGATCTTGTTCACTTCAAATCTCTTTAATGATTGCTTTGTACTTCAATGGATGACGATTTTGATCTCGGAGTATCCAAATGACACATATATGATAAACTCAAGAATTGAAACCATTAGTAATACATGAGATCTTGTTTGTTATAATCAAAACAATATATACGTGAATAGTCATAGGTCAACACTTCCATGTGCTTCCCTTTGTCTTTCAACTTTGATTCCACTTCAATCCTCGAGCAATTCTCAAGATTGAGATTATTGTTCTTCATTTGTGTAAGGTTAAATGTAACCTTTGTTGGAAATGAATTCCAATAAAGTGTTCAAACCAAAAATAAAATTAGTTTTCTTTGAAAAACAAGAATGCTCTAGATTTAATTAATTACTAATCTAATTAAAAATTACCTTTAAGATGTGCAGTAGAGTTACCTTCCAGTAGTTAATATGAACTTCAATCTTTGAAATAATTGTTTCAGTTTCCAACCTTTGAAACTTCCCCAATATCCCTTCAAGAACAAGATTGCATTGATGCGTGGACATCAAATGATCAAGAACACAAGAATACAATATTACCCAAGTGAAATAAAATTCTCACTCTAGTATTTAATTTGGGAATAACCAAAAACAAGAATGTGGAATAATTCTTGGTTATTCCCTTATATGTATATATAGGGGAAGAGTTTTATCTCCTCTCCTATTCCTTGTGGGTTAGATTATCATACTTGTCCAACAAGTAACTCTTTTCTGTTTCCTTGTGGGGTTAGAGTTTCACACTTGTCCTTCAAGTAACTCTATCCTTAATTAATTCTTAATAGCGCAATCCAATAACTATCCAAACTCTTTATAAGTTAGTCCTTCAATTTTTATTTAGGCTATTGAGGGGACGCAATTGGATTTATATATTATAAGCTCCCAATAATTAAATCCGGTTATGCTAATTAACAAACCTTCCAATTTAGTTATCTAATAATTCGCTCATACAACTATAGGAGAATTACTACAACTCCTAAATATATAAAATAATCATAGAAGCAATATATATTTATTTCCCGTAATTATTTATCCTCTCGACTTATCAATCTAATAGTTTGTCCCCGTTTGAGATCGATAATTAATTAGTCACACAATTAAAAGTTTCACCTAATTAATTATTCACTTTGCTTAAATCAATATTCTTATTTTTATAATTTCTATTTAACATCGAATGTTAAATACTAAGCTTAGATTCCTGAAATCATACTTGCATTTAGAATATTTAAGCGATCTCCTTAACTCCACAATTAGAGCAATGGATTCCCCTTTCAATACGTCATTGATCTCACTTATAATATATCAAAGACCCTAAGGATTTCTACCTAATAAATACCATCCAAGATAGATTAAGACAATCATATGATAGTCATGTGAAATCTCAATTCCTAAGCACGGTCATTTATTTTGATCTCAAATTTAGACAATTGTGAGTATTTTAGAGTTTGATATTGCTTAATTATTTATTTATTTATATTTTTTTAGGAAAAACTCGAATTTGGAAGAGATTGAAGCAAAACGAGGAAGTCATGTGCGGATTATGTGAAGAAATCAGTGCACAATTTTCAATACAAATATCTCAATGGAGCCCATAATATATCATTTGAAAGATAATTGGATTTAGAGTCTAACGCAATAAATGATGCACAAATCGGAGTTGAAGATCAAAAGTTATGCGTGTTTGAAGTTCGGCTGATGGATTAGAAAGTTTAACCGCGGTCAACCGTGGCCGGCCCGCAATCTCCGTTTGGGCCCTGTTTGCTATGGCTCGACCGTGGTTTGTAACCCGCGGTACGACCGCGGCCTGTCTATTGGGTTTTTTGCGATATTTATTTTTTGTTTTTTCCTTTATTTTTTCCATTTGTTTTCAAGCCCAACAAGGATTAAACCAATTTTTTGACTTCTAAGCAATAAAAAGACATATTTTAACCTAGAAAGTTCCCTAATTCATGATTCATTGAGATTACACAAGAAATCAAGAGAATTTTCAAGAAGTCAAAGAAGAAATCAAGATTGGGTTGAAGATTGGATTTTGTTGCAAGAATTCCTTCATCTTCTCAAATTATTGCTAGAATTTGGTGATATTCTTCTTTTTACATTCTTCTTGTATTTATTTAATTATGTGTAACTAACTATTGTTGGGGTGAACGATGAAATCTTAGTTTAATTATTCAATTTCAATTCTCACGTGTTTATACTTTAATTTGATGTATTGAATTTATTTCCAATCTTAATGCATGAATTAATTGGCTACTAATTTAATGATTTTGTAGGTTGTATTCATAATTTGAGAGGTGAGTTAACATCCTAGACCACGTAATAAATTCCGACAATTTCACAAAAGTGTAAAGATACATGGTTGTGGTTGTTGTGATCTTTGTGAATTGTTGTGATTGAATGCATTTAATTATGGCTTATTTTGAACTAACATAGAGATATGTGGTTGACCTAATTAAGTAGAACTAATTTAAAATCAAGAGGAAAATTTTAGATACAATCATGAATTCGATCAAATACTACTTTAGAAAGAAAACATGAGATTAGAAATTGAATACAAAAACTAGGATGAAATCGTGAGTCCAAACACTTTTAATTCATTAAAAAAAAAACAAATCCTTTATTTGCTTTATTAGTTTATTTTGATATTTAATTTATTTCACTAGTTTCAAAGTTCAAAATGAATCTTTGCATTTGTTTATAGTTTTAGGAACTGATTAATCAAAACTAGTGAAAAGTAAATTAGTCCTCGTGGGATCTATATTCCGGACTCAAAAAATCTAGTTTACTACTTGTTCACAATATCGTGCACTTGCAATATTCACACAACAAGTTTTTGACGTCGTTGCTAAGGACTAATTTTTATTTGTTATTAGTTTCGATTAATCTCTTTTATTTGTTGTTTTTACTTGATTTTTCATATTGATCTTTTATTTGTTCATTTTATTTTCTCTTTAGGATTGATACTGAACACTCGAGATGGCTGCGGTTGACTTCAACAAAATGCTCGTGCGTGACTTCTTTATAAGGCAACAACAATTGATAGATTAAGGAGTTGAAAAGGAATATATGCTTATGGGAGATTGTATCATAGGGTATTAACTACAAGAGATAAAAACTGAATATGAAATTAGTGAAGCTGTCCTAAATGACTTCCAGCTGGATTTTTTATACGCTTCACAAAATTTGATGAGAGTGAATTGTCCTTGAAATTGTTCCTTCCACCAAATTTAAATGAGTGTCAATTAAATGAATCACCTCTATTGGGCTTTCAACAAATGCAAGAAGATGAAAATAATTGTCAAGAAGATGCTATTGTCTCTTAGTCAACAATCATGGATTCGGACATCAAGCTCAAGGAAACTTCAAAAAGGGGAGAAGATCATGTTGAGAATGTGGAATTGAGTTTAAATGAGAACATAATAACCGACGAGGATGGAGTCATCCAGCAATCCTTACACTCAATCGATTTTCTTAAAATTGATTTTGTGCTAGGATCCCAAAAAGAGGTTGAAATTTACTTAGTTGAGTTCGAGATGAATGGTAAAATTACCTCTAATTTTGAACATGATAGCATAAGAATTTGGAGTAAAAGTGCAATTGGGTTCAAAGGAAACGTTAGCAAGTATAGCAGATTATCAAAAGCCTTATTTAGAGTGCCTTAAAGTATTGTTCAACAGACAAGCTTGAGACTATAAATCAAGAACTAAAGGGCTAACTTGACTTCTTAACTCTAAACTCTTTTCTTTAATTTTGAAATCATATAGTTTGCATTAGGATTTGCATTAGAATTTAGGACACATTTCCCACAATTTTTGTGGAGTTTTTTATTGCTTTGAATAAAAAAAAATTCATCATTGCCCCCATCACTAATAGATTGTTACACCAAAAAAAATAAAAAAATAAAGAAATAGAAAAAGAAAAAAATTTCACCATTTATAAGGTTGCACCTAGATTTTTGATTTTCAAAACAATTTGTAAAATTTATCTTTTCCTATTTATAGGACTTTTGCAGAAATATACACTCTGTTAAGATATTTTTTTTTATAAAAGTTAGAGATTGTAAATCTTCTTGATGTGGATTCATTGCTAATTTTTACATCTTATATGTTATCACTAATGTCTATTTTGAATTCTTACAGGGAAAGTTCTAATCTAGGAATGAGGAAGAACGAAGATTGTCTTCACATCCAATGATATCAATGGTCTCCACTAACTTCAAGCCATACCCCAGGGGAGTAAATTCTACCTTCTTGTATTTTTATTAGTTGAATAATTTTTTGACACATTAAGGACAATGTAATACTTAAGTTTGTGGGTGTGCGCAAAAATTTGAGTTAAATTTTCATTTTTATTAAAAAAATAAATAAATTGTGTTTTGTGTTTTTACATGTTTTTTTGTTAAGTTTAATAGCATTGCTAGTACTTCATGTTTGAAACTGTGTGATTAATGAATTGTGGACAGGAATGCTATGCTTGTAGTAATTTGCTATACTTGATTATTCCTTGAGCACATCAACGTGATTATTGTGCATATTGGTGGGACTTGATTAGTTGGTTGTAGGTTGTCATTGTGAACTTCAGATACATATCCATTTGAAACATTCTATTCCATCACTTTCGCCAATTAGTTAGACAATTTGGAGTTGTATAACAGGTAGTAGTGACCGTTTGGGGGTGTGTTGATTCCATGTGTGTAAAACTGATGTGTGGAGTGATCTTGGCTGACAAGAGGAAGCTAGGTAATGACCAAATGCTGGTAATCTAATCCCTTGCATAAAGTAGGGACATGCATGCATTTGTTTGATTTATTCTTGTTCAGAGAGAGAGAGAGAGAGAGAGAGAGAGAGAGAGAGAGAGAGAGAGAGAGAGAGAGAGAGAGATAGAGAGAGAGAGAGAGAGAGAGAGAGAGAGAGAAAAGAAAAAAGAAAAAAAAATTAGGACATTGCATTCATTTGACACCTTTCTTTAGAGTGTAGTGAATTGAGTGATTAAAGTCGTAGGGGTATTTCAAAACATAGTGTTCTGTGGTCAACTGACTTGGTAGTCATCGGACTAAAGCTCGCTACAAGGGGTCATTATTAGCTTAATGGAGACTGCATGACTTAGAATTCACTTAATAGTTTGTACATTTGGGATTATGATAACTAGTGGGTTTGAATTACCTAGTGGATGTTTGAAGGTCGGGGCACTCAGTTAAAGGAGAATCATCGCAACCCTAGGTAGAAGATATCATTGGTTGGACTCACCTAAACTCAAGCGGGAAAAGAATTAGTAAATTAGGAAGCAACCTTTGAAATTATACCCTAGGTTTGAGAGAAAATGACAAGTTTGGGGAGGGGAGTGCATCCCACGAAAGGGAAAACAAAATTTGACCAATAAGGGTCGGGAGATCACCTATTTAATGCATTATGATGATTGAGTTGATTAAACACACATGCACGCACGTCAAGCATGGACTGAATTAAAACTTGTATAGCATTGTTTGACAACTTTTCAGGGATTACTTCTTTATAAATCCTGAAGTAATTCGACAAGTTATTTAACACGTGTTAGTGTCATGAATATTATTGTGTTCTTATGTTTGTGTGATTGTATGCTTCATCTTATTCGAGGATAAACAAGAGTTTAAGTTTGGGGGATTTGATAAGTACGTTTTTCATACTTATTTTGATCTCAAATTTAGAAAATTTTGAGTATTTTAGAGTTTGATATTGCTTAATTGTTTCTTTATTTTTATTGTTTTAGGTAAAACTTGAATTTTGAAGAGATTGAAGCAAAACTAGGAAGTCACGTGCGGAGTATGTGAAGAAATTAGTGTACAACTTTCAGTACAAATATCTCCATGGACGTCATATTATATCATTGGAAAGATAATTCAATTTAGAGTTCAATGCAACAAACGTTGCACAAATTGGAGTTGTAGATCAAAAGTTATACGCGTTTGAAATTCGGCTGACGGATCAAAAATTTCAATCGCGACCGACCTACAGTCTCCATTTGGGCCCCTATTTGCCGTGGCCCAACCGCGGTTTGCAACCCGCGGTCCGACTGCGGCCCGTCTGTAGGGTTTTTCATGATTTTTTTTGTTTTTTCCTTTAGTTTTTCAATTTGTTTTCAAGCCCAACAAGGTTTAAACCACTTTCTTGACTCCAAAGCTATAAAAAGACATATTTTAACCTAGAAAGTTCCCCAATTCATGATTCATTGAGATTACACAAGAAATCAAGAGAATTTTCAAGAAGCCAAAGAAGAAATCAAGATTGGGTTGAAGATTGGATTTTGGTGCAAGAATTCCTTCCTCTTCTCAATTTATTGCTAGAATTTGGTGATTTTCTTCTTTTTACATTCTTATTGTATTTATTTAATTATGTGTAACTAACTACTGTTGGAGCGAACAATATAATCTTAGTTTATTTATTCAGTTTCAATTCTCATGTGTTTATACTTTAATTTGATGTATTGAATTTATTCCAATCTTAATGCATGAACTAATTGGCCACTAATTCATTGATTTTGTGGGTTGTTTTCATATCTGAGAGGTAAGTTGACATCCTAGACCACGTGATAAATTCTAAAAATTTCACAAAATGGTAGAGATATATGGTTGTGGTTGTTGCGATCTTTGTGAATTCTTATGATTGAATACGTTTAATTAAGGCTTATTCTGACCTAACATAGAGATATGTGGTTTACCTAATTAAATAGAACTAATTTAAACTTGAGAGGGAAATTTTAGATACAATCGTGAATTCGATCAATTACTACTTTAGAAAGAAAACATGAGATGGGAAATTGAATATAAAAACTTATGATGTAATCATGAGTCCCAACACTTTTAATTCATAAAAAAAAACCAAATCCTTTATTTGCTTTATTAGTTTATTTTGATATTTAATTACTTTCACTAGTTTAAGTGTTCAAAATGAATCTTTGCATTTATTTATAGTTTTAGGAACTGATTAATCAAAGCTACTGAAAAAGAAAATTAGTCTTCGTGGGATCGATATTCCGGAATCAAAAAATCCACTTTACTAATGCTTTTGGACACAAATCCCAACAACCTTGTCTTCCTCCATTCTAAAAATCACTTACCTTTTCTCGACATCAATCAACACCCGTGCAGTTTCTAGGAATGGTCTTCCTAAGATCAATGGCATCTTTTCATCTTCATCCATGTCCAATATTACAAATTCAACTGGAAACACAAATTTGTCAGACTTGACCAACAATCTTCAATCACACCATATGAGTATCGGACGGACTTATCAGCTAGCTGCAACATAATGGTTTTTGGTTTAGGATCTCCTAAGTTCAATTTCTTGTAGACAGAGAGAGACATTAGATTAATGCTTGATCCTAAATCACATAAAACATTGTTAAATTTTAGATCACCAATTAAGAAAGGGATAGAGAAACTACCTGGATCTTTTAACTTTGGTGGTAGCTTATTTTGAAGGATTGCACTACATTCTTCATTTAGAGACACTATCTCGCAATCTTCAAGCCTCCTCTTCTAAGCCGTCACTTCCTTCAAGAACTTCGAATAGCATGGTATCTCCTTAATTGCCTCAATGAAAGGAATGTTGATATGCAACTTCCTCAACATCTCTAAAAATTTTGAAAACTAATAGTCTTTGCTATTCTTTCTCGCTCTTTGAGGATATGGAATAGGGGGAACATAGGCCTTCACTTGCTTCCTTACTTTCTTCTCCTCAACTGTGGCCTTCTTACCCTCTTCAGATTGGATTTTCTCCTTTTGACTCTCTTCTTTCTTCTCCTTAACAACCTGATCAATTTTCTCCATTTGGATTTCTTTCAACTGAACCCCACTTCAAGTAGTGATTGCACAAACATTCTCCCTTGGGTTGGTCTCAGTATTACTAGACAACTATTCAGGTTGTCTTTCTGTCCTTTTCACTGCCAATTGACCCACTTGATTCTTTAGCTCCTTTACTTCTGCCTGTTTAGTCAGCAACATGTCTTGTTGACTTTTCACAAGCTGCACAATCACGTCCATGTTTTCTTTTAGTGTCATTTGAACATGTTGCCGCTTTTGCTGTTGTTGTTGTTACTGTTGAAAAGGATGCTTCCTCTACTCGGGGTTGTAACACTACAACAAAAACTATTTTTTGCAACGTTCAAAAAACGTTGCCAAAAGACTTTTGCACGTTTCTTGAGTGTTTCAAATCTCAGTATTGCCATAGAGCAAAAATTTATGACAGCGTTTTTTGAGTGTTGTCGTAGACCTTTTGGAAGATTTTTTTAGTGTTGCTGTAGACCTTTTTGCTACGTTTTTGAGTGTCTTCGTACACCTATTGCAACGTTTTTTAAACACTGCTGTATCCAATTTATATTTTTTTAAATTATTGAATATTTATTTATAAAACCTATATTTCCTCATTAATTTATTAAAATTATAATTTGTACAAATGGTAAAAATAATTCATTAAATAATTTAAGAATTCTCGAATCCATACAAAATAAATAGTATTTATTGTTTAATAAATTCACAAAAGAACAACAAAATTAGCATGAAATTATATGAAAATCAAGATTTTTTTACTATTGTTCTAAATGACGTAAGGTGTAGCAAGTGTCAAGTCTTATATCAAGTGCAACAACGAAATTGATTATATCCAGAGCTCCTCCCTATACTTCAATATTGTAAATTAGTTTAATTTAAGAGCAAGAAAAACTTGATCTTTCTATTTCCTTTAAGTTTATATTGACATTCTTAGGTACTAGAACAATTCAGATAAGGAAGACAAATATGGTTTAAGAACTATTTATGGTCATTATTACACATCCATAACTACAAGCAATGTAAGATCAAATTACACAAAAACCACTACAAGAAAACTTAGGAATAGGAGCGACTTTTTAGTGACGACCTTCAGTCGTCCTTATAGATATGACACCAATAGGGGAAACATGAATATGTCTCCCCTATAGGCCACCAGATCTATAGGTCGCCCCTATTTCTATAAATGTTGTCCCTAAAGAACCAAATTTTTAGCCGGAATCTTCCCACAATTTTTAAGTCTACAGGGGTAACAAATTCGACTCTATAAGGGTGACAATGTTGCTTCTATAGGTTACAAATCTATAGGGATGACATATGTCGCCCTAAATTTTTTAGCGGAATATTTTCTGCATTTCGTAAGTCTTTAGAGACGATTAAATCAATTCTATAGGGGCGAAAAGTAAAGAGAGATGAAGAAGGAATGAAGAAAAGTTTTATTCATTCATTTACAATGTCACATATTTATACAGAAAATTGGAGCAAACCTATTCTAAGTATAAAAGATTTCTACCGTACATAATACAACACAGGAATGGAAAAACATAAATAAGGTAAACCCAAATTGAAGAGTAATAACCAAATATACATAATTGACAGTGCATGATTTATGGTTTGACAGTGCAAGATTTATGGTTTTGTAATGACCCAGGTCCTACTTAACGGGTTGTCCCGTTCGTTAGACGACGGTGTACTTTCTCCACTATACTAACACGGGTCTTTTCAGCATGCTTTGTCCTCACTCGCACGCTCCCTGAGAAAACTTCCCAGGAGGTCACCCATCCCTGAATTTCTCTAAGCCAAGCACGCTTAACTGTGGAGTTTCTAACGATGGACTTCCGGAAAAGAAGGTGCACCTTGTTGGTATGAGTAGTACCTATCATTTCTTTTAAGCTTTACTGGCCTGGATGTTACAATCACCCCTCGTTAGACTCACGACATCCTCATCGCACTTATCCCATCTGAGGATCTGCTTCCAGACGTTGAGATTCTAGAGGTGGCTCCCGCCCTATGGCGTAGCACTTAGTTCCCAATTTCCAGCTGGCGGCCAGCTCGTAACGACCCGGGTCCCACTTAACGGGCTGTCCCGGCCATTAGATGATGGCGTATTGTCCCCATTGTACCAACACGGGTCTTTCCAGCATACTTTGTCCTCACTCACATTCTCCCTGAGAAAACTTCCTAGGAGGTCACTCATCCCTGAATTTGTCCAAGTCAGGTACGCTTAACTGTGGAGTTTCTAACCATGAACTTCTGGAAAAGAAGGTGCACCTTATTGGTATGAGTAGTACATATCATTTCTTTTAAGCTTTTCTGGCCTGGGTGTTATAGGTTTCCTAATAGACCCCCTCAAAATGGAGCTTGGATGAACTCCAATTCTGCATTTGAGAACTGAAAATCGTGGACCAGAAATTGGCTTGGTCAGACAGTCAGCTAATTGATATACCGAGGAGACATGTTGAACACTCAAGAGACTGGCCTGAACTTTTTCTCAAACAAAGTGAAAGTCTATCGCGACGTGCTTCGTGCGAGATGGAACACTAGGTTTGCACAAAGGTATGTGGCACCAATATTGTCACAATAGACCACCAGAACAGGGGAAGTGGAGACGCCAAGTTCATATAGAAGTGACTGAATCCAAGTAATTTCAGCCGTGGTAGAGGCAAAAGAGCGATATTCTGCTTCAGTTGAAGAACGGGCAACTTTATTCTATTTCTTAGAACTCCAAGAGATTGGGTTGGAACCTAAGAGAATGACGTAAGCTCCAGTGGAACTACGATCAACCAGATCACCGCCCTAGTCGGCGTTAGAGAAGGCATGAAGAGAGAGTGGGGATGTGTTGGATAGGAATAACCCATAATCAATGGGGCCTTGAAGATAGCGAAGCAATTTTTTGACGGACGACCAGTGAACACTAGTGGGATGATGCATGGATTGTGATAGTTTACTGACAGTGAAGAAAATGTCTAGTGTGGTGAGGGATAAATAATGCAAGGCTCCAACAACAGATTGATAATCAGATCGAGTGGAAAGAGGAGTCCCTTCGTGGAGCATTGGAATGCTGGAAGGCGACATAGGACTTGTGATCGATTTGGAGTCAATGAGTTTAGCCTTAATGAGAAGATCATGAATATACTTTCGTCGAGATAGAAAAATTCCATATGATGCATGGAGTACTTCTATGCCAAGAAACTAGGAGAGCTGACCAAGGTCTTTGACGAAGAAATTTTAGGAGATTTGTGTAATAAAACTGGAGAGTAAGGAACGGTAACTGCCCATCAAGATAATGTCATCAACTTAAACAAGTACATACATGGTGGCATGAGGCATAGTATAGATAAAGAGGGGGGAGTCGGCCCTCGAGTTTTTGAAACCAAATTGCAGGAGGAAGGTTTTGAGAGCTGAAAACCAGGCTCGAGGTACCTGTTTGAGCTCGTAGAGTGACTTTTGCAAGTGACACACATGATGAGGGAATTGGGCATCAACAAAGCCAAGGGGTTGGATCATGTAAACATCTTCAGTAAGAGTGCCATGCAGAAAGGCATTATTAACATCAAGTTACTAAAGGGACCAACCAGAGGTTATGGAAAGAGTGAGAACAAGTCTGACAGTGGATAGTTTAACAACGGGACTGAAGGTTTCAGAGTAGTCAATGTCAGGACGTTGGTGAAAGCCTTTAGAGACCAGACGAGTTTTAAATTTATCAATAGAGCCATCGGGGTTTTGCTTGATATGGAACACCCATTTGCACCTAATGATGTTTTGAGTAAGATTAGGGGGAACCAAAGTCCAAGTGCCATTGTGAAGCAAGGCATTAAATTTGCCAGATAAGGCTTCACACCATAAGGGATCTTTCGTAGCTTTGGTGACAGAGGTAGGTTCAAGGAGTGGTTGTGCCAAGGAGAGAGACATGAGGGAGTATTTGGGATTAGGTTTGTAAATTTGGTTGCGAGCTCGAGTGGTCATATGGTGTTGGTTGGAGTTAGGTCGGATAGGAGCAGCGGGTTGGGGGAGGGATCCGAAAGTGAGGTGGGTGATGCATTGGCAGTGTCTTGTGATTCGATTGCATGGGGGCTAGATAAGTCCATATTAAAGGAAGATTGGGGAGATGATATACATGTGTGGAGAGTGGGTGAGTGAGGGGAATGGGGGCTGGAAGAGGACTGCAATGATGGGGAGATAGAGGTGGATTTGGAGTTGGGGAATCAGTTCGGGTTGATAATGGTAACATGAAAGGACTTGTGGGTGGAGAGTGGTCATGCAAATGGGAAGGCTCCACATGCAAGGGGAGGGTCAAGGTTGAAGTTCTCCCGACGCTACCATCGATTGATTCAAAACCACTTCTCGGCTGGGATAGGAATGAGGGAAAGGGAGAGGAGTTTGGATGGTGAGAAGTGGAGGGATTCCATCTACAGGAGAAAGGAAACGAGTGTTCGAAAAAAGTGACATGCCTTGACGTAAAAATCCAATTGGAGTTATAATCAAGACATAAATATGCATTTTGAGAGTTTGAGTAACCTAAAAAGACACAAGGACGAGAATTGGGTTCCAATTTGTTTTTGGTGTGAGGTTTTAGCCATGGATAGCAGAGGAAACCAAAAATGCGAAGTTTGTTGAGGTTTGGAGGTTAACCGAATAATTTTTCATAGGAGGAGGAATAATTGAGATTGGCCTTAGGCATGTGATTGATTAAGTATGCAGTGGTAGCAAGAGCATATGGCCAATACCTAATAGGCATGGAGGTATGATGACAATATGACGATGCCGACGTTCAGAATACCCATTATGTTCAGGGGTATGAGGGGGGGGGGGTGGTGAGAGGTGACTAATTCCGTGAGATGCAAGGAAGGAGGAAAGGGCAACATACTCACCACCATTGTCCGAGTAAAGTTTAGTGATTTTACGATGAAAATGGTTTTCCAAAAGTTGTTTAAATGTTGTGAATGTGTCACGAGCATCAGATTTTTTTGTGTAAGGGATACATCCGTAAGTATTTGGTGTAGTGAATAACAAAGAGAACATAATACTTGTATTCATTGATTAATTGAATTGGTGAAGACCATACGTCGGAATAAATTAAATCTAGCGGAAATGGACTAGTTAAGGTTCAACTAGCAAAGAGAAGTTTGTGGCTTTTGTTGTAATTACAAGCATTACAAGAAAAATTAGAAAAGTACGAAGAAGACATATCTAAGTTGTTTGACGAAATTAAATGAGAAAGTATTTTCCTGGAGGGATGTCCAAGACGATGATGCCAATTGGGGAGAGAGGTTCGGGTGACTAAGAAAGCGAGCAGTAGTTGAGAGGCAATAGATTTGGTAGGCCAAAGGTAGACTCCATCCTTAGCTTTCCCTTGAAGCATGGGAACCCCGGATCTGTAAGTCCTTCACAACAAAAGTAGATGGTGAGAATTCAATAGAAGAGTTGTTATTAGTGCAAAATTTATTGAGAGAAACTAAATTGTGGGAAATTTTAGGAACACACAACACATTAGCAAGATTAAAGGTGCGAGTGGGTGTGGGCAACTTTGCAGTACCAGTGTGAGAGATATGAAGACCCGAACCGTCACCAAATTGAACATTGTCTGGATCGAGGTAATCAGAATGGATTGACAGATTTCTCAGATCATTGGTGATGTGATGGGATACGCTAGAATCTAACAACCATTCCGAAGAAGGAGTTGGGGAAGGGGAAGCATAGTTCGCTGTAGGTGAAGGGTGGGTTGAGTAGGTGGTGTTGGTTGGTGGTTGGCGTATGGGCGGTTGTGGAGAGCACAACCAGGAGGTGCATTTGTAAGTTGGGCACCGTTTTTCCATATGACCTTGTTAGCCATAAAGTTGACAGTAGCCTTTATAAGGTTTGGGAGGTCGGTTTTGTTGTTGGTTTTTGAAGTGATTGGATTTGTTTTGGTGTGAGGGCTGCTGATTGTGGTTTTTGAACTTGGTGGTAGTGTTGGTGTTGGCGGTGACGAGAGAGAAGTGGGGTGATATGGGAGTGTCGATTTGCATATTGGGATTCATTGGTTACAAGCATTTCATGAAGCTAATCAAAGGAGATGGAATGTTCTCTAGCACAAATAGCATCACACAACCCATTATATGCGAACCCTAGTCCGCGAAGCACATGTAGAACAAGTTCATCGAAATCAATTTTGGCTCCCATAAGTGATAGGTTATCATTGATGCTTTTGACATTGTGCATTTATTCAGTGATGGAGAGGTCTCCTTTTTGGAGAGTGCCAAGTTGATTTTTAAGGTGCATGATTCTCCTACGAGATGGTTTGGCATATGTGGTGAGAATTGTGTTCCCTGCTTTAGAGGAGGATTTAGAGGCTGCAATAAAGGATACAAGATTGGGAGATATGGCGCTAATAATAGCATTTAGGAGGAGTTTATCTTGTCGGATCCATAAGGAAAAGTTGGAATTTGGAATTGTCCTAGTAGAGGTATTGATTGTGGCTGGAGGGCACGGGTTCGAGCCATCAACAAAGGTTGTTATGATAACTGGTATTGTCCCAGTTGAATATGTATATACCAGGCAGGAAAATTGATGGGGTGGGTTTAATTGGTGTTTGTGCGTGGGCGTTTATGATAACTGGAAGAGGAGAGGGAGAGGTTGTGTAATGCGGTGGGGTGACAGAGGTTGAGATTGATGCGGGTGGAAGTGCTGTATGGATTGTCAAGGATTGAGGTAGAGTGGGGGGATCCACACCTTGGGTGTCACTTGAGGAAAGAGGCATATTGCCTATTGAGATTTGGTCAGTCGAAGCCATGGATCAAGTTGAGCTTAGTGAGCAAAATAGTGCTATGATACCATAAAGAGAGATGAAGAAGGAATGAAGAAAAGCTTAATTCATTCATTTACAATGTCACATATTTATACAGAAAATGGAAGTAAACCTATTCTAAGTATAAAAGATTTCTACCATACATAATACAACACAGGAATGGAAAAACGTTAAGGTAAACCCTAATTCAAGAATAATAACCAAATATACATATTTGACTGTGCAAGATTTATGGTTTCCTAATAAAAGTTCGCCCCTAAAGAGTAACCTTACTGTTTATACACTAACCCTCGTTTCCCCTTTATTCCTCTTCCCTTCCTCACTTTTCTCCTAGCGCCTCTCTTACATTTTCTTCCTGGCTCTACCCCTCTCTCACAAAATACCTCTAAAAGGTATGTATGTCCTCTTCGAGCTGTTGAAGTTCTTCTCCTCTTTTGGGTTTCATATTTTGGGTATGTTTTCTGAGATGAAGGTTTTTGTTTTTGTGGCTTCGCGCAGATCAAGAAATGGAGTATCTTGCTTTAGCCAACCTGTTCAAATGTGGGTGAGTATTTATATATTCTTATCACTACCTGATGATTATTTGTTAAAAGCACCATGAGAAAGAAAAATTTCATGTATAATCTTTTCTTTCACTTTAATATCTATGACTTATGTACACACATGTGACAATTAAGATAAAAATGTATTCTGGGGAAAAAAATATTTATTAGTTAATTCTCATGGAAGAATATGAAACAAAAGGACTTCTTATTTATTATGATAATATAATTTGTTTCATTAGCCGGCTCCTACATTAGGCGGGCTATATACATTTGCTTGTATGAATTGTAATTATTGATTGATAGTTGAAGTAACAGTGTGAAACCTCTAGTGCTTATCCATGTAATGACAAGCTTATTATTGATGTTTGAAACTCAAATCTCACTCTTCCTTTGATACCTAGTGGAGAAATATCAGTTATTATGCGAATATTTTATGGGATAATTGTGATTTATTGTGTAATGACAAGCTTATTATCTGAACGAGAGGACAATGCGGGAGAGCAAGAGACTTGGGGAAATGAAGAAACTTGTGGCTGTGGTGTGCATATTATTTTTTTAATGTTATTTTAATTATATTTACTCTCATTTTGGGTGTTCTTTTGTGTAATTTAAAAGAATTTTAGTTTTAGATTTAAATGTATGGTTAATTTGCAAGAAACTGTGATTTGTGTATAGTGTTTTGTTTTTTAAATATTTTTTGTTAACTGTATTTCACTTGTGCTCGGAAATAGTAATAATTGGGGATTATGATTTCTTTTTTTTTTTTTTTTTTTTTTTTTACTTTTTTTTTATCTTTTATAATTAATCTTGCAATTAAATTTTTGGGCTGAATTTTAATTTTGGAGAAGCAAATGAGAAGAAGGGAAGTGCTGATATTGTTTGAGAATAGTGCTACTTTGTTTCTATACATCTTATAGAAGCTATCTATTTCATTACCACGCAATAAGTTTGGTATAATTTGGTTGCAAATTCAGGTGTGGCCATCTGATTCAGGTTCCTCTGGTGCAAAGGACAAAGCTGAGAAACGGGACGGTATAACATCATAGCATTAGACCCAACTAAGCAATTTCTATTGCATAGCATCTAATGAGATGTTTGAATATCCACGTTTTGCTCTACGCATCTAAATGAGTTTTTGTTCTTTGATTGAAATTTTACTAATTGTTCACTTAATTTTTTATAGATCTGTTTTGCAAGATGTTCTTAATCAAAAGGAAACAAAGTTTGAGACGTGATGTGTTTCCCTATCTTGTTAGGAGCAAGCTGGTTAATGTTTGATGCATGATAATCTTGTTTTAGGAGATATAAAGTTGGATCTTTGCCAAGTTCTAATTGTCCATATTCTTGATGACCCAGCAGAGATCTGAGTTATTGTCAAAAGGAGTGCAATCAGAAGAAAAAAGCAGTAGCAAGGATACTATGTAGAACAGTGAAATATTGCAGTCTCGACTTCGAGCTAATGCATCTACACAATGTTTTCACGAACTCTGTGCCTTGGGTCCTGATGGTTCTGCCTCGGTTACAAGGAAAATTCATAAGTTGTTTCTTACCGGAATTAACTACACTTTATCTGGGTCGAATGTGTTAGACTTTTCACTTTCCCTGTTGTTGGAAATGATCTTACTTATTAGTACTTGATTGCTTTACAAAGACCATTTGAACAAAATTAAAGGAGAGCATAGTTCTTTATAAATGTCAAAACATTTCTGTTGCATCGTAGTTTTGCATATTCAAGTCTCCTTACCATAGTAGCCTTTACTGATGAAATGGTTAAAGTAATCTGAGTAGACAACTTGCTTATAAATTGGTTTGACACCACCCTAGAACCAGTGGCACAGGGCCAAAAACTTTTTAATTTTAATTTTTTTAAAATAATTATATCTATAGGGGCAACAAAATGATGCCCCCTAAAAAATTCATATATATCTATAGGGAAAATATATGTCGTCTCTATAGATATAAGAGTTATAGGGGCGACATTTTGGAGCGACAATGTCGTTGTTATAGACTAAAAAAAATCAAGACATAGGACAAGGTAATTGGGACGACATTGTCATCCCTGTAGGTATCACAATCTATATTGGTGACACATGTTGCTTCTATAGATCAATAGCAACGAGGTTGTAGAGACTACATAGTAGAGGCAACAAAGTCGTCCTTATAGACCTACAGGGGCGACATATGCACCTATGGGGATGATAAACGTGGTCCATGTTTGTTCCGATTCTTGTTGTGAATAATTAAATAAATAGAAACTTGTGTATAAGCCATGATTTAACAAAAAATAATGCCAAACACATAAAATAACATTATAACCATAAAAAAACTTATAACCATTTGCCCTTTTTAAACATTACAATAATTGAAAGTTCAATTTTGTATAGAAGAAATTTATAGAAACATTACTCTAACATTTAAATGAATTCCAACTAGTCTATACTAAATCAGCTCAACAGATTATGATCTCAACACACAAGCATACAAGTAAAAAACCTCTATTCTCCTGTAATAACTTTACAAGGCTAGCATTTCACAGTCATGATTCATATCTGAGCCTTCAGCAGTATAAATGGGTATTTATTTCAATTCTAGGAGAACCCAATGCTAAATTGACCTGTGGTTTCAATTGACATAAGTATTATAACCCCTGCATACAAATTTATATATTAAATTAAATGAAAAACATTAGAAAGATAGTTGATACTGTTGGAAATTAAACTTGATTTAATGGCAGCAAAATTAATGAAATCAGATTCAATGACTTGAAGTTTCAAGATTAAAAGTAGATACATTTGAAGTCATTTTAAAGGTCATTATATTTATGATGTCTAGATAAATAGAACAATGTATCTAGTCTTGTGTCATTAATATAAGTCTAGAATTATCTTTTGAGCTATATAAAAGGTCATGTAATTTGCTGGAAAAATACAAGTGAAGGAAATAGTTAAGTTTCACTTTCTTTTCTTTGACAGTAAGAGTGATTGGTACCCATCTACTTCCAACAAAGTGGTATCAGAGCCCTGGTATGGCATCAAAGTCAGTTGCTATTTCCTTTCAATATCCACTACTCACCAAAGTCGACTATGAGAATTGGGCAATTAGGACGAAGGCCATTCTCGGTTCACAAGGAGTGTGGGATATTGTAGACCGAGGATTTGAAGAACCTCAAGAAGAGGCGAACATGACACAAGCCCAGAGAGATGCCATGGAGAAGGAGAGGAAGAAAGATCAATGTGCACTCACCATCATCCATCAAGGTTTGGATGACGAAATGTTCGAGAAGGTTGCTAATGCGACCACATCCAAGGTTGCATGGGAAACTCTGCGTAATTCAGTTATGGGAGTTGACAAGGTGAAGAAAGTTAGACTTCAAACTTTAAGGGCTGAGTTTGAAACTCTCTTGATGAAGGATTCTGAATCCATTTCAGATTATCTCTCAAGAGTTCAAGGAGTGGTAAATCAAATGAAGAGACTTGGTGAGACCATTGAAGATGTTCGAGTTATTGAGAAAATCTTGCGGTCACTTAACTCAAAATTTAATCATATGGTGGTAGCAATTGAAGAATTCAAGGATTTGGATAGCATGACTGTTGATGAATTGAGTGGTTCTTTAAGAGCCCATGAGGAGAGAATGAATAGAGGCAAACAGGAGCAAGTAGAGCAAGCTTTGTACTCAAAGTTGTCTTTAAAATCCAAAGAAGATTTTTCGGAGAAATATGGAAAAGGACAAGTTCGTGGAAGAGGAAGAGGTCGTGCACGTGGACGTGGACGTGGATATGCACGAAGTCAAGGAAGAGACAGAAATGAGCAAAATTTTCCCAATGAATCCAGATCTCAAAGAGGACATGAAAGAGGTTGGGGAAGAGGAAATTATAGCAGAAACAATATCAGAAAAATTGACAAATCACAAGTTGAATGCTACTCTTACGGAAGGAATGGTCACTATTCTTGGGGGTGTCCCTCAAAAGAGAAAGAAGTTGAAGCAAATCTCGTGGAGCGCAATGAAGATACGGGAGAGCCAACTTTACTTCTTTCTTTTGAAAATGAAATTGATGGGGGAAATAATTTATGGTATCTTGACAATGGGGCTAGCAATCACATGACATGCGATAAAAGCAAGTTTGCAGAGCTTGATACTAGTGTAAATGGGAATGTACGCTTTGGTGACAACACAAAGGTGGAGATCAAAGGAAAATGTACAATTTTGTTTAAAACAAAACATGGTGGTCGTAAGCTTCTTATTGATGTTTATTACATTCCTAAATTGCAAAATAATATTTTGAGCATTGGGCAACTATTGGAGAGTGGATGTAAAATTAATATGGAGGGACAATCTCTTTGGCTTAAAGACCGTGATGATAATCTTATTGCTAAGGTTCCTATGACTAGCAATAGGATGTTTATGCTGAACGTGCAAAACACTAAGAGCATGTGCTTGAAAACTTGTATCCATGACTCATCGTGGAAGTGGCACATGATGTTTGGTCATCTAAAATTTGGAGGACTCAAAGCTTTGGGAGAAAAGAAGATGGTAAAAAACATTCCAGCCATTAATCACCCTGAACAGCTTTGTGAGGCGTGTTTGCTGGGAAAACATTCGAGAAAAAGCTTCCCCAAACAATCTACTTCAAGAGCTACTAAGCCACTACAACTTATTCATGCAGATGTGTGTGGCCCCATTAAGCCGCAATCTCTTGGTAAAAGTTCCTACTTTATTTTGTTTATTGATGATTATAGTAGAAAGACTTGGGTGTATTTTTTGAAGAAAAAATCTGAAGTTTTTGATGCCTTTAAAAAATTCAAGACTTTAGTTGAAAAAGAAAGTGATTTCGAAATTAAAGCTTTAAGAACAGATAGAGGTGGAGAATTTACATCTAATGAGTTTAAAAGTTTCTGTGAGTTGCATGGAATTCGACGTCCATTGACGGTTCCTAGATCCCCCCAACAAAACGGAGTTGCCGAGAGGAAGAATCGGACGATCCTTAACATGGTAAGAACCATGTTAAAAAGCAAGAATATGCCCAAAGATTTTTGGGCAGAAGCGGTATCTTGTGCGGTTTATATCTCAAATCGCAGCCCAACAAAAAGCTTGAAGGATGTGACACCTCAAGAAGCTTGGAGTGGATGGAAGCCAAGTATAGCACACTTGAGGATTTTTGGGTGTATTGCTTATGTGCAGGTTCCTGAACAAAAGAGGTCAAAGCTTGATGATCGAAGTGAAAAGCTTGTTTTCATTGGTTATGATGAAAACTCAAAAGGATACAAGTTGTTCAATCCAAACAAGGCAACAATTGTGACAAGTAGAGATGTTGAGTTCGATGAAGAAGCATCATGGGATTGGAACTTTGAAGTAAAAGGATCTGAATCTTATGATTTCCTTCCTTACTTCGATGATAAATATGATGAAGAAGAAGAGACTGTCCAGGAAGCTGAAGATGCTACTACTCCACCAAATTCACCAATTCCATCATCATCATCTACATCTTCACCTACTTCAAGTTCAAGTGTGGGACCTCAAGGATATCGAAACCTTGCTGATTTTTATGATGATATAAACTTGTTTTGTTTATTTTCAGATATTGAACCAGTGAGTTTTGAAGAAGCCAGCAAAGAACAGAATTGGATTTGTGCAATCAATGAAGAAATTCAAGCCATCGAAAGGAATGACACTTGGGAACTTGCTTCTCTTCCAAACAATCATCATGCCATTGGAGTCAAATGGGTATATAAAATCAAGAAAAATGCTAAAGGAGATGTGGAGAGATACAAGGAGAGGCTTGTTGTTAAAGGCTACAAGCAAAGGCATGGTATTGACTATGAAGAAGTGTTTGCGTCTGTTGCTCGTATGGAGACCATCAGACTACTAATTTCTATTGCTGCTCAAAACCATTGGAAAATACATCAACTGGATGTTAAATCCGCGGTCATTTCATTCGCCGTCAACTCCGTCATCTGCAAAATTTTATTTTGGAAAACGTGAGTATTTCATAGAAATATTCAGTAGACTCGTGCACAATAATCATTTAACATCATAAATTAAAACACATAATCATGAAATTCAAGTCTCAGGTGTCTAACGATCACCAGTATTCTCATGAACATACAAGTTCAAGTCTCATGCATTTAAGCAAGTAAATTCTCGTAACATAGTCTCATACTTAGAAAGCAAGTAATTCTCATGAACAAAATCATACATGCTAAACTTATAATCAAAATAATTATTGATACGCACTTTTGAAAAACGTAAATTTGTGAATAAGAGTCTACCTTAATTTCTCGAGTATTGAGCAAACAGGAAAATACTTCTAATTCTTTCGCGCCTCTTCTAGCCCTAAAATAAATAATTTCTGTTAGAAACTTGAAATTAAAGTTTTGTGAATAAAATAATTTCGAGGGTTGAATTAAAATATTTTAAATTAAAGAGGACTCGAATAACTTAATTTAAAAATATAGTGGCTGAAATAAGAAATTTTAAAACTGAAGGGACTGTTTTAAACTATTTTAAAACTTGAGGGACTGAAATGAATAACTTGTAAAATTTGGGCTTAAAATCAAATGAATTTAACCTACATGGACTGAAATAAAATGGGTTTGGTACTTAGGGGGCTAAAATAATAACTTTTGAAACGAAATGACTGAATTATTGAATGTATTTCAAAAGTTGGGCTTAAAGATTTATTTTTTCAAAAATATTAAAATATAACACTATATATATATATATATATATATACAAGCCATCTCTCTCTCTCTAATTCGCGTGAAACAGGGACGAGAGGCGAGAGAGGGTTGCGACGGGTACAAGCCGCTGGTGCCTTCATCGGCGTTCGCAGGCGGTGGCGCCGCCTTCGAGGGGCTGTGATGGCGGAAGTGTAGGGCGGAAGAAGAAGGGGAGTTGGGCGATTTGGTGCAGACACAGAAGGCAAAACCGAGGCTGTGAGGGCTCGGGTTCGTGGCTTTTCTGGCGAAGAAACTCCGGTAAAGATTGAGGTAAGTTATGGGTAATGCTTTTAACTTGGTTTTGGGTTTGATTTGGGAGAAAATGGTGTGGACTTGTTGGGCGTGGCTGATTCGGTGCGGTGGATGATGGTGGTGGTTCGGTTGCTGACCATGAAGGTGGCAGCGTGGTGGTGGTTGGACGTGTTTCGGTGGATGGAAGGCTGTGACTGGGTTTCAATGAAAGTGATGGAGCTTGGTTTGTACTCGGCTACGATGGCTGCAGTGTGATGGTGGATTTGTTTTCTCAAAAAATCTGGTTTGAAGGTGGTGATAAGGTTTCGAGCTTGGTGGTGGTTGCGTGATTGTTTGGACAGAATCAATGTGATGGAGGTCTGGTGGTGTTTCGGTTCGAATGGGGTTGTAGGCAGTGAATTGGGGATTTGCAGTCAGACACGGTTCGGGTATGTGAATTAAGAGGCTGGGGTTGGAGATTGGTTTGGCTAGGGTGCAATGTGGCATGTATGTGAAGTGAATATTCAAGAATGGCGATGGGGAGGGGGATGCATACCAACAATTCTGCAAAGGTTTGCTGAAGATGCTTTTGTGCCGTGAGTTTGTGAAGAGGAAGCAAGAACTTATTCTGTTGATTGTGAATTAATCTTGGTAAATTATGACATATTTCATTTAGGACAAAATTGAAGGGGTTTGCAAGGAGGTGGTGGCTGATTCATAGGAATTTGGAGAAATTGGGGTTGGTAATGGTGCATAGATTGACTGTAAATTGGAAACGTGTGTAAATTGGAGGGGAGTGATCATGGGGGAGGAAATGGGAGAAGGAAATTGTGTGTCCTACAAAAGAATTATGGGATAAATTTCGGGGTTCAAAAATAGTTAATTGAGGATTTTTTGATAGATAGGTTGGGCTTTATAATTGGGCCTAAAGAATTTGATTCGGTTACATCGGAATAGGATAATAATAATAATAATAGTAATAATAGATTGAATCCACAATAAATAGAAATTGGGCTTGAATGACTGACAAATATAATTTGGGCTTAAAAGTTTTGGATCCAGAATAAATTTAAAATTTGGACTTAAAGTAATTTGAATTCAATTGATTGAAAATTGGACTTTCAAAATAAATAATGGACTTGGGACGTCATTTAATAAAATTTGGAAATTGGAATATGATAAAATTTAAAATAAATTTAATTTCACTTCACTGGTTTAGACGATCACGTTTTTTAAAATAAATGGACAAAGTCGTAGCGACACAAAAAAAAAATTGTTTATTTAAATAAGTAATGGAACATTCTCGGTCGCTACAAGAACTGTCCACCATTTCTACTTTTTCTAGAATTCTTTCACCCAATAGCATTCCTTAAACACATGGATATTGGACTCCCAGCAACCACATAACGAACATTTTCCGTCCCCATCAATATGATGTCTTCTTAGATTTTCTCCCGAGGGGAAAGCATTATGAATGAGCCGCCAAAGAAAGGATCTGTTTTTTGGGGGAGTCTTGAGGGACCAGATTTTTTTCGACCACCATTGACTGAGTTGTGTGATATTCACAAGAAGTTTATATCCACTCCACACTGAATACATACCTCCATTTTCAAAGTGCCAGATAAGGCAGTCCTCCATAGGAGTTCGACCCAATGGAATTGATTTGATAGCCTCACAGTCGAATGTAAAAATAGCTGTCCCAAATATTCTTCATTCCAACCACCAGTAGGAGTAATTAAATCACAGACTTTTGTTGGGTGCTGGATAGCCCTAGTGATTGGCTTGAAAGAAAAAGGACATGGTAACCAAGGAATAGAAAAAAATGTGAATTGATTTCCCGTCTTCGATTCACCATCGAGTTCCCTATTTGATAACCTCCTTTCCCCTCATCAAACTTTACCACAAGTGGGAGGAGCCATTCTTCGCAAAAGTCCCAAGATATCAAAATTTGGGTAATATTTAGCTTTAAGCACCTTGGCAGCAAGAGAATTAGGGGCAGTCATCAAGCGCCACACTTGCTTAGCTAATAGAGCTTGGTTGAAAAGATGCATATCTCTAAAACCAAGCCCTCCACTCACCTTCAGTTTACACAGATTTTCCCATCTAATCCAAGCAATTCTTCTTTTTGCTCCTATCGAACCCCACCAAATCTGGCTTGTAGATCTCCTCAAATTATTACATATGGCAGTTGGGAGCTTGAAAAGGCTCATGAGATAGGTTGGAATGGATTGGATAACCGATTTGATGAGAACCTCCCTTCCAGCGCAAGAAAATAGCACTCTCCGTGATCCTTGGACCAGTTTAAAACCCTTTCACAAATTGCCCCAAAAAACTATCTGTTTCCTACGCCCAACAACCGTCAGGAGCCCAAGATAATTGACATGGTTACTGACCTCATTAACTTGCAGCAATTCAAAAATAACACCTCGATCAGAGCCAAACAATTAGGTGTGAAGAAAATCGAAGTTTCAAGAAAATTAACCAGTTATCCTGAGGCCCGACGATAGTCATCAAGAAGAGCCAAAAGTTTCCGAGGAATTAGTTGCCAATAGCCGGATCCTCCGACCCATTTTTCAAAATACCCTTTGACCTATTTGTAAGTTAAAAAGAAAGGAAAAAAATACATAAATCAGGTCACCAAAGAATCATAATTCATAAATACAGAATAACTTTCATTTATTCAATATTCAGGTGCTAATACAATTAATTAATTATATATACATTTTTTGAAAACCAAAAACCCAGCCCAACCCTAGCTACCCAACCCCTGCATCCAATATCCACAAATCTGATGCACTGTCGCTGTCGTCACCATGCTCACAATCTCCGACGAACACTAGAGCATGTGACCTCAAGAATTAAACAAAACACAGCCCAACCATCTCCGACGAACACCATTACGCGTGACCTCAAGTACTAAACAAAACACCCAGTCCAACCATATCTGACGAACACCTGCACATGTGACCTCAAGAACTAAACAAAACCCAAACCAACCGCTGTTACCCAATCCTGCATCCAAGTTAGACCGGCACTCAGCACCGAGACTTTGGCATGCCATTGCCTCTTTGATGAACCACCACCACTACAAGAATCAGATCCGAAATTAATGTGACGTGAAAATGAACATGTGACCTCAAGAATTAAACATGTGACCTAAGTAAGCTAGTACATCAATGCCGAATCTGAAAATGTGCGCCACTGGCATAGCCCAAAACCTCCTCTGCACCACCACCGCTGTCTCTTCCTTTGCACCAACGCTATCACCGCCTCCCAATTCACCATCACCATCTGCTTTAGCACTATCAACACCGAACACACACAAACATCTCACCACCACAACCGCGAAGCTTCTCACCACCACAACCACCAAGTTTCTCACCACCACAATCTGCACTAGCACTGTGATGTAAATTCGAATGTGACCTAAGAAAACAACGTGTGACCTGAGAAGAATGATACCCCACTGGGCGCTGCCACCACAACGCAGTCACTGTTGGCAGCAGGTGGTTCTACTGTGGTTGTGATATTCGCTGCAACAAACCATACTTGATGCAGTGTAACAATCATCTGACAAAGTTCAACATTTACTCCAACCGTCTACTCCTACACCATCCGCAGTGGGCGTCGATGCAGAGGTGGGCGCCGCTTAGTTTGAAACCTAATGCAGAGGCGAGCGCCGCTGCTTAGTTTGAAACGTTACCAACGGCGATCTTGAGAGAAACGTCCGAAGCATGGGCGAGTCCAGCGGGGGATGTGGGTGGCTGTAAGTGGAAGGGGTTGTGATATTCGCTGCGTTTGATTTCTTGAAATGAAACAGACGGCGGTGCGACACAGGTGGCGGCGTGGTGGCCTGAAGAGAAATGGAAGAGAATGACCATAGCTTGGTGGTGGTGATGGTAGAGTCATGGTTGCGGCGTTGGAGAGAAATGGAAGATGGGGTTGTTTGTGGTGCCTGTGTTGTGAAGATTGCTGTTTATAGATTTGATTTTGAAATCAAAGAATTAGGGTTAGCTGGTGTAGGATAGATTAAATTAATTTAATAATTACTAAATAAAATTTTATGTTTAATATTTTATTAAATTTAAAATAAATAATGACCTGATTTTTGAAGTTATTTAAGTTTCATCTTATTTTTGAATTTGATTCTTAAAAATCATGACTTTCTGTAATTTCCTCAAAAGAAAAAGCGAAACAGATTTATTATTTACAAAGTCCAAAATATCCTTATAACTTATTCAAAAGAGTCCGGCTCCTCACCATTTGTATTGTTCGGTCCGGTGAAATTTCTCCTCTCCATAGAGAATAGTTCGGTCATTGCAAAGAAGAACTTCACTCCGGATTGTTCAAGATTCAAACTTTAGACAAGGTTATATTATATTTTTAGCTTTGATTCCTAGATTTATAGCTTGAAGTTTGAAATTTTTCTTATGAAAATCGAGTTTTTTTGGGTTCATAGAAGAATTTTTCTTGATCCACCATTGTTGGAGCATGTGATTTGTGAAGAAGATGAAGTACCGGCCGTCATTTCCGTTAACAAAAAGGTCCGACGGTTTTGTGAATCTGGTCCTGCCAGACCTTTTTCAAAAATGGTCCGGCCGGACCATTTTTGAGGCTGGACCATTTTTGAAAATAGTCCGGCCATTTTTGAAAATTAAATTTTAAATTTGTAAATAATTATTTTATTTTTAATATTATTCATTTATTACAAAAATAATTTCATTACTAATTAGAATTAACATATGGCTAACTATGATTTCATAATTGTAACAAAAATTTAATAATTTCATAATAATTAGAAGTAAGATATGTAATTATAATTTCATAATGCAAATAAGAAATTTATTAATAATATCAAAATAAATGTAATTATAATAATTAAATAATGTTGATAAAAAAATTATTAATATTTTTCATAATAATTAGAAATAATAAATATAGACTATAATATCATAAATGTAAAAATATATATTATAGTTTCATAACATTAATAATTATAATTACACAACTTTAATAAATAAAAAAATAATACAATAATAATTAATATTGTTTATATATAAACCATAATAATAAAAATAATAGTAATAAAGTTTTTGACGACATCTTTTTTTACATTATAAATAAATTATAAAATTCTAAATAATTTTTTTATTCTTAATATTATTTATCATTTATTACAAAAAAAAAAAAAAAAAAAAATTCATTACTAAATATAATTAGAATTAACAAATGGCTAACTACGATTTCATAATTGTAACAAAAATTTAATAATTTCACAATGTTGGAAAATGTAATTATAATGTCATAATTTGTTAATAATAATTACAAATAAGATATGTAATTACAATTTCATAATTTCTTAATAAAAATGAATTAATAATTTCACAATAATTAGAAATAAGATATGTAATTATAATTTTATCATGCAAATAAGAAATTTATTAATAATATCAAAATAAATATTAAATATAATTATAATAATTAAATATTGTTGATAAAAAATTATTAATATTTTTCATAATAATTAGAAATAATAAATATAAACTATAATTTCATAAATGTAAAAATATATACAATACTTTCATAACATTAATAATTATAATTATAATTACACAACTTTAATAAAAAAAAAATAATACAATAATAATTAATAATGTTTATATATAAACCATAATAATAAAAAATAATAATAATAAAGTTTTTCCTGTAATGTTTAATTTTCTTACTTGTTCATTTTTACGTGCGGTAGTTTACAATGTAGAATGGTTAATTATTGCTGCATACTTTTTTGAACTTTGATTTTAACATTTGAAATTATTGCAGAATGGAGTATGCTATTGGTCTTGAACTGAGAGGGCTTCCGGCTAAAGTTTCCCAGTACAGGGAAAGTGAATTCGACGAAGTTCTAAAGACTCTTGATTAGTATCATCAAGATATCCTGAAGCGATCATTCCTATGGCGATTCAAGAAATTGACCAAGATGCAATTTTCGGCTCAGATTATAGATTCTCTGGTACTTCGACTTCTGAAGCCAGTAGACGGTGGTGCATTTATTTTTTTGCAATAAAATATATTGAGTTCTTGAGCATCGGACGAGATGTCAAGATGATCAATCAAGAACATATACAGAAGTGGAGAATAAAGTTGGCTACTGATTTATTTACCTACAATTGTGATCCATAATATTTAGAAATGTAAAAATATAGTTTTTATATGTAATTGTGTATATATATTTATTTGTCAATTTTTTTATTACCGTCAATTTATTTATTATAGTTTTTATTTGTCAATTTCTTTAGTTGAATAAATTGCCTCACAAGTATAGATAACAATATATTTTTTGGAACAAAAAAATAGTATATATATATATATATATATATATATATATATAAACACTAAACCCCAAACCCAAAATAGAAAACTATACCCTAAACCCTAAAATATCTTTTTTTTCCCAAGAAACATTTATCATCTTTCACCGTTTAATAAGCCATTCACGAACTTTATTAACATAGACAAAATAAGATAATTTATTATCAACAACACTACAATTACAGTAAAAGTTTTAATAGTGATAAAATTAATTATTCAAGGGAATCTGACTAGTACAAGTTTGGCGAGTATGACCGACTGCGCCGCACCTGCCGCACTTTCTTGGTCTGGGAAACTCTCCAGTAGATGGTATTCTAGACGTACGTACACGTCCAGGAGTACGTCTTCGGACATTCGGTGGCAGTAAATTATCAAGCGGGAGCAAGTGTTCGAGAAGTTCCCACTCACCCTCATTTGGTAGAGGAAATATAGTTTCAGCATATGCTTCTCTCCAAAAAGTAGTCGTATAGTACTCAGTTGATAATGACTGTGGTGAAAAGCCCCTATGTCTAGCAACTACAACTGCATGAGCGCATGGAAAGCGCTCAAGCTGAAACTGTTTACACGTGCACGTGTTCTCATTCAAGTCCACAACATAACCAACATTACATCCGCATACAACGTTGAATCTAAACTGATCTAGTGGCTCCACGCCCAACCTTCTAGCCAGGTCTAATGTCTTGAAGAGTTTGGTTTCCATGGCAGGGGTGAGATAAGATGTGCATGATTGAGATTCCTCGCGTCTATCGTGAAACCAAACCTGTAACTTCTCCCTAATGTTCTCAATCATTGCCAGAATTGGTAACTCTCGATCCTTCTTAAATAATGCTTTCAAAGACTCCACATTATTTGACGTCATCATATTGTATCGACGTCCTGAAAATTGACACCGTGCCCAATGTTGAATCCCCAATTTATCTATTAAGTACTCCGAGGCTTTCTCACTCTTGTTATTTATTTCAATCATGAACTTATTATAATCTTCAAAAGTGTAAGCCTCTGCCGCTCTCTTAAACAAGGCAACGATCCCAGTACCACGGTATATCGTCTTCAAATTTCCTTTTATATGGTACATGCAATAACCGTGGTGTGCCTTGGGAAAAACTTCAGCTATACCATTTATGATAGAATTTCCGTGATCAGTTATAAAAGCAAGCTCATGGACATCTCCAATTACTTCCCTCAACTTTGAGAAAAACCAATTCATCGCTAGATCATTTTCGCTATCCACTATGCCGAACGCAAGAGGGTATATTTGAATGTTGGCATCTTGACATGTAGCAATAATTAACTTCCCTTCATATCTAGCTTTCAATGTTGTACCATCTACTAGAATTAGAGGTCGCATCGATCTTTTAAATCCATTTATACATTGTCCAAGAGCCATGAAAAAATACTTGAAGCGATTGTCATCGTCAGCCTCAATAAAGAATGTCGAACCAGGATTAGTTGTCGACATGTTATGACAATACCTAGCTAATTTCGCATAACTTTCCTCGGGTGAACCCATTAAATCCTCTAACGCACATTCTCTAGCCTTCCAGGCCTTCTGGTAGCTCATGGTCACCCCAAAATCTCTCTGCACATCGTTAATGATGTCTCTGGGTCTGTAAATAGTCCTTGGGTCATCAAACTTATGCATTATCTGTCGTCCTATAAACCATGAACGAGCTTGTCTGTGATCATTTCGACGAATGCCCACTTGAAAAGTATGCTCTCGTGCATACTTGCGAACTACGAAGAATTGATTTTTGTCCATCCTCGTTGCTCGCACGTGAACAATTAGTCGATCGTGAACTTGGCCCAGCCTGTGAGTTCTCGAAGTGCTCATGTTGACGTCTGGATAAATTAATCAGATCATTGTTTGTAAATGGAATGTCCTCCTGATTGTCTCCGACTACATCGTGACCTCTATGGGTGATAAGAGGAACTGTATCAGGGATAACATCATCATCCTCACGAACTATTTCTAATGTGTCCCAAATATCATTCACATTCTGATCCCCCCCCCCATCGAATTCTTCATTCTGATTATCGGGGGTATCCTTTCGTACTAAAGTTACACATAGAGGAATAGTTTCCTTTTTATTCGCCTCAATTAACCACGTAATTTGCACATCAGAAGTAACAAACAAGGGTGGCAATGCAACAGTAGAATTAGAGTTATATAGAAATCCAAATTTCATATCATATTCAGATGGATTAACTTCGAGTTGATCTTGTAGTTTGTTGTACATGTCTGTAAATGACATACCTGGAGTTAACAAAATTACAGAAATGTTTTGATCACTTGTATATTTCGATGACCATCGCAGATTTTCATCAACCACGAATTCACCAAAATAAGAAACTGGTATGAAAGTCATATCTGCATTAATTAAAAATAATAAAATTTCAAAACAACAATTTAGGAAAATCAGAGTAACTGATAAAAAATAATTGTAAAAAAAATAGTTGTCGGACCGTAGCCTCGGTCCGGCCGGACCATGCTTCCGCAATATTTAATCATTCTACATTGTAGACTACCGCACGTAAATGAACAAGTAGGAAAATTAAACATTATTTAATTATTATAATTATATTTATTTTGATATTATTAATAAATTTGTTATTTGCATTATGAAAATATAATTACATATCTTATGGGGAAATATATTGCTACCACTTTTTTTAATTGATACACAACATTATATTTACACCACATCTAAAAATACATTTTTGATAAAAACACCAATTTCTTGACAAATTTAACCTTTTTATCCTTACAATACCTCTCTCTCTCTCTCTCTCTCTCTCTCTCTCTCTCTCTCTCTCTCTCTCATATTCTCTATTATATGTACACCACCGGCACCGGTCCACCCCTCTTCAAACTCAGTAGCTGCAATTCTATATTCTGATGGTTTTGACTTAATTTTACTTACTGAATTTGGTGGATCTTTGTTTTATTTCGTTTTTTTTTTTTTTTTTTTTTTGTGTGGGTTATATGTATGATAATATTAGTTTGCACTCATATATATGTTTCTAAGTTTCTTGATTATGCTCGGTTTGGTTGTTGAGAAAATATGATGTTCAAGAACAGCGTCGGCTACTATTTAACAATTCTATTCATTAGGAATTTAGAAACTGAAATATTTCTTCTGGGATTTCTTTATTTTCCAAGTAATTGAGATAAACTTGCGGTAATTTGTGTGAAATTACCATGTCAACTAAAATTCTTTGGGTAGTTGTTTTGGATTGTTTAAAGTACTTTCTAAAATGGAGTCTGTAAATGGGGTTCCAGTTAAAGATGAAAAACAAGATGTTGTTCAGAAAACTAAGCGCCCCTGGGAACGATATGCGGCGTAGATACGTGGCCATGGAAGAAAACCCGGGTTTGGGTTGGGCGCTTTTGACACTCCTTGAACGGATTCTGGGATTTTTCCAGTCGCCCGAAGACTCTGCCGGATGGGCTGTTCCGGTACCGGAGAGAGCAGAAAGAGTTGCAGTGGAGAGAACTATGAAGAAGACGACCGGAACATTTGAAGAACTTGTGGGTGTACATAGTGAGAGAGAATTATTTTATTAGTTAGTAAAGAAAAATTAAAGGTTATACATGTAATTTCATTTCTGTCTATTTTTGAAATTATAAAAAAATATTTAAAAATGTGGTGTATTTATTAGTTTTTGTGGTGGTAATATAACCACCCATATCTTATTTCTAATTATTATGAACTTATTAATTCATTTTATTAAGAAATTATGAAATTATAATTACATATCTTATTTGTAATTATTATTAACAAATTATGACATTATTTAGTAATGAAATTATTTTTGTAACATATGATAAATAATATTAAGAATAAAAAAATTATTTAGAATTTTATAATTTATTTATAATGTAAAAAATTAAGTTAGAATAATCATATTTGAAATTGGTCCGGGCGGACCGTTGCATGGTCCGGCCGGACCCTGCAATTAGGTCCGGCCGGACCGTCAAGGGTCCGGTCGGACCATTATAGGTCCGGCCGGACCAATTCATGGTCCGGTCGGACCCTGCAAGGGTCTGGCCGCACCATTGCAGGCACCTTTTTCCGCTCTTCAATTTTTCCGATTTTGTTATTAAACTGATAAAAATCACACTTCACCATATTAATTTTAATTGTTTAGTTTACATAATTATAGATCTATAATTATTATTAACTAAAAAATTAACAATATATGAATTTTTCGTTAATTTTTGGTTACTGAAATTATAGATCTGTTGAATAAGTTTAACACAACGAGAACAAAATTAAATACAGTATAATAAATATTGCTAAATCAACTTACCGATAAGAAGTAGCGAATGAAATCTTTTAGTTGAGATTTGTATATTTTTTGCAGATTTTTTTTAGCACAAGCAGATAAAAATGAGAGAATAATTTATCTGCGTATTGAGCACAAACAGATGAAAAAACGAGAGAATAATGAAAAGTGAGAATTGTATTGTTTTCGTTTTAATATAAATATGAAATATGAGATAAATGAAGGTATAAGAGAAATATGGTTATTAAGGGTATACACGTCATCTTAAAGAAAAAGGGGTATTTTTAAAATTCCCCCAAAAGTTTCCTAGCATCATCTTCCTTAGCACAAGTAAAAATGATAGAATTGACAAGTCTATTTTATACACTTATTTGTACATTTAAATTAGAATAAATTATTATCGTTTTAGAATATATGCTATTTAATTTATATTTATTTGTTTACTTTGTAGAAAATATCCCAAAAGGCGAATAATGAAGCAATTAATGGAAAAATGACACAATTGGATGTTAATTGGAACTAAATTGGACAAGTGAGGAGTTTGTGACAACAACCGGAAAACATGCTTGGTGTCAAAGTGACTAAATCAGGAGTTGGAAGACCTAATTAAAGGATTTAATAGCTTATTTGAGCAATTCGAGAAGAATATAAAGTTTGGGGAATAAATCGCAATAATTGAAAGTTGGGGATTGAAGGTGCAATTAAAAGTCAGGAACCAACTTACACAGCCAAGAAAAGATAGAAGTCGCGATCGCTGAATACATATCACGCAATGGCAAGATGGTGTGAATTTATGACCGAGAGTTAAAGACGTAATCACGCGATCGCTAGGGTATTAGCCAAGCGATCGCGCGCTTATCCGGCTGGGCCGACTGTGGGCTTTTTCTCGCGATTTTCAACTGAATTCTCTCTTTCTTGACCTAGGTTTCTCCAAAAACTATATATACAACACATGAGGCACGAAATCTGGACCTTTGCCTCTCCATAAAACGAGCCACAATAGAGATTTCAATTCAAATTCTTGGAGATTCAAGCATCGTAGAGGGCTGTGAATTGAAGATACTTGAAGAATTGATAATTTGTGCAATCTTTCCATTCTTCTTTGTTATTTTCAATGAACGTTTTATTTTCTTGTTTTTGTTCTTTAATCAAGATATGTAACTAAATTCTATTTTGGGATGAACGATGTAGCCTAGTTAATTATTTTAATTTCATATTCCTTGTTTTAACGCTTCAATGCATGTGTTGATTTATTATTGTGTTTAATGCATGAATGAACTGGCCACTCTTTCATGATTTCATGTGTTATTTTCATAATTCGAGAGGTGAGTTAATAACATAGATCTAGGTAATAAATTTGATAATTGAACGAGATATATATATATATATATATATATATATACTCTTGTTATTATTGCGGTCGTGTGTGAATTCTCGTGTGTAATGCATCTAGATAAAGAATATTCGGACCCGCTGTAGAGATACAAGGTTGACTTATTTAGGTAGGATTGATTTAAACTCGAGAGAGGAATCTCAATTTGAATTAGTAAATTCGATCGAACACATATTTAGAAAATAAAACTGGAATTGGAATTGATTTAATTGGTTTGGTGAAATCGTGAATCCCAACTACTTTACAATCGTTTTTTAAAAACAAAACAAGTTTCGCAATTTTAATTCTTTAAGTATTGTCTTAGTTTTAGTTTAAAATCTCAAATTATTTCGTCCCTTCAAATAAGGTATAGAACTAACATATTTCGATAATTAATAGCAGTCTCCGTGGGACGATAACCAGACTCTTAGGTCCACTTTATTACTTCTCATGACCCGTACACTTGCGAGGATATCTTGCATCGCGAGATATTGATGAACAAGTTTTTGGCGCCGTTTCCGGGGACTGTTAATTAATATCGATACCCATTAGTTCTTATTTTACTTTGAACTTTATTTTGCTTATTTTTATTTTTATTTTTATATTAATTTTTAGTTTTTGTTTTTAATTTTTGTTTGATTTAATTTATGTTAAGAATGACTAAGTCATTTGATTTGCTTCCTTTTGATATAGAAATTGAACGCATCTTTCGACAGAGGCGTAGACAACAGTTGGAAGCGAATCAACAAATAGACTTAGCCATGGCAGATGATAGAATTTAGGATAATCACGAAAATCAATAAAATCTGCCAGCATCTGTGAATGGACAACAACAAAATCATGGAAGGCGCATATTAAGAGATTACATGGTTCCTCCTGTAGGGAACATTGGAACCTGCATAGTACCTCCTGCAATCTAAGCCAACAATTTTGAGATCAAAACCTCTTTGATCTCACTGATCGAAAACTCATGTATTTTCCATGTATTGCCGTCTGAAGATCCTCATGCACATCTTCGATCTTTTTTGGAATTGTGTGAAATGCAGCACATGAATGGAGTTTCAAATGATGCTGTGAAATTGAAGTTATTTTCATTCTCTTTCACAAACAAAGCTAAAGCTTGGTTCTACACTTTGCCCCTACATACAATCACCACTTTTAAAACTATGAGCCAAAAATTTGTTGATAAATTTTTCCCTCCTGGCCGTATGTCAAAGCTAAGGCGTGAGATTTTATCATTCAGTCAGCAGTCAGGAGAGTCTATTTTTGAAGCCTGGGAAAGATTTAACGAACTCATTAGAAAATGTCCTACCCATGGAATATCTGATTGGATCTTAGTCCAGACATTCTACAATGGGCTGACAAATGAAAACAAGAAGTACGCCGACTCAGCAGCTGGAGGATTAGTAATGGATATGACATACGAAGAAGGATTTGAGATTTTTGAGAAGATGGCTGCGAATAGTTACCAGTGGTACTCAGATAGATCTACACCAAAGTCTGAGGGATTGTTGCAGTTAGTGAGATTACAGCTTTGAGTGCTAAGCTGGATGCTTTAACAAAGAAAATCGACAGTATGGGTGTGCAGCTAGTGAATTCAGTTCATACAACTTTGTGTGATTTTTGTTTCGAAAATCACGCTATAAATTTCTTCCCACTTCAACAAAATAAATCAAACCCAGAACAGGTCAACTTCGTAGGAAACAGGCAGCAGGGTGGTCCTTATTCACAAACTTACAACCCAGAATGGAAGAATCACCCTAATTTTTCATGGTCTAACAATCAGAATGTTCAGCAGCCTCCTGGATTTCAGCAACAGCAACAGAAACAATCTCAGAAAAACATATCCGAGAACATAGAAGTGTTAATTCAGCTGGTCAAGAGTCAGAATGGTGAGATAATGAATCAAGCTGCTAAAATAAAAAATTCAAACAGATGGGGGAGTTGGCAGCTAGAAGTGCAATAAGGCAGCCTGGACAGTTATAAAGCAACACTGAAATGAACCATCGTGAGCATGTTAATGCAATAACAACAGGGAGCGGGGTTCAGTTATCTAAAGTGACTACAGAAGAATATGAAAAGCAGAGGAACCAGAAGAAAGATGTGGTGGAAGAACAGGAAAGTGAGAAAGAATAGAGGTCGACTCCTGAAGTTCAAGCAAAAGTTGAAAAAAAAGTTCGAGTTAGACCGCAAGTCAAAGCTTATGTGCCTCCAATTCCAAATAACAAAGAATGAGAAAGCATCAGTTGGAGCTGCAGTTTGGAAAATTTTTGGAAATATTCAAGAATCTGCACATAAATATCCCATTTGCAGAAGCTTTAGCTCAAATGCCCTTATATTTGAAGTCTATGAAGGATATGCTGTCAAACAAAAGAATTTTGGTTGATTTTGAGACAGTAGCACGAAGTGAGGAGTGCAGTGCCATGCTTCAAAAGAAATTACCACAAAAATTGACTGATCCAGGGAGTTTCTCTATCCCTTGCACTATTGGTAATTTCAGTTTTGATAATGTTCTATGTGACTTAGGGGCTAGTGTTAATTTAATGTCTCTTTCTGTGTACAGGAAATTAGGGTTGGGGGAGCCTAAGCCAATGAATATCACTTTAAAGCTGGCAAACAGATCAATCCAATACCCATATGGGATAGTGGAGAATGTGATAGTTAAGGTTGAAAAATTCTTCTTCCCAGTTGACTTTGTGATTCTGGATATGGAAGAGGACCCTTAAATGCCCCTCATTTTTGGAAGACCGTTCCTAACTACTAGAAGAGCCTTAATCGACATTGAAAAGGGAGAAATCATTTTTAAAGTCGAGAATGAACAAGTTAGCTTCAGCATCAAGCCAAGACAGGATCTCGAATATCTAAAAGAAAGTTGCTTCAAGGTGGAAGGAGTGATCCAGAAACCCGAAGAAAATGTGAAGCAAGGGATAAAACTTGAGAATGCTTTGATGTTACAAAGAGGGACTTTAGAAGCTAAGAAGGATAGGAATATCTCAAGGATAGAGGAAAAACCTAATTTTACTCAGCAAACAGTGGAAAATGAGGTTTTAGACTTCAAGAAAGGGAGGAAACGGATCGAGAAGTGCAAGGCAGGTAATTGCAAGTTGTGCAGGGGCTCAAGAGGATCATTCAAGCCTCCATGATAAAGAAGTGCAAAAAGTCGAGCTTTAGACTTAAAACGGAGCGCTTGTTGGGAGACAACCCAACCTTTCCTCCCTTTTATTTACTACGCTTTAAGTATTAATTTCTTTATTCGTTTTAGATATTTGCATGGTAGGTAATTTGTTTAAGTGTTTCTCATGTTACATATAAGGATACTTTTGCATGTTAGTCTATTGTTGCAAATTTAGGTATGTTTTTAATTTTACATGTTTTCATTAGACTAGGTTCTTAATTGTCATCCCAAGCATCACACACACTAGTTTTAATCATGAATTTAATGATTGGGAACTCATAACATAGATCATGCAGTGATTAGGAGATTAAAATTGAAGTTGAAATTCAAAACCAAGTGAAAAAGGTATTTCTGTCAGTAAGCCGAGCGATCGCGTGTCAGTATGGTTGAGCGATCGCGTGAATGCATTTTAGAAAATTTTGTCGAACAGTATTGAACTGCGCGATCGCTGGTTTCATTACCATGCGATCGTTCAGTACGTCTTGCGGCAGAAACGATAGTTTACATGTTTCATTCTATTCTTTAACTTTTAAACCTCCCAAACTCTTTTTCACTCCCCCAAAATCACCCTAACATTGACCTCCCATCATTTGTGCATGTCATCAACACTTAGTTGCATCAAACTCATTGCTTTCATCACCTACAAAACTCAATCAAATGTATGAAATTTTCACTTTCCTTCAAGTTATTCAAAAGAGTAAAATTTTCTTTGAATTCATAAGTGCAAATTTATTGGGGAGTGGAGTATGAGCTTAAGTTAGTTGTTGGAGAATGTGATTTTTGCTTTAATAGGTAGAATTTTTTTGGTCAATCCATGTTTCCAAATTGATGCAAGTTCTTTAATTTTTGTAGTGCACATATAGTGTTTGATGAAATGCCACAAAGAGATTTTTGTACTAATTTGAGAAATCCTTCAGAGCATTTATCTTCATGATATGTTTATCATTGATTATTTGTGTTTAGTTCATGAATTAGTTCACTTCATTTCACGAAATTCATGAAAACAAATTTAGCACCATGGCAGCCCCATTGCAAGGCCACTGCACAAGAAATTCAGTTCACGTCACCCACTTCTCCATAATTTTTCATGACCCTATTGAACTCCAAATGACCTTAATTTTTAATATGTTGTAAATCATTCTGTGAACTTTAACATATCAAAAGATGGCTTCGAAAAATTTGTGTTTTCTAGGCGATATCAAGGCTTGAATATGTGTGGTCTATCATTGTTGAAAATTCAAAATGTTGCTTTAACTTTAGTTCGGGGGTGTGGTACTGAACGTCCATTATTTATTATTGATGTTTATGACTTCTAATGATAATTCTCTCTTATTTGCACCAATCAAAACACCCCAACCCAATCTGAACAATATAAACAAAGGGTCAATTCATCCAATGCACTATAACAGGAAGCTTCAAAGAAATACATCCTCAACACTTGGGAAGTTCTCGTTCTCTTTTCTTTGTCTTGTTTTATATTGTTGAATCTTTTTGACAAACATTGAGGACAATGTTCATTTCAAGTTTGGGGGTGAAAATTCAATGTATTCTTCATTCATCTTACATTCATTCAATTCTTTTGGGACAAAAAAAAAAAAAAAAAAAAATTGAAAAATTTGTTGACATGTTTGTTGCTTAGGATATAGTATGAATCAATTTGTACTTAGGCTTGAAAATTGGACAACATGAAAGCATGAACATATTTTTAAACTAGTTATGTTTTGCTAAATTCATATTTATTGCGCACATAACCAGTGTTGGATAATTGCTTATGTGAGGGATTTTGTTTAATACATGTGGGGCAAAGTTCATGCAATTTGAACTTAGGAATGATTTGAAAATCCCTGAACTTAGATCGTTAGACATCCCATCCCTAAATTAGAACTAATCATGTTAAAAGGCAAGTTTGGGGGTAAAATAGTTGAAATTTGTATGTATTGACGGGTTGGAGGTCTGTGGTTCTTGGTTTTGCACTTTAGTCATTGCAGTTTGGTCAACTGGTATAAACCATTTCCAGCATAAGAACAGAAAAATGCCGAAGGTCTTATTTCGCTCTTCAAATACCTTTTTGACTCGAGTAAGTACGTTCGAGGGGTCTTTCAAACCTGGTGCCCTAAAGCCAACTGGCTTGGGAGTCATCGACCTAAAGCTCGCTATAGGGGTCAATTAGAAAGCAAGTACGGAGAGTGGACTTACACATAAGACATTATAACATCTTTAACTTTTCTGTTTAAGCCTTTATGACTCGGGCAAGTACGTCTGAGGGGTTCTTTGAACCTGGTACCCTAAAGCCAACTGGTTTGGGAGTTTCCGATCTGAAAACCTGCTACAGGGGTCATATAGAAAACAAGTATGAAAAGTTCTGCACAAAGATGGTAAAAGACAGGGACAATTAAAAGAAAAAAAAAACTTAAATGCATGGTATACGCTTAGTTGACTGAGGTGTGGTGGTTGAGGGTATAGAATTGGGGACTAATTTCTTTTGATTTGATGTGCATGCATATTTCTGATTCTGACTGTCTCGTGTGGAAAAAGCAATGAAAAATGTTGAGAACCCACATAGTTAAAAATCCAGGATGTGAGAAAAAAGCAGAATGTGGTGATCATCCATGAGCGTTGAAAGGAATTTCATTATAAATCATAGATTGACCACATGGGATTCGGGCTTGATTATGCATAATGAGCCACACAGTGTTGAGCACATCTTTTGCATAAGTATGCGTTTGACATTGGCTATTCACACACACATTTGAAAATCTGCCATGATATAACTAGAAATTATTTTGCATTGTTGTTCATAACTCTTACTGAATCTTGAATTGATTTAGACTATGGAGGCATATGGTAAACATGTTGATACAACAAAAATAATTGCACCTTGTTATTTTAATTTGTTAGTTTAGTTTACATTATTCAAGGACGAACAATAATTCTAGTTTGAAGGTATTTGATAAATGTATTTTATATACTTATTTGTACGTCTAAATTAGAATAAATTATTATCATTTTAAAATATATGCTATTTAATTTGTGTTTATTTGTTTACTTTGTAGAAAATATCCCAAAAGACGAAGAATGAAGCAATTAATGGAAAAATGACACAATTGGATGTTAATTGGAGCTAAATTGGACAAGTGAGGAGTTTGTGACAACAACCGAGAAACATGCTTGGTGCCAAAGTGACTAAATCAGGAGTTGGAGGACCTAATTAAAGGATTTAATAGCTTATTTGAGCAATTCGAGAAGAATATAAAGTTTGGGAACTAAATCGTAACAATTGAAAGTGGGGAATTGAAGGTGCAATTAAAAGTCAAGGACCAACTTACACAGCTAGGTGATGCGTGTCGCAATGCACCAAAACAATAAATAATTCCTTACTCGCCAAATATTAATTAATAATGTAGTAGTGAGAGTAAGGGTCGATCCCACGAGGAACGAAAACTAATTTTAGTTGTTCGATCAATTAGAATGAAATGGAGGGGTTTGTTGTTTGAATTACTTGAATGAAAACTATGCATAAAATAAATAATTAAATATGACTAGAGAAATAATATGAGAAGAAATCTTGTTCTCGGGTTCGGTTGTGCCCTTAATTAATGTTATACTTTTCCTTGTAACATGTTTCTATCCCTAATTCAATTATCAATCATAAATAATCAACAAGCTCTGATTATCTAAATTCTTCCTTATGTGTATTGATTCAAAACAAGCTCTTCAAACCAATTCTAGCCACGGACAATCCTAAACAAGCTCTTTGGATTTAATACACGACTAGTATGAAAATCTAGAAGAATAGATTGAATTGGATAGTTAATTTCACAAGCTCGAATTAATCAATCCAAGTTTAATTATTACTAAACCTGCACGAGATTTATTTGCTACTAAAGTAAAGATTCAATGACAATTACGGATCAAGAATCTAAACATAGCATATTCATGAATCCAAAGATCAATAATCCAATTGACCAAATTAAACTATTAATCAAATAAACTCAATGAACATTCAAAACATAATAATCCAACAATTGAAATAAAGGAATAAATTCACGCTACTAATTTGTAGGAAAAGAAAATAACATAATTAAGTTAACACAACTTCCCCTTTGAACAAGATATGAAATTTAGCCTAGCATAATTGTGATAGATTCTTCAAGTTGCTTCATGAATTCCATTGTTGTTGTGTTCTTTGGCTTGAAAATCTCCCAAGAATGCTCTATATTTTGCTCTCAATTTTCCTCAATGTCTAGCCTCCTTTTTGTGGTGATTTTCCTCCTTTAATACTCCCAAAATCGTGCCCTAGCTTTACCCCAAAGATAGACCTTAAATCAGATAAGGAAATTCCTTGGAGAGCAAGTTTCGGCCGTAAATTTACTTATTACTGCCGTAATTGGGATTCTGAAAATTTCCGGAATTTGGAAGTTACGGCCGTAACTTTTTCATTTACGGCCGTAAGTATTTCTGCCGAGAAGCGTCTGTGCTCGATGTTTTGGCCATAACTTTCTCTCCCGAAGTCCGATTGCATTGATTCAAGTTGCGTTGGAAAGAAAACTCAAATATCTACAATTTTTTGTGAAATAGATCTTCCAAAATTCGAAATTCTTCTATGACAAAGTTGAGCTTCAATCTATGACTAAAATTCATGATCACAATCCTTGCGGGTTTTTGATTTCCAACTTCATTCCAAACCTTCTTTGACCATAATTCTTGCATCTAATCTTCTTACCACATGCCATTATTGATTTGAAGCTCTTTGAATATGCCCTTGAACCTCACTTCTTGATTTTTTGTATTTTTTTTTGGTCATGTTTCCTTTCTTTTCTTCTTTGCGATCCTGTATAACACAATAAATGAAAATGCATTAAACGATACTTCAATAGGATCAAACTAATAACAAAATAATATAATAAGTGAATTAAATACATGCTAATAAAGCACTTATCACTAGGCGTGTCAAAACGGCTCGTCGACTCGGGCAGCTCTGGCTCGGCTCGTTAAAAGCTCGGGCTAAGCTCGGCTCGAGGCTCGTAGGATTGAGTCGAAGCTCGGGCCGAGCCCAAAAATGCTCACTGGGCTCGATCCGGGGCCGGCCCGTGTGGCCCGCCGAGCCACACGGGCCGGCCCTCGAAGACACGGGCCAGAATGGCCCGTGTCTACTGCTGCTGCCTGTGTGTTGCGGTAGCTTGCAACACGGGTTTCTACATTTTTGATCTGATTTGAAATATGCATATTTTTTTTTGAAAATTTGAAATTTGAAATTTGAATTTTTTTTTTTTTTTTTTTTTTTCCCACGTTTTTTTTTCTATAAATAGGTCGTATTTTGTTTGTTAATTCACAATTCACTTACAAGTTTTTTCATTTCGTCATAATATTCATTTGTTTGCTATAATTTCTATTCAATTCTCTATTTCTCTATATTCTTCAATTATTGTGATAATATTTCTCTCGGTTTCAAGTTTCAACTTTCAAATTTGAAACTAACTACATTCTACACTACAATACTGATACGTATGGAGTTTAACAGCGATGAAGTTAACCAATTCAGGGGTAGTTCTAGTACTCCCTCTCATATCGATGTCTCCGAAAATGCTCCCATTGACTTGGGTGATATCCAAGAGGAGGAAATTGTTGAAATCAAACGAGTTAAAAAAGAGTAATCGGATTGCTGGCAACATATGACAAGGAAAAAAATTGGTGTTGAAAATGGAGTTGATATATGGAAAGCGTGCTGCAATTACTGTGGTAAGGAAATGAGCTGGAAGCCTGGATCAAGCACGTCACATTTGAATCGGTACATAGCAAGGGCGTGCAAAGCGAAACCGGTTGGTGACCCAACACATTCCCAGCTTGTTTTTGGTGGTTCTGGACCTTCTGGTACTACTACTCTTTCAACATTTGTGTATTCGTAAGAAAGATTTCGCGAAGGTATGGCTGCATATGTGGCGGCCGCTGAGATGCCCATTTCCTTAATTGACTCTGTTCACTTCACCCGACTTGTGCAGAATTATCTTCAACCCAGGTATACTCCTTACTGTAGAAATACACTTCGTGCAGACACCGTAAAATTATATAACAAAAGGAAAGAAATTACCATTAAAGCTTTAAAAACATATGAGACTGTTATTTCATTTACATCTGATTTATGGACTGGTGGTAACAAAAAAGGTTATATTGCTGCCACAGCTCATTACATTGATAATCTTTGGATTTTACACAAAAAAAATTATTGCATTTAGATTAGTAGAATATCCTCATAATGCCGCTAACATACATTTAGTTTTAAAAGGGATTATACAAGAATTCAGTATGCAAGATATGATTCGTAGTTTTACTTTTGATAATGCTAGCGTTAATAAGGTTGTTATTGATAAATTTATTTCTGATTTTAACCCTGCATTTGATAGTTTATTTTTTCACCAACGTTGTGTTTGTCACATTATCAACTTAATTGTAAAAAGTGGTTTAAAACATATTGAAAAATCCTTAGATAAAATTAGACAAGCAATAAATTTCATAAATGTATCACCATCAAGAAAACAAGCATTTAATAGTTTGTGTGCGGAGTATAGTTTAGAAGAACATTCATTTGCTACGGATGTATCACATAGATGAAATTCTACATACCTTATGTTACACTCATGTGAAAATTATGATAAAATTATTTCAATGTATTATAATGGTAGACATACATATGGATCTGACAATAATTTAGAAGAGTGGGAATGGGAAATTGCATTCCATGTAAAAAGATTTTTAAAAGTCTTTTATGATGTCACAAATGCATGCAGTGGTGTTTACTACCCAATATCTTCACTTATTTTACAACACTTTTTTCATATTGCACAAACATTCAATCAATATAGAAATTTGCCAATTTTTAATGTTGTAGTCAATTCCATGGAGTTAAAATTTTGCAAATATTGGGAAGAATTACCTTCTTTATTTGTTTTAGCATCGGGGATGGATCCTCGATTAAATTTAATGGGCACTAAGGCTATTATAAAGGGAATTTCACAAAATTTAAATATAGAATTATCACATGTTAATGTGGAATCTTTATTATGTGAAATGTACAATTATTATACTGCAAAAATAGATCAATGTAGTTCTAGTTCCCAAACTAATGTTTCCCAAAGTACTCCAATGCATTCTAATTCTTTATGGGACTTTATTAACACAAATGCAAGTACTCCCTCAATTAGTTCCAGTGGAAACACATCTAGATCGATAGGTGGTACAAACGTTGAAATTCCATCTGAATTAGCTAGGTACATGTGTGTGGACGTTCGAAGTGTTTTAACACCACAAGAATTAGAGAATTTTGATGTTTTAACTTGGTGGAGGTGTAATGAAAGGCAATATCCAGTTGTAGCAAAAATTGCACCTGATTTACTAACACCTCCGGTGTCCACCGTGGCATCGGAGGCTGCATTTAGTTTAAGTGGTAGGATTTTGTCAAACGAACGATCAAGACTGAAGGACGACATATTAGAATCTCTTGTATGCTTGAAGGATTGGGAATGTGCAGATTTACGACTTCAAGATAAAGTTGATAGCATCATGGCCGAGGACTCGGAGCAATATTTAAGATAGAAGAAATTGTAAGTTTTTAAAATCATTTTGTGTAATTTAAATTATTATATTTTTTAAAAAAATTGTACACGAAATTTCTGATTCGTATACAAATTTTAACTACGCCTATGCTGATCATAGCCGGTCCCAAGTCCGGAAAAAGGAGGAGGGTTGTAACTTGTAACCTTTATTGAATATATATAAAACAACTAGTAATTTAATTTTAGTATAGATAGACTTTGCGAAATCTACGTTTACATTTTTATTAAATCTTATGTTTGATATTTTAACTACATTTATTGTGTATAATTCATTTAAGTAATTACAAATATAATACATATTTATTCGCCGTATAAAAAATAATAATAAAATAAAATACGGAAAAAAACGGGCTGGGCCGGCTCGGGCTCGGCTCGATAAAGCTCGAGCCGAAAGCTCGAGCCAAGCCTCAATTTTTTGGCCGAGCTTTGGCTCTGCTCGGCTCGGGCCAAAAAAAGCTCGGTCCTAAAAAGCTCGAGCCTTGATGTTCGGCTCGAGGCTCGGCTTGTTGACATACCTATACATAGCCAAGAAAAGATAGAAGTCGCGATCGCTGGATACATACCACGCGATCGCGAGATGGTGTGAATTTATGACCCGAGAGTTAAAGACGTGACCACACGATCGCTAGGGTATTAGCCAAGCGATCGCGCCCTTATCTGGCTGGACCGACTGTGGACTTTTTCTCGCGATTTTCAACTGAATTCTCTCTTTCTTGACCTAGGTTTCTCCAAAAACTATATATACAACACATGAGGAACGAAATCTGGACCTTTGCCTCTCCATAGAACGAGCCACAATAGAGATTTCAATTCAAATTCTTGGAGATTCAAGCATCGCAGAGGGCCGTGAATTGAAGATACTTGAAGAATTGATAATTGGTGCAATTTTTCCATTCTTCTTTGTTATTTTCAATGAACATTTTATTTTCTTGTTTTTGTTCTTTAATCAAGATGTGTAACTAAATTCTATGTTGGGATGAACGATATAGCCTAGTTTATTATTTTAATTCCATATTCCTTGTTTTAACGCTTCAATGCATGTGTTGATTTATTATTGTGTTTAATGCGTGAATGAACTGGCCACTCTTTCATGATTTCATGTGTTATTTTCATAATTCAAGAGGTGAGTTAATAACATAGATCTAGGTAATAAATTCGGTAATTGAACGAGAGATAGAGATATACTCTTGTTATTATTTCGGTCGTGTGTGAATTCTCGTGTGTAATGCATCTAGATAAGAAATATTCGGACCCGCTGTAGAGATACAAAGTTGACTTATTTAGGTAGGATTGATTTAAACTCGAGAGAGGAATCTCAATTTGAATTAGTGAATTCGATCAAACACATATTTAGAAAATAAAACTGGAATTGGAATTGATTTAATTGGCTAGGTGAAATCGTGAATCCCAACTACTTTACAATCGTTTTTAAAAACAAAACAAATTTTGCAATTTTAATTCTTTAAGTATTGTCTTAGTTTTAGTTTAAAATCTCAAATTATTTCGTCCCTTCAAATAAGGTATAGAACTAACATATTTCGATAATTAATAGCAGTCTCCGTGGGAAGATAATCCGGACTCTTATGTCCACTTTATTACTTCTCACGACCCGTACACTTGCGGGGATATCTTGCATCGCGAGATATTAGTGAACAAGAATCATCCAAGAAGAATAGATGGATAATAGGTGGTCCATTTCGCTTGCACCTCATGCCTAAAATATGGCCTTGTTCCTCCGCACTCATGAGCATGGTAGTGAAAGCTTCAACGCACAAAATAAATAGATACAGAGAAAGTGGACAGCCTTGACGAAGTCCCCTCAATGGTATAACACGCCCCTGATAGCTACCATTAATAGTAAAGGTGAACATCGAAGTAGAAATACAATCATCAATAAGATTAATCCATTGTTGCGGAAAACCCATATCCCTCATCACAGCCCGAATAAAATTCCACTCCACTCTGTCGTAAGCCTTACTCATATCCAATTTCAATGCCATAAACCCCCTTCTGCCATTACTCTCAAAAAGCAATGATAGCATTATCTATAATGAGACAACCCGAGACAAAAGCACTTTGCTTATCGGAAATCACTTTAGGTAGCACCCCATTTAGTTGATTTGCCAGACACTTCGAGATAACTTTATATAGAACATTACACAATGAAATGGGTCGATAGTCTGAAATTTGCTTTGGATTTTTGATTTTCGGAATAAGTACAATTGCAGTCTTATTAATTTCGCAGACCGATTCTCCATTATTAAGAACACCAAGGCAGGCTCTTATGACATCATTCTGTAGAATTTCGCAATGTTTTTTGGAAAAATAGGGTGTGATAACCATCCATACCTGGTGCCTTATTTGGTACCATACACATCATCACGGTAGTAACTTCCCCCGGCATGAATGGGCTTCGAAGTAAGTCAATACCCTCATTTGAAAGCTTAGATCGAATCCCAATTACTCCCCGTTCCAGATCTTCATCTAAGGGTCCATCACTACGAAATAATTTCGAGAAATACTGCTAGATCTCATTGACAATTTCCTTCTCCTGGACAATCACCCTCTGCACTTTCCAACCGTTCAATAGTATTTTTCCACTTCCTGGAACTTGCTTTCATATGGAAAATCTAGTATTCTTGTCACCCTTTTTCAGCCAATAAATCATCGCTTGTTATTTCCAGAAGCTTTCTTCTTTGATTTGCAAGCTATCAATTTCCTTCTTAAGAATCTGAATTTCCTCCATATGATTCGCGGCATCGGATTTAAAGAGAAATTCCAATCTTTCTCGTTTCAATTTGAGTTCATGCCTCCAATTTCCAAATCGCGCTGATCCCCATCCCTCCAACATTCCAGTACACACTAATAACCTTTTGTTGATATAAGTGAAAGGGGACGGGAGATGTCAGTTCATCTTCCGTGGAATTCCATGCATCAAACACAATTTCCTGGCACTTAGGTTCTTTAATCCAAAATAGTTCAAAACGAAAACGTTTTTTACAGCGCCGACCCAAAGGGATGGGGCCATGTCTGGACATGGATAATAGTAAAGGTCGACGATTAGAGGAAGAGAAAGCTAGATTTTCCACACAAGCTTCCAGGAAAAGTGCCCTCCACCAATCACAACATAAAACACGATCGAGCCCTGCTTGAATATTAGCTTCACCAAAACGTTTATTATTCCATGTAAAGGTTGGACCTTTAAAACCCAATTCCATAAATCCACAATCATTAAGAGCATCTTGGGAATCTCTCAACGCTGAAAGGGGACGAGTGCCACCTCCCAATCGTTCCGACAGTAATATGGTTTCATTAAAATCCCCACCACAAATCCAAGGCAATTCGGAGGCACCAGCCAACTTTCTTAATCGATCCCAAGAATTTGTCCTATTCGGCAAACTGGGGTTACTATGAAACCCAATAAATCGCCAATTAATTCCATCCAACCCCTTACTGTGTGCATCCACATGTCCTATCGAGTATGATTTAATGGAGACATACAAATTGTCATTCCAAAGTAGCATTAATCCACCACTTTTAAGTGGTCCAATACTTTTTCAGAACTGTTATTTTTTTGTATTCAAGTTTGGATTTCAATTATTTATAAAAATTGCACGCAACAAGTATTTGAGGAAGTAATACATTAAAAGCATTGTTTAATTGACAATAGTTTTGAAATATAAATATGTTAAAGTTATGTACTTGACATATATCTTTTTTCATCTTAACGCAAGTTCGAGCTCAACTTCAATTTGTTAGCAAGTTTGATCTTTTTTCAATTATTGTCGCTTTTAATTTATATAATTTTTAGAAAAAGTATATTAAAAATAATCGATGTATATTAAGAAGATATTTGATTCAAAAATATTTAAATATATTTCATAATATCATTATAAAATTACTTGCAACACACATGCAAGTGACTAGTATATATATGTAAAAGAGTAAGAAAGATGGACCCGTTTTAACATAATGGAGGGGCTACACCAACTTTGGTTGACTATTTACAACTTTTTCTCACTTATCGTCTTGACTTGGAGAAGCTTCTAACAAAATGAACCACAAAGGGACAAACATTAAAATAAAAATAATAACAAAAACAAAAATTTCAGCACCTACTCGTTTTGAAATTTTGTTCACGAGGTCATACTTTACTGGTAAAAAAACCACAAATTTTAGAGGTATTTGAATGTCCCAAAAATAAAAATATAAACATTCTAAGCCCTTTTTGGTGTAGATAAAATTAATATTTTAATAATTTTTTATAAAAATTGATTAAATATGTATGGGAAAAATTATGGGTCACATAAAATTTGTAACTAAAATTAATTGTTGACTATTACTTAAATATCTATCAATTTTCAAGTTACATCAAACAAGAGTTTATTCTTATTCGACTCAGCGTATTAAATAGTATATCCGTATTAAATTTATAAAGAGGTCAAATAGAAAACAAGTGACATATTTCAAGAGATCAATAAAATCTTCTTAGTTAACATTGAGGTGTCCTAATTTTAACGTTCAAAGCACGTGTTCGTCAATTTAGCAATCGTATCTCCAAACATATACAAATCAACTAGTGACCGAAAGTGGAAAAGAAAGGTAAAAATTATTGATTTCATTTATCAGAAATTTTATTTTATTACTATCGACGGAAGGAATCGAACTTTTGAATAAAAAACATAAGTGCGTGCATTCATCTTTATTTAAACAAAATGATAATATGAGATAAATAAATTTGTAGATAACACAATGCGCAACAGTATTAAGCACATCCCAAAGTAATAATTCAGTGCCCAATTTGTCATATTTAGTGACAGGACCGTGACTTGTTCACATACATTTCTTCCACTCATGTATAATGACAAAATAATAATAACAATAATTTTTATTTGTTAAGCAATAAAATTTTTTGTTTCCCTTGGTTGCATCTCCACCAAACGGCCCCACTTCCAACACTAAATCATGGACTCCAAATGCTCTTTTGAAAATTAAAGTTGAAGGAATAATTGCACAATTTACTTACATTAGTTAGTCAAAATGATATTTACTGTACAAAATAAAAAAAAAATGATAAATACTTCGTCTGTCCCTGATGAGGACCCCCTTGGTATATTGACCAAAAATTTCCACAACTATTTTGCATCAAATCCAAGAAAACTAAAATGGTAAATAAAACGATAAAACATCTTAACCTAAGTTTAAATTTAACCCATAATTCAAAAGTTAACAAACCTAACTCAATGTGTATCAACTAAACAAATTTCAAGGTGGTGGAAATCAACAAAAAACACAAGAATAATAAAATTCAAGTAAAGTTGATTAACCTCCAAAGATAATACAACAAAAGAGGTTTTTACCTTACCTCAAATGGAATCTCTCAAGACAAATCCATATGAACATCCAAGTTTTCTTGTGTTTGAAATGAAAATGTGTATATATCGTACAAAATATAGGTAAAAGAGGAAAATTCGAAAATCACACAAAACACCTCGTTTTTATGAAACGGGGTGTTTCGGTCGACCGAATTGGTCGACCGACATATTTTCGATCGATCACATGGTCGACCAAAATGACAGTTTCGGTCGACCAATCCTCAGCCGAACCTGACTGAGGCTAGCTTCAAAATTCTCTGTAGACTTTCGGTCGACCGAAATTGGCTGAGTCCAATTTCTTCTTATTTCTTGCTCCAACTTGGTTTTTGGCTTCTTTTCTTGACTTATTCACATTGTTTAGCCTCGAATCTTGAACCTCCTTGGCATCGGATCTCGTAATGGGTCTCATAGGCACGCGCATCAAGGTTTGACTTTCTCGGTTCTCATCATTCCTTCCCTCTTAAAAAGGATTCGACCTCGAATCTTGCTTGAATGCACTGTTGTGAGACTCCATGAACTTTGATCTTGTAACATTGTGGGTCATAGGTTCGTGCAATGAAGTTGGACCTTCGCGATTCTCATCATTTCCTCCATCTCGAAAGAGATTCAACCACGAATCGACACCTACAATAAAAGAGAAAAATCATACACAATAAATGTAACTGAAATTTCATACTCACCGGATAAAATCAATTTGTAGGCGTTGCCAAGAGCTTGGATCAAGCCGACACCACGGAGTTGCAATTTGAATTCTGTTTGATCGGGGGGTCACTCCTTCCATAAATGGAAACACATCCTGCCACCCGGATCAAAGGGAAGCTCTAGCCTCCTTGAAAGGGGCTTAACCAAAGGTGCATTCTCTTGCCCACCTAAACCAACTCTTTCTTCAATAAACATATGTATAAAGTTCAATAGAGTTAATTGGATAAAGTCACAAGCAACCTTAAGTGGCGAAAACTTGCTAATAGGATGAACACTTTCATTGCAAGAAAATTTAACAACCACAAAATTAGCTTCATCTTTCTCTTTAAGCCTAGGTAAGCCAACTAGAAAGTTCATAGCAACATCAATCCATGGCTTACTAGAGATGGGCAAAAGTGGGAATAAAACTTGAGGTAAAAACTTCAATTTAGCCATTTTTAATGTTCGACTTTTACCACAAGTGCAAACATGTTTATCACCAACCATCCAATGAGGCCAATAAAAATGATCACAAAATTTTTCCACGGCCACCTTGATTCCAAATCGCCCAATCAAACAACCAACATGTGCCTTTCTTATTAACAACTCGCACATGGCACATTTAAAAACAAATAATCCAATTTTTCAAAACAAATAATTATCACGCTTGTAGAATTTACCAAAAGTTTGTTCACCACATGACTCATAAATGTTAAACAACCTTGGATTATTAGTGTGCTAGCTCCTACTAAATTCAAAACAAGAAAATTTGACATTTAGGAAAATAGGCACATAAAATTTATTTTCACCAAACAAAAATCCATCTTGCCAATAGAAGTTACCACATGAAACATATATGTCAGACAATGTCGGATCATCAACATTCATGTCCTTGTTACATTCAAAACAAGGGAATTTGGTACTTAGGAAAGTATGCACACACAAATATTTGGATTTATAAATGAGGAATTTATCATGCCAAGGATCTTCATTACATGTAACATTTTCACACGATAAAATTTCATTTGTCAAGTCCATATCAATGTCATACAATCCTTTAATGTATTCCAAATATAATAACCTTGCTCTCGAAGAAGTGTTCGGAGCATACCTCCTAGATGACGGATCGGTTACCACATTTTCTTTACCTTGATTGTATTTGTTGTGGTAGGAAAATATCTCCAAGAATTTCTTCCATAAGGCATACTTTTGGAGTTCTTTGTTGTTTTGATATGTTGGCCTCACAATTTCCTACAACAAAGAAATAACCAAATTAGGGAGGGAAGTGTTAAAATATTCAAGAGTAAAGAATATTTTAGTGTGATCTCTGCTATCAATTTTCTTGGTCACACTCATCACTTTCTCACCATTTTCTGAGGTAGGAACCTCAACTCTCGGTTCTTCTCTTACCTCTCATTTTTTTTGGAGTCGTGGCTTCAACCCTCATTGCCTCTTCTTTTTCTAGGGCGTGACCTCAACTCTCATGCCCTCAATTTGCCTCTCCCTTTTTTCTTTCTCAATCGGCTCAATCAAATTTTCCTTTTTTTCTTCTTCTTTTATTTTTATTTTTATTTTTATTTTTCTTCTTCAAACTCCTTCATGAGTTTCATTTGATCTTTATGAACTTCCTCCAAACTTAAAGGTAGGAGCACCACCTTTTCCCCATTTAATTGAAAGCTATATTGGTTCTTCCTCTTATGATGTACCACACTGCTATTACCTTGTCAAGGTCTCCCCAAAATTATGTGTTTAGTGTGCATGGCAACTACATCACATAACGCTTGGTCACTATAGGTTCCAATATTGAAAGTAAGAAGAACTTGATCACTCACTGTCACCTCCCCATAGTCACCCAACCTTTACAACACATAAGGATTATGATGTTTCATAGCAGGTAATCCCAATTTTTCCATCATACTAGCACTCACCAAATTTGTGTCACTATTCCCATCTATAATGAGACTACATGCCCTATCCCCCACAAGACATCTAGTGTAGAAAATATCTACTCCATGTTTTTCCATCTCATTAGTATAGGCCAAAGATTTTGGTGGCCTAGCATTTATCTCCTTCACTACTCTTCTACTTTCACTACCTTCCCTCCTATGGGATGATGGAGTCTTCATTTTCTCAATATCAACCTTCTCATCCATCCCATCTTCATTCTTATCTACATATTCTCTTCTTCTTCTACCCATTCTCCAATCTTCTTCAACTTCCCCTTCATTATCTAATACATCCCCCAATTGATCATCCACTATTCTTCTATTTTCCCTCACCATTCTCCCAATTTGTTCCCTACTCCCATCTCTATATACAATGTTTCCAAATTTATCCCTCAACCTTCTCCTACCATCCCTCTTTTCTTTACCACTACTAATTGATGTACTCTCTCCTCTTGTTCCCAAATTTTCCAACCCATCCCCAATCTTCTCCATTTGTTTAGCCATGGTGGTTGAAAGATTTTATAACAAGTACTTCAAATCTTGAGTTTGAGCATTGAAAATTTGCTCACTTTGAGTATTGAAATTGGACATGATGTGCAAGTGTGAAAGTGTTCTCACAAGAATATTTTCTCTCGTGTTTCACTCAAATTTTGGCTTTTACCCTCTATTGAGCTCACTACTCTTGCCTTTTTCCACTCAAAGCTCCCTTTCTCAAGTTCTCCAAGGAAGGTAATCAACTAAACTAATAAGTATAATTCTTGTGAAGTCAAGAATTCACAATAAAGAAGAAAAAACTTAGAACAAGTAGACACAATAGCAAGTGAAATTTGTGGGCTTACTATACTCAAAAGGAGCAATTGTTATGTGGGATAAGATGCTAGGAACACAATTTCAATAAGGAGGTTGAACAACCACAAGTAATAGACAAGACATAGATGTAGAGCAATTAGTAAAAAGAGTGTAATTTTCAATGAGGCAATTCAGCAAACACTTTGTACTCAATCTTTAAGTGGCCTTGAATGGGTATAATGTAGATATATGAAAACCCCCAACAACACAAATGTGGCAAGAAATGAATGATCAGCAATTACTCAATGTATGGAGCAAGTGATATATGGATAAAATGTTGATAACAATCTCAATAATGGGGAATGAATAACCAAAAATATTTAGTATAGCATGGAAGTTGATCACACAGGAATTAATAGTGTAGTATTGATTGAGGCATTTTGTCAAACACTTGGTGTGCACAATTTTGGGTAGTGTAGAATGTAGTGTATGAACGGTGGAAATCTCCCCAATAAACTCAAAAATGATAACAATGGATTACCCAATATGTGGAATTCAACAAATAGCTCAAGAACATAAAATTTCCCCAATTTTCTTTTCAATTTTCATTTTTTTTTTCTTTTTTGAATAACAACAACAATAATGTAAATGATAGGTTTACCAAATTAGAGTCAAGCTGATACCATATGATGAGGACCCCCTTGGTATATTGACCAAAAATCCCCACAACTATTTTGTATCAAACTCGAGAAAGCTAAAATGGTAAATAAAGCGATAAAACACCTTAACACAAGTTTAAATCTAACCCAAAATTCAAAGGTTAACAAACATAGCCCAATGGGTATCAACTAAAAAAATCTTAAGGTGGCGAAAATCAACAACAAACACAAGAATAATAATACTCAAGTAAAGTTGATTAATTTCCAAAGATAATATAAGAACAAATGAGGTTTTTACCTTACCTCAAAGGGAGTCTCTCAAGACCAATCCATATGAACATCCAAGTTCTCTAGGGTTTGAAATGAAAATGTGTATAAATTGTACAAAATATGGGTAAAAGAGGTAAATACGAAAATTGCACAAAAAACCCCGTTTTATGAAATAGGGTGTTTCAGTCGACCGAACCGGTCAACCAAAATATTTTCGATCGATCACATGGTCGATCGAAATGACAGTTTCGATCGATCAATCCTCAGCCGAACCTGATTGAGGCTGGCTTCAAAATTCTTTGCAGACTTTGGGTCGACGGGAATGACTTTGGGTCGACCGAAATTGGCTGAGCCCAATTTCTTCTTATTTTTTGCTCCAACTTGATTCTTGGCTTCTTTTATTTACTTATTCACATTGTTTAGCCTCGAATCTTGAACGTCCTTGGCATAGGATCTCGTCATGGGTCTCACAGGCACGCGTATCGAGGTTTGACTTTCTTGGTTCTCATCACTCTCCGTCTCTTCATCTTGCCATCAATAGTAACAACAATCTCTCTACAAACTCCCAGTCAACCCGACCTCAAGGCAGAAGTGAGTGTCCAAGAAATCAGTTGAAGTTAGTGATGGTGGAACTGAAACCGACCGAAAGCAAGAAGGAGAAGAAGTTTCTGCTCATTTTTCAAAATTCGATCTCCGGCAGGCCAACAGCTGATCTAAGACCACCAATAGAAGTGCGGGGTCAAGGTGAAGACTCGACCAGAGTGTCGGCGGCAACCAGCAGCTGTAGGCGGCGAAATCAACCGAAAATTCAAAGTGAAAACCGAAACTTAAAACCCAAATTCCCGCCGGTAGGGAGCTCCAATCGAGAAACGGTTTGCGCCATTGGACTCACAACATCAATAAGAATTTCTAGTGTGTCGGGCATATTTCCGGAGGAGGCTGAAGTGGCTATTTTCGGCGATGGCAGTGTTCTCCGACGGCGGCTTCAGCGATGAATTTCGGACAGATTATTCTACAGGACCTGCAGAGTCCATATCCGAGGTCTGTTTCACCAAATTAAATTCAGTCTGGCTTGGGGAACTTAGCGCTGTGATTCGGTGTTCTAGGTGGGATTTTGGTGTTTCATACTGATTTCTTCACTTGTATATTGGGCTTCTTCATTCTACTTCACCAATTCCATCTATATACAGTTGGGCTGCTTAAGCGAGGTGCTCTTCTAATTGGGTTTTGAAGGTTGTGTTTTTGTTGTTTGATTTTGTTGGTGGGTGATGGTGGTGGCTGTGGTTTGATGATCGGTGATGGTGGTTTGGTGATGGTGGTGACTAGTATATGAAAATTGTTTAGTGAAACAAAATTGGTGAAATGACAAGGAAAGGTTGGGAGGTTTGGAAGTGGTGCTACAACTTTTATGCCTAAATGGTGAAAATGTAGTGTACGAAAAGTATGTAGTTTTGTAAAGTATCAAGCTGTGATACTTAAACAAATGTATGAAAATTGTTTAATTTTATATTTGAGATAAAGTATCATAAAAATTTGTAAAGTATCAAAGTCTAATATTAGAAAAAATTGAAAAGTATCATATTGTGATACTACAAAAAATGAAAAAAAATATCATAAGTATCATATTGTGATACTAAAAAAAATTGAAAAGTATCATAAGTATCATACTATGATACTACATAATCATAAGTATCATAGTATAATACTAACCTATTTTCACTAACGGGTCCGAATGTTCACATGAAACATGTTACTCACCCGTTGAGCATCTGCCAAAGTAGAATAGGCTACAGATTCACTAAATATGTCAGTTTGCAGATTACAAATGTTGAAAATACCAAGCAAAAGGTTCAAGGTTCGAATTAGATCCACAGCATAAGTTTTGGAGTCATAATATAACAAGACAAGTTGGATGATAAAGATAAGATTTTTATGTTGATGAATTTGTCTTTGTCCTGATTGTAATGAATATAAAGCTTAAATAATAAGTTGTCATCGTTAAGGATTGGCATCTATCTTCCTTGTGACGAATGAAGACTCTCTTTAGTTTTTGTTATATACAAACTATTATTGTTTGAATAATCAAATATAAAATAATAACTCGTTGTGCTAATTGATTGGCCTAACCATGTATTTAAGGTATGAAAGCTAAAAGAGAGTCCCATGCGTGGATATACTTGGCACATACTTTTACTGAACATAACAATCAAGATAATTGATAATTTCTTTAATCGTCAATCCAGTATATGATTCACAATTTTTTAAAATTACAAAGCTTTGCTCAAGGAGTCAGCTGTGAAATCCCCTATTTGGTATAGATAAATTAAATTTTAAGTAAATTTTGAAAAAAGTAATGTAATATGTGGTTCAAAAGTTCATAAAAATTATGAATCCCATTAAATTTTTGATTGAACATGAATTGAAAAAAAAAATAGAAAATACAGAAAATGAAAACCAAAACAAGAATTGATACTAGGATCTCTTGAAATTTGAATAAGTTGAAACTCTAGGTTTGGTAGGGATTAAAATCAATTTTTTAGTAGATTTTGATAAAAACTGATGAGATGTGTGGTTAAAAGTTGTGGGTCCTATTAAATAAGTGATTGAGATTGATTGTGATTTTGATTTAGATTAAAATCTAAATTTAATTGATACCAAATATGGGTTAAATTAAAATCTCATATTAACAAAACCTCTTAATCATGTTCCCAAAATCATCAACCAGTTAGTTTGTATTTTTTTTTTTAAGTATTTAAATGAAAAGTAATAAAAAATTAAAGAACAAATTTCTAATATTGGGTGACACGGCAGCTTGAATTTCTATCTATATATGATGATAGTTTGGCAATAAACTTGCAAGCCAAAGTTTTGAATTCTTGATGGGCTCTCTAATTTCTTCCTCTCTCTTCAATTTTCTGCTTATTTCTTTCACTATTCTCTCATGTTTACTGATTAAAAGTCATGCTTTTGAAGGAAGAAAAGCCATAGAAAGCCAGTATCATACTGTTGAAATCAGCTCTCTACTGCCAGCTTCAGTCTGCAGCCCCTCCGCCAAAGGTTATCCATACAGATTCTATATATCTCCACCTTTACTCTTATGCATGCATGAGTATTTTTATTAGAGTGTTCTTCAATTTTATGTTGTGGGTCGGGTCGAATTAACTTTGTCGGAGGATTATGATCAAGAAGATTTAAAGGGTATGGGAGATCCAGGAGAAAGATTTTTCTTTTGATGTATCCTATATTAATACCTTTTTAATTTTAACATAACAGTGTTTATTTTTTCAACATACCACATACTTGGTTGGGAATTGACTTGAGATTACAAATAAGTTACTTTTGAATTACTAAATTTTTTTTCCGTTTAAAAATTTACTTCCATGCCAATAAAAGACCATTTTAAAAATAATAATAATAATAAGTGTTGACAAAAAGTAATTTTAAATCACGAATAAACATCTCTATTTACGAGAACAATGCTAGAGTTACTCCATCTGTTTACACGCCCCCTCCATGTGAGGAGGGAGTAACCCAATATGTAGCACAATGAGTAACTATAATATTTTCCTATTTACAATAAGAAAATGCTAAACTTACACACTCAATTACATACTCCATTACATATTACTCATGTGGGGTGGACCCCACAAAATAATAAAATATTTGTGGGCCTTATCTGATGTTAGTAGTGTGTAAAGTAGTGTATAAATTTTGTGTGTAAGTGTAGTATTTTTCCTTACGATAAGGCTATTAAAGATGGCCACTTTAATTTTAAAATAACTTTTTTCTTTCCTAGAAGCAATTCGAGCGAAGGCAAGATACAAATGTCTTAGGAACAAAAGGTTCTGCTTCTTTAGTACCGTTCCATGCATCAATTATTTATTAACTAGAGAAATCTCCACTATTGAACCATGTTTGACGTGCATGGCTAAACTAATCCATTTTGACTTTATATTTTTCTTATTTTAACCAGAAAACGTAGATATTTCTCAATTAAACGGGTGATTTTTTATATTTTTTATTTTACCGACTTACAATTTTCATAGTTTTTCCCTATAAAATAAAAATCCTTAACCGAACAACTTCAGTTTTCGTCTTTCTTTAATAAGAATGCATCATTATAACTTATTAATAGGAAAAATTATGTTCAAATATGTTGTCCTTACTGATCATACACTAATTAGGTCCTAGCAAGAGGCCATCCACATTGAAAGTTCTCCACAGGCATGGTCCATGTTCTAAACACAGCAAAGACAAGGCCACTCCATCCCTCAATGAGATTCTTACCCATGACCAGTCCCGTGTCCACTGGATTCAGTACAAGGTCAATCCCAACGTAGAGACAGACAAAATTAAAGATAAGAAGGCCACCCTTCCAGTGCAATCTAGTCGAGCGCTGGGCTTGGGAAACTATATTGTAAGGCTTGGCCTTGGAACACCCAAGAAATCCATTTCGTTGATTTTTGACACAGGTAGTGCCCTAACATGGACTCAATGTCAACCATGTGCAGGCTTTTGCTATAAACAACAAGATCCAATTTTCGACCCAACTACATCGACCTCATATAGAAATGTGTCGTGTAGTTCGACTGAATGTTCTCAGCTCTCCTCGGCCACAGGAAATAGCCCTAGATGTTCCACCAATAGATGTGTGTATGAAATACATTATGGTGACCGGTCCTTCTCAGTGGGATTCTTTAGTCAAGACCTTTTGACCATACCATCATCTTATATATTTCCGAGCTTCTACTTTGGTTGTGGCCAAAACAACCAAGGACTGTATGGAAAAACGGCCGGCTTATTAGGCCTTGGCAATGATACTCTTTCTATCGTGTCACAAACGGCTCCAAGATATGGAAAATACTTCTCATATTGTCTCCCAACATCATCATCCTCAACTGGGCACTTGACATTTGGAAAGAGTAGAGTTTCAAGCAACGTGAAATTCACCCCTTTTGCTAGTTCACAAGGTACATTATTCTATTTCATCGACATTCTAGGAATAAGTGTAGGCACGAATGAATTGTCTATTAGTTCAACCGTATTCAAGACTGCAGGCACGATCATAGACTCCGGTACAGTCATTACTCGACTCCCACCTATAGCCTACAACGCTTTGAGCACTGAGTTCAAGAAACAGATGAAAAAGTATCCAAGTGCACCTGCATACTCGATATTGGATACGTGCTATGATCTTAGCAAATATACCACAATAAGCATTCCAAAGATTGGTTTTACCTTTGGTGGCAATGTGAAAGTGGATTTAGCGCCTTCGGGAATACTTATTGTTATTAACTCATCCTGTGCATGCTTGGCATTTGCGGGAAACAATGGTGCCTGGAATGTGGGAATTCTCGGAAATGTCCAGCAGACGACGTTGGAGGTGGTGTATGATGTTGCAGGAGGGAAGTTAGGATTTGCACCTGGAGGATGTTAAAGAACATATGCATACATATATATATTAACATAAAGCAATTAATATAGAGTGTGATAATAAAACTAGACTAAAAAGATTCAGTCAAATAAATATGCAAGTGTCATGTGTCAAAAGAAGTTTGCTGATGAAATGTATAAATGTAACTTAAGCTTATATGTAGTATATGGATGTAAGCAGGAAATTGCTCTTTTCTTCAAAATCAATCTATTGGAAAAATGTTCATGCTCCTAATGGCTCACTTAATTCATTAATTGATTTCTTAATGGTCGAAATATTGAAGTTAAATATATATATATATATATATATATATATATATATATATATATATATATATATATATATATTACAAGTACTAACCATGTATGGTAAGAACAATGCATGGAAAGAATTGGAACAATATATTTTTCCTATTGGCTACTTAATTTATGCAATATTTTTTTTATTGGATCAGTTAATTCATTAATTGTTTTTTTTAATGGTCGAAACATTGGAGTGAAAGAAAAGTAACAAGTACGAACTATATATGGTAAAAACCGTGTATGGAAAGAATTGTGAACATCAAGTTCTATAAAAAAAAATTGCATATGGCATAAGTTTTGTAAGAACAGTGAATGGTAAGTCCATGCAATAAGCCTGGGAGATTTATGTTAAAATTGCATTACATATATTACGATATGCTTTCTCATACTATTACAACTTAATTTCTTACCATGCTTGATATTTTCATATTAGTTAAATATGTCATAATAAGGTAAAAAGACTTACAAATTGTCTTGCCTTCTTATCACCTTAACTAATCTAGGAAATATCTAAGTTATTACCAAAATTCTACTTATCATGTTTATTGCAAAAAAATTAGGTAAGTAGATAATTCCTTTCGTATAATGAATTTAAGGTATACGTCGTAGTATCATTGGATGGACGGAATTAGCGCTTTAAAAATACACTTGTTGCAGGATTTTCTTACCGCAAATACACAGAGGGTAAATATATTGCCACCACTATTTTTATTTATTACACCACATTATATACACACCACAATTAAAAACATATTTTGATAAATACACCAAAAGCAATTTACATATACAATCATACCCAATTGAAAAAGAAAAAAAAAGAGTACACCACATACATGTACCTTCTCAATATTACCCCTTTCATTTCACCCCTCCCCACCCATCGTCTTTCTTCCTCCACAATATCATTTGGCCATGCATCAAGGAAATCATGCTTTCTAAAAAAACATCAATGTCTTTTCTGCATAAAATTAACTTAAATAGCAGGATACCATAACTAAAAAAAAAAATAATTCAAGTTTTGTGCTCAACTTGCTAGGAACTGTATAACAAGGATACATATATCCAATAGTACAGGTAGACCCACTGAGTCATCATCATCCGCTCTGATGGCGAGTCCAAAATCTGGCTAACCACGATCAAACAAAATGTTAGCCTAGGCCAATTTAATTTAATCATCTGCCGAAGAATTTTCATGAATTGTACCTTTGGACATATGCTCGATGACAAGAAACTTGTTCTTGGACAAGTCGTGACTCATACCTGAGTAGGCGGATTATGTATGGATTATAAGTTACTGATGAAAATACACGACCTTTGTGTCGTCTCCTTTGTAGCGCCTAAAGATTGCATCTGTACGTCAACAAACTTACCATCTTTGAGAATGCCTCTGTAGACACATCCATGGCTTCTTGTTCCTTTTCCTATAACTCGAGAGGGAGTCGAAATTCCTAGTTCCTGCTACAATTCTCATGATTTATGTTTGTGGTGGAACCATAAATATATTTTTATTTTAAGAAATATATTAGAACCCTATTTATGTAATTCTACTTAAAGTTTTTTAAGTAAATAAAAAAATACTTAAAGTTGTAGTGCATATAACAAAATTCAAAGTGGTAATATAATTATCCATGCACAGATCGCATAGGTAATATAGTGGACAAAGAGTCTGTATATCGTACTCACGATGATTGAGATAACTTATTATTCCAGATTACTAGCCTTAACCGAAACGGTAAAAAAAATTAATTTGTATTTGAGAATTAAAATCTATATTAACAAATAAGACAAAATTTTCAAATAAAGGAAACAATGTCCAACATATTTCCTTCACTTTTGGACTTTTGATTTCCTGGAAGTTGGTTCTGGGTCTTTATTAACCGCTAGTCCTTCGTCTTCTAGTTTATATACTTGAGTCTTTGATCTTTTGGATTTCTTCAATTAAGTCCTCTATCTCTTGATTTCTTTAATTAAATCATGTAGCTTTTGAATTCTTCCAATTTATCTCCAGTGTGATTCTCGATTGGCCTTATCAATGTTCGTATTGTATAACTAAGTCCAAATTACTATCCATATAATCTTTATTTGCCTCAATTACTCCACTTTCTCAACTTTGGGAAAAAAACTGAAATAAATACAATTAACAATTAAATTAGTAGAATTTATTCTTAAATGACAATATAATATCCCAATTTTAACATGTTAATAAGTTCTCAAAATGCACTTATCAATAGCCAATCTATTTTCCTTTTATTTCTTATTTTCGAGTCAAACCTAACATTAAATTCATCAAGAGTTCGAATAGAAAACAAGTGACATATTTCAAGATATCAAAAAAATATTTTTGCATAGCCTCTGTTTGGTAAATTTTGTTTATAAGCAGTCACATGACATCTCATATAACAAATTTTTATAAGCCTCAACAATTTTGATTAGTCAAATATTTCCGCCTACCATTTTTTTACTTTTTAAAAAAATTAAACCAATGAAATATTATCACGTCACTATTTATAAACAATATTTATATACATCATTTATACATGTTTTACAAAAGAGAAGCTTAGTTATCATTGAGTTGTTATAAGTCTAACCAACAAACCATGACTAGAAATAGCATCTCCAAACATGTACAATTAAGCTGATCCAAGTGGGAAAAAATGTAAAAATTATCGCAACAGCAGTGATCACATCCCAAAGTAATAATGCTATTTGTCATGCTTTTTTTATAAAAATGTTGAGCATCAGCCTTAGGCACTTCCTCTTCCACTGCCCCTACCTTGAGGATTGGTGGATGATGCAAATTATACGTTATATCCCAAGTTGGTCAGGGTTTGAGTACCATTCATTGTGTTAAAATTATAGTAAATGAATAATGTTTCTATATATTGCAATAATCAATTCTATACAAGCATCCATATATAAATAGACGTTGAGCTATTCTAGGAATACAATTATGTACAAGGTCATCATCCCATAATTTGCTCCTATCGCCAGCCATAATATCAATCACATATCAAGGTATCTTTTCTTTCCTTCAATAGATTAATCATGGAAAATATACACCCATCAATGGATGCAATCATGGGATCAATCACGGGATTTATTCCAACATTCCCCTTCAAGTTGGACAGTGAATACATGAAGTCCCAACTTGTCACTTAATTGTTGGAATTTCTTACTTCCCAAAGGCTTGGTGAAGATATCTGCAAGTTGAGAATGTGATGGAACATATGAAGTTGAAATTACCCCAGCTTGTAGTTTTTCCCTAACAATGTGACAATCAATCTCCATATGTTTAGTTCGCTCATGGAAGACTGGATTTCTGGAAATGTGGAGTGCTACTTCAATATCACAAAATAAAGTTATTGGCCGATTTTGTAGGGCCTAGAGATCTTGTAAAATGTATCGTATCCACGTGATCTCCAAACATGTCATGGCCATAGCTTGATATTCTACTTCTACAAAAGAACGTGCCACATTTTCATGTTTCTTCAACTTCCAGGAAATTAAAGAATTTTCTAAGAACATCCAGTATCCTGAAATAGAACATCGAGTTATTGTACAACCTACCCAATCCGAATAGCAATAGGCTTTTAATGTGAGATCGGTAGAGGAAGGAAAGAATAATCCTTGACTAGGACTCCCTTTAATAAGTCTTAAGACCCTTAAAGCAGCTTCCCAATGCAATTATCGTGGATTTTGCATAAATTAACTTAGGATTTGAACAAAGTATTGCGCATCAGGTCTTGTCAGTGTAAGGTAAATCAATTTCCCAACCAGCCTCATGTATTTGGTAGGATCATGTAGTAAATTGACATCATTAGAATTAAATTTCAAATGTTCCTTCATCATAAATGAAGTAGGACAAGATCCAAGTAATTCCACATCCTTCAAAATATTCAACGCATATTTCCTTTGGAAAATAAAAATTCCTTTTCGGGATCGAGAGACTTCAATGCCAAGAAAATATTTTAAATCACTAAGATCTTTGATACGAAATTATTGAAAGATAATTTCTTTGAGGGATTTAATTTCTTTCTCATTATTTCCTGTCACAATTATGTCATCAACATAAATGAGTACCACAGTAAATGAGCTCCCATTGGATTTGGTAAATAAGAATAATCAGCATTTGATTGATTGAAACCTGCCTTCTGAATAACACTAGAGAATTTTTCAAACAAATTACGAGAAGCCTGCTTCAGGGATTTATTAAGCCGACATACCATATTTTCCCCCTGTCGATGAAGGCCAAGGGGAACCTCCATACATACCATCTCATCCAAATCACCATGGAGAAATGCATTTTGAACATCCATTTGGTGAGGAACCAATTAGAGGAAGCGGCAATGGGTAGGAGGCATCACACAGTCATGAGTTTGGCAATGGGAGAGATTGTTTCTAAATAATCAACTCTTTCAATCTGTGTATAACCTTTAGCACCAAGGTGAGCTTTGTACCGTTCGATTGAACCATTAGAATTGTATTTGATCTTGTAGACCTATTTGCAACCAATGGGTCGATGTAACGGAGGTAATGAAACAAGTTTCCAAGTATTATCATGAATGAGAGCATCCAACCCAGCCTGCATAGCCTCTTTCCATTTTGGGTCAAGAATTTCCTGGGAATAGTTAGTGGGTTCGTGGAGACTAGATATATTTTCAAGGAAATAAAAATGAGAAGGGGAAATGGTGCATATGATAAAGAATTAGAGAGAGGGTTCCTTGTACCTCGATGAAGATCTGACGACGGAGTTGAGAATTGGTGGGGTCCGGTGTGAACGAAGTGCATTGAATAATCAGCATGCCAAGCCAATTATGTACAGGGTCGATTAGAATGTCGAGTTATCGGAGTGGGGTTTAGTTCAGGTGACTCAATATTTGGTGCTAAAGTATGTGAGGTGGATGAAGCAGGTGGTTCAGTGACTTGGGAGGTTGACAGAGTCGCACTGGAAGGATCAGTACTGAATAGAGGGTTAGGTTCAATGATGGTTAGGTCGCTATGTAAAGGATAGAAATAAGGATGGCTTGGATTAGGTAATGGCAAGATGTTATGTAGAATGTTATGTTTGAAAGGGAATATGTTTTCATGGAATTTGATATCTCGACTAACCAAAAATTTCTTAGTTTTTAAGTTGAACAATTTGTAACCTTTTTTACCAGTAGGATATCCAATGAAAATACAAAGGTTAGCACGTGGTTCAAATTTGGTTATGGTTGAGCTATAGTTGCATAACACAGGCACCCAAAAACACGAAGGTGATTATATGATGGTGGCTTATGGTATAATCGTTCAAATGGTGTAAGGTGGGAGAGAATGGGTGTTAGTAAGCGGTTAATTAAATGTAAAGCAATCAATACACGTTCACCCCCAAAAAGTAATGGGCACATTAGATTGAAAAAGTAGGGTGCGAGTAACCTGTAAAATGTGAAGATGCTTGCGTTCTACAACTCTATTTTGTTGTGTAGTGTAAATACAAGAATGTTGAAATTCAATCCCTCTGGTGGGAAAGAAATGAACTTAAAGAAATAAATTCCTTGCCATTATCGCTCTGAATGATTTTTATTTGCGAGTTAAATTGAGTCTGAATAAAAATATAGAAAGACTTGAGTAATATAGAGGCATCAGATTTGTTTGTCATAACGAATACCCATGTGCAATGAGTGAAATAATCAACATGGTTAGAAAATAAGAAGCACCCAAATGTGTATGGTGCTTATGTGGTCCCCAAATGCCACAATGAATAAATTGAAATGGTAAATTCGAAAAAATAGTACTAGACAGGAAAGGGAAGTGGGTTTGCTTAGCTAGTGGACAAATGTCGCAATTATTCTCAAAAGACACATTAAAAGAGGAAATGGACTTAGATAACGAAGACATGCTGGAGACAGATGGCCAAGTCGGTGATGCCAAGTGGGATTAAGTTGTTGGTGTGACATGAAGTAGAAGATTTTGAAAGCGGTGACATGAAATAAAGACCTCCACTCTGCTTATCCCAGTCAATCATCTTCCCCCGTAGTCAAATCCTGCAAGATTTTGGTAATTTTACAGGCAGATAAAATATTTAATTGGAAAGAACGTATGTGGAAAACGTCTTTTAAAACAATATCTTTATTAAATAAGATTGTTCCGGTAGAGTTAATAGGTACGGTAGAACCGATGGGTAAATTAACATGAGGCATTTTGGGTGTGTTTGTGTGTTTGAACAATGATGTAGAATTAGAAGTGATATGATATGTGGCCTCAGTATCTAGAATCCAACAATTTGACAAAATGGAATTAATAGAGGGAGTATTATACAAATATGTTGCATTTGCATAAACTTCAACAATACCCTTAGACAAATTGGTCATGGTAGTGATCAACTACTGATTTGTTCACTAGATAGTCATGGATAGATAGCTTGCAAGTCTAGGCTACTGGAAGAGGGAACATGTAACGACCCGGGTCCTATTTAACGAGTTTTCCCAGCTGTTTGATCGACGACGTACCGTCCTCACTGTACCAACATTTGTCTTTTCAAACATACTTTTTCCTCACTATTATGCTTCATAAGAAAACTTTTCAGGGGATCACCCATCATAGAATCGATCCAAGATAAGCACGCTTAATTATGGAGTTTCTAATGATGGACTTCCGAAAAAGAAAGTTCACCTTATTAGTATGAGTAGTACCTATCAAATCTTTTAAGGTTTCCTGACCTGGGTTTTACAATCATCCCCGTTAGACTTCCAACGTCCTTGTCATGCTTAAACCATCTGAAGATTCATTGCCAAGCGTTGGGATTCTATAGGTGGCTCCCGCCTTATGGCGTAGCACTTTGTCCCACATAGCACTTAGTAACCGATTTCCAGCTGGTGATCGCCTGTGATACCATATGTAACGACTCAGGTCCCACTTGACGGGCTATCCCGACTTTTAGATCAATGAAATAATATCTCTATTGTACCAACATGAATCTTTTCAGCATGCTTTGTCTTCACTCGCACCCTCCCCAATAAAACTTCCCAAGGGGTCACCCGTCATAAAATTGTTTCAAGTCAAGTATGCTTAACTATGGAGTTTCTAACGATGGACTTCTGGAAAAGAAGGTACACCTTGTTGTATGAGTAGTACCTATCAAATCTTTTGAACTTTTCCTGGCCTGGGTACTTACAAAATATTTGCAGGTCCATGTAGATGGGTATCCACTTTATCCATGGTTGTAGGTGTGGTGGTTGTCGCATGTGTAGCGTGGTAATTATGCCCTATAGGATGTGATTGTCGGTTTCCATATAGCTTATTGCTTCTTGGTCTATAATTGGGGTCATATTTTGGTTTGAAATTTAGGTCATGTCTCGGGTGCTTAGGTGGAAATCCAAGAAGTTTATGGCATGTATTTATAGTATAATTTTCCTTGCAATAATAACAAAATTGTTCTTCGTTTTTAGAAAAGGAAGAGTTAACAGATAACTTTTGATTAACATTGGAGCCTCTAGATCCTTGCATAGCGGCTGTAACAGAAAAATTCTTATTGAGGGATCCATTCTTAATCTCTCGCTTCTTCTCCTCATGAGTCACCATGTTATAGATTTCTCGAATTTTCGGAACCGATTTCATGAGCAATATTTGGCCTCAAACTGCTTTATATGAGTCACTGAGTCCCATAAGGAAATGTATGAGGCGATCCTCATTATGATATGTCTCTCTTTTCTTTCCCTTATCACATTTACAACAATCACATGAGCATGGGGCGGTATGAATCAAGCTCGTCCAATACCCACATGATTTTGTAAAATAGTTTTTTTACTTTCATGGTTCCTTGGGCATGTCAGGCAATAGATTGATTGATCATTGAAAATATACACCATCAATGGATGTAATCATGGGATCAATCATGGAATTTATTCCAACATTCCCCCTCAAGTTGGAGAGTGAATATCAAGAAGTCCCAACTTGTCACTTAATTGTTGAAATTGTTTACTTCGCAAAGGCTTGGTGAAGATATCTACAAGTTGAGAATGTGAAGGAACATATAGAGTTGAAATTACCCCGGCTTGTAGTTTTTCCCTAACAATGTGACAATCAATCCCCATATGTTTAGTTCGCTCATGGAAGACTGGATTTCTGGCAATGTGGAGTGCTGCTTCACTATTACAAAATAAAGTTTTTGGCTGATTTTGTAGGACCTTGAGATCTTTTAAAATGTATTGTATCCGCATGATCTCCAAACATGTCATGGCCATAGCTCGATATTCTGCTTTTGCGGAAGAACGAGCCACATTTTCTTGTTTCTTCAACTTCTAGGAACTTAAAGAATTTCCTTAGAATATGCAGTATCCTGAAATAGAACATTGAGTTATTGTATAACCTATCCAATCCAAATAGCAGTAGGCTTCTTGTAATTTGTTTGTCGCTATCCGAGGAACTACATTGTAAGACTTGGCCTTAGAACACCCAAGAAATTCCTATCCTTGATTTTTGACACTAGCAGTGACTAAACATGGACTCTATCAACCATGTAGGTAAATTTTCTATAAATAGAAAGATCCAATTTTCAACCCTATTGTATCGACATCATATTCAAATGTCTCGTGTACTACGGCTCAATGCTATCAACTCTCCATGGCCACCGGACACAGGCCCGATTGCTCGGACCAAAATTGTGTGTATAGCATACAATATGGTGATCGATCCTTCTCCATTAGATTCTTTAGTCATGAAACATTGACCATATCATCATCAGATGTAATCCCAAAATTCTACTTTGGCTGTGACCAAAACAACCAAGGCATGTTTGGCAACATGGCCGACTTATTAGGCCTTAGCCAGGACGCTCTTTCTATCGTGTCTCAAACGGCGAAAAGATATGGAAAATACTTCTTATATTGTCTCTCGTCATCATCCTTATCACGGCCCATCCCGAATCATCCTAGTGCACCCGAGACGTAACATGTGCTGATGATGAATGCCGGCTAGACACCAAATTCACCACCCAGACAATTTCACCTGTTTCTGATTATAATGATTTTTAAGAAAAAAAATTGACAAAATTTCACCTATAACTTTGACTAAACCAACCTGAAGAGCAACAAACTCTCAAAGCAAACACACACATGCACAACAAAATAAAAATGTAGCCACTCGTTTAATATCATTTACAAAAATAACACATACATGATAGACCTAACAAAAGGGCGACAAGCCCATTAACTACGACATGTCACATGTGGCGCAAAAATACATATACAAAATATTCGATATGTGACCCATGAATGATGAGGACTTGTTTAATGAATGAAATCATACAAACTTGTAGGTTACGTCGCTATAGTTCCGGTTACTGCAGTTTCTTCCAAAAGGTTGCTCAAAACTCAATGCATCCTAAAATAGAGAAAGAGTGATAAAAAGTGTGAGTTTACAAACTCAGTGAGATGAGAGTTCACAAATTCATTTATTCTTTACGCTAAATGACATGTGTGAATCATAAAGGTAATAAGTAATCTGATATCAATAAAAATCATAACAAACTATCATTTCACCATACTATAAGATGGAAGCTTTATTCTGTAAACTGGATAAACTGAATTCTGTTATCTGAAATCTGATAAATTATAATAATACTGAAAATCACACCAAAATGTACCTAATGAACATCCTTACTCATGTGCAGAGCAATCTCATGTACAAGACAAAGTCATTCAAATCTGATAACTGGTAAACCTAGTCTAATAATCTGGTCATACACTGTCGAAATGATTTTACACTAGTACAGAGCGAATAAAATAACATATCTTGTCATACACTGTGGAAATGAATTCCCATCAGTTAGAGGTGACAAATGGGCCGAGCCACTAGTCGGCTCGTTCATTCGGCTCGTGAAAACACAAACCGAGAGAGCTCGGCTAGTCATTTCGATAAGCTAGTGGGCAAGCCAATCGCCGACTCTGAACCACGAGTCGAGCACAGCTCGACTCTTAGTTCAACGATCGACTCGTGAGAACGAGCCACAAGCCAGACTCATGGCTATTTTCCCACGAGCCTAACAAGCCGGCGAGCCGCTCAGCTCTCCAACTCGCCAACCAAAAAAAAAAATTGGGCAAAATTGATCGGTGGCAATGCCAACGGTCACAAATTGGACCATTGGGCAATGGTCCAAAATTTATTTATTTATTTTTTCATTTATTTCCTATAAATACCTCCTAATTCAACATTTCCACAACAAAAAATCTCTCAACTCTTCTCTACTCTCTATAATCTTAATCCAAGTTCCAAGCTCTCTATTGAAATTATACAATTATTACTTACATACTTAAATCTCTCCAATTTTCATTACTATAATTTACTTATTTATATTTCATTTCAATCTCTCAATTTTTCATTACAGATATCAAGTCCATTTATTATTCATACAATAATTAAACACATTTCATTTTCAATATTCTTATCGCATCCTACACTACAATCGTACACATTTCATTTTCTATTTCAAATTCTCTAAGTACAAAAGAATGGATCCCAGCTGATCCACCTGGGTTTGGGGAGCATGATGATTCAACACCACAATCTCACTCTCAGTTCAGCGATGAATTTTCCACTCTCAATGACATACCAATTCCCGAAAAATTGAAGAAGATGTATTAAATCAACGAATCGATTTAGATGATGTTAAAGAAGATGTGGATGTTCAAATCTTAGAAAATGATCACGATATTCCCGATGCAAGACGAAAGCGAAAAGCTAGAAAAGGTAAGAAGAAAGTTGCACGGTGTTGGGATCACTTTAAATTGGTCACAACTGGGAAAACAACTAACGGAATTCAAGAGTTTAAAGTAGTGTGCAAATATTGTGCACAACAATTGGCATGGCAAAAGGAAATTTGTACTACACACCTCAACCGTCACTTTCGTAAGTGTGTGACCAAGAACGGGTTCGTTGAATCAAATGAAAGTCAACTACAATTTGGTTCATCTGCTACTAGTTCTGCTGCTGGATCTATACTTTTAAATTGGATGTATTCTGAAGAAGAGAATCGAACTGACATGGTTCAATTCTTTGCAGGGGCAGAGTTGTCACTAAACATAGTGGACAACGAACACTTTTTTACCTACATTAAACGTTATCTTCAACCCAGGTACATTGGTATTAGTCGAAACATTCTGAGTTCCAATACTATAGAATATTTTATTAAAACTAAGAAGCAATTTATGGTCAATTTTAGGGATGGGCATATGGCGGGTCGAGTTTAGACTGAAACTGACCTGCCATTTCGGTTCATGAAAAGGCAAACCGAAACCGAACATGTTTGCCTCTAAAATCGAAACCGACAGACCCGATTTAGTTCGTATTGGTTCGGTTGGCAGGTTTACAGCACACCTAAAATTGAAGCCTTAATCTTCCCAACATAGTGCCGGCACGACAGATCAATGACCATTGACCACCGAAAACCAACTGCACCCCACCCTACCAAACCAAGTCCACTTGCTCATTCACCATCACCGAAACAAAGGTATAAAACAAATAACAATTGAAACAAAAACAGGAAAAGAGAAAAAATTTGTATAAACCAAAGAGTTGGCTTCAAATGAGGAAAAAAAAAACCTTGATCGAAATACATTAAACGACCATTGGAGCAGAGATGACTGGCTGCGAGTTGTGAGAGTTTTGAAGGCAACATCACTCGATCTGATCTGAGAAGGTCATAGGAACCAGATGGACTTATGAGTGAGGCGCCGCACTTCAGTTCTTTGGGCTTTCTGGTTGGGAAATTTCTATTTGCAATTTTTGTTCGGTTTATATCGAGTCCAAAATGGTAAACCGCAAACCGAACCGAGTATATCGGTTTGGTGAAATTTGAAATCGAAACCTGACCAAACCGATCAACCCGGGTAGGTTCAGGTCGATTTATTCGATTGTACCGAGTTGGTCGGTCCAAATTCCCACTCCTAGTCGATTTAAATAAATATGGTGGTGTTATTTCTTTTTCTTTCAATCTTTGGGAAGGTATTAACAAAGTAGATTATATTACTGCAACTGTGCACTACATTGATCCACTTTGGATTATGCATAAAAAAAATTATCGCTTTTAAAATTATAGAATGTCCTCATAACGTCAACATATGTAATGATATACTACAAATTATTAAAGAATATGATTTTGAAAGTAAAACTCGATCATTTACTTTCGATAACACTAGTTAAATAAGCTTTTAATAAGTTACGTAGAATTCTTAATCCGAAATTTGGTGATTTTTTATTCCATATTAGATGTGTTTGTCATATTTTAAATTTAATTGTTCAAGTTGGAATAAAACATATTAAAAATCAAATGGATAAAATTAGAGATGCATTAGTGCACATAACTATATCACAGAGTAAAAAACAATAATTTAAAGAGATGTGTTCACAATACGGTTTAGATCCTAAGAAATTTATCATCAACGTAGGCCATAGGTGGAACTCTACATATTTGTTACTTAAATCATGTAAAGGTGATGAACACATCATAATCTAGTATTATAACAGTAAAACATTGAGGAATGAAAATGATCCTCTATTAACAGAATCGGATTGAGAAGCTGCTTTTAAAGTCAAAAGATTTTTGACAAATTTTTACGATTCAACCAACATATTATCTGGGGTATACTACTCAACTAGTTCAAGAGTTCTTGAACGTCTTTATGTTATTAAAAAAAAAAAAAAATTTATAGATATAGAAATGACTCGTCTTTTGTTGATATGATAATTGCTATGGAAATGAAATTTTAAAAGTATTGAGAAGATTTACCTATGTTATTTCCCTTAACATGCGTAATGGACCCGTATTACAATTTAAAGGGTGTAAAACTTCTTATTTCAAAAATCAATAGCTCGTTGATTTTTAAAATTCCTATCACTTATAATAATTTAGAAACTACGTTAATAAGCATGTATACCGTATATGCAGCATGATTATGAGTTATATTAGTAAGCATGTATATCGTATTTGCAGCACAATTATGAGCTAATATGTAGGGAGAATATTTTTTAAACAATTTTTTTACTACACGCTTTTTTTCAAATTATTTTTTGATCAAATATTTACTTCCAAAAAATCACATCCTTTGATCATAAAAAGAAAAAAAAAATGTTTACAAACAAAGACTTATCATAGACTCAAACGTGTTTTCTAGTGCCTCCAGTTATCTAGTAGTTACAATGTGTCATGTGCGTAGCATATAAACAGCGACATACATATATTTATTGCACGCGACATTATGGCACGTTCGAGCACACTATTCTTTATTTGTTACAATAGATTTTGTTTGTTTCCTTTAGTGGGAGCTCCACTAGACGACCCCATTTCCAACACTAATCATGACATAAATGCGTTTCTCTAGTGCCTCTTAGGGGCATTTTGTGTAACAAATACACATGTATTTATTTGAATCCGTTCGTGGAGTAGTTCAAATTCTTTATCTTCAATTGATGGGAAAATTTATTTTTTATACACCTTGTAAAATGGTGACTCTTTTCAACACACCATCTATTTAATATATAATAGGAGAAGTCTCTTCCAATTTTCCCGCCGAGACCCTCCCGCCCAAACCCATTTCTTCATCATATTTTGCAATCCAAAAGAAACTAGCAGAATACAAATAGGAAGCAGTAAAGTAAAAGGTGCCACTTTTGATTCAGATTTGACCATCAATATTTTGAATTCAAAATTGTACATTGCAATGAAATATTTGTCTACAGTTCCCAAAAAGGAAACAAGTACAGATTTTTCCTGTCTTAGAAAATAACATAGGCTGCATAAAATATCCTTTTGCAATCACCTAATTAATGCCAAGATCAGACAATTAAAATAATCAAGTATACATACACATATATACTCTCGAATAGGAAACAAAGGGGTCTACTTTATGCCCTTTGAAATGAGGATTATATTCCAAAAACGTGCCTATGAATGACCTGACCGTGGAGCATTTATTGCTACCATCAGATTTTATCAGACAGAAAGAAGAGAAAGGGGTTTCATTTATGGCCTTGCAATAGTTCAGCCTTGCTTCTTCCACCTCTTGCGAACAAGAAAGTAAACAGCAATACGATGAAGACAAAGGGGTTTCATTTCTTGCCTTGCAAAAGCTTCAGCCGTGCACCTTCCAGCTCTTTCCAAACTAGGAGATTAACAGTAATACAGTTACTATGGCAAACACCAGTTGCATCCAGAACATCAATGCTATAAAGACATGTAAGTATGAAGCAGTTCATTTTGTTCATTTCTACAATTGATGAAGTTAAATAAAAATGGAACTGCTATATAATGAATGTCACACTGTATCATAAGTTTAAAAAATATAAATGGACATGCTATATTTCTTAAGGCTGTTGCTAAATAGACTTAAACAGAATCAAAGGGACAGGACAATGTCACTGTTGCTAAAAAACTTAAACAGAAACAAAGGGATTTTTTTTTTTTTTTTTTTTGAAAAGACATTTTAGCATGAAGCAGTTCATTTTGAACTTATACAGATGCATAAAATGGGTAAGGACAGAAATGAGTGGTACAAATGTTTATTAGTAAAGAATTATTTATGATAGTTCAGTTATAATGTTATTATTTCAGGTATGGCAATGTTAGGTTGGCTAATAACTATTTTTTTTATTATAGAAGTGTTTTATTTACGTGCAGAAAAAACTCAAGATGAAACCACGACAACGGCCACATATTTACTTCTCCAATTTGCACAAGAACACCATTGAGCAATGTCACAAATGGTAAAATTACATATACAAATCTTCACATTCTTATTTTACTATGGTTAATGAATAATGGTAATGATCATGAAATTTGATTGAATAAAATGTATTCAATGTCTCGGTCTTTTGACACCTTATATGTTAACAGCCTTTACGAACACGTGAATCTCTGGCACCTTCAAATTTGTTTTTTTTTTCTTTTTTTCCCCCTTAATGAAGGTGAAGTTACCGGACCTGTCAATGTTTCAAGTACAGGTAAATATATGTGATCAATTTAAATAAATCGAAATGAATATTTGGAAATATAGTTAAAAAACTTTAAATTTTCATATATGGGTAAAATATGTTTAAATATTTTTCACATTGCTTTGTCTAGCAGAAAATGATGCGGAATCTAAGATTCTTTCAAATAGAGGTAATTCTCTTATGCTTTTAACATTCGAAGCATTCTAATTGAATATAACTTCGATGTGATTACCTGAATATGAGTGAAAGTATGTTAGGTTTTAGGTTTATGACCCAGCTTGACATTTCATAAACTAATACTTAGTGTAATAATTTTCTACATGCCTATGGAAATGATATAGTGAAATGTAGTTTGTGTACCGATAAAAAAAACTAATAAGTTAAAGAATTTAAATTGGAGATTTAGAAATAGATCACGAATAAAACAAATATTTGAACAGGGAAAAACACAATTTCATGTTAATATAATTTTTTTTTTAAATTAATTTATACAGGAAACCAACGATATACCTGACAATATACCATTTTATTGGATATCTTGACAGTAAAAATGGTTTGATTTGTAGGTCGATCTTTGGTTTCGGCTTGATTTGCAATGGTATTTCGTATCTGTTCATGAAAAATGAAAAAAAAAAAATTAATAATAAGTTGGATTTGTATATTTCAATTTGTAAGTTTAATAATCTTCTAGACTTGAAAAGAAATTACAAAATAAATTTCAGAAAACTTACCAAAGTATGTAGTACCACTACTTGCCATTTATGTGACCGTGAAATATTTGAAGTTCTCAGTCCCATTTCCACTCCTGAGATCCAAGCATATCTCAAAAGAAAATTACAAAAAAATATATATATATATTCATAAAAAAAAAATACAAACAGCCAATTTCTTTTCAGATTTGGAGAAAATTAGTGTAAAAAAAAAATTGTGTACACTGTCTATCAGCATGTAGGATGCTCCAGAATTTGGCCATTTTACGCGATGCTCCATGGTTGACAGTGAAAGTCGGTTGTGATGTGTTGTGAAAATAGTTTAGGGTTTGTAAATTGGAGAATTTTTAGTACCTAAAAATATGAGGAGTGAATCGTTGGAGAAGAGATAACCATCAGAGTTTTTTAGCCACCAAGTTGGAGATAAATCAAGAAGTCTTTGGAAACTTTGATGGTGGACACGCGTAATAGCCATTAGTTACTAATTAAAATAAATTGATTTATATATCAATTTATAAATTACACAATTTTAGAAATTACTTTTCAGCCATAATATTTTTTCTCTCCAATTTTTTACCTGAAAATCATAAATAAATCATCTTATAAACCAAACAGTGTTACCAAACAAAGATAGACAATAATCATTTCATTGTGTGATAAAATATCTGTTTTTAGACGTTATTATTACACTATAAATCAATTTAGAAATTTGTTCGGTAACATTGTTGCAATTATAGATTAGTTTATTTATGTTTTGATAAATGTATGGTTAAAAAGTGAAAGAAAATATACGTGCGTAAAAAAAGTAGTTTTATGTTGTTTATGAAACCCATGTTTCAGACATGTTATTTTGAATAATGGGTTTTGTAATACTAATTTTTTTTGGATAATGTGTACTAAAAAACTAGAGAATCCCCATAAACATTTATGTGCGAATTATTTTATTTATGAAATGTGTGATTGAATATATCTATTGAAATAATAAATCGAACAAGGCCAAATTTATTTTTAGACTTTGTAATGGTTGCCGTAAAGAAAAAGCCTTATAAGCAACACAATTTTCCAAATTGAAGAATAGTGTGGACACTTACAAATAAATCAATTTCTTAATATATTGTGCAAACTAAAAAAGAGGTTTTAATACATAGGTGGACACTTATGATCTTTTTGGTAACCATTTTTTAACGATTGTTTCTAAATATTTTTATATACATAGCGACGAGTAAACATTTCATCGGTCCATTTTTAGCATGGGAAAACAATGGGAGAAATCTTTGCGAATACAATTTTTTTAGTATTCTTATATTCTCATATAATGAAATGAAATAAATGTAGTGGTTTGACCATATATATAAACTAATTTTTTTATGGTCAACTTTATGTTGCAGTTTCTAAAGTTACAAATAATTCAGGATTGAAGATACTAGCCTGCGATCTAGATGGAGTATCATCCAATTCAACTAAAAATATTGTCTTTAAAGAAGTTTTTCAAAATTTGAATTAGTCTGTAATGTAATACTCTTTTACTTAAACATTACATATGTATAGTTCATCTTGTATTCATGCATTTGTATTTAACTTCCTCCGTTTGGTAACATTATTTGATTTATAAATTGGTTTATTTATAATTTTGAGATAAAAATTAGTGGTTAAAAATTAGAGAGAGAAAATGTGTGTGGTTAAAAAATTATTTTGAAAATTGTGTAGTTTATAAACATGTTTATAAATTGTTTATTTTAGTTTACCGAACACATGATAAAATCCAAGTGTATGTTTCTCTTATTGAGAAATATTGATCCTTCGATCGGATTCTGTAATGCGACTAGATTGGTAATTACATGACTTGATAATCATATTTTGGAGGCAAAGGTAATTTCAGGAAGCAATGCCAGACATAAAGTTTTTATTCTTTGAATGACTTTAACTCCATCGGACCCAAGATTACTTTTCAAGTTTCAACGAAGACAATTTCCTTTAATAGTCTCATATGCTATTACTATTAACAAGAGTCAAGGATAATCTCTCTCGCATGTTGAACTTTATTTGAAAACACCAGTATTCAGTCACATGGACAACTATACGTAGCAGTGTCTCGGGTTACCAATCGTGCTGGAATGAAGATACTAATTTTTGATAAGGATGGACGTCCAACAAGTTCCCCTACAAATGCTATTTTTAAAGAAGTTTTTCAAAACTTAGTTTGGTTTTGTCAATCAGTCAATCTACCTAATTTGAATATTGATTATCAATATCCAATTTTATTTCTATGTGTTTATTAGTTGATTATACCACTTTGTTTATTAATACTTCTCATTGCAAACAAAATTTAACAATAATGTCATCCGTGCATCGCACGGATCTATACTAGTTCTCTTGAAATCTAAATGCTCTTTTGAACTTTAAACAAATCAAATTGTTCTTAATGAACTTTGGTACTTATATTGGTCCTTGGAGAGTAGTTCAATTAGTTTTAACTTTCAACATTTATCTCTTATTCTATTTGGATTTTTAACTTAGTCCATGTTTGGTACTACTTAAAATCTAAATATTAATTTTAATATTTTTTTTTTTGAAACCAATTTTAATTTAAATTAAAGTTAACAATAAATTTCAACCACATATTTTATGGGATTAGCATTTGTTCAACAACACATCTTATCAAGTTTTATAAAAATCTATTAAAACCTGATTTTAACGTCCACCAAACTAGGGCTTAATGCAAAATTTATTATGCCCTTGTTTCTTAGCAATTATATTCCAGATTTTAATCCAAATCAAAGTCAAAAATTAATTTTAACTTTACATTTCATTAATTTTTATCAAAATCTACAAAAATAAAATAAAAAATAAATAAATAAATAATCTGCTTTTAATATCTGTCACACATTACTATATTTTGCAGGCTATTTTGTCATGTTAAGTTATCTAAATCAATTAGATATGAGAAAGTAAGCATCACAGTTTTGAGAACTTGTTTTAATAAGGTTTACATTTTTAATAAGCCCTTAAAATTTAGATTTTTATTTAAGTCAAGAATAATAATCAATTTCAACCATCTATTTTATGGGACTCACAACTTTTTAATCACTCAACTCATTAACTTTTATCAAAATTTACTAAAAATCTTATTTTAATCTCCAAAGGGCTAAGAATCAACCATTACAAGAAATTAGGTTGTGTTTGATTGAAAAGATGGAAAATAAATGGTAAGAAAATATTTTCTAGGAATTGATTTGCTTTGAAATTATTTTCCTGGAAAATGTCAATTAGAAGTGTTTGATTAAATTAATTTTCTAGGTGAAAACTGAGAGATTTTCCTAATTTTGTTGTTTGATTAACATTATTTTTCGTGGCAAATAAATCAAAATTTAACTATTTTAATAATTTTTTTTTAATTTTTCACTCATTTGTACTTGATAATAATATTGTTAATTTCTAGAAAAAAATAAGTCAATTAACAACAACAAAAATGATCAAACGTGACGCAAAAGACTTTTCCATCTAAGGTGGAAAATGTTTTCTTATCAAATAGGCAAGAAAATATTTTCAAGGTAAATGAGGTAGTTGTGCATTAAATGGTGGTATCTAAGAAAATATTTTCCAAACCAAATTTTTCCAATCAAACACTAAACAAATACAAGAGGAAAATATTTTCCATGATTTGACATTTTTCAGGCAAATGAATGCGTATCAAAATCAGCCTTAATATTATTCGTTTTATTGCATCTTATACTTTTGGCCTAATATATGAAATTAAATTGCTTTGCTAATATTAGATAAAATTTAAAGAAATAAAACATTCTGAAAGGGATTTATTGTATTATTTTTCTCCTTTATTTTATTATTTTTTCCCCTCTTGGAGGTGTAGGTTTGGTAAAAAATGAATATTCCAAAAGGACGAAACAGGTGATAAGGATATACAATCACAGTGAGAAATTCAAGGGAGAAAATCAAGGATCTGCGTGCATTCGCGCCTTAATTTTTTGTTCTCAGCCACCATCTTCTTCGACTCTCAGCAAGCATTTCATTTCCAAATTCCCAGCCACCACCTTCTTCAATTCTCAGAAAGAATTTCTTTCCCTAATTCCAGTGGCTACCAAAAATATTGAAATTTTCAATGCCCAGGAACTCATTTCAATTAGCAACGATAACACCCATATTCCCGATGCCCAAGAACCCACAAAACTACTAACCTTGATTGCTATCCATAACTCCATTAAGCTCACACCCACCAACTATCTTTCTTGGAGAATCCAAATGGAAGCCATACTCAAAAGTTATGATCTACAAAAATTCATTGATGGGTCTCACCCTCCTCTGCCACCCACCGTCAAATCCAATACTATTGTTTCTACTAATCATACATTCCAAACTTAGCCATGTCAAGGCAAACTATTATTTGGAACTCTTTCCAGCACTCTTTCACACTCTATAGTTCCACTCATAACCTAATCTAAAACCTCCCATGAAGCCTAGCAAATACTTGCCAACACCTTTGCTCGACCATCTCATGGCCAAATTAAACAACTCAAAGATCATCTTAAAAACATCACCAAAGGATCTTAGTCCATTACAGACTACATGCAGTCCATCAAAGCTCGGGAAGATGAACTTTCTTCTCATGGTAAGCCTCTTGACAATGAATATCAAATTGAAAAAGTACTTGAAGGCCTTTATGAAAATTATTAGTCCATCATTGATGTTGTCAATGGTCGTGATTCAACTATCTCTTTTGATGAACTTCATGAAAAACTCATCAACAAAGAAATGCCTCTCTGCAACAAGACAAGTCCCTTACCCCTACCGGCATCCTCTCTAGAGCCATATCTGTGATTCTTAGGGCCCAAGATAAACAGTGTATTTTGGAAAAATTGGGCCCTTGCTTGTCATAGACAAATGTTTGCAAGGGTTCCGGGGCGCTAAATTAACAATGTCGCATTTTATGGCTAGTCAACAGTCAATACACGTAATGACTAACGAACTAAGTAGTAAGTACTAACGACTAAGTAGTGGGATTTTTTCTTTCAAAGATTTAGGCCCCGTTCTCTTTGCTGTTTTCAGTCCGTTTTGAGTTTTCGATTTTTTGAAAATATTGAAAACGCGTTCACTTTACCCATTTTCATAAATGTGTTTTCCAAAACACTAAAAAAATATAAAGGAAACTCAAAACTATTTTATAGCGTTTTGGAATTTTTTTTTTTTTTTTTTTTTTTTTTTTTTTTTTGTAAATGTGAGGCACTTCCTTCACTTGAAGTTCTTATATTACTTTGCTATTATATATAGATCAATGTTAAGATATATTTTTTTTATTATTATTATTATTATTATTTTTTGTAAAAATGAAACACTTCATTCACTTGAATTTCTTATATTATTTTGCCATTATATATAGATCCATTTTAATATTATTATTTGTTTTTGTAATTTTTTTTATTTATTATTATTTTTATTTTGTAAAAGTGAGACACTTCCTTCATTTGAAATTCTTATATTATTTTGTCATTATATAGATCCATGTTAAGATTTATTTATTTATTTGTAATTTTTTTTTTATTATTATTTTGTAAATATGAGACACTTCCTTCACTTGAAATTCTTATATTATTTTGTCATTATATATAGATCAATGTTAAGATTTTGTTGGTATGGGGTTAAATTTTTGTTTAGCTGAAACAATATTAATGATGAATTTATTGACATAGAGAACTAACTGATATACTAATATTAAAATTAATGTAATTCAACAAATCAACCATTTTTTACATATAAAATATCACAAAATAAATATATCAAAAAATTACAAAGTAAACTCATTTTTCAGTTTTTTATTTTTGAAAACAGTTTTTCAAAATCACAAAGAGAACATGTTTTCAGCAATCCCAAATCAAACAACCAAAATCCAAAATTCAAAATAAAATCCAAAACTCAAAATCCAAAATCGAAATACAAAGAGAACGGCCCCTTAGGTTTTCAATTGAGGATTTCGGGATTTTGTTTTCTTTCATTGGAGAAAATGAGGGATGAGTAGAACAATTCATTTCAAATATAGCATTATTTGGGCCTTTGGATTCTGGCCCAGATTTCAGTTTTTTTTTTTTTTTTAAAAAGAAAAAAAAACATGGGCCCTTACTTGGATGAGGCCCAAGGCTCGGGCCTACTTTGCCTTTAGGCAGGTCCGGCTTTGATCCTCTCATCCCAGCAATGTTCGCTCCACTCCATGGTCTGCTGTCAATCGGACTCCTCGGCTCCCTGGATTTACATACATACCCTCTCAAGGTATCATAAGAATTTCCCACACTAATATTTGTGACAATCGCCCTCCTGATTGTCCATTTCTTGGTTGCTACCAATGGTAGGTCACCTGGTCTCATTCTGTCCTCTTTTTTGACAACAGTTTCTACATGTGAAACCACCTCCCTGTCCTAGCAACTCATCACAATCTCGACCACCAGCTCCCTAGCAAGCTCAAGCAAATATTGCACCCACCCTTTCTCCCAACACCACATTGCTACTTGAAGGTAGAGCCTCACATCACATCACCACCGACCTAAGCAATCTTTCTCTCCATAGTCCTTATTGTGTCACAAATGAAATTATGATCAGTGATGGCTCTGGACTCCCCATATCCCACACTGGTTCCAACTCTCTTACCACTCCCTCTCGCTCCTTTAATCTATCTAATGTTTTATATGTTCCCATCATGGAACGTAATCTTATATCTATCTCTCCGTTTTGCAAGTCTGAAAACTCTTCCTTTGAATTCTTATCCTCTTCATTTTATGTGGAGGATCTTCGCAGAGAGGTAGTCCTTTTATAGAGCTGGACTAAGGATGGTGTGTATGAATGGATGCTCTTTACTACTCAACCACCTTTACTTGCATTTTCAAGTGTCAAGACCACTTTATCCGAGTGGCATAATAGGTTGGGCATCCTTCTTTGTCAATCTTCAAAATTATTATGTCCTCCTCTAATTTAGATGTGTCATGGCAGTCCAATTTCAATTTCAATTGTAATTCGTGTCAATGCAATAAAAATCTTAAATTAATGTTTTCTACTTCTACTCTCTCTACCTCCTTACCTCTTGAAGTTACATTTACTGATGTGTAGACATCACCAGTCTACTCTATTGACAATTTTAAATACTACATCATTTTTTTCGACCATTACACAAAATGTATTTGGATTTATTCCCTGAAACACAAATTTGACACTCATGATATTTTTGGGCACTTTAAGGCCCTAGTAGAAAAATCCTTTCACTGTCCAATCATAACTCTCTACTCTGACAATGGGGGGATATCAAGCAATATCTTCATTCTTAACAATCAATAGGATATCATATCTTACCTCTCCGCCTCACACTCCTGGACATAATGGCTACTCTGAATGTCGTCATCATAACATTGTCGAAACAGGTCTTTCTCTCTTCACTTATGCATATATGCCTCAATCATGTTGGTCTTTTGCCCTTTCTAATGCCATCTACCTCATCAATCGCCTCCGTACACCAACTGTAAGCAACATCATACATCTCAAACTCTTTGGCACACTCCCCAACTATTTCAAACTTCGAAGCTTTGGTTGTCTTTGCTATCCTTGGCCTTGGCCATACACATCTCGTTAACTTGAGTCTCGTTCCTCTCCTTGCATATTTGTCGGGTATTCTCCCACTCAAAGTGCCTATTTATGTCTTAACACATCTACCGCCCATCTTTACACTTCTCGAAATGTCCGGTTTGTTGAGTCAATATTTCCCTTTAGCATTTCTCGTATTTCTCATCCTTGCACCACTTCGTCTACCATCTCTGAGCGGTGCTCTCTGACTTTACAAGTCGTAACCACACCATCCGTTGTGTCGGCTCCAGTTGCCCATCAAATCTGGTCGCTTTTACTACCCATGCCAACCCCAAGACCTCGATCCAATCAAAGCCACACCTACTCCAGAACATGACAAAAATTCTCATGCGACCGTCCCAGAGAGGGACTATACTCGTGCCTATGACCACCACCCTCACCTACTCAAAACGACCTTAATCCATCAACCGACCCCTCACCCTCAACTCGTGATATTGTCACTCGCTCCAAACACAACATCCATAAACCAATTCAAAAACTTAACCTGACTGCCCAACTTCGACAGCCTATTCTTTATACCACCACTTTTACCTAAGCCCTTAACGATCCTAAGTGGCAAAAAGCAATGTCCCCAGAATTTGATGCTTTACTACATAACGGGACATTAGACCTAGTGACATCTCATCCCACTTAAAACTTGGTTGGTTGTAAGTGGGTCTTTCGCACTAATACTTACCTAATGGCTCTATAGACAGGTATAAAACTCAATTAGTTGCTAAAGGCTTCCACCAACGCCTTGGAGTTGATTACTCTGAAATATTTAGTCCTATCATCAAACCTACCAATGTTCGTTCGTCTTTACTTAGCCTTCCATCCTGCCAGGGATGGTCACTCAAATAACTTGATGTGAACAAGCCTTCCTCCAGGGCGCACTGATCGAGGATGTGTTCAGGGCTTCATGATAGCGATCATTCTCATTGTGTTTGCAAGCTATGCAAGGCTATCTATAGCCTCCAACAATCCCCTCATTCCTGGTATCATGAGTTGTGCCAATTTATTCTCCACTTTGGCTTCACCAACTCAGACACTCAGTTGCGACACCTCATTGTTCATCTTTAATGACCGTGGCACCATCATTTATTTTCTGGTCTATATCGACAATATCATTTTCACTGGGAATAATGTTAAAGCTTCACAGACTTTCGTTCAGCAACTTTCTCAGTGCTTCTCTCGACCTTGACCACCTAACCTACTTCCTTGGAGTGGAAGTTACTTCCCACAACAATGGTCTTTTCCTCAATCAACACAAGTACATTGCGGATCTACTTAACAGAATTCATGTAACTCTTCAAATCTTCTCCTACACCACTAGCAACCATCCCGATCGAGTCTCATTTTGCAATGTGGAACTCCACTGTTTGATCCAATTGAGTATCGACAAGTTGTTTACAGCCTCCAATATCTATCCCTCACTCGGCCGGACATTGCCTATACAATTAACAAAGTCTCTCAATTTATGCATCAACAAAACAATGATCATTCATTAAGGGTTGGCATCTATCTTCCTAGTGCCTAGTGGAAGACTCTTTAGTTTTGGTTATAAGTACAAACTATTATTGTTTGAATGATCAAATATAAAAAAATTAAATAATAACTAATTGTGTAACTTGATTGGCCTAACTATTTAATTTTGGAATGAAACTAAACGAGAGCCGCATGCATGCATATATGTATTTAGAAATATTTATTTGGCACATATTTGACACGTTAGACTGAACGGAATTATTCAATATAATTGACGAATTCTTTAATCCTCAATCCAATATAGAATTAGCGACTATTATGAACTAGAAAGCCTTGCTTAAGGACAGCTACGAAGCCCCCGTTTGGTTTAGAAAAATTGACTTTTCAGTATATTTTGATTAAAAAAAAAATAGATGAAAAATGTGGTTGAAAAGTTGATTAGAGTTGGAAATCCTAAAAAATATATGATTGAAAATGAATTTTAAGAAAAGCAAATTATAAAAAATGAAAACTAAGCAACTATTACTATTTGATCGGAGCTCTTGAAATTTGAATAAGCTAAAATCAAATCACAATTCTTGGTTATCCTCTCTATCTAAAGTGGGGATATGTAATTAAGCTCCTATTTGGTGGAGTCTTAAATTAAAATTTCAACATATTTTGATAAAAGATGATCAAATATGTAGTTGAAAATTTGTGAAACTCACGAAATATATGGTTGAAATTAATTTTTGTCTTTGACTTGATAAAAATCTATATAATAATTGTTATCAAATATGGGCTAAAAGAGAGTTTTACCTACCTAACATCCCATATAGTCAATGAATATACCACGTTGACTTGTAAATAAATAAATTTTACACTAAACAAAACCCTCAATCAAATTTCCCAAATGATCAATCATAATTTTTAATATTTAATTCAAAACTAATTATTAATTAAAAGAATAAATTTGCCACGTTGGGTGACATTACAGCTTGAATTCTATCTATTTATACGATAATAGTTTGGGAATAAACTTACAAGCCAAAATTTGAATTCTTGACTGCTTCTCTCATCATTTCTTCCCCTCTCTTCAATTTTCTGCTTATTTGTTTCACTTTTCTCTCATTTTACTGATCAAAAGTCATGCTTTTGAAGGAAGGAAAGCCATAGAAAGTCGTTATCATACTGTTGAAATAAGCTCTCTACTGCCAGCTTCAGTCTGCAACCCCTCCAACAAAGGTTATACTTAGAAATTCTATATATCTCTCCTCTTGTGCATACATGCATGAGTATTTTTATAATAGTTTTCTTAAATTCTATATATAACGTAAGAAAAGTTTACCATAACTTACGTCCCTATTTTCCTAACATACCATGCTTGGATGGGATTAGAAATATCTAGGGATGGTAAAACGGCTCGTCGGCTCGAGCCATAGGGCTCGACTCAAAAAAAAAACTCGGGTTTAGCTCTGTTCAGGGCTCGAGATTTGGGCCAAAGCTCGAGCCGAGCCGAGCTTTTTTTTTATTTATTTATTTAGAGATGGGCTTTGGCTCAGCTTGAGCAAAAAAAAGCCCGCACCAAAAAGTTCGATGGGAGCTTGAACCATGAAATTCGGCTACGAGCTCGGCTCAACTTGTTGTATATATACATTTTCAATAAAAAAATTTATGAATTTTTATTATAAAAAAAAAAATTAAAAGTTCGGGACTTAGCTTGGCTCGAAAAAGCTCGAGCTTAAAGCTCAAATAGAGCCTTATTTTTGGGGACGAACTTTGGCTCGACTCAGTTCGAGCAAAAAAAAGCTCGACATCTAAAAGCTCGAGTCGAGCTTGAACCTTGATCTTCGGCCCGCGAGCTTGTTCAGCTCGGCTCGTTGACATACCTGGACTTATCAACTAAATTACTTTTGAATTACTTATTTTTTTTCATTTTACAAAGTTAAAAACCTATTTTTTAAGAATATAATTAAGGATTAATAAAAAGTACTTTTAAAGCATGACTAAACTTTCATATTTACCATAAATGTCTTGTACTTTAATATTTAGAAATAATTACAGATTTTACACTAATTAATATCCCAGTATCCAGATGGTTTCTGCAACTGGTCAATTTTAATATCACATTTCAGACCGAGTCATATTATTAATTGTATATTGTTTATCAAAAAAATGTAAGTATTGTTTTTACTGAATTGGTCATTTCATTACAATATAGTACTTATGCAGGAAAATATTTTTTTCTAAATATCCCTTTCAGGCAACTACTTATACATATACATACATACATATATATATATATATATATATATATATATATATATATATATATATGCACATGCAAAATTGAACAGAAATATATAATAGTACGGTAAATGCAATTTTATTTATTTTTTTCCCTTAAATATTATCTAATAAATTAATAATGTAAAATCTAACGACAAGATATGGAGTACGGGTAGGGGGGCAGGTGTTTGGGGTATTGCTTTGCATCTCAAAATCACTTTTCGTTCTGTCCACACATCCACTATTGAAACTTTATTTTGCATTAAAAGATTCTTTTCTGTGTCATTCTTTCATAGTTTTTATTTATTTCTTATTATTTATTTATATTATTTAAAAAAATGAGTTAGGTATATATTTTATTTTAGAATATGTTATTAAAAATTTAGAATTTCTTTTTTTTTTAAATTTACATGCAAAAACATTAATGAGAGAATGTATAAATAAAATGAAGGAAAAATGAATTTTTAAACAATGTGTGTGGCTCAAATATGGGTTAAACGATATCCACTACTATGTTTCTCGAACATGAAGTTTTGATTTGTTTCCTAATAGGCTTATATATCCTCCTATTCAAATAAGTGTTCAGTGGTTAATTAAGTAGGAGTGAGAAGATTGATTTGTATTTTCTACATAAAATGTGTGATTAAAAATTAGAGAGAGAAAATATGTGTAGTTAAAAAGTAATTTAAGAAATTGTGCAGTTTAATCTCAACCATCTATTAAAAGTCAAACAAATAATATTTGACTTTTCAACTAAATTTCAATCATCAATTTTTCTAGAAATCACAATTCATTTTAAAAAAAAAAAAAAATCTATTAACCATATTTTACAAGTAGCAATATTGTTAAAACTTAAAATATAGGCAAGAAACTATAAGGTGGAGTTCTGTTTGTATTTTATTTTGTATTTTCATTTTCGAAAATGTTTTGTATTTCCTGTTTTCATTTTTGTTTTCAAATTTGCTGAAAACGCGTTTGGTTTGTCATTTCTGAAAACTGTTTTTGAAAATGAAAAGCTGGAAAACACGTTCTGTTTGAAATTTTGCAGAATACTACTTAAACTATTTTTAATTAATTTGCTTACAGAATACTACTAATTCAAACTCAAATTTCCTTTTACAATACACTGAAAACATAGTTACATGCAACGCACTAATGTGAGCATTAAGAGTCTATATTAACACAGCTTGGTCAGGTTCGGGATTTGAAAAAGCTCTACTTCTATTAAAATTCAGAAAATGCAAATTTTTTCAAAACCACCAAAGTCCATTTATCAGTGCATTTTTTGAAATATAATAACAAGAATTCTCACTTAATTTTTGTTTTAATGTTGATATTGAATTCAATAAAACTTTATTTAAATTTAGTTCCAAGTTAGGATAATTCTCAACAACAAAAAAAAAATATTTGAGCTTAGTTCCAAGTTAGGATAATTCTAAAAAAGTAATAAAAAAATAAAAACTTTATATTAAGTTTAATTCTAAGTTAAGATAATTCTTTAAAAAAATCCCAAAACGCATTTTTCGCGTTTTGGACATTTTTTGTCGAAATACACACAAAACGCCCAAAACGAGGTTTTGGGCGTTTTACGTTTTGTGTACAAATTTTTTTTTTTTTTATTTTTCAAAATGCGTTTTCGAAAATGGTAAATAGAACGCGTTTTTAGCGTTTTCGAAAATAAAAACAGAAAACGATCTCAAAACAGCAAAGAGAACATGGGCTAAATATCGTAATTACTATGCTCCTTGGATAAATTATTAACTAGAAGAAATTTGTGTAACGCTATCCATTTATGGAAGGTGTAGCCCACACCCTGAGGGCCCGAATCGACCACGCCCAAGGCCATTGGTTCGGGAAGGTAAATCCAGGTTATGCCTCCAAGTAGCCAGGGTGGAAGGGCTTATGGTAAGCATGAGCAAATCTCAATAACTCCCGCTTGCCACAAGGTCAATTCCACCTTGCGGGGAATCGAACCAAGCACACAGCTGCGCTGAGCACTTACCACCCATCCCCTTTGCCACTTGGAGATGTGCCCTGGGGGCAACGCTATCCATTTATAATCATATGTTGGGATGTGCTACAGGTACAACTGACTTTATAGTCGGCAATACCGCCAGTTCGCCACCATACATAGAGGGGGTGGGACAGTGATGTACTTGCAGTTTTCCTTATTTCTTCTACGTCATTTTTTTTATATATAATTATTTCTTCTATATCAATTTTTATTTAGTGTAATACTTTATTTTCGATTGTGCCCTTCGTTTTGTGTTACAACAAATTGTAATTTATTCTATATATCTTTTTTACTGTTTTAGTATCTAATAATTAGCATTTATTTTAATGTATTTGTATAGACTATAATTTTTAATTAATATTAATTTGTAAGTTATAATTAAATAATAAAAATTAAATATTGAGTACATAAAATTCAAATTACTTATTAAATCTCAAAAGTTATAAATTTGATTATTAAGAAGAAATTTAATTTGTAATTAAATAATGTTAGTAATAATTTAATTCACAATCTAACAGAAAAATAAATTAAATTAATTGTCGATAGATAAGAAATAAATAATTAAAACAAATAAATATATTTAATGTAAGATTTGGTGTAACAATTGTAGCTTTATTATTTGGTGTAAAATTTGAACCAAATTTGGTGCAACCATGCCTAAACCACTATTTAACCATGTTGATATGCATGGCTAAAAATATCTATTAACTTTATATATTTCTTTCTTTGTAAAAAATTATTTGCTTCATACTCAATTTAGACGGGGTGATTTTTATTTTTGTTAAGGACTTCAAATCCCCCTATCCCCCTATAGACTAAGAGTCTGTTTGGTAATGTAAAAAATTTAGATTTTATTTTTTTATTATTTTTTTTTTTTAGATGTATGGTTTAAAAATGTTTGAAAAGTAAAAAACTGTGTGTTTGATTAAAAATAAATGATTGAGATTCAGTTTGAAATGTTGTGGTAAAAATTTTTACTTCACCAAACAAACTCTAAAACTTCGTAACACTAATCGTTAGGTGAACCCTGCTTGGTTAACCTATGCATATTTGAACAACTTTAATTTTTCGTTTTTCTTTGATAAGAATCAATATACATTGCTAAATTTGCGTCATTATAACATATAATTAAGAAAAAACATATGTTCAAATATGTTGTCCTAATTGAACATATATTGATCAGGTCCAACAAGAGGCCATCCACATTGAAAGTTTTCCACAACATGGTCCACATTCTAAACACAGCCAGACAAGGTCACCCCATCCCTCTATGAAATACTCACCCATGACCAGTCCCGTGTTGACTCGATCCAGTATAAGATCAAACCCAAAATAGAGATGGACAAAATTAAGGAGAAGAGCACGGCCCTTCCAGTGCAATCTGGTAAAGCACTTGGCTCGACAAACTACATTGTAAGACTTGGCCTTGGAACACCCAAGAAATCACTATCCTCGATTTTTAACACTGGTAGTGACTTAACAAGGACTCAATATTAACCATGTAAGCGATTTTCTATAAACAGAAAGATCCAATTTTCAATCCTATTGCATCGACCTCATATTCAAATGTCTCGTGTACTACGGCTCAATGTTATCAACTCTCCACGGCCACCGGACACAGGCCCAACTGATCCAACCAAACATGTATGTATAACATACAATATGGTGATCGATCCTTCTCCGTTGGATTCTTTAGTCAAGAAACATTGACCATATCATCATCAGATGTAATCCTAAAATTCTACTTTGGATGTGGCCAAATCAACCAAGGCATGTTTGGCAACACAACCGGCTTATTAGGACTTCACCAGGACTCTCTTTCTATCGTGTCTCAAATGGCGAAAAGATATGGAAAATACTTCTTATATTGTCTCCCATCGTCATCTTTGTCACGACCCATCCCGAATCACTCTAGTGGACACAAGACGTGACGTGTGCCGATTATGAATGCCGACTAGACACCAAATCCACCACCCAGACAATTTCATATGTTTCTGACTGTAATGATATTTTTTTAAAAAATGACAAAATTTTCCCTATAACTTTAACTAAACCAACATGAAGAGCAACAAACTCTCAAAGCGCGCGCGCGCGCACACACACACATATGCCAAAGAAAACAAAAATGTAGCCACTTGTATAATATCATTTACAAAAATAACACAAATACATATGAGACCCAACAAAAAAGCGACAAGCCCATTAACTACGACTGTAATACCCCGACTAAGAAAGCTTAAAAGAAATGATAGGTACTACTCATACCAACAAGGTGCACCTTCTTTTCCGGAAGTCCATCGTTAGAAACTCTAAAGTTAAGCGTGCTTGACTTTGAGCAATTTTGGGATGGGTGACCTCCTGGGAAGTTTTCTCAGGGAGCGTGCGAGTGAGGACAAAAGCATGCTGGAAAGACCCGTGTTGGTACGGTGGGGACAGTACGCCGTCATCTAACGGCCGGGACAGCCCGTTAAGTGGGACCCGGGTTGTTACAAATGGTATCAGAGCCGACTGCCAGCCGGAAATCGGGAACTAAGTGCTACGCCATAGGGCGGGAGCCACCTCTAGAATCCCAACGCCTAGCAACAGATACTCAGATGGGTGAAGCGCGACGAGGACGTCGCGAGTCTAACAGGGGGTGATTGTAATACCCGACTAAGAAAGTTTAAAAGAAATGATAGGTACTACTCATACCAACAAGGTGCACCTTCTTTTCCGGAAGTCCATCGTTAGAAACTCTAAAGTTAAGCGTGCTTGACTTTGAGCAATTCTGGGATGGGTGACCTCCTGGGAAGTTTTCTCGGGGAGCGTGCGAGTGAGGACAAAAGCATGCTGGAAAGACCCGTGTTGGTACGGTGGGGACAGTACGCCGTCATCTAACGGCCGGGACAGCCCGTTAAGTGGGACCCGGGTTGTTACAACGACATGTCACGTGTTGTGCAAAAATACATATACAAAATACTCGACATGTTACCCATGAAGGACGAGGACTTCTACAACGAATGGAATCATACAAAATGCTAGGTCACATGGTTCTGGTTCCGTTTACTGCAGTTTCTTCCAAAATGTTGCTCAAAATTCAATGCATCCTAAAATAGAAAAAAAAGTGATAAAATGTGGGAGTTTACAAACTCAAAGAGAGGAGAGTTCAAAAATGAGTATGCTCTTCCCATTTGTATATATTCACTGAAAATCTTAAGTATTCGGTCATAACTTTGCAACAATTTAAATTCTGATATTTACCTTTATTACCAAATGTGCTGGAATCACAAATTCATTTATTCTTTACTCTAAATGACGTATGTGAATCATAAAGGCAATAAGTAATCTGATATCAATAAAAATCATAACAAACTATCATTTCACCATACTATAAGCTGGAATCTTTATTCTATATATATTGGATAAACTGAAATCTATTTTCTGAAATCTGGTAAATTATAATATTACTGAAAATCACATCAAAATGTACCTAATGAACACCTTACTCGTGTCCAGAGCAATCTCATGTACAAGGCAAAGTCGGTCAAATATGATAACTGGTAAACCGAGTCTAATAATCTGGTCATACACTGTAGAAATGAGTTTACACTAGTACAGAGCGAATAAAAAAACATATCTATCATACACTATTGAAATGAATTTACATTAGTTAAAGGTGGGAAATGGGCAGAGCTGCCCTTCGGCTTGCGAAAACACAACCCGAGAGTGGCTCAACTCGTCATTTCGACAAGCCAGTGGGCGAGCCAATCTCCCACTTTGAACCACGAGCCGAGCATGGCTCGACTCGTGGTTCAATGACCGGCACATGAGAACAGCTCGTAGCTATTTGCCTACGAGCCTAACGAGCTGGCGAGGAAAGGAAAAAAATGTATAAAAAATTTGGCCAAAAGTGATTGGTGGAAACGCCAACTGTCACAAATTGGACCGTTGGGCAACAATCCAAAATTTAGTTTTTTTCATTTTTTCCTATAAATATCCCCTAATTCAATATTTCCACACCAAAAAATATCTCAACTCTTCTTCTACTCATTATAATCTTAATCCAAGTTCCAAGCTCTCTACTACAATTATACAGTTATTACTTACATACTTCAATCTCTCCAATTTTCATTACTATAATTTACTTATTTACATTTCATTTTAATCTCTTAATTTTTCATTACATCTCTCAATTCTAACCATATATTATTTATACAATAATACACATTTCATTTTAAATATTCTTACCACATCCTACACTACAATCATACACATCATTTTCAATGACTCAATACTTCAACAATGAATTTGCCGCTCTCAACGACATACCAATTCTCGATAATATTGAAGAAGATGCTTTAAATCAATGAATCGATTTAGACGATGTTGCAGAAGATGTGGATGTTCTAATCTTAGAAAATGAACCCGATATTCCTGACGCAAGAGGGGAGCGAAAAGATGGAAAAGGTAAGAAGAAAGCTGCACATTGTTGCAAATTGGTAAAACCACTGACGGAATTCAAGAGTTCAAAGAAGTGTGCAAATATTGTGTACAATAATTGGCATGAAAAAAGGGAATTGATACTACACACCTCAACCGTCACTTTCGCAAGTATATGACCAAGCACAGGTTCATTAAATTAAATTAAAGTCGACTACAATTTGGTTCATCCGCTACTGGTTTTGCTGCTTGATTTACACTTCTAAATTGGATGTATTCTAAAGAAGAGAATCGAATTGTCATGGTTCAATTCGTTGCGGGGGCGGAGTTACCACTAAGCATAGTGGACAACGAATACTTTGTTACCTACATCAAATGTTATCTTTAACCCAGGTACATTGGTATTAATCAAAACACTAAGCATTCTGATATTATAGAATATTTTATTAAAACTAAAAAGCAATTAATAATCGATTTAAATAAATATGGTGGTGTTATTTCTTTTACTTCCGATCTTTGAAAAGGTATTAACAAAAAAGATTATATTGTTGCAACTGTACACTATATTGATCCACTTTGAGTTTTGCATAAAAAAATTATCGCTTTTAAAATTATAGAATTTCCTCATAACACAGTCTACATATTTAATGATAAACTGCAAATTATTAGAGAATATGGTTTTGAAAGTAAAATTCAATCATTTACTTTTGATAATACTAGTGTAAATAAGCCTGTAATAAGTTATGTAGAATTCTTAATCCGGAATTTGGTGATTTTTTATTCAATGTTAGACGTGTTTGTCATATTTTAAATTTAATTGTTCAAGATGGAATGAATCATATTAAAGATCAAATGGATAAAATTAGAGATGCATTAGTACACATAACTATATCATCAAGCAGAAAACAATACTTTGAAGAGATGTGTTTACAATACGGTTTAGATCCTAAGAAATTTATCATCGACGTAGGTCATAGGTGGAACTCTACATATTTGTTACTTAAATCATGTGAAGATGATGAACACATCATAACCGAGTATTATAACAGTAGAACACTGAGGAATGAAAATGATCCTCTATTAATAGAATCAGATTGGGAAGCTGCTTTTCTTTTTCTTGTAAATCTAAAATTCTTTTTGTTATCTCCTTATATCTGTTGATATCAAATGTAATTTCTTAAGTAATTCCTTCTACTGAGTCTTCTACTTCCTCAGTAGTTTCAATATCTAATTCTTGTATTTCTTGAATTTCATTCATATATATGATTTCTTCAAATTCTTCATCTGATGATGATGTTTCTAGCTCATAAATACTACTATATTCACTGTCTAAATCCTCAAATACTCAGTTGGTTTTATATCACTATCATCCATAAATTCTTCATAAATTTTGAGAGTTTTTATATACTGTTTATCTTTTCTCTTAGGACATTGGAGGGCTATGTGTCTTTTTTCATTACAAATGAAGTATCTACATTTTTTGATATATTTTTTTTTAGGCTTTTCAGACAAATTTCTCTTCTTGAAATATTTTTTTATATGGTTTGAAGTTCCTTTTCTTAAACTTTTTAAAGTTTTTTAATCTTCTTTTGTGTTTTTTATGTGGTATATATTTTTTCTTATGACATCTGAATTGTCCCGTTTGACTTGTGTCTTTGTAACAACACAGAGAGTTTTTTCTTATCTTATATGTTTTTTTATTTTCTAGTGTTTCTCTACACCAAATACTTACATTCTTTTGTTAAACTCAATTCTACTTCCAAGACTATCTATATGTATTCCTTCTTCATCTCCTTCAGGAAATATTTTATTATATTCCTTTAATAACTTAGTTCCCCATAGTAATGGTAATTTTGTGAAGTAAGATCTTAAGATTGGCTTATTATTTGTATAATCTCTTTAGCTGATTGTATAATAGAATTCTTGGAATTTACATGTACATCGTTCTATTTCACACATTTCGTATATTCTTAAATTTTTCATTGCAATTATTCCTTCATTATATTCATCTTGTTTCCTAGCTTCTTCATCTATTGTATATCTATCTCATAAGAATTCTGTCATAAGGGCTCTTTCTAACATAATTAATATATTTCTAATACCTTGGTCATTCAGATTGTTTCTATTATCTAATGCATCGATTATATTTTCTCCATATTTTATTCTTATTTTCGTATTTACAGGTAGTTTTCTCCACCATTCTGATACTATACCTCTAAAAGTATATTCTATAAATTCAAAGGTTGACGCGATTCCAATCGGAGAATCTCGACAAACATGCGGAAATAACACAATTAAAACCTAGGAAAGATCTAAAACAGATTAAACACGAAAATAAACAAGAACACAAGGAAATAAATAACGGAATTAAAGATAGATCGACGATAAAACATTGACCCGACAATCAGGACGTAATTAATGACGATGCGGATTGAAGAACCAAGATTGGTGAACGCCACAAGGGTTGTCAACTCCTTGATAAGTTCGTTGGGTGAACGCCACAAAGATCAGATCTTTGATAAGTTCAAGAAAAGGGAATAATTCAACCTTTAACAAGAGAATCATATCTCAATTTTAATCAATAACTCAAACTGTCTTTTAAAATCATAAAAAGGAATATAAATAAGAAAAATAACCTTGCAGCTAATTGGGCTCAAAACAGAATCCTAATTAGACTAAATTACTAAAGTAGGAAAATAACTTAAAAACCAAAAAGGAAACAAAATAATTAAAAATGTCGCAAAATCTAACCCGCTCCTCAGTTACGGCCGTGAAGAATCCAGTTACGGCCGTAAATGCCTCTCGGGTCCAAACCTGCTTCAATAGTTACAGCCGTAACTTCCAGACTTATGGCCGTAAGCCTTGTTCTGCTGAAATTCTTTCTTTTTCCCTGAGAATTGGTTACGGACGTGATAATAGATTTTACGACCGTGATTACATAAGTTACAACCGTGAAGGACCTTCATTACGACCGTAATGAATTTTCTGCACAAGTAACTTCGATCACTCGACTCGGCTTGATCCTTTTTTCCTCCCGGCTCGACCCCAACACGGAACTTGCTCCGTTTTACACGTAGATCACTATCATATTGCCGATTACTTCGTCCTTCGGTGTCTCATCCGGATCGTATCATACTCCCTCTCTTGAAAAGGATTCGACCTCGAATCCATTTTTGGTCGGCTTCTCAAACTCCTCCTGGTTTTCTGGCTCGATTATCATGTTTAAGCTTCGTGCGATCCTTTAGACTTTCGGGCTCCTCATTTTTTCCAATGAAATTCTTCCCCACCTTAAGTTCATGGTTTGATTTATGCCCCTGCAAAACAGATTTAATAGAATTGGGGAGAGAATTGTTAGCTTGGTTAAGTGCAAGGCAAGAATCCTTGTACACCAACCTTTATGCAAATAAACTCAATTTGAGGGTGGACTCTCTTTTCTTTTTGCACTCATTCTCTCCTTTTTCTTAGTTCGTGGCCTCAACGCTATTGTTTTCAACTTTCACACCCTCTCCTTTTCTGAGGTTTCTTTTTTCAAACTCACATTTGGTTTTTAACTGATCCTCTTGAGCCTCTTTCGGAGATAACGGAACAAGGGTAATTTTCTTCCCACCATTCAAAAATGAATATTGATTCTTAAATCCATCGTGCACTACCCTCCTATCATGTTTCCATGGCCTCCCCAGCAGAATATGACCAACATGCATAGGTACCACGTCACAAACCACCTCATCATTATAACCCCTGATGGCAAAATTGACCCTAGCCTGCATATTTACCTTAATTTCTCCCTACTCGGTCAGCCATTGCAATTTATAAGGGTTTGGATTTTTCATCAAGATCAAGCCCAATTTGTCAACCAACATTGTACTAACCACATTAGTACAACTTCCCCCGTCAATCACCATACCATAAACATTTTTACCCACTAAGCACCTAGTATGAAAGAGATTATCTCTTTGCTCACCAATTTCATCCACCCTGACCCTAGTACTAAGGATATGCCGATTAATAAGTGAATCTTTAACAGCATAGGTCGGCCCTTCCTCATCACTACTACTAGCCCCAACATCCACTAACTTAGGCATTCCCTTAAATTTATCCTCAGAACTAATTTCATCATTATCATGCAAGATCATTAGCCTCCTATTTGGACACTGGGATGCTATATGACCCGTACCTAAGCACTTAAAACACTTAATATTTCTATCCCGAGTAGTTTGAGAATCAGAAATATTTTTACCTTTCGTTGTAGGTTCCTCCTTCCCTTTTGAGTTATGTTCATCATTGTGTTCCTGCTTCAGTTGTGATGTAGGATAAGATGGTGAATGTATTGCTATCCCCTTTCGCCTTAGCTGTCTTTCCACCTTCATGGCCATACGCACCATATCCTCTAGCTCCACATAATGTTGCAGCTCAATGACATTGGCAATATCTCTATTCAGCCCACTCAGAAACCTAGCCATCGTAACTTCCCGATCCTCCACCACATTAGCCCGAATCATCGCCACCTCAATATCCTTATGATAATCCTCTACACTTATCGACCCCTGAGTCATACCCTGCAGCCTCTGGTAAATATCTCTATAATAATGAGTCGACACAAACCGCTTCCTCACTATGGTCCTTAATTCACCCCAAGTCTCCACCGACTCCTCAAGGTTCCTCCTCCAACCCGTCACTAGTTGATCCCACCAAATATTGGCATAATCTGTGAATTCAATCACAACTAATTTCACCTTCTTCTTTTCCGAATAATTGTGACAATCAAATAGCCATTCAACCTTGGTTTCCCAATCCAAGTATGCCTCCGGATCACTCCTACCCTGGAACGATGGTATTTTCACTTTAATTTTCTCAAGGTCGTCATCGACAACATCTGTACCCCCACGATGCCTCCTAGCATCACGAAGCTCCGTATCATGCCTCCTCTCATACCTATCTCCTCTATCCCCCTCTTTGCATACTTCCCACCAAAGATATACTTCCACTTTCACTGCCCATGTCCTCATCATCCATACCAACCTCATGCCTATTACCTCTCCTAACCCGAGAACCATCATGAGATTGATCCCGAGGTATTTGTTCATGTTCTGCACCTCGATTCTCCATCTGATCCATAAACCTCTCAAATTGTGCCCTCATTGCTGCAATATCATCATTACCCTGTTCATTCTTTCTATTCACACCCCTGAGTTGTTTTCTGTCTCCAACAGAACATGAAGATGTGGAACCCTCTCTATCAGACATTTTTAATATCACAAATAAATTTTTCCTCACGTGTATTTTCACTCGTGATTCACCCTTCTATCCCTTCAAATTTCACCCAAGAACTAATTCAAGAACTCAATCAAGGGTTGGAAAAGGGTAAGACACGAACAAGAATAAGGAAATTTGGAAATTGAGAAAATTCAGAATATTTGGGAATTTTCGATTTTTTTTAATCTGTCAGAGAATTGGACTACGAGTATGGCAGAAAAAAGGGAACTAGATTTGGACAAAAAAAGAACAAGAAAAACACTTTTGAATTTTTTAGGACCGACTCTTATGGATCAAACTGAAAAAATTTATAACTGGCACGAAGAACACGAAGAACAAGAAAATCAAGAAATAACAAGAAACGCAAGCATCTGAAATAGATCCAAGCTCTAATACCAGATGACGCGATCCCAACCGGGGAATCTCGACAAACATGCGGAAATAACATAATTAAAACCTAGGAAAGATCTAAAACAGATTAAACACGAAAATAAACAAGAACATAAGGAAATAAATAACGGAATTAAAGATAGATCGACGATAAAACCTTGACCCAACAATCACGATACAATTAATGACGATGCAGATTGAAGAACCAAGATTGATGAACGCCACAAAGGTTGTCAACTCCTAGATAAATTCGTTAGGTGAATGTCACAAAGATCGGATCTTTGATAAGTTCAAGAAAAGGGAATAACTCAACCTTTAACAAGAGAATCATATCTCAATTTTAATCAATAACTCAAACTGTCTTTTACAATCATGAAAATGAATATAAATAAGAAAAATAACCTAGCCGCTAATTGGGCTCAAAATAGAATCCTAATTAGACTAAAATACTAAAGTAGGAAAATAACTTAAAAACAAAAAAGGAAACAAAATAATTAAAAATCTCGCAAAATCTGACACACTCCTCAGTTACGACAGTGAAGAATCCAGTTACGACCGTAAATGCCTCTCGGGTCCAAAACTGCTTCAATAGTTACGGCCGTAACTTCCAGACTTACGACCGTAAGCCTTGTTCTACTAAAATTCTTCCTTATCCCCCGAGAATTGGTTACAGTCGTGATAATAGATTTTACGGCGGTGATTACATGAGTTACGGTCGTGAATAACCTTCATTACGGTCGTAATGAATTTTATGTACAAGTAACTTCGATCATTCGACTCGACTTGATCATTTCTTCCTCCCGGTTCGACCCCAACACGGAACTTGCTCCGTTTTGCACGTAGATCATATCATATTGTCGATGTCTCGATTTCGCCCTTCGATGCCTGGTCCGGATCGTATCAAAGGTTGTATTTGTGTCCCATTTATTAATTTATATTGCTAAATCAGTAGTTTTTGTCCATGTTTCAATAGCTTCATTTTTACCTACACAATCTAAATATAACCATATTCCAGTTGTATGGATTGGTTCATTATATAATTTTATTGGATTAACCTATTTTAGAGATTGTTTTATGATATTTCCACTATATCTATCTTGAATTTTCATATATCTTTGAAATCGTTCTTTTTTAGGTATATAAGTTCCATATGGATCACTAGTATTTTCATCACTACTAAATTCTTCTGTTACATTACTTGTGGTTGGGTTTATATTTATTTTGGTATTTTATACTGTTTTATTAATTCTACAAACTGATTTTTATGTTCATCATATTCTTTTTCAGTAGATTTTAAGAATTTTCTTTCTAATTCTTTTACATCTGTTATCATAAATTGTTTTATTTCAGCCACTTTTTCTTTATTTTTATCTTTAATTTTTCTTCTGTAATCTTGAAGTGGATTAATTATAATTTTATCTTTTTGTTTAAGATTTTTATCTAGTATAACGTTTCCTACTTGTAAATTATAATATTTTATTCATATCTTCGAATCCTTCATTCAAATTATTTTTTGGTAAAGATGGATAACTTGGTTTTTTATATTTTTCTATATTTTTTAGAAATTCTTCTATTATATCTTCTTCTTCTGATAAATTCATCAGATTTTTGGTTCATAACAGAGCTCTGATACTATTCGGCACCAGATTGTGCAGACAGAATTATAATTGTCTTCTGATTCTTCTAAAAGATACTTCTTCTTGTCTTATTTCGTTTATTTCTATTAATCTCAAATATTCAATATATTATCTTACTAATCTTTTAATTTCTTCGTATATTTTTATTGCTCTAGTACTTGATTCTTTTCTAGTTCTAACTAATTCTATATATTCATTATGTAATCTTCTACTTAATTTTTTTCTTTTTTTCAAGTATATGAAGGTCGTAAGCAGGCACATATATAACCAAAAGTTATTTGGAATTTTAATTGTTTGATAAATTGATGACTTGAATGGCAGTGCAATATTTTCAAAAATATGAGGGCTTGATTAAATTTTTTTAATAAGTTGGCGGCTTTAGTTAAAATTTTATATTTTTGTATTTTAGTGAAGTAGTTCAATAGTGTGTCTAACTTTGGTGGGCTAAGTAGTTTTTTTTTTTTTTTTTTTTTTTTTTTTTTTTTTTTTTTTTTTTTGGTGCGTCCATTTGAAAAACCAACTTGGAAGTTGAAATGAGCAAGGTAAAATAACTTGTTTATAAACAAGTTATGAACAACATATTTTTCTAAATCAATATTTAAACAAGTGCATTTATCTAAATTACTTGTCAATCATATATTTTATATCGAAAAATCACATTCTTTCTTTATTAAAAAAAAAAAATTACCAAACAAAGTCTTATCATTATCATCATATTCCCCTGTTTAGTACTGATAAAAATTAAATTTTTAACAAATTTTGATAAAAATTGATGTAATATGTGATTAAAAAATAGTAGATCACATAAAAGGTATAGTGAAAATTATATGTTGATTTTGAATTAAATTAAAATATAAAATCTAGCGGTACCAAAAGGGGCTCACAAAAAAATGTGGACTAAATGAAAGTCTTCTTTGGAGTCCTATAATAATCAGACTGACCAAAACATGCATATTTTTTTTTTTACAACGAAATTTTTAAAAATTCAAGAACCCCTTCAACTAATTAAAGCATCAAGTTTCCTCCAAAGACTAAAATTTCCATTCTCCACCATGTTATAGAAAATCGGACCGAACCGACCGATTAGATTGAAAAAATCGAGAACTGATCGGGAAATCGGTTCGATTTACCCCAAAAACCAGTCGAAAAAATACTGACGGATGTTCAATTGAAAAAATCAAGAACCGATCAATTTCTAGACCCGATTTTTTTCTTCTAATTGTTTTAAACTATTTTTGTTTATAATTTTATTTTTAAAAAGAGTAAATATTAATTTATTTATAGAATAGCTCTTTTTTTTAAAAAAAAAAATTTTGATTTTTGGAATAATTTTTTATGTTTTAATTAAAACAGATATGACCCAGTCGGACCCTCTAACGAACCGACCGATTAGATTGAAAAAATCGAGAACTGATCGGGAAATCGGTTCGATTTACCCCAAAAACCAGTCGAAAAAATACTGACGGATGTTCAATTGAAAAAATCAAGAACCGATCAATTTCTAGACCCTATTTTTTTCTTCTAATTGTTTTAAACTATTTTTGTTTATAATTTTATTTTTAAAAAGAGTAAATATTAATTTATTTATAGAATAGCTCTTTTTTTTAAAAAAAAAAAATTTGATTTTTGAAATAATTTTTTATGTTTTAATTAAAACAGATTTGACCCAATCGGACCCTCTAACCTTTGATCTGTTACATTTTTCAGTTTGGTTCGATTACCGATTTTCTAAACACTATTCTCCACCATCAACCATCTCCACTATAGCGCCACCTTCAATTGGAATTTTCATCCTCAAGGACCCCAACAAAGTGCACAAAATAGACTCCATTTCGAACATTATGCTCAGCTTGTACCTCATCACAATTAGTCAATCACAACACAAATGACATTTTATCGACCATATGATTGCTCATGAAGGAACTACAAACAATATATTTTTCCACAAAATAGGCATATGCAGCCCGAACACAACAACGTGCTCGCAAGTTAAACAAACCAACATAGGAACATTCATTTGTGTGCAAGATAGCAGTATAGACTCTAAGGAATGTATATTCATTTCTGTAACTTAGCCCCTGTTCTCTTTGCTGTTTTGAGGTCGTTTTCTGTTTTTATTTTCGAAAACGCTAAAAACGCGTTCCCTTTACCATTTTCGAAAACGCATTTTGGAAAACAAAAAAAAAAATTGAATTAAATTACATTTTGGCCATGACTTGCCTTTTGGTTTGTGAATAGACATCCTAATCCGACCGAAGCGATAACATCCCTTAGAGTAATGGACAATAAGACTTCGCAATCAATTAATCAAATCAAATCCCATATTCCAATCGTAAATCAAAACCAAACAGCAATAAAACAAACAAAAATATATCCAAAATTGAAGAGTAATAATCCGACACCACACCCACAAGATCAAGAATATGAATATTGATTGCCACATTTCTTTCCTCCTTGAATTAGCAATACGAGGCAAACCAGGATCATTAATGATGAACTTAAAACTATGGTCGTTTACAAAGTACATTCCCGAGCTAGTTGTGAAAGCTTCTTATTCACAGCACTCCTAAAAAAGTGAAACATACAATTCAGAATATCGGTGAATTGTGCTAACCATTTTGCCTACAATCCAATTGCAAGTTTTAACTACTCACATGTCACAAGCAATCATACGATTTTCTTCCAAGTAGTTATCAGAAGAATGTGAGGATACTAACAAAGGATTATGGTTCCATCCGCAAATAAGTACATAAGATTAACCAAACTAATTTAATCGTCCGATATCAACCAACTTCTAACACATATTTATCCAAGAAAGGCTGAAAATAGTACTGCAAATTGTCATTTCTATTATCAAAGCACGTCTGATAGCACCACCAAGCAAGACAAAATAGGCCAGGACATATAACAACATAAGCAAATGTCAGCTTATCATTTCATCATAGAAAAAACTGGCTCTTGAAAACAAATTCCGCATTCAATGGCACCTTAAAAAACAAGATATACATATTATCTTCAAGATTTAGAACAATGCTGCCAGCAATTTATTGCATTTCCATCTGAAAGCATTTTATCACACAGCAACTGGAAAATTAAGCAGCAATTAGAATTTTAAAGTCTAGTTGAGAGTAAGGAAATTATTTTCAAAGTACCGAAAAATTATTCAACAGTGTCACCTAACTGTTATTATCTACATCCATTACTCTCCATTGAAAATGGGTTTCAATTTAAGTAATCATTTTGCACCATTGTCAACATGAAAATTCAGAAACTTACTTAATCAGAGTAATAACAAGCTAAGCCCTCTAATCTTCTTCATTTTCACTTCCTCCACTATTCATTGGCAAGACTTTACTGGAAGGCATAGCACTATCAACAAAGGTTGCAGAACTCATTTCCATTTGACAAATCCTTACCGCCCCAAACAATCTCTCAGGCAACTCCTCCTCATATTGCGACTCCACCAGAAACCCCATGTCCACAGTCACAGCGGTGACACATCCCAAAGCAAGGCGCAAAATTGCTGTGGCAATAGCTGAGCTACCGATATCAACATCTATTTCCAAATAATTGGGTCCCCTGTGGTAATAACATTTTAAAGCTTTACCCAATAAGCAAGCGGAATAATTCCCCACCGCAGTTTTCACAAGCCAAGGTCCCTTCACGATTTTATTCACTATCTTGAATCTACTATCCCTAAATGCATCAGACCCATTAATGAATTGATGAATTAGTGAATTGGGATTAATGGGCTCATCCACTTTACTGGAAAAATAAAATACCGCACTGTGATGATCTCTGCCCGGAACCTGTAAATTTACCGCGAGAATGAAGGTTTTGGATGATTTTTCCGGGGTTTTCGAGCTTCTCAGAGCAGCCATTACACGGTTATCGGGCCTGGAAAGAACATGATCTAGCTTGGAATTGGATCGTAGCCAGTCAACTCCGGCCGGGTTCAGCAACCAATCACCAGCAGGCACTTTGGATTTCTTGGCAAAATAATTGGGTCCCCGGAGAGAGAATACTTCACCTGGTGGCGAGGCCCAACCGTTGGATCCATTCTGAAGGTCCACGTGTTTTAAGGATCCCCCATTTATCGATTCCTGTCTCCAGTCTTCCACTGTGGTTGTTGAGACTACCGTATTTGAGGTCCCGGTGGCGCTACGCTGGTGGTGGTGTTTTTGTTTGTGTTTTATGGGGCACATTATTAATTTTTGGGCTTTTCCTCGTTTAACAGACCTTTTTTTAATCTCCGCACTGAAATTGGAATCTCCGCCGGGATTCGGGAGGCACGAAGCTCAGTGGTGGTGGCGGGGGATTGGAGTCGGTGGTGGGGCTAAAAGAAGGTGGATATGCAATGCCCTTGGGATTCTCGGAAACTACATGATATAGGACATTTACTTTGCTGGTCCACAATCTACAGGGCTTGTTGCAACTTTGTCCCAACACATTTTCTTAGAAGCATAGAGTTCCCAACTTTTATTTTCTAATTTCTATCAATCTAAATTGCAGAGATTCAACAATCGAAGCCAATAGTAGTACCAAAGGGCAACATCTTCCTACGGTAAATAGTTAGCAGTGTTTGACAAGCAGGTCATCGATATGGGAAAAGAAAAGGACCTCCTTTTGTTTGAAAAGGAAAAAAAAAAAAAAAATCACTAAGCCTTTAGAACAAAGTCGATTATATTACTTTAGACAACCTGACTTACTCTATTTCGATCTTATGTTCTTCTACTAGAAAGACATATATTTCTCTCCAATATCCGAACTACGCGATTCAAAGTGCAGTGAAAATTTAACTCAAATGAATACAATTCTTCTAGAAATAGCATTTTCCAACTCGAACATTTTCTATGCAAAAACTAGGTTTCAACATGTGCGGCTTTTTAATACTCATTTGATTCTAGTTGCATTTCAAGTACTTTTGGACATTACTTTGATTTTCTTGAGCATACTTTGATCCCTTTCAAAGACACTTTCGACTTCCAACAACTCAACTCGAAATACAATTTGATAACATGACTTTTAGATACAGAATTGTCAATACACTTTAGACTTAAGAAACTCTCCCTTTAACATTCCATGACAAAATCATTTATTTCAACAATAAAAGCAATATGAAAAAAATGAAAAACAGACAATAGGAATTGAGAGCAATGACTTTTTTATTTTAATCTTAGATTTTTAATTTTATTTTTAATATTTTTAAGACATTAAATAATTTTTTATATAAAACTAGATTTTTTTAAATAAAAATTTAATGTACAAAAGATACATGACATTATAGAAATAATATTTTTAATTTTATAATTACTAATTCAAATAAAATATAGATTAATTGTTGTTTGTTATATTTATTATACCATAATATATTACAAAACTTTAAGTATTAAACGTATTTTAACCCATAAAGAAATTATTATACTAACAGTGGATTACAAATAATTAAACAATTGAATAAATTAAAGAGAATGAAAATAAAAAATAATTTTCTTTCAAAATGGATATGGATGGCTACTTATGATATTTGTTATTTACAAAATGGTCAAATACTGTATAGTGTAAGACAGGCAGCAACATCCCCAATCCAAATTAAATGGTCAAATCCCGAGTACAGGTAGTGATGGCAACGGGGCGGGTAACCCCGACTCGTGCCCCACCCCGCGAGAATTTGCGGGTTCGGGTTCGGGGCGGGTCAACCTACCCGCCCCGTTTAATTTTTTTTTATTTTTTCGGTATTTTTTTATTTTTTTCCTTATTAATTTTTATTAATTTATTTAATCGGGGCGGGTTCGAGTCGGGACAACCAAACCCGTACCCGTCCCGCGACCCACCCGGGTCGGGGGAAGTCGCCCCATACCCGCCCCTCTGACCCGCGGGGCGGGTTTTTTTCGCCCCATTAGGGGCTGGTTCGGGTCGGGTACCTTTCGGGTCGGATTTTTTTGCCATCTCTAAGTACAGGTCATCGGGTCAATGGAAATCCGACCGGTTCATTGGGTTTCCCCTTGGGTTTTGAAAATGCAGGTTTTATACAGTTCGTGACCCGATTTTTTAACCGGGTTGCCGGTCCTCCGATGGACCGGCTGGTCCAAGCCGAGTCTGACAACATTGGATGAGATCATTTTTTTAAAAAAAAATTAAGATAACATCATGACTTGAAAACTCAAATCATGTGAACACATGAACAATTATTTGATTGCTCATTCACGTATAATTCATAAACAATGAACTATTTTCACACAACTCATTCTAAACTTAAATGGAGTAAATTTTATAAGTACTCACGTGTGAAAAGTGTCACTAATCTCTTATAAGTGCCACTAATCTCCTATAAACAGATTAAAATCTAAAAACAATGAGAAAGGACATGTAATGAAATCACTGACGAATGAATATTTTCCTCAAATTATGAAAAATCAAACTCAGTACTTCTAAATACTTTATAATCTTATGTGTTGATGATCTCTTTAATGAGCTTTAGGCTGAGACTCATAAGTCAAATGATTAAGGTACTAGGTTTTTAGATACTGAGTATGCTTAATTATTTGAGTAATAAATGTTACAAAGAGAAGTATAAGATGTATTATGATTTTTCTAATAAATTCAAATCTTTTGAACCTCATTACATTTTTCTTTGTGGGAGAATATATAAGAGCTTAGTTTAGCTAGTTAAAGATCAATCCATGTTCAAGGCAACCTCACTTTTGAGATGGCCTCCATCTCAAATACACACGTGGTTAAAACTCGCCTAAAAGATCTTAATATGTGCAATGCAGATGATACATAAAGTAACAAGTTCCAAATAAATTTATTGGAAAACTTATTCAAAGTTCATTCATTTTACTAGTACTTGATGACAAAATAATATGTTCAATCACTTTAAAGTGTAAATGTAAAAAATCTTCCCCTTTCTTTTAAAGGATAATGCAAAAAATAAAAATAAGAAATAGAGTGCGTCCATGAATATGTAGACACCATGAACAATGCAAATGCATGCACCTATAGACTTATGCAACGAAGAACATAATTACTCTTATTTTTAAAAGTAACAATACAATTCAAGGCATTACTTTGACATGTGAATCCACTCTTTTTGAACCAAATCTTCTTAGAAGATGTAATCTTAGTCAAATAACTTAACATGCCAATCAAGTAACTCACTTGATTAGTCAAGAATCTAACACGAGTAGTGAGATTTTGTTTGTTAGCCATAACTAAGGGTTTACGACACTTAGGCCGTATGAGACATAACTCACCACAATCATAACAATTGTGAATAAACATAGGAGTAATTCTGGGTCTCGAACTTTGAACATTAGATTGAGAAAATTTATGTCGCATAGATGATTTATTTCCTAGGGCTCCTACATTCTTAGACTTGATAGAAGCATGTACAAGGTTATTTTTTAGAAGATGAAGCAATATGCGAATTTGCTTCATTATAGCCTAAACATCTCCTATTCCTAACTGATTTATTCAATCTTGGCACATTTTCAAACGTCTTAGATCCACTAAAAAAAGATTGAAGTTGGACACTATATTTCTCAAGATTACTCGTAAGAGTCTTAACCTTAATTTCTAAGGACTCCTTTTCAACCTTCAACTTTGATGAGTTCCGGAGTGGCTCAATGAGCGTTGACCCGTTGCACGTGCCCGTAGGACCAATAACGAGGCAAAGAGCCAAAAGAATTAAGCAGACAATGCAAGGATTCATGCAAGCGTGGATGGATGAGTGTTTGAGTGCAAATACCTCGTTTACGTTTGCATAACAAAGTGGAAGAAAAGCCAAAGTTATTACAATGCATTTGGATCAAAGAAGAACAAGAAAATAAGGCAGAAGTAGAATCTCTGCCATAACACCTCTTTCATGGCCGTAAAATCATCTTGGCTAAATTTGTGCAGAAAGCCAGTCACGGCCGTCAACCATGATCTCACGGCTGTAACATTATCAAGACAAAATTATGCAGAAGAGGACTCACGGCCGTAAAGGACATCCTCACGGCCGTAAATAAAGTTTAGTAGTTTTTATATTTTTATTCAGAGAGTCGATTACGGCCGTATAACATATGTTTTTAATTTTTAATCCGTAGCATTCTTACGGCCGTAAACTCATTAGTCACGGCCGTAACTGGGCGCCGTAAATTAAACCTATTTTAGGCGTTTTAGGTTAGTTTGAATTCTAGTTTATTTTTAGTTGCTTTATTTTGTTAGTCTATATATATGGCTTTATTCAGCATTGTAAACAACAACTATTATTCTTGAGATTAATGATATTGAAGGTGAGATATTCCCTTAATTTCTTCGTGTTCTCGTCGAACAAATTGAACTTATCAAAGGATTTGACAACCTTTGTGGCGTTCCCCCTTTGTGGTTCTTATTTCCGCATCGTAACGGGTTTTGAGTTTAATATACCCATAGTTCTTGCGTCGTGAGGTCTGGGTTGCATTGTTACCGTCTACTATCTTGGATTTTAGAGCTTTCCGGCGTTTAATTCCGCGTGTTCTTGGTGATCCCCGTATCGGATCACATCAAACTTATTCAATCTTCTAGTCAACTCCTATAGTTTGACTTCTAAGATCTCTTTTTCTAATTGAAGATCATGCAATTTCTTAAGAGCAAAGCTATTAACCTTCTTCAACTTAAGGCTTTCTTCAAACAGTTGGTCAAACGCTATGTAAATATCCCATTCATCTTCTTATTCTTCTTGTGAAGAGTCAATGTTCTTTATATCCTTAAGTCTTTCATTCTTCTATAAATGATCCCTCTTAAACACAGAGGAAAACATGATAAAATCCACATCCTCATCTGAATTGGAGGTCTCACTATTATCATTAAGCTACATTTATTGTCAGTGAGAGTAGTGTTCATAGCCTTATCTAGGATTTTTTTTATAACTTGGACACTCAAATCTTATATGTCCAAAACTCTAACACTCATGACATCTAACTAACTAAGTCCTCTTTATGGCATTCGTAGTATCTCCTTTCTCTCTTTTACCTTTCTTATATTTTCCAATGTTTAGAAAATCGGATCGGACAGGCCTTCTGATGCGAACCCCTTCGGTGTATTGACCGAAAATTTCCACAACAATTTAATACAAAACCCAAGAAAGCTAAAGTGGTAAAATAAAGGATAAACACCCTAACCCAAGTTTAAATCTAACCCAAAATTCAAGGATTAAACTAACCCTAGCCCAATGGAAAGAAATAAACAAATTCCAAGGTGGGGGAAATAAACAACAACACAAGAATAATAATACTCAAGATAAAGTTGATTAATTTCCTAAGAGATACAAGATCAAGAAATGGGATTTACCTCACCCACAAGAGGAACTCTCTCAAGAGCTTCACATTGAACATCACCAAGTTTTTTTACAAATGAACAAGAAATGTGTATATAAGTACAAAATTGGGCAAAATGTGCAATTTCGATATTTACAAGAAAAACCCCGTTTTTACAAAACGGAGTGTAAAAACGGGGTTTTTCGGTCGATCGAAATGGGACTTTTGATCGACCGCCACTCAGCCGAAAGCGACTGAGGCTGAATCAGAAATTCCTCTGCAGAAGATCGGTCGACCGGAAGAAAGTTCGGTCGACCGAAATTGGCTGAAACCCCAAACTTCTCATTTTGGCTCCAACTTGACTCTTGGCTTCTTTTCTTGACTTCATTAACTTGTTTTGGCCTCGAATCTTCTTCATTGTCGCCCTGAAAGTCTTTCAAAAGCATGTTCAAAATTGTTCGGCTCGAAATAGTTGATTTCCCGGTCGAGCCGCCCCATGATCTCATCATACCCTCCTTCTTCAGGATGATTCGACCTGAATCATGGAGTTGTTCTTGTGGCCTCAATGCACCTCCTGGATTAAATGGAAATGTATGGTCTTCATACTTTGCTATCAACCAAAAATACTGTGTGACTTGGACAAAAAGGAAAGGCCGGTCCATGAATTTCTTCGGGCACAAGTGATGTGGAACGAACCCCTCGTCATGGCCAACCTGCAAGAAATTTTTAAATAAAGTGGGGCGGGAAATGTTAGTATCACAAAGCACGAGGTAGGGATCCTCATACTCGTGGTTCATCACGACCAACTCCTCTTCCCGCACCATGAGATACTCCTTCTCGTCTCCAGCATCCAATACTTCAATATTTTCAACTCCCACCATCTCTTCCCCTTCACTCTCCATCGACTCCTCTCCATTTTCAACCTCCCCAACATCCTCAACAAGTTTAAGCTCATGTACCCCCTTATCAACATTTTGTTCACCCACAAGAGAATTTGGAGTGTCATCAATGATCTTTAATTCTAAATCCCCCTCCTTCTTCTCATTTTTCTTACCTAGGGGTATTTCTTCCTCCAATGTAACCACCATCCCTCCCTCACTCTTTGCACTCTCCTTCTCATATTCCTTCTTGAGCTTCATTTGGTCTTTGCAAATTTCATCTAAGCTCAATGAGAGGATCACAACCTTCTTCCCCTCCATTATGAAGTTATACCGGTTCCTTCGTGTATTATACTCCACATCCCTAACACATTGCCAAGGTTTTCCCAAAATGATGTGAGTAGTATGCAAGGGAACTACATCACACAACACTAGGTCATGATAAGTCCCAATGTTGAAGCTAAGAAGAGTTTGCTCACTCACCCTCACTTCCCCATCGTTACCCAACTCTTGCAACATATAAGGATTAGGATGCGCTATCACCGACAACCCCAACTCTTTCACCCTACTAGCACTCACCAAATTGTGGCAACTTTCTACATCTATAATGATGCTACATGGTTTATCTCCCACAAGGCACCTCATATAGAAAGGATGCTCTTCACGTTTCTCCCCCTCATTAGCATGGCACAAAGGTTTTGGTGGTCTAGTAATTCCCTCCAACTCTCGATCACCCCTCCTATGGAATGATGGAAGCATCATTTGCACCAATTCATTATTCTCATCCATCCCATCTCTAGTCCTATCACCCCATTCTACTCCTCTTCTAACTCCCATTCTAGCCTCCAATTTATTCAACCTACTCCATCCCCCTTCCACCTCCTTCAAATATCGAGCCATGATGTGCAAGTGTGGAAAATGTCCTCACAAAGAATTTTCTCTCGTGTTTTCACTCAAATTTTCCATGGAATGAAATCAACTACAACGAGAAAACTTTATTATTCTTGTGAAGTATGGCACCACATAAGCAATAGATATAAGAAACGATAGTCACAAGAACTAATGGAGACTTTGAAATGGTAGGACAATTTCTCAAGGGTGCAATATCACAAGGAGTGGATATATACACAAGTAAGCATCAAGGGAAAGCTTTGTATTGAGAAAAGTGGATTCAAACACTTGGTAGGCCAATTTTGGGAAGTGTGGAACTTCAAGGGGTAGGTTGCAATGGAATCCCCCCAATTAGTTCAACAATTCAAATGCCCAATATATGATGATCAAGAAATAAAAATGGGCATTCAAATAACCACAAATTCAACAATCAATATACCCAATACATGAATTCAACAAATAAACATGGGCATATAGATTTCCCCCAATTTTTTCTCAATTTTCGAAATATTTTTTTTTCAACAACAACAACAAATGTAAAGGATAGGTTTACCAAATTAGAGCCAAACTCTGATACCAAATGATGCGAACCCCTTCGGTGTGTTGACCGAAAATTTCCACAACAATTTAATACAAAACCCAAGAAAGCTAAAGTGGTAAAATAAAGGATAAACACTGATGTGATCCAGACCACGGATACAAGTCCGCACAAAGATCCGTTGAAGATCAAAGGAGGACCGATAACTCGATTGCAAACAAAGAGGGCCAATGAAGCAATGGACAAGTTAGTTCAAGAAACAATGTTCGTGTCATCAAAAGAAGCAAGTTCCATGTTGGGACCGAGCCAAAACGATGAGTGGATCAACATCATTCAAGCCGTCGAAGAAAATTGTGAAATTTCAATGGTACGGCCGTAACAAATATTTCCTCACGGCCGTAACCAACTCACTGCTGAAATTGATTTTGCGAGACATAAGGGATTACGGCCGTAAAGGTTGAGTATCACGGCCGTAATGGAGTCACTGCTTAAAACTGGAATTTGGACGTTCTTGGGCTTACGGCCTAAGTCATATTGTCACGGCCGTAAGAGTGGATCGGTTACAAGGTTACGGCCGTAAGGGAGGTAGTCACGGCCGTAAGAGTCTATACGCGTAATTTTAGGGTGTTTAATTATTTCCTTATTTTTAGTTATTTGTTTCCTAGTTTAATTAAAACTCTTAACCTAGTTTTTGATCCTATTTATAGGGATGTAATTTTCATTATTCATAGACAACTTTGATATTATTATTGAGAGGCAATTTGCTTTCATACTTTATTCTTTATTGAATAAAATCCGAACTTGCAAGTTTAATTCTTGTTTGTTCAAATCTTGGGTGAGATTTATTTTCATTGTGATCAAGAGGTCAGCATATCTATTGATTGTGTTGGTTGCTTGGTTCAATTAATTTGAATCAATCTCGAAATCGTGATTCTTTGGCGTTCTTTGGTCGATTCTAATAATTTGTGGGTTGCGTAGCTACAATTGCTACGTGGTTTGCATCATCTGGTATCAGAGCTTAGGCTCCAAAAATCAAGGTTATATCTTTGTTTTGTTTTCTTGAGTCTTCTTTAATCTTGTTCTTCGTGTTCTTCCAGTTCTTGAGTCTTTAATAAAAAAAAAAAAAAAAAGCGTCACAAAAAATTTAATAGTCATTATTTCCTTCGTTTGTTATCCAAATTAAATTTCGTTTGTTTCTTCTTTCTTGAAGTTGAATTTTCGAGAAATCCAAAAAAAAAAACGAAAATTCCAAGTCCAAGAGAAAAAAAATAGCTGTTATTTGATTTCAAGAAATATATTCTTGACTCAATCTTAGTTTTCCATAAAAAGTGTCAAGTTCTATATCGAGTCAAATTCCATTCTCTAAAGGTCTTCTTCAAGTTTTCCAAACAGTTCATAAAATTCTCACTCTTACTCGATTTGAATCATTCGGGCTTAAACTTGTTTGAGTTCGGGTTCGTTCTTTGAAGCAATTGGGGTGAAACCCATTGAGTGGAAAAAGACAGAGAGGTGAGATCAATAGAGGGTAAAAGCCAAATTTGAGTGATACACGAGCGAAATACACGTGAGGCATATAATATTTAGTTTTAGGATGTCTGAACAATCTTCTACTACAAAAAACAACGATCGAATCAACATGACGGAAGAGATGGTACAACGGTTTGAGCGGTTGTTTGGGGATGTGTTAGGTAGGTTAGAAAGGCTTGAGCAACCTCGGGAAGTGCCTAATGCCCGTAAGCAAGGTGGGCAAGGTCGTAGGGTAGAGGGGATCAATGAGAATGAAGAAGGCAGTGATTTGGACGATAGAGCAATTTTGGATATAGGAATTAGGCATGGAAGAAGGGATAGAGATCTTGGTGGCGATAGAATGGATGGTAGTATGAGCAACATCAAAATGACAATTCCGTCATTCAAGGGTAGGAGTGACCCGGAAGCATACCTAGAATGGGAAAAGAAGATGGAATTAATTTTCAATTGCTACACTTATTCGGAAGAGAAAAAGGTTAAGGTAGCTGTACTTGAATTTTCCGATTACGCTATTACTTGGTGGGATCAATTGGTGACTTCTAGGAGGAGGAATCGCGAGAGACCCGTTAGTACTTGGGATGAGTTAAAAGCTATCATGAGAAAGAGGTTCGTTCCTAGTCATTACCATCGGGAGCTTCATCAAAAATTACAAAGTCTATACCAAGGATCAAAGAGTGTGGAGGATTATCATAAGGAGATGGAGATGTTGATGATTAGAGCTAATGTAGAAGAGGATAGGGAGGCTACGATGGCTCGATTTTTGAATGGGTTGAATAGGGATATAGCTAATTGATTATTGTCCAATTTTACGTATTTTAAAGGAATAAATAAATGAAAATATACAATTTTGGGATATAAATTTTGTCATTTAGAGTAAAATTTATTAAAGATTCAATTTTATTTGTTTAACTCTAAATTAATTTTAATCGCTAAAAATTTCATTTATTTGATTTCAGGTATATTTTGGACAAATTTAACCCATAGATCCATAATTTAATGGACCGAAAAAAGCCCATAAAGCCATCTTATACTCCAAGTCCAACACATCCACAACACCTTAATACCTACCACTCAGATTCAACAGCCCCGAACCCGGACCAGCAGCAGCCATCCCTTCTCTCTGCAATTGTACTTCATGCCGTCTGCTATCTTTTTCACGCCAACTTCAAGCATTCTCTATCTGTCTGTATTTGTTCATCTTCTCCATCCTCAGCCATCTTCTTCACCAGCCGCCAGCCTTCTCGTCCTTAAGGCACAACCAGCAGCCACGCAGCAGCACAGAAACCACCAGCCACACCTCCAACTCGTCCTCCACTCTCTGCCGCCAACCTGCTCCAGCCGCAACTCAGCAACCTCTTCTCTCCTTTCACACCAGCAGTCCGGTCGTCCACCTCACAGCAGCCTCACCATCACCCCATCTCCTTCAGCCCCTCTCTGCCCTATCTTCACCTTCAACCTTATACAGCCAACGCTTGTCTCTACAGCAACAACCAGAAGCAACACCTCTCTGTCTCTGTCTTGGTTTCTATAAAAACGAACCTAAGGCAGCCATTTGGAGGATCCTCTGTCTCCTTCCAACTCAACCAGCTGCAAGCTATTTTATTCCTCACAAAACCAGAACTGGACCTTCTTTCTCTGTGCGCTGTCTCTGCAAAACATCACCAGCAGCTTCCAGTTTTGGGTTTAATTGAATTGTTCAAGTTTATAATTTATTTTGTTGGACTTTTACTTGTTTTAATTGTTAGTTTCAATAAATTAGATTATTCATATTAGTTTGTTTTTTTTAGATATTGTTAGTTATTGCATTTTCATTTTCAAACTTGAATTTCGCTTTCTAGTAATGATATTTGTTTGGTTGAATTGTAATTCGATTAATTTAATTATGTACGGCTAAGTTATTTTTTAGGGGAGTTATTCTTAGCTTCAATGGGTGAATGTTAATTTTCTATAGATGAATTCTTGTGATTGATGATAATTAACGAGTGTTTTAAATTTTCAAATTATTTTACTTCGGTTGATGTCGTTGATGTGGTATGTATTAAATATGCACACAACATGCTCGACTAAGTGCCGTAAAAATAAATTGACTAATTTTCGTACGAATATGTTTAAATCTTATCGATCTCAAGAAATTCATACTAATCTTACTTGCAAAACCCAATTGATAGCGAAAGGATAACTCCACTCGAATTCCCTTCATTGCAAATTAATTATATTCTCTCCAATTTCATTTTAGCAAAATTGAAATCGTAGTTTAAGTTTCGAATTTAGCAAATATTACGACACCAATAAAATCCCTAGGAAGAATGACCCTGGATTATTGCTAGGCTACAACTTGACCCCTTTATACTTGGAGGGTAGATTTAACATCGAGTCAAGTTTTTGGCGCCGTTGTCGGGGATTATTTTGGTGTTAATTGATTTTTGCTGAATTCTTTTTTTTATTATTTTATTATTATTTTGTTCGACTACTATTCTTGATATTATTCTTTGTTTATGTCCGTTTGGTTCCGAGATAATACTAAGCGATTAGTAAGATCGGAACCCACTAACCAATTTTTAATTCTTGAAAATCAGCAGGTAGTAATGGCAAATATTGCAGATCCAAATGAGGCGCCAGTCGTTCGAAGTCTTAGAGATTACATTTTTCCAACGATGGCAAGCACTCCGTCATGCATAGTGATGCCTGCAAATGCAGCGGTCTTCAACTTCAAACCGGGAATGATTGATCATCTACCACGCTTCCATGGGATGCCATCAGAGAGTCCATATCACCACATCCAGGAATTCGAAGGGGTTTGTTTTACTTTTCTTGAACGAAATTGCACTGAGGAAGTCATTCGACTCAAGCTTTTCCCTTTTTCACTAAAGGATAAAGCTAAGTCATGGCTTAACTCTTTAAGGCCTAGTTCAATTACAAACTGGGCAAATATGCGGAAAGAGTTCATTAAAAAGTTTTTTCCACCACAAAGAACCACCGCTATTCAAAGACAAATCATGAATTTTTCTCAAAAGAATAATGAAAATTTTTACACTAGTTGGGAAAGATTCAAAGATTTGTTGCTATCTTGCCCCCATCATGGTTATGAAAAATGGATATTAACAAAAAAATTTTATGAAGGGCTCAGACCTGAAATGAGACAATTTGTGCAAACCATGAGTAATGGTGACTTCTTTGCAAAAGACCCGAATGACGTTTTTACATTTTTTGATGATTTAGCTGAAAATGCCCAATCTTGGGATAACATTGATGAGTTTGATAGGGGTGTTACAATAAAAACTGAATTTCCAAAAATTGCATCTGGAAATGGAATTCATTCACTTAGAGCAGATGATGACATAAATGTCCGATTGGCTGTCATCACTCGAAAACTTGAAAACTTGGAAACTCAAAAAGTGAATGAAGTCAATTCCTCTTCCACTATTTTAGAAAAATGTTCAATTTGTGATGATGCACAGCATTTGACCTCTGATTGTCCCGCACTTCCCCAACTAAAAGAGATGTATTTTGATCAATCTGTTGCTGTTAATATGATTTCCAAACCTTATTCTAATCCATATTCGAGTACTTATAATCCAGGTTGGAGAAATCATCCAAATTTCAGTTGGAGGAATGATCAAGGAGGAAGCAATAACGTTGGCAACAATGCTGGACCTTCACAACCAACACCATATATGCCACCGCAGAAGAGAAGTCTGGAAGACCAAATCCAACAATTCATGCAAAGTCAAGCTGCCATCAACAATCAAGACTCTCAGGCCATTAATGACATCCGATCTCAGCTTACAAAGCTGACTACTCAGGCAAGTGCACAAGAGAAAGGTAAGTTTCCAGCTCAACCAATGCCAAATCCTCAAACTCAATACAATGGGGTCGATGAGCCCAATCTGAGACATGTGAAAGCAGTAACTACCTTGAGAAACGGTAAGCAAATCCAAGTTCCTGAACCTAAAGAGAACTTGGTGGGTAAGCAAGCTAAACCTCCTGTCGATGATACTATATAAAAATCTTTACCTGATATTCAGGAACCACCTAAGCAAATAGTAGGTGCACCCCCTGCCCCTTTTCCTCAAAGATTACAACCTAGTAATAAGACCAAAAATCAAACAGAAATTCATGAGATTTTTAAGCAAGTTAGGGTAAATATTCCTCTGTTAGATGCAATTCAACAAGTCCCTGCTTATGCTAAATTTCTTAAGGATTTGTGTACAGTGAAGAGGAAGCTAGCTGTTAAGAATAAGGCATTTTTAACTGAACAAGTGAGTTCTATCATACAATGCCAAACTCCTCAAAAATTTAAAGATCCTGGTTCTCCAACCATTGCTTGTATGATAGGAACCACTCGTATTGGTCATGCATTGCTAGATTTAGGTTCTAGTGTGAATCTTTTGCCCTTTAGTGTGTATACACAACTTGGTCTAGGTGAACTTAAGCCTACCCCCATGATTTTACAATTAGCAGATAGATCTATTAAGATGCCTAGAGGGATAATTGAGGATGTTTTGGTTCAAGTTGATAAATTCTACTATCCAGTCGATTTTGTTGTTATTGATGTTCAAAGTACACCTAAAACTTCTCCTCAAATCCCTGTTATTCTTGGTAGACCATTTCTTGCAACTTCAAATGCTTTAATAAATTGTAGGGGTGGTATTTTAAAGTTGACTTTTGGAAATATGTCTTTGGAGCTTAACATTTTCAATGCTTGTAGGCAACCAAAAGATTTTGATGAAGTACAGGACGTTAATATGTTGGAAGAGCTGCTATTTGAGTTAGAAGATCCTAATGAGCAACTTGAGCAGAATCTCGAATTGGACAGCATTCAAGACTCTTCAAAAAGTATAACAACAGCAGCTGTAAGAGCCTGGCAGCCCAACATTGAGCCTCTAAATGTTAGCCAGACACCCATGCAAACATCAGCAGAAAAGATGCCAACTCTGGAGCTTAAACCTCTTCCATCTGAATTAAAGTATGCATTCTTGGGACCTAATGAATCATACCCTGTAGTAACCCCGAGGAGACGAAGGAGCTCCAAAGGCAAGTGGAGGACTTGATGAGCAAAGGGTATATAAGGGAAAGTATGAGTCCATGTGCCGTCCCCGTGTTACTTGTACCCAAAAAGGACGGGACTTGGAGAATGTGTGTGGATTGTAGGGCCATCAACAGCATAACGGTAAAGTATCGTCATCCTATTCCTAGGTTAGATGATATGTTGGATGAATAGCATGGTTCTAGCATATTTAGTAAAATTGACCTTAAGAGTGGTTATCATCAAATTCGAATGAAAGAAGGAGATGAGTGGAAAACTGCTTTTAAAACTAAGTATGGCCTGTATGAGTGGTTAGTAATGCCTTTTGGACTTACTAATGTACCTAGCACATTTATGCGTTTAATGAATCATGTTTTATGTGCATTTATAGGTAAATTCGTTGTAGTTTACTTCGATGATATCTTGATATATAGTAAAACTTTGAATGAGGATGTGGAGCATGTTAGGTGTGTGCTTGTGGTTTTAAGACAAGAGCAACTTTTTGCTAATTTTAAAAAGTGTGATTTTTGCATGGAAAAAGTTGTATTTCTTGGCTATGTGGTTAGTGCTAAAGGAATAAAAGTAGATGAAGAAAAAGGCAAAGCTATTAAAGAATGGCCAACACCTAAAAGCATAACTGAGATTATGAGTTTTCATGGCTTGGCTAGTTTTTATAGGCGCTTTGTTAAAAATTTTAGCACAATTGCCGCACCACTCACAGAAATTGTCAAAAAAAGTGTAGGTTTTAAATGGGGAGTAGAACAGGAACATTCATTTGAAACAATCAAAAATATGTTGTGTAAAGCACCCGTTTTATCACTTCCTAACTTGACAAGGCTTTTGAGATTGAATGTGATGCCTCAGGGCTAGGCATTGGAGCTGTTTTAATGCAGGATCAAAGGCCAATTGCCTATTTTAGTGAAAAACTAAAAGGGGCTGCACTTAATTACCCCACATACGACAAGGAGTTATACTCACTTGTGCGCGCTTTGGAGACATGGCAACATTACTTGTGGCCACGGGAGTTCGTGATACACACTGATCATGAATCCTTGAAGCATTTGAGGGGTCAAGCTAAGCTGAGTAAGAGACATGCAAGGTGGGTAGAATTCATCGAAACATTTCCCTATGTCATCCGATACAAATAAGGTAAGGAAAATGTGGTGGCAGATGCATTATCTCGAAGGTATGTTCTTTTAAATTCTTTAAATTCTAAATTACTTGGATTTGAATACATTAAGGACATGTATGCTAGTGATCTGGACTTTTCTAGTATTTATGATTCATGTGGTAAAGGGGCTGTAGATAGGTTCTTTAAACATGATGATTATTTATTTCGAGAAAATAAATTTTGTGTCCCTAGGTGTTCAATGAGGGAGTTACTTGTGAGAGAGGCCCATAGTGGAGGTTTAATGGGTCATTTTGGGGTTAAAAAGACCATTGAAATCCTAAGTGAAAATTTCTATTGGCCTAAGATGAAGATTGATGTGGTTCGGGTTTGTAATAGATGCATTACTTGTAAGAATGCTAAATCTAGGATTAAACCCCATAGATTATATATGCCTTTACTCGTCCCTAGTGAACCTTGGGTCGATATCTCTATGGATTTTGTTTTGGGACTACCTAGGACTAAGAAGGGAAGAGATTCAATTTTTGTGGTAGTAGATCGCTTTAGCAAAATGGCACATTTCATACCATGCCACAAAACTGATGATGCTACTAACATAGCTAAAATTTTCTTTCGGGAAGTCGTGCGCTTACATGGAGTTCCTAAAAGTATTGTCTCGGATAGGGATGTTAAATTCCTTAGTCATTTTTGGAGAGTCTTGTGGAACAAATTAGGAACAAAACTACTTTTTTCTACAACTTGTCACCCACAGACCGATGGACAGACCGAGGTAGTAAATAGGACAATGATTCAATTGTTGCGCACCATAATCAATAAAAATTTGAAAAATTTGGAAGAGTGTTTACCATTTATTGAATTTGCATATAATAGGGCTATACATTCTACTACTTCTTTTTCACCATTTGAAATTGTTTATGGTTTTAATCCGCTAACACCATTGGATTTAATTCCTTTACCTGTGAATGAACGTAGTAGCTTAGATGGAAAGAAAAAGGCTGAAATGGTTAAATCACTCCACGACAAGGTGAGGTTGGCGATTGAAAAGAAAAACGAACATTATGCTTCGCAGGCTAACAAAGGGAGAAAGGGCGTTATATTTGAACCCGGTGATTGGGTTTGGGTACACTTGAGGAAGGAGCGGTTTCCCGAACAACGCAAGTCAAAGTTACAACCGCGAGGGGATGGTCCATTCCAAGTGATTGAAAGGATCAACAACAATACATATAAAATCGATCTTCCTGATGAGTATAATGTTTCGGCTTCATTTAATGTTTCTGATCTATCTCCGTTTGATGCAGGTACAGATTCGAGGTCGAATCCTTTCCAAGAGCGAGGGGATGATGTGATCTAGACCACGGATACAAGCCCGCACAAAGATTCGTTGAAGATCAAAGGAGGACCGATAACTCGATTGCAAACAAAGAGGGCCAATGAAGCAATGGACAAGTTAGTTCAAGAAACAATGGCCAAAACAATGTTCGTGTCATCAAAAGAAGCAAGTTCCATGTTGGGACCGAGCCAAAACGATGAGTGGGTCAACATCATTCAAGCCGTCGAAGAAAATTGTGAAATTTCAATGTTACGGCCGTAACATATATTTCCTCACGGCCGTAACCAACTCACTGCTGAAATTGATTTTGCGAGACATAAGGGATTACGGCCGTAAAGGTTGAGTATCACGGCCGTAATGGAGTCACTACTTAAAACTGGAATTTGGACGTTTTTGGGCTTACGGTCGTAAGTCATATTGTCACGGCCGTAAGAGTGGATCAGTAACAAGGTTACGGCCGTAAGGGAGGTAGTCACGGCCGTAAGAGTCTATACGCGTAATTTTAGGATTTTTAATTATTTCCTTATTTTTAGTTATTTGTTTCCTAGTTTAATTAAAACTCTTAACCTAGTTTTTGACCCTATTTATAGGGATGTAATTTTCATTATTCATAGACAACTTTGATATTATTATTGAGAGGCAATTTGCTTTCATACTTTATTCTTTATTGAATAAAATCCGAACTTGCAAGTTTAATTCTTGTTTGTTCAAATCTTGGGTGAGATTTATTTTCATTGTGATCAAGAGATCAGCATATCTATTGATTGTGTTGGTTGCTTGGTTCAATTAATTTGAATCAATCTCGAAATCGTGATTCTTTGGCGTTCTTGGGTCGATTCTAATAATTTGTGGGTTGCGTAGCTACAATTGCTACGTGGTTTGCATCAAACACCTTAATTCAAGTTTAAATCTAACCCAAAATTCAAGGATTAAACTAACCCTAGCCCAATGGAAAGAAATAAACAAATTCCAAGGTGGCGGAAATAAAAAACAACACAAGAATAATAATACTCAAGATAAAGTTGATTAATTTTCTAAGAGATACAAGATCAAGAAATGGGATTTACCTCACCCACAAGAGGAACTCTCTCAAGAGCTTCACATTGAACATCACCAAGTTTTTTTTACAAATGAACAAGAAATTTGTATATAAGTACAAAATTGGGCAAAATGTGCAATTTTGGTATTTACAAGAAAAACCCCGTTTTTACAAAACGGAGTGTTTCAGTAGACCGAACTGGTCGACCGAAATTATTTCGGCCGATCACAGGGTCGACCGAAATGGGACTTTCGGTCGACCGCCACTCAGCCGAAAGCGATGAGGCTGAATCAAAAATTCCTCTGCAGAAGATCGGTCGACCGGAAGAAAGTTCGGTCGACCGAAATTGTCTGAAACCCCAAACTTCTCATTTTGGCTCCAACTTGACTCTTGGCTTCTTTTCTTGACTTCATTCACTTGTTTTGGCCTCGAATCTTCTTCATTGTCGCCCTGAGAGTCTTTCAAAAGCATGTTCAAAATTGTTCGGCTCGAAATAGTTGATTTCCCGGTCGAGCCGCCCCATGATCTCATCACCTTCACCCCAAAAACCGATCGGTTGACCCGATTTTTGACCGGTTCAACCGAGAAAATCGAGAACTGGCCAGTTTTTGGGTTTTTTTGGTTGTTTTATTTTTCTCTACTTTTTTTAAGCTACTTTTATGTATAATTTTTTTTTTTAAATGAGTAAATATTAATTTATTTGTAAAATAACTTGTTTTTTAGAAAATTTTGTGATTTTTGGAATAATTTTTTATGTTTTAATTGAAACCGGTTCGACCTGGTCGGACTTCTGACCCTTGATCTGTTGCCTTTTTTGGTTTGAACCGATTTTAGATTTTCTAAACACTAATATTTACTAGAGTCTCCCTGGATTTTTTCAATTTCTTAACAAAGTAAAACTCATCATCCTTAAAGGTCTATAGTACTAGTTGCTTCCTTAACAATGTTGAGGGCTAAAAGACTTACAGTTATTAGACCGAGGTAAGCTAAATTCATAAGTTTTGAGAGACAATACATGTTTCTCTATCTTAACCGTATCTAAGTCTTTATTTTCCTTAATTGCAGAGTCTTTAGGTCTAAACCTTTTAGTAGATATCTTAGGGCTTTTTTTCTAACAATTTTGGTCTCATGTGTTCACCTAAATTGAAGCTAGAGTTAACTTGTCATTCGGTTTAACATAGAACTTAGCAAAAGATTCATCGTCTTTCATCCTGGTCTCCTCAAATTGGTTTCTAGAAAATCTCAAGCTTGTTTTGCAGTCTGAAAAATAGACACTCATTTGAACTCTTCAAAGAATATAGCCATAAAAGTAGCTTGTATTTCAATTACACTAAACTAATTCACTCTTAGTCTAAGTGAAAACCTCATTAGTGGTAATTGTACCATTAATTTTGGTTGATGGCCGATGGGCTCCAACCCTTAACTATACTGACACAAACCTTAATCCTAGAATTTCAAGAAAGCTCTCATACTAACCATTCAATAGGCATAATTACTACCATCAAATTAAAGAAGAACACATAATAACTAACTCGTGTAGATAATATTGGGCGAAGAATTGAAATTAGAGTCTTATACCACTTGTGAATAATCTAATCTTGACCTAACTAACTCCTAAAGGGGGTGAATATGTGTAATATGTAGAACTAAAAAAAACCAATAATTGGAAGAAAAAAAATCAATGCTTATTGAACCTAAATTAACAACTTTAATTAAATTAAACCCTAATTAATCAATCGAACATGCAGATCAAAACAATAAAAATAAATCAACACCAAGATTATTTTTACGAAGAAAAACCCCTAGAAGAATTCTTCAAGAGCTTCAAGAGATAAAAAAAAAACTTTGCACGCTCATTATCAGTAAAAGATCCAATAGAAGATACTTGACTTACAATGGTCCAAACACAACTATATCTTAGTATACTCTGACTATCCAACTTGTAGATCACTGAAGAAACTCTTCGACTGTGCCTCCAGCACTTTTCTGCAACTCTGGACTTCTTTTCAATTCGCGTGGATCACCAAGAATGAACATGATTTTTTTCTGACTGAAACATCATCTGCCTCTTTCAAACTTCATAACTCTGAAGATTTATTGGTAAATAATTTGGATTTTTGTGTTTGATATTTTGACCTTGTGTTTTGATATTGTGCTTGAGGCAAGAAAATTAAGGATTATGTGATTGATGTTCACTTGAATGAATATAAGCTCAAAAAACTACAAGATATTTTTGGGGTGGACTATGGATTGTGTATTTATGATATGAAGTGTTTGATATTGCTTAGGATTGTAAAATAGGTTAAAATAGGTTTCAAATCATGATTAGGGTTTTTCCAGATAATCCATAAGTAGTTTCATCATATCTTTCTCTCCAGACATTCGATTGGTTCAACTTAAAATTCGTTGTAAATCTAAGCCAAGGAGATACAATTCCTATATAAGTAGAAATTTTCCAATTTGAATGTTTATCATGCGAAACTTGTCTCTCAACCTATGGCTGAGAATCCTTAGCATAACCTATACGATTCTTTGATATTCCTTTGGCTTCCAATTACATCATAATTGATTTTGAACACTACTTTGATCTTCTTGGGCGTACTTTGACCACTTCAAAAAACACTTCTAATATTTAATAATGGAACTCCAAATTCAACTCGATAACATGACTTTTGACATGGTATTACTAATACACTTTAGACCTAGCACAATGAACGTGTTCCTTTCATTGTATGATGGAGGCGCATTTGAATACTCAAGTACATCATACTGTAATGGAGGAAAACAAGGAAAATAATACAATCATGTGCATTGGAACTTAATATTCTACTTTCAAGGGCTTTTCAGTATTTCAAAAAATCCTCAACTTCACGTCTGGTTTATTCATTTATTCAAAAGCGATTGCATAAACAATCTTAATACAATGTTTTTGTGATGGCACCACCTCTATTGTCTTTTTAAGATGTAGATGTAAACTTTGTGAAGTTAGAATAATATGATGAGAAAACTTTAGACGATGAGAAAATAAACTACATAGCTACTTACAACTCTCGATGTGGTATATATTCCTTCCACACAAGTAAAAAATAGATGACAAAACTTAGGATGGAGCACAAGAAAGTTTTTTCTAGAAGTGAATAGGAGATGTTTGTATTTATGAATGAATCGTATACAATGCAATGTTAGATGTCTTGTTCGACTAATATAACAAGAATACTAGAATATAACTAGGGATGACAAGAAAATTTGATAGACTCAAGAGTCGATGGGGACCCAATCCCATTAGGGACTTCCCACCCCAAACAATCGGGTCTACAAAGCGGGTCCTTTGCCCCTATTGTAATATGTGGCTCATATCGACTAGAACACATGGATGCTAGAAAGTGGGTCGATGCTGGAGTGCAACGCTTGCAGTACAAATTATGGGTAATTTTGGTTTTTCCTTCTAACCATAATACTTGTATAGGGCTAGGGTTTATTATAAATAAGTTATAACTCTATAGTTTTTCATATAGTGTAAAAAAGAGCAGCACATCTCTTGTAGATGTAGGCAAATTGTCGAGCCACGTTAAATGTATGTGTTTGATTTTAAAATTTTCTTTCTTATCGTTCATCTAAATTTTCAAACTAAAGTACAACAAATGGTATCAGAGTCAGGCCTTGGACTTAGCCATTTGGACGCACAAGAGAGATCCTGGTTACAAACAAATGAAGGTGGCCGGCTCTGGATTAGATTGTGATGGCCGGAAAATCCATGGTTAGCTCTTAAGGTAGTTGTGCCCACATAAGTCAGTGACTTAAACAAAGTGGAAGATTTAGGCCTTAATAGACCAGGTATACTTTCCCGGTTCGAGGAAGAGAGATGGATGTACAATCGGTTGAAGGGAGGCCAAAAATGATTTGATACTTCGTTTGAAGGGAATATTATTAGGGAAGTGCAAACATGTCCCAACTTGGTTAGACATGGGGTAAATAATATGATTATAAGGGAGTGAAATACTCAACTTAATATATTAACCTTTTGGGATGGAAGCTCAATTCCAAACAACTGGTATTAGAGCTTCATTAGCGATGGCTGGACATCTTTTGCAATGTTCAATATGGTTAAGTTAGATGAGGCTGGGAATTTCAAAATTATGGAAGAGAAGGGTAAATAATCTTTTGGTGCAACATGGCATGGTGAAGACATTATATGGAAAGAAACCAGAAAGCATGGACGCCATTGGAAGGAACTTGAAACGAGGACTATGGAAGTTATCAGACTTTGTATGTTTGATGATGTGATGTATCATGTCATGGATAAAGAATCGCTAGCAGAAATTTAGTTGAAAATGGAGATTCGATTCATGTCCAAGTCATTGAAAAACAAGTTGTGTCTTAAGCATAAACTATATTGTCTTACGATGATTAAGGACTTGGGTCTGAGCCAACATATCAACTTATTCAATCACATTGTTAGCGATTTGAGGCGAGTTGATTTGAAGTTCGAAGATGAAGATCTAGCAATGATTTTACTGAATTCCCTAACATTTTCTGCTACGTACGAAAATCTGGAGACAACTTTGATGTGCGAAAAAGAATCATTGGAGTTGGAGGATATTACAGTTGGTCTGTTAGGTTTTCATAAGAGGAAGAAAGTTAGTAATGAGAGCTCTCATGGTGAAGTGCTCGTGCTCAAGAATAGTAATGATAGAGGGAGATGAGAGCTCTCATGGTGAAGTGCTCGTGCTCAAGAATAGTAATGATAGAGGGAGAAACAATTCTTGGAATGGATCGAGTGGTAGTAAATCTCGTTCTAGATACAGAAGGAGGAAGGACATTGAATTCTACAAGTGCAAAAAAGGGCTCATACAGAAGAATTTCCAGAGTTGAAAATATGGAATAATGACAGGAAAGAAGGTTCAACGAAGTCTTCGAATGTAGTGGAGGAAGACTTAGGGAGTGGTGATTGATATATGCTGTCTATTTCAGTCAATTAAGATCATCTTACAGATTTTCCTGATTCTGGATTCAACGTGTTCCTTTAACATGATGCCCACTAAAGAATGGTTTGACATCTACAAGTTGGTGAATTCAGGTTCAGTTCTGATGGGGAATGATGCATCGTTCGAAATTGTTGGAACTAGAAATATTAGAATTACAATGTCTGATGGTGTACTTAGAACATTGTGTTATGTGAGTCATGTGCCGAATTTGAGGAAGAATTTGATTTCATTTTGTATTTTAGACTCTAACGATTGTTGTTGTAAGTTTGAAGGTGGAATAATGAAAGTGATTAGAGGTGCTATGACAATGATGAAGGGGCAAAAATTGGCAAGGAACATTTATAAGTTGTTGGGAAGTACAATTATAGTTGGAGTTGGAGTTGGAGTTGTTGCTGCATCGTTTAAGTCAGAAAGTACAATCTTGCGGCATATACGATTGGGACATTTAGGTGAGAATGGCATGGTGGAGCTTCATAAGATAAATCTATCGAACTGTGTTAAAATATGCAAACTCGATTTCTACAAATATTGTGTTCTTGGGAAACAACATAAGGTGTAGTTTAAGACGACCATACACAAGAAAGGAGTGATTCTTGACTGTGTTCATATGGATCTTTGGAGACCGATAAAAGTAGCATCATGGGGACGACACTTGTGTTTCTTGAGCCTTATTGATGATTACACAAGAAAGTTATAGATTTACTTCATGCGGCTTAAGTCGAAAACGTTTGCCAAGTTCAATTTTAGGAAAGATAAAGTAGAAAACCAAAGGGAAGAAAGATTAAAAGCCTCAGGTCAGACTATGGTACTAAGTACATAGATTCAAGGTTCATGGAGTTTTGAGAGTAATAGAGAAATAAGAGATACTTCATAGTACATAAGATACCACAAAAGAAAGGTGTGGAGAAAGATGAACATATACATATCAGAAAGAGCTAGGTGTCTCAGGTTGATTACAGGGCTTGCAAAGAACTTCTGGGTAGATGCAGTGAGTAATACATGATTCTTGATTAACAAATAGCCTTGAGCAACACTAGATGATTAGGTAGCAGAGGAGGCGTGTAAAGGTACAACGGTAGACAAATCCAATTTAAGAGTATTTGGGTGTTCAACCTACATGCATGATGCTAGTGACAAGAGATCGAAGTTTGATATGAAGTCTAGACAGTGTATCTTTCTGGGGTATCAAAAAGTGGTGAGATGAAGCTATGGGATCCTCAGGCAAACAAGGTAATGATCAGTGGAGATATAATTTCTGATGAGAAATCCATGTTACAGCGTAATTAGGGAAATGAGAAACAGGTGCCAGAAAACAATAGCAGTAATGAACATGTGGTGCAGGTGGAGCTAGAGACTCATGATGGAGAAGAAAATATGAAACCTACATAGAGTTCTAGTTCAAGTAACGAGGAGCAGATTTACATGGTGAAATTAGGGGGGTTCGATCAGCCTGGACATGAGCAATTAGTCTGTAAATTGAGAAAATCACTTTATGAGTTGAAGCAATCTCTAAGGTAGTGGTACAAGCGATTTGATTCTCACATGATCCGAATTGGCTATAAGAGATGTGAGTATGATTGTTGTGTTTATTTTAAGACTCTTGCTAATCGCTCACTTGTTTTTTTGTTAATTTATGTGGATGATATGTTGATTGCTGCGATAAGTATGAGTGAGGTCAACAAGTTGAAGACTTTGTTGAGTACATAATTTGATTAGAAGGATCTGGTTGCAGCCAAGAAGATTCTTGGGATGGAGATTCACAAGGACGGAGATTCCTAAAAGTTATGGCTATCTCAATGCACTTATGTTAAGAAGGTGTTAGAGAGGTTCAACATAGGTAATGTAAAATCAATGCGTACACCTTTGGTGAATCATTTCAGATTATCTACTGCTCAGTGCCGAAGATAGATGATGAGAAGGACATGTCAAAGGTTCCATATGCAATTTCAGTGTGGAGCTTGATTTATGTTATGGTTTGTACTAGACAGGACTTGGCACGAGCTCTTAGTGTTGTGAGCAAGTTCTTGGCTAGGCTAGGAGGACAACATTGGAATGGTGTCAAGTGAATTCTCAGATACTTGAAGAATACTACAGATTATGGTACTGTTCGCTAAAATTTGTACCATAAGCACACAGGTCGCGTCAAGTAATAAAGTGGACTCGAAGAGTCCGGGTTATTGATCCCACAAGGAATGATTTATTTGTGATTGATTTATCCACCCTAGCATCGATTGAATTGTCAAGAAACATGATAGGATTTTGTTTTGATTAATTATCTACTCCTAAGTTGAAAAAAGTAAAGAAAATGAATAAACATAAAGTAGAAGGAACTTGGATGATAAAAGTGTTGGGATTCATGATTTCACTTAATCGTCATCTAATTAATTTTGTAACTTGCATTGAAAATAATCAATTCTCACTAACAGTAGGTTCAATTTTCAAACATAGCCAATCTCTTCTCTAAAATTTTAATTAGCCATAGTTAATTGACTAACACCAGCTAACATCTTCTCTCAAATGTTAATTAGCCCTAATCAATTAATTAACCAAATAATTTCACGTTTATCTCTCCAGACCCAAACTAGTCTCTTCTCACGAATGTTGATTAGTCTAAATTAATTAGGTTATCACCAATTGCTTCTTTCGAATGTCAACTAGTCCTAATTAATTGATTAACCGCTAATCTATTCTCTCGAATATCAATTAGCCCAAATTCATCTATTTGAAGAATAACACAATTGAACCACTTAGGAATAGGGATATCTATATCACCTAAATTATGTAACCAAAGTTGTTTGTAACATTAGTCTAAAATGTTTAATATCTCTCGATTTATATACAAATCACAATCCAACCATTTGGTAATTAAGCAAATGAAAGGCATTAATCACTATTACAAACACATGAAATGGGTAACATGAAATCAATAAACAAAAAAATAATAATAATTAAATTAGGTTAAGCTACACAATCATCCCAATAATATAAAAACTAGCCCATTGCATGTATATATTGCACAAAAGACAAGGTTTAGGAAAATACGTATAGAGATTAAAGATTAAAATACAAGATAAAGAAATAAATTCTTCCATTCAGTTTTTTCTCCGAAAATATATCCTTGAGCTTTACTTTAAATAAAAAAACTAAACTAAAAACTAAAAGAAAGAGAAAGAGAAACAAAGAAAGAAAAAGAAAGAAGGCGAAAAGAAAAAAGAAAAAGAGAGAAAGAGGCTAGGTTTTAGATAAGGAGGAAGATCTTAGGAGAAGTGAGGAAGTGGGAGTATATATACTTCCAAAAATCCGACCTAAAAAATCTCAGAAACGCGTCCAAAATCGAGCCAAACACACCCTTAGGTAAAAATAATAAAATAAGAAATTGAAATCTGGATTGCGCGGCCGTGTAGGCAAAAATCTCGTGGCCGCACTGAAGAAGTGAAATGACATTGCCCAAACTAGGCAATGTCACGCGACCGCGAGGTTATTAAAACCGCGTAGCAATGGCCACGCGACAGCTTCCATGTTATTGCATTCAAGTCCCTCATCTTCTGGTGTTCTTCAATTTAGTCCCCATATTTTGACCTCATTACAAAAATACCCATGGAATATTTGCACTTCTAGTCCTCCATCTGTTAGGATTTTGTAATTGAGTCCCCAACTTTTTATTTCTTTCAATTAGGTCCCTGGACATCAAATTTGCTCTTCTTTTAGCTCAATTTCTCTTCGATTTTATCCATTTTCTTTCCAATTGAGATTGTACCTGATTGTACAAGATAAACACAATTTATAAGTAGAAATTCGCTCAATTTGTTAATTAAAATGCCAATTTAAGACAAAAATAAATATGTAAAGCACACTTATCAAGTATCATGTTTAGTAGACAACATAATGATCCTTCAGTTGGTGGATATGTAGATGCAGATTATGCGTTTATTTGGCAAAGAATTGAGTGAATCACGTGAGGACCAAACATATAGATGTGAGATTTCACAGGATCAAGGAGTTGGTTTCTTAGGTGAATTATTTCTCGAAAGAGCTCACACTTTAGGGAATGCAACTAATAAGTTTAAAAAATCTGTTACCGCAGAAAAGTTCAAGTGTTGCTTTAACTTTATTAATATTTCCAGGTGCTAGACGGGAGAGGTCCTAACCTATTGATCTCAGGTAGAGCCTGTAGTTTATACTCTCTATTTTCTCCTAAGGGAGCGATGCTAGCTAGGGTGGAGATTGTTGTAATATGTTGTTCATATATATTGGAGCAAATGGTTGCTAGAATGTAGTCAATGCAGGAGTACAACAGAGTAAGATGATTGTAAGCGTATTGAATGGAGTGGAGCAATGGCATCGGCCCCATTAGGCTTTATTTAATGATTGTTGGCCTGTGATGAATAAGTGGGTTAGGGTGCTATGCAGCAGCCATGTGGTATGGATTAGGGTGACTTTGGTTTTTTATTCTAACCCTAATATCTGTACGGGGCTAGAGTTTATTATGAATAACTTGTAACCCTATAATTTTTTATATAGTGAAAACAGAGTAGCTCCACTTTTGTGGATGTATGCAAATTGTCCAACCACGTTAAATATGTGTATTTGATTTTATAATTTTCTTTCATTTCATTTATCTAAATTGTAATACTAAAGTACAATATTCATGCTCCCGACCAACCCTGTGGACCCGTGAACTTTTTCCCTCTTTTTTTCTATTAAAAAAGCATAAAAGGTAAAGAAATATCAATGTTTTCAAACCCAGATCGAATAACTTAATTCAATTTGAAAAAATTAAACTAATATTTTGGGGGGCGCAATAAAGCAACCGCGCACACAGATATATCAATAACCGAAAAGTCCTTGTATAGAGGTGTTAGGTCTCTATTCAGTCTTTTGCATTCGATGTGGGATTCCAGATTCATTGCTCAATGTTTTTTCCAATCCTTTCCTGTATTTTTCATTCCGCTACATGAGTTATTGATTAGCTCAGCTGGAAGCAACGCTTCTTACCATGCAGTATGTACGGGTTTCATTCTTCAGAAAGTAGGATTGTGGTTTTTTAAGTTTTTATTTCATTCTTTTCCTTTTAAAAAAAAAAAACTACAATTTAAAAATTATTTTTTCTTTTAATTCTCTTTTATTTATTCAATTCTCCAAATAAAATTGATTAATAGTTAAAGTTTTGAAATAAATTATAGTATAATAAATATAATTAATCTATATTTTATTTGAATTGATAATTCTAAAATTAATTTTTTTTAATGTTTTATATCTTGTGTATATTTAGTTTTTATGTAAAAAATTAAAAAAAAAAAAATTATTTGTCTAAATTTCTATAGTTTGATTTTTCATTTTCTTTCAATAATATTTTTTAATACGTCGGGTCTACCCATTGACCCTTGATTCTTTCCCCCCCCCCCCCCCCTTTTTTAAAAAAAAAAAAACAACTCACTACAATTTTAAAAATTATTTTTTAGTTTAATTCTCTTTTATTTATTCAATTCTCCAAATAAAATTAATTAATATTTAAAGTTTTGAAATAAACTACAGTATAATAAATATAATTAATCTATATTTTATTTGAATTGATAATTCTAAAATTAAAAATAGGGAAAATTGCAGCCACGGTCCCAAACCTTTCATTTTTTTGCAGACTTTACTCAAACCTTCACTTTGTATCACCCACAACTCCAAACTTTTAAAATAGTCACAACACAAGGACAGAATGACAGAAACTGTCAATTTAGCTATTAGTTGACCAACAGTCTACGATTTGACCAAACTTTGAATAATTTTGAAAGTGTAAAATTGTAACTTTAGCCTTTTCTTACATTAAATAATTGAAAAATAAAAATATAATAATTTCTGGAATATATTCACCCCACCCCACCTAAACCGGTCAAAAGTCCCTGCACGGCTCCATCCCACACCCCAACCTACCGTGTCGGTGACCACCACCACCGCATCGCAATTGCTACAATCTCAAATGCCACCAACTCAAACACCACCGTAACCCATATCACTGTACCAAGATACGGGTTAGTCCAAAAGTTTTCAGATGGGTCCCGAAATTTTTTGGGTATGGTGCATCTGTTGGTGTAGCTCAGGGGTGGGAAATGAGGGTTTGGGTCATTGGTTAGAGAAGCGACTACGAAGGTTGAGAAGAAGTTGGTAGAGTGGAGGGCGGAGGCAAAGGAGATGAAGCTAGAAAAAATGGCTGAGGATTATATCAAGAAGAATCACCAACGAGAGACCTTTTGATTCTTGATTGTGTAACCACAGACTGGTTCTTTTGGTTTCCAACGCCCATAGAGACTGCGAGTTACAATTTCTGGCCTGGTGTTGTGGTTTTCACCTTCACAATGTGAGACCCCCAGGAGGATTTCACCTTTGAGTGGAATTGTTGTTCCTCACATTACTGTTATTACTCTTTGGAACCTGGTTTTGATCAACAAGTTTTTATGATTTCACTTTGTTATCTGATGAATTTTCTTCTCTTATTTTCAAGAATGCTAAATGAAAGTTCAATATTTTTCGACGATGTGGGTCGAGGTGGCTAAGGGTTGGTGGTGACTGGTGGCTGAGTGGCTGCTTTTAGCAGTGTGGCTATGACTTTTTGGGTTTGAGTGGGTTGGCGTGCAGGTGGGGGTGAAGAAGAAGAAGAATAGTTTTTTTTTTTTTTTTTTTTAATTTTGTTTTAGTTATTTTGATTGTTTTATAGGGTTAAATAGTAAAATTGTTCTTTTACCCTTTTAATTGTTTAGAGATAAATTTTATTGGTCAATTAACGGTCAAATTGGAAGGTTTCCATCCATTTGGACTCCGAGTGCGTATTTTTGAAAGGTTTTGGACTATGGGTGACACAAATTGAAGATTTGGGTAAATTTTGCAAAAGAATTAAAGATTTGGGACCCCAGCTGTAATTTTTCCTTAAAAATATTATTGTTGTAATGTTTTATATCTTGTGTATATTTAATTTTTATGTTAAAAAAAATCATTATTGCTCTAAATTCGTATTGTTTGATTTTTCATATTCTTTCAATAATATTGTTTAATACACCGGATCGATCCCGAGTTGACCCACTGACCCTTGATTATTTCCCCTTTTCGGGTCGATAGTCGGGCCAAGTTTTAAAACATGGGAAAAATACATAAATAAGGTAATTAGTATACCACATTTCAAACTCAAAGAAAAAACTTTCAAACTTCAAGAATCTGGTATGGTAAATATTATAATAATTAATATATTATAAAAATTTACCCCACCACACCCAATTCAAATATTCTGTAGAACCTTTTCATTGTGTACATTCATCACCAACCACCGCCTCCATGTCCACCACCACCAACTACCACCATCATCACTGACCACCTCCACACCATCTCCGACCACCAGCACCACCACCATATTTTCTATCACCAGCACCACCACCATCTTCCCTGTGGGACCTTATTATCGTCACCGTCACCACCACCACAGTATTTTCGATCACCAACACCACTACTGTCACCGTCACCTTCACCATCATCATAACTTCACAAACTTCGATGCACAACCACAACCATCAGAAACACCACCATCTCCAGTGCACCACCACCACCACACCATCATCATCACAAAAATAAAAATAAAAAAAATGAGAGCACTATTCAGATTCTCAGAAATTAAACTTACAGGATATTGCTAGGATATGAAGGGAATGAGAGCACTGTTCAGATTCTCAAGAATATTAGTTCAAGAGCAATGGAGGTCTGCAACAAGGAGAATCTCAAAAATATGGCACAATGATGCCCCAGGACAACACTTCTTGGAATTGTGACTTGTTGAAATTGATATGTGACCTAAGTAATGTAACTAGTGATCTGTGTAACTATGACTTGAAACGTATGAACCGTGACATGTGACCTCAAAGTACAACATGTGATCTCAGGTATAAACTGTGACCAATGATTTTAACGTATGGCATGTGATCTATGACTTGAACAAATGACATGTGACTTGAATATGTAACATGTGATCGATGATTAGAATGTGTGATCCGAACAATGTGATATGTGACCTATGGATTGAATATGTGACCTCATATTATGACATGTGACCTGAGGTATAAACTGTAACCAATGACTTGAACATGTGAAATGTGATCTATGACTTGAACAAATGACACGTGACTTGAATATATAACATGTGACCGATGATTTGAACATGTGATCCGAATAATGTGATATGTGACATGTGACTTAAACATGTGACACGTCTTGAGCATGTGACCTGTGACTTGAATATGTGGTATGTGACCCGCGATTTGAACATGTGACTTGACCATATGACCTGTGACTTGAATATATGATATGTGACCTGCGATTTGAACATGTGACCCCACCGTGTGATCTGTGACTTGAAGAATATTTGTGACTTGAATATTTGAGATACGACCCATGATTTGAATATGTAACATGTGAGTCGTAACTTAAACATGGTTTGAACATGTGATCTGAAACTGTGACATGTGACCAGTGAGTGAAATGTGACTTTTTGGGACTTGAATATGTAACATGTGACCCATAACTTAAACGTATGACCGATGACATGTAACCGTGGTTTGAATATGTGACCTGAACATGTGACCTGTGACTCGTATATGTGACCTCAATGACTCAACGTGTGACCTATGACATGTGACCACACTGGACATCCACATAACCACCTCCTCCTCACACTGTCACACAACCACTAGTGACCACATTGCATAGCCACATAACCACCAATAACTGCATTGCATAGCCACATAACCACCAATAACCGCATTGCATAGCCACATAACCACCAAGAACCGCATTGCACAAGCACAATGATACAACCATGAACCACCAGTGCCGCAAATGCTCAATCAGTGACCACCGTCACCACCCAAAATTGATTTTACAGCACAAGTTACACAGCCACACAACCACCAGTGACTGCAATACACAAGCACAATCACACACCATGAACCACCAGTGACTGAAAATGCCCAATCAGTGACCACCGTCACCACCCAAAAAAATCAGTAAGAACCACCAGTAAAACAATTAACTTTTAGTCATATTGAATGTGAAATTGGCATTACTCATCTAATTCAATTGCAATTAAGTTGGCACAATTCATTCAATTCAATTGCAATTAAATACTATTCATCCAATTATGTACTATTCATCCAATTAAACACTATATGCGGGCAACAATTGAATACATTACTATTCATCAATTTCAATTAAACAATATCCATCCAATTTAGGCATAATTGCAATTAAACACTATTCATTTAATTTAGTCACTATTCCTCCAATTAAATACTATGTGGGCAAATTGCACAAATTTTTCATCAATTTAAACATTATTCATTCAATTAAATACTATGCGGGTAATAATTGGATGCACTGTTATCCAATTAAACACTATGCAGGCAAATTGTTCGAATTTTCCGTCAATATAGGCACTATTAATCCAATTAAATTTAGGCACTATTCATCCAATTAAACAATATGCGGGCAACAATTGGATTTAATGCACTATTCGGTCACCTGTCCAAAAATTACCTTGGACATCTTTATGGAGACCTTATATTCCTATTTTTATCGTTTTGTGTTACTTTTTTTTTCCATTAACTTAATTATAAGAGTTCAAATAAAGTCTTAATAGCAATATCTTAATATTGATGCGAAACTTTAGCACAATACTTTGTTACATTATTTTCGAATTACTAAACCGTAGCAAAAAATTTAGTCATTTAAAATGATTCATTAACAATGTATTTCATTTTTCTTTAATTTTTTTTTCCTTTTTGGTTTGTCCCAAATTATGGGTTACTTTCCTTATTGAGATTATATTACTATCTTAATTTTTTAATATACTCCTATTTAATATACATTGTTATCAACACATGAACTGCTTATTATTTAATGTAGGAGTATATTAGGTAAAATATAAACAAATTTATAGTTCCAACATATAATAGTTAGAATTTCTTAATATGTGTAAAAATAGAGATGGGTCTAGCTTTATGAGACAGATAGAGTATTAAAAAAAGGAATCATTATTTGAAACTTCTCTGATACGAAAATACTGACAATATGCGTGCCACCAAAATTAGTATATATAAAAGTAAAGTAAAGTAAAAGAATCATTTTTATAAAAATTAGTCAAACGAATTCAAATTTAGCAATTCGCCATCTGAGTTAAGCTTGAGTAAATATTAACTTTTCTTATCAAAATTGATTTTTACTTAATAATAAAAAATTCCGAAAAATACTTATCTATATCTATCCACACAACATTTAAAAGTAGCTTAATCTATACATTTATACAACTTCTAAATGTGGCTTAATGGGAGAAACATTTTTGAAAGTTTCTACTCTCACAACTTTTTTATAATTTTATATTTACCATTAAAGTTAGTTAATTAATGAATAATTGTTTTTTAACATTTTTTTTTTTTCATTTTGTCTACAATTTCATTAATTTTTATACATTTACAATCTAAATTCTTTATCACTAAAAGTCTTTCAGATAAAGTCTAAAACATTAAATCTTCATATTTTTTTCTCTTTTTTTTGAGGGGATATACACATTTAAAGATTTTGAAATATGGAACTTAAGATTTAAGAAACCTGTAATTTTAATACAAAAATCAGCTTTTTCATTAAAAAAACATGTAAGGGCCACATTTGCTCACAAAAAATTTGCACCGTGTGAAAATTCATGTTAAGATAATGTAAAGCTGTGGTATAATTGGAATTTAAGTTAAGATATTTACGTGGGCTCCATTGAAACATGAAAAAGCACACAAACTTTGCATTTTTTCCATTTATTTATCAAATAGGGCTAATTAAATATAATTTATTAATTAATTAGGGTAAGGTCACAATTATACAACTTATGGTTACAGTCACAAATCATATATTAAATAAGTCACAAATTATGAGATTTCTCAATTACAAATTATAAAATTATTTGGTTGAGACTTAATTTTCAATCACAAATTTAAAATTGGGTAATTGGTGCAAAACGTCCCTACCTTTGGACAGTTTTGCGGAATTCATCATTACCTTTGATTTTTTGGCAAACTCATCCTCACCTTCACCTTTTTTCGAAATGAAAGTCTCTGTCATCCAATTTTGTTAAAACATCCATTAGTTGGCCAATAAAATCATATTTTGACCATTTTAATAAATGATAAAAAAGTCTTTTTCTATTATTCAATTTAGAATGATATAAAAATTAATTACTATTCATCATCTTCATCATCATTTTCTGTCGAATCCGCCCCCTCACACTTCCACTTCCACTTCCACTGCCACTGCCACCCAACGATCACTCTCAAGCCCGACATACCATCACCTTTTCAAGTATTTTTAGGCAATCAAAAATAGAAGTGGTCAATCGAGAGAACAAGAGAAAATTTTTCTTCGATAGGCTAAAGAATTCTCTTGTTCTCTTGATTTTAAATAGAATTGGAGATGTCAAGGCTTTGGGCAGATGCAATGTCATTTCTAGTCAATTCCATCTTCTTGTTCCCTAGGTGGATAATGTCATCATCAGAGTTGATTGCGTCATCTCCAGACTCCAACCACAATCCGGCCTCCTCCTTAGTTACCTCTTTTAGGTCCTCTACCGCTGATGAGACCCCCAATGTTTCTCCTCTCTCTTTCAGCGTCTTCTCTTGTCTCTTTAAGTCATTTCAGTCATTAACTCAACTTATTACTTCCTTGCCCCTCTGTCACTCAGTTTCATCCAATTTAGAAATTCAAATTTTAAACCTTTCTTCTGACCTTAAAGGCGTACTTGTCATTCCCCTACTCAGTTCATGAAGAATTTTAACGAAATTAAGCTTCTCGGGAATTAAATGCCTAGCTGGGAACTTAGGATTGCTGAAGGTATTTTGCTCAAACGGAAGGATGCTTTTGGATACAGACTGAATAACTGCTTTAAACTTGGAGCCTCTAGTGTAAATTGCATACTGGGTTGTCCAGAAAAAAATTGCAGTCATCTCCAGTTTTTATTTTGATTGTTTAAATTGTGAGTGAAAGTGAAGGGGAAGGGGAATCAATTTTCATTTTGTTTTATATTTTACATTGTTATATATATATATATATATATATCACGACTTATTTCTCGATCAAAAATCATAAAATTTATGGCTCACAACTAATTTCTAGGTCACAAATATTTGTTCACGACTTATTTTTGGTCACAAATTAAAAATTAAAGGCCACAACTTATTTTTGTTCACAAATTACAAATTTATAGGTCAAAACTTAATTTTCGATCACAAATTTATTACTTGGTCACATATCACAAGTGTTATAAGTCACGAATTAAGTCTCGGTCACATATTAAAAATGTAATTGGTCACAACTTCATTCTTGATCATGACTAATTTTTTGTTCACAAATTATCGATTCAATTGGTTGCAATCTATTTCTCAGTCACAAATCATGAATTTATAGGTCACAACTTACTTTTCTGTCACATATTTCGAATTTCATAAGCCACAACTTATTTAGTGATCATAAATTTCAAATTAATCAGTCACAAATTATTATTCAGTAAAAAATCACAAAATTAAAGTTCACAACTTATTTCTCGATCAAAAATATTTGGTCGCAGTTTATTTTTCGCCACAAATTAAAAATTTATAAGTCACAACTTATTTTTCGAACACAATTTTTAAAAATTAATTGGTCACAAATCTCGATTTGTTATGTCACAATTTATATAATTTTTTACCATAGTCACAAATTTATAGGTCACAAATTATGAAATTTCTCGATCACAAACTATATAATTATTTGGTCACGACTTAATTCTCGATCACAAATTATAAAATTATTTGGTCACGACTTAATTCTCGATCACAAATTATAAAATTATTTGGTCACGACTTAATTCTCGTTCACAAGTTAATAGGAAAACTTATTTTCGATCATAAATTATCAGACTAATCGGTCATAATTTATTATTCGGTCACTAATTACAAATATTAAAGGTCACGAATTATTTCTCGGTCACAAATTACAAAATTTAAAGGTCACGACTAATTTCTTGGTCACAAGTTATAAAATCATTTGATCACGACTTATTTTCAGTCACAAATTAAATATTTATCCATAGCAACTTATTTTTTTTTATCACATATTATAAATTTATAGGTTATAACTCATTTATCGATCACAAGTCAAAAAATTTACAGGTCACAACGTCTTTTCTCGGTCACAAATTATGAAGATTTGGTCATAACTTATTTTTCGATCACAATTTACCAATTTCTTAAGTCGCAACTTATTTTATCGATCATGATTCTTGAATTTTGTAGGTTGCAAATCTCAATTCTACACAACTTATTTTGCAGTCACAATTTCAAGTTAATTGGTCCCAACTTAATAAATTGTGAATCACAGTTACAAAATTTGTCGTAATATTAAACTTTTTATGTCACAATTTATTTATCATATATAATTGGTCACAAACAAGTTAATACCCCATCCCACCCAACCCTAACCGCTACTTCACTCAACCTTCCAACAACATTGCTTCCGACTACTGCACCATCGATCAACACCCACCTCACCACCACCACCCACCTGCATTGTCGCTGCTTCACCAAATGCGCCACCACCAATCACTACATCCAAACGGCACAACCACAGCGCCACCACTCTCCCCAACTCACCCCACCACCACTATGAACACCTCACCATTACCAGAATACCTCACATTCACTGAGCACTACTGTCAAAACACATCACCCAAACACCACACAATACTACCTCATAGCCAAGTGAACACCACCACCGCCCGACAAACAAGATCCACCACTAACTCCAAGAAACAGATCAAGTCATAACCCACCGCACCGCACAAAACATCCATAGACCATAGATACACCACGTGCGGGCGACGTCCAAGCTATGCTGTCACTGTATATGGCCGCTCAATGACGAAGATTTACCTAGAGCTCTGCTCGACTACTCCTTTTTGCCGAATTTGAGAAATCTGGTTGAGAAGTGAGAACCGGGTATGGACCGATGGTGGATAGTGTTTATAGGAAATGAATTTGATTTATTAATAGATTAAAAAAATCTTGAATTACGACCAGAGATTTGAATGAATTAGTGGTAAATTTTACTTTTGAAATGGTAAGTTAAAAAATTGTTGAGCATTTAATTTCCACTTTTTTGAGTCATCATTTTTCTCTAATTTGAATTTTTAATAAATCAAATGATTTTGTCCACAAATAAAAGTATCATCCATATGTTGCTACAAAATTTAATAGCATATGATGAAGATTGAAGTATAAAAATTCACAATATTTATTCAGATTCCATTGAAACCTATATGTACTGATGGAAGTTTTAAAACTATTTTAAATTTTTTTATTAATGAAGATGTGATATTTTTTCATTATATTTGTCTATCCTTATTTTAATAACTTTTCGATATTAACAAATATGTTGCATTTTTTAATACTTTCAGATTATCGGATTTTTGCTACACTATTTTGAATCACAATTGAAATTTTGTTCTCATGATTTAGAAAGGAAAAATATATCGACTTTATAATAAAAAATTAGACTAATAGTAATCATACGTTTCCAAATGTGCACGATAAAATTAAAATAAACTTCAAGACAAACAACAAAATTGAAGAGATTACAGATGACATCTCACTAAAATTATCAAATTTATGCATTGTTGAATTCTCACAAGCCCAAAACTTTGTTACAAGGGAAAAATACTTGATATTAATCTTTATTGACAAATTTTTTTGTTCTTTTTATAATACTAGTGGAGGTTCATACTTCATACGAGAGTAGTTTTTTAGGCAACTTTTTAGCGTTATGATAATATAATTTTGAAATATAAGCGTCAAAGAATAATATATATTTATAGAAATGGGACAAAAAGGTGAGTATATATAAACTTGGTAGGAAAAGAAATCAAAGTTCAAAAAATTTGTCACATGCAATTTTGTAAACTCATCTAATCTCCTTGTACAAATGACCAACAATCTATATTGGTCATCCTAGATGAGTTTCTAGAATTAAGCCATTTGAAACATTCAAGTGCAGCCTCCCTGACAATAAGTTTACCACAATACATTGGTGAAAAAATAATGGATGCTTATATTAATTAAAGTAAATTTGGAGCACAAGATAACAGTGGGGAGAGAAACAATGAGGTGATGTCTCATCATCTCCCCTACCAAACACCCCTACTTAATTTCAATGACAAGACAGAGAATTTCCTAACACCAGAAATTAAAGAAGACTAGGATAATATGTCAATATGCTAGTCACTGGAACTCGTATTTTTACTTCACTTCGGTAGCTTTACATCTTTGACATTGTGTAGTCCATGACATCCATGAGAAAATCTATATCAATGTGGTTAATGGAGCCATGTCATTGATTATGAAAACAAGGCACATAATACGAATAATCTGAATGGTATAGAAAACTAATCAACGTAGTCCTTGGTGAAGCATACAGGATGAGTGATCCTTAATACATTTCCGAAAAAGCCCCCGCTTTCCTATCAGGACTCCCATTTTTGAAAACAAGAGAAAGTTCTTTGATAAAAATTTCAGCACAAATACATGAAAGGTGGACATTGTTATTGGAATAGAGACAAGTTTGGCACCTTTCACCTGATCCATTACATGCAGAGTTTCAGCTTTAGCATGAGTTTTTAGCTACCGATTCGTTACAAGTTTCACCCCGAGGATTAGACCTCTTCCTCTCACATATCCAAAACCTGCACATATATACCAGTGTTTGGAAAACCGGACCAGACCGGCCGGTTCGACCGGGAAAACCGGGAACCGACCGGAAAACCGATCCGGTTCATCCCAAAAATCGGCTGGTAAAAAACCGGTCAGTTCAACCGGGAAACCGGTTGAAAACCGGAAAAAAACCGGCCGGTTCAACCGGTTTTCTTTCTTTTTCTTTTTTTTTTTGTTGTTTTAAGCTATTTTTGTGTATAATTTTATTTTTTAAATGAGTTAATATTAGTTTATTTGTAAAATAACTTGTTTTTTTTAGAATTTTTGTGATTTTTTAATAATTTTTTATATTTTAATTGAAACCGGTTCGACCCCGGTTCAACCCGGTTGAACCTTTTGACTCTTGACCCGTTGCCTTTTCCGGTTCGAACCGGTTTCCGGTTTTCTAAACATTGATATATACACCAACAATCAAGAGCTTATTTTCTAAGGAAAATTATATAAAAGATCAAAACATTTTTGTTCTTGTTGTCTTCGAATTACCTTAGCGTAAAATTGAAAACATATTAACAATAAACTAATTCCTCACAATCCAGTGTCCAGGTAACCTCTTCAAGAGTAATATTATCTGTGAAAATATGCATATGCATTTACAACATTAGGAAAGAAGACTTGCTCTCATATTTCTCCTTCAGGGAATTTAGACGCTACTTTAGGTGCAATGTGGTTAAAAGTACAAAAAAAGTCTTTAAAAGTAAAAAAATAAAATAAAATAAAATAAAATAAAATAAAATTGCACCAACCATTGATATGAACATGAATTATAGAATAAATAAACTAGTTTTTTGAGGAAATATAGTTTAGAGCAAGCAAGATGAGCATCAGCCTAAATGCATGAAATTCTATCAAAACTAATGGATTTTTATTTTATTTTATTTTTTGCTTTTCAGGTTTAGTTTATAACTTTTCCTCTTTTATTTTCTTTTCCCTCTTTGGCGTGACAATTTGGAGGATCTCAACTTTATCCTCAATTTTTTTTCTTTTAATGGTTTTAGTACTTCAAGGAAAAAATATCAATATGAGCATCATCCCTTAATTTAATGCATATATTTATACAAAAAATTGAATTCAGTTCACTTTTCAACTTCATTTTAACCTTGCCACCATTTAATTTCTTTTCCCTCTTTGGTGTGGTAGTTAGGAAGATCTCGAATTCAATCATTAATGCTTTATTTTCTTCATATGGTAACTAATGAGCACACAGATTTTACCTCCCTTGGGCATGAGTTGAGATGTATGCTTCATAAAAGCTTTAAGAAATGGCAGCTTCAAGACATTTAATGAAAGCCTCACATGAAAAATTGGAAAGATGCCCTTAAATGAACCCACAACTTAGCTGGCCTATGTCATAAGCCAAGTAAGTCGAGGCATAAACATCATAAAAGCTTTACCAAAAAACATTCAAGGTGTAAGCCTCGAGGCATTAGTGACATTAGTGAAGGCCTCACATAATGCATGTCTCAGGGCGTAAGATTCGGGCAAAAAGTTAGAAATGCCACGTGACTAATCTCTAGCAGAATATTGATTTATATCATGATACTTTGCCAATCTTATCTAAAACAGAACCAACAAAAGAAATTCATTCACTGAAGGGGACAAATGGAATACCACCTGTTAACTTATTTGTTATTGGCATTTCCTATTGTTCTACATGTTGTAATTTGAGTAAATTTAAGTTTAATTAATAAAACACACGTGTTTAGTAATTTATTAAATTAAATTAAATTACTAGATCACTATTTGAACTTGCAATTATATTTATCTCCGATTTTCGTTGGAATAATTATCTTGTGATATTTGGAGATAAATTGTGTCACTTATCTTTTATGATAAGAATTGTGATAATGGTATACTTGGGCTAGAATTCTATCACTTATCACTCTTGATAAAGACTCAAGATAAAGAATATCTTTTTTGGCCAAAAATCTTGCTGGCCGAATATCTTGGATCATTTCTTGAAGTCCAAGTTTATAACTTATGGTAAGATTTGTAAGCAACTTTGATTATCTTACCTTATTTTCACTTATGATAAGATTTTCAAACAATTTTGATTATCTTACCTTTATCTTCACTTATGGTAAGATTTGTAAACATCTTTGCAGCTTCAAAGAAAGCTTCTGAAGAGTGGTGGGACGCCAGCTCATAGTACATACCATAGAAGAATCAGGGAGTGATTTATTTTTTGGGTGTTTGATAAGTCTATGCATAGATTTATCCTGTAACTTAGATTGATCAGTGTAAAAACTTTTCTTATATAGTGATTGATTTTTGTCCGCAGGGTACGGGCACGTGAGTTTTCTTTGTTAGGATTTTTCCCATGTTAAGCTCAAATGTTGTGTTCTGGTCTCTTTACAATTCTGAATAATTTATTTAGATTGTTCACGTTTTATAATTCGGACGAATATGAAATATAAGGATTCATAAGGATCTGCGCTAAAACAAAATTTCATGTGTTCTGTTAATACTCAACTGTCCAGATCAATCTGTGACAGTCTGTTCATTTAAACATCAAATTTAGATAACTTTAAATTATCAATTGGTATCAGAGCAGGTTCACTTCTAGAAAGTGAGATCTGGTTGTCTAAAATGAAAAATTCTGCATCTCATATGCCACCTTTGTTAACCGATAATAACTATACATATTGAAAATTTCGTATGGAAATTTTTATTCAGTCTATTAATGAACGTTGTTGGACATCTGTCCATGAGGGTTACACAACACCCACTGTCATTGTTGGAGGTGTTGTAACAGCTGTATCTAAAAGTGCATATACTGCTGATGAATTAGCTAATGCAAATTTGAATTCAAAAGCACTTAACGCTATTATTTATCCGGTTGATCCAAGTAAATTTAGGCTGATTTCATTCTTAAGAACTGCCATGGAAGCATGGGATGCTTTGAGGGTAGCAAATGAAGGAACCAATGCTGTCAAAACCTCCAAGCTACAAATGATTACTCTTGAATCTGAACAACTATTTATGGATGAGCGAGAAGACTTCAAAAGTTTCTACGCCAAATTGAGTGATATCACAAACTCAGCTGTAGCCCTTGGTAAGACACACTCAAATGAGCAAATTGTACAAAAAATCCTTAGATCTTTACCAGACAAGTTCCGTGCAAAAGTAACAACTATTGAAGAAAGCAAGGATCTTTCAACCATGCAAGTAGAGGAACTTGTATGGTCATTAATGACCTATGAGTTAAATCTGGCCCGAAGAAAGAAAGACAAGAAACCAAGAATTGCTTTCAAAGCAAGCAGTGAAGAGTCAGAAGAATTTGGCGAAACAGATGAAGATGAAAGCTTTACACTTCTCACCAGACAATGTAAAAAACTCCTCAAGGGTAAACAAAAAGAAAGATATTCAAACCTTCAAGGCCAGAATAAAAAACAACAAAAACAATGGAGGAAAGACAATTTCCAACCCAGGAACAATGCTAATTCATTTGAAGTGAAGCCAAAGAACCGTATTCAGTACAGAGAATGTGAAGGATATGGAAACATCGCAGCAGAATGTCCCAACAATCTAAAGAAGGAAAGGTATGAATGATACATGGAGTGATGGAGACGCAGATGAATCAGAATCGGATTCAAATAAAAGCAATTTTGAAAAACAAGTAATTATCCTTACTGCTTTACATTTATCTAGTACTAAATCTTGATATTCATCTTATGTAGGTACTGGCTCAGATGAATCTGGATCATACACTGAAATTTTGAAGAAGGAACTTCAAAAGGTAGAAGAAAGGATACAACTGTTGCAAGCTGTGGCTGAACACAACAGGGAAAGTAATCTAGATGTATCTGTATTCCCAGATGAAGAAAATGATGAGGTAAGTAGGTTGAGTGCTGAACTTGCTAAAGCACAAGACATGATCAAGAAATTGGTACTTGGATCCGTTAGCTTGATGAAATTCTGAACCATGGGAGACCTGCTAGCATAAAAAGTGGACTTGGATATGAAGGTAATAAAACTCGTGAAAACAAGATGGTCTTTGTGAAAGAAACAGGATACGGGAAGCAGCAAAACATATTCTACTCAGATGCATCTACTTCCTACCATCATCAATTCAATGCTGCTAGAACTCAGCACTTACATCCAGCCAAGAACCATACAGGTAGAAAGTTTCAACCGAATCTGTACAAGCAAGATGAATCTGTACGTCAGACTAGCAAAAAATTTCAACCTCGTCAGAATCGGCAAGATACATCTGTCTTTCGGGTATTCTGTAATTTTTGTGCCAAACTTGGTCATGATGTATTTAGATGTTATGATTACTTGAAATTAATAAACTCAAACAAAAGAAGACTTGTAACTAGGCAAGAAAAGAGAATTATAACTAATGCTTATGTAGTTCGATTGAATTTTAGTGCCTTGATTCCTAACACCTGGTATTTTGATAGTGGATGTTCAAGACACGTGACAGGTGATCTCTCGTTTTTGTCACTTTGAAAAAGGTGAGACAGGTGTTGTTACCTTTGGTGATGGCTAAAAGGGTAAGATAGATGGATCTAGTATCATCAATATTAAAGGACTACCTACATTAACCAATTTTTTGTATGTTTTTGGGCTTAAGGCTAATCTGATTAGTGTAGGTCAATTATGTGATGATAACCTGTTTGTCCAATTTTCTAAAGATTATTGCAAGGTGAGCTGTGACAGGAACTCAAATCCATTGGAAAATGTCCTGTTTAAGGGAATTAGACCTAAGGACAAATGCTACACACTTGAAAGTCACATAACTTACAATTCTGTAAAGGCCAAAATCGAGAAATTATGGCAAAACCAGTCGAACATCTGAACTACCATGATCTCACAAAGCTATCTACGATGCAAGCTGTGAGAGGCCTACCCAATATTAAGAACATTCGAGATGGAATTTGTACTGATTTTCAAAAGGGTAAGCAAATAAAACGTCAACAAAGGCCAGGTATATCTCTCAACACCTCGTATTCTTGAACTTACTCACATGAATCTGATGGGTTCTATTCGAAAGGAAAGTATTTGTGGTAAGAGATACATCTATGTATGTGTGAAGATTTCTCCAGATATACCAGCGTTATGTTTATTCATGATAAATCTGATAACTTTGACAATTTTACTAATCTTTTTCAGAAATTAAGTAATGAAAAGGCTGACAAACAAGAAGTAGAGGCTGATTAGTTGGAGATTCAACCAAAACAGCAAGTTGAAACAGGAGAGGAACCACACCTAGCAAAAAGTCTGAATAATACTAAAGAATGTGACACGGATAAATTTGGATGTCCAGATACATCTGCATTTCTAGAGGCATCTGACTACCCAGATATACCTGATACTGTAGAACTGGAAGTGTCGAAAAAACTATCTGCTAGGATTCAAAAGGTTCATCCACTTGATAACATTCTCACTGATCTATCTAAAAGGAATGTAACTAGAAGAAAATTTGCTGCTGATATGGGAAACATCTCTCATATGTCACAGATTGAACAAAAAATGTCAAAGAAGCTTTGACAGATGAAAACTGGGTACAGGCTATGCAGGAGGAACTCAGCCAATTTGAAAGAAACAAAGTCTGGGAATTGGTACCATGTCCTAAAGAATGAAATGTAATTGGAACCAAATGGATCTTCAAGAACAAATCAGATGAACAAGGAAATGTTGTTAGAAGTAAAGCCAAACTTGTTGCTCAAGGTTATACCCAGATTGAAGGGATAGATTTTGACGAAACATTTGCTCCGATAGCTGGGCTGGAATCCATCAGACTATTTCTAGACGTGTCCTGCTACATTAATTTCAGATTGTATTATATGGACGTCAAAAGTGCCTTTCTGAACGGTGTACTTAATGAGGAAGCTTATGTAGAGCAACCCCAAGGATTCATAGATCCATCTCATCCGAACTATGTCTTTAGACTCAAAAAGGTTTTATATGGGTTGAAACAAGCCAAGAGCTTGGTATGAAAGGCTCACATCATTCTTGCTAAGTAAAGAATACAAAAGGGGAGGAACTGATAAAACTCTTTTCATTAAGCATCTGAATCCTGGACTAACTGTAGCTCAAATATATGTTGATGACATTGTATTTGGGTCTACATCTAAGTCCAAAATTGATGAATTTATATATACAATGAAAAGAGAATTTGAAATGAGTATGGCGGTGAACTAACGTTTTTTCTTGGTTTGCAGGTACAGCAGGATGAATCTGGTATATTCATATCTCAAGTAAAGTATGCTAAAAATATGGTGAATAAATTTGGACTTGAAGATGCAAAGGCCATGAGAACTCCCATGGAAACTACATTGAAACTGTCAAAGGATGACTCTGGGTAGGACGTGGATTCATCTCTCTACAGAAGCATGATTGAAAGTCTCTTGTATCTGATTGTTAGTAGACCAGACATATCCTTCAGTGTTGGAGTGTGTGCAAGATATCAGGCCAAACCTAAGGAGTTACATGTAGCGGTTGTAAAAGGATCATCAGATACGTAAGTGGTACATTGAGTTATGGAATCTGGTTTACTAAGGCACTACTGCCCTTCTTGCAGGATATTCAAATGGAGACTAGGCTAGGAATGTGGATGATCAAAAGAGTATATCTGGAGGATGTTTTTACATTGGAAACAACTCGGTGGCGTGGGTAAGTAGAAAAAAAAAATTCAATGTCCCTTTCCAACACTGAAGCGGAGTATATTGCAGCCGGTAGTGATTTATTTCTTGAGTGTTTGATAAGTCTATGCGTAGATTTATCTTGTAGCTTAGATTGATGTGTAAAAACTTTTCTTATATAGTGATTGATTTTTGCCCGCAGGGTGCGGGCATGTGGGTTTTCCCTATTAGGGTTTTAAGCTCAAATATTGTGTTCTTGTCTCTTTACAATTCTGCATATTTTATTTAGATTGTTCACGTTCTATAATCCAGACGAATCTGGAATATAAAGATTCATCTGGATTTGCACTAAAACAAAATTTCATGTGTTCTGTTAATACTCAATTGTTCGGATCAATCTGTGACAGTATGTTCGTTTAAACATCAAATTTAGACAACTTTAAATTTTCATTACCATCATCATCGTCACTGCTATTCCAGTAACAGGGTGAGGTCAGTGGGGTCCCATTTTCCAGCTGTTCAAAAGACCTTTGTTCCACCAATGTTTCTGAGGCTAGCTAGAACTGTTGCTACCCAATAGAAGCCCCATCCAGTGACTTTGACATCCCTACTCCTCCAGACTCCTCAGTAGAAATCTCAGTCATTTCCTTCTCTTTCCAACTCTAACTACTCTTCCGCTATTTCATCCTATGAAATAAGAAAAAATAAGAAAATTCATATGAAATACCTTTAAAATATGTAGAAACAAAACCTTAAATCAATAAATTTGACAAAAAAAGGCTGGAAGAGGCAACTTCATAAACCTAAATTGCAAGAATGAGAAAACAAACAGACAATAAATTCTAATCAAAGATAAATTTGAGTTAATATAAATACCTTATTCTTCCAAATGGCTAGGTCCTTCAAAGAAATAGGCTTTACACTAATCAACCCAAAGGTCCATGTTCCTTCCAAAACCTACATAGTATCCATTTCATTCAGCTTGAGTCAGAAATAAATAACCCTTAGTAGCCTATTCGAAAAGATTTTATGACCGTAAAAGTTATCATATAAGATTAGATGATGTCATAAGCAGCATAAACATGAAATGGCTCGAGGAGGGAAATTAAGAAAAATTTCTTATGGTCTTCTAAATTAATTTCCTTGGTTAGAAAAAGTATAGTCAATTAATACAGTGTAATGTAAATATCCATTCGTGCTCTAAGGCCATCATAACTAATTTGGTTGACAGCTTGCTTGTTTGTCTTGATTGTCCTTTTTGTCAAAAAATAGTGTTAGGTAATTGTTCAAAGCTCCATCATATATATGAATGCACAAATAAAATTGGACTATCTATATAGAAGGTGATTGATGTTTGCTTTACTATCAAGAGTCAAATAATGATCTAGAAATTGCCAATTGTAATATATGATTGGATCAAACTATGTTATGTTGTTAATGCTCGGTTTATTGCTAAGATGGATATTAGAAAGGCAACAATTTCTAGAGCTAGATTGGTCAACTATACTTCAAATTTGATAACTCAATAAACAAATAGAAGTACAACAATAAAATTACCCGTTTCAAAGAAGATTGTGGTTGGAGAACGCCATCACTAGATCATGGGCAGATTTGTGCGAGATTTGCTAGAGCCACCGCCGTCGATGATGGAAAATGTCTAAATATACAGGAAGCTGCTCCTTTGTCTCGCGAAGCTACTGGTGGAAATTGGAGTTAGAAAGATCGACTACAACCAAGGATTTTTGTGAAATATAACTGAAAATATCAGATGAAACTACATCGCTAAGTGCAAAAAGAAAAAAGAAAAAAAATCAGTCATTTTACCGGGAGGTGGTCGACGGCGATAAGATTCAGCAAAAAGGACGAACAAGTTTGAGTTTGGACCGGTCGAAGTCAAGATTTCATCCTTCATTCCTAAACAAATTGCAGAAATAGATTGGACTTCAGACCAACTGAAACTGAAGAATACTTAAATCGAAGTTGGAGGTTACTTCAAATCGAAATTTGTGGTTCTAATTCATGGTCTAGATAAGGGAATGACGAAGTAAAGGAGGAGAAAAATTGACCACACCGTCTTCAGGAGAAAGAGAAAGCGGATTACGAGCTGGGCTTCATAGTCGTATCGTAAGGTTGCACTGCGTCCAGTGGCGGACGTTGTATTAGTAGGCACACGGATGGTACGGGTCTCTGAAAAAAAAAAAATTGGTAAAAAAAGATCAAAAAACAAAAAAAAAAAAAGTAATTGAAAATATTCAAACCTCAAATAAATAAATAATTATATTAACTTTATACACTTATAATATAATTAGCATAAATCACATTGTCTCCAAATATTTTTTTTTTTTGGTAAGAAGAGATCGAAGTATGAAAAAGTACTTGAAAATATTCAATTCCTGATGTGATTCGAAGTGCGGAAGAAACGTCGGAAAGTTCCGAACTCAGGTTGATGTTGGACGGATGAATCATGACCAAATATTCACGATGCGATGGCTCGACGATGCGGAATAAAGAACCACGACTTTACACTGTTTGATCTTCAAAGCTCGTCGAACCTGCTGAATTCTTGTTTTTGCTTGAATATTTAAATTTTCCCATCAAGCCTGCTATGATTCGTATTATCGGAGTTCTGAATCACATCAATCCCCAAATAAATAAATAATTATATTAACCTTGCACACTTATAATATAATTAGCATAAATCACATCTCCACTGCCCATGACTCCACTTTCATATGTGCAATATTTTTATAAAAAAAAAATTATATGTAATGTATCATCTTCAAAGTGATGAGTCATGAGTGCACTGCAAAGGTGCACTATTATATTTATATCTTAATAAATCAAATTTGAAGATTAAAACAAAAAAGTTACCTTACTTACCAAGTTTTGTAATCAGGCAGATGCAAAAGAAGAATAAGCCCCCCCCCCCCCCCCCCCGAAAAAAAAAAAAAAATCAGATTTTTACTGGAGAACATGTCCCGACAGGCCCCACTGTGGGTCCATCAGTGATTGTGTCTATGGCTTGGACATGGAGGCAGTTGAGGCGGCGAGTGAGGTTGGAAGGGGGAGAAATATGTGGTTTTTGGGTTTTTATCTACCTAAAACAGAATTCTTGGAAGAGGAATAGGAAGAAAGGAGAAATCAGTGTTTTTTTGTACAAAAGGTAGAGAGAAGACTTATTTGTGTGCGCAGTGGGAGGAAGATATTAGTGTGCCGAACTTTATCAATTAACCAGTTCACCAAATCGGTTCAAGTGTGAAAATTTTTGTATTTATCTTGGCGGTACGTTGCAATTTCTATATTTTGGAGAGAGAGAGAGAGAGAGATTTTATTGAAAAATACTATTTTATTTGTGAACCACGGTTGCCAAACCAGTTTGATTTCCAAGTGTGAAAGCTCTTGTCACGAAATGAACTGTAATACATGAAAGAGCCTCTTATAATAGGAGTATTTCAAATATCATATAAATAAAACCCATCATTTATTCTCAAATATTATCAATGTTATTCTCAACGTAAAACTCTTATTTACTTTTATCAAATAAGTGAGTATAGTCAAAGTTTTGATTGAGAGAGTAAAATATGGTCTTGAAAACTTTGAGTAAATGTTAAAAATTATTAGATTTTCTTAATTTTATTTATCTTACATTTTTGGCAAATTTTCTTGAGAAAAAGCTCGAAATTTTTATTAGACATAATAATTTCTAAAAAATACGAAAAATATCATAAAAATTTAAGAAGTATCAAATTGTGATACTTTAACACGTAAATTTGAGTAAAAAAAACAGAATTGGAAGGAAGTAAATTTCAATTTTTATATCACAAGTTGAGTATTTTAGTAAATGTCCAGCTATTGAACTTATTCCATAGCCCATTCGATAACATCAAGAACCATATTCGAGGAGATGAATTATAATAACAATAAAATATTTTTAACGTCTAATAAAATCAAAAGAATATTCAAATTAATAACAAATCCATTACCTTTTCTTTGCTCATATTTAATTGAAGCCATAAGGGACCGCGTGCAGTTGTAAGGAAATTAACTTTTAGCGGAACCATTACAATTCTTTAACTTTAAGCACTTTCCATGGATAAATAATACTTGAAGAAAGACTCGGACTCTTTATCGAGTAAAATTAAAGCCTTCTCCTTTAAGGTAAGATGCCACTTTCAAGCTCTTAATTCTCAGGCTAAAGTACCTCAATTATCGATAATCACTGAGAAGCGGTTCGATGATCATGAACGGTATTAAAGTCCGAAATTTCATCAAAATCACCAACACTTGGATTTCAATCAAAATTAACTATTTTATCGCCCGCTACCATTTGCTCCATTAAATTTTCAATGTTATACTTGAAAAAGGCTCATTTATCGATTTTGCCAAAACCCCCCCTAAATTGCTTGAATTGCTAGAAGGAAAAAATACACAAACTATGTAATTATAATACCACATTTTAAATATAATGAAATAAGATTAAAACTTTGAGCATCACCTTGCATATAATATAACTAATAGCAATTTTAATTTGTCCACAATGGGCCAGGCTCCACTTGAAAGTCACTCCCCATCCCACCCTACCCTACTAGGAGGGAACAAATAAATTGTCAACCCGTTAAACCGAATCAAACCGTAACAAATGATTTGATTTGGTTCGGTTTCAAATGTGAAGTAGTATGGTTTGGTTTTGAAAATTTTCAAATCATTTAAAACGGTTTGGTTTAGGTTTCAATTGTTGAAATTGTTGTTCGAAACCGCAACCTGCCAAGTTTTACACAAATTATAAAAAATGAGTGCAGGAATAGCTTATCAAATTCAGATTGTTATTGAAACATTTAAGTCATTTTGAGTGTTGTTTTGATTTCTTTTTCTTTAAAAATGAGTTATAAAATAACTTTTATCAAAATTTGGACGTGTTCTTGAAAGATTTCTAGCATCTGTCAATTGCAAAAAAAAATGTGAGATTTTTTTCAGGAATAAAGCTATGCGTTAATCTATGCCTGTTTGATTACTCTTATAAGTAGTCCAACTCCATTCTCAATTAGAACTATTAAATGTTGCAGATAAGTTAAAATGAGGCATGCAATTTTCATTGAAGAACTTTATAAATAAATTATAAGAGAATTCATTATGACACATATTTATAGCATACTGAATAGAAGAAATACTCTTACAGTAACAAAGTTTGTTGTCTTTTATTTATATGAGTGGTTCTAAACAAGTAAATCTCATTTGTAGTTGCAACATGTCGGAGTAATCCACTTACCAATATGAGTTGCATCTTAAAATAATCAAGAATATCTTTTGACGTAATCTACGTAATGGTTCGTAGGTATTTCTTAGTTATACTGAATAAAAGAAATACTCTTGCGGTATAGTTTGTTGTCTTTTATTTATATGAATGGTTCTAAACAAGTAAATATCATTTGTAGTTGCAACCTGTCGGAGTAATCCCCTTACCAATGTAAGTTGAATCTTAAAAAAATCAAGAACACCTTTTGACGTAATCTACGTAATGGTTCGTAGGTATTTCTTAGTTATTGACCACAAAGTTGGTGTTGATCATTCACTCAATATTATGTATCAATTACGAAATCTGTGATCTTTGCTATTGATAGATTAATCATTCATTCTTGCATCATTGTACAAGAATGTGGCTTCGTTTGGAATCTACTAATTTATTTAATTGCAAACCGGGGTTTGAAACCGTACCAAACCGAAAAAAATAGTTTGGTTTGGTTTGAAAAAATTTCAAACCTTTTGAAACGGTTTGATTTGAAATTTTGCTACAAATCGTCCAAACCAATCCGTGTTCACCCCTACACCCTACCCCAATCTTCCATATTCAGTGCATCGGACTATGCATCATCACCTACGACACCACCCACCTCACAACCACTATCGTCACCGTCGTCGTTTCCACCACTACCATCTCCGACGTATTGTCAACTCCATGCACAACCACCACATTCGCCACCATCTCCGACACACTACTACGATACACCTTGAATATTATGGCTGCTTTCGCCGCACACTCCTTCACCCAAAAATCAACAAACTCAACTAATTAAATCATAAAAAAAGTCGTCTATTTTCAGAATTTGGAATCCTTGAGAAGAGGAAGATCTAAAATATATATTAAGTGTGACCAATTCTTTTGAAAATGTGACCTGTTGAAATTGATACGTGACTAATAAAAATGACACGCGACTTGTGAACTGTTACTTGTGACTTGCAACATATGAATTGTGACACATGACCTTAAATTACAACATGTGATCTGTGAACTATTACTTTTAATATGCAACACAAACTATGACATGTGATCTTAAAATGCGATATGTGACTTGAAATATGAATCGTGATATGTGACTATGACCCAAATTATTATGAATCGTGACATGTGACTATGACCCAAACTATTAGCCCCTGCTTGGCCCCCATTTTTCAAAAATCAAATTTATTCAACACTCAATCTCAACCATTCATTTTAGTCAAACCCACTATTTTTTACTTTTCAAACAATTTTTAACCCCACATTCTCCCAAAAATATTATTCAAAATCAAAAAATTTCCCAAGAACTAGGGGCCAAACAGGGGCTTAAGTGTGACCAATTCTCTTGAATTCGTGTTATGCAAAAATTGATATGTAACCAATAGATTTTATGACTTGTGACCAATACATGTGACCTCCAACATATGTACTATGACATGTGACCTTAAAATATGATATGTGATCTGAATTATGAATCGTGACTTCTAACATGTGTAATGTGACCTATGATCTATGAAGTGTAACATGTGACTTGTGACCTGTGAACATATGAAGTGTGGTATATGACTTGAAATACAATTTGTTACTTGTGAAGTGAAATGATTTGATGAATGTTACCTACGATATACACGTGACTTCAGCATGTGACATGTGACTTTTTATGTATCCCCAGGGACCACCAATAAACAACTGTCATCTCATCACCACCACCACCACCACCACCACCACATCTTATCAGCAACCTTCCACACCACACCACATAAACATCAAATCAAACAAACCACCACACACCATCGCCTCTCACCATCACTACCACCACCATCGTTTCAATTTGATTTTAAATCCATGTTCAACTGCAGTGGATTATTACCTTAGCCAACGCTCCACCGCACCACAAATCCACCGAACAACCGCTACCTCAATCCCCCACATGTAACACTCCAATTTTAGAACCCTAAACCTCGACGTGTTAACTTCCGTTCACTTTATATGCGGAAATAAATCATTTTAAACATTAAAATTTTCATTTTCATTTTCATTTTCATTTTTCTATTGTAGAATCCCTTATAAATTTCAATAGTCTCTCTTATAAATTGGATTTAGCTAACCTGTAGAGGGGCATTACAACCAATATAATGATTTAAAAATAAAACCAACAGCTTAATTAACATCCAACATCAACCCCCAACTCCTCAACATAACAAACTTAACAATAAACTTGATCTAACTAAATAGGAGATTAACAAACTATTAAGGATACATAAATGATTTATTAAAATCAATTCCAACTAAACAATCCAGCCTCTATTTGGAAAACCCCAAAAAAACATGTTTTTAAAAAACACAATTCTCCAAATCACTTTTCAAACACACATATTTTCTCTCAGCACTTTTCAACCAAACATCTTACCACGAAAATATAAAAAAAAACATAGTTTTAAACACAAAATTTTTAATAGACAGTTCCTAAAATAATGGACGAGTACTTGAATATGATAAGAAGAAGCATAATAAATTTCTTAATTAAACTTTTAAAGAATCAAAATTGGATACTCTACGAGTCTGCCACCAAGCACTCTATTCTGATCATTTAGTTTTCATCACCTGAATTGTGGGGGAAATTGGTTGAGCTAAAGATTAGTAAGTAAAATTTATACAGTCGATGCATGCTAATGACATGAAATGCTTTAAAATTTTGAAATATGTATCCACATTCAATTTAACTTTTCAAAAATTTCACTTTGACTTTTCAAATTTTCGTTTCGCATGTGTTTGATTCTAGTTAAAATGAGTTTTTTTTAAAATGAATAGTGATTTTTAGAAGAATATATGGTTGAAATTTGGTTGAAAAATTAAATATTATAGGCTTGACTTTTAATAGATGGTTAAGATTGAGTACTATAGAAAAATGGGAAACATTTAGTGAAAACCAAACAAAGGCTTCATTTCCATCATGAACTCAATGGCGTATCTTCTAGCCAATCAGAATGTAGTGGGCCATTGTCTTGTTTGGAACCAGGTATCTTTTACCAGTAATACTGCAGAGCGGTCAACATTTACTTTTCCTAAACTTACCTCCCCTCCCCGTGGTTGGGAGGGGAGTTAAAATTCTCGCCCCTCACAGGGCGGGTCCCACTGCCTCACCCCCCACACACAAGGGCGGGGTTTTTTGTTACCCTTCCCGTCACATTTTCGTTCCTTAACATTCACTTTTCCATCGTAAAATGGTTTAACATTTCTCGTTGGGTACGTTGATCCCCCATGCCCCATTTTTCACTCACACATTTCATAGTATAGAAGTACGCTCATTTCTTTCTTAAAACTTGGGATACATAGTTTTTGAACAAGACTTGTTCCACGTTTTTCATTTAAAAACATTTAACTTTCCAATATCGATGATGATGCTTGCTTTTCGATGCAATGACGTGATAACATCCATGCTTGAACATTTCATTAAACCATGCATACTTGTATAAGACAAACGAAAGCATTAAAAGTAGATAAATTGCAAGACTGTCACTTAAACACATTAATTCCACATTAAAATTTAACCTTGATGAAAAATAGGGTAAATTTACTTACCTGGTGTGTTTATTATTTACCATTCTTTCTTAGTTAGCAAGTTGATGTATTCTTAGTTGTCCGCGACGAAAATGTGCCCAAATATCTTAATTATTCTCATTCATCAATAAAATATAATTTCTAACTCAAAAATTCTAACAATTTCACAAATTATAAAATAACAATTTATTGAAAATTTACCCAAAAGGTAACAATTTTCATAAATTTCAAAAATCTGAAACACACACACACAGACACCCACACCCCAAAAAAATGAATTCATAATTAAAATTCGAAATCAAAACTAAATTCATAATTTATTTTCATAAATTAAACAAATCTAAAATTACAAGATTTCAACCCAAAATTAAACTCAAGCCATTAAATAACACAATTTAAATTCATACCCTTCAAATTTAAAAATTAGCCTATTAAGATTCTAAAAATATATGTACGTGTGTGCATGTGCTGTGTGGGTGCGTTGTGTACGGAGGTGCAGTGTGTGCGATTTGTGCAAAACTATGTGTGTTGTGCGTGTGTTTTGTGCATGCGTGCATGCGAGAGTGCGAAGGGGAGGAAAGTCCCGCCTAAAGGCAGCAGGAGAGAGAACATCAAGAGTGAGGCTGTAGAGTGGAGGAAAATGGAGGGGTATAGAGGCATGGAGAGAATGAAGAGAGAGTGTGAGAGGGTGAGGGATGGGTTTGAGAGTCTAGGTTTAGATATTAATTTTGGTAATTTGCAATTTAGTCCCTCAATCCCTTAAGTTTTGCAATAAGGTGCACAATTTTCAATAAATTACAAAATTACCTAAATCTTTTTTCCCAAATTTCAATTTAATGCATATTGGCCATTCACAACTTAGTTAAATAGAATTAGCAAGCTTAGGTAATAAAGTAAACAATTATAAACAGAATTGTATGTAAACAAGTTATAAATGTTTTAATTAGCACATTGATCATGACGGCGTCCAAGTCCTTCCATTGCAAAATAAGTCAAGTCGTTAACAATAAATTTTTTTAATTAAAAGATTTATAATAACATTAACAGAATAATTATGTGAAAATTTAAAATATACGTAAAATGAAGAAACGATATTACAATTCCTTACCACCTAAAACAAATTTCGTCCTCGAAATTTGAATTTAACAAAAAGATGTGGATTTTTCACATGCATTTCTTCCTTTTATTCCTAAATAGCCTCTACTACTACATGATTCCTCCAAAGGAATTTGACTAATGTTACCTTCTTCCTCAGTTCCTTATATGTCGTCTCTAGAATTCTTACAGGTAACTCCTCGTAATTCAAATCATCACGAAGATCCAGCAACTCATAATTGAGAGAATATGATAGATTTCCGGAATATACTTCCTCAACATTAAAACATTAATCACATTGTGTACCCCAAATAAATTTGGTTATAATATAACCTGATAAGCTAGGTTACCCATCATTTTTTGTATTTCAAAGGGGACAAATATCATTTCTTTTCGTATCTCATAACTCCTTTTATGGGAGCTACCTTAAAAAGACCATATCACCCGTAGCAAATTCTAATGACTTCCTTCATAATTTTTTGCTTCAGATCTTCGTTAGGGACCACCAATCTACTATCGTGTCGAAGGACACCATTTGTAGTGATAATAGAATTAGTTTACTTTCCCTCAATCACTTCAGTAAGAATTTTAAATATTCAGGGGTTCTCAGATTGCAATGTTTTGATCTTCTCAATAATTTTCGGCTCTATAGTCATGCTGGAAAGATGACTTGCTTTTAGGAACAATCTCAAACTCAAACCTTTGGATATTTGCAAACAGTTGTTTTTGAAAGACGTGAAAGGCAGCCATTGTTCCATAACACTTTTTGCTAAGTGCATCAGCCACCACATTAGTTTTCCCATGATGATAGAACATGAGTGAAGAAGTATTTGAGGCTCTTATGGTCGTTGTAGATCTCACATTTAACCCTGTAAAGATAGTGCCTTCGTATCTTTAATGCAAACAAGAAAGATGCCAACTCGATATCATGAGTTGGGTACTTCTCATACTCCTCATTTCCCTCAAAGTGTAGGCAATCAACTTGCCTTGTTACATTAGAACATAATCGAGTCCTTTCAATTAAGTACCACTGCAGTTGACCAACTTTTCATTACCTATGGGATTTTTAGGATTGGGAACAGTTGTCAATAATGTCTTTGACTCTTCAAAGCTTTGTTCACAATTCGAGCTCTACTGAAATGTTGTATCTTTTATAGTTAGCTTAGTCAAAGGTAAGGAAATCCTTCGACATAACTTCGGCAATAACCAGCTAATCCAAGGAACTACAGACTTCCTTAACATTAGATGGAGTCAGCTAGTTTTGAAGTGTCTCAATCTTACTTAGGACAACCTCAATACCTTCCCATGATACAACATGCCCTAAGAATGGAACCCTCTTTTTAAGGTTATCAAATAATTTCTCTTCTCTAATTTTTTTTAGTACCATCCTTAAATATTTTCCACGTTCTTACTTACACTGCAAGTAGATCAATATGTTTTCGATGAACACTATGACAAATTGATCTAGATATTCTTTAAACACTCGATGCAATAAGTCCATAAATACCACAAGGTCATTCGTTAACCCAAAATACATCACTAAGAATTCATAATGCCTATATCTAGTACGAAAAGCTGTCCTTGGAATGTCCTATTCTATGACCCTCAGCTGATCTATCTTAGAGAAATACCCTGCCTTGTACCTTGAAGCAGATAAAATAGATCCTCAATTCTTGGCAATGGATATTTATTCTTTATTGTCACCCTGTACAACTCTTTATAATCCATGCAAAGTTTCATGGACCCATCTTTCTTCTTCACTAATAGTAAAGAAACACCCCATGGTGAAAAGCTGGGTCGAATAAAACCCTTGTCCATGAGATCTTGTAGTTACTCCTTGAGCTCTTTAAGTTTCACATGTGCCATTCAATATGGTGCATTGGATACTGGGACTACTCCAAGCACTAAATCAATGACAATTTCAATCTCCCTTTTAGGTGGTAGATCATAAAGGTCGCTAGAAACATCTTGATATTCTCAAATGATTGAAATTTGTTCGAGAGAAGTGTATCTTAGGCACTTTAATTACTACAAATAATAGGATTTACAACCCTTATTCACCAACTGACATGCATTCATCGCTGATACTATTGAGATAGAAGATTTCATCTCAACCTTTTGTTTTGAGGTTTAAACACCACATTTTTATCATGACAATCGATTGAAGCAAGGTACCATGATAACCAGTCCATTCTCAATATGACATCAAAGTCGTAGATATTCAGTGTTATGAGATCTGCCATCCACTCCTTCCCATTCACTGAGACCGGGTAATCTCTCAATCTATATATTGAGTTTAACAATGCTCCAAATGGTGTTGACATAAAAAGTTGGGTATCTAATTGTTGTTATGGATAATCCAATCTTCCAATAAATGAAGGACTAACAAATGAATGAGCGGTCCTGGAATTAAACAGAACAATTGTGAGCTTGCTACATACATATTTAGCACCTATGGAAGGATGTATATGTATGTATATGTATGAAGATAAATCATATTAATTTACAAAAATGTCTGGTAGTAAATTGTATGTACCTGACACTACAGTAAATGCATCTTTAGCTATCCTCTTAGACATGGCATAGATTCGTGCCTGATTAGACTTCATTTTCTCTCTATAGTCCTTAGCTACATGTCATGGCTTTTCATAGTTGTAGAAGACACCCTAACATTCAGCGACAAGATTTCCAGACTTCCCACACCTAAAGAATAACGCCTTGCTTTGAAGAAACTCCTCAAGATGTCCCTTGCAACACTTCAGGAAAGTCACTCTTTGTTGCTTGTTTGGATGGTGATTCTGATTATTACCGTGATCAATCTTTGTTTTCTGACTGTTGTTACAACCTCCCTTAGAATTTCAACCCTGAGCTTCTGGATAAATGATGGAATTCTCTTCTCTTCTCTATTCATAAGTAGTGACCTTTCCACCAAGAGAGACTTGTTGATTACCTCTCGATAAGTGGTGAGTTTAAAAGGAGTCACCGCTTGTTTAATTTGATGTTTAAGTCCCTCCTCAAAGCGTCTCATCCTACTATCTTCGTTAGCCACTAAGTCTGTAGTAAACTTAGACAATCGTGCAAACTTTGCCTCATATTTTGCAAATAATCGATTCTCTTGCTCTAATTTTACAAATTCCTTTTCATTTTGCTGGATGATGCTCTTGGGAAATATTTTTAATAGTAAGCTTCAGTAAACATTTCCCAAGTAAAAAGATCAATATCATTTTCATGTTGGTGTTGAGCCATCAACCACCAGTCGTATGCATCGCCCTGGAGATATAAACAACAAAATTAACCTTTTCCTCATCAGTACATCACATAAATGTGAAGGCTTTCTTCATCTCATTCAACCATTTCTCTACCTCAAAAGGTATAGTAGTACCAACAAAAGGCGGTGGAGACAACCTCTTGAATTCTGAGACTCTCTCGTGCCCTCTTGTATCTTTACCTTTAGGCTGATTGGCTTGTCCCAAAATTGTCAACGCTTGCATGAATGCCTCTATGGTCATTGGAGTGTGTGGAGGGGCAGTGTCATTGTCATTCCCTCCATTTTGAGTTTGAGAAGTTCTCCCTTTAGCGTTGTTAAGTGTAGTACGGGCCATTTCTAGATAGAAATATATCAAGCTCAAAAGTAATACACATATTAATGTGAAATAAATTTCAATATTGTAAACATTAAGTAGCATTTAATAACTTAATCATAAATTAACCTCACCAAATGATCGAGGAAGATGCACTTGAGGCATGACTTAGTATCGAAGAAAGACGTGAAATAATTAATAAGGACAAGATTTCAATTTTCCCTTATTAGAGAGGAAAGAACTTTGGAATCAGGAGCCAAAAAAATATTATTTCAAGAAATATAGGGGTAGAAGAAGAAAACACATTAGAAATATCAATTATCTACATTTCAATTTTGACATCATGCTTTGAAACATATGAGGTACAAAAACAGTTTATATGGGTTTAACTTAACCAAAGAAATGTTTCAATTAGATGAAAGACAAGTGAAAGATTTACAAATACTGAAGACGAGGTTCACTAAAAAAGTGTCCTATCATTTTGGTTTTCCTTCACATGCAAGTGAGAGGAAAAAATCTTTGTAAATGAAAACTCAATTTTCAAATCATTTAACTTTCACAAAAGAAAAATAAATACGATTAGAGTCTAATAAATTGAGGTTTGTTTTGTCATCTTGAATAACATGATGACTGAGTTTAAGGATATTCTTGAGTTTAATCAAGAACGATACTAATTGATTATATTGTAAGACCACGAAAAATGAGATATAGATCTCAAGTTTAATTTGTGTACTGAAATGAAGGGAAATTAAGATTTTAAATATTCAATATACTAACAAGTGGGTAATATAGAATTCCAAAACTAAAAAATGACAGGAATATCAAGAGATGCAATTGAGATGGCAACAATCGGACGATCCAGAGACATAATTGAGATGAATAGAGATACAAAAAAATGGATTACAGTACAATGTCTTATCTCAGTCAAATATTTATTAATGAATAAATTTTCATTAATGAAACCAATGAATGTCGAGTTAATAGAAGGTCCATATAAGAGTCAAATATTTATTAATGAATCAATTTCATGAAAATGGATGGATTTCGAGTCAAAAGGAAGTTTACGTAGGGTCAATATTCAAAACTTTCGACATCTAAAAAAAATAGATATTTAATAAGGTAGATCAAGAATGGGATCTTCGGACTTAATAAATAAATGAAAACTGGGTACCAAAAATAGTGTTGTATTAGAACAAGTTTCATTGCTATTGTAATAGATATTACAACATAAGATTTGAGCTCGTAGGAATATATTTCGATTCAATGAAGTGAAAGATCACAAGCAAATAAGATCAAGATTTTAAATTTTCTAAGCAAAACAAATTCTGAATTCTCCTTATATCAAGGAGAACCAATAAAAATACTTTTAGATGAGATGGTGGCAAGGGAAGAAAATAAATTAAAGCAACAAAAAATAAAAAATACATTATGTTAACGAAGTGAAGAAAAATAAAGTTCGATAAGGGTATTGTAGTGACTATTTTACGAAGAGAAAGAGTTGGCTTTTCTGTTATATTTGATGAGGACCAATGAGAATGACTCAATAATCTTGTATAAGTATGATGCACTATGTATCTCAAAGTACATTATAATTAGAGTGCAGGTGAATATCATGGAACAACACGATTATCAGCACAATATCAATGAGAACGATATGGTTGGATATATCATTACCGTTGATGTTACTAGCCATTATCATTTTAGTTACACCATAGAATAACTCAACTGATGCACATCTTACATTGTGCATCTTAACATTGGCTGCAAAACATTATCCGGATTCACGCTTCAAGAGATATATATGTTTCCTTAATGTGAGATGTAATTTAGTAAAGAACTCCAAAAATTTCAAGAATAAACTCGAGATTGCCTAGGTATCAAAACATATATCTCTTATTCTTAAGCCAAGAATTCTCTGTCCTTCAAGTGTCGATTTCAAGTTCTTGAGTGTTAATGCCTAACGGGAATAAATATTCTCAAAAATTCTAAACTCAATCAAATTTTCGATATATCTTCTCTATTTTAAATGTTTAATTGATAATAAGTTATACACTTGAACTTTTATTGCTCATCGCAATAAAAGAAAGATCGATATATCAAGTGATAGAACCTACTACACGCCATCACTTTTAGTATATATATTTCACTAGATCGTCCAAATTCCAAATATTTTATAACAACGTACATTCTTTGGCTTGTGAACTTCTTGTTCTATCAACGAACTTTGATCCAAGATATCACACTTATCTCACTATCTTTACAAACATCCATGCCATATTTTATCTTGCAGGTTCTAACTTTTCTAAGTTGAACTGCCAGTTCAAGTTTATCTCAAGATATAAAATATATTTCGATGCATATAAATTATCCCATTATCTCAATGCAATTGTCAAATTGGAATTTCACATTTCTCACATATAACAAGTAATAACTTATTTGGTTGGTTTAACTCCAAATGACTGTCGGATATGTGTGCACAGGGTAGTCTTCCGAATCATTTAGGATGCTCTTTCTCATCGGCTGACTAGGGTTGGAAGACCTGTGAACATGTATCAAATTTAGCTATGCATCAGAATTCTTATATCTTGAGATGTCACCATCACCAACCTATAGCAATTTGAAGTAGAGTATATGACCAAAATAATTACAGAAATAGAAGCAAGGTGAACAGAATGATACACAAAAGGAAGAAAGGAATAAATTTTGAGTTCTATATAATCTATCTTTTGCATAAAAATATTTTTCAATTACCATTTGTTCTTTCTCTAGCTTTAGTTCCTACTTCCCCTTCTCTTTCTGATGTGATCCAAAGCTCGAATACAAGTCCTCAAGCAACGATGGAAAAAAAACACGTTCTTGGCAAGTAAAGAAGCAAGTTTCATGTTGGACCCGAGTCCGGAAGCCAAGTGGATCAACATAATTCAAGTGGACGAAAATTGGATCCAGCAGGACGCTTGAGCGATCGCACAGTAATAATGAGGCAGCGATTGGGTGACCATAGCAAATTAAAGGCAGAGTATTTTATGGCACTCCACGCGATCGCCCACACTTCACCACACAATCGCTTGGTTCAATTGCTGATGGCCTGTTCGCAATGTTCGTAGATTTTTTATTTATTTTATTTCCTTTTTCAATTAAGTTGTTTCCTACTATAATTTTAAGACCTAGTTTCGTACCTTAGCATTATATAAGGGTTCTTTATGTTTACTTTTCAAAAAAAAAAACACAATTTTGAGAGATTATTGTAAGGCTATTCAGCTTTCAACAACTTATTCTTCATTGAATAAAATCTAAACTTGCGAGTTTATTCTTGTTTGTTCAAACTTAGGTGAGAATTAATATTATTTGTAATCAAGAGGTCAATATATCAATTTGATTGTATTGGTTGCATGATTCAATTGATTTTAATTGAATCCATAAATCGTGATTCTTTTGGCTTTCTTGGGTTGAGTCAATCTTTTGTGGGTTGCGTAGTTACAATTGCTACGTGGTTTGCATCAGTTGGTATCAGAGCTTATGCTCCAAAAAATCAAGGTTGTATCTTTTTATTCTATCCAAATTCCATGTACTTATCATAGAGAGAAATGAATTGGGGCTAAGCAAATGGTTTTGGGACGTTATTTGGGTGATTGGGGTGGGTAGGTGGGGTGTAGGATTATTAGTTTTGCTTATCGCAAGTGTATGGATTGCGCAAGTAATAAAGTGGATTATGAGTCCAAATATCTTTTTCACGAGGATTGTGTAAATTATATTTTAGACTAATTACTTTAACCGAAACTAGATAATTTTTCTTTGATTTGAGGAATTTTGTTTCAAAAATTTTGAACTAAAGATTAAACTAAATTTTTTTTTGTGAAAACTATGAAAGAAACATGCTAGAATTGAGGATACACATTAATCCCACCAATTATGCATTACTTCTAATGTCTAAAGATAATTCACGAGTTTTGAAAATCCATATTTCTAATATTGTTAAAACTCTCTTTTGGACAAGAATTAACATATTTGTCTACACATAATTCGACTATATTTCTATGTCGAATGTTAATGCATAGAAAAATATTAAAATATTTGTGAACACTTTTGTAGAAAACACAAAGTATAGGGGTATATTTCTATCCCATACTGGACTTTGTGGAAATTAAAATTTTTCTAATGAATTCCTAATCTTTCTATAACAACCCGGCTCCCTCGTTGTGACCTTCTCCGAATCGTACTCATGATCTTTCCACTCCCCCTAGCTTCCTCGCCGGCAGGATTCTAAGAATCATTGTACTAAACCCCTAGGTACATGGCTTGAATCATGCGGAAGGCAAAAATCCACTTCTGGAGAAGGTCCCAGCGAGGGAGCCAGGGAGGAGTGGAAAGATCATGAGTGCGACTTGGAGAAGGCGGGGCTTTCTCCGTGTCGTACTCATGGTCTTTCCACTCCCTCCTGGTCGTCCTGGTCCTCAAGGGCTGCCAGCCTCGTTTTGAGGAAGTGAATTTTTGCCTTCCATGGGTTTCGAACCTTGTACCTAGGGGTTAAGTATAAAGATTCTTAGAAACCCACTACCATTAGGACTAGGAGGGAGTGGAAGGATCAGGAGTACGACACGGAGAAGGCTCCAGCGAGGGAGCTGGGTCGTAGTCTAATGGTAGTGGGTTTCTAAGAATCTTTCTACTTAACCCCTAGGTACAAAGGTTCGAAACCCATGGAAGGCAAAAATTCACTTCCTGGAAACGGGGCGGCATCCCTTGAGGACCAGGACGACCAGAGGGGGAGTGAAAATACCATGAGTATGACATGGAGAAGGCCCCAGCGAGGGAGCCAAGTAGTTACACTTTCGAACTTAGAAAAACATCCCAGCAATCATATAATAATTGGAAAAATAATCATATGATAACACAAATCAATTACTCAAACTCATGAATTAAATAGATTAAACGACAAAGTAATACATAAAATCCGAAAATTAATACTTCTTCACAATTCTGACATTAAAAACCTAGCCTAGATACATAATTGAATATAAATCACAAGAAGTATGAAGATATGTCACCTATTTGTGTCCTTGATCCTTGGTCTTCAATTGTGATCTTGGCTATGCATGGATCCCTCAACAATTCGACGGTGTTTTGGCATAAAATCAACCAGTTGGGAACCCCCAAAAATGTGCCTCAAGTTAAGTGTGTATATATATATATATATATATATATATATATATATATATATATATATATATATATTAGGTCAAGTCCTAGGTCACAAAACCGAAAATATATTGAATTTTTAGTAAAAAGCCCAGCTGCGCGGCCTAGCCGTATAACCATGCGACTGCATGGTTATAACAATTTCTCCTCTGTTTCTTTTTTATGCGATCATGCAACCGCATGGATGTTACACCATGCGACCGCATGGTGTTAGCTATGTAATGCGATTTCCCACTTTTAAATGCTACAACTTAGTCTTCTTTCTTTTATCGCTTTTCAGTTCTTCAACTTCAGATTGATGCAATTAAGTCCCTGAACTTTTGATTTTTCACAATTTGATTCTTTCTTCCACTTTTCCTTCAATTTTCACTTCATCAACTCTTCATTTGCACAGCTCTTTTATTATCCAATTGACATGTTTTTGGATTCAATTCCTTTGTTTTCTCGATCTTAGGCTATTTCTGAAATAGAAACAAATAATAACAAAATGAATAGCAAATATTCTCAAATGATGACAATAAATTATACATTTGGAATATAAATAAGTGTGTAACACCCCAAGTTCAAAAATATTAAACCTAGGCGTGTTAACTTCCTTTCACTTTAAATGCGGAAATAAATCGTTTAAACATTAAAATGCGGAAACAAATCATTTAAAAACCTCAACACATTTTTTTTTCTTCTTTTCTATAATATAAAATTCTACAAAAATTTCGGCAGAGTCTCCTCTGTAATTTGGACTTAGCCAACCTGTAGAGGGACATCATACCTATATTACAAATACAATTCTCAACTCATTCAAACCCAACATTCCACATCCGACCACAATTCCAAAATCAAACTTCAACATCAATTCCCAAACTCCTCAACAATAACATCTTAAAGTAAATAATTTTTTAAACTTATGAAATATGATGTAAACTAATCATAGGGAAATACCATAACTTATTTTAACTAAAACAGACAAACTAATCAAAAGAATTTATCGATTAAAAGAATAACCAATGAATTAATTTGAGAAAGCCCTTCATTCATTCTTAAAAGAAATAGAATTATTAGTACTGTCTGAGTCAGCCGCCAAGTGCTCTCCTCGGATCACCTAACTTTCATCACCTGAAATGTTGGGGAGGGATTGGGGTGAGCTAAAGCTCAGTAAGTAAACTTTATGCATGAATGCGTGCTTATGACATGAATGCTTTAACTTTGAAATATGTATCCCCATTCACTTTAACCTTTCAAAACTTTCAACATTTCGAACTTTCACTTAACATTTCAAAACTTTCACTTTACATTTCAAGACTTTCACTTCATTTCAAAACTTTCACTTCATTTCCATCGTGAGCTCACTTGGTGTATCTTCTAGTCAATCAGATAACAGTGAGAAATTCTTATTTGGAACCAAATTCACATTCACATTTCCACCGCAAAGCGGTTTAACATTCATTCCACCGCAAAGCGGCTCATTCATTTCATTCCACCGAAAAGCGGCTCATTCACTTCATTCCACCGCAAAGCGGCTCATTACATTCGGGTACGCCGGTCCCCCGCGCCCCATTTCCCACTCGCATCTTTCATGACGTAGAAGTACACCCATTCTTTCTTGAAAAACTTGGGATACATAACTTTTGACAAAAATTGCACTTTGACACATTCCTTCCATTAAAACATTTGACTTCCCCATTTCGATGCCAATGCATGCTTAATGATGCAATGACATGATAATGTGCATGCTTGAACATTTCCTTAAATACACATATACTTTCATAAAGTAAATGAAGTTCATCAAGCAAGTAAGTTGCAAACAGTCATTTACACATTTCACATTTACATTTAACTTCTATGAAAATAGGGGAAGTTTACTTACCTGTGGTCCTCAGTAGTTACTTTGATTAATATGCAGGTGGAAGTCTTGGTTGCCCGCGACGTCAATGTACCGTTTCTCCTAATTAATTCCCATTCATTAACAAAGTATGGCTTTTAGTGAAACAATCACAATTAACACTCTTAAAGGAGGTTGAGACTTTCATGTGACTCATAATATAACAAATACATTTAACCCCACATATAATATCATATTCGAAGTAGTACATTAAGTTCGAGGACAAATTTTATTTTTTTATTTTTTGAAATCTTACTTATCAATTTCACAAATCACAGCCAAGCATTACTTATTAAAAATGATCTTGAATAGAAAATTTATAACTTTGAACATAACTTAAATTTAAACTAACTTGTTCCTTTAATGTAAAGGTTTACTCTTTTATACTATTATCTCAAGGTTTTCTTTTTTCAAAATTTACACATGCCGTTATTATCTCAAAGTTTCAAAATTACACATGTCGTTTAAATACTCATATACATGTACATGATCATATATACATAAATTCAGCCTCAAATTTGATATTATATCACATCAATTAAATCAAAATTTCATGAGTCCCAAGTCTGAAAATTTTATCTGTATCGCCAAAATTTGAATATATATATACATATGCCCACATCAAAATTTCAAGCTATATATACATTTACATATACCTATACACACATAACAATATACACATAACACCATTAAATCCCTAATTTGAGGTAAAATTCGAAATTCAACAAAATTAAAAATCTGAAATTTTCCCAAAATTCTGAATTTATACATATATGGTGCATACATACGTTATTCACATAGAACTTATATATATATATATACATGTGTATATCAATTTATGGGTGCGTGTGTGTGTGAAATTGCGTGGAACCGAGTGCGGGTGTGTGTGCGGTTCGTGTGTGTGTGTGTGTGTAACGCGAACAGGAAGGGGGAAGAGGGGGAGCTTACTTCCGGCGGTCGGCGATCGAAGGGAGGGCGGTGGTCGCGACCGAGAGTGCCGAGGGAGAGGCGACGCGAGGGAGAGCCGAGAGAGAGAGGCGTCGGGCGTGAGAGAGTGAGAGACCGTGAGAGTGAGGATAATTAGGTCAGGTTTAGTTTTTTAATCTTTTGAAATTTGCAAATCAGTCCCTCAACTCTTCTCCTTTGTTTAAGTAAGTCTATAAGTTCCATTTACCCTCGATTGACACTACACTTTTCCCCCAAATTTCAAATTGGCATAATAAAATAGAAAATAACATGCTGAGGCAATAAAACAATTATTTACATAGAATTGCACGTAAATAATTTAAATAACCAATTTATAATCTTCAAATTGGTACATTGATCGAGCCGGCGTCCAAGTTCTTCCACTGCAAAATAATTTCAATTATAGACATTAAAGATCATAAAATCATAATTTATAATAACATTCATCACAGTATTACGTGAAATTTAAAATTGTACGAGAAATGAAAAGCGGTCTTACAAAGTGTATAAAATACACTTATCAACACCCCCAAACTAAAACTATTGTTCGCCTTTGAACAAAATAAAATTAAACTATAAAATAAAATGCAAATAACAATTATTTTTGTTTCTTTCGACTTATTTACCATGTACTTCAACAATTCAGATTGACATTTCTCTTTAGAAAAGAAAGATGAGCAGCATAAAAATATTTTCATTTATCCAATGCTCAATTTATTTTGTGTGAGAATAACCAAAAATCAAATGCAAACTCATGTAAAAATACACTTGACATTGTGTGTTTAATCATGCATAAATAAGCCCGAATACCATGTAGTCAAACAATTATTTTTTAATGATTTTCCTTACAGTTCTCATGGATGACAACAACCTTACTGTTTTTCTCTCATATCTCGAGGTCTTTGCTATTTATGTCGTTTCTAAACATTCATATTTTGCATTTTCCACACAAAAGTAATCAGGATTAGATAAGCATGCACAACAGACTAAAAGTAATACATTCCCAATCTCAGACTCAGATCAACAAGGCTTATACCATGCAATTTATTCCATTTTTTTTTATTTCAGTTCGACGAATTTTTCTTTTTATGTCCACATATTTTATCATATTTGTGCAAGACCCTTCTTATTTGCTTCATTTATGACCTTGGTAGTGAGCTTTAGGTTGGTGATTCCCAAACCAGATGACTTTAGAGCACCAGGTTCAAAAAATCCCCTCACACTTAATTACTCGAGTCATAAAGGTGACAAAGAAAAGTTAAAGATGTTTTAACTTCTTATGTGTAAGTCCTCTCTCACTTAAGCTTTCTAATTAACCATGTAATAATCTTTGAGCTGATAACTCTCAATTCAATTGAATTCAGGGTACTGAGCTTTGAAGACCCTTAAAGCTTACTTGCACGAGTAAAAAAGGCTACAAAGAGAAGATAAGACTTTTAGCATTTTCTTGTTTTTATGCTAGTTCTTGTTTATACATGTTGACTAAAACCCCTTAAACCGAAGATGCAAAACCAAGAACATCAGACACTCAGTCCATCAATGCTTAAATATACTAACATTTCTACCCCCAAACTGCTCCTTTCTAAATTTTAAGTCAGGATCTAAATTCTTAAGGTTTGGAATTTTTCAGTCTATAATATTCAATTTGTACAAGTTTACCCCACATGTATCAAGTATTTCCCTACGCAAGTAATTATTTGACAATGGCTATGTACTTATATTTAAATAAAGTCTTGCTGGATGAAGGTTAAGAAAAATCATGTTGTCCAAATTTCTAAATAAAGCACAGAAATCAATCCAAATTACGTAATAAGCAATAAATAAGTCAACGAAATTTCTCAAATTTTTTGAATTTTTTTTTTTGAATTTTTTACCCCAGAATCGATTGAATATGTAAGTAAAAACACATGAATGAGATTCCCACCCCCAAAATAGAAATGTACATTGTCCTCAATGTATATCAAAAACATAAATCAAATAAATACAAAATGACAAAGAGAGGTACGACACTTACCGGGTTTGGAGATGTGGTACTCCCATTTTGAAGCTTTGAATTGAATGTTTGTCGGATGATTTGATCATATACTTCCTTTTCCCTGTTCGGCTCGAAGTGTCCCACGATGATATTTTCCTTGCAAACGAGAAATAATTGTCACTAGAAACATAAATATCATGTAGGAACTAAAACAAATCAATACAACACTCCCAAACTAGGATATAACAAAATTTAAAATTTTAAAACATGGTTGACCACCTATATTCAGCCCTTGACATCGTCTCGAAAAAGTGAAAATTTCTCGAGACATGTCCCAGGCATATGAAAGTACATAACTTGGTCTACAACATGTTAAAAATTTAGAGCAATTAGAGTTTATTTGGGTCATGAAAAGTTATGGTGAAATAGGTGCAGCGAAGCTAAAATCAAGTGATATGGTGCAATGGTGCCTGCAGTAACCTTGCAATGAGGTGCAATGGAGTGCAATGATGTTCATGATGAGTTCTATGCCTTGTAAACTATGAATGAATTATGTATATATGAAGTATAACATGTGGTGAAGGTGATCATCCAAAAATATTTTCAAAAACTCAACAAAAAACCCATTGAAATATTTTATCACACACCTATGATGCATGTGAAGAAATCAAAAGAAAACATAGATTTGGAGATTTGAATTGAGCCAAAAAGTTTCATCCAAAATACTCACAATTCAATACTCTAATCAACTAACCTAAACCCATCTCCATTTATTCACAATTCACATTACACATAAAAAATAAAAAAACACAAGGATTATGCAAAATATTGTAAAATTATGGAAATGTTCATACCTTGGAATGATTTTGATGCAAAGGCATGAATTTGAGTTAAAATAATGTATAGGGGAATAGCTGAGGACTCAATGTTGGGTGATATGCGATATGGGGAAGGAAAACTAGTTTGAAGTGGTAAAAATGAAAGTTGTTACATTAAATAACACACTACCAAAATGCTACAGTATATAACTGTGCGATGGCACGATTTAACCACCGTGCAACTACACGGTGTAAACTGACAGTGGCTTGAAATTTTTCACTTTTTGAGTTTTGATCCCGTTTTCGACCCCTAAATGCCTTTTATTGCATGCAACCAACTTCTAAACTATGTCTACATGTCATAAGCTAGGTACTCATGTTGAAGATTGTGATGATAAACAACAAAACAAATTAATATGCAATGAAAACAAAAACTTCTAAAACATGCAAAATATGGGCAATGAACTATTCGATGCAACTAACATGTCAAAATGTGAATTCTAAATATACTAGTGAACCTAAAATACAATGCAATGCAATGCAGCGCAAAGCAACTAAACAACAATAAAGAAATAAAATAACTCAAAAACAATAAATTAAACAACTAAAGAAAAAAGGTTTGAGAAATTAGGTTGCCTCCCAACAAGTGCTTCATTTACATTTAAGAGCTAGACTTTATGGAAAATTCATCAAGGTGGTATAAAATCTGATGTCGAACCTTGTAGTGTTACGTTTTTTATATAAATATTATATATTTTTATGTTAATTAGTTAATTATAGTAATTAATTAATTGATTAAAACATATATTATTATTATTATTATTATTATTATTATTATTATTATTATTATTATTATTATATAAGGATAAATAGAAATTTAAATCTTGATTAGTTATGATTATCAACTAAGATTTTATTCGTTGGATCAGTTCGCACAACTGTATGTGAATGAGGTGGTGAGACTACATGGAGTTCCACTGTCAATTGTATAAGATAGAGACCCAAGGTTCACTTCGAACTTTTGAAAAAGTTTACATCGGGCTATGGGAACCAAGCTTAAATTTACCACAGCTTTCCATCCTCAGACAGATGGACATTCCGAGCAGACTATTCAAACGTTAGAGGACATGATATGAACCTGCGTGCTTGAGTTTGGAGGACAGTGGGAGAAGCATTTTCCATTAATTGAATTCGCTTACAATGATAGTTATCATGCATCTATTCGCATGGCCCCCTATGAAGCATTGTATATAAGAAAGTGTAGATCACCAATTCATTGGGATGAAGTAGGTGAACGAAAATTTTTGGGGCCGGAGATTGTTGAGCAAACAGTGTAGGCGATTGAAAAGATACAAGCTAGTATGAAAATTGTTCAGGATAGACAAAAGAGTTATGCAGATAAAAATAGAAAGGATCTGAAATTTTCAGTTGGTGATAATGTGTTCCTCAAAGTAGCACCAATGAAAGGAGTGCTATGTTTTGGCAAGAAAGGAAAATTGCGGCCAAGGTTTATAGGCCCGTTTGAAATCTTACAACGCATTTGGAATGTTGCATATCAATTGGCATTACCTCCTGAACTCTCAGCTGTGCATAATGTCTTTCATGTTTCAATGCTTAGGAAATACGTATCTGACCCAAGCCATGTTCTCAATCAACAGTCTATTGAATTACAGTGGGGCTTGAGCTATGAAGAAGTACCAATAAGAATCATTGAACATACATATAAAGCCCTCAGGAACAAGGTAATTTCGCTAGTAAAAGTACAATGGCAAAATCACTCGATTGAGGAGGCCATATGGGAGCAAGAAGTGGAGATGCGAGCCAAGTATCCACAACTCTTCGATGAATTCCAGGGTAAATTTCGAGGACAAAATTTATTTTAGGAGGGTAAATTGTAGTGTTACGTTTTTTTATATAAATATTATATATTTTTATGTTAATTAGTTAATTATAGTAATTAATTAATTGATTAAAACATATATATAATTATTATTATTATTATGTAAGGATAAATAAAAATTTAAATATTGATTAGTTATGATTATCAACTAAGATTTATTGTTATATTTATCTTTAAGATATATTATTGAATAACTATTTTCTGCGTCATTTGAACCCTTTTGACTAATGAAAACATGTCATGTGACCCACTCATTATCTTAAAACAAGCTTATGATTTACTTAATTATTAATAATTATATTGATAATTATCTTCAAGTATTAGATTTGGATGGAAACCCTTTGAATTCTATCTCCAAACCACTATAAATAGGGTCATGGTTCCATAGATTTTCCCCACTTCTTCATTTCTCATAATTTCGTCATATTCATTTCAAGGCTAGAATAATCAATATCAAAGATTATTTTCAACTATTTCAGAGGTAAAGAAAAGGAAAGGAACAAAATTACTTTTCTTTAAAAAACGGAAGAGTTTTTTGAAAAAATAAAAAATAAAAACTTGAAGTTTCTACTATAACGTTGAAGTTTTGTAGGTGTTTTCTTGAAATACAAGTTAGGTGAAGATTATTCTTGAAGTTTGAGATAAGGAGTCCCCCCCCCCCCCCCAAATCACCATTGTTTGTTTAGTTGATTTGAGTATCACTACTAAAAGTCTTCTAGTGAATTGGAGAGGTCATTGCGATCCCACTTAAAACTCAATTTCCTTAAGCATGTTAATAGCCTGGTGACAAAGCCCTTCAGTGTCGCAAATAAGCAAATCAAGCAAAAGAGTGTCAATAATTATCCACAGTTTTTCCTTTATTTTTACACAATGGTACAAAAGTAGTGATAAAGGGATAAATTATTGCATGGAAATTTATTATCATGTTATTATTCATTATGCAAAAGTTTCTACCCAACTAAAATTCCCCTACTCGGCTTACATGCAAAATCACATAACTATTACAAAATACGAAATCACCTATTATCACGTACAACATTTACAACACACGAGATTTCATAAGATTATTAACATGCTTTAATGAGATTATAATGACATGTAAAACATATAACATACCTGGTTCGATGAGTCAATACATGATGAGTGGCGTAGCGAAGTTGTGACTTAAATTATTTACTATTTCATATAAAATTTAGTCCTAATTTGACTTGCTACCAATACATAATTAACCCATTCTATAATAATTTGGGTAGTCTAACTAAAATTTTTCATATAAGGATCAAGCCCATTTTATCATGTTAGCAAATAATAAATTCATTAATAAAATATATTGAGTAGTTTTAAGCATTAAACCCGAAAGTCTAAATTTAACAAATACTATAATTTGACATAAAATGTACATATATAATTTTTTTAAAAATAAATAAATAAATAACATTGTGAATAGTGACCGTATGTCACTGTTCACGTCAGAATAGTGAACAGTGACCGCAGTTACTCTACAAAATTGTGAACATTTTTTTTTGTCTACAGAACAGGTTTAAAATCTGAGGCTCAGATACCCATTTGTGATGACCCAAAACTTGTAATTATTTGGGTGCCACGAAATTTGTATTGTAGACAACATTTCAAGAAATAAATTTTAAAATTCATTAAATAAATCATGAAATTGTTTGAGTTACCCACACTATAAAATAACTAAAAATAAAATAGTAACATACTAGTTTAAACGAATCAAAATAACTACTATTGAAAATTGATGATTCCCATGTTTTTCCATGCAATCCACTTCCCAGCCATCCCATGTCTTGAACTGCCCCGAACTGCTAATTATCCGTGGAAAAATTTTGGATGTGAGAAATAATCTCAATAAGCACATAAATGGAATAAATAATTAATTTACACTTAAAGGTGTCTTGCATACATGAGGAGACACAAAAATAGGGTCCAAACTTAGGTGGTACCCAATTTCCATGCATAGCGCTACTAAACTCTAGTCCCCATATCATAGAACATACATATTAGACCCATAAAAATAATTCGGTTCACAACATAAAGCTTTCATATAGAACCCATAATATAAAGTGTTATTAATCATTTAAACCACATATTACACTCATACCTTTGAAATAGTTGAAATAATCTTTGATCTTGATTATTCCAGCATTGAAACGAATATAACGAAGTTATGAGAAATGAAGAGGTGTGAAAACTCTATGGAACCATGACCCCTATTCATAGTGGTTTGGAGATAGCATTCAAAGGGTTTCCATCGAAATCTAATACTTGAAGATAATTATAAATATACTTATTAATAATTAATTAAAATCATAATCTTGTTTTAAGATAATGAATGAGACACATGACATCTTTTCATTGATCAAGAATGCAAAAAATAATTATTCAATAATATATCTTAAAAATAAATATAATAATAAAATCTTAGTTGATAATCATAACTAATCAAGATTTAAATTTCTATTTATCCTTACATAATAATAATAATAATAATAATAATAATATAATCATAACTAATCAAGTCCAACACATTCACAGGCCAACCTAACAACCTACCACTTTCACTCTCTGTCTTCTCTCTACACAAAAATGACCTCTCTCCATTCTTTTTTTTTTTTTTTACTTTAGCCACAACCTTTCTCTCAACTCTCTGCCTCGTCTCTTTCCCTAAAAAAACAGGCCAGCCACTTCTCCATCTCTTCCTTCTTTCAACAGCAGCAGCCACTCACCGTTCTCAGCTCCACTCACCCGCAGCAAGGAGCCTCTCCATTCATCTCCTCTCACACGCATTCTCCTGTCTTCAGCACCTCTCTTCCCATACACTTCTCTTCCTTCAACCTTTAGCACACACAAAAAACCAATACCCAGCAGCTCATCCACAGAAGCAACCACCAGCAGCCTCCATTCACTCACGTTCTCTGTCTTCTCTCTCTTTACCTTCAGCCGCAAGCCATCCACTCTTTTTCACCATTCATCCGCCCAACACCGCTCTCTCTTTCACTCACCAGCCGCAACCTTTTTCTCTTCTCTCTCTCGCTGTCTTCTTCTCCAAATAACCCACAGCCATCTCCTCTACCTCCATCTTCTCACCAAATTCAGCAGCCCCAACCCCTCTGCAGTCGCCAACCTCACCATTCTCTCCACCATCCACCAACACAAGCCGCAGCCACTTTCCTTCATCTTCTTCTCAGCTTCCAGCAGCAGCCGACCCCAGACTCCGGCAGCCAGCTCTTCCCTTCACCGAAAATAAAGGCTGAACTTGGTTGTTTTAGGTTATTGGTTCTAGTTTTATTCCTATTTTGTTTAGTCTCCTAGTTGTTTTAATCATTAGTTTAAATAATTTTATATTTTTGATGTTAGTTGATTTTTAGATATATATTTCGGTTATTGAATTTTTAATTTATAAACTTGAATTTCATTTTTAGTAATGGTTATCGTTTGTTTGATTTTTGCTTCGTTTAATTTAATTATGTTCGGCTAAATTATATTTGAGGGGAGTTATTCTCAGCTTCAATGGGTATAGTTTAATTCTTCATGGATGAATTCTTGTGATTGATAATAATTAACGAGTGTTTTAAATTTTCAAATTGTTTTACTTCGATTGATGTCGTTGATGTGATATGTATTGAATATGCACATAACATGCTCGACTAAATACCGTAAAATAAATTGATTAATTTTCGTACTAATATTTCCAAATTTTATCGATCTCAAGAAATTCATGCTAAATTTATTTGCAAAGCCCAATTGATAGCGAAAAAATAACTCCACTCAAATTTCCCTTTTCATTGCAATTTAATTATATTCTCTCCAATTTCATTTTAGCAAAAGTGAAGTCATAGTTTTAAACTTGAATTTAGAAAATATTATTATACCAATAAAATCCCTAGGAAGAATGACCTTGGATTATTGTTATGCTACAATTTGACCACTTTATACTTGGAGGGTAGATTTAACATCGAGTCACCTCCTTATTTTAAGCCCGCAACACTACTTCTCATTTTTTCATATCAATTAGTGCTCATATAGTGGCTAGGAATGGTATACCAAGCATCAATGGAATGTGTTCATCCTCATCCATATCCAAAATGATGAAGTTAGCAGGAAATATGAATTTATCATCTTTCACCAATACATCTTCCATGACTCCATATGGGTAACAAATTCAGCGATCTTCTAGTTTCAACTTGATATTGCTTTGCTTTATCTCACCCAATCTCAACTTCTTGTACATAGACAGCAGCATCAGATTTATACTTGCATCAAGATCACACAATACCTTGTTAAATTGTAAATCCCTTATGATGCAAGGTATAGAAGATTTCCCTGGATTTTTAAGCTTCGGTGACAGCTTCTTTTGAAAGATAGCGCTGCACTCATCGTTTAAAAATATCTCTTCAAGTTCCTCAAACTTCTTATTACCGGACATCATTTTCTTCAAAAGCTTGGCATAACTTGGAAATTGTGTAATAGCTTCCAAGAATGGGATATTGATGTGCAATTTTCTAAGCATATTGACAAATTTGTTGAACTGTTTGTCCTCTTTTGTTTACTTCATCCTTTGTGGAAATTGGATAGGGGACTCATGAGGCTTAATTTTCGACTTCACCTCATGGTCATCTTCCTTTTCAACCACTGTTTCCAAGCTTCCACTACCTTTTTAGGAACTCCATTTGACTTTTTAACATGAATCTCAGGAAGTTACACACCATTGCACATAATGATTGCATTTACCTAATTTTTCACTACATTGATAGCCATGAGTTGTTCCTTTGGGTTTACCACGTTGTTTGGTGGAAATGTACTTGGGCTCTATTTGTTATCAGCTATGCTATCTGCCCAACTTGACTTTCCAGGTTTTTAATTGATGTCTGCTGATTTTGGAATGTGGTTTTAGTTTTTTCATAAAAAGATCTATTTTAGCCATGAATTGTTCATTTTTCTCCATGAATTTACCAAACATCTCTTCCAGTGCAAGCTTTTTCTCTTCAGTGTGGTATTGAGGCACAATTGGTCCATTTGAGTGATCTTTCCAAGAAAAGTTAGGATGATTGCGCCAACCTAGGTTTTAAGTGTTTGAATATGGATTATTCTGGCGTTGGCCGCCTTGTACATAGTCAACTTACTCCAATAGGCATGCATGAATGGGGGAATCTGTAGTAACGTGGTTTGCACCACATTCTTCACAACTCACTTTCGCACTTTTTGATGAATGACTTACCAATGCTATATACCCTCTACTTTTGCAGCCAATGAGTCAATTTTAGCTGATATAGCAGTGTAAGCATCCACTTCATCTGACCCCCACATGGAATTTACGTTGGAAATCCTTCCAAAAAGTTCCAATGTCTATCCAATGGTTTTTGTAATCAAAGCTTCATTCGATGAGGAGTCAACCAAGTTTTCAAAATGTGGAAGTAATCCTTCATAAAATAATTTTACTTGATCAACTTTGTTGATTCCATGATTTGGACACTTACTCAGCATGCCCTTAAATTTGTTCAGTGCATCATCAAAAGATTCAGATCCTGTTGCTGGAACACAGTGATTTCATGTCCAATTTTGGCAACCTTTGCTGGAGGCACGAATTTAGTACAAAACTTTTGGACCAAGTCATTCCAAGTGGTGAACTCGCAGCAGGGCGAGAATCGAACCAATTAATTGTCGTGTCCCTTAGAGTGTATGGGAATAACCAGAGTCTGATCTCGTCGTCAGACACACCCTAGTATTTAAAGTGTTGACACGTGTCTAAAAATTTAGAAACATGCGTGTGTGAGTTCTCATCAAGTCTGCCATGAAATTGTTGTCCATTTCATGGTCAACTTTGAAAAGATTCACGTGTTTCGAATGTATCATACACAACTACGAGAGAACAAAGGAACTAGTAACTAAAATAAAACTAAAAATAAAAATAAAATCCTAAAATAAAATAAATGTAAAAATAAAATAAAGTGGTAAAAAGTCTGAATTAGTGAAAGTAATTTAAAAATAAATTTAAACAACAATCCCTAGCAACGGCGCCAAAAACTTGTTTCTTACCGTAAGTGTATGGATCACACAAGTAATAAAGTGAATTATAAGTCCGAATATTGTTCTCACAAAGATTGTGTAAATTGTATTTTAGGCTAATTACCTTACCGGAACTAGAAGATTTTGCTTTCATTTGAGGAATTTTGTTTCAAAAATTTAAACTAAAGATTAAACTAAAAAGTAAAAGAATTGTTTTGTGAAAACTATGAAAGAAACATGCTAGAATTGAGAATCCACATTAATTCCATCAATTATGCATTACTTCAAGTGTCTTACAGTAATTCACGGGGTTTTAACAATTCATATTCCTAATATTGTTAAAACTCCTTTTCGGACAAGAATTAACTCCTTTATCTACAAATAACCTGACTATATTTCTATGTCTAATGTGAATGTATAGAAAAGTATTAAAATATTTTGTGAACACTTTTGTAGATAACACAAATAATATGAATATATTTCTATCCCTATCGGACATTGTGAAAATTGAAATTTGTCTAATGAATTCCTAATCTTTCGAACTTAGAAAAATATCTCAACAATTATACAATAATTGGCCAAATAATCATATGATCATAAAAGAATAAATCAATTATTCAAACCCATAAATTAAATAGATTAAACGATAAAGTAATATATAAAATTCGAAATTTAATGTTTCATCACAATTGTAACATTAAAAACCAAGCCTAGATACATAATTGAATATAAATCACAAGAAGTATGATGAGATGTCACCCTAATCATTTCCTTGATCCTTGGTTTTCAATTGTGCTCTTGGCTATGCACGGATCCCTCGGTAATTCGATAGTGTTTTCGCATAAAATCAGCTAATTGGGAACCGCCAAAAATGTGCCTCAAGCCAGGTATATATAGATTAGATTGAATGCTAGGTAAAAAGCCAAAGATCAGTTGATTTTTTTGTAAAAAGCCCAGATGTGCGGTCCAACAAGATAACCATGCGACCACATGGTTATAAATAGTGCGACTGCATGGTTATAAACAATGCGATAACAATTTTACCTCTGTTTCTTTTTTACGCGGTCATACGACCGCATGGTGTTAGCTATGTAACTCTATTTTCCACTTTAAAATGCTACAACTTAGTCTTCTTTCTTTTATTGTTCTTTAGTCCTTCAACTTCAGATTGATGCAATTAAGTCCCTGAAATTTTGAGTTTTCAAAATTTGATTCTTTCTTTCACTTTTCCTTCAATTTGCACCATGATTGACTTCATCAACTCTTTATTTGCACAGTTTTGCTCTTTTATTATCCAATTGACTTTTTTTTTCTTCAATTTCTTTGTTTTCTCGATCTTGGGTTATTTCTGAAATATAAACAAATAATAACAAAATGAATAGCAAATATTCTCAAATGATGACAATAAATCCTAATTTTGGGATAGAAATAAATGTATAAAATATACTTATCAATTAGATTATAATATTTTAAAAGGGAATTAGGACCTTATTGTTTTATTAAAAACTATCAAATTTTATTTTTGAATTGTAATGTTTATAAACCCATTCACCTATAATTTTCCCTTGATAGAATGCAAGGTCGGACCCATTAAGGGTCCAATGGATGCCACTGCAACCATTTGCTCTAGCCCAAGTGCCTGAAAAAGTTTGGCACAATTTATAGGTTTTCGTCCAATTTTTACAACCTATTTCCAGCCCAATTTGTATAGCCTTTTTCCATACCATATTTTCCTTCGTTTTTCACAAGAAACAAACCCAAATTCCTTTAAGTAACTCTATCCTCTCCCAATCACCCTAATCCAACTTCGAGTCTCCGATCGTTTTGTCCCACCATTGATCCATCGGGGTCGACCACCACGGTACCACGCACATATTGGAAACTCAAGAACTTGTTTAGGGTTCAATATGTTATCTTAGGTCAGACATCTCACTCAACACTTTCCCACTTATTTTTCTTATTCTTTTTTTTTTCCTTTTACATTTTGGGTTTTGGATTTTAGGATTGTAACCTTTAGAAGTTGAATTATGTGCTTTAAGTCTTCTTTTCTTTTGTTGCACGGATAATATATGATGAAATGTAAGCCCCTATTTGTTAGCATTACCAACTTTGATTTAAATTTCATTCAAAGTCAACATTTAATCTTAACCACACATTTTATGGGACCACAACTTTTCAACCACACATCTCATCAACTTTTATAAAAATCTACTAAAATTCTGATTTATATCAATACCAAACAAGGGTTAAGTAATGTTGCAAAGAATTAATAAATGAAGTTCAGTGTTGATCTACTTTTGAATATGAATTGGCTAATGCCTACTTATAAGCAGTAATTTCTCGTTTCACAATTGTAGTGCAATGAAATCAACAACATCTAAAAGTTTTCCCAGGCCCCAATTTTGAATTTTAGATTTTTAATTGTGAATATTGAAGATTGAATTTTAGATTTTTAATTGCGAAGATTGAAGATTTTTTTTCTATTTTCTAATCAGTAGGCATTATATAAGATGAAGGGGATTTTCACCTCAAAAGTATAACTTTGAGGTTCCTTATATGGATGTTGTGTTTATACGCCCAGTAGCCCACAATTTAATACCGAAGAAACAACAAATTTTCTTCATTTCGGTGTGGGTTTATTGGATTCTATCATTGATATGCAACTTCAAGAGTTGAATTATCATTTTTTTCGAGGTAAGTACATAATTACTTCTTTGTTTAACATGTTTATGCCAAGATTATTCATTCTATGCTTTTGACAAGGAGAAATTAATTAGTTTTTCTAAGCATTAAAAAGATGTATTTAATGAAATTGATAACGAGATTATTATACAGCATTTTCAAAGTATGAGAAGTCGTAAGGAACAATTGCAAGAAAGTACTACGATTTGAATATTATCGTTGTCTTGTTTGAAATTATTTTTAATGTAATTCTGCATTGTCCCCACTGAACCGTAATCTTAGGTCTGCCCCTATTAGAATGCATGGAGAAATGGGACGAAAACGCAAGAAACTCATGAGAGCATCCAAAATTAGAACTTTATATTCCAATATCCTTTCAGAAAGAATGAAATTATATATGGAGAGTTAATTCTTGCATTCCAATCAAGAACTCATTGAGGAATTAGACACCCTTGTGGCGTTCGACAACCTTGGATCTTTCTTCCGCATCGCCGATTCTTGCGTTGTGAAGATCGGGTCAATGTCCTATCGTCTAAATTTTTCTTTTTTTATTGTTTTCGTTCTTATAATTTTTGAATTTAGATTTTTCCTATATTTCCAGTTGTTTATTTCCGCGTCTTCGTTGTAATTCCCACAAGGAATCGCATCAGGTGGTATCAGAGCTTGGATCTAAAATCAGTTCTTGATATTTCTTGTTTTTCTTATTTTTTGGCGTTCTTCGTGTCATTCTTAGTTTTTTTCCAGTTTTTGATCCATAAAAACTCCAAAAGTAGATTCAAACGTATTTATTTTGCTCAATTCTCATTCAAATTCAGTTCCGTTTATTTTACCATATTCATAGTCTGATTTTTGGGTAAAAAAAAATCAAGAAATTCACAAATTCCGAAAATTTCTTAGTTTTCAATTTTCCTCCTTTCTTCATGCCTACCTTTATCTCAATTCCTAAGTCTTTGATTGGTTCTTTGGGCAATTGAAAGGGGGAATAAGAGTGATACACGAGCAAAAATACATACGTGAGGAAATTTTCTTTTCTTTTGAGAACTAAAAATGTCTAACAGGTAAGAATCAGCTTATTAATCAGTAGGTGACCACAAATATTTAACAGGATCCATCAATGAGTCACAACAAATAACCGAAGGAAATTAACATGATGGAAGCCATGCAAGCTCAATTTGAAAAGGTAATGGCTAGGTTAGATAGGCAAGATGAAAATATCACTTAATTATGTAGGGAACGAATACATATGGGGTCCTAGAGTAGGAGGGCTGATGAGGGGGTTGGAAGTGAATGGGAAAGTGTTCATTCATCCATGGCTAGTGTGGGAAGGAGTAATAAAAGTGATAGACGTGAAAGGGATCATAGGAGATGACAAGGGAATATGGATGAAGTATATGGTACCTAGGGAATATAAAAATGACCATACCACCTTTCCAAGGCGGAGTGACCCGAATGCTTATCTAGATTGGGAGAAGGTAGAGTTTATGTTTAGTGCCATAATTATTCGGAGGAAAAGAAGGTTAGGTTAGTTGTTGTTGTTGAGTTCACAGATCATGCCATAATTTGGTGGGATCAAATAGTGACCGATAGGAGGAGAAATGGTGAGAGACTGGTGGAAACATGGGATGAGATAAAAGACATAATGAGGAAGAGGTTTATCTCAAACCACTATTATAGGGATATTTACCAAAGGTTGTAGGGGTTTACACAATGTTCTAGGAGTGTGGAGGAGTACCATAATGACATGGAACTGGCTATGATTATGGCCAATATTGTGGAGGATAGGGAGGCTATTATGGCTAGGTTCTTGAGTGGGTGAAACAGGGAAATTGGTAATGAGATTGAATTGCAGCACTATGTGAAGTTGGAGGACATGGTGCATATGATAATGAAGGCGAAGAGATAGTTGAAGTGAAAGAAGACAGCAAGGCATTCACCAATATCTTATCACACCTCACAACCAAAGCGGGAGCATAATGTGAAGTTAGAGGACATGGTGCATATGGTAATGAAGGTGAAGAGATAGTTGAAGTGAAAGGAGACAGCAAGCCATTCACCAATATCTTATCACACCTCACAACCAAAGCGGGAGCATAATGGAGCATGTCCCAAAAGAAAGGGAGTAACCAACAACGAAAGGTAAAAATATTTTTGATTCCCAATCTACTAAGGATACAAATATTAAGTGTTTTAAATGCTTGGGTTTACAGTACATTGCTCCCAATGTCCCAATAAATGGGTTATTGTTATGCGTAATGAGGAACTTAATTTTGAGGATGAATTTGAAGGGATGCCAAAATTAGAGGATATTGGGGCTTATGGTAGTGACATCGATGAATTAACTTATGCTGTTAAGGATTCACTGGTTGGTAGACATGTCTTTAATTCTAAGGTGAAGGTGAAGGTGAAGGTGAATGTGTTGGATGGACAAAGGAATAACTTATTTCACACTAGGTTCTTGGTTGATAAAAGGGTTTGTGGATTGATGATTGACAGGAGGAGTTGTACTAATGTAGTTAGTACTGTGTTGGTTAAAAAATTGAAGTTACCTAAGATAAAACATCATAAGCCTTATAAATCGCAGTGGTTGACCGAGTCAGGGGAAATTAAGGTGAACAGGCAGGTTAAGGTCAGATTTTCTATTGGATGTACAAGGATGAAGTAGTATGTGATGTAAAACCTATGCATGTTGGTCGTATTTACTTGGGGAGGCTATGGAAATATGATAGGATGGTTGTGCATGATGGATTTAAAAATCAATATTCCTTTGTGAATAATGGAATGAAAATTACTCTTGCTCCTTTATCATCTAAGGAGGTCCAAGAGGATCAACTAAAAATAAAAAGTGAGTTTGAAGAAAAAAATAAGAGAGTTGAAGTTACAACCTCAAAATCTACAACTTGTCCAACTTTTATGCACCTCCCGCTCTTTTGGCTTGAGGGACCTATTTTTGCTTGATGCTTTTGTTCAACTTCTTTGGTTGTTGATGTGACCCAAGGTTGGAGATCAAAGAAGAAGTCAAGTCATCATCGATGCATCAGCAATATACATGGAAAAATGAGCAAGTTTCGTGTTGGGCTCGAGTCGAGGTTCAAATTGGATCATAGCACTTAAATAGAGCGAAAAATGGAGGACAATCGAAGAACCGTGCAACCACTCAAAAGAAACCTCATGTAGCTATGCATGCCAAATGAAATCAAATGGTTAGAATATCACTTTTGGGATTTGAGGCTACCATGTGGCCGCACGGTTCTACTGTTCCGGAATTTCACAAGATTTTTATTTATTTTCCATTTTAATTATTTATTAATTCTATTTTGAATCCTAACACTGCTAGGGTTAGTTTAGATGCATCTTGGACATTATATTGTGTTTTTTACATCATTGTAAAGGGAGTTTTGGATATTTGGTGAATTAAAATTAAGAGTTTTCTCTAGAAAAGTGAGGATTCCTTTTCTTATTCTTCAAAAAACAACCTCGAACTTATCAAAGATTCTTGAGTCTTTGTGGCGTTCCAATCCAAAACTCATCAAGAAAATAGACTCCCCTTGTGGTGTTCAACAACCCTTGGATCTTTCTTCTGCATTGTAAATTCGTGTGTCGTGAAGATAAAGTCAAGGTCCTATCGTTTAAATCTTTTTTTTTTTCATTATTTTCGTTCTTATTTCTGAATTTAGATATTTTCTATATTCCAATTTTTTATTTATGCGTCTTTGTTGCAATTCCTACAAGGAATCGCATCAGCTACACTCAACCTAAACAACGAAAACTCCACTATCATCAAAAACTACCAATATCACAAACCCCACGCAAGCATATGCATCAGTTACCTCTTGTCCCACTATCATCAATCTTTTAGACAACTAAAAGTGTACAGAGAAGTTGTGAGGACGAGAAAAACATTGTAGTGAGTGGTTTTTCTTATCAATAAAATGTATTCTTCTCTTGTGGTTGTCATCAGTCACTTGAGCCACGTTAAATTTTTTTCTCTATATTCTCTCGTTATTTGTATTTTTGTGTTTCCACTACGTTGGTTGATTTGGGTTGAAAAAATAATTTTTTCCAGCAATGGTATCAGAGCTTAGGGTTCAAACTATGGGATTTTTGCGAAGATGATGACAAGATCCAAGTTTTAGGTTGAACGATTTTACTGGAAGAATAGTTTCAATATTTCGAGAAGAATAGTGGAAGATATTCTCATGCAGTAAGGACTTTACAAGGCTTTTATGGTAAGAGACCAAAAAGGATGAAAGATTCAAATTGAGAAGAACTAGAAACAAAGCCAGTCAGCAAAATCATTGCTTGTAGGATATGTTGATGTTGATTTTCTAGTGATAATGATAAAGGAAAATCAACTTCTTATTTTTTTACTTCAGGGGTTAACTGCATTAATTGAAAATCACAAATACGACTTTTATTTACTTTATCTATCAAGTACAAAATCCGAATATGTTGCAATAACTAAAGCAGTAAAAGAGTGTATGAGGTTAAAAATACTAACTGAGTTGAATCTTTTATATGATAATGCTTTACTTTATATTGATAGCCATAATGCACTCATGCTTTGCAAGAATCCAGATCCATCATGAAAGAACAAAGCATATAAAGGAAAATTACCATTTCATGAGGGAAAATGTATCTCAAGGTTAAGTTTGTTAAAAGTTTCTACTGATAAGAACCCCACTAATATGGGGAGTAAGGTTCTTACAGGAAGCAATTTCCTACATATTTAAATTTACTTCATATTGACTTAGTCTAATTGTGGTATTTTCTTTTGTGGGTACACGGATATGATGAGAATAAGTTAAAAAATCAATGTGTAGGAAGTAAGTGAAAATAAGGAATTCAAAAAACAGACAAAGTTTAAACAAAAAATACTAACCAATGCAGTATTGATGATTAAATTATTCAAGACGATAGACACTAATGCATTCTAAATAATTCGTCTAGATAACAATATCAAGTTATAGAAATTAACGAATGGATTTTAAATAAATTTAGTCCGTTAACATTATGTGAATCAAAGTAGTTAGCAGTTGATTATTATATTCCAGCACATGCATTTTTTTTATCACGTATTCTAAGTTCTTATCTATATTCAATTTAAAAGATGCTAAGGAATGGGAGTAGCTAATCTATATTCATCTCGAGAATTGCTTAAGAATGAGAGTAGGCAAATTAATAAACGTCATGTGGGTTGATGTGTCTTGGTGCTTGAAGTACAAACTTAATTTCGTACATTCTGTGTATATTTACACATACAACTTTTTTTTTTTTTTTTTTTTTGGGTGCAGATTGATAGACGTGGACTTCCCAACTTCAAAGAATTATAGTCTAGAATTTATCTATTTTTCTTTTGATGTACGGGGTATTTTTTCTCCTATTTATTTCTTTCAGTTCGTTATTTTCTTTTGCTACATTATCTCTTTCTTGGAGATCGGGTCTATATCTCCTCCATATATGTATTATTTCATTATAATGTTAGCTCCTGGTACGCACGAGGATAAACTGTGAACGACTCATCTTATAAAAGAAGAAAAAATTACAATACAAGTTATTTAGGTGTCTGTATTATATTCAAAAGTTAAAAGTAAAGGACATCTTTTTTTAGCATAAAGATCCATCGTAAGAATAAGAAGTGGAATATTTACATTTACCAGTTAAATAAAAGTATTATTATTACCATATAAAAGAGCAACATAAAAACCTCATTAATACGATATTCCTTGTCGGGCTTAACATAAATAATAAAACTCTTTACATAATCAAATGCATGGCTTAGCATTGGATTTGTTCTTCACTGGGAGCAAATGATGAATTTCGTTGGAGGGAGATGGGTCATTTGGCTTGGACGTACAATTCCAAGTACGTTATGTGCATGTATCCATAATTTAAAAGGACAACAATTTTTTGATTAGTAGAAGTAAACACTATACACTAAGAAGTGCAATATGTACAGTTAGGACCTAAAATAAAAGTTTCTACGAAAGTACAAAAACAAACTTCATTAATATGATATTATTTTTTCTGCTAAACATAAATAGAACCTTTCACAAGATTAAATGCATGGCATTCAACACAAGTTTTACATAAATGAATGTGCATGTCAAAAAAATTGTAAATTGCATGACTAGCATTGAAAAACCAACCTCGTGATAAATCAATTCTTTTAATAGGGTTACCAGTTTTTTATTCTTTCAACATAGATTGATGGTGTCTTGAAATTTCTCAAGAATATCATTTATGCTAATGTGTGACTCTTGAGTTGTGTCTGAGGCTGTAAATATAGACCAATTTATAAGAGTTTAAGTTACTCCTCTTAAAAAGATTAACATTTGAAGATGGACTCCCAAATCTTAATATGATATCAGAGCCCATTAAATTTCAACGAGCAATTCGATTTGATTAAAACTCAAAAATATGAGCACACGGATTTCAAGATTGGTCTGCTTAAAACGAGCCACCATCTTGAGGGGACATGTTAAGGGATAAAATCTCACATCAAATGAAGATGAAAATATTAGCCTATTTATAAGAGTTTGGGCTACTCCTCTTAACAAGGTTAACCTTTTAAGATGGATTCTCAAATCTTAATAGTGTCTACTCAATAAAGTTAAGGAAAATAAGAACTGGACTTCCAAAAAAAATAAGAAGAATAAAGAAAAATTACAAGGAAATTCATTAAAACTAGGTTCTAAAAGATGAGAGATATTATAAGAGGAACTAGGGTATACTGTATCAAGAAATCAGATGATGTATCCTTAATATAGACTTTCATCAAATGGTTATTGACTATACATGTTGCACCATCTTGTCAATGCTTTCTTCTGAAATCACTGTCGTTTAGAAGTAGTATTTTTCGTTGGTCAGGAAAATCATTTTTCAGTTTGACTCCACAAAGCAGTATTTCCTGCGTCGAGAAATGACATTGATAATATGACAAGAATTTGTCGCAATCAAAAGTAAATAAATTTGAATTGAACGCATTTCAATACTGTAAAATCGTTATTTACCTTCATTATCTCCCATGAAGAGTTACTCTTTGATGAAGAATCAATAAATATCTTTCAAGCATCTACTCTCATATGAAAAGTTAACTTGGTTGCAGGAGGTCATGAACACATAATCATGCTTATGTTTCCCTAGATTGAAATAAACAAAGTGATAAACTACTTTCGCTTGATACAATTTTTACACTACAACAATGAGAAATAATTATGTTCAAAAATCAAGAATGAAACTCATTATAGGTAAAAATGGAAGAAAGCGAAAATAAAGACATACATATAAGAGAGGGCAAAATAATAAAAAGTTTAGAAACAACAAATTTACATTCGTACGGAGTGTGCTTTATAAGAGGAATGAGGTTAAGCCTTGGTGAAGATTAAAATTAGATTTTTAGTATATTTTGATAAAAATTGATGAAACATGATTGAAAACTTGTTGGTCTTATGAAATATGTGATTACAATTAAGTGATGACTTTGACTTAGATTAAGAGCCTGTTTGATAATGTGAAATTTTTTTATTTTTGTAGTTTTTTTTAATGGATGTGAGGTTTAAAAATGTTTGAAAAGTAAAAAATGGTGAGCTTGACTAAGAATGGATGGTTGAAATTGAGTTTGAAAAGTTGTGGTAAAAATTTTACCTTTACCAAATAAGCTCTAAAATTCGAATTTTAATCACTGCAAAACATGGGCTAAGTTTCTTTGTCTAGGATAATAAATGAAAATAAAAATCAGTCAGTAATCCACAACACCACATGGTGAAAATGAATTTTTCAATAAAGTCAATACCATAGTTAGTAGCAAGCTTAGATTATTTCATTTTAAAATGAACACAAAAATATGGTTAAATCTAATCAACAATAGTTATTTATCTGAACAAATAAATAAATAAATAAATAACTTTTTTCTTATTTCTACAAGGACCTAGATGTGGGAAAATAATAATTTGCAATGTTCAAGTGATGGCACAAAAGGAAACGAAGTTTACTTGTAAATGATGTTACAGAGAAAAGCACAAACAAATAAAATATACAAAAAGTTGTACATACTACGTATTGAACTCTGATTTATAGTTTAATCTAATATGTATATGTTTGAATTACTGTATGTCAAGCTAGACCACTTCAAGATGACAGATAAAGAAGTAAACACATTAAAGAACTTTGTGGTGTCATTTCCGAGGCACCCATCTCCATCTATAAATCAATAAACTCCTTCATTAATTCAATTAGTAAATTCATGGCCTGTTCGGAAACTGTTATAAATAATAATGATTGGTGTTATTTGTGTTTTCTAAGTAAGATGTGTGGTTAAAAATTATAGATAAAAAAACGTGTAGTTAAAGTTTTGTATTGAAAATTGTGTTTATTATAAATAAAGTTTCCCGAACGCACAGTCAATATAATGCGACATGAATTGATATATGTCATGCCTGAATCAGCAAAGGAAAACTATTCTCAGAGCATCTCCAATGCATTATGTGGATCGGAGCTGATGTGATAATAAAATATACGGATTTCTAGAGAATGTGTATAAATAGACCGATAAGTGTAAAATTTACTCACCAATTATTACTTCTACATTTAAATAATATTGATTATGTGGTCTTTTTTTAAAATTTAAAATTAATTACTATGCATAAATTGGACATTATCCGCAAAATTTTTCACTGTATAAAGAGTCCAAATAAAAATAACTTGTATCATACAATCTGATTGCCCAACATCTTTATTTATAATAATTAAATAATCATAAAATAAAAAATAATGCTAACTCATCATGTCCTATGGAGTGTCTAAATGTAGATGGAGGACCCTACAATGTCTATTTTTTTAAGTCTCGTCAGCTTAACATTATAATCCACGTTGTGCATTAGATGTATTTGTAACATATTTCGTTTATTTTCTGACGTGTCAAGTCTTTTTTCCCAATAAATGAAATGCATTGGAGATGCTCTTACCAAGGAGCACCGATTATTCGAAAATAAATATATCTCCATCTTATAACCTAAACCCCCCAAAATATTTGATTTTGATTTTCAAAATGCTAAACACTAATGGCTTGGTCGCATATAACAGAAAATGATTTTCCCTTTATTTCGAGGAAAAAGGGCAATTCTGTCGCCTCAACAATGGATTAAAATGGTATCATCCTTTGATTAAACAAAAATTTAAAGATTTTCTCCGAAATCTTCCTTCTTTGTGTAACATTTCTTAAGTGGAAGATCCGAATCACAAATGCTTCCATATACATTAATTGCTTCTGATGGTCAACAATTTACCTTTTAAAAAGAAAAAGATGACATTTATAAAAACTCCAAAGAACCGTAGATTCGACCGAAAGTGGAGGATAGCGCACGTATTTGAAGGCTTACCTAAGTTTAGAAAGAAAGAGCTATACGGATAAACTGACACAAGGAACAAGGCCTAAGGTTACAGAAGTGGAAAAATAAACCTCCTCGATATCGAGAGGACTATTATTAGGGAAAATCAAAGTTATTGTTATTTTGTTTTCTATATAAATCAGATGAAAAAATTTAAAACATCGTTGTTTTCTAACAATGACACAAGGAACAAGGCCTAAGGTTACAGAAGTGGAAAATAAACCTCCTCGATATCAAGAGGACTATTATTAGGGAAAATCAAAGTTATTGTTATTTTGTTTTCTATATAAATCAGATGAAAAAAATTAAAACATCGTTGTTTTCTAACAAGGCAAAATTTGAACTCTTGATTTTTCCTAGTTACTCTTTTATATGTGCAGTGATATATGCTGCAATTACATGTTAATCATTCACTACAATTACGTCATTTTCTTTCCACTCATTGTGCACATTGGTATAATATAATATTATAATAGATACTCATTGTTTATTCTATTGTTGAACATAATATGAGTTATTTGACGTTATAAAATAGTTTAAATTTTTTTATGTTTATCTTCAAAATTGCAATTTCATAAATATTTTAGAATGATATTAGGTTGTTGCTCCTAAAGTAGTACATGTCCCTATTTGAGATCCATTATAATGAGATTTTTGGGGAAAAAATGTATTTTGAAATAGTTATTTTTTGGAGAATATGTAGTTAAAAACCAAAGAAAAGTTTTTTTAATTTACGTGTAATATTATTTTATAAAAAAAGATGCGTTTGAAAAGAAGAGAAAAATATGTTAAATTTTAATGAGAATCAAAAAATGGGTTATAATTTTCAATATTTCAGAAGAATATAAGCATATTACTCTTGAAGAAGTATATATTTGTGTTATAATACAAGATAGTGTTATTTCCAGTATAGTATAATTGCTGCTGAAGAACGTAAGTTTGTAATATTTAATATTCTCGAAGATATATGATATTTTGAATAAAGCACAAATATTCAATGATATTTATGCTTTTGAAATAGCATAAAATTATTCATATTTGGATTCTTGAAGAATAAAATATTGTGTTTTTAAACAAGTACAACATAATAAATGCAATTTTGTGAAAAATATTGTATTATTGCTCTCGAAAAAGTAAGACTGCGATAAACAAATATTATTGAAGACTATTATATTGTATGATACATCGAGTTAGACCATCTCTAATAAGTAATGATTCTAAATGAACATTCAAATGAATATTTATGGAAGAACCACAAGATTCTTCAATGCATTGAATACACATAATGCTTGTTCTTTGTATCATAAATCAATCCTTGACCATTACTAGCCAAAGGTTGTACTAAATTCTTAAAATCTTGAAAACTAATTAGGCTGATATATGTGTCCTTGTCACCCTCCATGTTGATCATCTTGATATTATTTATATATAATAGTTATGATACATTTACTAGATAATTGCATGGTGTTAGCAATCAAAAGTTTGTGAAAATACTTATCAAATTTTAAATTATGAGAATAATTTTTATATTATACAATTAAGATGGTATGCTAGTGAGTCTAAATCTCAACATTTTAAAAAAATGTTAGTTGTAATGACAATAAATGGTTTAACAATATTGTTTCTTAAACACCTTCAATTAGTTTCTAGACCATTACTCTTGAGAACAAAGTGCTTTATAGTTCTATCTAGGTAATGATATTAACATCATGCCATCATTAAATGTTCCCCCTTTATATTCGGCTTCTTATTAAAGTCTAATTTTTCTATCTAATTATTTGATAGTGCACATATGTACAATTGATCCACACAGTGTAATGACGTGGAAGGTAAAGAATGAGTAGAATACATGTGTAATTTGAACCCTTATATAAAATCTTAAGGTCTCGGGCCCTAATGAATAATATTTTATAAGACGATTCGTTGATTGTCAGTTTGGCTGAATAGTTCTCTCAGCGTTAGGAGGGTGAATTAAGAAGCTAGAGGTAATTTACTAGTGCATCATTGTGTTATCTAGATCCTTGCAAAATAAGATTCGAACTAGAAGTTCGAAAGATAATTAAATTAGATGTATTTATTGATCAAAGAGATCAACAATATATCGCACACCAACTTTAAATGCTCAAACTCTAATTGACACGTTGGGAGGGTAATTCATTAATATTATAATTGATATATCTATGGCATGCCTAAAGTGTGAATACTCTAAGTCAAAAAAAATTCCAAAGAAAATGGGGCAAATAAGGAATCTAATCTTATTTAGAATATAGACATTGTTGACCACAAAATTCGGCTGGACCTTGGATCAACACGTCTCAGCTCCTCCCTCTTGAACACATGAATCTCCTGCGCACTGTGACAAACGATCAGTTTGCAAAGGGGACCGAGGTGGCTCCCATTTGCACTCCGATGCCAAAGTCAATGCTCATTTCAAGCAGATATAAATTGGGTGCGGGAAATATAAATGTGTAAAAGAGAGAAAAGGGAGTAAGAGTAAAATATTTATTTAAGAGTATGAAATTGCTAACCCCCTACAAAGCGGGAGGAGTGCTCTATTTATAGAGGAACTCATTGTTTCGGATCGTGACACGTGGCGTACTTTACACTTGTATTTACCCTAGCTTCTAAAAAGGAGATCTTGCCTTTTGACATTAATCATTACTATACTTTGTAGGGGATGGGCGCCGTCACTTCATGGTAAAGGTGGTGCCACATCTCTGACTCCATCCCTTGTCCCATCCCTCTTCTGTGCGTCACAGTAAAGTACTTCGGCTAAGCATAAAGCACATCGGCCAGACACAAATCAGTTCGGCCAAAAAGGTTCGCGTGATATTCCACCTCGGCAGTTGACCCAAGGTGATATTCTAAGCTTTAACCATGGGCTAGAGTCCACTGGGCCCTCATTAGGCCTTCGCTGGTGGTCCAATGTGCCGCATTTTGGGTACGATATCAACACTAGTCCCTCAAATCCGATGTGGTCATTCATGGGCGGGTAGGATTTGTTGTATGTTCGAGGCACTAACTTTGTTTATCTGTTACATCCAATATATATATATTTATATTTTATTATTCTGCCATCTATTGGTTGGGAATTATCGTATGACGCTGCAAGCTTAAAGCTCGAAATGACATTCCTTAGTGGGAGCTCGGATTGAAAGTAAAGCCGACCTTCTATTCCCGTTCTACTTTTCAAGTGAAAATTGGAATTACACCAACGTGTCTTTTAGACGGTGCATTTAACATAAAGGGGGGCTACTAATATCGGTTCCCAAGGAGCAGGAAATGAATGATAGGTGACATCTCTCCGCGCGTGGCGCTCACTATGCTAACTGAACGGTTTTCTCTCATCGTTTAACAGTTGGCGCCTTGATTAATCTATCCCCCAAGGGACGTTGGTTACCCGTGTTAATTATGTGGCTCGCAAACCAATGGTTTTGGTTTATTGAGTTCCCTATAAAGCCTTCTTCTCCTCATTGTTTCTCCTTTACCGTATCCTCAGAATTTCTCTTTTTTTTTTTTTTTTTTTTTTTGCAGTAGTATCTCCGCAAGAAGTTGCAGCGCTCCTTCTGTATTTGTAAGTTTTTATTATTTCTTCAAGGGCTTTTTACGTAACAACTCATCCATGTCGCTCAACACTCTTCATTGACGCGTTCTTCGCTCCTAGTATACAATCTTGGACTTCCGTTTATGAAGGTAAATTTCTTTTCCTTTGTAAGTGTAAAGAAAACCTTTTTACTTCTAATCTTCAAGCGTAGGTCTGAAAATTTTGTTTTGCCTTTTGTTTATCTTTCGGTGAGTTTGACTCTTTTTTAAGAATAAATGGAAGGAGTTGGGGGAACGGGTTCACAGGAAATGTTAGCAATGGCGATTCCTGTCAGAGGTTTCTGCCCAATATCTTTGTCGTTTTTTAGTTCTCACTTCTTTAGGGAGCAGATTAAGAGGAGGAATAGGAAAATCAGTGGTATAATTTATTTGAGTGATTCTGACAGTGAAGAAGAAAAAGACAAGAACTACATGGCTCATCTATCATCCAAGGAGGAGGTTTCTCTGAGAGAGCTCCGAAGCAAGCGGGATAGGGATTTGGGAAGAGGAGAGGTTGTGGGCTCTTCTTCTGGTCACCAGCACCTCAGATTACTTGTTAGGGCCCCATTTAGGGCACGTAGGGAAGAACGGGGGCTTTCTGAGGAGGAAATAGCCCAACTTGAAGGTTGGGTAGACCTGGTGAATAAAGTATCAGGGTATCATGTAGACCCTAATCCGAACCTAAAGTCGTGGGAAAGCAACGAGATCGCCACTAAAATTCGAGGGGTTGATTTGGCTGGAGCCTCGGCGAAATTCAGGATGCCAGAAGGGGTTCGATTAGTGCACCCTACACCTTCTTGCCGGCCTTGCAGCCCTCCCCCAGGTCAAGTGGCCATATGTTATGATGCTCTATCCTGCGGGATGAGGCTACCCCTACAACCCTTCTTCTGGGCACTGCTCAGGAGCTACAACCTATGCCCCTGCCACCTGGCTCCCAACTTCTGGACGCAAGTCGTGGGTACTTAACTAGTGTGGCAAGAGGTCAACCCTGACTATCCCATCTCACTACACATCATCCATACCTTGTATACTTTGAAGAAATCAGTTAGAAGGGAAAAAGACGTGAGGTCGGACGTCAAAGACTTGTATTACTTGTCTCCTAGGGGCTCATACCCTCCCGTTATTACTGGTCATCCTACTTCGATAAAGAACTGGAGGAACCAATGATTCTAGGTTGCGGGGGAGTGGCAGAGCTCTGCTGTGGACCTAGTCCAGAAATTACAGTTCCCCGAACTCTTTCCCCACCTAGTTAGTCTTGTATTTGCTTTAGTGTCCTTGAGTGTTATGCATCATTCGTTTTTTTATTTTCTATTCACCTTTCTTTACTGGTTCCTAACATGCTATTGGTTTATGGCACGGGATACTTTTGCCTTCCTCCTCTCTGACGCAGACTTAGTGGCAGTAAGGCGCTTGTTTTCTTACAAGGGCACTTTTCAGGGGGTCATTCAACAAAATAAATTATTTGTTAAGCACGGCCTTATGCGAGCCATGAGTAAGTTTGTTTCCTTATTGCCTTCATAACTTATACGTCGTCCGTTCATAACTTCATTCCCCTTCTTTTCTCGCTAGGTTCCAAGGATTTTCCGAAGATTCCTTTGAAGGGTCTCATGGCCAAAAAGATCCCTCCCGCTCTTCGCCATGGCAGCGAAATCGAGAAGAGGCAGAAAGCAGTACTTGCTAACCTGGAAGTAAGGGTGGCAAAAGAGGTATCTGAGGCGTCCACAGCCCAACTTCAGGGTCCTCTTCCCACACTGGTGCCTCCACCCAATCTGCTGCCGGTGGATCCCCAACAGCCTAGCTTAGAAAAAGGGGCTGAACCTAAGAGGGTTGCTACATTGGGGAAAAGAAAAAGGTCAGACAGGGGCGGCTCCAAGAGGGAGAGGGAGTCTAAGAGCGTTTCTATGCAATCTCCCTTGTCCGAGGATATTTCTGAACATGTATCCGAGGAGGAGCCTGCCCCATTAAAGAGGCTTAAAAGGGGCAAGGAAAAGGAAAAAACCTCCGCACCTCCACCACCAGAGAATCAGGATTTGGAGGACGAGCCATCTGTGTTTATCCCAGATTTGGCTTAAGAAGTGACACCTGAGGGGGCAGAAGAGCTCAAGCACATTAGAGCCAGTGTTCTCCCTAGAGATGTTACCTTCAGTCCTTCTTTGTTCGAATTCCCCAATTCTCCTCCTGCCAGGGCTGCTTTAGTCACTGAGCAATTTTGGACAGAGGGCTGGTCTGCCTTCTCCTCTAGTGCCACTCCATCCTGGAAGCTGCTTGCTGCCAAGGCTATGAATGCTAGGGCTCTGGCCCTTATTGACGAGGTGGAGTCTTCTATGGGGAAGGCGCAGCGGGACAAGAAGGACGTTGAGACTGCCCTTCGCCATGTGGACAATATGCTTAGAGAGATTAAGGACCTCAAGGAGCATCTGTCCATTGCTCGCAAGGCCTCCTCGGAAAATAGGGTGACAGCCAAACGCCTTCAGGAGGACAATGAAAAGTTAAGCCACGACCTTCAGGCTTCTGAGGCAGACGTGGCGTCCCTTTGTAAAAAATTGGACGATTCCAACCGGGCTCAATCCATAACTTCTGAGGCCCTGACAGCAGCCAATGCGGCCAAGGTTAAGCTAGAGGCTGAGGTGGCAGCAGCCTCTGAGAAATTGGGGAGAGAGGTGGAGGCTAGGAGGAAGGCAGAGGAGGACCTTGCCTCTCTGGAACTGCATATGCAATCTAGGATCACGGAAGTTCTGGAGCAGACAGTTGCATCACGAGTGCAGAAAGCTTTAAGTGTCAAGGTGTCTGAGGCAATCTAGAATTTCAAAGACGCTTTTGAAGAGACACCAGAATATAAGGCCATGCGGAGCGTCTTTGGGAACATTGGGGCCAGGATGGCTTTGGGGGACGTGAAGGAAGCCTTCCCATCCCTAGACCTATCCTCCATTGAAGCTATGTACCCCGAGCCTCAAGATGATTTCCTTGATGATCCTGCAGATCCTTTGGATGCACCTGGCAAGGGCTCTTCAGAGGATGTCCCTCCGCAATGATCCTCTTTTGTATTTGCCTTTTTTTTTTTTTGTAAGTGCAATGGCGCCTTATATTGTAAATGTAACAACATTCAAATTGTAAATACTTTGATTTTATGAATGCAATGATTTATTTATATTTAGTTTAATATCTTAGTTTGTACGACCTTATCTGTTTAAGCGTGAACGCTTCTGTTTAAGCATGAACGCTTAGTTTGTATGACCTTATCTATTTAAGCGTGAACGCTTCCAGACACAAATGTCTTGTAAACACATCGTATGAAGCGTGAACACTTCCAGCCACAAACTCCTTGTAAATGCATAGTATGAAGATATGTGTATAGTCCCTCAGATCTAAGTAGCTCAAGGCATTCATGTTTGCTGATTAGATCTTATTTTGACCAATTTTTGAACATTTTTGTCTTATACTCTGTAACACCTATGTTTATAAATTTGTATGAACTCCTATTGATGGTGTTAACACTTTCAACCCATACGCAGTGGTCGCAGTGTATGCCTATAAGAGTCCCTTGTTTTTAAAAAATTTCATGCATGGCGTAGACGTATGGTCTTATAACCAAAATAATCTAGGAATTGTGTTTATCCATTATGTTTGTCTAATCAGTACTTGGTATAATCCTCAACGTAACTCACTTAAGATTTTATAAAATTATATGGTAATGTTGTAAACACTGAAGAGGAAATTGATTTATTGAAATTAACGACGAAGGTGATCCTTGTTCCAAGGATTACATAAAGGTACCCCAGATAAGTCCTCGATCATCTACGTTCCGGGTACCACCTTGGCAGAGACTTTGTAAGGGCCTTCCCGGTGAGGACCTAAAGTCCCTACTCTTGGTTCTTGAGTTGAGGGAAGAACCTTTTTCAGGACTAAGTCTCCAACATTAAAGTGCCGACTCTTAACCCTTTTGTTGTAATAGCGGGCCATTTTCTCATGGTACCTGGTTATTACTACTTGGCCTCGGTAATCCTCATCAGGGGTTCCGCCTCGACCCACTTGGTGAAATAGTCAATTTCCACTATTGCAAAGCAATTATTACCAGCACCCCTAGGCATAGGACCAATAATATCAACCCCCCACTTCACAAAAGGCCAAGGGCTAGTCACCACAGTTAGCTTGTGATGCGGCTGATGCGGTATGGTTGCATGCCTTTGGCATTTATCGCATTTGCGCACGAAGTCATGGGACTCCTTTTGCATAATCGGCCAAAAATATCCCTGTTTAAGGGCTTTCCGAGCTAGTGATAACGCCCCGGCGTGGTTGCCACATATGTCCTCATGGATTTCTTTTATTACATACCGTCCTTCCTCCGGCCCCACACATCTCAGCAAAGGGGAGGTATAGCTCCGTTTATAGAGCAGGTCATCCAAAAGTACGAATTTTGCGGCATATATTTGCAACTTCCGAGTTGTTTCAGGCTCGTCTGGAACTGTTTAATGCTTCAAGTATGCTAGTATAGGATTCATCCAGGATCCTTCTTCTTCTATTGCCAAAATCTCCATCCCTGGCTCAATAGAAAATGTAACACCCCAATTTTAAATGCTTAAAACTAGGCATGTTAACTTCCATTCACATTATATGCGGAAATAAATCGTTTAAACATTAAAATTTTCATTTATCTATTATAAAATTTTTACAAAAATCTCGGCAGAGTCTCTTCTATAAATTGGACATAGCCAACCTGTAGAGGGACATCAAAACCATTTTAAAGTACACATCTCAACTCATTCAATCCCAAACATTCAACATTCAACTTCAATTCTACATCAAACTCCCACGTCACCACACTATTTCAAATTCAATCCCCAAACTCCTCAATACAACATTTTATATCAATAAGCTACAATTAAGTGAAATAAGTGGTAATAGAACCAATATTAAAAATGCCATAACTCATTTAAACTAATTTCAACCGAAACAATTATCAAAATAAATGAATTAAGAAATAATTACTTAGAACTTAAATAAATTCTAATTTAACTTTATTTTCAAGAATTGAAACCAGGTATAGCCTGAGTCTGCCACCAAATGCTCTCCTCATCTCATCTAACTTTCATCACCTGAAATATTGGGGAGGGAATGGGGTGAGCTAAAGCTCAGTAAGCAAACTTCGTGCAAGTGATGCATGCTTATGACATGAAAAGCTTTAAACTTTGAAATATGTATCCCCATTCACTTTAACCTTTCAAAACTTTCAAACAATTCAAACTTTCACTTAACATTTCCATCGTGAGCTCACTTGGTGTATCTTCTAGTCAATCAAATAACAGTGGACAATTCTTATTTGGAACCAGATTAACATTCACATTTCCACCGCAAAGCGGCTCATTCATTCCATTCCACCACAAAGCAGCTCATTCACTTCATTCCACCGCAAAGCGGCTCATTACATTCGGGTACGCCGGTCCCCCGCGCCCCATTTCCCACTCGCATCTTTCATGAACTAGAAGTACACCCATTCTTTTTTAAAACTTGGGATACATAACTTTTGACAAAAATTTGCACTTCGACACATTCCTTTCATTAAAACATTTGACTTCCCCATTTCGATGTCAATGCATGCTTAATGATGCAATGACGTGATAACGTGCATGCTTGAACATTTCCTTAAATACACATACTTGCATATCGCAAATCAAATACATAAACTTTAAGTAATTAACACGCAATCACTTACGCACATTAATTTCACATTAACTTTCATCAACTTTAAGTAATTACCACGAAATCACTTACGCACATTAATTTCACATTAACTTTCTACTTTCATGAAAATAGGGGAAGTTTACTTACCTGACGTCCTTAATATTTACCGTTTTCTTGATTTGCAAGTGGAGGAACCTCGACTGTCCGTGTCGTCAATGTACCAACAATCCTAGTTATATTCATTCATTAAATAAAATATACTTTTAGTTTAAAAATCACAAATTCCTATTCTTTTAATATTAACAAAACTTCCGATCAAGATCAAGAGCTCAAATTAACCTAGGTGTGACCTTGAACTACGAACAACACATATAATATCATATTCCAAATAGGGAATTAATTACACACACTTTAGAAAGCTTTCTTATCTTTTAATTTCAAACTAAAATAAATATATCAAACTTAAACCAAAGTTCCCAAAGCTTTTACTAACAAATCTGACCATTCATGAAATTTTCCCCAAATTAGAAAGTTACAATTTTCAACTCATAATTAGATATTAACAGTCTTAAATTCATAAGTCATCCAATCTAAAATTTGACATATATATACTTTTATTAGCATTAACCCCCGAAACTAAAATTGACCAATTAAAATTCGAAATCATAAATGAGGGAAAATTAATAAAAACATTCATACAGCCCCTTAATTTTTTTTTTTCAAAAAACTACCATTATGCTTCAAATTAAACTAGCAGTACAATTTAAAAGACATAACTTACGGATTTAGAAACTTGAAGCTTCACACACACACACACACACACACACACACACACACACACACACACACACACACTTCCCCAATATGAGTTTAACAGTGTAAAAATTTCGAAATTTAATCAAAACTCAAATCTTAAAGTTAATATATCTCTCTTTATAAATTCTCCAAATTTAAAATTTACAAATATAGCACAAATTTAAACTCAACATTTCAATTAAATTACAAATTCATGAATTTCGAAATCTGTAGAAATCATACATACGTAAACACCAAATTCCCAATTACAAAATCTGAAAAAGAATAATATTACTCAAGTTTTAAATTAGGCAGTCCGCTAATTTCACAGCTCTCACAGTTTAGGAAATATGATGTCCAAACTAAAACTCAACCAAAATAAAGAAATCAACAATTCTAACAGTTAACAAATATAAAATTCTCGAATTTATCCTAAACTGATAGGAAAATAAATTAACTCAATTAAATCTTTATAATTTCGAAATCTGAAATAAATGGGTATTCACGTAATATACATACACATACCTATACATACATACCCACAAATCAATATATACATAACGGTGTGAGTGTGTGTAAACCGTGTGTGCAGGTTCGTGTGTGTGGGTGCGTGTGCGTCGACTGTGAGTGCAGGTGTGTGTTCGGGAGGAGTTTACCTTGAGGATGGTGGCCGGTGGTGGGCGTTGCTCGCGCCAGCGATGGAGTGCTAGTCGACCGGAAGTGGAAGAGAGAAGGGCCGAGAGAGGAGAGTCGAGAGTGAGGTTCGAGGGAGAGAGACTGAGAGAGCGAGAAGGTGGGTGTGAGAGAGAGAGAGAGAGACCGTGAATGAGATTAATTAGGTTAGGGTTGAGTTTTTAATCTTTTGGAATTTGCAAATCAGTCCCTCAAATCTCCTCTTTTGTCTAAGTAAGTCTATAAGTTCTATTTACCCTCGATTGTCACTAAACTTTCCCCCCAAGTTTCAAATTAGCATAATAAAATAGAAAATAACATGCTTAAGCAATAAAACAATTAATCTCATAGAATTGCACGTAAATAATTAAAATAACCAATTTATAAACGTTCAAATTGGTACATTGATCGAGACGACGTTCAAGTCCTTCCACTGCAAAATAATTCCAATTATAGACATTAAAGATGATAAATTTATAATTTATAATAACATTCACAAGAATATTAAGTGAAATTTAAAATTGCACGTAAAAATGAAAAGCGGTCTTACAGAAGAGGTCAACAAGTGCCCAATTGGGATCAGATTATGGAGCTCTGAATCATTGCTGCTTGCTAGTTTGGATAAAGCATCGGCGTTGGAATTCTCAGTTCTGGGAATGTGCCGTAACTCCATTTTTCTGAAGTGCACAGCCAAATCTCTTACTTTTTTCAAGTAAGCGACCATAGCTGGATCTTTGGCAGAAAATTTTCCATTAAACTGACTCACAACGACTATTTGCCACTACGGATTTAATCTTCAAAGCTTTCGCAAGTCTCAGACCAGCTAATAGAGCATCGTATACAGCAACATTGTTTGAGGCTTTAAAGTCAAAACGGATCGCACTGTGCAGTTTGAATCCTTCTGGGCTTATTAACAATATTCCCGCACCGGATCGTCCCTCAGCCGAGGACCCATCAACGAACAATTTCCACTCTCAGTTGTCATCCATGTTATCAACCATATCAACCTCCGGGGGATGTGTGAACTCAACTATGAAATCCGCTAATGCTTGACCCTTTACAGCGGTCCAAGGCTCATAATGTAGGTCGAACTGGCTAATTTCAATCGTCCACTTCATTAACCTTCCAGATACATCTGGTTTCTGCAACACCTGTCTCATAGGAAAGTTGGTTAGCACGTGTATGGAGTGCGACTGAAAGTAGGGACGGAGCTTGCGAGATGCTATGATCAAAGAGAGAGCAAGTTTTTCCATAACTGGGTTACATGTTTCAGCATCCAGCGTGGCTTTGCTTACATAATACACCGGGAACTAATTCCCATCCTCCTCTCTGACCAATACCGAGCTAACAGCCTCTTTTGATATGGCTAAATACAAGTAGAGAAGTTCGACCGCCTTTTGTTTTGATAGTAATGGGGCCTGTCCCAAGAATGCTTTCAGGTAGGCAAAAGTCTGCTCACATTCCACCGTCCATTGAAATCACTTCCCTCCCTTCGAGACCTTAAAGAATGGCAAGCATTTGTCAGTGGACTTGGAAACAAATCGATTTAAGGCCAGAATTCTTCCCGTCAAGCTTTGCACTTATTTTGGATTCCGAGGTGATCATATGTTTAACAAAGCATTGATTTTATCGAGATTGGCTTCGATCCCTCTCCTATTCACCATGAATCTTAGAAATTTTCCGTACGCTACCCCAAAAGCGCACTTCGTTGGGTTGAGCTTCATTTGATATTTTCTCAAAACATCGAAGGCCTCTGACAAATGGCGAATATGCTCTGTGGCGACCATGCTTTTGACCAGCATGCCATCAACATATACCTCCATGGTGTTTCCTAATTGTTCTGAAAACATGCGATTTACCAACCTTTGATAGGTAGCTCCAACATTTTTTAAGCCAAATGGCCTAGCTTTATAACAATAGAGTCCCCTATCTGTAATAAACGAAGTATGCTCCTCATTTGATTCATACATGGGGATTTGATTGTACCCGGACTATGCATCCATAAAGCTCAGCATCTCAGGTCCTGCTGTGGAGTCAACTAACTGATCAATCCGAGGCAATGGAAAACGGTCTTTGGGACATGCCTGGTTCAAATTTGAAAAATCAATACATACTCTTAGCTTCCCATTATGTTTTGGTACCAAAACAGGGTTTGATACCCACTTCGGATACCGGGATTCTCTGATAAAGCAGTTTTTCAACAGTTTCGTAATCTCTTCTTTCAAGGCCTCATACTTATTAGAACTCATAGGTCTTCTCTTGATGAGATTTGAAGCGCGGAAGAAACGCTGGAAAGTTCCGAACTCAGGTTGTGGCTGGACGGATGAATCATGACCCGATATTCACGACGCGATGGCTCGACGATGTGGAATAAAGAATCACGAATTTCGAAACGCCACAAGGATTTGCCCAATCTCCTTGATAAGTCTCTGATTTTGAACGCCACAAATATTCTCACGAATATTTGATAAATTCGATATTTGAACGCCACAAGAAATATTCTTGATAAGTTCGAAAAACATAGGAATCCACCTATAACTTTTATTGAATCCTCAATAAAAACTGTTTATATCAAAATCAAAGTCTCAAGTCTGAATTACAATGAATGGAAAGGAATATAAATAAGTAAAATAACCTAGCCGCTAATTGACTCAAAATAGAATTTTAATTAGACTAAAATTCGAATTCTAATTAGACTAAAATTCTAAAATAGGCAAACAAATAATTAAAAACAAAATTTAACCTAAAAATACGCAAAAATCCTAATTTCCGTCTGCATAATTGACTTGCTGTTTTGAAACCCCAAATGATGGAATTTGGCCATAAAATCAGTCGACTCAAGGGCTTTAGCCCATGAGTTTTGCTTAGTGGCCCATTTCTACTCGAAAAACACATTATGCATCTAATTCCAACATGATTGACTGGATTGCACTTTTATTTGGCTTGAATATTTAACTTTTTCCGTCAAGCATGCTATGACTCTGATTGTCGAGGGTCCGGAACACATCATACCCTCCTTCTTTAGGATGATTCGTCCCGAATCATAGCTTTGTTCATATTGTTTCACTTCACCTCCTGGATCAAACGGAAAATTTCTCCTGTCATTGCACATGATCAACCAAAAATATTCTGCAACGGGGGTCACGTGAATGACTTGAAGTTGAAACACCTTTGGACATTGGTGGTGTTGCCCAAATTTCCACGTACCATTAACCTGCAAGAAAGAATTAAATAGAACGGGGAGGGGAATGTTAGTTTCATGAGGTACAAGGTATGGATCCTTGTATCCATGAAAAACCACCACTAACTCCACTTCTTGAACCACGAGGCTCTTCTCTTCGCCTCTTTTCTCTTTTGCAACTTCTTGCTCAAATTTTTCATCTTCAAACTCAACCACATCTCCTAACTCCACACTTTTATCACCATGTTCGCACACTACCTCATCACTATCCAAATGTGGATTTTTCAATTCAAAGTTCAAATGTTGAACTTCTACACCAACTTTCATTTCATTCATCTTATCATCAACAATTTCATTCCTAATCAATTCCTCATCAAATTTTGGAGTTTGTTTATTTGTTTTTAATTTCAACTCTCCCTCCTTCTTATCAATATCCTTATCCCCATGATGCCTCCTATTATACCACTTTTCACTCTCCTTCTTTACCCTTCGTGAATCTTCTAGTGCTTCCTCTAATGTCAACTCATATAGTGCGCGTGTTTTCCCTTTCTTAAAGAATTTGTATATATGCATACTCTTATCATAAACAGTCTCCCTCCTACGCCTCCAAGGTTTTCCCAATAAAATATGATAAGATTTCAATGGCACTACATCACACCATACATCCTCACTATACATTCCCTGGGTGATAGGTACTAGAACTTGTTTGGTTACTTTGAAATTCCCAAACTCCCTCATCCACGTCATCCTATAAGGTTTATAGTGTGGTTTTAGGGACAATCCTAATTTTTCAACCACGGTGCTACTAACGAAATTAGTAAAGTACTTTCCATCAATCGCCAAACTGCACCCCTTATGACCATAATTCATTCCTTATGTGGCGTTAAAAGAAAATTAAGAATAAAGAGGATTTAGACATCAAATAGCAAGAACGACTTTTATTGACTTAGAAGGAAATAAATACCAAGAATTTTAAAGAAACTCAAGAAAGTGGTTATTGAATTTGGAATAACTCTTTTTTTTTTTAATAATGAATTTTCGGAATTAAATAAAAAATAAAAAAAATATTTTTTTTTAATAAATCCGAAAATCCGACACGAACACAACAAAACAAACGGAACAGGATTTGGATAAGAATCGAATAAAATAAACACTTTTGAATTTTTGTTGGATTTTTATATAGATCAAAAACTGAAAAATTTTACTAACACGAAGAACAAGAAAACTAAAAAAAAACTGAAAACAAAACACTAAACAAGATATGGGTGATTTTTATGGGACTCGATGATAAACATAAAAATCAAACTGGATAGAAAAACCTAAATACAGAGTCCAGCTCTGATACCAGATGATGAGGTTCGAAGCGTGGAAGAAACGCCGGAAAGTTCCGAACTCAGGTTGTGGTTGGACGGATAAATCATTACCCGATATTCACGACGCAATGGCTCGACGACGCGGAATAAATAACCACGACTTTCGAAACGCCACAAGGATTTGCCCAATCTCCTTGATAAGTCTCTGATTTTGAACGCCACAAATATTCTCACGAATATTTGATAAATTCGATATTTGAACGCCACAAGAAATATTCTTGATAAGTTCGAAAAACATAGGAATCCACCTATAACTTTTATTGAATCCTCAATAAAAATTGTTTATATCAAAATCAAAGTCTCAAGTCTAAATTACAATGAATGGAAAGGAATATAAATAAGTAAAATAACCTAGCCGCTAATTGACTCAAAATAGAATTTTAATTAGACTAAAATTCGAATTCTAATTAGGCTAAAATTCTAAAATAGGCAAACAAATAATTAAAAACAAAATTTAACCTAAAAATACGCAAAAACCCTAATTTCCGTCTGCATAATTGACTTGCTGTTTTGAAGCCCCAAATGATGGAATTTGGCCCTAAAATCAGTCGACTCGAGGGCTTTAGCCCATGAGTTTTGCTTAGTGGCCCATTTCTACTCGAAAAACACATTATGCATCTAATTCCGACATGGTTGACTGGATTGCACTTTTATTTGACTTTAATATTTAACTTTTTCCGTCAAGCCTGGTATGACTCCGATTGTCGAGGGTTCGGAACACATCATCTCTTTTGCCTGTGCCCAGGGCTTTTGGAATCAAGCTGGAGTCTTTGACAGGCCACTTTAGGATCGATCCCAACCATGTCATCATGTTTCCATGCGAATACATCGAGGTTTTCAAGTAAGAAGCTTTTCAGCTGATCTTTGTATTCAACCGATGAATCCAATCCAATCTGTAACTCCTTGATTGGGTCAAGTAGATCTACACCAAAGCATTCCAACCTTTCAGCTGGGGTAGAGCAATTACCTCCGCCATTCTTGGGTCCATATCTGCCAGATCTTCTTCCAGCGTCATTGTAACATCCTCATTTCCTGAGGGTCTCCCACCCAGTCTTTCAGGGTTTGGAGCAGCCTCGGCCATTGCTACATCGCTAATCATGTTCAAGCTTCGGTCTTGAGATTTCCGGATTGCGTTTGTGTAATAGGCTCGCGATTCAGTTTGGCTCCCCCTTACAGTTGCAATACCATGCTCCGTGGGAAATTTCATGCAAATGTATTTTGTATGAGTTGCAGCTCCCAAGTCAATGAGGTCTGGCCTCCCAATTGAGCCATGATAGGAGTAGATTTTGTCCACAACCAAGAATTCCATGGGGATTCTGGAAAGAGTTGGTGCTTGCCCTACCTTAGTCATAAGGGTTATGGATCCTCTGGGAGTTATGCTGTCCCCAGTGAATCCATATATTGGATCCGGGACTGGAATGGGTGGAGTGTTGATCCCCATCTTATCAAAAGTTACCCCGTAAATCACATTTACCGAGGCACCATCATTCGTGACAACCCATTTCGAGCCACTACTACCCTGATAATCAATGCATCATTGTGTGGAAAGTGTACTCCAATAGCATCGTCTTGGGTAAAGCTGATAGATTCTGTTCGAGGCATCCCAACAGGATGTGAATGGATATGGTAATTCACGTTGGCGGACTGCTTGGCTTCTCTGATATATCTCTTTTGGGAGTTGTTTATGCTCCCACCTGGGTGGGGGCCTCCCAATATTGTGTCGATTTCACGAATAGGAGGGTCGGCCACAGGTGTACGTGGTTCTCTTGTATCTTTAGCATGTGTCGAGGAGGTATCATGACCCTTGTTCCTATCTCTCTGAAGATTGTCAATCCTCTCTTTGGTCGAGTTCTTCCACGAAGCTCTCCTTTCAGCTCGGTTGAACTTCTGGCCACCTGGTTTTTCAGTTCTCCCCTTGTCAGGGGAGAAATCACTTCCCCTTCTTCCATGCGCCTTTTGGTCCACTAACATGTGGATTTCCCTACAATCTTCTATTGCGTGACCGTAATACCTGTGGTAGGCGCAGTAAGCCCTAATCATGGGCTGTTTTCTACTTCGACTACTTTCCATTCTTCCTTGAGCCATGGGAGGATTCTGAGAAGGAGCGTTGGAGTGCAAGTTGGGGATAGCTTTCGTGATCTCTGCTGCATAGCTGGACCCTGTCCCTGGAAATGGACGCAGCGCTCCACTTCGGTTACTGCCGAACATATCCTTGTTACCTCCTTTCTTGAGGTTTGCTTCATTAGAATACCCAAGATTGTATCTCCCTTGAGGATGGTTGTCTCTGGCCCTAGCCATTTCTTCTGATACGATCTCCTTCTTCATCAGGTCTACTAGGGCGTTATAATCTCTCGGTTTCCTGCTTCAGACATCCCTCCAAAACATGCTCGTCATATCTAGCCCTCCTTTCAATGCGGAAAACATCTCCGCCTCGGTGATGTTTTCACAAATGTTCATCTCTTCAGTAAACCGAGCTAGTTAACTTTTCAGATATTCATCCCTTCCTTGCCTTAGATCTTGAAGGCGTTGGAGTGGGAGCTAGCTAGGCCTGGAGGAAACAAAGCCATTTTTAAAGGCTGTTTTCAGATCTCTCCAACTGTGGATGCTACCAGGAGGGAGCTTTTTGTACCATCGTATCGTACTTCCCTCAACGCTCAAAGCAAAAGCTTTACACTTTAGTGTAGGAGTAGCTCCGGCTATTTCCATGCTAGCGCGGTAGTTTAGCAGATGATCGTCAGGGTCACCTCGGCCAGAATACTTTGTTATTTCTGGAATTTCGAAGTCATGAGGCACTGGGCACCTACGGATGCCCTCTGTGAAGGGACTTATTTCCTCTTCGTCATCCAGCTCGTATGAGGGTAGTTCACTGTTCTCCTCATGACCGGAATACATTTGGTCATGGTATTGGTCGTAGGGTGGTGGAGCGTACTCCTGCCTTTGTGGGAGCAAAACTCGGCCGTAGTTTGGCCTTTCATGGGTCGGTAAATCATTACGAGATTTGGTCCGATAGGGTGGTGGAGCGTACTCCTACCTTTGTGGGAGCAAAACTCGGCCGTAGTTTGGCCTTTCATGGGTCGGTAAATCATTACAAGATTTGGTCTGAGCTGCTTCGGCTCTGCCATTCCTAGACTCATGCGTGGGGGCCAACTTTTCTGCTCCCGTACCGTGCTGGTCCCTATGCATTTGACTCCGCAACAAGGCTTCTTCAGCACGTCGCTCCCGCCTATTCCTAGGCTCGGTTGCATTGTGCCGCCCTTGATCAGTTCGACCCCCTGGCTTGCCTCCGAATAGCCCTCCTATCCAGCTGAATACACTGTCGGATTTTGCGAGCGAAGCATCCCTGTGTCTAGCTGGGAGTTGGTCTTGTTCTTCAGGTGCTTCATGCTCCGGACCTTCTTCGTAGAGGGGCGCGAATTCCACCTCGGCATATGCCTGTGGATCTTGATAATAATAGGAGGCAGTGGTCGCATCGGATGGTGAGTAATGTGGCTGTGAATATTGCGGAGGTATAATGGGCTCGTTCATAACATACCCTCTAGCCATGTAAGCATTCATCGCAACAGTTTGTTCTATCTGCTGTTTCTGCATTTTCAGCATTTGGGCTACCATGCGAGTCATGTCTCGCAGCATGCGGCGATTTTGGTGCCGGTGTGGAGGGTTAGGTTGGGCCACCCCCTCATTTGTGTTCTCACGAGGCCTCTGAGGAGCCTCCTCCTCGCTGAGCTGGTAATTTCTACTCATACGAGGGTTAATATCATCGTCACTTTCATTTATGTTCAGAGCAATTTTTTTGGTTTTATCTTCTCTTTCAAAGATAGGTGAACTTTTATTTCAAAGTTCTAAGCCTTTTTCAAGGTTATTAAACTTGTATTTCAAAATTCCACGCCTTTTTCAAGGTTAACAAACTTGTATTTTAAAGTTCTTGCCTTTTTCAAAGTTAACAAACTTGTGTTTCAAAGTTTATGCCTGTTTCAAGGTTAATAAACTTGTGTTTCAAAGTTCTTGCCTTTTTCAAGGTTAATAAACTTGTATTTCACAGTTCTTGCCTTTTTCAAGGTTAATAAACTTGTATTTCAAAGTTCTTGCATTTTTCAAGGTTAGCAAACTTGTATTTCAAAGTTCTTATGGTCCTTTGCTCTTTTGCAAGAGGTCGCTCGCCCATTTTTCAAGGTTTCCTTTTGCGCGTGTAGCTTTTCACCATGAGTTTTCGTGGTTAGCAGTATAGCTTCCCACAGACGGCACCAAAATGTTGACCACAAAATTCGGCTGGACCTTGGACCAATACGTCTCAACTCCTCCCTCTTGAACACATGAATCTCTTGCGCACTGTGACAAATGATCAGTTTGCAAAAGGGGCCGAGGTGGCTCTCATGTACTCCGATGCCAAAGTCAGTGCTCATTTCAAGCAGATATAAATTGGGTGCCGAAAATATAAATGTGTAAAAGGGAGTGAGTAAAATATTTAGTTAAGAGTATGAAATTGCTAACCCCCTACAAAGTGGGAGGAGTGCTCTATTTATAGATGAACTCGTTGTTTCGGATCGTGACACGTGTCGTACTTTACACTTGTATTTACCCTAACTTCTAAAAAGGAGATCTTACCTTTTGACATTAATCATTACTATACTTTGTAGGGGATGGGCGCCTGTTACTTCATGGTAAAGATGGTGTCACATCTCTGACTCCATCCCTTGTCCCCTCCCTCCCATCCCTCTTCTGTGCGTCACAGTAAAGTACTTCGGCTAAGCATAAAGCACATCGGCCAGACACAAATCAGTTCGGCCAAAGAGGTTCGCGTGATATTCCACCTCGGCAGTTGAACCAATGTGATATTCTAAGCTTTAACCATGGGCTAGAGTCCACTGGGCCCTCATTGGGTCTTCGCTGGTGGTCCAATGTGTCGAATTTTGGGTACTATCTTAACAGAAATAACTAATTATAAAACTCCGGAAGAGTTTAAAGTACCTGAAATATTGGAAGTGTAGATATCTTAATAAATTATGTCATTATGAAAAATAATTAGAATCGAATATAAAAGTTGTCAACAATACTTTTGTACATCTTCACAAGTTCATACCTTGTTATTCTATCAGTACATGAAATTTAAAATACTATTATAGCCAACCCATTGGCATGACTATTAATTTCTTCCTCGAGGATTTGAAGTATGTTTGAAGCAATAATTCAAGTGATAAAATTTATGTTAAAATTGTGTACGAGTCTCAGAACTAAGAAGACTTATTTCTTGAACCATCATATTAATACAATAACCAATTTTGTAAATACATTAATATGAATATGATATTGCTTGAATACTATGACAAGACAATATGAAGCATACTTAGAGCTTGTTTAGAGTAGAAAAATGGTGAATTTTTTGACAATGTGGTTGAAATATGTGTAAAGTGGTTTTCCATAGAAATATGTTGTTGAAAATAAATTTAAGGAAAAAGTTGTTGAATTTAACTTGAACCAAACAGGACCTTAACTATATTTGTAATATTGAAAACGTTGATGTACAATACATGGATGACAAAAAAGAACCCGACAGACCTGTTATCCTTGGGGACTCGATCCAATTAGGGGTTGCTTGCCCCGTACAATTGGGTCGTGGTGCGGGTTCAGAACAGGTCCTTCGCCTTGACCCGCAAACCAGTGAAATTTTTTATTTTCCTTTTTTTCTATTAAAATAAGAAAATTAAAAAAAATTACAAATATAAACGAGGCAATAAACGGGGAGAGTCGACCCGCCCCCACCTGAGACCTGTGGGGCGCTCATGGGTCAGGGACGGACAGGCTCGTCTCGCCTCACCTCGAACCCGACTCATTGCCTCCCTAGTATGACTTGATACAATGATTTTATTTATTGAACTCTAGAAAGAGTTGGCAAAGGGTCGAGTCGAGCTAGCTCGGCCCTTTACACTCACTGATCGGCTTGCGGCTTGCACGAGCCGAGCCTAGCTCGACAAATGTGGTCAAGGAGCCCGTGGCTCATGAGTCGAGCTGAGCTTGGCCCACAAGCCATTTAATTATTTTTTTTCCCTTAAAAAAAAGGCATTTTGGTTTTAAAAAATTAAGAGCCACGAACCAAGCTTATGGGCTCGGCTCGTGGATCGTCTCCACAAGCCACTCGTCGTTAGACGAACCGAGCCCATGCTCAGCTCGTTTCCATGAGCCGGTGATTGGCTCGTCAAAATGACGAGTCAAGCCGCTTGTGACTCGTATTTTTACGAGCCGACGATTTGCCACCTCTAACTCTGGAGAGAAATTGTACTCATTTTTCTTCGCTCAAGTTTTATCCATTTGAATTTTCTTGACAAAGTTTTAAAGATGCATTATTTAATTGCTCTAAATTATTTGTACTTGTTTTCCTTCTTTTGATATTTTTGTCCAATTGATATTTTATCAAAAAAGATTTTGAAGAGACAAATATTTTAGAAGGAGTATCGTAAATTATATATTTATTAGTGAATTATATTTTATACTCCTATCATCCTAGTTATTATGACTATTATAACCCTTACAGCTCCACTTCTTCGCTATAAATATGGTGATTTAGTTTTCCATTAGACACACTTAAATCTTGGCTCTCCTATTCCAATTGAAAATACTAAAAGCAAAAACATAAATTCAGTGCAAGTATTTAGACTATCTATTCGAAATTTCTTTTCTTTTGAAAAAAAAAAAAAAAAAAAAAAAATTCTAAATTTATTGTAATAATCATGATTCCGAATATCTCAATCTTAACAACGGAAAAAGGTTACGGCAGTCGGCAGATTTACCATAGCCATAAAAATCATTTAATCTTGTAACATGAGTAAAATTGACTCTAACTTTAATAATGAACATATTTATATTTATTTCATTATAATGGTTACAAACAAAATCTTGACTTGTCACAATCTAAGCATTCTTTAAATAAAATAAATAAATAAATGATGGATAAAATATTGATATTGTTTTAACACTGGCGTGCAGAACTAGAATAGAATAGATCCATATCATTCACACCCCTTCCCTGCATGAATGCCAAGTGTTTGGCATCCTCAATTTTAGTTTAAAAAAAAAATATCTGTCTTTTGGTCAGTTCTGACCCCACCCTAAAATCTTAACCCATTTCAGCATTTCTTGAATAATAATAATAATAATAATAATAATAATAATAATAATATAATGCTATCTAACATTATTCATGTTAAAATATCAAATTACGTGGCAATATATAATATGTTCAATTATAAATAAAATTATCTAACTAATTTAATTGTTCATTTCAATTAGTGCAACCTAGATTGACGTATACCAGTTATACTAAACCTTTGTTTGATGAAGATTAATGGTTCTTTAAAATGAATTCTGAATATTTAAAATAGTATCATACGTGTGCATATAAATTCTCTTTTCTTTAAGTTTTTTTAGAAATCAATGTATAAATAATACAATTTTTAAACAATTTTTTTTTTTCAAATTATTTTCCAATCCCACATTTATATTTTGAAAACAAAATCATTCTATTTATAAACTATTTCCCGCCGTGATATTCCTAGTCTTTTGACTATTTCTCACCCTCATACCCACATCCCAAACTCACCCATAAACACCCTATTTTTTCTAGCTAAAAATGGCTCCCTCCTCACTCCATGCCAATACGAGGAGGTAAGAAAGAGAAAAAAAAGCAGATGAACATATTGCACTACATTTGAGAAAGGATTATGCTTCTCTCATCTCAAATTTGACCGCATTATGATTATGATTTAAATCAATAGGTGCATTAAAATATTTCCCCCATCCCACTTCCACTCACACGTCGACCCACCCAACTCCAAACCCCCTCCTCGCCATAGGGATGACAAAAAAAACTCCAAGGACCCGAAATGACCCGCCCCGTCGGGTCTGCGGGGCAGGTTTTCCGCCCCGCAACGGATTTCGGGGCGGGTTTGGGGTGGACCCGCCCCGTGATCCGATAATTTTTTATTTATTTATTTAAATAATGAAATGAGAAACTAAAATAAATTTGATGAAGTCCAGAAAAATTGAACATTGGTGGAATTTAGGGATATGAGAATATACAACCACTATACCATTATATTGTTTATTAATTTTTTTCTTCAAATATATACATATTATTTTTAAAGTTCAAACTTAAAAATTTAACTAGTTCAATGCCTAAATTTTTCACGTAAAATTTCATTATCAATTTATTTTAAAAAAATTAAATTAAATTTCGGGTCATTAGCGAGGCGGGAGGTCGCCCTACCCCGCCCCGCGACTTCGCGGGTCGCGGGGCGAGGTTACATGTTTTCGGGTCCGGGGCGAGGCGGCCCTGACCCGCCCCGAACCCGACCCATTGCCATCCATGCGAGCCATCCTGCACCTCATCTCATTTTAGTAGGGGTGAGCGTCGGATGGTTCGATTCGGGTATCTCAAGAACTGAAATCGAACCATACTTTTTCGGTTCTTGTAAAATGGAACCATTCGGTTCCATTGAATTGCAAGAACCAAACCATTCGATTTCGGTTCTATAATAATAATAATTATTTTTCGTGAGCCTTATCGAGGAGCATCAGGTATCGGGAAGTGAGCCAATAATCTTAAATAAACTTTTACCGTATATACCAAGATCAAGGATTTCAAAAATCTTTTCACCTCAAAGAAAGTATAGGATTCTCCATAAAATAGAAGATATTCATAAACAATAATAGGAAATGGCCAAGAAGGTTTTTCGAGCATAGCAATATAGTAAACTTGTGGGATGAATCATGAGTTTTAAATGCATTATTATTAATTATTTTATATTTGTATTTAAATATTTAATTAACTTCATCGTGGTCATTTACATTTACAATGAGGTAGAGACGTAACAAATTTCATAAAAAGTAATTAATCATTATCACTTTACCAAAAAAAATTACAAATTCTTTTGATTTTTAGTTTTAGGACAACCAATTAAGATCATAAAAAAAAGAATCAAAGACCGGTTCTAACTTCGATTTTTCGATTCTAAAGGCGGAACCGAGAACAGAACAGAAAACCAATGGTTCTCGATTCCAAAACTGATTTCCTATTTTATATTTTTAAAATCATACGGTTTCGATTTTTTTGGTTCGGTTCCAATTCGATCATATCGGTTCCGATTTTTTTACCCACCCCTACATTTTAGGCTAGAACTAGAAGTAGACACCCCCCCCCCCCCCCTCCACAAAAAAAAAAAAAAAAAAAAAAAAATCATACATCTAACCCCTACCCCTTATCCCTATCCCCATCCCCAACACCCCCCCCCCCCCCTTCATTTATCGGCTTAAAGGGACCCCATAAACCTCATCCTTATTCTTTGGCGTGACACAACCATCTAAGCCCTTGTTTGATGGTTTTTTTTTTTTTTTTTTATATATATATATATATAAAAAAAATTATACTTTTATCTACAGTAATTAATTTTAACAATCCAAAAAACACTAAGTCCACATTTTTTTACTTTTTAAATCACTTTTTAATCATATGATTTTTCAAAATCAATTTTTTTCTCAAAAACTAAGATCATCAAACAAGGGTTAAGAACCACAAACATTTTCCTTCATTCTTTCTTTCTTAAAAAATTATTTTTTATAGAAAAAATAAACGAGGTCTTTATTGGACGAACAAAATTCTTAAAATACTTGACATTGCCTCTGTTTGTTAAAAGTTGTAAGTTTAAAAACATATTTTTTTATGTTTTCGAAGTAGAATATATGGTTGAAAAGTGAAGAGAGAAAATGTGTGAGAATAAAAAGTAATTTGATGAATTGTATTGTTTAAAAATATATATAAAAAAAAACATATTTTGGCAAACAGAGGCATTGATTTCTTTGACTATTTATTACTTGATTGAAACAACTACTCCAATAATAACAAAATATCATTACAACCTCAACCCCTTCTTCTCTCTCTCTCTCTCTCTGGTCCTGGTGCCTCTTTCTTTCTCATGACCATTCTTCTCATGTTTTCAGGTCCCGTTCTTCTCTCTTTAAAAATCATGTAATATACAAAACATACAACATTTTGTACATATTTTTATGTCATAACTTGAACACACAAGGAGAGTACACAGTTGAATTAGTTTCTTGAATCGTATTGTGATCATACGAGGGGTTCTTCAATTGGAGCTCAGGAAAAAAGGGCGAAGATGATTCTTGATGGCTATTCATATTGATCATAAAATCAGTTCCATACACACATATATAAGCTATATTGTGATACAAAATCAAGGGTTTTTGAGTTTTTGGAAAAATAATAAATTTGGATTGGCGTATATATTATCACTGTATTTATACAAGCATTTTAGATCTATTCTGAATATCACGCTTAATGTTTTTTTTTTTTTTTCCTTGTTATGGACAGGTTGAATTAATCCATAGTTGGGAATGAAGCTATTTCAGATCCTGTGATCTTCGTTTTTTCTTGATTTTGTTCACATCGTATGCCATAATAAGCGTTTTCCCATTACGGGTTTTGTAAGATTTGTTCGATTATTATTATAGAGAGAAAAATACTGACCTTCTCATTTGATTCGAGAAAGACAAAATTGGAGCAATTAGGGGATAAAAATTAAAGAAGCCAAAGAGAAGAGATAATATGGGGTATCTGAATTCAGTGTTGTCCCAATCAAGCCAAGTCCATGCTGATGATTCCCCGGTTAGTGGCGGTGGCCTCAGGTGATCTGCTTCTCCCCTTTATTTTGCTGAAGGAATATATACATATATACATGTTTATATATATTGTTATTTCTGTTCTTAATTTAGTGCAGAATGTATTAATTTACGCATTGTTGGATATGTGCGTGTTGTGTTTTTGGTTTAACTATTTTGCTTTTTTATAACTTATATATTGTATAATCTGAATTAGCTGTTTCTGATGAATCAAAAATTGCCTCTTAGTTTAGTTCAATTAATGAACTAACATATCATTAAAGTGCCTATGTGTGATTAATAAGGAAGCAATGCTGAAATTATAAAAAAAAATATTCGTATAAATGTCGTATCCTGTTTGTCAATCTTACTATTGAATTGATTATACTACTTATTTGGGCATTATTGCGATCCTTTATAATTTGTACGTGTTCTGAAATTTAGCATGATTGAAATATCACGGATTTATATCTGGTTGGTTGTGACTCGTCATTGGTCTCCAGTTTGAAATCTGGTATGCAATTATATGATTAGTAGTTTATGAAACCTTTGTCTCGTTCCTGTTGTTTTTGACATTGTTCATTAAGAGAATGCATATATCATCAATCACATGCTGTTGGATGGAACGCACTTTCTGTACAATATTCAATGACGAGGTTGTTATTGGTCAAATATCTACCTTTCGTGTCTTTCACGCCATTTCGCCTCTGTTCGGCGGCGTCTCAGCTGCCATTATTTTTGGAAGTAGTTGTTTTTTATGTAAAATTTTTGGTTAAAAAGTTGTTTCGAAAAATATGTGTGGCTACAAAGTGATTGGAAATTGTAATGTTTATAATTTTTATTATAATCATAGCCGCCGAATGCATGCTTCATCTCTTGTCGTATTGTGAATGTAGAACCTTCGAGATTACATTTCCATCTGTTGTGAAGACCTTCATTAACATTTTCTTTTCTGTATATGGCATGCTGTAGTACTTTTTTGTGAAAAGGAATTGACTATTTGCTTTTATTTGTTCAAGGAATTGACTTTGTGCATTGAATGAAAAAGAGAAAACCTCACGATTTTTTTTCCTTAATTTCTCCATATGTATATACATTTTCTTTACGTTTTAATGATAATTTGAGTAATTGCCACATCCTTAATAGTAATACTACGTATTAAGCAATTCTTGCCATAATTGGCTTCAAATTTTCAATATTTAGGTAAGTGCTGCTTTAATCATTTTGCATTGTTCCATTCTCATTAATTGAAATCATCAGGATTTTGCATCTACATGAGAGTTGAATAGTATGTAGTCTAACATTTAGTTGAACTTGTCCCTTCAAACAGTCTGAACGGGAAGTTCAGCTATGGATATGCAAGCTCTCCTGGTAAAAGGTCTTCAATGGAGGATTTCTATGAGACAAGGATTGACGGTGTAGATGGAGAAGTAGTTGGTCTTTTTGGGGTCTTTGATGGTAAGCCTCTCAAGCACCTGACCCCACCTCGCACCACCACGACAATGATTAAGTCTCAAGTTGCATTTTTATTCCACAGTACCCCATAAGATGTATCTAACTTTGTATCTGCTCTTACACTTTCAGGCCATGGGGGTGCTCGGGCCGCAGAATATGTTAAACAAAACCTTTTCAGTAATCTGATCAGGCACCCAAAATTTATTTCTGACACTAAATCTGCTATAGGTTGGCCTTTTACAGTGTCTATAGGATTGCTTTCTTCACATTCTACCATCTGCATATGAACTTGCTTTTTTTTTTTTATTTATTTTTGCCCCCTCTTTTGGTCCCTTTCAGCTGATGCATATAGCCATACCGACTCGGAATTTCTGAAATCGGAGAACAATCAGAATCGAGATGCTGGATCAACTGCTTCCACTGCTATCCTTGTTGGGGACCGTTTGTTGGTTGCAAATGTGGGGGACTCCCGAGCTGTTATTTGCAGGGGTGGTGAGGGTGAGATTCAGAAACATTGTTTGTGTTCTTAGTGTCAATCTAGACAAATAATAAGACACTACAGTCTAAACTTTAATGAAGTATTCATCGATATTTACCAACTGTAAACATGCTAGTGCATTAGTAAACCTCATTGGTTGTGAAGGAGACAGTGATTAGGATCTTCCAATGGTCTCGATATTAATAGCATTCTCATGGGGATTGCTTTTGCCAGGATATAAAACTTATTTTCTGAATAATAATGCGAAAATCTATTTATAGGATGTAAGAAATCTGATTCTACTGAGTTTAATAAGAAACCAACTAAAGTTGACTATGAAGCCCTTGGAATTGACTGCCAAACAAATTCTGTTGGGGAGAGTACTAGTACTTAATACAAATACAAATAGAAATTTACATGCTGCATTTTTGTAAAATTTGTTGATATTCTAAATTACTTATAAACCAAAACTACTGAAGAAAATGTTGAAAACTGAAGTCTGCAGTATTAAATGCATTGGACGGTGAAATAGGAAATACCAGTCATGCAAAAATATCCAGTATTCATGTTTTGATGTTTATGCAGTATCAGGAATTGCACCTCTCTCTCTCTCTCTCTATGGACTATACCAATTTGTTGGGATGCTGAATTTATTGCAAAAACTTTGCATACATGGTTGTTTCATAGAGTTTTTGCTAAACTACTTGCTGGACTTTGTAATACATCAGATTAAAGTGTGGCATAAACTTTGCATACATGGTTGTTTCATAGAGTTTTTGCTAAACTACTTGCTGGACTTTGTAATACATCAGATTAAAGTGTGCCATTATATCTTGCAGCTTTTGCTGTTTCTCGGGATCACAAGCCAGATCAAACTGATGAGCGTCAACGTATTGAAGATGCTGGAGGTTTTGTGATGTGGGCAGGTATGAACTATTGCATGGCGATTTCATCCTTGATTATCCCGTGTTTCTGCCACTGGGTATAACTTCCCGCCACTTCTGTTTTCATATTTTCTGCAGGAACTTGGAGAGTTGGTGGAGTGCTTGCTGTATCTCGTGCTTTTGGTGATAGGCTGTTGAAGCAGTTTGTGGTTGCTGATCCAGAAATTCAGGTATGTTAATGAAACTTTCACCGATGCAATTTAAATGACCAAGTATCCAACAGAAATAAATGGAAGAAATGTTTTGTTTTTTCTTAACAAATAAGAGTTCATTGTCAGGGATCTTTCATATTTTGTACGCTCGTCATCATAAATTTCTCTTTTGATCCCAGAAAATGTAACATGTAGAACTAGAAATTATGTTCCATGGATGTTCTTGTGTCTTAAAAATATTTTGAGTGCATAGAGTACGCTTCAGCCTCGAACGCATTCATGTGATTGTAAGTCGTCATTGAATTCCAAATTCTGCAATATTTCCAATCCTTGTTTTACCTACAAGTTTTTGGTTCCAGACAATATTTCTTGAATGATTTATTACATGTAAGATCTTATCAAGAGATACTGTTAGTATGTTATAATTTATAATCAGAAATTGACCGAGTTTCCTTTTCTTCAATGTAAAATGCAGGAGGAAAAGGTTGACAATACCCTAGAGTTTCTTATTCTTGCTAGCGACGGACTTTGGGATGTGGTGACTAATGAGGTTCGCCTCTTCTCGATTTGAGTTTTTAATTTATTTATTTATATCCGATAATCCAATTTCACTTGGAATACTTTTCACTTGCTCCTTTAACAATTGAGGCTTCAATTTTAAGGGCACTCGTAAATTTCCTCCTCGAGAAACAGGAATAATTAATTGTCATCTTTTTTGTTGATTCAGGAAGCCGTCTCCATGGTGAAGCCAATCGAAGATCCAGAAGAAGCGGCTAAAAGGCTAATGCAGGAAGCTTATCAGAGAGGGAGTGCCGATAACATCACTACTGTCGTTGTCCGATTCTTGGCTAACGAAGAGGGGTCCTCGAATTGTGGATCAGCTTAAGAAAAATGGTTTTATTTATCACAGTGCTTTTTATCTGATCGTCTACTTGATGGAAAAGGATGAACAAAGAACTGTAATAGTTAACTAAGTATAAAAACATAGAGTATGTATGTGACAGTCAAGGTGCTTTGCTTTAATATCAGCCTTTAGGATTGTATGTAACTTGAGAATTTCAACTTATAGATGTTTATTTGAATTATAAAAAACATCTTCTTGTGCCTGTCTGTCTGTCTGTCTTTGTCTGTGTGTGTGTGGGTTATTTCTCTCTTTTTTCAAGTGTTAGGTTGAGAAGCGTTCTTCACTTCTTTATATTTTCCATCATATTGACCATTGGTGTAGTAGCTTGACATCCCCTTTTAGGTTGTCATTTGTATATTGTAAAAACAGAATTGATTAGTATATATAGTATTGAGCAAAGAGACATTAAGCATTCATTATTTTGTGCAATATTATTTCAAAAAAAGTTGTCTTTCGGGAAAATGCTCAAAAATATCTTTGGGCAATATATATATTGTCACCACATTTTCTTATATGTACACCACATTTTAGTCAGAGGCTTCATTTATTTGGAATTTAAAATACAATTTAAATTACACAATTTTTTAAATCACTTTTAATCACATATATTTTCTTCAATTTTTAATCACATATTTTACCTCGAAAATATCAAAAAAAATTTCTCTTCCCATTAATTAGCCGTCGAACAGTCATTTAATTGTAAGAAATGTTCACAATCTTTAATCAATATTACAACTATGTTCCCCAACCTTTTTTCATCGTATTCTTATTTTAATTTTTTCATTAATTAATATATCTCGTCACTTGTATCGATTTCTGTCAAAAAATTTATTAAAAGAGATTAAATATATTTATTTACTGCTTGTATACTTATAATAAGCAAAAATATCTAAATTTCAATTGAGTACTTGTTCATTATTTTAAAACATGATAATAATAAATAAAAAAAAAAATTGGACGAAAATCATCATGAATAACAAAATTTGATAATTGTTGAAAACTTAATGAAAAAAACTTGATGAAAAAAATAAAGAACATAAGTGTAATAATCTATAAAAATTATGGACCAATAATGCAATTTAAATGTGGTGCAATTATAAGAAAGAGTAATTATATTGATACCACCAAATTTGTTAATTATACCACATTATATATACACATTTATTAAAATATAAATTTTATAAATACACCAAATTCAATTTTACAGAAATAACATTTACTAAATCAAAGAAAAATAAGACCGTAGACCACAAATCATCCAAGAGACTAACATATTTGAACGCATTCACACATAAAATGGCTGCCACAGATTTCATATACTATTTCAACTCTTCTTGAAATTGCTATAATGAGAACTTTTGGATCATAATTTCTTTGAATAATCAGTAGAATCAATCACGATAATTTACTTTCTTGGAAGTTCGTTAATTCAAATCCAATTTCAAAAGTTATTTTTCTCATAATTCCGTTCAAATCCAATTTATGTTTTTCCTTTTGTTTTATTATCAGCAAAATAGCGGAGATTGAATTTGAGCAAACTTCCAAGAAATGCAAAGACAAATTCAAGAAATGAAGACGAACTTCCTTTGGTTTTTTGGATAAAAATTCAATTTTCAACAGTTGGGTTGTGTTTAAATGAATTGTAGAGACCATATATCCATCCACCAATAACTGTAAGGCAAGAAATTGGAGCATTCAACGCAGAAGAGAAAGATTGCATTTTTAATTAGTACATCATTACATAAAAGTTAGAATTTTTGATATGTGTGGAGTACATAAAAATGACAAAGAAGATAAATTAATATAATATGATGGTTATTTAAGTCAATTTAATTATGATTAATTTAGTAAATGTAAAAAGTGGTGTGGTTAACAATTTTGGTGGTATCGATAAAATTACTCTATAAGAAATTGTGGCGCAATCTTTTTTTAGTGCAAATTGTCCTAATTACCCTCCAAATCACCTATTTAATACATTTGTGTAAGAAGAAAATCATGAATCATGAATAATAATAATAATAAAAAAGTATCACCCACCACGAAAAAGTGGAATACTAGTTACATAAGATTTTGCTATGTCAATGATTGATATTTTCTTCAAAATCCTAAGCCCCTATTCTCTTTTATGTTTTGAAGTCGTTTTCTGTTTTTATTTTCGAAAACGCTAAAAACGTGTTCTCTTTACCATTTTCGAAAACGCATTTTGAAAAAAAAAAAAAAATTTTGTACACAAAACGCAAAACGCCCAAAACCTCATTTTGGACGTTTTGTGTGTATTTCGACAAAAAATATCCAAAACGCGGGAAAACGCGTTTTGAGATTTTTTTTTATAAAGAATTATCTTAATTTAGAACTAAGCTTAATATAAAGTTTTTATTTTTTATTACTTTTTTTAGAATTATCCTAATTTGAAACTAAGCCTAAATAATTTATTTATTTATTTTTTTTTTTTAGAATTATCCTAACTTTGAACTAAGTTTAAATAAAGTTTTATTGAATTCAATATCAACATTACAAAAAAAAAAAAAAAAATTAAGTGAGAATTCTTGTTATTATATTTCAAAAAATGCACTGATAAATGAACTCTGGTGGTTTTGAAAGAACTTGCATTTTCTGAATTTTAATAGAAGTAGAGCTTTTTCAAATCTCGAACATGACCAAGCTGTGTTAATATAGAATCTTAATTCTTACATTAGTGTATTGCATGTAACCATGCTTTCAATGTATTGTGAAAAGAAATTTGAGTTTGAATTAGTAGTATTCTGCAAGCAAATTAATTAAGCAAATTAAGTAGTATTCTGCAAAATTTCAAACAGAACGTGTTTTCCAACTTTTCATTTTCAAAAACAGTTTTCAGAAATGACAAATCAAGCGCGTTTTCAGCAAATTTGAAAAAAAAATGAAAACAGGAAATACAAAACATTTTCGAAAATGAAAATACAAAATAAAATACAAATAGAACGTCACCTAAGTGATTCCCCCCCCCCCCCTCCTGTCTATTTAAATTTCAAGAAGAAAGTCATAGTGGATTCATCTTCTATTTGATGCGATTAACATTTACAATTTGTTAAATGTTTGCATCTTATAACTTACTATTTTGGATTTGTTAGATGCTCAATATCTTTCCAAACTCGCGCAGTTCTTAGTATGAAGATCGAAAGTTTAACCGTCGAATTCGACATTCACTAAATGTTGACAGTGACATTTGAACTGTCAGTTTTCACCGACTAGCTATTCTAAGGAATGATGGGACCCTTCAGCGATTGGTTTAGCGGCTAAAAAGAAAATGCGTAAAAAACATCACATCTCCGTTTTCGGCTTCCTTCTTTTGATGACTAAGAGCGGCTGTGTATTGGAAATGATTGAGGAAGGCTTTCTTCATGTCATTCCAACTGTTAATGGATTCTAGCTCTAGGGAAGAATTTGGCCAAAAATGTTATTTGGGACTAAAGCCAGAAGTCGAGAGCAATAGCCTGAAATACACGTTAAGGGGCAACTAAGGAAAAATATTTTTTAAGAAAAAGCGAAAGAAGATAATGAGGTTGAACGAATGCAAAACGTGACAAACAAGAATGCTATTGCAACCGTAGTCAGTAATACTGCACATGACAACTTGGATACTCCATTACATGGTACAGGGGTGGAAAACTTTGTTGACGGTGATAAGAAAATGTCACCACATGACAATAAATCAGACAATTATGAAGAGGATAAAACAGTGGTTACACTAGATATTGTGATACTCTAAAATGTTGTATGCAAATTGTTCTCTCAGTCGAAGTGTAAAAATATTTAGAAGTTGTAGGTTTATGTAAGACTAAACCTCAAATTTGTTTTAATCATACATTCATTTGGTGCGATTTTTGAATAGACATGTTACAATAATTCATTTTCATTAATCAATATTGCATTTTAGTTTGACACTAGTGATAGTATCATTGATCATCTGACTTATTTACAAACAATTCCTTATAAATTGTATCTGACAATTCAACCTATTACACAATAAAAATGTCTTTTTACTCATGAACATGAATTAAAAAATATATATATAAAAATAAGCAGTTGTTTGACCAACTTATCATGATATTACTTTAAAATAATACGGAAAAATTATGTCTAAAAGAAACACATAGTTGTCCAAGTCAATGATGTCTTGTTGTGTACTATTCTTTCTTCTTCCCACTGTTAGTGTTGCTTTTGGGGTACAAACTTCTGGAACCATTAAAGAAAGGAGAAAATGGCGGAAAAGAATTGAGAAAGATGAAGTAGATGAAAAGGGGAAAGTGGGTATAGAGGTGGGTTGAGGGTGGAATTTGGAGTGATATTTTTCATCTAATCAAAGTAACTATAATTAAGAACATTCAAGGTATTTACATTTTTTTATAGGTAAAAAAGTCTTAAAGTGATAATTTGGTCAAAATTATTAAAATGTGGTATTTTTGTAAATGCAAATCCAAAGTAACACGTGTATATATAGTTTCCTCTTTTTCAATTTTACTTGCCAACAAGGGCATAACTAGGCTTGGGATTTGCTCTGCCTTGACCCACTGAGAAAAATAATAGGAAAGTACAAAATTACAAACATAAAATTATCACTATTTAAAGTTGACAAACTTTTTTTTGTTTAAAATCAGGTATTTAATAATAAATAAATAAATATAATACTATAGATCATATATTTGTATTGTTTTTCCTTTTTTTTTTTTAAAGAAGTCCCTCTATTTTTAAGATTATTTTTTTCTTTACTTTCTCTTTTATTTATTCAAATCTCCAAATGTATAAAATAATCTAATTAGTGATTTTGAAATTTAATAGTTTGAATTTGAGAAAAAAAAATATTCTTCGTATTGGTAGGCCTAAACCTTTAATTCTTGATTCTCGACCTCGCCGCCTCGCAACATATTACGCATTTTAGAACATTGATATATATGTCCCACCCCACCTTACCTTACCCTACCCTACCCTACCTTACCCCTACCCACCCAACTACCCACCCATCCACAAAGTCACAGTTGTTAACACAAAGTCACAATTCGATCAAAATTATATATTTAGTCGTAAAATTCACCCTACCCCTCCTGCAATTGGTCACACAAAGTCACAATTTGATCAAAATTATGTATTTAGTTGCAAAATTCACCCTACCCTACCCTACCCTCCCCCATCCCACCCGACGCGCGAAGTCACAGTTGGTCATAAAAAGTTACGGTTCGATCATAATTACATATTTCATTGCAAAATTTACCCCACCCACGGTTCGATCATAATTACATATTTAATCGCAAAATTTACCCTACTCCACTCCACCCACCCACCCACCCACCCACCCACCCCACGCACAAAAGTTACAGTTGGTCACATAAAGTCACAGTTTAGTCAAAATTACATATTTAGTAGCAAAATTAACCTTACACCACCCCCACCTCACTTGCAAAGTAATAGTTCAGTCACACAAAGTTTATGTGGTGGGGGTGGTACTGACAGCAGCATGTGGTTGTGTGTGGTGCGGTGTTATTGACGATGATTTGAATCAAAATTGCTGACATTTGTTTTACATCCCGTACAAAGTCACAAGTCGTACAATGTCATAATCAATATAATTTTTTGTCACAATTACAAATATAGTCTCAATCAAACTTTTTATTCGCATATTATTTATTGGTCACAATTAATAGTCAAAATTTTGGTCGTAATTACTTAACAATTGGTCACATTTGTGATCAATAAAATTTTGTAACACATAAATTAATTAAACGGTTCACGTCCAATAGTGACACGAAGTCACATTTATATAATGGGTCACATTTGTTACTAGAACTAGAATGGTCACACAGCCACGATTGACGCAAATCAAGCGATCACATTCCGTACTCAGCACAAGCCGTACAAAGTCACAATTAGTCAATATTTTGATCACAATTACCTAATATAATGGTCACATTTGTGACTAAAAGGGTCACACAAAGTCACGGTTGATGCAAATCAAACAGTCACATTCCTTACTCATCACAAGTAGTACAAAGTAACAATTAGTCAACATTTTGGTTACAATTATCTAATAAATTGGTTACATTCCATACTCGTCACAAGTAATACAAAGTCATGATTAGTCAATATTTTAGTCACAATTACCTAATAATTGATTACACTCACTCATAATTGATCACAGTGGTCACGAGCACTATTCAAGTCACCTACCGCAACCCTTCCCAACATAAACCCTTTCCTCCACCAGTCCATTTTTACTTGTAATACTAACATTAATACGACACACTTAATAAACAAGAGAAAATCACCATATGTGATCGAGAGAGAGAGAGAGAGAGAGAGAGAGAGAGAGAGAGAGAGAGAGAGACCCAATTCTCTTATTACCTTTGACATACACACCCCAAAAACCAATAAGAAAAACAGGACAGACACTAATCTATAATATAACAATCAAACCTAAACCAAACCTCCTTGCTGGTATCATGGTTTGATATGAGAAGCCAATTGACGAGGCAAATGTTGAGTATAATATACTTTAGAGCTTGTAGGATCATCAAATTCATAAGCATAATTAGAATTGGTAGCTGAAGAGACAACTTTTGACTAAGATGGATGATGAATTTGATTAGAGATGAGAATAAGGCAGAGAATACCCGAACCCAACGAGCACTCGCTTCTAATGGGGCGAGGAATCCCCGACAGAGGCGAGGATGGGGATGAAAAAGCATCCCCAAATCGGGGACTTCAGATTGGGAAGTTAGTGAGGTTTCTTAAGTTTGAGAATATCATATCTGATCCATATGATGCTACTTTAAATTATTACATTAGTCCTCAGTTAGAATGAGTATGTGATACAAAATACTTGATGCATGATTTAAAAGTATGGACTAAAGGATTTAAGTTTGAATTCTCCAATATTTAAATGAAGTTTCAATCAAGTTTAGAAATGATTACATTTGTAAATCTTTCCAGAAAGATTCTTCCAAGTTTGAGTTTTGTACTCAATGTTTTGGAATTGATATCGTGTTTCTATGTTTTGGATCATAAGGTTTTATTCTTGATCAATCTTCTGGATTTTTAGTTTAAGCATTGGAATGATTGATATTTATATCGTGGATTCGATATCAGTATAGTTCCTTGGAAGGTTGGAAAGAGAAGGTCAATGAATGAGTTAATAAGTTGGATAAGGTCAGGTGATTGATTGAGTTCTACACAATAGCTATCAAGCGTCCTTTCGCATAGCTTCGTATGAGGTACAGATATATGTTAGAGAGGTTGTCTGATTTTATGGATTGCTAGTGTCCATTTTGCAGATAGAGATCCGAGTTTTACTTCGAGATTTGGAAAAGTTTACATGTGGCAATAGGTACTAAATTAAATTTTAGTACTGCCTACCATCCCAGACAAACGGACAATCAGAACGCACTATTCAGATGCTGGAGGATATGCTTAGAGCCTGTGTGCTAGACTTGAGTGGTAATTTGGAGAATCATCTACCATTGGTGGAGTTTTCCTACAATAACAGTTTTCAGACTACCATAGATATGTCACCATACGAAGCACTGTATGGGTGAAGGTGTCGATCGCCAATCTATTGGGATGAAGTTGGCGAGAGGAAATTATTAGGACCAGAACTTATTAAAAGAACAATTGATGCTATCAAGAAGATCAGACTGTGAATTAAGACCGCACATGATAGACAGAAAAGTTATGCAGATCAGAGAAGAAAGGACATAGAATTTCAGATTGGAGAGAAAGTATTTTTAAAGGTAGCCTCGATGAAGGGCACTTTTCGCTTTGAGGAAAAAAAAAAGGGAAGGTTGAGATCACGATTTATTGAACCATTTGAGATATTAGAACAAGTAGGTAATGTGGCTTATCGTTTGGCTTTGCCACCAGAACTTGCAGCTGTTCACAATGTTTTCATGTTTCCCTATTAAGAAAGTATGTTCATGATCCTAGTCATGTGGTGAATTATCAGACTATTGGAGTTCAGAAAGATTTGTTATGTGCATAATAGAGAGAAAAGTCCATGTCTTAAGAAACAAAGAGATTCCTTTAGTCAAAGTCCAGTGGGGTAGACATGGTAACGACGAGGCTACATGAGAAAGAGAGGATGAGATTCTAGCTAAGTATCCAGATATTCTAGATCAAGTAAGTTTAAATTTCGAGGACGAAATTATTTTAAGGGGGTAAGGTTGTAGCGACCGAGAAATTTTAAATAATGTAAACAAATCGTTTTTCTCGAAAAACGTGTCGCTAAGATTTAACCCCGAATTTTTACTTTTAAATGTGAAGTGTGTTCGTCTAGCCATTATTAAACGAATTTAAATCTGTTCCAAATCAAGCCCAAATCTGAAAATATTTTTAAGTATCAAATTCCTTATTATTTTTAGAATCAAAATTGTTATAATATTGAGCCCATTAATTAGACCAATATTTTAATATTTTGGGGCTAAAATTATGTTGTTTAAATTCTTGATCATTTCAACACAACCCAATTAAGTCCAACTAAGAATTTTCTTTGTAGCCCAAATCTTGAACCACTTATCCACCTGTGCCCTAACCAAATTACTGTTCAGATTTGTCACAACCCTCAGCATCCTTACGCAGCCAGGTAACATTCTCTCCACCTCAACTCCAAAAAAAAAAAAAAAAAAAAGTCGCCAGAGACATTTTTTCCCAATTACAAACGACACACACAAGCTGCAACCACCAAGCCTCAACGGACACCACCATCACCGGCCCTCCATCAAGCCGCAACCAGCCTCACCTGCAACATCACCATCCAATCACCGTCTGCACCACAGCCCTTTCACAAGTGATAAGTGTGCATTTTACACACTTATTGTGCTTTTAAATAGACAATTTAATTGATAAATTGAGCAAATATCTACTTATATTTTGTGTTTATCTTGTACAATTAGGTACAACTTCAATTGGAAAGCAAATGAACAAGATTGGAGTGAAATCAGGCTAAAAGAGGAGCAAATTTGATGTTCAAGGACCTAATCGAAAGAAATCAAAAGTTTCGGGACTTAAGTGCAACATCTCAGAAAGATGGAGGACCTACCTTGCAAATATTTCAGGCGCATATTTGTAATAAAATTCAAAATTCGAGGATTAAATTGAAGAGGACCAGAAGTTGGAGGACCCAATTGCAAAATCATGGAAAGACGGAGCTGTAGCTTAACCACGCGATCGCGTGGTTCCAGCAGGTAGCGATCGCGAGAGAGGCCAAAAATCCAACCCGAGATTTACAAGGCCAACCACGCGATCGCGTAGTCAAAAAATTGGACGATAATCTGGGCCGACCCGGTTCGGCCCATATGTTGTTTTTCGCGGATCTACGCGAAAAGAGGTATTTTTTGGACATTTTGAGTAGGGTTTGGGATACTTTTCATTTTTTCGATCCCAATTTTCTTAACACAAACCCTAGCCCCCTTTTCTCTCTTCTCTTCTTCTTCTTTTCTTTTCCTTCCTTTTCTTTTCTTTATTTTTGTTTTATTTGTAATTTAGTTTGTAGATTATATTTGATTTCAAAGTTCTAGTCACCATTGAAGCAAGGGAGCAAGAAGTGAGGTGAAGATTCAAAACAAAGTTCAAGGAATTTTGGGGCAAAAATCAAGGGAAGTGATTTATTTCATTATCTTGTATTTTTAATCTTTGATTTCTATTTTGTGATGTGTTTTTGTAAACCTCAACTTTTGTACAATATTTATATAATGGGCTAGCTATTTTATTTTGGGATGATTGATGTAGCTTAACTTAGTTTAAGTAATTTTAATGTTTGTTTATTAATGTTGAGCTTATTTCATGTGTGTTTGTTGTTGAGATTATTCCATGTGTTTGATTAATCACCAAATATATGTTTTGTGAAGTGTATGATAATCGAGAGATATTGTGCATTTTAGATCAAATAACAAATGCTCTAGGTTCTTGTTAAGGATAGAGATATACCTTAAACCCTAGATGATCCATTGAACTATTTTCACAAAGAGTTAATGCAATTGATTGGGCCTTAATCGATATAGAGATATAGTAGGTTAGACCAATTGATTAGAGTTAATTTCACTCGAGAGAGGTAATTAGCTAAGCTTGGAAAATCGGGTCTGACATTGTAAATGAGTAATTTATTAATTTGCATGTGTTGAGAAATTACTTAAGCGAGAGTTAAGTGAAATCATGAATCCCAACTATTTTATCTTCCATTTTCCTTATTTTAATTCAGTTTATAATTATTTTCTTTAATTTATAATTTACAAAAATTCATCTTTTTAATTGTGTGTTTCTCTTTGTTGTTAGAATTAAATTAATTAAATTTAAATAATTTAGAGTATACATTCCTCGTGGGATCAACAATCCGGACTCAAAAAGTCCACTTTATTACTTGTACGCGACCCGTGCGCTTGCGGTACACTATTTTGAGCAAACAAGTTTTTGGCGCCGTTACCGGGAAATGTTTTTACTTTGATTATTATTTTAGTTAATTTTAGTTTTAGCAATTTGTAATTATTTTTCTTTTATGTTTTATTTTGTTACCTTTGGTTAACCACCACTATTCTAATCTTTCTTGTGTTTGATTTTCTTTATAGGCATATTTGATTCTAATATTGGTAAAGTAGGAAGGCAATTGCAATTAACAATCTCAACATGGGTGATGAATGCATGCTTGAAGAATATTCAAGTTGTGAAATTTGTTACATGATGCATTGTAACGGACAATGTTTGTATTCGGGCAATAGATTGCATACGTCAAAACTTATTGAGTTTAGACGATATTTGAAATGTCGAAAGCAAGTAATTGACACATCGGATGTGAGTTACATGCTCTTGAGAGATTGCGTACCGAATAATTGGGATGAGGATATCACTCTTTTGGGTGATGGTCCTCCATTATTGAATGAGAAGGTACTTGCAAAGTGCTACAATGAACTTGCCAAGTTGGATGAGGATGATATGCTTATGGGAGATTACATGTATTGGGAAGGATTTCAAATGTGGGGGTATAATCCACTCTTGGGGATTAATAGGAAAAACTTGCCGTTGCCCATGGATTCAAATTTTGGATCGGTCATTCAATCCGAGGAGACATCAACTAAAGAAGATAAGCTTGAAGAGAATGACAATTTAATCACAAAAGAATCTATTGGAGGAGTGGCAATTAATGAGGAAGAGATCAAATCAAATTCTCTCAACTTCATTGATTGTCCAATAATAGATTTTGTGATTAAGCCACTTGAGAAGGTGGAAGTCTATTTAGTTGAGTTTGAATTGGATGGAATAGGCAAGTCCCATGACTTTGGAAGGGGCAAGGGGCAAGGTGCAAGTATTTCGAATCAATGAAGAGTGAGATAAAGCCAAAAGAAGCAAAATGGGGAAGGTATCAAAAGCTATATTTAGAGTGTCATGAAGTGCTTATGCGGAGAGTCGAGCTAATGACTTTAAAATAAGCGCTTAATGGGAGGCAACCCATTCTCTATCCTTTACTTGCTTTAATTTTAATTTTTGCATATTATTTACTTTCTTGCATTTTATTTATTTTCTTGCAAATAAGTTGGTTAGGCCAAGTCTCTATCTTCTACATTTATTTTCCTCAAGTTGGGTAGTGTGAAATAACTCCAATGCATTCTCATTTAATTCTAACATATACTCATCTCAAACTTTCAAAGTCAAAATTTGCTTAAAACTCAATTTTAAATCACTTGGTTCATATTGTTTTTTTTTATCTTCAAGTGTGATTTAATATTGATGTAGATGGGCAAATTATATTGGATTTATGAGTTGAATTGAGATGTTGAATGTAATTTAAAATTTTTGGGTCATTCACCACTTAATATCTACTCTTTTCTTGTGTTTTCATAGGATGCTCACAAGGTGTTCAGTGAAATGCCTCATTGGAAAAAATTGTGCTCAATCGATTGGAGGCTTCAACACAAGTTTGGGGGTGGATTGTTGGTGATTGCAATGAGAGTTCACATGCCCAAGACCACTTATTAGTGCCCCACCACTTCTTGGGATGTCTAGTAACTTCTTTCCTCTTACTTTGATTTTATTTTATACATTGAGGACAATGTGCATTTCAAGTTTGGGGGTGATTTCGTATTGTGTATTAACATGTTAGATAGCCTTGCCGGCCAGGATTACTTAGATGTTTAAAATTGTTATTGATTCATAATTTATGACCAATATGCTACTTGTATCTACTTTTACAAAATGCTTATCCATGCAAGATCATATTTATCTTGAGCACAATAGTCATGATTGATTGTTGGTGAAGTTTAGGAATTGTTGAAGGGTGATTAGGTTAATGGAGTAGAAGAACTAGGTTGTGAGCTTGTATTTTTAATTTTTATCAACCTATCAAATGTTTCCCAAAAATTCTAAATCTCTTGATCCTATTGTAAGACAAGTTTGGGGGTGGTCGACCCGGTGAAGGAGATGATCTAGACGTGTGGTGATTCCATGCATGTTGGAAATAGATTTTGTGTGGAGTGTATTTCGCCAAGTATAAGCTAAGTAATGACCTATGCTAAATTTCTAAGCCCATTTCAATTTTTTGCATTGCATTGCCCTATCTCGAAGCCTTTTTGACTCGAGTAATTAAGCCCGTAGGAGTATCTTGAAACTTGGTGCCTTAAGTTTGAAACTTGGGAGTCACCGGCCGAAAGCTCGCTACATGGGTCAATTAGAAAGCTTAATGAGTAGGGTACTCACACACACACATGAAAAAAAAAGCACTTCATCATTGCATTCGATTAATAAGTCTACCCCACTTCGTAGCCTTTTTGACTCGAGTTAATAAGTCCGTAGGGGTATTTTGAAACCTGGTACCCTTTGATCTTAAAATAATCGGGGAGTTTCCGACCTAAAGCTCGCTACATGGGTCAATTAGAAAGCTTAAGGGAGTGGGGAAGACACGAGCATTCATCACGTTAGTTTTTAGAAATCATGCATTTGTACTTGCATAAGGGCTTTTAGATTAATAGTGGGTTTGAATTGCTTAGTATAAATTTGAATGTCGAAGCACTCATTAGTGGAGAGTCACCGCATTTCTAGGTTTTCGAGATTGTCGGTAAAACACACCCAAACTAGAGTGGAAAAAGAAAGGAGTGATTTGAGAGTACCCTCTAGAATTGCATCCCGGGAGAGGAAAAAAAATATTTATTGGGGGATGAATCCACGAGTGGGAAAGAAAAAAAAAAATTGACCACTAATGGTGGGTTAGTTTTGACTTGTAACCTCTTTACCCATCAATATTCTCGAAACTTAATTGACAATTGAAAGTGACTATGCACACACACACACCGATCGAACATCGGATAAGCTAAACTTCTTTTTGGTAGCATTATTTGGAATCATACTTTTGAATTGATATTACAATTTTGCACTCATGAGTAATTTGCAAGTTATCTAACATGGTTGATCTATTTTTCACATTACTTGATTGCACTAGTAGACAATTTTGCTCGAGACGAGCAAAAACTCAAGTTTGGGGGTGTGATAAGTGTGCGTTTTACACACTTATTGTGCTTTTAAATAGACAATTTAATTGACAAATTGAACAAATATCTACTTATATTTTGTGTTTATCTTGTACACTTAGGTACAACCTCAATTGGAAAGCAAATGAACAAGATTGGAGTGAAATCAGGCTAAAAGAGGAGCAAATTTGATGTCCAAGGACCTAATCGAAAGAAATCAAAAGTTTAGGGACTTAAGTGCAACATCTCAGAAAGATGGAGGACCTACCTTGCAAATATTTCAGGGGCATATTTGTAATAAAATTCAAAATTCGAGGATTAAATTGAAGAGGACCAGAAGTTGGAGGACCCAATTGCAAAATCATGGAAAGACGGAGCTGTAGCTTAACCACGCGATCGCGTGGTTCCAGCAGGTAGCGATCGCGAGAGAGGCCAAAAATCCAACCCGAGATTTACAAGGCCAACCACGCGATCGCGTAGTCAAAAAATTGGACGATAATCTGGGCCGACCCGGTTCGGCCCATATGTTGTTTTTCGCGGATCTACGCGAAAAGAGGTATTTTTTGGACATTTTGAGTAGGGTTTGGGATACTTTTCATTTTTTCGATCCCAATTTTCTTAACACAAACCCTAGCCCCCTTTTCTCTCTTCTCTTCTTCTTCTTTTCTTTTCCTTCCTTTTCTTTTCTTTATTTTTGTTTTATTTGTAATTTAGTTTGTAGATTATATTTGATTTCAAAGTTCTAGTCACCATTGAAGCAAGGGAGCAAGAAGTGAGGTGAAGATTCAAAACAAAGTTCAAGGAATTTTGGGGCAAAAATCAAGGGAAGTGATTTATTTCATTATCTTGTATTTTTAATCTTTGATTTCTATTTTGTGATGTGTTTTTGTAAACCTCAACTTTTGTACAATATTTATATAATGGGCTAGCTATTTTATTTTGGGATGATTGATGTAGCTTAACTTAGTTTAAGTAATTTTAATGTTTGTTTATTAATGTTGAGCTTATTTCATGTGTGTTTGTTGTTGAGATTATTCCATGTGTTTGATTAATCACCAAATATATGTTTTGTGAAGTGTGTGATAATCGAGAGATATTATGCATTTTAGACCAAATAACAAATGCTCTAGGTTCTTGTTAAGGATAGAGATATACCTTAAACCCTAGATGATCCATTGAGCTATTTTCACAAAGAGTTAATGCAATTGATTGAGCCTTAATCGACATAGAGATATAGTAGGTTAGACCAATTGATTATGGTTAATTTCACTCGAGAGAGGTAATTAGCTAAGCTTGGAAAATCGGGTCTGATATTGTAAATGAGTAATTTATTAATTTGCATGTGTTGAGAAATTACTTAAGCGAGAGTTAAGTGAAATCATGAATCCCAACTATTTTATCTTCCATTTTCCTTATTTTAATTCGGTTTATAATTATTTTCTTTAATTTATAATTTACAAAAATCCATCTTTTTAATTGTGTGTTTCTCTTTGTTGTTAGAATTAAATTAATTAAAGTTAAATAATCTAGAGTATACATTCCTCGTGGGATCGATAATCCGGACTCAAAAAGTCCACTTTATTACTTGTACGCGACCTATGCGTTTGCGGTACACTATTTTGAGCGAACGACAAGCACCACCACTGCTGAACGATCAAGCACAACCGCCTCAGGACCACAGTCACCCCAACCCACTTGTAGCACCACCACCAACCACCAACGAACCACACTGCCGCCGCCTAGCTCAACCTCAACCCCACTGCCACAAACCATCATCATCATCCCCACGCCCAACCCACAACCGCCACCACCACAACCACCACATGCAGCCAACTCCAAGGTCACGCCCAAACTCAAAATCAAACCCAAAATATTACAAAGAAAAACTAACCCAGCATCTACCTCAGTATTTGGCCCATTTTCTGGCCGGATTTTCGCCGGCGAGACTCCAAAATCGCGAACCCAGCCTCGCTTTTGACCTCGGTTTCTCGCACCCAACCTTGTACTTGAACCCAAATCTGAACCCCCATCCTTGTCCACCGCTTGCCGCACCCTGCGCCGACGTTTCGCCGGCTAATGGCCGGTTTGCGCCCTTCCCCTCTCTCTCGTGTCTCTGCAGGATGGGTGAGAGAGAGAGAGAGAGAGAGAGAGAGAGAGAGAGAGAGAGAGAGAGAATGGTTTTTAATATCTTTTGATTTTTTGGAAATTTGCATTTTAGTCCCCAAATTCTAAAGTTATTTAAATCAGGCCCTATAGTTTTAAAACTAATCATTTCAGCCCCTTAAGTTTTTAAATAATTTTTAATCATCCCTTTCATTTTTAAAATCAATTATCTCAAGCCCTATATTTTAATATTCGTTTTGAGCTTCAACTCAACTTTTGAAAAAATTACATTTTAGTCCCTCAAGTTTGAAAAGTATTCATTTTAGTCCCTCAACTTTCAAATTATTCATTTTAGTCCCCCAAAACTTTCAAATCATCAATTTCAGTCCCTAAATGGTGAATTATCATTTTTTAACTATAAATTTTAAAAGATTAATTTAACTTATTTTTTCTAATTGGCTAGACGAAGCGTACGAAGATTTAAAGGATTGAAGTCGTTTCCCGCTCAACTTTGCACTCGTCAAATTTAAGGTAGACTCGCCCCTATTAATTGATTTAAATTATGATTGCATGTGAATGTGTATGTTATGTGACTTATGTGAAAGTCATTTTTATGAAAAGAGACGAGAATGTATTTTTTTGAAAATATTTATGTTATTATGTTTGTCATAACTTATATGCTTTTATGCATGAGATGTGACTTATGTGAAAGTCATTTTTATGAAAAGAGACGAGAATGTATTTCTTTAGAAATATTTATGTTGTTATGCTTGTCATAACTTATATGCTTTTATGCATGAGAAAGAAAGAAGATAATATCTTGCAAGATAAATGATGATGTTATGCATAACATATGTGCCTTATGTGCACGAGAAGAAAGAGCAACTCATACCCTATGATTTTAATGAGCCTATGATTTTTCAAAGAGAAGCCATGTGCTTTAATGCACGAGAAGAGCAACCCACACCCTATGATTTCTAAAGAGTCCGCATTTATGTATTCAATTATAATGTGGATTAATTAATTGACGATGAGTCTACTGAGTATTTCTATTGAAATGCTCATGTCTATTTTAACAATATTTGCATATTTCAGAGAGGGTGGCAAGTGATGGATGATTGTGGCAATAGTTGTTAAATGGTTGAAAATCTTATTTTAATGACCCGTATTTCCAAATATTGGATAATTTTGAGAATTTCAATTATTTGAGAAATTATGATATTGTCAATTGTGTTACAATATTAATGACTCGATTTATTATTTCGAATTGTTTCATAAATGTTTTCAATTTTATCGACCATTATAGTTTATTTAATGTTGCCAAAAATGAATTTCAGATATTTCTTCCGCTAAAATATTATTTTAAAGTTTAGACCAGAAGATGACGTGGTGAACCGGGCATTTAAAACTCGGGGCGCTACAGGCCTGATGATTTTGCAATGTAGTTTCAGTCCTTCTCACGAATTGGTCAATTTTAGTCATGAATTGATCAGTTTTTGCTATAAACTGATCTTTCTGACTCATGTAATGCTTGGTCCTCTCCATTAATTTCATGATCATCTCTTCAAGTTGAGGCTTCTCTTCTTCTATCTCATGTGGAGGTGCTTGCTGGCCTGTGTCGTTTTGATTCTCTCTCCATGAGAAGTTAGGGTGATTTTGCCAACCCGAATTATATCGGTTAGAATATGGATTATGTTGGTGGTATCCCCTTGTACAAAAGCTACTTACTCAGCTTGACATATCAGAATTGGACAATCTAATGTATTGTGATTAATCCCACATTCCTCGCATCCAGTTACTGCATTTTTCACTATATGGTTGGATTGTATGAAATTTACCAAAAACATGTTCGCTTACTACGGATTGCACAAGTAATAAAGTAAATTGTAAGTCCAAGTATCGTACCCATAGGGATTAAGTAAATTGTATTTTAGATTATATTCCTTAACTGAAACTAGAAAAGCTTGTTTTTGAGAATTTTGAATTGAAACTAAACTAATAATTAAACTAGAAAGCAATGATAATTTGTTTTATGAAAGAGATGAATTAAACATGTTATAATTATGAATCCACTCTAATCCTATCATTCATATCTTGACTCAAACAATTAATGACAATATACGGGGTTTTGAAAATCCTTATTCCTGTAGTTATTAAAACCCTCTTCTGAACAGTGAATTAAAACATTTTCCTATATGGGACTTGACTATATTTCTATGACAATTCCAAACATGTAGAAAAGCATTATGGATTTACGAACATTTTTTGAGATAACATAAAGTATAGATGTATATTTCTATCCCCTATCAAATTTTTTTGGCAATTAATAAAGGTCTAATAATTTTTTACTCTTCCGAACATAGAAAATTATCAAAAAATAATAATTATGCATCCACAATCATAGATGAAAATAAATACACAGTTAATTGCATCAAACCCGTAAATTTTATAAATTAAACGTAGAGTCAAAACATGGTATCAAGAATTAAAGCACCATCACAATTCTAACAATTAAAACATAGTCTAGGAACATAATTGAATAGAAATCACAAGAAAAATAAAAGGATGTCACCCCCTTTATCTTCTTGATCCTTGGTCTTCAATCTTGTTCTTTACTTTGCATGGATTTCTCAACAATTGGATAGTGTTTAGGACTTGAAATCAACAAGTTGGGAATCCCTAATGTGTTTATGTTGTCCTCCTTTGTAGGAGCTGAAAATTGGTTGAAAATCATGTTCAAATTTGTTTCCAAAAGAGTTCCAACCGAATAAGGAAAGTTATCTTCGCGAGAGATCTTTTTATCTCTACATTGCATTCAGTATTTTGATCATGTCTTTCTATTCTATTCCCTTATCCGATTGAGGTGATTCAAAGTGCATTAGGAATATAACCTAAAGGGGTACAATGATTCCTGAAATATGATTTTCCTAATTCAACTGTTTACTTCCCCGAAATTAGGTCTCAAAGTCCAACTAAAAAATTGTCCAGAATTTTGTGTGATAGGAATTAATTTATAATAATATTTTTATCATATTCCATTCCTTTTTTAATTTTACTTCCGTCCAATTGACTCCTAAAAATCCTCAAGTATCTTATCGTGGTCCGAATCAACCATTGAATATTTGCAATTTGGTCCTTCTTCATTTGATTCATACACTTTAGTCTTTGAGCTTTTAATTTTCTTCAATTTTTTTTCCAACTCTCAATAATCTTCAATTGAGTCCTTGAATTTATGATTTCTTCTACTTTTGATCCATGTTAATGGCCGATTGACCTCTTCAACCGCTAGTTTGCACAATTTAGCTCCATTTATCATCAAATTATTCCTTATTTACTTCAACTGCACCATTTTCTCGACTTAAAGATAATTTCTTAAATATAAAAAAATAATAACCAAATCAATAGCGAATATAATAAAATGATGACAATAAATCCGACTTTTGGCATGAAAATAAGTGTATAAAATACATTTATCATCTATTTTAGCTGACAATGTAGAAACATTGTCTACTTCATAAACCCCTACTGGTTTCCTTTGAATTGTTCGCTTAGATGCCCACATTGCGTTTGTATTGGCTATTCTCTTAAAAACTCGAGTTCTCCATCAACAATTTGAGTAGTTTTTGATCCATTAGATGAGGAGCTGACTAGGATTTTGTACTGAGAGAGTAGATTAGTGTAAAAGTATCTTACTTTGTCATTCTTGGGAATTCCATGTTGAGGGCATATCCTAAGCATGTTTTTGAACCTACCGCATGCTTCATCAAATGACTCAGAGTCCTATTGTTGAAAGATTTTTATATCGTTTCTGAGCTTAGCAACTTTGATTGAAATATTTTTATATCGTGTCTGAGCTTAGCAACTTTGATTGGTGGCATGAATTTTGTGCAAATTTTTTGGGTCATGTTTATCCAAGTTGTGATGCTTGCAGGGGGCGAGAATTTAACCAATCTATAGCCCTATCTCTTAAAGTGTATGGAAACAACTTGAGTTTGATGACATCATCTGACACACCCTAATATTTAAAATGTTCACACATGTCCAATAATTTAGACACATGTGCATGTGGATTTTCATTAGGTTTTCCATAGAATTGTTGTCCATTTTAAAACATGTTTATTACATTGCTCTTTAACTTGAAGTTTGCAAGACCAAAAGACGGGTAAACTATACTTGATTGATTTTGGACAAATTGCAGGGTCATAAAATCACCTACAATCCTGTTTCCCTCATTAATAAGCTCAACACTTGGTAGTGTCTAATTATTGTTTTCCATGGGTTCCTGTTTTTGGTTTTTTTATTTATCTAGTTCTTTTATTTTTCTTAACCTACGGTATAAAATACTTTCGATCTATGTATTTTGAACTTAGCATACATAACTATGTGAAAAACTAAAAAACTAGTGAATGAAAATAAACTAAAATTAGCAAAATAAAATAAAAACGAAAATAAAGCAGAAAAAGTCCGAATTAGTGAAATAAATTTAAACTAGAATCCCCTACAATAGCGTCAAAAACTTGTTGCTGACAGCAAGTGTGCGGTTCGCATATGTAATAAAGTGGATATGAATCCGAATATCGTTCTCACGAGGATTATGTAAATTGCATTTTAGATTATAATCTTTAACCAGAACTAGAAAATTATTTTGAGATTGAACTTTGAATTTGAACTAACAACTAAAAAGAGAATAATAGCAAAACATGAAATTAATGAGAATAAAACATGCTAGAGTCGAGTATCCATTTTGCTCCCATAATTTATGCGTTGATTTAAACGTTTAACTAAAACTCATGGGATTTTGAAAATCTATATTACTAAAATTGTTAAGACTCCCTTCGAACAAAAATTAACACCTTTTTCTACACATTACCCGACTATATTTCTATGACAAATGCAAATTTACAGAAAAGCATTATAGTTTTATGAATACCATTGAAGATAACAAAAAGCATACAGGTATATCTCTACCCCCTATCAAACTTTGTGCTATTAAAAACAGATCTAATGTAATCCTACTCTTTCGAACTTAGAAAAACATCACATCAATCATACAATAATTAGCTAGAAAATCATATGATAATTAAGGTGCGAAATAATTGCTTAAACCCATGAATTGTATAAACTAAACATAAAAGATAAGAGTAATTAGAATTTATCACACTTTTCATCATGTTGTAGAATAATCTTCAATCATACTCCATTTGGTCCCTTGAGAGCTCGACAGCCTTTCGGGATGATTTTGACAAGTTGGGAACCCAGAATTCGTGTCTCAAGCCATGTATTTATAGATTTGGTCAAAGGCTAGGTTAAATTGAAGAGAAACATGATGAAAATTGCACAAAAAGCCCAACTGCAGCCCAGTCGACAAACCGTAGGACTGCATAGTTATAACTCATGCGATCGTGTGGTTGTACCAAATTCGATTCTATTTGATTTTGTTTTGCTCATGCGACCGCATGCCTATACATAGTGTGGCTGTGTGGTTTTACCTCCAGATTGCAATCTTCATATTTCAATTGGTATAAGTTGGTCCTCAAGATTTAATTACAACTCAGGTCCTTAATCTTCCAATTTGAGCAATTAGGTCCCTATACTTCTGATTTCTCTTCAATTGGCTTCTTGCACTTCTACATGTCTAGAATTATACTCCATTTATCATCCAATTCTACTGTATTTACTTTATTTGCATCATATTCTCAACTTTGGGTTGTTTTCTAAAATATAAAAAAATAATAACCAAATGAGTAGTGAATATTCTTAAATGAACATATAAAATCATATTTTTAAGATACAAATAAGTATATAAAATACACTTATCACATCACTCATTCAACCATGAAATCTGAATACATGGCATTAGCTGAAATCAGAAAGGAGAAGGAATAGCTAAAGAATCTCTTTTATGACACTTCATTGGAGAAGAAAAAATCTATGTCTATATACATTTTGTGTGATAGTCAAGAAACACTATCGAGAGCATAAAAGAAGTATATAACGGAAAGTATAGACATATGAGTCTAAGTTATGACTACGTAAAGAAATTAATAAAAAAATGAAACAATTTCCCTAAATTACGTTAAATCGATAGAGAATCTCTCTGATCTTCTTACTAAACCTCTTCACATAGATTTAGTAATTTCAACGAGAAGGATGAAAATGAAACTCCTTAACTAAAAGTCCATCAATGATAGCAATTGTACTATTATTATCAATATAATAATTCACGAGTTTAAAAGGTCATTTGATAAGTGGGTAGTTGCAACACTATTGACTATCAATAAAACTTTATCCTTTGAAATAAAGTACTTATTGTTACTGAGGCAGAGGAATGATCATAACAAGATCTTAATGAGTTTAGTTTTAAATAACTAGTATCTCTAACAGTAACAAAGATATTGGAAGATCTTCATTTCGAGAGGTGTCATCTCAATATAGAGTATGATTTTCATTTTTAAGAGTATGACTAATAGGATATAGCACAAGGGATTGTTAGTGCTAAGTTTGAGGAATTTATGAACACGTGAAACCTATGTGTGTATTCTGACCGATATTATCCACAAAAAATCACTGATTCAAAACTATCAAGCTACCTAAAAATTCGATAATACTTTGGAAAAACTACATTATGGCTGGATTTAAATAGAAAGATATCTATGCCTTATGTATAAGTGCTGATTGAATTGCTTTCAATATACATTCTTTAAACAATTGAAGATTTTTGGAAAATTGTGTTTAAATAATATTGAAAATTGAACTAAAGATTGATAAAAAAAAAAAAAAAAGAAATTAAATTTCACGAGGGAAACATTTATAACATGCGATTGTATGGGCTAGAGACATTGCGATTGCAATCGGTACATATTTTGAAGAAGATCTAATTTCGCTAAAGCAATGCGATCACAAGGTTTGAAACCATGCGATTACGAGGTTCAATTTGACAGGAAATTTTGTGTCTGTGATTGTAAGGTAGTATAACCATGCGATCACATGGTGGTCCGAATATGACAGCGGGAAGTTGCAAATTTGATTAATCTCATGCCTTTTGGAGGAATGACATGAAATCTTGTTGTATAGCTTGCACCACTTCGTGGAGATGATTGGAAATCCATAAATAGGTGATAGATTTCAGAAGAAAATATATCAATTATCAATATCAACCAAAGATCAAAAGGTTTGTTCGAATTATGTCAAATTTATTCCAATTATTGCGTTCTTCAAGTTCTTAGAAGAAATTGAAGTGACTTAAATTTTCTTCTACTTTTGACTTAATTTAATCCTACAAACCATTTTCAAGTAATCCTTAAGCACTTATAATCATAGAGAAGAGGTAAATATCGTTTGAGGATAACAATTTACATGGTTAAGCCTACTTTGTTCATTTCCGATTATATTGTTATCTTCTTATTTTCTTTCTTATTTGATTCTTTTATTTCTCCATCCTACTACATCTAATCATTTTCTTCTATAATTTTGAGCCAAGATAATGTCCATCAAAAATTGGATTTTGTGGCTCCCCTTATGTGGATTCATATACCAATTTCTTGTATTTGCGGTAGGTTTTCTACTGAAGAGTTTTTTGCTACGTCGAGATAACTTTTCTTTCCAGATTTACCATTTGAGACATTTTCGTTGCCGGAACCAACTATTTTCATCGTGGATTTCCTTGATCCTCTTCTTTGTGATGGTGGTCTTTTAGATGTAGTGAGAACATTGTTAACATATCGTTTTCCACAGAATACGCCAATTGATAATGACTGAAAAATTCGATCGTTGAAAGATTGTCAAACTAAGCTTGCCTGCTCCATTTACTTGAAAAAGAGGGCAAAAAATGTCCTAATTTTCCAATTGGTGTGAGAATTAGCATACATATTTTACATATAAATTAAGCAATATAATGCTTGAACTATAGAGAGATTATAGAAGATAGAACTCTTTTTCTAGTATCTTAACACTTCAATACATAGGTAAATTAGAGGAAACCATGACATGGGAGTGGGAGGTTAATTGTCATGAAGTGGGGAGTTATTGTTGGCATGAAGTGGGAAGTTACATTTTCTCACAATTTATTTTCTTTCTTTCTCCTACGAGTATAAGTAAGGATTATAATTTATATTTTAATATAAATTCAAGTCAACTGTTATCCTCTGTTTGGATGTACATTAAAAATAATTTATTTTTCTAAAGTATTCAATTTTAATCATACATTTCAACATTAAAATATTATACGTATACATAAATTCAGAACTTTTCTTTCATTTTCAATAACACAATATCATATCAATCACTATTTAAAATAATTTCTTTATAATATAATGTACATCAAATAGTGGCTTTGCCTTTGGCACTGTTCTATGGCTACTGTTCATAGTTTAAATTGATTTATATTAATTTTATAGGTAAAATGCGTGATTAAAAATTGAAGAGAGAAAATGGATATGATTAAGAAGTCGTTTGAGAAATTGTATAATTTAAATCTTGGTTTAAGCCAAAGCCGCCGAACACTACCTTAATATCAACCATATATTTTATGTCATCCACAATTTTTTAACCACATTTCATCAACTCCTATAAAAAAACTATTAAAAATCTAATTTTAATCCCAACGAAGGGAGCATAGTATGTATCCCAAAGTCATACATGTTTTTCAAAAGCACGTATCTATTTAACATCATGAAGGTAAATTTCATCGCAAATGATGATGAAATAAATAAAAACATATAAGACTTTTGACTACTCATATAAGATTATCTTCTTAATATATAAACCCTCATCTAAATCTAAATATGATATCAAACCTATTAAGTATTTAATTCATTGAGCAATTTGACCCAACTATTAGGACTTAAAATGAGCTACCATATTATGAGACATGTTAATGAAAATCTCATACCTAATAAAGATAAAATGATTTAAAATATGAAGCCTGATTCTCTTAACTAGATTGAGATTTTAAAATGGAAACATCAAGTCTTAATGGCTGATTATTGTTTTTATTATCTAATATAAATTACTTCTAAACAATATTCTGTGTAGTGCATTACCAAGAACATGTCAATTAGATCCATAATTAGAGCCAATGCTACACTTTCCAAAGTCCCTTTTATTTATATGATAATAGAAATTGAGCATACAATGATTACTTTATGATTGGTTAATTAATTTAATCATTTCATTAAAAACTTAATTTTTTAAGTAATGTACAAACTTACTTTAAGAGATTTCCACTAATTTCACCAGGGGAAAAAAAAATAAAAAATTAAAGTTCTGTTTTTCCTCAATGATATATAATAATAATTAACATCCATACAATCAAGCATCAAGAGGACATATATCTATAAAATATCTTGTATATAATTTTGTTGTAATTTGAAGTCAACGTGAAACATTAATTTTGTTACACATTCACAATTATTATCAACGTAGTATTTACATATTTCGAAGGATTTTTTATTCTTCAATTTCACTATAATTTGTTAACAAAATATTAAAATAATTAATATATCAATATCTCTGAATATATTTTCTTCAATTCTTTAGTTAATCCTTCATTTTCACAATTAAAAAACATTTAAAAATAATAATTTCGAGCGACAATCAATTAATTTTTACCACGACTCATAATCTTTTCGCATCTCCAAATATTAAACCATATTATTTCGAATATTAATTCAATACAAGTAGAAGATCACAAAATATTTGTCTTGAGTATGTATGTTTAATTTCAGAGAGTTTAAGAGTAATTCTTTAAAGTAACTTTTTTAATAAAAATAAATAAAACTTACTCCTTAGTAAGTAATTGTTAGGAAAGGCGTGGATCACGTTGGTCAACAAGTATAGTGGAATTGAGAAAATGCGGTTAAAATGGAACACAAGTATTTACGTGGTTCACCAATAATGGCTACGTCCACGGGCAAGTATAGGAGGATTTCACTATAGTAGGAGAATTACAACAACCTTCTCTCTAAATACAAGGAGATAACAATATTTAACCTATCTTGTAATAGGAGAAAACAAAGTAGGAAATTATTTAGGAGAAAACAATTTATTTCTCTCTAATATTTCTCTCTTCTAACAAATTTCTCTCTACTACTTTCACTCTCTATTTTCCTCTCTACTTGGTGCATTTTCCATTGAGGTTTTGCCCTCTATTTATAGGGAAAGTTTGGACAAAAAATCAACAATGGAAGGAATAAAATAGGTGTGAACATAGACTAGATTGTAGGCTAGATTTGTGGGCTATTGGTGGCTTACCAAATTCAACAAAGTTGGCTCACCAAATTCAACAAATGGCTTTATTTTCCACATTTCTCCCACTTAAAGTCACTTTTGTTGTAACATGCCATCCTTCCCACACTTGCCATTCTCATGATGCTTATGCTTCTGCTAGGCCGATAGAGGATCGGCTCCATGTGAACTTATCAGTGTTGATCGGCTTTGTGAACATATCCGCTAGGTTGTCCTCCGTATGAATCTTCTGGATATCCACACTTCCTTCTTCCACCTTCTCTCGTACAAAGTGATATTGTACTCTAATATGTTTCGTCCTTGGATGAAATGCTGGATTCTTTGCTAAGTGCAAAGCACTCTGACTATCACAAAATAGAGAAATCTTCTCTTGTTTGTGTCCGAGTTCTTCCATTAACATTTGCAACCATATTGCCTCTTTGCTAGCTTGTATAGCCGCCACATATTCTGCTTCCGTCGTAGAAGTAGCCACGATAGACTGCAGTTTTGAACCCCAGCTTACAGCTCCTCCAGCAAGAGTAAACACATATCCAGTGGTGGACTTGCTTTTATCAGGATCACCTGCATAATCTGAATCTACATAGCCTCTGACATTAAATTCTAATCCTCCATAGCATAATGCAACATTTGAGGTACCCTTGACATATCTTAGGATCCTCTTCACCATATTCCAATGCTCTCTACCAGGATTTGCCATATATCGACTGACCGCTCCCACTGCTTGTGCAATGTCTGGTCTTGTACAAATCATAGCAAACATTAGGCTACCCACTGCTGATGCATACGGTACTCGAGACATCTCCATCCTCTCTGCTTCACTGCTAGGACTCATACTTGAGGATAACTTGAAATTAATAGGAAGAGGGGTAGAAATTGGCTTACAATCTTGCATATTGAAGCGTCGCAAGATTTTCTTCAAGTAGTTCTTCTGACTAAGCTAAATCTTCCTATTATTTCTGTCTCGGTGAATTTGCATCCCTAGAATCTTGTTTGCGGTTCCCAAGTCCTTCATTTCAAACTCCCTAGCCAACTGTGCCTTCAAATCTTTGAGACAATCTTTGTTGGGGCCTGCTACCAACATGTCGTCAACATACAACAGCAAGATAATGAAATTACCATCACCAAATCTCTTGCAATAAGCACAAGGATCTGCACTAAGTCTGTTGTATCCAAGGCTCATGATGAAGGAATCAAATCTCTTATACCAACACCTCGGCGCCTGTTTGAGACCGTATAGAGATTTGTTCAACCTGCAAACCAAGTTCTCTTTTCCTTTTTCTTCAAAACCTTCTGGTTGGAGCATATAAATTTCTTCTTCAAGCTCACCATGAAGAAATGCAGTTTTCACATCTAACTGCTCCAGGTGCAAGTCTAATGTAGCACACATCGCCAATAATACTCGAACTGTCGTGAGTCGAACAACAGGAGAGAATATTTCGTTGAAGTCAATGCCTTCTTTCTGAGCATATCCCTTTACCACCAGTCTAGCACGATACCGCTCCACTTGGTTATTTCCATCACGTTTGATCTTGTAGACCCATTTATTTCCAATGGCTTTCCTTCCTTGTGGTAGCGAAACAAGATCCCATGTCTTGTTTTTATGAAGAGCCTCAATTTCTTCCTGCATAGCTTCCATCCACTGCGAAACTTCTTGACTATTTAAAGCCTCATGGAAAGTTGATGGCTCTCCATCCTCCGTCAGTAGACAGTATGCAACATTGCTCTCCATAATGTACTCAGAGTGCCAAGCTGGTTCTCTCCTCTCCCGAGTTGATCGTCTGATTTCAGGAACTGTAAACTCAGCTTGTTCTCCTTCTTCATGCTCCGGTACTGCTTCAGAAGAATCCCAGACTTCTTGTTCTTCTCTATTTTCAACTTCAACCGTAGTAGTTTCTGGCTCTTTTAAAGTGCTATCATTTTCTTGTACCTTGCCTTCCGTGAATATCACGTCTCTGCTGATTATCACCTTGTGGGCAGTGGGATCCCACAGGCGGTACCCCTTGATTCCATCAGCATACCCCAAGAAAATGCATTTTCTGGATTTTGAATCCAACTTTGATGTTTCCTGGGCATTGTACATAACGTACACAGGACTTCCAAAGACATGTAAGTGAGAATAATCGGCTGGCTTCCCTGTCCACATCTCCATCGGCGTCTTCAGATCAATCGCGGTTGATGGTGACCGGTTGATCACATAACAGGCGGTTTTGACTGCTTCAGCCCAAAATGATTTAGCTAACCCTGCAGTTCTCAACATTGCTCTCGTTCTTTCTAACAATGTTATGTTCATCCGCTCTGCCACTCCATTTTGTTGTGGAGTATATGCCGTCGTGAAATGTCTTTTAATACCTTCTTGTTGACAAAAAATATTAAATTCATTACCAGTATATTCTCCTCCATTGTCCGTCCTCAAACACTTGATCTTCTTCTCAGATTCAAGTTCTACCCGCGCTTTGTAGATTTTGAAGACTTCGAACACATCAGCCTTCTTCTTGATTGGATACACCCAACATCTCCTGGAGTAATCATCAATAAAAGATACAAAATATTTTGCACCTCCTAGGGACATAACCGGTGCTTGCCAAACATCAGAATGAACCAATTCCAAGATAGCTTTACTTCTAGTAGTAGAAGTGCTAAACTTCAATCTGTGCTGCTTACTAGTGACACAATGCTCACAAAAGGGTAATGATACCTTTTTGAGCCCTGGAAGAAGATCTTGTTCAGAGAGAATTTTCAAACCACGTTCAGACATGTGGCTAAGTTTTCGGTGCCACATCATTGTTAATTCTTCTACTGAACCTGCCGATGCAACAGATGCTTCTCCTTCTTGTAGAGTATCTCCTTTAAGCATGTACAGGTTTGCAGCTATCTTTTCTGCTTTCATCACTACAAGCGCGCCTTTGACTATTTTCATAGTCCCATCTTGAACATGAGTTTTGCACCCAATGCTATCTAGTTGTCCCAAAGACAATAGATTTTTCTTCAAGCCCTTTACGTGCCGAACCTCCTTGATAGTGCAAATTGTACCATCATACATTTTTAATTTGATAGTACCAATACCAACGATCTCCAAAGCATGATCATTTCCCATAAACACTGAACCTCCCGAGATGTGTTCATATTGATGGAACCATTCTCTCCTTGGTGTCATGTGCCATGTCGCTCCTGAATCGATGAGCCAGACATCGGTGAAATGCTTTCTGCCTTCAACAACAGTCGTTGCCTCGCTGTATAAAATTTCGCCATCATATGAGGTGCTTGCTACACAACCCTGAGCTTTTGGTATCTCATGTGCCTTCCCTTTGGCTTCTTCATTTCTCTTAAGACTCCAACAATCCCTTTTTAAGTGCCCTTTCTTGCCACAGTAATGACACTTGGCATTCTTCTTACTTCTGGATTTAGATCTACCTTGGGTATGACTCCCACTGGGGCCACGTTCCGTTGATCTCCCTCTCATCATCGTCAAGGCTTCCGCCTGCTGTGAACTAGATAGTCTGTCCTCCTTGTTCTTGCGCCGACTTTCCTCTTCAAGAACCGCAGCTGCAATATCATCGAAGACTAGATCTTCTATGTTGTTAGTTAAGTTGATGATGAGTTGATCATACGAATCTGGTAGACTTTGAAGTAGAATTTCAGCACGTTCCCCTGCCTCTATTTTATGGCCCATTGATGTGAGCTGTGAAAATAGAGTGTTGAGGGTGTTGATGTGGTCTGTCACTGTAGTTGACTCCATCATCCGAAGGGTGTAAAGCCGTCTCTTTAGGAAAATTTTGTTGTGTAATGACTTGGTCTCGTACAGCTTCGTTAGGGTGTCCCATATCTCATTTGCTGTTTTCTTTTCCGCCACACTTGACAATACTCCATCAGCTAGTGCTAAGTGCAGATTAGCAATTGCATTGCTATCCATCTCGTTCCACTTGTTATCGTCAGTGATATCCGCGGGCCTCTCTCCAATTGCCGCCAAGCAGTTATCTTTTCTCAAAACTGCTTTTATTCTCATTTTCCATAACGAGAAATTGTTCCCATTGAACTTTTCAACCTCATACTTTGCTGCCATTTTTGTTCACGACTTGGTAATAATACCGAGTGATAGTGAACACCGACCCTACGCAAACCAATCTCAAGAAATCTTTTCTGATGTGGAAGATCAGACAAAGCTGCAACCACAGAGCATACTAAGAATTTCAAAAGATGTAACCAGGCTCTGATACCACTTGTTAGGAAAGGCGTGGATCACGTTGGTCAACAAGTATAGTGGAATTGAGAAAATGCGGTTAAAATGGAACACAAGTATTTACGTGGTTCACCAATAATGGCTACGTCCACGGGCAAGTATAGGAGGATTTCACTATAGTAGGAGAATTACAACAACCTTCTATCTAAATATAAGGAGATAACAATATTTAACCTATCTTGTAATAGGAGAAAACAAAGTAGGAAATTATTTAGGAGAAAACAATTTATTTCTCTCTTCTAACAAATTTCTCTCTACTACTTTCACTCTCTATTTTCCTCTCTACTTGGTGCATTTTCCATTGAGGTTTTGCCCTCTATTTATAGGGAAAGTTTGGACAAAAAATCAACAATGGAAGGAATAAAATAGGTGTGAACATAGACTAGATTGTAGGCTAAATTTGTGGGCTATTGGTGGCTTACCAAATTCAACAAAGTTGGCTCACCAAATTCAACAAATGGCTTTATTTTCCACAGTAATTTTTAATAATTAAATTTTGTTATCCAAATTTTAAAAAGTTTAAGAGTAATTCTTTATAAGTAACTTTTTAATTAAAAAAATATGACTTGCATATACTTTAGCAAGCAATTTTTTTTTTTTTTTTTTTTTTAATAATTAAATTTTGTTGTCAAACCCAAAGTTTACCATGACAAGAAAGTGAGAAACTTTACTAGAAAGGAAACATAAAAATATAGTGTAATTATGTAATCGTAATCATCATCGTTAAAGAAAAAATAAAAGGGGAAAATGGGAAATCCATCTATAACCAGTTCAACCTTTCCCAAAAAAATAAAAATAAAAATAAAAATAATGTGAAAACCCAAACTCAAAACCCACACGAACAGAAATTACACAAAATTTACATAAATATATTACCATCATAGGGCTTTAATTGTAATGAAATTATTGTATTGAAACCCATTAGGATATTGTTTATTATTTAGGGATTGTTAAATGCATGTGGCGGTGGATCTCAACTGGTTCCTGCAATTCATAGCGGCACCATTCTTGGTGGCTTTTGGGTTGCTCCAACTTCTGAGAAACACCGCCTCCAAGTACTTCGTTGCCGACAACAATTTTGAGTCGGATTACTCGTTCGATCGCAACAAGGAGAAGATGGCGGCCGCCGATCCTTGCGTCGTCTGTGAACGTAGAACCGCGAAACATTGCGCCGGTTGCAAGATGGTCAAGTACTGGTACGCACAGAAGCACATGGTTTATGGGGTTTATTTAATTTTTACCATGTGTTGGGTTTTCACGTCGCTGATTTTATACTCATTGTTTTCATTACGGGATAGCGATAAACGAGTTCACGTGTTCATTCAATGGGAACATTTTTCCCCCCTTTTTCTTTACTTTTTCCTTTTTAATTTTGTTTACCCTGTTTTTGTAGGAACTTATTAGCGGTGTAATGGTAATGTTTTGTGCCTTTTGCTTGAAAGTCTGTACATCGTTGAATTTGCTTTCAGAATGTTAGTTTACAACTAAGGTCATCATATTCATACGTTCTCCCACTAAATATATTGGTGCACGTGTGTGTGGAATGTACGTGCTAGTGGCTACACATACGTGTTACTCGTTGTGTTCATGTAGTTTTAAGGAATTCATTCACCTAGTAATGCAATTATGTTACTCCAAACAAGGAATAGAATCCTTCGAGTCAAAATAACTGTTGAACAAGTGTTCCCAAAATATTAAATATTAATCGACACACTAGCTTCCGTGGAGGTAATAAATCCCATAAGTTCAAATGTAATAACAGAATATTCAGTTACTCAAACTCTGTGATGTCACTATTGGTTGTTAGATCCAAGCAGTAGTTGTCTATGTTTGGGACTACTTCAATTGCGAGGTGAATGCAGACTGCTAATAATAATTGAGATGATTTAGCGACAGTCTAGTTGCTACTCTATCTTATATTCATATAAGCGAATAAGTAAATTTAATGCATCATTGCACATCTACATACAGCTAAATTCACAAGGATATAGGGCTCTGATTCTTTTTCTTCATCTCAAAGTATGATTGTCCTCTTGATAAATTTTTCGTCATTGATATATTTCATTCAAATAAACTTTTATGGTATGGTGCATGATAAATTTCTTGTCACTTGTTTATTTTATTTTTTGCTTGAAAAAAATGCTGAAAAATATTCAATTGCAGTGAATTTATTCAAGTAAATATGGTGAATGGGATTACATTCAACTCTAATGGGTGATCATGTGAAAGTACCTCTGTGCCTAATTGTGTGAGTAAGGTATGTCTAGTGTCTATGAGATTGCTTATGGTTTTTAAGAGCCAGCAGGTTTAGGCTAACTCAATGCTTTAATGTATACAATGGGGGTGAATTTTTTCAAGTAAATATGGTGAATGGGATTACATTCAACTCTAATGAGTGATCATGTGAAAGTACCTTTGTGCTTAATTGTGTGAGTAGTTCTTGCGTCTATGAGATGGCTTATTCTTTTTAAGAGCCAGCAGATTTAGGCTAACTCAATGCTTCTTTTGGATTAGAAATTATGTTAATTGACCCCTTTATAATTCCATGAAGAAGTTGAGGAGAATTAAAATCAGTGTAATGGAGTTCTAACCTCCAAAACTATATTGTTTATAGCCTAAGACAGACTAAAAGAAGATAACTGCATTCTTTATTTTACTCAGTCCATCTCTCTGTATCTACTTCCTTAACTGGATGACCCCTTAAGATTTTTGATGCAAGAATTGCCATCGTGCTTTTGTTAACATCTGCTATTGCTACTTGGCTTGTGCAAGTGATTTCTTTGTCATGTCACTCTTTTCCAGGTGCTATTTTCTTTGAATTACTTTAGATTCACTGGAAAAGAGTATAGAAGTTCTTTCAATATTATGAAGCTTATTGAGGTTTTAATCGATTCAGAGGGTCTTAACAAGATAATTTACCTCTTAAATCCTAGCTCTGAAGCTTGCCAAAAATCTCACTGGTCTGAGCACAAGAAGAAATGCAACAATTTACAATTGTCTCGTAAAGCTAATTCTATGCAATCTACATCTGTTTTGAGGAGAAGAAATGCTTCATTGGTTCCTGCTGGTGGGAGCTCCAAGATTTTCAAGCACTCGAAAGAAGTAATTGACTCTCTATTTCTACATGCTCTCTGTAAATATTACTGATTCGACTCTGACATTCTGCTGTATTTTTCATGTTTTCAGATACTTTTCCCTTATGAGGAATTTGTGGAACTTTTTAATTGGGACAAGCCTGGTTTTTCTCCTTGTGGACTCTTAAATTGTGGAAACACGTATGGTTTAGTGAATTTACCTATTCCTTAGAACTGTTTTCTAGCTTGTTCATTGATTGTTTGAAATGTCAAATGCTCATATTCTACTCCCCTCTGCCTTCTCTACAGCTGCTTTGCTAATGTGGTTCTCCAATGTCTTTCTTATACCCGGCCACTTGTTGCCTACTTGTTGGAGAAAGGCCACCTTAAAGAATGTAATTACACTTACCTAAAAAACTCATCCAATAATTTTAAATAATATGACTCATTATTTCTCTCGTTTCACAATTATTGTTGCACACTCCTTATTCTCTGCATTTTCTTTTACATGTCTCCAGGTCAGCATGATGATTGGTGCTTTCTGTGTGAATTTCAAACTCACGTTGAAAGGGCTAGCCGGAGTCTGCAGCCATTTTCTCCAATTAACATTCTATCACGATTGCCTAATATTGGTGGTAATCTTGGCTATGGGAAACAGGAGGATGCCCACGAGTTCATGAGGTTCTTATTACTTGAGTCACATCTGATTTTGATTCATATTATTCCTGCCTTTTCAGAGTTTTAAGAAAGTGTTTTGAACCCACTTTTTATTTACTGTGGTACATAACTAAGGTAAAATTCAATGTCTTGTAGGTTTGCCATTGACAAAATGCAAAATGCGTGCCTTGATGAATTTGGTGGAGAAAATGCAGTTCATCCTAGATCTCAGGAGACCACCCTTATTCAGCATATATTTGGTGGGCACCTTCAATCTCAGGTCAATTTACTTTTGCTAGAGTTTTGCTCTACTTTTGTTTCATTACCCTCCTTCCTTCATACTCTTCTTTCCTCTCTCTCACCTCCTGTATTATTTTTGCCGTCCTTTTTCTTTTCCTTCCCAGGTTATCTGCACAAACTGCAAAAATGATTCAAACCAGTTTGAGAACATGATGGATTTAACTGTTGAAATTCATGGTGATGCTGTATCTTTGGAAGAATGTTTGGACCAGTTCACTGCCAAAGAGTGGCTTCATGGGGATAATATGTATAAATGTGATGGGTAAGAATTCTTTCTTATAGCATGGATTTACCTTATATTGATTTCATTCTTTCAGATGGTGAATTCCCAGCCACATCCTACGTATAATCTATTTACACGACTGTTCTCATTTACGTCTGCTTTCCTTGACCTGGTACTTCCACTGATTTTACAGGCATGGAGGAATCTAAATATTTCATTAATCTATACATCTTAAAGTAGAAGTGATCAGAGAGAAGTATTAAATGTCATTTTCCCTCCATAATGCACTTACAATTTTTGGAAAAAAACTAAAATAAAATTTCGTGTAAATAATATTTATTATCCTTTAAATAATTAATCATATTTTCTATGTTTGATAACTCTAAAACTTTTGAGTATTCAACTCAAAGTTAAAAATTAATTTTAACCACACTTTGTAGGTCCTACAACTTTCAACCACACATTCCATTAAGTTTTATCAAATCTACTAAAAACCTGATTTTATTCCTATCAAACATGGGCATTTTTTTTTTAAATTTTAATAATTATTGTAATAGAATATTATTATTTTATGTATTTTATATTTGTTTTGATTATGTAAAAGTATTAACATTATACGAATACTTATCAAGATAGATATTGCAAAAAATAACTTCCGTGCGTCGCATGGGGTAAATCTAGTTATAACTTTATAAAAGAAGCATTGGACAAACTAAGTCTGCTACTGTCATAGAGCTTTTTCCTTTTGCCAAGTACAAGTGTCTAGGTTCTGTTTGGCAGTACGACAAGCATATTGTTGCATAACTTCTTTTTCTTCCTGTCTTTAGTTTCTTTGTAGATTGATACAATTCTTTTTCCTTCGCAATTTAATTTGTATCAAGCAGGGGTACCTTTGTCCAAATTTCTTTTAGTAGAAAATGCCCCTGCTTTGACATAATTTGTTATAGGCAATGTACGTTTCGCTGCTATTTCCTTTGCTTCTCTTGTCCCTTCATCAGTGACATTGACCTACTGGAATGAATCCTGCCTGCAGATGCAATGATTATGTCATGGCATGGAAGCGCCTTGCGGTCCAGTGGGCACCCAACATTCTTACAATTGCCTTGAAAAGGTTTCAGGTTAGTTCTTCACTCCCATTTTACCTTTATTTCCAGCTAATTAAAATATAAGGTACTCATTTATATATATATCGAAAACATTCATTATGCCAGACAATGGGTATGGTCCATTTTTTAATGATCGATAATGTCCCTTTGAAATCAAAGAACATTGAAAAAGTGCCTGTAGCTATATATCTTAATAATTTTGAATGGATTATTGACTAGGTGCACACTAAAAGTTTTTTTGGTAGAAACAAACCAGATTTCTTTTGCCACCTAAAATCTCAGGTCGTTTACCTGTTTAGTTAAATTTGTGACACCTGAAGCTGATAGTTTATCAATCTGTTGCTCAACATATACCCTTTAGTAGCTATCATTGAAAAATGCACTTAATTTTACCCTTCTCTTCTTCAGCGATTACTAGTAAACTTCATTCTTCAAAGGACAAGTGCATGCACCTCAATTGCTATAATTTTTCATCTGATTTATACAAATTTCTCATTTTTGTTTGATGCTTGAAGTTGAGGTAATTCCTTCTGCTTCCGTAATGAAAGACTTGGTTTGAATTTTTATTTGATTATAAATGAACTGAAAACTCCAGTCGGGAAATTCACTTCACTGTTTATTTAGTTTATGAAGGATATGTCTCTTTCTCTGGTGCAGAGTGGGAGGTTTGGTAAACTTAATAAGAGGGTGACATTCCCGGAGACTTTGAATCTGAGCCCTTACATGAATGAATCAGATGGAAATGATGTTTACAAGCTATATGCAGTTATTGTCCACGTGGACATGTTAAACGCGTCATATTTTGGCCATTACATATGCTACGTCAAAGATTTTTGTGGAAACTGGTACAAGATTGACGATTGCAAGGTAAAAATCTTTGTAAGTGCATGGATTTAAATGTATAGTTGTGTGTATACCACTCTGCAAAGTGCAAACACTTGGACACCAGTATCGTGAATTAAACACCGGTCTTTGTGTAGCCTATGCAATGTTGTCTCATATATGTCCTTGTGATTTTGTCTCAGTGTACCTCATATGTGATTGTTATGATTTGTTCAAAAAAGTTGTATGATATAGGAGTCTGAATCTATATTTATTGCTCCCATGTCCTGCATTGAAGGGTCCCCTTTTAATACTTTTGGATGTTAGGGAGTAATGTCCTCTTTCTTGATTAGAAAACTTATTTCCTCTTTCTTGATTAGGAAACTTATTTCCCAAAAAAAAAGTTACTTTCCTTTAGGGGATATAGTTGTATATGATTGATATCTAAGAAACTGTATATTTTTTTGTCATTTTGTAGTGTACTTTGAGGCTTCATAAATGCAGCACTATTTTTCTTGAAATAATTAGCCCCTGTTTGAGCCCCTATTTTTGGGGGAAATGCATTTTGTAGTAGGGATTTTGAGGAAATTGTGTGGTTAAAAAAGTAGATAAAACTTTTGGTTTTACGTGTAAAATTATTTTATGGAAGAATGTATGGTTGAAAATGAGTTTTTAAAACACGAGTTTTGGAAACAAGGGCTTAGTGGCAAGGATCTCTTTTTTTTTTTTTAGGTGGATGAAATAATATTTATGCAATTCTACTGGAGGTAGTCTTTTTGAAGTTTAACATGATGAAGTTATGATATGAGTCATAAAAATATGTTTATTTTACATGGTGCTATATATGTTAATCCCAAATGTTAAAGTGTCCACAACTGGGAACCTATGGGCCCTACCCCCCATCTAGGGGTGGGTGGGCAGGCAGTGAGGCCCACCCACCCCTTGCCAATCCCCACCCACCACATGGGTGGGTGGGGAGATGTTATGGTGTCCATATCTTTCGTGATATGTTTAATATCTATGCAGAAAGCAATTCAATTGAGAGATGCCCCCAATCTTCACCCATAAGAGTTGCTTCCTGTTCAAATTTAGTATCGATTTGTTGACTCATTAAGATCAAAGTATCGAGAAGTTAATAACAGTTGTTTGAATGCAAGTTCTGATGTTACAAAACTCACTTATACTGTCATTCCTGCTTATGGTACCGTTTGCCCCTTTTCTGATGTTCACACTGGCAATTCCAAATAAAAATTAGCCTAAAGGAATATCACAAATATATTTCTTACATGTGGAGGCGTCTGACTGCATTCTTCCCCACCCCACCCAACAGCCCTGCCTCCCAACCGATATGCTCTTCTGATAAGCACTGATGGGACATGTTCTAATTGAACTTAAAAAATGTAAATCTGTTAATGGTTAAAGTTCTACTTCGAATTGGAGAATCAATTCTTGGAAAATTCCACTGCATTTTTAAAAGAGAGAATAGCATTGCATGGCCTTCTTTATTCTTGTCTGCATATTCACTTCATGTTCCTTATTTTTCCTTAAATTCATATTACTTATTTTCTGTCACAGGTTATTAGCGTTGATTTGGATGAGGTGCTTTCACAGGGAGCTTATATGCTCTTGTATAACAGGTATCTTTCTCTTTCTAGTGCTCTAAATCTCAGACTGTTTCAAAATTACCCCAATCAACACTTCATGATAGCAGTAGATGTAAAAAATTTCATCATGTTATTTTTTGGAAGTTGCTTATCCTTCAAATGGTGCTTTTTCCTTTCTGAGAAATCCCAAATATTAACGTTTTTGTAAAGAATAACCTAAAACAAGCAAACAAAAGGAAAAACTGTATCAGAACCACTAATTTTACAGGGAACAATATATTCGTTGTCCAACATCTACAGAGTAACTCACTCACCATTAAAAAGTAAACACAAATGCACACCTCAAATGATTTTTAGCATTTTTGGTTAAGCTATAAGTAGCTTATAACATGTTCAATTGCATAATTTTGGGATTAGTTTAGTTAATGCTAGAAAGTGCTTATAACATGCTCAATTGTATGACTTAGACATATAAAAGAGGTCATGCAGCTCCTTGATTTTTCATTTTCTTGAATCGCCATTTGATATTTGTTGGTCAAATCTTATTTAATAGCCGACTAGCCAATGTCCCTGTGTTTTATAGTAAACTTAAGTGATATATAACGGTCTTTTTTGATGGCCCTGTGTTTTATAGTAAACTTAAGTGGTATTTAATGGTCTATTTTGATGTTGCTTTTGATAGGATCCGTGCTCGCCCATCATGCTTACTTCCTGCTGAATCTATTAGGAATGAGAAGGAAGGAATGAAGACGGAAGTACATCCATCACCGAATCAGCCTGCTGAATGCTCCTCTCCAGTAAGATACCTCGATAGTCCTGTTGATTGTGGGTTGTCAGCATCTGTTAATTGCTCAGGATCAAATATCGCAAAGGGCAAGGAGGATTTATTATCTTCAATTGATTCTGTAGATGCTAGAGGGGATATAGAGATTGTAGATTCTGAAGCAAGTCCATTAATTGTCAAGGATGTTGAACGTTTATGCAGTAATGGATGCTTTGATGCACCTGAAGAAGTTGTTTCTACTGTTGAAAATGCTCATCAACCAGCCACTGGGAATATTTCAGTGGGTTGTACAAGTTCTACTCAATCTGAAGTTCACAACAATAAACTATCCTCCTCCATGTCTGATTTTGAGTATGAAAATGGGGGCAGCAAAAACGTGAATGGAGGTCTGTTGAAAATTTTGGGTGAAGATTATTCCAATACTCAGAGCCATATCTCCCATGAAGGCAATGAAGCAGATGATGTTTCAGGTATGGTGTTGACCAGTGACAGCCACGGAGAACTGAACTCTACTAAGGTTATATGCACGCCACAGATTGCCGAGTCTGAAAATAATATATCTTCCCCTCATGGTATTCAAGATGTGGCAAGGAAATCTAATGGGAGTTCTTCTGGAGCAAAGTTGAAGCCACTTCTTGCTCCTGGTTTTCTTGGCAAACGGCCACGAAAGAAATGTGCCAAGCAAGGTGTCAGTGAAACGGCATCCAAAAGTCACCTGGATAGTCAAACAAATGGGATTGTCAAACCCCATTTGCGTCAAAATGGTTATTTGTTGCCAGATGAGGAGAAACATTATTTTGGCCGAAGCCGTTCATCTAATAACTTGGATGGGCAAACTGGGATGTTCGACAATGACACTAACATGGCATCCAGTGAATCTGATATGTCTATAAGCTTTTAGAATGTGGAGTTGGTAGCGATCCAATAATAATATTTTGTAATAGAACCAAAATTGACAAAACCAATGAAAGGTCAAGGGTAGGAGCCTAGGAGGACATAATCTGACTTACCGTGGCAAATATGGATAATAGAAGTAGAAACTTCAAATGAATTGGAAGGCTGGTGAGGTTGACAAAGTGATGAATGATCACTTGTATCTATGCCTTTAGTTATGTAAGTCTTGTGATTTAGAAGCTTCGACAAAGGTTTGAACCTTCACAAGTGCAGTCTGCAGGAAATTATGTTACCCGTCAAAGTTGATTACTTGTGGTGCTGGTGGCTGAACTGCTTAATTGTGCTTATGATGCTTTGCTGAATCAGATAATTATCAAGTGCTAAAAATTAGTGGATGATATTCCATAATCAATTTAGTAGCATTCTTTTCCTGTTGATATTATTTGATGTTTCATCACCTAACCTTAACTGGATGTGATGAGATTTTGTCCATGGTTTTGATGTTTACAGAAATCTTGGATGCTCTTTGTACCAGTTTAGCTTGGACTTTCTTCAAATGAATTGGAATAACTCAGTTTTGGAACTTGCGTTATTATTTTCTAGAAATAGAACCCCATATCAGAATATTGCAGTTAATATTTTGACAACACGACCGCAGTTGTTTTCACTAAGTTTGTGGCTTGTTTGGAAGGTAAAAATTATATCTATTGCAGTGTTGGATTATACCTAGTATGCTGCTTAATGTTGAAAGTACAGAGAGATGATTACGAGTTGTGATATTGAAAGTGAAATGGATATTTCTCCAATTTTAACATTAGAAACATACCTTTAGGCCATGTTTGAGATCCATTATTTCAGATAACGTGGTTTTGGTTTGTAATAGTAATATTTTTCAGAATGTGTGGTTAAAAAATAGGAATTTCTTTAAGAATTTCTTTAAGATTATGTGTAGATTATTTTATTGGTAGAATGTTGAAAATGAGTATTGAAAAAAAATGATTTGAATAATGGGTACTATATAGGGTCTTAGGTTGTGTTTGATTGAAAAAATGGAAAATAGATGGTAAGAAAATATTTTCTAGGAATTGATTTATTTGAAAATTATTTTCTTAGAAAATGTCAATTGGAGTGTTTGATTGAATTAATTTTTCAAGTGAAGAAATTTTTTTTGTTTTGTTTTTTGATTTAATTATTTTTTATGACAAATAAAGCAAAATTTAATTATTTTAATCATTCTTTTTTCACTCTTTTGTAATTGATAATAGTAATGTTAATTTTTGAACACAAAAAAAAGTCAATTAGCAATAATAAAAAAAATAAGTCAATTAGCAATAAAAAAAAAGTTAATTAGTAATAATAAAAATGATCAAACGTGATGAAAAAACTTTTATACTTAAGGTGAAAAATGTTTTATTGTCAAATAGGGAAGAAAATATTTTCAATACAAATGAATTAAGGGTGCACTACTTAGCTCTTGGGTCCATTGTATTCAATTTGGTAAAAAAAAATGTAACTTATATTAACTAAAAATCAATTGATGTGCCACATAAGATAGACAAGTAATAGGTCGAATAATATTACTCCTGTACCAAAATTCGTTCAAGCGGCACAATTATTACTTACTATTGATGGGGAAGTGGGGAACTATACAAGGAAATATAGGGATCACTCCTGCGACTTCCAGTAAATGACACTAAGACTGTGTTTGATTTCTCGATTTTTGCCTAGAAAATGTCAAATCATAAAAAATATTTTTTACCTTTTGTATTTATTTGATGTTTGATTGAAAAATTTGCCTTGAAAAATAGTGCTTTGCACTACTAGAGTTAAATACAATTGGAAGGCTGGAGAGGTTGACGAAGTGATGAATAATCATTTGTGATGCGAATCCTTTTGGTGTTTAAACAAAAAATATTCTTACAACTATTTGAAATCAACTCAAGAAAGCTAAAAAATGGTAATAATGGGACGATCTTGACTAGAGGCATATTGTTCATTCTTCTAAAAAATAGTGCTTTTCTACCTTTGTTTGCACTGGAGGCATATTGTTCATTCTTCTTTTCAATTTGAAGTTTGACATTCTCGTTGAGAGATTTGACCAACTCCGTCTTTCTCTTCCCATCTAAATTATCTATTTCATCAATAGGCAAATAAATTAAATCTAAAAGAGTTGGTTAAAGTTATAAACAATCTCAAATGAAGAAAATGAAGTAATAGAATGAACACTTCGATTATAAGCAAATTCAACAAAAGGTAGACATTCTTTCCAATTCTTTAAATTACTTTTAAAAATAGTGTGAAGGAGTTGTGTTAATATTCTATTAATCACATCAATTTGGCCGTCGGTTTGGGGGTGACAGGTTATTAAAAATAAAAGTTTAGTTCCCAATTTTTTCCACAACACCTTCCAAAAGTGGCTAAGAAATTTGACATCTCTATCTGACACAATACTCCTAGGGACTCCATGAAGTATCACTATCTCCTTAAAGAATTGGTCAGTTATATAAGTGACATCATCAATTTTATGACAAGCAAGGAAATGTGCCATTTTACTAAATATATAGAAGACCATAAAAATTTGAATCACTCCCTTTTTAAGACCTAGGTAACCCCAAGATAAAATTCATAGAAATCTCGATCCAAGGTTCGTTAGGGACTGGTAGGGGCGTATACAATCCATGATGTGCTATTTTGGATTGACTTTCTTACGAGTGATGCACTTAGAACAAATTCTTTCTACATCCCTCCTCATTTTAGGCCAAAAGAAATGTTCTTACAAAATCTCTAAAGTCCTCCTCACACAAAAATACACCATCAAACCTCCCCCATGAGCCTCCCTCACCAACAACTCTCTTAATAAGCAATTAGACATGCAAAGTTTATTTTCACGAAACAAAAATCCATGATGCCTATAATATTTATCACATGCAACATTTTCACAAGACATAAATATAGTTTCAAAATCTACATCATGCACATACGAATCTTTAATAGATTCAAAATCCAACAATTTTGAACCCAAGATAGTGATAAGAGCATACCTCCTAGATATTGTATCAGCTACCACATTCTCTAATGTGAACTCCCTTGGTATATTGACCAAAATCTACAAAAAATTAATATATTCCCAAGAAAGCAAAGATGGTAAAGAAAGTGATAAAATACCTTAACTCAAGTTTAAATCTAACCAAAAATTCATTGGTTAAAGAACCAAGCTCAATGGGTATCAACTAAACAAATTCAAGGTAGCGAAAAATAAACAACAATACAAGAATAATATACTCAAAATATTGTTGATTAATTTCCTAAGATACAAGAGAAAGAAATGAGATTTACCTCACCCACAAGAGTAATTCTCTCAAGAGCATTTTCACAATGAACATCCAAGTTAATGTTAGGGTTTGAAGAAAGAGTCGTATTTATATTACAAATGAAATGAGAAAAGAAAGAAATAAGAAAAATGCATGAAAACCTCGAAAATTGGAGTTTCAGCAACTTTCGGTTGACCAAAATGTCACTTTCAGTTGACCAAAGCTCAACCAAAAAGAACTGAGGCTTCGCTAAAATTTCTGGACTTTCGGTCAACCGAAACTGACTGATGCTGCTACCTTCAGTATTTCGGCCATAACTTTTGATCCCGATGTTCGAATGAGGCGATTCAAAATGATCTGAAAACTAGAAGAACAAATCTACAATTATTCAAGAAATAGTAGACCTCAAATTCGGACTTTATCTATGTCAAACATTACTTGAAATTGGCCGAAACTACATTTCTATTGCTTCCACTTGAATCTTGACTCCAACTTGATTCTTGACTTCTTTTCTTGATTTATTCACTTTATTTAGCCTCAAATCTTGAACCTCTTTGGAATTGGATCTTGTCATGGGTCTCACTGGTATGTGCATCGAGGTTTAATTTTCCCAGATCTCATCATCCCCTCCCTCTTGAAAAGGATTCGACCTCGAATCTTACTTTAATGCATTGTCGTGAGATTCCTTGAACTTTGATCTTGCAACATTATGGGTCACAAGTTCGTGCAATGAAGTTGGACCTTTGCGATTCTCATCATCTCCTCCATCTCGAAAGAGATTCGACCATAAATCGACCTACAATAAAAAGAGAAAAATCAGACACAATAAATGTAACTGAAAATTCATACTCACCGTGCAAAATCAATTTGTAGGTGTTGCCAAGAGCTTGAAATGAGCCAACACAGCAGAGTAGCAATTTGAATTTTATTTAATAGGGGGGTTGCTCCTTCCACAAATAGAAACACATCCAACCATCGAGGTCAAAGGAAATATGCTTCCTTGCATGGTTGGCATTGGAAATATATTGTTCACACCCCCCCCCCCCCCAAATGGAGGATCATTATCCCGCAAAGGGGCTTAACCAAATTTTCCTTTTTATGTCCACCTAAACTAATATTTCCATCAATAAACAAGTGCATCAAGCTTAAAGAAGTTAGTAGGCTAGGGCCATAAGCAACATCAAGTGGATAAAATTTGCTAATAGGATGAGAAATTAAATTGCAAGCAAATTTAACAACTACAAAATTAGCACCAATTTCGTGAATATGCACTACTTCGCAAAAGAAAAGATTAACTATGTTGATCACATTGTTGGTTTCATGACATGCAATCAAATGTGAAATTTTAATACTCCTACCAACAATTATAAAAATAGCATCATTTTCTTTATTTGTTCAAAGTAAATCCACTATAAAATTCTTATAACTTTAACACAAGATTTACTAGGAAGATGCAAGTATATATATGAGCCTAGAGACGAGACCTTAGATTCTATCTCATGGCAAGTGAGGCGTTTGCTAGGAACATGAACATGGGCAACATCAATTTTCATTTTGGACCAATGAGAATGTTCACTTAACAAGGTTAAGGTACCCTTAATCCCAAAATGCCCCATCAAGCACCTCACATGTGCCTCTCTAACTTGCAACTCTCTCATGGCACACTTAGGAACAAACAACCCAATTCCCCAAAACAAATAATTATCATGCGCATAGGATTCATCAAATTCTCGCTCAACACATGATTCATAAATGCTAAACAAATTTGGATTATTAGTTTTGCAAGCCCTTACTAAATTCAAAACAAGAAGATTTGGCACTTAGACAACTTGGCACACACAAAAATTTGGATTTACAATTGTAGCACCCATTATGCCATTGATCATTTCCACGAGCAACATTTTCACCAGTCAAGATTATGCTTGTCAAGTCTACATCAATATCATAAAATCCTCTAATGTATTCCAAATATAATAACCTTGCATTCAAAGAAGTGTTAGGAGCATACCTCCTACATAGTGCATCAGTCACCATACTTTCTTTACCGTGATTGTACTTTTTGTTGTAGGAAAATGTTTTCAGGAAATTCTTCCACTTGGCATGAATTTGTTACACTCTGTATGACTTTGGAGTTCCTTGTAGCTTTGATAATTAGGCCTCACGATCCCCTGCAATAAAGAAGTAACCAAATTAGTGAGGGCCTTGTTAAAATATTCAAGAGTAAAGAATAATTTTTGTGTGATCTCTTCTCTCAATTTTCTTGGTGGCACTCATCACTCCCTCACCTTTTTCTAAAGTAGGAACCTCAATTCTCGGTTCTTCTCTCACCTCTCCTTTTCTGGAGTCATGGCTCCAACCCTCTTTTCCTCTCCTTTTTCTAGGGTCGTGGCCCCAACTCTCATGCCCTCAATTTGCCTCACCTTGGTTTCTTCATCAATTTCCTCATTTGATTTTTCTTTGGCTTTCCTATTTTTCATTTCTTTCTCAAACTCCTTTTTGAGTTTCATTTGATCTTTGTTAACCTCTTCCGAACTCAAAGGCAGGAGCACTACTTTCTTCCCATTCAATGTGAAGCTATACCGATTTTTCCTCTTATCATGTGCCACACTCCTATTACTTTTCCAAGGTCTCCCCAAAATTATGTGAATAGTGTGCATGGAAACTACATCACATAACACTTAGTCACTATAGGTTCCAATGTTGAAAGTAAGAAGAACTTGTTCACTCATTCTCACCTCCCCATAGTCATTCAACATTTGCAATATATATAAGGACTAGGATGTTTTATCACCGGTAACCCCAACTTTTCCACCCTACTAGCACTCACCAAATTTGTGCAACTCTCCCCATCTATAATGAGACTACATGGCTTATCACTCACTAGGAACATAGTGTATATATTATATTCCCCATGTTGTTATCTCTCATTAGCATGGGCCAAAGATGTTGGTGACCTAGTATTCATCTTCAACACTCCCCTTTCACTTTCACTCCTTTCATGGAATGATGAAATTTTCACTTTCACACTATCGATATTTTCATCAACTCCATTTCTCCTATTATCCAACCACTCTCCTCTTTTCCTACCCATATTCCCATTTTGTTCACCATCCCCACACTTATCCCTCATTCTTCTTCTACCATCCCTCTTTTCTTCACCATTACTAGTTGATGTACTCTCACCTCTTGTCCCTAAATTCTCCAACCTACCCCCAATCTTCTCCCTTTATCTAGTCATGTTGGTTGAAAGATTTTGCAACAAGCACTTCAAATCTTGAGTTTGAGTATTGGAAATTTTCCCACTTTGAGTATTGAAACTTGACATGTTGTGCAAGTGTGGTAGTGTCCTCTCAAGAAATACTTTCTCTCGTGTTTCACTCAAATAAGACTTTTACCTTCTAATGAGCTCACCACTCTTGCATTTTTCCACTCAAAGTTTCCTTTCTCAAGTTCTCCAAGGAAGTTAATCAACTACACCACAAAGTATAATTCTTGTGAAGTCAAAGAAATCACAATCAAGGAAGAAGGAATTTAGAACAAGTAGACACAATAGCAAGTGAAATTTGTGTGCTTGCTATACTCAAAAGGAACAATTGATATGTAGGATAAGATGTTAGAAATACAATTTTAGCAATGGGATTGACAAACCACAAATATTTGACAAAGCATAGATGTAGGGCAAATAAGCACAAGAGTGTAAATTTTCAACACTTTGTACTCAATCTTTGAATGGCCTTGAATGTGTATAATGTGGATATATGAAAACCCCTAACAACCCAAATGTAATAAGGAAGGAATGATCAATAATACCCAATGTATAGAGCAAGTGATATATGGGATAAAATGTTGAGAACACAATTTCAACAATGAAATTGGATATCCACAAGTAATTAGCAATATATATGTATTGAACAACAAAGCATTAATGGATTATTTTTCATTAAGGCATTTTATCAAACACTTTGGGTGCACACTTTGGATAGTGTAGATTTTGTAGTGTATGAACAATGGAATTCCCCAACAAACTCACAATCAAGAACATAGAATTTCCCCATTTTTTTTTTTGAATAACATCAACAAGAATTGTAAAGAATAGGTTTACCAAATTAGAGCTAAACTCTGATACCAAATGATGTGAATCCCCTTGGTATATTGACCAAAAATTCCCATAAGTATTTAATATCTTCTCAAGAAAGCTAAGATGGTAAAGAAAGTAATAAAACGTCATAACCCAAGTTTAAATCTAACTCAAAATTCACTGGTTAAAGAACCAAGCCTAATGAGTATCAACTAAACAAATTTCAAGGTAATGAAAAATAAACAACAACACAAGAATAATATACTCAAAATATTGTTGATTAACTTCCTAAGATACACGAGCAAGAAATGAGATTTACCTCACCACAAGAGGAACTCTCTCAAGAGCCTTTTCACAATGAACATCCAAGTTAATCTTAGGGTTTGAAGAAAAAGTCGTATTTATATTACAAATGAAATGGGAAAAGAAAGTAATAAGAAAATTGCATAAAAACCCATAAAATTGGAGTTTCAGCAACTTTCGGTTGATAGTCGACCGAAATGTCACTTTCGGTTGACCAAAGCTCAACCGAAAAGAACTGAGACTTCGTTGAAATTTCTGATCTTTCGGTCGACCGAAACTGACTGATGCTTCTACCTTCAGTATATTGGCCATAACTTTTGATCCCAACGTCCGATTGAGGCAATTCAAAATGATCTGAAAACTAGAAGAAAATATCTACAAATATTCAATAATAGTAGACCTCAAATTCGGACTTTATCTATGTTAAAAATTTACTTGAAGTTGGATGAAACTACATCTCTATTTCTTCCACTTGAATCTTGACTCCAACTTGATTATTGACTTCTTTTCTTGAATTATTTACTTTATTTAGCTTTGAATCTTGAACCTCTTTGGCATTGGATCTCGTCATGGGTCCTACTGGCACGTGCATTGAGGTTTGAGTTTCCCAGATCTCATCATTCTCCTTACCTTGCTTATATTTGATGACGTAGGGGAATGTCTCCACATATTCCACCCATTTGGTTTGCCTCTTTCTCAACTTTCCTTGTAATTTCAAATGCTTCAAGGACTCGTGGTCGGTATGAATAACGAACTCCCTTGGCCATAAGTAGTGATGTCATGTCTCCGACGCCCTTACCAAAGCATAGAATTCCTTCTCATATGTTGGTATTTCAATGCGGCCCCATTGAGTTTTTCTCTAAAGTAAGTGACGGGCCTCTTCTCTTGCATCAGCACCGCTCCAATACCTATCCCTGAAGCATCACATTCAATCTCGAAAGTTTTGTCAAAGTTAGACAATGATAAAACCGGTGCGGTGCACAAGCTTTCCTTTATTTCATTAAAATCCGTTTCTTGTGCCTTGCCCCACTTGAAACCTACATATTTTTAACAACCTCGGTATGTAGTAAAGCTAGTGTGCTAAAATTTGTAACAAAACGACGATAAAAACTAGCTAGCCCATGAAAACTACTTACCTCGTTGACACTTTTGGGAGTTGATCATTCCTTAATGGCCTTGATCTTCTCTTCATCAATCTCGATCCCCTTAGTGCTAACAAGTACAACAAAGCCAAGGAAAACAACACTTTCCATGCAAAAATTATGCTTTTTGAGATTGGCATACAATTTTTCTTCTTTTAAAACCAAAAGAACACATCTCAAGTGTTCAACATGCTCATCCAAATTCTTTCTATAGATCAAGATATCATCAAAGTAAACTACCACAAATTTTCCAATGAATGCACGCAAGACGTAATTCATTAATCTCATGAAAGTGCTCGGTGCATTAGTGAGATCGAAGGGCATAACCAACCATTCATATAAACCATATTTAATTTTAAATGTGATTTTCCATTCATCCCCTTCTCTCATCCTAATTTGGTGGTAAACTTCTCAAATCAATTTTATTAAAAATGCAGAAACCATGCAATTCATCTAGCATGTCATCTAACCTAGGAATGAGATGTCGATAACTTACCGTAATGTTGTTAATGGCTCGGCAATCGACGCACATTCAATAGGTTTCATCCTTCTTGGGCACTAGTACCACGAGCACGATACAAGGACTCATGCTCTCACGAATATATACTTTGCTCATCAACTCCTCGACTTGCTTTTGGAGTTCCTTGGTCTCTTTTGGATTGCTTCGGTATGTCGGTCGAGGACTCATGCTCTCACGAACATATCCTTTGCTCATCAACTCCTCGACTTGCTTTTGAAGTTCCTTGGTCTCTTCCGGATTGATTCGGTATGCCAATCGATTGGGAATGACGGCTTTGGGGATGAAGTCAATTTGGTGTTCAATGCCTCTAAGGGGTGGAAGTCCACTAGGCATCTCCTCCGGAAAGACATCCTCGAGTTCCTGCAACAAAGAGGTAGCTAAATTGGGGAGAGGATGGTGAGATTCATCAAATGTAAGGAGGGACTCCTTATATACCATCAAAAGTATGTATTGATTCTCTTTTAAAGCTCTCTCCATATCACCCTTACTAGTATAAAAATTTATTTTTTCTCAACCTCCTTTGCTCTCTTTCTCTTTTCTTTCACCCCCCTCACTTTTATTTTCACTACTCTTCTCACATTTTTTTTCCACTCTCTTTTTGCTCTCCACTCATCTCAATTCTTTTTCTTCTTCTCTCCTTTTCCTCTTCTTCCTCTCTTTTGAGTTTCAACTGATCCTTATAAACTTCTTCCGAGCTCAAAGGTAGTAGTGTCACAGGTTTCCCATTAATTTGGAAGCTATACCTATTTTTCCTCCCATCATGTAACACCTTCCTATCATATTGTCAAGATCTACCCAATAGTATGTGTGTAGCTTGCATGGAAACCACATCACAAATCACTTGATCTTCATACGTCTTAATGTTGAAAGTAATAAGTACTTGCTTACTTACCTTCAACTCCCCATAATCACTCAACCACTGCAACTTATAAGGACTAGGATGTGGCATCAATGGTAATCCCACCTTTTCCACCATGCTAGTACTAGCCACATTGATGAAACTTTCTCCATCAATAATGAGGCTACAAGCTTTATCTCTCACTAGATACCTAGTGTGAAAAATATTTTTTCTTTGCTTAGTCATTTCATCAACCTTGGCTTGGGTGTTGAGAGATCTTATGGTAACCAAAGACTTTGGTGGGCTAACAACTCCCTCCACCTCTTCTTCCTCACTCTCACTGTCATCTCCACCTTGCACTCTCTCTTCCTCCCCTTCATCTCTCGAGTACCACTCTCCATTCTTAATGAACATCACCCTATTGTTAGGACACTCTCGAGAATAATGCCCCCGACAGACACTTGAAACATTCAATATCCCTACTCCTAGAAGTGGTAGAAACAACCTTGGGCTTATCCTTGATGAAGCCGACGTATTTTCCCTTGGATGTTTCAACTTTTTCCTTAAGTGACATTTTATCAACCTTATCATTTCCCCACTTAGACTTCCAAGCGGAACTATGACCCCCCAAGAATTTTTCTTGCCATTTCTTCTTAAATTGCTCCTTCTTCTTCAATTGAGCCTCCATTTTGATAGTCATGTACACCAACTCCTCCATCTCTACATAATGGTGCAACTCCACTACATTGGCTACCTCCCTATTCAACCTACTCCTAAATCGAGCCATGGTGGCTTCTCTATCCTCCTCTATATTAGCCCTCATCAAAGCCTTCTCCAACACCTTATAATAATCTTCTACTCCTCTAGAATCTTGAGTAAGAGTTTGCAATTTTTGATAGAGTTCCCTATAATAATGGTTAGGGACAAACCTCTTCCTCATGAGACTCTTCAACTCACCTCAAGTGTCCACACTACCCTCAAAATTTCTCCTTCTAGTAAGCAATAAATTATACCACCAAGGTAAGGCATAGTTGGCAAACTCCACCACCGTTAACTTAACATTTTTATCCTCGGAATACCTAGGACACTCAAAAATCAACTCCATTTTTCATTCCCACTCTAGGTATGCATCTGGATCACTTTTTCCATGGAAAGAAAGAATCCTAATTTTGATGCTCCCAAGATTACTATCCACCCCCATCTCTTCCTCTAAGATTCCTCTCATGATCTCGACCAAACCCTCTACCATTTCTACCTCATTTATTCCTACCCATGCGCCAAATTTGTTCACTACCCCCTTCACTCTCTAATTCATCATCATCATCATATTCATCTCTAGCCCTCCTCCTATTACCCCTTCTTTCATTGTTGCCCCTTGGGTGTGGGACTTCTCCTCTAGTCTCTAATCTTTCTAATCTCCCCTCCAACCTTCTTTCAATTCTTCCTCCTACTTGTCTTGTCATTGTAACCGTGAGAGTTTGTATCACGTCTCTCAATTCTTTAGTTTAGAGGTGTCAATCAGGGTGGTCCGGGCCAGCCCGGCCCGCCAATAAAAAGCCCAGTAACGGCCTGCTTAAAAAAAAGTCTGCCCGCTGCGGCTTACGGGCCGGTTATGGGTCAGCCCGCAAATTTTGAACTACAACCTAGGCCCGACCGCTGGCCCATCCGGGTCGAGCCCATGCGGGTTGCGGTTTGTTCTGATTTGGCCCGTATGAATAAAAACATAGATTTTTTCATATTTGTAGCAAACTTTTGTCAAGTTTCTAAATAAAAAATGATTAAAATGATAAATTCATATTTATACCATAAAATATTTACATAGAATTTAAAATTATAGTTTATGTTATATGAATTACTTCTAAATTTGCAAGTACAAATAACAATTAAATGTTAAATGTATTTCTAATTACTATTATCAAAAAACATTACTTTTTTAGCTATTAGGGAGAAAAAAAATAAGATTTTACTTTAAAAGTTGTATTAGAGTTTCTAGAAGAAGAGAGATTTTCAATGTTACCATATTTAATAAAAACAGTTTATTTTTATTTTTTTTATGGGCCAGTGGGTTAACCGCGGCCCGCGAAGGTTTGACCCACAAAACTCGCGGTTCACAACTTCTTGACCCGTGAATCGTCCGCACGGGTCACGGGTTGGTCCGCGGTCCCGGGTCAATCGGGCCGATTTTCACGGGTCTGGTCTCCCCGTCTGTTTTGACACCTCTACTTGAGTTTGTGCATTTGAATCTTGTCCACTTGAAGTATGAGCATTTGTCATGGAGTGCAAGTGTGTAAGTGTACTTACAAAAATACTTTCTCTCGTGTTTTCACTCAATTTAGACTTTTACCCTCTGATGAGCTCACCACTCTTGCCTTTTACCACTCCACGTTTTCTTATTCAAACTCTCCAAGGAACGTAATCAACTAAAGTGAGAAATTAATTCTTGTGTAGTAAAATTACACAAACAAAGCAAGGAAGTAAAGGAAAGATTGACACAATAGCAAGTAGAATTTATGTGCTTGCTACTATACAAGAAAGATAGGTATTGAATGGTTTGACAAAGTTATAAAGTGTATGATCACAACATGCTTGATAAGAGGAATAAGGAATCAATTAGGAATGTGTTTGGTGTTTGGAAAGTAGAAGTTAACATTAAAGTCTTCTTTGGAACATTTTATCAAACACTTAGGATGCAGACTTTTAATAGCATAGGAAATCAAGTGTTTGTTCAAATGTAACCCTCAACAATCTCAAATTTGGCAACAATAACAATACCCAAGATATATGAATCAAGAATTACTCATGGGCATCTAGTTCTCCCCAATTTTTTTTTTCTTTTTGAATGATGAACAACAAGAACAATAATGTAAAGATAAGTTTACCAAATTTTAGAGTCAAGCTCTGATATCAAATGATGCGAACCCCTTTAGTATTTAAACCAAAAATTCCCACAACTATTTGAAATCAACCCAAGAAAGCTAAAAAATGGTAATAATTGGATGATCTTGACCGATGCTTAACCCAACCAAAATTCTAAGGAATATAAACCCTAACCTAAAGGAGAGATTAAAGCTAGTACCAAGATGTTTGTTGAATATTCAACAACAAATACACAAGAATAATATCTCCAATAAAATTTGAAAAAATTTCAAGAATAGTTACAAGTGAAGAAAGGATTTTACCTCTCAATGCTCTCACAGAGTCTTTTACAATGCTAAAACTATCTAGGGTTTGAGAGCAAAATGGTTTTTATAGTACAAAGTTGGAAAAGAAGAAAGTTTGGTGCAATTGCAAGAAAACCCCTTTTTTTGAATTTAGCGTGATTCGGTCGACCGAAACAATTTCGGCCGATCACATGATCGAACGAAATGTCCCTTTCGGTCCTACAATGATCAGCCGAACCCGACTGAGGCTGTGTCTAAAAATCCTGCAGAGTTTCGGTCGATCGAGGTGACTTTCGATCGACCGAATTCGCCTGAAGCTCCAAGATTGTGCAATTGACTTCGATTTTGTTTTCTTCCTCGTGGACTTGATTTCAGAGCTTGTAAATGAGTTCTGCCATTGACTCTTGCACCTCTTTGGCCTTGGATCTTGTCATGGGCTCCACCGGTACTCTTATCGAGGGTTGACTTGGTTGACTCTCTGGATTCTCATCAACTTGTATTTAAGAAAATGTTTGAACCCAGGAATTTTTTTTTTCTTATTCCTGTTGCAATTAAAAATGATTATACTCCAATTCATGACATTGTTACGGATATTTGATTAATCCTAGGATGAATCGTTTGAAAGCATCCAAAAGGATTGTGCAATATTTGCAAAGTGCGAAAGATTATTTGCTCACCTAAAGAAAATTAGGACATTTGAATATCAGTCCTTATTGTCAAAGAATGCAAGTCTTCACTACATCTGTTTCTTGTTTGGTAAGGTAGGAGAAAAAAGGGTACATATATCCACGAAGAAAGAGCAAAAGGAGAAGGATCCTTGTTATTATTAATTCTGCTAGTAATGTAGAGAAGACTTGTACATTACTGGCAAATCAAATGAAAATTTTAATGCTTTTTCAGATTCAATTATTCCATGAACATTCTGGTTTTCTTCTGCTCATATCTGAACAGTAGTCATAACTCATAAATGCTTTCCTATATCTCAACATCATCTTTCTCTCCTCCCTTTTGAGCTTCCAGACATGGTTCCAGAAATACTTATTCGAATTACATTTCCAAACACCGTTGATTCGAGTCAGGCAAGCATTGAAACTGAAATCTTGATAATGAGCAATGAAGGGAGCTTGAGACCAATCAACAACTCCTGCCCAATCTGCATTCCATATACTTGCTTCTATGTGCATAGGCCTCCATGGATAGTCCACTCCTTGTTCTTTATGGTTTTTGAACTCTCTAATGGGAATTCCATCCACATAGAACCTAAATTCACATAAAAAAAAGGGAAAAAAAAAAAAAAACATTTAATATGACATATGCTGTAACCTAGACCAATGCTAAAAACCATGGATGTTAGATATCATTATTCTTGGTACTTTGACATGAATACGGTATCCGGGGAAAAAAAAAATCAAGAATTGAAGTGAAGAAAAATCATTACACAATCAGATGGGGATTCCAAAGAATTTGGTAAGTGTGAAAATCTCGAGAAGGATTAAACCAAAGTCTGAAGCTTTGTTCTCTGTTCCCTCCATCATTGTCATATACATTTGTTTGTACTGTTCCATTAGTACCCAAAAACTCAAAATCAAGCTCAAAATGATTTCCTGGGTCCTGATTATCTGGTGCAGATGTTAACTGCAAATTTACATTCAAATCAAAAACTGCATATAACAAATTTATATGTCTAGAAAAGAATTAATTAAAGAGAATTATTACATAAAAGGTTGTAACAATCCCTCCTGTCTTTTTGTCTGGTATCTTCATTCTTATATGAAACACTCCGGATCCGTACTCAAACTTGGACCTAAATCCAGCCCCTGAATATGTCACACCATTCGACTATTAAATTTTACATGCATGTTTTCATTTTATCATATAACTAGCTAGTTGCACACCCGTGCATTGCACTGACATATTTCCTTTTCAAATAAATTATATTTAAACAAATGAATATCGAAAAAATAATTTAAAAAAAAAGAAAGAAAAAATAATGTTGCAGGCACCAATTTAAAAAAAAAAAAAATCATTCTTATATCGATAATATTACAAATTCCAAATTCCGAATAACTTCCTTATACACAACATTTGTTGGCTTCCCATCTCTATCGCATATTAATACCTTTAGACCAGAACGATTTGTCATTCTATCAATAAAATAACTTATACATAAACAACAATTTATAAACAATATTTATTATTTAAAAACAACAATTTATAAACGATTTACCAAACAAAGGCTAAAATGAAAAATGATTCAATTTATTGTGTTATAAATAATTTACCAGTCAGAGACTTAAAATTTTTTAGTCTTGTTTGGTAAATGATGTTTGTTTATAAATAACGAATGTAATATTTTCAAGATAAAATATATGATAGAAATATAATTTGAAGAAATGAGCGTGGTTAAAAAATGGTTTGAGAAATGTGTTTATAGACAATTTATCAAACGGAGGTTATAAATTTTTATTTATAAAGGATAACATCATATAATAACATCTCATTAATCAATTTTATTGAAAAGTCAACAATTTTGACTAATCAAAGATTTTTCTCCAACCAATTTTACTTTTCAAAAAAAAAAAAAAAAAAAAAAAGTCAACGAAATATTGTCAAGTTGATATTTATAAACAATATTTATTATTTATAAACAACCATTTATAAACGATTTACCAAACGGTGGCTAAAAAGAAAAATGATTCGATTTATTGTGTTAAATTTTTTAGGGATGAAAGGTAATGATAACGTGTTTGTTTCCCAACTGACAAATCGTGATAATTTAAACATCAATTTTAATCTATTCAATTTAAGCATAAATTATTACAAAAAAAGGTTTGAACATAAATTTCAGCAAAAATTTATACATATTAATATTGTACTCATATAAAAGCTATCATGAAATCGTAAATATGAAATCAACATATTTTTTTTAATTAACGATCTTCAAATATTTGATAAGAGTGAACAAAAAAGAGAAATTGGAAATGATAAGTGTAATAAGGGATAAGGGGTGCAAATATGTGTGAATTGATAGTGTATCGAACAAAAATAAATAAATAAATAAAATGCGAAAAAAGTAGATGGCAGTGGGCCCCTGATGGTCATTGCATCTTACCAAATGGTCCAAATCCCAAGTAGTCAGATATTTGTCAAAGACACGACATTTCCAAAGAGAGAGAGACTCCCATAACAATATATAAAAATCTGTTCGGGAAGGGGAAGGGAAAGGGTATGGGGGGAGAGGAGCAAGGTTCTGTATTTATGCGGGAAAAAGTAAGGCCCAATCACAAGAGCTCAGTTGGTATTATACGTTTGTTTGTTTCTCATTAAAATGAGTTTTTTTTTTTTTTTTTTGCTAAAAACTCATTTTTGCACAATGGAAGGGGGTCAATAATGGTAGACTCCTAAGAGAGAAAAGATGTTTGTGGGCCCTCATAAAGTAAAAAATACAGGAGGAGCAAGGTTCTATATTTAGGCGGGAAAAAGTAGGGCTCAACCGCAAGAGCTCAGTTGGTATTATGCGTTTGTTTGTTTCTCATTAAAGTGAGATTTTTTTTTTGCCAAAAACTCATTTTTGCACAGTTGAAGGGGGTCAATAATGGTAGGCTCCTAAGGGAGAAAAGATGTTTATGGGCCTCGTAAAGTCAAAAATACTGTAGTAAAATGAGGTTTTAATTGAAACTAAACAGATGCTATATATACATAAAAGATAGATAGATGTAATCATATTTTTGTAAAATATATATTTAAGCTATATGCCAATATACATTCAAATTAAATGCTTGGTTACATTTTACGTTAATGATTGCATTCATGCACTTGATGTATGCTTATATAAAACAGATTGTGTATTAAAAAATTTACCGGAGGATCGATCCATCAGAAGTTGCACCTCAGTTCCTTGGGGATTAACCGTAAGATGATTTAATCCCCATAGAGGAGAATACGTTCGACTGAAGAAATTTCCTGCTCCATTTGCATTTGTGCATAAAACCCCGAGAAGAATAGCAAGGACGATTAATTTCAATAAAGCCATTAAAGAAATTCGAGAGCAAGCGATTGCAATTTATATGAATAAATAGAGCGCTTTACTTAGAGAGCTTGATTAGAAATTGTGCTCCTCGAGGGACTATATATATGTGTATGAATGTAGTATACAACTGGTTTATATAAATATCCCATTAAGTAATATAATCAAACTTAAAAATAATTAGGTGACAGTCAATCTTTCTCTAAGGTGATTAGAACGAGCTATTAATAGCCTGTTTAATAAAATGATTTTTTTCACCTAAACTTTTCTAACTCAATCTCAATCATCCATTCTTAATGAAGCTCACAGTTTTTTAATTTTCAAATCTTTTTAAACCACAGGTTCATAAAAAAACTAAAAAATAAATAAAGAAGAAGAAGAAGAAGAAAAAAAAAAAAAATCACAAAAATTTCTAAAAATCACATTACCAAATAAGCTCTAAGTTGGCGAATCGAAAATATGTGACGATAAGTATCGGACACGTAGATATTGAAAAGCTTTCAATAAGCATTAACGAAGGGTGCATAAACTCAATAATTATATTCCTATTATTATCTAATAATAATAGAGTTTTGATTACTATAATAGTCACTAGTAATAATTAGTTTGAATAACATAAATCTAATTATAGTATTAATATAATTATAGAGTCTTAATGGTCCATCTCTTCAAAATTAGACTTGTATTCAATGCTTAAAAATCTGAACGACCAAGAAGGGAATTTCAATTAACAGATTCCCCGCATTGAAAAACTCTTTAGTGTGGAGAGAATTTATCCCATCTAGCTGTACAAAATCTATTGTGGTCGAATCTAAATTATGTTCTATAAAAAAATCCGAGGAGAAAATGAAAAGATCTAAATGGAATAGGATTATATGATGATCCACCCGGAAATTAATGAAACAACGTGACTATCGGACATATTACTTATCCATGCAAAGGATGTGAGCTTAAATAAGTTCGGATGATCCAAATAACATAACAATTGGGGGGTTTTATGCATTCAAAGAATGAGAGCCTATATAAACTCAAATGATCCAAATGACATGCCTATTAATTGGGGATCTCCTTGCGATTGAACCGGAGGAATCCACAAAGAAGAGCATGTAGAGATCTCTGAGCTAAACATCAAGTGTCAAATGAATGAGAGACATTTATTGAAGATGAAATTAACTTGCAAATATTAGAAAATTTATCACGGATAATTGTTTATCTATGATCCAAAATCATCATATTGAATTATCAAAAATAAAATAACTGAAGCAGAAACGTACCTTAATCCAACATGGTTCACGATAATCGATTATGGTGGTTAGGTCTTCCAAATCAACACGTAGTTCTTATTTTCTCTCTGATGATGGAATATTAGACATAATTAACACTACGTATAATTCGGAGACCATAATCGTGTTTATATACTGAATTGTCTATTAACCTAATTCGGCTCATTATGAAATTAGGTAATGGCCTGGTATCTACACATAAAAGCTCATACATTAATTAGATGCATTAAAACCTAATATACCAAATCCTTATTAGATCACTTAAAATGGGCTTAACGAAATTTGATAGTATTTTATTCAATACACAATAATTCACATATAAGTCCACACGATTGATTTAAACCTTACAATCTCTCACTTGGGCTATATGTGTAACCTTACAATTGTGTATCAATCATAACCCTTATGAGTACTCAGAATTTTGCTATCATTACTGAATGCATCCCCAAACAATCCGGTTCATCAATCATATCAACATAGGATCAAAGCGGCTTTGACTACATTTATCATAACTAAGCCCATCAATGGTCACGTATATCGACATAGTTGGATGACATGGATCAAGTATGGATGTGTAGCATGAAAACTACATCTAATTTGATTTTTAACATGCCTATTTCCAACTGGTTCAACTTTAGTGAGATCATCCTGAAATGAGTTCAGAGATAACAAACATGAAACCTTATAGCTGTAAATAAATTTTACTTTAAACTGTATCCAAAAGGACAGTAAATGTGTCTAAAGCACTCAAAATACAAATTCCCACTGAAACCAAATATCCTCAAGAAATACAACACCCATATGAAAAATGTGCTCATGAAAGACCTTGGGTGGTAATACCTTAGTAAGCAGATCCACAATTATGGAGTTTGTCTCAATGTGCTCTTATTTACACGTGTCCACTCTGAACTGTATCATTCACAACTAGGAACTTATGTCAATATATTTTGACTTAGTTGAGCTCCTATTGTTACTGGAATATAAAACTGCTGAGTTATTGTCACAATATAACTTTAGTGGTCTTTCTATATCGTACAGAATACGTAGCCCAGTGACAAAATTTCGCAACTATATTCCATAATTAGATGCCCCCAAAAATGCTACAACCTCTGCTGCCATGGTGAAAGAAGCTATAAGTGTCTACTAAGCACTCCTTCCGGAAATAGCTCCTCTCCAACTAGCAGATAGATGTAGCCTGATGTGAATCTCCTACTGTTTTGGCATCTAGCAAAATCGGAATCATAATACCATATAATTTCCAACTGATCTGATTTTCTGTATGTGAGCATGTAATCTTTTGTTCTCTTTAAATACATTATAACTCCGTTTGGCTGCTTTTCAATGATCCATCACAGGGTTACTTAAATATCTCCTTAATATCCCAATAATGTATGCAATATCTGAACGCATACAAATTTGAGCATACATCAGACACCCTACAGCTTAACTATATGGAACCTCAGTATTTCTTTAACTTCAAGATAACTTTTCGGGCATTAGTTGAGACTAATTTGTCTCCCTTAGCGATAGGGGTGTCCCCTGATTTACTGTCTCGCATGCCAAACCTCTTAAATACTTTATCGATATAGTCCTTTTGTGACAATCCAAGAATATCCCGAGAGCAATCCCGGTGTATCTGAATCCCTAATACAAAAGAGGAGTCACCAAGATCTTTCATCTCAAGATTCCTTGATAAAGAATCTCATAATTTTATGTGACATGCCTATATCATTGATGACAAGCAAAATGTTATCAACATACAAAATCAGGAAAATATACTTACTCCCACTGAACCTGTAATACGCACAATCATCAACAACATTAATCTCAAAACCAAATGAGATAATTACTACATGAAATTTGTATTATCCTTATTGAGAAGCTGGCTTGAGCACATAAATGGATTTCTTTAATTTGCAAACCATTTGCTTTGAGTCTCCTGATACATTATACAAAGATTTCTGGTTGCACCATATACATCATCCCATCAATGTTGCCATTGAGAAACGCCGCCTTAGCATCCATTTGATGTAACTCATGGTCAAAATGTGCAACAACCTAACTTTCCTAAAAGAGTCTTTCGTTGAAACCAAAGGGAAAGTCTCTTTGAAGTCAATGCTATAAGTCTGTACAAAGCCCTTAGTTACAAGATGAACCTTATATCTTTCCACATTACCTATCGAATCCCTCTTGGTTTAAAACTCCATTTAAGACCAATGGGCTTCGTACCTTCTGGTAATGGGACAAGATCCCAAACTTTATTATCTAGCATATGCTTATACTTCTTATTTATGGCATCAATCCACTTTTGAGAGTAAGAACCCTGCATGGCCTGATAGAAATTGATTGGACCATCTTCCACCATTTCATTATTTTCCTTATGTTCTTAGAGAAATACTATTAAATTATCCGGAATAGTATTTTTCCCTTCTCTTGTGGATCTCCTTAATGACTGTAGTTATTGGGGTTGTTGAGTTTGTACTTCTGAATACCTTATTTTTGGATGGAAGGTTCTTCAACATTGTCTAGTTGAGTTTTCGGATATGCTTCTTGATCAATGACATGCATAGAAACTTGCACATTGTCAAAAGCAATAGTCGGAATCGAAACCGATCCTTCCTCAAATTCTTCCTTAAAGAAAATATCTCTAACCTTATTCTCCCCCCAAACTTAACATCCTCAAAAAATGTTGCAGTTCCCGTTTCAAAATTGACTAAAGTCTGAGATCATAAAATTTATAGCCCCTAGATCGCTTAGAACAACTAATAAAGTAGCTTCTTACTGTTTTAGAGTCCAATTTCTTAACGTGGCCTATAAGGCCTAGCTTTAGCTGGACATCCCCAAATATGAAAATGCTTTAGACTAAGCTTTGTGTCTGTCAAAAGCTCTTAAGCTGTTTTAGCAGCAGCTTTAGTTGGTACTATGAACGATCTTTCTTCAAATGTCCAAATTTTTGATAAAAGAAACAACCCTTAATGTCTTTATGTGGTTTCTTTTGTTTTGAATCCTTAGCAACTTTATGTTCTTTATATGTTTTCTTGCCCTTTTCTTTAGAGGTGTTTGCAATGTGAACAATTTCAGTTCTATCCTGCTTCAACTTTTCTTCCTCTTGCACAAAAAATAGAATGAGCTCATTTAGAGTTCATTTATCCCTTTAATAGTTACAACTGACCTTAAATGATTGAATTGTGCAAGAAGCTAGCACGCTATGAAATGAGCTCATTGAGAGTCAATTTCTCCTTTTGACAGTTATAACTAACCTTAAATTGACTGAATTGTGCAGGAAGCAATATCAATACAAAATGCACGAGCAAGTCATTAGACAAGTCGAGTTTTAGTCCCTTAAGTTTTGAAGCAGTATGAGATATCTACATGATGTACTCCCTTATGTTCCCATTGCATTTATACTTGAAATCAAGATTTGCATAAGCGTGCTTGTTTCAACCTTATCGTTTTTTCGCAAAACATTTCTTAATTTCGACAAGGAATTCCTTTGATTTATTTACCCCCTCAGATATTGTGCCTTTAAAGGCTTTTGAAATGCTACGCTTAAGTATTTTTGGACTCATGCAATTTGACCAATCTCACTTCTCAAAGTTCCTCAGTGATTAGATGAACTTTCATCCATAAGAGGAGCAGGTTGCTCAATCCTTAGTGCACGGTCTAGATCCATGCAGCCAAGAACAATATTAATGTTCTCTGTCCAATCCTTGAAGTTTGTTCCATAAGCAAAGGGATTAAATTTAAGCTTGTAGAGATACTACTGGCAGAATTTGAAACCGAATAGCTCACATAAGTACCTTATTATGCAAATCATACTTTCAAATAATGGTAGGGCCCATCACAAGATACCAAGCACATCATCTGTAGCGACCGAGAAATTTTATTATAATAAAAGTTAAATTTATTAATATTTGTTGCTACGATTTCATCCATTTTAAGAAAAACGTGTTCGTCTAGCCAATTAAATTATTTTAAAAAGTTCAAGAAAGAAATTTAAATTCCTTTAAATCTTTAAGTCCGAATTTCGATTTTTCATTGGTCCGAAATTATTATTTCATTTTAATCCAATATCCAAATTTTTATTTTGATACTATTATTTTAAACCCCAATCCAATTTCTCAGCCTCAAGGAAATAAATCCATACCAATAACTTGCCCAATTCACATTTAAAACTCCAAAATGTCTCCAATTCATTTTCTCCCCATTTATGTTGAAGTTACAGAATTTAATCTCCCTCATCATCACAGGAGTTACAACCTGTTTCAGCTCCCCAGGTGCCCACTATAAACCAGCCTCAATCCTCATTTTCACGTCCTTCACGCAATCACTATAGTTGGGTAAGAAAATTTCTGCCTCTGTTTTCAATTCACACAAATGCTCCATATTCCACCATTTACAACAATATGCAATCCTCCAAACAAATTCATCAACCAAACTTCAATAAACAAACGCAGAACAATATACACAAATTACAGCTCGAGCCTCACACACTGCCAATTCCAAAATCCGCACAATCCAGCATCGTCCTTGCAGAAACCTTAAGCATCAAATTCATATTTTCTGCATACCACCAACATCATCGACCAAATTCATCCTCAATCTACCATACTGATGCAAAATGGAAGGAACTCAGTATCAATTTCGAACACAACCCCAGAACCAAGTTCACCTCCTCATTCCAGAATGGCAGCCACGGTTGCACTGCCAATCATCATGGCCCTGATTTTCAGTCACCAACTTCAAACCAACAGCAATCAAATTTCACCACTAACACCACCTGAACCGCAACCGCCGCTCGAAACCTCACCAATCGACCACCAACGATTCACCCCCAAAATCAACCCAAACAATCACAAACACCCAAGAAATCAGAAAAAAAAACGTAGCCCAACGTCTTACCTGGGTCATCGTCCGGATTATTGCCGGAAATAACTTCAAACCCGAACCTTGTAACTTCAATTTTTGCACAAAACAATCTGGCCCAAACCTTCATTTTTCATACACCCCACCGGCTCCACTGCCCTCTTGCACCGACGGTAGTATAACCGCCTGCGTCCAGCCGGCGACTTCGGGTCGGAGAAGGGGCGAGCTCCGCTCGCCATCTCTCAATCTCTGTCTCGAAAGTGTAGAGAGGAGAGAGAGATTTTGATATAAATCAAAATCTGATTTCCAAAATTGCCCTTTAGTCCCAACTTTTAAAATCTGTCAATTTTGACCCCAAGTTTTTAATAGTTATTATTTAAGCCCTGCAGCTTTTAAAATATCCGAGTCAGTCCCCTTTTATTTTGGAAAAATTTTAATTCAGTCCCAAATCTTTTAAGTTAGTCCCAAACCTTTTAAAAATTAAATTAATTTTGTTAAATTCTCAAATTAGCCCCCAATCTTTTATTTTATTTCCAAAAATTTCTAATTCAAATTTATATTTTTGGCTAGACGACGCGAACGGACGAATAAAGACTTGAAGTTTTTCCCGCTCGATACATATACTCGTTAAGCTTTGAGGTAGACTCATACTCTATAATTTATTTAGCTATGATTTGCATGTGAATCTGAAATTATGTAAATCATATATGATGTTATGTTCATGTGATTAACCATGAGGGGTAAGACGGGCAAATGCTCTCCCGAAAATGGTGTAAGAAGAAGAAATGTTATATGCGCTATAACTTCCATGCATAATTGCATGTTGAATTAAGACAAGACAAGGCTACTTTCCGCAATTATGTGAATATGTGTTATGTTATGATATTTTGAGAAAAGTATGTTAGCATGATTACATGTTTATGTGCAATTTATGGATTAAGTGAATTATTCGGTTATGAGTTTACTGAGTATTTCTTAGAAATACTCATCCCGTTATTAACAATTTTTGCAGACTTCGGAAGTGGTGGCGAGTGATGGACACAAGTGGCAAAGAAATCATTAAATGTTATTTTAAATATTTAAATTTCTGTTTATTTTAAGTCAAACTTTATTTTACCGACTATGGTGAATTTGGATGAATGATTGGAATAATATTTTATGCAAAATTTAAAAATTTCAATTATTTCCGCTAAATGAATATTTATTTTTAAATTGAGTTGACGACAATGAAGTGGCGTTTCGAGTATTCAGAACTCGGGGCGTTACATCATCAATATTTAGTCTTTGGACATAAATATTGACTTGTAAATGGTACTCTTGGTGTAGTGATCAAACACTGACTGTAAGACATGTCAACCAGTAAACCTTTCTTTGGACCGATTTATTGATCACACGTTAAACCAAATAACAGTCACGTGTTTCTCGCCACAAGTTCATGTGAAATCTGAGCCAAACTTTGACCTTCCTTTGGGCCAATCAATATCCGCATGAATAACACACAAACGCCTAATTTTCCCTTAGTGTAGCGATCAAACACTGGTAATAAGACATGTTAACGAATAAACCTTACTTTGGACCGATTTGTTGATCACACTTTAAACCAAATAATTGCCACATGTTTACCACCACAGGTGCGTGTGAAATTCGAGCCAAACATTGACCTTCCTTTGGGCCGATCAACATCCGTAATGAATAACACACACACAAATACCTTTTAATATTCTAAGTTAATTAATATCCACAAGAGAGGCTGCTTTGGCAACATGTTGCTTCAACTAATTTACTTTTGAATATTATATCTCTCAAAAGAGTCCGCAGTACCAAAATTTGAAACAGAAACCATTAATTTGCATATATTTTGACTTTAGGATTTGAATTATAGAATTCAAAACTTTAGAATAAAGCAATCCTTAAGTTAGAATGGTCAAATTGCAATATTCTTAAGCCTTTGGTGGCCAATTATATAATAATTCCAAACTTTAGGTCCCAATTTGGAAGAAAATCAGACTTTAGTAGCCAAAATAGAAAATTTTCAATCTTTAGAGGCTGATTTTGAAAATTTTCAAACTTTAGGGCCAACGAAAAAAAAATTCAAACTTGAGGGACCAATTTAGAAATAATTTTAAACTTTAGTACCAATTTAGAAAATTTCGAAAAATTTAAGTGCTGATTTAGAAAATTTCAAACTTTAGGGGCTGAAATATAAAATTTGAAATCGTAGGAGGCGAAGTACGAAATTTTAAAACTTTAGGGACAGAGTTATATAATTCAGAACTTTAATAATCCTAAATTTAATAACTTTAATAATTTATAATCAGTTATAAATTCCATAACATTAAGGGATCAACTTTAATTTCTTAATAAGATTAGAGGACCTGATTGTGCAATAAAGCAAACTTTCGTAAACTACAAATCGACTCTCGGAATTTCAAATTTCCGAATGAGGCCCCTGAACCAAAAATGCAACAGCTAAGGTTTGCAACCTTAGCCACCGCACACAAGTCCCTAAAACGCGACGCCATTGCTGGCGCCGTCCACCGCCTGCAGCGCCATTTTCGGCACTGCAACCCAGAACACAGCGTTGCGTGCACGACGCTGCAACCCACCGCTTGCAGCGCGAATGGCAGAGGTGCGCGCTGCCACGACGCCACATCTCCGACCTTCATCCTTCTCTAACATACCGATTTCAGCATCAACATAAACCACAATACACAAAATCCATAATTTTAAATCCATATCCATACTCCAAATAATCCGAATGAGAAACCACGTTCAAGTGTTCACAACGATTTGAAACAAGTTCGAAAAATCAATTTTTTTTAGATCCGTATATTAAATTTTGAAATCAGAATTTAGCATATATACATGCACAGAAAAATCGATTTGGTTGAAAACCAAAAGACATATATCTAAAATCAACCGACTGAATCCATGATGAAACCAACAGATATGCATATTCATCAATTTTCGAAATCAGACCATTATTCACATATACATACGAACATAAAATATCGATTTGGTTTCATATATATGCTCTTGAAATAGATCTAATAATTCAACACAATGTGGGCTCTGATACCACTTATTAGAAAATTTATTACAGATAATTGTTTATCTATGATCCAAAATTATCATGGTGAATTATCAAGAATAAAATAACTAAAGCGGAAGCGTACCTTAATCCAACATGGATCACAATAATCGATTATGGAAGTTGGGTCTTCCAAATCAACACGTAGTTCTTATTTTCTCTCTGATGATGGGATGTCAAACAGAATGAACAGTACGTATGATTCGGGGACCATAACTGTGTTTATATGCTGAATTGCCTGTTAACCTAATTCGGCCCATCATGAAATTAGGTAATGACCTGGTATCTACACATAAAAGTCCATACATTAATTAGATGCATTAAAGCTTAATATAACAAATCCTTGTTAGATCACTTTAAATGGGCTTAATCAAATTTGATAGCATTTTATTCAATACACAATAATTTACATATAAGCCCACACGATTGATTTAAACCTTACAGCAAAAAGATGAAGTGGAGACGAAAGTATTCTTAAATGAGTTTGAATTGGGTGGCGTAGGCTATTAAGATTTGTGGGTCCATCTTAAAAGGTCAACCTTATTAAGAAAAATAGTTCAAACCCTTATAAATTAGTCTATATTTTTATCTTTATTCCCTGTGGAATATTATCCCTTAACATGTTCTCTCAAGATGGTGGCTCGTTTGAGTAGACTAATCTTGAAACTCGTGTGCTAATTATTCGAGACCAAATAAGATCAAATTGGTTATTGGAGCTTAATGGACTCGGTACCATGTTAAGATTTGAAATTTCATCTTAAAAGGTCAACCTTGTTCAGAGGAGTAGCCTAAACCCCTATAAATTGGTCTATGATTTCATTTTTATTCAATGTGGGATATTATCCCTTAATAGACAAGTCATTTAATGTTGAAAAGGGAAAGTAATATACGAAATTTGGTGGAAAGAGAAGCTAAACAAGACATAATTCAAAGCCTATTCAAAGTGGTGTCAATATGCCTATGTTCAGATAACTTGAACTGATTATAAATTAGTTTATTGTGTTTTTTAAGGTAAATTGCATGATAGAAAAGTGGAGAAAGGAAATGTGTATAGATTTAAGAAATTGTTTAGATTATAAATTGATTTATAATTAAAAAAAAAAAAATCATAGTGTCGAATAGAGTTGTTGCAAAAAGTCAGAGAAAAGACTAAAATAATTGCTTATTGGCACCAAATCTCTTACCTTTTATGTACTTGCTTTTATAAATAGTATTACATGTGGCGAGTTAGGATAGCATTTAGTAAATAGGCACATTTGCTTAACAATAATTATATATAGACAATTTTTGAGACACGAAAAATGAAACATTGAAGACGTGGTGCTTTTTTGTTGATGATAAAGATGTGCCCGTGTGATGAAGCACATGGACTACCTCTTCATCACTCAATGTCAAAAAGCGTCATCTCGACATGTCTCAAAAAATGTCAATGTAAAAGAACTGATTAGTTAGTATCTATATTATCTTGGACTTAATTATTCTCATCTTGTTGTACTATCTTCTATTTGAATTTGAATTAACTTATTTTATCTTCATTATTTTTTGATATTTTCTAACTCCTCCTATTTGGATTTGCGTTTTGTTTTGTTTTGTTTTTGTTTTTTTTTTTTTTACCTTTTGCGAATCTTGTATACCCCATATTTTATGGGTCGTGTCTCTTAAGAATTTTTTCAAAGAACGTGCCAAAGATTTAGACTTTGAATTGGCAATGAATTCGTACATTATTTTTGGTATGAAATTTTTTTGTTCCATATTTTTTTGAATTTGGTGCAGGTAGGATCTTGATTTGCATTTTTCGGAATATTGTATAATATATTTGGTGGAAGATAACTTGAGACGAGTGGGCAAATTTCAGTGTGTAGGATAATTATTTTTCCCTATTTATAAATTGTGCACTCAAATGGGTGAACTTGGCTGCAGGTACAGAGAGTAGCCAATGAATGTTAAAATGGTTAGTCAAAAATTGTAGGTGGTACTGCTAGGATAATTAATGGATAACAACATCAACTTGAGAATTGGACAAAAATCAAAGCTGTTGTGATTTTTTATGCATCTGTTTATGAATGAGATTTTTTTTTTTCGAAAGAAAAGAGAAAAGTTGTTAACGTGGACACGGGCTTTGTTTATTTTTATTTTTTTGCTCAGTGTTCACTCTAGTTCTGATAAAAAAAAAAAAAAAAAACGAAAAATGAATGCGATAATAAATAAAATACTAAATCTAGCTTTATTGATGATGACCAAAAGGCCATAAATATTTTATCACAAATTGACTCCTATTTATAGATGGTGAAGAGTTGAGAACGAAATTGTGTGAAACTAAATCGTACAACACTTCAAAAGGATGTGCCGGTTTGCTCAACCATGCGATCGTAAGGCCTTGAACGAAACGAATATTATCAAATAATGTTTCACGTGTGATCTCATGGCTTTTAGACATTTGCGATCCCATGGTAAAAAAATTGAATTTGTTTTTCTTCTCCGTAATTTCACATTCATTTAATGTTGGCTTCGAGATATCAAATATACCCTTCAATAAATGCAGAGAAATCTATTTTTCCTAAATGGATTTGGTCGATCTGAATATCTGGCAAAAGTTGACACGAAGTCTGATAAGTGTGTTTTACACACTTATTTAGTTCCTAAATTAGTACTTTAATTGACAAATTGAGCAAATATTTATTTATATATTACGTTTGTCTTATACAATTAGGTACAAACTCAAATGAAAAGAAAATGGACAAGATTGAAGAGCAATTGAGTTAAAAGAAGAACAAATTTGATGTCCAAAGACCTAATTGAAAGAAATCAAAAGTTTGGGGACTCAATTGCAACATCTCAAAAGGTTGGAGGATCCACTGTGCAAATATTTCATGGTCAAAATCAAAAAATGAAAGAGAATTTGTCAAAAGAGAGTGAAAAGAGCCCAAAAGAATACAAAAAGTGAAGTTGGGGATCAAAGTGCACAAGTGCCAAAAGTTGAGGACTTGGGCTGCAAAATTAAAGTTGAAGGACTTGGCGACAATTTAAATTCTGTTTCTTGTTTTTTCCCACAAAATTCTGGTGTTGGGCGCATAAATCAAGAGAAAAAAAAAGGATTTTGGAACAAGTTTGTTCAGTTTCCATACTCCAAGGATCAATGGTACAATTTCTCTTAGTTTTGGCATTAAAAGTCAGATTTTGGACCTCAGCTGGACGTCTTCTCTCTCTGTCTTGCTTCTGTCGAAACTGGTCTTCACCTTTTCTTTCTTCTATTTTCGTTTTTTTTTTTAAATTTAATTTTCTTTTATGTTAGTTCATTTCTTTTTCCACTACTTATAATTTTTGAGGAACAAATCTAGAGCACAAGAATATATTGAAGCTGGAGAAATATTTGGGAAGATCATAGCCAAGCTTCAAAAAGGGTTATATTCATAACTTTTTATTTTCTCATTTATTTTATCACATTTGTGATGTATTGTTATAAATATTTTCATTTATATCATTCATACAACATTGGCTAATTGATTGTGTTGGGATTTATGGTAGTAATTTAACCTAACTTGAATTAATTTTAATATTTTCTATTTGATTATTAAATGCTTATTTCATGTGTGTTTGTTATTGAGATTATCCCATGTGTTTGATTGATCACCAAATATGTGATTTGTAAAGTGTTTGATGATCGAGAGATATTGTGCATTTTAGACCAAATAACAAATGTCCTAGGTATTAATTTAGGATATAGATATATACTCCTATCCCTAGGTGATCCATTGAGTTATTTTCACAAAGAGTTAATACAATTGATTGAGTTTTAATCGACATAGAGATATAGTAGATTAAACCAATTGATTAGGGTTAATTTCACTCAAGAGAGATAATTAGCTAAATTTGAAAAATCTGGTCTAACATTATAAATGAGTAATTTGTTAATTTACGTGTTGAGAAATTAATTAGGCGATGGTTAAATGAAACCATGAATCCCAACCACGTTTTCCTCAAATATTTTCAAGTAATTTTTATAATTCCCTCTTTAGTAAACTTTTAGTTATTTTCTAAAATTCATCTTTAATTGTGTGTTTTATTTGTTAAAATTAAATTAACTAGAGTAAAATAGAGTATACATTCCTCGTGGGATCAACAACCCGGACTAAAAAATCCACTTTGTTACCTGAACGCTATTCGTGCGCTTGCGGTACACGCTATTTTGAGTGAACAAAGTCACTTTAATTGATTTTCAATACTTAACCAATTTCTCGAATTCTTAAAACAAATTCCAAGAGAAACTCTAACTAGTGATATTTTATAACCAGATTTGTTGATTTTTTATAAGTACGTATTTCGTACTTATCTTGGCTTTAAATTTAGACAATTATAAGTGTTTTTGAATGTGATATTTCTAATTATGTGTTGATTTTATTTATTTTCGAAAAAATTCAATTTTGGATGTGTTTGGATGCAAAACAGAGAAAATGGACTAAAATCGTGCAAAAAGAACCAAATTGCAATAATTCATACATGAGACAGGCAACGAAATGAAGAACAAAAATGTCATGGATTTAATTGTGCAATTGAAGAAATTCAAGGACCAACTTACATTTTTTATAAGAACCGAGAAAGTCAAACATCGATGCGTGCCTGTGGGACCCATGGCAAGATTCGATGCCAAGGAGGTTCAAGATTCAAGGCTAAACAATGTGAATAAATTAAGAAAAGAAGTCAAGAATCAAGTTGGAGCCAAAAATAAGAAGAAATTGGACTCAGCCAATTTCGATCGACCGAAACTCTGCGGAGATTTTGGGGTCCAGCCTCAGTCACATTCGACTGAGGATTGGTCGACCGAAATGGACTGTAACGCCCCGAATTCTGAACATCCGGAACGCCACTTCATCGTCTCAAATTAACTTTGAAAAAAATGATTTAGCGAAAAATAAAACAATGATTGAAATTTCATTTCACATAATTTTATAAAGTTTGACCTAAAAGGTCAACAATTCGAATATTGAAATAATTTGAAAATAAACTTGGAACAAACATGAAATAAATAAGTTTCAATTTCAAATAAAACATTTCTAAAATCTCAATAATGGCCACCATCGCACGCCTCGACGCCAACTTCGTCATCTGCAAGATTTATTTTGGAAAACGTGAGTATTTCATAGAAATATTCAGTAAACTCGCGCATAATAATCATTTAACATTATAAATTAAAACACATAATCATGCTATTCAAGTCTCAGGTGTCTGACGTTCACCAGTATTCTCATGAACAAGTAAATAAATACAAGTTCAAGTCTCATGCATTTAAGCAAGTAAATTCTCGTAACATAGTCTCATGCTCAGAAAGCAAGTAATTCTCATGAATACAATCATACGTGCTAAACTTATAATCCAAATAATTATTTATGCGCACTTTTGAAAATGTAAATTTGTAAATAAGAGTGTACCTCAAATCACGAGTTTGAAAGTTGAGCAATAAAGTTCACGTTGTTCTTCTAAATGTCCAAACGCCTCGTCTAGCCAATAATAAATAAACCTTAAAGTTGAATTTGAAACTCAAATGTTTTGAAATGAAAGAGTTTTAAAAGAAGAAATAAAAGTTTATGGTTTAAATTGAAAATAAAATATAGTTGGAATTTGTAAAGAGTTAGGGCTAAAATAAATGATTTTGAGAGCTATTGGGCTAACTCATATGTTTTAGAAATATCCTTAGGGCTGACTATTAAATCTAGTGAAATCTGGGGTTGAGAATAAGATATTTTAAAACTGTAGGAACTGAATATAAATGTTTTAAAATCAAAGTATTGAAATAAAGATCAGAAATCTTTAAGGCTGAAATTAAAGACATTTTAAATCAAAAGGGTTGAAATAAAATATTTACAGAAATTAGATTTTAAAATCAAACCAATCCCTTTCCTTTCTCTAATTGTCGATCAACAAAGGAAAAGAGGGAGAGAGAGCTGCGACGGGAGCCCTCTCTCTGGTTCACACCGCCGACTACGAGGTCGGCAATAACGTTGCCGAAATATGGCGGCGATGGGACGAGCATGGGTGTGTGGAAAATATGGACTTTGGGTGCGAAACCGAGAGTAACCCGAGGCTGGGTTCAGGTGTTTTTGGGAGGTTGCGATTCCGGCGATGAAGGTAAGTAATTGGGCTTCTTGATTTATTTCTGGGCTTGCTTTGTATTTTCTTGGAGATGGACAGTGTGGATTGGTATGGTGGTGCAGCGACTGTATGGTGGCGGGTTTGGCATTGGCAGTGGTGTGATGCTCGACGATGATGGTGATTCTTGGGCTGGTGGCCTGAAGGCAGTGCTGCTATCATGGGTTCAAAACTTGGGTTCTTTTGTGATGGTGGTGAATGGGCAGTGACGGTTGGATGATGAAGGTGGAGGTTTGGGTGTAGTCGTTTTGTGTAGATAGTTGGTCGAGTGCTTACACTGGTTTGCTGACTGAAATTCTGTTGTGGTGTGAGTTTGTGATGAAGAGGGAAGGGGAAATATATCTTGTGAGTTGTCTTTTAATTTAGGCAACATATGATTTTGGAGGGATTGAAGGATCTGGAAGAGGGCAATAGCGGATTGAGGGGGCAAATTTTTTGGGAAATGGACAACTTGAAACTTGAAAGAGAGAATTTATGGGAAGAAAGGAAAGAAAACGTGGAGAATTGGGGTGAGTTGGGTTTAGGCAGCATTGTGGGCATTTGTAAGGGGATTGAGGTTGATTAGTGACTGAAATTGTGGGATTGCTGAATTTGGTTGGTTGGGCGTGAATTTGTTTCAGCAATGGTGAATTCGACGATAGAGATTTCAGCTAAGGTAATGTTGATTGTGTGGATTTTGGAATTTGCTGGCTGTGGGTTCGATTATGTTGCGTGGTGTATGCGTGGAGTTTGCATATTCGATTGTAATTGGTGATGAAGGATTTAGGCCTCAAGTCAGTGGCGAATTTTTGGTGGAATGGTCAACTGAGACTTGTGATTGAAGGGGGAAAATGTGCTTAATATGAAAAATGGAAGTTGGGGAATAATTTTTGGGGAAATAACAATCATCCATGAATGTGTAGAGCTTGATACTTGGAAGATGAAAATTTATAGGAAGAAAGAAAAGAAAATGTGGAGTGGAAGATTGTAGTAATAATTGGGCTTAAGGAGTGATCATGGGAAAATATAGAGTTTGTTAAGAAATGTGATTGAATGGAGTTGTCAATTTAAATAAGTTTTGCAAATTAGTTATGTAAGGGGGGACACTATTTGAGTAGGAGAGAAATATTGAATTTGATTGACATAAATTGAGAAATCATAAAATTGGGAAAAATTATATGAAACATGCAAGAATGGAATTTGAAAATTTTGAACTAGGAAATAATTTGAGATTTTGCTAGAATTGAAAGTTGGAACGTAAAATAGATAATGACATTGGGTCATTTTTAAATTGAAATCGAAATTAGCCTAAGATTTTAAATGATTTAATTTCACTTAAAATGGCTAGATACACACGAGTTTAAAAAAAATAAATGGCAAAGTCGTAGCAACACGTTTCTTTAAAAATAAACAATATTTATTTAAGTTACGAAAATTCTTGGTTATTACATGGACATTTCGGTCGACCGAAACACCCTGTTTCAGAAAAAACGGGGTTTTTTCTTGCAATTTCCAGAATTGCTCTTTTGGTCCATATTTTGTACAATAAATATACATTTCATTTCAAACCCTAGATGAACTTTTGATGTTCATATGGATTGGTCTTGAGAGACCCCCTTTGAGGTATGGTAAAAACCTCATTTGATCTTGTATTATTTTTGGAAGTTAATCAACTTTACTTGAGTATTATTTATTCTTGTATTGTTGTTGATTTTCGCCACCTTGAAATTTGTTTAGTTGATACTCACTGGGCTAGTTTTGTTAACCTTTGAATTTTGGGTTAGATTTAAACTTAGGTTAAGGTGTTTTATCACTTATTTTACCATTTTAGCTTTCTTGAGAAGATTTCAAATAGTTGTTAAAATTCTTGGTCAATATACCAAGGGGGTTCGCATCATTTGGTATCAGAGCTTGGCTCTAATTTAGTAAACCTATCATTTAAATTATTATTGTTGTTCTTCATATCAAAAAAAGAAAAAGAAAAAAAAATCAAGAAAAATTGGAAAACTTATATGCCCATGTGTATTTCTTGATTCTTATATATTGGGTATATTGATTGTTGAGTTTGTTGGAGATTTTCATTAGTCATACATTACAATTCTACACTATCCAAAAGTGTGCATACAAAGTGTTTGACAAAATGCCTCAATCAATACTACACTATTAATTCTTATGTGTCAACTTCCACGCCTTACTAAATATTTGTGGTTGTTCAGTCTCCATTATTGAGATTATGTTATCAACATTTTATTCCATAAATCACTTGCTCCATACATTGGTAATTGTTGATCATTCATTTCTTGCCACATTTATGTTGCTCGGGGTTTTCATATATCCACATTATACCCATTCAAGGCCACTTAAAGATTGACTACAAAGTGTTTGCTAAATTGTCTCATAGAAAATTACAATCTTTGTACTTATTGTTCTACATCTATGCCTTGTCTATTACTTGTGGTTATTTAATCTCATTGTTGAAATTGTATTCCTAGCATCTTATCTCACATAATAATTGTTCCTTTTGAGTATAGCAAGCACATAAATTCCACTTGCTATTGTATCTACTTGTTATAAATTTCTTCTTCCTTGTTTGTAATTTATTTGACTCCATAAGAATTATACTTTGTGGTTTAGTTGATTACCTTCCTTGGAGAACTTGAGAAATGAGATTTTGAGTGGAAAAAGGCAAGAGTGGTGAGCTCATTAGAGAGTAAAAGCCTAAATCGAGTGAAACGCGAGTGAAAAATATTCTTGTGAGAACACTTTCACAATTGCACACCATGTCAAATTCCAATACTCAAACTCAAGACTTGAAGGAATTGTTGCAAACTGTTCTCTAAAATCGTATACTGCAAGTGCACATTTCACGTTCTAGTAAAGTGGACTCGAAAAGTCCGGGTTATCGTATCCACGAGGATTGATTGATTTGTAACTAAACTTATTGATTTCATTTTAAAAGAAAAGTCAAGTAACATAAAAAGTTGGTTTGATGGTGAATACTAACTAGCATAAATTAAAACATGGTGATAAGAAAACTAGTTAACTAAAGTAAATGAGTAACAACGTAAAAAACTAGAATAAAAGCTAATTAACAAAAGTAACATAATTACAATAAAAACTTGGTGATTAAACTAAATTACTAAACATGGGAAATTCTCAATTTAACCTAACATGGGTAATGACTTGCAATGATAAACAAAATATTAACACATTTGAATGATTACATAAACATAAAACAACATTCCTACTCATGATAACACCAACATAAATACATATAATCCAAAAACAACCTAAAATGCTTGAATAACATTAAACTAATCAAACTTTCCAACACAATAACGTTTATCCATAATAAAATGACAATAACATTTAACAAATAACACAAACATATCAACAATATTCTAAATAAAGATTAAAAATAAGGCAATAAAGAAATTTTCCTTTTTAGTAAAGTTTTGGAATAAATGCTTAAGGATTTTTTTATTTTAAATTAAATTTCTCCACCATACATTAATATTTCTAACAACCCAATACATAATGCCATAAATGCTATGGGTTCTTAAATAAAAGGTAAAAACAACAACAATAACAAGCTTGGAAATAAGGAAAGCAAGTAAAATACAATAATTTCTTAACTTAAAAACATTAAACAACAAGAGTTAAAGAACAATAATCAAAGAAATATACAAGAAAAGTGAAAAGAGACAAGAATAAAACCTAACAAGCAAAAATGAGGATTGTTTTCTATTTAAATGACCTCAAAATTGACTCAAAAACCCTAAAATTCATGAAAATCCGCGTAAAACGGCGATGTGGGCCGGTAGGGTTGACCTGGACCGGCCCAATTTTTTTTTTTTTTTTTTTTTTTTTTTAAATTCCAAACAGCGCAATCGCGCACTGTGTAACTTTCAGGTCCAAGTTTTACCGTGGGTCTGTTCCACTGGCTAAGTCGCAAACGCGACATGGTTCGAGCCACGCGTTCGCGTGGTTCAGCTGGGGTGCAGTTTTGCAGCTAAGTCCCTTCCGTAATTGCCATCATTCCTCCATCTTTTAATTTCGAGCAATTTAGTCTCCAAATTCTCATATTTATTTCAAGTAGGTCCTTCTAAAATTGCACTTTTGGTCCTTCAACTTTTGGAATCTTGCAATTTGGTCCCTCATTTAATTGCGCAGCTCGTCCAAAACTTTTTCGAAAGTGACAAAATGGTCCCCAAACTTGGAATTTCAACATAATCTTCACTCTTTTTGTGATTTTTGGCCTCAAACTTGGACATTAACCTATTTAAACACAAAATATGCATAAATTAGTTAATATTTGCTCAAGATATTTCAAAATATGCTAGTTTAAAGGTATAAAAAAGCGTATATAAATGCACTTAATACAAACTTTTTCAATCACCATGGCTAGGAAAATGGAGGAGATTGGGGGAGGGTTAAAAAGGTTAGCAACAAAAGGGGAGAGTACATCAACTAGTAATGGAGGAAAGGGAATGGATAATAGAAGAATGAGGAATTAATGTGGAGATGTTTTGGTTGATGATGGGAGAATAGGAAGGAAGGAAGAATAGAAAAGAAGTTAGGGGTAAATGTTGGGATGTTTTGAGAAATGATGGGGATGATGAACAAAATGGAAGTATGAATAGGAAAATAAGATTTGGATGATAGGGGAAATGGAGTTGATGAAAATATTGATAATGTGAGAATGCAAAATTCATCATTCCATGGGATGAGTAAAAGTGGAGAAGTAGAGTTGGAGATGAATGCTAGGTCACCAACATCTTTGGCCCATGATAATGAGAGGGAGAAGTATGGAGGAAATACTTTCTACACTAAATGCCTTGTGGGGGATAGGGCATGCAGGGACGGACCTAGTGCAGGCCCAGGTGGGGTGTAGGCCCCCACTGAGATTCAAAAAAAAAAAAATTGAGTCCAATTCTTTTTTTTTTTTAAAATATTTTGTTCCAGTCTTGGGTGTTTTTTTTTATTAATTGGTTTAATTGATTTGATTAATATTGTTTGACATGTTATGTTAAAGATTTGTGGTTTGTGAAGTATGAAGTAAATTTACTAGTCTCTAATTATAACTTGTTTATTTTAGTGAGAAAATATCATGTCAAGTGGATGAATACTAGTCTTGTTATTTATGTAGAGAAAGATATATGTTTGAAGATTAATAATGAAGCTATTATACAACGATTTCAAATTATGAAAACTCATAAGGAATGATTTTAAGGTATTTCATTTGAGTTGAAATTTTTTTCCTTGTCATTTGTGAAATTAAGTTTTCTCTAATTGGTTTAATTTTCCTCAAATAAAAAAAAATAAAAAATAAAAAAATGCATGTAGTCTCATTAGAGATGGGGAGAGTGACACGAATTTGTAGAGTGGAAAAATTGAGATTACTGGTTATGAAGCATCCTAAGCCTTATGTGTTGCAAAGGTCGAGTGACTGTGGGGAGGTGAGGGTAAGTGAACAAATTCTTCTTACTTTTCACATTGGTACCTATAGTGACCAAGTGTATGTGATGTAGTTCCTATGCACACTATTCACATAATTTTGGGGAAACCGTGGTAACGTAATAGGGAAGTGAAACATCATACCAAGAGGAACCGGTATAACTTCCAAGTGAATGGGGAAAAGGTGGTGCTCCTACCTTTGAGTTTGGAGGAAGTTCATAAAGATCAAATGAAACTCAAGAAAGAGTTTAAAGAAGAAAAAGAAAAAGAAAAGGAAAATTTATTGAGTCAATTGAGGAAGAAACAAAGGAGAGGCAAATTGAGGGCATGAGAGTTGGGGTCACGTCCCTAGGAAAATGAGAGGAATCGAGGGTTGGAGTCATGACTACAAAAAAAGGAGATGTGAGAGAAGAACCGAAGGTTGAAGATTCTACCTCAGAAAAATGTGAGAAATGATGAGTGCTACCAAGAAAACTGAGAGCAGAGATCATACTAAAATGTTCCTTACTCTTGAATACTATAACACTTCCCTCCCTAGCTTGGTTACTTCTTTGTTGTAGGAGATTGTGAGGCCAGCTTGTCAAGGCAACAAGGAACTTTAAAGTATTGCCTTGTGGAAGAAATTCAAGAAAACATTTTCCTACAACAACAAATGCAACCGAGGTAAAAAAAATGAAATAACCAATGCAACATCTAGGAGATATGCTCCTAACAATTCTTTGAATGCAAGGTTATTATGTTTCAAATATATTAGAGGGTTGTATAATGTTGATGTGGATTTGACAATTGTATTTTTGACTAGTGAAAATGTTGCATATAGTAAATTTCATGGGCATGTTGAATTCCTATTTTGTGAAAATATGTTTGATATGCCTATTTGCCCTATAAAGGAATTGCTAGTTAGGGGAGTCCATGATAGAAACTTGTTGGGATGTCTTGATGATAAAAGGATTTCGCTTCTAACATTTCTAGATGCTCCCTTATTTTTTATTGAACATGTTAAGGGCATGCATGTTAATAATCAAAATTTGTTAAACATTTATGAATCATGTTGTGAGCAATATTTTGATGGATTCTATGAGCATGATAATTATTTGTTTTGGAAAATTGGATTGTTTCTTTTAAAATGTGTCATGGGCGATTGCTAGTAGGAGAGGCACATGATGGTTGTTTGATGGAGCGATTTAAAATCAAAGGGGTTTTAGGGGTATTATGTGATCAATTTTAGTGGCCTAATTTGAAGACTAGTGTTGAAAATGTTGGCACTTGTAGTGAATGCCGAACTTGCAAAATTGCTAAACTCAAGTTTTTGCCCCAAGAATTCCATACATATTTGCCCGTCATGAGTAAACCTTGGATTACTAATTCTATGAATTTTATGTTGGGTTTACTTAGGTCAAATAAAGAAAATGATATTATTTTTGTGATTTTTGGTAGGAGTATTAAAATGTCACATTTGATTGCATGTCATGAAACTAACAATATCATCAACATAGCTAGTCCTTTCTTTTGGGAAGGCGTGCATTTGCACAAAATTGGTGCTAATTTTGTGGTTGTTAAATTTGCTGGCAATTTAATTGCTCATCCTATTAGCAAATTTTCTCCACTTGATGTTGCTTATGGCCCTAGCCTACTAACTCTTTTGAGCTTGATGCACTTGTTTATTGAAGAAACTATTAGTTTAGGTGGGCATAAAAAGACAAATTTTGTTGAGCCCCTGGGAGAGCAGGGTAAGCTTCAATTTGGGGCGCATATTGAAAAATGTATTTCCAATCCGAACCAAGATCGAATGCGAGTTGTATTTGACCCGGGTGGTTGGATGTTGTTCATTTGGAGGAAAGAACGGGTTCCCAATCGAATAAAATCCAAATTGCTACTCTGCGGTGTTGGCTCATTTCAAGCTCTTGGAAATACCTACAAATTGATTTTGCGCAGTGAGTCTGAAATTTCAATTACATTTATTGTGTCTGAATTTTCTGTTTTTATTGTATATGTCGATTCGTGGTCGAATCTCTTTCGAAATGGAAGAGATGATGAGAATCGCGAAGGTCCAACTTCATTGTACGAACCTGTGAGTCTGTGACCCAAAATGTTGCAAGATCAAAGTTCTAGAAGTCTCACGATAGTACATTCAAGCAAGATTCAAGGTCAAATCATTTTCAAGAGGGAGGGGATGATGACAACCGAGAAAGTCAAACCTCGATGCACGTGCCTGTGGGACCCATGACAAGATCTGATGCCATGGAGATTCAAGATTCGAGGCTAAACAATGTAAATAAGTCAAGAAAAGAAGCCAAAAATCAAGTTGGATCAAAAAATAAGAAGCAATTGGACTCAGCCAATTTCAGTCGACCGAAAGTCATTCCGGTCAACCGAAACTCTGCAAAGATTTTGGGATGCAGCCTCAGTCGCGTTCGGCTGAAGATTGGTCGATCGAAAGGGACATTTCGGTCAGCCATCTGATCGACCAAAAATATTTCGGTCGACTGAAACACCTTATTTCAGAAAAACGGGGTTTTTTTTGCAATTTTCGAAATTGCTCTTTTGGTCCATATTCTGTACAATAAATATACATTTTGTTTCAAAACCTAAATGAACTTTTGATGTTCATACGGATTGGTCTTGAGAGACTCCCTTTTAGGTAAGGTAAAAACCTCCTTTGATCTTGTATTATCTTTGGAAGTTAATCAATTTTACTTGAGTATTGTTTATTCTTGTGTTATTGTTGATTTCTGCTACCTTGAATTTGTTTAATTGATACCAATTGGGCTAGGTTTGTTAACCTTTGAATTTTGGATTAGATTTAAACGTGATTTAAGGTGTTTTATCACTTATTTTACCATTTTAGCTTTCTTGGGAAGATTTCAAATAGTTGTGGGAATTTTTAGTCAATATACTAAGGGGATTCGCATCAATTTTTGTTGTAAGTGGGCCTTAAACCCACTTGACACAAGAACAAATTGGAGACTTCTTGGGGGTGATTAAAGGAGTCGGGGGGACAATTAGAAGAGGGCAGCCGATTGAGGGGGAGAATTGGAGATATACATATAAATACAAAAAGCCGAGTGGAGCTAATTGGAGAGAATTAAGAAGACATAGCCAAGTGTGGGAATTGAATTGTGTGGAATTCACGGCTGATTGGAGAGAAATAAAGTGGAGGCAGCCAACAAAGGTGGATCGGAGATAAACATATAGACATTGAGGAGACAAAATTGGAGGATTATTCTTGGTGGTCAGCTGAAACAAAAAGAAGTGCACAGCAGGATATAAAAAAGCAAAGGCAGATTTGCAGGTGTTTTTTTTTTTTTTTTTTTTGGTGTGCATTCAATCGGGTGATGTCTATCAATTATTTTATTGATTATTCACCAATTATGATTGTTGGCTAAATTTCTTTATGTATTGGATGAAGATGAAACTTGTTATTAATTTATTTTGATTCAATAACTAGTAATTTAATAATTTCTTGTATTGTCTTGATTGATCTTGCATGCTTTATTGTTATTATTTACTTGATTGGCCACCAATTAAATATACCGTTGATTGTTGTAGTTTTGAAAAAGTCGCAATAAGTTTGAACATTGCATGATTGACACATGAACACTAGATGTTAGGAATAACACTATGACGTGTACAATCTAATGTATAATTGTGTGATTTAATACATTCTAAACATTCGTATTCGGATTAGGAATATATTAGTTTCATGTTTAGAATAGATTTAATTTGTCTTGAAAAGGAAAGTTAATTGCATGAGAATTATCGATTGTCAAACAATGCATGAATAATTTAAACTACAAATTTTGAATTGAGATAGATGGTAACAAGTGGATTCGGATTCCAATACATGCTCTTCATTCATATTTATTTCCCAATATTTTTATTTTATTTATTTATTATTAATTACAATTTTTAGAATAGACAAACAAAATCATCTTTTTATTTATTGTTTCAATTAATTAAATCGACGATAAACTGAAGTGTGATTACAATGATTCTATGATAAAGATCTCAAAAAAGAGCAAATAAGGAAGAAGAGCTCATTTAGAAGGCATATACTCTTGTAGAACATATATGAATAATGAGAATATCAAATAAAATTCGTCAAAGCATATTAATCGAAGAAATGATTGGCTAAATAAAATAACTTAAGGATCTATTTGATTGGAAAGATGGAAAATAACTGAAAAGAAAATATTTTCTAGGAAATTGAATTACCGTGAAAATATTTTCGTGGAAAATATTAATTAGAAGTGTTTGATTGGATTTATTTTCTAGGTATAAAAAGTGGAGAATTTTTCAGATTTTGTTGTTTGTTTAACATTATTTTCCATGAAAAATTTGGTAAACTTGAGTTATTTTAGTCAAATTTTTTTGACATGTTTGTACAAATCCTATTCCAATTAACAATAAATAAATAAATAAAAGAATTGACGTAAAAAAAAAAAGGAGGAGTTGTTTGGAAGCCCGTTGTTCTACTCATAAAAATTAGTTCATCCCGTTATTGAGTTTTTTATTTTATGTATTTAACTTGTAATAAATAATTTGCACAAACAATAGTTTTTAGAAGATTACCCTTGTAGCATACTTTACAATAATCTTCACTAACTGCTTTTTGATTCTACAAAAGTTTCAAATCCTCAAGCTTTCCTCGGTGTTCTCCAATAGCGGTTATGCAGATGTGTGGTCGTGTTTCTCCAAATCTAGATTACACTAGGATTAAAGTTTTATTTGTAAAGAGAAAACACATACTATACAATTTAGTGTGTGTCTCGCCACTTTACAAATTAGGTTAAGAAAAATAGTCTTAGGAGACTATTTGTAACATTTTTATACTCCAAAACCCTACCAAGCCTAGTACCATAACCAGGCTCATTTCTGCACAGTCCAATATAGGTAATAAGCCTGTATAAGCTCATTATAGTGAAGTTATTGAGGGAACTTGATTGGACTCAAGTAAACTAAGCTCCAATAAATTTATTATGATTTGGTCAACTTTTGATCAGTCAAAATAATTTATTAATCACGTTCTATTTCACTAAAAGAACGAGACTGCACTCTTAGTAAAATTGGAATTACTGAAACAATAATCAATAACTTTATCCTTTGATTTATCGCTCTTACATGTTATCGACAGATGTTCATCCGTCGATCAACTCAAATATTCAGAGCAAGCTAAAATGACCAAAATGCGCTTCTCTGAATATTCATAAACTATCAACTCTCATCTTCTATATGATAGTTCGATGTGATCACATCACATCATAGAATTCAACATTCACTGTCGAATTACTGAGCTTAGATTCAACTTTCCACTAGAAGAATCAGTGAGATTATGATCATACCTAAAAGGTGACGGATTCCATAATACAAATATATATTCCTCCTTAGTTCACTTTAATTCCCAAAGTACTGAGATTTTGATCAGCAATTTGATCTCACCCATTGATACCTCAAAGAACTTCAAGCTAGTAATCGAAATCCATTATCTGATCAGGATTAAGGTCTCTCGTATGACAGTCAAGTAAATTAAATTTGTATGGTTAATGTCACAAATTAATTTCACGTGGTCCCATCCAACACGTTCCAAACGTATTCTCAATTTTTATTACCAAAGTCAAAGATAGACTTTAATAAAATCGAGAAGATCTTATCAAAATAAATTGTACATATTTATTTATTGATCGTGAACATTAATTTTAGATCGAATTACAAATTGAATATTTATGTATTTAACAACATAAATAATCAATCTGTAATATCAAATCGACTCTTGGACAAATGCAACTTTATATTAATACAATCAATTTATATTTTATTTCAAATGTCGTGAATTATACTTTATGGGCATATATAATTCCAAAATGAGTATCCCAGATTTTCCACATTAGGTGGTGGAAGGAAAAACAATTCCTTGAGAAGGTGGAAAACGGCTCACGTGATGTAATTCTGAAAAATATCTTGTCAGCTAAATTATGTCTATCAAACATGACAAAAATGGAAAATTGGGTGGAAAGTGTTGATTTCAAATGGAAAATCTTAGTTATCTAACACAACCTAATATTTACAAACTTAAACTTAGGCTCCGTTTGATACCCTATTATTTTCCATGGAAAAGCAAATTTCCAACCAATTTTTCCAAGTTTTAGTGTTTGGTTGTCCAAATTTTACTTGGAAAATGATTTCCAACTTTGAAAGTGACGCGTCAGTTTTCCTGCAATTTGATGAATTTGTTTTCCTTGGTCCATGGTAGGATTTATTTTCCACCTTAGTTGGAAATTGATTTTGCATCACGTTTGATCATTTTTGTTGTTAATTTTTTTTTAATTTTTTTTTTCAAAAATTAACATTATTATTACACTAGTACAGAAACTGGAATACGGGTCGGTTGGAAAACGAAATACGCTTCAGTTGTAACAGCGACGCCTATGATGCAGACGCCTAAAGTCTCGACTTTAGGCATCGGTTGTAAACCGACGCCCAAAGTGAGTTTTGGGCCTCGGTTCTAACCGACGCCTAAAGTCAAAAATATATATATATATATATATATCAACTTTGGACGTCGGTTCTAATTTAAAACCAATGCCCAAATTGAGTTTTGGGCGTCCGACGCCCAAAGTTGATATTTTTTTTTCATTAAAAATAATTCCCATTATATGACCTGCAATGACCCAGGCCACTGCAAGTCGTGGCCTGCAGTGACCTGGACGTGGCCTGCAATGACCCAGGCTACTACAGGTCGTGGCCTGCAGTGACCTGGACGTGACCTACAATGACCCAGGTATATATGTAAATGCAAGTTAAATATATATGTAAATGCAAGTTTGATTACGCTTCGATTTACACAAACCTATGAACGAAGTATTTTGCCCATAAGTTTTGAATCTCGATTACTTCCTCCATTGAATAATATTCTTTAAATGTCTACAAATAATCAAAATGAATTATTAGTTATTTTTTCATAAAATATAAAGTCATTATTAAAATTTTCATTTTCAATGACTTGTACATTTTCTAACGAAGTAAGTTGAAAGTGTTCTGTGATTATCTTATACATATTTCTCATAACGTAGTAGCCACACTCAGACCCTCTAGGTTGTTGAGGATACTGAAATATTTACATTGAAAACTAACAATATTAGTAATCAAACTAAATAAAATATAGAAATAATTCAAAGATTTGTAATAAAGTTTAAATCCGTGTTTTCATACTTTTACGTTTTTCCACGTTGTATTAGATTTTGTCCTCATACCTCCAACTGTCCAATAGGTTTTGAAAGCCCTAAAATTTCAATAAATTATATCAACAAGCTACAAAATAATAATAAGACTCAAATTTCCTACAAAAATTTTGACAGAGTCTCCCCTATAAATTGAACTTATTCAACCTGTAGGGGGACCCTTCTATTCAAAACTATCAACTTCCCAACAATCACAACATAAATGCATCAATTTCACCACAACTCCACAATTATTTCATGAAAATTTTCCTAACTTACGTGTTCAATATCGGCTTGATATCCAAGTCACGCTTAGATGCAGCGGCTGAATCCAAGAAGTACACCGTATTCTTCTTAGAAGAAATAACTGGCAACATCCAGTGATTCCTACGTATTATGAACGTGTAAATACAACTTTAAATATCATATCATTCAAATTAGGTTAAAAATTAGAGAATATCAATGGTTTTACTCTTGAAAATACGGTGCTAGAATGAATTTCTTAGTTTTCATTGCCTTCATGGTGCTGGCCAAGTAATTTATAACATCATTTGCATTTTTTCTTATTGAAATCAATGCAATGTGTGTCAGAGACATGAATCCAATCGATTCAATACTGTGTTCCTGACACAACTCATGGAGGTACCTAAAAAATAATAATACCAATAAATAGAAATAAAATAATGATTTAAATTGAAGTTATAATTTTTTATCAGAAGTCTTATAATGAAAACACTTGTAAGATAGATGTATCCAACCATTGCATCGTAAGCAAGTCGGTGATGTCTCCGACTGTAACAAAAAAACCATCCTCAAATGCACAATTGTACATGGCGGCATCAACGGGCACCTGGTAGAACTCATCACCAACAGGCAATTGAATGACCAGGGTCTGTAACATTTTACAATTATCACCCAGACGTTGCAACGTCTCATCGTCAACAATCGCAGGTCGTTGGGTAGATGACATTTCGAAACTCTGGGGTGTTTTTCCTTCATTTAATTTTTTGGCCTGTTGTGGTACCTCTTCCTGCAACAAAACAATTTTTATCATCTTAACTTGTTATACAAATTTAAAAGAAATTAATATTGACAAAAACTTTTATATAACTAAATGGTTGGACCTCTCCAAAAATCACAAACTCCTTAGGCCATTCCAAGAAGCTTCCAATAGCTTCCCCCACATTAGTGTGGTGTTGAGATGACACTGGAATACAAAACCCTTCTGCACCATCGACAATGTGGTCAATGGACACCTTAGCATGATCAGGCCAAAGAGGTTGATGATGCACCACCGTGTCAGGTCCGGCTGGATAAACCATCCTACTCGCCACTATTTGTTTCTCACCATTAACACTTATGACGAGACGACAAGGAGTCGGCTTCTATTGTACAACATCATTGAACATATATGTTAACAACTTCCAGTTGAAATAACATAAATAATGTTAAAAAATTATAAATAACTTAACATTAAATACCTAAAGTCCATGAAATGGATCTGGATCCACGGAGTGGCAACTGCTGGGAGTTGGTGGTCGGGGCTGTGGAGTTACGTCCACCTCGGCCTCAACATTTAAGCATTCATCCCACAACAGTTTTAAATCTCCAATTAGTGGGGCTGGGTAAACATCTATGTCATTCCCCGATTGTTTGGGCCTTGATATTAACAAAGATAACATGATATACTTGCGCTTTATACATAACCAAGGAGGAAGATTGTAAATCGTCAAAAGAAAAGGCCAAGTGCTATGTTGACTACTCATATTACCGTGTAGGTTCATCCCATCTGTACATATTCCCAGCCTAGCCCCCAAATTCGGGAAACAACCTGTTAATATTCCTCCATTGAGGAGAATCAGCCACGTGTCTTAGTTTTCCATCTTCTTTTCTCCCGTCGGCATGCCACCACAAGTTCTTTGCATCATTTGCATTGACAAACAAACGTTTCAATCTTGGTATTACAGGTAAATACCATAACACCTTTTTCGGAGGGCTTTTCTTATCACCACAATTATCATTCATGTTCTTTCGCTTATACCGTGATGCCCCACACTTTGGACATAGACGCAAGTCCTTGTAATCAATTCGATATAGAATACAATCATTTGGACATACATGTATCCTCTTAATCTCCATACCCATCGGGCACAACAATTTCAGTACAGCAAACAATTTAGTGAATTTATTACAACCAGAAAACAAAGGCTTCTCAGAATCGTTGAACAAGTTATCTAATACATGAGGTTTTTCAATGTATTCCCCTTGTATATCACGCATCATTTCATCTATCATATCATTTTCATCATTTTCCACATCATTCTCACCAATATTGCTCAAATTATTCTCCTGCTGATCACCAACATCATCACCCGTGCTCGTCCTGGGAAGCATACTCTCACCATGCCATATCCATCGTGTATAATCTTTCTTAAACCCACGACGAATCAAATGACTCTTCACTAGATCAAAACTACGAAACTTTCTCAAATCCTTACAATCATAACAATGACACAAAATCATTACTTCACCTTTCTTTTTCTTTTCTTCATCCGCACATTTCATAAACTCTTCAACACCTTTTACATATTCATGTCTATTACATCTGACATACATCCAACCCCGATCCATATCAATGACCTATATGTGAAGAAATAATTAAAAAAAATTATTAGTTTTGAGTTAATATTTTTCATGATACAACCTTAAACCAACTATATATTAATATTTGAAATCAAATACGATAATTTTTTAGGTTGGAAACTTTATAATTTTATTAGGATGATTATATTCTATGTAATTATTTATTCGGTATGATCAATTCTGTAATAGTGAAAATCACATTAAATTATAATTTTCATTTTTTATTTACAAAATTCTACAAAAATTTCGACAGAACCTCCCCTATAAATTGGACTTAGCCAACATGTAGGAAGAATCAAAATGCCACAATAAACCAAAATGTTCAACCTTGACATATTTAAAAATCAAATACAACTCCAATCAAACTTCAACATCATCAACTACTCACAATTTAATCTAAAATCCATTCCCAATTCCTAAAAAGTCAAGCTAAGATTTCATAACATAATATCTCATAATTTCAACTCCAATAATTAAAATATTACAATGTATCTATCTACTAACTTAAAATCAACAATATAAATTTAACATCCAAATTTATATATATTAAAATTTAATTAACACATTTATATATATTAACATGTAATTAACAAATTTATATACATATATTAACATATATACACACTAACAAATATAAATATATACATATTAACATTTAATCAATAAATTTATCCTAACAAATATACACACACACTAACAAAGATATATATATACACGCACATATATATATGTATCACATACATATACATACATATATACATACATGAGAATCGAAGTGGGTCTTACAATGAAGGAGGCGGCGGTGGGCAGTGGAGGTGGCGGCGATGGTGGAGGCACGTCGCGGGTGGTGGCTCAGTGGTCGTAGGGGTCGGTGGTGGAGAGTGGAGGAAAAAGAGAGAGAGACCAAAGAAGAGAGAGAGAGAGAGAGAGAGAGAGAGAGTGTGAGGCGCGAGAGTGAAGTTATTAATGTTTCGCGGGGAAAATATAAAGGTTTCTCGCGTCGGTTCTAGTTGAACCGACGCCTAAAGTCGGCCGGGCCGACTTTAGGCGTCGGTTCTTATTTAGAACCGAAGGTTTCTCGCGTCAGTTCTTATTTAGAATCGACGCGTATTCCAAAAAAAATTACGAAAATGCTACCGTCCTTTTTTACACGTCGATTTTTTGAAAAATCGACGTGTATTCCCCATTCTTTTTTACTATTTTGTACTAGTGCTATCAAGTATAAATGTGTGAAAAAATTAAAAAATTATTTTATTAGAATAGTTAAATCTTGCTTTATTTGTCATGAAAAATAATGTAAATCAAACAACAAAATTAGAAAACTTCCCACTTTTTTCACCTAGAAAATTAAACCAATCAAATACATTAAACATCCAATTTTCAGGAATTTAATTCCCTGAAATTTATTTTTTTCACCCAAATTCCATCATCGCTATCAAATGTAGACTTACTAGAGAAATCAAACGTTTCTGGACATATCGAAGACTTAAATGTGTAAACATACGAGCAAAAAAATATGTGTAAAATGAATTCGTAATGCATGATTCTCAACATTCGAAGATTTCACAAAATCTTGGTGGATGCATGCTCATGTCTTAATTTTGTTATGGACGTTTGTACAAATACTCGTCTTTTAGTATCATAATTAAAACTTATTTAATTTTAAAGAATAACTGAAAAATACTTCAATTTTTTATTTTTATTTTTTATTTTTGCTGAAAAATATTGTTTTTCATTTTTCGCAAATGAAAACAGAAAACAAAATACAAACAGAAAGCAGCATTAGATTTTTTGGATTCTACTATACACTCTACCGAGAATTGTACATCTTAACTATTAGGACTCGGCGATGTCCGGTTCAGTTCGATTACGAAAGGAACCAAATCGAACCGAATACCAATAGGAATCTTAGTAATGGAACCATTGGTTCCATATTTGACAATGGAACTGAAGAAATTGGTTCCGATTCGGTTCTTAACATTTATAATATTAAAATAAAATATTCATTAATACTAAAGATTAAAAATCTCCTTGACACGACTTTGAGAAAAATATAGAAGAGTTGCACATACTTTACAAAGATTAAAAGAAAAAAAAACCATTCATACAAGTTAAAAAATAATATCAGAATAATATATGTTACTTTTGCATATGTAAACAAGAAAATTATATTATTAACAATGTTGCAATTTTGCATATTCGGAATAAACTTTTATAGCTTTTAGATTTTCACTTTATATAATTGTTTAGGTATAGCCAACTGACTTCAAGATGAATTTAGATGTAGCCGACTGATTATAGATTTATCATTTATGGGAAATAATAAAAAAAAATTGAGAAGATAGATCCAAGGAGGATTTATGTGGGAAGAAATAAAAAATAAGGAAGATCCAATTATGACTTCTATCTTTTGTAGAAAGAAAAAAGGAAACCAACCAATTATAACCTAAATGGGAAGCTTATTCCTTCACGCGATGCGTCAATAATTTACCCAAAATGGTGCAAAAAAGAAGTCAGTTTAATTGGACAACTGAATTATCAACGGTTCCAAAATACAAGGACCGAGAACCGGACCAAGAACCATTCGGTTCTGACCAAGATGTCCCAAAACTGATTTGTTCCTTGATCAAACTCAATCCGAACCGACTGGTTCTAATCGATTCCGATCCGGTTCCATCAATTCTGGGAAATAATGTCCACTCCTATTAACTATATTATATTATAAGAGTGAGTATTATGTTAGTATTTATTTCTGGCAACGCTATTTTGTCCTTTAGTGGATTTGTGTTTTTTTTTTTCTTACTTATTTTTCTTTGTTTGATCAACTTTGTGAGCTCAAATAAAGTCGTAAGAGCAAAATCATAATATCAATGTAAAGTTCTCATACAGTACTTAATACATTACTTTCGAATTACAAAATGGTCAACCGTATCAAAAGTTATAACCGTTTAAAAATGTCCCTTAACAATGTATTTTTCATTTTTTACCAGTCAACTTTCGTCTCATTTTCGACATATACAATCTAAACAAAACTAACCATATTTCGTAAAAAAAAATTTATATACAAAAAATGTGACGTTTTCGAGGTAAAATATGTGATTGAAAGTGGTATGAAAAAAGTGTGTGGCTACAAGTTTTTTTTTTTTTTTTTTAATTGTATAATTTTTATTGTATAAGAGTAGGAATTATAATTTGACAAAATGTTATTTTTGATTGTTCATGTAATACTATCACCTATATAATTGCAAACACTACTCTTACATCGTACGAGCTGGACTAGTATAATTGAAAGGCTTGATTCTGCACAAACTTGTTTCACCACAAAAATAATCTTATTGCCACTGCCTTCCGATGTAAATTGATGACAATTGTACACGTTATTCAGTATATCGAATTAATGTGAGTTCTTGAGTACCTCAGTACCTCAAATAATAATTACTAGAAATATAGGATCCTTAAAATGAATCCTATTTACAAGTTAGTTATTTAACGGGCATTCTGGTTTGCTGGTACTTGGTTTTGAACAATAGTCGTAAATCATATACAACTTTCTGTAACTTTCCATTTGCTGTTTCTGTTTAGCATCGAGTTCCCACTGCTTGTTCCAAAAAAAATTATCCGAATTGCATTGTGGAACCGTGTTGATTGGAGCCGGGCAAGCACTGAAATCAAAATCTTGATAATGAGCTATGAAAGGAGCTTGAGACCAATCGACCTCTCCTGCCCAGTCTGCATCCCATATACTTGCCTCTATGTGCATAGGCTTCCAGGGATATTCCACTCCATGGGCCTTGTTGTTCTTGAACACTCTAATCGGAATTTTATCCACGAAGAACCTAAATTCACATAAAATAAAATAACATTATTCATGAAGTACGGCAACTTTTCTTTATTTATAGATCAAGAATTTGTCGTTTTCGACATAAAATATTTTAATAAAAAATAGTTTGAAAAAATATTCATGGTTAAAAAGTTACTTTGTTCATAAATTTGTTTATATTTATAAACAAGTTTATGAAATTGATGCTTTTAACTTGACCGTTAAATGTCACTTATGTGAGTGGAACTGACACCTACTATATTAAGGTTCCCTATGGTTCTTGCCTGCGAGGATAATAAGATATGCATTGTATTTGTGCCACGAAGTATTGTAACTTTTCTTTTATAAATCAATAATTTGTCGTTTGAACGTAAAATATATTGTTGAAAAGTAGTTTAGAAAAATGTGCATGACTATAAAAAGTGATTTTGTTGATAAATTTATTTATAAAAAAGTTTACGAAACTGATCATGCTTCTAACTAGACTGTTAAATGTCACTTATGGCACTTGTGGAACTGACACGTGCCTTATTAGGGTTCCCTATGGTTCCAGCCCACGAAGATAATAAGATATGCATTGTGCTGATATCTAAAAAAATGCGAAAAATAGAGAATATGTTAGAAAAAACATTACACTATCTGATGGGGATTCCAAAGAATTTCGTAAGTGTGAAAATCTTGAGAAGGATTAAACCAAAGATTGAAGGTTTGTTCTCTGTGCCCTTGATCACTGTCATAAACATTGGTTTGCACAGTGCCATTTGTACCCAAAAACTCATAATCAAGCTCAAAATGATTTCCTGGATCTTGATTATCCGGTGCAGAGGTCAACTGACAATTTAAAAAATAAATTAAAATCACAAAGTTATAAGCAAATAGTAATACATAAATATAATAGAACTAAACAGTATTTAGTTACATAAAAGCTTGTAACTATTCCTCCTGTTTTTCTGTCTGGTATCTTCATCCGTATATGGAACAACCCGGATCCATATTCCAGCTTGGACCGAAATCCAGCCCCTATATACCCATAAAAATCAAAGATCATAAAAATATTTTTATACAATATTTTCAAAATAATATTCCGTCTCAACCCTAACGATCATGTATATGAAACGAACAATTTACCTGACGACTTATCCATTAGAAGTTGAACATCGGTTGCTTGAGGATTAACTGTCAGGTGATTGAGTCCCCATAGAGGAGAATAGTATTGATAGAAAGATCCATTCGCATTAGTGAAAAAAACACCAAGAAGAATGGCAAAGACCTTAAGCAAAAAGAGAGCCATTAAATTAAATTAAAATAAAAATAAAATGAAATGAGTTAACAATTAGAGAGTTTGATTTGTGATTATCCTTTTATGGGATCTCTGTATTTATAGAGAGATGATTTAATGAGCATTAATTCTCATACTATGTTAAGCATCAATCAGTAATGTGAAATATCAATCTATTGATAGGTAATAATGGAAATCTTCAAGAACATCGTAAACTTATCACAAATTAATTTACTATATATATCATGTCAGTGTATAATGATGATGTGAACTTATGCTAGCACCTATGGCGAATAAATATGCATTAATAATAAATTTAAATCAAATCTTGAGACGCCATATGAAACTTGTCCAGAATTAATTAATATACAACGTAACTGGTGTTTAGCATAAAATATGGAATATCAGTCTATTTATAATGGAGAGAAAATCACATTTTAACTTAAAATATCATTTTAGGTGACAGTGATATAATTATAGGCTCAATTAAGGTGGAGTAATGCGACCCATTTAATTGTAAATCTCATTTAGGGGGTGTATGTGTATTCATTTGAGATTTTGAAGATTTTTATATATACTATTATTTTTATTCTTTTTTAAATGAAGGTTTTTATGGATTTTGTTAATTTTTATAGATTTGTATGAAATTAGTGTAAGTCTTCCGTAGAGTTTTATAAATTTTCATTTTAAAACTTTTGGAACTTTTGTAAAATTCATGACTTTTAGAATCTTTCATTTAAAATTAACTTCCAACATAGAAGTGAATGATTGATTTTCATCTCTGTAATAAAAATATTTCTGAAAGAATAAAAAAAAGGTAATGATATTAACACCACGTTTTTTGTTAAATGCACCACAATTTAATTGAAATGACAATCCTTAATTTTTATTCATTTTGTACTTAATTATACCTCTTAACTTTTTTATTTTATTTTTATTCTCGATTTCTATTAATTAGCACAATTTATTGCGCTAATGATGGCTAAAGCTTTTTTTAGGAGTGACGAAATTTTTTTATTTGCCTCTCTTATATTTAAATAAGCAAGATAAACAATAATTGTAAGAATAAAAATATTTTTTCCAGTGTAACAAAATATTTGAAATAAAATTGTCAATAGAAATAAGATATATTAATTAATTAATTAATGATTAAAGATAAGAATACGACAAAAAATAATAAGAGAATAATTTTCAGAATAAGCAAAACAATAGGGACATTTATTGCAATTAAAACGTGGTTTCTGTAACAATAACTATGGTTTGAAAATAATTTCTCATTAAAAAAATTAAAAGTGACCTTAATTAGGTAAAACGCAATGAATTTATATATATATATATATATATATATATATATATATATATATAAGGCAAACTATTTTAAGATTTCACCAATTTAAAGAATTTCTTATGAATTTTGTTAAAATCTATTCAAATCCACGAAATCTTTAGAATTTATAATCTTTCAAAATTCATCAAATTTCGGTCAAGAACACATTTCCCTTATATGATAAAGAAATGAGGATAAACTAAACTATAAACATCTAAAGCTAGGCAATCCATGTCTGTCAATCTGCACAACTGCTCTGAGTCAGCGAGGAAGGTCCTACGACCCATACTACTGATGGAAATGTTGATCCTAACCCTCATATAAGAGCGAGTAAACTACTTGGTTATCCTAAGGATATATGTGAGAGATAATGTCTCGATCGAAGTGGAGAGTGTCTCTGATCCTTTGAAGGAAGCTCTGATTCGTCCAAGATCTACACTCTCTAGTGATGCAATGGACTTACTACGGATTCAACCCCAATCCAAATGTTTGTAATCCCCAGTCGGCAAGCAAGAAGGATACCATCACAAATAGCTCGCCGCTCGACCTCAAGTATAAGGCAATCCCCATAGAATGCTGAGAATGTCTTGATGCAATATCCAACATGGTCCCCAATAATACCCCCCACTGCTAGCAGCACCGTACTTAATACATCCAACAGTATTGAGCTTGTAGGCTCCCACTGATGGAATATGCCAAAGAAATAAAATGGGGGGGGGGTGAAGGGTATAGTGGGCAACGGATATACCAAATAGCAAGACTACAGTCAGGTCTCAATGCGAATTATGCGATCTGAAGAGGCGTCCAATATGAAGGAATGAAATCATGTGATAGACCCTCCAAATGACCCTCCTCGGCTGCATCTAAATATGTTTGTGCTTCGCGTCATTCCTTACGGTCCATAGGAAACATTATCATAAGAGGAACGATGGTGTGAATGTGCCCTAGCCGTACATATCGTCCAGAATATCTCCATCTCTAGAAACGCTACCGGATATTTTCAATCAGATTCATAGGTACATTGATGCAAACCACGTAGCAATTGTAGCTACGCAACCTACAAATTATTGGAATCGACCCAAGAACGCCAAAGAATCACGATTTAGAGATTGATTCAAATTAATTGAACCAAACAACCAACACAATCAATTGATATGTTGACCTCTTGATCACAATGAAAATAAATATCACCCAAGATTTGAACAAACAAGAATTAAACTCGCAAGTTCGAATTTTATTCAATGAAGAATAAAGATTGTGAAAGCAAATAGCCTCTCAATTTTAATATCAAAGTTGTCTATTGAATAATGAAAATTACATCCCTATAAATAGGGTCAAAACTAGGTTTAAGAGTTCTAATTAAACAAGGAAACAAATAACTAAAATTAAGGAAATAATAAAAAACCCTAATTTACGCGTATGGTGAATTACGGCCGTGACCCTTCCCTTTACGGCCGTAACATGGCTTCTGTTTAACAATTACGGCCGTGATATAAATATTTACGGCCGTAAATCTTATTTTCTGAAAATCTTGTTCTTGATCCGAGGCTGCGTTACGGCCGTGATAAAAGATTCTTACGGCCGTAAACTCAATTCTTCAAAATTCCTGTTTTTCCACAGTAGAGTCGTTACGGCCGTGAGTAATATATGTTACGACCGTAAATTTAAGATTTCACAATTTTCTTCGACGGCTTGAATGAGGTTGATCCATTCGTCGTTTTGGCTCGGTCCCAACATGGAGCTTGCTTCTTTCGATGACACGAACAATGTTTTGGCCATTGTTTCTTGAACTAACTTGTCCATTGCTTCCTTGGCCCTCTTTGTCTGCAATCGAGTCATCGGCCCTCCTCGGATCTTCAACGGATCTTTGTGCGGGCTTGTATCCGTGGTCTGGATCACATCATCCCCTCCCTCTTCGAAAGGATTCGACCTCGAATCTGTACCTGCATCAAACGGAGATAGATCAGAAACATTAAATGAAACCGAAACATTATACTCACCAGGAAGATCGAGTTTATAGGCATTATTGTTGATCATTTCGATCACTTGGAATGGACCATCTCCTCGCGGTTGTAACTTTGAATTGCGCTGTTCTGGAAACCGCTCCTTTCTCAAATGTAACCAAACCCAATCACCGGGTTCAAATATGACGTCTTTTCTTCCTTTGTTAGCCTGCGAAGCATAATGTTCATTTTTCTTTTCAATCGCCAACCTCACCTTGTCGTGGAGTGCTTTAACCATCTCAGCCTTTTTTCTTTCCATCTAAACTACTACGTTCATTCACAGGTAAAGGAATTAAATCCAATGGTGTTAGCGGATTAAAACCATAAACAATTTCAAATGGTGAACACGAAGTAGTAGAATGTATAGCCCTATTATATGCAAATTCAATAAATGGCAAATACTCTTCCCAATTTTTCAAATTTTTATTGATTATGGTGCGCAATAATTGAATCATTGTCTTATTTACTACCTCGGTCTGTCCATCGGTCTGTGAGTGACAAGTTGTAGAAAAAAGTAGTTTTGTTCCTAATTTGTTCCACAAGACTCTCCAAAAATGACTAAGGAATTTAACATCCCTATCCGAGACTATACTCTTAGGAACCCCATGTAAGCGCACGACTTCTCGAAAGAAAATTTCAGCTATATTAGTAGCATCATCAGTTTTGTGGCATGGTATGAAACGTGCCATTTTACTAAAGCGATCTACTACCACAAAAATTGAATCTCTTCCCTTCTTAGTCCTAGGTAATCCCAAAACAAAATCCATAGAGATATCGACCCAAGGTTCACTAGGGACGGGTAAAGGCATATATAACCCATGGGGTTTAATCCTAGATTTAGCCTTTTTACAAGTAATGCATCTATTACAAACCCGAACCACATCAATTTTCATTTTAGGCCAATAGAAATGTTCACTTAGGATTTCAATGGTCTTTTTAACTCCAAAATGACCCATTAAGCCTCCACTATGGGCCTCTCTCACAAGTAACTCTCTCATTGTACACCTAGGAACACACAATTTATTTTCTCGAAATAAATAATCATCATGTTTAAAGAACCTATCCACAGCCCCCTTACCACATGATTCATAAATATTAGAAAAGTCCAGGTCATTAGCATACATGTCCTTAATGTATTCAAATCCAAGCAATTTAGAGTTTAAAGAATTTAGAAGAACATACCTTCGAGACAATGCATCTGCCACCACATTTTCCTTACCTTGTTTGTACCGGATGACATAGGGAAATGTTTCGATGAACTCTACCCACCTTGCATGTCTCTTACTCAGCTTAGCTTGTCCCCTCAAATGCTTCAAGGATTCATGATCAGTGTGTATCACGAACTCCCGTGGCCACAAGTAATGTTGCCATGTTTCCAAAGCGCGCACAAGTGAGTATAACTCCTTGTCGTATGTGGAATAATTAAGTGCAGCCCCTTTTAGTTTTTCACTAAAATAGGCGATTGGCCTTTGATCCTGCATTAAAACAGCTCCAATGCCTAGCCCTGAGGCATCACATTCAATCTCAAAAGCCTTGTCAAAGTTAGGAAGTGATAAAACCGGTGCTTCACATAACATATTTTTGATAGTATCAAATGCATGCTCCTGTTCTACACCCAATTTAAACCCTACACTCTTTTTGACAATTTCTGTGAGTGGTGCGGCAATCTTGCTAAAATTTTTAACAAAGCGCCTATAAAAACTAGCCAAGCCATGAAAACTCCTAACATCAGTTATGCTTTTAGGTGTTGGCCACTCTTTAATAGCTTTGACTTTCTCTTCATCTACTTCTATCCCTTTAGCACTAACCACATACCCAAGAAACACAACTTTTTCCATGCAAAAATCACACTTTTTAAAATTAGCAAAAAGTTGCTCTTGTCTTAAAACCACAAGCACACACCTAACATGCTCCACATGCTCATTCAAAGTTTTACTATATATCAAGATATCATCGAAGTAAACTACGACGAATTTACCTATAAATGCACGTAAAACATGATTCATTAAACGCATAAATGTGCTCGGTGCATTAGTAAGTCCAAAAGGCATTACTAACCATTCATACAGTCCATACTTAGTTTTAAAAGCAGTTTTCCACTCGTCTCCTTCTTTCATTCGAATTTGATGATGACCACTCTTAAGGTCAATTTTACTAAATATGCTTGAGCCATGCAATTCATCCAACATATCATCCAACCTAGGAATAGGATGACGATACTTTACCGTTATGTTGTTGATGGCTCTACAATCAACACACATTCTCCACGTCCCGTCCTTCTTCGGCACAAGTAACACGGGTACGGCACATGGACTCATGCTTTCCCTTATGTATCCCTTACTCATTAATTCCTCCACTTGCCTTTGAAGCTCCTTTGTCTCCTCGGGATTACTCCTATAAGCTGGACGGTTTGGAATGACGGCTCCAGGTATAAAATCAATTTGATGTTCAATACCTCGAATGGGTGGTAACCCACTAGGTATGTCATCGGGAAATATATCGTCAAATTCCTGCAATAAAGAAATAGCCAAACTAGGAAGGGATTTGTTAGTTTCATCAAATGCAAGGAATGATTCCTTGTACAGCAGAAGAACCATCGGTCGTTCTTCCATGAATGCCTTTTTGATTTCACTCTTTTTTGCGTAGAAACTCATTTTTCTTTCTTTTCGTGCACTCTTAGCTCCCTCTCCTTTTTCTGAGGTATGTACCCCAACACTCTTTTTTTCTCTCGCCTCTCCTTTTTCTGGAGTCGTGGCTCCAACTCTCTTTTCCTCTCCTTTTTCTGAGGTCGTGGCCTTAACTCTCTTTCTCTCATTTTCCTTCACTCTTTTTTCTTCATCATTTTTCAATTTTATTTGATCTTCATACACTTGTAATGGTGTCAATGGTGCAAGTGTAATGGTTTTTCCCCCTTTGGTAAAGCTATACCTATTTTTATACCCATCATGCGTGACCTTCCTATCATATTGCCAAGGTCTACCCAACAAAATGTGCCCGGCATGCATAGGTACCACATCACACATAACTTCATCCACATAACTACCAATAGAAAAATTCACCAACACCCTCCTATTCACCTTAATTTCTCCACTATCATTTAACCATTGAAGCCTATAAGGTTTATGATGTTTTAACAAAGGTAATCCTAATTTTTCAACAAGTATAGTACTAGCGACGTTAGTGCAACTACCACCATCAATAATCATACTACATACCTTGTTATTTATGCGACATCGTGTATGGAATATGTTCTCCCGTTGTTGCTCCAAATCATCCGTGTTGATTTGAGCGCTAAGAGCTCGCCTTGCCACCAATAACTCGCTATGCTCCCCGGATAACACATCCTCATCATCACATACTTCCTCCAATGCCGGCATATCGCTATAATCCTCTTCCTCACTATCACTCTCCATGGTTCCATCCTTTCGCACAAGTATCACTCGCCTATTAGGACATTGAGATGCCACATGTCCTCTCCCTAAGCATTTGAAGCATTGAATGTCTCTACTCCTAGATGGTTGAGGTTCCCCTTTAGGTACGAATTTACTAGCTTGTTCCTCCTTCCCTTTTGGTGCCTCAAACTTCCCTTTTGGTGCTTCAAACTTTCCTTTAGAAACAGTCCCATCTCCTTTACTATCCCACTTCGGCTTCCAAGAAGAATTAGAACCAAATGGATATCTTGCTGTCCCCTTTTTCTTTATTTGCTTCTCCACCTTTATAGCCATGTGCAACATATCTTCCATCTCCAAATAATGTTGCAATTCAACCACATTAGCTATATCCCTATTCAACCCATTCAAAAATCGAGCCATCGTAGCCTCCCTATCCTCTTCTACATTAGCTCTAATCATCAACATCTCCATCTCCTTATGGTAATCCTCCACACTCCTTGATCCTTGATATAGACTTTGTAATTTTTGATGAAGCTCCCGATGGTAACGACTAGGAACGAACCTCTTTCTCATGATAGCTTTTAATTCATCCCAAGTACTAACGGGTCTCTCGCGATTCCTTCTCCTAGAAGTCACCAATTGATCCCACCAAGTAATAGCGTAATCGGAGAATTCAAGTACAGCTACCTTAACCTTTTTCTCTTCCGAATAAGTGTAGCAATTGAAAATTAATTCCATCTTCTTTTCCCATTCTAGGTATGCTTCCGGATCACTTCTACCCTTGAATGACGGAATTGTCATTTTGATGTTGCTCATACTACCATCCATTCTATCGCCACCAAGATCTCTATCCCTTCTTCCATGTCTAACTACTCTATCCACAATCGCCCCATCGTCAAAATCACTACCTTCTTCATTCTCATCGATCCCCTCCACTCTACGACCTTGCCCACCTTGCCTACGGGCATTAGGCACTTCCAGAGGTTGCTCAAGCCTTTCTAACCTACCTAACACATCCCCAAACAACCGCTCAAACCGTTGTACCATCTCTTCCGTCATGTTGGCTCGATCGTTGTTTTTTGTAGTAGAAGATTGTTCAGACATCCTAAAACTAAATATTATATGCCTCACGTGTATTTCGCTCGTGTATCACTCAAATTTGACTTTTACCCTCTATTGATCTCACCTCTCTGCCTTTTTCCACTCAATAGCTTTCACCCCAATTGGTTCAAAGAACGAACCCGAACTCAAACAAGTTTAAGCCCGAATGATTCAAATTGAGTAAGAGTGAGAATTTATGAATTTGTTGGAAAACTTGAAGAAGACCTTTAGAGATTTGAATTTTGACTCTATAAGGGACTTGACGCTTTTATGGAAATTAAGATTGTTTCAAGAAAATAATTCTTGAAATCAAATATCAGCTATTTTAATTGGACTGAGAATTTTCGTTTTTTTTTCTCGAAAATTCAACTACGAGAAAGACGCAACAAACGAAATTTAATTTGGATAACAAACGAATGAAATAACGACTATTGAATTTTTTGTGACACTTTTCTGGATTAAAGACTCAAAAAACCGGAAGAACACGAAGAACAAGAATAAGAAACTCAAGAAAACAAAAACAAAGATATAACCTTGATTTTTGGAGTCTAAGCTTTGATACCAGATGATGCAAACCACGTAACAATTGTAGCTACGCAACCCACAAATTATTGGAATCGACCCAAGAACGCCAAAGAATCACGATTTAGAGATTGATTCAAATTAATTGAACCAAACAACCAACACAATCAAATGATATGTTGACCTCTTGATCACAATGAAAATAAATCTCACCCAAGATTTGAACAAACAAGAATTAAACTCGCAAGTTCGAATTTTATTCAATGAAGAATAAAGATTGTGAAAGCAAATAGCCTCTCAATTTTAATATCAAAGTTGTCTATTGAATAATGAAAATTACATCCCTATAAATAGGGTCAAAACTAGGTTTAAGAGTTCTAATTAAACAAGGAAACAAATAACTAAAATAAGGAAATAATAAAAAACCCTAATTTACGCGTATGGTGAATTACGGCCATAACCCTTCCCTTTACGGCCGTAACATGGCTTCTGTTTAACAATTATGGCCGTGATATAAATATTTACGGCCGTAAATCTTATTTTCTGAAAATCTTGTTATTGATCCGAGGCTGCGTTACGGCCGTGATAAAAGATTCTTACGGCCGTAAACTCAATTCTTCAAAATTCCTGTTTTTCCACAGTAGACTCGTTACGGCCGTGAGTAATATATGTTACGGCCGTAAATTTAAGATTTCACAATTTTCTTCGACAGCTTGAATGAGGTTGATCCATTCGTCGTTTTGGCTCGATCCCAACATGGAACTTGCTTCTTTCGATGACACGAACAATGTTTTGGCCATTGTTTCTTGAACTAACTTGTCCATTGCTTCCTTGGCCCTCTTTGTCTGCAATCGAGTCATCGGCCCTCCTCGGATCTTCAACGGATCTTTGTGCGGGCTTGTATCCGTGGTCTGGATCACATCATACATGAAAGATGTCCCAAAAATATCACCATATGTACCTTATCTAATATCATCCTGCTAGTGAAGATGTGTGTAATAGTCTTTTGAACAACATGGCAACGAGATGCTAAGTGACACCCAATATGCTGCAGATAACCGTGTCAATATGAACCAGTCCCTACAATAACCTCCAACTGAAGAAAGATATAGTGAGGGGAAGAGTAGTGCTCCACATCATGTGATAAGTATCCTGAGACGATCTACCTGTCCGGACTAACTGCCAAGCAAACTTGATAGTAAACCTACTACCTGATGTATCTATCCACACAATCTGATCTGGGTCATCAAAACATGAAGGAATCTCCCCAATCTGTATCTCCATAAGAGATGGAAGGACCTACAGTAGTCACCCAATGTCCCAACCAGTGTCATCAAAAAATTCATACACCATCTCCGAGGTGTGATGCCTATCTAGGAATAGAGCTATCAAGGTATTGTAACCCATCCTGATGTTGATGTCTGAATCCATTCAAGTTCTCAAGACGTCTTATCTGAATGATAGAAGCATGTATGAAAAGGATAAGTCCACTCCTATCTCGGTTTACCAACTGTCCAGAAACTCCCTCATAGTGATCTAAGCACTCAAGTACTCTCCTGATGGTCTGTTTCTAGTTGTTGGGGAAGATGATCATATCACCAGCAAAAGATAAGGGTGAGACAAGAGTAGTGCTACCATGCATGTAACCCATACTAGGACACTTCTCAAACTGCAACGTGAGTAAACATAAGAAGTAGTCGGAATAAATGATGAAAAGTGATGGCGAGATAGGATCTCCTAGTTGGAGTCCTCGTGAGGATGGAAAAAATAACCGTCCATTCAAGCGTCTCGAGAATAGACACTCAAATACACATCTCCTGATCCTTTCGATACACAACTTATCAAATCTAAAGCTCTGTAGTACAGAATATAAGAAAGTCCATGCAGTCATATACTTTAGCATGTCCAACTTCAGCATAGTATTCCGTCCTTTTACTTTATTATCCAAGTTTTGAAGTGCTCTTGCGCCAATAAGATATTATCCTCAATAATTCTATCATGGGTAAAATCACTCTACTACGGGGAGATAATGTGAGGCAATAAAGTGCTCAATCTGGTGTTCAGTATCTTAGTGATGATCTTATTAAACATCGTACATAGACTAATGGGTTTGTAATCAGTCCATTTACAGGCTCCATCCCTCTTCGACAAAAGAATAATAGAAGTAGCAGCGAAACCTGTGGATAAATGGCCACCTGCGAAGAAATCCAAGAACCCACTAACGACAACATCCTTAATGATATCCCAACACTCCTGAAAGAACCAGGATGAGAAACCTTCTTGTTATGTGACACTATCAGAGTCAATGTTGAACATGGACTCCCATATATCCTGAATCAAAGGGGCGATTTATTGCCATGTTGTCTTCCTCTGTCATAAGCCTCGTATAATATCGGGTGAGATGGGCTCCACAGGTACTGAAGAAAAAGACAAAAGATTCTAGTAGAAATCAATGGACATGGCTTGAATCTCCTCTATAGTAGAGACTACATCCCCTGACTAGTCATGATAGACCTGATACGTGATATGATCTAACACCTCTATACCATTGCATGAAAGTAATGGGTTATGTGGTCCCCCTCACACACCCATATAGAACCGGCTTTCTGCTTCCAGAAGCCCTCCTCAATAGCTAAGGTCGAGTTTAGAGTAGTCTGTGCCTGATGTAGAGAATCAAATTGCTCCGGTGTATGGTCCTGATCATACTTGATCTCGAACTCGTCCACGCTACACTCAGCATCCCTAACCCTTTGGAAGATATCCCGAAATATATGTCGATGCCACCAATGTAGACCCTATTTTAGCTTGAAGAACTTCTCCTAAAGAGCAGTGTTCTAAAACGCGCACACAGTGCGTGCCTCTCGTGCGTCGTTTTGACTAAAAGCGCGAAAAAAATATTTTTCAAAAGTTTATTCTAAAAGCGTGCACAATGCACAAGTAAGCGCGCTTAAGTGCACAATGCTCAAGTTTTTTTCCCCCCTTTTTTAGTTTTACTTATTTAAATAAGGGTAAAATTTAAATAAAATATGAAGGAATTGAAAAACGTTCTTTAGGGCCTGTCGGCTGTAGATTAATTTGGAATCATTACAAAAATTTAATTTACACAATTTTCCATACCAATTTTTAATCATCCACATTTTCTCTCTCCAATTTTTAACCCTTCATCTTACCTAAAAAACATAAATAAATCAACAAATAATTTCAATTCCTTGATTTGACACAAAACATTCCATATTAAATCTAAAAGAACACACATTTAATGTTTTTTAACGCCTACTCCCGCTTAAGCTTGACTCTCGGACTCCACACTTCGTCACGCTTTTTAGAACACTACTAAAGAGTAGCCATCCCCATAAAATGGGTGGGGAGTAACTAGTTTTGAAAGACAAAAGTTAAGAAGTCGTGGTGTCTGATCCAGATGTTGAGGAATTGAAAAAGGCCTAGGCCCCAAGTCATCCTCATCATCCTAATGAAGCATTAGAGGTGCATGACTAGAAGAAGTCCGATTTAAGTGCCTTATCGAAAGCTATGAACAAAAATATGCAGTCGCAGAATTAATGAGGATCCTATCCAATCTCTTCTGAACTCTGTCGTTGGTCCAAGTATACCTGCTACCTGTGAACTCGGAATCCTCCAAAGCACAATCAAGCATCATGTTAGAGAAAGCAGATGTACCCCAGTCCTTAATGTTATGGCCCGTTGATAAGTGTATTTTATACACTTATTTGTATGTTTGAATTAGAATATTATGTTGGCATTTTTGAAAAAATACTATTTAATTTGTGTTTATTTGTTTACTTTTCAGAAAATATCTCAAAAGGTGAAGAATGAAGAAATTGAATGAAGAAATGAACAATTGAATGCTAATTGGAGCTAAATTGAGTAATGGAGGTGTTTATGACATCAACCGGGAATCATGCAAGGAGCCAAAATGAAGAAATTAAGAGTTAGAGAACCCAATTAAAGGAGTTGAGAATTGAAATAAATTTGAATCACCTCAAGATGATAAGATAATAGAAAGATATGATCGAAAAATTGAACGGTGTGCAGATATCAAAAAAGACTCGAGCCCAGGTTTCACAATTTGCTTTCCTTTTTCGATTAGGTCTCTTTTCCAACTATAATTACAACCTATTGGCAATAAATCTGGACCTTTCCTCACCTAAGAATAAGCCAAAACTCAGATTTTTATATCAAATTCTTGGGAAATCAAGCATAGTAAAGCGGCGAGAGTTCGAGATCGCATGAAGAATTGAAACTTGGTGCATGCTTTCCATTCTTTTATGTTATTTTCAATAAATGCTATATTTTATTTTTTATTTTGTTTAAACATGATGTGTAATTAAATTTCAATGTTCGGATGAACAACGTAGCCTAATTATATTATTTTAATTTCAAATTTCATTGTTTTAATTATTCATTGCATGCAGGGGCGGACCCATTAAGGGTCCCGTGGGTGCCACCGCCCCTGGATCTAGTCCAAACGATTTTTTGGCCCATTTTAACTTTTAAACATGCTTCAGCCTTCTTTTTTTGGTTGAGAAATTCCTCCCAGCCTTTTTACACAGTAGCCCAAATCCAATACGTTCATTCTCTTCTTTCATCTCAACAAGCGATTCCTCCCACTGTACTTGCGACTGCGCCTCACCCTCATCAATCTGATCGTCCCCAACAACACTCACCATTGCTCCACCGTCCACCGAGTACCGACCAACATGCCACCGTCAGTCCGCCACCACGCACGGCATCGCAACATCGCTTGAAGCCTCGAACGTACTGTAAGTGCATAAGCAGATTTCTTGAAAAAAAAAAAATTAAGATTCTTTTCTTGGATAATTGGATTAATTAATTTAAGAACCTACTGTAACTAAGCATATTTTTTGGGTTGTGTTTTCTGATAATGATATAGTGATTTCTGATTTGGATTTCCATTTTCCAATCAAATTGTATATTTGTATTGTTCATTATTTAATTAGTTTTTAAAATTGTAACTTCCATTCCTGTCTTCATTTTTTCTGACACAGACTTATAGTAAAAATTCTTTTGTTTTCGAAGATGGACATTAATTTCAGAATGAATATATACAATTATATTGTTTTGATTTGATTTTTCATTTTAAGTATTAATTTATATTTAAGTTTTTTGTTTGATTGCTGTGAGAGAAGATGAGGGGAGAATTAAGTCATGATTATTGATTCATTGTCATTGAAGGGGATTTACATGCCAGCCTTATCTGATTTGTATTGTGTTGGAAGAAATGTTGAGATATTTTAACGAACGTCTCAAGATTCTATTGAAGAAAATGTTTAGGCAAAGAAATTATTTTTTAAATTATTCAATGTCGCCCCCACTGGACTGAAATCCTGGGTCCGCCCCTGGTTGCATGTGTTGATTTATTATTGTATTTAATGCGTGAATTAATTGGCCACTAATTCATGATTTATTGAGTTATTTGCATAATCTGAGAGGTGAGTTAATAAGTTAGATCAAGGTAATAAATTCGGTAATTGGATAAGAGATAGAGATATACTTTTGTTATTATTGCGGTCGTGTATGAATTCTTATGTGTTATGCATCTAGATAAGGAATAATTCGGACCATATGTAGAGATACATATATGACTTATTTAGGAAGAATTGATATGAACTCGAGAGAGGAATTTAAATATAGTGAATTCGACTGAATGCATATTTAGGAAATAAAACTGGAATTGGGGTTAATTTAATTGGTTAGGTGAAATCGTGAATCTCAACTACTTTACAATCGTATTTAAAAAAAAAAAATTTGCAATTTAATTCTTTAGCATATTTCTGAGTTTTAGTTTTAAAACATCAAACAAAATTCATTTGTTCAAATAGAGTTTAGAACTAAAATATTTTGATACTTAATAGTAATCCTTGTGGGAACGATATTCTAGACTCGTACACTTGCGGATATATTTTGTATCGCAAAATAAGTAAACACCCGTACACTTACCACCATCATGAACAATAATGTTAAAGTCTCCCCCAATTATCTTTGGGTCGTCCACACTAAGAGGTATGTGGTGAAGATCATCCCTGTATAAGTAGCACAAACACGAGTCAGATAAATAGCCCGTAATAGTTTATGATCCTCAATTCTAACGTGAAGATACTGGAGATGATCATCTACTGTGGTAAAGTAGTCACAAAATTCCTAAAATCCCAAATCTTTTCAAATGAATTTGATGTCCCAAAATCAAAATCTAGCGAACATCGAATTTAGTCAAACATCTCCTGAGAACAAAAGGATTCAAGATGACCAATGACCATCTCTTAGTCTTCATACGAGTAGTAGGAAATTTGGTGTAAGGAGATCGTGGGTTTTTTCTTCGAGTGACAGGAGTAACCATCATCATTTATCCCCGAATGAGGATAGCCAAAACATCAGTAGAAGATCTATGAAAAGTTCCCGGTTGATAAAGCTCTAGATGAGCAATACTCTCCAAGTCAGACTGAATCCCAGAGTCAGTATGAATAAATTTAGGTGTGGACCTGGCTAAAATTTATATATCCATAAGTGTAGGATCCCGATGCGGTTGAGAGTCCTGCTGCCTCAGAATAATATTCTCAATCATCTTATCAGAAAAATAAGCTGGAGCAATACTGAAAGCGAGATAGCCACCTGGGTGGTGTCATTGTAAAGGACATGTGTTGCTAAAATGGTTGACCAACTGGTCGAACAAGTGCTAAAGGATAATAATGATGGGTGGCAATTTGAGCAGAAGATTGAGAAATGACTGACTGACTGAACTGTAACTGGCAGAGCAGAAGACTAAATACTAACTGGTTGCACTATTAGTGTCTGAGCTGATCGCTGAGTGCTGACAAGATGAGGGAAAATGTGAGGACCTACTGAACATAGAACTGCAGCAATGGTAGTGCAAGCTACAAGAGTATTGACTGCAAAAGGAGTCACCGTAGGTAAGGACAGTTGAGAAGAATGTTCTAATTAACTGGGTCCCTCTGTCTCATAGCTATTCTAGGAATCTGCACCCACTTCTTGGGTGGCTCATCAATCAGTTTCCCTTTTTCCTTAGCCCTGTGAACAAGCTTCGGAGTGGGGTCAGAAGAAGTAGGAACCATAGGGACTGGAACGTTAAGCTAAGTTGGGGATACAATAGTAATAAATAGCTGATCTAGTGTAGATTTAGGAGGCCTCTCCATCAAACAATGATCATCAATGTGGCCTAAATGTCTAAATCTGTGACAAAACTCTTGTTTCTTATCATATAGAACAGGCTGCTAATATCCTGTATATTTTTTCCTCTAAATCCACACACGATTAGGAAGCACATAATCAAGATCTACCTCAATACAAACCCTAGCATCACTTGGTGTTTGTAAGTCAGTGGTAGCTTCATCAATGCATAGTGGGACCCCCTATGGCCCGAGAAAGTACAAACAAGAAACCTTTCATACGAAAATAAATAGGCAGTAATGGGAAAGACACCCAAACAGGGAGAATATGGGTCTTATGTAGAGGGTTAAACCCAGGAGTCCATTTGATGGCCCTAGTGGGACATCCATCAATATACCACGATGGCTTAAGAAACATCCGTGCATAATCATCCTCGTGTGTCAAGTGTATGAGGATATTGTATGCATCAATAAAACCAATAGAAAAATCACCACAAAATCCAAATTTTAGAAAGCTCTCACGTACCTTATTTATAGGTGGCTTGCGGTGAGTAAATTTTCCAACGTGTGCGAACTTGTATTGCTTAGAAATAAATTCCTCATCCTCGCTAAAATCAATGATATGTTCATTCAAGTGTAAGAAAATTTCATTAGCATCATATCTGTGCAACGCGAAATTCTGAGGAGCCTGTGACTGAGGCAAATGACTTGTTTTGACTCCTCTCAATTTGAGTAATGGCAGGTTTAGGTGGTTTGCGGTGAGTAAATTTTCCAACGTGTGTGAACTTGTATTACTTGGAAATAAATTCCTCATCCTCCTTGCTAAAATCAATGACATGTTCATTCAAGTGTAAGAGAATTTCATTAGCATCATATCTGTGCAACGCAAAATTCCGAGGAGCCTGTGACTGAGGCAAATGACTTGTTTTGACTCCTCTCAATTTGAGTAATGGCAGGTTTTACTGAAATTGCACCAACATAGGATAACTTACTCGGGGCCTGGGTCCTTGTAGGAAGCAAGTCAATAACATAAGACGTGATAGCAACAGAAGGTGGGGCAATACGTGGAGGGGTGTGCTGCCCACGTATAGTAGCCCAACGTTGATCCCAAAGGGTGGAACAATATCCAAAGTAGTATTACCCTTTTTCATAAAATTCAAAAGAGTGTTACCAAGGGTTTTTGATGGTTTTGAGGTGACTGGGATTGGTTTCAGAATCTAATTCGAGCATAAGCAACTGAATTTCTAGCCTCGATTTGCGTGCACAATGGGACTCTTCCTAATGCAATGCAATGGAATTGAGAGAGATGGAAGTCAAAGCGAAGGTTTGGAGGTGTTCTAGAGCTGATGAAGGGGATCTCATAATCAGATTCGTAACAGAAAGCGCAGACATCGATGTCTTGATTTGCGTGCTTGAAGGCACAAATCCCAAGGTAAACTTACCATTAATATTTGACGGGACGGGGATCATCCAAAGGTACTTTGGGTGTTCTAAGTCCAATGGTGATATTGTCTTGTCTAAAATATGTCCAGAAATAGTAGAACTATTGACCTCGATTTGCATGCCATAATGCATGATTCCCAAGGTGTCGCTGACGGATTAAATGGTCGGGGAGGATGTCATATCAAGGTTTTTTAGGTGCTCTAGAGAATTGGAATGGTTATTAAAGTCAAAATCATAGCGGAAGTCGTCATCTTGAAATTCATGTCAAAGTTAACATTTTCCAATGTGGTATTCCTCTCAAAATTGGACGAATCCTTTTAAAATGTGTGATTGAAAATGAGTTTAGAGAGAAATAATTAGTTTTAAGAAATGAATATTCTATTATAAACTAGAGAAAAAAATAAAGAAGAGTAAATAAGTGAATAGAATTGTATTTTATTAAGAACCGATTCAGATATATATAGGGAAGAATTGGGGATACACAAGGTAATAATATCTAAAGATGCAGGGGTTTAAAAGTCATTCACTAATACATATAATATTTTTAACACTTCCCCCTTGAATGATAAAATATCTGCCTCTTTAAAACTTTGTTTGATAAAAACATGATATGACAAAAATATCAAATGAAGGAAAAAGTTTACAGTTATTTTGGAGTATGAAAATAAATACAGCCTCATTAAAACCTTGCATAGAAAATTTTGTGGGACAAAACCTAATCAAATAAAAAAGAGTACAGCTACTCCCTCTGATGTTGATCACATAAACAATTAAGTCGACGCATTCCAATCTCGTGAACCAATTTCTTCAATGTCGATGTTGGCAATAATTTTGTGAATAAATCAACTTTATTGTCACTTGAGCGAATTTGTTGAATATCGATGTCACGAATATTCTGAAATATGTATTTATTAGAGTCCTTCATCAATACGTCATAACCACTGCATCATTAAAAGTCTTGCCAGAAAAAACATGTGCAACAAAACCACAGATAAGGAAAAAATAGTACAACGCATATTAGCTCCCCCTCATGGGAACATTACAATTATATTGATATTGCGTATCATTATTTTAACTGTAAATTGACACAATATCGAATTTGTTCACCAAACATGTATAAATAGCTCATATATCATATTATTTATTCTTCGAATATAAATTCTATTAGTACTTTGAACTTAAAGAACTATATCATATTTTCAGTCATTCCAACATGTTGCATTGAGCCGTATTCTAAAATCAATATTCATCAATACATTTAATGTAGTTGTCAAATGTAAAAGTTACTTATTCACTTCAGGTAAACAATTAACTTATCCACTTTAGGTGAATACCATGAAGTTGCATCTTGAAAATCAACTACAAGGTTTTTCTAATATAATTAACAATAATGGTACACCTCGATTTTAATTTCTATCATATTATCTTATAGGTTATTTGTACCGTTCTTCATATAATTTCATTTTACATGCCAGATAACTTTCCATTCGAAAATGATTCTATTATAGGAATATGAAATCTTCAATGATTATGCTTATATTTCAGACATCTTTTATATCTCAATTGTCAAATGATAGGAGTATAAAAAATCATTTAAATACATATTATTTCTCACAAATATAATATGTAATCATTTCACTTAAAATCTCAATGTATCGAGATCAATTGATACGTCAAAAATACTTGAGAATAAGACATTTTGATCTCACTCATTGATATATCGAAGAGCTCAAGTTAGTTATTAGGTTATAATTTCATCCAACACACGTCATGCCAATTATTTTAAAAATTTTGTGTGCAACAAGTCATATTTTACGACTATATAATATTTTCTCATTTGTACAAATACTGAATGACTTTACAATTTTAAGTATCTTGGACTACAAGTCCTACAACAATTATACATATACTAGGATTTTATCTTTGACCAAATTTTATTGGATTCATCATCCACGTTTTCATAATAGGTTTCTGTATTATATGTTGTTAGCTTTTATTTCACGATTCCATATCATCTCAATATATATATATGATGTGATCCAGACTACGAATACAAGCTCGAGAAAAGATCCATTGATCGTAGAGGAAGGTCCAATGACTTTGTTGCGAACAAAGAGGGTTAAAAAAGTGATGGATCGACTTGTGTAAGAAATGATGGACAAGAAACGATATTGGCAAGAAAATGAGCAAGTCTCGTATTAGGCTCGGATCATGAAGCAATTTGGAGGAACTTGATTCAAGTAGTCGAAGAAGTTGTGTAAGAAATGATGGACAAGAAACGATATTGGCAAGAAAATGAGCAAGTCTCGTATTAGGCTCGGATCATGAAGCAATTTGGAGCAACTTGATTCAAGTAGTCGAAGAAGTAGTCCAAATTGAACAAACAATCGGCCATTCAGAGTGCTAGGTGATCAACCTTGTGTCAATTTCAATTACTAAGACCAAAAATTGTTTCCAAGTGATCGCGTCTCCTACTACCAAGTGATCATTTAGTTGCTCAATTCCAGGGTTTTCCAAATTTTATTTATTTTTCCATTTTATGTATTATTACGCTTTGTGCGGCTACGACTCTAGTTCAACCCTTATTGCTATAATAGAGTTTATTTTATTTATTTCCTAATTATATTAGGATTTGTTTTATTTAATTCCTAATTAGAATAGATTTTTATATAGTTTCCTAAGTAGAATATGATTCTATTTTATAGCCTATATAAAGGCCTCTTCTTTGTAATTTTAAAAACCAACTTTGATGTTATAATTCGAGAGGTGTGATTGTTTTCAACCTTTGATCTTCATCGAACTAATTTCGAACATATCAAGATTTATGTTGTTGTGACATTCAAAAAATTTTAGGTGAGATTTTTAAATCTCGTGATAAAGAGGTCAACATATTGTCAACGATTGTTGGTTGTTTTATTCAATATTTTTTAATCAAACTCCAAAATTTGATCAATTGGCTTTCTTGGGTTGTGACTCAGCCTCATGTGGGTTTCATAACTACAATTGTCATGTGACTTCAAATCAATTGGTATCTAGGGATGTCAACGAGTCGAGCCGGCGCCGAGCCAAAGATCAAGGCTCGAACTTGGCTCGAGCTTTTTGGGGTTAAGCTTTTTTTGGCCCGAGCCGAGCTAAAGCTCGTCCCCAAAAATAAGGCTCGACTCGAGCTTTTTCCGAGCCGAGCCAAGTCCCGAGCTTTTACTTTTTTTCTTATTTTTATAGAAAAAATTCATAAAAATTTATTAGAAATGTGTATATATAGCAAGTTGAGTCGAACTCGTGGTCGAAATTCATTGTTCAAGCTCTTATCGAGCTTTTTTAGCGGGTTTTTTTTGGCTCGAGCCGAGCTTATCCAAAGCCCGTCTCTCAAAAAAACATCGGCTCGAGCTTTGGCTCGAAATCTTGAGCCGCGAGCCGAGCTTAGCCCGAGCGGCCCGAGCCGACGAGCCGTTTTGCCATCCCTATTCTAAGGATCCAAAAATCAAGGTTATATCATTCTTTTATTGTTTAAGTCTTTTGATTTCTCTTTCGTCGTGTTCTTTGCGTTCTTTGTCCTTTGAATCTTCGATCCAGAAAATTATCAAATAAATCCAAAAGTTGTTATTGTGCTCATTTAGCGTCCAAATTAATTTTCATTTATTTTGCTGGTTTCGTAGTTGAATTTTTGAGCAAAAAAATCTTGATTTAAAAAAAAAAAAAAAAATCATTATTATTCCTAAAATTACCAGCAGTAAACAATTTTCAATTTTTTTAGTTAAAAAAAAATCAATAACCACTTTCCAATTGTCAAAAAACTTTTCTTTCCAATTCCTGTATTGAGTCTTCTAAGTTACCAACTTCTCACTCATATCTTAGTTTGAGTTCTTCGAGAATAAGACTTGGATGAGTTAAAATCCGTTCTTAGAAGCACTTTAACGAAATCAACTAAGTGGGAAAAGGTAAGAGTGGTGAGACTAATAGATGAAAAAAGTCAAATTTGAGTGCTACATGAGCGTAAACACGTGAGGCATATATTACTTAGATTTAGGTTGTAAGATGATTCTACTTCAAATAGGAAAAATAATCATGTCAACATTTCAGAGGAGCTTTAGCAACGGTTCAAGCAGTTGTTTGGAGAAGTGAAGTATAGGTTGGATAGGGCAAGAGGTGTGGATGGAGGGGCAAGACCCATTACTTACTAATTTACGTAGGGAACAACCTAAGGTAGCGCCCAACACAAGGAGGTAAATTGGGCAGGGGGTGGAGAATCATTATGAATATGGAGAGGTTAGTGATATTTATGAGGGAACATTAATGGATGACGAGTTAGGAGAAAATGAGGGATAGAGGAGTTAGGCATGAAATGAGGGGTAGAAATCTTGTGGGAAATGGAGTTGATAGTAGCATGGGGACGGAACACGTTGCTTCTCATTGAAGAGTAATGTATTTGTGAGATAATGGAGAGCTAGATAGCGATAGTGAGGAGGACTATAGTGACATACCAGATTTGGAAGAGGTTAGTGATGTTGGGAAGGTGGAGTATGCAGTGGGCGAGCTTTGGTTTCACGACGAGCTCTTAATGCTCAAATCAAGAAGGATGACTTGGAGCAACAAAGGGAGAACATATTTCATATGAGGTGCCACATCAGTACCAAGGTATATAGCAAGATTATTGAAGGAGTAATTGTACTAATGTGGCTAGCACTACACTTATTGAAAAATTAAGATTAACCTTGTTAAAAAATCATAAACCTTATATGCTTCAATGGTTGAATGATTGTTGATAGATTAAGATAAATAGGAGGGTGTTAGTGTGAGTTTTTCAATTGGTAGCTATCATGATGAAGTGATGTGCGATGTAGATCCTATGCATATCGGACACATTTTTTTTGATAGGCCATGGTAATATAATAGGAAAGTGGTGCATGATGGGTACAAAAATAGTTATAGATTTACAAAGGGTGGAAAGTCTATTACCATTGCACCATTAACACTAGCACAAGTGTATGAAGACCAAATCTAATTGAAAAAAAGAGAGAGAAATGACCGAGAGAAATAGAGAAAGAAAGAGTTGAGACCACGAGCTCAGAAAATGGGATGAAAGTGACAAAAAGAGAGTTGGGTCCATGACTTTATAAAAAAGAGATAAAGGTGAAAACAAAGGATTGGAGTTCATACCTCAAAAAATGAGAGGAAGTGAAGATGGTCAGAAAAGAAAAGAAAAAATGAGTTTCTTTGTGAAAGGGAGTGAGATCGGGAGGACTTTCATGGACAACCAACCAATAATTTTGTTAGTTTACAAAGACTCATTCCTTACATTTGATGAAAACTAATAAATATTTCCCTAGTTTGGCTACTTCTTTATTGCAAGAATTTGAAGATGTGTTCCTGAAGAACATGCTTAGTAGGTTACCACCCAACCATGAGTCCTTGAAACCTTTGAGAGGTCAATGTAAGCTAAACAAGAGACATGAAATATGGATGGATTCATAGAGACATTCCCATATATAAGAAAAACATGTTAAGGACATGCTAATGATCCAGATTTTGCTAATCTATATGAATCATGTGGTAAGGGAGTTATGGATAGGTTCTTTAGACATGATGGTTATCTATTTCGGGAGAATAAATTGTGTATTCCTAAATGTTCAATGAGAGTATTGTTAGTAAGAGAAGCACATAGTATGGGTCTAATAGGACATTTTGGGATTAAAAAGACCCTAGAAATACAAAGTGGACATTTTTATTGGCGTAAGATGAAAATTGATGTTGATAGGGTTTGTAGTAGATGCATCACTTGCAACAATGCTCAGTATAAGGTTTTACCTCAAGGATTGTATGCATCTTTGCCTATTTCTAATAAGCTTTGGGTTGGTATTTCTATGGATTTTGTATTGGGTTTACCAAGAACTAATAAAAAAAGAGATTCCAAATTTTTTGTGGTAGATAGATTTATTAAGATGTCACATTTCATTCCATGTCATAAAAATGATGTTGCCACCAATACAGTGGATCTATTGTTTAAAGAACTAGTGCGCTTACATGGAATTCCTAGGAGTATTGTCTCGGTTTGAGATGTCAAATTCCTTAGTTACCTTTGAAGATTTTTGTAGAACAAGTTAGGTGCTAAGTCACTATTTTCTACTACTTGTCACCCACAAACCAATGGACAAATCGAGATGGTTAATAGGAACATGATACAATTGTTGAGCACCATAGTCAATCAAAATTTGAAGATTTGGGAAGAGTGTTTACCGTTCATTGAATTTGCATACAATAGGGTCACGCATTTGATTACTTCTTGTTCACCATTTGAAATTGTTTTAATCCATTAATACCTTTGGATTTGATTCATTTACCTATTAATGAACGTGGTAGCTTAAATGGAAAGAAAAAGGTTGAATTGGTGAAAAGTCAAATATTGTAAGCTTAACTTTAAATGGATGATTGAGATCTCTGTTCTAAAAAACTCGTTTACGCTTACGCTTATGCGCGCTTAAGTTTGAAGCTTGGCCTCCACGCTTCGAGCTTTACCTGCGCTTTGCTCGCGCATTGTCATGCTTTTTCGTGCTTAGACGCGCTTAAACTTGAAGCACGACTTCGTCGCTTCGTCACGCTTTACGCTTTTTAGAACACTGATTGAAATTGAGTACTGTCGAAAAATGAGAAAATTTTAATGAAATCCGAACAAGGGCATTAATGTAGTATCCTGCAAAACTGGCTTATAAGATTAGGTTTTTCAGTTACATTTTTTTACACAAATACAGATTGGAAATGAGAATATTGCTTAAATTTACATTTGTCATCGCATTTCTTAAGGAAAAAAAAAAAAAGAATATATGTTCTATTTTCTTTCCTTAATTCCCACAATTCTTGGCCTACTGTGTTCTTGATCTTAGTGAAATAATGCAAGGAAAGATGCCAACACCACTGTCAACCCAAAGGAAGCACCGGTTCGCTTTCCCGCGGCATTTTCTGGCTTATCATCTGCCGCCGGCTTATCATCCGAATCTGCTGTTGGGGCATCTGCAGAAGGACCATCAGACGGTGCAGGAGTGTCAGCAGTGGGACCATCAGCTGTAGGACCATCAGACGGTGCAGGAGCATCAGCGGTAGTATCATCAGACGGTGCAGGGGCATCAGCAGGAGGGGGAGTTTTTTTCTTGTGGGCAGGGGGGGGACCTGGGGCGCTCGCCTTTGGTGGTGAAGCAATTGGCCTTAAGCTGCCGTCCATTCCAGGGGCCACAATGGGTTGAGTAACACTGAGGACAGAAATGTTGTATGGTAGTGCAGCGACAGATCCCAACAATTTTGTGTCTTGCGCGGCGCCCTTGACGGCGGAGCCAAACACAATGCTTCCATCATTCTTGTGGCTGACATCCAAAAACCCTTGTTCCTATAAAATTTCACATTGGTTAAATATGACATATCGAAGACTCGATAGGAAATTGGAGCTCAAAAAGCTTAAATATGCATTCAAGATTCATGTTGTCAAAAAAGTAGGCACCTGTAGATATTAAGGATAAAACTTTACTTTGGTTATTTATGAAAACAAGAATCAACATATATATATATATATATATAGGAATGATCATCTGACCACCGTGAGCAGTTGTTAATATATCTCTGTACACGTGTCAGTATCACACCCATCGTGGGCATATTAACACCTGCCCATACGATCATTTCCGCATATATATATATATATATATATAAACACTTCTAAGACTAGATACCTCAGACGCAACGCCGGTAGTTTGGTAAAGGGTGGTGAGGACAGATTTGTTTTTCATTTTCTGAAGTTTCAAGATATCATAATAATCCAACACCACATGGTTGCTCAGGACACCCTTCTGGACCTCCTCCGGCTTGCTTGAAAGATCTCCGAGCGCGTCATTGGACACCACCAAGACGGTGATGGTTTTCCGACTGTTGATTTCACTTGAGAGTTCAGTTTTGGTCAAAAGATCGTTAAAGTTGCTGAACTCGGGGTATCTTCCGAGGAGCCTAGTGATGTTGAAGGCAGCGGTGGTGGAGACAAGAAGGAAGCAACTTAGGAGAATGAAGGTGGCAGAGCGCAGAGAATGACTCATTTTTGCTTGGATTGATGATCAAGCTAATCCCTAGCAAAAAAAAGTCTTATTTCCTGCAAACAGAAATCTTTTTTTTACTTTTTCTGATGATAAGATTTGGAGAAGAAGACAATATATAGAGGAGGAGATTTAGACTCATGGATGAGAGGAAAAATCTCTCTTCCATGCACGAATGGATTAGAATTTGTGGTTGATTAAAGTACTGATTCTATGTTTCTTGACGGAGGAAATGGGATCCTACATTTTGGGAATTGGCATAGGGAATCTAGGAGCAAGAAATGTTTGTCGAATGTGTTGTATTTTTTCTCTCACGTTTCTCTTGAAAGTATAATAATGAAAACAACACATAATGTAAAGATACAATTTCAAAATTAACAAATTTAAAAATTTATTTCAAAAATGGGGTAGCAATTAAATATATTTTACTAATTAATAAGTTAAAGTCACAATAGCTTACAATTTATGGTCACTGCGTCACATATCAAACTTATATGTTACAAATTATGCATTTTATAGATCACAATTTATTTATCAATCACAAATTATCAAATTAATTATACCTCAATCACAAATTACAAAATTTATAGTTCACAGCTTAATTCTAGATAAGATATTATCATATTAATCGACCACGACTTATTTTTCGTTCACAAATTACAATTCATCAAAACACTATCAAACAGTAAGAATTTCGGATCTTGTCGGGTTTGGATCAGATCAAATTGAAACAAACATTAGTTTTTCGTTATATATTTTTGTTAACGACAAGTCAATACATATTTCATAAAACAACTAATATAATATCTAATCTAATTCATACAACTAAACAATACATATATAGAGAATTAAAGACTTTGTTTTTATATTTAGATTTAGTAATTAAATTTTTTATAAAAATTTTTTAACGTTCTAAAATCAGATCTGTTGATCCACGAATCTGTTGATATGAGAACAAAAATACTATTTGTAGGTAAGTTTAAGTCTTGTTTATCAATGCTGGAAATTGACATTGGTTAAATTCTTTTACAGGTACTAAGGGCAATAATGATGGATCAGCAAAAATGTTCACTTCTGCAACTGAGAGGATAACTGCATTTGAGAACCTAGGTAAAGATTGAAATTGACGCATTTCAAAAATACATCTCTTTAAGGGTATTTTGGTATTTTTGCTTAGACTCAATTCAGTTGGAAATGGATGGTTGATTTGACGATCCCTGATTGGTTGATGAGCCTTGGCTTGATGCTAAGAATTAAACTCGATTTTCTAAATGGCCTTTGGCCTTTCACATGCAAGTCAGTTCATTTCTTCCAAATTAGACTTTTGAAGTGTCCAGGATTTTTCTCAAAGGTGTAGTCCACACCTTAGGGGCTCCACCTGTCCTACCCTGAACCTTGATGAAAGAGATAAATCGCAGAATATGACTTCAATTTCAAGGGTACAGGGTGGGAGACTTGTTTTTTGACTTCGCTTACCAAGGGTATCATCCATATTTCAGGATTCGAACCCTTGTCACGAAAACTGCAAGCTAGGCTGAAGACTTTCTACCTCCCCCTTTCACCACTTGAAGATGTACCCTGAGGGCGTGTCTAGGATTTTTCTCTCTTCTTCGTCTTTCAGATTCCTTATTGTTCTTGAAAAATCTCTAAAAAGGGGTTATTTTAATCCCTTTTAAAATCATCTTGCTACAGTTTTTTTGAAACCTAAAAATAGAGGCTCAAGGTTGAGTAATTTTTCATAGTTCTGTAGTTTTTGCGATTTCTTGGTTGAGTCAAGTTTTGGGATATTTGTTTAGATCTGTTAATGAAATTGATTTTCATTTTGAGATTGGTTGGATTTTTACGGTTGTCCCAGAGGTATTTGTTGCACATATTGAAAAGTTGATTCCTGAGCCAACTTGATTCTTTCATATGTTTCATATCTGGTTATTTCTGTTGATGTTTCTTTTTGTTTAGATTCATTATTTTGTATTGTGTATTCCCATGTTTATGCATGTTCTTTAAAACTTTTTTTTTTTTTTAATTATTTTTAACCGCTCATTTTTTTAATAAAATAATTTTGTATCCATAAGTTTTCAACTTTTGATCATATATCCTCCAAAATGAATTATATTTAATAAAATATATTATAAAAATCTACATCAATCGAACCTTTAAGGTAAAAGTATCAAGATGGACGGGTCAATCAGATCCGTGAAAATCGGCCCGGATCGACCTGGAATCACGGCCCGACCCATGATCCATGCGAGCGGTTCACGGGTCAAGAAGTTATGAACCGCAAGTTTCGTGGATCAAAACCTTCGCGGACTGCGGTTAACCCGCTAACCAGTGAAAAAAAAAACATTTTTATTAAATATGGTAACATTGAAAATCTTCCTTCTTCTACAAATTCAAATATAATTTTAAAGCAAAATCTTTTTTTTTTCCTCCCTAATAGCTAAAAAACGTAATGTTCTTTGATAATAGTAATTAGTAGGTCTCGGCAAAAGAACCGGAACCAACGGCTCGATTCGATTCTTTCAAAATTTTAAACGATTCTGATTGTAAAAATTAAGAACCATTCGGTTCCGATTATGGTTCATTTCTTGGTTCAGAACCAGAACCAAGAAACAGAATTCATAGTTTAAAACACGATTTTTTTTAATTTTTAAAAATATAAATTTAAAAAAAAATCATTAATTCTTAATCTTAATTCATGTTATCCGGTCCATTAGTCATTATCAATTACCCAACAACTATTGACTTATTCAACATTACAATAACTTTAAGCAAAACAAGTCATAAACAAAAAAACATAACTCAAAAATCATTTTTCTTTCACTAGATTAATTAAAAACACATTTAACATTTAATTGTTATTTGTTTATATTTTATTTAAAATCGCAAATTTAGAAGTAATTCATGTAACATAAAATATAAATTTAAATTCTATGTAAACATTTTATGGTATAAAGATTAATTTATCATTTTATTCATTTTGTATTTAGAAATGTGACAAAAAGAATTGCTATAAATATGAAGAAAATCTATATTTTTATTCATAAGGGCCAAACCATAATGAACCGCGATCGGCGTAGGCTCGACCCGGATGGGCCAGCGAGCGGACCTGTGATGTAGTTCGAAATTTGTGGTCTGACCTGGAACCCACAGCGGGCGGGTTTTTTTAAACTGATCGTTATCAGACCTTTATGTTGACGGACCGATCCGACTCGAACCACCGATTACTTTCCAACTAATGATTTTGTAGTTCACTTCATTAATTGTTACAACACCGGCCAATTACTAGTCCATAAAGTTATTAAAAACATATTTTTCCACAAAAAGCGACTCATAATTCCCTATACTAAAGTTCATAATGTTTCTTTCTGTTATAAATAATGTATATATGTGAATGACATTACCATTATATCCCTGTAAACTTTACAATATTACGATTGTGCCATTGTCCACTCCTATAAATAGGAGCCTATACTTACCAATTTATTACACCAATTCTTGAAGAGAAATTCTCTCCTCTAAACTCTCTCCATTTCTCTCTCTATGTTGTTCTTATGATTTCGATGATTTTATAACACGTTATCAGCACGAGTCTCTAACCAATTGAGTAATAACGGGAGTATGCTCTACAGTTGCATCTAAATGATGAGCCTCTGTATCAGAAACCTGATTATTACTAACCAATGTTTCCTTTTCTCTCAAACTGAAAAAGAATGATTCTGGCCGATCCAAATATCCGATCGACGATCGGCCACCGCCATCAGAACGGGCTTGTCAAGGAGAAGACTCGCCTAAAATTTGGCGCAGAACCAACGGCTGAAACAAAAGATATCGACCGAAGAAGAAAATCTGAAAAACTGTGCAAAAACAGATATCTGACCGAAAATTGAAATGCTTATTCCGGACGATTCTGAACTCCGATCGACGATCGGCCAGCGGCATATCAACGGGTTTTTCTAGGAGAAGACTCGACTGAAATTTGGCGCAAATCCAACGGTTAAAACGGAAGTTATTGTCCGGAGAAGAAGATGCTGGCGGACTGAAAAATGATGATTCCGGCCAAACGGTTGATCTTTTGGAAAATCGGAGACCACCGGCATGTTCAGGACGCCGAGGCACATATTATGGTGATGGGTTAATTTTTCCGATCACCGGCGCGTGGCGGCCGGCGGCGGCCGGCGGCGGCGGCGCGTGGCGGATCCGGCGATGACGAAAGGCAGTTTGTCCGTTTTGATGAATTGGATTTTTCTATGATCTTATTTTTCTGTTTTGTGCAGTTTTTAAAATATTCCGGCGGTCGAACATGGCGGTTTTCTTAAAAACTGTTTTTGGAGCAATCCTGACGAGATTTTGAACTTCGGACCAAAAGTAAGTTTGTTCTAAATTAAATTTTAAACCTATTGACGGTTTCAATTTATTCATATGAGCAATATATTAAAATATGGACGATTTTGCCCTTAATAATACATACAAGTATAATAATCGTAAATTAACGATTAATATGTGATCAATTGAATTATATTATACTGCCACCTACATGGTTGGTTTTACCACCTACATGGTTGGCTTTACCCGGTTTAATTATTTCATTATGTCGATTCCGCCTATATGGCCGGTTTAATTGTTTCATCTCGTTGATACCGTCTATATGGCTGGTTTAATTATTTCATCACGTTGACACCGCCTATATGGTCGGTATATCAATTGAATACATATAAACACCTCAGTTGTTGGTTAATTCTAACATATTAGAGGGTTGTTGTCAACATATATACTTGGTGGTATAACCCCAGTATCGTTATTGTTAATATATATATACAATATTATTGTTATTTGATACTTCATTAAATGATACCAGAAGTTATCAATACTAAAGTTAGAAAATATTTTATCAAATGATACCAGAAGTTATCATTACCAAAAGGTTGATAAATATTAATAAAATGTTTTATCCAATGGTACCAGAAGTTACCAATATCTGAATTTGAATGGGTGGATGAAAATTATTCAACAAGAGAATGTTGATGTATGATAAGATAATATCACATGATAGCACGGATATAGCTAATGTGAAAATAATCTCATCAGTATTATGAGATGAATGTTAGATGATAAGTGCCTGGAAAAGTTCTTGCACGAGCACTTATATATTCCAGAAGAAGTACATATTTACTCCAGAAGAAGTAAAAATTATCATCTAAACATACTGAAATGATATTATTATTGCTCCTGAAGAAGCATAAACGAGACATACATGCAAAATGCAAAAGGGGAAAACATTTATGATCCTCAAAATTAGAGATGTGTTTCGGGAGTAGCCGTATCCTACCACCTCTGACCTTTTGAGGAAATAAAGAAAAAAGTGTGTTTCAAGAGTAAGAAATACTCCATACTCTACCACTTTAAATCTTTGAGGTACACAAGATTAATACATTGATAAAATCCTAGAAATTTATGGTGTGTCTCAAGAGTGAGAATACTCCGTACTCTACCACCACCTATTCTAGAGTTCACAAAGATAAATTTACATTAACCGGACTCCATTTTCGCTTGATTCCCCTTCCTTGCGACCAATCTATCTTTACTCCTGCTGGATCTTGTATTGGAATATATGATTGCAACTTATCCAGCAGTTCCTCGATAGTAGGAGCAGAAATAAGGATTCTCCTAGAAAATGGAGATATGAATCCCTGTTCCACAGCATAATCAAGAAATGTTAGCAAACCATCAAAGAAATTGTTTACATTTAAAAGCCCTATAGGCTTAGTATGGAGATCTAGTTGAGCCCATGAAGTAATATTAAAGATTTCTTCTAAAGTACCAAAACCTCCAGGCAGGGCTATGAAGGCATCAGAACCATATAACATGCAAGTTATGCGTTCATGGATAGATAAGGTTTGTACTTCATGCCCTCGTGTTTTGCCTGCAATATCAGCTAAAGGAGTAGGTATAACACATATCACTCTTGCTTTCTCTACTAGAGCAGATTGTGAAACACAACCCATCAATCCACTGCTACCTCCTCCATACACGAGAGTGATACCTTTCTCTCCCAATTTCTTTCCTAAATCCACGGCTGCTTCTAGATACCCAAAACCTTTTCCCACTTTTGATCCACAAAATACACAGATAGTTTTGATCTGTCGAAATTTTGGTCCTTCCATTTTTGAAAGTAAAGAAGGAAAATGTTATTTTGGGATGCATGAACTATGAAAAATGTTTGGCTATTTAAAACCGAAAAACTTCACTATTTACTGGTCGTTTTTCGAAAAAGTGAAGATTTACTTTTGACAAAATCATCCTACTCACCTTTCGGCGATTTAATATTTTTAACCAGCCTTTATCAAAACTCGTGAAAGGAAACAGAAAAAATATTTTATATGTGCATATATATCAAATGATTTACCTTGTATTAATGCTGCATAGCCAAAGCATCATTGTTTATAACAGCATGGCAAACAGGATCTTTTGCTATTATATTTTTGAGACTATATCTCTCTTTATCGCTGATGAATTTAGCCCATAAAGATAGTAGCTCACGCTGCACATATCCACTAGGGTGCGTCTCAAGAGTCAATCGGATATCATCCAATGACTCCTTACTCAGTCCACCCTTAATGAAGTCTATCTTATCATCTCGATTTATGGATGAATATCCTATTGATTTACAACGGGTATCACATGTCCATCGAGCACATTTGTAGCAACTATTTAATCTTTTTGCTCTTCGCTTCTTTGCAAAAGTACTCTTACCTAAGCCAGGCTTGTGCTTAGAAAATGAATCTGGTAATTCACCAGCTAATCGAACTTTTGCTTCGATCAACCAGCGAACATCTTCTGGCATGCCATGATCCATCAGCAACCTCAATCTTTCGAGCCTAATTCGATAAATTTTTCTCAAATCATTTACTGGAAGATTGGAATAATATTTGCGAATATTTGAAAGTATGATATCCATTTTTGATGGATCTAGCCTTCTTCCCAAATCATCTATTTAAATGCATTATTCAACGCGTAAAAGAGCGGCGGCTCCGCGTGTCAGTGATATGGATTCCATCAAGAAATAATGGAATAAATTATTGAAAAGGTGAGATAATATGCCATTACCTTTTTCGATATAAGGGAAGATTTGGCGACAAGATTGAGATTATGAGATATTTCCTTGGATATTGTACCTGATTTTTCGGTATACTAAAAGTAATAAAGGTATACTGATTTGAACTATATAGAATACTGATGAAATAAATGTTGTATTGAACCAGAAGTTCATACATATGTACAAGTGAAATATCTTATTGAACCAGAAGTTCATACGTACAAGTGAAATATGTATATAGTATGAACCAGAAGCTCATAAATGAAATATACATTGTATTGAACCAGAAGTTTAGCGATATTGTATTGAATCAAATATTCATACATAGAAATGAAATAAAACCGTATAGAACCAGAAGTTCTATAATAAACGGTTAGATTATCAAAAGTTCCAAATTATTTTCTATGAGAATAACTTATTCAGAAATTGTTTATCATACAACAATATTCTATGTCAAACAGGGAATAGCTCAAGAAGCTTTATTATTTGTAAAAGTGCGATATGCATACACTCCACCAAAGCGCACTGAGATATATGATTGAAATTACATCCCTAAAAGAATGACATGTGTTATGGCATTTTAGCCGATTGATAATATTTGAGAACATTATGGTGAAAACACGCCTGAAGCGTAATTATGCCTGAAGCATAATGACTATCGATTCCAAAAATAAATATCTCTTGAATGATTGAAATGATTCCTTTGAGGCTAAATACTCAAAGTAAGTAAAAGGGACATAGTCAAATGATGAGATATTCAGGTACCTGATGATAGAACATATAAAGAGATCTCTCCACGTTATATTGAGATGGAATCGATAAATAAGTCGACTGCATACCCTCTTATGAAATAAGATTGATGAAATCATAATTCTTTGGCCAAGTATGAAACCCTAATGTAGGGATTATTGTTCAAGGACCTGAAGTCCAAATGCTTAAATGTGTAAAGCCAGTAATTATATGTACAAATGAAAAATATTTCACAGTCGTAAAAGACGACTAGTTGCGCGCGAAATTTTTCATAGAACTGGCATGACATATGGTGGATAGACTATAGTCTAAATCACTAGCTTGAGCTCCTTGATATACCAATGAGTGAGATCAAAATGTATGATTCTCATCTCGGTACTTTGGGAGTATTCTTTGATGTACCAGTTGATCGCGGTACGTTGGGATTTCAAGTAAAATGATTGTAGATTATATGTCGAAATTGATATCTATTTCAATGATTGATTATGCTCCTGCAAAATTAGAAATTGCAGTTTATAAAGTGCAAGAACATACATGTATAAATCATTGAAAGATTCAATATGCCCAGATTAGTATCACTATAGAATGATACAAATGACTCCATGATATAATATGTTGAAAGTGAAATTGGAGTGTACTATTTATGACATCTGGGAAATTGATTATTCACTAGAAGTGAATACGAAAATGAATATTCACCAGAAGTGAATTTGAAATTGATTATTCACTAGAAGTGAATTTGAAAATGAATATTTAATTATTCACTAGAAGTGAAAGATGCAATCTATGAAAGTGAATTATAGATTTGATTATTCACCAGAAGTGAATTCTAAATTTGATTATTCACCAGAAGTGAAAAATACAATGAAAAGATTCGTGATTGCACCAATATACATGTAATATTCCATGAAAGGAATAAATACGCGTTGCACTCTTTTTTCCTTAGCTGAGGTTTTGTCCCACAGGGTTTTCATAGCAAGTTTTTTAATGAGGCAACAGTTGAGGCGTATTGATGAAAATTAATGAGAATAATGCACTCTTTTTCCCTTCGCTGAGGTTTTGTCCCACAGGGTTTTCCTAGCAAGGTTTTTGAGGCATCATCATAGCTATCAACAAGCTATAATTCAGCAACACATTGTTATACTGGAATGATATCAACAAATGAAGAAAATCATACACATCTTATGAAGAATGTTATGATATCGACTACACACAAGAAGATTTTCATATATATTCCAGAAGAAAGATGATATCATTATTCAAAAGGTTCATGAATACTTGATTGCACACTTCAGGGGGAGAATCATGCTGTCATGCTGTACTCTTTTTCCTTCGTCCAGGTTTTGTCCCACAGGGTTTTCCTGACAAGGTTTTAACGAGGCAGCGGCTGTACTCTTTTTCCTTCGTTCAGATTTTGTCCCATTGGGTTTTACTGACAAGGTTTTAACGAGGCAGCACTGAAGCACTGAAGAACTTCAAAGATTCAATACATGATTTGTTCTACTTGAACATTAAGACTCAACGATTGACGATGGCCAATATCAGGGGGAGCAACTGTACTCTTTTTCCTTCGCTCAAGTTTTATCCCATTGGGTTTTCTTAGCAAGGTTTTAACGAGGCAGACAATTGCGTAATATGTCATTCAAGGGGGAGTGTTATAAATAATGTATATATGTGAATGACATTACCATTATATCCCTGTAAACTTTACAATATTACGATTGTGCCATTGTCCACTCCTATAAATAGGAGCCTATACTTACCAATTTATTACACCAATTCTTGAAGAGAAATTCTCTCCTCTAAACTCTCTCCATTTCTCTCTCTATGTTGTTCTTATGATTTCGATGATTTTATAACACTTTCCATGGTTTGACATTTCTTTTTTATGGTCCTTTTTTATGGTCATACTTTCCATAAATTCTTGCTTTCTTTAAACTAAATAAAAAGGCTAAAGCTATGTTTGATTCAACATGGAAAAGACAAATGAAAATATTTGCCTTTTTCATGCAAATTTTCTCACCAAAATGGTGAGAAAGTATTTTCCAAGAAAATGGCCTAAGTTGTGCATTATATACTTGTACCAAGAAAATATTTTCCAAGCAAATTTTCCAATCAAATACAAAAAAATGAAAAACTTTTTCCTTGATGTGACATTTTCCTTGAAAATATTTACAATCAAACACACCCTAAATGTAGTTTAATTCTTTAAAATTTCAGTACTCAATGTTAAATTGTTCAAGTTTTAAAGTAATTTATTTTTATAGATTTCTCGTATTTTTCATTATTATGTACTATGTGTCAAGAATTGAGATACTCATGTAACACCTTACAAAATAACCACGCAGCTTCATCGTAGTTGTCCAGACCAATTTTAAGAACATCGATATTAATACGCATACGCGACATGCTTGCATGGACTCATGGAGTATGTGTTTGGTAGGTATTGTACATGGAGAAGCATCCTATATGAATCAACAAACCGTGACCCTTAGGAGGTTAGCAGTTTCAGTAGGGGAGTCGGAGTGGGGGCTATTTGTTAAAAAGTGGTTTGAGAAATTGTGTTATTTATAAATTGATTTATAAATTATAATTATTGTTACAAATTAAACTCATTTTGTTAAATATACACGTGGAGCTTTAATTTATAAATAAATCCAATAATAATATCTCATAAATACAAGTTGGATCAAAAGGAAAAAGGGATGTTAATGGATGACCATATTGGGTTGTACTTAATCATATGATTAATTGCCCCTTTTGGCACTATTGTTAACTCTAATAAACAAGATAGACATCTTTTAAATTTTAAATTCAACATGGTCATTTAACAAATTAAATAGATAATGTTATTTAATTAATTAATTAGTGGTACCTTAATTTTGTTGTTCATCAGTCTAATTAGAGGGTTTGTTTTGACATTATTCTATTGTTCTGGATTATTTTTTTTTTCCCCGAAACCAATTTAAACTCGAAAGTAATTTTCTTGATAGATTAGTTCATGAACAAATAGAGTGTTGGAAGGGTGTGGGAATGATAAGCCACAATTCAATTAATGTAGATTGAGAATGACATTTGCAATTTTGGTTTCTTCTTCAACAACCCTTTAAGTCGACATTCTTCTTCTTGGAAGCTCATAAGAAGAAAAACAAGATAAAATTATGTAGGCATATTGGTAGGTAAAATTTGTTAAGGCTTCATGTCATTTAGGCATATTGGTAGTCAATGGTTATTATCATTGATCTGGATGCTGCAATTTAAAATACAGTCGATGAAATGTTCCCCGACGCACTGCACTAGTTTTTTTTTTTTTTGTGGCACATATTGAACAAGTTCTCTGAAAAAATGAGTCATGTGCGCGCTATACGAGGAATATCTAGGGGTGGCAAATGGGCTGGACAGTTCAAGAGTTTGGCTCGGCTCAGCTCTTGAAAAAAGGGAATTGGGTGTTGGACAGTTCGTGTTCGGCTTATGATGTTCATGAACCGGTTCGTGGATTAGTCCAACGAACAGCAAAATGGGCTTGAAATGCGACGACTCACGAATCGGTCCAGTTCGGCTCGTGGAAGCTCATGCTCACGAGCTGGAACGGGCCGACTCTTGTTCCGGCTCTCAAACAGTCATAAGACCGTTTGGTCTTTTTTATTTATTTTTCTTTTTTTACCTATAAATACTCCTTTTGTCATTGTTTTTTTTCACAATCTCAATTCTCTCAAGTCTCAAATCTCAATTGCAATCTTTAACTTTAACTTCAACTTTTAGTTATATTCTAATTTCTAGTATTATAATATTTCACATACAATATTGTCTCAAATTCCATATTCCATTCCCATCTCCAAATTTTCAAACTATTATTTCCTACGGCACACTCACAATCTCATGGTTATTCTTCTAGCCAATTTGTTGATGAATTTTCCTGTCTCAACAATATTCCAATTCCCAACAATATGGTGGATTTGGAAAATGAGATCGTAGTGTAGCGACCAAGAATTTTTACGCATTAAATAATTATTTTTAAACTATGAAACGTGCCGCTGCGATCTCACCCATTATTAAATTAAAGTCGTGACGTATTCGTCTGACCGAGTCGAGAAATATCGAGTCCAATTCGATTTTAATTGAATTTCGAATTTCTAAAATTTTATTATCTTATTTTATTTATATATTTAAATTAATCTTTTCAAAATCGTTTTAAAATTTCCAAATTTTGTCAAGCTCATTTTTTATCAGATTCAATTTTTCGACTCAGTTGATTCACGCTTATTATTTTTCTCGAATTCCGTGTATTGCTTGTCAAGGTTTCCAAACTATCCTAATCAACCCATACCTCCCACCAACTACATCAATCTCATACCCTATCAAACTCTCATACTCACTACCCAACCCACACCTCAACAATTTCAGGCTCCCTCTCTCAACACAACCACAGCCTCAGACTTTGATTTCCAGCATCTCAATTCACGATATTGGAGACTCAACAAGCCTTAAACTCCATTCCTCAACTCCATTCCAGCCTCCTCCCGCAGCCAGGTAACCTCGAGCTTCAACCTCACCATTTGAAACATCACCACATCCGCCACCTCCTTCATCCCCATCAAACAACCACCACCACCTCACCATTTGAATCCACAACCGAACCACTATACGACCACTATACACCACCGGACCAATTACCAAAAACACAGCCACCACCTCCATTAGAGATGGCAAAAAAATCCGATCCGATCCGTTGATCCGTCGATCCGACCCGATCCGATCCGAAAAAATCCCGATCCGTGGATCAATGGATCGGATTTGGATCAGGGGTGATCCGATCCGCGATCCGAATTTTTTTTAAAAATTAAAAAAATATGTAAAAAAAATTAATTATTAAATATAAAATATATAATCTTTTATTGAATTTGATACAAAATCATTAATTCTCTGTATATGTAATATTTTGTTGTATGAATTAAATATTATATTAGTTATTTTATGAATTATGTATTGATTTATTTGTCGTTAACGAAAATATATAACGAAAATTTCTTAATGTTTGTTTCGATCCGACCCGATCCGAACCCGAGACGATCCGAGATTTTTACTGTTTGATCCGATCCGATCCTATCCGAAATTTCGTGGAGCGGATTTGGATCGGCACTGATCCACCCCGATCCGCTCCATTGCCATCACTAACCTCCATCAAGCCATAACCACCTCATGAATCATCATCATCATCACCGCAACCCAGTCATCACCTCCATTGCCTCAAAAATGTCCCACATCACCACTGCCCGGCCACGACTAGCTACCGGAAACCAACCCAAACCATCACCACCGCCACCTCCTTCATCATCATCATCATCACCTCGACCGCGCCGCCACCACCGCACGTAGCCAACAACCACCACGGACAACCCACTTCCAAATTCAAAATCAAACCCAAAATTTTACCAAGAAACCAAAATACTTACCTTGACCAAGAAATTTTCGGCGATAGCAGCCCCAGGTTCCGAACTCAGCCTCGATTACACCGATTTTACACCAAATCGAAACCCAAAAATCTTTGAATCCTAACCTTAGGCTCGTCCACGATACTCGCCTCCTGCGATGGCGGCGTTCCGCCGGTGGTCCATCGACTGTGGCATCGGGTTGGGAAGAGGGGCCTCGCCACCCCTTTCCTCCCCTGCTCTCTCTCAGATTGAGAGAGATAGATATGTGTATATGTATATATTATGTTTATATATTTTTGGTTTGGAAAATTATATTTTAGTCCCCAATTTTTAAAATTATTTATTTTAGTCCCTGTTAGTTTAAAATGACTTATTTTAGTACCTAAAGTTTTAAATTATTTTAAGACAGTCCCTACAGTTTTAAATCTTACTTTAAGTTTCAAAAGTTATTATTTTAGTCCCAAGATTTATGAGCCATTTAATTCAGTCCTTTCGATTTTAAACTATTCATTTCAGCCCCTTAAGTTTTTTAATGATTTTAATCAGTCCTTTCATTTTGAAAATCAATTATTTCAATCCCTACAGTTTAATATCCATTTTGAGCTTCAGCCAAAGTTTTGAAAATTTACATTTTAGTCCCCCAAGTTTAAAAGTATTCATTTTAATCCCCCCCAACTTTCAAATCATCAATTTCAGTCCCTAAACTTTAATTTATCATTTTAAACTATAAATTTCGAAAGATTAATTTAACTTTTTTTTCTAATTGGATAGACGAGGCGTACGGAAATTTAAAGGATTGAAGTCATTTCCCGCACGACTTTGCACTCGTTAAGTTTAAGGTAGACTCGCACATATTAATTGATTTAAATTATAATTGCATGTGAATGTGTATATTATGTGACTTATGTGAATGTCATTTTTATGAAAAGAGACGAGAATATATTTCTTCAGAAATATTTATGTTGTTATGCTTGTGATAACTTATATGCTTTTATGCATGAGAAAAAAAAGAAGAGAATATCTTGCAAGATAAATGATGATGTTATGCATAACTTATGTGCCTTATGTGCACGAGAAGAAAGAGCAACACACACCCTATGATTTTAAAGAGCCTATGATTTTTCAAAGAAAAGCCATGTGCTTTAATGCACGAGAAGAAAGAGCAACCCACACCCTATGATTTTAAAGAGTCTATGATTTTTCAAAGAGAAGCCATGTACTTTAATGCACGAGAAGAGCAACCCACATCTTATGATTTCAAAAGAGCCTGCATTTATGTGTTCAATTATAATGTAGATTTATTAATTGGCGATGAGTCTACTGAGTATTTCTATGAAATGTTCATTTCTATTTTAACAATATTTGAAAGACACATTTTCACTTTTTCTCTCTATTCAATCATCTTACAATCAAGATTCTCGTTGTTAATTGATCTGCATTATTAATTTCTTAATTCATTTGGTCATTTTGATTGTCTGAGTTGGGGGATTTGTCACTCAATTCTTATCCCTTTGAGACGGGGTTTTAGAATCGTTGTTCCAGGAGAATGTACTGGACTTGATTTTGAGTTTTACCACAGTATGCTGGCAATCTTCGTGACTATAGCCGTCAAAATAACCTTTTTTTACTCAAGACTTTCTCTTACATATTTATTTAAGGGTGAGGGATGTATTGAATTTGAGTTAAAGAGAAAGAAATCCACGGACATATAAATACAAGAATGATTGTTATGGACTTTTAGTGCCTTTTGAAATAAAAATAAAATTTGAGGAGACAATTAACATTGTTAAATAAAAAATTATAAAATTAATTAAAGATTATATTAGGAATTACAAAATACTAATAATGGCATATGAATTTTTTAGTTTTTTAGTTAATGTAATTGGAAATGATGGGCTATAGCTAAATTATATACATAAATGATAAATGTTGACATTTAAGAATCAAATTAAAACTTTAATATAATATTTTCTAGGACACTTATTTTGGAAAACATTGCTTGATTTTTATTTTCATTATGTAAAGGATTAAAATATCAATTCTCTACTTTTTATTTTATTTGATATTCATTAATTATTATGTGGTTTGTATTGTTAACATTTTAAATAAAATCTTTATTCATACTAGATTAGTCCAAACACCTAGTAAATAAATTTAACTCATTTTTATATATATAAACGCATCCAAAAAAATATAATATGTTCCCATCCATGAAACATATTTCATATTTGCATAGTATTCTATTTCAATTCCAATTCAATCATTTTTCAATTCTTTCAATGTTTAACATGAATAAATATATCGTCAATTTCTTCTCAAGTGGTACAAGAACTCAAAATAAAAATGATTTAATTAAAATAAATTATTTAATATTTGAATAAATACATCTGATAATAATATTATAAAATCAAGTGCATCTCGCTTGTTTTATACTAGTAAACTAAAGTATGTTGATGAAATATTGAGCTGGTTCTCTAGTATTTACTATTTGTACTACACCATTTTTTTTTTTTACAATTTATATTGTAAAATAAGTTCAAAGAAGCTTTTTTTCACCACTCTGCTGTTGCAGACTTGGCAGAAGTGATCTTAAGTATTGGGATTGCATTTTCCCTGTAACGAACTTTCGTTTGGTAAATATGAGTCATGCTCCCAGTAAAGAGGAATCCACCCCATCTACAGTGAGGGGGCCAGTAAAGGCCCCTGGGTGTATATATACATATATAAATTACACATCTCAAATCAATTTTTAATTACTCACGTTTTTTTTTTTAATCACATATTTTACCTCAAAAACATAAATAAACCAATTTATAAATCAAATTCTTTTATCAAACAAAGGCTATTTTTCCACCTCATTTTTCCCCCTATAATAATATTTTTCATGTACAAGTGTGAGATACAGTTAAACCCCTATTTTACGCCCATTTGGAGAGGTTTTCAATCACTTTAGATATCTAAATTACAATTTAAGCCTCTTTTGCACCATCATTAGAGATAATTTTTACAAATTATGAAGTGAAGAAGAGTTTTAAGATAATTAAGCATGCGTTCGGTAAAGTCTAAAAAATGGTTTATAAATTATCCAATTTCTCAAACTAATTTTTAGCAATACACATTTTCTCTCTCCAATTTTCAACCATACATTTTACAACAAAACAAAAATAAATAGTTTATAAATACCTACGTTGTTATCAACTAGAAGCTAAACTAAAGTATGTTGATGAGTTATTGAGCTATTTCTCTAGTATTTAATTGTAAAATAAGTTCAACGATTCTTCACCACTATGTTGTTGCATACTTCACAGAAGTGATCTTAACTATTGGGATTGCATTTTTTTCTGTAACTCATTCTTCCACCTCAATATTTTTTTTTTATTGATATAATATAATAATATTTCTCATGTATAAATACTCTTAGAAATTATCATTTAACATTCGAGAATTGTAATAAATAAAAATAAAAAGATGGAAATGTCAAACCAAGTATATGGTTAACGAAATTGCAGAAATTGGTGGATTGAGGCTAGAGTTCGACTCTATTTCCTTAAGACGATTTTGGCCTGCTACGATACTTATAGTCGATGTCAAACGCCTCCCAAGATACAACAATCATTCACTTGTGGTATGAAAGCACTCCTAACAGCAAGAACGACGAACCAGAAAAGTCTCGTACTCCCTCGACTATGGATGCAAAAAATATTTTATAGCAGAATGCAAGAAATAATGCAAAATGATTTTGAATGATCAAATTTGGAAATCAGGGGTCCTATTTATAGATTTCCAAAAGTTGCAACTGATTGAAAGTTTGTTTCTGAATGGACACAACTATTGGTTTGTGTCAGTTTTAGTCCGAACAATTTCAAACATGGTTGAAAAGACACATTTTCAATTTATTAATTGAAATTCGGAAATAAATAAATTAAATTAATTAAATAAATATTTTTAATTTATTTTGTCAAAAAAGAATATAGGAACCAAACATGACCCACGACCCGACCCGATCGTGCCGTGCCGGCCGGAAGGACGACGGCAGTGGCTCACGTGCGCGTGTGGGCTTTGCACTAGTCTAGACATTGTCTAAGACTTCCTCCTTTCAAAGACTATTAATAGGGATAATTGCACCATATACTATCTTTTTATCATCAATTGCAAAAATCCTTGTACTACGAAAAAATTTGAAAAATACGTTAGTTTCTTCCCCAACACCGGCTTCCTCTCCATTGCTGCTGCCTGTTGCTACTCATTTTCTTCCTTCTTCTTCTTCCCCACCAAACCACCATCACAACACCACGCCTCCGCCGCCACCACCACCACGGCACCACCGAACCATCACCATCCCCTTCCCCACCGAAACAAATGTGTGCGAAGGAGATCGGTAAAGAGAACTGTAGAAATTCGATTTCAGTGATAAAGTAAAGTTGTAGAAACCTTCGGCACTCCCAGCTGGGACTGTGAGATGTGATAAGCACGGGGATCCAACTGGACGCCGGCGAGAAAACAGGACAACTGAGCATAGAAGCTCGGCTGGAGAAATCTAAAATGTCAGTGGTGGTGGCTCGGTGGTGGTTGATGCGGGGGTGGTGGTTGATGCGGGGGTGGTGAATCGAAAATCAACCGGTGAGGTTGAGGAGTGGGTCGTGACTTTTGATGAAGATGATGATCGGAGAGTAGAAAGTGAATGAAAAGTGTTTAAAGTTATGATTGAGACCAAGTATCATAAAAATTATGTATAGTATCATGATGTGATACCAAAATTCCGTCCTAAGTATCATAGAAATTTGAAAAAGTTTCATATTATGATACTAAAAATTGAAAGTATCACAAGTGATACTTTTAAAGTATCTTTCACAACATGATACTTGACGAAAACAGTATTTTTCAGTAAAAAAAAAACAAATTGAAGTATTTTTCAGGTTTTTTTTTAAATGAAGTAAATTTCAATTATGATACAAAAAGTTAGGTATTTATGCAAACACCCCCTATTAGTATCCATTGGGGCCCAAACCCATATCCAAACTTGGGGTATATAAATTGGTTCAAAAATTTTTCAACTTCCTATGTGGGATTAAGTTCCCACATTTACTTCCAAATTTCAATATTTCTACTTTCAAGTTGCCAACTTCTAGCATTAATTTCTCATTCATTCAGAAATCGTTTTGTGAAATTAAATATACCACAAATATCTACTCGCGAAGTATAATGTATTTGACCATTGACCTGTACAAAACGGATACCAGGTCCCACCCGAATTATTGGTCAAACTTGACCCATTTCACACCCATATCCAACAATCCCCCACATGAATGGAAATTATCAAAAAAAAAAAAAAAAAAAATGCAAATTTTCAATGCAGACACGAGAGAGAGAGAGAGAGAGAGAGAGAGAGAGTACAAGCGGAAAGTTATTGCATCAGGAGAGATAGCTATTGGCTTTGAACCTGCCTTAGTGAAATACTATCGGATTTACTTGGCTAGTCGATGAACGTGATGTCTTGAACCGTGCAGTTGTTGATGTTAACCAAGACAACAGTACCCATACAATAACCTTCCTAACAATTCTTAGGTTCTCACAGTTGTGTTCATTTTGGTCTTGAACAACTCTTGGGTTTCATAAGTGCTTTAGAGAATTCAAGCCCCATAATTCTCATAGAAGCGGCCCCACTTCTCACTTATATAGGTGATCTCCTATTAAGAGTATTCTGCCTTACTCCCCTTGATGTATTCAATATATAGGAATCATTAAAAGTTAAGACTTAACCTCACATATTCTGCAGAACGGACTTTTATTTATCATAGGAATGGATGGAGTTTTTACTCCAAAGTGCTCAACTGAATCTTCATAACTTAGTTGTCCCATTGAACAAAGATCTTGGGATCTCCAGTCAACAAGGTTTGGGTTACCATTACAAAGATTTCATGCATAGTGGGATTTTAATCCCATTCCCTTCGATAAGCAATATACTTGATCTCTTGGTAAGCCTTTAGTAAGCGGATCCACGAGATTCTCTTTTGATTTTACGTAATCAATAGAAATAACATCATTTGAGATCAACGGCTTAATGGTATTGTGTCTACGAGGAATATGTCTAGACTTACCATTATACATACTATTTTGTGCCCTTCCAATAGCCGATTGATTGTCGCAATGGATACTAATAGCAGGTACCCGTTTAGGCCAACATGGAATGTCCTCTAAGAAGTTACGAAGCCATTCTGCTTCTTCTCCTGCTTTATCTAAAGCTATAAACTCTGATTCCATTGTTGATCAAGCTATACATGTTTGTTTTGAGGACTTCCAGGACACAGCTGCACCATCAATGATAAAAACATAACCACTTGTAGATTTAGAATCTTTCGTATCAGATATCCAATTTGCATCGCAATATCCTTCTAATACTGCTGGATATCTGGTGTAATGTAATCCAAAATGTAAGGTATATCTTAAATATCGAAGTACCCTATTTAAAGCTTTCCAATGATCATTGTTTGGATTACTATTGAACCTACTTAGTTTATTAACTGCATACGCAATGTCAAGACGCGTGCAGTTCATAATATATATCAGACTACCAATAATCTGAGAATATTTTAATTGATACACGGGCTCACCTTTATTTTTGGCCAAATGTAGACTTAAATCTACAGGTGTTTTAAATGGACTTTCATCATATATATCAAATTTCTTAAGAACAGTCCCAATGTAATGAGATTGTGATAGAACAAGTCCATTAGGTGTTTTGGAGATTTTAATTCCTAGAATTACATCTGCTACACCCATATCCCTCATGTCGAAATGTTTTGTCAACATTTTCTTAGTAGATATGATAATAGTATGGTTGCTACCCATAATTAACATATCATCCACATATAAGCACACAATGACATATGCATTTGGTGTGTTTTTAATATAAACACATTTATCACACTCGTTAATTTTAAAACCATTTGACAGAATTATTTTTTCAAACTTTTGGTGTCATTGCTTTAGCGCTTGTTTTAACCCATATAAAGACTTAACGAGCCTACACACCTTTTTCTCCTGTCCAGGGGCTACAAACCCTTCAGGTTGTTCCATATAAATTTCTTCTTCTAACTCACCATTCAAGAATGTTGTTGATGCAAACCACGTAGCAATTGTAGCTACGCAACCCACAAAATATTGAAATTGACCCAAGAACGTCAAGAAACCACGATTTATGGATCCAATTAAAATTAATTGAACCAAGCAACCAATACAATCATAGGGATATATTGACCTCTTGATCACAAGCAATATTAATTCTCACCGAGATTTGAACAAACAAGAATAACTCGTAAGTTCGAATTTTATTCAATGAAGAATAAGGTTGTTGAAAACAATATAGCCTCACAATAATAATATCAAAGTTGTCTCCTAATAATGAAAATTACATCCCTATAAATAGGGTCAAAACCTGGCTTAAGAGTTTCAATTATACTAGAAAAAAATTGCTAAAAATAAGGAAAGAAATAAAAATATAAAATTACGCGTATTGACATTTACGGCCGTGACATTCTTCTTTACGGTCGTAAAAAGCTTTCTGTTTAACAGTTACAGCCTTGACATTATTCTTTACGGCCGTAAGTCCTTTTTTCTGAAAATCATAATTTTAACCCGAGGCTTCATTACGGCAGTGACAAATGTGAGTTACGGCCGTAAGTCCAATTTTACAAAATTTCAGTTTTCAACAGTGGACTGGTTACGGCCGTAAGAATTATAGGTTATGGTCGTAAGTTTGGAAACTTCACAATTTTCTTTGACGACTTGAATGAGGTTGATCCACTCGTCGTTTTGGCTCGATCCCAACATGGAACTTGCTTCTTTTGATGACGCGGACATTGTTTTGGCCATTGTTTCTTGTACTAGCTTGTCCATTGCTTGTTGGTCCTTTTCGTTTGTAATCGAGTCATCGGTCCTCCTTTGATCATCAACAGATCTTTGTGCGGGCTTGTATTCGTGGTCTGGATCACATCATCCCCTCCCTCTTCGAAAGGATTCGACCTCGAATCTGTACCTGCATCAAACGAAGATAGATCAGAAACATTAAATGTAGCCGAAACATTATACTCACCAGGAAGATCTAGTTTATAGGCATTGTTGTTGATCCTTTCAATCACTTGAAATGGACCATCTCCTCGCGATTGTAACTTTGATTTGCGTTGTTCAGGAAACCGCTCCTTCCTCAAGTGTACCCAAACCCAATCACCGGGTTCAAATATGACGCATTTTCTTCCTTTGTTAGCCTGCAATGCATAATGTTCATTTTTCTTTTCAATCGCCAACCTCACCTTGTCGTGGAGTGATTTAACCATCTCAGCCTTTTTCTTTCCATCTAAACTACTACGTTCATTCACAGGTAAAGGAATTAAATCCAATGGTGTTAGCGGATTAAAACCGTAAACAATTTCAAATGGTGAACAAGAAGTAGTAGAATGTACAGCCCTATTATATGCAAATTCAATAAATGGTAAACACTCTTTCCAATTTTTCAGATTTTTATTGATTATGGTGCGTAACAATTGAATCATGGTCCTATTTACTACCTCGGTTTGTCTATCGGTCTGTGGGTGACAAGTTGTAGAGAAAATTAGTTTTGTTCCTAGTTTGTTCCACAAGACTCTCCAAAAATGACTAAGGAACTTAACATCCCTATCCGAGACTATACTTTTAGGAACCCCTTGTAAGCGCACGACTTTCCTAAAGAAAATATCAACTATGTTGGTAGCATCATCAGTTTTGTGGCATGGTATGAAATGTGTCATTTTACTAAAGCGATTTACTACCACAAAAATCGAATATCTTCCCTTCTTAGTCCTAGGAAATCCCAAAAAGAAATCCATAGAGATATCGACCCAAGGTTCACTAGGAACGGGTAAAGGCATATATAATTCATGGGGTTTAATCCTAGAGTTTGCCTTCTTGCAAGTAATGCATCTACTACAAACCCGAACCACATCAATCTTCATCTTAGACCAATAGAAATGTTCACTTAAGATTTCGTAGGTCTTTTTAACCCCAAAATGACCTATTAAACCTCCACTATGGGCCTCTCTCACAAGTAACTCTCTCATTGAACACCTAGGGACACAATTTATTTTCCCGAAATAAGTAGTCATCATGTTTAAAGAATTTATCAACAGCCCTCTTACCACATGAATCATAAATACTAGAAAATTCTGGATCATTAGCATACATGTCCTTAACGTATTCAAATCCAAGTAATTTAGCATTCAAAGAAGTTAAAAGGACATACCTTCGATGAACTCTACCCACCTTGCATGTCTCTTACTCAGCTTAGCTTGACCCCTCAAATGCTTCAAGGATTCATGATCAGTGTGTATCACGAACTCCCGTGGCCACAAGTAATGTTGTCATGTCTCCAAAGCGCGCACAAGTGAGTACAACTCCTTGTCATATGTGGGATAATTAAGTGCAGCCCCCTTTAGCTTTTTACTAAAATAAGCTACTGGTCTTCGATCCTGCATTAAAACAGCTTCAATGTCTAGCCCTGAGGCATCACATTCAATCTCAAAAGCCTTGTCAAAGTTAGGAAGTGATAAAATCGGTTCTTTACACAACATATTTTTTATTGTTTCAAATGCATGCTCCTATTCTACTACCCATTTAAACCCTACATTTTTTGTGACAATTTCTGTGAGTGGTGCGGCAATTGTGCTAAAACTTTAACAAAGTGCCTATAAAAACTAGTCAAGCCATGAAAACTTCTAACCTCAGTTATGCTTTTAGGTGTTGGTCATTCTTTAATAGCTTTGACTTTTTCTTCATCTACTTCTATCCCTTTAGTACTAACCACATAGCCAAGAAACACAATCTTTTCCATGCAAAAACTACACTTTTTAAAATTAGCAAAAAGTTGTTCTTGCCTTAAAATCACAAGCACACACCTAACATGTTCCACATGCTCATTCAAAGTTTTTCTATGTATCAAGATATCATCGAAGTAAACTACAACGAATTTACCTATAAATGCACGTAAAACATGATTCATTAAACGCATAAATGTGCTAGGTGCATTAGTAAGTCCAAACGGCATAACTAACCATTCATACAAGCCATATTTAGTTTTAAAAGTAGTTTTCCACTTGTTCACTAATATCTCGCGATGAGAGATATCCCCGCAAGTGTATGGGTCGTGAGAAATAATAAAGTGGACCTAAGAGTCCGGATTATCGTCCCACTAGGACTGCTATTAAGTACCGAAATGTGTTAGTTCCTAACTCTATTTGAACGGGCGAATTTGTTTGAGATTGTTAACTACAACTGAAGAATTAAACTAAAGAAATAAAATTGCGAAATTGCTTTTGTTTTTAAATACGATTGTAAAGTAGTTGGGAATCCCGATTTCACCTAGCCAATTATATTAACTCCAATTCAAGTTTTATTTCCTAATTATGCATTCGGTCGAATTCACTAATTTAAATTGAAATTCCTCTCTCGAGTTTAAATCAATTCTACCTAAATAAGTCAACCATGTATCTCTACAGAGGGTCCGAATATTCCTTATCTAGATGCATAACACACAAGGATTCACACACTACCGCAATAATAACACGAGTATATCTCTATCTCTTGTTCAATTACTGGATTTAATACCACGTTCTAAATTATTAACTCACCTCTCGGATTATGGAAATAACTCAATAAATTATGAACTGGTGATCAAGCAATTCAAGCATTAAGAACAATAATAAATCAATACATGCAACAAAACATTAAAACAACGGAATTTGGAATTAAAAGAATCTGACTAGGCTACATCGTTCATCCCAACATAGAATTTAGTTACACATCATCAATAAATAACAAAAACAATAAAAATTAACGTTCATTAAAGATAATATAAAGAATGAAAATCTTGCACCAAGTTTTGATTCTTCAATTATCTTCAATTCACGCGCCTTTGCAATGCTTGATTCTCCAAGAATTTAATGTTGAATTTTCTATTGTGGCTCGTTCTATGGAGAGGCAAAGGTCTGAATTTCGTGCCTCTTATGTTGTATATATAAGTTTTGGAGAAAACCTAGGTCAAAAAGCTCAAAGCCTGTCAAAAATCGCGAGAAAAATCTTATCTGCGGCCCAGTCGGACAAGCGCGCGATCGCGCAGGCATAATGCCGGCGATCGCGTGGAAGACCTTATAACTCTCGGGTTATAATTTACAACCCTCTCGCGATCGCGTGGTGTGTAACCAGCGATCGCGACTTCATCTTTCTTCCGGCTGTGCAAGTTAGTCCCTGACTTTTAATTGCACCTTCAGTCCTCAACTCTCAATTGTTGCAATTTAGTCCCCAAACTTTATCTTATTCTCGGTTTGACCATTCAAGCTCTTAATTCATTCAATTAGGTCCTCCAACCTCTGATTTAGTCACTTTGGCACCAAGCATGTTTCCCGGTTGTTGTCACAAACTCCTCACTTGTCCAATTTAGCTCCAATTAACATCAAATCGTGTCATTTTTCCATTAATTGCTTCATTCTTCTTCAATTGGGACATTTTCTGAAAAGTAAACAAATAAACATAAATTAAATAGCAAATATTCTCAAACGACAATAACTAATCCTAATTTAGACATACAAATAAGTGTATAAAATACGCTTATCACCACTCATCTCCCTCCTTCATTCGAATTTGATGATAACCACTCTTAAGATTAATTTTACTCATTATGCTAGAGCCATGCAATTCATCCAACATATCATCTAACCTAGGAATAGGATGACGATACTTTACCGTTATGTTGTTGATGACCCTACAATCAACACACATTCTCCACGTCCAGTCCTTCTTTGGTACAAGTAACACGGGTACGGCACATGGACTCATGCTCTCCCTTATGTACCCCTTGCTCATCAATTCCTCCACTTGCCTTTGAAATTCCTTTGTCTCCTCGAGATTACTCCTATAAGCGGGACGGTTTGGAATGACTGCTCCAGGTACAAAATCAATATGATGCTCAATAGCTCGAATGGGTGGCAACCCACTAGGTATATCTTCGGGAAATACATCGTCAAATTCCTGCAAGAGAGAAATAGCCAAACTAGGGAGGAATGTGTTAGTTTCCTCAAGGGCAAGGAATGACTCCTTGTACAATAAAAGGACCATTGGTCGATTTTCCACGAAAGCCTTCTTGATTTCACTACTTTTGGCATAGAAACTCACTCTTGATTTTTCTTTTCTGGCACTCTTCGCTCCCTCTCCTTTTTCTGAGGTATGTACCCCAACACTCGTTTTTCTCTCGCCTCTCCTTTTTCTGGAGTCGTGGCTCCAACCCTCTTTTCCTCTCCTTTTTCTGAGATCGTGGCCTCAACTCTCTTTTTCTTAAGATTCATCACCTTTTGTTCTTCATCATTTTTCAATTTAACTTGATCTGCATAAACTTGTGATGGTGTTAACGGTGTAAGTGTAATCTTTTTCCCATCCTTGGTAAAACTATATCTATTTTTATATCCGTCATGTGTCACCTTCCTATCATATTGCCAAGGCCTACCCAACAAAATGTGCCCGGCTTGCATAGGAACCACATCACACATCACTTCATCCATATAGCTACCAATCGAAAAATTCACTAACACCCTCCTATTCACCTTAATTTCACCACTATCATTTAACCACTGAAGTCTATAAGGTGATGGATGCTTCAACAATGGTAACCTTAATTTCTCAATTAGTGTGGTGCTAGCAACATTTGTACAACTACCACCATCAATAATCATACTACATACCTTGTCTTGGATGCGACACCGTGTATAAAATATGTTCTCCCTCTGCTGCTCCAAGTCATCCACGCTGACTTGAGCACTAAGGGCTCACCTCGCTACTAATAACGGTCCATGCTCCCCGGATAACAATTCCTCATTATCACTAGCTTCTTCCTAAGCGGCATGTCGCTATAGTCCTCTTCATCGCTGCCACTTTCCCAAGCTCCTTCCGCTCGCATGGTAATGAAACGCCAATTAGGGCATTGAGAAGCCACATGTCCTCTTCCCAAGCATTGGATATCTCTACTCCTAGGTGGTTGAGACTCCCCTTTTGGTGGAAATTTGTTGACGGACTCCTCCTTTCCCTTAGGTACCTCAATATTCCCCTTCGAAACAGCCCCAGCTCCTTTATTTTCCCACCTCGGCTTCCAAGACGGATTAGAACCCGAAGAACCCGACTGATACTTAGTTGTCCCTTTCCTCTTCAATTGCTTCTCCACTTTCATGGTCATATGTAGCATATCTTCTAACTCCACATAGTGTTGCAATTCGACCACATTTTCTATTTCTTTATTCATCCCATTCAAGAAAGGAGCCATAGTGGCCTCCTCATCCTCCTCTATATTGGCTCTAAGCATCAACATCTCCATCTCCTTATGATAATCCTCGACACTCTTAGAACCGTGGTAAAGACTTTGTAGTTTTTGATGAAGTTCACTATGGAAATGACTAGGGATAAATCTCTTCCTCATAACAGCCTTTAATTCACCCCATGTACTAATAGGTCTCTCACGATTTTGCCTCCTAGAAGTTGCTAATTGATCACACCAAGTAAGTGCATAATCAATGAATTCAAGAACCGCAACTTTAACCTTTTTCTCCTCCGTATAGCTGTAGCAATCAAATATCAACTCAATCCTTTTCTCCCACTCTAAATATTGTTCCGGATCACTTCGACCCATTAAGGAAGGAATAGTTGTTTTGATATTACTCATGCCACGATCCTGTCGATCCCCATCAAACGCTCTACCTCGTCGTTCCAGCCTAACCTCTCTATACATAAGTGCCCCATCATCATACCCATCAAATTCATCTTCTTCCTCCGTCTCTATCCTATGACCACGCCCCACTTGTCCCGTAACATTGGGCGCTTCCCTAGGCCACTCTAACCTTTCAATCCTGCCCGACATATCCCCAATCATTTTCTCAAAGCGTTGTGCCAACTCTTCCACCATGTTGACTTGATCTCCGTTCTTTGTTGTAGTATAATTTTTCGACATCCTAAAACTAAGTAATATATGCCTCACGTGTATTTCGCTCGTGTATCACTCAATTTTTTTGGCTTTTACCCTCTATTGATCTCACATCTCTGCCTTTTTCCACTCAATGGCTTTCACCCCAATTGCTTCAAAGAACGAATCCGAACTCAAACAAGTTTAAACGAGAATGATTCAAATCGAGCACGAGCGAGAATTTATGAACTTGTTGGAAAACTCGAAGAGGACCTTGAGAGAATGGGATTCGACTCTATAAAGGACTTGATACTTTTATGGGAACTAAGACTGATTCAAGAAGATAATTCTTGAAATCAAATAACAACTCTTTTTCTTGGACTTGATGAAATTTTCGTTTTTTTTTTTTATTCTCGAAAATTCAACTACGAGAATAAGGAAATGAACGAAATTTTATTTGAATACTAAACGAAGGAAATATCGACTTTTGAATTTTTTGTGACACTTTTTGGATTAAAGACTCAAGAACTGGAAGAATACGAAGAACTAAAAATCTAGAAAACTCATAAAACAAAATAAAGATATAACCTTGATTTTTGGAGCCTAAGCTCTGATACCAGATTATGCAAACCACGTAGAAATTGTAGCTACGCAACCCACAAAATATTGAAATCGACCCAAGAACGCCAGGTAACCATGATTTATGGATCCAATTAAAATTAATTGAACCAAGCAACCAATACAATCACAGGGATATATTGACCTCTTGATCACAAGCAATATTAATTCTCACCGAGATTTGAACAAACAAGAATAACTCGTAAGTTCGAATTTTATTCAATGAAGAATAAGGTTGTTGAAAGCAATATAGCCTCACAACAATAATATCAAAGTTGTCTCCTAATAATGAAAATTACACCCCTATAAATAGGGTCAAAACATGGCTTAAGAGTTTTAATTATACTAAGAAAGAAATTGCTAAAAATAAGGAAAGAAATAAAAATATAAAATTACGCGTATTGACATTTACGGCCGTGACATTATTCTTTACGGCCGTAAGTCCTTTTTTCTGAAAATCATAATTTTAACCTGAGACTTCATTACAGCCGTGACAAATGTGAGTTACAGCCGTAAGTCCAATTTTCCAAAATCTCAGTTTTCTGCAGTGGACTGGTTACGACCGTAAGAATTATAGGTTATGGCTGTAAGTTTGGAAACTTCACAATTTTCTTCAACAGCTTGAATGAGGTTGATCCACTCGTCGTTTTGGCTCGGTCCCAACATGGAACTTGCTTCTTTTGATGACGCGAACATTGTTTTGGCCATTGTTTCTTGAACTAGTTTGTCCATTGCTTCTTTGGCCCTTTTCGTTTATAATCGAGTCATCGGTCCCCCTTTGATCATCAACGGATCTTTGTGCGGGCTTGTATTCGTGGTCTGGATCACATCAGCTGTTTTAACATTCATTTGATGAATCTTAAGATTATTTAATGCAGCAATTGTAATAAGGACTCTAATTGAAGTAATCCTTGTAACTAGTGAGTAAGTATCGAAGAAGTCAAGACCTTCCTTTTGTCTATAGCCTTTTGCTACCAACCGGGCTTTATATTTATCAATAGATCCATCTGATTTTAACTTTTTCTTGAAAATCCACTTGCATCCTAGAGGTTTATTTCTAGGTGGAAGATCAACCAGTTCCCAAGTGTGATTTGACATGATAGATTTTATCTCACTATTAATAGCTTCCTTCCAAAATGGAGCTTCTGGGGTAGACATTGCTTCACTAAATGTCTTTGGATCATTTTCTACCATATAAGTTAGAAAATCTAGACCAAAGGATGTAGAAGTTCTAGTCCTCTTACTGCGTCTAGGTTCATCTTCATCATTTAGATGTCCATTATTTGCAGTAACATAAGTTCGCTTATTTGAACTTGTTTCGATCTTTTCCTTACATGGAAATATGCTTTCAAAAAATGCAGCATTCCTAGATTCAATAATAGTACCTTCATGTACATCTAAAATGTCTGATTTATGAACAAGGAACCGATATGCACTACTGTTCTGAGCATATCCTATAAATATGCAATCAATAGTTTTAGGCCCAATTTTAATTTGTTTAGGCTTTGGTACTTCTACTTTAACCAAACACCCCCACACTTTTAAGTATTTATACGTAGGCTTATGACATTTCCATAGCTCATAAGGAGTTTCATCCTTTTTCTTTTGATGTATTTTATTAAGAATGACATTGGCTGAGAGGATAGCTTCCCCCCACAAATTCTGAGGTAATCCAGAACTTATCAACATAGAGTCCATCATCTCCTTAAGAGTTCGATTTTTACGTTTAGCAACGCCATTTAACTGAGGTGAATAAGGTGCTGTTGTTTGATGAATAATTCCAAAAATAGAACAAAATTCTTCAAACGGTGCCCCATATTCTCCACCTCTATCACTTCGAATAATTTTTATTCATTTGCTAAGTTGATTTTCAACTTCATTCTTATAATGTTTGAAAACATCTAAGGCCTCACATTTACTTCTTAAAAGATAGACATAACAATATTTTGTGCAATCGTCAATAAAAGTAATGAAGTACTTTTTACCACCTCTAGTTTGCACAAATTTTAAGTCACAGATATCACTGTGAATTAATTCTAAAGGTGCAGTACTCCTTTCAACAGAATGAAAAGGAGCTTTGGCTAATTTAGCCTCAACACAAATCTCACATTTCTGATTTGGATCAAATTGTAAAGAATGTAGTAAATTTAAATTCAATAATTTACGCACAGATTTAAAGTTTGCATGTCCTAATCGATTGTACCATAAACAAGAAGACTCAACGATGTAAGCAGAAGAAGATGTATTATTATTATTATTCATAGTTTTTGGTACAATAGTGAGGACGTTCATTTTGAACATCCCATCGCTCAAGTAACCTTTCCCCACATTTACATCATTTTTTGTGAGTACAAATTTATCAGCCAGAAAGACTAATTTAAAACCATGTTTGCTAAGTAATGACCCGGATACAAGATTTTTGCAAATGTCGGGCACGTGCAGCACATTGTTGAGGACGAGTTCCTTGCCCGAAGTCATTTTCAGCACCAACTTCCCTTGTCCTTCAAATTTTGAACTTGATGGATTTCCCACGAATAAATGTTCTCCATTGATGGTATTATAATTTTAGAACATCCCTTTATCGGCACAAATGTGACGGGTAGCTCTAGTATCTACCCACGATTCCTTGGGATTTCCAATATTGTTGCATTCAGACACAACAATAGACAAGTTCAGTTCTTGTATATCATTGGATAAAGTATCTCCTTCAATCATGTGTGCTTGGGCATTCTGCTTCTTTGGATTACGACATTCATTTGCACGATGTCCAGTTTTTCCACAATTGTAGCAGTTGCCTTTGAACTTCTTAGCATTCTTCTTGTTGTCCTTTTTAGGAGCATCACCAGAATATTTCCTTTTCTTGTTCTTCTTTGAACTAGATTCCACCATGTTTGCCTTCTCTTGCACAAATTGTCCTCCGGATTTCTTTTCTGATTTCCTATTATCTTTCTCAATTCTTAGCCGAACAATTAGTTCCTCCAGGTTTATTTCCTTTCGTTTGTACTTGAGATAATTTTTGAAATCTCTCCAAAGAGGAGGGAGTTTCTCAATTATGGTAGCCACTTGGAATGATTCGCTGACATTCATGTTTTCAGCATGTATGTCATGAAGGAGAACCTGCAATTCTTGAACTTGGCTAATAATAGTCTTGGAATCTACCATTTTGTAGTCGATGAATTTTCCAACAATAAATTTCTTTGTACCAGCATCCTCCGTTTTGTATTTTTTCTCCAAAGACTCCCAAAGTTCTTTTGCAGATTTCATGGCACTATAAACGTCATATAATGTGTTGTCCAGCCCATTAAGAATGTAATTTTTGCATAGGAAGTCCGAGTGCTTCCATGCATCCAAGGCAATAAGGAACTCCCTATTGTTTGGTCCTTATTGGACCGCCGGGGCATCCTCAGTTAAGAATTTCGCCAAATTCAGTGTGGTTAAGTAAAATAACATCTTTTGTTACCATCTCTTGAAGTCCACTCCACTGAATTTTTCCGATTTTTCTCCATGTAGAACTGGAGTGGTTTGAATAGGAATGGTCATAGGTGAAACCGTAGTGTTTGGTGGAACCGTAGTGTTGTTGGTTCCATTGGGGGGAACTACATTACTCCCACTTGTCACGTCCATTTCTGTTACGAAAACACAAGATAAACAATTATAATCAAAGTATCGAAAATGATTATAAATAACAGATTTATAAAAGATATAAGGTTAGGTCAAATAAATGACCCGAGAACACAATAAATTTATATATTGAATATATTATGTAATCAATATGAATATATAAAAACTATTTTTAATAATCAGTTTTATGCATGTAAACTATAATAAATAAATACATGCAAAAAGAATAAAAACACGTTAAATAAGAATTATAGAAACCCATGCAAATAATAAAGCAAATAGAAAATCGTCTTAAGATTGTTAGAAATTATCATTTAGCATGCGAGAATTGTAATAAATAAAAATGAAAAGAAGGAAATGTCAAACCAAGTATATGGTTAACGAAATTGCAGAAATTGGTGGATTGGGGCTAGAGTTCGACTCTATTTCCTTAAGACGATTTTGGTCTGCTACGGTGCTTACAGTCAATGTCAAACGCCTCCCAAGATACAACAATCCTTCACTTGCGGTATGGAAGCACTCCTAACAGCAAGAACGACGAACCAGAAAAGTCTCGTACTCCCTCGCCTATGGATGCAAAAAATATTTTATGGCAGAATGCAAGAAATAATGCAGAATGATTTTGAATGATCAAATTCGGAAATCAGGGGTCCTATTTATAGATTTCCAAAAGCTGTAGGCCAAAAGTTGCAACTGGTTGAAAGTTTGTTTCTGAATGGACACAACTATTGGTTTGTGTCAGTTTTAGTCCGAACAATTTCAAACATTGTTGAAAAGACACATTTTCAATTTATTAATTAAACTTCGGACATAAATAAAATAAATAAATAAAATAAATATTTTTAATTTATTTTGTCCAAAAATAATATAAGAACCAAACACGACCCAACCGTGCCGAGCTGGCCGGTCGGACGGACAACGGCAGCGACGCGCGCGCTTGTGGGCTTTGGACTAGTCTAGACATTGTCTAAGACTTCCCCCTTTCAAAGACTATTGGTACCCCTTGGGGCCCAAACACATATCCAAACTTGAGGTATATAAATTGGTCAAAATTCTTTCAACTTCCTATGTGGGATTAAGTTCCCACATTTACTTTGAAATTTCAATATTTCAACTTTCAAGTTGCTAATTTTTCATTCATTCGGAAATCTTTTTGTGAAATTAAATATACCACGAATATCTACTCGCGGAGTAGAATGTGTTTGACCATTGACCCGTACAAAACGGATACCGGGTCTCACCCGAATTATTGGTCAAACTTGACCCATTTCACACCCATATCCAACAAATACGAGATACAATTAAACTCTTGTTTGACGCCTATCTTAACGAGAAAATAGTTTATTGAAAAGAATTTTTTTAAGAATTTCTAATGGATAACATATTTTACGTCGAAATATGTTTGGTAAATTAGTTTGTCAACAACAATTTTTTTTTAAATCACTTTTCAATCACACACATTTCCTAAATGACTTTAAATAATATATTTTACCCCGAAAACATGACATTCTTTATTTATAAATTAAAAGAGTAATTATAGGAAAACACTTTTAATTGGAATTTTGATATTTCACACATACATTGGGTGGTATAACTGTGTAAATAACTACCCCACCACCAGTGCCAGCCCTAAGAATTGGAGGCCCTTATGCAAAATTTTAAACAGGGCCTTGATAAATAACGCATTGTATATTTTTTGTATTAAAATAATCACATCAAGGAAAAATATACTTATAAGTCAGATTTTTCATTTTTTTAATTGTGAGTTTTTCCCCTTCCCTTTTTATTTTTATGCATAAGGTGTGGCTTCGACACGTATCGGAGAGTGTACAACAAGTGTTCGAATACCAACATACAGGCTTCGACAGAGTATCCTTGCAAATTAGGATCATGACGGTTAACCAAGTTGATTCAATTTCCCCTACTTAAATTCGCATAAATTTTTAGTTGTGAGAACTTTCTCTTCGCACTCGACTATTGTCTACCCATCCTATTGAGATTAAGGTTACATCTTAAAATTCAAACTTTGTTAAAATTTTATTTATTTCATTTTCATATTTATTCATGAAATTAATCTGTTACCTGTGAAAATCCTTTTATTAGAAGAATCCACGTGTGGGTTCTCAAGAAAGATACCCACATGTGGATTCTCGTAATAGACAGGTTTGTTTTTACAGATTAGAACTGTATTTATTCAATGTGGAATATTTACTCTTAACATTATCTAGCAAGATGATTGCTCATTACATCACATCAATTTTAAGATTTGTGTACTCAATTTTTAATCTTAATAGACTTTGATATCATATACCCACCCCCACCACCTCAGCCTGATTGTGAGAAGAGAAGTTGTCGGCAGAGGCGTAAAAGAGGGTGAAACAACCTCAATCTTGGTGGAGCTCAGGAAATTGAGGAACCACCAAAATCCTGTAGGGATGCAACTTGTGGATGGATTTCAATTTCTGTGAAGAAAGATGACAATTTTAATGTGTAGCTAGTGACAGGGCCGGTCCTTCAATGAGGCAGAAGAGTCAATGAACTCAATCCAAACAGGCCCAAGATTTTTTGAGGCCCAAAGTTTTGCTGTGATGTGTTAAAAAAAAACAAAAATTCTACCTGGCCAAATTCCAGAAGACGGCAAGACCCAACAACTTGAAAAGCAATTTTTTACTTTTTGGGCCAATGGTTGGCCCAAATATAAACAAACAAAATGGTCCAATTTCAAATTAAATACGAGTCTTTTTCCAATTGCCACCGCAAACCCAAGTCCGCTCTGTGACGCTGTCTGCCCCTTCTGCCTTCTCTACCATACTACCACCACGCCAACGCTGAGTCCACGGCTAATCTACATTGTGGCTTCTCTATCCATAGACCATAGGTAGGTTAATGAAATCTCTTTAGTCACATTTCTTATTTTTTGATTTTTGATTTTGGTGTGCAGCTTATGCTTTCATAAATCATAATATATTTTTCTTGATTTATTCTCTATTTGAATTTTACAATGATTAGTGTTCTAATTATCATTTTTAAGATAATGAATTTTGTTGACCACAAAATCCGGCTGGACCTTGGACCAACACGTCTCAACTCCTCCCTCTTGAACACGTGGATCTCATGCGCACTGTGACAATCAATCAGTTTGCAAAGGGGGCCGAGGTGGCTCCCGTTTACACTCCGATGCCAAAGTCAGTACTCATTTTAGGCGAATATATGTTGGGTGCGGGAGATATATAAATGTGTAAAAGATGTTGACCTATGGTCAACTTGACCATATTGTTTTGATCATAAAAAACAAGAATATATTGTGTTGCTAACAAGTGTGCTTCAAGTGTTTCATATAATGATAAATATTCAAAGCATTCAGTGTTCAAATCGTCTATCAAATATATAAATCAAAACTATGTGATCAAGCACATGAGACGCAAAGAAGATCAAGAAAGAATCAAAGATATTCAAGATCAAATCTCAAGTCGAAAAGCATGAAGACCAAGCAATGAAGTCTACAAAAAATTGAGCATTTACAAATTGCTTTTCAATCTTATGTAAGGTTAATGCATCAATAGTTGGCAATGCACTTCATAAAGCTCAAGTAACATTTTTAAAAACATTAAAATATCTTTTTCAAAATCAACTTTGATCAGAAAACCTTGAAAAATCAAAATTTTGAAATCCTGATTTTTCAGGTCGACCGCATGACACTTTCAGGTCGACCGCAAATTTTTTCAGGTCGACCGCACTGCCTATTTTTGAACTCCAACGGCTATTTTCTCGCAACGGCTATATTGAGGTCGACCGCATGGCAGGATAGGTCGACCACAAAAGACAGTATGTGCAAAATTTACTCTATAAATAGCCTTCTCTCTTGCATTCATTTTCAACAACAAAGAAGAGATTTTAGAGAAGCTTTCTTGTGAAAAATTCATTGTTCTTACTTGATTTATATTTATCTATCTTTATTAGAATACTTTGATTGATCCAACTTTGTTTTATCAAATTTCATCAAAGTTTTTGGAAGAAAGTTTTGTGAAGATTCTTGGTTTTATATTGTTTAAACTTCTTCAACATCTTCACACCACATTAGAGTTGAAGTGTAAGTCTCTCTTTGTTCTAAACTTGTTTTAATCTTTTAAAAGATAGAAATTCCAATTAAGGAACTTTGATTATTTGTGCTACATTTTTCATTATCATTTGATTCATCAAAGTTCCATTGCCTAAACACTTTGATATTAAATTATTGTTAATTATTCAAGTGTGGCATCTCTTGGTACTTAATTTGATTCAATATTTTAACAAGAGATTATTTGAAAAACTTTGTTTGATTGCATTGAACTTTTCATTATCATTTGCATCAAAGTTTTTCTCTAACACTCGAGCTTAATTCATTGTTATCTATTGAAGTGTTAGCCTAACTCTCTCGGTACTTAATTTGAGTATATCATTTGTCAAGAGAGTTATTTCAATTGTAAATTCAATTCATTATATCTTGTGATTTCGAGAGCCTTGTGAAAAGTCGATTGTTGGTTAAGGGTATGTGCTCCTTGTTGTAAGTCACCTAATGATAAGTGCTCCTTGTTGTAAGTCACTTAAGGATTTGGTACTCCTTGTTGTAAGTTACCAATATAGTGGATTTGGCCTTGCTCGTGACGAAGAGCTCGGTAACGGGGGACGTAGATCACGTTGGTTTATTGAACCTCCTTAAATCGCGTTTGCATTCTCTTATCCCTTTTACTTACTTACTTACATTGCACTTACTCTATTCTATCAATTTTTATTGTGCAACACTATATCTAAGTGCTATACTTGCTTTATCAATTAAGTTTACACATTTATAGCACACTATATTGATAGTTAAGTTACTTGCAACATTAAGTTCTCATACTTATACCTATTGATTTTTAAGTTTGATATTATTTATCGAAAAAGTTTTATAAACCAATTCACCCCCCTCTTGGTTAGTTTACTCTTGGGCTAACAAAAGAGAGAAAAGGGAGCGAGAGAAGTATATATTTAGTTAAGAGTATGAAATTGCTAACCCCTTACCATGCGGGAGGAGTTCCGTATTTATAGAGGAACTCGTTGTCTCGGATCATGACACATGACATACTTTATACTTGTCTTCACCCTAGCTCTTGGAGGTGACAACCTTGCTTTTTGACTGTAATTATTGCTACATTTTGTAGGGGATGGGCGTCTGTCACATCTTGGTAAAGGCAGTGTCACATCTCTGACTTCATTCCTTGTCCCATCCTTACATCCGAGGTGCTACCGTGAACACCTCGACTAAGCGTAAAGTGTCTCTGCTAGAGACAAACCAGTTCGGCCGTAGGGGTTCCTGTGCCTTTCCACCTCGACCATTAGTTTAGGGCGGTATCTAAAACTTTGATCGTGGGCTAAAGTCCAATGGACCCTTGTTGGGCCCTCACTGGCGCCCTAATGTGCCATATTTTAGGTGCGATCTCAACACTAGTCCCTCAAATCCGATGTGGTCATTCATGGGCGGATCGAATTTTTGAGGATGTCCAGAACTTCAAAGACACTTTTGAAGAGACCCCAGAGTACGAGGCTATGCAGAGGGTCTTTGGGAACTTAGGGGCTAGGATGGCTTTGGGGGACGTGAAGGAAGCTTTTCCGACTTTGGACCTGTCCTCCATTGAAGCCTTGTACCCCAAGCCTCAAGATGCTCCTGCGGATCCACTGGATGCATCTAGCAAGGGCTTTTCAGAAAATGTCCCTCCGCAATAATCCCCTCCTGTATTTACCTTATTGTTGGGTTTTTTTTTTTTTGTTTTTTTTTTTTTTTTTGTAAGTGCCCCGGCACCTCATATTGTAAATGTAACATTCATTCAATTTGTAAATGCCTTAATTTTATGAATGAAATGACTTATTCATATTTTGCCCAGTATTTTGGCAGCAACGTTTCAAACTGTTTAAGCATGAGTGTTTCCAAGTGCGGATGCCTTATAATTGTAAATGTCTTGTATGATGATGTAAAACGTTCTTGAATTGTATGATAATATGTGCCCTCTAGTCTGTCAGATCTGTCTAGCTTAACGCATCCACGTTTGCTGGTTAGATCTGATTTTGACCAGCTTTTGAGCCATTTTACCTTATACTCTGTAACAACGGCGTTTATAAATTTGTATGAACTCCTGTGGATGGCGTGATCACTTTCAAACTATACGCAGTACTTAGTACACATGTGTCTCGCAAACACTTTGCCTGAATATATGTATGAAAGTATTAAACACTTTGCGGACACGTTTAACACTTCATAAAAGAAAGTGTAGCGATCGAGAAATTTTACGCAATTTAATATTTATTTTAAAGTTTCGAAAATCGTGCCGCTGCGACCTCATCCATTTTAAGTTAACGTCACTACGCGTTCGTCTAGCCAAGTCGAAAAATAATGAGTTCGTTCGATTTTAAATTAAATCCCAAATTTCCAAAATTTTATTATTTTATTTATTAATTTAAATTATTATTTTCAAAATCATTTTTATCCCAAATTCCATCAATTTCATTTTATCAGTTTCATCCTTCCAACCCAGTTGATTTCGCGTGCGAATTGTTTCTCGAACTACGTGCATGGTTGTCTTGATTTTCACACGCTACCAACCCCCATCCATCAATCCCAAAATCCAACACATACTTCCACTACATCAAATTTCCACAATATTCTAATCAACCCATACCCTATTGCCCCCACTTTTTCCAAACCCACCCTCCCTATTTTCTTCAGACTTCTCCTCCCTATGCACAACCACAATTATGTCCAGCTCCAAACCGTCACCACTACCACCTCCTTCCTCACCTGCATCATCATCACACAAACCTGCAGACTCTTAATCCTAAACATACAACTCCACTGCCTCAACCATTTTCGACCAAGCAACCACCCTCATTGCCAAGACTTGAGCACCACAGCCACCATCACTACCAATCACCTTCACCTCCATTCCCATCAACCATCCTGCCACCAACCGCCACAGTCACGGCCTGCACCCAAGCTCCACTGCACCATCAGCCGCAAGCTCCAACCCTACCATCTCCACACACAGACCACACCTCTGGACTCCAACCACTCCGCCACCTCCATCACACCCTCCTCACACCCTCTGCCCCAACCACAATACTCGACAACCAACCACCCAAGATCAATCCAAACCAAACAAACCAAACCCAAAACCCAGAATAGACAAAGCCCAGAAATTTACCTCGATCGCCGACTGCTTGACCGGATTTTTACCACCGGAAAACCCGACTCTAAGCCGCGACTTCGCCTCAGTTCGCACTCAATAAATTCACACCCAATCCCCCAAATCTGCACCTTCCCTTGGCCACCGCTCGCCGCCTCTTTGCGCCGGCATTTCGCCGGCAACACATCGCCGGCAGTCCCTCGGTCGCTCCTTCCCTCTCTCGCCCTCGCGTCCCTCCACCCCCTCTCTCTGCGTCTGAAATGGTAGAGAGAGAGAGAGAGAGAGTAAGACTTTTTTTATTAAATTTTGATTTTTCAAAAAAATGCAGCTTGGTCACTGAAGTTTTAAACTGTTTCAAATCAGTCCCCAAGTTTTAAAATAATCTAAAACAGTCCCTACAGCTTAAATGTTTTAAATCTTACTTTAAATTTCAAAGGTTGTTATTTTAGTCCCAAGATTTATGAACTGTTTATTTCAGTCCCTGCCGATTTAATTCATTTGATTATAAATCCCAAGTTACAAAATTTTTCATTTTAGTCCTTCCACTTTCAAATTATTCATTTTAGTCCCTCAACTTTTAAATTATTCATTTTGTCCCCCAACTTTCAAATCATCAATTTCGGTCTCCAAATTGTAAATTGTCATTTTTAAACGATAAATTTCTAAAGACTTATTCGACTTAATCTTCTAATTGGCTGGACGAGGCGTACGGAGATTTGAAAGATTGAAGTCATTTCCCGCTCAACTTTGCACTCGTCAAGTTTAAGGTAGACTCGCCCCTATTAATTGATTTAAACTATGATTGCATGTGAATGTTGTGTGACTTGTGAAAAGTCATTTTTATGAAAATGAGCATGTATTCCCTCATTAGGAATAATGATGATATGAGTATGATATGAGTAGGCGGGCAAGATTGGGAAAAGGCCCCTTGAGGGAGCCCAATCCGCTACAAGAAATGATGATGTTATGCATAACATACGTGCCTTAAGTGCACGAGACGAGACTACCCACACCCTATGATTTTAAAGAGCCTATGATTTTCAAAGAGAAGCCCCGTGCTTTAATGCACAAGAAGAGACTACCCACACCCTATGTTTCTAAAGAGCCTGCATTTATGTGTTCAATTATATTGTAGATTAATTAATGGGCGATGAGTCTATTGAGTATTTCTATGAAATGCTCATGTCTATTTTAACAACATTTGCAGATCTCAGAGAGGGTGGCAAGTGATGGATGATTGTGGCAATAGACGTTAAATGGTTGAAAACCTTATTTTAATGATTTCCATATATCCAAACATTGGATAATTTTGAGAATTTCAGTTATTTGAGAAATTATGACTTTGAAAATTGCTTTACAATATTAATGGATCGATGTATTATTTCGAATTGTTTCATAAATGTTTTAATTTTATCGACCATTACAGTTTATTTAATGTTGCCAAAAATGAATTTCAGTTATTTCTTCCGCAAAAATATTATTTGAAAAGTTAGATCAGACGATGACGTGGTGAACCGGGTATTTAGAACTCGGGGCGCTACAGCTTGGTATCAGAGCCAGTCTGCGATTCTGTAGACTGGCAAAATTTTCAAAAAAAAAAAAGAAATTTCAAGAAACAGTTTTCATTATTTAATTATTATTGATGAAGATTGCCACTGCCATCACTCGTCCCACCAACTCCGAGGTAAAGAAGTTTACAATGTTTAAAGTTATTTCAGGATTTCGGATACTTATCTTACTGATTTATGAGAAAGAATGAAGAGTATTTCAGATACTTATTTTAATGATTTAAGAGAAAGAGAAAGAAGATTAATGATGTTGTTATGCTTGTCAAAACTTACTTGCTTAAATGCATGAGACTTGAACTTTTATGTTCATGAGAATTACTTGCTTAAATGCATGAGAAAGAAAGAAAGAAAGAAATGAGTTTTGAAGTATACCGAGAAATTTTTCAGAAAGAGAACGATTGTTGAGCATAATGGGAATAATATGATTTAAAAATGATTTTATAATAATTTTTGTCCTCGAACTTAGAAATGATGAACCCTAACTGGACTTTGCATAATTTATTTTAGACATAACACCATTTACGAAGAGTCAATAGAAAGGATTAGACAATATTTTCAGAATATATGTCGTTTTGATCAACACCTCATGTAAAGATATATGACCACACTATCGACTATTGTGCCACGCGTTATGAGGCCATGACTAGTGATTTTAGAGCAACCGTTGCGAGATTCATTAGTCACTTGTTGTCAACATTTTCAGTAAATCAACGAGAATTAGCAAGCCAGTTTTATGAGATTGTAATGAGATGTTGAGATTATGAGTAATATGATTTTATTGAGACTTTTATGAGAAGAATTATGAAATTTGAGATTTAAGGATTGGTTCTTAATTATTGGGAACTAAGGACTTGATATTGTGTTTGAGTAAGTGAATTATTCCTCTATTTTGAGAGAAATTTATAATGTTGTTTGGTCTTGTAATTAAGAAGTTTTGGGATTTTGATTTGTGTCATATATTTTATAAGTATGACAATGAGTTGCCATTTGAACCAATTAATGTATTGAAGGAAGTGATATTGCGATATTGGAAACTATGATTAGAAATGTTATGTTGAGGTATGATGAATTGATTTTTTGGGATATTTTATGGTATTGAAGTTTGTCGGAATTGTTGTCAGTATAAAATTGTGGTGGTCAGATGTGGAGTATAACTACAGGTTGTTATTGTTGGTTATGAAGTATACCTACGGGTTGGATTAGTCCAAATTACAAGGGAGACTCTGCCCAGAATTTTATCATTTTGAGTTAAGAGCATGGTATGGTAAAACAACCCACTAAGGGAATTGAGGTTAGACTTGCAAGTTCATTTACACCACGAACGAGATTTAGTAAGTGATATAAAGGAATAATGACTCTTAAGACATTCTTGGCCTATTCGAAGCATAATCATTTTGTAATGGATATAGTTCTATTGAGGTACTCTCCTTGTCTCACAATTTCAAGAACAAGATGATGTATACAACTACTGGGATATCAAGGTATACGTGTAGCGATGTGATGAATTGATGCATACATTGGGAAATGTCAAGTTATATTTTGATAGATAGTGAAGATAAATATTATGGCGTGATTGGGAAGAATCTTAATTATTCTTGGGAACGAATTGATTATTAGTTAGAGATGATCACTTGTATTGGAGAATATTATAAATGATGAGGATATGTTATAATACTGTTGATTTAATTTGGAAGTTGATTGGTAGATGATGTGTAAGATTTGGTTATTTACCAGAAATATGATTATTTGGAAAAGTCAGTTATCATGAATGAGAGATATTTGAAGTATTTTACAGCGAGATGCCCTTAAAGGTATCGAGATTTATTATAGTGAGAAATTGGAGACATGTGATAGAATGTTTGAAATTATGTGAGATGATGATGATGGTCATGAGGTCGTTTGAATATAAAAGGGTACAAGAGATAATTATAAGGAATTTTATCATGTCCTGGAATTGTACAAGTATTGCAGAAGTAATGCATTTGAACGGAGGAAAGTTTACGATGAGATCATACCTTGAGATTTTGGAAATTGTTACTAATAGTGTCTTGGTTCGAAAATAAGAAGTGAAATTGTATGTAATTTTCCTTGTGGATAGAATTTGTAGAAAATGGGGATAAGACTTCACAGTGATAAATTATTATGGAGTAGTATGCAGAAAGAGTGACATATGGCAGAATCCAAGATTTATTTAGTTTGAGAGATTGATATATAATTTTAGCGAACAGATTGACATATAAGGTTCATGTGATAGATCTGAGGGTTATTATATTGTAATCTTAGAGAGATTGATATGATTATTTGAGGTCATATGATACGATGATAAGTGACATGTTACATGATTACTACAAGATATGGTGACTAGACGGTTAATAGATGTTATGGTTATCCCGCGAAGGATTGGGTGAATATGTTGAGTCAATTGATCTTATTTTGATGGTTATTGAATTATGGTGAAATATTACCTACGATTGGGAATTTTCATTTTGAGTTATAATATATGGGTTTATTTGAAGTTTAGTGATGCAGTTTCGATTAATTATTATCGGTTGTGCTTTTGATGTGAGTAAAGTATTTTTGCTACAATAATGGAAAATCTGAGATGATCGGTTGTGCGACTTTTACTTATAATGTGATTGTATCTTTGGGCTAAGTAAACTCGATGAGAAATCCTATATGGTTCGCAGAAGTCTTATTCATTGGTAATAGACTTAATCAGAGCATTGTTCAGAGCGTGACGTAAAGTGAAGTTGGAGAATGGGAGAAGTTGAATCTTGAACTTCAGATTGGGAAGTTAGTGAGGTTTCTTAAGTTGAGAATATCATATCTGATTCTTATGATGATGCTTTAAGTTAGTACACCAGTCCCCGACTAGAATGAGTCTGTGATACCAGGTATTTGATGCATGATTTAAAAGTATGGACTAAAGGATTTAAGTTTGAATTTCTTCAATTTTGAAAAGGAAATTTCAGCCGAGTTTAGAAATGATTATGTTTGTAAACCTTTCAGAAAGATTCTACCAAGTTTAAGTTTGTACTCAATATTTTGGAATTGATACCGCGTTTCTATATATTGGATTATAAGGTTTTATTCTTGATCAATCTTCTTGATTTTAGTTTAAGCATTGGAATGATGGATATTTTTATCGTGGATTCGATATCAGTATAGATCCTTGAAAGTTTGGTAATAGAAGGTTAACAAATGAGTTTATAAGTTGGGTAATGTCGGATGATTGATTGAGTTCTACTCAATAGCTATCAAGCGTCGTTTCGATAGCTTTGTATGAGGTACAGATATATGTTAGAGAGGTTGTCCGATTTCATGGAGTGCTAGTGTCCATTTTTCAGATAGAGATCCGAGAATCTCCCCTTGAGATTTGGAAGAGTTTACTTGAGGCAATGGGTACTAAGTTAAATTTTAGTACTGCCTACCATCTTCAGATTCAGACACTGAAATTTATGTTTAAGGCATGTGTTCGAGCTACCATTGGTATGGCACCCTATGAAGCTTTGTATGGACGGCGATGTCGATCGCCAATCGAGTGGGATGAAGTTAATGAGAAGAAATTATTGGGTTCAAAAAAAATTAAGTGAGAGAACAGTTGATGCGATCGAGAAGATCAGAGTACGAATTAGAGCTGCCCAAGACAGACAGAAAAGTTATGTCGATCAAAGAATAGACTTAATGTTTGAGATTAGAGAGAAAGTGTTCTTGAAAGTAACTCCTATGAAAGGTACTTTTTGTTTCAACAAGAAAAAGAAATTAAGGTCTTGTTTCATCGGACCATTTGAAATACTAGAGAAGTGTATCATGTGGCTTATTGTTGGCTTTGCCACCAGAACTTGCAGCTGTTCACGATATATTTCATGGTTCTCTGTTGAGAAAGTATGTTCATGATCATAGTCATGTGATGAATTATCAGTCTCTTGCAGTTCAAAAAGATTCATCTTATGAAGAGGTACTTATGTGCATAATAGAGAGAAAAGTCCATGTCTTAAGAAGTAAAGAGATTCCTTTAGTCAAAGTCCAGTGGGGTAGACACAATAATGATGAAGTTACTTGGGAAATGAAGAGGAAATCCTAGCCAAGTATCCAGAAAGAATAGATCAAGAAAGTTTAATTTCGATGACGAAATTATTTTAAGGAGGTAAGGTTGTAGCGACCGAGAAATTTTACGCAATTTAATATTTATTTTAAAGTTTCGAAAATCGTGCCGCTGCGACCTCACCCATTTTAATTAACGTCACTACGCGTTCGTCTAGCCAAGTCGAAAAATAATGAGTTCGTTCGATTTTAAATTAAATTCCGAATTTCCAAAATTTTATTATTTTATTTATTAATTTAAATTATTATTTTCAAAATCATTTTTATCCCAAATTTCATCAATTTCATTTTATCAGTTTCATCCTTCCAACCCAGTTGATTTCGCGTGCGAAATTTTTCTCGAACTACGTGCATGGTTGTCTTGATTTTCACACGCTACCAACCGCCATCCATCAATCCCAAAATCCAACCCATACTTCCACTACATCAAATTTCCACAATATTCTAATCAACCCATACCCTATTGCCCCCACTTTTTCCAAACCCACCCTCCCTATTTTCTTCAGACGTCTCCTCCCTATGCACAACCACAATTCTGTCCAGCTCCAAACCGTCACCACTACCACCCCCTTCCTCACCTGCATCATCATCACACAAACCTGCAGACTCTTAATCCTAAATAATCTTGGAACTTGCGTTTATCCATTATGTTTATCTAATTTATAAATTGGCATAATCTTCAACGTAGCTCACCCATGATTTTATGAAATCACATGATAATGCTGCAATCATAGAGGAGGAATTTGGTTTATTGAAAATAACGACGAAGGTGGTCCGTGTTCCAAGGATTACATAGAGGTACTCCAGATAGGTTCTCAATCATGTACGTTCCGGGTACTACCTCGGCAAAGACTTTGTAAGGGCCTTCCCAGTTAGGACCTAAAGTCCCTACTCCTGGTTCTTGTGTTGAAGGAAGAACTTTTTTGAGGATCAAGTCTCCAATATTAAAGCGTCGACTTTTCACTCTTTTGTTGTAGTATCGAGCCATCTTTTTCTGGTATCTGGCCATCACCACTTGGGAATCACTCCGTTTTTCCATGAGAAAATCTAAACCGGCCCTTTGCGCTTCTTCGTTCCTAACTTCGTCGTAATGAATTTGTCGAAGCGAAGGGATCCCAATTTCAACGGGACATACCGCCTCGGCTTCATATGCCAATGAGAAAGGTGTTTCACCAGTAGCGGTGTGCAAAGTGGTTCGAAGCGCCCATAGCACTTGTGGGAGTTCATCTACCCATGTGCCCTTTTTGGATTCCAACTTCCTTTTCAGGATATTTTTTATGGTCTTGTTCACAGCTTCGACCTGTTCGTTGGCCTGTGGGTGATGTGGAGATGAGAACGGTTTCTTAATTTCCAAATCGTCGCATAACTCATCGACGCTTCTGTTTTTGAACTGTTTCGCATTGTCACTAACCAGCGAGTGTGGTATCCAGAACCGGCATATGATATTCTTCCAAATGAACTTGGTGGTGTTGGCCTCGGTGATCCTCATCAAAGGTTCCGCTTCGGCCCACTTGGTGAAGTAATCAATTGCCACTATCGCAAAGCAATTGTTACCAGCACCCCTAGGCATATGATCAATAATATCAACCCCCCACTTTGCAAAAGTCCAAGGGCTAGTCACCTCAGTTAGCTTGTGATGCGGCTGATGTGGTATAGTTGCGTGTCTTTGGAATTTATCGCACTTGCCACGAAGTCATGGGAGTCCTTTCGCATAGTAGGCCAAAAATATCCCTATTTGAGGGCTTTCCGAGTTAGAGATAACGCCCCGGCATGGTTGCCACATATGCCTTCATGGATTTCTCTCATTACATACCGTCCTTCCTCTGGCCCCACACAACTCAGTAAGGGGGAAGTGTAACTCCGTTTATAAAGTAGGTCATCCAAGAGTACGAAATTCGCAGCATATTTTTGCAATTTACGAGCTGCCTCTGGCTCGTTTGGCACTGTCTGATGCTTCAAATAGGCGATCAGGGGATTCATCCGGGATCCCTCTTCTTCTACTGTCAAAATCTTCGGTCCTGGTTCAATAGAAGAAGTCAACATGCGCTTAACTGGGATTAGATTATGTAACTCTGAATCACTGCTGCTTGCTAGTTTGGACAAAGCATCGGCGTTGGAATTTTCTGTTCTGGGGATGTGCTGTAACTCCATTTTTCCGAAGTGCACAGTCAAATCTCTTACTTTCTTCAAGTAAGCGACCATAGAAGGTTCTTTGGCAAAAAATTGCCCATTGAATTGACTCGCAATGAGCTGCGAATCGCTATTTGCCACTACGGACTTAATCTTCAAAGTTTTTGCAAGTCTTAGCCCAACTAATAACGCCTCGTACTCAGCAACATTGTTTGAGGCTTTGAATTCAAAGCGGATTGCACTGTGCAGTTTAAACCCCTCCTGGCTTATTAGCAATATTCCCGCACCGGATCGTCCCTCAGCCGAGGACCCATCAACGAACAATTTCCACTCTTGGGTGTTATCTGGGCTATCAACCATCTCGACCTCCGGTGGATGTGTGAATTCGACTACGAAGTCCGCCAATGCTTGACCCTTCACAGCGGTCCAAAGCGCATAATGTAGGTCGAACTAGCTGATTTCTATCGCCCATTTCAATAACCTCCCAGATACGTTTGGTTTTTGCAACATTTGTCTCATGGGAAAGTTGGTGAGCACGCATATGGAGTGTGCCTGAAAGTAGGGACGAAGTTTGTGAGAGGCTGTGATTAACGAGAGAGCAAGTTTCTCCATATCTGGGTAGCGTGTCTCGGCATCCAGCATGGCTTTGCTCACATAATATACCAAGAACTGATTCCCATCCTCCTCTCTGACCAACACCGAGCTAACAGCCTTTTTGGATACAGCCAAATACAGGTAGAGAGGCTCGCCAGCCTTTGGCTTGGATAGCAATGGGGGTCGTCCCAAAGATGCTTTCAGGTCAGAAAAAGCCTTTTCACATTCCGGTGTCCATTGGAATCGCTTTCCCCCCTTTAGGACCTTAAAAAATGGCAAGCATTTGTCAGTGAATTTTGAGACGAATCGATTCAAGGCCGCAATTCTTCCCATTAAACTTTACACTTCTTTTGGATTTCGAGGTGATTGCATGTTTAACAAAGCATCGATTTTGTCAGGATTAGCTTCGATTCCCCTCCTATTCACCATGAACCCAAGGAATTTTCCAGATGCTACCCCAAAAGCACACTTCGCGGGGTTAAGTTTCATTCGATATTTCCTTAAAACATCAAAGGTCTCTGACAAATAGAGGATATGATCCGCGGCGACCATGCTTTTGACCAGCATGTCATCAACATATACCTCCATGGTGTTTCCTAATTGTTCCGAAAACATGCGGTTTACTAGCCTCTGATAGGTAGCTCCCGCATTTTTCAAGCCAAATGGCATAGCTCTGTAGCAATAGAGTCCTCTATCTGTAATAAATGAAGTATGCTCCTCGTCCGATTCGCACATGAGGATTTGATTGTACCCGAGTGGGCATCCATGAAGCTTAGCAGCTCATGTCCTGGCGTGGATTCGACCAACTGATCGTTCCGAGGCAGTGGAAAGCTGTCTTTGGGACATGCCTGATTCAAGTTGGAAAAATCAATACACACCCTCAGTTTCCCATTGTGTTTTGGTACCAAAACAAGATTTGATACCCACTTCGGATAGCGGGACTCTCTGATGAAGCCATTTTTTGATAACTTTGTGACCTCGTCTTTCAAAGCCTCATACTTGTCAGAACTCATGGGCCTTCTCTTTTGCCTATGCCCAGGGCTTCGGAGATCTAGTTGGAGTTTGTGGCAGGCCTCTTTAGGATCGATTCCAACCATGTCACCATGCTTCCACGCGAATACATCGAGGTTTTGAAGTAAGAAGCTCTTCAATTGACTCTTGTATTCGGTCGATGAGTCCAGTCCGATCTGCAATTCTTTGATTGGATCAAGTGGGTCTACACCGAAGCATTTTAACCTTTCGGCCGGGGTGGGACAATTGTCACCTTCCATTCTTGGGTCTAGATCGGTTAAATCCTCCTCCATTGTCATCGTAACATCCTTATTTCCAGAAGGTCCTTCACCCAATCTTTCAGGGTCTGGAGTAGCCTCGGCCATGGCTACGTCACTGATCATGTTCAAGCTTCGATCTTGAAATTTTCGGATTGCATTTGTGTAACAGGCCCGCGATTCAGTTTGGCTTCCCCTTACAGTTGCAACGCCATGCTCCGTGGCGAACTTCATGCAAATGTATTTCGTATGCGTTACAGCCCCCAAGTCAATGAGACCCGGCCTCCCAATTGAGCCATGATAGGAGGAGATCTTGTCTACAACCAAGAATTCCATAGGGATTCTGGAAAGAGTTGGTGCTTGCCCTACTTCATTCATAAGGGTTATAGACCCCCTGAGGGTTATGCTATCCCCAGTGAATCCATAAATTGAGTCCGGGACTGGGATGAGTAGAGTGCTGATCCCCATTTTATCGAAAGTTACCCCGTAAATTACATTTATCGAGGCACCATCATCCACCATCATTCGCGATAACCAACGCATCATTGTGTGGGAAGTGTACCCCAATGGCATTGTCTTGGGTAAATGTGATAGATTCTATCTGTGGCACCCCAACAGGGTGCGAATGGATATGGTAATTCACGTTAGCGGGCTGCTTAGCCTCTCTGATATACCTCTTTTGGGAGTTGTTTATGCTCCCACCTGGGTTGGGGCCTCCCAATATTATATCGATTTCACGAATAGGTAGGTCGGCAACAAAAATAGGTGGTTCCCGTGTGACTTTAGCATGCGCCGAGGCGGTATCCTGGCCATTGTTCATGTCTCTTTGAAAATTGTCAATTCTCTCTTTAGTCGAGTTCTTCCATGGAGCTTTCCTGTCAGCTCGGTTGAACTTCTGGCCACCAGATTTTTAAGTTCTCCCTGTGTCGGGGGAGAAGTCACCTCCCCTTCTCCCCTTCGTCTTTTGGTCAGCTAACATATGGATTTCCCTGCAATCTTCTGTTGCGTGGCCGTAATATCTGTGGTAGGCGCAGTAAGCCCCAATCATGGGCTATTTTCCACTTCGGCCACTTTCCACCCTTCCTTGAGTCGTGGGAGGATTTTGAGAAGGGGTGTTGGAGTGCAAGTGAGGGATAGCTTCTGTGATTTCTGCTGCAAAGCTAGATCCTGTCCCTGGAAACGGACGAGGCGCTCCACCTTGGTTTCCGCCGATCCTATCCTTGTTTCCTCCTTTGTTGAGGTTTGCCTCATTAGAATACCCAAGATTATATCTTCCTTGGGGGTGGTTGTCCCTGACCCTTGCCATTTCTTCTGATAGAATCTCTTCATTCATCAGGTCTACTAGGACATTGTAATCCCTTGATTTTCTACTTCGGACATCCCTTCAGAACATGGTGGTCATATCCAGCCCTCCTTTCAAAGCGGAAAACATCTCTGCCTCAGTGATATTTTCAAAAATGTCCATCTCTTCAGTAAACCAGGCTAGGTAACTTTTCAGAGATTCGTCCCTTCCTTGCCTCAGATCCTGAAGGCGTTGGAGTGGGAGCTGGCCAGGCCTAGAGGAAACAAAGCCATTTTTAAAGGCCGTTTTTCAAATCTCTCCAACTGTGGATGCTGCCAGGAGGGAGTTTTTTATACCATCGTATTGCACTCCCCTCAAAGGTTAAAGCAAAGGCTTTACATTTCAATGACGGAGTGGCCCCGGCTATTTCCATGCTAGCACGGTAGTTTAACAGGTGATCATCTGGATCACCTCGGCCAGAATATTTTGCTATTTCTGGAATTTCGAAGTCGTGAGGCACTGGGCACCTACGGAGGCCCTCTATGAAAGGACTTATTTCCTCGTCGTCATCCAGCTCATATGACGGCAACTCGCTGTTCTCGTCGTGACCAGAGTACATTTGGTTACGATATTGGTCATAAGGCGGCGGAGCGTACTCCTACCTTTGTGGTGGCAAAACGCGGCCATAGTTCGGCCTTACGGGGGTTGGTAACTCGTTACGAGATTTGGTCTGAACTGCTTCGACTCTCCTTTCTTGCCTATTCCTAGGCTAATGCGTGGGAGTTAACCTTTCTTCCCCCGTACCATGTTGGTCTCTATGTATTTGACTCTGCGACAAGGCTTCTTCAGCTTGTCGCTCCCGCCTATTTCTAGGTTCAGCTGCATTGTTCCGACCTCCTTTCCTGCCTCTGAATAGCCCTCATATCCGGCTGAAGACACTGCCAGATTTTGCGGCTGAGGCCTCCCTATGTCTAGTCGGGAGCTGGTCTTGCTCTACATATGCTTCATGCTCCGGGCCTTCCTCGTAGAAGGGCTCAAATTCCACCTCGGCATATGCCTGTGGATCTTGATAATAATACGAGGCAGTGGCCGCCTCGGATTGTGAGTAATGTGGCTGGGGGTATTTTGGAGGCATCATGGGCTCGTTCCCGACATACCCTCTGGCCATGTAGGCATTCATTGCGGCAGTCTGTTCTATCTGCTGCTTCTGCATTTCCAGCATTTGGGCCGCCATGCGAGTCATATCTCGCAACATACGGCGATTGCGGTGCCGGCGTGGTGGGTTAGGTTGTGCCCCCCCCCCCCCCTCATTCGCGTTCTCATGAGGCCCTTGAGGAACCTCCTCCTCGCTGTGCTGGCCATTTCTACCCCTACGGGGGTTAACATCGTCATCGCTTTCGTTCATGTTTCAGAGAGATTTCTTGGTTTTAGTTTATCTTTCAAGTATAGATAGACTTCTATCTCAATGCTCCGAGCCTTTTTCAAGGTTGTTAAACTTATATTTCAAAGTTTTAAGCCTTTTTCAAAGTGAATAAACTTATATTTCAAAGTTTTAAGCTTTTTTCAAGGTTAACAAACTTATACTTCAAAGCCTTCTACCTTTTTCCAAGGTTACCAAACTTGTATTTCAAAGCTTTCTACCTTTTTCAAGGTTACCAAACTTGTGTTTCAAAGTTTTACAGTTCTCCGCTCTTTTGCAAGAGGTTACCCGCCCTTTTTCAGGACTTCCTTTCTATTAGCAGTATGGTTTCCCACAGACGGCGCCAAAATGTTGACCACAAGATCCGGCTGGACATTGGACCAACACGTCTCAGCTCCTCCCTCTTGAACACATGGATCTCCTACGCACTATGACAATCAATAAGTTTGCAAAGGGGGCCGAGGTGGATCCCGTTTATACTCCGATTCCAAAGTCAGTACTCATTTTAGGCGAATATATGTTGGGTACGGGAGATATATAAATGTGTAAAAGAGAGAAAAGGGAGTGAGAGAAGTATATATTTAGTTAAGAGTATGAAATTGCTAACCCCTTACCATGCGGGAAGAGTTCCGTATTTATAGAGGAACTCGTTGTCTCGGATCATGACACGTGACATACTTTACACTTGTCTTCACCCTAACTCTTGGAGTTGACAACATTGCTTTTTGATTGTAATCATTGCTACATTTTGTAGGGGATGGGCGCCTGTCACATCTTGGTAAAGGCAGTGTCACATCTCTGACTTCATGCCTTGTCCCATCCTTACATCCGAGGTGCTACTGTGAACACCTCGACTAAGCGTAAAGTATCTCTGCTAGACACAAACCAGTTCGACCGTAGGGGTTCCTGTGCCTTTCCACCTCGGCCATTAGTTTAGGGCGGTATCTAAAACTTTGATCATGGGCTAAAGTCCAATGGATCCTTGTTGGGCCCTCACTGACAGCCCAATGTGCCATATTTTAGGTGCGATCTCAACAAATTTAATGTTAGGGAATAACCAAATAGGGACCTAGGGTTTTCATTTTTGTGTTCTGTTTAAATTCCAAGAAATTCTCAATAGAAGTTTGGCTATATTTATTTTTGGTGTTGGGTTTTCATATGATATGGAATAGTTAATTATAGAGAAGAAGACTTTAAAACAAAGGGATTAAAAATGATCTTTGGTGTTAAACACTGAGTAAGTGATTAAGGGAGAGTCATTGATTGTTGAATATGCTTCATTTTTATTTTATTATAAAATGTTATATTTTGTCTCGTTTGATTGTTAGGCTAAATTATATAACATGACTCCCAAGTATGTGTCTGGATCTCAGAAAAAAAAAGAGGAAGCTAAAGGTAGAAGCATTAATTCAAAGTCAAGTTGGAGATATCAATAAATACTTTACTTCTAGTCCAAAAGTAGATGTAGGGAGTGCAAACACGGTTGAAAATTTGACGAATGAAGAACAAGAAATTGAATTGGATGAGATTGATATTGAAGAAGTGCTTGAACTTCCCAATGTGGATGAGTTGGATGATAATGAAGAAGTGCTTGAACAACCCAATGCAGACGAATTAAATGATAAGGCCATGGTTGAAGCTAAAAAAAGACTGGGTCAAATAGTGCATTCTCATTGGTGGGTGGGTAACGTAACTTTTCCCACGTCTGGCAACGGAGCAATTTCGCCCTTGTCATATTACTAGCTTTTTTGGGCACGCGTTGCGCGCAATTTGATTGTTATTAAATTTTTTGAGTTTATTATAACATAGTATGTTGAGTGGGAAAAAAAATGCACCATATGCATTGTGTGCAATTTGGCCATTATTGAATTTTTTTAGTTTGTAAAAAAAAAAAACTCGGGCAGCTAGACGAAAAAATCAACAATACACTGCCATGTTGTTCCCTTATTTATATATATATATATATATATATATATATATATAGAGAGAGAGAGAGAGAGAGAGAGAGAGAGAGAGGGATATTGGCTTTTGTCAGTATTTAATTGTAAGTAGGGTGGACAAAATAATCAAATCAAACCATTTGGTTCTTATAATCAAGAACCATTCGATTTCGATTCTGGTTCTAGTTCTTTTTCCAGAACTAGAACAAAGAGTCAAACTCAATTACACACACACACACACACACAAAAATTAGTGAATATTCATTTCACCAAAAAATTCAAATATTCATTATCTTAATTTCAAGAATATGTATTACTAAACAGGTTCAAAGACAACGTATTGGTGTTAGCTTTCGAAAATTTATACGTCCTTGCATGCTGTCCCCAATTGTTTGGATGAAATTTTTAGGAAATATGTACGTACATTTTACACTCGAAATTTGAAAGAAAAATAAAATTTTCTGCCTTCACACGAAGAAAATGTTGATCAATTTTGGTGAAGTTATCAAGAATATAAAATGGACATTGTTTGACCATTTGCTGCAATTATTAACATAAAAGGGTGTAACAAATCGAGAATTAACATGCTTCAATATTAAACACACGCCCACTTAGAATTAACAAATTCTAAGAATTTCACAAACAAACTTGCTAAAAAGTTATAGTGCAATTCTCATGTTCAACATTCTTGAAATTCGTTATCTCTCGACATAAATTTAACCAATAACCCTGCATCAATGCCAAACTTTTTAAATTGTCCTTCCAAAAGTTACGTTTGTCCTTGCATGTTGAAATTTTCCAACAACCTCTCACTGGATCATACATGTGACCTTATAACCCTGTGAGCTCCAAAATCTTGTTATCATTATTAAGAGTATTTCAAACAATTTCGTCCATCAATTATATTGATGTAGGATCAAAGAGATCTTCGTCACATTTAGCGTAACTAATTCTATCAATAGTCACATAAATCAATAAAATCAAATGACATAGATAAATCGTGTGAGTAAAGTATGAAAATCATATGTTATGTGATCCAAACGTATCTAGTTCCAAACGTTCTAGCTTTATTCCTCAAGTGAGATCAATATCAAATATAATGTAACGGGATGAAATGAACTGAATAATTTATTTCTGTACAGAAAATATTCAAATACACAAATGTGTCAAAAATCAAACATAGAGCAACCAAAATATAAATTCCCATTAAAACATGATATCCTACAGAAATACAACACACATACGTACGAGCAATGTGCTCATTAAAGAACCTGGGTGATAATCATTTAGTAAGCGGATCCGCAATAATCGAGTTTGTCTCAATGTGCTCTAAGAAACCTTACTGGTCTGTACTCTTTCATTCACAATCAAGAACTTTATGTCAATTTGTTTTGATTTAGTTGAGCTCATGTTGTTCTGATATACTGTTGAGATATTATCATAGCAAAACTTTAGCGGTCTTTCTATGTCATTCATAATGCGTAGCCTAATGACAAAACTTCCTTGCATCTAAAGGCTTAAATCTATTTCAAATAATTTCAATCATCACCAAACCAAAAAAAGGTTTTCTAAAGAGAGGATTTAGTACTAAGATGGACAAAATTGTTGATTTCTTGTAAAAGTTTAATGTTAGTTTCCCCTAATTGTTTGTGTTGAGTATACAAACAAATCTCACATCGGTGAGAAAATAAATCATCATATAATCAGAGTGAGCTACTCCACCCATTACCAGTTGATTTTGGGTTGGAACTTCACTTGAGATTTGAACTTGGGACTAGACATATTGTTCTTCATGGTCCCAACAAGTAGTATCAGAGCCGAAAACATTATCTAGTGGATGTAAGATCGAGTGGACGAACGGGACTCTATGAACAGTGGCAGTTGAATCGAGATGATAAGTCCTCAAGATGAAAAATTCTTGTGGTTTCTCACGAAATGGTAGATCCAAATAACATATTGTGTTGCTGGCTATGGTAGATTATCTCGATGAATGGTGGCTATGATGGATTATCTCGATGAATGATGATCTCTCTGGGTATGAGAAGATGTGACTGAACTTCTCTTAAGGGAAAGTCAGATAGGTTGGGGTGTACCTTGTGAACCTTATTTGAGAGAGGGAATGTTGGGTATACAAACAAATCTCACATCGATTGTGAATGAGAAAATAAGCTAATATATAATGGAAGAATACATAACTAAGGTTTTTAAAGTACACATTTTCAAAATTAAGAAATTTAAGGTTTTATTTCAAAAATCATGTCATAATTAATTATATATTTTATTGTTTATGGTCACAAGTCACAATTTTTTAGGTCACAACTTATTATGGTCACAAGTCACAATTTTTTAAGTGACAAGTCACAAATCAGGTCATGAGTTTATAAGTTTATGTCACAGTCACAATTTTTTAAGTCACGGTTTATTTCTCGGTCACAAATTTCGAATTTCGTAGGTTACGATTTTTTTGAGTCGCAAATCTCGAGTCAATTTGTCACAACTTAATAAATTATGAGTTACAATTTCTTTATTGGTCACAAATTACAAATTTCATTGGTAACAGTTTTTTCTCGGATACAAAGAAAAAAAAATTAAGTCACAATTTTCACAAATCACTAGTTTTTTTAGTCACGGATCATAAATTTTATAGGTCGCAATTCATAAAATTATTTGGTTCTCTTTTTTTTATCACAAATTATCGATTTAGTTGGTTACAATCTATTTCTCGATCACAAATCATAAATGTTATAAACCAGAAATTAAGCTTACAACAATTAATTGACCACAACTTATTTTTGGACACAATTATCAAATTATTAAGTCATAATAATTCAATTAAAGGTCACAAATTATCAAAAAATTTAGGTCAAATTTATCAAATTGTTTTATCACGACTCATTTCTATCACAAATTATCAATTTAATTGGTCACAATCTACTACTGAGTCACAACCCACAAATTTTACAGATCATAAATTATGGTCACACTAATTAATTGATCACAAATTATTTTTGAGTCACAGTTATTATATTATTTGGTCACAATGGTAATGATAATTCAATTAAAGGTCAGAGATTATCCTTCAAGCTTCATCAACCACCCACCCACCCCCACCCCCACCCCAAACCCACACTCGCTGGCGTAGGAACCACAAACCCCCACCACAAAGCCACAAACCGCCGCAATCATAAACTGCCACCACGACACCACCTGACCACCACGACTATCATAGCCACCAAAACCCACCATCGCACCGCAACCACACATCCACCACGACTCACCACCACACCTCATCCACACAACCACCATCGCAACCACATCACCACCACGACAGCATCACTGCCATAATCACTTCCACACCTTTAGTTCCATAGTCACCACAAACACAACCATCAAGAACCGTCGCTATGAACTTCTCGATTCACAAATGAAATTGTGATGAATTGAAGGGGAAATAAATAGCAGATTACATCGACATACGTGAACATGAAATGATTTCTGAAATCAACCAAAGAACAAAAAACTAAAAGAAAGGAGATGGAAGTAGCGACAAAGGCGCTACCTTGATGGCCCTGCTTTAGTGCCACTGCTTCGATATAGCAGCAACGTCGCTGCTAGATCTAAGCAACAGTGCTGCCGCTAGATCGAAGCAGCACCTTCACCGCTGCGACGAAGGCGCTACTTAGATGGAAGTAGCGATGCTGCTGCAGAGGTCCGAAGAAGGTAATGGAAGAGGTCCTTCTAATACTATGTTGCGAAGGTACGATCGACGGGAAGTAGTGTGCAACCACCACCAAGTCTCTTACTATTATGTCATCGGTGGTGATCTATGTAATGGTTGGGGGAATGAATTAGATTTGATGGTGGGTAGGGGTTTTATAATACATAAATTTAATTTAATATGTAATAATACCAAAAAATGAATTACAACATGAAATTTGAACAAATAAGTTGAAATTCTGATTTTTGAATTAGAAACTTAAAATCTATGTGTGGGTATAGTTTCCTCACTATATAACCCAAGTGAGTTACTCCACCCATTACGAATTGATTTTGGGTTAAAGCCTCACTCGGGCCTAGTTTAGACTTGGACTAGACGAATTGTTCTTCATGATCCCAACAGTTTGGTAATGTTTCATTAATTGTAACTATTATATCATTTGAAAGTTTTAATACATCCAGTATTCATTTAATACTTCACGTTTACCAGTTTCTATGCATTATACATAGCAAAAAAGCCCGACTCGAACCCACCCCAAATTAATTAATTAATTAAAATAAATAAATAAATAAGGAAAATAATAAATAATAAATAATATAATAATAAACAAGTCGGAAAATAGGGCAACGAGGTTGACCCGCTCCGAAATTCGCGAGGCGAGTAGTGGGTTTGGCCCAAAAAAAAAAATCCACAAGTCGGGGGTATCCGACCCGAACCCGCCCCGTTGCCATCACTACATTATGCCCATTAAATCACTGATAAATATTTGTTTAGTGCATTTAAAATCTATATATTAATTGAATGAAAAAAAAAATTAATTTTTACTATACCAAATTTTTCTTTTCTTTGAATTTGTTGTAGTGCATTTCAATATTGCACCATTTTCAAATTACTAGCAGTAATCACGTGCGTTGCACGTCTTACATATAGGATGAATGTGATTCGCAATGTCTTCGTAGAACTAATAATATTTTTTGAAAGTTGTTGAGGTAAAAAATATTATTAAAAGAAAAAATTGAAATTGTAGATATGATTTATTTTCCTCTTTTTTTTTTTTGGAATTTATGTATATAATGTGAAGATGTTAAATAAATCAAAATATTTTGTTTTGTTTTATTTTGTTTTGACTACAATACTTTTTTGTACATTACACATCTTATATAAAGAAAGAATAATTTGTGCAATTTTTGGTAGTAATAAGCTGATTTTGAATAATATTTACAATGTTTTAATGAACTAAAAAAAAAAAATAGTTGGGCTAATGTCCCACAATTTTTATTATTTTTGTTTTCGACTTTTTCAAAAACCTTTGTTTGCATTAAAATTTTATGCGAAAATGTGACATATATTTGAACATTTTATTCATCTCCACGAGAAGATATCGATGTGGGAAGTAATCAGTAAAAATTGAAAATAAAAAAACTATGTAAATTTGAACAAAGAAATAGTAAGTAATGTGTTCAACAATTAATCGGAAAAAATATGTTGCATGTATAGTAAATGATGTAATTCCTTCAATGAGTTTGTAAAGGATGTAAGAATTTAGATATTATTGAATAGGATAATATGTATTGAACAATAAAAAATTACAAAATCATTCAAATTCCAATTATATTTTTCTTTAATATTTAATTTACAAAAAATTTGTAAAGATAATTAAATTATGCAGATTTTTTTAATAAATTTCTCAAAACATTGTTGATTTTGATGTCAAATTTCATGCTTCGAATTGAGAAAAGAAAACATAAGAAAAAAGTTTATCATGACACAGCTTTGTACAATTTGAATGTCAAAAAAATGTGAAAAACTTCTTTAATACACATTTTAACCAAATTTCCCTTTCAATAACTTCGAACACTCATCTTTAGACCTTATAAAGAAAATAATTACAGAATATTGAATTTAAAGATTTTCAGAGACAAATTAAAAATTATTTATTTAGTCTATACGATATTATCGTTTTTAATCTAGAACAATTGAAAACCCAAACAATAATAATTTGAAGAATTTCTACATTGTCAATAAAGAGAAATATTTTACAGTGACGAAAATGACCTAAAAATTTTTTGATCATGTAATGTAATGTGCATATTTTAGCTTAGAGCTTTGGTATTATTATTATTATTATTATTATTATTATTATTATTATTATTATTATTATTATGTGTTTATAGAATCATACTAATCGATCCTTATTTTGTTTAACTTAATTAATTAGTTAATGAGAATATTAAAGAAGGGTATAGTTGATTTAGAGCAAAAAAATATATGAGGACAGATTGATGATGTGAAAGATTCTTCACTACCTATACTTTTAAGGTAATGTAGATGTAGATATCGACTTTTGTTGGTATTTAATTGTAAGAACAATTGCAAAAGCACAAGTAATAATTAAGTTGAAAACTTTAATTGTGAGATGATCAGGATATTATTATTATGTTAATCGTTGGACATAGTCATATAATATGCCTCCTAAATATGAGTATGGAACTCGAAAAGAAAACGAAACGATATATGGCACCAATTCAAAATCAATAACGGATAGTGACAAGTACTTTAATACAGTGTTCTAAAAAGCGTGAAACGTGATAAAGCGGAGAGCCCGAGTGTCAAGCTTTTCAAGCTTAAGCGAGAGTATGCGTTAAAAAGCGTTTTTCAATTCCTATATACAAAATTTAAATTTTACACATATTTTAACCCCTAAAAAAATAAAAAAAATTCATAAGCGCGCTTTGACTCGCTTCGAGTCACGCTTTCTCGCGCTTCGCCGCGCTTAAGCGCGCTTCCTCGCGCATAATGCGCGCATAACGCGCGATTTTTTCACTCTTTTTAGATAAAAAATTTTCAGACGCTTTTCGCTATTTTGACGCGACTGAGTCGCGCTTCGTGCCTAGGCGCGCGTTGTGCGCGCACAATGCTCGCGTTTTAGAACACTGCTTTAATAGCAACAAAGTGATTGAATTAACTGGGAATGAAGAAGTGATTCAACCTACGAGTGCAGATGAATCACATGAAAAATGAAGAAAGTAATGTTCAACATAAAAATTTAAATAAAGAGGATTGCTTTTCCTTGAATCTGGAGGATCCTACAACTTGAAAGGAAAAATAAATAAAAAATGAGGGATTATTTTGTTGTTTTACCGTTAAGTTAACAATTTGTTCCATAATACACTTCAGATTTTGTTGAATGTGTTCTTGGTTTATCACCCCAAAGACATAGGTGCTTTACATTTGACGTGTCTCAAAATGCAAACAATACACTATTACCCTATTATATAACCAAGATAAATAAAGAATAAAATAAACCGTTTTGCACGAGCCCTAACTCCTCAATCTACATTTAACATATGAAAATGAAACATGCCCTATAATAAAATCAAGATAAATATCGCATGCCTAGAAACAAAAAATATCCACAGATCAATCCGATTAACACCTAACAATCCCAAATGCAAAAAAGTTCATTAATGGTAAATGTATTTTTTTTTTTTTTTTTTTTTGCAAATTGCCATTTTTGCGACACGAATATACCCCCCAAAGATGGTAGAATATATAGCCATAATTCAACGAAATAACACATCCATTACAGAATTTTAGCTCCTACATTTCTATCATCAAAGAGAGCAAATGGAAGGATTTATATACAGTCAAAATGAAAGGACAATAAGGCTGTGTTTGATTAAAAGATGGAAAATAGATGGTAGGAAAATAGTTTCTAAAAATTGATTTACCTGAAAAATATTTTCCTGAAAAATATTAATTGAAAGTGTTTGATTAAATTAATTTTCCAAGTAAAAAAGTGAGAGATTTTCCTAGTTTTATTGTTTGATTAACATTATTCTCCATGGCAAATAAATCAAAATTTAACTATTTTAATAAAAAAAAATTAATTTTTTATTCATTTGTACTTAATAATAATAATGTTAATTTCTGAAAAAAATAAATCAATTAACAACAAAAAAAATGATCAAAAGTGACGCAAAAGAATTTTCCACCTTAGCTGAAAAATATTTTCTCAGCAAATAAGTAAGAAAATATTTTTAAGGCAAATGAGATAGTTGTGCTTTAAATGGTTGTACCTAAGAAAATATTTTTCAAAGCAAATTTTTCCAATCAAACACCAAACAAATGTAAAAGGTGAAAAAAATTTTCCATGATTTGACATTTTCCTGACAAATATACATGTATCAAACACAGCCTAATACTATAACTCAAATCTGGAGAAAAACGGAAGCAAAAATAGAATAAAATTCAAGTTGCTGCTGCAGTAAAGGTAGATAACCCTCAAATTCGATGCAGGATATCAGCAACGAGGGAAGGGGAAATCAACAAGTACCAATAAAACTTTCGAGCTGAGACTGACCTCTTTGTCGAAATGCCAACGGACTCGCTCCACAGAAGGGCAAATGGGCACAAAGTTCTATATTTTTTACGGCTAAAGAAACACACTGAACTAAAAGATGTTGTACGAACACACTAATCTGAGTCAATATAATTTTTACAGGGAAAAAAAAAGTTGATTTAAAAAGTAGTCCCAATTGCCACCAATTAATGAACTGAGAAAGAAAGAAGGGGGTGGGGTTTCCCCTCAAAAGTTTGGGCTTTTGATTGTAGCAAGAAACGGGAAAAGAAGAGAGAATTTATAATCCTATCTCAACTTCACATAAACTGAGAAAAGAAAGCCCCACATCTCTTGGCAAACAAAAAGGATATTTTGGCAAGATAAGAAAATCGACTTCAATATAGTTTCAATGGAGGGATGGAGATTATGTGAGCACCTTGCAGTATACTTCTGCATGCCGCCGGCTTGTTCATCACAATACAATATAAAAGACGTGAAAAGGACCCAAGTAGACGAAGAACCTAGCAGATAACTCGGGGGGTCAGGCCAGAGATTTGTGCCAGAAGTGTTCGAAGCCGCTCTTTAAATCTAATCAAATTCTGTAATTATTTGAGGGGAGGCACACATCAATGCTGACAATGTAATTATTTGAGGTGACGCACATCATAGCAGCAGACAATCTAATTATTTGAGGTGAGGCACATCATACCCGCAGACAATCAATCATAAGAATTTAGCACAGCAGCCAGCTTAGATCCACAATCTTTCAAATTGAAGATCCCACAGCAGGGATGAAGGAAGAAACCACAAGTGGGGATGCACAAAACCAATGAAGCAGGACCACGAAGACACCTCGACACAAAACAAAAGTACGAGTTTTTTAGCAATATTCTTTCAGAATAATCGCTTCTAATATTAATGTATCAGCTATGATTATAAGATCCAAACATATTTAAGAAACTACAAAATGGTTCATGGGTATACCTTATAGGGGAAAGGGAGGAAAAAGGGATTAAGTGACAAACCTACTTAGTAGTAAAGAAACTCAACCAAATCCAGGAGTTGAAGCTGAGGCCGTCAAACCACTTACACAGGCGTAACTAAGTCCAAGCACACTAATAATACAATTCCAAAAGCTTCTGGACAAATTCAAATTAGTTTAGACTTCCAATGATCAGCTCCTGCTCCTGCTCCTGCTCCTGCTCCTGCTCCTGCTCCTGCGTCGATCCTTAATACCATTTCTGCATGTGAACAAAACGTGAAAGCAAGTAAGTACACTGTAAAATATGCTACATTAAAAAAAGAAGCTACAGGCTAAGATCTAATGATTAACAGAAATAAAAAAAGATTCAGTGAACTTCGTCAGATAAACACTAGAAGAAGGTTAAACCGCAAGTAGTTAGTGATATATAGATGGGGGATAATATGGATTTCCAAATTGGAGCATGAATGGGTTTAATGTGACAGAAACTTTCTTGTAATGATGTAATGTAACTTTTATCTGCTTGTTTAATAGAAGTTTGTTTACTTGAAGTCCTTGCACTCTTGTCATTACACTTGTTATGTGGAATCCACTAACGATCGACCACAGTCGTCTATTGCTACCCCAACCCCCCTCAAAAAATTTCAAGAATATTCAAGCACAGAGACATCTATTGAAACTTCCACAGAAACATGACTCCATTCTGACAACTAAAAAACAAATTCCATTATGATGATAATAGTTATAAATGGATTGAAGTCAGATAAATAAGAAGCATTGAGGATAAGAAAATAAGGACTTCACCCGTTGGGGTATGGTGCCTCATCTCTTCCACGGTAAGGAGACCTGCTGTAGACGCGAACTTTGGGAGACAAACTTCGATGTCGAGGAGAGCGGCCATGAGGACTGAGACTCCAGATTAAATCAACAATGTCATACAAGCATTCAACTAAAAATACAGGACAAAGTTAAACATTAATCTAATTAATGGTCACAATCTCATCTTCAGTTTTCTTTATTACCTTCTACCATAGCTTGGGCTCCTGCGATATCTAGGGGGACTGCGACTCCTATGCCTTCCAGAACCTCCACGGTTCCTGCACTCACGGGCAAAATGGCCAGGCTCACCACACTCGTAGCATTTTAAATCAGAACCAGAACCAGAATGGCCACGCCCCCCACCACGGCCACTGCCACCGCCCCCTCCCCTAGAATTGTGAGAAAGCTCAATTCTCCAGCCATTTTTACCTGTTCCAATCAATAAAGACATGATTTCCGATACACTCCTGAGAAATCTAACTTCACAATGTTGAATGAAGAAAATGCAACAAAACAAAATGTAGCTGAAAAACTCAGATCTCCAACAGAATTAGCAATCAATAATTCAATCAACAGGAGAGGTGGTAAATAATATTGATATATCTAATAGAAATTCAATTTTTTCTCTAACACTCATCATATGTATGCCCTCCCGTGTACTTCAAGAACGAGAAGTGGCCAGCATCTAGATGGAGATTGGAAACAAAGAAACACGGATGCAATGCAAATCTTGGAATCCTCAAGTTCTACTTGTGTAGGATCGTGTTTAAAGACTAACAACAATTTATATTAATGCAAATTTATCTTAGATACACTCATTTTTAATAGGATGAATGTCAATTTTTTTCAACATGACAAAGTCCTACTGTGTACTGGTAAAAATGTGAAACAACTAAGTGTCTTCAAAAAGGAAATGCAGAAGTAAAAACAAGTAGACGACATACAAATTCCCATGAAAGCAAACCCGCCAAATAAAGAGGAATCTTTCAAAATCCAGGCACATCAATCCCAGGCCCCAATACAAGATCACTGCATCATAATAAACATTTATTTACAATAAAATTTTCTATCATCCTACCATCTAGGTCTCGTATGGCATCTTGGGCATCCCTTCGATCATCAAAATCAATGAAAGCATAGCCAGGGGGTCTTCTTGCAACCCACACACTGCAAAGAAACATTGAGGAAAAAAAAACGAACTAATAAACTAACATGTTGATCCATCTTGCAGGAGAATAAATTGTGAATATACAGCAATCCATGCTGAATTCCTTTGAGTTTTATCTCTTCTGGATAAAATATATTTATTTTTCAAGTGTTTATAATTCCATTATCATAGTCTATTTTCTTAATGTGCAACATAATAAGTTCCATGAGTTATATATAACATAAAGATAATGCACTTTTATGCCAAATCAAAAAGGTCCGGCATATGATGCTTATTTTTGACAGATAGAAGCAAACAACTATTAACCCGTCAACCTAAAGAATAACTCACCATTATAGGTAAAAATTGATGGAACAGTATGCCAAAAACAGTGATCCTACCTACTTAAATGATAGCCTTGATAACATGACATCCGATAATGATTTTCACAATCAAAGCAGCAAACATCTAATTCAAAGAGTTCAGAATACTTCATTAAGATAGGAATGTTTCTACCAGAACTGTGGAAATCTCCAGTTCCCTAGACAGGGACGGATCCACCACTAAAATTCAGCTAGAGCGGTCATCCACCGTTGACCAACGACAGTCAACGGCCGCAATAGCTAAACTATGTGACATTTCACTGGATTCGACACAAGATCATCCATATTTATTTTTTTTGATAAGAAACAGATTTCTATTAAAAACTCAAGAATTTACAATAAATATAATGGACAAGACGTCCATCTCAACATTTGTAACTCTATGCTACAACCCTACCATAATAGACTGATCTAAGAGCTACTTGGAACCAGGGTACATAATGAACTTTTTGGATATCATCCATATTGAATTTAGTACAAAATTTCTTTATGTTATCTAAGTCTAACAACTCATGTGATCTACTAGAAGTAGTGGCAGGACCAATAGAACTAGAATCACTAGGTTGAGACTTTTGTTTAGATTGAAGAAATCGTTCCATAATTTGTAAATTAATATACATATATTATATAAATATTTACTAAATCACAATTCACATAAGGGGAATATGAGGCTCACGAGTTACCATTGCAAAAACACACTGAAAATTGAAAAGTAATATTTATCCAAATTTTCATTTTTTTTAAAAATTAGGTTTAAATCGGACCAAATCTCAATTTTAAATCATTCGTATTTTAAAAAATCCCAACAAAAGAATTTAGCAAACAAATGCATAAATAAATTAAGCAGGCAAGGACAATTTTTCCCTCATCACCTAAACCGACACTACTCACAAAACCCATCCACTAACTGGTGTACCGCACCACCTTACCACACCCATCTTCTGGCCGCCAGCAGCTCCTCCATCATCCAAAGAAATTGAATGAAATAATCACAGAAAGTTTAACCTACCTCTTCTTGGTTAGTTTGTTTGTCCAAATTCTTAACATTATGATTCTCAATTTTCACTTCCTTCTTCTTTTCATGTTGTGGAGTCAACACCCATCAATACTCAGTACTGAGATTCGCCCATCTCGTTAAATACTTGAATCAAACAATTGCACCCTCTCTATCCCCGAATTTCACCAACCCATCAGCTTCTTTAGCCAAAATCTTGTGTCACCTTCCCGAATCTCCTCACGGAATCACAGGAGGATCCAGCTAGCGCGGCCCTGCTGGCTCACCGCCGGCTGGATCCTCCACTGCCCCTTGATAACTTAATTATATCTTAGCATAGCCAAGGGCGACATATCCAGAACTAATACAGAAATTCCTTAACAATTCTAGTTTTTATAAAGACCACATTCCCAGCTACATACAATATTAAAAATTCTAGCTTTTTCACCTTCTGATAACTCCAAAAGTGCGAAATTCATCCTCAAGTTCTCGTTCAGTTACTCGTGGATCCAAGTTTCCGACATATACTCGAGACATCTTCAATCAAAACACCCTGATATAGGAGACCAATTTAAAGTTATCCACGTATATTATTCTAATTCTAAGGTTTCTGAAAATACTAAAACAAAAAGCTCCGAAGTCCAGAATCAAGTGACTCCAAATCGAACATATAGTTCATAAAATAACAATAAATAGATGCCAAAGCAACAAGAGAAATATTTGTAGGAAAAAATAAACCTCGTAGATTCAATATACATTAATCTAGCCGAGACCCAAAAAATTGAAATATAGGAGGACTGAAGAACTAAAATTGTGGCGTGAAAAATTATGAAAAAATGTGAACTTCATAGATCCAATGATCCATGGATAACTTACTTCGAACAAGTCAAAAATCCACAGGTTTTTTTTTTATTCCTAACAGTAACAGTAATACACATATACGTAAACATTTAGTGTGTGCGCGTGTGTGAACATACAGAGAGAGATAGAGGAGAGACCCGAAACCCTAGCTGAAGAGCTGAGCGGCCTGAGATTATTACAGGAAAAAGTAGTAGACTACAGAGGCGTGCATATATGGTTATGTTGAAAGGGGGATTTGAAAAGGCTTTGGTAATTAACGATATTATTATGGAAAATTATATTCTAACCATAATTATTATTAACTAGTATTCGCACCCGTGCGTTGCACGGGAAAAAATTATAACAATTAATTAATGAATAAGTAATTAAATATATTTAATAATTAATGAAAATGTGAGAAATATATAACGAAAATAATTAAATTTAAATATTATGGGAAAGAATATGAAGAAACAAAAAGGTATTCAATAGCAAAATTCAATGTAAATTACAAAACACTTCTTTAAAAAATATATATGCATTTTTAATAAATTAATTTATTTCTTCTCATTTCACAATGATTTTTATTGATTGTGTTAGTATTGCTCAACGTTACAAATAATCCTTTTTTTAGTAATGTTAAAATATAATAATGATAATAAGAAATAAAAGTAAGAAACAATTTCTATATATATTACACACAGATATATTTTTTTTCCTATTCATGAAAGTTACATAATATGTTCTTCAAATCAATATAAAAAATTTGGTTATCCAACTATATGATGCTTATTTTTATCTTTTCATTTTCATATCAGAAATTAGAGATCTTTTATAAATTTGAATGAGCAGAAATATTATCCTGGATAATATTATTTTATTTGGACTGAAGAAGTCGTCTCTTCATTCGATTATTTGTATGGCATTTCATATTTTCGAAATTATGTGGTTAAAAGCATAGTTTAAATAATAAAATTAAACTTATAGAAATAGTTATATGGGTAGGTGGAAAGTCCAATTATTCATCTTATTTGGATAAATGATCCATAAAAATCATACATAAACATTAACCTCGAGAAAAAAAAATGTATAAATAAATAATAAATAATAAAAAATGGATATTAAATATTAAATAATACAAAACTTTAATAGCATAAAGGATGACCATAGCCAAAATAAATAAATAAATAAATAATAAAAAAACCCCATTTTATTGAAAACAACAATGTTTTTTTATTACTTGCATTAGTTTATATAAACGAAAAAAATAAATAAATATATATATATATATATATATATATATATATATTTAATTTTTTAGCCATATAGAATTTTTTAGTTAGAAATATTCTCAACACTCCTTGGACGTTAACTACTTCATAATATAACATACAATAAATATTAATGTGCATGGACCATTTGCATTATACAAATTATTACACATTTTACGATCAAAAAAAATTTATACGATAAAAAAATGATTAAACATTTTTTCAGTATCAATGCATTGATCCACGTGCAATTGATATTAATGATAGTTTATTAATTAATGATATTGTACCAGACAACGAAAAACCATATTTTGACCCTTTTTTAAAAAAAAAAATTAAAAAATATGACAGCAGTTTTGGCCGGAAAATATGAGCCAACTATCCTGCTATTATATATATTAAGATATATTAAGATTAAGATATTAAGATTAAGATTAAGATTAAGATTCTCATTTTTCTTTAAATAAATCCTGTTTTTATTTTTTTTCCATTTCAAAATAATTAAATAAATTATGAAATATTTTTATTATGTCATATTGGACAATAAAGGACGACAAAATTATTGTATTGTTACATGTGTTACCTTTGTTCTGCTATGTTTCCAATACTGAAGGGAAGCTAATTGTGATGGGAGGATGGAACCCTGTCAAAGTGGCACCCGGTTAATTATTTATATAGAATTGATTATTTAAAAATAATTTTTTTTAATGTTCATTCACAATCACATATTATTTAAAAACTAATTTTTCACAATGGCACATAATACTTTTTAACCACACATTCTAAAAAAAGAAAATCAATTTTGAACCACTCAATTGATTGATTTGACAATTATTTTATTTTTTATACTACTTTCTTTCACTTTCAATCACACATTTAAAACTATTTCTATAGTTTATATCAATATCAATGTCAAACTTACTCCTATTCAATGATTCAAATAAAACGTGACATTTTATTTTTCACCAAGTATTAAAAATGGTCATGTTACACACACACACAAAAAACTATTTTTTGTACCTATTAAATAAATGTATTAACCATATTTTTACTTTTAAATAGAATAAGTTTGATAAAACCTTATATTTTTATTTTCTATAGAACTCAATGAATTAATTGTTAAAGTCTGTAGTATATATTTTACAGATTGATGTTCTTTTAAATTTATAAAATTAAAAAATAGATAAATGAGCAAAATGAGTAAATTTATAAAATTAATTTCAAAATTACCAAAAAATTTGTCGAAATCTAAAGTTGTAGAAATTAAAATATTTTAATTGAATTTACTTAGAAATACTGGATATCTATTATTTTTTTTAATTTGATAAGAAAAAATATATGAAATTAATCATTTATGTAAAATTGAAGTTATGTAAGAAAAGATAGATATCATTTTATGATTTAAATGAGATAAATTAAAAAAATGTCAATTATTGCATTAAAATAACAAATTCTTATAGCGCTATTCAGGTAGTCAATAAATTAATTTCGTAAATGTCTATTTGCCTCTTGATTTCATTTTACGATTTGAAAATTATTAACATTTCAACTTTTATAAATCAGATAACCATAAGTTCGACTTTAGTCATCAAATCAAAATTGTAAAATATAGAATAAGTCACATATCTATATCTTGATTATTTCGCTTAAATAGACTAAGAAATTTCATTATATATGAATACACATTTTATGTTGGTCATTGTATTTTTACAACTAATTCAATAAATAATTGTCAATTATATCTTTCGTGTATCGTACGAGTGCGATTACTAATTTTAACAGAAAATTGATTACTATTTATAGTAAAATGGAAATAACAACTTTTCACAAGATAACATAACATTAAATAATAATAGCTATCAAATATATATTATCTTGAACTCTATCTTTTCATTTTGTTGCGCTATCTTCTGTTTGAATTTGAATTTCATTATCTCATTTTATCTTCATTCTTTTTTAATATTTTTTAACATCCTCCTGTAAACTATGCTGGGGATAAAGCATAGTTTTTTCTTGAAAAATTGAAAGTTACTTTGAAAATTGATTTTGTGAAAAAACAGCATTTTTTTTTTTTTATCTTCATCCTTGTAAAGATATGTCACGTGTTGTGGGTTTTATATGAGAAATTTTTCAGAGAATGTGTCAATAATTCGGACTTTTGATTGACAATGAATTCATATGTTGATTTTTTGTATGAATTTTTTTTATTGCTATTTTTTTTAAAATTTCGTGCGGGTGGGATTTTTTATTTGTATTTCTGGATTTGATATGATATATTTGGTATAAGATAACATAAGATGAGGAAGAATTAATTTTTTAGTGTAAAGGATAATGAAATCATGATGAAATGAGTAATTAATTAAAAAATGAGAAACGAAGGAAAGATAATATATTTTATTCTTTTTACGATTCGTGTATTTACTGTTCTAGAAAAATTCTTTAAATATTGTAATTTAAATTAATTTAAGCTTAAAATGGGAAAACAAAATTACATTTAAATAGAATTTTACTAAATCATTTTTGATATAATTAAAATTTTAGATTTTAATCTAAGTCAAAGTCAACATTTAACCCACAATTTTTCAACCACATATCTCACCTACTTTTATTAAAATCTACTAAAAATCTAATTTTTATCTATGCCAAACAGGGGCTAAAATGAAAAGGAAAAGAAAAATAAATCAATGAACACTCATATTCCATCATCTTTCATTTTTTTATTTTTAAAGACAAAAATATTTATTTGATATTGACAAAGTTTCAAAAAACTTCAGGGTCTGAAAAACGCAACTATTTAAAAAACGGCATTCAATTGAATTATTTTGAATATGAATTTTGTCCAAACTAAGGGTCCGTTTAGCGGCCCCAATGAATTCAAATTGGACACAAAATTTAATTTACACAATTTTTCATACTACTTTTTAATCACACACATTTTCTCTCCAATTTTTAACTCCACATCTTACCTAGAAAATACAAATAAATCAACAAAATAATTCAAATTCTCTCCTAGGGCGCCTTCGGACAGTGCTTAAATAATAATGTTAATTAATACTACTTATCATTTTAGGACATATGTTTTAAACGGAAAAATGAGTCAAAGCCTGTTTTGAAGAAGTGCTCTCCCTTTATGTATTACGTTTTTCTCTCATGAACATATTTAGTCCTTGCTTGAGCCCTCATTATTTAAAAAATGAGTTTTATAATAATGAGTTTTTGGAGAATTTGTACTTACCCCTGTCCGATACCCATTATTTCCAATAATGTAGTTTGTAACGATAAATTTTGGAAGAGAGTTGTTAAAAGGTAGGAATTTTTTTTGAATTTATATGTAGGTTATTTTATTAATAGAATCTTGGTTGAAAAAGAGTTTTAAAAAATGAGGTTTTGAATAAAGAGTACTTTATAGGGCCAATTTTTTACTAAGAGACCACAATTGTAATAATTGGAAACTTAAAGGACTTACCATAAAAAAAAATTGCAATGTCATTTGCACAACTATTCAATTTTAATGACTATTGACGTAACTAATCTATTCAAAATATAATTTCTAAATTATTACAAATTAATTTATCACTACCCGAATAGTACTATTAGAATTGATATTAACTATCTTAATACAATATTTGATATTTAAATATATTAAATAGCTATTTCATTTTATACTTACTTTAACATTACAAATTAAATACACGTGGTCCTATATTTAAATGAATATAACAAATTAAGCAATATGAAATGTTAGTTTTAATTAAATTTTATCGAATTTATATTGCAAATACATTTAACTTTATATATCAAGAAATCATTTATGCATCCCAATTTATAAAGCAGCGCGGTTGTTTAAAACACAAGACATAATATTTTCTGACCATTCATTTTCAATCACACATTCTTTAAAAAATCATTTTTTTACAATTTGTTATACTACTTTTTAGCTATACATTTTTAAAAAATCACTTTTCACAAAATCAATTCTCAAAAATAAAAATTAAACGGTTAAGTTCCATATAAACTGTTCTACAACGTGAAACTGTGATTAAAGACATAAATTGAAAGAAATTTAAAAAAAAAAAATCATAGATCAAACTATCAAAATATTTAAAATATTCAAAATTTATTCAATAAATTTCAATACAACGTGACTTTTCATTTCTCATCGTTAGTCAAAGGTCATGTTATCGAAAAAAAATTTATACATTTTAAATAAACGTATTTAACCACTTCCTATTTTGAAATAGAATTAATTTTCTAACATGGCTTTATTTTTATTTTGATAAAAATAGTTAAACTAATTGTTAAAGTCTGTAATAAATATTTTGCATTTTTTTATTATTTAAATATATAGTATTAAACATAAAAAAATCAAAAAAAAAAAAAAGAGTAAGCAAATATATAAATAAAAATAAATTTAAAATGACGAATAAATTGGTTGAAATATGAAGTTGCAAAAATTTTAGGACTTAATTGAATTTATTTCAAAAGTTCAGATATTTATTATTTCTTTTAATTTATTAAGAAAAGCATCTCGAATTGAAATTAATTATTTATGACCAAATTAAATTTAGTTAAGAAATTATAAATATCATTGTAAGAGCTCGTTTGGTGTAGGAGATTTTGGAGAAATTTTAAATTTTTGGAAGAATGTGTGGTTGAAAAATTGTTGAAAAGTGTGAAAGTGGTGGAACCCATAAAAATGTGTGGTTGAAAATGAGTTTTGAGGAAAAGTTATGTAAAAATTCCAGGACCAAACGGGGCATGTGACTTAAATAAAATAATTTTGAAATAATTGCATATTGAGAAAAAGTAAAATATACAAAATAAAACTTTTACCTTTAATCTTTAATGTGATTTAGGGGACAACGTATTTACAGTTGTATCTCACTTGTGACTTTGTATTAAAGTTCTCGTAGAGATCTTCGATTTGACATCATGTTGCATATTTTTCGATTTCAAAATAGTAGTAAAATTATAAAAAAATATATTTTGATTCATTGAAATATTTCCATTTTAGGAAAGATAGCTTATGCGAGAAAAGTTTCAAAACTTTTTTTTAAGAAGTGTCTTCCCATTATATATTGTATAAAGATAAAGATATAATGATCGTTTCCATGTTAGTTGGCAAACACTTTTACATTACGTTTGATCATTTTTGTTATTGTTAATTGATTTATTTTTTCAAGGAATTAATATTATTATTATCATCAAGTACAAATGTGTTAAAAAATTGATTAAATTGTTAAATCTTGCTTTATTAGCCATGAAAAATAATGTCAATCAAACAACAAAACTTGAAAAAATCTCGACTTTCTTCTCCTAATAAATTTAACCAATCAAACACATTATATTTCCATCTAAAAAATAAATTTTCAGGAATTCAATTCCCTATAATTCATATTGTTTTCCCCAAAATTCCACCATTACTATCAAACGGACTCTAAATTGAAAGGGCATTCATCCTTATACAAAGTTAAAATATCCTTGTTATCTTGTTAAATTATCAACCTTACCTAACAATTTAAAAAGATAAGAAAATCCTTAAGAAAATCAACGACTATTTTAAGCTAAATCTCTCAAAACGCTTCCATCAAAATCCACAATTATTATAATAAACTCACTTCTGCTATCTATAATCTTCTTCATGTGCTCTTCTGTTGATTTGTCGCAAATTATTCATCATCTTCTCCATCTTCTCAAATGTGACAAAACCGTAAGTTCATGCATTTGATATTGGTAAGATATATTTTTTCAAAATTAATCTTATTTTGAGTTGCTTTGATATTTTTAAAACTTAATTATTTGAGTTTTGCTTGTTCTGGGATGTAGTTTTTAGTTTAAGAGACTTCAGATTCAATTAATCTAATGGGATATCGGTTAACCAACCTAATTATTAAGTCTATGTTTGGTAAAGGGAGTCGGCCCTGGGAATTTGAGGCTCTTATGCAAAATTTTAAATGGGGTCCTGATAAATAGAAAATACTAAATAAAATTGTTCAAATTTACAACAATAATAATGTAAACCGTCAATAGTTTTAATTAAATTTATTCTTCTAACATTTTTAGATGAATAATTAACAATTATATTAATTGGGCATTTTTATTCAAAAACTTGGGTTATATAATAGACAAAATTACTGGACCTTATATACTTGGGGTAGAGATGGCATTGGGTAGGGTAGGGTCGGGTTTGGAAAACTCATACCCAACCCACTAGAGATTTATAATACTCATACCCTGCCCATATACCCATTTAAGAGTGGCGGATCGAGTGCGGGTATACTTTTATATATTACTTGATTAACAATAATATAAGTATCTAATTGTAATTTTTTCATGAACTTTACATGTAATATTCTTCACAATAATTTTTTTAAAAAAAAATTATAGGTTTATGGGTTGGGTATAAGTTTTTATATAATACCCATACCCTACCCGTACCCATGTCAAGTTTCTAAATCTATTCTCATACATTACCAACAAATCCATTTAGTCGGGTAATTTCCGTCCATTTGTATTGGGTGTCCAACGGGTTTCGAGTTCGTGTGTATTATTGTCATCCCTACTTTGGGAGCCTTTACATACGAGTTAAATACACAACTACACACATTTAGGCTTGAAATTTTTTATAATCAGTTGATTTGTAACTAATTACACAAGTATCAAAATAATTTTCAGAATCAGATTTTTTTTCTTTAAATCAGAATCGGATTTGTAATTAATCACAATTATAACTTTATTTCAATTTGTAATTAGTAACAATTGTGATTTTAACTACAATTGCAATTAATTACCATCATCACCACCACTACCTAATTTGTAATCTGTCACCGTCACAACCACCGTCGGAGATACAATTGTAACTTTATTTCAATTTTGTAATTAATTATATTTGTAACGTATGAATTAGTAAAGCGTTAATGTAATTCGTAATTTGTAATTAAATACATTAGTGTAATTGTAACAGCTGCCGCCACAACCGCCTCTTCGGACCAACGTTGAAAATACAATTGTAACTTTATTTCAATTTTGTACTTAATTACAATTCTAAATTTATTTCAATTTGTAATTAGTTACAATAGTAATTTTAATTTTCTTTGTTTCACAATCAGAACGAAATGCTGGTCAATAAGCTGCTTTCTGGACTCCAGAGTGTTGAGAAGCTTATTAGATTATTTTCATATCAAAATAAGCAACAAAAATTATCTGAAGAAAAGTAGGCATGGAAATGGAGACAGTATGTGGCTGTAACGAATATGACAGTAAACAATAGGGATGGCAATGGGCGCGGGGAATCCCATAACCGAACAAGGACCCGCCTGAATAGGGCTGGGGAATCCACGACAACGACAAGGATGGGGCGGGGATATGGGTGTCAAACGGGCCGAGCCGGGCCGGCTCGGCCCGTTTGACCGCGGTCCATTACCGGTCCACGGGCCGGAAACGGGCCTGCCCGTGGGGAGACGAGCCGGGCCGAGCCGGCTCGTCCCCCCAAGGAGCCGGCCCGTCTGACCACGGGCCGGACGGATCGGCTCTTGGACCCTTTTTTTTTTGTAACGGTTACTATGGATAAATAATTGAACATTAAAAAACCCTCCTCCTTTAATCCGGGCTTGGGACCGGCTACATTTAAATTACTGTAGGCGGAGTTAAAATTGTACACGAACAAAATATTACATGTACAATTTTTTTATTTGAAAGAAACAAATGAAACAATTGAAAATACAGAAAAAAGAAAAAGAAAAAATTTACTCACCAATACGATTGTTCTCCGAATTCCTCGGCAAGAATTTCACATATCCTATCTTGTTTCCTTTTCTCCGCAAACTGCCAATCCTTTAAACACATTAAAGCCTCCAGTATGTCTTCTTTAAGCCTTGACCTATATTCAGATAACACTCTACCACCTGCACTAAAAGCAACCTTCGATGCTACAGTTGATACCGGAGGTGCTAGTAGATCTCGTGCAATCATAGAAACAACCGGGTATTGATGCTCGTTTTGTCTCCACCACTTAAGAATGTCAAAATTATTTCTTTCGTCCTCGTCTAACATACTAAGAAGGTCATGTGAGAAATACCTAGTTAACTCTCCTGGAATTTCATCTGAACTATATGTATTAGAAGAACTAGAACCACTAGGAAGTGTACTAGAACTAGAAGTTCCCTTCATAGTCATAAGGTAGGAAAGTAAATCACTGTCTTGATTTTGTATCACATTAGGGGTGGGAGTAGTTCTTCTAACATTTTTACTTGACCTTTGGGCATTGATCTCGTACATTTCACATAAACATTTTTCTAAATCTGTGCATGTTAAAGGGGTTTTAAAAGTTAATTTATTTGATATTGCATTTATGGTGTGTTTAGTTCCCTCTAAATTTATTCTAGGGTCCATAACCGTTGCTAATGGAAAAAATCTTCCCAATACTTTCTAAACTTAGTCTCCATTACTTTAACGATATCAGAAAAAATAGGAAATGTCTTGTATTTGTTAAAGTTATTAGCAATACAATAAAAATGCTTCAAGACTAAAGGACTAGTAGGATAATAAACACCGGACAATTCGTTTGTAGCATCGTAAAATGGTTTCAAATTTTTTTAACATGAATTGCAAGTTCCCAATCATTAGTCCCCAAATCAAAAGTTGAGCCGTTTGAGTGCCGACCATTGTAATATTCACATATTAAATTCTCGTAACCTTCACAATGTTCAATCATTAAATAAGTTGAGTTCCATCTATGTCCTACATCAGTAATAAATGATCGTGGGTTCACACCATTTTCTACACACAGTGCATCAAAAACTTGTTTTCTGGAAAGTGCTATCATAATGAAATTGCAAGCACACCTAATTTTTTTCAATTTATTTTCTATAAACTTAAGACCATCTTCAACTATTAAATTAAAAATGTGACAAACACAACGAACATGAAACAAGACTCCATCAAACTCAGGATTTATGACGGCTGCTAATCTATCAATCACCGCTTTATTAATAGAAGCATTATCTAGTGTAAAACTACAAACTCTACTATCACAGTTAAATTCTCTAAGAATTGCAAGTAGTATATTGAAAATATTTGTTGCGTTATGTGGGTAATCAATAACTTTAAATGCCATAATTCTTTTGTGTATTACCCAAGAATCATCAATGTAATGACAAGTAATAGCTACGTAACCTCTATGATTATTGCCAGTCCACAGGTCCGAAGTAAATGACAAATTACCATTCCATTTATTTAAAGCATCTATAAAACTTTGTTTTCTTTGTAAATATTTAGCTATGCAATCAGCTCGTAAAGTATTTCTAGAAACGGGTTTGTACCTGGGTTGGAGATACTTCTGAATGAATTCCCTGAATTGTGAACTTTCTACAATTGAAAGTGGGAACTCACCACTCGATACGAACATGACCATCCCTTCTCGACGTGCTAGATCTTGGTTGAAGACCCAATTGGTTAGGCTCGAACTTGATTGACCAAATTGTAGAGTTGATTGGTTTGCTTCAACCGTACCAGGTTTTCGACATCCTTTGCAGTGTCTATTGAGGTGTGATGTGCCCCCACCTTTTTTCCAAGAGAAAAGTCCATTCCAACTTCTACATTTTGCTTTAGATATCGGTTTGTTTTCAGCATCTTTTTCCTATGTCTCAATTACATCGAAAAAATTCCAGCACTCAGATTTTTTCATCCTCTTTGGATTTCTGCTGGAGACTGCCGTCGTGCTAGCGAAACCAGATCCATATGTAGCAGTGACATCTTCATCAATTATGTCATTCAAATCAATAGGAATTCTTGTATCTATATCTTCGGTCTCATTTTCAAAATCCACCAAATTGTCGGGAATTGGAATATCATTGAGAGGTGCAAATTCATCAACAAATTGGCTAAAAGAATAACAATGAGATTGTGAGTGTGTCATTAGAAATAATAGAATTGAAAAATTGGAGATGAAAATGAAATATGGAATGGAATTTGAGACAATATTGTATATTTGTATGTGAAATATTATAGCACTAGTTACTAGAATTTGAGACTTGAGAGAATGAGACTTGAAAGTTGAGAGAGTTGAGTTGAGATTGTGAAAAAAATGAAATAAAAATGAGTATTTATAAAAGAAAAAAAATAAAAAAAAATAAAAAAATAAATGTAAAAAACGGTCACAAGACCGTTGAGAACGGTCTTGTAACCGTTTGGGCTCAAACGGTCACAAGACCGTTTGAGTGGCTCACGGACCGGAACGGACTGGCCCGCGAGCCGGCCCTTTCCGGCCCTTGAGCACGGGCTCTAACGGGCCCAAAAGGGCCGACCACGGGCCGGCCCGTGATCGGTCCGTTTTCGGTCCGTTTTGATTGTCCGTTGGACTAATCCGCAAACAGGTCCACGAACTTCACAAGCCGAACCCGAACAGTCCAACACTCAAATTTTTAGTCCGGTCCAAGTCCAAGTCCCTTTTTTTAACGGGCCGAGCCAAACTTTTAACGAATCGAGCCGAGCCGAACTCTCGAACTGTCCAGTCCGTTTGACACCCCTAGGCGGGGATGATGATGAAAAAATATCCCCGACCGAGAATGTGATGGGGATGGGGATTGCTATCAAATCTCCATCCCCGCCCCGAAACCATCCTCGATTAATAATTTCAATTAAAAAAATCTAAAAAAATTAAAAGTGTCATAAACCACCTGACACACAAATATATAATTTCAAAATCAAGTCCTACATTTCAACTCTATACTACTCTTCATCTCTTCCTCTCAAGTGTCATCTCATTCTTTCCAAACATACTTCTTAACATAATTAAACTTATACTACTCTATAAAAGTTATTATGAGTTTTTTTTTTATTAATGTTAATCATTCTTTAAAGTTATTAAATGAGAATTTTGTAAAACAACCATACTTTAGGAAAATAATTTGTATAACTATAAAATTAGATAACCATCATAAAAATACATTAATGGACAAAAATATTTATATAATAATAAACAGAGATTATGGACATCCCCGCCCTTGCCTTGCCCTGCCCCATCCATGCCCCGTTCCTATTTAGACGTGGATAGGGATGGTAACTCTTCGACGGGGTAGGGACGGGGATTGGCATCCCCACCACCTAACTCGCCCATTTGCCATTCCTAGTAAACAAATTCAAAAATGCTATTTCTCTTCTAGGTCGAACCAGAACTGGCCATGATCGTTTTAGAAGTGCTCCTGTCGTTTCCTCTTTTTCTTCTTCTCCATCTTTACCTCCGATTCCAAATCCTCCGTTGAGAGAAGAATCTGTTGACACTAAGGTTTACTGTCCAACTCCTATTCAAAAAGTCCCAACTTTAGATTATTCTTATGCTGGGGTCCTGATTGTGAAAGAAAATATGAAAGATTTGGGGTGAAAGACTACTAGATCGAACCAACCTAGCTACAAAATCATTTAAAGGTATGATTTTGTGTAATTTACCTTTTACTTATTGAGGGTCTTATGCGGTTGCATGGGCTGCATAAGGCCGGGGTCGACCCTGAAACCGTTTATAAGTGGTTGTTTATAAATAATAATATAGCAACATTTCGTTTGTCCATTTTTTGATAAGTAGAAATGATGAGCAAGAATTTTTTATCAACCAAAATTGTTGACTTTTCAAAAAAATGAACCAATGAGACATAGCAAAGTTATTGTTTATAAACAAAATTTACCAAACAGAGTTTATAATTTTTGCTGTTAAAAAAGTTATCATTTCTGTTTGGTAAAGTTTTGTTTATAAATTTTATTATATATTGCCACGTGACCAGATCTCATTGATTCATTTTAAAAGAAAATATCAACAATTTCGATTGATTATATATTCGCAACCCAATCAATATCTAATCATCCAAAGTCCAAATTCATTCCCCACTTTCAAGCTCACTCGAATACAATCACATTTATGGGTTTAGTGTTTTACCAGTTTACCCTAAGGTAGTGTTTGATAGCATTCATTTGCTTAAGAAGTAGGAATTCATTTGTTACTTTCATCTTTTTTTGATGTTTGATAGCCTAATTTTGACTTGGAATTGATTTTCCTACTTCTGTTGGAAGTTTGCAATTCCTTATTTTTAAGGCAAGTGAATTCTTAGTTAATAGGTGATAATTAATTTCCACCTTTACATTACAAATCACAAGTCTCATTTGATCATTTTTTTTGTTATTGGTTGACTTATTTTTATTATTTTTCTAAAATTAACATTATTATTATTATTAAGTAAAAATATGTGAAAAATAAAAAATTAAAATAGCTAAATTTTACTTTATTTGTCATGAAAAACAATATCAATCAAACAACAAAATTTGAAAAATTCTCCATTTTTTCCACTTAGAATATTAAACCAATCACATACATTGAACTTCAAATTCCCATGAATTCAATTTTCAGGTAATCAATTCCTTGGAATTCGTTTTCTTTTCACCCAAATTTCACACTTGTTATCAAACGAATCCTAAGTAAGATTTTTGTATGAAATCTGAAGTCGCTGCGTTGAACCAATGAAATGAACCTCTCCTTTTGCACAAAATTAAAAATGACGAAGATGGAAGGTGATTGGTGTCAGTGAAGGCCTCAAAGTATGAAACCTCGTAAAGGACAACTATTAAACTTTTTTGACAATTTTAATATTATCATGTATTTCTTTTGTTTCAAGCTTTCTTTCTAGTTAACTTGTGCTCCAACTGAAATTAGTCCTCGACTCCGTTACTGAATTCGAGTACAGCAATTTCATGAAATAATCAACCCCAGTTCAGGTTCTTGAATATCATCACGTTTATGGAGAATTCTTGGATAGGGTCAATTTGCCATAGGACTGGATCTGTATGACGACAGAACATGGTAGTGTAATTAAGACAACTATGACCGGCCATGTTTCAAACAAAAGTTTAAAATGGTGCAATACTTAGAGACAATATGGAAGTGAGAGGAGAAATGTTGGTTTCGTAAAAAGAGTGGAGAAAAATTCTTGGGTAAAATATGTGTTATTGGATTATAGAGATGGGGGCTTGGATGAAAAGCTGGGTAAAAAAGATACAGGATTGGTTCTTCCAATACAGCCATTGGAAACCACTGTGACACCGTCCACTACTGGAAGATCAATGAAGAGCACGAGGCCAAATTCACTCTTAAAACAGCTGGCTTCTCAATGTCGAGCAATAATATGGAACCCCATCATTGGAGTTTCCAGGATCGATCAAAATCTCGATGCAATGTGACTAACGCCTTTGGCAGTGGAGAAGATTCGGAAACCTCATCGGTTCCAAATTCCAATGGGCATATGATACCAGCCTACACGACGCCCTTCCAATCTTTAAAACCTACACACAACCCTTACAAATTTTTACTAGAAAAAACTTGATGTGTTGTAAAATTTTATTTTTATTTGAAATTACTATCTAATGTCAAGTGTGGCAAAAGAAAATGATTAGCGAGTAATCCAGGCACAGCATTTTGTAAGAAAAAACGAAAAGATATAAAAGAATCTAAGGCAATGATGTAATGGATTCAGCAAGACAACTTGAAAAAGCAGAAAATAATTTGGTACAATTTCCAGGTTTCAGAACACAAGCATCAAATTTGAGTTGGGGGGAAATCCCGTCCTGATGATATCCCATACAAAAATTTGCAGCCCTTCTAATATTCTTGCATTAACAAACTCTCCAAATATGGGCAACATTTGTATCTAAAACTAACATCAAGGATAAAACAACTCTGAAACACTGGTACTCTACTCATTTTGCTAAAGTAAAATCCCAAACATTTAATGTTCTATGGACTGCAATAGACCTACAACTACAATTTGATTTGTTAAACCAATTCTCAATCTATATCCTGTATAATGCATTTTTCCTTATTGGCGACAACCAAGAAATCTGTGATTATGTAATAAAAGAGAAAAATCACAGGTTCCAGGTAGGCAAGCAATGAATTGAACAACCTAGAATAACGAACTCAATGATTATGTAATACAAGCTTATAGACATCTTTCTGGCACGACAGCGGCTGCAACTCCGTTCCTAGCTTGCATCAGGACCTGGAGTAAACGAATAGTCAACTGTTAGCGGGCATATATCTATGGATGGATGGAGAGGGAGGGAGGGATCTGACCAGTTACTAAGGTTCTAAACATTTCCCCCCAAAAGGTGACCGCTTGGTCAGATTCTCAAACTACAAAAGTTGCAAGAAGAGCATGCAACAAAGCCCAATAGATTATGACACCAAGTCGCAAAGCAGGTTGTCGCATTAATGCTCGGTCACATGACATCCTGGACAAAATTCATATAAAGGAGATAAATGGGAATACCATGAATATCAAATATACTTCATAGAAGTAGATTGGACCATACCACAAACCATCAACCATATTGGTCACTGGTCGCGTAAATTGTGGAACAAGTCTTGATGTAGTGAGTGACTTGAATCCATGAGCTGAAATTGAATAGAAAACCATAGGAATGAAAGAAAAGTTAGTCTTGATAGCTGCAAGTAATTGGACTTACAGAGACGATGCAATGATTTTCAATTACTATACAGCACATTACCTTTATCATCGTCATCCTCCTCCAATCTGTCACTACTTTGATCAATATCTATCGCCACGGCAATCTGATCACTATTAGTTTTCCGCAAACTGCGAACTTGTGATGCTATGGTAGCAGGAGTTGACCATTTGTTGGTCTATAACAGTAGCCCAGCAGCAATAATTACCAAAATAATATTCCCAGTAAGATATAAAGAGAGAAAAATAAAAGTAACAAGAGAATAACAAAAAGCTACACACAACCTGAAACTCTTAATTTATAATCTATGAAAACGTTACGGACTTTAAAACCAGCAAAACACACTTATGTCTAGGCACTTGGGTCAAATTTGACAAATAAATTACTAAAATACTTAAATAGCGTACCGCTTCTTCAACTTCCATGATATCGGACGTAGTACTTCGAGTTTGTCCAGAACCTTCAGCACTTTGAAGCATAGTTAATTGAGACTCCTTTTCATGCAGTGAATTCTTAAGATATTGTTCTTTTCGTGTCAACTCTTCCACTTTACCCCTTGCTTCTTGCAACAGCATATCACTGTTCTGGGTCATCACACGAAGATTCTCCAATTCGGATACAAAAGCCACAATCTGGTTTTGTAGTCTCTCTTTATATTTGTTAACATGATCAACTTTCATACTATCAGAAGCTAGATCATTCACCTGTACCCGAGAAATCAGTGTATCTAACCATGTTAGAAAATCATGAATTTCATCAGAGCTCCTTTTCTTGCTCATCTGGGTCGCAGATAGTGCATCATTCGTGCACCTTGTAACCTCTTGCCTAAGGAAAGATATCTCACTATCCCGCTCTTCCAATTGTGATTGAAGCTTCTCAACTTCAGAAAGGAGACTTCCAGACAAATCGTGAAGTTCATCAAACTTGCTCACTGTGACCGAAAGCTTCTTCAACGCCTTCCCACGAGAAACGTCGAGGTTTTCTAATTGTTTGTTCTTCTGTTGCAATTCTCTTTCCAGATCGCCAATCTTGTTTGTCAGGTTCTCCATTTGAGCCTCCTCCTCATCAAGTGCTTGCATCAGTACCTCAATTTCTGAAAGAACATACAAGTATTTAGTAAACAGTTATGATAAACTCTATATAGACATTACATTATTACTTAAATAGAGATGCAGCTAAAAGAAGGTTCTCAGCGCTGACCCTGTTCTTTTGCAGCTAACACATCTGATAGTGATTTAACTTTCTGCTGCAAGGCCTCAGATGTGACTTCCCGATCTTGTGATTCTTTAATTCTCTGTTCCAATTCCCTGTGCTCCACATCCTTCACATCCACCTGTTTCTGTAAATCATGTTGCTGAGCCCTCAATGCCTGTAGGTCTTCTAAATGAATCCTTGCCTTAGCCTCAGCTTCCTTTATCTGATTAACAAGCTCCATACAAATTCTCTCTCTCTCGATGTCCTTCTCCTGAAGCTCTTTCTGTAAATTGAATATGGTATCCTTCATCTCCTTCTGTCTAACTTCCAGAATATCGGTTTGCATGCTTACAAAATCCTTCATAACCAATAATAATTTGTCTTGCATTGTCCTGATGCCTTCCTCAGTAAAGGCTTGGGCATCACCAGTAAGATCACTCCCTCCATCAACAGACATTAGAGACTTTAACTTTGTTTCCAGTGCTCCAGAGGATAAACTATTTCCAACCATATGGGTCTTCATATTTTCAATTTCCCCAGTCACAATGTTGAAGGCTTCATAAATCAAGGAAACATTTCTACGCATGGTAGATAATTCTGAATCTCTCTCTTTCTCAATGAATTCTAACTGTTCAACACTTCTCTTCATACCTTCAAGTGACTGTTTCTGAGAGGAAATTTCTGTACCAACAATCCTTGCTACTTCAGATAAACGGCACGCTTCTTTGTGTAGCAAATGTTGATGATTGTATAATCGCTCCTTCAGAGCACCAATTTCTGGCATTAAAACCTGAGGATGACAGGTAACAAAAAGTAAAAAGTTAGGATCCAGCATTTTACAGAAGAACCCTCTCCTTAACAGATATCACGTAAATATATCAGGCTATTTCACTCCTCTGCTTCTCTGTTTTACCATTGCCCATTCCCATCCCACCTCTCCACCATTTAAAAGAAGCACATAACTACCCATCTTCATCATTATTTTTGTTGTTGGCAAAAAGATAAAAGAGATTAGAAGAATGTATAGAACAAGAATGGAACATGAATGAATGTGAAGAACACATCAAGCAAAGCCAAGGACGTCAATATACATAAAAATTAACATCGAGAAATACTATACCTTGTTTTCTGTTTTTACTGAAATGATACTGCCCTGGGAACTACCAGGAAAAAGAGCACTCACGTCAGGCTCCTCACCTAGTTCCAGGAACGATTTCATACTGGCCTCTGTATTCTGCAAAACTTCCAAGTCCTTGGAGAGAACATGCCCCAGTACATTGTCAATGGCAAAAAGTTCATCCCTCAATTGATTCATGACAGATTTTATCACCGTGACTTCAGACAGCTGTCTGTCCTTTTCCTCAGCGTGAATAGCAGACAGCTTTTCAACTCGTGCTAGAGCTTCATGTCTGGCTGCTTCAGCTAAATCCTTTTCCTTGGAAAGTTCCGAGAGCTCACTGGAAGCTTTTGCTAGCTCCTCTTGAAGGACATCATTTCTTTCTTGAACTTCATTTAACTCCGCCAGCAGTAGCTCAGCTGCTCTTTTTGATTTCCTTGATTCTTGTTCAGTAGAATCCAGAGCTGTCTGCAGACCATGGCAGTGTTTCCCAATTTCTTTCAGCTTCTCAACTGGATTGCCAATATTACGTAGAAGACCAACATCAATATCACCCAAAGTGTCTAAAACCATGCTCAAGCTACTCTCATTCTCCTGCAAATAGCGTTCGGTTTCTGCAACACGGTCTTTAAGGAACGTATTCTCAGATTCTAAACCTTGCACCCTTTCTTGGTTCACAGACAAGTCCTTAATCCTTTGGGCATACTCAAGAACAACATTTTTGTTAAGATTGATCTCAGATTTGAGGCGCTCTACCTCAGCCGTTAGCTCTTCAATCACATGCTTCATGCCATCCCGCTGTTGAACCAAGGACTTCCCTTTTCGAACAGCAACATTTAGCTTCTCTCTGAAAGAAGCTGACTTCTGTTCCTCCTGATTAAGTAGCTCTTTCAGTTCATTCTTTTTTATTTCTAGTGCTTCAAGATCACGGACTAAGGATTGATTATTCTGCACGTATTCATCTTTCTGCTGCTTCAAAAATATCAATTCACCCATATAATCCTCCAGTTTTTTGCTCATAATCACTATATCCTGCTCATCAGCATTTCTTGGAATGTGAGATTGCTCAACTTTTTCACTAATGTGCGCATCAGCAGCATCATGCTTACTTGGTTTCCCTGACAAAAGCGTTTTATATCCTTCTATAAGCTTCATCACCATTGCTTCGAAATACTCAGTACCATCCTGACAAAATACCACATCTTCTGTATCAGAATCCTGAAGAACATCCTTAACAAAACTGTGCAGTCTTCTTATAGTAGCCTCAACAAGACGAATATCTTCTTCAAGCCCTAGCTTTTGCTCCAGTTTCTCTTGCAATAAACTTAGTTCATTATTAAGGTTTCCATTGTTTAGTTCAAAACCAGAAGCTTTCTTCGAGATTTCATCATAATCATGAGTAAGAATCTCCAAGTCCTTTGAGAGGTTCTCTTTCTCTTTCCAGGCCTGCTGAAAAGCTGTTATAAGCTTCATCACCAGTGCTTCAAAATATTTGGTACCATCTTGACCAAATACCACATCATCTATACCATAACCCTGAAGAACATCCTTAATCAAACCCTGCAATCTGCTTATAACAGCCTCAACAAGACGAATATCTTCTTCAACCCCAAGCTTTTGTTCTAGTTTCTCTTGCAACAAGCTCAGTTCATTATTAAGGTCTCTGTTGTTTATTTCAAAACCAGCAGCTTTCTCTGAGATTTCATCATAATCCCGAGCAAGAATCTCCAAGTCCCTTGAAAGAATTTCTTTCTCTCTGCTAGCCTGCTGAAGAGCTGATTCCAAATCAAACATTCTTCTTTGCGTATCCACCAGGTCCACAGTTAGGGACTCACAAGATGTTTCAAGGTTTTCAATCTTCTGCTGGAGGGAATAACGCTGGTTCTGAGACTCTGTTAATGCACGTTCCAACCACTGAATCTTGTCATCAGGTTCCATGGACCGCAACTGAGAAGGCATATCTACCCTGTCCAAAATTTCTTCCCACCGCTGCACAAGATTATTCCTCTCCATCAATGATTGTTCAAGCATTTCATTTTGCTCAGCCAATCCGTAAAATTTGCTTTGCAATTCCTCAAATCTTCTTTTTATGTCATCAGCAGAATTTGGATTTGGCTGCGTGTCTTCCTTCAAGACATCACCAAATCCAGCATCAGAGTGTGATCCTCCTCCAATTGAGCTTCTCGGTTCCCAATCGGGAAGAGGCAAAGTGTTCCCCGTAACAGATTTTGCTAACCAATCAATCTTTTCAATGATATCTCTGTAATGGAAGTCCTCGGGCAGCTCTAGATCTTCTAGAATCTCTTCTATTCTCTGAAGAACAGAATCTTTAAGAAGAAACGATTCTCTTAATGCAGTAGCAGAGTTGCGAATGTACGAGAGCTCAGATTCCAGAGCTTCCATGCGTTCACCAGCCTCCGAATAGGCCTTAAGTTTTGTTTCAAGTTCATGAAGCCTGGTATCTTTTATTAGCAGCTCCTGAGAACGTTTTTCCAGCTCTTTGGATGTCTCAGCTAGGGATTGCTTGAGACTGTCACGCTGCGAAATCAGACCCTTCCCCTTTGTAACAGCTATACTTAGCTTCTCTCTAAGGGATGACACCCGCTGATCTGACTGTTCAAGTTCAGCAGCTTTTTCTTGTACTTTGGAAGTAAGAGTAACTACATCCTCTTCGGCACTTTTCAAACTTTGCTTGAAAACAACATTTTCATTTTCATATTGAACAATAATGAAATTCAAGTGTTCAATTTGTGCCCGCAAATCACTTAATTGCATTTCCCAAGAAGCAGTCTCCTCTCTTGACAGGCTTAAACTCCCAGCAGCCTCTTTGTATCTCTTAATTAGTGAATGGATGAGGCACTCTAGGCGTAAGGCAGGTTCATTTGAGGAAATTTCCATCCCCTCCAGCCAGACTGATTGTTCAATATCTTCAACTAACTTCAAAATAGCATCTGACTGTATACATCTTTTCTCCAGTTTGTTAATATCTCTAGCTCTGTTCGTCAATTCTGCATTGAGTTCAGTATGTGCAGACTGAAGCTGCATTCTCTCCCCAAGAAAAGTGTTCAGTTGCTCCAAGAGGGTATCAAAAACACTAGGATGTAAAAAATCTAGTGAATCACGTCTTAACCAAACAGCTTCTGTTTGGTCATTGTTCCCAAATGCTTCACCGATAAGTTTGCAGAGGTCATCATAAAGTCTATACAATGTATTGTTAATCTTTTCATTCTTGTCTTGCAGAATATTACATTTCTCATGTTTATCGTTGTAGGCATCCGACAGTGCTTGATGGTCTTTGTGCAAAGCTTCAAGTTGATCTCGCAGACCTACAATCAGTTTGTTGGTAGCATTCACAGAAATAGCAACATGGCTAACAACATCCAGGCTGCTATCTACGCCTGCTAATGAGGTGGAGGGACCAATCGGATCAATGGTAGCATCCATCTCACCAATTTTCCGAAGAATCCGAGCAACATTAGAACTCCATTCTTCTTCCAGTATCGATTCCCTTTCAGCTACTTCTTTCTGGAGTGTTTTCACTTGATTGGAGACAGAAGCAATCATCTCATTTGAATTTTGACACGTTTCATCAAATTTGCTCTCTAACTCACTAATTTTTGATTGAAAGTCACCCAGCTTGTCTCGGAGCTCATTATTCTCTGATTTCACAGCAAGCTCTTGTTTCCGCAAGGCATCACATAAAATAACAAGCTCTCCCTCTCTTGCAACAGCCTGACATACATGCTCCCTTGTAGCTTCATATAGAACCATAAGCTCTAAGTTTGCTTCTTCTAGATGATCACTGTGCTCCGTTAGAGAACCATATTCATTCCTCAGCTCTGTACCAGCCCCAACAGCAATCAGTTTAGTCTCCTTCATTCCTCTACAGAATTCACTGGCATTCTCAGCATCCAGAATTAATTCCTTGAGCAGTGTTTTCAGATTCTGAGCTACCCGTTCAGCTATTATGTATAGATCTCCTGTTGTTTGGTCTTCAGAAGAAGGGGGTTCCTCTGAATCATCATCATCACTGTGGCTTTTTGACTCAAAGGCCTGAATAAGTTTTGATACTCCAGATCCAACTACTTTACCACTCAATCTACTCAAGGAAGTTGAGTGAGCATGCATTCCTTCAATTGCCTTCTCAAGTTTTTGCATTACATTCCCGGCATCCTCCAAGTGTTTTTTCAGTACCACAAACCCGAAAGAATCATCGTATGTGTCCAATTTCAGTCCCTCCAGAGATGATCTATCAGCATGACATTCAGATGCAGCCTTCTCTGATATCAGAATTTCACTATCCCTACTCCCTTTAAGTGGGGCCTGCAGACTTGATAATGATGTTTCGATTTCTGCAGAATCGTGTGACTGGTTCTCATTCTCGCTGAATTTTGTTTCCTCCTTTCCTCCAAGCCTGTTTCTGTCCTTTGTTATGGAAGTAAGAACCCTATTTAAGTGGGAGATCTCTGCCTGAAGAGCTGCCACCAAATCTTTGCTGTCCATCAACTCCTTTGATAGTTTCTCATTCTCGTGCAGCATAAAATCTCTATCCTCTTCGAGCACTTTTCTCTTTTCCGGTTCTGATAGGACATTATTCAAATTCTTGTTTTCTGCTTGAAGAGCCTCAACCATCTTCTGACAATTGGACAAGTTTGCAAGCAATTTATCATTCTCATGAACAACAGATTCCTTGTCCTCTTCAAGCTTCCTTCTCTCTTCTCTCAGTGAAGCTAGATTCTCAGCAAAGTCTATAATTTCCAATCGCAGCAACTCCAAAGAAGTCTGGCACTGAGCTAACTCTCTTGTCATTTTCTCATTCTCAAGCATAGTGTGCTCGTTCTCCTCTTGAAGTTTCTTTCTCTCCTTGGTCATCAGATTAGAACTCTCATTTAAGTTTTCATTTTCGATCTGTAAAGTTGCCACCAAATTCCTGCAATCAAACAACTCGGAAGTCAGGCTGGACAAGTCTCCTTGAGTTATTTCAAGTTTATTCTGCAACTCATTGACTTTGGCAGAAAGTTCTTCAACCTCAGAGATTGAAAAGTGAAGCTGCTTTTGGAGCTCTTCCCTCCCAGAAACAACTTCCTGAAGCTCAGACCTACACTGAGCAAGTTCTTTGGCAAGCACTTGATTTTTCCCTTGAACTTCATTGAGTGAAGTACTGGACATCGATATCTCATCAGCCAACCGTTGATGTTCAGAAATCTGTAAGCAAAATGCATCTCTTGCAAAACTTGTCAGATATAAATGTTCTTTGATCCGCTCGAAAGCAAGCTCATGCTCATGCACCTTCAAATTGTCTGTAATTCTTAATGTTTCAGAAGATAATTGTCTTGACATGAACAAGAACCTAAATTCATTTTCATCAAGGCTTTGTAATATTTCTGCTAACCGGGAGAGGCTGATCAAACTTCCATCAAATCCAATAGACAAGTCCACCTTATTCTGTCCTAAGGACTTCTCAGCACCATTAGTATTGGACTCAAAAGATCCTTCTGCATTAATATCACCAAAATTTACTTGAGTGCCTTCAGCATAGTCACCTGACATAGACAGAATTTCTGTCTTTTCTCTGTACGATGAATCAGATAATAGATCTTTCTGCAGACCAGTCACCTCAGAACTTAAAGCTGATATTGCCTCTGGTAAAGGTTGTGTGCCATCCATCCCTTGAGCATCATCAGCATCATTCATAGCAACCACAGATGATGAAGCATCATCAGGCTCTCGCTGTGTGTCCAGCTGAGCAGCCTCTGTCACTTCAAAGCTCCCTGAATCAGACATCATATGGCCTCCTGCACTTTCGTCAAACTCATTTGAAGAAAGACTAGATTCTAATTCAAGCTGCATCACCCTGCCAGCATCAATTTGAATCTCATCTGAAGTGCCAACTTCCTGCACAGCCCCTAACCACAACCAGAGAAAATTTTAATTATAAGTCGGTACCAAAGTGTTAAATACACATAAAGTTAAATGGGAAAAGTAGACAGTGTCCAGAGTAGAGGCACAAACCTACATCTGTTACCTGCTCTTCCCCCTGCTTCTTCTCCAGATGGGATAAAAAACCAATGGGCAAAGGTATACTGGATTCTGTAGATTCCTCTTTGGAAACAACTAGATCTGAACTTCCTGAGATATTATGATCTACATTCTCAGGATGTATAGAAGTATATCTACCTCCATGTGTTATCGACAGATCAACGTCATCATGTCCTTCACCAGCACTTCTACTCAATATGTTCACAGCAACTCCATAATCCTCTAACGGGGATTTGACAGTCCCAGCAGCCAACTCTGGGGTTCCAATTATATCAATCTTTGTTGACAGATCATCAGTGGCAGAAACAGTACCGATTTCCTTTGAAATTGCTGTAGAATGCGATTCTGACAAAGGAATATTATCTTCATCATCATGCTCAGATCTTTCTCCTGTAACTTCATTTGGTTTTGCCACTGCTTCATTGGCAGCATTAGCAATTGCATCATGCCCAGAATTAGAGGCTTTGCCTTTACCTGATGATTTGCCAGTATTCCCTTTATTGTCCTTCTTCTGCCTGAACTGTTGAAGCTGATAAAAGAAAATTGACTTGTCAAAATTGAATAACAAGAAACGGACTGTTTCCTGATGATAATAACCGCAGTAGAATGAAATACTATTGCATAATCACATGTATAAATTACATAAAAACAGTTGTTATCAAACATCAAATTAAGATTCTTAACATTTAAAAGAGGCCTAAACAATGCATATCATAATTATTGACAAATTCTTTCAAAAGCTGCCAACGCTCTTCTGGTTTTCAAAACTACCCAAAAAAATATAAAAAATAAAAATAACAAATGAGCCATGTTTCTAGTAAATTTGGATCGGCTACACACATCCTCTATCCTCAATTGATTTTATTCATTGTTACTTGGAAAATATAAAACAACTAGAACTTTGGCCATGTTCTCTTTACTATTTTCGGGCCATTTTTCCATTTTCAATTTTCAAAAACACTGAAAACGTGCTCTTTCCACTTTCCAAAACGAGTTTTTGAGAAAAAAATGTACACAGAACTCAAAACAAGGAAAACATCATTTTGGGCGTTTTCAATACAAAACTGTATGAAATCGAAAAACGCAGAAAATGAATCCATTTTGAACAGTAGCAGCAATTTTGAAAATTCAAACTTTCGGTGACGTGTGATCCCATCTAATTTTTAATAATTAATTAATCTTATATTGTCAATGAATTTTTTTACATGAAATCAATAAACTGGAATCATCTGTCCAAGTTTTATCTAAAAATATTTTGTGCTGTTCGTATTTCTTTTCTTTTTTATTTTATTCAATCCTAATTTTTCTTTCTTTATTAATTTTGAAATTTTGTTTGAATGTTTAAAAGGTTCTAACTTTAGCAAAAATAAATGATATTGTAAACAATGATTTACGTCAAGAATTTAAAAAAAAAAAAAAGTGATACCCGAAAGTTTCTATTAATCAAATGTATCATCAACAAGATTTGATTATTTTGTTTTCATGAATTGGGGTTAGTAATTGAAACTTCTAACATTAATGTGACAACAAAATTAAATAAGCTATTTTCTTATAATATTTCTGGACTTCAACATTAATGACTTTATCTATTTTTGTAATATTTTTCTAACCATTATTAAATTAGTTCAACAAAAATTAGATATGCTAATCTTATTTTAATCTTAATCTTATCTTAATCTTAATATAGTTGGCCCAAGTTTTCCCTCCAAAACCGCTGACATCATTTTTTTTTCGGTCAAAATATGAAATTTATTTGTTTGACTTTAGTTCATTAAATATCAATTATATCAGCACCATTGCATTGGCACTCATTCCCCACTACACGAGAATCAGTGCATTGGTACTAACAAATTGTTTAATCAATTCTATAATACATTGATTCATTAGTCGGATCATTTTTATATGGATTTCAAGAACAAATTATATAACATTCAAGAATGTAAAAAAAAAAAAAAACAATTTCCTTTTGTGAAATAGAATTTTTTTTTTTTTTTTTTTTTATCATTATTATATTTTGACATTACTAAAAATATCTACAAAAATATTATTTGTAATATTGAGCAACATTAACACAAGAAATAAAAAAATATTGTTATTTTCCATAAATAAATTTAATACACGCGCAATTCTTTTTCATGTATTGATTGATGTTCTGCACGATCTAATTGGAAAGTTTTAATATCCTAAATTTTAAGGATTGATATAATAAAGTCCAATAAAGAAATTATGTCTATTCATTCTTTGGGAAAACATTTTTTTCCCGTGATCATTCTTTGAATTATGTTTGGCATTCATTAATTCACATCTCATTTTTTAAAATTCGTTTTTAACTATATTTTATTAATGAGGTATTCTATACATGATATAAAAAAAATCTCTACTTTTTAACAATATATTCTCCTATAATATAGATTTCTTTTTAATTGTATTGTATGCAATGACCATGAATCGTAATCTTACTTAATATTAAATGAGGAGAATTTCCCGCCAATTTGACACAACTTTTTGTGTTTTTCTTTTTATACAATATTATATATTATATATTTCATTTATTTTCACACTCAACTTTTATTGCTTTCACACTCCAAAGACCAAAATCAACTTTTATTGTGTTCAAACTGCTACTTCCACTTAAATATTTTTATGGAGATTTTTTTTTACTTATTTATATTTGATTATTCGTGTTTAAACCTCTCTTTTCATAATTTTTTTTTTTTTAATCTTTTAATGTTTTGAATTTTGCAAATAAGTATTTGTGTGCAGTCATACAAATTCAATGCAAAATTTTCAGTTCAAAATTATATCGAAGTTGTATCACGCATCTAATAGTAAATAAATCTTATTGCATAAAACTTTTTATAAATAATCTTATTTATTTATTTATTTAGTACATCTAAAAATTTGAGCTCCTTTGTATTGCGTTCTATTAACTTAATTAGTATTTTTATAGAAAGTTACATTTAATACGTAAATAATTTTTTTCAATAATTGTGATATTTTATTGGTATCAATCTTATGGATGAATAATTTCGTTCTGTCATACAAATCTAATATCGACTCCTCCCGCCAATTTGACACAACTTTTTGTGATTTTTTTTTTATACAATATTATATATTATATATTTTATTTATTTTCACACTCAACTTTTATTGCTTTCACACTCCAAATACCAAAACTCAACTTTTATTGTGTTCACACTGCTACTTCCATTTAAATATTTTTATGGAGATTTTTATTTTACTTATTTATATTTGATTATTTGTGTTTAAACCTCTCTTTTCATAATTTTTTTTTTATCTTTTAATGTTTTGAATTTTGCAAATAAGTATTTGTATGCAGTCATACAAAATCAATGCAAAATTTTCAATTCAAAATTATATCGAAGTTGTATCACGCATCTAATACTAAATAAATCTTATTGTATAAAACTTTTTATAAATAATCTTATTTTTTTAGTTATTTAGTACATCTAAAAATTTGAGCTCCTTTGTATTGCGTTCTATTAACTTAATTAATATTTTTATAGAAAGTTACATTTAATACGTAAATAATTTTTTTCAATAATTGTGATATTTTATTGGTATCAATCTTATGGATGAATAATTTCGTTCTGTCATACAAATCTAATATCGAATTTTCATTTATATTTATATCGAATATTTAATCAATTTGTATTAAATTTTGTTTTAAATAATCATACTTTTAATTCAATATTTATGATTCTTAAATTTTTACAATAATAAGTAAATTGTCTCCCAATTTACTTAACTGATAATTGAGATGATCAATATTATATTATAATTTTCATCAAAAAACAATTACGTTGTATAAAAATTGCAAAAACTTATAATACCATGAATTTGATGCATCTTTGTCAATCACAATTTTAGTTTTTTTCTTTTTTTATGATTATCGAATTCGTTTCTTATACGTGTTGTTTTTCATTGTCAATGGTCAAAACAATAAATCTTATCTTTTATAGCATGATCTATATTATTAACTTTTTCATCTATTGTTTGATTGTTCAGAGTACATGAACATTGGAGATCGTACATTTAAATATTTATTTTGCAAAGCAAATTTTTGGTGCGAGGATAGAGTGAATAAGCATTATAAAACATGTTATAATTCGAAGTTCTCATTTTGTTGTGGGGTGAACACGATTTTTAATAATATATTTCAAACCAAACCATTTAAAACGGTTTGGAATTTTTCCAAGCCAAACTAAATCATTTCATTTTTTTAAACAAAATAAAATCAAACTATTTTTTGCGATTTGGTGCGGTTTGAAAACACGGATTTCCGATGAATAAATTAGTATATTTCAAAGCGAGCTCAAAGACGCGTATTCATCTAAAATTTCGAGTTGAAACTAGCTCAAAAATAGTATTAATTTTCTAATTGAGTGCTTTGTTGTGAATCAATCCATGTTGACAAACAAACTAATTATATAGAAGTAAACTATCGTTAGCTCTTATATTAAAATTTTATTTTAAGAAAATATCTTGGATGATGATAATGAATTGTAGAAAGAAAAATTATTTTCGAATGATTGTGGATTTGAACAAATTAATCTGTCTCAATTTTGATTTGTTGACAATAAAAAATATATTGCTTTTTTTTTTTTTTAAATTGAACATTTGTCTTTATTTTATTTTTTAAAATTTGGTAGGTTGGCTGTTTGAAATCGCGATTTTTACAATTGAAACCTAAATCAAATTGTTTAAGGTGGTTTGGAATTTTTACAAACCAAACCATTTGTTGCAGTTTAATTCGATTTTGCGGTTTATTTGTTCACCCCTACTTTGTTGTATACAAGAGAAAGTGAATATTTCTCTTATGGAAGATCATTCTCTAATTTTGAAAGATTTGTTATATGACAGGGAGACATGATTAAAAATTCCATTTCGAACATTCAGACATATAATATGATGTTTTCATTCACTTCTATGGGGGAATAGATAATGAGCTAAATGATGGTAGAGGGCCTCCCCTCTTCAGATTACACGATCAAAATTGCCATAAGATTGAGAGTCTATTGCCTGATGACGGTTCAGCTCTGCAATTTGCTCGCTTTACATTGTTGACAATGTGAATGAGGTTGAAAGCAGAAAAAGGGTCGTGAGGTACGTATTATGTATTTATTGCTTTTATATTTATATTGTTTACGGATAATTTTGTTGTGATATTCTAAAATTTAATTTATGTCTTTTAATGTCTCCGGGTAGGAGTGAATCATGCGATTCTATGTTGCATAATTTAATAGTTTCTGATTCGAAGGATATGCTAGACAAATACAACAAATTGTTAAGGCAATTTTGGTCGATTTGAGAAAAGATGATTGAGGAAACACTTCAAATTTAAGACTTATACATATTGGTTGGTGGGCGACCAATGATGGCCAATATGATTTTTCTATTGTCGTTGAAATTGCCGAATTGATTGTCGATGGATTTTGACACACTACCTGGACACATGAATATCACTATTGCGCCACGTGGTGGACCTTTGCAACAGATAAGTGAGGACACAAGTTCTTTATGAGAAATTGATCATACACAAGGATTGAGTAATGGAACAAGGTTGATAGTTACAAAACTTGGCGACCATATTCTAGAAGGTCAAATTTTTTCTGGCATCAATGCAAGACACAAGTTCTTTATTCCAATGTTATCGTTGAACCCTTCTGATTCTAGGTTACTTATTAGATTTCAAAGAAGACAATTTCTATTGATGGTGTCATATGCCATGACTATCAATAAGAGTCAGAGACAATCATTCTTGCATGTGGAACTTTTTCTTAAACGGTTGGTGCTTACACATGGATAACTTTATGTTGCGATTTCTAGGGTGACAAATCGTTCCAGATTAAAGATATTGATTTGTGATAAGAAAGGAAGAACAACAAAATCAACAAACAACGTTGTGTACAAAGAAGTATTCCAGAATTTGTAGTCATATGAAATCAATAAATGATGATATTATCTGTTATTTGCGAAATTTATTTATTTTATGAAAATGATTTATCTAATTTCATATTGAATTATCCTTATCCAAACGTTTCTTCCCGTGCATCGCACGGGTGATTAACTAGTTGTTTAAAAATTATGAACCACAATTATTATTTTTAAAGAAGTTTTTTTAATTTACATTGAATTTTGTTATTGAATACTTTTTGTTTCTTCATATTCTTTCCCATAATATATGAATTTAATTGTTTTTGTTATATATTTCTCACATTTTCATTAATTATTGAATATATTTAGTTAGTTATTCATTAATTAATAATTATAATTTTTTTGTTCCGTGCAACGCACTGGTGCGAATACTAGTTTCTTATAATATAGAGTAAATTTTCAAAACATAAGAAATTTTTTATTTTAGTCCGCGAGCAAATTAATTTCAAATAATCAAAATAGTATTCCAAAAAATTTCAAACAGAATGAGTTCGATTTTTTATTTTCAGAAACGGTTTTCAGAAATTACAAATCAAACGCGTTTTCAGAAAATCTGTTTTCAGAAAATCTGAAAACAGAAAAAGTTTTCGAAAATGAAAACAAAAAACCAAAGTACAAACAGAACATAGCTCTAGCAACAAGAACGTACCATGTTAATTTCATCTCCCCCTCCCTCTCCTAATATGTCCTACTGAGATCACACCACACTTACGAGTAGAAGGTTCATTAGATCCACGCCTCAACTATCGAAGTCGTCTTTCCCTTATTTTATCTCAATAAGCACCTTTCCTACTTGTAGGCGTATATTATGTAACATCCCAGGTTTCCTTATAGATCGACGACTATTCTCACTGTACCAACATGAATATTTTCAGCATGTTTTGTCTTTACTCGCACGTTCCCTGAGAAAATTTCACAAGAGGTCACGGGGATCACGCTTAACTGTGGAATTTCTAACGATGAGTTTACAGAAAAGAAGTTGCATTTTGTTGGTATAAATATCAAATCTTTTAAGTTTTTCCTAGCCTGTGTATTACAATCACCACCATTAGACTTGCGACGTCCTCGTCGCGCTTAAACCATCTGAGGATTCGTTGCTAGGCGATGGGATTCTAGAGGTAGCTCCTATGGGTTCAAGAGGTGGCTCTCACCCTATGACGTAGCACTTTGTCCCGTATAACACTTAGTTCCCGATTTTCGACTGGTGACCAACTATATACCATTTGTAACGTCTCGGGTTGCCTTATAGATCGACAAGTGTCCTCACTGTACAACATGTGTCTTTTCAGCATGTTTTGCCCTCACTCGCACGCTCCCTGAGAAAATTTCTCAGGAGGTCACCCATCATAGAATTGCTCCAAGTCAAGCACGCTTAACTGTGGAGTTTCTAAGGATGGACTTCCGGAAATGAAGGCGCACGTTGTTGGTATGAGTAGTACATATCAAATCTTTTAAACTTTTCCTAGCTTTGGGTATTACATATTATCATTTCTAATCTTATTCAAGTATGAACACAAATTTTCCGAAACATTCTCATTTCAATTATCCTATGGGCATTCTATTATTTAACAGGCCGATCTTCAGTAGCACAAAGCATAGCAATTCGGATATTTGTTCAATAAAATTTTCCTTTTAACCTTATAGAGATCTTCGTGTCATACAAAATTCTTATAGCATTTCTCCATTTCATCTACAACTTACTATAATCCTGCACATTACTTCCTCTTCAAATCCTCCTCACTTTCTAATCAAACATAAATACTTAAAGAACCAATTTTTGGACAACATAATTAAACGAAAAGATAACTTGAAGTGAAAACTTAATGCAAGCATAAAGTACACGTGCGCTGAAATTTCCCTGATGACTGACTACAAAGCAATACATTTCTAGTTAAATGTTGAACAGTGGTTATGGAAACATTAGTTTGGAAATATGTTATGAAGATAGTTCGTATGATAAATGACCAACTAAAGAAAACAAAATTTATGATACAATGAAAGACTGCTACTATTCCCACATTGAAATACACAGACTTATCTTTATTTCCCAAAATGCTCATCAATTTTCATTTCTAGGAGTCGAAAAAAAAAATATTAATATACACCAGCGTACTTAAGGTCTAACATGAAATATAAATTAACTATTACCATCCATTTCTGAATACTTAACAATTACTAAGAAATTCCTATACCTACTAAAAATGATATTTTACGGAAAAATGAGAGAAAAATATACCTTTTTACGTCCAGCAGCAAGCAGATCAGTGCGGTTCTTATTTCTGTCCATCCAATCCAATTTAATATTCAGCAGTCTCAACAGCTCTCAATCACCGGTGAATCAAACAGATCGCCCCTAAAATTCCAAACAAAAGGAAGAACAGATTGATGCAATCAAAACTATTAAAATCAACGGGAATTCATAAAATGGGAAGAAGAATTTCATACATCAAAACTGCGATTGGACGGTGACGGTAGAATTGAAGGTGCGTGGGTCTTTTAGATCTAACACCGAAGCAGTGTTTGGTGAAATTTTTGGTAAAGGGGTTGGAAGTAGGATCTGGCCCAGCTGTCCCTGCGGTTACGTTTTGTGTAAATATTATACGAAATTTGGGAAAGAAAGATTTTTCCACAATTTAAAAGAAAAGAAAATTTAGGAAATGGGCTTCTCAATTGGTCAAATTTTGAGTAGGATCTACTCCTTAACTGCTTGTTCGGGGAATACTTAAAACCAACAATTAATTTTAGGGCAATTATATGGACAAAGTACACAAATAAGGAATTTTAAAGATTAGAAAGATTTTATATTAAAAAAACTTATTCTTTTAGTTCAAAAATCAATTTTTTTAAAAATATATAATTAAATTGATAATTAAATAATTAAGGTCACAACTATAGAATTTATGGTCACATGTTACAAGTCAAAAATTTTAAAGGCCACAAATTATCAAATTAATTAGTCACGGTTTATTTATAGGTCACAAATTACAAAATTTAAAGGTCACAACTTATTTTCGAGTCACAAATTATCAAATTAATCGGTCACAAAATCTTTCTTGATCACAAATTCTGAAAATTTAGGTCACAACTTATTTTTCGATCACAATGTACAAATCTCTTAAGTCATAACTTATTTATTAATCACAAATCTCAAATTTTGTAGGTCACAACTTCTTCTCCATCACAAATCTCGATTTTATGAGTCGAAATTTTTACAATTTGTAATCACAATTTATTTTTCGGTCACAATTTACAAATCTCTTAAGTTACAACTTATTTGTAGAGCATAAAATTTCGAATTTTACAAGTCATAACTTTATCTCGATCGCAAATTTCAAGTTAATTGGTTATAACTTATCTATTAACTAGTCACAATCATCTATAATTGATCACAAACAAGTTACTCACCACAATCCAACCCGCCCCAATCCACCCTACTTCACCCCACCCCACCACCAAGAATTGTAGACAACATCGTCAAACTGCCACCGCCAACCACTACCACAATCGACATTGTCGCCACCACTGCAAGTCACCTCCTCTACCTCTTCATCCACCTCCACTACTGCACACACAACCAATGCACAAACCACCACATCAACCCCATTGTATAAGCAAACAACATCATTACCACCTCTAGCAACGGCATATCACCACCACGACAGCTCGTTACAATGGAACGTACACAGAAGTAGAGAAGCACCGCTATTCCAGCGCAGCCTTCAGCCTAACTAACGCCACACCACACTCAAACAGTCATCGTGTTGCGACAATCCACCACACCACAACACAAAAATAAAAAATCACACAACACCAAACTCACGTAGATCGATTGTTGTCACAACAACGATGCGAGTAGTACGACATTGCTACCTAACGATGCTGGGCACGCGAGAGCGATTGAGCGTAAATCGACAACGTTGTTGCGCGATATCTGCATCACTGCTACTGCTATGTTAGTGTGCAATGGCTGCTTATGGTAAATCTTAAATAGTAATCGCCAGAGAAGAAGGAATGGGGTCATCAGAGGAGAGGAGAGAGGAGGGGAGTTGTCGAAAGCTGGAGGAGAGGAGTGGAGAGGGGATGGGATGGGATGGGATGGGAGTGGAGTGGTCGAAGCGGGAGAGGGGAAACACTGTATTAGGGTGGGAGGGTTAGGTATATAATTTTTATTTAGTAATAATTAAAATTGATTTTAGACCTGAGATTCGTGTATATAAATTTAAAATTTGAGTTTTGAATTTGGAAGCATAAAAGTTGCCGAGTATGTAATTTCCTCTAATTATATTGACACCACGAGTTTTATTAATCACGTCACATTTTTCATATTTACTAAATTGCTTAGTTCTTGTTTGGGAATACTTAAAAGCAACAATTAATTTTGGGGTAATTATATTGACACCACGAATTTTATTAACCACATCACATTTTCATATTTACTAAATTGCTTACAAATAAATTGACTTAAATAATCCTATCATTCTATTAGTTTGTCTTCTTCTTTATTCTTGTGTACACTACTAGGAATGACAATGTGTCGGGATGGAAAACTCATATTCTACCCACTAGAGGTTTATAACCCACATACATTACCATATACGCATTTAAGAATGGCGGATCAGGTGGGTCGGAGGCGAGTATGCTTCTATGCCTATTTGAAATCCATTACCTATTTTTCGTTTTCATTTTTGGAACACATGCATTAGTGTAGTTAAAATAGTTCTTCCCTTTTAAATACATAATCATTTTTAAGGATTTTTAATGGGTGTATGGGTCAAGTATGAGTTTTGTAGAAAAACTAGGGTAAAAAACTCATACCCGATCCGAGTCTAGTTTTTAAATTTATCTCCAAACCCTATCCACAAACTCATTTAGACAGGTAATTTCCATCCATTTATGTCGGATATTCAACGAATTTCGAGTCGGTGGATATTATTATCATCCATATACAACATAAATCTTAAAATCCCTAAATTATATATGTATTATTTCTTTAAAAAAAAAAAAAATTGAAGTTCTGGACACGTTTTTTTTTTTTTTTTTTTTTTTTTTTTAGAGCTTGGCTCGAAGTACAAAAATTTCATAATTGAATATGCTTTATCAGTTTTTGGAGATTTCGACTTAAAACTCCTTAGATTTATTTGTTATTTTCTATCTGCCAATAATAGTTCACCTGAATATGCCAGCCTGCTGCATAAGCATATTGACGAAACTTTCTTTATTTCTTATATTGAATTTAAAAACAATGAAGTAAGCCAGCATTTTTTCAATTCGATTTTAAAAGTTCAAAAACTAGACAGTTTCGCACCTCCTCCACCACCAAAAAATTTGTTAGAAAAAGTTGCTATTTCACAAAAAAAAAAAAGAAAAAAATAAGGAGAAATGAAATTGATTTGATGCAGTTTTCGTGGTCTATTAGCCTTACACCATTGGCCAATCGAACTTGTCCCACGATGGAAGAAGTTTTCGGGAGATATGTGGTGTACCATGTTTTATTTTCATTTTTATTAAACAAAGGTTATATATATTTGTAAAAAAGATGTAGTTAATTATAAAAATTTATGTTCTAATAAACGTGTATATATAATGTGATTGCAATATAATTAGCTCTAATATCGTTATAGACTACCGCATTATTGAGTTGACTTTCAAATTTAACAATATTTTAGTGGCCAGGTTGATACTGTATACTAGTCCTTTGGAGCACCTTAAAAATGCATACCCGCTACTTGATGAGTGGGCACATCATGCCCCGCCTAACACCCTCCAATAAGGGAAGGAGGGGTGGGCACCCACATTATAAAATTTCTCTATTGTATACATTCAAAATCATCAATTAATCATATTATTATTCTCTTAGAAATTTTCTCTCTAAAATTTTTCTGCAAATGATAAAAAGTCAATTGCTAGCACGTGGGACTTTATGTTGCGATTTCTAAGGTGACAAATCATTCCAGATTAAAGATGTTGATTTGTGATAAGAAGGGAAGACCAGCAAAATCAATAAAAAAAATATTGTGTAAAAAAAAGTATTCTAAAATTTGTAGTCATATGAAATCAATAAATAATGATCTTATCTCTTATTTGCGAAATTTATTTATTTCATCTAAAGGATCATCTAATTTTACATTGAGTTATCTTTATTTAGACATTTTTTTCCGTGCATCGCACGGGTGATTCACTAGTACATGATAATAAGTGAGAGCAAACTGTAAATATATTATTCGTAAAATCGTCTCAAAAATCAAATATAAATTTTTTTTTAAAACTTTTTCTTAATATCTCATTCATTTTAAATTATATCATTAAATTTATATAATAGTCAATATTCTGAAATTTTGAAATCGATTTGACTTGAATCAGTGTAGCGCCCCGAGTTCCGTATACCCAATTCACTACGTCATTTTCTGTCTAAATTTTTCGAATAATATTTTTGCGGAAGAAATAATTGAAATTCATTTTTGGCAACATTAAATAAACTGTAATGGCCGATAAAATTGAAAACATTTATGAAACCATTTGAAATAGTAAATCGAACCATTAATATTGTAAAGAAATTGCCAATGTCATAATTTCTCAAATAAATGAACTTCTCTAAATTATTCGATTGTTTGGAAAATACGGAAACCATTAACGTCAAACTTTCAACTGTTTAACGATTATTGCCACCATCATTCATCGCTCGCCACCGTCTCCGAAATCTGCAAAACTGTTAAAAAGTAGGGTGAGTATTTCATGGGGGAAATACTCAGTAGACTCATCGCAAATTAATTTAATTTATAAGATGATTAAACACATAAATCTCGGCTCTTTATAAAACGGGCATTGATAGAGCTTCTTTATAAAACTGCTCTTGATAAAACTCATATTGTGCATTACAGCACGGGACATATTTTACAAATCATAGGCTCTTTGAAAATAGCTCTTTGAAAACAGCTCTTTGAAAACCATATACTTATAAAAACATTTTAATTATGCCAAGCATAATTTCTTTTGAAAGCATAACATAAGATAGGATTGAAATCCTCATAAACATAAATAGACACAAGAACTTTACCGAACTTAGGTGGCAAGAATTCTTATGCAGTAAAACCATAATAACAATAAAATCACAGTAAGATCATAATAACATAGGATAAGATCGAAATCCTCATAAATATAAGAATTTTACCGAACTTAGGTGGCAAGAATTCTTATGTAGTAAAATCATAATAACAGTAAAATCACAGTAAGTATACCAAGCATAAATTTTGAAATTCATAGGGATCAATTGCATCATAACATAAGATAGGATCGAAATCCTCATAAACATATGCGACAGGAATTTTACCGAACTTAGGTGGTAAATCCTCATAAACATATGGAAACACAGGAATTTTACCGAACTTCGTGGCAAATCCTCATAAACATAGGAGACACAAGAATGTTACCGAACTTCGTGGCAAGAATTCTTATGTGTAGCGCTACTAAAACTCCGGTCCCCTTAACATATCATAACTTATCATATGGGACCCAAAACAATCTTGGTAGATTGATTTCATAGCAATGATCCAAAAAAAAAACATTTTCGTGAAGCATAGGGTATACTTACTTTTCGTAAAAACATAAAGTATATTTTCTTTTCATAAAAACATACTTACTTTTCATAACAACATAAGGTATATTTACCTTTCATAAAAACATACTTGCTTTTCTTAAAAATTGACTTTCACAAGTCACATGACATTCATATGAAATCATAATTTAAATCAATTAATAAGTGCGAGTCTACACATTGTTCTTTCCATGAAAATACATTTTCATTTCCTTTCATAAAAATAACTCTTCACAAGTCACATGACATTTATATGAAATCATAATTTAAATCAATTAATAAGTGAGAGTCTACCTCAAATCCGATGAGTGCAAAGTTGAGCGGGAATGACTTCAATTTCTTTAAATTCTCCGTACGCTTCGTCTTAGCCAATAAGTCATTTTAGTCTATCGAATATATAGCTCAAAATGATAAATTATAATTTGAGGACTAAAATTGATGTTTTGAAAGTTGAGGAACTAAAATAAATACTTTTGAAAGATGAGGGACCAAATTGGATATTTTGAAAGTTGAGTCGGAAACTCAAAACAATAGGGTTGAAATAATATATTTTAAAAATGAGAGGACTGATTAAAACTCATTTAAAACTCAAGGGCTGAAATTAAAAGGCTTAAAACTATAGGGACTGATTTGAAAGACTTTAAAAGAATTGGAAGGACTGAATTAACACATTTTAAAACACAGGGATTGAATTAAATCATTTCAAAACATGGGGACTAAACTGAAATTTCTGAAAATCAAAGTATATCAATTCAGATCTATTTATCTCTCACACAACGAAACTCTCTCTCAAAATCGAAAGACTCAGAGGTGAAGACTGCTAGTTTCGCGCAAGACAGTCCGTTCGGCCGATGATTTGCCGGCGCAGGGCGCGGCGAACGGCAGTAAGGATGGGGTTCAAGTTTGGTGCGAGATTGGGTGTGAGAAAAAAACTGAGATGAAGTCGCGATTTGGAAGTGAGATTTCTGGTTCAGTTGGTGAGCTTGGGGTTGGGTGTTGGCTGATCAGTATGGAATGGTGATAAATGGACAGTGGTGATTGAGGTGGTGATGAGACAGTGGAGTAGGTGGCCGGTGATGCTGGTTGCGGTCAGCCAGTTGTACCAGCTGGCCGTGGTGGAGACTGACGATTTATTTGGTGATATTGTTCTACAGTTGAGGTGGTTGGTGGTTGATTCATGGTGATGATGATAATGGTTATGATTTGATTGTGAATGAAGCTTAAACAGAGGATTGGATTCGATTTGAATTGAGTGTTGGATGATGGCAGCTTGGCAGTGAATTTCAATGGGGTGGTTTGGGTGTTTGCAGTTTAAATGTTGAATTGAGAACTTTGTTTTGGTGGCTTGACAGTGGTGGACTTGAGCTGGAGTTTGGGTGCGTGAAGCTTGGGTAGCCATTGTGGTGGTATTAATTAGGAATTATAGGAGAGAAAAAGTGGGGAATTAGGTGTGAAAAAAAAAATAGAACATGTATGTATCATCATTATGTTTTGAAACATAATGATGGTTGATTTAGTGGAAAAGGTAATGCATACGAGTGATTGATGATAAGGATATATGTGATATAGTGGATTGAATTGGTGGAGTATGGGTTGGATGATGGAATTGTATAAAGAATTATTGTTTTGGTGTAAAGAAAAATATGTGGGTTCATGATACAATTTTGATAAATATTGGACTAACTTCGATCAAGAAAAGTATTTAAAACTGATATATTTTGAACTGAAAAATGATTTTGAAAATAATACTTTGAATAAATAATTAAAATAATATAATTTTAGAAATTCGGACATTTAATTTAAAATCGAACAAATTCGATATTTCTTGACTTGGCTAGACGAATCCGTCGCGGCGTTAACTTCAAAATAATGGGTGAAATAGTAGCGACACAATTTTCTAAATATTAAAATAATTATTTGTTGCATAAAAATCTTGGTCACTACAATCAGACATCAGGTCAAGAGTTAGAAGGGGTCGACCAGATTTTAATTAAAAAACTAATAATTATTTCAAAGATCAGAAATTTTTCTAAAAAAAATTATTTTACAAAAGCAACATTTACTCATTTAGAAATAAAACTAAATGCACAAAAAATATAATAACAATATTCTTTAATTTCAAAATTACCAAATCAGAATAAATTTAGATTCGTGAATGTTAATTTTATTTATTATATTATATTTTATTTCAAAATATTTTAATATATAAAAAATAAGATAAAAATAACTTATTTAAACAAAGAAAGTTTAACAAACAAACAAATAATAAATAAAAATATTATTTTTAAAAGAGAAAACAATTTTAAAAAGAAGAAGAAAAAAATCACTATTTTGATTAATTTTAAAAATAACTTAGTTTTGTACATTTTATATTTCTTATTTTAATTAGTTTTGTCTGTTTAAAAGTTTTGAATTCGATAATATTTTGTATAAAAATGTTATTTTACTATATTTTTATTTGATATAATTGTATAACTAAAATATTTTCATAAATTTTAGGGTAATTATATTGTCACCACAAAATTTATTTACTACACCACATTATAATCACACCACAATTAAAATATATTTTCAATAAATACATCACAACAATATATATATATATATTGTGGTGTACTCATCATCCCAAATTTTCAATATTTCTCCCATTTTCCCTCATCATTACCACCTATTGTTTCCTTAATTACTGTTGACCACAAAATTTGGATGGACCTTGGACCAACACGTCTTAGCTCCTCCCTCTTGAACACGTAGATCTTCTGCGCACTGTGACAAAACAATCAGTTTGCAAAGGGGGACGAGGTGACTCTCGTTTGCACTCTGATGCCAAAGTCACCCTAGCTCTTGGAGGGGATAACCTTACTTTTTGACCGTAATCATTGCTACATTTCGTAGGGGATGGGCGTCTGTCACATCTTGGTAAAGGCGGTGTCATCTTTGACTTCATACCTTGTCACATCTTTACATCCGAGGCGCCACCGTAAGCACCTTGGCTAAGCATAAAACGCTTCTGCTAGACACAAATCAGTTCGGCCAGAGGAGCTCGTGTGCTTTTCCACCTCGACCATTGTCCCAGGGAGATATCCTAAATTTTAATCATGGGCTAAAGTCCATTGGGCCCTCATTGGGCCTTCACTGGTAGCCCAATGTGCCATATTTTATGTACGATCTCAACACTAGTCTCTCAAATCCGATGTGGTCATTCATGGGCGGATCGAATTTGCCATAGTTACACAACAATAATTTTGTTCAAGTTTCATCATTTGTTATATCCAATAGTTTGTAATTGTTCCGCCATCCGCTCGCTGGGAGTCACTATGTAGCACGGCGATTTTAAGGTCAGGAATGGCATTCCTTATGGAAAGTTCGGATTCAAAGTATAGCCGACCTCCTACTTCGATTTTTCCCTCCTAAGTGAAGGTTGGGATTGCACTAGCACGTTTCTTAGGCGGCGTATTTAATAAAAAGGGGCTACTGATATTGGTTCCCAAGAAATATAAAAGGTGATGGGAGTGACAATTTTGCCGCCCGTGGCACTCACTGTGGTAGTTGAACGGTTTCATCCCTTCCTCTGACAGCTGGCGCTTTGATTAGCCCATTCCCCAAGAGGCGTGGGTTACTCGCATCAATCATGCGGCTCAAGGACCAAGCGTTCTAGATCATTAGGTTCCCTATAAATCCTCCTTCGTCTCATTATCTTCCCTTTACCATTTTCTCAGAATTTTTGCAGTAACACTCTCGCAAAATGTTTTATTGTTTTTTCCTTTCTTGCAAGTCTCGCATCTTCTCTTCGAGGGTTTTCTATCCAGCAAACCGTCCTTACCGTTCAATAGCTTTCATTGGCGTGTTCCTCATTTCAAGTGTACAATCTCGAACGTTCGTTCTTTGAAGGTAAATTTCTTTTCCTTTGTATGTACAAAATTTTTTTATTTCTAATCTTCGACTGTGGGTTTGAAATTTCATTTTTCATTTTGTTTTCCTTTTTATAAGTCTGGCCCATCTTTAAGAACAAAAAACAAAAAAATGGAAAGAGTTGGGGGAACAAGTTCACAGGAAATGTTAGCAATGGCGAATCATATCAGAGGTTTTTGCCCCATATCTTTATCGATTTTTAGTTCCCGCTTCTTTAGGGTGCAGATTAAGAGAAGGAATAGGAAAATCAATGGCATAATTTATTTGAGTGATTCTGACAGCGAAGAAGAAAAAGATTAGAACTACATGGCTCATCTGTCAACCGAGGAGGAGGCATCTTTGAGAGAGCTTCGAAGCAAGCGAGACAGGGACTTGGGAAGAGAAGATGCAGTAGGCTCTTCTTCCGGTTACCAGGACCTCGATTTAATTGTTAGGGCACCATTTAGGGCACATAGGGAAGAGTTGGGCCTGATCGCAAAGGAGATCGCCCAAGTGGAGGATTGGGTTGATCAGGTTAATAAAGTTTCTGGCTATCATGTTGATCCTGATCCAAACCCAGAATCGTGGGAGAGCAGTGAGATTGCCACTGGAATCCGAGGGGTTGATTTGGCTGGAGCCTCGGCAAAATTCAGGATGCCAGAAGGGGTTCGATTAGTGCACCCTACACCTTCTTGCGACCCTGTAGCCCTCCCCCAGGCCAATTGGCCATATGTTATGACGCTCTATCTTGCGGGATGAGGCTACCCCTGCACCCCTTCTTCAGGGCGTTGCTTAGGAGTTACAACATGTGCCCCTACCATCTAGCCCCCAACTTCTGGACACGGGCTGTGGGTACTTGGTTAGTGTGGCAAGAGGTCAACCATGATTATCCCATCTCATTGCACATCATTCATACCATGTATACTTTGAAGAAATCAGTTAGAAGGGAAAAAGACGTGAGGTCGGACGTCAAGGATTGGTATTACTTGTCTCCCAGGGGCTCATATCCTCCTGTTATTATCGGTCATCCAACTTCGATAAAGAACTGGAGGAATCAATGGTTCTGGGTCGCTGCTGAGTGGCAGAGCTCTCTTGTGGACCCTAGTTCCCCGAACTCTTTCCCTACCTAGTGAGTCTTGTACTTGCTTTATTGTCTTTAAGTGTCACGTGTCATTTGCTTTTTAATTTCTATTCACTTTTCTTGACTGGTTCTTAACATGTTATTGGTTTATGGCGGGGAACACTTTTGCCCGCCTCCTCCCTGACGCAGACTTAGCGGCAGTAAGGCGCTTGATTGCTTAAGAGGGCACTTTCCAGGGGGTCATTCAACAAAACAAATTATTTGTTAAGCACGATCTTATGCGAGCCATGAGTAAATTTGTTTCCTGATTGCCTTTATATCTTATGCATCTTCTGTTCATAACCACATTTTCCTTCTTTTCTTGCTAGGTTCCAAAGACTTCCCGAAGATTTCTTTGAATGGTCTCATGGCTAAAAAGATCCTTCCTGCCCTTCGCCACGACAGTGAAATTGAAAGGAAGCAGAAAGCAGTATTGGCGAACCTGCAAGTTGGGTGGCAAAGGAGGTGTCTGAGGCGTCCACAGCCCAACTTCAGGGTCCTCTTCCCGCCCTACTGCCACTACCCAATCTGCTGCCAGTGGGTCCCCAGCATAGAAAAGGAGGCTGATCCTAAGAGAGCTACCGCAAAGGGGAAAGGGAAAAGGTCATATAGGAGTGGCTCTAAGAGAGAAAGGGAGGCTAAGGATGTCTCTGTGCCATCCTCATTCTCCGAGGATATTTCCGAGCATGTATACGAGGAAGATCCTTCCCCGTTAAAGAGGCTCAAAAAGGGCAAGGACAAGGAATCCACCTCAGCACCTCTGCCACCAGAGATTCAGGACTTGGAGGACGAGCCATCTGTGTCTATCCCAGATTTGGATTACGAAGTGACACCTGAGGGGGTAGAAGAACTCAAGCGCATTAAAACCAGTGTTCTCCCCAGATATGTTACCTTCAGTCCTTCTCTATTCGACTCCCCCAGTTCTCCTCCCTCCAGGGATGCATTAATTACTGAACAATTTTTTACGGAGGGCTGGTCGGCCTTTTCTTCTAGTGCCAGTCCATCTCGAAAGCTGCTCGCTGATAAAGCCATGAACGCCAGGGCGCTGACCCTTGTTGACGAGGTGGAATCTTCCGTGGAGGAGGCACAGCGGGACAAGAAAGATGCTGAGACTGCTCTCCGCCATACAGACAACATGCTAAAGGAAATTAATGACCTCAAAACTCAGTTTTCCATAACTCGTAAATCTTCCTCCGAGGAGAGGGATAACTCTAAGTGCCTCCAGGAAGATAATGATAAATTGAAACATGACCTCCAGGCCTCTAAGTCAGATGTGGCGGCTTTATGCAAGAAATTAGATGACTCCAACCGTGCACAGTCCATCACATCTGAAGCTCTGACCGCCGCTAACGCAGCCAAGTCCAAGCTGGAGGTTGAAGTGGAAGCAGCCAACGAAAAATTAGGGAGGGAGATGGAGGCTAAGGCGAAGGCGGAGGAGGACCTTGCCTCTTTAGAACGGCACATACAAACTAGGATTACAGAGGTTCTGGAGCAGACCGTCATGACACGGGTGGAAAACGCTCTAAGTGCCAAAGTGTCTGAGGCTGTCCAGAAATTTAAAGATACTTTTGAAGAGACCCCAGAATACGAGGCCATGCAGAGGGTCTTTGGGAACATAGGGGCCAAGATGGCTTTGGGGGATGTGAATGAAGCTTTCCCAACTCTGGACCTATCCTTCATTGAAGCCCTATACCCCAAACCTCAAGACGATTCTCCTAACGACCCTGCAGATCCTTTGGGTGCACCTAGAAAGGGCTCTTCAGAGGATGTCCCTCCGCAATAATCTTTTTTTGTATTTGACTTGTTGTTGTTGTTTGTTCTTTTTTCTTTTTCTTTTTTGTGTAAGTGTGATGGCACCTTATATTGTAAATGTAACAATATTCAAATTGTATATAATTTGATTTTATGAATGTAATGATTTTTTGTGTTTAGTTCAATGTTTATCTGTTTAAGATACACGAACGCCTCGCAAATGCATTGTATGATTGTATGAAGATATGTGTACTAGTCCCTCATATCTAATTAGCCCCAAGGCATTCATGCTTGCTGGTTAGATCTGATTTTGATCAACTTTTGAACATTTTTTCTTGACTTATACTCTGTAACACCTATGTTTATAAATTTTTTATGAACTCCTATTGATGGTGTTAGCACTTTCAATCCATACGCAGTGGTCGCAGTGTAGACTTACAAGAGTCCCTATTTTTTAACAAAGTTTATGCATGGAGGAGACATGTGGTCTTATACCTAAGATAATTTAGGAAATTGTGTTTATCCATTATGTTTGTCTAATCAGTAATTGGTACAACCCTGAACGAAACTCATTTAGGATTTTATAAACTTATACGGGAATGTTATAACCGTTGAAGAGGAATTCGATTCATTGAAAATAACGACGAATGTGATCCATGTTCCAAGGATTACATAAAGGTAACCCGGATAAGTCCTCAATCATATATGTTCCGGTTACCACCTCGGAAGTGACTTTGTAAGGGCCCTCCCAGTTAGGACCTAAAGTTCCTACTCCTGGTTCTTGAGTAGAAGGAAGTTCCTTCTTGAGGACTAAATCCCCAATGTCAAAGTGTCGACTTTTTACTCTTTTGTTGTAGTAGCGAGCCATCTTTTTCTGATACCTGGCCATCACCACTTGGGAATCACTCTGTTTTTCCATGAGGAAATCCAAACTAGCCCTTTGTGCTTCTTCGTTTCTCGCTTCGTCGTAATGGATTTGACGAAGAGAAGGGACCCTAATTTCAACTGGACATACTGTCTCGGCTCCATATGCCAATGAGAAAGGTGTTTCACTAGTAGCGGTATGCGAGGTGATCCGAATGCCCATAATACTCTTGGGAGTTCATCTACCCATGCGCCCTTTTTGGACTCCAACTTCCTTTTCAGGGTATTTTTTATGGTTTTGTTCACAGCTTCAACCTGTCCGTTAGCTTATGAGTGATGCGGAGATGAAAATAATTTCTTAATTCCCAAATCGTGGCACAATTCATCTATGCTTCTATTTTTAAACTGCTTTGCATTATCACTAACCAGCGAGTGCAATATTCCGAATCGACATATAACATTCTTCCAGATGAATTTTGTGGTGTTGGCCTCGGTAATCCTCATCAGAGGTTCCGCCTCGACCCACTTGGTGAAGTAGTCAATTGCCACTGTTGCAAAGTAATTATTACCAGCACCCCTTGGCATATGACCAATAATGTCAACCCCCCACTTCGCAAAAGGCTAAGGGCTAGTTACTATAGTCAGCTTATGATGCGGCTGATGCGGTATGGTTGCATGCCTTTGGCATTTATCGCACTTGCGTACGAAGTCATGGGAATATTTCCGTATAGTAGGCCAAAGGTATCCCTATTTAAGCGATTTTCAAGCTAGTAATAACGCCCTAGCGTGGTTTCCGCATATGCCCTCATGGATTTCTTTCATCACATAACGTCCTTCCTCCAGCCCCACACATCTCAGTAGAGGGGAGGTGTAACTCCGTTTATAAAGCAGGTCATCCAAAAGTACGAAATTGGCGACGTATCTTCGCAACTTCCGAGCTGCTTCCGGCTCGTTTGGCACAGTTTGATGTTTCAAGTATGCTATTATAAGATTCATCCAGGATTCTTCTTCTTCTATTGCCAAAATCTCCGGCCCTGGCTCAATAGAAGAAGTCAACAAGTGCTCAATTGGGATCAGATTGTGGAGCTCGGAATCATTACTGCTTGCTAATTTGGATAAAGCATCGATATTGGAATTCTCAGTTCTGGGAATGTGCTGTAGCTCCAATTTTCTGAAGTACACAGCCAAATCTTTTACTTTCTTCAAGTAAGCGACCATAGCTGGTTCTTTGGCAGAAAATTGTCCATTATACTGACTCACAACGAGCTGTGAATCGCTATTCACCACTATGGACTTAATCTTCAAAACTTTCGCAAGTCTCAGCCCAACTAATAGCGCCTCGTATTCAGCAACGTTGTTTGAGGCTTTAAAGTCAAAACGGATCACACTGTGCAGTTTGAATCCTTCTGAGCTTATTAGCAATATTCCCGCACCGGATCGTCCCTCAGCCGAGGACCCATCAACGAATAATTTCCACTCTCGGCTGTCATCCCTGTTGTCAACCATCTCAACCTCCGGCGGGTGTGTGAACTCAACTACAAAATCCGCTAATGCTTGACCCTTTACAGCGGTCCGAGGCTCATAGTGTAGGTCAAACTGGATAATTTCAATTGCCCACTTCATTAGCCTTCCCGATACATCTGATTTCTGCAACACTTGTCTCATAGGAAAGTTGGTGAGCACGTATATGGAGTGCGACTAAAAGTAGGGACGGAGCTTGCGAGATGCTGTGATCAACGAGAGAGCAAGTTTCTCCATATCTGGGTAGCGTGTTTCAGCATCCAGCATGGCTTTGCTTACATAATACACAGGGAACTGATTTTCATCCTCCTCTATGACCAATACCGAGCTAACAACCTCTTTTGATACGGCTAAATACAAGTAGAGAAGCTCGCCAGCCTTTGGTTTTGATAGTAATGGGGCCTATCCCAAGAATACTTTCAGGTCGGCAAAAGCTTGCTCACATTCCGGCATCCATTGAAATCGCTTTCCTCTCTTCAAAACTTTAAAGAATGGTAAGCATTTGTCAGTGGATTTGGAGACGAACTGATTTAAGGCCGCAATTCTCCCCATCAAGCTTTGCACTTCTTTTGGATTCCGAGGTGATCGCATGTTTAATAAGGCATTGATTTTATCGGGATTGGCTTCGATCCCTCTCTTATTCACCATGAATCCAAGAAATTTTTCGGACGCTACCCCAAATGCACACTTCCCTGGGTTTAGCTTCGTTCGATATTTCCTCAAAACATCGAAGGCCTCTGAAAAATGACAGATATGCTCTGTGGCGACCATACTTTTGACCAGCATGTCATCAACATATACCTCCATGGTGTTTCCTAATTGTTCTGAAAACATGCGATTCACCAACCTTTGATAGGTAGGTCCAGCATTTTTTAAGCCAAATGACATAGCTTTGTAACAATAGAGTCCCATATTTGTAATAAACGAAGTATGCTCCTCATCTGATTCATACATGGGGATTTGATTGTACCCAGAGTATGCATCCATAAAGCTCAGTATCTCATCTCCCGCTGTGGAGTCAACTAACTGATCGATCCCAACCATGTCATCATGCTTCCATGCGAATACATCGAGGTTTTCAAGTAAGAAGCTTTTCAGCTGATTTTTGTATTCAACCGGTGAATCCAATCCGATCTGCAATTCCTTGATTGGGTCAAGTGGATCTACACCGAAGCATTCCAACTTTTCAGCCGGGGTAGAGCATTTGTCTCCTGCCATTCTCGGGTCCAGATCTTCTTCCAGCGTCATTGTAACATTCTCATTTCCTGAGGGTCCTCCACCCAGTCTTTCAGGGTCTGGAGCAGCCTCGGCCATTGCTACATCACTAATCATGTTCAAACTTCGGTCTTGAAATTTCATGATTGCGTTTGTGGAACAGGCTCGCGATTTAGTTTGGCTCCCCCTTACAGAAGCAATACCATGCTCCGTGGGGAATTTCATGCAAATATATTTTGTATGGGTTACATCTCCTAAGTCAATGAGGTCTGGCCTCCCGATTGAGCCATGATAGGAGGAAATTTTGTCTACTACCAGAAATTCCATGGGGATTCTGAAAAGAGTTGGTGCTTGCCCTACCTCAGTCATAAGGATTATGGACCCTCTGAGAGTTATGTTGTCCCCAGTGAATCCATATATTGGATCCGGGACTGGAATGAGTGAAGTGTTGATCCCCATCTTATCAAAAGTTACCCCGTAAATCACATTTACCGAGGCACCGTCATCCACCTTCATTCGTGACAACCCATTCCGAGTCACTACTACCCTGATAACTAATGCATCGTTGTGTGGAAAGTGTACCCCAATAGTATCGTTTTGGGTAAAGGTGATAGGTTCTGTTCGAGGCATTCCAACAGGATGTGAATGGATATGGTAATTCACGTTGGCGGGCTGCTTGGCCTTTCTGATATATCTCTTTTGGGAGTTATTTGTGCTCCCACCTGGGTGGGGGCCTCCCAATATTGTGTTGATTTCACGAATAGGAGCGTCGGCCATAGGCGTAGGTGGTTCTCTTGTATCTTTAGCGTGTGCCGATGAGGTATCCTGGCCCTTGTTCCTATCTTTTTGACGATTGTCAATCCTCTCTTTCGTCGAGTTCTTCCACGGAGCTCTCCTATCAGCTCAGTTGAACTTTTGGCCACCAGGTTTTTGAGTTCTCCCCTTTTCAGGGGAGAAATTGTTTCCTCTTCTTCCATGCGCCTTTTGGTCCGTTAACATGTGGATTTCCCTGCAATCTTCTGTTGCGTGGTCGTAATACCTGTGGTAGGCGCAGTAAGACCCAATCATAGGCTGTTTTCCACTTCGGCTACTTTCCATTCTTTCTTGAGCCGCGGGAGGATTCTGGGAAGGAGCGTTGGAGTGCAAGTTGGGGATAGCTTCCGTGATCTCTGCAGCATAGCTGGACCCTGACCCCAGAAATGGACGTGGCGCACCACTTCGGTTACTGCCGAACCTATCCTTGTTACCTCCTTTCTTGAGGTTCGCTTCATTAGAATACCCAAGATTGTATCTCCCTTGGGGATGGTTGTCTCTGGCCCTAGCCATTTCTTCTGACACGATCTCCTCCTTCATCAGGTCTACTAGGGCGTTGCAATCCCTCGGTTTCCTGCTTCGGACATCTCTCCAAAACATGCTCGTCATATCTAGCCCTCATTTCAATGTAGAAAACATTTCCGCCTCGGTGATGTTTTCACAAATGTGCATTTCTTCAGTAAATCGAGCTAGGTAAATTTTCAGAGATTCATCCCTTACTTACCTTAGATCCTGAAGGTGTTGGAGAGGGAGCTGGCCAGGCCTGGAGGAAACAAAGTCATTTTTAAAGGCTGTTTTCAGATCTCTCCAATTGTGGATGCTACCAGGAGGGACTTTTTTTTACCATCGTATCGCATTTCCCTCAAGGGTCAAAGGAAAAGCTTTGCACTTCAGTGCCGGAGTGGCTCCGGCTATTTCCATGCTGGCGCGGTAGTTTAGCAGGTGATCGTCAGGGTCACCTTGGCCAGAATACTTTGTTATTTCTGGCATTTCGAAGTCATGAGGCACTGGGCACCTATGAATGCCCTCCGTGAAGGGGCTTATTTCCTCTTCGTCATATAGCTCGTATGAGGGTAGTTCACTGTTCTCGTCATGACTGGAATACATTGGGTCATGGTATTGGTCGTATGATGGTGGAGCGTACACCTGTCTTTGTGGTGGCAAAATTCGGCCGTAGTTTGGCCTTTCATGGGTCGGTAACTCATTACGAGATTTGGTCCGAGCTGCTTCAGCTCTCCTTTCCTGCCATTCCTAGGCTCATGCGTGGGGGCCAACTTTTCTGCTCCCGCACCATGCTGATCCCTATGCATTTGACTCCGCGATAAGACTTCTTCAGCTCGTCGCTCCCGCCTATTTCTAGGCTCAGCTGCATTGTGCCAACCTTGATCAGTTCGACCCCCTTGCTTTCCTCTAAATAGCCCTTCTATCTGGCTGAAGACACTGCCAGATTTTTCCGGCGAAGCCTCCCTGTGTCTAGCTGGAAGTTGGTCTTGTTCTTCAGGTGCTTCATGCTCCGGGCCTCCTTCGTAGAGGGGCGCGAATTCCACCTCGGCATATGCCTGTGGATCTTGATAATAATAGGAGGTAGTGGCCGCATCAGATGGTGAGTAATGTGGATGTGAATATTGCGGGGGTATCATGGGCTCGTTCATAACATACCCTCTAGCCATGTAAGCATTCATCGCAGCAGTTTGTTCTATCTGCTGTTTCTGCATTTCCAGCATTTGGGGTGCCATGCGAGTCGTGTCTCGCAGCATGCGGCGATTTCGATGCCGACGTCGAGGGTTAGGTTGGGCCACCCCCTCGTTTGTGTTCTCACGAGGCCTCTGAGGTGCTTCTTCCTCGCTGAGCTGGTCATTTCTACTTTTACGAGGGTTAATATCACCGTCGCTTTCATTCATGTTCAAAGAAATTTCTTGGTTTTAATTTGTCTTTCAAAGATAAATGGACTTTTATATCAACGCTCCAAGCCTTTTTCAAGGTTGTTAAACTTATATTTCAAAGTTATACGCCTTTTTCGAGGTGAACAAACTTGTGTTTCAAGGTTTGAAGACTTTTTCAAGGTAAACAAACTTGTGTTTCAAAGTTTTAAGCCTTTTTCAAGGTAAACAAACTTGTATTTCAAAGTTTTAAGTCTTTTTCAAGGTTTATTAAACTTATATCTCTAAGTTCTACGCCTTTTTCAAAGTGAACAAACTTGTATTTCAAAGTTTTAAGCGTTTTTCAAGGTTATCAAACTTATGTTTCAAAGTTCTTACATTTTTCAAGGTTATCAAACTTATGTTTCAAAGTTCTCACCTTTTTCAAGGTTACCAAACTTATGTTTCAAAGTTCTCACATTTTTCAAGGTTAACAAACTTATGTTTCAAAGTCCTTGCAGTTCTCCGCTTTTTTGCAAGAGGTTACACGTCCTTTTTCAAAACCTCATTTCTATGTGTGGCTTTTCATGATGCGTTTTCGTGGTTAGCAGTATGGTTTCCCACAGACGGAGCCAAAATGTTGACCACAAAATCCGGCTGGACCTTGAACCAACACGTCTCAGCTCCTCCCTCTTGAACACGTGGATCTCCTGCGCACTGTGACAAAATAATCAGTTTGCAAAAGGGGTCGAGGTGGCTCCCGTTTGCACTCCGATGCCAAAGTCAGTGCTCATTTTTCAGCAGATATAAATTGGGTGCGGGAAATATAAATGTGTAAAAGGGAGAAAAGGGAGTGAGAGTAAATATTTTGTTAAGAGTATGAAATTACTAACCCCTTACATGGTAGGAGGAGGCTTCTATTTATAGAAGGATTCATTGCTTTGAATTGTGACACGTGGCGGACTTTTACACGTGTATTCACCCTAGCTCTTGGAGGGGACAACCTTGCTTTTTGACCGTAATCATTGCTACATTTCGTAGGGATGGGCGCCTGTTACATCTTGGTAAAGGCGGTGTCAAATCTCTTACTTCATACATTGTCCCATCTTTACATCTGAGGCGCCACCGTAAGCACCTCGACTAAGCATAAAGCGCGTTTGCTAGACACAAATCAGTTCGGCCAGAAGAGCTCGTGTGCTTTTCCACCTCGACCATTGGCCCAGGGAGATATCCTAAATTTTAATCATGTGCTAAAGTCCATTGTGGGCCTTCACTGGTAGCCCAATGTGCCATATTTTATGTACGATCTCAACAATTACAATTAATTAGGTTCGAATTTCCATGTTACACATTTTTAATTGATGTTTGACTGATAATTGATCCAATAAGATATTCAATTTCATATAAACATGTAGGCGGTTGACTTCTAAATACTTGATACACATTTTAAAAAAAAAATACTAAATGCAGCTGGAATCACTTTTTTTTTTTTAATACTAGATGCAACTGAAAATGCGATAGGCGAAATACAGTATGAACACACAAATATATGTAATTGAAAAATCATAGAATTCGAAAACCGGATATATAATTTAATTGAAAATCAAATATAATTAAATATCCAAAATCTTGGGTGGCATCAAAATATAGGGAACGTTAAACAATAAAAACATTTCACTAACCTAAAGTCCTATAGTTTGCATGATGTTATTATTTGAAAACTCATATGAAATTATTGTATTAACATCTATTCTAATTAACTTGATATTGAAAAGCAAAAATATAAAATAACAAGAAGAACAAGATGATTTAGAAAAATAAATATAGAGAAGATAAGAGAATATTTGAAAGATGTGATGTATATAAAAATTATTTTTAGTGAGATTATATTAAAAGGATATGTATATAATTTTATTTATGTATACTTTTATAAATACAGAAAATACTTTAAATTGTAGTGTAAAAAATAAATTTTGTGGTGGCAATATAGCCACCCTAAATATAAAGAAGAAAATAAAAGAAATTTATTTGAAAGATTGTGGTGTATGTAAAAATAGTGAGAGAAAAATAAAAAGATATTTTTGTAATTTCTTTTATGTCTATTTTAATTAATAAAGAAATCACTTAAAAATGTGGTGTAAAAATTAAGTTTTGTGATGACAATATTACCCCCCTAAATTTTAATTTAAATTATTATCACAAACATATTTTCGTAATTAGCAAAAGTAAGAAAATTCTAGTACATACTGAAACGGTTGTCTTCAAATTCTCAGTAGATAACCAATGATTTCAAGAAGTTCAAGAAACGTTTAAATCCAAGCTTTGGACTCCAATTATTTATGTACTTCCCGTCTTCTCATTTGCCTGGCTGGCCTCTCCCCATGTATGACCCAAACGAAAAATAAACGTGTTCGATATTCTTTAAGAGGGTTTTTGTGATTTTAAAAAGTGATTTTTCAGAAGAATGTATGATTAAAAAATAAGAAATATTTTCTATGTTTTTGTTTAATATTGATAAATGTATAGCCGGGAAAAAAAATCATGATTTTGAAAGGTTAATTGGTACAAAACTTTCCTACGTTTGACTCTCACTGTGCAAAACATCACAACGTTAAGATTTTTATGTACATAATGTCCCAACGTTATCAATTTCTTGCAGGGAATGTCCTTTCTATTACTTTAAACGGCTTAAATCAAGTTTAACTATTAAAGCCTCTTTGATATCACCTAATTTTTCAAGAAAAAAAAAATATTTTCCAACTTTCCTATCGTTTGATTGGCAAAATTTTGCTTCGAAAATCTTTTCCACATTTCAACCCACGCACCCTGTCTTTTTGCTTTTTGATGAAAATCTTTTGTCTTGGTTTTGGTGATAAAATATTGAAAATATTTTACTTTACGTTTGATTAATTTTATTGTTGTTAATTGATTTATTTATTTTTCAAAAAATAACATTAACATTATCATTTTCAAGTACAAAATGTTAAACAAAATTGATTAAAATAACAAAATTTTACTTTATTTGCCATGAAAAATAATGTCAAGGTAAAAAGAAGAAGAAATACCACTGGTTATGTTTTGTAATTTTTTTTTTTTAAATAAAAAATTTTATATTTTCAAGGTAAAATATGTGGTTGAAAAGTTAATAGAGAAAATGTGTGTAATTAAAAAGTTGTTTAAAAAAATATGTTATTTAAAAATATGTTTAAAAACAGTTTGTCAAACAGAGGCTAAGTCAGAAACATGACTATAGATATAAAGACTTAGATTTTCCCCCCGTGCGATGCACGGAATTTCTATCGCTGAAAATGATTTCGATGAAAATTTATGAAAATATGTTGATTATATAATTACGTCAAATAAAAAAATAACCAAATAATATTTTATTATAAAATGTTATTAAATTTGAAACTTAAAAAAAAAAATCAAAATAGGAAGGAAAAAACTTTATTTAATTTATGCATTAGTATCAAAAAGTTGATATCAACAATTAATGATTCTTGTAATACTTCAACAATTTTATTTATTTATTTTCAAAATATATTAACCCAATTCTTTCATTTCTAACTAACACGTTTATATAGAATATATTTATTTGAACTATTATTGGAATAAATATAATTTCTCAAAAGTAGTATTTTTTATTTATAATATTATGAACAACAATTAAATAAAATACTTAATTAAATTATAATTTTAATAATGATAACTATAAATATTGATTTGATTCAACAACATTATCGTTAATAATAAAAAATAGTCTAATAATTTAAGTGGAAAACTTATGAAAACACCCAAAATAAGAAATATTCATAAGTTATTTTGACTAAAACATTTTCGTGTTAGTTAAATATCTTCAACACATTTTAAAATACAATTTTATATTCCTAAAAAATTATAATAAAATTTTTTCAAATTGGTTACAATGTCATGATTAAAAAAACCACTTTTAACAATACATATTCCCAATAACACTTTTCAAATTAGTTCTGAACCCGCATTAAAATATTTATTTAAAACACTAATCACAATAATAATATATATATGATATATAATTCATAAAATATGATTTATGATATTAAAGAAAACAATGATAATAATCAAAACATAATTTTAATACTAACAATTACACATCACTTATAATATTAAGAACAACAAATAAATAAAATGTTTAACTAAATTATAATTTTAATAATGATAGCTATAAATATTGATTGAATTCATCAATATTACCGTTAATAATAAAAAGAATAATCTAATAATCTAAGTGAAAAACTTATGAAAACACCCAAAATAAGGAATAGTTGTAAGTTATTTAGACTAAAACATTTAAGGGTTAGTTAAATATTTTTCAACACATTTTATAATATAATTTTATATTCCTTTAAAAAATTGAATAATTTTTTTTTTTCAAATTTGTTACAATATCATTATTAAGGAAAAAGAATGAAAATTTGAGGTTGTCTAAATTTTATAAACAGACTGTCACAGACAAGTATGGATAGTAACCAGTTAACAGTAAATCGTTAAGCGTTGTTTAGCGCAGTGCCAGATGAATCTTGCTAAGGCAGATTCGTCTGGATTGTAAAATGTAAACAATCAGAATAAATTGTGCGGAATTATAAATGGACAAGAATACAATAATTTGAGCTTAACGTGGGAAAAACCCTAACAGGGAAAACCCACGGTTCGCATCCTGCGAATAAAAACAAATCACTATATAAGGAAAGAGTTTATACAGATTAATCTAAACTACTGGATAAATCTACGCATAGACTTTATCAAACATCCAAGAAATAGATCACTCCCTGATCCTTCTGTGGCATGTAATGCGAGATGGCGTCCCACCACTCTTCAGTAGTTTTCTTTGAATCTGCAATACTTTTCAGCACCACGAACTCCCGTTCGATCCTGATCCAAACCTCCCGTTTGATCTTCACACTGAAATTATTTCCTTCTCTAAGTGATTAAATCCTCCTCCTGGAGTTTTGATATCACAACTCAATTGAAGCCTTTTGTATTGGTGCACACACGAAAATAGGTTTCAAGATTTCTTAATGAAGTGGACGTGAATTATGTTAACCTCCACACAATTTTTGTGTTTTTCACGTCTTATGAAAACATCTTGTTTTCCTTCTCTTTATAGTGCAATTCGGTTTACTTGGCTCCCAAGTTTTCCTTATTGCATAAGATCTCTAATACCTGCAAAACATGGTAGAGATAATTAGTAAAAGGTAAGATAATTATCCTTAAATAAATCTTACCAAAAAATAAGATAATGATAAATCTTAAAAGATCTTACCATAAAATAGGATAGTGATAAATCTTGAAAGATCTTACCATAAGTTAATCAATCAAGTGATTAACATAAACTTGGTCATCATATTTTCGGTCATATCAAGAATTTTCTCTACATAGAATTTCGTCCAACACATCTTACCATATGTAGAGATAAGAATGAAAGATACTTACCATACTTAGAATATCAAGAATAAACACAAGATATTATCAAGAATATTACCAACACATTTTCGAGATTATGATCAAAGATTTTCGTGATTATGATCAAGTAAATATCAATATTTTCTTGATCATTATCTTTTCAATAAAACAATATTTATCTCAAAAATCAGAGATATTTTTCTTCAATAAAAATATGCATAATTTAATTAAACTTAATATATTACTAAATACACGTATTTAGTAATTACATCAAGTTTTATTAAATTATACATTCGTGAAAAATAGGAAATGCCAATATCATAGAATTAACAATCTCCCCCTTTGGCTTTTTCTATTTTTTCGAAATCAATCATCTTTTTATGATCACAAAAAAAAAAATCAATTAGCTCCCCCTATCAAAAGTCTCCCCCTCAAGATTTGCATCACAATCAATAAATGCATGTAAAGAAATCAGCACATAGAGAGCATTAAAAAGATGATATCCATGCCAATGTTACTCCCCCTTTTCGGTTAAAGAGGAGAAGCCAAAAGTCCTACAAAACCTTCGTTAAAAAGTTCACAACCTAAATCTGATCATAAGAACAAAAGTGTTAAGGCAAAAACAGGATAACAATGTCTTTAAATCACTGAAAATAAGCAGATGAGGCTGGCAGGGTTGAGATCAGTCTGGAGTCTTCCTTTGCTTCTTAGAGGCAGGGAGCTTCTTGGCTGCAACATTCCTCTTTTCTTTGGCTTCAACAGGAGCCACATTTGTCGAAGAACCTCCAAGTAACTGATCAAGCATGTCTTCAAGACGCTTAACCCGTACACCAAGTGCAGATATATTAGCTTTCAACCCAGCCTTTCCTGCTTCCAGCTTACCGAGCCTGGCATCTGTATCAGCAGATAACTGACTCCCAGTAGTCTCATCCAGAACCTGCTTCTTTTGACCCGTCTGCGTCTCCAAGGTTTTTCTGCATCTCGCCTTGTTTAACACCTTGGGGGTGACCACCACATCATCTTCCAATGTTTAATACCCTGATCATTCAAAAATTGTGAAATAACCCATGGATAAACCAACAGATAAGTGTTACCTTGTCTAGGACCACTTCCCGACACTCTTCCAATGATAGAATTCCAGATTCGGGTAGCAAGGTCAATATTCCTTTTGGTCCCCAGCAGAAAAAGGGTTCTAGCAGATTCTTGCTTAAAACTCGAATCATGAATTAGTTGGTCAAAATTTGCCTTAACAATTTTGTGCATGATTTGATATTTCTTTGACATTTCAGACCTAGGCAATTGTTTTAACCCTTTTACTGGACATGTGATCTTTCCCCCTGTCAACTCCATAGCAATTTCATCATTAGTGACTTCCATAGACTCATCCTCATTAGCCACATCATCATTCAGTTCTAACCACTTCCTAAGTTCTTTTGCCGAAATCTTAACTAACTGTCCCCTAACAAAAAGTGAAGTGGTAAAAAGACATTTTTTGGAGTTATAGTCAATGGGAATGTTGGCATAAAATTCCTTGACCAGAGTCTCATTAATCTCCTCTTTACAATCAGTCAATTTTTTCAATCCAAAATGTGACACTATATCATCAATCTCAAAGTCATCAAATTCACCTACAGTCACGCTAGACTCATAATGCAATCGTTTACCTGAAATATGTTTTTGGAAATCATTGTATGCTTCAAATGACCAAAATTTGAAACTGAATGGGGTAAACATACCTCTTGCTGTCTGCATGGGGGTGCAGACGAATGAAGAAACATCAAACCTGGATCTTACTGGACCCGCAGCAGTGTCACCCTTTTTCTTCTTCGAACTCACAGTGGCTTCTAATTTTTGTTTTCCTTTTCTGTCTGGAATAACAGCTTCTTTCTCAGACTCTTCTTCCGACTGCTCAGACTCATCTTCATCCTCAGATTCCTATGGCTCTTCTGGTGGTGCATCATCATTAGATTCTTCTCCTTCCTTTTCTTCTTCAGATTTTTCGTCTTCCCTAGATTCTTCCTGCTCCTCTGGTTTCTCCTTTTTATCACCAGATTCTGTCTCACCCGATTCATCTCCTCCTTCTTCAACCCCAGTTTTCGCATCTCTTGCACTTCTCATAGCAGCAAGTTTTCGGGCTCCCTGCAGTTCACTCCGAATGTCTAAGGGAGAGATATGGCTGAATCCAAGATTACCTGAACTGGGGGCCAGATTGACGCCCATGGTTTGTGGAATAATAGGTGTGCTCCGGCCAATTTAGGCCATGAGGAGAGCAGGTGTAGGAGTAGTACCGGCAGTGGAGAGTGAGGTCGGTGTTGGGCTGGTGCCGAAGGGCGGTGCAGGAACAATGGCGCCGCTCGGAGTTCCCACCTCAGATGGGTTCAATGCAGATGATGCTTCGCCCCCTCCTCTAGTGACTCTCCTTCTTCCGACTTGTTTGCTCCTCGCCATGTCTGTATAATTTTTTATTTTTTTTAATTTGAGAGAGAGAGGAAGACGAAAGGTAGGGTTTTTGGCGAGAGGATTTGGGGTTTTTCAGACTTTGGTACACGAGTTTTATAAGAAGTGTGAGGGTTTTTGGGGTTTAAGAGGAAGTCTAATATGAAAGGAATTAGAGTTCATTATGGTAACTGGAGAATCCTGATTCTTGTCAACTTCTTTCCTTAAAAAAAATAGATAAGTATAGAAAAAAAATATGTTAAGAATTAGGAAACAAATAAATTACCAAAATTTTGGGCTCACAATCAACTGACTTGTTCTGCTAGATTTGCACATATTAGCCCACGATATACTCCCTTAAGAATAAAGATATTCAGAATAAAATCTAAAAGTCGTGACTAAGAAAAATCTAAATGTATATGAATACCTGAGACACGTTTGAGTACTTGTTGGCATCTGTTGAGTCGGATATATCCGGCAGTAGACAGTCCACCACGAGTACGATTATGTTGATTAATGTGCGTGTGTGATCCAAGCAATCCTTTGTCATCCACATACTGTCACAAATCATATGATTGCCCTGACTTATCGATTTGTTACCGTAATGCACATTAAGACCGATCAAAATCTATAAGAAGTGCATTTTCTCAAATCCGGCTTGCCGACTTTTTCTATATTGTGGAAATATCTTTTGGAGGTGGAAACAGCTTCACACAATCCCCCAGAAGTTATCTTACAGTATGTTCCCCTTTAGGTTAGAAGAAGGGTATGAACTTGGCTTGAATTGGTAGATTCACACAATCTCCAGAAGTTATCTTACTAGGTTTTCCCCTTACTTCTATAATATTACCACATTTATATTAATTCATCGTATTTTTTAGGCTAAAGGGTATGAACTTGGCTTGGATAGGCAGCTTTCTTTTCCACTAGCCCTGCCCTTGTATAATAAGAAAAATGCGTGCAATGCTATAAGCAGGATTTAGATCATAGGTCTACATACAGAATATGAAATCTCATCTAGGGATGGCAAAAAAACCTGGACGACCCGAAACCAGGCGGACCCGTAGCGCCCTGCCCCGAACCCGCCCCGAAAAATCGGGTCGGCGGGGAGGGTTCGGGACGAGAAACCCGCCCCGCGAACCATTTCAAGGCGGGTTCGGGGCGGACCGTACCCGCCCCGATATTGACCCGAACCCGGCTTTTTTTTTTTTTAAATTATATAAAAAATTGAAATGGTGTAAACAAGAATCGAACCCAGGACCTGAAGTATAGAATTTGTAGACACAACCACTAAGCTATGCCTTCAATTGTTGGATTTGTTTCTCTTTTATTATACGTATTTGAATATGAAATCAAATTTTATAACCCTAATATCCTATCTGCATCTGGCCGCTAATCATCTTCATCAGTTTCTTTCTCTGAATCTCTTCTCAGTTCTCACTTCTTATCTCAAAGACCCAGAACAAAGACTACAAAGTTCTCTCTCCAAGATCGTCGCTCGCGCGTAGCGCCAGTCCACCGACGCGCAGAGCATTTCAGTTCACCGCTTGTTGTTCGCTTGCAGCTCGCTCCTCTCCTCTGTCTAGTAAGAGTTTTAAGTATTGGTAATGTATTTATAGGGCATTTACTAAAACAGTACATCATAGTGTCTAGTAAGGCGGAATAGACTACAGGAGTCAGGACTAGAGAATGTAATTTTACTTGTAGTTCCTTTTTTGATTTGGTGATTATAATCTGTTTAGTTGAAAGGTTCTAATAAGATGTTTTTCCTCCCTTAGACCGAAAGTATGAAAACTCGAAAAGAAATATAGGAACTTTGTGAATATATATTAAACCACCACAAACTGAAAACCTCTTCACCAAGCACAGTATATTTTATCAGATCGTAAAGACTAATTGCCTAAGATGGATAGCTTAAGTTAAGAACTCGTTTAGCAATTGGATCTTCTTCACGAATTGATGTGGGGATGAGTAGTTTATAAAACTCGTTACATGACAAACATTAATACTAGGAAGCTAATTATATCTACGATAGTATCATGCAACTTTGATCACGGGGGTACCATCTTTTTGTTTGACTCAAAGTGACGAGAGTTTTCATGTACAATGTACTTATGGATTATTTATCATCCGACAGTTTATATCATTATCATACACCTAGATTTTTCATTTTTTCTTAATGGCAATTGGAAAATACCCATATTTATGTACTGCATTCCCCCCTTTTTGAGAATGTAATGATTAATGAATGATCAATGTCATCCATTAAATGCAAGTCCAATTAGGAAATTGGCTCATAACCAATGTTCTGTATAGTAGTTGGTTTCATTGGAGGATTTAAGTTGACCATTTTTTTGAATGGCCATTTCTCTTTGTACAAGTAAAAAAGTCTGTAATTACATACAGCATACTAGGTCAGTCACTACATAAATTCAAATTTTCATTTATTATATCTTTGACTTGTGTGCAGCCTTGTCTTTTTTTATTCTCTTTGAATTATCCTCTTGCTTGTTTGCTTGTGGTGTGTACTCTATTTTATATTGGGTTTTCTCTGTCCTAGATTTGTAGGTTTCAACGATTCATAAATTTCAAAATGTCAGAGCGTTGTTCAATTGGAAGTACACCCACAACCCCACACACACCTCGTGATAGTTCTACACCAACGGAAAATAGTAGTAATCCTTCAAAAATACCGGGGGAGGAAAACTTGAATCAAGAACCAATAGCTATAGATTCGGATGGGGATAATACAACAACTGCTGATGGAATAAGTGGTAGGAAAAGAAAATTGAAATCTATAGTGTGGGTGCATTTTAAACTACAAGAGATTAATAACGAGCTGAAGGCTATTTGTAATTATTGTGCAACGAAGTTAGTGGGTCATAGTAAACACGGTACAAATCATTTAAAAAAAATATGGAGAGATGTATCCACCGTAATGTTAAGCAAAGGGATATTAGGCAGACTATATTAAACACTAAAAAGCAAGCGGATGGGAAGATGATAATGGGGACTTACCAATTTGACCAAGACCATGCTAGGAAAGAATTGGGGAAAATGATTATTTTACATGAATATCCGCTTTGCATGGTTGAGCATATCGGGTTCAGGAATTTTGTGAAATCTATTCAACCACTATTTAAATGTGTGTCTCGGAATACCATTGAAAGTGATATTCTGAAGATTTATGATGTTGAGAAAATGAAAATGATGAGTTTGTTGGAGGCCAACAAGAGTAGAATTGCTGTAACCACGGACATGTGGACTTCAAATAAAAAAAAGGGTTTTATGGCAATCACTGGACACTATATTGATGATGATTGGCGGCTTCAAAGTCGAGTTATGAGGTAAAAACTAATAAGTCAACGTATAAATTTTAATACTTCTATAAATTTTATACTTTTGGTAATTATATGTTTTTTTTATTTCATATACAAGTTTATATATGTTCCTTGTCCACATACAGCAGAATCACTAACTACGAGCTTGTACGAATGCTTATTAGATTGGAACATTGATGGTAAGTTATCTACCCTCACCGTAGATAATTGTTCGACGAACGATGTTATGATCAATATTCTTTTACATAGTAAGCTATGTACTGATTCATTGTTGGTGAATGGTGATTTCTTCCATATGTGGTGTTGTGCACATATATTGAATTTGATTGTGAAGGAAGGTTTGGATAACATTAGTGGGAGTGTAGAAAATATTCGGGAGAGTGTAGCATTTTGGATATCAACACCAAAAAGATGGGAAAAATTTGAGAGTAATGCACGTCAACTTAAAATAAGTTGTGATAGAAAACTGGTACTTGATTGTAAGACTAGGTGGAATTCGACATATCTAATGCTTCACACTGCTTCAGAATATGTTGATGTTTTTCCCGTTTGAAGCAAAGAGAACCCTCATATAAAAGTTTGCCTAGCGATCAGGACTGGAAGTTGGCTAAAGAAATTTGTGAAAGATTGAAGTTATTCTATGTGGTAACTGGAATATTTTCTGGAACTAAGTATCCTACAGCAAATTTGTTTTTCCCAAAAATTTGTGAAATAAAACTGTCCATTCGTACTTGGATTACTTCTTCTTATTCTGAGATTAGAATGATGGCTTTAAGTACGATGGACAAATTCGATAAGTATTGGGATGAGATTCATGGGATATTAGCTGTAGCAACCGTTTTGGATCCAAGGTTTAAAATGGTGTTGGTCGAGTACCATTTCCCTAAGATCTATGAAAATGCACGTGCAACAGTTGAAATTGGAGTTGTGGATTCACTTTTTCGAAAGTTGGTTTCCCAATATACACAAATACAAGATTCCAGTGTAAGTGTTCCTCAATCTTCATCCCCATATACCAAGTCTGGGACTTCAAGTGTTAACTTGACGGATGAATTGAAAGATTATGATGCATTTGTCAACACTAAAATTAGAACTAGTGATGTGAAGTCAGAATTTGATATATTTTTGTAGGAACCGGTATTGCCTAGATCTAGTGATTTTGACATACTAAATTGGTGGAAAGCAAATTCAAGTAAATACCCCACTTTGGCTCGACTTGCAAGAGATGTCTTGGCCATTCCAGTTTCTACCGTTACTTTTGAATCTGCATTTAGTACTAGCGGTAGATTTGTGAGTCCGCATAGAAGTAGACTTCATCCAAAGACATTGGAGGCATTGATGTGTGCTCAAGATTGGTTGTGGGTTGACATTCACGGTAAGATGAAAATGAAATAGTTGCTTTTATATTTATTATTATTATTTATGTCATTTCAATTGAGTGTTAACAAGATTTATTTTATTGTTAGATAAATGTCCCACTTCGTCATCATACACGGGAAGTTGTTCTACTATCATCGAAGCAGAAGTTGAGGAAGATGTAGTTTTATTTATTTCAATGTATAATGTTATAATCTATTTTCACTATAGTAATATACATATTTATCTTATATTCATTACACAGGAGTCATTTGGTTGCGATCACTTCACAACAATTGGACAAGAAAATTAATGAATAAAGATGGATCGGTGAAGGAATTTGATAATTGTCGTCAATTGTTGTTGTTTTTCAATTTTTTGATTGTCTAGTTTCAAGTTTGATGAACATTTAATTGTGTTGATGTGATAATTGTTGTTAATTGTTGTTATTTTTCAATTTTTTGATTGTGTAGTTTGATGAACATTTAACTGTGTTGATGATAGGATGATTGTCGTTAATTATTGTTGTTTTTGAACTTTGTCGTATTTATTTTCAAATTAGGGATATTATTGTGTTTGTTATAGGTGTATTATACTATTATTATTTATTATCCTTGTGTTGAAGAGGGGAAGGAAGAAGAGAGAAAAAAAATCGGGTCAGACTTGCGGGGCTAACAGGCGACCCGCCCCGCGACCAACCGGGTTTAGGGGCGGGGCGGGGCATTAGTTTCGTTCGCGGGTTCGGGGCGGGGCGCCCCCGCCCCATTGCCATTGCTAATCTCATAAAGTAACAACCATATGACATAGATAGCAGTGACTAATCCTTAGGATTGTCTAGATTTGAGTGCTAGTTAGATTCATCCAGAGACATGTTGACTGCCATTAGCCAGACGTATCTGTCTCGTTATTAGCCACAAGCACTCAGATATATCTGCAGGCAAGAACATGATCTACTTAGTATAAGAATAGGATAACTTAAATACATGCAATAAAAGAAACAAAAACAATTTTTTATTTATTTATTAAATATGCATGTTCCTATTCAGAAGGAGATGATACTCCAATTTGTTTCCTAAGGCTTTCAAATTTGACAGTATCGAGGGCCTTAGTAAACAAATCTGCTAGCTGTAGATCAGTCTGTATGTGCTCCAGATTGATAATCTTTTGTTCCACCAATTCTCTGATGAAGTCGTGTCTGATGTTAATATGTTTTGTTCTGGAGTGTTGGACTAGATTTTTTGAGATATTGATGACACTGGTGTTGTCACAATACATAGTGACATGTTCTGTAGAGATTCCATAGTCCTCCAACATTTGTTTCATCCACAGGAGTTGTGTACAGCAACTCCCAGCTGCTATATATTCAGCTTCGGCTGTGGATAGTGACACTGAATTTTGTTTTCTACTTAGCCATGCCACCAAATTGTTCCCAATGTAGAAACATCCTCCAGATGTACTCTTTCGATCATCTACGTTCCCAGCCCAGTCTGCGTCTGAAAAACCTGTAAGATTGGCAGTGGTATCTCGTGTAAACCAAATTCCGTAACTCAACGTACCACTTACATATCTGATGATTCTTTTCACAGCAGCAACATGAGATTCCTTAGGTTTGGCTTGATATCTTGCACAAACTCCAACACTGAAGGATATATCTGACCTACTGGCAGTAAGGTACAGAAGACTTCCAATCATGCTTCTGTAAAGGGATGGATCTACATCCTTACCACTGTCATCCTTTGAGAGTTTTAGAGTAGTCACCATGAGAGTTCTCATTGCCTTTGCATCTTTAAGTCCAAATTTCTTCACCAGATTTTTAGCGTACTTTGCTTGAGATATGAATATGCCAGATTCATCCTGCTGTACCTGCAAACCAAGAAAAAAGGTTAGCTCACCAACCATAATCATTTCAAATTCTCTTTTCATTGTATTTATAAATTCATTAATTTTGAACTTAGATGTAGACCCAAATACTATGTCATCAACATATATTTGAGCTACAGTTAGTCCAGGATTTAGATGCTTAATGAAAAGAGTTTTATCAGTTCCTCCCCTTTTGTATCCATTGCTTAGCAAGAATGATGTGAGCCTTTCATACCAAGCTCTGGGGGCTTGTTTCAACCCATATAACGCCCTTTTGAGTCTAAAGACATAATCTGGGTGAGATGGATCTGTGAACCCTTGAGGCTGCTCCACATAGGCCTCCTTATTAAGCACACCATTCAGAAAGGCACTTTTGACATCCATCTGAAATAGTCTGAAGTTGATGTAGCAATGGATCTTCAAGAGTACTCATGCTTGATCCCGTACTGGATACAAAAATCAGCAAACTCAGGAGTCTTTGGGGACGAGTACTTGTGCTTGATCCCGTACTGGATACAAAAATCAGCAAACACGGAGTTTTCAAATTCTCTCCCATGATCACTTCTGATCCTTTTGACTCTTACATGTTCATTTGTCTTTTCATTGTTCAATTTCTGAAAATGATTAACAAAATTGTCAAATGTATCATATTTATATCGAATAAATATGACCCAGGTGTATCTGGAGAAATCATCAACACATACATAAATATACCTCTTGCCATCAATACTTTCCTTTTGGATAGGACCCATCAAATCCATGTGAATTAGTTCAAGTATATGAGAGGTATTAATGGATGTACCTGGTTTATGTTGACTTTTGATTTGCTTACCCTTTTGACAATCACCACAGATTTCATCTGAAATATTGTTTATGCTAGGTAAGCCTCTCACAGCTTGTAGTCTGGTCAGCTTCATAAGATCATGGTAGTTTAGGTGTCCTAATATTTTGTGCCACAGTTTCTCATTTTTGGTTTTAACAGAATTGCAAGTTTCGTGACTCTCAAGTGTATAGCATTTATCTCTAGATCTAACTCCCTTAAATAAAACACTCTTTAACGGGTTAGACTTCTTGTCACAACTTAAAACTTTGCAATATTCTTTTGAAAACATGATAAGAGAGTTATCATCACACAATTTTCCTACACTGATCAAATTTGCCTTAAGCCCTATAACATATAAGACATTAGTTAATGTAGGCAATCCCTTAATGTTAATGATACCAGATCCATCTATCTTACCCTTTTGGCCATCACCAAATATAATAGCACCTGTTTCGCCTTTTTCAAAATGTGTAAGTAGAGAGAGATCACCTGTCATGTGTCTAGAACAACCACTATCAAAATACCATGCGTTAGGAATCAAAGCACTCAAAGACAATTGCACTACAAAAGCATTCATTCGAATTTTCTTCTCTTGTCTGAAGACAAGTCTTCTTTTTTGTGAATTGATTGACTTCAAGTACTCATAACACCTAAATACATCATGACCAGATTTAGCACAAAAATTACAGACTACCTGGAACACAGATGTATCCTGCCAATTCTGTCGAGGTTGAAATTTCTAGCCGTACTGATGGACAGACTCATCTGGTTTGTACAGATTTGGCTGAAATTGTCGTCTTGCATAGTTCCTTGCTTTATGGTCATGATTTTTACCTTTACCTTCATATCCAAGACCTGTTTTTAGGCTGACAGGTCGGCCACTGTTCAGGATTTCATCAAGCTGGACGGATCTGTGTGCCAGCTTCTTGATTTTGTCTTGTACGTTAGCAAGTTTCGAACTTAACCTGCTTACCTCATTTTGTTCGTCATCTGAGACTGCAGATACGTCGTCCAGTTGACGTTCCCTGCTGTTAGAGGTGGCATTGGGCCGAGCTGAGCCGGCTCGGCCCATGGCTCGCAATGCTCGGCTCGTCAAATTGACGAGTCGAGCAACGAGCTCGAGTCAAACGAATCGAGCAGAAGCTCGGCTCGTTTGACCCTGGCCGAGCCGAGCTCGGCTTGTTTAGCTCGGATTTTTTTTTAATATATATATATATATATATAAAACCTCTCTTACCGTTTTTTTATAAAAAACCCATCTTGTCTTACCGTCTTAAGTTTATTTATTTAGTCGACAATCTTCGATTTCTAAAATATTTGAAATCTTGAATACTAATAAGTATAAATATAAGTATAATATTAATAAGTAATAAGTTATGTATTAAATAAATTATTAATAACTTAATAAGTAAAAAAACAATGTTCTTTTTAGTTTTCAACGTAAAAAAATGACGTTTAATTTTTTTTTATTTTTTAAACGAGCCGGCGAGCCGCTCGGCTCGCCGGATCGTTGAACTCGTTAGCACGAGCTCGTGCCAACGAGCCGCTCGTTGAACCACGATCCGATCCGAGCTCGGCTCGTGGTTCAACTACAATATTTGGCTCGCCCACGAGCTCGTCCGTTTGACGAGCCGTGCCGCCCTCGGCTTGTGTTTTCGCGAGCCGAGCCAACGAGCCGACGAGCACCTCTACCTGCTGTGCTCAACAAAGGCCTGCAATAGTTGAATCTTCTCTTCTGCATCTTGAAGTTCCTTCCTCAAGCTTTCAGTATTTGATCTGTATTTATCTGCATAAGAAGAGTTACCAGATTCAGCACCAGACAGTTGCAAAGCAGTAAAGGTAGTTACTTGATTTTCAGAATTGCTGCTATCTGATTCTGATTCAGATTCATCTGAGTCTCCATCACTCCATGTAACATTCATGGCCTTCCTTCCCTTGGCCTTCTTTTGAGTGTTAGGACAATCAGCTGCAATGTGTCCATATCCTTCACATTCTCTGCATTGGATTCGACTCCTAGGCTTCCCTTCAGACGTGTTGGCATTATTCTTTGGATAGAAATTATTTTTATTCCATTGTTTTTTTGGTTTTTGATTCTGGCCTTGAAGGTTTGTGGACCACTCTTTTTGTTTTCCCTTGAGGAACCTTTTAAATTATCTGGTGAGAAGTACGAAATTTTCATCTTCGTCAGTCTCGCCAGAGTCGTCTGGGTTCGTACTGTTCGTTTTGAAAGCAATCCCTGGTGATTTGTCTTTCTTTCTTCGGGCCAGATTTAACTCATAGGTCATCAATGACCCTACAAGTTCCTCAACTCGCATGGTTGAAAGATCCTTGCTTTCTTCAATTGCTGTCACTTTTGCATGGAACCTGTCTGGTAAAGATCTAAGGATCTTTTGTACAATTTGCTCATTTGAGTAGGTTTTCCCAAGTGCTTCAGCTGTGTTGCTGAGATCACTTAATCTGACATAGAAGCTTTTGAAGTCTTCTTTCTCCTCCATAGATAATTGTTCAAATTCTAAAGTGATCATCTGCAGCTTGGAGGTTTTGACAGCATTGGTTCCTTCGTTTGCTATCCTCAAATCATCCCATGCTTCCTTGGCCGTCCTTAAGGAGGAGATGAGTCTGAATTGACCTGGATCAACCAAAGAAACAATAGCATTAAGTGCCTTAGAATTCCAATTTGCATCAGCTAGTTCATCTGCAGTGTATGCACTTCTACCTCCAGCTGTAACAACACCTCCAGCAGTGACAGTGGGTGCTGTGTAACCTTCAAGAACAGAAGTCTAACAACGTTCATCAATAGATTGAATAAAAATTTCCATACGGATTTTCCAATATGCATAGTTACTACCAGTTAACAAAGGTGGCCTAAGAGATGCAGAATTTTCCATTTAGACAATCGGATCTTACTTTCTAGAAGTGAACCCGCTCTGATACCAACTAAAAATTTGAGGTTGTCTAAATTTTATAAACAGACCATCATAGACAAGTATGGACAGTAACCAGTTAACAGTAAATCGTTAAGCGTTGTTTAGCGCAGTACCAGTTGAATCTTGCTAAGGCAGATTCGTCTGGATTGTAAAACGTAAACAATCAGAATAAATTGTGCGGAATTATAAATGGACAAGAACACAATAATTTGAGCTTAACGTGGGGAAAACCCTAACAGGGAAAACCCACGGTTCGCATTCTGCAAACAAGAACAAATCACTATATAAGGAAAGAGTTTATACAGATTAATCTAAATAACATGATAAATCTACGCATAGACTTTATCAAACATTCAAGAAATAGATCACTCCCTGATCCTTCTGTGGCATGTAATGCGAGATGGCGTCCCACCACTCTTCAGTAGTTTTCTTTGAATCTGCAATACTTTTTAGCACCACGAACTCCCGTTTGATCTTCACGCTGAAATTATTTCCTTCTCTAAGTGATTAAATCCTCCTCCCGGAGTGTTGATATCACAACTCAATTGAAGCCTTTTGTATTGGTGCACACACGAAAATTGGCTTCAAGATTTCTTAATGAAGTGGAAGTGAATTATGTTAAGCTCCACACATTTTTTGTATTTTTCACGTCTTATGAAAACATCCTGTTTTCCTTCTCTTTATAGTGCAATTCGGTTTACTTGGCTCCCAAGTTTTCCTTATTGTATAAGATCTCTAATACCTGCAAAACATGGTAGAGATAATTAGTAAAATGTAAGATAATTATCCTTAAATAAATCTTACCAAAAAATAAGATAATGATAAATCTTAAAAGATCTTACCATAAAATAGGATAGTGATAAATCTTGAAAGATCTTACCATAAGTTAATCAATCAAGTGATTAACATAAACTTGGTCATCATATTTTCGGTCATATCAAGAATTTTTTCTACATAGAATTTCGTCCAACACATCTTACCATATGTAAAGATAAGAATGAAAGATACTTACCATACTTAGAGTATCAAGAATAAACACAAGATATTATCAAGAATATTACCAACATATTTTCGAGATTATGATCAAAGATTTTCGTGATTATGATCAAGTAAATATCAATATTTTCTTGATCATTATCTTTTCAATAAAACAATATTTATCTCGAAAATCAGAGATATTTTTCTTCAATAAAAATATGCATAATTTAATTAAATTTAATATATTACTAAATACACGTATTTAGTAATTACATCAAGTTTTATTAAATTATACATTCGCGAAAAATTGGAAATGCCAATATCATAGAATTAACAAAGAAAAAATCACTTTTCATCAACATCAACACATTTCCCAAATAACACTTTTCAAATTAGGTCTTTACATTATTTTTTTAAATTAAATATATTTTAAACAATACATTTTCTCAAACTATTTAAAATTTTTAACTATACATATTTTCTCTCTTCATTTTTCAACAACATATTTTACGTCAAAAGCATCACATTCTTTATTTTTAAGCAAAAAAAAAAAACTTTTACAGTGTGTTCAACTAGTTTTTGTTTTTTTTTGTTTTTACACAATTTTTAAATATATTTTTAATTACACATATTTTCTCTTTCTAAATATTTGCAACAAATACACAAAGGAAGGGGAAAAAAATTAAAGAAAATGTGCCGCTAAAAAGGAACAATAAAAAAAAAAACCTGACTGCCCAATGTGGAAAAGCATCAACTCCATCCATTGAGGCTGATAGTATATGTCACTTATTTAATGCAAGTCGGCTTAATCAGCTGAGGCACCAGAAAAAATGTAGCTGGCGAGTCTTCTCTTGGGGGACATTGGAGGGAAAAATGGAGCAACTATTCTTAATAAGATAAGATAATAAGGTAAGGTAAGATAAGATAAAATTACGTCTAGGGATTGTAATTGGTTAGATTTTAATCAACTAATCATGAAACCGTATAATACAATCTTTTCTACACATTATCAGCACGTTTAGTATGTAGAACCAAAAAAAATTTTAACCCTTGTTTGACATAGATTAAAATAAGATTTTCAATAAATCTTAATAAAAATTGTTAAGATATGTAGTTGAAAAGTTGTGAGTCTCATAAAATTTGGGATAAAATTAATTGTTGACTAGAACCAACCGAGGTTAGCATTAGGGGTGAACTAATAAGCCGTTAACCCGTCAAACAAAATCAAATTACAACAAATGGTTTGATTTTGTTTGAAAAATTCCAAATCGCTTTAAACGATTTGATTTTGGCTTCAATTATCAAAATTGCGGTTTCAAAACGCAACCCGCCAAGTGTTAACAAATTATTAAAAAAAAAAAAAGAGTGCCAGAATAGCTTATCAAATTCATATTATTATCAAAACCTTTAAGTCATTTTGAGCACTGTTTTGATTTCTTTTTTCAGTATATATAAATGAGTTATACTTTTATTGAAATTCAGACGTATTCTTGAAAGATTTCTAGCCTCTATTAATTGCAAAAAAATGTGAAATTTTTCAGGAATAAAGCTTTGTTTTAATCTATACCTATTTGATCCATCCGATAAACAATCCAACCACATTCCCTACTTGAGCTACTGAATGTTACAGAAAAGTTAAAATGAGGCACGTAGTTTCTGTTGAAGAACTTTATAAATAAATTAGAAGAGAATTCATTTGGACATAAATTTATAACATATTGAATAGAAGAGTATTTTATTAGCAACACAGTGTGTTATCTTTTATTTCTGATAATGGTTTTGAACAAGTAAATTTCATTTGTAGTTGCAACTTGTTGGTGTAATCCCTTAGCCAATGTGAGATGCATCTCAAAAAAAAAAAAAAAAATCCAAAAACACTTTTTGACGCAATCTACATAATGGTTGGTGGATATTTCTTAGTTATCGACCAAAAAGCTGGTGTTGATCATTCACTCAATGCTGTGTATCGAGTGTGAATATGTGATCTTTGCTATTAATAGATTAATCATTCATTCTTGCATTATTATACAAGAATGTGCATTGGTTTATGATCTACTATTTTATTTGATTGCAAACCATGATTTTAAACAGTACCAAACCGCAAAAAATGGTTTAGTTTAGATTTTGAAATGAAATGATTTGGTTTAGTTTAGAAAACTTTCAAACCGTTTTAAACGGTTTTGTTTGAAATTATGCTACAAACCACCTAGAACAAATCGTATTCACCGCTGGCTAACATATTTTCTTTAACATGGTCTACTACTATCGGTCCTATTTAAAAACATATATTGTGTTTGGTAAATGGTTTATAAATCAGATTATAGACAATACAATTTTTCAAACTATTTTTTAACGACACACATTTTCTCTCCAATTTTCAACTATACATTTTACCTCAAAATCATAAATAAATCAATTTCTAATCGCTACATTGTTATGAAATAATTAACAGTTTTTTTATTTGTACATATGCTGAGTCTTAATATAAGTCTCTAGAGATGGAAAAAAAAAACAATCCGTCCCAAATTCAACTGGGTAAGTTGTTTAATTTTTTAAAATATTTTTTCTAAATTAAAATTTTTCAAATGTTTTTATTTCAATTTTTTTTTTGCTAATTTATTTTCATATATTAATACAGTGATGGAAATTAAGGATAATATATTTATTCCTCAAGTATCCAAAATTTTTATTCCAGTCGTTGGCCAAGAATTCGAATCAACAGAAGATACTTTTAATTTTTACAATGCTTATGTGAAGGAGGCAGGTTTCAGCACTCGCATTCATAATTCGAAGAGAAAAAAGGCACCAATGAACTTTACTGGAAGATTTTTACATGTTCGAAGGAAGACAAAACAGATGAAAAGTACCAAAACGAAATAAAGTACTCCAAACAGAGGTCCGGAGAACGCAGTCAAGACCACACACAGTGTTTGTGCGAGGTTAAGATGTTAGTTGTAAATCGTTCGGGGGATACATGGCAAGTTAGCCATTTCGTTGAACCTCACAATCATCCCCTCACTACACCTAGCAAAGTTGACTTGATACGCTCCCATCATAGTGTATTTTTATAAAAAAAATCATTGACCGAACAGTTTGTTCAAGCAAATATTCCGACTTGGCAGCAGATGCATTTATTTGAGATCAAGTCTGGTGGTCCATCATCTCTTGGCCACAACGACAGAGATTTAAGAAATCATCAAAGAGATAAGCGCATGGAACTTATTAGACGTGATGCGGAGTCTTTCGTACAACATATGACGCATGAAAAACAAAGGGATGGCAATTTTTATTTCTCGCATGAGCTTGACAATGGTTTTTTCAATCTTTGTTTTTTAGCAGATTCTATTTCAAGAAACAATTACGCATTTTTTGGTGATGCTATTTGTGTTCGACACTACCTACAACACGAACAAGTACTCAATGATTTTTGCTCCTTTTGTTGGAGTCAATCACCACAAGCAAACAATATTATTTGGACGTGTTTTTCTAAGCGACGAGAGGATTAAGTTTTTCAAGTGGTTTTTTTAGAGTTCGTGAAGGCGATGCTAACACATGTGGCCCCAAAAGTAATTATCAATGATCAAGATCAAGCTTTTTTGTAGAGCCGCAGAAGTATTTTCCCAACATCATTCCATTGACTATGTTTGTGGCACATCACGTACAAGTTTCCAGAAAACTAAGATCTGTTCTTTACAATGCACATGGTGGGGACTAGAAGCACATCATTTGGCATTCCGAGACGGCACAAGAGTTTCAGCAATGTTGGGCAGTTCTTATGCATAACACCAATTTGGGTCCCAATGAGTGGTTACCAACTACTTACGAAATTAGACAAAAATGGGTGTCAGTTTACGTGAATTACATATTTGCAGCGGGACTGTATAGTAGCCAACGTATCGAGAGCAACCACGCTTTCTTTAATCATTATGTGGATAGGTGAAATTGGCAGACGTATTTCATTTCCACATATGCGGGAGCGATTGATCACCAAAAACATGAGAAACTAGTGGCAACTCATATAGATTTGTACCAATACTTACGAATAATTATAGAGGTCGATATGGAATTGTAAATGTCCCAGGTTTACACGAAAGCTGTTTTCCGACTCTTTCAGGAAGAACTCATTGAGAGTACGCACTACACTACAATGACGAGATCAAGCAATGAACACATGAAAGTTTATGCAGTTCAACGCAAAACGCCAAGTGGCGATTATGATCGTCAAAGGGACGTTGTTTACCATCCTCAAATTGAATTCATGACCTGTAGTTGCATGTTGTTCGAGTTTGCGGGTTACCCATGTTGTCACATTCTTCGCATGTTGAACAAAAAGATACAATGCTTTTGCCTCAAATGTACATTATGCCCAGGTGGATGAAGAATGCGAAAGCAAATCCAGTGTTTGACCCCGTTGAGACATTCACTGAGGAAGTCTCAGTTGCTTCATGATTTCGCACTTTAAGACATGACTCTAATGACCTGATTGAGGAGGCATCATTGACGCAAATTTCAAGCAAATACGTACTCAAAGGAATAAGAGAAATGAAAATCACAGTTACGAAGAACAATTTGACTGAGGGGAGCATCCCACCACACTTTGAGACTAGGGGCAGATCTCACAACACCACTGCTACAATAATAGATCCACAATCCGTAAGGGCTAAGGGATGTGGAAAACGCTTGAAATCTGCCAAAGGAGAAGGGTATGACCCAATCACAAAGACAATGTGGACACTGCTCTAGAACAGGTCACGATAGAAGAACTTGTCCACAATTTATTTCAAGATATCCTTCATTTGCAATTAAATTCATATTTTTTCATTCGTTAATATTCAAATAACTATATTGACACTTGTTAAATGCACATCAGCAATATGATGAACGTCGAATAAAATACATACTACCCTCACTTCTACTCTAGTCACACAAGGGCACCTAGTATGAACGTCGAAGAAAATACTACAACCCACAATTTTATTGCAGTCACACTGAAACGACAGGATTCCAAAACTATGAGTTTGTGGGTAATGACGAAGATGGTGAAGACAACTACGATTTAAGTGATGATTGATTTAATGTTATTCAATTGTAGTGCGTTAATTATTGTCAAATTTACGATGTATTTGACGTTATAACGTGATGTCGTTGTATTTTTTTAAAATAAGTTTAAGTTACATTGTATCTTTATATTATGTTAAATTTTTGGAATTATGTACATTATTTTTTTAACAATTAAAACTCAAAACAAAATATAAAAGAAAAAAAAAATCTGTGAAGAAAACTTAACATAAAGAGCAAATAAATAAATAAATAGATAAACTATAAAAGTCAAGTTGGCCGCAGCTTATGACATTATTTCCCCCATTTGGTACCACTAAAATTTTAGATTTTAATATAAACAAAATCAACATTTTGAGTGTGTTTGATATTGTTTAAAAGAGTCTTTTTTTTTTAATGAATAATTATTTTTAGGAGAATAGATGGTTGAGATTTGGTTGAAAAGTAAAATATTGTGGGCTTGACTTTTAATCGATGGTTGAGATTGAGTACCGGAGCAAAAAAAGAAAATTTTAATAAAAATCAAACAAATGCTTAGTATTAATCACCTTTTTTTTTTTTTTTTGTAGGACTCTTCTAAACTTTTGAATTACACATTTATTCAACTTTTATAAAAAATTGATTTTTATCTATTTAGGCCTTGTTCGGTAACATAGAGTAGGGAATCTAAATTATTTGATTGATTTATTTGTGTTTTCTAAATAAGATGTGAAGTTAAAAATTAAAGAGAGAATATGTGTGTGATTAAAAAATGGTATGAGAAATTGTGTAAATTAAATTTTGGGTATTTTCCAATTTAGGCTTCATTCGGCGACTAAAAGCAGGGAATTTAAGCCTCCGTTTGGCAAACATGTTTTTTCTTACACAATTTCTCATATCATCTTTTAACCACATATATTTCTTTTTTTCATTTTTCAACTACATATTTTATCCAAAAAATATAAAAAAATATGTTTTTAAATAAAAAAAAAATTAACAAATAGATGTTAATTTATTTGGTTGATTTATTTGTATTTTTAAGTAAGATGTTGAGTTAAAAATTGAAGAAAAAAATATGTATAATTAAAAATTGATATGAAAATTGTGAAAATTAAATTATGTGTATTTTTCAATTTTGGCTCAGTCGAAGTGTCGAAAAGAGCCTAGCTCAGCCGATCAGACCCGTATCCCAATCTGCACTCTTTTCAGAATGGAATGACAGGGATTGAAATTTTCAGAACGTTAAATGTCAGCCTTTCACTTTTTTTGTATTCACTTTTATGCCCTTTTTGCAAAAAAAAAAATGTACTCATCACATATTGGAAAAAAAATGGACAAAAGGCTAACACGGAACTTTGCACGCGTCTGAATCAATAGACTGCCGCCTTGATCTACGGGCATATTCTGTTTGGTACTAATTATTTGTTAATTTGTTTGTGTTCTTTAAGTAAGATGTAGGATTAAAAATTGGAGAGAAAAAATATGAATTATTAAAAAATAATATGAAAAATTGTATAAATTAAATTTTTGATTTTTTTTCTTGTTTCCTTCCCATTTAATTCTCCGCCGCGGTCACCGTAAGAGCCCTAAACTATAAATCAGTTTATTTGATTTTAATTTGTTTGGTAACGCCATTTGATTTATAAATTAACTTATTAAAATTCTTGAGTTAGAAAATAGTGGTTAAAAATTGAAAAGAAAAAATATGTTTGATTAAAAATGATTTAAAAAATTATATAATTTATAAATTAATTTATAAATCAGTTTATTTAATTTACTAAATTGTTAATCAACAAATGGATGTGTAAAAATCAAAATTCAGGTTATAGCATGTTTTGCATACAAGCAGAAGAGACACAACTTGACGATATTAATCTCTGTTTGTTAAAATTTTGGTGTTTAAAAATATATTTTTTTTATATTTTTTATGTAAGACGTGTAGTTCAAAGGTGGAGAAAAAAAATATGTATGGTTAAAAAATGATTTTGAAAATTGTGTTGTTTAAAAACTTTTTTTTTTTTTTGCTTTTGCCAAACAGAGGCTAAGATTATGTTCAGCGACTCCTGTAGCAAATATAATTTTATTATATTTTTTTCTAGGTAAAATTTATGACTGAAAAGTGAAGAGAAAATGTGTGGTTAATGTTGAAAATCAACCCGAATTATATTTCATGCTTATCCCAAGACCTTGTGTTCGTGTTGAGAAATATCAATTAATGGGAGAAATAAAATAAAAATAAGAACACAAGATTTACGTGAAAAACTCCAAAATCAGAGAAAAATCACGAGTCGTAAAAGACAGAGATATTCCACTATATAAAAATTGTTACAATTATATGAAATCTCTCACTCACACTCGACACCCAATTACTATCCCAACAACATCCACTAAGCTTTACTACACTCAAGTTAACCTCCTATTTGATAAATCTCAAAGAGAATACTTGAATGTTAGCTTAGATTTCTCTCTAATTTGGTGTCCTCTCTAAAAGCATTCAATTGTATTTGCACAAGTCTTTTATTTATAGACATGGAAAGCTTTCACGGTCATTGGCAACTTACGCTTAGTTGTTGGAGTTTAAATCAAAATCAAACTTCTCTGCAATGCAACTTGTAAAAGAATAATGCTTATCCATTCAAAAGTCAAATCCAAATTGAACTCTTCATCTTCAATTATAACTCGTTCTTAGTTATCACTGGTTAGGAGTTCGAATCTAAATTGAATTCTTCCTTTCCACGTGACATGTTCACATCTTATCCATTGCATTACTTGATCACCACAAATATTATTTTTTTTCAACCATGTTATAGGAATATATAGAGCCTGTTTGTTAATGTGAAATTTTTTTAATTTTTTGATGGATGTGTGGTTTAAAAATATTTGAAAAGTAAAAAATTGTGGGCTTGACTAAGAATTGATTGTTGAGATTGAGTTTGAAAAATTGTGGTAAAAATTTTACCACTACCAAACAAGCTCATAATGGTGAATCGAAAATTATACACCTATACACATGACAATCATTAACTATTTTATCCATCACATTAACTTCAAAATCAACCATTCACAAAATTTCGACGTAGAATTCCGGTTCCTCCAGCTTTTCCCTATTTTTATTTAGTCAATTTTTTAACAGTCAATCTGTTGAATTGATCGATTTGTCCAGGACACGACATGATAATATGATAATTCTTGAAGGGATTTGGGAACATCCAAAGTTCATTAGAACCAACCACAGATTTTGTACTCTCTCTATCCAGTAAAAACTTGCATACCGTTCCAAGGCTTCAGATTCAGTTTTCCTTAGAATGGAGAAAGGAAAAGAAGAATGCAAAGCTCATTGCTTAATCTTGCCATTTCCTATCCAAGGTCACATAAATCCTATGCTCCAATTCGCCAAGCGTCTGAGGCATAAAGGAATCAGAATCACACTGGCTGCAACAAAACACGTATTCAAGACCATGCAAGATTTTTCTGGTTCCGTTTCTGTCGAAACAATTTCTGATGGATACGACGAAGGAGGGGTTTCTTCGGCAGAGAACGGAGAAGCGTATCTGGCTCGTTTCCGTCAAGTCGGGACTGAAACTCTAGAGCAACTTATCCAAAGGCTTAAAAACTCGGGTCGTGCCATTGATTGTCTAATTTACGACGCGTTCATTCCATGGAGTCTCGATGTAGCCAAGAAACTGGGATTGGTTGGTGCTGCTTTTTTCACACAATCTTGTGCTGTGGACAATATTTACCACCATGTGTACAAAGGGGATGTGAAGCTTCCACTTTCAGAGAGTGAGATTTTGATTCCGGGATTGCCTCCCTTAAAGCCCTCGGATATGCCTTCTTTTCTTTATGTTCGTGGATCATACCCTGCGTTACTTGAAATGGTTGTCAATCAGTTCCAGAATATTGAAAAGGCGGACTGGCTACTTGTCAACACCTTCCACAAATTGGAGGAAGAGGTAAAAGTAAAACTACACAGTAACTCAACTTTAAAAGTTATCTCAATTGTTGATAAACTTAAGCAAAATTTCTAGCTAGGTAAGCCACCTAACATCAAAAAGTAACTCAATGACCACATAACTTACAATATAATTTTTACTTAACCACCAAACTTCAAATAATAAAGTGTAACTTACTGAAGTAATACTCAATAAATTAATAACAACTAATAAATAATAAATTAACGAACACGGGTCAAATAAAAGACATCGAACAACCTAATGATAAATTAATGAACATTTATGAATTTAAAAAAAAAAGACATTAGTTAATAGATAGTTCAAGATAGGTATATAACTATTTATAAATAGCATTCATTGATGTTGTATTAATTCAATGAAATTGTTTTAAAAAAGTACCATTTTATCAATTTATGAAAATTATTAATTTATCTCTTTTACTCGAGTCAAAACCAGTGAATTTGTTTATTTATTAGATGTTATTAGGGTTCTGTTCGATAACATATAACAATTATAAATTGGTTATTTATGTTTCTGAGATAAAATGTTTGATTAAAAAGTGAAAAGGAGAATATGTGTGGTTAAAAGGTTAGAAATTATGTTGTTTATAAATTGTAATGATTGCTTTAAAGAATGTAGGCTAATTTATCGAGTATTACTTCAACTCTTTGAACTTGGGCGGTTAAGTAAAAATTGTATTATAAGTTGTGTGGTCATTGAGATACATTTTGAATTTTCGTGGCTAACTACAAATATTGCTGAAGTGGGATAGTCATTGAGATGCCTTTTGAAGTTGGGTGACTAAGTAGTAATATTTAGAAAGTTGGGTCGGCATTGATTAATTTTACCCGTATTTACACTGACTCACTCTTTTGCCCATCATTTTTTACTTTTTCACAAAAAAGAACTAATAAAATTTTGTCATGTCACTATATATAAACAATCGTTTATAAACTGTTTGTCAAACATTGCTTGAGCCTCTGTTTGGTTCAAAAAATTGTTTATAAACAGCTACGTAACATCATCTTATTTGTCTATTTTTTTTCGAAAAGTTAACAATTTCGGCTAAGAAAATATTTTCGCCTACCATTTTGTATTTTTAAAAAAATAGATCAATGAAATGTTGACACGTCGCAATTTATAAACAACTTTTATAAACGGTTTATCAAATAGAGACCAAATTATCACGATTAAGAACATAGAACGGAGTTATAATAGTTTCTTGCTACTTAGGTGATTGATTGGATGGTGAAGTTCTCACCAGTGAAGGCGATTGGACCGACCATACCATCGATGTACTTAGACAAGCGAATTGAAGATGACAAAGAATATGGTCTTAGTGTCTACAAGCCAATTACTGGTACTTGCATGGAATGGCTCGATAAAAGGGAACTTAACTCAGTGATTTATGTTTCATTTGGAAGCATGGCTGAGTTAGGAAAAGAGCAAATGGAAGAATTGGCATGGGGTTTGAAACTAAGCAATAAGTACTTTTTATGGATTGTTAGAGCATCAGAAGAATCAAAACTTCCCAAAAATTTTGCAGAAGAGACTTGTGAGAAAGGCTTGATACTTTCATGGTGTCCTCAATTGGATGTTTTGGCTCATAATTCAGTAGGATGTTTTGTCACACATTGTGGGTGGAATTCTACATTGGAGGCATTGAGTTTGGGTGTCCCAATGGTAGCAATGCCACAATGGACCGACCAAAGCACGAACGCAAAGTGCGTGATGGATGTTTGGAAGATGGGAATTCGAGTGCCATCGGATGAGAATGGGATGGTTAGTCGGGACGCGATCTGCGATTGCACGAGGCAAGTCATGGAAGGTGAGACGGCGGAAGAGATCAAGAAAAATGCCACCAAGTGGAAGGAATTGGCTAGAGAAGCTGTTGATAAAGGTGGAAGTTCTGATACAAACATTGAGGAGTTTGTTTCTAAATTTGTCCATAAAAGTGAATGTTCTGATTAAAAAATCGAGTCGTATGGTTCTAAATTAGTCTATTCTTAATTACGAGTCAATGTTATCTCACCAAAAAATTATGGAATAAATTATTTATGAAAGCTTTAAACATTTAATTTTCCATTGTAATGTCTCAATGACAAATTTTAATTATAAATTATATTTGGATTCACGCTTTACAAACAATATTTCAAAAATTCACATTTTATGCCCACCTTTGGTAAAAAAAATTTGTTTATAAATAAAGAACTAGTTATTATCTGTGCGATGCAAGGCAATTGAATTCATGGAAGTGATTTAAAAAAAAAAACAAATTTATTGATTATAAAGAATTATTAAAATAAAAATCGCAAAACAAATTAACATTTTATTAAAATCAATATTCTTATTATTAAAATTTAAAGAACTATTAATATTCCATCGTTCACACGACTCCTCTAATCATAGGAAAATCCAGATTCAAACTCAAAGAAACCCAAAATAGTAAAATAGTAAATAATACACACATGTACTTATTGAATAACATTACATCCAACCATTGGAAACAAAAAGACAACTAGAATTATGCTCTAGCATACAAAATAAAAAATTCACAACTTCATTACAATAAAATTTCAAGCCAAAAGGAATGTAGAGATAAATATTTCTCCCAAATTTCAAAGGATCCAAGTTCTATATTTCAACAAATATTTCCCCCTGATTTCAACTTCAGCCTAATATGTATGTATTAGAGGAAATATTTACCCGTGCGTTGCACGAATGACAGTATCTTATATTTGCTTGAAATAAATGCACTCAGCAAGTGAAAATACGGACTTCATTCTGTGAAAATTCATTAGGATAAACATAACGTTAATAATTCAAAAATAACAGTTCATTTTCACTCATTCAAACAGAAGCAAAACAAAGGGTCGATGAGCACAAAACTTAGCACGAAAATACATTCTGGACTTATTTTCAAATCTGAACTTCGATTTTTGAAAAATAATCAGTAAAAAGATAATGTTCTTTTTTAAAAATGATAGCATGAGTTCTTTTTTAATCAATAATGTTCCCAGACTAGCACAACTCGAACCCTGAAAAATTCATTTTTGTAGGGTCAATTTCTGCTAGCAAGTCAATAACCATGGAACTGCCACAAAAGAAACTGAAAAGCAGTGGAGAAAATTGTTAATTGTTAAATGATAAAAGATATGTAAATATTTGAATAGAATTTCACAAAGAACAGAAGCAAATGTGCGTGAAGTCCCAAACAATATACCTCTTTTCTGTTGAAAACCCAATTCATTCAGTGACATGTGCATGCCCTGTGAATGGAAATGATATTTTTAAAACGGAAAACATATGTCAGCGAAACACAAAAAACTTGAAAACACAACTCATGTTTCTAAATAATAATATAATGCAAATACCAATATTAACCATTCAAATTATCTTCTCTAGTTCTTAGCCATAACTTTTGCTAAAAGCCTAAAAGGATGCTACTCTAGACTCAATTTTATCAAAGATGTAAACCTAATTAAATTTTATTACAAACTGAATCATTTAAACATGGCAAGTGGCAACATTACAATTACTCACCATAAGCTGGAGGATATGCAATAAAAATAGACCACATCGTTATTGGGAAACATATTTATTGTATCCAAACATAGACATTATCATATGGATGAATGACAGCTCTATGTACATCAATGCTTGCTTATAAAGATGTGGTCTGTTCGACTAATGTGGCTACATTCTGAAATCTAAGAAATTACGAAGTCAACTATGCTGTTAATTAATACCGTTTGCAAATGGCGATTCCAAGTCTTGCATCGCCTTTATGTCGATTTGACGCACTTCGTGAGTCCGTAAATTTGGTGAAAAGAAGTGGAATGTCATGTGGGTTGAAACCACACCCAGAGTCTTTCACCTGCATAATACGTTTGGGAAAAGAGGAATTCTATGATTTTATTATTAAAGAAGCTTGTGACCAAAACTTAGTATGCAAGTGTTATTGGCTAATAAAGTGTGTTTGAGAACTGGAGAAACCCTGAGCTGCCTATTAACACTAACATGTTTGGTAAGGTAGATTGGGAACTCTACAATGTTATTGAAGAAAAAGAATCTAAAATTTTATCAATATAATTATCCAATTGATATATTTACCTGCACTTTTATCAATATAATTGTCCAATTGATACATGTTTGGTGCAGGCGGTGGTTTGTGGTTCGTTGGATGAGGGTGTGGTGCAGGCAGTGGTTCGTTAACTAATCTTAAGTATTTTATGGTAGTTTTGTTGAAAGAGAAATGCAATACATGCACCGGTTGTTCACAATTTCACCCGATGAAAGATAATTTCTGAATCTCATGCTTCCTGTTTCACAAAATTTGCATCCAACCTTTGCAAAGTCAGACGAAATTTATAATCACTTATAATACCACATAAAATGTAAAGTTACAGTAAGTAAAAGGTTTTACCATAGGAAGGAGCATTTCCTTTGTATGCGAACTTTGAGAGGGGGAAAAATAAAATAAGTACTTGAGAAGATATGCACAAGGTTGACCTAGGTACACTTCCCATCATATTTTCCCTAACGCGAATCATATCTCATTATGACAGCCCCACGAGTTCTCCATTCTACCAACAAAGAAAACATGTCAATAAGGATAGTACACGTGATAAAATAACTACAATCCAAATAGATGAAATCCAAAAGGACAAGAACCAACCACTCCCCTTTCTGGAGAGAGCCAATTCAAACTGGAGGCCTTGAAACAGATGAAATCCCAATTAAAAAATTATCATTTTGCAGATGCATTATATTAGATCAACTAATTAATTCGTTGAAAACGTTTTCTGGAATGCAGTGGTATTTTTTAATGAATATAATGTCGTCAATGGCAATTCACCATGTTCAGGCTCTAGAACACAGTCTCTACAGGTTTTTTCTTGAATATTACATATTTCTACTGAATTTTCAGATGATAAAAATGAATTAACTGTAGTATTCCAACAATGGCCACTATTTCCCTCTTTCTTTTCACTCCTAAAATACTGACAAACTTTGAATCTTTCTTTTCACGAGAATTTAAACACCACCAACTGAAAAAATTACTCATATCCTTCACCATCTCACAATAACAAAATTGCCAGCAAAATAAAAACTAAAAAAGGAAACAGAGAAGGAATCACAAAAAAACCAACAAAACTCCATACCTTTGAATAAAGAAATTTATAACAAAGCACAAAAACAAAAACAAACGCACAGACAGACAGACAGAATTTAGGCAGAAACTTGAATTCATAGATTGAGCATATAATCCCCAGTAAATAAAATGCTATATATATATATATATTTTAACTGAAAATAAATAACACCGAACAGAGACTCAACGGGAACTTATGAACAGAATAAAATGGTTCCAATTCACATGCATCAACGACCCACTATGGAGTGTCAAATGCCTACTCTTCGTCTCATCATCTATTCCATTAGTTGTTTTTTCCCCTACTCGTTCATTACTTTTCAAGTTTCAAGTCTATTTCTTGTGTTTTCTTGAGCTATGCTAAATGCCACAAGAAAGCAAAAACAAAAAGACATCATTTGCAAAACTTAGCAATATCTAAAGTAAAATGAAGCAGTATAATTTAGATCACAAGCAAGAGCAAGTCTTTATTATAAAAATATGGGAAGCACTTATCTAAAATGTATCCTCCAAGAAGCAAAGGAGCCCACTTGCAGATGCAAAAACCATATCAAGATTATATGCACATACAAATATCTTACATATCGCTATTATATCCACAGCCAAAAACACATCACCACCACTACCATCAAAATTACAGCACCCAATCACACCCACAACAGGCACCAGAACACAACACCATCACCGTCATTATAGATATACGCCAACTGTCCCTACCAGACCAACCACCGCCAGTGCCACCCAAGAAAATCGCAGTCGTCATCATCGGAAACAGCAATATTGACTCACTATAACAGTACCACCTGCACGATCAACTCACCACCATCGCAGGATCTCGCCCAAGAATCCAGTGAAAAATGGTTTTTCAGAATCTTTTGCATATACATTTTCAATTTGGGGTCAAATATCAGCGACATGGCTTAAGGTCAATTTATCGGTGATAGGGCTTTTTCTTTTGGCAGAGGCAGAAAAGAGATTTATTGCTATGAGAGCCTTTTTCTTTTGATTTTTGCTTTAGTCTTAGGCGGGAAGTTATGAGCGGGAAAATTGTGCTGAACTCTATTACTTTTATATAATGTATAGATGTGATTTTTGAGGTAAAATATATTGTTAAAAATAATTTGAATAAAAAATGTGTGTGATCAAAAAAATTATTTGAATAAGTGTGTTGTTAAAAAGTAGTTTGAGAAATTGTGTTTATGAATTTCTTTATAAATTGTAATCATTGCGTAAAAGAACGGTGTGTAAAGGAAGGGTCCGGTGGCGCACTTTAATTTGACTGAAAGATAAACAAAATCAAAAATTTAATTTACACAATTTCTCATATTACTTTTTAACTATTCATATTTTTTTCTTCTATTTTTAACCACACATCTTACGTAGAAAATACAAAATAATTTACATTCCATTTAAATGGAGCCGAACATAGCCGAAATTATAAATTGATTTATTTATATTTTTGAGATAAAATAGGATTAAAAAATGAAGAAATAAATTAGGTGTGGTTTATAAATTAATTTATAAATTGTAATGATTATGTTAAAGTACAAAGACATATATATATATATATATATATATATATATATATATATATATATATATGAACAAAATATCATCCTAACTTTAAAAACCAAAGCAAAAATAGCAAAAACCACAACTATAAGAAAAATAGCAACTAAACAAAATATCATCCTAACTTTAAAAACCAAAGCAAAAATAGCAAAAACCACAACTATAAGAAAAATAGCAACTAAACTTGGAGAAAACATCTAAATAAAAAATATAACCAAATGAACACAAACTTGAAATATATATATATACTAGTAAACAAACACGTGCACAGCACGTGACGCCTAATATTTGTGTTGATTCGCGTGGTATTGTGTTTCGAAAACCTGTTATTTCCACGTAATCAATTGATGTACAATCTAAGGATTTTTTAGGCAAGTAAAAGTGAATGAAATGCTTTGTAAGTTACATTTTTTGAAACTGTAAAAAAATTGTGTTTGAGACCAGGGGAGACCCCTTCCACCCTTGCTTATACGAAGATCTATATTTTAATAAAAGAACTTGGCATATATGCAACATGATGACATAATGAGAACCTCAAAAACTAAAGAAATTTTAGGAATCAAAATAATAACATAAACCCTATCAATAAAATGTAATCGAAAGTATTTAAAGGAATACATAAACCTTGTATAAGATAGGTAATGCTAAAAAATGTAAAGAGAAAATGTGTTGTTAAAAAGTAACTTAAAAAATTGTGTAGATTATAAATTAGTTTATAAACTAATTTTGGCCCTTTACTGAACAAAGGTTAAAGACATCCCAATGATAGTCAAGAACTCATAGATGTAGAAGTTTCAAAATACACATCAGAGTTCAATGTTCATCAAAATATACGCATGTTGAAAATTCTAGTCAAGCTTAAGCTTATCATTAATTTTCTTCTTTTTTGGTGACTTAACACCATTGATCGGGAATAAAGTGAGTTTAGCCAAATGACATCCTCTCATATGTTGAAAAGGCAGAAAAAATAATACCCAGATGCAAGGAATTACATGGGTAACAGTAAATGTTATCTTATCACAATCTTGTGGAAGGCTTCAAGATTTGTTGCCAAGGTCCCAATGAGAGTCGATTTCTAGTATAATATCCTTCATGTTAACTCTTGGCTTGGATTCGTGAGTGTGAACTTCTTTGTATAATCTATATCGAATTGTTGCATTTCTATCATACCTGCAATCAAGAAAGCGGGAATTACATGAGAGATTGTCATAATCTAAATCAAATTTTGTACACATATCTCATAAACTTGTCCAGATAAACACACAAGAACTCAGCATCGACTTACGATAATAATAGAAAAATAAATCAGAAGTTCAAGATATGATTTAACATATCAGATTGCTCTCTCTTTGACCTCACCTCTCGCACAATAAATTATCAAGACATTTTCATCTATATCACAAATTAACATGAATATTAATCTTAAAAATCTTTCAACAATGTTGATATCACGTAATGCTGTGCAAGAAAGTTCTATTATGGTTCTAAACACAAGAATAATACATGTAGATTTCATTAAATTTTTGTGGTCTCAATAATTGTCATAAGCAACATAGAAGCACAATATAATTAATAGTCTCAAAGAATATTATGAAACAGAGATGGCAATTCTCAATTCAATGTTTCCCCATCAAATCGGCTACATTCTCCAAAATAAATGTCCTATTCCACCAAAAATTGAAAGTCAATCATTCTTCACCAAAAATGAATTTGATGAATCACACACCAGAACAAATATCCAATAGTGGCTGCATAAAATTGCACAATTACCATTAGTATGATATCAATAAAAAAAATTATGCATAACCCATCTATAGTATTACAAAGTAATTTCTATTTTTATAATTTAATAAAGTAGAGGAATATGCATATTTAAGGTAGGAGTTTCTTCTTGCATCAAAATTTCCTCTTCACGCCATTTCTCAATCTTTATAGAAAATGGACTTTTTAAAGTTACTTGAGGTACTCATGAAAATAATGCTACAGACAACTGATGCAACAAAGAAAAAAAGACATAACATGCCAAGCTGACAACCTGCAATTTAAAGTAAAACAAATAATTTTTCACCGTCCTGTAGAAATTAATTCCATGATTGTAGTTTGTGTTGACATTTTGTGCTTGAAAAAAATAAAATTGACTTGAGAATTAAAATATTTGCTCGATGGGGATGAGTGCTTAGCGATATAATACACGTTGGGAAGAGGGGGAAAATTGTTTTGGGTTAATCCACAAATTTTTGTTTCACACAGGATCTAGCTGCCCCATATATTTTAGATTATTTGTTTTGTCATTATATGTCGTTAATTAGATTAGTTCACCAAAACATGTTGGATAGTTTTGACTACAACAGTAAAAATAGTATGACTCATGTCATGGTCGATGAAGATGAAATTGGACTGCACTTCGTGAAGAACATTAGATAAAACTAAAATCACAGATTAAATATTTAACCTGGATGACAAAGGACTCGATACTTTTCTCTGCTCCATCAGAATCATATCTTCCATTGTAAGGATCTTCTGTACCTTCAATTGATAAGCGCTTATACACTTCCAGAGATGAAACAAATATCTACCATAATGGGCCCAAAATCACTGCAAGTAGGACCAAAATCGGAGTGAATAAAAAAAAATTGTAAAGAATAATCAGCATAAAAAGAAGAGAACAAATTAAGCACCATTCGAAAAAAAAAAGGATGATGTTCACTATAAAATGAGTTCTGGCCAGTGATGGGAAATTCTGAAAGAACTTGCAAATATACCTTGTCTCCATATTGGATCAAGAACATGGTGAGAGGATAAAAACTGCTAATTCATATAGGGTGCACTTTAAAACCTCATTTTTTTTATAGTAAAACATAAACAAACAATTTATCACCATAATTACTTCTATATTACTCATAGTATTTCGGTGGATCATGATTTGCTATCTTTTCCTCTTTACTGCAACAAACAATTTATCACCACAATTACTTCTACTTTACTCTCCTCGAGTAAACAATAATTCTAATGCAATTCAATCTTACTGGGACTACTCGAACCCCAATTCATGAACCCATTCAAATTTCACACAAATCTACAAAAATTCTTCCTATACCCTAAAGATTCCACGCAACCCAACCAAAATCAAAACCAATTTGAAAAAATTCCGTAAAGAATAAAAGATGTAACAAGAAGATATGTCATAGTACTCAATCATTTCACCATTAACAACCTATATAATAAAGGAGAGAAAAGGTGACCAAGGAGAATTTCCTGCTGGACCGAAACAATTCCAATTTGGAACTTATGAGACCACAACGGGAGAGGAGATTGGGAATCAATTCAAATCACAGATAGTTTACAAGGACAAAATATTGTATTAATGTACTTTTAGAAAATGAACAAGATAAGATGAATTGGCATTCAGTTAGCAAAGGTTAACAGTGAACATTGTAACATAAATGTCAATTTAAATTGCAATAAGAGTTGGAGAATACCAAAAAAAATTGGGAGAAAACACAAGAATTGCAAAGTTCCTCAATTATTAGGTTTGTACACTTCCGCTCCATGTTTTCCCTTCAAAACAAATGTATAACAAGGAAAAAAAATCAATGTTTTCCTTGCTGGACTCCAAGATAAAAGAAGTCCAAGGTTTCCAATGAATTTGTATTTAGAATTTTATTTTAAATGGAAAAAAATTGAATAAAAATTAATGGAAGAACATTTATCAAAATAATATGTATTCATGAATAAACATAACAAATACACATGCAACCTCAACATCTGACAACATTTAAAAAACCAGCGAGAAATAGAAAGAAGGCATACATCAGAATACCACTCTCCAAAGTTGTCATCCTTCTTGATAGAAAGACCTAGACCAGTCTCATCCTTCACTTCTTTTTTTCCTCTGCATAACCAAATCATAATATTTTAAAAGGTAATCTACATTGTTTATGCAAATATGCACATACCTCCCCATCCTCAATGGAGGAAGAAAGCAAGTTCACATATTTAATTGCACTATATTCCTCCTTCTAAAATGGGATATTTCTTTATATAGACATGGGAGGAAAAAGAAAAGTTATAGAGAAAAGCAAATTTGAAACTTATCCTCCATGGAAAAACTGAAAGAAGTATACCCAATCAAAACATGTAAAATCTCAAATCTAGATTTGTAAATATTTTTCGAGTATCATCCGTCAAATTCCTATTCTTTCCGAATGTTTTCACAATTTGTTGATGTGTTGCAATCAAATCTTTTTCTGCTTCCAATTCCAATTCCGGTGTAGTATGTTCACAGTCTCCCATATCAAACAACATCAAATCAAATTACTTAAAAAGTCCCACAAATCTTCCACCACTAAAATGTTTCCATAAAACCCCTAAAAATGTGTTTCAATAGTGAGACGATTAAATGCGTTATGCAAAAAAACATGAAGAAAATATAAAGAAGTATATTTAATTGAAGTGAATGAATAAGAATTTGGGGAAAAAATAGGAAAAGATAAAAATAATAAATAAAATCTTACAAAATGTTTAAAGAAATGAGAAAAAATAAAAACAAAATTGTTAAAAAAGAAGACTTGCCTCTATTATAAGTAGCAGAGTAACAAAGTTGGGAAAAAAATATGAAATGAGATTTTAAAAAATGTTTAAAGAAAATAAGAAAAACAACAAGTTTTCCAAATGAGGAAAAATTTAAAAGTTCAAACTATAGATCAAACAAATAAAAATTGTTCTTTATTAAAAATATCCCTAGGTATAGTTCAATTTAAGTTCATAGCAAAGTAAACACATGAAACAAACACGTGAATTCGTCCTGCAGGTGTTTTCTCGTAATTAATGCACAAGTTACATGCATTCTGGATGGGCAATTTGCAAAGCAAACCTCTTCTAGCACGTTTAGGTAGAATGATAAAAGAATAGAGCAACAATCTACATCTCAACTTCAAGTTTACGTCTCTATAAAACATAAGAGGAAGAGGAACTCACTTGGGGAATGACGAGATAGAATAAAATCTAGACTGCAGGCTTGGAGCAACTGCTGCAAAGAAAACACCAAGTGAAGGCTTGGATGATTGGAATTTCGCTAAACAACCGTGCAGCTTCAGAGTGGCTGGTGAGTTAGGATATTGATTGCAGATCAGAGCAGTGATTACCATTATATATGTAAAAAGATTAAATATGAGTAAGAACCAATGACCACTGGACTTGTTAAAACACGTGCTCTAAAAAACTTATGTCAATATACAATTTTCTCTTCAAAGAGCAGCCTATGCAACCTGACAAAAGCACTCATGGTTAGACTACGTGTTTTAAATGTTAAATTAGTTGGCTAGAAGACTAAATTATTCAAACTCATTATAAGGTAAGACTTGCCATTTCGAAACTGATTGTTTGAGCCTTATTATTCAAAACTCATTTCTTATCACAACGAAGCAATAACAAATATTTACTTTGGATATAGTTCCTCACAATATTTAGTTAATTATTGAAAAATTAGAAGAAGAAGAATCACAAACCTGCCATGATTCGCTTTAATGGATTCGACTCCTTTCTTAATCTCCTGATCTAATCCCTTGACATGTCCATACATCGAATAGTATCTGTATCATAAATTGAAGTTTGTTAGCTACAAAATTTTATACCTAGAGATTTCAATAGGTAAGTTGTGTCAAACACAAAATCTATACTTTCAAAGCTTTAACCGATGCAAGAATCGATATGACATCATCAATATAACACAAACTAATAATCAGTTGCCTTTAGGTCTATGAAAAATTAGATACTATTACGATAGTAAAAACAGAATGCTGGATCATACCATAAATGCCATAGCTAATCTCACACATCAACAATAATAGTTAAATGCTTATAGAATATTGATAAACCACATTAGTTTGGTATACAGTTAATTACGCATAGCGAGATTTTACTGAGATTTTAATTTGGGAATTTACTCTAGAAGTCACTATTCATAATCCAACCTGAAACAGTATTCAGACCACGATAAATAACAAAATAATGTCGATCTCCACCGACAACTCCTGTCAACACAAAAACAAATGACCATCACAAGCAACAGGAACAAACAAGAGCACAATATGCTACAAATAAAAACCCTAAGCAATAAAACACAGGGAAAAAAATAATTCCTACAATCTACATGCACATGAGATGGGAAGTCTACAGAAGGCAACGAAATTCGAAGAAAAGAAGATCAAAGAGACAAAGCAACCGATGGAACACTAATTTGCCTGTGCTTAAATGCAATATTCCTGGAAAAAAAATTTAGTCTTACAAACGAAATACAGACGTAATCAAAATAAGAAAATTCTAAACCAAACACATTATAAGTAGTAGAGAAAAAAAAGGAAGATGAAGCTAGAAATCTGGGTAAAGCCTCAATTTTCAAATGAAACCCAATATCACTTCAAGCTTGAACTATTTTTCCCTGAAAATTTTTGTAGTCCTACAAAGGAAATACAAACGTAATCGAAATAAGTAAATTCTAAACCAAACAAAGTATAAGCAGCAAAGGAAAAAAAGAAGAAGAAGCTAAAAATCTGAGTAAAGCCTCAATTTTTAAACAAAACTCAATATCAATTCATGCTTTAACTATTTTTCATGTTGGACACACTATTTTTTCTGCCTAAACTCAAGATTTCTGAAACATTTTCTAGTCCTACAAAGGAAATACATACAAACATAATAAAAAAAAATGTAAATTCTAAACCAAACACAATACAGGCAGCAATTTTTTTAAAAAAAAAGGCCAAAAATCTGGGGGAAAAAAAAGAAAATGTTAACTAACAGACTGCCATAAACCCTAATACAGATATAAACACAGCATCAAAGGGAGAAGAATTAGTATTACCTTGAACGAAGAACACGACTGAAATATGGTACCGAAAAACCTCAAGAAAATAACTTCGATCTCCACAGAAAAGCCCTGTCAATACTCAAACCAAACACTAATATAAGCAAAACGGAAAAATTAGAGCACAAAATCAAGCAATCAAAAAATCGGTAAAAAACAAAATGGCGAAACCCTAAACAATAACCGAGATACGAACGCAGCAACAGTGTGTAGATGAGAGCACCTTTAGTTGATTTCCTCGGTCAGAAAATAGGTGGCAAGAAACGCGAGCTTGAACACAAAAGAACAGAGACGATTAAGTGCTGGACCAATGCGAGAGATAACGCGAGAGAGAATGCTGGAAGATTCTAGCCTAGGTACCAAATGGAAGAGCAAGATGCGGTGCGGTGCGGTAATGGAAAATACGAAAAGGATAGTGTGAATAATAGTGAAAAGCGTTACTTATCTTGTGAAAAGGCGTGTTTGGTCCTTAGGAATAGTGAAACTCTAAGTAAATCTTATATATAATAGTGATATATATATATATATATGAACAAAATATCATCCTAACTTAAAAATTGAGAAAAAAACGAAGATAAGGAAGTGAAAAACACCATTCCAATGTGACTTTGAGATCAAGGGGGCTTGTTCAAGTGGTTGAGACACCCCCTTGTTGGACTCCAAATTCGGGTTCGAGTCACCTCACTCCCCCTAAGTCTCCCCATGTAATGATTTAAAAAAAAAAAAAAACTTTGTGAATTTGATAACTTTAGGCTTATTGACTAGTTGGTTCAAAACGCGTACATATTTAAAAATAAGGGGAAAATGCATAATTACAAACCTTTAAAGAACACTTTATAAAATTGACAAACTTTAAAAAATATTTTAAAAATTAGGTTATAATTAATAAAAATAGATAATTAAATATATTTTATTAATTAAATATGTTAAAGTCACACTAACATACAATTTATGATCACAATAACAAATTAAAAATTTTATATTTCACAAATTATTTATCGATTAAAAACTTCAAATTAATCGACCAAGCCTTATCAGTCACACTAACATACAATTTATGATCACAACAACAAATTAAAAATTTTATATTTCACAAATTATTTATCGATCAAAAATTTCAAATTAATCGACCAAGCCTTATCTGTCAATTTAATCGACCACGACTTATTTCTCGATCACAAATAATAGAAGGAAGGCAAAAATATTGTTCGCAATGGAGGTGGAGGATTATGAATCAAACATACATCAAAGCTATTTATTTCAAACAAAGTTCTTCCTAATGTACCAATTATATCCCAGAAGTAGATCAATACTCATGCCAGAACCAGAAATTTCTCCTATCCTACAGTTAAATCCTTAACAGAGAATGACAATATCAAATATGATGAAGAGAAATAAGAAATTGTTAGTGCAGCTAATGACGAAATGTAAAGAAAATTGCAATTCCATGAGATGATTTAAAAATTACTAATAAAAGATAAATTAGCAAAAAAGTTGCTTAATTTAGTAGCGAAACAAGTTTGGAGAGTTTTGGTATAGAATCAGCACAACTATATAGCTCAAAACCCAGAGAAATTTTGACTATGAAAGCAATCTCACATATTCTCCTACGGAGGCCAATTGTTGGGTAACTGCATCGAATTGTCAAAAAGTTGGAGGACTTTATTTATAATTGGAGAAAAAGTTTTATAATTCAAATAGAAATAATTTTATCATTTTTCTACATGTTACGTGTCCTTATGAAATGGAAATTGAGGTAATTAGAAGTGATTTCTCTGCATTGGCCTATCCTAGTGGCATTGGAAGTACGTACAATTGGTTTTCATTTCAAGCAATTAACGGCTGACCAAGGAAAGCACTCTCCAACATGAATTAGGTAATATTCATGACGTGAATTAATATAAATACACATATTATTATTATTTTTGTAACACATTGATTAAAAAGTTTTGTGATGAAAAATATAGTCTAGCATCTTGGTTTCTATTAATATCTTTTGGATTGTATACAGAAGTAGAAATTGGTAGATGCGGTAAAGTTTAGTTATTTTTCCTACAATAATTAAGGGTTTGATGAGTGGGAAGTCTAACCATACTCTAACTCATCAGAAATGTAGTACATAGACGATGATGAATTTTGACTTATATGTTGAGAAGTGCATTCACGACCACTTAATAGCCTAAAAATGTTTATAACAGTGTACATAAGATACTCTAAATTTATTCAAAATAGACGTATATATAATAATTTAACGTACTTGTTTTGGAATCTCTCAATCTCAGGAATAGGGGCATTGACCAAAACCTTAGTAACGTAGTAAGCATTTGTGAGTCCCACACCTGGATGCAATAATTAAATGATTAGCTAATTGTAATTTTTTAAAATATATATTATAAAAGATTATCATACCGTTAAAATTCCTAAGACGACACATTTGCAGGAGAACGATCACAGGCTCATTCGAAACAGTCTCTAGAAAGGTGTAAACCATTTCAGCATATTCCCCCCACATGGTGCATGGTACCTCAATTTTCCTAGGGCACAACAATTTTGATTAATAGATCTCAGTAAAATAAAAATAAATCATGATTAAACGTCTACCATATATTGAGAGAAATATTATATAAAAAAAAATATAGGACTATACTCAAGATCTTCCAAGACAAAGTCAATTGACTTGGATGATGACGTGTACTTCGGTTGCATCCTAGTAGTATCCTTCTCGACAACTTCTCTTATCACGTCTTAGAAGAACAAAAATATTATAAAATTTATCAATAAACCGTGTTTAATAAAAATAGAAGCCCCCAAAATTAAACATACAAAATATATTTTGGATGCTGCTGAATAAAAGTACATAACTGAAACATACCAATCAATGTCGCATCATCAATATTTTCTCTGCTTAAAATATCTGTAAAAGAACTGAACACATACAATGAATTTGAGAAGGACACATCTTCAACTTCCACAGCATGAGTAGTTTTCATGAAGCTCAAGAGCCATTTGTGGGACGAAATCTTGTACTTTATTTTGTTAAGGTCTACGGAGAAGTTCTTCATAACGTATATCTTGTTTTCATGTATCTTGTTTGTAAAGAACTTGATCAAGTTCTTTTTTATAATTGCATGTATCCTAGTCCCCTGATAAAAAAATGACAAATTTATTATTAAACAACTGATTATCATGTAATTAATCAAGTGATAGTAGGAGAAAATAAAAACAAAGAAATGATCAAAGACAAACTATCAACGTTTTTTCAAATGACTGTCATCGGGTTTATATAATCACCTGTATAGTGGTATGACTAAAAAATATCTCTAATCAATAATAAACTAAATAATTAATATATTGTCTATAAAATGTTTTATAATTCTGCAACGTTAAAAAGATCAACAAGAAAAATTAATGTTAACGAATATTAAAATAGATTATCAAAGCGAACTGGACTTAAATAATCTATATAATCTGATTGTGTCAACATTGAAAAGAAAAGAAAAGTGTAATACACGATTCAGTCAAGTGAAAAACATTTACATATTTATTTATTGATTGATTATATATCTCTTTTTCTTTTGATAATTAAAAAATTCTCTAAAATCTTTAACATCATTTATTTATTTATTTTCCTCATTTTAGAATAGAAATCAGAAACAACAAATGTTTAATGTTTGATATTATGACTAAAAAAATGTCTCTAATCAATAATAAATTAAATTATCAATACTTAATATAATGTCTAACAAAAGTATTTTGATTCTGTCAACTCAAAAAAATCAATAGAAAAAATAACTATGGAATGGGTCAGTTCAAAAAATATGAGTACCATTTGCCATTTTTTTGTATATAATGTTTTATATTATGTACTTGTTACTTGTAAAAAACCAAGCAATGTTAGACAATATATATACTGAAAAACCATGACTTTTATCAGCAATATTATCCACTAAAAGCAATATATATAACCGGACTTACCTCTCTGTCGATCAAATCCAGAGAAATGTTGTAGATTTCAGAAGCATTGTAGAAGCTTGACATGTCACATTTCCTAGCAACCCGGACCTTGACGGACCAATCATAGCGGCTATCATCCACAGACTTCAACATATGCACGAAGTTGGCCATTTTTTTGCAGCCAAAATAATTCAGAACGATTTGTATTGGAGGTACTTTGATATGTCTAGTTTTGTATTGTGAGTAACCATGGAAATCTGGACAGGGGTTTTCTTCATTTTAATTCAGATTATATGTCTTCTATAGATTACATTGGAACAGCCATGCGTTGGTGGAACCGAAGAGTTGGGAAGACTCTTTGTGTTCCCGAGGAATTATCATCGGTGTAGTGAGAAAAAAAAAAAAGTAAATGACAGAACTTAATATGCACGAGGATTAGTTAGATTCAATTTACCATGGTAAGCAATAAAGACTGGAGAAGACTTTAAATTTATACCACTAATTACATGGGAAAAAAAATATGTATATATATTGCAGTATTTCTTTTGGGCGGGAAAAATGGTTCTAAGTTTTCTCTCGTCTGATTTATACTTTTATATAGATTAGTTAATCACCCGTGCGATGCACGGAAAGAAACGTTTGGATAAAGATAATTCAATATGAAAATAGATAAATCATTTTCATAAAATAAATAAATTTCACAAATAAGAGATAATATCATCATTTATTGATTTCATATGATTACAAATTTTGGAATACTCTTTGTACACAACGTTGTTTGTTGATTTTGTTGTTCTTCCTTTTTTTTATCACAAATCAATATCTTTAATGATGCGAACCCCTTCGGTGTGTTGACCGAAAATTCCCACAACAATTTAATACAAAACCCAAGAAAGTTAAAATGGTAAATAAAGCGATAAACACCTTAACCCAAGTTAAAATCTAACCCAAAATTCAAGGATTAACAAACCCTAGCCCAATGGAGAGATTAAAACAAATTCCAAGGTAGCGGAAAAATAAACAACACAAGAATAATAATACTCAAGCAAAGTTGATTAACTTCCAAGAAAAATACAAGAACAAAGGAAGGGTTTTACCTCACCCAAAGGAGGAGCTTCTCTCATGAGCTTTACATGAACCACCAAGTTATCTTTACAAATGAAAAGAAAAGAGTATATAATGTAGAAAATTGGGCAAAAGGTGCAAATTTCGGAAATTGCAACAAAATCCCGTTTTTGTGGAAATTGCAACAAAAACCCCGTTTTTGTGAAACGAGGTGTTTCGGTCGACCGAACCATTTTCGGTCGATCACATGGTCGACCGAAATGGGACTTTCGGTCGACCAAGCCTCAGCCGAACGCGACTGAGGCTGCCTTCAAAAATCTCTGCAGACTTTCGGTCGACCGGAATGACTTTCGGTCGACCGATATTGGCTGAGTCCAATTTCTTCTTCTTTTTGGCTCCAACTTGATTCTCGGCTTGCTTTTCTTGACTTTAATTACTTGTTTAGCCTCGAATCTTGAACCTCCTTGACATCGGATCTCGTCATGGGTCCTACATGCTTGCGCATCGAGGTTTGACTTTCTCGATTCTCATCATCTCCTCCCTCTTGAAAAGGATTCGACCTCGAATCTTGCTTGGGTGCACTGTCGTGAGACTCCTTGAACTTTGATCTTGCAACATTGTGGATCACAGGTTCGTGCAATGAAATTGGACCCTCGTGATTTTCATCATCTCCTCCATCTCGAAAGAGATTCGACCACGAATCGACACCTACAATAAAAATAGAAAATTCAGACACAATAAATGTAACTGAAATTTCATACTCACCGTGTAAAATCAATTTGTAGGCGTTGTGAAGAACTTGAGAGGTGCCAACATCGCAGGGTAGCATTTTGGATTTTATTCGATCGGGAACCCGTTCTTCCCTTGAAAAGAACCATTTCCAACCACCCGAATAAAAAACGAATCGCCTCCTACCATGGTTGGCATGGGACATACATTGTATGCCAATCCCCTCAGATGAAGGCACGAGCCTCTTGCGAAGGGGCTTAACCAGATTTGCTTTGTTATGCCCACCTATACTAACATTTCCATCAATAAATAAGTACATCAAGCTCAAAAGAGTTAGTAGGCTAGGGCCATAAGCAACATCAAGTGGAGAAAATTTGCTAATAGGATAAACACTTTTATTGTAATCAAATTTAACAACCACAAATTGAGCATCATTTTTATGCAAATGCACCACTCCCCCAAAGAAAAGATTCATCATGTTGATAGCAATGCGGGTTTCATGACATGTAGTAAAATGTGAAAGTTTAATACCCCTACCCACATCCACAAAATTAGCATCATTTCTTTTCTTTAGTCTAAGTAAACCCAACACAAAATCCATAGAATGATTAATCCAAGGTTTACTGGGAACGTGCAAATGTGTGAACTTGAGGTAAAAACTTAGATTTAGCCATTTTGAACGTTTGGCCTTTACCACAAGTGCAAACATGTTTGTCACCAATTTTCCAATGAGGCCAATAAAAGTGATCACAAAATATTTCCACGGCCCCCTTGGTTTCAAAGTGCCCAATTAAACAACCATCATGTGTCTCACTCATTAGAAATTCGCACATGGCACATTTAAAAACAAACAATCCAACTTTCCAAAACAAATAGTTATCATGCCCATAAAATCCATCAAAATATTGCTCATAGCACGATTCACAAATGTTTAACAAATTCAGATTAGTAACATGGATGCCCTTAACATGCTCAATACAAAATGAGTTTGCACTTAGACAATTAGGCACACATAAAAATTTGAATTTACAAATGAGGAATTTATCGTGCAAGGACCTTCATTACATGCAACATTTTCACATAACAAAATTTCATTTGACAAGTCCACATCAATGTCATACAATCCTTTGATTCCAAATATAATAATCTTGCTCTCGAAAAAGTGTTAGGAGCGTACCTCCTAGATGTTGCATCGGTTACCACATTTTCTTTACCTTGATTGTATTTGCTGTGGTAGGAAAATATCTTCATAAAGTTCTCCCACTCGGCATGACTTTTGAGTTCTTGGTTGCTTTGATAAGTCGGCCTCACGATCTCCTGCAACAAAGAAGTAACCAAGCTAGGGAGGGCATTGTTAGAAAATTCAAGAGTAAAGAACATTTTTGTGTGATCTCCCCTCTCAATTTTCTTTGTAGCACTCATCACTCTCTCACCTTTTTCTGAGGTAGTAACCTCAACTCTCGGTACTTCTCTCGCCTCTCCTTTTTCTGGAGTCGTGGCTCCAACGCTCATTGCCTCTCCTTTTTCTAGGGATGTGGCCCCAACTCTCTCTTTTTCATTTGGCCTCACTTTTGTGTTGACGTCAATTTCCTCAAGTGATTTTTCTTTGAATTTCCTATTTTCCCTTTCTTTTCTTTCCTCTTCTTCCTCCCACTCCTTCTTGAGTTTCATTCGATCTTTATGAACTTCCTCCAAACTCAAAGATATGATCACAACCCTTTTTCCATTCATGGGGAAGCTACACCGGTTCTTCCTCTTATCATGTGTCACACTCCTATCACTTTGCCAAGGTCGCCCCAAAATTATGTGTGTAGTGTGCATGGGAACTACATCAAATATCACTTGGTCACAATAGGATCCAATGTTGAAGGCAAGAAGAACTTGTTCACTCACTCTCACTCCTCCATCATCACCCAACCTTTGCAATACATAGGGATTAGGATGCTTCTTAACCAGTAACCCCAATTTCTCCACCCTACTAGCACTCACCAAATTCGGGTCACTCCCCCCATCTATAATGAGACTACATGCCCTATCCCCCACAATGCATCTAGTGTAGAAAGTCTCTTCTTCATGTTTTTCCATCTCATTAGTATGGGCCATAGATTGTGGTAGCATAGCATTTTTCTCCTTCACTACTTCTCTACTTCCACTACCTTCCCTCCTATGGAGTGATGAAGTCTTCATTTGCACACTATCAATATTTTCATCAACTCCATTCCTATCTACTCACTCTCTTCTTCCTCTACCCATTCTCCATTCTTCTTCAACTTCCCCTTCATTATCATCCCTCCCATGGAATGATGGACTCTTCATTTTTGTTATACCAATATTATCATCAATTCCATCTCCACTCCTATCTACCCATTCTCCTCTTTTCCTATGCATGCTCCCATTTTGTTTACTATCCCTTCCATCATCCCAAACATCCATTCTAATTTTCCTATTCAAACTCCCATTTTGTTCACCATCCCTTTCATCATCCCAAACATCAATTCTAATTTTCCTATTCAAACTCCCATTTTGTTTTCTAACTCCATCCCTATATACAATGTTCCCAAGATTATCCCTTACCCTTCTTCTACTACACATCATTTCTTCACCTCCCCTATTTGATGTACTCTCACTTCTTGTTCCTAAATTTTCCAACTCACCCCCAGTCTCCTCAATTTGTCTAGCCATGGTGGTTGAAAGATTTTGTAACAAGTACTTCAAATCTTGAGTTTGAGCATTGGAATTTGACATGTTGTGCAAGTGTGAAAGTGTTCTCACAAGAATAATTTTCACTCGTGTTTCACTCAATTTTGGCTTTTACCCTCTATTGAGCTCACCACTCTTGCCTTTTTTCCACTCAAAATCTCCTTTCTCAAGTTCTCCAAGGAAGGTAATCAACTAAACCACAAAGTATAACTCTTGTGGAGTTAAAGAAATCACCAACAAGGGAGAAGGAATTTAGAACAAATAGACACAAATAGCAAGTAGAATTTATGTGCTTGCTATACTCAAAAGGAACAATATTTATGTGGGATAAGATGCTAGGATCACAATTTCAACAATGGGATTGAAAAACCACAAGTATTAGACAAGGCATATATGTAGAGCAAATAAGCACAAGAGTGTAAATTTCAATGAAGCAATTTAGAAAACACTTTGTACTTAATATTGAAGTAGCCTTGAATGTGGATAATATGAATATATGAAAACCCTCAACAACTCAAATTTGGACAATGAAGGAATTATCAACAATACACAATGTAAGGAACAAATGATATGTGGAATAAGATGTTGATAACACAATCTCAACAATGGGAATTTGATAGCCCCAAGCAATTAGTAATATATGGGCATTGAACAACAAAGCATTAATGTAGTAATTTTCATTGGGACATTTATCAAACACTTTAAATACACAATTTGGAAAGTGTAGGTTTTGTAGTGAATGAATATGAAATTCCCCCAACAAACTCACAATCAATATACCCAATACATAGAATCAACAATACACATGAGCATATCAATTTTCCCCAATTTTTTTTCTCAAATTTTTGGATTTTTTTTTTTTTTTTTTGTATAACAACAACAATAATGTAAATGATAGATTTACCAAATTAGAGCCAAGCTCTGATACCAAATGATGCGAACCCCTTCGGTGTGTTGATCGAAAATTCCCACAACAATTTAATACAAAACCCAAGAAAGCTAAAGTGGTAAATAAAGCGATAAACACCTTAATCCAAGTTTAAATCTAACCCAAAATTCAAGGATTAACAAACCCTAACCCAATGGAGAGATTAAAACAAATTCTAAGGTGGCGGAAAAATAAACAACAACACAAGAATAATAATACTCAAGCAAAGTTGATTAACTTCCAAGAAAAATACAAGAACAAAGGAAGGGTTTTACCTCACCCAAAGGAGGAGCTTCTCTCATGAGCTTTACATGAACCACCAAGTTATCTTTACAAATGAAAAGAAAAGTGTATATAATGTACAAAATTGGGCAAAATGTGCAAATTTCGGAAATTGCAACAAAACCCCGTTTTTGTGGAAATTGCAACAAAAACCCCGTTTTTGTGAAACGAGGTGTTTCGGTCGACCGAACCATTTTCGGTCGATCACATGGTCGATCGAAATGGGACTTTCGGTCGACCAAGCCTCATCCGAACGCGACTGAGGCTGTCTTCAAAAATCTATGCAGACTTTCGGTCGACCGAAATTGGCTGAGTCCAATTTCTTCTTCTTTTGGCTCCAACTTGATTCTCGGCTTGCTTTTCTTGACTTTAATTACTTGTTTAGCCTCGAATCTTGAACCTCCTTGACATCGGATCTCGTCATGGGTCCCACATGCTTGCGCATCGAGGTTTGATTTTCTCGATTCTCATCATTTAATCTGGAACGATTTGTCACCCTAGAAATCGCAACATAAAGTTATCCATGTGTAAGCACCAGCTGTTTAAGAAGAAGTTCCACATGCAAGAATGATTGTCCCTGACTCTTATTGATAGTCATGACATATGACACCATCAATAGAAATTGTCTTCTTTGAAATCTATTAAGTATCCTAGAATCAGAAGGGTTCAACGATAACATTGGAATAAAGAACTTGTGTCTTGCATTGATGCCAGAAAAAATTTGACCTTCTAGAACATGGTCGCCAAGTTTTGTAACTATCAACCTTGTTCCATTACTCAATCCCTGTGTATGATCAATATTTCTCATAAAGAACTTGTGTCCTCACTTATCTGTTGCAAAGGTCCATAACGTGGTGCAATGGTGATATCCATGTGTCCAGGTAGTGTGTCAAAATCCACCGACAATCAATTCGACAATTTCATTGACAATAGAAAAATCATATTGGCCATCATTGGTCGCCCACCAACCAATAAGTATAAGTCTTAAATTTGAAGTGTTTCCTCAATCATCTTTTCTCAAACCGACCTAAATTGACTTAACAATTTGTTGTATTTGTCTAGCATATCCTTCGAATCAGAAACTATTAAATCATACAACATAGAATCGCATGATTCACTCCTACCCGTGGACATTAAAAGACATAAATTAAATTTTAAAATATCACAACAAAATTATCTGTAAAAAATATAAATATAAAAGCAATAAATACATAATACGTACCTCACGACCCCTTTTTTTGCTTTCAACCTCATTCACATTGTCAACAATGTAAAGCGAGCAAATTGCAGAGCTGAACCGTCATAAGGCAATAGACTCTCAATCTTATGGCAATTTTGATCGTGTAATCTGAAGAGGGGAGGCCCTCTACCATCATTTAGCTCATTATCTATTCCCCCATAGAAGTGAATGAAAACATCATATTATATGTCCGAATGTTCTCAATGGAATTTTTAAACCTGTCTCTCTGTCATATAACAAATCTTTCAAAATTAGAAGATGATCTTCCATAAGAGAAATATTCACTTTCTCTTGTATACAACAAAGTAGGGGTGAACAAATAAACCGCAAAATCGAATTAAACTGCAACAAATGGTTTGGTTTGTAAAAAATCCAAACTACCTTAAACAATTTGGTTTAAGTTTCAATTGTCAAAATAGCGATTTCAAACTGGCACCCGCCAAATTTTAAAAAACAAAAATAAAGACAAATGTTCAATTAAAAAAAAAAAAGCAATATACTTTTTATTGTCAACAAATCAAAATTGAGGAGACAAAGATTAATTTGTTCAAATCCACAATCATTTGAAAATAATTTTTCCTCCTACAATTCATTATCATCATCCAAGATATTTTCTTAAAATAAAATTTTTAATATAAGAGCTCACAATAGTTTACTTCTATATAATTAGTTTGTTTGTCAACATGGATTGATTCACAACAAAGCACTCAATTAGAAACTTAATACTATTTTTGAGCTAGTTTTAACTCGAAATTTTAGATGAATATGTGTATTTGAGCTCGCTTTGAAATATACTAATTTTTTCATCGACAATCAGTGGTTTCAAACCTCACCAAATCGCAAAAAATAGTTTGATTTTATTTTGTTTAAAAAATGAAATGGTTTAGTTTGGCTTGGCTTGGCTTGGAAAAATTCCAAATCATTTGGTTTGAAATATTATTAAAAATCGTGTTCACCCCACAACAAAATGAGAACTTCGAATTACGACATGTTTTATAATGCTTATTCACTCTCTCCTCCTCGCACCAAAAATTTGCTTTGCAAAATAAATATTTAAATGTAGGATCTCCAATGTCCATGTTCTCTGAACAATCAAACAATAGATGAAAAAGTTAATAATATAGATCATGCTATAAAAGATAAGATTTATTGTTTTGACCATTAACAATGAAAAACAACACGTATAAGAAACGAATTCGATAATCATAAAAAAAGAAAAAAACTAAAATTGTGATTGACAAAAATGAATCAAATTCATGGTATTATAAGTTTTTGCAATTTTTATACAACCTAATTGTTTTTTGATGAAAATTATAATATAATATTGATCATCTCAATTATCAGTTAAGTAAATTGGGAGACAATTTACTTATTGTTGTAAAAATTTAAAAATCATAAATATTGAATTAAAAGTATGATTATTTAAAATAAAATTTAATACAAATTGATTAAATATTCGATATAAATATAAATGAAAATTAGATATTAGATTTGTATGACAGAATGAAATTATTCATCCATAAGATTGATACCAATAAAATATCACAATTATTGAAAAAAATTATTTACGTATTAAATGTAACTTTCTATAAAAATACTAATTAAGTTAATAGAACGCAATATAAATGAGTTCAAATTTTTAGATGTACTAAATAACTAAAAAAATAAGATTATTTATAAAAAGTTTTATACAATAAGATTTATTTAGTATTAGATGCGTGATTCAATTTCGATATAATTTTGAACTGAAAATTTTGCATTGAATTTGTATGACTGCACACAAATACTTATTTGCAAAATTCAAAACATTAAAAGATAAAAAAAAAATTATGAAAAGAGAGGTTTAAACACAAATAATCAAATATAAATAAATAAATAAAAATCTCCAAAAAAAAATTTAAGTGAAAGTAGTTGTGTGAACACAATAAAAGTTGAGTGTTGGTCTTTGGAGTGTGAAAGCAATAAAAGTTGAGTGTGAAAGCAATAAAAGTTGAGTGTGAAAATAAATGAAATATATTATATATAATATTGTATAAAAAAAATCACAAAAAGTTGTGTCAAATTAGCGGGAAATTCACCTCCTTTAATATTAAGTAAGATAAGATAAGATAAGATAAAGATAATAATAATAATAATAATATTATTAACTAGTTGTCTACCCGTGCAATGCAAGGATTATATAATTTTTAAATCATAATTTTGAAAATATCTTGGTTATACAATCATATCAAATAAAAAATATAATTCAAATAAAATTTCAAAACAAAATGTTATTGAATTTGAAACTTTAAGAAAGACAAAACTAATAAAAATAGAAAATTCTGCACGTACACTCAGTGTATCGCACCACTCAAAGTTTGACACTTAATTAAATTTTTTATATTAAATTTCTTTTGACTTTTAATTACGTTTTTCTCTGAAAATTTTCCCACCTCATCACCTATTTTCCTTTTAATATGTTATCATTTTTAATTAACTTTATTTTTAATATGTTGCTTACATATATTTTATTCGAAATTCAATATATTAATTAATATATTTTATTTTTCCTTTTTTTTTAACATACCAATTTTTTCAAAAATGGTGAAATGATTAAATTTTCTACCAACTTATCGTTGGTGGTAAAAAGTTGATAGCAATTAATTAATTATTTTTGTAATATGCTTATTGAAGAACCTACTCATTTATTAACCTATTAGGAAGTAAAACTTTAATGATTTTATTTACTTATTTTCAAAATATATTAATTCAGAATCTTCATTTCTAACTTAACAAATTTATATAGCATGTATTTATTTATTTTCAAATATAGTAATCCAAAATTTTCATTTTCAATATAGCACATTTACATAGATATGACATTTATTTATGTTCAAATATATTAATACACTTTTTTCATTTCATACATAACACATTTACATAAATATCACATTTATTTATGCTCAAATATATTAAACCAATTTTTTCATTTTCTACATAACACATTTACATAGACTAGTGGTTGCCGTACGATGCATGAAATGTGGTAATAATTGTGTATGTAATAGCGTCGATGTGTTGAAAGAAAATAAGTCTCCTAAAGAATATTACTTAGAGTTTGAATATTACATTAAAATTCGAATAAGGTCACATGTGCTAGATTCTATAATCATTAATAGACTCACAAGCTGTGACCAATTTTCATTTGTTTATCTGACTTAAATCATAGTCGACAATGTCTCATAAGAGAAATTAAGTTCTAGACTAATGAAAAAAGGAAAAACGAAAAATCGATCAAAACTTGAATATAAAATAGGAAGAACCACAAAAATAGAAATGGTGAACGGCGGTGATTTGGGACATTCATATTACCTGTAGTAGTTTTTAGATGAGGGTGATTTAAGAAATGGTGTTCATCAACAAGAGGAGTAAAGACTGTTGCGTGAAAATGGAAGAGTACTACATAGCATGGATGTTGCGTGTTTATATGAGTAAAGACAGTTGCAACATAAATTCTAAATTAAAAATAGAAGATAAAATATTATGATATTTATGAGTTATGACATCAGCCTTATGAATAGTAAATAAATAGTGAAATCCTTAACCTCTTTTATATATGTTAGGAAATAAAATAAAATAAAATAAGTCATTAATTATTATATTACATAAAAATAAATAAGTAGTTAAGAAGAAATGGGTAACACTATTAAAAAAAAAAAGATGACATCACGATGACATAAGTCTCATGAATTGTAAATGAATAGTATAAATAAGTTAAATTAGGAAGAAATGGGTAAAATATATATATATATATATATATATATATATATATATATATATATATATATATATATATATCATGATGACATCAGTCTTATGAATAGTATTTTAGCTTCTCCTCTTTTATAATAGTTAGGAAGGATTAGGATATCACATTATTTATGTTCAAATATATTAATCTAATTTTTTTATCTTTAATGTAACACATTTACACATAGTACATTTATTACAACTCTTACTAAATATGTAATAAATAATAAATTTTCCTACAAAAATCTTTATTCTTTTTGGGGACCAAGGAGGCAATTAACTTACGCCCATAAGTTATACACTCACGGTCGTGAATCGCTATCGGACTCAATCAAGTTTTTGCAGAAGTTCACTTACGTCCATAACGTATAAAGTTACGGCCGTAACCGGATACGGACGTAACTTTTCGCAGAAATTTTTTCTAACTAGTTTAGGAGTCTATCTTTAGTATATATTCTTGGGATCTCTAGGGTAGGATTTGAGGGGTATAAAAAGAAGAAAATGACTACGGAATGGTGGCTGGAAAAATATAAGGTAGGAGAGACTTTTCTTGGAGCTTTGAAACAAGAACGGTTTCAACAAGAAAGTGAAACAAGAACGAAAATTCTGGGCTTCTTCATGACTATGCTCGGCTAAGCTTCTCTACCTAATTTGACGAGGACGTATTTTTCATCATTATTTTATTACGTTTCCCAAACTTGTAACGTAGTAATGAATTTCTATGTTTTGATTGTTGGATTTTCATTAACTTTTCAATTCAATCAATGCAATAATTTATTTGATTAAGACCATATCTTATAATTTGTTTTGTTGTGTTGATATATGCTAGATTGAATGATTCGATCCGTAATTATCTTGTTGTTCAAAACAAATTAGCAATTGGAACCATTGTGGTTCTAATGAGAATCCAACCCAGGTTAACCAATATGAGCTTGTGTGATTAGTAATCTAGTTCATCCTATTTCTTCTAAAAATTCATCTAGCTATTATTTTATCAAACCTAAACAACTTATTTTTTGTTATCAAATAGCTAGGTCTAGTTGGAGAGCTTATTCTAATTAAATATAATTAAGGAATAATTGGAGTAGTTTGAGCTTTTTAACTACTTACGGGTGATGGGTCAAGACTTAGAATAGATACACGTTACTTGGAAGGTGATGATAATTGCGAGAGAATAAAATCGAACATGAGAACTATGATTCCTTAACATTTGATTTTTCCAACAAACTTTATGTGCTTTGTTTTATTATTCAAGTCATTTACAAATATTTCAACTCGACAACAAAACCCCCATTTTACTCTAATTGATCGAGAAACTAATTAGGCTCACTATTCCTTGTGGGTAGGACTATTGCTTTTGCTACTACATATTTATCTATTATTTGGCGAGTAAGAAATTTATTAAATTTAACTTCCATTCACATTATATGCAGAAATAAATCGTTTACACATTAAAAATTTCATTTATCTATTATAAAATTTTACAGAAATTTCGGCAGAATCTCCTCTATAAATTGGATTTAATCAACCTGTAGAGAGACAACATAACCGACATAATAATTTAAACAAGATCAACCACATTCATCATCGCCAAAACCAATTCATTCAATCCCCAAACTCCTCAACATAAAATTTCCAAAAAACAATAGACATTGACAAATGAAATAGTAAGTAGTTAAATCATTAAAGCGACACCATTCTTCATTCAAAGCTAACTTCAAACAAACCATAATCAATAAGTTGAACGAGAAATAATTTAGATGATAACTTAAGTAAATTAAACTTTATTAAATAAGGGTGACAACGGGTACTGTCTCAGTAAGAAAACTCCGTGTAAGTGATGCATACTTATGACATGAAATGCTTTAAAAATTTGAAGTATGTATCCCCATTCACTTTAACCTTTCCCAACTTTCAAACTTTTCAAACTTTCACTTGACATTTCAAAACTTTTACTTCATTTCCATCGTGAGCACACTTGATGTAACTTCTAGTCAATCAGATAACAGTGGACAATTCTTATTTGGAACCAGATCACATTTACAAGTAAAAAAGCAAAGCGGTTAACATTTATTCCACCGCAAAGTGGCTCATTCACTTTATTCCACCGCAAAGCGCTCATTCACTCATTCCACTGCAATGTGGCTCATTACATTCGGGTAAGCCGGTCCCCCGCGCCCCATTTCCCACTCGCATCTTTCATGAACTAGAAGTACACCCATTCTTTCTTAAAAACTTGGGATACATAACTTTTGAACAAACTTGCACCTTGGAACATTTCTTTCATTTAAAAACATTTGAGTTTCCAATTTCGATGCCAATGCATGCTTGATGATGCAATGACATGTAACGTGCATGCTTGAACATACACATATTAATTTCACATTTACCTTCAACTTTTGATAAAAATAGGGGAAATTTTACTTACCTGACGTCCTTAATATTTACCGTTTTCTTGATTTGCAAGTGGAAAAGTCTCGAATGCTCATGACGTCAATGTACCAAAAGTCCTAATTATTCACATTCATCAATAAATATGACTCTCAGTTCACAAACACATTCGTTATTCAACCGAGATCAAAACTTCAATTTAACCCAAACGTGACTTTACATAATAACCAAAACACATAAAACCATAATCGAAAATAAGAGATAAGTTTCAATCCACGTTAGAAAGTTTCTCATCTTTTAATTCAAACTCAAACTAAAATATTTAACTTAATTCAAACTTTACAGAATATCAATTTACCATTTTAATCATTATAAAACCTGAATTTCTCAAAAATATTTCAATTAAATTTTAAAATTAACCAAAAATACCCAAATTCTTAATTCTGAAATTAACAAATTTTGAATTCGAACTCTACACTAAAAATTCAATCAAAGTAATTTAAACTCTTAAAAATCTCACTTATGAAAATTGACCATTATAATCCAAAATCAATCTTAAAATATCAATTAATCAAATTAGTACACAATTTCTGGGATTTTCAAAATTACTTGTATACACACATATACAATTAATTCATTTACCCATTTTTGTCAATTATTCATGTCATTGTATAGATACATACAAATATACATATTACCCAAATCGAAAAATTACAACTATAGTTTCAACATTAAACTAAAAATATCTATTAACAAAATTAAAACTTTTTTTTTCTCTAAGTTAAACTAAAAATCTCAATTAAACAAATTTTAATCTACAATTTTTGAAATCTGAAAATTACTTGCACACATATGCATAAAGTGTATATATATTCAAAATCAAAATACCCATATATATATATATATATATATATACACACACACACACACATAAGCATTACTAAATCCCCAATTTAACGGTATAATTCGAAATCAAGTAAACTAAAAATCTGAAATTATGAGAAACAACACACATTTACACACACTCAACACACACACACACACACACACACACTCTCAACACACACACACATATATATATATATATATATGAAAGTGTGTGCAGGTGCGTGCGTGCGTGCGTTTGTGTGTGTTGTGTGTGTGTGTGGGCATTGTGTGGAAGTGGGCGAAGGGGCGAAATAGGGCCTTACCGATGGGTGGTGGTGGTAGGCGGGGGGAGGTGGTAGTGGTGGCCGGTTGGGTGGTAGAACCGAAAGTGAGGAAGGCGTCGTAGATAGTCGGAGGCGAGAGGAGAGGCCGAGACAGAGCGAGAGAGTGAGAGGAGGCGTGAGATAGAGACAGATGAGAGTATGAGAATTTAGGTTTAAATTTTTAAGATTTGGTAATTTGCAATTTAGTCCCTCAACTCTCATAAATTGGTAATTTAAGTCCACGACCCTCAAATAAAATTTTCAAAGTGTCACCAAACTTTTTCCACCTTCAATTTATAAAATCTAAGTCGCTCACCACCTAATACCAGTAGAAATCAACAAGTTTAACAAATAAAACAAACAATTAGACATAGAATTGTATATAAACAATTTATTAACATTTTAATTGACACATTGATCGTGACGGCGTCCAAGTCATTCCACTGTAAATTAAGTCAAATATGAAAAATAATAATAATCAGTTACATAATTTATAATGGTACCGATATAAAATTACGAGAAATTCAAGAATACGCGTAAAACGAAAAAATGGTATTACAAATTGAGTATATTTCTAAATTAGCCTATTCTTAATTACGAGTCAATGTTATCTTACCTAGAAATTGTCGGAATAAATTTATTTAAGAAAGCTTTAAACATTTAGGTGGCATTCTGTTGGTATTTTATTTTGTATTTTCATTTTCGTAAATGTTTTGTATTTCCTGTTTTTATTTTTGTTTTCAAATTTGCTGAAAACGCGTTTGGTTTGTCATTTCTAAAAACTATTTTTGAAAATGAAAAGCTGAAAAACACATTCTGTTTGAAATTTTGCAAAATACTACTTAAACTATTTTTAATTAATTTTCTTGCAGAATACTACTGACTCAAACTCAAATTTCCTTTCACAATACACTTAAAATATGGTTACATGCAACACACTAATGTGAGTATTAAGAGTCTATATTAACACAGCTTGGTCATGTTGATTTGAGGAAGCTCAGTTCTATTAAAATTCAGAAAATGCAAGTTCTGTCAAAATCACCAGAGTCCATTTATCAAGACATTTTTTGAAATATAACAACAAGAATTCTCATTTTTTTTTTTTTTTGTAATATTGATATTGAATTCAATAAAACTTTATTTAAACTTAGTTCCAAATTAGGATAATTCTCTCAAAAAAGAATTTTTTATTTATGTTTAGTTCCAAGTTAGGATAATTCTTCTTAATTTTTTTTTTATTTAGGCTTATTCAAAATTAGGATAATTCTATAAAAAAAATATATATATATATTATATTAAGCTTAGTTCCAAGTTAAGATAATTCTTAAAAAAAAAAAAAAAAAATATCCCCAAACGTGTTTTTCACGACACAAAACGCCCAAAACGAGGTTTTGGGCGTTTTGCGTTCTGTGTACAAATTTTTTTTTTTTGTTTTTCAAAATACGTTTTCGAAAATGGTAAAAAGAACATGTTTTTAACGTTTTCGAAAATAAAAACGGAAAACGATATCAAAACAATAAAGAGAACAGAGCTTAATTTTCCATTGCAAAGTTTCAAAGACAAATTGTAATTATAAATTATATTTGGATTCACACTTCACAAACAGTATTTCAAAAATTCACATTTTATGTCCAATTTTGGTAAAAGTTTTTTGTTTATAAATAATGAATGGATTTTTGAAATAAATATATTGTAAAAAATAATTTGAATAAAACAAGTGCGTGATAAAAAAAAATTATTGGAACAAGTGTGTCGTTTATTTCACATCACAATCATAAAAGGCTAAACATTACGACCCAATCCCCAAGGCAATTATTGTATAAAGTAACGTGACAGAATCCACATTTTTTTAATATATATATATAAAATGGTGCGTGCTTCCCCGCGAGGCACACAAAATACATTTATGAGTTTATTTGCTGTCTAATTTCTGATATGAACTTAAAAGTAGACATTGTTTGGTTCTGTTTCAATTATTACGTTTGAAAACAGAATCTTTTTTTTGTTTATACTGGCGAATCATCCCGTGCGATGCACGGGAAGAAACATCTAAATAAAAATAATCTTATTCGAAATTAAATGAATCCTTAAACAAAATAAATAATATTCACAAATAAGATATAAGTTCATCATTTATTAGTTTCATGTATAAACATTCCTTAAATCTTAATATTGTCTCATCCATATTCTTAATATTCTTAATAGAATCGCTATCTACCAAGAGGATCGTGCTTCTTGCTAGATCACGCTCGTGGAAATGCAAGACCCCACATCGGTAGATTCGACCTCGAAAGTCGAGAAAAGCAGGCAAATAAAATTTATAACCATCGAAGACATTAGCCAGCTTGATAATCAATCTCTTATAACGAGAACGCTATATGTTTGATGCCTTTTAGGGAGAAGTCATACATGCGGAAATGATTGTGCATGACTCTTACTGATAGCCATGACATATAACACCATCAATGAAAATTGTCTTTTTTTAAAAAAAAAAAATCTAATAAGTATCCTAAAATTCGAATGGCTCAACGATATCTTTGGAATAAAGAACTTGTGTCCTGCATTACAGTCAGATGGAATTTGACCTTATAGAATATGATCGTCAAGTTTGGTAACGATTATTCACTATCTTCTCGAACCAAAAATTCACCTTGCAAAATGAACACTTAAATGTAGGATTTCCAGTATTCATGTACTCTGAATATTCAAACAATAGATGAAAAAATAAATAATAGAGATCATGCATATAAAACATAAAATTCAATATTTTGACCATTGATAATGAAAAACAACATGTATAATAATAATAATAATAATAATAATAATAATAATAATAATAATAATAATAATAATAATTGTGAGGTTGACAAAGATATTGCATCAAATTTATGATATTTTAGGTTTTCAATATTTATACAACATAATTATTTTCTGATTGAAATTGTAATTTAGTTTTGATCATCTCAATTTTTAATTAAGTAAATTGAGAGACAATTTATATATTATTGTGAAAAAATATCATAAAATTTGAATTAAAATATAGCAAAGAATATCTTGGTATGGTTAATTACTTTTTGAAATTTTAAAATTAACAGTTAGGACAAAAATCATTAATAACTATATCATTTAAAACAATATAGATAAATTTGTTAACCGTTAATGTTAAAAAAATGTGACATGAGACTTTTTGAAATAAAAAATTAATTAAGAATTAAATGTAATTGTCATTGAAATAATTTTGATGAATAATGCAATATGGGAAAGAACTTTAATATGTATATGTAATAAATAACTTAAAAATAGGATTTAGTTATAAAAATTTCAACACAACGTGATTTATACAAATACGAATGTGTACAAATTTTAAATATAATTTTAATTGAGAATTTGACATTGGATCTGTATGACTGAACCAAATATTTATCCATAAAATTAAGACCAATAAAATATCACAATTATTATAAGAAATTAATTGCGTATTAAATGTAATTATCTACAAAAATATTTAATAATTTATTAATACGCTATAAAAAGAGCTCCAATTTTTAGTTTTACTAAATAAATAAAAATATGATTATTTATAAAAAAAACTATACGTATGATGTGATTTATAATTTAGTACTCCCTCTGTCCCATAAAGATAGTCATCTACTCATTTTCACACAGATTAAGGACAAAAAAGAATATAAAATATTAATTTCACTCTTAAAAAATAAAATAGACTATCTTTTTGAGATTGACAAAAAAGAAATAGTGGACTATCTTTGTAAGACTTAGAGAGTATTTATCTAGTAATAAAATTTTGACATAATTTTTAACTGAAAATTTTACTTTGAATTTGTATAACTGAACACAAATATTTATTTGTAAGATTGGAAACGTTAGAAGAACACATTTTTTTATGAAAAGAGAGATTTTGACACAAAAAAGCCAAATATAAATAAGTAAAACAAAACAAATTATCGTTCTTATATATTAAAAAATAAAAAACAACTTCTCGGTAAAAGCAAATTTAAAAAAAAATTAATAATTCTAGTTTCTTGTTTTTATTATTTTTTATACAATGTGATATACAATTTCTTCAAATATATATACTGATCCATGAATAATATGTTTTTTCTTCACTTAAAGGTCGAAACCATTAACATATCTATCCAACCCAAAGCTATTCTAAATAGCCCAACATTAGTTAACACATTGCAACCCAAACAGAGAAATTTAGAACATAATATAAATAGACTATTAACAAATTCTCTTATTAGTCAAAAGTAATTTTACATTCTATATTGTTTTCGAAGTCCAACATTAGCTAACACATTGCAACCCAACACAGAAATTTAGAACATAATATAAATAGACTATTAACAAATCCTCTTATTAGTCCAAAGTAATTTTGCATTTTATATTGTTTTCGAAGCTTTCTCTACAATATTATTGTTTTATTTATTTATTTTTTTTGTCAGAATCCCAAATCTATGTTCAATGACACAAAATATCACGGGTCTTGAAGAAAAGAGTATTGCCAGTCCTTTTTATATTTTCAAAAAATAATTTACGACTTTTTATTTTCAACTGGTTTGTAATATTAATAACTAATAAGCATTACCACCGCACCGGAGTTTTTGAATCATAAAACGTGATAAATAGAAGGGGAGTGTAGGGGTCATGTTAAACAGTACACATTTTTTCAAAAAAATAATCCTTTAATTGAATCTTTTATTATTGTGTATATCTTCATAATAATTATATATAATAGAATTAAAAGAGGTTGTATATCGGAAAATGGAAAAAAAAAAGATATAGAAAACAAAAATGAATAAACAGATTTTGAAAAAGAGAAAAAAAAATGAAACAAATTCTGAATAAGCGAAAAAGGAAAAAAAAAACTGACTTTCCAGTATAATTAGGCGGCGGGAAATAGAAGCCATATAAACACAATAAATATTAAGAATGTAAGTAGACGTCAGCGATTTTAAAAATAATAAATAAATATTGAAGGCAGAATTATTTTTGAAGTGGGTTTTGAAGTTGATTATTGGATGAGAGATATGAGTAGTGTGAACATGATAAATATTGAAGTCCCAAAAAATTGGAAAAATAAATAAATAAATAAATAAAATCTGCACATAGTACAAGAGTTTTGGAAGGAAACAATGAAGTTGACTAGGGTTGACTCAGCTACTTTTATATATTATATAGATATAGATTTTTATTTATAAACATGTTTACAAACAATACAATTTTTCAAATCATTTTCTAATCACACACATTTTTTCTCTCCAATTTTTAACCATTACTTTTTACCTCAAAATCATAAATAAACAAATTTATAAACCAAACAATGTTACCAAACGGAGGCTAAAGGAAGGGTCCCGCTGTCCTTTAACTTGAGTCTAAGGTTGTATTTGACAAACATGTTTTTAAACATATTTTTTTCTATACAATTTCTCAAATCACTTTTTAACCATACACATTTCCTCTCTCCATTTTTTAACCACACATTTTACCTGGAAAACATAAAAAAACATGTTTTTAAACAAATTTTTTTTAACAAACAGAGGCTAATTTTGCGTTACCTCCACCATTTTTTTATTAAAAAACAAAGTACAAATCAGTAAGGGACCACAAATATTCTTGGGAACACATATTAGCTTCTAAAAAGTGAAAATATTTTACAACAAAATAAGGGTCCACTCTAATTTAATTTTTTTCGGTACACTTCTTTAGAGCCTGTTTGGTAATGTGAAAAGTTTTAATTTTTGTAATTTTTTTTTTATTTTTTAATGGATGTGTGGTATACAAATATTTGAAAAGTAAAAAATGGTCACTTGACTAAGAATGAATGGTTGAGATTGAGTTTAAAAAATTGTGGTAAAAATTTTATCACTACCAAGCAAGCTCTTATTCCAAAACACAACAACCATTTCATCAACACATTTGACAAACTTGATTCATTCTTTCATTTAATTAATATTAAATTAATAATAAAATAACAAAGCATTTTTTTAACAAGTCCGTTTGGTAAAAATTGTTTACACATTTTTTGCCACTAATATATCATTGGTCATTTTTTTTTAAAAGTCAACAATTTTTACTGATCAAAGATTTTCACCTAGTACTTTTTATTTCCGTTTTTAAAAAAAAGGACAAACGAAATATTGCACGTCTCTATTTATAAAAAAAAATCATTTATAAGTGATTTATCAAAAAAGAAGACTATAAACGATTTTTTTTATAAATAGAGACGCGCAATATTTATTAAAAAATCAAAAAAAATCATTTGTTAAAATGAAATTGTGTTTGATAAATCACTTATAAACTATTTTTTTTAATATTCGTGCACAAAAAATTACGTCAAATATAATATACCATTAAAAAACTATTAAATTTACATTTTTAATGAAGTTATTAATAATTTATAAAAATTATTGAAATCTATAATAATTTATTATTTAAATATATAAATTAACGTTTACTTATTGAAATTGATATTGTGGATAATAATTTTTGTGCATTTCACCAGTGAAATACTGGTATATTTAAATGTAAGGTATTGGTTTAGTGTGAACATATGGTGTGAACACAATGTAGTTTAACTATGTGGTTAATATTTAGTTGTTCAATGTGAACACAATTTGATTAACTATTTGGTTAATTAATGTTTGATTACAATATGATTAATTATTTGATAAATATTTATTGGGTTAATGAATGCTTGACAATTTAAGTTTGAATTTGGATTATTTTCAAACCACTATTATATTTACGTAAGTTTATTAATTTTTTAAATTAAATAGTTAAAATAATTTTTACAGCAACACTTTTCTAGATGTATATTTTTAAAATTATTCTTCCTTTTATTTTTGTTAAGTAAGAACAAAAATTATTTCCAAACTTGATGTACATTATTTAAAAATGTTTTGAATTGAATAGTGATTTTGTGTGGTTGAAAATGGAAAAAAATTGAATTTATGTGTAAAAAACTTTAATATTGAATTGTTTGATTAAAATTGAATAGTAGCATAAAAATATATATATTTTTTCTTTTTAATGAATATCAAACATGGGCTTATTATGTAATGATTAAATCTTTATGTTAACTATATTTGGTTTCAAATATTTGATTACAATATAATTAACTATTTGATTAATATTTAGTGGTTCAGTATGAACATGGTGTGTTAATGCAATGTTTTTAACTACATTTGATTAATATTTATTTGGTTAATAAATGTTGATTACATTATGGTTAACTATTTAATTAATTCTTGTGTTGACTATTTAAGTTTACATTTGGATTATATTCGAATCACTACTATATTTACCCAGACTTATTAAATTTTTTACTTTTTAAAATATTTTTTATGATTTATTTTTTAAATTAAATAGTTAAAGTAATTTTTGTGGCAATAATTGAATGTATATTTTTAAAATTATTTTCCTTTTTTTTGTAAGTAAAAAAAAAAAAAAAATTATTTTTAAACTTGTTATTTAATGATTAAATATTTATGTTATTTTAATTTATAACTTTTTCACTTAACTTTTTTCAATGGAAATCACTTTTCAAGGTTTCAAGGTTGGTCTTTATTTAAAGAAGTCAGTGTTCAACCATAGACAGTTGTACTTTGCAGTTTCTAGAGTGATGAATCGCAGTGGTTCGAAGATGATCATTTGCGACAAAGATGGAAATAAAACAAACTCAACTACAAATGTAGTTTATATAAAAAAAATTCAAAATTTATAGTGGAAACATTGCAACTCAATTAATTACAATATCATTTTATCATTTTTCTATCTATTTCATCATGCACATGTTTGGTATATAATTAAAAAAAATTAGAAAATATTAAAATTGCAATTATATGTTTCGACATGATGCCGTGCATCGCACGAATGAAATACTAATATGTGGTTAAAAATAATTTAAGAAATTATGTAACGTATTTTGTTAAATTCACAATGAGTGTGACAATGATCTTGACCACCCCTTACGTAGGAGATGGGGCCGCTCATCAAATGGGATGATCCCACACACTCTATGAGAAGGAATTTGTCATACTCATTGTTAGAGTAGATTAATTCAATTTATAAACTATAAATTAATTTATTTGATTTATAGTCTATTTGGTAATATTGTTTACTTTATAAACTGACCTAACAACTGTTTGGCAAATGAAATAAACTTGTTTATAAATTATATAATTTCTCAAATCACCTTATAACCACACACACTTTTCTTTTCAATTTTTAATCACTACTTTTTATCTCAAAATTATAAATAAACAAATTTATAAATCAAACAATATTATTAAACAAAAGCATATTTATATTTTTGAGATAAAAAATAATGGTTGAAAATTGAAAAAAATAATTTATATAATTAAAAAATAATTTAAAAAATTATATAATTTATAAATTGATTTATAAATCAGTTTATTTGATTTACTAACAACTGCATAAAAATCAAATTCGGGCGAATGGACAAGACAACCATATTGCTGTCAGCATGTTTTGCATGTATAAGCAGAACAGACACGACTTGACGGTAGGTTCTGTTCGGTGGCTTCAGTAGCAATGATTAGATTTTTTTTTTTCCCCGTAAGGCTGCGTTTCATACGTCAAAATTTTCACGTGATTTTACAATTTTGTACTATTTGATTGCCTAAGTTTTTCATGAAATTCATTTTTTTACTTGCCTCGAAATTCGATATTTTCCTTGTTTTGGATGAATTCGTTTTTTAAGGGAGGATGAGATTTTATTTTTCATAGAAAATCTTATATCATTTTCGTTATGTTTGATCCTTTTTTGTTATTGTTAATTGATTTATTTTTTTCTAAAAATTGATATTATTATTATCTAGTACAAATGTATTGAATATATATATATATATATATATATATATTTTACTTTATTTTTCATGAAAAATAATCTTTATCAAACAACAAAAGTTAGAAAATTCCCTAATTTTTCCACCTAAAAAATTAAACCAATTAAACACATTAAATTTCCAATTCCCAAGAATTCAAATTCCTAGAATTTAATTCCCTAAAATTCATTTTCTTTCTACCCAAATTCCATCATCGCTATCAAACGCAGCCTAAGTAAAATGTATGATTGAAAAATGAAAAGAGAAAATATGTATGATTAAAAAGTACTCCCTCGAGTCCCTCCGTTTCACAAAGATAAACTCATTTTCTTTTTTTGTTTGTCTTAAATTATAGGCTACTTTTCTTATTGAGAATTATTTTAATTAATGTCTTATTTAATATCTATTGTTATCAACAAATATGAACTATACATTATTTAATGTAAGGGTAGCCTTGTTTGGTTCCCTTTAAAATTTTCACTTTTTTCTACAATATTCAATTTCAACTATTCATTAAAAATTAAGTCATTAATTTTTGACCTTTCAATCAAATCTCAACAATACATTTTTTGTAGGACATGACATGTACATGATAATTAAGGACATTCTTGAAGGGATTTGGGAACATCCAAAGTTCACTAGAACCAACAACAGATTCTGTGTATTCTCTCTATCTCGTAAAAACTTGCATGAATCATGCTACACACACGTACTTTTACGCATTACACAAATAGTGTGTACAAATTGTGTATAAGTGTAGTATAATTCAACTCGCATACCGTTCCAAGGCTTCAGATTCAGTTTGCCTTAGAATGGAGAAAGGAAAAGAAGAATACAAAGCTCATTGCTTAATCTTGCCATTTCCAATCCAAGGTCACATAAATCCTATGCTCCAGTTCGCCAAGCGTCTGAGGCATAAAGGAATCAGAATCACACTGGCTGCAACAAAACACGTATTCAAGACCATGCAAGATTTTTCGGGTTCCGTTTCTGTCGAAACAATTTCTGATGGATACGACGGAGGAGGAGGGCTTTCGGCCGAGAACGGAGAAGCGTATCTGGCTCGTTTCCGTCAAGTCGGGACTGAAACTCTGGAACAACTTATCCAGAGGCTTAAAAACTCGGGTCGTGCCATTGATTGTGTAATTTACGACGCGTTCATTCCATGGGGTCTCGATGTAGCCAAGAAACTGGGATTGGTTGGTGCTGCTTTTTTCACACAATCTTGTGCTGTGGACAATATTTACTACCATGTGTACAAAGGGGATGTGAAGCTTCCAGTTTCAGAGAGTGAGATTCTGATTCCTGGATTGCCTCCATTAAAGCCCTCGGATATGCCTTCTTTTTTTTATGTTCATGGATCATACCCTGCGGTACTTGAAATGGCTGTCAATCAGTTCCAGAATATTGAAAAGGCGGACTGGCTACTTTTCAACACCTTCCACAAATTGGAGGAAGAGGTAAAAGTAAAACTACTTGAACTTCATTTTCAGAATCATTAGTTTAGTTTTTTTCAAGGGTAATGCTACACTCCTCTCAAGGCTCACCCCGTGAATGATCCCTCACTCACATGGGTGTGGAGCCCTCAGTGTATGGGCTCTACACCCATGTGAGTGGGAGGTCGTCCTGGGGGTAAGCCTTAAGGGGAGTATAGCATAATCCTTTTTTCAATGTGTGTTATCTAGCATTGTTTTCTGCATTATTATGTAATTACACGAGAAAAATTAATCAAAAGCGACTCAACTTGTTGAATGTAAAAATTAATCAAAGACGACTCAACTTGTTGAAGGTTACTATCTAGTAATCCAACTTTAAAAATTATCTCAATGGTCATTAAACTTCGACAAGGTTTCTAGCTAGCTAGTCACCTAACTTCAAAGAGTAACTTAATGACCACCCAACTTACAATTTAATTTTTACTTAATCATCCAACTTTAAATAATACGGTATAATTTACTGAAGTAAAACTCGATAAATTATTAACAGCTAATAAATAATAAATTAATGAACACGGGTCAAATAAAAGACATTAAACAACTAAATGCTAAATTAATGAGTATTTTTGAATTAAAAAAATCTTAATTAATAGATAGATCAAGATATATATATATATATATATATATATATATATATATATATATATATATATATATATATATATATATAATTATTTATAAATAGCATTCATTGATGTTGCATTAATTCAACGAAATTGTTTCAAAAAATTACTATTTTAACAATTTATGAAAATTATTAATTTATCCTCTTTACTCTTGTCAAAATCGGTGAATTTGTTTATTTAATAGATGTTAATTAAATAAATTGGTTATTTATGTTTTTGAGGTAAAATGTGTGATAAAAAGTGGAAAGAGAAAATATGTACGGTTAAAAAGTAGCTTGAGAAATTGTATTGTTTATAAATTGTAATGATTGCGTTAAAGGATGTAGGCTACTTTATCGAGTATTACTTTAAACATTTGAACTTGAGCGGTTAAGTAAAAATTACATTATAAGTTGGGTGGTTATTGAGATACATCTTGAAGTTGTGTGGCTAAATAATAGCCTTGAGAAAGTTGGGTTGTAATTGATTACCACTGATTAATTTTACCCGAATTTACACTAACTCAATATTTTGCCCATCAATTTTTTACTTTTCACAAAAAAAAAAAAAAAAAGAACTAATAAAATATTCCCACCTACAATTTTGTATTTCAAAAAAATAGAGTAACGAAATGTTGGCATGTCGCTATTTATAAATAATTTTTATAAACGATTCACCAAATAGAGGCCAAATTATCACCATTAAGAACATAGAATGGAGTTATAACAGTTTCTTGCTACTTAGGTGATTGATTGGATGGCGAAGTTCTCACCAGTGAAGGTAATTGGACCGACCATACCATCGATGTACTTAGACAAGCAAATTGAAGATGACAAAGAATATGGTCTTAGTGTCTACAAGCCAATTACTGGTGCCTGCATGAAATGGCTCGATAAAAGGGAACTCGACTCAGTGATTTATGTTTCATTTGGAAGCTTGGCTGCGTTGGGAAAAGCGCAAATGGAAGAATTGGCATGGGGCTTGAAACTAAGCAATAAGTACTTTTTATGGATTGTTAGAGCATCAGAAGAATCAAAACTTCCCAAAAACTTTGCAAAAGAGACTTGTGAGAAAGGCCTGATACTTTCATGGTGTCCTCAATTGGATGTTTTGGCTCATAATTCAGTAGGATGTTTTGTCACACATTGTGGGTGGAATTCTACATTGGAGGCATTGAGTTTGGGCGTCCCAATGGTAGCAATGCCACAATGGACCGACCAAAGCACGAACGCAAAGTGCGTGATGGATGTTTGGAAGATGGGAATTCGAGCACCATCGGATGAGAATGGGATGGTTAGTCGGGACACGATTTCCGATTGCACGAGGCAAGTTATGGAAGGTGAGATGGCGGAAGAGATCAAGAAAAATGCCACCAAGTGGAAGGAATTGGCTAGAGAAGCGGTTGATAAAGGTGGAAGTTCTGATACAAACATTGAGGAGTTTGTTTCTAAATTAATCCATAAAAGTGAATGTTCAGATTAAAAATCGAGTAGTATGTTTCTAAATTAGCCTATTCTTAATTACGAGTCAATGTTATCTTACCTAGAAATTGTGGGAATAAATTTATTTAAGAAAGCTTTAAACATTTAGGTGGCGTTCTATTTGTATTTTATTTTGTATTTTCATTTTCGAAAATATTTTGTATTTCCTGTTTTTATTTTTGTTTTCAAATTTGCTGAAAACGCGTTTGGTTTGTCATTTCTGAAAACTGTTTTTGAAAATGAAAAGCTGAAAAACACGTTCTATTTGAAATTTTGCAGAATATTACTTAAACTATTTTTAATTAATTTGTTTGCAGAATACTGCTAACTCAAACTCAAATTTTCTTTCAAAATACACTCAAAACATGATTACATGCAACACACTATGTGAGCATTAAGAGTCTATATTAACACACCTTGGTCAGGTTGATTTGAGGAAACTCTAGTTCTATTAAAATTCAGAAAATGCAAGTTCTGTCAAAATCATAACAGTCCATTTATCAAGACATTTTTTGAAATATAACAAAAAAAATTTTTAATTAATTTTTTTTGTAATGTTGATATTGAATTCAATAAAACTTTATTTAAGCTTAGTTTCAAATTAGGATAATTCTCCAAAAAAAAAAAAAAAAAAAAAAAAAAAAAAAAAAAAAAATTCTTTATCTAAGTTTAATTCTAAGTTAGGATAATTCTCCTTAAATTTTTTTATTTTTTTTTATTTAGGATTAGTTCTAAGTTAGGATAATTTTATAAAAAAAAATATTATATTAAGTTTAGTTCCAAGTTAAGATAATTCTTTTAAAAAAAAAAAGAAAAAATCCCCAAACTCGTTTTTCACGTTTTGAACATTTTTTGTTGAAATATACACAAAACGCCCAAAACAAGGTTTTGGGCGTTTTGCGTTCTGTGTATAATTTTTTTTTCTATTTTCCAAAATGCGTTTTCGAAAATGAAAAAGAGAACGTGATTTTAACGTTTTCCAAAATAAAAACAAAAAATTACCTCAAAACAGTAAAAAGAACATTACCTTAATTTTTCATTGCAAAGTTTCAAAGACAAATAGTAATTATAAATTATATTTGGATTCACACTTCACAAACAGTATTTCAAAAATTTACATTTTATGCCCAACTTTGATAAAAGATTTTTGTTGACAAATAAAGAATGCGATTTTTGAAATAAATATAATGTAAAAAATAATTTGGATAAAACATGTGCGTGATAAAAAAAAATTATTTGAACAAGTGTGTCGTTTATTTCACAATCATAAATGGCTAAACATTACGACCCAAACCCCAAGGCAATTATTGTATTAAGTAACGTGACAGAATCCACATTTTTTTAATATATATAAAATGGTGCGTGCATCCCCGCGAGGCACACAAAATACATTTATGAGTTTATTTGCTGTCTAATTTCTGACATGAACTTAAAAGTAGACATTGTTTGGTTCTGTTTCAATTATTAAAGGAAGGGTCCCGCCGTCCTTTAATTTGAGTCTAGTGTTCGGAATCTTTTAGGCCCAGCGGCTCCAATTTATTTTGCTAAAAGACAAATTCAACCAAAAATTTAATTTTTACAATTTCTCAAATGATTTTTTAAGCATTCGTATTTTCTCTCTCCAATTTTTAACCTCATATCTTAATTAGAAAACACAAATAAATCAACAAAATAATTTAAATTCTCTCTCTCTCTTCATTAATATGTAGCCGAACAGAGGCTTATTTGTAAAATAAATGGAATGTTTGTTGTCAAATCAAAGAATTTAAATTATTTGTTGATTTATTTGTATTTTTTAGGTAAGATGTAAGGTTAAAAATTAAAGAGAGAAAACATGAATTGTTAAAAAATGATATGAAAAATTGTGTAAATTAAATTAAAATAATCATTACAAATTAAATTTTTGTTCACCCCCGATTTGGGGGGTGAACGTTACCTCCACATTTTTTTTAATTAAAAAACAAAGTACAAATCAGCAAGGGAATACAAATATTCCTGGAAACACATATCAGCTTCTAAAAAAAAACGTGAAAAGATTTTACAACAAAATAAGGGTCCATTCCACTTTAGTTTTTTTGGGTGCACTTCTTTAGAGCATGTTTGGTAATGTGAAAAGTTTTAATTTTTGTAATTTTCTTTTTTAATGGATGTGTGGTTTAAAACTATTTGAAAAGTAAAAAAATGGTGAGCTTGACTAAGAATGGATGATTGAGATTGAGTTTAAAAAATTGTGGTAAAAATTTTATAACTACCAAGCAATCTCTTATTCCAAAACACAACAACCATTTCATCAACACATTTGACAAACTTGATTCTTTCTTTCTTTCATTTAATTAATATTAAATTAATAATAAAATAACTAAGCATTTTTTTAACAAGTCCGTTTGGTAAAAATTGTTTACACATTTTTTGCCACTAATATATCATTGGTCAATTTTTTTTAAAAGTCAACAATTTTTACTGATCAAAGATTTTCACCTAGCACTTTTTATTTTCGTTTTTAAAAAAAAGGACAAACGAAATATTGCATGTCTCTATTTATAAAAAAAAATCGTTTATAAGTGATTTATCAAAAAAGAAGACTATAAACGATTTTTTATAAATAGAGACGTGCAATATTTATTAAAAAATCAAAAAAATCATTTATTAAAATGACACTGTGTTTGATAAATCACTTATAAATGATTTTTTTTTAATAAATAGAGACGTGCAATATTTCGGTTATCCTTTTTTTAAAAATGAAAATAAAAATTGGTAGGTGAATTTTTGATCGGTAAAAATTGTTTACTTTTAAAAAAATAGACCAATGATATATTTGTGGCAAAAAATGTGTAAACAATTTTTACCAAACGGACATGTTAAAAAATTGCTCAATTATTTTATTTTAATTTAATATTAATTAAATGAAAGAAAAAATCAAGTTTGTCAAATGTGTTGATGAAACAATAATATTTGTGGATCCCTTGCTAATTTGTACTTTTTTTATTATATAAAAAAAGGTGGAGGGTAACTGTAGCGCCCTGAGTTCCGTATACCCGGTTCACCAAGTCATTTTCTGATTTAATTTTTCGAATAATATTTTAGCGGAAGAAATAATTGAAATTCATTTTTGGCAATATTAAATAAATTGTAATGGTCGATAAAATTGAAAACATTTATGAAACAATTTAAAATAGTAAATCGAACCATTAATATTGTAAAGAAATTGACAATGTCATAATTTCTCAATAACTGAAGTTCTCAACACTATTCAAGGTTTGGAAAATACGGAAATCATTAAAGTCAAACTTTCAACCTTTTAACGCTTATGGACCATCATCCATCACTTGTCACCGTCTCCGAAATCTGCAAAACTGTTAAAATAACGGGTTGAGCATTTCGAATGAAATACTCAGTAGACTCATCGCCAATTAATTAATCTACAATATAATTGAACACATAAATGCAGGTTCTTTAGAAAACATAGGGTGTGGGTTGCTCTTCTTGTGCACTTAAGCACTTGGCTTCTTTCTGAAAAATCATAGGCTCTTTAGAAATCATAGGGTGTGGGTTGCTCTTCTTGTGCATTATAGCACGTGACTTCTCTTTAAAATCATAGGGTGTGGATTGCTCTTTCTCCTCGTGCACATAAGGCACATAAGTTATGCATAACATCATCATTTATCTTGCAAGACATTTTTTTCTTTCTTTCTCATGCATAAAAGCATATAAGTTATGACAAACATAACAACATCATTATTTCCGAAGAAATACATTCTCATTTCTTTTCATAAAAAAATGACTTTCACATAAGTCACATAACATAACATACACATTCACATACAATCATAATTTAAATCAATTAATAGGGGCGAGTCTACCTTAAACTTGACGAGTGCAAAGTTGAGCGGGAAACAACTTCAATTCTTTCAAATCTTCGTACGCTTCGTCTAGCCAATTAGAAAATTAAGTCGAATTAATCTTTTGAAATTTATAATTAAAATGATAAATTACAATTTAGGGACTGAAATTGATAATTTGAAAGTTTAGGGACTAAAATGAATACTTTGAAAGTTGAGGGACTAAAATTTAAATTTTCAAAAGTTGGGTCGAAGCTCGAAATGAATATTAAATTGGGGGCTCGAAAATTGATTTTAATAATGAGGGTCGATTTAAAAATTATTTTAAAAACTTAAGGGCTGAAATGATTGCTTTTAAAATGAATGGACTGAAATGATTAATTTCAAAACAAAAGGACTGAGTTTAATAGCTTCAAGGAATAAAGGGACCAAGGTGCAATTTCTGAAATCAATAATATAACCAAAACCTATACTCTCTCTCTCCTATTACCGTCCGAACGCAGAGGCTCGAGGGAGGAGGAGGTGGGTGCGGCGAGACCGTCGGTGGGGGTACTGCTGACGCCAAAATTCGACGGCGCTTCCACGGCGGTATCACCGCCGTCGTGTGGCGGTGATAAAGGGAAAGAGGCGGTAGAAAAAGGGCGAAGCTTGGTACAAAATCGGGGCTGAGTTCTCGATTGGAGTGCGATTTCCGGCCACGAACCCGTCGATCCAGGTGAGATTTTTGGGTAGGTTTGATTCTTGGTTTATCCCTTATCTTGGGTTTTTGATTTTGGTTGGAATTGGAATTGATGTGGTGCGGGTTTGGTGACTGGTTGCGGTTTTGGGTGGTGATGATGATGCCGGTGGTGATGTTGGAAATGGGTTGGGCAGTGGCGGTTTCGAACGGTGGTTGGTGGTTCTGCTGCTGCAGGGGGTTTGGTCTTGGCCGCGATTGGTGGTGCTGATGATGATGATGAATGGCTGGGCAGTGGAGGCTGATGGTGCGTCGAGGTTTGTTGAGGGTTGGTGGTAACCGTGGTGGTTTGCGGTGGGGTTGTCGTGAAAATGGGGTTGGAGTGTTGCCGTTGGGTTGTGGTTTGCGGTTGTGGTTGTAGTGATGATGGTGGTGCTGGGTGAGTGTTTTGGTTTGGATTGTGCAGTGGGCTGAACTGGAATTGGTGGTGGTTCTGGTGCTGATGATTTGGGGTCTTGGCAGTGGGCTGGCGATGAAGGTGGTGAGGGATGGTTGGCTGAAAGGGAGTTGAGGGAGGAGTTTGAAGCTTGCAGGGTCCAATGTCGTGAATGCTGGAAAATGGTGATGGGGATGGTGTAGTGTATAAAAGAGGGTGTTGGGTGAAGTGAGGGCAAAAGAGTATGGGTTAGGTGGGTGGAAGAATGGGTTTGATGTTAGTGAGGGTTTGATAGGTATGGGGTGGTGTTAATTGGAGTTGGTGGAGTGTGTTGGTAATTTTAGGGGTTATGATACACAAGAAACGGAAATCGAGAAAATCACACGCGTCAAAAACAACTGGGTGGGGAAATAGATCTGATAAAATGAGCTTAACACAATTGGAATTTAAAACGATTTTGAACGAAATAAAATAAATAACTAAATAAATAAAATGATAAAATTTTGAAATTCGGAATTTAATTTAAAATCAAATTGACTTTACATTTTTCAACTTGGCTAGACGAAGGCGTCGTGACGTTAACTTAAAAATGGGTGAGATCGCAGCGACACGATTTTCGAAGCCTTGAATTAATTATTAAATTGCGTGAAAAATTCTTGGTCGCTACAGTAACGTTCACCCCCCAATTATTTAGCTAGAAGATTATATATATATATATATATATATATATATATATATATATATATATATATATATATATATAACTAGTGAATCATCCCGTGCGATGAACGGGAAGAAACGTCTAAATAAAAATAATCCTATTCGAAATTAAAAAAATCCTTAAACAAAATAAATAACATTCACAAATAAGAGATAAGTTCATCATTTATTAGTTTCATGTATAAACATCAATATTTTGATTATTGACAATGAAAAAAAACATGTATAATAATAATAATAATAATAATAATAATAATAATAATAATAATAATTTCGAGGTTGACAAAAATATTACATCAAATTTATGATATTTTAGGTTTTCAATATTTATACAACGTAATTATTTTCTGATTGAAATTATAATTTAGTATTGATCATCTCAATTTTTAGTTAAGTAAATTGGGAGACAATTTATATATTATTGTGAAGAAATATCATAAAATTTGAATTAAAATATAGTAAAGAATATCTTGGTATGATTAATTACTTTTTGAAATTTTAAAATTAATAGTTAGGACAAAAACTATTAATAACTATATCATTTCAAACAATATAAATAAATTTGTTAACCGTTAATGTTAAAAAACGTGATATGAGATTTTTTGGAATAAAAAAATTAATTAAGAATTGAATGTAATTGTCATTGAAATAATTTTGATAAATAATGCAATATAGGAAATAATTTTAATATGTATATGTAATAAATAACTTAAAAATAGGATTTAGTTATAAAAATTTCAATACAACGTGATTTATAAAAATACAAATGTGTATAAATTTTAGATATAATTTTAATTGAGAATTTGACATTGGATCTGTATGACTTAACCAAATATTTATCCATAAAATTAAGACCAATAAAATATCACAATTGTTATAAGAAATTAGTTACGTATTAAATGTAATTATCTATAAAAATATTTAATAATTTAATAATACGCTATAAAAAAGAGTTCCAATTTTTAGATGTACTAAATAATTAAAAATAAGATTATTTATAAAAAAAAAAAACTAGATGTATGATGTGATTTATAATTTAGTACTCACTCTGTCCCATACAGATAGTCCTCTAGTCATTTTCACACAGATTAAGGAAAAAATGGAATATAAAATATTAATTTCACTCTTAAAAAATAAAGTAGACTATCTTTTTGAGACGGACAAAAAAGAAATAGTGGACTATCTTTGTAGGACAGAGAGAGTATTATCTAGTAATAAAATTTCGATATAATTTTTAACTAAAAATTTTACTTTTGATATGTATAACTGAACACAAATATTTATTTGTAAGATTGAAAACGTTAGAAGAACACATTTTTTTTTTTAATGAAAAGAGAGGTTTTGACACCAAAAAGTCAAATATAAATAAGTAAAATCTAACAAATTATCATTCTTATATCATAAAAAATAACAAACAACTTCTCGGTAAAAGCAAAATTTAAAAAAATAATAATTGTAATTTCTTGTTTTTATTATTTTTATACAATGTGATATACAATTTCATCAAATATATATACTGACTGATAAATAATATGTTTTTTCTTCACTCAATGGCCAAAACTATTAACATATCTATCCAACTCAAAACTATTCTAAATAGCCCAATATTAGTTAACACATTGTAACACCAACGGAGAAATTTAGAACATAATATAAATAGACTATTAACAAATCCTTTTATTAGTCCAAAATAATTTTGCATTCCATATTGTTTTCGAAGCTTTCTCTACAATATTATTGTTTTAATATTTTTTTTTCAGAAATCCAAATCTATGTTCAACGACTCAAAATATCACAAGTCTTGAAGAAAGAGTAGTGTCAATCCTTTTTACTTTTTCAAAAAATAATTTACAAATTTTTATTTTCAACTGATTTGTAATATTAATAACTAATAAGCATTACCACCACACCAGAAATTTTGAATCATAAAACGTGATAAATAGAAGGTGGAGGGGAGCGATCATGTTAAACAATATACATTTTTTCAAAGAAATAATCATTTAATTGAATCTTTTATTATTGTGTATATCTTCATAATAATTATATATAATAGAAATGAAAGATGTTGTATATAGGGAAATGGAAGAAAAAAAAAAGGATATAGAAAACAAAAATGAATAATCAGATTTTGAAAAACGGGAAAAGAAATGAAACAAATTCTGAAAAAAAAGCAAAAGGCAAAAAAAAAAGAAAAGAAAATAATTGGCTTTCTAGTGTAATTAGGAGGCGGAAAATAGAAGCCATGTAAACACAATAAATATTGAAGACTGTAAGTAGACGTCAGCGATTTTAAAAATAATAAATAAATACTGAAGGCCCAACTATTTTTGATGTGGGTTTTGAAGTTAATTATTGGATGAGGGATATGAGTAGTGTGAACATAATAAATATTGAAGTCCCCAAAAATTGGAAAAATAAATAAATAAATAAATAAAATCTACACATAGTACAAGAGTTTTGGAGTGAAACAGTGAAGTTGATTGGGGTTGACTCAGCTACTTTTACATATTACTCGTATTTACCTGTGCGATGCACGGCAATTTATTATTATTATTATGAGTGATTCTAAAAGAAAAATTATGATGTTCTAATGTTCACGTAATAAAATAATTTGCTCATAGATAAAATAATATATTAATATAATATTAATGACAAATATTCAACTTTGAAAGAGTAACGTAACTAATTTAAATTTTGGAAATCTTCTTTAAAAACTACATTCATAGTCAAATTTGTTGGTTCCCCGTGTTCATCGTAAATTATTATTTTCAATCCAGCATGATTGGTAATTCGAGAGATATCTATATAGAATTGTCCATCACTGAAGATTGATTTTTTCAAATAAAAAATAACATGCGAAAGAGATTGACTTTGATTCGTGTTAATAGTAATAGCATATAAGACAATCGAAGGGAATTGTCTTTGTTGCAACTTAAAAGGTAATCTCGAGTCTAACGGAATTAAAATCATTCTTGAAATAAAAACTTTATGCTCAACATTACTTTTTGAAATACCTTCAAAATATCAACGTTCAAAAAAATTGAATATTCAATAAAACTGTGCAACGGTAATTTGTTCGAGGAGTATCTAACTGAAAATACCGAATGTTATTTTCAGCTTGGGAATAAAATTGATTTAAAATATTATATTGAGGACAAATAACTTATAACATATATAATAACAAACATAGATATGCTATATGTTTTGTTATGGGCATTTAGCTAAAAAATTTGAGTCCATATTTATCAAAACACAAGAAAAAAAATTCTTTCAATTAGCCTTATCGAACACAATAATAATATAATATTTATATCAACTATTTAAATGATACGATTCAATAAACATTGTTAAAAAAATATTGGTATTTGTTTAGTGTTGAATTGTTATTTTTACTCATTAGATTTTGAATTATATTACATAATTTAATTCAATAATATAATAATTTTTTTTGTAATTCAATAATATAATAATATTTTTGTTTTCAAAATTAATTCTATTAATACACTTACACTCTGTTTGTTAAATTTTTTTGTTTAAAAACATTTTTTTTTATATTTTCTAAATAAAATGTGTAGTTAAAAATGGAGAGGGAAAATGTGTGTGTTTAAAAAGTGATTTGAAGAATTGTGTAGGAAAAAAATATGTTTGCCAAACGGATGCTTACTTACCATCACTATTATGCCATGTTGGGTATAATTTAAAGAAAGACGAAGGCCCTGTTCTCTTTATTGTTTTTAGGTCGTTTTCTGTTTTTATTTTTGAAAACACAAAAAATGCGTTTTCCTTACCATTTTTGGAAATGCATTTTGAAAAAAAAAAAAAAAAAATGTACACAAAATGCAAAATGCCCAAAACTTCATTTTTTGCGTTTTAAGTGTATTTCAAAAAAAAGTGTTCAAAACGTGAAAAACGTGTTTTCGGGATTTTTTTTTTTTTTTTAATTATCCTACCTTGAAATTAAGTCTAAATAAAGTGTTTTTTTTTATTATTATTTTTTTTTCTTGGAGAATTATTTTAACTTGGAACCTAAGTCTAAAATAAAGTTTTATTGAATTCAATATCAATATTAAAAAAAATTAAGTGAGAATTCTTGTTGTTATATTTCAAAAAATACCTTGATAAATGGACTCTAGTGATTTTGAAAGAACTTGTATTTTCTGAATTTTATTAGAACTAGAGCTTTCTCAAATCCAAAATCTGACTAAGCTGTGTTAGTATAGACTCTTGGTGCTCACATTAGTGTGTTGTAGGTAACCATATTTTCAGTGTATTGTAAAAGGAAATTTGAGTTTGAGCTAGTAGTATTCTGCAAGTAAATTAATTAAAAATAGTTTAAATAATATTCTACAAAATTTCAAATATAACGTGTTTTTCAACTTTTTATATTCAAAAATATTTTTTTAGAAATGACAAATCAAACGCGTTTTCAGCAAATTTGAAAATAAAAATAGGAAATATAAAATATTTTCGAAAATGAAAATACAAAATAAAATATAAACAGAACGCTACTGAAACTTCTGTAACTTACATTTTAACTACATAATTTTCTTAAATTTCTATACCCTTCTTTTCGGTTCCAGTTTAATTCTCTTTTTCGTAAATTGTAGTAATTTATAAAATCTTATTATGTTCTTTTTAGAATAAAATGTGTGGTTAAAAAGTTTTTATCGAAAATGTATTTGATGAATTTTTTTTTCTTTGTTTATAAATAATAAATTTCACCACTCAAACTAAAATTTGTGGTTAAAATATGGTTTGAAAAATGTATATTTTAAAAGTTGTTTGTGGAATGCATTAAAATAAGAAGACAGCCTCAAAAAAACCAATAACTGGTTCCAGAAGCTTCACGCCCTCAGGCTTCACTCGTTTCTTTTTTTTACCCTAAAGAACTAAACATCCTCATTCTCTGCTCACAAACAAAGCATAGATGCCCTAAAGTGGCATACTGATAGATCGCCGCACTCACAAACTCATACAAATAAAATCCTCTCCTTTAAACAAAAGCCAACTTCACCTTCATAAAAAACCTATTCATCTCCAATTTCTCCTTTTTTTCCAAGTTTTTTTGCTCTACATTTTATTCTTCAAATCTAAACGTTATTATTTGCTGCTTTTTGGAAGATCCATAGTTGTTCTTGGCCAAATAGGTAAGGTTAATTAGCTTTGTATCCATATATATAGTAGATCGGTAAAAATTGGTGATATTTAAGTTATTTTGCAATTTTTTTTCAATTTTTCTCTATTACTCTAATGATTTAATTTGTGATTTTTGTAGATCTAGTGAAATTATATCATGAGAAAAAACGACGAAGCAGAGAAGAGTATGGCTTGTTCAATGGGTGCTCCTTATATCAAAGAGGAGCAGGGCCTAATAAACTGGGTATGCATTGAATTTTTTTTCCCCGAGTATAACTATAATGATTATTAGATAAATTCATGTTTTGTGTTCACCATTCACTGAAAAAAATTCTTTCAATTTTATTTTCAATCTTTTATTATTTTTAAAGATTTTCTACGTTTTTGTTCTTTTCTAACCATTGTTTTTTTTTTTTTCCTTGTTAGGTTTAATATCCTTTCGGGAGGTACCATACACGAAGTTCTTTGTTAGGTTTACTTGAGATCTTAAATGGTGAATTGTTAGGTTTACTTGAGATCTTAAATGCAATTGACATTCCAAATCAAATAAACACAGAATCACATAATAATAATTTCAAATGACAAAATAGGAAATCCTAAAAATATAGATACTTTCAACATGAACATATATAAATTAACAATTCTAAACAACAAATAGAAAAGAAGTCTAAAAAGTTACTCGCAATTGCTACTTCACCTTATACTGCTCGTCCACGTATAAGAGCTCTCCCAGTAACGTGCAATCTAGCAACAAACAAAAATCGAATATAAGGAAAATGGTGAATTGTTGAAGAATAAGGTGCAAATAGAGATGAGAGTATGCAGTCAAATGTAACCTTTTTATACAGTCTCAATATGAAAAAATGTTACCTGCCCCCTTTATGCAAGCTCCTTCATTTTCTTTTACCCATATAAGAGAGTCGCTCCATTCATTTCTTTTACATGGCTAATGATAATCAATCCTACAAAGAGAAATAAAAAAGAACTCGATTAGTGTTCATAAATGTTTCAAATTTTGTGCTTGTTTGAAAACATGAGCTTCAAAGTTCACTAGCAGGGGCATAAGTATGTATTTCTTTTTGTCAACTTTCCACATAAGTGTCCAAAAAGAATACTCCATCAATCATGGAATCACAATCAATACTCAAAAAAAAGTGAATGAAAAAAATTGAATTCATGCAGACTTACTTGAGATCTTAATGCAATTGACATTCCAAAATCAAATAAACACAGAAACACATAATAATAATTTCAAATGACAAAATAGGAAATCCTAAAAGTATAGATACATTCAACATGAATAGATATAGATTAACAATTCCAAATAACAAACAGAAAAGAAGTCTAAAAAGTTACCCGCAATTGTTACTTCACCTTATACTGCTCGTCCACCTATAAGAGCTCCCCCAGTAACGTGCAATCTAGCAACAAACAAAAACCGGATAAAAGGAAAATGGTGAATTGTTGAAGAATAAGGTGCAAATAGAGATGAGAGTATGCAGTCAAATGTAACCTTTTTAAACACAATCTCAATCTAAAAAAATGTTACCTGCCCCCTTTATGCAAGCAAACCTCAAATTCTTGAACGTTATAATCAAACTTCAGCACAAAACCAGCCAAAACCATGGTGTTTACAATCAACCCAATAAAACCCACAACGCCTTCAGCCATCTTCCGCAAGATTTGGCCGTGTGTTGCCCTCGAGAAAAATCCAAATTGTACTGGCGAGTAGAGGAAGCACAATCATTCGCAGATGTGTAAAAATATAGTTAAATAAAATGTAATCTCTCTTTAAACAGTAGAAATTAAAATCATAAAAACAAACAACAAAAGTAAAATAAACCTAAATAGAAATAACAGGGAGATTCGCTCCAACTTGAAGGACCTCACAGGGACAATGATCCAAACTGCGTCGTAAGAGAAATAACAGAGGCTAGAGCTTCAACCACAGAAGCAGGAGAGTGAGGTGTATCTAGTGCAGGACCTGGCGTCGACGACGGAGAGACAGAAACGGCGCTAGGGTAGAGTTTCGAGAGACACAAGCAGCACGATAAGGTAGAGTTTCGATAGAGAGATGTATGGAGAAATCTGAGGTTGAGTTGTATGTTTTATCCAAAACAAAAAACGACGTCGTTTCAGCTGGGCGAGATTTCTTGGGGGGGAAAATTGGACAGACACTCCTCCTATTATATATTAAATAGATATTATAAATAGATATAGAATATAGATTTATACAATTTCTCATATCATTTTTTAAACATTCACATTTTCTCTCTCCAATTTTTAATCACATATTTTATCTAGAAAATATAAATAAATCAAGAAAATTATTTACATTTCATTTAAATGGAGCCGAACAGAGCCTATAAACTGATATATTTATATTTTTGAGATAAAATATAATTAAAAAATAAAGAAAGAACAAGTTGGTTCAAAACGCGTACATATTTAAAAATAAGGGGAAAATGCATAATTGCAAACCTTTAAAGACCACTTTATAAAATTGACAAACTTTAAAAAATATTTTAAAAATTAGGTGAAAATAAATAAAAATAGGTAATTAATTATATTTTATTAATTAAATATGTTAAAATCACAATTACATACAATTTATGATCACAATAACAAATTAAAAATTTTATATTTCACAAATTATTTATCGGTTAAAAAATTTCAATTTAATCGACCACGACTTATTTCTCGGACACAAATAATAGAAGGAAGGCAAAAATATTGTTCGCATTGGAGGATGATGAATCAAACATAGTTTTATCTACCACTCACATTAAACAACATTGTATAACAATGACTATCATTACACAACGAAAACCTCCTAAGGATATCGTCAGTCCTCGTTTAAGTTCAATATTCTTGTGAATTTAAATCAGTTAGCCCCATGCAATTTTTTTTAAAAAAAAAAATGTATAGAAAACTAAGAATAAAATCATTAGGAAATGTTTTACCAAGAAAGCTATTTATTTCAAACACAATTCTTCCTAATGTCCCAAATATCCCAGAAGTTGATCAATGCTCATGCCAGAGCCAGAAATTTCTCCAATCCTGCAGTTAAATCCTTAACTGAGAATGACAATATCAAATATGATGAAGAAAATTAAGAAATTGTTCGTGCTGCTAATGACGAAATGTAAAGAAAATTGAAATTCCATGAGATGATTTAAAAATTACCAATAAGAGATAAATTAGCAAAAAAGTTGCTTAATTTAGTAGCGAAACAAGTTTGGAGAGTTTTGGTATAGAATCAGCACAACTATATGGCTCAAAACCTGGAGAAATTTTGACCACGAAAGCAATCTCACATATATTCTCCAGCGAGGTCAATTATTGGGTAATTGTCTCAAATTGTCAAAAATTTGGAGGAGTTTATTTATAATTGGAGAAAAAGTTTTATAATTCAAATAGAAAATATCATTTTTCTACATGTTACGTGTCCTTATGGAATGGAAATTGAGGTAATTAATTGTTAGAACTTAGTGATTTCTCTGCACCTGCATATCCTAGTGGTATTGGAAGTATGCATAGTTGGTTTTCATATCAAGCAATTGACGGTTGACCAAGGAAATCACTCTCCAACATGAATTAGGTAATAGTCACGAGGTGAATTAATATAAATATACGTATTATTTTCTTTTTGTTGTAACACATTGACTAAAAAGTTTTATAAGGAAAAATGTAGTCTAACATCTTGATTTTTCTTAGTTTTTTTGTGAGTTATACAAAGAAGTAAAAATTGATAGATGTAGTACAATTTTTTAATTCTTCCTACAATACTTAGGGGTTTTGGTGAGTGCAAAGTCTATATAATTGTAACAATTTATTATATAGTGAAAAAGTTTAGACGGTTCGTAAATTTTGTATTGTTTTATTTTCTTGTTTGCTCTTTTATTTCTTGAACATCAAAAGTTCATGTTGTTAATTAGAGAGGGAAATGATGTGCAATTCCTAACAGTGGTGCCGTTGCTGGGGAAATCAATATCTAATTCCCAACAAGTGGTATCAAAGCATCAGGTGGTTCGAGGATTTTTTGTAGCAAAAGAAAATATGTCTATTAAGTATAACATGGACAAATTTGATGGGAGAGTCGATTTTGACTTGTGGTAAGTGGAAGTCAAGGATGTATCGATTTAGACGGGACTGTAGAAAGCTTTGAAGAGAAAATCAACCTCGAATTCTAACAAAGAAATCGAATAAAGCAAGAGTGATAAAGATTGAGAAGATTTGGATTTGAAGGCTGCTAGCATGGTACGACTTTGTTTGGCCAAGAATGCTCTTGCAAATATTTATTGGATATCTGTTGCGAAGGAACTGTGGAAAAAATGGGAAGAGTTGTATCAGACGAAGAACTTGTCAAATAGGCTTTATCTGAAGGAACGGTTTCATTTTTTAAGAATAAATGCAGGTACAAAAATCTCAGACCATCTTAATGTTCTCCATGTGATTATTTTTGAACTGGAATTTATTGGAGTTGAAATTGATGACGAAGACAAAATATTAAGGCTCATCTAGTCTCTTCCATTCACGTTTCAGCATATTAAGTTGATTATGATGTACGAGAAGGAAACGGTGTATATTTAGAAGTTACAAATTGATTAGGTTAAAGTGACAGTTCATCTGAAAATGCTTTGCTTATAATTGAAAAGTGAAAGAGATGTAACTTCATAAAAAAGAAGGTAATGTTTTGGAATTGTGAGGAATATGTTCATTTGAGAAGAAATTATCCAAAAGGTGGATCAGACTCGGCTAACTGCTCGAACGTGGACAAACTCCTAGTGGGGGGGGGGGTGATGATGTACTTTACTAAGATGAGACATCCTTATGGCATGAAGCAAGTTGTCATGATAGATGATGTGTTCTTACTGGATGATACATGTGCTTGCACATGGGCATTGTTTTGGCATTCATGTAAGGTGTTTGGTGAAATCGATGTCGATGGTTGATGAGCTCTCAGGGGAAACCAAAAATTGAGAGTTACACCATAATATTTCAAATATGTTGTTTCGACATGAGCTAGTGAAAAGCTCGAAGTTTGTTGATAATTCTGAGTGATTATACTCATATGGTAGAGTATGTTAATTCTCTGGTTTGAGAATTGAGACCGTCAAAATATGTCAAAAGTTTACATATTTTTTTCAAGTATTGTGAACAAAAGAGATGATAGTATTTTGGCTCATTTTCGACAAGGTGGAAATTGTTGGTAATTGCTTCAAATTGCCAAAAAGTGGAGGATTTTATTTATGAGAAAAAGTTTTGTAATTCAAATAGTTGAGAATTATATCATTTTTCTACATGTTGCGTCCTTATGGAATGGAAATTGAGGTAATTAATTGTTAGAAGTGATTTTTCTGCATTGGCCTATCCTAGTGGTATTGGAAGTACGTACAGTTGGTTTGCATATCAAGCAATTTATGGTTGACCAAAGAAAGCACTCTCCAACATGAATTAGGTAATAGTTATGACTTGAATTAATATAAATACAAGTATTATTCTCTTTTGTTATAATAAATTGACTATAGAATTTTGTGAGTAAAAATATAGTCTAACATCTTGATTTTTCTTGATTTCTTTGTGAATTGTACAAAGAAGTAGAAATTAATAGATGTGGTAAAGCTTGATTATTTTTCCAACAATACTTGGGGGTTTGGTGAGTGTAAAGTCTATATAATTTTAACAATTTATTATATGATGAAAAAACTTTGACGGTCCATAAATTTTTCGTTGTTGTTTTATTTTCTTATTGATTTAATTATTTCTTGAATATTAAAAGTTCTTCTTAGGTTAATTAGAGAGGGAATTGATATATAATTCCCAACGCCAATTACATGCTTATCTTGTGTAGAGTAATTTTGTGGTGTGTCTAGCATATAAAAGAAGGAAGATTGGTTTTAAATTTTAATAGAGCAAGAAAAGAACATGTAATATATCTATATTACAAATTTGAGTTATAGAAAAAAATTAATGCCCTACCAATAGAAGTAAAAGAATATTTAGGTTGGTAATTATATAGAATTGAATAAAGAAGCAGGAAGATGACAAAAGCAATAGATGAAGAGTTGATATCTGGAATAATTTATTGACTTATTTTTCTGTACATTAAAAAAAAAAAAAAAATGAAGCAATTATTAGGTAGATACAAGCTTATTCAGCAAAAATACCATATCGTAACTTCAAAAAATGAGCTTGGAGCCCTGATAGCATCTACACTAACCAAAAAATGTTCATGCAAGTTTTGTAGATCGCCACCAATAGTGCAACAGAAACTGAATAATTGCAGGTTGAACTACTGATAAATTACTGATTGCATTTATCTATCTATCTATATTGAAAAAATAAATGGTTGAGACTCAAATATTAGAAGCGCGAGAACCAAGTTCCGATCTTCGTTGCAATTTGATTACTAACGTCACATCATGGAAAAATTCCCAGTTAGTACACTATTGAGCATTCCAGTTTGGAGATCCTACAGCCATTTTCCTCCAAACTTAGTTCTCCAACATTTTAATATGAATGAATCAAACTTGTCAGTTACTAGTAATGCCATTTAATTTCATCCTACATTAATACTTTCAAAATTGAAAAATTAATAAATATGGAACGTGCAATAAAATTCATCCATTGTAACCCAAATTGGGTAAATAATTTCATTGGACTTCCAAGATAACATGATGCCTAGTACCAACCGTAATGTAATTTTTATTCTCTTTCAAAATACTTCCCATAACGGCAACAATAAGAAAGCAATGCATTATTTGAGCAATTCATTTTCGATTAATAGTCGAATAAAAATTAGAATTTAATTTCCCAGCCTTAGTCCAAAATCGTGAAAACATCATTATTAAAATAAATAAATAAAGTTTCCAGCCCTGGTTACTCTATATTCAGCGTCACATTGTTCATTCACCTGGTATAAATGTAACAAACCTAACAACCTTAATTATTGTTGGATATTGGTAAAATAAATCGAGAATTGAAAATCGAACAAAGTGACTTCGTGTCGACTTCGACTAAATACTTAAAAGCTCGGCTCAATACGTTTAGGCAAAATTATCAATGAGGTATTTTTAGATGAAAGGTTGTATTTCATTAGAAAACCACCTTGGTATGCAGATATAGTCAATTATCTGGTAAGTAAAGTGATATCACTTGAATTCTCATATCAACAGAAAAGATGCCGATGCACAATGCTAAATTCTATCTTTGGGACGAACCTTTCGTATAGAGGAGAGGTCCAGACCAAATTATTAGAAGATGCATACCATATGATGAAATGAAACCAACTCTTTCGCGTGTGCATGCCTCAGCTTATGGTGGTAATTTTAGTCCAACTAAGACAGCAGCTAAGGTTCATCAATGTGGATTTTACTGACCTAAATTGTTCGAAGATGCCCATAGTTTTTGTCGTTCATGTGACAAATGTCAAAGAATGGGAAACATTTCATCTTTTCATGAGATGCCACTAAATAACATTCTAGAGATCGAGTTATTTGATGTTTAGGGCATAGACTTCATGGGACCATTCCCATCATCATACTCGAACAAATACACATTAGTGGCAGTTGACTATGTTTCAAAATGGGTAGTGGCACAAGCATTGCCAACTAATGATGACAAAGTCGTAATTAGTTTTGTCAAGAAAAACATTTTCAATGGGTATGGGACACCTAGAGTAATAATTAGTGATGGTGGAACTCATTTTTGTAATTCTGCCTTCAAGTCAGTGTTGAGAAAATAATGAGTTCAACATAGTGTATCTACCCCCATATCATCCACAAACAAGTGGGCAGGTGGAGACATCTAAAAGACAGTTAAAGAGAATTCTCAAATTAACTGCGAACTCTCAAAATTGCAAAAGTTTTCCGTTATAGAACAATTTAAATCCATCACCCAATTAAGGGTAACTTCAAGGTAAATGGTCAAAGAGTCAAACATTATGTCGAGGACTTTCCAACAACAAAGTCCACACTCGATATCACACTTGCATAGTTATTGACTCCATAAGTTGGACTTTGGACTATAAATGGAGCACTTATTGGGAGACAACCCAATTTTCTATCCATTTTATTTATTTTTGCTTTATTTACAGCTTTACATTTATTTTTAGGTATTTCTTGCATTTTTAAGTGATTGAAGTTAGCATCACTAGCACCTTGCACCACATGAGTTGTTTGATAAGTTGATAGTCCAAATTATGTGCACCATAACATATCTTTGACACATTCTGGTCTAAAGCATAGAAAATGGGTCTTGATGCATTTGAGGTCACTATGATAACATAATGGTATCATATTCTCTGGAAGTATAAATTGCTATGCATGGTTGAATTTCAAGTTATGCATCATCATCACTAGCACACACAGGAGTCTAGCACAAGTTTTTCATGATCTCATTGTATCAAAATCATGTCCCAAGTCACATTCAATTCTTGGATTAAGGTGAGTATTGGACACTTGATGGAATTTATTCATAAAATCATTCTTATGCTTTTCTTATGAAAGTTTAGGATTGTAAATTGATTGATGTGGGTTTAGACCAGAATAGGAGTTGTGAATTGTTGATTATAGGTGACAAAATTTTGGAATACTTCATGTTTCTAAATCTATCCATTCTCATTCTTCATCATGCACACTAAGTGTTTGCTAAAATGATACAATGAGTTTTTCTGCGAGTTTTTGCAAATATTTTTGAACGATCACCTTACATACATGGTATACATTAAATGTGTATAATTATTTAATGGCTTACACTTGTTTAATGCATAAAACTTGAATTGGCCATCATAGGCATCACAAAACACTCACTACAAGGTTACCTCATGCTCATTGCACCAAAAACAGCTTCAGATCCCTACTGATCTACATCTTTTGATGAACCTAATGAATTCCAAATGCTCTGAATTTTTAATATGTTATAGACCATGTTATGTACTTTTACATACCCGAAGATGGCTTGGAAAAATTTCTATTTTTCAAGGTGAAGTCGGGGCTTGAATATAGGTGGTCGATCATGTTTGAAAATTTATATTTTTGCTATGTTTCAGTTGGGATTGTTGGTGTTGACCTGTTTCAATTTATTAACGGTATTTATGCTTTTAATCTTGTTTATTTATTATTTGTGAGGAACACACCATCAGTATCACCTCAAATCAAGCTTGGAAATACTATAAACAGGTCGAAATCATCCAAGTGGATTAAAAAAATGCTTCAAGTTAGCACATCGCTCCTCTAAACCTAGGAAGTACCTAACTCCTATTTTATGTATTTTTATTAATTAATATATCTTTTCTTTTTACATTGAGGTTAATGTAACTTTCTAGTTTGGGGAGTGGTATCTCATTTATTCACTTTGTTCATTTGATACCTTGTTTTAGGGGTTAAAAAAATTGAAAAACATTAAAACTCATATTGATTTATTTATCATCTATGATGTAGTTTGAATTGATATGGTGCTTTGAAATAGATTGTTGGACGACATTTGACCTTGAGTTTATTTATCCATATTAGACTTGACTAAAATTGATCGCATAGCCATATTGAATTAGTACTTGCGTGGAAATATGCTTGACATATGTGGGGTAATGTCATGTGATTTGAAATAGGAATGACTGCTAATCCTTAACCTTAAGTGATTAGATCTTGATCCTAAAATTAGAACCAAACTACTCAAGGAGTAGTTTGGGTGGTGGAAATGCTAGTATAGGTGTGCATGGATGGGTTGAGGGTTTAAAGTTCTAGGTTCTGTGTCTTTGATTGAAGGGGATTTGGTCAATAAATATAAGTCAGCAAAAAAAAGTCTCATTCTTCTCTTCCCTTTGTGACTCTAGTAAATAAGCTTTTAAGGGTCTTTAAAACTTGGTACCCTAAATTGTTATCAACCTAAAGCTTGTTACATGGGTCACATAAAAAGCTTAAGGGAGAGATGACTTATACATATGATGCTAAAACATCTTTAACTTTTATTTGTCATCTTTGTGACTTAGGTAATTAAGTCTTTAAGGATTCTCTAAATCTGGTGCCCTAAAATCATCTGACTTCAGAGTCACCGATCCAAAACTCGCTACAGGACTCACATAGGAAGCAAATAAGAAAAGTATTGCACAAAGTAAAAAACATGGACATTGTTTAAAAAAAGATTCCTTTCTCCAAACTCCGTAATAAGGTCACATTATGCAACACAAACCCATTTACTCCGCAATTTAGACAAAAATGGAATTGTGATGCTGGGATCTAGGGTAGAGACGGGTAAAGAAAAAGTACTTGGTATAAACTATGAGACCATAATCTTGGAAACGAGAGTTGTGAGTTTAGGAACTGATATCTAATTCTGTCTGCCTTTGTGCGGAAGAATGCTATGAATGAATATTTAGAAATCACATGAATAGCAGGAACCTCGGGATATGAGAGAAAAGTATAAGGTTGTGATCAACATTGAGAGTATTAAGGAAATCAAAAGAAATCATTGATCAACCACATGAGATTTGGGCTTGCTTGTGCATGATGAGTTACATTATGCTAGGTATGTTTTTATGCAAGTATGCGTTTGATTTTGGCTATTCACACTCACACTTGGAAAGTCGAGTATAAAATAAGTGAAAATAATTTCTATGTTGTTCAGTTCCCTTTTTTTTGAAGTATTTTTTTTATTTGAGTCTAAGACAATATGATAAATGAATTAACAATTGAAAAAAGGGTTTGTTATTCAGTTATTTTGACAAATCTTTATTTTAGTTTTGTTTTGTTTTGTTCGAGGATGAACAAATATTCTAGTTTGGGGGTTTTGATAAGTGTATTTTGTATACTTATTTATTTTTCAAAATCAAGAAATTATAATGTCATTCATGAATAATTTTTACTAAATTTATGTTTATTTGTTTGAATTTCATAAAACATTCCAAAATCAAGAGAAATGAGCAATTGATGGAAATTACGAGCAATTGGATGTCAAATGAAGCTAAAATCACGCAAAAGGAGTTGATGAAGTCAATTGAGGTGCAAAAGTGGAAGAAGAAAGAAGTTCGAGGTTAAATTGAATAAGAAAAGAGTTAATTGAACAGAAACAGAAATTTAAGGACAAAAGCGCTTCAATCAGAAGATGAAGGACCTGTGCCGCAAATTAAAGGGGATGACCAACTTAAATGAAGAAGAAATTTGAAAATTGCATCAGACGGTTGAACTGTGCAGTCACATGACTCGACACACTCGTGGTTGCATGATGGGACGTAAATTGGGAAAAACCTATTTTTCTAAAACCACGCAGCAGTATGAAGTTTTCCTGCGCGGGCCGAAGTGGGCCCAAAAATCCAATTTTTCAACCTAAACTCTCTTTATTTAACTGAGTTTTCTTCCATAATTAGATAGACCTAGACACGAGGCACGAAAATCGCAAACCCTAGGTGCCTCCATCTAATTCCTCTCAAAATCATCCAATTCAAAGGAGAAGAAGCAAGGATATGTGGAGATAATCAAGGCTTGGGTGGATTCTTGGTTAAGAATATGCTTAATGTTCAATCTTCTCAATTCTGGGTTTTGTTTACATTATTTATTGTTTTTTTTCCAAGAACATGAGTAGTTAGATTTAATTTCGGGATTAGTGATGTAGATTTAATATTTCTTGTTTAAATTCAATTCTCAAGTTGGGATTTTTATTGTTTTATGTATTGATTTTACTATTGATTTAATGCACGAATTAATTAGCTACAACTTCATGTAATTTGTGGTTGTTTTCATAATCCGAGATGTGAGTTAACAACTAGACCAAGTAGTTAAATTCGACAATTTCAACAAAAAAGATAGAGATATGAATTTGTGTTTTGCATGTGATCAATAATGAATTCCTGAGAGATTTTATGCATTTGACTAATAAGAACTCTGATCCTCTGTAGAGATGTACGATCGATTTAATTAAATAGGCATAATTTGAACTCGAGAGTGATAAATTAGATACATACATGAATTCGATCAAATACTATTTTAGGAAACAACTTAAGATGTGAAGTTAAGCTAGAATATTTCTTCAAAATCATTAGTCCTGATATTCATTTAATTGTTTGAAAAACATCTATTCTTTTATTTTTATTGTTCTTTGCAATTAGTTTTAATTTTCTATTTCTTTTAGTTATTAGAATTGGTTGTTTCATTAAACTTTCTATTTATTGTTTATTTTGGATTCCTTTGGAATTTTATTAACTATTAACTTAGTTAGTTTTGCTTTAGTCTAGGAATTTTCTTGATCAAAGTAGATCGATAGCAAATAAATAGTCCTTATGGGATTGACAACACAGAATCTAAAGTTCACATTATTACTTGTTACCGATATCGTACACTTGCGATACTCAAACACAATACTACTATCATATGCTAAAGTCCTTTCTCCTATAATTATATTTAATTCTTCAATTTTTCTTTTAAATCACTTACCAAACTTTATCTAGATTTTAAAAATTATAATAAATTCTCTAAAGTCTGTAAATGACTAATGTTGTATTACTAAATCTAAAAATCTATAATGTTCTCCTAATTCTTCTCTTATAAATTTTAATTGTATATTTGTTTCTCTACTTAGATCTTTAAATTCTTCTAAGATTACAGGACTTGAGCTAATTAAAGGTTCTATATTCATAAACAAATTACCTAAAACAATATAACTTAAACAATAAGTAAGCATGTATAAATAAGCATGAAAATAATCTCAGGTAATTAAAACTTTAATAATAAAAGAGATATATAATCCACTATAAATAATTAACAATACTTCTTTCTATATATGGATTCATCACGCTTCTTCTTAAATCTGATTTTAAAAGGTTTTTGACCAAATTCTCTGTAATTATTTTTTAAGTATCAAAAACACTTCTCCTTAGGGGACCGTTGCTGCTCGAAAGACTTGTGCATTAATGGATACTCGAAAGACTCACTCCAATACTTTTTATTTAACACTTAAAAAAACACTTCAAAGAGGTTAAGCACAATCCGGTTTCGTTTCCTACCTTTGGATGTACTATTTTAACAATTTTTTTTTATAAATAATTAACTTATAGATTCATATATAAATAGAGTATTACTAACTATTTATTTGATTCATATATATATATATATATAGTTGGAGTTTAGTTACTCATACCTTCTTTTAGTTGCTTCAGAATTAGTTTAACAAAATGAAATTTGAACTGGGAATGAAAAGAAAGACAATAGATGGAGAGAAAATAGATTTTTATTGATATGATTTCGGTTGCCTTACAATGAGGAGAGGCTCCTATTCTTGCAGTAGCTAAAAGATAAGTGTAGGGACAACATAAGATTCCCAACTTTTACATTTATTATGGACTACAATAAAAGTAGATAAAGTAAAGATAAGATTACAATAGTTTCTACTCCTTTTTCTAAAGTTTCACATGTTTTTGGACCCCTATTCATTCAATAATTTATGTCAGATAAGGTAAGTCTCGTCTTTATTGTAGTTGAGTTGATCCCCACAGCTTTTACACTTGTGGCCTGTATCTACTTCCATTAATTGATATAGATAATCATACACTTCTAGAATTAGATCTAATTGTTGATTAGTATAGTCTCGGCATATTCCTTTAATTTTCATAATTGGCTACAATTCTGCTTAACTCTTGCAATGTTGTAGATCAATAGTTTATCACCATTAGATTCGTATACCCAAACATTTGTTTGTGTAAGAGTATCTCTAACTTATGTATACATGACTCTGAATCTCAAAGTCCTTTTTTTCTGGAATAGCTTGGATTTGCTCTTCTTTGTTAAATGATTTAATCTCTGGTTCTCCAAAGATAGATTTGCTAGTTACTCTCAATTTTATAATATGTTCTTCTTTTAGATAAATTTCATCAATAAATACTGGGATGGATGAGTAAATCCTGACATAGATTTTTTCTACTTTGGTTATTCCAAAGTATGTTTTGACTATTGCTTTGATAGGATTAGGTAGTAGTGATATTCCTTCATATCATTGCTAGGGTAGTTGCACTGAATAAGTCCTTGGTCAAACAATCCTCTAACTGCTCTTGGTTATGCTCCTCGTACTATAATTCCTTTGTTGATTTTTTGGTGGTAAATTGTTCTTAGACAGTCTCCTTATTTTAATATCTTGTTTAGGTACTCCACATACGTCAAGTATTTTTTGTAGTTTCTTCATGGTCTTCTCCTATTCTGATAGTTCTTTTCCTATCACTATTGGTTTCTTTATAGCTTTTAAAAAAGTCTCCTTAGATGGTACAGTAGATTTGCCAATAACTTTTTCTTTGAAAGATGAACTTCCAATAATTGATCAATTTAATACTTCTTCCTCAATGGGAAGCCTTATAGATAATTTCTTTAATAGAGAGGATTGAGATACTTCTTTGTACATTTCTTCAAGAGAATTAATCCTTGATTTGTAAAAAGATAATTCATTATTAATTTGTACGATTTGTGCCATACAAGTTTTCACATAGTTGAATAGATTTGTATAGTTAATGTTCATTTGACTCATAACAAAATTGAGTTCTTCTATTTTTTATGTAGTTAGTTCCTCCATACCTGGATAGATAATCTGCATACATTGTCAGTACCTTTTATATGAATAATTTCAAAATCATAATGACTAAGTTATACCTACTGTCTTATTAACCTTTTGTTAGCAGTAGTTTGATCAATTTCTTTAGTTAACCAATACTTAACTTGAGTATTGTTAGTTTTATTTTTGAACTTGTAGAAACAATAAATAATTCAAATTTCTCAATAGCAAATTTAATAGATAATAATTCTTTTTCATTATTATGATAATTAATTTTAGATGGAGTAAAACTACCACTAGTATATTCTTTCCTCATCCTCTTTTGAGTAAATGTATTCAAGTATTGATCCCCATCTTGTTTCACATGCATCGATTTCTATTATCCATTCACATTATTCCTTAAGTAATTCTTGAAAATTTGAGGTTTTCTAACTTTTAATAATGGACTGTCACGGATGTGTCTGGACAGTAACCAGTTAACAGTAATTCGTTAAGTTTGTTTAGCGCAGTACCAGATGAATCTTGCTCAGGCAGATTCGTCTGGATAGTAAAACGTAAACAATCAGAATAAATTGTGCAGAATAGTAAATAGACAAGAACACAATAATTTGAGCGTAACGTGAAAAAAAATCCTAACAGGGAAAACCCACGGTTCGCATCCTGCGAACAAAAACAAATCACTATATAAGAAAAGAGTTTACAAAGATCAATCTAAACTACAGGATAAATATACGCATAGACTTTATCAAACATCCAAGAAATAGATCACTTCCTGATCCTTCTGTGGCATGTAATGTGAGCTGGCGTCCCACTACTCTTCAGTATTTTTCCTTGATTCTGCAACACTTTTCAACAACACGAACTCCCGTTCGATCTTGATTCAAACCTCCCGTTTGATCTTCACGCTGAAATTCTTTCCTCCTCTAAGTGATTGAATCCTCCTCCGGGAGTATTGAAGTCACAACAAAATTGAAGCTTTAATTATATTTGCACCATACAAAAATCAAGCTTCAAGACTTCGAAAGTGGACGTGTATTTTTGTAAGCACCACACGGATTTTTGATTCTACACGTCACACAAAAAACGTCCCGTTTTTCTTCTCTTTATAGTGTAATTAGGTTTTCTTGATTCCCAAGTTTTTCTTATTGCATAAGATCTCTACTACCTGCAAAACATGGTAGAGATAATTAGTAAAAGGTAAGATAGTTATCCTTAAATAAATCTTACCATGAATAATGATAATGATAAATCATATACGATCTTACCATTTATCAATCAAGTGATAAACCTTGATATTTATCACCATATTTTCGGCCCCTATGAATATTCTTCACAATCAAGATTTTCGACCTTATAAACTTACCATATGCAAAGATAAGATTAAAAATATTCTTGATCATATCAAGAAGATACTTACCATATCTTGAATAAGCTTGAGTATCAAGAATAAACACAAAATATATCACAAGATAATCACATCAATATTTCGAGATTATGATCAATATTTTCGAGATTATGATCAAATCAATATCACTATTTTCTTGATCATTATCTTTCCAAAAATATTTTTCTCGAAAATAAATATTTGCATAATTTAATTAAACTTAATAAATTACTAAATACACGTATTTAGTAATTAAATTAAGTTTCATTAAATTACACATTCGTGAAAAATAGGAAATGTCAATAATATAAAATTAACAATTCTAATTCTTGTAAATCTTTCCAAAGATCTATAATTTTTTGTATTTCTTCTTCGTCTTTGGACCATGAGGTCCATCTAGCTTTTCCTTTTTTTTTTTTTTTGTAAAGGAATTAAGCCCCTGCTTGATGGAGATTAAAATCAGGTTTTTAACAGATTTCAATAAAAGTTAATGAGATCTGTGGGTAAAAAAGTTGTAGGGCTTATGAAATATGCGATTATAATTAATTGTTGATTTTGATTTTGATAAAAATCTAAAACAAACAAGGGCTAAATGTTTTGATAGGTTGGGTATATACTTTTTAGTCTAGTTTACAAGACTTAAAAGCTTTGTAATTGTGTTTTATCTTTTATATAATTATCAAATTCCTTTTTTTATATCTATATATTTTGGAGTTTAATTCCTTCTTGACTAATATCCTAAAAATTATACTCTATCTAGCTATTTCCATTTTTATAACTAATAATATAATACCATTATTTTTTACAATATCTATAAAAATGTTAAGATGCTTGATATGATCTTGTCTTGTTTTTTAATAAATAAGATCATCAATATATACTGTAATAAAATGATAATAATTTTAAATATTTTATCCATATATCTTTAGAATTCTCCTGGGTTATTTTTAAATCTAAATGGTAAAACATTCCACTCATAACATCTTTGAGATAAAATAAAAATTGTTAAATGTCTAGATTCTTCAGTTAACATAATATTGTAAAATCCTGATTTTAAAACAAATTTAGAGAAATACATCTTTCCTCTAATTTGGTTAAATATTACTTCTTGGTTTGAAATTGGATAACTCATTTCTCTTGTATAAGTATTTAATCTTTTATAATTAATTATCATTCTAGATTTTCCTCTTTTTTGTTCTGAATGTTTTACTATTATAAAGGCTAAACTACTATGTTTACTATTGGATTCTCTAATAAATTTATTTTCTAGCATTTCTTTTGCGTTTCAAACTTAAGTAATTCTTTTGGTGTATGTTTAATTGATTTTACACTAATAATCTTAGTATCATCTTCTAATATTATTTCCGTCAAAGGCTTATTCAAGTATCATTTTTCTAAAGGGTTATCTCCTGACAATTTTAATAATTCTTCTGTAATATTTTTTTATTACAATTTGGTCAAAAGATTCTTATACTAAGTTTATCCCACTAGTACAGAATGACTCATTTGCGTCGATTGTAATAGGCAATACGCATCGATTGTAGAGACGATGTATATGACGCAGACGCGTAAAGTCTTGAGTTTACGCATTAGTTGTAATATTACAACCAACGCCTAAAGTTGACTTTAGGCGTCTTTTTTTCTTTCTTTCGGGGGAAGCATCACATTTCTTTCATTCATTCCGTTGCAATAGAAATTCAATAATTCAAATATTGTAATTTATCCATCTACTAACTAAAAATCAACAATACAAAATTAAATCAATAACTAGTTGAAATACCCATACATATATACAAACACATCTATAATATAAATACCCATATATATATATATATATATATATATATATATATATATATATACACACACACACACACACAAAATTAACTAAATTAATTAATTAACACACATACACAGAGAAAATATATAAACATATATACATTATATATAATACATATATTTAAATATTATTTACATACACTATACATACATAAATATTATTACATATATTTACATACATTATATATACATATAGATAAAAACACATGTATGTAAAGAGAGAGGTGGGCCTCTTACGAGGTAGGAGGGAGGTGGTGGAGGCGCGCGACGGTGGAGGTGCTAGTCCGATGGTTCGGGTGAGAGAAAGAGACACTACAACAAAAACAACCTACAGCAACGCGCAAAAAATGTTGCAAAAGCCCTTTTGCAACGTTCAAGTGCACGTTGCAAATCGCAGTGTTGCCGTAGAGGGAAAGGATACGGCAACGTTTATTACGTGTTGCAAAAGGATGGATTGCGCGTTGCGGTACACCTTTGGCAACGTTCTCTGCGCGTTGCGATAGATCTTTGGCACATTCATTGCGCGTTGCCGTTGATACTTTTGGCAACGTTCATTGCGTGTTGCGGTAGACCTTTAGAAACGTTCTTTGCATGTTGCGGTAGATACTTTTTGCATCATTCGTTGTGCGTTTTCGTTGATACTTTTAGAAACACTCATTGCGCGTTGTCGTTGATCTTTAACATTTTTTTAAAAAATTTTTGTAAATAAATATAGATAATTCCATTGATAATCAACAAATTTCTCAAACATATATGGAATATGTAAAATATGAAACACGCGTGCTATAAAAATAAATCAACTATTCCACATATATTTTAATGCTTAACAAAAATTAAGGTACTTTGTCACTTACATTAAAACAAAATCTGCAATATAGGTTTTTCACCTATTTGATTGCACATCGAAAGTTTGACATTTACCATCCCTCTAAATTGCAAAAGTATCTCTAGCAGACCAGCAGCCATACAAAAAGGAGCTATCACCATTTTCAACACGAATCATCATTAAAGATGAGTACTTCCTTGACTTCTGAAATCTAGTTTTAACTGTGCCCATGACAAACCATCTTGTGAGAAACTACAAATTTGACTTTTACCTGCAGAGACATTATAAAAGTTTAATCATCAGGACTCCAACTGCACTGAATTCAAAAATGTAGAAATAAATCATAATAAATATTAAAATTATCATTTTCTATTGTAAAACTTTATAGAAATTTGGACAAAATCTCCCCAATAATTTGGACTTAGCCAACCTGTAGAGGGATATCACAACCACCATAATACTTTAAAACATCAAACTAAAAGCTCATTCATCATCAAATTACAATCAAATCAATCCAAAATCCATCCCTATCTCAACGTCAACAATAATCTAGAATCAATACTCATCACAATCAAATCATTTCAAAACTTAATCCACAACAATAGAAATTGAAATTCATCTGTAAATAAGTTTTACCTTCATCAAATTAGTCCAATACAGCTTTTAGGCCAAGCAACAGTATTTCCCACGGCTTCACTAAGCAATCGAAATTCATCTGTAAGTCTGTATAAGGCCAAATGACTCATGTACACTTCATCCACCCAAACCTTCCAACGAGCTCGTGCAAGTGGCATGTGATGCACCTTTACATTTGGGTCTGTTGTTGCAATCTTCCCTTCGGCAACAATTTCTTCCTCATCATAGTTGTACCAATGCAACAGTTGACACCTTGCATTCTTCATATATGTACCTCCTTGAACACCACTTTCTTGATGTGACTACAAATTAACAGTTAAATAAAGAAATTCCTTTTGAAGTTAAGACGCTACAATAATAATTTATATTAAATATAAAAAATTAAAATTTTAAAATACAATAACCTGAGGCGTATACACATGTGAACCCCTATCTTCGGCATTCTGTAAAATGACACAAACATTCAAAAAGTTGTTCACATTAAACATGTTATCATATCAATATAATGTAAATTGTTATACTTGTTGACATAGCCTGATTAATGCTTCAACCTTTTCTTCTAGCGATTCCATTTTTTCTGACTAAGTTTGTAATTTTTCTGACTGAGTCTGTAGTTTTTGTGACTGAGTTTGCAATTGATTCTCAAGTTCTTTCACTCTTCCAGTACTTTGAAATTGTATATCAAATTTTGATGGTGCAACTCCAAATCCAAGTCCCCTAACTCTTCCACGATTTTCAGGACCTAAAACTCGAGCAACAGCATCATCTCGGATGGAATTTCTGCCAGTGTATCAGAAATAGATTGTGCACAATCTTCTATCTTTTTCTGCATTTATGAATCTCATCTTTTATGCTAAAAAGTGATACATATAATAATGTAAATTTATTATTAAAAGAATGTACATAGATTTCTAACATACCGGAGTTTCGGAAACTACTTCATTTATTGGAGTTCCGTCCTTTCTTATATGTCCTTGAGTCCATACTTTGGTTCTTATCCCTTTTATATCTGGGTTGTTTTTCTCTGCAATAAAAAATCAACAATTATATGTATTAGCATTTGACAATTGAAGTAAAAATTAAAGATATGTTTGTAATTGTACCATTTCATGAGCCACACGTGGATAACCCTTTCGTCCCATAGTGTGGAGAAGCTTTTGATTATTTGTCATTCCGCTGAACTTGGAACTTATTTCCTATTCACAAAATAAAGAGTTATAAAAAACAATAATTAAACAAAAATGAACATTAGTATGCAAATATTACTTACGTTAAAGTCTTTGGAAAGCGTATCTTTAACAAATTTTTCCTATTCTTCTTCAAAGAGCACATTCTTTGGTCTAAGAAGGTTAATAGTATGTGCCCTATTCAAAGAAGATTTGACCTGACCTCGAATTTTTTTTCTAAGTCTGCATGAGTACATCCTCCAATACTTTCCCATACATTGAAATGTCATTTTTTTATGGCAATCATCCACATTGAACCTTTGCTGTATTTGTACACAAATATAATTTTACAACTTATTTGTACAAAAAATAATCTTAAATTTCAATTAAGAATCATACCTGTACAACACTCCAAAGTTCTTTTTTTTCTTATCCACTGAATGCCAATCTGTAAGTACAACAGGAACATGTTCTCGTACCATAGCTCCAACTATACTAGCAAATTTATCTGAGTTATTGCCAACCACTTGCCCGAATTCATTGAATTCAAGATCCATCTTCTAATAATTATTTCCCGTAATCATTTTCACTTGAGTTGGACCTATTTTTTTTTTTGGGAATATTTTCAACAGTTGATGGCGTGCTTTGCTCATTTACTATTGGAGTCGATATGGTATTTTCTTGCTCATTAGAAATTCTTACTCTGTCACTAGTCTCTTGAATTGCTGTTGCAGCAATAGCAGCTCTTCGTCGTTTAGAGATCTTGGCAGCTTTTTTAGTTAACTTTAAGAATGCAACATGAAAACAAAATGCAAATGTGTTTATTTTCGAAAATCAACAAATATAAAAGTAAAAGAAAACACAATTACCTCAGCTTTGTCCATCGTATTAAATAATAAGCTTCCTACTCTCAACTGGTTCGAAAGTTTGGAATGAAAATCTGCAACATCAAAAGAAATTAAGGTTAGAGATCTTAACAAAATTTAAATATTCAACATTTCATCACGATGTAAATACTTCCAAATATCGGAATATAAAAAGTACATTATGTACAAATAAAGTTTAAGAAGTTAACTTTTAAAACTATTACCAAAATACTGTATGCGTCACATAATACGCCTTCGACATCTATCCTTGCGTAGTTCTCATCATCATCATCATGGTTGTCTTCAAGTTGTGATATATCTAGTGAAATAGTTGGCTCATAAGTAGTATCTTCTTCCACATGTAATGCATACAAGTCTCTTGGTGGCGCTTGCAAAGCAACGTGCCAACTAGAAGTTTCATTCTTCCTAGAATAAAACAATTGTTTTGCTTGTGTTGCTAAAATGAATGGATCATTTTCAAATTATTTGTATCCCTCGTTAAGGTTGACCAAAGTGAACCCCTCTTTCTTTTTTATTCCATTCGTGATATTTGCTCAATCACACTTGAATATTGGAACGTGAAATGTATTGTAATCAAGCAATATAACATCGCGCAAAACTCCATAATAATGAACTTTCCCAAGTTGAGGTGCATTATCTTTTGCACTGGATCTACATATGGTTGTTGCTTTAACTAAAATGCCACTATTTTGACGAGACTTCTCTGCATCTTTAGTGTGAAAGCGAAGACCATTTATGATAAAACTAGAATACAACATGGATTGGCATCTTGGACCACGTGCAAGCCACTTTAAAGTGTTTGAAACATTGTCAATCAATAACAGAGCTTTAATCTGTTATTATTTTAAACATGTTAGAAGTAAAATAATAAATAACACAACTAGACAATGACTTTCTTGATATATGTTGAACCTTATCATCCAACCAGGAAGCAAAAGAGTCAATGTGCTTTTTATACAATAAAACCTCATTTCTTTCCAGTCGTTTATCAAAATTCTTGAGAACTATGCATCCTAAGGTAAAACACAATTTATCAAATGAAAATATGGTTGAATAAATTAAAATTTTCTCGAAGTATATTTTTAATAAACATACTTTATGTATGGTTGAACTTTTGCACTGTTTAGCAACACATAACGATGAGCAACTTTCAATATCTCATCAGATAGAATGAGTGATGTTCCTTTAGAAATTGTACGCCATACGACTAAGAAATCACTCTCATACTCTTCATTGCGTGCATGCTTGGAACCTATTTTAGATGCTTGTTTTATGTATTTGCTACAGAACATTGCATTTTCTTCAACAATATACCGTTCATCTATGCATCCTTCAGGACGTGCACGATTCATAACATACCCTTTCAACACTTTCATATACCAATACGAATGAAAAAATGTAAAAACATTGAAATCCAATTTGATAATGAATTTAACTTTTGAGAATAGCTTAAATGAAGATTACCTCTCAAATGGATGCATCCAACGATATTGTACTGGTCCACATATACATATTTCTCTCCCAAGGTGAATTGTCAAATGTACCATTACATCAAAAAATGAAGGCGGAAAATACCTTTCCAACGTGCATAATGTTTCAAAAACATCTTCTTCTAATTTTTAGACCTTATTCCTATTAACAACTCCTTGGAAAATCTCATTGAAAAATGAACACAATTTAAAAATAGAGTTCCTTGGTCCATTAGGTAAAAGTCCTCTTAAGGCAACTGATAACAATTGTTGCATTAATATATGATAATCATGAGACTTGAGACCATTAATCTTACATTCTTCCAGTGAAATGCGATTTCCAATATTTGATCCATAACCATCAGGTAATCTCAAGCTAGCAAGTCTTTTGCAAAAAAAATTGTTTTTCTGCTTTTGATAAAGTATGGGGAGCAGCGGGTAAGTAAAATCTATTTCCTCTACTCTCAGGATGTAAAGCATGCCTAATGTTCATAGCTTCCAAGTCGTTACGAGAGTTAATGTCATCTTTGGATTTTCCTTTCACATCCAAAAGTGTACTAATAATGCTCTCACAAATATTCTTTTTCACATGCATCACATCCAAATTATGACGTATAAGCAAGGTCTACAAATCAAACATAAGTGGTTTAATGATATATTACAAGTAACTAGAAGTATAAAATATAAATGATAGAAATATCAAAACATTTACCTTCCAATATGGTAGGTTGAAAAATATTGACTTTTTCTTCCAAGTTGCATTAGATTGAGTTGTATTCTTCTTCCTCTTTCGTTTACCACTTTTTCCCCAATCATTTGCAATTTTATCAACTTCAATAAAATCTTTTTCACCACTTTTTATCTTCGACCTAATACCTTTTTCAACATGTCCATTAAACCAACTCTTTTTCATGAGAAATGGATGATCCAAAGAAAGAAATCTTCTATGCCCCATGTATGCAAATTTCCTACCATGTGACAACCATAGTGAACATGTATTTTCACGACAAATAGGGCATGCAATTTTTCCCTTCACAGGCCATCCAGATATATTTCCATATGCAGGAAAGTCATGTATTGTCCATATTAGAATAGCTTTTAAATTGAATGTAGACTTTGTGACTGCATCATACATCTCAACCCCATCACTCCATAACAACATTAAGTCATCTACAAGTGGTGCCAAATAAACATCTATATCATTTACCAGGTTGTTTTGGCCCCGGGATCAATAAATTCAACATCAAACTTTCCTTTGACATGCATATGAGGGAGGCAAATTATATATAGTTAAGATCACTGGCCAACAACTGTATTTAGAGCATATATCTTTGAAAGGATTAAATCCATCAGTGGCAAGACCAAATCTAATATTTCGAGGATCTGATGCAAAATCTGGCCACCTTCTGTTTATCATTTTGCAACCCAATGAATCAACTGGATGCCTCATTTTACCATCTAAACTTTTATTATTTGAGTGCTATCTAAGTTGCGTTGACATCTCATCTATTCCAAACATCCTCCTAAGTCTGGGTATTATAGGAAAATAATGCAAGACTTTTGATGGAATTTTTTTTCTGAATTTTCTTAGTCCGTTGGTTAACTTTCCATCTTGAGCAACCACATTTTGGACATATTTCAGCATGCGCAAGATCTTTCCTATATAGACAACAATCATTTATGCAAGCATGTATTTTCTCATAGTCAAGATCAAATATATTGACAAGTTTTTTCATCTTATAAAGTGATTTAGGAAGTGTATTATTCTCTGGAAGCATGTCTTGAACAAGATTTATAATACCATCAAAACCACTATCTGATAAACCATGTGTAGCTTTATGCTTGAACGTAGCAATCGAAGCTGACATCTTCGTGAATGCCTTACAACCAGGATATAAAGGAGTTTCAGCATCATCAACTAAACTTTCAAACTCCTCTTCTCTTCCACCAATAGGGTTTTTAGGATCCACATCATGTTGTGCATAGAAGTCCCTAAACATCATATGCGATTAAGGTATTTCCACATCAACCAAATTTGGTTCACTTGGTTGTTCTCCATGAAATATCCAAACGACATATGTAGGATCCATACTCTTAATAACCAAATGTTCATACACCGTTTCATAATGGTGATGCTTTAGATTTCTACACTTAACACAAGGGCATTCTATCATTTTTGAATTTATATAGTCAGGGGCTAGCTCAACAAAATTTTGTGCTCCATCTCTATATTGTTCTGACAATCTACAAGTAAAATTTACTGAGTATAATTTTTTATTTTTGTAACTAGATTAATAGATGATCTAATTTTAGATGATAACCTTGATAATTGCAGCCATGTTTTGTCCATCATATACAAAGATATTATCCATCACTGAACAACTCAAAGATATTATCCATTAATCGAACATATAGATTCAAATTAAGAAATAAAATATGAGATATCAGCTCCTAAGAAAGTGTAGATCATAGACAAATCAAAATTCAAATGTCACATTTTCAAAATCAAATTCAAATGTCATTATCTAAATCAAATGACGCACTAACCTTGCTAGTCCCTGCAGACTTGTAGTTGCACAGTTATTTTGGAGTCTAGGAGTCAAGTTTAACTCAAGAATTTATCAAGCGTTAGCTACCCGTTTCGCAAGTTATCCTGACACAAAACATTATTTTGTTATTGGAATGCTAAATGCCACAGTTAGGGCTGCAAATGAATACAACAGTGTATATCAGCTTATTGGGATCGTTCCTCAAACCAAGTTTATCGTCTATATCTTTATGTTTCAAACAAAAAGGAGCATAAATACCGACATTTTGTTCATCAATCTTTGTACTCAAACCTGCATTATCCATAGTGCAGCAGATCGAATGAGAGCATGTTTGGCATTTATTTGGGACCCATAATAGGTGTGGACCAAAATGCTCAAAACTGTGAGGCCCACAGCTTATACAAGCAAAAAAAGTCCAACGTGGCCTAAATCCATTTACCTCCAAACAATAGTATACTCTAAAACGCGTGCAAACTGTAAACAAGAAAATTAGACAAGAAAAAATTCTATAGCATCTCAAGCTGCACCATAACTTTTGTCTAAAAGCGATACTCAATGACGTATTCAGATTTCCAATTTAATCGAGATAAACATCGTAAGCTAATCAAGCATGAGCTTTGAAAACATCCAGTCTGGTTGAGTTCAGCTCTTCTCCAACTATTCAACCTAATAATAACTAAGCCTCTTACTCGAACTTGGGAAGATACGAACATTGAGCATTCTACAAAATATTTTAGCAGCATTTTCCACCATATTCTCAGGGTGGAAATGGAGATGGGGGAAGTCTTTGATTCAGTAAGCAAATACGTTCAGAAGACAACCTGAGTATAGTTTAGAGGATTCTTCTGCAATTCAGTTATAATTAAATCTATCTCTTTCTTGGAGTCTCGCACGAGTTGGGCCTTTGCCTTCTCTCCCACAGAAAGTGATTACTAGAACTAACCTGAGTCGCGATTTGGGGGTCCTCAGTCGCGGTTTTGGGGTGCTGTGAATGGGGGTCCTGAGTTGCGATTTGGGGGTCCTGAGCCACGGTTTGCGGGTGCTGTGAACTGAGTCGCGATTTGGGGGTCCTCAGTCACGATTTGGAGGTTCCGTGAATGGGTGTCCTATGTCGCGATTTGGGGGTGGGGTGCTGTGAATGGGCGTCCTGCGTCGCGATTTGGGGGGGTGGGATGGTGACTAGGTTATCTGCTAGGGATGGCCGAGGGAGATGAGGTCGGGGAGAGTGTTTGCAAAGAGATGAGAAGTGAGACGTGTGGGTTGTATGGTTTAGGGGTAGGTTTTGATGATTAGAGATTTATAATTCAGTCTCAACCTTTGGTAAATGTGAAAATTTAGTCTTAAAATCTTTTTGCAACGCGCAGTGTGCGTTGCCAAAGGCTAAACTTATTGCAACGCCCACTGCGCGTTGCAAAAGACTATACGCGCATTTGCGCGTTGTAAAAGCCTAGCTTTTAGCAACGCGCATTGCGAAAGACTCTTTTGCAACGTGCGTTGCACGTTGTCAAATGTTGGGCTTTCACAACATGCAATGCGCGTTGCAAAAGGCTAAACTTATTGCAACATTTTATGAACGTTGCAAAAGCTTATTATTAGCAACATTCACTTACTGAATGTTGCTAAAGGTCAAATAAATGGATCAGTGGCAACATGCAACCACTAAATGTTGCCGTAGACCACTTTTAGCAACATTCAATTAACGAATGTTGCCGTTTGCATGTTGCAAAAAGCTTTTTTTCTTCTAGTGAGATAAATAGCGAGGGGAGGAATGTGGTGATGAGCGTTGCCATGGAAATGGAGGAATGGTGGTGGTGGTAGCGGCGGCAGCGTGCGGTGGTTTGGGTGAGAGAGAAATAAAGAGAGAGGCGGGAAGAGATCGAGTAGTGAAAAAAATAGAGATGATCTGTGAGTTTTGCTGATAAGTATATAAAGGAATATGGATCAATTCTTCAAGAACCAACGCGTAAAACCGGAGAATACGCGTATGTTGCAATATTACAACCGACGCGTAAAGTTTAAGGCTAAAGAATACGCGTCGGTTCTTGAAGAGCCGATGCATATTCTCCGATTTTACGTGTCGGATCTTCAGGAACTGACACGTATTCTCCAGTGTTACGCGTCGGTTCTTGAAGAATTGACTCGTAAAACCAGAGAATATGCTCGACGTGTATTCTTTAGGCTTAAACTTTACGCGTTGGTTGTAATATTACAACCAACACGTATTCTCCGATTATATTTACAAAAATGCCACCGTCCTTTTATAGGCGTCGTTTTACTTAAAACCGACATATATTCCTCATTTTTTTTGTCATTTCTGTACTAGTGTCCTATTTTTATTAGGCATAATTGTGTTGTTTGTATTATTTTTTATCTATCCTCACCACGATGAACTTCTATATATATATATATATATATATATATATATATATATGAAGGATTTTTCTCTAAAATAAGAATCATTAATCCTAATTTCTGTATGGTAATAAAGGGTAAATAAATGTATAACCTTTTCATCTATAGGCATAGGATAATATTGTTTTATAAAATTATTTCCTAGTAATATATCCCCTGGCATATCATCAAATTGATATACATAAGGTATTTGTAATTCATATGTTCCTATTTGTATTTTTATATTTCTTGCCACTTTAGTTATTAAATTTGCGCTTCAATCAAATCCTGCTATTCTAGTTCTTTCCTCATTATCTTTTTTTTTTAATCACTCTACATCTCTGGAGTTAGTACATTTTCTTTAAATATACTAGAAGATGCTCATGTGTCAAACAAGGCACGATAATTCCTACTGAGATGTTCATTATAGTTCATCTTAGTTAATATGTAAATATGTTCTCTTCCTCTTTATACGAGCTGACATTCCAAGAGAGCAGCGCTTAGCAAGTTGCACATTGACGGAGCTCAACATCTAGCTGCTGCGAGTATCAACTCGCTGACATCTATAGAGGGCATGATGAAGGCCATTGAGAGTAGGATGACTCAGGCTTCACCAAATCCATCTGCTGGACCTTCTCACCATTAGCAGCATGCGTGTCTCGAGAAGTATTTTGATCTTTTTGTGTGTACCTTACCTTACCTTATTTTTTATATATTTATGCTTACATTGAGGGCAATGTACTATTTTTTATAAGAACTGCTCTTTTATTTCTATTTTTTTAGATTATTATTATTCAAAAATATTGATTTGTTTGCTGCTTATGATGTAGTTCGATTTACTTATTTGTTTTAGTTGGAATTTTGGACAACTTGAGAACTTAAATTGTATGAAGTTATCATTTTTGTTATCCACTATGTTATAATATTGTATGTTATACGTATACAAGATTATATTTGAAACACCTCATTACACTAGAGTGTCTTCCATTTTTACACCTTCAAAGAAAAATGAATGTGTTCTGTAACTTGTTTATAAACAATATATTTTCTCAAACTGCTTTTTAATTACACACATGTTTAGAAATCACTTTTCAATCGCATCTTTTACTTCAAAAATATCAAATTCTTTGTTTATATTTTTTTACTAAACAAAGGCTTTAAAAACACAAAACAACCTCCATGTTATAGCCATAAATTTTTAATAAATTAAAATCAAGTTTCTATATAAAAATCGTATACTCTGTTTGGAAATAAATTTTTTCTTTATTAATAAAGAATATGATTTTTCGAGGTAAAATATGTGGTTGAAAATTATTTTGGATAATGTATGTGATAAAAAACTATTGTATAATAATTTAAAATCTCAAATGAGATTGTTATAATCCCAACCAAAATAATTATTTTTCTATACAATACTAACTTCTATAATCTCGCCAACTTTCTTTTTTCACTTACACGAGAAATTCAATCATTCAAATAAATTTGAGCCCACAAATTTTGTTTACTCGAGCATCCCCTAATATGGGATCATTCGATTTGTATAGCGTATAGGGTTGAGGGAACATGATCAGGCTGATATAGTGTGCAGTCTTTTCAAAATGAAGTTGGATCGTCTGATAAAAAACTTGTGACACAACAATGTGTAGTACGATCAAGTCGGATTAATGGCTCCTTAGCTTTTGAATTTTTTAGTGTGTGCATGTTCTTTCAGAATTAACACAGCCTTTCTATTATGCATTTATATTCATGTTGTCTAATTTATATTACCGTGTTTTTCAATGATGTACACTATTGAGACCTAGAAATGTGGATTATCACATGCTCATATGCTTCTTTGGCTGGAAGAATATACGAGCCATCCCACTGGAGATGATATTGATTGGGTCATTTCAGTTGAGATTCCTGAAGAGTCGAGTCATCCACACTATTATGCCACCGTTAGAGATTTCATGATGCATGGTCCATGTGGTTTTTTGTATGAAGCATTTCCCAAATAGTTCCTAAAAACACTGTTGTAGCTGATGATAGCTATCATGTGTACAAACTTAGAGATAATAGATGGATGTGAAGAAAAATGGTGTTGATCTTGAAAACATATATGTTGTTCCTCACAACCGCTATCTTTTGGTGAAGTACGGTGCTCACATAAATGTTGAACAGTGTAATCAATCAAGATCTTTAAATACCTCCCCAAATATATTCACAAGGGCCATGATCGCATCATTGTAAGCTTTTATCAAAGTGCTGATGATGGTTCGGATGGATGTGCTGATGAGAATATGATGTTCTATGACTATAGATATCTATTTTCCTATGAGGCTGCTTGGAGGATGTTCGGCTATGACATTCACTTCAGGGATACTTCTATTGAGAGATTGTATTTTCATCTTCATGACGAAAAGGGTATTTATTTTTTCCAGGGATGAGCAAATAGATATAGTTTGAACAAGCCGACCGATAAACATGGTATGTTTTTTGCATGGATGGAGACTAATAAGAAGTTCCTTGGTGATAGAGATTTGACTTACTCAGATTTTTGTATGAGGTTTGTTTGGGACAATAAGAAGAGAGAATGGAATCCACAACGACGTGGATTTTCAATGGCCAAATATATTATGTCCCTCATGGAAAATGAGAGATCTACTATTTGAATATTGTGTTGACTATAGTTTGAGGTCCGACCAATTATGATGATATTAAGTGTTTCAATGGCATTAGACATGAGATTTTTAGAGATGCATGCTATGCTCTAGGTGTGTTAGATGAAATGAGTACATTAATGGCATTATTGAGGAGATTCAAAACTATGTTTTGTTGGAGATTGAAAATACATTGCGTAGTAGTGGTAGGAGTTTTCGTGAATTCCCATCGATGCCATTTCTGTTTGTTGGTGATGATTCGTTATCTTGCAACAGACTTATTTATGATGAGTTGGTATATGATACAGCGTCTTTGGCTGACGAGCATCGGAGGTTCGTAGGAATCTTAACAGATGAGTAGAAGGATGTTTATGAAACCATTATAGAATCTGTTGACTTTGGCAAAGGTGGTGTATTCTTTCTATACGAATATGGATGTACTTGAAAGACTTTTGTATGGAAGATTCTTTATGCAACTGTACGGTCAAGAGGAGAGATAGATCTTAACATTGCTTCCATGGTATAGCTTCCCTTCTTTACCTGGTGGTTAGACTGCTCCTTTTAGATTTTCTATCACTCTGAGCCCCAATTAAATTTTGACATGCATTATTAAATAAGGGATCCCACTTGCAAAGTTGATATCGAGGACAAAGATTATAATATGGGATGAAGCACGTATGATGAATAAATACTACTTTGAAGCTCTTGACAGGAGTTTGAGAGACATTAATGTTGACAATCCCAATAGCTTTGAAGAACCATTTGGAGGAAATACAGTGGTTTTCAGTGGATATTTTAGAAAATTCTTCCAATTACTTCAAAAGGCATCAGGAAAGATATTGTTCGTGCAACAATTAATTCATCTTATTTATGGTAGCATTGCAAGGCCTTGCGGTTGACGAGAAATATGAGGCTGCAAAATGTGGGCTACAATGAGCAAAGTAATGACTTCACAACTGTTTTGATTAGATGTCAATCATCGGGGATGGCAAAGCCGGTGGAGACAATGATGGTCATGCTAAAGTGGAGATGACATCTTGATAAAATCAACAAGTGATCCGGTTCAATCAGTAGTTGAAAATACTAGGGATGGCAAAAAAAAAAAAAAAAACTCAACGGCTGGAACTCGTAGGGATCCAATCCCATTAGAGATGCCCTGCCCCGAAAAATTTGGTTCGTAGGGTGGGTCTGAGGCAAGTCCTCCACCCCGCGGACCTGCCAAAATTTTTTACTGTTTATTTTTTATCCTATTGAAAAAGAAAAAAATAATAATAAATAATTGAGAAATGTAAATGGGGCACAAAACGGGGCAGGAAGATTGACCCGCCTCAGACCTCTGAGATGCTCGCAGGTTTGGGGCGTGGCAAACTCAACCTGCCCTCGAATCCAGCACATTGTCATCCTTAGAAAGCGCATACCCCTCATTTTCAGGAAATGTTTTTGATGCATCATACTTGTAGGGGAGGGCAATACTTGCACTGAGAATTGATGACGTTGAAGTTGTAAATGAGTATACAGTCTCCATGATCTAGACTAAAGAAATGACTTACTTGAGTGTAGATGTTGTGTACATAACAGATGGAAGTGGTGTTTTCTTCGAAAATACATGAAATTGAATTTTTGAACATTATAAGATGTTTGGTATTCCAAACCATGAGTTGAAACTTAAAGTGGGAGTTCCGGTAATGCCGTTGAGGAATATTGATCACACACAAGGATTGTGCAACAAAACAAGGTTAATAACTACGAGACTTGAAGATCATGTTTTGGTCCTTTTGGAAGGTCAAATTTTATTTGGTAGAAATGCAGGTCACATGTTTTTCATTCATACGATTTCGTTGAGCCCTTCGAATTCTAGGATACCTGTTAAACTTCCAAAAAGAAAATTTCCATTGATCGTGTCCTATATCATGATTATCAATAAGAGTCAGGGATAATCATTTTCGTATGTAGATCTTCTTCTTAAAATGTCAGTGTTTACTCATGAATGATTTTATGTTGTGATTTCTAGGGTGACCGTCGTTCATATTGAAGATGTTCATTTGTGATAAGGAAGGAAGACCAATAAATTCAATAATAAATGTTGTATACAAAAAAGTTTTCTGAAATTTGTAGTAACATGAAACCAACATTTGATGATGTGATCTATTATTTTCTAATGTTATTATTCTGTCTAAGTTGTCATCTACTACCGCATCATTATATCTTTAGCTAGACATTGCTTCCCGTGCATCGCAAGAATGATTCAGTAGTAATTTCAAATTTCAAATGAAATTATCATAATCCCAACCACAATAATTATTGTTCATTATGACGCTAATTAATGTTACAAGTAGGACTCTAAGGACATCCTAATCCCCAATTTGACTTTTTCTCACCAACTTTGTAATCTCACCAACTTTCTCTTTTCACCTTCACGAGAAATTCAATCATTTAAATAAATTGGACCCCAACAAATTTTTCTTTACTCGAGCATCCCCAATCACCACAATTTCACTACAAGTTTGCTCATACTTTATGCATTAAGAAATGTACATTGAGCTGGAAGAATAGAATTAGATATTGGCAATATCAATTCCTAATATTTCCGCAATTGGGCCTCGATTTTACTTCATAACGAAGGCATTGAAGTCTTCAAAACAAATCTCAGTCGTCAGATTCAATCCAACCATTATTTCAGTCACCCTCCTCTTCTTTATATGCCCCACAACCTACCCCCAACATGCCATTTCAATTTTCTACCCAATTTCATTTTTTTTCTCTTAAGTTGGTTTTGAGTTTTAATTTTTGATGTGGGTTCAGTAAATCTTGAAATTTTATTAAGGATCCTTCAGAAAAGGGCAGTGGAAATGATGGGGTATGGTAACATGAACGATCAAGTGGCATTGCAGGAGGTGGCGACGGAGGGGTTAAAATCTATGGACCATTTAATCCGTCTGGTTTCTCACCAAGAACAAGAAAACATGCAAATCGACTGTACAGAAATCGCTAATTTAACTGTTTCTAAGTTTAAAAAGGTTATTTATATTCTAAACCGGTCTGGCCATGCCCGGTTCCGCCGTGCTCATGTTCAAACTACGCCATCAGAGGGATTTACTTTTGATGAAAATCATAATTTTGCTTATGCATCTAGTCAGATGCCTCAAGTTTTTGGGTCTTCTCAGCATCAGCCTCAGAAACTTAATCTAAATCTTTTCCCTGTAACTTCGGCTGATGCGGCTGTGGCGGAGCCGGCATTTACTCTTGAATTCATAAAGCCAAGAGTGGGTGGTTCGACGCATTTTATTAAGGAGATTAGTAATGACGTGATGTGCAAGGAGGGTTTCAGCTTGTCGACGGTGATGTCAACGTCAGGAAACTCGTCGACGACGTTCATTTCTTCAATAATCGGAGATGGGAGCATGTCAAACGGAAAAGGTGGGATGTCCTCTATGTTTTTGGCTTCGGCAGTCCCCTCTATCTCCGTTGGAAAGCCTCCACTCTCTGGGAAGAGGTTCCGAGAGCACACTCCGTCGGAGAACGTTTCCAGTCGGTGCCATTGCAAGAACAGGTGCGTATTTTAGGCAATTACATAAAAAAATAATATTTTATTCCTGCTAAACATGTTTCATGCTAAAAATCGAATTTGTTGACTTTATTTTATTAATTGTTATTATTCTGAAAAAGAAAGTCGTGGTCTATGCTAGCAAAAACCAAAAGAACTTTGTCCATTGTCACACAATAGCATCCTAAGTCACCGTGATAATGACGTTGCCTCTGACCAAGTTTCACGGGGCGCCTTTCCTCTTAGCACAGAAAGGGGCACCGTACGGCAGTAGTCTGCTCCGCTAGATTACCTTCCGCCTTTTCTAACTTGCTTCGGGACGAAAGTTGAATTTGATTTCAAATGAAAGAAAATTTTACAAGAGAAGACTTGAATGCATTAAAACATGATTGTTCATTGATTGTTGAAAGCAGTAAATTACATCAATTGCTGAAAGCAGTAAATTACAAATGTTGGTACATGGGAAACACCAGAAAGTTAGAAAGTTTTAAAATCTTATACCCCTATAATAGACTTCGGAGAAAAAACCTAAGTTACATCAGTAGACGTTAAAAAGCTGAAGAATCATAATAAACTTTTACAATTAAAATGGAATTACAATAATTTACATAATATTTACAGAGTGCGGCCGAAGTTGGGCAAACTGCAGGCAGCGAGTGGGTCAAGGGGCTAAGTGATAGCTGCGGTCCTTGACATTCTCCCCCATCTGTTTTGCCAACGTCCTCGGTGCCATCCCTTTATGATATTATTCAATGAGATGGTTGAAGGCACTAAGGTCTTTTCCTCTTTCCCAGGTATTCTCCTCACTACTGCATCTGCTCCACTTTACCAAGTACTCTTGATGATTCTGCTTGGAAGCTCGAGTGACTCGGTGATCAAGAATAGCTTCAACAACCTTCTTTCCCATTTTCTTCAATTCAAACACTGGTTGTTTCGGCTTATTTCTGGATGTATCCTCCTTATCTGCAAAATATGGCTTAAGAACACCGACATGGAGGACCTTGTGAATTTTGCACCATGACGGGAGATCTACTCTGTAAGCCACCTTCCCAATTCTCTTCACAATAGGTACTAGCCCAATGTACTTTGGAACCAATCTAGAGTCTTTCCCTCTGGTGAGCTTGTAGCAATTTCTGTCGGGAAGTTTAACCATAACCAGATCTCCCACATTGAACTCAACAAAACGGCGTTTCAGATCAGCAGACTTCTTATATCGTTTCTGAGCTTTCTCAAGATAGCTTCAAGCAATTTCAATATTTCGCTTCCATTCCTGAGAGAAGTTCCTTGCCTGAGGGGACTTGGTACTTAGTTCAAATCAATCGTGTGAGGGAGTAACGGTTGCTGGCCCGTGACAATCTCAAAAGGACTCTTGTTGGTGGAAGAGCTCTTTTGGGCATTGAAGCATATCTGGGCAGCATCCAAGAGTTTAACCCAATTTTTCTGTGACGTAGATATGAAGTGCCGAAGATATTCCTCCAGCATAGAATTGAACCGCTCCGTCTGTCCATCAGATTGTAGGTGAAAACTAGAACTCATGCTCAAAGTTAAACCAAAAATTTTGAACAATTCGGTCCAAAATATGCCAGTAAACCGAGTATCTCGATCGCTGATGATGTCCTTAGGCAGCCCCCAGTATTTGACAATATGCTTGAAGAAGAGTTGAGCTATCTCTTCGACAGAAACATACTTAGGCGCTGCGATGAAAGTTGCATACTTCGATAACCAGTCAACAACCACGATAATGGTGCCAAAATCTGCAACTTTGGCAATCCAATTATGTAATCCATTGATACACTTTCGAATGGCCTAGATGGGACGGAAAGAGGTTCCAGCAAGCCCGCTTTCTTCTGATGATATGTCTTATCCTGCTGGCAAACAAGACAAGTTTTCACATAAGTGGCGATATCGTCCCGCATCTGCGGCCAATAGAAGGCACGTTGTAAAAGTGCACAAGTGTGTTCTTCTCCCGGATGTCAAGCTCAGAGCGTATCGTGGCATTCCGTTATCAGGGACTTTCTCAAATCCCCACCCTTTGGGACATACATATGGTCCCCCTTTGTCTTTATCAGACTCTCGTCCAACCAGAACTAACGAGTTTTGCCCTGTTTGATGAGGTCGACCAAATATATTGTAGTCGGGTCCTTCTCCAGAAGTGCCCGTATTCGGTCCCTTATATCCTTAGTAACTTCGCTCCCTGAAAGAGCCGCGATTGCACATATTGGAGCTAAGTCAACGCGACGGTTGAGAGCATCTGCGACATGGTTGTTGGATCCTGGACGATACTCCAACACAAAGTTAAACTCCGAAAGAAGCTCCTGCCAGCGAGCTTGTTTATTTGAAAGTTTCGGTTGGGACATGAAGTGACTAACCGCAGTATTATCGGTTTTCAAAATAAATGGGGACCCTAATAGATAGTGACGCCAAACCCTGAGGCAATGAACAACTGCCAACAACTCTTTTTCGTGTGCTGAATAACGATGTTCTGCATTATTGAGCTTTCGGCTTTCAAAAGCGACAGGATGTCCTTCCTATATAAGAACACCACCAAGAGCAAAGTCTGAAGCATCTGTCTGAACTTCGAACGGTTTCGTCACATCCGGTAAGGCTAACACCAAGTTTGTCCACATAGCCTTCTTCAACTTCTCAAAGGCTGCTTGGCATTGTGCAGACCAATCCCAAACCTTTTTCTTCTGCGTTAACTCCGTCAGGGGCAATGCAATTTCTGAGTATCCCTTCACGAACCTTCGATAATAATTACATAGCCCAAGAAAGGAGCGTACATCATGTACGTTCTTTGGTGGCTGCCAATTCCTGATGGCCTGAACCTTCTTCAAATCCATGCGAACCTTCCCTTGCTCAATAATGTGACCCAAGAAGCTGATAGAGGTTTGGGCGAATGAGCATTTGGATGGCTTCGCATACAATTCATTCTCTCGGAGTCGACTGAGGACTCTTCTGACATGGAGCACATGTTCCTCTAATGTCTCGCTGTAAATGACGATGTTGTCCAGATATACGACTACAAAATTGTCCAAAAATCCGTGCAGCATCTGATTCATCATCGTCCAGAAAGTATCCGGAGCATTTGTCAAGCCAAAAGGCATGACTTTAAATTCAAAAGCTCCATATCTGGTCACCACGGTAGTTTTTGCTTCATCTCCCTCCTTAATCTGAACTTTCCAATATCCCGATCGAAGATCAATCTTCATATAATATTTTGTCTTGCTTAATCGGTCAAAGCAATCGGCTACCAACGGGATAGGATAACTGTTTTTCACAGTGATCTTGTTCAGGGCGCGATAATCACAACACATTCTGAGAGACCTATCCGCCTTCTTCTGAAACAACACGGGCGCTCCATATGATGATTTCGCAAGCACGATAATCCCACTTTCCAGCATTTCTCCCAACTGTTTCCTAAGCTCTTCAAGCTCAGGTTGAAACATTCGATAGGGTGCCCAGGCAGGCGGCTTGGCACCCGAAATAAGCTCAATTTCATGATCAATGGTTCTCCTCGGTGGCAATCGTTTTGGTAACTCCTCCGGCATAATATCCTCAAACTCTTGTATAAGCTTTCGAACCAGTTTAGGAATAGGACCAGAAGCCTCTTCAATCTCTTCTAGACGAAGAGTGCACAAAAATGAGGGTTCGTTTCTCTTGAAACCCTTATTGAATTGCATGGCCGAGATACTCTTCAAGCCAACCTTTCCTGCCGAAGTGGGTATGACACACGGATGAGTGCCCATCATCATTAGGGAATCAGAGTGTGGGAACACTGCTGTCTTCGTATCCTGAAGAAATTCCAATCCCAAAATAAGTTTAAAATCATCCATCTGAACAACTGACATATTAGTCCTTCCATCAAAGGGGCCAGCCCTGATTAGCACGGATTTGGCTACTCCTGCAATTGGTTGAGCAGCCGAGTTGATGGCTTTCACTTTTCCATTTCCTTTCTCTAGAACCAACCCAAGTCGCCCTACTTCAGTACTTGCAAGGTAGTTATGGGTGGCTCCAGTATCTACCATAGCCCTTATGGGCTTCCCATTGATCTTCACATCAATGTACATTAACCCTTTTGCTCGACAAATGCGAGGTTTGGGCTCATCCAGTCTTGCCTCTTTCAGAGGCACTTTCTCCTTTCCAGTGGTCCGACTTGATATTGCATTGCATCGATGGGAAAATGCACCAACCACCTCCTCGTCCTCTTCAGAATCGGTCTCGCCATTATTACTAGCAGGAGGAGCATCTTGCTTAGACGTTGATACCCCACTGGCTAGTTGGTAATAGGCATTCACCATTCGCTTCTGTGGACATTCCGACACTTTATGAGGTCCTTCGCACAAGAAGCATGAAATCTTAGGAGCGGTATCAGATCTACCCTCCACGGCCTTTTCTTTACTCCAATTTCCTTGGTTACTACCCTGATAGTTGCCTTGACGACTACCTTGATGATAACCCTGGAAGTTGTTCTGACGAGAACCTTGATGGCCACCTCGTCTCTGGGTGGAATTTTGTTCTCCCCCATTAGAACTCGAGCCAGTCCTGGACTGTTTATTTCCTCCAGCATTCGATTGACCACCAGTGTGTGGTCGATCCTTCTTAGACTCAGTTTGATAGTCTGTCAAGCATTCGGAAGCTCCCATTACCGTGCTCAAATCAGTAACCTTCTGCCTCTGGAGTTCATTGCGGGTCCACTGTTTTAAGCCTTCCATGAAGGTGAAGAGTTTGTCCTTTTCTGACATATCTCGAATATTCAGCGTATGTCCAGAAAAGGCTTTCACATATTCTCTGATGGAGCCCGTATGTTTCAGTTCCTGCAATGCCCGACAGGCTTCATATTCCACGTTCTCTGGAAGAACTGGTTTCGAATTGCTTCCTTCAGAAGCTCCCAAGAGTCTATCGTGACCCTGTTGGCCTGAATATCAACATATTTCGACAGCCACCATAACTTTGCATCTCCACGCAGATACATGGTAGCTGTAGTCACCTTTCTTGCTTCATCCTTGATGCCAGCAGCAAGAAAGTATTGTTCCATGTCAAACAGGAAGTTGTCAACTTCCTTTGCATCGCGTGCCCCCACCAAAGGTGCACGGTTCGGGGATTCTGACCCTATGTGCATACTCTTTTTGTGCGGAAGCTTGCCCATTGCCCACCCCACGTTGGAGAATTCGTAGCTGAACTCTCATTGTTTCCATCTCTTCTTGCAGACCAGGAATGATCGCAACAGCTTCAGTCATTGCTGTGCAAGCCGCTCGGCTTTCATCCGGTTGGATGTGTATATCTCGAATATACGATTCCGCCATTTCAACCTTTTCCTCCAGGTTTTCCACAGCATAGAATAACCTTGTGGTTTGCCTATCAAGCGCATCCACGCACTGTTTTGGTACTCTTCTTAGCATTAGTCATATCGGTGATCTGTGATGCACTCGGATCCAAAGCCTTCGGACCCATTGCTTTCTTATTGAGGGACGAGAGCCAAGGCTCTGATACCAACTTTCACAGGGTGCCTTTCCTCTTAGCACAAAAAGGGGGCACCGTGCGGCAGTAGTGTGCTCCTCTAGACGCCTTTTCTCACTTGCTTCGGGACGAAAGTTGAATTTGATTACAAATGAAAGAAAACTTTACAAGAGAAGACTTGAATGCATTGAAACATGATTGTTCATTGATTGTTGAAAGCAGTAAATTACATTAATTTCTGAAAGCAGTAAATTACAAATGTTGGTGCAGGGGAAACACTAGAAAGCTTGAAAGTTTTAAAATCTGAAATAAAACACCAGCTTAGGTTGTCACGATTATAGCACCCATAATTTGAATACATGTTACAACCATTATTACAATGAAAATTCACTAATTATGTATTAATTTGGCAGGAAATCTAAGGTGAAGAGGACAATTAGAGTCCCAACCATTAGCTCAAAAATTGCGGATATTCCTGCGGATGAGTACTCATGGAGAAAGTATGGTCAAAAACCTATCAAGGGCTCACCATACCCACGGTAATTTCTATGCACCATCAATCTTGATCGTACGATTACGATGATTTTGTACGCCTAGTTCATGTGATTGATGTATTCTTTCTTGTCTTTCAGGGGTTACTACAAATGTAGTACGGTGAGAGGATGCCCAGTAAGAAAGCATGTGGAGAGGGCTACAGATGATCCATCGATGTTGATTGTCACTTATGAAGGGGAGCATAGGCATACGCAACATGCGATGAAGGAGAGCACTGCTGCAAAGGATGGTCAGTTTGTCGTGTTGTAGTCGACATGAAAAGTGAAAAAAAAAAAACATAAAAGTTAGACGATAAATAGGCTTTTTTGTAAGTTGTAGGTAGTTAGAGGAGAGATAGTAAAGGAAAATTGAGAAAAGAAATAGTTGGAGTTGGGATTTAGATAGAGGACTTGTAGAACAAATGTTTAATTTTTATGATATATATTTAATTTAATGAATCGTTCCTTTATTGAATTATTATTAGTAATAAATTATCAAATATTCCCATAGACCAGAAAATAACCCCCAACACCCAAAACACCCAAAACACTCTACAATTATGTTTTTCTCCTAATCTAGATTCTAATATCAATTTGTTTGTTAAATAGAAGAATATTTATCTGGGCAACTACCAAAGCTATTAAACCCACAATAAAATTGGTGAGTTTTTTTTACTCTTTCCTTTGCAAATTGCAAGTTGAATTATGTATTTATTGTAATTTTCTATTCCTGAAAAATTTGTGAGAAACGAGATAATTTCCCCTAAAGGAATCACAAAATATCATAAAAGGAAAACTTGTTCACATTAAATTTACATAAAATCGAATTATATGTACACCCAAGTAATTATAATCACAAAACATGTAAAATCAAAACTATAACAGCACAATACCAAATGATTGTAAATATTTCTTGAGGAAATTCCACAAACTCTCAAACCCCTCATTCTAGTTCAACCAAACCCAGAATTATGAAGACTAGAATCCAAAATAGAGGTAAGAGTTTAAGGCTATATGAATCAGCAATATAAAGCTCTAGTCCAAATTGCAATATAGTAAAAGATAATTAAAAACAACAACATTGAACGCAAAAAAAAAAAAATAAGGGGCCACCCCCCCCCCCCCCGATTTCACTCCGGCGTGATAATCGGTTTATAGGTAGAGAGTATCTCAATATGTGAAGCAATTGCAGTATGAAAAATAGTGTGTATGTCTCTTAAGCCCTTAGGGTGTTGGGTATTTATAGGCTTAGCTTAACCACAACCCATTAAGGAATAAGTTAGCCTATCATGGTATGATATCTACCTATTATGGAGTAATAACTGCACACTACGGAATAGTAGTCGAACATTTCGGAGCGGTAACTACCTGCTAATAAAGGAAAGAGTCACGTGAGTTGGTCCCTTTTCTTTTCACATGTATGCAATAATCGATTGTAGGATGTGGCCGTTGAATGACATGGTCGGTCATGAAATAACTCGATCCTTGCCATTCTGTTACTAACTGGTCGAATCCACTGTCTAAGCGAAATCTTCAAAAGTTACGTTGAGATCATCAATACCAACTTCGAGTTGGAGAAAGAGGTGGTTGAACTAAAGAAATCTTTGGTTGAAAAAGAAGCCACTGTTACTTCTATTCGGGGGAGATATAGATCGAAGGTTGGTTGAGCAAGAACGTGTGGCCATCGAAGCATACAAGAGCTCTCCGGAGTTCGAAGAGATGTGTTTGGGATGAAGTCCACAATCCTTGCGGACAAAATGTGAAGGCAACCTGAAGTCAATCTTGATAAATTTGAAGGCTTCACTCAAGATGAAGCTCTTTAGGATGATGAGAACGGTGAGGGCACCTCGAAGTCTTTACTAGTAATTTTCTAGTGATCAAAGCTTCGCTCTTGATGAAGTCTTCACTGGTCATTTTTTAGCAATTAAAGCTTCGCTCACGACAAGGTCTTTACTGATCATTTTTAGCGATCAAAGCTTTGCTCTTGACGAAGTTTTTACTGATTATTTTTTAGTGATCAAAGTTTCGCTCATGACAAAGTCTTACTGGTCATTTTTTTATTGATCAAAGCTTCGCTCTTGATGAAGTCTTTACTGATCATCGATCAAAGCTTCGCTCTTGATGAAGACTTTACTTATTGCTTTTTAGCGATCAAAGCTTCGCTCTTGATGAAGTATTCACTACGCATTTTTTAGTGATCAAATCTTCGCTTGTGACGAAGTCTTTTAATCTATGTTGTTAACATTCTTTTTTGGATTGAAATTTTTTATTGAATAATCGGGAAGAGCGATTACATTTTCCATTAAACAAATATAATTTCTTCCATTCTGATCCTTCTCCTTTAGTAGTTCATTTTTTCAAAAAGAGTCCCCATGGGAGGTTCTTACCCTTCAATCATCGTAGCTGATCTCTTAACCTCCATACTTTCCAATTAACACTTCCATGAATCTAACTGATTTCCTTTGACTTCCCCAAATGTCCTTGGTGGTTGGAAGTTTAATCTTCTGATGATAAGTCAATGCTACTCCCCTAATGGCATGTATCAATGGTCTGCCAAAAATGGCATTGTAGGCCATTTTCATATCGACAATCAAGAACTCAATTTGTACTGCTATAGTGGCTAGATATGATTGCAAACATATTGTCAAGTACATTGAACCTTCCACTTGCACGACGGTGCCCCTAAATTCATGTAATAGTGTTGTTATTGGACACATATCGTCTCTTGGAAGCTTCAAAGCAATGAAAACATCAAGTATCATTACATTTGCGACACTCCCATCACTGAAGAGGACCCTCTTAAAGTCGTAGTTTGCAATATCTCACACGATGACGAAGGCATCGCCATGAGGGTAAGGAATGCCTTTTTGATCAGCTTCTTCGAATGTGGTATTTTTTGAAGGGAGCGATCTCGAGTGGAACGCATTGACATCAATCAAATGAGCATATCCCTTTCGTGAATCTTCTGAACAAGAAAATCATACCTTGAGAAGTAGAGGGACATTAAAGTATCTATGTCAAACTCAACTTCCGAAATGGGATTTCGTCTAATCATTTGGATGAAATGAAAGGAGGGGGGGGGGTTCTTGCTTAAAGTCACCTTCAGCGGCTAATCATCCTAAAATCACATTAATCACCCCTGCACAAGATCGGTCTTCGCCCACTAGGGCTGGAGTTGTGTCCTTTGATGATCGATTCTTCCAGTATTTACTCAGCGATCCCAAGTGGATCAATCGTTCAATCTCATCTTTCAAAACCTTACAGTGTTCGGTGTTGTTTCCGTGATCTTTATGAAACTCGCAATACTTAGTTTTATCTCACAAATGTGGTGGCATTGACATTGGTCGAGGCCATTGCATGTATTTGTGAGTTTTGATCTATATCAATACATTTGCCCGCATGGTATTTATGGGGGTATAATCATTCTTACCAGGATTACGACTGGATTAAAATAGTACTCTCGTTTCCTCTTCGGGCTCCTTTCCCTTTTTAACCTTTCTTTTCAACCACACACATTTTCCTCATTTTTCAATTACATATTTTAAATAAAAAACTTCTAACAAACAGAGTCACTTACATGACTTTGTTAATGATGTGGCGAACTAAATACAGATGTGGCGTCATTTAATTAACAAATCACGACACACTAAATTGTAACGTAAGTAAAATTTAAAAAGGTCTTCAATTGGTCATTAAACTTCTAAACACGTCTTCAATTGGTCACCGAACTTTTAAAGTCCTTTTTGATTGTTCACTAAACTTTTAGGTGGTCGAATTTTGATCGCTAAACTTGTAAAAATGACATTGATTGACCTGAAAGTTTAGAAATGCGCTTTCAATTATCAGTTGCATACCATAAACAAATTATTTAATATTTGATTTATAAAATACACCAACAACCAAAAATAATGACAACAAACAAACATATATCAAATCATCCTAAAATCACATTAATCACCCCTGCACAAGATCGGTCTTCGCCCACTAGGGTTGGAGTTGTGTCCTTTGATGATCGATTCTTCCAGTATTTACTCAGCGATCCGAAGTGGATCAATCGTTCAATCTCATCTTTCAAAACCTTACAGTGTTCGGTGTTGTTCCCGTGATCTTTATGAAACTAGCAATACTTAGTTTTATCTCACAAATGTGGTGGCATTGACATTGGTCGAGGCCATTGCATGTATTTGTGAGTTTTGATCTATATCAATACATTTGCCCGCATGGTATTTATGGGGGTGTAATCATTCTTACCAGGATTACGACTGGATTAAAATAGTACTCTCGTTTCCTCTTCGGGCTCCTTTCCCTTTTTAACCTTTCTTTTCAACCACACACATTTTCCTCATTTTTCAATTACATATTTTAAATAAAAAACTTCTAACAAACAGAGTCACTTACATGACTTTGTTAACGATGTGGCGAACTAAATACAGATGTGGCGTCATTTAATTAACAAATCACGACACACTAAATTGTAACGTAAGTAAAATTTAAAAAGGTCTTCAATTGGTCATTAAACTTCTAAACACGTCTTCAATTGGTCACCGAACTTTTAAAGTCGTTTCTGATTGTTCACTAAACTTTTAGGTGGTCGAATTTTGATCGCTAAACTTGTAAAAATGACATTGATTGACCTGAAAGTTTAGAAATGCGCTTTCAATTATCAGTTGCATACCATAAACAAATTATTTAATATTTGATTTATAAAATACACCAACAACCAAAAATAATGACAGCAAACAAACATATATCAAATCATCCTAAAATCACATTAATCACCCCTGCACAAGATCGGTCTTCGCCCACTAGGGCTGGAGTTGTGTCCTTTGATGATCGATTCTTCCAGTATTTACTCAGCGATCCCAAGTGGATCAATCGTTCAATCTCATCTTTCAAAACCTTACAGTGTTCGGTGTTGTTCCCGTGATCTTTATGAAACTAGCAATACTTAGTTTTATCTCACAAATGTGGTGGCATTGACATTGGTCGAGGCCATTGCATGTATTTGTGAGTTTTGATCTATATCAATACATTTGCCCGCATGGTATTTATGGGGGTGTAATCATTCTTACCAGGATTACGACTGGATTAAAATAGTACTCTCGTTTCCTCTTCGGGCTCCTTTCCCTTTTTAACCTTTCTTTTCAACCACACACATTTTCCTCATTTTTCAATTACATATTTTAAATAAAAAACTTCTAACAAACAGAGTCACTTACATGACTTTGTTAATGATGTGGCGAACTAAATACAGATGTGGCGTCATTTAATTAACAAATCACGATACACTAAATTGTAACGTAAGTAAAATTTAAAAAGGTCTTCAATTGGTCATTAAACTTCTAAACACGTCTTCAATTGGTCACCGAACTTTTAAAGTCGTTTTTGATTGTTCACTAAACTTTTAGGTGGTCGAATTTTGATCGCTAAACTTGTAAAAATGACATTGATTGACTTGAAAGTTTAGAAATGCGCTTTCAATTATCAGTTGCATACCATAAACAAATTATTTAATATTTGATTTATAAAATACACCAACAACCAAAAATAATGACAGCAAAAAAACATATATCAAATTCACAAAAAAAAAAAAAAATCATAAATATACACTAACAACAAACCAACATGATTTAGATTTTTTTACTATATGTTTTTTGCTGCATAGATACATTTGGTTGCAAACTATAACGTTGTTTTGTTGTTAATGTCGATTTATGATTATTTTTTTTTTATATGAATGCGATACATTTTGGTTAAATGTCATTATTATTTTTTTGCTAGTGTAATTGTAGATCAAAAATGAAAATATTTTATTCGTTGTATGAAACTTATGATCTGGACGAACATTTCTAAAATTTCAGGTCAATCAATTTCATTTTTACAAATTCAGTGATCAAGATTCAATCACCCTTTTTTCAATCACTTTAAAGTTTAGTGAGCAATCGCATACAACTTTAAAAACTTAGCGACCGATAAAATAAGTTTTTAAAAGTTCAGTGACCAATAAAAAACTTTTTTAAAAGTTTAGCAATCAATTGAAGACGTCTTTCAAAGTTTTTGATGTGGCAATTGTGACGTGACGCCACGTGTGTATTATATCTGCCACTTCATCAAATTTGTTGCAAAAAAGTTATATGATTGACTAACGTCCAATATTTTGATAAGTTTGGTAATTAAAACTCGATACTTTAAATTTCATTAATTAATCAAAAACGTAGACATAAGTACAATGACTATTGAGACAATTATTAAGTCCAATAAAGTTAACAATAAAACTTTAATTTATTTCTTATGTATTAAAATTTCAATGGGATCCTATGCTATTTTTTACTAATAATCAACTACATTACTGATTTTAATTCCCAATATCACTTTAAAATATCACAAAAAATGTCTCCTACAATTATTGTTCTTGGATTTGCACAATAATGTATTCCTCATGTCTCTATCAAGGTTCTTCTTTTCAATGAAAGACAGATTAGAATGTATTTTGTTTTGCAAAATCTCAATAAATAAAGAAATGCGTTGAAGAGGGGATTTGACAGAGTTTGTTAAAAGTTTTTTTTAAAAAAACATTTTTTTTTTTAATGTTTTTTAGATAAAATGTATGGATAAAAAATGAAGAGAGAAAATATATATGATTAAAAGGTGATTTGAAGAATTGTGTAGAAAAAAAATATGTTTAAACCTATTTGCCAAACGGAAGCTGTCGAGAATTTCCAATTTTGGTTCGATTCATTGGACTTCTGCTCAGTGTGTTCCTCAAAAGTCCTCCTTTTCCTGTTCTCGATTTAGGGCTCAATCCCACCCCGCCACAAACCCGCCCTTCTCAATATCTGCACAGCCCGGATTCATTTCAGCGAGTTTCACTCGATCACTCATTGAAAATCCATCACTTGGATTCGCTGTGAGTTCTTCTGTCTCTCTTTATCACTCTTTTTATATGAAGAAGGCGTTGATTTGATAGAGTTATTGTTAGTTGAACTAGCTAGAATATTTCTCTTGCGCTCCTTTTGGTCGACATTTGGTGAACAAAATTTTTCATTTATACAAGAATCTAGGCTCTTTTTTCATCAACCCCATATAGATTTTGAATCGTTTATAAAATTTGTAAATTATAGGTGGGGTTGAGTGTTCATTTATACAAGAATCTAGGCTATTTTTCATCGACCCCATATAGAATTTGAATCATATATAGAATTTGTAAATTATAGGTAGGGTTGAGTTATTCATGCGATTTTATTAGCAAAATGGAGAAAGGGATAGAACATTTGATATCTGCAAGGAATTCGTTAAAAGCAAGTGCAGAGAAATTAGAGGCTTTGGCATTTTCTTTAGAGAAAGATGGACATAGATTAGATGAGATTAACCGAAGAGTAACGTCTATGGAAGTTGCAATTCGGCCTATACGGGCTCCAAAAGATGCCCTCAGTGCTGTTGGGGGTCATATAAATCGAGCTGTAGTCCCTGCGGCTGCTGTTCTCAAGGTTTTTGATGCTATTCACGGGCTTGAAAAGTCATTGTCTGATCCACATTCTGATTTACGAGGATATCTTGGTGTGCTTAAGCAGCTTGGGGAGGCATTGAGATTCTTGGGGGGGAATTGTGGGATGGCGATTCAATGGTTGGCTGATATTGTGCAGTATTTAGAGGATCATAAGGTGGCAGATGAGAAGTATATTTTGGGTTCGAAGAAGGCATTGAAATGGCTTCAGGAATTGGAGGTTGGTGAGGAAAAAGGTCGTCTTGATGGGGGACTTCTTGAGGTTGCTTTGGACCGGCTGGAAAATGAGTTTCGCCATTTGTTGATGGAAAACAGTGTTCCATTGCCCATGTCCTCACCAGGTCAGCAAGCCTGCATTGCACCTTCACCTTTGCCAGTGACTGTTATAAAGAAGCTACAGGCAATTCTCGGGAGGTTAATTCTTAGTAACAGACTTGACAAGTGCATATCCATTTATGTTGAGGTCCGGAGTGCAAATGTCCAGGCCAGTTTGCAGGCACTTAATTTAGATTATCTGGAGATATCAGTCTCCGAGTTCAATGATGTGGGGAACGTAGAAGGTTATATATCTCAGTGGGGCAAGCATTTAGAGTTCACTGTGAAGCATTTGCTTGAAGCTGAGTATAAACTTTGTAATGACGTGTTCGAGAGGATAGGAATGGATGTATGGAAGGACTGTTTTGCAAAGATAGCATCCCAGGCCGGTATCCTTGAGTTCCTACAATATGGGAAAAAAGTTGCAGAAAGTAAGAAGGATCCCATCAAGCTATTGAAACTGTTGGATATCTTTGCATCCTTAAATAATTTAAGATTGGATTTCAATCGGCTCTTCGGTGGAGCAGCCTGTGCTGATATACAAAATCTGACGAGGGATCTAATCAAGAGGGTAATAGTAGGAGCTTGTGAAATTTTCTCAGAGCTTTCGGTTCAAGTTGAATTGCAAAGACATACCCCACCTCCTCCGGATGGTAGTATTCCAAGAGTGGTTACATTTATTACTGATTATTGTAATAAGCTTCTCGGGGATGACTATAAGCCATTCCTTACCCAGGTTCTTGTCATTGAAAGAAGTTGGAAGCATGAAAAATTCCAAGAGAGGATCCTTGTAGATGACCTTCTGAATTTAGTTAAAACAATTGCAATAAACTTGGATACATGGTCCAAAGCCTATGAAGATGCTGTTTTGCCCCATTTCTTCTTGATGAACAATCATTGGCATCTGTACAAGCATCTGAAAGGCACGAAACTCGGGATCTTTTTGGGAGATTCTTGGTTAAGAGATCACCAACAACGCACAGAGCATTATTCTACCTTGTACATGAGAGAAAGCTGGGGGAAACTTCCTGTTCTTTTGAGTCGGGAAGGTCTGATTTTGTTCTCTGGTGGGCGTGCAACTGCTCGTGAACTTGTCAAAAAGAGATTAAAATCTTTTAACGCAGCTTTTGATGACATGTATAGGCTGCAGTCAAACTGGCTTATTTTGGACAAAGATCTGCGGGAGAAGACTCGCCAGGTCATAATCCAGACAATTGTACCTGTTTATCGTAGCTACATGCAAAATTACGGGCCATTGGTTGAACAAGACGCGAGTGCAAGCAAATATGCAAAGTATACGGCCCATTCATTGGAAACAATGCTCGACTCTCTTTTTAATCCGAAGCCCATGAGACATGGTAGTTTCAAAGGGCGCCAGTCATCTGGGAAATTCAGCAATGGGATTTCTGATCAATCTCAAACTTCTCCAGCTGTTTAGTGAATACGTGCTTTATAGTGTTCAAATCTGTAGAGGATATTTACAGTTGTAGGATTTATCACATGCCTTCGTACAATGATTCAGTCACCAGGTTTGTAGCTGTACAAATTCCTGTATTTTTTAAATATAGCTATTATTACAATTATATAAGTTATATTGAGAGATTATATTGCCATTCTCATTTCTTCAACTATCTTACATTATGTAGGAATATATTGTGTTTGGATTATGATACTTGTACAACTTTACTTACTGATGTAACAAATTGTGATGTATTGATTTTGAAGATGATGTTATGTGTAAACTAACAGGATTGTGCCACATCAGTGTTGTAAGTAAAAGTTGTACATGTATCATGGTTCGGATTGGAATAGTGTTGAGAATAAAATATTTTCTGGTTTCTTTAAATAACTGATTTTGGCTATCTTGTTACACTGTCTGGTTACTCTAATTTTTTATTCAAATTTCTGATTGAAGGGAAGTTAGTTGATGGTGAGTCGCTACTAACACTGTTTTATCAAGATTCAATCATGAATTTGTGTTTTTGGATGTACTTGCTCTGCTTTCTTACGGTGCTGGTTTTGTTTCGTCCAAGGTGGTAGATTTGTTTTTGTCCGGTTCTTTTTAGATTCGCCTCATTTCCTGCACAAATCTTGGCCAATGAAAGAATCGTACCTCGACTTGAAGATTATTATGCCGAGCAAAGATGGTGAATTTGATTATTGGTGTCATTTCTTGACCGAAAGATGCTTTGTGATTGGTACCATAGAACAAAACTCAAACCCGATCCATTACTGTGTCAGAGATAGCCGAAAGAAAAAACTTTTATCAACAAGCATCTCATTCATTTGAGTTAATTGTCCCAATAGTCACTAGATTTATCTCAATATCTTCGTTGATCAATGAAATTTAAAGTGTCAAGTGTTGGTCATTAAACTTATCGAAATGTTGAACATTAATCACTCACATACTTAATAATGGAATGATGACGTGACCGGCGGAATGTATCCCTCAACAAAATACACCTCTCAACTTAGATATTATAAAGTATTTTTTATTAAATATAATTTAACAAAAAATGAATACATGTAATATATAATCTTTTGTTTTACCACATAGCGTGCAGACACTTCAGAAAAAGGATAATTGTACTTGATGCTACTTTTACGCTCCTCAACAAAACTTAACTTACATTAAAATTTAACTGATTTTTATTTAATTTTCTTTTTTCTTCTTCAAATCCTACAATATTCCGACCAATATCGTGTCACCTCCATTTTCCTTACTCCAGGTTTACTGTGTTATTGGAAGACATCACCATTGAACTTTCATTAATTTTATAACGTATTTGATGAAATGTTTAATTAGATATTGTGAAATTTTGGGAGTGGATATTTACATCCATAATTTTTATATATACGTCCTACTCTAAATCTATCGTTATCAAGGGGGTGTCCCCAATATGAAATTTGAGAGATTTTAGAATCTCATAATATTTTACATATCCTCAATTTGAAATTTTATTGATTCTGTCAAAATTCAAGGTTCTCAAAATAGATTTCAATTAATTTCATAAAATTACGGTGTCCTAAAAATTTATGAATTTCAATGGATTTCTAATATGAATGTAATTAAAAAGATTTGAATTTGAAGGAAAAATTCTTCAACAAATCTGATCACGACCCATCTAATTTTCAATTCCATGACCCTAAATATATTGCCACAACAAATTCTACTAAATGCACCACGTTATATTACCAGTTTTGATAAAATATATTTTTTATAAATACATCGCAAGAGAATTTATATAACGCCCATGCCCATAAGTGGGCCATTCCCTTCATCCCCCCACCCACCCAAAACTCAATCCCCACCCGCCATGTAACGGGGTGGGCGGGCGTTATATCTTCTCTCTACATTACAATACATATACAAGTATCCTTATGTAAGGAATTGATCTAAAACCCAAAAGTGGGTTTGTTATCAAACCCACTTGTGGGCCATACTCCCCTATCCCCTCCCCCCTATGGGTGGGTGGGCAGTGGGGCCCATCCACCCATATCCAATACCCACTCGACACTTGTCGAGTGGGTGCCATATCTAGTGCACATATGGGCACTAGATCAACCATATCCTTTTGTAATTATAACCCCAAATTACCAATGAGTTCCCCTCTCCCACAACCCATACATATAATTCACCAAAATTAATTTTTACACTATAAAAATGAAAATAAATTTTAAAAATTAAATTAAAATATTTTAAAGAATGTAGAAATAAAAAAATATATATATTTACAATTTTAAAGTAAAAATAAAAATAAATTAAAAAATATTTTAATATTATTACAAATTGACTTCATGTTGAAATTGAGGTCTTGTTGTGACATATGTGAATAATTTTCTTTAGGAGTTTCATTATTATTCTTGTAAAATGACAAGAAGAAAGAAATAAACGTCTTAAATCAATTTGATTTTTTTTTCTTCATGTGATTACAAGAAAATAAGTCTAAATTGGCCACCTTTTAACAAGCGCAGAGTATCTGGACAGTTTTCACCGCCACAAGTTTCACTCAAACCTAGAAAATTAAAAAATATTAATTCTATATATACATGTATTTCTGTAATCGAACAAAGATGTTGTTGAATTAGAGAATGAAAAGTGAAAGAAATTATATTTTACTGATTTTTGGATATTTAGATTTCAATTGAAAAACAAAAATAAAAAATAACAAGAATAACAAGAAGATTTAGAAAAATAAATTTAGAGAGAAAAGAAGAAGATGATTATTTTAAATGCAATACTTGAGTTTTTTTTAAAATCAAAACTAGACCATGTTGTATATTTTATTTTTTAACAACACAGTTCGAATATTTTTATTTCTTTTTTTATTTTTTGATGATTAAGTAAGAATTCATGTTAATCTTTTTAATTCTGTCTCAAATTCACGTTCAACTTGCATAACAATAAATAATAAATAAATTACTCGACAAGAGGTAAGAGTAGATGAAATTTTAAAATCCGTGAAATTAAATTAAATTTCAAACAATAATTTTAGGTGGACATTTATTTTTAACATTTTAAAGTGACATTGTGATGTGTCAATTTCTCATTGGATGATGAAAATTAATGCACATTAAATAATGAAGTCATCACCAAATGAATCATCAAACAATGAAAAGTGAAACATCACAATGTTACTTTAAAATGTTTATAATAAATGTCTCTCTAAAATTGTTCAATTTCAAATGATGACATGTTTAACAATTTCTATCAAAATCAATTGAATCCACTAAAATTCGCGGAATAGAATTCTATTAGAATCTGAGAGATTCTATGAAATTTTATTAAAATCTATAAAATCCATGAATTTAAAAAATTCCATATTGAGGAAACCCTCCTAAAATTTTAATTTCTTTTTTCTTTTTTAAAAAAATATACTATTTTCATCAATGATTACAACATTATCTTTATTAAATCCATAATGATATTTGAATATAGAGGGTGTTACACGAGGTGACACCCCCCTCACATGAATGTGTATGGGGTCAGGCTCATAGTGAGCTACCCCACCCCCATGTGAGGAGGGTGACACCCAAGATTACATCCTCTATGATCATATAGCATAGTCCTTTATTTAAATACTTACACCACTTTTATATATTCATCATATTCTATATATATCCCTTTCACAAATCCAAAAAAAGGAAAAAAAAAAAAAAAAAAAACACACGCACACACACACTATATTCACTCCACACAAAATGTGATCTAACCCTCTTACTTTTCCGTCATGTTTTATAATCTATAAATATCATATTAATCATTTTAATTTTGTTTTTTTCCATGAAATGATTTAGGGGGGTCTTGGTCGAATGCAGTCTTGGGGGAGATAATTGTGGTATATCCAATAGTACGATAAGAGTTTAAAGCTTATTACTCGCTTGAGAAACAAGAACTCGAGAAGGGGAAAATTTTTTTTTTATTCAATGCTCTTTCTTGCATAAGATTTTTTTCATGAAAAACATAATTACTTGATGCCATTTACAAAAAAAAATAATAATAATAATAAATAAATAAATAAAAAATAAAAAAAATCCAACATTTCTTGCCTGAATTTGGACTAAAGGTGCATCAACCAACTGTTATGAGATACTGCATCCACAAGTGAAGGAGATAAATCGTGAATATTTTTCAGACAATAACTTGGCACAAACCAAGCTCAAAGCTGGAGAAATAGATCAGTCAAAAAAATTATGGTAATTTAGCATGAATTTGATTAGATGATTTTGTATTATCGATATCGTGTGAAGAATTTTTAAAGAAAAAAATATGCGATTTTATTGTATTATTTTCATATTTTGTATAAGTCATTCTTCGATTAACTTGTGGTATACAAAAACTCTTCCTTTATTTTTTAGTTTTAATTGAAGAAAATGTTTTATGAATATTAGGGTTTTAGTTAAACATAAATTTTAAAGGAATTAAAAAGATCAAAAAAATAAAAAATGAATGAAAACATAATTTGTATAATAATAAAGAAAGTATGGATAGATGAAAAACTTTTATTGACTAATTTATCGTTTCATTTTTTTTTTAGTTGTCAATAATAACCTTTATCATGTAAACATTAATTCATCTAATAATAAAGAAATATTAAAAATTAAAGTAAATTCAAACTACACAAATTCTTTAATAAATGAAATCAAAAGTAACAATTCGATTCAAATAATTTGATTAATATATTTCAATCACGTGTTTATTGAACCACAACAAACTTTAATCTATTTCTCCAACCATTCTTAGAAATTAGAAGAAAACATAAATGGAAGATGGGATGCATTTTATTCATAATCATTTTATTTATTTGTGCTTGTGAAAAGGGTAGAAAAAATAAAATGGAATCAATTTTAGATAAGATAGAAATCTTTCAATTAGGGAAAATAAATTTATTTATAGGCATTCAAGTATTCTGAAAAATAAAATCCACTTTAAACTTATTTTTATTTTCAAATATATTTGAACATTTAAGTAAAAAATGCCATTTTACAAAAACAAATTAAGTCATTTACTATCAAAATAAATAACTTTTTATAGTTACGGAATTATACGATGTTACTGTGTAAAATATGTCTAAAAAAAAATTAGAAAAATGAACAATTTAATACACACAATATATTATTTTCAAATATATTTGAATATTTAAGTAAAAAATGCCATTTTACAAAAACAAATTAAGTCATTTACTATCAAAATAAATAACTTTTCATAGTTATAGAATTATATGATGTTACTGTGTAAAATATATCTAAAAAAAATTAGAAAAATGAACAATTTAATACACACAATATATAACAATAGTGACCACCATTCACGTAAGTCCTCTTAGTATTCTCTCTTTTATGAAGGTGAGGTATTTATTTATTTATATTGAGCGATCTTTTTTAATTATCTTCTACCGCATATAAAAAGGAGCATGAAGGAAAATCTTTTGAATACATATTTTTCCTTATATGTTTAGCTATATACCTACATACCCATACCCTACCAGTTGTAAAATATTTTTTCATATAATCAATTATAAGTAACCAACTAATGGAATAGTAACATTTTGTATTGAAATTCATGTGCAAAACCCAACCTATATATTCTTTTTAGGATCGGCGCTTCTCTTTTTACGTATTGTTCTTCATCATATTTTTTTACACAAAGAGATGTATGATAGACTTCTTATTTCATATTGACAATTTCCTTATTCATATTGTTATATTATTATTTTAATATGTTATTAAAAATTGCTGACCCATCAATTGTTTAATAAAAATTATATGAATTAATTGTTAAAGTGTATAATATATACTCTTCATATTGTGGTTATTTAAATTTATAATATTAATAAATAGAAAAATGAATAAAATTATCAAATAAATAAAACTAATGTCAAAATGACGAATGAATTGATCGAAATCTGAAATTGTGAAAATTAACACAACTTAATTGAATTTACTTAGAAAATGTTTATATTTATTATTTGTTTTAATTTAATAAGAAAAACAACTCGAACTGAAATTGATTATCTATAAACAAATTATAGATATTATATGACTTAATGATATAATTTAAAATTGATGAGATATTGAGAAAAAGTAAATAATATAAAGTAAGATTTTTATATGTGATCTTTGAGACGAATTTTACGGAGAATATATTTACAGTTTGCTCTCACTTGTTATATTGTATTAAAATTTGCATTAAGATATTCGATTTAACACCCATATTACATATTTTTCGACTTCAAAATAATAAAATAATTATCAAAACATTATTAATTATTACAAACAGTAGTTTTTATATATTAAAAAATAACATCTTGATGCCATTATTAGCATAACACGGATGATAATAATGTTGACCTATGGTCAATTTGACCTTATTGTTTTGATTATAACAAACAAGAATTTATTGTGTTGCTAACAAGTGTGCTTCAAGTGTTTCATGTAATGATAAATATTCAAAGCACTCAATGTTCAAATCGTCTCTCAAGGATATAAATCAAAATTATGTGATCGAGCACATGAGACGCAAAGAAGATCATGAAAGAATTGAAGATATTCAAAGATCAAAATTGAGGTTGAAAAGCATGACATGAAGATCAAGAATTCAAGCATACAAGATTAGAGTTGATTTAACATATGTAAAGGTATAACACTCTCAATCTTTAGCGATGAAATTCAACGAGCTCGAAAATGATTTTTATGCATCAAGAAACTTACATGAAAATCCGTCACTTGCATAAAATATTTTTATCTAAGTCAAGATTGTCTTTCAAAGGTTATTTGATCTTAAATCATGATTATACTATGTTAAACCACTTTGAAAAACAAGTTAGAAACCTAAAAATCGAACATTTTCATGTTTTTCCAAAAGTCAACTTTCGGTCAACCGAACTATTTCGGTCGACCGAACTTTTGGTCAACCGAAATTTTTTGGTCAACCGAAAGTTCAACGGTAAAATGTGTAACGGCTATATTAATGATTCGGTCGACCGAAACTCCAAATTTGGTCAACTGAAAGTTGCTGAATTTGAATATTTTGATCTATAAATAGCCATTTCATTCACATTCATTTACAACAACTTAGAAAACATTTTATACAAACTTTCTTGTGAAAATTTATTGTTCTTACTTGGTTTATATTCATCTATTATTTTCATAAAACTTTGATTGATCTAAACTTTGTTTTATCAAATTCATCAAAGTTTTTGGAAGAAAGTTTTGTGAAGATTTTTGGTTTTATATTGTTTAAACTTCTTCAACATCTTCACACTATATTGGAATTGAAGTGTAAGTCTCTCTTTGCTCTAAACTTGTTTTAATCTTTTACAAGAGAGAAATTTCAATTGAGGAACTTTGATTATTTGTGCTACAATTTTCATTATCATTTGATTTATCAAAGTTCCATTGCCTAAACACTTTGAGCTTAACTTATTGTTAATTATTCAAGTGTGACATCTCTTGGTACTTAATTTGATTCAATATTTTAACAAGAGATCATTTGAAAAACTTTGTTTGATTGCATCGAACTTTTCATTATCATTTGCAGCAAAGTTTTTCTCTAACACTCGAGCTTAATTCATTGCTATCTATTGAAGTGTTAGCCTAACTCTCTCGGTACTTAATTTGAGTATATCATTTGTCAAGAGAGTTATTTCAATTGTAAATTCAATTCATTATATCTTATGGTTTCGAGAACCTTGTGAAAACTCGATTGATTGGTTTCGAGAGCCGTGTGAAAACTCGATTGTAAAGGATAGGCGCTCCTTGTTGTAAGTCGCCTAAGGATTTGGTACTCCTTGTTGTAAGTTACCAAAATAATGGATTTGACCTTACTCGTGACGGAGAGCTCGATAACGGGGGACGTAGATCACGTTGGTTGATTGAATCTCCATAAATCGCGTTTGCATTCTCTCATCCCTTTTACTTACTTACATTGCACTTACTCTATTCTATCAATTCATATTGTGCAACACTATATCTAAGTGCTATACTTGCTTGATCAATTAAGTTTACACATATATAGCACACTACATTGATAGTTTAGTTACTTGTAACACTAAGTGCTCATAGTTGTACCCATTGATTTTAAGTTTGAGATTATTTATCGAAAAAGTTTTATAAACCAATTCACCCCCCTCTTGGTTAGTTTACTCTTGGGCTAACAAATAACATTAATGACACATGTACTGTAATACTTGCTAAAACATTTAATACACTATTTTTTGACAAAAAATCCAGATTTAGAAAGTTGTTTTGACAGAAACTATATACGAATTTTGGTGACGGAACTCCTGTTTTTATATTTGTATATAGAATAGATAGATGTAGATTATTGTAATTCTTTATTTCTACAAGAAAACAAACCAGAATTTTCGGATACCAAGTTGAAAATCCCAATTTCAAGAGAGCCCAAATGGAAAGATTAGTAGATAAAGTAGAAGTGAGCTAAGAACGCCCAAATTCAGTAGAAACCCAGAATCGAAAAAAGTAGCTAGCATCTTCTCGCGGTATGAATAGTATTGCGAAGACTCACCCCAACCGTGTCGAATTTGGGCCCCTTGAGTTGGAACACTTGACAACGAAGCTAAATCTAGGTGTGGTAGAACAACCCAACACCTAAAATTAAGTTTTGGCCGTCATGCACCTCCCCAGCTCGTAAAGGACACTCGGTGCGAGTGGACCTAGTTCTCAAAATCAGTATTTGAGCAAATTTTGAAGTCAAATGATGCAGTATATAATTGATTTAAAGTAGATAAAGTAGAATCTAGTACTTAAATCCAATAAAAATTAACAGAAGCTGATGAATATGTAAGGAGCAATCAAGAAGAATTGAAAATGTCGAGCACTAGGGAGTGTTCTCTCTTTAACTCGATTGAGAAATGAGATTTTGATTTGAATTTTGGGGAATTAGACCGTATAAATTATGGTAACTAAATGTTTCAATTCGTTAAAGAGGTATTTTTAAAATTCTTTTATTTTTTAGGATAGTTTGAGTAATTTCGCCTTTATTTTACTCCAAGAACAATACGTTAGAAAACCCATGGGCTTTAAAATTTGGGCCTCATCTTGCTAGGGAATCCACGAGTAGACATTTATGGTCCATTTCATCCTCAGCCGGCCCAACCCATTTAATCCAAGACCTGCACAGTGCCTCCATACGGCGTCGTTCATGCCATTCCGAGCCGGATTAAAATCCCACCCCCACCCACCCAGAAATGGGTGCATAAAACCCTATATTCTTCTGATCGAGTTTTTCCGTGAATTCGTCCAAATCCGTGCAATTTTTAGGCTAATACGAAGAAATTATCGATCTCCGACAATGGCTGACACAACAAAGAAGCGAAAGAAAGGCTCAATTAGTGAAGAAGACGTGTCTACACTCTTACAGAGGTAAGCTTTTTTGCTTTTTTATAATTTCAATTTCAATTGGAATAGAAAAGCTTCATTTTTTTTGGTTTCTTTGAAGGTACTCTGCGCAGACGTTGCTGGCATTACTGCAAGAGGTGGCAGTGGTTTCAGAGAAGAAAATTGACTGGAACACAATCGTGAAGAATACTACGACGGGGATTTCCAATCCAAGGGAGTACCAAATGCTCTGGCGCCACCTTGCGTATCGGGATGACCTCGTTGATTCGTTGAACGATGCTGTAGACCCTCTGGTAAGTAATCCGTGTTCCATTTATCTACGCTACATAGAACTTTTAAACCGTGCTTAAAACTTCTGTTCCGAAATGAGTGGTTTATGGCCATATTGGGACTCTTCCCCCCCATTTTCTATGCAACTATCAAATCAGTGCTTTTGGAAGAAAAACTATGCTAGTATTTATGCGTTATGTATGAAAGGTAGAAGAAGCTAATCAGGCATAATGATTAGTGTTGAGATGATTGATAAATATCAACTAAAGATGTGGTAGTTCAAGCATAATTATTCTCTATTTATAGCATATTTTTTACCAACTTTTTTACCAACTGAAGTTGCTTGAATAAATATAAACAAATAAAAATCAGTTCAATCCAGACATAAAATCTTTTCATTATGGTGTCTAGAATTATGCACTTAATACTTACAGTGAAAGATAATGCTTAGTTGGTAATTAAGTTCCAAACGTAGAATGGACTAATTTCTATTTATTTATTTATTAATTTTTGTTCTTAGCTGTGCGGAATAAAAATTCAGTTCCAAATTCCAATAGAAATGATTGAATTTCAAATTCAGAATTTCAAATGAGATGTTTATTAAGCCCCTGTTTGGTACAACTAGAAACTTAGATTTTAATTTAAGTCAACATTTAATCTTATCCATATCTTTTATGAGTCCTACAACTTTTTAACTACGCATCTCATCAACTTTTATCAAAATTTACTAAAAATCTGATTTTTATCCATACCAATACCAAACAGGGGCTAATTATCACTATTTATTTTTATATTTTTATTTCTTTCTTCCTTAGTTAGTTATATTTAATTTCTTCTATTTCGTCAAATGTATAAATAATTTTATTTTATATTATGAGCTCGATATCTTGAAATATGATGTGTCAGGCTCGAACTCTTAAAGAGCTTGGTATTTATATTGGGTGGCTATATTACCAAAATAAATTTTATTTGTACCACCACATTGTTTTTATTTACTAAAATAACCTAAACTAAATTGACATAAATAACCACCAATAAGCAGATACTGTTCTTCTCTCTCTTTCGTCCATCTTTATCTGCACCACTAATTCAAACCTTAACTGGTAGAGTATCACTACAAATTGATATTTACCCTCACTGGCTTTTTCTTTCTCCTTATTGCTTCACTTGATATTCAATGCATTTTTTTTTTCTTTTGGTTGGGGGGGGGGGGGGGGGGGGTTGATTTTGATCGGGATTTTGGATTTTTCAGAGCACTGGCTGTGGCACCTTTGATCTTCAAATTTGGTTATGAGTTTGTTGGCATTTGGCTTTGGCTTTCTGTTATTTTCTTCCTACTTCTGTTTTCATTTATTGGGTGAAAACGTAATGATTTGATCCATAATTATTGCAGAAGGTAGACCGTTTACTGTTGGTAAATCCTAAGCACTTCAAAGTCCAAAGAACTATGAAATTATATCATTAAAAATCTCAGAAAATCGGATCAAATTCAATCCAAAACATTAACTTCTGTGGAACTTGAAGACAAGAGTTCACTTTTTTATTCCATTTATGGAGCTGCTTCAGGAACTTTGTACATATCCGATGTAATTTCTGACAACCCTAATCCCTTTTACTGGATTGGGTTTGATCACATAAAGATTTGATCCATAATTATTGCAGAAGTTAGACCGTTTTACCCATTTATATTTTATTACCATGCACTAAAATCTATTTAATGAATCCCTAGAAATCCAGAGTTATTGGTACACGTAGATTCAATTGGGACACCTAGGTTTATGTAGACTTATAAAATCCTTTAAATTCTATGTTGAGGAAATCCTTGTTTGTCTACTTTTCACTTGTCTGAAATTCTCATGCAAAACTAGATTTTGTAGATCCTTTTAATTTTTAGTACTGTTTCAACATATTTTACTATCGATTTGTTTATTCAGTCAACTATGAGTAGAAAGTTTATAGTTATCATTGTATGATGGTTGAGATAAAGGTTATTGCTGCAATTTTAGTCTAATTTTATTCTATTTTGGTAGGATGACGACAGTGATTTAGAATTTGAACTGGAAGCTTTTCCTGTTGTCAGTCGTGAAACTTCAGCAGAGGCTGCCGCTTGCGTTAAGGTGCAAGAGTTAATTCAAATACCAGAGCAATGGTGTCGTCAACATTTTTTTCTGAACATATTTGGATTTAGCACTATTTGCTTATACTGATTCTTGATTTTGATATTCTTGTATGCTATGTCTACTTGAACCTGCAAAGTTGTCACAGTTTTAGAAACAAAAGGTTTAATTATAAATAAAGTCGTCGTAAACAAAGAATACACAATTAAGGTATTACACAAAGTAATTGTGAGCAACTCAGCAGAATGCTTCCCAATCCACTCAAGCCCCAAAAATGTCAATCACAGGGTTTTGTGACTTTTGTTTGGGAAAGAAGGGCTTAACTTTTAGCAGTGTATTAGTAAATCACCAAGTTGGATACTTCGTCCGAGTAGAGGGAGTGGGGTGTAGATATTTCTTGCCAAGGATGACTTAGGGATGCATCCTGAGCAGTGTGGATGTGGCCCAGACAGGAGCAACTGGCCACAATGGAGCTGTAATATCCTTTATTATAGAAATATTTTTATTCTTGGCTTAGCTTATGGAAAGTGTAATTAATATGTGGTTATTCTAGCGTTTACATTGACCCAAATCTGCTGAATTGTATTTATAGTTGCAAGTTTCAAGATTGGAAATTTGGAATGATGCAGAGTTGAATTTTATTGCCAGTTTGCAGAATGAATTCAAGTCACTTCTGGGCATGGGGAAAACCAAAAGAAAATGATGGTGGTGGTTTGATCAAATGTGCATTGGAAGTTTGAGAAGACAATGCATTGTCCTAACCAGATTTAAATAGAGTTTGTGTTGTGAGGGAGGAGTTGAGGTAAGGTGAGGGCAGCGAGAGCATGAAGCTTGAGGGACATTAAGAGAGCTGGTTCATGGTAAGGTGCCACGAGGAAAAAGGTTACTTTTGGAACCTAAGTGGATTAATATGGCAAGTTGAGAGTTGCAAGTCCTTTTGAAAATTAAAAGGGATATACTTGTGACTAATAGTTGGCTAACCGTTACACTGTTCCTGAAATTTTAATCAGTTTCCAATTGGATGAAGCCTAACTTGCTAATCAAAACCTTCGCCCAGAAAGATTCTGACTCTTTCTACTATATTTGTCAAAAATAACCTATTTTTTGTAGGCTCCAGGATAAAGCCTAAACCTGTGAAATTTCTAAAGAACATCTACAACAATTTTTTAATAGTCAATCTAGTAGCCGGGAGAATAAGGTGTTTGGGATTTCTTTAAAACATGAGCTAAAAGCAGAAAGTGTTTTAGCTGAGAAAATATGCAGTTTGGATAAAACCACTGATTTTAAAAAGTAGTTAATGTTTTAGCTAAAAAGTGTTCATAAGCATTTATAATGTCAAAATGTCAAAATGACCTGGAAAATTTATCATTTACTGCCTCAATTGGTTAGCTTCAACTCTTAGAACCAAGATTTAATTGAATATATTCTAAGACACGTGCAACATGAATTAGCTTGTGAATAATATTTTTGTCTTAAGTTTTTAACATTCATATACACTTCATCATAATAAATGTAAATTTATGACCAGTTCAAATCTTTTTGTCACATGAAATTCTAAGTTTTTCGTAAAATTAATTAAATATAAAAAAAATTGACATTCCTAAGCTAGTGAATTAATAAGAATACATAACTGAATAAAGACATTAAAATAATTATCTAAACTCGAGAAAACAAAGTTAAAGTTCATGTTGCTAGTTGTACAAATAGCATTATTATTTAAAAAAAAAAGGGTGGTGTGGGACTGCAGGAGAGAGTTAGTGGCTTACTGATGGGAACAGGTTACGGGTTGTGGGGTGAAGGTATGGAGGGGATTTACCTGCACTAGAGCAGGTAGCAGTTAGTCTTGACTGGGTGGGAATAAGGGACTGCTGGTAGAAATTGTTTTTCAATGTGCTGGAGTATTATATTTGAGTATCAGGAAATGTGAGTTTTGTAGTAATTTTCCTTGTCAAACCTGCTGGCTTAGAAAAACAGGGAGCTTTTTCGGGGCGTTCAACAACTCACTGAGCTTGCACGCAGAACCAGTTTGACCTGCTCTTAAGCAATCCAAATTGGCCTCTAAGTTCATTGTTTTTGCTTTTAGAAACTACTCCATGCACGCTCTCTTTGGAAAACCTTCTCAACTTGTTTACTTAGTGTGATTGAATCAGGTTGCAATGTAAGCTTATTTCAGGAACAATTAGGTTCTGCTGGCATGACTATGCTATATATCCCAAGATTTAGCATGCTATTTATTTTTCTTTTCATTGGCTTACATGTGCTAATTTTCATTTGTATATCCACTGAAGAAGTTTTTTACCTTCTCCAGGTGTTAATTGACTCCGGTACCTCAAATGATTCTCATGTCCCAAACAACTCCACCATTGAGGCTCCATTGACTATAAATATACCGAACCGTGAGAAGTCCATAGCACCTTCAGAGAGTTCACATCTTGCTAATTGTTTGCAGGGGACAAATATAACTATTCCAGTTTCTGTACAAAAACAACAATTGGCTACTGTAACATGTGCTGAAAAAAAGCGAACTAATGTGTCAACTGGCAGTAATTTTCCTCCACGGAGAAAAAGAAAGCCTTGGTCGGAAGAAGAGGATATGGAACTCATTGCCGCTGTGCAAAAGCGTGGTGAAGGGAATTGGGCTACTATTTTGAAAGAAGATTTTAAGGGTGATAGGAAATCGGCAGAGCTATCTCAGGTTCTTTTAGTTCCATAATTGTCTACTCCCTAATCATATCTTATGCTTTATTTGTTGGATCTTATCACTATCATTAATGAGTAAATTGGGCAAAGAAATAAATGGAATGACACATTTATTCTATTTAGACTCCAATTATCAAAATTTACAAATCACCAAACTTTATTTCAATCATATATTCCAATGGACCCACAAGTATATCCACTTAACCACATTCATTTCGATGTATTTATAAATTAAACTGTTTATAAATTCTTCCCAGATGGAGGCTTTGATCAGAATAGGGTGGGCGTGGAGGTGATGACTTGTTTGGGATTGGTTTTTACACACGATTTTCATTTCCACCTTTTTTAACAACTGCAGTTGTTGATAGGCTCATTTATCCAGGAAGTGCCTCGTTTGGCTAGCTCATGAATAATGGAACTTCTATGTCAACCCAAAAAGGAATAAGAAACATGAATTCACATGCACAGAGAGACGAAGAGAGATTATTAACTTTCAATAATTGCATGTGCATCAAGTTATTGGATTCTAATGATGGCTGACGAACTGATTCCGTCCTCTTTGGGGATATATATAGTGCTTTATTCTCTGTAAAAGTAGTTCCTGCTCGTTCTGACATTATCAGGTTATTAACTATATTTAGCTTTAATTTTCAATGTTAAACACAGGTCCATAGATGATGGATTCACATGATTTGTGTCTTTTTTAGATCTATGCCATTTTGTATTGTTAAAGTTCTACCATCTATATGCATGGGTTACAATGTCTAGACTTTGTCCAGGTTTTGCAGGTTTAATTCAATTATTTATGTGAACTTTTGGCCATCCTGTTCTGTCAAATAGACTGTGTTAACTGTTAACTACTATTTTGCCAATGGGTTTTAGACTGATTATAATGAAAATACAACAAAATTGTGCAGAGGTGGGCCACTATCAGGAAAAAGCGAGGCAACTCGAAAGTGGGAACCAGTTCTCAACTTTCTGAGACTCCGCTGGCTGCTGCTCACAGAGCAGTGTCTCTAGCCCTAGATATGCCCTTGGGTGATAATTTGAAGGCAGCTATAAGTATGGGTAATTATCTATGACTAATTCTGTTTATGCCTGTTTATGCAAGACAACCTTTGAGTTTTCTAAATTTTTTTAATTCTGGATGTGTTTCAAATGGATGAAGTTTTGTATTATCAAAGAGGTTGGAAAATAACAGACTCGAGGGCCTTTTTTGATGCTGTGAACAGAACTCAAAAACATAAAAAAGTTATACAGAAGAGAGAGAAGGAAAAATGAAGAAAACTTGCATCATGCCTGGAACCCCATGCCATCCTACCAAGGGCTGATTTTTAATTCAAAGTAGTTCTCAATTTTCAGTAAAGATTGACTCCCATATACACTCTGAAGGACTCCTGATGCCTACTAGATTCACATTTTGAAATTATTAATTAACAAAGAAATTATAATGAAGACTTGGAACAAAGGACTTGACTTTACCCCCAAGGATAAATCCCACTGCCAAAACTTGGAAATCCTGTCAAAATACTGATTTTTTTTTTTTTTTTTTTTTTTTTTTTTTTTTTTTTTTTTTTAACTACAAGTTCCCTGACCTAAAATTCTTAAATTTTCAGATTTGTACAACAATCGATAAATAATCTAACTGGACTTGGTTAAATTCTGTTTTGGTCTATCAAATAAGTCCAAAGAAGCTTGTATACTCCCAAATAATTTTCACTTTATATATCCTTTTTCTCACTCCTTTAGTGCCTGCATCACCTATATGTAGCTTGGAGATTGCTTTCAGTGGGAAATTAGACTGACTCGGGGTAGGAAATCATCCTATTCTACTGACCATATTGCTATATTGATGCTGGAATACTTCTCGTTACTATTTAATAATCTGATATTATATGCAGGTGGAAAGTTAGCTGCATCTCTCGTCAAACAAAGTAGGTCTATCTTTTATGCAAAATATCATTGAGATTCTTACTAATTAGTATATAGATATTAAGTTATTCTTAAGACGTTGTTTGGGTATCAATAAGGGATAGCTGTTCTTTAATTAATCTGCTGATATGGTTCAATTAATGAAGATGGAGTTCAACAATGCACCTTGTTGAATTCGTTTTTTACCATCCACCCAAGAGCAGATTCACATTCCAGTTTTGGTTCTCGTGCATGTTTTCTATCTCAGAACTCATCTATCTTGAACATTTTAAAAGCAAAATGGTGGTGTATCTTGCATGTTTGTTTAACCAATTTGCATGAGGTCGCTATAGTTCCTTTTTTTTATTCCTTTGGCTCCTGATTTCTTCATTATTGACTAATGTTCTCAAAAGAATCACCTGGAATAACTTAAGATGCTGTCCACTTGTCGATCCACTTTAATATCTCATTATTCAGTCATTGTTATGGGGAAAATTAGGGCTGGGGTCTCTAATCTTTCAATTTTGTGTGGTTTCGGGTCTCCAAGTTTCAAAGTGAGGTTTTGGGTTCCAACTCATTTAAATATGTGAATTTGGGTCTCAATAATATGGAAACCATCATTGAGGATGTTAAAATTTAACAGGATATTCATGTGACATAATCCGGAAGGAAAAATCGTGAAATCACTTACAGTCTTAACTTTTAAGCCACGAAAAGTTGCATGCAATTTTAATGAAAACATGCCACCTGAAAGGTTGGGGAGCCATTCCCTAGTCATCCGTTTGTTACTCAATAGTTTTTACTGATCACTGGTTGAAACCATAACAGGTGGTACAGCGTCTAATAGCTCAGCAGGCAACTCCTCACATCCTGCTTTTGTTGAAAAATCAGCAATCGGTGCACCTTCTTCTTTGAAAAGACTATCAACAAATCCTACTCAAACCTCGGGTTCATTGGTTGAAGCTGCTGCAGTTGCTGCTGGGGCTCGCATTGTTAAATCCTCTGTTGCTTCATCGCAAGTTGAGGCTCCACGTTCTCAGAATGCTGTTCATACCATTGCTGGACGAGGCTCTGCGATGAAATCCTTGACAACTGGTCTCTCCAATCAACTTCCAAGTAACGTGCATTTTATTCGTAATGGCCTGGCAAAGGCGCCAATCACAAATCACTCCCCGACCATGGCAAATGCCTCTAAACCTGGCGAAGCTCGGCAAGCACAAGTGCCAACTGCTGGAATTGCAAGAACTGTAGCAGAAGCAACTGTTTCTACCTCAGAAAATGTCCAAAAAGACGAAGCTGCTGCTCTTGCTCCAAGAGAGGAAATTTGTGAAACTCAAGTTGCTTTAGTAGGCAACCAATCAGAAGAAAAAATTGAAGAAAATCAAGCTTCTTTTACCGGCAATGCATCAAAGGAGAGCATTAAAGCAAATGGAGCTTCTATTCCTATCGGACCAACTACAGACAATTGAAGTTCGATAATCTCAAATGTGAATCAAGTGCAAAGACAGAATCAAAGATGTTCGAATCTACATGCCAGTCATGTCGTGTTTATTTTTCTTCTGATTCGGACATGTGATTCCATTTTGTATATCGTGGAAATAAAAATTAGGGCAAATTTACATTATTACAGTGCAGAGGCAATATATGTATTGATTTTCGTGCCAATTTGCAGTGACCCACAAATCTTTCTGTTAGCCTTGAAAGTATCCATTTGTTTTTTTTTTGGTAATCCAAGTATCCCAGCTTAGCCAGACTTAATCCTGGACCACCGACCCCTCAGTAACTGGCAGATGAAAGTATCCATTTGTTTATTTGGTGCTATGTGATTCACAGACCAATTGCACTGTAGTAGTGTGGGACCACCTTGGGAGTTTTTTAGAGTTGTGAGATAATATTGAAAGTTTTCTAAGTTAATGAAAGTTTGTGAGAAGATTTAAAAAAAAGTCTAGCACGAGCCAATTCAGGAGGAGGCATCATTTGTGTTGTGTTCAATGGTCTTTATTTTATTGAAATAATATATAACTGCTTAAATTTAAAGATACGACTTTTATTTTTTATTTTCTCTTCAAGAAACAAGTCATATATAGGTTATATGTATATATTAGATAATAAAAGCTATTTAAAAAGATTCACCCTCAAATCAAGGAATTGGTTACACATTCCCTTAAAAAATCACGTAATATTAATTAAATAAATAATTAAAAATATTTTATTAGCTAAATAGGTAATTAATTATTTAAAACTTACATGTCATCCAAATTATTATTAGAATTAGTATTAGTCACAATCTTAGAATGTTATAGTTTCATCTTTGATGTACATTTGTTGGTTTTGGATAAACACTGTTTACTTTACGGTTTTTGGATAAGAAGATGAGTCAAAAGGGTGATTAGACAGTATTATAAATAAAATTTTCCTGGTGTATGCTAGTATGGGCGATGTCATGGTGAATATTTGGAATCATAGAGTATCTGTGTAAGTAAAGAATTTTAAAATAATTTAAAATAGATTTTTTGTGTGCGGTATATATATATATATTTTTTTATCAAAAAAAAAAAAAATATAAAAAAAATCAAAGGTATTTTGTGTGCGGTATATTAAAATTACATATAGATAGATAAGTAGTAGAAATCAAAGGTAATGAAATACTTTACTGTGAGCTTTTTTAATACTTACACTCGAATATTCATGAAGAGGGAGATACCGAGTATATAGTTTTGATCTAGTGCCAATCGCTGACATTGTTACGTAGACACAATGCTGTGGCCCCACATACAACAATGTATCTGTCGTGTTCGGTTGGCACTGTTATGGTCCAGCGATTGGCACTAAATCAAAATTTACTGAGTACGATGTAGGTGTGGGAGCGGTCTGATTCGGTCCGGTTCCTATAAGTATCAATTAGGTGTGGGCATGGTTCTGGTTCCCAGGGAATTGAACCGAACCGAACCAAGAACCGATGGTTCTTTTTGCAAGAGAAGAATCGAACCGTTCAGTTCTTTCGATTCTGGTTTTGGTTCCGGTTCCGTATCCGATTTCCTAAACTAAAATTTTTAAACTTAAGCGATGAATTCATGGTAGATTCCGACTGGTAAGGATCGTAAGATGGTATAGGTCATCAACCATGATCAAAATACGAATACAACATTCCAAATCCTTGACATCAAAATATTCACTCATTTCCAGACAATAACGTATCTCCTCATCCGCGTGCATATGCTCCTTCTAAATATTCTTCAATTTCTGCTCGTAGTTCTCCATCTTTTTAGGGAACAGTTGTACAAGTCCAGCAAACCCTTGAAAACAAGATAACAATTAATTGTAACATGAAGAGTGAAGATTTGTTGTTTGTTAATTCTTCAAGAACTGACGGCTGAAGGCTTGAAGTTAAATGACAGAACCAGTGAAAGAAAAATGATTTTTGACCTATAATTTTTTTGTTTATTACTTATTTTGCTTATAGTTATTATAATGTTGAATGAGTTAATAATTGTTGGGTAATTGATATTAACTAATGGATCGGATAATATGCATTAAGATTAAGAATTGATGATTTTTTTAATTAATTTTAAATCTATATATATTTTTAAAAAAAATATGTTTTCTTCTGGTTCTTGGTTCTAAACCCAAAAACTGAACCGGAACCGATGGTTCTTGATTTTTAGAACCAGAATCGTTTAAAATTTTGATAGAACCGAATCGAACCAGGACCGAACCGCTAGTTCTGGTTCTTTTGCCCAGGCCTAGTACCAATGTGAATCTTAGTAATAGAATTGTTGGTTCCAAATTTGATTATGGAACTGAACCGGAACCGAACCAATTGATTTCGGTTCGGTTCGGTTCTTTACATTGAAAATGTTAAAATAAAATGTCTCTTTTTTTATACAAAAAGAAAATATTCTTTAGTATTAAAAATTAGAAGTTGCCTGTGACTGAGAACGAAAGCTGCCTACACTTTTAATGTAACATACAATGGCATAATATCAAAAAATATGACACCTCATATTGCACACACTTTACAAACTACACAGATTAAAAGTAAAACAGAAAATCATGCATGTATAGACTAAGAAATAATTAAAGAAACTAAGCAATAATTAAAGAAATTAAGGAATTGGTATTTGATATTTGCTAATTAAAGAAATTAAGGAATTTGTATTTGGTAATTAAAGAAATAATTAGGTAGTGCTGACGGACTTTGTTTGGTAATTGATATTTGAGAATTGATAGATAATATGTTAATTGATTTGATTATAAGAAACTAAAAAACAATTAAAGAAATGAAAAAGAAGAAGGAATCTGTTGGAGAAGAAGAAAGAAGAAAGAAATAAGACCTTAAATTGGAGGAAAACAGAACACGTGAATCGTGATCTTTTAATATTTTACCAAAAAAATAAATAAATTAAACAACCAACTTGAGAACCGAATTAAATTTCAATTCTAAAAAAAGAACCGAGAACCGGACCAGAACCGTTCGGTTTCAACAAATAAGTCTCAAAATTGATTTATTCTTTGGTCAAACCCGATCCGGACCGATTGATTCCGGTTCGATTTCAGGAAAAAATGTCCACTTCTAATATGATGCTTAAAGTAAATCTTGTGTCAACTGAGACATCAACATCAATTGAGTGCTGGTCAAATGTTAAATGGAATTTTGGTGAAGCAAGATAAGAAAGAAATAAACATATCTTTTGGTTGCATATTGCATGTAAGGAATGATTTGCTCTATTTTGGAACGTGCATCGTCAATGCAAAATTGTAGAAAGTTGATATGTTTATATGATTTTTGACAAGTATTTCGATAACTTCCAATATTATAGGACTATGGAAGAGGGTAAAGTTCTGGGGAGGTTTCGAACTTGATTTTAGCTTTTATTGTTGCTAATACTTCACGAGGTTGTGTTCAGAGAATATTGGATTTTTCGGATTTATTAGGACACGAGAAAGGAACAACATGAGTCTAGAATCCATTCCTCGTGGGGATCATGGATATCAATTTTCCCAATTTCCTCAAGCACAAGTGGATTTCGAACCCAAAATCAGTTGATAATAGACTGAGTAGCTCAGTTGAATTATATGATTATATGATGATTTATTTTTTTACCCATGGCTGATGTGAGACTTTTTGTATACACCTATCACTCCCTTTCCAACCTATTAGCCATATTAACTAAAACTACACCATCATTTTGATTCATTTAATTGTAATCTAAAACAGCATTCTCTTCATCTTCTTTCTTATCTTTTAATTCATTTTGCCTCTTATAACAGTCTTTCAAGAAATGTCCAAATTTTTCCACAGTAATAACATTTCTTGCCTTTTGATTTGATCTTAGACTTATTTCTATCATTCCACTTCTTCTTATTCTTATTTTGATTTATGGAGAGATAAAAAGACACCAAAATTTTTACTCTTAGCAACTAAGATCCCGTTCTCTTTGTTGTTTTGAGCCCGTTTTGAGTTTTCGATTTTTGAAAATATTGAAAATCCGTTCACTTTGCCCATTTTCAGAAACGCGTTTTTCAAAACACCAAAAAAAATACAAAGGAAACTCAAAACGAATTTTTTTCGTTTTGGATATTTTTGTGTTAAAAAGTCCAAAACGCGGGTTTTGGATTTTTTTTTTTTTTTTGTAAATGTGAAATACTTCCTTCACTTGAAATTCTTATATTATTTTGTCATTATATATAGATCTATGTTAAGATTTTTTTTTTGTAATTTATTTATTTATTATTATTATTATTTTTTAAAATGTGAAACACTTCCTTCACTTGAAGTTCTTATATTATTTTGTCATTATATATAGATCCATGTTAATTTTTTTTTTTTTGTAAATTTTTTTTTTTTTTTTACTTTTTGTAAAAGTGAGACACTTCCTTTACTTGAAGTTTTTATGTTATTTTTTCATTATATATATATAGATCAATGTTAAGTTTTTTTTCTTGTAAATTTTTTATTTTTATTTTTTTATTTTTTGTAAAAGTAAGACACTTCATTCATTTGAAGTTCTTATATTATTTTGCTATTATATAGATTCATGTTAAGATTTTTTTTTTGTAATTTTTTATTTTTTATTATTATTATTATTATTATTATTATTATTATTATTTTAATTTTTTTTTTTTTTTGTAAATGTGAGACACTTCCTTCACTTGAAATTCTTATATTATTTTAGCTGAAACAATATTAATGATGAATTTATTGACATAGAGAACTAACTGATTTATTAACATTAAAATTAATGTAATTCAACAAATCAACCATTTTTTACATATAAAATATCACAAAATAAATATATCAAAAAATTACAAAGTAAACACATTTTTCAGTTTTCTATTTTTGAAAACAATTTTCCAAAATCACAAAGAGAACATGTTTTCAGCAATCCCAAAACAAACAACCAAAATCCAAAATCGAAATACAAAGAGAACGACCCCTAAGGTTTTCCCATTGTGATTCTTTTAGCTTCAGACTCAAATTGCTCGTTCTTGGTCCTTAAGGCATTTATTATAATTTTAGTGGTAAGTTCATCTCTGCCATTCTGACTATTGCTTAGTCGTTTACAAGCGTGACCACAATCTAGTTAGCAAAGAGAAAAGTATATCTGAAACAGGAAATGTACTCTATGCTTCAACAACCATATTTTTTCTCGTGATCGAGTTTAAAAAGACCATAGACAAATGATCTTTTGAAAGTTTTTCATCACATTTTTCAAGGTCCTGAGTCAGTTTGATAAACCTATACAAGTTTTATTCTAATTCAATAGAGGCATCCATCTTAAAAGAAAATAATTGTTTAAGAAGACAACACTTATTTGGGACAGTTTTAGCAACATATTTAGATTGTAACTTAGTCCATAATTCAGAAGCAGTTTTAGTATTACCAATGGCTCTTATCACATTTTCATATAAGTATAAGAAAATAGTACTCCATCCTATTTCTTCCAGTTCAATTCTTTTTCCAGAAATCATATCAGCAGGGCAAGAATTATATAAGATTCTGTGACATTTTAATTGCATTAAAGCCTTTAATTTCTGACCCCATATGTTAAAGTCCCCCTTCTTATCATACAAACTTAGTTCAAACTTTGAAGAAGTCATTATACAAAGAATAGTCAAGAAAAAGAACATATAAAATGGAAGTTACACGAAGTGGTAGGACTAAACAACTAAGATTTGACTTTAAATCATAGAGATCAAGTAAAATATTAAAGACTTATTACATCACAAGTTTCAGAATGCATTATACAGATCTTTTAACACACAAAGTTTCAATTTCTTTTCAACTTGAGTAGACAGAACATAAGTATGAAGTGTAAACCAGAAAACAGAGATCATAGAGTTGGTTCCTCTTATTTTCTCCCCTAAGATTCTTCATATACACACCCATACTAGATTTATCTTAGATTCATAAGGCCTCATAGGAGCATTTGGACAAATAATAATCTCCAGGAGGTATAACGTGTATGGAATATCAAAGGAAAAAATCAAGAACATGAAAATCTTAAGTAAACAACTTAAAATTACATAATAAAAAAGATCCCACCAAGCGAGTTACAAAAACCCAACTTCTTGAGTTTTACGTCAGTATGAAGTTCCAAAAATCTGAGATCTGTTGTAAATCTATGTTTTCCTTGAAAGATAAGTTTGAAGATTCACGGATCCTGGCTTTGATACTACTGTAATGCCCAGAAACATAAGGAATCAGTCGATCTAACCACGGAAAAGATAAAACTCAAAATACTTGCAGAAAATTAAAAGATCAAACATGAGATTTTTCGACCGAAGCTCCAGGGGTTGGGTAAAACCTACTCCCATGTTAAGCATCCAGTGAAATTGGACAAAGCTCGATATTGTACTATAAGGCCAATAATGACAAACAAGATACAAACGTTTCAGATTACAGAAAGAATCAAGCTAAAACTTTTCTTTTGATCTTCAGATGACTTATCAGAGTTACTATTTATGTAGGAGCACCAAAAACCACAACCCAACCAGTATCAACAATCAGTAATCATATTTTGCTAGATCTTTAGAAAGAAATCAAACGAAGTTTGTAGAAGCAAAAAATCTCGAATGAGATTTTCGAGAAAGAGAACTTGAAAATTTCTCTCTCAAAACTCAGAAGCCAGAATGAACCAAATGAAATCAAAGAGATGGTTCAACACCCAAGTAAAGAAAGCCAATGAAGCATTCATAAGAAGCCAAATTCAATGGCTACAAAACTGCAAGTATCACAATCTCAGCATGCCTCAAACTTAAAAGAGACGCATTTCACAAAACACGAATTAGGTGGATTTGGTAGCACACGTTGCACACGTGCACAGTTTAATCTAACACTTTTTCTTTTATGTATATATAGAACATTTCTATAGAAAATTGTGTTTGCCAAGAGAGGTTAAGCCTCTGTTTGGTTGTGATTAAAATTTGATTTTAATTTCAAATCAAAATTAACAATTAATTTTAACCACACATCTTGTGGGTCCAACAACTTTTTAACCACACATCTCATTAACTTTTATCAAAATCTACTAAAAATCTAATATTAATCTATACCAAACATGGGCTAATTTGACAACCACATTATTGCCATAGAATCATTTGTCAGGAGAGTTTAAGCATGTTACTTTTAACAGTTTCAACGTATTTTTCGAGAATAGGTGATGTAAATTATACATTGTTTCATTTATAACTTGTTGATATGCAAAATAACACAAGGCCCAGTACAGTTTCAATCCACATTATGGGTTGGGCCCGAATATTTGATCTGCACCAGAATAGACCCGGGCCATATTGGGCCTTATAAATCAGGAAGCGGGCTCAACTCATGTTTCAAGGCTACGATCTCTGACCTAAATACGGAATTTTCAGATGGAAAAGCATAAGGTCGGTAAAATATTGACCTCAATTTACAGAAAGCCTGCAGTTCAGAACGGTTATCATATCCAGCTCAAGTGGATGGATTACCTGGAGCCCCTAAATTCAGGAAATATCTCTGCAAAACATGGAGCCAACCTTGCATATTTCAGAAGATTGCGTGCCATTGGGCCCACCAAAGTATGGTTAATTCTTATTCAAAAATAATCATTATTTGTATAGATAAGTGTGAAAATATCTATGTTTAACTACGGTAAACCCTAATAATTATTTATAAGTAGAGGGTTTATGTGCATTATAACGCAATGCAAAAAAATGGGGAATAGAAACTCTGTTAATTTCTCTCCAAAAACAAGCCATTTATCTATTTCTTTACCATATATTTTACACTTGAAACAAAATCAATTTCCCTGAACTTGAACAAAAAATTGACACGTGCTTTCACCAATTTTCAACTTCAACATAACTGATTCTAATATATTATCGATTTTTAATGTAGAGTAATTTTCAGCATGAATCGATGCTCCTAATTGGCTCGAGTATGAATCGTCAATCTCTTAAGCATTTAAATCAGCCCCTTGTATTTTTTCATAAAATTGATATTATAATACAATGGATGAAATTAAAAGCAGAGTGATGCAGAATGAATTTCACCGAATTCTATAATGATCCTCCTTTATTGCTTGAACCTGAAAAAGGCAGGGCTTTACCCCCATTTTCACTCCGACGTGATAATCAGTAAAAAATTCGAGAGAAAATATTGACACCAAGTATTCTCATATGAATATCAAAAAATTCATACTCGGATGCCATGGAGAAGTTGGGTATTTATAGAGGTGTCTTACCATGATTTAAGGGAGTAAATATTTCCAAAGATTCAGGAGTTATCGTCCCTTAAGGGTAGAGTACCGAAAATTAACCGATAATAGTTATCTATATAAGGATAACATCCGCATATTGTGGCAAGATTCACGTCCATTAATAACTGATTTAACCATTGAATCGCATATCGTTGATCATGGAAAATGATCATATAATTCGATTCCTAAATAAAAAATTCCCAAATTGAATGTAAACCAATCGTTCGTATTGTTGTTCATGTCCGTATGTATCAATAGTCCCCTCATACGATCAAGATTCTTGGTACGAATGAATCATGATCGTTTGATTATGTGTAATATACGAATGATTGCTGCTCCTTGGGTGATTTTCCTTGAACCTGCTTTCGGCTTCTTCTTCTTCCCATTTTCGAGGCCTCCCAGTGTTTCGGTGAGTAGCAACTCTTCCTTAGCAAGAAGGTATTCCCCTATCATCCTTTCTCCATCTATTAAGTTTTTAGGATTTGGTTTTTGATTTTTTAGTAGTTTTTCAGGGGGTCTTCAAGGTTTTGCATAGTAATCCATCATAGTTTAAGGTTGGTAGTGTATTATTTCAAGGAATGGAACCGATACTTATTTTGGATAGTGATAATGAAGAGGAGAATGTGTCTTTACCATTAAGTAAGGCAAGTAACCATTCATTTTCTTCTTCTCCCTCTTTTAACCAAATTTTTACTTGTGCTTCGAGTCATCCCACATCACCATCTCCTTCTATCTCATCTGATCATATCGTTTCTGATGTTTTACTTATTTTCCCTCGAATGCAGCAAAATATGGCTCGTACATGACCTTATCATTGTCCCAAAGAAGCTCTAGTCATTCTAAATTACTAGAGCTATTACAACGATCTTTGATTAGTTGAATTACTCAATTCGCTCATCATTTTCCCTGTTCATTCTTATTGAGCACCATTAAAGGATGAGTGTATTGGTGGGGGCGAGGACAGTGAGGTGACCGTATACCTTGATTCAATGAAGGGAGGTCTTCGATTCACCCTTCATCCCTTCCTCGCATCCTTTCTTTGTTAGTCAACCCTACTGAGTTAGCTCCTAATAGTGGAGAATCGTGTTTATTTCCTGTTAGTATGTTTGAAGAATAATATTGTTCCTTCTTTGAACGTATTATGGTCAGTGGTTGAGCTAAAACCTCACCGTGATTATAATAGTTTGGTTGTTTTCAACACCAAAAATGACTTCGAAATCCCTTTATTCCCATCTTCCAAACCTAGATGGAAAACTAGGTTCTTCTTCATAAAACGAAACAATCCCATTTCCAACTACGTGAAACCTTCCAAACTATGAATCCTTCAATAGTGCAGTTGTCCTTTCTGAGGTCGAAGAGGAGGCCCTTCTAGTCATACAAGGATGTATGCCTCTTGGTGGTCATATGAAAGAGGTCCTTATTGACGATTTTATGATCGAACATTGTATAAACTCCCTAGAGAGTAATACTTTTTGATGCCTCGTATTTATATTTGAATCTCTTTATTTTTGAGTTCATAATTTTTTTTTTTTGTCCTTTCTCAGACGAGATGAGTTATAATTCGAACAACGTTGAAGCATTGATGAGGGAAAGAGCAGCCAAGGGGAAAGACACTAAAAGTAAGGCAAACGCTAGGGATCGTCCAATCTATCCACCCGTTGTCCTTCCAATTGTCCATACCACTGGACCTTCCTCATCTTCTCGTCCTCAAACTCTTGAGCGTTTGTTGGCCAGTCCTCGTGCTGGAAGGCAAGAGACTTCAGCACGATCTACAACTCATGTAGACGATAATGTTCGAGTGATAGAAAGTGCAGACGAACATAATCTAACCGAAGACATGAAGAAGAGAGGTGGCACTAGTATCCATCGTGCCTTTTCGGTTGAAACAAGAAGGGTTAGTTATCCAATCACCTTTAATCTTTTCATTTTCTATTAGTATCATTATTCATATATCATTGTTTTTAGGTCTTGGCCATGGACCGAGCTCTTTTGGAATCCCTGCAAACGACTTCTAGGAGTTATTTTGAGGCTATGAACATGAATTCTCAACTGGAGAAAGAGTTAGCCGATTCAAAGAGGCTCTTGGAAGAAAAGGATAAGTTGTTGATTGGAAAGGACTCAATGATCTCTTCAATGCAAGAGAGATATGAGCGAAGTCTCTAGGTTCGTACTCGTGAGGTTGTGGAGTCTTACAAATGCTCCCTTGAGTTTGATGAAGTTTCTGGGATGTTTTTGGTGCAGTCTATGATTCACGCTTATAAAAAGATGAAGGATTGGCTCAGTCATGATCATCCAAAAGTGGATCTTGATGGAGTTCGTAGACTTTGCCCATGCCGAACTTCTGGAGGAAGAAGATGATCATGATGGTGGTACTTCGAACCAATCTCCCTCCTGCGACGAATTTAACTAAATGGATTTTTCTTTTCAAACTTTTGTAATAAGATGATAAGAGGCTTTCTATTGCAAACTTTTGTACATGCTCCACCTTTATTTTTGGAATAAAGTACTTCATCTTCTTTGTGTTTAATGCTAAGTTTTTGTCGATATTAAAACATCGTGTTAGATGATTATTTGCGATGTAGCGTTTTATGACTGTTGTTTATCTTTTGCTCATAACGAGGTCCTAGTTTGATTGTTGGTTGACAATGTGTTGCTTCGTATACGACATAATCTACGTTTGATCATTTAATAACAATTCGTTGCTTCGCTAGTGATGAAGTCTTTGTTTGATCATTTAATAATGATTCACTGCTTCGCTCATGACGAAGTCTTTGTTTGCTCTTGATGAAGTCATTGTTTGATCGTTTAGTAAAGATTCGTTGCTTTGCTCTTGATGAAGGCTTTGTTTGATCATTTAGTAACTATTCATTGCTTCGCTCATGATGAAGGCTTTGTTGGATCGTTTAGTAACGATTCATTGCTTCACTCGTGACAAAGGCTTTGTTTGATCGAGTCTTCAAAATTAGAAAAAAACTCATTAAATAATAATGCGAGAAGGGAACTACCTTCAAAACGAGGTAATATCTTTTATTGCGATCAAAAATATTCGTATCTACTAATATAATTTCTTCAAATGATCAACATTCCAAGGTCGTTTCAATTTGATGTCATCCATTGTTTTTAATACATATGCCCCATTTCCCAACATTTCATCTATTTGAAAAGGTCCTTCCCATTTATCCCCCAACTTTGTAGGGTGATGTCCAGCTGCACTAGACGATCGAAGCATGAGGTCGTCTTTCTCAAAATTTCACGGCTTTACCTTTCTTTCTTAAGCATTCTGTGATCATCTTTTGAGCTGAAGCATTCTTCTTTCGGCTTTATCTCTTTCTTCATTGATCATGTCCAACTGAAACTTGTGATATCCGAAATTGATGGGGTCAAAAAAAATTCTCGACGTTGGAATAATGACCTCTAGAGGTACCACAGCTTCTAATTCAAAGCACATTTTGAACGGAATTGCTAGTGTAGATTCCCTTGGTGTCGTGTTATACGCCAATAAAAAATTGGGTAACTCTTCTTCCCTTTCGTTTCCTTTTCTATCCAATCTAGTTTTCAGATCCCATAGTATGCTTATGTTAATGACCTCTACCTGTCCGTTTGTATGAGGATGTGATACTGAAGAGAGTTGTAGATTGATGTTGTAGCTCACACAAAAGCTTTTAAAATCTCTATTGTCAAATTGTATTCCATTATCCAAAATGATCACTTGAGGGATTCCAAATCGACAGATGATTTGTCTCCAGACAAAGGCTTGAAATTTTTGTGAAGATATGATGGTAAGGGATCTATTTAGTGAACTAATCGACTTCCACTAGCAAGAACTTCTTTTGACGTTGTGCAATAAGGAGAGGGCCAACTATGTCGAGTCCCCATTGGAAAAATGGTCGAACTCCAAATATAATGTGTTGCATTTCAGTTCCATGGATCAAGTTTCCATGTTTTTGACAAACTTCACATCATTCTACCAATTCTCATGCATTCTTCTTAAGATTAGGCCAAAAGTAGCATTGCCTTAAAGTTTTGAAGCCCGACAAGTTTCCTCTCAAATGATTTCCACATGATCTTGAGTGAATTTCCTCCAATATCTGTTGACCTTTCTCCTCTATAATGCATCTTAAATAAGACATCGAAATTCCTTCTTATACAGTTTCCGTTCAATCAAGCAAAAGTTTGCTGCTCATAATCGCAATTTCCTTGCTTCCGTTCAATCATTAGGTGTCCACCCGTGGAACAATTTGCCTTGATTGGACCCATCCACGTTCTATCTTGCAGGTCCATTACTTCGAATGTTGCATTGCGCTATCCTCCATCCCTTTTGGTGTTAATTCAGCAATAAGATTTTCCAAGACATGTGCTTTTATTGTTGGTAGAGGTTTGTACTCGAGGTCATGCTCTCCCAACTCTACTACCTCTTTGACCAATCGTCCAGATGTTTCTCGATGGTATAGGACTTGTTTCAATGGTTGATTTGTCATTATTGTTATCGAATGCGATTGGAACTACGATCGTAGCTTTCGTGCTGCAATCACGAATGTCGAAGCCAACTGTTCATCCATAGAGTATCGTTGTTCAATTGTTTTCATCATATGCTCACATAATGTACTAGTTTTTCTATCCCATTTTCATCTTTTATCAATACTGAACTGACTGCATGTGCTGAAACTATAACGATTCGAAAACTTTGACGTCATTTATTGTTCCTTATGACGTAATAAAATTATTTTATAATTCATGTAATGATTTTGGAATGAAAAGAAAGAAAAACGTGCTTTAATGAAGGAGAAACGAAAAATATTAAATAAAGAAAAGTTACGTCAAACACGTATTTAAGTGTCCCTTTGTTCGAGATTTTTTCTAGCACTCCTGACCTCATTTGATTACATATGATATATGGACGGGCAAGTTCTCGATTACCCGTTTCTTGCGCCTTAAATTGCACATTAAAGTACTCTGTGAGTACTTTGAATTGGTGTGAAGAACACGAGATTTCGACTTTATTTAGTACCCTAAATATTAGTTCAAATACTGGCCTTCAAAAGTGAATTTTGGAAAGGAGTTAGCATGAGGTGGCACTTAGTCATTCATGCTACATTTGTAGGCTTTAAGAGTCATACACTATAAAAAAAAAAAAATGATAGCTCCTCCTTGCATGTCCTTGGCAACCCACAGCTCGCCACCTCCTGCTTTGATTATATATGGTCGACTCATTTAATTGCAAGATAAAGAAAACTTCTCCTATAGTCGTCGCTTTTTCCCATTTCGTGCAACAGTTGGTCCCTATAAATGGTTGGCCGTTTGAAAAGAAAATCACACACAAACTTAACAGAAATCAATTAAGAGATAGCATGTTTCTTTTCTTCCAAAATCCTAGAGTTGAGATTATGTTTGAATAAATTAGGATTAAGACATGTTAATTCAATAACATGATCTTGATATCCTAAATGAGATGATGTTCGAATCAAGACTTATTAAATGCAGTAACATGTTCTTGAATAAAGTTCTGCTCGATTAAGATATTCCTAATTAAAGTTCTGTTCGAATAGATAGTTAAAAACTTGAAGAAATCCCTCGAAATCATACACAATAGTGCTGGACCGACTACAAGTATCGATACATTGTATTGATACATGTTCTTAAAATATTGATATATCAATGAGTAGAAAGTAGAAAACCTCGTTTTAGGCACTTTTGGACTAAGGTGAGTGGAATATGCTTATTTGTTTACTTGATATATGTTTGATAGGATCTCGTTATAAGTATTCCATATTTGACTTCAATATTGTTATTATTGCAAATCTTGTCGTAACATTTATAGTTATTGAATATTGTTATCCACTTGTTTAAGGTAAAATAATGATAACATAGTTAACTTGTATTACTTGGATATTTGAATAAACCTTGCTCTTATTGATGTGTTATTAAGTTCATTAACTTAGAGTGAAAATGATATTAGTAAAAGAAAAGTAAGTTTACCATATATATAAATACATTGAAGTTTTAAAATGTTTCTGTTATCTTTCATGTATCGATAAATTGACATATAAATATATATCTATTCCTGATACTTGAATTAATATTATTTGAATAGTGTGATACTTCTTGAATAATCTTTGTTCCGATTATTTATAGAAATTATGAATTGCACTTGTACTTGATATAACACTTGCACTTGTTAATATGATATTAAATGCATTTAATCACATTAAAAGGATTTTATACTTTTTCGTATGCATGACATTGAAATGATTTCTTCTATGATATTACAATCACTCTATCCCACTTGTCTTGATATACATGCCACGGAGTCCAATAATTGGATCATGATTTGGTTACGCTTGTTAATGAATTTTAGGGATCTCGACTCCCTACTTGAAACCCGTGGTATAGAAACTACGCTTGTAAAAGAATTCGTGAAATAAACTTCACTCGAGGTTAAATTCCCTGCATATGTGCGCTCGGGATAGTAGTTGATTTGTATTATGGGCCCCATTAAAACTCTCGTTCTCTTGAAAAGACATGCATTTGCACCAGTCATGATTATATGTACTTGAATCGATTTGATTAATATGCAAATGTATATGAACTTGAATATATTATCTTGACTCAACTTGAATATGTGTCTTGCCTTGACTTGTCATGATTATATGACTTGAGTATAGAAATTTACTGGTTTAAATATGTAAGACGTGATCTTAAATATATGAAGTATGACTTAACTAGAATATGTGAATTGACTGTATTTGAAAACATGAAAGTTACTTGACCGGACTGGACTTGATTTGGATATATGGCTTGACGTGAAAATATGACTTGACAAGAATAGAGTTGACTGGTTTAATAAGTAAATCTTTCATGAATCTTGAATATATGAGGTTAACTTGTCTACGTGCAATAGCACATGTGCACCATATTTCACTCATTGGAAAGTATATGCTCATTCCACGATATATTTAATATTTTAGGTAATAATAGAAAAGAAAAATGGATTGGCACGGATCTTCAGACGGCAAGACAGATAGTGCTGCGCTAGACGACGACCTGTGAGTTGTGGACTTACTGAATAATGTTTGTGTTTGAACTGTCAAACTCGCTATTTTATTATTATTATTGTTTATCTAAAATATTTTGAATTCAAGATCTTAAATTAAATGTTTTATCGTTACTTTTCAAGTGAATGAGTTTATTTTAAAGTAAAGTTAATTTGAAATTTCAGTCGAGTAACATCTTTTATGTCACTAACTTATGAAAAGAAACATGAAAAGTATTTCCAAAAATTCCCGAACGCCACGTGCTGGCATCGGATTTTGAAAATAAAAGGAAAAATTTGGTCGTGCGCCACAGAAATGGGCTAGTACAATTGAAGTCAATCGCTGGGTAATGGGCATACCAAAACAGGCGTGTTTGCAGTATCGTTTTCAATTTGTTCAAACTTTCAACACATTCCTGATTCTAGTTGAAATCGGTCCCTTTCGTATGGCTTCAAATAACGGTGAGTAGTGGTTAGCTGCTTGTGACATGAACATGTTAAGCGCGGCTACTCTCCCTGTCAATCATTTTAAATCATTGACATAGGCTTCTATCAGATTCCCAATTTCTTTCTCAAAGACCTTGTTCACCATACGTTGGTATATTGCACCTGCATTTTTAAGACCAGACAACATTGAAGTATAGCAGAAAGTACCTTCATCAGTGATAAAAGAAGTTTTTTCTTCATCATTTTCCTCCATTCGTATTTGATGATAACCTGAAAATGCATCCAAGAAGCTCATCTTTTCCATTCCCGTCGTTGTATCCACCAAAACATCTATATGAGGCAGGGGGTAACAATCCTTTAGACATGCACAATTTAAATTAGTGTAATCAATACACATCCTCCATTGCCATTAGATCTTTTAACCAACATTCAAAAAATGTTGTGAAATCTCTCTCGATATTCTTTCAATCTCCTCAACTAACCATGCAAAGGCAACTTTCTTTTCTCAAACGATGTCTTCAATTTGTCTCGATTCATCCTCTATCAATATTCCATTGACTCGAGTTACCTTTTCTGATTCCATCTTCCTTTCTATGATCTGATCTATTGATTTGAAAGAAGGTACCATCATTGGTTCTGGACCTTCAAGCACCATAATAGACTGTTTTATCATCATGCTTTCCAAGTAGCATCTCCGTGAGTCATACTGATTTCCTTTAATCTCTCCAACTCGCCTAGTTGTTGGGAATTTTATCTTTTGTTAATAGGTTGATGTTATTCCCTTGATAGTGTGTAGCAATGGTCGACCATAAATGGAATTATAAGCCATTTCACACCAAGATTAAGAACTTAGCTCGAATAGCTTTCATGGCAGGATACGATCCCAAACATACGATTAGATTGATTGAACCTTCTACTTTCATCATTGCTCCTCTGAATCCATGCAACGACGTGGTTACGGGTTGCATATCATCCCTCTATAAATTTAAAGCTTTGAAAACTTCATAAGTCATCACATTAGCATCACTTCCATTGTCTATAATAATTCTTTTCACGTCGTAATTTGCAATAACCCCCACTATGACTAGTACATCATCGTGGGGGTAAGCAACACCCTTGTTATCTTCTTCTCCAAACACAATGTCAATTGTCTAAAGTGATCGTGTAGTGATTGCATTAATGTCAATTGATTGAGTGTACTCCTTTCGTGAATTCTTTGAATCGCCTACGGAAGCTGGTCCCCCCAAAATCACATTGATCACTCAACATGCGATTTCTCTCTTTCAGTTGGGGCAGGAGTTTTATTTTTTATTGTTTGATCTTTCACATATTTGCTCAAATGTTGAGGCATGGTCATTGGTCGTGGTCAATGCAAGTCCTTTCGAGTTTTGGTCTCCATGAATACTTTTGCTCGTGGTACATTAAAAGGGGTGTAATCGTTCGATCTTGTGGCTGAGCCCATACTCTACTTAAAATGATAATCTCGTTTTTTCTTAGGGCTTGTCTCCCTAATCTCCTTTCCCTTTTTGCTTATCCTTTTGGAACTTTCTTAGACATGATCTTTGAAGCTTCTTGTAACATTCAATGTTTCCTCGCAGTTAATATACTTATCACTTCTTTGGAGAAGTTTTGTCATCATTTTTGGAGCCCTCTTGGATAGTGAAGTTTTGAATCCATGATTTCTTAGCTTATTGATCATAGCTGTTGTCACTGAAGGCAACTGAAATTTTTTTACCCCAGTGATGCTCGATTGAAACGAGTAACGTAATCTCTTAGTGATTCTTCCTTATGCTGGATGATCTGCATCAATCCAATCGCACTATTCTTCTGACGAGAGCTACTTGCAAAAAAACACTGCAAATATGGTAGAAAAGTCTGAAAATGACTTGATCGATCTCAGGGGTAAGGTGTCATACGGGGTAAGGTGTCATACCAATCTCTTGCTTCTTTTCTAAATGTGGGAGGGGGGAATTCACGAAAAGCAGTGACATTAGGTATCCCATGTAAACGTATAAAATCCTGAAATGTATGGAGATGATCAATGGGATCAGTCGTACCATCATACTTTTCCATACAAGGAGATATGAAAGAATCAGGAAGTGGAACCACCATGATTTTTGGAACGAACGGATCCTCACTTATTAACACTAGTCAAGGTGTTGTTAATGCTTCGTTTAATTTACGATCCAAAGCATCAAGTATGGCTTCCAACACGATGTCGTTCAACTGGTTGCTCACTCTTTGAGATGACTGCGCTGCTTGCGAAGTGTATTCACTAGAAATTTGATCGGGTTAATCCTCTTCTTGAATCATGTTCTGAAGATTCTATCCTTGCGGGTTATTTTGTCCTTGGCTGTTCCCTTGGATATGATCCACCAACCTCTCAATATGCATTTTTAAATTTTGAAACTGTTCTTGAGTTACATAGGGAACGTTTGGTGCCTATTCTTTGGTGCTATTGACTCTATCTCCCTCACATTACGTTGAGTTTTCCTTCAAGACATGGCTAGATTATATAAAATTAGATACAATCAAAATTGTTCTCATAGACAACGCCAAATGATGTAGAATGAATTTCGCTAACTTCAACAACGATCCTCCTTTATTGCTTGAACCTGAAAAGGCGGGACTTTACCCCCGTTTTAACTCCAACGTGATAATCAGTGAAAAATTTGAGAGGAAAATTGACAACAAGTATTCTCATATGAATGTCAAAAAACTCATACCTGGACGCTATGGAGAAGTTATAATTTAACCATTGAATAGCATATCGTTGATCTTGGCAAATGATCGTTTAATTCGATTCCTAACAAAATGATTGAATTGAATGTAAACCAATCATTCGTATTGTTGTTCTTGTCTATATGTATCACAGAGTATGAGAAATTATTTCTCAAAATCTACTACTAGAAAATAGACTATTTCCTAAATACAAATAACGGTAGTAGTTAAGGATCTAAAAAATCCCAAAAAATATCGTGTTGAATTTAAATCGAGTTAACTTAGCCTCTGTTTGGATCTTCTTCAAAGATTATAAAACATTTTTTTCGGATTTTGAGATAAGATGTGTAGTTAAAAATTGGAGAGAGAAAATATGTGTGGTTAAAAAATGGTTTGAAAAATTGTGCTGATTATAATTTATAATCCCATTACCGAACAAAGGCTAATTACTCAACCTTCCCTGCCCATGTCGTTTGATCGAGTTGACCTAAGTTGCACGGACACCGACAAGCGACACGGATACGACATGACATGGACACGTCGACACGTGATGTTTTTAAAAAGTTAGGACACGACACGTTGGGGACACCCAAATTAATTTTTTTAATTTATTATTATTTTAGTCTTATTACAAACAACACATTGTATATTTATTGAATCAAAATGAGGATATCAAATAAAAACAAACTTAGAAATTAGATTTATCATTTTTTTTTGATTGCATGCATTTCGCTCATTCCCCTTTTTCACTTTGATGTATATGGTGTAGCTCTGACACGTGTCCGAGAGTGTCGGTGTCGGACACGTGTCGAACACGACACGCTAACTTCAGACAGAGTGTCGGTGCAACTTAGGAGTTGACAATTGAGGATTAGGATCGGACAAATCCCACCTCCAATGTCAACTTCCGTCGTGAAACGTTACCCCCCAGACTCAAACCTACGTCCACCCCTCTTCTGCAATAATCTGTACATTCATACGTTGATACACACAACAGTAGTTTCTCTCTCACACTCTTTCTAAAACATGTAATTGACGATGATAGTAGAAGATAAAGACACTCATTGAATATAATAAATGTCATTCTGCGGAATACTACCAAATCTCCTTATACCCCCCCCACCAACTTTCTAGACCCTGTAAGCAGGGGCGGAGCCAGGGGTGGGCCAACTGGGCCCTGGCCCACCCTTTCCTTAGGCAAAGCCCATCCCAAATGAAATTTGGCCCAGCCCAAACAAATGGGCTGGCTCCGCCCCTGCCTGTAAGTGTCATCTCTCCTCTATAAAAGCAACCAGTTTTCACTATTACTATCACTCCAAATGAGAGAGAGAGAGAGAGAGAGAGAGAGAGAGAGAGAGAGAGAGAGAGAGATTCTCTTAGCCATGTCTGGTGTGGTAGCCAAAAGCGGTGGAGGAATGTAGTATACTGGTGGTGCCGTCAAAGAATTGACGGAAGAAGAAGAAGAAATGTAGAACGTCGAATTCCTCTTCCGAAGCCGTCGGTGGTGACATCATCGTCCAGAAATGGGCAGCCAAGTGATAATGACGATGACAATGATGATGTTGATGAAAATTAAGTACGAAGTGCTTTTAATTCCTTGACTTCCCTGGAAGACCCCCTTCTCGTAAAGTCAGTATCTTTGTGTTGTGTCGTGTTAGTTTTTTTCATATTCCATGCATTAGTTTTATATCTAATCATCTTTACCATGTCCATTATTGTTTTGCAGGAGAGGACTGTCGAATTTCTACAATGGAAGAGCGGCGAAGAATCCAAGTTGAAAATGACAGAATTGGAGAAACTAGGGCTATGTTCGGTAGATAGCAATTATGAAATTAATTTTTGTGTTGGATTTATTTGTATTTTCTAGGTAAGATGTAGGGTTAAAAATTAGTTTGGAAAATTGTGTAATTGAAGAGAGAAAATATGGATGATTAAAAAGTTGTTTGGGAAATTGTGTAAATTAAATTTTGTGTTGAATTTTGTCTTTTAGTGTTATAAATTTAACCGCCGAACGGAGGCTAGATTACCAAATGAACAGGAAAAGAAGATTGATTGTAGAAGAGGCTTAAGCAAGAAAATCAATAGACTCTCCTTACCTGTTATGAAATCCAAGAAAGATGAAAGAAGTAGCAAAAACAAAAGCAATGGACAGGTAAAAGTTGATCATCACGATTTTATCAAATAATGTTTGAAATATGCATGTCTGCTATTTAGGGTTTCCTATTATTATTATTATTATTATTATTATTATTATTATTATTATTATTATTATTATTATTATTTGGTGTGGTACTATAATAAAGAGTTTGCTCTTGCTGCATTTGATCTCTCGATAAACTTTTCTTTTGCACTATTTGATTCTTAATCGGAAAATCAAAAATAGGATGGATGTGAAGGTGGGGTCACCATCGAGTAAATCAACCGCTAAGGTGATCACAACATAACACAAATTATATTTCTTGCATTGACTAATATATATACATACATAAATTCATGGTTCTTCTTCAAATTCAATGTGATGACATACAAAAATTGTGGTGATTCCAACCTTGCAACAGCATAAAGTAAGCAAGATTAATCACAATAACAATATGATTGACTAATTAATTGGAATGATAAAGAGGCAATTAATTGAAGTGTAAAAGAAAACCCCTTTAAACTTCAAAATCCAAACCGGTGGGATGAATCGAGGGCTCAGAAAATCTGCCCAACAACCCTAATAGGGAACACCACACGAAGAAGGAAAGAAGACACTCTGAGACAACCCGAAAATCCATTGATTTTACCAAGAAAAGGACCGAACTAGAAATATCCGAACACACCAAACAGAGGCGCAATATATATTGTACGCAGAGAGCGGAACAGGGGGAAAAACCACGAAGGGAATGTAGTACCAAAAGGGCCGAGAGGTAAGGCAGTGGAGTTCACAAAGAAGAGGGTTGAGAATTCTCACGAAAGAGAGACATCCACTATTCACGAGAGAGAGGCTTAGAGAGAGTTTGTCTTGTCTTAATCGAGAGTGAGGAGGATTAGAATAAATATAGGTAGGTTTAGGTTTAATTAGGGGATTAGGTTAGGACCAAATTAAACTCGGGCCGCCATTCACTACAACAAAAGTGACTTTTTACGACATTTATTTACGGCGTACATATAAGGCATGTCGTAAACTTAGATTATTTATGGCATGCAAAAATAGTGTTCCATAACAAGATGAATTTCACGGCGTACAAAATTTGCGCGTCGTAAAAAAAATGAACATATACGGCGTGGAAGTGCAAGCCGTGAAAATTGATGGGAAAAAAATACTATATACGGCGTGCAAATGCAAGCCGTAAAAAGTGAAGGGAAAATTTAGCGGGCCTTGAAAATCCAAACATATAACCCGCCCGCGCAATGCTGAATTAGGGTGCGACTACCATTCTTCGAACCAATTTCTCTTCTCTGTACGATTTCATCTTTGTCTCAACTCAACCATCCACGATTTTATCTTCGTCTTCTCCACTGTACAATTGAGGAGAGAGAAACCAGGTAACTCTCTCCGTTAGCGATTTCTTCAATAGATATACATAGGCCCGACAGAGGATGTACATGAATTGATTCTATTTTCGTTTTGTTTTTGGGAATTTTTCGCGCCTTCTGATATGTCATTTTTTAGGGTAATTAATTTTGGATCTGATCACATTCAAAATGAAGATGAATTGGTGGGGCAAAATGGAGAAAAATTGGGCCAAAATCTCTTACCGTCTCGGTTATCGCAAAAATGGTTAGCTTATTCTATTTTCTAAGTTTAATTTTGATTAAAATTTTTGTTCGAAATATTGTAATTAGTCGTGTGCGTGCTGTGGGGGTTTGGGTTCTCATTCTAGAACTTCAATCTTTTTTAAGGACTTGTATAAATGAATTTAGTTTGGTAGTGAATTGTCCAAATGGATTAAGTTCTTGTTAATTGTCTAATTTGAATGAACAGACACACACACACACAACGATTTTCATCACATATTTTCATATATTTTGATAGATGTATTCACTCTTTAGAAAATTTTGACATTAGACAAATAATCATATGGTAGATTAAAAAATACAAATGATTAAATGGTAGATTAAAAAATAGTACCATTACACAGATTTATTTGCAACTGCTGGAGTATGTCGGCGTATCAAGGTTTTTGAGTTTTCATTGGTTAGTATTTGTAGAACGTTTCAAAACTTGAATGAGATGGTGTAGTTTGGCTTCTTTGAAATGGGCCTGTTCATACATCAAGACATTTACATACTGTAGGATGGGGCATTTGTTTATAAAGTATGTATAGTTGCTTCAAATCTCATCTAGAATTTGTGTTTAGACTCTACAAAATATAAATGCCAGTTCTTTATTTATTTTCAATAAAATTTGTTTTTATCCAGGAATTTTCTATGGAAATGAAATTCTTAAATGAGGCTTCACTTAACTTTCGGGTGCTAACTTTCTTAGCAAGACATTGTCTTGTGAACACTATCTTCTTAACATCACTTTCAAAAGAAATTAAGGTTACATGATGATTGCTCTCCAGGTGGTTAACGAACCAGCCAACGTGCAATGTCCTTTTGTGGAAATGCCCACACGATCCAAACTCAGATATTTAAGTTGGAACAAATACACAAAAAATCACATAGCCAGTAGTGACTATGAGGGCATGGTAACTGTTTGGGATGTGACTACACTTTAGGTATTATCTTAGCCCAAGAACCTGTCTACTTGTTCTCCCTTGGTCCTGCAAAATGTGGTCATGCTTAGCCCTTAGCTGAACCCACTCTCACACTACATATTTTTATCTATTCAGAGTGTGATGGAGCATGAGGAGCATGAAAAACGAGCTTGGAGTGTTGATTTTTCATGTACGGAGCCTTTGATGCTTGTATCTGGGAGCGATGATTGCAAGGTCCTTGAATTTTGATTATATTATTTTTGAGGTTCGTCATCTGTGTTGTGAAAATATTATTTACAGAAAGCCTCTCTCACATTTCTAGTGAGTTGTTTACATCGTTTACATTTCTTGTATTTCAAATTCTATAATGATTGTAAATCTTGGAAGGAAATTTTGAACATATCTAGCCCTTGTTTGAGCCCCATTATTTCTCTTTTAAAATACGACTTTTCTCTACAGTAATCAATCTCAACCATTCAAAAAAGTCAAGCCCACAATTTTTTACTTTTCAAACCACTTTTTAACCATTAGATTTCCAAAACTCAAATTATAAATTGAAATAATGGGGCTCAAACAAGGGTCTAATAGGACCAAGTTTAATATGTCCAGAACATGTTAATTTTCGAGAATCAAGTGAGAATGACTTATTTGTTGCTGTGTGGAATCTATTTCTAAACTATTAAGATTTTCCTTTAAAATGGAACTCATATTTGTGGAGTAATTATTATTTTTGATAAATGAAGATATGTTAGCCTAATATCAAATGTTTAACAGGTCAAAGTTTGGTGTACAAAACAAGAAGCAAGTGTTCTCAATATTGACATGAAAGCCAATACATGTTCTGTCAAATATAATCCCGGATCTAGTATTCATGTGGCAGTAAGTTCAATGAATGATGGAACGTACAATTGCATGGCCAATTAGGCATATCGAAGTGGATTGATTAGATGTAATCACAACAAAGGTAATCTTCATTTGTATTTTTATTTTGTTTACATTTCCATTTTCATTTTCATTCAAGCTGAATTGAGCACCAGGTTATCTTTAAAATCAAGAGGTTCATAGTTTGTTTTTTTTCTTCTCCCTTTCTTCAAAACCTAGCTCATTCCAGTTTTATTACCAAGTCGTGCTGTTCCATTTCGCTTTCGTACAAATGGAGACGAATAGTATACTTTTTGACGTACTTTTGATTTGTATGTTGCTCTAAGTTTATTACTTACATCTTGTTATTTTTGTGATGTGCAGGGAGTTGATTATTTTGGGGATAACTTGATTATAGATTTAGGAAGTAGAAACTTCGATAGGGATTGAATATTTTAAAACATTTTAATCAGTTTTTTTGAAGCAAATTCTATACTTTGATATGTTACTATCGAATCCATGTAAAACTTTAAACATTGATTAATATTACATTTTTTGCTACATTTTGTTTGGTTTCGAATTTATTATAATTTTGGTTTGCTTTGTAATTATTATAGGTTTGATTGTAATGAAAAAATTAATTATTAAAAAAAATGAAATTTACATTTACGGCGGACATCTGAACGCCATTAACAATGTTTATTACGGCATGTAGAAGTATGTAGTAAAAACTGTCTAATTTTTATTGCGTGCATATGGTGCGCCGTTTGTGCCAATTACTACGTGCTCATAGCACGTCGTAAAATATATCTTTTACGGCACGCGGATGCAAGTCGTGAAATGTTATTTACGGCGTGCTTTCGCGGCATCCAATGTACGCCGTAAAAAGTATGCCACTTTTTACGGCATGCATTGTACGCCGTAAAAAGTAAACTTTGTTGTAGTGATTGGATCCACCCACCAAGTAACAGGGCTTACGACCCAATTAAAACCTCAAGATATAGTTGGTAAAGTTTCTAACCAGTCAATCTTGTGGGTTACTCATATTGTGATTATTGGGACAATAATATTTCTTTGATAATGGGTCAAAGGCCCGCGAAGTTTAATTCTCAACTCGATGTTTCATCATCACTCTCGAGGTTTGTTTGGGACCAAAATTTTCAACAAACCTTCACATTGGTACCGAACAAACCTGGAAAGACAAAACAGCACATGATTAGTAAATGTAGAAATAAAATCCTAAACAAATTAGAACTTTACATACCTGTACCAATATTTAGAAATAATAGAAAACTTTTAAATTTTACCAGTGTGAGCGGAGCACCTTTGTGCCCATATCAGCAGGGTTATAATTTGTGTGCACTTTCTAAAATTTGATCTCATCTTAAATAACAATATTTCTAATAAAATGCAACCCAAAGTCGATATGTTTAGTACGTTCATGAAAAACAGGGTTCTTACATAAAGGAATGGCTGATTGACTATCAGAATATACATTTACATTTTCATTTAAGGTACCTAATTCCTAAAGTAATCCTTTAAACCATAAAACTTCTTTAAACGCTTCAGTAACAGCAATATATTCAGATTCAATAATAGAGAGAGCAACAATGTGTTGGAGTTGAGACTTCCAACTAACACACGAGTCACATAAAAGTAGATTTCCCATTATTTCTATCTCCACCATAATCGTCATAGGTAAAACCTTCAATTGCACATATGGTGTTTGATGCAAAAATAAACAAGAATTAGACCTATTTCTTTCAATTTCCATATCTAAAATACGTTTAGCATGGCCTAGGTCCTTCATATCAAATCCTTTGTTTAAATCACTTTTAACTTTGTCTACCAATCTCAAGTTAGAGCCAATCAATAACATGTCATCCATATAAAGCAATAAATACATACACTCATCAATGTTGTGGTACAGGTAGTACAAACAATGATCTAACTCACTCCTCTTGAAACCAATAGTAACACATAAGAATCAAATTTCTTTTACTGCTGCATAGGAGAATGTTAAACTATATAATGGGTTTTTAAGAAAACACGCATGATCAGGTTTTCTTTATCTTCGAAACCTTTAAGTTGATACAGAAATTTTTTCTCTTCAGATACCCATGTAAAAAACAGTTTTATATCAAGTTGTTCAAGTTTCCAGTCATAATAAGCAACAAAAGCAAGCATGACCCTAAGGTGGTATACTTAACAACGGGAGAGAAAATCTCATTATAACCTACCCCTTCCTTTTGTGTGTATCCCTTGGCTACTAATCTAGTTTTATATCTCACATGCTCACTCTCAATGGTACCTTCCTTAACCTTGTAGACCTACTTGCAACCTACAATGGATTTATCCTTAGGTTTGGGCACTAAAACCCAAGTTCGATTCTTATGTAGAGAATCCATCTCATCTCTCATAGTACTAACCCAATTTTTACTATTTTCACTCCTCATAGCCTCCTCATAGGTATTGGATTCCTTAGCAGCTAGGTCTTGGTAACTGGCGTAGGCTATGACATAGTCGGACATTCTTTGGGGTTCCCTATGTGGTCTCCTTTCCCTATCTCTAGCTAACTAATAGACATCCAAGGGTTTATGTTCAATGGGATGATCTATAGTATCATCTCCTGCTATCTCTAATTCTGCATCTGTACAATCTTGTTGAGGAGTACTCTCCACCTCACTCGGGGTAATGGGGACGGAGACTCTAACACTCTCCACCTCAAGGGAGGGTTCATCTCCACCTATTTATCGTTGTTCTTCTTTCCCTAGACACGACATTTCAAACTCCTAGTGATAATTATTCTCACACCCTTTTGGCTTCTATCCCACAACCTATATCATTTAACACCTTCAGAATATTCTAGAAAGACACACTTTCTAGCTCTAGGTTCAAGTTTTTCCTCACTTTGATGAGAAAATGCAGTATAATCAAAGGTTCTAAGCATAGAATAATCAGCACATTTTCCATACCATTTCTTGTATGGTGTATCACCATTTAAAGCTGCGGAAGGAGTCATATTAGTCAGATAACACATAGTCATAACAAATTCACCCCAAAAAGATTTAGGCACACCAGAACTTAACATCATACATCTAACTTTATCAAGTAATGTACAATTCATCCTTTCAGCAATCACATTCTGCTAGGGAGTATATGGCACAGTCCTATGTCTAGTAATACCACTATCTTTACAAATATTATCAAAATAAAGAATGCAGAATTCAGGACTATTATTAGTCCTCAAATATTTTATACTTTTACATGTCTGGTTCTCCACCTGTGTTTTCCAAGTTTTAAACTTTCAAAAGTTTCAGATTATCTTTCAACAAATAAATCCACACACGTCTGGAGAAATAATCAATGACAAATAAAAAATATTTGTTATCACTTATCACCAAAAGTGGGATTGCTCCCGGAACCCCATAAATCAGTTAGAATATTCAAGCACTCTAGATGTCCTCTGTGTGTTTACCAAGCATACAATGATCACAAAATGGCATGTTAGACACCTTATCCCTTCCAAACACACCCTTATCATTTAAATATTTTAGACCCTTAACACTCACATGTGCTAGTCTATTGTGCAATTTCCGTGTGTGGTCGGTGTCAATTGAGGCAATAGTGTGGCTTCGACCACCTACTACCTCAGCATGAGTTATGTAAGTGCCATTTTTCCTAACAGCCTTAAAGGCTCTCAGTGCACCTTTAAACATTTTAATCATCCCATCACTAAGCCCCCCCCCCACCAAAACATGTACTTTCCAATTTCCCCACAGATATCAAATTTCTACCCATATGTGGAATGTACCTAACATTTCTCAAGGTATGCACAAAGCCATTTTCAAATTTTATAGTAACATCACCAACACTTGCGATGTTATATGAGATTCCACCCCATGCAACAACATGACCATGATCAGACTAATGAAAATGATCAAACCGATGCTTATGTGAAGTGGCATGAAAAGACCCACCGGAGTTAAGAATCCATTCATCAATATGGGAATTCATATACAAGTTAATTTCACTGGGTTGGGATTTAAAATGACGTAAACGTCACCAGGTTTGCTATGTTTTGGTGACATAATGTTTGCCTCCCCTTATTCACTTCCCTTTTGTTCACTTTTCTCCTTATAGAAATCACTAATGAAGTGTCCTAACTGTCCACAACCATAACACTTTTTCCTCGTAGCTTTACCCCTTGATTTGGGTCTACTTCTATCATTTGCCTGCTCCCACTATTACCACCACCCTTTGTTTGAGTCTTACCTCTCATAAAGTGGACCTCCCCATGTTTTCTCCCACCTTTCTCAGCTCTTATCTCCTTATCTTACTCTTAAGTGAATCAATGACTACCTCCGGGGTAAGGGTCTCCCTTCATACTTGATAGCATTTTTAACATCTTTATATATGTCAGGAATGACATTCAATAAAATTATGGCCTCATATTCTTCCTACACTTTATCACTACAATTTGTGATATCTTGCACAAGTTCATTGAAAATATCAAGATTGTCATCTAATTCCTTTGAAAGATCGATTTTGAAATTGAAAAATATCTTTCAAGTAAGAAAAGTTTGTTGGGGTGGATTGTGTTAAGTAAAGTTCTTCCAATTTTTTTCAAAGAGTTTCAGTGGTTTCATGCTTATCAAATTTTCATAAAACACTATCAGATAAATGCAAGATGAAGAAGTATAAGAAAGTTCATCAATCCTTTTTTTGTTCATCAGTCACAGTAGCGGGAAAAGAATTATCAATGAATTTTGACACATTTTGCTATACCAAAATACCTTTCATTTTTTATTGCCATATAGAAAAATCACCCTTTCCATTAAAGACACTCAAGTCAAAATGATGTGTAGAAATATTTACAAAATAAACTATATAACACAGGAAATATGCAGCTCACAAAGAACTACACAAAGAATCCTAAAGGATCGCAATATACACCGTTCTAGATTCTCAGGATTCCATGAGACCCAAAGGATCTCAGGTCAAGAGAATTTTCGACACATGTAACTTCAAGAGAACAATTCTAATATCAAAGCAACAAGAAACAGATAATCACCAAAATGTATCAAGAACGAGTATAGCACAGCAATATCCAAATCATAGGTAATAGCAAGTAAATCCTATAACTAGCAATAGGCAACCTCAAGCCTAAAGGTGACCCCATACGATGACCTCAACCAGGTTACTACTTAACAGCTTATTTTGAAAAACTTCTAAACACACTCACCTTTCAACAAAGTTACCATCAATCACCCAACATCTAACAATTCTCTGATTCTTAATGAAACGTTATACATAACAAACATATTTCAATCGTAACATGTAACGGTGTTAATTCTCTCCCGTCATCAAATTGCATCAGTCACACGGTCCTATTTGAAATTCGAGAATGAAATTTAGAATAATTGGATAATCACCGAGTTTTAATTTCTCAAATAAAAGCGTGTTTAGCTGATGCAATTTGGGGTGGACCCTTTCAAGGACCAGTGGGTACGGCCGACCCACTGGATTAGCCCCAATTTTTTTTGTGGAAATTACACCTACCGCTGTTTTATAGGAATCAAATTCAAAAATAAGGCCAAATCTATATTCGTTCAAAAATCAGGTTGTAATTGAATAAAATTAAATAATATAATATTTATAAATTAACGTAATTATCTAGTCCAAAACCCTTGTTTCTATGACCTCCTCTTTCTCCCAAAATGCTACTAGAAGAAACAGCAACGGTGCATATCCATACGACCTACTCTTTCTCCCAAAACATGATCAGAAGAAGCAACAGCGGCTCGGCACACCATAAGGAGCAACAGCGGCACCACTACATGCATCCGCAGCAGGTTCAGTTGACGGCGAACAGCGCAATGGCGACAAGTTGAGCACATTTTCATTTTCAAAGCCCTCACCAACTAGATCTGAAACTTCCCGAACGTCTCGACGCACCAGCAATTTTGAGGTAGGAAGTGGCATCGCTGCTTGATGGAGGCGTTGAAGTAGCGGCGCCACTACTTAAATGGAGGCAGTGAAGATTTGGCCATTTGGGTTCTGTTATTGTAGACTGGCCAAAGAAGACTTTTGGTATTTGAATTTGGAGATTGTGTGGGATTTCTGGTGGGGCGGAGGCCGCACTGACGGAGAAGGAAGCGGATGTTGTCGGGATATTCAAGGACACAATCATCGTGGTGAGACAGTGGCAGGGGCGGTGGTCGGAGTAGGTGTTTGTGACTTGCTGAAAAAATGTTACGTAAGTTTTTTTTCCTTTCACATCAAAAATAAGTCTTGTGGCTTTCTCAAAAAAAAATGAAAAAAAAAAAAAAAAAGAAGTCTTGTAACCTTATAAAATGATGGTTGTGACCTTAAAAAAATTGAGATGTGATTCTAGTGGCCACGGTCATGGTCTTTGTGGTCGGAAGTTGTGGTGGTTTTGATCTTGAAATAAAAATGTGATCTGTAATAGTTTTCCTTGTGACATAAAATAAGTCTTATTTATGACCTTAAAAAATGATTGTTTTGACCGGAAAAATGATGGTTGGCAAGTTATGAACGAAAAAAAATGGTGATTGTGACTTGTTATCCAAAATAATTGTGACCTAATCTTTATCTTAAACTTGTGACTTAAAATTCTTTATTTTGTGACATGAGATTTTACAATGTTGTGGCCTTAATATTTGTTATTAATAAAATAATTTTAATTATTTTATTTAATTAATTAATCTTAATTACAACCTAACTTTTGAAATTATACAAATTTCACCTTAATTATAAAAGTTGCATTTATAATCATCATATTTATGTATTTTTCTCATTTTTTTTTATTAACAATTTCACAGACTTTTAGCCCAAACGCCCAAATCAATTGTACCAGACTACTAGTCCATTCCCTTATTTCTTCAATATTTTCTCAAGGTTCAGCACGCCGACACACTCAACCCGTCAACCGTGACTCCTCCTCGCATCCTCGCCCTCGTCCGATCGTCCCCACCATTGGTCCACCGTCCACCGAGTCCCGCCACCGATCCACCATCACGATCCACAACTCCACGACAGTCTGCTAGCCTGTCAACTCCCACCAGCCCACCAAACTGGATTTTAGTCTTCAAATTTTCATTAAGGGTTTGTGAATTGTAACTTTGCGATTTATTTTTATATATTTGTCTGTGTAACTGTGTTGACAGTGTTGTGCTCTGTGAAAATTTTGCAAGTCGTTCTTGTTCATATTTCCTAATCCTTTGATGGGTGAATAAACTTTGCCATTTTATTCTTTGATTTGTTTTTTGGCATTTTACTTTTTGATGTTCAATTCAATTTAACATGTAATCTATGTGATTTTCAATTTCCCTTATATCTCTGCTCTGTATTATTTGTTCAAAAGTTGAATCATTGATGTGCAAATATAATAATTTCAGTTAATATAAACTCGTTTGAAAGAGTATTTTTTACTATGAATATTGTGAAGAATCAACAGGTATTGTTTTCTTTTATGAAGTTATTTTTATATAAATTTTTTGGTCCCCACTGAATCACAATTCTGGATATGTCCCCGATCATGTGCCATGACTCAAATTATCTAACCATGTAAGACATGTCATTAAACGTTTAAAACTGTTAGATATTAAATTTGAACAAATATTTTCGTGAAAAGTTATGTGACGTGAACATTTAAAAACTTCGAAAATTATATTTTTAATAACTTCGGTCAAAGAATATACGCTAGGTAATTTTACCCATTCATTCACCGGTACAAAATTGTCAAATTTTCGACAAGCAAAGTTAAACTATTGTTTATTTAAAAAAAAAAAAAAACTATTGTTAATTTTCCTATAACGTTTTCTAATCAATTACACAAAACTGTACAACATCTATATAAAAAATTACAAAAACTTATAATCCAGTACACGAGAAGTGAAGTGAATTGAATAGAAATTTTTTTATGATTAACAACGCCGTCTCCGATCTCAATATGTCGATTGATTCTATTATTGTACAATCAATCGCCTGGAGCAGACGGAGCAGTAGAATTTACGCTTGGTTTTGAAGTAAAGAGGCACGAAGCAGAACCTCCAATTGCTCTCCACGTCCATGGCTTGAATCATACCACCGCAGTAAGGACAAGCCCCCGGCGCCGGTTGCCTTCCGATCACTCTCTGATCCTCATCACAAACAAAAACCAAACACATCTTCTCCGGTCTATTTCTCGGTATTCTCAGTCACAACTTTCAATAATGAATTGCTATGATCAAAATAGTTTTTTCTCAGATTATGCGAATGTATAGAGAGCCGTGTATGATATAAAGAGGAATACTTTTTTTTGTTTTGATCTGAGATATATAGATATTGATTTGGGGCGGTGCGGAGAATGGGATTCTTCTAGAATTGACTAGTACGGTCTAGATAGAGGAATCCGAATTTCTCATATTTGGTCTAAGATTTAGAATATTCCCAATGAATTCTAGGGCTACGAAATAATTGGGGGGAAGGAAGATCTTTTGACATGCATCTATATTTTATACATAATAATAGAATAACTTTCACCATTTTTACGCATGTTCAAAATTCTTTCTAAATAAAATTTTTTTTGCCAAAAAAAAAAATATATTAAATATAATTAATAAAACTTAATATTAAATGTTGGTATTAAATAAAAGTTAGTATTAAATAAAAGTTACTAATAAAATTAAAACAAATTTAATACAAAAAATTTACTTAAGCGCCAAATTTTAAGATGCGTGGATATTTTTTTCTGATTTTGATTAGTGTTGTCTTTTTTAAAATTTCAAATTCGATAATATTTTTTAATAGAATATTCTTTGTACTATATTTTTTAATTAATATAATTGTATAATCAATATATTTTCATGAATTTCAAAAAAAAAATGTCTTGAGCATCGTACAATATGTATGTGTGTTTTGAAGTATTTATAAAATCTTTATCTGTATCTTTATTCTTTATCTTTTCTTTATATATATAAAAGTAAAAGTGAGAAGAGATGATCATTAAATGCAAATTACCCTCTCCTCACTTTTACTTCTAATATATATATATACTAGTATTTGCACTTGTGCGTTGCACGGAACAAAAAAATTATAATTATTAATTAATGAATAACTAACTAAATATATTCAATAATTAATGAAAATGTGAGAAATTTTAATCTTAATATATATAATAATAGTATAGCCGTCAAAAAAACTCACACATAGTTTCCCACCATTTTTCCCTGCTATTTTAGGAAACTTTGTAATTTTATTAATTATTTTAATAATTGAATTAGGAAACTTCAATTAATGCAAAATTAATTATAAATGACATGTAATAAATGACTTATTGATTGTAAAAAATAAAAAATCTATAAAAATATCAAATTGTATATTATTTTTATTCTTTTGATAATTATTGTAATATTTTTTCGTCAAAAAATATGCAATATAGGTGTCAAATTCATGATCTTAACGAGAAGTTCAATACAAGTTAACAAATAAAAGCAAACTCTAAATATATCATTCTTAAAATTGCCTCAAATAATAAAGGTAAAAGTTTTACTTATACTTTTTACTTTTTTCAATATCTAATCTTTTTAATTTATCTCATCTAATACATAAAATGATATTTATCATTTTTTACCTAACTTCAATTTGACATAAATGATTAATTTCAAATCTTTTTTCTTATCAAATTAAAAGAAATAATGATATCCGATCTTTCTAAGTAAATTCAATTGAATCATTTTAATTTCTACAACTTCAGGTTTCGATAAACTCTTTGGTAATTTTGAAATTAATTTTATAAATTTACTCATTTTGTTCATTTATCTATTTTTTAATTTTTATAAATTTAAAATAACATCAATTTGTAAAATATATACTACAGACTTTAACAATTAATTCATTGAATTCTAAAGAAAATAAAAATATAAGGTTTTATCAAACTTATTCTATTTAAAAATAAAATATAGTCCATACATTTATTTAACATGTACAAAAAATAGTTTTTTGTGTTTGTGGGTAACATGACCATTTTCAATAGTTGGTGAAAAATAAAATGTCACATTGTATTTGAAACCACTGAATATGAGTAAGTTTGATATAAACTATAGAAATTGTTTTAAATGTGTGATTGAAAGTGAAAGAAAGTAGTATAAAATAAAATAATTGTCAAATCAATCAATTGAGTGGTTAAAAATTGATTTTCTTTTTTTAGAATGTGTGGTTAAAAAGTAGTATGTGCAATTGTGAAAAATTAGTTTTTAAATAATATGTGGTTGTGAATGAACATTAAAAAAAAATTATTTTTGAATAATCAATTCTATATGAATAAATAAACTAAGGAAACTAGATAATGAACAATTAATTGTTAAAAAAAATGCAATTCATAACTTTTATTTTATTTTATTTTATTTTATTGATATTTAGATTGTATATTGAATATACAATTTATGCATTAAAGTAAGAAATCTTATAGGGAGAAATGAAATTACAAATTATTCACAATTTGTGTATGCAAGTTATTATTATTTTTTTTATTGTGTTATTTTTATCGGGCATTGTATTTTTACAACTTATTCAATAAATATTATTTATTCCGTGCATCGCACGGGTACGATTACTAGTTTATAACAAAAACAATTAAATTCATATATTATGGGAAATAAAATGAAGAAACAAAAAAGTATTCAATAGCAAAATTCAATGTAAATTAAAAAAAGTTCTTTAAAAATAATAATTGTGGTTCATAATTTTTAAACAATTACGATTCATGTTCATTGCATACAATACGATTAAAAAGAAATGTGGTATAGAAATGTATATTATAGGAGAATATATGGTTAAAAAGTAGAGATTTTTTTTTATATCATGTATAGAATACCTCATTAATAAAATATAGTTAAAAACGAATTTTAAAAAATGAGATGTGAATTAATGAATGTCAAACATAATTCAAAGAATGATCACAGAAAAAAATGGTTTCCCAAATAATGAATGACATAATTTCTTTATTGGACTTTATTATATCAATCCTTAAAATTTAGGATATTAAAACTTTTCAATTAGATCGTGCAGAACTTCAATCAATACAACACGTGTATTAAATTTATTTATGGAAAATAACAATATTTTTTATTTTTTGCGTTAATGTTGCTCAACGTTACAAATAATATTTTTGTAGATATTTTTAGTAATGTCAAAATATAATAATGATAAAAAAAAAAATTCTATTTCACAAAAGGAAATTGTTTTTTTTTTTTTTTTTTTTTTACATTCTTTAATGTTACATAATTTGTTCTTGAAATTCATATAAAAATTATCTAACTAATGAATCAATGTATTATAGAATTGATTAAACAATTTGTTAGTACCAATGCACTGATTCTCGTGTAGTAGGGAATGAGTGTCAATGTAATGGTGCTGATATAATTGATATTTAATGATCTTAAGTTAAACAAATAAATGTCATATTTTGACCCCCAAAAAATGATGTCAGCAGTTTTGGCGGGAAAATTTCGGTCAACTATCTTGTTATTATATATACTAGTAATCGCACCCGTGCGATGCACGGAATAAATAATATTCAATAAATAAGGTGTACAACGATCGATAAAAATGACACAATAAAAAAATAATAATAACAACTTGCATACACAAATTGTGAATACTTTGTAATTTTATTTCTCCCTATAAAATTTCTTACTTTAATAAATAAATTGTATATTCAATATACAATCAAAATATCAAAATATCAAAAAATAAAATAAAGTTATGAATTGTATTTTTTTTTAACAATTAATTGTTCATTCTCTAATTTTCTTAGTTTATTTATTCATATAAAATTGATTATTCAAAAATAATTTTTTTTAATGTTCATTCACAACCACATATGATTTAAAAACTAATTTTTCCACAATTGCACATACTACTTTTTAACCACACATTCTAAAAAAAAGAAAATCAATTTTCAACCACTCAACTGATTGATTTGACAATTATTTTATTTTTTATACTACCTTCTTTTACTTTCAATCACACATTTAAAATTATTTCTATAGTCTATATCAAATTTACTCATATTCAATGGTTTCAAATACAACGTAACATTTTATTATTCATCAAGTATTAAAAATGGTCATGTTACACACACACACACACACAAAATTATTTTTTGTGCATGTTAATAACTATATCGACCATATTTTATTTTTAAATAGAATAAGTTTGATAAAATCTATATTTTTATTTTCTATTCAATGAATTAATTGTTAAAGTCTGTAGTATATATTTTACAAATTGATGTTATTTTAAATATATAAAAATTAAAAAATAGATAAATGAACAAAATGAGTAAATTTATAAAATTAATTTCAAAAGTACCAAAGAGTTTATCGAAACCTAAAGTTGTAGAAATTAAAATGATTCAATTGAATTTGCTTAGAAATATCGGATATCTATTATTTCTTTTAATTTGATAAGAAAAAAGATTTGAAATTAATCATATTATGTCAAATTGAAGTTAGGTAAGAAATGATAAATATCATTTTATGACTTAAATGAGATAAATTAAAAAGATTGGATATTGAAAAAAGTAAAAAGTATAAGTAAAACTTTTACCTTTATTATTTGAGACAATTTTATGAATGATATATTTAGAGTTTGCTCTTATTTATTAGCTTGTATTGAATTTCTCGTTAAGATCTTGAATTTAATATCTATATTGCATATTTTTTGACTTCAAAATATTACAATAATTATTAAAAGAATAAAAATAATATACAATTTGACCATTTTATAGATTTTTTATTTTTTACAAATCAATAAGTCATTTATTACATGTCACCTATAATTAATTTTGCATTAATTGAAGTTTCCTAATTCAATTATTAAAATAATTAATAAAATTACAAAGTTTCCTAAAATGGCGGGAAATTATGTACGGATTTATGTGACGGCTATGTTGTTATTATATATACTAGTATACGCACCCGTGCGTTGCACGGGAAAAAAAATTATAATTATTAATTAATGAAAATGTGAGAAATACACGACGAAAACAATTAAATTCATATTTTATGAGAAAGAATATGAATAAACATAAAAGTTTCAATAGAAAAATTCAATGTAAATTACAAAACACTTCTTTCAAAATTTATGATCCTTAAAATTTAGGATATTAAAACTTTCCAATTTAATTGTGCAGAACATCAATCAATACATGAAAAAGAATTACACGTGAATTAAATTTATTTTTTGAAAATAACAATACTTTTTTATTTCTTACGTTAATGTTGTTCAACGCTACAAATAATATTTTTGTAGATATTTTTAGAATGTCAAAATATAATAATGATAAAAAAAATTAAAAAAAAATTCTATTTCTCAAACGGAAATGGTTTTTTTTTTTTTTTTTTTCCATTCTTGAATGTTACATAATTTGTCCTTGAAATCCATATGAAAATGATCCAATTAATGAATCAATGCATTATAGAATTGATTAAACAAAGTTAGATAAAAAAAAAGATTAAACAATTTGTCAGTACCAATGCACTGATCCTCATCATCATAAGTCAGACAAATAACTGCCACAATTTGACCGTGACGAAGGCAAAAAAAAAAAAAAATGGAGAGCAGTTTAGGCGGGAAAACATGGGCCAACTATCCTATTATAATAATAATAATAATAATAATAATAATAATAATAATAATAATAATAATAATAATAATAATATAAGATTTCTCCCGTACACAAAATGCATAAAAAATAATATATTAAAATAATTAATAAAATTTTACAAACAATAAAACTACTTCAAATTATAATAGCTTCTTTGAGTAATAAAAATCAATTTATATATTTAAGTAGTAAATAATTATTAATTTTTCCACATTTTTTCATAAAAAAAATTAAAAAAAAAATTGAAGTTGTTTTTCAAAAAAAAAAATTGATATTATTTTTTTTATCGAAAATAACATATATTTGCACATTGTTTGGAGTAGCGTTGTTAAGTATTAAAATGAACATCCTTAATAATTTCAATTTCATTTCCCATTGCACTAAACGCATCATCAAGCCCCTATTTGGTACCTATTATTTTTAAATCTCATTTTTTAAAAACTCATTTTCAACCACACATTATATACCAATAAAATAATCTACACATAAGTTCAAAAATATTCTCCAATTTTTAATTACACATCTCCAAAAAATTTACTATTTCAAACAACATTATTCCAAATAATGGGTCTCCAACAGGAGTCAAATACAGTCAACACGTCATCCATAACATAGTAATTAATTTCACTACGTAAAATGATTTCCATAATACCATTCAAATTTTATTAATGTGATGACATAATAATTAATTTTAATTTCAATAAATTATTAATTATCATAAGTACCTCTTACGTTAATTTAGCAAGTATAATTCAAATAATTAAAAAAATGAATAGTCACCGTTTTCTTAAAAAAAAAAAAAAATTACCGTTTTCTGGAAAAAAAAATTATTAAGAAGTGTAAACAAACTTATTTGTCACTAATATTTTTAAATTAACAAAAAAGAACAAATATTAAAGTTTAATAAAATATTAATCTAATTAATGCACAAATAATGCACGAAAAAGTAAAGCTATTTTTGTTTTTCAAAGTTAATGTGTAGTTTTCCAAATGTATTAATTTCTTTATAAAATTTATTTTTTATAAAGCAATTAATGATGAATATTAATGCAAACAAACTTACTTGTCACTAATATTTTTAACTAAACAAAAAAGAACAAACAATAAAACTACTTCAAATTATAATAGTTATATTAAAATTTTTTGTAATTTTTTTATCATCAACTCTTTATTAATTTTCACATCTTGTCTTTTGAGACGATTTTCATTCAATATATTTGTTTTGCTGGCGAAAAACACTTATTTATCTCTCATATTTTTAAATAATCAAAATAAATAATTAATACAAAAGTTAAAAAAAATATTGCACATCCTTTCAATGCAAATTAGCAGAATATTTTAATAAAATTTGTGATTAGAAATAAAATTTATTAATTAATTGAATGTTATAAATAACAATGCGATTAAAAAAAGTTAAGAATATAAAAGCAAAACTAAACAAATACCGAAAATCTATCTTGCAATTAAATTATGGTGTAAATTTAAAAAAATGTGTTGTATGAATATTGTTACCTAAATATAATTAGCTTGATTTTCAAAATATGAAAAACACGTACAATGAAATGATTCATCGGTGTTAAAACAATTACAAATTTGGATGGATTAATGAGTGAAGTGAATGAATTGGAATATAAATAAATGTTATGTCAACAATTATTTCTTATAGGATCCATAAAAATTACAGGAAATATATATATATATATATATAGAGAGAGAGAGAGAGAGAGAGTAGTAGACAAATTATTAGCATTCAATACATGTAGTCAAGTGCTTATTTACAATGCATTACACACTTTCCCACATTAAATGTCTCATTAATTGTCAACAACTCATTTTCCAATTCCGGAAATTCAATTGAAAAAAAAAAAAAAATTCCAAAAATGGAAACTGAAAATGGGCGGGAAAAATTTTGACGGCTGTTCTGCTTTAATATATAACTAGTGCATCACCCGTGCGATGCACGGATATTGTATCGTACAAAATATATTGTAAAATTAGTGAATAATTTTGGTATATTGAAAAGAGTAATCCTACAGGTACAGGCCCTGTACGAATGCAATTTTCCAATTGAAAATACAAATTTGATTTGTAATAAAATATGTCAACACTTTTCTTTTAAGTTTAGTATAAGCATTATAAATTCAATACTACACCATTTTAATCCATAAATAAAAATAAGTGAGATATTGAGGATGCTATGTTTGTCGGATACTTTAGTATTTTACTTAATACATTGGTAAATAATACTAAAGTATTCGCCAAATATAAATATATTGTGGAATGTATCAATTATTTCTCATGATTTATGCCTCTCGTATTTATGTTTTTCCAATTTTGATTCAAAAATATAAATCACAATAATTATAAATGTGTGCTTAATCTTAAACCCACAAATATTTGTATTTAACCAATAAAAATATATTTTTAATTATAAAATCAAGTAGTCAAAATAATAATTACATAAATTTAGCAATTATCATGATATGACAAAATGCTACGTTGGTGACAAAAAAATTATAACGAAAATGGTATACCATATAATCTTCACACAACTATTAAAATTAAGAATGATTAAAAGAATATTATTCGCTTGTAACCACAATTTTTGCAATTTCCTCACGTATTTAACATTTTATCTAAATTTCTTTCAGAAACATCAATCACAGTAATTATAAGCTTTTGTTTAATCTTAAGAGCAAATATTTGTATTTGACCAATAAAAATGATTGTTAATTTCAATAATTTTTATGAGTTATTGTCAACTTCAAAGAAAATCCAAATTTAGTAGTTTATTTAATGGTGTATCATGTTTTTTATTTAATATTATGGATACAATATTGATTGTGTGGAATGTATTAATATATTTCTAATGGTTTATGCATTCTCCTCTCGTATTTAAGCTTTAAATTTTTCACTCAAAAATAAGAATCATAATAATTATAAAAGCGTGCTGAATCTTAACCCACAAATATTTGCATTTGACCAATAAAATTATATTTTCACCTATAAAATCAAGTGGTCAAAATAACAATTTCATAAATCTAGCAATTATCATGATATAACAATCGACAATGTTGGAGTAAAAAAATTATAGCAAAAATCGTACCATATAACCTTTACAAAACTATTAAAATTAAGAATTATTAAAAAAATATTATTCATTCTTAACCAATAACATTATAGTTTTACATATAAAATCAAGTAGTTAAAATAATACTTACGCAAATCTTGCAATTATCATGACATGGCAACCGGATAACACTGAAGGTCAAAAAATTATACCGAGAATTTTAGATCATATAATTTTTAGACAATTATTAAAATTAATCTTATATTTGTTTTATTCAAAAAAATGTATTAATACTAATTAATACTTAAGTTCGGCCAAATAAAAATTGCATCGAGCATTTAATATGAAATGGGAAAATGAAAAGCCATTTCCCATCCACACCTCATTAATCAATTCAACATCAACAAATGAAAAGTCACTGGCATGACACGTCTTCCACCTATTCCAATACATATTCAAGTTGATAATTAATGTTAAACAATTGTATCGAAAATCAGGAAAAAAAAACACAAAAAAACAGAAGGTTTCAAAAAAAAAAAAAAAAGTGACAGTGGGTGGGAAATTTTTTTTACGGCTGTTGTGGTTTAATATATAATATAGATACATATAATAAAATAATAATAATATATTAAGATTTCTCCCGTACACAAAATGCATAAAAAATAATATATTAAAATAATTAATAAAATTTTACAAACAATAAAACTACTTCAAATTATAATAGCTTCTTTGAGTAATAAAAATCAATTTATATATTTAAGTAGTAAATGGTTATTAAGTTTTCCACATTTTTTCACAAAAGAAAAAAATAAAAAAATGAAGTTGTTGTTCGATAAAAAATTGATATTATTTTTTATCGAAAATAACAGATATTTGCACATTGTTTGGAGTTGCGTTTTTAAGTATTAAAATGAACATCCTTAATAATTTCAATTTCATTTCCCATTGCACTAAACGCATTATCAAGCCCCTGTTTGGTACCTATTATTTTTAAATCTCATTTTCAACCACACATTATACCAATAAAATAATCTACACTTAAATCCAAAAATATTCTCCAATTTTTAACTACACATTCTCTAAAAAATTTACTATTCCAAATCACATTATTCCAAATAATGGGTCTCAAACAGGGACCAAATGCAGTCAACGCGTTATCCATAACATAGTAATTAATTTCACTATGTAAAATGATTTCCATAATACCATTCAAATGTATATCAATGTGATGACATAATAATTAGTTTTAGTTTCAATAAATTATTAATTATCATCAGTACCTCTTACGTTGATGCAAGCAAGTTTAATTCAAATAATTAAAAAAATGAATAGTCACCGTTTTCTAAAAAAAAATTACTGCTTTCTGGAAAAAAAATCTATTAAGAAGTGTAAACAAACTTATTTGTCACTAATATTTTTAACTAAACAAAAAAGAACAAATATTAAAGTTTAATAAAATATTAATCTAATTAATGCACAAATAATGTAAGAAAAAGTAAAGCTATTTTTGTTTTTCAAAGTTAATGTGTAGTTTTCCAAATGTATTAATTTCTTTATAAAATTTATTTTTAATTTCTTTATAAAATTTATTTTTTATAAAGCAATTAATGATGAATATTAATGCATTTCAATTTTTGGAAAGTATTTTAGACTGAAAAACAACGGAAGTTGCAATTTAACAATATGAATTTTGATAAGTGCTTGTTAATTTTTAATACTTATACATAATTTATCCAGTATACAAAATGCATAAAAAATAATATTATATTAAAATAATTATTAAAATTTTACAAACAATAAAACTACTTCAAATTATAATAGTTATATTAAAAATTTTTATAATTTTTTTATCATCAACTCTTTATTAATTTCTACATCTTGTCTTTTGAGACGATTTTTGTTCAATATATTTGTTTTGTTGGCGAAAAACACTTATTTATTTCTCATATTTTTAAATAATCAAAATAAATAATTAATACAAAAGTTAAAAAAAATATTTGCACATCCTTTCAATGCAAATTAGCAGAATATTTGAATAGAAATTGCGATTAGAAATAAAATTTATTAATTAATTGAATGTTATAAATAACAATGCGATTAAAAAAAGTTAAGGATATAAAAGCAAAACTAAACAAACATCGAAGATCTATCTTGCAATTAAACTATGGTGTAAATTTTAAAAAATGTGTTGTATGAATATAGTTCCCTAAAATAATATATTATATTTTATATATATATATATAGACAACCTATTAGCATTCAATACATGTAATCAAGTGCCTATTTACAATGTATTACACACTTTCCCACATTAAATGTCTCATTAATTGTCAACAACTCATTTCCCAATTCCGGAAATTCAATTGAAAAAAAAAACACTTATTTATCTCTCATATTTTTAAATAATCAAAATAAATAATTAATACAAAAGTTAAAAAAAATATTTGCACATCCTTTCAATGCAAATTAGCAGAATATTTGAATAGAAATTGCGATTAGAAATAAAATTTATTAATTAATTAAATGTTATAAATAACAATGCGATTAAAAAAAGTTAAGGATATAAAAGCAAAACTAAACAAATAACGAAGATCTATCTCGCAATTAAACTATGGTGTAAATTTTAAAAAATGTGTTGTATGAATATAGTTCCCTAAAATAATATATATATATATATATATATATATATATATATATATATAGACAAACTATTAGCATTCAATACATGTAGTCAAGTACCTATTTACAATGCATTACGCACTTTCCCACATTAAATGTCTCATTAATTGTCAACAACTCATTTTCCAATTCCGGAAAATTCAATTGAAAAAAAAAAAAATTTCCAAAAATAGAAACTGAAAATGGGCGGGAAAATTTTTGACGGCTGTTCTGCTTTAATATATAATATAGATATAGATTAAGATTAAGATTAAGATATTAAGATTAAGATTAAGATGTGTGTGTGTGTGTGTGTAGATTTTTTGATTTTTTTAGGAAAATTTATTATTTATTGCATATTTAGTAAGAATTGTAATAAATGTTATTATGTTTAAATGTTTGGAAATGAAAAAAATAGATTAATATATTCGACAACTAATTTAAAATCCCAACTGCCGTTTATTTCATTTTTCGAGGTAAGATTTGTTTTTAAAAACTGGAAAGAGAAAATGTGTGTAGTTAAAAAGTTGTTTGAAAAATTGTATTATTTATAAATTGTAATAACTGCGTAAAAGAACGGTGTGTTAGCTATTGCATTTTCAAAATTTTTGTGGGACATGAAGTGAGTCCACTTAAAACAATAAATAAGGAATAAAGGGAAAAATGGAAAACGTTGATAAAATTTAATACTCTAACAATATTAATTATCATTTCTTAATCCGTGTGAAAATAACCGTATGACTATCTTTTTGGGATAAAAAGAGTATATTAAAATAAATTGATAAAATTAAGAAATTTTCTAAAATAACAAGTAAAAATAAGCGAGAAACTATATGCGTAAAATGATGACAGTTATCCTATTATTAGATATGTAGGATATTAATGTATTGCACTCTAGATGCAGTTTGAAAAAAAAAAAAAATCATTCTTGCTAGATGCAATAGTGACACGTGGTGCTCTAAAATAAAATTAGGGTAATTACTTCCACTATTTGAAAAGTACAAACATTTTGTAAAAGTATCATAATCCATTCGAAAAATGATTTATTATCCATTTGTCCATCTTCAATGTAAAACAGTCAAACATCTTTAGTATTTAAAATTCGATACTTGGTTATTTTTCATTAGATATGGACAATTGTTATGTTATACACAGTCAACAGAACAATATATTACTACTATCATCCAATATGCCTTGTTTGATGGAGATTAAAATCGAATTTTTTAATTCAAATTTTTGACAAATTTTAATAAAAGTTGATGAAATTTTTTTATTGATGGCGTTGAAATCAAGAATACAGGAACAAATGATTCAAGACTTTCAAGAATAATAGTGACACGAGAAGAAATTTATATGCAATACACAAAAGCAACTTATGGGTTAATTGTCTCAATATTAATGCTATACTGTTGTCTATGTCTTCAAATGATTGCTAAAGTTTAAAATGTCGAATTTTGGTCACTAAAGTTATCAAAATATTATACTTTAATCATTGACTTAATTTTCGTAATGAAATTGATGGCGTGGTAGAATAAATGTGCATGTGATGTGATATCACGTCACTTTATTCGACCAATCATGACATACCAAATTATCGAGTAAGAAATTTTTAAAAACATTTTTGATTGGTCACTAAACTTTTAAAATATCATCAATTATTTATTTGTTGTATGCAACGGGTAATTTGGAATCACATTTATAAATTTGCACGTCAATCGTGTCAGTTTTACAAGTTTAGTTATCAAAATTCGACCAGATTAAAGTATAATGAACAATCAAAGATGTTTTTTACAGTTTAGTATCCAATCGAAGACTTTTTTAAATATTTTGTCTGTCGTGATTGGTCGGCTAAAGGTGATGTAGCGCCACGTGTACGTTCCGTTCCGTTTGTTACGTTACCAATTTCGTTAGAAAGTTAAGTCAATCACTAAGAACCAATATTTCGATAAAATTAATAATCAAAACTCGACACTTCAAATTTCAGTAACCAATTTAAAACATGAATGTAAGTTCAATGATTATTGGAACAATTAACTCATAAATTTAGTGATCGAGATTCGTCACTTTAAACTTCAATGATCAGTTGAAGATATAGACATAAGTTCAATGATTATTAAGATAAAGGGTTAATAGCACAAAACGTTCCTACCTTTGACATGTATTGTGCAAAACACCTCAACATTGTGATTTTTGACGCTGAACGTCCCAACCTTTACATTTTTGTTGGAAACGTCATTTTCGTTATATTTAGCCATATTTCAACGTTAAATTGGAATTGAACAGTAAACGTGAGGGGCATTTTTGTCCAATTTCATTTTTAATTTATTTCTTAAGGGTAATTGATACAAAACCTCCCTACGTTTAACACTCATTGTGGAAAAAGTCTCTCGTTCATTTTTTTGGCGAATAACGTCTCTACCTTTAGATTTTCTTGCAGATTATTCCCCAAATTTAACTTTTCTTTCAATTTAGTCATTCCGTATTTGATTTAAAGGTCATTGTCTTCAAACGTGTATAACTTTTGATCTACAATTTTGAATTGCACTCCGTTTTTTACATTAAAGTCTAAATTCAACAATATTTCTTATGATGTATCATGTGCTCATTTATTAAACATTTAATTTTGACTTTTGTGTTGTAGATACTTATTTTGTTAGGGCATCATTGATTAACGTAAATTGATTTCTGTAAATTTTATCGAAACTGTGAAATTTTAATTTTAGTGTATGTTCGGCGGCCAGCAGAATTTATAAATTGGAATTATTTGACTTTTTATTTTTATTTTTTTAAGGTAAAATGTTTTGTTAAAAATTGGTATGTTTAGCCCCTATTTGAGTCATATTATAATCTCAAATCACTTTTTGAACAACACACAATTTCTTTCTCCAATTTTTAAAAAGTGATTTGAAGAGATAAATGTGTGTTGTTCAAAAAGTGATTTGAGATTATAATATGGCTCAAACAGAGGCTAAACATAACAATTTTTAACCAAACATTTTACCTTAAAAAAAGTCAAATAAATCCAATTTATAAATTTCGCTAGCCGTCGAACATACACTAAAATTAAAATTTCATTGCTTCAATAAAATTTACAAAAATCAATTTACGTTAATTAATGATGCCCTAACAAAATAAGTATCTACAATACAAAATTCAAAACGAAATGTTTAATAAATGAGCACTTGATACATTATAAGAAAGATGATTGAATTTGGAGTTCAACGCAAAAAAAAGAGTGCAATTCGGAATTGTAGATCAAAAGTTATACACGTTTGAAGACAATGACCTTTAAATCAAATACGGAATAACTAAATTGAAAGAAAAATAAAATTTAGGGATTAATCTACAAGAAAATCTAGATGTATGGACGTTATTCGCAAAAAAAAAAAATGAACGTATGGACTTTTTTCATAATGAGTGTCAAACGTAGGGATGTTTTGTGAATTGTGCCAATTACCCTTAAGAAATGAATTAAAAATGGAATTGGACAAAATTGTCCCTCATGTTTACTGTTCAATTTCAATTTAACGTTGAAATATGATTAAATATAACGAAAATGACGTCTCCAGCAAGAAAATGTAAAAGTTGAGACGTTCAGCGTCAAAAATCACAACGTTGAGATGTTTTGCACAATACATGTCAAAGGTAGGGACGTTTTGTGCCTAAGATAAATAACTCTTAAGTTTAGTGACCAAAACTCGACATTGTAAACTTCAGTGATCGATCAAAAATATAGAAATAAGTTCGATGAATATTGAGACAATCAACTCATTCTAGACAATATCAAAAAATATAAGTTCTCCAAGTCTTGCTTATAACATCCAAATGAAGTCTACGTTCAGTCATAAGATATGTAATTTAACCTTTAAAAATCATCTTCTAAAGACGGAGACACAGATAAACTGCAAGTATTGCTTTAAACAGAACCATAGGATTAGAAACATGAAATTGCTATTATGACATGATTAGCCTTCCCAGTTCTGTCCAGTATAGGTTGTTTTCACTTTTGCTCCTACAAGGATATGACAGTTTCAAAAGCCCCAGCAAGTTCTTTCACCTTATTTTTCCTCTGCTCACGAAGCTTGCTTGCGCTCTCCTCAATTACGTCATTCGAAACTGGGGAATCCCTCTTCCTTTCGTTGTCTTCTTGTTTCGAATCCTCATTGTTCACTTCCTCAGCTACTACTTTCATTTCTTGTTCCTCAGAATCAACACTTTCACTTCCATCCAATGCATTTACTCCTTCCTTCACTTCGACTTCTGCTTTTGAATTATCTGCAAGAATCTCATCAGATTGGGTGTGATTTTTTTTTTTTTTTTTTTTTTTTCATTTACAGTGTCTTCTTCTAATTCCTGCTGGTTTCCTTTGCTCTTTTCAATCTTTGGTTCGTCTTCTTGTGATTCTTTCGTCTCAACTTTTAAAGAGACATCTGGTGATTCTGAAACCGTATACGACTCAATAATCACAACATCCTCATCCGCGACGTCCGCTGGTTCAGCCTGCCTTAGGTTCCTTATCTTCCACTACTAAAATCTTATGATCTGTTTTATCGTATTTAGTATCAGTTATTGAAGATTCTTGTTCATCTTGTCCTATTTCAACTTGTAATGCATCAGATTTATCAAGGCTAGTGACTTGTTCCTTTGTTATTGAGCCACTCCTTGCAGTTTCTTGTTTCTTATTGATAGAGCTGCCCTTCTTGGCAGTACTCAAAGGTCTAGCAATAAAAGAGTGTTGCCATTTGTATGTGAATGACAGTTTCTTTATAGCCTGCATTTTAGATAAATATATGTAACATAAAGAATTACATTTGGTTCGAGACTTTCCTTGCCCACAATCGCTAATGTCTTGATACAAATCATGGTGAGTTTGACGGAAAGAACTACAAATCAAGCCAAACAAAGCTTCAAGCATGTTTGAAAAGCTTCAAAGATCAAACATTGCTAAAATGAAGAATGTTCAAGGCTAAATCAAGTGAGCAAGCCAAGAGACAAGCCGAGAATCGGGTTGGAAACCAAGAAGATCAAAAAATTATGCAGAGGCAAAGTTACGGCCGTAATCGAAGAGTCTCACGTCCGCAAGTCACTCTCGGATCAGAATGAAGAATTTCAAGTTTTCAAAGTTACGACCGTAAGTCATATGGTCACGGCCGTAATCCTTAAGCAGAAGTAAAATTACGGCCGTAAGTGATGTTGTCACGACCGTAAGTCGGGTTTTCCGCAAATGACGCGGATTTTATTTCCTTTTTGTGTTTTAATTCCTTTTTCAATTTTAGCTATTTTAGGTTTGTTAGAATTTTATTTTGAGTCCATTAGCGACTAGGATTTTACTTTGTTTATTTATTACCTTATGATTCATTGTAACAATAAGTTTTTGATGAATGAAATATATTGAGTGTTTTTACTCGGTGATGATTCCCTTTAACCCGAACTTATGAAATATTGTGTGATATTTGTGGCGTTCAACATATCGAACTTATCAAAGGAATTGGACAACATTTGTAACGTTCACCCCATTATGGTTCTTGTTTCCGCATCGTAACGGGTCTCGGGTTTAATATGCTCCTGGTTCTTGCATCTGAGGCTCGGGTCGTAGTGTTATCGTCCGTTCCAACCTTGATTCGTAACTTTCCAGGCGTTATTCCGCGAGCTCTTCGTGTTTCCCCTCCCAGATCACATCAGTTGGTATCAGAGCTGGACTCTGGACTCTGGATTCAGGTTTTATTTTTCATTTCTATCCTAGATTGATTCTGTATTTTTATCATTGAGTCTACACAGAATCATCCATATCCTGGTTTTATTATTTTTTTTGTTGTCGAGTCTTTATTTTTGTTCTTCGCGTTCTTGGTGTCAGTCATAATTTTTTCAGTGTTCATCCATATAAAAATTCAACAAAAAATTCAAAAGTGTTTATTTTATTCGATTCTTATCCAAATCCTGTTCCGTTTGTTTTATTGCGTTCGTGTCGAATTTTCGGATTTATATATATATATATATATATATTGTTTTTATTTAATTCCGAAAATTCATTATTCAAAAAAAAAAAAAAAAGTCGTTCCAAAATTCAAGAACCACATTTTTGAATTTCCTCAAATTCTTGATATTCTTTTCCTTTTCGAGCCAAAATTAATTCCTTCTTGCTATTACCAATATCTGGACCCTCTTATTTTGAGTTTCTTGAATTCTTGAAATCCTTATAAAGAAATGAATTATGAATTCAATCATACCTTCCAGACTAGATGTCACGTGAGCAGTAAAGTGTGCAATGTTACTATCGATAGAGAGTATTTCGCTAAATATGTTAGTACCGCCCTAGTTGAGGAGCTGGGTTTACCTCTACTACCACATCCCAATTTTTATAGGCTGACGTGGTTAAGGAGTGTGGGACGGTAAATGTAACCTACGGGGTTAGGGTGAAATTGACATTTGGGAGATATAGCGATGAACTATGGTGTGATGTGGCGCCTATAGAGTCTTGTCACATTTTGTTGGGTAGGTCGTGGAGGTCTGAGAGGAAAGCATTATATGATAAGGATAAGAATGTGTATAAATTTGTTAAGGATGAGAAAAATATTAAGCTTATGCCGTTAACCTTGGAACAAATACTTGAAGAAAAAATATTGCAACAAAAGAGGGATGAGGAAAAAATAGTGGGAGATGGTGGTTGGGGATTAAAGGATGAATTCATGGAGATGGAAAATGCATTACTACAGTTAGATAAGGAAATAAATGCACAAAGAGAGGAAAAAACTGGCTAAGTTGCAAGAGAGGGAGAGTAAGGAGAGGCTGATGATAAATTTTAGAAGGAGAGTGAAAGAGATTACAAGTGGGTTACAGTTAGAGCATCGGGATAAGAATGTTGAGAAGAAGGAGGGCGAGTTGGAAGTTCAAAATTTGAACCTTGAAGTGGGAGATCCACATTTGAGTAGTAATGAGGTAGTGTATGAACATGATGATAAAAATGTGGAGTTCAGAGAAGATGTAGTTGGGCTTGGAGTTAAAAATATTGAGCAAGAGAGTGAAAATGTTGAAAAAGGTGAAGAGAAAAGCCTCATTGTTTGAAAGGGGGATAGGGAGGTGATCTATCACGAATACGAGGATCCATACCTTGTATCTTTTGAAACTAACATTTCCCTCCCCGTTTTATTTCAATCTTTGTTGCAGGTTGATTACACATGGAAGCTTGAATCGCATTAACCTTGGTCAATTAGCCCCGTGTTTCAATGCCTTTTTGTCTACCGATTGGAGAAGCATCACTTCTTGAATGCATGTCATGGAATCCATAATTTTCCGTTTGATCCAGGAGGTACAGTGAAACATCAAGAAAAACACTATGATTCGGGACGAATCATCTTGAAGAAGGAGGGAATGATACGAATCATGGTGGGCTTGACGGAAAGAACTACAAATCAAGCCAAACAAAGCTTCAAGCATGTTCGAAAAGCTTCAAAGATCAAACATTGCTTGAATAAAGAAGGTTCAAGGTTAAACCAAGTAAGCAAACCAAGAGACAAGCCGAGAATCGGGTTGGAAACCAAGAAGATCAAAAAATTATGCAGAGACAAAGTTAGGGCCGTAGCCAAAGAGTCTGACGACCGTAAATCACTCTCGGATTAGAATGAAGAATTCCAAGTTTTCAAAGTTACGGCCGTAAGTCATATGGACATGGACATAATCCTTAAGCAGAAGTAAAATTATAGTCGTAAGTGATGTTATCACGGCTGTAAGTCGGGCTTTCCACAAATGACGCGGATTTTATTTCCTTTCTGTGTTTTAATTCTTTTTTCAATTTTAACTATTTTAGGTTAGTTAGAATTCTATTTTGAGTCCATTAGCGAGTATGATTTTACTTTGCTTATTTATTACCTTTCAATTCATTGTAACAATAAGTTTTTGATGAATGAAATATATTGAGTGTTTTTACTCTCTAAAGGTGAGGATTCCCTTTAACTCGAACTTATCAAAGGAATTGGACAACATTTGTGGCGTTTACTCCATTATGGTTCTTGTTTCCACATCGTAACGGGTCTCGGGTTTAATATACCCCTGGTTCTTGTGTTGTGAGGCTCGGGTCATAGTGTTATCGTCCATTCCAACCTGGATCCGGAACTTTCCTGACGTTATTCCGTGAGTTCTTCGTGTTTCCCCTCCCGGGATCACATCATGTCTTGATCTTCTATGTTGTATATATTCATTTCAAAAATTTATGAACACGAAAATGAAAAGAGGTATAGATCAACTGTTCGTAATTATATGTTCACGTCTTCTCATATTTTAATATTTTTCGTAATTTAATGTTTTAATACAATCATTATAATTTATAAATCAATTTATAAATAACACAGTTTCTCAAACTACTTTTTAAACATTATTTATTCACTTTTCAACCACATATTTTACATATGATGGAAGCCTAAGCCTCTGTTTGTTAAAAGTTTTTTGATTAAAAACATGTCTTTTTATGTTTTTTAGGTAAAATGTATGATTGAAAAATGGAGAAAGAAAATATGTTTGATTAAAAATGATTTGGGTAATTGTGTAGGTAAAAACATGTTTAAAAACATGTTTGCCAAACACAACTTTAATTGCTTTGAAAGTTGATAAATGAGAAATTAACCAAATATTGGTTTGGTAGATGGGCAAGTTATTTGTTGTATGAACGGAAATCATGCACGGCCTAATGTTGCATTGAATTTGTTTTCTTGAGTCAAAAATGAAGATTCACAAGGCAAAATCATTTAACCTCTATTTGGTAAAAAAAAAATTTGTTTATGAACAAAGAATGTTATGTTTTGAAAATAAAATATGTTGTTTAAAATGAACAAAGAATGTTATGTTTTGAAAATAAAATATGTTGTTTAAAATTGATTTGGAGAAATATGTGTCTCTGAAAATTAATTTGGGAAAATGTGCTATTTATAAATTTTTTTATAAGCCAGTTACCAAACGGAAGCTTAGTTTATATGATATTAGTGTTACACCCATGCGAAGTATGATCATTTGTTACTCACATATATTTAATTTATGTGTTAACATATAAAATGAATATTTAATTAATAATCAGAAACGAAGTAAGACAATTAATTACAAAGGTACATTACACATACCTTAATTTTTTTTACGGTTCGTATGTTTATCGTTCTGGGAATTTCTTTAAATATTGTAATTTGAATTAGTTTAAAACTTAAAATGGAAAAAAATTACATTTAAATAGAACTTGTAATAAGTAAAAAAAAATTGATATATCTTTGATATATATACTCAGAATTTTATTAGAACGAAAAAAAAAATAGATTGATGAACGTTCTTATTTCATCCTCTTTCATTTTTCTATTTTTAAATAAAAATATTTATGTGATATTGACAAAGTTTTTATTTTTTTATTTTTACGAATTTAAAAAAAAATTGTAATTGATCATTTTCAAGAGGGAAAGACGGATCAAGAAATTTCGAAACCTGAAAAATGCAGTTATTTAAAAATCTGAATTCAATTGGAGTATTTTAAATCTGAATTTTGTCCAAAATGAATAATAAATAATAAATTAATACTACTAATTACCATTTTAGAAAATGTGTTTTAAATAGGAAAATTGATCAATACCTATTTTTGAAAAGTGTTCTCCCTTTATGTATTACGTTTTTCTCTCATGAGCTTATTTAGTCCTTATTTGAGCCCTCATTAATAATAAAGTGTGCTTAATAGGGGTCAATTTTATTTTATTTTTACTAAGTTGCCACAATTGTAATAGTTAAAAACTTAAATAACTTACTACTTAATACTATTTGAATTGGTACTAACTATCTTATTACAATATTTGATATTTAAATTTATTAAACAAATATTTCATTTCATATTTATTTTAACATTACAAATTAAATACACGTGGTCATATATTTAAATAAATGTAGCAAATTAAGCAATATGAAATGATAGTTTTGATTAGATTTTAACGAATGTATATCGAAAATACATTTAACTTTATATACTAAGAAATATTTCTGCATCTCGATTCATAAAAGCGGTGCAATTGTTTAACACATATGACATAATACTTTATCGCTTACCCACATGGAATTGATTTTTCAATAATTAATTTGTCTGAACATTCATTCTCAATCATACATTCTTTAAAAAAATTATTTTTTACAATTTTTCGTACTACTTTTTAACTATAAAATCTAAAAAATTACTTTTCACAAAAACAATTCTCAAAAAATAAAAGTCAAATAGTAAAAATAATAATTTGAAAATCTCGCAATTATCATGATACGACAATCGAGTAAAGTTGGAGATCAATAAATCATACGAAAAATTTTATACCCTATAATCTTTAAAAATTTATTAAAATTAAGAATGATTAAAAATATTAATCATTCTATTGATATTATTAAATAAAAAGAAATCAAAACACTAATTATTCAATATTAGTCTATGTTCAATAACGTTTTCTATAAATTATTTATAACCAACGCATTTTTTCAACCACGTATATATTTCAGAAAATATGATTTTTAATATTAAAGACAATGATTTGACCATTAATAATTAAAACACAATTTTTATATGAATGGCTACACATAAAATTTATAATATTAAGAACAACAAATAAATAAAAAATAATAATAATTAAATGATAATTTTAATACTGATAACTAAAAATATTAATTGAACTCGTTCAGTATTAGTGTTAATAATAAAACTAAATTTAATTAAAAAATATCAACAGTTATTTAGTATTTAGGCAATAAATGCGTTCACAATCCAAATTTTGCATTTATATTTGACATAAATCCATTTTGCATTCACACTAATCTACTTTGCATTCACACTGTTTAATTTTATGGAAACTAGTATTTCACCCGTGCGATGCACGAAAGTTATTATCCGCAATATCGATTTCAATAAGTATTCGTAAAATTTTAGAGCTTATACATAATTAACGCATATAAATGCATAAAAGATGATTCTCTATTACAATAATTAGTAGGATTTAAAAATAACATAAGTAATTCCAATTATTAAAAAATTCTTTGAATAGTAAACGTCAATTTATATATTTAAAAAATAAAATATTTTTGATTTCAATAATTTTAATGAATTATTAATAACTTCATTGAAAATGTAAATTTAATAGTTTTTCAATGATATATCACATTTGATTTAATATTATGTGCACGAATATTGATGTACGTGAAATGTATTGGCATATTTCATATAACGTTTACATTTGCCTCTTGTATTTAACGTACTTTTTTTTTATTTTCATTAAAAAATATCAATCACAATAACTAAAAAATAAATAGTCAAAATATTTGAATTTAACCAATAAAACTTTATTTGCAAAAATAAGTAGTCAAAATAATAATTTTGAAAATCTCGTGATTATAATGATACGACAACCGAGTAAAGTTGGAGGTTACAAAATTATACCCTAGAATCTTTAAAAATTATTAAAATTAAGAATGATTAAAAAATATTACTCATTCTATTAATATTATTAACTAAAAAAATCAAATTATTAACTCTTCAATATTAACTTTCGTTAAATAACCTTTTTTTATATATTATTTATAAACATTACATTTTTTCAACCCACTTTTTAACTACATATTTTTCAAAACTATTTTTCAACCACACATTTTACCTCGAAACAAAAATATAGTTACTGAACATGGGGTTAATTTATTAAAATATTTAATATTTACATATAATATATATTTTAGAAAATTTGATTTGTAATATTAAAGATAACAAATGATTTGACCATTAATAATTAAAAAACAATTTAATTATTGATGACTACACATAAGATTTATAATATTAAAAACAACAAATAAATTAAAAATCAATGGTTAAATAATAGTTTTAATACTAATAATTAAAAATATTGATTAAATTCTTTCAATAATAATAATAATAATAATAATAATAATAATAATAATTATAACCAAAATATACAAATAACAATAACATCATATTAGTCATTTACTATAATACTAAAATATAAAGAATTTAAGAATTAAATTTTGCCAAACTATCCTACTTTTATATATAGTATAGATAGATTCCACAATTGCGATGAGCTGAAATTGCTATCCGCAATATAGATAAGCATTCATAAAATTTAATGATTGTACATAATCAACACGAATACAAAAAATACAAAAATAATTTTTTATCACAATAATTATTAAAATTTAAAAACAACATAAATAATCCAAATTATCGAAAACTTTATTGAATGATAAATGCAAATTCTATAGTTTTTTTAATTGTACATCATGTTAGATATAATATTATGAATACAAATATTGATGCTTGTTCAAGATATAAATATATTTATTATAATTTTTGCATTTGCTTATATATTTAACTTTTTCTTAATTTTCGTTCAAAAATCACAATAAACTATAAATATGTGTTTAATATTAACTCATCAAATATACGATAATTGAACAACATTGAGGATCAAGAAATTATTATATCATATAATCTTTGTACAATTATTGAAACTAAATTTTTTTTAAAAAAAAAATATTAACCATTGTTTGGTATTTACCATAAAATAATATTAATACATAATAAGACGATAAATGCATTCACATTAATCCATTATTCTCCCTTTATATATAGTATAAACTAGTATTTTTACCCGTGTGACGCACAGGAGTATGTTTGTGATAGTGATCTCAATCAAAATTTATGAAAATAGGTTAATTATACAATTATATCAAATAAATATATAATACAGTAATATTTTAATATAAAATATTATCGAATTCAAAATTATAAAAAAAAAAAAAAAACAAACTAATCAAAATAGGAAATGCAACATATACAAAATTAGGAAATTTTGATCCTTATAGGATTTTTCTTTTTAAAAATATATTTTTAAAACGACATTTCCATCAACTTTAACAAGATCTACTTAAAACCTGATTTTATTCCCTACCAAACATGGGCATTTTTTTTTAATTTTAAATAATTATTGTAATAGAATATTATTATTTTGTTCATTTTTCGAATAAAGCAACATTTACAAAATAATATTATATCAAATATGAAAGGTATTAGCATATATCTCATAACTTCTACATATACCTCTTATATTTAATGTACTTTTTAATTTTTTATTTAAAAACATCAATCACAATAATTAAAAAAAGAAATAGTCATAATATTTGAATTTAACCAATAAAAATTTATTTACAAAAATAAGTAGTTAAAATAATAATTTTGAAAATCTAGCGATTATCATGATACGACAATCGAGTAAAGTTGGAGATGACGAAATTATACCTTATAATCTTTAAGATTTTATTAAAATTAAGAATGATTAAAAAATATTAATCATTCCATTAGTATTATTAACTAAAAAAATCAAAGCATTAACTCTTTAATATTAACATTCGTTCAATAACTGTTTCTATAAATTATTTATAAGAAACAGATTTTTTCAACCCACTTTTTAACCACATATGTTTTCAAAACTATTTTTCAACCACACATTTTTAACCACGTATGTTTTCAAAACTATCAAAATACAATTTAATTATTGAAGGCTACACATAGGATTTATAATATTAAGAATAACAAATAAATAAAAAATCAATAATTAAATAATAATTTTAATACTGATAACTAAAAATATTGATTGAACTTATTCAATGTTAATAATAAACATAATAATAATTATAACCAAAATATACAAATAACAATAACATCATATTAATTATTTACTATAATACTAAAATATAAAGAATTTAAGAATTAAATTATGTCAAATTATCCTACTTTTATACATAGTATAGATTTACACCAGTGAGATGAACTGAAATTGCTATCCGCAATATAGATAAGCATTTGTAAAATTTAATGATTATACATAATCAACACAAATACAAAAGATACAAAAATAATTTTTTATCAAAACAATTATTAAAATTTAAAAACAATATAAATAATCCAAATTATTGAAAACTTCATTAAATGATAAAATCAATTTCTATAGTTTTTTAATTGTATATCATGTTAGATGTAATATTATGATTACAAATGTTGATGTTTGTTCAAGATATAAATATATTTATTATAATTTCTGCATTTGTCTCACATATTTAACTTTTTCTCAATTTTTGTTCAAAAATCACAATAAATTATAAACATGTGTTTACATCAAATATACAACAATTAAACAATATTGAAGATCATGAAATTATTGAAAAAATATTAACCATTGTTTAATATTTACCATAAAATAATATTGGTATTTAGTTTATATATATATATATATACTAGTTTGTGCACGTGCGATGCACGTTAATTGTTTCTAATTATGTATTTTATAGATTCAACAATTTATGTAAATTTAGATTCATTGACATTGAGATAAAAACATGTCCAAAAAGATGAAAGAAACTTATTTTGAGGTAATGTATACATGATGAAATAATTAAACAAGATCCTAAAAATAACAAATAAGATTGAAACACAATACAAAGCATTTAGAACATAATAATATAACATTTAAAACAAAAAGTTGATAACTCAATTTTAATGTCAATGTATTAGAACTAAATAAGCAGTTGAAAATAATAATTAAGAAGAAAATATTAGGGAACCACACATTTAGGAATTAGGTTTCTATCAGCATATATATGCTTGAATATCTTGGTACTGCTTTGAGTAAGAAAGTTGTTCACCATATTGGTAGTCTTGCCACTCCCCGTAATAATTGACAACCACCGGCCAATGTCTGTGCTTGCATAGCATCATAACCATTCTGAACATGGGAAAATAAATATTGAGAAAAAAGCTGAAAATGGAGAAGTCGCCATAAAAGGAAAAGAAATTAATAGTCAAGCGTCAACTGTTATTGGGAGAAGAGTAAATAATTTATCATATATAAGAAATTTCCAAGTCATGCAAAGGCTCATGATCAAGGTTACAGTAACAATACAAATATACTTCAATTGTGTAATGTATGTGTTGCACAAAAGATACATGAGAAATCCATATTTTTCAACAACTCAATCAAATTTGATACAAATATATCGCCTCTTAAATTCATGATATGAAACTATAGATGACTACCTACTTGAAATTCTTCAATAGATAAGATGGAAGGCTAGAGAAATTAATGCTGCTTAAGAAGTCTCAAGTTCCCTTTTTGAATGTCTGACATTCTATACCAAAATGAAAGAGATAAGGTTAAAGTTAACTGGCATAAATCAATTGGTTGGAATTATTTTGGCACGGAGAGCTAGATAACAAGACATATTTTCATGTATTCAGTTGTACAAGACTATGCAATCCCAACTGCAAGTCTCAATTTTTAAACTTTAAGCAATTACTACAAAAATGAAGAACATAAAATTCCAAATTAAATAAGCACTAAACAACCTAATTGCAGCCATAAAAATCTTTCTAGCCTGACGGTCATTTCTTTTTAAAAGATGTCAGTATGCCAAACATAAAATAAACAAATGATAACCAATGATCAAACTAATCATAACAAACAATAACAAAAATTACAAAATTGAAAAATATTAACATAAAAATTTACTTCATAGAAAAACTACACACTTGATTGGCTTTATATAAGGAGAAGGATCAATCAAACTTTTCCAAAAAATCAAAAGTTCTTTATAATTCACGAAAATAGATCGTGGCAATGAAATTAGTAAAATATCAAAGAAATATATACAGACCTTATGAAAGAAATATGACGGGCAAAGAACATAAAAAAAAGGGCTCCAAGCTTTAAGATTATAAGTACAACGCCATCTAAAGAATTGATGGTGCACCCTAGATGGTCGAATGTTAAGAGCATTATGAGGAAAACATAACCCATAAAGCAAACAAATAAATTAGATCATTGTTGAGACATGAGCTCACCTTGTAAAATGTCGCCGTATAAAAATTTGGTTTGGCTCCTAAGGTTATTGCAGTAGGAAAATTTTACAGAAAATTTTTGCATCAAATCGGCTAAATCAAAAGTCCAAATATTGCAACATAAAAAGGAAGTGTAATCAATGGTTTCAGTAACACTAAAACATCAGTTCCTTTACAGTCGGGGTATCGTATACACACATATAGAGGAAGGAGGAAGTTGTTATTCAGCAAGTGCTCTATCTAGAAGCAATATTTTTTCAGAAAATATATCTTCTAAAATGATAATCTGATCACATGACCCAATTGGGCTAAGTAAAATAAGTATTAATTCTGGATTCTAATTAGCTTCTGATTTTCTTAAACAATAAAATTAAAAATATCTCACACATTCTCAGCCCAAATCCAAATTCTATAAAGAACAGAAATTCATCTGTATTTTTACTAAAATCTGTTCACATTATCGCAGTTATACAAAAAGAAAATTAAGTAAAATAAAAACAAACTCCAAACCCACAAAAATCATATCTTCATTTGCATTTTTATTCTTTGTTGGTATGGGAACTTACGTCGTTTTGGTTGAAAATAGAAACACTGTGCGGACACAAACTCTCCAGCTTTTGAAAGTTTGCCAGCATGATAAGCCTGGTTTCCCCTGAAATCACTATCCTTTAAACAATGGAAATAATATCTTGCATCTAATAATGACATTCATAAACTTTTGCAGCAAAACCAAACAATTACCTAAATATCTCCTATGTAAGTGGTAAAGATTTCACCAAATATGATTCGATAGAAAACAACCATGGTTAGGTATTTGATTACTTATTATTTATAATTACCAGCCTTCCTGTAAATACAATTTACTCAATTCTTGTCTTTACTTTTAACCACTTGATGCCCTAATGAAGTTTACTCCAACACTTTCTTTTGTAAGTTTCGGAGGTCTTATCTTTTAACCACTTCAAAAATTCTACTTGAACAACACATTTGAACAACCCTCTCACATGGGTGTGTGGGTTCAAATTGGGTTGTTCAAGTAGCATGATTCTAACCACTTAATGCCCTGCTTTAAATCTACTGCCATTTTTTTTTCTCACACCTCTCCTCTCTGTACCTCAAGTTTTCTCTCTTTCTCTGTGTATACATATAATATTACCCCCACCCCTATATATATGCAGGTTCTCTCTCTTTTTACTATTTTGTATTTCTATCATCCATTAGAGAAAGACAGTGCTCACCACTTGCAAACCATGGGGACGGGCGTGACCACTAAAGGATAACTAAACATCAAATAAACTTGATCACCATTTCCCACATTCAAGAATTCAAGAATTATAGTAAAAGATTAATCTTGTTTAAGATCAACCCTCGAGTTTTCTCACATAGTCGCATTCATAAATCCATTCCGAGAAGTTCGACTGCCTTTCTAAGAAATGAAACCCTTTCATGGCTATCTAATTTAGTACTGATGCTTTAAAAGCTTAAATCTTTTTCACTCGAAGACTCAATCTCCATCACAAAGTGAACAAACCTTTATACGAATTTGACACTCAAAACACTTCTCATATAATTAGCAATTTTTTTCAGGTAAAATATTAATCTTTTCGCCCTGGCCTCACTTTGCAGAGACTGCAATATAAATTTCAAGAATTGAAATCAAACAAACATTCCTTGGTTTTTTTAGTAAAAATTAGAACCCACGAAATATTGCAATGACATTTCAAGATATTATCAAATGATTCAAAAGCTACAACAAATCACTGAATTTTCAAATCTAACCACTATAAATTTATCAGATGGTTTCCTCAAATTCAACCCAAAAAAGCTCAACACAATAAATTCAGTATAAGGGCGGACCTGGATCGTCTTTAACCACCACCATGATGACCAGAACCCTCTGCGTCGGCCCTATGACGTCGATGCTCCTCTGTTGGCCCTTCCATAAAACCCCCCTCCAAATGAAGAACTAATCTAGTATAAGTATTAATTTCTATCGGGAAATTTTTCAGAATTTGTTTTGGCACAAAAATGGAATTGAACGAAGACATCTCCTCCTTGCTAGCCGCGTAACTTTGTGTAGTAGCGGTGGCAAAAAACCACGACTCGGATCTTTTCAACGCCTTCCAACTCCAACAAGGAGCTGCAATTGGAAGAGAGAGAGAGAAAACTACGCCTTTTAGGGTTAGAGGGTTAGAGAGATGGTGAGAAAGGAGGTTCTCGGAATTCCATCTCACATTTGTCTTCTCTCTGTTGCGTGAAAAAACTGGGTCATTTTCTCGAGCCCACAACGTTGTCGTACAGGTCGAAAAATTACACTGTTCTCTCCCATCCCCTTAACCTCACCTTGAGAAGAAGGAGAGATTGCTGCGGCGTCGGGTGAAGAAGAAAGGAAGAGAAGGAGAGAAAATGAGATGGTTTGCAAACGGCAGTATAGTGTCCAAAATATATATATATATAATGACATCATCAATACGACGTCGTTTTGATCGAAAATAGAAACACTGTACGGACACTTCTACTCTTTTAATATAGTTAAGATATATATATATATAAAGTAATAAATGCATTCACACTAATTCACTTTGCATTCACATTGATCAATTATTCTCCCTTTATATATAGTATAGTATAATATAGATTACTATTTATAGAAACAGAAAATTGGCGAGAAATTATTTTTAAAAATTACCCAACTTTTATATATTATTTTATGGGAATTACTATTTATGGAAACAAAAAATTGACGAGAAATTGTTTTTAGAAAGTAACCAACTTTTATATATTATAAAGATAAAGATGTCCTAGCTAATCAATTGATTGGTGTGACATGTCATAAGTATTTTGGAGAAGTTTTTCAACAATATATAAATAAAATGATCTAAATTAAGAATTCAATACAAATACTTGTTATTTTGTGTCATGGTTTAAGGTTTGTTTAATCAAAGCATGATTTTTTCGAAGCAAGTATTTTAAATCGTTTAACATGAGTAAATTATTCAACTCATGTTTGGTACAAACTAATAATTAGATTTTAATTTAAGTCAAGTTCAACGATCAATCTCAATCACTCATTTTGTGAGTTTTACAATTTTTCAACTATACATTTCATCAATTTTTATCAAAATTTACTAAAAATTAATTTTAATCTCCACCGAGCACATAATTACAAAGTTTTCATTGTATTTGATGGATAATTGGTAAAAAAATGTTTTACCATTTGTTTATATTGCGAAAATCATTCACATCCTTTCAATTTTTGCATTTGCAACATCAAAACAACTTTTGATTGCAAAAATTATCATATGTCTATTTTTTATTAATTTTCTCTTTGAAACATAAGTGTGCACTCCAATCAGATGCTTTAATGAGGATATTTACGAAATAATTAAATAAAATGTCCAGTTTGAAAAGAACTTTCTAAACATATAATAACACAACATTAAACACAAAATCCATGTTTTTATATTATCTCAAGCTACTTTAAGAAGTTTAGTGCTCAAAATTCGATCATTTTAAAGTGTAGCGATTCATCAAAGGCGTCTGTCAAAGTAAAGAAAAACTTCTAGTATTCTTGGAGTACCGTAAATCGGTAGAGTGAGTAATTAAAGACGCTTTGATTGAGTGAACTATCCCTCTTTCATGATTGGTCATCTAATATTGAGATAATATTACCGTAACTTCTAGTACTCTTGGAGTACCGTAACTTCTAGTACACATTTTTTTCATTTGAGAAAGACAATGGATCCGCAGATGCAATATTCATATTGAGATGAAAACTTCATGGACACAAGCAAACGCGATAGATATTTCCTTACATGCCAAGGGTCGACGGGTAATTTAATACTATAATCTTATTTTGAGTTTGAAGCTGTAGTATGATTTGTTTCTAAAATGTGTTTTCCACACCAAAAACAAGAGGGAGTGGCTTTTTCACTTGGGTTCAATTTATGTTGATCCTATTTGTTTGCTTTGATATTTGAACCGGCAATCAAACGAGGCATTCTTCTTATCTATCGTTGCATTAGTTTGAATCATAATCATTAAAAAATATATTGAAATTAATTAAATCAATTCTCATTAAATTTTATGATCCAAAAAAAAAAAAAAAAAATCTCATTAAATTTTATTTTATGTTACTACTTGCTCAGTCAAATCTATCTATATAATATATTAAAGTAGCTGAGTCAATGGTAGTCAACAACACAGTTTCCCTCCAAAACTCTTGTGCTTTGTGCAGAATTTTTCTTTTTCATTTTTTTTTCGATTTTTGGGTACTTCAATATTTATCATGTTCACACTGCTTATATCCCCCACCCAATAATCAACTTCAAATCCCACTTCAAAAATAGTTAGGACTTCAATATTTATTTATCATTTTCAAAATCGCTGACGTCTACTTACAGTCTTTAATATTTATTGTGTTTACATGGCTTCTATTTCCCGCGCCCCTAATCACACTGGAAACAATTATTTTCTTCTTTTTTTTCCTTTTTATTTTTTTCAGAAATTTGTTTCTTTTTTTTCCCATTTTTCAAAATCTTTTTATTCATTTTTGTTTTCTATATCTTTTTTTTCCCGTTTCCCAATGTTCAACCTCTTTCATCTCTGCTATATATAATTATTATGAAGACATATACAATAATAAAGGATTCAATTAAAGAGTTATTTCTTTGAAAAAATGTGTATTGTTTAACATGGCCTCCACTCCATCTTCTATTTATCACGTTTTATGGTTCAAAATTTCTGATGAGGTGACAATGCTTATTAGTTATTAATATTACAAACCACTTGAAAATAAAAAATTGTAAATTATTTTTGAAAATGTAAAAAGGATTGGCACTGCTCTCTTCTTCAAGATCTGTGATATTTTAAGTCGTTGAACATATATTTGGATTTCTGACAAAAAAGAAAAAATATTAAAACAATAAATTGTACAAAAAGCTTCGAAAACGGTATAAAATACAAAATTATTAGGACTAATAATGGATCTACTAGATCTTATCTTTTTCAGGTTGGATATGAGTAGGAGTTCGTCGAAGAATCTTCGATCCACAAAGATTTCTTGCAATTTTTGGGTTTAACCACAGTTTATTAACGGAATTTTTTGGTGCGATGGTAAATCTTATAGGAAAACACGATATGAGAATATTCAAATCACATGACGTTTTCAGTTTGACATAGTCTGATAATACAAGATGATTGTCAAGGGATTTTCTGGGAAAACACATATTTATTCCCCATCACAACAACGATACACTGGAATATGAGGATTTGTTAATAGTCTATTTATATTATATTCTAGATTTCTCTGTTAGGGTTGCAATGTGTTAACTAATATTGGGCTATTTAGAATAGTTTTAGATTGGATAGATATGTCAATGGTTTCGACCGTTGAGTGAAGAAAAAATATATTATTCATAGGTTAGTATATATATTGGATGAAAATGTATTTCACATTGTATAAAAAATAATAAAAACAAAAACTTAAATTATTATTTTTTAAAATTTGCTTTTACCAAGAAGTTGTTTTTTTATTTTTGTATGATATAAGAATGATAATTTGTTTGTTTTTACTTATATATATTTGACTTTTTTTGTCGAAACCTCTCTTTTCATAAAAAAAGTGTTCTTTTAATGTTTTCAATCTTACAAATAAATATTTGTGTTCAGTCATACAAATCCAAATTAAAATTTTTAGTTAAAAATTATGTCGAAATTTTATTAATAGATAATACTCGCTCCGTCCCATAATGATAGTCCACTATTCCTTTTTCGTCTGTTCCAAAAGGTTAGTCCACTTTATTTTTTAAGAGTGAAGTTAATATTTATATTCCATTTTGTCCTTAATTTGTGTGAAAATGAGTAGATAACTATTTTTATGGGACCGAGGGAGTACTAAATTATAAATCACAGTACGCATAGTTTTTTTTATAAAAAATCTTATTTTTAGTTATTTAATACATCTAAAAATTGGAGCTCTTTTTTATAGCGTATTATTAAATTATTAAATATTTTTATAGATAATTACATTTAATACGTAATTAATTTTTTGTAATAATTGCGATCTTTTATTGGTCATAATTTTATGTAAATATTTGGTTCAGTCATACTAATCCAATGTCAAATTCTCAATTAAAATTATATCGAAAATTTATACACATTCGTATTTTTATAAATCACGTTGTATTGAAATTTTTATAGGTAAATCCTATTTTTTAGTTATTTATTACATATACATATTAAAGTTCTTTTCTATATCGCATTATTTGTCAAAATAATTTCAATGACAGTTATATTTAATTCTTAATTAATTTTTTATTCAAAAAAGTCTCATATCACATTTTTTAACATTAACGGTTAATAAAGTTATTTATATTGTTTGAAATGATATAGTTATTAATGATTTTTTTCCTAACAGTTAATTTTAAAATTTAAAAAACTAATTAACCATGCCAAGATATTCTTTACTATATTTTAATTCAAATTTTGTGATATTTTTTCACAACAATATATAAGTTGTCTCTCAATTTATACTTAACTAAAAATTGAGATAATCAATACTAAATTATAATTTCAATCAGAAAACAATTACATTATATAAATATTGAAAACCTAAAATATCATAAATTTGATGCAATATACCTCGTAATTTTTATTTATTTATTATTATTCATTTAATTTCGCATAGGAACATTTTTATCCAGACGTTTTTTCCCGTGCATCGCACGGGATGATTCGCTAGTTTAAATAAAATTCCCCACTATTAACTCATATTTAAAAGCTTATCCATCCATCAGTCATGTTAATATCATTCATCCACGTGGACTCTGTAAACGCCACGTAGGATTTTTATCAAGCCACGTGAATTATTTGTCTATTTGGGTAGATGAAATTGATATGAGCAATGGCTGTATAATCTTTTTTAGACATGTGTGAACAGTGAGTAATTTTTTAAATTTGAATGAGCAAATAGTAACATAAAGTAAAGTTCAGTGAACATTTAATTAACTCCTCTACAATTTATATTATTGTATATAATTCTTTATCAATCTAAAATTTAAATAGATGCAAATGTCTAAAACTTTAACCCTTGTTTGAGCCTATTTACACAAATGAGTTTTTTTTTTTTTTTTTTTTTTTTTTTTTTTTTTTTTTTTTTGAGGGAATTACAAAAATGAGTTTTGAGATAGTGATTTTTTAAAAAAATGTGTGGTTAAAAAGTGAGAAAAGTTTTGAGTTTATGTGTAGATTATTTTATTAATAAAATGTATAGTTGAAAATGAGTTTGAAAAAAAAAAATGAGTATGTGAGTTGTTAGGTTTTGATGTAATTGGTAATCATATTAATTAAAAGACTCGTTTATAAAGTCAAAATTAGAATCAAAGTATTAGGTAAGTATTTAGGTTGGAATATGACGAATTATGGACTAAGGAGAAAATGTTTCTACAAAACCACTCAATTACCCCTCGAAGTCCGCTTTAGCGTCTTTAGCAGGAAGGCCACAGCTCGACCACCGCTCAAGTGGTGATGACGAATAGGCAACATTGATTCGTGATTTTAAATAGTTCTAAAAGCCTTAAACTTTGTCTACTATATATACTGAAGCCCTTTTTTGTTTTTAGGTGTCGTTGATCATTATTATTAATTAAGAGAACGTTATATCAATCTCTTGATCTGTCCTTTGATTCAAAAGATCAATCACAACAATGTCTTTGTTATTCGAGATTGTGAAACTCCAAGCTTGAAATCCCTTACCAATAAGCCTTCAGAGTTTTGGAGTTGGGAGAGGTTGTTGGAATTTCAGTTGAAGAAGAACAATGTTCGTTCTTGGTGATCCATGTAGATAGAAAAGATAGTTCAGAGGTCTTGGAATGTGCTGGAGGCACAATCAAAGAATTCTTCTGTGATTTACAAATTGTGATGTCAAAGTTTATTGATATTAGTTGTGTCTAAACCAAGTGTGAATTATTATTTTTTAGTGGAATTTTATTCCTACATGTCATAATTGTGGTAAGTTAGCCAACATTAGACATGGGTGTCGAAAGCTATTGACTATGAACTACAATCAGGACATCAATTCTCAATATAGTAGTCTAACTAATTAAGTTCGTCACTTTACTGAATTGATAATTTATTTGACTAAGATTATATCTAAGAAGATTTGGGTAAAAAGAGCGAACTCTCTGATCAATACAATGTTTTAAATTGTGACGTAGCTCATGTTGCTCTTATAATAAGAGAGTCTATATATCTCATTGAGTAGGTTTATAAGTGTATGCATCTATATTATTTATGATATTTATCCATTCATGCATGTACTTACAAATTTTTTCTTCTCATTATTTGTTTTGGTTTTTTTTTTTATGAAAAATATGTGAGAGAAATTGAAGATTTTTTTTTTTTTTTTTTTTTTTTTTAAGTGATGTTACTAGATTTGTGACCAAGTGCTATTAAATTTATAAATGATGAACAATTTCATTAACTCTACTTCGAAATTGTTTAGAGTATTTGTTATACGTTATTTCATGTATCTTCTACAATACACATTGTTGAGATCGTACCCAAAATGCGGCACATTGGACCACCAGCAAAGGCACAATGAGGGCCCAGTGGACTCTATCCCATGGTTAAAGCTTAAAATATCACATTGGGTCAACTTCCGAGGTGGAATATCACGTGAACCTCTTTGTCCGAACTGATTTGTGTCTGGCCGATGTGCTTTACGCTTAGCCGAAGTGCTTTATCCTGACACACAGAAGAGGGATGGGATAAGAGATGGAGTCAGAGATGTGACACCACCTTTACCATGAAGTGACAGGCGCTCATCCCCTACAAAGTATAGTAATGATTAATATCAAAAGGCAAGATCTCATTTTTAGAAGTTAGGGTAAATACAAGTGTAAAGTACGCCACGTGTCACGATCCGAAACAACGAGTTCTTCTATAAATAGAGCATTCCTCCCGCCTAGTAAAGGGTTAGCATTTTCACTCTCTTAACTGAATATTTTACTCTCACTCCATTTTCTCTCTTTTACACACTTATATTTCCCGGACCTAATTTATATTTTCCTGAAATGAGCACTGACTTGGGCATCGAAGTGCAAACGGGAGCCACCTCGGCCCCCTTTGCAAACTGATTGTTTGTCACAGTGCGCAGGAGATCCACGTGTTTAATAGGGAGGAGCTGAGACGTGTTGGTCCAAGATCCAGCCGAATTTTGTGGTCAATATTTTGGCGCCGTCTGTGGGAAGTCATACTGCTAACCACGAAAACTCATGGTGAAAAGCTACACGCGCAAAAGGAAACCTTGAAAAAAGCAAGAACTTTGAAACATAAGTTTATTAACCCTGAAAAGGGCGTAGAACTTTGAAATATAAGTTTATTAACCTTTAAAAAGGCAAGAACTTTGAAACATAAGTTTATTAAGCCCGAAAAGGGCGTAGAACTTTGAAACATAAGTTTATTAACCCTGAAAAGGGCGTAGAACTGAAACATAAGTTTAATAACCCTAAAAAAGGCGTAGAACTTTGAAATATAAGTTTAATAACCTTGAAAAAGGCTTGAAGCTTTGAGATAGAAGTTCACTCATCTTTGAAAGAAAAGATAAAACCAAGAAATTGCTCTGAACATGAATGAAAGCGACGATGATATTAACCCCCGTAGGAGTAAAAATGACCAGCACAACGAGGAGGAGGCTCCTCAGAGGCCTCACGAGAACGCACGCGAGGAAATGGCTCAACCTAACCCCCCGCGCCGACACCGTAATCGCCGCATGCTGCGGGACATGACTCGCATGGCAGCCCAAATACTGAAAATGCAGAAACAGCAAATTGAACAAACTGCTGCGATGAGCGCCTACATAGCTAGAGGGTATGTTATGAACGAGCCCATGATGCCCCCGCAATATTCACAGCCACATTACTCACCATCTGATGTGGCTACTGCCTCTTATTATTACCAAGATCTACAGGCATATGCCGAAGTGGAATCCGTGCCTCTCTACGAAGAAGGCCCGGAGCATGAAGCACCTAGAGAACAAGACCAGCCCCCAATTAGACACAGCGAGGCTTCGCCCGCAAAATCTGGCAGTGTCTTCAGTCGAATAGGAGGGTTATTCAGAGGCAAGCGAGGGGGCGAACTGATCAAGGCCGGGGCAATACAGACGAGCCTAGAAATAGGCGGGAGCGACGCGCTGAAGAAGCCCTGTCGCGGAGCCAAATACATAGGGACCGACATGATACATGGGCAGAAAAATTGGCCCCCACGCATGAGCCTAGGAATAGGCAGGAAAGGAGATCCGAAGCAACTCGAACCAAATCTCGTAATGATTTACCAACCGATGAAAGGCCAAACTACGATCGAGTTTTGCAACCACAAAGGCAGGAGTACGCTCCACCGCCCTACGACTAATAACATGACCCAATGTATTCCGGTCATGATGAGAACAGTGAACTACCCTCATACGAGCTGGATGACGAAGAGGAAATAAGTCCCTTCACGGAGGGCATCCGTAGGTGCCCAGTGCCTCATGACTTCAAAATGCCAGAAATAAAAAAGTATTTTGGCCGAGGTGACCCTGACGATCACCTGCTAAACTACCGCGCTAGCATGGAAATAGCCGGAGCTACTCCGGCACTGAAGTGCAAAGCTTTGCTTTGACCCTTGAGGGAAGTGCGATACGATGGTACAAAAAGCTCCCTCCTGGTAGCATCCACAGTTTGAGAGATCTGAAAACAGTATTTAAAAATGGCTTTGTTTTCTCCAGGCCTGACCAGCTCCCACTCCAACGCCTTCAGGATCTAAGGCAAGGAAGGGATGAATCTCTGAAAAGTTACCTAACTCGGTTTACTGAAGAGATGCACATTTGTGAAAACATCACCGAGGCAGAGATGTTTTCCGCATTGAAAGAAGGGCTAGTTATGACGAGCATTTTTGGAGGGATGTCCGAAGCAGAAAACCAAAGGATTATAACGTCCTAGTAGACCTGATGAAGGAGGAGATCGTATCAGAAGAAATGGCTAGGGCCAGAGACAACCATCCTCAAGGGAGATACAATCTTGGGTATTCTAATGAAGCAAACCTCAAGAAAGGAGGTAACAAGGATATGTTCGGCAGTAACCGAAGTGGAGCGCCGCATTTATTTTAGGGGACGGGGTCTAGCTATGCAGCAGAGATCACGAAAGTTATCCCCAACTTGCATTCCAGCGCTCCTTCTCAGAATCCTCCCATGGCTTAAGGAAGAATGAAAAGTAGCCGAAGTGGAAAACAGCCCACGATTGGGGGCTTACTACGCCTACCACAGGTATTACGGTCACGCAACAGAAGATTGTAGGGAAATCCACATGTTAGCGGACCAAAAGGCGTATGGAAGAAGGGGAAGTGATTTCTCCCCTGACAAGGGAAGAACTCAAAAACCAGGTATCCAGAAGTTCAACCGAGCTGATAGGAGAGCTCCGTAGAAGAACTCGACCAAAGAGAGGATTGACAATCGTCAGAGAGACAGGAACAAGGGCCAGGATACCTCCTCGGCGCATGCTAAAGATACAAGAGAACCACCTGCGCCTGTGGCTGACCCTCATATTCGTGAAATCGACACAATATTGGGAGGCCCCCATCCAGGTGGGAGCACAAACAACTCCCAAAAGAGATATATCAGAGAAGCCAAGCAGCCCGTCAACGTGAATTACCATATCCATTCACATCCTGTTGGGATGCCTCGGACAGAATCTATCACCTTTACCCAAGACGATGCTATTGGAGCACACTTTCCACACAATGATGCATTGGTTATCAGGGTAGCAGTGGCTAGGAATGGGTTGTCACGAATGATGGTGGATGATGGTGCCTCGGTAAATGTGATTTACGGGGTAACTTTTGATAAGATGGGGATCAGCACTCCACTCATTCCAGTCCCGGATCCAATATATGGATTCACTGGGGACAGCATAACTCCCAGATGATCCATAACCCTTATGACTGAGGTAGGGCAAGCACCAACTCTTTCCAGAATCCCAATGGAATTCTTGGTTGTGGACAAAATCTCCTCCTATCATGGCTCAATTGGGAGGCTAGGTCTCATTGACTTGAGAGTTGCAACTCATACAAAATATATTTGCATGAAATTCCACACGGAGCATGGTGTTGAAACTATAAGGGGGAGCTAAACTGAATGGCGGGCCTGTTACACAAACGCAATCTGAAAATTTCAAGATCGGAGCTTGAACATGATTAGCGATGTAGCAATGGCCGAGGCTGCTCCAGACCCTGAAAGACTGGGTGGAGGACCCTCAGGAAATGAGGATGTTACAATGATGCTGGAAGAAGATCTGGACCTAAGAATGGCATGAGGTAATTGCTCTACCCTAGCTGAAAGGTTGGAATACTTCGGTGTAGATCCACTTGACCCAATCAAGGAGTTGTAGATTGGATTGGATTCACCGGTTGAATACAAAGATCAGCTGAAAAGCTTCTTACTTGAAAATCTCGATGTATTCGCATGGAAACATGATGACATGGTTGGGATCGATCCTAAAGTGGCATGTCACAGACTCCAGCTTTATCCCGGAAGCCCTAGGCACAAGAAAAATAGAAGACCTATGAGTTCTGATAAGTATGAGGCCTTAAAAGAATAGGTTATGAAGCTGTTGAAAAATGGCTTTATCAGAGAATCCCGATATTCGAAGTGGGTATCAAACCCTGTTTTGGTACCAAAACATAATGGGAAGCTTAGAGTATGTGTTGATTTTTCAAATTTGAACTAGGTATGTCCCAAAGACAGTGTTCCATTTCCTTGGATTGATCAGTTAGTTGACTCCACAGCGTGACATGAGATGCTGAGCTTTATGGATGCATACTCTGGGTACAATCAAATCTCCATGTATGAATCAGATGAGGAGCATACTTCGTTTATTACAGACAGGGGACTCTATTGTTATAAAACCATGCCATTTGGCTTAAAAAATGTCTGAGGTACCTATCAAAGGTTGGGAAATCGCATGTTTTCAGAACAATTAGAAAACACCATGGAGGTATATGTTGATGACATGCTGGTAAAAAGTATGGTCGCCACAGAGCATATCCGCCATTTGTCAAAGGCCTTCTATATTTTGAGGAAATATCGAATGAAGCTCAACCCAGCGAAGTGCGCTTTTGGGGTAGCGTGCGGAAAATTTCTTGGATTCATGGTGAATAGGAGAGGGATCGAAGCCAATCCCGATAAAATCAATGCTTTGTTAAACATGCGATCACCTCAGAATCCAAAAGAAGTGCAAAGCTTGACGGGGAGAATTGCGGCCTTAAGTCGATTCGTTTCCAAGTCCACTGACAAATGCTTGCCATTCTTTAAGGTCTTGAAGGGAGGGAAGCGATTTCAATGGACGCCGGAATGTGAGCAGGCTTTTGCCGACCTGAAAGCATTCTTGGGACAGCCCCATTATTATCAAAATCAAAGGCTGGTGAACTTCTCTACTTGTATTTAGCCGTATCAAAAGAGGCTGTTAGCTCGGTATTGGTCAGAGAGGAGGATGGGAATCAGTTCTCGGTGTATTATGTAAGCAAATCCATGTTGGATGCTGAAACATGTTACCCATATGTGGAAAAACTTGCTCTCTCGTTGATCACAACATCTCGCAAGCTCCGTCCCTACTTTCAGTCGCACTCAATACACGTGCTCACCAACTTTCCTATGAGACAGGTGTTGCAGAAACCAGATGTATCTGGAAGGTTAATGAAGTGGGTGATTGAAATTAGCCAGTTAGACCTACATTATGAGCCTTGGACCGCTGTAAAGGGTCAAGCATTAGAAGATTTCATAGTTGAGTTTACACATCCGCCGGAGGTTGAGATGGTTGATAACACGGATGACAGCCGAGAGTGGAAATTGTTCGTTGATGGGTCCTCAGCTGAGGGACGATCCGGTGCGGGAATATTGTTAATAAGCCCAAAAGGATTCAAACTGTACAGTACGATCCATTTTGACTTTAAAGCCTCAAACAATGTTGCTGAATACGAGGCGCTATTAGCTGGGCTGAGACTTGCGAAAGATTTGAAGATTAAGTCCGTAGGGGCGAATAGTGATTCGTAGCTCGTTGTGAGTCAGTTTAATGGATAATTTTCTGTCAAAGAACCAGTTATGGTCGCTTACTTGAAAAAAGTAAGAGATTTGGCTGTGCACTTCGAAAAAATGGAGTTGCGGCACATTCCCAAAACTAAGAATTCCAACGCCGATGCTTTATCCAAACTAGCAAGCAGCAATGATTCAGAGCTCCATAATTTGATCCCAATTGAGCACTTGTTGACCTCTTCTATTGAGCTAGGGACGGAGATTTTGGCAATAGAAGAAGAAGGATCCTGGATGAATCCTATACTAGCATACTTGAAGCATCAGACAGTGCCTGATGAGCCTGAAACAGCTCGAAAGTTGCAAATATATGCCGTAAATTTCGTTCTTTTGGATGACCTGCTCTATAAACGGAGCTATAACTCTCCTTTGCTGAGATGTGTGGGGCCGGAGGAAGGACGGTATGTAATGAAAGAAATCCATGAGGGCATATGTGGCAATCACCCCGGGGCGTTATCACTAGCTCGGAAAGCCCTTAAACAGGGATATTTTTTGCCGACTATGTGAAAGGACTCCCATGACTTCGTGCGCAAATGCGATAAATGCCAAAGGCATGCAACCATACCACATCAGCCGCATCACAAGCTAACTGTGGTGACTAGCCCATGGCCTTTTGCGAAGTGGGGGGTTGATATTATTGGTCCTATGCCAAGGGGTGCTGGTAATAATTGCTTTGCGATATTGGCAATCGACTACTTCACCAAGTAGGTCGAGGCGGAATCCCCGAGGAGGATTACCGAGGCCAACACCACAAAGTTCATCTGGAAGAATGTCATATGCCGATTCGGAATACCGCACTCGCTGGTTAGTGATAATGCAAAACAGTTCTAAAGCAGAAGCATAGATGAATTGTGCGACGATTTGGGAATTAAGAAATAATTTTCATCTCCGCATCACCCACAAGCTAACGGACATGTTGAAGCTGTGAATAAGACCATAAAGAATACCCTAAAAATGAAGCTGGAGTCCAAAAATGGCGCATAGGTAGATGAACTCTCACAAGTATTATGGGCACTTCAAACCACCTCGCACACTGCCACTGGTGAAATGCCTTTCTCCTTGGCATATGGATCCGAGGCGGTATGTCCAGTCAAAATTGGGGTCCCGTCTCTTCGTCAAATCTATTATGACGAAGTGGGAAACGAAGAGATACAAATGGCTAATCTGGATTTCCTCCTGAAAAAACGGAATGATTCTCAAGTAGTAATGACCATGTACCATGAGAAAATGACCTGCTACTACAACAAAAGGGTTAAGAGTCGGCACTTTAATGTTGGGGACTTAGTCCTCAAAAAGGTTCTTCCCTTAACTCAAGAACCAGGAGTGGGGACTTTAGGTCCTAACTGGGAAGGCCCTTACAAAGTCTCTGTCGAGGTGGTACCCAGAACGTACATGATCGATGACTTATCTGGGGTACCTTTATGTAATCCTTGGAACATGGATCACCTTCGTCGTTATTTTCAATAAATCAAATTCCTCTTCAGTGGTTACAGCATTACCATATAATTTTATAAAATCATAAGTGAGTTACGTTGAGGATTATACCAAGTACTGATTAGACAAACATAATGGATAAACACAAATTCCTAGATTATTTTGGTTATAAGACCATACGTCTACGCCATGCATGAAATTTGTTAAAAACAAGGGACTCTTATAAGCATACACTGCGACCACTGCGTATGGGTTGAAAGTGTTAACACCATCAATAAGGGTTCATACAAATTTATAAACATAGGTGTTATAAAGTATAAGAAAAAAATGTTCAAAAATTGGTCAAATTCAGATCTAACTAGCAAATATGAATGCCTTGAGCTACTTAGATCTGAGGGACTATACACATATCTTCATACGATGCATTTACAAGGCGTTTGTGTCTGGAAGCGTTCACGTTTAAACAGATAAGGTCGTACAAACTAAGACATTAAACTAAATATAAATAAATCATTGCATTCATAAAATCAAAGTATTTACAATTTGAATGTTGTTACATTTACAATATAAGGCACCATTGCACTCAAAAAAAAAAACAAACAAACAAATAACAAGGCAAATACAAAAGAGGATCATTGCGGATGGACATCCTCTGAAAAGCCCTTTCCAGGTGCATCCAAAGGATCTGTAGCATCATCGAGGGAATCATCTTAAGGCTTGGGGTACAGGGCTTCAATGGAGGATGGGTCTAGGGATGGGAAGGCTTCCTTAACGTCCCCCAAAGCCATCCTGGCCCCAATGTTCCCAAAGACCATCTGCATGGCCTCATATTCTGGTGTCTCTTCAAAAGTGTCTTTGAAATTATGGATTGCCTCAGACACCTTGGCTTTTAAAGCTTTCTCCACGTGTGATGCAACGGTCTGCTCCAAAACTTCTGTGATCCTAGATTGCATATGTCGTTCCAGAGAGGTAAGGTCCTCCTCTGCCTTCCTCCTAGCCTCCACCTCTCTCCCCAATTTCTCAGAGGCTGCTGCCACCTCAGCCTCTAGCTTCGCCTTGGGCACATTGGCTGCTGTCAGGACCTCAGAAGTTATGGACTGAGCCCGGTTGGAATCGTCCAATTTTTTACAAAGGGACGCCATGTCTGCCTTGGAAGCCTGAAGGTCGTGCCTTAACTTTTCATTGTCCTCCTGAAAGCGTTTGGCTGTCATCCTATCTTCCGAGGAGGCCTTGCGAGCAATGGACAGATGCTCCTTGAGGTCCTTAATCTCTCTAAGCATATTGTCCGCATGGCGAAGGGCAGTCCCAGCGTCCTTCTTGTCCCACTGCACCTCCTCCACAGAAGACTCCGCCTCGTCAATAAGGGCCAGAGCCCTAGCATTCATAGCCTTGGCAGCAAGCAGCTTCCGGGATGGAGTGGCACTAGAGGAGAAGGGAGACCAGCCCTCTGTCCAAAATTGCTCAGTGACTAAAGCAGCCCTGGCAGGAGGAGAACTGGGGAAGTTGAACAAAGACGGACTGAAGGTAACATCTCTGGGAAGAACGCTGGCTCTAATGTGTTTGAGCTCTTCTGCCCCCTCAGGTGTCACTTCCTAAGCCAAATCTGGGATACACACAGATGGCTCGTCCTCCAAATCCTGAATCTCTAATGGCAAAGGTGCGGAGGCTTTTTCCTTTTCCTTGCCCCTTTTAAGCCTCTTAAATGGGGCGGGCTCCTCCTCGGATACATGTTCAGAAATATCCTCGGACGAGGGAGATTGAACAGAAACGCTCTTAGACTCCCTCTCCCTCTTGGAGTCGCTCCTGTCCGACCTTTTTCCTTTCCCCAATGTAGTAACCCTAGGCTGTTGGGGACCCACCGACAGAAAACTGAGTGGAGGCAGTAGTGCGGGAAGAGGACCCTGAAGTTGGGCTGTGGACGCCTCAGATACCTCTTTTGCCACCCCTACTTGCAGGTTAGCAAGTACTGCTTTCTGCCTCTTCTCGATTTCGCTGCTGTGGCGAAGAACAGGAGGGATCTTTTTGGCCATGAGAACCTTTCAAAGGAATCTCCGGAAAATCCTTGGAACCTAGCGAGAAAAGAAGGGGAATGAAGTTATGAACGGAGGAGGTATAAGTTATGAAGGCAATAAGGGAACAAACTTACTCATGGCTTGCATAAGGCCGTGCTTAACAAATAATTTATTTTGTTGAATGACCCCCTGAAAATTGCCCTTGTAAGCAAACAAGCGCTTTACTGCCGCTAAGTCTGCGTCATAGAGGAGGTAGGCAAAAGTATCCCCTGCCATAAACCAATAGCATGTTAGGAACCAGTAAAGAAAGGTGAATAGAAAATAAAAAAATGAATGATGCACGACACTCAAGGACACTAAAGCAAATACAAGACTCACTAGGTGGGGAAAAAGTTCGGGTAACTGTAATTTCTGGATTAGGGTCCACAAGAGAGCTCTGTCAATCCCCCGCAACCCAAAACCATTGGTTCCTCCAGTTCTTTATCGAAGTAGGATGACCAGTAATAACAGGAGGGTATGAGCCCCTAGGAGACAAGTAATACCAATCTTTGACGTCTGACCTCACGTCTTTTTCCCTTCTAACTGATTTCTTCAAAGTATACAAGGTATGGATGATGTGTAGTGAGATGGGATAGTCAGGGTTGACCTCTTGCCACACTAACCAAGTACCCACGGCCTGCGTCCAGAAATTGGGAGCCAGCTGGTAGGGGCATAGGTTATAGCTCCTGAGCAGTACCCTGAAGAAGGGGTGCAGGGGTAGCCTCATCCCGCATGATAGAGCTTCATAAAATATGGCCACTTGACCTGGGGGAGAGCTGCAGGGTCGATAAGAAGGTGTAGGGTGCACTAATCGAACCCCTTCTTGCATCCTGAATTTCGTCGAGGCTCCAGCCAAATCAACCCCTCGAATTTCAGTGGTGATCTCGTTGCTTTCCCACGACTCTGGGTTCGGGTCAGGGTCTACATGATACCCTGACACTTTATTTACCAGGTCTACCCAACCTTCAACCTGGGCTATTTCCTCCTTAGAAAGCCCTAGGTCTTCCCTATGTGCCCTAAATGGGGCCCTAACAATTAATTCGAGGTCTTGGTGACCAGAAGAAGAGCCCACAGCCTCTTCTCTTCCCAAATCCCTGTCTCGCTTGCTTTGGAGCTCTCTCAGAGAAGCCTCATCCTCGGATGATAGATAAGCCATGTAGTTCTGGTCTTTTTCTGCTTCACTGTCAGAATTACTCAAATAAATTATACCACTAATTTTCCTATTCCTCCTCTTAATCTGCTCCCTAAAGAAGCGGGAACTAAAAATTGACAAAGATATTGGGCATAAACCTCTGACAGGAATCGCCATTGCTAACATTTCCTGTGAACCCATTCCCCCAACTCCTTCCATTTATTCTTAAAAAAGAGCCAGACTCACCGAAAGATAAACAAAATGCAAAACAAAAATTTTCAAACCCACACTTGAAAATTAGAAATAAAAAAAAGAGGGAGTTTTGCACATACAAAGGAAAAGAAATTTACCTTCAAAAGACGAGTGTTCGAGATTGTGCACCTAAAACGAGGGACACGCCAATGAAAGCTGTTGAATGGTAAGGAAGGTTTGCTGTTACATAAAACCCTTGAAGAGAAGATGCGAGACTTGCGAGGAAGAAAAAAAAGTAATACAACTTTCTGCTAGAGTGTTACTACAAAAATTCTGAGAAAACGGTAAAGGGAAAACAATGAGGAGAAGAAGACTTTATAGGGAACTCAATAAACCAAAACCCTTGGTTTGCGAGCCATATAATTAACACGGGTAACCAACGTCCCTTGGGGGATGGATTAATCAAGGCGCCAACTGTCAAACAAAGGGAGAAAACCGTTCAGTTACCATAGTGGGCGCCACGCGGGGAGATATGTCACCTATCATCCCTTTCCTGCTCCTTGGGAACCGATATTAGTAGCCATCCTTTATGTTAAATGCGCCATCTAAAAGACATGTTGGTGTAATTCCAATTTTCACTTGAAAAGTAAAACGGGAATAGAATGTCGGATTTACTTTCAATCCGAGCTCCCACTAAGGAATGACATTCGAGCTTTAAGCTTGCAGCATCATACGATAATTCCCAACCAATAGAGGGCAGAATAATAAAATATATATATATATATATATATATATATATATATTGGATATAACAGATAAACAAAGTTGGTGCCTTGAACATACAACAAATCCTACCTGCCCATGAATGACCACATCGGATTTGAGGGACTAGTGTTGAGATCGTACCTAAAATACGGCACATTGGACCATCAGCGAAGGCCCAATGAGGGCCCAGTGGACTCTAGCCCATGGTTAAAGCTTAGAATATCACCTTGGGTCAACTGCCGAGGTGGAATATCTCGCGAACCTCTTTGACCGAACTGATTTGTGTCTGGACAATGTGCTTTACGCTTAGCTGAAGTGCTTTACAGTGACACACAGAAGAGGGATGGGACAAGGGATGGAGTCAGAGATATGACACGACCTTTACCATGAAGTGACAGGCATCCATCCCCTACGAAGTATAGTAATGATTAATATCAAAAGCTAGGGTAAATACATGTGTAAATTATGCCACGTGTCACGATCCGAAACAACGAGTTCCTCTATAAATAGAGCACTCCACCCGCCTAGTAAAGGGTTAGCATTTTCACTCTCTTAACTGAATATTTTACTCTCACTCCCTCTTCTCTCTTTTACACATTTATATTTTCCGCACCCAATTTATATTTGCCTGAAATGAGCATTGACTTTGGCATCGGAGTGCAAACGGGAGCTACCTCGACCCCCTTTTCAAACTGATTGTTTGTCACAGTGTGCAAGAGATCCACGTGTTCAAGAGGGAGGAGCTGAGACGTGTTAGTCCAAGATCCAGCCGGATTTTGTGGTCAACACACATATTAAACTCTTATAAGTGAGCCTTTAACCGCGTGTGTGAGATTTGAGATTGCGATTATTAGTGTGGTAAGTTGACTTTGAATATGGGATGACCTTTAGGGTCCATTTGATTGTGAGAGTGGAGTTTGGGTGGAAAGAAAACGAATTTCAGGGAATTCAATTCCTGCGAATTTATTTTCATGGGAATTGAAATTTTAATGTATTGAATTAATTTTCTAGGTGGATAAATAGGAAACATTTTACGTTCTATTGTTTAATTAACATTATTTTTCATGAAAATTTTGGCAAAATTGAGCCATTTTAATCAATTTTTTTTTATTTTCTAGATATTTGTAATAATAATAATATTGATTTTCAAAAAAAAAAAAAAAAAAAAAAGTCAATTTATAACAAAAAGAAAAATGACCAAATGAGGCGGAAAGTGTTCCACACAACATGGAAAACACTTTCCCACCTAATACATGGGAAAGTATTTTCCACAGTTGCATAAAAAATAGTAATGTTGACATGGTCTATGGAAAATATTTTTCACGAAAAATATTGACTATCAAACACTACAACAATGTAAAAGATGAAAAACATTTTCCAACTTCCATGAAAAATAAAGCCTATAAAACACACTTTTAAATTAGTTGACCTCAGTGTTATCATATTTTTCTAAAAAGAAAATATATTGTGCTTAAAAATAATTATTTATATGTCAAAGAAAAAGTGATATGCATATTATACATCTCTTTGGAGCTTATTAGAATCGAATAATTAAGTCTATTAGGATATTTAAAACTTGATATTGACTTGAAGTTATCGACTGAAAGCTCATTAAATTGATAATTTAGTTAGCTTAATGGAGAAAAGCCTTTACATAAGATAGAAAAAAATTATATGCTTCACGGTAAGGGGGAAGAAAAATACGCAACAAGATTTTTTGAATTTCTTAAAAAGTCCTAGTAGCAACGAGTTTGACTTCATAATTTGAGGAAAATATTCATTTACTAGTGCATGTCCTTTCTCATTGATTTAAGCATTTTAAGTCTTGCGTATAGGAAATTATTGTCATTTTTTACACATTGGTAACTTTTACAATTTACTCAAAATAAATTTAAAATGAGTTGTGTGAAAAGTTGTCATTACTTGTGAATTATGCAAGTATAAGTAAGCAAATAATTGTTCATGTGATTTTTCTATTTAATTTTGTATTTAAAGATCCATGAAAATAGTTATAACAAAAAGAAAGAGATTTCTTTTTCGTCACATAATATGCATCATTTATTTGTGTCTATTGTTGTCACCCTCATTCCTATTTGCATTAGTTAAGGGTGTAAACAATCTACCGATTTTTAATAAATTTTGAAACCAAACCATTGAAACCGATTTGAGATAAATTCAAACTTAAACCAAACCATTTTAAACGGTTTGAAAATAGCTTTAGAAAAACTCAAACCTAAACTTAACGGTTTGATTCAGTTTTAACGCCGATTTACCATATATTTTTTTCCCTATTTACTTTATATCACTAGTTCATTGATTTCGATATATACTTATACTTTATTGGCAATAATTTTAAATAAACTCAATAGATCTACTATAAATTTAAATACTAACTAAATCAAAATGAAATCATGATAAATTAGAATATAGTTATTCTATCCGACTTTTGAGGCTGAGATGTTACAAATAAAAGTTATGATAATGTTACATTACAAATCTAGAAGACAAAAAAAAAAAAAAAAAAAAAAAAAAAACATGATGCTCAATAAGATCTCTGTGATCATCATATCTAGAAAAACGAAGTTTATTAATTAATAGAGAGTATATAATCAACATAATGATTAAATAAGTTTATCATTTTTCGTTGTTACGAACTCAAACTACTCATTGAATATTTGGATGGAGATTATTGGATTTATTCGAATTTTGAAGTATGTTAATTATCTAATTGAGTAATAAATGTAATAAAAATTAACAAAAATACCCATATAACTATTAAATTTGACATATTAGCCGAATTTTCAAAAATTTCCCTTTTTCTATTTTTTAAAATTTTATATATTTTTTCGTTTGTCCGGTTTGGTTTCAAACCACAATTAAATTCTCAAACCTAAACCAAACCATTTTTTACCGGTTTGGTTCGGTTCAAAACCATTTCATTGACGATTCCACGTAACACAAAATCGACAATTTTTAAAATGTGATTTCCGTTCGATTTTTTGGTTTGACGATTTTTGCTTATAGCCATAGAATTAGTCATGATTATATTTCTTGATTTCTCCTTTATCACCCATATCTAAAAGGGGAGAGTGATTAATACATGAGTTAAGGGGAGAGTGATTAATAGATAAGTTAAAGGAGATTTAGTGCTTAAATGGAGTATTCATTTTGATTGCCATTCTTTTATTTATAGCAAATCTATCTGAAGTATATTAATATTATACTTTTGATTGATGCTTTTGAAATAGAGTTCATATCTCAGTTCGATGTTGCCAGTTGATGTTTATGACTTTTATTTCATTTGCTTTCTAATGCGAATCATAGTAGGCTTGATGGAAAAACTCAAATATTCAAGCCAAACAAGAAATTACGAAGTATCAGAGTTACAACCACATAGCCACGTGGTATAATTATGGTGCGGCTATGCGAAACATCAAGAATAACCCAAGAGCAAAAAATGCCTTCTACGCAGCCACGAGAATTTACCATGCGCGGCCGCACAGCTTTCCGGATTAGGGTTTTTTATTCAAGTCTCTGTTTGTTAAAAATTTTTTTTGTTTAAAAACATATTTTTTTATACCTTCTAGGTAAAATGTGTGATTGAAAAATTGAGAGAGAAAATGTGTAAGGTTAAAAAGTAATTTGGAAAATTGTGTAGGAAAAAACATGTTTGCCAAATAGAGGCTTAATTAGGGTTTTGTGCCTCTATAATGGCTACTCTGGCTGTTAGGTCGTTTTTTTTATATGTTATTTCTCCATTGTAATAGTTTGTTTTGGTTTAATAAATATTTTTATTGAAGATTCAATAAATTAAAGGTGAATTCCTTTATTTTCTTATAACTTATCAAGATTGATTCTTATGGCGTTCAAAATCATAAACTTATCAAAGATATTAGACATCTTTTTGTGGCGTTTCACAAATCTTTATTTTTTCTTCTGCATCATCAAATTCTTGTATCGTGAAGTTTGGGTCAAGATTCTCCCGTCTGCATTCCAACCTGAATTCAAAACTTTCCGATGTTTCTTCCACGCTTCATCGTGTTCCCCAAACGGGTCCACATCATCTGGTATCAGAGTTGGACTCTGAATTCAGATTTCCTTCTATCCTAGTTTGATTCAATGTATTTATCATATAGTCCACATGAGAATCATCCATACCTTGTTTGTTGAGTCTTTGTTTTCAATTTTTTTCATGTTCTTCATATTTCTTTAGTATTTAATCCAGAAAATCATTGAAAAATTTCAAAGGTCGTTATTATGTTTGTTTCAGGTCCAAATTAATTATCATTTGTTCTACTATATTCGTAGTCAATTTTTGAGTTTATATATATATATATATATACACACACACACACATACACACATACCAGATGATGTGAACTTGTTCGGGGAACACGATAAAAATGCGGAAGAAATACTGGAAAGTTCCAAACTCAGGTTGTGAGTGATGTGGACGGTAGGAGGAAGGTTTTGTACGATAAGAGTATGCACATATACATATTCCTTAAAAAAGGGAAAACATGCACACAATATAGGTTGACATTAGAGGAAGTAATAGAAGATTCAAAGAAGGGAAAGAATGAGAGTGAAAAGAGGTATAATAGGAGACAACGTGGGGATAGGAAAATTAAGAAGAAGAAGAAGAGAGAATTGAAAAATGACTGGGAAGATAAAAAAATATTAAAGAGGAGGTGCAAGATTTAGAGTTAGAAGTAGTTGAACAAACTCCAAAATTTAATGAAGAAAATGATGGGTTAGATAGCAAGGAGGTGATTGAGAATAAAATTATTGATGATGAGACGCATGACTTGGAAGTTGGGGTAGAAGTACAAATTTTGAACTTTGGGGTTGAAGATCCACATTTGAGTAGTGGTGAGGAAGCGTATGAAAATAAAAATGTAGAAGAGGTGGTTGAGATTAAAAATGTGGAGTTAGAAGAGGTAAGTGAGCTTGAGAAAAAAGAAATAGAGGGGGTTGAGCAAGAAGTTAAAAAGATTGAGGGAGGTGAAGGGAACAACCTCATTTTTGGACATGTGGTGATGATCCCTCATGAGTACAATGATCTATACCTTGTACCTTATGAAACTAACATTTCCATCCCTGCTTTATTTGAATCTTTCTTGCAGGTTGAAAATAATTAGAAGCTTGAACCACATCACAGATGGCTAAGGAAGCTCATGATTCGATCTATCCATGCCACCCAAGTTACAAAATACTATTGGTTGTTCCTATGGCATGGACGCAAAAGTTTTCCATTTGATCTAGGAGGTGAACTAATACACCATAAACAAAGCTATGATTCGAGACGAAACATCCTAAAGAAGAAGGGAATGATGCGAATCATAGTGGCTTGATGGGAAAACTCAAATATTCAAGCTAAATAAGAAATTACGAAGTTATGCGAACCCCCTTTGTATATCGACCAAGAATTCTCACAACTATTTAAAATCTTCCCAATAAAGCTAAAATGGTAAATAAAGTGATAAAACACCTTAACCCAAAATTCATTGATTAAAGAACCAAGCCCAATGGGTATCAACTAAACAAATTTCAAGGTGGCGAAAATCAACAACAAACACAAGAATAATAATACTCATAATGTAGTTGATTAATTTCCTAAAGAGTTAACAAGAGATAAGAAGGATTTTACCTCCAAGTTTGCTCCCATGGAGACTTTATCATTTATACATCAAAAACTATCTTAGGTTTTGAAGAAGAAGTGTATTTATATTACAAATGAAATGGGTAAAGAAAGAAATAAGAAAATTGCACAATTTTTTTATTTTTTTATTTTTTTTTTGAGTTTCAGAAACTTTTAGTCGACCAAAGTCACTTTCAGTCAACCAATTCAGTTGACCATCACTCAGTCAAAATGAACTGAGGATTAGCTGAAATTTTTGGACTTTCAGTCGATCGAAAAACTTTCGGTCGATCGAAATTGACTAAGGCTGCCATCTTCAGTGTTTCGGTCATAACTTTTGATCCTGATGTCCGATTGAGACGATTCAAAAAATAGCTACAATTCTTCGAGGAATAGTGAACCTCAAATTCGGACTTTATCTAATTCAAAACTTTGATTGAATCTCGAACTTGATCCAATCTTCATGTCTTTGTTCCCAATTTGATTCTTGGCTTCTTTTCTTGTTTAAGCCTTGAATCTTCTTAAAAAACGGCCATTAATTTCCTCGGAGCTCCACAAATATGTACTTCAAAATTATTTTGGCTCGAATGATTAATTTTCTTTATCAAGCCTCCTACGATTCAGGGTTACAACCATGCAACCACGTGGTATAATTATGGAGCGGCCACGCGAAACATCAAGAATAACCCGAGAGCAAAAAGCCTTCTACGAGGCCACGAGAATTTACCTTGCGTGGCCGTGCTGCTTTCCGGATTAGGGTTTTTTTTCATTTTTACGTTATCTTCCATTTTGATTATTTAATTAGGGTTTTGTGCCTCTATAGCGACTACCCTAATTGTTAGGTCATTTTTTTTATATCTTATTTCTTCATTGTAATAGTTAGTTTTGGTTTATTAAACATTTTTATTGAGGATTCAATAAATTAAAGGTGGATTCCTTTATTTTCCTAGAACTTATCAAGATTGATTCTTGTGTCGTTCAGAATCAGAAACTTATCAAAGATATTAGACAACTCCTTGTGGCATTTCGAAAATATTGGTTCTTTCTTCCGCATTGTCAAATTCTTGCATCGTGAAGTTTGGGTCAAGATTCTCCCGTCTACATTCCAACCTGAATTCAGAACTTTTCGGCGTTTCTTCCGTGCTTCATCGTGTTCTTTGAACGGGTTCACATCACTTTCATATGGCATCATTTGCTTTTACACTTGATATTTGTTTAGTTAATGTAAAGGAAAAAAGTTAACAAGACATTGAGATGCAGTAGTATTGAATGTTTGAGTCTTAGAAGATAAACTTGGTCTTTCGTAATTATTTTTTATATTATTTTTTGTCACAGAATACCAAATGAGAAGTTTGTTAGGTTTTTATGTAATTGATGATCCTATAAACAAAATGACTTGTTTATAAAATCAAAATTAGAATCAAAGTATTAGGTAAGTGTTTGGGGTTAGAAGATGATGAATTATGGACCAAGGAGAAAAATTCGTCGCAAATTGCTCAATTACAACTCAAACTCCTCTCGAGTGTCTTTAGCATGTAGGTCATCACTCGAGCGGTGGTGACGAATAGGAAACGCTAATTCATGATTTTAAACAATTCTAAAAGCCTTAAATTCTTCTACTATATATTAAAGCCGTATTTTATTTTTAGGTGTGGTTGATCATTATTATTAATTAAGAGAACATCATATCCATATCTTGATCTGTCCTTTGATCTAAAGATCAATCACAACAACGTCTTGATTATTCAAGATTGTTAATTATAAAACATCAAGTCCAAACACGCAGAGGGAAAAATAGTCCAAAGGTTATGGAAAGTGGCGGAGGCACAAACGAAGAGTTCTTTGGTGATTTACATATTGCAGTGTCAGAGCCTACTAATGTATAGTTGTATTAGAACCAATTATAAGTTATTCGTATTAGAATCAATTGTAAGTTATTCTTTTTAGTGGAGTTTTATGACACATTTGTTTGAATATATATATATATATATATATATATATATATATATATATATATATATATATATATATATATATATTTTTATCCCTGCGAAGAGTTTTTCAATGAATTTTTCTTCGTTGCCATTTTTTATGTTATTTACTTTATGCATTTGTTTATTACTTTAAATTGATTATTACTATTTTGTTTTATTGATTGATTATTCATTTAGATGTAAGTTAATTTATAATTTCACTATTCACTCTCCTCTAGTTGTAGTTGAATTAACACATGTTATTTCATGAATAATGAGACTCAAATAGGAGCTTAGTTGGTCAAAAACTCTTTAAGCCATTGAGGTTGAGGTAGCAAAGAATGCAAGTATGTGAGATATGTGATTACGCTTTTAGAATAAAATGGTTGTGAAGCAAAAAGTAAAATTCCACCCCAGGCTTTGAATAGCTTGAAAAGCATTTGACTTTACTCTATCACTTTGTAACCGTTATTTTTTGTGAGCATAAGATCATTCCAAAGGTCTATGGCTTCGAAGACTTCTTATGAATGAGGTAAGAAACCTCCCTTAATAGTTTTAAAGTAAACCCCGACAATCTATCTCTTGTTGCCTCGGACAACATAACCCATATCCACGAAGATGCAGCCGATATGTGTTCAGTTTAAGAACTCCATACAAACAAAATTTTACAGTTCTATGTTATCAACAAGTTTGCTACGAATTTTATGTTGGGACGATGTTGCACTAATATCCATAGATTAGGGACTATTTAATTTAAACGGCTTTCGCAAGCGCTTAGCAAGGGTCGGTCTTCATCGGCCGCCGCCGACTATATATATTATAAAACCAAACACTCTCTCTTCCATTCAATTCAGATTTTTCCATTTCATCTCACACTTTTCTTTAATCAGAAAACCTATATCCATAGAAACGGAAAGATGCCGGGGTTGACATGCAACGCCTGCAACGAAGAATTCCAGGACGACACCGACCAAAAGATCCATTACAAATCCGAATGGCATCGCTACAACCTCAAACGCAAGGTGGATTTTTTATTCCTGGGCTCATTTTTAATTCTATTTTATTTTTTTGTTCTTTATTTTTAGCGTTGAATTATTTAGCTATTGGGTTTTAGGAATTAGGCATTTATGTGAGTAATAATTATTCTGCAGCTGCAGTAATGGAGTGTGGAGAGAAAAATACTAGTGTGCAGGGGAATATTAGTGGGTTTTGTAAATTTTGGTTTGCTAGATGTGCATTCATTTGAAAGAATTGTGCTTCTTGAAAACTTATTGTCGGAAATTATATAATAGGATAATTGTAGTTCTTCCTTTTCTGTCCATGTCACGCTTCTAGGTGGGGGCAGGGAAGGCTAGGATTTTAATTTTATTATGTGTTTTATTTCTGAGGACATTATGTTACAACATAAATAAAAGGATAATGAAAATTGAACTCTTTGATCTGGAAATTAACTTTGATTTGAATCTCAACAGTATCCAAAACAAAGGCTTTCAATTGTTACTATTTTGACTTTGGATAATGTGTTGTTGAATGGGGAATTTTTAACACCTGTTGTTTAACCTATGGGGACAATTTGCTACCTGGTTCATTGATTGCTATCAATACTCGGCGTATATTATTACTATTATTAAGAAAAGATCCTAGCGGATACTGCATGTTAAACTTCCCTATATATTGCGTTATAACTATAGATATGGAGATGATAGAAGTAAGAACAAGATATTAGTCTGAAGACTCCAATTTTAACATTCATGTGGGGTGCTAAATTCTAAAGTATCAGTTTGAGAAGTTAATACACTCAAAACAGGAACTTTAATGTTGGAATTTTCTTTTGTGACTAAGATGTCTTCAATACAGCTCTTCCATCCTCCTAAAGGAGAATTTATTGTCGGTGATGTTGGGATGATTTTGTTGCTTTCCTGAACAACATACTTCATTTTTTTTTTTTGTTGTTTTAGAATTATGTATTCTTCTGTCATTGCTGATTTGTTGAGTAAACGCGTTCTAGAATCTGTTATATTTGTATCTTTATATCTGATGTTATATATGCATTGGAGATCTCCTGGATCTTTATATATTTTTAGGAATTTTTTATATTAATGAGTTTGGCACAACCCATTCAATTTTGAGATGGTGAATATTTCCTTCAATTTACTGGATATTACATTTTTATCAACTTGTGTTCTCTTTCTTGAATCAGGTTGTAGGTGTTCCAGGAGTAACCGAATCACTTTTTCTTGCAAGACAATCTGCTCTTGCAGAAGAGAAAAAGAAATTAGATGAAACCCCCTTGATGTATGGTTGTAGCCTTTGCGGGAAAGGATACAGAAGTTCCAAAGCTCATGCTCAGCATCTACAATCTAAAAGTCACTTGATGCGAGCTTCTGAAGTAGCAAGCAAGGATGAGGGGACTACAATAATTAAGCCTCTTGCACGTCGTGTTACAAAAGAGTCCACACATCATGTAGAGCAGGAAGCTGAAGAAAGTGAAGAGAGTGAATGGGAAGAGGTGGATTCGGAGGACAACTTAGTTGGAGAAGCCACTGATTCTTGGACACAATTAAAAGTAAATGAGCACAACTCCAATGATGCTATGGATGAGGATGGCTTGGATGATCACAAGGAATTGTTGGATGCCTCCTGTTGCTTTATGTGCGATTTACAACATGATACAATAGAGAGCTGCATGGTTCACATGCACAAACAGCATGGGTTCTTCATACCAGATGTTGAGTATCTGAAGGATCCTCGTGGGCTTCTAACATATCTCGGCCTTAAGGTAATAGTCTTTTTTACTATGCCAAACTGATGTTTTTATGATGAAGTATCTTCTTTTTTATTCACCTTCCACAACGTCTATTTCTTTTTGTTTGTGCATTTTTTTTTTTTTTACATAAATGCTTCGGCTTCATTTCTTTCTTTTCAATATCTCAGGTCACGAGAGATTTTACGTGTTTATACTGCAATGACAGATGTCATCCTTTCAGTAGCTTAGAGGCAGTTCGGAAGCATATGGATGCAAAAAGTCATTGCAAAGTGCATTATGGGGATGGTAGTGAAGATGAAGAAGCAGAATTGGAGGAATTTTATGATTACAGTAACAGGTTATTGTTTCTTAGTTTAGTTCTATCTCTATCTGATAATTCTTGGTGTATGTTTCACATCTAGTGCTTATAAGCTTGTAAAACTTCATTTTTAACCACACATTCATTAGAACTACAATTTTTACCAGCTTTTTAACCACAATTTTCTTGGAACACACTCTTTGATCAAATTTTAATTTTTTTTTTTTTTTTAAAAAAGAGCCTAAATAATTATAGTTGCCATTGTGAAGTAACCTGGAGGATTTTTTTCCCTTTTTTGGTACAGTTATGTGGATCCAGATGGGAAGCAGCTAATTGCAGTTGATGATACGAGTAACTCTATCGAACTTGGTAGTGGTGGCTCTGAGCTCGTTATAACCAGAAGAAATGATGGTGCCATATCAACAAGAATGCTTGGATCACGGGAGTATTTAAGATACTACCGTCAAAAACCGCGTCCAACACCTGCAAACAATACTGCGATCACTGCTGCACTAGCTTCAAGGTATAACGGAGCACTTGTTTTTCTCAAAGAAGTTTTGAGTGTCTTAATAAGGCCCCCTTCACTTTTCATCTGCGGTGTGACTCACAAAAATGTGTTTTCTTCTTCAGATATAAGAGCATGGGTCTTGCAACCGTCCAGTCGAGGGAGCACATGGTTAGGTTGAAAGTAATGAAGGCGATGACTAAATATGGGGTCGAAGCTATGCGCTCAAAGATTGGTATGAAGAGTAACGTTATACGAAACCTCCCCAATAATGTACCGTATTAGTCTCTGTAGCATCTTGAGAAAACACCTGGTATTTTTATATTGTTTTGGTATTTATATATTAAGGGCCCCTGTATTGTTAGTTTTGATATTAAGGATCTGATTCATATTGCGACCCTGTTTGATATCCATTACCTAATTAAAATGAATTTCGTAATAGTGGATTTTTGAAAAATGTGGAGTTAAAAAGTAGGAAGAACTTTGAATTTATATGCAAATATTTTATTGTAAGAATGGTTGGTTGAAAATGAGTTTTGGAATAATTAGAATCAAACAATTTGATATGTTCTATCAATCAATCATATCGGTTATAGTTATACAGTTCAATAAATTGTAGGTAACAATTAATCATTCATATCAATTACAGTGTTACAGTTCGATATATGTATGAATATTTGTATATTAGAAATAATTGACGTATCAAAATCGTGATATGTTGGAGGTAATGAATCACTAGCTACTTAAAAATGGATATGTATCGTGGTATCCAATTATAATCGTGATATGTTGTAAGTACCGCATCATCGGTGACTATACAACATTGATACTACCTAATATCAATAAGCGTAACTGTATGAGCAATTATAGCCATGCAATGTAATGCATGACAATGATGAGTCCATATGGTTCTCTGATCGTGTCTCGAGTGCTCAATAATATTCAATTCAATCCAATTAAATATCATTGGGGTGATCGCAATCAATCAGTCAATATGATTAAGCATCGTTTGATTTATAAACCGACTTATTTATGTTTTTAAGATAAAAAGTAGTTGTTGAAAATCGGAGAGAAAAAAATGTATGTGATTAAATGTTGTTTGAAAAACTATGTAGTTTGTAAACTAATCTATTTGGTTTACCAAAAGGATGCTATATCATATAACCTTAATTGATCTCATTAAGGTTAGTTTTGAATTACACGGATCATCATACATATTTGAGTCAATAAAACTGCTCCCGATGTATCTCAGTCATCTCATGCAATTACATGTTATAAAGTCCATGTAGTCGCATTTCAATTGTATCAATATCAATTACATTTAAGATATTGAGTCCATGTGTATCAATAACTAAACATATTCTAATCACAATCTCAATGATCAAGCATATTTCAGTGTTGTTAATTAATATGCCACTTTTGAGAGCAACCGTTTTTGACAAATACAGAGAACAAATGGCAATACTATTTGACAAAATTGGGGGCTGCACTGCACATTTCAAAAAAATAAAAATAAAAAAAATTGGGGGCTGCACCATCTTCATCAATTTACACCTATTTTCTTCCATTCTTTGTGAAATTTTGGTAACAGATGACGTGGTTGATAGAATATATATGTAGGGTCACGTTATCTCTAATCGACCAATCATGATACACCGAATTGCAATACAAAAAATTTTAAGATAAGTCTTCGATTAGTTTCTAAAACCCGTTCTCTTTCCTATTTTTAGTTCGTTTTCTGTTTTTATTTTCGAAAATACTAAAAATGCGTTCTCTTTACCATTTTCGAAAACGCATTTTAGAAAAGGAAAAAAAATTGTACACAAAACCTAAAACGCCCAAAACCTCGTTTTGGACTTTTGTATGTATTTCAGCAAAAAATGTTCAAAACGCGAAAAACGTGTTTGGAATTTTTTATTTATTTATTTTTTAAGAATTATCCTAACTTGGACCTAAGCTTAATATAAAAATTTTTTTGCTCCTTCTATCTTAACTTGGAACTAAGTTTAAATAATTTTTTTTTTTTTTTTTTTTTTTTTTTTTAGAATTATCTTAACTTAGAACTAAGCTTAAATAAAATTTTATTGAATTCAATATCAACATTACAAAAAAAAAAAATTAAGTGAAAATTCTTGTTGTTATATTTCAAAAAATACTTTGATAAATGGACTCTGATGGTTTTGAAAAAACTTGAATTTTCTAGATTGTAATAGAACTAGAGTTTCCTCAAATTCCGAACCTGATCAAGTTGTATTAATATAGAGTCTTAATGTTCACATTAGTGTGTTGTATGTAACCATATTTTCAGTGTATTGTGAAAGGAAATTTAATTTTGAGTCAATAGTATTCTGCAAGCCAATTAATTAAAAATAGTTTAAGTAGTATTCTGCAAAATTTCAAACAGAACGTGTTTTCCAGCTTTTCATTTTCAAAAACAATTTTCAGAAATGACAAACAAAAAGCGTTTTCAGCAAATTTGAAAACAAAAATAAAAACAGGAAATACAAAACATTTTCGAAAATAAAAATAAAAAATAAAATATAAACAGAACGCCACTTCAAATTTATAAATGTTTGCATACATCAAATTAACAGTTGAAGATGTTGGTTAAAGATGACGTAGTACCACGTGTACATTTATCCGTTCGTAAGAAATTTCGTTACGAAAATTAAGTCAATAACTAATATCCAACATTTTGAAAAGTTTAGTAATGAAAACTTGACGCTCTAAATTAGAGTGACAAGTCGAAGAAATATACATAAATTTAGTAATTATTGAGATAATCAACTCATAAGTTTAGTGATAAAAAACTTGATAAATTAAACTTCATTGATCAATCGAAGATATAATTTAATGAACAAAATTCATCGCTTTAAACTTTTACGTATGCATAAGGTCACTTATTATTGCAACAATTAATTCCATAAATAATTTAATGGATTTAGAAGTTATTGTTGGAACAATTTGCATTTTCACTTCACCTCTTCAATTGCATCCATGGCAATTTCCCTCATCGCCAGTTGCAAAACTCACTACTCAAACCCTGCAGGTTTTATTCCCTTTCACCTTTTTCCCATTCTGCACTTCATTATTTGCCTTTTATGACCTAATCCATTTGCAATTTGTATCGTTATCTGCAGGTAAAGGATGCAAATATGCCGGCCACTCAGTGGTAAAATAAATCACCTTTCATATACATTTTACAATAATAATTTGTTGAATGTTTTGTTTGAAGGGATTTTCTTCAACTACGCGTGTGCAGAAACCATTGCCAATTCGAATACTAACGGTAGGGAAGAAGAGGTCACCGGGGGTTCAACTCATTGTCGATGATTATATAGACAAGCTCAAGCACTATTGCCGCGTAGGGGATGTTCGAGTAAAGTCCAATCCTAAAAATGCTCGGTGGGTTGCCGTTCTGAATTTTCAATTTACTTACGATTAATTCATTTTGTTCCTGCATTCTGTAGGGATGGATGAATGAATTATAAACCATCAAAATGATCCAGAATATTTTAACAAATAGCAGATAATTTGCCACTTGGGAACATAAAATGGGTGACCGAATTAGTAGTAAATCAAGATGCTAGAAATTACATACAAAACAACTTATCTACCATTTTAGAACTGAAGTCTAGATCAAATTACTGGCTAACTAACAATTTTATTTGGTTTGATTGTAAAGAAAGGAGCCCTAAAGAGAAAAAAGACGAGAAAGAAGGCAATTATAGGAAAAATATAAAAGTAATAATTTAAACTAAGAGCCTGACTCCATCTACCAGTTGAACTATGCAACTTGACTTGGAGGGTGGACACATTTCAGTCATATGAGGGTAGGACACACTTGACTCTACACCTATTCTCTTCACTTACAATTTTCAGGATCGAGCTGTATTTGAAACTAGCCGAATGACCTTTTGAACATTCAAGGTCATGAAAAAATCATCTAAAAAGCGATGCCGGTAAAAATAGCCTAGAAATGGTAGGACTAAGGAGTGCAGACGTAGTGATCCTTATATGTATGCCTTGAAGTGAGCGCCTATGCTTGATAAAAGACACTCATCCTCTTGTAAGGTGCACCTTGAGGAATTAGCTTTGTGGCCTTTAAGAAAGACCTCTTGTGAGGTGCGCCTAAGCCTCAATAGCTTTTTAAAAACAATGACCACAAGGAATTGATTAGCATATTTTATCATTACTTTTGAATTTAGTTTAGTTATCCTTATTAAAAGGGCTTTGGTCTATTGTATTTTCATTCATTTCAAGATTCATTAATGATAAGTTATGTACTGTACCAGGGATGTTATAGCTCAGATTGAACATGAAGATATGGCTGTGGTGGACCTAATCAGATCCAATGAATGGGTATACCCCAACTTTTCCTGTCTAGATCACCATTTGAATTTATGTCCTTGTTGACTTTCTTTTTTAACTGAAACCAGAAGACATCGATTTTGCTTGATTTGATCATTCTATGGACAGTTTTTTACGTGATTTGAGCCTCATAACTGTTACTGGTGTTTGGTGGATCCTTTTTTGGTCATTTTCTTTAAAGAATTTCTTCTAATGTTAAATGGTCATCATTTATAAATGGGTATTATTCATTTTCTGTAAAACATTTTTACGTTATCCTGGTGTTCCATCTGTATACTTTGTGAGCAAATGAGACTCGGAATAACAATCATGATCTTGGATTAAACAATTAGACTCGTGTCTGGTTTTAAAACTTGATGTACCACAGTGAAACTCTTTTCTTATGGAATGTGTAGCATTAATTTTGACTTTCACTCATCGTGTTCTTTGTTTCTGATTTTACGAGCGCAGGTTATAATGTTAGATGAGCATGGTCTCGATGTGGGATCTGAGCAAATGGCTTCTTTGATTGGGGATGCTGGTAACAATGTATGAAAGACTTTCAGTTTAAAATCTTTGTACAAGATCTACTAATTAAGTAGGAGGAATAGAGAAAAAACATTTATAAGCACATGCATTGTCCTATTATATGATTATCGTGTACATTTTGGATGAGTGGGAAGTATGCACTAGTGATGAAGAAAATTAGCTCTAGCTCTGATGTCGTGCCTCTAGATTTCCGATGGCTGACAGGTTTCCCTTTTTTAATAGGGATCTTCAAGCTTACTATTCTGCATAGGTGGGCCTTATGGTCATGGAAGGCAGTTGAGAGAGAGGGCCAATGTATCAATCAAATTGTCATCTTTGGTCTTGAATCATGAAATTGCCTTAATTGTTCTCTGTGAGCAACTTTACAGGTAAGAAATATACCAAATTCAAATATGAAGTTTGAGATTCGTGAATTAACTTCTGCTTCAGTGTATATATATATATATATATATATATATATATATATATATATATATATATTAATTCATTTTTTGACATTGAGACGGGGAATGAGAACCTCTGGAGGAACCTCCTATTCTTTGCTGGGAAGTCAATTCATTCCATGGATTGATAAACAAGCTAGTGAGCCAGGGAAATGTACAAAAATATCAATTTCTTGAACTTCTTTTGGTCATTTAAACTGAAAATATTTTCTCAAACAAGTGTGAAAGAAGTATATTATAACACCATAAACCAGCTTCCTAACCTACCTCTCTCTCTTTTTTTTAAAGATCCATCTGGAAGGAACTTGCTCCAACATAATTACTGAGTTAGGCAGGCGCACTCCTGCTGTTTTGCAAGTATATTTAGAGAGCACTTCCATTTCTCTTAAAGTCTCAAATCTCAATGGAAGATCTGAGAAAAAGTGTATATGCCGTATTCTTGAAAATACCTTTCTTTTGTTGTTTCATATTATGAGGAAAAAGATAGTTGAAGATTGCAGTATCTTTTTATTTATTAGCGTCCATGGTAGCAAGGTGATGTGAATAATCCAAGATAGTTAAGGCCACCGACCTATGGATTCTGCAAAAACAATGAATTTTATATTTTTTATAATTCGATCCATCTATCAATATTTTATAAGAATAAAATTAAAAACTTCAGAATGTGTAGTAGTCATTAGATTGCAAAGGGCCGCACTTTGGAGTCTCACTGTGATCCGAATGGGGTATGGAGAAGGAAGGGCTAGCCTATACTGCTCATCTTTTGAATGGGAAGGAAAATAAGTCCTGCTATGGAACTTCGAAGCAAATTGCACTGATGAATTTGAGCAGTAGACAATACGGGATTTCAAAACAGAAGGGACAGATCACAGATGTTTGATTTTCATTTTCTAATAGATTGCTTCTAGAAATTTAAGGAGTGAGATTATTTATCGTGTTTCTGGGATTATCATAGAAATTCTGATAAGCTTTCTTATCAACGTTTGAAACTTTCTCCTTCTAAAGGTTACTCCACTTGGAACCTCTGTTCTATATATTTATGTTATGTTTTTAGATATATGACCAAGAGTATTCATTGTTTATTTATAGGGCATGGACGATTCTCAAAGGACAGAAGTACCATCACTAGATTCTTTTTAGTGAAAACTACAGTCGAGCTATACGGGTATGCTATTTTCTTTGCTAGATCTTGGAACATCATTATTTTGATTATTCTCGCGTCAAATATCGTGCATGTGTGACATGTATATTATAATACTCCAATCAGAGGTGATCTTCATTCTTCAAGTAGTCTTGCCGTAGTTTTTTATGAAAGCTTTAGAACTCATTTGAGTTTGTAATAGTCGGAGTGACAAGAGAGCTCTTTTGTTCTCTCTCCACTTTTTGACCTTTTCTCATCAGAATTCAGATCTAAAGAAGTCATTTGCCTACTTGAAAGGATCAATGGAGAAGTATAGGGAAAAGAAACAAGAACTGCATATAGTTTTTATTTATTTTACAAAATTCCTGTGAGTCTATTGAAGTTTATGTGGTGGTTTGAGATGCCGGAGGTAATAGTAGTACAGAATTGCTTTTCTTTAGGCTTGCATCAAGGTTCTGCTTTAAGGGAGGATCCGTTTGTCAAGACTTTAGAAATATTAAAAGCTGTTTCTAAGATTAATAAGCCTTTTTTGAACATGTTTCTATTATCATATAAGTGCTTTGTGTGGTTGTTGTGAAAATATTGCAAGTGAACAATATTGTTAATACGTAGTAAAGTGGACTTTTTAAATTCGAATTATCGATTATACGAGGACCGTTTTATCTAGTACAACCTAATCTAACAAGAAAAACACAAAAATATGCTTTTGTTGTTTAAAAAAAAAAAAAAAAAAAACGATTATAATATCTACAAAGAAATGCACAAATCAAAAGTTTTGATTGTTTATGAAGTGAAGGTCTCGTCTCTAATTCTATTTCGAAATTAGCATTTGATCAAATTCACAATTATATTTAAGTTTCAACTCTCGAGTTTAAATTAGTTCTATCTAATTAGGTCAATCATATATCTTTTTGTTGGATTAGAATAAGCCTTAATTACATGTATTCAACACCAAGAATTTAGGAAAAATTGCAGCTTCGGTCCCAAACCTTTCTTTCTTTTGTAGACTTTATTTAAATATTTATTTTGTGCTACATACAATCCCAAACCTTTAAAATACTCGCACCAGAAGGATAAATTGATTGTTTCCATCCAGATTGCTGTAGTTGACCATTAAAATTAATTTTGACCAAATATAAAAGGGGTAAAATGGTAACTCCATTATTTTAACATGTAATAAAATTAAAAAAGAAAATGAAATAGAAAATGAAATAGATACAATGTTCATCTTCTTCCTCCAAATAATTCCCACCCTACCTAGCCAAAATTCATAAACCTAACACTGCCACCGACCACCATCGGTCGCACAATCGTTGCCCCCCACCGGCCCTAACAAAAAATCCCATGGGAAAACCCCCTATGGGAGTCAACAATCATTTTTTTCTATCTGGATCGAAATGCAAAACCTCAACAGATGGTGGCCAACCAAACCAAGTTGCTTAGCAAAACATATCAACGTTTCGGGCATCAACTAGTCTAGGTTTTAATTCCAGTGGGAGCTTTTCATTGGGCGGTGGCAGGGGCGAAGACAAGTCGGGTCGTCATGTTCTGGGTCATCTCTACGGTGGAAGCCCAACAGACTGCCACAGCTTATTTGGGACATGGGTCGGTTGGACCCGTTATCTGGGTTCTGGCAGTGGTAGCAACACTCGGTGTCATTGTTGTGATGATTTACGGCTTTGTTCGAGTAGGAGAATAATGGGTGATGGTCGTTACGATTTTGAAGAATGGACTGAGGATAAATTCGATGGTTGGGTTTATCCGCCTCAATCGCCTCCCTCGGTGGTGTGCACAATGTTAGCAACTCATTTAGTGAAGCTACCCGTCGACGGTTCCAAAAGAAGAAGCATATACACATGAAAAAAATAAAGTCTAGTGGAGAGCCGATGGCGGTAGTCGGTGGAGATCCGGTAGCTGTTGGCGGAGGTCCCGTCTGTGAAGAAGATAAACAATTCTAGAATTTTTCATCTTTAATTTTGTTTTATTTATTTTAGTTGTTTTATAAGGTTAAATAAATTGCAAACTTACCTTTTTACTCTTTAAAATTGATCAAAATTGGTCAGAGATCAATTTTAATGGTCAACTAAAAATCAAATTGGATAGTTTCCATCCATTTGGACCTCGGGTGTATGTTTTTGAAATGTTTGGAAATGTAGATGACACAAAATGAATGTTTGGTTAAAGTCTGCAAAAAAATAAAAGGTTTGTGATTGCTGCAATTCTCCCAAGAATTTATTAAGATAACGACCACCATAATTTATTTTTACCATTTTTGTTAAATTGTCGAAATTTATTATGTGGTCTAAGTGTGTAAATTACTGCTCGACTCGTTACAACTCACAAATCATCAAATTAGTGATCGATCAATTCATGTATTAACATAAGATTTACAATCTAAAACTTGAAAAATGAAATTGAATAATCAAATTAATCACATCTATCGTCCCAACAATTAATTTAGCTACTCATGCTAACAACTAAAGCAGTAAAATTGAGAAAATAAAGAAATAAACATGTCTACCAAATTATGAAGTGTGATAAAGATCTTGCACCAAGAAATAAATCCAAAAACTTGAAAATCTGGAAAATGGCCTTGACTTGCCTTCAATTTCCCCTTGTTTCTTGCTTTGCGCTCCAATTTTGTAGAATTATGAACAACGTAATGTAGGCTAAAGGTAGGTATTTATACGTGCCCAACAATCCCTAAAATCGTGCAAAAACAGATCCCAAAAATAAGCCCAAAAGAAAGATCTTGTATCTATAAAAATTGTGCGCACGTGCTGGCGGATTTCCCCTTGAGATCGCAAGGGCTTAAGTGATTCGGTTCCGCTTCCATTCCAGGTTGCCTTGATCGCATAGGGTAAGGGGCTTTTAACCAGTATTCTAAAATGCGAGAGTAAACACCGCTTAGGCGTGCATTAGCGCAATGTTTGAGGAAAACGCATCACATTACCAATATGCGCGGAATAATGCTTTTTACTGAACATAAATCGAAAAAATCGGTAATTAATAGTCAAGAACTAATAATAAATCGTTACTTTTTCAATCCAATCAGTTAGAAACCAATTGAACCATTACTATTTAAATAAATAAATAAATAAAAACTATACTCAGGAGCTGAATGTAAACATATGCAATCCCTTTATATACTTAACTAGATCCTCACCCGTGCGATGCACGGTCATATTAAAATTTCAAAAAATAATGTAATAAAGCATAAGTAATGGAAAAAATGTAGAAAAAATAACAAAAAATCATTGTGACTATACATAATAATAAGAACATAATATTACAAATTCTGAAAAAGCTCCTTGTACACAACGAATGAGCACAAGACTCCTCTACAACCAAAATTTGTTGTCAATGATCTCCATCTCAACAACCTCGTTTTACCCATCTATATTCCTTTAAAATTAATGATTTCATTCATCTATAAATAGTTGTATTCAACGTGATCCCAATTATAATTATTAAAAGTATGGGAAAAGTAGTAAAAAAGTCTTGTAAATGAAAAGGATTATACCACTTTTATACCTGGGATTATTGAAAAATTGGCGAGCTCAACGTCTTTGGTGTTCGAGGTTTATCATAAATTGTAAAGCTGGAAGCTTCAAAACACAATGTCAAACGCTCAGACAGATATTAAAGGCACACAGGGAACATATCATCAAACACTCTGTCATTGGAGGGATAGAAAGGAAGGGCAGAGAACTCGGTAAAGTAAAATAATTCACTAATAGCATTCATCACACGAACAATAAAATCATACTAATGAAATAAATATAGGTTCCTTAGAAGAAAAAAATTCAACCGTCTTTTATTAATTTTGTTTTGTCTACCAGAAGCTTTAGATTTGATTTTTTATTTTAAAAAAAATAAAAATAGAAAAATAACATCCCTAAACAGAGAACATCCAGTGCGAATCAAAGGAAAAATGACAAATTAATTTGCAAAAGGGTTTACCGTGGAAATTGTGTTCACTGGCTCGTATGACACAAATTCTCCATTAACGACTTTGGACGACGATGAGTTTAGAATCTGATACAGTCTTCGCTCCGTGGCAATATCCATTAAATTGCCGTTTGAAATGCATAATTTAAGGATTCTTTGAAATGATCGTCTCTTTGCCAAATTGCTACCAGAAAACAATAAAACCACAATTAATAAATCAATTTAATAAATAGTGTATAACATATGTGCAGAAGAGGGACCTAAGAATGATCACGTTTCATGAGAGACATAAGGGTTTGAGCGGCGATTCGGAGCTCTGAATCGGAATATCGAACCACTGAGGTTATGGCCTTGAGGACGTGCGAGTCCACCTCTGCCGCCGTCGAGTTTGTGGCTTTCTCTATTAAAGGTCTTCTCTGGGTTGCTGTGGATTCTGCATCACTTCCACCGGGTTCTCTGCTAGTACAACGCCGTGGTGATGGAGGCGCGAGTCCACCTCAGCCGCCGTCGAGTTTGTGGCGTTCTTTATTCAATGTCTTCTCTGGATTGCAGTGAATTCCGAAGTCATTGCAGCCACCACACCGGACTTTTCAACCACCTTCGCATACACCTCTGGAAGATTCTTCTTCTCAACCCTCGGCCGGTCCAACTCCAACTCCATCTTCGACTCTTCTCCTTCTTCTTGGCAACAATGAAGATAATCCTTCAGCTTCTGTTTTGATTTCAAATGTATAATGTTGAATCTAGCAAGAAAATGGAGTGAGTTTGCAGTGAATTGGTTTTGGAGAATATAGGAGGTTAGAATGTGTTGATTTTTTGGGTGGTGGTTTGTGGGTTTCAATTTTCATATATGAAATGGTAAAGTGAAATCATGTACTGATAGTGGGCGGTTAGCTTAAAATTCTAGCCAACTGGTAATCTCTACCAACGCTGGGTTAGTGGTAACTGATGCCAATTGATAATAACTGCCCCAAATTTTAAAGTTACCTATTTTTCAGAAATTCTATTTACATTAAAAAATCTATTCCAAAATTGAAAATTGAATAACTGTTTTATTAATATATAGATTCTGTTCACACTACAGAATCTGCTCCAAAATTAAAAATTGAAGAAAAGATTCCCAGAATCTCTTCTACTTTTATTAATATATATATATAGATTCAGCTTACCATTGAATAGCCCTTCTATAAGGGTAATAGGTGTTCCCATCCCACATCAACATTCGATGTGGGATGAGAACTGATAGACTTTTTTTTTCTTATTTTCTTTTTAAATTGTTTTGCTTCCTTTTTTTTATAATTATTTTTACTTACCACGATTTGTTTGACTTTTCTCTCCAAACTATTATCTAAATATTATTTTTCTTATTTTATAAGGATTAAAATATTTTGACATTTTGAAAAAAATAGTATAATATAAATAAAATTATCAACCATAAATCTCTATTTAATTTTTATGTAATAAAATCTATTTTTCATATAAAAACTTATTTAATGTCTTAAAATTAATTAAAATATTATTAAAAGTACGAAACACATTATAACGACTATTTTTCGTATAAACACGCCTAAACTTGTGATTCTTGATTCTCGACCTCGACGCATCACAACGCGTTACGCATTTTAGAACCTTGTTTTTAACTATGTTGTGCTTTTATTTCAATCCCTATTTAATTACAGCCTTAGTCCTCCAACTTCTAACATCTTCAATTTAGTCTCTCAACTTTCATCTTCATTTCAATTTGGTTTTTGATATTTGCATCTCTGGTTCTTCAACTTTTGTGATGTAATAGATTGGTGATGAGATCCCGGGAGGGGAATCTCGTCGAAAACGCGGAATAACGAAATTTAAAACCCTAGGAAAGATCTAAATCAGATCTGACACAAAAAAAAAAATAACAAGAACACGAATAAATAGATGGAAATTAAAATTAAGATTGACGATAGGACCTGGACCCAACAATCACGACGCGATAAATTGACGATGCGGATTGAAGAACCGAGGTTTTCGAAACGCCACAAGGGATGCCAAATTCCTTGATAAGTTTCTGATTGGAACGCCATAAACATTCAGGAAAAATATTTGATAAGTTCTATAAATTGTTCTTCAAGAACAAGAAAAAAGGAATCCTCCTTTTCGATAGAGAAAATTCTCACATTCATTCAATAAATCAAAGTTGTTTTTTTACAATGACAAAGAAAAGCTAATATAGTCCAAAAACGCATCCAAAATAACCCTAGCCGCAATATACCAAAAATAAGACGCGGCGCATTTTTACGGCCGTGAAAATTTACCTTACGGCCGTAATTGACCCTCGGGTCCAAAACTGATTTTAACTCTTACGGCGGTGACATTGGTTCTTACGATCGTAAGACACCTTCTGAATAAAAACTGCCTAACTCCGTTACGGCTGTGAATTGGTTGTTACGGCCGTGCGATAGCAAAGTTACGGCCGTGAATGTAGCTGTTACGGCCGTGAACACTGGTTTTACGGCCGTGAATGTGCTATTGGTCACCAAACCTTAACCCTTTTGATTCGGCTCGATCCCTTTGTCTCCTCAGCTCGCTTCCAATATGAAACTTGTGTCGTTTCTCGCGTAAATCACTGTCGCATTGCCGATAGGTCGAATTCTCCTTTGGTCTCCTACTTCAGATCACATCATCCCCCCTTTCTTGGAAAGGATTCGACCTCGAATCCGTATATGGCCTCTACTTTATGTGTCTCCTGCTTTCGTTGGCTCGAGAGTCTGTTCCTGTTTTGTTCTATGCATCATACTTCGGGGTTGTTCTGTCCGGTAATTAATTTTCCCTTTGGCCTTAGTTTTGTAATTTGATTGTAGTACCTGCAAAACAGAATTAGCCAAACTAGGGAGGGATATGTTAGCAAATGCAAATAAGCTCATTTTTGTGGTGGACTCTCTTTTCATTTTCTTTGTACTCTCAAGCTCACCTTTTTCTGAGGTCGTGGCCTCAACTCTCTTATTTTCAATTTTCACACCCTCTCCTTTTTCTGAGGTCGTGGCCTCAACACTCTTATTTTTTTCCCTCAAACTCGCTCTTTATTTTCAATTGGTCCTCTTGGACCTCTTTAGGTGTTAGCGGAGCAAGAGTGATCCTTTTTCCACCCTTCACAAAAGAATATCTATTTTTGAAACCATCATGCACCACTCTCCTATCATGCTGCCATGACCTTCCCAATAAAATATGCCCAACATTCATAGGGACCACATCGCACACCACCTCATCTCTATAACCCCCAATGGTGAATTTAATATTAACCTGCTTGTTCACCTTAAGTTCTCCCGACTCGGTTAACCACTGTAATTTATAGGGGTTGGGGTGTTTCACCTTAGGCAATCCCAACTTCTCCACCAATAATGTACTAACCACATTAGTACAACTTCCTCCATCAATTACCATCCCACAAACCTTTTTTCCTACCAAACACCTAGTGTGGAAAAGATTATCCCGCTGTTCATCAATTTCGACCATCTTAGTTCGAGAACTCAGGACACGTCTATTCACAAGGGACCCTTTTACCGCATAAGTCAACCCCTCTTCATCGCTACTACTAGCCCCAACATCCACTAACTTAGGCATTCCCTTAAATTCATCCTCAGAACTAATTTCACCATTATCACGCAAAAGCATTACTTTCTTATTTAGACACTGTGATGCTATATGGACCGACCCCAAACATTTAAAGCACTTAATATTTCTATCCCTAGTAGGTTGAGAATCAGAAATATTTTTACCTTTAGTTGGAAGTTCCTCCTTTCCCTTCGGGACGTGCTCATCATTGTGATCCTTCCTCGGTTGTGATGTAGGATAAGTTCCCGGTGATTGTTTAGATGTCCCCCTTCGCCTTAATTGCCTTTCCACCTTCATTGCCATGTGCACCATGTCTTCCAGTTCCACATAATGTTGTAACTCAACGATGTTCGAAATATCTCTGTTCAGCCCACTCAAAAATCTAGCCATTGTAGCTTCCCGATCCTCTACCACGTTGGCCCTAATCATGGCTACCTCCATGTCTCTATGATATTCCTCTACACTCCTAGAACCCTGCGGAGCCCCTGCAACCTTTGATAAATATCCCTATGATAGTGGCTTGGGACAAACCTCTTCCTCATGATGGTTTTCATCTCACGCCATGTATCCACCGGCCCTTCACCATTCCTCCTCCGATCCTTCACCAACTGATCCCACCAATTAATGGCATAATCGGTGAACTCAACAACCGCTAGTTTCACCTTCTTTCCTTCAGAATAATTGTGGCAATCAAACATCAATTCTACCTTCTTCTCCCAATCTAGGTAAGCCTCCGGATCACTCCTCCCATGAAAAGGTGGAATAGACATTTTTATTTTACCTAGATTATCATCTATCTCATCCCGATCACCACGATCTCTTCTATTATTTGCCCTTTCATTCCTATCTCCTCTACCCCTTCTCCTCCTTACACTATCCACAGATGATTGGATACTACTTCCTTCACTCGCAAACTCTTCATCATCAAACCCATATCCAACCCTTTGATTATGTCTCCCCCTATGATCCCTCCGGTCTTCCCTCCTAACTCTAGGACCCGCATGTGTTTGTTCCCTACGCAACTTGTTAATAGTTTCCTCCTGCCTATCCATCCTAGTCATCAACTTCTCAAACTGCTCATGTATCGTCTCCATCACACCTACATCATTGTTATTCACTCTATTCATACCTTCCGGTCGTTTGTTGTGGCTCGTTGATGGAGCTGCTGGCTTCCTTTTGTAAATTTCCTGGTTGTCCCCAACTGATGAAGATGATGAATCCCGTCTGCTAGACATTATTAGTCCTCACAGAAATAAATTCGGAATATTTAGGAAAATAATAGAATTTTTTTTTAAATTGCTAGACAATTTGACTACGAATATGGCAGAAAAAAGGGAATTGGATTTGGACGAGAAACGAACAAGAAAAACACTTTTGAATTTTTGGGACTGACTCTTATGGATCAAACTGGAAAAATTTATGACTGACACGAAGAACGCGAAGAACAAGAAAAAAAATCAAAAAAAATCAAGAAACGCAAGAATCTGAAATAGATCCAAGCTCTGATACCAGATGATGAGATCCCGGGAGAGGAATCTCGTCGAAAACGCGGAATAACGAAATTTAAAATCCTAGGAAAGATCTAAATCAGATCTGACACAAAAAAATAACAAGAACACAAATAAATAGATGGAAATTAAAATTAAGATTGACGATAGGACCTGGACCCGACAATCACGACGCGATAAATTGACGATGCGGATTGAAGAACCGAGATTTTCGAAACGCCACAAGTGATGCCAAATTCCTTGATAAGTTTCTGATTGGAACGCCACAAACATTCAGGAAGAATATTTGATAAGTTCTATAAATTGTTCTTCAAGAACAAGAAAAAAGGAATCCTCCTTTTCGAGAGAGAAAATTCTCACATTCATTTAATAAATCAAAGTTGTTTTTTTGCAATGACAAAGAAAAGCTAATATAGTCCAAAAACGCATCCAAAATAACCCTAGCCGCAATATACCAAAAATAAGACATGGCGCATTTTTACGGCCGTAATTGACCCTCGGGTCCAAAACTGATTTTAACTCTTACGGCCGTGACATTGGTTCTTACGGCCGTAAGACACCTTCTGAATAAAAACTGCCTAACTCCGTTACGGTCGTGAATTGGTTGTTACGGCCGTGCGATAGCAAAGTTACGGCCGTGAATGTAGCTGTTATGGCCGTGAACACTGGTTTTACGGCCGTGAATGTGCTCTTGGTCACCAAACCTTAACCCTTTTGATTCGGCTCGATCCCTTTGTCTCCTCGGCTCTCTTCCAACATGAAACTTGTGCCGTTTCTCGCGTAGATCACTGTCGCATTGCCGATAGGTCGACTTCTCCTTTGGTCTCCTACTTCGGATCACATCAATTGGTCCCCACTTGTCATTTTTGTATGCTTTTAGTCCATTTTCTCGTTAAGTCTCTAAACATACCTCAATTTGAGTTTTTCCTAAGAAAAATAAAATAAACACAATGAAACAAACACATAAATTAGAAATACAATATTCTAAAATTACTCACATTGTCTAAATTTAAGGCTGAAATAAGTACAAAAACGTACTTATCAAATTCCCAAAACTTAAAGTATTGTTTGTCCTTGAATAGGATAAAGTGTATATACTCATGCAAGTATAACATAAAATTTTTAGCTAAGACTTTTACATAGATGCATGTTAAACAACCTGTCGTATTTTACCACAGGATTTAAAATTGTTGTTAATCCCTGAACAATTTTCAAATAAAGATATACATGTCAATAGAGATTCGGCTCGTGACTTGTCCATTTCAATTTTTTTAAGTTAAATTAAAAAATTAAAATACTTGAATATTAATTACATAATGATATATTATATATAAATTTATAATTAGTTGTGTAATAAATAAATTAATAAGTAATGTAAAAGTAGTGAATGGATGAATTATAAGTTAAATTGTTTAAATCTCCAATTATAATTCGAAAAGACAAAAACTAGAATTGAGTAAATAAATTAATATTTAAAAGTTTAAAAATTAAAACACTTCTCCTTTTTTCGAGCTTAAGACCGGTTACGAACTTGAATAATTGAATTTCCTAGTAGACGGAGTTAAAATTCTACACGAACTTGTTACGTGTACAATTTTTGTTTTGAAATCAAAATAGTATTTTATATAAAGAAATTAAAATGTTAAAGCTAAATATCATTTACTTGACTACATGGAATTTCGGCATACTTATTTTGTATGGGAAAATGAGCGTCCTAACAGTATTTGACAAACATCAACACTTCCAAAATATTTTCTTTGAGTCAGATCCCAACTTCTGACAAAATCCTTTTACCTGTACTAAAAGCAGACTCTGAAACTACCGTGCTAACTGGAGGTGTTAGTAAATCTTTTGTTATGGCGGAAACAATTGGATATCTTCATTCGTTTGTTCGCCAAAATCCAAGTAAATCAAATTCTGAGGAATCAACAAGCTCTACATTCCTAAGTAATTATTGTTTAAAATAATTTTTCAATTATTCAAGTATTACAAGTGAACCAGATTCGTTATGACAATTAGGAGACATACTGTAAAAAGTTCCTTGTGTATACCTAATTTCTTCCATTAGATCTACTAATTCTACTTTGTCGTCTTTATGTGTAATGACACGTGGTGATGCAGATGGTGTATGACTAACATTAATTCTTAATCGTGCTGCATATGCGTTATACATGCTTACTAATGTGCTTTCTAAATTATTATAAGTGATAGGGATTTCCAAAATCAACGCGTTACTTATTTTTGAAACAAGAATTTTCGTACCTTTCAAATTGTAACGCGGGTTCATTATGCACGACAAGGGAAATAACATAAGTAAACCTTCCCAATATTTTTTAAATTTTATTTCCATAACAATTATCATATCAACAAAAAATAATCATCTCTATATCTATAAAAAGTTCTTGGAATGACGTAAAGACGCTCAAGAACTCTTGAACTAGTTGGGTAATATACCCCAGATAATATATTGGTAGAATCGTAAAAACTTGTCAAAAATCTTCTTGAAAAGCAATTTGTCAATCCTCTTTTATTAATACAAAATCATTTTCATTTCTAAGTGTTTCACTGTGATAATACTCGATTATTATGTGTTCATAACATTCATATGATTTAAGTAATAAATATGTAGAGTTTCACCTATGACCTACATCGGTGATAAATTTCTTAGCATATTTACCGTATTATAAACACAACTCTTTAAAGTATTGTTTTCTACTCAGTAATATTGTTATGTACACCAATTTATCTCTAATTCTATCCATTTGGTCTTTAATATGTTTCATTCCAACTTAAACAATTAAATTTAAAATATGACAAACACATCTAACTTGGAATAAAAAATCACCAACTTTCGGATTAAGAATTCTACATAACTTATCTATTATAGGCTTATTTACACTAGCATTATCGAAAGTAAATGATCGAATTTTATTTTTGAAATCATATTCTTTAACAATTTGTAGTATATCATTAAATATGTTGCTTGCGTTATTAGGAAATTCTATAATTTTAAAAGCAATAGTTTTTTATGCATAACTCAAAGTGGATCAATGTAATATGCAGTTGCAACAATATAACTTTTATTATTAATACCTTCCAAAACATCAAAAGTAAAAGAAATTACACCACCATATTTACATAAATCGACTATTAATTGATTCTTAATTTTAAGAAAATATTCTATAGTATCAAAACGCAGAATGTTTCAACTAATATCAACATACCTGGGTTGAAGATAACATTTGATGTTGGTAACAAAGTGTTCGTTGTCCACTATGCTTAGTGGTAACTCCGCCCCTGCAACGAATTGAATCATGTCAATTCGATTCTCATCTTCGGAATATATCCAATTTGAAAGTGTAGATCCAGCAGCAGAACCACTAGCGGATAAACCAAACTGTAATTGATTTTGATTTAATTTAACGAACTCGTGTTTGGACACACACTTGTTAAAGTGACGGTTGATGTGTGTAGTACCAATACCCTTTTGTCATGCCAATTATTGTAAATAATATTTGCAAAATGCTTTGAACTTTTGTATTTCATCAGTTGTTTTTCTAGTCAAGATTAATTTAAAGTGATCCGACCATTTTGCAGCTTTCTTCTTACCTTTTCCAACTTTCTTCTTACCTTTTCCAACTTTTTGCTTTCCTCTTATGTCGGGAATATCAGGATAAATTTCTAAGATTTGAACATCAACATCTTCTTCAATGTCATCTAAATCAATTTGTTGATTACCTGCATCTTTTTCAATATTTTTTGGAATTGATATGTCGTTGAGACCGAAAAATTCATCATTGAATTGAGAGTGAGTTTGTGGTGTTGAGTAATGTCACCCCACCCCCAACTCCAAGTTCAAAAACGAACAATTCTTTTACAAATCTTCGACTAGGATCCATTCTTTTGTATGTTGAAAATTTGAATTTGAAATTGAAATGTGTATAATTGTAGTGTAGGTAATAAGAATATTGAAAATAAAATGTGTATAATGGTATGAATGGTTAGAATTGAGAGATATAGTGAAAAATTGAGCTATTCAAATGAATTGGAAATTTATGTAATAGAAATTGGAGAGATTGAAGTATATAATTGTATCATTTTAGAGCTTAGGGACTAAGATTATAGAGAGTAGAAGAGTTGAGAGATTTTGTTGTGAAATGAAGTTGAATTAGGAGATACATATAGAAAAAAAAAAAAAAAGGAGTAACTTTTAGATTGTTGGGGACCCCATAGTCTAAATGAAAGTTGTGTGACCTTTAGGGATGGAAATGAGGCGGGAATTACCCGAACCCGACTACCCAACAAAGGTGGGGATGGGGATGGGGATGAAAAAACATCCTCGCGGAGACGAGGCGGGAGCGGGGATGGGGATGGCCGTCTTATCCCCATCCCCGCCCTGTCCCCAGTTAATAAGTTACATTAAAATTTAAAAGTCCAAGAAAAAAAAAGTCCTTAATTGTCTGTACAAAAGTCCTATGATTTAAAATTTCTCGCGCAAAAAATTTATTACTTATCAAGTCATAAACTTTAAATACTTATTTTGAAAAAGTTACTGATTATTAGTTATTAAGCTTACCGAGTTGTATTTTCTCATCTAATCAAATATAAAATAAAGACACAAGTAAAGATGAATATATATATTCGATTAATGTCCAAATAATGTGTAAAGATTATTAAGTCATTTCATTCATAAAATCAAGGCATTTAAAATTTGAAATGTTACATTTACAGTATAAAGCGCCATTGGCGCCACCAAAAAAAAAAAAAAACAACAAAACAAAAAACTCAACAATAAGGCAAATACAGAAGAGGATTATTGCGAAGGGACATCTTCTGAAGAGCCCTTGCCAGATGCATCCAGAGGATCCGCATGAGCATCTTGAGGCTCGGGGTACAAGGCTTCAATGGAGGACATGTCCAAAGTCGGAAAAGCTTCCTTCACGTCCCCCAAAACCATCATGGCCCCTAAGTTTCCAAAAACCCTCTGATGAGCGTCGTACTCTGGGGTCTCTTCAAAAGTGTCTTTGAAGTTCTGGACAGCCTCAGATACTCTGGTACTTAAAGTATTCTCCACCCGTGTCGTGACAGTCCGCTCCAGAACCTTAGTGATCCTTGTTTGCATATGCCTTTCCAAAGAGGCAAGGTCCTCCTCTGCCTTCCTCCTGGCTTCCACCTCTCTCTCCAATTTTTCGCTGGCTGCTGCTACCTCGGCCCCTAGCTTAGAGTTGGCTGCATTAGCTGCGAACAAAGCTTCAGAGGTGATTGACTGTGCTCGGTTGGAATCATCTAATTTTTTGCACAGAGCCACCAAGTCTGATTCAGAGGACCGGAGATCATGCTTCAGTTTATCATTGTCCTCCTGGAGGCGCTTCGCATTAGCCCTCTCTTCTGAGGAAGATTTACGGGCTATGGACAGCTGAGCCTTGAGGTCATTGATCTCCTTGAGCATGTTATCCGCATGGCGGAGAGCAGTCTCAGCGTCCTTCTTGTCCCGTCGCACTACCTCCACGAAGGACTCTACCTCGTCAATGAGGGTCAGAGCTCTAGCATTCATGGCCTTGGCAGCAAGTAGCTTCCGAGACGGAGTGGCACTGGAGGAGAAGGCTGCCCAACCCTCTGTCCAAAACTGCTCAGTGATTAAGGCCACCCTGGCAGGAGGAGAACCGGGGGAGTCAAATAAAGTAGGGCTGAAGTTAACATCCCTGGGGAGAACACTGACTTTAATGCGCTTCAGCTCTTCTGCCCCCTCAGGCGTCACCTCATAAGCCAGATCAGGGAGGAGCACGGATGGCTCATCCTCCAAGTCTTCAATCATTGGTGGCGGAGGTGCAGAGGTGGACTCCTTGCCCTTACCTCTTCTGAGCCTCTTCAAGGGGGCGGGCTCCTCTTCAGGTGCATGCTCAAATATGTCCTCGGACAAGGAAGGTGGCACCGAGGCATCCTTAGTCTCCCTGTCCCTCTTGGATCCGCCTCTATCGACCTTTTCCCCTTCCCTTTGGCAATGCCTCTTGCAGGATCTGCCTCCCTTTCCATGCTGGGCTGTTGGGGACCCACTGGCAACAGGTTGGGTGGTGGCAGCAGTGCTAGAAGAGGACCCTGAAGTTGGGCTGTGGACACCTCCGACACCTCTTTGGCCACCCCAACTTGCAGATTAGCAAGCACTGCTTTCTGCTTTTTCTCAATGTCACTGTCGTGGCGAAGGGCTGGAGGTATCTTTTTAGCCATGAGACCCTTCATAGAAATTTTCGGGAATTCTTTGATACCTAACCAGAAAAGAAGTAAAATGAGGCTATGAACAACAGGGACATGAGATATAAAGGTAGTAACAAAACAAACTCACCCATGGCTCGCATGAGACCGTGTTTGACGAATAATTTGTTTTGTTGAATAACCCCCTGAAAGGTGCCCTTGTAAGCGAACAAGCACCTAACGGCCTCTAAATCTGCGTCAGGGAGTAGGCGGGCAAAAGTGTCCCCTGTCACAAATCGATAACGTGTTAAGAACCAGTAAAGAAAGGTGAATGGAAAATAAAAAGCAAGTGACAGATGACACTTAAGGACACTAAAGCAAATACAAGACTCACTAGGAAGGGAAAGAGTTTGGGGAACTGAAATTTCTGGACTAGGGTCCACATGAGAACTCTGCCATTCCCCAGCCACCCAGAACCACTGGTTCCTCCAGTTCTTTATAGAGGTAGGTTGGCCAGTAATGACGAGAGGATATGAGCCTCTAGGAGACAAGTAATACTAGTCTTTCACATCTGGCCTCACGTCCCTCTCCCTTCTCACTGATTTCTTCAGAGTGTACAAAGTATGAATAATGTGTAGTGAGATGGGATGGTCATGATTAACCTCTTGCCACACTAGCCAAGTGCCCACGGCCTATGTCCAGAAGTTGGGTGCCAACTGGTAGGGGTACAAGTTATAGCTCCTAAGTAAGGCCCAGAAGAAGGGATGCAAAGGTAACCTCATCCCGCAGGACAGAGCATCTTAACATATGGCCGCTTGGCCTGGGGGAGGACTACAAGGCCGGCAAAAAGGTGTGGGGTGCACTAAACGGACCCCTTCTGGCATCCTGAATTTCGCCGAGGCCCCAGCCAAATCAACTCCTCAGATTTCAGTAGCGATCTCGCTGCTCTCCCACAAATCTGGGTTTGGATCAGGGTCCACATGATATCCTGATATTTTATTTACCAGGTCCACCCAACCTTCGACCTAGGCTATCTCCTCCTCTGAGAGCCCCAGCTCCTCTCTATGTGCTCGAAAAGGGGCCCTGGTGCCCAAATCAAGATATTGTGGGCCAGAAGAAGAACCAGTTGTTCTCTCTCCCCATGTCTCTATCACGTTTGCTTCGGAGTTCTCTTAGAGGGAATTCCTCTTCGGATGACAGATGGGCCATGTAGTTCTAATTTATCTCTTATTCGCTGTCAGAATCACTCAAATAAATTATACCGCTAGTTTTCCTATTCCTCCTCTCAATCTGCTCCCTAAAGAAGCGGTAACTAAAAACCGACAAAGATATTGGGCAGAAACCTCTGACAGGAATCGCCATTGCTAGCATTTCCTGTGAACTCGTTCCCCCAACTCCTTCCATTTATTCTTAAAAGACGGGTCAGACTCATCAAAAGAAAAAGAAAATGCGAAACAAAATTTTCAAACCCACAATGAAAAACTAGAAATAAAAAAGTTTTGCACACACAAAAACAAAGAGACTTACCTTCAAAGAGATTGTACACTAGAAAGGAGGAACTCGCCAACGAAAGCTGTTGAATGTTAAGAACGGGAGTTGGGTAGAAAACGCTTGGGAAGAAGATTCGAGAATTGCAAGAAAGGAAAAGAACGATACAATCTTTCACGAGAGTATTGCTGCAAAAAGTATGGGAAAACAGTAAATGGAAAAATAATGAAACGAAGGAGGATTTATAAAGATCCTAATGATCTAGACCCCTTGGGTTTTGAGTCGTATGATTAATGTGGGTAACCCACGTCTCTTGGGAAATGGGCTAATCAAAGCGCCAGCCGTCAAAGAAAGGAATAAAACCGTTCAGCTACCATAGTGAATGCCACGCGAGGCATAAATGCCACTGTTCGCTCAAAATAGTGTACCGCAAGCGCACGGGTCGCGTACAAATAATAAAGTGGACTTTTTGAGTCTGGATTATCGATCCCACGAGGAATGTATACTCTAAATTATATAACTTTAATTAATTTAATTCTAACAACAAAGAGAAATACACAATTAAAAGATGGATTTTTGTAAATTCTAAATTAAAGAAAATAATTCTAAACCGAATTAAAATAAGGAAAATGGAAGATAAAATAGTTGAGATTCATGATTTCACTTAACTCTCGCTTAAGTAATTTCTCAACACATGCAAATTAATAAATTACTCATTTACAATGTCAGACCCGATTTTCCAAGCTTAGCTAATTACCTCTCTCGAGTGAAATTAACCCTCATCAATTGGTCTAACCTACTGTATCTCTATGTCGATTAAGGCCCAATCAATTGCATTAACTCTTTGTGAAAATAGTTCAATGTATCATCTAGGGTTTAAGGTATATCTCTATCCTTAACAAGAACCTAGAGCATTTGTTATTTGATCTAAAATGCATAATATCTCTCGATTATCATACACTTCACAAAGCATATATTTGGTGATCAATCAAACACATGGAATCATCTCAATAACAAACACACATGAAAAAAGCTCAAAATTAATAAACAAACATTAAAATTACTTAAACTAAGTTAACCTACATCAATCATCCCAACATAAAATAACTAGCACATTATATAAATATTCCACAAAAGATAAGGTTTATGAAAATACATCACAAAATATAGAAATTAAGGATAAAAATACAAGAAGAATGAAATACAACACTTCCCTTGATTTTTGCTCCAAGAATCTTTCAACAATGCTTTGTATTTCCACTTACATCTTGCTTCTTTGATCCAAATGGTGCTAGTAACTTAGAAACAAAACTAAACTACAAACTAAATCAAAACAAAGGAGAGAAAAAGAAAAGAAAAGAAAAGAAGGAAAAAAGGGAGAAAAATGGAAGGGGGCTAGGGTTTGTGAGGTTGAAAAAATGAAAAGTATCCCAAACCCTACTCAAAATGCCCAAAAAATACCTCTTTTCGCGTAGATCCGCGAAAAACAACATATGGGCCGAACCGGGTCGGCCCAGATTATCGTCCATTTTTTTGACCACACGATCGCGTGGTTGGCCTTGTAAGTCTCGGGTTGGAATTTTGGCCCCTCTCGCGATTGCTACCTGCTGGAACCACGCGATCGCGTGGTTAAGCTACAACTCCGTCTTTCCATGATTTTGCAATTGGGTCCTCCAACTTCTGGTCCTCTTCAATTTAATCCTCGAATTTTGACTTTTATTACAAATATGCCCCTGAAATATTTGCAAGGTAGGTCCTCCATCTTTCTGAGATGTTGCAATTCAGTCCCCAAACTTTTGATTTCTTTCAATTAGGTCCTTGGACATCGAAATTGGTCTTCTTTTCGCTCAATTGCACTCCAATCTTGTCTATTTTCTTTCCAATTGAGGTTGTACCTAATTGTACAAGATAAACACAATATATAAGTAGATATTTGCTCAATTTGTCAATTAAATTGTCTATTTAAAAGCACAATAAGTGTGTAAAATGCACACTTATCACACCCCCAAACTTGAACTTTTGCTCGTCTCGAGCAAAATTATCTACTAGCACAATCAAGTAACGTGAAATATAGATCAACAATGTTAGATAACTTGCAAATTACTCATGAGTGCAAAATTGTATAATCAATTCAAAAGTATGATTCCAAACAATGCTACAAAAAAGAAGTTTAGCTTATCCGATGTTCGATCGGTGTGTGTGTGCATAGTCACTTTCAATTGTCAATTAAGTTTCGAGAATGTTGATGACTAAAGAGGTTTCAAGTCAAAACTACCCACCATTAGTGGTCAATTCTTTTTCTTTCCCACTCGTGACATTCATCCCCCAATACATATTTTTCTTTCTTCTCCCGAGATGCAATTCTAGAGGGTACTCTCAAATCACTCTTTTCTTTTTCCACTCTAGTTTGGGTGCGTTTTACCTAGAAATCTCGACAAACCCACTATTCATCTAAAAGCCCTTATGCGAGTACAAATGCATGATTTCTAAGAACTAATGTGATGAATGCTGGTGTCTTCCCCACTCCCTTAAGCTTTCTAATTGACCCATGTAGCGAGATTTAGGTCGGTAACTCCCCGATTGTTTTAAGATCAAAGGGTACCAGGATTCAAAATACCCCTACGGACTTAATAACTCGAGTCAAAAAGGCTACGAAGTGAGGTAGACTTATTAAGCAAATGCAATAATGAAGTTTTTTTTTTTTTTTTTTCAAGTGTGTGTGTGTGAGTACCCTACTCATTAAGCTTTCTAATTGACCCATGTAGCGAGCTTTCAGCCGGTGACTCCCAAGTTTCAAACTTAAGGCACCAAGTTTCAAGATACTCCTACGGGCTTAATAACTCGAGTCAAAAAGGCTTCGAGATAGGGTAATGCAATGCAAGAAATTAAAGTGGGCTTAAAAATTTAGCATACGGTCATTACTTAGCTTATACTTGGCGAAATACACTCCACACAAAATTTATTTCCAACATGCATGGAATCACCACACGTCTAGACCATCTCCTTCACCGGGTCGACCACCCCTAAACTTATCTTACAATAGGATAAAGAGATTTAGAGTTTTGGGAACTATTTGATAGGTTGATAAAAATTAACAATACAAGCTCACAACCTAGTTCTTCTACTCCATTAACCTCTTCAACCTTCAACAATTCTCAAACTTCACCAACAATCAATCATGACTATTGTCCTCAAGATAAATATGATCTTGCATGGATAAGCATTTTGTAAAAGTAGACACAAGTAGCATATTGGTCATAAATCATGAATCAATAACAATTTTAAACATCAAGTAATCCTGGCCGGCAAGGCTATCTAACATGTCAATACACAATAGGAAATCACCCCCAAACTTGAAATGCACATTGTCCTCAATGTGTAAAATAAAATCAAAGTAAGAGGAAAGAAGTTACTGGACATCCCAAGAAGTGGTGGGGCACTCATAAGTAGTCTTGGGTATGTGAAAATCTCATTGCAATCACCAACAATCCACCCCCAAACTTGTATTGAAGCCTCCAATCGATCGAACACAAATTTCTCCAATGAGGCATTTCATCGAACACCTTGTGAGCATCCTATGAGAACACAAGAAAAGAGTAGATATTAAATGATGAATGACCCAAAAAATTAAAATCACATTCAACATCTCAATTCTAACTCATAAATCCAATATAATTTGTCCATCCACATCAATATTAAACCACACTTGAAGATAAAAGACAATATCAACCAAGTGATTTAAAAATGAGTTTTAAGCAAATTTTGACTTTGAAAATTTGATATGAGTATATGCTAGAATTAAATGAGAATGCATTTGAGCTATTTCACACTACCCATCTTGAGGAAAATAAATGTAGAAGATAGAGACTTGGCCTAACCAACTTATTTGCAAGAAAGTAAATAAAATGCAAGAAAGTAAATAATATGCAAAAAATAAAAATAAAGCAAGTAAAGGATAGAGAATGGGTTGCCTCCCATTAAGCGCTTATTTTAAAGTCATTAGCTCAACTCTCCGCATAAGCTCTTCATGGCACTCTAAATATAGCTTTTGATGCCTTGCTCATTTTGCTTCTTTTGGCTTTTTTCCACTCTTCATTGATTCGAAATATTTGCACATTGCCCCTTTCAATGTCATGAGACTTGCCTATTCCATCCAATTCGAACTCAACTAAATAGACTTGCACATCCTCAAGTGGCTTAATCACAAAATCAATTATTGGACAATCAATGAAGTTGAGAGAATTTGATTTGATCTCTTCCTCATTAATTGCCACTTCATCATGTGATTCTTGTGTGATTAAATTGTCATTCTCTTTAAGCTCATCTTCTTTAGTTGATGTCTCCTCGGATTGAATGACCGATCCAAAATTTGAATCCATGGGCAACGACAAGTTTTTCCTATTAATCCTCAAGAGTGGATTATACCCCCACATTTGGAATCCTTCCCAATACATGGCATCCCCCATAAGCATATCATCTTCATCCAAATTGGCAAGCTCATTGTAATACTTTACAAGTACCTTCTCATTCAATAGTGGAGGACCATCTCCCACAAGAGTGATGTCCTCATCCCAATCATCCGGTACACAATCTCCCAAGAGCATGTAACTCACATCCAATGTATCAATTGCTTGTTTTCGGCATTTCAAATATTGTCTAAACCCAATAAGCTTCGACGTAATCAAATCATTCCCCGAAAATAAACATTGTCCATTACAATGCATCTTGTAACAAATTTCACAACTTGAATATTCTTCAAGCACGTATTCATCACCCATGTTGAGATTGTTTAATGCAATTGCTTTCCTATTTTGTCAATGTTAAAATCAAATATGCATAGAAAGAAAACCAAACACAAGAAAGATTAGAATTGTGGTGGTTAACCAAAAATAACAAAATGAAACATAAAACAAAAATAATTACAAATTGTTAAAACTAAAATCAACTAAAGTAATAATCAAGTAAGAACATTCCCCGGCAACGGTGTCAAAAACTTGTTAGCTCAAAATAGTGTACCGCAAGCGCACGGGTCGCGTACAAGTAATAAAGTGGACTTTTTGAGTCCGGATTGTCGATCCCACGAGGAATGTATACTCTAGATTATATAACTTTAATTAATTTAATTCTAACAACAAAGAGAAACACACAATTAAAAGATGGATTTTTGTAAATTCTAAATTAAAGAAAATAATTCTAAACCGAATTAAAATAAGGAAAATGGAAGATAAAATAGTTGGGATTCATGATTTCACTTAACTCTCGCTTAAGTAATTTCTCAACACATGCAAATTAATAAATTACTCATTTACAATGTCAGACCCGATTTTCCAAGCTTAGCTAATTACCTCTCTCGAGTGAAATTAACCCTAATCAATTGGTCTAACCTACTGTATCTCTATGTCGATTAAGGCCCAATCAATTGCATTAACTCTTTGTGAAAATAGCTCAATGTATCATCTAGGATTTAAGGTATATCTCTATCCTTAACAAGAACCTAGAGCATTTGTTATTTGATCTAAAATGCATAATATCTCTCGATTATCATACACTTCACAAAGCATATATTTGGTGATCAATCAAACACATGGAATTATCTCAATAACAAACACACATGAAAAAAGCTCAAAATTAATAAACAAACATTAAAATTACTTAAACTAAGTTAAGCTACGTCAATCATCCCAACATAAAATAACTAGCCCATTATATAAATATTCCAAATAAGATAAGGTTTATGAAAATATATCACAAAATATAGAAATTAAGCATAAAAATACAAGAAGAATGAAATACAACACTTCCTTTGATTTTTGCTCCAAGAATCTTTCAACAATGCTTTGTATTTCCACTTACTTCTTGCTTCTTTGATCCAAATGGTGCTAGTAACTTAGAAACAAAACTAAACTACAAACTAAATCAAAACAAAGAAGAGAAAAAGAAAAGAAGGAAAAAAGGGAGAAAAATGGAAGGGGGCTAGGGTTTGTGAGGTTGAAAAAATGAAAAGTATCCTAAACCCTACTCAAAATGCCCAAAAAATACCTCTTTTCGCGTAGATCCGCGAAAAACAACATATGGGCCGAACCGGGTCGGCCCAGATTATCGTCCATTTTTTTGACCACGCGATCGCGTGGTTGACTGCCTCGCGATCGCGTGGTTGGCCTTGTAAGTCTTGGGTTGGATTTTTGGCCCCTCTCGCGATCGCTACCTGCTGGAACCACGCGATCGCGTGGTTAAGCTACAGCTCCGTCTTTCCATGATTTTGCAATTGGGTCCTCCAACTTCTGGTCCTCTTCAATTTAATCCTCGAATTTTGACTTTTATTACAAATATGTCCCTGAAATATTTGCAAGGTAGGTCCTCCATCTTTCTGAGATGTTGCAATTCAGTCCCCAAACTTTTGATTTCTTTCAATTAGGTCTTTGGACATCGAAATTGCTCTTCTTTTCGCTCAATTGCACTCCAATCTTGTCCATTTTCTTTCCAATTGAGGTTGTACCTAATTGTACAAGATAAACACAATATATAAGTAGATATTTGCTCAATTTGTCAATTAGATTGTCTATTTAAAAGCACAATAAGTGTGTAAAATGCACATTTATCAGCCACTTCCATCACCTTTTATATTCCTTGGGAACCGATACCAGTAGCCCCTTTTCATTAAACACACCGCTTAAAATGCGCGCTAGTGCGTCCCCAACCTTCACTCAGGAGAGAAAAGCCGAAATAGGAGGTCGGCTTTACTCCAAATCCAAACCTCCAATAAGGAATGTCATCCTAGGCTTCAGGTCTGCAGCATCATACGAAAGCCACCACAACAAAGTTAGTGCCTCGAGTGTACAATAAATCTTACACGTCCATGAATGATCACTTCGGATTTGAGGGACTAGTGTTGAATCCAAGCCCAAAGAGAGGTACAGTGATCCACTAGCAATGGCCCAATAGAGGTCCAATGGACCTTGACCCATGGCTAAGGTCTAAAATATCTCCTTGGGTCAGGTGCCGAGGTGGTGTGTCAAGCGAACCTCTTTAGCTGAACTGATTTACGTCTGGCCGATGTGCTTTATACTCAGTCGGAGCACTCTACGGCGGTGACCAGAAGAGAGATGAAGTCAGAGATGTGACCCAGCCTTTACTAAGATGTGACATGCGCCAATTCCCTACGAAAAGTAGCAATGATTATAGTCAAAAAGTAAGATTCTCTCATCCAAAGGCTAGGGTGGACACACGTGTAAAATCCTCCACGCGTCGCAATTTAAAGCAACGAGTTCGTCTATAAATAGAGGACTCCTAACACTGTTTAAGGGGTTAGCAATTTCATACACTAAAAAAAAGATATTTCTCTCACTCCCTTTTCTCTCTTTTACGCACTTATATTTCCCGCACTCAAATTATATTTGTTGAACATGGCCGCTGACTTTGGCATCGGAGTGCAAATGGGAGCCACCTCGGCCCCCTTTGCAAGCTGATTGTTTGTCATAGTGCGCAGGAGATCCACGTGTTCAAGAGGGAGGAGCTGAGACGTGTTGGTTCAATATCCAGCCGGATTTTGTGGTCAACAGAATCAAAACACCCTCAAGCAATTACAACCATCAGTTTCAATCCCCTAAATTGTCTATCTAATTGGTCAAATGATTGAGTAGTGTTTTTATATGGGTATTCTTAGTTCCATACTAACAACCTATTTCCTCTATTCAAACGCCACGTAATTTGTGCTATAATCAAGTTGATTGCATGCTCAAATTAAGACCTAGCATGAATTAAATTAATACACGCACAACATTCCTGTCAATAATGCATGAATTAAACAGTTTCAGATAAGTAATATCATGGGCCGACAAGACTATTTAACCTAACAACAATCATGCAAATGACAAACAAAACACTATATATTTTTTCTTTGAAATTTTCTTCTTTTATACATACAAACACGAAACACAAACAATGACAAGCGAACAATCCCCACACTTAAGATATACATTGTCCCCAATGTACGTGAAACCAAATAAAAAATAAAGGGAGGAGGAAAATATTAGAAAATCCCTACTACCTCGAGCGTGGTTGTGTTTGCATCTTCTTTTGAAGGTGAGTTCGATTTCGGGATCTAGAAGCTCAAATTCTTTGCATTGTGAACTGGGTATGCAATGAACACTTTTTTTATGTAAAAAGAAAAAAAAAATCAAAGTAAAAAAGAAATGTAATTCTAGATATTAATATAAACTAATGGAAAATAAAAATAGTTCCCGATAACAGTGTCAAAAACTTGTTGTGAAAATATTGCAAGTGCACAATATCCCAAACAAGTAGTATAGAGAACTTTTGAATCCGAATTATCGATCTACGAGGACTATTTTATCTAGTACTAGTTTCAATTAATCACTACCTAATCTAACAAGAAAAAACACAATAATATGATTTTCTTGTTTAAAAAAAAAAAAAAAAAGAATGAATGATTATACAATCCGCTAAGAAATGCACAAATCAAAAGTTTGAATTTTCTTTTATGAAATGAAGGTATTGGAATTCACGATAGTAATCTAGTTATCCTATTCAATTTCTTTCGAAATTAACATTTGATCAAATTATATCAGATTTTACTCTCGAGTTTAAATTAGTTTTATCTAATTAAGTTAACCACATATCTCTACGTTGGGTCAGAAAATGCTCTAATTTCATGCATTCAATAACAAGAATTTATTTAGATCACAGCAACCACATAATGTATGTATTTTTACTCTTTTGTTAAATTGTCGGAATTTACTATATGGTCTAGGTGTGTAACTTGCCTCTTGACTCGTTACAACTCACAAATCATCAAATTGATGATCAATCAATTCATGTACTAAAAACCAATAATAAATTCAACATATTAGATTTAAACTCTAAATCTTGAAAATCTAAACTGAATAATCAAACTAGTCACATCGTTCGTCCCAACAATTAATTTAGCTACTCATGCTAACAACCAAAGCAATAAAATTGAGAAATAAAGAAATAAAAATGTCGAACAAATTACCAAGTGTGAGATAAAGAACTTGCACCAATAAATCAACCTAAAAACTTGAAAAATCTAGAAAATGCCCTTGCTTTGCCTTGAACTCTCTTTTTGCCTCTTGATTTGCGCTACAATTTTGTAAAATAATAAACAACCTAATGTAGGAACAATCCCTAAAATCGTGCAAAAATGGATCCGAAAAATAAGTCAAAAGAAAAATCTCGTTTTGAAAACACTGTGCAGGCGTTGGCAGATTTTCCCTTGCGATTGCAAGGGCTTAAGGGATTCGATTCTTCAGCCATTCCAGACCCTATGCGATCGCAAGTGCTTTTATCTATATTGTGCTTTTATTTCCATCCCTAATTAATTGCATTCTCAATGCTCCAAATTTCTGACATCTTCATTTTAGTTCCTCAACTTTTATTTTCATTTCAATTTTGTCCTTTTGATATTTGTAGCCACGGTCCTTCAACTTTTGGAATTTTACAGATTGTCATTTTCCATGTTAAGCCTCCAAACACATCTCAAATCGAGTTTTTCTAAAGACAAATAAAGTAAAAACATAAATTAACAATATCACATTTTTAAAATCACTCACAATTATCTAAATTTAAGATCAAAATAAGTACAAAAATGTACCTACAAGTGGCTATTGAAGCTTTTAGAGAAAATTGTCAGTTTTGCTCAAATTGACTTATTTCACTTTAGATTAAGCAAACATTGTGGAAATATTTCACGTAATCTATTTCCTCCATTAAAATCTTGTAAAATGGCGAATTTACTTCATTTTTGAAATTTTATATTTTATTGATTAATATGAAATTTTATTTTATTAATTAATAAAATATGAAATTTATTGACAATTTTTTTTTCTTCTATAAATCTTATAGAAATATATTGAAATATTATATTTTGCAGTGTTCTAAAAAGAGGCATAATGCGCTACCTAAGCGCGAGGTGTGGTCGAAACACCTCGCATTCAGAGTATATGTGTGCGGTCAATTTTTTTTAACTGCCTAAGCACGTTTAATCCCGTCTAATCCTACCAAATCCCATTTTCATTTTCATTTTTTTTTTTTGGTAAAAAACCTATTTTTTGTTGTAAAATCATTACCTCATATTCCATAATCACCACTAATTATACCACTAATTATTCTTTACCTAATTTACTATATTTAATGTATTAATGACTTTATTTTATTCCCCATATTTTCCGATAAATAGGCTCATATTCATTGTAATGTTTGCACCAATTCTCATAATGAAGAATTCTCCTCTAAGCTCTCTCCATTTCTCTCTTCTTAGTTGTTAGGATTTTGATAGTTTCACAACTCGTTATCAGCACGAATCTCTACCCTATTGAGTAATATGACGGGAGTATGCTCTACAGTTGCATCTAAATGATGAACCTCTGTATCAGAAACCAGATTATTATTAATCATCATTTATACATCATAGATTAGAAGATCAATTCCAAATACATAGAGAGATTGAAGAAATTGTATAATCCGAAACTTCCAAACCAAATTCACGCCAAACCGTATATCCAAACGATGATCGGAGACCGGATCCATGACCACAGCGACCGGACGATTCTTCCGAACAGGCGCGTGTCGACGTCACCAGCACCGGCGCGGCGGCGCGTGAAGCGCGTGAGGACCACGCGCAGACGTCGTGACGGCGCGTGGAGACTATTCAGTTCTGAGATTTTCCGGCGATCGAACGTGGCGGTTTTCTTAAAAATCGTTTTTGAAGCACTTCCGACGGGATTTTGAACTTCGGACCAAAAGTAAGTTTGTTCTAAATTAAATTTCAAACCTATTGACGATTTTGATTTATCCATATGAGCAACATATTAAAATATGGACAATTTTACCTTGGTAATACATAAAAGTAAATTAATCGAAAATTAACAATTAATATGTGATCAACAAGATAAATTAAAGATTTTAAACAAAGTATAATTAAAAATAATAATTGTCATACCGTGACGGATTGAGTTATTATGGACTGAATTTATACCGCAACGGACTGGACTATTATGAGTACCTTGACTGGATTTGACGATATGACTCGATCACTATACCTTGACTGGATTTGACGATATGACTTGATCAATATTATGAATATCTTGACTGGAGGATATGACTCGCTCACTCATGAAAGATAATTATTTCATTATGTTGACACCGCCTATATGGTCGGTTTACGGAATACTTTACATATATTCAAATTTTATATTATTTCAAAAACACCTCAGTTGTTGGTTAATTCTAACATATTAGAGGTTGTTGTCAACATATATACGTGGTGGTATAACCCCAGTATTATTATTGATATTATTGTTATTAAATATTTCATTAAATGATACCAGAAGTTATCAATACTAAAGTTAGAAAATATTTTATCAAATGATACCAGAAGTTATCATTACCAAAAGTTGGTAAATATTGATAAAAAGTTATCAATACCAAAAAGGTTGATAGATGTTAATAAAAAAATATTTTATCAAACGGTACCAGAAGTTACCATTATCTGTATTGAAAAGATAGATAAAAATGGATTATCCAACAAGAAAAATGTTGATGTATGATAAGATAATATCACATGATAGCATGGACATAGCTAATGTGAAAATAATCTCATCAGTATTATGAGATGAATATTAGATGATAAGTATTTGAAAAAGTTCTTGCACGAGCAATTATGTATTCCAGAAGAAGTACATATTTACTCTAGAAGAAGTAAAAATTATCATCTAAACATACTAAAATGTTATTATCATTATTGCTCCTGAAGAAGCATAAAACAAGTCATACATAAAAGGAGGAAACATTTATGATCCTCAAAGTGAGAGATGTGTTTCGGGAGTAGCCGTATCCTACCACCTCTGAACTTTTGAGGACATAAAGAAACACTCAAAGAGGTGTGTTTCAAGAGTAAGAATACTCTGTACTCTACCACCTATCTTTGAGGTACACAAGATTAAACATTGATAAAATCCTAGAAATTTAAGGTGTGTCTCAAGAGTAAGAATACTCCGTACTCTACCACCATCTATTCTAGGATTCACAAAGTTAAGTTTACATTAACCGGACTCCATTTTCGCTTGATTCCCCTTCCTTGCGACCAATCTATCTTAACTCCTGCTGGATCTTTTATGGGGACATATGATTGCAACTTATCCAGCAGTTCCTCGATAGTAGGAGCAGAAATAAGGATTCTCCTAGAAAATGGAGAGATGAATCCCTGTTCCACAGCATAATCAAGAAATGTTAGCAAACCATCAAAGAAATTGTTAACATTTAAAAGCCCAATAGGCTTGGTATGGAGATCTAAATGAGCCCAGGAGGTAATATTAAAGATTACCTCTAAAGTACCAAAACTTCCAGGCATGGCAATGAAGGCATCAGAACCATATAACATGCAAGTTATGCGTTCATGAATAGATAATGTTTGTACTTCATGCCCTCGTGTTTTGCCTGCGATATCAGCTAAAGGAACGGGTATAACACCTATTACTCTTGATTTTTCTGCTTGAGCAGATTGGGAAACACAACCCATCAATCCACTGCTACCTCCTCCATTTACTAGATTGATACCTTTCTCTCCCAACTTTTTCCCCAAATCCACGGCTGCTTCTAGATACCCAAAACCTTTCCCTACATTTGATCCACAAAAATACACAGATAGTTTTGATCGGTCGAAGTTTTGTCCTTCCATCTTTGAGAGAATAAGGAAGAAAGAAAAACTTATGTCAAAATGATATTTTGGGATGCATGAAACTGTGAAAATCATTGGCTTTTTAAACTTGAAAAACTTCACTATTTACTGCTCGTATTTTGAAAAAGTGAAAACCTACTTCTGACTAAATTACACTACTTTTGATAAAGCTTACCTTTCGGTGATTCTTTTAATACACTTTATCAATACTGAATAGCCAAAAGTACTCTCACTTAAGCCAGACATGTGCTTAGAAAATAAATCTGGTAATTCACCAGCTAATCGAACTTTTGCTTCGATCAACCAACGAACATCTTCTGGAATGCCTTAATCCATCAGCAACCTCAATCTTTCAAGTCGAACTAGGTAAATCTTTTTCAAAACATTTACCGGAAGATTAGAATAATATTTGCGAATATTTGATAATATAACATCCATTTTTTTTATGGATCTAATCTCTTCCCAAACGATATATTTAAACGCGTAAAGGAGTACTCCGCGTGATATCGATTTCATTAAGAAATAATTGAATAAATTATTGAAAAGGTGGGAACAATGAGATAATGCGTCATTACCTTTTTCGATATAAGGGAAGATTTGGCGACAAGATTGAGATCATGAGATATTTCATTGGATATTGTACCTGATTTTTTCGGTATACTGATTTGTACTATACAGAAATACGTACTGATGAAATGAATATTGTATTGAACCAGAAGTTCATACATATGTACAAGTGAAATATCTTACTGAACCAGAAGTTCTATAATGATTGGTTAGATTCCAATTCAATAATGAGATTTATTGAGAATGCAAAATGGCATTCATTAAAGAACCAGAAGATTGTTCAGGTTAACAAGTTATCATTGCTGCTTGTTCTGAAAAGCAAATTAATTATCTCACTAAGAAAATGAATGACTGATTATTTGCTCAAGTAATGATATTACGAGCAATGTGATAAATGCTAGCATGAATATATCTTAAAGTCATTAATGATTTTACGAATTAGTTGAGATAATATAATATTATATTGCTAACGATTTAGCAGATTAATAGCCTCAAATTATTTGCTATGAGAACAACTTGAATATAAACATTTCTTATGCAGCAATATTTTACATACAAACATGTCAATACGATGAAATAAAGATTTGCTTGTAAAGCTTTATGATTTCTAAAAAGTGCGATATCTATATACATTCCAACAAAACGCACTTAGATATAATATTGTGATTATATCCATAATTATGAATGACATGTGATGCGGCATTGTTAGCCGACTGATATAATACAAGATTCTTGAATATTATGGGGAAATTAAACAATAACACGCATGAAGCGTGATCAAGCTTAAAGCGTAATTATGCCTGAAGCATAATGACAATCGATTCCAAAAACAAATATCTCTTGAATAATTGAGATGATCCCTTTGAGGCTAAATACTCATAGTGAGTAAAAGGGACATAATTAAATGATAAGAGATTCAGGCCTGATGATAGAACATATAAAGAGATCTCTCTATGTTATATTGAAATGGAATCGATAAATAAGTCGACTGCATACATACAACCCTCTTATGAAAATGAGGTTGGTGAAATTATAATACTTTGGCCAAATATAAAATCCCAATATAGGGAGTATTGTTATAGGACCTGAAGTCCAAAACACTTAAATGTGTAAAGCCAGTAATTATATGTACAAATGAAAAATATTTCACAGTCGTAAAAGATGACTCATTGTGCACGAAATTTTTCATTGAACTGGCATGAAATATGGTGGATAGACTATAGTCTAAATTCACTAGTTTGAGCTTTTTGATATACCAATGAGTGAGATCAAAAAGTGTGATTCTCATCTCGGTACTTTGGGAGTTTTCTTTGATGTACCAGTTGATCGCGGTACGTTGGGATTTCAAGCGAAATGATTATAGATTATATGTCGAAATTGATATCTATTTCAATGATTGATTATGCTCCTGCAAATTAGAAATTGCAGTTTATAAAGTGCAAGAACGTACATGTATAAATCATTGAAATATTCAATTTGCCCAAAATAATATCATTATAGAATGAAATGTGATTCTTAAAATAAAATCACGTGAATAATGATATGATACATATGACCCCATAATATAATATGTTGAAAATGAAATTGGAGTGTACTATTATTATATTTGAATATTTGGACATGCAATTGATTTTCAATATGCAAAATTATATTATCCACCGGGAAAATGAATATTCACCCGAAGTGAATTTGAAAATGAATATTTAATTATTCATCAGAAGTGAATTCTAGATTTTGATAGAAGTGAATCAATTCTAGATTTGAGTAATGCAATCAGTTAACTAACTAAACATTGCTTGGTATAGCATGTTCAGTAAATGAGCTATGACTTCATAAATGAGTTATAAACTATTTATAAAAGCTCATCACAAACTATATGTTTGATGAAATGATTTGAGATTGCATTAATATACTTATGATATTCCTATGAAGGGAACAAATACGCACTGCACTCTTTTTCCCTTAACTGAGGTTTTGTCTCACAGGGTTTTCCTAGTAAGGTTTTTAATGAGGCAGCAATTATGGAACAATTATGGCGTATCAATGAGAATAATGTACTCTTTTTCCCTTCGCTAAGGTTTTGTCCCACAGGGTTTTCCTAGCAAGGTTTTTGAGACATTGTCACAGCTATCTGCAAATAATAATTCAACAACAAGCTTTCTCTTTAAATTGTGCTGGAATGATATCAACAAATGAAGAAAATCATACACATTTTGTGAAGAATGTTATGATATCGGCTACACACAAGAAGATTTTCATATATACATATTCCAGACGAAAGATGATATCAGTATTCAAAAGGTTCATGAAATACTTGATTGCACACTTCGGGGGGAGAATCATGCTGTACTCTTTTTCCTTCGTCCAGGATTTTGTCCCACAGGGTTTTCCTGACAAGGTTTTAACGAGGCAGCGGCTGTACTCTTTTTCCTTCGTTCAGATTTTGTCCCATTAGGTTTTACTGACAAGGTTTTAACGAGGCAGACCTAAAGTAAGGCAGCACTAAAGCACTAAAGTACTGCAGCACTGCAACACTAAAGCACTAAAGCAATACAACAATGAAGCAATGAAGCACTCCAGCACTTCATAATTCGAAGTTTCCAGTACATGATTTGTACTACTTATCATTGATGTCATTTCGGATATTAGACTCAATGATTAATGATGGCCAACATCAGGGGGAGCAGCTGTACTCTTTTTCCTTCGCTCAAGTTTTATCCCACTGGGTTTTCTTAGCAATGTTTTAACGAGACAGACAATTGAGCTATTGAGCAATAAGTCATTAAAGGGGTAATGTTGTAAAATCATTACCTCATATTCCATAATCACCACTAATTATACTACTAATTATTCTTTACCTAATTTACTATATTTAATGTATTAATGACTTTATTTTATTCCCCATATTTTCCTATAAATAGGCTCATATTCATTGTAATGTTTGCACCAATTCTCATAATGAAGAATTCTCCTCTAAGCTCTCTCCATTTCTCTCTTCTTAGTTGTTAGAATTTTGATAGTTTCACAACATTTTTTATGATATAGTAAAAATCTATTTTTTATATAAAAATACATTTAATGTCTTAAAAATAATTAAAATAATATTAAAAATACGAAACGCATTATGACGCTTATTCTTCGTATTGACACGCTCAAAATTGTGATTATTGATTTCGAACTCGAAGTCTTGCAACGCATTATGCCTTTTAGAATATTGATATTTTGTTAATTAATAACATATGAAATTAATAAAAATAGTAAAATATTATATTTTATGAATTAATAAAATATGTTTCTTTTAAAGATAGATTTCAACGTTGAGGTGAAACAATTAGTTAATTTTTAGTTAACTATGATATATAATTAAATGTTAACCTCCATCCAGCTACCTCAATAATGAGGAGTTTAAACTACAATTTAAATTACACAATTTTTAAAACAATTTTTTAACTATAAATATTTTCTCTCTTCAATTTTTAATCATATATTTTATCTCGAAAACACCAAAAAATCTTCTTTATCCTCATTAAAGAGTCGTCGAACACACCCTTAATTTATACAAAAGCACTTTTATAGTTGTACTATCAAACAATTAATTTAATGTTAATAGTGCTTTTTGGACTGATAACTAAATAATCAATTGCTTTTGTTAAAAACACTTTTTAAAAATACTTACAGTAAAAAGCTCTATTCACAATAGCGGACGCTAACTCTCACGTATACTCACTATCACCCCAGGGCCTTGGCCGCCGCCACCACCATACATTGGACAAATATATACATCTTATGAAAATAATGTAGTACCCACTGGGCACACGTCCCCCTATTGGGAGGGGGAGGTGTGGGGGGCCTTTAAGACTGATTACAATTATTCTTGATATATATTTTTTTTCTTATTTTTGTTTATTTAAAAGTAGAGGTGTCAATCCGGGTGGTCCGGGTCGGATCGGCCCGCTAATAAAAAGCCCGGTAACGGTCCGCTTGAAAAAAACCCGCCAGCTACGGGTTACGGGTCGGTTACGCAAATTTTGAACTACAGCCCAAGCCCGCCCGCTGGCCCATCCGGATCGAGTCCATACGAGTCACGGTTTGTTCTAATTTGGCTCGTATAAATAAAAATATAGATTTTTTCATATTTATAGCAATTTTTTTGTCAAATTTTTAAATACAAAATGATTAAAATGATAAATTCATATTTATACCATAAAATATTTACATAGAATTTAAAATTATAGTTTATGTTATATGAATTACTTCTAAATTTGTAAATTTAAATAAAATATAAACAAATAACAATTAAATGATAAATGTATTTTTAATTACTATTATCAAAAAACGTTACTTTTTTAGCTATTAGGGAGAAAAAAAATAAGATTTTACTTTAAAAGTTGTATTAGAGTTTCTAGAAGAAGAGAGATTTTCAATGTTATCATATTTAATAAAACAATTTATTTTATTTATTTATTTATTTTTACGGGTCAGCGGGTTAACCGTTAACCGCGGCCCGCGAAGGTTTGACCTGCAAAACCCGCGGTTCACAACTTCTTGACCTGTGAACCGTCCGCACGGGTCACGGGTCGGCCCGCAGTCCGGGCCGATTTTCACGGGTCTGATCGGCTCGTCCGTCTTGACAACTCTATTTAAAAGGTTGGATAAATTCATCATTTTACTATACTTTACTATGAGTAATGTTATTTGAACATCCAAAATTATCATCCTATATGTCATCTCTATCATATTGGATGTGTGGGGCTTCATGCATTAATTAATTGCCCCACGTTCCATGTGAAGGAGATGGCACACAAGGTGGTATTCTGTGTATTCAAATAGCATAATTCATTTATGATAATGACAATTTTCGATACATTTGCTTTATCTGATGGTGAATTGTGTCAAAGGATTATGTTAAAAAAATAAATAAATAAATAATAATAAATATCTGCAGTTTGGTGTGGTGCCTGAAAGGTGGTGGTTATGCCAGAGGGAGCGGATAAGAGTCACAAAATGCTAATCATTAGAATCTGAAGATATATCAACCTTAAGTGTCGTTATCTTCATGCTGAAACAACTGTGTATTTTCTGTCAAAAAATTATAAAATTAAACCGTGAGAAATTCGTCCTTTAAACAAAGGAGAATGTTATTTGGACAATAATAATGAACAATATTGTGGATAACATATTCACATGAGGTAAAGTCTATTATTGAGTGTGTTGTCCACAATATTGTTTAACTATGTTATTCGAGTATCATTTTTTTTAAAGAAAAGGGGACATGTAATTGCAACCGACACAACTTAGGTTGAGAATACCTTGGAAGCGTGAGACAACTCTCTCAAAATCTAAACTCACAAAAAGACAAATATACTGCAAAAGAAATAAAAGATATTTTTTCATGTGAAAATGAACAAATTGATTTTGGCCCAAATCGAACCGCTTTCAAATAGTTTAGTTTAAATTTCGCTTTTCATAACCCGTTTCAAACCTTCAACCCACAAAATTCATTTTTGCCACTTTGATTCTTGTATGATTTATCATTTTGTTGGGAAAAACTTTAGTACTGTCGTCATGCTATAGTGCTTCGAACAATAAACATTTAAAACATTTTGATTCTGCCTTCATTTTGAATGAAGGCGTATAAATGTAATTAAGTTGAAAACATTTTATTCTTTTCAATATTTTTTAGATTTAGTAAAAAGACTAAATCCCATTTTTAATTTGACACGCATTTCTACTAATCCTGACCAAGTTTCTTTTCGACAGTAATCTTTTTGATGTTTGATTTCTAATTAATGTGTAATTTATCTATGAACTTCATCACAGTATATTACTATGTCAGCCTCTTAAAAAGATTTTATATAATTTCCGTGACTAGTCATGATTTTAAATTTTTTCTTGATTAATTTTATTTGTAAATCGTGATTTGAATACGCACAAAACTGCAAAAAAAATGATTTGTTTGGTTTAGTTTAGTAAATTAAATGAATTTGTTTGAGTTGAAAAAAGGTCAAATCGTTTTAAATGATTTGATTTAAAAATTTATCAGTCCAAAGAGAATCATTTACACACCTAATATAAAACCCCCAAATTTAATCTATTCGAAGAAAAAAATATATATATATATAATCCAAGAGATGATTGTACAGCACATTATTAGCAAGTTTTAAATTCTTGGATAGAGGCAATATCTTTTATTAGCCGGGTACGAACATAGAGAAAAATGTGGCAGCGATGAAATTCGAGCCAGCAAACTTATTAAAAAAAGTTGAACGCCAACCTTTGACGCCTGTCCTGAGGATTGGTAAAAGGAATAAATCGCAAATTATACCTCAAATTGATTAAGGTTTGGGTACCACACACTGGAATGACAAAATATCTAACAAATTCGAACATGTGACATCTACACTGCCAGCGTTTGTAAATCCTTATCCTTTGCAAGTTGGAATGTACCTGAGGTGAGCCAGCAAACTTATTAAGTTGTACTAAAATTGTAAAAAAAGGAAAATAAATTGAAGCCAGGATGATGCTCAGCAGTATTATTGAAATAGCATGTTGTAATCTGATACATGTTTCACTAACGTGTATTCCATCCATTAGCTTGTTGACCCGACAGCCGACGCCTTCGCTCATGTGACACTAATCTACGCTAGAAATTCGTCGACTAAACAAGAAAATAACGTCTAGTTTCTTCTACAACGAAGAGATAATAATCGCCCAGAACAACTTCCATCTACGACCCCATGGCAACTGCTTCAGGCAGTGGGTCGCAATTTGTGAGGCGACAATTTGTGAGGCCACGACGATGCCATTTGGGACTTGAGAGGGGTACAAGAAGTAGGAGATAATAACTTCTTCTCCTTTGGTATGCCTCCCACAATTCCCAGGACCTTCCTCACTTCATTTGCCAGCTCTATCACATAGTCATCATCATGACCTGATTATTTATTTATACATCCAATGAGAAACCAAACAAAGTTCCTCTAGTCCAGCAACAAAAAACTAATGAATCCTAGTATTTAAAGCTAGCTGCAAAAGTAATCAAAGTTACCAATGTCAAACATGGCCTTCTCCAACAAGAAGATGTAATCTCTGTTGTTGCCACAGGGACCACAAGCAGTTGCAATTTGCCTGGATTAAACAAACAAAAATTTTAGGATTTTACATGATTAAGCATAGTCACATAGGAGAAACTAATGTTCTAAAAAACGTAAAACATGACGAAGTGACGAGGTCTAGTGTAATGCCTATGGGCGCCTAAGCGCGAAAGAGAGGGAGACAATGCACGAGCGAAGCGTGATGAAGCGAAGAGGTCAAGCTCCAAGCCTAAACACGCCTAACAGTAAGGATAAGCATAAGCGAGTTTTTTAGAAACAGAGAAAGGATTAGACCTCGCCATGTCCTCCAAAGGGGCAGGTCCGAGATAGTACTTGTTCAAAACTTTGTCTGGAGTTGATGTGAACCTGCAATGCCAAGAAACAATCTCTTTGAGCGTTTCATTGAAATTTTGGGAGTACGACGAAGAAAGCAATAAAACTACTTACGCGATCATTCCAGTTACGAAGGGCTTCTCAGAGTCTCCTTCCTGCATTGAAGAGGAGAAACTTCAATCAATACAAAAACTAAAACCAAAACACAGAAACCTCATTAATACCAAATGAGAAACAAGATATCGAAGACGTAACAGACCTTGTAAAAGTCCACCAATGTCTTCTGATCATACTCGCACTCTCTTCGTTCCAAATACTACAAGACAAAGGTGTAACCAAATCAGTTTCAAAGCAATGCATAATCAAAAATGCATCCTCCCTTGGCATACCTCCATTGCCACCCTCTCCTTTTCGGCCCCTCCTCGCACGCAATAGGCAGCACCCCACTGAAAAAGATATACAAATAAAAAACTTCAATATAAGGAACTCAAATTTGCATGAATTGGGGGGGGGGGGGGGGGGGGGGGAAGAAGGATTAGAATCCCTATTAAAATGGCAAATTAATAACATTCATCACTTACACAGATGGCTCCATCATATTTCTCCAAGGAGCAAGTTCTTGCAGGGTGCTGAGGAGTTCCTCTATGATCGAAGCAGGCTGCAAGAAATAAAAGAAAATATGAGCCCTATTCAAGTCATTTACAACTCCTAAATCTTATCTCATAATTCAAAACATTTCATTCCTCAGATTATGTATAGATTTAACATCTCTTCTAACAAGTAGTGTGCAAACTTTAACTCAAATTCCTACTTATCCAAAATCAAGGGTTTCTCATCTAATTTACCTTGTAACACAACATATATGGAGGGAAAAAATTGAAATCCCATAACATATTTCTGCTAAGAACAGAAACTTACCCACGTCAAAAACTCTCCTATAGTCCTTGATGAAGCCAATTACTTTTACATCGTATTTAAATCCAGGGTTCCACGCCAATGATCCGTAGGCGAAAACCCAGAGCACCATTTTTATTCTTTGGTATGAAAATCTGCAAGAAACACAAACCCATGAAATACCATTCACCATTGAAACCAAAAAAAAAAAAAAAAAAGTAAGTAATAAAAAATAGGAAAAGGAAAAGGGGCGTTGAGTACTCAAAAATACAGAAACAAAAAATAGAAGAAATGCTTACACGAGAAATCTGGATCAAGAGGCAATGAAATCAGGAATTTAGCACAGATTGTGAGATTTAAACGAGAGACTCAGAGAGAGATTAGAAAATTTAAAATGGAGCTTGATTTCTGAATCTCTCTCTGAAGTGCAAGCAGGACATGGGAGGAAGAAGGATACGGTGAATTTTTATAATCAGATGAGGAAAACCGTGTCTGATGTGGAGGGGTGGTATGTATGTATGTATGTGGACAACTTGTATGTATATATCAATCCTCATGTTCGTCAATCTAGTTTTCTTTTTCCTTTTTAAAAATAGAAATAGAGAAGAAAATGAAAAATCATAATAATAAATAATAAAAAAAATAAAAGTTTGTTTTGAGAGTAATATAATTGCAGTCATTCGTACACAATAGTCATAGCATACCATACCATATCATATCGAAAGTTATACAAAATTTACACATGACATAATCATATGATTATATATTATATCACTTTTTAATCAACGATAATCACACGAGCCACATCATTCATTACACAAAATTCTATACCGCTAACGGTACAAACTGCGTTATATTCATATGATATTATTATATAGTAGTTGAGAGTATTGGATTGCAACTGCGAAGATTGGATCGTGATTTATGCTATATATGGACATTGCCTTGAAAGAATTGTAGATTGTGTTCCTTTTTTTTAGACATCAATAATTCTACTGGTTAAAGATTGTCGTCTACCATTTTTTACCTTTTTAAAAAGTAAATCAATAAAATATTGTCACTTCGCTATTTATCAACAACCTTTTATAAACGGTTTACTAAACAGATGCTAGTGAACATTATAATTTTTTTTGTTGAAAAAGACATCTTAATTATTTATATCCTTTGTTAATCAATAATTTATTGATTAATTACTAATCACGACAATTAAATTAAATTATTTTCCTATTAAAAATCCCTAAATTTTTTAACTTGTTTATAAAACACATTTTCTCAAAGCACTTTTTAACCACACATTCTTTACAAATTATTTTTTAATTATATATTTTAAGTCAAAAACATCAAATCCTTTATTTATGAACAAAATACTTTTACCAAATAGCAGTAAAAAATAATATTATTGTCACCAAATAACATTTTTATCTAAACATCAAATTGATAAAAGTTGCCATGAAAGAAAAATGTGAGACTGCTATATCTGACCAAAACTAAAGTCAAGATACATTTTCTCATTCTAACAAATCATAAACTCCTAACTCTCCAATTTTTCTAACTTGAAGTAACAATGTTACGTGGGATTTTTTATTTTTATTTTTCGAGTCACCAATTTTTGTCAGTTTACCAAAAGAAAATAATTTCAATTCACGAGTATTGTCGTAACTTCTCAAACTTAACATAATTAACTGTCGTCAAACATACCAAACATGGCCTACACTCCAGTATTGTCTTCTTCTTAAAATGTGCTATGAGCGTCGTAATTAAATTGTTGTTTAACATGTATATGATATTATTTGTTTATTTGATTTAGATTAAAATCATATTTTTAGTATATTTTAATTAAAAAAAAAAAAAGATAAAAACAAGTGATTAAAAAGTTGTGTATTTCATGAAATATATAATTAAATTTAATTGTTGACGTTAACTTAATGTTTTTTTAACAAATTAAAAAAAAAAAAAAATCATAAGTGAAATTGAAAAGTTATAGGGCCTTGCTTAAGTTAATGTGAAAAGGGAAAAAAAATAGATATTATCTAGGATTAAAATCAGAAATTAATATCACGTAGACAAATAGTGTTTTAACTTATTGGCACGTATACGGTATACTAATATCACGACACAAATAGTGTTTTAACTTAATTGGTACGTATATACTAACCCATAAATGCATTGATGTTTACGTGAAATTGATGCCTCGTAAAAAACCCAAATCCGAAATTAAATTCCAGTTAGTGTTCTAAAAGGTGTTGTAATGGGCTGCCTAAGCTCGAGAAGTGGACGAAACGCCTTGCATCGAAGGTATGCGTGTAAAAATGCGTTCAAATTTTTTTGGCCGCTTAGGAGCACCTTTAATCACGTCTAGGCCCGCATAAACGCCTTTTTTATATAAAAATTTATTTAATGTTTTTAAAAATAATTAAAAATAATATTAAAAATAAGAAACGCATTATGGCGCATATTCTTCGTATTGACACGTCTAAACTTGTGATTTTTTATTCTCGACCTCGACGCCTTGCAACGCATTATGCCTTTTAGAACATTGATTCCAATACATTGTGGCTTTGTTTGACAGACCAAGTTGATAAGCTAGCTAATAGTTGAAAAGCTAATTGAGAGTTAATAGCGGATAATTCCTAAGCTAGTTGATTGAAATAGAAATGTTTGACAAAACTAAGTGAAAAGCTAATTCGAAAATACAAAATGATACAAAAGGAAAATATATTTTAAATACCCTAATGACATAAGGTTGTAATTTTAAAAAATAAATAAATAAAAGATGTTAAAAATGGAATAAAAAATGAAAAGCTCATGGAGCTTATTTGAAACGTTTGAAAAGAAGCTTTTGAGATAAGCTTTAACTTCTCAAATAAATTCATCATTCAAACGGAGCTTATTTAACTAAATGAAGCGTATATGCTCTCTCCAATAAGTTATAAGTTAGCTTATTTGACTTACCAAACATACTCTACATGGATTGTTGTCTTTTTTTTTTTTTTTTTAAATAAAAACAAAATCACTTCTAAATTGTATAAAATTTAAATTACGAAAATACATTAGTTTGTCGAGTCATTGGCTAACAAAGTTTCGAAACCTAGACGAAGCTTTTGAGATTGTCTATTTTCTTCTCTCCTACATAAATTTAACTAAATTCATACCAACTTGCGATGAAGACGAGTGTTTTTTTTTTTTTTTTTTTTTGAATACTTTCCTTTTATGTATGTGGCACAATTTAAACAATTCACTGTTATTATATTAATATATTGGAAATGCTACACGTGAAGTGAAAATAAAATTTTATTCTCTCTCTCTTCAGACAATCCAAATCACGTGAACCTGTAGATCCAAACAGAGCACAATAATGTATATATATCATGTATATATATACATTATATCATGTATATATATACATACAAATGAAGAAATGGTCATATTTATATGACTATTGACGGCAAGGAAGTAATAGACCTGACTTCACCCGCAATATTTGAAAAAACAATTCCCGTGTTGAAAAATCTTCCCAAGTCAATTTGTCTGTCCAAATTCAGCTACGAAAAGGCAACTTCATGGAAATGATGCCCATGTTTGGTTATCTGATTTTAGCGTGTCTTTGGCCCCCTTTTTTAGAAAAACTTGTGGTTGTCAACTGTATTTTTTTAGAGAATGTTTGATTAAAAAATATTTGAAAAATAAAAAATAGTAGATTTAATTAAAATAGATGGTTGAAACTGAGTATTGAATAAGCCCTTGTTTGATATTGATAAAAATCTAATTTTTAGTATATTTTGATAAAAATTGGAGAGATGTGTGGTTGAAAAGCTGTAGACCCCATAAAATGTGTGGTTAAGATTAAATGTTAACTTTAAATTTGATTAAAATCAAAAAATTTAGTGATAACAACGAAGGGCTAAATTTTGTTTTAAAAAAATAGGGACCAAACTTGGACTTAATCTCAAGTCAAAATCGATCCACAATTAATTTTAATTATATACTAGTTTCACACCCGTGCGATGTACGGACATATTCTAGTGACAAAAATTAACGTATTGAAACGAAACAATGGGAAATTAAATTACCAAAATCTAGCAAAAGTCAGTGTCAATATAAATAATAATTATTATTATGTTATTAAGAGTATTTTAAATTTAGGAAAACCTACTTATACACAACATTTTTCTCCATTTATTGGGTTTTCATCGTCATTGTATATCAATATCTACAAAGAAGATGGTACAAACACACAAAATTACCAAAAATTCAAATGTGGATTTATTCCAAACAATTCTAAATACGTTAATTCTTTCCACTAAAGCAACAGAATGACTTAAGGAGTGAAACAAAGAATTTAAACCCCTCAATAAACTCTGATGGATGGGATCACAAAGTTATGTACAATAAGAACAATTTTGATGCATTCATAGATTTAAAAATAAATAAAATTAAAACACATACACGATTATGATCTGAAAATTAATGGACACATATCAACACAAAGCCATCTCAAAAAATTAGAAAAATTGTAAGTCCCAGGAAATAACTTAATTGAATGGATCTTGATAATCTTTAAAACTTTAAAGAACTAATGATTTGGACTCAAACACTTTTTCTGGAAAGAAAAAAAGCTTCGCGTGTCAAAACTCCAGATCGACCATAAAATTAAAAATGGATAAAAGGGTATGCTATACTAAATCAAATGAAACGAAACTAAATAACCAAAAAAGTAAGAAAGGAAAATTATCTGTTTGGTTGTAGAAGAACCATAAAGAAGAAAAGATAAATAATTCCCCAATTTATCTTCATTTTTCGAACCGTCCACAAACTTAGCCATCAATTAATTTAACTATCAACTAAGTCACACAATTCCTTCATTAATCGTGCATGTTCAGAAAAAATTGGCCACTAATTTGATCATTCACTAATTCAACCACCGTCCACCCCAATAAATCAGGAAACAGAAAATAAATTAAAAATTTGACAAATCAAAATCTAATTTGGGTGTTTACAATTGACCAATTCAATTAAAACATTCCAAAATCTCAATTTTTCATATACATATATAGATTATTTAAAGAGAAAAACCTCGTATACATGGATCCAACCAAATTATGAGATAAATTGTTATAAATACATTTATAAACAACACATTTTTTTCAAACCACTTATCAACCACATATCAACTACATTTTCCGTTCTTTAACTCAATCATTACAATTTATAAACAATATAATTTTTCAAATCACATTTTAACCACATTTTTGAATCACAAATTTTACCTTAAAAATATAGATAAACAAATTTATAAATTGCTATAGTGTTAAAGAATAGAGCATGACACGTTATTTAGCCTCCATTTGGTAAACTATTTGTAAATAAATTTATAAACAATACCCAAACAACTTTTTACCCACAAACATTTTTTCAAACAACGTTTACACACTTTTTACCTCAAAAACATTACATTCTTTGTTTATTAACTAAAAAATCTTACCAAATAGAAGCTTACTCATATTTTTTTTATAAAAAAAAACACCATTTACCAAACAGAGTACAATTGACTACACTTACCCTAAACCTGCTCCAGAAGCTCTACAACCGCCAACATGCATTTTGAAAATAAATTGAATTCAAAGCTTCATACTATGCAAACTAAAATTATATTAATGAAAAGAAATATTCAAACAAAAATATATCCATAAATGTGAAGACTATAACAGAGTCTTGATAATCTAATAGTAAAATTCACTGCAACAAATTGGAATATAATTTTCTGAAATGGAAAAACAAACAAACAAAGATCCATATAAACATATTTTGATGGTACACTGGACATCATTATGATGCATATAGTACAACTAACATGATTATTCTATTTTCTAGAACTATAAATAGGGAAAGGAGAAAGCAATTAAACTGCTCACATTCTATTCGGTGATCCCTAACAACTAAGGATTCTGATCTAGCTTCTCTTATTCTAATCCCCTCAATGCTATCCACAACTGTTGTCCCAAGCCCGAACTTACAAATTCTCGTCCAATTTGAGTTGTCAGTAAAGGATAGATCACCTACCACACATATGTCATATTCAAGGTTTAAAAGCACATCCCCAGTAAGAAAAGGTTTCTTGCCTAAGGTTTCTTACCTTCCCTCACATTCACTATATCATTTTTAAATTCTTCAAGTGTCCAATTTTATTCTTCATCACCATCAAAATCTCCCTCAAAGAACTACTATTTGCACTGTTGCAGAGCATTCTGGTCCTCTGGAAACAACTTGGCCAATAAGAGAATCAACCAAAGCTACTTTTGAAGCATTACCTTCCTCTACTTCAATTCGAGTCCTAGTAAATACTGGGAGAGAGATAGCATGCAAGTAATGCCAAAATTTTTATAACATCCTTGTATAACTTTTTAAACATGGAACAAATTGCAGTACATGAAAGTAAAGACAATAACATAGTCTTGAGTTCCTCATAATCAATCAACCTTAAGAAAAATTGCATCAAGTGTTGATTCGGCCAGTTGAAAGATCTGTTAAAATTAATTATTATCCAAAATCAGAGAAATCAAAAGCAAAAATAATCAATTGAGAGTTGAGATAATGAGTTTTTTCTTCTGTCAGTGTTTATATGAACAATGTAGATCTAGTAGTGCGAATTACAGATGATAGTCCGCACTATAGAAGATCCAAATGGGGAATCATTTGAAACTTGCTATACCGTAATTTCTACCCATTGCAATTTGGCTCCATGCCTATCAGAAACATGGATAATAACTGTACGCTTCCTTTCCTGAATCACGCAAGGAGCATTATGTTAGAGGTTCCAAGGTAAAAATGTTACATTAGAGATTCTTTGCAGATTGATGGCAGATTTTGTAAGTTTATGTTCTTTGATATTGAATAATTGTCTACCTTACAGAATTTAGTCTATTATTTCAACCCCCACTGCTCCTCAGTGAACGGTTGCAGAGAAGCACTTGCATTCGCTATGTCCAAAACAAACCAACAAAAAGAAGACACCATCATCAAAAACTAAATGTATTATTTACAAACTTCACCAAGTAATGAAAAAAACACAGATCAATTTCATTCTCGCATAAGAAAGAATATTATTGGAATAATTAAACGTTGGAAACTAAAGTAAATGAAGTGCCTATAATAAGAAATGCACATAGTAGACAAATAAAATGAAAATTCTGCTTCTTTTTTTGTTGATAACGTTTTTCCCATCTGTTACAATTGGTAGACTTGCATATATACACAAAAGAGGCACAAAAATTCTCCAATTATAGGACACATCGTATTCCTATATAGAAATGAATCTAGTAAAAGTAAATACATAATCTCTCCACTACCTGTACATATCATAAAGATTTCCTAAAACCTCATTTATTTCCCCTGTATATTTCTAATATTATTCTAGTAGCCAAAAAAATAAAAAAAATCAAGAACATTGATGAAATAAATAGCTACCCAAAAAAATTTATTTAGGTTTATTTTAGTAATAGATTTTGTTAAAAAAAATTAGGGTTTAATACTTACAATCGGACATCGAGGCATTGGAATCCTCTTTTTGCAAAATAATGCTCCACCAATTCATCTGAATTCTGTACCAATTAAAATGGAACATTATTACTGTAATCTTTCAATTCATATGAATATTTTGTATGAGTATAAATAATGTATACACGTAACACATGTAATGATTCTTACAGGGTGTATAATCCATTAAAGAAGCTAGAAAATCTATGAGAGCAGCATCATTGTCGTGGTGGCCGTCGTTGGCCCAACTCATAAGAAGTACATAATCAGAACAATAGAGGATAAAGTAGTAGAATCTATGAAAAAGAAAACCCAAAAGGTTTGAATAAACTTGAGCGGATTTGAACACAATTCCCAAATTCTAGAACATAAACAGACGTCTCCAACCTTTAGCGGTTTTGGATTTGGCCACCAGTCAGTAATTTCTCCACTCAGTATTCTGGAAAGTGGAAACTGTCCACCACATTCACCCACTACACCATTAACCGTAGAAAAGTTGGAAAATGGGAGGAAAAAAAATCAAAATTAAAATATGGAAATGCAGATTCTGTTCACATTATAGATTCTATTCCAAATCAAAAATTGAATTGAAGATTTCTAGAATCTCTGCTGCTTTTATTAATATATAGATTTTATAGGACTCACTACTTTTCAACCAAACATTTAATTAACTTTTATCAAAATCTACTTAAAAACCTGATTTTAATATATACCAAATATGGGGTATATTTTTATTATTTTCAGTTTAATTTGTTAATTACAAATGATTTAATTTATAAATAAATAAAAATAATTAGAGAATATGTGAGTAATACTTATATTTCTCAAAATATGTGGCTAAAATATTCATAAACAGTTTATAAATATAGTATTTAGCATACTATATTATAATGATAGAATTAGGAATTTATTTATTTCAATAACAACGTGTAGTCAAGGGTTTAAGCCCCCTAAACTTAGGGTAACAATATTGAAAGCATGTTGGAAAAGTTAAATCGTGGGTAGTGGAGACGGACACCTTAACTAATTGAAGACTTCATTTGTAAATATCTAATCTTGTGGACCAAATTGTAAATACTTACTAACTGTTGTATAGTGTATATATATATATATACATATATGTATGTATATATTGATTCCAGTGGACCTCATAGATCTAAATTTAATTAATTTTTTGGTCTCTATTGTTGTTGTTTCACACTTTTGAGTTGTATAATTATCTCTTAAGTCCATTTGTCGATTATGAATTTGATCAAGTACCAATGGGGCCAGTGCATAAATCTCCGTGGCACCATAATGGATGCCAATGATTGGCACTTGAAAAGGATTGTTGTTGATTATGTGTGCATTCACTAGGGGTTTTTTGGGATACTAAAAAAAATAAAAATAAAAATTATGTTGACTTGTTTGCTGCCTATGATTTAGTTCGGATTCGAACTTTTACTTTAGTTAGAAGACTGGACAACACTTTCACTTGAGTTTTCATTGAACTGATTATCCATTTTAGTCTATATAAACCTGAGCACATAGCCAAGACTAAGTTATTGCTTGTGTAGATATATACTTTGCATATGCATGGACATTTTAATTATGTAATTCGATCTAAGATATATTGACCTTATGATTCCCAACCTTAAGTCTATAGTGTAAGAATTTTAATCAATCGTGTGAGCTTATATGTGAATTATTGTGTATTGAATAAAAGGCTATCAATTTTGGTTAAGCCCAATTAAAGTGATCTAATAAGGATTTTATATATATCGGGTTTTAATGCATCTAATTAATATATGGGCTTTTATGTGTAGATACCAGGCCATTACCTAATTCATGATGGGCCGAATTAGGTTAACTGGCAATTCAGTATATAAAGTCGGTTATGGTCCCTGAATCAGACGTACTGTTCATTCTGTCTGACATTCCATCATTAGAGAGAAAATAAGGACTACGTATTGATTTAGAAGATCCAACTAACCGAATCGTTCATCGTAAATCATGTTTGATTAAGGTACGCTTCCGCTTCAGTTATTCATTCTTGATAATTCAGCATGATGATTTTGGATCCTGGATAAATTATTATCTGTTGATAAATTTACTAACAAGTGGTATCAGAGCCAATCATCAAGTTGGATTATGAGATCTATTTTTTAATCGTATGATTTGGATCGAAAATTCAAAGTTTTAATGGATTCTCGAAAATTATTAATCTGATTCAATTATGAATATGTATAGAAAATGCCAACTGCAGTATGTATTTTAGATCCGTGTTCAATAGTGTGATTTTGGGTAATGAAAATCAACCTCAGCATATATCATGTATGTAAAATCTGGAAATTTGCTTTGGTTTTCGAATTTTATATGGGAGTTGTATTGAAAATCGGATTTTTTGGACTGAATTTTGATTCTGAATCGGGTTGTATGTGTTTGCCAAAACAATGAATCATGATTTTGGTTGTTGAAAATTGGGTTTTGAATTAAGCTTTGAGCATTTAATTTTGTTCGGCTGATGTTGAATCGGGTGTGGTCGGTTGGTGGAGGTTTTGGTTGGTTGCACATAGCCACCGGCAATTGCGGTACCGTCGCACTGGCGGGTCAGATCGCGCTGCAATGCAGCGCCGTGGATGGCGCTGCAGGTCAAACATTGGGAACTGGTTGCGCGGCTGAGGTGTGAAGCGTCGTTAGGTGCGGAGGGGCCGACGGGGAGGCTGCGCCACTGTCGTTTTTGGCTGCGGCGGGGGCTAGGGTTTAAACCCTAGCTGTCGCGATTTTTGAACGAGGGGCTTTCGGTTGGAAATTAGGAGTTTAAAAGGACTCCTTTGCAATTTCTGTAAATTCTGGTTATTTGAACATCGGGTCCTCCAAGGTTGTTATGAAATAAAGTTTAAACCCCTAAAGATATGAAATTATTATAGTTGGTCCTTTTGATGTTCTGAACTTTACATTTCAACCCCTAAGGTTATAATTTATTAAAGTTGGGATTATTAAATTTCTTGATTTTTGAATTAGTCCCTAAAGTTTTGAAATTTCCTACTTTGGCTCCTACAGTTTGAGAATTTTCTTAATTCAGTCCCTCAAGTTTTGAAATTTTCAAAATTGGTCCCTAAGGTTTGAAAATTTTCTAATACAGCACCTAAAGTTCTGAAATTCTTTAATTTGGTCCTTAAAGTTTGAAAATTTTCTAATTCAGTCACTAAAGTTTGGAAATTTTCAAAGTTGGTCCTTAAAACTTGAATTTTTTTTAAAATTAAGTCCCTAAAGTTTGAGAATTTTCTAAATTGGCTCCTAAAGTTTGAAAATTTTCAAAATCAACTTTTAAAGATTGAAAATTTCCTATTTTGGCCCTCTAAAGTTTGTTTTTGTTTCAAATTGGGACCTAATGTTTGGAATTTCTCTATTGGCCAATAAAGTTTTGGGAAAATTGTAATTTAAGTCTTTCAAACTTAAATTTTTAACAATTGGCCACTAAAAGTTTAAGAATATTGCAATTAGACTCTCGCAACTTAAGGATTGCTTTATTCTAAAGTTTTGAATTCTATAATTTAAATCCTAAAGTCAAAATATATACAAATCAGTGGATTTTAATTTCAAAGTATGGTACTACGGACTCCTTTGAGAGATATAATATTCGAAAGTGAATTAGTTGAAGCAACATGTTGCCGAAGCAACATGTTGCCAAAGCAACCTCTCTTGTGGATATTAATTAACTTTGAATATTAGAAGGTATTTGTGTGTGTGTTATTCATTGCGGATATTGATCGGCCCAAAGGAAGGTCAATATTTGGCTCGAATTTCACATGCACCTGTGGTGATAAACACGTGGCAATTATTTGGTTTAACGTGTGACCAATAAATCGATCCAAAGAAAGGTTTATTGGTTAACATGTCTTATTATCGTGTTTGATCACTACACTAAGGAAAAATTAGGTGTTTGTGTGTTATTTCATGCGGATATTGATCTGCCTAAAGGAAGGTTAATATTTGGCCCGAATTTCATATGAACTTGTGGTAATAAATATGTGACAGTTATTTGGTTTTACGTGTGATCAATAAATCGGTCCAAAGAAAGGTTTGTTGGTTGACATGTCTTACTGTCAGTGTTTGATTACTACACCAAGAGTACTACTTACAAGTCAATATTTCTGTTCAAAGACTAAATATTGACGTTGTGCTAGGTATCTTGTGATGGGCCCTACCATTGTTTGAAAGTATGATTTGCATAATAAGGTATTTATGTAAGCTATTTTGTTTAAGTGTTCTCTATTCGGTTTCAAATTTTGCTAGTAGTATATCTACAAGCTCAAATTTAATCCATGTATTTATGGAACAAACTTCAAGGATCAAAATAAGAACATTAACTTTTCGTTGGCTGCATGGATCTAGACCGTGTACTAAGGATTGAGCAACCTGCTCATATTACGGATGAAAGTTCATCTAATCAAATGAGGAACTTTGAGAAGTGGGATTGCTTAAATTACGTGAGTCTCATGATCATTAAGTGCGACATTCCGGAAGCCTTTAGTGGCATAATATCTGAGGAGGTAAATGATGTCAATTAATTCCTTGCCGAAATTAAGAAACGTTTTGTGAAAAACGATAAGGCTGAAACAAGCATGCTTATGCAAATCTTGATTTCAATAAAGTATAAAGACAATGGGAAAAAAAGGGAGTACATCATGTAGATGTCTCATACTGCTTCAAAACTTAAGGAACTAAAACTCGACTTGTCTAATGACTTGCTCGTGCATTTGGTATTGATATCGCTTCTTGCACAATATAGTTAATTTAAGGTTAGTTATAACTGTCAAAGTAGAAATGGACTCTCAATGAGCTCATTTCAAAGTGTGCAAGATTCTTGCACAATCCAGTCAATTTAAGGTCAGTTGTAACTATCAAGGGAGAAATGAACTCTAAATGAGCTCATTCTATTTTGTGTGCAAGAGGAAGAAAAGTTGAAGCAGGACAGAACTGAAAGTGTTCACTTGGCAAACACCTCTAAAGATAAGGGTAAGAAAATAAATAAAGAAAATAAAGTTGTTAAGAGTCCAAAATAAAAGAAACCACATAAAGAAATTGGACTCCAAAACACTAAGTAGCTACTTTATTAATTGTTTTGAGCGATCTAGGGGCTATAACTTTTATGATCCCACACTTAAGTCAACTTTTGAAATGGGAAATGCAACATTTTTGAGGATGTTGAGTTTGGGGGAGAATAAGGTTAGAGATATTGTCTTTAAGGGATGATCGGTTTCGATTCCTACTATTGCTTTTGACAATGTGCAAGTTTTTATGCATGTCATTGATCAAGAAGCATATCCGGAACCTCAACTAGACAATGTTGAAGAACCTCCCATCCAAAATAAGGTAAATTTCAGAACTACAAACTCAACAACCTCAATAACTAAAGCCATTAAGGAGATCCATGAGAGAGGGAAAAATACTAATCCGGATAATTTAAATAATGTTTTTCCAAGAACATAAGAAAATAATGGAATGGTGGAAGATGGTCCAATCAATTCCATCAGGCCATGCAGGGTTCTAACTCTCAGAAGTGGATTGATGTCATAAATAAGAAGTATAAGCATATGCAAGACAATAAAATTTGGGATCTTGTCCCATTACTAGAAGGTACGAAGCCTATTGGTCTTAAATGGATTTTTAAACCAAGAGGGATTTGAAAGGTAATGTGAAAAGATATAAGGTTTGACTTGTGTCTAAGGGCTTTACATAGAATGATGGCATTGATTATAAAGAGACTTTCCCTTTGGTTTCTATGAAAGACTTTTTCAGGAAAGTCAGGTTGTTGCACTTTTTTTTTGACCTCGAGTTACATCAAATGGATCTTAAGACGACGTTTCTCAATGGAGACATTGATGAGACGGTTTGCAAATTAAAGAAATCCATTTATGTGCTCAAGCCAGCTTCCCGTTAAGAGTAATAGAAATTTCATCAAGCAATTATCTAATTTGGTTTTGAGATTAATGCTGTTGATGGTTGTGTGTATTACAAGTTCAGTGGGAGTAAGTATATTTTCCTGGTTTTATATGTTGATTATTGCTTGCCACCAATGATATAGGCATGTCACATAAAATTATGAGATTTTTTGTCAAGGAATTTTGAGATTAAAAATCTTGGTGACGTCTCTTTTGTATTAGGAATTTAGATACATCGGGATTGTTCTCGGGGTATTCTTGAATTGTTATAAAAGGGCTATATCGATAAAGTACTTAAGAGGTTTGGCATGCAAGACAGTAAATCAGGGGACAGCCCTATCGCTAAGGGAGACAAATTTAGTCTCGACTAATGCCCGAAAAGTTATCTTGAAGTTAAGGAAATGCAGAAGATCTCATATAGTTTAGCTATAGGGAATCTGATGTATGCTCAAGTTTGTGCGCGTCCGGATATTGCGTACATTGTTGGGATACTAAGGAGATATTTAAGTAACCCTGGGATGGATCATTTGAAAAGCAGCAAAACATGGGTTATAAGGTATTTAAGGAGAACAAAATGTTACATGCTCACATACAGAAAATCGGATCAGTTGGAGATCATATGGTATTATGATTCCGATTTTTGCTAGATGCCAAAACAGTAGAAGATCCATATCAGGCTACATCTATCTGCTAGTTGGAGGAGATATTTTCGGAAGGAGTACTTAACAAACACTTTAGCTTCTTTTACTTGGCAGCACAGTTTGTAGCAATTTTTGGGGCATCTAATTATGGAATATAGCTGCGAAATTTTCTCACTGGGCTGCGTATTCTGTACGGTATAGAAAGACCACTAAAGTTATATTGTGACAATAACTCAACAGATTTATATTCCAGTAACAACAGGAGCTCAACTAAGTCAAAATACATTGACATAAGTTCCTGGTTGTGAAGGATACAATTCAGAGTGGACACGTGTCAATAAGAGCACATTGGGACAAACTCCATAATTGCGGATCCGCTTACTAAAGTATTACAACCCAAGGTCTTTCATGAGCACATTGCTCATATGGGTGTTGTATTTCTTAAGGATATTTGGTTTCAGTGGGAGTTTGTATTTTGGGTGCATTAGACACATTTATTGTCTTTTTGGATACAGTTTAAAGTTAAAGTTATTTACAGCTGTATGGTTTCAAGTTTATTATTTCTGAACTCGTTTGAGGATGATCTCACTAAAGTTGGACCAGTTGGAAATAGGCATGTTGAATATCACATTACATGTAATTTCCATGCTACACATCCATACTTGATCAATGTCATTCAGTTATGTCGATATACGTGACCATTGATAGGTTTAATTACGATTAATGTAGCGAAAGCCGCTTTGATCCTATGTTGATATAATTGATGGACCGGATTATTTGGGGATGCATTTAGTAATGATAACAAAATTCTAAGTACTCATAAAGTTATGATTGATACACAATTGTAAGGTTACACATATAGCCCAAGTGGGAGATTGTAAGGATTTTAATCAATCGTGTGGGCTTATATGTGAATTATTGTGTATTGAATAAAAGACTATCAATTTTGGTTAAGCCCAATTAAAGTGATCTAATAAGGATTATATATATATATCGGGATTTAATGCATCTAATTAATGTATAGGCTTTTATGTGTAGATACCAGGCTATTACCTAATTCGTGATGGGCCAAATTAGGTTAACTGGCAATTCAGTATATAAAGTCGGTTATGGTCCCTGAATCAGACGTACTGTTCATTCTGTCTGATATCCCATCATCAGAGAGAAAATAAGGACTACGTATTGATTTAGAAGATCCAACCAACCGAATCGTTCATCGCGAATCATGTTTGATTAAGGTACGCTTCCGCTTCAGTTATTCATTCTTGATAATTCAGTATGATGATTTTGGATCCTGGATAAATTATTATCTATTGATAAATTTACTAACATATAGATCCTAACCTTAAAAGTATAACTAACCTGCTCGAGAAGCAGTTTTGGACGGGAAATTAGATCAGTATAGGTAGGCCTAAATATTTGAGGGTTTGAAGTTCCTAAACTATACTTTTGGTTAAAAGAGTTTTAGTCAACGAGTATAAGTCAATACTAGCTGCATAATAATATTTTTATTCTTTTCTTCATAGCCTTGGTGACTAGAGCAATTATGTTTTATAAACTTAGAGGTTAGAACTTTGAACACTGAGGGTGTGAAACTGGGAACTGCTTATCACCAAACTATTTATGCAGGCTTGTATCTGATTACGACTGTCTTGTATGGAAAATACAATATATTAATATTTAGAAATCACATAAGTAGAGGAAACCTCGAGATTGGAGATAAGAGTATAAGGAAGTGATCATACATAAGGGTTAGAAGAAAAAGAAAAAGAAATCATTGTTTAACTACATGAGATCTAGATTTGCACATTACGAGTCACACTATGTTAGGTATGTTTTTATATGAGTATGCGTTTGAGAATGGACATCCACACACACGCGCGCGCATAAAGTTGAGCATTGGATAAATAGAAATAATTTTATTGTGTTGTTCAGTAGAAAATACATAGTAGAAATATACCCTAAGCTAAAGTTAGATGAGCCACAATGAACCTAAGCTAGAAGGATAGTCCTGAAGGATTGGAAAACCCCTATAAGTTGTGGCAAAAAACAAAAGTGCATGGGTCAAAAGAACGACCATCTGCTATCTCGTAGGAGAGACAAGAAAATACCCAATAGCCAATTTGTAACTAGGGACATAAATGACAAACTTATACAACCAATAATGTATGAACTACACTACTTGCTCAGTGCTTGAAGGGGTATAACTTTCCGTTCGGGGGAGTGCAGAAAAGATTTTTAAGATGAAAAAAGGGGTTTATAAATAGTAGGGACCTTGTGGCATAAGTAAATTGTGGGAAATAGTTCTGCTTGTGGGGGAGAGATTGGTCAGGGAGCTAATGTCATGTAGTGTAATATTAAGGGGGCAAAGGAAAAAAATAAATGTGTTGTACTTAGCAGACAAAAAACTTAATGCAATTGAAAAAAGAAAAGGGACAAAAGGAGGATTTTGGGCTTAAAGTTACAGAAAGTTGGGAATACCCGCTCTCACAAACCTTTCTTTGGAACGTGCATAAGTGACCAAATGCTTCAGCCATTTTTGGAAGAATGATTCTAACATTGGTCATGTCCTGATACGGCTTTCGGAGCAAATAGGACCCATGGCCATTGAAGTTGAGAAAGGAAGAGAGTGCGTAGTTGGGAATATTTAGGCTTGAGAAACCCTTCCCATGACATCTTTGTTAGTAAAAGCAAGGCACAAATAAAGATGGCCAGTGTCGGGGCTCAGAGGGAAAATATAGTTGGCGGTAATGAATGGCTCTTCCAAAAAATCTTGGGAATCTTTGAAAATATGGACATTTGATAAAGCCATTATCAGAAATACATAGTCAGGAACAATGAGACTTTGGGAAGGAGATTAGGTATGTGGGGAGATGTTTTTGGAAAAGTGATTAAGGAAATCCTCTTTTATAAGATACGATGGACCATGTGGTCATGCACAAATGGAAGACTAAAAGGCGCCCTTTGGCGGTTGAAATTCAAAATTGTATGTGGTTAAATTCTGGAGTTGTGTTTCATGATTGAAACGCCAAGTGATGCATACGTAACGGTGATAGCGTACCATGGGTTTAAGAGCATTTGATGTAGTCACGGTTGAAGGAAGTTGAAAAGACAACTAGGGTAATAAAATAAACAAAGGAATCTTAGCCTTTATTACTAATTAATACGATTAAGTTAATGATTAAAACATTAATTATGTCGTATTGGTGATAATTTTTGACACACAAAATCGTCCAAAAATAAAGGTAAAGGTAATGAAATCAATTGGAAATCAAAGTAATCAACATTGGTCAATATGTCACCTGGCACAGAGGATATATAAGCTAATTAAGGCGAACATGGTGAGGCGGAATTCTCCCAACCAGACAAAGAAAGCAAAAATGAGCAGAAGTGTTTTGGCGAGATTTCATCAGCAAATATCCCAGAAGAAGATGAGAACATGGAGCGAAATTGATAACGTATTCGAGCATTTTATTACTCATGATCATCCATAATTACCTATGATTGATAGTTATAAGGAAAGGAAGATACCAGCTGAATCGTGGAAGACGGTTATTGAGAAAGTGCAAGTAATTGGATCATTAAAGAGAATGTGACGATTACAAAATCTCAGATATTTGGTTACGATGTGTATAAAAGCAGAAAAGTAAGACATTTAGAAAGACCAATAAATCAACTCAAATAGAGAATGTAATTTATTTATCGTTATTTACTTTTGCACGAAAATGCATTTAATGTAGGGAGATATTAGAAAATATAAGTAAAATTGCAATTTTAAGGTATATTAAGGCAAAATATATTACCACCACAAATTATACAAAATACACCACATTATATTTACACCACTAATAAAATATTTTTTTTTATAATTACACTATACTACAAATACAAATATACCCCTTATCTAATTTTGAAAAAGCACAAAGTGAAAGAATTTGTACACTGTCTGCGATTTTTATAATCCCGAAATTGTACGGGTCACACAAGTAATAAAGTGGACTTAGAGTCCGAATATCGATCCCACGAGGATTGAGTAAACTTACGTTCTATACTAATAACCTTAATTGGAACAAGAGATTTGATTTGATTGAATTTAAGATTTTAAATAAAACAAACTATCAAACTAAAATAAATGAAGAATTCAAATTATGATTTTCTTAAGTGATGTCTAAAGATGTCGGGACATTCGATTTTACATAAGTCAATACTATTAATTACAATCTTCAAGTTTTACTCCTATCTATGTGTTCGATCGAATTCACGTTTGCATATGAAATTCCTCTCTCGAATTTATATCAACTCTACCTACTTAGTCGATCGTGTTAACGAACAGTTGATTGTAATGACTAAGTGCATGGAACGCAAGAATTCATGTAGTGATCGCAATAATAATGAACATATATGTCTATCGTTCATCCAATTACCGTATTTTATCTCAAGATCAAAGTGTTAGCTCACCTATCGAATTATGAAAACACTCGTGACATCGTGAACAAGTGATCAATTCATTCACTCATTAAACACGAAGATAAAATCAACACATGTAAAATATATGTAAAACTCAAATCCTGAAATCAATAGCATCAAACTTATGCTACATTAAATATCCAAACTAAATATTTAGCTACTCATCAAAAAATAATTAAAAGCACAATAATTAATTATAAACATGTTTAGCATATCATATTAACAAAGAGAAAAGAAACTCTTGCATCAAGGAATTCTTCCATGTTGATAATCTTCAATCCTCTCCCTTTGCCTTCAATTTCCTTCCATGAATTTGAAATTAAGAACGTGAGATTTTGATATTTTTAAACTCTGCAAAGGTCCCCTAATTCGTATATGAGAAGTGGTATTTATAGATTATTGAAGAAATAGGCTTTTGGCACAGGAAATCACATGTGGGCCTGAATTCACGTTGGGCCGAAAAGCTGCGCGGCCGCGCAGGCCTAAGTTTGTGGCTGCGCAATTATCTCAAAACAGTTTTTGCTTATTTTGCGTTTGTCACGCGGCCACGCCTCTTACATCTGGTGGCCGTGCAGTACAAAATGTTCCAGTGCACTTTCATCTTTCAGAAGTGTATAATTAGGTTCCTATCTTTTATTTGCACATTCGGTCCTTCAACTTCCAGTTGTTGCAATTCAATCCCCATACTTTCAAATCATTCTTCCAACTTCAATCTGTCTTCAATTAAGCATTCCAACTTTGATTTCAAGCACTTTGCATCTCTTGTATGTCTCGATTGACAACTTCATCATCCATTTGTCCATTTTAGCTCCTTTTATCATCGAAATTGTCTTTATTTCATTTAATGACTCAATTCACGTGATTATGAGATATATTCTGCAATGTAAAAAAATAACAAACAATTATGTAGAAACTTTCAGAAACTTTGCTATGATTTCAAAGCTTCCAACAATGAAGGTGAATATAAGGCCCTCATAGTAGGACTCAAGGTAGCCAAAGAAATGAGCATGACTCATATTGTCGTCCTAACGACTCCTAGCTTGAGGTCAACCAGTTAAAAGAAGTCTATCAGATCAAGAACGAGCACAATGCTCGATACTTGAAGACAGTACAGAAAGAGCTTGACTTATTCACAAATTCAAGCGTGAAGCAGGTTCCAAGGAATCAAAATAGTCATGCAGACACATTAAATAAGTTAGCCACTAGTGATGGGGTGGACAAACTCGATAGTATTCCAGTAGTGAAACTCCAGTACAAAAATTTCCATATCATTTGGCTTCATTGTGTAAATCATTCATGGGGTGAAACTATTATGACTGTGTGCTACTTTAAATGGTGATACACCATATAAGAAATGGTATGAAAAATGTGCTGATTATTCTATACTTATAACTTTTGGTTATATTGCATTTTCTCATCAAAGTGAGGGAAAAGTTGAACTTAGAGTTATAAAATGTGTCTTTCTAGGATATCCTAAAGGTTTTAAAGGGTATAGGTTGTGGGATAGAAGCCAAAATGGTGTGAGAATGATTAATAGTAGGAGTCTGAAATACCATGTCTAGAGAAAGAAGAACGACGAGAGATATGTGGAGATGAACCCTCCCTTGAGGTGGAGAGTGTTAGAGTCCAAGCAGTAAGCAACATCTTTTTCGATACTGTATTCCAACAAATAAAATTCAGATAACCATTCTTTCCTAAAACTCCTATTATCATTTCCCATCAATCTTCTAGGGAAGTTACCGTGACTTCTGTTTCAATTGGAAAAAGCGAAGCTTGATTGATGAGCGGCGGAGCAGGGACGAAGTCGAGTCAAAAGGAAGAATTTTGCAATTGTTCAAAACCACTAATAGGACTTGGGAAATAGGAAGGAAGCTGGGTATTGCGGTTGTAATGAATCTAGAATGGTCGAGTGGAATAAACTCATGGAATAAATCAGATTTGGGGTTCAATTTGGGCTGTAATGACGGAGTCGGTGCAGGGACTTGGATTACAATTTGGGCCTAGAATAAAATTCCATTTTTGGCCCATTTCCATAATCATATTTAGTTGAGGAAATTACACCTACACCTGTATTTTAAAAACCAAATTCAAAAATGTGGCCAAACTTGTATAATTTCAATTCTCAGGTGGTAATTAAAATTTTAATAACAATAATAATAATAACATAATTTTTTATTTAAACTAATCACTCAAACAACAAGTCCAAACCCTAAACTTCAGCCCCCTCTTTCTGTCTTCTACATCTTCTTCTCTCTCAAACCACAGGCACACCACGTTACCACCAGAAGCAGTTCGTCGCAACCTCATTTCAGACCCTAACTCGTCTGCCCCATCTTCTCCCCCAAACCACAAGTTCACCATCGAAAGCAGTTCGTTGCGGCATTTGCATCTCTCACAGATGGGTGCTTCTGCACGCAGATATTTAAGGTGATTTAATAGTTTGGGTCACAGGCGGTCGCGATGGTGAGATGGTGCTGTGGTCATCTGCTTCTCTCCACCGATGGGCGCTTCTGCACGCGGATCTTTAAGGTGATTTAATAGTTCAGGTCACAGGTGGTCACGATGGTAAGATGGTGTTGTGGTGTTGCGATGGTGGGTGGTGCTGTGGTGTTTCGATGGTGGGTGGTCTTGTGGTGTTGCGATGCTGGGTGCGGTGGTGTTGTGGTGCTGCTATGGTGGGTACGTTGGTGTCGTGTGGTTGAAGTGTTGTGGTGCTGCCGTGTGGTTGCAGTGGTGCAGTGGTTGCGATGATGATGGTGGTTGGTGGTGGTGTGATGTTTGGGTTTGCACTGTGGCGTTGGAATTTTGGCATTGGAATTTGGAGTTGGGGTTAGGGTTGGGTTTTGCTGGTGATGATGGGAGGTTGGGGATGCTGTGGCGACGGCAACACCGTGGTAGTGGTGGCGGCGTTGAGATGGTGTTAGTGGCAGAGTGTTGATTATGTGACCTGAAAATAGTAATTGGTAATTGTGTTGATTATGTGACCTGAAAACAGTAATGGATAATTGTTGATACATGTGACTTCACATGACCTCCTGATTTGATAAGTTGTGACTTTGAGATTAATTAAAAATTGTTAATGTGATCTAAAAATAAATTGATTTGTGACCTAATATTTTGATCGTTTGTGACCCTAAAATAATTTGTGACTTAACAAATGGTGGCTGTGACCTAAAAAATAATGATTGTGACTTAAAATATTGTATTTTGTGACCTGTGATTTTAAAATGTTGTGACCTTAATATTTATAATTAATAAAATATTTTTAATTATATTTTAATTAATTAATCTAAATTACAACCTGATTTTTGAAATTACACAAGTTTCATCTTAATTTTGAAATTTGCATTTATAATTACCTTATATATGTATTTTTCCCTATTTAGTTTCTGGGCTTGTCTGGTCAGTTGGAAATTGAACATTCAAACAGCCTTTTTAAAAAATAAAAAATAAATCTGAAAATTTGACGAAATCTAGCACGAGCCGTGAGCGGCCAACCGAGCTCGCCATAGCCTACATCCGTCCATGTTTACAACTTTTCATTACATATTTCATCAATTTTTATTAAAATCTACCAAAAATTTGATTTTAATCTCCACCTAATAGGAGGGTAATTTTTGTTAATATAGGGTAAATATTAATAAGATTAAAGAGGGTATATATTTTGGCCTTTTGTGTGAAAAGTAGGTATTGGGGCTAATTTCCTTTAGGAATCCAGATCCAGTAATCTCAGGCAGCATTGACACAAAACTATATATAAACTTTGTCAATATTAATATTACTCTGCAAAATTGAAATCATCAGCAGAAATGGCCAAGAAAATAAGTTTCTTTTTAACCTATATTGTTATTTTCTAATATTTGATATTTACAATTGCAACTACATTGCCAACTATTGAAATATATAAAGACAACATTAGTATAATAAATACAAGAGATAGTGTCAAAGACTAGTTTATAGTTATTACCACCCAACTAATATGACTCGTAATGGACCTCAAGACTAGCTTCGTTAGCTTCGATACATACACGTATATTTATTTATATGCCCGTATCTTGAACCATATTATTTAAAAATCTAAAGTTCTTTAAGATAGAAAATACACTATTAATTAGCTTCTGATTAGAGGCTGATTTTTGTTTATAAACAAAAAATTTAAGCCCCTGTTCTCTTTGCTGTTTTGAGGTCGTTTTCTATTTTTATTTTCGAAAATGCTAAAAACGCGTTCTCTTTACCATTTTCGAAAACGCATTTTGGAAAGAAAAAAAAATTGTACACAAAACGGAAAATGCCCGAAACATCGTTTTGAGCGTTTTGTGTGTATTTCGACAAAAAATGTCCAAAACGCGGAAAACGCGTTTTGGGATTTTTATTTTTTTTATAGAATTATCTTAACTTAGAACTAAGCTTAATATAAAGTTTTTATTTTTTTATTATTTTTTTAGAATTATCCTAACTTGGAACTAAGCCTAAATAAAGAATTTTTTTTTTTTTTTTTTTGAGAATTATCCTAAATTGGGACTTAGTTTAAATAAAGTTTTATTCAATTCAATATCAACATTACAAAAAAAAAAAAAAAAAAAAAAATTAAATGAGAATTCTTGTTGTTATATTTCAAAAAATGTAATGATAAATGGACTCTGGTGGTTTTGAAAGAACTTGCATTTTCTGGATTTTAATAGAAGTAGAGTTTTCTCAAGTCCCGAACCTGACCAAGCTGTGTTAATATAGACTCTTAATGCTCACATTAGTGTGTTGCATGTAACCATATTTTTAGTGTATTGTGAAAGGAAATTTGAGTTGGAGTTAGTAGTATTCTGCAAGCAAATTAATTAAAAATAGTTTAAATAGTGTTCTGTAAAATTTCAAACAGAACTTGTTTTCCAGCTTTTCATTTTCAAAAACAGTTTTCAGAAATGACAAACCAAACGCGTTTTCAGTAAATTTGAAAACAAAAATGAAAACACAAAACACAAAACATTTTCGAAAATGAAAATACAAAATAAAATACAAACAGAACGCCACCTAAGCTTTTTGAATTAAAATTTATAGTTAAAAGATGATTTAAAAAATGTAAGTAGTTAAAAAGTGATTTTAAAAAATATGAAGTTTATAAACAAGTTTACCAATCACAATATTAATGTCTATCTATAAAACGTCACATTGTGTAATAATTAAGAAAATACATTAATTTTCATAAATATGTGATGTCTAAGCCTATTTTTTGGCTATATTTATAAAATATTTATAAACGATCAAATTACTTTTCATTCACATATTATGAGAGATTCAAAATACTAATTTAGTAATTTCTAACTACTTATGATTTAAATCATTTATAAACATTTTTTCAACCCACCATGTTGCGGGAACAACCTACAAATACAGACGATGTACAAATTTTCATAAACAAGCCTTCGTTTGGTAAATAATTTGTTTATAAAAACAATATATTTTTTCAAATCACTTTCCAAACACATATTTTTCCTCGAAAATATTATATTCTTTCTCTGTGTGTGTGTGTGTGTGTGTGTGTGTGTGTGTGTGTGTGGAGCCTATTGTAATTAAGGACATGTTTGCACTCGAGAGTTTTTCTAACTTTTCTCTTAAAATCATTTTTAATCACCTATTTCAATAGGATTTATCACTTTTTACATTTTTCAATCACTTTTTAACTATACATTCCTCCAAAAAAAAAATTCCCATTTTATTACCAAACAGGCTTTAAGAATAAGAATCTATACTTACTATATTTTAAAGTGAAAAAGTGTTCACCATCCATTGACCGCATTTTCCCGCCCAGATCCTTTTTCTGTATATTTTTACAACCAGGAAAAAAGGGTTTATATTATTATTGAAATTGAAATCATCCTATTTTCGTGTTTCCCAAGCAGCTCATATCCGTTTCCCCAGATGAAAAGATTGAAAAGAACATGCGAGAGAGAGAGAGAGAGAGATGAATACCAACAACCCAAAGACAACAAATAGCGACGGGTAAAGAAAATACAATTAGAGATGGATTTTTTCCTTTTCCTAATCGACACAGCTCTTGGACGGTGATGCCCAACCATGGCCACACCGGCCCATCGCGCACGTCCACACGGTCTTCTTCCATGGAGTATGTCTATAGACTAAATCCCAGTTGCGCCTCCGACTGTTGTGTTCTTGAACGATTTACTTCAATTTTATTTTTTTTTCCAGTTTGAGAGCACCACATCGCTGTAAGGATTTTAATCAATCGTGTGGGCTTATATGTGAATTATTGTGTATTAAATAAAATGCTATCAAATTTGGTTAAGCCCATTTAAAGTGATCTAATAAGGATTTTATATAGGGACGTTTGCATAAATACCTATCTTTTTGTATCATAATTGAAATTTACTACATTTTTAAAAAAATTGAAAAATACTTCAATTTTTTTTCTTTTTGTAAAAATATTGTTTTCATTAAGTATCATGTTGTGATACTTTCAAAGTATCTTATGATACTTTTAAAGTATCATAACATGATACTTATGATACTTTCAAAATTTTGTGATGAGATCCCAGTCGGGGAATCTCGTCGAACACGCGGAATAACGACAATTAAAACCTAGGAAAGATCTAAATCAGAACTGACACAAGACAAACAACGAAAATAAGGATAGAACGACGGTAAAACCTTGACCCGACAATCACGACGCAATTTATGGCGATGCGGATTGAAGAACCAAGATTGGTGAACGCCACAAGGACTTGTCAATTTCCTTGATAAGTTTCGAATTCGGAAACGCCAAAAATATTCTTGCGAATATTTGATAAGTTTGCTGGAAGAACGCCAGAAAGATCGGATCTTTGATAAGTTCAAGAAAAAGGGAATAAACTCAACCTCTCAATTTTGGAGAATCTTCTCACAAATTTTATTAATCAAACTCAACTTAACTGTCTTTACAATGAATTGAAAAGGCGTATAAATAAGCAAAATAACCTAGCATCTAATTTACTCAAAATAGAATTCTAATTAGACTAAAATTCTAAAATAGGAAAATAACCTAAAATAATAAAAGGAAACGAAATAATTGGCAAAATCCGGAATCCTGAATTACGGTCGTGAATATATAGCTTACGGCCGTAACGAACATTCTGTCTCAAATTTCAATCAGGTGTTACGGCCGTGATCAATATGTTACGGCCGTAAAAGATTTCAATTTCAGTTTTACGGCCGTGAGAAACTTTTTACGGTCGTAATCAGCGTTCTGCCTGTTTCTGCCTTAAGAATGTTACGGCCGTAAAAATGAAGGTTACGGCCGTAAATCAAGTTCTGCCTTATTGTTTGATTTCCTGCCTAGGCTCAATCATTTCGCCTTCTCGGCTTGACCCCAACACGGAACTTGCTCCGTTTTGCACGTAGATCACTATCATATTGCCGATGGCTCGACTTCGCCCTTCGATGCCTGGTCCGGATCACATCATTTTGGTATCATAATTTGAAACTTTATCAAATGTTTATGATACTTTGGACGAAATTGCAGTATCACAACTTGAAACTTCACACTATTTCTTATGATACTTTACTCAGTACTTCTCTTCACACCAACGGCTGGTAGCCTTGAGCACCAGCATCTCCATTTCTCCATAACGCACAGCAGCAACCATCTCTCTCTCTCTCTCTCTCTCTCTCTCTCTCTCTCACACACACACACACACACACCCCCTGAACCAACCTCTCTAACACACAACAGCCACGCACAACTCCTCCTCTCCTCTCACCAGCCGCAACCAGCACAGCAACCGCAACCTTCACTCCAGCCAACAACACTCTCAGCCCACACACAGTTCCAGCTCCATCACCAAGCACCCGCACTCGTCAGCAACATGCAATTCATTGAACATCGACAACCTCTTCACTTCTTGGCTCAGCCATTGATGCGTGTCGCGATGCACCAAGAATTAATTAAATTTCCTTACTTGGCAAAACTCAATTTTAAATGTGATAGCGGAAGCAAGAGTCGATCCCACAAGGAACGGGAACTAATTTAATGCCATGTCAATTAGAATTATAAGGGGGGTTTTGAGTTGAAAATTGCAATTAATCTAAATAATCAAATAAAGATGTAAAATAGCTGGAATAAAAATCAAATAATAAAGAATCCTAGTTCTCAGGTTCGGTTGTGCCCTATCATAATATTGTCATTCCTCAAGCAACGCATGTACTATTTCCTTTGTTTTATTTATCACCCGGAATAATCAAAAAGCTCTAATTAATCCAATTCTTCCTTAATAATAATCAATTAGAATTAGTTCTCCAATCAATTTAGAGTGAATGAACAACCTAGAATAAGCTCCCTAGATTTAATTCATTAACTATGTGAAAACAAGAAGAATTAGGTGAACTAAATTATCAATTACATATGCTCGAATTGATTAATCTAGATTGGATTTTCATATGGAAATATAAAATTACCAATTGCTACTATGATTTAGATAACAAGACAAATACGAATCCAATTACCCAAATTAGCAAACATCAACACAATAATTAAAAGACAAGGCCTTAATCAATTAATAAATTGTCTTGACGAAATTAATGTTCATGAGAAATCCAATAAATAAAACATAAAAACAAGAACTACGTTACGAGTTTGAGGAATGAATAATAAAATAATATGAACACAACTTCCCCCTTGAACTAGGTTGAGAAGACTAGCCACGCATTGCCATGAAGAATTCCCCAAAAGTATTGTCTTGATTCACCTTGATTTTGCCCGGAATTTCTTCTCTTCAAACCTTGATATTGGTGGCTCTCAAAAATAATTCTCTCTTCTTGTCATGAACTTCCCTATTTATAACTTCAATTTTCGTGCCCTAACTTTGGGAGCAAGAAATCCAAAATTATGGAAATAAGGAAATTTTTGACTTTAAGATTTACGGCCGTAACTATTCTTTTACGGCCGTAATTCAGTTACTGCATATTTTCCAAAGTTGACATTACGGCCGTGACACTTCCATTTACGGCCGTGACATATCCATTTACGGCCGTGACACACCCCTTTACGGCCGTAATTGTGTCTCTGCATATTTTTTTGCACAATGACATGAAAACGTTTACGGCCGTGAGTATATATATTTACGGCCGTAACGTATTTGCACCCAAGGTCCTCAATCTTCAATTTTAAGCGTATTTTGGTCCTTTTTTTCTTCTTTTCTCTTCTTTTAGGATCCTATACAACATGAAACACAACACGCATTAATAATACTTAGATAGAATCCCATTATGACTTATTCAAGGATATAAGTGCATAAAATAAAAGTAAATATCACACTTATCAGCCCTCACGGACGGTGGTGATTTGTTGGTTGTGCAGCATCAGCGAAGAAGACGAGCGGCAGCATCCGTAGGGAAGAAGACGAGCGACAGCAGTTTCATCAACGAAGACGAGCGGCATCAGCAGCGGCGATGGTTGTGCAGTGGTATGGAAGAACTTAATTTTCAGTTTTTATTTCCTAAACAGTATAAATCATTTTAGTGTTGATTTCGTAGTATACAGTGCAATTTTCCCTTTTATATATCAAGTTTTAATGCATCTAATTAATGTATGGGCTTTTATGTGTAGATACCAGGCCATTACCTAATTCATGATGGGCCGAATTAGGTTAACGACAATTCAGTATATAAAGTCAGTTATAGTCCCTGAATCCTACGTACTGTTCATTCTGTCTGACATCCCATCATCAGAGAGAAAATAAAGATTACGTATTGATTCGGAAGATCCAACCGTCGAATCGTTTATCGTGAATCATGTTTGATTAAGGTACGCTTCCGCTTCAGTTATTTGATTCTTGATAATTCAGCGTGATGATTTTTTGGATTATAGATAAACATTTATAACAATCACCTCCTCGCCATAACCAATACCAGGTGTGCATATTCCATTTGCCTCTATTTCTACATGTCAGGGGAGTTAATTTTTTGTTCCCTTTTCTACTTTCATCTGTCGATTGTGCTGTTTTTATTTTTTTATTTTTAAATTAAATGTCATTAACGTCAAATATCAGATTGATTTTACGTTGCATTTAATTTTCCCATACCGACTCTTGGATTTCGGCATGACATATTACTGATTATTATTGTGCCTTTCCTTACATGCCTTCTCATCGCTGGTGGAGGGAGTGGTAAGTGAGGCTGCTGTGAAGGAATCGACGAGTGATGAGGTTTGATCCGTTGATCTAGCCAACGGTGATGGTGCGAAGCAATTGGATGTGAACATATCACTAGAGGCGAAGGCGAAGGTAAGCCTTTGATTTTTCCAATAACTATTGGACGATTTTTTTTCTCTGCACATGCTTTGACTCAATTTAGCTGCTATTTTTCTTTCTTTTTAGCGAATTTTTATTTATATTCATTATTTTCTACTTTTTTATCGTGGATGTAGGTGCTTCTATAACTACTGTGGAGAAAGCCAAACTCAATGGACATCAGGGAATCCAGGAAAGAAGGGGCAACTGAAATCACATCCTAGGGATGCATGGGGAAACTTCTTTCTCAGTCCTCGCAGTTAGATTGACACTCTTCACTCAGTTTCATCACTTACATCTGTAAACCTTTTTTTCTATGGTAACAAGTTATTACAATAATAGTGGCTATACATCTAAAGAAAATATTCAAAATGCATATATTTGAATTTCATTTCTTGCTCTGATTTGTGTTGCTGCAGGCCGATATACGAAGCGTCACATAAGTCTAACCTTAACCATTTGAACAACTTATAACGATTCTTTCTTATAGTAAATGTCAAGAACTCTTGTGAAAGTTGGATTGCAGTGATTTTCCCCAAACTTATTGGTAGTCCATACATGAAAATTCAAAAAGTTTTCTTACGGTTCCCGAACTTGATTTAGTAGAATTATTAAGCATCTCTATACTATTGATCCATTTCAGATTCTTTTTAAAATTTGGACAATGATGTTTTAAGAAACAAATGTGGCTTCCATATATCTTAGATGATCTTTCAACTTTTAAATTGTGATGCTATGGCAGAGATAATACCAAAGAGTTCAATATTTCATGATATTTTTCCTTTCTGATCAAATTGCCTCCAAGTAGTTAAGCACTTAAATTGTTCTCCTCGGTATTGAAGAGGTTTCCTTTAGCTTCAATGGAGGAAAGGATTCAACTGTGAGTTCTCTTAAGTATATGTCCTCTTTCCCCAAACTTTCAATGTCATTTTATTGCTAATGTTAAGAAAGTTCTAATCGTTGAAAATTCTACTTTTGTAGGTTCTGTTGCACCGGCTGAGGGCAGGCTATTATTTGTATAATTTAGACAAGATAATTCTACTTATGATCCTGATGATTGTGAAATCACATTTCTAATTCGAGTAATTTATTTTGAGAGTCCATCGGCATTTCCAGAAATCAATTCATTCACTTATGACACAGCCATTTTATATGTGAGAATATGTATTTCTGATGTTGTTTCTTTCTAGTCATCTCTTTTCTTTTTCAAATGTGTTTTTTTTTTTTTTTTTGTATTCAAAGTTTTACCTATGCTTCCCCACCCCCCACCCCCCAAACAACTCACCGCTTGCTGTCTTTGACATCTTACTTGCGATTGGTTTTAGAGTCTAATAGATGAACTTTAACAATTTCAAATTGCAAATGGACATCATTCGCCTAGATTTCAAGTCAAGTCTGGAGGCTCTTTTAAAAGCTATGCCTATTAGAGCTATTTTCTTGGTGTCCGAAATGGAGATCCTACTGCAGTATTTTAGTTTACTTTTTGAATGTCTATACCTTGCGTGTTGACTTCAATTTCAGCATAATTATGTTCATGAACAAGTGCCTGAGAGTTCGCTATTTACATCTGATATCAATTTTACATATAGGACAACAGCAATTCTCTCCTAGATCGCTTTGATGGCCACCTTTCATGATAGTGAATCGAATTCTTGATTGGTCATAGAGGTTCCACACATCAAACTTGCATGTTACTTCATAATCGCAAATGAAGATTGGCATTTGAGAGTGTAGTATGCATTTATTATTTAACAAAATGCATGTTCCTAATGCAGTGTCCAATAATTTGAGTTTAATATAAAACCTTTGGTATTATTATTTAAGTTATCCAAAAGTATGACATCTCATCTAAAAATGACCATTGGCAAGGTAGCCAAAGCTCCAAAAATTGGAAACGTCAACTTTGTTTGTATATTTGAGGGCTGCTGACTTTACATCTCTACACATTGTTAGAGAGAGACATTTAGTGGCCCAAACATATTTTTATTTGGTTTTGATTTAATTCTCATGGCTATAGGTTAGTTGATTGTTATACTTTTCTTACTTGGCTTGTACTTTGCATCAATATAAAGGTTTAACCTTTATATATTTGAGGGCTGCTGACTTTACATCTCTACACATTGTTAGAGAGAGACATTTAGTGGCCCAAACATATTTTTATTTGGTTTTGATTTAATTCTCATGGCTATAGGTTAGTTGATTTTTATACTTTTCTTACTTGGCTTGTACTTTGCATCAATATAAAGATTTAACCTTTCATCTTACAGAGCTATATTCCTCTTGACTTGTAAGGTTTAATACTACAGCCTTTATGATCAAGGGCAAGTCTTCACTCAAATGGTTTGAAATTTTTGAATGGGAATATTGAAAAATCTTGATTGTATAGTACATGTCTCTTTGTAGTTATTTGAGAAGATCATATATTTTGGATTAGCTTTCTCTTTTTTCTAATTTGGATGTTGGTGTCAATTGTCATGAAGTTTCTAGGTCATAATCTTTTCTTCGACTCATTTGGAGCTTCTTGAATTGATTGGCGTGAAATTTGTGTTTATGTAGATTTATTAACTTTTTGCAATTATACTTCAATGGTAGCATTCATGACACTTCCTAATGCTTTATTGTCCATTGGCAACTTCAATAAAGCATTAACTGGAACGAAGAGAAACAAAAGACAGAAGAATTCATATGCAATATAGGTTTTTAAGAGCTATATATGTTAGGTCAAGCAAGGTATAGTTGAAGTAATATTTTGTTTATGTTGTGCTTATTTAAATTTCAATTTCTTTGTTGTAGTAGTTAGTTGGACTATGCTAGATTTGTGAATACAAATTAACAAGTGATCTCTCATGTTTAATTGATGAGCCAAATTTCAAAACATATTGAAGCAACAATCAGTTTTGTTACTTTTTATTGATTTCTGTTGATCAAGTAGTTGATCTAACAAATGATGATTACTACATGTTTTGTTTTGATTGTTTTTTGAAATTGTTGAACTTATTCGACTATTTTGCACTTTTTGGATTATTATATTGAATGACCATTTGGTTGTTAAATTTATATATTTAAATTGAAAATAATTTTCTCATAGGAAACAGAAAATAAGAAACAGGTTCATTGGTATTTAAGCTGGATTCCATCGTGGTTGATGTCGAATTGGCAATTTGTTATGCTAAATTGGTAATTTAGTAGTTGAAATACAAGTTCAGTAAATTGAGATTACGACAAGTGCCAAAATCAATTATCATGAAATTGCTTTTGATTATTTTGAAAGATCAAGAATATAACTAATTATATTTGCATCAAAAATATTATTTCTCGCTCTAAAGTTAATGTACGTATTTTGTTTTCATCATAACATCTCTCCTATTCAAACTTTTTTTCTCTTTTAATTACTGTAAAGTCACTCGTGCATGTTGAATTGTTATTCAAGAAATTTTCTAAAAAGAAAATGATAAAAAATTTGATTCAATATGACTGAAAAACATGAAACTAATCAATTTATAATAAAATTCAATCGCCCTATTGGGAACCAAAATTAAAAGTTCTGGAAAGATCAAATATTTTTACTCAATAGATCATTTTATTAGTTTGTGTAATGGAACTAGATTGATCAATACAAGACTTGAAAAGTACGTGCTTAAAGTAAAAATACTTGTTAGAAGCAATGCTGGTGATATCGTTCTCATTTCAAGAATGTCGTTGACTCTATCAGACCTTTGATTGTCTTTTAAATTCACAAAAACTAAGAAGGCAATATCTTGCAATTGTGATGTATGCAATGACCATTAACAAAAGTCAGGGAAAACCGTTTTCTCAGGTTGAATTGTATTTGAAAAGGCCAGTTTTTAATCATAGAAAATTATATCTTACTGTTTCTAGAGCGACAAGTTGTGATGGACTTAAGATTTTAATTTGTGTTGAAGATAGTAGCCCAACGAATGAGATGACAAATGTCGTATATATGGAAGTTTTCAACAATTTGTAATGCTTTTTTTGTTCACAAGTTAATGATATTTCTAAAACAAATTTGTTATTTTATGTATATATTTATTTTCTTTCTTTATTATATATGTATGTATATATTGCATTTATTAAATCATGGACTCCCATATATTAATAAATCAATTGATTAAAAAGACTTGTGAAAAATAATTCATTTAACTAATCAGTCATAGTTAAAGATTATGAGGTCATGTATGTGTCATTAACTAATTGCAAAGTCATGATGTATAGATTAAAAACAATATTAAATAAAATGCCATGTAAAAAAAATGAATTATTAAACCATTCATCTTTTAATAGCGCACGCATATATATTATATAATATAAATATTGTATAAAGTGGTTTCCATGCATCGCACGAGTGAAACGCTAGTTTTAGTAGATTTTGATAAAGTTGATGTATGATTGAAAAGTTATGTATCTTATAAAGTGTGTGATTAAAATTGATGACTTTTGACTTATATTTTTACCAACTTTTAAGTAACACTAACATTTGTTTAATCCCAGTATTTTTAGTTGTGAGCTTGGATGGAATCAGTATTAATATACCGATTATGACATTTACCTGATGTTGTCCATAGACCCAATTTATTTATTTATTTATTTATTTATTTTGTGAAAGAAGAGGTACCAAGCCAAGGGCGGAGCTAGGGGTCGTCTAAAATTAAACTGACGACAAACTTATATATTAATATCATGTCTCCAATAATATGCAAACATAAAAACTAAAAAATTAGGCCGGCCGGCAAAAAAACAGCTAATCCAGCTTCAGTACTTTGTCAAGTTCACCACTCAATATCTTCCATTCTTTGCTGTTAACACCCTGCAGAAAAAGTCATGCAATTTTCACAATCCTTTTTTTTCCATCTCTCTCCATTAACATTGCTTTAAACCATCCAAAAAAGCCTAAAATCCTCCAAGAAACCTCCCTATCATGGCTGATACTTTAGGAAACTCGTTTTTCGTGTTTTTTGCCTTGTTACTATTTGCCATTACAGCATCATCTGATGATGAATCCTATGCTAAAATCCTCATAAAGTTCAAGAGCTCTCTCTCCAACACAACCATGCTGAATAACTGGATTGAACCAGTGGAAAATTTGTGCAGTGGCTACAAACCTATCTGGACAGGGTTAGTTTGTAATAATGGTATCATTACAGGTATAAAGCTTGAAAACATGGGGCTAGAGGGTATAGTCGACGTCGATTCACTCGCGGATTTGCCATTGCTGAGCCTGAGTTTGATGAACAATAACTTTTCAGGGCCATTTCCTTATAATGATTTGAAGAAACTTGTGAAGTTGAGAAGTTTGTATTTGGCTAATAACAGATTCAGTGGTGATATTCCAGATGATGCTTTTTCAGGAATGAAATCTATGAGGAAAGTTGTGCTGGGATTTAATGAACATACTGGTAAAATTCCTATGTCTTTACTGGAATTGAATAGGCTTGTGGTTTTGCAGCTTCAAAATAATCAAATTGAAGGGAGAATACCAGACTTTTGGCAGAAGAATTTGACTGTTAATTTTGCTAATAATAAACTTGAAGGTTCTATACCATCTACACTTGGTAGCCAGAATGCAAGCTCGTTTACGGGTAAGTGAGTCGTGATCAACTTTAATTCCAGTATTTATATCTTCAACATGTTACATTTTTGTAGGCTGAATTCAATTTATTTTTCCCCTTGACCTCTAATGTATGTCATTAAAAGAGAGAGATTTCGGGAACTTGTGTTCCCGTTCAAAATTCGAGAAAAAAATGTTATTTGTCAAAAATAGTAGTGAAATTATTATTGTTCAATAAAATTATACCGATTAAAGTTCATATTTTAATTTAGTCATAGTTAACAATTAATTTTAACCTTATATTTCATATGGGTCACAACTTTTCAACTACATATTTCATCAAATTTTATCAAATTTATTAAAAACCTGATTAATCTCCACGACCACGTAGAAATAATCTGTGATTGTGTAAGTGGCAGGCATGTTGTTTACAAGGCACCTAATGCAAAAGTCAAAAAATTGACCGCCAATTTCTTTAATTAACAAAATGAAAACCCCTTTTTTCTCCTTTAATTAATTACTGATGGTTCATGCATCATTTTTATTTTTATTTTTTTAATAATTGCCCCTTAATTTTTCTTATCTTAATAATCACTTGTGTATAGGGCAATCCTCTTTCCCCCCCCCCCCCCCCCCGCGTAATTCACTACCAACATATTCTTCTTTAATGCCTATAAAATATATATTTACCTTTTTTCGTTTTCTTTAATTCCTAGATCTTTATTTGTCATACTCATCTTCAATCATACATTCACAAAATAAAATATTTTACACAAAAACTCCAAATTTTCCTTAATATTTTACTCAAAAACTCAAATTTTCCTTACTTTTCAATCACACATTCTTCAAATAATCACTATTTAAAAAATCTCTTCTCTTTAAGATTGGTATCAAACAGAGGCTAAGTATCCCTACGCCAGTTTAGCTACGAGAAAAACGACATTGATGACAAAATTTGACCCGATTCTAATAAATTCACCTCTATTCGGTAAAAGTCTTTGTTAATAAATAAGAATGTTAAGTTTTCGTTGTAAAATATGTGATTGAAAAGTTGTTTGGGAAAATGTGCAGTTAAAAAGTGATTCGAGAAAATGTTTTATTTATAAACAGTTAAGTTTGAGATGAGATGGTTCTGAAACATATTTTTCTCCCTTCTCTCTTTATTATCTAATAATTATTTTTTGTATTGGACCAGGAAATATAAACCTATGTGGCAAGCCATTGGAGCCATGCAAACCAAATAAGTCTATTCCAAAAATTGCCTTCATTATAGCAGCTGTGGTGGGAATTGCATTAGCAGTCATGATAATAGCTTTTCTTATAAGCTGGCGTCGGCGATGCGCAATGCCGCTAAAATATGAGAAATCTGTCGATAATGAACATGCCGAAGAACCAACACGCAAGGGTACTGAAAACTACAAGAATAATGGTGAACAAGGAAAACTATACTTTGTGAGGAATGGTAGGGAAAGGTTTGAATTGGAAAACCTACTTAGGGCACCTGCAGAAGTATTGGGGAGTGGAAGTTTTGGCTCTTCTTATAAGGCTGAGCTTTTCAGTGGCCAACCATTGGTTGTGAGAAGGTTCCAACAAATGAACAATGTGGGAAAAGAAGAGTTCTCTGAACACATGAGAAGGCTAGGAAGGTTATCCCATCCTAATCTGCTGCCTCTCCTGGCTTTCTATTATGGAAAAGAAGAAAAGCTTTTGATCACTGATTTCATTGAATATGGTAGCTTGGCAAGTCACCTCCATGGTAAGTTAACTACCAAAGAACATATTTGGTACATAGTACTCAATAATACTGAACATTACACGATGAATAAGATTTAACTTATTTTCATTCCTTAATCACGTCAAGCGTTGTCCAGTTCAACGTTACAGATATGTCAAAAGTGAAATTACTAACGATCCTAGATATAGTATTTTCATATTGGGTTTGGAGGGGTATTTTCTATATTCCTTATTGACTCCTGACATATGCACATTTAAATTTCCTGAATAGGCAAACGAAGTCCTAACCAACCAGGTCTTGATTGGCCAACACGTTTAAAAATCATCAAAGGTGTAGCAAGGGGATTGGCCTACCTGTACAAGGAGTTGCCAAGCTTAAGTCTTCCACATGGCCATCTTAAGTCATCCAACATTCTCCTAGACAACGCATTTGAACCAGTACTATGTGATTATGCACTAACACCAGTGATCAACAAGGAGCATGCTCAGCGGTTCATGGTAGCCTACAAGTCACCTGAATCCACACAAAGTGACCATGTAACAAGGAAGACAGATGTGTGGAGTCTCGGGATTCTGATACTTGAGTTGCTCACAGGACGATTCCCAGCTAACTATCTGAAACAGGGTAGAGGACCAAATGCAGATTTGGCAACCTGGGTTAATTCTGTTGTAAGAGAAGAATGGACGGGTGAGGTATTTGATAAGGACATGAATTTAGGAAGGAACGGGGAAGGTCAAATGCTCAGGCTTCTGAAGATTGGGATGTGTTGCTGTGAATGGAATGTGGACAGAAGGTGGGATTTGAAGGAGGCTATTGAGAAAATTGAAGAATTGAAGGAAAGGGACAGTGATGATGATTATTCTTCCTATGCAAGTGAAGGAGAAATGTATTCCTCAACAGCACCAACCGATGATTGCTTCTCATTTTCTAGAGCGTGAAATTTCAGAAACTGGGAATAATGTCAACTTTTCTCAATCTCCACGGTCGCTACATGTAGATAAGTAGATTTGCAGTAGATTTCTGCAATTCCTTTTACAAGGCTTATTCATTTAATATATTTTTAAAAGACGGTGTATTTTATATGCTTATGCTGGATTGAGTCCTCTTAAGCTATTTTCTATTCATTTCTGTAATAGTACTTAGCGAAGTAAATTTAATAATTTCATCAATAAGAGACTAAGAAGTTTACAAAATAAATAACTTCTGAAAAAAGTCGAGCCAAACACAACTGGTTTGCAATTCGAAGCATTTTTTTTTTCATTTTTTCCAATGGATTTATACTAATCACATACAATGCATAAATCGATTGGAATGTTATTATAATTTATGGTACATAAATAATAAGGATAGATTAATCACTTTAAGGAAAATTTTGAAGTGTGATCAGTAGTTCATTCTGATGTTACTTAAAATTACTTTTCAGAGGGCATTAGCAACTTGGAAGTGGCAGGAACGAAAAACTTTCTGTACATACCTATAACTACTTTTCGCATCCGTGATGTTGACTTATTCTCAGCTCCCCATGCTTGATAGTGAAGAATCTGCTGATGGTGGATAACTAAAGTCCTGCAATTGTTCATAAAAATTATATCAACTGAATGTAATTGACTGTGGGAGTCAAAATACTTAATTGAATTTTGATTCTCCTGAGTTTCATCCTGTACGTAGGATGCAGCACTTCAGGAAGTGTAGTGTAGAATAAAGTAAAATCAAAAGTTTCAAGACAATGTGACGGAGTTCAAGATAAGACAGACAGAAGTTAGATAGAATTTTAATAGAGTTTAATTTATTTTATTTATTTGTTTATTTTTTTCACAGAGTTTAATTTGAATTTTAAGTATTTTAATTAGATTAGATAAGATTATTTTTTATATTTTGGTACAATTTTAAATTAGAAGTTATTCTTTCAGTATCTTGCTATATAGATAAAGGGTTTAATTATTTACAAATGTCAAATAGACAACCCTTGATTATATGAATAAATTAATTCCTTTTTTTTCCCCCCTTTGCACCCCTATCTTTTCTTAATCTTCAATTGTTCATTATCAAATATATGCTCCTGCATCACAATGTGCATAAACTTACTTTAGACACAGAAACTTGACTATGGCTTGCCAAGGGAACTGAACTGAATGGTATTGAGTTGGACTCACTATCTTCTGCAAGCTCTCTCAGTTTGTTCAGTTCTGGCAGGACAACTTTACCAAGATCTGGTCTATCTTTCCTTCTTAATTCAGAACACTTGAGTGATAATTTGGCAAAGCTTAGGGCCTCTTCATAGGGCCAACCAGGTACAACTGGATCCAGCATATCACAGAAGGTTCCTTTCTCAATTGCTCTTTCAACGTGATGAGTCAGACCCATTGGTGATTTTCCCGTAAGAAGCTGCAAGAATATGATTCCGAGGGAGTATATATCAGATTTTACACCAAGCATTCCCGTTTGCTGGTATTCTGGATCTATATAGCAGAATGTTCCAGCAGTGGATGTCATCCGATATTGAGTGACACTATCTGACACGGACGGAGGGACAAGCCTGGCCAAGCCAACATCACTAATCTTACTTACGTAGTTACGATCAAGCAGGATATTGGCGGGCTTCAGATCCCGATGTACAAGAGGCTCCGGCTTGGTCTGATGGAGGAAAAGCAGGCCAGTTCCAATTTCAGCTGCAATTCGGAACCTATGCTGCCAAGATAGAGGTGGGGTGTTTCCACGTTGGAATAAGCGGTCTTCTAAGCTTCCATGCGACATGAATTCATATACTAAGCAACCATACTCAGGGCAGGCTCCTAGAAGAAGGACCATATGGGGGTGCCTTATGCAACTTAATATTTCAACCTGGTAATACAAATGAAGATTTAACTATACAATTAAATATATATAATGCTTCACAGGGTGGAAAATTTGTACACTAATGGAATACAAGAGATCGTAGAAGAGGAAGACAATGATGCCTGCAGAGCAACATAATCAAAATAATAAGGAACAAGAGAATAGAAATCTAATATAGCTAGGTACCTAAATTAGTTTTCAATTGGACATTTTGGGAAGATCCCTTCCTGTACTTGCTTTAACTACAAAGTTGGTGATATTTAATAACAACAATTTTATCCATGCAATAAGACTAAAGTCGACATGAGTAGCTCCAAATACCTTAATCTTTTTATTTTGACAGTATAATCTTCAACTGGTTTTGACAATTCTCCCTATTAGTAAAATAGAAAAACATGTAAACAAATTTCTCATACATAATTTTTTGTGTGCTAATTTATGGCCCTGGTTTTTAATATTTCTGGTTTAAAAATCTTGTCAAATCTTTGGTAGCATGCTGCTACCACTCTGAACTACTGGTTCATAGGTGTAACTTTGTGTATGTGAATTTATCAACCACGGTTTTGTGCAGTTCATACAGCATGGACAGCATTTTTATAAATGCAAAATATGAATAATTTGAAAAAAAAAAAATGTTGTCTCTCTTGAAAGTTGAAACCTGATATTCTTTCATCTTCATTCAACAAGCCAGTTCGTCATTGGGAAATTTTACTAACCAATTTATTTGTTTTTTTTACCATGTTTATCATGTCAAAACCTATATTCATTGCATTCACATACCTCCTGCTGAAACTGTGATCTTCCATGAGTAGCGTCAGGGCGAAGAACTTTAACTGCTACAGGGGTATGGTCTAGATGACACTTGTATACCGGTCCATAACCTCCTTCACCAATCTTTCGAGATTTTGAAAAATATTCTGTTGCAGCTTCAATCTCCTCAATTGAGTATCTCCTGTACCTGACTTCTGATTGTCCTAGAGAGATTAGTACATTATCCTTCTCTTCTGATTCTTTGATTTTTAGTACTTTCATTTCTGCAGTGATTCTCTTTTGCGACTCCAGCTCCGCTATTCTTTGAGACGCTTCAGCATGCTCAAGGGCTGCCCTGGACTTGGCCGTTTCCATTTTTGCAAGTGCCACTGCAGCTTCTTCAGCTAATCTAGCCTCTTCTATCCTCCGTTGCTCTTCCATTTTCCACTGCTGCAGCTCCTTAGCCTACAATATAAAATGTGTTAGTGCGCATAAATTAAAATTAAGTTCCTAGCAAAAGAAGGTTTCTTTTCTTAAACCTTTTCTTTTGCTGAGAGAGCCTCCTTGCAGGCTGTACTATACATATCCATTGTTTGCTTGAGCTCCACTTTTAACCTTCTCATTTCAGCTTCTGCTTCCTCCTGCAAGTCATGGCGTTGAAACAAATTAAGATTCTAATTTTTCTTCATTTCTTAACTGCTAGAATTGCATGTCTATTTAAGTATAGGAACTCAAATGATAAATAATTGTCTATATTGTGAATGATCCATATAAAAGGAATTTACTGTGAAGTTTTACAAAGATAAGTTGTGTCTCCAATCATCCCATTATGTTTTCATGAAGGTTTTATATCAGAATGCATGTTTTTAATCATTTATTAAACTATTTTAAACATATATTAATGCTCATTTGTTAATTATTTGTAAACAAACAAGTTGATCAATCGTATCTGTAGATTATTGAAATGGAAAAGGTTGTTTTTTTCATTTACTAAAAAGAGTATACACAAGAAGTGAATATTACATATTTACCACCCAAGTCCCTAACATTTACTAGATGCTATATTGGTACAATAGTAAGGGAACTATACATGTTTACTACACTCCCCCTCAAGTTGGTGCATAGATATCACACATGCCCAACTTGGATATTGATTTATAGAATAAACCACTAGCTACTCCGTGTGTCATGATGTCGGCTAGTTGATTTTCACTTTTAATATATGGAATCTCTATATTCTTGGAGTCGAGGTTGTCTTTGATGTAGTTTCTGTCAAGTTCAACATGCTTCGTTCGATCATGTTGAACTGGATTGTTCGCTATATCAATAGCTGCAGTGTTGTCACAAAAGAGTAACATAGGCCTACTTGGACCAAAACCAAGTTCACTAAGAAGAATCTTCAACCATGTAAGTTCGATAGTTGCATGATGCAAAGCACGATATTCTGCCTCCGCACTAGATAATGAAACCACGTTTTGCTTCTTACTTCTCCAAGTAACAAGATTTCCTCCAATAAATGAAACATATCCCGATGTAGATTTTCTATCCAGTTTTGATCCAAAAAAATCAAAGTCTGTATAACCCACAATGTCAAGATGCTCTTTTTTCGAGTACAAGACGCCCTTTCCCGGAAAGGACTTTAAATATGCTAAAATACGATTAATTGCACTCATGTGCTGAGCACTTGGGTTATGCATGAATTGTCTTACAACGCTCACCGCATATGAGAGATCAGGTCTTGTGTGAGTAAGATAGATCAATTTTCCTACCAATCTTTGATATCTCTCTTTGTTTGTAGGAATCTGATCTGGGTAATTAGATAGGCCATGATTCACCTCAATAGGTGTATCTACGGGAGCACAAGCTGACATACCAGTTTCTTCTAGGAGATCAAGAACATATGTTAGGAAAGGACAAGTCCTTGCTCGGATCGTGATACTTCAATGCCCAAAAAATACTTCAGAGTACCCAAGTCCTTCATTTCAAACTCCTTTGTCAGATGAACTTGAAGCCTTTCAACTTCACTGGGGTTACTTCAAGTAACAATCATATCATCTACATATACAATGAGTAAGGTAATATCTCGATCATTTCTTTTATAGAATAGGGTGTGGTCAGCCAGTGTTTGCTTAAAACCGTACTTTTTCATTGAACAACTCAACCTTCCAAACCATGCCCTTGGTGATTGTTTTAACCCATATAGGGCTTTCTTCAATTTACACACCTTACCTCCTGGAGGATTAAAACCCATAAGTGGATCCATATAGACTTCCTCTGTCAGATCACCGTGAAGAAATGCAGTTTTAACATCAAATTGTCTCAATGGCCAGTCAAGATTGACGGCTAAAGATACTATAACTCTAACAGTATTCATCTTGGCTACCGGAGCAAAAGTTTCCAGATAGTCAATTCCATAGGTCTGTGTGTAACCTTTGGCAACCAGCCTAGCCTTATAACCTGTCCATGGTCCCATCAGACTTGTATTTTAACGAGTACACTCATTTGCACCCCACAGTTCTCTTCCCTGGTGGTAGAGGGACCACCTCCCAAGTAGAATTCTTTTGAAGAGCATCCATTTCTTCTACCATAGCAAGTTTCCACTTAGGCTGATCAAGAGCTTCATGGAAATTATTAGGAATAGAAACAGAAGAAAGCTGAAGGGCAAATGCCAGGTCAGTCTTAGATAAACGGTGGTAAGAGATATAGTCAGAGATAGGAAATGTAGTATTGGAAGAAGATGTTGAGAAACCTAACCTATCAGGTGGTTTACGATTCCGAATGGAATGTCTCCTACCTATGGTGTCAATATTGTCTGAAGCTGCAGGGTTAGAATTAGAAATAGGCATAGATTTAGGAGAGGTAGGTGGTGAAATATGTACCTCATTTTCCATCATAGAAGTGTCTGATGGCACTGTAGTATCAACAGGAGGACTATCAGAGTCTAAAGAGGGCCCAACTGTGTCTTCAGTAACTAGTGTTGGGGTATGAGGGATATCAAGATTTCTCCTAGTATAGCATTTTTGGAACAACCTCGGTGATCTATCACTCTCAACTTCGGACTCCCCCCTTCCCCCAGAAATCCAAACTTTCTTCTCTTCTAACAACATTTGTTCCTTTTCTTTACTACAAACCTCCCCTTGAAGAGGAACCAAGGACACATCATCCGAAAAAAAAGACTCAGATTCACAGAATTCAACGTCCATAGAAACGTAATATTTCCCAGTAGGGGGATGAAAACATTTGTAGCCCTTTTGAGAGCTGGAGTAACCAAGGAAAACACATTTCAAGGCACGAGGATCGAGTTTGTCTCTAAGATGGGAGTGCACATGAACGTAAACCAAAAATTTTAGGACAAATATTCAAGGCAGAAGGAATAGGGTGAAACCTTGACAACATCCTTAGGGGAGTTTGAAAATTGATTATGCGAGAAGGCATACGATTGATGAGAAAGACAGCAGTTATCACAGCTTCAGCCAAAAAACATTTTGGAACCCGCATAGTGAAGCATAAAACTCTGGCTACCTCAAAGATATGTCGATTCTTACGCTCTGCTATATCGTTCTGTTGTGGTATGTAAGCACAAGTTGTTTGATGGAGAATACCGTGAGTCATGAAGAAATTGGCAAGGGCTTGGTTCACAAACTCACGACCATTGTCAGAATGAAAGACCTTAACACGAGTATGAAATTGTGTCTCAACCATTTTTGAGAATTGGGGAATAACATGCACGACATCACCTTTAGATTTTAACAAGTATATCCAACACACTCTGGTGCAATCATCAATAAAAGAAACAAAATATTTTTGACCTGAAGTAGATGAAGTAGAGAAGGGGCCCCAAACATCAGTATAAACACAAGTAAATGGAGCTTGACTTCTATTAAGACTGATTTTAAAAGATACACGATGATTTTTGGCAAAAATACATTGTTCACATCGCATACTAGAACTAGGAATATTTTGAAACAAACTTGGGAACAAGTGTTCTAAATAAGAAAATGACTGTTGCCATAATCGACAATGCCACAAAAGGATCTTGTCTCTAGGAGAAGATCTACTAGCAACTTGAAGCCCAGCACCAGTCTCCTTTTGCAGTTTATTCGTCCCCTCCAAAAAATATAGTCCTCCTCTTTCTCTACCAGTGCCAATCGTCATCTTCGTTCGATTGTCCTGAAAGATACAATGAGAGGGTGAGAAAGTCACGGAACAATCTAGAGTTTTTGTAATTTGACTAATGGATAATAAGTTGGTAGAGAATGTAGAAGCAAGTAGGACGGAAGATAAGGATAGAGTAGGTGAAAATGAAACATTTCCGGCCCCAGTAATTTGGACAGGAGTTCCATTAGCCACCTAGACAGACTGAACATGTGAAGTGGTTAGAGAATCAAGAGTAGAAGGATTGCAAGTGAAATGATCAGTATCTCCAGAATCAATAACCCAAGAATTAGATACAGTAGAAATGGATGCTAAACCAAAAATACCTTCCCCAGGAGACAATCGGGCAACATGAGATGCAGTAGGAGCATGAGTAGAGACAGTAGATGCATGACTAGTTTGAGAGGATCTCCAATCTTTCCTCTCAGCTTATTTGCGTATGATCTAGTCCGGATACCCATTTTTCTTGAAACATTTGTCAACAGTGTGTCCTTTGAAGTGACAGAATAAGCAAATATCAGTAGACTGATTAGGGACTCGTGATCGAGGATTGAATCCTCTAGCGGCTAATGCAGAAGCCTCAGAGTGGCTTTCAGTCCCCATGGTAAGTTGTCGTTGCTCCTCACGGCGGACCATAGAGAAGACTTCCTCCAAGGCTGGAAGAGGTGTTGCAGCCAAAATGTGACTACGCACCTGATCCAGATTATGATCAAGCCCCGCAAGATACATATAAATCCTATCTTCAGCAGAGCGTTTCCTTAACTCTTCAATATCGATCGCACACTTAGTATTTGGCCTACGATAATCAAGTTCCAAGAAAATGGAGTTCATTTCAGTGTAATACGTGACAAGAGGTCGTCCCCCTTGATTCAATTGGAAAGATTTTCTAACTAACTCATAAATTTGTGATGAATCAGAGACATCAAGGTAGCTTCTCTTAACCGCATCCCAGACATCTTTGGCAGTATCACATTGAACAAATTGTGCCACAAGAGTGTCGATCATAGAATTTATAAGCCAAGACTTAACAATAGCATCATTTGCCACCCACTCACCATAGTCACAGTCACTATTACTCGCTGCAGTTTTCTCACTAGAGATATGATCAGTTTTCCTCCTACCCGCAATGTGCATCTCCAAAAGTTTTGACCAAACACGATAATTCTTTCCATCCAACTTAATATAAATTGGAGAAGATATTTCGTGAACTAATGATGTCACAATCTTATTCTCAGCCATTTTTCAATTCTATGTCCCAAAAATGAGTGATTCCAACATATAACTAGACAAGAGACAGCAATGCTTAGCTGGAAAAAAAAGGAGCTCACTGGGCTAATAGGGTTTTCGCCGGAGCTGACTGGAGAAGGTGCCGGAGTCAACCAACAGAGTTGTCCACTCCTCGTGCAGCCGCGCAGGGAAGATAGCATGAAGAAATCGCGGGAAAAACGTGCTGGAAGGTCGCGCAGACCAAGAAAAACGCGAACAAAGAGGTTTCCGGTGTCGTTGCCGTCATCGCCGGTGTCGCCGGAGCTTTAATGGGCCGGGTAAGTGACGGTTCAACCAGAAAGGTGACGATTCAGGCAAAAATTGGAAGTTAGGGTTTGGTCACTGTTCTCTGATACCATGTAGATTATTGAAATGGAAAAGGTTGTTTTTTTCATTTAATATACAAGAAGTGAATATTACATATTTACCACCCAAGTCCCTAACATTTACTAGGTGCTATATTGGTACAATAGTAAGGGAACTATACATGTTTACTACAGTATCTATAACTTATATTTCATAACTTTATTTAAACAACATAAGGAAATTTACGCCAATGTCTTTTTAAACTAAAGGCTATACTAAGATAGTTTAAATATCATCTGGTAATAGTTTGAGATTTAGTATAAACACCAAAGGGTGAATGGAAAACAAGTGTATATAAGAGAAACTTATTTTTTAAAATATAAATGTGTAGTATATATAAAATTTTAAAAAACCTCAGGGCAATCACAACACACAAAAATTTAGTAAATTAGGAATTCTTCCCTGTCGCCCAATTTGACTTGATACTAGCTTAAATTCATTGCAGTTGACGCTAGTCAAGCAATAAATAAGAGTAATAGAACTATCTTGCTTGCAAACAGATAAATGATGTTAAACGTTTGCATTAAAATAACTAATGTTCACTTGAAGCTGGAAAATAAATTATGTTATCTACTTTGGCAGATACAATCAGTCTCTGCAGATAAATATGTACAGATAAGCAAATCTTACCATTGTCTGTGCTGCAAATTTATCGTTCTCAAGTGTGGCAGATGAAAATTCTGGTGGGGTTACTGTGCCTACTGATTTGCGCCCAAGTTGCCATGAGTCTAACCCCTGGTTATCTATGTCTGAAAAGCCCGAAAGCCGAGGAGGGGTTATACTGCTATCTAAGCTGTCAGCAAATGATGGAAACATATCAATGCTTTGCCTTCCCGAACTGACAAAGGATATGTCAGTATCAGGCGCTGAGAGTTCATATGGTTTGCCATTTGGGGCCTTCCTGTGAGTAAACGGTGACCTATTGCAGAGTAATAACACATCAAGTTAGCATTTTAGGATGTATAAAGGTGCCACATCATGCTAATGCAAAACAGTAACTTTAAGTTATATTTTTTGAACTGTGGAAAAGAGAATTGAAGAAGGCTTTTTTTTTTTTTTTTTTGCGAGGTGCATCCCAACTTCTTACTACATTCTCTATACACTAGTATACCACTTTACTGCGGTGGAATCCGACCGTAGGGGAAGACTATAAATTCAATGGAAGGTAGATATGAGCAAGATTTGTACAGCGAAATCGAAGAGTTTTGATGCATTTTGAGGGATTTGTGATGATTTTATGGAGATTTCAAGAGAAGCCAATTTTTTGCAAACAGACATCCATGTTCTTTTTGGTGTGTATGGAAGAAAGACCTCCCTACGATCAGTGATAATAGAAGTATGCTTGAAACATAGTTATATGTCATGCTTTGAGTAACTAAACACGACATACTTGATAAAGTTTGTCTCATTTTGTGTGGAAGGCGGAGATGGTTCAGATCCTGGCCTTGAAGACCCTGAAAAAGAACCTGCATATAATAATAATTCAGAATCAAACTTACGACCAGAGAAAATAGAAAAATACAGATAGGATTATATGCTGGGTAATAACTAACTTCTTGAGTTATTGCTGGAGGGTAATGATGCCTCAGATGCAATAGAATTGCTGCAGGCCTGAAGCATTATCTGGTTACGAAGTGGAGTGATGATGGATGGAGCTAGACGGGAAGCAGCTCGTGTGGACGAAATCTTTCCTTTGTGGATGATATACACGGTACAATAATCGGGAACTCCTTTTAATACAGTTCCAGGAATGTCTTTAGCTTTAAATCTGATGTGCACATAGGCTACTAAAATTAGACTTTTACAATCTGTTCTGGCACTCTAGTAGATGCATGAAAAGGTATACTATGTTGGTTTCAATCAATCATACAAGAACATGAGACAAACTTTGTTATGACTTAAAATTGAATGCCTTATTGTGCAGCTTTAAAGTGCTATGAGTATGCTGATTTTTTCATGTAGAGAATTTAGTTAGGTAACATTTTAGCCCCTTAACTCATATATACAAGTATAAGAACATACTTTTAATTCTGACACACAACATCAGAATCGTGTCTTGTACCTGTTCAACTTTCTATTAACATCACTGGATTGATTGCCTGACTATCCTACAATTCAAAGGGTTAATTTCCTTCGCAGCCAAGGATCAAAAATAATTCAATTTGTGTCAATTGGGTCAATATACTTTATTTTGTCTCAATTTAGGCCACTTCATTCATCTCTATCAATTTGTTTAATGCCAAACATTGACATGGCTGTTACATAGAAATGGCAATTCTACGTGGTTGTCAAGAAATGCCATAAATGAAATACTTGTTTTACACATTAGACTAGTGACTGAATAATCCAACCCATAGGTTTTCCGATTGTATCACTTCTTTCTGGTCATTTTTTACTGCCACATAGGATGGCATTAGAATTTAGCGACCACGTGAGTGTATGATGTTAGACAGTGATGGAATTGAACAAAGTAGTCTAAAAAATTGAGACACGAGTATAATAATCCATGTGATACCGAATTAAAGTATAATGAAGTGACCATGAATGGAATTAACCCCACTTCAATTAGGGTAAAGAAAATGAGGGTTGGGGCGGTCATCGGACTTTCGCTGAGATTGTACTTGGATCACTGGACTTCAATTTATCACAATTGAGTCATCGAACTTAAGATTTTATTACAATTGCTCAAATCGTCCTAGCCGATTACTTTGACAAACGGAAATTCTAATGCGATGGTCTAGGTGACAACATTCTGCTGATATGGACATACATCTATAGATATGTGGAACAGTTACTTTGATGAAGTTACTTCCAGTTAGAAGATAATAATGTAAAGCTTAGATTGTTCATACCGTTATGACATCATGTCTTTTTTAACTATATTACACTCAAAAAATAAGTACTCATTAAGTACACAAGATAAACTTCTTATTCGGTTTTCTTTTTAAGGATTTCTTATGCAGGGCGTAACAGAAGAGAAATTTAGAGGAGAAGGAAAATGGGAGAAAAATCTATACAAAGAATAAAAAGAACTCCAAACTAAATAGTATGACCAATTTGGCTGGATTGATTTGCAGAGGAATTGTAAAAGATAATTTGACTAGTCACCTGCTCGAAAATATTAATTTTTAGTGGTTGTTCTTATGAAAATTAGAAAACTAAAAACTAGTGACACGTTTGAAAGATAGATAAAATCCTATTGATGAGGATTAGATCATAGGGTGGGCGAAGGTCAGGTGTTTACTCCCCTAACTTTTTTTTTTAACCCATCAATGTCATACCTGATATCTCATGAACGCTTTAGTCCTCAATTATGCATATCTTAACTATCAGTATCCACATATGCAACCCAAAAATATGTTGAACTTGTTAGTTTTCTAGTTGAACTTTTCAAGGAAACATTTGTTCCAAATATTGACCAGGTATTCGAAGAAATATTAAGAAATCTACTTTTATTGTTGAAGCCAGAGGAACTTTCACGTAGGAATGCAAACCTGAAGATACTTCCTTTTGCTGCTGCGCCAAGAACCAATACATCTATTGCTGATTGTTTTACAAATTCACTTAATGCTCTAGCTATATCTGTATCATCTAGCACGACATCACAGCATTGTATCTGATCATTATTAAATATAAGAGAGTTAGAATGTGTAAGAGGAGATAACTAACTATTAAATGTTTAAATGTTACAGCTTTCCCATAAATAATGAGAAGATTAGAGGATGTTCCCATAGTAATCTGGGAAGGAAACAACTGTATTTATCTACTAAATACAATAAGAGCAAGCATGTTTGGATTCAGAATACCCACATCCTTGCGTGTACAAAAAACACGGAAAGGGAGGAACAGTTCCTTTAGTTGTGCATCAGAATTTGCATTAGTTGATCCATTTTGACCACTGTCAGAAATCATTGTGTAGTTAGGCCCTGTGCAATAAAAGATATGGAATAATGTAAGGACGGTGAGAACGTGTGCAATATTCAAGAAATTGATAACACGAGAAATTAATTGTTTAGGTCCAAAACATGGGGAATTTGCAATTTCAATCACTTATGTATCAGAGTGGTTAAAAGAAACGTGTTTAGATTGATCATATTAATGAAAATATGTCACAATTACTATGAGATAGAATATGTAACACCAATTAGCAATATTATTAAAGTACTTCAAACTAGCGTAACTGTAATTGTCCAATTGATACTAGGATTCAACTAAGACTCTCATAAGGCATAGGTGTTTTTTTTTTTTTTTTTTTTGGTAGGAAACAGAATTTCATTAAATTTAGCTAATGAAATTACAACATAAGTTGTGGACAAGATGTCCAACACTGACAAGATTAAATCTATACTACAATACAGTAAACACAAGTTTATGTATTACTCATAACATTGTTGCTTAAGGAGCTCCGACATCTAAACGAAATAAGAAATTGTCTAGACCACTAAAAAGACCGTCTGCTCTAGCCCATAATCCCGTATAAAATATAATACTATCCCAAATGTCTTCTATTGTTCTTTCAGCGTCCTCGAAAATCCTTCTATTTCTTTCTGACCATACGATCCACGCTGCTGCCATTACAAATAATTTCCAAATCTTTTTCTTGTTTCCCAAATTATCTCCAAAATTCCATTTGATAAGAATCAAATCGGCCCAATGTCTAGGCAGTGCACCCCAAACTCCAAATATTTTCATCATTTTATCCCAAATTCCTTTAGCTAGTTCACAATGGATGAGTAGGTGATCAATTGTTTCATCTGCCTTTTTACACAAGATACAAAATGATGGTGAAATACACCAGAAAGACCTCTTGAGTTGTAACAAATCACAAATATTAACCTTCCCCAAAGACACCAACCAAGCAAAAACTTTAACTTTTGTAGGAATCATACATTTCCAAATGAATTTAAATTGTGGAAATTCAGAAACACGAGAGGATTGACAAAGGGAGTAGAAGTATGATTTACATGAAAAGACCCCGGATGGTTGACCTTTCCAAATTCTTTTATCCAGTGAAAATGGGTCAAGAGTTATATTTTCAAGCAGATTGGATAGGGGGGAAAATTCTTCAATGTCTTTGTCATTAAGGTTTCTATTAAATCTAAGGTTCCAACTCGGAGTGGAATTTGGTGTGAGGGATATTATGTCACTAATGACGGAATTTTTGTTGTTTGATAATCGGAAAAGTCGAGGAAAAAGTGTTTGGAAAGTTTGGTCACCCATCCATTTATCTAACCAAAACTGGATTGTATCCCCTTTCCCAACCACAAATTTGGTGTTTTCCTCAAAAGTATTCCATGCTCTTGTAATGGATTTCCGTGGTGCCCGAGAAGTGGAATTAACATCGATACATGCATCACGTCCATTTGAGTGGAGGCCATACCGACTGTAGATAATAGAATGCCAGAGTGACTCCGGTTCTAAGGGGAACCTCCACAGCCATTTACCAAGAAGCGCCAAATTCCTCAAGTGAAGGTTACCAATCCCTAAACCTCCTTTCTCCTTTGGTTTTGTGACCACTTCCCATTTAACTAGATGCTCTCTGTGGCCCTCACCTTTACCTTCCCAAAAGAAATCCCTCATCATCTTCTCAATCATCTTCACCACCTTCATCGGCATTTTAAAAATTGACATGAAATAAGTAGGAATGCTTTCCAAAACCGATTGTAATAGCACGAGACGCCCTCCTCGTGATAGGCCACCTTTATGCCAGTTGCCACCCTTCCAAAAAGTGGAAAGAGAAAATGTGTGGTTAAAAAGTGGTTTGAAAAATTGTGTATATTATAAATTGAATTATAATTTGTAATGATGGGTCAAAAGAACACAACCTTATTTAAATATGTTTGAGTAATGCAATTTTCATTTGGATTCGTGTAAATTAATGTCGTATTTAAATCCATGTAGATAATATTGAAATTATAAAATAATTTGCTTTTTAAGAAAAACTGGAAAAAAAATGTTAAATACAAGAGGAAAATGCAGAAATTATATAAATTTGCATTTTCAATTAAGTTAACAATAACTCAAAAATTATTGAAATCTATGGTCATGTATTATTTAAATATACAAATTGAAATTTATTATCCAATAAGTTTTTAATAATTTGGATTAGTTATGTTGTTTTTTAAATTTTCATAATTATTGTAATAGAATATTATTATTTTATGCATTTTATATTTGTGTTGATTATGTAAAAGCATTAAGATTTTATAAATACATATCGAAATACATATTGCAGAAAAAACTTCCGTGCATAGCACGGGGTATATACTATATAGTAGTATAATATAGACAGAGAAAACAGTGACTTACTGTGGTGATATTCCAGTAAAAAAACAACACATGTTCTAGAAGTACTAGTTCATTTATATGCAATAGTTTTCAAGTTTAAGAGATGATCTTGCAGAAATACTGAACATAGGTCCTATCAGTGTCTTCTGTCACTTTAATACTTCTTATAACTATAATTGTTAAACCATATAATAACATGGTGACATGGTGAAGGGACATATGACTGATGTTGCAAGTCTAGTCATCACATGGAGTAGCTTCCCTGCAACAATAAGTACATTTCATAGCCTAGTAGAGCACAAGCAATCATAAGCCTACGAGCGAAGTAACCAGTGCTAGTTCCTAATACGCAAAAGCAATTTTCCATTAAAAAGTAAATTTGTGAGTCTAGAAAAACCAAGGAAAGTATACAAAGACAAAGCATCATTACAATTTTCGGAATGTTCAGATTTAAGTCTCGGCCAAAGCTGACACAACACTACCTAGTACCTATGATTGGTCAGACAATTTTGAGACTCAAAAACAGCTTGAATAGCAGGAAAGAACAACACCTTTCCCTACTTAAGAATCTAAAGGAGGCCTATTATATTTTGTCATGGCTTTTGGTAACAAAAGTTACGCTGACTGAATCCATCCATAAAGCTAGACCCTGGTAACCTTTGTTATCAAGACGTCACGACAACATACAAAGGCCACCTTTGGATTCTTAAGTGGAAGAATTGATGTAGATTAAGGTCTTCGATTTCTCTTGTGCATGAATAAACTTTACGGGGTGATTGTTATAACTCAGGCAACATGACTAGACTAAGGAACTTATAGGTCTGACCTAGCATTGGAAAAAGTCAACCTGTAGACAAAAAATAGGTTCTGGGGCAAGAAAAGATCTCAAGTCCGCACAAAATACCGAGCAGCAATAGCTGCTGAAATAAGACAACTCCCATCAATGGTACAATAGCTTGGCACATAAAATGTGACTTGAGGATAAGTTCCCACGGGTATACTACCTTTGGCAGCACAAGTTCCTAAGGCGGCTACAGGCTACAGCTATGATCACCAGGAAACATGACTAGCCAACTAATAAAATTGTGACTTTGTCTCTGCATTAATGCCACTCAACAAGGCTCCCCCTTTCCCATGGATTCCGTCCATTTAAAATTTTAAACTGGGTCATTCTTCCCAAAAAGGCATTTTAATGTTTTCACTCCCTAAAGGAATGAAAAGAAAAACACTCTTTTTAATATATCGTCAATAAAAATAATTATCTTCTTCATCTACTACTATTTTTTTCTTCTTTCAAACAGATATCTAACATGATAACAATAATGGAATCGGCCACCGCCGCCGCCGCCGCCGCCACCCTCTAGCTATGCTAATTGGCATCTACTTTACATAGTATTCAATAAGGGGAAGATGGCAAAAAACCACCAACCAACCAGGCTAATCACTTTTGCCCAACCTGAAATTTAAGTGGTTCAATCGACAAAATTCTGAAACGGATCTTCACTTGAATAATAACTAAGAAACAACTGTTCTCAAAATGTAGATAATAATTAAACTTTATCAAATGTAGGTTATAATTACAAAATCAGTAGTTTATATATGAAAATATTCATGCATATATATAGACATGTGTGTGTGTGTGTGTGTATATATATATATATATATATATATATATATATATATATATAGAGAGAGAGAGAGAGAGAGAGAGATACTAGGGATAGGCGTAGATGGCATTGTAGACAAGGATGCTTGCTTAACTCTAACATGGACCAAAACAACGGTGTGGCCTTTGCCAAGAAGATTATCAACAGTCCATTTTAAAGCAATTTGGCTTCCTTTATCCCTGTCTATTGCCACCGCCACCAATCTAGGCATCGGAGTCATCCTTTCTCCGGAATTCCCCATGGGAGGCATCATCATAATTGGTTGAATCGTCCACAAATTTAAACCCAAGCAATGAAGTACGACAAATCGCTTATCTCATCTCATAAAAATCGAGCTCCTCTGCTATCGTTTCAATCCATCTCATTCCTAAAAATTCTCGAGGATTTACAATCAAGATTTCCCCCCTTCTTTACAGTACTACTCGTTCTACGAGTCGATGTTTCAATTTCTTCTTCACGGAAAATTGAAAAAAAGAATTTAAATTTTTGGACGATGTAGATTTGGTTCGTACCATACAAAAGTCTTCCATTTCTCTCCAATTGTTTCCTCTCAGAAGCGTTAGAGGAGCTCCAATTTTGGCGGGGACGGTTGCTCGATAAAGCCTTAACCACTATTTTCTCTTGATATTACACTCTCGCACCTAAAATTTTATATCAATACACTACAGTCACTGTGGTTTGAAAATTATCAAAGACGCCCACTTGACTTTATTTTGATGGAAATCTCAATTGGTACAAAACTTTAATAGTCTCAATAAAATCACTGAATTTTAGTTTAGACCAAAAATGGAAATTATTATACATTATCGTAAAGTTTATACGCACGGAAATACAATTAACTGAACATATAGTATGTAAATTGTGATATTTTAACATACGTGTAAGTCAAATCAATAGAGAAGAAAATGAGTTCATGAACATACACAACTAAGCAAAGGAGGCTAAACGAAAATAATATCATATATATATAAAATCTTCTCCCCGTTTCGAGAAGGAGAAATCAAGAGAGAAAACATCGAATGTACTTTAACATGGAAGCAACATGAGATTCTTATTAGGAAAATATACAGTATATATTGATAAGAAAATCAAATAGTAATTAACAATTTTAGAGATAAACTTTTATTAAAACCAGAAATTGGAAACTAGGCACAAAACAAATTTGGAAACAAAGGCAGTGCATGCAAAATCTGAAAAATTGAAGCTGATTTTGACATAATTTCCTTGAAAAATATTCGTCCTCTCACTGATGTGCTTTGAGGAAATTAGAGCATCTGCTTGCTTACAGGATATAATGGAAGAACCAGTAGTTAACTTAGCACAAAGTTACTAGAATCAAAGGATTGAAATGTTGCCTGAACAAAATTACCAAGAACACTAGAACACAGAGGAACTAAAATATTTGAGGAACTTCAAATATTTGAGCGACGTGAAGGAAGATGGTCGAAATCATGTGTTTGAGCTATTGGAGTTAGGCCAGTTATAGGCTCAGTATTGCCCACTGAACTAGCTCACCAAAGGAGCAGTTCCAGATGTAAAGAAATTTAACACCAGTTAAAAATGCATTCAATCTGGAGTTAACATGGCAGTTGAAAGGTCAGGATTTTAATTATGAAAATTAAAAAAAATTACAAAACGTGGACTGTACTATGTAGCTAATTTTTGGTTCGTTTGGTCCGACATTCTTATATGCAGGTCATGCCAGCACACAAGTTTGAGGTCCGAATGCAATGTCGATCCGTGATTTGCACCTCTATATGCGCACACATGGAGAGAGCCTCTATACCACACACGATTACACACTTCCAAAGTTAATTCATATATAAAGTAGTCCAAAAATATCAATTTTTTAGCTTTTCAACTCTTACTTTTGAGCTTCAATTTTTCATTCACCCAAATATCAATTTGGGCATGTGAATACATTTTGATGTTCTCATTGAGGAGAAGTCAAATCCATTTTCATCTTTTATAAAGGAAAAAATGGATCCTACAAAATTCATGCCCAAACATTGGCATAACAAGTACTATTTCCCAACAATGCCCCCATGTGAATTGAGATTGATAGACAAAGAAGATTTTGTGATAAAGTTCAACGTCTGAAATCGGCATAGGATAGATATGTATTACCATTTGAACATTCCCTTGTACAAGTATATTTACTTCACTAGACGCAATGTCCTTCAATTTTTCTATCTTTTGTGTAAACGATAATATACCTCACACACGATTCTTTCTGAAATAGTTTAGTTGTCGTTATTATGTTCACTTGTGGCCATGAACATACACCTGATTCTATAATAGTTTCTACGAATTGAGCCCCATGAAATTCCCTTATAAGTGGCCTTACTTCTCTATCACATGGGTGATATCTTAATTAAGAGTAGCTCAATGTACTCCACTCAAATTCCTGACACATAAGAATAATTAAAAGCCTGCTTATCCTTCATTCTTATAGGCATCATTATTTACCTCATAGGAGTGAACAAGGGATGCTATCCTCCACAATGATTTAATTAAGTCTTTACAAATAGGTTGTCCATTTGAACATTAGTCTTGGGACCTCTAATCAACAAGGTTGGGTTTTCGTTATATTAACTCATTCTTCCAAGGGCTTAAGTCTCATTCCTTTCGATATTTTTTATACTAACTCTCTATTTAACTCTTTGGTTAGTGGATTCACAATGTTATCATTTGGTCTCATATAGTCAACAGAGATTACTCTTGTTGAGAGTAGTAGTCTTATGGTATTATGTATACGACGTATATGTCTACACTTACCATTATACATATTACTTTGTGCTCTTTTAGTCACAAATTAACTATCACAATGTATGAAAATTGCTGGTACGGATTTTGACCATCTTAGAATCCCTCTAAGAAGTTATGTAGCCACTTAGCCTCTTAACCGCATTTTTCTAGAGGTAAAAATTCAGATTCCATTATAAATCTCGCAATAACTCTTTGTTTAGAGAATTTCCATTATATAGTTACACCTCCCAGATCCACTGGTAGACTTTAAGTCTTTTATATCAAATATTCAATTAACATCATTATATCCTTCAATGACTATTAGATATCTAGTATAGTGCGGCCCAAAATTACTAATAAATCTTAACCGCTATTCCTTTCAATGATCAGCTTCTAGATTACTCATATATCTACTCAACTTACTAATTGAGTAAGCCATATCTAGTCTTGTACAACTCATCAACTAAATCAGACTTCCAATAATTCTAGAGTATTTTACTTGAGAGACACGCTCACCTTTATTTTTAGATAGATATTAACTTGTATCTATCGGTGTTCTAGTCACGCTAGAATCATCATTGTTAAATTTTTCCAAAGTTTTGTCCATATAATGTGACTGACTTAGAACGAGTTCATTTGATATTCTTGAAAGTTTAACTCCAAGATTCACATCAGCTGAACTCATATATTTCATATTAATTCTTGAATTCAACTTATTTTTAGTAGATTTAATCATCTTAACATTGTTATCAACGGTAAGAATGTCGTCAACATGAAGACATAAAATGACATATGTCTTTCATGCAATCATATTTGTCACACTTGTTGATCTTAAATCCACATTCCATCATGACATTCAATTTTTTTCATATCATTGTTTGGGTGCTTATTTCAATCTATACAATGACTTCACCAATTTACAGACTTTTTCCTGCCCGAGTGATGAAAAGTCCTCAGATTGTTCCATGTAGATTTATTCCTCTAAATCTCCATTCAAAAATGTAGTTTTAACATTCATTTGATGCAGTTCAAGATTTTACATAGTTGCAATAACAAGTATCATCCTAATAGATGTTATTCTCGTGACTGGAGAATATATATCGAAGTAATCAAGGCATTCTTGTTTTCTGTAACCTTTTATCACTAATCTAGCATTATACTTCTCAATAGTTATATCTACTTTAATTTTTCTTTGAAAATCTATTTGTAGCCTAATGATTTGCTTCTCAATTAAAGATACACTAGCTCCCAAGTATGGTTTACAAAATGAAATATATTTCACTTTTAATGGTCTCCTTCCATTAAGGTCCTTCTGAAGAGTTCACGGTTTCTTAAAAGCTTTGAGGCTCACTTTTTAGTATAAAGGTCAAAAAATCAAGACTAAAAGATTTTTCTGTCATTTCTCGTTTGCTATGTCATGGTTTAACCTCAAATTTCTTTTCTAGTCCTTGGTCCTGACTATTCCCAACTATATTCTCATGTCTGTTTAGAAGAGTTAGCTTCCTCTTTCGAGTACGAAAATACATGTATAAAGAATGAAGCATTTTTTGATTTCACTATCATATTTTTGTGTGTGCCCGTGATTTTAGACTCACACAAGAAACTGATAAGCCCTAATGTTATGTGTATATACAATGAAAATACAATCAACAAGTTTTGGACATATTTTCATCTTATTTAGTATAGGTATGACCACTTTGGCTAGACATCAACACATTTGTAAGTATTTGTAAGAAGACGTTTTTTCCCATAACTTGTAGAAGCTATTTTCCTCTTTCTTTCGGAACACCTTGTTTAAAAAGTAATTAGCTGACAACACAGCTTCCCCCACATGTTCTGAGGTAACCTAAAACAACACTGTATTCATCATTTCTTTCTGCAATTTTCATCCAGCATCATTATTTTGTTGAGGTGAATAGATTATTATCGTTTCATGAGTGGTTCCATGTTTTGCACACAGTTCGAAAAATGGTGATTCATGTTCACCACCTCGACCACTTTTCAGTACCATGATTTTTCTGTTAATTTGATTCTCAACTTCATTCTTATAGAGAACAAAATTCTCTAACTTCATCATTACTTTTAAGAAAATACATTAAATATTATTTTGTTCTATCGTCTGTAATCTTAATAAAATACTTGTTGCCTCCCCTTGTTTGTACCAATTTTAGATTACATATGAATTAAATCTTCAGTTTTTCTTTCAATAGATTGACATAATGACCTTGTCATTTTTGCCTCAATACAAGTTTCACATTATATTTATTATCAATTTGGAACATAGGTATGAAATTTAAGCTAATAAATATATGCAAAGTATCATAATTAACATGTCATAATCTACCACAAATTGGAAGACTCAAGCAAGTAATAAGAAGAATTATTCATTTTATTCATCTTAGGCCTAATAGTCATTAAGTTGAACTTAAAAAGCCCATCGGACATATAACCATTTTCCTACAAATATTCCTTTCTTAGATCAAAATACTTTTTCTGACTCAAACACCATACAAAAACTAGGTTTGTTCAGAAATGAGCCGAACACCAAGTTCTTGCGAATCTTTGAGGTCGCTGAAATTCCCATGAACAACTACTCCCCGTTTTTTGTTGCTTCAAAATCATTAAACATCTCCTTCTCTAAGCAAAAATGTCGGTTAACACCGGTGTCAATCCACCATTCTCTCAGGTTTGAACACATGAAGTTCACTTTACAAATAACGACGGTGATATTTTGATAAGTGTGCTTTACACACTTATTTTGGTCTTAAATTCATATTTTAATTGACAAATTGAGAGAATTTCTGTTTATAAATTGTGTTTATCATATACAATTGGGTACAATCTCAATTGGGAAAAAATTGACAAGATTGAAGAGCAAGTGAGCTAAAAGAAGAGCAAATTTAAAGTTCAGGGACCTAACTAAAAGAAATAAAAAGTTTGGGGACTCAATTGCAACACCTAGACAGATGGAGGACTAGAAGTGCGAATATTTCAGGGTATTTTTGTAATGAAAGTTAAAATGTGGAGACTAAATTGAAGAAGACCGAAAGATGAGGGACTTGGGCTATAAAAAATTTGAAGCAGCCCTCACGGCCTAAACCAAGCAAACACATGGTTCAGTAGCCATGCGGTCACACTTTTCGCTTTTGTTTGGCCAGTGTGTAATTTAGATGCCCACATGGTCGCGTGGGCCATTTCGGTCTATACCGGAATTTAATTTCTGTTTTTATTATTTTATTGCTTAGGTCTCATTTGGTTACGTTTGGACAAGTTTTTAGGACTTTTTAGGTCTATTTTTTGGGAGTATATATACTCCACTTCATCTCATGCCCAAAAGGCTCCTCTCCTTCTATCAAACCCTAGCCTCTCTTTGTTTTTCTTCATGATTTAGTTATTTTGCAGTTTTAGTATAATTTTTTATTTCAAAGTTGTTAGCATCTATTGAAGTAAAGAAGCAAGAAGTGGAGTGGAGATTCAAAGCAAGGTTCAAGGAATTTCGGAGTAAAAATCAAGGGAAGAATTTATTTCATTCTATACTTTGTGATGTATTTTCCTAAACCTTATTTTTTGTGCAATATTTATACAATTGGCTAATTGTTTAATGTTGGGATGATTGATGAAACTTAACTTAATTTAAGTAATTTTAATGTTTGCATATTGACGTTAAATACCTATTTTCATGTGTGCTTGTTGTTAAGATTATTTCATATGTTTGATTGATCACCAAATATATGTTCTGTGAAGTGTATGATAATAGAGAGATAGTATGCATTTTAGATCAAATAACAAATGCCCTATGTTGTAATTTAGGAGATAGAGATATACTCATATCCCTAAGTGATCCTAGAGCTTTTTTCACAACGATTTAATGCTTTTAATTGAATTTTAATCAATATATAAATAATAAATATAATAGGTTAAACCAATCAATTATGATTAATTTAGGAGATAGAGATATACTCTATCCCTAGGTGATCCATTGACCTTTTTTCACAACGATTTAATGCTTTTAATTGGATTTTAATCAATATATAAATATAGTAGGTTAAACCAATCAATTAGGGTTAATTTCACTTGAGAGATGTAATTAGTTAAAATTGAAAGATTGGGTATAACATTGTAAATGAGTAATTTGTTAATTTGCATGTTGAGAAATTAATTAAGTGAAGGTTAAGTGAAATCATAAATCTCAACTATTTAACCTTTTATATTTCTTATTTTATTAGAAATTAAAGTTAGTTTATTTTATCTTTGAATTTCAAAAATCCATCTTATAATTGTGTGTTTTATTTGCTAATATTAAATTAATTAGAGTATAATAGAGTATATATTCTTCATGGGATTGACAATCCAGACTCAAAAAGTCCATTTTATTACTTGTACGTGGCCCGTATGCTTGCGGTAGACACATTTTTAGCGAACAATGTTCATTGCAGAAATATCGCGTGCCATGCCATGCCATCAATCACGTTTTCCTCTTTTTTTGTCATTTCTCTTCGACAATCTACACTCCGTGAATTTGTAACCTACTTTATCACAATTGTAGCATTTTTTAGGAAAAAAAAATCTTGGAAACTCCTCCTTTCGATCCTAACTTTTAGTCATTTTCCAAACGATTCTTGTTCTTAGAGCTTTAGCCATATTCCACAATATTAACTTTAGCCACAGTCATATTGAACTCTTTCTTTTCAGAACATTTTCTTCTTTCGTCGTTTTCATCGAGCTGTACTTATTGTACAACGATTCTTCAGTCATTTTCATCAAGCTATACTTATTGTACAACGATTCTGCTAAGCTAATTATGGGACCGTTCGGCTGCCCATTAAAATGCCAAATTAATACACTAAAAGACAAAAAAGACAACAAATTTAATTTACACAATTTACCAAATCACTTTTTAACCATCCATATTTTCTCTCTCCAATTACACAATTTCTCAAACCAATTTTTAACCCCACATCTTACCTAGAAAATACAAATAAATCAACCCAAATAATTTAAATTCTCCAGCCAAGCCGCCGAACACAGCCTATGATATAATTTCAGCATAGGAAAATTAAAATTCTTCTAAGCATTAACTATATTGATAGCTTGAATGTCTCATTCACGCTCTTGGAGTACCAGATCATTCTCGGTAAAATAAATAGCATCTTCTGATGTCACCTCTTAAAATCCAGCCCATTGAATTTCTATGGTTTTCCCCATGATTGACTGGAATAGTCTCTGAGGCAAGAGTATGTCCCGCAGTCTGAGCCATAGAGGAACTTGGCATAATAGCCACAGATTGGGTTACATCGAAACTAATATTTGAGCTCAAATCTCTTTTCTAGTAGCTACAACTCTAGTAGTTGATTCAGATGCCATTTTTGAAATAGAAAAAAAAAATTACTTGTATAAAAAAAAAATTATAATATATTGTAGGTACTAATCGTTTGATCTTCAAAATCTATTTTAAGACTGGTAGCAAAATATACAAAATATATTATAAATGAATGAAAATCAGGCATTGATTAACAAATGTAGAGATAAGCTTTTATTGAAACCAAAAATTGGAAACTAAGCATAATTTGAATTTCAAAACAAATGCAGTGTTTGTAGAATCTAAAAAACCAAGGCTAGTGTAGACACAATTCCCTTAAAACAAACTCGCTTCTTCACCGATATGTTTTGAGGAAATTAGAGCCTCTGCTTGCCAGGACACAAAGCAAGAGCCAATAGTTAACTTAGCACAAAGTTACTACAACCAGTGAAATGAAATATTTCATAAACAAAACCACCAAGGACACCAGAATGTGGAGGAACTAAATATTTGAGCAGGGTGAAGGTAGATTGTTGAATTTCGTATGTCTGAACTATTGGAATTAGGTCAATATATAGGCTTAGTATTGCCCATTCAACTCTCTCACTTGAGGAGCAGTTTCAGGTGTAAAGAAATTTAAAACCAACTAGAATACTATTGGCCAATTTTTGGTTTGTGCAGTCCAACATTCGTTTACGCATGTCGTGCCCGCATACAAACATGACATAACAAACACTATTTTCCAACAATTCTCAATGACACATCTCCAATATGCCTCTTACAATGTCAGTTATTACTCCATTGGATTCGAAGCTCTGTGTTGGATTTCTTTTTACGAAGTTCGAAGTAACGGACATCTTTTAACCAATTCAACAATTTCATATGAGTCCATAGAATACTTTTAGATATTAACTTTAACAAATTGCTTGCTTTCATAGTCTGTCAATCTTTTTTATTTTTTGAAATCGCTCTTTTCACTTTCTAGAACACCCCTTATAAAATATATATTTTAATACCATTGTTTAAGAAAATGTTATGAATTATTTGAAAGGTCATAAGTGCAGGCAATTCATTAAAAGTCAATATATAAAACGTTCGGATTGGATTCATATATAAATGCAGAATTGGTTGAACTTTGAGTTCAAATAATATGGGGAAGAAAGGAGCACAATAATGAATTTATATTAAATTGAAACTAACTGAAAACTTTGAAAAAAAATTACTATCACTCAATTAGATAATTTGTTTATAGACAACTTTTTAAACATGTTTTCCCAGTACACTTTTTAATCACATCAAACCACCTTTTAATCATATATTTTACTTCGAAAATAATAAATTATTTGGTTATAAACAAAAAAAAAAAATTACCAACCAGGGGATTTTTTATAGGTGAGAATTGTAGTAAACAGTAAATATATGTTTGTCATAGGTATTTGAGTCTCAACTAGATAAATGTTATGATCTTTTAGGAGTGTATTATGCAAGAGGTTATTCGTGATTGTTCATTTGATTATTCCTGATTTTATTATGGCACCAAACACTTGTCAAATACTAATGACTATTTTTATGAGAAATGTATATTTATAATTTTTCCTATGATTCTCGTTAGTCATGGGTGTAATGACTCGAAAAATTATGACGCGCTTAGTTGCTCATTATGACATAGTAAAAGTGTTTTAGAATTTATTTAATTATTTTGGAAGTTAAAGAAATAAAAACGGAGTTTTTAATTAAATGAAAAGTTACGAAAAACGTATTTAAACGCCTTTCTTTAGAAGATTCGTTTGACCACTTCCGACCTCCGGTAATTGCATATCTCATATGTACGGATAAGTACAGTGAACTTTGAGAATCTGAAATCCATTCTTCATTCCAATTAATGTACAGCTCGTGACGAATTTTCAAAGTTGGCACTGCAACCGTACGACTCGGAAAGACAGTTTCGAAGGGTCAACTTTGAGGCACCATAACTCTTACCTCACTTAACCAAATTGTGTGAAACAGTTTCATATGAAAGTACTAAATGAGTACTTTGAAACGGTATCAAGAACACCCAATTTGGAGTTCATTTGTTACCTCGAATCTGACCTCAAACATGGCTCCCTGAAACTGTAAAAACTGGAAAACTGTGGAAGAATGAAGCATGTGCTGGACATTAATCCTCCATATCCGGTTTTAGCTCACATGAGTCACTTTCTTCCTCCTTAGGACACGTCCAGCTGCATGAAAATGGAGTGACACCTCAAGCTTGGCCATTAAAATATGTTTTCTTAACCTTGAAGGAATGCTCCAATCCCCTACATCCAAATTCCAGCCTTCAATCCATACAGCCTTCTTTCCCTATAAATAGGGATGAGTTTGAAGGAAGAAAAAATCAGATCCAAAATACTGTTGAATCGTTCTTCCATCTTTCAAACCTTAAGTATTGATTTCATACCAAAATCATGTTTCAATCCGTTATAATCCATCCTTTTTACTGGCAAACATGTTTTCTCAAAGCCCTTTATCAAAACAAATGATTTTGGATCAAAGAAATCAAGAAAACTGACTTTCACATTCTAGAAATACGTTTAGTGTCGACACCTACTGGTTTTGTGTCGACACCATGTTCATCTGGGCTTAAAACGATGATTCTGACACTTTTTGTGTCAACACCAAATTAGGTGGTGTCGACACCAGACGGACTGCCCGGCGACATAACTTTATCCAGCCATAACTTTTGATTTACAACTCCGATTTGAAATTCGTAAAGTGCGTTGAACTCCAAATTCGATGATCTTTCCAACAATATATTATGCCACTCGTGGAGACTTATGTGATAGGAGTTATATTCTTGTTCCTCCACCTACTCCATGCCGAGGAAGGCTTCTATTCCAAGAGAAATTATTCTAGGAGCTGTTATGGATATATTCATCCAATAAACTGTGAGTGAGATATGCTATTTGGATTATTTGAATAATATGTAGATCAGATATGATTCATTATATGTGATTTGAATATGATTACTTGAATCTATTTGGATTAAAGCACTAAACATTTGATATACCTTATTATGTGATATAATGTGATAACATGATATGTTGAAATTACATTCGTTCATGTTTTGGAAATGCAATGGCATTGGATTGATGATGTTTTGGAAATGCATTGGCATTTGATAGATGATGAATCATGAAAGAAATTTATGCATAAAGAAGAGTTTTGTGCATGTGGATTATAGATTTGAACTCTAGCCCTCTCGGTAATCAAATGTTTATTGTTGGATATCGATGTGTGTCGTGAGAACCTTGCGACTCCAAGGCTCCGACAAACGACATGGAGATCTAGTAACCCTATTGGAGTCGAATAGGGGGAAAGATGACAGGGATGTGGAAGCCCTAAGGGATATGGGATCTCGAGTAACATGTTTATGATTATGGCCATTTATCGATATCCGAGTTATGGAAATGATAAGCGCTTTGGGGTAGAGGAGATAATCTATAATCGGGCCCTGAAAACATGATTTTTGTAAAGAACATGCATGTGCATCAATGACTTGTAATGTTAAATTATGTTTCAATGTGCAATAACACATGTGCACCATATCTTACTCACTGGGCAAGTGTATGCTCATCTCACGCCATCTAACATTTCAGGTAGCTATTGATATAAGATGGATTGGCGGGGATCTTCAGATAGCTTGACAGAGAGTGTTGCGCTAGGTGACGACCTATGAGTTGTGGATTTGCCACCGAATAAGAACTTTTTATTGAACTGCCACACCTTTGTTGCACTCATTATTTAATATTTTAACAATTAATATCGTTTCTTCTTAAATAAATGGATTTTATTTTAATTGAAAAAGAATTTTAATTTTGAACAGAAAAAGACTGGAAATTTTTGGGGTCATCACAAGAGTGGTATCAGAACATTATTATTTTTAAAAAATGCTTGAAATTTCGGGGTTTTACAAGTTGGTATCAGAGCATTTGGTTTTAAGATTCTGTAGACTGCCTAGCGTACATATCTGTCAAGTCATCATTTTAAGTACCGCCAATCAAGTAAGTGATTAATTGTTATACCAGATTTAATTATGATATTACTGAAATTGCATATTGATGATTGAATTGGCTATATGGATTTATATTTGTTTTATATCTCCATGATACTTGAACTAGCAGTTCAACTTAAGAAATGTAGAGCCTATAAAATAAAATATGGTATTTATAAAACAAATCAATTCCTCAAAGACTAGATCTCAATAATGCCATTTCTTATAGTATCAGAGTGCGCAGCGGAAGCATTTACCTATTGAAGGTACTCTTTCCAACGTACCAAGATAAAGTTTGAACTTATTTGGTATTCCTTGCGGAAGACATGGGTACAAAGTATTATTTTCAAAACGTGTGTGTTCGATTATTCTGTGTCGAACGTGTCTTTCTTTTACATAAAAATAATCCATTTTTCAAACATGGCTATTTTGGAATCTTAAAGTTGTACTTCGTCATCACAAGAGTGGTATCAGAACATGATTATTTTTAAAAAATGCTTGAAATTTCGGGGTTTTACAGGGGGCATTTTATTCGGAAACGATTTTATGAGATAAAATTCAACTGGAACCGAAGGTCACGATTCTATTCCAAAAAATACATTAGGAATCAAATCGAGAATTGATAAGTGTATTTTATACTCTTATCTGTATGTCTAAATTATAAGAAATTATTGTCGTTTTAGGACATATGCTATTTAATTTATGTTTAATTGTTTACTTTGTAGAAAATATCCCAAAAGGCGAAGAATGAAGCAATTAATGGAAAAATGACACAATTGGATATTAATTGGAGCTAAATTGAGCAAATGGGAGTGATAACATCAACCGGGAAACCTACATGGTGCCAAAGTGAACGAATCAGAGGTTGGAGGACCAAAGTGAAGGAATTGAGAGCTTAAACGGGCAAATCGAGAAGAATATAAAGTTCGGGGACTAAATCGCAACAATCAGAAGTTAAGGATCAAGGCGACAATAAAAAGGCAGGGACCAACTTACACGATCGCGAAAAGATAGAAATTTCACATCACGCGATCACCATATGTCTACTGCGCGATCGCGCAATGCCTCGAAATCTTGACCCGAGAGTTTTAATGTATTCCACGCGATCGCTAGAGTTTTATCCACGCGATAGCGTGCTTATCCAACTGGGCCGCAGATTAGATTTTTCTCGCAATTTTTAACAGGCTTTGGGCTTTTTGACCTAGGTTTTCTCCCTAACCTATAAATACAACTTAGGAGGCACGAGATCTGGACCTTTGCCTCTCCATAAAAAGAGCTACAATCAAGCTTTTCACGGAAGATTCTTGAGGGATCGGAGCATTGCAAAGGGGCGAGACTTGGAGATACTTGAAAAATTGATAATTGGTGCAATCTTTCCATTCTTCTTTGTTATTTTCAATGAACGTCATTATATTTTGTTTTTGCTATTTAAATATGATGTGTAACTAAATTCAATGTTGGGATGAACGATGTAGCCTAGTTGATTAATTTAATTCCATATTCCTTTGTTTTAATGATTCAATGCATGTGTTGATTTATTATTGCGTTTAATGCGTGAATGAACTGGCCACTCTTTCATGATTTAATGTGTTATTTCCATAATCCGAGAGGTGAGTTAATAACATAGATCTAGGTAATAAATCCGGTAATTGAACGAGAGATAGAGATATACTCTTGTTATTATTGTGGTCGTGTGTGAATTCTTGTGTGTAATGCATCTAGATAAGGAATATTCGGACCCGCTGTAGAGATACAAGGTTGACTTATTTAGGTAGGATTGATTTAAACTCGAGAGAGGAATCTCAATTTGAACTAGTGAATTCGATCGAACACAAATTTAGAAAATAGAGCCTGGAATTGAAATTGATTTAATTGGTTAGGTGAATTCGTGAATCCCAACTATATTATAATCGTATTTGAAAAAAAAAATATTTCTGCAATTTTAAATTCTTTAGTTTAATTGTTTAGTTTTTGTTTAAAACCTCAAATTCATTTGTTCGTTCAAATAAAGTTTAGAACTAAATTATTTCGGTAATTAACAGCAGTCTCCGTGGAACGATAATCCGGACTCTAAGGTCCACTTTATTACTTCTCACGACCCGTACACTTGCGGGGATATTTCGCATCGCGAGATATCATTGAACAAGTTTTTGGCGCCGTTGTCGGGGACTGTTAATTAATATCGATACCCATTAGTTCTTATTTTACTTTGAACGTTATTTTGCTTATTTTTATTTTTTATTTTTTTAGTTTTATTTTTGTTTACTTTATTTTATGTTAAGAATGACTAAGTCATTTGATTTGCTTCCTTTTGATACAGAAATTGAACGCACCTTTCGACAGAGGCATAGATAACAGTTGGAAGCGAATCAACAAATAAACTTAGTCATGGCACATGATAGAATTCAAGATAATCAGAGAAATCAACAAAATCTGCCAGTAGCTGTGAATGGACAGTAACAAAATCATGGAAGACGAGTTTTGCGAGACTACATGGTTCCTCCTGTGGGCGACATTGGAACCTGCATTGTACCTCCTGCAATCCGAGCTAATAATTTTAAGATCAAGACTTCCTTGATATTCTTGATCCAAAATTCGTGCGTTTTTCATGGATTTCCATCTGAAGATCCTCATGCGCATCTTCGGACATTTTTGGAACTATGTGATATGCAACGCATGACTGGAGTTTCAGATGACACCGTGAAATTAAAGCTATTCTCATTCTCTTTGGCGGACAAAGCAAAAGCCTAGTTTTACTCTTTGCCCCTACACACAATCACCACTTTTGAAGTTATGAGCCAGAAATTTTTAGATAAATTTTTCCCACCTGGCCACATGTCAAAGCTAAGGCGTGAGATTTTATCATTCAGTCAACAGCCTGGGGAATCAATTTTTGAGGCTTGGGAAAGGTTCAACGAGCTCATCAGATAGTGTCCTACACATGAAATCGCTGAGTGGATACTAGTTCAAACATTCTACAATGGGTTGACGAACGAAAATAAAAAGTATGCAGACTCAGCAGCTGGAGGATCTGTAATGGATATGACATATGAAGAAGCATCTGAGATTTTTGAGAAGATGGCTGCGAACAGTTACCAGTGGTACTCAGATAGAGCTACACCAAAGTCTGGGGGAATTGTTGCAGTTAGTGAGATTAAAGCATTAAATGCTAAGCTGGACGCTTTGAAAAAGAAAATAGACAGCATGGGTGTGCAACCAGTCAATTTAGTACAAACGGTTTTATGTGATTTTTGCTTTGAGAATCACGCTGTAAATTTCTGTCCATTACAGTAAAATCAATCAAATCCAGAGCAGGTCAACTTCGTGGGAAACAGACAGCAGGGTGGTCCATATTCACAAACATACAACCCGGAATGGAAGAATCATCCCAATTTTTCTTGGTCTAACAATCAGACTGTTCAACGCCCACCTGGATTTCAGCAACAATCTCAGAAAAACATATCCGAGAACATAGAAGTGTTAATCCAGCTGGTCAAGAGTCAGAATGGAAAATTAATGAATCAAGCTGCTGAAATAAAAAATTTGAAGAAACAGGTGGGAGAGCTGGCAGCTAGCAGTTCAACAAGACAGCCAGGACGGTTACCTAGTAATACTAAAACGAACCCTCGGGAGCATGTTAATGCAATAACAACAAGGAGTAGGGTTCAATTATCGGAAGTGACTGTTGAAAAACATGAAAAGGAGAGTCAGAAGGAAAATGGGACGGAAGAACAGGAAAGTAAGAGAGAACTGAGGTCGACTCCTGAAGTTCAAGAAAAAGTTGAAGAAGAAGTTCGAGTCAAACCGCCAGTCAAAGCATATGTGCCTCCAGTTCCTTAGATTGAGAAAGCATCAGTTGGAGCAGCAGTTTGGAAAATTTTTGGAAATATTCAAGAAATTGCACATAAATATTCCTTTTGCTGAAGCCTTGGCTCAAATGCCACTCTACCTGAAATTCATGAAAGATATGTTATCAAATAAAAGAAAGCTGGTAGATTATGAAACAGTAGCTCTTAGTGAGGAATGCAGCGCTATATTGCAGAAGAAATTACCACAAAAATTGACTGATCCAGGGAGTTTATCTATCCCTTGCACTATTGGTAATTTCAGCTTTGATAATCTTTTATGTGACTTAGGGGCTAGTGTTAATTTAATGTCTTTATCTGTGTACAGGAAACTTGGTTTGGGGGAGCCTAAACCAACCAATATCACACTGAAGCTTGCCAACAGATCCATTCAGTATCCATATGGGATAGTGGAGAATGTGATAATTAAGGTTGAAAAATTCTTCTTCCCAGTCGACTTTGTGATCCTGGACATGGAAGAGGACACTCAAATGCCCCTCATTCTTGGAAGGCAGTTCCTAGCTACTGGAAGAGCCTTAATCGACATTGAAAAGAGAGAAATCATCTTTAGGGTCGAGAAGGAACAAGTCACTTTCAGCATCAAGCCCAGACAAAATCGTGAAGTTCAGAATGAAAGATGTTTGAAAGTGGAAGGCGTAATCCAGAAACCAGAAGTGAAGATGAAGCATGTGATTAAAATAGAGCAGGCTCCAAACACAAATCATGAGTTCATGGAGGTTAAGAAGGATAGGAATAACTTGAAGAAGGAGGAAAAACCAAATTTTAGTCAACAAAAAGTGGAAAATGAGATTTTAGACTTCAAGAAAGTGAGGAAACGGATCGAAAAGTGCAAGGCAGATAATTGCAAGTTGTGCAGGGGCTCAAGAGGATCATTCAAGCCTCCATGATAAAGAAGTGCAAAAAGTCGAGCTTTAGATTTAAAACGGAGCGCTTGTAGGGAGGCAACCCAACCTTTCTTCCCTTTTATTTACTACGCTTTAAGTATTAATTTCTTTATTTGTTTTAGATATTTGCATGGTAGGTAATTTATTTAAGTGTTTCTCATGTTACATATAAGGACACTTTTGCATGTTAGTCTATTGTTGCAAATTTATGTATGTTTTTAATTTTGCATGTTTTCATTAGACTAGGTTCTTAATTGTCATCCCAACTCACACACACACTAGTTTGGATCATGAAGTTAATGTTGGAACGTCATTGCATAAATCATGAAGTGATTAGGGAGCTAAAAACGATTTTGAAAATCAAAAATAGGAAAAATTTTAATAAATGCCGGGAACTACGCGATCGCGTGCCAAGAGGCTATAGCGATCGCAAGTTTGCATTAAAAAATCAACAGGTTTTAAAACTTTGAACCACGCAATCGCGTGGCTACACTGGTAGCAAAACCAGTTGTTTAAATGCTTCACTTAATTCTTTCAATTTTAAACAACACAAATTCGTTTTCTCTCCCCAAAATCACTCCAAAATTAATCTTTCATCTATCATGCATGTCATCAAAACTTCATTGCACCAAATTCATTGTTATTTTCACATCCAAATCAATCAAATGTATGGATTGCTTCACTTGAAACATAGTTAACTCAAATTTATGAAATCTTCTTTTAGTTTTTGAATAATTGAAATTGTGAATTGTGAAGCATGGGCTTAGATTAGTTTTTGGAGTTTGTGATTTGTGGTTTAGTAGACAAAATTTTCGGGTTCATTCATGCCTCCAAACCTATGCATACCCTTTGATTCTTGCAATGCACACCATGTGTTTGATGAAATGCTACAAAGAGAGTTTTGTGCTAATTTTAGAAATTCATCCGAGCATTTATCTTCATGACATGTGTATCAATGTTTATGTGTGTGTGGTGCATGAGTTAGTTCACGTCTTGACATTAAAACCATGTTTGCATCATGGCAGCCCCATTGCAAGGCCACTGCAGGCCATTGCACCCAGAAACTGTCTCACGTCACCTACTTCTCCACATTGTTTCATGATCCTATTGATCTTCAAATGAGCTGAATTTTTAATATATTGTCGATCATGCTGTGAACTTTAACGTATCAAAAGATGGCTCGGGAAAATTTATGTTTTTCTAGGCGATGTCAAGGCTTGAATGTGTGTGGTCGACCAATTTTGAAAATTCAAAATTTTGCTTTAACTTTAGTTTGGGGGTGTGGTACTGAACTTCCATTATTTCTTATTGGTGTTTATGACTTCTAATGTTACTTATCTCTGATTTTCAAGGTAAACATCAATCAGGACACATCCAATCAAGTTGGGCAGAGCAAGAATAGGGTCAATTTCATCCAACATCATTTCAAATTGAAGCATCAAGGCAACAAAGCATCTCCATTGCACCTAGGAATTTCTCGTTTTCTCTCCTTTGTCTACTTTTCACATCTTTAATTCTTTTTGACAAACATTGAGGACAATGTTTCTTTCTACTTTGGGGGTAGAGAATTTCATTCATATCAATTGCTTCCATACTCATTGAATGTTCTCATTCTATTTCTATTGGGACCAAAAAAAAAATTGAAAATTTGTGTCGACTTATTTATTGCCTAGGATATAGTATGAATCAATTTGTGCTTAAGCTTGAAAATTGGACAACATGAAAGCATGAACTTATTTTGAACTAGTTATATTTTGCTAGATTCATATTCATTGTGCACATAGCCAGCGTTGGATAATTGCTTGTGTAAGGGATTTTGTTTAATACATGTGGGGCAAAGTTTATGCAATTTAAACTTAGAAATGACTTGAAAATCCCTGAACTTAGATCATTAGACATTCCATCCCTAAATTAGAACCAATCATGCTTAAAGGCAAGTTTGGGGGTAGAATCACTACAACAAAGTTAGCTTTTTACGGCGTGCATTGCATGCCGTAAAATCATTTTTACGGCGTGCAGCCGCACGCCGTAAAAAGTCACGCCGTAAAAATTCACGGCATGCATTTTTGCACGCCGTAATTAGATTTCACGGCGTGCATTTTTGCACGCCGTAAACTTTCACGGCGTGCATTGCATAAATGCACGCCGTGAAATCTAATTACGGCGTGCAAAAATGCACGCCGTGAAAGTTTACGGCGTGCAAAAATGCACGCCGTGAAATCTAATTACGGCGTTCAAAATGCACGCCGTAAACTAGGATTTTATTTTTTTTTAAAAAAATTCTATAAATTATATTTCCAAAAATCCTATAATAATAAAATAGAAACACATTAATGCATATATAATCAATAAACGTGATTTCGATAAACAAACAATATCATAGTAAGATTCAACACAATATACAAAAGTCTATAGACAACTACTTCAAAATAAACTTAAAATGTCGTAAAAAATAAAAGTATCCATATCGAAGCTTCTTCTTTGACCAATAGTGCCCAATAGTGCCATGTCAAAAATAATCAACTTCCTGCAAATCACAAAGTAATAAATTTATAATTAATAAATTTATAATTATAATATCAAAAGTATATCAAAAAGTGAAACATACCTTTGTTGTGAGTTCAACTAATCCACTTCAATGTACCTAATTGGCCATGCAATTGTACTTCCTAATGCATCTTCAAGAAGAAAAAGCTCACGTGTAGGACGATATAAACTGACTTTATCAATCACTTCAATAACCCAGACTTTCCAACATTCATTACCAAGGGGTACATGATGCACTAAATCATTTGGATTTGTGGATGCGATTTCACCTTTTGCAACAACATCACCTTTCCCAAACCAAGATAACAATTTGCATTTCTTAGTTTGAAGGCTATCTAAACCATTCAAATCTTTGTCTCTAGGCTGTAAAATTAACATCAAATTGTACGATTGGTTATTTTGAATATAAAAAGTCTATGTAATATAAGATAACATTCACTAATTATAGTTTTCCACTTACATTATCTTCTTGTACTGCACTTTTGCTCTTCATTTGAAATAAAGCTTTTAATTCTTTAATTTCCTCTCTCAAATCTTGGAGTTGAGATTGCACATTATGATTATGCACCAAAGCATTCAACTTTGAAGGAGTCGCACCAAAACCAAGACCTCTTACACGTCCCCTACGTTCTGGACCAAGTACTTTTGCAACGCCATCATCTTTTAGAGAGTGTTTGCTTGGAGAGTTCACCGTTTCTGAACATGCTATTATTTTTTGCTGATATTACGAAACAAATTAATTCATTAAACTTAAATAAATATAAACTTTGAATATATCTTAAAAAAATAACATAGTCAAAATTTACCAGTGTTTCTCCAACTAATTCATTAATTGGTTCACCATTTCTCCATGTGTGTCCTCGAATGTACACATCATCTCTAGTAATGGAATCAGGGTCTTCACTTTCAACACGCTGCAATTTTTTTACACATTTTATATATGCGATATTTGTAGACATAATTTTTCAAACAAATTTAGCACTTTTTTACCAATTCAGCTTCTAAGCAAGCAAAGCCCTTTCTACTCGTTGTATGTATTATGGTTTGACTAGCCCTCATCTTTTTGAATATTTCACTTTTTTCCTGAAAAATCAATAACAAGTTATGACCATTCACAAAGAACATTTTAACTCAAATGCATGCATTAAAAAAAGAAGTGTAGACACATTAAGTACACTTCTCTAGTTTCTTATGGCAAAAAGGACCTACTGAATATTAAAATTGTCATTTTTCTATTATAAATTTTACAAAAATTTCGGCAGAATCTCCCCTACAAATTGGACTTAGCAAACCTGTAGAGGGACATCACAATACTATAAACAATCAACACTTAACCACAATGATTCAAAACACCAACCATAGCTCAATCAAACTCCAACGTCATCAACTACTCCAAAAACAATCTCCAACTCCTCAACGTAACAAATCAAATCCGGACAATAGAATTTAAATAAGTCATATTCAACATATTAAAGAACTTGTTGTTTTCGAGTGAAGCAATGGACGCATACCTTGTATGGTTGAGAATTGCGTTCTTTGACAAATGCTTGCCATTCTTCCATTGAATTAACATTATCGGGCTTGAGGAGAGCAGCAGCTCTTGTTATGCCATCTGTCATTCCTAAGTTATTGATTGCTTTAAGAACATTAGATCTATGATCTCGCCAATGCTTTCCAAGTTTTTGCATGATGTACTTTCTATGACAATTATCAACGTCAAACTTTTGCTGCATCAAAATACACATCATTAATAGTAATTTCACTTAAATTATATATGTGAAATATGTGAATTGAAGTTATTGTCACCTGCACATGCTCCCATATGTCATCAAGAAAACTTCCGTTGATATCTTTCCAACTTTTTCATGTAATTGGTATAAGTTCTCTTGCAGTTGTTCCAAGAAATGACGATAGCTTATTTGAACCTTTACAAATTGGCTGACCTCTTTCATTAAACTCTATAGTTAACTTTGCACCCTTCCCCCTATTGAGACAATTCACTTTCGCTCGACCTCTTCCCTTATTTCCCTTTTCAGTATTGCTAGGTTGGAGTTCAACATCATGTTGCAAATAATTTTCTTGTATTTCTGGAACAGAATTAGAACCTCCTTCTGATATTCTTATACTTTCATTTCCTTCTCTTGTTGCAGCAGCAATTGAAGCCTTTCTAGCTCGTTTCAATTTTTTACTTCCTTGATTAGATGACTGTATTAAACAAATAAGATAACACATTTACTCAAAAACAAAAAGAACCATATATATATATATATATATATATATAAGTTGAGAACTTACTTCACCAGGATATGTCATCTTATGGCCACTTATATGAACATCGGCATCCACAAAACTCAACTTTCATCATTTATATCTACAAATAAAGGAAGACAAACTGGAATTAGATATATTAGCATCTACGTAATGTCACATAAATTTAAAATTAAACTAATTAATAAAGAATCTTGAAGATATACAATTACCATTTTCAATATCAATGCCCTCACAATCATGTCTTACATAACCTTCATCTTCAACAATAATATCAAGTTGTAATACATCTAATGTGGTTGGAGTATAAGCTTCTTCATCAAAATTTTCTAATTCATGAAATCCTCTAGGAGGTGCCTTTAGTACAATATACCAATTAGATGTATCGCTTTCTCTAGAATAAAAAACTTGTTTTGCTTGTGATGCTAAAATAAATGGATCTCTTTCAAATTGATGTTGTCCTCTATGAAGATTTACCAACGTAAATCCTTCTTCAATCTTGACTCCACTATCTATATTTGCCCAATCACAATGAAACACAGGAACTTTAAAATTATGATAGTCTAGTAAAATTATGTCTCTTATCACCCCATAATAAGAAATTTTACCAACTACATGACTTGTGTCCTTCACACTAGATCGACAAATAGTTTGTGCTTCAATAGAAACACCACTATTTTGTGTACTTCTACTAACATCGATTGTATGAAATCGATGCCCATTGATAATATAACCAGAATATGACATCACATCACATCTAGGTCGACGTGAAAGCCACTTCAATGTACTTGACATGTTACAGCTGTCTTGTTTGCCTTTTTCAGCAAACCAAGATGTAAAAGTCTCTATATGTCTCATTTGCAATAAAGTTTCATTCCTGGCAATACGACAATCTGAATTCTTAATCTCCTCCTTATGCATCCTAAATGAAAAAAAAAAATAGATAAGTTTATGGGTAAATATTAATCATTATTAAATAAATTAACTAACTCTATTACGTTATATATGGTTCAACTGCATCGCTGTTAAACAACACATATCGATGAGCGACCTCAAGCATTTCTTGACTCAAAGTTTTTGACTTTCCTTTCGAAATTGTACGTCCATCAATAATTGTTTCATTCTCGAAATCCTCATTTCGCGTATGTCGAACACCAACTTCAGCAGCTTGTTTCATATAACCAGTACAAAAATGCGTACATTCATCAGCTAAATAACGCTCTGCTATACAACCCTCGGGTCTTGAACGATTTCTAACATATCCCTTAAGTGTCTTCATAAACCTAAATTCAAAACATAATATGTATGATATACACAAACAATTAGGAGAAGAAATGTTGAATAAATACATACAAAAGTGTAAAATTAAGTTACCTCTCAAATGGGTACATCCAACGATATTGTACAGGTCCACCAATACGGACTTCACGCCCAAGGTGGATGGTTAAATGAATCATTATGTCAAAAAAAGATGGGGGAAAATACCTTTCTAGCATACACAAAGTCACCGCAACATCCTCCTCAAGCTTTTATAATTTATTTTTATCGACGACTCTTTGACATATTTCATTGAAAAATGCACATAGTCGAAAAATTTCATTTCTTGGTCCTGGAGGTAGAAGTCCTCTTAATGCAACTGATAACAACTGTTGTATGAGTACATGACAATCATGAGACTTCAAATTTAAAATCTTATTATCTACTAATGAGATGCACTTTGAAATGTTGGAGCTATAGCCATCAGGTAATCTTAAATCAAACAGCCTCTTACAAAATAACTCTTTCTCCTTTTTGGATAGCATGTAAGATGCTGCGGGTAGGTAATATCTATTTCCTTTCAATTCTGGATGAAGATCCTTTCTAATACCCATATTGAGCAAATCGTTACGAGAATTAAGCCCATCTTTTGATTTTCCCTTCACATTCAAAATAGTGCCAAGAATGCTCTCGCAAACATTCTTCTCAACGTGCATTACATCCAAATTATGACGCAAAAGTAGTGTCTGTAAAATAATACTATAAAATTAGAAAAAAATAGATAATGTAAAATAGCTTGAAATAGATAATGTAAAATAACTTGAAATGGCTGGCTAACCTCCCAATATGGTAGCTCAAAGAATATTGATTTTTTTTTCCATGGCCAATCAGAATCTGATTTTTTCTTCTTTCTTTTTTTACCTATTTTCCCCCAATTATTGTCAACATTTTTGATTGTCTGCATCACTTCTCGACCAGTTAATATTTTAGGACTAGGCATATATTCCTTATTCCCATCAAACCAAGCTTCTTTTGATCGATAAGGATGATTATATGCAAGAAATCTTCTATGACCCATGTACGCAAACTTTCGACTAAATTTCAACCATTTTGCACATGTGGATAAACCACATACTGGACAAGCTGCTTCGCCTTTTGTAGGATATCCTGATAAGTTTCCATAAGCCGGAAAATCATTAATTGTCCACATCAATACAACCTTCAAATTGAATTTAGACTTTGTAAATCCATCATATACTTCAACACCAATATTCCACATCACCTTTAAGTCTTCAATGAGTGGTTGTAAGTACACATCTATATCATTCCCTGGTTGTTTTGGACCTGGGATTAACAAAGTTAACAACAAATTTTCCTTGGACATGCATATCCAAGGAGGGAGATTATATATAACTAGTATCACCGGCCAACAACTATACCTAGAACTTAGGTCACCAAATGGATTAAATCCGTCAGATGAAAGTCCAAGCCTAAGATTGCGTGGTTCTGATGCAAAACAAGGCCACTTTTGATCAATTCTCTCCCAAGCTAGTGAATCAACTGGATGACGCATTTTTCCATCTTGACTTTTGTGATTTAAGTGCCATATTAGTTGTTTTGCCTTATCAAGTGACCTAAACATTCTTCTAAATCGTGGTATAATCGGAAAATATCTCAAAACCTTTGCAGGTATCCCCTTTTGAATTTTTTTGGTTCGTTCATTAAATTTCCATCGTGAAGATGCACATTTTGGACATGTCTCCAAATTTTCTAGATCATTCCTAAACAAACAACAATCATTAACGCATGCATGTATCTTCTCGTACCCAAGATCAAAAGTGTTCAATAACTTTTTCGTTGAATTACAAGAATCTGGAAGGGTGTTCCCATCTGGTAGAATATCTCTAATAATATCAAGAAGTTCATTGAAACCGTTGTCAGATATACCATGTGTAGCCTTAAGCTTGTATAAGACAACGATGGCAGAAATCCTTGTGTACTTTGTGCAACCAGGGTATAGAGGAATTTCAACGCCCTCATATAAATTAGAAAAGTCCCTCTCTCTGTTTTCATCCTCGGGTTCCCCAATATTTTCATCCTCAAAAAATGCATCCCTATACATCTTATAAGTCTCTAGATTTTCTCTATCTTGATGAGGTAATGAAGCTGCATTCAATTTTTCCCCATGAAACACCCATGTAGTATAAGTAGGATCCATCCCATTAATGATCAAATGCCCATACATTGTATCGAAATGTTGGTGGAATAAGTTTTTACAACATTTACAGGGGCACAAGACCTTTTCTGGATTTCCCGCATTGGCTTGCACCATATTTGCAAACTTTCTTGCACCATATTGATATGCTTGTGAAACTCTAAAAAAATACAAAATATAAATCCTCTAAATGCATTTATTGGCTCATTTTAAAAAATTCTAAAACTAAGGAGATAAAATAACCTTGGTAGATGAACCCAATCTTTATCCATGATAATACACCAACAAGATATAACCTGTTATAAATATAGTAAAAAGAGTAAGGAAAAAATGATTATATTTAAACAACAATGAAATCTAAGTTTACAAAGCACATGTAATATGGATTAATCTCTAATCATGTATTGCCAATAGCAGTATAATAACAACAGAAAAAATTGAAATCAAGAGTTATGTACACTTGCAGCAACAGAAAAAATTGAAATCAAGAGTTATTGTCGTCTTTTGCGATTATGGCTGTGGCGGCGAATATGGAACCTTGTATAAATAACTTGTTGTCGCTTTCCTCGATATGGCTTTTACACATTATATGAATATGATATACTATCCCAGTCCCCAGAATAATCATGCCCTGTGGTCCATCACCTTAATTATTTCATTCTTAATTAAAATGACTAAATACTTTCACTATGTATCCTTACCCCTGCTTTGATCCTCTTCTTTATAGTCTTATTTTATCGAGTCTTGTTTTATTGTAGTAAGAATTTTTTTTTTTTAAAGAACGCGAGTCTTCAAAATTCCATACGATACGAACGAGTTAAAATCTGTTCGGTAGAATGTAAATCTCAAAAACTTGATTTTCATATGCTTAGTAACTGACCCTCCAAATTCATTTCGCACTTAAATATAGCTTTAAAAGGAAAAATCTTTCCCGTTTCCCTCCTAAATTGAAGGATGAATTATAAACATGTAAACCTTCTATTTCAAGAAATACAAAGATGAAGGATGTTACATTGATAGGCAAAGGAGATTATTTTTTCAAATACTTACATGAATAAACTTGTAAGATTATAATTATTTTGTAGCGTATTTAGGAGGAAAAGTTCATGTTCAAGCTCAAGCTCTTGCAGCTATTTGCCAAGAATATGAATGGCCTGAGGTAGTGGTTTTGTATGAAGACACAGATGATGGCTATCAATTTCGAGAAGTTGAAAAAAAATGGTCATAACTGGGTCATACGACGTCCGTTTTGGGCCGATAAGTACTTTTCGGAAAGGTCTCGACGAGCCGGACATGACTCACCGCTTTGCCGTGACGTATGATGGATTTTGCCCTTTCGAGATCGTTTAGACAGTCAAAACGGACATTCTTTAAAACTTACATTTAATTTATGCACTACTTAAAAGACATAATTGTTCTTGTCTTTGCAAAAAACTAGTTCTTACCATATAATGTAGGTAATAAGGATAAGCTTTACTTAAATATTGTCTCTGTGGATTGAGTACAGAGAGCAGTTATCTCAGTTCTGGAGAATGTTGGCAATGGAAATTCAGTAACACCATTGGAAAAATCATGGTTTTTACTGTTGCTGTCATTTCTATTCAAATGGTTGATTGACACTGGGGAAACAATAAAGAGAGAGGGAAGCCGTGAAGTTAATTGGAACAGATGCAGAGGGAATTTATATATGCAATCAGAATAAATTTTCGATAACTCATCAAAATTCAAAGCTATCAAAATACCCCAATCAGAATTCAAAATTCGATAACTCATCAAAATATCCCAATCAGAATAAATTTTCGTTCAGTAATTCAAAGCTACCACATTCAAAATTTTCGTTCATCTGAATAAAACAGGGAGAAGGGAAGGATGATGACTGACCTTAGACCAAAATTTCAACAACTGCCCTAAAATTTCAGCAACTACCCTCGAGAATGGAAGCTATTGATGCCTTGAAAACTCTCCTCCAGCAAAAACTCGAGGTTCCTATTATCCTCTCAGCCCAAAAACAACGAATGGAAATTCTTGATTGGGTCACCACCGTGCAATAGCTCCAGCTTCCTGAAGAAGATCTGCTTTGAAGAAGAAATAGATTGGCGGCTTTGGCTTGGGAGCGTTTTTAGGTTTTAGGTTTTTAGGTTTTGGTTTTGGCTTCTCTGAAGAAGAAAAGAAGAAAGCGGGAAGGAAAAAAAATAGCGCCCTATTTTTTCATTTTTAGGCATTTTTCACGGCGTGCGAATATGTACGCCGTGTTTTTTTTTTTTTTTTTTTTTTTTTTTACGGCGTGCGAATATGTACGCCGTGTTTTTTTTTTTTTTTTAAATTTTACGGCGTGCGAATATGTACGCCGTGTTTTTTTTTTTTTTTAAAAAAAAATTTTTACGGCGTGCGAAAATGTACGCCGTGTTTTTTTTTTTTTTTTTTTAAATTTTTACGGCGTGCGAATATGTACGTCGTGTTTTTTTTTTTTTTTTTTAAAAATTTTTACGGCGTGCGAATATGTACGCCGTTTAAAGGTGATAATAAATGAAATTTTACGGCGTGCGAATATGCACGCCGTGTTTTTTTTTTTTTTTTAAATTTTTACGGCGTGCGAATATGTACGCCGTTAAAGGTGATAATAAATGAAATTTTACGGCGTGCGAATATGCACGCCGTAAAAGATATTCCTTTACGGCATTCATTTTATGCACGCCGTAAATAATTAAGATTTAGGGCGTGCCCTATATGCACGCCGTAAATTCATGTCGTAAGAGGTCACTTTTGTTGTAGTGAATGGTTGGAATTTGTGTGCATTGATGGGTTGGAGGTCGATGGTACTTGGTTTTGCACTTTAGTCATTACAGTTTGATCAACGGGTATAAACCGTTTCCAGCATAAAAACAGAAAATGCTGAAGGTCTTATTCTGCTCTTCAAATGCCTTTTTGACTCGAGTAAGTAAGTCCGAGGGGTCTTTCAAACCTGGTGCCCTAAAGCCAACTGGCTTGGGAGTCATCGACCTAAAGCTCGCTACAGGGGTCAATTAGAAAGTAAGTACGGAGAGTGGACTTACACATAAGACATTAAAACATCTTTAACTTTTCTGTTTAAGCCTTTATGACTCGGGCAAGTACGTCTGAGGGGTTCTTTGAACCTGGTACCCTAAAGCCAACTGGTTTGGGAGCTGCCAATCCGAAAGCCCGCTACAGGGGTCATATAGAAAGTTCTGCACAAAGATGGTAAAAGACAGGGACAATTAAAAGAAAAAGTCGTCCAATTCCAAATATATATATATATATAAATAATTGCATGGTATAAGCTTTGTTGACTGAGCTGTGGTGGCTGAGGTTGTAGAATTGGGGATTGCTTTCTTTTGATTTGTTGTGCACACATATTTCTGATCCTGACTGCCTCGTGTGGAAAAAGCAATGAAAAATGTTGAGAACCCACATAGATAAAAACCAGGGATGTGAGAGAAAAGCAGAAAGTGGTGATCATCCATGAGCGTTGAAAGGAATTTCATTAGAAATCATAGATTGACCACATGAGATTCGGGTTTAATTATGCATAATGAGCTACACAGTGTTGAGTATATCTTTTGCATGAGTATGCATTTGACGTTGGCTATTCACACACACACTTGAAAATCTGGCATGATATAACTAGAAATTATTTTGTATTGTTGTTCATAACTTTTGCTTGAAGTTTGAATTGATTTGGACTATTGAGGCATTTGGTAAACATGTTGACACAACAAAAACAATTGCATGTGGTTATTTTAATATGTTAGTTTAGTTTACATTGTTCGAGGACAAACAATAGTTCTAGTTTGGGGGTATTTGATAAGTGTATTTTATACGCTTATCTGTATGTCTAAATTATAAGAAATTATTGTCGTTTTAGGACATATGCTATTTAATTTATGTTTAATTGTTTACTTTGTAGAAAATATCCCAAAAGGCGAAGAATGAAGCAATTAATGGAAAAATGACACAATTGGATGTTAATTGGAGCTAAATTGAGCAGATGGGAGTGATAACATCAACCAGGGAACCTACATGGTGCCAAAGTGAACGAATCAGAGGTTGGAGGACCAAAGTGAAGGAATTGAGAGCTTAAACGGGCAAATCGAGAAGAATATAAAGTTCGGGGACTAAATCGCAACAATCAGAAGTTAAGGATCAAGGCGGCAATAAAAAGGCAGGGACCAACTTACACAATCGCGAAAAGATAGAAATTTCACATCACGTGATCGCCATATGTCTACTGCGAGATCGCGTAATGCCTCGAAATCTTGACCCGAGAGTTTTAATGTATTCCACGCGATCACTAGGGTTTTACCCACGCCATCGCGTGCTTATCCGACTGGGCCGCAGATCAGATTTTTCTCGAGATTTTTAACAGGCTTTGGGCTTTTTGACCTAGGTTTTCTCCCTAACCTATAAATACAACTTAGAATGCACGAGATCTGGACCTTTGCCTCTCCATAAAACGAGCTACAATCAAGCTTTTCACGGAAAATTCTTGAGGGATCGGAGCATTGCAAAGGGGCGAGACTTGGAGATACTTGAAGAATTGATAATTGGTGCAATCTTTCCATTCTTCTTTGTTATTTTCAATGAACGTCATTATATTTTGTTTTTTCTATTTAAATATGATGTGTAGCTAAATTCAATGTTGGGATGAACGATGTAGCCTAATTGATTAATTTAATTCCATATTCCTTTGTTTTAATGATTCAATGCATGTGTTGATTTATTATTGCGTTTAATGCGTGAATGAACTGGCCACTCTTTCATGGTTTAATGTGTTATTTTCATAATCCGAGAGGTGAGTTAATAACATAGATCTAGGTAATAAATCCGGTAATTGAACGAGAGATAGAGATATACTCTTGTTATTATTGCGGTCGTGTGTGAATTCTTGTGTGTAATGCATCTAGATAAAGAATATTCGGACCCGATGTAGAGATACAATGTTGACTTATTTAGGTAGGATTGATTTAAACTCGAGAGAGGAATCTCAATTTGAATTAGTGAATTCGATCGAACACAATTTAGAAAATGGAACCTGGAATTGGAATTGGAATTGATTTAATTGGTTAGGTGAATTCGTGAATCCCAACTATATTACAATCGTATTTTAAAACAAAACATTTCTGCAATTTTAAATTCTTTAGTTTAATTGTTTAGTTTTTGTTTAAAACCTCAAATTCATTTATTCGTTCAAATAAAGTTTAGAACTAAATTATTTCGGTAATTAATAGCAGTCTCCGTGGGACGATAATCCGGACTCTAAGGTCCACTTTATTATTTCTCACGACCCATACACTTGCGGGGATATTTCGCATCGCGAGATATCAGTGAACAAGAATCAACAGAAATTGAAATCAATTCATGATTCTTGAACCAGAACCGTGAGTATCCTAATGAAATCGATTTTTATCAACCAGAAATACGTAAAGCATTATGCATTATTTACTTTAGTGATTTAGACTCCTCCTGGAGAACCAATTTTTGGATTTCTCGGTTGAAGATTAAATTTGCATTAATTAATAAGCTCGAAGTCTTTAAGATGATCATGCAATTGGAGAAGTCATGAATGAAGAAGCCGTGTATTTTTCTGTGCAGACGCTAATTTTCGGCTTCCAAAGACTTAGAGAGTTAGAGTTTCTTGTTCACCAAGAATCCTAAGTGTGCAAGATCTATATTTCCTGCAATATCAAAGACAATTACAAATTAATATAGATAAGGTAAGATAATGATTTAATAAAAACAATTTTACCTAAATTAAATCACTTACCAATAAAGTGATAGAAATAAACTTGAACTCTAAGAAAAATAACATTCTAGAATTTTCGGCCAATAAGAATATTGGCTAAGCTAAAATATTATCTCACACATAAACATTTATCATAAATAATAAGAGATAAGTATAGCAAGTTTATATTTTATCTTCAAGTAATAAATCAATATATCATAAGAATAGGAGACAAATACAAACTCAAGTCCAAGTAAACAACTAGTAATTTAATTCAACTTAATAAATTACTAAACGAAAAATATTTAGTAATTAAATTAAATTAACCAAATTACTAAACCGTAAGAAAATAGAAAATGCTAACTTAAAACAAGTTATGCGGATTTAATTTCAGTAATTACAAGGATCCGAATGGTTTCGATTATAAAATACTTGAAGTATAAATGATATTTCTAGATATTGGAACTAGACGAACCGACCCCGATGCCCAATCCTATGTATTACATGAAGAAAGGGCGCCTTCATTCAAATGTTTAATACTTCAAAGTCTAACGGCAAATGGTGCGTAATACATTTGGAATAATAAAACAAAAAGGTAAAATGACATACTAATTAAATTAGAATTGGACATAATTAACTCAAGTAAGTAAATTTAGAGATAATAAAACACAAATTACATGATAAAAGAGTTAATAGAGACTATTGACAAGATCTTGAAGCTAATTGAATAATTGGCAGAGAAAAGGGATTGACTCTCCTATTTAGAAGGGCACGAATAAGCTCTTTCTTCTCTTAGAGAAGATCGATAGCTCATATGTGATGTCCTTTCCTCTCATTTACGGTAGAGTTGTAGGCTCATAATAAATTCAAAGTTGCTCTACTACTCAGTCGAGAGCTTCAAACATTGCGACGACAAGGGGAGTCAATGATCAATAGCCTTTGGGAGAAGACTTGTTGAAGCAGATCCTTACGAAAATTGTAAGAATTATATTGTAGATTGAGAAGGTATGAATGGTTGGAGGTGTGGGAGAAAATGAAGAGACGTAGGGGTTATAAATGTGTCCATTTAAACAAAAAGGTTCTTTTTTACTTGACTCAGTTCATTGCTCATTTCAAAATGAGTCGTCAAGACAAGTCGAGCTGAGCACGCAAACTGACTAACGACTTTATACATTCGATACCCCTACATCCTAGTTCGGTGACTATGTATGTTCATAATTTCATTAGGGAGCTACATAATAACTTATGCACTGTTCGGAGGCGCTAGATGAGTTTTTAGACCAGTTTTTTTTTGTTTTTGCACGTATCTCGAGGTAATTTTAGGGTTAAAAATTGGAAAGAGAAAATGTGTTTGGTTAGATATTGATTTGAAAATTTGTGTAGTTTAAAATTTGATTTATAAACCAAAAAAGGTAAAGATCCAAACACAGGCTTGTATTAGCCTTTTAAATAAGAAAAAAATAATAGGTCTTTTTTTAAAAATAATAATAATAATGATGAAGGTTAAGAACCTTAAGACAATTAAAATAGGTCTTCTTAAAAAAAAAAAAAATTTGTAAAATGCATAAATGTATATAATTGTGGTTTCAATTTTCATGGTTTTTATCAATCTATCTCTCAATTCGTGGATCGTGCTAGATATGTTAAAAAATTTTGTCGCTCGTTCATTTGAATTATGCTCAGGCCAGGCTCGATCCAAGTCCCAAGTTTGGGCAGTACTGCCCGATCCGAGGCTGGCCCGTGTGGCTTGGTGCTTTTTGCATGAACTGTTCCCTATAAAAAGCAGGCACACTGCTGTTGTAGTGTAAAAAAACCAGGTAATGAGATTATAGATCGAGTAAATATATTAACAGTACAAAATTTATTTACTACAGCACATTTGTAATCATACCACAATTAAAATATATTTTCAATAAATACACCACAACAAATTTACAATTATACTCCTAATCAAATAAAAACTTAAAAAAATGCAACAGTATGGTGTATTCATTTTTCTAGCTCTTTTCGTGTATTCATCTCTTTCCTAAAAAATTATAAGAGCAAAATAAACTTTGATTTATAATAATCTAGAATCACTTCAAAATTCATAAAATGGTACCTTTTCTGATACTGGTTTCGAGTTGTTTAATTGGGGTTTCACAAAGTTGGCTTCTATGCCAACACTTGCCCCAACGTCGAGTCTATCGTGCGTCGTCAGGGGAGCCATCGCCCCCAAACCAAGGGTTGTCTTCCTTAGACTCCACTTCCATGACTGCTTTTGTCACGACCCGTCTCAGATAATCCTACTGGACCTGAAACGTGACGTGTGCCATGTTGGACCCACCACCAAGGCAACCTGAACTTTTCTTATCTTTCAGATTCTCCTTTTAAATAAATTTGATCCCATATGAATTTATAAAAATTTTGAGAGTCTCATCTATAATATTGTCTTAACCAACCTGTAAGACAATGACAAATCATCAAACATACAATCATAAATAATTACATTACTTTCCAAATCTCTCAGGCAAGACAATTGACATAATAAAATCCTACAATTCTCAATCCACTTCTTCATATGTACAATCCAAAATACATCATCACTAGATGCATTCCTAACAAAGTATATAACTTATATAGAATAACTGCATAGTCCAATGTATCTTCCTCGAATATAACTTCTAAGAGCTTACCAAAGTAACTCCTGCAAATGACAATATTACAAAGCTCCTCCAGAGCTGCAAAGGCTCCTTCTATGCTGCTGAAAATCTTATTTTCTTCCTATACTGTAAAGGTGGGGAAAAATATGAGCTTGTGACTCAGTGAGTGGAATTTCTGAAATAAATGTACTTTATAAACCGTTTTTGAAAACATAATTTATTTCATAATGCTTTTGCAACTTGAAATCAAAACATACTTGCTAACAATAATTGTTCATAAGTATCATATAATAATCATCTGTGGCATAACTGAAAAACTGTAATATATAAGAAACCGTACCAAAAGGTACCCAACTAAATCATCTGCTGAAACTGGAAATCTGTATCTAGTCGTATTTGCGTAAACCACTGAGCACCTCCGTACCCGGCCCAAAGCCCCTCTGGGTACAAAAGTGGGTCCCAAAGACCTCATATACGCACCCTTACACACGGCCATAGGCCCCCTCCGTGCATAAGAGTGGATCTTAAGATCCTCTGAACACGGACCATAGGCCCCCTCCATGACACAGTCTTAAGATCTCAAATAATATTCGCTAGTACACAGGCTCAAGGCCCCCTCCGTGCACTAACAAAAAAACTAGATAACCACATTTGGTACTTCTGGTGGTTTTGAAATCATACATGCTTAACTTGACTATTCATGCTTGTAAAACATGGTAAAAAGGGCCATCATGATAAATAAGCTTAATTATAAAACATTTATTTCGATAATTATGCTAAAAGCCATTGATTTCAAACTCATTTGTAACTTAAAGAAAAATTAATGTAATAGAAAACTTGTATAACGTAAATGCTTTTACGTTTTTTAAAAGAATAACTTTTCCACTCACAGAGTTTATCTACTTGAAGCTAGCCGAGCTGATAAATCTGGTTTCATTTCTGCATCATCTCCTGAAATAAAAATACAATTCTCATGTATTAAAATCAACTATATCAAACCATTAAAAATCGGTTAATATAATTTATAACTCAATTTCCTTTGTATAGTTATCGATCAATAGTCCGACATTATCCAACTTATTAGTCCATTCACCAACTTTCTATTTGCAGTCCTTCATAGGATCTATTCTAACAACTAAACATCAATCTATATATATATATATATATATTAATTGATCAAATGCTTAAAAACTAATCAAGAAGATTAACCATAATTAAGACTTTAAAGTCCACAAATATTGAAAAGTGGCATCAATTCCAAAATATAGAGCATAAACACTAGAACTTTGAAAGTATTCTTCTTGAACAGATTTTCAACAACAACTCAACTATTATCATTTCCCAACATAGCTGAAATTTCTCTTAAATATTGAGGAATTCAACTTAATTCCATTATTTCATACTTATTTATCACCAATCAAGTATTTAATATCATATATAATCATCCAAAAGTGAAAGATCAAAATATTAATTTTGAAAACCCATTTCATGATTAATTCCATTTACCATAAAAAATCAACATATACTATTTCTTGACAATTTCTTTAGCTTATTACCTCAAATACATGTCAATAAACCTAATACTTGCTAAACTTCGAATTTAAGTCAATCATCCATAAACTCTAAAAACTTTAAACACAAATCATCAACTATTAATACTCTTGCTTACCTTTAGGAATTGGAGAAGAGATTCAAGAGCACAAGTTTGAAAAATGTATCTTCCTTCCTTCCTTCTACAAAAATCGATCCATCGACCGACCGACCGACCTCTCTCCTTTTCTTTTTTCTTTCTTTTCCTCCCTTTGTGTCCTTTTCTTTTTTCTCCTTTTCCTCCTTTCTTTGCTTCTGCTGATTCTTACTTCTTTCCTCTCTAGTAGCTTCCATTTCTTTTCTTTTAAACATATTAATATTATTTATTTGCAAGTCAAGCACCCAAATCTTAAAATAATATGACCTTTAATCCTTGAATTCAATCAAATGAAAACTAAACCCTTGAAATTCTAATTTGTCTCATTTATGCCATTTAAATACTTGTAATTATAAAATAGAACCCATAAAGAAATCATTTACTTAATTTAAATCCTCGTGAAAATCTTTACTTCAATTTAAGTCCTAATAAACTTATTTGGTCAATCTAAGTTCTTATTTGACTTGACCATTTTGAATATTTGACTTTGACTAAATAATTTCTTGACTTTTTAACTAGTATCTATCGGGTTGTTACAGCTTTGTTCACTTGTCTCTCTCTCACTCAAAATTTTTGCAAGCAATTAACATTTTTTTTAATATTTACGGGTTTTTCTTTTCAGGGGTGTGATGGTTCAATACTGATAGACACTGGTCTCAGAAGTGATGAGCACCAAGGGTAAAAAGTGAATTGGAAGTAGCGTGTCCAGGAATTGTTCCTTGTGCAAATATAGTTGCCTTGGCCCCTAGAGACGCAATAGTATTGGTAACTAATACAATTTTCTTCACATGGCTGTCTATGTTTGTATGTGTTTTTGAAATCATATTAATGTAGAAACAATAGGTTGTCTGTGTTTGTGTATGTTTCTGAAACTCTTAATAATGTAGAATTTGGTAACTCATATGAGTCCTTTCCCCAATTTTATGTTCGGGTTGAGTAGATTTTCAGATTTTTTAAAGCGTTGGTATGGATCCTTCTTCGTGTGAATCATAATTTCCTTCTATTCCAGTTTTTTCGTGTTCTTAGTGTTCTTCTCATACAATTGAAATGAAAGAGAATTAAATAATATACAAATATATATGTATTGTGATGTACATTAAACCAGCAATGGAGAAAAATAACGAAGATACGTGTACAACGTGGTCATTATACATATGGTCATTTTAATAAACTAGAAAATTGTGATGTCAAAAATAAGTTGTGTGGTGGCAATATAGCCACTAGGAGTGAACACGATTGGTTTGACAATTTTTAGGAAGATTTCAAATCAAACCATTTAAAAACATTTGAATTTTTTTCAAACTAAATCAAACCAAACCAAACTAAATCATATGTTGCAATTTGATTTGATTTCGCGATTTATTTGGTCACCTCTAATAGCCGCCCTTTAAGATCTCATTGCATCCGAAAAGAGATGCTCTGCATGGTTAAAAAAAAAAAAAAGAATTTACAGTATTACATTATTTAGCTTTATTATCCAGTATTTTTGCTTCAATATTCTATTTGTTATACTATAATTTTTTCAATTTTAAGTATACAAACTTTAATACCAACACATTACTAGCGACGAGGTTAGTCAATTTAAGGGTAGTTCGAGCACTTCTATCGGTTACGTACGATGCATCTGAAAAACACTCTAATTGACTTGAATTATATCCAAGAGGAAGAAGTATTCGAAATGAAAAAGGTCTAAAAAAGAATTCTAGGATTGTTGGCAACATGTGACATGAAAAAAGTTCGTATTCAAAATGAAGTGAATATTTGGAAAGTAAGTTGCAATTATTGTGGTAAGGAACTTAGTTGAAAGTCCGATTCAAACACATCTCATTTTAATATGCACATAACAACATTAGCAAGTACTTGTAAAGCAAAATCAGTTGATGTCAATCCAAATCAGTCCTAACTTGTGTTTGACGATTCTGATCCTAAAGATTTCGTGAATGAATGACGACATACGTAGCTGCAGATGAGATGGAAAGTTACTTGATAGACTCCATTCAGTTTACTCAGCTCGTGTAAAACTATCTCCAACCAAAATATACTCCTTATTCTAGAAATACTATTCGTGCCGACATTATAAAATTGCATAAAAAAAGAAAACAAGCTATTCTAAAAATATTTGATAATGTTATGTCGTTTACTTCTAATTTATGGATCCATGGTAATAAAAAAGTTACGTCGCTGCTACAACTCAATATATTGATAATATTAAATTCTGCATAAAGAGTTATTGCATTTAGATTAATATGAAAATTCTTCATAATGCCATCGTTAGGTAAGCTTATTTATAAATAAATTTATAAATCACATATTCTCTTAAATTACTTTTTAATTACACACAGTTTTTAATATGACTTTTCAACCACTTATATTATCTTGAAAATATTACATTTTTTGTTTATAAACAAATTTTTTTTTTTTACTAAACAGAGAAATATACATAGTTTTAAAAGGAATTATGGAAGAATTTGGTAGATAAAATTAGAGGTGAACGCTGTCCGGTTTGGGCGGTTTATGACATATTTTCAAACCAAACTATTTTAAGCGGTTTGACATTTTTTCAAACCAAACCAAACCATTTTTTTCCAGTTTGGTTCGGTTTTAATCAACGATTTACCTAACGGCATAATATAACATATTTTAGATGTTAAATTAATTCGTATTTCTTAATATATAAAGCTAAAATAACTCAATATACGGTAACATTATTTGATATCTTGTTTACCTCATTACCGTTGCACTTGATAACATAGCACTAAATGCACCAGTCACGTATACATCTAATTGTAATTGATTACCATTCATAAAGCACATTATACTATTAACAATTTATCTTTTGATGTCAATCTCACTGGAGCCATAAATGCATGTCACTACCATACAGTAAAAGATGAGCTTAAACAATTGATTGACTTCTAATTGATGAATTAAGATTCTGACGTACTGGACTGTAGCATTTTTTTGTTGGGGTGGGGTGGGGTGGGTGGGGAGGGGTGATCATATAAAATTTCAAGCATAATATAAAGTTGAGAATCCTGATTTCATTTTCTGATTTCATCTTTTTTCTTGTCAATGGGTTTTGAGTATTTTCTAATGTAGGTTATTTGAGGTTATTGTAACTGGGATTGAGCATCTTCTTTGATTGAGTGGTTTGTGAATTTTCTTGCATGAGATTGGTTATCATACTAGTCCATAAAAGTCATTAGTCAGTAAGAAAATAGTAGTTCATGTCGTAACTAGTCCGTCTCTTGGTCCGTTAATGGAACTTCTTTCTCAGACTACAGAGGCTTTCATCGATGTATCAATTACTCCTAAGAATGTCCTCATTAAGGAGATGAGTTTTCAAGAACTCTCATCTTACCTAGATTGCATCATTCATCTCTTACGAAAGTTGAGTAGAAATGACATTTGTGATTCAGAAGGCTTATAAAAGTTTGTGAAAATTCTTAATCGGGAGATTAAGATTGCTAAACAATTAATTGAGATTGCAGAGATTTCATGAGAAACTCACGTTAGATGACTGCCGAAATTTATTCTTATGTAAAGAAGAAACAAAATTCCCAACTTCAAACACTAGCAGTCTTTTCTGAGATCATCATAATGCAATGAAAATGAGAAAATATATAAACGAAAATTTTATTTTATTAGTTAAATTTGAGTTTATTTTTTTGGTGAAAAGTAAATTAAAATTAAAAAAATCAATTTTTTAATTAAAAAAAAACATTTTGGTTCTATTTTTTGCGGTTATTGAAAATCAAAATCTAAACCAAACCATTTTGAAACGGTTTGATTCAGTTTGAGGAAAATAAAACATGAATTCATGCAGTTTCAAACAAACGAGTTAAGTTCGATTTGCGGTTTCACGATTTTTTGTATGGCCTTAGGTAAAATATGATTAGAAGTTTCACCTTATTTAAATTAAGAAATAATTTAGGACAAAGGGGGTAAGTAGTAATTAGACAATAACCCCTTGTTTCTCATTCCAAAGTTATTGAAGCCCAATATGGGTTCCGAGGACGAGGAGTCAACAAAGCATCCTCTTGTCTTGTCTTCGCTTATTATGTGACTGGCCATGGTTTTGGCCATGCCACCCGTGTTGTTGAGGTTTATCAATCTCTCTCTTTATCTAATTCTCTGCTTCTTATTCTGCATTATTTATATAGATAACCATTTGATATAGTGGTCTAATTTTTTATGATTTTTAGCTTAAGTTTTTGTTCAAGATTATTGTTCAATGTTCCCTGATTTAATTCAGCCTGTGATATGGGATCGAAAATTATTGTTTTATAGTACTTGGAGAAGCCCATTTTATGATTTTGATGTAAATGTGTGATTTGGATTTGATTCAGCGCTTATGTTTTATAGCTAGAACATGTATGTAAATCTTTAGAGAAGCGCATTTTGTTTAATGTCCATTTACTTGCTTCTAAATAGATCTACTTTGCCTAACTTTTAAGTATGTTGATGATGTTTTTTTTTTTTTTGTTTTGCGTTATTAAATGATCAAATCCTTTTTATAATTTTGATCATAATGTATTATTTGATTGCGATGCAAACTTGATGCAATTAATAAAAAAAAATGACTAAATGGTGGAAGTTGATGGCGAGAAATGGGTTGGAAATGGATAGAAAACTTTACACCCATCCAATGGAGCTAAGTTTTTAATGGGGCGGACGAGTGGAAAAATCTTAATCAGGAAAAAAAAATATGAATGAGAAAATTGATGCTGAATTTACAGGAGTTGTTCACTGTGTGTTCAGTTTCAGCTCCAGTGCTGCTTAATAAATACATGATTTGAAGGCTTGATTAATCCGCAAAAGCATTTGCTATCTAATCCTTTAAGCATCTCGAACGAGAGGGAACAAATGTACTTTTAGGACAACGTGTAATCACGTGTTCAAGCCTCTCATTTGATTCCTTAATTCGACGTGATTCCATTCATATCATGATTTCAAGTGGATGTTTCCATGTGTTTTGACTTGTGATTCTTCAAATGACATTCGATGATTTCGTCTCCAACCTCTCGAGGTAAGTTCATATTGCATAACAATCTAAAAGTACATTTTCTCGATGGAGACCAAATTATTTGGAGAGAGATACAACCATGACGATAATCAAGATTTATTGTGAAGATAATCAACATTTTTCATCCGGATTATGAAAGATAAGTTTTCTAATTTAATTTCTTTCATCTATAATAATTCGCTGATTGGAGAAAATTATGTGTGAAAATGAAAAGAAATTATATATGTCTTTTCATTAATTAGTTATATTTTTGAAAGTGTGTTACTTTGGAACAATGCATCTTTTGAAATGCTAACTGCATACTATTTTTAAATTTGTAAAGACATGAGTTCCAAAGGTGCCCTTTTTCATCAAGTAGGAAATTTGTTTGGAATTTTTTGAATCATGCATTTGAGTAATCATTAATTTTCATCCAGAAACCATTGAAGCCTTTTATGCATGAGTTAGATTTGCATAATGTCTTTACAATGTAGAGGGATTTCTCATTTTCGAGATTGAAATTGGTTTGTCAATTGAGATTTGAAAATTGTTTCACGCCAAAGTAAACCGGTGCCAAATGATAAAATTGAATCTTTCATATATTGACATTCTGTGTATTAGTTCAATTTTGGAAATTATTTTATACTTCAAAGTTCAAATAATACATAGAAGTTGTATTTTAAATGAACTTTGATAAGGAAGAATATTATATTATTTTATATTCTCTTATCATGATGGAAAATATGTGTTTTTGAATAATTGAGATATGATATTTTTATCTGTGATTATTCATTATAAAGAAATTTTTCATGATAGTGAAAATTTGAAAGTATATGCTCTTTCAATAATATTGTTTCCATTTGATTCATTTACGAGAAGTGTATTTCTCTTTTACATTATGCAAATACATTGATTGATGTCTGAATCAACTGGACTTTTGAAACTGACATGAGAATTTTATAAATTGGTGAATAAAATTATGCTTATTTGTGATACCATTTTATTTTATGGAAAATAGAGTTCCTAAAATATTGACGCATGCAAGTATGAGTATTTGCACAAGTTGCTTTAACAATATTTAATCAAATATTGTGGAGAAAGTAAATATGATAGTTTACTTCAATTATCTCATGACATGTTTGCTAATAATGTTATTAGTATTAATAAAGTGACCATTATCAATGGTAAATTGGAGACTACCATTTGTATTAAAAATGCCCATTGTTGGCTTAAATTTGGTAGTGAAAATCTTGATACTTATTGTTGTATTAAGAAATGTGAAATGGCTCTACAACGAATTATGAAGATGCTATATATTGCTTGTGAAAGCAATGTTGTTTTCCTAATTAAGGAATTATGGGGGTGAGATCAAACTAAGATCAAGAAGATCATTGATGAATATTGAGAATTATCATATTGTTTATCTCTTTTGAAAATAAAATACTTATATGAAGTATTTTTTATGAATGCATAGAGATGCATAACAATTATTGAAAAATTTGTGAATTTTCATTGAGAATACATAAGATTGGATTTGTCCATACTTATTGTGATTATTACAATGGTCATGTGAAAAGTGATATATATTTACACAATTGGATGATGAGATCACAAATATGATTTTATCACGATCATTGATTAACATTGATATTTGTTTTGTAAAACAAATTTGCTCATATTAGTCTTTCAATGAGTGAAAGAATTACAAATTTATTTCTTTCAAATGAAGTGAAAGAATTATGAAACTTGTGCTTATTCCAAATATGTGGGGATAAAGCGTGTTACAAAAGAAAATTATATTGTGCTCATAGTGGAGACAATAATCTTTTGCAAATATCAATAAAACAATTGAGGTTTTATTCCAAATTGTTTCTTTCAAATTGAGTTGAAAGATTATACATAAAAGTTGAATTTAACCTAAAATGTGGAGTGACATTTTGGCAAAAGATTCAAATTATAATTTCCGAAATTAGTGAAATTATATTGTGATTGTGATCAAATATCCTAGCAGAAACTGTGACGCCCGGGTTTTAATCACCCGACTCGTCACTTCATCGTCTAGTCTAATTTTTGAAAATAATATTTTGCGAAATAAAATAACATTTCTAATTGATAAGATTTATTAAATAAATTCAAAAATTGATAAATTTTAAATATTATCCAATTTGCGGAAATAATATTTGCTAAAACATTTCAAATAAAGCAAACTGTTCAAAATCTCCAATTTTCTCGAATTAGGAAATTCAACTGAAACAAGAATAAAATTTGATTATTCAATTTTTAATGCCACGGCCTGCCCATCATACGTCTCCACCTCCGACATCTGCAATTGTTGTTAAAGAGGTGTGAGCATTTCAATGAAATACTCAGTAGACTCATCGCCGATTAATAAATTTACATAAAAATTGAACACATAAACATGCAATCATATAGTGACAACTTCATCATAATAATAGGCTTTCGTAACATAGGGTGTGGGTAGTCTCGTCTCATGCAATAAATGCACATAAGTTATGTCAAAGCATAACAAAATCATAATCTCGTCTCGTCTCATGCATTTAAAAATGCATATAATTTATGACATGCTCATAACATCAAATATTTCATAAGAAATATAAATTCTCGTCTCGTCTTATGCAAATAATGCACATAAGTCACATGAATCATATAACGTGCAATTAAAATGTAAACAAATTAATGGGGGCGAGTCTACCTCAATTCTCTACGAGTGTGGTTGAGCAGGAAAATATATTTCAGTTCTCTAGATCTCCGTACGTCTCGTCTAGCCAAAATAAAATAAAATTTAAATTAGTCTCTTGAAATTTACAGTTTTGAAATAAAACTAAAGTTTGGGATTAAAATAAATAGTTTTAAAAACTTGAGACTAAAATGGAGTTTTTCGAAAATTAAAGGACTCATTTAAAATACTGCTTAAGATAATCTGGGACTGAAATAATAAGTTTAAAACTTAAGGTTTGACTTCATATATTTTAAAACATGATTTGGGATCAAAATAATTAGTTTCCAAAACTTGAGGACCCAAGAGGCAAAAAATCAAATTATATATATATATATATATATATATATATATATATATATATATATATATACATCACTCTCTCTCTCTCTCTCTCTCTCTCTTCTCTATCTATATACCGACAAAGAGAGACGAGGGTGCGATGGAGGGGCTGAAATCCCTCCTCCAGCCCAATCACCGGCAGGGATGCCGGCGGAAGTACCGTCGGCGTGAAGCAACGGCACTAGGGGTACACGGGTATATGAGAAAAATGGATTTTGGGCTGAGTTTTGGGTGCGAAACCGAGGGGAAATCCGAGGCTGTTCGTGGGTTTTCCGGCGGTGGTTCGGCAATAAGACGGGGGTGAGGTAAGCAATTGGTTTTCTGGGTTTATTTCTTGATCTTCTTGGGTTTTGATTAGAGTTTTTGCACTGGTTGGAGGTGGAGTTGCTAGTGGCGGGGTCGTGCTGGTGGCGAATTGGCTCGCGGTGGTGATATTGGTGGTGTTCTCTGGTGGGAACAGTGTAATGGCAGTGGCGTTGGGCTTGGGTTCGGTTGCTGCAACCGGTGGTGATAGATTGAAGTTGGGTGCATTTCTTGCAGCGTTTGGTTCATTTTGGATGTTGCCGGTAGTGGTAGATGCAGTCAGTAGTGGAGGTTCAGTTATGGAGAGAAAATCTTAAAAATTATACTTGAACTCGTGTGTCTTGGCCGTGGTAAATTCTGATCGTGAAAGGGGAGTAAAATAGTTGTGGATTAGTCTTTGAATTGGTTTCGAATTTGAACTGCAGAAAGATTTTCGTGATAGGATTGGTTGATTGAGAGTTGGATAGGATCATGATTTGTAGAGATAATGATGAATTTAAAATTTGAAGTGTAATTATAATGATAAACTCAAATTTGAAATAAAATTATCTGGTGATTTAATTTGAATAAATAAATAATAAAAAAATGAAATTGGATTTTAAAAATAGATTTTGCATTTATTGGACGTAAAATCAAATTGGACTGAAATTTATTATTTTCGGCTCAAAATTTATAACTTGGCTAAACGACGTACGCGAATTTTGAATAACGGGTTAAATTATCGCGACACGATTTTTAGTAAATAAAATATTTATTTATAATAAATTCAGAAATTTCTCGGTCGCTACAACCTTACCCCCTTAAAATAATTTCGTCCTCGAAATTAAACTCACTTGATCTATGATATCTATGAACTGAAATTGACTGATAATTCACCACATGAGTAGGATCATAAACATACTTTCTTAATAGGAAAACATGGAAAACATTGTGAACCACTGCAAGCTCGGGTGGTAATGCCAAACGATATGCCACATTCCCTACTTGCTCTAATATCTCAAATGGTCCAATAAATCGAGGTCTTAACTTTCCCCTTTTTCCAAAACGAAAAGTACCTTTCATTGGGATTACCTTCAAAAACACTTTCTCTCCCACCTGAAATACCAAGTCTTTCCTTCTCTGATCTGCATAACTCTTCTGTCTGTCATGTGCGGTCTTAATTCACAGTCTAATCTTCTCAATAGCCTCAATTGTTCTTGCAATTAATTCTGGTCCCAACAATTTCTTCTCACCCACTTCATCCCAATAAAGTGGCGATCGACATCATCGCCCATACAGTGCTTCATATGGTGCCATACCAATAGTAGCCTGAAAACTATTATTGTAGGCAAATTCCACCAATGGTAGGTGATTCTCCCAACTACCACTCAAGTCTAGTACGCAAGCTCTAAGCATATCCTCCAGTGTCTGAATAGTACGCTTAGACTGACCGTCTGTCTGCGGATGGTACGCAGTACTAAAATTTAATTTAGTACCCATTGCAATATGCAAACTCTTTCAAAATCTAGAAGTAAACCTCGGATCTCTATCTGAGATAATGGAAGCTGGTACCCCATGAAGTCGAACAATCTCTCTTATATACAACCGAGCTAAATGATCCATACTGAGAGTCATTCTGACCGGAAGGAAATGAGCTGACTTTGTAAGCCGATCCACAATAACCCAAATAGCGTCATTTCCTCTAACTGATTTTGGTAACCCAATAACGAAATCCATGGAAATTTTCTCCCATTTCCATTCTGGTATGTCCAAAGGATTCAACAATCCTGACGGTCTCTGATGTTCAGCCTTAACCTGCTGACAGGTCATGCATCGAGATATAAACCTCGCAATACAACCCTTCATATTTCTCCACAAAAAATTATTGCGTAAATCGCGATACATTTTTGTCCCACCAGGGTGACCTGCGTAAGGTGCTGAATGAGCTTCAGTTAAAATCTCCTTCCTGATCTGATCATCCTTCGGCACACAAATACGCCCTCTGAACATAAGTGCATTATCAGAGGCAATCTCAAAACCTATCCTCCTGCTAGTCCCAACTTCAGATCTGATTTTCTCCAAAAATTCATCACCTTCCTGAGCTGTCACAATCCGATCCCTCAGATCTGGTTTAACAGTCAGATTTGTCAATCTGCCAGATCCTCGAATTGATGGGGCTCCCACTTCAATTTTCAAATCCTGAAAGTCTCGAATCAACTAGTCTTGCATTGTCCCCAAAACTGACAACTGACCAGCGTTCTTCCTGCTCAAAGCATCTGCAACCTTATTTGCTTTACCCGGATGGTAAAGAATAGTGCAGTCATAATCTTTCACGAGCTCCATCCATCGACGCTGCCTCATATTTAATTCCTTCTGAGTAAAGAAATACTTGAGACTCTTGTGATCGGTGTAAATCTCACATTTACTCCCGTACAGATAGTGTCTCCAGATCTTTAAAGCATGCACTACAGCTGCAAGCTCTAGATCATGCGTCGGGTAATTCTTTTCATATGGCTTCAACTGTCTTGAAGCATATGCTATTACTTTTCCATTCTGCATCAACACACAACCCAATCCATGCTTGGATGCATCACTGTAAATAACATAATCATCCGACCCATCCGGTATAGTCAATACTGGTGCTGATACAAGTCTATTCTTCAGTTCCTGGAAACTTTCAATTGAGTGAAACAATTGCGAAAAATATTTTATTTTATGAAGTAAATAAATTGTAATCTAAAGTTAGATTCTTTCATTGAGTGAAAGAGTAATTTTTGAGTCTACCCTATAAGTGTGGGGGTAGTACAACTAAACTTTAAATAAAGTTTAAAGTGATATTATTTTGAAGTCTATAAAGTGCACAAAATAGACTACAAAATATTGTGAAATACTTGACAAGTGTTGTCAAATAATTGAGAAGTGATCACGTTTAAATATTCTAAAGAAGTCTAGACATAAATTGAATCAAAGAGTGATTCAATAACTTGTGAAAAAGTTAAGTTAAAACTTGACTTTATATCTTATGTAAAATCATAAGAACATAATCGAGTAGGATGAGGTGAAACTCCTTTATAAAAGATCCGCCAATGACGGCAACCCTACCTGTCATTAAGAAATGAGTAATTCACGGGTTCAAAGGGTAACAACAAGCCATTCGATATTGGATAGTTTCAACACTTTATCAAAACATACCTCATTCTAGATTAAAAGTGTTGGTTGTTACAGTTGGAGGGCAGAGTTCTAAAATTCTTAATGAAGTTCAGAATTACAAGTATCTCTAAATGTAACAAAGATGCTAGAAGAACTTCACCTATATGAACTTAGAAGTGGTTTCAAGGAAAGTTTAGAGTTACTTTTTGAAAAGTTCAAGAATCGGATAGGCGCAAGGCCATTAACGCGCTAAAGCAAAAACTTGTGTGGAACAAAAGACTTTGAGTGTTGTGTGTGTGATGTTTCCGGTATTGCCACATGGAATAACGGGTTCAAGGCTAAGGCTACCCGGGATTTTGATAATACTTTGCGACGTTTACACTAAGGTAAGGTTTAAATCGAAAGATAGCTTACTTTATGCATAACACCGTTATAAAATGAGTTGGTGAAAATATTTGAAAAAGTGGGGATTGTTGGAAAATTGTGTTTCCAAATGGTTGTTCAAATATTTAAAGATGATAAGATGAAATACACAATTAAATCAATACAAAGAAGTATTGATAAGGAAGACAAAAGAATGAGAAAAACAGGAACATAAGAGGCCAAAATATGAACCACGCGATCGCGTGGTTCATGGTCCAGCGATCGCGTGGTTGAACGGATTTGAATCTGTTCAAAATAAAGAGGCATCACGCGATCGCGTGAGCCTTGTACCGTGCGATTGTGTGGTGGTTCCGAAAGGCACCTTTTGGTGCCTAAGTTGGTTTTTTGCACCAAAAGGTGCCCTTTTGTCTAAAAGGTGTGTACTTTCATAAAATGTGGATTAATCTCTATCTAAAGGATGTTATATTAATCAATTCAATATATGAAATATGAGTGAGAACATCCATAAAATATAGAAGTCATTTTCCACCAAAATCAATACTCATTTTTCAATTGTTTTTTGTTCCTTTTCCATGGATTATTAGTGCTTAATAAATACATGGTTTGAAGGCTTGATTAATCCGAAAAAGCATTTGCTATCTAATCATTTAAGCATCTCGAACGAGAGGGAGCAAATGTATTTTTAAGACAACATGTAATCACGTGTTCAAGCCTCTCGTTTGATTCCTTAATTCGGCGTGATTTCATTCATATCATGATTTCAAGTGGATGTTTCCATGTGTTTTGACTTGTGATTCTTCAAATGGCATTCGATGATTTCGTCTCCAACCTCTCGAGGTAAGTTCATATTTCATAACACTTTGGCTGCAATATCCTTTTTTGGCACGCACCCCTAGTGTCCATAATACGAACTCATGGATCAGGCCACTAAGTGGCTTTAAACCAGTTATCACCTACACATTACACATTAATACATGGATGTAATTGGACCGGCCCAATGTGTGTCCATAGTTAACTAGTTAAGGGGAATAGTACATAAATAAGGTGTTTTTAAATGTCAATTTCAAAATTAAGGTGAAACTTATAAAAATTCAAAAATCAGGTTATATTTAGAATCAATTAATTAAATTAAATTATTAAAATATTTTATTAATTATATGTATTAAGGTCACAATACTATATATTTGAAGTCACAAAATACAAATTTTTTAGGTCACTAATGATTTCATGGTCACAAATTATCGAAATATTAGGTCACAAATTGAATTTATTTTTAGGCCACAATCTACAAATGACTATTTTTAAGGTCACAATTATTCATTTTCAAGGTTACAAGAAAAAATTGTAGGTCACAACCATCATTTTTTTCATCATTTTTTTCGATCACAACCTACCAACCACCATTTTTAAGGTCACAATTATTCATTTTCGAGGTCACAAGAAAAAAATTGTAGGTCACAACCATCATTTTTTCCGATCACAACCTACCACCCCATTTTCAAGGTCACAATTATATATTTTCGAGGTCACACCACCGATGCAACCTGTGACGACGACCACCGCAATCTCAGACCACCACCACCACCACCAAACCACCATTTTCACCCACAGTCAACCACCAATATGAAAAAAATACTCCAAAATCTGGTTAAAAATATAGGAGCCGTGAAGACCGGACCACCACCAACCACCACCATCACAAACAGACCCAGCATTGCCACACACTCATTTAACACCATAACAGACCACCACCACCATCACACACACACACACACACACACACACACACACACCCACCCAGCACCGCCACAATAAACATACAAAATGCACCTCTGGCCGCCCATCGCCTCTACGTACAATTGCACCACCACCGACACTACATACCTGCACCACCACCTAGCTCTGATGCCTGAGTTAGGGAACTTACGGTACCTTCTTAGCACCCGATGAAGGCTGAAGCCAATCGATTGTCTTGTCGTAGTTGGTGGTTTGGGGTTGGAGAAGCAACGGCGCCACCGTTGCTGCTTCCATCTAGTCTAGTCGGTAATGAAGAAATGGTGGAGTTCAGGGGAGATGAGGGAGGAACTGATCGACGTTTTTTATCTTAGAAGATTAGGGCTTGTTTTTTATTTAGGGGTAAAATATGACCTGATTTTTGTATGAATAACACTTTCACCTAATTTTTGAAATTGGAACTTAAAACATCTTAGATGGTGTAATTTCCTCTTAGTTAAGGAGTAGGAATGACAATGGGGTGGGGATGCCTTTCTCCGTCCCCGTCCCCGTCCCGTTAATGATTTACCATCCCTTTTCCCGTCTCATCCCCATTTAATCGGGGATGGGGATGAGGCGGGGCGGTAATGGGAAAATTTTCGTTTGCATCATTTTTTTTTTTTTAAGTTTTAAAATAATTTTATACAGACAATATAAGGAAACATGCAGGAACAATCCTAACATATTCTAAATCTAATCATCTTTACACATTAGTTGGACATTAATCGAATATATATATTCATCTTTGTTTGTATCGTTATTTTATATTTGATTAGATGAGAAAATACAACTCGATAAGCTTAATAACTAATAATCAGTAACCTTTTCAAAATAAGTATTTAAAGTTTATAACTTGATAAGTAATAAATTTTTGGTGCAAGAAATTTGACATCATAGGACTTTTGTACAGATAATATAGGACTTTTTTTGGACCTTTTAAATTTTAATGGAACTTGTTAATTGAGAATGAAGATCGGGGATGAGGCGGGGATGGGAATAAGATGATCATCCCCGCCCCGTCCTCGTTTCGTCGAGTTGCAAATGATTCCACCATTTATCACAACCTGAACTACCTTAAATTGTTGTATCATTTGTGAAGAAAGTATAGCCCAAAGTTTGAAATATTAGTTAAATGGAAATGAGTACCGGTGGTGGAACAACTACCAAGATATCAAGATATCATGCATAATGATCCATTACAGGAAGACAATATTTCAATGTAATCAACGGATCGATTCAATGGAATAATCACATGGATCTCCAAAACATATTCCTAGATTCATCATACTTAATTATAAATTGGAAGTGAAGGAAAAGATAAATTATTTCAGAAAAAAATCACCATTAAGGACAATAATGTTCTTAAGTGGGCGGGAACGATATGTGTATTATGCAAGTAGTGGATCATTGTTGTGGATGAATAATAAAAGCCATAAAATGTTTAGTTACTAGAAAATAGTTTCAAGTTATTTAATTATTGTTCCATGTTTTTAATTAGTTAGTTAAATTGTTATTCCTTATTTATAGATTAGTGGATTAACATGTTGTAATTTATCTATAAATAGTCATTAGTAACTATTGAATAAACATCACTGTCTCTTCTCTTTATGCATAAAAATTCTAAACATATCACTTTAGCACCTATTTGAGTTTTTTTATGCTTTTCCCATTTCAATTTGTTTGTGGTTTTGGTAACAGTCAATCACACTAGTAGGTTGAAAAGTTTGGAGTCATTAGTGCAATAAATGAAATGTTAAAGTAAATATGCAACATTTTAAAAGATCCAGGGCTTTGGCAGCAATTATCCCTTTGATTGGGCACGCATCCCTAGATGTCTATAATACAAACTCATATAGATTAGGTCATTAAGTAGCTTTAATTAAAGGGAAAAAATAGCATTTACCCACAATAAAAAAAAAAATCATTTCCTATCATACTACCTAATGATACACACACACACACTCTATAAAACACAAGAAAAAACACTAAAAATACGGGTATTCAAAATATTTTATGTTAATGATTTATAACTAAAATTAAAAAGCTTACATTACTCAAGCATTAATTGTGATTATATGGTTTATGCAAAATCAAATTCATTACAAAGGATTTTATCTAACATTGTGTTCATCAGCACCTGTATCAAAAAATCAAAATTTGATTCATTGACGTGTGCAATCTTCCATCTTGTTGACTTATCAAATTTGCGCGATTTTTTCAATGGAATCATAATTTTTTTATGATTCGTGTAATATGCGGTCTACGTTTTAAATTATAGAGAATGTATTTTCAGTTAATGTTGAATGTTCTGGTGATGGTCATTTGAAATCGCAGTTCTTTGTTCAAGTAAAAGGAGAAGTTATGGTGTATGATAAAGCGGTGAAAATTAGTTGTGTCTCTCATTTATGTTTCTTGCAATGTTTAGTCAAAGATTAAGATTACATTCCACTGCCAACAAACGAAAATATGGATGTCCAATAATGTTCTTCAAATTCTTTAATCACATGTACTAAAGTAACCTATATCGCCAGCTGCTTCATTTGACGAAATGGATTATGCAAAGAAGTTGGAAATATTTAGGAGAATGAAAGATTCTCCCAAGTTTGTAATTGTATCCTCCCTTTTGAAAAGTTCAAAAGGACCTCGGACTAGCTAGTTGAGGGTCCGATGTTTCTCGTAATCTGGACAAATTCATATATTCTGCCTCCAAATTTTGCACTTGAATCTCTAGGCATAATTGACATTTTGTCTAGAGAGTGGTTGAATTGATCAAAATGATTGTTGTCTTTATCAACACTAATGTTCTATGTTAAACAAAACTACTTGCAGACAGTGTTATTTAGAACAATAAAATTTCAGAAAAGAAAAACTTATCGATCGAGACTCGTGACAGCACGATGTCCTAAAGTGAAATTGTCCGCCGTAATTTGTTGCGACCTCTTTGGACAATCACTCCCAAAATACAACGATCGAATCACTTTGTGCAGCAATCACAAATGATTTCAGAACTCTCAAGGTTACTCCATAATAGCGTATAGAAAAAATAGATGAATAAGAAAAGAATATTTTCTGTATTTTTGTCTGAAAAAATAACTTGAATTTATAGAGAAGATATTCATAACTTCCACAGGATTAATGAAGAAAAAAATGAAAATTTATGAATTTCATTATTTCAAAAGAAACTGCCTCAACATTCAGAAATAATAAAAAATAATTCGGAAATGATTAAAAATAAATAATAAAAATATATTTTTTTTAATCAAAGAAGCCCCTATCAAAGACTATGTAAATATGCGCGTGGAAAAAAATAATGAAAATTTATGAATTTCATTATTTCAAAAGAAACTGCCTCAACATTCAGAAATAATAAAAAATAATTCGGAAATGATTAAAAATAAATAATAAAAATATATTTTTTTTAATCAAAGAAGCCCCTATCAAAGACTATGTAAATATGCGCGTGGAATGTGGATCGAACCACCAACCTCCCACATAAATTCCACATTTTCCACCACTTGGCACTTTACGTAATTTATTTATTTCTTTCAATATATATATATATATCTCTCTCTCTCTCTCTCTCTCTCTCTCTCTCTAACATTATCTGCCTTACTGATCCTAACCTTGACGATATCTTCATCACTTTTATTTCCATTCTTGTGTTCATAATATTAATTACCTGCAAATGAATGATCTTTGGCGTTTCTTTAAAGGATTATTCAAGTGAGCAACAAAATTCACATCACATATATATAATATAAATAGGCAACAATTGGGGATTCTGATCTTGGTCAAAACGTATACAAAGGGCATGTTTAGTGGAGTAAATTAGTTACCATACTTAATACCAATATACAATTATGCGTTGGGTAGTTTTTCACATTTCATTTTTACTTTAATATAACAGTAATAATGGGATAAAAGAGGTGAAATGTATTTCTTGAATATTTATTAAATATTGGGTAGCTAGTGCAATTTCCTCATAAAAAAAAAAAAAAAAAAGCTTTAATCTAGTTATCACCTACCTACATTAATCCATAAATGTAATTGGACCGGCCCAATGCTTGTCCATAGTTAACTAGTTCAAGGGAACTCAACTGAAAGTTTGATGAATTGTAAACGTTGATAAATTCTAATGTGTTATAAATAATATATTATGTGAATTACTAATTATCATTATATCCCTATAAACTTTACATTATTACGATTGTACCATTATCTACCCCTATAAATAGGGGCCTAAACTAATTCATTTGTGTGAGATATAGAATGAAAGAATTCTCCTCTCAACTCTCTCTACCTCTCTTTCTTTTTCTTATAGATTTTGGTAGTTTTACAACACGTTATCAATACGAGTCTCTACCAATTGAGTAATATGACAAGAGTATACTCTACAGTTGCATCTAAATGATGAACATTTGTATCAGAAACCTGATTATTATTAATTAACGTGAGCTAGAAAAATATCTCTTTCCCAGAACTAGTATTTTTTCACTTTAGAAAATAGTTCATGTGTCGTAGAATCCGCCTATTGCCTACACCGCAAGAAATTGTAGTCGGTCAGATTCTTCTTCCCAGCCAGATCTGTTTTTCTTCACTAATGGAAAATTCTTTTCCGAAGTGCACCACATCTTTCCCCTTTTGGAATCCTTTCAATTTAGTCATGGGTAATTATATTGACACCACCAAAATTGTTAACCACACCACACTACACTTTTCATATTTACTAAATTAGTCATAATTAAATTGACTTAAATAACCATCTCATCATATTAATTTATCTTATTGGTCATTCTTATGTACACCACAAATATCAAAAATCCTAAATTTTATATAATGATGTGCTAATTAAAAATGCAATTTGTCACTTCTGCGTGGGATGCTCCAATTTCCAATCTTGTTTACGATAATTGGTCTCTACAGTTCATTTAAACACAACCCAATAATTGAAAAACTGAATTTTTATCAGCAAAAAAAAAAAAAAAACCACAGGAAGTCAGTCTTCATTTCTTGAGTTTGTCTTTTCATGTCTCGAACATTTCTTAGAAGTTCGTTCAAATCAAATTGCTCTGTTTTTTTTATAATAAAGCAAAGGAAAAAAAATGATTTTTACCCATCTTGATCTATCCAATAAAACAAAGTCTAATTGTGAAATGAACTGAAAGACAATGACACTGTGAAATGAACTGAAAGACAATGACACTTTATCAGAAAGTAATTATTCAACAAAATTATGATCCAAAAGTTCTTATTATAGAAATTTCAAGAAGAGTTGAAAGTGTATGAAATCGGTGGCAACCATTTTATGTGGGTGAATGATTTCAAATTTGTTAGTATTTTGGATGATTTATGGTGTACGGTTTTATTTTTCTTTGATTTAGTAAATGTTATTTTTGTAAAATTGAATGTGGTGTACTTATAAACTTTATATTTTAATAAATGTGTATATATAATATGGTGTGGTTAACTAATTTGTTGGTGTCAATATAATTACCCTTTAGTCATATACTCCTTTCCCATTATGGAATGTTTGATTCAATTTTATTTCAGCAAAACAATTATCATCGGATCATTGTGACAACTAGCTTCCAAACAGGATGGTGATAATGTCGAGAATATTAGTAAATTTGGAATTGGATGGTAGATGACCATTGTTAATAATTGCTAAAGTAGAATATTTTATTTATTGGAAATGGAGCTATAGTTGATGATATTAGAACAAGAGCTGTAGTGGATTTTTTTTTTTTTTAGATACATTGATATTGGAGCTGGAGCTATAGTTGATAATATTTGAGTGGGGTCCAAGACATAAGCAAAATATCATAAACCAATGTTTTAACTAACAGGAAACTTAGTAGCTGAAAAAAAGGAGAAAGAGATAGCAGATATTGTTGTTCATTATGGGCTACAACTTTTCAGTGGAATAATTCATCAAGTATCACAAAGTTTGGTAACTTTCTGGCGTCGAACATGGTGAATGTTTAACAATTATTTTTGGAGCACTTTCAACGAGATTTTGAACTGCGGACCAAAAGTAAGTTTGTTCTAAATTAAATTTCAAACCTATTGACAGTTTTGATTTATTTATATGAGTAATATATTAAAATATGGATGATTTTACCCTTGATAATATGTTAAAAATTATTACGTTACCACCTATATGGTTGGTTTTATCAGTTTTTATTATGTTACCACCTATATGATTGGTTTTATCAGTTTCAATTATATTACGTCACCACCTATATGGTTGATTTTACCAGTTTTAATTATATTACGTCATCACCTATATGGTTGGTTTTACTAGTTTCAAATATATTATGTCACCACCTATATGGTTGGTTTACAAGTTTCAAGTAAATTACGTTACCACCTATATGGTTGGTTCTATTGGTTTTAAATATTTCTACTCATATAAATTTAATATATTGTTGTTATTTGATGATATGATCCGGACCAGGTATCGAAGGGCGAAGTCGAGACATCGACGGTATAACGGTGATCTACGTGGAAAATGGAGCAAGTTCCATGTTAGAATCGAGCCGAGAAGGCGAAAGGATCAAACCGAGTCGAGTGATAGAAGTTATTTGGGCAGAAAGGTCATTACTGCCGTAACGAAGATCCGTCATGGCCGTAACTCTTATAATCACGGCCGTAAAAGTTATTATCACGACCGTAACTCCACCTCAGGTTTAGATGAAGAATTGCAGAATTTCATAGTTACGGCCGTAAGAAATATGGTCACGGCCGTAAATCTTAAACAGAAAGTCATTTACGCCCGTAAAAGTGTTCATCACGGCCGTAATTGAGGTTTTCCGGATTTTAGGGAATTTTTGATTATTTTTCCGTTTTTAATTAATTGTTTTCCTATTTTAGTATTCTAGTTTAATTAGAATTATATTTTGAGTAAATTAGCAACTAGGTTATTTTGCTTATATATATTCATTTCCATTCATTGTAAAAAACAGTTAAGTTTGAGTTTGAGATTAATAATATTTGATAGAGTTTTCTCCAATTGAAAGGTTGAGGAGTCCCTTTGGTGTTCTTCGAGAACAAATCAAACTTATCAAATATTCGCGATTGTGGCGTTTCCAATTAGAATCTTATCGAGGAAATTGACAAGTCCTTGTGGTGTTTCGAAAACTTTGGATCTCGATTTCGCATCGCCAATTTTCGCGTCGTGAATCTTGGGTCAAGGTCCTATCGTCAATTTTATCTTTCCAGTATTTTAATTCTTGTTTATTTTTGTGTTTAAATCTGGTCTAGATCTTTCCTAGGTTTTAATTTCGTTATTCCGCGTTGTTCGTCGAGATTCCCCGACTGGGATCTTATCATCTGGTATCAGAGCGTGGATCTAGATTCAGTTCTTGGTATTCTTGATATTTTCTTGTTTTTCTTGATTTTCTTGTTCTTCGTGCCAGTTATAATTTTTTTTCAATTTGATCCATAAGAGTCAGTCCCAAAAATTCAAAAGTATTTTTCTTGTTGGTTTTTCGTCCAAATCTAGTTCCGTTTTTTCTGCCATACTCGTAGTCCAATTCTCCGGCAGATTAAAAAAAAAATTCGAAAATTTCATTTTTTTTCCATGTTCAAAATTTCCTCAATTCTTCAATTTGTTCTTATTCGTGTCTTGTTTATCTACCCTTGATAAAGAGTTCTTTATTGATTATCGGAGTTCTTGAGAAGGAAAAATAGTGATACACGAGTGATGAATATTTGTGAGGAATTTTATTTCTTCTTCTTGTTATAAACCATGTCTCGCGGGGAGAAATCTTCATCAATGGGTGACAATAAACAGCCAGAAAGAGGGGATATGATATTGGAGCAGGGTGTTGAATTATTGGCAGAGATGCAGGCAAAATTTAAGAAGGTAATGGCTAAGATGGATAAAAGAGATGCGATGATTGCCCAATTGAAAAAGGAGCAATCGCGGGCGGACTCTATGACTAGGAGGAGTAGTAAGCGTGAATGTCATGCTAGGTACAGAGATGGGATGGATGAAAGGCCATTGAAGCGAAAAGAGACATCAAAACAGGAGAGTAGTGATCATGTTCACAAAAGGAGGGAGGAACCGACAACCAAAGGTAAAAATAATTCTGATTTCAAGCCTCTTAAAGATAAAAATGTTAAGTGCTTTAAATGTTTGGAAAGGAGTCACATTGCACTTGATTGTCCACGTAAGAAGGTTAGGTGTGATAGTGAAGGGGCTAAAAGTGTTGTGGTGTATGAGTCAATTATTGATAGGCAGCATTAGCGTTAAGCGTAAGGCGAATGTTTTGGAAAATGTGGATGGGCAAAGGGATAATATTTTTTGCACTAGTTGCTTAGTGGATGAAAAAGTTTGTAACTTGGTGATTGACGGGGGAAGTTTTACTAATGTAGTTAGTACAATGTCGGTGGAAAAATTAGGCTTACCTTTAACGAAACATCTAACGCCTTATAAATTACAATGGTTGACTGAGTCAGGGGAAGTTAAGGTGAAGAGACGGGATTTAGTGGCATTTTCTTTTGGTGGGTATTCGGATGAGGTAATTTGTGACGTGGTGCCAATGCAAATTAGTCATATACTGTTGGGGAGACCTTGGCAACATGAAAGGGCTGTGCTACACATGTGTATACGAATAGATACAGCTTGGTAAAAGGGGGAAAAGTTTACTCTAATGCCACTATCTCCAACTGAAGCCCTGAAAGATCAATTGAAAGTGAAAAGTGAGTTTGAGGGAAAAAAATAAGAGAGTTGAGGCCACGACCTCAGAAAAAGGAGAGGGAGTGGAAATTAAAGAAAAGAGAGTTGAGGCCACGACCTTAGAAAAAGGAGATGGAGTGAAAAATAAAGAAAAGAGGGTTGATGTTTAAACCTCAGAAAAAGGAGAGACTGAGTGAAAAAAGCAAAAGAAAAGAGAGTCTACCACAAAAATGAGTCTATTTGTACTTACTCACGCTAACACACCCCTCCCCAGTTCTTTAAAATCTGTTTTACAGATACCGAAGTCAAACCATGAACTTAAGACGGGAAAGAAATTCATTGGCAAAAATGAGCAGCCCAAAAGTCTAAAAGATCTCACGAAGCTTAAAAATGATCATCGAGCCCAGGAGGGCAGGAGGAATTTGAAAAGCCGACCAAAAATGGATTCGAGGTCGAATCCTTTTCAAAAGAGGGAGTATGATAAGATTCGGACCAGGCATCGAAGGGCGAAGTCGAGACATCCACAGTATGACAGTGATCTACGTGGAAAACAGAGCAAGTTCCATGTTGGAATCGAGCCGAGAAGGCGAAAGGATCAAACCGAGTCAAGTGATCAAAGTTATTTGGGAAGAAAGGTCATTATGGTCGTAACGAAGATCTGTCACGGCCGTAACTCTTATAATCACGGCCGTAAAAGTTATTATCACTGCCGTAACTCCGCCTCGGGTTTAGATGAAGAATTGCAGAATTTCATAGTTACGGCCGTAAGAAATATGGTCACGGCCGTAAATCTTAAGCAGAAAGTCATTTACGCCCGTAAAAGTGTTCATCACGGCCGTAATTGAGGTTTTCCGGATTTTAGGGGATTTTTGATTATTTTTTCGTTTTTAATTAATTGTTTGCCTAGTTTAGTATTCTAGTTTAATTAGAATTACATTTTGAGTAAATTAGCAACTAGGTTATTTTGCTTATATATATTCATTTCCATTCATTGTAAAAAACAGTTAAGTTTGAGTTTGAGATTAATAATATTTGAGAGAGTTTTCTCCAATTGAAAGGTTGAAGAGTCCCTTTGGTGTTCTTCGAGAACAAATCCAACTTATCAAATATTGTGAAAATATTTGTGGCGTTGAACTTATCAAATATTCGCGAGAATATTTGTGGCGTTTCCAATTAGAATCTTATCAAGGAAATTGACAAGTCCTTGTGGTGTTTTGAAAACTTTGGATCTCGATTTCGCATCGCCAATCTTCGCGTCGTGAGTCTTGGGTCAATGTCCTATCGTCAATTTTATCTTTCCAGTATTTTAATTCTTGTTTATTTTTGTGTTTAAATCTGATCTAGATATTTCCTAGGTTCTAATTTCGTTATTCCGCGTTGTTCGACGAGATTTCCCGACTGAGATCTCATCATTTGATATTTCAACAAATGGTACCAGAAGTTACCATTACCAAAAGATTGTTGGATTTTAATGAAAATATTTTATCAAGTGGTACCAGAAGTTACCAATATTTGTATTGAAAGGACAGATGAAGATAAATTATTCAACAAAATATATATTGATGTATGATAAGATAATATCACATTATAGCACAGACACGCTAATGTGAAAATAATCTCATCAGTATTATGAGATAAATATTATATGATTAAGATAAACAAATTTGATAAAAGTTCTTGCACAAGCACCTCTGTACTCTAGAAGAAGTACATATTTACTCCAGAATAAGTAAAGATCATCATCTAAAAATACTGAAATGATATTATTATTGCTCTTGAAGAAGCACAAAGGAGTCATACTGAATCATATCAAGAAAAGAGATACATGCAAAATACAAAAAAAGGAAACATTTATAATCCTCAAAAGTAGATGTATGTTTCAAGAGTAATAATACTCCATACTCTACGACCCCTAATCTTTTTGTGTGTCTCAAGAATAAGAATACTCCGTACTTTACCACTCCTAATATTTTTGAAGTTCACAAGATTAAGTTTAAATATTCATAAAATCCTCAATCTTAGAGGTGTGTTTCAAGAGTAAGAATACTCTGTACTCTACCACTCCCAATATCTTAGAGATTCACAAAGTTAAATTTACATTAACCGGACTTCATTTTCGCTTGATTCCCCTTCCTTGCGACCAATCTATCTTAACTCCTGTTGGATCTTGTATTAGAATATATGACTGCAGCTTATCCAGCAGTTCCTCGATAGTAGGAGCAGAAATAAGAATCCTCCTGGAAAATGGAGAGATGAATCCCTGTTCCACAGCATGATCAAGAAATGTCAGCAAACCATCAAAGAAATTGTTAACATTTAAAAGTCCAATAGGCTTGGTATGGAGATCTAATTGAGCCCAAGAGGTAATATTAAAGATTTCCTTTGAAGTACCAAAACCTCCGGGAAGGGCTATGAAAGCATCAGAACCGTATAACATGCAAGTTATGCGTTCATGGATAGATAATGTCTGTACTTCATGCCCTCGTGTTTTTCCTGCAACATCTACCAAAGGAACATGTATAACGTCTATCACTTTCACTCGTTCTGTTTGAGCAGATTGGGAAACACAACCCATCAATCCACTGCTACCTCCTCCATATACTGGATTGATACCTTTCTCTCCCAACTTCTTTCCTAAATCCACTGCTGCTTCTAGATACCCAAACCCTTTCCCTACTTTTGATCCACAAAATACACAGATAGTTTTGATTTGTCGAAGTTTTGGTCATTCCATCTTTAAGAGTATAAGGAAAGAAAAACTCACGAGAAAATATTATTTTGGGATGAATGAAATTGTGAAAATATTTGGCTTTTTAAAATCGAAAATTTACACTATTTTACTGTTCAACTTTTGACAAGGTGACTATCTGCTTTTGACAAAATGACACTACTTTTTATCAGTGATCCATAAATGAAGATCACCTTTCGGCAGTCTCTCAGTGACAGTCTGTTAATACGCAAAAATGAAAATAAAATACTTTGTTAAAATATATATGCATACATATATACACTATACTGATTTACCTTGTATCAATGCTGAATAGTCGAAACACCCATATTTGTTACAAACTGGCAAACATGATCTTTTGCTATTATATTCTTGAGACTATACCGGTCTTTATCATTATTGAATTGAGCCCATAAAGATAGTAACTAATGCTGCACATACCCACAAGGGTGCGTCTCAAGAGTCAATCGAATATCATCCAAAGACTCTTTACTCAGTCCACCCTTAATGAAATCTATTTTATCATCTTGATTTATAGACGAATACCCTATTGATTTACAATGGGTGTCACATGCCCATCGAGCACATTTGTAAGAACCATTCAATCTTTTTGCTCTTCGCTTCTTTGCAAAAGTACTCTTACCTAAGCCAGACATGTGCTTAGAAAATGAATTTGGTAATTCACCGGATAATCTAACTTTTGCTTCGATCAACCAACGAACGTCTTTTGGGATACCTTGATACATCAGCAGCCTCAATCTTTCAAGTCGAACTCGATAAATCTTTTTCAAAACATTTACCGGAAGATTAGAATAATATTTACGAACATTTGATAATATAACATTCATTTTGATAGATCTAATATTCTTTCCAAACGATCTATTTAAATGTATTATTTAACGCGTAAAGAGCGGTGGCTCTGCGTGACATTGATTCTACCAAGAAAATGGGAATAAAATATTGAAAAGTTGGGGACAAGAATTATCTTCTTCGGATATCGTCCCTTGCCTTTTTCGATATAAGGAAAGATTTGGGGACAAGAATGTGATATGAAATAATTCCTTGGATATCATCCCAAGCCTTTTCGATGTAATAAATCAATGTATATTGATTTGTAATATACAGAAACTTGTACAAGTGAAATAAATATTGTATTGAACCAGAAGTTCATATGTACGAGTGAAATAAATATTATATTGAACCAGAACATAAGTATAAGTGAAATAAAACCATAATGAACCAGAAGTTCTATAATGAATGGTTAGATCATCAAAAGCCTCAAATTATTTGCTATAAGATTAACTTGTTTGGCTTGGGAAGCTTTATGATTTCTAAGAAGTACGATGTGTATACACTCCATCAAAACGCACTTAGATATATGATTGAGATTATATCTCTAAATTGAACGACATATGTTGCGGCATTTCAGCCGATTGATATAATATAAGATTTGTAAACATTATGAGGAAAATACGTCTGAAACGTAATTATGCCTGAAGTATAATGACAATTGATTCCAAAAATAAATAATTGAGATAATCCATTTGAGGCTAAATACTCATGGTGAGTAAAAGGGACATAATAAGAGATTTATGTACTTGATCTATATATCTTATAATGAGATGAAATGAAATCGATAAATAAATTGAATACATACACAACTCTCTTGTGAAAATGAGATTGATGAAATTGTAATACTTTGGCCAGATACAAAATTTCAATGTAGGGATTATTGTTCAAGAACCTGAAGTCCAAATACTTAAATGTGTAAAGCCAATAACTGTTTGTACAAATGAAAAATATTACACAGTCGACTCGTTGGGCGCTAAATTTTTCATAGAATTGGCATGACATATGGTGGATAGACTATAGTCTTAATCACTAGCTTGAGCTCTTTAATAAACCAATGAGTGATATCAAAATGTATGATTCTGCCTGTAAACTTTACATTATTACGATTGTGCCATTATCTACCCCTATAAATAGGGGCCTAAACTAATTCATTTGTGTGAGATATAGAATAAAAGAATTCTCCTCTCAACTCTCTCTACCTCTCTTTTTTTCTCTTATAGAATTTGGTAGTTTTACAACATAATGAATTTTGTGAAGGTTGAATATAATTACAATATAGTTTTTAATTATTAAAATATATTAATTGTATAAAAGTTTTATAATACTTATGTCTCAAATTCTTTTCATCCCATTCTTATTTTTAAATTAACAGAAATTATTAATAATTATAGTTTCTTTCCAAAATTTCTTTAAGATAGAGTAAAAAACCTATTTGTCCATTGTATTTTTAGGAAGCGAAATATATATATATATATATATATATATATATATATATATATATATATATATATATATAATGATTTTTTTTTAAATGTTAAAGAAAAAAAGAATGTCATGAAGAAAATGTTAAGGATATAAGTTTCATAGTGAACAAAATGACATTGAATATAATTAAAATGTAATATATTTATAAATAAATTTGTGAAATTAATCACTTCGTGAATTTATATAGATTCAACAAAATTCATAACAAGATCATTAAAAATGGTTAAATTTCAAGAGAATTTTTGTTATATGTACTTTCAGATTTGAAAGTCATTCAAATGTTTTGAAATCCTTTTATTAACGAAATTCTTATAACAAACAAGTTAATGTGGATACCTAGTTGGAGATGTCTAAATTTTAATTAACTTTAATAAAAACTAATAAAATCTTAATTGAGGATACCTAAAAACTTTTAAAAATCATCAAAATTTTAGATGATTACATTCCCTGATTTAAATTAATGCCTAAATAAATATCATTATTTACTCCTCCCGTTAAAGATAAACTTACTTCAATATTCATACAAACTAAAACAAACGTAATTAATATAGTTTGGAACATATGTTGGAGCCCAGTTTGGGGCAAATGGTGAGTATTGAATAATATTTTTTGAAAAGAGTTTTGGTTAAAAAGTAATGAAGATTTTTGGATTTACGTGCAATATTATTTTATTGAAAAATGTGAGGATGAAATAAAAAGATAAAAATTGATTTTAATTTTAATGAAGGCCAAACGGGTATTTTTTTTTGGGGATAATACTATATGTATACATTGATTTACATATTAGATTACTTTACCCTTAAATAGAGGGTCCACACACAAGAAAATATTGAATTATTACACTTGTACCGTAAAAATGTAACATGCAATTTAACACCATCTCACATAGGGGTGTGGGGCTCGCTTCCATTTGATGAGCGGGTCCTATCCCTATAGTGAGAGGACGTTAAACCACATGGTACCTTTTAGCAATACAAGTAGCAAGATTGTAAAATATTTGTAAGTCCCCTTTTCATGTGAGGGAAGTAATACAATGTGTACATATTTGTGTATACATGTAGGATAATCCATTTTATTTTTCCTAATATATTATCACATCACATTAAATAATAATTTAAATAAAAGTAAATCATATTTATGGATAAAAACATTACAAAGTAAATCTTTTTCAATGGGACGGATGGAGTATATAATTTAAAAAGATTTATTCAGTTATACAATGTGTACATATTTGTCTATACATGTAGGATAATCCATTTTATTTTTACTAATATATTATCACATCACATTAAATAATAATTTAAATAAAAGTAAATCATATTTATTTATGGATAAAAACATTACAAAGCAAATCTCTTTCAATGGGACGGATGGAGTATAGAATTTAAAAAGGTTTATTCAGTTATGCTGAATGCCGTGTTTATCTACGCCTAAAGTGTCACGCCGGATTCCATAAAGTCAATCAATTAATAAACAAGATAAGAGAGACGCGTCACCTTGATGTCAAATATATAGCAATTATCAGTACGTAGGATTTGTTCTTCCTCAATTTTTTTCAAAGTTTGTTAAACCCAAGAATTATGGTTTCTGAAGAGTCAACAAAGCATCCTCTTGTCTTCGCTTACTATGTGACTGGCCATGGTTTTGGCCATGCCACCCGTGTTGTTGAGGTTCATCAAACTCTCTCTCTTTCTTTAATTCTCTGTCTGTGATTTTGTTTTTACAATTTCTTCATGTATTTATACAGATAACCCATCTGATCTAATGGTCTAATTTTTGGGTTGTTGATGATTTTAGCTTCGGTTTTTATTATATTACTGTTTAATGTGATTCGGTATAATTCAGTGTGTGACTGTGTGATCGGACGTGCTTGTTTTATAGAACTTGGAGAAGCCCATTTTCTGATTTTGATGTAAATTTCTGATTTTTATTTGATTCAGTGCGTGCATTTATGTAAAAATTTAGAGAGCATCTGTATGATTTTGAGTATAATTGATAATGTCCATTTAATTGTTTCTAAAAAGATCGTAGAGACTGGGTTTTGAGTACTTAGATGATATTTTATGTTTTTATAATTTTGATCATATGTATTATTTTGATTGTGATGCAAACTTGCTGCAGTTAGTAAAAAAGTTAATAAATGGTGGAAAATAATGGGGGAGAAACGGGTTGGGTGATGAAAGTTTGTATCTTTACGCCCAACCCATGGAGTTAAGTTTTAAGTAGCGGACGAGTGGCAGAAGCTTTTCATAAAAAGAAAAATTGAACAAGAAGCATTGATGCTGAACATACGAGAGTTGTATGTTGTATATTCAGCTTCGGCTCCTGTACCAATGCTTTGGTTGGATATAAACTAACTTGCCGTTTTCATAAACAAAGAATTTGCTGTTATTAAAGTAAAATTATGTGGTTGAAAAGCGGTTTGGAAAAATGTGTGCGGTTAAAAAGTGGTTTGTGGAAATGTGAAGTTTACCAAACAGAGGCTTTATTATTCTTATAAACCTATTTAGACCTCAATAGACTGCTTCTAAGACATGCCATATATCAGTAGTTAGTCAATTGGTTGTATTTTCTTTATCTAAAAAATCTTTCTGTTTCTTAAAGTAAGAAACTGGGAAGTGAATGTATACTCACTGCATTCTATGCCATTTGATAATCAAGTTGAGTTTTCTGCATGCGCTTAGGTTGCTCGACATCTCATCCTGGCTGGACACGATGTTCACGTGGTCACTGGTGCACCTGAATATGTTTTCACGACTGAAATAAAGTCTCCTCGTCTTTTCATCCGCAAGGTTTCTCTATTTTTCGGAAAATGCTTCATGACAAAAGATTTTTACTTCAGATATGATCCTTTTTTGCTGTGTCATGTCATTCAGTTTAAATACAATTTTACTGCAATTCTAGGTGCTTTTAGACTGTGGAGCAATTCAAGCAGATGCACTGACTGTTGATCGTCTTGCTTCTCTGGAGAAGGTTTGACTGACTGATAATCAAACAAATAAGCAATGGTTTAAATAATATCATGGAATTAATTCTCTTTACTAACTTACATTTTTACTGGTTGATTTAGTATTCCGAGACAGCCGTAGTTCCTCGTGATTCTATTTTGGCGAAGGAAGTGGAGTGGCTGAAATCCATCAACGCAGACTTAGTGGTAAATAATATCGTTTAATTATTTCACAAACTACAAGTTGAGGTTTTTGTTGTTTTGCCCTCATTTATAACTCAGAACCATAAGTTGATCATTTAGTTAATAATTTGTGTGTTGAGCACAGGACATATAAGACCAGAAGGCAAGAGAGGTAAAAGCGAACATATGGAGCTTTTCTCTTACGTGTTTTAGAATGTGGATTGTTCAATCGGCATGAAATCGAGAAATTTAATAAACAAAATCATAGCTTCATTCATAATGCACATTCGTTTAGTTATAGAATGAATCAATGAAACAAAATTTATCAATAAGGTATTTAAAAAAAAAAAAATGTTTGTTCCCATTGCTTTCTTGAGATCTCAACCTAAAAAAAAGAATTATCAGCTTTTTTGTTTCCAAATGCTGTGACACTGACATGATTTTGTTTTTCAAAATGACCTCTGCATCAGTTTTTTATTTTGAATTTTTTGCATTCAGGTCTCAGATGTTGTTCCAGTTGCTTGTCGAGCAGCAGCTGATGCTGGAATTCGCTCTGTTTGTGTCACCAACTTCAGGTGATCTCCTCTCCTTTTCTTCATTTTCATAAATCCATTTCAAGAAAAATGAAAGATTGTAAGAGTAGAAAATGGCCGACGCTTGAATTATTTTCTATATGAATTTGTCTGTATCAACATATTTGTCTTTTTTTCCATACAAGAGTTCCTGAGTAGTAGAAATTGTTTATTTCCGTTGGCAGTTGGGACTTCATCTATGCAGAATATGTAATGGTAGCTGGATATCATAAGCGTTCAATAGTGTGGCAGGTGACTATAGCAAAGCTGTCTATTATCGTAAATGACCATGTGTTCTTTTGCTATTATTGATCTGCCTCCATATGGTAGTTTAAGGTAGCTTCCATATAATTTCAAATCAAGATGCATTAATTGGAACCTGACGCAGGTTAAACCTACAAATTTGGATTAAGGATTTATAAGACAAACATGCAAGCGGAAAATCCTATTGCAAATTGAAAATATATTCTTAAAGCAAGTTGTTTCTGGACTCTCTGGATCATCTTTCAACTTACACCTAATATCCCTCTTCTTCATGGTTCTCTATTTTATATTATATCTGCTTTATAACATGTATGTGGAATACCAGTTTAGTAAGATTTTGCTTTTGATATTTCCCTTTTTTCTCCTGAAATCACAGAGAGACTTTTGGTAAGTGCAGGCCAGACTTCTCTTTGATGTTTAAATCTTGATGCCAACACCATAAAAATATTCCCTCTTTGTCCGTTAGTAAACATGGACGGAAAGAGGTGCATAACTCGGTAGAATTTAGATGGAAAAGGGTGCATAGCTGAGTAGAATTTAGTCAACCGAGTTTTGGGTATCTGGACCTGATTAAGTCTTTCTTTTTTTAGTGAAAGAAGAATAAGTTCCTGATAATATCATATTTTAAACTAATAAGCTGGCATTGCTTCCAGTTTCATGATTTGTTCTATCCAGAGGCCATGACCATATCCACACCTCCAAGAGATCATTAACGAAGGAGATTTGCTCTAATGCTCCATAAAGCTCCCTCAAGGGGAAATGTTCTTCATGCTTATGCTGATTTATCAAATGTCTAATAACAAAGTAATACAAACTGGTTGGAAGAAAGTGGAGAAGATGCTAGTAGTATACTATATTAATATTTAAAATGTGATTTACTTAAGAAAGAATACTGTAGGGACAATGCTATTCCAAATGGATTGATTTTAACTCTTCTTTTTTTCTTATATAGAATATGATTTCTTGTCACTTTCTTATTTAGAATATGATTTCTCTTTCTTTCTTGAATAGAGTTGGATTTTCTCTTCCTTGTAGATTAGGATTTTGTGTCCTTTTAGGATTTTAGTTTTCTTTTAGTATTCTAATAATATAGTTTCCTTATATTAATAAGATTAGGGAATTAAATTTGTGAATATAATCAAAGACTGTGAACACTTATCAATTATCAATTTAGTCAGCCAATACAATAAATTGTTCTCTGCAAATTTTCTATTTATTCTTGTCCAAGAATTTCAAATTCTCTTTTGCACCAAAATTGGTATACGAGCAAGATTTTGCCTTTGATTGATGGCTACCTATGGTGGTAGTTGATGAGGTTCGAAGCGCGGAAGAAACGCCGGAAAGTTCCGAACTCAGGTTGTGGTTGGACAGATGAATCATGACCCGATATTCACGACGCGATAGCTCGACGAGGCGGAATAAAGAACCACGACTTTCGAAACGCCACAAGGATTTGCCCAATCTCCTTGATAAGCCTCTGATTTGAACGCTACAAATATTCTAGCAAATATTTGATAAGTTCGATATTTGAACGCCACAAAAAATATTCTTGATAAGTTCGAAAAACATAGGAATCCACCTATAACTTTTATTGAATCCTCAATAAAAACTGTTTATATCAAAATCAAATCTCCAGTCTGAATTACAATGAATGGAAAGGAATATAAATAAGTAAAATAACCTAGCCGCTAATTGACTCAAAATAGAATTCTAATTAGATTAAAATTCTAAAATAGGCAAACAAATAATTAAAAACAAAATTTAACCTAAAAATACGCAAAAACCCTAATTTTCGTCTGCATAATTGACTTGCTGTTTTGAAGCCCCAAATGATGGAATTTGGCCATAAAATCAGTCGGCTCAAGGGCTTTAGCCCATGAGTTTTGCTTAGTGGCCCATTTCTACTTGAAAAACACATATTATGCATCTAATTCCGACATAGTTGACTGGATTGCACTTTTATTTGGCTTGAATATTTAACTTTTTCCGTCAAGCCTGCTATGACTCCGATTGTCGAGGGTCCAGAACACATCATACCCTCCTTCTTTAGGATGATTCGTCCCAAATCATAGCTTTGTTCCTGTTGTTTCACTTCACCTCCTGAATCAAACGGAAAATTTCTCTTGCCATTGCACATGATCAACCAAAAATATTCTGCAACGGGGGTCACGTGAATGACTTGAAGTTGAAACACGTTTGGATATTGGTGGTGTTGCCCAAATTTCCACGTACCATTACCCTGCAAGAAAGAATTAAATAGAACGGGGAGGGGAATGTTAGTTTCATGAGGTACAAGGTATGGATCCTTGTATCCATGATTAATCACCATCTCCAATTCTTCTTTAAGAACCACGAGGCTCTTCTCTTCGCCTCTTTTCTCTTTTGCAACTTCTTGTTCAAATTTTTCATCTTCAAACTTAACCACATCTCCTAACTCCACACTTTTATCGCCATGCTCGTGCACTACCTCATCACTACCCAAATGTAGATCTTCCAATTCAACGCTCAAATTTTGAACTTCCACCTCAACTTCCAATTCATTCCTCTCATCATCAACAATTTCATTCTTAATCACTTCCTCACTACCCAACTCCACATTTTCCTCATCAAATTTTAGAATTTGATTATCCGTTTTTAACTTAAACTCCCCCTCCTTCTTTTCAATATCCTTATCTCCACGATTCCTCCTATTACACCACTTTTCACTCTTCTTCCTTACCCTCCGTGAATCTTCTAGTGCTTCCTCTAATGTCAACCCATATATTACGCATGTTTTCCTTTTCTTAAGGAATTTGTATATGTGTATACTCTTATCATAATCAGCCTCCCTCCTACGTCTCCAAGGTTTTCCCAATAAAATATGATAAGATTTCAATGGCACTACATCACACCATACATCCTCACTATACATTCCCTGGGTGATAGGCACTAGAACTTGTTTGGTTACTTTGAAATTCCCAAACTCCCTCATCCACGACATCCTATAAGGTTTATAGTGTGGTTCTAGGGACAATCCTAATTTTTCAATCACGGTGCTATTAACGAAATTAGTAAAACACTTTCCATCAATCGCCAAACTGCACCCCTTGTGATCTACATAACATTTAGTTTGGAATAAAAAGCTCGGATCATAATCCATTCTTTATGTGGCGTTTCAAAAATTCAAGAACGAAGAGGATTTAAACATCAAATAGCAGGAACGAATTTTATTGCTGACTTGAAAGAAAACGAATATCAATAATTTAAGGAAATTCAAGAAAGTGGTTCTTGAATTTCGGAGTGACTTTTTTATTTTATTTTAATTATGATGAATTTTCGGAATTAATAAAAATAAAATATATATATATATATATATATATATATATATATATATATATATATATATATATTTTTTTAATAAAATCCTAAAATTCGACACGAACGCAACAAAACAAACGGAACTTAATTCGGATAAGAATTAAGCAAAACAAACACTTTTGAAAATTTTTTTGAACGATTTTCTGGATTAATGACTTAACAAACTCAAGAACAAGAAGAACGCAAAAAATTGAAAACAAAACACTCAACAAGATATGGATGATTTTTATGAGACTCGATGATAAACATAAAAATCAAACTGGATAGAAAAACCTGAATTCAGAGTCCAGCTCTGATACCAGATGATGAGATTCGAAGCGCGGAAGAAACGCCGGAAAGTTCCGAACTCAAGTTGTGGTTGGACAGATGAATCATGACCCGATATTCACGACGCGATGGCTCGACAATGCGGAATAAAGAACCACGACTTTCGAAACGCCACAAGGATTTTGCCCAATCTCCTTGATAAGCCTCTGATTTGAACGCTACAAATATTCTAGCAAATATTTGATAAGTTCGATATTTGAACGCCACAAGAAATATTCTTGATAAGTTCGAAAAACATAGGAATCTACCTATAACTTTTATTGAATCCTCAATAAAAACTGTTTATATCAAAATCAAATCTCCAGTCTGAATTACAATGAATGGAAAGGAATATAAATAAGTAAAATAACCTAGCCGCTAATTGACTCAAAATAGAATTCTAATTAGATTAAAATTCTAAAATAGGCAAACAAATAATTAAAAACAAAATTTAACCTAAAAATACGCAAAAACCCTAATTTTCGTCTGCATAATTGACTTGCTGTTTTGAAGCCCCAAATGATGGAATTTGGCCATAAAATCAGTCGGCTCAAGGGCTTTAGCCCATGAGTTTTGCTTAGTGGCCCATTTCTACTTGAAAAACACATATTATGCATCTAATTCCGACATAGTTGACTGGATTGCACTTTTATTTGGCTTGAATATTTAACTTTTTCCGTCAAGCCTGCTATGACTCCGATTGTCGAGGGTCCAGAACACATCAGTAGTGGTACGCATTCTTGTGAAGATAGTTGGAGGATTGCAAAATTACCAACTTTAGTCCAAAATTTGGAACAAATGATGGATATGTATGAAGTCGCGATAGACATGAATTTGCATACTTTGACTGCTATGAATGTTAGTTGCTTCAACAAGCCCAAACACGAAAGTAGAAAACTAGGTAATTTCCTAGAGTCCCAACTACCGAGGATCTACATGAAGGAAATTTGAAGCGAGATAAGATTTTTATGACACGAAGCACCATCAGCAGCAAAGTATGCAACATGAGAATAGATCGTAAATGTAGTGACAACATGGTGTCCAAAGCATTGGTGAAAGATTTAAATTTTAAAATCAAATATACTCATCGTATGTCAAGTTTCACAAGTTGAAGAGGCAAGAAATTCAATATATGGATGTATACAAAATTTTACATTTTATTGGGAAGTACTAACAAAATTAGATATGTGTAGCGTAGATGGGCGATTATCATGTACTTCGGGAAAAACATTGTACTATGATTTAGATGCCACTTGCATAGGTTGAGATAACATATATTTGTTTTGGTGGTACAATAGGACGATTTTTCTGGTGTTACGTGATGAGCAATTTGTCGATATCAATGTAAAGAGTAACAGCTATATAAGGTAGATTATGAGACTAAAAAATGATGTTGCCGACTATGATATTACAATGGAAGTAGAAAGTATGTACAAATTGAAAACTCAATACCAGTTGATTCCTTATACATGAAAATTGACAATGAATATAAGTGTAAGGGTAAAAAACTAGTGAAATTGCAATTATATATCCTAAGATCGAGCCGCATTCCAATGATGAACAAGTTGAAGTTAGAAATGTCCAACAAAAGAAAAGGGAATTGAAATTTACAGTCACAAGAATTAATGGCGAGGCTTGTTAAAGTGAGAATAAAAGTTCCATTGACATTCGCTACGGTTTTAGTACCAACGAATTATATAAGCATAAGCAAAACATGGACAGTGTGGATTTTAGTCCTTGTACCAGTTTTATTGTATTGAAGAAAGCATCATTGAGCATTATAGCAGAAGATGAGAAGCATGAAGAATTGAAAATAGCACAAGTAATCTCTAATGAGAGAGGACTAAAGGATGAACAATCGAACCATGCATCTTTTACGAAGGAATGTGACGTAGGAATTTTCCAAGGTAGGAGCAAAGTTGACTTCAAACAATACAACTAAAGAATATAACGACGTTTATCTATCAAGAAATTGACATTTCTTCAATATTAGTATTGACGTGAATATTTTCCATAATTAGAAACTGTAACATAAAGAAAAGGGAAACATTTTGTAGGTTACTCTAGGTCTTTAGGAAGGAAAAGAAGGGTCCTACAGTTATTAAAGCAGTTTTGTGTCTTTATTGGATTCCATGTTTGGGGAAAAAATATCTTATAACTGGAACAACTGTCTGCAGTAGTCAAATCAACCTCTCTTTTAGCACTTCATCTTCTCATCATAGGAAGGTTCCTAAATACTTTGATATTTTCTTGGTTAGATAATGATTGTTTCTGATGTGTCTTGAGTTACACCACCTTTCTGCATTCATCTTCTCATCATAGGAAGCTTCCTAAATACTTTGATATTTTCTTGGTTAGATAATGATTGTTTCTGATCTGTCTGGAGTTACACCACCTTTCTGCATTTATTCACTTTGTTGGAAATCATTTTGAATATTCTACCCTTCCTTGCTCTTTTATTCATAAAATATTTTGGCTTAGGTGCTCATTTTATTCATTGTGAAGTCATTTTATTGTTGATGCAGATTGCAGAGGATTACTCTCATTGTGAATTTCTTATCCGCCTCCCTGGATACTGTCCAAGTAAGCCAACACATCTCATTACCAATCATCTTTTTGTTATGCTGCTCTTAATTTTTGCCTTATCAAATCTAAAGATGGTTGGTAAACACTACAGTGCCTGCATTCCGGGATTCAATTGATGTGCCTTTGGTAGTGAGGAGATTGCACAAGGACCGTGAGGAGGTATACAATATAAAATTTTCTATTGAATTTTATTAATGGAATTGTTGGTATATGTACTTATTTTGTGAAATGTAAATCGTTCATTTTCTTTATCATGCCCAGGTGAGGAAAGAACTTGGAATTGGAGAGGACGTGAAGGTTGTTATTCTCAACTTTGGCGGACAGGTAACTGCATTGTCATTTAATAAAGGATTTATTGGATGATTTTTAGGAGTTTGTCTCACTGGCTGGATCAGGTTTTGCTTTCATTTTTAATACATAATAAGACACAATTTGCAGCCATCTGGATGGACATTAAAGGAAGAGTACCTGCCTCCTGGTTGGCTTTGCCTGGTATCTTATGCTTTACTGTCTTGGTACCAGTTGGGTGCCTGGTGAAGTGTAATGAGATGTTCTACCATCAAGGGTTAAATGTTGTTTTTTTCCTGGATTTAGGTTTGTGGTTCTTCCGATAGTCAGAATCTTCCTCCAAATTTTGTAAAGCTAGCAAAAGATGCATATACTCCTGATCTGATTGCTGCATCTGATTGCATGCTTGGTTAGTCAACAAACCTTTCTGCATGGCTAAAATGTATTTTTGACATCAAGTAGTTATCATAGCATCCTTGTAGTATTTTTTTTTTTTTTTTTTTTTTTTTTGATGGAAAAATATATTTTTATTAATTATAGTAGCCTTATAACATCTCAGGAAAAATTGGATATGGAACAGTTAGTGAGGCCTTGGCATACAAGGTACCATTTGTGTTTGTGCGTAGGGACTACTTCAATGAAGAACCATTTCTGAGAAACATGCTTGAGGTGAGATCTCATTGCTGCTCTTGCTTCTCGTTGATGATTGTTCTTTTCCCTTTCTTTGATATATCCAACATCTTGTTAAATTTATTATTGTTTCTCTTTTTGAGAAAATATACTGGATTAATGAATGCTTGGTCCTTCTTATTAGTTCCATCAAGGTGGTGTTGAGATGATTAGGCGGGATTTACTCACTGGACACTGGAGTCCATATCTTGAACGTGCAGTTAGTCTGAAACCATGCTACGAGGGGGGCACTAATGGTGGGGAGGTATCTTTGTTTTTCTTTGTATGAAATATCTTCTTTTTATTTTTATATTTTTGCAATTGTAGTTTTGGAATAGATGACATGAATTTATAGGTATTTCAATTTTGTTGAAATTCTGTTATAGTTATTTTTCCTTGCCAAGTATCCTAGTTCCTACTATCCTATACAAGGAAAATACAAAAAATGATGCAAATTAACACAGCATGAGAGAGTTAATTGACTCAAATCTAGTGTTATGCTTTAATTCCAGAAAAAATCGAATGCAAAATATTTCTGTCTGAGATATCTTCTTGATTGCTCATGTTTTTAGATATGCAGCAACACAATTCTAGAAATGGACAGACTCTGATGAGGCTATAACTTGAACAATTATTTACATTTTCGTTTCATTCTTAATTTGGTAATACCATTCCTAGCACTATGTTTTAAGTTGCAAGTTTTCATGGAATGTAGCTTGGTGAAGAGAAATACATTTCTAGTGAGTATTAAGTTCTTGATAATATGTGGGCATACCTTCTAGACTTGACTTTTGGGTAAAGGCGTTGGGTACTCATCAATTAGTATAAGAGTCCATCCCATGTCTGAGGTTCAATTCCTGGGAGGGGCAACCTAAGAAAATGGCTGCCTATCAATAGCTAAAGTTGCTGGACCAGGTAGAGTGAAGCCGCCTCAGAGTGATCCGACGGGACTTCGGCTTTAGGATCATGGTATATCGTTAGGATCTAATAGTTGAGTGCCTGCCATATCTTACAGCCATAGCTTTTGGGTAAAGTGGTTGGGTACTCATCATGTACTTTGTTCTGCCAGGCACAATATGTGGCACTTTGTTCTACCAGGTACAACGATAATTATATCCATTGCTGAACTATCTGTTCATGTTTCTTTTCATAAAGTTCATGATCTACAAAAGAAAAGCATAGTGCTTCCCTAGATATTGTTCAAATTAGATTGCATTTATTCTCTTGTGGGAGAAGTGTCATACTCAGCAGTAATATTCTAGACAATCTTCATGATGAACAATCAATATTTATTTTAATGGTATTTGTTGCCAGTTGCCACTTATTCTTTTAGGTTTTCAGTATTGCTGCTTTATTGTTTGAGAGTTTCATTGGAATTTATGGATTTTTGTAACTGGTAAAATCTCAGGTTGCAGCTCATATATTGATGGATACAGGCTCTGGAAAAAACTATACATCAGATAAGGTTAGACCAAGACATATAACTTCTGGTATTGCTAACAATGTGTGAGAAATTTGAAACTTAAAAGCAGAGACACCACCAGAGGTGTTCAAAGTGAAAATTGAGATGATTCTAGTAACAAGTACTGATTTATTTAATTTGAGTTTCCACTTAAGTAGATGAATTTCCTTGTTATTTGGGTTTTTAGCTTAGTGGGGCAAGGAGATTGCGTGATGCTATCATTCTTGGATATGAATTGCAAAGAGTGCCTGGAAAAGATCTCTGCATTCCAGAATGGTATGCAAATGCTGAAAATGAACTTGGTCTTCGTACAGGATCACCTACTGCTGAAATGAGCGACGATAGTTTTGCCATGCCTTCGTGAGTTTCTTCATTTTTCTCCATGTTTACTGGTCTTTGTAAATTGAACTGCTGAATTTATGTCAACATTTTCACAATTCTTTTGCTAGATATCCTGAAGACTTTGAGATTCTTCATGGAGAACTTCTGGGCCTACCTGATACTGCGAATTTCTTGAAGAGCTTGTCAGAATTTGAAGTTGTTTTCGATTGTGGAAAGATTACTGAGAAGCGCCAGATAAGGGAGCGAAAAGCTGCTGCTAATCTCTTTAATTGGGAGGTATCTTGTTTTATTTAGTTCAGTTGGCCCAACATTTGCTTCAAATTTTACACTTGGTTTCATAGACAAAATTTCTGAAAATTTAACGCGATGTCATATTTTTTTCATTTATTCAACCACGGGGCTCTTTAATGAGTAGTAAGATGCGATTTTAATGATATGTATTTATACTGAAAATTTTTGGTAATTGACAACCCTTTTTGCTCTAATGGAGGTATCATTCTGTCCTCTGCATCTTTGGTGCAATTCTAGACATTCAAGATCTTTGACTTGTCTGACTATTCTCTAGGAGGACAGATTTTTCAATTTTTTCCCATAAGTTACCATCTTTGGAACAATTGGGAATCAAATAATTGAATCTTAAAAATCTCAAATTGCCAAAAGGAAGTGATATTACCATGAAATTTGGGAGACTTATATTTGGTTGTCTGCATGTATGTTTGTATTGATAATTATCCAAGTCATTTGTTACCCCTCTGTACATTAAGGAATCATCTTTCCTTTACTAGCAACTGATATGTTAATAATTTTTTTATTTATTTTTTCGCCATAAATATTTGACTAATGTAGGAAGACATTTTTGTGGCAAGAGCACCTGGAAGGTTGGATGTCATGGGAGGAATTGCCGACTACTCTGGAAGTCTTGTATTGCAGGTATATTACCCTACGAAACATCATATTCAAAGAAGATAAAAATGATCTGTTGCCCGAATCAGGCACACTATGTTGCCCAATTCAGACACATGTTGTCAACATAATGTGCTTGTATCGGGCAATAGATAATTCCTATGGAAGAAGAATAGAAAAGGAACACAGTTATCCTTTAGATCATCTGATTTTTTATTTTTTTTGGGGTGGGGGCACCAATCCTCGAACCCTTTGACTTTCATTGTGGAAATAACAATCTTAACCAACTGAGACATGGTGAATTCGTCCAGATATATTGTTTTTGGTGCACAGAAGTTCCAATTAGATATCTGTGCTGAAAGATTCATATATTAGTATTTTTTCGACCATAGATGTAATAGTTGAGGTAGATTTAGGTATTTAGTGGATTTTAAGATGGGGCCAGCTTTATGACAAAAAAACATGTGAATCTCTTAAACCTATCCATATTGGCATCCAATTTTTTTTTCCCTCTCTCATGATCAATATGCTATTCATACATTCAGTGTCGTCATCTTATATATAGTTGCTCTGATGATATTTTCAATAATATTATTTAAAATATCTACAGATGCCAATTAGAGAAGCTTGCCATGTTGCTGTGCAAAAGATTGATCCAAATAAACAAAGACTGTGGAAGCATGCTCAGGCTCGACAAAGTTCTAAAGGACCAGAGCAAACCCCCATTCTTCAGATTGTATGTATTTGGCTTTGAAGTAAAATTATGAACACTCGAAGGGGTTAAGTTGCTTTAACTGATAACCCTGCCATTATGAGTTAACTTACAACCGACGATAATATTAAATGATTCATCAATTATGTCATATAGTACGTAATGATATAACTTTCAGATGTTTTATTGTGAACTCAAATGCACCCCGCCTCATAAAGTGGGATCTTTTTACCACTCATCTTTGAGAGAGATGAGGGCATATGGTTTTGATTTAATATATATTTGAATACAAGTTTGATTGCCTTTTGTTAATGTATATTAATGTGTCAGGTATCATATGGGTCAGAGTTGAGTAATCGTGGGCCAACCTTTGATATGGATCTATCAGATTTCATGGATGGCGAGCAACCATTGTCATATGAAAAGGCCAGAAATTACTTTGACCAGGATCCATCCCAAAGGTTTATATGTACTTTGTATTCTATTTATCTGATAATGAATGTGCTTTTAAATTTTATACTAAAAAATTTCCCATTCTAGATGGGCTGCTTATGTTGCAGGAACAATTCTGGTTCTGATGAAAGAACTGGGCATCCGCTTTGAGAATAGTATCAGTGTGCTGGTATGCATCACTCTACAAATTGACCATTTTGATATATTGCCCTGCATACACCATTTATCGTCCTTTTCACTTTATTATAGATGATTACCATTTGATTCTATTGCTGATAGCCAACAGTCAGCTTGTCTGATGATTCCAATCATTCAGATTGGCCAAAGTTCATAATTATGTTAGGTTTTTACCACTTGACATCAATTATAATGATGAACTTCGTAATTTTTGAATTGCCAACTTTGACATTATTCAGATTGGTCAAAAAGATCCACTATAAGTTTATTCATTCATGAGGTGTATTAATTTCCAATATTTTGTTCATTTTCCCTCAAAAACTGACCGAACAGACGTGACTTTCATGACTTTGGCGTGACTCTTGAATTTCTCATTCTCTTTTTTGCCAACTAATAATCAAACCTAGAAAATGGCGCCAGACTGCATAGTATTTGATAACTTCTAGATTATACAATATTTTGTTACCACAATTAGAACATGTCAAGTAAGCTGCTTATGGCCTATGCTCATTAAACAACTTAGACACTTCTTCCAACATTTGTACACCCTGGCAATATTGTTTCAAAACGACAGTCAAATATGTTGGTTTATTGTTGATATACGATTCATTTGCAGAATTTGAGAAAACAAATAAGATTAGCTCATTTGGTATCTGTTATTTTTTCCTACATTTTTTTTTTGGTTGTATCCCTTCCATACAGCATCCCCATTGTTAATTATGGCTTGAACAGATGAACATTTTATGATATAATAATGCCCATGAACTTGTAGGTTTCTTCTGCTGTACCAGAAGGAAAGGGTGTCTCTTCTTCAGCAGCTTTGGAAGTAGCCACCATGTCTGCGATAGCTGCTGCTCATGGTACTTGCATGAAATATATATATGTGTGTGTGTGCATATGTTTTGTTATACCTATGGAGCATTTTCTATTTTATTGATTCTTGAAGAACACAACACTATGATAGATTTATTATTATGAGTTGGAAAATTTTCACCTTGTAAATTTGCTTTTGCATCGTAATGATGAGATGATTAATAGTGATCGACTCTTGAAACTTATATAATATTCATTCTGATATCATGGTTTTGATTCAGGATTGAAATCCAATTATCTATGGTCAGTACTGATGTTGTGGATCGAAGTCTGAAACCTACAGGCTAATATGAACTTGTTTATTTGGGTTTTTCTCCTGCGTTGTCATTTACCAAAACAGAAACTCTAGGTCAGCAGACCGAAATATGCTGCAATGGTGATTTTCACAAGCCACTTCACCAATTTCATATGGTCTTGAGGGAGGAATTTGATTTTCTTATAAGACTAAAAATTTCAAGTAGTTCTGATGGGTTTAAGAACTCTAATTGACCAGCTAGCAGAAAGGAATAACTCCTATCGATGATTTGACGACTTCTAATAGCATGTCGAAAAACTGGATCACATCGAGAAATTAATTTTGGTTGGTTGGAACCGTTCATTTCCTTGTTTCAGGACAAGTCAGCCCAAGAAAAAACTGGGACCGTTCACTTTGGATAAATGACCCCACTTCCTTTTTTGTATTTAAATAGTTATCTTATCAATGTTCAGCCTATAATTTGGTTTATTTACATCTCAGTGGCAAAATAACCTTATCCATGCCTTCGTCTGTGCATTTCAGGACTGAGTGTCAGCCCAAGAGAGCTTGCTTTACTATGTCAAAAGGTTTACTTTCTGACGCTTGAATACACACATCTTTATGCTTGTGAGGTTTATGCATAACATCTAACCATTATCATAACAATATTTGCACATGGAAAGGTGGAGAATCATATAGTTGGAGCTCCATGTGGTGTGATGGACCAGATGACTTCTGCGTGTGGTGAAGCTAACAAACTTCTTGCAATGGTTTGCCAGGTATTTGACACTGTTCATGGGGAGAAATACTTTTTAAATTAGAATTAGAGAAATTTTTTAATGTCCATACCTACACTGCAGCCTGCTGAAGTATTGGGTCTGGTTGACATTCCTAATCATATAAGATTTTGGGGAATCGATTCAGGGATCCGACACAGGTAATAGGAATTATGTGTCTCTATCTTCCTCTTTCAATGTCTGGATATTATGTATCTGATAGTTATGCATTTGCTTAGATTCATGGATGCAAGATTCAGTTACATTGGCATAATGGCATGCATATTTTTGTTACTGTTTTTAGTTTCCGTAAAACTGATTGCCTGCCAGCCTGCCAATGTTTCCTCAATAGAGTTATAGTGTTTACCGTGCCATTTTTTCTGCCACCAGTTTTTTTACATATTTTTGGTGTGGTCATTTGTCTCTCTCTCACTCTCTTTGGAATAATGGATCATTTTACAGTGTTGGTGGTGGAGATTATGGGTCTGTGAGGATTGGAGCCTTTATGGGTCGGAAGATTGTTAAATCCACGGCATCTGAACAGTTATCCCACTCATTGTCCACTAATGGGATGATTGCTGATGAATTGGAAGAGGATGCTATTGAACTACTTGAAACTGAAGCTTCCCTGGATTACTTGTGCAACTTGTCACCCCACAGGTAAACTAAATAAGTCTATAACCCTCCAGTGTCTTGGAATCTTGCTAACCTACCTATCTTGGAGTTTTCTGCAATAGCTTCACCCCTTTGAAGCCACATCTTATTATGCATTCTTGTAAGTTCTGAGGTGCTACTTTGGTTTTTAACTTTGTCCCGTCTAAGACTTAGAGCATGTTTTACTAAGGTTAGAAATAAGTACAAGTTACTTTTAGTTTCCAAACATGTTTTGAGAATTAACTTTTTTGTTACTTTTAAAGTAACTCTTACCTTAGAGCGAAAATAAATACTCCCTCCGTCCCAAAGAAATAGTACTGTATACTATTTTTGTGTGTCCCAAAAAGATAGTCTTGTTTTCATATTGAGCACACATTAAATTTTTCATTTCCACATATACCATTTTTAAATATATCTTGGTACAAACACACCAACTACTTAACTAGTGCATTTTCAAATTTTTTGTGGAAAACGAAGTGAGTCTACTTAAAATAATAAGTAAGGGATAAAGGGTATAAATGAAAAATATTGATAAAATTTAATACCATAACTATACTAACTACCATTTCTTAATCCGTGTGAAAATAACCATAGGACTATCTTTTTGGGACGGAGGGAGGAACTTATTTCCAATTTGATCTTTAATATATATATATATTAAACCTATTAAGCATTGCCAAACGGCCATTGGACCCTGCTTCTTGCTGCAAAGAACTTGCAGTACATGAGCCTATTGATGTCATTGTCCTTTTTCCTATTTTGCATCTTGGATGAAGCTGGTTTTTGGCATCTGAAACAAACAGATGTTAGTAGTTTTGTAGTTGGGCTTGTTTAAATGTCTGCGGTCTTTTAATTCAGATATGAAGCTCTTTATGCTAAGCAGCTTCCTGAAATGATGTTTGGTGAGACATTCTTGGAGAAATATGCTGACCACAACGATCCAGTCACTGTAATCGATAAAAAACGGAATTATGGAGTGAGATCAGCTGCCAGACATCCTATTTATGAGAATTTCCGTGTCCAGGTAAAGTCTTCTAAAGTTAGTTGAAAACATAAATATGCACATGATGGAAACTTGTCCGTCAAGGAATGGAATCCAAGTCTATTAATATGATATTAACTAAAACCAAAAGAAAGGTGGCACAATGAAGAGACTTCTATTCATATGTAGTCCTAGACATTTATATTTGAGTGATATCCACATTATGGCTCTCATTAAAATAGAACCTGCCGCATTTAGAATACTAAAAAATTAGATTGTGTGATAATGCTTATATTTAAAATTTTCACATTAGTATACAACTTAAAAGTTTTATTTGATATACAGGCTTTCAAAGCGCTTCTAACATCTGCAACTTCGGATGACCAGCTCTGTGCTTTAGGCGAATTGATATATCAGGTATTATTACGTTTGTATAATTGAGTGTTCACGTTTTCTCTCTCATGTGTGCATGATAAAATCTCTTCAACAAGCACGTGATTCTGTAGCAATGTAAAAATACTAGATGTTTTTTCTAACGTTCTATTTGTTACAGAAATATAATGAAGAGAAATTGGGAGAATAATATTTTTGTATATCCTTTTAGTATAATGGGTTACAACCAATTTATAATAGAGCTAAGCAAAGAAATCAGTACAAGGAAAATATATATCCATTAGATTAATCAAGGATATAATTGCCTATAATCAGTGCTCTAATTATGCTAACGTCCCCCTCAAACTCAAATGACAATGAATCAATCATTTTGGAGTTTGCCAACGAGAGCACGAAGGTGTAGTGGGAATGTGCCTTGGTAAAAATATCCGCAGACAGGTCTTGAGAAGAGACATAAAGTGACGGTCGGTCTCGATATGCTTTGAACATTCATGAAGAATATCATTGTGAGAAATCTGTATGGCATTGCTATTATCACAATAAAGTGGAGTAGCAGATGAATGATTTATATCCCATACCATGAAGTAACCAGCGTAACCATGGAAGTTCAAAAGTAGTGTCAGCAATGACCATATATTCCGCTTTAGGGCTTGAACGAGAGACAATCATTTGCTTCTTAATGCACCAAGAGAATCACCAAGAAAGAAGCAATTACCAGTAGTGGAGTGTCTATTGATAGGATCTCAAACCCAATTAGCATCAGAGCATGCTGTCAAAGGGAGGAAGAATTGGAATAATGGAGACCATGAAATAGAGTGCCCTTTGACATATTGAAGAATGTAAAGTACGGAAACATAGTGAATAGTACGAGGAGCAGACATGAACTGACTCACAATATGAACATCATAAGCAATATCAGGACGAGTAAGAATGAGATGCACAAGACTTCCAATCAGTTGTCGATATAGAGTATAAATCACGAAGGGGGTACACTTGGCCTGAGACATGTAATATCCAGAGCGATCAGATGAGACTTCATGGCCTAAGAAAGAAGTCAGTCTAACAAGATCCTTCATTTCAACTTATTTACTAATAAAGGACTTAAGACCTGAAATGCCCTAGATCATCATGAGTAATAATCATGTCATCCACATAGCAAGAGAAGTACACAACCCTAGGCGGTCTTGCGAATGAATAAGGCATGATTCTAAGTGCTAGATTGAAAACCAAACTGACAAACAATAGAGCTGAATTTGGAATACCATGCTTGAGGTGCCTGCTTTAGCCTATAAAGGACCTTATGGAAACGACGAACTTGATTGGGAGGATGGTCATAACCAGGAGGAGGTTGCATATAAACCTCTTTACTCTTTAGAAAGATTGCCAGCGAGAAAGGCATTCTTGACATCCCTCTGAAATAGTTACAGTTTTTAGCAGTATCAATTGCAATAAGACTACGAGCAAGAGTGAGGTGAGTTACTGGAGCAAAGGTCTCTTCATAATCAATGCTATACTCACATGTGTGAATAATTTGGCCACTAGTCTAGCTTCATATATTTCCACCGAGCCATCTGCCCAAGTCTTTGTAAGCACCTAAAGTTCTTCTACCTTTGTTTTCTGACATAGAGGGTCAGCACTAGCCTCATGATAGGTGGCATGCTCATTTAGAGACACAATGGGAGGATTAACAATAAAAATCATAAAGAAGAATAGAAAAATAGTTTTTTGAATAGTGATTTTTAAGAAAATGTGTGGTTAAAAGGTAGAGAAACTTTTTTGGGTTTATGTTTAATATTATTTTATTGATAAATGTGTGGTTGAAAAAAAGAGAGAAAATGTGTTAAATTTTTAATGGGGGCCAAATAGGGGCTTAGTATAATCATGAGGTTGTAGAAAACAAAACAAGCATTACCAAAAACACGAAGAGACTGATAATTAGGACAATGACCATACAAACGCTCATAAAGAGAAATGTTGCCAATAATAGGAGAACGAATTCGGTTGATGGTATATATAGCACCAAGAGCCATTTCTCCCCCAATAGCTTTCAAGACAAGATGATTTGATTAAAAAGGCTTGAACATTATCAAGAATATGCCCTTGTTTTCGTTGTGCACATCAATTTTTTTGGAAAGTACCTAGACAAGATCTATGAATAATGGTTCCATTTTTTGAAAGAAATTTAGTGAGGACAGAGCTTCTATATTCCTTGGCATTGCCAGTGCGAAAAATTTGATGGTAGAAGAGAACTGAGTTTTAATCATAGTGGCAAAGTGAATATAAATAGTGGGTACCTCAGACTTATTTCAAAGAAGATAATTCCATTATATGAGAGAAATCTTAGAAAAAAATCACAAATTTTGAGAACCACCCATGGTATTATGAGGTGAAGGACCTTCAACATAAAAATGAATAAGATCAAAAGGGGTGTGCACAGGAAATAGAATCACTTATATTAAAAGGAAAAGATTGATGTTTGTAAAGATTACATGAAACTCAATCAAAGTTTTCTGTTTTAAGATGAACTAAACATCCATAGAGATATGACCAAGACGAGAATCCTAGAGACTAGAAGTGATAGCAGCAGCATCAAAAACTTGAGATGATAGATTTAAAGATACTTTAGGAACTAAGAAAGTATTAGGAAGTGACAAATGAGGTGTGGAGACAGTTCCTAGACTATGGACAGATTCGAATTATGATCTATGCGAACAATTGGTGCAATAGAAAGGTGTGACTTTGAAGTAAATACCGATGAATTAGAAATATGATTACAACAAGAAGAATCAAATACCAGGGTAACGAAGTACCTGTGATGACAGATAAGACTGGATTAGAAGGAATACCAGAGTCAGGTTGGAGCTGGTTAAGAGGAGCTTGGAGATCTCTGAAAGAGGATTTCAGAGAGTTGCTATCAGGAGAACCCTTAATGGTAGCAGCTGTAGTAGAACTCGAGGAATCCTTGGATGAATTTTGTTCAGAGGCCTTTTTGGCTTGACACAAATAGTATGATATGGCTTCTTGCAATAATTACAAAAGTCCCTTTTTGATGATTTAGAGGCATTAGAGGAAGGGACATGCAAAGCTGGGGTAGCAAGAACAACATTAGCAAATAATAAAGATCGCTTATCCCAAAGTGTTTTCAGACGAGTTTACTCATAGAGCAAATCTTTAATCACAACTTGAAGAGAGGGTGATGGGCTACGATGAAACAGGGTACCACTAATTGGTTAAAACTCATCCTTGAGAGTCATTAATAGATGTCAATATGCTGGTTATTGTGGAGCTTGAAATAAGTAGTGGCTACAGAGGCAGTGACCCATTTAGGATCACGTTGTGCTATTTCATCCCAAGGATCTTTCAACTCAGAGATATAACTGTGGATGGTCCGTTCAGGCGGATGCTTCATGTGATGGAGGTGCATATAGATTTGAAACTGATGCACATCATCAGAAATAGAGTAGCGATCTTGCAAATTCCAACTTGATACTCGCAATACATGTATTGCAAAACCAGGTCAATATCTAATGATTTCTCCCTTCCCACTTTCCAACTCATTCATTATATTTATCTTCAGCTTCATCAACAATTTTAGCAGGATTAGAAATTTTAGAGGTTACATGTCGCCGAATGAGACTTTTTTGAGAAAACGACACCTCTTTGGACCATAGTCCATAGATCATAGTTTAAACCATCAAATGTGATAATAATGGGGTGAGACATGATGAACCACTTCAGACGAGTCCGTGACGAAAAGGAAACCAGAGAACTCCTAGCAATACAGATCAAAGGGAATACCTTAAAAGTGAATTTAAGATGAAACAGAAAATCTTGAGCAAGGCCAATGGCTAATTTGTTTTGCATACCGAAAGCACAAAACACACGCCTGAAAAAGATGAGTCCGTGAGTGGAGATTGCAAACTGTAGAACCATCGTAGGATTAGAGCGCAAGGCCCAAAATTGGTCGGGAAATGTGCATGTTGTTGTGGTCGCTGGAGTGCACACAAAGGGCGAAAAGTGGGGACTCAATGCGGAAAAGAAAAATTACTTAAGCCTTTGTAGAGGCTCTGATACCATTTTACAGAAATATAATGAAGAGAAATTGAGATGATAATATTTCTGTATATCCTTTCAGTATAATGGGCTACAACCAATTTATAATAGAGTTAAAGAGTACAAACAAGGAAAGAAATCAGTGCGAGGAATACACACACACACACACACACACACACTCTCTCTCTCTCTCTCTCTCACAATTAATCAAGGATATATTTGTTTATAATCAATGCTCTAATTATCTAACACTATTATTCTCTCAGTGCCACTACAGCTACAGCGCATGTGGACTTGGCTCAGACGGGACAGACAGGCTCGTTCAGCTAGTGCAAGAAATGCAGCACAGTAAAATTTCGAGATCTGCTGAAGGAACATTATATGGTGCAAAAATTACTGGTGGAGGATCTGGTGGAACAGTTTGTGTCATTGGTAAAAATTGTTTACGAAGCAGCCAGCAAATTCTTGAGGTAATTATCTTGTATCTAAATAAAAATGACTAAAAAACTCACAATGCATGAAGATTAGCTTCTTGATGCTAAGATATAATCACATGAATCAACACTTATTTTCAAAACAAAAGCATTTATTTGTCAAAAGAATTTCACTAAAATTATATGCAGTATCAACCGACACATTTTCTTGAAATTACGCTCCTTTCTTATCGCTAATGCTCACAATATTCGAACATATTTTTTTTTTCCTGAATTCTTCCTTGTTTCTGATTTGAATGTGCAGATTCAGCAGAGATACAAAGCTGCCACCGGTTACTTACCCATTCTTTTTGAGGGGTCGTCCCCAGGTGCTGGGAAATTTGGCCATCTTCAAATTCGTCGCCGGCTTCGATCCAAGCAAAATTGATGCTTTAATACATAGGTATAGGTATACATATTATAATTGATAACTAACCATCTTCATTCTCATCATTGAAACATGATCTAGAAATAAATGAGGATTTATATGGTGATGAAAGTAAATTCGTATTTTGGTATTAGATATGATAGGAATTAAATGGTACATTGAAACTTCGATAAATGGATGTTCGATATATTATTAACCTCAATTAAATAGTAAAAATTTCCCCCTCCCTACTCTGTTTAATGTATTAAATTTTTTTTTGTATTCAAATCAATCTCAACAGCATACCTAATTTTTTGCAATGCATATACCACATATTGTGTATTTGTAACTTGATGTAAAAACTAATTACTAAAGGTTATGCTCAAAAGGTTTATTACAGGGAAACAGTTATGAAGTACATACTATGTAAGCATTTTAGTAATTTGTGTAATTTGTTCATCAGTAGGGGATTTTACTGAGCATTCATAGTATCCAACGCTGTGAAGTACTCCACATATTCCCCCACTAGTCTATGATACTTGGCAACATTTGTAGGATAATACAAGAAGTGCTCGACATTTATTACATTTTTGTAGCGTCATTAAAAATAGATTTATATTATTGATTGATAAATTAATGAATCGATAAAGTAATAGTTTTCTTCTGTCCCAGCAATATATATTTGAGATTTTATTCATTGTCTAGCACGGTAAAATTTGGAGGTGATTTATTTATTTATTGAATTGGTGATTCCCCATAATTTGTAAATTGTAATTGAGAGCTAAATGAAAGTTTTTGTTTTTATTTTAAATTTTTATTACTTTCATTTACGTGAAATCACTACTGTTTGTGCAGTTTAATGAAGAAAAAAACAGTATTTAAGTAAGTACATGCAGAATATTTCACTTGAAATCACTTCTCTTCGTGCAGTTTGATGAAGAAAAAACATTCAATAAGTATATGAACGAATGCATGTTTTCCAAAACTATAAAGCACATCATTTTTTTTATTTTTTATTTTTTTATAGTAAATTAATTACCCAACCTTCCGCATATTTCATCTAAAAACTTAAAACTCCAAGCAATTTATAACTTAATTCTAAAAAGTTTTACCTTAAATAAATGTTCTTATCTTTTAAGAACCAAACGTCTTTTGTTTCTCACCATTTCTGTGCACCTGTACGTTACAAAGGGATTATAGAATAATCCTGATTTCTCACCATCTCTGTGCACGTGAAAGAACATTAAAACAAATATATATGGTTGAAAAGTTGCATATTTGTTTGAGATTGATTTTTTATTTTGATTTTGACTTGTTGAGTTTTCATAATAACAATGTTAAACCTCTTCGATTATCATCCCAATGAAGGAGGATTGATGCAATATTCATAAGCACCGAGGCATTTCTTCTTGCAAATTCATGAACCGCTCTATTTTTTTAACCCCATTTTACCCACAAAATGAAAGCAACTATTTTATATCACTAAACAAGCTACAACAGAATTGAAATTCATCTTCTACTAACTTCAAATGAATTATAAGAAAACAGCCCTACTATTCGGTTCTCTTAATATGTAAACCAACTGAAAACCTGATGTTCTTGTATAATTGGTAATAAAATACGTATAGTACCATTATACATTACAAAACCACAAAAATAAGGTAAAAATGTATAGATTGTTCTTGATCTTCTTCTCAATTAATAATAGGTCTAGCGACATTTGATTCATCGTTGGTCAAACTATCTGCATGTCTGTTAAGATCTGCAGGCAATGGTATGCCGAGTTCTGAGCATACTAAATGAAGTATCTTTGCAGTTACGCTGCCAAAATTCATTTTATTCAAAGTCACAGCAATGGCAAATCTGTGTTCTATGTTACAATACCCTGTCGATCCACCCATGCCTGAGTGCCCAAATCCAATTAAGTCACCGTCATTTGAGTAAGATTTCTTAAACCCGAGTCCGAACTCTCCACTTGGAAGAGTCAGGGTCTCGTACTCTCCAACACCCATGAATTCATCATGAATTCTAGGATTGTTAAATAGTTTACCAGAATTCGAGCCATTTCCATAACCTCCTCTAGTTGAGACGTTGCTACTGATGTAACTAATGTCACTGGGAACTCTAGTGTAGTTGACACCAGTAGAATTATCCGCCTTTTGTATGCTCTTCGACCCTTTTTGCTTCTTGGGAGTTTTATGGGACTGAAATTTGGGAATGTGTTGATGGCTTCCCAATGCCGGCTTGGAAGAAGAAGAAGAAGAATGTGGAGGGGGAATTGAACCTCCATCAACTAGTGCTGCATAATAGCGTGCAAGGGCACGAGCTGAACAATGTCCATTAGCAGCAGGAATAATGGCACGTCGAGCTTGAAGTGAGTTAAATATGGCAGGAAGAGTAGTCACCATCTGAGAAATTTCTTGTGTCTGGAAGGAAGAAGGTAAATCTGAACGTGTGGCAATTCCAGTGATTTTCTTCATATCTTCCATATCGACTGTGAGGCTAGCAAGTCGAGATTCTACACCTGTGGCAGAGTATTTATTTGGTCAGAACATGAATGGTTTTATTGATGAAGGTATCAAGAACACGATGATAATGAACTAAACTTGGTAATTGCTCTAAAGTTGCTATCTGAGAATTAGTTTGGTGCATCCGAACGCCATCTAACATTTTAAAACCTTCTCTCTGTGCAGTTATTGTTACAATATTTCTCATGAATTCTCTTGAAAGTTAAAATTTTAAGAGTAGTTATCTTCCACAGTTGTTTGATTATCCATCATTGCTGGTAATTTCTCAATGAAATCAGCAGGGTGGCCACCAAAACCTACCATCTCATGGGCTTCAGTCCCAAGAGAAAATATTAACAGTGCCCTCGAACTACAAATCCTTCTACAATTCCCAGTAATGCTTCTATGCAAACCAACACAGACTCATGAACTCCCATATAATTTCACAATCATTGTAGAAGATGACAAAACCTGGCAACATATACCTCAATCCTCTGTTCAGTGACTTGAGCATCTAGTAGAAGACATGATTAAATTAAGCATCAACTAGTTTTACTTTCATTCTTATTTTTGATCTTAAGATGAAGAAATTATTAGTTCACAAACAATCAAATGACTCTAATAACTGTCAGAAGATAAATACTTATTTTTGCAAAGTAAGAATAACTGTGAATTGCCAACAAAATTAAATGCTTAGGTTAAAACACAATATAATCGTTCAACAAAAGTATATATAAGATCATGAGGATAAATCACAGAGAGAAAATGACACAATTGATTATCGTTAGAACATACCTGGAGGAATTCCAATGTATAGCTCGCCATCTATATCAAGAGGGTGAATAAGTGCTTCTTCGAGAATCTCCTGAAACTTCTTCCCTGATGCGCGCTGTACAATGGAGAAAAATTAGAGAGTAAATGATATAACAGTGTCTTCTTTAATCTCTATTTTTCATAATCTTTTTCTTCCCCTGGAAAATGGAAAGGGCAGGCATGGTCATACATTTCAAGCAAAACATGTCCTTGAAAGGAGAGGAAACTCTGTTCTTTGAATAAAATGTATGAACATTATTTCAAACAATATCAATTTGAGCCTTCAGATTTAAGCGAACATTAAGGCAAAGAATCCTAACTATTTATTTTATACTAAATTAATCAAGTAAAAAAGAGTAGAACTTTTTTCAGGATAACTGGATAACGATAAAATATGAAAGATGCTAATTATGAAGTCCTATCATGTAGTGTAATTGTATCGGAGAATTCTCAGTTTGAAGCATAAATCTAAATGATTTCTGAAGCAGATAAAAGATAAAAATGTGGAACCAAAGTTCGTACAATCGTCACCGTAAAGAGTCCTGTCTAATAATACCTCTATAATGCCACCACATAACCAGCCGAAAGACAAATAATGATACAGTTGTTGATGGCCAGGTTCAGTCTCTGGATCCACTGTAGCAATACAATTCAAGCATTCATCCCAATCAGTCATCAGTAAAGGATTTTCTCGTGTAAGACTGGCCAAGGCATTGTGCAGACCAGATGTGTGATTAAGCACATGGTGAACCTACAACAAAGAAAACCACCCCTGATATACCATATGCATATGCATATGCAATAAATATAAGATACAGATTAATCAGGTAAAGAAACTAAAAGCATAGGAATTCTCATTTCTCATGTTCGGGAAAGAAAATAGCTACATGATTATACTACAATCAGTGGGTTTCAAAAAATTAGCAATTTCCATCTGTGTTACAATTGAAAATTTACGATTCTTTATCAACTTTAAGGTTATAATGTATGATTCATTATCACCTTTAAGGTTATAATTTTTCCCACTAACACGGATTGAGCCAAGAAACAAATAAGGAGCTTAAATGACAGCAGGAAAGTACATAGGGAGTCAAAAAACAGAATATTACTTTTATTTGGTCTTTTCCATTGGTACCAAATTCTTGCCAAATATTAGCAACTTTATCCTCAAGCTTCAGCTTCCTGTCACACCAACATCAAGCAGTTAATACAACGTGCATTGCTGTGCTAATGGAATAATGTACAAGAACCAAAATTAGTTTCCAAGTGCTGTTGTGCCATGGGAAATGTAATAGAGATATATTGGTTTCTACATATAAGAGCATATAGACAGAGATCTCTTGGTTTATATAAGCTGATAGCAATTATTTTCGCAAAATAATTCCGTTGAATTTCAAAAGACATTTAGCCCCTGTTTGAGACACACTATTTAGAATAATGTGGTTTGTAATAGTAAATTTTTGGAAAATGTGTGATTAAAGAGTAGGGAATATTTTGGGGTTTATGTGTAAATTATTTTGTTGGTAGAATGTGGTTGAAAATGAGGTTTGGAATAATGGGTACCAAACAGGGGCTTAACCAATGTATCTGATAACATCAAATGAAATCTAAGCAAATGGAGGAATAGAAAATGTGCTGGATAATTGAAAAAAATATGATGACTGAGTGAGTGAGAAAACTAGAACCATGAATACCAGTACTAAAGAAAATGTCTGTGATGCAATGAAAAATAGTTGAGAAAATAAAGCAAATGAATTGTACTCGGAATTTATCGAGGCTATGTCCCTAGGGATCCAATGCCAAATTCTCTTCATCATAATCAGTTCCGATTGAGAAAAAAGATTACAAGTTAAGATAGGATAGCACTTCCATTTTAGATCTAACTGGTAACTCTGCCTGTAATATATTTTAAATACAACATTTTTTAAGTCATAAACCAATTTGATTTGCTAATAATAGCTACTACCAGATCATTATAGTACTCCTCTGGACATGCATATGTTAACAATAAGGCAATACTTTCAATGAGGATGCAAAATGATAGAAAAGGTCAACAGCACCAATTACCAAACATGCATGAAACTGTATAAACATTAAAAAATGTTGCATACCCTTTATCAACCAGCCAATGTACCATTCCTGCTGTGATTCCCTTGGATACAGAAAAAACAGGGAATAAACTATCAGGCTGAACTGGTCGAGGATCGTATCTTCCAAGCGTCCCAGCTGCAGTATCAATTATTACTTCTCCATCTTTATAGGCACATATCTGCAAGGTCAGATGCAATTTCCGTATTTCGAAAATCAGAGGCAGCTAATTGATTAAAGAAAAGATGTGAATATGATGTGGGGGCAGGGGGGGCCGGGAAGGACCGCTAAGAAGAAGATAGTAAAGGCAAATGTTCTAGTTCATGACTGTAGTATACGTCAACTGGGGATATGCTTCTCAGTTGAACCCAATGGCCCATTAATTAACGAAGAAAATGGCAGGAATCCAATTACAACTTTTGGAGCATGAAGGAGCCTGCTTAGCAATGATCCTCAACCAAGGCAAAGCCTAATGATAATGTAATGAGAAACCTTGAATTGCTAGATAAAATATGGAACGGCTTCTAGGGCTAACATGACAGGCTAAATCAATTGGTGAGCCCAATCTTTGGCTTGAAGTAGGATGACCATAAAGCAAGGTGCTTCTCAAAACTTGCAGAATAAGCAAGCAGCAATATTAAAATAATGGATAAGAAAAAAAGAATACCTGGAAGAAAGAGTCGGAATTGAGGATATTAAGAAGCTTCAAATTTTACAGTGGTATAGGTAAGAGCAAAGCTGATAGCTAGAATAGGTAAAACTTTTAGCTTCCCCTAAATGAAGCATTGTTGAGGTGAAGTACTCTTCTATGGAACTTTTCATGTAGAGTTGTTTTTATACTCGTGAGTCTTCTTTATCTAATTCTATTGGATGACATGGATGGAGAGAATTGTTTCTTTATATACAACCAGTTAGCACTACCTTTTGACACAATTTTCTTTCTTTCTCTTAATCCTCCATTACTATAAAACTACATAAAAATTACCAAGTAAAATATTCAAGAAACTGCTGATACCAATATCCTAGTAGGCTAGGCAAAAGTCCAAGTTCAAGTCTTTTTGCCACCCATTTATAAAAATTGTGCATGTCGAGAGAGAGACATCTTTGCTTTACTCTCTCTCCTCTACTTCTCAAATGAGGAAAAGATAAAAGAAATGGGGAAAAAAAAAAAAATCGATGTGCTTCTAAGAAGTTATAAATATACTATGTCCATTAATAAATGCTGCATAACAACGGTGAACAAAATTTTGAAGGTTTTCAAGCATGAAGCAGTAGCATTCACCTGGATTCCAAGTATTTTTTCTGCATTTCCAAGATCAATTAGGAGCTGCCTTAGCTTGGCTTCAACGTTAGAAATGACGGGGGTATCATGGACCCAGTGAGCATTATAAGATGGTCCCTTGTTTATGTTGCTGAAACAAGTTATACAAAGAGTAAAATAAAGTAAAGAGGTGCAAAGAACTCTAGGAAGCATAAAAGAAAGTTTACCATTGCAAAACAGATTCAGCAAACGGCCTCATGATATCGACATAAACTACACGAACATTCATCGTCGATGAAAGCCCTGAAATCCATGTCAACTTTCTGATTGGTAAAACTACATGACACAATGAGGAAATAAATATAGAAAAGTTATTAGATACCTCTAAGGAGATTAACCACTCTTGAAAATATAATGGTATCACCCGGAAAAGCATCAACCTGAAGAAGAATTTTCAGCTTCTATTAAAGAAAACAGTCCATTGACAGGCTGATAACATTGGAATAGAGGAAATGACATGAACTTACAGGATTAAAACGTTTAGCTTCTTTTTTATCAAGCTTCATCTTTTCCTGCAAGATCTTCAGGTTTTTATTCCTTTGCTCAACCAAAGATTTCACATTTTCCTAGACCAAAGACAAAAGTCAGTATAATATGCAAAGAGAAGAACATTGAAAAACAAGATGTGTCTGCTTACAAGGGCTTCACTTGCTGGAGTTGAAGAACGAAAGAATATAGTTGCCATCTCCATTGCTTGCTCTGGCATGTCCAAGCGCAGACGTAGTCCCATTTCTGCAAAGGAAGAAAGAAGTGCCACGTAATCGCCCTGCAAGAAGCAGCCTCTTTAAGTTTTTTGAGCCAAAACAAAGATATCATTGTACCATTAAGTAATATGAGAATAAAAATTGAACTCATGTAAAGATGTTTTAACATGAATACCAAAAGAAATAATCTGTATCTAGCAAAAAAGATTAAGTATAGGGCAAAAAGAAAACACATGGAAAGTATTTTACTGGCCCATAGCAATTAACGTTTCAGATAATGGGGAATAATAAAGCTTTTCATTGAAATCATTGAATTGTAGATTTTCTTTTCATATATAATCTTATAAAGATTGGTTTCTGTTCAGGTTTCAAAAAACAGAAGTACAAACCTCAGCAGATGCCAGAAACATTTTTGCCAGAGCCTGTTTCATTGAACTTGATAGCATCTTTGTGAGCCCAAAATCAAGCAAAATTGGACGATGGGGAGGTTTCTTGCTCACAAGAAAATTTCCTAGATTAAAACCAATAAAATAAGTCATGGGGTAATATAAGCAAATGGTTTAACGGACAGAAAGTAAGCATATAGTTAGCGGGCACAGAACCATAAATGTTTGTAGCATAGTAACTGAGAGCATCTCCAATAGACTCTTTATATTTAAAGAACACATTTTACATAATAGAGAGCATTTTCAAATTTAAAGAGCAAAATTTTTTACAAGCTCCAATAAACTCTTTATTTTACTTTTTCATAAAAATATTTATCATCTTTATTTTTAGTTAATATATTTTTTTTTTAAAGTGAATGACCAATGATATTAAACATGTAATAAAAAAGTTAATGTAGGAATATCGAAAATTGGAACTTTTTGAATGCATTTAATTAGGCATGAACGTGGTTCTATATGGTTCTGGTTCCTAGGGAACCAAACCAAACCGAACCAAGAACCAATGGTTCTTTTTCAAGAGCAGAACCGAATCGGAACCGAACCGTTAGGTTCTTTTGGTTCTGGTTCTGGTTCTGGTTCCGATTTTCTAAACCAAAATTTTTCAAACTTAAGCGATGATGCCATGGTAGATTCTGGCCGGTAAGAGTCGTAAGACGGTAAGGTCATCGACTTTGATCAAAATGCGAATACAACACTCAAAATCCTTGACATCAAAATATTCACTCCTTTTTAGACAGTAACGTATCTCCTCATTCGTGTGTATGTGCTCCTTCTAAAAATTCTTCAATTTCTGCTCGTAATTCTCTACCTTTTCAGGGAACATTCGTACAAGTCCAGCAAATCCTTGAAAACAATATAACAATTAATTGTAAGATGAAGAGTGAAGATTTATTGTTTGTTGATTTTTGAAGAATTGATGGCTGAAGGTTTGAAACTGAACGACAGAACCAGTAAAAAAAATGATTTTTGATCTATGATTTTTTGTTTATTATTTGTTTTGCTTATAGTTATTGTAATGTTTAATGAGTTAATAATTGTTGGATAATTGATATTGACTATTGGATCAGATAATATGCATTAAGATTAGGAATTGATGATTTTTTTATTTTTTTAAATTTATATCTGAAAAAAATAAAAAAATCGTGGTTTGTTCTGGTTCTGAACCAAGAACCGGAACCGATGGTTCTTGATTTTTAGAACCAGATCTGTTTAAAATTTTGATAGAACCGAACCGAATTGGGACCGAACCGGATCCGAACTGAACCGAAGAGCTAATTCCGGTTCTTTTGCCCAGGACTACATTTATTAATAGAGAGTGGATTTGGCTCTCCAAATTTGGAGAGACGAATCCACTCTCTAAATTAAAATATTAAATTAGAGAGTCTATTGAAGTGAAATTTTAATGATCGACTCTCCAAAATAAAAGACATTAAAATTTAGAGAGCCCATTGGAGATACTCTGAGAGGTCAAAAGGAATCAGATTGCAAGGTTAATATATATATATATATATGTATATATATATATATATATATATATATATATATATATATATATATATATATGGAGAGGGAGAGAGAGAGAGTACCAGGATGAGGGTCTCCATTGAAAAATCCATCAACGTATATTTGGTGGGCATATGCACGTGTAATTGCCTCGACAAGTTTTTGTTTATCAACCCCCAATTCTTGAAGTGATTCAGAGTCATTCAAACGTACACCATCCATATACTCTAAAATGAGGACTTTTTCAGTTGACTGCAAAAAGAATTAATGAATCACATCGGAAAACAACTCAAAGGAGTGCCAAAGAAATATATCTAGAAAGGGATAGAGAGGTAAAATAGCAGCTGAATATGGTCAAAATGAATTTATAGAAACAATTTAGCACATCCTATAAGAATCTCCTATAAGCAAGTTGTAATATCATAAATGAAAAATGAAAATTTATTCAAATGGGAATCTAGAAGTCATGGTTTATCAGTGAATCTCCACATCTAAAAATACAAATTGCATTCTCGAAAGGCTATAATTTCCAGCCAGATAGAGAAGAGTAATCATTGTGTCTCCCTCCCCCCCCCCCCCCCCCCCCCCCAGTAAGAAGAGAATAGCTGCAGAGTTCTTATGCTACTTTAGAGGCATTGTCACAAATGAGGAAAAATGAAAAACATAATCCCCTACTTGTATGGTCAGAATAGGAAATGCAAGAACAGAATAGACATAAAAAATTTCAGCCCATACACCGGAAGAAAACACCATGTCCATACCACCCTAACCAACTAAATCAATGGGTAGCTTTACTTTATCTTGTTTTCTTTTTAAGATATATCTTCAATTTCTTAAAAGAATTAACTTTTCACGAGTGCATGTTTTTTGAAGGGTGGAGCAGGGAACAAGAAGGAAAGAATGCAGTTCAACAAAGCCCTCCAAATGGCTAAGTCGTGATTACTTTTGTACCTGAAACATTTTCTTGTCACTAGTGCCTCATCTCATTTACAGTCTCATGTTTCCATGCCTCATAAAGAGTAATGAGAGCATGTTTTTGGGATTTAATAATTTAACAGACTGATGAACAGGAATAGTTTTACATCATTTGACAATCATTGTATGAGACCCTCTAGAGGGGAAAAAAAAAAAAAATCTTGCAGATCAAATTTAATATGGAAGGATCAGGGAGGATGATACCATAATAATTTCTGGAATCAACACATCCACGGGATTGGAAGGCGAGGTGGTATCATGAAAATCTTTTCTGCAGCCAAGATTCCTGGAGACTGTCCGAGTATTTTCTAGAGAAACCAAGAGAAGCATCTTAATTGTAAAAGGATGCCAAAGATGACGATAGAAATGAAACTTAATAGATTATCTGAAGCATACCAGCCTCATGGTTGAAATCCAGTTCCTTTGGTGCTTCTTTGCACCATTCATCCATGACAGGATTAAAGTCATATTGTGGTTCTGCCCAAGCAATCCAATCAACTATTGACTTGGCATTTTTCAGATCCTGCAAAAGAATCAAAACTCACTACGATTACAGCTAAAAAACATACCCCAACAGCTCAAAAACAAAGGCCCGAGCATAATCACCTCTAGAATAATTTCCTTTATTCCATCATGTTGAACTTTGACAACAACTTCCTTCCCATCTTTTAGAGTTGCCCGATGAACTTGTGCTATCTGCATAAAGGTAAAGCATATAAATATTAAGGCCATCCAAAATACAATTAACACTGTCATGGCAGGAAAGAAAGTATAATCAATTACAACGCCTACATCATGAATTGCGTTCATTGAAGAATACTAGAAAAACAACGTCAGGATAAAACACAAGTCTAGCAAGAATGAGATTTCATTTTAATTTTTCATTAATATTAATATTATTAAAAATTATCACAACAGATTGACTTGATCATCAGCTCGTTTTGAGACAGAGATAGCAATAGCTCCAACTTATAAATTGACCTTTGGTTAAAAGATCTATGAAATGCTATCCGATATTCTATTGTTACATCACTCTAACACTACATAAATAAAATTATCTGCAATGCCCTCGGTGTTAATGCTTGCTCCTATAGTAGTATCAACAAATAGCATTCCAGTCCCAGAGTTTCCTGTTCCTCTTCTGAATTAAGTTTATCCCAAGGGTAGGGTCTTACCGATGCTGTTGCTAGAGCTATATCCTCAAAATTCAAGAAGAGATCATGCAAGGAATTCCCCAACTCCCTTTCGATAGTCCTACAAACCTGTAGAAATCAAACCTCTTATAGATTAATATTGCCCTTTCATATTAAATAAGTATCTAGGAACACAAGTCCAAAACATGAAACAGATGTGCTGTACATCTATATGAACAAAATAATAGACATGGAAGAGCAAAAAATAGGTAAAAGTGATTAATTCCAGTCAAACTCACAGGAGTTTAGTCTCTCCCATCTTTTAAAGCAACATGGTACACTGGACATCAACCAAGCCACCTGGATTCAGCCTATCCCCATTTTTTTTAAAAAAAAGGCATAGTAGTAAAACTGATTATTAGCTTGTCTAACCTAACAGTGTGAAAATATTTCACATTTAGAAGAACCATGTCACTCTTCTCTTTTCCACTTTCTTATAATCCTTACATTCTCGTGATGAAAGACTTTACCTCTTCTAAAGGTCGAGGGGGGAGAGAGTCCTGTAGCTTCTTTAGAAGGTGTATATAAGCTGGAGGCAGCACATCAGCACGTGTAGAGAGGTACTGTCCTAGTTTCACCCACAACCCTTCCAGCTCTACTATCAAATTAAGAACGCGCTTAGCGTTGCGTTCATGAGCTCTCTCCCACAAACCAGCCCTCTTTGTCTTGCTTGACCATTTCTCTCTTTGCTGCAGGGCCTACAAACATAGTAACATACAATCAAAGAAATCGTTAAAGGGAGGGAGAAGATGCTTTCAGAATTACAAGGCACTGGAAGAGAAAAGAACACAGAATGTCAACTTGCAAAATTATAAGAGCCGATGAAAAAATAATATCAAATCCTGAGAAATATAATGCACCTTGTAGTCCAGGTAGATGACAATAGTTAATGCAAAAACTTTCATGCGCCTTTTATAGATGTTTCCCCATCCCATTGAGTACAGCTTATTTTGCAGATTGTACCTAAAAGATATTGGGGTACAGAAACATGTAGATGTTATTAGAATAATAGAAGATATGCCACGTGGAAGTAACTTCAGTTGCTGTATTATAAGTCATCCTTATTCATTAGTAATCCTAAAGCAAAGCATTTGAAATCTTTCCACTCAGTGCTAATACTTGCTCAACCTGCCACAGAAGCTTCTTCGAGGCAAAGGCATCAGCAACATATTACTCTGTCACCTAAGTACTAGGGATGGCCATAGTCTCCAAGTCATATCCCAATCTTTGGCTACAAAAGTTGTGTAGCCTTCATCACTTTCACTTGATGCCCCACTTTATAGTGCCGCAACAAGTTTTTTCAAGCTTGCGTAGTTCTTCACTGGGGACTAAGATTCTGTTGACGTGTTTGGTTACCATTCCTAGTGAACCCAGATACAGTAACTTTGAGTGCCAGGCTTATCGAAAAACTTTTACCTGAGTTTAATTGATCTTGCTTTGTTTTCTTCAATGATACTCCCTCCCATATAACTACTTCCTCCTAAAAGCCAAACATTTCTACAATCCCAGTTGTCCAAGAAATAACTGCCATCAACTAAAAAGGCCAAAGAGCTCCAGATACAGCACAGTTTTGCCCATTCCCATCGTCATTTTCCTGCTTTATCAGTGATCATCAGTCATCACTAGATTTATTTCAGATTATAATAGTAGATTCTCACTTTTTCCCAGACTAATATTCATCAGGATCGGGGGATTCTTATCTTCACCTCTTTATGAATGTGTTTACTAAGTCTATGTTTGGCTCATGTTATAAACTATTTATAAATGCTCAAGTCATTTTCCATCCAAATATTTGCTCACTTATCCACCACTCATTTTTATCTATTTAGTGCCTGTTTGGAGTAGGTAATTTTTTTGGGAAAAATTGGTTTTTTGGAGAATGCGTGGTTTAAAAGTGATTTAAAGTGTAAAAAATGGTGGATCCCATAGAAATATGAGGTTGAAATTGAATTTCGAGGGAAAAGTTGAAAAAAAATGTATTGGAGCAACCAAGCTATTATACATTTGCCAAACACGCTCTGAGAAAAAGACCATTGAAGTACATAGTTCTCTCAGTGAAGTGCTTAGATTTATAAAAAGTATGTTCTCTACCTATTCCCGCTTCCTTCTTCCACTTTTTACTGTACTCCAAATCAAATCAAGTCTGTAAGAAGATTTTAACTTTAAAACTATCACCATTTTAGAATGCATGATGAAGATCTTGAATTTATTACTAGGATTCTAGCAGGTGGTAATAGCATTATTGAAGGATCTGGTGAAAGTTGCACACCCTTTTATTTAATCCATTTAAGATCGTAGTAAATGAGAAACTATCGAGGATAAAAATACTTTCCCACTACAGGAGCACTGATGGTTTCTCTTGAGCTTGGTATTTTGCATTAATGAGAAATTCCCTGTATTAGTTCAGAAAATTTGTTCTATATGAAGGAAAGAAAAAATAGAGGCTACCGGCTACGTTATAACTGTACAAGGTAAACCATAAACAGAAAATAATCATAAAAAGATTACATAATTCTACTGAAGAAAAACTTGTTGTGGTTCTCGCATAAAACCTTCCAACCAAATCGTTAACAAACAGATAAACCGTAAACAAAATCCAACTTTTTTCATGTTTGACTCAGCCCAAGCTGTAAAAGGGACTCACTTGGGTAAAGGTTGCTTCACATAGTTTATCAGCATTCAAACGCTAAATATATCATACTCTTAAAACGCCTGCTAACTGTATAATTTTAAACTCAAGCTACGATTATATTCATCCAAACAAGGTCCAGTAGAGAATTAACCTTAAAAATCTCAAAGTATAACTTATATTGCACTTCTTACACAAGGACTCCTATTGTTTATCAACAAAATTTGCAGATTTCAATGAATATGAGCCATCAGTAACAAATTGAACAATCATAGACGATATTTGAACCCCGAGAGAGAGAGAGAGAGAGAGAGAGAGAGAGAGAAGCTACAATCTGAACATGCAGAAATAATTAATAATAATAAAAAAAAAATCAATACAATCAGAGAGAAACAAACTACAATCTGAACATGCAGAAATAATTATTAATAAAAAAATCAATACAATCAGAAAAATCACCTGGAAAAAAGAGTAGTGGTGAGAGAGAGAGGAAGAAAATAGAACACGTTAGACCGTTTCTACACAGAGCAACAAATAACCAAAAGAGAGTCCTCGAAATGATCGGTGGTGGTTGAACGGTGTCGTATTAAATGGCTCGTGGAATTTGCTTGCTGTGGACGCGTTTTTTGGGTCTATCGCTCTGAAAGTGATGCGTTTTGACGCAACCACAGACGTAACGACTTTTCGAAGTTTCCTCCTCTCTTTTTTTTTTTTTTTTCGTTTTTCGTTTTATATTATATATTGTTAGTTATTTTCATCAAATGATTTACATTTATGATGTGAAAGGGAAATATTGAAATTAAAAAAATAATGGAAAATTGCAGCATTAGTCTCCAACCTATTCACTCGTAGCAAATTGGTATCGCTCTATTTTTTTGTGACATTTACTTTTCGACCTATCGGTGTTGTGGAGTAACATTACAAATTTACAAGTCATACGGCTACTAAACCCAATCAAATGTTAGTCAAATAATATAAAAGATTTAGTCTTTCCTCATTTGACACCATTTGATTCTTAGATAAGATAGTTAAAGCTTGATTCAACAACAATCATATTCTTCATGTAATATTCTTTAAGATAAGTGATATTTTAATTTTTCAACTTGGAAAGATTTAAAGGAGGGTGTTGGATTCATTTTAGGAGTAAAGATGTCAGATTCTCGAATAGAGCAACATTTTTGAATGGCTGTTGAATCCATGAGTAAGATAGAGACAACCTAACTAACTGAATTATCTTAGTAGCAAGAGAAAACGATTTTCCTAGTAACGACGAATGAAATGCTAGCTATTAGAGTCAAAATTCGAGATCCGGTGATGCTCAAGCAATTTGCATCTAAATAGAGTTCTAAAAGGTACAATATTGTTTGGTGATTAAAGATATATCCCAGCTTGTCCAAAAAGTAAGGACGAACAAATGACTGTTATGCTTTTTAAGCCCATGACTCTGCCTTGATGGTGGAAGCAGAAATTGGTGCTCCTGGAACTTATGGCGTTTAGAGGAGATTGATATGAAGCACTTGAGGGATTGGTGGTGGTGGAGATGGTAAGGTGGTTTTAGGTCGGGTTCGAAAAGTTGAGACGGATGAAAATGAGTGTGATTTATATTTTTCTGTGTTACTTAAAAAAGTGACAGAAGTGTCTTTTTATTGAAGAGTCAACTTCGCAAAGTGGACGGTTTGTTCCCATCTAGTATATGGCGCAAAAATAATAAAATGATAGGTTTGAGATGCAAGTGCCAGGGATACTAATTGAGGATCCATTTTCTACTAAGTGAATAGGTTGGAGCTAATGTTGCAATTTCCCTAAAAATAGATCTTATGGAGTGTTTGATGTTTTAATTTTCTTGAAAACCTTTTCAAGGTAAGTTTTTTATGCATGTTTTGATTAATTTTATGAAAAATATTTTCTTGGAGAGGTGATAATTAATTTCCTATTTTAAATGAAGTTCATTTTCTTTTCCACTTTTCCCAATTAAACGCACCTTTAGAATTAGAAAAATTAGAGTAAGGCTTATGGTGGGTGCCTCTTACCATTGAAAATTATTTTATTTTTTGGTTGGAAAAGAACATTAAATATATTTTTAGATAAATAAGTAAATGAGAATATTGACTATTATTTCTCTTTATTCTTTATTTTTATTGTATGCATGTGATGCCATAATTACACATTTTCACCATTTATTGCTCGAACACGGCTTGTGTCAAAGTATGATAAAAAAAAAAATTTACATTTTCCGCCAAATTTTGTTCCACAAGACATTTGAACCTTTTTTTTTTTTTAATTTTTTATTCTCATTGGTATTAACGATGCAATTCCAAGTGGTGAAAATGACTTCCAAAGTCAGCAATGTTTGGTAAGCTCTCGCGTTGCAGCGTTTCACTGAAGAAAGTTCAACCCGAATTATATTTTCATTTTTCCCTTCAGCAATGTTCTGGTGACTGAAGTAAAGAAAGGAATGCTGACTGTGGTTCTTTGATTGCTTAAATTACAAATTTTCTTCACAGTTACTTATTCTTACTTCAGTTTTCATGAATGGAAACAGGTCCAGGGACAATGGAAATGAGAGATGGCCCTGTAAAGATGACATTAGCTGATTATAATTGAAGTGACAAAATGTAAAATAATGACTTATCTATACAAGAATTTTTTACAAAAAGTTCTTATGAGCAAATTCGAGTGTGTTTAGTATTGTTTAAAATGGGGGTTTTTTTAAAAATGAATAGTGATTTTTATGAGAAATGATGGTTGAGATTTGATTGAAAAGTAAAAAATTGTAGGCTTGACTTTTGATGGATGGTTGAGATTGAATACTATAGAAAAATGAAAAAAATTTAATGAAAACCAAACGGGAGCTCAAGAATTATACAAAGGGAGATTAATAAATGTACCAAATAGGTCGATAAAATACAGGAAACTACATCTAATCAATTATTGGCACCATAACGGTGTCAACGATTGGCACTAAATCTTGTACATAAAGTAAGGTACCCCGAATATATGAATATCAAATAAAAAAAGGAAACTACATCTAATATGCTTCATGCTATCTCGTCTTTGCATTCTGCGTTCAATCCACGTTAAGAAAAACACAGTCAACTGTACTCCAAGTTTCAAATCAAAGTATGATCACGAAAGGAAAATACATAATTTCAGTCAGGCTGTGAAGATTTTCATCGAATTTCTCAAAAAGAAAATAAAAAATGAAAAAGAATCCATGTGAAAATCTGCTATTCTTTTCTGAAGATCCCAATTTCACAATATATGCGAAATCATATCCCTGCTTAAACAATTCAATACCTTCCTGCTCATCACACTTTCAATAAATAGATAACATCTATCTATATATAAAAATAAAGTCTTTACCAAAAATAAACACACACACACTTTCCCTCCAAAATGTACTTACTAAATTTGAAAATGTTTTGACAAAAACACAAGAATTAAAAAATAAATAAAAAATGCTTGCATTTTGGAAAGTGTAATGATTACAAATTTGAAATACATTTTTGAGCACTACATACATTTGTTCCTAAAAATAAAAAATGCACTGTTAAATTATATAAAAAATAATGATAGTTAAAAATTTTTGATTGAAAATAAAGAATGTGATGTTTTCGAGGTAAAAATTAGTGATTGAAAAGTGGAGAGAAAAAATACGTGTGATTAAGAGTATGTTTGGTAGTGGTAAAATTTCCACACTTTTTCCTCAAATTTATTTTCAACAACACATTTATCTATATATAAAAATAAAGTCTTTACAAAAAATAAACACACACACACTTTCTCTCCAAAATGTACTTACTAAATTTGGAAATGTTTTGACAAAAACACAAGAATTAAAAAATAAATAAAAAATGCTTGGATTTTGGAAAGTGTAATGAATACAAATTTGGAATACATTTGTGAGCACTACATAAATGTGTTCCAAAAAAAAAAAAAAAGCACTGTTAAATTATATAAAAAATAATGATAGTTAAAAATCTTTGTTTGAAAATAAAGAATGTGATGTTTTCGAGGTAAAAATTAGTTATTGAAAAGTAGAGAGAAAAAATACGTGTGATTAAGAGTATGTTTGGTAGTGGTAAAATTTTCACACTTTTCCTCAAATTTATTTTCAACAATACATATATCTATATATAAGAACAAAGTCTTTACCAAAAGTAAACACACACACTTTCCCTCCAAAATGTACTTACTAAATTTGGAAATGTTTTGACAAAAACAAATGAATTAAAAAATAAATAAAAAATTCTTGCATTTTGGAAAGTGTAATGATTACAAATTTGAAATACATTTTTGAGCACTACATACATTTGTTCCAAAAAAAAAAAGCACTGTTAAATTATATAAAAAATAATGATAGTTAAAAATTTTTGTTTGAAAATAAAGAATGTGATGTTTTCGAGGTAAAAATTATTTTGACTACTTATTTTTGCAGATAAAGTTTTATTGATTAAATTAAAATTTATTGACTATTTCTTTTTTAATCATTGTAATTGATGTTTTTAAATGAAAATTAAAAAGTACATTAAATACAAAAGGCAGATGTAAAAGTTATGAGAAATATATTAATATATTTCACATGCATCAATATAAGTGCACATAATGTTATATCAAATGTGATATACTATTAAAAAACTACTAAATTTATATTTCCAATGAAGTTATTAATAATTCATTAAAATTATTGAAATCAATAGTAATTTATTATTTAATATATAAATATACGTTTACTATTCAAAGAATTTTTTAATAATTTGAATTTTTTATGTTATTTTTTAAAATCCTAATAATTATTGCAATAGAAAATCTTTTTTTATGCATTTATATGTGTTGACTATGTATAAATACTAAAATTTTACGAATACTTATTGAAATAAATATTGCGATTAATAACTTCCGTGCATCGCACGAGTGAAATACTAGTTATTCCTAAATAATGCAAAATCAACAGTAAATAAGGTAGAATCAATCTATTAGGCATCAAAATTTACACATATTGATGAAAATATTAACTTGCAGTATCATTATCACAAGTTAGTTCTTTTAATGAAGGGTTAATAGCACAAAAGGTCCCAACGTTTGACATGTATTGTGCAAAACGTCCAACGTTTTGATTTTTGACGCTAAACATCCCAACCTTTACAATTTTTGGTAGAAGACATCATTTCTGTCAATTTTAACCCCATTTCACAAATTGAACAGTAAATGTCAAGGGCATTTTCGTCCAAAAAAAAAGCAGCCCATTCATACTTGGGTAATTGGTACAAAACGTCCCTACGTTTGACACTTATTGTGGAAAAACGTCCCTACGTTTATTTTTTTGGCGAATAACGTCCCTACCTTTATTTTTTTGACGAATAACGTCCCTACCTTTAAATTTTCTTGTTCATTAGTCCCCAAATTTTACTTTTCTTTCAATTTAGTCATTCCGTATTTTATTTAAAGGTGTCTTCAAACGTGTATAACTTTTGATCTACAACTCCGAATTGCACTCCGTTTTTTGCGTTGAACTCCAAATTCAACCATCTTTCTTATGATGTATCATGTGCTCATTTATTAAACATTTCGTTTTGACTTTTGTATAGTAGATACTTATTTTGTTAGGGCATAATTAATTGACGTAAATTGATTTCTGTAAATTTTATTGAAACAGTGAAATTTTAATTTTAGTGTGTGTTCGGCGGCCAGCGGAATTTATAAATTGGATTTATTTGACTTTGTAATCTTTTTAAGGTAAAATATTTGGTTAAAAATTGGTATGTTTAGCCCCTGTTTGAGCCATGTTATAATCTCTAATAACTTTCTGAACAATACATATTCTCTCTCTTCAAATCACTTTTTAAAAATTGGAGAAAGAGAGAGAATGTGTGTTGTTCAGAAAGTTATTAGAGATTATAACATGGCTCAAACAGGGGCTAAACATACCAATTTTTAACCAAATATTTTACCTTAAAAAGATTACAAAGTCAAATAAATCCAATTTATAAATTCCGCTGGCCGCCGAACACACACTAAAATTAAAATTTCACTGTTTCAATAAAATTTACAGAAATCAATTTACGTCAATTAATTATGCCCTAACAAAATAAGTATCTACTATACAAAAGTCAAAACGAAATGTTTAATAAATGAGCACATGATACATCATAAGAAAGATGGTTGAATTTGGAGTTCAACGCAAAAAACGGAGTGCAATTCGGAGTTGTAGATCAAAAGTTATACACGTTTGAAGACACCTTTAAATAAAATACGGAATGACTAAATTGAAAGAAAAGTAAAATTTGGGGACTAATGAACAAGAAAATTTAAAGGTAGGGACGTTATTCGCCAAAAAAATAAAGGTAGGGACGTTATTCGCCAAAAAAATAAACGTAGGGACGTTTTTCCACAATAAGTGTCAAACGTAGGGACGTTTTGTGCCAATTACCCAAGTATGAATGGACTGCTTTTTTTTTTGGACGAAAATGCCCTTGACATTTACTGTTCAATTTGTGAAATGGGGTTAAAATTGACAGAAAGGATGTCTTCTACCAAAAATTGTAAAGGTTGGGATGTTTAGCGTCAAAAATCAAAACGTTGGGACGTTTTGCACAATACATGTCAAACGTTGGGACCTTTTGTGCTATTAGACCTTTAATGAAATAACAATACCTATCACGCCAATTGCAACTATAGGGTTTTTGGAAGTATTTTGAGCTAAAATTTATCCTCACAAGAATATAGATAGCCTACAATTGAGAATCGGGAAATTAGGGTTTAAGGAGAAGCCCAAACCTATGCCCATGAATTCATCAAGCAAAGCTCTCTGAGCATCCATCGTTTACAGATTCAATATTCTGAAGTTTACAGCAGGAAATCGACTGGAATCATAAATCCGCGTTAGAGTATAATTGAAAATGGATTAATTCACAAAATATCACCGCCGATTCAATTTTTAGATTACATCGAGCGATGAAAAATGAAAAACGAACATGTTACCTAACAGAAATCGGAATGCTATTTCACCTCACCTTCTCTAAATAATTTGCAAAGATAATGATTTCAGATTCGAAGGAGAACGTTCTCTTGTACGTCATCTTTAATGAGAATTCGGTGGATACGATTGGGTAGACGACGGTGAGGAGATGGAGAGAACGTAAGCCCCTGTTCTTGTTGTTTTTTAACCATTTTATGTATTTTCGAAAACATTCAAAACGTGTTCTCTTTACCATTTTTCAAAACGTATTTTACAAAATAAAAAAAAAAGTTTACAAATAAAAGGCAAAAGGCCATAAACATCATTTTGGATTTTTTCAGTGATACCAACCTTTAAAATCAAAAGGCGGAAAATGCTACATTATGCTAAGAGTTGGGCTAGTTCAACTGGTAGACTTCACATGTGTTGTAGGAGAGGTCACAGGTTCGAGCCTTACAAGCCTTTTTTTTTTTTTTGCGATTTTTTTTTACTTCCGGTTTTATTAACTTACATACAGAACATATACCTAAACGGCTAAACCTACTGATTTCCCAACGCCGCTCGTCTCATTCCCCTTTCCCTCCCCTCCCCTCCCTTCTCCTCTCCTCCCGCCCGCCTCTTCCCCGTTATCTTGCACAGTCTCAGGCGTCACTACTAGTAGTGGAACTGGGGAACACGCTCAGGTACTGATTCGCTTCCTCTCTTTCCCCTACCCTCTCCTCTCCTTTGGTTCCCTCCTCAGTCAAAAACACGATCTTGCACAGTCCCCGTTAAAATCAGTATTCCATCTCTAAGAATTTTTTGCTCTTGTCAGGCTAAGGAGCTTCTAGATCACCTAGAGAGCATTCTAACAATCTGTTTCCGCCAATAGTGGTGAATACATCGTCGAAGTAAAGCTTCAGGTTAATTTTTTGCTTTCTTCCTATGACCTCTATGTCTACGTACTAAGCAGATTAACTTTGGGCAGGGGCAGGGGCAGGGGTGGGGCACAATGTCTATATTGTTATAGTGATTTCAAGTTTAGGATAATTAACTTATCTTCATATTACTTGTCAATGATGATTTGGGAGTTTAACATTTGAGATTTCTTGGGATGTATAGTTTCTCTTTATGTCCAGATAGTCCTTGCTTGAGCCTGTTACTCTTGGTCCTCATGGAATCTTTCATTTGAACAAATGAGGGAAGCTTATAAGAGTAAGGTTATAAGAATTTACCGATTTCAGTTTGGTACCCCCATTAAGTTGGCTAACAAAAGCTGCAAAAGTAGCTAATTTGGTACCTCGTTAAATATCTATACAAGATAGTTGATCTAGGAGCCTTAAAGGGAGGAAATGAACATTTATTCGACCTGCATGTTTTATGATATTAAACAATAGACTTAAAGACAAACTATCAAATATGAACTAAAGGGGGCACCAATTGAAGACAGGTGAAAGGAATGACAAGTGGTTGGGACATGTCTGTAGATCTAAAAAATGCTCCGGATTCTAGGAGGAGTTTGTATTGAATAGAATATGTTTGAAGAGGGAGAAGTATATGAAAACTATCATGGCAGTTTGTGCTTGCAGATGATCTAGTTGTTTTGGATCTTTCAATGGATGTATCAATGACATTTTTTTAGTTGTTAAAAATAATACTTGTTAAACCCCAATATTGAGAATAAGGATCAGATGGTTGTTATGATGGATGACATTTTACAGTTTCACTTGCAAAAATGGTAAATGGTGATTCATTTATTGAATTTTCTGATAAGTATAAAAGAAAATTTGCGTGTTATTGTAAAAATTGAGCCTACCCTACGACTCGGTATGGAACCTTCGCAAACCGGATAGCAATCTCATTTGATTGATTTGAAACTGAACCAATTTGCGGGGTTTCAAGTGAACACAAGTTGGCCAGCTTGGTCAGCCATAATCCTTGCAAAAACCCAGTAACATTTGTCCCCCACCTTTGGAGTGAAAAGGAAATTCCTAGCCATTGAGCCACATTGGTTTTCTGCTTATACTTGTTCCTAAAATATATTTAATATCTCGTAAGCCACTATCTTGGATTCGGTTCATTAACTTTTATTCTCTATCCATGTTTTTATTTTGGTTGTTACTATGTTGGATTCAGTTTGCTGGTAGTGCAACAAAGTAGAAATTCTATGATTTAAGTTGTTGATTAGTTTAATTATAAAAGTGGTTTTATTGGTGCATTTTATTTCCCTTCTTAAACAAAATGGATATTGTTTTGTAGGCTTCCCTTTCTAATTTTGGGATTAATAACATTGTTTGATGAAAAAGTGGTGAGTATTATTCTTGGAAGGTTTTATGCATTTGGTTCGATTCATGTAGATGAATTGCATATCGTATTTGAAGATTTATTTTGATACTAACAGATGTTACTTGTGACTTGTGAGTAGTGATTACTTGCAATTGGATTGCTGGCAGAATGGTTTGCACAATTCACCAATATTATGACTTGCAAGTGTCAATTTTTGGGAATGTAATGTTGATTAGTAGGAATATAGGTAGAACATTGATAACCTATACATTATGATCACCTAATGACCTTTGCAAATGATTTTTGGGCGTGCATGATGCTGAGTAGTAGGAATATAGGTAGAACATTGATAACCTATACATTATGATCACCTAATGACCTTTGCAAATGATTTTTGGGCACGCTAATGGTGAGTAGTAGGAATATAAGTAGAACATTGATAACCTATACATTATGATCACCTAATGACCTTTACAAATGATTTTTGGGCCACACTGATGCTGAGTAGTAGGAATATAGGTAGAACATTGATAACCTATACATTATGATCACCTAATGACCTTTGCAAATGATTTTTGGGCCATGTAGTAGTCAAATTACTTATTTAAATTTCATTACAAGTTACATATTATTCATAGAATTAATTTGCGTGAAGAAAATGAGTGGTCACAAAGGTTCTACTACGACACCAATGCAATGGACCGACACAAATGAGACTGTATTTATTCAACTTTGTTATGACTTCGTGAAAGCGGGAAAATTACAATGTTCTACATTCAAATCCGATGATTGGGGCAAGATCAATGATGAATTGCGTCGCATCACAAATCATGATTATGGAATAGCACGACTAAAAGGTAAATGGAACCGTCTACGCATTACTCATCTATGCTTTTCTCAAATTATCGGGCATACAGGTGTCACATGGGATCCACATACGAATAAAGTAAATGCTCCAGAGGAAGTTTGGGAACATTTTTATACGGTAATTCTTGCTCACATAGTAGAACATAATATATAATTTAATTTCATGCACATATAAATATTAGTTGACTTTGTTTGTTTACATTATTGCAGCTAAACAAGACGGAGTACAAAACCATCAGGAGTAATGGATGTCCACATTATGAAACACTTGGAGTCAGATCGACTCTTCCAGCTTTAGTTACAGGATAGGAGACACCATTAGCATTAGCAATAGATGAGCATTTAGGCATGCAATGATCACGTAAAATGGATGCATCAAACGTCATGTGATTTGTGGCACTAGAGTCAAGAATCCAACCATGATCTCTTTTTGAATTGCTAGTGACTAATGCTTTACCAATATTATTTGACTATTGCAGAAAATTAGAGTCTACCACAAAATGGGAGTTCTCATTTGAAACTGTTGTTGTGACAGATGATGGTCTCTAGTTCTCAACTAGAACAGTTGTTGCGATAGGTGATGGTCTCGAGGTACACAAAGCTGCTTTGCCTTTGCTTCTTTCCTTCATCCGCTCTTTATGATCATTCCACCATTCCGGGTACCCAGTTTTTTTGAAACAAGACTCCACAAGATGTTTATTGCTTCCAATATGAGAACATTTTCCATCAGCTGGCTTGGAAAAACTATGTTGAGAAAAGGAAGACTGGTTAAAGTTCTTAGCTGCCATAGCAACTTGAGATATATCTCCTTGATTCAACATGGTATTTCGACGTTGCTCTTCACTTCGTATGGTTGAAAAAATGATTTTTGTACCATGAAGTGGATCAGTGCGAAGAATTTCACCTCTAATGGAATCATACACATCATCTAGACCACCAAGGAATAAATAAACTCGCTCTTGTTCAATTTCGGCCATCCGTACTTTGATAACATCTACCTGCGTAAAAGGAATAAGTTTACGATGATCAAGTTCTTGCTAAATAACTTTCAGATCAGAAAAATATGTTGATACTGGCCTCCCCAGCTGTGTTGTTGCCATAGCCTTACGAGATAAATCATAAATTATTGATTTATCAGTACCCTCATAGAAAGTTCGAGAAATAGCATCCCAAACATCTTTCGTGGTAGGTAGATGAATGAATAACGTCATTACATCTAGTTCCATAGAACCTACAAGCCATCCTTTCATAATAGCATCCTCCATAACCCACCCATTTATCGTAAGTTAAGGCACCTACTTCAGGTTGTGGAGTAGTACTAGTAAGGTATCCCTTCTTGCCTCTTCCAGCAACGAACATAGTCACGACTTGTGACCAAAGAGTAAAATTTGGACCTTTCAACTTAACTCCATATGGAATTGATGTCGGTTTAGATGCTGACATCATGTTTATCGTAGATGGAACAACAAGCGCCTCAGAGGAAGGTGGTGATATTTTGTCAGTCATTGTAGTATAAACGAAACAATAGGCTTCGTAGAAAACTTTAGCAATAGGCTCTTAGGTTTTGCTCTGATTCCAACTTAAGTTTAGAGTAAGAGAAAAGAAAAAATTGTATTTTTCATATATATCAAGAGTATGACAACTCCTCTATTTATAATTGTATAGAGGAGTAGGGACCAAGTAAACTTGATGATCAAGTAAAAATTACAATGAGATATATTTACAAAAAATAGAATATTCTACAATAAAATAATAAGGTGGGTGTTAGGTCAATATATTAAGTGGCACAAAACTCAAGCTTCTACTTGGTAACAACCTTGGTCAACATGTTAGCAATATTCTTATCAGTGTGAATCTTTTCCAACTGCATTAACTTCTCGTCAACCGCTTCCCGTATCCAATGATACCTCACATCAATGTGCTTAGTACGAGAATGAAAAGTATAATTATTACTCAGCTCAAGATCACTCTGACTATCACAATAAATGACGTACTCACCTTGCTTCACATTGAGTTCCTCAAGAAACTTTCTCATCCATATCATCTCTTTACGTGCTTCGGTAACTGCAATGTACTCAACCTCAGTTGTAGACAAAGCTACACATTTTTACAATCTTGACTGCCAAGAGACAGCTCTCCCTGCAAAATTAAACAAGTACCTAGATGTAGACTTTCTGTATCTGTATACGCTGTCAAAACTGGCTGAGCTCCCCCGAAATCCAAACACAAAGTAGAAGTTCCTCTGAGATATCGCATAATCTATTTTACTACTTCCCAATGATCTTTGCCTGGATTAGACAGAAATCTGCTTACCGCGCCAACTGCATGTGCAATAGCTGGACGAGTACATACCATGGCATACATTAAACTATATTTAAACAAAGGAAGTATCTTGTTGACATGATCATGAGCAGACTGTAAATAAACATTAGTGGTGTTTAAAAAAATCATAATATAACCAGGATTAGGGGTGAACACGGTTTGTGATAGGGCGCATATTTGCTATTTAAATTGTGATATTTTATCTTACTCCATTGATTTTAAATGCTTAAATTATGGATATTAATCATATTTTGTGTTTTATGGATTAGATGGAGAAGTTGGAACACAATGGACTCAATATCACAAATTAAAAGAACAAGTTTGAAACTCAAAAAGTTTACAATCAGATCAGGACTTTGAATAAGGCGTGGGCACGCCTTATTGATTTTGGAAGGCAGCAACATAAATTGGACTACTCTTTGAAAAGCCCAACAATACAATTTTTTTGGCCCATCTACTACCCTAGGAAAGTCTTTTGACCAATGGGAAGAGGGGAAGATGGACTACAATTGAAAAAAGAAAAAAAAGAAAGAATTGCAAAAAAGGAGGATTCTTAGACTTATCCCAGCAAAAAAGGAGGGCCAGGTTTTCTTCTTGGTGATTAAAAGAAAGAAGACTTCTAGGGAGAAAGGGGGACTCTCAGATTTCTTCAAAGTAATTAATTAGAGCCACGTTTTTAGAGGGGTCATGGTATGAGAGAAGAATTTAAAAAACAGCAAAAGAGAAAAGGGAGGAGGAGCAATCACGACTAAGGAGGAGGAGCAATCACGACTTTGATTTGTTGGGGAGTTTAACTCTTTATTTTTCTTTTATTATTTTTAGTTTTTATTTTCCAAATGTTTATGGATAGCTAATTCATTTTTTCCAGTTCAAGGTTATTCAAAGTTTGATTCACCAAGAATTGTGAGATCTAATTAAATTTAATTTATTCTTTAATTATTTTCTATTTATATGTCTTCTGCTTATGAATGAAGTTGTTATTTTGATTTATTAATTCAAAGTGCACGTTGTATTAATTGTCAAAATAATACTTAGCCAATTAGGAATCTAAATCCGTAATTGTTTAGGTTTTCTAATACAGGTGGCAAATAATATAGTTAATTATAGACTGATTTTTGACTCATGTTATGAAGGCATATAACATAACTTAAATGAATCACGCGTGTGAATTTGTTGGTTAGAATTGGTCGTCTCTCTAGAAATTAATGCTATTGGTAAATTAAATCCTACGATCGTATCTAGGGTTGTTTATTGATTAGGGAAATAATTAACGAGCGTCTCTTGATTATCGATAAAGTAAGGAGAGATAGGTTGTTAGATCGTATCAATGACCATAACCAATTTAGAGAATGAGTAAAGGATTTTATTTTTGCATCTATGATCAATTCCGTGAATCATTACTGAGATTATACCTTGGTCTGGATATTTTTTCAATTTGATATTTCCAAACAATTTAATTCCGCAATTGTTTATTTATAATTTGATTTCACATTCAAAAACTCAAAACCCTCCCCTTGTTTTTAATTCATTGTTTTTAATTTTCCCGAAGAATTAAATCTAACCAGTCCCTGTGGATTTGACCTTGCTCACCACTATTGCAATTTATTTTAATGAGAGCAAGAAATTATTATTTGTTGGATTCGACACCCATCAGTTTGGTTTGGACTGTTTTTGACAAAATTTCAAACCAAACCATTTAAAGCGGGTTGTGATTTTTCCAACCCAAACCAAACCAAACCAAACCTTTTTTTTTTTTTTTTGCTGTTTGGTGCGGTTTCAAACTGCGGTTTACAAACGAAATAAATTGACACGTTTATAAATAAGTTTAAGCATATATAATTGACTAGAATTTCGACTTAAAACGTTGATATAAGTCAAAATAATATATTATATCACTAATAGAGAAAAAAAATACAAGATGAAGTATTAATTTTCACTTCTAATTACATAATTAAGCGAGATTCAGTCAGCAAGAAAACAAGTTTGGAAAACATATTTCAGAAGCGTGTATCGGCATCCAACTCCTTACCAAGAAAGCAAGTCTGATTCCTTTGACAGCTTATCAGTACATCAAAAATGTTATTTTTTACTCCATACATATATTTACTTTTTTACATTGGTGGAATATAAGTTTCTGCTGCATTTTTTTTTATAAATTGAAATTTGACTTTTATTAGAGAAATCAATAGAGTATTACCACAATTTGCATCCTGGAAGTAATTGTAAATAATTTATCTGCAATTTTAATAAGCTAAATGATATAAAAATACGGATAAGTCATTTCATTATTGGGAAGACTAGCAACTAAATCCTTTGACAGCTTTTCACTACATAAAAAATGTTATTTTTTTCCTCCATACACATGTTTATTCATACTTACATTGGTGGAATATTATAAGTTTCTGCTGCATTTTTTTTTAAAATTGAAAGTTCGCATTTATTTTTTATTTTATAATTTTTTAAATTTTAGTGGGTTGGCGGTTTGAAACCGTGGTTTTGAAAATTGAAACCTAAATCAAACCATTTAAGGCGGTTTAGAAAATTTTCAAACAAAACCAAATCATTTTACATTTAAAACCGAATCAAACCAAACAATTTGTTGCGATTTGGTTCGATTTTGCGGTTTATTTGTTCACCCCTAACCAGGATATAACCATTTTTATTGAACACCACTAATGTTGTATTATGATTGTATTATCATATGTGCAATGGTTTATAATTATTAGACTGGTAACACTATGCAATGTTTACCTGTCATTAACGAAATTTATGTTTTCACCACATTATTATCTTATGAGGCTCCTAAGATAAGACTATTGTATAGTCATTTGCCAAAAAAACAGGGCAAGGCAGAGTTTCATGGTATTGCACTTCGAATGTGTGAAAACTTTATCCATTTTTTGTGTGTATGGGGGAGGTCATATGATGGATTGAATTAGAAATTTTATTTAAATTTTTGAAATTTTATCTGGGTGTTGATTTATGAAACTGAACTACAGCTGACTTGTGATGATGAGTTATAGAGAAAATGGACGCAAAATTCAGGTTAGGCACAAAAAATGGTATTGTGGAGATGTAATCTTATAGTCCAATAGAATAATGCAGTAACCGTTCCACAATTGAAATTGAAAAGTAATAAAAAAAATTAAAAAAAAAAATGCATAACTTCACAAACCCAGAAGTTGAGCAAAAACAGTTTTTCATTGGAGCAGTCATTCTGTAATCTAAAGGCCCATTATAAATTGCAGTTATTGTGCACAATTAGTACCACCACCCCTATAACCCTGAAAAATGATCAACGCTGTCAAAATAAAGTAGTGTTGTAACCGTTCCATCAACGAAACTGCCAAACATAGTTAAAAAATTAATATTCACAATAATTAATAATTGTATAGAAATGAATTATGGAGTTGAAAAAAAAAAAAGAAAAAAGTGAAAAAGAAATAAAATGTGATTGTGGGAGGAAGTTAATAACACACGTAATTAAAAAATCCCCAGCAATTGCTTCGGTGGGCACCATGAAATCTATTAAATTTGTATGCCAATTGAAAATCTGGTCAAAATTAATTGGTCAGAATCTCAGTTAATTTTATTAATATAGATATACATTGCAGTTATTGTCCACAATTAGTACCACCACGGCACCACCCCTATAACCCTGAAAAATGGCCAACGCTGTCAGAATAAAGTACTGATGTAACCGTTCCATCAACGAAACTGCCTCAAGTAATTAAAAAATGTTATAAAATTTCTTTACCTAACTTATAATATAAGTTATTGTATTAATGAATATATTGCCACTATAGAATTGCCTATAAATGAGGCATCCATTTTCATGTTTATTGTACCAATTCTCAAGAATGAAGAGAATTCTCTCCTCTAAGCTCTCTCCAATTTCTCTCTTATTAGTTGTTAGAATTTTGATAGTTTCACAACACGTTATCAGCACGAGTCTCTACCCTATTGAGTAATATGACGGGAGTATGCTCTACAGTTGCATCTAAATGATGAACCTCTGCATCAGAAACCAGATTATTACTAATCAACATTTCATATTCCAAATCCAGTGTTTTTGTTGTTAGAAAATCATTTATACATCATAGATTTGTAGATCAATTTCAAGTCCATAGAAAAATTGAAGAAATTGTGTAATCCGAAACTTCCAAACCAAATTCACGCAAAACCGTATATCCAAATGATGATCGGAGACCAGATCCATGACCACGGAGACCGGACGATTCTTCCGAACCGGCGCGTGTCTACGGCACCGTCACCGGCTCGATGGCGCGTGAGGCGCGTGAATCCCACGCGCAGACGTCTCACCGGCGCGTGCGGCAGTTTCCGGCGATTACGTCAACAGGCAGTTTGTTCATATCGACATTCTTGATTTTTCTATAATCTTACTTTTCTGTTTTGTGCAATTTTGAGATTTTCCTGCGATCTAACGTGACGGTTTTCTTAAAAACCCTTTTTGAAGCACTTCCGACGAGATTTTGAACTTCGGACCAAAAGTAAGTTTGTTCTAAATTAAATTTCAAACCTATTGACGGTTTTGATTTATCCATATGAGCAACATATTAAAATATGGACAATTCTACCCTTGGTAATACATAAAAGTAAATTAATCGAAAATTAACGATTAATATGTGATCAACAAGATAAATTAAAGATTTTAAACAAGATATAAGTAAAATAATCATTGTCATACCGTGACGGATTGAGTTATTATGGACTGAATTTATACCGCAACGGATTGGACTATTATGAGTACCTTGACTGGATTTGACGATATGACTTGATCACTATTATAAATACCTTGACTGGAAGATATGACTCGCTCACTCATGAAAGGTAATTATTTCTTTATGTTGACACCGCCTATATGGTCGGTTTATCAATTGAATATATGGAATACTTTACATATATTCAAATTTTATATTATTTCAGAAACACCTCAGTTGTTGGTTAATTCTAACATATTAGAGGTTGTTGTCAACATATATACGTGGTGGTAAAACCCTAGTATTATTATTGTTAATATATATACAATATTATTGTTATTTATTTCATTTAATGATACCAGAAGTTATCAATAGTCAAGTTAGAAAATATTTTATCAAATGATACCAGAAGTTATCACTACCAAAAGTTGGTAAATGTTGATAAAAAGTTATCATTACCAAAAAGTTGGTGAATGTTAACAAAAAATATTTTATCAAACGGTACCAGAAGTTACCATTATCTGTATTAAAAAGATAGATAAAAATGGATTATCCAACAAGAGAATGTTGATGTATGATAAGATAATATCACATGATAGCACATACATAACTAATGTGAAAATAATCTCATCAGTATTATGAGATGAATATTAGATAATAAGTATCTGAAAAAGTTCTTGCACGAGCAATTATGTATTCCAGAAGAAGTACATATTTATACCAGAAGAAGTAAAAATTATCATCTAAACATGCTGAAATGATATTATTATTGCTCCTGAAGAAGCATAAAACAAGTCATACATAAAAGGGGGGAAACATTTATGATCCTCAAAATAAGAGATGTGTTTCGGGAGTAGCCGTATCCTACCACCTCTGATCTTTTGAGGAAATAAAGAAACATTGATAAAATCCTAGAAATTTAAGGTGTGTCTCAAGAGTAGAATACTCCGTACTCTACCACCATCTATTCTAGGGTTCACAAAGTTAAGTTTACATTAACCGAACTCCATTTTCGCTTGATTCCCCTTCCTTGCGACCAATCTATCTTAACTCCTGCTGGATCTTGTATAGGGACATATGATTGCAACTTATCCAGCAGTTCCTCGATAGTAGGAGCAGAAATAAGGATTCTCCTAGAAAATGGAGAGATGAATCCCTGTTCCACAGCATAATCAAGAAATGTTAACAAACCATCAAAGAAATTGTTAATATTTAAAAGTCCAATAGGCTTGGTATGGAGATCTAAATGAGCCCATGAGGTAATATTAAAGATTTCTTCTAAAGTACCAAAACCTCCAGGCAGGGCTATGAAGGCATCAGAACCATATAACATGCAAGTTATGCGTTCATGGATAGATAAGGTTTCTACTTCATGCCCTCGTGTTTTGCCTGCGATATCAACTAAAGGAACGGGTATAACACCTATCACTCTTGATTTTTCTGCTTGAGCAGATTGGGAAACACAACCCATCAATCCACTGCTACCTCCTCCATATACTAGATTGATACCTTTCTCTCCCAACTTCTTTCCTAAATCCACGGCTGCTTCTAGATATCCAAAACCTTTCCCTACTTTTGATCCACAAAATACATAGATAGTTTTGATCTGTCGAAGTTTTGGTCCTTCCATCTTCGAGAGTATAAGGAAGAAAAAAAAAACTTATAAGAAAATGATATTTTGGGATGCATGAAACTGTGAAAATCATTGGCTATTTAACCTTGAAAAACTTCACTATTTACTGCTCATCTTTTGAAAAAGTGAAAACCTACTTCTGACTAAATTACACTACTTTTGATAAAGTTTACCTTTCGGTGATTTTTCAAAACACTTTATCAATACTCGAGAAATGAAACATGAAAATATTTTATGGGAAAAAATATAAACACATAATAAACTGATTTACCTTGTATCAATGCTGAATAACCAAAACATCATTATTTATAACAGCCTGGCAAACAGGATCTTTTGCTACTATATTTTCGAGACTATAACGATTTTTATCCTCGTTAAATTGAGCATATAAGGAAAGGAGTTCACGTTGCACATACCCATTTGGGTGCGTCTCAAGAGTTAATCGGATATCATCCAATGACTCCTTACTCAGTCCACCCTTAATGAAATCGATTTTATCATCCCGATTTCTAGAAGAATATCCTACTGATTTGCAACGAGAATCACATGTCCAACGAGCACATTTGTAACAACCGTTCAACCTTTTTGCTCTTCGTTTCTTTGCAAAAGTACTCTTACCTAAACCAGGCATGTGTTTAGAAAATGAATCTGGTAATTCACCAGCTAATCGAACTTTTGCTTCGATCAACCAACGAACATCTTCTGGAATGCCTTGATCCATCAGCAACCTCAATCTTTCAAGTCGAACTCGATAAATCTTTTTCAAAACATTTACCGGAAGATTAGAATAATATTTGCGAATATTTGATAATATAACATCCATTTTTTATGGATCTAATCTCTTCCCAAATGATATATTTAAACGCGTAAAGGAGCGCTCCGCGTGTCAGCTATATCGATTCCATTAAGAAATAATGGAATAAATTATTGAAAATGTGGGAACAATGAGATAATGCGTCATTAACTTTTTCTAAATAAGGGAAGATTTGACGACAAGATTGAGATCATGAGATATTTTCTTGGATATTGTACCTGATTTTTTCGCTATAAAAGTAATAAAGGTATACTGATTTGAATTATACAGAAATACGTACTGATGAAATGAATACTGTATTGAACCAGAAGTTCATATATGTACAAATGAAATATCTTGCTGAACCAGAAGTTCTATAATGATTGGTTAGATTCCAATTCAATAATGAGATTTATTGAGAATGCAAAATGGCATTCATTAAAGAACCAGAAGATTGTTCAGGTTAACAAGTTATCATTGCTGCTTGTTCTGAAAAGAAAATTAATTATCTCACTAAGAAAATGAATGACTGATTATTTGCTCAAATAATGATATTACGAGCAAAGTGATAAATGCTAGCATGAATATATCTTAAAGTCATTAATGATTTTACGAATTAGTTGAGATAATAGAATATTATATTGCTAATAATTTAGCAGATTAATAGCCTCAAATTATTTTCTATAAGAACAACTTGAATATAAATATTTCTTATGCAGCAATATTCTATATACAAACATGTCAATACGATGAAATAAAGATTTGCTTGTAAAGGTTTATGATTTCTAAAGAAGTGCGATATCTATATACACTCCAACAAAACGCACTTAGATATAATATTATGATTATATCCATAATTATGAATGACATGTGTTGCGACATTGTTAGCCGACTGATATAATACAAGATTCTTGAATATTATGGGGAAATTAAACAATAACACGCATGAAGCGTGATCAAGCTTAAAGCGTAATTATGCTTGAAGCATAATGACAATCGATTCCAAAAACAAATATCTCTTGAATAATGGAAATGATCCCTTTGAGGCTTAATACTCATGGTGAGTAAAAGAGATATAATTAAATGTAAGAGATTCAGGCCTGATGATAAAAATACAAAGAGATCTCTCTATGTTATGTTTATATTGACATGAAATGGAATCGATAAATAAGTCGACTGCATACACAAACAACCCTCTTATGAAAATGAGGTTGATGAAATTATAATACTTTGGCCAAGTATAAAATCCTAATGTAGGAATTATTGTTATAAGACCTGAAGTCAAAACACTTAAATGTGTAAAGCCAGTAATTATATGTACAAATGAAAAATATTTCACAGTCGTAAAAGACGACTCATTGCGCGCAAAATTTTTCATTGAACTGACATGAAATATGGTGGATAGACTATAGTCTAAATTCACTAGTTTGAGCTCTTTGATATACCAATGAGTGAGATCAAAAAGTGTGATTCTCATCTCGGTACTTTGGGAGTTTTCTTTGATGTACCAGTTGATCGAGTACGTTGGGATTTCAAGCGAAATGATTATAGATTATATGTCGAAATTGATATCTATTTCAATGATTGATTATGCTCCTGCAAATTAGAAATTGCAGTTTATAAAGTGCAAGAACGTACATGTATAAATCATTGAAAGATTCAATTTGCCCAAAATAATATCATTATAAAATGAAATGTGATTCTTAAAATAAAATCACATGAAGAATGATATGATACATATAACCCCATAATATAATATGTTGAAAATGAAATTGGAGTGTATTATTATTATTATATTTGAATATTTGGGCATGCAATTGATTTTCAATATGCAAAATTATATTATCCACCGGGAAAATGAATATTCACTAGAAGTGAATTTGAAAATGAATATTTAATTATTCATCAGAAATGAATTCTAGATTTTGATAGAAGTGAATCAATTCTAGATTTGAGTAATGCAATCAGTCAACTAACTAAACATTGCTTGATATAGCATGTTCAGTAAATGAGCTATGACTTCATAAATGAGTTATAAACTATTTATAAAAGCTCATCACAAACTATATGTTTGATGAAATAATTTAAGATTGCATTAATATACTTATGATATTCCTATGAAGGGAACAAATACGCACTGCACTCTTTTTCCCTTAACTGAGGTTTTGTCCCACAGGGTTTTCCTAGTAAGGTTTTTAATGAGGCAACAATTATGGCGTATCAATGAGAATAATGTACTCTTTTTCCCTTCGCTAAGGTTTTGTCCCACAGAGTTTTCCTAGCAAGGTTTTTGAGACATTATCACAGCTATCTGCAAGTAATAATTCAACAACAAGCTCTCTCTTTAAATTGTGCTGGAATGATATTAACAAATGGAGAAAATCATAGACATCTTATGAAGAATGTTATGATATCGGCTACACACAAGAAGATTTTCATATATACATATTCCAGACGAAAGATGATATCATTATTTAAAAGGTTCATGAATACTTGATTGCACACTTCAGGGGGAGAATCATGATATCATGCTGTACTCTTTTTCCTTCGTCCAGGTTTTGTCCCACAGGGTTTTCCTGACAAGGTTTTAACGAGGCAGCGGCTGTACTCTTTTTCCTTTGTTCAGATTTTGTCCCATTGGGTTTTACTGATAAGGTTTTAACGAGGCAGCACTAAAAGCACTGAAGCACTGAAGATTTCAGTACATGATTTGTACTACTTATCATTGATGTCATTTTGGATATTAGACTCAATAATTAATGATGGCCAACATCAGGGGGAGCAGCTGTACTCTTTTTCCTTCGCTCAAGTTTTATCCCACTGGGTTTTCTTAGCAAGATTTTAACGAGGCGAGCTATTGAGCAATAAGTCATTAAAGGGGGAGTGTTATAAAATTTCTTTACCTAACTTATAATATAAGTTATTGTATTAATGAATAAATTGCCACTATAGAATTGCCTATAAATAGAGGCATCCATTTTCATGTTTATTGTACCAATTCTCAAGAATGAAGAGAATTCTCTCCTCTAAGCTCTCTCCAATTTCTCTCTTATTAGTTGTTAGAATTTTGATAGTTTCACAACAAAAAATTAATATTCACAAGAATTAATAATTGTATAGAAATGGATTATGGAGTTAAAAAAAAAAAATTGAAAAAGAAATAAAATGTGATTGTGGGAGGAAGTTAATAACACACGTAATTAAAAAAATCCCCAGCAACTGCTTCGGTGGGCAACAGGAAATCTATTAAATTTGGTTGAAGTCAAAATTTATATCAATTGAGATTCTGGTGAAAATTAATTGATCAGAATCGCAGTTGGCTTTATCTATATCTACTGCGATTCTGACCAATTAATTTTGACCATAATCTCAATTGAATCACAATTAGTGAACATTTATGTTCATTTGATGATGAGATTTATAACCAAGACAGTTTATAAACGATTTTTTATAAATATTATTTATAAATAGCGATGTGATAACATCTCGTTAATCTACTTTTTTGAAAAATAAAATATGATGGACGAAAATCTTTGATTGATCGAAATTATTGAGCTTTTAAAAAGAACTGCATAATAAGATTTTGTCATGTGACTACTCATAAACAAAATTCATAAATTTTACAAAATAGCAGTGTTCTAAAACGCGCGCACAGTGCGTGCCTACGTGCGACGCGCGCCTCCTGCGCGTCGCTTTGGCGAAAAGCGAGAAAAACGTGTTTCTGAAAATTTTTATCTAAAAAGCGCGCGCGCACAATGTGTGCTGAAGCGAGCTTAAGCACTCTCGATGCGCGCAGCTGTCCTTTTTTTTTTCATTTTTACTTGTTCAAGTATGGGTAAAATTTAAATCAAATATTTAGGAATTGAAAAATGCTTTTTAACGCTTACTCTCGCTTAAGTTTCAAAAACTTGACTCTTGAGCTCCACGTTTCGTCACGTTTCACACTTTTTAGAACACTGCAAAATAGAGACCAAATGTCCACCGGTTCGCAAGCCAACGTAGATAATTTTCAAAGACAATTAAATAGCATCATTGCACTTGAAATATTGTCTTTCTACTTGCCTATATCAAAAGTCAAAACAAGCGTGGGTGAAGACAATAGAGTTAAAAGGTAAGATATAAGAGCATCGGCATTCAAAATTGATCTAGTGCAATGTGGGGCTCAATACTTGTATCTTGGTTGGCACAATAGTGTGTGTCATTGGTTGATACTAGATCAAAACCGACATCTTCAATAAGTTCTTTAAAGTTAAGATGCTCTTTATTTTAATACTTAGAATGTTACTCTAATCGACTCTCTAATTTAACATCTTAATTTAAATCCAAATTCAATCTCTATTATTAAGAGCTTGTTTGGTGTAGGAGTTTTTTGATGAATTTTTAATTTTTGGAGAATGAGTGGTTGAAAAGTGAATGAAAATTGTGAAAAGTGATGGATCATATAAAAATGTGTGTTTAAAAATGAATTTGAGGAAAATTTTGAAAAATTTAACATTACCAAACATGCTATAAATGCATTCAAAAAATTTCAATTTACAATATTCCTACGTTAACTTTTTTAATTAAATATTTTATATCATTGGTTATTCACTTTTAAAAATATAAAATATTAACTAAAAATAAAGAAAGACAATAAATATTTTTATGAATAAGTAAAATAAAGAGCCAAAAATAAAGAGTTTATTGAAACTTGTAAAAATATTGTTCTTTAAATTTATAGATGCTCTCTGTTATATAGACCACGCTCTTTAAAATATAAAATATCTAATGAAGATGCTCTAACTATCTCAAACAAGAATTTGATTGTTGGCCAATTAATTAAATATTATATACAATATACTTGATTTTCCTCTCTTTTTCTTTTTCCCCTTTTTTATTTAAATACAATTTAATTTTCGCCATTTTTTGTGGAGTTTAAAATCAGATTTTTAGTATATTTTAATAAAGTTGATAAAATATGTGGTTAAAAAATTATGAGTCTCATACAATAAACTCACCCCGTCCCACAAAAATAGTCCACATTTCTTTTCGTCTGTCCTACAAATATAGTCCACTTTCTTTTTTTAGACTGAAGTTAATATTTATGTCCAATTCTGCCCTTATTTAATGTGTTTTTTTATTAGTCAAAATAAATTTATGCTCTTTCAAATTTGTGAAAACTACATAAATTTATTAAGGGTATATTAGAAAAAGTGGTTGTAAAATTTATTTTCAACAATATTAATTGACATTTCTTAATCTGTGTGAAAATGAGTAGGGGACTATCTTTGTGGAACTGATGAAGTATGATTGAGATTGATTGTTGATTTAAAGCAACATGAGCTTCTTTTTTCGTTCAATTTGGCTCTTTTGACTATTAAGACACCCAAATAATGGACCGTTGGGATCCTACAATTCTCAAACGGTCACATTTGACACTCCCACCCCCCACCACCCACACACACATACACGAACATCAATATCTATAAAATGTCACTTGAATTCTTATTTCATTCATTAATTTCTTCAAACATCTATGTTCATGTGTAAAATCATTCACAAACTCAATGGAGAAAATACTAAAACTCCCACAACTCAAATAAAAAACTCCATTCTAGACCAAAACACCCCCCCTCCAGACCAAAATTCTCAGACTCCTCCGATCTGTAATTCCGACCAAACTGGCATCCCCGATCGACTTAAGGTCCCCAAGGCATTCAAATACCAAGAAAAGTACTTGATTTTCTCTTTAATATTCACATACTTTTACGCGATTATTATGTTTTCCAATCGAGTTGTGATTGTTATACTTTGTATTGATAGGTATACTAATCCAACTGATAGACCGATGTCCCTTGTTACAAGAGTACTTCTGGCTAGATGTAGAAAGGGCAGCAAGTTCTTACCACCTTCTACAAATCAGCCTACGGTATGGGATTCCTTAATATACCCCACAAGATACGACTTGTTTTAACATAATAATCTTGAAGCTCGTATACATTTGCACCATATGACTAGTCTAAGTCTCTATGTATTAAGATTGATGGACTTTTTTAGGTGTACACATTGGTTTACACTTTACAGACAAGACACGTTGAATGAGGGCAAAACAATCATTGCACACATTCATGTGTTTTGTGTACGCTGAGTGGACACCAATCATTTTTCTTGATCTTTAGTTTGGTGATTATCCGATTATGGGATTCATCCCTTAATATAGCAATGACTATTTTTTTCTTGTGACATTGCAAATTCAAGCCCTAAAACTTCATGATGCGGGTCCATTCCAAAATTGAATTGTTCATGCAATGAGCCAATGATTCTTGATTTTGTTCATGTATTGGGGTGTGATTGGAGTATAGAACTATATATAGATGCATAATTTCTTGAACAAGAGAAACTCTATTTCTATTATGTAAGTGGATGTTTGATACACAATGTCAGTGAGTACAATGAATAAGATTTTAACTTACTTTCACAAGCATGGATTTATTCATTCCAAACGAACTTGGTACCATTGAATTGAACCGACATCCCCATCGATTTCGAGTTCACAGACAAACGTGACTAGGTATTGTACAGCATCATCGACAGTCTCGAATCTTGCAAGATCAGGCGGCAGTGAAATCCCGGGCCAATTCTCTAGCCAGTCCTTCAATCTACTTCGAAGTTCTTCCTCAGAAACAAATTCTTCATCCTTACCAGGTTCCATTAAGACATAATTGTCTGTCTGTATATCTGCCCTTCTCCTCCTCATCGCACAAACCTGAAATAAACAAATTGAAGATAACGTTTATGGCATTATTTGATAAAGTGGATTGGACAACACTAGACTGTACCTTTATGAGGCTGCATTGTAGTCGAGTATTAAGATTGTCGATAGTTGGAAAACTTGGTGAAGTAAGAACAAGTTGTGACCTTATGTGAGAGATTGCGGCAGCGAATCTATTAGTGGCAACTTCTTCAACAAATTATGGATAAAATTTGCCTGTAAAAATTTGAACCCTATTGCTTAGTAGTAGCTTTTCCATTCTTATGATACTGCTCAGAATTCTTAGTGATGAGAAAACTGAAATAGGAGTCTGGGTGCAACTCATATTGATATGGATAACATATGATATCAATTTTTATCCTCAACTTCTTTTGCGCATCCATTGCCCTCGATTTTCAACATATATTTACAAAAACACCACAATTTTCAAGCGAGCTGCAGCTAAAAAATGATAAAAATCTAGCCTTCATTTGGTAAAAAATGTTTATAAATAATCACATGACAACATCCTATTAATCCATTTTTTTGGCAAGTTAAAAATTTTAACTGGATAAAGATTCTCTCGCACACAATTTTTTATTTTTCAAAAAGGGATTTTGGAATTTCGAGTCTCTGCCAAAAACAATAGATAATGGTACACCGTGAAGTCTGATTATTTCTTGTACATAAAGTTGTGCATAACTATCCATTGAATAAGTGGAACACACTAGAATGAAATGAGTAAATTTGGTCAACATGTCCACAATAACCCAAATACTATCATGCCTTTTAGTAGTTCTTTGTAATTTATCCACAAAGTCCATAGTAATTCTTTCCCATTTCCACTCTTAGATAGGTAAAGGTTGTAACTTTACAGCTGGTCTTTGGTGTTCTGCCTTTATCTGTTGGCAAGTTAAACATTCTGCAACATATTCTACTATATTATTTTTCATGTTTGGCCACCAATAGTTCGCTTTCAAATCCTTATACATTTTAGTAGCTCTCGGATGTACAAAATATGGTTTTGTGTGTGCTTCAGACAGAATATTATCTCGAATATTCTCTACATCAGGTAAACTAACCGTCCTCTAAACCGTAAAATACCATTCTCTGCTATCTGAAAATATGTAAATTTTTCAGAATTTATATCCTTCTTTATTTTGGAACAATAGTTATCTGTTTGTTGTCCCTCTTGAATCCTATTTATCAAAGTTAGCTGAAGTGTTAAGGCATAGTCTCCAAAGATCCTTGTAATATCATATCAATTTCCATTTTCTGTAAATCTATTAATTCAGATTTTTGAGTCACAACCATAGATGCAATATTTGATACTAATTTTCTACTCAATGCATCAACTACCACATTAGCCTTACCAGGATGATAGTTGATAATACAATCATAATATTTTACCAACTCTAGTCACCTTCGCTGCCTCATATTCAATTCCTTCTGTGTAAAGAAATATTTTAAACTTTTGTGATCAGTGTAAATCTCACACCATTCACCATACAGGTAATGTCTCCATATTTTAAGTGCAAATAAAACTGCAGCGAGTTCTACGTCATGTGTAGGATAGGTCTTTTCATACTCCTTAACTTTCCTAGACTCATATGTAATAACCTTGTTATTTTGCATCAATACACATCCCAAACCATTCTTAGAAGCGTCACTATAAACAAAAAAACCTCCAGTATTAGATGGAATCAAAAGAATAGGAGCTGAAGTCAATCTTTTCTTCAATTCCTTAAAACTTTGCTCACAAACATTTATCCAGTCAAACTTCATACTTTTTCTAGTTAGATTTGCCAAAGAAGAAGCTATCTTTGAGAATCCTTCCAAAAATCTACAATAGTACCCAGCTAAACCCATACAACTTCGAACTTCTGATAGGTTCGTTGGTCGTGGCCAACTATAAATAGCCTCTACTTTACTTGGATCAATTGTCATTCCTTTACCTGATATTACATGACCCAAAAATACGACTTTATCTAACCAAAATTCGCACTTTTTAAACTTTGCGTATAGTTGTTTATCCTTCAAGATTTGAAGTATTATCCTTAAATGCTCAACATGTTCTTCTCTAGTACGAGAATAAATAAGGATATCATCAATAAATACAACGATAAACTTATCAAGAAAATCCTTAAATACCCGATTCATTAAATTCATAAAGTCGCTGGAGCATTTGTCAACCTAAATGGCATCACCAAAAACTCATAATGATCATATCTCGTACTAAATGTCGTCTTAGGAATGTCCTCTTCCTTTATCTTTAGTTGATGGTACCCCGATCGCAAATCAATCTTCAAGAATATAGCACCCTGAAGTTGATCAAATAAGCCATCAATTCTGGGTAGTGGATATTTATTCTTAATTGTCACCTTGTTCAATTCTCGATAATCTACATACAATCTCATTGTACCATCCTTTTTCCAAACAAACAACATTGGTGCTCCCCCATGGTGAAAAGTTATGTCTAATTAAAACTTTATCCAACAATTCTTGTAATTGTACCTTCAACTCTTTCAATTCGGTTGGGGCCATTCTATATGGAGTCTTAGAGATTGGAGATGTCCCTGGAATTAAGTCAATCATAAACTCTATTTTCACGACTTGGTGGTATCCCTAGTAGATCATTAGGAAATACCTCTGGAAATTCTTATGTCACTGGTATATCACTAAGATTCAGATTATTCTGTGCTTCTACAGTTATAACACCAACCAAATACCGTACACACCCACTATTTAATAGTCTTTGTGCCTTTAGTGCTGATATGATAGGAAATTTGAAGCCCTCTCTAATCCCAATAAATGTAAATGGTTCATCTCCCAAAGGTTGGAAGGTCACTGACTTCTTATTACAATCTATAGTAGCTTGGTACTTTGATAGCCAATTCATACCCAAAATTATATCATAATCTCTCATATCTAATATGATCAGATCAAAATAATGTTCCCGATTTTCGATAAGGATCATACAAGCTCTCAAAATCATATTAGTTTGTTGTACATCTCTAGACGGAATAGCCACAGTATGATTGACCTTTTGTATAGCTGGTATCCTACCCAGCTTCGTTATGTACTTAGTAGATACAAAATGAATGTGTATCTCCAGAATCAAATAGAATAATTGCTGGAATGTCAAAGATAGAAATTTACATATTATCATTGATGGGTCGTCTTATCTGGTAAGAGCGAATACTCTAGCTGGTACTTTCTTCTATTCTACAAGATTCGAATTGCGTAAGTGATGATTAAACATAAGTGAAAGAGGATACAAAAGCAGTTATCTACTCCTCAGGTATGATATTAGATTAGATCTTTCAAAAGACAACACCATTTTACATAAAACTATTTAGGCAATTTATGTTTAACCAAATTATTATGTTTTGCTGATGTCACCATGATGTCAGTTAAAACGACGTCATATTGATCACCGAAACAATCTTGAAGGTTCCAGTTCCTCCCCCTTTCTTCACTAGATGTTCGTCTTTTTCTCTTCTACTATGGACTTCAAAGCTGTACTATAGGTTAGTTCCCCTGTTTCATCATCTGTCATCCCCAAGTCAGGTTACCAACGTCCGTCCCAAAACACCGTCTTCGCCAAGCATATCGCTTCTACGTTCGCTGCAAGTACTTCAACAACACTGTCCTCCGTCGACGTTATCCCAGCGTCCAAACCTTTAATCACAACTCCCTACTATTTTCGGACCACCATCGCCACAATAAATCCACAGCCACGCACATCCTCCACAAACATAACATCATACTGTCACCTCCTGTAATCTATCTCTACATTATCCTTTCTCAGATCGATTAACTTTTTGGTATCGGACCTAGGTCAAAATCATGACCCGGAAACATTCTGAAATTTTATTTGCTCCAAATGAATATTGGTTCTGTAGCATTTATTTTAATACTCTTAATTTGACATTTTAATCATCGTCTTCTCTAGAGTGTTATCAAAGCTGGGTGTCACAGAGCATATGAATTGGACACTGAACTCTACATGTCTGCATTTGACTGTTCCAAGCCTCTAGAAGAAGTAAGTTTCAATTAGGCAAAAGTATGAACAATGTTTCTAGCATTTCTTAAAGAAGGCATTTGAGTTGAACATTTTCTTCAATCTTTTCCCATAGTGTTGTTGCCATTCTGGCATATATCATGTGAATGTGCATTAAGGGCAAAACCATTTCTTTTGATAATCAACTTCTATTTTATTTTTTTCCCTGTATTCCCCCTTTTTCTGTAGTGCTGCATTTTATCTTTATGGGAATCGCTCTCATGATGTTGCTCTGACTATTAATACCTGGTTATGGCTGAAATGGTGGAAATAAAAGTTAAAAATTTTGAATAAACAAAGAAAAAACATGTTTCTCCACTGGCTGCAAGTCTTGAGAACCACTTCTTTTCATGGTATTACAACTTCAATCGTTTCATTAATGGGAATTTCGAAATAAATTTGTGCCAAAAGGCATTTATTCAAGAAAAGATGTTTTCGGTTCATGATCTACTGGACCTTGTACTTATAATGAGGTTTATTTGGGATTTGTGGTTTAGATTAGATCTAAATAAGGGTTAAAATTTTTTAATCTTAAAAGTTACTGGTTAATGGAAGATCCTCCAAAAGTGAAGTGAATTTGGGTTATGGAAAATAGTTAGCCTCCATTTGGCTGCCAATTGATAGTAGTTAATGTATTTGTGTAATTCAAACATTAATTTAAATCAAACATGTGAAAATACTGCTAATTTATTTCCTCACATTTCTTAGGATCTACTACTCTTCCTCTTTAAAAGTGATTCATAATTTTCCAAACAGAGGCTTAATGATCTTGGCCTGTGAAGTAATTGTTCAAACTCATGGCTCTCGGATTCTCACATTCAAATAAGACAATCATTTTAAAGCCCCGTAGGAGCAGCTGAGCTACTACTTCCAATTTGATTTTTTGTTTGCTTGGTACATTATTGATTTGGATTTGGTTTTGGTTTTGGTTTGATTGTAGGATATTTAAGTTGCATTCAGAGATTATGTTGTCATCATAAGCAAGTGTTTGTAAATGGTTTATAAACCGATTTATAAACCACACAATTTTTCAAACTACTTTTTAATCACACATATTATGATCTTTCCAATTTTCAATCACATATTTTACATAAAAATCATAAATAAATCAGTTTATAAACTGTTACAGTGTTACCAAACAGAGAAGTTCCTAATAGTCTCTATCTATCTCTGGTACAAGAATTGCTTCACGCATGAAAACTTAAGTCACTTGATGTCCATTTATGGGAAAATAGAGCTTAAAATGCTCTCTTATGAGGCTTCTAAGATTAGACTATTGCATAGTTTGTGTTTTGAACAGAGATGGAATTCAGGTTAATTTCTATGCATAAACATCTTTTGATTTTTTTATAGTTCTAAGCTACTTATTTGATTGACATATGATCACCATACACGAAAAAATTATATGTAAGATTAACATGTAATCACTGTATATTAGCTCTCAAGATTCCTCTCCAAGGTATTCTTCATTTTTTATTTGCAATCTTTCATTTTGTACTCACATAGTCACCATATCAATTGATCAATATCGCACCATACGAAGATTGTGGTCGTGGATTGCACGATGCCCCCACTAGTATTTTTGAAATATTTGTAAGCACATGGGAACGGATACGTTCATGTATGTAGCAAATCAAATATTGGTTTTTATTTTTATTATTTTCTATTCTTTTTGAATTTTATTGAATTGGACATTTGAGTCCATTGAAGGTCAATAATTGAGTTTGTCACATTGGAATGGACATATTTTTTGGCTCTTACTTACGTCCTCTTTGGATCCCATTTTTTAAAATTCATTTACAATCACAAATTTTATAAGATCCATAATTTTTGTGAATTTTGAAATTGCTAACATATCTAAACTTCATCATTACAACGCTTAACGCATGTGAGCAAACTTTAAGATTTTGGTATATTATATATTATATTTAAAGTAATAGTTAACATGTGTAAATTAATTATATAGAATTAATTAGATTTAATTCACACTAGTATGTACTTGATTTCTATCTATGATAATGATTTAGAATTTATGAAAATATGTTGATTATATAATTATATCAAATAAAAAAAATAGTATAAATAACATTTTATTACAAAAAATTATCAAATTTGAAGTTTAAAAAAAGACAAAACTAATCAAAATAGGATAATAAACAGTGGTCCTAGTGTATTACGCGTCTTAAAGTTTGATACTTATTTAAATTTTTTGTATTAAATTAAATTCGTTTTACTTTTATTTGTGTTTTCCGCTGAAAATTCGTCGATTTCATCACCTATTTTTTTTAATATATTTTAATAATTGATTAAGTTTATTTTTTAATATTGATTACATATATTTTATAAAAATTTCAATATATATATATCAAATAATCTTTTTTCATCATCATTTTTTAAATATGTTAATTTATTTTCTCAAAGTTAAAGAAATGATAAAAATTACACAGTGCTCAAAACATTTTTTTTGAATTGAAAATAATGATTGCACGGTGCTCAAAATTATTAAATAATTATTAAATAATATTTTGCTAGGGTTTACTTGTTTTTGTTTCGTTTCCTTACGTTGCTCAAAATTAGGATCCTATATGATTATTTAAATGTGTCAATTTCAATTACCCCTACGCTTGCTACTTACCCAATTATCAACTCTACTTAAAAAATGTTGAACGTCAATCTTAGGAATACCTGTATTGAAGATTGGTGGAAGATGTAAATCGTAAATTATATTTCAAGTTGGGGAGGGTCTGAATATCAATCAATGGACTGACAAAGTGTCTAACAAATTCGAACATGTGAGGATTCGAACCTGTGATCTTTGTACTACCAGCGTTTTTTGGATCCTCAATCTTTGTCAGTTGGGATGTGATTGGGGGCAAAAATGTTTCTCCTACTTAAATATATTACTACTTGTAGTGGAATACCTTCATGCAAGACACTCTGCCACCATTGCTGGCAATGGATGTGATGTCGACGTTCTTGCGGCTAACGGGGAAAGCCAAAGTCGACTTCAGGCCGGTAAAGGGAGTCACCATGCTGGCTTGAGCCGGGACGGCAGCGACAGCAGCGGTAGAGATCATCGAGGCAGCAGCCATTATCAGTCCTTGTTTGGTGCACAAAATGACCTTATTTTTTTATGAAATACTGTGGTTCTATCTCACCCTATATATGCAAATTTGCCCTTGTTTTCTATTGCTTACTATTTGATTTTCATCCAAGGGTGCTAATTCAATCTTGCTAAATCTTGACCGTTGGATCTCACGTTTAATGACATTTCAATTTTCAGACCACATACTGGATTGCTGTGTTATCCTTTCGGGCATATCGTCGTTTGCCACGTCGCATTCCGCATTGCAAACCTTGTCTTATGTAGGCGACAGTGAAACCAAGCACAGTCCTTCATTTAGAAAATGAAGGATATTTTTTCATGAGTGAGATAACATGAATACCCATGTCAAAAATATAAACACATATAATTAGTAACTCAAAAATGATAAGTGAAATATTTTTCACGAAACATATATTAATCGAACTTAGAGCTTGTTTGGAAGTATTTATAAATGGTTTGAATTTGTAAATATATAGATATATATTGTTGATGAGTGAACGATATTTGTGGATCTCTTGAAATGCGTAGATTAATAATGACTTGAGTGTTTATAAACAATTAGTATTTCTCCCGTACAATGCAAGTTATTCAAAAATATTAATTTCAATAAGTATTTGTAAACCTTAATACTTATACATAATTAACACAAATTCAAAATGCATGGAAAATAATATTATGTCACAATGACAATTAAAGTTTAATAAATAATATAATTAATTCAAATTATAATAGCTTATTTAAATGGTAAGTCATTTTCTATATTTAAGTAATACATGACTGTTAATTTCAATAATTTTTATGAGTTATTATTAATTTCAAATAAAATACAAAAGTAGTAGTTTATTTAATGGTATATCATGTTTGATTTAATATTATGGTACAATATTAATTTTGTAAAAAACATCAATATATTTCTCATGATTTCTGCATTCTCTTATATTTAAGTTATTCCACTTTTCATTCAAAAATATCAATCACAATAATTATAAATGCGTACTTAACTTAAACTCATGAATATTTGTATTTAACCAAATAGTCAAAATTAATAATTACATAAATCTAGCAATTATCATCATATGACAACATGCAATGTTGGAGTAAAAAAAATTATACAGAAAATCGTATACCATATAAGATTTATGCAACTATTAAAATTAAGAATGATTAAAAAAATATAATTCATTATTAACCATAATATTCATATTTTTTACATTAATTTGTCTATCGTATTAACGTTTCCTCCAAACTTCTTTAAAAAACACATCAAACACAATAATTATAAACATTTGTTTAATTATATGTTCTTTATACTTAAATCTAAATAATAATATTATTTGTATTCAAAAAATATTGATTACATAATAGAAAATTATAAATTCCTAGAGAACAATAATGTGATTTGCAATTTTTTTTTATGTAGAATGTGTGATCGAAATTTAATACTTGTACGTGTATTAAAAATTATTATGACAAAATGAAAGATAAGAATGACATATTATAAAAGACCATATTGCAAAAATATATATATCAAGACAAAAAAAAAAAAAAAAAAAAAGATAAGAATAAGCATGTGTTTGGTAAAAGAAAAAAAAATGATTTATAAATATATTTATAAACTACACAATTTTTCAAACCACTTTTTGACCACAAACATTTTCTCTCTCCAATTTTACCACTACTTTTTACCTAAAAATCATAAATAAATAATTTTATAAACTAAACAGTGTTACCAAACGGAGACTTAAGACAAAAAAAAAAAAAAAAAACAAATGAAAGGGAAAAAAAAGAAAAAAAATTAAAAATGGTGCCATCATTGCTCCAAACAATCCAAGCAATGTTGTTAAAAAAAAAAAAGGGAGTTTTAGAAGGAACTTTTTCACTTTTATATATAATATATAGATTATGAACCAAAACATAAGACTTATTGAAGTTAACAAACATCCAAGTAAAATGTTTAGTATTGTTCGTTCGTTAAATTTTTCATTTTTCTTTTGGGTCGAATCAGGGAGCCAATGTGCCGATCTCAATTGATCACATTCTTCATTGTCACTTAATTAAGTTAACACAAGAAGAGATTTTAATCCATGCTTGAAAGAAAATGTTTGCCAAATCAACCAACATATATAGCAAATTTGTTACAAGACCTAGATCGATTAATTCATTAAAAATATGTGCCCCAAAAGTCGAATGCATCGCTTCTAATCCAGCTTAATAAGCTAATGTTGCCATGTAAGTTCTATTCATTTGATGCAATCAAGATTTTCATCCATAGCAAGCATGCATAGTTTACATTTGTTGGGAACTCGGGTCTATTCACAAAAATTAATTTCTTGTGATAAAAATTTCTTGTGAAAGATCATCCCGTTATATGATTTTCTGTTCTATGTATTTAACTTGAAATAAATAATTTTTGTGCACAAAAATGGTTTTGAGAAGATTACCCTTGTAGCGTGCTTTACAATAATCTTCACCAACTGCCTCTTGATTCCACTAAAACTTCAAACTCGTAAGCTTTCCTCGGTATTCTCCAATGGCAGCTATGCAGGTGTGTGGTCACCTTTCTCTAGGTCTAGATTACACTAGGATTAGGGTTTTCTTTGTAAAGAGGAAACACACACTACATACTTTAGTGTGTGTCTCGCCACTTTGCCAACTAGGTTAAGAAAAATAGTTTCAGGAGACTATTTGTAACCTCTTTACACTTCAAAACCCTACAAGCCCTAGTACTATAACCCAGACCCATTTCTGCACAGCCCAATACAGGTAATAAGCATGTATAAGCCTATTATAGTGAAGCCACCGAGGGAACCTGATCGGACCCAATTAAACTAAGCTCCAATAAATTAATTATGACTTGGTCAAATTTTGATCAGTCAAATTTAATTTATTAACCAAGTTATATTCCACTAAAAGAACAAGATTGCACTCTTAGTAAAATTGAAATTACTGAAAGAATAATCAATAATTATAACCTCTGACTTATCGTTCTTACAAAATACCCCTATCGATCAACTCGAATATTCGGAGCAAGTTAAAATAACCAAAATGCCCTTCTCTTAATATTCATAAATTCTCAACTCTCTTCTTCTATCTGCAGTTCGATGTGATCACATCACATCATAGAATTGAACAGTCGTTGCCGAATTACTGAGCTCAGATTCAACTGTCCACTAGAAGAGCTAGTGAGATTATGATCATACCTGAAAGGTGACGAATTCCATAATACGAATATATGTTCTTCGAAAGTTTACTTTAATTCCCAAAGTACCGAGATATTAACCAGCAATTTGATCTTACCCATTGATATCTCAAAGAATTTCAAGCTAGTAATCGAAATTCATTATCCGATTAGAATTAAGGTCACACATACAATAGTCAAGTGAAATTAAATTTGTATGGTCAATGTCACAAATTAATCTCACGTGGTCCCGTCCAACACGTTCTAAACATACTCTCAATTTTTTTACCAAAGTTAAAGATAGACTTTAATAAAATCGAGACGATCTTATCAAAATAAATTGTCCATGCCATATTTATTTACTGATTGTGAACGTTAATTTTAAATGAAATTACAAATTGAATCTTTCTATTTTTAACAACTTAAACACTCAATCTGTAATATCAAATCAACCCATAGACAAACGCAACATCATATTAATATAATCAATTAATATTTTATTTCAAATGTCATAAATTATACTCTCTGGGCATATATATATATATATATATATATATATATATACTTCTAACAATCTCCCACTCGCCCTTAGAGTATAAATGAAATATCGAATCATCCATCTTGTCAACATCATCATTACATTAATGATCATGTTCCAAACCAAGATGGTAACTCCTTTCGATGAAAGTCACGGTTGTATAATAAACAATCCAAGATTATATTATACTCAACCAACTAACCACCTTATCTCCCAGTTATATTCCAATCTTGACGACTCTCTAGAGTCTCGGTCAAATCAGATCTTAATTAGTTTTAATCCATCAGATCACAACCTGAATAGATAAGCAAATATTTACTGGTTTTCCAAAAACACTTGAATATATGTTTTACCTCTATTCAATGATCTGATACTGAATCAAACTAATAATCACCAACAATATCCCCCACCATAAGATATAACCTATCTAGTGCAAAGTGAGTCTTCCATAGCCGAAGCATAAGGAACCTTCTCTATCTTACCATGAGTCATGGGAGAAAACTCATCAGGTAGGTAAAGTCCACAAAGAAAGTTATCACTTTCAGGACTTAAAATTGCAAATGTTGATAGTGTCTTATTATTACATGAAACTTGAAACTATTCTATTCCATTTTTATCACACTTCGAAAAATACGGATGTCTAGAAAAAATAGACAGTCTTCTACAAGTCCTTCAAGTCTTATTGGTACCAACTACACTTTAATGAAAATATTCTCACATATAAGTAGAGTGTCTTCAAATAAATAGTCGCGAAAACTGTCTCATCTTTCTGTATACACGAGTATACTTAAGATATATCAAGATTTTGATCAAGAATATGTATCACTATAGTTCGATCAAATTCTATATTCTATATCTTGAACAATTACCAAAATTCGAAGTTGGAAACTTGTAAGTCATGAACTTGCTTTCATGGTCTTTAGTATGAACCCATCAGGTTACACTTTGTAAATGATTTCCTCAAGATACATTCAAGAAACGTCTTGATATCCATCGCCGTACCTCATTTTCACAATGAACGACAATGGATAAAAGATCTAGGCAAACTTTTGCATGGCGATTGGCGAGAAGGGTTTCACAAACCCATAGTCATAAGCCTTGCACTAAAGGCATCAACCTTCCCATTTACCATTCTCTTATCATCTTAAAGACTCATCATACCTTATAGGTTTGACCACATTAGGTGTGACTACAAATATCCAAACCTTGGTGTAGTACAAGGAATCCAATTCCGAGTTCACGTTCACCTTCCATGATTTCAAATCCATAACTTCTACCACTTCCCTGAATGAGGAGGAGTCCTTCTCTTATTTCAGTAGAGACTGTTTAGAAAGACTCTCTGTAGAATAAGTGTCAAGAACGTGGTCTTACAATCCTCCCACTCCAATTAGTCGCTGGAAGTGTATTTCCATTATGTCCAAACAGAGTTAATTCCTCTCCTCCCACTACTTGGTTATATCCCTTACTGGGATCAGCCTCTCCACTACCTCCTTATGAACATAAAGAGGAGGTGGAACAGTGAGAACTTCTTCGACTACAACCTTTGATTTTCCCCTGTCCATTGGGATCACCAGGAAAGAATAGTGGTTGAACCACTTGCTCATTTCTCCCACTAGGATCGGCAACCATTGGTTCCTTAGGAAGTTCCATCAAGATTAATTCTATGCGAAAATTTGGAATCAAGTTTTTTGAACCATGTTCTGACATCTTATCCAATAGAATTTTACTTGGGGATTTGTATTCTTCTATATGCCTTATCCTCTAAGAAAGTTATATTTGTACTCAACAAATACTTTCTTGACCAGAGGACTATAGAAGAAATAATTTCAAGTTTCGTTGTATACTCTTCATTCTTGCCTCCATTTCATCAATCCTTCCTTTCAGCTTGTGCGCCAAAAGTCCCCAAGTCTGAATGTGGTATAGACTGGGCTTGCACCCATGCCACAACTCTAGGGGTATTTCAGGAAACGAATCAATTGTACTAGGCTATGAAGGAACCTGACTATATTCGGTGTACATTCACAAATGATACTAGTAATGAGGATAACTCATCATTGATTTGTTATTACCTTGTTCTCCTTTTTCAATAAATGGTTCCTAAACTCATATGAGAGATACACAAACCTCGATCAAATCGAAGTATCTCAATTCTCTTAATTACTTCTCAACTTCTGTCCAAAATTCTAGAATTTCTTCAATATTTCAGACCAATGAAATATTAAGGATAGAATCGAGATTTGGAGTTATCATCAGTAAAAGTGATGAATTACTCGAACTCTCTCATGGCTTATGCACAAAAGGATCCACACATATCAAAGTGTATTAAACCCCAAACTCTTAAGTCCATTTAATGTATGAGGACTCTTGGTTATCTGATCCTCTAAACAAAATTCAGAAAACAGTATAGATTCCACCTCCGATCCTTTTTAGGTCCATCCCTTACTAATATTAGAATCGAGTTTTGGATAAGTGTGACCAAGCCTAAGATTTTAATCATTTTACCCTCTAAATAAAATTCGAAAGCCCACATAGATTCCACCTCCAAAATACTTAGAGGCTATCTTTACTAGTCTTTGAATCTTATTTAGATAAATATGATTATCTTAAGATCTTATCAAAGAGTTCATTAATACAAGGAATCATCTATCCCTTATCGCTTGTAGTAATATTATACTTAGAACCATTTACAAGGCTTTGAGATTGTTAACTATTTATCTCACACTAATAAGAACATTATTCAACTTAATTCCAATTGAAAAAGGGCAATTAAGTGCCAAATAATTCCACTCAAATAGCATAGAGACAAAATAACAATCAAAGTCATTTCCCAAACACAAAAGCCCAATGGCTCTCTCCACATTCCTATACCCGTGCTTATCCTTATATTATACTTCATCTCATTGAGTCATTTGATCACTTAGGACCACATTTCAACAATTTGCAATAGTGATTAGTCACTCCAGAATCTATAATCCAGATAAATCAATTACTAATCATAACACAATGAATAGAGCCTTACCCATTGTAGAGTTTCCAAGAAAGGCTTTCTCCTCAATAATCCTAACTTTACTCAAAGGCAAAAAGGCTAGAGGGCCCACCATACAATCCATTACTTTAAAATAATCTCTACTCAATAAATAGCTTACATTGAACTTTTCAGATACATGTTTATCCTGGTGAATTTAGTCAACACTGAACCACAAGACATTTATCTTAAAAGATTTCTCAAGCATTACGTCACCTGAATCAATGTTTGCAAGTAGAACCCCCACCGCGTTAGATTGACCAATCATGTTTTACCATAAGGTCTCTTGCAAATAAAAGCGACCAGTTCATAATTAGAGATATATTATAGCTTGATAGCATCTTTCTTATAACTTAATAATTAAGATATTCAAATTATCATAAATACCCTTCCATTGAGAAAATAAATATGGTTATCCTATTTTGATTTTTTATTGCAAAGTACTTGATATAAGAATCAAAACTATACAATAATACATCTCATCAAAATAACATCATTTTCATTGGAAGATTTATGATTACTATTGAATAAGGATATCCTAGCAGGAACAAATGTCATAAGTGGAAAGAATTATAATGAGACATGTTGCAATTTTCGCCAATTAGTTGGTGATGTCTAAACATATAACTAGTTGTGGAAAATACGACTTTCAAATAAAAAAAATGAATTAAACACGAATAACATATATGATGCATGAATAAAAATTATGCACAAGTAGACCAAAAACTACTATAATATGACGACAATCTAAAACCCCAAAATCAAACACATTTCTCTATAGGAGAAATAAATGTGATTTATGATTAGGCTGGGACCCTCCAACTAAAATCAATATATCTAGCATCTCATGCAATATTAATTTTATTATCATTAAAATTTGGCCATCAGTGACATCGTTTGGATATTCTATAGGAAGTCCTCGCGATGTCCTTGATTTATGTATATAACCCCTATATTGATAATATTTTAAGTACCAAATTAATTATGTCACCTTTAGGCTAATCATGATTAATTCACACTTAAAAAAAATCATCACCTAATTGGGCCCAATCTAGTAACCAAAACAGTGCAGCCCTCCTATAGAGAGACTAATTAGATTAGCACGAGGTATACACAAATTTTTACTAATGAGCTAATAGGGGAGGCCGCAGGTTAAAAAATTGCACCCTCACTCACTTAATATTTTTGAACTCTTGGGTTTTCAATTTAATAATTACTAAATTAATTTTAACTTTTAAAATCGAATTAATTATTAATAATCATATTTATTTTCTAATCTAACATTTAGAAAAGAAAATAAAATATAAAACAATGCATGACAGTATAGTACATAGAGCGGTGTTTATGCGATCTACAAGACATGCTATTTAATGACATTCATTCACCATTTAATTAAAGCAATAAATAAAAGCTATAATGAAATAAACAAGAACATAATTTATGGCCCAAACCCAGACACAAAATTACAAAATTAATCAAAGAGTCTATTGAGCCACAAGTTGGCTCAATTCTTCAATTTCTATTTGCAAGTGTCCGGCCCATTACTTGAACTCTTCAAATAATATTTCTCAGCCCATTATCAAACTGGTCCAATCTGCAAAGCTACAATCTTTAGCCCAACTGCCAGATTCCAAATGCAGTGATCCAATTAAATATTCCAGCTCATTGCAACATTCAGCCCATATTGCAATGGCTCAGCTAAACAATTTAACCCACATTGCAATTACTAAAAATGGATCAATTTGACAATTTCTGGGCCATATTTAATTTCACCCATATCTTTCCAAAGTCCAAATGGACGGGGAATTTAGTGTGATATCCTACCCTGTAACTCAGTTTGGAAATATGCTATCTAATTTCTCAAATAATGAAAAATAGAATAACAAAGTAAAAAAATTGTAAAACTGCCTTAAAAACTGAAATGAGAGAAAACAGGGATATCTTCATCTGTATATGGAATGGCAGTTACGCCTAAATAATATGTAACTTAAAACTCAAAACACAATCTTCAACGACTAATGATTCCCTGAAACATCGTAATCAATATTCAAGATCAAATTTTTTTAGAACACATTTGTTATTCCTGCTTCAATACCTTTACTTTTAGCGATATATATAATGATGTCATGCAATTTTTATTTTTATTTTAATTTTGATATGCAACTGTAAAAAAAATCTTTAATTTTGATATGCAATTTTGATATGGTATCAGATACATGGAGATACCAGCTTCAATGTTTTTATTAATGCATGGATATTTCCATGTATTTGATACATCATAGCACATAAACTGAGATAGGTTGCAACACGGTCGGCAAGATTCAATGGGTAGTATGCAGAATGCAATCTAGGTCCGTTTATGGAGAGCATAAAAAGAGCTATACTATGCTACAAATTCATTTTCTCTGGTACCTCATTACATGTTAGGACATGGTCACATGGGCCATTGAAATTCAGCCAAGATGGAGACCAAGATGATGTACAAATATCTGAGTTCCGTGTCATTTGATCTCCGTGGTTGCTTGGTGCCTGATTGAGAAATGAGTGATGCTACTGTTTAAACTTCCAAATTAAAATGCGAGCACAACGTATCTTTTGACGACTACCAATTAATCAGGAAAACAAACATATAAATGCAGCCAAGTGGAGTAGTAGACTGATGTAAACACACGGTGAAGTTTTATGTATCAGACAATGTGAAGTTTTGAATGTGGAGATTTATTATACACATTTGTAGCAGTACCAATCATTAGAAAGCATTTGTTTTTTTATAAATTCAAAATAGGGCAGCTGCGTGGCGTCTGACTTGAAAATTTGTATTGAATGATACCACTTTTCAAACTTCCAGAAATTTTATTCCAGCTTAATGTAACTCTTGACTCCTTTCATGTAATCCCATTGTTGGACTTATAAATTCAGCCAAGTAGATGTCCAGAATGATGTCAAAACAAAAAGAAGTATTTAATTATCCAGATTTGTTTTTTATGTTGCATTAATGCCAACCAGTATAAAAAGGTTTTGTTTTGTGTCCAACTAAACTAAAAAAAAAAAAAAATTGTACTATTCGGAAATTTCATTTTTATCTGGTGAGAAATTCGTCCCAATAGTTGAGGTATAGACTATAACAATGGTAGTTACTGGTGTTTGATTGAAAATGTGAAATGAATTATGCAAATGTTCACATAGGAAAAATATGTATGCAAGTATGCTGTAACTTCTGACTGCTCACATGTACAGATGAAGATGATGTGATGCGAATCCCTTCGGTGTGTTGACCGAAAATTCCCACAACAATTTAATACAAAACACAAGAAAGCTAAAGTGGTAAAATAAAGGATAAACACCTTAACCCAAGTTTAAATCTAACCCAAAATTCAAGGATTAACAAACCCTAGCCCAATGGAAAGAAATAAACAAATTCCAAGGTGGCGGAAATAAACAACAACACAAGAATAATAATACTCAAGATAAAGTTGATTAATTTCCTAAGAGATACAAGATCAAGAAATAGGATTTACCTCACCCACAAGAGGAACTCTCTCAAGAGCTTCACATTGAACATCACCAAGTTATCTTACAAATGACAAGAAAATGTGTATAAAAGGTACAAAATGGGCAAAATGTGTAAATTTCGGAAATTGCAACAAAACCCCGTTTTTGTGGAAATTGCAACAAAAACCCCGTTTTTATGAAACGGGGTGTTTCGGTCGACCGAACCATTTTCGGTCGATCACATGGTCGACCGAAATGGGACTGTCGGTCGACCAAGCCTCAGCCGAACGCGACTGAGGCTGCCTTCAAAAATCTCTGCAGACTTTCGGTCGACCGGAATGATTTTCGGTCGACCGAAATTGGCTGATTCCAATTTCTTCTTCTTTTTGGCTCCAATTTGATTCTCGGCTTGCTTTTCTTGACTTATTCACATTGTTTAGCCTCGAATCTTGAACCTCTTCGACTTCGGATCTCGTCATGGGTTCCACGGGCACGTGCATCGGGGTTTGACTTTCTCGATTCTCATCATCCCCTCCCTCTTGAAAAGGATTCGACCTCGAATCTTGCTTGAATGCACTTGAACTTCGATCTTGCAACATTGTGTACCACAGGTTCATGCAATGAAGTTAGACCTTCGCGATTCTTATCATCTCCTCCATCTCGAAAGAGATTCGACCACGAATAGGCACCTACAATAAAAATAGAAAATTCAGACACAATAAATGTAACTGAAATTTCATACTCACCGTGCAAAATCAATTTGTAGGCGCTGCCAAGAGTTTGAGATGCGCCAACACCACAGAGTAGTAGTTTGGATTTTATTTGATCGGGGGGTCGCTCCTTCCACGAATGGGAACACATCCGGCCGCCTGGATCAAACGGAATATGTTTCCCACCATGGTTGGCATTGGAAGCACATTGCATTCCAATTCCCCTAAATGGAAGCTCGAGCCTCCTGCAAAGGGGCTTAACCAAAGGTGCATTCTCGTGCCCACCTAAACCAACTCTTTCTTCGATAAACATGTGCATAAAGTTCAACAGAGTTAATAGGATAAAGTCACAAGCATCTTTAAGTGGAGAAAACTTGCTAATATGATGAACAATTAAATTACAAGCAAATTTAACAACCACAAAATTAGCACCAATTTCGTGCAATTGCACAACTTCCTGAAAGAAAATATTAGCTATGTCGATGACCTTGTTGGTTTCGTTATATGCAATCAAATGCGACGTTTTAATACTCCTACCAACAATCACAAAAATAGCATCATTTTCTTTCTTTATTCCAAGTAAACCCACTATAAAATTCATAGAAATAGCAGTCCAAGGTTTACTCAGGATGGGCAAATATGCATGGAATTCTTGGGGCAAAAACTTGAGTTTAGCCAGTTTGCAAGTTCGGAATTTACTACAAGTGCAAACATGTTCAACACCAAGCTTCAAAGTAGGCCAATAAGATTGATCACATAATACCCCTAAGACCCCGTTAATTTTAAATCGCCCCAACAACCAACTATCATGTGCTCCTCCCACTAGCAATTTACGCATGTCACTTTTACAAGGAAACAATCCAATTTTCCAAAACAAATAATCATCACGCCCATAGAATCCATCAAAATATTGCTCACGACACGATTCATAAATGTTTAACAAATTCGGATATTTAACATGCATGCTCTTGCTATGTTCAACACGGAATGATGGAGCATCTAGAAATGTTAGAAGCGAAGTCCTTTTATCATCAAGACATCTCAATAAATCTCTCTCATGGACTCCCCTAACTAGCAATTCCTTTAGAGAGTCAATATGCATGACAAGCATATTTTCACAAAATAGAATTTATCATGCCAATGATATGTACTATATGCAACATTTTCACAAAAAGATTTGGTACTTATGCAATTGGGCACATGCAAAAAGTTGCATTTACAAATTAAGCACTCATCATGACAATGATTCTTACCGCATGTTACATTTTCACAAGTCAACAACACACTTGTCAAATCTACATCAAGATCATACAACCCTCTAATGTATTCAAAACACAATAACCTTGCATTCAAAGAAATGTTAGGAGCATACCTCCTAGATGTTGCATCGGTTATGTTATTTTCTTTACCTCGGTTGTACTCGTTGTTGTAGGAAAATGTTTTCATGATTTTCTTCCATAAGGCATGCTTTTGGAGTTCTTTGTTGCCTTGATAAGTTGGCCTCACAATTTCCTACAATAAAGAAATAACCAAACTAGGGAGGGAAGTGTTAGAATATTCAAGAGTAAAGAACATTTTGGGGTGATCTTTTCTCTCAATCTTCTTGGTGGCACTCATCACTCCCTCACCTTTTTCTGAGGTAGGAACCTCAACTCTCAGTTCTTCTCTTGTCTCTCCTTTTTCTGGAGTCGTGGCTCCAACTCTCAATTCCTCACCTTTTTCTAGGGTCGAGGCCCCAACTCTCATGCTCTTATTTTTGCTTTCTTCAATTTGCTCAATTGAATTCTCTTTTATTTTCCTATTCCCCTTTTCTTTTTCTTTATCCTTCTCTTTTTCTTCCTCGAATTCCTTCTTGAGCTTCATTTGGTCTTTGCATACTTCTTCCGCGCTCAAAGATAGGATCACAACCTTTTTTCCGTTCATTTTGAAGCTACACCGGTTCCTTTTCCTATCAAGATTCACATTTCGCTCACATTGCCAAGGTCTCCCCAAGATTATGTGAGTAGTTGTAAGGGAACCACATCACATAATATTTGATCACTATAAGTACCAATGTGAAAAGTAAGAAGAACTTGTTCACTTACCCTCACCTCCCCATAGTCATTCAACATTTGCAATACATAGGGATTATGATGCTTTATAATCGGTAACCCCAATTTCTCAACTCTACTAGCACTCACCAAATTAGTGCCAATCTCCCCATCTATCATGAGACTACATGGTTTATCACTTACTAGGCACCTAGTGTAGAAATTATCCTCCCCATGTTCCTCCATCTCATTAGCATGGGCCAAAGATTGTGGCGGCCTAGCATTCATCTCCTTCACTACTTCTTTACTTCCACTACCGTCCCTCCTATGAAATGATAAAGTCTTCATTTGCTCAATATTAACCTTCTCATCCATCCCATCTCCACTCCTATCTACCCATTCTCTTCTTCTCCTACCCATTCTCCAACCTCTTTCAACTTCCCCTTCATTATCATCCCTCCTATGGAATGATGGACTCTTTATTTTTGTTCTATCAATATTATCATCAACTCTATCTCCACTCATATCTACCCATTCTCCTCTTTTCCTATACAAGCTCCCATTTTGTTCATCATCCCCTTCATCATCCCAAACATTCATTCTAATTTTCCTATTCAACTTCCCATTTGGTTTTCTACTGCCATCCCTATACACAATGTTCCCAAATTTATCCCTCAACCTTCTCCTACCATCCCTATTTTCTTCACCCATACTAGTTGATGTACTCTCCCCTCTTGTTCCTAAATTTTCCAACTCACCCCCAATATTCTCCATTTGTCTAGCCATGGTGGTTGAAAGATTTTCCAACAAGTACTTCAAACCTTGAGTTTGAGAATTGAAAACGGACATGGTGTGCAAGTGTGAAAGTGTTCTCACAAGAAAATATTTCTCTCGTGTTTCACTCAAATTTGGTTTTTAGTTTTACCCTCTATTGAGCTCACCACTCTTGTCTTTTTCCACTCAAATCTCCTTTTTCAAGTTCTCCAAGGAAGGTAATCAACTAAACCACAAAGTATAATTCTTGTGAAGTCAAGGAAATCACAAACAAAGGAAGAAGAAATTTATAACAAGTAGATACAAATAGCAAGTAGAATTTATGTGCTTGCTAAACTCAAAAGAAACAATATTTATGTGGGATAGGATGCTAGGAACACAATTTAGCAATGGGATTGACAAACCACAATTAATAGACAAGGCATATATGTAAAACAATAAGCACAAGAGTGTAAATTTTCAATGAGGCAATTTATCAAACAACTTGTACTCAATCTTTGAATGACCTTGAATGTGGATATATGAAAACCCCCAACAATACAATTGTGGCAAGAAGTGAATGATCAACAATTATCCAATGGATTAAGCAAGTGATATATGGAATAAAATGTTGATAACACAATCTCAATGATGAGAATTGGATAGCCCCAAGTAATTAACAAGTTATGGGCATTGAATAATAAGGCATGAATGGGGTATTTTTCTTTGGGACAATTTATCAAACACTTTGGATAATGTAAGAAAGTAAGTCTTTGGATAATAGAAACCCCCAACAAATTCACAATCAATATACCCAATACATGAAATCAACAATACACATGGGCATATAAATTTTCTCCAATTTTTTTTTCCAATTTTGGGATTTTTTTTTTAAATAACAACAACAATAATGTAAAGGATATGTTTACCAAATTAGAGCCAAGCTCTGATACCAAATGATGCGAACCCCTTCGGTGTGTTGACCGAAAATTCCCACAACAATTTAATACAAAACCCAAGAAAGCTAAAGTGGTAAAATAAAGGATAAACACCTTAACCCAAGTTTAAATCTAACCCAAAATTCAAGGATTAACAAACCCTAGCCCAATGGAAAGAAATAAACAAATTCCAAGGTGGCGGAAATAAACAACAACACAAGAATAATAATACTCAAGATAAAGTTGATTAATTTCCTAAGAGATACAAGATCAAGAAATGGGATTTACCTCACCCACAAGAGGAACTCTCTCAAGAGCTTCACATTGAACATCACCAAGTTATCTTACAAATGACAAGAAAATGTGTATAAAAGGTACAAAATGGGCAAAATGTGTAAATTTCGGAAATTGCAACAAAACCCCGTTTTTGTGGAAATTGCAACAAAAACCCCGTTTTTATGAAACGGGGTGTTTCGGTCGACCGAACCATTTTCGGTCGATCACATGGTCGACCGAAATGGGACTGTCGGTCGACCAAGCCTCAGCCGAACGCGACTGAGGCTGCCTTCAAAAATCTCTGCAGACTTTCGGTCGACCGGAATGATTTTCGGTCGACCGAAATTGGCTGATTCCAATTTCTTCTTCTTTTTGGCTCCAATTTGATTCTCGGCTTGCTTTTCTTGACTTATTCACATTGTTTAGTCTCGAATCTTGAACCTCTCCGACTTCGGATCTCGTCATGGGTTACACGGGCACGTGCATCGGGGTTTGACTTTCTCGATTCTCATCATGATGTGATATCAATGCTGGATATTCTAGGATCAAATTTCCATCCAAATTATGTACGAGCACAAATTGACAGAATTTCTCATTTAGTCACAAGTGCAATGGGTATCCGCATGCTCTGCAGCATCCATCTTCCCAACATTTCTTGTGTATCTAGCTTTACCAAAAATCTTCTGCTTTCCTCTATTGGATTCTAATACCATCGTCTTACTGGCAGAATTTACCGCGGATACTTGTTTTGATCCCTTTGATAAACGATGCCTTTTGCAAGTGGATGGAGAACTTGAAGTATGTTCTGCATCTTTAATTGTCACTGAAGTGGGTACTTTTTCTTTGAAGGATCTAATAGAAATCCAATGGGATATATCTTGCTCTAGTGCCACCAAATGTTTTTCCACTATTGGAGTAAATCCTTCACCCTTGTTATGCCAAATTCGATGCAGTCCCCTTTACTAGGATTTTTTATACCTCCCGCTTCTTGATATTTTTCACTTTCAAGTTCCTAATGGAATCAACCAGAACTCATATAGTGAACTTCCTCTTTGTATATGAACAATTAAATTACTGGAAAAAAAATTGCAGCTGATGCTAGCGTGTAGCAGTTTAACTGTTTGTAACTAGTATATTTCGACAGAGATTAACAAAATCAACCTCTAACGTTTTGAATCAGTAATTTTACGGCTCAAATTCTCATCCAGATCAAATCTGGATCTTCTTCAAAGATTTTGAAGTGGAGCTTCGAGATGTTTAAAAAAAAAAAGCTAACCAAATAAGCAGTCAAAATGAATGAAACATGAGTATGAAATCTGATGATGAATTTGCTGATATAAAAGATGAGGATTCAGGAAGGGTTCCTTGCAGTAACAAGCTAAGTAGTACCCATTGAACATGCTCCAAATTCTGCTTTTCTTACCAAAATGTTGAAACAAATTTCCAGAAAGCTATTCTATTTGATCTAAAGGTCATTTTCTGTAGATACGTAAGCCGTGACTTCAATGGATCAGCGACTAGATCCGAGGGTTCACGCTAACCTTCTTAAGAAACCAATTTTGGGATATAGATAGAATGGATGAAGAACACATGATTATGCTGCTGATATATGAATCTAAATCTTTGAATTTGAAACACAGAAATAATAGATAATCAAAACCCCACGGAAGTCAGTTGATTACGCAGTTGGCACCCCCAATGTTCTTCTTTGAAATGGAAGCAGTGAATTTTCTAATGGTTTTGTAATTGAATTGATAAAAATCTTCACTTACGACTTGCAACTGGATTTGAGGTGTTGTCCACCGATAACAACTCTGGTGGTCAGTTTGATATTGTGATAGGGGTGATGCCGGTCGTTGAGGTATGTGCTTGAATCTTGGGAGAGTCCTTGTTGCAAGCAGAAACTCCATTAATGTTTTGAATAAAATCAATGATTGTTTCAACTAGGGCGGGATTCTCTCAAAGTCTGTTATAAAATATCTTTTAAATTAAACGTTTTTATATTTTAATGTCAGTTCTAAATTTCCAAATTTTATGTACGATATGGCTATAATTCCATATATATTATACTATGGCTTATAATTTAATTTTGAAATTGTAAAGGTGGTACTAGATCTAATTATCACCTCAGTTAATTCTGATCCAAAACAAAATTTGGCCCAAATGATGAACCATCTTCCTCACTTTTGCATGGAGTAACAGAAACCTCAAAATGAAGAAATTCAGCCGCCGCCTCAAGCCATCTTCGAACGTTGTATAAGAAGGAACCACCACAATGACTACAACAGCAGCCCCTGTCTACTGCCGCTCCAAGCACCGGCAGCGACGTCGAGACTGCAACGGCGCTGTAGTAACGCTGCTGCCGCCTGATCAATCTCCTGTTATTTCCTCATTTTTTTGGTTCAAGTCAGTAAGGCTATATTAGCCAAAAAGCTTGCTTTGAATAAAGAAGAGTTATTTCTCCAAATTTTGCACATTGTTCTATCTAGAGTTTAAGTCTTCAACAAATTCTGGTATCAGAGCCTCTTCACAGGGGTTTGACTGAGAGATAAAGGAAAGAGCTTCTGAGTGCGATTGAAGTATGGCTACAGAAAGCAATTTCGTTCAACCTGCGATTCCTAAGTTTGATGTCCATTATGATCACTGGTCAATGCTTATGGAAAATTTTCTTCGATCAAAGGAATATTGGAGCCTAATGGAGAATGGGATAGCTGAGACACCACAGGGAGCAGTGTTGACCGAGGCTCAGAACAAGCTAATAGAGGATCAAAAGTTGAAAGATTTGAAGGTGAAGAATTATCTGTTTCAGGCTATAGATCGAAAGATTATAGAAACCATTCTTGTCAAGGATACATCGAAGCAAATTTGGGACTTGATGAAGCAAAAACATCAGGGTTCAACGAGGGTGAAGCGAGCACAATTGTAAGCTCTAAGAAGAGAGTTTGAGGTCCTACAAATGAAGGAAGGAGAAGGAGTAGACGAGTACTTTTCCCGTACTCTCACCATTGCTAACAAGATGAAGATACATGGTGAAAAGATGGACCAAGTTGTTATCATTGAGAAAATTTTGAGGTCTATGACTTCAAAATTTGACTATGTCGTTTGTTCAGTGGAAGAATCTAATGATTTGGACACTCTAACAATCGATGAATTACAGAGTAGCTTTCTAGTGCATGAGCAAAGGATGAATGGGCATGGTGGTGGTGAAGAGCAGGTACTCAAAGTTTCGTATGAGGGCAGAGTTGTAGGTAGAGGAAGGGGACGTAGAGCTTACAGAGGAAGAGGCCGAGGCAGAGGAAGATATCCTTTCAACAAAGAAACTGTGGAATGTTACAAGTGCCACAAACTAGGGCACTTTCAATATGAGTGTCCTAGCTGGGAAAAGAATGCAAACTATATTGAGTTGGAGGAGGAAGATGAGATGTTGTTAATGTCATATGTGGAATTTGACAAGTCAAGAAGAGAGAATGCGTGGTTTCTAGACTCTAGTTGTAGCAATCATATGAGTGGGAACAAGAAATGGTTCTCACATCTTGATGAAAGTTTTATACATTCTGTAAAACTTGGGAATGACACCAAGATGGCAGTCACTGGTAAAGGAAGCATAAGGATGGAGGTTGGTGGGATTACACAAGTGATCACAGAAGTGTTTTACATACCAGAGTTAAAGAAAAACCTGCTTAGCATCGGACAACTTCAAGAAAAGGGCCTTACTATCCTAATTCAAGGAGGAATGTGTAAGTTATATCATCTAAGGAAAGGCCTGATCATGCAGACTACAATGTCTGCAAACAGAATGTTTGTCCTGTTAGCTACTGCGCAACCTTGTGTTTCTGCTTGCCTTCTAACAGCCTCAGAAGACGTGTCACACCTATGGCACTCCAGGTTTGGTCATTTAAATTTCAAGAGCTTGAGAACAATGCAATATAAGAAGATGGTAAAGGGTATGCTTGTATGCAAGATTTCGAGCAAAATATGCACCGATTGCCTAGTGGGAAAACAACATCGAAAGACTATACCAAAGAAGAGCTCATGGAGGGCTTCTCAAAGGTTTTAGATAGTCCACGCTGACATTTGTGGACCGATCAAACCAATGTCAAATAGCAAAAGGAGATATTTGATTATCTTCATTAATGACTTTAGCAGAAAAGCTTGGAGTTATTTCATGTGTGAAAAATCAGAAGCATTTGGTGTGTTTAAAATTTTTAAACAACTTTTTGAGAAGGAAACTGGGGAATCCATAAAATGTTTGCGCACGGATAGGGGAGGTGAATTTACATCTTCTAATTTCAATCATTTCTGTAAGAAGAATGGCATTAAAAGGTAGTTGACGGCAACCTATACACCCCAGCAAAACGGGGTTGCTGAGCGAAAGAATCGAACCGTAATGAACATGGTTCGATGTATGTTGTCTGAGAAGAAGGTTCCTAAAATCTTTTGGCCAGAAGCTGTGAAGTGGAGTGTGCATGTGTTGAATCGAAGCCCAACCTTGGCCTTAAAGGATGTGACTCCAGAAGAAGCTTGGAGTGGTATTTAGCCTTCAGTAGACTATTTCCGGGTGTTTGGATGTGTTGCACATGTACACATTCCAGACAACAAAAGGGTGAACTTGGATGACAAGAGTTTTCCATGTGTGTTGTTGGGAAGGAGTGAGGAATCAAAGGCCTATAGGCTTTATGACCCTGTCGCTAAACTTATTATGGTGAGCAGGGATGTAGATTTTGAGGAAAATAAATGCTGGAATTGGGAAAGTGCGGAAGGAGTGAAACTTGACGTCTTAGAATGGGGGGATGATGATAAAGGCAGTGAAGAAAATAATGAAGAAGGTGAGGGCAGCGAACTTGAGGAAGAAGAAGGTGGAACTAGTTCATCATCACACGAGCCCCTTGATGAAAATCCACCAGGCTCAGATGAGGGGAGAACTCGAAACTCAGATGAGGGGAGGACTAGAAGACGACCTCTTTGGTTGGAAGACTATATTAGTGGTGAGAGCTTAGGCCTGTCTGAAGAAGAAGATGGTGTGATGTTTACTGCTGCTGACCCTATTACATTCCAGGAGGCTGCCAAAAGTCCAAAGTGGAAGAAAGCTATGGATTTGGAAATCGAAGCAATCAAAATGAATGGGACATGGGAGCTGACCAATCTACCTGATGAAGCCAAGAAAATTGGTGTTTAAAATAAAGCTCAACAAGCATGGAGTTGTAGACAAGTACAAAGCTCGCCTCGTGGCTAAAGGGTATGCACAAGAGCATGGAATTGATTATAATGAGGTGTTTTCCCTAGTTGCAAGATGGGACACTATCAGAATGGTTATTGCTCTTGCAGCTCAGAAGGGTTGGAATATCTTCCAACTAGATGTGAAGAGTGTCTTCTTACACGGTGAATTGACTGAGGAAGTTTTTGTGGATCAACTTCAAGGTTATGAAATAAAAGGGGATGAGGACAAAGTCTACAAGCTAAGGAAGGCGCTCTATGGTCTTAAGCAGACTCCAAGGGCATGGTACAGTCGGATCGAGTCTTACTTTGTGAAGGAGGGCTTCGAAAAGTGCAGTTTTGAGCATACTCTGTTTATCAAGTTTGGTATAGGAGGTAAACTTCTTATTGTTAGTCTGTATGTTGACGATCTTATATTTACTGGCAATGATGTGGAGATGTTTGAAATTTTTAAAGAATCTATGATACTCCAGTTTGAAATGACTGATCTTGGAAGGATGAGATACTTCCTTGGAGTTGAAGTTTTACAAAATGAAGAAGGGATTTACATCAGTCAAAAGAAGTATGCTCGAGATGTGTTGGAAAGATTTGGGTTGGCAAATAGCAACTCAGTCAAGAACCCAATTGTACCAGGGTGTAAGTTGATGAAAAACGAGATGGGAGCTAAAGTTGATGCCACTATTTTTAAGCAAATAGATGGGAGCCTTATGTATTTAACTGCAACAAGGCCTGACTTAATGTATGCTGTTTGTTTAATTAGCAGATATATGGGGAGTCCCACCGAGTTGCATTTACAAACAGAAAAGAGAGTGCTTCGATATGTGAAAGGCACTATGGATTTTGGGATTTTTTACAAGAAGGGTGAAGATGGGATTTTGCTGGTTACACTGATAGTGACTATGCAGGTGACTTAGATGATCGAAGAAGCACTTCTGGGTACGTCTTCAAGCTTGGAATTGGAGCGGTAGCTTGGTCGTCGAAAAAACAACCTATTGTGACCTTATCCACCACTGAGGCAGAATATGTAGCTGCTGCTTTGTGTGCTTGTAAGGGAGTTTGGATGAGGAGAGTACTGGAGAAGCTCGGTCACACTCAAAACAAGAGTACTATACTGTTTTGTGACAATTGCTCGACTATAAAGCTGTCAAAGAACCCTGTGCTACATGGGAGGAGCAAGCATATTGACATAAGGTTCCACTTTCTTCGTAATCTTGTTAAAGATAGAATTCAGGAACTTGTTCATTGTGCTACAGAGAATCAAGTTGCCTATGTTATGACCAAGCAATTGAAGCTTGATGTGTTCTTGAGGCTTCGAGAGTAGCTCGTGTATGTGTAGTACCACAAGTAAACTGTTCGCAGACTGCAAGTCAATTTAGGGGAGGAAATTGTCGAAAATGTCAAAATCTTTTAGTTATTTATTGATCTTTCTGTTAATAAACCCTATTTGTTAGGGTCATGCTATGTTTTTTGATTGAGTCTCCAACTAGAATACCACGTTCATAGGAGTGTAGAATGTGGGCTCTTATTTCCTCATTTTTCTGGTTCCAGTCAGTAAGGCTATATTATCCAAAAAGCTTGCTTTGAATAAAGAAGTGTTATTTCTCCAAGTTTTGCAGATTGTTCTGTCTACAGTTTAAGTCTTCAACATCTCCGCCTTGCCGGATAAAACTAAAAATCAACAAGGGATGACGACCCCTATGGTACCGCCACTTCCACCATGACCAAGCACGGGCAGTGCTAAAGCACCATCACACCTCTCGCATTGCTGCAACGAACACCCACATGTGTTGCGCCCTTCGACTGCAGTGGCTCTATGGGTGTCGCTACCATCGCGGTCCAGACGGATGGCAGCGCCATCAACCAACGACCGCAGTAGCAGCAACCATGGGTGCTGCTGTTGATTTTTCTATATTCTTGAGAAATTGCAATGCAGGTCCTTCAGCTTCAAAGATGGTGAAGTCAAGTCCAATTTCGAAATTGCAATAGAAGTCCTTTAATCTGGAAACTGTAAATTTGGTCCTCTGATTTTACAATTACAATAGAAATTACATAAATCCTAATTATATGGCGAAATTTAAAATCAAAGGGGAAAACATGGACTCGTAATCCACCCCCTTTGTTACATGACTCGATAAAACAATTACATGAATTTACCAAAAAATTTATAAGCCCATAAATTTGTTCAATCAAGAATATCATTAATCCAATAACAATTAAATCACATAAAACCTACACTGCTCCACTAACACGTGCATAACAAAAATTATTTATTCCTAAATACACAAAACAGTATCAAAAACCTGATGCTCTGACACCAATTGTTGGGAATCTGGTTTGTTCTACTCGCAAAAATTGATTTCTTGGGATAGATCATCCCATTATAGGATTTTCTGTTCTATGTATTTAATTTGGAATAAATAATTTTTGAACACAAAAATGGTTTTAGAAGATTACCCTTGTAGTGTGGTTTACAATAATCTTCACCAGCTGCTTCTTGATTCCCCTAAAACTTCAAACCCTCAAGCTTTTCTCGGTATTCTCAATGACTGTTATGCAGGTGCGTGGTCACCTTTCTCTAGATCTAGATTACACTACACACTTTAGTGTATGTCTTGCCACTTTGCCAACTATGTTAAGAAAAATAGTTTTAGGAGACTAGTTGTAACCTCTTTACACTCCAAAACCCTACCAGCCCTAGTATCATAACCCAGGCCCATTTCTGTACACCCCAATACAGGTAATAAGCCTATATAAGCCTATTATAGTGAAGTCACCAAGGGAACGTGATCAGATCCAATTAAATTAAGCTTCAATAAATTAATTATGACCGGTCAACTCTTGATCAGTCAAGATTAATTTATTAACCAAGTTTTATTCCACTAAAAGAACGAGATTGTACTCTTAGTAAAATTGAAATTACTGAAACAATAATCAATAATTATATCCTCTGACTTATCGTTCTTACATGTTACCCCAGTCGATCAACTCGAATATTTAGAGCAAGTTAAAATGACCAAAATGTACTTCTTTGAATATTAATAAATTCTCAACTCTCTTCTTCTATCTGACAGTTCAATATGACCACATCACATCATAGAATTGAACCGTCACTGTCGCATTATTGAGCTCAGATTCACATGTCCACTAGAAGAACCAGTGAGATTATGATAAGTGTATTTTATACACTTATTTGTATGTCTAAATTAGGTTTAATTATTGTCGTTTTGGAATATTTGCTATTTAATTTGTGTTTATCGTTTACTTTTCAGAAAATATTCCAAAAGATGAAGAATGATGAAATCAATGGGAAAAACGTATAATTGGATTGCTAATTGGAGCTTAATTGGACAAGTGAGAAGTTTGTGACAACAACCAGGAAACATGCATGGTGCTCAAGTGAACAAATCAGAGGTTGGGGGTCCCAATTGAAGGAATTGAGAGCTTAATTGAGAAATTCAAGAAGAATATAAAGTTTGGGGACTAAATCGCAACAATTGAAAGTGGAGGACTAATGCTGCAATTAAAGGTCGGGGACTAACTTATACAGCCGGGAAAAGATGGAAATTACATGACACGTGATTACTGAAATCCTACTGAGCAATCGCGACTTTCCTCAAATTCAGAACCCAAGAGTAAAAGGGTCTTCCACGCGATCGCCGGCCATACGCCTGCGCGATCGCGTGCTTATCCGACTGGGCCGAAGATCAGATTTTTCTCTCGATTTTTAACAGGCTTTGGGCTTTTTGACCTAGGTTTTCTCCCTAACCTATAAATACAACTCATTAGGCACAAAAATAGGACCTTTGCCTCTCCATAGAACAAGCCACAACAGAGATTTCAATTCAAATTCTTGGAGATTCAAGCATCTCAGAGGGACGTGAATTGAAGATACTTGAAGAATTGATAATTGGTGCAATCTTTCCATTCTTCTTTGTTATTTTCAATGAATGTTTTATTTTCTTGTTTTTGTTCTTTAATCAAGATGTGTAACTAAATTCTGCGTTGGGATGAACGATGTAGCCTAGTTAATTATTTTAATTCCATATTCCTTGTTTTAACGCTTTAAAGCATGTGTTGATTTATTATTGCGTTTAATTCGTGAATGAACTTGCCATTCTTTCATGATTTCATGTGTTATTTTCATAATCCGAGAGATGAGTTAATAACATAGATCTAGGTAATAAATCCGGTAATTGAACGAGAGATAGAGATATACTCTTGTTATTATTGCGATCGTGTGTGAATTCTTGTGTGTAATGCATCTAGATAAGGAATATTCGGACCCACTGTAGAGATACAAGGTTGAATTATTTAGGTAGGATTGATTTAAACTCGAGAGAGGAATCTCAATTTGAATTAGTGAATTCGATCGAACACATATTTAGGAAATAGAACATGGAATTGGAATTGATTTAATTGGTTAGGTGAATTTGTGAGTCCCAACTACTTTACAATCTTATTTGAAAACAAAACAATTTAACAAGTCTTTTTAATTCATTAGTTCAATTTCTTAATTCTAGATTTTTTATTCTTCGACTACTTTCATTTGTTCAAATAAAGTTAAGAACTGACATATTTCGGTACTTAGTAAACAGTCCTCGTGGGAACGATCACTCAACTCAAAATGTCACTTTATTACTTGATTGCGATATCGTACACTTGCTATTTTACAACACAACAAGTTTTTGGCGCCGTTGCCGGGGACTGTTAATTAATATCGATACCCATTAGTTATTATTTTACTTTGAACTTTATTTTGCTTATTTTTATTTTTATTTTTATTTTTATATTAATTTTCAGTTTTTGTTTTATTTAATTTATGTTAAGAAAGACTAAGTCATTTGATCTGCTTCCTTATGATACAGAAATTGAACACACCTTTCGACAGAGGCGTAGACAACAGTTGGAAGTGAATCAACAAACAGACTTAGCCATGACAGATGATAGAATTCAGGATAATCAGGGAAATCAACAATATCTGCCAACAACTGTGCATGGACAGCCACAAAATCATGGAAGGCGCATATTAAGAGATTACATGGTTCCTCCTGTGGGGAACATTGGAACCTGCATAGTACTTCCTGCAATCCAATCCAACAATTTTGAGATCAAAACCTCTTTGATCTCACTGATCCAAAACTCATGTGTTTTCCATGGATTGCCATCTGAAGATCCTCATGCGCATCTTCGGACATTTTTGGAACTATGTGATATGCAACGCATGAATGGAGTTTCAAATGATGTCGTGAAATTAAAGCTATTCTCGTTCTCTTTGATGGATAAAGCAAAAGCCTGGTTTTACTCTTTGCCCCTACACACAATCACCACTTTTGAAATTATGAGCCAGAGATTTGTTAATAAATTTTTCCCACCTGGTCGTATGTTAAAGCTAAGGCGTGAGATTTTATCATTCAATCAACAGTTTGGGGAATCAATTTTTGAGGCCTGGGAAAGGTTCAACGAGCTCATCAGACAGTGTCCTACACATAGAATCTGTAACACCCCAAGTTCAAAATCTTAAACCTAGGCGTGTTAACTTTTCTTTACTTAAATGCGGAAAAGAAATAATTTAAAACCTCAACATTTTCATTTTCTATTATGAAATTTTTACAAAAATTTTGACAGAGTCTCCTATGTAAATTGGACATAGCCAACCTGTAGAGGGACATCAAAACCATTTTTAAAATACACATCGCAACTCATTCAATCCCAAACATCATCCAAACCATTACAATAAGTCCCAAACTCCTCAACAATATAATTCCAAGTAAATAAACTTTAGCAAATGAAATAAGAGGTAATTTAACCTCAATAATACATGAATTAAAGAATAAATAATGAGAAATTGAAATAAATTCTAATTTAACTTTATTTTAAAAGGGTTGAAGCGGGTATAGAGTCAGCTGCCGAGTGCTCTCCTCGGATCACCTAACTTTCATCGCCTGAAATGTTGGGGAGGGATTTGGGGTGAGCTAAAGCTCAGTAAGTAAACTTTATGCATGAAATGCATGCTTATGACATGAATGCTTTAAAAATTCCATATATGTATCCTCATTTACTTTACTTTCCAGAACATTCAAACTTTTCAAACTTTCACTTAACATTTCAAAACTTTCACTTCATTTCCATCGTGAGCTCACTTGGTGTATCTTCTAGTCAACCAGATAACAGTGGGCAATTCTTATTTGGAACCAGATTAACATTCACATTTCTACCGCAAAGCGGCTCATTCATTTCATTCCACCGCAAAGTGGCTCATTCACTTCATTCCACCGCAAGGCGGCTCATTCACTTCATTCCACCGCAAAGCGGCTCATTACATTCGGGTACGCCGGTCCCCCGCGCCCCATTTCCCACTCGCATTTTTTATGACATAGAAGTACACCCATTCTTTTTTGAAAAACTTGGAATACATAACTTTTGACAAAAATTGCACTTTGACACATTCCTTTCATTAAAACATTTGACTTCCCCATTTCGATGTCAATGCATGCTTAATGATGCAATGATATGATAACGTACATGCTTGAACATTTCCTTAAATACACATAATTGCATGTGGTAGACCAAAAGCATTAGAATTTCGTAATTAACACGAATGTCAATTAAGCACATAATTCCACATTGAACATTCAACTGTGCTGAGAGAAGGGGAAGTTTACTTACTTGACGTCCTTAGCATTTCCCGTTATCTGGATTTTCAAGTGGAGGATCATCGGCTGCCCGTGACGTCAATGTACCAAAATCCTAGTTGTACCCATTCATTTAATAAAATATACTTTTAGTTCAAAATCACATTTTAAACTCTAAGCAAGGTTAAAACTTCTATTGCATTCACAATTTAATCCCAAACGTGACCTTACGCTAGGTCCAACACACAACACCATATTCGAAAATAAGATGTCAATTTCAATGTACTCTAGAAAGCTTTTCTTATCTATTAATTCAAACTCAAATTAAGAATTATAGAACCTAACTTTACCAAATTATTCAATTAATATTCTAAATATCAATAAATTTTAAAATCTCAAATTAACTCAACATTCAAAAATTTAAATTAAACTAACTGAAATTACAACCCTAACCGTTCGGAAATCCGAAATTCTCAATTAATGAAGCTATAATTTTATAATTCGACTTTACTAAATTACAAAACAACCAAAAATATTAACTATTAATAAATATGAAAAGTTAAATTGAATTTCCACTTTTTTTTTTTTTTAGAATCAAGGTGAACTAATAGTTAAGCTCCTACATTTTGAAATTTGGAAATTAGTACACATTTAAAATTTTACTCTAAACTTTGAAATTATAAAGATAATTCCAAATCAACTAACCGAAATCAATTATCAGTTACACTAATTAGAATTAAATTTCCTAAATTCGAAAATACATTACAATTCCAATTTAGTTATAAACTCAACAAAACCAATTAATTTAATGAATCCACAAATCTGAAATTATACAATATACATATATAATCTTACATATCTCCAATCTCAAATAAAAATTTAAAAATTCATTAATCCAATTAAACCCCAAAACTGAAATTCATTCTTATACAGTGCAAGATCCATATATATATTGAAATCTGAAAATTTACTGTGAAATTACACGTCCATATATATATATATATATATATATATATATATATATATATATATATATATATATATATATATATATATACACACACACACATCCATGAGCATTACTAACCCCCAAATTAACGGTATAATTCGAAATTAGGTAAGCTTAAATCTGAAAAATATGAGAAATAACACACATTTACATACACTCACAATATATACACACATATACATATACATACATGTATACACAAAAATCAATAAATATATGTGTGTGTATCGAAGTGTGTATGTGTGCGTGCGTGAAGGTGTGTGTGTGTGTGTGTGTGTGTGTGTGTGTGTGCGTTGTGTGTGTGCGTGCGAGAGAGAGCTCCTTACCGCGAGGTTGGTGGTGTGGTGGTTGGGTCGTGGTCGGGGGAGGTTCGGTGAGGCGAGAGATAGAGAGAGCCGAGAGACAGAGAGAGCGTAGAGACAGAGAGAGCGTCGGGTGAGAGGGTGAGAATGAGGGTTAGGTTAGGGTTTAAGTGTAATCTTTAGGATATTTGCAATTTAGTCCCTCATTCTCCCTAAGTTTCAAAATTAAGTACACATCTATCATAAATTTACACAATATCCTAAAATTTACCACTTATAATAATTTGACAAAAATAGGAATTGGCAAGCTTTGTAAATAAAACAATTATTCACATAAATTGCAAGTAGACAAATTTATAATTTTCTAATTGGCACATTGAGCGAGACGGCGTCCAAATCCTTCCACTGCAAAACAATTCCAAATCATTGACGTAAAATTAATTAAATTTCAAATTTCAAATAACATTAACATAAATATGACGTGAAATTTAAAATTGCATGAAAAATGAAAAACGGACTTACAGAATCGCTGATTGGATACTAGTTCAAACATTCTACAATGGGTTGACGAATGAGAATAAAAAGTATGCAAATTCAGCAGCTGGAGGATCTGTAATAGATATGACATATGAAGAAGCTTCTGAGATTTTCGAGAAGAAGGTTGCGAACAGTTACTAGTGGTACTCAGATAGAGCTACACCAAAGTCTGGGGGAATTGTTGCAGTTAATGAGATTACAGCATTAAATGCTAAGTTGGATGCTTTAACAAAGAAAATCAACAGTATGGGTGTGCAGTCAGTGAATTCAGCTCATACAACTTTGTGTGATTTTTGTTTCGAAAATCACGCAATAAATTTCTGCCCACTTCAACAAAATCAATCAAACCCAAAACAGGTCAACTTCGTAGGAAACAGGCAGCAGGGTGGTCCTTATTCACAAACTTACAACCCATAATGGTAGAATCACCCTAATTTTTCATGGTCTAACAATTAGAATGTTCAGCAGTCGCCTGGATTTTAGCAATAGCAACAATCTCAGAAAAACATCTCTGAGAACATAGAAGTGTTAATTCAGCTGGTCAAGAGTTAGAATGGTGAAATAATGAATCAAGCTCCTAAAATAAAAAATTTGAAGAAACAAATGGGAGAGCTGGCAGCTAGCAGCTCAACAAGACAACCAGGACAGTTACCGAGCAACACTGAAATGAACCCTCGTGAGCATGTTAATGCAATAACAACAAGAAGTGGGGTTCAGCTATCTGAAGTGACTGTAGAGGAATATGAAAAGTAGAAGAACCAGAAGAAAGATGTGGTGGAAGAAAAGGAAAGTAAGAGAAAACAGGGGTCGACTCCTGAAGTTTAAGAAAAAGATGAAGAAGAAGTTCGAGTTAGACCGCCAGTCAAAGCTTATGTACCTCCAATTCCATATCCACAAACACTTAGAAAGCAAAATCTGGAGCAGCAATTCGGGAATTTTTTGGAGATTTTCAAGAAATTACATATAAACATCGCTTTTGCCGAAGCTTTAGCCCAAATGCCCCTCTACTTGAAATTCATGAAAGAGATGCTGTCAAATAAAAGGAAATTGGTTGATAATGAAACAGTAGCTCTTAGTGAGGAATGCAGTGCCATTATCCAAAAGAAGTTGCCAGAGAAACTAACAGATCCAGGGAGTTTCTCGATCTCTAGTACTATTGGTAAATTTACTTTTGATAATGTATTGTGTGATCTTGGTGCCAGTGTCAATTTAATGCCCTTGTCTGTGTACAAGAAACTTGGTTTGGGGGAGCCTAAACCAACCAATATCACACTGAAACTGGCCAACAGATCCATTCAGTACCCGTACGGTATTGTTGAGAATGTGATAGTAAAAGTAGACAAATTCTTCTTTCCAGTTGACTTTGTGATCCTGGACATGGAAGAGGACACTCAAATGCCCCTCATTCTTGGAAGACGATTTCTTGCTACTGGACGAGCCCTAATCGATATTGAAAAGGGGGAAATCATTTTTAGAGTTGAGAATGAACAAGTCAGCTTCAGCATCAAGCCAAGACAGGATCTCGAATATCTAAAGGAAAGTTGCTTCAAGGTGGAAGGAGTAATTTAGAACTAGAAGAAAATTTGAAGCAAGGAATAAAGTTAGACAACACTTCAAAGAGAAATGAAGGGAAGACGGAGGTGAATAAGAAAGGAGACAACTTGAAAGAGGAGAAAAAACCAAATTTTGCACAGTTCCCAAACATTGGAGTCATCAAGGTGCAAAACAAGGTTGAAAAGTGAAAAGATGGAAATTGCAAAGTGTGCAGGGTTTCAAGAGGATCTTTCAAGCCCCCATGATTTCGATGTGCAAAAGTTAGGCTTAAGACTTAAAACAGAGCGCTTTTTGGGAGGCAACCCAACCTTTCTTCCCTTTTATTTATTATGCTTTCATAATTTATTTATTTGCTAAATTTTAGATAAATGCATGATAGGTAACCTGTTTGAGGGTTTTACATGTTTGCATGTTAAAACTCTATTGCTTGTTGCACTATTTTTGCATATTTAGGTATATTTTTAATTTTGCATATTTTTGTTAAACTAAGCTTGTAATTGTCATCCCACACATTAAACACACTAGTTTAGATCATGAAGTTAATGTTTGGAAAATCATTGCATACATCATGATTTCATTAGGGGGTTAAAAACGAGGTAGAAGCTCAAGAATGGGAAAAATTTCAAAGCTGCCGGACAACTGAGCGATCGCTCAGTACAACTCATGCACGATCGCGAGAATGAGTTTTTAATTAAAATGTGCTATAGGTTTTGACCACGCGATCGCTGGCACTCCAGCTAGGGGATCGCGTGGCTGAACTGGGACCAGTTCTGGCAGTTTAAAGCCTTTTACTTGATTTTCTCAATCTCAAACATTACAAACTCGTTTTCTCTCCCCAAATCACTCCAAACATAATTTTCATTTATTTGTGTATGCCATCAACACTTCTTTGCATCAAATTCATCGCTACTTTCACTTCAAAATCAATCAAAGGTATGAAATTCTTCACTTAAATCAATATTTACTCAAAAGTTTGAAATTTTCTTTGAGTTCTTGAATTTTGAAATTGTGAATGTTGAAGATTGGGTTTAGGTTAGATGTTGGAGAATGTGATTTGTGGTTTAATGGACACAAATTTTGAGTTCATTCATGCCTCCAAACATATGCATATCTTTTAATTTTTGTAATGCACATTAAGTGTTTGATAAAATGCTACAATGAGATGTTTGTTCAAATTTGAGAGATTCTTCCGAGCATTTTATCTTCATGACATGGTTATCATTGAGTATGTGTGTTTAGTTCATGAATTAGTTCACTACATTGCATGAAAATCATGAAAACCAACATTGCATCAAGGCAGCCCCATTGCAAGGCCACTGCAGGCCATTGCACCCAGAAACTGTCTCACGTCACCTACTTTTCCACATTGTTTCACGACCCTATTGATCTTCAAATGAGCTAAATTTTTAATATATTGTCGATCATGTTGTGAAATTTAACGTATCAAAAGATGGCTCAGGAAAATTTATGTTTTTCTAGGCGATGTCAAGGCTTGAATGTGTGTGGTCGGCCAATTTTGAAAATTCAAAATTTTGCTTTAACTTTAGTTTTCGGGTGTGGTACTGAACTTTCATTTTTTCTTATTGGTATTTATGACTTCTAATGTTACTTATCTCTTAATTGCAAGGTAAACACCAATCAAGACACATCCAATCAAGTTGGACAGAGCAAGAATAGGGTCATATTCATCCAACATCATTTCAAATGGAAGCATCAAGGCAACAAAGCATCTACATTTCACCTGGGAAGTTCTCATTCCCTCTTCTTTGTCATGCATTACATTTTCTTTAGATCTTTTTGACAAACATTGAGGACAATGTTTCTTTCTAGTTTGGGGGTGGAAAATCTCACTCATAAAAATTGCTTCCATATTCATGATATTCATTCTATGCTTCCATTCGATTTTATTGGGATTAAAAAAAAAAATTGGAAAGGTGTTAACATGTTTATTGCCTAGGATATAGTATGAATCAATTTGTGCATAGGCTTGAAAATTGGACAACATGAAAGCATGAACTTATTTTGAACTAGTTATGTTTTGCTAGATTCCATATTTATTGTGCACATAGCCAGTGTTGGATAATTGCTTGTGTGAGGGATTTTGTTTAATACATGTGGGGCAGAGTTTATGCAATTTGAACTTAGAAATGACTTGAAAATCCCTGAACTTAGATCGTTAGACATTCCACCCCTAAATTAGAACCAATCATGCTAAAAGGTAAGTTTGGGGGTAAAATGGTTGGAATTTGTATGTATTGACGGGTTGGAGGTCTTTGATTCTTGGTTTTTCACTTTAGTTATTACAGTTTGGTTAACGGGTATAAACCATTTCCAGCATAAAAATAGAAAAATGCTGAAGGTCTTATTCCGCTCTTCAAATGCCTTTTTGACTCGAGTAAGTAAGTCCGAGGGGTCTTTCAAACCTGGTGCCCGAAAGCCAACTGCCTTGGAAGTCATCGACCTAAAGCTCGTTACAGGGGTCAATTAGAAAGCAGGTGCGGAGAGTGGACTTACACATAAGACATTATAACATTTTTAACTTTTCATTTTAAGCCTTTATGACTCGGGCAAGTACGTCTGAGGGGTTCTTTGAACCTGGTACCCTAAAGCCAACTGGTTTGGGAGTTGTCGGTCTGAAAGCCCGCTACATGGGTCATATAGAAAGCCCGTATGAAAAGTTTTGCAAAAAGATGGTAAAAGACAGGGACGATTAAAATAAAAAGTCGTCCATCAAAAGAAAAAAATATATATTATTGCATGGTATAAGCTTTGTTGACTGAGCTGTGGTGGTTGAGGTTGTAGAATTGGGGTCTGCTTTCGTTTGATTTGTTATGCACGCATATTTCTGATTCTGACTACCTTGTGAGGAAAAAACAAAGAATATTTTTAGAACCCACACAGATAAAAACCCGAGATGTGAGAGAAAATCAGAAAGTGGTGATCATCCATGAGCGTTGAAATGAATTTCATTAGAAATTATAGATTGACCGCATGGGATTCGGGCTTGATTATGCATAATGAGCCACACAGTGTTGAGCACATCTTTTGCATAAGTGTGCGTTTGACATTGGCTATTGACACACACACTTGAAAATCTGGCATGATATAACTAGAAAATATTTTGCATTGTTGTTCATAACTCTTGCTTAAAGTTTGAATTAATTTGGACTATGGAAGTATATGGTGAACATGTTGACACAACAAAAACAATTGCACGTTGTTATTTTAATTTATTAGTTTAGTTTACATTGTTCGAGGAAGAACAATAGTTCTAGTTTGAGGATATTTGATAAGTGTATTTTATACACTTATTTGTATGTCTAAATTAGGTTTAATTATTATCGTTTTGGAATATTTGCTATTTAATTTGTGTTTATCGTTTACTTTTCAGAAAATATCCCAAAAGATGAAGAATGATGAAATCAATAGAAAAAACGCATAATTGGATTGCTAATTGGAGCTTAATTGGACAAGTGAGGAGTTTGTGACAACAACCGGAAAACATGCATGGTGCTCAAGTGAACAAATCAGAGTTTGGAGGTCCCAATTGAAAGAATTAAGAGCTTAATTTAGAAATTCAAGAAGAATATAAATTTTGGGGAATAAATCGCAACAATTGAAAGTGGAGGACTAATGCTGCAATTAAAGGTCAGGGACTAACTTATACAGCCGGGAAAAGATGGAAATTACATGACACGCGATCGCTGAAATCCTACTGAGCGATCGCAACTTACCTCAAATTCAGAACCTGAGAGTAAAAGGGTCTTCCATGTGATCGCCGGCCATACGCCTGCGCGATCGCGTGCTTATCCGACTGGGCCACAGATCAGATTTTTCTCACGATTTTTAACAGGCTTTCGGCTTTTTGACCTAGGTTTTCTCCCTAACCTATAAATACAACTCATTAGGCACGAAAATAGGACCTTTGTCTCTCTATAGAACAAGCCACAACAGAGATTTCAATTCAAATTCTTTGAGATTCAAACATCGCAGAGGGGCGTGAATTGAAGATACTTGAAGAATTGATAATTGGTGCAATCTTTCCAAATTTCTTTGTTATTTTCAATGAACGTTTTATTTTCTTGTTTTTGTTCTTTAATCAAGATGTGTAACTAAATTCTATGTTGGGATGAATGATGTAGCCTAGTTAATTATTTTAATTCCATATTCCTTGTTTTAACGCTTTAATGCATGTGTTGATTTATTATTGCGTTTAATGCGTGAATGAACTTGCCATTCTTTCATGATTTCATGTGTTATTTTCATAATCCGAGAGGTGAGTTAATAACAAAGACCTAGGTAATAAATCCGGTAATTGAACGAGAGATAGAGATATACTCTTGTTATTATTGCGACCGTGTGTGAATTCTTGTGTGTAATGCATCTAGATAAGGAATATTCGGACCCGCTGTAGAGATACAAGGTTGACTTATTTAGGTAGGATTGATTTAAACTCGAGAGAGGAATCTCAATTTGAATTAGTGAATTCGATCGAACACATATTTAGGAAATAGAACATGGAATTGGAATTGATTTAATTGGTTAGGTGAATTCGTGAATCTCAACTACTTTACAATCTTATTTGAAAACAAAACAAATTAACAAGTCTTTTTAATTCATTAGTTCAATTTCTTAATTCTAGATTTTTTATTCTTCGACTACTTTCATTTGTTCAAATAAAGTTAAGAACTGACATATTTCGGTACTTAGTAAACAGTTCTCGTGGGAACGGTCACTCGACTTAAAAAGTCACTTTATTACTTGATTGCGATATCTTACACTTGCAATTTTACAACACAACAGATTATGATCATACCTAAAAGGTGACGAATTCCATAATACGAATATATGTTCGTCGTTAGTTGACTTTAATTTTCAAAATACCGAGATATTGATCTGCAGTTTGATCTCACTCATTGATACCTAAAGAAATTCAAGCTAGTAATCGAAGTTCAATATCCGATTAGGATTAAGTTCACACATAGGATAGTCAAATGAAATTAAATTTGTATGGTCAATGTCACGAATTAATATCACGTGGTCCCGTCCAATACGTTCTAAATGTATTCTCAATTTTATTAACAAAATCAAAGATAGACTTTAATAAAATCGAGATGATCTTATCAAAATAAATTTTCCATATTTATTTATTGATCGTGAACATTAATTTTAGATCTATTACAAATTGAATTTTTCTGTATTTAACAACTTAAACACTCAATCTGTAATATCAAATTGACCCATGGACAAACGCAACATCATATTAATATAATCAATTAAAATTTTATTTCAAATGTCATGAATTATACACTATGAGCATATATAATTCTAACAACATTTGTTTCTAACTTTATCGTTTTTAAATTTCTAATAGGATTATAACGAACAAAGTCATGTCGACAATATATTTGAATTCAAGTTTTAACACTCCATCTGTTTGAGCTACATTACTGAAAAAATCGATGAAATTAAAACATAAAATTTGAGGTTGCTTATAAGTTACATTTAAAATCATAAAATTTGTTTTTATACGCCTTTTAGTGCACCTTTGGCCCACTAAAAATCTTAATAACGTTGCTACCATTCAAATAACCAACCAATAGAATTCTGTTACAATCCACACATAGCCACAAAATATTTTATTGACATTTATTGGTTTCATATTTATGACCACTTTTACTATTAATAAAACATGCACCCGTTCATTATTTTAAGCTTGATCTTACACTTAACATATCAACTTATTTTCTGAAATTTTCCTATGATAATAAATCCTCCCCTCCTTCCATACCTCCTGCTTCCCCACATCATATGGTGACACATTCACGCACTGGCACTTTTTGACCCAAAAAATTTCCTGATTTTCAACTTTATTATTCTTCTAATTATCCAGTACGTATGTTTACCAATATGCTTACTTGTGTAGAGACAAGCTATTTCTCTCAAGCTATTTTGTCGTAGGAATGGAAAGATGCTATGTAGGTGGAATTTGATGCACTTATTGCTAACAACACTTGGGATCATGTATCTCGGCCCCCTGATCATAATATTATTTGCACTAAATGGGTTTATAAGGCTAGGTTGGTGGCATAAGGTTTTCAACAGGTGGAAGGCATCGACTTTATTGAGCTCGTAATTTCTGTGTTCTTTGATTGGCCTGTATTGCAATTTGACGTTTCCAATGCCTTTTTAAATGGAACACTTGAAGAAGAGGTGTTTATTGAGCAACCTCGTGGTTTTGTTGATTTTATATATCCTAAGCATGTTTGTCGACTTAAGATGGCACTCTATGGCCTTAAACAAGTGCCACAAGCATGGTTTCTCCAACTCTCCAACAGTTTATTGATCTTGGATTTGTGGGATCCTCTGTTGATAATTCATTGTTTACTTTTCATCATAACGATGTTCATCAGTTTGTTCTCATCCTACGTGGATGATTTACTTATCAAAGGATCTTGTCCTCAATATCTTCAAACTCTTACTGTTCAACTACAGAATACTAGTACAGTAACAGTCAAAGGCGTTGATTGTAAATGGGAAAAGGAGTCGGTAGTACTGCAGACGCCTATAGTAGCGACACAAAAAGGCCATACTTAAGGCATCGGTTTAGCCCAAAAGTAACTTAAGGCGTCGGTCGTACAATTGAAACCGACGCCTAAATATGACATTAGGCGTCGGTTGTAATGTCTTATTAAAGGAGTCGGTTTCAACTACCACAACCGATGCCTTTTAATTAAGTTTTTTTTATTTTTTTTTATTTTCATTGTACCTATATACGCTATAACAATCACATGATCAACAAATTATCATCACTCAATATATATGTATACGAGGAATGCGTAACAAAATTCAATAACTCAACAAATAGAATTTCAAATTAATTAATTTTATATTCATGACACTGGAGTTAAAAAAATTAGTATACGTTAATATAAAAATCAAAATTTAGATACACTTTTCGATGAAGTATTTGGCCCATAAATTTAGAACCTCGTCGATTTCCTCCGTTGAGTAGAAATCTTGAAATGCCTAAAAATAATTAATAAGAATTAATAATTATTATGTTAATAAAATATAAATCGTAATTAAATAATTATTTTCAATAACTTATACCTCATGTAGAGAAGTAAGTTGAGAATAGGCTGTGACTATCTCAGAACATATTTCTCATAACATAATAACCACATTCATCTCCTTCAGGTTGTTGAGGACACTGAAATTTGAACATTTGAAATTAAAAGTATTATTAGCAATCTATTAAAAGTGAATATGGAACTAATTCGAAAATTTGTAGCAACTTATAAAATTCTAGTTTTCATATCGAGATATTTTTCCAATTTACATTGGATTTTGCCCTCTCGCCGCCTAATGCATTCGAAAGGCCCTAAAGTTTGAATAAATATGAATAAGTTATAAAGATAATAATAAAACTTAAAATTCCTAGAAAAAATTTGCCATAATCTCCCCTATAAACTGAACTTGTCCAACCTGTAGAGAGATCCTATTATTGAAAACTATCTTAACAATTATCATAATCACAGCACAAACACATCAATTTCACCTCAAACTCTCCACTATTATTCCATGAAACTAGCTCAACTTATCAACCATGCGCTAAAAAAAGAAGAAGCTCGAATAATGCAATAATTACTTACACATTCAATGAAGGTTTGATTTCTATGTTACGCTCACATGACTACGCTGAATCTATGAAGTACACCGTATCGGCTTCACAACATATCGCAAGCAACATCCAGTGATTCCTACGTATTATGAACGTGAAAATACACCATTTAATAAAGAAATAAATAAAGAATAATAATATGGTCTTCCTTTTGAAAGTACGGCGCTAAAATGAATTTCTTGGATCCCAATGTCTCCATTGTTTTAGCCATGTAACTCACGACACTTTCTACATGTGTTTTTACTCTGATTGACGCAATCTGTGATGAACACATAAATCCAATTGACTGAATACTGAATTGCTCACACAACCCATGGGGGAACCTAAAAATAATAACCAATGAATAAAAGTAAAATGAAAATTTAAATGAAAGATATAAATGTCAGTTAAGCAGTCTTACATTGTGAATACTTGCAAGATAGATATATTCAGCCATCTCATTGAAAGCAAGTCGGTGATGTCGTCAATCGTAACATAAACACTTTCAACGTTCGTGTAATGAAGCACAGTTGCGTCTAGAGGACTTGGATGAAGTATGTACAAGCAGGCAATGTAAGGACCAGAGAGTGTAACATATTGCAATCATTACCAGACGTTGTAACGTTGCATCAACAACAAGCAATGGTCGTTGAGTAGATGACATATCAAAAATCTGGGACTTTTTACTTTTTTCAATTTTTTTGGCATGTTTTGTCAACTCTTCCTGCAATTACAGATTTTTCATAATCATAACACGTCTAATATAATTTTAAGAGTAATTAAAACTAGTAAGAAGCTTTTTATAAATATAAAAATTATTACCTCTCCTAAAATCACCAAATCTTTAGGCCTTTGACAGAAACTTCCAATAGCTTCCCCCACTATGGTGTAGTATGGAGATGGCACTGGAAGAAGGGACGGTTCGGAACCTTGTATAACATCATCAACCGATACTTTAACATTATCGGTCAAGAGTTGTTGATGGTGTACAAGAGTCTCAGTTCCGGATGGAAAAACCATTCCTCTAGCCACCATTTGATGCTCACCATTACAGATTATGGCTAGACGACAATGGATCGGCTTCTGTTGTTCAACATGAATGAAAATCAATGTTAACCCTTACAATTGAAGTATAATCTATTACGGCTAGACGACAATGGATCGGCTTCTGTTGTTCAACATGAATGAAAATCAATGTTAACCCTTACAATTGAAGTATAATCTATAATATTCAAAAACATAATAATTTAAGATTAAATACCTGCAAACCATCAAATGGATCTGGATTAACTGAGTAGCAACTACTACGAGTTGGTGGTTGGGGATGTGGAGTTATGTCCACTTCGGCATCAACATTTAAGCTAATGTGCTGGAGGATAGCTTCGTATTTCTGCTACATACTGTCAACCTTACTCTGTACCTCTACTGCATACTCTTTCCTGACCCGCTCGGTGATATCAACCTCCACCTCCTTCATGATAATATCCTTACTATCATTTACCGACACAACCCCACTCGATCATCTTCTGGCCGCATCAGGTCTGCCATATATATTCCTCAACTTGACGTAGACACCGTATCCCCTAGCCCGACTAGGATGATCCCCTTTACCAAGGGCTTCCGATAAGATGTCGTGGTGTCTCCTTGGGACAAATGTTCCTTGAGTTACTTCCTTAGATTTTTCAATCTGTTCTCAAAAAAAAAAAAAAAAAAAATTGAAAATTGAAAATTAAATATTTTTATTACTTAAGTGAAATTTAATTCATATACTTACAATTTTTTCGTACACCCTCCTCGTTTTCTCGTTGGGGATATAATAAGATCCGTCTTCTTTTTTCTTTGATCTAGCTCGAACTCAATCTAAGATGTGATCATCACTTAACATGGACGAGCAAAGTGACGCACACGAAGAGGCAGAAGACAGTAGTGGGTCTGATAAAAGCCACTGTGGCCTCATCCCAGCATAACCAGTAGAGTCCAAAAAATGTGGATGCTCGTTGTGCAATTGTCTTTCCTTGGCCTTCTTGCTTTTTTCCTTGAAAAATAAAAGCATCACATTCATTAGTTTTCGACTCAATAATAAGAAATTATTAAGAATCATCATATAGAAGAGTAGGAATTATAATTAAATATACCTTGAAAATCTCAATCTCAGGCTCTTTCTTGAACTGCTCCCATTTCTCTTCAGTCAGGTAATTATATAGCATGGTAGTTGATGCGTATCTTGGGTGCTTGTTGTTAATGAACTTATGCACCAACTTACTCTTGAAATCTTACCATCGCTCCCCGCAACTCTTAAAATAATTCGTTTCCTTTCATCGTCGGGTATGCTGAACTCCTTCTGAAAGACAACAATAATATGCGATTTTATACCCAAATCATGTCTTTAAGGCCTTTAGGGACTTTATGCCAATCACTAATATTTATATCCACATGAATACGGATCAAAGACCCTATAGAAGACTTGAAGGTCTTCTTATGGGGTCCGATCGGCCTATTGCGATCGTCAAACTCAATCACATTTACTTCATCCCCCTTCCTCCTCATCTTCTTGCAACTTGTTGGTCCTCTAGTTTTTTTTTTTTTTACTAATAGACTGATCATCAGATGAACAGGAAGAATCATCCATGACTTTCACAGGTCTGTGCACGTATCTACGTATATAACTAAACAAAAATATACAAACAAATTAGTAACCGAATAGTAACATATGAAAAATATTAAATAGTTCTAAGTTCTAAGTAAGAAAGTAAATGATCTTACACATGAACACTATAAATATATGAACAAAATTAAAAAGTTCCAAGTAAGAAAGTAAAGGATCTTACACAATAAAAAGTGTCTCACGAACGACGGTCAATCCACAATCCTTCTTCATGATCCTCACGCAATTAATTTGTTTCTAGATTATCTTCCCCTGTAATTGCATTTGGTTGTATACCAATAGAAAATGGAGGAGTTTCGTCAAAGTGATCTTACTCTTCTTCATCCACCACATCACCAATGCCAACAATATGTCTCTTGCCCTGAAGGACAACTGACCACTTAGTATTGGCAGGATCAAGAACGTAAAATATCTGTTTTGCTTGTGATGCCTGTATAAATGGCTCATCAAGATAACCCAACCGACCAAAATCCAGCAAAGTGAAGCCTAATTCATCCACCCGAACACCCCGTCGATTATCAACCCATTTACATTGAAAGAGTGGAAACTTGAACTCCCTGTAATCAAGTTCCCAAATCTCTTCAATGACAACATAACAAGAAATTATGGAAAAATCTCTTGCCATTGCTACTTGAGTCACTCCACTATTTTGCATCGTGCTCTTATCATCTTGACGTTTGATATAAAATGTATACCCATTAATATCATATGCTTCATAAGACCTAAGAAGCATGCCAGAGTCGTATGCTAACCACTTTACTGTTTCAGAAATGTTATTTGGCATTTGTGATAATTCTTGCATCACTCTATCTTTGAACTATTTTGCAAATGAGTGATTATGTTGATTAGTCACCCACCTTTCAACTTTTGAAGGATTCTGCCGCCTTAAAATGGACATGTGCTCGTCCAAATATGGATAAACCTCAGTAAGGTTTTGCAAGACAAGGAGGTGTGCTTTGTCACGCAATTCGACACTAGGCACAATTGTTTTGCATCCAATCGTACCTTTACCTTTCAGTATTTCCTCTTGATGAGATTTAGGAATACCAATAGCATCAATATCATTTAGGTAATCAGTACAAAATTCAATAACCTCATCAGGAGCATAACCTTCAATGATACTGCCTTCAGGTCGAGATCGACTTCTCACATATCCTTTTAATATACTCATGTATCTCTCAAATGGATACATATACCTCAAGAACACCAAACCACAAACCTTAATTTCTCTCACCAAGTGAACAAGTAAGTGCACCATAATGTCAAACAATGATGGAGGAAAATACATTTCAAATTGACATAAAGTGATAACAATATCGGCCTGCAAATCATCCAACGCCTTTGGATCAACAACTTTACTGCAAATTGCATTGAAGAAAAAGCAAAGTTTTATAATGACATTTCTAACATGTTTTGAGAGTATGCCACGAACTGCAACTGGTAACAAGTGTTGCAATAAGATATGACAATCATGAGACTTCATACCAACCAATTTTAAGTCTTTCATCGACACTAGACTTTTGATGTTCGATAAGTAGCTAGATGGAACCTTAACAGAATTTAGGCACTCACAAAAACTGGTTTTCTCCTTTCTAGACAAAGTGTAACAAGCTGGGGGTAAATAGGTACGCTTTTCCAACTCTTGCGGTGCTAACTTATCCCGTATCCCCATTTCTACTATGTCTTTTCTAACTTTGATACCATCTTTTATCTTTCCTTGAATGTTCAATAATGTCCTGATGACACTATTACATACATTTTTCTCCACATGCATTACATTAAGACAATGTCTTACCTGTAAGTGTTCCCAATAGGGTAGATCCCAAAATATGAATCTCTTCTTCCAAAGACTCTTTTGAGGTGATTTAAAAGGTTTTCCAAACACGACATCAATATTTCTAACTCGTTCATAAACCTCATTTCCTATTAACGGTAAGCGGGAAACTCGAGTCTTGACTTTTCCATTGAAGGGCTTCTTCTTCTTTCGATAAGGATGGTGAACAGGGAGAAATATACGATGACTCATGAACACATTTTTCTTACAGTTCTTCAACCAAAGATCAACTATATCTTCTTCACAAATGGGACATGCTTTAGCTCCTTTATTAGTATAACCCGACAAGTTTTCATAAGCTGGAAAATCATTTATGGTGCAAAATATCATAGCACATAACGTGAAATTCTTTTGGCAATGTGCATCAAATGCCAACACACCTTCATTCCACAACATTCTTAAATCTTCAAGTAGTGGCGCTAGGTAAACATCTATGCCATTTCCCGGTTGTTTAGGCCCTGATATTAGCAATGACAACATGATGTACTTGCGCTTCATACATAACCAAGGAGGAATATTATAAATCACCAAAAGAACCGGCCAAGTGCTATGTCGACTACTCATGTTACCATGCGAGTTCATCCCATCTGGACATAGTCCAAGCCTAAGATTCCTATCTTCACCACCAAATTCGGGAAACATCCTATTAATGGTCCTCCATTGAGGAGAATCAGCCGGGTGCCTTAGCTTTCCATCTTCTTTTCTTCCTTTTGAATGCCACCGCATGTTCTTCGCATCCTTCGCATTGGCAAACAAGCATTTAAATCTTGGTATTATGGGTAGGTACCATAACACCTTTGCCGGAGAGCCTTTCTTATCCTCCCAATTATCATTGCCTTCCTTTCGCTTATACCTCGATGCCCCCACACTTTGGACACAGATGCAAGTCTTTATACTCATTTCGATAAAATACACAATCATTTGGACATGCATGTATCCTCTCAATCTCCATACCCATCGGGCACAACATTTTCTTTGTCTCGTAAATTGAACTGGGAAGCTCGTTATTCTCCGGAAGCATCTCTCGTAAAAGTTTCAATAATGCCGTGAAACTCCTATCACTCCACTTATTCTTCGCTTTCAAGTTATACAACTTGAACATAGCAGACAATTTCGTGAATTTATTACAACCAGAAAATAAAGGCTTTTCAGAATCATTAAGCAAGCTATCGAAAATATGAGGCTTTTCGATGAAATTCTCTTGTATGTCACGCATCATTTCATCTATCTTATCATTCTCATCATTGTCCACATTATTCTCCTCCAAATCACCCCTATCATCACCGGTGCTCGTCCTAGAAAGTATACTCTCACCGTGCCATATCCACCGTGTATAACCTTCCTTAAACCCACGACGAATCAAATGACTCTTCACTTGTTCAGAGCTACGGAACTTTTTCAGATTCTTACAATCACAATAAGGACACAAAAGCATTTCTTCACCTTCTTTTATTTCATTTTCCACGGCACATATCATAAACTCTTCAACCCCTTTCACATATTCAAGTATATTACGTCTCCCAAACATCCAACTCTGTTCCATATGTAATTACCTATATGTCAAGTTATTCACCATGTGTTAAAACGAATGAAATCACCTTAAATTATTATTATTATTTTTTATTTATAACACCCTACAGAAATTTTGACAGAATATCCCCTTACTTCAATCAAAGTTCAACATTATCATCTAATCTAAATTCAACCTCAACGTGTTCAAAACTCAAATATTTTTAGCCTCTTATTCACTCTATATGCTCATATCCCCAAAATCGTCACAATATAATCATCTTAACTCACCAAAGCATCCAACAATTCCAATAATTCAGAAATTACATTTATACATATATACAAACTCAAAATCAAAAATTTCAAATTAACATTAAACTAGACTAATAAAAAGTTCAATTACACCAATATTAACTAACTCACTGGATTTAAATATTTACTTTGATTGGGATTTCCACTACCTTAATTTTATTAGTTTCTTGAACGCTAAATTAGTATTAATTTATTTAAGTTTGATTAGTCAAAGTTCACTTACAAATTCTGGAAGTTGTTAATTGGTAGCATATTTATAAAAACAATAAAATAATAGCAACTTTCTTAAGTTGAAAAAAAAATTATAGATTAAATTATCATGCAATTATTAAGAAAATAATTAAAATTCTATGTATATTATTCCATCAAATTCAAGATTATGTAATCAAGAGATTTTTATTGTACCTATCAAGAAAACCAAAACAACTGTGTGGGGCGAGTGGCTGGGGGGTGGATGCCGACTGAAGGGCGGGGTGGCTGCGGGTGCATAGCGGCGGCGTAAGAGAGGGAAACTGGGTGGAGCGCAGCTGGGTAAGAGAGGGGAATGTGGTGGCATGCGGCGAGTTTAGCTAGTGGTGGAGAGAGATCGAGAAATACAGCCTGATGGTCGGTCAACGGTGGCGACGACGTAACGGCCGGGCTGGCGCCGTGAGAAGAGAGGCGTGCCGTGGGTTTTGAAAAGAGAGAGAGTGGAATGTATCTGAAAAATCGGGGAGGAGGCCCTAAATGTCTCAAGTTAAGGCGTCGGTTCTATATAAGAACCGACGCCTTTTATGAAAACCGCGTCGGTTCTTTTAAGAACGGACACCTGTAGCTGAATTATAGGTGTCGGTTCTTATATAAGAACCGACGCCCAAAGATGGGCGTCATTTTTCGCGTCGGTTTTTTTCTAACAACTGACGCGTTTTGTTAAAATATTATTTACAAGTTTGCCACCGCATTTTTACAAGCGTCGTTTTCCTCGAAAAACAACGCGAATTTATTATTTTTTTAAATAATTTTGCACTAGTGGAAGGAATTCTCCTTGAAGTCTCTTGGTGATGTAGGATATTTTTTGGGAATTGAAGTATCTCGTGATGCACATGGGTTACATCTTCGGCAAAGCAAATATATTTTTGATGTTCTTCATTGTGAACGGATGGTGGGTGCAAAACCATATCCAACACCCTGTGTTTCGGCAGCAAAATTTCTGGCTTAACTGATGCACCAATTCAAGATGCCACGGCTTACAAACAAATTGTTGGGGCTCTTCAGTATTGTACACTAACTACTCCGGAAATTGCCTATTCTGTAGATCAACTATGCCAACATCTGGATTCACCTACCGACATCCACTGGAAGTCTGCAAAGCGTGTTTTACGCTATCTTAAAGGTACAGTTGATCACGGTTTGTAATTCACAAAAGGGTCATTAAGCATTCATGCCTACTACGATTCAGAGTAGGCAGGAGATCCTATTGATAGAAGGTCCACTACTGGGTATGGAATCTTCTTGGGTCCTTGCTTAGTCTTTTGGTGTGCAAAAAAAAAAAAAACAGAATGTTGTATCTCGATCAAGTACAAAGGCTGAATACCGAGCATTAGCTATGGTTGTTGCCGAGCTGTATTCTATTTAGATGTTGCTTAAAGACCTACACACACCTCTTCTTTTTCTTCCTACAGTCTGGTGCGATAACCAGAGGGCAATTGCACTTGCAGAGAATCCTATGTTCCGCGCCCACACCAAACATGTCGAGGTCAACTTCCATTTTATTCAGGAGAAGGTGATTAATAGAGATGTCAAAATTCACTATATCTCTACATCAGATCAAGTTGCAAATATTTTTACCAAAGGCTTGACATCCTCTCGATTTCAATTCTTGAAAGACAAACTTATGGTATGTCATCTTCCCATACGTTTGCAGGGGGATGTTAAGCAATCAACTTTAGATCATTCAGATGAAATTAGCACAGATCATATTCCAGCAAATAATGATCTATCAAGAGATTACATTTCAGTAGTAAAATAATTAGCCATGTATAGTTTGATCTTCTTTCTATAGATTATGTATTTTAGGAAAGCTTCTCTATTGTATCTTTCTTGCTTTGTAGGTTGTCTATATAATACACATATAAAGCAGGCCGTAACATATTGCTTAAGCCTTTTATTCCTTTCTTCTTACACATCGTACACACGAGGATTGAGTAAATTGTATTTTAAAATAATTAGCCGAAACTAAAGAAATCAATTTGATTTGGAATTTGAATTAAACTAATGAATAAAAATAAACAAATTTTATGAAATAAAATATAATGAGAAATGTGCTAGAATCGAGAATCCACTTTATCTTCCATCATTCATGCTTTGATATAAATGCTTAATAACGATTCATGGGGTTTTGAATATCAATGTTCCCATTTTATTTAAAACTATCTTTTGAACAAGAATTAAATCTTATTAATATATGTGACCCGAAGAATGCGAACATATAGAAAAGCATTAATGTTTTGTGAACACTTTGAAAAGTAACATAAAGCATATGGGTATATTTATATCCTCTATTAGACTTTATAAAAATTAAAACGTGTCTAATGAATTATTAATCTTTCGAACTTAAGAAAATATAACAATATTCATACAATCATTGATCAAATAATTGCAGAAACATAAAACTTGAAATTAATTGCTCAAACTCATAAATTGTATTTAATTAAACAATAATCAAAACATGAAATTTGGAAATTAAAGTTTCATCAATGATCCTAACATAAAGAAAACTAGCCTAGAAATATGATTAAAAATAAATAACAACAATATATTTTAGAGTTCATCACCCGGATAATAATCTTGTTGTAGAAATCTTCAATCTTCCATCATACGTCAATGATCTTGATCCTCTACTTTTTGTATCTTTACATGTTGGTCTTTTTCCTTATTTTCGTGCAAATTCCTCCTCTTCTTATTCGTTCAATTTAGCCCTTATACTTCTGAATGTATTCAATTTCTCATTTCATCTCTCAATTTCTTCAATTAAGCCTTTGATCTTTTGAGTTCTTCCACTTTAACTCCACTTTGATCCTGGATTGTCTTAACCAACTTCCAATATGCATAATTTAGCCCGAATTTGACTCCAATTTATCCATATTCCCCTCAATTGATTCATTCTCTCGACTTTTGGGTTAATTACCGAAATGAACATAAATTCAGAAGAAAATATTCTCAAACGACATTATAATATTCTAATTTTGGCATCTAAATAAGTGTACATTAATTGGGATTAGAGTGGGCTTTGGATTTTCTATTATATCAGCATTGAAGGCATAAAGAATATTGAATTGTGGATGTATAGGGTATTTGGTTAGTGCTATGACTGTAGGAGCACAAAATAATATGAATCTTAGTGATATACCAATGGCACAAGAATTTCTAGAGGTATATCCTGATGATCTACCTGGGATACCACCAAGTCGTGAAATAGAGTTCATGATTGACTTAATTCCAGGGACATCTCCAATATCTAAGGCTCCATATAGAATGACCCCAACTGAATTGAAAGAGTTGAATGTACAATTACAAGAATGGTTGGATAAAGGTTTTATTAGACCTAGCTTCTGACCATCGGGCGCACCAGTGTTGTTTGTTCGAAAAAAGGATGGTACAATGAGATTGTATATAGATTATTGAGAATTGAACAAAGGTGACAATTAAGAATAAATATCTACTACCCAGAATTGATGACTTATTTAATCAACTTTAGGGTGCAGCTGATGTGTTCCGGGCCCTCGACAATCGGAGTCATAGCAGGCTTGACGGAAAAAGTTAAATATTCAAGTCAAATAAAAGTGTAATCCAGTCAACCATGTCGGAATTAGATGCATAATATGTATTTTTCGAGTAGAAATGGGCCACTAAGCAAAACTCATGGGCTAAAGCCCTTTAGCCCACTGATTTTATGGCCAAATTCCATCATTTGGGGCTTCAAAACAGCAAGTCAATTATGCAGACGGAAATTAGGGTTTTTGCGTATTTTTAGGTTAAATTTTGTTTTTAATTAATTGTTTGCCTATTTTAGAGTTTTAGTCTAATTAAAATTCTATTTTGAGTAAATTAGCGATTAGGGTTTTATTTTGCTTATTTATATGTTTTTTCCATTCATTGTAATTCAGACTTGAGACTTGATTTTGATATAAACAATTTTTATTGAGGATTCAATAAATGGTATAGGTGGGTTCCTATGTTTTTCGAACTTATCAGGAATATTTCTTGTGGCGTTCAAATATCGAACTTATTAAATATTTCTTGAGAATATTTATGGCGTTCAAATCAGAGACTTATCAAGGAGATTGGGCAAATCCTTGTGGCTTTTCGAAAGTCGTGGTTCTTTATTCTGCATCATCGAGCCATCGCGTCGTGAATATCGGGTCATGATTCATTCGTCCAACTACAACCTGAGTTCGGAACTTTCCGACGTTTCTTCCGCGCTTCGAACCTCACATCTGTCATTAGAGCTGGACTCTGAATTCCGGTTCTTTATTCTATCCTCAATTTAATTCTTATGTTTATCATCGAGTCTGTCATAAGAATTATCCATATCTTGTTGTTGAGTCTTTCTTTTATTGAGTGTTCTTCGTGCCAGTAAATTTTTTTTCCAGTTTGATCCATATAAAAATTCAACAAAAATTCAATCTTGTTTATTTTATTCGATTCTTATCCAAATCCGGTCTCATTTGTTTTGTTGTGTTCGTGTCGAATTTTCGGATTTTATTAAAAAAAATTATTTTTTATTTTTATTAATTCCGAAAATTCATCACAATTAAAAAAAAAAAAAAAAGTCACTCCGAAATTCAAGAACCACTTTCTTGAGTTTCTTTAAAATTCTTGATATTCATTTTTTTCCAAGTTAATAAAAGTCGTTCTTGCTATTTGATGTCTAAATCCTCTTCATTCTTGAATTTTTTTTTACGTCACATAAGGAATGAATTATGATCCGGGCTCTTTATGCCAAACTAGATGTTATGTGGATCATAAGGGGTATAATTTGGCGATTGATGGAAAGTGTTTTACTAATTTCGTTAGTAGCACCGTGATTGAAAAATTAGGATTGCCCCTAGAACCACACTATAAACCTTATAGGATGACGTGGATGAGGGAGTTTGGGAATTTCAAAGTAATCAAACAAGTTCTAGTGCCTATCACCCAGGGAATGTACAGTGAGGATGTATGGTGTGATGTAGTGCCATTGAAATCTTATCATATTTTATTGGGAAAACCTTGGAGGCGTAGGAGGGAGGCTGTTTATGATAAGAGTATGCACATATACAAATTCCTTAAGAAAGGTTAAGCATATGTACTATATGGGTTGACATTAGAGGATGCACTAGAAGATTCACGAATGGTAAGGAAGGAGAGTGAAATGTGGTGTAATAGGAGGCATCGTGGGGGTAAGGACATTGAAAAGAAGGAGGGGGAGTTTAAATTAAAAACGGATACTCAAACTCCAAAATTTGATGAGGAAAATGTGGAGTTGGGTAGCGAGGAAGTGATTAAGAATGAAATTGTTGATGATAAGAGGAATGAATTGGGGGTTGAGGTAGAAGTTCAACATTTGAACTTTGAATTGAAGATTCCACATTTGGGTAGTGATGAGGTAGTGTACGAGCATGGTGATAAAAATGTGGAATTAGGAGATGTAGTTGAGTTTGAAGATGAAAAATTTGAACAAGAAATTGCAAAAGAGAAAAGAGGCGAAGAGAAGAGCCTCGTGGTTCAAGAAGTGGAGTTGGTGGTGGTTTATCATGAATACAATGATCCATACCTTATACCTCATGAAGCTAACATGTCCCTCCCCATTTTGTTTAAATCTTTTTTACAGGTTAATTACGTTTGGGAGCTTCAACCACACTACGTATGGCAAAGGGAGTACAAGCTCCATCTCTTCCATGTTTTCCAATCAAAGGAGCATAATTTATTGAACTCATGGCATGGAAGCAATAATTTTCCGTTTGATCCAGGAGGTGAAGTGAAACAACGGGAACAAAGCTATGATTCGGGACGAATCATCGTAAAGAAGGAGGGTATGATGTGTTCCGGGCCCTCGACAATCGGAGTCATAGCAGGCTTGACGGAAAAAGTTAAATAAGTCAAATAAAAGTGCAATCCAGTCAACCATGTCGGAATTAGATGCATAATATGTGTTTTTCGAGTAGAAATGGGCCACTAAGCAAAACTCATGGGCTATAGCCCTTGAGCCGACTGATTTTATGGTCAAATCCCATCATTTGGGGCTTCAAAATAGCAAGTCAATTATGTAGACGGAAATTAGGGGTTTTGCGTATTTTTAGGTTAAATTTTGTTTTTAATTAATTGTTTGCCTATTTTAGAATTTTAGTCTAATTAGAATTCTATTTTGAGTAAATTAGCGATTAGGGTTTTATTTTGCTTATTTATATACTTTTTCCATTCAGTGTAATTCAGACTTGAGACTTGATTTTGATATAAACAGTTTTTATTGAGGATTCAATAAATGATATAGGTGGATTCCTATGTTTTTCTAACTTATCAAGAATATTTCTTGTGACGTTCAAATATTGAACTTATCAAAAATTTCTTGAGAATATTTGTGGCGTTCAAATCAGAGACTTATCAAGGAGATTGGGCAAATCCTTGTGGCGTTTCGAAAGTCATGGTTCTTTATTCCGCATCGTCGAGCCATCGCGTCGTGAATATCGGGTCATGATTCATCCGTCCAACCACAACCTGAGTTCGGAACTTTCGGCGTTTCTTCCGCGCTTCGAATCTCATCAGCAACTATATTCTCAAAGATTTATTTGTGATCAGGGTACCATCAACTAAAGATAAAGGAATAGGATATTCCTAGGATGACATTTAGTACGAGATATGATCATTATGAGTTTTTGATGATGCCATTTGGGTTGACAAATGCTCCCGCGGCTTTTATGGATTTAATGAATCGAGTATTTAAAGATTTCCTTGTTAAGTTTTTCATTGTATTTATTGATGATATCCTTATTTATTCTCGTACTAGAGAAGAACATGTCAAGCATTTAAGGATAATACTTCAGACCTTGAAGGATAAATAGCTATATGCTAAGTTTAAGAAGTGTGAATTTTGGTTAGATAAAGTCGTATTTTTGGGGCATGTAATATCATCAAGTAAAGGAATAACAGTTGATCCAAGTAAAGTAGATGTTATTCATAGTTGGCCACGACCAACGAACCCATCATAAGTTCGAAGTTTTATGGGTTTAGCTCGATTTTATCGAAGATTTGTGGAAGGATTCTCAAAGATAGCTTCTTTTTTGACAATTCTAACCAGAAAAAGTACGAAATTCGAGTGGACAAATGCGTGTGAGCATAGTTTTCAAGAATTGAAGAAAAGATTGACTTCGGCCCCTATCCTTTCGATTCCATTTGGTACTGGAGGTTTTGTTGTTTATAGTGATGCTTCTAAGAATGGCTTGGGATGTGTATTGATGCAAAATGGCAAGGTTATTATGTATGCATCTAGGTAACTTAAGGAGTATGAAAAGAACTATCCTACACATGACTTAGAACTCCCTGCAGTTGTATTTGCACTTAAAATATGGAGACATTACCTATATGGGGAACGATGTGAAATTTACACTAATCACAAATGTTTCAAATATTTCTTTACACAGAAGGAATTGAATATGGGACAACGAAGGTGGCTAGAGTTGGTAAAATATTATGATTGTATATCAACTATCATCCTAGTAAGGCTAATGTGGTAGCTGATACATTAAGTAGAAAATTAGTATCAAACATTGCATCTATGGTTGTGACTCAAAATCTGAATTGATAGACTTATAGAAAATGGAAATTGAGATGATATTACAAGGATCTTTGGAGACTAAACTTGTAGCCTTAACACTTCAGCCAACTTTGATAAATAAAATTCAACAGGGACAACAAACAAATAACTATTGTTCCAAAGTAAAGAAGGATATAAATTCAGAAAAATTTGCAGATTTTCATATAGTAGATAATGGTATTTTACGGATCAGAGGACGATTAGTTATACTTGATGCAGAAAATATTCGAGGTGATATTCTATCTGAAGCACACACAACACCATATTCTGTTCATACGTGAGCTACAAAAATGTATAAGAATTTGAAAGTGAACTATTGGTGCCCAAACATGAAAAATAATGTAGCAAAATATGTTGGAGAATGTTTAACTTGCCAACACATAAAGGCAAAACACCAAAGACCAACTACAAAGTTACAACATTTACCTATCCGGTTAAATTACCAAAAACTACTAAAGGACAAGATAGTATTTGTGTTATTGTGGACATGTTGACCAAATATGCTCATTTCATTTCGGTGTGTTTCACTTATTCAATGGATCGATATTGTAACGACCCGAGCCCCACTTAATGGGCTGTCACAGCCGTTAGATGACGGCGTACTGTCCCCACCGTACCAACAAGAGTCTTTTCAGTATGCTTTGTCCTCACTCGCACGCTCTCTAAAAAAACTTCCCAGGAGGTCACCTATCCCAGAATTTCTCTAAGTCAAGCACGTTTAACTGTGGAGTTTCTAATGATGGACTTCCGGAAAAGAAGGTGCACCTTGTTGGTATGAGTAGTACCTATCATTTCTTTTAAGCTTTCTTAGTCGGGGTATTACAATCATCCCCTGTTAGACGTCGCGCTTAACCCATCTGAGGATCTGTTGCCAGGTGTTGGGATTCTAGAGGTGGCTCCCGCCCTATGGCGTAGCACTTAGTTCCCCATTTCAGGCTAGCGGCAGTCTCTAATACCATTTGTAACGACCCAGGCCCCACTTAATGGGTTGTCCCAGCCGTTAGATGACGACGTACTATCCCCACCGTACCAACACGAGTCTTTTCAGCATGCTTTGTCCTCACTCGCACGCTCCCTGAGAAAACTTCCCAAGGAGGTCACCCATTCCAGAATTTCTCCAAGCCAAGCACGCTTAACTGTGGAGTTTCTAATGATGGACTTCCGGAAAAGAAGGTGCATCTTGTTGGTATCAGTAGTACCTATCATTTATTTTAAGCTTTCTTAGTCGAGGTATTACAAATATTCACAACTTATGTATAGGAAATAGTCATACTTCAAGGTGTACCATTATCTATTGTTTCTGATAGAGATTCGAAATTCCTATCCCTATTCTAGAAAAGCTTACATAAGGCATTGGGAACATAGTTATCTTACAGTACCGCTTATCACCCTCTGACTGATGGACAATCAGAGAGAATAATACAAATATGGGAAGATATGTTGAGAGCATGTGTATTAGACTTCCAGGGTCAATGGAGTAAATTTTTTCCATTGATGGAATTTGCATACAACAACAGCTATTAGACTACAATTTGCATTGCTCCGTATGAAGCATTATATGGTAGAAAATGTAGATCTCCAGTTTATTGGGATGAAGTTGGAGAAAGAAAACTATTAGGTCCAGATATGGTCCGTGAAATGGCGGAAGTTGTCACACAAATATGCCAGCACATGCAAACTGCTCAAAATCGACAGAAAAGCTATTCAGATCAAATGTGAAGAATGTTAGAATTCACAATAGGAGACCAAGTATTCTTAAAAGTAGCAGAAATGAAAGGGGTTATGCGGTTTGGAAAGAAAGGAAAACACAGCCCGAGATACATTGGTCCGTTTCCGATTATTGAAAGAATTGGAAATGTTGCCTACAAGCTTGACCTTCCTTCATCAATATCCCAAGTACACAATGTGTTTCATGTATCTATGTTAAGAAAATATATTGGAAACCCTTCTCATATCTTGAAGATTGAACCAGTGAAGATAAAGTCAGATATGACTTATGAAGAAAAGCCAATAGAGGTTCTTCAACGAGAAGTGAAATAACTTCGAAGCAAGAAAAATTCGTTAGTCAAGGTCTTATGGCAAAACTAGTCAACATAAGCGGCTACTTGGGAAAGGGAAGATGAAATGCTGGTTAAGTATCCAGAACTTTTTGGGTAAGAAAATTTCGAGGACGAAATTTTTATAAGGAGGGGAGGATGTAATACCCCGAACTTCAAACTAAAACTTGGCCAATATCATTCATGCATCACATATTATTGCCATTGCCATTTGCATTTACATTGATGACTCATTGTGCTTTATGTTTAAATGATACATTCAATTATTAAGGTTTTAAGGTATTATTCTTCGAACTTCCCGACTTAGGTGATCAATTTTAAGTTGAGCTATGGTGGAAAATCAGGTTGATCGAGTGGTGGATAACGAATTGTTACTCAACGATAATTTGGAAAGTATCGTACTTATGATCGATGAGATCTTACACTTTTATTTCGGATTGATTAGGGTTATCCTAAAATCTAGTAAGTATGTAACACAATTTGACTTTAGGTATAAGATGGTACGATGACGATGTAATATTATTAGGCCCAAGTGAAGTGATAAGTATTGAAGTGAGAACTATAGAAATTGGCGGAGGATCGGATGTCAATAGGGAACGAATTCGAATCAACGGTTAAGGAAATTACTTTATAATCAAAATTAGGATCACATGGTTATTAAATTACATGGTAAACATCTTGAAATGTGTTAGAAAATAGGGTCTGCCATGTAATTTTGCTAAATTTTTCTTCCATTTGGTTCGAAAAACTTCCTGTCTTATGGCTTCGAAGGTTTCCTCCGTTTCTTTAATTTTTTTTGTTGGGTGTTAGAAGAAAGGGTAAAGAACACAAATGGTCTCCAACCTTTGGGTTTCTTGTGAAAATGGTTCCCCAACATTTAGATTTTGGCATTTTTACCCTCGAAATTATCAAACGTTGCGAAAATAGTCCCTACCGTTAGATTATATTAGTTTCCACCGTTAAAAATGTGTAAATAGCACAAATGACCCTAACATTTGAGTTTCTTGCGATAATAGTCCCTAACATATTAATGTCATGTTTGAAATATTTAGTTTGTAACCTCCAAATATTTTGCTTATTTAGTCCCTAACATATTAAGCCCATATACGTTTGACATATTTAGTCCCAAACATATTAAGCCATTATTTGAGACCAATTATTTCAAAAAATGTGGTTTGTAATTGTAGTTTTTTTAAAAGTTTGTGGTTAAAAAAATTGAATTTATTTGTATATTATTTTATTGATAGAATGTGTGATTGAAAACGAGTTTTAAAAAAATAATTTCATTCTGAATTTCTAAAGTGCACAGTGAAATATTTAACAAAAATTCACCGCATTCACATTTCAACCTATTGGTAAAAAATAATAATAAATTCATGGAACATAAACAAACAAATACATTGGAAATTATTTGAGGAATTGAATAACAAATATATTTTTATCAGTTTTACTTTCGATTTTTCGATTTTGAGAATCGATTGATTTGAAAAGTAAGTTTGGAGAATTTGGGTTAAAATGTATGCTTTTTTTAAAAAATTATGCGTAAATATATATATATATATATATATATATATATATATATATATATATATATATATATATATAATAGCATGTGTGGAAGAAAATGAGTTTTGAAAAAAAAAAGGAAATCTTGAAAATCGATATTGATCGGTTCTCAAAATAAAAAATAGAACTAATAAAAACATATTTGTTATTCAATTCCTAAAATAATGTCCAATGTATTTGTTTGTTTATATTCTATGATTTTTTATTTTTTTATTTTTACCAAGATGTTGAATTGTTAATGCGATAAATTTTTGTTAAATATTTTATTGTGCACTTTAGAAATTCAGAATAAACTTTATTTTTTAAAACTCGTTTTCAACCATACATTCTATCAATAAAATAAACTACAAATAAATTCAATTTTTTTTGTTACTTTTTAATCACAAATTTCAAAAAATTACAATTACAAATCACTTTATTTGAAATAATTGGTCTCAATTAGGGACTAAATACGTCAAACGTATAGAGACTTAATATGTTAGGAACTAAATATGTCAAATGTTTGGATGTTACAAATTAAATATGCCAAACATAACCTTAATATGATATGGACTATTATCGCAAGAAACTCAAATGTTAGGGACCATTTGTACTATTTACATGTTTTTAACAGTGGAAACTAACGAAATCTAACGATATGGACCATTTTCGCAAGATTTGGTGATTTTGAGGATATAAATATCAAAATCTAAACGTTGATGGACCATTTTTGCAAGAAACCCAAAGGTTGGGACCATTTGTGCTGTTTACCCTACAAGAAATCCTGGGTTGTTTAGAAGTTGTGCTTGTTGGCTGTTTGTTCGCCTCAAGCCGTACTTTTGGAGGTGAAACCTCAACCAGTTCCGGAAACTAGAGATGGAGGGAGTGGTGGCAACAATGTTCCGGTGACTGTCCTGCGAATTCGAGAGGGATCTTCCTCTTATGCTCTATCTATTAGAACCAACGATTGCGAACAGTTGAACTTGGAAAATATGTTGCAACGACGAAGTGTTCTATAGCTAATGGACTGTCTATTTTTGAAGTTGTAAATATTGCAGATAATGACGGAGGAATTGATTTCACTATTTATTTTTGTATATTTTGGTTGCGCTATAAAATCGAAGTCTAGATTTAGTCAGCATATAATTTGCGAGGGTTAAGGATTCAGGGAAGACAATGTTCTTGGAAGTTGGGGTTTTAAATTGAAGCTAAGAGAACACACAAATTTATTTCTATAATCAATTTCATTCATTTGTTACAGTGAAAATTCCTCTAAAAAAATAAATATATTTGAAGCATCATACTTAGTTCACAAATGAACGTCCTTAAACAAAGTTCATGTACGATTATGAAATTAATTAGTTGAGGGAAATATGTACATTAGCATTAATTGTCATCAAATTTGAAACTTCTTATGTATAGGCAAATAACCATTTCAATGAATTAGTTATAATTCCATTTTTACTCGAGGATAACTTTTTTATTGAAGCCAGATGATTTGTATGAAGTGCTTCAATAACTACCTATATAATCGATATCTAGCTCCATTTGTTGCAATCATGTTGGAATATTAGGAACAAAGAAGGTATTTCTACTACTCCCCAACATTGTTTATGACTTGACTTTGGGTAAGTGATATTTTTCTGCGCATGAAAATTTCTTCTATGTTTTGCTAACATCAAGCTTTTATGTGGTGCGGCTAGCAATATATTTATTGTGTTTCTTATCATTGCTTGTGCTTGGCTGGGTTATTGGATTATTCGTAAACGTGTATTTACAGTGGATGGATCTATTGATATTGGTGTATCTCACTCTGTTACTTGATCGATTCCAATTGTTGCTTCAGTGAAAATCCTTCAGGTTTTGTTTTTTTATTATTGATTTCCATTTGATAATATTTTTCTATTCCGACTATTTTTTGTCACTCTCAAGTTCAATCCGCAAATCATCTGGTAGGTTGTCAGATTCGGGGTATTTATTTTCTAGCTTCCACAACACTCCCAAGAGAAGAACATTGTCGAAGGATGAATGGGAGAAATTCACTAGGGATATGACACAGAAGGCACTAGAAGATCTGGTTTCTTCCTCGAAAAATGGGCTGTAGCTAATGCCAATAGAGTAACCCTAGCTCCCAAGAAAGAAGTTAGGGATCAGCAAGCCAGATTGTTGTTTGTTGCAAGGTTTTATCATTTCAGAACGCTAAACGACTGACTTAAATTTTTCCAGCTATGTTTAGTTTTAAGTATGGATCTTTATAGTACTCCACCCCTCTACAATTGATTGTATTTATATCAGGATTTATGCAAAATTGCATTTTTAATCTGCAAAGTATCCTCCATTTTTATGCACTTATGTGAACAATGTGAATCATTATTGGTCTTGCTATGTTTATCAAATAGATCCACGCTTGAAAAGTTATGTTACCTTGCTGAAGAGCATTCAAGATCTAAAAGCAAGGAGGTAGATTGAAGTTTCCATAAATGTAATTTTAAATCTGGCTTTCCGCACAAGATATAGGTTCTCTCTTTGTAGCTCACATTCGAGTCTTCTTTAAAGTAAAAGTTATATAAATATAGTTGCTTGCTTGTCAAAATGAAATAAAATTCATTTCATGTCATTTGTCTAAGATATAACAACTAAAATGGAACTACGCACAGAATGCTCACAGTCGTGCAACGCACGACATTCCCTAGTAATTATAAAAATGTTTTCAATATTTGTTCACTTTTACTTTTATGTCCTCAACTTTTTCCTCTTTGGATTTTTACTCTTAACCTTCATTCAATTATCATACTTTAATCACGACTTTTATTCAGGTATTTTGTTAACGTTCATTGAAAAATGGGGCAAATATTTTGTTTACCTTTTGTATTAATGAATTATTTTCGTTATTTAAAAATACGATTATACGATAGATAAATATGTCTTTTTCAATCATTATTGAACATGTTATACCGAACCATATTTTATAATCATTATTTACTAATGCACTAGATTCATTTTCCAATTGAAGAAGTGACTATTCCACTTCGGTGAACAATCAAACATGGTTCACTTTTGATGAACAGTTAATCACGAATTTACATCTTGAAAATCAAATGTCAGGATTTTCAAATATTATTCATAATAATGATACATCCCATGTCAACATTTTTTCATATATAGTGTATTATTCTTCATGTAATCTAATTTTATATGCTTAATCACATATCATTTCAATGTGATTCTATTCTAGACATATTAAATCTTCAATGATTATATTTATATATCCAGACATCTTCTTATCACAATCTCCAATTGATGGGAAGTATAATTAATAATTTAAATACATATTATTTTTTACAAATATAATTTGTAATAATTTCCCTTGAAATCTCAATGTATCGCGATTAAATGGTACATCAAAGAATATTCCCAAAATACCAAGATGAGAATCAACAATTTTGATCTTACTCATTGATCTCAAATTAGTGATTAAATTATAATTTCATCCACCACATTCCATGTCAATTATTTGAAAAAAATTGAGTGAAACAAATCGTAATTTACGACTATATAATATTTTTCCATTTGCACAAACACCTAATGACTTCACACTTTTAGTGTTTTGGGCTATAGTCCTATAGCAATAATCCTTATAATAAATTTTTCATATTTAGCTATTTTTTTATGGATTCATCATCCACGTTTTTATAATAGAACTATGTATTATATTTTTTCATGACTTTTATTTCTTGATTTCATATCATCTCAATATATATATATATATATATATATATATATATATATATATATATATATATATATATATAAAGAGACCTATTTATATTTTCAACCATGGGTACTTGGTATTTAGTGGTGTCTTGTTACTCTTCATGAGTATTTTGCTTATATAAGATCATCACAATTATTTCAGAGATATTTGTTTTGGAATCGATTACCATCACGTTTCAAACGAGTTATAAATTTATCATATAATCATATTTCAGGTGTATGGTAAATTCCTCAATTTTATCAGCTATTTAATTTCTTCCCCTCATGCTGAGAAATATTATATTATATGAATCAACAACTCAATCTTAGTGTGTTGTGGTGAAAGGTATACTACACTTTTCAAAATTTTAGAAGTTAACCATATAACTTTATAAATCAATCCGTGGAGTTATCATTTTGGTATATTTATATACAAAGTATTGCGGCATCTGAAACAACATTTTCACTCAAATTGTGTGTGTGTGTGTGTGTGTGTGTGTGTAGAAGACCCGTCACAAAAATAGACACACAGATTCCCACCAAAATATATTTTCTAAATACTAAATAATATTTTGTACAAAATTATAATTTATTAAATACTGGTTTCACACGCGTTCGATGCACAGACATATTTTATTGACAAAGATTAAATTAAAAACGTACAATTGAGAATAAAGCAGAAAAAGAGCGAAAATTCAGTTTCGACTTAAATAATAATAATAATAATAATAATAATAATAATAATAATAATAATAATAATTCTGTTATCAAGAGTATTATAAATTTTGAAAAATCTCCTCTGCACAACATTTGTCATCACATTTTTTGGGTTCCAATCATCATTACATATCAATATCTACATAATAGTACGATTCGTAATTCTTGCACAACATTTGTCATCACATTTTTTGGGTTCCAATCATCATTACATATCAATATCTACATAATAGTACGATTCGTAATTCTTGACACTGCTGCATACAACTTTCCAAAACGGTAAACCAGTTTTTTTTTTGGAATAGGCCACATGAGAAAGTGATTGATCTTTACTATTATTGAAAGTCATAGCATACGATACAACTCGAAATTGTTCATTGAAACAAAAGTTTAATAAAAACTTTGTGCACTAAATAAAAATTGGTGGAATTGCCACATATGAAATTGAGCACAATTTTGCAAAGAAATAGCCCACTATATAAGTAATGATATGAAGATAGAATAACCGTTCATTCTTCACATTACCCGCCAACTAATGTAACCTCCAATAAGAGAGTCGCCCCCAATTTGTATATCCAGAAATGTTGAGAAATGATAGCAAATAAAAGAGCAAATTTACCCTAATTTTCTACGAAAATTCAATTGTAATTGCCAGTAATATTAAAACCCACTTAATAAAGAACTCCAAGAAATTAAATAATAGTAATAATAATAATTGATTCAGCGAAAATTCAAAGGTGATGGGCAATTTTAAAAAGGGCGTAAATTCAGAGGTAATTGTCCATTAATTTTAAAATTCATGCAGTAAAGAAATCGAATATCAAAATTTGGTTCGTTGCTCCATCTTTAATTAGTTTTTGTTGTGGAATATCATTGAAAAAACCAATGAATCATGGAAAAAAGAGGCAGATTTTTAAATAGTTGCATTTTTTAGGTCACAAAATTTCTTGGTCCGTCTTCCACTCATGAAAATCAATTACAATTTTTTTTAAGTTCGTAAAAATAAAAATAAGAATTTGTTAATATCACATAAATATTTTTATTTAAAAATAGAAAATGAAAGAGGATGAAGTAAAAACTTTCATTAATCTATTTTTCTTTTCCTTTTCCTTTTCGTTATAATAAAATTCTGAACGTATATCTCAGATGTATCTATTTTTTTCTACTTATTACAAATTTTATTTAAATGTAATTTTTCTTTTTATTTTAACTTTTAAATCAATTTAAATTATAATATTTAAAGAATTTCTGAAATGATAAATATACGAATCGTAAAAAAAAAATGAAGTTAGGTGTAATTTACTTTTGTAATTAATTGTCTTCGTTCATTTCTCATTTTTAATTAAATATTAATTTCATATGTTAAAACATAAATTTGATATATGTAAGTAATAAATGAACGTGTATCGCACGAGTGTAACACTAGTACACTTAAATCCAAGAAGGCTAAAAGTCAAAATTAATGATCTTGACTCAACAATTGTTAAATAACTAAATATAAAGACTACAAGCAAATAAAAACACATCAAATAATATTCATAGAAACAAGGTCGAGCAGGTGGAGCCACACTAATTCTCAAAATTTCTACATATTTTTTTAGAAAAATGATAAGAGTCTATCACAATTTCACTAACACTTTTCCATGTCAATGATCGAGATTCGAGATTGAGTAGTTAACTTATAAAAAGGGAAAATACTATTTGGATAATAAAAAGGAACAACATTGTGGACAACACACTCACATGGCATGTGAGTGTGTTGTCCACAATGTTGTTCAATTATGTTATTCAAGTAGAATTGTCCAATAAAAACACATAAAATGTCTAGATATATAGTTGTGAGTGACTGCTTAAAATCGAAAAGTCTTGATTAACTATATTGTTGACCTACTCGATATAAACAATAACATTAGAAATTTAAATAAATAATAAATTTGGAGGTGGGCTCATTGCATATTCACACACCTTTATTTTAGATTCAATTGAATGAGGACAGGTGCGGATATCAAACTCCAACTACCCAGTCGTCTACCCATCCCACGTTGGCTATATGGACCACCCTTTGTCCACACCCGAAATGACTATATTATCCTCCTTTGGTTTTATAATACATTAGTTTTTATTGTCAAAAAAAAAAAAAAAAAACCTTTAGTTTCTTCATTTAAGCAAAGATCTAACGGATGATATTTTTACAATTTTTATGCGTAAGAAAGGAAAAAGAGAAGAGACAGTAAAAGAAGACAATTTCTTGTAATTATTATATTTATTCAATAGTTGTTAACTCTAATGGTATATTAATTGGAAAAAAAATAGATTGCCACATAGAAAAAATAAATAATGATATGAAAATTTAATCTCTAATGGTTAGTTTGTCTGCTTATGTGGCGCTGACGTATCAAAGACATTATCTTATATTATATATAGATGTAGATAACTTGTTAGACAATGTATATATAACAAATTATAGACAAATACCATTGAGAATAAACTTTAAAAATCCTCTATCTATTTTATCATTATGAATAAGATAATTATTTACATAAGCGCCACATAGATCAAAATACCCATAAATCATTAGAATTGCTCTAATGCAACCCACTTATCTAGAAATAAGGAATAACAACATAACTAACAAATCAAGACATGAAACAATAATTAAATAATATGGAGCTATTTCTAAGCCACCCTACTTGCATAATGCATATAACATTCCTGCCTCCTTAAGAACACCATTGTCCTCAATGGTGAAATTTTTGTTTTTTTTGTTTTGAAATAATTTATCGTCTCCTTCGCTTCCAATTCATAATTTCATAGTTAGGTCGTAATTGTAGAGCACGTTGATAACAAACAATGGCCTTTTGAGGCATTCTCAAAGCTTTGCAAACATTTCCCAAATTTAGAAAGGTATCCGAGAAGTTATGTTTCAACTTGACCGCTTCCTTGTAATATTGCAAAGCCTTGTTAAGATCACATGCATCCATGAAAATACTAGCAAGATTGGACCATGTAATGACAAAAGTTGGTTGTATGCGGAGAGCTTTGATATGGCAACTGTATGTATTTTGTATTAATTATTGAGTTTTCATCAAATTTCCAAGGTTAATGTAAGCATCAACCAAAGAAAGTTCATCGTCAAAGATGGGAGGACCATCATAAGTACTATAATCATCAAACTTGTCGCATTGTTCGACATGTGCGACGAGATTGATCTCAATATGAGAATTTGGTGGATTTAGTGAGGTTTGTAGAGCTTGGAGCTTGGATAGTAAGATTACGTAAACTTTAGAACGAAATTCAGCTTCTATTTTGGCATGATTGTCCATTGTCTCGGACCGACTCTAATACCACTGATATGTTTACAATTTTTATGCGTAAGAAAGGAAAAAGAGAAGAGATAGTGAAAGAAGACAATTTCTTGTAATTGATTATATTTATTCAATAGTTATTAATAGCTATTTATAGATCAATTATAACTTGATATAACCAAGTATTTCAACCCACTTCTAACAAATCAAGAACATGAAACAATAATTAAATAATATGGAGCTATTTTTAAGTCACTACCAATTTCATGATTTCTATTAATCATCCAAATAATGACTCACTGCTTACATAATGCACATACCATTAAATTATATAGTGCAAAAATATTCATTTATTTATTGTTATAATTGGCTTAGTCTTATTTTGTAAAGTGAAATTAGTTTAGAGTAGTTAAGATAATTTCCAAATTTTTATTGTTTAGTTAGTAGGTTTGTTGTTCATTATTTCTAGTTTAGACAGTTAATTATCTTGCTTGAGAATGAAGTGTAATTGTTCTATAAAGATAAACTCAACGTATGAAATAGATATGAAATGAATGAATATTATTGTAGTAAAACTTCTCTCTCTCTGTTTGGAGTTTTTCTTTTTTCTCCTTGATCAAATTAATTCTTTATGAATTGCTTTTCATAAAGTAATCTGTCTCCTTCTTGTTAAATCTTCTTTCTTCATCAATCCAAAATTAAATTCCTTAACAACGGAATCTAAATTAAGAAAAAGTTTCATTTTTGTAGTCAAAATCTTGCCAAAGTTAGAATTGGGGAGACCCAGAATGTAAAATAAAATAACCTATCAAAATGAACTTATTTTAATTAATCTCAAAAATCGTGGAATCAATTGCTTAAAAGTTGTTGACTTATTTGTCAAATGTGTTATTTTCCAAATAAATTCAAAATCGATCGAGGAAGGGGCGGAAAAAACAAGTGAAAGCTAGAACCTTTTTTTTTGGGACATCAAGTCTTTATACGTTGTTGCACTCACGTTCAATTTTAAGCGGTATACTAAAGAAAATGTCATTAGTAGTTTTTAAATTATTTTTTAGTTGTTTTCGAGGCAAGATATGTGATTAAAAAGTGGAAAGAGAAAATTTGGATTGTTAAAAAGTGGTTTGAAAAATTGTATTTTCTAAAAATTGGTTATAAATTGTAATGACTGTATTACAGAATAGAGTGTAAAGTATTTTCTTGACCCATTTAATCACTAAAATTAAACGCTGTTACATAATTGGTTAGTCCATTAGTTTGATTAATGCCATGTTCAATGTAATATATATTAAGGCCCCCCATTATTAAAATTAAAATGTATTTTTCTATTTTCAATTTTCTCCTATACGTTTTTCAATAAAATAATATTATATGTAAATATCATTTTAATAATAGATTCTCAAAAAAAAAAAAAAAAAAAAAAAACTATTCCAAAACTCATTATTTGTTCCAAATTGGGGCTCAAATAGGGCTAAATTTCCAAGTCGACTAATGACCATTGAAATGATGAATTCATACTACTGATCTCTTGTTCCTAGGCCCTAGCCTCCATTTTCTTAAGTCACTTTTTAAACGCTCATTTTACAAATCACTTTTTAATCTCGTATTTTACATCGAAAACATCATATTCTTTGTTTATAAATAATAACTTTTACCGAACACGTAGAGATGACAAAAAAAATTCGATTCGATTCGTCGATTCGAAGATCTAATCTGATTCGATTTGAAAAATTTCAATTTGTGGGTCGACGAATCGGATTTGAATCGGGGGTGATCCAATCCAATCTGATATTATCCGCGATCCAATTCCAGTTTATTTTTTAAAAAATTAAAAAACTTTATAAAAAAAATTAATTATTACATCTAAAATATATAATCTTTTATTGAATTTAACACAAAATTTCTAATTCCCTATATAAGAGGGGACCATATCAATGTCCACCTACCACTTGGTGGGTGGGCATTCGTTGTCATGTGGGGCCCGATGACAACCCCCAATAGGGGGTGCCACGTGCCCCCAGTGGGCACCATGAGGGCACTGTATAATTTTCATCCTTAGATATGTATTTTGTTATTTGAATTGGATATTATATTAATTGTTTTATAAATTATGTATTGACTTGTTTGTCGTTAATGAAAATCGATAACGAAAAATTCATAACTTTTGTTCCAATTTGAACAAACCTAGTCCGAAATTTTTATTGTTTGATTTGACCTGTCCCATTGTCGTCACTGCAAACACGTAGCAACCTTCTTACTCATTTTTAATAATGAAATGAATTTAGGTTTAGGGATAAAGTTCAACAAGCCAAAATCAAACCTGGAGTTGATGTTGCTAGACCATTTAACTTTATGATTGGTCTACATTTGATTCATGTCCATGAAATGTTTATAAATATTAGTAAACGTACGTGCGATGCACGTGATGTGTATACAACAAGGCACTTAATAGCGTTCTATGGAGCTATTACATGAAGCGAGTTCATGTATTTGCACATTCTTCAAATCGTTGTCCATTTATTAAGGTATTTTTTTTAAGCCATCATACTATCTTTAAGACAATCATTTTAAGCTTTAATGAAAATTGAAACTTGTACAAAGTAGAGCATAAAGAAACATACCGTTAACCTCATCCTAGAATACTTACTTCTATAGAGTAGCATATGAAGTGCAATACGAAGTTGATTACAAAATTAGAATAGTAAACCAATTGAAACTAAATGTCATAAGCATCCAAAATAAATTACTTTGTTGTTGCATATTTAATATGAGACAAAATAATATGTAAAAGTTAAACACGACAATGCATTTTTTTTTTTATGTACAAAGAAAATGAGGTAAAATGTATGCTAAATAACATATTTGTACATCTTACATTTATAATTTTAAATTTGAATTTTTTGGTGAGATGAATATCCACTAATTTGAAAAAAAAAAAATATATAAAAAAGTTTGGTTCTTGGTTCTCAAAAGAGAACCAAGAATCAGAACAGAAATCAAATGATTCTTGATTTTAAGAATCAAATCATTATTTTTTTTTATATAGAATCGAATCAAATCGCTTAATTTGATTTGGGTATTTTTGTTCACCCCGGTTTTTTTTTTTATTCCTAAAAATCACATTTTTTTGGCTACTTTTTTAACCCAAAGGGTACTGTCGTCAATTTAAAACATTTCCGAGAAACTTGCAGGGGGGTACCCGTATTAAAAATTAATAAAGATTTTCATTTTTCAAAGCACTTTACAGTCTCTCGTGCACATCGTGGCCCTACACAACTCCATCGAATCCAGTATTCCAGTCCAAGAAAAAATCCCAACAAAAAATTCTCAAAAATATATTAGATCGGAGGAGCGCCGGAGCCTCCAATAGTGGCTTCATGGAGGCGTTAAAATTGTTCATATTTACTGTATTTCTGTCCCTAATCCTCACCCACATCAGAGCTGATGATAATCCCCCAATCTCTATTGTTGACGATGAAGTCCAAGTACCCACATCGGATGGCTCTGATTCTGTTTTGATCGAGCAACTCAAATCTAAGATCCATAGTCTTGGTTAGTCAGCTCAGAAAATTTTCGATTTTTCTTATTAAATATGCTGTAAAGCCCATGATATTTATTAAATGTCAGCTCCATTTTTGAGTATTAAGCTATATCTGGTCTTGTTTTTTAAATTTTGAGTGATTGTGATTTATGGGTTGTTAGGTTTTGACGATTGCTAGCGAAACTTGTAAGCCTTTGTTTGATAAAAAATTTATGCAGAAGAGCAATTTGAAGGAACTTTTGGGTAAATATTTACATAGATGACATGTTAGCTAATGAACTCTAACAGAATGCGAATATATGTGAGGAGAATGGAGATAAGGTTTTAAGTAGTAAGTTATGCGTGTTGCTGTTGTTTCCTTTTAGGCCTGTGGAATTTTCTAGAAACTGACCTCTCTGTGGGTGTACACGTTCAAAAATTGTATACCTTCATGTGTTCCAATAACGTTATTCAATGCAGACGGTTGCCATCAACTTTGCCTCCAACGCAAAAATGCAGTTTTTAAGTTGACCATTATTTTTATCACATAATAACTTAAAATCAAGCAATAGATTATAATCAAATGACACAATAAAATAGACAACACAACAAAATTATAAACTTGAGAACGAAATGAGAGTACCCGTTTTCAAGAGTTCTACGCTCGCCATCGTCAGATTAAGGATAAAGAGGCTCATATTGCATTCCGAAATCCTTTCATTGGATATTTGTGGGAAGAATATACTAATTCTAAGAATCAAATTATGGAACTAAATGTATTTGATGTATTTCTTGCTGTATCGTTAATGTAAAGAAGGGCACAAGTGATAATTAAATTAATGGTAAAATAAATAGTTAAAATAAAATAATAATAAAAATAAAATTAAAAAAGAAAATTAAGAAACACTGTTTATTTGGTGTGAAATTTGAAGTTTTGAATTAGCAATGAGTTGTAAGGACAGAGCCAGATAAACTGCATTTTAATGTAAAGTTGACATCATTTTATAGTGTGTTTGATTGCATGAGAAAAGATGTAAAATAAAATATTTTCTAGCCAATTTTCACCTCTGAGTGTTTGATTCATGGAAATAATTTTCCACATAAGGTCAAAAAGTGCAAATTTTCCTTGAAATCAAGGAATTTATTTTCTTAGGGTGGATGTGGGAAAATGAAACCATTTTCCTTTTCCACCCTCCAATCAAACACACCCTAAGAGTTTTGGGTTGGAAATGGTTTAAGGGGCACCATCCAAATGGTAGCATTCTGTTGTAGAACTAAAACCTGACTACAAAATCATTAGTGCATTTTTTTCTGCCTGTGATATGTATTTGAACTGGTGTTTGTGTACTTGTGAGTTATACACGGTAGTTGCCTAGATTGTCTTGTTACGGTTCGATATGTTGAGTCCATGAAAGAATTAATTCGGATGGACAGCTATTTGGTTGTTCAATGTAAAAGAATTTACAGGAATTTTATTTGCTGACTTAGTTAGAGACTGGAGCTTTTTGTTGTAGGGATACAATTTTTTTTTTTTTTACTGTCCGACTCTCATCGGATTAACTTGTATCCTTCCCATCATTATTATTAATATAGTTGTTTCTTTTCAAAGAATTTTCATCTTTTGCTCAAACAGTGATAAATTATTATTGCATTCACCTGTATGGCTGTATGCATAAAAAGGGAAGGAAACAATTGGTGGAGGAATAAACTAGACTTTGCTGAAGTGAATGGTTCTTAAAAATTCTAAAAATGAGTGGCAGCTAAGATTGCAGAGCAGAAGTATAAGCTTCTACCATGAAGCCAATATGATAGGTGGTGTAGGATATGCCAATGAAGTTGTGGCATTGAGCCCTAGTGTACATCTACCTGATTCGTAATCATTCTACTGACTTTCGTTCCCAATTTGCCTTTGGAGGAACTGATTACATTTCTGCACAAGAGTAGCTTGTGACAGGACATTGAAGTTCAACAATAGCCGTTCTCCAGTAGATTGCATCTTTTTCCCTGCCGACCGAACTTATACAAGAATTTGTAAATATAATGATGTGGTGGTGTACCCCTTGTTGGGGGTAAGCCACAAGTAATGAAATGATTTGGTTACTTCAGTAATAAATATAATAGTGGACTGTAATTGTATTTTTATATTTTTTTCACACATTTCTAATGTTTGATTTGAAGAGTCTCATATTGAGGCGAAAGCTCTAGAAATAAAAGGCAAGGATGAGGTTATTGCTGCAAAGGAGAAGATAATCAACGAAAAATCAAACAGCATTACATCATTGCAGAATGAAATTGGTTCTCTGCAAGTGAGGCATTAAAATCCCCTGAACTCAGTAGTTATATTCTTTTTCTTGCTAGTGAATATTTTTGTTTGTTAGAAAAAGGGAACATTAGCTACTGAGGAACAGGTGGAGAAGGCATATGCACGAGCTGGACTATTGGAAAATCAGCTGGAGAAACTCAAAACACACATTGAAGTGAAAAATAAGGAAAAGGAAGTATTCAATGCCCGAGCAGAGGAAGCTGTAAAGAAGAAGGTTGAATTAAAAACTAAAGTTGAAAGTGTAAGTTGTTTCTTTGTCTAATGTGCTCGTAAATTAGTTTACACTCATAACAATGGCCTCAAGTTTCATAACTTTTGTCTTTTAATAGTAGTCTGAAATGATGATATATCTCTTGACTATTTCTCCTTCTCTGATTTATTGTGATTTGGTCCTTGTTTATTAATGATTTTTTTTTTTTTTTTTTTTTTTTTTTTTGGGGTAGGTTTATTGAAGCCTGTTTTGTGAGTTGGTTAGGAAACCTAATGGAACTAATATTAGTGGTAGACCTAGGGTAGAGGATGGCCTAAAATCACATGGGATTAGGTAAATGGAGAGGTTTTAAGCATTGGTAGACTGGTAGTTTTAACTCTGGAGATGGCTGTTGATAGAGTTACATCAGAGGTGGAAGAAGACTATACATTTATCCGATTCCTTATGAGGATGAGATGATCTATTTTTTTTTTCGGTGTTCATGTTACTTTTATATGCTTACTGTTTATTAAATTGAAAAGTCTTCTACATCCTAATCATCATGAGGTAGTACATGTGGTAATGCACAAGGACATGATTTATTCGGTATGCAGTAAAAAAGAGATGATTCTGCTGAAATTTGTCAAAAGATGCTATAAGTAACATGACATATTGACAAGATTATATTTTTATGATTGAATATGATGATGTTCCAGGGCTAAGTCTAATTTTTTGTTTTATATACACCCTTCACTGTCTGTGGAAAATGGAACAAAAAAACCTTTCCTTCTCTGTATTTGTACTTCAATCTAACTTTCATTTCATGTTTGTGCATTGGTTGCTTCCGTTCTGTTTGCAGCTTCAAAAGGTCGTTGATGAACAGAAAACAAAGTTACGTAAAACTGAACGAGCTCTTCAAGTTGCTGAGGTATGCTACTAATGATTCAAATACTTGTTAAATTTGTTTAAAAATTGGTTGGGATAATTAATTCTTTTCTTTAAAAATTCCATGCAGGAAGAATTGATGAAGGCGAAGTCTGTATATGCGTCCAAAACTAAAGAGTTGATGGAGGTAGCTTTCAGTGGTTTTTTTTATGTTTCCTACCACCTTTTTCTTTGATTTTTTCATACCAGTTCAGTTTTTGAGTCTCATTTGACTTCCTTATTGATTATATCATATGTTCTATTGCATTTCATGATACTTCTGTTGCGTTGTGTATAGAATTTTGCCTTAATCTATTGGTTTGACCTATCAAACACAATTAAAGATACTCTATTTCCACTGTAGTTCTTCAGTACACAGTGATTGATCCATTCCTTCAACATGGCTATAAAGCTTATTAACTCCATCTAGGTTCTATACAAACTATTCATTTAAGGCCAGAGAATATGATATAAATTGTAGACATGATTCAGTTGCATGCCAATTCTCTCGCTGTCATCCTTTTCTCTTGGTTCATCAAAGTCTTGGTTCAGTACACAGTGATTGATCCATTCCTTCAACATGGCTATAAAGCTTATTAACTCCATCTAGGTTCTATACAAACTATTCATTAAGGCCAGAGAATATGATATAAATTGTAGACATGATTCAGTTGCATGTCAATTCTCTCGCTGTCATCCTTTTCTCTTGGTTCATCAAAGTCCTGAATAACTAATTATTCATCTTCAATTTTTTGTATAATGGAAATGTTGAAACTCTTTTTGAGTTCATGTTTATTTTGAATAACCTTTTCACTACGCTCATTTTGTTGATGAAGTGTGACTTGGCACTTAGTTTCATATTAAACATGACATACCTGGTCTAATTGCTCTTTTACACACACACACACACACACACACACACACACACATATATTCTATCTCAGTTTTGTCATTTCACATCATTTTTCTGGTATATAAGCTAAACAGTTTTTCTTATCTTCTAATCTCGCTTTGTTGTATTAGTGACTAACTATAATCACCTTACGCCATGAAAGAGTGAGGGGTCCAGAGGGGAACTTAGTGGTTTTAATATTCACTGATTTTTTTTTTTTTTTCCCTCTATGGTATTTTCCTTCCATATGTTTTTATGCTGATCAAAACTGCATTTAGCCTATGTTTGAGCCTCGTTCTTTAAAAAATCAATTTCCCCCAAATTTATTTTTGACCACACATTCTCTCAATAAAATAATTTTACACGTACACCCAAGACTTATACCCAGTTTTTAACCACGCACGCTAAAAAAACCACTATCACAAAATCGATTCTCCCAAAATAGGGTTCAAACAAACCCTTAATAAATCATAAATTGAAACCTGTTCTTTCCCACATAGAATCAAACTGGATTTTTGTTTATATGGATTAGGATAATACATTCTATCAATAGTACATTTGATGGGAACTTGCTGCAATTCTACCTTGTCAATCAATTCGTGAATTGGGCAAAAAGTTGGTAACGAAATCCAATCTAAATAATAAGTCGCCGAATCCACCTTCAAATCACGACGACTATATGATGTTTTGTTACTTCTGTAAATAATTCATGCCATCAGTTTACTTGGTTCTTCAAGTAAACTATACGTGAATTCTTAGAAGGGAATCCAGGAAACGTAGTTACAGTAATTTGGTATGTAGAGTCAAAGGAAAATAATTTTCTGAAATCAAGGAGTTACATTCCAAAAAATTTAAGTGCATGATTGAAATACATTCAAACTTATGGAAAACGTAATGGAACTATAGAGTTGAATGTGGAGATTCTATTTTTGCTTCTAGCTTCTTTATAATAAAGTCTATGGCCCCAGTTGTCATTGGGTCTTGTGAAAACCTACCAAGTATTTGCCTGTCGAAATTCAGCTGTAAACTATCAGAAATTTTTCGGTAGTTGAAGAGCTTCCTTCCACATTTTTTGCTTTTCTTCTTCAATGCTCATATGGATTTTATGGATATGTTTGCTCTTCTTCTTGTTTACTTTTTCTTTATCTGCACGAACACCCCCCCCCCCCCCCCCCCGTCCTTTATACATACACACACATACTAAATGTTTTCAGCCAAAGTACTTCCTTGCTGTAGCTGGTTAACATATTTTACAGTGATGCATAATTTGTCCTGATCTTCTCTTTGGCCTCCATTTGGTGTCTGAGTTTTCTTCCACACATTTGCTCAAATTTGATTCCCTTTGATGAGCTATCTGTGAAGAACACTTTTGCTTCTCTTTTTGGGTGTAATGTGACCTTATTTAATTTTATGATATATAATTAGGTTCATGGTGCATGGCTTCCACCTTGGCTTGCTGTTCATTTTATTCATTACCAGGTAGTGTTTCCTGTTCTTTTGCTCCTCGTATATTAGCTGACTATTCTTGTGAGTTTTGACTAATTTGTTATTTGCAGTCACTTCTGGAGAAGAACTGGAATGTACACGGAAAACCTGCCTTGGAGATGGCAATACAGAAGGCAAGTGTCTAAGTTGCATTGAGTACATTTAACTTCCTCTTAGACACTGTTTGTGAAGGAATTATGAAATATTATATGCTCGCCTTCAGAGTTCATTTTTCAGTAGCCTCTATCTACCTATTTTTCAGGCAATTGAGAAGAAGGCACAACTTGGGGAATGGGCTGCACCACATGTTGAAACCATGAAAACTGTAAGTCAACTTGCATAAGCAAGGCTAAGCCTAAGATGAGTGTTTGTTTTGCTCTAATCAATGTAAATGCAGAAAACAGGGATTGTGGCATGCTTTCGTAGTCAACTTGCTTCTTTCAATTGATTGTCGTACATTTTCTTTATCTCTGACATAAATTTTGTTGCGTTTCTACTGATCTAACATAAGATTAAGAGACTTGTATTAGTTGGTTGCATCGCAAGTGGGAGCAGCACTAATTTTTTTTCAATAGACACCATTAATGCTTTTGTGAATAGTTTCCATTATTGCTGTGGCTTTGAATTTTTCTGTGCTGACTTATTTCTTCCATCCTGTATGAAGAAATGGATCCCTGCCATCAAGGAACAGTGGATAGTGGTAAAAACTAATGCTGAACCACATGTGCAAATGCTAACTACAAAAACTCTTGAGATATATGAGGTATCAAAGAACACTGTGACTCCGCATATCATCCGAGTTCAGGAAATTGCTGATCCTTATTTTCAAGTGAGATATCCATCTTCTCAACCTTATTTGTTTTCTCTCTCTTCGCCATCTGAATTAAATTTAATTAAACTGCAGGAGTTGAAGAAATTTAGCAAACCATATATCGATCAGGTTGCCACTGCAACAAGACGTCATATTCATAAAATCCGGACTACTTTAACACCCTATACAAAGGAGGCAGTTCATGCTTACGGAAAGTTCCTTGAGTCTGCAACAGTGTACCACCATCAGGTATGATAATGCTATATACATTCTCCACTGTTTTAACTTTTTTATTGGTGCACTTTTACAGTTTGCTTTATATTCAACATGTTTAAATGAGCATTACCTTTTCTGTACCCAATTGATATTATAATTTGACTTGGGTCTGCACTCTCCGACTCACTTGCATGCATCACACACTACACCTACAAGAATTAGCCTTTAAGATCCGAATACTGTAGTTCAAATGTGATTTTTTGGTGGAAAGATGGAGATTACATTGAGACTTGTTCTTCTTTTATAGAATTTTAATAGCTTATCTCACTGTGTGGAGAAATGATCCTTGCACTTTTTGCTGCACACTGTTAGTGACTTCTAGAAGTTGTAAAAAGTCATCAAATCCCACTAAACAGGAAAGTCACCACCAGATGTATGCCACTATTGTAGCCAAACTTCACAAAGACCATCTCTGGGTCATATTGATTTATTTTAATTTAATTTCTTATAATGTGTGAAGGTTCAAGACACCGTGCATGAAAAACTGAAGAGTCACGAGCTTACAAAACCTCTTGCAACAAGAGAACTTGTTTGGTTTGTTGTAAGTTTTGCTAATCTTTCTTTGGCCATGTCTCCAATTTTTCAATGTCAATATCCATGTATCAGTTAGGCTGCAACTGACTTTTTATGTGGCAGGCTTCTGCTGTGCTGGCTTTGCCCATCATCATTCTGTTCAAAATATGTTCAGGTGTCTTCTGGTTAGTTGTTTAAGTTGCATACTTGTTGACCTTCGATTATTTTTTAAAGGGCTATCTTTTGGTTGGGAATCAAACATTTTATCTACATATTGCAGTAAAAAGGCAAAAAAGCCCATTAGGAATGGCAACTCTCACCATTCACGTCGGAAGGGAAAACGTGGACATGCAGACAAGTAAAGTTGGGAAATGTATTGCAGTACTATGATTCGAGGTGTGCTATTAAACCTCTTCAGAAAACTTGTTATTGTTGGGATCATTTGCATGTTGTTATGATATACTCAGGAGTGGGCACGGTGTTCCGAAAGAAGCGGAACCGAACCAAGTTCCAATGATAATCTTAGTAATGGAACCATTGGTTCCATATTTGTCATTTGACTACGGAACCAAACCAATGGTTCCGGTTCAATTCTTTACATTGAAAATGTTAAAATAAAATGTAGGAGTTGGCACGGTCCGGTTCTGAAAGGAACCGAATCGAACCAAGTACCAATGAGAATCTGAGTAATGGAACCATTGGTTCCATATTTGACCATGGAACCTAACAGGAACCGAACCTTTACATTGAAAGTGTTAAAATAAAATGTTCATTAGTAAAGATTAAAAATTTCTTGTGACACTACTTTTTAATAAACTAGTGGAGACTTGTACATTGTACGAGAATTGTTTTATAGTCGAATTTATCAGCGTTACTTCAATATAATTTTAAGAGGAATTTTGCAAAATTAGTTTATTTTAAAAGCATTTAAAATAAAAAATTGCGTTATAATAATTAGCTACAACCAATATATTATGCCCTCGAGGCCAATCCAATGCTTTCATAGTGCCCTGGTATTCATCTTTAACCTATTCAAAACTATTAATTTTGAATAAGATCATTCAAATTTGGTCACTACTCCAAGTTTTCATCCATCTGGAATAAAATGCCAAAAATCAATCACACTACAATTTAGCTGTCAAAGACTTGATTGAATCTTTTTATCAAGCACATAGTCCAAGACATTGAACACCAGTGCGACTGACAAAGCCATGCAGCATGTGTAGGTTGATAAATCCAGGACCAGTACCGTAATAGAGCCGCTAAACTTAAAAAGTTCTAATGCAAGATTTAAAGCAGATCATATCAAGACAATTAATAATATAATACCAAAAATAGGAATTCCTATGTTGAACAAGTAATTCCAAAAAATAATTTTTTTCCATTTTTTAAAAAAAGTTGGACATTGAGTCCCTATTAGATCCCCATCATTCAAAAAAACATTTTTTAAAACTTATTTTCAATATCCCATTCTACCAATAAAATAATACACATAAACCCCAAAATTCCTTACTTTCTAAAATAATCTACACGTAATCTGTATCTAACGAAGTTTATATCTTCGACTCACAAATGAGCAGCTGACAAGAAAGAAAAAAAAATTCATTTCCTCCAATTTTAGATAATTAACAATGCAAAACCAGTTAAATGTGAACCTCTGCCATCAAGTGAATAGTAGTAGTCTCATCCTCTCTTTTAATAGCACAAAACACACACATGGTTGGATCAAAACTGAAACAGAAATTACCACTGTAAACCTCAAATTTCATAATTGACATATGAAAATCTTACAAACCACTCACCTTAACTTCAGCCCTCGCTCTCTCTCTTTTCTTATCTAAAGCAAGGAACAACTTATATTTCACACATTCAATATTTCACTCGCAAATGGCATTGACACTCGAAAAAACTAATAACACGAGGTTGATTCATAGACCTTATGCAACTGAATACTGTGAACAATTAAAATGAATAATTAACTAAAAAAATGTATGACCATCACAAAACATCATTAACCCAAAAGAAAAAAATTCTTCTTCTTGACCATCACAAAACAACAGTAACCCAGAAGAAAAAACTTCTTCACCTTGTGCACTTTGATGAAAGAATTGACTGTAATGCAAGTTGCTCTTAAGGCTGCAAGGATGACTATGTAGAGGCAAGAGTTGATGTAGAAGTGTTTGTTGCCTCAATAGGTTGATCATTAGATTAATAGTTTGCTATATAGCAAGATCTTTATATACACATAGAATCTGTAGCAGAAGAACATGTTGATAGTCAAATTGCAATCTGTACGAACAATATGCAATTTTTTCTAGGGAAAATGTTCGAAGATAGGAGAATTCTCTAAACACAAGGCCAAAAATAAAATGATCACACTTTTGGAGTATATTCATGTATATTAATGTCCAAAGATTTCGCAGTCAAGTGGAGGCTAATTAGATTGTAATATTGTCATTGGAATTTCACACCACAATAGAATAAAGAGTAATTATTTAGTGGTCATACGGTGAGAACAGACCTAATATTGATTGTTAGGACCCAAAATTTCCCTACTTTGGACCTACAAGAGGAAAACCAGGTCAATATACAAAAGCAAGGATTGCTAGCAACAAATTTTGATTTCCAAATTGTACAACTATGTGCCCAACATTCATTTCAACCTTCTGGGAACAAAAAATACATAAAGATTAGTGCAGTTTTATTGCATATTAACTGAAAGATCTACAATTGAGCTGAAATCTTACTTCAAAAGCAATGTGATATAATAACAAAAGCCGCATTCATTTTACGCTCTTCAAACCCAAACCCAGGACACTCAACAAATATTCACTAAAATATATAAAAAGTTCTAAATGTGTAATGTTCTTTGATCATGCAAAATACATTTGGGCAAAGGGGCTTACTTTGCTTTATCTAATGGAATATCCCTTAGCCATTCCAGATCAATAATTTCATAGTCTCTAACAAGGTGATTGAGTAGGTCCAGCACAATTTTTCAAATGATTATAAACTATGTAAAGGAATTTCATCATGTCTAACTATTATGTGCCATCATGTCTAACTATTATGTGCCAACTGAATGGGAAGAATCTTGGTGAGTCTAAAAAAAAAATAATGTGAGGATGAAGTAAAGGCAATGAACACGTAATTCATTATTCTCTAAAAGAAGACAACAAAAAGATAGATACACAAATATAAAGCCATCAGACTTCTGCACTCAAGTTTATCAATAACCTTTTCATTTCTAAAATGCAATAATCAATGTACATTTTAGGGGATAAAATATTAACTTATGGATGCTTGCATGATATGGGAAGTAAGTAATGAAGTGAAAACTCTCCTTACAGTTACATGACTATTATTTTATTTTATTTTTTTGAAAAAAAGGTTTCTTGACAAAACTTAATTTCTTCAAGACAGCCTGAATATTGGATGTATAAATTTACAAGGAGTGACTGCAACAATGTCTATCCCTTCGAAGACACGTAAGGTTGCTTCGAGGTTCCCTTTCTAAAACTTGTACCATCCTAACAATGCTCTGGCTTTCTGGAATATGACGACTTCTTAGTCATGGTTATAGTAAATAAAAAAGCTACTATTTTGTTGAACCACAACCTATTAGGGCATGTTTACTTTCGCTTAAAGTTAATCTTACTTTTACGTTACTTCTCAGGCATTATTTTCAAAATTATATTTTTGATGCTTTTTCTAGTAAAGTGACTAAGTTTGAACTTAATTTCTAGATAAGCAAGTTTTAAGCAAAGTAAAATATGCTCTTAATCAAAGACCAAGCATAACCATGATACAAGTATCTTTAACTTTGATGATAGAATGAATTAGTGGATAGCATCATTACATACATGGATAAGAAAGTAAGCAAAATGAAATCCAAATAAGTGAAAATTCAACCAAAGAAACGTCAAAGGTATGTTGGCATGAGAAGAATTAGAAAAACAATGAATATTGATCAATAATAATGAGGATCACATATGTAACTCTATCATTACGGGTTTAAAATTTAAGTGAAGCCCAAACTTTTCAATCAAACAATCAACTCTTACGGCATTCTACAAGTTATGAGGGAAGATGGGAGAGATAGGAATTGGTGAACTAGGGGCCGCGTATCCAACACCAACATGGGTTTTTGGCATAACTCTAATAAATCGATGGTGACCATCCTAACCATCCTACTCCTGGATAAATTAAGTGTCACGTGAGTAAAAGTGTCTTGAAGATAATATGGCATAAAAATATAAAATGTAACCGCAAAAAGGGACTTCCTAAGCAAACATGAAACTTATGGTTTGACCAATTGGTGACTACAACTTAAACTTATGTGAATATCTATCAGGTAAAGAATATAGAATAAGTCATGGAATTTGTAATAAAGCATTAAAGAATTAACTGTGCCCATAGAACATAACTTTGGAAAGATTCAATTGCACAAATCTGCGAATCTTTTGGTTTAATTCCAGCAACAAATGAAACCAAAAGCTGCTTCTATGAGAGGAGTAACATGAATTGCAGTACCACGCCTTAAATTGCTAATGTGCTTCCACATGTTTGATGAATGTTTTACATATAAAATAAGATGTATTCAAACTACTAGCAACTCTAAAATGAATTATTGAAATAGAAGTTGCCTACTTTTTAAATCTGTATAGGTGTTTTTACTCGCTTATTCAAGCTTTGAAAATAACCTAATTTTTTTAAATAAATAAAAAAATTAATAAACCCCAGGTGATGATTGTGGGCAACAATCCCAAAAAGGGAAACATAAAAATAACAGATAGCATTCTTGCCTCACCAACCCATGTGGAAAGTAGAAAGATGAAAAAATGAGGTTATAAACCAGAAGTTTTTATTTTGTTATAATGATTGCAACCGATTCATAATAATTGTAAAATAGATCAATAAAAAATGAAATTGTGTCTATTTTCATTTTGATAGCTCATTTGAAGAATAAGAATAAATAACCTAGCTTGTTATCCACTCTCCTCATAGTATTGCTATTTTGAAAGTTTCCAGAAACTAACACAAATAAAGCTCACATGCAGGGAACAAACAATAGAAAAGAACTGGGGACTTGGAGCAAATAGACAAGCTAGAACAATTCATATTCATGAGAAGCTAATAATAATAATGAGCAAACAAAATTTTCCTGAGAACTTCTAAGGATTAAGCTGAAAATAGGACACACTCGTCAGTAAAGCCAAGAGCTATAAATTATGATATAAACAGAATATCTAATTGTGCATAATAGTCAAGAAACTCATATATTGCAGCAAATTTCTCTAGATTGTTTGATAAGACATCTATTTTAATGAACATTTGGGAAGTTGTGAAATATTCAATAGGGCTTATCTATCGAACATATAAAAGTTAAGCTCATCAAATTTTCTTTACCTTCTTGGTCCCAACTCTATCACGTTGTTTGATATGATGCTCTAACTCCTCCTCTCACTGGTCACACAATATTTCTTCCTCCGATTGCAGCCGAATGAAGTAGCATAAATGTTATTGAACTATGGAGATAACAGCAAGGAAAAAGAACAATAGAAAGGACATGGCATCAGAGAAATAAAAAGGAGAAAAAATCATAAAGTACATTCTATACCACGGATAATAAATGCAGTGCACCATGTTAGGACGAACAATGCAATGGATCCTTCAAAAATGGAAGTACCTTTTAGAGAATGCCATGGGTTATCTGTCTGATAATTTACATGGATAAACCCAACGACTACATTTGAAAGAAAGAATCTTAATATTAAACCAAATCTGAACGTCAAAAGATGAGTCAAAATCAATTAAAATCAAACCATAAGAGACACATATCGTGATACTGGCATTTTCTAAGCAGAGAATCTAATAGCTTCAAACAAATTGGATCATCGTCACAGCAAGAATGCGCAGACCAACTGGAAATTTGTCATAATTTCCATTTTCAGCCCTAATCCCCTCCATAGTCATCTTTAGAACCCAAATCAAAAAACCTAAAACAGGGATCAAAAAGTCAAAAGTTGGAGTCTTTCACTCTACAAGTGTTAGAAATCTAAGAAAGTATTTTTAATATCAAAGAATTGATAGTAGAAAAGAAAAGGGAACCTCTAAAACATTGACGATTGTGTGTTGCGACTGGTGGGGAGTTGACCGTGTGGAGAAGCGCTGGTGGCCCATGGCCTGTGTCGTGAAGAGATGTGATAACTGATAGTAGATTGACTGGCGATGGCGCCTCCAGGAGACAACTCGGATTTGTCTCTCACGAAGATGAAAGGAATTACGACTATGTTATGCCTCTTTAGAGATTAAGAAAACTGAAACAAGTATACACAACAACAGGAAGACGAAGATGTGAAGATTTGAATTGCAGATACTTTGAAAAACATTTAGCAATTTTGGAAGAGAACGAAAGCAATTAGGGACTATGATGAAGTTTTGGTCCAAGAGAGAATGGAAGAAAATAGGGAGATTGCCGACCTGATGACAATTACAGGAATTTTGTGTGAAGATATAGATAGATAAAAGCGCGTTAATATTGGGAAACTGGTTTATGAATGAATAGTATAAGAGGGACAAGTGTGAACCGAAGGTTATTTAGATGAATAGTATCATCCATCCTTTCTTTTAAGGTAATAGGGATATAGAAGGATTGCACATAGTTTACAAGGATTAAAAGAAAAACAAAAAAATCATGTATACAAATTTGAATTGATCATATGTATACAATGTCCCACTGTTCCTTGAAGTTGCAAATGTTTATTAAAGTAGTGCCATTGCCTAACGAAAGTAACACAGTAACTGGGTCTAAATTCAAAACAATAAAGTTAACTAAATCTCTAAATCCTATATAGCAATAATATTAACAATCTACTATATCAAAATTAAACTTGAGAATAAAATTGACAATATACTATAACAAAATTAAACTTAAGAACTCTTCAATTAATATCTTCCGAGTTATGTGCATCAATCATTTTAAAGAGTCAGTCCATCCCTTACATCGATCCTGTATCACAAAAGGTAAAGTTAATATATGGAAAAAAAATTACATGTGATAAATTACGTTATGAAATATAATTATAGCTATTCTTAAATTTAGTTTAGATCTCAATCAAGTTCCACGACCATAGAATCATCCTTTGTGTGATTGCATTTCTTAAGAAGCTCTACATTATATTGAGAATTACAAAATTTAAATTAAAATAAGCATAAATAAAACCAAATTTACAATTTCATAAGATAGTAGTGAAAAAATTATTCTATTTACTAGTTTCCAAGTGAACCAATTCTTCATGGAACTCTGTTTCTTCAATGCCCACTCCATATAGTTGATCTTCCAAAAGTGTAGAACGTAGCCAGTTTTGTGTACATATTGAAGCCTCAACTGTTTTAGGTGTTAAAGAACTTCTAAATGAATTAAGAATCCGCCCTCCAGTACTAAATGCCGACTCTGAAGCAACAATAGAAACAAGAATTGCAAGTATGCCCCTTGCAATCTTGGACAAAATTACATATCTTGGACAACTTAGATTTTGTAAACAAAACAGAAAATCTAGTTTTGACATTTTCCGCGTTTTCTTTACAAATCCGAAAACGTGTGTTTTCACCTTTTTTTTTTTAAATTCAGCAAACACCATTTTTTTTCCCTTTTACAAATTATCATTTCTAATATTATTTATAACTAAAATTTATTTCTAGTAACTCAAAAAAGAAGTTATTTCTAGTATTATTTACAAATTATAATTCATAGTATTATTTGTAGCTAAATTTTTTTCTTTTACAAATTATCATTTCTAGTATTATTTCTAGCTAAAATTTATTTTCTCAAAATTCTCGAAGTTAGCTAAGTAAGAACAGTTTTCCTCATTCAAAAACCCTCCAAATACAAAATATTTTTTATTTTATTATAAAGACTGTATAGTAATAAATTTTAAAAAACTCTCCTTTTACCTTTTTAAAATAAAGAATGGATTTGACTCTTCAAATTTAGAAAATTGAAACTCATAATAGCTAAGCAAAATATCATTTTTTGTGATCAAGAAGGTTGTCCTAATTCACAAAATATCATTTTATAAATTTATTCGCAAGCAATATAGTTACAAGTACACAAAAAAGTTTTCTGCAAAATTTCAAACATAACGTGTTTTCTAGCTTTCTATTTTCGAAAACAGTTTTCAGAAATAACGAACTAAAAGCGTTTTCAGCAATTTTGAAAACAACATTAAAAATAGAAAACATTTTCGAAACATAAAGAGAACGTAGCCTTAATTTTCACCAAGTCAAAATATCAAAACTTGAATTAGTAGTCTTCAGTGGGTTCCATTAGGTATCTCTGAATCTTTTCTTTTCCTTGCAAATCATTGCTAATTTTTTTTATACCCAACATCAAAATTATTGGACTCATCCCAATCATCAGTTGTAGTCTTGTAGAAGCCTTCACTACGTTATCATTAAAGTCACAAGTACCTCCATCTTTATCACTGTCATTAGATGCATAATACCATCCCTTATACTAATGATTATACAACTCATATAATAAATTCTTGATTTCATCTTTTGTCGATTCAACCAAACTACTATCCTACAAGCGACCAATACAATAACCAACAAACTCCAACTTGTACCGAGGATCAAGCACAACAGCTATGATCAGTATCTTGTTCATTTTCTCAACACTGCCCCAATACTCGTCAAATTTACTTTTCATATTTTTTGTCATATCACTTAATAAAGAATCTTGCCTCACTCAATGTTTTCAACAAATGTCGAATATTACAAATGTAACGACCCGCAGTCTCACCGGCCTCAGGTTTCACGGTTTCACTGGACATCGCACTCATGGACTTTCCACTCCCCCCGGGATCTTCTAGCAGTGGATTTTTACCTTCCGCAGGATTCGAACCATGTACCTAGGGGTTAAGTACAATGATTCTTAGAATCCTCCTACCATTAGACCAATCCTGCGAATATTACAAATGTAATGACCCGCAGTCTCACCGGCCTCAGGTTTCACGGTTTCACTGGGCATCACACTCATGGACTTTCCACTCCCCCTGGGATCTTCTGGCAGTTGATTTTTGCCTTCCTCAGATTTCGAACCATGTACCTAGAGGTTAAGTACAATGATTCTTAGAATCCTGCTACCATTTGACCAATCCAGCATCGTGCAAGGTTTTTTGTAACGACCTGCAGTCTCACCGGCCTCGGGTTGCACGGTTTCACTGGACATCGCACTCATGGACTTTCCACTCCCCCCAGGGATCTTCTAGAAGTGGATTTTTGCCTTCAGCAGGATTCGAACCATATACCTAGGGGTTAAGTAAAATGATTCTTAGAATTCTGCTACCATTAGACCACGTAGTCTCATCGGTCTCGGGTTGCACGGTCTCACTGGGCATCGCACTCATGAACTTTCTACTCCTCCAGGGATCTTCTGACATTGGATTTTTGCCTTTCGCAGGATTCGAACCATGTACCTAGGGGTTAAGTACAATGATTCTTATTATCCTGCTACCATTTTGGAAATGGTAGCAGGATAATAAGAATCATTGTACTTAACCCCTAGGTACATGGTTCGCATGATTGGTCTAATGGTAGCAGGATTCTAAGAATCATTGTACATAACCCCTAGCTACATGGTTCGAATCCTGCGGAATGAGAAAAATCCACTGCAAGAAGAGCCCTGGGGGGAGTGAAAAGTCCATGAGTGCAATTCCCAGCGAGACCGTGCAACTCGAGGCCTGAGAGATTGCGGGTCGTTACAACAAACTTCTTTAAAGTATAAATTCGAGGTCACATTCATTGATGAACTGAATTTTAAAGTGGTTTCGTAAAAGATTTTCAAAAACATAACAAACCTCCTACCTTTTTCCCAATCTTCGCAGGTGGACCGTCTCTTTCCTTCCCATTCTTACGCTCATCAAAATATTTGCAATAAAAACCATCTACTGCCATACGATCAAATGCTTTCCCAAATTTCAGCGCACTATCCAACATCAAGTATGTTGCATTCCACCTAGTAGGTACATCTAACATAGCCATTTTTTTTCATTCATTTTCTCCGTTTCTATACAAAACTTGAATTTTGTTATTCTCGAAGCGGATGATCGAAAATATTTCACAGCATTCCTAGTACTTGCTATTACCACATTAAACTCTTTCAACCTATCATTTACTATTAAATTCACTATATGTGCACAACATCATACATGCATAAAAGAACCATCCAAGACCATCCCATCAACCTTTCAATTCTTTAGTACCTTTTTCATATAGGTAATAGCCCCATCGTTTGCACTTGCATTATCAATAGTTATCGTGGACACGTGCTCTATTCCCAGTCAAGCAAACAACTTTCAATAAGTTTTCCTATTGTTTCCCGTTTATGATTTGGAACCATTGAAAAATTCAATATCCTCTTATGCAACATCCATTTTTTTTCAATAAATGAGTCATGATAACCATGTAACTAATGTTTTGTATTGATGTCCAGCAATCTATCGTAAGGCACATCTTTTGCTTGTTAGAAATAAGTTTACCTTTCAATAATTCTTTCTCCTCATTGTAAAGTTTCAATATATGCCTTATAACTGTTCTATGAGATGGAATATCAAACTTAGGGCAAGCATATCCCATGAATCTTCTAAACCCGACACCATCAACAAAGCTAAATGGCAATTCATCTACAATAATCATTTTCACCATTGCCCTCCTACAGTCCTACTTGCTTCTTTGTTAAACGCAATAGTAGTAATATTGACACCACCACCGTCACCACCATTAGTGTCATTTAATTGTCTTGTTAGTACCTTTTGTCTTTCATCTATTTGGGTACTCTTATATGCTTGGGAATTTCTAAAGTGTTTCCACAAGGCAGAAGTACCAATCTTAGTGGAATCACAAGCATAAGACTTTGCACAGTAATTACATTTTGCTTTATTTCCTCCTTCTGGCTTAGTAAAATGTGACCATACTTTTGATCTCATAATTTTAGTTTTTTTTAGCCATCTCGATTTTCATCTACAAAGACTTGAAATAACAAATAAGAAAAATCATGAAATTACAACAATCAACATTCTAAGGATAACAACACGACAGATACTAAGACCTAACAAGTTTTCTAGGTTATGAATTCAAATAGGCAGTATACCAATTATTAATAACTAAAAAAAGGCACAATCTTCAAACAATCCTGAAGTAATGATGCACTTTAATGTAACTTTGTAAGCAAACAAATAATTGAAGACCCAAGCAAGTAAATAAACAACCATCTGACCAAAGTTGAATTAAAATAAAAAAATTTTGAACCTTTAATCCAATAATTGAAGACAGAATTCAGAAACCCAACAAAGATCGAAACTGTATTATAAAGAAATAGGGTAAAAATTGCAAATCAGATAATGCAAAAAATACAAAATTACTTGATTATCTTCTATAATCTTCAAAGGTTTAAAGCCGTCTGGCTTGGGAGAAACAATATAATGGGATTCTTCTGAACATTGAACCTCGTTATTTTTTTTGGAAATTGGAATAAGCTTTTACAGCTTTTAGAGTTTTAGTTTATAGAAAGAATTATTTGGGTAAAGCGACTAATTCAGTGATTTGGGAGTTGGGAGTTGATTGAATTTGAATGTTGATATTTTAAATTGACTAGTTTTGGTGCGTGCGTTACATGCATATTGCCAATATTTTCCTATTAAAGAAGCTTCGAATAATGATTTTTTGTTACTCCCTCCGTCCCATAAAGATAGGCTCATTTATATTTTTACACGGATTAAGAAAATATAATTAATATATATTGGAACTATAAATTTGCTTAAATTTTACCTAATATACTCATACATTAAATAATAAGTAGTTCATATGTGTTGATAACACTACATATTAAATATGGATATATTAGAAAATTAAGACATTATAATCTCAATAAGGAAAGTGACCTATAATTTGGGATAAACAAAAAAAGAAAACAGACTTATCTTTGTGGTAGGAGGGAGTATTTCGTAATCTTTTCTTGGTACAATTCTTATTATGAAGTCATTTCTTACAGAGAAATGATAGAGAGTAGGCTTGGAAGGGTAGGTAGATAGAGACAAAATTGAGATTATTTCTTGCACAGTAAAGTTAGTACACGGTCAGTCAAGGAGTTGCCCAAAAAGTTCAATAGTAACAATTTTTGCCCAAATTGAATGTATAGTAGGCCAATTGGAGAGATTCTGGGCAATTGCATTTTCAATCTTTTATATGTAGAAGGATTATAAGAAGGAAATAATCAAAGAAATTAGGAAGAAGAAGGATACTGAGTGTTGTCTGTGGGAAAGAACTTGGAAGGAAAGAAAGAAACTATTAATTACTAATTAGCCTAAATGGGAATTCACATGATATTTTAAAATTTTACCCGAAAGAAAAAAAAAAGATCAACAAATTGGAGAACCAAATTACTGACGGTTTTGATAATCAGGACCCGGGAACCGGACCGGAGCCATTCGATTCTTAATAATAAGTCCCAAAACTATAATTTTCATTGGCCAAACCGGATTTGGACTGACCGGTTCTGAGAAATAATGCCCACTCCTAGATATACTTGTGAACGTGATAAATTGTATATTAATGCATACGTGTATCCTCTTATTAGTTGGACTTCAGTGGCGTGGGTTGTGTAGGAGGGATAAACCTTGCAGATGTGCTAGGCAGGGTTGCACGGACACGAACACGCGACATGGATACGATACGAAATGGACACGTCGACAAACACGTAATTTTTTAAAAAATTAGGACACTACAAGTTGGGGACACATAAATTAATATTTTAATTTATTATTATTTTAGTCTTATATACAATCAACACATTGTATATTTATTGCATCAAAATGAGGATATCAAATAAAAACAAACTTGTAAGTCAGAATTATCATTTATTTTAATTGCACGTGTTTCGCCCCTTCCTCTTTTCATTTTGATGCATATGGTTTAGCTCCAACACGTGTCGAAGAGTGTTCGGAGAGTGTCGGTATCGGACATGTATCGGACAAGACACGCTGACTCCAGACAGAGTGTCGGTGTAACCTAGATGCTAGGACTTACATGTGTACTATAATTACTATTGGATCCTGTTGTCAACATTTTAAGTTGGTTGCAGAAAAGTATTCGACATTCTTTACATAAAGCTGTCACATACTTCTGTAAAAATTAGGCCAACCACTAAGCATCCGTTTGGTAAACCAAATAAACTGGTTTATAAATTACAAATTTTTCCAAACTTTTCAACCACGTACATTTCTCTCGAATTTTCAATCACAATTTTTTACCTAAAAAAATAAATAAATCAGTTTATAAACCACATAGTGTTATCAAACGGAGGCATAAAATACAGGAGGAATGCAAAATAGTTTTTGGAGAGTCCACTTTCAGATTCTTGCATATGGACCCATTCCTTGCAGGCTTCGAGCGTGTAGATGGTATTGGAGCCAAATCTAGGATATGATGGTTTTCAGGAGCCCAATCGATTGGGGGCAGTCATGGAATAGCAAAGGGATTACATCACATCTGCGATATTTGTGATGCCCCATGTTAGTTGTGGAAGAACTAATATTAGCCTTCGTTAAGCTAATTTAATAAAGGGCAAAACATCATTTTCAACCACACAATCAAATGGATCTACTAGTAATATCCACTTAACCATCACTTATTTCTATCTTAAACCATTTATAAGTTCTTCCCAAACGGATGCTTAATTATGTAGGTGTGATGGGCTTCTATAGTATCATTGTTTAGCTATTTTGAAAGAACAAATGTCAGGTAGTGTGTGGAGACCCTGTAGCTATAAAGTGGGACACATTTGGTGCTTCATGAATAGACAGCTTAGATTTTGAATGTAGCTTGAACTACTTGATTAAATTTTACTACTTGAGCCACTCACAACATGAATCATAATGAGAAAAGACGATGAATATTTGAATATCAACCTAACTGAAATTGTCTAAAATGCGCATTTAGATAAATTTTCCAGACAATTTTTTCTTTATTTCATTTTTTAAGATGATGCAGTTGTTGGTAGTTCTGGATTTAAACGAATTGGCAACAAAAATGTATGTAGCATAACTTTTCGATTTTTTTATGTTTTGTCTCAATCACTCTTCAATTCTTCTTTATGTTTTGTTTCGTGTAGATGGATTTGGTCTTTTCCCACTAACGTTTGGGGATTCAAGAGTCGCTCTCTTATGAGTTATGAGTCCTATTGTTGCTGGGAATGTTTTTGCGAATTCCATTTCATTTGTGAGTAAGGTATGGAAATAGAAAATTCTAGTTTTGAAATATTATACTTGTGGGTAGCCTAGGAATTGTGTGTATTATCTGTGATGTAATTTTCTTTTTACTTTTTGCTGTTAAACCTTTATATATATTTCTTGCATGTTTTTGTAGATTTCAATTTCTAAAATTTATATTTATATTGGAGCTCTGAACGAACTCTTTTATGCATTTAAACATCAATAAATTGATAAATGATTTATAAAGATGAATAGTAGTGAAAGTGTGTGTGTAATGAGCAGAGTTGTTGGAAATTGATGTCTGACAAAATTTATAAATTGTTTGAGTTCTTTCAAATGGGGGCTAATTAATTTAAGAAATCTGGAAGTAAAAATGTATGAAATTCCACATTCAAAAATGAAGAGAGCAAAATAATGTTTTAGAGCTTGTTTGGTAAAGTTAAAATTTTATAAATTTTTATCAAATTCACTTTTAATCACACATTTTTTTGGGGTCCATCACTTTTCAAACATATATTTTCTCAAATACTAAAAATTCATTAAAAAATTCTTACACCATGCTGATTCCTAATTGTATTTTGGTTTCGGTTTGCACAAAATTTGTAAATTTTCTTACAAGTATCGATATATTGTTGTACTACCTCTGTCCCATGAAAATAGTTCATTTTTTCTTTTTCGTCTGTTCCAAATTATAGTTCACTTACATTAATAAAAGTGAAGTTAATGTTTTCTTTTCCTAATATGCCCTTAGTGCATTAAATTCAATTAGTATTGAATAAGGGTATAGTAGGAAAGTCATTGCAAAATTTATATTTCCAATCACATTAATTAACATTTCTTAATTTATGTGAAAACTGGTAGGGGACTATTTTCATGTGACGGAGGTAGTATTAATTATCAATCATATTAATCATTTGATGTTGTGATGATAAAAAAAATTGCACAAACATGGGAATATCTAAAGATGCCTCTAAACAACCTTGTAGCATTTCACTATCTACAACGTAATAAGATAAGTGTACGAATAGTAAATAAGCAATAAAGTGATAGAAGCGTCGAATAATTAACTTACTTGTGCTTATAGAAATTAACTTAATCGTGGTTAAAGTGATGAAATACTAGTGGATTGAATTGTTTAGGACACCACTCTTCAAATTGATTTAGTCATGACAAGCAAATTTTTTTATTTGACTAGTGACATACAATTGCATTGCACGTGATCGACCAGTAATTTGTTAATTTTTTATATATTCGAAAATTGTGATTATTAGTTGTTAATAGTTATACAATTATAGTAAATCTTGTAATAAAAGATGGAATAATATGTTATATTATATTGTTAGATACGATTATTGATAATCGTATTAAGATATTCTCTTTTTAGGAACTATATAATAAATTTCAAGAAACTAAATCACCATTGAACAAAATATGATTAGTAAAATCAATAAATAGTGTAAGGGCATGCTTCACATGTTAGTCCAAATCTTTTAAAGTGATTAATGTGGAAGTATTGAAAATGGAAAAGAAACGGAATTTTAAATTTCATGTTGAATAAACTAAATTAATTAATGTTTATAATGTTTCATGATGATGAAAAATATAATATATCCTAATTAATTAACTGTCTCTCATCAAAGGGTAGACTCAAAATTAATTAATGTTTATAATGTTTCGTGATGATGAAAAAATATAATATATCCAAATTAATTAATGAATATTCGACTGTCAATTGAAACTCGTGAAGTTCAAATCCTCTCTTCAGTCCATTTCTTTTTAGCAAGTCAAATGTACAATACACAAGTAATTCTTAAAGGAATCAATCAATGAAGTGGTTTAAGACAATATTTCTTACTCCAGGCTGCCATCTCTCATATTGAAGATTTAAGGTTCTTTCGATTGTTTCAATTGCTTTTTGAGGTGCCAGCGAAAATGGATCTGCAGGAGGAGCAAATAAATGTATTGGAAAATAGACATAAATACCGAGTGGACATCCTTTGCCTTTCATACATATTAATATTAATTTGATACTTCACAAATTCCTCGCCAAGCAATAGCTAAGACCGTTATAAACACAATATGTGAATTCAAGTTCCTCCATTATTCATCACAAAAACATACGATGCAGCACGTATCATGATCTCAATTTAAACTAATGACCTTAAATGCTGTCGGCTATACAAAATAATGAACGTGAAGCCACTACAACTGATTAATCTCATTCATTCTCATGTTTTAATTAAACCTCGAAGTATAACATCCCAGATATTGATAAATATAATAGTTTAGAAATGCTATAACATCCACAAAGTTGGTGAATTTGGGATCCATATTTACAACCAATAGATGAACCTAGATTACAAAATGAGAACAATCAAGATAACGGAATAACAAAATAAAAATAATAAATAAGAAAAGCACCTTGTTCAACTTTTTGTTTCCCAATTCTTCGAGTGGAATGTAAGCAGTCAAGTTTTTCCTTGTCTATTCTGTTTGAAGAGGAAATCTTTCTTGATATCTAATGCAGTTGCACTCTTACTTAAGCCAAGCACATTTTAAAAATCCCTCGACAAATGTGCTAATCAATGGCGATAACCTCAAAGCAGAAAAGGGAAAAACAGATCAAATTAGTTAACCTATCTCGAAAAAATTGAACTTAACTTCAAAAAAGATAAGCAAATTGAAATGAGCCGCCAAATTTATCAATTAAACCAAATAAATCATCAGTAATGTGACTTATTTTACCATTTTCTACATAGATATGTATGGAGAAATGTTGAAGTCCAAGCTAGTTCTTACTTCTTACTAAAAATATGAAACTTAGAATAAAACAAAATATATAACTCCAGAAAAAACATAGATGGAATAAATTGTCATTACCAGTTGTTCACGTGTCCTAGAAATTAACTCAAGAAGTTAGTACCCCAGACTCAAAGAAAATAAGAATTTAACAGTTACCAGTGCTATGAATTGACCGTACCACACCCAAATTAGCTTTTGAGTAAACTGATTTCTTTTAAGTTCCGATTCTGGTTCTCGAACAATAAGAACATGAACTCACTTGAATTGAAGTTTGCAAAAAGAGAAAAAAGTAAAAGAATACTAAATTAACCCAACAATTTGAGAGGCGGATAGTGTTCAACAAAGGAAATGAATGGGCAGACATTGAGGAATTTTAAAGGCCTTTTTTATTTTGAGCTACTTGTCACGGCCCGGTTTTTTCCTACTCATGTGGCACAGTAAGGTTGTATATTGTCGAAATTTTCGAATGTTGCACTGACACGGTCTATGTACTTGCAGTTATATATCAATAAGCTCATTTCTAGAGTTATATTATACGTGCATTATGGCTTGATGGTCCGTGTGTTGGGGAAGGCTGACCCAATGCTTGCGAGCATCTCAGGTGCTGAACGGCAGATCCGTTTCATATTGCTTCTGATTTATTTAGTAATTAAAGAGCGATTTTGATATCAAAAGATAGAAATAATGATAAGAAAAACTAATATGACTAATTAAGGGACAAATAGGGAATTATGAGATATTGTAGATGGTATTATGGTTTAAAAAAGTTTCTCCATTATAAGCCTTTTTATAATTGGTATAGATAAGTAACGTATAAAATTAAAGTAATTAGGACTAAGATTAAATAGATTTAGAGGAAATTTGAGAGTGAGAAAGTACTAGAATTTTGACTCTACGCAATCATCCATTGTAATTTCTATAATCAAGTTCTCCGCCATATTTGCCCGTGTCGATCACCAATGCCCCTTCAAGATCCGCCACTCTCTAGAGTACAGACTAACCTGTTATAATGTGTGAGTTATCGATATCTCTATGTCAAGGTCGACTCTAAGGATATGTCCAAGGCAACTAACTTAGTAACCAAACTATACAAATAAAGTTTTTTCAACATTTTGTTTTTTTTTTTTTATAGGAATCATAAATACTCAAATTCAATCTCTCTTGGAGAGTCAATGGTGATAAGAATACATTATAAGTAATCGAGTCATTTCTACGTTGCATTTTAGAGTTTAACAAGAAATAAATCAGCGGCATTGGAATCAACAGTACCCTGAACAGTCAGACAACGCGTGAGGTACAACACATGAAAGATCATGAAGTTAAATTCTAAGTTATCACTATTTTGTAGCGTAATTATTATCCATACATAAATCAATTCATAAACACCACAATTTATTAAACCACTTTTTAATCACACATTTTTCGAAATCAATTCATAAAAATCACAATTTATTAAACCACCTTTTAATCACACACATTTTTCGAAACTACTTTTTAACCACATATTTTACCAAAAAATAACAAAAAATCATTTATAAATTGAAAATCCACAGTGAAAAATAGAAAAAAAGGTAATAGGCAGAGATGCAAAATAGCAACAATAATGACATTATTGATATATATCTTTGAGCTCACAGGATGAAGTATATTTATTCCTACTGGATATTGTCTCTTTGCGCAGCAATTTACAAACTGAAGCATAATTTCCTGAGAACCTCAGGTCATTCATACACAGATAGCTACAATTATTTCAAACGAGCTCGGCGAATAAAACTATTAAACAAATACGCAATCAGAAAAAAACAAGGTATGCATTACATAAGAGTAAAGCCTAGAACTTTTAAGAATCACAATAAATGCAAATAGCTTAAGAGTTTGGTAGTTTTTTTTGGGGTTAATTGCACCATATACTACATTTTTAGGACTAAATGCAAAATTACTACACAAGAAAGAAAAACTGAAATAGGTCTTCTACTCTTCTTCCTCCCAAAGGCACTGTAGGAAACACCATCGCTAGAAAATTCAGAGCCTACTTATGACGTTGTCGCTACAACGAAGACGATAACATTGCGACTGCACCCGATAACGATCGTGCAACTAAGCGATTGGTTTGTCTTTTGCTGCAGTGCCTCCGCCAATGGAGATAAATTTTCCAGTTTCATTGACATGTGTGAATTTGCAAGTGATGGGGATATATATTCGATTAGGGATCGAGCAAAAATGTCTGCAATTTTGCGTGGTAGTGGTGGTATCTTCAGGTGGAGGTGATGGTGTTGAGAAGGCCGCAATTGCGACGTAACTATAATTCATTCACTATTCAGGTCCTAATATATATATATATATATATATATATATATATATAAATTAATTAATTAATTAATTAACAATAATCATGAAAAATATGGGCCTGAAATAACACTTTCAGTTCAAAGAATTTTCCCTAAAATAAAGCAACCAGTTACTCCACTTTACCATAAGAGATGGGTCTTTCCAATTAACCACTGTGTGATGAGCTTCATAATGGATTAAACGCAGGAAAAGGACGGAGACCACTAATTAAATCCCTGCTGTCGGAGTCTCATAATCTTGAAATCAAAGATAAACAAGGTCACAAAAATTGCTCAGGATAATAGAACTTCAAGAAGTTTGAGGTCACATTTGATGGTTAGTTTATTGCATTGGAACGAGAAAATCCACATTAACCATCAAGTTACTGAACCTTTATGTTTAGTCATGTATATGTGACCTCAGTAATTGAGAGTCCACCAAGTTGTGCGCTGAACATGAAGGCGGTGTCTTAGATTTTAATTATGTTGGCAGTCAACTGAAGAAATCGGTGTGAGACGAATCTGTGTAGAGATGGTTCACACTGTAAATTTAAGATTATTAACTGAAATCTATATGTATCCTGAGTATTTTTATTTTCTAGTTAATTCGGCTGAAATGAGTCTGGGCGAATATTTATTTTGTATTGTATTTGAGTATGCATGACCTCGTACACTATGATGTATCTGCTTGCCATAGGATCTCCAATTTAGATTGTGCATCTAGTTATGACACGTGTCCTGGATAACTTCACATGTGACCTGGATAACAATACTGAACTAACTTGTTGATTCAGATATTTCACTATCTAAAATGGAACCTGCACTATAGAGGATGTGTAATGCATTATGTTGCTTGCGTTCGAAATTGACATGGACCACAGTACAATGGAAGTAGATGTATTAATGTGTGACATGCAGTACTAATCAGGTGACCTGGTTATGTGACCTCAATTAATTTTAAATGTCATGTGAATTAGTCAATTGAATCGTATTATGTTACAAGTGAGTGATACTATAATGCGAGTAAATCATTCCACGTCAAGTAACATGTTGCCTCGTATCAATATCCTACGCATCAATTTTTTACAAGGTTATCAATTTGAAATGATTGGAAAAAATCTAGTACGTGCATGAATGAGCTGAATGATGGGAAATGGGGGCCTGGTTCATTGAACACGTGACCTAAATTATTTAAAATGTGATCTGGATCATATAACATGTTGACCTTTGTATGGTTACATGTGACCTAAACAATTACTGTTTGATCGGATGTCAGAAAGGCTGTCAATAATGTTATTAAGTGACCTAGGTAATGTATAATGATACCTGGAGTTAAATAACAACCTAGAAAACCTATGGCATTTATATATAAAAAGTGTTGTAATATTGATACTGATTTACTGGAAAAACATGTGGATTATCAATATCAAATAATGACTCTAAACCATTAGATTATCAATATCCAAGGACTGGAAAAACTGAGCTCTACTGGTACAAAAATAAGACTTGAATTAGATCATAGGTGTGAATATGTGACCTGGAATATTAGCATGAATAAATTAACGTGCGACTTGGGTAGTGTGACATGTGATCTGGGTCCTGCAACATGACTGGAAATTGTGACCTGCATTTTATAACATGTGACCTTAATAACTGGACATGTGATCTGGGCCATGTGAGATGTGATCTGGGTAATTCAATACGACTCGAGAAACTGTGGTATGTAACATGTGTTTTGGGTAGATTAAGATGAATGAAAAATGTGGTATATTTATGTAAAACGTAACCTAAATGAAGTCACATACATGAAAATGTGACCTTCATTTTATAACCTGTGACCTGATTAAGAATAACATGTCATATGGTTCCACCTTGCATTATATAAAATGTGGCCTTAATAAAGAACACTCAGCAAATTGTTTTCTCCGTATGCTGAAAGGAATAACCACTTAAATGAAACTCCAATAAATAAGTAAACTTGTTAGATTGTACACAAATGAAAAGAAATGTACTTCACAAAACCAATTCAATTCCAATACAAATCTCGGTTTGCCTATTAAACAAATACGAGCAATATACAAATTAGTGACTGAATAGATAATCACTTGATTCCGATTACAATGCTTCATACCCTATGTCTAGTATGTGATGTCCTCTTTTGAACTTGTCGATGCTTGTATAGTACTTCTAGACCCGATAAAAGGTAGTTTGAGTGACCGTTAGTTTACAACATCACACATATAACACTTTGTCACACTGGTGAACTAAAGTTATGTGTTGAGAAATTTCCCAATCATGGTGAATGGGAAGGAGTAAATGATAGATCTCATAACACTGAATACCCACAAACTTGATGTCATACTAGGAATGGAATGATTATTACGGTATAAGGTTTCAATCAATGGCTACGTTAAGGTGGTATTTAAACCTTCAAATGAAACCCTTTTCGCTTTGTTGAAGTAAAGGTGAAACTTTCTATTTCGATATTATCAGTGATGAAGGCTCGTCAATTGATGAATAAGAGTTATTAGGCCTACCTGGTTGCAATAATTGAAGTGTCTAAGGTGAATACTTCTCTCGAACAAATTTTAGTTATTCGAGAATGACTAAAGATGTTCTCAGAAGATCTTTGTGATTTACCGCCTAAAAGAGAGATTGAATTCGTCATCGATTAAGTGCGCAACTCTAGTATCCAAGGTATAATATCGGATGGCTCCTTCGTAACTTAAAGGAGCTCAAAGTGCAGCTATAGAATCTAATGGACAAATGTTTTGTTTGACCTAGCTTTTTGCCATGGGGTGCTCATGTGCTATACATGAAGAAGAAAGATGGTTTTATGAGACGTTGCATAAACTGTAGAGAACTGAACAAGTGACCAAAAAAATTAAAAATAAATAAATATCCATTGCCAATAATTAAGGACCTGTTTGATCAACTTCAAGGTGCTTGGTATTTTTCTAAAATCGTCCTGCAATCTGGTTACCATCAGTTGAGGATCAAGGAAGAGGACATTCCAAAGATAGCTTTTCGAACCAGATATGGGCACTATGAGTTCTTGGTTATGCCGTTTGGATTAACAAATGCTTCTGCAGCATTTAGGAACTTAATGCATTGGATCTTTAAAGAATATCGGGATCAAATTGCTACCGTTTTCACTAATGACATAGTGATATATTCAAGGTCCGAGTAAGAACATGAAAAGCGTTTGAGAATCATGCTTCAGAAATTTAGAGGAGAGATTTTCTGCTAAGTTAAGAAGAGTAAGTTTTGATTGGATAGAGGGCCATACTTGGGGCATATTGTATCAAGGTAAGGTGTTGAGGTTAACCCAAGAAAAATTGAGTTCAAAACTGGCCTACGCCCTCTAATATTAAGGAAATTAGTAGTTTCCTTGGATTAGCTGGTTACTATCGAAAATTTGTGAAAGGATTTTCCAAGATTGCCTCACCGTTGGCTAAGTTAACCAGAAATGATACAAAATTTCAATGGAGCTCAGATTGAGCAGTGCTTTGAAGAGTGATAGACACGGGGGACAACTGTGATAATTTTAACAATTCCATAGGGTAATGAAAGGTTCGTCATTTACAGAAATGCTTAATTGAAAGGGCTCAGTTGTGTTCTTATGCAATATGAAAAGGTGATGGCCTACGCTTCTAGGCAACTGAGGGAGTAAAGAATTATAAAATTTAAGATTTATTGAGATTGAGAGATTGGTATATATAAGATTTTAGTGATTTATTGATGTAGAAATGTTTGTGTGATATATATGATGGTTATTATACTGTGATCTTAAGGAGATTGATATGATTAAATGTTGAGGTCATATGGTATGGTGATAAGTGGCATGTCACATGATTACCACAAGTTATGGTGAATAGATAGTTAATGAATGTTATGATTGTCCTATGGAAGAATAGTGTGATGATATGTTTGAACTAATTAATTTTATCTTGATCAATGGTTTGTTTATTGTTAAATATGACCTATGGTCAGGAAACTTCAATTGTTTATGATAAGATTTAGTTAAAATTTTGGTGTTGTAGTTGTGATTACTCATTGTTGGTTGTGCATTAGATGTGAGTAGAGCATATTATCCATTTTGAGATCTCTATGGAATATACATAAATTTGGATTGTTTAACTCTAGGATGATCATTAGTGTAACTTTTACTTATTGTGGAGTTGTATCTTTGGGTTAAGTAAACTTGATGAGGAATCCTATATGAGTCACAAAAGTCTTATTCATTGGTGATAGGTCAATGATTTATTTATAAAATACTTGGTTAGAGTATTGTTGTTATGATGAGTTTGAAAGCATGGATTCTTAAATTAGTACCTTGGCTTTAGTTTTAAGATGAGTGTATGATGCTGAATACTTGATTACAATATATAAGTATGGGTTACAGGATTTAAGTTTGATCCTCCGATTTTAAAAGAAATGTCAGCATGTTTAGAAGGGATTTCGGGAAGAAAAGAAGGTTGAGCCTTTTTGTTGGCCCCTTGAGAGGCTAGAAATGATGAATGACCTAATTTATCTGATTGCATTTGCTACCAAAACCATCTGGGATACAAAAGGTGTTTTACGTCTGATTGATGAGGAAGTATTATCCAGACTCATCTTATATTCTCAGCTATGAGTAATTAGATCTTCGTGAGAAATTGATATATGAATAGTCACATGCGAGAACCTTAGAAAAGGCTAACAAGGAACTTAGGAGAAAGAAGGTAAAATTAGTTAAAGCCCTTTGGATGAATCATGCAGTAGAAGAGGCTACATGGAAACGCAAGGACAAAATGCATGCCAAGTATCAACATCTTTTTGGTAACTATTAATTTCGAGGACGAAATTTATTTTTAGGGGGTAAGGAATTGTAATACCACTTTTCGTTTTAAATTTTTTTGAATATCACACAATTTCTAAGTTGATACTATGATGAATTATTTATTTACCAATTATTATTGATAATAATTTGAATTATTTTGCAGTGGAAGGACTTGAATGCCGTCACGATCAATGTGCCAATTAAAAAAAAAGTTTATAAATTGTTACATGCAATTATATGCCTAATTGTTTATTTTAATTTCTAAGTATGTTTATTTCAATTTATTTAAATTTTTAAATGTCCAAAAATACTTTTAATTGAAATTTATGTAAAGTTTAGGGGCAATTGGAGGATAAATAAAAGTTATGGACTTACTTGTACACATGTAGAGAAATGAGGTACCAAATTGTAAATTTCCAAAAGTTTATATTAAAAACCTTGCCTGATCTCTCATCTCACTCCCTCACCGTTCACTCTCGGCTCTCTCACTGTCTCGCCTCTATCTCTCACCCGATCTTCTCAATTCTACGCCACCCACGCCGTCGAGTCACAACCGGCGACACCACCACCTTCCCTCGGCGTAAGCCCTCTCTCTTCTCCTTGCCCACTGTGAGCTCACACCGTGAACACGCACCCGCCCTGCGGTCACTGCCTCACACACTCACGGGTTCACACACACTGATTCACACACACCCAAACACATAAATGGATGGGATTCTATTATTTATGTGGCACATGTGAAATTTCAGATTATGGGTTTGTTTAGATTTTTGAATTTTAAGTTGCTAATTTGAGATGTTGGACATTGTGTGTGTTTGTGTCTATATATATATATATATATATATATATATATATATATATATATATATATATATATATGTGTGTGTGTGTGTGTGTGTGTGTGTGTGTGTGTGTGTGTGTAATGATAATTTGTGGCTTAGTTAACTAGGTTAAAGTTTGAATTATAGTGATAATTTTTCATATTTAGAATTTGTGAAAATTACATTGTTTAAATTGAGTTAATTTAATTAAGTTTCTGTTATTTTTGGGTAAATTTGAAGATTTCGAATTTATGAGATTAGTTAATTGTTTAAATTTTAACTTTTGGATTGGAATTTGTAATTTTTAGATTTAAGAGTTTATTTGGAACTTAAAGTTAGAATTTCAGATTTTTGGAATTTATTTAATGCAGGTTATTTTAATTGATTTTATTTTAAATTGAGACATTAATTATAATCTTACATTCATATGCTTTTTAAGGATTTAAAATGTAATGTTTTGAGAATTGGGAGTATGAAAGGTGTTTTAACTGGTTTTAGGTGCTTTAGTGTTAATGTAAGGTCACATTAGGTTAAACTGAAGTTTTAACTTTAGCTAGAAGTATCTAAAAGTCATATTTATTGAAGTATGTGAATATTTCATATTTGATGGGATTATGAATTAATTAATTGTTTGGTAATGGTTGAGTTATGATATGAAATTTGGGTTTATAAATTATTTGCAGATTTCAAATTTTAGCAATGTTAAATTTAATATTGATCCATAATGGTAAATCTTCATTTTACAACCATATTTCCGAAATTTTTACTATGAATAATTAGAATTTTAATTGAGAAATTTTGTAAAGTTAGGTAATGTAAATTTTGAATTTTAGTTTGAACTAAAAGATGAGTAAAACTTTTCTATTGTGTATTGAATTGATTGTTCATTTCGAATATGGTGTTAAATGTATTAGACATGACTTAAGGTTCCGTTCGGTCTGAATTATATATTAAATTGAAGTTTTGACCTTGGTTAGGAGTTTAAATTTTGGTTTCGAACTAAAGGTTGTATTGTATGAATGGATGAAAATAATTAGGAGAATTGGTACATTGACATCACGGGCATTTGGGACTCTTTCACTTGCAAATCAAGATAACGGTAACTACTAAGGACGTCAGGTAAGTAAACTTCCCCTTCTCTCAGCACAGTTGAATGTTCAATGTGGGATTATGTGCTTAATTGACATTCGTGTTAATTACGGAATTCTAATGCTTTTGGTCTACCATATGCAATTATGTGTATTTAAGGAAATGTTCAAGCATGCACGTTATCATGTCATTGCATCATTAAGCATGCATTGGCATCGAAATGGGGAAGTTAAATGTTTTAATGAAAGGAATGTGTCAAAGTGCAATTTTTGTCAAATGTTATGTATCCCAAGTTTTTCAAGAAAGAATGGGTGTACTTCTATGTCATGAAAGATGCGAGTGGGAAATGGGGCGTGGGGGACCGGCGTACCCGAATGTAATGAGCCACTTTGCGGTGGAATGAAGTAAATGAGCCGCTTTGAGGTGGAAATGTGAAAGTTAATCTGGTTCCAAATAAGAATTTCCCACTGTTATCTGATTGACTAGAAGATACACCAAGTGAGCTCACGATGTAAATGAAGTGAAAGTTTTGAAATGTTAAGTGAAAGTTTGAAAAGTTTGAATATTTTGGAAAGTAAAGTAAACGGGGATACATTTATGGAATTTTTAAAGCATTCACGTCATAAGCATGCATTACATGCATAAAGTTTATTTACTGAGCTTTAGCTCACCCCAATCCCTCCCCAACATTTCAGGCGATGAAAGTTAGGTGATTCGAGGAGAGCATTTGGCGGCTGACTCAGACAGTACCCGTTGTCACCCTTATTTAATAAAGTTAAATTTATTTAAGATATCATTTAAATTATTTCTTATTCATTTTATTGATTATGGTTTTGTTGAAGTTAGCTTCGAATGAAGAATGGTGTCGCATTAATGATTTAACTACTTACTATTTCGTTTGTCAATGTCTATTGTTTTTCAAAATTTTATGTGAGGAGATTGGGAATTGAATGAATTGGTTTTGGCGATGATGAATGTGGTTGAGATGTGGTTGATCTTGTTTAAATTTTTTATGTCGGTTATGTTGTCTCTCTACAAGTTGGTTAAGGCGAATTTATAGAGGAGACTCTGTCGAAATTTCTGTAAAATTTTATAATAGATAAATGAAAATTTTAATGTGTAAATGATTTATTTCCGCATATAATGTGAATGGAAGTTAACACGCCTAGGTTTAAGATTTTGAACTTGGGATGTTACAGATCAAGACCTTGAAGGGGAGAGGAGAATTGAGCCTTCCATGAAAAATGATTTGACGATGTAAGTTTCAGGGTAATTTGAGTGGAGATATTAATATGTTTGACATTGTTGGAGGGAGAAGTGGGCAGTGGGTTAACAACATCACCTTGGAGAGGGTTAGTTTCTTGAGCCAGGTTATCTTCTTGAGACATGGTTGGCCGAAGAAGATGATGACTGATTAAAGGGGACTGGACTTTTTTTCTTGTTTGAAAGATGATATGAAGGTAGAGGCGAGGCTTGGGATCAAGGAATCTCGTTGGAGAATAGGGGCTCTGATACCATATAGGTTTTATGAAAAAAATAATTTTATTCACTTGATCATTGAGCTGTACAAGAGAATTATTTATACAAGGAGCTGTCCTACTGATGCTAGAAGATCTGAAGATTACAACATATATTTAAACTTGAAAACTATAAAATACATATCTATTTAAACTAGGATAATATAAATGAAATCTTCTAATTGAATACAATGACTTAAGATGCAAGCAACTGCTGAGAAGATTTCAGAACTTGGGACGAGCAGTGGTTTGCACCAGTTGGTCCGTTACCTGACTCAGGCTTGGATTCATGGCTTGGTTCGTCATGTGGTCTGATACATATCACACGTCTATTCTTTTATCTTCAAATTTTTTTCTTGTATTATGTGGACATTCGATTCAACATGTTTGTTCTTGCGTGAAAAATAGGATTAGTGGCTAGGGATTTGGCACTTAGGTTGTCACACCACAATACTGGAATAGAGAATAAGGAAAAACTGATTTCTTGAAATAGGCTTGTAATCCAAGGTACCTCTGTAGTTGCCATGGCCAAAGCTCTGTATTCTGATTTAGTGCTTGATCTGATAACGATCTTTTGCTTTTTTGAACACTAGGCGATGAGAGTTTTACCTAAATAGATACAGTAGGCAACAGTAGATTTCCTGTCATCTGGCATGAGGCCAAATCTGCATCATTGAAACCATTAAGATCCAATCTTCCACACCTTTAATCCACAACCTAGGTTCTAGAGTCCCAATGAGGTATCTGAAAACCCGTTTGAGTGCTTGCCAGTGCTCAATCATTGGATATTGCAGAAATTGACTTAGATTATTTACAATGTAGGTTAAATCATTGGATATTGCAGAAATTGACTTAGATTATTTATATCGTACTTCTTCAGTAGATCTTTGATGTATCTAGCTCGAGAGAATTTCAGAGTCATAACTTATAAATCCAATACCCAGGAAGTAGTGTAGTTCTACTAAATATTTTAAGGCAAATCTTTGATTTAAATCAACAATGAGAGCTAGATGATGGTATTGTTGTTACTTGTGATCACAATATCATCAATATACACCAAAATATAAGTGATGTTTTTTTCCAGAGTTATGAGAGAACAGAGATGAATCTGCCTTTGACTGATTAAAATTCCATCCAACTAAGGTTCCCTTAAGCTTTTCAAACCAAGCTTGCCTTTTCCCATATATGGCTTTATTAAGCTTACACACATAGGATGGCTTTTCTGGACTTTCAAAACCTTCTGGATGTGTCATGAAAACTGTCTTTTCCAAGTCTCTATTTAGGAAAGCATTATTAATATCTATTTTCCATATACTTCAACCCTTAGCTACAACAATAGTTAAAATATCCTTAAATGTGGTAGATTTGAGGACTGGGCTAAAGTTTCAAAATAATCAACCCAGAGGTTTGATGGAAACCTTTTGCCACAAATCTTGCTTTATACATTTGAATGGATCCATCTGAGTTTTGTTTGAGCTTAAAGACCCACTTGTTGCCAACCACATTATAGTCCTTTCAAGAAGGAACAAGAACCCAGGTGTTCAGAAATGAATTAGGTTCCTTTACTTTTGTTGCATCCTTTCCCATATGTACTGAGTAAACCTTTGGTTTGAATATCCTACCCTTCTCCCTTGTCACAATAGGATGATCATTCTCGTCAGTGACATTCTCAACCTCTGGTTTTTCTGCAGTATCCTGTATTATTTCTAAAGCCTCATGAGATGAACTTATTGAGTTTATGTCTACATTATCTTCTCTTAGGATGAGATGAGCTGGTGACTAAGGATGATCATTGGCTTCTTCCATCTATTGTTGAGTATCTGGACTGAATACTTGAGTTTCCTTTGAAAAGGAAGATGTAGAGTTTGGCATACCAACATTATTTGTGAATGACTATGGATATAAGAAGTGTAGGTTATTTAGATGAATGATCACAGATGAGGATGATGGAGTTGTTAATGTTTTATTTGTAGTGAGGAACTCAGTAGAGAAAAGAAACTCAATTTCATGGAAGATAACATGTCTGGATATGTTGATCCTTCCTTGTGAACTTAGGTATTTGTAACCTTTTTGGGAATCACTATATCCCAAGAAAATGCATTTGGTTGAGCGAAAACTAAATTTATGTGTTTGGTAAGGTCTTAAACATGGATAACATGTACACCCAAATGTCATAAGGTCTTGATAGTGAATTGCCTTGCCAAAAAGAGTGGAATAAGGAGAGTTTAGGTGAAGGATTAGGGGTTCTATTTATCAGATAGGTGGAGGTAAGAAAGGCTTTCATATTATTTTAGGGGCTTCTTAGCTTGGGTTAGAAGGGATGATGTGATCTCATGGGCAAAGCACGTCGACTCTCGAAATTGTAACAAAGAACGTCTGGAAAGTTTCAAATTCAAGTTATTTTAGACGGTAACATGAAGTGACACAAGAACCTAATGTATATTAAACCTTAGATCCATTGAGATGTTGAAACAAGAACCAATATGGGGGAATCCCACAAAGGTTGTTCATGCCTTTGATACGTTCGAGTGAATGACACAAAGATTACAATCTTTGATTAGTTTGAAAAGTTCAATTAAAAATAAGTTTAAAGAGAATCCTCAACCTATATATATTGAAATCATTCAACAATGTTTATAAAAACCAAATCTCCATTCCGCTTTCCTTCTTTAGTAACTTAGCTACATTTTGTTTATTTTTCTCTGTTTTTGTCTTTAATTCCAATTAATAGTTGTGTTTTCTTCAAAACATCAAAGTTCTTCAAAAATGGATTTTTTTTTTTTGAGTTTCTTGATTATTGAAATTAATTTTCGTCAAAAATTATTGTTTTTATTTTTTATTTCTAAAATCAATGACAAAAATCATGGTAGCCTACTGATAATTAGACAAATGGACCAGTCGGACCAGTCAAAGCTGGATGCATCATATATGTTTTCCAAGTAGTAACAAGTCACTGAGCAAAACTCTTGGGCTAATATTCTTACTGGAATAATTAGTTTTTATAGTTTTAATAAAGGTTGTTCACGCATTTGATAAGTTCGGGTTGAACGACACAAAGGTTACAAATCTTTGATTAGTTCGAAAAGTTCAATTAAGAACAAGTTTAACGAGAATCCTCAACCTGTATATATTGAAATCATTCAATAATGTTTATAAAAACCAAATCTCCCTTCCGCTTTCCCTCTTTTGCAACTTAGCTACATTTTGTTTATTTTTGTCTTTTTTTTTCTTTAATTCCAATTAACAGTTGTGTTTTCTTAAAAACATCAAAGTTCTTCAAAAATGGATTTTTTTTAGTCTTGATTATTGGAATTAATTTTCATCAAAAAATTATTGTTTTTTTTTTTTTCATTTTTTTTTTCAAAAATCAACAAAGAAAATCATGGTAGCCTACTGATAATAATAGAAATGGACCAGTCGGACCAATCAGTCATGTCAAAAAATTGAATGCATAATATATGTTTTCCAAACAACAACAAATTCTTGGGCTAATGCCCTTCAGCCCACTGATTTTATGGCATAATTCCATCGTTTGTGGCATCATATTAGGAATTTAATTATTCTGATGGGAATAATTAATTTTCATAGTTTTAATAAAGTTCCCTTTTGAAATAAAATTTCTTTATTATTATTTCCAATTAAATTAGGAGTCTATCGTTAGAAGTTTTATTTATTCCCTGACTAGATTAGAGTTTATTTTATTTAGATTCCTAATTAGATTAAGATATGTTTTATTGACATTTTCAATTATATTAGATTTTTATTCTAGTTTTCTAATTAGAATACAATTTTATATTTTTCTAACGTATATAACGACTTCTTCATTGTACTTTATTTCCTACAACTTTTTTTAAGGTAAATTATATTACCATTACATTATTTACTTATTACACCATATTATAAATACACAAAAAATAAAACAAAATTTTAATAAATAAACCACCATAAATTTACAAATATGCACATTGTAATTCAATAAAGAAATTAAAAAAGAAAAGATGAAGTACAATGTGCACAACATTTGATTGCCTTCCATCTCTCTTTATCTTAATTATGGAAAATCTTTCACCTCTCTCCTCTCAATTACGGAATTTTCCATGATCATCGAAGCTTTAATTTCAAGTTTCAACAATAGGTTTCAAAATCTCAAAATAATGGACAGAGAAAATCAATTTCATTTTTCCATATTAAAATCGACAGATTCATTCAAAAGTGAAGAAACAATGGTGCATCGACATGTTCAGGAATTTACCTTTAGACGTCTTCCCACATTTAGACTCCATTAGATAATCAATTTCTTTGATATCAATATTTAAATTTTATAACCAAATAACCCCTCAAAATCATAATCTCCCTTCAAGAATCCAAACAATGAATGTGGCGGATTGTTGAAGAAAAGAGTTGAAACCCTAGAAGAATAAGTGCTCATGTGAATTTATCTCTTCTTCAATAATGGTGTTCCTTTTGCGTTTTTGAGAAACTTTTCGTAAGAAATGAAGTCACAAAATTCTTGTAGTTATGAAATCATCCAATGATAAACACAGGTTTGGATAGGTTGCTTGCCTCAAATGTTTTGTCCTGGTTCCTAGTTATGAAATCATCCGCCGATGAACGTGATTTAGATTATAGGATCATTTGCAAAATTCTTGTCATCAATAATTTTTTAAGGATTTTATGATTCTTAAGAATTTGAATTTATTGTTTTTTTTTTGTAGTCATTAATTATTTTCAAGAAATAATTTTTTTTACGCGAAGATGATGACACTTGAGGAGGAGGTGGAAGAGGAGGAGGTGGAAGAGAAGGAGGAGGAGGGTTGTGGTGTAGGTAGAAATTAGGAAGAGATTTTCTTAAAAAACAATTGGATAGATATTTGTAAATAAGGACTTTTTTTAAAAAACGTGGTGTAGAAAATAAGGACTTTGTTTATGTCATTTTATCAATGTCTATATTTGTAAATAAGGACTTTTTAAAAAAACGTGGTATAGAAAATAAGTTTTGTGGTGGTAATATAGCCACCCTTTATTAATATACTTCGAGAGGAAAACTTAGTTTCTACTATTTATTCTTCATTGAACTAATTTCGAACTTTGTAAGTTTAATTCTTATGGTGTTCAACAATTCAGATGTGATTTAAAATTCTTGTGATTAAGAGGTTAACATATCACATTGTTTGTGTTGGTTGTTAGTTCAATAATTTTGAATCAATCTCTAAACTATGATCTATTGGTTATCTTAGGTTCGTTGTCAATCTTGTGTAAGTTTCGTAACTACAATTGTTACGTGGGTTCGCATACGTTAATATCAGAGTTTAGGCTCCAAAACTCAAGGTTACATATTTTATCCTAGTTTGACTTCTTGTGTTTGTCATTGAGTATGCCACATAGAATCATCCACATCCAATTTATTTCTTTTTGTTTTTCTGTCATTAATTTCAATAATTTTACATTTCTTGAAAAAAATCAAAGTTCTACAAAATTGGATTTTAAAATTGGATTTTTTGAGTTTCTCGATTGTTGGGGTTAATTTTTGTCAAAAAAAAAAAAAAAAAAAAAAATTAATTTTTTTTATTCCGAAAATTTCAAAAAATAATTTCAAAAATTCATTTAAATTCTTGATCATTCCTTTTTCGTTCCATTATTTTTTTGGAGTCAAAAAATAAATTCCTTTTTTTCTATCTATTTTTGTATCATCTTATTCTTGTGTTTTCTTAAATTCTTGAAATCACATAAAGGGATGGATGTTGATTTAGGTTCTACTTTTCAAATTTGATGTTATGTGGGTGATAAGGTGTGTAGTTTGACTATTGATAGTGAGTATTTCTCTAATTTTGTTAGTATCACCATGGTTGAGAAATTGAGATTGTCTCTACGAAAACATCATTGGCCTTATAGGTTGACATTGTTGAAGGAGTGTTGAAACTTCAATGTGACCAAGCAAGTCCTAGTGAATATCACCATTGGGAGGTATAGTGATGAAGTATTGTGTGATGTCGTTGATCTAAATTCTTTTCATATCATGTTGGGGAGACCATGGAGGCATGAGAGGATGGCAGTTTATGCTAGGACTAGGAATAGATATAGATTTATTAAGGATGAAAAACCAATCATTCTCGTTGGTTTAACACTGGAACAATCAGTTGAAGATCAAAATAAGGTGAAGAAAGAGAGAGATCCATTAATTAGATTGAATGGTCAATTAACACTTATAAAACACAGTATGAATGCATGGAAGCGTAAAAATTTAGTTGAGTGACAAGAAGAGCCTCGAGATAGGAATGCTGAGATGAAAGAGGGTGAATTGAATAATGGAGTAGTGGAATAAAATTTGAACAATGATATGAAAAATTTATTTTAAGGAGGGATGTGGAGGTGTATGAACATGATGATAAAAATATAGAGGTGGAGGTACATGAGTAGAAGAATGAAAAATTATTAAAGGTAGTCGAGTTTGATATTAAATAAATAAAAGAGATGGTTGAACATGAGAGTGAAAAGATTGAAGAAGGTGAAGAGAAGATCCATATTGTTATAAAAAAAGAGGTGGAGATGAAATATCACGAGTACAATGATACATACCTTACACATGGAGAAACTGACATTCTCCACTCTATTTTGCTTAATTCTTTCTTGCAGGTTGATTATTATTGGGAGACAAACTCACACCATCCATGGACAATCCAACTTGTGCTTCAATACATTTGTGTCTATCAATTGAAAGAGTGCAATTTATTGATTCTGTATCATGGAAGCAACAATTTTTCATTTGATCCAGGGGTGCATTTATACAATATGAACCAAGCTTTGATTCGGGATGAATCATCTTGAAGAATGAGGGAATGATGAAAATCATGGTGGTCTACTAATAATTACACTCAACCATGTCGAAATTGCTTCAATACATTCGTGTCTATCAATTGAAAGAGTGCAATTTATTGATTCTGTATCATGGAAGCAACAATTTTTCATTTGATCCAGGGGTGCATTTATACAATATGAACCAAGCTTTGATTCGGGATGAATCATCTTGAAGAATGAGGGAATGATGAAAATCATGGTGGTCTACTAATAATTACACTCAACCATGTCGAAATTGGATGCGTAATATATGTTTTCCAAGCAAAAACGAGTCATCGAGCAAAACTGTTGGGCTAAAGCCCTTAAGCCCACTGATTTATGGTCAAATTCCATCGTTTGCGATGTTAAATTGGGGATTTAATTATTCTGACACAGGAATAATTAATTTTCATAGTTTTAATAAAAGTTCCATTTTTTATGTAAAATTTCTTTTTATTGTTTCCAATTAAATTTGGACTCTATTGTTAGAAATTTTATTTATTCCCTAGATTAGGGTTTATTTTATTTAGATTCCTAATTAGATTATGATTATGTTTTATTGCCTTTTCAATTAGATTGGATTGTTATTCTAGTTTCCTTATTAGAATATGATTTTATACTTTTCTAGCCAATATAAATGCTTCTTCATTGTACTTTATTTAACATAACTTTGATTAATATATTTTGGGAGGCAAATTTGCTTTATATTCTTTGTTATTCATTGAACTAATTTCGAACTTTGCAAGTTTAATTCTTGTGGCGTTCAACAATTCGGGGTGAGATTTATAATTCTTGTGATTAAGCGGTCAACATATCACATTGATTGTGTTGGTTGCTTGGTTCAATAATTTTGAATCAATCTCTAAACTTCGATCTATTGCTAACTTAGGTTCGTTGTCAATCTTGTTGTGGGTTGTGTAACTACAATTGTTACGTGATTTAGTATCAAGGTTAGACCCATTTCATTTATATGGCGATGTTTTCTCTCAACTCTGCTATTTGGACTAAAGTATGTGAGTAGAAGCGTCTAAAAACAATCTCCGTTTTGTTGGTAAAGTCAATGAAGGGCCTAAACTCTCCACCCCAATCAGTTGTGTTAATTTTCCTTTCAAGTTTATTCTCAATCATGGTTTTTAATTGTATGAAAATGTGTAGGGAGATTTTTTTTTTCATTGGGTAGATGCAAGTAAACATTTGCTCAGTGTCCCGCCTTGTCACAAGTTTGACATATTGGGCCACTGTTTCTGCCTCCACCTCTTGATCTCCCCCCTCTTCTTCCTTCGTTTGTTCCCAAAAACTCTGTTACTATAGTTGGGTTTATAAGCCCTACATTGTTGCAAACCTCTTCCTCCTGATATCTAAGTAAAATTGACTGAAGATTGGCCAACATTGATGCTTCCAAAATCATTTTTCAAGTACTCAATATGCTCTAGTCTACTCTGATAGATCATGAGTGTACTTTGAAGTTCTCCCCGTGTTATATCTGCTTTACCGTTGATCTGGACCACTATTGGAGTCCAGTCCTCATCAAGACCTATGGGGAATCGATTAACAAGATCAGATAGAGGCATACTCTTCCTAGCAACCTCCAAATTGTCTGCTAAACTCTTCATTTTAGCAAGGTACTGATCTATCTTTAGTTCTCCCTTCCTAGTCCTATGTATTTCAACAGTAATGAAGGTGACCTTGGATCAATTTTGAATTCCATATCTCTTATTAACTCCTTCCCAGAGCTTGCTGGCAATAGAAGCTCCCATAACCATCATGGCACTCTTCGATGTCATTGTTGAACCTTCTACAATCTAATCTAGAATGTACACGTATAATGATAAAGGTAGCATATGCAAAATTTACGAAAAAAGGAGCTGAATCTAATTTCTGTTATCCCAATGTATATACACGCCGTATGTACAATCTGTTAAGAAGAAGTCATCATTTACCTTTCACATGCATGGGTAAGTTATAAACGAAATACAATATAGTGCGCTTTTATTAACTGAACTTGGGCTCTTCTTCCTGTTGAATTATGTTTGTTCAACTAGATTGAGCTTTAATCTTCATCTTCTCTTTCAAGCACTACAAGAAAGAGGCCTTTTGCAACATGCAAAAGGCAACATTCGTTGATTACATGTTGCAAAAGGGGGTCTATTGCAACATTCATCAAATGTATGTTGCAATTGATGAAGGAAATTGAGTTTTGACAACGTTTTTGAATGCATGTTGCAAAATGAGGTCTTTCGCAATGTTCTTTGAATGTTACAAAAGAATGGGTTATTTTGCAACGTTCTACACACGTTAATGTTGCGAAAGGGGCTATTCTGCAACGTTGTTTTGAGCATTGCGAAAGACCCCCTTTCGCAACATGTTTTGAACATTGCAAAAAGTAATCCTTTTGCAACGAATAACCTTAACCCTATAACCCTCGACATTTCTCTTCTAATCTCCCCCAAACTTCGGGCCATGGCCGCACAATCAGTTCTCTCTTCAACACACCACCACTCTATTTTTCCCACTTTCATTCAATCTCCCTCTTACTTCTTCCTTCTACGTCCTCTCTCTCAAACACACTTTTAAGATCTGAGGTACCGGTGGGGGTGGATGGTGGAAGTCTGGCTACACCTAATTCTTGGATCTTGTTGTCCCCAACCGAGGAGGCTGGTGGTGAACATTCAAACAAGAGCAAGAAAGAGAATCAAATTTACATCCGCGGAAACAACTGGTGCGATGCCGACTCCGTATCTGACCCTTAACTCCGAACCATAGTCACCATCACAGTTGTAACGACCGTAATCAATTGGCTACAGACAGTGCAGCCCTTTGATCCACTTCTCCCATTAGATTACGTGACAAATAATTTAAGAACTTGCTAGACATAAGAAGATTTACTAGTATCTGGATTTAATTCGCATTGAAATTAATTTTTGATTCATTTGTGTATTACCCTTTTTTAAAGACTGGTTTCTACCTTATAATTCAATCAAACGGGAAAGTCTATTAACCTAAAAATTGTAAGCATGACTTCTCAGTATTAGGGAGTTAGTCCTTAGTTGTTAAAGGAAATTGCAACCTCCAAGGCATTCTGAATAGGTGAAAAAGGGTATGCATTTGCTATCCTTGGATGAGTTCCCTTGCTTGCTTGATGTCTTACCCAATTTCTCATATTCGTCAATTAAAAGTATGTCTCACGGATAGGTTTCCCCCATCAAATGATATTGATCAGAGCAATTCCAGTCTTTGAGCATCTCCCAGTTAGTACTAGAGGCTTTATAATATCATGCACTTAGCACTTGCAAATGTGTATATAAGAAGTGGGTCATCATCAAGATGGGACTATCACCAGCCTTTTCTGGGCATTTTAAACTTTTATTGGAATTGATTTTTCAATTTGTACTTGAGGGTTAGAATTTTGCTTTAGTAATTGCTATTTTTTTGAGGTAGTTTTCTATTGAACTTGGACCTGGTAAATAACCATTGGAGCTAAAATATGGGAAGATGGCTAATTGAATCTTGGCAATAAGTTGAGATGCTTGAATAAGGCAGTAAATATGAGCTCAAAGGAAGAGCACTTGATGAAATCTATCAAACTGAGCACCCACCCTTGTTATATTTTAGCTCCATTGGCTAGTTGGTTGTTGCTGATTGTTACTTAATTCCTTGTTATATTCAGATGGATGAAGTGAAAAGAGAGGATGTGATTAGACTAGAGCCCGATCCTCTCCAAGTCCTATATGATCTGAAGAAAAAAGTATTTCCTTCCATAGCGGAAGAACTGATTCGATGGAAAATCTATCCTCCAAGTACAAAGGGGTCAAGTTATAGCCTAGCAATAACCCATGGTCATTCTTCCTAAGGATTTTTATGGTATAATAATATCTGCCAAATTCAAATCTTAAATTATGATTTCAATTGTGCTTAACTGAATTTAAAGATGATATAATTAAATGCAATGAAAGGGAATTTTGAGTAGAGTTATTCTTTCGCTATCAATTGGGCTTTGCAAATGAGATTATCATGAATTTCTTGAAATCGATAAGATGTAGAAATATTAATATGAAAATTAGTCAATTTATTTTACAACATTTAGTCGAGCATATTGTGTGCATATTCAATGCACACTACATCTGCGACATTAATCCAGATAAAATAATTTGAAAATTTAAAACACTTGTCAACCCTTATCAATAACAAGAATTCGTACAAAAGATATTAGCGTTGACCCATTGAAGCTAAGAATAACTCCTCTGAAATATAGTTTAGCAGGACATAATTAAATTAAACGAAACAAAAATCAAACAAACGATAACCATTACTAAAGAATGTAATTCAAGTTTATAAATTAAAATTCAATGACCAAAATATATATCTAAAAACCAACTAACATCAATAATATAACATTATGTAAACTAATGATTAAAACAACTAGAAGTCTAAACAAAATAGGAATAGAACTAGAATCAATAACCAAAAGAAGGGCTGGCTGTGTGAGGTGAACCGAGGGCTGCTGCTCTGGCCGAGTGTTGTAGCTGCAAGTCTAGTGTAAAGGGAAAAAAGGGACTGTCGAGAGCTTGAAGTGGAGGCTGGGAAGTGGTTAGAGAGAAGATGTTGAGGTATGATTGTCTTGTGTGAGTCTCCTTCTGGTGGAGGGACAGTGATGTTCTAGTGGAAAATAGTTGCTGGCCATGAGAGAGGAGTTACGGGACTGTGAGAGAGAAGTGAAGGGCTGCTGAGTGTTGGTTACTTGTGAAAAGGTTGGCGGCTTGTTGTAGTTGAAGGGAAAGAAGGTTGAAGTGTTGGTGTGGGAGTTGAGCTGCTGTGAGGGATTCTTGTTGGTGTCGAGCTGTGTGGTCTGGTTGGCTTGCGGCTGGTTTTTGGTGGAAGTGTGTGATGGAGTGAACGTGCTGCTGAAGTGAGGAGGCTAAGGGAAGAGAGATGGCGGCTGTTGCGGCTGGTTTTGGTAGAGATAGAGAGGTTGCCGAGTGAGAGGGGCTTGGAAGGTGCAGTGTGTAGAGAGGAGAGGTCGAGAGTTGGGCGACTGGGTGAGAGTTCAATTCGTGAGAGAGATCCAGAATATGGGAGAAGGAGGCTGTGAGGTTTTGTAGGAAAGTCCAGTTGGGTGAGAGGTGAGTTTTGGACTGGGGAATTGGGCGAAAAATGTGCGTCATTCTTTAGTCGAGTTTGAATAGGGATTTACGAGTCGAACTCAAATTCATTGTAAGAAATTGTCCAATGTGTCCCTGTAATTAAATAAATGAAATTAATATCAAATAAAATCAATTTAGAGTTATTAACTCTAAATAGCATAATTTATATCCCAAATTTGCACTTTCCATGTATTTACCTATCTAAAATAAGTAAAATTGGACAACAATCATACTCCCCAACTAGCTTTTTGCTAGTCTCTAGCAATACAAGCGAATTAAAGAAACATGACTAGATCTATGAAAAACTTCAGTTGTGAAGTCAAGAATGAATTTAGATAGTCGAGTACAGCAACTTCGCAAAATCAAGAGATCAAGCATTATATCCAAATTAATCCATAAAAACTTTCCCAAACATTTTTTTTTTGGTGTGTTTTAAGCCGATCCATCAAACCACTAACCCCAACACATATAATGTTGAGTATTCACTCAAGCAAAGCATAAACTCCATATACTCACGGGTATGTGTATTTTGTTTTTGAACTGGTTAGGGGGTCACTCATGAAGTTTGAAAACTGATTACTCAAGCATTCAAGAAAGGCCAGATATATGTGGATAGCAGCAATGCAAATATTGACCTCACGAAAAGCTCACAACCATTGGGACTCAACCGTTCTTACCACAAGCCAACTTAAGATCAAAATGTCAATGTCAATGTAAAGGTGAGGATTGTGTTATCAAGGGAACTGATAAAGAGTGGTGGAAGAAAAGATTTACATGTTCCAGTGATAATAGTAGTACAAGGGATTCCAATGGAAGTATAGGATGCAATGGTAGCAAGAATGTTTTTTTATTTTTTATTTATTTATTTATTAGATAGGATAATGAAATAAAAGAAGTAAATAGAAATTGAGGACATCCAAATATAAGCAAGGACAATAATTTTCAGTTTTAGTTACACTTCAAGCTTACTTTCTTCTTCACATCCTTTACCTTCTTTTCAATACGTCTCCCTTTACCTTCTCTTTCTCTCTACCTTTTTTTTTTTTTTTGTAACTGAAATCCTCTCAAATAATTCTTCAACATTCTCCTCTAGTCTCAGTGATTGTTAAATACTTTCTATTTCCACTTTTCTTTCGTTTATGCACTGAACATTTGTTTCTCAAATATGGAGCAAAACCCATCATCCTCACTTATACTTGAAAGTAGAAACAAGGTTATGTATTTATGGAAGCAATGTCTGGGTGCAATGTCGTCTTTAATGTGAAATAGATGAAAGAGATTTGTGAGGGGAAGAGAAGACGATAAGGTTAGCTTCAAAGGATCATATTTTTATTTGACATTGACCTTCATCGTTTCTTAAGTATAAACCACCAACAATCTACAATCCGTGTAATGATGCCAAATGGAAGTATCAATATCAAACAATGGCAATATAAGAAAACCACCAATCCCTCAACTCTCATGATTAACAAATAAAATTACTTAAACTTGAGAGAGCTCTAGTTGTATGTGTTGACTATCCATCTTACCACAAGGCTTAAATTCGTGCATACAATTTTTTTAGGATGGAGGTCTTTACAGAATAACAAAGATATAATTCAAGACTCAAGATGTACTCAATTTTAATGCTCAACGATCACAAAAATTAATTCAAAACAAGTACATTTGAGTTACCCTCCCCCCAACTAAAATTATACATTATCCTCAATGACTCAAAGAGAAGAGAAATGAACAGTGATTCATAGACACGACTCAAAATTAAATCAAGATAAAGGAGAAGAGTGTACCTGAGAGGAGGCCTATGCACATGAGCATTTATTCAAGAATGAAAAACTAAAAAAATGAAGAAAAGAATAAAATCTGCAAAATAAAATATATACATAATAATAACAAGTTAGTTCCATGAAAATCAGCCGCTGGAATCAGGGTCCAGCAGATGTAGTTCATTAACTTCAGCAAAAAAATTATCCAAAAATGGTTTCAAACGTTGTCTATTGACTTTAAAAACTGTACCCATTTTTTATTCAAGATTTCAACTGCTCCATAAGGGTAAACAATTTGTACAATGTAAGGACCAATCCATTTAGTTCTCAATTTACGAGGAAACAGATGAAACTTAGAGTCATATAGTCTGAGAAGGAAAAAATGATTTTCTAAAAAATTTCTTATCATGAAAAACTTTCATTTTCTCTTTTGAAATTTTTGCATTCTCATATGCTTCCAAACGTAATTCATCTAACTCATTCAATTTCAGTTTTCTAAATTCACCAGCTTGATCTAAATCAAAGTTGAGTGTTTTGATTGCCCAATAAGCTTTATGTTCAATTTTAACCGGAAAATGACAAGGTTTTCCAAACACAATTCTATAAGGAGACATTCCAAGAACAGTTTTAAAAGCAGTCCGATAAGCCCATAAAGCATCATCCAAATTTATAGCCCAATCTTTTCTATTTGGATTCACTGTTTTTGTCAAAATGCCTTTAATTTCTCGGTTGGCTAATTTAGTTTGACTATTAGTTTGAGGGTGATAGGGAGTGGAAATCTTATGCCTAATTCCATTGATAAGTGTATTTTATACGCTTATCTGTATGTCTAAATTAGAAGGAATTATTTTCGTTTTAGGACATATGCTATTTAATTTATATTTATTTGTTTACTTTGTAGAAAATATCCTAAAAGACGAAGAATGAAGCAATTAATGGAAACATGATACAATTGGATGTTAATTGGAGCTAAATTGAGCAGATGGGGAGTGATAACATCAACCGGAAAACCTACATGGTGCCAAAGAGAAGAAATCAAAGGTTGGAGGAACGAATTGAAGGACTTGAGAGCTTAAATGGGCAAATCGAGAAGAAGATAAAGTTTGGGGACTAAATTGCAACAATTGGAAGTTTAGAATTGAATGTGCAATTAAAAGTCAGGGACCAACTTACGCAGCCAAAAAAGATGGAAGTCGCGATCGCTGGATACATACCACACGATCGATAGAAGATGCAAAATTGTAACCCGAGAGTTTAACGAAGTCCACGAGACCGCTAGGGTTGAAGCCACGCGATCGCGTGCTTAACCGGTTGGGCCGACTGTGGGCTTTTTCTCACGATTTTCAACAGAATTCTCTCTTTCTTGACCTAGGTTTCTCCAAAACCTATATATACAACACATGAGGTATGAAATCTGGACCTTTGCCTCTCCATAGAACGAGCTACAATCAAGCTTTTCACGTCAAATTCTTGGGAGATCGGAGCATTGCAGAGGGGCGAGAATTGAAGATAATAGAAGAATTGATAATTGGTGCAATCTTTCCATTCTTCTTTATTTTCAATGAACGTCATTATATTATGTTTTTTCTATTTAAATATGATGTGTAGCTAAATTCTACGTTAGGATGAACGATGTAGCCTAATTAATTATTTTAATTCCATATTCCTTGTTTTAACGTTTCAATGCATGTGTTGATTTATTATTGAGTTTAATGCATGAATGAACTGGCTATTCTTTCATGATTTAATGTGTTATTTCCATAATTCGAGAGGTGAGTTAATAACATAGATCTAGGTAATAAATCCGGTAGTTGAACGAGAGATAGAGATATACTATTGTTATTATTGCGGTCGTGTGTGAATTCTTGCATGTAATGCATCTAGATAAGGAATATTCAGACCCGCTGTAGAGATACAATGTTTACTTATTTAGGTAGGATTGATTTAAACTCGAGAGAGGAATCTCAATTTGAATTAGTGAATTCGATCGAACACATATTTAGAAAATAAAATCTGGAATTAGAACTTATTTAATTGACTAGGTGAATTCGTGAATCCCAACTACCTTACAATCATTTTTAAAACAAAAGCAATCTCGCAATTTAATTCTTTAATTTAATTCTCTAGTTTTAGTTTAAATTCTCATACAAAATTCGTCTGTTCAAATAAAGTTTAGAACTAAAATATTTTGGTAATTAATAGCAGTCTCTGTGGGACGATAATTCGGACTCCTAGGTCCACTATATTACTTCTCACGACCCGTACACTTGCGGGAATATTTCACAGCGCGAGATATCAGTGAATAGCCATATTTCTTTAGCAAGGTTTCAAAAGGTTTATTACAAAAATGTGTTCCTCCATCGCTAATTATGGCCTTAGGCATACCAAACCTAGAAAAAATATGTTCTTTCAAAAATTTAAGCACAACTTTATGGTCATTTGTCCTACATGGAATAGCCTCTATCCATTTTGACACATAATAAACAACTACCAATATATAAAGATATCCAAAAGATGGGGGAAAGGGACCCATAAAATCTAATCCCCAACAATTGAAAATTTCAAGCACGAGGATTGGAGATAATGGAATCATATTCCTATGGCTAAGACTACCAAGTTTCTGACATGCTTCACAATTTTTACAAAAGGCATGAGCATCCTTAAATAAACTAGGCCAATAAAAACCACATTGAAGTACCTTAGATGCTGTTCTCTGTGAAGAGAAATGACCTCCACAAGCATGAGAATGACAGAAGGTAAGAACTTTTTGCACCTCAACATCAGGAACACATCTTTGGATAATCTGATCAGCACAATATTTAAATAAATATGGATCCTCATAGAAGAAGTTCCTTGCAATAGCTTTCATTCTCATTTTGTCTTGGACACTCCAATTTGAAGGCATATGACCTGTCACCAGATAATTAACCAAGTCAGCAAACTAAGGAAGAATATTCAAGCTAAGTGTTCATCAGGGAATGAATCATTTAAAGGGTAAGAAACTTTTGAATTCTTAGAATTTAATCTGGATAAGTGATTAGCAACAACATTTTCCACCCCTTTTTGTCCTTAATGTGATGTCAAATTCCTATAATAACAAAATCCATCGAATGAGTCTAGGTTTAGCATCTTTCTTTTTGAACAAATATTTAAGAGTAGAGTGATCAGTAAAGATAATAACAGGAGTCCCAATAAGATATGTTCAAAGATTTTCCAGTGCAAAAACTATAGCTAGCAGCTCTTTTTCAGTAGTTGTGTAATTCAATTGAGCTTGATTTAAAGTTCTGCTAGAATAGTAGATTACATAAGGTTCTTTACCTTTCCTCTGACCAAGGACTGCCCCTACAGCTATATCACTTGCATCACACATTAATTCAAAGGGAAGAGACGAATCAGGTGATCTAACTATAGGTGCAGTGGTGAGTGCCTTTTTTAAATGTTCAAAAGCTGCAGTGCATTCATTAGTCCAAACAAATTTTGTATCATGCATTAAAATAGTAGTCAAAGGTTTTTCTATGACACTAAAATCTTTTATGAACCTCCTATAAAAACCTGCATGCCCCAAAAATGATCGAACATCTTTTACAGTTAAAGGAATAGGCAACCTAGAAATTGAATCTACTTTTGCCTTATCTACTTTCATGCCTTTCGCAAAAATTATATGACCTAAACCAATTCCTCTTGTAACCATGAAATGACATTTCTCCCAATTAAGGAGAAGTTGCTTATCCTTACACCTGTACAAAACAACTTGCATCTTTGAAAAGTTGCTGGGGAATTACAAAGACCAAACGACATTCTTTTAAAAGCAAATGTCCCAAAAGGGCAAGTAAAAGTAGTTTTTTACTGGGCTTCTAATGCTATTTCAATTTGATGATAGTCTGAAAAACCATCCAAGAAACAATAAAATGAATGTTCAGCAACTCTTTCTAGCACTTGATCTAAAAATGGTAAAGGGAAGTGGTCCTTTCTGGTCATTGAGTTTAATTTCCTATAATCTATGCACATTCTCCAACTAGTGGGTACCCTTTTAGTTGTCATTTCCCCTGTTCATTCTCAATAACAGTAACACCAATTTTCTTAGGAACTACTTGAGTAGGGCTTACCCACTTGCCGTCTGCAATAGGATAAATGATATATGCATCAAGTAATTTTAAAACTTCATTTTTAACTACTTCTTTCATATTATGATTTAGCCTTCTTTGAGATTCCCTTGAAGGATTAGCATTTTCTTCTAGGAAAATTCTATGAGTGCACGCTAAAGGACTAATTCCTTTAATATCTGCTATAGTCCAATCAATTGCAGATTTATGATCATTCATTCAACACTTTCAACAACATATGTTCCTAATCAAAAGTAAGAGTAGAAAAGATTACCACAGGATATGATTCATTAGGTCCCAAAAATGCATACTTTAGTTCCGGTGGAAGAGGTTTAAGCACTAGAGTTGGCATCTTCTCTGCTGAGTTTTGCATGGGTGTTTGGCTGACATTTCGAGGCTTAATGCTTGGCCGCCAAGCTTTAACAACTGTTGTTGTTACACTTTTTGAAGAGTTTTCAATGTTTTTCAATTCGAAATTTAGCTCAGGTTGCTCATCAGGATCTTCTAGCTCAACTAGCAGCTCTTCCAGCATGTTAACTTCCTGCACTTCATCAAAATCTTTTGGTTGCCTACAATCATTGAAAATGTTAAGTTCCAAAGACATATTGCCAAAATTCAACTTTAAAATACCACTCCTACAATTTATTAAAGCATTTGAAGTTGCAAGGAATGGTCTACCAAGAATAACAGGAATTTGGGGGGGGGGGGGAAGTTTTAGGTGTACTTTGAACATCATCAACAACAAAAGCAACTGGATAGTAGAATTTATCACTTGAACCAAAACATCCTCAATTTTCCCTTTAGGGGTCTTAATAGATCTATCTGCTAATTGTAATATCATGGGAGTGAGCTTAAGTTCACCTAAACCAAGTTGTGTATACACACTAAAGGGCAAAATATTCATACTTGAACCTAAATCTAGCAAGGCATGAGCAATAGGAGTGGTTCCTATCATACAAGCAATGGTTGGAGAACCAGGATCTTTAAATTTTTGAGGAGTTTGACATTGTATGATAGAACTCACTTGTTCAGTAAAAAAAAGCCTTATTCTTAATAGCAAGCTTCCTTTTCACTATACGCAAATCCTTAAGAAATTTAGCATTGGCAGGGACTTGTTGAATTGCATCTAACAGAGGAATATTCACCCTAATTTGCTTAAAAATCTCATGAATTTCTGTTTGATTTTTGGTTTTATTATTAGGTTGTGATCTTTGAGGAAAAGGGTCAGGGTGTGCACCTACTATTGGCCTAGGTGGTTCCTGAACATCAGATAGAGATTTTAACACAGTATCATCAACAGGAAGTTCAGCTTGCTTACCCACCAAGTCCTCTTTAGGTTTAAGAACTTCGATTTGCTTACCACTTCTCAAAGTAGTTACTGCTTTCATATGTCTCAGATTGGAATCATCGACACCATTGTATTGAGTTTGAGGATTTGACATTGGTTGAGCTTGGAACTTACCCTTTTCTTGTGCACTTGCCTGAGTAGTCAATTTTGTAAGCTGAGATCGGATGTCATTAATGGCTTGAGAGTTTTAATTGTTGATGGCAGCTTGACTTTGCATGAATTGCTGAATTTGGTCAACATTGTAAGCTGAGATCGGAGGTCCAACATTGTTGCCAACATTATTGCTTCCTCCTTGATCATTCCTCCAACTAAAATTTGGATGATTTCTCCAACCTGGATTAAAAATACTCGAATATGGATTAGAATAAGGTTTGGAAATCATATTGACAGCAATAGATTGATCAAAATACATCTCTTTTAGTTGGGGAAGTGCAGTACAATCAAAGGTTAAATGTTTTACTTCTTCACAAATTGAACACTTTTCTAAAATAGTGGAATAGGAATGAACTTCATTCACTTTTTGAGTTTCCAGATTTTCAAGTTTTCGAGTGATGACAGCCAATCGGGCATTTATGTCATCATCTCCTCTAAGTGAATGAATTCAATTTTCAGATGTAATCTTTTGCAATTCAGTTTTTACTGAAACACCCCTATCAAACTCATCAATGTTATCCCAAGATTTGCCATTTTCAGCTAAATTATCAAAAAATGTAAAAACTTCATTAGGGTCTTTTGCAAAGAAATCACCATTTCTCATGGTTTGCACAAATTGCCTCATTTCTGGTCTGAGCTCTTCATAAAAAAATTTAGTTAACATCCATTGCTCATAACCATGATGGGGACAAGATGACAACAAATCCTTAAATCTTTCCCAAATAGTGTAAAAAATTTCATTATTCTTTTGTGAAAAATTCATGATTTGTCTTTGAATAGTGGTGGTTCTTTGTGGTGGAAAAAACTTTTTAATGAACTCTTTCCGCATATTTGGCCAATTTGTAATTGAACCAGGCCTTAAAGAGTTAAGCCATGACTTAGCTTTATCCTTTAGTGAAAAAGGAAAAAGCTTGAGTCAAATGACTTCCTCAGTGTAATTTCTTTCAAGAAAAGTAAAACAAACCCCTTCAAATTCCTGGATGTGGTGACAAGGACTCTTTGATGTCATCCCATGGAAACGTGGCAAGTGATCTATCATTCCCGGTTTAAAGTTGAAGCCTGTTGCATTTGCAGGAATCACAATGCATGACAGAGTGCTTTCCATCGTTGGAAAAATGTAATATCTAAGACTTCGAACGACTGGCACCTCATTTGGGTCTCTATTATCTGCCATTTCTACCTGCTGATTTTCAATAATTAAAAACTGGTTAGTGGGTTCCGATATTACTAATCGTTTACAGTGATCTCGAAACCAAACAGACATAAACAAATAATAATATCAAGAATAGTAGTAGAGAAAAGAATAATACTAAAGAAAAATAAAAGAATTCAGCAAAAATCAATTAACACCAAAATAATCTCCGACAATAGCGCCAAAAACTTGATTCGATGGAAAATCTACCCTTCAAGTATAAATGGGTCAAGTTATAGCCTAGCAATAATCCAGGGTCATTCCTCCTAAGGATTTTTATGGTATAATAATATCTGCCAAATTCAAGTCTTAAACTATGATTATAATTGTGCTTAACTAAATTTAAAGAGGATATAATTAAATGCAATGCAAGGGAAATTTGAGTAGAGTTATTCTTTCGCTATCAATTCGGCTTTGCAAATGAGATTATCATGAATTTCTTTAAATCGATAAGATGTGGAAATATTAATATGAAAATTAGTCAATTTATTTTATGGGGATTTAGTCGAGCATATTGTATGCATATTCGATGCATACTACATCAGCGACATTAATCCAAGTAAAATAATTTGAAAATTTAAAACACTTGTCAACCCTTATCAATAACAAGAATTTGTACAAAAGAGATTAGCATTGACCCATTGAAGCTAAAAATAAATCCTCTCAAATATAGTTTAGCCGGACATAATTAAATTAAACCAAACAAAAATCAAACAAACGATAACCATTACTAAAGAATGTAATTCAAGTTTATAAATTAAAATTCAATAAAAAAAATATATATCTAAAAATCAACTAAAATTAATAATATAAATAAACTAATGATTAAAACAACTAGAAGTCTTTCTAAACAAAATAGGAATAAAACTAGAACTAATAACCAAAAGAAGGGCTGGCTGCGTGAGGTGAACCGAGGGCTGCTGCTTTGGCCGAGTGCTGTAGCTGCTGGTCCAATGTAAAGGGAAAAAAGGGACTGCCGAGAGCTTGAAATGGAGGCTGGGAAGTGGTTAAAGAGAAGATGCTGAGATATGACTGTCTTGTGTGAGTCTTCGCCTGGTGGAGGGGCAGTGGTGTTCTGGCGGAAAAGAGTTGCTGGACGTGAGAGAGAAGTGAAGGGCTGCTAAGTGTTGGTTGCGTGTGAGAAAGGTTAGCGGCTTGTTATGGTTGAAGGGAAAGAAGGTTGAAGTGCTGGTGTGGGAGTTGAGCCGCTGTGAGGGATTCTTGTTGGTGTCGAGCTGTGTGGTCTGGTTGGCTTGCGACTGGTTTTTGGTGGAAGTGTGTGATGGAGTGAAGGTGCGACTGAAGTGAGGAGGCCGAGGGAAGAGAGATGTTGGCTGTTGCGGCTGGTTTTGGTAGAGACAAAGAGGTTACAGAGTGAGAGGGGCTGGGAAGGTGCAGTGTGTAGAGAGGAGTGGTCGAGAGTTGGGTGGCTAGGTGAGAGTTCAATCCGTGAGAGAGATCCAGAATATGGGAGAAGGAGGCTGTGAGGTTTTGTAGGGAAGTCCAGCTGGGTGAGGTGAGTTTTGGGCTGGGGAATTGGGCAAAAAATATGCGTCATTCTTTAGTCGAATTAGGTTAGGGATTTACGAGTCGAACTCAAATTCATTATAAGAAATTGTCCAATGTGACCCTGTAATTAAATAAATGAAATTAATAACAAATAAATCAATTTAGAGTTAAAGAACTAAAATGAGATCTTTTATAACTTTTACTCTAAATAGCATAATTTATATCCCAAATTTGCATTTTCCATGTACCTATCTAAAATAATTAAAATTGGACAATAATCAAGAATCCAATGGAAAATTCAGGTATATTGGTTGCCGACCTGATTGTTTCAAAGAATGATCTATTAGCCAATTTCTTGGTTGCCTTGTGATATTATGATTGATGAATACTAATTTTGACATTTGCAGGCATGACTTAGAGAACTTCCAACTGGAATTCTTGATTATCCGGCCCAGATCAAGTAGTTCGTAGCAATGTGCCTTTGGAGAACGAAGAGATTTATAGGAATTTTCTTCTTGTATTCGATTACTATGCTATTTTGGTGTATTTTGTTTTGGTATTGACAACACAATTGTGTGAATTGTAAAATTTGTTGGCATATTGAATGTTGAAATTGATGTTTATTTCTTTTCGTATATATTTTAATTTTTTTTTTTACTTTAATTTTTGAAAGAATCTTAGTAGTACAGTAAATTGTAAGATTAATGTAAGATCGCTTTTCAATTTTACGTGCAATTTTAAATTTCGCTCAATATTTATGTTATTGTGATTATAAATTATAAAATTGTGATATTTAATGTCTATAATTCGAATTATTTTGCAGTGGAAGGACTTGGGCGCCGTCTCGATCGATGTGTCAATTAAAAAGTTTATAAAGTGTTTATGAACTCTAAGTATAATTAATTATTTTATTTGTTAAGTTTGTTAAATTCTATTTGTCATTGAGTAGTAAGTTGTTTAAATTTCATTAAATTGAGATTGGGAAAAGGTTTAGGGCAAATTGAAATTTTATTGGGAGTTGTGGACGTAAATTTCTAAATTAGAGAGAATTGAGGGGCCAAGTTGCAAATTCCAAAAGATTATATCTAAACCTAATCTAACCTAAACCCTCATACTCTCGTCTCTCACATCTCCCTCACGCCCGCTCTCTCGATCTCCTACATCTCTGCCTCTCTCGCCGCTCTCTCACCTCACACACTCAACCACCGCTGCTCATCCCTTCCGCCGGCGATGTCACCTGCGCCACCACCCCGGTAACCCTCCCCCTTCCCTCGTTCCTTTCCCCATCAGTGCACCCACCCGACACAAAACACACAGTGCACGCCAAACACGCACACGCACTACACACACACACTAGCACACACATATGCGTATTGATATATATATATATATATATATATATATATATATATGTTGAGTGTATGTATATAGGCTAAGATTTTCATATTTCAAAATAGGTAGATCTCGAATTTTAAATGTTAATTTTGAGATTGAATAATGTTTATATATATGTATGTATAGATGTATATATGTGTGTGTTCATGGATGTGCATAAGTTCACTATTGTCAGATTGAAATTTTATGGATTTAATATGCCTTGTTGAGATGTTAGTTTAAATTGGAATTTTAGCTGAAATTTCAACAGTGAGGTCATTTACAGTAAGTTTTCAAATGTCGAAAAATGTTTAGTTTAATTTTTGAGCTAGAAAGGGGTAAATTTCGAAATTGGGAAATATGATATAAATGATTACATTGATTCTCAGACCTGGTAGTGATTTTTCAGAGTTATGAAATTTTGGATTTAATTGGTTTAATTGACAACTATTTTGAGAGTTTTGTTTTCAGATTTAAGAATGTTGGAAAAATACTTGGTTTAAATTTGAGTTAGTTAATTAAGTTTATGTTATTCTGGGTAAATTGAGAAATTTGAGAATTTCATGTATTGATATAAATGGCTTTAGTCATATTAGCTAGTTAATTCTTAGATTTTTAATATATGAATCCAATTGTTAACCAATGGACCAATGGTTAGGTTAATTTTGGATTAAAAGTTATAGATTCAGTTTTTCGAATTTGATTAGATTTATGAAATTAGTTAATTGCTTTTTGGTAAAGTTTGTAATAAATGGTTATTTTAAGATTTGTGAACTTGTTAGAATCACGATTAAATAATTTCTAAAGTTATGGAATTTTGAGTTTAAGTTTGAATTTAAAAGATGAGAAAACCTTCTAAGGTGCATTGAGTTCATTTTCTTGTCTCGAATATGGTTTTATGTGTTTTGGTTATTATGTAAAGTCACGCTTGGGTTAAATTGAAGTTTTAATCTCGGTTAATGTTTGATTATTATTAAAATGAATAACGAATGTGGTTGTGAACTAAAAGTTATACGTTTTGTCGAATGGTTTAAATCTTTCGATTTCGAGTATTGTATGGAAGTGTTTAATATATCTTAATACCTTGTTTGGAAGAAATGATCACAAGAATGAAAAGGGAAAGAAGATTTACTGTTTTAAATTGTTTAATGTAATGTTAAAAGAATGATGAATATATCAATTTGAACTTAGAGTATATTTTACTAAATGAATGGATACAACAAGAATTTTGGTACATTGACGACACGGGCAGTCGAGGCTCCTCCACTTGCAAATCCAGATAACGGTAAATGCTAAGAACGTCAGGTAAGTAAACTTCCCCTATTTTCATGAAAGTAGAAGGTTAATGTGAAATTAATGTGCGTAAGTGATTTCGTGTTAATTACTTAATGTTGATGTATTTGATTTACGATATGCAAGTATGTGTATTTAAGGAAATGTTCAAGTATGCACGCTATCAGGTCATTGCATCATTAAGCATGCATTGGCATCGAAATGGGGAAGTCAAATGTTTTAATGAAATGAATGTGTCAAAGTGCAAATTTTGTTCAAAAGTTATGTATCCCAAGTTTTTAAGAAAGAATGGGTGTACTTCTAGTTCATGAAAGATGCGAGTGGGAAATGGGGCGCGGGGGACCGGCGTACCTGAATGTAATGAGCCGCATTGCGGTGGAATGAAGTGAATGAGCCGCTTTGCGGTGGAATAAAGGGAATGAGCCGCTTTGCGGTGGAAATGTGAATGTTAATCTGGTTCCAAATAAGAATTGCCCACTGTTATCTGATTGACTAGAAGATACACCAAGTGAGCTCACGATGAAAATGAAGTGAAAGTTTTGAAATGTTAAGTGAAAGTTTGAAAAGTTTGAAAGTTTTGGAAAGTAAAGTAAATGGGGATACATATATGAAAATTTTAAAGCATTCATGTCATAAGCATGCATTACATGCATAAAGTTTACTTACTGAGCTTTAGCTCACCCCAATCCCTCCCCAAAATTTCAGGTGATGAATGTTAGATGATCCGAGGAGAGCATTTGATGGCAGACTCAGGCTACACCGCTTCAAGTTTAAAAAAAAAAAGTTAAATTTGAAGTTAATTAAGTTTATAATTAATTATTTCTTAATTCATTCATTTTATTTTGATAATTTTTTGGTTGAAATTAGTTTAAATTAGTTATGAGATTTCTAATATTGGTTATATTATCACTTATTGCATTTAATTGAAGCTTATTGATATAAAATGTTGTGTTGAGGAGTTTGATGATTGAATTTGAAATAGTGTGTTGATGTGGGAGTTTGAAGTAGAATTGGGGTTTTATGTTGAATATTGGATTTTTATTTGAGTCGAGTTTTATGTTGTAAAAATGGTTTTGATGTCCCTCTACAGGTTGGTTAAGTCCAATTTATAGAGGAGACTCTGCCGAAATTTTGTAAGAATTTTATAAGAGAAAAGTTTAAATGTTTTAAACGATTATTTTCGCATTTAATGTGAATGGAAGTTAACACGTCTAGGTTTTAGATTTTAAACTTGAGGTGTTACAATTAATTTGTGGAAGAAAAAAATTGCAGGATTTTAAAAAAATTGCACGATTAGACTATTGCAACGCGCAATGCACGTTGCAAAAGATTGGCGTGTTGCAATAGACCTAGGCTTTTTGCAACGTGCAATGCGTGTTGAAAAAGAATCTTATGCAACACGCATTACACATTGCAAAAGACTTTTTTGCAACTCGCAATAATTCTTTTGTGACGTGCAATGCATGTTGCAAAAGACCGTCCCTCTATGACAATACTGAACTTCGTAACACGCACATGAAAGTTGCAAAAAGGTTTTGGCAACGTTTTTTGCGCGTTGCGAAAGAGCTTTTTGTTGTAGTGAGTCCTCTCAATTTCTTAAAATTTCTTCTTGTATTCTTATCCCTCTTGTTCTCTTTTTAAATTTTCATCTCCATAGTCTAAGAGATGCTCTTCAAGTTGTGAACGAAATGTGGAACTTATAATCTCGTGTTGTTGCTCTAACAATTTGTGCAGTTGAAGTACCAAAAATGCCCTTAAAACCTTCAAAATTCGAGCTTTAGCACGTGAGCTGCCAACTTCAAATGCACTTATTTTTGATAGACAACTCTAAATCACGCTCCGTAAATTGTGTGGAACTCTGAATTCAATAACCTTTCCAATGATATATAATCACCAGTACAGAAATAGGAATTCGCGTTGGTTGAAAAACGGAATACGCGTCGGTTGTAGCGGCGACGCATATGACGCAAACGCGTAAAGTCTCGACTTTAGGCGTCGGTTGTAAACCGCAACCGACGCGCAAGTCAGTTTTGGGCGTCGGTTCGAATTTTAGAACTGACGCCCTAAACCAACTTTGGGCGTCGATTTTCACAAAAACCGACGCCCAAAGTTTTTTTTTTTTTTTTACTTTAGGCGTCGGTTCTAAATTTAGAATCGACGCCCAAACTTCATTTTTTTTATATGACCTGCAGTGACATGGACGTGACCTGCAATGATCCAGGCCACTGCAGGGCGTGGCCTGCTATGACCCAGGCCACTGCAGGTCATGGCCTGCAATGACCCAGGCCACTGCATGTCGTGACCTACAGTGACCTGCAGACCCAGGTCACTGCACGTCGTGGCCTGTAGTCACCTGGACGTGACTTGCAATGACCCAGGCCACTGCAGGTCATGGCCTGCAGTGACCAGGACGTGGTCTGAGATAACCTAAACATGCACATCACCAAATATATATATATATATATATATATATATATATATATATATATATATATATATATATATATATATATATATATAATCGATATATAAGTAATAAAATTAAATTAACAACAATTATACTTACAAATTGTTAATTTATGATACAAATTAAATATATATGTAAGTGCAAGTTTTGATTACGCTTTGATTTACACAAACCTATGAACGAAGTATTTTGCCCATAAGTTTTGAATCTCGATTACTTCCTCCGTTGAATAATATTCATTAAATGCCTACAAACAATCAAAATGAATTATTAGTTATTTTTCATAAAATATAAAGTCATTATTAAAATTCTCATTTTCAATGACTTGTACCTTTTCTAACGAAGTAAGTTGAAAGTGTTCTGTGACTATCTCATACATATTTCTCATAACGTAGTAGTCACACTCAGACCCTCCAGGTTGTTGAGGACACTGAAATATTCACATTGAAAAATAACAATACTAGTAATCAAACTAAATAAAATATAGAAATAATTCAAAGATTTTTAATAAAGTTTAAATCCGTGTTTTCATACTTTTACGTTTTTCCACGTTGTATTGGATTTTGTCCTCATGCCTCCAACTGTCCAATACGTTTTGAAAGCCCTAAAATTTCAATAAATTATATCAACAAGCTACAAATTACATCACGCATCATTTCATCTATCATATCATTCTCGTCATTTTCCAAATCATTCTCACAAATATTGCTTGAATTATTCTGCTGCTGATCACCAACATCGTCACCAGTGCTCGTCCTGGGAAGCATACTCTCACCATGCTATATCCATCGTGTATAACCTTCCTTAAACCCACGACGAATCAAATGACTCTTCACTTAATCAAAACTACGAAACTTTCTCAAATTCTTACAATCGTAACAAGGACACAAAATCATTGTTTCACCTTTCTTTCTCTTGTTTTCATCCGCACATTTCATAAACTCTTCAACACCTTTTACATATTCATGTCTATTACGTCTGCCATACATCCAACCCTGATCCATATCAATGACCTATATGTGAAGATATAATTAAATTTTTTTATTAGTTTTGAGTAAATATTTATTTATTATGGTCAATTCTGTAATAGTGAAAATCAATTTAAACCATAATTTTCATTTTTTATTTACAAAATTTTACAAAACTTTTGACACAACCTCCCCTATAAATTGGACTAAACCAACCTGTAGGAAGAATCAACATATCATAATAAACCAAAATGTTTAACCTCGACATATTCAAAAATCAAATACAACTCCAATCAAACTTCAACATCATCAACTACTCCAAAATTAATTCGAAATCCATTCTCAATTCCTAAAAAGTCAAGCTAAGATTTCATGACTTAATATCTCATAATTACAACTCCAATAATTAAAATATTAAAATGTATCTATCTACTAACTTAAAATCAACAATATAAATTTAACACCCAAATTTATATATATTAAAATTTAATTAACACATTTATACATATTAATATGTAATTATCATATTTATTTAATAACAAATATACATACACACACACACATATATATATATATATACACACACACACAAATATTTACACAGGCATATACACACACACACAAATATATATACACGCAGACACATATATATACACATAAATATATATACACAAATATATAATTCTATACACACATACATATACATACATATATACAAAAATGAGAATCGGGTCTTACAATGTAGGAGGTGGCGGCGGCGGTAGAAGAGTGAGGGCGGTGGAGGCGGCGTTGGCGGTCACAGGAGAGGGAGAGGCGTGAGAGTAGAGAGAAGAGTGTACTGAAAGAGAGAAGAGGCGCGAGAGTGTGTATGAAATTACCGGGAGAAAATTAATTATAAGAATCCGCGTCGGTTTAAGAAAAAACCGACGCGATCTCGCGTCGGTTCCCCTTGAACCGACGCGCAAAGTCGGACCGGCCGACTTTGTGCGTCGGTTTAAAATGGAAACCGACGCCTCTTCCTAAATTTTATTTACAAAAATGCCACCGTCCCATTTTACACGTCGATTTTTTGAAAAACCGACGTCTGTTCCTCATTTTTTTTGTGCATTTTTGTACTAGTGAATATTCACAGTGAAAGTAATAATCTTCTCACTTTTCTTTAAAAAATGATTTCTATCGATGTTTGATATTCGTTTCGATCATTTCTTTGCCCGTGTGTTATATATTTTCTTAGGGTTATTTTTAAGCTCGTGTTCATTTATAAACATTTTTATTGACAACACAATTTTTTAACCGCATACATTTTCGAAATGACTTCTCAATCACAAATTTTATTTCGAAAATAGCAATATTCTATTTGTAAAAGGGTATAGAACCGTAAGATAGGGGCTTAGACATAAAATAAATTGAAATTAAAATGCTCGATATACTAATTATATAAAATCTTCATTAAATAGTAAAGATCATTAGTGTAAGAAACACGGTACCAAACATTCGAGAAAGATGGAGATCTTAATACTTGTAATTCCGATAAGAATGTTCCATATTTTACCCTCTTATTTTCTATCCTATGATGATTTATTAAAGATGAAACCTTTAGCATTGGAGAGTCACAAACTGTCGAGAAAGATGGTGATCTTGACTTGAGTGTGGAAGGATGTCGCCGAAGGCGAAAATGCTCCAGCTCAAATAGATTTTCATTGAGAGATCGTATATTCTCATGAAAACGACACGAACACAATCTATCTAATAATACTTGATGAAACATAGCAATTCCAATCTATAGCTAATATAATTTAGTGTAGCATACACCAGCCCTGAAGTTGTACCTTCAAAATATCCAGTGGCTGCATGAACAATATTATCCAAAAGTACAAGCAAACAGCAATTGAAATGCAACTAGTCCAAATTCTCCCTATTTAAACAAAATTATCATACAATTGAGACTCCATGAAATCTTCATCGAATCTTCTATTGTTCATGCATGCATCCTGTAAATTAATATGTAGGCCAGTAGTTATCTAAATCAGCACAATTTTCCATGTCCATAAACCTGTTATTCATTGCATTTGCATTATTCATGTCCCCTCCATAGCCTGCAGCATCAGTCAGAATGGATGAGGTCAAATCTTGTTGGTTCATTGCTGGCCCCTGAGGTGGTGGCTGTGGCCTCATGAAGGGCGGCTGCGTCAGGGCACCACCACCACCACCGAGGTTCAGATTCAATCCAGAAATGGTGAAAATGCCTCCTTCTCCTCCTCCTCCTCCTCCTCCACCGCCCATGGTGTAGTTAATGTGTTGTGGGATTGGTACGTTCATGCTAGTTGAGCCACTTGATCTGAAAACTTTATTAAATTCTTGCAGTTCTGCCGGCATCATATAGTTCCGTCCCATCGGAAACTGGAAATTATCTGGCTGGATCATCTGTGTGGACATGGAAATTTGGCTTAAGTCGAGATTATTGTAACTGTAGGGATTCACAGCTCTTGAATTGTTTGAAGGGTACTTTTTCCCTGCAGCACTTTTCTGGAACACACGGCATACCACCCATTCATCTTGCTGAAAACAAATTAGGTCAAGCTTTATTGAAACAAGCAGGAAGAAATGATACATATTTATCAATGATTCTTAATGTTTTTTCACCTCTACATTATGTGACAAGGGTCAAATGCAATTAACCTGTTCATGTGATAACTAATCGACTAATTATTGTCAAATAAAAAGACGATAACTATAAGTGATACAAGTATAAAAACGTTTATTAGAAGTTTCAATTTACATCCACCCTCAAAGCTTCAAGTATTTATAACTTTGATTTTCATTAAACCGTTAAGAATCCATGGTCTGATCCAGGGACGGATCCAGAAATCTTGTTCAGTTAGGGCGGACATCGATCGGTCAAATAACTGTATTTTTCGAGTTACAGCCCAAAAAATGCTCAAAAATCTAATAAAATTTTTTCCCCACTGCTGTAGATCTGTCCCTGGCCTGATTGAATGGTAGCTTTATCATTAACATCAAGATTGTAGCATTCTTAAGAAAAGGTATAAAACATCTCTTGTTGTGGAGTATATTACTCAAGATTTAGGTGTAACAATGAGGAATTTATTGTAAAAGTTAACGAAACCCTACACAATAATTTAAGAATATTCCATTGTTTAGTCACTGATCAGATATATGTTCTACAGTAATTCTCTTTTGTCATCTAGATTCATCATAATTTTTATTTTTTCGAAACATTTTTTTTTCTATGAGATCAGGGAGATCAAAATCATTGTTCTAACAAATAATTTGTTAGGCAAGAAATAACATTTTATAAACTATGTACGTACCTTGCTTGTTCTATAGGCGGATTTGGAATGAATACGATATTCATGCATGACCCAGTTGGATTTCTCTCCTCTAGGAGCTCTTCCTCTGTAAAAAACTAAGGTTTTCTTCATCCCAACTAACTCAGAGGTGTTGCTGTTAAAGATCTCCTTGTCTTTCCCAGTGGTCTTCCAATATCCAGTGTTTGTCGCGCGATTAGTTCTAACTCCGGTTGGATATTTTCGATCACGGAGGTTGAAAAAATACCATTCTTTTTCTCCCATCTTTGCCTTCCCTGATCCACATGAAAACACACACATTAAAAAAAAATATATGAAATAAAATACGTAACAAGCTAGATAAGAAATTTTTGCGTTTGTTGAGAAATTACAAATCCTTGATAAATCAGTATAGCAAGAAATAACTATATATATTGTTGTCCAATCGAAAGTTTTACATAAAAAAATAATGTAAATTTGATTGAAAAACATTAGTACAAATTAAGGATTACAAGTTATTGTCTTTGTTAAAACATGCTAAATTTCTAGTACTCCAAGTTATTAACGAAGCTCTAAGACAAAATTTCTCTATATATCTCACGAAAACAGAAGATTTGTCCTAAGAAACATCAAGAAAATTAATTAATTATTTGCATCTTTATACAAAAAAATCTAACTTTAAGCACGCTAACTTGTTTTATGGCTAAACCCTAGCTATATATGTATATACAAAAAAGAGATACAATCTGCATGTATGTATATATATTTTCCATAGAAGCAAGAAAGATTTGAGGTTACAAATATACCTGGTAGATCCCATGGCTCGCACTTGTTGAGATCGACATCTGCAATGGCTTTTCCTGTAAAATTTACGTCTGCGATCTTATTTACCAAATAATATGTGATGAGTTCTTCATCCGTAGGATGAAATCGAAACCCTGGTGGCATAGTTTCCTCTTTCATTTCTCCCGATCCTTCCATTGCTAGCTACTTGGTTGCCGACTTGTAATTCTTGTCAAATTTGGAATTTTCTAACGTTATTAAATGACATACACACTCCAAGAATTTGACATGTAAAAAGAAACCATAGAATTCTCAAAAAACTTGCTGAAATGAAGGGAGGGAAATTTTGTAAAAGAACGAGAAAAGATTTGGAAAAAGAGAACAAAATCTCAATTAATACTTAATTTCTTCTCTAAAAACATGAGAAATCTTGCTTACTTGCATGAAAGATTAAAGGGTTTTAAAAAGTGTAACTTTTACATGATCATTCGCAAACAATAAAAGATGAAACTAAATGGATTTTTGTTTGCTTGTTATAATGAGCAAGAAATTGGGAATTTAAATGGGAAGAAGGGAATGAAAATAGGATTAATGTAATTTTGAAACTCTCACCAACTATGGGTCTTAAGATACAAGGTTCTTGACCATTACCCCCGAAGATATTAGGGTTTCGAAAAGTCTTTCAAGAAATAAATCTTCTTGTGTAAACCACAATATTATGTTGTCATAATTGCCTCAGAAAAGTTCTAATTCTAATTAATTTCATGTTCTATGTTTTTTTTAAAAATTGATTTAGATTAGGATTGTTTTGAAGTTTGGAGAATTTCTATTGCAAAAATGAGTTAAAATAAAAATTAAGTTATTTTGGAATGAATCTTATGAGATTTCCTTTTAGCATTATAAGAAAATATTTTATTCAGTATTTTAGAGCAGGATGAGTAGAAAGTTTTGTGAGGAAAAATATTTGTAATCTAACATCGATCTTGGATTTTCTTGTTTTTATTTTGGATTGAGAAAAAAAATAGAAATTGGTAGATGTGGTAAAACTTAAATAGATTTCTCTTACAATACATGGGGGTTTGGTGAGTGAAATCCTATATGATTGTAACAATTTTTCATATATTGAAAATCTTTATCGGTCTGTATATTTTGCGTCATATCTGTATATATTTTTTTGTTTGCTATTTTTCTTTGAACAACAAAAAGATCTTGCGAGTAAATTAGAGAGAATTTTATTCGATTCCCAACAAGTGGTATCAAATCATCAGGTGATTTGAAGAGTTGGGAGTAAAAGGAAAATATGTCTATCATATATGATGTGGAAAATTTTTATGAGAGGATCAATTTTGCCTTATGGCAGATACTAGTCAGTGATGTATTGATTCAGGCTGTACTACACAAAGTTTTGAAAGTTAAACAAGCTATGAGTTCTAAAAAAACTATTGAATCCAGTAAGAGTGATGAAGATTGGAAGATTAGGATTTGAAGGATGCAAACATAATATGTCTTTGTTCGACCAAGAATGTTCGTACAAATATTAATGGAATAACTAGTGCTAAGGATCTTTGAAAAAAACTGTAAGAGATGTATCAAACGAAGAGTCTTTCAAATTGGTTGTATCTGAAGGAACAATTTTATTCTTTGAGAATTAATGCATGTACGAAAATCTCAGACCATCTTAGTGTTCTCAATGTGATTGTTTCTGACCTGGAGTCTAATGCAGTTAAGATTGATGATGAAGACAAAAGCATTAAGGTTCATCTGGTATCTTCAATCCACGTTTGAGCACATCAAGCCTATTTTGATGTACATGAAGAAAATTGTGGATTTTGTAGAAATGAAAAGTAAGTCGGTCTCTGAAGAAAGGAGAAAATGTTTAAGTGATAGTTCATTTGAAAACACATTGCTTGTTACTGAAAATGGAAGAGGTGTAACTCAATGAGGAAGATGGTAACATGTTGGAATTGTGGACAATCTGGTCATGTGAGAAGAAATTATCCAAAAGGTGCAGCAGACTCGACTAACTACTCGAAGGTAGACAATGCGACTCTCCTGGTGGAGGTCGGTGATGATGTACTTTGAGTAAGATAGTGAAATCCTCATGGCATTGATTTGACTTGGAAGTAAGGTGTGTGGTTGGATTGATGTTAATGACCAATGATCTTCTATGAAAAATCAAACAATGTGAGTTGCACCATGATTTTTTTTTTTTTTTATCAATTTTGTTTCGGTATGAGACAATGAAAATATCAAAGTTCGTTGATAATTTTGAGTGATTATACTTGTATGGTGGAGTACGTTAATTTTTTGATTTGAGAATTGGAACAGTCAAAATGTGTCAAATGCTAATCTGTTTTTCAAGTATTGTGAACAAAAAAGATAGAAATCTTGACTCGCTTTCGGTAAGATGGAGATTGTTGGGATAATTGTTTCAAATAAGTTATAATTTTAAGAATGGCGGGTCATGGCAGGTATGGGTTGAGTTTGCCAAACTCATACCCTACCCATTAGAAATTTACAATATTTATACTCTACCGATATACCCATTTAAGAATGGCTGATCAGGGGTGGGTATACTTATATACCCATTTGAAATTCATTACCTATTATTTATTTATTTATTATTTTTAGGGTTGTAAATATGTTATAAGTTAGAGGTGTTCCGGATTAACTTGAATCAGTTACATATTGGACTTTACTTGAATTTGACTTAAAAAAGCTTATTCTAGGTTAAAACTAAACAAGCGAAAATAATTTTTTTAGACGTTAACAATATCATTATTCTAGGTTAAAACTAAACAAACGAAAACAATTTTTTAGACGTTAACAATATCAATAGTTTAAACATTTTAAGGTTTAGACGTTAACAATGCCAATAGTTTAAATATATTAAGGTCTAGATGTTAACAATGTTAATAGATATTTGAATTCTATGTTTTTTTTTTTTTTACACAATCACTTTTATTTTAAATTCTATAATTTTTTAAAAAAATTAATGGGTATACGGGTCAAATATGAGTCTTGTAATAAAACTCACACCCGATCCGTACCATACCGAGTTTTAAAATTTACCTTCATACCCGACTCACAAACCCATTTCAACAAAATAGATCAATACACGTTATTGTTTATAATTAAAATTAAGTTTTACCGGTTTAATTATAATAAAAACCCTGATAATTAGGTTTTGGCTGCAAATAGGACACTCACTTAGTATTCTATATAGATAGTAGACAACCACACGTAATCGTCCATTGTGTTCAGACTGAAGAATGATTTGTGCTAGGGCTACGTGATAATTGATTTGGGATGGATTAATTTAATTACAACGGAGACCTTCAATTTGTATCAACTGAACACTAAGTTTAATATTATCGTGAGTTCTTAATATGAGCTCTTGACTCTCGCTTTTATTTCGAAACATAGAATGAATTAAGAAAAATAAATTTATATATGAATTGTTCCGTTACTAGGTAATATTTTCATTTTGTTTTGTTTTGACTCAAGTGATTATTTTTAATTATATAAGCCCCTATTTGTTTGTGATTAAAATTTAAATTTTAATCTAAGTTTAAGTCAGTAATTAATTTTAATCACACTTTTTGTGGGTCCTACAGCTTTTCAACCACACACTTAATTTTTTTTTTTTCAAAATCTACTAAAAATCTGATTTTAATTTGCACCAAACAGCATTTAAATCTGATTTGAAGCTGCTAGTCATGACCTAGTTTCTCATTTATAATTATCTATAATCCGTCCACTTTTAATTATTTTTGTTTATAAATTATTAATCTTAATTAATCAGAAGTAAACTCAATTTTCATTAATCTGAAAATCCATGATATTTTTTTTGAATTTATATGATCAGTATTGTCACTATAAAGACAGAAAAAATCTTGCTACAGAAGTTGAATATAAAATTGTAAAGCCTAAAAGCTAAAACATCCAAATTAGCTTAGGCTGTTTTCTCGTGGAATATGTTAAATAACTAATTATTTTTAAATCCACTTTTCTTGTTGCCAATATACAGGATTTTGTTACATTTCTAGGGTTCATCTTAATCTTTGCTTTGGTGAAATTTCCTATCAGTAGTGGAGCCGTTAATTATAATTGCAACAATAATTGTTTTGTTATTACAAAAGGATGATGAAGAAAGAACTGTCAAATACAAGATTTGTAGCTATCGATCGTTATCCTTCTCCTAACTTGTCCATCACTTCATATAATCACTCGATCCCCATTACTTGCGTTCCTCATCTTGCTTAAGATATTTAATGTCATATATAAATAACGATTCTACTGTAAATGTCATTTTCGTACCGTCCGAAACTGATATAATTACCGGCATATGTAGATATCAAATATTTCGTCTATCACTTCAATTTATACAGTTTCATTGCGTGTATTTATTTATGATGTACGAAAGATACGGAATAAAAAGCAATATTAAACAAGTTTTTTAGAGAACTTCCGATTTCAGTTAACTCATATTTAAGGTAATATTTTGGCTTAAGAGTTTACTGGCGAGGTGATTGAATGATGGAAAATGTTACCGTGAAAATCCGATTTTCGAGTAATGTATATCTGCTAAAATTAATCGCTTGTTAATCTCAGGCCAACCTTGAAGAAAATCTATCTTTATTTTCATGTGAATATCATGCCAGATTAACTAAAATGACATGATTTGTGCATAGTTCATCATGTTAGTGTCATTATATATATATATATAGTTAAGAGAAGCCCTTTATTCTGTAAAGATTTGTTTTGAGTTCCATATATCTCTGTGTACCTTATGAATATGTCCTTTCATTTTGATTTAAAGTTATTTTTTACGATAATGGTGTTTCTGATTGTTGCACTAAAGTCAAAAATGAAATTATTACCCCTTCATGGAGTGGTCTACTTGGTGGAGTAGGTGGTCTACTTGGTGGAGTAGATGAGCATAGAGGTCTTTGATAATCATGAGTTCGATTTCTCATACCAACACTTTCTCAGTCAAGTTAGTCGCACTGGACTTGCCTAGTGCAGTTTATCTGACTAGCGTAATTTGCAAGCTATATTGTGTCAAACCGTAGATTTACCTAATGCGCATTCAATAGGTAGAGACTGCGAGTTTTCTTGAAAATAAAATTAAAAGAAAAAAAGGGCATTTAAATTTTACATGACAACATTAAATGTCAGCGTGTCAAGAAAAACATGTTTCTACTTTATGATAGAAGCCCAAAAATCTGATCAAAACTAAACCCGCATTCATTTTCTCATTTGAAAGTGTTTAAATCTCTTAGAGCGTCTCCAATGCATTTCGTGAATTAAAAAAAATACACTTGATACGTAAATAAATAGATGAAATATGATAAAAATCCCTCTTCAATGCACAACATGGATTAGGATGTTAGGCTGACGTGATGCTAAAAAAATATACACTGTGGAGTGTTTCGTCTACATCTAGACACTCCGTGAGACATGCTGACTCATCATTAATTTTTATTTTATAATTATTTAATTACTGCAGATAAGGACGTGACATCAATTAAGTTGTATGGTATAAATTAGTTTCCTTTTGGACTTTGCAGTAAATGAGAGATATTGTGACAATTAATTTTAATTTTATTATAAAAAAAGCCACAAAATTAATATTATTGAAATGTAGAAAGCATCATTGAAGAGTAAATTTTGAACTGCTCCGTCTATTTATCCACGTTTTCTAGAAGTTCGTCTATTTTATCGGCACATCAGTCCCAATCCATGTTATGCATTGGAGTTGCTCTTACTAATTCCCCATTTTTTCTAACTTTACGTAAAAGATAACATCATTTAGTGACATTTTTACCAAAATATCAGGATATATAATCGTGCATATCAAACCATACTACATTGCCAAATTAATTTATTGACTGACTTATCTATAATATATTTGACAGATATTTATCACTTTACCCATCACATCATCTTTAAAAATCAACCATCATAATTGTGCCAACGTATAAGTTGGTAAATCATTAGTAAATCAATCTAACTAAGTAGATTAATCCAATCGTCCATTATTATAAATTTTGTTGTGGGTTTCAACTAAACGTATTTTTACGATTTAATTCTTATATATTACACGTGATTTACTTTAATTAAATCAAATTTTAATAGAGTTTTTATTTTTAAAAAAGAAATTACTATTCTCAATCATGCATGCATGTTTAATATAAATATCATATTCCAGTTAACCTCAACTATTAAACTAAATTTTCGTGCACATTTGGTTAAACATTAATAATATCAAATCAAAAAATTACTATTATCCAAATATCTTCAAGATCACATATTGTATGCACATTGTTTTAATTTTATCCAATTTGTTATATAACGAAGACTTAATCGACGACTCAGTGTATTAGTTGGCATGCCTTTTTCAATTTTTACAAGAATGTCTAGAAGTAATGAATAATTAATTTCTACTGATATTTATTTTTAATTTGTGTGTGGTAGACTACTTGTTCTACACTTCACAATAAATAAAAAATAATTCATTTGCAATGGTTTAATCATGTTGTTACATTTATCTTTATGGTTGAAGAGTCTTAGACGCGTATTGTATGTTAAACAGAACGAATTGAACACGACAATGGAAGAGATGTGCGTGCATTGAAAAACTTATCTTTTCGATGTCTATTCTCATTGAGTGCATTGACTGGTTTTATGGCTTTTTGCGTCGGGAAAAAAAATAAAATATTTATTATTGAAAATAGATGTTGAACATATATTTCACAATGGTCACAATTACATATGTATTTTCTTGAAAGAAATTTTTAAATGTGTTTAAAATAAAATATTTATTATTGAAAATAGATGTTGAACATATATAGGACAATGGTAACAATATTTACATATGTATTTTCTTTACAGAAGTTTTTGAATATGTATCTCAACAGTTGGTCCAATATAATTTATGACTATTAAGGGTATGTTTGGCAATTCATTATTATCAGTCATGATTGCAATTTATAATCTACATAATTTTTCAAACCATTTTTTAATTATACATATTATTTTTTTTTCCAATTTTTAACCACAAAATCTTACTTCGAACACCCAAATAAACGGCGGTCGACGTACAGAGGCTAAGTACTACCCTTAATAGTCATAAATTATATTGGACCAACTGTTGAAAAATATATTCAAAAATTTCTGTTAAGAAAATACATATGTAATTGTTACCATTGTCATATACATGTTCAACATCTATTTTCAATAATAAATATTTTATTTTAAACACATTCAAAAATTTCTTTCAAGAAAATACATATGTAATTGCCATTGTCAAATACACCCAAATTGATTTCAACTAGAACTGCACCGAATCTGCTGGGTTCGATCTATTATGATTCAGTCGTGTGGTTCCAGATAAAAATACTCACCAGCACTCACCCCTGAATGTTGAAACGTGTTAGCTGCTTGAATATCGAAGTAACTTGAGCAAGATTATGTGAATAAGTTAATCTTTAGCAAACATGAGTTGTTTCGTGTTAGGTAGGAAACTAGGTGTAATAGTAAATTTACAGCTTCTTCTCTGTAATCTTTTTTTGAAATATCTTCTCTAATCTTGAATGAACTTTAAGGAAACATAATACATAATTATAACTGTTGAAAAAAATATTCATGCACTATTTTTAACATATTTATTTATTGGCTCACTTAATTCGTTAATTGATTTTCAATGGTATAAATATGAACTAAAAGGAAAGTTTCGACTACTAATTGTTCACTAAACCACAAGTGTACGGATCGCGTAAGTAATAAAGTGTACGTGAGTTCAAGTATCGGACCCACAAGGACTGTTGTAAATTGTATTTCAGACTATACGGACCTTAACCGGAACATAAGATTTGATTGAGTTGAGAATTTTGTTTTTGAAAATGAAAATAAAGATTAAACTAAAAATGACAAGATTTGATTTTAAAACTTATGAAAACAAGTGCGTTGGACTCATGAATCCATTTTGACTCTATCATCCATAATATTTTAACCGAAATTATTTAAATACAATTCACGGGTTTTGAATTTCCATACACTAGTACAGAAACAGTCTTTCGCGTCGGTTATTTAAGAGAATAGGCGTCGATTTTTGAGGCGACGCGTATGAAGCAGACGCGTAAAGTGAAGACTTTACGCGTCGGTTGTTTATAAACCGACGCGTAAAGTTGAAAAAAAAAAGTTTAAAAATGTTTTATAAACCGACGCCTGAACCGGTTTTAGGCGTCGGTTCTTCGAGAACCGACGCCTAAACCATTTTTTTCCCCGTTTTTCTACTAGTGATAATCCAACTGTAGTTAAAACTCCATTTCGGACAAGTATTAACACCTATTTCTACGCAAGACTCAACTATATTTCTATGTTGAATACAAATGTTTAAGAAAGCATTAAAAGATTTGTGAATACTATAGCAGAAAACACAAAGTATAGAGATATATTTCTATTCCCTATCGGATTTTGTGGCAATTGAAACAAGTTTAATGAAATTCTAATCTTTTGAACTTAAGAAATTATAACATCAATCACATAATAATTGGCCAGAAAATTATGTGATACTCAAAGTACGAATCAATTACATCAAAACCATGAATTGCATGAATTAAATAATAGATTAAAACATGGATTCAAGAATTCAAAACTTCATCACAATTCTAATACAATTAACCTAGCCTAGAAACATAATTGAATAGAAATCACAAGAAAAATAAAAGGATGTCACCCCATTCATCTTCTTGTTCTTTGGTCTTCAATTTTGCTCTTAACGTGGTATGGATCCCTCGGCACTTGGCAGCGTTTTGGCATGAAATAAGGCAATTGAGAACCTTTAATTTCGTGCCCCAAGTCTGATATATATAGATTTCCTCGAAACTTAGGTTACTTGGGGGGAAAGAATGCTGAAAATCGTGCAAAAGCCCATCAACGTCTTAGAAATCTGAACATGTGATCGTACGATTCAAAAGTGTGCGACTGAACGGATCTGTAAGTTTCCCTTCAGTCGTAAAAAAAATGTAGTCGTGTGATCACACGCCTTTAAGAGGTGCAACCACATGGTTATTCGGAAAGATGCAATTTTCATCTTTTGAAGTGCTACAAGTTGGTCCCTGATCTTTTATTGTACAGCTGGTCCTTTAACTTCTAATTATTACAATTTAGACCCTAAACTTCTGATTTCATCTAATTTTGATTTCTTCTTCGATTATTCTTCTAATTGGCCCTTTCATTTACTTCATCCACTCTTTCTTTGCACACTCTGACACTTTTATCATCCAATTGCTTGATTTTGGCCTCAATTTCATTGTTTTCTCAACTTTGGATTAATCCTGAAATATAAACAAATAACAACGAAATAAATAGCAAATATTCTGGAACAAACAGATAAAATCCTACTTTTAGAATTGAAATAAGTGTATAAAATGCATTTATCAGCACCCCCAAACTAGAACTTTTGTTCGTCCTCGAACAAAATAAAACTAAACTATAAAAACAAAAATGCAAATAATAAAATTAAAAAAAATATTTTTTTTGTCAACTTATTTACCATGCGCTTCAACAATCCAAATTGATCAATCACTTTAGCAAAGAAATATGAACAATATAAAATATTTTCATTCATCCGATGCTTAACTTCATTGCGTGTGAGTGAATTGCCAAGAATCAAATGTAAACTCATGTAAAAATATACTTGACACCGTGTGATTAGTCATGCAGAAATAAGCCCAAATTTCATGTAGTCAACAATGATTATCTTTTGATTTTCCTTACACTCTCATGGATGATCACGACCTTACTGCTTTTCTCTTATATCCGAAGGTCTTTCCTATTGATGTGTTTCTAAACATATATAAATTGCATTTTTTCACAAAACGCAGTTAGGATTTGACAAATATGCACAACAAACCAAAAGTAATCCATCCCCAATCTCACACTCCAGCGTTAGAAATTTCAATCAATAAGGCTTACACAATTTTCATTCATTTTTTTATTTTTATCTGGACGACTTTTTCTATTTATGTCCATGTCTTTCACCATCTTTGTGCAGAAGTTTTTATACTTGCTTTCTATATGACTCCTGTAGCGAGCTTTAGGTCGGTGACTCCCAAGCCAGACAACTAGGGCACCAGGTTCAAAGAACCCCTCAGACTTAATTACCCCAGTCATTAAGGCTTAAATAGAAAAGTTAAAAATGTTTTAGCGTCTTATGTGTAAGTCCACTCTTCGTACTTGCTTTCTAGTTGACTCCTAGAGCGAGCTTTAGGTCGGTAGCTCCCAAGCCAGACGACTTTAGGGTACCAGGTTCAGAGAACCCCTCAAACTTAATTACTTGAGTCAAAAAGGCATTTGAAAAGTAAAATAAGACCTTCAACATTTTTCTATTTTTATGCTGGTTATGGTTTATACCCGTTAATCAAAACCTCCTCAACTAAAGATATAAAATTAAAAACTTTAGACTCTCAATCCATCAATGCCTACTCATACTAATCTTTTCGCCCCCAAACTACTTCTTCTAAACTTCAGATCGAGATCTAAATTCTTAAGGTTTGAGATTTTTTCAGTCAATTCTACGTTCAAAGTGCACAAGTTTACCCCACAAGTATCAATAATTTCCCTACACAATTTATTATTCGAAAGTGGCTATGTGCTCAAGTTTGATTAAAATCTTACATGAATGAATGTTAAGAAAAGTTTAAGTTCACATATTGTCCAAATTTCTAACTAAAACACAAAATTCAATTCAAATTATGACATAAGCAATAAATAAATCAACGAAAATTTTCAATTTTTTATGATTTTTCAAAATTTTCAATTTTTATGAATTTTCTACCCAAAATCGAATGAATGTTTAAATAAAAACACATGAATGAGATTCCCACCCCAAACTAGAATTCTGTATTGTCCTCAATGTATTCAAATAAAATAAATGAAATAAACGCAAAATAACAAAGACGGTTTAGGTACTTCCCAAGTTTAGAGAGATAGTGTTCCCATTTTGAAATTTTGACTTGAATGCTTGGTTGGATGAAATGACCATTGACTTGAATGCTTGGTCCCATGATGATATTTTCCTTGTAAACAAGAATTAATGATCATTAGAAGTATAAATATCACATAGGAACTAAAGCAAATCAACACAACACACACAAACTAGGACTTAGAAAAATTTTAAAATTTTTGAAAAATGATCAACCATTGATCTTCATCCCTTGACATCGCCTCTAAAAGTGAAAATTTTCCGAGACATGTCCTGGGCATATGAAAGCACATAACGTGGTCTACAACATATAAAAAAATTATCACATTTGGAGTTCATATGGGTCATGAAAATGTGTGACAAAGTAGGTGCAGCGAAGCTGAAATTGTGGGATGTGGTGCAATGATGCTTGCAATAGTCTTGCAATGAGGTGCTTTGTAGTGCAATGATGTCCAAGCTAAGTTTCATGTCTCAAATCAATGTAAATAATGGATAGATGGTGCACAAATGATGTATAACATGTAGTGAAGGTGGTCATCCAAAAGGAATTGCAAAAACTCAACAAAATATTCATTGTTACATTTAATCAAACACCTTGTGTGCATATGAAGAATACAAAGAATTACATAGAGTTGAAGACTTTAATTTACCCAAAAATTTTCACTTATAAACTCACAATTCAATACTCCAATTCTAGTATAACCCCATTACCAATCAATCCACAATTCACAAAAAGAATGAAGAACAAAAAGATTATGCATGATTTTGTGAAATTGTGTAGAAATCCATACCTTTTGAATGTTTTTGTTGTGATGCAAGGTATGAAATTAAGCCAATATGATGTGCAAATAGTGGGGAATGATTTTGGACTCAATGTTCAGTGATTTGGGGGATGAAAATGGGTTTTGAATTGATTAAAATGAAAGAAAATGCATATATAAGCAAACTGCCTCTTCCGCCCTGGTTAACACCACGCGATCGCGCGGTATTGCCGATAGTAACATGTGATTTTTTCATTTTTGAGTTTTGGACCCCGTTTTGGATTCCTAAAAATCTCCAAATGCATGCAACCAATTTCTAAATTATATACACATATCCTAAGCTAGGTGATCAAATATGAGATTGTGATGAAAAACAACAAAACAAATAGAAAACAAGTAAATCCTAAAAATGCTAAAACATGCAAAAATAGATTCAATGAAGTTTTCAATGCAACTAACATGCCAAAATATGAATTTCAAGCATGCTAGTGATCCTAAATGCAATGTAAAACATCAAAACAACTAGAATTGCAATGAAAACTAACAATTACCCCTAATGCTTAAAACAGGCAAAATAGAATACTAGAGATACTTAATGCACATAACAAGTCAATATATGCATTCTAACACACTAGTACTCCTAAAATGCGATGTCAAGTAACACAACAACTATAAAGCAAATAAGCAACTCAAAAGCAAATAAATAGAACAACTAAAGAAGAAGATTTAAAATGTTGGGTTGCCTCTCAACAAGCGCTTCATTTAAAGTCTAGAGCTAGACTTTTTGGCAACTCTCAAGGTGGTTTTAGATTGGATGGTGAAACCTCTTCGTCTCCTCTCACCTTGTACTCATACATCTCCCAACATGCCAATTCCACATCCACATCGATCCTGTAGCAATTTTCTAATTCTAGTTCGTGGGCAATAAATTGCATCAATGTGAAAGTTACCTCTTGATTTTCAGCCCGCAACACTAAATCTCATTTTTCTACATCAATTAATGCTCGTGCAATGGCTATGAATGGTCTACCAAGTATCAAAAGAATGTTGTCATCTTGCACCATATCTAAGAGGACAAAGTGAGTAGGGAATATGAATCTATGAACTTTCACCAACACATCTTCGACAACTCCATATGGGTGACAGATTGATCGATCAGCCAATTGCAATCTAATATTGCTTTCCTTTGGTTCACCCAGTCCTGATTTCTTGTACAAACATAGGGGCATCATATTTATACTTGCACCGAGATCACACAATACTTTGTTAAATTTTAAGTCTCCAATGACACAAGGTATAGAAAAGCTCCCTGGGTCTTTGAGCTTAGGTGACAGCTTCTTTTGCAAAATTGCGCTGCACTCTTCGCTCAAAGTTACCTCCTCAAGTTCCTCAAGCTTCTTTTTGTTAGACATCATTTTTTTCAGAAGCTTGGCATAACTTAAAACTTGTGTGATAGCTTCCAAGAAAGGGATATTTATGTGCAATTTTCTGAGGATGTTAACAAATTTGTTGAACTGCTTGTCCTCTCTTATTTTCTTCAGCCTTCGTGGAAATGGGATAGGAGACTTATGAGGTTTAATTGTTGATTTCACCTCATGGCCATCTTCCTTTTCAACCATTTTATCATCACTTTCCACAATCAGTTCAGGATCTTCAGTTGCCTTTTTTATTTGAATTTCAGGAAGTTGCACACCATTACGCTTAGTGATTGCATTTATCTCATTTTGCACCACATTTATAGCCATGAGCTATTCCTTTGGGTTTACCTCAGTGTTTGCAGGTAATGTACCCGAGGCTTTGGTTATGATAAGTTGTCCTATCTGCCCCACTTGGTGATTGAGATTGGCACTTCTTGATGATTGAGATTGGCTCACCAATGCTATGCCCTCTACTTTCGCAGTCAAGGAGTCAATTTTAGTTGATGTAGCAGTGTAAGCATCCACTTCATAGCCTCCCGATGTTTTCTTTGGTACCACCTTATTCGATCCCCACATGGCATTTGTATTTGCTATCCTCTCAAAAAGCTCCAATGCCTGCATGATGTTCTTTGTTCCCAAAACACCATTTGATGAGGAGTCAACCATGTTTTTAAAATGCGGAAGTAACCCTTCATAGAAAAACTTCACTTGGTCACCTCTGGTGATCCCACAGTTTGGACACTTCCTCAGTGATGTCATGTCTCAGTTTGACAACCTTCGCTGGAGGCATGAACTACGTGCAAAACTTCTGAAGCAAGTCGTTCTAGGTGGTGACACTCGCAGCGAGGTGAGAATCTAACCAGTCAACAGCTTTATCTTTTAGAGTATAAGGGAATAACCTGAGTCTGATAGCATCATCAGACATAGCCTAATATTTAAAATGTTGGCACATGTCTAAAAATTTTAGAAACGTGCGTGTGTGGATTTTCTTCAGGTCTCCCATAAAATTGTTTTCAATTTTGGAACATGCTGATGACATTGGTTTTAAGTTGGATGTTTGCTTGTCCAAATGGTGGATAGACTATGTTGGATTGACTTTGAATTATTTGAGGTGTCATGAAGTCACCAAACAGCATGTCATCTTCAATAATTGGGTCAGAAGGGGATAAAAGATTGTTGTTGTTTGCCATTTGATTTTTTCGATTTTTTGGATTTATCTAGCTCTCTAACTTCTCTTAACCTACAGTGTAACGTACGTTCTATTTTCGGGTCAGCTTCTAAAAGATCCCTGTTTTTCGAATGTAGCATATACAACTATAAGAAAAGTAAAGAACTAGTAACTAAACTAAAACTAAAAATTATAATCCTAAAAATAAAAATATAGGTAAAATTAAAACTAAAGAAAATAAAAAATCCGAATTAGTGAAAGTAATATAAAAATAAATTTAAACTACAATCCCTGGTAATAGCGCCAAAAACTTGTTCGCTAAACCGTAAGTGTACGGGTTGCGCAAGTAATAAAGTGGACGTGAGCCCAAGCATTGTACCCACAGGGATTCTTGTAAATTATATTTTAGACTGTGGACCTTAACCGGAATAAGATATTTGATTGAGTTGAGAATTTGTTTTTGAAAATGAAAATAAAGATTAAACTAAAAATGAAAAGATTTGATTTTAAAACATATGAAAACAAGTGCGTTAAAATCATGAATCCTTTTTTACTCTGTCATCCATATTTTAACTAAATTATTTAAATAAAATTCACGGGTTTTGAATTTCCATATTCCAAATGTAGTTAAAACTCCCTTTCGGACAAGTATTAACACCTATTCCTACGCACGACTCAACTATATTTCTATGTTGAATACGAATATGTAAGAAATCATTAAAAGATTTGTAAATATTATAGCAGAAAATACAAAGAATAGGGGTATATTTCTATCCCCGATTGGACTTTGTGGCAATTGAAACAAGTTTAATGAAATCCTAATCTTTGAACTTAAGAAATCATAACATCAATCACATAATAATTGGTCAGAAATTTATATGATAATCAAAGCAGGAATCAATTGTATCAAAACCATGAATTGCATGAATTAAATAATATATTAAAACATGGATTCAAAAATTCAAAAATTCATCACAATTCTAACACAATTAACCTAGCCTAGAAATATAATTGAATAGAAATCACAAGAAAAATAAAAAGATGCCACCCCGTTCATTTTCTTGTTCTTTGGTCTTCAATTTTGCTCTTAATGTGACATGAATCCCTCGACACTTTGACAGTGTTTTGGCATGAAATAAGGCAATTGAGAACCCTTAATTTCGTTCCTCAAGTCTAATATATATAGATTTCCTCGAAACTTAGGTTACTAGGAGAGAAAAAATGCTGAAAATCGCGCAAAAGCCCATCGACGGCCCAAAAATCTAACCGTACGATCGGACGGTTCAAAAGTGTGCGATTGCATGGTTTTGCAGGTTTCCCTTTAGTTGCCAAAAAATGTAGTCGTGCGACCGTACGCCTTTAAGAGGTGCGACCGCGTGGTTATTCGGAAAGATGCAATTTTCATCTTTTGAAGTGCTACAAGTTGGTGTCTGATCTTTTATTGCACAATTGGTCCTTTAACTTTTGATTGTTGCAATTTAGACCATGAACTTCTGATTTCTTCTTCGATTATTCTTATAATTCTAATTGGCCCTTTCATTTACTTCATCCACTCTTCCTTTGCACATTTTGACACTTTTATCATCCAATTGTTTGATTTTGGCTTTAATTCCATTGTTTTCTCGACTTTGAGTTAATCCTAAAATATAAACAAATAATAATAAAATAAATAGCAAATATTCTTGAACAAATAGATAAAATCCTACTTTTAGGATTGAAATAAGTTTATAAAATACACTTATCACTAACCTTGTATTGTAAGAACCCTATATGGAAAAACTGAGAATTGAAAGTTTTGTAAAAAATAGAAAATGTTAAGTTCTGTTTGAACTAATTATATTAAGTCCATGCGCTAAGTCTAAGAGTTACAGATAAAATTTCATTCCATGTATCACAATATGCATCTTTGTATTAAATATCATTACAACTCGTGATTTATTTGGATGCTAGATATTTTTGGATTATTTAAATAGGTTATAATAAGGTAATAATATTTACATGTTGTCTTTTCTTGTTATAAAATTAACTAATCTAGGAAATATTTGAGTTTTTACCAAAATTCTACTTACTATGTTTATTGCAAAATTTTTAGTTAAAAAAATAATTTCAGTTGATTGCTTAAAGCTAGGCAAAACGTGACACTATACAAAATCTTTCAAATTAAGTGTTTTTCTTCAACTCATTGAAGAATACAAATACTCGTCCTCTTAGTGTACCATTCATAAATTGATTGAGCTTCTTGCCGTGAAATTAAGAGTGGGAATTCTTAATATATTTTCATTCGTTGCTAGACCAACAATTGCCTTGATAGTCAGAATGTACACGGTGTGGAAATCAGTGCCTCCAACGAGCTTCCCTAGTGTGCAGGAACTATATACGCCAGGTGGAGGAGTATGACATCTGTTGAGTGCTGGGTCTTAGTCAAATTTGGTGGTCAACAGATATTTTTATTAGGGCGAAGCGAATCTGCAAGCTAGAGCAAATGGGTTCTAAAATATTATCCAAGTGCAAACACCAGTGAAAAACTATCAACTTCTCTGAAAAGGTCAATTCCTCTGTAGCAGTTCGGTCATTGAAAAGTGATCATGAGTTACTAGTTTGAGCTCCATTATTTGAAACTCATTTTTTTTTTCTCAAACTCATTTTCATGCACATATTAAATTATAAAATAATTTACACATAAATCCTAAAAAATTCCTTACTTTTTAACCACATCCTCCAAAAAATTACTATTCTATAACTCATTTTTGGAAAAAATGGAGCTCAAACAAGGACGTAATGTTCACGAAGAAATCCCAGATCATACTGAAGTAGCATTATGCCAAAAATTAAGTAGTTTCCGTAGACCATCTAGTACATCAAATGCATCAATAACTACTCTGAACACAAAACCCACAGCAAAGAATATAGCTGAAGTTTTCTTGGCTTGATACTATTGAGAATATTGAGAATAATCTAGAATAGGAATAAATGAGAGACTGAGAATCAAGGAGAATATTATGCATATATTTTCTTTTGTGTATTTACCATGTTTAACATTTTCCTCCTTGTATAAATTCAGTGTATTAATGAAGATAAGTTAAGCCATTACAATCAAAGACTTAATGTAATTTCTTATATCTTGGTTTTAGAGCCACACACTTGGGTCAATGGCTAACCAAAGCAACACCATTCAAATATATCCTTCCAACACGCAAGCAAATAAACCTCCATCCATTGGAACCCTAAACCTAAACTCCACAATAAAATTAACCAGTACCACTGACTGTGGAAGACCTAAATAAGGGCGACAGCATGTGGCTACCACCTCGAAGGATTCCTACTCAACACCACACCATGTCCACTGAAAAAACTTGAAATAGAGAACAAAGAAGGAGGAAAAACTACATAAATAAATTCAGCACACCTTGAATATATTCAATAGGATCAGTTACTTCTATGTTGGTTGATGTCTTCAATCTCCGATGAAGTGCTAAACACCATCAGTGATTTGTCCGCTTCCAATGAACTGTGGCTACAATTGAAAGAGCTTTTGGGTCACAAAATAAAGCAAAATTTTCCCAGCTTCTTAGCTCTCTCCATTCAACCAAAAAGGAAAACCTGGCTATTATGGAATGCTACAACTGGTTGAAGGAGATTTCGAACAACCTAGCTTCTGCTGGCCACCCCATTCCAAAAATTGAGTTCATCGCATGCCTTGTCAATAGTATTGGCAAATATTTTTATCTTGTGGCGGTTGGGAAACAAACCCGAAGTGAAGACACCACCATTAAAGAAGCCATATGAGATGGACAACATGTCGCTGCAGTCAGACTATATCAGCGCCACATGGTTGGAAATGGTAAGAAACTTCCCATATAACGCACATTGGTACTAATGTGATGCTTACCTATCACCCTCACAAAACTCTTAAATTAAATCATATTCCAAATTAACTGCTGATAATTGTTATAAAACTATCAAAATCATAACAACGATATAGAGAAAGAGATGGAGAGAATTGAGAGAATTCTTCATTCCAATTCAAGGTGTAAGAATGTTTATGAAATGACTCCTATTTATAGGAGTGGACAATGGCACAATCGTAATACTGTAAAGTTTGCAGGGGTATAATGGTAATGTCATTCACATATATATATATACATTTATTTATAACACTCCCCCTTGAATGACATATTACGCAATTTCTGCCTCGTTAAAACCTTGCTAAGAAAACCCAATGGGATAAAACTTGAGCGAAGGAAAAAGAGTACAGTTGCTTCCCCTGATGTTGGCCATCGTCAATCGTTGAGTATAATGTTCAAGTAGAACAAATCGTGTATTAAATCTTGAAGTTCTGAAGTGCTGCCTTATTAAAACCTTGTCAGTAAAACCCAGTGGGATAAAATCTGAACCAAGGAAAAAGAGTACAGCCGCTGCCTCGTTAAAACCTTGTCAGGAAAACCTAGTAGGACAAAACCTGAACGAAGGAAAAAGAGTACAGCATGTTTCTCCCCCTGAAGTGTGTAATTGAGGATTCATGAACTTCTCGAACATTGATATCATCTTTCTTCTGGAATATAAAAATCTCCTTGTATAGCATTCTTCATAAGATGTCTATGATTTTCTTCATTTGTTGATATCATTCCAGTATAACAATGTGTTGCTGAATTATAGCTTGTTGATAGCTATGATGATGCCTCAAAAACCTTGCTAGGAAAACCCTTTGGGACAAAACCTCAGCGAAGGGAAAAAGAGTACATTATTCTCATTAATTTTCATCAATACGCCTCAACTGTTGCCTCATTAAAAACCTTGCTAGGAAAACCCCGTGGGACAAAACCTCAGCTAAGGGAAAAAGAGTGCAACGCGTATTCATTCCTTTTCATGGAATATCACAAGTATATTGATGCAATCTCGTATCTTTTCATCAAACATATCATCCATGATGAGCTTTATATAAATCGTTTATAGCTCATTTATGATGTCATAACATGCTATATTAAGCAATGTTGTACTAATTTATCGATTGCATCTTTCACTTCTGGTGAATAATAAAATCTAGAATTCACTTCTGGTGAATAATTAAACATATTCATTTTCATATTCACTTCTAGTGAATAATCAAATCTAGAATTCACTTCTGGTGAATAATTAAACATATTCATTTTCATATTCACTTCTAGTGAATAATCAATTTCCTAGATGTCATAAATAGTACACTCCAATTTTACTTTCAATATATTATATCATGGAGTCATTTGTATCATTCTATAGTGATACTAATCTGGGCATATTGAATCTTTCAATGATTTATACATGTATGTTCTTGCACTTTATAAACTGCAATTTCTAATTTGCAGGAGCATAATCAATCATTGAAATAGATATCAATTTTGACATATAATCTACAATCATTTTACTTGAAATCCCAACGTACCGCGATCAACTGGTACATCAAAGAATACTCTCAAAGTACCGAGATGAGAATCATACATTTTGATCTCACTCATTGGTATATCAAAGAGCTCAAGCTAGTGATTTAGACTATAGTCTATCCACCATATGTCATGTTACACATTTAAGCATTTAGACTTCAGGTCGCAATTTGGACTTCAGGTCCTTGAACAATAATCCCTACATTGGGTTTATATACTTGGCCAAAGTATTATAATTTCATCAACCTCATTTTTATAAGAGGGTATGCAGTCGACTTATTTATCGATTCCATCTCAATATAACGTGGAGAGATCTCTTTATATGTTCTATCATCAGGTACCTGAATATCTCATCATTTAACTATGTCCCTTTTACTTACTTTGAGTATTTAGCCTCAAAGGGATCATTTCAATCATTCAAGAGATATTTATTTTTGGAATCGATAGTCATTATGCTTCAGGCATAATTACGCTTCAGGCGTGTTTTCACCATAATGTTCTCAAATATTATCAATCGGCTAAAATGCCATAACACATGTCATTCTTTTAGGAATGTAATTTCAATCATATATCTCAGTGCGCTTTGGTGGAGTGTATGCATATCGCACTTTTACAAATAATAAAGCTTCTTGAGCTATTCCCTGTTTGACATAGGATATTGTTGTATGATAAACAATTTCTGAATAAGTTATTCTCATAGAAAATAATTTGAAACTTTTGATAATCTAACCGTTTATTATAGAACTTCTGGTTCTATACGGTTTTATTTCATTTCTATGTATGAATATTTGATTCAAAACAATATCGCTAAACTTCTGGTTCAATACAATGTATATTTCATTTATGAGCTTCTGGTTCATACTATATACATATTTCATTTGTACGTATGAACTTCTGGTTCAGCAAGATATTTCACTTGTACATATGTATGAACTTCTGGTTCAATACAGTATTCATTTCATCAGTACATATTCCTGTATAGTTCAAATTAGTATACCTTTATTTTTATTATACCGAAGAATCAGGTACAATATCCAAGGAAATATCTCATGATCTCAATCTTGTCGCCAAATCTTCCCTTATATCGAAAAAGGTAACGACGCATTATCTCATTGTTCCCACCTTTTTTAAAAATTTATTCCATTATTTCTTGATGGAATCAATATCACTGACACGCGGAGCCATCGCTCTTTTACGCGTTGAATAATGCATTTAAATAGATGACTTGGGAAGAAGGCTAGATCCATCAAAAATGGATATCATACTTTCAAATATTCGCAAATATTATTCCAATCTTCCAGTAAATGATTTGAGAAAAATTTATCGAATTAGGCTCGAAAGATTGAGGTTGCTGATGGATCATGGCATGCCAGAAGATGTTCGCTGGTTGATCGAAGCAAAAGTTCGATTAGCTGGTGAATTACCAGATTCATTTTCTAAGCACAAGCCTGGCTTAGGTAAGAGTACTTTTGCAAAGAAGCGAAGAGCAAAAAGATTAAATAGTTGCTACAAATGTGCTCGATGGACATGTGATACCCGTTGTAAATCAATAGGATATTTATCCATAAATCGAGATGATAAGATAGACTTCATTAAGGGTGGACTGAGTAAGGAGTCATTGGATGATATCCGATTGACTCTTGAGACGCACCCTAGTGGGTATGTGCAGCGTGAGCTACTATCTTTATGGGCTAAATTCATCAGCGATAAAGAGAGATATAGTCTCAAAAATATAATAGCAAAAGATCCTGTTTGCCAGGCTGTTATAAACAATGATGCTTTGGCTATGCAGCATTAATACAAGGTAAATCATTTGATATATATGCACATATAAAATATTTTTCTGTTTCCTTTCACGAGTTTTGATAAAGGCTGGTTAAAAATATTAAATCACCGAAAGGTGAGTAGGATGATTTTGTCAAAAGTAAATCTTCACTTTTTCGAAAAACGACCAGTAAATAGTGAAGTTTTTCGGTTTTAAATAGCCAAACATTTTTCATAGTTCATGCATCCCAAAATAACATTTTCTCGTAAGTTTTTCCTTCTTTACTTTCAAAAATGGAAGGACCAAAATTTCGACAGATCAAAACTATCTGTGTATTTTGTGGATCAAAAGTGGGAAAAGGTTTTGGGTATCTTGAAGCAGCCGTGGATTTAGGAAAGAAATTGGGAGAGAAAGGTATCACTCTCGTGTATGGAGGAGGTAGCAGTGGATTGATGGGTTGTGTTTCACAATCCGCTCTAGTAGAGAAAGCAAGAGTGATAGGTGTTATACCTACTCCTTTAGCTGATATTGCAGGCAAAACACGAGGGCATGAAGTACAAACCTTATCTATCCATGAACGCATAACTTGCATGTTATATGGTTCTGATGCCTTCATAGCCCTGCCTGGAGGTTTTGGTACTTTAGAAGAAATCTTTAATATTACTTCATGGGCTCAACTAGATCTCCATACTAAGCCTATAGGGCTTTTAAATGTAAACAATTTCTTTGATGGTTTGCTAACATTTCTTGATTATGCTGTGGAACAGGGATTCATATCTCCATTTTCTAGGAGAATCCTTATTTCTGCTCCTACTATCGAGGAACTGCTGGATAAGTTGCAATCATATATTCCAATACAAGATCCAGCAGGAGTTAAGATAGATTGGTCGCAAGGAAGGGGAATCAAGCGAAAATGGAGTCCGGTTAATGTAAATTTATCTTTGTGAACTCTAGAATAGGTGGTGGTAGAGTACGGAGTATTCTCACTCTTGAGACACACCATAAATTTCTAGGCTTTTATCAATGTTTTAATTTTGTGTACCTTAAAGATTTAAGGTGGTAGAATACGGAGTATTATTACTCTTGAAACACACCTTTTTCTTTATTTCCTCAAAAGGTCAGAGGTGGTAGGATACGGCTACTCCCGAAACACATCTCTCATTTTGAGGATCATGAATGTTTCCCTCTTTTGTATTTTGCATGTATGACTCGTTTATGCTTCTTCAGGAGCAATAATAATATCATTTCAGTATGTTTTAGATGATAGTGTTTACTTCTTCTGGAGTAAATATGTACTTCTTCTGGAGTACATAAGTGTTTATGCAAGAACTTTTCCAGACACTTATCATCTAATATTCATCTCATAATACTGATGAGATTATTTTCACATTAGCTATATCCGTGCTATCATGTGATATTATCTTATCATACATCAACATTCCATTGTTGAATAATTTTCATCCACCCATTCAAATTCAGATATTGGTAACTTCTGGTACCATTGGATAAAATATTTTTATCAAACATTTATCAACCTTTCGGTAATGATAACTTCTGGTATCATTTGATAAAATATTATCTAACTTTAGTATTGATAACTTCTGGTATCATTTAATGAAGTATTAAATAACAATATTGTATATATATTAACAATAATAATACTGGGGTTATACCACCACGTATATATGTTAACAATAACCTTTAATATGTTAGAATTAACCAACAACTGAGGTGTTTATATGTATTCAATTGATATACCGACCATATAGGCGGTGTTGACGTGATGAAACAATTAAACCGGCCATATAGGCGGTATCAACGTGATGAAATAATTAAACCGGCCATATAGGCGGTGACATAATATTATGAAAACTGGTAAAGCCAACCATGTAGGTGGTAAAACCAACCATGTAGGTGGCAGCATGATATAATTAAATTACCTTTCATGAGTGAGCGAGTCATATATATATATTTTTTTTCATCGAGTATGATTGGCTAGCTTTAATCCATGACAGCATTATTAGTTGGGAAAAGTAATTTTGTTGGCTGGCATTCCAATTCCACCAATTTCCCATTACCGATTTTTATATTCCACCAATCCCACCATTTATCATTACATGCCCACTAATTCCACCATTATCTAATTTAATAATCACCAATTCCATGCGTTATAACTTTCCAATTCCACTATTGCGGCTTTCAACCTAATATTCCAATTCACATGCGTTATAACTTTTCCACCATAAATGACTCAGCCTCCTCAACCACTTGCTCCACTTTTCTTCACAACATAGATAAGTTTGATTCAGAAAAGATTGAACTTTTCCAGAGATCGAGCTGAGACTTGGCAGCGATGGAACGCCAGAAACGATCCATGTCAACACAGAGGGACTGGATCTGGTTAATGTCTCTTCGAATTACAGTGGCTTGATCATCGGAAGTCCCAGGAACGACGGTGCTTGATGATGAGAATGAAGAGGATGACGTGTATTCGAGACGCTCAAGCCTCTCTAATGATTCTCTGGTTTGTAGCAACAGCCGCTTCGAGCTGGAGTACATCTCCGACAGATGGAAGGCGACCATGGAAGACTGGAACTCTGGAAGGGGTTGATGTTGGCTGTGAGGTTGTGAAGATGGGTTAAAGTTTGATTTGTGGGCGTAGTGGTGATACCGACAACATTTGGTGATGGTGGAAGTTGAGGTTATGGGAGGAAATTTTTTTTTTTTTTGAAAAATGAATTGATTAATAAATCTTGAAAACTGAAAGATTCCCAGTATTCTATTATATTACTCAATTGGTTAGAGACTCGTGCTGATAACGTGTTATAAAACTATCAAAATCATAACAACGATATAGAGAAAGAGATGGAGAGAATTGAGAGAATTCTTCATTCCAATTCAAGGTGTAAGAATGTTTATGAAATGACTCCTATTTATAGGAGTGGACAATGGCACAATCGTAATACTGTAAAGTTTGCAGGGGTATAATGGTAATGTCATTCACATATATATATATATACATTTATTTATAACAATAATGATATTTTTGTTGGATTTTACTCTGATTGTTGTCTTGTCAAGGATCGCAAACTCAAATAGTGCTGCTGAAAGGACTGGTTAATGATGACTTATATTTCCTTGGACCCACCAATGTCAACACTCCATGTTTTTTTTTACACTTTAAAAAATTGTGAATCCTCAAATAATCGTTCAAACTTAGAGGACGAAGTTTGTTTTTCAATTCATAGAGTCAAGGATAGTAACGTGTGGCATAGATGGTTAGGCCACTCATCAGAGGTTTTTTTTTTTTTTTTTCTCAGAACCATTAAGAAATGTAATCCTCATTTTCAAATTAATGGAGAAAAACATTCCTGTTATGATGCGATTTACTTTAGGAAACAAGATGAAAATGCAGAATAACAATTTAATAAAGCAGGAATGATCTAAATTTAGAATAACTAAAATAACAAGAATGAAAAACAATGGAAAAATTAGACAATAGGACCTTTACCCAAGACTCGCAATGCCGGAATTGATGATGCGGAACAAGAACCAAGGTTGTTGAGCGCAACAAAGATTGTCCAATTCCTTGAAAAGTTCTGAGTTGGAACGCTACAAAAATTTTAAGATAGTAATGTGTGGCCATAGATGGTTAGGCCACTCATCAGAGGTTTTTTTTTTTTTTTTTTTTTTTTTTTTCAGAACCATTAAGAAATGTAATCCCCATTAATGGAGAAAAACATTCCTGTAATGATGCGATTTACTTTAGGAAACAAGATGAAAATGCAGAATAACAATTTAATAAAGCAGGAAGGATCTAAATTTAGAATAACTAAAATAACAAGAATGAAAAACAATGGAAAAATTAGACAATAGGACCTTTACCCAAGACTCGCAATGCCGGAATTGATGATGCGGAACAAGAACCAAGGTTGTTGAGCGCAACAAAGATTGTCCAATTCCTTGAAAAGTTCTGAGTTGGAACGCTACAAAAATTTTAAGAGTCTTTGATAAGTTTGGTAGGTGTTCTTTGAAGAACAAGAAAATGAATCTCACTTTTCTAGAGAGAAACTCTCAAATTAATTCAATAATGTCAAAAAGTTCTTTTACAATAATGAAAAATACCTAATATAATGCCAAAAACGTCCTAGACTAGCCCTAGCCGCATTATGGTTCTTAATTAAGGAAATAATAATTCAAATAGAAAAATAATATAAAATTCGAGAAATTAGATTTTCAGTAGAACCATGCAAATGGTTCGTTTTTGTGCGATTGCATGGAGCAATCTAGAGCCGAACTTGACATTTTGTCCATTTTTCTTCAGAACAACCGTGCAGTCGCTCGGTAGTAACCCTGGCTAAATTTTTCCAACTTCATCATTTGACTTAAATTTCGACTTTCATTCGCTTTCACTCATCTTAGGACCTCTTTTATCACTTCTTGCTAGTTTTTTTGAGCTACTGAACTTGCGCTTGAACTTTGGTTCCTTGTAACCTAATCTCTTCTTTCATTCCTATCCCGATTCACATCATGTTCAGCCTGTGCTATTGGTAAAAGTTACAATATGCCAATCTCTCTCTCTCTCTCTCAAACAAAGACAGAACCACCACTAGAACTTGTATACAATGATTTGTGGGGCCCAACTTATGTCTCTTCACGAGAATGTTTCAAATATTATATACACTTTGTGGATGGTTTTACACGATTAACTTTTATTCTCCCACTTTACAAAAAATCTCAAGCTTTATCTCCATTCATACAATTCAAAATCTACATTGAAAAACAGTTGAATCTCCATATTAAAATTCTTCAAAGTGATTTGGGTAGTGAATATTGCAACTTTTTACCCTACCGGAATACGCATGGTATCAAATTCCAAAATCAATGTCCACATACTCATCAACCGAATGGAAAAGCTAAGCGTAAGCACACGCAAATAACAGAGTTAGGTCTAACACTTCTGACTCAAGCTTCGCCGTCTTTAAAATTTTGGTGGGACACTTTCTCCATTGCTATCTTTCTTATAAACTGTCTACCTACACCAACTCTTTACAACACCCTCCTACACCAAAAACTCTTCAATCACACTCCCGACTACAATTTACTCAAAACATTTGTGTGTGCATGTTATCCTCACCCTTGACCCTACAATCCACATAAACTTCAACCTAGATCTTCTAAATGCTTATTTATCGAGTACGGTCCAAATCATAAATGGTACATATTTCTTCACCCTTTATATATATATATATATATATATATATATATATATATATATATATATATATATATATATATATATATATATTCCCTTATTACCAAGTTGAGTCATTGGATCCACCTCACATATCTTACCCCTCTCCCAATGGTACCTTGATTAGATGTAATCCATCTATCTAACACTCTTAAGAATTGTAAGGAATATAGCCATCCCAACCAGTCTCATCGGCAAAACCATATTCACCAATGTTTCAGAGATCTGGCATTGCATATTAAACGATATGCAGTATATGTAATATTTTATTCGCCTGACAATGCATAATAAGTGTGGATAAATATATGATTATCAGCAATGCAAATACTAAAAGATGATTGACTCTAATTACAAACTTGCACTCTTTGATGTACCAATGAGTGATATCAAAATGTATGATTATCAACTTGGTATGTTGAGATTATTTGTTGAAGTATCAATGAGTGAGATTAAAAATGGTTATCAATACCTTGGTACTTTGGAATTGCGATGAAATGATTAGAAAAAAATCTATTTGAAATATAGGAATCGTTACGTATCTAAATTTTCACGATTAAATTTGGTGGTAGCAATTTGAGAATTGCAATGTGAAACATATATGATGCCTGAAGCATACAATATAATCCTTGAATGATTAAATATGTTTGAAACATATAGTTCAAGTTTTTAAGAAACTTGTTTAATCAAAATACATAGATATTTTGCAATCTAGAAATATGATATAGTTTTTCAAATTCAAAGAAAGAATTGAATTTATATTCGAAGAACAAATTATATAAGATATGTTTCATTTATATATCATTGGTGTACATATTCAATATTACACTGATTAGCAGTTAAAATAAGTATATGTGATATCAATATAATTGTAATGTTCCCATGAAGGGGAGCTAATATGTACTACATTTTTTTTCCTTAGCTGATATTTTGTCCTTCAATGTTTTCATAGCATGGTATTTAATGAGGTAGCTATTATGATGTATTGATGAATAATGACCAATAATGCATGTATGATACAAAAGATCAATATTTGTATTTGTTATTATCATCATTGATAATGTAAATATGGTTGGATCTCTTGCAGAGTTTTTAAAGACGCTTGAGAAATTGATAAACATGATAGACAAATCTCAAGTAATAATGAGACATATTTTTTGTACAATGATGTTACATGAAGAATATTTTTATGTTTTTATGATCATCATAACGTATAAGTCATACAGTCTCATATATTTATTGATATATTCTCTTATACGAGACTCCTGAAGAGATCAAAATATAAATGATTCAATACAGATTAAATCATGGGGAGTAGTTATATGGATGATTCGATACAGATTGAATCAAGGGGAGTAGCAGTGCTCGTTTTCCTTTACTCAGGTTTTGTACCACCGAATTTTTCTGACAAGATTTTAATGAGATAGTATCAAAATACTCTAGAATTCTCAACAAACTCACTCAAATGACAATGTAGCTAATTTATTCACATAAGCAATGCTAACATCTATATTCAAGAAATTGGTTCATAAGACTGGAATACTTCAACTTAATGATTCACAATGATCAACATCAAGGGGAGTAGCTGTACTCTTTTCCATTAGTTCAGGTTTTATCACATTGAGTTTTCTTTTTGGTGAGGTTTTAATGAGGCAACATTTATTTTAATATTCTAAGAACAATTGTACTATTTTTCTTTCGTTTGATATTTTTGTCCCATTGAGTTTTTATCAAACAAAGTTTTAACGAGTCAAATATTTTCTAATGTGTCATTCATTGGGGATTGTTGTAAATATTATATTATATTAGTGAATAACAGTTGTACCCTTGTAACCTTGGGTATTATTACCTTATGTATCCATTATTCTCTTATATATATATATAGGGTTTTGATTCATAATATAACACACAAGTTTATTGACATATTTATTCTTCTCACATTTTCTCTCTAATTTATAACATTTATTTATTATTATTAAACACCCGATTTAAAAAAAAAAAAAGATCTTAAGTTTGTTAGTCTTTGTTTGATACAAATTAAAATTTAGATTATAATTTAAGTCAAAATCAACAATCAATATCAACCGCATAATTCAAGGGATTCATAACTTTTCTACCACACATCTTATCAATTTTTATTAATCTCTATTAAAAATATGATTTTAATCTCCACCAAATATGGAGTTAATTTTAAAAAGTTATAGGTAAAGTATTGTCGTTGTGTAGTTTTCCCCTTACTACAAGACTATGTTATGTATAAGGGAATAGTTTGATAAGTTTGAAGATTATTAAAAAAAACCTTTCAAGTTTAAACGTTGGAGATTTTTTTTAAAGCTTAATGATCAATTTAAAATATTGTACAAAAATCAATGGCTATTTTGATTTGTAACCCTGGATTGGGTCATTAAAATTTAATTTACTTAATTTGATCATCGAACTTTAATTTAACTTTAAATTGATTTCAAATTTACCACTTTGTCACATTCGAATCTCAAATTGATTAAAAAAAAAATTAACCCTCTTCCATAGAAACAGCAATGGGTCGAATTTGACAAATTTATATTCGACACACTATTTTCGTTTGGTAACATTGTTTGATTTATAAACTTGTTTATTTATGATTTTGAGGTAAAAAGTAATGGTTAAAAATTGGAAAGAGAAAATGTGTGTGGTTAAAAAGTGATTTGGGAAATTATGTTATTTATAAACATGTTTATAAACAAAAAAATTCTTTTACCAAACGAAAGCACTCCATACCCGACCATCCACTTATTCAACTCTTGTTTCAGACCCGTTATTTCGGAAAAATTATGATTTGAAATAGTATTTTTGGGATGATGTGTGATTAAAAAATGTTTAAAAAGTAAAAATGGTAGGCTTGTCTAAAATAGATGGTTGAGATTGAGTGTTGCATAAATTTGATTTACAAAAATTGGGTGTCAAACAGGGGCTTAAGAAAGATGGGTTGGAGGACGGTATTATCGAGTACGACTCTATATCCATTTAAAAATTCATTGTCTATTTTTTATTTGTTCTTTTGGAAAGTGGACATAATTGAATTATAAGCAAATTATGAGATATTGCGACACGTGTTTCAACATTTTAGAGTTTGCCATTTTAATGATTTTTAAATAAATAATGGGTGCGGGTCGAATATGGATCTTATTTCTAAACTCACACTCGACTCGTAGGCCCATTTAGATGGGTAATCTCCACCCATTTGGGTCGAGTCTCCGTGAATATCGAGTTTGATGAATTTTTTTTATCATACCTACTCGTTAATGGGGATTAAAATCAAAACTTTTATTTTTTTGTAAATTTGATCCAAAAAAGATGTTGAAATGTGTTTTTGAAAATTTGAAAGTTCCATAAAATACGTAATTAAAATTTAATTATTGACTTTGATTTATATTAATATATACCAAATAGAGGGGCTTAATCTAAACCAAAGTTTAAACTAGCCGCTGAACAATCGGTAAGCCATGCTATGAAAGTCAACTTAACTCACGATTCAAAGTAGTGTTGAAGACGCCATACTAACTAGTTATTATAGTTAATGAGATCATTGATAGTCTATAAATGAGGGAAGTTGATGAGAATGTGGATTTATGAGAACACGTGGTTTACAGAATTCAAGAAAGTGGACGGCAATTATACAAAGAAGTGAACGACAATTACTCGCAATTCAATTAAGTTACAAAGTAGTTTTTAATTCAAACGATAGTTGTATATATTGTAGAAATTTAAACATTTAGAGAAATCAACAAATCAGAATTCTCAAATAGATATGTAATTTTCTTTTCTTAGATTTTATTAGAATTTCCTTATGCTGTTTTTGATTCAACATGGAAAAGGCAAATGAAAATATTTGCCTTTTTCATGCAAATTTTCTCACCAAAAGGGTGAGAAAATATTTTCCAACAAAATGGTTTAAGTTGTGTATAACATGATTGTACCAAGCAAATTTTTTCCAAGCAAATTTTTTCAATCAAACACAAAAAAGGTGAAAAATCTTTTCCTTGATGTGACATTTTCCTAACAAATATATGTAATCAAGTGTGTTTGATTGGATACATTTTCTAGGAAAATGTCAAATTAAAGGAAATTATTTTCTTTCTTTTCTGTTTGATACAAAAATTTGCCATGGAAATCATTTTTTAGGTATAATCATCTAATGCATATTTTAGACTATTTGCCAAGAAAATGTTTCTCATCATTTTGGTGAGAAAATATTTTCTCACTAGCATGAAAAATGTTTTATTTTCCACCTTCTTGTATCAAACAGACCCTCGGTTTATTTGTATGCTCGAGCCTCTTGGAAGTATCGTTTTTCTAATGTAAAATAGCCATTTTGGGCAAAACATGAACAAAAGAACACCCGCAGAAACAGGATTTTTCAAAACTCCATGAAGAGAAAATGTCAAAACAAAAATGATTTTATTAATTTTAATTGGAAGACAGCCCTCATTTTTACCCTTTTTATTTCTAGGTGCAGCATAGAGATTGAACAAAAGGCTGATTCCACATTTCGATATCATTGCCAAGATTTAATTTCAAATTAATGGACACAATTTTTCAAATAATTTTTTAATCGCACATATTCTATGTATCTAATTTTTAATCACATATTTTATCTAAAAAACTCAAATAATACACAATAAAAATCAATTTCTATTTATTTCAATTGCCAAATGGAGCTTAAACAATTTCCTTCAATTTGAGAATCGATCAGTGATGAAATTTGTCAGATGGTGAAATTTGAAATCAAATGCTCATATTCTTTAAATTATTTATAAATCAATTTATAAGAATAAATAAATTCTGAAATCAATGTATAAAAATATAGAGGGGCAGAATTTAAGGTAGTTGTGAAGTTTTTGGAGCCACAAAGGTTCTTTATGGAGGAAATTAGTCCTACCACCGTCTATTTTTTTAAAAATTGATTTTTGACACGATGAAAAAAATATATTGATATCTGCCATTCTGATAAAAATAGGGTGGCTATATTACCACCACAAAACTTTTTTCTACACCACATATTTTAAAATATTTTTTATTTACAAAAATAGACATTAATACAATGACATAAACAACCTTTTAATTTAATTTCACTAATTATTTTTTTTTTTTTAAGAAAAACACTCATTAATTTCTAAATACACCACAACCCCCTTCTTCACCGCCTCCACCTCCATTTCCTGTGCAATTCCAAGCCATCTTCTAATACAATCCTGAGTTTCTATAATCCTTTATGAGCCATTTCCTAAAGACGCTTCCTTTCCCCTGCGCTCCAAGCGCAGGGTTATCCTGCGCTTTGGAGCGCAGGGGCCCATTGCGCAGGGGCTGTCGGCTGACAGCCCCAATTTTCGTTATTTTTAATTTTAATTTTTTTTTTCCTGTTAAATACTTGAAAGGAAGCCCTTTTCCTTTTTTTTTTCTTTTTTTTTTTTTGACGTTTTTTTTTTTTTGTACTTTTTTTTTTTCCTTTTTTTCAAAAGTTTTTTGTATTATTTTCTACACAATTAATTGACGATTAATTTAAATAAAAACAAAACGAACATAAATTAAAATAGATTTAACATAAAGGATCTTAGTTAAAAAAGATACAATTTGAAAAAAATACAACGAAAATGCGACTTAATGATAGTCATTGTTGTCAAACCCTTGGAACTCCCCATAGTATTGAAACTCCCCATAGTCATTGCTAGCAATGTTGGTGTACATATTATCTTGATTATCATTCCATGAGTGTTGTGGTTCACATGGCTCGTCCACCAGTTGCGTCCTAATGTCATGAATAAAAAAAGATGAAATATATTATGGGGGAGAAAAATAAAGCTTAAATATGATATTGTCTATTAACTCACCTTGATTGTAAAGTTGGACAAGTTCTTCTATCATGTCCACTGCGACCACATCCACGACAATTTCTCCGTGATTGGGACATGGCTACCTCCTTCGACGACTTGAATCGCTTTCCGCACCCTTTCGTCCTAACCGGAGTAGGATCGACCACGCGTTGAGTACTTTCTTTACCCTTGTTCTTCATCGTACTCCTCCGTATATCACCGCCATCGTCGATATCCCTAACATGCAATTTCAAGTTCTGAAACCCATCCATTAGATATGTGGTTCGAGCATCGGTCAATGCTCCCTCGTCAACCAACTCTGATGCAGTGCGCGATAACATACCGTGGCGTGAAATTAAAGAATTCCCAGTAGATGGATCGAAAATTGGTTCAAAAATGGGAATTGCTTTTGCAGTCTGAGTCCATCGACGTACAATATAATGGTCTGGTAACAGCTTAACCTGTTTCTTGATCATAAATGAAAGCATGTGCCGACACGGATATCCTTCGAACTCAAATGTCTTACAACTGCATGACAATTCATTAGTCATTGTGAAGTAGGAAACTTCACGTTCTCGATCAAATGTTTTTCCACTCTCAAAACGCCTGACGGAATACGTTTTGAGACCCTCGTAATTTGAACTCTTCGAACAAAGATAGTGAGTACTCTGTGCAAGCTCTTTCTGAAAGCGCAGGAAAATTGTCTTTGTATACACGCTGGCCATTTGGACTTCCATTGCGAACGAAGTTGTCAACCGAGGCTGCTCGATTAGGTCCGTGTGATTTGCAACCAATTCGCCATGTCGTTGGTGAGCCAAGGCATTGGAAAACCTTGTGATGAAATCCATCAAAGTATTTTTTTTGTCCACGTATCTTTTGAAGAATGCATGGTTGCTTTCTGATCGTTGACTGCTAGACATCCCTGCAGAAAAGATGTGCTTCACGTATGCTGGTATCCAACGGGCTCTTATTGCATACATATGACACAGCCACTCGTTATCCCCTAGTGGAGTGGTCAGCATCACTTCAGACCAGCGATGTTCAAACTCGTATGAATTCTCAGACTCCAATATGATGTTTACCAAATCATGATACATTTCCTTATAAAGTACAGCACCTATCTTCTCTGAAAACTTATTCAAAATGTGCCACAAACAAAATCTATGTAGAATTTCGGGGAATACCTGACTGATCGCTCTCGAAATAGCAACATCTTGATCAGTGATAATGACACCAGGACGTTGTTGTGTTGGCATGGCTTCCAGAAACTTCGAGAACAACCAAATGAAAGAATCCGTCTTCTCATCACTTAGTAGGCCACATCCAAATACAATAGTTTGACGATGGTGGTTGACACCAATAAATGGTGCGAATACCATGGAGTACTTGTTGGTATTGTAGGTCGTGTCAAACACGACAGCATCTCCGAAGTAGACGTATGAGCTCCTGGAATCGGAATCTGCCCAAAAACACCTAGCAAAAACTCCATCCTCGTCCGTCTCGTATGCGTAGTAAAAGCTGGGGTCCTTTCTTTTCTCCAGCTCGAAGTATTCTATTAGTGTTTCTGCATCATACCCAATGTGTTCCCTTCGAAGGTCTCTTTGATGGTTCCTAAAATCTTGCTCCGTGAAACCAATCGAAGATGGACCACCAGCATCTATCTCCATGAGCCTGATTTGTTGGCAAGTAGGAATATTTGCTTGTGAAAACTGTTCCGCAAGTGCTTTCTTCGTGGTCGAAACTTCACGGTGCGAACGTAGTAGGTGAACCTTGCTTGGTGTGGAAAGTGAGTGATTATGCGCCTCGGAGAAATGACTTACATACCAAGAATTTTGAGTTTCCTTCTTCAAAACAGTTAACTTGGCGGTGCATCCACAACGAGAGTCTCCGCGCAGCCTTTCTCCTGAACGAGCCACCAAATTTTTAAATTTCATTTGGTATGTTTCATCTTTCTGGCCTTGCTTGAAACAAACATATGACTTCCAGACAACTTCATTCGTTTGTGGATTCTTTCGGCTACTACCAATACGTGTACTGAACCCAGCTAATTTTGCATACTCGTTATAAAAGTTGTACACGTCGTCTAGTGTTTCAAACTCTTGCCCAATTCGCGGAATCGCACCAACATTAACTTGTGGTACAAATACATTATCGCCCCCTTCCATTCCGTAACAAAGATGTTGCTAAAAGAAAAAAATTGAAATGAACTTGTAATGAAAGAAAGAATTCTGCTGGAGAAATGTTGCAAGAGAGTGAAATGATTTGGTTGGTATAATAATGGCTAAAAAAGATGAGAATTTATAGAAAAAAAACTACATCAAATTTGGAGCAATGATATGACTAGTCATGTAAAGAAAAATATATCAAAAGGCGAAATTGAATTGACAAATCAAGAAAAGAAAAACAAAGAAATATTTGACATGACAATTCAACTGAAAAAGTGTATACAAAAAAATTTGAAAAGATTTTATACAAAAATACATCAAAAAACGAGATTGATGAGACAATTCATGTAAGGAAAAAAAAAAGTTTGACATGACAATTCCACTAAAAAATATTACACAAAAAAAAATTAAATGTAGTATACATAAAAATACATCAAAAAACGAGATTGGTTTGACAATTCATGTAAGGAAAAAATAAAGATAAATATTTGACATGACAATTCAACTGAAAAAGTGTATACAAGAAAATTTGAAAAGATTTTATACAAAAATACATCAAAAAACGAGATTGATTAGACAATTCATGTAAGGAAAGAATAAAAAAATTTGACATGACAATTCCACTAAAAAATATTACACAAAAAAAAAAAATTAAATGTAGTATATATAAAAATACATCAAAAAACGAGATTGGTTTGACAATTCATGTAAGGAAAAAATTAAGATAAAAAATTCAACTGAAAAAATTAATACAATTGAAAAAAATTTATATAAAAATACATCAAAAAAAGTATATTACAATATAAAAAAAAAAATACAAAGTAAAGCAAACACAAAAACAAAAAAAAAAAACAAAAAAAAAATTAAAAAAAATTAAAAAAAGGGACTGTCGGCCAAAGGGCCGACAGTCCCTATTTGGGATTTCAGTTCCTGCGCTTGGAGCGCAGGATACTCCTGCGCTCCAAGCGCAGGAGACTGAAATTGTTCCTAAAGATGGGTTAAATATGCCAATGGGTTAAAGATTATTAATTATGATACAGAGAAAAATACTTTCACTTTGCAATCAACGCAGAAAAATAAAGTCTCAAAAAATTTCCATTCCCTTTACAAGGCATCTGTGCCGCAGAAACTGTAAATTCATAGAAATGAGCATCATTTTCATAGCCCCACATGCAGTAGAAATTTAGGAAGGAACGCAATTTGCCTTCAGATATTATGCCGCAGATATTTGATGCATTGGTCATGGTGGTGATCTCGTGGAGAGGAAAGTGGTAGTGGGAGGTTTGATTCAGTGATTTGATTGATAGTAAGTATGAAATTAAGTGGCCAAGATGAACAAAAATTAAATTGCGTGGCCAACTGATGCTAACCTTAAAGAACAGTTGCCATTTGTGTATTTAGCCCTTTTTTGCATTTTTTTATTTTGTTCTTACACTTAATTAGGGTTATATTTGTAAATTAATAGTGATGTATTTATAAAAAACCTATTTTAAATGGGGTGTATTTATATTGTGGGTTGAAAAATAAAAAGTGTGGTGACAATATATTTTTCCATAAAAATATTTTAGTTATTTACCACCTAATTTGAAATTCAAAGATTTTATCTTTCCTATCATCGTAACTAAAATCAGAAAATTGCGCTGATTTCACTCGGTTAACAATTGAAAAAAAATAAAAAATAAAAAAAATCACCCATTCTCTTCTTCTTCTCCACAAAATCAAAGTGCCTCGTCTTGCTTCTCTGTGACTCTTCATCCGATAAAGCACACAAAATTGTTGTACAAATTACGAAGGTATGATTACAACTAATCCTTACGCCGGGAAATATCAATTATCACATCTCTCGATTTTCTCTGGAACTATAAAAAATTAAAAATACAGTAGACATTACTGTATCAATCAATGTTTCTCACGGAAGAACATAGATTTCATTGAGAGCATGTGCATAGAAGGGCAGACCGCGTAGTTTTTTACTCTAGAAGAGGCTGGATTGGTTGAAATTTCTAACCTCAATAGCCATGAGTTATTTCTATGTCAATTAATGATGAATTTTACTACAGATTTTTTGTGTTTATAAACAGATCTAAGAGGTATTTAGTGTAGTTCTAATATTATAGAATTTTTGCAGATATCGTTGTTGAATCTACTTAAAGTGATTTCAGAGCAGGATGGATGTTCAATTGAGGAGCTGACTCAGGTGAAGATTTGTAAAGGAATTGCTCAAGAGAGTACATAATTTGGACTTTGTTGTTCTCCAGTGGGATGATTCCGAATTTGGGGTAAGGATTAAGGGGGACGAAAGGTTATTGAAGGGGATGTGGTGGAAATACAAATTGATAGGATGGCTTTCATAGGGGTAGCGACTAAGATGGGAAAGTAGAAATTGAAGAAGACGGAGATGCAGACATCGACACCTTCATGAGTATACCCACATCCAGTAATGATGTGGCCATGGATGCAATATCCCCCACCCTATGTGGATCAATCACTGCCTTCCATCTCAATTCAACTTAGATTGGCTGATGGAACACCCATGGTAGGCTGGTAGCACGCTTTAACTATCACCATACAATATGTGATATCCGTTCCTTCATTGAGGAACCAAGACTATCAGTTGCAATAGCTGGATTTCCTCACAAGGTTCTTACCGATCCGAACCAGACAATTGAGCAAGCTGGGTTATTGAATTCTATCGTCATTCAAAAACTGTGATTGGCTATGTGAAACATGTTTCTCATTTTCTCATAAAGGTTACTTCTACTTGGCATCGAGGTTTTATCATGTAGAGGATTGATGTTTCTAATTTCTTAAAGCTAAGTTTATGTTTGAAGTTGAAGGTAAATTATGTATAAAAAAATTGTGTTGAATAGTCGCTCTGTTTAACCATGAATCAAGTCTAATGGGAGAAAGCATTACATTCTGAAAGCATCATTTTTATGATCCACTGCTGTGTGCACATCTTTATTTTGCTGAGTCTGTAGCATTTATTTTTCTCTAATGCAACATCATGATGGAATAAAGCCTAAAGCAAAAAAAAAAAAAAAAAAAAAAAATTGTCATTGTTTTCTAACTTTTTCAATAAAACCTTCCCAAAAAATTATTTTAACAATATTTTAGGTAACTTTATTAGATGCGATGCTATCTCATGGTTCCATAAAATCTTCAATTTGTAAGCCAATTGAGCTGTTGTGCCATCCATTCATTTCTTTTATTTTGGTGGCTCCAGTTGCAAGTGACAATTTCAATTGTAAAATTTAAAGTGCAATACTGATAAGACATTAGATAATGGAATAAGGCAATATGAAATTCTACAACAACAGACATCAAATAAAACAGTAAAGTTCCATCTGCAATTTGATAAAACATTTACAACTATCATTATCTGATGGCCTACATGCTGCTCATTTCACATTTTTCTTTCACCATAGTCATATATCATTTGCCTTCCAAGTATGATAGGTGCTCTACTAATACATGCCACTGCTGGAGAAGCTGTGAAAAGCAGGGGCGGTGATACCGTGTAAGGCAAGCAAGTTGTCGCTCAATTAACGCGCCTATGGTTGGAGTGCTAGAGGTGGACTAGGAAAGATAAGTGATTGTTAGCACTAAATCCATAGTTTCCCACTTTCTTGTAGGAAATTGACTAGACATGGTCCATCCTGTTGTGTTTACTCGTAACACAAGTTCTAAATGTTGTGCAGAACTCTTAAAACCTATATGTTGATCCTTTGTGGCTCAAGCAGCGGATCATCAGTATCAGTGGAGGTGAACATGGCAGCAGTATCAATGGGGACCAATACTGATGGTTCCATTCTTTTTCCCTCTCGTTTCAATGCAGTGGTAGGCATTAAACCGACTATTGTTCTTAATAGTCGACCCGGAGTAATCCCAATTAGTCCGAGATAGGATACCGCAGGGTGAGTATCATCAATTTCATATCATTCTTCTTTCAGTATAATGATTTCATTTCCCGAATTTCACTCTGAAAATTCGACTAGATTGTTAGACATATCTGCATGGCCGTATCAGATGATGGTTACGTTCTCGATGCCATTGTAGGCTTTGACTATAACTATGCAGTATCAACCCAAAAGGCCTCAAATCTCATTCCTAGTGGTGGTTATACAATTTCTAAAAGGAAAGAGATTAGGTATAATGAGAAATTCATTCTTCAAGTTTGATGAAGAACATATTTCAATGCGTCTTTCAAAATATCATTGAACACATACTTGAAGGAGCTAATAGCTTTCCCTATTCGATCGCCGGCAGATATAATAGCTTCCCTTGTTCTCCATCCTGATAAGGCGCACAAGCATCTTTTGAGATGATATTTTTGAACTTCAGATTAGCACGAGCAGTTACAATCCAGTTTTTTTCCTTTTTTTTTTTTGGTAACTGAAATATTTATTAATATAAGATATTTTTATTCCTTAATTATCTCAACTAATCAAATATTCAAATATGATATATTTCCAAATTGTTTATTTAAAGATGGTATTTTTTAAATTGAAACTTTCAATGAGTCAAATATAAGTTGCAGTTTCAAGTATGAGTATGAGTTTCAATCAAAAAAACCCCTTGATTATTCTCCCATTTTATAATCCATTTTCTCTCGTCTTTCAAAAAGATCGATGGAAAAAGAACCTGCTTCTCTGGAAACTCGCTGCTCTCCTGATCTTCAAGACAAATGGATTGAGTAACTAAAAAAAAATTAAACCTTTTTTTTCTTGGCATTTGCTTTTGAACTCGAAATCCAAATTTCCCTCCTTATGGTGCTCGATTTTGATTTAGGATCCAAGATTCACTCAAGAAAAGGCTGAAGATAGAAGATGATTTCAATTGGAAAATACCCACATCAGAAGTACAAAATCTTGAAGAAAAAACAGAAATTTCAGATTCATGTGTTGCAATCCTCAAGTATGTGGTCGGAGTGGACTTGAGCTTTTCGAAAACTGATCCATCAATTGCATGCGCCACCCTTGTGGTTTTGGACCTCAATACTCTTCAAGTTGTGTATGAAGATTCTTCCATTGTTAAGCTGCATATTCCATATATCCCTGGTTTCTTGGCCTTCAGAGAGGTCCTGCTCATGAATTTTTCCTTCATTCTTTTTTTATTAAATTAATATTGGGTTGTCGTGTTTGAGATTACAACACTTTGTTGCCATGTTTGAGAGTGATCAGTTTACAATTTAATAGGTAGAAGGTTTATGTTTTGTGCTTGCATCAAACTAAACTCAGGTAGGATACCAAGGGAAGCGAATAAGTTGCATATAAACTATACTGCATTATTGGTATCGATGTGCTTTGAAATGGAGGTGATAAATTATGGAGTATAAGAACAGGTGGACAGTGAAATGGGGGGATTATGTTAATTGAGGACCTTAAAAGACACTAGTTTCCATAACTAGGACAAGGGATATATTTATTAGATTGAAGTTGAAGCACGAGATGCATAGTTAATGTTTTAAGTGCCTATGCAACAAAATATTATTAGGATAATTCTTGTAGGTGCAACTTTGTGAGGATATGGATGGATTTATACGAAACTGGGATTTATGATCTGGATCAAGAAATATACTTAATGGAGAAAACAAATTCATGCAAGACTTAATGGGCATCTAGGACCGGATCACGGGATTGTTGGCATGTTATAGTGCAAATTTGGTTTTGGAGGAAAAAAAATTGATCTTTGAGTGCCGATTTTATTATTTCTTCAGCATACCATCTGATTGTAGCACACCTTTTTCATGAAGAGAACAACGTTTGATTATCTTTAACAGTGTGCATAGATATGATAAGCATTTCTGGGTGAGTTTGTTTGATGAATAATTCTTGATATTATAGGAAAAAACATAAATTTTATGCTACATTCTCTGTTTCTAGCTCTTGTCTTAGGAGAGCTTTATCCATGTACTACTTTACCTTTTTTCATTTTTTATTATTAATTCTTGAGATAGTAGGAAAACTGCACGTTTATTGAGCATAGCGCACAACTCATAATTGCTGCAGTTAAGATGTTTCTGTTGCCAAGCCTCCCATAATATATTATTCCTTTTACATAGTGCAATTGTGAGAAAAAGGCACAAGTTTTGGAGTATAGAGGACAATGCATTTGTCTTCAGAGAGACGTTATTTGCACGCCTTTGCATTTTTACTTCTAAAGAACATTAATTATTAGTTTTTAAGAAAGGTAGAGCCTTTGGAGCATAGGTTATCAGAAGAAGTATGTTTTCACTCTGGGATGATGCCCCTGCATGTTGGCTTTTGTCCTTTCATTGCAAATTTCCTGTTTTTTATTTTTTGACACTGTAATTTTTGCATAGAAGATTTACTAGGTAAGCAATATATTTCTTTTTCTGGGTAAAGAAATATACTTACCTGTAAATTGTTGTGGATTAACTATACGATTCTCATATGGTTATGGATTTTGTGACAAGTATAGTACATAATCTAAATGTTTATCTATTTTACAGTCTCCAGTACTTCTAGAACTTCTCGAGAAAATGAAGAAGAGATCTCTTCCATTCTATCCACAGGTGATAACTTTTTTCATACCAGTATTAAATATTTTTCTTTTATAATGTGTAAATCTTAACTGCACATAAGTCATTCATAACGTGAAAGTCTATGATGAAATTTATCTGATTAATTATGTTAAGTATAATGCATCAAACAAATTTAAAAATAAAAATTACAGGACAAATGTATTTGACTCTGCAAAACTTTCACTACAATGTGAAAGTGGTGTGGAAGCGATAGTTGAATTCTTGTAATAAGAATTGAAAAGAAAAAAATATAAGAACAATGTTTTGGAATAATCTTGCTGTGTATTGAATAATAATTGAATGAATAAAAGTGTACAATGCCTTTGTTTATATAGACAAGATTATTCACAATTCTATTAGTATAAGGAAACAAAAAATGGAAACAAGATAATAAATTCTAATCTATCTATTCTATCTATTCCTTAATCCTATTGATTTAAGGAAACGAAATAAGGAAATAACAAATTAAAATAAGGAAACAAATTAAGTATCCTAATCCTAATTAATTTGGTCATCATGTGCTACATCAGAAAGTCTACTGATTAATTATGTAACTTATTTACGTAAAAAAAAAAAAAAAAAATTATTACAAGACAACTCGATTTGAATCCGCCAAAATTTCACAATGCATTTACTTTTCCAGAAACAAGAGTTTCTGAATATTTTATTTTAAGATGCATTGTAGGTTGTGGGTGCGTTCTTTGTAAATTGTTCAAACATTGTCAGTCACAAATCCTTGTCAAAATTTAATGGATACTGAGACCCTTTATGTCAATCACTTCGACAGATATTGATGGTCGATGGCAACGGAATACTTCATCCTCGAGGCAAGCCTTTCATTTTTCTTTTTTTAGAAAATATAAGAAGTGATGCATTATGGCCTAATTCCTTCTTGACAGCGGACATGATCTCTTTGTTGATAATTTTAAAAAAACTCGAAACCTTTTTCATGAAAATTCCTACTTTATGCCATTACCTTCCACTGGCTGGAATTGTTATATAATGGATTGCTTTTAGAGCATCATATTGTTTATGGTTCTGAGTAAACGATGTTTTTGTTCTTCTATTTGTCACTGGAAGTAGATAGTCTTCTTTGGCTGGTAAATTGCATGGTGGTATGCTATTGATTATAACGCTTTAGCTCTTTTATCTTTGAATATTCCATAAATTTTGTCATGTGTATCCTCTTATCATGTTACCTAATCACTTCTGCTAGCCTTCTCATAGCGAGTGCTCTATGCTTATAGGCTCCATCTTATTTAGAGAAAACCTTTTCACCCCTGTAAATATTCTAGGTACTATGACTATACTCTATAGTGTCCCATATAGTTCTTTTTTTTTTCTCATTTAAGAATAGGTTTTGGGTGGTGTGAAAACTTCATTGATGCTAAGGTATAAACACAAGAATTAAAGAGATAAACTGTGAAATGCCTATAAGAACTTTCTATTCCAGGGAGTTTAAGTGTAAATGTGGTTGGCTTACATGTATAGGCCTTGCTTGTTCCTGTTTATTAGCTGTGTTATTATCATGTCAAAACTAATTGACTAACAATAAGTTCATTGTACCTAAACATAAGCTAGCTAATTAATTGATTTCTGACCAAATTAAAAAAAAAAAAAAAAAAAAAGGGTTCCAAAAGTTTCTTAATCTGAAGGTGTAGATTGGTAAAACTTGCACCTGCAAGATTAAACTAATCCATTAGGATTGCATTTGTGTTCTATTTCTTAAAATTTTATTACTGAAAAGACCTCAATTTTTTATACTGCTGTCTGGATATTTCTGCTGTTTCTCTTTTCCTTTAGTCGATAGAGAGATGTATTGTGGAAGAGCCTGCTTTTGTTTTTGACGAGTTTAAATCATCATTTGTATTATTCTGCTTACTGCTTGACTATGCTTTGGTCTTTTATTGTTAATTTGCTCTGCTTTTGATTTCAATCTAAACTTGGAAACTTGTGCAGGCATTGGTTTAGCGTGTCATCTTGGTGTTTTAGCTGATATTCCTACTGTTGGGATAGGAAAGAATGTAAGTTTTAATATTATGACATTTTAATTGTACGAGCTAATTTTTAAAAGTACGTCACTTAATCTTCATAATGTGCCAAAAGTTAACTGTAAGTTCTCTGATGATGCATTTCAGTTACACCATGTTGATGGTCTAACCAAATCTAGAGTAAGAAAAATCCTTGAAGCCGAGGGAAACTCGTCTAAAGATGTCTTCACTTTGATTGGGGACTCGGGGTCTACTTTAGGGGCGGTGAGAATTTTTAATTATTTTTTGCAGTAATCCAAATGTATGCTTCTTTAATACATATTAGCCTTAGTTAACAGTGAAATTCGATGTGCTCGTGTTGCTATTTATTAGAAGATTGGATCCCTTTATTCTACTATGAAAGCTGTTGCTATAAGTTAAGTTTGCATTAATACACCTGAAGTTTTCTTAACCTTAGTTATTGAATTTTACAAATGAAAATAAATACAAAAGTTTATAATTGTTATGCAGGCAATGAGATCGACTCAAGACGCCTTAAAACCCGTATTTATTTCTGTTGGTCATCGTGTATCTCTTACCAGTGCCATCAAAATTGTGAGTATGAGTTGCAGATTTCGGGTCCCGGAACCCATCAGGCAGGTAATAGTATAATAATTTGGCGATTTTTGAACTTCTATGACTAATAATATGTATGAATTTATTAATGGACTAGATATAGATTTTGTGACAGAGCACAGGGCCATAATTTGTTTAACTGACAATTATTATACATTAAGAAAAGGGTATTTGTATTCGCACTACAGTTTTGGTAGCTTGACCACATTTTAAATGAGGTCCCCAAATTTTTTTACTTTTCTGCACTTCTATTACCTACTTTTTTCATCTCATTCATATCTTTTAACCGTCAATTAATTAATACATCTTGTCTTTGATAACAATTTCTATCCAAATATTCTAGTAGTGTGGGGAATATATTTTGTTGAACTTTTGTATTTGCTGTTTATCTTGCTTATTTATAAATACCAATGTTTAGAAAATCGGATCGGATAGGCCAGTTCAACCGGAAAAATCGGGAATCGATCCTGTTTGAACCGGCCGGTCCGGCTAGAAAATCGGCCAATAAAAAACCGGCCGAAAAACCCGGTTTTTGGCTGGTTCAACTGGGAACTTCCGGTTTTTCATTAGTTGTTGAGGTTGTTTTAAGCTACTTTTGTGTATGATTTTATTTTTTAAATAAATAAATGTTGATTTATTAGTAAAATAAATTATTTTTAGAATTTTTTGTGATTTTTGTAATAATTTATTATTTTTTAATTGAAATTGGTTCGGTCCGGTCTGACCTTTTGACCCTTAACCCGTTTCCTTTTCCGGTTCGAACCGGTTTCCGATTTTCTAAACACTGATAAATACGATTGTCAAATGAGACTTTTCACTCCCTCATAAGGGATTTCTTGGCAGTCACTAGAGACAATTGTTTTAATTAGTCCCTGTTTGGTATATATTAAAATCAAATTTTTAATATGTTTTGATAAAAGTTGATGAAATGTATGGTTGAAAAGCTGTGGGTCTCATAAAATGTGTGGCTGATATTAATTGTTAACTTTGATTTGAAATTAAAATCAAATTTTAATCAAAACCAAATAGGGGCTTAATGGAAAGAAAGTTGGGGGATCAAACTACTAAGAAAAAAGTTGACATAAGTTCGAGAATGACAAAAGATAGAGACCTCTATTGCAATTAAAGTGGGTGCATTTTCACAAACATTATCTTTACATCATCTTTATACTTTTGATTCGGCATGTAAATGGCATCAAATGAAACTGTTACAGTGACAGGAATATATTATTTCAATTATTTTTTTGTGCTAAATGTGCAGTTTAATCTTGCTCAAATTTTATTTATCTTATTTTCTCTTTTGTTATCAGGCCGATATTAGATCCAAAGCTTGCCTCCGGAAGCATTGCTTAAGCTAGCTTGATGGACGACCTATATATGGTAGCACCTTTAGGAGAAGTGTGTCCGAAACATTCGTCTACACAATATATGAGCTGGTAAGTTTTAATTTGGATATATGATACTTAGCTTGTGGATTTGCCAAAAGATGTACTCAATACAATACTCGTATTTTCATAGAAAAGTTGTCAATATTTTTTCTACTGTACCAATCAATCTCGTCTTGTACTGCATACCAAACATGCCTCAAGATTTAGACAAATTATGCACCAACTTGCCTTCAGTTGTTAGGAACTTGTCTTCTTATGGCTTCAAGTTTGCCTAGTATTCCTCCATCATTGTACCTTCAGATGTCACCATGTCCTTTTTGTATCTCTGTATTCTTACAATATGGATCCTGTCAACTTTACCATCATTCTCCGCTCACCATGTCTCAATCCTCACGACCTCCGCCACTCAACGCCTACCATCGAATGATCACCATCATCACTCCATATCACATTAGCTTTTGAACCCATCAACCATTTGTTGGGAAAATTGCATGTGTATGAGTTGTTTTGGCGTAATTTTGAGCGGAATCCATTCCTTCGATTTGGAAGATTAGTGTAGATTCGTGTTCTCTTCCGTGAGAACATCGAAATCATATATTTGCTAAAATGAATGTTCGAGTAAATGAGAAATTGGAGTTCAAAGTGTACCAATTGGGAGGAATTTATCTATTGGAGGGAAAACAATTAAAGTTTTTCATACATGGGATAATCAATAATGGAAACGGCAACATTGCCACACTTTTGTAAGGTTTAATCATGTGTAACGAAGTAGTTCTCTCGACGTGCGCTCGCAAGATGGTGCAAACCACGGGTCGAATTACCTCATCGAGCCATTGAACTTTTGTGCAAGCAAGACATGCATAAATGAATGTCGAACAAAATTAGCCCATAGAAGGGTCAACGTTTGTCATTATTTTATATATTTTTTATTCCAACTGACTTTCCAATTTTAGAAACTTATAGCTTAGTTACTACTGATTTCTCCATTGTATCATAATAGATAGATGCTCAAAGTGAAACTCAAACACTTACGGTGAGGGGATAAATCTGTTTTAAAAATACTTGTTTAACACGTAGACCTCGGTTTGCGAATATGTTATCTCTTTAGTGATAAAAATACTTTTGCAAATCTTGATTTCCTATTTTGTTCATTATGTAATCAATAAAATGGATTGTTATATTATGTGACGTTATTGTAACACCATCCGCTCATCAAATTTGTTTTGAGACTTGAGAAAGTGTGCAAGGTTTAGTCACTTTAGAGGAACCGATCATGGTCATGTGTCATTGTCATGGTCATGGTCATGGTCATGGTCATGGTAGGGATTGTAGGATGATGACTTGTAAGGCATAGAGGTGTAATTCAGTCTATTTTAGGCTACTCTTGTCCTGACATAGCTCTTTGTAAGACAGTTTTTAAGAGATTTATGAGGTCCTAAAAATCCAGTCTCAAACATCTCATAAGTTGAATTTCACTCTCGAAATTGTTTAATTAATACAATTAGAGATGGCCAAAAAAAAAAAAAATTGACCTGTCTTGAACCCAACCCTGCCTAGAACCTAATGGGGGTGAAAAACCCGTAGGGCCAGCGGGGGCATGGTATCCTGAGGCTGATCCGTCCTGTCCCACCCAGAATAATTATTTGGGAAAAACATAAATAAACAAACCACAATAATAATAATAATAATAATAATAATAATAATAACTAAAAGGGGTGGTGTGGTCGTCCAGCCCACGAACCCAAACCCGCTTGAAATTCGAGGGGCATTGCGTGGGTTTGGGTGGGACAATTTTCGTGGGCTGAATGTGTAGCGAGGGTACCCATCTCATTGTCACTCTACTTATTGCTTCCCATCAATCTTGTGCCAACGTCTTCAATTGCTTGAAACCAACGCTAGTTAAGCTTGAAATCTTCATTTTTCCCCCAAAGACCTCCAAATTAATTCCAGTTTTAAATGTGATGACAATATTCACACAAAATTAAATAAATTCTATAAATTTACAAATTCGTATCAAGTTTATAATAAAAAGTATAAGAGTGTAAAAATACACTTATCAATGCACATGTTTCATGATAATGAAGTGTTGGAAATTTATTTCCAATGTATTGTTCAAATATTAATTATATTATAAAAGAAAGAATTCATGTAAAGGGATTAAGAAATATTTTGGATCTATATCAACTTGAAACATGTGAAATGGAGGGATCAGAATTATCCGAAACAAAAATGGGATTGCTTAAAAAACAACCCCAAAAGTCGCTTGGAAAATGGCCTGTGTGGTTGCTTGATTTTTAGCTAGGCGATCGCTTGGTCGACTCCAAGCACACCTGGGTGAAATCCAATTTCCTGGGCTGTCGCCTGGAGACATAATTTGAACAGGCACTTGGTTTTTCATTTCAAGCACTTTTTGGTGTGTTTGTCCACCTTTTCACTTGTGTTTTGCACCCATTTGGTCACAGGACTACCAAGTCTATTTATAGAGATGTTGATAAAGAGAAATAACATTTCAAAACATATTCATAACAAGCATTGATTCAAAATCAAAGAGATTTAACTCATATTCTTGATTAGTTTATTGTTACTCTTCCATGTATTCTTTGTGCTTAATGAATACTTGGTTTGTAGGCTTGTTTAATATGCTAAAGCCGTTTGTTATAAAACTTTTTAGCATCTCGATTGAAAGAAGATAAATGTACTTTAGAATAACGTTTAATTACGTGTTCAAACCTCTCATTTGATTCCATAATTCTACGTTCTTTCATTCATTTTCAGATTTTGTATGGATGTTTCAATGTGATTTGATTCGTGTTTCTTCATGTGGTACTTGGTTACTTCGTCTCCAACTCTTGTGGTAAGAAATTACTCAATAATTTAAAATTACATATTTGTTGATGGAGTCAAAATTAATTTGAAAACTTGAATCATGAAACTTCAAATATATTATGGGAAGCATTTCTGAAATTCTTTAGTGATGTATTTGAATGTTATGCTTTTATTGTATTGCATGACTGATATGAAATTGTTTCACAAAGTCACTATATCTTATGGTTCATCCTTTACTTGGACTTTGTTGAGAAAATAACATGGAATGTAGTATGCAAATATTGATGTAGAAGGGGGGTAATTTCACAAATTGACACTGAAGTTTGGCCGAAATTTCAAACATGTCACTAAGTGTGTGTTCGTTTTTCATTTTAATGAATTTTCTGTCCAATCCTATTATTGCGGCTGTGGTCCCATTCGTTAGAAAAGTGTACCGACTGGACACAAATTCATTAACATTCTTGTTGACTGTATGAATATTCTGAAATTGCCCACAAGTTCAAATTTGATCATTTTCACTTTGTAGACATGACATCAGCCGGAGGGTTATTTGGCGAAGACGTGTTTCAACAGTTTCTACACAATCATGATGCTTGATGCAAATACTGTTTCGTCGGACATTATTTTAATATAAAATCACTGTTACAAAATAGGAAAAACGCATTACAATGAAAAACAAACACAAGCTAAAGTTTCAAAATTACGCATCATGTCACTAAAGTTATAAAATCAAATTTTAATCAGTACCAAATATGGGCTTAATATATATTCGATCCTATATAGAGAGAAAGATTAGGAGGGCAGGAAGTCCAACAAACTCATTTTTCAAAGAAAAAACCAACACGAGAAGCTCTGAATTAGCTTAAAACAATAACATTAAACAGGTTAAGGATGCATACAACCATTGGCTGTAGATTTATTTATGAAGAGAGGATAGCCCACTAATTTTTATTTTTTCCTCCGCAGTTTATTAAAAGCCACTTAAAGCTGCATGACAAGAAGTCAACGCTCCAATTACAAGCAGAAATATCACAAGGCAGTAAATCTCAGATGTTTTGCCCTAAACCTGGTGGATCAACAACTCTGGTCTACTGTTACCTCCTGCAAATAACAAGAAACAAAGAACTCAGAAAAGATTACAGCCAAGTAAGACTATACTAAACTATTTTACTTAAATAGATTTCACTTTTTTCATCAAAAATTCAAAACCTTTACGTTTGAAATTTGAACCAATAGATTTTTCTTTGTCCTGATAGTAATATTGTAGTGACTGCTAAAAGTGAACAAAATAAAACCCATTTATTTTCCATAAATATTCAGTGAGTCAAACTTCAAGGAAAAATAACAATTTAGGTCCCAACAGCCACAGTACTTTCCAATCTTTCATTTTTGTAATATTTAAGTGCTCACTTAACGATTTTTACCTTGTGTTCAATTAATAATATATTAAAAAAAAAGACCCTTGTGTTTATTGACACATTTTGGATCCACTACTCTCTCTCTTTTTAATTATTTAAGAAATTTCCAAAAAGAAGCTTAAAGCGAAACAAAAAAATAGAACTAGGTTTAGTTTTGACCTTCTGGGGGGAAAACCTCTGAACAAGCTGTGGTGGCACTAATGCAGAAACATTCTTCATTAGAGCAACACCCATTAATAGTATAACCTGCGTTTTTTATGCATTCAGTAGTGCAAACATCGTTAGAGCAATCTTGCTGACTCGCTGCTGCAATTAAGGTTAACAAAAATATGTATATATTAGTCAACAAAAGAAATGAAAAAAACTTGCATTTTTAATTAGCTTGTATATGAACTTGATTGATATGTATACATGCATTAAAGAAGTGAATGGTAAAGAAAGTTCAAACCAGTTGTCATGATAAGCGATAGCAGAAGGAACGCAACTGCAATAAACCTCATGGGGGACTCCATTAGCAAGTGCTCTCTAGTCTCTACTGTGTGTAACTGAGAGAAAGATAAAGATAAAGAGAGAGAGATGCAATGGGGGTGGTGCCATAATGTATGCTATATATATAACTAGTTCTACCACCCGTGCGATGCACGGTATTAGATATAAAAAATAACATTATATTACAATAACAAACCAGGACAGCCATAGGACGATAACATAAATAGTATATAATCAACAATCATCCAAATTTATTATCAACAAATTTATTATCCCAATCCGCTTCATAATTTTAAAATTCATATTTGTTTATGAAATTAAAGGATATAGCAATTGAAAATGAAACCACATTCTCCGAAAAAAACACAATTATAAATTCTATTTTCCAAAAAAATATAGCTCAATCAAACCCTTAATATAAATCCAAGCAAATAATAGCGTTTCCTCACCTGAAAAATTTACATTTCAAGCAAAAATGAAAATTTAACTGGGTTCATAGGCTTCTAATTTCGTGGTTCAAAATAATACTGAACAAAAGCAATGTACTTATTAATACAGACTATACAACCATATGTTAAGACAATTTTCCCCCACCAAACATAGATATTAACCTTTCTTATTGGCTCTTGAATTTCCATAGTCTTCGCCTTTGAGTCCAAAAACAATTTCTACACCAAATATAAATATTTATAAAAGTCTTCATAACTCCTTGCTACAATAAAATCATGACGACAAAAATATGAAACTTTTGATTGTTACAGTTATTATATCTATCTGCACCTATGCGCCCATCGAGAGGTAAAATATAGTAAAACAAAATAGAATATTAAAGTACGTTGGAGAGTCAACTGAGAAAACAAAAAAATGTCTATTGATTATAGTAGTCCGTAATATCAAAATCTTGTGAATTAAAGACAACAATGATAACCTTTGACCAAGATAATGATATGATTGTGTCCATGACTCTGTTGTCCCATCAAAACCAACAATAAAGCTTATAATTAAAATCTGCATACTTCCTTAGGATCAGCCAACATCTTCCAATGTCAAGGCTTGCCTTCTTCAATCTGTAGTCGCGAACTTTAAATAAGAGTAACATGCCATTAAATAAAGACAATCCATAGACAGAAATAAATAAAAACTACCTGCTTACTGATTTCAACCAATTAGAGAAGCATGAAGAAATAACAGTTACCAACATCCGGATAGGGGCCGCCGAATAGGGCCTAAATGTTGTAGATACAATAGACAAAAATTTATAGTCAATTTTCACTATTAATACTTTTTACTCCTTTTTCTTCTTCACACTTTCTTCCGTGGCCATTTTAGCAAAAATAATTGTAAATTTAAAATACTATTTAAGAAAGATTATCCAGAATTTCAGTGTAAAGTGCCCTCAATGCATCATATTGACCAATTGTAAGCATGCACAAAAGAAAATATAAACTTCCAACTAAAAAAAACTCATAAAAAATGTAATCCTATTCCCGACCTAATCGGAACATGTTTAAATGAATACCATTGCACAAATAATAAAATAAAGTTGATCACTGATGCAATGAGCAATAGTAAGATAACTGAAGTACCTTCGGGCTCATGGTGACTGTAACTACCTCAGCAAGTTTTTCAATACCCTTAAGCATAATAAAAGCCTTAGCCTCCACATAAAAAAAAAAAAAAAACATAACATTAATAGAGAAAAAGCAAAAATGACTTTAACATTAAAAGGCACTCCACTTTATAAGAATAAAAAACCAATCTTCATTAAGAAACAAAACTTTTCAAAAATTGTCATAGATAATTCAGTAAATGTATTGAAGTAACAATAACAAATCCCAGTTCATCGTCAAAGTCCTAGTCCTTATCACGGAAACTAAATCTCTAATCAGATTTGTGAACCAAAAAATAAATAAAATTGAACTTCAAAAAAATAAGAGCACCCATTTCAGATTTTTCAATCGAAAAGGAACAATTACAAAAAAACTGCCATGCTTCTATATCTTTATTTTAGAAAAAGTTAAACTTATGAAATAAATGAGATCAAGAAACTAAAAGTAGCAAATGAAACCAAACTAATTTAGATTTCAGTGAACAAAAATCAGAGAAATTACACAATTCTGATTCGTAATATCACAAACTCGAAAAAAAAAATCATTGTTTAAGAGAACCAAAATCAGAAGACAAAACAACCTTTAGACGGTCAACTGAGAGGAGACTGCTGAGGATGCATTCCTTAAGACCAGTATCCAGCACAGCAGCACTATCATGTTGTACTCATCCATATTTTTTCCATTTCTCAAGCCTTTAATTGGAAAAAAAAAAGAAAACAGAAAAAGGAAAACAGAAAATAAAAAGTATACACTATTATTTTCAATAATACTACAAAAATTCAATGGAAAATACCCAACAACTACCAACTTATAAAAATAAAAAGTAATTAATACACTACACAATTAATTGAATAAACATAAGAACAAATTTAAAACTAAAGCATATCTACCCCTGAAGACTCAAATAATTGCTAAATAGTCTTCAACTCGCCAACGCCACTCGCAAGGTCATCATCTCTGTGATTCAAAGCCTTATACTTCATCCTGTTCAAACCGCTCTAAATGTCTTTTAAGAAACAAATTGTTGTACAATTTGAATTTAGAAAATGAACATATATAATTGACTTCTGATTAAAAACAATTAAAATATATAATGGTGCTACCCTTTACTTGATTTCTTCTTGCATTCATTAATGGAGATTTAGCAGTGGTTTTAGACAACATACTATTAGAGCAACATGCGGATAATAATTTAGTGGAGGAGGAGAGGATCTTGAAAGCAATTAAACATGCTGAAGAAAAAAGTGAAGAAATCATTCGGATGCAAACTAAGTCTATCTTTCAACAACAGAAATGAAAATCAAATAACCAAACATCATTAGCAAAATAAACTTAAATAGAAAAAACAACATAAGACTCTTGACGCCCTGTTCAAAGAGTCTTGACTGCAAGAGTATTACACAACTCCCAAAAGGAAAAATGCACTACCTCTGTAGCCCCTGCCTTTGATACCTTCAGTTCTCTCAATAGTTCCAACTGTAAAAAATATAGTGAAATGAATGCAATTTATCTTTCAACAATAGAAATTAAAATCATAACATCAAGTGATGCCTTTGCATGGGGGTTAACTGAATTGGTGATGGCAGCACGTGAGCAACATGAAGATAGATTAGGATATACATACCGCAACAGAAACATTTTCTCAATAAAATAGAAGAATATGTTGACATGTATGATAATCTCTAGTCTTTCCTTCACCGTAAAATCTCCAGCATCTTCAAGAAACCTGAGAGCTCCCTTATCAAAAGAATAAAATACATTAAACAATTTGTCTAAGTATTCTCAAGAAACCTAATTAAAGGTATACAACCAAACTTACCTGCTTCAATGACATCGAAAAAGTTAGTAACCCACATTCTTCAAGAGTCTTTACAACTTCCTTTGCAACTTCTCTCCATGACCTGCAAACCCCAGCACAAGCAACCACAGCCCTCCGAATTTAGAAAATGTACTACCTGGAAAATACAAATGCTAATTGGAATATAAAATAGTAGATGGGCTGAAATCTCTTCATATCCACTAAGTGGGGCTGTTTCTTGTCAATCAATTTGACAGAAATCCATGTGAAAAAGCTCTGTCAAAGATAGATGGAGTTTCAATTGAGGTTTACCTTGGGATGTGCACAACTCAATTTGTTACCACAAAGATTAAAGCTTAGGCGACCCTTTGTTTGCTCGAAAGTCTGCTACCAAGATTCTCAGCCCTCAGCTCCCTCTTTTGATATTTGCATCTTTGCTCATTCATTACTGCACTTCTGCTGAAAATAATACACATTGAGGAGATGCGGGCCATTCTAGAAATCAAAATCTAAATCACATAAAGCTATATAAATTTATAATTTACATCATATTCCCAAAATCAAATAACATTCTAAAAATCAAATACTCTAATATCTAAATCACAAATTCACAATAATCTAAAATTGTCAAAACCAATCCAAATTATATCATGCAATCACATTTTCAAATGCAAATATTCAAAATCACATTAACAAAATCCATATCAAATTAAATGACATTGCACTAAGCTACTAACCTTGTAGGTAGGCAGGAGCGGATCCTTGGCTTGACTGGTCACTGGAGTCTGGGGGAATCAACAGAAGATTTTAATCATTTGTCTAGTTTCCTGCAATCAATTGCAAATATACATCATTGAAAATTTTGAAATGGAAAAGATTAAAAGGAAGAAGAAAAATCCGATTTTGGAAGATTAGAAAATTTCTGAGAAGATATTGCTGTGAAAATAAAAACGTGTTAATAAAGAACATTCTTGGGTCATATATATAATACTATAATACCTAAAAAAAGCAAAACAAAATAGAACTAAAAAATGTAGACCGAGTAAATCTGAAGTTCCGGTGTAGACACCGATAAGAAGAAAGTTACAGCACAGAAAAATCCAATAAATCCTTTGTCCATTAGGATTTTTGGAAAAATCTGCATACGCTGCCACCACCTCCTCCGACCACTAATCTACCAGATTCCGAAGCCATCGCCACGACCACGCCTGACTCTGCCACCGACTTCTCCTTCGTCTTTGAAGATGATTTTTAAAGAGCAAAAATATACCGGTGCTGAAAGTGAATCAGGTGATTTTTAAGGAACAAATAGAGAAATACCGATTGCACCACCTGACCACCAGTTGAGGAGGGAAATGAAGATCCAGACCAGCCTCCATCACCAAATGTCTTGACTGTTTAGATGGTTCCGCGATGAGGAAGATTCTCGTGGAGACGAACTCGACAAAGCACTGCTGAAATCTGACCATGACGAGAAGAGCCGAGGGTTTATTGAACCATTTCTTTCAATTCTTAACTGTTTACTTTAGTTTGAAAATTGAATTTAGAAGGGCAGCGAGTTTTTTGACTTTCGAGATGGGAGAGAGAGATGAAACAGATTTGAGAGGACATAGGCTGAGGGCTGAGAGATTATGGAAGAAAAATGACTCTGTAAGGAACTGGGGGACCACCAGATTGTAATATTTGTACAAAGCAAGCTTCCCATACAATTTGAGTGAGACTACTACAGTTCTAGGCGGGATTTAAAATTTTTTGGCGGAAACTTAAAAAAAATTGATTTTGAATTGTTTTGCTTGTAGGAGAAGCTTCAAAAAAATCATTTGGAAAATTTTTGGGGGGAACTTTTGGAGGTAAAATCAAAGTAACTATCCTCCTTTATAATAATAATAAGATGTTTGGAGTCCTTTTTTTTTTTTTTTAATAGTTTTATAATACTGTCTCCTTCTTATAAAAATAGGTTCTATTTCCTTTTTTGTCCATTACAAATATATGTCATTTTCCTTATTGGAAATATATATATATACACACATCACACACACACACACACACACCGGATTTGGAGTCCCGTTAGGGGTTGTCTCAAGTCTCAACCACTTGGACAAGCTCCTTGGTCTATATATTAGATTTTTAATATGTCCTACTTAATGTACATTGTTATCATATTTAAAGTTTTATTTAATGTATAAATATATATTAGTAAAAGTATAAGATAATTTCAGTGTGAAAATAGAAATAAGTCCATTTATATGAGACGAGGGGAGAAGTGATTTCTGGAAAATATGTAGTTAAAAACTAGAAAACAATTTTGAATTTTCATACAAAATTATTTTATTGGAATAATTTAGGATTGAAAATGAGTTTTGAAAATGAGGCTCAAACAACGGTGTAGTATTCGATATTATTACTTGTTTGATATATTATTTAAAAAAAATTATGAACTTTAATTTTAACTACATATTCCTTATTATTTACATTTTCATAAACTTTTTGATTGCATAAAACATCATTTTTTTAATCAAGTTTTGCTAAAATCCTTATCAAGAATTTTGTCAAATAACCCTTTAAAATATTAATTTAAGAGGGGTAAAAAATGATCTGAAAAATATTCTTTCTGAGAAGGCCAAATGTGTTTAATATTTTCACTAGTATTAAAATAATAGTCTACATGGCCCCGGGTATAACAAAGTTAGCAAAAGCTGAAGTTACATAAAGTCTGTGCTTCTAGCAGCCACATCTCGCGATTTACCCTCTTCATTACAAGGCTTTAGAGAAAGAGCAGTGAGAGTCGTTGGGGTTGCAATTCAACCTTTAAATAATAGTCTACATGACATTAAATCACATTAAATGGGAGAAAATTAAATAAGTTCCGAAATTTTATCTTTAATTAATGAGCATATTACACGTGCCATTTATATGGTGTTAGGATCATTGGTGTTAAGTAACATTTTTCATTATGATGGTGAAAATTATCAATAATATTTGGAAGACATTATTGGGGAATATTTTGAGTGCCATTGCGACATGTCATGCATTCATTGAGAAATGTCACTTAAAAATATCTTCCTAAAATTACTTGAAAATTATAGTTGTAGTAGCAAGTAGGTCATCAACTTATAATAATATAATTTTGACTATAGCAATCTCCAATATTTTATTTTTGTAGCATTCTAAGTAATAAATATAAATAAATAAATAAAAGATAATTTTACCTTTATCTTAATTAAAAAAGTAAAATTTAATTAAAAGAATAATTCTTTTATAATCTTTAATTTTTAAAGAAAAAAATAAAATACATAATTGATCAACCCTTATTTTTTGTTTTATTTCAAATCTTTCGTTATTTATTTAAGCCCTGATTTGGTTTAAATTAATAAAAATCGAATTTTTAATATAAAAAAAAATTAAAAAAAATTTTGATGAAATACGTGGATCCTATGAAAATATATACTTTATCTTGTGTTTTCATCAAATTTTAGTTGAACCAAACGTGGCTAATAATAATAATAATAATAATAATAATAATAATAAAGTTGTACCAGGAATAACATATAAATAATTAGTTTCTCTCTCTAACGTTTTTGCTGGTTTCATTGGATTTTGGCGGGAGAATCAGTTTCGATTAACGTCGCCTTCCGGCGATTGTCCGGCTATGAGTTCGGGGGAGGCTGATAAACCTCCTGTGGTGGGAGGAATCAAAACCTATGTGGAAATTGTTCAAGGAAGGAAAACGCACATCCCAGCTAAGAACAAGTCGTTTGAGGAGGTTGCTGCTGAAGGCAAATCGGAGGTAGTCAGTGTAAGAGAAGCAGGTAACTATGGTAATGAACCTTTCATTCATGTTTCTGAAGAAGAGATTTCACATTTATCAGGCTGGTTTAAAATGGCTCTCGTCAGTAAATTTTCTCATCAAAAACCCCCAATTGCTGTCATTGAGAAGGGACTGAAGTCTTTACGTCTTATTGGGGAATTTTCGTTGGGTAATCTGGATGGTAAACATGTGGTGATTAATTTTGAGGAGGAGGAGGACTATTTTAGAATTTTTCAAAAAAAACTGTGGTTCATACAAGGATATCCGATGCGTATTATGAAATATACGTATGACTTCAATCCATCTGTGGAATCACCAGTGGTCCCGGTCTGGATAGCTTTGCCCAAACTCCCTCTTGTATTCTATGATAAGGCCATTATGTTTTCTATTGCATCAGTTTTGGGTAAACCTCTGAAGTTAGATGAACCTACTGCTACTAGAACTCGTACTAATCTAGCGAGGATATGTATAGAAATGGACATCGAGAAGATTAAGGTGGAGAGAATCAGGATTGGGAATGAAAATTTTGCGATTTGGCAGCCGATTGTATATGAGAAAGTTCCTGAGTATTGCCATTTTTGCAAGCACCTTGGCCATACAACTGAGAGGTGTTTATGGAGGAAATCAGAAGTAGGCAAGGATAAGGACATCATTCAGCAAAAAGGAAAGAATATTGGAACAAGTAAACAGAAAGTTATTGATCTCTCTGAGAAGGAATGTAGGTTGATTGAAATGGGGGATACTTCGACTAAAATAACGGATGGGAAGCAATTCATGAACAATTCTGAAGGTGAGAGGTCTGTCAAAGTGGAGGAGACCATGGAGCCTGTTTTACATGTTGATAAGTCAGAGAAGGATGAGGGGATTATAATATCTGATGGAAAGCAATACATGACCAACTCTGAAGCTGAGATGTCTGATAAAGTGGATGAGATCAAGGATTCTGCACTTCCTGCTGATAAGACAGAGAAGGTTGAGGGGAATAAGTCTATTATTCCACAATTAGCCTTGAAGGATCAATTCGAATTCAATGGAGGTCAGTTTGAGTGCTTGAAGGATAGGGAGGAAGAGGAGCCTGATTTAAAGATTGCTAATGATGATATTTGTATTAATTCGAAGGATCAGCTGGGTAAGGCAGTTGATTTAGATCAGATTTATGTTGATCTGAGAGATTACGATCTGAAAGGTGGGGAAGAGGAGCCAGTATCCGTAGTGAATAAACTAAGAAGTAATTCTTTTCCTGATCTGCAAAACATAGGAGGTGTAGGTGTAAGTAACCAATCTGAGGAGCCTCCAGATTTAACTCTGAGTCCCAGGAAGAACAGAAGAAGTAAAAGAAGGGGAGGTTATCTGGCATTATCTCAAGAATGACCACCAATATCCTTATTTGGAACGTGAGAGGGATTGTTAACTCTCTTAAGAGGCTAAAGAAGCTTATTCTGATTCACCAAATTGTTCTGGTTATCATTGTAGAGCCTTTGGTGGAAAAATCTAAAATTCAAGAATTTTGTAACAAGTTGGGGTTAGATAACTGTTATGCGAACAACATTGGGAAGATTTGGTGCTGTTGGAAGTCTGATTTTGAATGTAATGTGCTTGAAGACAAGGAGCAGTGTGTTACTTTGAAAATGAAATGGAAAGGCGTTAGCAGTTACATTACAGGTGTCTATGCTAAATGCTCTGTACATCAGAGAAAAAAGTTGTGGGATGATTTAATTTCCTTTGCTGAAGGTATGAATAGTCCATGGATTGTTGGAGGTGATTTCAACACGGTGTTACAAAGCAATGAGAGACAGGGGGTAATCAGCCTGATAGCAAATCTATGGAGGACTTTAATGAAATGCTCATGGCATGTGGTATTGATGAATACAAAATACCAGGTGGTCAATTTACCTGGGTTAATGGTAGGATGTGGGAAAAATTAGATAGGCTGTTGGTTAATAATCAGTGGATGACAGCCTATGAGGACTTTGCCCCTGGTCTGCTTAACAGAGATACTTCTGATCATAACCCACTTCTTATTTGTTGTGCTATTAACAAAAGCAGCTTCAAACCATCATTTAGATATCAGACTATGTGGTCTCAACATGGTGATTTTATGGAAACGGTTGAAACCAGCTGGAAGTCCCCCTTAATTCCTTATTCCAGAGGTCTATTTGGCTTCTACTACAAGCTTAAGAAACTCAAACAATGTCTTAGAAAGTGGAACAGAGATATTTTTGGAAATGTTTTCCAGGAGATCAAAAAGGCTGAAATAGAAGCTTTTAATAAAGAAAGGAAGTATGATATTTCGAAATCGGATGAAGATAGAGCTGAGGTTCACAAAGCTTATGCTAAACTGAACCTGATTCTCTCCAGAGAAGAGGCTTTTTGGAAACAGAAATCTGGGATCAAATGGCTCAGTGATGGAGATAGGAACACCAAGTTTTTTCATGCTGTGGTTAAAAAAAGAAGGAATCAGAATAAAACTCTGCAGATACAAAATGAAGATGGCAGCTTCATTAATGATCCCCAAGATATTCAGCAGTCGGCGGTTAACTACTTCTCCAACCTCCTATCTTCTGAGACTATAACGAATAATGAGGAACTTTTTGATCCTATCCCTCAATTAATTACTGATGAAGATAATAAAATGCTGAATGAATTGCCTTCTATGGAAGAATTACATAAAGCTGTTCATTCGATGGATAAGAACACTGCAGCAGGTCCAGATGGCTTCTCTGTTTCCTTTTATCAGGACTGCTGGGAAATTATAAAGCACGATTTATTAGAGGCAATGAAGGATTTTTTCACTGGAAAAATTCTTCCAGAAGGTGTCTCTGCCACAACTATTGTCCTTATCCCTAAGAAAAGTCAGGCTAACGGATGGAAAGATTTTAGGCCGATCAGTCTCTGCAACGTCTTGAATAAAATCATTTCCAAATTAATTTCTACTAGACTGAACACGATGCTCCCTAAACTGATCTCTCCTAATCAAAGTGGCTTTACTCCTGGTAGGGATATTGTTGATAATATTTTACTGGCTCAAGAAATGGTCCACCAGATTGACAAGAAAGTTAGGGGAGGTAATGTGCTATTGAAACTTGATATGGCTAAGGCGTATGACAGGGTGAATTGGAACTTTCTACTTGAAGTCCTTGGGAAATTTGGCTTTAACCATGAATGGAGGGACAAAATAAAACGATGCATCAATAATTGTGGTTTTTCCATCCTTATTAATGGTGAATTAAAAGGATATTTCAAGTCCAGTCGGGGTTTAAGACAGGGGGACCCAATTTCTCCTTCTCTCTTCATTATAATGGCTGAATGCTTATCGAGAGGTCTTGACAGACTTTACAGTAGATTCCCATCACTGGACTACATTTATGGAGGTAACATTCCTATTTCTCACCTTGCATTTGCTGATGATGTCATTATTTTTACTAATGGGCAGAAAAACTCAATTGAGAAGATCATGGAATTCCTTAGGATTTATTCTAAAGGCTCTGGTCAAATGCTTAATCAGTCTAAGAGTAGCTTCACTGTGACTAATTTAAGGCATCAACAGATTGTGGCTGAGACTTCCGGATTTTATAGCCAACCTTTCCCTCTTATTTATCTGGGTGTGCCTATCATAAGAGGAAGGTTGAAGATAAGGTTTTTTGATGAGCTTATCAATAAGATTAAAAACAAATTGAGGGGATGGGAACATAGGTTGATCTCTGCTGGGGGAAGACTTACTCTCATAAAACATGTGCTGAATTCAATGCCTTTACATCTTTTACAAACTTATGATCTGCCTAAAAGTATTCTGCTGAAGTTAGATCGTATTTTTAATGCTTATATCTAGGGAGACTCTTCACAATCGAAACAAATTCATTGGTCCTCTTGGAATAAAATTTGTTTACCATTTGAAGAGGGAGGAATAGGATGTACATCATTAAAGGACTTGAGCCTCGCATTTGACTGCAAAATTTGGTGGAAGTTTAGGAAACAAGATTCATTGTGGGGTTGGGTGATGAAATCAAAATATTGCAGCTCTGTTCATGCTTCCACAGTTGTTAACAAGCAGTCTGACTCCCCTTTATGGAAAAGAATTCATCGTATTAAACACTATGTGGAGCCTAATATTGCATGGAAGGTTGGGGAAGGGAAAGTGGATTTTCTCTATGATCAGTGGATGATGTCAGGTTGCCTACAGAATAAAACCTTTACAAATGTTGAAATTCTAAAATATGTGTTCCAGTTCAGAATTAACAACAAGTGGGATAAGAAGAAACTTGTTCGGATCATTCCAGGGGATTTGGTGGGAGAGATTTTGGAAATTCCTATATCTAATCATCCAGATAAAATTGTCTGGAAATTAAGCCAGACAGGAGACTTCACCATAAAAAGTTGCATGGAGTTCATCAGACAAAGGAAATCCAAACAGCTATCGTTAAAGTATGTATGGAACGGAAAAATTCCCCCTAAAATATCGATGTTCATATGGAGATTGTGGCATAAATGGGTCTCTGTTGATGAAGTCATTCAACATAAATTCAACATCCAAATGGCTTCTAAATGTCAGTGTTGTACCACCGGTCATGTTTTCTGTAAGGGGGACATAGCCAGCAAAGTTTGGAAGCATTTCTTAAATTCACAAGGCGCTCAGGTGCCTGACTATGCTCAGCCTAGAGTCATGTTCATGTACTGGATTTTCCAAACTAAGGCGAAACCTAAAGACCCTATTGCAACTATTCCCTTTCTGATATTCTGGTTTTTATGGCTGGAAAGAAACGGAGCTAAATATAGAGGTATATGCATGAGCAATAATAGAGTTATTAAAAGAGTTTCCTATCTTGCTGATAGCCTCCTTAAACTTGAGAAAAATCTATTGAATAATAAGAAGTCTGAGAGATTGGTTAACTGGGAGAAACCACCAGATCAGTGGGTGAAACTTAATATTGTTGGGGCGGTGAAAACTGATAATCAAGCGGCTGGAGGAGGTATTATTCGGAATTCACAGGGTAAAGCTCTTTGGGGATTCTATGACTTTTACGGAAACTGCTCTACTGTCGAAGCTGAATTAAAAGCTATTAATACCGGCATTGATCTATGTATTGTAAAAGGCTTCATCAGGATCTGGATCGAAGTTGATTCTCAGACAGCTATCAGGTATTGTGTTGATAAAGAGAATGGCCCTTGGTCTGTTCAATATCTAGTGGAAAGCATCTTCCTTAAACTTCAGAGGTTGGAACACAAATTTACACATGTATGGAGAGAGGCTAACAAAGTTGCAGCCTGGTTAGCGAACACAGGTTATAAAGAGAACGGTTACAGAATTTTGAAGCCAGCAGAATTTGATAATAAAATGAGAGAACTCCTCAGATTGGATGGATCAGGTTGTCGTGTTTTGTCAGAGTAGATTGCATTCGAGGGAGTTGGTAATGATAGACTGGGTTTCTATGGATAGCCTGCTGGTAAGGATGTTCATTGGCAACTGGAAGAATGGTGAGGCTATGTTTGCTATGGGATTTTGATCAGATTCTCACATGACAGGAGGCTTGGTCATCTTTGGTTGATTTTCTTTGATTTTGTTTGTTTGTTTCATTGTTAGGGAGTTTATTTCTCCTGTTTTTCAGCTTTTCTTGCTTGCATTCATGTTTGGCTTTGTGGAATCGTTTACATCACTCTAGTTGTTTCTCCTTTCATATTTGTAAATAGGCACCCCTTTTGGAGGTTTGACTCTATGTTCCCCTCCTTTTAGGTGTAATTTTGATTTTGTTCAATAAAAGGGTAGGGGCATCCTAACCCCCCCCATATGAGTTGCGATGGAGGCATAAAAACCACACCAAAACTCTGATGGGATTTTATCAAAAAAATAAAAAAAATAAAAAAAAAATAAAGTTGTACTTGTAATAAACAATTGACTTTTTAATTAGTCAAAATGGTGAAATGGTAGGTAATCGAGTGTGAATTTGTTCACCATCACAAAATAAAGTTATGATGATCTTCACAAAAGAGGATTATGATGGTCCTCTTTTTGTGAGAGTGAAATGCATATATTAAAATTATATTAAAATTTGTGAAAATTAAAAATATTATAATCTATATTATACTATACAACTAGAGTTTTGATATAAGTATAGTCTTGCTATATACGTTTGTTATTTTAAAATTTACTTATTTTTAGTGATAAATTGCTTAATTATCTGTGAAATAAGTCACTCTTGAAATAACATAAATTATATATCAAGATTATACTCATATCGAAATTCTCAATAACTAGAATAATATGGACAGGAAAATTTCACATTTATCTATTTTATATACGTATATTATATCATTACAAAAGAGGGTCACCATAACCCTATTTTGTGAGGGTGAACAAATTCACACTCGGTAATCGTGGCTTTAAAAATCTTAGAGCAAGCATTTTGAACAAAGACTTTTTAAGAAAATAATAATGTTTTTTATTTTTTGAAGATAAATGATTAAAATTTGAAAAAAGTAGCGAGCATGCGATAGAAAATAATTTTAAAAAGTAATTTTTTGAAAACCTGACAAATCCATTTTCATTAGGTAGTGACCCCATTTGTAATATTTCAATTATTTTAATACTACCTAACCAGACGTCCACATGTTTTTCGCGATATTGCGAAGAAGAATTCACAATGTTTAAATATTGGTTCGTTCTTGGAATTTACGCTCCATTTAACTATTTATTTTTTTGACACCTTATCTTCCGGTCCTATCATATATTCATGTTTGTTTGAGATAACTTGAAAAAATGAATAATGCTAGAACTAGGGATGTCAACTAATCTGGCATGGGTCAGATTTTACAAACTTATATCCTATTTGCTAGGAATTTTTAGCTTCCATTTTCTAACCATATACTTGCCTCATTGAAGCGGGTTGGAGATGGATATAATTCAAAACCCATATAAAAATCCATTTAGTTTTTTTTTAAAAGAGTATTTTGTTTATTTTTTAGTAAATGGAATCGAAGGTAAACATGACAAATTGACGAGAAATAATTAGTATATTTAAGCCCTTTTTTGGTCCCATGCATTATTTCACAATTTTCAATCACTCTTTAAACATACATTCTCTCAAAGTCCAATTTTTTTCAAAATTCTCCAAAAGCTACCTACACCAAACATGCACTAAATTAAAAAAAACTAACGACAATGTAGGGATGACAACGGGGCGGGAATGTCATTCCCCGCCGCCGAAAACGTACCAGTACTCTCGCCCTGGTCCCATCCCCATTTAAAAGGAGACGGGGCGAGAATGAGACGGTGACGTCAAAATTCTCAATTACATCCTCATTTGTTATTATATATTTTTAAAATTCTTATATTATTTTGATTTAGATACTATATTTAGATAAGAGTATAACGAGTAAAGATTGTTGTCATACTAAATATATAATAAAATTTAATCGAATTAATCAATACTTGTGGGGATATTAAAACATTTATCGATGTAGCTCTAACTATATTTACAAAGTAACAACCCAAAATCAAATTAGTCTTAGTTAATTCTTGTTCAATAGATGAAGTAATAGAAATCTGTATTCTACTCCACGTAATTATTTCTTGCCTTTTCCAACACATTGATGTAACTCTTTCTTACACAAATTCTTTGAAATGAGTTCTATTTATTTCTTACGCAAAAAAAAACATTAGTCAATTGGAGTCGACAAAATCATATAATGCAGCATTAAAGATGTAATAAATATACTCAGTTCGACTTTCAAATTCACCACCATTTTGTAACTACCGTAAACATAACTCTGATATGGGAATTCATTTATCGTACAATCTTCTCCTGGTTAATGTGAACTCATTTCTTGTAGCAAAATGATGTTTGATTTGTTTATTTCATTAATTCGAGTTGTTAGGCAGAATTGAATAGAAAAGTTTGCTTATTTCATATAGTTAATAGAATACTATTTGGCCTTTGAGATGAGCAATTGATCCTTTTTTTTTTAAAAAAAAAATCTTTGGTCTTATGACGTTTTTAACTTGTTTTATTTATTTTATTTTTTTATAATTGGACTTAATAATCGAGGATGGTCTGGGGCGGGTTTGGTCGGGGCGTCATCCCTATTCTAGCCCCGTGTTCCGTTTGGAGATACTTTTTCATCCTCATCCCCGCCCATCTTCGTCTTTGTTGAGGATTCCCTGCCTCGTTATCATATCTACGAGAAAGAATAACTTATTTTTAAGAAATCAATAACTAATTAAGGTTTTTAAAGTGTAGCGCTCCGAGTTCTAATAACCAAATCTTTAACACATCATCTACCAATCAACTTCCAAAATAAATCAACAGTATTATCACATACCATCATAATTTATAATAATCTCCAATATAAGTGATCATTTCCTACTAATAATCAATTCGTTCCCAAGAATAATTAAGATTCTTCCCAATAACGCCATAATATTTGTCTTCACTCATCTTTCAAAATATAACTTGACATTTCCCAATGTATGCATCAAGTTTTCACATCAGTTCATGTATATCTTGATATCCAAGTAGTTGTATACACCATCTTGTTTTTGAAATTGTGAAACAAGGAGAACATTTCAATAGAACTATATCCATTACAAAATGGTTATACTTCAAAGAAGCCAAAAATATCTCAAGGGTCATCATCCCTTTTTATTCATTTACTAAATCTTGCTTGCGGTGTAAATGAACTTGTAAATCTAACCTCAATTCCCTTAGTTGGTTGTTTACCATACTATGCTCTTATCTCAAAATGATAAAATTCTAGACAGAGTCTCCCTTGTAATTTGGACTTATCCAACTTGTAGGTATATACTTCATAACCAATAATAACAACCTATAGTTACACTCCACATCTGACCACCACGATTTAAAAATTGACAACAATTTTAACAAATTTCAATACCACAAAAAATATCCCAGAAAATCCATTCATAATTCCTCAGCATAACAATTTCAAATCATAGTTTCCAATATCACTTCCTTCAATACATTAATTGGCTCAAATGACCACTCATTTGTCATACTTATAAAATATATGCCACAAATCATAATCCCAAAATTTCTTAATTACAAGACCAAACAAAATTATAAATTTCTCTCAAAATAGAGGAATAATTTACTTACTCAAACACAATATCAAGTCCTTAATTCCCAATAATTAAGAACAAAATCTTTAAATTTCTAATTTCATAATTCTTCTCATAAAAGTCTCAATAAAATCATATTACTTATCCTCTCATCATCTCATCACAATCTCATAAAACTGGCTTGCTATTTCTCGTTGATTTACTGAAAATGTTGACAACAAGTGACTAATGAATTTTCGCAACAGTTGCTCTAAAACCACTAGTCATGGACTCATAACGCGCGGCATAGTAGTTGAAAGTGTGGTCATATATCCTAACATGAGGTGTTGGTCCAAACGATATATATTATGAAAATATTGTCTAATCCTTTCTGTTGACTCCTCGTAAATGGTGCCATGTCTAAAATCAATTATGCAAAGTCCAGCTAGGGTTCATCATTTCTAAGTTCGAGGAAAAAAATTATTATAAAATCATTCTTAAATCACATTATTCACATTATGCTCAATACTCGTTTTCTTTCTGATTCGGATACAATTTCTCGTTATGCTCCAAAACTCATTTCTTTCTTTCTTTCTTATTTGGATATAATTTCTTTCTCTTTCTTCTAAATCTCATAAATCATTAAAATAAGTATCCGAAATACTGAAATAACGTTAAACATCATAAACTTCTTTACCTTCGGAGTTGGTGGAACGAATGATGGCAGTGACAATCTTCATTAATAATAATTAAATAATGAAAAAATGTTTCTTGAAATTTCTTTTCGAAAATTTTTCAGTTTACATAAACGCAAACCGACTCTGATACCAAGTTGTTGTGCCTCGGGTTCTAAATACCCGGTTCACCACGTCATTTTCTGGTCTAAACTTTAAAATAATATTCTAGCGGAAGAAAAAACTGAATATTTTTTTTTTTTTGGCAACATTAAATAAACCGTAATGGTCGATAAAACTTGAAAACATTTATGAAACAATTCAAAATAATAAATCGAGCCATTAATATTACAAAACCATTGACGATGTCATAATTTCTCAAATAATTGAAAATCTCAAAAAAATCCAATGTTTGAAAATACGGATCATCAAAATAATATTTTCAACTATTTAACGACTATTGCCACAATCATCCATCACTTGCTACCCCTTCCGAACTCTGCAAATATTGTTAAAATAGAAATGAGCATTTCATAGAAATACTCAGTAGACTCATCGTCAATTAATTAATCTATAATATAATTGAACACGTAAATGTCGGCTCTTTAGAAATCATAGGGTGTGGGTTGCTCTTCTCGTGCATTAAAGTACATGACTTCTCTTTGAAAATCATGGGCTCTTTAAAAATCATAGGGTGTGGGTTGCTCTTTCTTCTCGTGCACTTAATGCACATTTGTTATGCATAACATCATCATTTATCTTACAAGATATTCTCTTCTTTCTTTCTCATGCATAAAAGCATATAAATTATGACAAGTATAACAACATAAATATTTCCAAAGAAATATATTCTCGTCTCTTTTCATAAAAAAATAACTTTCACATAAGTCACATAACATACATATTCACATGCAATCATAATTTAAATCAATTAATAGGGGCGAGTCTACCTTAAATTCAACGAGTGCAAAATCGAGTGGGAATGACTTCAATCTTTTAAATCTCCGTCATAATTTAAATCAATTAATAGGGGCGAGTCTACCTTAAATTCAACGAGTGCAAAATCGAGTGGGAATGACTTCAATCTTTTAAATCTCCGTACGGCTCGTCTAGCCAATTAGAAAAATAAGTAAAATTATCCTTTTGAAATTTATAGTTTAAAAATGATAAATTAAAATTTATGGACTGAAATTGATGATTTTGAAAGTTGGAGGACTAAAATGAATACCTTTAAACTTTGGGGACTAAAATGGAACTTTTCAAAACTTTCAGGATTCGAATAAAACGCTATTAAAATATTTAGGCAGAAAATAACAGATTTTTAAATTAAAGGATAGAGTTTTTAAAATATTTGAACTCATGGGCCGAAATGAAACATTTGAAACTTTGGGGACTAAAATGTAAATTTTCAAGACTTGGGTTGAAGCTCAAAACGGATATTAAACTCTAGGGATTGAAATAATTGATTTTTAAAATGAAGGGACTGATTAAAATCATTTAAAACTTAAGGGGCTGAAATGATTAATTTTAAAACCATAGGGACTGATTTAAATCATTTTACAAACTTGGGGACCAAAGTGTAATTTTTGAAAATCAAAATATTAAAAACAAACTCTCTCTCTCCTTCCCATTCTGAATCAGAGACAAGAGAGAGAGGGGAGGGCGCGACCGGAGGGGCCCTCCGCCCAAGCCGGCCTTCAGCCGGCGGTTTTGCCGACCAAATGCCGCCTGCAGGTGGCGGCGAGCGGGGAACCATGAAGAGGATCAGATTTGGGGTTTAGGTGCGAGGTTGGGTGCGAGAAACTGAGGTAAATCGAGGCTTGGAGCCGAGTTTTTCCGGCGAAGAACCGACGGTATGGGCTCGACGGTTTGAGGTAAGTAACTGAGTTAACTTAGTTCTTGGTTTTTGGGTTTTATTTTGAGTTTGATTTGGATTGGGTAGTGATGATGATGGGTTGGTGCGGTGGTATTGTGGTGGAATTGTAGCCGCTCGAGGTGCTGATGATTCCAATTGATGGTACTGTGGTGGCGTTGATAGTGGATTGAGGAGGTGGCGGTCATGGTTTGGAGTTAGGTTTGTGGACCGTTCTGGGGAGGTTGTGGCCGGTGATGGTGGCGGTTTGGGATTGGGTAGTGATTGCGGAGTATTGTGGTGGTGTAGTGATGGGGCAGTAGAGGTGGTGGCTGCAAGGTTGTTGCTTGACAGTGGGGAACGGTTTGGCAGTGGTTTTGTTGTGGTGATGATGCTGATTCAACTGGTGAGGTGGTGGTGGTGAAATGGGCAGCATGAAGGTGTAAATGGAGCTTAAACAGAGGAGGTTACCTGGCTGGAAATCGGTGTGGTGGTGTGCTGAGAGAGAAGTCTGATTGCTGAGGAGTGGGAGAGGCTGGCCGCGTGAGGAATGGGTTGTGGAGTGTGGGTGGTGATGAATAATGGAGTGGGTTGGTGATGTAGAGTATGGGAATTGATAGGGTATGGGATTGATGTAGTTGGTAGAAGTTGGTGGTAGTATAGGTTGATTAGTCATTTTGGAAGTCTTGACAAGCAAGGCACGAAATTCAAGAAGAACAATACGCGTGAATCAACTGAGTCGGAAAAATTTAATCTGATAAAATGAGCTTAATAAAATTTGGAATTTAAAACGATTTTGAAAAGAATAATTTAAATAAATAAATAAAATAATATAATTTTAGAAATTCGAAATTTAATTAAAATTGAATGGACTTGATATTTCTCGACTTAGCTAGACGAATACGTCATGACTTCAAATTAAAAATGGGTGATATCGCAGCGGCACGATTTTTATAATTTTAAAATAATTATTTAAATACGTGAACATTTTGTATCGCTACATAAAGAAATTAAACTAACAACTAATTAGCTAAAAGAAGCGAATGTCTTGAAAAAAAGAAGTTAAAAACCTGGGAAGGAGATAATGCAAAAATATTTGGATATGGATTGCGGTTGTGTTTGAGAGAATAAGAAAAGTATATTTTGTGATTTGTGTTTGTATCTTTTAAAAGCTGATTTTTTGGTTAATGCAACCAAAATGACATGCGGGTCGAGTATGAGTCTTGTAGAAAAATGCACACACGATCCATACACATGTCGATTTTTTAAATTTACTTCCATACCTGACACTCAAACTCATTTAGTCGGGTAATTCATACCCGTTTGTGTTGAGTCTTCTGTGAATATTGTGTATGTGGGTATTATTGTTATCTCTAAATAGAATATCAATTTAGGTATCACACTATGTGATGGACTCTAAAATATAGAACTATTGTGACTCATTTAATTGTTCACCTAATTTATTGGATCATGTCCTTAACAACTTTTTTCTAATCATGCATTTCATTATTATAAAAATATGTTAATTTTTTAATGAAATCTCTTTGATTGTTAATATAAAAAATTAGATTTAAATATATATTTTTATCAAGAAATGATCTACTACACATTATTGATGACATATATTAATATACAATGATGAATAAAGTTATGATAGGTCTTAAATATGAAAGTGAATATATTCTTTAATAATAAACATGTGTCATAACATAATTTTATACACGAGTTTATACATATTTATCCAAATTATTTTTAACCATATATTTTCCAAATCACTTTTGAATCATATATTTTATTTAGAAACATTACATTATTTACGTATAAACAATTTTTTTAAATAATATTTATAAATAGCAATGTGTAGATAAATCATTGGTTCATTTTTGAAAATGAAAAGATGGTGAGCGATTAAAAAATGATCCAATAAAATATTGTCACACGTGGCTGTTCAGAAATAAAATTTTGTCAAACACACTATAATATAGTATCCGTTTGGTAATTTGTTTAGAAAAATGTTTTGTTTATAAATTTGTTTTAAACAAATTTATAAACAAAACATTTTTCTAAACCAATTTTTAATCACTTATATTTCTCAAAATAACTTTTCAAGCACATATTTTACCTCGAAAACATCACATTCTAATAAAAGAGATAATTTTTTGTCGGCTTAATTTGTAATTTTTTTTATAAACAAAGAATATGATATTTTCGAGGCAAAATATACAGTTCAAAAGTGGTTTAAGAAAATGTGTGATTAAAAAGTAATGTTAAAAAATTTATGTTTATAAACATATTAACAAACAAGTATAGCCTTAGTTTGGTAAATTGTTTATAAAAGGCAGTTTATAAATATTGTTTATAAATAACGATGTGACAATATTTCATTGGTCAATTTATTTGAAAAGTCAAAAATGTTGTGCGAAAATATTTGACCAATCAAAATTGTTGACTTTAAAAAAAGAAAAATGTTCAATAAGGTGTTAACATGTAATTGTTTATGAACAAAATTTATAAATAAATTTTAACAAACAAAGACTTATTTATATATTTGTAAACAATATATTTTCTTAAAACATTTTTTAACATCTATTTGGTAAACTGTTTATAATTATTGTTTATAAATAGCGATATGTCAACATTTCTTTGATCCATTTTTTCGAAAAATCAAAAAAGATGGACGAGAATCTTTTATTAGTTGAAATTATTGACTTTTCAAAAAATTGTCTGATTAAATATTGTCACGTGTCCATTTATAAACAAATTTGACCAAACTAAGGCTTTATAAAACACATTTTTTTTTCTTTCAAATCTTTGTAACCACACATTTTAATGAAAACTACTATAACATCATGCGTTGTACAAAAGAAAAATATGAAATAATTTTACTGTAAATACCATTACAAAATATATATAAAAAAAAGTTTAAACACACAATTTGCTTTGATTAACGATCCAAAATGCCAATAAATGCTCAAAATAGAAATCAATTAGAATTCTCACAAAATTTGAAAATCTCTTTAAATATTACATTGTTTATACATGGTTGCCCGTATCTGTGTGATGCACGAAAATTGTTATAGAAAAATATATTTTAAACAATTGCTCAAACTTAAATTAGATGATGCAATTTTTCAAACTTGTGTAGAGTAAAAAAAAATCTTTGTCCAAATATTTTTGATTACCATGAATAAAAATAATAGCCCTCAAAATTAATCATTGATTTTAATAAATATTGTTACATTAATTGATTATTCTTTATTTATATTGACAATTTCTTTATTCTTATTGTTACATTATTATTTTAATATTTTAATAAAAATTGCTAACGAATAAATTGTTTAATAAAAACTATACAAACTAATTTTTAAAGTGTTTAATATATATTTTACATATTGTGGTTATTTAAATTTTTATCATTAAAAATAAAAATGAATAGAATTGATAGTAATGTCAAAACGAAGAATGAATTGATCGAAATCTGAAGCAGTAAAATTTAACACAAATTAATTGAATATAATTAGAAGATTCGTGTATTTATTATTTGTTTTAACTTGATAAAAAAAATAACTCGAACTAAAATTAATTATTTGAATTTCGTTAACAAATTATAGATAGTAAAACTTAAATGATATAATTTAAAATGAATATGATAATGAAAAAAAGTAAAATATATATATATATATATATATATATATATATATATATATATATATATATATATATATATATATATATATATATATAACGTAAAATATTTACATTTGATTTTTTAGTCAATTTTACGGAGAATATGTTACAGTTTGTCTCACTTATTAGCTAGTATTAAAGTTTTTCTTTGAAATCTTTAATTTGATACCCTAATTAAATATTTTTCAATTTCAAAATAACACAATAATTATCAAAAAAATAATTATCACAAAAAAAAATAAAAAAAAATAGTAGTTTATATATTAAAAAAACATCTTGATGTCATTAATAGAATAACATGGATGCTAATTCATTAATGACACATACCATAATACCTGCTAAAATATTTAATACAATATTTTTTGATAAAAAAATCCGAATTTAGAAACTTGCTTTGACGGAAAATTATACGCGAATTTTGATGACCACATTTTTGTTTATGATATAGACCTCCGTTTAGTAACATTGTTTGGTTTATAAACTAATTTGTGACAAAATAATTTTTTGTGTTTACCAAAAACATGCTTAGGCTCTGTTTGGCTACCATTTATAATACAAATTATAATGGACTCAATTTTTCATATAACTTTTTAACTATACACAATTTCTTTCTTCAATTTTTAATCACATCTTACCTAGAAAATCCAAATAATACACTTTATAAATTATCAATCATGCTACAGGACCAGAATGGGTGACCGAAAATTGCACACCTACACACATAGGAGTCATCTATTATTTTATTTATCACATCACAATCGAAATAAACCACTTATAGTGAGTCAGTCACCCAATCGGTCCAAAAATTTGGTTCCTTTAACTTTATTGAAATTAAATTCTATTTGTTTCAGCGGTCGTCAAACGGACCTTAATAATACTTCATTCGTCTCAATTATATAGACTGTTTTTTCTTTTTTATTTGTCTCAATTATATAAATTTATTTCTTTATTGAAAATTATTTATTTTGTTTGTCTACCAACCTCACGGTACTTGTAAGCTATTGGTCAAGAGAATATGCTCTATCGGACAATTGTACGCAAAAGTCACTAAAACAGAACTTTTCAAAGACCACATTGTAGAGGGCGGTTGCCACTTTTTATTTTTATTTATTACTTTCAATATAATAATTTTGATATTAAATAAAAGTAAGTTAAAAATTTTCTACACAAAATTTTCTTTTTAAATAATATTAAATATAATTTTTTAATTTATGTGAAAAGTTAAAAAAATTTATATAATAGAAGTATATTATATTGTAGAATGGGGTTAGGTGGCCTCGTTTTGTTTGGTGTGCACGTGTTTAGAGAAACTAGATGCATCGTATTGTGTGATGTGTGGAGCGTGAACGCATGGGATGCATGATTTTCCTGTCCTTATAGAATCGTTTTGGGTAAGTGCGAGATACTTGGAGTGTATTTTTAGATTTTTTTTGTGGTTTTTTAGGTAGATGAATGGTTAAAAAGTGGAGAGAGAAAATGTGTAGGGTTAGAGATTGATTTGGAAAATTGTGTAGTTTAAAAATTGGTTTAAAAACCAAAAAAACAAAAAAAAAACCATATTACTGAACGGAGGCTAAAATCAAATTTATTCAAGTATCAATCTCAATCATTAATCTTAGTCAAGTTCATTATTTTTGACTTTTCAAATATTTTTTAACTATACATTCTCCAAAAACACTATTGAAAACCACATTATTTGGGAAAATAATGAGGACCAAACAATATTGAAAAGTGATTTGAAAAAATGTGTTACATAAAAAAATAGTATAAAAAAATGTGTTGTTTATAATATAGACGGAGTTAGAGGTGGGTGAGGGTGGCGACCGCCCTCAACATTTTCCACTGATCCATTTTTAGGTTTCGCCGTCCGCAACATTTTTCTTCCGTCCATGCAAAATTTTTAAATTATTTTCAATTGAAAAATATTGGTTCAATAAATTAAAGCCTCAAGTTCAATATACAAAAGTCATGGATTAATTAGAAATATTATACGACCCATTTTTCAATTTTCTATTAATTTCAGTGAATTAATTCAGCGTAACTCTCAATTTAAAAACTTGATAATATTTCGAGTGTGCCAACTATTGACATTAACAAAAAAATGAATGAGTTATAATCTTGTTGATAGATTACTTCGCCTTATCTTAATTTTTCCAGTTTCAAGAGTGTCATTAAGACGAGCTTGCGAAATAGAATCAAAGGTGAATTTTTGTAAAGTATCATGCTTGTGTATGTTGAGAAGGAGATTGTTGGGGCTTTTTCAGTAGATTATTTTATTAACGAGTTTCAATAGATATTGACAAGAGGGACCAATTTAAGATACCCATGTCATCTCTACTATTTGTCTAATAAATAGGCAATTTTTTTTTTCCTTTTTTATGTCCATCCAATGTTTGTATGTATTTTTAAATTGTATAGCGTTAGACACATAGATAACAGATTGTTTTTGTATGAACAAACTGATTTTCATTTATCAATCTAATATGCCTATTTTGGTACTCAAAATCCTTGATTTCATTCCTTTTAGTTCAAAAAAACTTTCGGAGGTGGACCCCAGTAGGGGAACCTCGCCCTCCACCCCATACTTTTCGTCCCCGCAACATATAAATCTTAACTCCGTCCTTGTTTATAAAGATTCGTCATTACCAATAAGTATATCTCCAAATATCTTAAGAATATGATGATTGCATATCATCATATGTGTAGATATATAGCAAAGATACTTTATTTGCTAATGTCTCTCATTTCAATATCATCGAATGTTAGGTTCCATCGTGAGATCCTCAACACATGATGTAGTTGCATAACTATCATGAATTTCATATTTTCAACTAATATCATTAGATGATCAAAACCTATACACTAAACAACTTCTTCAACTGTCGAGATATACACTTCGAGACATGCTTCTCGCTATCCTGTATAGTAAGAGTGCACAAGTCTGATAACTACTTGTGCTTTACTAACTCTAATCCTTAGTCAGCATATGAATATTAATTCTAATCACAAGTTATTTCCTCAGCAACAAATTGAATAATCGACAGCAACACCCTTCAGGTATCACAATACCCTTTCTAAATATAAGATTGATACATATTGACTAGATCCATCCATGGCAAGGAAAATGTTAGGCCAAGTGTACATTGTTGCAAACTTCTAACTCATAACAATACTAGATATGTTTCATTTGATATTTATTTGTGCACTAGTGGAGTCCTTGGACATATATATCACGACAAGAAAATTAGATTTATCCTCCAAAATTTTCGCATACAAAATGAAATTTGTATACGGAATCTACTTTTTTCCTACAAAATGAGTTTTTGCAGGGATAATAATTTAGCTCAAAAAATATTTATACTTAAAGTACAATTTTTTCGCATACAAAGTTCACTTTTCACCGCAAAAATGAGGTTTTGTAGGGCAAACATTAGACTTCGAAATTTTCAAAGTTAGAGAACTTATGCTTAGGGAAATTTATATTTCTATAAACAAAAAATTTGTGGCGTAAGATAAATCTTTTGCCTACAAAAAAAAAAAACTAACCTATTTGTAGGCTAATAATTATAGAAAAATTCTCAATTTTTTTACCCCTTACAAAATTTATTTTAATAGGAAAAGAATTTTTTTTTAAAAAAGAATGAAAATTTAATTTTTAGCCAAAAAAACATAAAAACAAAAAGTTCACTCATTTCCCCCCATTCTCTCATCTCGCAAGAACCATTGTGCCCTAATCAATCTCGGCCCCACAAATCTATTTCTTCATAAACCTGTCGACTATATGAAGAGGAAACTACCCCTCAGATGAAAAATTAGTCCTAATCGAAAATCTATGAATGTAAATCGAACAAAAATTTTAGATTTGTTCACTGTTTCTATCACTCTATGCGCAAGTATTTGTGTGGAAATGAACTGCGGGTTTTTTGTTTGTTTGTTTGTTTGTTCATCTATTATTTTTCAGATCTATTGTCTGGTTCTTGAATTTTTTTCCCTTTCATTTATTTTTCTGGGTTTCTACCATTTAGAACCTTTCCATTTATTTTTGTTTCTATTATAGGTTCTTCATGTCTATTGTACAATGATATATCGGAGTTGATTTAAGCGATTTGAACGAAATCTCTTACGAATGCCTGACTCTCCTAAAAGATGGTAAAACTAACGACCTGATTCCTTTTTGGCGTTTGGGCCTTAGTCTTAAGCTTTTGCAAAAATAGTTGAGTAATATAATTATGTGATTTTTTACACCTCATTTACCACTCTAACAATTCTGTGTCTATGTATGCGTGTTCATGTACAGAAATTGTGAATTTGTTCAATATATGCGTGTGACTTTGGTGATGGGAAGAGTGGCTGAAAGCCATTCCTGGCTACAGTTTCTTGTTCTTTGTTCAGGTGACCTCATGTGTATTACGAAGGTTGCGGTTAAAAGAAAAAAATTAAATTTATTTTTTTTGTTCTTTGTTCTGGTGTCTTTGTTAGAATTTAAAATTTGTTCTTTATAGATTATCGACATTGATTCAGAACTGGGGCCTTATGAGCTTCACTATGATGAATAATGGCTTGCTAGAACAAATAATAATAATAATAATAATAATAATAATAATAATAATAATAATAATAATAATAATAATGGCTTGCAATCACAAGGAAGTTCAACTCTGTATTCCCTCAGAATAGAAGACATGCTGATTTTTGGATGCGATGCTAGTCAAAGTTGATGACTGTCTTACAAAAAAGGCAAATGAGCAATAGCTTCTCGAGGACACCCTTTTGGAGGATATATCAATAAACGATCCAGATGCTAAACTTAATTTACGAGGACGAAGAGTTATATTTTTTAAAATGTGTTTTAATTAATAAAGTTATACTCTTTTTAAGTTTAGTGTAGTGAATGTTTTTTATTTGTATTTTGGTACAATATTTTAAATTTAATGTTATATTGATTGACATTAATAAGGTTCTAATTTAATTTGTTTTCTTTTTTTGCATCTTTCTATTATTTTGAAGATGGTAAAATAATTAACATAATATAAATAAAAAATATATAAAAATAATTTAATTTCTGTCTTCAAATTTTTCATTGTTGAAAAATTAATTTAGCCCACAATAATGTTTTCCCCACAAAAATATTATTTGTATAAAAAAGTACGACTTGGTCCACAAATTTATTTGTAGGGAAAAGTACAATTTAATCCACAAAATAATGTTTTTCTTGTGCCCACAAAACATGTTTCATGGGCCAAAGTTAAATTTAGCAAACGAATAGTTTTGTGGAGAAAAAACTTAGACGACAAATTGCATTGTCTCTGAATGATTTGTAGGGAGAGATTTTAGCCTACAAATTTTCACCATTTGTCGTCTTATACCTTTCCCCACGATATTTGCCACACAAACGTCCTTACAAATTTTTTTCATCTGGAAAAGTATTTCCCCACAAAAATGAATCTTTCCTTACAAATTTATTTTGTATGTGGAATATAAAATTCTTGTAGTGTATGAAGGCTCATATTTTCGCCTTTCGATGTTGGAGTATCAACGGGGTAGAAATTGTACAGTTTGGAAACATTCTAGAATCTTTATAGTATGCAATCTTGTGAAAGAGAAAGAAGAATAGAATAATTTTCTATCTCAAAGTATACAGTTGGCTGGTTTCTCTTTGGACCTGAAGCTTCTTCTACATTGATGAATTTTTCAGCTCTATTAAAAAATTCCTGATATATTCGTGGCCCATCTTCATGTACCGACCCCCAAAAACGAGTCTGGACTTGCCGGCCTGACAAAATCGCCATCAAAAGCGCATCGTTGGATATTCTTTCCATCCCCATAATCTGTTTATTAAACCGACTGAGATAATTTTTAAGTGACTCTGTCTTCTCCTGTCGAGACCTTGGATCCCATGAATTGTTTCAAAAACTGAGACCTTAGTTGAGACTAGCTAGAGATTGAATGTTGGGATATGTTACGAAACCGTCTTTGAGCCCTATCCCCAAGAGTCAAGGGGATTGCTCTACATATTATCGCATCTCTTTCTCCTTGGAGCACCATCCAAGACAGGTATTGATCCAAATGCGACACTGGATCACTTTCGCCATTATATCCAACAAGATGTGGCATCTTCATCTTACTGGGTAGAGGTTGAGCCAAGATAACCTCTGTGAATGTCGACGTCCTCTTAGAAGTAGGCTTTGAAGAACCTAAACCTTCTTGTTTCGCTTCCAAATCTGTTAACCTCTTCTTCACTTGTTCGACCTCCATCAGATCCAATTTACTTGATGGTGGTGTCGGTAGCTGATTCATGTGGAGAGTAGAGCTACTTGCCGGATGATTTCCCAAATTCACTCTCTTGGTTGGGGACCTGTCCCCATTTCCCTTTGATTTTGCAGCCTTGCTCCTGACACGACCCTGATTCAGCCTCTCTGAATGGACCCCTAGTCTGTTGATCATACTTTCTCCCACTTGTTATCGTCGACTAGGCACCTTTCCATTATCGAGTCGAGATGTGCTCTTCCCTACTGCACTTCTTGTTTGATTTGCGTATTCAATCCTTCGTATATCATAACGGGAAGGATCACTGGATCTTTGAGGTTGAGATTGCACCTCAACGTCTTCATTTTGGGGACTTCGATTTTGATCTCTCCTCATTTCCTCCATTTCCCTCCTCATTTGTTCTAGTCTGTTAAGAACCATCTCCATGTTGGGATCAACCCGAGGTCGCCAGGAACCTGTTGTCCTAGATCCACGAGCGTTTCGATGTGAAGCGCCACCGTGGTGCGTTCAATGGCTTCTCGAGCTATGTCTCTGACTCATCGCAGGCGTGAAGTTGATTCGCATGTGCTGGACACAAGGATACGGACCCTCCCTCTATTGCCAATTTGTCGACGTCATTTTTTGTCACGAAACTAGTCAACAAATAGAGATAGTTTATTTCTTACTTGAGAATTATTCAATCTATTGGTTATTTGGTAAAGTATATTGATTCTCTTCGGATTATGAGATTTTATGGATTACAAAGTAGCAATACCAAATGAACAGTGAATCAGATCGATAATGAACTGAAACTATAACGAAATAAATTCACTTCTAGTTCGGTGCTGATCTGATGATCATGTTGGAGTACGATATTCAAATGACAAAAGTTCAGATAGTATTCTTCTATTAATTGCCCATAAATGAACATTTACTCTTCATATTTATAGTAGTTGGAGATGTTGGACACAATTATTACAGTGCATCATGTCTGCAGGATGTGATTGATAATTGTGATTGACATTTTTGACAGACACATATCAAATGATTACTCTTACATATTATAAATAATGATGAATACTGACACCTAATATGGCTGATTTGACCATGTTACACAATTCTCTTAGTCCTCTCAGCTATGGGCGTTAAGGTCGGCTCGAAACTCATCACCTCGGTCAAGCCATATCACCTCGATTATGTTGAATAATCTCGGTTATGTCAAATCACCTCGCTGACTTGAGTAATGCCTTGATCCCTTGACCATTGAATTTACTTTCCTCATCAGATCTGTATACAGCTAGCAATTGGTATTCTTTTACAGAAATTACTTATTTTTTCTAACAATCTAAATTGTGTTAGAGTAATTTGTGCATACAAAATAATGTATAATTCTCAAAAATGTAGGAAATATGTCTTATGTATTGATGTACAATTTACGTAATTTTGCATCTTGCATTGTACTGTAGTGATACTTGAACCCAAATACTGGGTATATAGTTTTCATATTACTATGAATGATTATGAGAATCCGTTTTGGAGAATAATATAGTATTGTCAACGTGACGTGATTCTATCTACTTTCACATGGTAGGACAAGATTCTTAAGAAAATATATGCAAACATTTATATTAATAATAAAACCAATTTTTTTTTTTTTTATATATATATATGTAAAGTAATGTAAATAAATATAACATTTAGCATGTTGGATCTTGCTTGATATGCATATGGCAGAAATTTGCAATATTTTCAGAAACATTAGCTCTGTTCTCTTTGTTATTTTCAAATCATTTTTAGTTTTCAGTTTTCGAAAATATTGAAAACACGTTTACTTACCTATTTTTGAAAATGTTTTTTCAAAAAAGAAGAAAAAATTTAAAAACAAAACCGTAAACGCTAAAGTGTTGCTTCGGCCATTTTCAATTCAATCAGCCATTTTCTTCAAATACGCGAAAAATAGCCCTTTTCCAAATAGAGGCGCAACATAGTACTTGTGTCCAGATAGAAACAAAAATCTTGATTTTTTTGACACGTGAAATTTATTTATTATATTTCATTCTGATTTACTTGATTTGACACTTGAATACTCCTAAAGTTGAATTTCTTTGTGAAATGCTAGCAACTATTGGTGATGAATATATATCGTGACATGTGATCATTGAACTTTATCTTTCATTATTCATTATATTTTAATGAAAAATTCATGTGGTAATAGAATCTAATTCCAAATTAGCTATGAGGTTGTTTGGTATTGTTAATTAAAAAGAGTTTTTTAGAAACAAATTGTGACTTTTAAAAAAAATGATGGTTGAGATTTTGTTGAAAAGTCAAATATTTTGGACTTAACTTTTAATAGATAATTGAGATTGAATACTGTAGAAAAATGAGAAAATTTTAACACTACAAAAATTTTACATTTTGCATACAAATTAAATTTGTAGGGAAAGGTACTTATTTATAGGGAAAGACTTTTCGAGACAAAATAAATTTGTAGCGACATTTGTAGCTCAAACATCGTGGGAAAAGGTATTAGAAGACAAAAATCGAAATTTCGTGGGCTAAAGTCTCTCCCTACAAATCCTTTGGAGACAAAAAAAATTTGTGATCGAAGTTATTTCCCTACAAAATTATTCGTCTACTAAAGTTGGTTTGACCTACAACATAAATTTTGTAGGCACAAGATAAAAATAGAATCGTACATTTCCCTACAAAACTATTTTGTATCGAAAAATATTTGTAGGCTTAATCCTACATTTCCTATAAAAAAAAGATTTGTAGGGAAGCAAATTTTGTGGACAAAATATATTTTTTATCCTAACAATAATTTAATTTGTAGGGAGAAATTAAATGCTTTTAAATTTTTTATTTATATTATATAATTTTTGTTATAATTATTGAAAATAAAACAAAGATGCAAAAAAAAAGTAAATTAAATTAATTAAACATTTAATTAATGTCAATCAATATTTGAACTTGAAATAATAATGTACCAAAATATAAACAAAAAACATCCAATATAGTTAGCAAACATTCTTTCTAACTTTTTCTATCCAATATAAAATTAAAAAAAATAAATAAAAAAAAAAGATCATTCATCATTATAAATTAGATATGTTACTCATCGTTACTGAAGTAATCCTCCTCGTCAAAGTCGTTCTCTTCGTCACGTTCTTCAAACTCCTTCTCCATGCGACCCACATTGGAAGAACACCCAATATATAGACCATCTTCCAATCCACGAATTTGACACCCGGGCTTCACACCTAGAATAGACGTCATAATTTTAACTCCAGCATCTGAATCATTAATAGAGATCTACTCCAAAGGATTATCCTCTAGAAGTTGTTGCTCCTTTGCCCCTCTGTAAGATATTCACCAGCTTTAGCAAGAATATCATCCTATAAAAAATCATCACAACCCATGAAACATTATCTAAGCAATAAGGAGAGAAAGGTAAGATGCACATAAATATTTGGAAAAAAAAAATCCACATATATTGCAAGAGAATTTCAGACTTTTCACGTGTTCAAAACAACTAGCATGATGAAATTAAAAAAAAATTGCAAAGTAGGACTTTCTTACTTGTTGAGCCTTAGCTGCACTATCATTCCAACACTTGTTCTTTCCGCATAAGTGAACTCAAATGTGTCTACTTCTGGGAATTTCTACTTAAGTATATGTTATAATATAATATTCACTATCTTTGTCATCTCCTCCACCCACTATGTATGAGAGAGGATGCGAACCAGTATGATGATTGTACCTCTTCTTTGACTGGTTTTCTATATTTACCAATGATGCCTTCTGTTAAGGGAGAATATAGATATTATATAACAAAATTAAGAGTAAATGCAATGAAAAGAGAGTATACAAAATACCTTGAACTTATCATAGTCGAAATGATTACACAGTTCTACCAACTGATGTACACTTCTATCAAGCATCTCCAAAGGGGGGTTGGCTAAGGCATCCTCATGTGTCTTGCACAACTTATAGTATTTACTCAACTCATAACAAGGAATAACTCTGCTCATTATGTTAGAACAAGGTCTGGAAGTTGCAGCAACTCCCCAAAATTGAAAATACTCAAAGAGCAACAACCATCTGACATGCAGTATGAGATATTCTCGTATGAGATCCCAGAATGAGTTGCAACAATATCAAATTTTAAATCTTTTATCAGAAAACTTGTTCATCTATGAATAGGAAGATTTACATACAGCTAATACGTACAACAGCAAGATCAGATTCCAAATTAAAAAGTTATTGAATGCACTGGTCCATATGAATAATACTAGCAACTATTGAAGCCTTTGCTTTCCATGGTAGCATAGAAATTAGGATATCTTAAGACATGTGGACTAGGTAATGAGAGGACATAATTAAACCAGGTTCAAGATAATGGCATGTGAAAAAAACCAATACAATAGAGTGGAGTTTCGAGTTCATCATATTAAACATTTTCAAATATATAGAATTAAACTCTAATCCCTACCGTCAAACTAATATTATAAGAGTCTAATTCATAGTAGATTGTTGTTAATGTGTAGAGATTACTATCATCAAAAACCAAAGGTGCATTACGTGAATATACAATCTTACCTTGTTTCAATTTGAATTGAAGGAAGCTCTAAAGTCCAAAACTCATTCCAATGCCCCTAAAAGATATTCAATTTAATAATTAAATCTTTCTATTCAACTGAGGAAAAATACAATGACAAATTAAGGGTTAAGAAAAATAACACAAAAAATAAATGAACTTTATGATAAAGAATCATTTTCAAAAGACTCTTCACTTGATTGCAGGACAATTAAATATCACATAGCTGTAAAATTAAAAGAAATTTCAATCAATCCTCATATCATATGAAGTTGATAATAATAATAACATCTTAATCATCTCACAATTGAAGTTTTCAACATAATCACTACGAGCACCTGTGCAATTTATTCCAATATGTTAATAAATAAGCAAGGGAAAGTCATTGCATGCCTGAGAAGTAGGACTTGAGTAGAAGTAATTATATAATGACACAATGTGGTACAAGAGTACAGATAATTAATTCACCATAAAATAGGAAGGGCCATACAAGGTGAGTATTGAGATCCTTTGATGCTTCTCCATCCTCCCATGCCTCAAAGATGACTATTCCAGCCCTGTCCAGTAGATAGAAGAAGAAAGAGGTGTAAAAAATAGGAGATAAATGGATGACAAAGCAATAAAAGAACATAATGAAATGAAATTTGATATTAAATATTCATAAAACAATAGGAGATTATTAATGTAGTTGAGATGAGGGAACAAAAAAAGATAACAGAACTGAAGATTTGTAAGATAATTACTTCAGAGCTCAGCTTCCTTGTCAACTGAAAGTAAACTAATTAATTGCATAAAATTTAACAATGTCCAGCCAAGAACTTAAGCATCTTTTCTGAAAAAAGTAACTTGCCATAAAGCATGAGATAGTGTAAAACAGAACAAAAATATTGAGACTGCAAGTTTCACTTGCAGAAAAGAAAAATGCAGCCAATCAACTAAAACCAACTTAGTCCAAATCACATTATATAACATAATTTAAAATTGACTTACTCAACATTATAATTTATAACTCACATCACATAGTCAAATTCACACATTCAATTCTCGAAATCACATTTCCTTCACTAACCTCGCAATCACAGTCAAGTGTCAACTGATTGTTTGATTCAATCTCAAGTCATCAACGCATATCAAGTAAGGAAGCTCAGCAGATTGTGTAAAATGTAGATTTCGAATGCAAATCTGTGATGTTATTGAAGTTATAATGAAAATTGAAAATCAAAAATCTAATTCACATATTAGTTTTTTCAAACTTTTATGCTTTATAAATCCAAATGGAAACTGTTTCTAGAGACTAGAGTATTCATTTGATCAAGTATGCAATTAAAATGTCTCGAAGTGGAAGGATTTCTGTAATTCTTCATTTCAGCCCTTTGAAGCAGCTCAATCTATGACTTTATTTGAACTTTAATCAATTAGCAAAATCAAATGATTCATTAATTAGAACTACCAAACATAATAAAAGTATTAAATCAAACAAAATTCCGAAAATTGAAACTTGAAAACAAAATCCAAAAACACAATTTAAGTACCTACAGAGATTAATGCATCCGAAATTCAGGGGAGCAACGGCAGCTTCTACAAAATTGTTAATGATCTTTATTCTTTACGCTTTTAAGGATTAAATGGACGGACTCACGTAGGCCGCAAGGGAAGAGCAGCCGAAGAGGGCTGAGCCGCTTGACGCTCTGGAGTGGACTGTTAACTGTGGATAGTGTGGTGCAGAAGCTGCCGAGTGCTAGAGTCTTTGGCCTTTTTGGAGAAGACAACAGCCAGCAAGTAGGGTTTGGACTTTGGACTCTTCGGCCTTTTTGGAGGTTTTTTGGGGAGACAGATTGGAGGACTAGAGGAGACTGGTGTAGAGATGTGCACGTGATTGGATTTTAGGCTGTTATTGTCTTAAGTTGTTGTGTTAAGCCTTAAGGGTTGCTGAAAAATAAAAAAAAATAAAAAAAATAAAAAAAAAAACTCTGCCTAAAAATCTAATTTTGTAGGATGAGAATTTTTACTTTAAATATAAATATTTTTAGAGCCAAATTTTTATCCCTACAAAAACTCGTTTTGTAGGAAAAAATAAAATTCAGCCTATAAATCTAGTTTTGTAGGTGGAAAATTTGTAATTTAAGTATAAATATTTTTTGAGCCAAAATCTTAACCCTACAAAAAAAAGTTTTGTAGGAAAAGATAGATTCCGCATACAAATTCATTTGTATGCGGAAAATTTGTAGTTTAAGTATAAATATTTTTGGAGCCAAATTTTTATCTCTACAAAAACTCGTTTTGTAGGATAAAATAGATTCCGCATACAAATTTCATTTTGTATGCTAAAATTTTGTAGGATAAGCCTAATTTTCTTGTAGTGTAATGAAAACCAAACAAGAGTTATATCTCTTCTTTGCCAAGGAGGTGGTCCTTGGATGGTTCAATGTACCATTGACCATATTCATCTTTGTTATAAGAAAGTGTCCTCTCAAAATACACATATATTTCGTGAAGGTAATCGTCCAGCGAACTGGCTAGCAAATGAAGGTATTCATGTGCAAGGTTACATGGAGTTTGGTGAATATTCTTTCCCTTGACAACTGAAATCTCTACTGATCTGGGAGGCACAAGGAATTTCATATGTTCAAGGTTTGATTTTGTCTTTATTTCAACTTCTAGTGTTAATGATTAAGTGTAATAGAAGTAGTACTTCTAATTTCTTCCTTTTTTAGAAATATATTTGAGTTATTATTCACCTATGTTCTTGATGTAAGGTTCGCATGTCCATGTGATGAAACTTTTTCAAAAGTCAATAAAATTCATATCTTAGGCTTGAATTTTCGAATTGAGATATTTATTAAAAAGAAAAGAAAAAACGAAAATAATGTGACAATTCAGCTTTTCCACTTGTAAAGCCAGTGAGCTCATTGAAATATTTAATGGTGAGTTATCGAGTGATGCATGGGATTACAAATTTATAAGTTTGAAAAACATACAGAAAACTTTGAAGGTATAATAACTAACTCGATAATGATTTTATAACTTCGGAAATCATACATTTTTTTTTAAAAAAGTTTAATGGTATATAAGATAACAATTTGATAAGTTTCGCGACTATCGATTTTTTTATCTAATGACCAATAGAAAATATTATAGTTCAATTTGATAGCATTGATGTTAGTCCAAATATCAATTGGATGAAAACTAAAAGAAGACAACATTAACGATTTCACATTATAGTCATTCCAAATTTATTTAAATATATAAACATAATACTTTTATATTTAAAGTTGGCCACACTTCCACAATGTAGTCTCCCAACAGAGATCTACAAGTTTATTTAATTAAAGCCAGTTTATTGTAGTCTCCCAACAGAGATCTACAAGTTTATTTACTCAACCAGCCTTGTAGATAGATAGGTAATATTATTATTTATCCTGTAGCTGTTGCATGCATCAAAGCTTCAAGCAGTTACTGTCTCCTTGATGATAAGTTCTTCGTCTGTTGCACCAGCCATCATCTCCTCAGCAATTTCTTTTGTATCATAGCCTGCAAATTCAAGAAGGGAAATTTCAATGCAAACATAAGGGAGCATTTTTTTCTTGCAAGATCATTCAACCTGCAAGGCAACATATATTTCATTAAGTTTATGTTTACAACTTTACGTACGTGGGCAAGCTGCCGTGCAACGACATGGGCCAGATGGTCCTGGGCAGCACGCTGGCATACCCTGAAGAGAGCAATATTGTTGACAAAGATTCCAGTCACACTTTCGAGCATCCCCGTCAAGAGGACCGCTCATACGTGGGCAATTTGCTTGGCAAATACACGGGCCAGCTATTCCTGCGCAGCATGCTGGCTTACCCAGAAGCGTGCAATATTTTCGACAGAGATCCCAGTTACAACGTTGAGCATCCACCATAAGAGGACCAGTACTCATATCTGCTTAATACAGTTTAGTGATAATTAATATGTCTAATTAATTAAGTAGTTGACAAGCTATACATGGAGTTGAATAAATTTCTAACCCGTGGACAGGGAAACCAACAGCAGGAGGGACACCACTGTAAATGAACTCATGGAGAACTCCATAATTGAGAGAGAGAGAGAGAGAGAGAGAGAGAGAGAGAGAAGCTAGTTAAATGTATGAAAGACTCCCTACTTTTATCTCTTTATATAATTTCTATGTTTGGTACAATTAAAATCTGATTTTAGCCTAAGTCAAAATTCAATAATTAATTTTAACAATATATTTTATGAGATTTAAAACTTTTCAATCACATATATTATTAATTTTTATCAAAATTTACTAAAAATTTGATTTTATAATCTCCATCAATGTTTAAGAGGGGTGACGACGTTGTTGTTGTGCTGTGCACATGTGATATGTGAGCTCTTTTTAAGTGGATGGTTTGTATGAGAAGTTGACACATGGATTTGTTGAGGCTGTTGGATCTGTTTCTGAATTCTTTTGTGGATTTAAATATTTCATTTCACAATTATTGGATTTAATAATTGTGGGTGATTATGAGAGAAACCGCTACAATTCTCATTCGAGATTCCTAATCTTCATTTTTTTTTTCTTTATTCTTTTTGGTTTCTTACTTGGTGTAAGATGATCAAGAATTAATGATTGTTCTTTCATTTTTGATTTGTCTGGTAAGGGTACTGAATATGATTTTTGGTGGTCGTTCGTGTATAGTAATCATAGGATTTATATATTACAATATGGATCTTGCTATACTTAGCCTTTGTTTGGGATCGTTTCTTTCTCAATTTTTTGTACAGTTCTTTTGACTTTATCGAGGCCCACAAATTTTTTTTTTATTTCTATGCGCTTTCAATAATTGACTGTTTTACACTGTGCATGACTCAAAATTTGGGGAAAAATAGTCAAAAACAGGGGACAGACAGATACTTACTAACAAAATATACTAATAGTTTTACTATGGGATAAAAGATAAAATTTCTAAATATATAATTACTATATTATCCTTCTAATTATAAGTTCTTTAGTTTTCTGATAATATGTCTATATCTCTTAATTTATTGTTAACATAAAATGCGTAATATATACTATTATATGTTAAAGTTTCTTATTCAATATTATATTTAATTCTCATTTTTTTGTTTAAATCACTAATTATTCTTCCTCTATTTACTATAATTCTAGTAAATTTTGAAAAATTTGTAAATGAGGGTTCTCTTATTGCATAATCTAAAATATTATAATATCTTCCTAAATCTTCTCTTATAGTTTCTATTGTTTAATTGTTTCTTCTCTTAAATATTTAAAGTCATTTACTTCTGCAGAATTTAATTTTATTAATGTTCCGAATTCATAAATTATAAAACTAGATATTTTAATTTAAATTATTAATTCTATTTATTAAATTCTAAATCTTAGATTTCAGTAAATTTACTTCCCCTTTAAGCCTTCTTATTTCTTCTAAACTTATTCTATTATTTCTAATTGCAAGCTCTAATTCTTCTAATATTTTTTTTAGTAATTTCAAATTCACTTCTAATAGTTAATCCTGACATAGTAAAAATAGATTTTCAACATATGTAAAAACATGTAAGAAATATCATAAACAAATTGATAAATTATGATAACAAGATTTGAACAATATTAATGATAAATGCGTTATATAATCCACCATAAATAATTAACAATACTTCTTTCTATCTATGAGTCCATCACGCTTCTTTGTAAATCTAATTTTAAAAGATTTTTGACCAAATACTCTTCAGTTATTTATCTAAGTATTAGACATAACTCCATAGGAGATCATTGTTGCTTGAAACACTCATGCATTCATGGATGCTCAAAAGACTTACTTCAATACTTTCTATTTAACACTTAAACAAACACTTCAAAGAGGTTTAGTACGAACTAGTTTCATTTCCTACCTCTGGTTATACTCTTTTAACAAAAGTTTTTTAAAGAATAAACTTATGAACTTATAAATAAATAGAGTATTACTAACTATTTAATGGTTTCATATATATCTAGATGGAGTTTAGTTGCACATATCTTTTGCTAGTTGTTTCTGGATTGGTTTGATGAAAATAAATTTTTGAACATAGAATGAAAAGAAAGACAATAGATAGAGAGAATCTAGATTTTTATTGCTGAAAACCAATATAATTTTCGAATGCTTACAATGAGGAAAGACTCCACATTTTATAGTTGATAAAAGCTAAGTTGAGGGACAAGATAAGATTCTCTAACTTTTACATACATGGTTAACATTTAAGTAGATAAAGTAAAGATAAGATTACAATAATTTCTACTACCTTTCTAAAGTTTCACATGGGTCTGGACCCCCATGCCTTGAATAATTCATGTTCAGACAAGATAAGTTTCGTCTTCGTTATAGTTGAGTAGGTCCCCACAGTTATTACACTTGTGACCCTTTCTACCTCCATTAATTGATGTAGATATTCATAGGCTCCTCTGCTAAGATTTAAATTGCTAACAAGTATATTCTCAACATAATCTCTTGATTTCCATAATTGACTATTAACTTGATTAATTCTTGCAATGTTATTGATTAATAATTTGTCATCATTAGATTCATATACCTAAACATTAGTTTGTGTAAGGGTATCTCTTAATTCGGTGTACATGACTCTAAATTCCAATGCCCTTTTTTTGGAATAGCTTGTATATGTTCTTCTTTGTTAAATGGCTTAATTCTTGGTTATGAAAGAATAACTTTACTAGTTACTCTAAGTTTTACAATATGTTCTGCCTTAAGATAGTCCTCATCAATAAATTCTGGAATGGCTGAGTAGATCCTGACATAAAATTTTCAGCTTTGATAATCCCGAAGTGTGTTTTAACTGCTGCTTTGATAGAATTAGGTAATAATGATATTTCCTTCATATCCTTGATAGGGTAGATGCACTGAATAAGTCTTTGATCAAACAGTCATTGACTATTCTTGGTTCTGCTCTTGGAAAAATAATTGCTTTATTGATTTTTTGATGACTAATTGTCTTTCTCCATTCTCCTTCTTTTGTCCTCTTGTTTAGATACTCCACATACTTCAAGAATGTTTCTAGTTTCTTCATAACTTTCACATTTTCTGATAGTTCTTTTGTTACAACTGCTGGTTTCTTCGCAACTTCTAAAAAATTTCTTTAGATGGTTAGATAGTTTTGCTAATTGCTTTGGAAGATGAACTTCCAATAATTTATACATTAGATACTCCTTCCTCAATAGGAAGTTCTACAGATAAATTCTTTACTGAAGAGGATTGATATCCTCCTTTGTATATTTCCTCAAGAGAATTAATCGTTGATTCGTAAAAAGCTCGTTCACTATTAATTTGTATAATCTGCGCCATTCAAGTGTTTACATGGTTGAATATATTTGAATAGTTGATATTCATTTGACCCATGGCCAAATTAAGTTCTTCTACTCTCTTAAGAAGTTCCTCCATGTCTGGATAAATAATCTGCAATAACATTGTCAGTCCCTTTAATATGAATAATTTCAAAATCATAACGGCTAAGTTTTACTTGCCTTCTAATTAACCTTTTATTTGCAATAGTTGGATCAATTTCTTTAGTTAACCAATATTTGACTTGTGTATTATCGGTTCTAATTTTGAACTTTGTAGTAATGATAAAAAATTCAAACTTTTTAATAGCAAATTTTACAGTTAATAGTTCTTTCTCGTTAATATGATAATTAGTTTGAGTAAAACTGTCACTGGTGTATTGTGCAATTCTTTCCTCATCCTTTTTTAGATAAATATATTAAAATACTGCTCCTCATACTGTTTCACATGCATCAGTTTCTACTAGACATTCACATTCATTTTTTGGATAATTCTAGTTCTGGTAAATCTTTACAAAGGTCTTTAATTTTTTGTACTATTTCTTCTTCATCTTTGGACCTTGTGTCCACCTAGTTTTTCCTTTTAGCCTTGTTTGTAATGGAATTAAATGTTTTGCTAAGTTAGGTACATATTTTCTAGTCTGATTTACAAGTCCTAAAAAGCTTTGTAATTATATTTTATATTTTATATAACTGTCAAACTCTTGTATTTTTATACCAATATGTTTCTGGAGTTTAATTCTTTCTTGGCTAATTATAGATCCTAAAAATTCTACCTTTCTTTTTAGCTATTTCCATTTTTATAGCTGATAATATAATTCCAGTATATCTTACAATATTTATAAAAATATTAAGATGTTTTAAGTAGTCTTGTCTAGTTTCAGAGTAAATAAGAACATCATCAATATATATTGTAATAAAATGGTAATAGTCTTTAAATATTTTGTCCATATATCTTTGGAATTCTCCTGAACTATTTTTAAATCCAAATGGTAAGACATTCTATTCATAAAATTCTTGTAGTATTTCTTTTCTAACATTTCTTTTATGTGCATTTCAAATTCAGGTAATTCTTTTGGTGTATATTTAATTGGTTTTACACTAATAATTTTAGTATCGTCTTCTAATATAATTTCTTCCATAGGTTTATTTATGTGTCATTTTTCTAAAGGGTTATCTCCAGATAATTTTAATAATTTTTCTGTAATATTTTTTATTGTTATTTGATCAAAATATTTTTGTACTAGATTTATCATATTTTTATTAGGCATAAATTGTGCTGTTTGTGTTAATTTTTTTCTATCCTCACCACGCTGAGCTGCTATATGAGGCATTTTTTTCTCTACAATAAGGATCATTAATTCTAATTGCTATTACTCTATGGTGACAAGGGGTAAATAAAAATATTACTTTTTCATTAATAGTTATTGGATAATATTGTTTTATGAAGTTATTTCCTAATAATATATCCCCTAGAATATCATCAAATTGATATACATAAGGTATTTGTAATTCATATTTTCCTATTTATATTTTAACATTCCTTGCTACTTTAATTATTAGATTTGTGCTCCCATCAAATCCTGCTAGTATGACTCTTTCTTTATTATCTTTTTTATTACTCCACATTTCTGGGGGTAATACATTTTCTTTAAATAAACAAGATGATGTTCCTGTATCAAATAAGGCATGATAATTTCTACTGAGATATCCATTGTAATTCATTTTAGTTAATATATAAATATGTTCTCTTCCTCCTTATATTCTATTCATAATAACATTGGTATAATTAGATTCTCGTTTTGTATTGTTAATAACATTCTATCATCTTTTATATAATATGGTTTTACTTGTTACATATTTATGATTATTTCATTCCTTTTATTTACCCTAATTGGTTATTCTACATAGGTATCCATGAGATGAATGTTTCCAAAATAATCTTGTATTTGGATTGGATTATTTATTATTTTAAGTTCTAAATCTCATATTATATTTTCTTTTATATGGGATACAGTTGCTCCAGTATCTATTAATACTTTCTGCTCTTTCCATTCTCCATTTATTTTAATTTCTATCATAACTTCAAATTGTTTTGTATAATTTCTTTCAGATAGGTTTATTCTAGGTATTTTTCTATATATTTTTGTCATTATTTGTTTTTCTGAATCATTTTTGATGAGCAATAATTAATACTCGCCTCGAGCATGACCACAAAAATAACCACCATCACAATTCATGTGGCTATAATCCATCCTCGAGGACAAATAATGTCCCCAAGCACGATACTTACCCCTGAGGACAAAACCACGCACATTCGGCTCCATGATCTGCTCGGGGTAATAACTGCTCGGGGAAGATCCTCGTGAATGGTCGAGGTACCTTATATTTGACGTGGAATATCCGTCTCCTAAAAGCAGTAGGACTTGTATCCTTATCCAACACCTAACAATGTTATCCCTGAAAAATAGGAGGACATCGAGTAGGAGTTGTGCCTAAATTCAAGCACCCTAATCCTACTAGAACTCAACTTTGCACCTCTATAAATATTCGCGTCTCAATCATAATTCAGGTACACAATTATTATTTTCTAGTTTATAGCCTCTTAAATAAATATTCTCCTTCCCCCTTACTAACTTAAGCATCGGAGGGGCGACGAGGTCACACATCATCGCCTTTGTTTCAGGTATTCGGAGATCTAATTTGTGCTCGTTTGTTTCTCAAGATCGAAGTCTTTTAGGTACGAATATTTAGCATCATCATTGGCGCCGTCTGTGAGAATCATTACTAGAAGCTATGGTTAATACACATTCTAGACTTCCACAAGCAAACTTACCTGCTCATGATCATCTTATTGGTTGGAACACGTGCGGCCGACATTACTAGGAAATCAGATATCAAATCTCCAATCTACTGTTGATACCCAGGTAGGTTTTGGAGGAACTTCATCAGCAAGTCACTGCATTGACTCAATTGCTTGCACAGCAGAACCAACTTGTGCCATCGACGCTCGAGGAAGGGAATGCTTCACGGGTCCAACCCTAGAACCATGCACACAATACTGCTAGGGCTAGTACCTCGGGATTACCCCCATCACCACCGAACATGATGAGTTCCAGAACAGTCACCATGCCCCCTGTCGAACTTGCCAGAATTATCCGGGAGGGAATAGCAGCAGGTATACGACAAAATGCTCATGCCCCAGCAAGTTTCACCCCGAACACTCAATTTACGCCAGGGGTTTTAACCTTTCCCCTACCAGATAGGTTCAAGTACCCGAGGATAAAGGAGTATGATGATACAACTGATCTTATGAATCATCTCAACGTGTACACTGATGTCATGAACTTACAAGTTGTCCCCGACCAGGTTATGTGCAAGGCGTTCCCCCAAACCTTGATCAGTGCTGCTATGGATTGGTTCTCAACACTTGAACCAAATTGTGACGCTCCGAGTTCCGTATACCCGGTTCACCACGTCATTATCTAATCTAATTTTTTTTTTTTATGTAGTAATATTTTTGCGGAAGAATAACTGAAATTCATTTATGGCAACCTTAAATAAACTGTAATGGTCGATAAAATTTAATAACTTTTATGAAACAATTTGAAATAGTAAACAGAACCATTAATATTGTAAAGAAATTTACAATATCATAATTTCTCAAATAAATGAAGTTCTCATAATTATTCGATGCTTGGAAAATACGGAAATCTTAAAGTTTAACTTTCAACCATTTATCGATTATTGCCACCATTATCCATCACTTGCCACCGTTTCCGAAATCTGCAAAACTGTTAAAAGTGTAGTGAGCATTTCATAAATGAAATACTCAGTAGACTCATCACCAATTAATTAATCTACAATATAATTGAACATATCAATACCGGCTCTTTGAAAACATCTTTGAAAAACATATCAACATATAATCACATAAATATACCAAGCATAATTTTCTTTTGAAAGCATAGGGATCATTTTCATCATAACATAGGATAGGATTGAAATACTCATAAACATAGGGAGACACAAGAATTTTACCGAACTTAGATGGCAAGAATTCTTATGTGTAGCGCTACTAAACTCCGGTCCTCTTAGCATAATCATAAACATATCATATGTGACCCATAGAAATCTTGTGAGATTGATTTCATAGCAATCTTGTGAGATTGATTTCATAGCAATGATCCAAACATTTTCGTAAAAACATAGGGTATACTTATTTTTCGTAAAAACATAAGATATACTTACTTGTCATAAAAAAACATACTTACTTTTCATAAAAACATAAGACATACTTACTTGTCATAAAAATATACTTACTTTTCATAAAAACATAAGACATACTTGTCATAAAAATATACTTACTTTTCATAAAAACATAAGACATACTTACTTGTCATAAAAACATACTTACTTTTCATAAAAACATAAGACATACTTACTTGTCATAAAAACATACTTACTTTTCATAAAAACATAAGACATACTTACTTGTCATAAAAAAATATACTTACTTTTCATAAAAACATAGGACATACTTACTTGTCATAAAAACATACTTACTTTTCATAAAAACATAAGACATACTTACTTGTCATAAAAACATACTTACTTTTCATAAAAACATAAGACATACTTACTTGTCATAAAAACATACTTACTTTTCATAAAAACATAAGTCATACTTACTTGTCATAAAAAATATACTTACTTTTCATAAAAACATAAGACATACTTACTTGTCATAAAAACATACTTACTTTTCATAAAAACATAAGACATACTTACTTGTCATAAAAACATACTTACTTTTCATAAAAACATAAGACATACTTACTTGTCATAAAAACATACTTACTTTTCATAAAAACATAAGTCATACTTACTTGTCATAAAAACATACTTACTTTTCATAAAAACATAAGACATACTTGTCACAAAAACATACTTACTTTTCATAAAAACATAAGACATACTTACTTGTCATAAAAAAAAATAATTTCACAAATCATGTGACATTCACATACAATCATAATTTAAATCAATTAATAGGGGCGAGTCTACCTTAAATCCGACGAGTGCAAAGTTGAGCGGGAATGACTTCAATTTCTTTAAATTCTCCGTACGCTTCGTCTTAGCCAATAAGTCACCTTAGTCTTTTGAATTATATAGTTCAAATTGATAATTTACAATTTGAGGACTGAAATTGATGTTTTGAAAGCTTAGGGACTAAAATGAATACTTTTGAAAGTTGAAGGACTAAGATGAATATCTTTGAAACTTGAGTTGAAACTTAAAACCGAATATTACTATAGGGCTGAATTGCAAAACTTTAAAACTTGCGGACTGAAACTGCAAATCTCAAAATTTATATCTTAACATCAGATCTTATTTCTCTCTTTATTCAAATCGTTAGATAGAGAGAGAAGACGAAGGCGGAACAAATCAGAGAGAGACAGTGGTCGCGACCCGTGCGGGTTCCTCACCAAATCCGGCGCCACAGCCAGCGGTGGTTCAGCGACGGTTCGGCCACCATGTGGTGGTGATTTAGGCTAGGTTTTGGTGGATTCTAGGTGCGATTTTGTGTGCAAACTGAGGTAAAAACCGAAGTGAATCCGAGCTGAAATCGTGGCTTTTCCGGCGAGGTAACCGACGATTGAGTTGAGATAAGTGTTGGGTCAATAGTCTCTTGGTTTATTTCTGGTTTTGTTCTTGTTTTGGGGTTTGATTGGGGCTGGATTCGAAGTTAAACCGAAACGAAATCACGGTTTGAAGCTGATCAGTATGCGAATTTGATTTCATGTCTTTCTTTGTTCTCTTTTATTACTTTACAGCATGTATTTCATACTTTTGTATATCTAGCCATGTTCCATGTTATCATCATGTGGTGAAAGTTTGGTGATGATGAAACGTAGGTGAGACATGGGTTGGATGGTTTTGTAAAATAAAATGGTGGAGAATATCATAATTGAAGGAATCTTTTGATAGATTAATTGAGTGGAAAGTGGTAGGAAAAACAATGGAATTGTGACTTGAAGTCTCTGCAGATTGAGATAGACATAGACATAGACATAGACGTGAGGTGATGATGAAACCGTGGGTTCATGGTACAATTTTGGTATAAAATTGAATTACGTATTTGGACTTGAAATAATTTGAATAAGGAAAATTGAGATATTTTTACTGAATTTGGAATTTAATTTAAAATCGAACAATCTTGACTATTTCTTGACTTGGCTAGACGAACACGTCGCGGCGTTAACTTTAAAATAATGGGTGAAATAGTAGCGACACGATTTTCTAAATATTAAAATAATTATTAAATTGCGTTAAAATTCTGGGTCGCTACACAAATTCTATTTTGACGTTCGCAGATTTTTCAACAAATTCTCGACCTTTTTTGTAAGTAGTAAGCGCATAAGGAAAACACCTGCTTCTCTCATGAGACTTAGCCAAGCATAGAATGAGACACTGTGAGAATTCATGACCAGGTTCAACACTGAAAGACTACAGATGCCCGATCTTCAAATCTCTGCTGCTGTATCTGCTCTTACTCATGTCGTGAGATGCGAGTCTTTCAAAATGTCTTTATCAAAAGCGCCACCAAAGTCGGTCACCGAACTTCTTACTCGGGGTGAGAAGTATATAAATATGGAGGAAGCTATGTAATTGAGGAAGAGCGATATTCTGAAAAAATTGAGCTCAGGGACAATAGGCCTGATCGTAAGAGACATCGTGATGATAATAAAAAACGGGAGAATGATCGGGGAAGATCAAGATTAGAATAGCCGTCATCTTTCACTCCCTTGAAGGCACCTCGAGCTGACATCCTTATGGAGATCAAGGATATGAAGGAGCTTAAACAACCATCCAAGATCAAGTCACCTTCAGACACGCGCGACAAGAGCAAGTACTGTGATTTTCATTGTGATCATGGGCACACCACAGAGACTTGTTATGCTCTCCAGCGAGAAATCGAGGATTTAATAAAGAGGGGTTTTCTGAAAACATACGCCGGGAATGACAAACAACAGAAACATGATCATGAGTAGGATCAATAATCTAGAAACAACAAACCTATAGCAGGTAACATCAATATCATCATTAGTGGAATAGCTTCTGGTGGAGACTCTCAAAATGGTGCAAGGTATATGCCAGGCGGTCTGCAAGGGCCAAGCTTATTAATTATCAGGATATCACGTTCGGATCGGATGTTATGAAAGGTGTAATCACTCCTCATGACAACGCTATGGTAGTCACAGCAATCATAGCTAACTATGAAGTGAAAAGAATTTTGGTTGACAATTGGAGCGCAACCAATGTGTTATCGCATGAGGCCTTCATTAAAATGGGGATATCAGCAAGCAATTTGAGGCCTATCAGAACCCCCTTGTAGGGCTTCGGGGGGAGTGTTATCATGCCTGAGGGTAACACAGAACTTTCGTTGACGTTAGGGATAGAACGCAAGCAAGCGACAGAAATAACGATGTTTCATGTTGTCCGAGCTACAATGACGTACAATGCAATCCCGGAAAGGCCACTGCTAAATAGGATCAGAGCAATAGTATAAACATTCTATCTCACCATGAAATTTCCTACAGTAGAAGGTATAGGGTCGTTCAATGAGATCAAACAGTAGCAAGGCAGTGTTATGTTACCAGCGTTAAGAATCTCCCAAATGAAGTAGCACAGGTCTCAACTCTGGAGCCCTACCTCGAGCACTATGGCAAGCTCTCACCAGTTGAGGAACTATTGGAGGTCAAGGTCAAGCCTGGGAGGAAGGTCATCATTGGTCAAGACCTTGATGATGGCCTAAAATCAACACTCACGTAGTGTCTGAAGGACAATGTCAATGTGTTCGCTTGGAAAGTTGAGGACACGCCTAGAATTGACCCCGAGGTCATTGTATATAGGCTAAATGTGAACTTAGAAACACGACCAGTCAAACAGAGGAAGAGACAGTTTGCTCCGAATCGACGAGTTGTGATTCAACAAGAAGTAGGCAAGCTCACAAAGGTAGGGTTTATCAGAGAAGTTCAATACCTAGATTGGCTTGCAAATGTGGTCTTGGTAAAGAAAAATAATGATAAGTGGCGAGTTTGCATAGACTACACAGACCTGAAAAAGGCATGCCCCAAGGATAGTGGCCCCCTACCACGAATTGATAGCCTCTTGGACAACACCTCGGATCAGAAACTATACAGCTTCCTTGATGCCTTCTCAGGCTATCACCAGATTCCAATGGCAGAGGATGATCAGGAAAAAACGTCTTTCATGGACTATTCAGCAATAAACTACTATATGGTCATACCCTTTGGTTTAAAGAATGCAGGAGCAACATACCAGAGGCTAGTTAATAAAGTGTTTGCAGGCCTAATTGGGAAGAACATTGAGGCATACATCGACGACATGGTATTGAAAAGCACAAAAACCAACTTGCATATTCATGACCGCAATGAGGTATTCTCCACGGTCAGAAAATACTGGATGAAGTTGAACCCAACTAAATGTGTGTTTGGGGTATCGTCAGGAAAGTTTTTGGGTTTTATGATTACTCATTGGGGCCATTCAGGCCAACCCCTATAAAATATAGACCCTAATTTCCATGAAGTTTCCCAAGAGCAAGAAAGACGTACAGAAGTTGACAGGTCGAGTAGCAGCGCTTAACAGGTTCATGTCAAGAGCAGTTGAAAAGTGTTTTTACTTCTTCAAAATCCTTAGGGAAAATCAGACTTTTGAGTGGAATGACGAATGTGAGCATGCACTGCAGAAGCTCAAGGTATCTCTAGCAACACCTCCTGTGCTCAAAAAACCAATCCCAGGGGATGTGTTGTCGTTGTACCTAGCAGTTTCCCAAAACATAGTAAGTTCAGTTCTTGTTAGAGATGTAGGCCGGGCCCAGCAACTAATATATTATCTGAACAAGGCTTTTCTTGACGCTGAAACACCCTACACACAAGTAGAGCAGCTGGCATTAGCATTTATTGTAGCAGCCAAGAAATTGAGTTAATACTTCCGGTTTCAATGCTCACTAATCAGGCCCTCAAACATATACTTCAGAAGCCCGACGTATCAGGAAGACTACTCCAATGGGAAATTGAAATTGGAGAGTTTGATATTCAATTCAGACCTCGACCGTCAATAAAGGCATAGGCCTTGGCAGACTTCATCGCAGAGCTCACATTAAGGCTTTAGGGGCCGGGGAGTAGCCTGAACAGCTGCGACAGTTGCTGGGAAATTTTTGTGGATGGAACATCCAACTCCTCAAGCTCGGGTGCAGGAGTTATAATCATGAGCCCGGACAAACAGGTCGAAATAAAATCCGCATTGAGGTTTGAATTTGAAACAACAAAGCAACGAAGCAGAGTACGAAGTTGTTATCATTGAGCTTGAAATTTCCCATAACCTTGAACTTGAGCATATAAATTTTTTTAGTGTCTTCCAGCTTGTCGTGGGGCAGATTGATGGCACATTCGAAAGGAAGGAGGAGAAGATGAGTTTATACTTCCTGCGTGTTCTTGACCAGCAGAGGATATTCATAAGTTGTTTGATCTTAAAAATACCTCAATCTGAAAATATCAAAGCCGACGCTCTTTCAAGGTTAGTGTTTATGAGCATTGACAACCTGGAAAGGACTGTTCACATGAAATTTGTATCACAACCCAGCATAGCCCAGAAGCCTGTAGTTATGGACATTGACCATGAGCCCTCATGGATGGACCCTATTATCAAATACATATCTGATGGAAGTCTCCCCGAAAGTCCAAGGGAAGCTAGGAGCATCAAACAGAGATAAGCTAAATATTGCTCGATAAGAGGAGTTCTTTTCGAAGAAGCTTCACACTACATTATCTCAGATGCCTTAAAACTTCAGACGCTACTCAAACTCTTGCAGAAGTGTATGAAGGTATTTGTGGAAATCATCAAGGTACCAGGGCTTTGGCTTACAAACTCCTCAGATACGAGTATTATTGGCCGACAATGAGGACAGATGCAATGGATTATGTGAAGACGTGTGGCAAGTGTCAAAGGCATGGAAATATAATCCACACACTAGCTAAGGACCTTACTCGTATCTAGTGCCTAGGATCGTTTAAACAGTGGGGAATCGACATCTTGAGTCCTTTTCCCTTAGCAAGAGGACAGTTAAAGTTCATAGCAATGGAAGTCAAATACTTCACTAAGTGGGTGGAAGCAGATCCCTTAGCAACAATTTCAGAACCCAAACTCATGTCTTTTGTTTGGAAATCCATCATATGCAGGTTCGGCCTTTCGTCTATTTCAGAACCCAAACTCATAACGTACATTTTAAGAATTTCTATGCAAACCTACATATTGACCATCGTCTAACTTCGGTTGTGCATCCCCAAAGCAATGGCCTAGCAGAAGTGACGAATAGGATAATACTCCAAGACCTCTATACGAGGATTAGAGAAGCACGAGGATCTTGGCCTGACGACCTACCAGCCATACTTTGGTCCTACAGGACATCGTATCACACAACCACTGGAGAAACTCCCTTCATGCTTGTTTTTGGGGTAGAGGCCACAATCCCCATCGAAGTTGACATATCAAGTTACAGACGTCTTGTTGAGGGTGAAGGTACAAGTGAACACCTTGACTTGCTAGAAGAAGTTCGTGAACAGGCTAGCACAAGGATATCATCCTATCAAAGCAAAAAAGTCGAGTAATTTAATAGTAGGGTAAACTCGAGAAGGTTTTGATCAGGGGATCTCGTACTAAGGAGAGCAGAAGCAGCTGGTTACCCCTCGGGAAAACTTGGGCCAAATTGGAAAGGACCTTATCAGGTCATACGACAGACTTGAGGTGGATCATACAACTTATGAGATCTTGCTGGAAAGCCACTTCCAAAACCATGGAACGAAAACAACCTGAAAATTTACTACAAGTAACAGGACCTAGCTCGGTAGCTCGCACACTTAGTCTCTTTTTACTTTATATTTTTTGTTTTCATAGTTTTGTTTCTATTTTGGCCTGCGTGCCAACTTTTATTTCTTCTTCAAATCATATCTTTAAATAAAAGAAAAAGTTCTCCAATGATTGTGTCTATGCCAAAGCCTTGCCCACGAGCAAGTACCTCAAAAGCCTTGCCCGCGAGCAAGCACTCAAAAGCTTTGCCCACGAGCAAGCACTTCAAAAGCCTTGCCCATGAGCAAGCACTTCAAACGCATTGCCCAAGAGCAAGCACTCGAAGCCTTGCCCACGAGTAAGCACCTCAAAGCCTTGCCCACGAGCAAGCAAGTTAATATCTTACCCCGAGCAGTAAAAATAATGCACTAACCTTTCAAGTCATAACCCTGTTTGGTGTTAGTAATTGCTCATTTAAATTACCCTTGTTAGGGCTAATACTTGTCATTTACATTAGCTTTGATCGAGGTTAATAATTGTTTATTACGTTACCCCTGTTCTAGGTTAGTAATTGCTCAATTACATTACCCTTGTTCGGGGCTAATACTTGTCATTTACATTAGCCTTGATCGAGGTTAGTAATTGTTTATTACATTACCCCTGTTCGGGGTTAGTAATTGCTCATTTACATTACCCTTGTTCAGGGCTAATACTTTTCATTTACATTAGCTTTGATCGAGGTTAATAATTGTTTATTACATTAGCCTTGATCGAGATTAATAATTGTCTATTACATTACCCCTATTCGGGGTTAATAATTTTTCATTTGCGTTAGCCATGTTCGGGGTTAATACTTGTCATTTACATTAGCCTTGTTCGGGGTTAATAAATTGCTTATTACATTAGCCAAGTTCAAGGTTAAAACTTGTCATTTACATTAAGCTTTGTTTGGGGGCTAATAACTTGCTCATTAACTTAGCCTTGTTCGGGGTTAATACATGTTCATTACATTGACACATTGCATAATCAAACAACATTAAAGCTAAAGTAGAACGCTTCAAAATATTTCATTCAGTTAAAAAGAAAGATTACATTGAGCTCGGGGTCGGGGTACAACAACTATTAACATTGATCATTCCCATGATCAATGACCTCGAGCTCATCTTCTGAACCTTCTTCCACGTCCTCAGAACCATCGTTGGACTCTGAAAGAATAAATCCTTCAGTTAGCTCGGGGTTACCTCATATATCCTTAGCTTCAGCCCCTTTCTTTAGCAGCATTGCTCGTGCTTGCTTGAAGGCATAGTCGAAGGACCCCGAGGCATATTTTCCTTGCATGAGCCCAAACTCCTCGAATTTCTTGAAATCCTCTATGGCCAAAGCACAAGCATTAGCTAGCTTCTCCTCAAGCTCTTTCTGAGTGTGTTCGAGCTTGAGCCTCAGTTCCTCCACCTGATCCCTCGCGTGCCCGAGCTTTTCCCTCAAAGCCTCTCGCTCTTTCTTCAGCTCCTTGTTCTTATCCCCGAGCTGCCCAATCTTTAGCTCTCGGATGGTAATGGATTTCCCCAAACCCTTAACACGTTCGGAGTCATCAATTTCCTGAAGAGCTACGCCTTGGGAAATATTCAAGGCCTGTACCATAAATAATACATAAGGTCGGGGAAAGAAGATGAAATTTGAAATAAAGATCGATCCTTACCTTGTTGAACACGACCCCTAGATGTCTAAGGCCCAAGGTCGGACTGACTTCTTTCCTGTACTTCTCAACCACGTCGAGTGACTGAGAAGCTTCCTTAGTGGAGTCATCCTCGAGGTCGACAACATCGAGGATAACTTTGGAGGGAGAATCGTGAGGAGGAGGAGGGACATCCTTGGGATCTTCATCCCTGAGCAAAGTATTCGAACCCTCCCCGGGGCCGCTAAGCACACGAGGCCTCTTTTTTTCCTTTTTTTGTCACCTGGGGTCGACCACCAGCTTCTGGCTTCCCCTTTATGAAGCTATTCAACTTAGAGGAATCGAACGTCATGTTACAAACAAAAGCAGAATCAAAGGCATTAAATCAAGGATGACGAAGATAAGGCAGAAATGAAAGAGAGTAGCCAGTCTCCTACCCTTGAAGTTAATGACTCCAGCATGATCGAGGACCTCAAACTCGAGTAGATCATCCAAATTACCAACTAGTGGCTCTAGGCCCTCGAGCATCTACCTATCCCGCTCTAAAGCCTCAAAATAAGCTTGACCCTCATTCAACTTGACTGTGTCCGAAACAACTCACTCCGACCAAACCTGATGCCCAGGTTCCTGAGGAATAACATAGAAAAATCTCTCCTTCCAACCCCGAAGAGAACTCGGCATCCTTGGCATTTTAAACCTACCCCGATTAGACAAATAAGCGAAACATGAGAAGTGGGGAAGCTGCTTGAGCTCGAACACCATCCTACATAGGTCTAATCGGGGTGCTATAGACATGAAACTACATGCAATGAAAAAGTATACCAACATCCTCCACCTATTTGGCACTAATTGCCTCGGGCACATAGAGTGCTCCACGAGGAACTCAACAAAAAATGGATGCATAGACCACCTAGCCCGGCCTTCAAAGCATCAATATATACTAAGAACTCACCCTCTCAAGAAACTACTACTTTGTCCTCGGGGGTTGGAGCCCTAATGTCGCATCAGGGCATCAACCCGAACTCCCTTGCCACCTCAATAATCTTATGTTCCTTATATATACATCTAAGTTCGGGGTAAGTCAGTGGGGTTTCATCTTCCCCCTGAGCCAGAGTCCTGATATCCACAGGGTCAACCATAGGGATTTGGGAGTTTCCTATGCCCTCGGGCCTATTGTGCTCATACCTCGACCACTGAGCAAACCAAAAATCCACTCCTAAGCTGGATCACGATCTCAAAGCTTTCACTCTTAAGACGATTGTAAGGTGCAAATGTGAGGAGGAGTTCTATTTATATGGTGAAATGGCGCGAATACCAAAGGTTGCACGATCTTAACCGCCAAACGATGCCACATGTCTCCCATCTGAGACCTACGTGGCATGTCACGTGTCACATCGTGTCAGAGCGACGTGTCCTGTCAGAATTGATGCAATAGTTCATATCACCCCTGAACAGTATCGAATCGTAACTTAGGTGCATCCCCATTTCTCCGAACTCGAATGTGGCTGCGCAGGGTCAGTAATGAGCAATAATTAATACTCGCCTCGAGCATGACCACAAAAATAACCACCATCACATTTAACGTGGCTATAACCTATCCCCGAGGACAAATAATGTCCTCGAGCACTATACTTACCCCCAAGGACCAAACCACGCACATTTGGCTCCACGATCTGCTTGGGGTAATAACTGCTCAGGGGAAATCCTCATGAATGGTCGAGGTATCTTATATTTGACGTGGAATATCCGTCTCCTAAAAGCAGTAGGAGTTGTATCCTTATCTAATATCTAACAACGTTATCCCTGAAAAATAGGAGGACATCTAGTAAGAGTTGTGCCTAAATTCAAGCACTCTAATCCTACTAGAACTCAACTTTGTCCCTTTATAAATACTCGTCTCTCAATCATAATTCAAGTACACAATTATTATTTTCCAATTTATAGGCTCTTGTATAAATCTTCTTCTTCCTTTTTATTGACTTAAGCATTGGAGGGTCGACGAGGTCACACCTCATCACCTTTGTTTCAGGTATTCGGAGATCCAGTTCATGCTCGCTTGTTGCTCAAGCTCGGAGTATTTCAGGTGCAAATATTTAGAATCACCAATTTCTATTTTCTATTTCAGGTAATGATCTTGTAATATTATTTCTTCTTAGGTGAGTTGATCTTCTTTCAAATTTTATTTGTGGTTTATCCATATTTACTAGTCTTCTAGCTTGATTAAAATCTATTTCTATATTTTCTGGTATAATCATTCTTGGAATTTTTTTAGCTGATTTGTATTCCAATAGATTCTTAAATATGGGTTCTATTATATGTGTTTTTCTAACATTCTTAATTTTTACTTCATGTTTACTAGTAAAAACATATATTGTTCTAATAGTTAAATTTATAGTTTTACTTCCTGGTTCCATATCAATTCCTCTTAATTTGTAATATAATGTTAAGGCTTTATTTTTATTTTGTTCTCCCATACTTATACTAAAATTTGGTTTTATTGTAAATTTTACTTTTTGGTATATTAAATTTCCTGTTACAATTCCTATTAAAGCATCTTGTACTGAACTTACAATTCTATCATCCATAATATAGAATTCTATAGGTGTATCAATTTCTTCTCCAAAATAGGCTTTTGCAATAATTTGTACAGCTCCTAAATATATGTTTTTTATTTTTCCTTTTAATTTAAGATTCAATAGATTTATTTCCCGTCTTATAATTTCTTCATTTATTATAGGTATTAATGTATTTCCTGTAGTATCCCTTATATCTATAGGGTGACTATGGTTTCTTGCAATATATGCTATTTCCTTATTTTTCTGCCAAATGGTAAATTAAATATCTCTTTTGGTTCTACATCTAATTTTGATTTTAAGATCTTTTCAAATATTTATGGATTAAATATTAATCTTTCATTTAGTTGATCTTCATTTTCTTCTAATTGATATTCATATTCTTTATATGTACATTCTTCACTTATTTGTCTAATCATATTTATGTATAAATATTCTTCTTCACTTTCTAAATATTCTATTTCCATAATTGAAATTATTACTTCATACTCTTCTAATTCATAAATTTCTTCATCTTCAGGAATTTCTTCACAATTTTCTTCTTATTCAATATGTAATAGGTTGTAATTTTCTTTTTCTATTAATGAAATATACATCATACTTTTCTTTTTATTTTTTTTTGGGACATTATGGAGATATGTGTCCTATTTCTCCACATGAATAACATTTACATTTTTTAGGATATTTAGGGTATGTTCTTGTTTTGTTTTGTTTTGTTTTTGTCTTAGATACCTTTTATATGGTACTCTATACTTTTTAAATATTTTATTATATGACTTTTTATATTTATTAAATTTTCTAAATTTGTCTCCTCTATAATATTTTTTTTTCTTATGTTTTCTTTGTAGATGACATCCCCATTGGGTTGGTTTTCACAGCATAATGATTTTTTTACTTGCTTTGTAAAATTTTATCATATTATTTGTTTGCATACATATTTCTTTCTGTTGCATCTCTATAAATTGTATTCTTGCCCCTAAACTATTATTACTTAATGGTATATCTAATTTTTCCCATTCTCTAAATAATTCTTAATTCCATGGTTTGGTAGTTTAACAAATATTTTGTTCATAATTTCCGTACCATATGTTTCCTGATTATATTTTGCATCTTCAAAATATTCTCTAAATTCACATGCAAATTGTTTAAAAGAACACATGTCACATATTGATAAGTTTTCTAATAAATATCTATTTCTTAATTTTGAACTAATTTTAGTATCTTTGTCTAATACTAATGTATATTCTCTTTTTAATGCATCTTCATATTTGCTAAGTATCTTTCCTATTTCATCTTGGTCATTTCCTCTAACTTGTTCTATATAAGTTTCTGTTAAATTTCTCCACCATCTTGTAGTGGTTCCTATAAATGTATTTTCTAATATTAATTGGAATTGCTTTCTTGTTAATTCTCTAGTATAGGCCATCATAGCCATAGATTTCATTCATAATTCTAATTCATGATCTACATCTTGTACACATCCTAAATCTAAACATCTTCCTTCTGAACTAATTTATGTTTCCATACTTCTTTATGGTGTATATTCTATAGGATAATTTTTACTTGGTTTAGTATAATTTTTTTGTTGTGGTATAAAATTATTAGTTCTAAAATTCTAATTTGTCTTTGATTCGTATAGATTTCTGGTGTATTTTGTGGATTAGTATTACTAGTTGTTTCACTTTTCACTTTGTTAGTTCATGATTGTTGTAGATATTCTTGTGGATTTTGTCCTGCTGGTACTAAAGTTTGTTGTCTTTCATTCAAATAAATTTCTTCTATTTTAAGATTTTTAAATTTTTCTATATAATCTTCTTTTGTTTTGAAATCTTCTTCACCTTCTTTTTAGGATTTTTCATAAATTTTTCTATTTGTTCAGTAATCATATTTATTCCTAATCTATTTATAGCTTTAAATTCTTTGTCAGTTATTATTCTTTTAGTTTTTCTTTTTTCCATTTCTTCATAAATATTTGTTATATTTTGATTTATAATTTCAATATTTTATTGTATATTATTTAATATTTTGTGTAAATCATTTTTCCCTATTTCTTCTTCTTTAATTGTTCTTATCATATTTATTTGTTTTATAATAGTTTTTTGTTCTGAAATTTCTATTGGGTTTTCATATATTCGTACCATATTTCCTAATTATATTTATTTTATCAGTTATTTGTTTAATTTGATTTTCTAAGGTTATTAATTATTTTGATAAGTTATTTACATTTTGTTTTACTTCTAATATTTGTGTTGGTATGTTTTTGCTTATATCTTTATAATCATTAGTTATTTTTATCATTTATCTTATTTCTAAGGGTAAATTATTGATAATTTCTTGAACTTGTTCTGGGTTTTTAGCTTGTTCTAAATTTTGTTCTGTAGTTTTATCCAAACTTATTCCTAATTTATTTAGTAAAAATAAATTTGTCAAATTTAATTGTTTATGTTCTCCAAATTCTCCTTCACCTATCCTAATTCTCTTAACATAATAGTATAAATGATATAAATTTTCCATATATTTCAGTTATTAACGGTCAATGGCTGTTATTAGGTAAATCTTTAGATTTATAATTATATACTCTAGGTTCGATTATTGATAATTTTTTAGATATTTTTCTAAATAAATTTCTAAGTGTATCTGCTAACTCTGGTGCTGGTTCTGATACCACATTGGACCGGATCGTGAAATTCAATTTTGCAGAATTATAATATTTGTCTAATTCTTCTAAAAAATCTTTCTTCAAATTCATCCATATATCTAATATCTTCTTGTCTAATTAAGTTTTCTTTTTTTTAATCTTAAATATTCATTATGTTGTAAGACTAGTCTTTTAATTTTTCTATAGTAATGGTACTTAAATCTCTTCTTGTTCTTTCTAATTCTAAATATTCATTGTGTAAACTTCTAATTAAATCTTTTCTTTTTTCGTGAATTAGATGAGGCTCATAAACTGACATAGTATTATTTTAATTATTGTGAAAATAATTGATATGACTAAAAGTATTTTTATTGAAGTATTGATATTTTTTACTAATTATGTTACAAGACTATATATGAAATAAGGTTTTGGTTTGATAAGTAAAATTTTTAGTTTCAAAGGGTAGAATAGGTAGTTCAAAGTTTGTTTGTATGTCTTTTGTAGGATTTGTTAGTATGTCTAGTATTTTTCTTAGAATATTTAAAAGATAAATCTCCACGTGACTTTATATGTAATTTGAACATTTTTGTATCTTGGTTGCAAATTTGAGAATGTTCTAGCTAGCGAAGAGCATCATTCACTTTTGTGGATGCTCAACGGGAATTAATTAAGTGTTGGAAGTGGTTATTGAAGCTCAAGGCAAAAAAAGAAAAAAAATAAAAAAATTCACTCAATTCTGCCCGACCTCTATCTTAACGTCTCCCGTGTCTCTTCTAGGGGCATTAGATAAAACTCCAACGTCCATATCCAAAGGATAACAAGCACAAGCTTAGAAATGATTTATTTTACTTTTCCAATAAAAGAAACTCCTTCTTCTTTAGTTAAAAACTTTCCAAGCTAGCTATGATATCAAATCTTGTCTCTGAAACCATTTAAGTCAAATATATATACAAATTTGTTTGTTTGAATTCTTAGAGATGTCAAATTATACTCATCCATAAAATTCATTGAGGCTAGTCACCAAGATCCATGTGGAATAGCATCGTTGCTATATGGCAGGGAAAACTACATTTTAATTTTCAATTGAATTTGAAATTAAAAACAAAATCATGTTTATGTTATGCATCAACAAGGCAATTGCTGACGGCAGCTAAAGTGAATTCTAAGAAACTTATAATTAATACTAGTGAAGGACTCGTACGTTGTACGAGTACCGATTCACGGTTGAGTTTTTTGGCATGATTATAGAAAAAAAATTGAAGGAGATTTATTTCAAAGTCACTATATTTTATTCCCATTATAATAAAATTTGCCTTGTAATATTAATTACAAGCAATCTATTATATATAACAATAACGTCCAGCATATTTGCACATATTTATGTATCAGGTTGAAATGTGGGAAATGAACATTTTGGACTCTCTCTCTCTCTCTGCTCTTCAGGAACCTCCTATAGAATACTACTGTTATCAAATATATATATATAAAAAAATAATTAATATCACTTTATAAATATAAGCAAAATATAGGTTTAGACAGGACTTGTAGAAATCATGTAAGTCATACAGAAAATTGATGGATTGAAGCACGAAAAAGGCAAAATGATTTTTGAACAAATACAATAAAGAGCTCTAAAAAAATTTGAAGTACTGAAACATATTTAAAACTTAAGGTGTTAAATTTCAGGGAATTGTTTGATATCGTGGACCTTTAAAAAAAAATGGGGACCTTTAAAACTATAATGACGTTCTGGCTATAGTAAAAGGTCCTAACACTTTTTTTAAAAAAAGAGAGGAAGTCAACATCATAGAGTGGCATGATGATACTTTTTTAAAACTTCACATTTTTTTTTTCTAATATATGAATCATGAGTCGACGTACAATTTAAGATGAATAAATCAGGTATTACTTTTGAGGCTGCGGCTTTTTCCTTCATAATGTTGTCAACATCCAAGCTCTAATGTACTAAACCGCCTGATCCCATACTGGTCAAAATCAAATGGAATGTTCATTATAGCAAATATAACCAAATATTATACATAAATTAGTTCTAGAATAAAGATGCATCGTAAAACTATAGACCGACCTTTAATCAGGTTTTGCTAGGTAGCTAGAGTGTAGGCTATATTTATTTTGTTATGAGGAGCTTAAAATCTCTTATCTTTATCAAACAAAAGGGGTTAAGTGAGCTTCTCAAGATACACAAGAATGCAAATGGCTGTCAACTGCGACACGAAAACAAAATAGAGATGAATCAAGGATAAATGAAAAGGTAGTTTCTCCTTAAAACATTGCGGAGTGAAGTCTAGAAGCATATTGTGCATTTTTACAGGTTTTGATTGTTAGGTTCCAAATAGTAAAAGATTAATCTAGACATATAAGGTACCACACAGAATATGTCCAAAGATGCAAGTCATCTTTTCCTCAATTTATTCTCAATTGGCGTCACCTCTACTTATTGGTTTATATCCTAATCCATTCTAGTATAACCCACTAACTTTAATACATTCAAGTTTTCTGCAATCATTTTGTAGTCATTTAATATTTTGCAGCCTAAACACCAAGTACCTCAATGCATAATTGGTTGAGTAACTATTCTAGCAAAGTTACCTTTTAACCAATTCTCTTCACAATTAAAATATACCTATTGGATTGGAAGTAAAGACAAATCAAAATAGACAGCATAAATATATAAAACTAATGCACTAAAAACAAGAAACAAGCACAAGTAGCCAGAATAGCACATTATGCATACTTTTGGATGCAATAGAAGTAAAATATTTGACCAAGGCTCTCAAGAGTTCTATCAGTTAATAATCACAAAGTGTAGAAACACAGAAAAGTAAGATGTTAGGTACTTGTGAGACAAACACTGAATTGGAAGCCTGCTCTAGACATATCACGTACAAATCTGGCATCAGTCTGTGTTTCTTGGTACGATCTAATGATCCCTTCTCAGATTTACCATTTAAATCTGTAAATAGCGACAAAAGGGGGAAAAAATAAAGTTAAAGCACTGACATGGAGAATTTATACGAATAGGAAAAAAATTGTAAATATACCAAGGAAAACAACAAGCTACCTTTTTCCTCCTAACCTAGCTCTTTTTAAGGCAGCAGAAAGAACGCTACACAAGAAAAATGAACCTCAAAACTTAGATGACAATGTACTTTCTTATTATTTCAAAGTGGAATGCATAAGAAATATAGACGGAAAACAACCAACTTGAGTTGATTTTGTGTTGCTGAAGCATGATTTTATATCATACTATTCAACAACACTAATGAAGACTAAGCTTAAAGATACATTAAAAATTGGCTCATTTCAACTCCCAAGAGAAAATACCCATAGAAACCAAAACTGACCCAGTCAACAATTGAAGCTTATTTACAACATCGTAAGTACTTATAATGAGCCAAATCGCAGGTAAAATGATCACCTAGTTCAATCATATGAATACACAAAATATCTATAAAAGAATGGCAGTAGTTCACTTCGTTGTTCTTGCAATTTGGTTTTTCGTCATATATATATATACACACACACACACACACATATATATACATCAAATATACACCATACACAAATAGAAAACAAAATTATATCCACTTTTCCTTATATTTTCTAGAGCAGAAGCATTGTTATCATCAGCTGCTTTCCCCAAGTTGTCAAATATAAAACAAACTATCAGACCCAAATGAAGGATCGAGCAACCAAAGGTTCAACATTATATGTTTATATACACCAAAAAAGTGGAGAAGCAAGACAAAAAAAAAATTAGGTTTTACAGTACCGCCTGTTCTATATTCTAAGCACACTCAACCTTTTCTCTGTTGCTGAATCACCTTTGTTTTCAGTGTCAAGTTTCTCGGGTGGGTCATCAGAATCGCTATCTCCCGAAGCCGAAAAATTAGAATTATTGTGCCATGTATCATGAGAACGTAGTATAGATGGCATATCCTTTCCTCTAGCTATGCTTAAGGAAAAAAACTATAAAAAACAGAAAACTAATTTGATGCAATCGACTAGGACAAAACATTAAAAAAAATAAAAATAAAAATCAACAAATCTCTTATTTTACTTGGTCAATTGAATTTAAAAACAAATCATTTATCCCTTTATTCCACTTTTTTCTCTTCTCCTCCCAGCAAGGGTGCTCGGATGTCTGAAAGTAGAGACATAATGTGAAAGGAGGACCGACAACAAATGGTAAGAATGAAAAGTACATGTACATGCATTAATCTTTTTAATAGTATAATAACTGATTTCCATCATCACCTGATTTATTTCTTCTTCTTAAAATGACACTCTTCTACCTACCTAGTTTATTTTTTCTTCTTGAATTTGATCTTGCAAAGTTGTTCCAGTTGGAGGGTCAAGTTTAACACCCTATAAAAAAGTCATTCCAGAAAGACTGATTGGCAATTGAGGAATAAAAAAATATTATAAACAAGTTATCCTTGTACGGTGCATAATGCTAATGACGTAAGGTCAAAAGAATTAGATGGAAATCAAGAATAGTAAACAAGCTAAAGAAGAAGAAAAAAATGAACTTTATACAACCTTGTATATCAAATCCTACATGCCATATTGCAATAAATGATTAGACAGTTGAAAAAATAATTATAAATATTGAGATTATTCCTTTTAACAATTCAAATGGCATAAACAACAAATTAAGTGATACAACATATACGACAATAAGAAACGAGGTATATGCTTTTGCAATTTACACAGTAAAAATGAGGAAACAAAATATTAAGGTAATCAAGGGTTAAAACTAACTGAAGATCCATTAATGAATGTAGAGCTGCCATTGCTGATTGATAAATTGAAAAAGTTGCAAATGCAACAACTTGCCAATAACAAAACCATAGATGCTAAAATCCCTATACAATTCCATCAAAATGGACACATTCAAACGTTCTCCTGTCGTCACAATAAGAGTAATGTAAACAAGAAAAAAAAAAAAAAAATTACAACCTCCTTCTTTGACAACTGTCCATAAGTAAACTGCATATACTTCTATTAAGAACTTCAAATTATTTAACTTCAAATCAAGTTTTTTACACATGGAGTCGAACAAAATGGATTAATAGTCACAACCTCTCAAAATGATTTAGACATAAGGAAATGCAGATATTATCACCACCTCAAATGGATACTGCTTTACAACAGATAAGTCAATCACTCCAAAATGATTAAAATGTGTACTTAAAATTAAATGAAAATTTGGTGTTATACATAGGAAAGGGTTGTACACATTTTTTTTTTTAATGATGTTCAAAGTTTTTGTTGCTTTTTTTTTTAGATTTTGAGTTTTTAAGCTTTCTTATATTTTAGGAGTTTTGAGTATTTAGCAATGTTGTCAAACCTGACCCGGAAACCCGTGACCCGGCCCAAAAATCGGGCCGGGTCACATTAAAAACCTGGTTGGGTGAGGGTCAAACCAGGTCAATGAACCGGGTTGACCCGGGAAACCCGGCCTACCCGGGTTGTTATATATTTTTTATTTTTTAAATATTTTTTAAATATTAATTAATCCCCGGGTCGACCCCGAGCCGACTCCGGGTTGACCCTCCAACCCTTGATCCAGTCTCTCGGTCGAGTCGATGTCCAGTCCGGGTCTGAAAACATTGATATTTAGTAATGGTCCTCACACACAGACAAAGTTGCATCTTTTTTTATTGATAAATCTCAATGAATACATTTCTTTCTTTGAACTTTGTTTGAATTCATTAGTAATCTATGATCGGTCTTGAAATCTATTAGTCAAGAGCTTCCAGATCACACTGCTATTAACTATAAGTAATAAAGTTGAATAATGTAAATTTGCCTAACCTTTGCAAGTGTGTAGCATGTACTTTTTTTTCTTAATCTATTTGTGATTCCTACAAATTGAGCACTAATATCTATTTGTGACACAAGCTTCATGGGATTAACATGTAAAAATCATACAGAATCAGAATAAAAGTATGAAAATATGCACCCCAACAAGAATTTTCAGGTTCAAATTTAAAAAAAAAAATCTTTTACAGGAAAAACAAAAGCAAGAAGAAATTAGAATGCCCACAAAACAAAAGGCGTAAATAAAGTCAAGAAAATAGTGAAAGAATAGAGAAATACATGATCTGGGTAAACCTTCTAGAACTCCTTTTGTGCACCATGGAGATGTCGCAATTGGCTTTCGAGAAGAGGTTTAGAAGCCCGTCCACAGCTTGGTGCTATTGATTATCAAGATTCTGATGTCCCATTTTCAAATCGAAATCGAGTTTTGGGGGGGGGGGGGGGAGGGGTTTGGGGGTTTCAGAAATAGTCGATGGAGAAATGGACAAACGTAAACGATGTCGGTTTGCTACCCACCTTTGATTCAGAGCTTCTCAACCTTTTTGGTACTAATCAATATAAGTAGAAAGATCCAAATTTGAATTGGAAATTTCGACTCACGGAATGAAAAGGAGGGCTAGTCACCACATTTAACTTGTGATGCGGCTGATGTGGTATGGTTGCATGTCTTTGACATTTATCGCACTTGCGTACGAAGTCGTGGGAGTCCTTTCGTATAGTAGGCAAAAAATATCCCTGTTTAAGGGCTTTCCGAGCCAGCGATAACGCTCCGACATGGTTGCCGCATACACCTTCATGGATTTCTTTCATTACATACCGCCCTTCCTCTGCCCCCACACATCTTAGCAAAGGGGAAGTGTAACTCAGTTTATAAAGCAGGTCATCCAGGAGTACGAAATTTGCAGCGTATCATTGCAACTTCCGAGCTGCCTCTGGCTCGTTTGGTATTGTCTGATGCCTCAGATACGCTATCAGGGGATTCATCCAGGATCCTTCCTCTTCTATCGACAAAATTTCCGGCCCTTGCTCAATAGAAGAAGTCAGCATGTGCTCAACTGGGATCAGATTATGGAGCTCCGAATCACTGCTGCTTGCCAATTTGGAAAAAGCATCGACGTTGGAATTCTCAGTTCTGGGAATGTGTTGTAACTCCATTTTTCCGAAGTGCACAGCCAAATCCCTTACTTTCTTCAAGTAAGCGACCATAGCTGGTTCTTTCGCAGAGAATTGTCCATTAAATTGACTCACAACGAGCTGCGAATCACTATTCGCCACTACGGACTCAATCTTTAAAGCTTTCGAAAGTCTTAGCCCGGCTAATAACGCCTCGTATTCAGCAACATTATTTGAGGCTTTAAAGTCAAAGCGGATCGCACTGTGCAGTTTGAATCCCTATGGGCTTATTAGCAATATACCCGCACCGGATCGTCCCTCAGCCGAGGACCCATCAACGAACAATTTTCACTCTCGGCTGTCATCCGTGTTATCAATCATCTCGACCTTCGGTGGATGTGTGAATTTGACTATGAAATCCGCTAGCGCTTGACCCTTTACAGTGGTCCGAGGCTCATAATTTAGGTCGAACTGGCTGATTTCAATCGCCCACTTCATTAGCCTCCTTGATAGATCTGGTTTTTGCAATACCTGTCTCATAGGAAAGTTTGTGAGCACACATATGGAGTGTGACTGAAAGTAGGGACGAAGTTTTCGAGAGGCTACGATCAATGAGAGAGCAAGTTTTTCCATGTCTGGGTAACGTGTCTCAGCATCCAGCATGGCTTTGCTCACATAATAGACCGGGAACTGATTCCCACCCTACTCTCTGATCAATACCGAGCTAACCGCCTCTTTTGATACGGCCAAATACAAGTAGAGGGGTTCGCCAACCTTTGGTTTCGATAGTAATGGGGCTCGTCCCAAGAATGCTTTCAGATCGTCAAAGGCGCGTTTACATTCCGGCGTTCAATGAAACCGCTTCCCTCCCTTCAAGACCTTAAAGAATGGAAAGCATTTGTCAGTGGACTTGAACACGAACCGACTTAGGGCCGCGATTCTCCCCGTTAAGCTTTGCACTTCTTTTGGGTTCCGAAGTGATTGCATGTTTAACAAGGCATTGATTTTGTCGGGATTGGCTTCGATCCCTCTTTTATTCACCATGAATCCGAGGAATTTTCCCGATGCTACCCCAAAAGCGCACTTCGCTGGGTTGAGCTTTATTCGATATTTCCTCAAAACACCGAAGGCCTCTGACAAATGGCGGATATGATCCGCGGCAACCATGCTTTTGACCAGCATGTCATCAACATATACCTCCATGGTGTTCCCCAATTGTTCTGAAAACATGCGATTCACCAGCCTTTGGTAGGTAGCTCCAGCATTTTTCAAGCCAAATGGCATAGCTTTGTAACAATATAGTCCCCTATCTGTAATAAACGAGGTATGCTCCTCATCTGATTCATGCATGGGGATTTGATTGTACTCGGAGTAGGCGTCCATGAAGCTCAACATCTCATGCCCAGCGGTGGAGTCAACTAATTGATCAATCCGGGGTAATGGGAAACTGTCTTTGGGACATGCCTGGTTCAAGTTTGAGAAATCAATACATACCCTCAGTTTCCCATTGTGTTTTGGTACCAACACAGGGTTTGATACCCACTTCGGGTAGCGGGACTCTCTGATGAAGCCATTTTTCAATAGCTTCGTGACCTCGTCTTTCAAGGCCTCATACTTGTCAGAACTCATAGGTCTTCTTTTTTGCCTATGCCCAGGACTTCGGGGATCAAGTTGGAGTCTGTGACGGGCCTCTTTGGGATCGATCCCAATCATGTCACCATGCTTCCAAGCGAATACATCGAGGTTTTCAGGTAGGAAGCTCTTCAGTTGATTTTTGCATTCAATCGGTGAATCCAATCCGATCTGCAATTCCTTGATTGGATCAAGAGGATCTACACCGAAGCATTCTAACCTTTCATCCGGAGTGGGGCAGCTGCTCCCTGCCATTCGTGGGTCCAGATCTGCCAGATCTTCTTCTGGCGTCATTGAAACATCCTCAATTTCTGAGGGTCCACCCAGTCTTTCAGGGTCTGGAGCGGCTTCTACCATCGCCACATCGCTAATCATGTTCAAGCTTCGGTCCTAAAATTTTTGGATTGCGTTTGTGTAACATGCCCGTGATTCAGTTTGACTCCCCCTTATAGTGGCAACACCATGTTCCGTGGGGAATTTCATACAAATGTATTTTGTATCCGTTGCAGCTCCTAAGTCAATGAGACCTGACCTCCCAATTGAACCATGATAGGAGGAGATTTTGTCAACAACCAAGAAATCCATAGGGATTCTGGAGAGAGTAGGTGCTTGCCCTAATTCAGTCATAAGGGTTATGGATCCTCTGGGGGTTATACTGTCCCCAGTGAATCCATATATTGGGTCCGGGACTGGAATGAGTTGAGTGCTGATCCCCATTTTATCGAAAGTTACCCCGTAAATCACATTTACCGAGGTACCATCGTCCACCATCATCCGTGACAACCCATTCCGAGCAACCACTACCCTGATCACCAATACATCATTATGTGGGAAGTGCACTCCAATGGCATCGTCTTAGGTGAATGTGATAGATTCTGTCCGAGGCATTCCAACAGGATGTGAGTGGATATGGTAATTCACGTTGGCGGGCTGCTTGGCCTCTCTGATATACCTCTTTTGGAAGTTGTTTGTGCTCCCACCTGGGTGGGGGCCTCCCAGTATTGTATCGATTTCACGGATAGGAAGGTCGGCTGTGGGCATAGGTTGCTCCTGTGTATCCTTAGCATGCGCCGAGGCAGTATCCTGGCCCTTGTTCCTATCTCTCTGAAGATTTTCAATCCTCTCTTTAGTTAAGTTCTTCCACGGAGCTCTCCTGTCAGCTCGGTTGAACTTCTGGCCACTGAATTTTTTAGTTCTCCCAGTGTCGGGGGAGAAATCACTTCCTCTTCTTCCCTGCGCCTTTTGGTCAGCTAACATGTGGATTTCCCTGCAATCTTCTGTTGCGTGACCGTAATATCTGTGGTAAGCGCAGTAAGCTCCAATCATGGGCCGTTTTCCGCTTCGGCTACTTTCCACCCTTCCTTGAGTCGTGGGAGGATTCTAGGATGGAGCATTGGAGTGCAAGTGGGGGATAGCCTCCGTGATTTCTGCTGCATAGCTAGACCCTGTCCCCTGAAACGAACGCGACGCTCTACCTCGGTTTCCGCCGATCCTATCCTTGTTTCCTCCTTTCTTGAGGTTTGTCTCATTGGAATACCCAAGATTGTATCTCCCTTGGGGTGGTTGTCTCTAGCCCTAGCCATTTCTTCCGATACAATCTCCTCTTTCATCAGGTCTACTAGAGCATTGTAATCACTTCGTTTCCTGCTTCGGACATCCCTCCAAAACATGCTCGTCATATCTAGCCCCCCTTTCAAAGCGAAAAAATCTCCGCCTCAGTGATATTTTCACAAATGTGCATCTCTTCAGTAAACCGAGCTAGGTAGCTTTTCAGAGATTCATCCCTTCCTTGCCTCAGATCCTGAAGGCGTTGGAGTGGGAGCTGGCCAGGCCTAGAGGAAACAAAGCCATTTTTAAAGGTCGTTTTCAGATCTCTCCAACTGTGGATTATACCATGAGGGAGCTTTTTGTACCATAGTATCGCACTTCCCTCAAGGGTTAAAGCAAAGACTTTGCATTTTAGTGCCGGGGTGGCTCCGGCTATTTCCATGCTGGTGCGGTAATTTAATAGGTGATCGTCAGGGTCACCTCGGCCAGAATATTTTGCTATTTCTGGCATTTCGAAGTCATGAGGCATGGGGCACCTACGGAGGCCCTCTGTGAAGAGACTTATTTCCTCTTCGTCATCCCGCTCGTATGAGGGTAGTTCACTGTTCTCATCGTGACCGGAATACATTGGATCATGGTATTGGTCATAGAGCGGCGGAGCGTACTCCTGTCTTTGTGGTGGCAAAACGTGGCCATAGTTTGGCCTTTCGTGGGTCGGTAACTCGTTATGAGATTTTGTCCGAGCTGCTTCGGCTCTTCTTTCCTGCCTATTCCTAGGCTCATGTGTGGGGGCCAACCTTTCTGCCCTCGTACCATGTTGGTCCCTCTTCCTTTGACTCAACGACAATGCTTCTTTAGCGCGTCGCTCCCTCCTATTTCTAGGCTCTGCTGCATTGTGTCGACCTGGATCAGTTTGCCCCCGTCGCTTGCCCCTGAATAACCCTCCTATTCGGCTGAAGACACTGCCATATTTTCCGGGCGAAGCCTCCCTATGTCTAGCTGGGAGTGGGTTTTGCTCTTCATGTACTTCATGCTCCGGGGCTCCCTCGTAGAAGGGCTCGGATTCCACCTCGGCATATGCCTGTGGATCTTGATAATAGTACGAGGCAGTGGCCGCATCGGATGGTGTGTAACGTGGCTGTGGGTATTGCGGAGGCATCATGGGCTCATTCACAACATACCCTCTATCCATGTAGGCATTCATCGCAGCAGTCTGTTCTATCTGCTACTTCTGCATTTCTAGTATTTGGGCCGCCATGCGAGTCATTTCTAGCAACATGTGGAGATTACAGTGCCGGCGTGGTGGGTTAGGTTGTGCCACTCCCTCATTGGCGTTTTCATGAGGTCCTTGAGGAACCTCGTCCTCGTTGTGTTGGCCATTTCTTTCCCTACGAGGGTTAATATCACCATCGCTTTCGTTCATGTTTAGGAAAATTCCTTGGTCTTATCTTGTCTTTCAAAGATAAGTGGACTTCTATTTCAAAGCTCCCAGCCTTTTTCAATGTTGTTAAACTTATATTTCTAAGTTACATGCCTTCTTCAGGAGTGTTAAACTTATGTTTCAAAGTTTTAATCCTTTTTCAAGGGGTAAAAACTTATGTTTCAAAGTTTTAAGCCTTTTTCAAGGTGAACAAACTTATATTTCAAAGCTCTTTACCCTTTTTCAAGGTTACCAAACTTATATTTCAAAGCTCTTTACCCTTTTTCAAGGTTACCAGACTTATATTTCAAAACTCTTTACAGTTCTCCGCTCTTTTGCAAGACCCGCCCTTTTTCAGGACTTCCTTTCTACGTGTGGCTTTTCATCATGCGTTTTCGTGGTTAGCAATATTGATTCCCACAGACGGCGCCAAAATGTTGACCACAAAATCCGGCTGGATCTTGAACCAACACGTCTCAGTTCCTCCCTCTTGAACACGTGGATCTCCTGCGCACTGTGACAAACAATCAGCTTGCAAAGGGGGCCGAGGTGGCCCCCATTTGCACTTCGATGCCAAAGTCAGCGGCCATGTTCAACAAATAAATTTTGAGTGCAGGAAATATAAATGCGTAAAAGAGAGAAAAGGGAGTGAGAGAAATATATATTTTTAAGAGTGAGAAAATGCTAACCCCTTTCTTGGAGGCAAGAGTGCTCTATTTATAGAATGAGTAATTCTCTTGGATTGTGACACATGTTATGCTTTACACTTGTCTTCACCCCAACTCTTGGAGGTGACAACCTTGCTTTTTGACCGTAATCATTGCTACATTTTGTAGGGAGTAGGCGCCTGTCACATCTTGGTAAAGGCAGTATCACATCTCTGAATTCATGCCTTGTCTCATCCTTACATCCGAAGTGCTACCGTAAGCACCTCGGCAAAGCATGAAGCGCCTTGGTTAGGCACAAACCAGTTCGGCCGGAGGGGCTCCTGTGGGGGGTTTCTAAAACTTTGATCATGGGCTGAGGTCCAATGGACCCTCGTTGGGCCTTCACTGGCGGCCCAATGTGCCATATTTTGGGCGTGACTTCAACTGTATATATTTTACTTATATTTTCATTAATAATTTTTTATTTACATATAATTAAGTATGCATTTAATTATTTTCAATTATATGCATAACATTTAAAAATTAAAAATTATTAATCATGCGAAAGATCTCTTGAATTGAATTTCACGTTCGTGAATCACAAATCTTGAGGTCGATTTTCACTTTCGTGAATCGTGAATATTGCTTAATTTGTTACATTTATTTTTATCTATGACCGTATATATTTAATTTGTAACAATTACTTTATTTTATTTTATGTAAATTATAATATTTTGAGAGTTATTATTTCTATTCACGTTAGTCAAAAAATATTTGGACGAAATTTTTCATTTATTCTATACAACATATATTTGAAAAGATTGCATTATTTAATTTAAATTTGAGCAATTGTTTAAATATGTTTTGTCTATAGTAACTTTCGTGTATCACATGGGTGTGAACCACTACAAACTGTACAAACAATATATTATTTAAAGAGATTTTCCAAAATTGATGAGAATTGTAATTTATTTATATTTTGAGTATTAACAGTTTGTATTATTAATCAAAGTAAATTATGTTTTCAATTTTCTTTCTTATTTGTAATTATATTTACAGTAAAATCATATCATATTTTTCTTCCGTGCAACACAAGGATGTGATACTAGTACTAATTATGTTTCAATAGTTGCCCAGTCAATTTCCAGTCAATTAAATACTGAATTATGCACCTCATCATCTTGTGGTTTATCGAGCCAAACCATAAACGTGCTTAAGGAGATTTTTCTCTCAAACTTCTTTTCAAATAGCTGTTAAACATGTTTTTCCCAATTTATCTGTCATTAGTTGTTGAATAAAATAAAATAAATTGCCTGTCATTAATTTAATAAATAAAATAAAAAGAAGACGCACCTTCAAACAAACTTATTTAATAAACGAAGCCTATGCTTGATCAAAGATTTTTATTTATAAATAAGGAATTGTTATTAACTAAAGAGAAAAAGAGACAATAATAGAGACGTCAATAAACTTGTATTGTATTTTATTATGAACTAGAACCTCATATATATGTATGGCAGAACAGAGATTCATAAAGTAATAAGGTTTAAGGTTAAAGGGGTCATCATTCACAATATAATATAATATTTACGGCACTCCTCGTTGAATGATATATTACAAAAGAGTAATTGACGCAAAACGTTCTTACCTTTGGACTCTCTTGCAGAATTCATTCATACCTTTGATTTTTTGGCAATTTTATCCCCACCTTCACCTTTTTTAGAAATACACGTCTCTTCCGTTAAAAATTATGTTAATTGACGAACAAATCATCAATTGACCATTTTGATGAAAGGCAAAAGAGTCTTTTTACATTATTTAATTTAGGGTAATTGGCGCAAAACGTCCCTACCTTGGACTCTCTTGCAAAATTCATCCCTACATTTGATTTTTTGGCAATTTCATCATCACCTTTTTTGGAAATATACGTCCCTAACATTAAAAATCCCGTTAATTGACCAACAAATCATTTATTGACCATTTTGATGAAGGGCAAAAGAGTCTTTTTACATTATTTAATTTAAAACTTTATAACAGGAATAAAAAATAAAATAAAATGGTGAAATCGCCTCCCGCAATGGAAACTTTGTGCCGGTGATGTCGAAGAAGATGCCTGAAACTCTGGGCTTTGAAGGGTTTCCAGAAGGCCATTAGTTTCTATTCCGAGATCTTCCAAAATCGGATTTATAAAGGCTTCTTGATCCCCAATTATAAGATTCTTTGCATCGAAACACAGACGGGTGCTAACGTTTTCGCTTTGAAAGAGATTGGGGTGGAGGATTCGACAGAGATTTTCAAGAAAGCATTCGAGCTTATAGTAATTTCAGGTCAGGGTTTTAAGCAACCATTCAAGAGTAGTACTTTCGATTTTGTGTTTTCTGGAAATGGTACGATTAGAGATATGGAGATATCGAACAAAGTATTAACTATGGGATTGAAAATCTCAGTGTTGATTTGGTGGTCAAATGCTCAGTTTCGCGAGAATTGATCCATAAAGTAGAGTCTCTAATAGAGGAAGAACCAAAGAATTAAATAATGTAAAAATGCTCTTTTGCCCTTCATCAAAATGGTCAATGGATGATTTGTTGGTGAATTAATGAGATTTTTAATGGTAGGGACGTGTATTTCCAAAAAAGGTGAAAGTGATGATGAAACTACCAAGAAATCAAAGGTAGGGATGAATTTTGCAAGAGAGTCTAAAGGTAGGGACTTTTTGCGCCAATTACCCTAAATTAAATAATGTAAAAAAACTCTTTTGCCCTTCATCAAAATGTTCAATTGATGATTTGGTGGCCAATTAACAGAATTTTTAACGACACGGACATGTATTTTCAAAAAAGGTGAAGATGAGAATGAAATTTTCAAGAAATCAAAGGTGTGGATGAATTTCGCAACAAAGTCCAAAGGGAGGGACGCTTTGCGCCAATTACCCATTACAAAATATCAATCTTGTTAAAACTTTGTTTGGTCCGTTAAAACTTTTATTTTATAAAACCCAGTGGGATAAAAATATCAAACAAAAAAAAAAAGAGTACAATTGTCTTGGAGTATTGAGATAAATGCTGCCTCGTTAGAACCTCCCCAAGATAACCCAATGAGACAAAATATTGACTAAGAAAAAAAAGTATAGCTACTATCCCTAATTTTGATCAGTACCGTAAACCATTGAGTCACTGCATCCCATTCTTGAGAACCAATTTCTTGAATGTAGATTTTGTCACTTTAGACTAATTTTTTGAACGTTGATATCATCGATCTTCTAAATTTTTTATGTATTTAAGAGCATCTCCAATAGATTCTCTATATTTAAAGAGCATATTCTACATGATAGAAAATATATTTAAATTGGAAGAGTAAATCTTTCAACAAGTTCCAACAAACTCTATTTATTATTTCTTCATAAAAATATTTGTTGTCTTTCTTTATTCTTAGTTCATATTTATTTTTTAATAGTGAATGACCAACTATATCAAATATGTAATAAAGAAAGCTAATGTAAGAATATTGAAAATTAAAACATTTTGAATGCATTTAGTAATAGTGAGTTGGTTTAGCTCTTCAAATTTGAAGAGTCAAATACATTCTCTAAATTAAAATGTTAAAGTAGAGAGCCTATTGAAGTGAAATTTTAGGGGTTGATTCTCCAAAATAAAGAAAATCTCAAGTTAACAAAGCTTATTGAAGATGCTCTAATACTAATTATGTTTCAATAGTTGTCCGGTCAATTTCCAGTCAACTAAATATTGAATTATGCACCTCATCATCTTGTAGTTTATTGAGCCAATAAACTTATATTGTATTTTATTATGAACTAGAACCTCATATAAATGTACGGCAGAGCAGAGATACATAAAGTAATAATGTTTAAGGTTAAAGGGGTCATCATTCACTATATAATATAATATTTACAACACTCCCCCTTAAATGATATATTACAAAATATCAATCTCGTTAAAACTTTGTTTGGCCCGTTAAAACTTTTATTTGATAAAAACCCAATGGGATGAAAATATCAAATGAAGAAAAAAGAGTACAGTTGTCATGGAGTATTGAGATAAATGCTGCCTCATTACAACCTCTCCGAGATAACCCAATGAGACAAAGCATTGACTAAGAAAAAAGAATATAGCTACTATCCCTAATGTTCATCAGTACTGTAAACCATTGAGTCACTGCATCCCATTCTTGAGAACCAATTTCTTGAATGTAGATTTTGTCACTTTAGACTAATTTATTAAACATATATATCACCGATCTTCTAAAGCATTTATGTATTAAAGCATTTCATCATCAATACGTCATAACAGCCACCTCTTTAAAAACCTTACTAGGAAAATCATGCGGCATAAAACCTCAGCTAAGGGAAAAAAAAGGGGTAATGCGCATTAGCTCCCCATCATGATAACATTACAATTATATTGATATTGAATATATTCAACTGTTAATTAGTGCAATATCGAATCTGTTCACTAAGCATATATAAATGACACACATCTCATATTCTCTATTCTTCAAATATAAACTCAATTCTTTCTTTGAAATTGAAGAACTATATTATATTTCCAATAACTTGAACATGCTGCGATTAGCTATGTTCTATAATCAATATTTATCAATGCATTTATTGAAATTCTCAAATCTGGAAATGACTTATTCATTTTTGTGAACAATTAACTTATTCGTTTAAGTGAATAATTAACCATGAATTTACATTTTGAAAATCAACTGCCACGATTCTCATATATTATTTACAATAATGGTGCATCAAAATTTCAACACTTTTTCATATAGAGTCATTTGAATCATTCTTCACGTAATCTAATCTCATGACCAATAACATTCCATTACAAAGTGATTTTATTCTAGACATATTAAATACTCAGATTACAAAATATCTCTATACTTTGATCAAACCAGTTTCTTAAAAATTTGAACTAAATATTTTAGACATTTATTCCTTCAAGGATTATATTATATACTTCAAGCATTGTATATGCTTCACAATACAATTTTCAAATTACTACCACAAAATATAGTCGTGAAATAACGACTTGATAAGTTTGGTGACAATTCAAAAATTTTTAAAAGCTTAATAAACCAGATAATGATTTTATAAGTTTGACAACTACACGTACAATTTATTTTATTTTTTTTAGAAAAATAAAAATTAATGGCTAATAAGTTACCTCTGTTTGGTAGAAAAATGTTTATAAATGGACACGTGACAACATCTCATTAGTTCTTTATTTTATTTTATTTTTAAAAAGTCAACAATTTCGATTCGTGAAAAATTCTCACATACCATTTTTGACTGTTTAAAAAAATTGGACCAACAAAATATTGATACTTCACTATTTGTAAATAAAATTGATAAACAACTGATTATATACGGTTTACAAAATAGGGGCTTAATTATTTTATAAGTTTGATGAATATTCATTTTTTTTAATTAATTTAACGGTCAATAGAAAACATTGTGTAAAGTTCAATTAGATAGTAATGATGTTATTGTAGATCTTCTATATCAAAAAAATGCAGATCTATATCGAAATTCGATAAAAACGAAAAGAAGACAAGCACAATTATTTCACAATATAATAATTCCAAATTTATTTAAATATAACTATTAACAAATATCTAATAATTTACCTTATATGTAAAATTGTATTTGCAGTAGGATATTATTTACTAATCTTTTATTTTAGGTTTAACTCTTTTTCTTGTAGAACAAGTTTGGGTCCTAGGGTTGATGTATATATCTTGTAATATGCTTCATTATTGATTGAATCAATATAAACAAGAGAATTATTTTTCTCTAAATATATTTATTTTCTTCCACAAACTTTTACATGATATTAGAGCTTCAATTCTAAGCAACAATGTCTGGCATGAACAATGATGAAAAAATTATAGAAGCAATAATTTCCCAATCGGATACCATGCATGGAGCTACAGCAATCCGATCATCCTGGCTTAATTCTTATTTCTAAACCACTAGATGGAAACAACTATGGAAAATGGAGTAGGGCTACAAAAATTTCCGTAATTGCCAAGAATAAATTGGCTTCATTGATGGCAAGATCGAAACAACAGAAGCAGAAGATGAAAAGTATTTGATATGGGAACGAAGTAATCACATGGTGCTCTCCTGGATACTCAATTCGGTACATCCAGATATTCTTAAAAGTATCATATACTTTGAGTCTGCCACAGAAGTATGGAATGACTTACGAGAGCGATTTTCTCAAGGTAATAATGCGCGAATATTTCAGATTCTCAAGGAAATTGCTGACCATTGACAAGGAAATCAATCCCTATCAACTTATTACACCAAATTAAAGTCATTATGGGATGAATTGGGTTCTTACCATGACCCAATTGGATGCACTTGTGGAAATCTTAAAACATTGGCAGAAAGAGATGAGAAGGAGAAGGTCTCATGCAATTCTTGATGGGGTTGAATGATTCTTATTCCACGGTTCGTGGAAACATATTAATGATGAACCCATTCCTGGACACCAAAAGAGTTCACGCTATATTGATTCAACATGAAAGACAAGTTGAGGTTACAGCAGATCGTGAAGGGCAACATTCAATCAATTGGTAGAAGTCGAACAATTCGGGATCGAAAAGGCGACAATCGGCTAGACTGGTCTACCGATCCATTTTTCCGGTCGACTGGATCTGCAGTAACTGGGAGACAGAAACAGTGCACTCACTGTTGTATGATTGGACATAATATTGGTACCTGTTATTTTATTCATGATTTTCCTCCAGGGCACAAGTTTCATGGGATGGACGTGAAGCCACAAAACAATCGATTCACGAACACTGCTACTGCTTCCACGTTTAACCCAAAGGAAGGAAAAACACTCACAACCAAGGAGTATAAGCAGATCATGGGACTTTCTAAACAATAATATGGGTAATGATAGGTCTTTTGTTAATGCCTCAGGTATCAATCCTTTTACTACCTTTTTGAGTGATTCATGGATTATGATAGCGGGGCCACTGACCATGTGATAAAGGATGGGATCATTGAGAATAAATCCATGTTAAATTAAAAAAATTGTGCAATTACCGAATGGGGGCATGCTCTTATTAAGTCCATTGGTGCAGTTAAATTGGGAAATAATATGGCTGTTGATAACGTGCTTCATGTTCCAAACTTCAAAGTTAATCTGTTATCTATCAGTAAACTTACTAGAGAATCAAATTACTAAGTCAATCATGCTCTATCTACCCAAGACAGGTCTCTTATGATCAAATCTAGCACTCGACACCCTATATCAAGGTACGTGTCATATGACAATCTTTCTTCTGCTCATCGTGCTTTTACATACAATATTTCTCATGTCATTGAGCTAACCACGTATAAGGCAGCATGTCAGGATCCCGAATGGGTAGCTGCTATGAATGATGAAATTCGTGCCTTGGAAGAAAACAATACTTGGTCACTTGTCTCACTTCCTCTAGGTCATCATCCTATTGGTTGTAAATGGGTGTTCAAAGTCAAATTTAATTTTGACTGTACATTTGAACGATAAAATGCACGGTTGATGGCAAAGGGGTTTACACAACGAGAAGTGATTGACTATAATGAAACTTTCGCTCTAGTTGCGAAGTTAAAGATAGTCCGATGTTTACTTGTTGTTGCCTCCATTCAAAACTGGACTCTTCATCAGATGGACGTACAGGATGCCTTCCTTCATGGTGATCTTGATGAAGAAGTATATATGACTCCCCCACCTGGATTTCGTCGACAGGGGGAGACACCACTTGTGTGTCGACTTCACAAATCTTTATATGGATTGAAACAAGCATCCCGCTCTTGGGATCAAAAATTTGTATCCGCTGTTATTCAACTTGAGTTCAAACACTCACATGAAGATTACTCACTCTTTACAAAGGTCAGTGGCGATTCATTTACAGATATTCTATTATATGTGGATGATATGATTATCAAATGGAAATGATAAAGAAGCAATTTATATTACAAAAAATGTTCCTTGCATCTCAATTCAAATTGAAAGATCTTGGCACATTAAAATACTTTCTTGGAGTAGAAATTGCTCGCTCAAAGTCAGGGATCTCAATAAATCAAAGGAAGTATACTCTTGATATTCTTAAAGAGGCCGAATTACTTGGAACAAAACCTGCATCATTTCTCATGGAACAATCATTGAAACTTAATTTGATTGATGGAAAATTGTTAAAAGATCCCACATATTATTGACGGTTGGTAAGGAAGCCCATTTATCTTACCATTACTAGACCGTAAATCTCATATTCGGTCAACACACTTAGTCAGTTCATCCAGGCACCTAGACAACTCATCTTGATGCAGTTCACTGATTGCTCCGGTAATTGAAAGGGGAACCAGGACGAGGATTATATTTCTCATCAAAAGGGAAATTGCAGCTAGTGGGATTTTGTGATGCGGATTGGGCTGGAGATATCATTACATGACGATCACTTACGGGATATTGTATATTTCTGGGAAAGACACTTATATCATGGAAAAGTAAGAAGCAGACAACCATATCCAAATCTTCGGCAGAAGTGGATTATAGAGCGATGGCTTTCATTAATTGTGAGCTTACGTGGTTGAGACAATTGCTGACAGACTTACGTGTAAGTCATCTACAAGTAGCAATACTATATTGTGATAATCAAGCAGCAATGCGTATTGCCGCTAATATAGTATATCATGAAAGGACAAAACACATTGAAATAGATTGTCATATTGTTCGTGAAAGAATTTTTAAAGGAGAAATCAAGACTGCATGTGTTCCAAGCTGATTTGTTCACTAAAGCATTAGGTAAGGAGGCATTTCACCATTTCACTTACAAGTGGGGAACTTTTGACATACATGCTCCAACTTGAGGGGGAGTATTAACAAATATCTAATTTACCTTATTTGTAGAATTGTATTTGTTGTGGGATATTATTTATAATCTTTTATTTTAGGTATAACTCATTTTCTTGTGGAACAAGTTTGGGTCATAGGGTTGATATATATATATTTTGTAATATGCTTCATTATTGATTGAATCAATATACACAAGAGAATTATTTTTCTCTAAACATATTTTCTTCCACAAACTTTTACAATAACGCATAATATTTTTATTTAAAGTTGGCAACACTTCCACGATGTAGTCTCCCAGTACAGATCTAGATCTACATCTTATTTATATATTAAACCACTAGTACAAAATAGTAGGAAAAAAATGGGGAATACACTTCGGTTTTTCAAAAAACCGATGTGTTAAAAAGGACGGTGGCATTTTCGTAATTTTTTTGGAATACGTGTAAGTTTTAAATAAGAACCGATGCCTAAAGTCGGACAGGTCGACTTTAGACTTTAGGCGTCGGTTCATCGATATGGCATGGTGAGAGTATGCTTCCCAGCACGAGCACTGGTGACGATGTTGGTGATCAGCAACAGAATAATTAAAGCAATATTTGTGAGAATGATTTGGAAAATGACGAGAATGATATGATAGACGAAATGATGCGTGATATACAAGTGGAATACATTGAAAAGCCTCATGTATGAGATAACTTGTTCAACGATTCTGAGAAGCCCTTGTTTTCTGGTTGTAATAAATTCACTAAATTGTTTGCTGTACTAAAATTGTATAACTTGAAAGCAAGCAATAGGTGGAGTGATAAGAGTTTCACGGCATTATTGGGACTGTTACGAGAGATGCTTCCGAAAGATAACGAACTTCCTAGTTCAATCTACGAGGCAAAGAAATTGTTGTGCCGATGGGTATGGAGATTGAGAGGATACATGCATGTCCAAATGATTGTATACTGTATCGAAATGATTACAAGGACTTGCGTCTATGTCCAAAGTGTGGGGCATCACGAAATAAGCGAAAGAAAGTGAATGATAATTGTGGTGATAAGAAAAGTCATCCGACAAAGGTGTTATGGTATTTACCTGTAATACCAAGATTTAAACGTTTGTTTATCAATGCAAACGATGCAAAGAACTTGCGGTGGCATGCCGATGGAAGAAAAGAAGATGGAAAACTAAGACACGTGGCTGATTCTCCTTAATGGAGGAATATTAACAGGTTGTTTCCCGAGTTTGGGGGCGAAGATAGAAATCTTAGGCTGGGACTATGTACAGATGGGATGAACCCACACGGTAATATGAGTAGTCGACATAGCACTTGTCCGGTTCTTTTGACGATTTACAATCTTCCTCCTTGGTTATGTATGAAGCGCAAGTATATCATGTTATCTTTGTTAATAACAGGGCCCAAACAACCGGGGAATGACATAGATGTTTATCTAGCCCCACTAATTGAAGATTTAAAACTGTTGTAGGATGAAGGCGTGTCTGTGTTTGATGCATATACTTAGATGAATTTCACCTTACGTGCTATGATATTTTGCACCGTAAATTATTTTCCAGCTTATGGTAACTTGTCGGGTTATACTAACAAAGGACCTAAAGAATGTCCCGTTTGTATAGAAGACATGATTGATCTTTGGTTGAAAAACTGCAAGAAAAATGTCTTTATGAGTCATAGAAGATTTCTCCCCACTGACCACCCTTATCGCAAGAAGAGAAAGCCATTCAATGGAAAAATCGAGGCTCGAACAGCTCGCTTACCATTAACAGGAGGTGAGGTATATGAACGAGTTAAAAATTTTGATGTTTCGTTTGGAAAAACTTTTAAGCCTCCTCAAAAGAGTCTTTCGAAGAAAATGTCCATATTCTGGGATCTACCTTATTGGAAACACTTATCTGTAAGGCATTGTCTTGATGTAATGCACGTGGAAAAAAATGTTTGTGATAGCATCATTGGGACATTGTTGAACATTCCAGGAAAGACGAAAGATGGTATTAAAGTCAGGAAGGACATGGTAGAAATGGGGATAAGGGATCAATTAACACCGCAAGAGTCGGAAAAGCGTACTTATTTACCCCCAGCTTGCTATACTTTGTCGAGAAAAGAGAAAACAAGTTTTTGTGAGTACCTGCATGCTATTAAGGTTCCATCTGGGTACTTATCAAACATTAAAAGTCTTGTGTCGATGAAGAACTTAAAATTGGTTGTCTTAATGCAGCAATTGTTACCAGTTGCAATTCGAGGCATTCTTCCAAAACATGTTAGACAAGTCATTATAAAACTTTGTTTTTTCTTCAATGCAATTTGCAGCAAAGTTGTTGACCCGGAGGCATTGGATGATTTGCAGGCCGATATTGTTATCACTCTATGTCAATTTGAAATGTATTTTCCGCCATTATTTTTTGACGTTATGGTGCACTTACTTGTTCACTTGGTGAGAGAAATTAAGATTTGTGGTCCAGTATTCTTGAGGTATATGTATCCATTTAAGAGATACATGGGTATATTGAAAGGATATGTGAGAAATCGATTTCGACCTGAAGGCAATATCATTGAAGGTTATGCTGCTGAGGAGGCTATTGAATTTTGTACTGATTACTTGGATGACGTTGAGACTATTGGTGTTCCTAAATCTCGGCATGATGGAAGACTTGAAGGTAAAGGTACTATTGGATGCAAGTCAATCGTCCCCAATGTTGAATTGCGAGATAAAGCACACCTCCTTGTATTACAACACCTTCCTGAAGTTCATCCATATTTGGACTAGCATATGTCCATCATAAGGCAGCAGAATCCTTCAAAAGTTGAAAGGTGGGTAACTAATGAACACAATCATTCATTTGCAAAATGGTTCAAAGATAAAGTCATGAAAGAATTGTCACAAACGCCGAATACCATTGTTGAAATGGTAAAGTGGTTAGCTTACGGTCCTAGCACGATTGTGAGGTCATATGAAGCATATTACATTAATGGGTATACGTTTTACACTAAACGTCAAGATGATAAGAGTGCGGTGCAAAATAGTGGAGTGACACAAGTAGCACTATCAAGAGATTTTTCAAATGCTAAAGATACCATGCCAATAGATGCCTCGATGTCCTATTATGGTATCATTGAAGATATTTGGGAACTTGATTATAGGGAATTCAAGTTTCCTCTCTTCCAATGTAAATTGGTTGATAACCGACGGGGTGTTCGGGTGGATGAATTAGGATTCACTAAGGTGGATTTCGGACGGTTGGGTTATTTAGACGAGTCATTCATACTTGTATCACAAGCCAAACAGGTATTTTTGTTGTTGATCCTACCGATACTAAGTGGTTAGTCATCCTTCAAGGAAAGAGATGCATTGTTGGGATTGGTGATGTAGTAGATGAAGAAGATTATGATCACTTTGATGAAACTCCTCCATTTTTTATCGGTATACAAGGGAGTGCAACTTTAGGGGAAGATAACATTGAATCAAATTATATGCGTTGGGATCATGAAGAAAGATTATGGATTGACCGTCGTTCCTGATTATTAATTGTGTGAGTTTATTTACACAGTCTTTGCTTATAACTTTCTTTTATTTTTCATATATGCTCTATACATTGTTAATAATTTCATTTGTGATTTTGATAACAATAATTATATATATATATATATATATATATATATATATATATATACGTTGTTATATGTGCAGGTACGTTCACAGTGGTCTCAATATAATGGCAGAGTCTTCATCATCTTCAGATGATCATCGTACTACCAGCACAAAAGGGACTAGAGGGCCAACAATGTGCAAAAACATGAAGAAGGCCGGGGAAGTGAATGTCATCGATTTCGATGAAAAACATAGGCCAATCAGACCAGGTAAGGGGAACTTCAAACATTATGTCGGGTGTTTGGCCCGTATTCACGTTGACATAAACATCAGTGATTGACACAAGGTTGATCCCGGCCTTAAGGACATGATGTGGGAAGAAATAAAGGTACTATCACTTCATACATGGTTAATTGATGAGGTTTCGTAATTTTTTTCTATAATATCGCATATTATATTCGTCTTTCAGAGGGAGTTCAACATCCCCGATGACGCAGCCAAAAAAAGGGTGTTGAAGGTTGCGGGGATGCGATGGAAAGATTTCAAGACTCGGCTGGTTCATGATTATATTACACATCACCACCCGAAATATACATCTCCTACGCAGCTTTACGATTTTATAACTGAAGAGTAATGGGACTCGTTCAAGAAAGAACACCAGACTGAGAAATTTAAGGTATATCTATTTAAATGTACGCATGTGATTTATTGAGTTGAAAATTAAATACTTGATGTGACCTTTTTTCAGGAAAAAAGTAAGAAGGCCAGGGATGCTCAATTGCGAAATGAGCATCCACATTATATGGGCTCAGTTGGTTATGCGAGGATGAAGCCACAGTGGCTAGTCAGTGAGCCACTGTCTTCTAGTTCTTCATGCGACATGATTAGCTCATCAATTGTAAGTGAGGATCGAAGTTTAGATTGGATTCGAGCTAGATCTAAGAAGAAAGAAGATGGAAGTTATTACATTCCCAACGAGAAAACGAGGGGGTGTTTGATAAAATTGTAAGTATATCATGATTATTTTTTCATAATTTAAATTCAAATTTACTTAAATATATACTTATATTTATGTTTCATTTTTCTGTTAATAGGTTGAAAAAGCTGAGCAGTCCACGCAGGGGACATGTATGGCAAGTAGACATCATGATATTTTAAGTGAAGCCCTTGGTAAGCCGGATCACCCTGTTAGGGTGAGGGGGTATGGCGTCTATGTGACCACGAGGGATGTTTATAGCAGGCCTGATGATTACATTAGACGTTCGTGTGGGGTCGTCTCAGTAGATGATATTAAGGAGATGATCAGGTCAGAGATGGAGGATAGTATTGCCGAGCGGGTCAGGCATCAGACCATGTCAGAGATGCAGAGTAAATTCGATACTATGCAGAGGTAGTACCATAGTATGCAGACTAAATACGATGCTATCCTCCAGCACCTAGGCTTAAATGTTGGGGCTGAGGTGGACGTAACTCCACAGCTCCGACTAAAAACTCGCAGCAGTTGCCACTCCGTGGATCCAGATCCATTTCATGGACTTCAGGTATTTAATGTTAAGTTATTTAGAATTTTTTAACGTTATTTGTGTTATTTCAACTGGAAGTTGCTAACATATATGTTCAATGATGTTGTACAATAGAAGCCGACTCCTTGTCGTCTTTCCATAAGTCTTAATGGTGAGAAACAAATAGTAGCGAGTGGGATGGTTTATCCAGCCGTACCCGACACGGTGGTGCATCATCAACCTCTATGGCCTGATCATGCTAAGGTATTGATAAGTGTTATATTAACGTTTATTTGATGCACTTATATCCTTAAATAAGCAATAATGTGATTCTATTTAAGTATTATTAATGCATTTTATGTTTTATATTGCATAGGATCATAAAAGAAGAGAAAAGGATCAAAATGCACTCAAAACTGAAGTTTGGGGACTTTCATGCAAATAAAGTTACGGCCGTAAGAAAATAACGTTACGGCCGTGAAAGTGTCGTGAAGCAAAGTGAAATTAAGCAGAGACTTAGTTACGGCCGTAAAGGTAAAGTTACGGCCGTAACCATCTAAAAGAAAGAAATCAGCAGAGACTTAGTCACGGCCGTAAATGGATATGTCACGGCCGTAATGTCAACTTTGGAAAATACGCAGAAACTCAATTACGGCCGTAAATGGAAAATTACGGCCGTAAATCTTCAAGTCAAGAATTTCCTTATTTCAATTCTTTCCATAATTTGGGATTTCTTGAGGCCAAAGCTAGGGCACGAAAATTGAAGTTATAAATAGGGAAGTTCATGACAAGAAAAGAGAGAGATTATTATTTTTAAAAGCCACCAATTTCAAGGTTTGAAAAGAAGAAATCCGAGGCAAAATCAAGGTGAATCAAGACAATATTTTTGGGGAATTCTTCATGGCAATGCGTGGCTAGTCTTCTCAACCTAGTTCAAGGGGGACGTTGTGTTCATATTATTTTATTATTCATTCCTTAAACTCGTAACGTAGTTCTTGTTTCTAATGTTTTATTTATTGGATTTTTCATGAACATTAATTTCGTCAAGACAATTTATTAATTGATTAAGGCCTTGTCTTTTAATTATTGTGTTGATGTTTGCTAATTTGGGTAATTGGATTCGTATTTGTCTTGTTATCCAAATCATAGTAGCAATTGGTAATTTTATATTTCCATATGAAAATCCAATCTAGATTAATCAATTCGAGCATATGAAATTGATAATTTAGTTCACCTAATTCTTCTTGTTTTCATATAGTTAATGAATTAAATCTAGGGAGCTTATTCTAGGTTGTTCATTCACTCTAAATTGATTGGAGAACTAATTCTAATTGATTATTATTAAGGAAGAATTGGATTAACTAGAGCTTTTTGATCATTCCGGGTGATAAATAAAACAAAAGAAATAGTACATGCGTTGCTTGGGGAATGACAATATTATGATAGGGCACAACCGAACCTGAGAACTAGGATTTCTTATTAATTGATTTTTATTCCAGCTATTTTACATCTTTATTTGATCATTTAGATTAATTGCAATTTTCAACTCAAAAACCCCCCTTATAATTCTAATTGACATGGCATTAAATTAGTTCCCGTTCCTCGTGGGATCGACCCTTGCTTCCACTGCTATATTCTTAGTAATAGTGAACAAGGAATTTAATTATTATTTTGGTGCATTACGACACGCATCAAATTTTTGGCGCCGTTGCCGGGGAACGGTTAATCAATTTTCTGTTTAATCAATTAGAATTTTATTTTCTGCATTTTTATTTGTTTATTTTTATTTTCGGTTTAAAAAAAAAAAAAAAAAAAAAAAAATTTGAAATTCCGAAATTTTTATTTATTTATCTATTTATTTATATGCATAAAACTCGATCCACTAATCCTGAATATTTTCTATTTGATCCAGAAATCGAGCGAACTTTTCAACAGCGAAGAAGGGAAGCACTAGAACAAATGGCAGCAAATAACCTCAACAACAGGACACTTAAACAATTGGCCACCCCAGATGTCGCTCAACAGCCACTCTGTATCACTTTTCCGACAGTGGAGGAGGGAAAAACTTTTGAACTCAAATCTGGACTCATTCACTTGTTGCCAACTTTTCGAGGACATGCTGGTGAAGACCCTTACAGGCATCTCAAGGAATTCCACGTGGTTTGTGACAGTATGAGACCCACTGGTATTACCGAGGAACAAATTAAAATGAGGGCCTTTCCATTCTCGTTAAAGGATGCCGCTACTGATTGGCTATACTGTTTACCATCCGGATTAGTCACCACCTGGAATGACATGAAGAGGCTATTTTTGGAAAAATATTTTCCTGCTTCTCGGGCTGGAACAATCCGGAAGGAAATTTGCGGGGTTCGTCAAAACAATGGTGAATCGCTGTATGAATATTGGGAGCGCTTCAAGAAGCTCATCTCGAGCTGCCCCCATCATCAAATCAGCGAACAACTACTAGTGCAATATTTCTACGAAGGACTGCTACCAATGGATAGAAGTATGACAGATGCCGCAAGTGGAGGTGCCTTAATGGACAAAACACCAGAACAGGCTCAGGCTTTGATTTCCAACATGGCTGAAAACACTCAGCAATTTAACCCAACCCGAGACATGCAAGTTCGCCGCGTGAACGAGGTAAGTAGTTCCAATATAGAAAGTCAACTGTTTGAACTAACAAATCTCGTTAAAAAACTTACTGTAGGAAGTGCACAACAAGTCAAAGCATGCGGGATATGTGCTAATTTCGGACATGCAACGGATGCGTGCCCAGTGCTCCAAGAGGAAAACAGTGAACAAGTGAACGCTGCTGGAGGCTTCCCATTTCAAAAACAACAATACAATCCGTACTCGAACACTTACAATCCTGGCTGGAGGGACCACCCGAACTTGAGCTACGGAAATAACAAACCTCCGGGTTTCGTCTCCAACAAGCCTCAAGGGAATTTTCAACAACATGGAAATTTCCATCCACAGGGACAATATCAGCAAAAGCCACAATCATCAGGTATGTCTCTCGAAGAAATGATGAAAACTTTGGCCACTAACACTCTACAATTTCAACAGGATGCCAAATCCAGCATTCAAAACCTGGAAAATCAAATGAGTCAAATGGCCACAGCTATCAATAGATTGGAAGCACAAACAGGAGGAAAATTGCCATCTCAACCCGAGGTGAATCCGAAGAATGTAAGTGCAATTACTCTTCGAAGTGGAAAAGAAATTGAGGCGCCACAATCAAAGCCAACCGCGAGTGAAGAGGAGGAGGTTGAAGAAAAAGAAGTCGAAAAGAAAAACAGCATTCCACGAAACTCTCAGGTAAAAACCGAACCTGTTGTGAATGCGAAACTAACTCCACCGCCTTTTCCAAGCAGGTTAGCGAAGGCGACTAAGGAAAGCAAGGAGAAGGAAATTCTGGAAATGTTCAGGAAAGTGGAAATCAACATTCCACTGTTGGATGCAATCAAGCAAGTGCCCCGTTACGCGAAGTTCTTAAAGGAGCTCTGCACCAACAAACGGAAGTTGATGGGAAATGAAATGGTAAGAATGGGGGAAAATGTGTCAGCACTCTTCCAAAGGAAACTGCCCCCAAAATGCAAGGACCCAGGTATGTTCACTATACCATGCCAAATAGGTAACACTAAGCTGGATCGTGCATTAATAGATTTAGGTGCATCTATAAATGTAATGCCTAGGTCTACCTACAATGCATTAAAACTTGCTAATATGACTGAAACAAATGTGATTGTTCAACTAGCCGACCGTTCAAATGCTTATCCGGATGGGGTAGTTGAAGATGTTTTAGTGCAAGTAGGGAACCTAGTATTTCCTGCAGACTTTTATGTCCTGGACATGAACGACGACCATTCTCCTAATTCCACCCCTATTTTGCTAGGAAGACCCTTTTTATGGACTTCTCAAACTACTATCGATGTTAGGAAGGGGGTATTAACTATGGAATTTGATGGGGAGGTGGTGCAATTTAACATTTATGATGCAATAAAACACCCGAATGATATTTATGCTGCATATTCTATTGACATAATTACCCCTACTGTGCAGAAAGTGTTTGAACTAAATTGCAGGGACGAACTAGAAACAGCTATTTCTGAATCATTGAGTCAAATTGATGACGATGATGTGGGGATGAGCAGGGAACTGCAAAATGAAATCATTGCACTTAACTCGTTGGAACCCGTGCCGCACAGGTACACTATTAAAACAATCCAATTGACAGACTATCCTAACAAATTGCTACCCTCTGTCTTGCAGGCACCCGTAGTGGAAATGAAAACCCTACCAGCCCATTTGAAGTATGCATTTCTTGGTGATGGAGAAACACTCCCGGTAATCATTTCCTCCAACCTCACCAAATTGGAAGAAGATAAGCTGGTTCGGGTTCTTCGGGAGCATAAAGAAGCAATTGGATGGACAATTGCAGATATCAAAGGAATCAGTCCATCGATCTGTATGCACCGGATATTGCTTGAGGAAGGAGCTCAACCATCCAGACAAGCTCAACGAAGACTCAATCCGGCAATGATGGACGTGGTGAAAAAGGAGATCTTAAAGCTGTTGGGAGCAGGAATGATTTACCCAATTTCAGACAGCAAATGGATCAGTCCAGTGCAAGTGGTGCCCAAGAAATCTGGAGTGACAGTGGTGGAAAACAAAGATGGCGAGCTTGTACCAACTAGGGTGCAATCCGGGTATCGAGTATGCATCGACTATAGGAAGGTAAATGCCGACACTCGAAAAGATCATTTTCCCCTTCCCTTTATCGATCAAATGTTAGAAAAATTAGCAGGTCATTCCCATTATTGTTTCTTAGATGGTTTTTCTGGTTATTTTCAAATTGCCATAACACCCGAGGATCAAGAAAAAACCACATTTACTTGTCCATTTGGCACTTATGCATATAGGCGCATGCCTTTTGGTTTGTGTAATGCTCCTGCGACGTTTCAACGTTGTATGATGAGCATTTTTTCTGAATACATAGGACAAATTATTGAAGTGTTCATGGACGACTTTAGTGTGTGGGGTGATTCATTCGATGCATGTCTAGATAATCTAACTTTGATTTTAAAATGATGCATTGACACTAACCTGGTCTTAAACTGGGAAAAATGTCATTTTATGGTAGATCAAGGGATAGTGTTGGGTCATATAGTGTCCATAAAAGGAATAGAGGTCGATAAGGCTAAGGTAGACCTCATATCTGCATTACCTTACCCCGCAAATGTGCGGGATATACGATCTTTTCTTGGCCACGCAGGTTTTTATCGCAGGTTCATAAAAGACTTCTCAAAAATTGCATCCCCACTGTGCAATTTGTTGCAAAACGACGTGCCATTTGAGTTCAATGATCTGTGCAAAAAGGCCTATAACCAATTAAAGGAGCGGTTGACTACACCACCCATTATCCAACCACCTAACTGGGATCTTCCATTCGAAATAATGTGCGATGCCAGTGACTATGCCGTGGGGGCGGTTTTAGGACAACGGGTCGGGAGAGCAGCCCATGTGGTCTACTATGCTTCTCGAACATTGAATCAGGCCCAATCAAACTATACCACTACTGAAAAGGAACTTTTATCTGTGGTTTTTGCTTTAGAAAAATTTCGATCATATTTATTGGGTTCTAAAGTTATTATTTTTACAGATCATGCAGCTTTGAGGCACTTATTTGTGAAAAAGGATGCAAAACCGAGAATCATCCGATGGATACTCTTACTACAAGAGTTTGACTTGGAAATAAAGGATAAAGCAGGATCGGAAAATGTAGTGGCCGACCATCTTAGCAGGGTAGTGAGAGCCGAGGACGACCTACCCCTGCGTGAAGCTTTTCCGGACGAAAGCTTATTCGCGACTGAAGCGAACCTCCCATGGTATGCTGACCTAGTAAATTATATAACTTCTAAACTAATGCCAACCCATTTTTCGCAGGCAAAGAAGCATAAAATGAGGAGTGACGCCAAATACTACATTTGGGATGATCCATACTTGTGGAAGAGATGCCCCGATCAAATCATTCGGAGGTGCGTGCCCGGATCAGAACACAAATCAATCCTTACCTTCTGCCATTCCTACGCATGTGGGGGCCACTTTGGACCAAGAAGGACCGCACAAAAGGTATTGGATAGTGGTTTCTTTTGGCCTACCATATTCAAAGACGCTTACATATTCTGTAAGTCTTGCGACAATTGCCAAAGATCAGGTAATCTATCCCAACGAGATCAAATGCCCCAAAATCCCATAATTGTATGTGAAATTTTTGATGTTTGGGGCATTGACTTCATGGGTCCCTTTCCCCCGTCTTTTGGTTGCAATTACATTTTGTTAGCTGTTGATTATGTTTCCAAATGGGTGGAAGCCAAAGCCACCCGTACTAATGACTCTAAGGTTGTTGCAGATTTTGTAAAGGCTAACATTTTTAGCAGGTTCGGTATACCTCGGGCAATGATCAGTGACAGAGGAACACACTTTTGCAACCGCACCATTGAGGCACTACTAAAGAAATATGGTGTGTTGCACCGAGTATCCACCGCATATCACCCCCAAACCAGTGGGCAGGCAGAAATTTCAAATAGGGAGGTTAAGTCTGTACTCGAGAAAACAGTTCGGCCAGACCGCAAGGATTGGAGTATCAGACTGGAAGATGCATTATGGGCTTATAGAACCGCTTACAAGACGCCGATTGGTATGTCCCCATTCCGATTGGTGTTTGGGAAACCGTGCCACCTACCTGTGGAACTCGAGCACAAAGCTTACTGGGCTATTAAGCAATGCAACATGGACTGGGGAGTAGCGGGAGATCATAGGAAGCTTCAATTGCAAGAACTCGACGAGATCCGAAATGAAGCCTACGAGAATGCCATGATTTATAAAGATCGGACCAAAGCCTTCCATGATCAACGCATTTCTCGAAAAAGTTTTAGTGAGGGCCAGAAAGTTCTTTTGTTTCACTCTCGACTAAAGCTTCATCCAGGTAAGCTTCGCTCTCATTGGGTTGGACCTTTTGTCGTTATTAATGTTTCTTCCCATGGTGCAGTCGAGATCAAAAGCTTGAAAACTGATAAAACGTTCAAGGTTAATGGACACCGCCTCAAGCCCTACTATGAGGGGTTCCAAACTGAGAACTTGGAGGTGATTGCAATGGAAAACGCCAACAACGGGCAATAGTCTCGCACGGACTCCGTCGAGCCAACGACAGTAAACAAAGGCGCTGCTCGGGAGGCAACCCGAGAGGGGAGTTTCTTTATCTCCTCAACTTTTTATTTTCGTATTTTCATTTTAGTTTCTCTAGTCATTTCAAAAAAAAAAAAAAAAAAAAAAATATAATAAAAAAAAAAACAAAAATAAATTCCCAAAAATATCAGAGACCACCTTACGGCCGTAAGACACACCTTTACGGCCGTAATTACTTTTTTGACAATTTTTTTTTTTTAGAGCGCATTACGACCGTAATCCATTTCTTTACGGCCGTAATTGATTTTTTTTTCAAAGGTTTCAGAGGCCTGTTTACGGCCGTAAACCACCTCGTTACGGCCGTAAATCCGGCGGTTTCAGTTTTTTTTAAAAGACAGAATACAATACATGGCATCTTCCATTTCACCCATATCATTCCATTTTTACCTTACTCCTCTCCTCATCTCGCGCATCATCCTCCGATTCAAGATCACATTTTAAGGGTTTCTCCTTTCTATAACACATCACATCCTCTTCCTCTTCGTAAGAATTGAACGGTATGCCTCTTCTCCCCCTTTCTCTTTCTTCTTTGGCATGAGTTGTGTCTTTTTTTGCGTTGGGTTCTCGAATTTTCCCTTCTCATACTTTGATATGCTTTGTCGATTGTGTGATTGTGTTATGGGGCACTTTGATTTTACTTATTTCACTACCATGGCATCATTTCCAAATAGCAATCCATGTGTTCGATAATATGCCTAGGAGAGTTTGCCGTGTTTGTTGCCGTATAATTTCGACTCCAATCTCCCTATTGTGTTTGTTTAAGCGTATATTTGTAATGGTGGGAGTTCATTTGAAGGGGTTGAGTGATATGGAACCTTGTTGCATGCATAGTATAAATAGCTATTCCCTCATTGCTCTATATATATATATATATATATGTCTTAAGGGTTAGTCATGTTTTGGACTCCAACTTGTGGCTCCACGTTAGCCGAGGGTGTGACTCTACATCTTTGTTTTGGGTTGTCATAATGGAAATTGTCGCTTGGCTTTGACGATCATCGCTTCACCGTGTTTTTGCCGTGTGTCTTCTAGGAGATTTTGGTTAGACTTTGGCCCTTTTGCCCATTTTTATTCGTGTCTCTGCGGCTTCATCGGGTGATCGCTCCTCTTGATCCTTGCTTTACTTTTCAACATGGCTTATATATGTGCTTTTTGTTTCTTCATGCTGCTTTGTTTCTCGACTAATCTCCTCGCTTCTTTCACAGGATTTACTATGGCTCCACCGACAAAGAAAGGAAAGCAAGTGGCAGGGGAATCCTCGGCTGTGCCCCGCCAGGAAAAGACCCAGTCTAAGCTATGCATAAAGGAGCGGCTATTCCTCCCAGAAGACTTTCAGGAATGGAGGAGCGCTGACACCGTCATTGCCCCGCGACGATTTTGGGCCCGCTTCGTTGAATTCGGGTGGGTCAAATTCGTGAGTGATCTACCGTTTGGGAACCCCCCGCTGGTGTACAAATTCTACACCCAGTTCAACAAGGAAATTGGTGACGAGGGCTCCCTTGACTTTCACCACACTAGAGTTGCGGGAAAGAGAATCAAATTTGATAAGGATGTGGTGGAACACCACTTGGGAATAAATAGCACTGGGTCGGTCCCCATGTCGTCTAATGCGGGTATTTTCTTTCCGGACCAAGAGGTGCTCCGTTGGGCTTTGAAGCCTGAACTCCATGACTCCCTGAATGTCATCCTTCCGCATTACAAGAATCGGGATCTACAGCGGGACGCCTGGTACCTGCACCAGTGGGGGTCGGGGAGTCTCTTCCCATCCACTAGCCTCACTACAGTATCTGTTCGCTACCTCCGGGTCTACTACGCCATCACCATGGGAATCAAGTTTGACTTGGGGCAGCACATCTTTGATACGATTTCCACTTACGCCAGCTTGATACCGCAGAAGCGAGGTATGCCATTCCCATGTTTAATCACCGCCTTATGCCGGGCGCAAAGAGTTCCCGCTGCAGTTAGTGACGACACCTTGGGGCATGGGAATCGCCTCACGAAGGCGAGTTTGGAGAATGCTCGCAGGCAGATCATCGCGAAGCGAGGTCACGGAGATGATGAATCAGGGGACTCCGATGATGATCAGGGCGCCGGGGAGCCCGCAGCACGGGAAGCGCCACAACAGCCAAATGCTCCTACCCCTTTTGAGCTTCAGATGCTAGGCATGATGCAAGCTTTCCAAACCCAGCTGAATGCTATGCAAGAAGATCAGCAGCTTCTACTGGAGGAGCAGAGGGCCATTCGGGAACAGATTCGGCATTTGCAGAGAGCTCGAGACGATCTACCTCCACAATAGACCAAGGGAGTTCCTTCTTTTTTTTTTTTTTTTTTTGGCCCTTTTATTGTTTTCCCTTTTTTTTTGTTGTCCTTTTCAATGAGGACATTGAATTGTCTAAGTGGGGGGGGGGGGATTAACTTGATTGTAAGCTTATCTAATTTATTTTCTCTCTGTAATCGAATCTGTTAATTTCATTTTGACCTTGTCATCTGCCTTTGCTAACTATCTATGCTATTTTGGTCCTCCTTTATTTACACTGGTTGGATAGGAAGCAACCCACTTATCATAATTTTTGAACCACCAACTCCTAAATTGCATAATTGGACATGAATTGAGCACGTAGAGATGAATTTTCCAATACTTTCCGAATAAGTTTGAAAATGGGGACAAATTGCCATATCTCTGCAACCTAGTAGATTCAAACCCAAATTTGATATAACTAATAATTACCCCGAGTAAAGAGATTCACCCCTTTGGCCACTAGATTTTTTGCATTTTTCAATTCGACCCTAAGACCGAGCAATGACCAAAACTCATAATTGGATGGGAGACACACATATGAACCATAATTTGTGAGCTTTTGAGCCTATGAGCTACTTTTACTCTTTATATAAAGCTCTTATTTTTTTTAATGTGTGTCCTGCATGGTTGATTTGTTCTTGGATATGCTTTTGTGTACATGCCGTAGTAGCTTCTTGGCTCGAGTGCAAAATATAGTAAAGGCACTAGGATGAACCAAATTTGGCCTTCTAAATAAGCCTACCATTGTACATTTACCAATAGAAGACCCTTTGAGCCTTAGCTTTTCTTTGGAATATTAATACCACACTACAAGCCACGAACACCCATTCTTTCATGTTATCCTTTTTCTTGAACCTATAGAGGACGGATTCACAAGCTTGTGTTGGTTGAGAAGTATGAGATGGATTAAGTTTCAAAGTGGAAATTCAATCTTGTGTCATTGGGGATTGTGGGGTGATTTGACCAAAAGAGAAAAAAATAAAATAAAAAAAAATAAAAAAAAAAATTGCAGTATATGTTTAAAAAAAAAAAAAAAAAAAAAAAAAAAAAAAAAAAGAGAAAAAGAGAAGTTCAGGCCAGTTCTCAAATTACGAGGTCATGAACATTTGCTAGTATTGAAAATAAACACTCAAGCTGCACAAATGGAAGTCTAGTGTTAAATCAGTTGGATAGCAGGGAGATTATTAATTCATGTTGAAGAAGAAAGAAGGGAAGTTATAACTGAACCGATTCGGCTTGTGAAACTCCTTCTCGATTCAGCCTAAATGTTTCCCTTTTATCCCACCTGACCCGAAGCCCCGCTACAACCTAACAAAGACCTTTGCTTTGCACTTGTGTTATTGTTGGCTCCGGTTTTGACACTTGAGCAATCTGTGGTAACAAGTTTTTCATGCAGTGAGTTGAGCGTAAATTCTCACCTTTATATACACTTTGTGCGAAGAGAGATATCTGGTGAGAGTGTTGGCTCCCATTACATGTACTTATGAGTGATTTGAATTGCTTGGTCTATATTTTGTGCCCTTCTGATCTGAAACTGTGTATTGACTAAAATTTTTACCAAGAGATAAACCGCACTAATCTGTTGGCATTTACTTGAATTAGTCAAAACTTACATTTTTATGGGAAATTGATAAATTCAGAGAGAACTCACGAGAGGTGAAAGGATATAATCCACATTGGGGTATCAATTTTCATTTTTGTTCGGAGAATATTGGGTGATGCATCTCTTACACACACTAACACACTCCGATTATGCAATTTGATTTTCGTGCTAAAAAGAAGTGGGTTGTGACCTTGACTTTCCAGATTTAAAAGTCTAACATGTTCATTTGATTTCCGTGCTTTAGTTCTTTTCAATCATTATTCGAGGACGAACAATGGTTCAAGTGTGGGGGGATTTGATAAGTGTTATATTAACGTTTATTTGATGCACTTATATCCTTAAATAAGCAATAATGTGATTCTATTTAAGTATTATTAATGCATTTTATGTTTTATATTGCATAGGATCATAAAAGAAGAGAAAAGGATCAAAATGCACTCAAAACTGAAGTTTGGGGACTTTCATGCAAATAAAGTTACGGCCGTAAGAAAATAACGTTACGGCCGTGAAAGTGTCGTGAAGCAAAGTGAAATTAAGCAGAGACTTAGTTACGGCCGTAAAGGTAAAGTTACGGCCGTAACCATCTAAAAGAAAGAAATCAGCAGAGACTTAGTCACGGCCGTAAATGGATATGTCACGGCCGTAAATCTTCAAGTCAAGAATTTCCTTATTTCAATTCTTTCCATAATTTGGGATTTCTTGAGGCCAAAGCTAGGGCACGAAAATTGAAGTTATAAATAGGGAAGTTCATGACAAGAAAAGAGAGAGATTATTATTTTTAAAAGCCACCAATATCAAGGTTTGAAAAGAAGAAATCCGAGGCAAAATCAAGGTGAATCAAGACAATATTTTTGGGGAATTCTTCATGGCAATGCGTGGCTAGTCTTCTCAACCTAGTTCAAGGGGGACGTTGTGTTCATATTATTTTATTATTCATTCCTTAAACTCGTAACGTAGTTCTTGTTTCTAATGTTTTATTTATTGGATTTTTCATGAACATTAATTTCGTCAAGACAATTTATTAATTGATTAAGGCCTTGTCTTTTAATTATTGTGTTGATGTTTGCTAATTTGGGTAATTGGATTCGTATTTGTCTTGTTATCCAAATCATAGTAGCAATTGGTAATTTTATATTTCCATATGAAAATCCAATCTAGATTAATCAATTCGAGCATATGAAATTGATAATTTAGTTCACCTAATTCTTCTTGTTTTCATATAGTTAATGAATTAAATCTAGGGAGCTTATTCTAGGTTGTTCATTCACTCTAAATTGATTGGAGAACTAATTCTAATTGATTATTATTAAGGAAGAATTGGATTAACTAGAGCTTTTTGATCATTCCGGGTGATAAATAAAACAAAAGAAATAGTACATGCGTTGCTTGGGGAATGACAATATTATGATAGGGCACAACCGAACCTGAGAACTAGGATTTCTTATTAATTGATTTTTATTCCAGCTATTTTACATCTTTATTTGATCATTTAGATTAATTGCAATTTTCAACTCAAAAACCCCCCTTATAATTCTAATTGACATGGCATTAAATTAGTTCCCGTTCCTCGTGGGATCGACCCTTGCTTCCACTGCTATATTCTTAGTAATAGTGAACAAGGAATTTAATTATTATTTTGGTGCATTACGACACGCATCAGGTATCCATTGACCACATTGTCGATGGTGCAGAAGCGTTTTGTATTCCAGTGCCATCTTAATACCACACCACAGTGGGGGAAGCTATTGGAAGCTTCTTGCAATGACCCAAGGAGTTGGTGATTTTTGGAGAGGTCCAAACATTTAGTTATATGAAAGTTTTTTTCAATATTAATTTCTTTTAAATTTGTATAACAACTGAAGATGATAAAAATTATCTTGTTGCAGGAAGAGGCACCACAACAGGCAAAAAAATTGAACGAAGGAAAAACATCCCAGAGTTTTTGATGTGATCCAGGACCCTCGACAATCGGAGTTATAGCAGGCTTGGCGGGAAAATTTAAATATTCAAGCCAAAATAAGAATTCAGCAGGGTCGACGAGCTTTGAAGATCAAACCGTGTCGAAAAGAATCGAAAATTATGCAGAAGAGCTTTCGCGGCCGTAACCAACATATGTCACGGCCGTAACCTCCCCTAGGGTTAAAAGGCAGAATTTCAAGATTTTTGATTTACGACCGTAAATAAGGGATCACGACTGTAACCTTAAATAGAAACACACTTACGACCGTAAGTGTCATCTTTACGGCCGTAACTGCTTAACGGATCAGATTTTTCCAGATTTCGCATTATTTTATTTCCTTATCAGTTTTAGTTATTTTTAGTAGATTAGCGACTAGGGTTTTATTTTGCTTATTTATACGCTTTTTCCATTCATTGTAATTCAGACTTTGATGATTGAATAAAAAGAGATTGAATGTTTTTCAATTGTTTAATGTGTGGATTCACATTACAAACCCAAACTTATCAAGATTGATTATCTTGTGGCGTTCATCCAGAACTTATCAAATATTCGCGAGAGTATTTGTGGCGTTGAAAATCAGAGACTTATCAAGGAGATTGGGCAAATCCTTGTGGTGTTTCGAAAGTCGTGGTTCTTTATTCCGCATCGTCGAGCCATCGCGTCGTGAATATCGGGTCATGATTCATCCGTCCAACCACAACCTGAGTTCAAAACTTTTCGGCGTTTCTTCCGTGCTTAGAATCTCATCAGTTTTGAAATGTCAACCACACAGCGACCTGCGATTGTTGACGATGAGACGTTGCAACGTCTGGGTGATGACTGTAAAATGTTACACACTCTGGTCATTCAATTGCCTGTTGGTGATGACTTCTACCAGGTGCCTGTTGATGCCGCCATGTTCAATTTTTCATTGTAAGACTTCTGATAAAAAATTATAACTTCAATTTAAATCATTATTTTATTTCTATTTAGTGGCATTATTATTTTTTAGGTACCTCCATGAGTTGTGTCAGGAATACGGTATTGAATCGATTGGATTCATGTCTCCGACACACATTGCATCAGTTTCAGTAAGAACAAATGCAAATGGTGTTATAAATTACTTGGCCAGCACCACGAAGGCAATGAAAACTAAGAAATTCATTCTAGCACCATATTTTCAGGAGTAAGATCATTGATATTCTCTAATTTTTAACCTATTTTGAATGATATGATATTTAAAGTTGTATTTACATGTTCATAATACGTAGGAATAACTGGATGTTGCTAGTTATTTCTCCTGAGAAGAATACGGTGTACTTCTTAGATTCAGCTGCTGCATCTAAGCGTGACTTGGATATCAAGCCGATATTGAACAAGCAAGTTAGGAAACTTTTCATGAAATAATTGTGGAGTTGTGGTGAAATTGATTGTGGAGTTTGAGTCATATTATTATTTTGTAGCTTGTTGATATAATTTATTGAAATTTTAGGGCTTTCAAAATGTATTGGACAGTTGGAGGTATGAGGACAAAATCCAATACAATGTGGAAAAACGTAAAAGTATGAAAACATGGATTTAAACTTTATTAAAAATCTTTGAATTATTTCTATATTTTATTTAGTTTGATTACTAATATTGTTAGTTTTCAATGTGAATATTTCAGTGTCCTCAACAACCTGGAGGGTCTGAGTGTGGCTACTACGTTATGAGAAATATGTATGAGATAGTCACAGAACATTTTCAACTTACTTCGTTAGAAAATGTATAAGTCATTGAAAATGAGAATTTTAATAATGACTTTATACTTTATGAAAAAATAACTAATCGTTCATTTTGATTGTTTGTAGGCATTTAAAGAATATTATTCAACCGAGGAAGTAATCGAGATTTAAAACTTATGGGCAAAATACTTCGTTCATAGGTTTGTGTAAATCGAAGCGTAATCAAACTTGCATTTACATATATATTTAATTTGTATCTTAAATTAACAATTTTGTAAGTATAATTGTTGTTAATTTAATTTTATTACGTATATGCCGATTATATATATATATTTGGTGATGCGCATGTTCAGGTTACCGCAGGCCATGTCCAGGTGACTACAGGCCACGACGTGCAGTGGCCTGGGTCATTGCAGGTCATGTTCAGGTCACGACATGCAGTGGCCTGGGTCATTGCAGGTCACGTCCAGGTCACTGCAGGTCACGACCTGCAGTGGCCTGGGTCATTGCAGATCACGTCCAGATCACTGCAGGCCACGACCTACAGTGGCCTGGGTCATTGCAGGCCACGACCTGCAGTGGCTTGGGTCATTGCAGGCTACGTCCAAGTCACTGCAAGCCACGACCTGCAGTGACATGGTCATATAAAAAAAAAGTTTTGGGCGTAATTTAGAACCGACGCCCAAAATTAAATTTTTTTCTTGACTTTTAGAATCGACGCCCAAAAATGACTTTGGGCGTTGGTTTACAATCGACGCGTATTCCATTTTCCAACCGACGCGTATTCCTGTTTCTGTACTAGTGAACCCAAGTTTATTCAATTAAAGCCAGTTTAATATAGTCTCCAAACAGAGATCTACAATTTTATTAATTGTGAGAGAGAGAGAGATGTTGGAAATGAATGAAAATCAGTTTCAAATGATAAAACCAGCCATCAATTTCATCCGTTTTTCCCCATTTCTTCAGTTTTTTCAAATTATGATTAAATGGAAATTAAGCTGCAGTTTTTCAGAATTTAAATTTCAGCAGTTTCACAATTGAATGGATATAAAATTGCTTGATGATTTTAACCTATAAATAGTACCCATTCTCGGCTGGAAGGAAGACACAGACACCATAGAAAAACAAAAAGAATTTTCCTGCTTCCTCTTTTCAGCAGCCTATATCTTTTCTTTCTTCATTCCTTGCCAAAGGTCTTCGAGAGATAGACACACTAGTTCAACAGGCGGTGAGCGTAGTGCAATGTAAACCGAAAACCGATTGTATCCTGGGAATCGAACACCGATCAAAACCTCGTGTACCCCGGTGAGGCGGCGAATTCGATTTAAGGAAACCGTGTAAACACGGGTCTTCAGTTTGATTTATTTATTTGATTCTCTAAAATTTTTACCCAACAAGCTTAAATCGAATTCTTTCCCCTTTTCTTGAATTTTAGAGAATCAGATCTTTTTTTATGTTTACTGGCTAATTTTCCAGGTTATGTTTACTGTAAAACTGAGTTTCCCATTTCGGGGTTTTAAAGATCATGGATACTGTTTAAATATATTGCAGTAAGGTTGGAAAATGATAAGGGGTAGAAAACCAATTTTTATCAGCAACCTTTTTAAAACCATCAGCTTCTGTTCATATCTGCATAAATTCTGCACTTAGGTTGATAATCTGTGAAACTTACTGCAAGGTATACTGGGGCAGCGTCTTTTGAAAATAAATAAATAAAATTTGGTTTACAGTTTTTTTTGGTTTCGTTGTTTGGTTTTGTATGTATAAACTTTTACTATCTGCATGAATTTATGCCAAAGGTGGTTTACAGGAAGGTTTGCATTGTTTTACATGTATATATCTCTACATTGATTTCATGTGTCTACATGAGTCTCTCTAAAAGGTGGTTTGCATGAAGTTTTAAATCAATAATCATTTGTAATCATTGTTGAAATAATATTTATAGTGATTATATTACTGGTTCATGATTACTTCCATAATTTTCTAATTCATAATAATTGGCTAATGATTTGTCATTATTTTAAATTATTGCAAAACTTTTAATTATTTGACAAAAAAAAAGTCTAAGAATTTTTTTTCCCTGCGTGGTTTTGTTTTCTTGTATGCATGGTTTCCCTCTCACTCTATCTCTTTGCCAGATTATTTGTCTCTACATGATTTATCTCAAAAATGGTTTTGCATGGATTTTTCACCTCTTGCATGCATTTGTAATGATTTTTTAAATCATTTTATAATTACCTCATCATATTTGAAATGATTGCTACATTTACTTGTAATAATTATTCAAATCATTGGTTAATGATTGCTATAATTGTCTCAAATTTTTTTTTTTTTGATATAATTCACTGTAAAATATTGTTAAGTTGTTTATAATTTGACAAAACAATCTGTTCCTACAATTTTAAAGTTGCAGAATTTTTTTTTTAACGGATGAATAGATCTTGAATCTATTTACAGTTTACAAATTTATAGTTATTCTAAATTATTTATTGCTTGTTCTAAGGTTCAATGGCTTCTTATGGAAATGACGATGTGAACAACGGAAGCAATATTGTTGGTACCGGTGTACCAAATCCTACAATGACTGCGGTGAACCCTGTTGAGACCTCAACTGCCGTTCCTCCCGTGGATGGGACACTTGGTGGCGGTATTCCTCATGTTGGAGTGAACCCCACTTTTCCTACGGCTGCGGCCTCGGCAATTCAATTTGGCAAAATACCTTTGCCAGTACCTAGGGCTGCGGCCTCGGTACCTTTTCCATCGTTTCTGGCTCAATTTCCTGCGAATCGACCGGACAAGTTTGCGGGGACTGATTTTAAGACATGGAAAAACAAGATGATTTTTTATCTTACAACTTTGGGCCTTGCACGTTTCCTCACCGAGGATGCCCCTGTCGTGGCTGAAAACGACACTGATTTGCATATGCGTGCGGCTTGGGATGCATGGAAAAGTGCTAATTTTCTGTGTCGCAACTATGTCCTGGATGGCCTACAGAATTCTCTGTATCACGTGTATGTGGTAAAGAAATCTGCTATGGAACTTTGGGAGTCCTTAGAAAAGAAGTACAAGACCGAGGATGCTGGGTCTAAGAAATTCTTAGCCAGTCGGTGCATGGACTTCAAAATTGTGGATTCACGTTCAGTGGTGAGCCAAGTGCAGGAGTACCAAGTGCTTTTGCAGGAAATGCATGCTGAGGGTTTGACTATGTCAGAATCCCTACAAGTGGCTACTGCTATTCACAAGCTACCTCCTCAGTGGAAGGCTTTCAAAAGCTATTTGCAGCATAAGCGGAAAGAGATGTCTTTCGAGGATTTAATTATCAAGCTGCGGATTGAGGAGGATAACAAATTGGTTGAACGTAAATCGGAGAATTCTTACTCTGAAAAGGCTAATGTACTGGAGCACGGCCAGAGTTCTGGTACCAAGAAAGGTCAATCTTTTAAAGCCAAGCAGGGTAATGGAAATCGAAATGATAAAAAGCAGGCCATGAAAGGGTCTCAATTGAAGCCTACCGGTGGGGTAGGAAAGAAGCCCAAGTTCCAGTTCAACGGAAAGTGCTTCAATTGTGATAAAGTTGGGCACCGATCAGCGGACTGCCGCCAGCCTCGGAGGGATAACAAGCAGCGTCCTCAAGCTAATATGGTTGGAAATGAGAGAGATCATCTCTCAGATGACATGTCTGACCTAAACCTTACAGCGGTGATTAGTGAGGTTAACTTGGTGGGATCTAACCCAAAGGAGTGGTGGCTGGACACTGGGGCCACTTGCCATGTCTGCTCCAACAGGAGCATGTTCACTACTTTTGCACCAGTTACAAATGGTGAAAAATTGTTCATGGGAAACTCCGCAACATCTGAAGTGCTGGGTAAAGGCAAGGTGATCCTGAAGATGACCTCTGGTAGAGAGCTTACTCTGACCAATGTGCTGTATGTGCTAGAGATTCGCAAGAATCTGGTTTCTGGGTCTCTTCTGAGCAAGAATGGTTTCCGCATGGTCATTGAAGCCGACAAGCTAGTGATTACCAAGATAGGAGTTTATGTTGGGAAAGGCTATATGACTGATGGCCTATTTAAATTAAATGTAATTGCTGTAACCCCAACTGTTATGAATAATGAGAAAACTCCTTCTGTTTACTTGCTTGAGTCTCCTAATCTGTGGCATGGTAGATTAGGTCACGTAAATTATAATGCAATTCGTAGGCTAAGCAAGCTAAACTACTTTCCTAGGTTTCAAATTGATTCGAATCACAAATGTGAAACTTGCGTTGAGGCAAAGCTTACAAGGTCTTCATTTCATAGTATTGAAAGAAGTACCGAGCCGTTGGGACTAGTCCACAGTGATGTGTGTGACTTGAAATTTGTCCAAAAAAGAGGCGGGGATAAGTATTTTATTACTTTTTTCGACGATAGCACGAGATACTGTTATGTGTACTTGCTTAAAAGCAAAGACGAAGCTATCGAAAAATTCATTCTTTATAAGAATGAAGTTGAAAATAAACTTAGCAAGAAAATAAAGGTACTGCGAAGTGATCGTGGTGGTGAATATGAATCACCATTTGGTGAATTTTGTGCCAAACATGGAATAATTCACCAAACCACTGCACCTTATTCACCTCAGCAGAACGGAATCCCTTAGCGTAAGAATCGAACATTAAAAGAAATGATGAATGCTATGTTGATTAGTTCTGGATTACCACAGAACATGTGGGGAGAAGCTATTCTTTCTGCGAATTACATTTTGAATAAAGTGTTAAGAAAGAATATGGATAAGACTCCGTATGAACTTTGGACAGGTCGAACACCTTCGTATAAATACTTACGAATGTGGGGGTGTCTTGCGAAGGTCGCAGTGCCTCCTCCCAAGAAGGTCAATGTAACGCCCCGGTTTCCGCGGGGATCCCGGGACGCCACTTCGTCCTTTAAAATTTACTTTATTGCGGAAATAATTAAAAAAATTCAAACATCATATTTATTATTTGAAACCTTTGAAACAACATTTTTGCGAAAAATAATTATATTTTTGTAAACATCACAATCATTATTTAAAAACTAAAGCGGAAACTAAATTTTATAAAGTTTGACCCAAAAGGTCAACAATTCGGATATTGAAATAATTTGAAAATAAACTTGGAACAAACATGAAATAGATGAATTTCAATTTTAAATAAAACATTTCTAAAATCTCAATAATTGCCACCATCGCAAGCCTGGCCGCCGACTCCGTCATCTGCAAAATTTGTTTTAGAAAACGTGAGTATTTCAAAGAAATACTCAGTAAACTCGCGCATAATAATCATTTAACATTATAAATTAAAACACATAATCATGATATTCAAGTTCTCAGGTGTCTAACGATCACCAGTATTCTCATGAACATACAAGTTCAAGTCTCATGCATTTAAGCAAGTAAATTCTCGTAACATAGTCTCATACTCAGAAAGCAAGTAATTCTCATGAACATAAAGTTCAAGTTCTAATGAACACAATCATACATGCTAAACTTATAATCCAAATAATTATTGAATGCGCACTTTTGAAAAATGTAAAAATTGTAGATAAGAGTCTACCTTAATTTCTCGAGTATTGAGCAAACTGGAAAATACTTCAAATTCTCTCGCGCCTCGTCTAGCATAACTTAAAATAATAAGTTTAATTTAATACTTTAAAAATGATTTAAATGACTTTGAGCTTTAGGGACTGAAATGATTATTTTAAAACTTGGAGGACTAAAATGAGTACTTTGAAAGTTGAGGGACTAAAATGAATACTTTAAAAACTTGGGATTTATAAATATATATATATCATTTTTAAATCAATATGAACAAAATTAAAAGACTTTAAAATATGTGGCTTAAATGATAACTTTTAAAATTTAGGCTAAAGATATATATCTTTTAAATCAATAAGGACTAAAATAAATAAATTTTAAAAATGTGGGCTAAACTTAAAACATTTTAAACATTTAAGGGCTGACTTAAAGAAAATCTAAAATTTCAGGGTTTAAATAATAACTTTTGAAATTTAAAGTAAGATTTAAAACATTTAAAACTGTAGGGACTGAAACAAAACTTTTTAAAACTTGTGGGACTAAAGTATAACTTTCAAATTAAAATATATAAACAAAATATATACATATATATCATTAGATCTTATATCTCTCTCTCTCTCAACCTCGGCGACGCAGCGGCGGAAAGGTGACCCGCCCGCGATGCACGTCGTCAGGCGGCGACCCGGCGGTGATACCGCCGTCGAAGGGCAACGGTGCGGTCGGGAGTGTGGGTGAGGCAGGAGTTTAGCTTTTTGATAGGATATTTGTGTGGTGCAAATTCACGGCCAAACCGCGGCTGCAAGGTCGCGATTATGGAGCTTCGCCGGCTAAAATCCAGCACTGAAGGTAGGTGATGGTCTACTGGTTTAATCTCCTTGGTTTATTTCTGTTCTTGGATGTTGATTGAGGGGATTTTAAAAATGGGCAGTGGTGGTCTATGGATGTGGCGGATTTGGGTGGTGGTTCGACGGTGACTGGATGGTTGAAATGGTGTTGGGGGTCTTTTATGGCTAACTGTTGGCTCAGTATTGGACGAAGGAGGTGGCGGCTGTGGTGGTGCTCAGTCGCGAAGTGAAGTGGATGATTACGGTGGATTGATTTTGTTGATGTGGTGGTTGCACGGTTTATACAGATTGGGTGTATGGAGGATTGTGTTCGGTTTGGTGGTGGTATGTGATGATGATGATATTGGTGGGGTTGCAGACGATGGTTAGGGTGGTTTCGACTATTGGCAGTGGTGATTCGTGTTGATTCGATTGTGGGTGGTTGGGCTATGGGTTGCAGGCGGCTGAGGATGCATTGCAGGTTCAGATGATGGTTCAATTGGTGATGAATTGGTGGTGTTCCAGTGGTTGGGTATCGATGTTTTCTTGAGGTTGGGTGGAGATGAATTTAGAGGTTGGCCGCGACTGTGGAGCCTTGGCAGTGGACTGGTGGTGATGTTTCGGAGGTGATGAAGTTTTCTGTGTGTGTGATTGTTGCATATTGGTTTTGGGGTCTCGGCTATGGCAGTAGTAACCCTTTGTGACTGTGAGGCTTGGTGGTGGGTTGATATTTCAGATCGGATTGGGAGTGATGGATGTGGTTGCCGTGAAGGAGGTATATATACTGTGTATTGATTGTCTTCAAAATGGTAAGCTAGAGTGGGGGGAAGAATTGAGGGAGCTGGGGAAGGAATTAAAGAATTGAAGAGTGATCATGGGGGAAGAAAAAAAAAAAGGAAGTTGTAATTTGTGTGTGTGCTGGTCGTGAATGGTGAGGGAGATATACACGTGTTGTTGGGGCTCAATTTGGTAGGTTAGGGCAGCATATGATTTGGGGAAAGATTGAAGGGATTTAAAAAAATATGCATGGAAGGCATGAGGTGATGTGGGGATGATGACTGAAATTTTGGGATTGAGGTTATTTCATTCTTGGCTATGGTTCTGAATGTGGTTGTAAATGAGGCTTGGTGGATTCATAAATGGAGGTTTGTGGTGGAGGATTAGGTGGAAAATGAAATGGAAAGTGGTGTAAAGTATGGTGATTGATGATGATGAAATGGGTGGGAAAAGAAGAAAACGTGGGATGCAATTAGGTTGAATGGCTAATTGTGAGGGATTGGGTAGAGATAATGGGGAAAATGTACTTGAATATGAAAGTAGAAGTTGGGGAGGAAATTTTGGAATTAAAATGAATGTGAATTGGGGATAAAAATCTGAGAACGAATTTAAATTGGAGATAAAATATTTTGGATTTAAAATAATTTGAATTCCATAAATTGAAAATTGAATTTTAAAATAAATAATGGACTTGGACATAAAATCAAATAATTTGGATAATCTATTAAAAGTTGAAATCTGGACTTAAGAATAAATACTGAAAATGATTCACTTTAATTTAACTGAAATTTGATTAAGATGAATTTAAAATAAGATTTTACCTCGTTGGCTAGACTATCACGTTTTTAAAATAATTGGACAAGTTCGTAGCGACACATTTTTAAAATAATTATTTATTTAAATAAGTCATGGAAAATTCTCGGTCGCTACAGTCAAGATTGGACCTAAGACAGTTGACTGTGTGTTCATTGGTTATGCACAAAATAGTAGTGCATATAGGTTTCTTGTGCATTATTCGAATGTACCTGATATTCATCCGAACACGATCATGGAGTCTAGGAATGCACAATTCTTTGAGAATATATTTCCTTGTAAATCTCCTAAACAGTTAACTCCTATTAAACGGACTATCGAATCTTCTACTTCTGGCTGCAATAAAGATCCAGTTGAATAAGGTGAGGATGAGCCTAGACGGAGTAAAAGGACCAAAACTTCTAAGACTTTTGGCCCTGACTTTCTCACATATTTGATGGAAAATGATCCTCAAAGCTATAAAGAAGCTATATCTTCTCCCGATGGTCATCTGTGGAAAGAAGCCATCAAAAGTGAAATAGATTCTATCCTACAGAATCATACCTGGAAATTGGTAGATCTTCCACCGGGCTGTAAGCCTTTAGGCTACAAGTGGAACTTCAAGAAGAAGATGAAAGCGGATGGATCCGTTGATAAATATAAAGCTCGGCTAGTAATCAAAGGTTATAAGCAAAAAGAAGACTTAGATTACTTTGATACTTATTCTCCTGTGAATAGAATAACTTCTATCCGGATGATAATTACTATTGCAGCCTTGCGAAATCTTGAAGTACATCAGATGGATGTAAAAACAGCTTTCCTAAATGGAGATTTGAATGAAGAAATCTACATGGAGCAACCAGAGGGGTTTTCGACTCCAGGTCAAGAAAGGAAAGTCTGTAGACTAGTTAAATCACTTTATGGGCTAAAGCAAGCGCCGAAGCAATGGCATGAGAAGTTTGATAATGCTATGCTTTCTAGTGGTTTTAGAATCAACGAGTGCGACAAGTGTGTATATGTTAAGGATACTAATGATGGATATGTCATACTGTGTCTGTATGTCGATGACATGCTCATTGTTGGCAGCTCTGATAAGATTATCAAAGCCACTAAGAATATGTTAAACTCAAAGTTTGACATGAAAGATATGGGTCTCGCGGATGTCATTTTGGGAGTAAAAATTACTCGAACTCCGAATGGACTTGTGTTATCTCAATCTCATTATATTGATAAGATACTAGACAAGTTCAACAAGTCAGATACTACTGTGGCCAGGACTCCAGTGGATTTGAGTCTCCATTTATCCAAGAATACTGGTGACTGCGTGTCACAGTTAGAATATTCTCGGATAATAGGGAGTTTAATGTATTTAATGACTTGTACGAGACCGGACATAACATACTCAGTTAGTAGACTGAGTCGCTACATGAGTAACCCAGGTGCTATCCACTGGAAAGCTATTTTCAGGGTGTTACATTATTTGAGGTACACTCGTGATTTTAGACTGCATTATTCTAGATACCCTGCAGTAATAGAAAGGTATGCTGATACAAATTGGATATCAGATATGTCTGACTCCAAGTCTACTAGTGGATATGTCTTCACTCTTGGTGGTGCAGCTGTCTCTTGGAAATCGTCCAAACAAACTTGCATCAAAAGATCTACAATGGAATCAGAATTTATCGCGTTGGATAAAGCAGCTGAGGAAGCAGAGTGGCTTCGACAGTTTGTTGAGGATATTCCAAGATGGTCAAAGCCTGTGCCTGCAATTTGTGTTTATTGCGATAACCAATCAGCAATTGGCAGGGCACAGAGCAATATGTATAATGGTAAGTCTCGACATATTCGAAGATGACATAATACCATTCGACAACTACTCTCACAAGGTATTATCACTTTGGACTATGTGAAGTCAAAGGGTAATATTGCGGATCCGCTAACCAAAGGGTTGACTCGTGAGCTAGTTGTCAAAGCATCGAGGGGAATGGGCTTGCGGCCTATGACGTTGAAAGGTGTCTTGGTGGAAACCTAACCTAGCTGAATGGAGATCCCATGATCTAGGTTCAAAGGGACAACTAAACCATGTATATCTGTGTAAATCACTGAGAAGGTTATCCTTCTGCTCATTCCTATGGTGCTCACAGTGATTAAAAGATGTAGGTTAAGCTATGCTTTTAATGACTCTTAAGCGTGGTGGTGAAACGTTGAATTAAGAGGTCACCTATGTTAGTGTGAAGTGGGGCCGCTTCTATAAGGATTGGGAAGGCTACATCCTTGAACAAACACTTGCAGAACCAGGCGACGTGTTCATGGCCAAAACGAACACAACTTTGAGAACTACGCTGTGTCTAGAATAATCCTGTGTGAGGTCTAATTTCTTGGTTTACACAAATGGCGAAACAGGTTAAGGCATCAGATCCACTGGTTTGCTAGTAATACCCGATAGGTTTCACAAGGGAAGGTTCAAAGCTAAACGCTATCTATCCTATGCAGGATTGATTCATCTTACTCTCTCTTTCTCTTTGAGACTTTGATTTCCGCATATTTTCATTCATGTGGGGGATTGTTGGAAATGAATGAAAATCAGTTTCAAATGATAAAAACCAGCCATCAATTTCATCCGTTTTTTCCCCATTTCTTCAGTTTTTTCAAATTATGATTAAATGGAAATTAAGCTGCAGTTTTTCAGAATTTAAATTTCAGCAGTTTCAAAATTGAATGGATATAAAATTGCTTGATGATTTTAACCTATAAATAGTACCCATTCTCGGCTGGAAGGAAGACACAGACACCATAGAAAAACAAAAAGAATTTTCCTGCTTCCTCTTTTCAGCAGCCTATATCTTTTCTTTCTTCATTCCTTGCCAAAGGTCTTCGAGAGATAGACACACTAGTTCGACAGGCGGTGAGCGTAGTGCAACATAAACCGACAACCGATTGTATCCTGGGAATCGAACACCGATCAAAACCTCGTGCACCCCGGTGAGGCGGCGAATTTGATTTAAGGAAACCGTGTAAACACGGGCCTTCGGTTTGATTTATTTATTTGATTCTCTAAAAATTTTACCCAACAAGAGAGAGAGAGATTGTAGAAAATAATGTAGGAAAAAATATTTAAATTTTACCACATCTACTAATTTCTAATCACATTCTCTATAATAATGAATAACATCATTTATTTATGAAATAGCTGCCAGTTATAATAGTCAGATTTCAATTCAATCAAGATAAGCATGTATATATATATATATATATATATATAAAATGTATTACACCAATTAAACTATAAAGGAAATCATCCTATATATATATATATGTATATATGTATGTATGTATTAATTGAAAGAAATAAATAAATTACATAAAGTGCCCAAGTGGTGAAAATGTGGAATTTATGTGCGAAATCGGTGGTTCGATTCACATTCTACGCGAATATTTAAATAATCTTTGATTGGGCCTTGGGCTTCTTTGATTTAAATAAATATTTTTATTATTTATTTTTTAATCATTTTCAAATTAATTAAATAAATCATTATTATTTCTGACGGTTGAGGCAGTTTCTTGTGTTTTAATTGTAGCCCTTGTTTGATTTTCATTAAAATTTTCTCTTTTTTCTACAGTATTCAATCTCAACCATCCATTGAAAGTTAAGCTCACAATATTTGACTTTTCAACCAAATTTCAACAATCTATTCTCCTAAAAATCGCTATTCATTTCAAAAATTCTCTAATACCACACAGTACTAATAATAAAATCCACAAAGTTTTATTTTTATTTTTTCAATTCTTGTGGAATTTATAGGTATATTCTTCACTATAAATACAAGTTTTTTTTTTTTTTTTTCAAATACAGAGAACAAAATTCCTCAAAAAATTTGTTTCTCCTTCTTCTTCTTCTTCTATTATTTTATACATTATTCTAGAGTAATCATAAGAGTTCTGAAAATCACTTGTAATTTCTGCGCATAGTGATTTGATCGTTGTATCCTGAGAGTAATTATCCAAAGACGTCGCAGTAATTTACGGGGGATAGTTTCACTTTAGGATATCGTGCTGTCACGAGTTTTGATCGATAAATTTTTCTTTTCTGCAATTTTATTATTCTAAAAAAATGTGCCTGCAACTAGTTTTCTCCAACAATCTAAAGTGAAATTGGTTATAATTAGTTGCCATGGTTGCAGTAGATGTTCTTCTGCCTAAATTATTCTAAAAAGCCTGATTTATTTAATGGGAAAATTTTTAAGAGATGGCAAATGAAATTACAATTTTATTTTACAACTCTTAAAGTTGTTGATGCCATTAAATTTGAAAAACCTATTGCTGCAATTAAAGATAATCCTACCAACGAGGAAACTGAAGTCTTAACTGCTTGGGAACATAAATATTATATTTTTAGAAATTATATCTTGAATTGTTTGTCATTAGATTTACATGATATTTATTGGTGGTGTAAATCTACTAAATAATTATGGGATTCATTAGAAAAGAAGTATGCTATTGAAGATACTGGAAATAAAAAATTTGTTGTAAGAAAATCTATTGATTTTAAAATTGATGACATTAAAACTGTTGTTAGTCAAGTTGAAGAATTAAATATTATAATTCATGAGATTCTTGCTGAAGGATATAAAATCTGTGAGGGTTTTCAATTGTCTGCTATTATTCAAAAATTACCACCTACTTGGAAAGGGTATAAAAATAGTTTGAAGCATAAGAGAAAAGAAATGAAATTAGGGGATCTGATTGTCAAGATGAGGATTGAGGAAGACAATAGGATGACATAACGTAGAGAGAAACCAGACATGGGTGTCAAAGCTAATCTTATTGAGGGAAATTCTAGTGGTAAGAATTTTGTTGGAAATTCTTCAAAGACTCAGAACTTTAGAGATAAAAACAAGGGAAAGAAACTCATTGGGAAAAACAATCGATCTAAACCCCAATTCAAAATAAAACTATTGGTGATTGTTTTGTTTGTGGTAAAACGGGTCACTATGCAAAAGATTACAGAAATAGGAAAGGAAAAGTTGTGAAGAATCAGGCACACGCAGTAGAGGAAGGAAACTTCTCTACTATGGTGACAGAAGTTAATCTAATAAACAACATGACAGACTGGTGGGTAGATTTTGGAACTACCAAGCATATTTGCTGCACGAGAGGTGCATTTTCTTCATTCACTCCTATTAGTGATGGAGAATGTCTGTTCATGAAAAATGCTTCCTCCTCCAAAGTCGAGGGAAAAGGAACTGTGATGCTTAGATTTACTTCTGGCAACATACTTAGTTTGAAGGATGTTCTTTATGTACCTGATATTAGCAAAAATCTTGTGTCTAGTTTTATGCTAGTTAAAAAGGGGTTAAAGATTGTACTCCAAAGTGGTAAAGTTGCACTATCTAAAGGTGGTTCTTTTGTTGGGAAAGGGTATACTGATGAGAGTCAGTTTAAACTCAATGTTTCTGTGATTAATAATAAAGCATCTACTTCTTCTATTTACTTGGTGGATTTTTATGATATATGGGATGCTAGACTTGGACACGTTAATATGTCTTCTATTAAAAAATTGATGAGTCTGGGAAATATTCCAAAGATTGATAATTTTCCAAATACTAAATGTGAAGCATGTGTTGAATCTAAGTATGCTAGAAATGTATTTCCTAAAGTTGATAGAACTACTTCATTACTAAATTTAATACATTTTGATCTTTGTGATTTAAAAGGAAATGTTACTCATGGTTTATGATTTGTGATAGAGAAATAAGTGGCGACATATAATATTTGTCATTTGTACCTGATTAATTTGACAATTTGTAACCGAAAAATAAATTGTGACTTATAAATTTGTAATTGTGACTGAATAAGTCGTAACCTGTAAATTTTTAATTTGTGACCCAAAAATAAGTCGTAGCCAAATATTTGTGACTGAGAAATTAGTTATGAGCCATATTTGTGACCAAGGAATAAGCCGTGAGCTTTAATATTTGTGATTTGTGACCAAATAATAATTTGTGACCAAAAAAAATCATCGAACTTCATTTTTGTTTCCTTCAAAACACAAGCTTAACAATTATAAAAAAACTCGCAATTATTTGTATTTAACAAATAAAGTTATACTTCTATTTAAAAAATGAAATAGTTAAAATAATAATTGTAAAAATCTCACAATTATCATGATACATCAACCTAACAACATCGGAGATCAAAATATTTTACCGAAGATCTTATACCTTATAATCTTTACACACATATTAAAATTAGTAATGATTAAAAAATATTAATATCATTCTTGACCGTAATATTAGTATTTTTTAATATTATTAACTAAAGAGAAATCATAGTATCGATTCTTCAATATTAGCCTCTGTTCAGTAATTTTATCTATAAACATATTTACAAACAACTCATTTTCCAACCCACTTTTTATCTAAACATATTTTGTCAATATCACTTTTGAATCGCACATTCTACATCGAAAACAACAATATATTTTTGTTTGTATACAAAAACATAGCAATGAAACGGGCCTAATTTGTTAAAATGATTAATAATATTATATATAATATATAATTCATAAAAATCATTTATTTATTAAAGATAACAAATTATTTAATTATTAATAATCAAAACATAATTTGAATACTTATAGCTACACATATGATTTATCTATATCTATATCTATTATCTATTGTTACTTTACTACCTATAAAAGTCCTTTAAAGGGAGACACTTTTTTTTTATTGTTATATCTTTACAAATTTCATGAAATTCCCAATTCACCCTTAATTGTGAATAATGTACCAAAAGGCCATTAGTATTAGAAATGTAGCACCGAAGATGCAAAATATTATCTTAACTAATTGTATGTTTTCTAATGATTGTCCAGTGGGAAAAAAAGTAATGTGTTATTCTAGTAGAAACGGGTCACACTAGTACATAATACACGTCGGTTGTAGAGGCGATGTATATGGCATAGACGCGTAAAGTCACGCGTTGGTTGTAAAAACTGACGCCTAAAGTTTGACTTTAGGCATCGGTTATAATATTACAACCGAAGCCTAAAGTAAATTTTTTTTTTTTTATTAACGTTAGGTGTCGGTTGTATTTTTTTTTGGGGGGGGGGGGGGGGGGAGCACCACATTTCTTTCATCTATTCCGCTGCAGATCAATAGAACTTCAATAATTCAAATATTGCAATATATCCATCTACTAACTAAAAATCAACAATACAAAATTAACATCCAAACTAAACTAATAAAAAATTCATTTAAACTAATTAGCAAATAATAAATTCAATCATACACTAACAAAATAAATCAATTAACTAGTTTAAATACCCATTCATATATACAAACAAATCTTGACACGTCCCGCCCCGAGTAACACTAATGGACCCGAAACGAGGCGTGCGCCGATGATGGATACCAACTAAAAGTAGGACCCACCATCAAGGCTACTAAAAACTGCAACTTTAGTTAACTTATATTTAAGAAAATTTTGACATTATCTACTCTACAATATGGATTAACCAACTTGTAATCAATACACAAAATCCCAACAAACTCACTATAATTTCCATCACAATAAAGATAAGCCAATTTCTCAAATTTTCATTATAAAGCCAACATAAACTGTACATATGGATGCAGAATACAAAGTAAGCCCTATATCTATCTACATGTGATGCACAAGTGCAATCCAAAAATGAACATGCATCCCAAAACACTAACTACATGTTCTATGAAATGAGTTATACTAGCTGACACTATCGTGTGGCTCTGACTCAAAATCAAAGGCTCACTCCAAAAGCTGCCCAGAAACTCAACTGCTACATGATAAGAAAATCATGGGAAAATATATGAGTTGATAGCTCAGTGAGTGGAGAATTTCGAAAATAATTATACTTTCTCATTTATACAGTTTTATCGAAAATCAACTTTATAGAATTTAATGATTCACCTAATAACATAGAATCAAAGTCAAAATGTAGGACATTCTCTTAATGATGATAAATATCAATCTCTAGTCAAAAAAATGTCATAGTAATCATCATATCAATAAAATACTGTCATCACAGTCTGTAATCTCTAGGTATGGCCATACCATATCAAATCAACCAAAAATGTACCCTCTGATTAACATCTGTAATCTGGTCATACATGTGTAGCCTGCCTCTCAGGCTAGTCTTAAAGGCCTCTGATAATCAATTCTAGAATACGACCATGACCGCCTCAGTGAACTATATCATACACGATCGACCGCCTCTGGGTAATATTATACCCGATCAAGACCATTCAGGTGCAGTATAGAATATGGCCAAGGCCACCTCAGTGAACTAGAATAAGCATATAATCACAGGTACTTTTCTAGTCGATTTCAATTTCATATATCCATCTCACATTTCATTTATTCCCATCACAAGTCTTACATTTCTTTCAACATATAATCATTTCACAATCTTTCCAATTCCAAATAAATTTCATATTCTCATAATATTTCACAATAATCACATAACTAGACATATAAATCACATAATCACGTTTTACGTAATTATATAAGCAATTTCTCAATATTTTAAAATAATTAAATTTTTCCACTCACAGTCTATGTACTTGCAAACTAATTCGGTTAGTAAGCTATCACAACCGATTCGTTACCGCTTGAAATTGATATAATATCTAAATTAACAAATAACCATATCAACTACCTCAATAATTGAAAAAGAAAATAATAAAATATAATATTTTCATTTTTAGGCAAATTCCCTTTTGATAAAAATTAAATTTAAGCTAATAACCGAACAACCCTAAATTTGACAAAACTTCGAAATAAATAGCTATCACTTACCTTTCAAAATCAACAAATAAAAGCTTAATAGTATAAACCACGTTGTTGACTGTGCCCTCTCCTTTTTTTTTCTCTCTTTCTCTTTCTTTCTTTTTTTTTTCTTCTCCCTAATTTTTTTTTCTCTGTCCCGACTTCTCTATCTATCTGTTTGCTCTGTATGTTGGAACGTGTGTGTGTGTAATGAAATTGAAGAAGTAGATATATGTGTAAGATTCCACCACCTGATTTTGCAAACTTTGTCTTTTCCCTTTTTTTTTTTTATAAAAAAAGTATGACACTATTGACTTGTCAACCCTTTGAACTTCGTTATTACAAAACTCACCTCCTTCAAAGAATTTTGTCCTCGAAATTCAATCTGCTAAGAACCAAAGAGATGAGGATACTAAGAATGCATCTGATCTCACTTTCCCATGTTGCCTCTTCTATCGCATGATTCCTCCAAATAACTTTAACTAATGAAAGTCTTACGTCGCAACACTTGTTCCTTTCTGTCCAATATATGAATTGGTTCCTCATCATAAGTCAGATTCTCTTTTAGTTCCACTGGTTGTGATTCCAAAACATGAGATGGATCTGGAATATACTTACGAAGCATAGAAACATGAAACACATCGTGAATCCTGGACAACTCGGTAGGAAAATCTAATCGATAAGCAACTAGACCAAGACGCTCTATATTCTCATAAGGGCCAATATATCGAGGACTCAACTTCCCTCACCTACCAAATCTGATAACACCATTCCAGGGCGATAATCGCTAGAACGCTCTATCCCCAACTTCAAATTCAAGATTTCTTCTTCGTTTATCAGCATAGTTCTTCTGCCTGTCTTGAGTTGTCTTCAGCTTTTCTTTGATTATATTTACTTTCTCAGAAGTAATCTGAATAAATTCTGGACCCAACAATTTTCTCTTGCCAACTTCATCCCAACAAACTGGAGTTCTTCATCTTCTACCATGCAATGCTTCAAAAGGAGCCATTTCTATACTCGAGTGATAACTATTATTATAAGCAAACTCCATTAAAGATAAATTAGTATCCCAGTTCCCTTTAAACTATAGCACACAAGATTGCAACATATCTTCCAAAGTCTGTATAGTTCTTTCTGATTGACCATTTGTTTGGGGATGAAAAGTTGTACTGAAATGGAGCTTAGTACCCATAGCTTTCTCCAAACTTGGCCAAAATCTAGAAGTAAAACGAGAATCTCTATCCCAAACAATAGATACTGGTGCTCCATATAAGTTGATAACCTCATCAACATATATTTTTGCTAATCTGTCTAGTGAGTAAGTAACTTTGATAGGCACAAATATAGCAGTCTTCGTTAATTTGTCAACAATGATCCAAATACCGTCACGACCACTCTGTGTATGAGGAAGTCCAAATAAGAAATCCATAGTGATATGTCCCCATTTCCATTTAGGAGTAGGCAAGATCTGTAATAACCCTGCTATTTTCTGATGATCTGGCTTTACCTGTTGACAAATAAGACATTTGGACACAAATTCAGCTATTTCTCTTTTCATTCCATGCCACCAATAATGTTCTTTGAGTAAGCGATACATTTTAATACTACTAGGATGCATTGCATAAGCTGAACTATGTGCTTCTTCTAGGATCTCTCTCTTTAACTTTGAATCATCAGGAACACATAATCTTTTTTCCAATAACCAAAGCTCCATTACCTCGAATGGTATAATCTGTATGCTTACCATTATTAACTTTCTCCTTCAATTTATTTAATACTAAATCTTGAGTCTGAGCTTCGATAACTGTGTCAATCAAGGAAGGTCTTACTTGGAAATTAGCAAATAATGCTCCCAACCTGGTCACTGACAACTAAACATGTGAATTTCTGAACTCACCAAACAAAGAAGAACAAACTGCATTGGTCTGTGTCATAGAACTAGATGTCTTTCTACTGAGAGCATCAGCAACTACACTGGCTTTCCCCAGATGATAATCAATCTTGCAGTCGTAATCTTTTATCAACTCTAACCATCTTCTTTGCCTTAAGTTCAATTCCTTCTGATCGAAAATGTATTTCAAGCTCTTATGATCTGTAAATGTCTTACATCTCTATCCATACAAGTAATGCTTCTAAATCTTCAATGCTAAAACAACTGAGGCAAGCTCTAAGTCATGTGTAGGATAATTCAATTCATGCTTCTTCAACTGTCTAGAAGCATAGGCTATGACCTTACCATTTCGCATCAAAACACAGCCAAGGCCCTGACGTGAAGCATCGCTATTGATGAGATTCGAAGTGTGGAAGAAACGTCGAAAAGTTCCAAACTCAGGTTGTGGTTGGATGGATGAATCATGACCCGATATTCACAACGCGATGGCTTGACGATGCGGAAGAAAGAACCACGACTTTCGAAACGCCACAAGGATTTGCCCAATCTCCTTGATGAGTTTCTGGTTTTGAACGCCACAAATACTCTCACGAATATTTGATAAGTTCGATTGTCGAATGCCACAAGAATCACTCTTGATAAGTTCTAAACTTATAGGAAATCCACCTATAAAATTATTGAATCACTCAATAAACTGTTTATTCAAATTCAAAGTCTAATTTTATAATGAATCGAAAAAGCGTATAAATAAGCAAACAAAAACCTATTAACCCTAACTGGCTCAAAATAGAATTCTAATTAAAGTAAAATACTAAAATAACTAAATAAAAGAAAAGGAATTAAAAATCTGCAAAATATGGAAAATCCCGAAAATCTGATCCGCCGCACCTTTACGGCCGTGAAGAATCCAATTACGGCAGTAAATGATTCTCTGATCCAAAATTGATATCGCATGTTACGTCCGTGATTGAAATTATTACAACTGTAAGATTTCTTTCCTATGAATGTTACAGCCGTGACAGTTTGTTTACGGCCGTAAGTGTAAAATTGAAATCTCGCATCTTAACCAGTAACTTGATTACAGTCGTGACCTTCTGGGCTAATGGCCGTAAGGATCAAACTGGTCCTTTTTGCTCCGATTTGCAATTAACTATGTTTTGGCTTGAATTACTTGAATTTTTCCGTCAAGCCTGCTATGACTCCGATTGTCTAGGGTCCGGAACACATCGTACCCTCCTTCTTTAGGATGATTCGTCCCGAATCATAGCTTTGTTCCTGTTGTTTCACTTCACCTCCTGGATCAAACGGAAAATTATTGCTTCCATGCCAGAGGGATGACCAATAGTATCCTGTAACTTGGGTTACATGAATGGATTGAAGTAGAAACTCCTGTGGGCATTGGTGGTGTTGTCCAAATTTTCAAGCACATTTAACCTACAAGACAAAATTAAATAAAGCGGGGAGGGAAATGTTAGGTTCATGAGGTACAAGGTATGGATCCTTGTATTCATGAATTATCACCGTCAATTCCACCTTTTGAACCACGAGGCCCTTCTCTTCACCTCGTTCTTCTTTTGCAACTTCTTGCTTACCCCCCTCTATCTCTTTTCTCTCAAGCTTGGATACTTCCTCTAACTCAAGATTTTCTAGCTCATCCACCTCTTCAATTTTTTTTTCTTTCAAATTCAACCACATCTTCTACCTCCACATTCGTATCACCATGTTCACACACTACCTCATCACTATCCAAATGTGGATCTACCAATTCAAAACCCAAATTTTGAACTTCTACCCTAACTTTCATTTCATTCCTCTTATCATCAACAATTTCATTCCTAATCAATTCCTCCCTTCCCAACTCCACCTTTTCCTCATCAAATTTTGGAGTTTGTTTATTTTTTTTTTTTAATTTCAATTCTCCCTCCTTCTTATCAATATCCTTACCCCCACGACGCCTCCTATTACACCACCTTTCACTCTCCTTCCTTACCATTCGTGAATCTTCTAGTGCATCCTCTAATGTCAACCCATATAGTACGCATGTTTTCTCTTTCTTAAGAAATTAGTATATGTGCATACTCTCATAAACAGCCTCCCTCCTACGTCTCCATGGTTTTCCCAATAAAATATGATAAGATTTTAATGGCACTACATCACACCATACATCCTCACTATACCATCCCTGGGTGATAGGCACTAGAAATTGTTTGGTTACTTTGAAATTCCCAACCTCCCTCATCCACATCATCTTATAAGGTTTATAGTGTGGTTCTAGGGGTAATCCTAATTTTTCAACCACGGTGCTACTAACGAAATTAGTAAAGCACTTTCCATCAATCGCCAAACTGCAGCTCTTATGATCCATATAACATCTAGTTTGTAATAAAGAGCCCGGATCATAATCCATTCCTTTGTGGCGTTTCAACAATTCAAGAATGAAGAGGATTTAGACATCAAACAACAAGAACGAATTTTAATGTTGACTTGGAAGGAAACGAATATCAAGAATTTAAGAAAATTCAAGAAAGTGGTTCCTGAATCTTGGAATAACTTTTTTTTTTTTTTAATGAATTTTCGGATTAAATAAATAAAAATAAAAAATAAATAAATAAATTTTTTTATAAATCCGAGAAATTCAATACGAACGCAATAAAACAAACGAGACTTAATTTGGACGAAAAATGAATAAAAAAACACTTTTGAATTTTTCTTGGATTTTAACATGGATCAAAACTAGAAAAATTATGACTGACACGAAGAATACGAAAAATTGAAAACAAAGACTCAACAACAAGATATGGATAATTCTTATGGCAGACTCGATGATAAACATAAGAATTAAACTGGATAGAATAAAAAACCTGAATTCAGAGTCCAGCTCTGATACCAGATGATGAGATCCCAATCGGGGAATCTAGTCAAACACGCGAAAATAACACAATTAAAACTTAGGAAAGATCTAGGACATATTAAACGTGAAAATAAACAAGACACAAGGAAATAAATAATGGAATTAAAGATAGATCGATGATAAAACCTTGACCTGACAATCACGACGCAATTAATGACGATGCGGATTGAAGAACCAAGATTGGTGAACGCCACAAGGGTTGTCAATTCCTTGATAAGTTCGTTGGGTGAACGCCACAAAGAACGAATCTTTGATAAGTTCAAGAAAAAAGGGAAAAAAACTCAACCTTTCAATTTAGAGAATCCTCTCTCAAATAATATTAATCTCAAAACTGTATTGTCTTTTACAATCATGAAAAAGGAATATAAATAAGAAAATTAACCTAGCCGCTAATTGGGTTCAAAACAGAATCCTAATTAGACTAAAATACTAAAATAGGAAAATAACTTAAAAACGGAAAAATAATAAAAAAACGCGAAAATCCGGAAGATCAGATTTACGGCCGAGATGAACTCATTTACGGCCGTAAATGACTTTCTGCATAAGACTTACGGCCGTGACCATATTTCTTACGATCGTAACTATGAAATTCTGTAATTCTTCATTTAAACCCAAGGCGGAGTTACGGCCGTGAGGATTATTCTTTATGGCTGTAATGAAGGTTCTGCTCAAATTTGCGATAACTGTGTTACGGTCGTAACTTCCACTCTTACAGCCGTAAGATGACTTCTGCACCTTTTTTTCTCTGAACTTCAATTCCTTGATTCGGCTTGATCCGTCCTTCTTCTTAGCTCGACCCCAACATGGAACTTGCTCTGTTTTGCACGTAAATCTCAGTCATATTTCCGATGGCTCGACTTCGCCCTTCGATGCCTGGTCTGGATCATATCAACTATATATTATAAATTCTTCTCCTGGAGATGGAAGAGTGAGAATTGAAGCTGAAATTAGTCGATTGGATTCTTCAATTCTAGAAAACTCTTTTCACATTCTTCAGTCCATACAAATTTAACATTCTTTTTAGTCAAACTAGTCAAAGGAAGAGCAAGTTTAGAAAATCCCTCCACAAAACGAGTGTAATAACTTGCTAATCCGAGAAAACTCCGTATTTCTGTCACACTGGAAGGTCTTTCCTATTGCACAACCGCTTCTGTTTTTTGTGGGTCTACATATATTCCCTCAGCTGATATGACATGTCCTGAAAATACCACTCTGTCGAGCCAAAATTCACATTTGCTGAATTTAGCATATAACTTCTTGTCCCTCAAGGTTTGCAAAATGACTCTGAGATGTTCTATGTGCTCATCATGATCTCGAGAATACACCAATATGTCATCAATGAATACAATCACAAATCTGTCTAAGTATGGGTGAAAAACTCTGTTCATCATATCCATGAATGCTGCTGGAGCATTGGTCAACCCGAACGGCATCACAAGAAATTCATAATGGCCATATCTTGTTCTAAAAGCAGTCTTTGGTACATCACTATCTCTAATTTTTAGTTGGTGATATCCAGAACGCAAATCAATCTTTGAAAATATTGTAGCACCCCGAAGCTGATCAAACTGATCATCAATACGTGGCAAAGGATATTTATTGCGGATTGTCACCTTGTTCAACTGTCGGTAATCAATACATAACCGCATAGTACCATCTTTCTTCTTCACGAATAAAACTGGTGCTCCCCATGGAGATACACTAGGTCTGATAAAACCCTTGCCGACCAATTCTTGCAATTGAACTTTCAATTCTTTTAGTCCTGCTAGAGCCATTCTGTATGGTGCCCATGAAATAACTGTAGTTCCAGGAATCAAATCCATAGTAAATTCAATATCCTTGTCTGGTGGTAAACTTGGCAATTCTTCTGGAAATACATCAGGAAATTCTCGGACCACTGGAATGTCTTCAAGTTTTGTTTTTTGTATCAATAACATGAGCTAAATATGCATAACAACCCTTGTTGAGCCATCTTCTAGAGGCAATAGTAGAAATGACACAACATGGTAAAATTATGCGTTGTCCACTAAATATAACTTCAGGCTGTCCTGATTGTCCAAACACAACTTCTTTTCGGCAGCAATTAACTGAAGCATGATTTGCAGATAAAAAGTCCATACCCAGAATAATATCAAAATCAAGTATGCCAAGAGGTATCAAATTTTCCTTCAACTCATGTTGATTCACTTTAATCTCACAATCTCGATATACACTATCAGCCAAAAGTGATTCTTCTACTGGGGTAGCAACTACCAAACAACTATTTAAAAGTTCTGGCTTTTGGCTTGCATATATAGCAAGTGAAAATGAAATAAAAGAACACATGGATCCAGGATCAATCAATATACGAGCATCTCAATCAAAGATAGATAACATATCCATAATAACATCTGGTGACTCCTCTGCCGCTTGCTGAGTTATATAAAAAACTTTTCCCTGGGTCTTCAGTCTTCCTGCTTGGCCTTTTGGTTTAGCACCGCTACTACCCACTACATTGGACTGGACCCCGCTATTTGTGTCTGCTTTATTGTCAAAAGTATTTCTTTGGACTTGACTCTGTCTTGTACCACCAACACTTTGCTGTGGAAACATCCTCTGTGACATGCCACTTTCTTGTAATAAGACAGGACAATTCTTTCTAATATGTCCTCCTTGACCACAATGATAACAAACACTAATTCCCTGGAATTTTAAGCACTCACCAAGATGAGATCTTCCGCATAACTGGCATTGAGGAAATCTAGCACTACTGGAACTCTGATCTTGTCTGAAAGTGAATGGTCTCTGGAAATAACCTTGAGTATGAGGATGACTGGAGATAGGTTGTTGTACAGTACTGTGGCTAAATCTGGAACCCTGACTTCCTCTTGATTTAGGTTTGAATTGGCCTGAAGTGGACACACCTGGTAAAAATCCTCTGCTATCCCTCTAAGGTGGTCTATAGGTAGAAGTGCCTGACCATGTATGTCTGCCACTTGTTCTGAAATGTGTCTGCTCTTTTCTAGTTGATCTCTCTGAAATGCTCTTCTCTACTCTCAAGGCTGATTCTACTAATTTCCCAAATTCATTCCAACCAGAGGCTGTCACTGCTGATCTGATATCTTCTTTTAGTCCATTTTCAAAACTTCTGCATTTGTCAATTTCATTGCTAACCAGAACTTTTGCATACTTTGAAAGCTCAATAAATGTCACCTGATATTCAGCAACAATCATGTGCCCCTATACCAACTTCAAGCATTCTTCCTGCTTTGCATCATTAAAAGCACGTTGATAATAAACATCGTAGAAGACACCTTTGAAATCTTCCCAAGTGATAATAGAAGGATCCCGATATGTGTTGCGTACTGGCTGCCACCAATCATAAGCCCCCTCTTCTAACAAGAAAGTAGCCAGGCACAATTTTCGATCATGTGGACAACCCATAACATCGAAAACTCTTTCCACTTTGATTATCTATGTCTGAGCAACAGTAGGATCAGTTGTGCCTGTAAACACTTTAGCCCCTAATTTTGTTGCTCTCTCAATACTAAAATTTTTGTCTATACCCCTCATAGCTGTGACAACAGCAGTAGCAATCCTTTCAACATCAATGGGATCATTTCCCGCTACATTTCCTTGTCCCAAATGTTCAAATGGCTGATGAACATATTTTTCTATCCTTTCAGGCTCTCTAGGGTCATCTCTTGGCTGATGAATATATTCTTCTACCCTTTCAATAACAATATGATCATTTTCAACTACATTCTATCATTGACCAACAGGGGGTGGACATTCTAATGGCTGATGGACTGACTCTTCCACTCTCTCAGCCTCTCCAATATTACCTTTATCAGAAGCATTGTGATTCTGGGGCAATATATCTTAGAGCCTTCAAGTTCTGCCACCACGAACCACGACTCACCTATATGCATGTTATGCAAAATATCAGAATGTGTGTACAATGCAAGCATATGGACTAAAAACCGTGCTCTGATACCAAAATGACACGTCCTGCCCCAAGTAACACTAGTGGACCCGAAACGTGACGTGCGCCGATGATGGATACCAACTAAAAGTAAGACCCACTATCAAGGCTACTAAAAACTGCAACTTTAGTTAACTTATATATAAGGAAAACTTTGGCATTATCTCCTCTATAATATGGACTAACCAACCTGTAATCAATACACAAAATCCTAACAAACTCACTATAATTTCCATCACAATAGAGATAAGCCAATTTCTCAAACTTTCATTATAAAGCCAACATAAACTGTACATATGGACGCATAATACAAAGTGAGCCCCATATCTATCTACATGTGATGCACAAGTGCAATTCAAAAATGAACATGCGTCCCAAAACACTAACTACATGTTCTATGAAATGAGTCATACTAGCCGACACTGTCGTGTGCCTCTGACTCCAAAATCAAAGGCTCACTCCAAAAGCTACCCAGAAACTCAACTGCTACCTGATAAGAAAATTGTGGGAAAATATATGAGTTGATAGCTCAGTGAGTGGAGAATATCGAAAATAATTATACTTTCTCACTTATACAATTTTATCGAAAATCAACTTTATAGCATTTAATGAATCACCTAATAACATAGAATCAAAGTAAAAATGTAGGACATTCTCTTAATGATGATAAATATCAATCTCTAGTCAAAACATTGGCATAGTAATCATCATATCAATAAAATACTGTCATCACAGTATGTAATCTCTAGGTATGGCCATATCATATCAAATCAACCAAAAATGTACCCTCTGATTAACATCTGTAATCTGGTCATACATGTATAGACTGCCTCTTAGGCTCGTCTCAAAGACCTCTGATAATTAATTCTAGAATACGGCCATGACCGCCTCAGTGAACTATGTCATACATGGTTGACTGCCTCAGGGTAATATCATACTCGGTCAAGACCACTCAGGTGCAGTATCGAATACGGGCAAGGCCGCCTCAATGAACTAGAATAAGCATATAATCACAGGTATTTTTCTGGCCGATTTCAATTTCATATATCCATCTCACATTTCATTGATTTCCATCACAAGTCTTACATTTCTTTCAACATATAATCATTTCACAAACTTTCCAATTCCAAATAAATCTCCTATTCTCATAATATTTCACAATAATCACATAATTAGACATATAAATCACATAATCACGTTTTACGTAATTATATAAGCAATTTATCAATATTTTAAAATAATTAAATTTTTCCACTCACAGTCTATGTACTTGCAAACTAATTCGGCTGGTAAGCTGTCCCAACCGATTCGTTACCACCTGAAATTGATATAATATCTAAATTAACAAATAACCATATCAACTACCTCAATAATTGAAAAAGAAAATAATAAAATATAATATTTTCATTTTTAGGCAAATTCCCTTTTGATAAAAATTAAATTTAAGCTAATAATCTAACAACCCTAAATTTGACAAAACTTTGAAATAAATAGCTATCACTTAAAATCAATAAATAAAGGGTTAATAGTATAAACCACGTTGTCGACTGCGCCCTCTCCTTTTCTTTTTTCTTTTTTTCTCTTTCTCTCTCTCTCTCTTTTTCCTTATCCCCCTTTTTTTCTCTCTGTCCCGAATTCTCCATCTATCTGTTTGCTCTGTATGTTGGAACATTTGTGTGTGTAATGAAATGGAAGAAGTAGATATATGTGTAAGATTCCACGGCCTGATTTTGAAAACATTGTCTTTTTTTTTTTTTTTTAAAGTATGACTATTGACTTGTCAACCCTTTGAACTTGGTCATTACACATCTATAATATAAATACCCGTATATATACAAAATTAACTAAATATATTAATTAACACACATACACAGAGAAAATATATAAACATATATACATTTATATACATTATATATAATACATATATTTGCATATTATTTACATACATTATACATACATATTATTACATATATTTATATACATTATATATATATATATAGATACAAACACATGTATATAAAGAGGAAGGTAGGTCTCTTACGAGATTGGAGGGAGGAGGTCGTGGGGCAGTGGAGGTGGTGGAGGCGCGCGACGGTGGTGGAGGTGCTAGTCCGGTGGTTCGGGTGAGAGAAAGAGATAAAGAGAGGGGAGGAATGTGGTGGTGAGCGTTGCCAGGGAAATGGAGAAATGGTGGTGGTGGCGACGACGGCGTAGTGCGGTGGTTCGGGTGAGAGAGAGATAAAGAGAGAGGCAAGAAGAGATCGAGTAGTGAGAAAATAGAGATGGTCCACGCCTTTTTCTTGAAGAACCGACGCGTAAAACCTAAGAATACGTGTCGATTAACCGACGCGTAAAATCGGAAAATACACGTCGGTTCTTAAAGAACCGATGCGTATTATTTAGCCTTAAACTTTACGCATCGGTTCTTTAATTAGAACCGACGCATATTCTTTGATTATATTTACAAAAATACCACCGTCCTTTTATAGGCATCGATTTTACTAAAAATCGACGTATATTCCTCATTTTTTTGGTCATTTTTGTACTAGTGTCACTGAGCAAATCTCATGGGCTAAAGCCCTTGAGCCCACTGATTTTATGACCAAATTCCATCATTTGGGGCTTCAAAACAATAAGTCAATTATGTAGACGCGAATTAGGGTTTTTCACGCATTTTTATGTTATTTTTTGTTTTTAATTATTTTGTTAGGGCTTTTTTGCCTTTATAGCGGCTATCCTAGTTGTTAGGTCATATTTTTTTATTTATATGTTATTTCTTCATTATAATAATTAGACTTTGATTTTTAAAAAAGATATAGAGTGTTTTTTCAATAGTAAATGTGTGGATTCACTTTACAAATTTGAACTTATCAAGATTAATCATCTTGTGGCGTTCATCCCGAACTTATCAAAGATTAATCATCTTTGTAGCGTTCAAATCGAACTTATCATGGATCTGGACATTCCATGTGGCATTCACAAATCTTGGTTCTTGCTTCCGCATCATAAATTTCTACGTCGTGAAGCTCAGGTCAAGATCCTAATGTCCATCCACAACTTGAATTTGGAACTTCCCGGTGTTCTTCATATTTATTCCGCGAGCATCCCGAACGGGATCACATCATTTGGTATCTGAGCTGGACTATGAATTCAGTTTATTCTATCCTAGTTTGATTTCATGTATTTATCAGAGAGTCCATGTGAGAATCATTCATATCTTGTTTATTGAGTCTTTATTGTCAATTTTTCTTGTTCTTCGTGTTCTTCATATTTCTTGAGTATTTAATTTAATCCTAGAAAGTCATCCAAAAAAATTCAAAAAGTCATTATTATGTTCGTTTCAGGTCCAAATTAATTTTCGTTTGTTCTGCAATATTCCTTGTCGAATTTTTGAGTTCAAAAAATTATTATTTTTTTAATACTGAAAATCCCCCCCCCCCCAAAAAAAAACCAGTTTCTTGAGTTCCTTTAAACATCTTAATACTCCTATCAAATTCTTCTTCCGTTTGATGTCTAGTCTTGATATTATTTGAATTTTTGAATTGCCACATAGTGTGATGGGTTATGATTCGGGTTCCTTGTTCAAAACTAGATGTTATGTGGGTCATAAGGCGTGTAGTTTGACAATTGATGGAGAATGCTTTACTAATTGTGTTAGTAGCACCATGGTTGAAAAATTAGGATTACCCCTAATACCATACTATAAGCCTTATAGGATGACGTGGATGAGAGAGTTTGGGAAGTTCCAAGTGACCAAACAAGTTCCGGTGACAGTCACCAATGGAAAATATAGTAATGAAGTATGGTGTGATGTAGTGCCATTAAAGTCTTGTCATATTTTGTTTGGAAATCCATGGAGACGTAGGAGGGAAGCTGTTTATGATACGAGTATGCACATATACAGATTCCTTAAGAAAGGGAAAACCTGCACACTATATGGGTTGACATTAGAGGAAGTAATACATGTTTCGAGGAAGGTAAAAATGGAGAGTGAAAAGTGGTACAATAGTAGACATCACGGGGATAGGAAAATTGAGGAGGGAGGATTTAAAAATGAATGGAAAGATAAAATTATTAAAGAGGAGGTGAAAAAATTGAAATTAGAAGTAGTTGAACAAACTCCAAAATTTGAGGAGGAAAAGGAGGAGTTGAGTAGCGAAGAGGTGATTGAGAATAAAATTATTGAAGGGGATGTACATGAATTGAAAGTTGAAGTGCTTGAGAATGAAATTTTGAAAGAGTTGGTTGAGTTCAAAAATTTAGAGGAAGTATATAAGAATGTTGATAAAAATGTGAAGTTAGAAAATGTGGTTGGGCTTGAGAGTAAACAAATTGAGCAAGAAGTTATAAAGGAAGAAAGAGGTGAAGAGAAAAGCCTTGTAGTTTCTAAAGAGGAGTTGGAGGTGATGATTCATTATGTCTATAAGGATCCATACCTTATACATTATGAAACTAACATTTCCCACTTAATTTTATTTAAATCTTTTTTGCAGGTTAATTGCACTTGAAAATTTAGGCCATACTACCTATGCCCAAGTGAGTTTCTACTTCAAGTCATTCATATAATCTAAGTTGCAGTTTATTATTGGTTGATCCTTTTACATGGAAGCAAGAATTTTTCTTTTGATCCAAGTGGGATAGTTTTGCATCATGAACAAATCTATGATTCGAGACGAATCATCCTAAAGAAGGAGAGAATGATACAAATCATAGTTGGCTGGAGGAAAAGTTAAATATTCAAGTCAAACAAAGTGCAATTCAGTTAACCATGTCGGAATTGGATGCATAATGTGTTTTTCGAGTAGAAACATGTCACTGAGCAAATCTTATGGGATATAGCCCTTAAACCCACTGATTTTGTTGCCAAATTCCATCATTTTGGACTTTAAAACATTGAGTCAATTACGCAGGCAGGAATTAGGGTTTTCACGTATTTTTATGGTACTTTCGATTTTTTATTATTTTGTTAGGGCTTTCCTATCTCTATAGTGGCTACCCTAGTTGTTAGGTCTTTTTTCTTATTTATATGCTATTTTTTCATTGTAATAGTCAGACTTTGATTTTAAAAAAAAGATATTGAGTGTTTTTCAATAGTAAATGTGTGGATTCTCTTTACAAATTTGAACTTATCAAGATTAATCATCTCTTGGCGTTCAAATCGAACTTATCATGAATTTGGACATTCCTTGTGGCATTCACAAATTTTAGTTTTTGCTTATGCATCGTCAATTTTGCGTCGTGAAGCTCGGGTCAAGATCCTATCGTCCATCCACAACCTGAATTTGGAACTTCCCGGCGTTCTTCATATTTATTCCGCGAGCATCCCGAACGGGATCACATCACCCTTAATTTTGAATAATGTACCAGAAGGCCATTAGTATTAAACATGTAGGACCGAAGATGAAAAATATTATCTTAACTAATTTTATATTTTCTAACTAATGTCCAGCGGAAGAAAAAAAATAATTTGCAGGAAGATACTACCTATGAAAGTCACTTGAAAGGAGAAACTTTTTTTGACTGTTATATCCTTACAAATTTCATGAAATTCCCAATTCACCGTTAATTGTGAATAATCTACCAAAAGGCCATTAGTATTGAATATGAAGGATCAAAGGTGCAAATTATTATCTTAACTAATTGTATATTTTCTAACGACCGTCCAGTGGGAAAAAATAATTTGCAGGAAGATTTTTAGTTCAACATAGTCTCTTCATTTTCAAATCAGTGGTTGTAATTATGCCTCTTTCATCTTCCTTAGAAATTCCATTCGTACATCCTCTTTCCATGATTTTCCATTCTCTCACAACAATAAGCAGAATTCTAAATTTACAGATTTTTAAAAAAGTAGAACAGGAAGAAATGGTTTTGGATTACTTTTTCTTAATTTGCACGAAACATAAAAATTCGACTTCATATTCATACTTAACTATATATACTTATATTTACATATATCATTTACCAAGTCTTTTCACATACTACACAACTTAATTTTGAAGACATCGCTTTTGGGAGCAAATGCGCGATGAACTGAGAAATCGAGCTACAAGAAGCACTGCTTTGAACCATTTCGAGCAGGTTTTATTCTTATTTAAATGATTCTATCGATTATATTTGATGTTTCGGTATTTTTGATAGAAATAGCATTAATAAACTAACAAAAATATGATAAAGCATGTTCATAATAAAATCTAAATTTATTGGGAATGAGATTTTATTTATTTATTGTGGTTATGTATTGGAGTTTATAAGGTCATTATTGTTGGAATGATTAGGAGAGGAAAATTTTGAGACGTTAAAGAGACGAAGATGAGACAACCACCTCTACTTCTAATGATAATGTTGTTAATGAAGAAGAATATATACGTGATGGTGATTTTGGTGAATTTTAATGTAAGTTCTTTATTCTTTAAAATCTTACTGTACTAATTTTATATACAGTACGTTAACGAATTGTTTAAGTTATTGATTTCATCTTTTAATTCTCATCTTGATGTGCAGCTGAATTAGGGTTCTTGGAGGAGGAAGAGTGTGATTACGGCTATCAGGTTTCTCTCCAATTTAAACTATTTAATTAAATTGTCAAGGTAAAAAAAAAAACTAATTATTATAGTAATAGAACTATTTAATTTTGTAGGAAATGGAGGAAGGTGATGTTGATTCAGACAAATTATCATATATATAAGGTACATACAAAATCTAAATTAATTAGCTCAGAAAAAAACACACAAACCTTGAATTAATTCAAGGAAAAGGTGATAAATTCAAATGATTAAGTTGATGGATTTACATAAGATGTTCATCTTGTAATAATATTATGATTATATGCCTATTTTTAAAAAAATTAAAACCGTTTTGATTGTATTGCTGCTTAAAATCAATTTATTTTTCCATGAATTTTTATATGGAACAAAATATGCATACTGGGTTTTGCGGATAATTTTATCTATCTCATTGAAAATGAACATACTATCACAATTACTTACACTATAAATACATTTATAAAACCAATTGATTTCAGATTTAGAAATATGATAGTTGAATTCAAACCATTGTTTACATATCACTAATAGGGCCAAAAGATTATCATGCTCCAGTTTAAACTCAGTACTTTGCAAACACCTTTTTAAACATTGAATAAGAATATTGCACTACATAATGCTTATGATTCAAGTCAAATCAACATTCACCATCCTGCTCTCAGCATTACATATCCCCTTCTTCGCAGAAGGTTTGTAAAAAAAATATGGTAATTCTAATCCAATTTCTCAGAGGTGGACAACATTGGACCGAATCGAAGTCTTACCGACATCGAAGATGGGAACAAAGCAAAAATAATAATAAATAAATAAAAATAAAAATGTGACAGTTATATAGTCAACTCCATGGGAAGAATTAAAAAGATAATCAAAATATGTAAAATTATAGAATGTATAAACAAAGTGTGTCTTTAAGAAACTTGGCTCAATGATTGGAAATCAGAAATTCATGATCGCTGAATATTTATCCAAATCAGAAAATATTATTTCCATATGCATTCCAATACGCAAATATTAGATATACATATTTATATGTATAGATTAATGGAAATGATCCATGGGGGTGACTAATTGTTAACAGAATAAGAAACTATGAGTTTTGTACCTCTTTCTCTATGTTGAATCCTTTGATAATCCGAAGAGCCAAAGAAGAATCTTTACTACCATAATTTTTTGTTAGCGTTTCTTTAGGACCACAATCTCTTTTTGTTAATATGCATACCACTTGACAGACATAAAAAAATAAAAATACCTAAGGGAACTGAGAGCTCAAGAAGATGAATTGAAACATCATCTAAGAAGGAAGCACTACAGTATTCGTTTTAATCATCTTTGGAATTTTTATATCAAGGGCACCGCAATGTCAACCACAAAAGTGTTAATCAAATCTGACACACCTAACAAAAATAAGACATACACAGAATATTGTTTACGATTCTACTTTTTTTTTTTTAAGCAAATATGTCAACTTGAAAATCCAAGCCTGAGATATGAATTTTATTAACTCATGGAAAAAAATTACACCGAGTGAGGGGGAGGGGGGGGGGGGGCAACAAAACCTTACATCAAAATTCATACCTGCATAAATGAGAATATATATATTTTTTAACAAAACCAGGAAAGTTTAGCTTCAAAAATAGTTTATAGAAAATAAATACAATTCTACTATAACGAAGTTAACATTATATGTAATCTATTGATACGTTCTCCAGCAATACAATTAGGAATGATTAATTTTATTGTTTGTAAACGTAGCCCCGAATACCCCTAATATTAATAATCACCAAACCCAAAATATTTTATATCACGAGTTAATTAGTCAATCATCAAAGTTCAATTACACAGAAGGTATTCGCTGAATTGAAGTCAATTTAAGTATTTTCCTATTTTAAACTCATCTAACATTTTGTTTTTATTTCTAAGAATTTAAATAAATTATCAATGTTCGTCATTGTTGACGTCCTGTAAGTACCCCGAGGCACTGCACCGTCAACCGTCATTATAGTATCTAGCAATAAAATACAACATGTTATCATCTTTATTACAAAAACCACTATAATATGTAACTATTAAGAACTAGTAATCACAAATTTCGAAGATATTAAAAAAATCAAAAGATTATTCGTCGATCACGTGAAACGCATGTGTGTACCACTAGTAATATTAAGAACAAATTAGTAAAATATCAATAATGATTTTAATATTGATGTTATAAATATTGATTGAATTTATTCAATATTAACATTAATAAAAAAATAAAATAATCGCGGTATTTATAATAAAAATATATAAATAACAATAAAAACATGTTAACTATTTAATGTAATACTCATACATAAAAAGAACTAAACTGATTCAAAATTAAATATATCATTTTAATCATATTAAACATGATACTTAAATCAAAATATTATTTACATAAAAAAGTTATAATAATGTATTAGATAGATATGAATTACAAGAGAACAATAACATAAAAACAATAAAATTATACAGAAAGTTTACTCAAACAACTCTTCTTCACACTATAGAAACGAGTATTTTCTGTCTAAATATTAAGTAATTTTATAATGTCAATATTATCTAAATGAATTTAAATGTACATTAATCTACACGAACTTTTATTTAATTTTTCGATTCTAGAAATGGCATTTGCATTTAGGCAGGAAACTACACGTGTGTAAACTTTGCAGCTATCTTATTTTTATAAGTAACAAAAAAAAATCCTTTTTTATAAGTATTTCACTCATGTGATGTACCGAATTTTCTATCAGAACAAAATCGATTTCAATAAGTATTCATACTTTAAAATTTATACATAATCAACAAAAAATAAAAAAGGCATAAAAATAATATTCTATTACAATAATTTTTAAAATTAAAAAAAAAATAACTAATTCAAATTATTTAAAACTTCTTTGTATTATAAACACCAATTTATATATTTAAATAATAAATGATCATTGATTTCAACAATCTTTATAAGTTACTAGTATTTCTCTCGTATGATGCACGAAAGTTGCTATTCAACAATATCGATTTCGATAAGTATTTGTGAGATTTTAATGTTTATACATTATTTCTCCCATATACAACATGCATAAAAATAATATTATATTAAAATAATTATTAAAATTTTACAAACAAATAAAACTACTTCAAATTATAATAACTTCTTTGAATAATAATATTCAATTTATATATTTAAACAATAAATGATTATTAATTTTCCACCTTGCTTTGACAAAAAATGAATTTGCTATAAACAAAAAAAAATGATATTTTTTATCGAAAAATAACAGAAATTTGCACACAGTTTGGAGTTGCATTGTTTTTAAAAAATAACTAATATTAATTGTTTATTAATTAACAACAATAAATGTAAGCACTTTTTTAATAGAAATTTTGGAGGCAATTGTCTTCCATAATATCATTAAAAATTACATAATTATTGTTACTTTCAATTATTTTTTTATTATTTTTTGAACATATATACAACCAAAAAAAAAAAATCTCAACCTACCTATAGGCTTGAACTGAGCTATTCTATCTGGTAAGGAGGCATATCGAGCTAACCTACCTTTGCCTAACTTTCAATTATTAATCACCATTCACATTTTTATTATTATTTTTTCAATAAACTCAAAATTTAATTAAATAGACAATTTTAAGCATTAACATTAACTATCCTTAATAATTTCAATTTCATTCCCCATTACACTAAACGCGTCATCAAATGCAGTCAGTGCATCATCCATAATAGTAATGTAATTAATTAATTATTTTCAACTTAATTACTTAATAATCTTTCTCCATGCAAAAAAGGTTTCCTTAATACCATTTAAATTTATATCTATGTGATGACATAATAATTGGTTTTAGTTTTAATAAATTATTAATTATCATCAGTACCTTTTATTTGATACTAGCAAATTTTAATTCAAATAATAATAAAAAAATGAATAGCCACTGTTTTCTCCACAAAAAAATAAGAAATAAAAAATAGATTACCGTTTTCTCCAAAAAAGAAATATATGAGGTGTAAACAAACTTACTTGTTCTAATATTTACAACTAAATAAAAAATAACAAATACTTATTAAAGTTTTATAAAATATTAATCTAATTAATGCACAATTAATGCACAAAAAAAAATCAAGCAATCTTTGTTTTTCAAAGTTAATGCACAATTTTCCAAATGTATTAGTTTCTTTTATTTTTTATAAAACAATTAATTATGAACATAAATGCATTCCAATTTAGGTATGTTTAGAAATTTTAAACATATGACATAAATGCATCTAGCCATTCTTGGAAAGTATTTTAGACAGGAAAACAAAAAATAAACCATATTTGGCTTTAATGTGTAGTATAGATTATTAACTTCATTAGAAAAACAATCTAGTAATATTTTAATGATATATCTTGTTTGATTTAATATTAAGGTTATATCATGTTTTTTTCAAAATTCAGTAAGGTACCTGAAATTTTTATCATAAAAATATCTCAAAATGATGTGATCCACTGTAGAAAAAGTCAAAGGAGAAATGTAGTTACAGTCAATGCAAAAACAATTTAAATGGGAAAACGTTTTTATTATTTTGGTTATTCTTAATTTAGATCTTTCCTGCTTATTTAAATTGTTATTCCGTGTTTTTTGTCGCGTTTCCTTAAAGGATCCGCATCAAGTTGTATCAAAGCTTGAATCTAAATTTAGTTCTTGATATTTCTTGATTTTCTTGAATTTTTCTTGTTCTTCGTGTTCTTTGTGTTTTCGTAAATTTTTTAGTTTTTAATCCATTTAAAAATCCCACAAAAATTTAAATGCGTCTATTTTTCTCAATTCTTATCCAAATTCATTTTCATTTGTTTCACCATACACGTAGTCGAATTATCGAGTAAAAAAAATCTGAAAATTCATAAATCCCAAAAATAATACCGAAAAATTCTCAATTGTCCATTTTTCTTTGTATTCTTCGTGTCTCTCACTGTCCTAATTTTTGAATCTTTGATAAGACTTTTTGGGTAGTTGAAATGGGATTAAGAGTGATACACGACCAAAAATAAATATGCGAGGCAACTTTTATTTGTTCTTTGAGAACTAACAATGTTTGACAGACGATGATCATCTTCTTCATCAGTTGGTGACAACAAAGGAATTGATAGGTGGGAGTCAGCAGCCTCATCAATGAGTCACAACAAACAACCTGAATGTAAGAATAGGATGGGTAGGAATGATGTGGGTATAATGACAACCTTGCAGGTTCAGTTTGAGAAATTGATGACTTGAATGGATAGACAGGATGAAAATATTATTCAGTTACATAGGGAACGAACTCATACGAGTCCTACAGTTAGGAGGGATGAAGAGAGGGACCATAGAAGCGAAAATAACCATAGGTTTGGATATGTGTTTGAAGAAGAAAGGATTGATAGTAAATGTGAAAGTGTTCATTCATCTATGGCTAGTGTGGGAAGAAAGAGTGAAAAAGGTGATAGACATGAAAAGGGTCATAGAAGGCGACATGGGAATATGGATGAAGTGGATGGTAATCTAAGAAGCATTAAAACGACCATACAACCTTTCCATGGGAGGAGTGACCTGTAAGCTTATTTAAATTGGGAGAAGAAGGTAGAATTGATGTTTGATTGCCATAACTACTCGAAGGAAAAGAAGGTATGGTTAACGGTAGTAGAGTTCACTGATTATCCAATAAATTGGTGGAATCAATTAGTCACAGGCAGGAGGAGGAATGGTGAGAGATCGGTAGAAACATGGGATGAGATGAAAGATATAATGAGGAAGAGGTTTGTCTCGAGCCATTATCTTCGGGATATTTAACAAAGATTGTAGAGGCTTACGCAAGGTTCTAGAAGTGTGGAGGAGTACCATAAGGACATGGAAGTGACAATGATTAGGGCTAATATTTTGGAGGATAGGGAGGCAATTATAGCTAGGTTGAGTGGACTAAAATGAGAAATTGCTTATGTGGTTGAGTTGCAGCACTCTGTGAAGTTAGAGGACATGGTCCACATGTCAATGAAAGTGGAGAGGTAACTGAAGCAAAAGGGGGCAGCAAGACATTCACCGGGGCCTTATCTTACATCCCAACCAAGGAGGGAAACACATGATCATGTCCCAAAAGGGAGGGAGGAGCCAACAATAAAAGGTAAAAACATTTGTGATTCCCAACCTACTAAAGATAGGACTATTAAATGCTTTAAATGTTTGGGTTTAGGTCACATAGCATCTCAATGTCCTAATAAACGGGTAATGATTATGCGTAAAAATAGGAAAATTAGTTCGGAGGATGAATTTGCAGGAATGCCTAAGTTGGAGGATGTTGGGGCTAGTAGTAGTGATGGTGAAGGCTTGACTTATGAGATGAAGGGTTCTCTTGTTCATAGGCACGTCCGTAATGCTAGAGTTAAGGTGAATGATATTTATGATGAAAGGGATAACCTATTTCACTCTAGGTGTTGAGTGGATAAAAAGGTTTTTGGTTTAGTAATTGATTGGGGGAGTTGTACAAATGTGGTTAATACCATGTTGGTGGAAATTTTTAATTTGCCTAAGATGAAACACCCTAATCCTTATAAAAGCCGTATGAGATGAAAATCTCATGTACGGTTCTGTAATAGTGATGGGAACATTCAAATCGAAGCAATTGAATGTCCAGCTCGGGCAATTACAAAGATGTGGTGGTTTGTGGTGCCTATGCATTTTGGGCATATTTTGTTGGGAAGACCTTAGCAACATGATAGGAGGGTGGTGCATGATGGGTTTAAAAACCAATATCCTTTGTGATGGGTGGGAAAAGATTACTCTTGCTCTTTTGTCACCTAAAGAGGTTCAAGAGAATCAACTAAAAATAAATAGTGAATTTGAGGGAAACAATAATAGAGCTGATTCCATGACCTCAAAAAAAGAAGAGGTGGTGAAAATTGAAAATAAAATGGTTGAGGCCACGACCTCAGAAAAAGGAGAGCGTGAGTGCAAAGAGAGAGGAAAAAAAGAGAATCCACCTACAAATGATTTTTTTGCACAAAGGTTAATGTAAAAGGAACCAATCTTTGCACTTGGTCATGCTAACACATCGCTCCCTAGTTTCGTTAATTATGTTTTGTAGGTACCAAAATCAACTCATAAATTTAAAGTCGAGAAGAAAGTTATAACTGCAAGGAAGAACAGTCTAAAAAGTTGAAGGACAACCTCAAGTACACAAATGTTCTAATAGCCAACAATTACAGAAGGTACAAAAGAATTGGGGAAGTTGCAGATTCAAGATCGAATTCTTTTCGAGAGAGGGGATGATGTGATCCAAGGTAGGAAGTCAAAGGAGAAATCAAGCTACAGACAATGCAACAACAATCTACACGAGAAAATGAGCAAATTTTGTGTTGGGCCCGAATTGAGATTCAAATTGGATCAAGTCCGTTCAAAGGATCAAAAAATCTGGCATTTGGATAACCACATGACTGCGTGGTGAAAAAAGGAAGCAAATGCGCGCTGTCACCAAAAAAGGACCCAAGCATGAATGGACTCAACCACGCGATTGCGTGGCTCTACCAATTCTAATTTTTCGCGAATTTTTATTTAATTTCCGTTTTAATTATTTATTAAGTTTATATTTAACCCTTTTGCAGTTAGGGTTAGGTTATGCACGCTTTTATATTATATTATCATTTTTTATCATTGTAAGACATTAACTTTTATATTAATCAATCGAATGTTTTCACCCCTAGAAATGAGGTTCATTTTCTTGTCCTTCAAGAACAACCCAACGAACTTATCAAAGATTCTTGAACTTTGATTTTTTAATTAATCAATTGAGTATTTTCTCTCTAAGAAATGAGGATTACTTTTCTTTTCCTTCAAGAACAACCCAACGAACTTACACTACAAGAAATCGGTCCAACAGTGACGAAAAATAGCGACGACAAGAAAAGTCGCCGCTAATACCAAGGCTATTGCAACGACATTTTTGTCATCTCAAATACCTGACCCTATAGCGACGACATAATTTGTCGTCGCAATAGAGTCAGTTATTAGTGACGACATTCTTCGTCGTCGCAAAAAAATTGCGACGACAAAAATATGTCGTCGCAATAGAGATCCTATTGCGACGACATTCCCTGTCGTCGCAAAAACATACTCTATTGCGACGACTATGTCGTCTCTATAGGTTCGATTTTTTTTTTCTCTCGATATTTATAAAAATAATATTAAAGTCAATGTTGGAACAAATATTTATATACTATTATTATTAAAATGTGATTCATTAAAGTTAACTATTATATATTACTTAAAACAAAACAAGACACAAGAATTTATTTGCCACAATGGTTGGGACATCACTCACCCAAGCACTTGGTCAAGAGTTCAAGTCTCCAAGCTAGCACTATCATCATATGAATTAAAAATAAATATGCGAGGTTCGGGTCGGGTTCAAATTCAGGACGGGTTCAAAATGGGTCGGATCGGGTCAAGTTAAATTAATAAATTATTATTAAAATATTTTTCATTATTAGAGACGACTATGTCGTCGCAATAGCCTCCGAAGAAATGGAGACGACGGTGTCGTCGCTATTGACTTTCAGTCACGGGCCTAAAGCGACGACAATGTCGTCGCTATTGATCTATAGCGACGATTTTTAGGCTTTCAGCGACAACTTCTGTCGTCTATATTGGTCCGATTTCTTGTAGTGTTATCAAAGATTCTTAAATCTTTGTACTTCCTACCCCGAACTTATCAAGGAATTGGATAATCCTTGTGGCGTTCACAACTTTGGTTTTTGCTCTGCATTGTTAATCTTGCTTCATGAATATTGGGTCAAGGTCATATCATCTGCTTTTTCATTATTTTCGTTTTTATTATTTTCGTTATTCTGAATTTAGATATTTTATGCATTTTTAAATTGTTTTTACGCGTTTTTCGTCGCGTTTCCTAAAATGATCCGAATCACAAAATCTTGCCAACAATCCAACCAAATTCATTAGTCATTGTCGATTTGCTAATGGTCCGAAAAATAGATCCGTTATATTTCCCCGTTACTTCAAAGAAATAAAAGTTGTGAACCATTTCTATGCAATCTGTTTCTGTAATATTTCCGAAGCCAAAAAATTATCCCCACGATTCAAATATTAACTAAACGTCATCACGCCACTTCTTTCACACGTTATTCCCCCTACCAAACCATAGAAATCAAAGAAAGATAATAAAAAGACGTGGCATTCTTGCTTTTCTGTGACTATATGTAAATAATTAAAATTAATCTCACTAACCCTTTGATTAATTAGTTGTATCTAAAATGGATGAAAGTGGGCATGTAGACAAAATAAATGTAGTAGTGGAAATGACAATTTTTCTAAGATTTTTAGGGGTCGTTCTCTTTGTATTTCATTTTTAAATTTTGAATTTTGAATTTTGGTTGTTTATTTTGGAATTGCTAAAAACATGTTCTCTATGTAATTTTGGAAAACTGTTTTAAAATATAGAAAACTAAAAAATGTATTTACTTTGTAATTTTCTGATATATTTATTTTGTGATATTTTATATGTAAAAAATGGTTGATTTGTTGAATTACATTAATTTTAATGTCAATAAATCAGTTAGTTCTCCATGTCAATAAATTCATCGTTAATATTGTTTCAACTAAATAAAAATCCAACCTCATACCAACAAAATCTTAACATAGATCTATATAATGACAAAATAATATAAGAACTTCAAGGGAAGGAAGTGTCTTACATTTACAAAAAAATAAAATAAAATAAAAAATTACAAAAAATAAAAAACTCTTAACATGGATCTATATATAATGGCAAAATAATATAAAAACTTTAAGTGAAGGAAGTGTCTCACATTTACCCAAAAAAAAATCTTAACATGGATCTATATACAATGGCAAAATAACATAAGAACTTCAAGTGAAGGAAGTGTCTCACATTTGCAAAAAAAAAAAAAAAAAAAAAAAAAGTCCAAAATGCGTGTTTTGGACTTTTTAACACAAAATATTCAAAACGCAATATACTCTTTTTGAGTTTTCTTTGTATTTTTTTTTTTTTTTTTTTTTTTTTTTGGAAAACACATTTCTGAAAATAGGTAAAGTGAACGCGTTTTCGATATTTTCAAAAATCGAAAACTCAAAACGAACTGAAAAAGGCAAAGAGAACATGGTCTTATGTTGGGAAAATATATAAAATGGAATTAATATAAATTTGAAGACTTAAATAATGATCCCTCTAACTTTTAGTGTTGTCCACGCTAACAACTTGATAATTTTCTAATAAATAATGAATGTAGTCCAAACAAAGTAGTTAAATTTATTTTAAATTTGGAGCACTTGTCCTATCTTCTTGAAGGTTAATGAATATTTAGGGCTGATTTGGCGAAGTTGACATCTGATGTTATAAGAGCATCTTCAATAAATTCTTTATATTTAAAGAGTATATCCTACATAATAGAAAATATATTTAAATTTGAAAAGTAAATTTTTTTACAAGCTAGCAAACTCTATATTTTTTACTCTTATTTTATTTTTTCATAAAAATATTTATTGTCTTTCTTTATTCTTAGTTCATATTTATTTTTTTAAAAGTGAATGATCAACTATATTAAATATGTAATAAAGAAAGCTAATGTAAGAACATTGAAAACTAAAACTTTTTTAATGCATTTAATAATAGTGAGTGAGTTTGGCCCTTCAAATTTGAAGAGTCAAACACAATCTCCAAATTAAAATGTTAAAGTAGAGAATTTATGGTAGTGAAATTTTAAGGATTGATTCTCCAAAATAAAGAGAATATCAAGTTAAGAAAGTTTATTGAAGATGCTCTAATTTATACTATATATTAAAGTAGAATATCCATCACAAAATTCGCACATAGTTTCCCGCTAAAATAAATTTCTAAATTTGGGATTTTTTTGCTAAAAAATAATATATTAAATCTTTTAACAATTATTATTTTGCATGTGTCATTAATTGTATTGGCATCCGTGCTATACTATTAATAACATCAAAATGTTATTTTTTATATTTTATTATTATTCTTTTAATAATAATTGTGTTATTTTAAAATCGAAAAATATGTAATATGAGTGTCAAATTGATCACGACAAGAAGTTTAATTCAAACTATTGTCCGTAGAATCATATCAAAAATTAAATGTGAAGTTTTTTTTTTATATTTTATATTTTTCCTCAATATCTAATTCATTTTAAATTATATTATTTTAGTCCTATAATATTATCTATCATTAGTTAACAAAATTCATTTTAGTCATAGATGATTAATTTCTGTTTTTGTTTTTCTCATCAAATTAAAATAAAGAATAACTATACTAATTTTTAAGGAAAATCCAATTAAGTTGGGTTAATTTTACAAGTTTAAGATTTCTTCAATTCATTCATCACTTTCACATAATTTTTATTTATTTACTGATTCTGTTCCTTTTTCTATTTTTCATTATAAATTTAAATAACTAAAATATGCAAAAATATATTACAGATTTTAACAATTAGTTCATATAATATCTATTAAACTATTGATCGATCAGTAATTTTAATTAAATTAATAATGTAACAATATGAATAAAGAAATTGTCGAAGAAAGAAGAATTAATTAATGTTACAATATTTATTAAAATTAATGATTATTTTTTTAGAAAAAACACTTGAATTTAATAATTAATGCTTAAAAAATCATATTGTACTAAAAAAAATCTATCTTACACCTCTTTTTGGGAAGAATATGATGAAGGACAATGTATGAAAAGAAAATCGTTGATCTTAAGGAGAATATGTAAGTTGAGTTTTGCACATGTATTATATGAGTTTAATTTTGTAGTTCAAAAGTTTTTTTAAAAAAGAAAATTTCACTTATTGAACGTTAATTCCAGAAATGTAGTTGATATGTTCACAGTACAAGCTCTAAAACATTTAATTTATGGCTTGTTTTCCTCAAAAGATATAAAACAATTCAACGTTTACAATTTTATTAAAATATTAAAAAAATAATTATATGTCGTAAAAAATGGTGAAACTTTATTTCTTAATTTTATTAACATATATAGACAAAAAGACTCACTGTATATATTTTATTTATGTTTTCATTAATAATTTTTTTATTGACATATAATTAAATATGCATTTAATTATGTTCAATTATATGCATTGCATTTAAAAATTAAGAATTATTAATTATGCGAGGATCTCTTGAGTTAAAATTCACGTTTGTGAATCACAAATCTTGAGGTTGATTTTTACTTTCGTGTATCGTCAATATTGCTTAATTTGTTACATTTATTTATATCTATGACCGTATATATTTAATTTGATACAATTACTTTATTTTATTTTATGTAAATTATAATTTTTTTAGGGTTATTATTTCTATTCACGTTAGTCAAAAATATTTGGACGGAAATTTTCATTTATTCTATACAACATATATTTGAAAATTTGCATTATTTAATTTAAATTTGAGCAATTGTTTAAATATGTTTTGTCTATAGCAACTTTCGTGTATCACATGAATGTGAGAAACTACAAACTGTACAAACAATATATTATTTAAAGAGATTTTCCAAAATTGATGAGAATTATAATTTATTTCTATTTTGAGCATTCGTTAACAATCTACATAATTAATCAAAACAAATTATGTGTTAAATTTTCTTTCCTATTTTATAATGATATTTACAGTAAAATCATTTCATATTGTTTTTCCGTACAACGCACGAATGTGATACTAGTAATTATCATGATTCAATAGTTGTCCAGTCAATTTCCAGTCAATTAAATATTGAATTATGCACCTCATCATCTTGTAGTTTATAGAGCCAAACCATAAACGTGCTTAAGGAGATTTTTCTCTCAAACTTCTTTTCAAATAGCTGTTAAACACGTTTTTCCCAATTTTCCTGTCATTATAGATGTTGAATAAAATAAAATAAAATAAATTGGCATGTCATTAATTTAATAAATAAAATAAAAAGAAGATGCACCATCAAACAAACTTATTTAATAAATTAAGCCTATGTTTGATAAAAGATTTTTGTTTATAAATAAAGAATTGTTATTAACTAAAGAGAAAAAGAGACAATAATAGAGACGTCAATAAATTTGTATTGTATTTTATTATGAACTAGAACCTCATATATATGTATGGCAAAACAGAGATACATAAAGTAATAAGGTTTAAGGTTAACGGGGTCATCATTCACTATATAATATATTATTTACAGCACTCCCCCTTGAATGATATATTACAAAAGGGTAATTGGTACCAAACGTCCCTATCTTTGCACTCTCTTGCGAAATTCATTCCTACCTTTGATTTCTTGGCAATTTTATCTCCACCTTCACCTTTTTTAGAAATACACGTCCCCATCGTTAAAAATTATGTTAATTGACCAACAAATCATCAATTGACCATTTTGATGAAGGGTAAAAGAGTCTTTTTACATTATTTAATTTATGGTTATTGACGCAAAACGTCTCTACATTTAGACTCTCTTGTAGAATTCATCCCTAGCTTTGATTACTTGGAAATTTCATCTTCACCTTCACCTTTTTTTGGAAATATACGTCACTACCATTAAATATCCTGTTAATTGACCAACAAATCATCTATTGACCATTTTGATAAAGGGCAAAAGAATCTTTTTATATTATTTAATTTAAAACTTTATAACAGAAATAAAAATTAAAATAAAAGGGTGAAATCCCCTCCCCCAATGGAAACTCTGTGCCGTCAATGCCTAGAACTCTGGGCCTTCGAGGGTTTTCAGAAGGCCATTAGTTTCTATTCCGAGATCTTGCAAAATCTGATTTATGAGGCTTCTTGATCCCCAATTATAAGGTTCTTTGCATCGAAACACAGACGGGTGCTAACGTTTTCGCATTGAATTGGGGTGGAGGATTCGACAGAGATTTTCAAGAAAGCATTCAAGCATATAGTAATTTCAGGTTAGGGTTTTAAGCAACCATTCAAGAATAGTACTTTCGATTTTGTGTTTTGTGACAGTGGTACGATTGGAGAAATGGAGATATCAAACAAAGTATTGACTATCGGATTGAAAATCTCAGTGTTGATTTGGTGACCAAATACTCAGTTCCACGAGAATTGATCCATAAAGCAGAGCCTCTAATAGAGGAAGAACCAAATAATTAAATAATATAAAAAGACACTTTTGCCCTTCATCAAATGGTCAATTGATGATTTGCTGGTCAATTAACGGGATTTTTAATGGTAGGGACGTATATTTCCAAAAAATGTGAAGGTGATGATAAAACTACCAAGAAATCAAAGGTAGGGATGAATTCTGTAAGAGAGTCCAAAGGTAGGGACGTTTTGCCCCAATTACCCTAAATTAAATAATGTAAAAAGACTCTTTTGCCCTTCATCAAAATGGTCAATTGATGATTTGTTGGTCAATTAACAGAATTTTTAACGGTAAGGACGTGTATTTCCAAAAAAGGGAGAAGATGGGGATGAAATTGCCAAGAAATCAAATGTAGAGATGAATTCCGCAAGAGAGTCCAAATGTATGGACGTTTTGCGCCAGTTACCCATTACAAAATATCAATCTCGTTAAAACTTTGTTTGGTCCGTTAAAACTTTTACAATAATGCTATTTGAACACTCAAATTTACCAACCTATGTACTACCACTCTCACATGGGGTGTGTGAGACCTCATGTATTAATTAGCGGTCCCACAACCCATTTGAGGGGGGTGACACACAGGGTGGCATCCTGTGTGTTCAAATAGCATGGTCCAAACTTTTACTTGATAAAAACTCAGTGGGATAAAAATATCAAACGAAGAAAAAAGAATACAGTTATCTTGGAGTATTGAGATAAATGCTGCCTCATTAAAACCTCCCCAAGATAACCCAATGAGACAAAACATTGACTAAGAAAAAAGAGTATAGCTACTATCCCTAATGTTGACCAGTACCTTAAACAATTGAGTCACTGCATCTCATTCTTGAGAACCGATTTCTTGAATGTAGATTTTGTCACTTTAGACTAATTTCTTAAACATCGATATTATCGATCTTCTGGAATTTTTATGTATTTAAGAGCATCTCCAATAGATTCTCTATATTTAAATAGCATATTCTACATAATAGAAAGCATATTTAAATTGGAAGAGTAAATTTTTTAACAAGCTCCAACAATCTCTACCTTTTTTTACTCTTTATTTTATTTTTTCATAAAAATATTTGTTGTCTTTCTTTATTCTTAATTAATATTTATTTTTTTAATAGTGAATGACCAACTATATCAAATATGTAATAAATAAAGCTAATTTAAGAACATTGAAAATTGAAATATTTTGAATGCATTTAGTAACAGTGAGTGGGTTTGGCTCTTCAAATTTGAAGAATCAAACACACTCTCTATATTAAAATGTTAAAGTAGAAAATTTATTGGAGTGAAATTTTAGAGGTTGGCTCTCCAAAATAAAGAGAATCTCAAGTTAAGATATGCTCTAATACTAATTATGTTTCAATAATTGTCCAGTCAATTAAATATTGAATTATGCACCTCATCATCTTGTAGTAATCGAGCCAAACGATAAACGTGCTTAAGGAGATTTTTTTCTCAAACTTCTTTTCAAATAGCTGTTAAACATGTTTTTCCCAATTTGTCTGTCATTAGATGTTGAGTAAAATAATATAAATTGGCCTGTCATTAATTTAATAAATAAAATATAAAGAAGATGCACCATCAAACAAACTTATTTAATAAATTAAGCCTATGTTTGATAAAAGATTTTTTTTTATAAATAAGGAGTTGTTATAAACTAAAGAGAAAAAGAGACCATAATAGAGACGCCAAAAAACTTGTATTGTATTTTATTATGAACTAAAACCTCATATACATGTGTGGCAGAATAGAGATACATAAAGTAACAATGTTTAAGGTTAAATGGGTCATCGTCCACTATATAATATAATATTTACAACACTCTCCTTGAATGATATATTACAAAATATCAATATCGTTAAAACTTTGTTTGATCCATTATAACTTTTATCCGATAAAAACTCAATGAGATAAAAATATCAAATGAAGAAAAAATAGTATACTAGACTTGGAGTATTGAGATAAATTCTACCTCATTAAAACCTCCCCATGATAATCCAATGAGACAAAATATTAACTAAAAAAAAGAGTATAGATACTATCCCCAATGTTGATTGGTATAGTAAACCATTGAGTCATTACATCCCATTCTTGAGAACCAATTTTTTGAATGTAGATTTCGTCACTTTAGACTAATTTGTTAAACATCGACAACCTCGATCTTCTAAAGTATTTATGTATTTAAGAGCATCTTCAATAGATTCTCTATATTTAAAGGACATATTCTACATAATAGAAATCATATTTAAATTGGAAGAGTAAATTTTTTAAGAAGCTCCAACAAACTATATATTTTTGACCCTTTATTTTATTTTTTTAATAAAAATATTTGTTGTCTTTCTTTATTCTTAGTTAATATTTATTTTTTAAAAAATGAATAACCAACTATATCAAATATATAATAAACAAAGCTAATGTAAGAAAATTGAAACTTGAAACTTTTTGAATGCATGTAATAATAGTGAGTGGGTTTGGCTCTTCAAATTTGGAGAGTCAAACACACTCTCTAAATTAAAATATTAAAGTAGAGAGCCTATTGACGTAAAATTTTAAGGGTTGATTTTTCAAAATAAAGAAAATCTCAAGTTAACAAAGCTTATTGAAGATGCTCTAATACTAATTATGTTTCCATAGTTTTCCGGTCAATTTCCAGTCAATTAAATATTGAATTATGCACCTCATCATCTTGTAGTTTATTGAGCCAATAAACTTGTATTGTATTTTATTATGAACTAGAACCTCATATAAATGTATGGCAGAGCAGAGATACATAAAGTAATAATGTTTAAGGTTAAAGGGGTCATCATTCACTATATAATATAATATTTACAACACTCCCCCTTGAATAATATATTACAAAATATCAATCTCGTTAAAACTTTGTTTGGTCCGTTAAAACTTTTATTCGATAAAAACCCAATGGGATGAAAATATCAAATGAAGAAAAAAGAGTAGAGTTGTCATGGAGTATTGAGATAAATGCCGCTTCATTAAAACCTCTCCGAGATAACCCAATGAGACAAAACATTGACTAAGAAAAAAGAATATAGCTACTATCCCTAATGTTGATGAGTACCGTAAACCATTGAGTCACTGCATCCCATTCTTGAGAACCAATTTATTGAATGTAGATTTTGTCACTTTAGACTATTTTGTTAAACATAGATGTCACCGATCTTCTAAAGCATTTATGTATTAAAGCATTTCTTCATCAATACGTCATAACAACCACCTCATTAAAAACCTTACCAGGAAAACCATGTGGCATAAAACCTCAGCTAAGGGAAAAAAAAGTGTAATGCATATTAGCTCCCCATCATGAGAACATTACAATTATATTGATATTGAATATATTCAACTGTTAATTAGTGCAATATCGAATCTGTTCACTAAGCATATATAAATGACACACATCTCATATTCTCTATTCTTCAAATATAAACGCAATTCTTTCTTTGAAATTGAAGAACTATATTATATTTCCAATAACTTGAATATGCTGCAACTAGCTATGTTCTATAATCAATATTCATCAATGCATTTATTGAAATTCTCAAATTTGGAAGTGACTTATTCATTTATGTGAACAATTAACTTATTCTTTTAAGTGAATAATTAACCATGAATTTACATTTTGAAAATCAACTGCCACGATTCTCAAATATTATTTACAATAATGGTGCATCAAAATTTCAACACTTTGTCATTTGAATCATTCTTCACGTAATCTAATTTCATGACTAAGAACATTCCATTATAAAGTGATTTTATTCTAGACATATTAAATACTCAGATCACAAAGTATCTTTATACTTTGATCAAACAAGTTTCTTAAAAATTTGAACTAAATATTCTAGACATATTTAATCCTTCAAGGATTATGCTATATGCTTCAGGCATCGTATATACTTCACAATACAATTTTCAAATTACTACCACAAAATTTAGTCATCAAATAATGACTTGATAAGTTTGGTAACAATTCAAAATTTTTTAAAAGCTTAATAAACCAGATAATGATTTTATAAGTTTGACAACTACACGTACAATTAATTTTTTGTTTTTTAAAAAAATAAAAATAAATGGCGAATAAGTTACCTCTGTTTGGTAGAAAAATGTTTATAAATGGACACGTGACAACATCTCATTAGTTCTTTATTTATTTATTTTTTTTTTTAAAGTCAACAATTTTGATTCGTAAAAAATTCTCACCAACCATTTCGACTTTTTAATGAAAAATGGACTAACAAAATATTAACACTTCGCTATTAACAAATAAAGTTTATAAACAATCGATTATAAACAGTTTATCATTATTTGATAAGTTTGATGAATATTCATTTTTTTTTAATTAATTTAACGGTCAATAGAAAACATTGTGTAAAGTTCAATTAGATAGTGATGATGTTATTGCTCTATATCAAAAAAAATGCAGATCTATATCGAAATTCGATAAAAAAGAAAAGAAGACAACAACAATTATTTCACAATATAATAATTCCAAATTTATTTAAATATAACTTTAACGCATAATATTTTTATTTAAAGTTGGCAACACTTCCACAACATAGTCTCCAAGCAGAGATATAGATCTACAGCTTATTTACATAATTAAACCCAAGTTTATTCAATTAAAGCCAGTTTAATATAGTCTCCAAGCAGAGATCTACAATTTTATTAACTCAACCAGCCTCGTAGATAGATAAGTAGTTTTATTCTCCTGCGGTTGGATCAAAGCATCAGGCAGTTACTGTCTCCTTGATGATAAGCTCTTCGTCTGTTGCACCAGCCATCCTCTCCTTAGTAATTTCTTTTGTAACAGAGACTGTAATTCACGAGGAGAAATTTTAGTGCAAACATAAGGGAGCATTTTGTCTTGTCAGATATCATTAGATTTATGTTTACATACATGGGCAAGCTGCTTGGCAAAGACATGGGCCAATTAATCCTGCGCAGCATGCTGGCTTACCCAGAAGCGAGCAATATTGTTGGCAAAGTTGCCAGTCACAAAAAGCATCCACCACAAGAGGACCGCTCATTTCTGCTTAACACATGTAAAGAGTAAAAGATAGATACACATGCACAGTTTAATAAGTAACTGAGATACACTCCAAAGTAAACAAACACTAATGCTTTGCTAATGATTTAAAGTCGTTCTAGTTATTTCCATATTTCGTAAATTAACATGCATGTAGTGTGGCTAATTAAAGAAGTTGACAAGCTATATATGGAGTTGAATAAATTTCTAACCAGTGGACAGGGAAACCAACAGCAGGAGGGACACCACTGCAAATGACCTCATGGAGAACTCCATAATTGAGAGAGAGAGAGAGAGAGAGATTAAAGAAAGCTTTATTGAAATGGGAATGAAAGGCTCCCTGCTTTTCTCTCTTTATATAATGTATGTAAGTGTGTGTTTGTGTTTGACAGTTTGCACGTGATATGCGTGCATTTCATTATGTGGAGGGTTTGTATGAGAAGTTGACACATGGATTTGTTGACGCTGTTGGATTTGACCTTAAAATATATATAAAGATATGACGAAAGGTTTACAGCCGTCAATTTTTCACTATATAATCTCAAAATATTTGTTCACTGATATCTCGCAATACGAAATATCCTCGCAAGTGAACGGGTCGTGAAGAGTAGTTAAAATGGACCTAAGAGTCCGGATTATCGTTCCCACGAGGACCGTTTACTAAGTACCGAAATGTGTAAATTCTTATCCCTATTTGAACAAAGAAATGAATTTTAGATTGTTTGGAAACTAATGTTTATAACTATGACTAACAGATTAAAACTTTGCACAAGATTGAGATTTAGCAATTGCTGATTGTTTGTAAGCATGATTGAAAGTGGTTGGGATTTACGAGTTCACCTAGCCAATTAAATCAATTCCTGTTCCAGATTTTATTTTCTAAATATGTGATCGATCAAGTTCACTAAATTAAGTTGAGATTCCTCTCTCGAGTTTAAATCAACTCTACCTAGATAAGTCAACCTTGTATCTCTACAGCGTGTCCGAATATTCCTTATCTAAATGCATTACATGCAAGAACTTAAATATGATCGCACTAATCACGAAAGTATATCTCTATCTCTCGTTCAATTAATGGATTTATTACCTAGATCTATGTTATTAACTCACCTCTCGGATTATGGAAATAACACATAAAGTCATGAATAAGTGGCCAATTCATTCAAGCATTAAACGCAATAATAAATCAACACATGCATTACGGCGTTAAAACAAGGAACATGGAATTAAAGTAATATGACTAAGCTACATCGTGATTCCCAACGTTAGGATTAGTTACACATAATAACTGAATAATAAAAACAATCTGAATTAAAATTAAACATGCTGAAGTTTATGAGTTCAACAATGAGAAAAGAAGTCTTGCACCAAGATTTGCTTTCCCGTGTTTAGCTCCTAATCTACCGTGCTTTTCTGTGCTTGAGTCTCCTCGTTAATTCGATGTTGAATAGCCAAGAATCCTCTCCTCTTCAGCTCTGCATAAAACTGCTCTCTTGTTCCTCACGCCTCTGTTTCAACTTAGGTCAATTTCTCGAGTCTTCCTCTTAAAATCGCGCACAAAAGCCCAGTACAGGTCCAGTCGGACACCCACGCGATCGCGTGGTTGGAACGTCAGCGATCGCGTGGGCGAGCCATTTTTCGCTCTGCATGAATTTTATCGCCTTGTCGCGATCACTAGCCTTGAAGCTTAGCGATCGCGACCTGGAGGATTTCCACGCGATTCGCCATCTTTCTCTTGGGCTTCAAGTTGGTCCTTTGATTTTATTTGCGACATGTATCCCCCACTATTGATTTGATAAATTTGACCCTAGAATTTCTGTTTCTCTTCAATTCTCCTTCTTTTGAGCTTCATTTCCCGTAATTACTTCCTTGCTCCTCTTTTCGACCAAAAGTCTGAAATAACAACAATTAAATGCAATTTAGGTAGACTAAATTCATAAATCAACACGATAAATTCTCATTTTGGCATATTCCCAAGTGTATAAAACACACCTATCAAATACCCCCAAACTTGAATTATTGTTCGTCCTCGAACAACGGATATTGACTTACAAAATCAAATAGACAAGATATAATATATTTTTGTTGTGCCAACATGCTTACCATATGCCTCTATAGTCCAAATCAATTTACGCTCTAAGCACGAGTTATGAACAACAATGTAAAATAATTCCTAGTTATATCATGCCAGAGTTTCAAGTGTGTGTGTGAATAGCCAATGTCAAACGCATACTTATGCCCAAGATGTGCTCAACACTGTGTGGCTCATCATGCATAATCCAACCCAAATCCCATGTGGTCAATCTATGATTTCTAATGAAATTCCTTTCAACGCTCATGACTGATCACCACTTTCTGCTTTTCTCTCACATCCCGGGTTTTTATCTATGTGGGTTCTAAAAATATTCTTTGCTTTTTCCACATAAGGTAGTCAGAATCAGAAATCTGTGTGCATGACAAATCAAAAGAAAGCAGTCCCAATTCTACAACCTCAACCACCACAACTCAGTCAACAAAGCTTATACTATACAATAATAATAAATTTTTATTTTATTTTTTTTTATTGGACGACTTTTTCTTGTAATTGTCCCTGTCTTTTACCATCTTTGTCCAAACTTTTCATACTGGCTTTCTATATGACCCCTGTAGCGGGCTTTCAGATCGGCAACTCCCAAACCAGACGGCTTTAGGGTATCAGGTTCAAAGAACCCCTCAGACGTACTTACCCGAGTCATAAAGGCTTAAATAGAAAAGTTAAAGATGTTATAATGTCTTATGTGTAAGTCCACTCTCCGTACTTGCTTTCTAATTGACCCCTGTAGCGAGCTTTAGGTCGATGACTCCCAAGCCAGTTGGCTTTAGGGCACCAGGTTTGAAAGACCCCTCGGACTTACTTACTCGAGTCAAAAAGGCATTTGAAGAGCGGAATAAGACCTTCAGCATTTTTCTGTTTTTATGCTGGAAATGGTTTATACCAGTTGACCAAACTGCAATGACCAAAGTGCAAAACCAAAAACCACAGACTTCCAACCCGTCAATACACACAAATTCCAACCATTTTACCTCCAAACTTACATTTTAGCATGATTGGTTCTAATTTTGGGGTGGGATGTCTAACGAGCTAAGTTAAGGGATTTTTGAGTCACTCTCAAGTTCAAATTGCATAAACTCTGCCTCACATGTATTAAACAAAATCCCACACACAAGCAATTACCCAACATTGGCTATGTGCGCAAAAAGTATGAATCTAGCAAAACATAACTAGTTAAGAAATAAGTTCATGCTTTCATGTTGTTCAATTTTCAAGCCTAAACATAAATTGATTCATACTATTTCCTAGGCAATAAGTATGTCAACACAATTTTTAACTAAAAGATTTTTTTTTTTTTTTTTTTTTTTACGATAACCTAAACATTAAATAAAAGGACCAAGTAGTTGCACTGATTAATAGAGGTTTGAAGAGTTACAGACTATCAATTAATACAGGCCCATATGATCGAAAGAAAATACAGCCTAAAATGTAACAACTACCCCCAAACTTACAAATTACATTGCCCTCAATGAACAATAAAGCAAGAAAAAAAATTTCAAAAATGGAAGGCAAGGTAAAAAAAAAAAAGAAAAAGATCAAGGACTTCCTGGGGGTAGGTCCTGCGGCTGCGGCTGAGATGGTCCTGCTGCGTCTGAATCCAATCTCCCTTCTATCCTTTCCAATCTCGCCTCAATCCCCTCAGCTCTCCGCTCGATTCCTTCCAGTCGGCTCTCCATAGAGAAGAGCCTGGCCTGTATCCGTGACAACTGACCGCTGAATTCTGTCATCGTATGGCGCATGATGCGCTGCTCCCCAGCAATATTACCCTGAACCAGACGGTCAAGTCGCTGTTCCAAGATTTCTAACTGCCTATGCTGTGCGACTTCAGCTTCCCTTTTTGTGAAGCGGTGACTTTCAGAGGCATTATTGTACCTACAAAGAGCAAACTCACCATTAGAGCCAATGTGAGGGTGGAAAAAGTATAAGAAAGATTGCACAAACCCCCAAACTTGTGAAGAATTACACAATAGAAGAGAAAGAACATCAGCCCGACTGGGGCTTTTGAACCTCGATTATCGTGCCGAAAAAATAAACTTATGGAAAAGTGTCCCGAGCACATTAAAGTCATCCACTACAAGAGTAACATATTAAAAATTTGGGGCGAACGGATAACAAATGCATATAGAAATGAAATGATGAAGTGGTGACGTGAACGTGCAATGGCCTTGCAGTGGCCTTGCAATGGCCCTGCGATTCAAACATGCACAATTGTGAAAAGCAATGCGGCAAAATGTAAAATGCTAGCACACATACATCGAGAAACATGTAACAAAGATATTTGCTCGAGTAGATTCCTCAAATTTCAACAAAAATCGCGTTGAGACATTTCATCGAACACGTTGAAGGCATAAGAAAAATCATGAAGGAATCATAACAATTAGTGAATGGAGACTTCCAAAATCAAAAACCCATCATCTCAACATACAACCAATCCACAATCTAACCTAACCCATACTCCTTTCGACCACAATCACGAAATAAGCAAAACTAGGGTGAAAGCGGTTAAAACAAAGAAAATTCCCTAAATCTTAAGAATGCATACCTTAAATGTGTAAGTATGGATGTTCAAAATCTTGATGATGCACGAAATTGATGTTGGTGACTTCAAGATACTGGGATCGATGAACCGGTGGCGAGAGAGAAATAGGTTTCACCCGGCAGCGAGAGTAGGAATCAAATGAAGGCTGCCGGGGTTTAAAACGTTAAATTCGCGCCCAGTTCATCCACGCGATCGCGTGGAAGTCCTAGTAGCGATCGCGTGGTTAACTGGAAAAGAATCTGGAGAAAAAAAGACGGCAAGTCGCGATCACTGCATAGGTAAATCAGCGATCGCGACTAAGCCTTGAAATTTTTTTATTTATTTATTTATTTTTTTTTATATGAAATTAAGTTAATATGAAACAAATGCCACGAAATGATAGAAAAACGTGGATGAGCATGAATATCGACATTAAACCTTGTTCAACTCGCGAGGGGGTCGGGAGTGACAACTAAAATCTATAATGCTCAAAATTACCTAGAAATCTGAAAATATGCCTAAAATGCCAAATCATGCAAAGAGGGACTGACATGAATGAAACGTGCACAAAAATGTTTGAACACATACGAAAACATCCAAAGACTAACTAATACAAATGACATGAATGCAACGATGATAAAGAATTGATAAAAATACGAAACTAAGGTAAACATAAAACATAAAAATGCAAGAGAAGAAAAATTGGGTTGCCTCCCAACAAGCGCTCCGTTTATAGTCTCAAGCCCGACTTTCTGCGTTGTTTACTCTGGAATGGTGATGTCAATGTGTGACTTCTCCTTATCAAAATCCACCTCATAGTAGTGCTTGATTCTTTGCCCATTAACTTTAAAATGTCCTTTAGTCAGATGATGAAGCTCGAAAGTGCCATATGGAAATATTTGAGCAATTGTGAATGGACCAGACCATCTCGACCTCAATTTTCCCGGAAAAAGCTTCAAGCGCGAATTGTACAGGAGCACCTGATCCCCACTTGAAATTCTCTCTTGTGAATGTGGCAATCATGCCACTTCTTAGTCCGGTCTTTATAGATGGAAGCATTCTCATAGGCTCCCAAGCGAAATTCATCCAATGCATTCAGCTGCAAGAATCTCTGATCTTTGGCCAAGTCTATATCCAGGTTCAACTGCTTTAAAGCCCAGTATGCCTTGTGTTCAAATTCAACAGGCAGATGACAAGCTTTTCCATATACTAACTGAAATGGTGATATCCCGATGGGAGTCTTGAAAGCTGTCCTGTATGCCCACAGAGCATCATCCAATTTGCTGGCCCAGTCTTTACGGGATGACCTCACTGTTGTTTCCAAAATCCGTTTCAACTGCCTGTTTGAAGTTTCCACTTGCCCACTAGTCTGTGGGTGATAAGCTGTTCCCATGCGATGACGAGTTCCATATTTGGCCAATACTGCCTTGAACAACCTGTTGTTGAAATGAGTTCCCCCATCACTTATGATCGCTCTTGGTGCTCCAAAGCGAGTAAAAATGTTTTTCCGTATAAATTCAACCACAATTCTGGCATCATTGGTCGAACATGCCTTTGCTTCCACCCACTTCGATACATAGTCAACCGCCACCAGTATGTATTTGTTGTTGTATGAAGGTGGGAACGGACCCATGAAGTCTATTCCCCATACATCAAACACTTCAACCTCCAAAACACTGTTAAGCGGCATTTCATGCTTGGATGATATATTACCTGTTCGTTGGCACCGGTCACATGCCTTTACAAACGAGAAGGGGTCCTTAAACACTGTTGGCCAATAAAACCCACATTGCAAGACTTTAGCTGCCGTTTTAGCGGCTCCCATGTGTCCACCATATGGGGCTGAGTGGCACCTCTCTAGAACCGATAAAATCTCTTCATCTGGAATGCATCGTCGAATTATTTGGTCAGGTCCCCTTCTGTACAAAAATGGATCTTCCCAATAAAAGAACCTCAGATCATGAAAGAACTTTTTCTTCTGCTGGTAAGTAAAATCAGGAGGCAAAACGTTGCTGGCCAAGTAATTTACATAATTTGCAAACCAGGGCCCCTTATTATCTTCTACCTGCATCATCTGGGCTAACAGCATTAACTGTTCATCTGGAAATACTTCGTTTATGTCTTCAAGATTTTCCTCATTTACCTGCTCCAATCTGGACAAATGATCCGCAATTTGATTTTCTGTACCTTTTTTATCCCGGATTTCAATATCGAATTCTTGAAGCAGTAAGACCCATCTGATTAGTCTAGGCTTGGCATCTTTTTTTCCAAATAAGTACTTCAATGCCGAATGATCTGTGTACACCACTACTTTTGAGCCTATAAGATAAGACCTGAATTTGTCAAAGGCGAACACCACTGCTAATAGCTCTTTCTCAGTTGTGGCATAATTTATCTGGGCATCTGTTAAAGTTCTGCTGGCATAATAAATTACGTGGAAGATTTTGTCCTTTCGTTGCCCCAATGCTGCTCCCACAGCGTAGTCACTCGCGTCACACATGAGTTCAAAAGGCAAACTCCAGTCCGGTGCCACGATAATTGGTGCGGTAGTTAATTTTTCTTTGAGTGTATTAAAGGATGACAAACACTCTTCAGAAAGATTAAAGACTACGTCCTTCTCCAATAAAGTACACAGGGGCTTCGTGATTTTGGAAAAATCCTTTATAAATCTCCTGTAAAATCCAGCATGGCCTAAAAAACTTCTGACTCCTTTGACTGAGCTAGGTGGTGGTAATTTTTCAATTACCTGAATTTTGGCCCTGTCCACTTCAATTCCTTTTTCAGAAATCCGATGCCCTAGTACAATTCCCTCGTGCACCATGAAGTGACACTTCTCCCAATTTAACACCAGATTTGTTTCCGTGCATCTCTTAAGCACTAGGGATAGGTGGTGTAGGCACTCATCAAACGAGGACCCAAAGACTGAGAAGTCATCCATGAAGACTTCAATAAATCTCTCCACCATATCTGAAAATATTGCCATCATGCACCTCTGGAACGTTACTGGAGCGTTACACAGTCCAAACGGCATTCTCCTGAAGGCAAATGTACCATAGGGACAGGTAAAAGTAGTTTTCTCTTGATCGGCCAAGGCAATGGCAATCTGATTGTACCCCGAATATCCATCAAGGAAACAATAGTGTGAATGACCCGCTAGCTTCTCCAACATCTGATCGATGAACGGTAATGGAAAGTGGTATTTTCTGGTTGCAGCATTTAGTTTCCTGTAATCAATACATACTCTCCAACCGATCACTGTCCTTGTAGGGATCAACTCGTTGTTCTCATTCGCAATTACTGTCATGCCTCCCTTCTTTGGCACTACATGAACTGGACTGACCCAAGCACTGTCTGATATCGGATATATAATACCTGCATCAAGTAGCTTTAAAATCTCTTTTCTCACCACTTCCTTCAAAGTAGGATTCAGTCTACGCTGTCCTTCTACTGATGGCTTGGAATCATCTTCCATCAAAATTTTATGCATGCAGATAGTCGGACTAATACCTTTGATATCGGCAATAGTCCATCCTATTGCGGTTTTGTGTTCCTTCACCACCCGCAGCAGCCGTTCTTCTTCCAAAGCTGTCAAGTGGCTTGAAATAATAATAGGCAGTGTTGATGACTCCCCCAAAAATGCATATCGCAGGTGGGCTGGTAAAGGTTTCAACTCCAAAGTGGGAGGAATTTCACACGATGGTCGGGACTTCTGCAAATTTTCACCTAATGGTTCAAAATAACGACCTGCCCTCAACGTGAACCTTGGTGATGCTTCCAATTCATTAGCCATCCTTGCCACCTCCTCATTTTCCGAGTTTACAGATTCTGACTGAACGATGCATGCCTCCAATGGGTCTTTAGGATGCTCCTCATCATATACACTACGAACTGCTTCTTGCACAGTGTCCACCGTGAAACACGTATCCAATGACGAGGGATATTTCATAGACTTAAAGATGTTGAAGGTGATCTTCTCCTCATCCACACGAAGCACTAGTGTTCCTTCGTGAACATCTATCAAAGCCTTTCCCGTTCTCAAGAATGGTCGTCCCAAGATGAGAGGAATTGTCTTATCTTCTTCCATATCCAGTATAACGAAGTCCGCAGGGTAAATAAACTTCCCAACTCTTATCAGTACGTCTTCAAGCAACCCCCACGGGTATTTTATCGAACGATCTGCTAATTGCAAGGAAATAGTGGTTGGTTTTGCTTCTCCAATCCCGAGCTTCCTGAAAATAGATAAAGGCATTAGATTAATGCTGGCTCCTAAATCACATAAAGCAGATTCAAATTCAATAGAACCAATAGTGCAAGGGATTGTGAAACTCCCTGGATCCTTCAGTTTGGGAGGCAATTTCTTCTGGATTATTGCACTGCATTCTTCGGTGAGCATCACTGTCTCATGCTCGTCCAGCTTTCGTTTATTTGTCAGGATTTCTTTCATGAATTTCGCATAGCTCGGCATCTGGGTTAAAGCCTCTGCGAAGGGAATGTTGATGTGCAGCTGCTTGATTTTCTCAATAAATTTTGCAAACTGCTGGTCTATTTTATGCTTCCTCAGCCTCTGTGGATATGGTATGGGAGGTACGTAGGCTTTAACTGGGGTCGGGGCCTTCCTCACCTCCGCTTCTTCTGCCCTTTCAGATTTTTCCGTTGACTTTTCACTCTCCGTGTGATCAGCTTCTTTCTCTTCCACTGCTTCTGTTAGTATTTCTGAGTTATCTGTTCCTTTCACGCTAATTTCTGGTAATTGAACTCCACTTCTAGTTGTAATGGCTTGTACCTGTTCTCGTGGATTTGTTTCTGTATTACTTGGAAATTTACCTTGTTGTCTTTCTGAATTTGCGTTTGCCAACTGTCCCAACTGAATTTTTATTTCTTTAATATCAGCTTGATGGCTTTGCAGCAGCTGCAGTATCAATTCTTCACTCGAAGTCTTTTTCACTTGTTGTTGCTGCTGTGGTTGTTATTGTTGCTGAAACCCTGGTGGTCGTTGGGTGTTTTGATTATTGGCCCATGAAAAGTTGGGATGCTTTCTCCATTCAGGGTTGTACGTTTGTGAGTACATACCTCCTTGCTGCCTCTGATTGTTCCCAACAAAATTTGCATGCTCTTTATCCGGTTGACCTTGATATGCCATTGGACACTCTGATAGTGCATGATTCTCAAAACAGTAATCACAAACTATGGTTGCCTGAGCTGCAAGCACTGGCTGCTGATTCATGCTGTCAAATTTTTTTGTCAATGCGTCCAGTTTAGCATTAATAGCTGTAATTTCATTTACCGCAACTATTCCACCAGATTTCTGTGCGGTGCGATCGAAGTACCACTGATAACTATTTGCTGCCATTTTCTCGAATATTTCGGAGGCTCCTTCGTAAGTCAAATCCATCACTGATCCACCCGCAGCTGAATCTGCATGCTTCTTGTTATCATTGGTCAACCCGTTGTAGAAAGTTTGTATGAGGGTCCAATCAGCTATTCCATGAGTAGGACATTGACGAACTAGCTCATTGAACCTCTCCCAAGCCTCAAAAATGGACTCTCCTGACTGTTGATTGAACGAAAGGATTTCGCGCCTTAATTTTGACATCCGGCCAGGTGGAAAGAACTTGTCAACAAACTTTTGACTCATTACTTCCCAAGTAGTGATTGTATGGAGGGGCAGCGTGTAAAACCATGCCTTTGCCTTGTCTGCCAATGAGAAAGAAAATAATTTCAGCTTCACAGCGTCACCCGGAACCCCGTTCATTCGCTGCATGTCACATAACTCTTGAAAAGTTCGCAAGTGTGCATGTGGATCTTCAGACGGCAGCCCATGAAAGACGGCAGAGTTTTGGATCAGAGAAATCAAAGAAGTCTTGATCTCAAAGTTGTTTGCAGGTATAGCAGGCGGCACTATACAAGTTCCAATATTTCCCACTGGGGGAATCATGTAATCCCTTAATGCTCGCCTCCCATTGTTCGGTTGATTTTGTTGTTGAACTACAATTTCTGCTGGCAGATTATTTTGGTTTGGCTGAATTGGATTGTCTGCCATTGCTAAATCTGTGTGTTGAGCTGCTTCCAACTGTTGTTTGCGCCTTTGTCGAAAAGTGCGTTCAATTTCTGTATCAAGAGGAAGCAATTCAAAAGATTTAGTCCTTCTTAACATGAATTTATAAAGATAAATCGAAAAAAAATTAAGACTAAACTAAATAACAATAAAGCAAAACAAAATTCAAATTAAAGTAAGAATTTATTGGTATCGATATTAGTAAAAACAGTCCCCGGCAACGGCGCCAAAAACTTGTTCACTGATATCTCGCAATACGAAATATCCCCGCAAGTGAACGGGTCGTGAAGAGTAGTTAAAATGGACCTAAGAGTCCGGATTATCGTTCCCACGAGGACCGTTTACTAAGTACCGAAATGTGTAAATTCTTATCCCTATTTGAACAAAGAAATGAATTTTAGATTGTTTGGAAACTAATGTTTATAACTATGACTAACAGATTAAAACTTTGCACAAGATTGAGGTTTAACAATTGCTGATTGTTTGTAAGCATGATTGAAAGTGGTTGGGATTCACGAGTTCACCTAGCCAATTAAATCAATTCCTGTTCCAGATTTTATTTTCTAAATATGTGATCGATCAAGTTCACTAAATTAAGTTGAGATTCCTCTCTCGAGTTTAAATCAACTCTACCTAGATAAGTCAACCTTGTATCTCTACAGCGGGTCCGAATATTCCTTATCTAAATGCATTACATGCAAGAACTTAAATATGATCGCACTAATCACGAAAGTATATCTCTATCTCTCGTTCAATTAATGGATTTATTACCTAGATCTATGTTATTAACTCACCTCTCGGATTATGGAAATAACACATAAAGTCATGAATAAGTGGCCAATTCATTCAGGCATTAAACGCAATAATAAATCAACACATGCATTACGGCGTTAAAATAAGGAACATGGAATTAAAGTAATATGACTAAGCTACATCATGATTCCCAACGTTAGGATTAGTTACACATAATAACTGAATAATAAAAACAATCTGAATTAAAATTAAACATGCTGAAGTTTATGAGTTCAACAATGAGAAAAGAAGTCTTGCACCAAGATTTGCTTTCCCGTGTTTAGCTCCTAATCTACCGTGCTTTTTCTGTGCTTGAGTCTCCTCGTCAATTCGATGTTGAATAGCCAAGAATCCTCTCCTCTTCAGCTCTGCATAAAACTGCTCTCTTGTTCCTCACGCCTCTGTTTCAACTTAGGTCAATTTCCCGAGTCTTCCTCTTAAAATCGCGCACAAAAGCCCAGTACAGTTCCAGTCGGACACCCACGCGATCGTGTGGTTGGAACGTCAGCGATCGCGTGGGCGAGCCATTTTTCGTTCTGCATGAATTTTATCGCCTTGTCGCGATCACTAGCCTTGAAGCTTAGCGATCGCGACCTGGAGGATTTCCACGCGATTCGCCATCTTTCTCTTGGCCTTCAAGTTGGTCCTTTGATTTTATTTGCGACATGTATCCCCCACTATTGATTTGATAAATTTGACCCTAGAATTTCTGTTTCTCTTCAATTCTCCTTCTTTTGAGCTTCATTTCCCGTAATTACTTCCTTGCTCCTCTTTTCGACCAAAAATCTGAAATAACAACAATTAAATGCAATTTAGGTAGACTAAATTCATAAATCAACACGATAAATTCTCATTTTGGCATATTCCCAAGTGTATAAAACACACCTATCAATATTGTAGAAAAAAATATTCAAATTTTAACACATCTACTAATTTCTAACCACATTCTCTATAATAATGAATAACATCATTTATTTATTGAAATAGCACTGCCACTTATAAGAGTCAGATTTCAATTCAATCAAGATAAGCATGTTTGGGGTAGCTTAAAAGCATGATAGAAAAAAAATTGTGGGAGAAGATGATTCTCTTCCCACTCCAAACATGCTCGAAGTCGACATGGTTGATTTCCTTTGTTGTATAATTGGTGTAATACAATCGCACTTTCAACAAACCTCTATCTTAACATCTCGTGTCCCTTCGAGGAGCTTCAGATAAAATTTCAACATCCATATCCGAGAGGATAAGAAACACAAGCTGAGAAATTATTTATTTTTCTTTGTGAATATACCAATCGTAGGGTTTGTTTGGATGCTTAAAAGATGACTTTACCCCCCATAATTTGAACATTTTATATCTTTTCTGGATGTTATATAACGGACTAGTTGCTGGAAGTGGTCACGGAACCTCTGAGCTCTGGACAAAAAATTGTTTGTGTTCATTTACTTTTTTGCACTTTAATTTCACTTTTGATCTTTCCGATTTGATAGGTTTAATCACTATTTCTGTTATATCTAGACATTCTACTTGACAATAAGCATGTTTTGGGCAGCTTATACGCAAACACAAAAAGCACAAAAAAATCCGTGATGAATGTCGCCAAACAGTCCATAAAGTACTGAAGTCTAAGAATTAAGAAACGACAGTAAGGGAAATTAAGGACACTATTCTACAAAGTTGCAAGATTAGGAGAATAGAATTAGGAGGGATTTGCACTAGAGAGTTCCGTATTATCTTTATATATGTTATTATGATAATAAAGTTTTAAAATAAAATACCACACAGTTTTCCGTCTTTTTTTACACTTGTCTAAAATGGAAATTCATGATTTATAGAGAGCAAAAAAAAAAAAAAAAATTGTGATTATCTATATAAATGTCAAAATTGCTCTTATCTAGAGAATATAAACGGTCACTTTGAAAATAGTTTTACCTCATTATTATTACGAAAATTTGAAATTTGACATGCTAAAGAAAAATTCAAAATTTGCTCAACACAAAACTCAAGATTAACAATGAACTATCTAAACATACTTTTAAGCATCTTGCACTATCATCTATTTCTTATCAACTAACGAAAGAAAAGTAAAAAGAACAAATGAATGCTATATGTTGAAAATGAAAGAGAATAAAAAATATTAGATGATATATTGTCGTGTAGTGTTTATTCCAACACAAAGAACGTGACCTAAAATAAATATTGTTAAGCATTTATTCCTATAAATTGAATAACCAATATTTTATTTTATTTCAAATTTTGAATTTAGGTAAAATAATAAATTTTTATTTTAATAAAGTTTCATAAGTAATAAAAAAATGAATTCTAAATTTGAAATAAAATAATGAGCCTATGAATTATTGCCATCATTTGATAAATTGTTTTATTGATAAAATGAGTAGTTAAAAATGATTACTTTACAATAATAATAATAAGTTAAAAATAATGTTGATCAAGAAAATGTCGAATATATCTACCAAATATTCGCTCAATGTTTCGAGTCAATGAAGAAAACTACAATAAAATTATATTGCTATTTCAGATTAAATTGCTAAATGGCTAAGATAATCATATCAATTATTTTAAATTGAAATATCACTACATACTATTAACGAAATTTATTTTAACATTTCTTCAAATAACTTTTGAACCACGTGTACTTTTTGTAATACATTTTATTCCCATTGTTTATTTTTCCATAAAAAATCTTTTATAACCACACATTTCTTGATAAACGTCTATTTGATAATTAGTTTAAAAATTTTGTTTATAAATAGCGACGTGACAATATTACATTAGTTTATTTTGAAATATCGAAATAGGTGAACAAAAAATTTCTTGCATCAAGAATTGGGCATTTTATTTATTTATTTATTTTAAAATTGTCGAAGATGTGTACTACGTGGACGGATATAAACGAAGCCCATAAAAAATACGATAAAAATTATAATCTATGTCATAGTTAACATTTGTAATTTTAATTAAATAACCAATATTTTATTTTATTTCGAATTTTGAATTCAGCTAAAATTATGAATTTTTATTTTAATCAACTTTCATAAGTAATAAAAAAAAAATGAATTCTAAATTTGAAATAAAAATAATGAGCCTATGAATTATTTCCATCATTTGGTAAATTATTTTATTGATAAAATGGGTAGTTAAAAATGATTACTTTACAATAATAATAATAATAATAATAATAATAATAATAATAATAATAATAATAATAATAAGTTAAAAATAATTTTGATCAAGAAAAAGTCGAACATATCTACTAAATATTCGCTCAATGTTTCGAGTCAATGAAGAAAACTAAAATAAAATTATATTGTTAATTCAGATTAAATCGATAAATGGTTAGGATAATCTTATCAATTATTTTAAATTGAAATACCACTACATACTATTAACGAAAATTATTTTAACATTTCTTCAAATAGCTTTTTAACCACATATACTTTTTGTAACACATTTTATTCCCATTGTTTATTTTTCCATAAAAAATCTTTTATAAGCATACATTTCTTGATAAACGTCTATTTGATAATTAGTTTTAAAAATTTGTTTATAAATAGCGACGTGACAATATTCCATTAGTTTATTTTGAAATACCGAAATAGGTGAATAAAGAATTGCTTCCATCAAGAATTGGGCATTTTTTTTTAATTGTCGAAAGATGTGTACCACGTGGACAGGTATAAACGAAGCCCACAAAAAATACGATAAAAATTATAATTTATGTCATAATTAGCATTTGTAATTTTAATTAACAACACGTTTCACATTCACACCGCTTTTAAATCACACATTTCATTAATTTTTATAAAATATATAAGTCAAGTATTGGTAAAATTCTAAATTTTGTCCCGTGCATCGCACGGGTGAGAATACTAGTGTTTGATTATTATGATGTATTGTTTAATTAGGGCATTTGAAAATGCCATATCGGGGGAAAAAATCATTTATTAATTAAAAAACAAAAAATAAATGATAATATTTTTGTTTATAAATACTTTTTTTTGTCATAAATCATTGTTTACGTCTAATTAATTTTTAAATTATTTGTTTCTTTGCATAAATATTTTCACTTTTTAACTGAATTTTTAGTTAACAAGGTTTTCTTTTCTTTTTTTTTTCTACACTCGTACACTTGGGCGTAAAGAAACTTTTTAATTGATTTTTTTACGTGCCGGCAATTTTTATTTTTATTTTTTATTTTTTATTTTTTTATTATTATTATTTCTTTACTTATATGAAACGGTCCTTTCATATCATTGCATAATTGAGACAAATATTATAAACAAAAATTCAACCATATCTTCGTATCAATGAGTATCACATGTTATATATATATATATAGGCACAGCTTTCATCCCAAAAATATCGATTTTTTTCAAAAGTAGTGTAGGACCCTTTTCATTTTTCAGGCTTTCTCTCACACCAGAATGCCAGAGAGCAATTTTCAAATAAAATTTGTGGCATTTTGTTCTAAAGTCTATTTTGCCCTCTGAATAATAACGAGAACTGTAGAGGGTAAAATCGATAATTTACTAAAGGACGTTAACAAAGACCAAAATATGTATGACTTTCTGTAATGGCCTTGTTATAAGGAAAAAAAACACACACACACACACAAATCAATATTATTATTTATTAATTAAGTAAAGAAAAAACAGAGAAATATCAAACATTTAAAAAAAATATATATATATCTAGCTAGGAACTATTTTATGAAAATTAATCAAACATACAAAACTTGGAATTTCCAATTGTAATGCCTCCATCGATCAAAAGGTTATGCTCACTTATGTACTTTGACTCGTCACTTGCCAAGAAAAGAACAACTTCAACCACATCCTCAACCAGAAGATTAACACCTTTAAGGATGGAATGTACGCTGTGAAATATTCCCTCATCGACCAATTTGTAAAAATCCTTTGATTGACGTGTAGGTATTACATGTGGTGACATGCAATTGGCTCAAATGCCATATTTTCCAAGCTCCACGACAATATTCTTTGTCAGTCCTACCACCCTATGCTTTGAAGTCAGGTAATTGTGTGAGGAACCACCGATTATTTTTGAACAAGTATTAGTTGTTGTGATTTTATTCCCACTTCGATTTGGAATCATTACCCAGGCAGCGTGTTTAACTCCCAAGAATACACCTACGAGTTTACATCAAGAACCCTTTGGAACTCTAAATCGAGATTTCAAGAATACTTGGATTTGATATGTTAGAATTAATGTAAAAGTCCCATTGTTGGGCCGGACTTTACAATTGGTTAATTAATATGATTAATTAATCAAGGCACATTAAAAGCCCTATTGTCACTAGGGTTAGGGTTTTTGAGGTGCACATATTAATATGTGCACTATTGTAAAGAGAATCAAGAAAGTCGCTTTTTAGTATTAGGTTTTTCTCTTACTAGCACAAAGAGAAAAATAAATTCTCTCAAATCCATTCTAATGGTTGGAGATTGAAGGAGTTGCTATGGTTTCGTGTTTGTTCAATTTTCGCAGTGCATATATGTATCGAAACCTTACAGTGGTATCAGAGTCTTCCTTGTTACTTGTTAGAGTTTGTTAATACTTTGATAAATTCAATATGATTGAATAAATTAATTTCTTGTTTCTAGCTTTTGAGAAAATTAATTTTTCCTTTTCTAAATCTGATTTGGGGAGAAAATTAATTTTGGGTTGAAAAATGGATCGAGAAACAAGTTGGGAAAAACCAGGCGGCAATAGTCGCCGGAGGTGGCGGAGGTGCGGCAGCATGGCGACTAAGCCGCTGCCGCTGCGCGATTTCGAAGAAGCAGCAGGTGCCGCGCGAAGCAGCTTCTTCGCACTGTTACAAGCGGCGTGTCCCTGCGCGAGTGTCAGCAGCGGCACCATGGTTGCAGCGCGAAGGTCGCGCTGCTGCGGCCTGTCTGCAGTGCGAAATTCGCGCTGCTGCAGCGTGGCTGCTACACAGCACCGCCTTCGCGCTGTTGCTTTAACAAAGTCGCCGCTCAACAGCGGCGGTTCCCGCTGCGGGGTGGGAGATGGGGCGCCGCTATTGTCGGCGCCACCCAAAGAGGAAGGCAGATTTTTTTAGTTCAGGGTTTCGGTCTTCAGATTTGGAGACGGGGGCCTCATTTGCAATTCTGAAAATTGAAAGGGCTGGCTTGCAATTTAATATTAGGGGCAATGTTGAAATTTCCGAAATTTTAAGCCCTTGTCTACAATTATGTAATAGGGTCAAAACTGCAATTTTTGAATGAAGGACCTATCATACAATTTTTGAAATTGAGGGTTTCTTTGTGATATTTTGAAATGGGCCATAGTGCAAATTTTCAAAGGACCTTGAATACAATTTTGGCTTAAAATTTAATTTTCAAATTGGATTTGACCTAATTTAAAACTTTGACTAAAATTTTAATTTTGACCAAAATCAAAATTTTATTTTAAAATTTACGACTTTTAAATTATTGTTAAAATTGGATTTTAACAAAATATATAATTTTGACCCTAAATTGAATTTTATTTTATTTAGGTATTTTATCCTAAATTAAAATGTTAATTCAATTTGCCCTAATTTTAGAATTAGAGTTTGGACTCTAATTTAGTGTTTAATTAAAATTTGATTTTAATTCAATTCAATTTAATAATTAGTTAATTTGATTAATTGATTATTAATTGAATCTTATTTAGGATTTGATCATAAATTCAATTGACCCTAAAATCTTGAAATTGGAGTTGGACTCTAATGTATTATTTAATTAAAATTTGATTTTAATTAAATAAACTCGTCAATTAAAGTAATTGATTAATTTGATTAATTAATTACTAAATTGAATTTTATTTTATTTTAGGAGTTTTATCCTAATTTAAGATGTTAATTTAATTTGTCTCTTTTGAAATTAAAGTTTGACTCTAAATTGATATTTGATTAAAATATGATTTTAATTAAATAAGTCCCGCTAACCATGTATCTATGTATAATGACAAAATAATATAAGAACTTCATGTGGAGGAAGTGTCTCACATTTGCAAAAAAAAAAAAACTCCAAAATGCGTGTTTTGGTCTTTTTAACACAAAATATTCAAAACGCAATATACTCTTTTTGAGTTTTCTTTGTATTTTTTTTTTTGGAAAACACATTTCTGAAAATAGGTAAAGTGAACGCGTTTTCGATATTTCCAAAAATCGAAAACTCAAAACGAGCTGAAAAAGGCAAAGAGAACATGGTCTTATGTTGAGAAAATATATAAAATGGAATTAATATAAATTTGAAGACTTAAATAATGATCCCTCTAACTTTTAGTGTTGTCCACGCTAACAACTTGATAATTTTCTAATAAATAATGAATGTAGTCCAAACAAAGTAGTTAAATTTATTTTAAATTTGGAGCACTTGTCCTATCTTCTTGAAGGTTAATGAATATTTAGGGCTGATTTGGCGAAGTTGACATCTCATGTTATAAGAGCATCTCCAATAAATTCTCTATATTTAAAGAGTATATCCTACATAATAGAAAATATATTTAAATTTGAAAAGTAAGCCCATGTTCTCTTTGCTGTTTTGAGGTCGTTTTCTGTTTTTATTTTCGAAAACGCTAAAAACGCGTTCTCTTTACCATTTTCGAAAACGCATTTTGGAAAACAAAAAAAAAATTGTACACAAAACGGAAAACGCCCGAAACATCGTTTTGGGCGTTTTGTGTGTATTTCGACAAAAAATGTCCAAAACGCGGAAAACGCGTTTTGGGATTTTTTTTTTTTTTTTTTTATATAGAATTATCTTAACTTAGAACTAAGCTTAATATAAAGTTTTTATTTTTTTTACTTTTTTATTATTTTTTTTAGAATTATCCTAGCTTGGAATTAAGCCTAAATAAAGAATTTTTTTTTTTTTTTTTGAGAATTATCCTAACTTCGAACTTAGTGTAAATAAAGTTTTATTGAATTCAATATCAACATTAAAAAAAAAAAAATTAAATGAGAATTCTTGTTGTTATATTTCAAAAAATGCAATGATAAATGGACTCTGGTGGTTTTGAAAGAACTTGCATTTTCTGGATTTTAATAGAAGTAGAGCTTTCTCAAGTCCCGAACCTGATCAAGCTGTGTTAATATAGACTCTTAATGCTCACATTAGTGTGTTGCATGTAATCATATTTTTAGTGTATTGTGAAAGGAAATTTGAGTTGGAGTTAGTAGTATTCTGCAAGCAAATTAATTAAAAATAGTTTAAATAGTGTTCTGCAAAATTTCAAACAGAACGTGTTTTCCAGCTTTTCATTTTCAAAAACAGTTTTCAGAAATGACAAACCAAACGCGTTTTTCGCAAATTTGAAAACAAAAATGAAAACACAAAACACAAAACATTTTCGAAAATGAAAATACAAAATAAAATACAAACAGAACGCCACCTAAATTTTTTTACAAGCTAGCAAACTCTATATTTTTTACTCTAATTTTATTTTTTCATAAAAATATTTATTGTCTTTCTTTATTCTTAGTTCATATTTATTTTTTTAAAAGTGAATGGTCAACTATATTAAATATGTAATAAAGAAAGCTAATGTAAGAACATTTAAAACTGAAACTTTTTTAATGCATTTAATAATAGTGAGTGAGTTTGGCCCTTCAAATTTGAAGAGTCAAACTGTAGCGACCAAGAATTTTTACGCGATTAATAATTATTTTAATAGAAAATCGTGTCGCTACTATTTCACCCATTTTTATTAAGTTAACGCAGCGACGTATTCGTATAGCCAAGTCAAGAAATAATCGAGATCGTTCGATTTTAAATTAAATTCCGAATTTCTAAAAATATCTCCATTCTCTTGATTTAAAGTATATTAAGTCCAAATACTTAATTCAATGTTATCCCAATATTTATTTATACAAAAATTACTTTTATTATTTAAATTAAGAAAATATATGCAAGCATGAGAGGTTCCATTATATGTAATCATGAAGAGCATAATATTTGTATAAAAAATGGAAAAGTATATGAATGCTTTATATACTCCATTATATATAATCATGAAGAGCATAATATTTGTATAAATATGGAAAAGTATATAAATGATTTATATACTCCATTATATATAATCATGAAGAGCATAATATTTGTATAAATATGGAAAAGTATATGAATGATTTATATACTCCATTATATATAATCATGAAGAGCATAATATTTGTATAAATATGGAAAAGTATATGAATGATTAATAAGACTCCATTATATGTAATCATGAAGAGCATAATAATATTTGTATAAAAAATGGAAAAGTATATGAATGATTTATATACTCCATTATATATAATCATGAAGAGCATAATATTTGTATAAAATTGGAAAAGTATATGAATGATTTATATACTCCATTATATATAATCATGAAGAGCATAATATTTGTATAAATATGGAAAAGTATATGAATGGTGCTTTACTTTAAGAAAAGGATGTGTTAAAATTAATAGAATTGAATGATTATGTTTATAATATGCCAACTTTATACATATATTTAAACCCATCTCTTTTACACACAACTCTACACATATACACTTATTTCCAATCTCTTGACAAAATCCACAAGTAAGAGAAATTCAAGGTGGTCAAGAAAGTTTTGGTTCGTTTACTACTACACTTCATTTTAATCTTTTAAAAGGTAAGTATATCTTATGTTTTTATGTAAAGTAAGTATATTTTTATGAAATGTAAGTATATCTTATGTTTTTATGTAAAGTAAGTATGTTTTTATGAAATGTAAGTATATCTTATGTTTTTATGTAAAGTAAGTATGTTTTTATGAAATGTAAGTATATCTTATGTTTTTATGTAAAGTAAGTATGTTTTTATGAAATGTAAGTATATCTTATGTTTTTATGTAAAGTAAGTATGTTTTTATGAAATGTAAGTATATCTTATGTTTTTATGTAAAGTAAGTATGTTTTTATGAAATGTAAGTATATCTTATGTTTTTATGTAAAGTAAGTATGTTTTTATGAAATGTAAGTATATCTTATGTTTTTATGTAAAGTAAGTATGTTTTTATGAAATGTAAGTATATCTTATGTTTTTATGTAAAGTAAGTATGTTTTTATGAAATGTAAGTATATCTTATGTTTTTATGTAAAGTAAGTATGTTTTTATGAAATGTAAGTATATCTTATGTTTTTATGTAAAGTAAGTATGTTTTTATGAAATGTAAGTATATCTTATGTTTTTATGTAAAGTAAGTATGTTTTTATGAAATGTAAATATACCTTATGTTTTTAAGAAAAGTAAGTATGTTTTTATGAAAAGTAAAATACCTTATGTTTTTAACGAAAATGTTTGGATCATTGCTATGAAATAAATCTCACAAGATTGCTATGGGTCCCATATGATATGTTTATGATTATGCTAAGGGTACCGGAGTTTAGTAGCGCTACACATAAGAATTCTTGCCATTTAAGTTCGGTAAAATTCTTGTGTCTCCCTATGTTTATGAGTATTTCGATCCTATCCTATGTTATGATGAAAATGATCCATATGCTTTCAAAAGAAAATTTATGCTTGGTATACTTACTGGGATTTTATAAATCTCACTCCACGATATTTACCATTTTCAGATAATTGAAGGTTCGAGGCGGTCAACATGGAAGTGGCAAAAGTGGTTAAGATTGATGAGATAATTATGTTGAACTTTATGTAAGAAAATTATGTTCTATTTTTATTCACAAATAAAATTATGGGATTCTAATTTATTCTTTTGAATAATTTTTACATTACTATTTAAGTCTCGATAATATGATATGAGTCACTTTTAGTGGCACTCGAATGGTCGAGAATTCGGGTCGTCACAGTTGGTATCAGAGCCAAGAGTTTTAAAAACGATTCTGTAGATTTTTGAAATTTTATTTCTTTAAAAAAAAAAAAAAAAAAAAAACTATTCACGTGAACAGTAAAACGACGTGCTATTCATGATGAACAGTGAACGAAATCACTATTCATTTAAAAAAAAATATATTTGAATTTTCACATGTCAAGTATGGTTATGATTTTGAAAAGTATGATGAAATTTGATGTGCGAATTTCAAGGACAAAATTCATTTTAAGCAAGGGAGTTTGTAATGTCCTGAAAATTTTATGGAATATAATTAGTTAGTGATATGATGTTTATATTGATGTCTTTGATAAATTTCTAGAAGTTCGGGGACTAAAGGAAAATAAGATTTGACGATAAATTTTTATTTGGGTTAATTAGGCCCAATCTTATGTAAAGATGCGAAATGATTAATAATAATTTTTTTAAAAAAATATTTTAACTCATCACTCTACTATGTCACTCTCCACGTATTGACTCCTCGAACCAGGTATGTTATATGCTTTGCAAGTCATTTACGATTTTATTAAGACATGTTAAGTATGAAATATTCATATGTTATGAATCTTTAAGTGAAATATACATGTTGAGTATGATATGAATTGATAGAAGCCTAAATTTTAATTTATTCATTTTAATGTAGAATCATGAGACATAGAGGATATTGATATGAATTTTGGTTCATATTAAGCTTAGTAAGATTGACTCAATTAGAAATTAAGTTGGGTTGTAACTTTGGCCCAAAATATATGGAATAATATATTAAACAAACAAAATTGATAATGAATTGTACAATAATTTATCCCTTTATCACTACCTTTGTGTAAAAACAAGGGAAAAACTGTGGATGGTTATTAGTACTTCCTCTTCAAGTTTCAATTTTCGGTTCAATAATTTATCCCTTTATCACTACCTTTGCTTAAAAGCAAGGAAAAACTGTGGATGATTATTGGTACCACTCTTCAAGTTTCAATTTTGAAAAAATAAATAAATAAATAAATAAATATGATTTACGAATGATTTTCAAAATAATCTTTGTCGTCAAGTTTAGAAATGATGAGCCCTAAATGGACTTTGCATAATTGATTTTAGACATGGCACTAAGTATGAGAAGTCAACAGAAAGGACTAGATAATATTTTCGAATTATTCATCGTTTAGATTAAACGAGAAATAGAAAGTCAGTTTTATGAAGTTATGATGAGATGTTGAGATTATAAGTGATATGATTTTATTGAGATTTTTATGAGAAGAATTATGAAGTTGGAGATTTAAAGTTTAGGCTCTTAATTATTGAGAAATAAGGACTTGATATGGTGATATTAGAAATTATGATTTGAAATTTCTATGTTGAGGAATTATGAATTGATTTTCTGGAATATTTATGATGATATTGAAGTTTGATGAAATTGTGATCAAATGTACAATTAGTTATTATTGTGAGTTATGAAGTATGCTTACGATTTGGATAAGTCCAAATTTCAAAGGAAAACTCTGCCTAGAATTTTATCGTTTGGAGTTAAGAGCATAGTATGGTATGCAATCACTAAGAGAATTGAAGTTAGACATACAAGTTCATTTACATCACAAACGAGATTTAGTAGATGATAACAGAGATATTATTATTTTCTCATAAGGAGAACACACAAGAGTCACCCTAGAAAGGAAATACATGAAAACACGCAAAAGCAAAAGAAAGCAACATGGGAAATTCCTCAAATTGAGAGATGTGTTTCCGGAGTAGCCGTATCCTGCCACCTCTGACCTTTTGAGGAAATAAAGAAACCTTCAAAAAGGTGTGTTTCGAGAGTAAGAATACTCCGTAATCTACCACCTGGAACCTTTGAGGTACACACAAGATTTAAACATTAAGGAAAATCCTAGGAAATTAGAGGGGTGTCTCGAGAGTAAGAATACTCCGTACTCTACCCCCACCTATTCTAAGATTCATAAAGTTAAGTTTACATTAACCGGACTCCATTTTCGCTTGATTCCCCTTCCTTGCGACCAATCTATCTTAACCCCTGCTGGATCTTGTATTGAGATATATGACTGCAGCTTATCCAGTAGTTCATCAATAGTAGGAGCAGAAATAAGAAGCCTTCTGGAAAATGGAGAGATGAATCCCTGTTCCACAGCATAATCAAGAAAGGTTAACAAGCCATCAAAGAAATTGTTAACATTCAAAAGCCCAATAGGCTTAGTATGGAGATCTAGTTGAGCCCATGAGGTAATGTTAAAGATTTCTTCTAAGGTACCAAAACCTCCGGGCAGGGCTATAAAGGCATCAGAACCATATAGCATACAAGTTATGCGTTCATGGATGGATAAGGTTTGAACTTCATGCCCTCGTGTTTTTCCTGCAACATCTACCAAAGGGACAGGTATGACACCGATTACTTTTGATTTCTCTGCAAGAGCAGATTGGGAAACACAACCCATTAGACCACTGCTACCACCCCCATACACAAGAGTGATACCTTTTTTCCCCCAGTTTCTTTCCAAGATCTACGGCCGCTTCTAGATAACTGAAGCCTTTCCCCACTTTTGATCCACAAAATACACAAATAGTTTTGATCTGTCGAAGTTTTGGTGCTTCCATCTTTGATAGTATAGAAGAGAAAACTTACCAAGAAGATGTGATTTTGGGATGCCTGAACTATGAAATATGTTTGGCTATTTAAAGCCGGAAAAATTTACTGTTTTTGATTGATTCTGAAAAAGTAAAGATTTACTTTTAACAAAATCAGCCTACTTTTGACTATTTTATCAAAGCTTTCATCTTTCGGTGATTTATTTTCCAGCTTTATCAAACCTCGAGAAAGGAAAATATATTTTTACCAACCTTTATCAAAACGCGTGAAAGGAAACAGAAGAATATTTTAAATATGTATCAAGAGATTTACCTTATATCAATGCTGATTTGCCACAACCTCATTGTGTAAAACAGACTGGCAGATAGGATCTTTTGCAGTTATATTTTTGAGACTATAACGATTTTTGTCTTCATTAAACTGAGCGTATAAGGAGAGAAGTTCACGTTGCACATAACCACTTGGGTGCGTCTCAAGAGTCAGTCGAATATCATCCAAAGACTCCTTACTTAGTCCACCCTTTATGAATTTGATTTTATCATCCCGATTAGTAGAAGAATATCCTACTGTTTTGCAACGAGTATCACAGTTCCAACGAGCACATTTGTAGCAACCATTCAGCCTTTTTGCTCTTCGTTTCTTTGCGAAGGTGCTTTTGCCTAAACCAGGCATGTGCTTTGGAAATGTCATAGGTAATTCACCAAATAATCGAACTTTTGCTTCGATCAACCAGCGAACATCTTCTGGAATACCATGAGCCATCAGCAACCTCAACCTTTCGAGCCTAATTCGATAAATTTTTCTCAGATCATTCATAGGAAGATTGGAATAATACTTGCGAATGTTTGAAAGGATGATATCCATTTTTGATGGATCTAACCTCTTCCCAACATGATCTATTTAAAGGTATAAAGGAACTAAGTGGATCCATCTGATATTGATTCCAGCAAGAAAGCGCGGAATAGAATAATGAAAAGAAGAGACAAGAATTAATGCGCTATTTAATTTTATCGATAAAGGAAGATTTGATGATAAGATTTTGAGATACAGAATATTTTCTTGGATTTGGTACTGATATTTTAGGTATAATAATAAGTAATTAAGGTATGGTGTGATGATACGGGAATACGTGAAATTGAAATAAGGACCGTATCGAATCAGAATTCATAAGTATGTACAAGTGAAAGAAATACCTTGCGGGAAATGTTGTGACAATTAAGTGAAGAATTTTAGTTATTTGGGAGCTAATTATTTATTTGAATTTTTTGGTTACAAATATGGGAAAAGATAAGCTGATGATATTATGTTGATTGATGAATAATATGTTTGGATATATTACATAGGGAATATTCAGGTAACCATTTTATTTACTTTGGGATATTTGGTGATAAGAAGAAATGACTAATTATTATGGTATGATATGTTAGTAAAGATTTATTGAAATTTTAGAGATATTAATACGAATATTTGAGGTCACATGATACGATGATAAGTGACAGGTTACATGAGTACTACAAGACATGATGAAATATCACATACGATTGGGAATTTTCCTTTTGAGTCAGAATTTATGAGTAGACACATATGTCTATTATTGATAGAAAAGTCCATGTTTTTAAGAAAAACAAAGATATGCATTTAGTCAAAGTCCAGTGGGTTAAATATAGTAGCAATGATACTACCTAAGAGAAGAAGAGAAGAGATTCTGATTAAGTGTTCAGAAATCATAAGATCAAGTAAGTTTAATTTCGAGGACGAAATTATTTTAAGGGGGTAAGTTTGTAGCGACCAAGAATTTTTACGCGATTAATAATTATTTTAATAGAAAATCGTGTCGCTACTATTTCACCCATTTTTATTAAGTTAACGCAGCGACGTATTCGTATAGCCAAGTCAAGAAATAATCGAGATCGTTCGATTTTAAATTAAATTCCGAATTTCTAAAAATATCTCCATTCTCTTGATTTAAAGTATATTAAGTCCAAATACTTAATTCAATGTTATCCCAATATTTATTTATACAAAAATTACTTTTATTATTTAAATTAAGAAAATATATGCAAGCATGAGAGGTTCCATTATATGTAATCATGAAGAGCATAATATTTGTATAAAAAATGGAAAAGTATATGAATGATTTATATACTCCATTATATATAATCATGAAGAGCATAATATTTGTATAAATATGGAAAAGTATATAAATGATTTATATACTCCATTATATATAATCATGAAGAGCATAATATTTGTATAAATATGGAAAAGTATATGAATGATTTATATACTCCATTATATATAATCATGAAGAGCATAATATTTGTATAAATATGGAAAAGTATATGAATGATTAATAAGACTCCATTATATGTAATCATGAAGAGCATAATAATATTTGTATAAAAAATGGAAAAGTATATGAATGATTTATATACTCCATTATATATAATCATGAAGAGCATAATATTTGTATAAAATTGGAAAAGTATATGAATGATTTATATACTCCATTATATATAATCATGAAGAGCATAATATTTGTATAAATATGGAAAAGTATATGAATGGTGCTTTACTTTAAGAAAAGGATGTGTTAAAATTAATAGAATTGAATGATTATGTTTATAATATGCCAACTTTATACATCTATTTAAACCCATCTCTTTTACACACAACTCTACACATATACACTTATTTCCAATCTCTTGACAAAATCCACAAGTAAGAGAAATTCAAGGTGGTCAAGAAAGTTTTGGTTCGTTTACTACTACACTTCATTTTAATCTTTTAAAAGGTAAGTATATCTTATGTTTTTATGTAAAGTAAGTATGTTTTTATGAAATGTAAGTATATCTTATGTTTTTATGTAAAGTAAGTATGTTTTTATGAAATGTAAGTATATCTTATGTTTTTATGTAAAGTAAGTATGTTTTTATGAAATGTAAGTATATCTTATGTTTTTATGTAAAGTAAGTATGTTTTTATGAAATGTAAGTATATCTTATGTTTTTATGTAAAGTAAGTATGTTTTTATGAAATGTAAGTATATCTTATGTTTTTATGTAAAGTAAGTATGTTTTTATGAAATGTAAGTATATCTTATGTTTTTATGTAAAGTAAGTATGTTTTTATGAAATGTAAGTATATCTTATGTTTTTATGTAAAGTAAGTATGTTTTTATGAAATGTAAATATACCTTATGTTTTTAAGAAAAGTAAGTATGTTTTTATGAAAAGTAAAATACCTTATGTTTTTAACGAAAATGTTTGGATCATTGCTATGAAATAAATCTCACAAGATTGCTATGGGTCCCATATGATATGTTTATGATTATGCTAAGGGTACCGGAGTTTAGTAGCGCTACACATAAGAATTCTTGCCATTTAAGTTCGGTAAAATTCTTGTGTCTCCCTATGTTTATGAGTATTTCGATCCTATCCTATGTTATGATGAAAATGATCCATATGCTTTCAAAAGAAAATTTATGCTTGGTATACTTACTGGGATTTTATAAATCTCACTCCACGATATTTACCATTTTCAGATAATTGAAGGTTCGAGGCGGTCAACATGGAAGTGGCAAAAGTGGTTAAGATTGATGAGATAATTATGTTGAACTTTATGTAAGAAAATTATGTTCTATTTTTATTCACAAATAAAATTATGGGATTCTAATTTATTCTTTTGAATAATTTTTACATTACTATTTAAGTCTCGATAATATGATATGAGTCACTTTTAGTGGCACTCGAATGGTCGAGAATTCGGGTCGTCACACAAACACAATCTCCAAATTAAAATGTTAAAGTAGAGAATTTATTGTAGTGAAATTTTAAGGATTGATTCTCCAAAATAAAGAGAATATCAAGTTAAGAAAGTTTATTGAAGATGCTCTAATTTATATTATATATTAAAGTAGAATATCCGTCACAAAATTCGCACATAGTTTCCCGCTAAAATAAATTTCTAAATTTGTAATTTTTTTGCTAAAAAATAATATATTAAATTTTTTAACAATTATTATTTTGCATGTGTCATTAATTGTATGGCATCCGTGCTATACTATTAATAACATCAAAATGTTATTTTTTCTATTTTATTATTATTCTTTTAATAATAATTGTGTTATTTTAAAATCGAAAAATATGTAATATGAGTGTCAAATTAAAGATCACGACGAGAAGTTTAATTCAAACTATTGTCCGTAGAATCATATCAAAAATTAAATGTAAAGTTTTTTTTATTTTTTTTATATTTTATATTTTTCCTCAATATCTAATTCATTTTAAATTATATTATTTTAGTCCTATAATATTATCTATCATTAGTTAACAAAATTCATTTTATTCATGGATGATTAATTTCTGTTCTTGTTTTTCTCATCAAATTAAAATAAAGAATAACTATACTAATTTTTAAGGCAAATCCAATTAAGTTGGGTTAATTTTACAAGTTTAAGATTTCTTCAATTCATTCATCACTTTCACATAATTTTTATTTATTTACTGATTCTCTTCCTTTTTCTATTTTTCATTATAAATTTAAATAACTAAAATATGTAAAAATATATTACAGATTTTAACAATTAGTTCATATAATATCTATTAAACTATTGATCGATCAATAATTTTAATTAAATTAATAATGTAACAATATGAATAAAGAAATTGTCGAAGAAAGAAGAATTAATTAATGTTACAATATTTATTAAAATTAATGATTATTTTTTTAGAAAAAACACTTGAATTTAATAATTAATGCTTAAAAAATCATATTGCACTAAAAAAGTCTATCTTACACCTCTTTTTGGGAAGAATATGATGAAGGACAATGTATGAAAAGAAAATCGTTGATCTTAAGGAGAATATGTAAGTTGAGTTTTGCACATGTATTATATGAGTTTAATTTTGTAGTTCAAAAGTTTTTTTAAAAAAGAAAATTTCACTTATTGAACGTTAATTCCAGAAATGTAGTTGATATGTTCACGGTACAAGCTCTAAAACATTTAATTCATGGCTTGTTTTCCCCAAAAGATGATAAAACAATTCAACATTTACAATTTTATTAAAATATTAAAAAAATAATTATATGTCGTAAAAATTGGTGAAACTTTATTTCTTAATTTTATTTACATATATAGACAAAAAGACTCACTGTATATATTTTATTTATATTTTCATTAATAATTTTTTTATTGACATATAATTAAATATGCATTTAATTATGTTCAATTATATGCATTGCATTTAAAAATTAAGAATTATTAATTATGCGAGGATCTCTTGAGTTAAAATTCACGTTTGTGAATCACAAATCTTGAGGTTGATTTTTACTTTCGTGTATCGTCAATATTGCTTAATTTGTTACATTTATTTATATCTATGACCGTATATATTTAATTTGATACAATTACTTTATTTTATTTTATGTAAATTATAATATTTTGAGGGTTATTATTTCTATTCACGTTAGTCAAAAATATTTGGACGGAAATTTTCATTTATTCTATACAACATATATTTGAAAATTTGCATTATTTAATTTAAATTTGAGCAATTGTTTAAATATGTTTTGTCTATAGCAACTTTCGTGTATCACATGAATGTGAGAAACTACAAACTGTACAAACAATATATTATTTAAAGAGATTTTCCAAAATTGATGAGAATTATAATTTATTTCTATTTTGAGCATTTGTTAACAGTCTACATAATTAATCAAAACAAATTATGTGTTCAATTTTCTTTCCTATTTTGTAATGATATTTACAGTAAAATCATTTCATATTGTTTTTCCGTACAATGCACGAATGTGATACTAGTAATTATCATGTTTCAATAGTTGTCCAATCAATTTCCAGTCAATTAAATATTGAATTATACACCTCATCATCTTGTAGTTTATAGAGCCAAACCATAAACGTGCTTAAGGAGATTTTTCTCTCAAACTTCTTTTCAAATAGCTGTTAAACATGTTTTTCCCAATTTTCCTGTCATTATAGATGTTGAATAAAATAAAATAAAATAAATTGGCCTGTCATTAATTTAATAAATAAAATAAAAAGAAGATGCACCATCAAACAAACTTATTTAATAAATTAAGCCTATGTTTGATAAAAGATTTTTGTTTATAAATAAAGAATTGTTATTAACTAAAGAGAAAAAGAGACAATAATAGAGACGTCAATAAATTTGTATTGTATTTTAGTATGAACTAGAACCTCATATATATGTATGGCAGAACAGAGATACATAAAGTAATAAGGTTTAAGGTTAAATGGGTCATCATTCACTATATAATATATTATTTACAGTACTCCCCCTTGAATGATATATCACAAAAGGGTAATTGGTACCAAACGTCCCTATCTTTGCACTCTCTTGCGAAATTCATTCCTACCTTTGATTTCTTGGTAATTTTATCTCCACCTTCACCTTTTTTAGAAATACACGTCCCTATCGTTAAAAATTATGTTAATTGACCAACAAATCATCAAATGACCATTTTGATGAAGGGTAAAAGAGTCATTTTACATTATTTAATTTATGGTTATTGACGCAAAACGTCTCTACATTTAGACTCTCTTGTAGAATTCATCCATACCTTTGATTACTTGGCAATTTCATCTTCACCTTCACCTTTTTTTTGGAAATATACGTCACTACCATTAAATATCCTGTTAATTGACCAACAAATCATCTATTGACCATTTTGATAAAGGGCAAAAGAATCTTTTTACATTATTTAATTTAAAACTTTATAACAGAAATAAAAATTAAAATAAAAGGGTGAAATCCCCTCCCCCAATGGAAACTCTGTGCCGTCAATGCCTAGAACTCTGGGCCTTCGGGGGTTTTCAGAAGGCCATTAGTTTCTATTCCGAGATCTTGCAAAATCTGATTTATGAGGCTTCTTGATCCCCAATTATAAGGTTCTTTGCATCGAAACACAGACGGGTGCTAACGTTTTCGCATTGAATTGGGGTGGTAGAATAGAGATACATAAAGTAACAATGTTTAAGGTTAAATGGGTCATCGTTCACTATATAATATAATATTTACAACACTCTCCCTTTAATGATATATTAAAAAATATCAATCTCGTTAAAACTTTGTTTGATCCGTTATAACTTTTATCCGATAAAAACTCAATGAAATAAAAATATCAAATGAAGAAAAAATAGTATACTTGACTTGGAGTATTGAGATAAATTCTACCTCATTAAAACCTCCCCATGATAATCCAATGAGACAAAATATTAACTAAAAAAAAGAGTATAGATACTATCCCCAATGTTGATTGGTATAGTAAACCATTGAGTCATTACATCCCATTCTTGAGAACCAATTTTTTGAATGTAGATTTCGTCACTTTAGACTAATTTGTTAAACATCGATAGCGTCAATCTTCTAAAGTATTTATGTATTTAAGAGCATCTTCAATAGATTCTCTATATTTAAAGGACATATTCTACATAATAGAAATCATATTTAAATTGGAAGAGTAAATTTTTTAAGAAGCTCCAACAAACTATATATTTTTGACTCTTTATTTTATTTTTTTAATAAAAATATTTGTTATCTTTCTTTATTCTTAGTTAATATTTATTTTTTAAAAAATGAATAACCAACTATATCAAATATGTAATAAAGAAAGCTAATGTAAGAAAATTGAAAATTGAAACTTTTTGAATGCATGTAATAATAGTGAGTGGGTTTGGCTCTTCAAATTTGGAGAGTCAAACACACTCTCTAAATTAAAATATTAAAGTAGAGAACCTATTGACGTAAAATTTTAAGGGTTTATTTTCCAAAATAAAGAAAATCTCAAGTTAACAAAGCTTATTGAAGATGCTCTAATACTAATTATGTTTCAATAGTTGTCCGGTCAATTTCCAGTCAATTAAATATTGAATTATGCACCTCATCATCTTGTAGTTTATTGAGCCAATAAACTTATATTGTATTTTATTATGAACTAGAACCTCATATAAATGTACGGCAGAGCAGAGATACATAAAGTAATAATGTTTAAGGTTAAAGGGGTCATCATTCACTATATAATATAATATTTACAACACTCCCCCTTAAATGATATATTACAAAATATCAATCTCGTTAAAACTTTGTTTGGTCCGTTAAAACTTTTATTCGATAAAAACCCAATGGGATAAAAATATCAAATGAAGAAAAAAGAGTAGAGTTGCCATGGAGTATTGAGATAAATCCTGCCTCATTAAAACCTCTCCGAGATAACCCAATGAGACAAAACAGTGACTAAGAAAAAAGAATATAGCTATTATCCCTAATGTTGATCAGTACCGTAAACCATTGAGTCACTGCATCCCATTCTTGAGAACTGATAAGTGTATTTTATACACTTATTTATCTATCGAAATTAGGATATTATATTGTTTTTCTTGAATAAATTCTACTTAGTTTGTGTATATTATTATTATTTCAGGTTTTTATCCCAACATCAAGAAAATGAGGATTTGAAGCAATCACACTACAATTGGATAATAATTGGTGCGAAATCATACAATTTGAAAGTTGGTGAAATTATTCAAGAATCAAAGTGGAGCTTAATAGAAGACATGCTAAAATTCAAGGACTAACTTATCTTATGTTGAAGAATTGAGGCTAAAAGCATTAATAGTGAATTAATGCAAATTGCAATCTAATTGGACTTTATTGGATTATTATATGCATTGGACTCCACTTAGAAAAGGCGAGGGCTCGGCTGATGATGATAAGTGATATATACACAGCAGCTTTTGGGGCAGAAGAGGGAGATACATAGAGCGCAGCCACGGGAAAGGAGGTGCGCAGCCGTGAGTGGAGAGAGACAGCCGTGAAAAAAAAGGTTAAGCAACATTGGAGGAATTAATTGGAAGATTTGAAGTCTAAGGCTTGTTGGAATTAATTATGTGTAGTGGAAAGAAAAGTCAGCCAATTGGAGAGAAGCATTGCTGGGAATTCTTGGGCAAAAAGTGGTAGGTTGAGAGACCAAAAAAAGGAGTGTGTGGGAGAAACAAATATATATATATATATTTTAGTGGAGGAGCTGGAGTTTTCTGGGTAATCAATTGAAAAAGTTGGAGTTTGGAGTGCATACAATTGGCAGGTTTGGAATTAATTGAGAAGGACGCAGCTTGGGAATTAAAAAGACAGAGCCGTGTGAATACAAAGGAGAGAACACGTTCGGCGGTGCAAACAAGTACTCGGCTGGAATTAATTCGTGATGCCAATTTTTCAACACTTCAAACTTCGGGTTTTATTTACGTTATTATTTATTGATTTTTCTTCCAAGAATATGAGTAGCTAAATTTTATAATCGGGATTAACGATATAGATTTAATGTTTCTAGTTTTATTTTAATTCTCAAGTTGGCACTTTATTTTCATGTATTGATTTTATTATTGCGTTTAATGCTTGAATTGCTTGATCACCAATTCATGAATGAATGGTTGTTTTCATAATCCGAGAGGTGAGTTAACAATTAGATCACGTAATAAAATCCGGAAATTTCAACAAAAAGATAGAGATATGAATTTGTGGTTGCTTGTGGTCAATTAGGAATTCCTAGGAAATTTAATGCATTTAGCTAAGGAGAACTCTGACCCGCTGTAGAGATACATGGTTGACTTAGTTAAATAGGTCTAATTTGAACTCGAGAGAGGTAAATTAGATATATGCGTGAATTCGATCAAATACAATTTTAGAAAACAACTTGAGATGAGAAATTAAGTTAGAACGTTATTTCGAAATCGTTAGTCCCGATATTCATTTAATTGTTTAAAATCCACCACGTTTGTTTCTTGCTTTCGTTAATTGTTTTTAGTTTAATTTGTTATTTTCATTTTAATTGATTTGTTTATTTCATTGATTTCCAATTATTTGTCGTTTTTGTTTTTATTATTTTACAATTTATTTTCTTAGTTAGTTTTGGTTTTCGTCTAGGAATTCTATATTCGAAGTAAATTTATAGCGAATTAAATAGTCCTCGTGGGATCGACAACTCGGACTCAAAAGTCCACTTTTATTACTTGTAGCGATATCGTACACTTGCGATATTTCTTACCAACAAGAACCAATTTCTTGAATGTAGATTTTGTCACTTTAGACTAATTTGTTAAACATAGATATCACCGGTCTTCTAAAGCATTTATGTATTAAAGTATTTCTTCATCAATACGTCATAACAGCCACCTCATTAAAAACCTTACCAGGAAAATCATGTGGCATAAAACCTCAGTTAAGGGAAAAAAAAAAGTGTAATGCGTATTAGCTCCCCATCATGAGAACATTACAATTATATTGATATTGAATATATTCAACTGTTAATTAGTGCAATATCGAATATGTTCACTAATCATATATAAATGACACACATCTCATATTCTCTATTCTTCAAATATAAACTCAATTCTTTCTTTGAAATTGAAGAACTATATTATATTTCCAATAACTTGAACATGCTGCAACTAGCTATGTTCTATAATCAATATTCATCAATGCATTTATTGAAATTCTCAAATTTGGAAGTGACTTATTCATTTCTGTGAACAATTAACTTATTCGTTTAAGTGAATAATTAACCATGAATTTACATTTTGAAAATCAACTGCCACGATTCTCAAATATTATTTACAATAATGGTGCATCAAAATCTCAACACTTTGTCATTTGAATCATTCTTCACGTAATTTAATTTCATGACTAAGAACATTCCATTATAAAGTGATTTTATTCTAGACATATTAAATACTCAGATCACAAAATATCTCTATACTTTGATCAAACAAGTTACTTATAAATTTGAACTACATATTCTAGACATATTTAATCTTTCAGGGATTATGCTATATGCTTCAGGCATCGTATATACTTCACAATACAATTTTCAAATTACTACCACAAAATTTAGTCATGAAATAACGACTTGATAAGTCTGGTGACAATTCAAAAATTTTGAAAAGCTTAATAAACAAGATAATGATTTTATAAGTTTGACAACTACTCGTACAATTAATTTTTTGTTTTTTAAAAAAATAAAAATAAATGGCGAATAAGTTACCTCTATTTGGTAGAAAAATGTTTATAAATGGACACGTGACAATATCTCATTAGTTCTTTATTTTTTATTTTTTTTAAAAAGTCAACAATTTTGATTCGTAAAAAATTCTCACCAACCATTTTGACTTTTTAATGAAAAATGGACTAACAAAATATTGACATTTTGCTATTAACAAATAAAGTTTATAAACAATCGATTATAAACGGTTTATCATTATTTGATAAGTTTGATGAATATTCATTTTTTTTTTTAATTAATTTAACGGTCAATAGAAAAGTTTGTGTAAAGTTCAATTAGATAGTAATGATGTTATTGCTCTGTATCAAAAAAAATGCAGATCTATATCGAAATTCGATAAAAAGAAAAGAAAAGAAGACAACAACAATTATTTCACAATATAATAATTCCAAATTTATTTAAATATAACTTTAACGCATAATATTTTTATTTAAAGTTGGCAACACTTCCACAACATAGTCTCCATGCAGAGATATAGATCTACAGCTTATTTATATAATTAAACCCAAGTTTATTCAATTAAAGCCAGTTTAATATAGTCTCCAAACAGAGATCTACAATTTTATTAACTCAACCATGTTAGAAAATTTTATTACAGATAATAATTTATCTATAATCTAAATAATCATCATGTTGGAATTATCAAGAATTAAATAACTGAAGCGGAAGCGTACCTTAATCAAACGTGATTCACGAAGAACGATTCGGTTGTTTGGATCTTCTAAATCGATACGTAGTCCGTATTTTCTCTCTGATGATGGGATGTCAGACAAGATGAACAGTACGTAGGATTCAGGGACTATAACCGACTTCATAAACTGAATTGCCAATTAACCTAATCCGGCCCATCATGAATTAGGTAATGGCCTGGTATCTACACATAAAAGTCCATACATTTAATTAGATGCATTAAAGCCCAATTTACCAAATCCTTATTAGATCACTTTAAATGGGCTTAACCAAAATTGATAGCATTTTATTCAATACACAATAATTCACATATCAGCCCACACGATTGATTAAAATCCTTACAATCTCCCACTTGGGCTATATGTGTAACCTTACAATTGTGTATCAATCATAACCTTATGAGTACTCAGAATTTTGCTATCATTACTAAATGCATCCCCAAACAATCCGGTCCATCAATTATATCAACATAGGATCAAAGCGGCTTTCGCTACATTAATCGTAACTAAACCTTCAATGGTCACGTATATCGACATAACTGAATGACATGGATCAAGTATGGACGTGTAGCATGGAAATTACATGTAATGTGATCTTCAACATGCCTATTTCCAACTGGTCCAACTTTAGCGAGATCATCCTCAAACAAGTTCAGAGATAATAAACCTGAAACCTTACAGATGTAAATAACTTTAACTTTAAACTGTATCCAAAAGGACAGTAAATGTGTCTAATGCACCCAAAATACAAACTCCCACTGAAACCGAATATCCTTAAGAAATACAACACCCATATGAGTATTGTACTCATGAAAGACCTTGGGTTGTAATACTTTAGTAAGCAGATCAGCAATTATGGAGTTTGTCCCAATGTGCTCTTATTGACACGTGTCCACTCTGAACTGTATCCTTCACAACCAGGAACTTATGTCAATGTATTTTGACTTAGTTGAGCTCCTGTTGTTACTGGAATATAAATCTCCTGAGTTATTGTCACAATATAACTTTAGTGATCTTTCTATATCATACAGAATACGCAGCCTTGTGACAAAATTTCGCAGCTATATTCCATAATTAGATGCCCCCAAAATTCTACAACTGTGCTGCCAAGTGAAAGAAGCTAAAGTGTCTGTTAAGCACTCCATCCGGAAATAGCTCCTCCAACCAGCAGATAAATGTAGCCTTATGTGGATCTTTTACTTTCTTGGCATCTAGTAAAAATCGGAATCATAATACCATATGATCTCCAACTGATCCGATTTTCTGTATGTGAGCATGTAATCTTTTGTTCTCTTTAAATACCTTATAACCCATGTTTGGCTGCTTTCCAAATAATCCATCCCAGGGTTACTTAAATATCTCCTTAGTATCCCAATAATGTATGCAATATCCGAACGCATACAAATTTGAGCATACATCAGACTTTCTATACCTTAACTATATGTGATCCTCTGCATTTCTTTAACTTCAAAATAACTTTTCGGGCATTAGTCGAGACTAAATTTGTCTCCCTTAGCGATAGGGTTGTCCCCTGATTTACTGTCTTGCATGCCAAACCTCTTAAGTACTTTATCGATATAGCCCTTTTGTGACAATTCAAGAATACCCCGAGAACAATCTCGGTGTATCTGAATTCCTAATACAAAAGAGACGTTACCAAGATTTTTAATCTCAAAATTTCTTGACAAAAAATCTCATAATTTTATGTGACATACCTATATCATTAGTGGCAAGCAATAATCAACATATAAAACCAGGAAAATATACTTATTCCCACTGAACTTGTAATACACACAACCATCAACAGCATTAATCTCAAGACCAAATGAGATAATTACTTGATGAAATTTGTATTACCCTTAACGAGAAGCTGGCTTGAGCACATAAATGGATTTCTTTAATTTACAAATCATTTGCTTTGGGTCTACTGACACAAAGTTTTCTGATTGCACCAAATAGATCGTCCCATCAATGTCGCCATTGAGAAACGCCACCTTAGTATCCATTTGATGTAACTCGAGGTCAAAATGTGCAACAACCTAACTTTCCTGAAAGAGTCTTTCATAGAAACCAAAGAGAAAGTCTCTTTATAGTCAATGCCATCATTCTGTGTAAAGCCCTTAGATACAAGACGAACCTTATATCTTTTCACATTACCTTTCAAATCCCTCTTGGTTTAAAAAATTCATTTAAGACCAATGGGCTTCGCACCTTCCGGTAATAGGAAAAGATCCAAAACGTTATTGTCTTGCATATGCTTATACTCCTTATTTATGAAATCAATCCACTTTTGAGAGTTAGAACCCTGCATGGCCTGATGGAATTGATTAGACCATCTTCCACCATTCCATCATTTCCTTATATTCTTGGAAAAATACTATTTAAATTATCCGGAATAGCATTTTTCCCTTTCTCTCGTGGATCTCCTTAATGGCTTTAGTTATTGAGGTTTTTGAGTTTGTATTTCTGAAATTTACCTTATTTTGGATGGGAGATTCTTCAACATTGTCTAATTGAGTTCCGGATATGCTTCTTGATCAATGACATGTATAGAAACTTGCACATTGTCAAAAGCAATAATAGGAATCGAAACCGATCATTCCTCAATTTCTTCCTTAAAGACAATATCTCTAACCTTATTTCTCCCCCCAAACTTAACATTCTCAAAAATGTTGCAGTTCCCGTTTCAAAAAATTGACTTAAGTGTGGGATTATAAAATTAATAGCCCCTTAACGACTTTATTTTCTTTATTTGTTTTCTTTCTCTTATCTTTAGAGGTGTTTGCCAATTGAACACTTTCAATTCTTTTCTACTTCAACTTTTCTTCCTCTTGCACACAAAATAGAATGAGCTCATTTAGAGTTCATTTCTTCCTTTAACAGTTATAACTGATCTTAAATTGACTGAATTGTGTAAGAAGCTTGCACACTATGAAATGGGCTCATTGAGAGTCCATTTCTATTTTGACAGTTATAACTAACCTTAAATTAACTGTATTGTGCAGGAAGCAATATCAATACCAAATGCACGAGCAAGTCATTAGACAAGTCGAGTTTTAGTTCCTTAAGTTTTGAAGTAGTGTGAGACATTTACATGATGTACTCCCTTATTTTCCCATTGCCTTTATAATTTATTGAAATCAAGCTTTGCATAAGCGTGCTTGTTTCAGCCTTATCGTTTTTCACAAAACGTTTCTTAATTTCGGCAAGGAATTCATTGACATCATTTACCTCTTCAGATACTATGCCACTAAAGGCTTCCAGAATGCCGCACTTAAATGATCATGAGACTCACGTAATTTAAGCAATCCCACTTCTCAAAGTTCCTCATTTGATTAGATGAACTTTCATCCGTAAGAGGAGCAGGTTGCTCAATCCTTAGTATACTGTCTAGATCCATGCAGCCAACGAAAAGTTAAGCCCCTGTTCTCTTTGCTGTTTTGAAGTCGTTTTCTATTTTTATTTTCGAAAACGCTAAAAACGCGTTCTCTTTACTATTTTCGAAAACGCATTTTGAAAAACAAAAAAAAAATTTGTACACAAAACGGAAAACGCCCGAAACATCGTTTTGGGCGTTTTGTGTGTATTTCGACAAAAAATGTCCAAAACGCGGAAAACGCGTTTTGGGAATTTTTTTTTTTTTTTATATAGAGAATTATCTTAACTTAGAACTAAGTTTAATATAAAGTTTTTATTTTTTTATTATTTTTTTTAGAATTATCCTAACTTGGAACTAAGCCTAAATAAAGATTTTTTTTTTTTTTTTTTTTTTTTTTGAGAATTATCCTATCTTGGAACTTAGTTTAAATAAAGTTTTATTGAATTCAATATCAACATTACAAAAAAAAAAATTAAATGAGAATTCTTGTTATATTTCAAAAAATGCAATGATAAATGAACTCTGGTGGTTTTGAAAGAACTTGCATTTTCTGGATTTTAATAGAAGTAGAGCTTTCTCAAGTCTCAAACCTGACCAAGCTGTGTTAATATAGACTCTTAATGATCACATTAGTGTGTTACATGTAACCATATTTTTAGTGTATTGTGAAAGGAAATTTGAGTTGGAGTTAGTAGTATTCTGCAAGCAAATTAATTAAAAATAGTTTAAATAGTGTTCTGCAAAATTTCAAACAGAACGTGTTTTCCAGCTTTTCATTTTCAAAAACAGTTTTCAGAAATGACAAACCAAACGCGTTTTCAGCAAATTTGAAAACAAAAATGAAAACACAAAACACAAAACATTTTCGAAAATGAAAATACAAAATAAAATACAAACAGAACGCCACCTAATGTTCTTGTTTTGATCCTTGAAGGTTATTTCATAAATACAAGGATTAAATTTGAGGTTGTAGATATACTACTAACAGAATTTGAAACTGAATAGAGAACACTTAAATAAAATAGTTCACATAAGTACCTTATTATGCAAATCATACTTTCAAATAATGGTAGGGCCCATCACAAGATACCTAGCACAACATCAATATTTAGTCTTTGGACAGAAATATTGACTTGTAAGTGGTACTCTTGGTGTAGTAATCAAACACTGACAGTAAGACATGTCAACCAACAAACCTTTCTTTGGACCGATTTATTGATCACACGTAAAACCAAATAACCGTCACGTATTTATCACCACAAGTTCATGTGAAATTCGGGCCAAATATTAACCTTCCTTTGGGCCGATCAATATCCGCATGAGATAACACACAAACACCTAATTTTCCCTTGGTGTAGTGATCAAACACTGGCAATAAGACATGTTAACCAATAAACCTTTCTTTGGACCGATTTATTGGTCACATGTTAAACCAAATAATTTCCACGTGTTTATCACAATAGGTGCATGTGAAATTCTAGCCAAATATTGACCTTCCTTTGGGCCGATCAATATCCGCAATGAATAACACACACAAATACCTTCTAATATTCAAAGTTAATTAATATCCACAAGAGAGGTTGCTTTGGCAACATGTTGCTTCAACTAACTTACTTTCGAATATTATATCTCTCAAAAGATTCCGATGTACCAAGATTTGAAACTGAAATTCATTGATTTGCATCTATATTTGACTTTAGGATTTGAATTATAGAATTCAAAACTTTAGAATAAAGCAATCCTTAAGTTGCGAGAGTCTAATTGCAATATTCTTAAACATTAGGTGGCCAATTATGTAAAATTTTAAGCTTGAAGGGCTTAAATTATAATTTTTCCAAAACTTTATTGGCCAATTTTGAGAAATTCCAAACTTTAGGTCCCAATTGGAAACAAAACCAAACTTTAGAGGTCCAAAATATGAAAATTTCAATCTTTAAAAGTTGATTTTGAAAATTTTCAAACTTTAGGAGCCAATTTAGCAAATTTCCAAACTTTAAGGACTTAATTTAAAAAAAAAAATTCAAACTTTAAGGACCAATTTTGAAAATTTCCAAACTTTAGTGATTTAATTAGAAAATTTTCAAACTTTAGGAATGAAAATGAAAATTTTCAAACTTTAGAGGACCAAATTAGAGAATTTCAAAACTTTAGGTGCTTTATTAGAAAATTTTCAAACTTTCGAGACTGAAAATGAAAATTTTCAAACCTTAAGGGACCAAATTAGAGAATTTTCAAGTTTTAGGGACCAATTTTGAAAATTCCCAAACATTAGGGGCTAGATTGAAAAATTTTCAAACTTCAGGGGCTGAATCATAAAATTTCATAACTTGAAAGGTCCTGACTTAAATAAATTTATAACTTCAGGGGCTCAATTTATAAATTTCAGAACTTTAAGGGCCAACTCATAAATTACATAACTGTAGGGTTTGAGATTTAATTCAAAATAAAAGGGAGGACCAGACGTGCAATTTAACATAATTACCCAAAATTGCAAAAAGAACCCTGAAGACTTCTAATTTTCAGCCAAAAGTCCCTTCGTTCAAAAATCGCGACTGCTATGGTTTAAACCCTAGCCGCCGCCGTAGCCAAAAACGAAGGTGGCGCAGCCTCCCCGCCGGCCCCTCGCACTTCCAGCAGCGCCATCCCCAGCGCTGCACCAATCCGCGATTGTGATGCAGTATGCGCAGCGTCTGCAACACCCGACAGTGCCGACGGCGGCTGTGGCAACCGACCACGCCTTCTTCTTCATCACAATACATAACTCCCAAAACCAGATTCATCCACCGCTTAATCAAACATGATTCAACAACCAAACTCAACACAAATCCACAAATCATATTCGAAAACTATACCCATCATCAAGAAATCAGATTCAAACCAACCAAAACCAAATTGATTGACCACAATACACGGCCATACCTCAACAGAAATCCATACCTTATTCTGAAATATGCATATACATACAGATTCCATGTGTTTAAACTCAAAACAAAGTTACGCATATGCATACACACAGAAATTCAGAGGAGATGCTTTACCCAAATTCTGATTTCGCATATACACAAATCCGTCCCAAAATTTGAATTCATACACAGAGAAACGTTCGGTTGAATCCAAAAAAAAAAAAAAAAAATTGTGCAGGTTTCCAAAATTTCTATCTTGCAGTGTGTATATTTCTCAATTTCAAGGAATCAGTAGATTGGTTTTTACATATACATACGCAAAAGTTAGGGTTTTACATATATGCGTGTAAAATTGATCTGATAATTCAATACGATGTTGGCTCTGATACCACTTGTTAGAAAATTTTATTACAGATAATAATTTATCTATAATCTAAATAATCATCATGTTGGAATTATCAAGAATTAAATAACTGAAGCGGAAGCGTACTTAATCAAACGTGATTCACGAAGAACGATTCGGTTGTTTGGATCTTCTAAATCGATACGTAGTCCGTATTTTCTCTCTGATGATGGGATGTCAGAAAAGATGAACAGTACGTAGGATTCAGGGACTATAACCGACTTTATAAACTGAATTGCCAATTAACCTAATCCGGCCCATCATGAATTAGGTAATGGCCTGGTATCTACACATAAAAGTCCATACATTTAATTAGATGCATTAAAGCTCAATTTATCAAATCCTTATTAGATCACTTTAAATGGGCTTAACCAAATTTGATAGCCTTTTATTCAATACACAATAATTCACATATAAGCCTACACGATTGATTAAAATCCTTACAAACCAGCCTCGTAGATAGATAAGTAATTTTATTCTCCTGCGGTTGGATCGAAGCATCAGGCTGTTACTGTCTCCTTGATGATAAACTCTTCGTCTGTTGCACCAACCATCACCTTAGTAATTTCTTTTGTGACAGAGACTGCAATCCACGAGGAGAAATTTTATTGCAAACATATATAAGGGAGCATTTTGTCTTGTCAGATATCATTAGATTTATGTTTACATACATGGGCAAGCTGCTTGGCAAAGACATGGGCCAATTAATCCTGAGCAGCATGCTGGCTTACCCAGAAGCGAGCAATATTGTTGGCAAAGTTGCCAGTCACAAAAAGCATCCACGACAAGAGGACCACTCATTTCTGCTTAACACATGTAAAGAGTAAAAGATAGATACACATGCACAGTTTAATGAGTAACTGAGATACAGTCCAAAGTAAACAAACGCTAATGCTTTGCTAATGATTTAAAGTCGTTCTGGTTATTTCCATATTTGGTAAATTAACATGCATGTAGTATGGCTAATTAAAGAAGTTGACAAGCTATATATGGAGTTGAATAAATTTCTAACCAGTGGACAGGGAAATCAACAGCAGGAGGGACACCAGTGCAAATGACCTCATGGAGAACTCCATAATTGAGAGAGAGATTAAAGAGAGCTTTATTGAAATGTGAATGAAAGGCTCCCTGCTTTTCTCTCTTTATATAATGTATGTAAGTGTGTGTGTGTGTGTTTGACAGTTTGCACGTGATATGCGTGCATTTCTTTATGTGGAGGGTTTGTATGAGAAGTTGACACATGGATATGTTGAGGCTGTTGAATTTGACCGTAAAATATATATAAAGATATGACGAAAGATTTACAGTCATCAATTTTTCACTATATAATCTCAAAATATTGTAGAAAAAAATATTCAAATTTTACCACATCTACTAATTTCTAACCACATTCTCTATAATAATGAATAACATCATTTATTTATAAGTGTCAGATTTCAATTCAATCAAGATAAACATGTTTGGGGTAGCTTAAAAGCATGATAGAAAAAAAAAAATTGTGTGAGAAGATGATTCTCTTCCCACTCCAAACATGCTCGAAGTCGACATGGTTGATTTCCTTTGTTGTATAATTGGTGTAATACAATCGCACTTTCAACCAACCTCTACCTTAACATCTCGTGTCCCTTCGAGGAGCTTCAGATAAAATTTAAACATCCATATCCGAGAGGATAAGAAACACAAGCTGATAAATTATTTATTTTTCTTTGTGAATATACCAATCGTAGGGTTTGTTTGGATGCTTAAAAGATGACTTTACCCCCCATAATTTGAACATTTTATATCTTGATAACCGATTTGAAACTGTTCTAGCGAAGAGCACTATTTATCTTTTCTGGATGTTATATAACGGACTAGGGTTTAATCACTACTTCTGTTATATCTAGACATTCTACTTGACAATAAGCATGTTTTGGGCAGCTTATACGCAAACACAAAAAGGACAAAAAAATCTGTGATGAATGTCGCCAAACAGTCCATAAAGAACTGAAGTCTAAGAATTAAGAAACGACAGTAAGGGAAATTAAGGACACTATTCTACAAAGTTGCAAGATTAGGAGAATAGAATTAGGAGGGATTTGCACTAGAGAGTTCTGTATTATCTTTATATATTATATTATTATGACAATAAAGTTTTCAAATAAAATACCACATAATTTCTCGTCTTTTTTACACTTGCCTAAAATGAAAATTCATGATTTATAGAGATAAAAAAAATAATAAAATTGTGATTATCTATATAAATTTCAAAATTGCTCTTATCTAGAGAATATAAAAGGTCACTTTAAAAATAATTTTACCTCATTATTATTACGAAAATTTTAAATTTGACATGTTAAAAAAAAATTCAAAATTTGCTCAACACAAAATTCAAGATTCACCATGAACTATCTAAACATACTTTTAAGCATCTTGCACCATCATCTATTTCTTATCAACTAACGAAAGAAAAGTAAAAAGAACAAATGAATGCTATACATTGAAAATGAAAGAGAATCGAAAATATTAGATGATATATTGTCGTGTAGTGTCTATTCCAACATAAAGAACGTGATCTAAAATAAATATTGTTAAGCATTTATTCCTATAAATTGAATAACCAATATTTTATTTTATTTCAAATTTTGAATTCAGGTAAAATAAAGAATTTTTATTTTAATAAAGTTTCATAAGTAATAAAAAAATGAATTCTAAATTTGAGATAAAATAATGAGCCTATGAATTATTGCCATCATTTGGTAAATTGTTTTATTGATAAAATGGGTAGTTAAAAATAATGTTGATCAAGAAAATGCCGAATACTTCTACCAAATATTCGCTCAATGTTTCGAGCCAATGAAGGAAATTACAATAAAATTATATTTCTAATTTAGATTAAATCGATAAATGGCTAGGATAATCATATCAATTATTTTAAATTGAAATATCACTACATACTATTAACGAAAATTAGTTTAACATTTCTTCAAATAACTTTTTAACCACGCGTACTTTTTGTAACACATTTTATTCCCATTATTTATTTTTCCATAAAAAATCTTTTATAACCACACATTTCTCGATAAATGTCTATTTGATAATTAGTTTAAAAAATTTGTTTATAAATAGCGACGTGACAATATTCCATTAGTTTATTTTGAAATACCGAAATAGGTGAACAAAGAATTGCTTCCATCAAGAATTGGGCATTTTATTTATTTATTTTTTTTAAAATTATCGAAAGATGTATACCATGTGGACGGGTATAAACAAAGCCCATAAAAAATACGATAAAAATTATAATCTATGTCATAGTTAACATTTGTAATTTTAATTAAATAACCAATATTTTATTTTATTACGAATTTAGAATTTAGGTAAAATAATGAATTTTTATTTTAATAAAGTTTCATAAGTAATAAAAAAATGAATTCTAAATTTGAAATAAAATAATGAGCCTATGAATTATTTATATCATTTGGTAAATTATTTTATTGATAAAATGGTTAGTTAAAAATGATTACTTTACAATAATAATAATAAGTTAAAAATAATGTTGATCAAGAAAAAGCCAAACATATCTACTAAATATTCACTCAATGTTTCGAGTCAATGAAGAAAACTACAATAAAATTATATTGCTAATTCAGATTAAATCGATAAATGGCTAGAATAATCTTATCAATTATTTTAAATTGAAATATCATTACATACTATTAACGAAAATTATTTTAACATTTCTTCAAATAGCTTTTTAACCACGTATACTTTTTTAACACATTTTATTCCCATTGTTTATTTTTCCATAAAAAATCTTTTATAACCACACATTTCTTGATAAACGTCTATTTGATAATTAGTTTTAAAAAATTGTTTATAAATAACGACATGACAATATTCCATTAGTTTATTTTGAAATACCGAAATAGGTGAACAAAGAATTGCTTCCATCAAGAATTGGGCATTTTAAAAAAAAAAAAAAAAATTGTCTAATGATGTGTACCACGTTGACGGGTATAAACGAAGCCCATAAAAAATACGATAAAAATTATAATTTATGTCATAGTTAACATTTGTAATTTTAATTAACAACACGTTTCACATTCACACCGCTTTTAAATCACACATTTCATTAATTTTTATAAAATATATATGTCAAATAGTGGTGAAATTCTAAATTTTGTCCCGTGCATCGCACGGGTGCAAATACTAGTGTTTGATTATTATGATGTATTGTTTAATTAGGGCATTTGAAATTGCCATATTGGGAAAAAAAATCATTTATTAATTAAAAAAAAACGATAATATTTTTGTTTATAAATACTTTTTTTAGTCATATATCATTTTTTACGTCTAATTAATTTTTAAATTATTTATTTCTTTGCATATATATTTTCACTTTTTAACTGAATTTTTAGTTAACAAGGTTTTCTTTTCTTTTTTTCTACACTCGTACACTTGTGCGTAAAGAAACTTTTTAATTGATTTTTTTACGTGCCGGCAATTTTTATTTTTATTTTTTTATTATTATTATTTCTTTCCTATAAAACGGTCTTTTCATATCATTGCATAATTGAGACAAATATTATAAACAAAAATTCAACCATATCTTCGTATAAATGAGTATCACATGTTATATATATATGTTGTAAAACTATTAAAATCATAACAAAGATATGAAGATGGAGAGAATAGAGAGGAGAGAATTCACTTCCAAGGTGTATTTATTACAAAGGAAATGGCTCCTATTTATAGGAGTGGACAATGGCACAATCGTAATATTGTAAAGCTTACAGGGATATAATGGTAATGTCATTCACATATTTATATATTATTTATAACACTCCCCCTTGAATGACATATTCCGCAATTGTCTGCCTCGTTAAAACCTTGCTAAGAAAACCCAGTGGGATAAAACTTGAGCGAAGGAAAAAGAGTACAGTTTCTCCCCCTGATATTGGCCATCATCAATCGTTGAGTCTAATGTTCAAGTAGAACAAATCATGTATTGAATCTTTGAAGTTCTGAAGTGCTTCATTGTTTCATCGCTTTATTTCTGTAGTGCTTTAGTGCTGCCTCGTTAAAACCTTGTCAGTAAAACCCAATGGGACAAAATCTGAACGAAGGAAAAAGAGTACAGCCGCTGCCTCGTTAAAACCTTGTCAGGAAAACCCTGTGGGACAAAACCTGGACGAAGGAAAAAGAGTACAGCATGACAGCATGATTCTCCCCCTGAAGTGTGCAATCAAGTATTCATGAACCTTTTGAATAATGATATCATCTTTCTTCTGGAATATATATGAAAATCTTCTTGTGTGTAGCCGATATCATAACATTCTTCATAAGATGTGTATGATTTTCTTCATTTGTTGATATCATTCCAATATAACAATGTGTTGCTGAATTATAGCTTGTTAATAGCTATGATAATGCCTCAAAAACCTTGCTAGGAAAACCCTATGGGACAAAACCCCAGCGAAGGGAAAAAGAGTGCAGTATTCTCATTAATTTTTATCAATACGCTTCAACTGTTGCCTCATTAAAAACCTTGCTATGAAAACCATGTGGGACAAAACCTCAGCTAAGGGAAAAAGAGTGCAACGCGTATTTATTCCTTTCATGGAATATTACATGTATATTGGTGCAATCACGAATCTTTTCATTGCATCTTTCACTTCTGGTGAATAATCAAATTTAGAATTCACTTCTGGTGAATAATCAAATCTCAAATTCACTTTCATAGATTGCATTTTTCACTTCTAGTGAATAATTAAATATTCATTTTCAAATTCACTTCTAGTGAATAATCAATTTCAAATTCACTTCTGGTGAATATTCATTTTCGTATTCACTTCTAGTGAATAATCAATTTCCCAGATGTCATAAATAGTACACTCCAATTTCACTTTCAACATATTATATCATGGAGTCATTTGTATCATTCTATAGTGATACTAATCTAGGCATATTGAATCTTTCAATGATTTATACATGTATGTTCTTGCACTTTATAAACTGCAATTTCTAATTTTGCAGGAGCATAATCAATCATTGAAATAGATATCAATTTCGACATATAATCTACAATCATTTTACTTGAAATCCCAACGTACCGCGATCAACTGGTACATCAAAGAATACTCCCAAAGTACCGAGATGAGAAACATACATTTTGATCTCACTCATTGGTATATCAAAGAGCTCAAGCTAGTGATTTAGACTATAGTCTATCCACCATATGTCATGCCAGTTCTATGAAAAATTTCGCGCGCAACGAGTCGTCCTTTACGACTGTGAAATATTTTTCATTTGTACATATAATTACTGGTTTTACACATTTAAGCATTTGGACTTCAGGTCCTTGAACAATAATCATTTGGACTTCAGGTCCTTGAACAATAATCCCTACATTGGGGTTATATACTTGGCCAAAGTATTATAATTTCATCAACCTCATTTTCATAAGAGGGTATGCAGTCGACTTATTTATCGATTACATCTCAATATAACATAGAGAGATCTCTTTATATGTTCTATCATCAGATACCTGAATATCTCATCATTTAACTATGTCCATTTTACTCACTATGAGTATTTAGCCTCAAAGGGATCATTTCAATCATTCAAGAGATATTTATTTTTGGAATCGATAGTCATTATGTTTCAGGCATAATTACGCTTCAGGCGTGTTTTCTCCATAATGTTCACAAATATTATCAATCGGCTAAAATGCCATAACACATGTCATTCTTTTAGAGATATAATCTCAATCATATATCTAAGTGCACTTTGGTGGATTGTATACATATCGCACTTTTACAAATCATAAAACTTCACAAGCAAATCTTTATTTCATAGTATTGACATGTTTATAAAATATTGCTTTTGAGAACAAGCAGCAATAATAACAATCTTCTGGTTCTTTAATGAATGCCATTTTTCATTCTCAATAAATCTCATTATTGAATTGGAATCTAACCAATCATTATAGAACTTCTGGTTCAACAAGATATTTCACTTGTACATATGTATGAACTTCTGGTTCAATACAGTATTCATTTCATCAGTAGGTATTTCTGTACAGTTCAAATCAGTATACCTTTATTACTTTTATATCGAAAAATCAGGTACAATATCCAAGGAAATATCTCGTGATCTCAATCTTGTCGCCAAATCTTCCCTTATATCAAAAAAGGTAATGACGCATTATCTCACCTTTTCAATAATTTATTCCATTATTTCTTGATGGAATCCATATCACTGACACGCGGAGCCACCGCTCTTTTACGCGTTGAATAATGCTTTTAAATAGATGATTTGGGAAGAAGACTAGATCCATAAAAAATGGATATCATACTTTCATATATTCGCAAATATTATTCCAATCTTCCAGTAAATGATTTGAGAAAAATTTATCGAATTAGGCTCGAAAGATTGAGGTTGCTGATGGATCATGGCATGCCAGAAGATGTTCGCTGGTTGATCGAAGCAAAAGTTCGATTAGCTGGTGAATTACCAGATTCATTTTCTAAGCACAAGCCTGGCTTAGGTAAGAGTACTTTTGCAAAGAAGCGAAGAGCAAAAAGATTAAATAGTTGCTACAAATGTGCTCGATGGACATGTGACACCCGTTGTAAATCAATAGGATATTCATCCATAAATCGAGATGATAAGATAGATTTCATTAAGGGTGGTCTGAGTAAGGAGTCATTGGATGATATTCGATTGACTCTTGAGACGCACCCTAGTGGGTATGTGCAGCGTGAGCTACTATCTTTATGGGCTAAATTCATCAGCGATAAAGAGAGATATAGTCTCAAAAATATAATAGCAAAAGATCCTGTTTGCCAGACTGTTATAAACAATGATGCTTTGGCTATGCAGCATTAATACAAGGTAAATCATTTGATATATATGCACATATAAAATATTTTTCTGTTTCCTTTCACGAGTTTTGATAAAGGCTGGTTAAATATTAAATCACCGAAAGGTGAGTAGGGTGATTTTGTCAAAAGTAAATCTTCACTTTTTTCAAAAGACGAGCGGAAATAGTGAAGTTCTTTGGTTTTAAATAACCAAATATTTTCATAGTTCATGTATCCCAAAATAACATTTTCTCGTAAGTTTTTCCTTCTTTACTTTCAAAAATGGAAGGATCAAAATTTCGACAGATCAAAACTATCTGTGTATTTTGTGGATCAAAAGTGGGAAAAGGTTTTGGGTATCTAGAAACAGCCGTGGATTTAGGAAAGAAATTGGGAGAGAAAGGTATTACTCTCGTGTATGGAGGAGGTAGCAGTGGATTGATGGGTTGTGTTTCACAATCTGCTCTAGTAGAGAAAGCAAGAGTGATTGGTGTTATACCTACTCCTTTAGCTGATATCGCAGGCAAAACACGAGGGCATGAAGTACAAACCTTATCTATCCATGAACGCATAACTTGCATGTTATATGGTTCTGATGCCTTCATAGCCCTGCCTGGAGGTTTTGGTACTTTAGAAGAAATCTTTAATATTACTTCATGGGCTCAACTAGATCTCCATACTAAGCCTATAGGGCTTTTAAATGTAAACAATTTCTTTGATGGTTTGCTAACATTTCTTGATTATGCTGTGGAACAGGGATTCATATCTCCATTTTCTAGGAGAATCCTTATTTCTGCTCCTACTATCGAGGAACTGCTGGATAAGTTGCAATCATATATTCCAATACAAGATCCAGCAGGAGTAAAGATAGATTGGTCTCAAGGAAGGGGAATCAAGCGAAAATGGAGTCCGGTTAATGTAAATTTGTCTTTGTGAACTCTAGAATAGGTGGTGGTAGAGTACGGAGTATTCTCACTCTTGAGACACACCATAAATTTCTAGGATTTTATCAATGTTTTAATCTTGTGTACCTCAAAGATTTAAGGTGGTAGAGTATGGAGTATTTCTTACTCTTGAAACACACCTTTTTTCTTTATTTCCTCAAAAGGTCAGAGGTGGTAGGATACGGCTACTCCCGAAACACATCTCTAATTTTGAGGATCATAAATGTTTTCCCCTTTTGCATTTTGCATGTATGTCTCGTTTATGCTTCTTCAGGAGCAATAATAATATCATTTCAGTATGTTTAGATGATAATTTTTACTTCTTCTGGAGTAAATATGTACTTCTTCTGGAATATATAAGTGCTCGTGCAAGAACTTTTCCAGGCACTTATCATCTAACATTCATCTCATAATACTGATGAGATTATTTTCACATTAGCCATATCCGTGCTATCATGTGATATTATCTTATCATACATCAACATTCTCTTGTTGAATAATTTTCATCCACCAATTCAAATTCAGATATTGGTAACTTCTGGTACCATTGGATAAAACATTTTTTATCAATATTTATCAACCTTTTTGGTAATGATAACTTCTGGTATCATTTGATAAAATATTTTCTAACTTTAGTATTGATAACTTCTGGTATCATTTAATGAAGTGTTAAATAACAATATTGTTAACAATAATAATACTGGGGTTATACCACCACGTATATATGTTAAACAATAATAATACTAGGGTCATACCACCACGTATATATATGTTGACAACATCCTCTAATATGTTAGAATTAACCAACAATTGAGGTGTTTATATGTATTCAATTGATAGACCGACCATATAGGCGATGTCAACATAATGAAATAATTAAACCGACCATATATGCAGTATTAACGTAATGAAATAATTACCTTTCATGAGTGAGCGAGTCATATATATATATATATATATATATATATATATATATATATATATATATATATATATAAAAAAGTAATCAACCTATGTCGGCAACCCTGTACGTACATATATACAAGCATAGATAGATACATGTATATAATTGATAAGAATTTATAATGGCAAACATGACTAGAGCCACTGCACAAACATAGTGGACTAAATAATAATCAAACATCACTAATATTCTAACTTTGCATCAGCCATCTCTTTTTGTAATAAAATAAATAAATGAATGGCCCATCATACCTAACACATCTCTATTATTGCCGATTATTATTTATTATTACTGTCAAAACAGTTCTGGTGTTTCTCTGGCAAGTCACTCTCAATTAAAGCACACACCATCTTGGCACAAATCTTTATGGGTATATTAATTTAATGCATACCAAAAATCTCAAGTTTCAAAGTGATTCATCCACTTACGCATATCATTATTCTAAAACAGATGTCCAAATTATCCTAATTCAGGTTTACCGAGATTCTTCTATACCACATTATTACGAGGTTAGTTTAAACAATTTAGAAAAATTAAGATGCTGGAAATCTGGAATGTCTGAGATCAAATTAAAAATTTTTATTCGTGAAGCTAACCGGATTATCGGCGAAAGAGATACCGGAGGTGTGGAGCTGACTGGCGAAACCGGAGGTGTGGATCGGCTCTTTCTTAACACCTTGAGGCTTTACTATCATAATGCTTCTTGTAACCCTCACTGTATCCTCACCATGAAGATATGAAGGTAGTGACATCAAGGGAGTCGTTTGAGGGTAAAGGGATCTGTTTGCGCTTGCTGTAGAAGGTGGAATTAGCTTTGCAAAAACCGCTTCTTGGATCAATTGAAGAAGCAAGCTGGTTGAGTTCCGCCATAGATGAAGAAACAAGAAGCTTAGTTAGGGAAGATAAAGATTCAAGTACAAAGTGCTTTTCTATTCGAGAGAGGAAACATTGATTAGTAATAATCAGGTTTCTGATACAGAGGCTCATCATTTAGATGCAACTGTAGAGCATACTCCCGTTATTACTCAATTGGTTAGAGACTCGTGTTGATAACGTGTTGTAAAACTATTAAAATCATAACAAAGATATGAAGATGGAGAGAATAGAGAGGAGAGAATTCACTTCCAAGGTGTATTTATTACAAAGGAAATGGCTCCTATTTATAGGAGTGGACAATGGCACAATCGTAATATTGTAAAGCTTACAGGGATATAATGGTAATGTCATTCACATATTTATATATTATTTATAACAATATATATATATATAGAGGCACAGCCTTCATCCCAAAAATATCGATTTTTTTCAAAAGTAGTGTGGGACCCTTTTCATTTTTCAGGCTTTCTCTCACACCAGAGAGCAATTTTCAAATAAAATTTGTGGCATTTTGTTCTAAAGTCTATTTTGCCCTCTCATTACTGATGAATAATAACGAGAACTGTAGAGGGTAAAATCGATAATTTACTAAAGGACGTTAACAAAGACCAAAATATGTACGACTTTCTGTAATGGCCTTGTTATAAGGAAAAAAAAAAAACACACACACACACAAATCAATATTATTAATTAAGTAAAGAAAAAACAGAGAAATATCAAACATTTATATATAAAAAAAAAAAAAAAGAAAAAAAAAAACATATCTAGCTAGGAACTATTTTATGAAAATTAATCAAACATACAAAACTTGGAATTTGCAATTGTAATGCCTCCATCAATCAAAAGGTTATGCCCACTTATGTACTTTGACTCGTCACTTGCCAAGAAAAGAACAGTTTCAACCACATCCTCAATCTGAAGTTAACATCTTTAAGGATGGAATGTACGCTGCGAAATATTCCCTCATCGACCAATTTGTAAAAATCCTCCGATTGACGTGTAGGTATTACATGTGGTGACATGCAATTGGCTCAAATGCCATGTTTTCCAAGCTCCACGATAATATTCTTTGTCAGTCCTACCACCCCATGTTTTGAAGTCAGGTAATTGTGTGAAGAATCACTGGTTATTTTTGAACAAGTACTAGCTGTTGTGATTTTATTCCCACTTCGATTATGAATCATTACCTAGGCAGCGTGTTTAACTCCCAAGAATACACCTACGAGTTTACATCAAGAACCCTTTGGAACTCTGATTTCGAGATTTCAAGAATACTTAGATTTGATATTCCTTCTATACCAGCATTATTGTACATTATATCTAATTTTCCAAATTTATCATCAGTTGTTTTAACTACTCTTTCTACAAGAGATTCATTAGTTACATCACAGTGAACGTAGGAGGCTGATGATCCAGATTCTTTGCATACCTTCTCTCCCAAGTTATCATTAACGTCTGCAACCACCACTTTAGCTCCATGTTTCGTGAATAATCTGACAGTTGAATTATCCTAACTTGAAACTTAGTTTAAATAAAGTTTTATTGAATTCAATATCAACATTACAAAAAAAAATTAAATGAGAATTCTTGTTGTTATATTTCAAAAAATACAATGATAAATGGACTCTGGTGGTTTTGAAAGAACTTGCATTTTCTGGATTTTAATAGAAGTAGAGCTTTCTCAAGTTCCGAACCTGACCAAGCTGTGTTAATATAGACTCTTAATGCTCACATTAGTGTGTTGCATGTAACCATATTTTTAGTTTATTGTGAAAGGAAATTTGAGTTGGAGTTAGTAGTATTCTGCAAACAAATTAATTAAAAATAGTTTAAATAGTGTTCTGCAAAATTTCAAACAGAACGTGTTTTCCAGTTTTTCATTTTCAAAAACAGTTTTCAGAAATGACAAACCAAACGCGTTTTCAGCAAATTTGAAAACAAAAATGAAAACACAAAATACAAAACATTTTCGAAAATGAAAATACAAAATAAAATACAAACAGAACGCCACCTAATAATATCCTGTAGGAATTTTGTTTCCAAATAATCAGATTTTTCTGATAATAATAATATAACGACTGATCCAAGTAGGAATCTAATTAATTGGATTTTCCAGATAATATAAAGACTAATCTAAGTAGGAATCTAATTTATTTGATTTTCCAGGTAATATAAAAAACTATTCTAAGTAGGAATCCAATTCATTCGATTTTCTATGTAATATAAAGACTAATCCAAGTAGGAATTTATTTCTAAAAATAATCTGATTTAATATAAAGTCTAATCCATAGGAATCCATTTCTAACTATTCTGTTTTTTCAATAATCGTATTTTAGCAGTATTCCAAAAATAGAGTATAATGGTTTATCTCTTTTGTCATTTCCACCTGAATGTGACGAGTCATGTTGAATGTTGAAATTAGGTAAATATGACCTCACTTTGTCAACTAAAGATTTCAGAAAGTAATTCAGAAAATATTTCCTTCAATTTTTAAAAGGTCTGAATTTGAGAGATAAGTGCTTCTTCCAAAAAAGAATTAAATAAAAGTAATGTGTGATTCTATAAGGAACGATGAATGGTTGATCATGTTGCCACGTGGAGCGATCTAGTTTTAGATAATGTTGTTGTTGAATGTGCCAATTGAATTAATATTGTCAGGTATGAATTAAGATCTAGATTTTAATTTTAGTAAAAGTGAATTATTAATTTTAATCACATATATTTTATGAGATATACATGTTTACAAGGAGGAAGAAAATGGTTTTTGGGCAAATCCCTATGATCATAGGAGAAATTTGAGCTAAGGTCTCTACATTTAACCATGTTTTTGATAAAATTTTGTTTACAGACGATCACACAACAATATTTAGTTGTACCATTTTTTTAAATCAACAATTTCTATCGATCATATTATTTTCTGTTTTAAAAAAAAAAATGGACCAACAAAATGTTGACACATTGTTATTAACAATAATAATAAACAACATTTTATTAATTCAAAAAGAGATTATATTTTCATTTATAACTTGTCTAATGAATTCAGATTAATATTTATTTAACTCTTGACCGGATTTTATTTTTAGTGAAATTTGTAAGAATTTGGAACGATTCACATCTTAAGCAAATAGAGTATCTTTCTTAATATATGTAATATTACATTTCAAAATAAAATTAATTGTATATGTAATTTTTTTAAATTATATAATTAATATTAATAGCCTATCTCATTTTAAGTAAATTATATATGTAGTATTATTATAATTTTATTAATCGTATATTATTAATTAAAAATATTGTGTTTAGCACTTGTTTGAGACCTATTATTTTCATAATTCATTTTCTCAAAACTTGTTTTTAACCACATTCTTCATCAATATAATAATTTTACACATAAATCAATTTTTTTTTCTACTTTTTAACCAGGCATTCCTCCTAAAAATCAATATTGCAAGATACATTTTTTGAATAATGGATCTCAAACAAAGACTTAGTTTTTTTTTTAAAGCAGTAAGCCTCTGTCTAGTACAAACAAAAAAATATTATGTTTTCAAGGTAAATTATGTGGTTGATCAAAATTGGTTTGGAAAGTGATTTGAGGAAATGTGTTGTTTATAAATATGTTTATAAATGGTTTACCAAATGGAGGCTTAGGTAAATAAAAATGTATTTAGAGAAAATAATATGAATTTTAAGGATATTGTAGACAATAAATGTAAAAATGGAAAGGTAAAATCGAAAATCGAATAATTTCACATTTGTACACTTTTTGTATACTAGTCTAAAGCACGTGCATTGCAAGTCTTATGTAGATGATGAATAAATTACATAAATATTTTTGTAATAAACAAATTTTGAATGATTTTTACAAAATTTCAGCCCAAAAAAAAGGTTGAAAATCGATTTCTGTAAGTTATAAAACATATTTGTTTCTAGGGTAAAAAATGAGAGGTGGGGACTGATGGGGTTTAACTTAATAATTAATTAATTAATTAATGTAGAAGTAATGATATATTTGGGTTAGAATAAAATATGGAAGGCAAATTTGGTAACTGAAAAATTCTCCCTATTGGTATTTTTAAGGTAGTCGTGATAATGATAATGATTGTACTACTAAAACGTCATGTGTTGCACGACTTTGAGCATTGTGTGTTGCATATAAAAAGAGTTTCTATGAAACGAATTTGTATTTTTATCAAAGTGTTTCCTTGAGGTAAGTAGGAGAGAATATACTGAAAATTGATAGAAACATCGAAGACACCATAAAAGGATTACACATCGAGTATTATCTTTTGCATGAACTTTAATGTTCACATTTAGAGATCATTCAATATTTTTTTCTGTTTTCCTCAGCAACCCCTTTTATACAGTTCAATCAGATTATTGTTATCCTCAATAAGACACTCGGTTTCATATTGAGTTCATTATTTTCTTTGGGAAAGACGATTACCATTTCATGAGCTTCTGTCTCTCTTTCGCTGGCAGCTGCAATGGCATCAACCATAGTTTTAATTTCCATCTGTTCACATTCTCCAATATTGAGCATTTGATTGTTCATCAAAGAAGAAAGCACAATTTATCCTTTCCGCATTTCTTCTGCTTTGTCTTCATTTGACATTCTCTCCACCTCAAGCTCTTGTACCAAATCTTTAACATGCCTGCAAATTATTTTTTCTCTAGTGAAGGCAAAATAGCATAATTCGACTCGGTGAATCACTAGTACAGAAACAGTCTTTCGCGTCGGTTATTTAAGAGAATAGGCGTCGATTTTTTAGGCGACGCGTATGAAGCAGACGCGTAAAGTGAAGACTTTACGCGTCGGTTGTAAAACGACGCGTAAAGGCTATCTTTACGCGTCGGTTGTTTATAAACCGACGCGTAAAGTTGAAAAAAAAAAATTTTTTTTTTTAGGTGTCGGTTTTGGATTACAACCGACGCCTAAAGTGTAAACTTTGCATTTTCAATTTTTTTTTTTTTTTGGGCACGAAATTCATTTGCCTATAGAGTAAAATACAATGACCTAGACATGACATGCAATGACCTGGACGTCGCCTGCAATGACCCAGGCCACTACAGGCCATGGTCTGCATTGGCCTGGACGTCACCTGCAATAACCAGGCCACTACAGGTCATGGCCTGCAATGACCTAGATGTCACCTGCAATGACCTGGATGTCACCTGCAATGATCCAGATCACTGCAGGTCATGACCTGCAATTACCTAAACGTGGACTGAACATTTTTCACATGCACATCACCAAATATGTATATAATCGACATAATTAAAATAATGTTAAATAAATGAGAAATAATTATATTTACAAGATTGTTAATGTCACATGTAATTGAGTAAATAGAAGTTTGAATACACGTCGATTTACACACACTTATCGACGAAGTATTTAGCCCATAAGTTTTGAATTTCAGCAATTTCCTCCGTTGAGTAATACTCTTTAAATTCCTACAAATAATCAAAATCAATTATCAGTTATTTTGTAATAAAATATGAAGGCATAATTAAAAATTATCATGTTCAATAACTTATACCTTTTCCAACGACGGACGTTGAAAGTGTTCAGTGACTATCTCATACATATTTTTCATGACGTAGTAGCCACACTCAGAACCTCCGGGCTGTTGAGGACACTGAAATTTTCACATTGAAAACTAACATTAATAATCACACTAAATAGAATATGAAAATAATTCAAAGATTTGTAATATATTTTAAATATGTGTTTTCATACCTTTATTTTTAGCCACGTTGTATTGGCTCTTGTCCTAATGCCTCCTTGTGTCCAATATAGTTTGAAAGCCCTAAAATTAAATTAAATTATTCGAACCAGTTACAAAATAAATAAATACAAAAACTAAGATTTCTATAAAAATTTTGGCAGAGTCTCCCCTATAAATTGAACTTATCCAACCTGTAAATAGACGCGTTGCTATTGAATCTATCACAACTTCTCAACAATCACAAAAATCAAACTTCAACATCATCAATCACTCTAAAATTAATCCAAAATCAATTCTTAATTCCTAAAATGGTCAAAGTATGATTTCATAACCTAACATTCCATGCATAATTTCAATATAATTCCAATAATTCAAATTATATCAATTAACTATTTGCAATACCAAAATTACAATATATATATATATATATATATATATATACACATATATATATAATAATTCACATTTTTATACATACAAATATATATATACATATATATATATATAATAATTCACATTTTTATACATCCAAATATATATATATACATATATATATAATAATTCACATTAATATATATATATAAACACACACATATATATATATACACACAAACACATATAGATCTACTTATATATACATATATATATATATATATATATATATACATACACGCACACACACATATCACACACACATATAAGAGTAAAGTTCTTACGAGATGGAAGCGGGTTCGTGGTGGCGTCGCGGTGTTGGTGGCGTCGTGGTGTTGGTGGAGGCACGGTGGTGATGGCTTCGCGATGTTGAAGTGTTGAGAGAGAGTGATAGAGAGATATGTGCGATCGGGAATGAAATCGCGCGAATTTTTGAAAAATATATTAAAGGGTTTAGGCGTCGGTTCTTCGAGAACCGACGCCTAAACCCGGTTCAGGCGTCGGTTCATGAAGAACCGACGCCTGAACCGGAAGTTTACGCGTCGGTTCTTGGTGAACCGATGCGTAAACCTTGGACTTTACGCGTCGGTTCACCAAGAACCGACGCGTAAACTTCCGGTTCAGGCGTCGGTTCTCGAAGAACCGACGCCTAAACCCTTTTTTTTCTGCGTTTTTCTACTAGTGAATAATCTTCGATGATAAATAATGTTGGAAGTAGATGGGCACCAATCATTATTAATGTCAAAGAAAAGAAAGAGAAACTCAACTATTTCCTTCTTTTATATTTTTCCAGCAGATTACATAGCTTTTTATACAACTCAAAAGATAATTCTAGACTTATATTAATGACACAAGATTAGATACATTGTTCTAATTATCTAGACATTGTATTTATTTAAATCATAAATCTAGTGACCTTTTGAAATGACTTCAAATGTATCTGCTGTTAATCTTAAAATCTCCTATCATTGAATTTGATTTCATTAATTTTGCTGCCATTAAATCAAGTTTAATTTCCAATATCCTCTCCTAAACTTGATTTCTTCACAATATCAAGCATACTTCTGAACTTCTGGAATGCATCATGCTTGAGTGGCTTTGTGAATATATCAGCAATCTGATCAAAAGTCTTCACAAACTCCAGTTCAACTTCCTTATTAGTAATGCGGTCTCGTATGAAATGAAATCTCGTGTCAATGTGCTTGCTCTTATTGTGAAATACAGGATTCCTTGCCAAAACTTGAGCAGATTTGTTGTCAATAATGATCTTGGTAGCTTCTATTTGTTCTGAACAAATCTCTTTAAGTAATCTCCTTAACCAAATGGCATGGCAAGCACAAAATGTAGCTGAAACATATTCAGATTCACATGTCGATAGAGTAACAATGAGTCGTTTCTTAGAACACCATGAAATGGGATTATTTCCCATGAAAAACACAAAACCAGTTGTACTCTTTCTATCTTCGATATCACCAGTGAAATCACTGTCAGAACAGCCTGCCAGCTTAAATTCTTTAGAAAACGAATAAAAAATCCCATAGTCAGGAGTACCTTTGAGATAACGAAGGATTCTCTTGGCTGCCTTCATATGAGATTCAGAAGGTATTTCCATAAAACGACTTACTAACCCAATTGCAAACAAGTCGTCAGGTCTTGTACAAGTTAAATATCTTAAACTTCCCACCAGGATTTTGAACAGAGTTGGATCCACACTTTTTTGATTATCCATCTTGGAAAATTTTATTCCACACTCCATAGGAGTATAGACAAACTTGCAATCCAGCATATTGAATTTTTTAGCACCTCCTTTGCATAGCTTTCCTGACTCATGAAAATACCATCCTTCAATTACTTTACTTCGATCCCCAAATAGTAGGACATCAATCCTAGGGTACTCATCTCGAACTCATGAGCCATTTCATCTTTAAGATCTTCAAACATTTTTGGATTAGTTCCTGTAAATATAAGATCATCCACATAGATACAAACAAATAAAATATCATTATTTTACTTCTTCACATAAATGGCGTATTCATGTAAGCATTTAGTAGAACCATTTTTTTGGAAATACTTGTCGATCCGACTATTCCAAACTCTAGGCGCTTGTTTGAGCCCGTATAAATACTTTTTCAACTTTAACACTTTATCTTCTTGGCCTTTAATAACATATCCCACAAGCTGCTCAATTAAAACTTCCTCCTTGAGATAGCCATTGAGAAAATTGGATTTGACATCCAGTTGATGTATCCTCCAATGGTTTTGGGAAGCAATAGAAATTAGTAGTCTGATGGTCTCCATACGAGCAACAGGCGCAAACACCTCTTCATAGTCAATACCATGCCTTTGCTTGTAGCCTTTAACAACATGCCTTGCCTTACATCTCCCCACATCTCCTTTAGCATTTTTCTTGATTTTAGATACCTGTTTGACTCCAATGGCATGATGATTGTTTGGAAGAGAAGCAAGTTCCTAAGTGTCATTCCTTTCGATGGCTTGGATTTCTTCATTCATGGCACAAATCCAATTCTATTCTTTGCTGGCTTCTTCAAAACTCACTGGTTCAATATCCGAAAATAAATAGAACAAGTTTATATCATCATAAAAATCAGCAAGGTTTTGATATCCTTGAGGTCCCACACTTGAACTTGAAGAACTTGAAGTAGGTGAAGATGTAGACGATGATGGAATTGGTGAATTTGGTGGAGTAGTAGCATCTTCAGCTTCATGGACAATATCTTCTTCTTCATCTTTATCATCGAAGTACGGAAAGAAATCATAAGATTTAGATCCTTTTACTTCAAAGTTCCAATCCCATGATGCTTCTTCATCGAACTCAACATCTACTTGTCACATTTGTTGCCTTGTTTGAATTGAACAACTTGTATCCTTTTGAGTTTTCATCATAACCAATGAAAACAAGCTTTTCACTTCGATCATCAAGCTTTGACCTCTTTTGCTCAAGAATCTTCTTATAAGCAATACATCCAAAAATCCTCAAGTGCCATACTTCGCTTCCATCCACTCCAAGCTTCTTGAGGTGTCACATCCTTCAAGCTATTTGTTGGGCTACGATTTGAGATATAAACCACACAAGATATCGCTTCAGCCCAAAAATCTTTGGGCATATTCTTAATTTTTAACATGGTTCTTACCATGTTAAGGATCGTCTGATTGTTCCTCTCGGCAACTCCGTTTTGTTGGGAGGATCTAGGAACCGTCAATGGATGTAGAATTCCATGCAACTCACAGAAACTTTTAAACCCATTAGATGTAAATTCTCCACCTCTATCTGTTCTTAAAGCTTTAATTTCGAAATCACTTTCTTTTTCAACTAAAGCCTTGAATTTTTTAAAGGCATCAAAAGCTTCAGATTTTTTCTTCAAAAAATACATCCAAGTCTTTCTACTATAATCATCAATAAACAAAATAAAGTAGGAGCTTTTACCAAGAGATTGAGGCTTAATGGGGCCACACACATCTGCATGAATAAGTTGGAGTGGCTTGGTAGCTCTTGAAGTGGATTGTTTGGGGAAGCTTTTCTTCGAATGTTTTCCCAGCAAACAAGCCTCACAAAGCTGTTCAGGGTGATTAGTGGCTGGAATGTTTTTTACCATCTTCTTCTCTCCCAAAGCTTTGAGTCCTCCAAAGTGTAGATGACCAAATCTCATGTGCCATTTCCACGAGGAGTCATGGATACAAGTTTTAGCAATAAGATTATCATCACGGTCTTTAAGCCAAAGAAATTGTCCCTCCATATTAATTTTACATCCACTCTCCAATAGTTTCCCAATGCTCAAAATATTATTTTGCAATTTAGGAATGTAATAAACATCAATAAGAAGCTTATGGCCACCATGTTTTGTTTTAAACAAAATTGTACCTTTTCCTTTGATCTCCACCTTTGTGTTGTGACCAAAGCTTACATTCCCATTTACACTAGTATCAAGCTCCTTGAACTTGCTTTTATCGCATGTCATGTGATTGCTAGCCCCATTGTCAAGATACCATAAATTCTTTCCTCCATCAGTTTCATTTTCAAAAGAAAGAAGTAAAGTTGGCTCTTCTATATCTTCCTTGTGCTCCATGAGATTTGCTTCAACTTCTCTCTCTTTTGAGGGACACCCCCAAGAATAGTGACCATTCCTTCCGCAAGAGTAGCATTCAACTTGTGATTTTTCAATTTTTCAGATATTGTTTCTAGTATAATTTCCTCTTCTCCAACCTCTTTCATGTCCTCTTTGAAATCTAGATTCATTGGGAAAATTTTGCTTGTTTCTTTCTCTTCCTTGACTTCTGCATCCATGTCCACGTCCACGTAGACGACCTCTTCCTCTTCCACGAACTTCTCCTTTTCCATATTTCTCCAAAAAATCTTCTTTGGATTTTAAAGACAACTTTGAGTACAATGCTTGCTCTACTTGCTCCTGTTTGCCTCTATTCATTCTCTCCTCATGAACTATTAAAGAACCACTCAACTCATCAACAGTCATGCTATCCAAATCCTTGGATTCTTCGATTGCTACCACGACATGATTAGATTTTGGGTTAAGTGACCACAAGATTTTCTCAATAACTCAAACATCTTCAATGGTCTCACCAAGTCTCTTCATTTGATTTACCACTCCTTGAACTCTTTAGAGAGAATCTGAAATGGATTCAGAATCCTTCATCAAGAGAGTTTCAAACTCAGCCCTTAGAGTTTGAAGTTTGACTTTTTTTACCTTGTGAACTCCCATAACTGAATTACAGAGAGTTTCCCATGCAACCTTGGATGTCGTTGCATTAGCAACCTTCTAGAACATTTCGTCATCCAAACCTTGACGGATGATGGTGAGTGCACATTGATCTTTCTTCCTCTCCTTCTCCATGGCATCTCTCTGGGCTTGTGTTATAATCTCCTCTTCTTGAGGTTCTTCAAATCCTCGGTCTACAATATCCCACACTCCTTGTTAACCGAGAATGGCCTTCATCCTAATTGCCCAATTCTCATAGTTGACATTGGTGAGTAGTGGTTATTGAAAGGAAATAGCAGCTGACTTTGATACCATACCAGTGCTCTGATACCACTTTGTTGGAAGTAGAAGGGCACCAATCACTCTTAATGTCAAAGAAAAGAAAGAGAAACTCAACTATTTCCTTCTCTTATATTTTTCCAGCAGATTACATAGCTTTTTATATAACTCAAAAGATAATTCTAGACTTATATTATTGACACAAGATTAGATACATTGATATTGAAAGGAAATAGCAACTGACTTTGATACCATACCAGTGCTCTGATACCACTTTGTTGGAAGTAGAAGGGCACCAATCACTCTTAATGTCAAAGAAAAGAAAGAGAAACTCAACTATTTCCTTCTCTTATATTTTTCCAGCAGATTACATAGCTTTTTATATAACTCAAAAGATAATTCTAGACTTATATTATTGACACAAGATTAGATACACTGTTCTATTTGTCTAGACATTGTATTCATTTAAATCATAAATCTAGTGACCTTTAAAATGACTTCATATGTATCTGCTATTAATCTTGAAATCTCCAATCATTGAATCTGATTTCATTAATTTTGCTTCCATTAAATCAAGTTTAATTTCCAAAAAATAAATCATTGGCAACTGGAGAATCGAGTATATTTCGCAGAAATATTTAGATTTGAAGTCTAATCTTTAGAAAATAGGTTAGTAAACTAAATGACTGGATTTTGTAATTTCAGCCTAAGCTTGATTTCAGAAAAAATGAATCATAATATATACACTAAAAATCAAAGTGATTTTGATGAACATTAGCCTTGAAAACTTTTAGTCAACTTTGATACAAAGTGAATTGAGTTCGAATTCATTCTGAATGGCTTGGAAGATTGTAAATTGTATTAGTCAAGTGACAAAAATAAAGAAAAGACCAATAAAAGACTCCATATTCTTTTTAAACAAAGAGGACCTCAAATTAATAAGGATATACCTAAGACTTTTTTGCTTTCAGAAATGTGCTTTATTCTTGTGTTCAGAGCTGGAATAATTAATACATTTTTTGTATCTGATCGGTATAATTTCCCTATCTCCTGAGATCAAGGGAAAGATCACGACATCATGAGCCATTACGCCACAGTTCTTTCCTGACACGACCTGTCGCCTAGGCTTTTTACTTGACTTTCTTGGGTCTCATGTTTCACAGGCCCACAGGTCGACCCATATGCTAGGGTTACCATCCTAATTTGTATTTTCCTCCCAAAATATTATGGATTCATAGGCCGGTCTTCATGCCCGGGTACATTCCCATGGTATGGTCGGGAATCCCCCGACCATATCCATATTTCACTGTGTCATGGGGGCCAATTTCAAGTAGGCCCTGCCTGGTCTAGTCAGCCGCAGGCCCATAAAAGCATATCTCATAAAAGCATATCTCAAGTCCTCCTTCGTCAATAGGCTTCATAAAAGGGCTCCATTCTTGGGCCCCAATATAAAGAAATTCACTATAAGGAAAGTTCCTTCCCTATAAGGATTCTTCTCTTAAATGGTAAGTTTACACAAAAAGGACTCATTCTCATAATAGAAGAAGGTTACAGGCTTTGTATGCCCTATAAATACAACTCTTTTCATCGAATAGTATTCATTCATAATTAATACAGTTTTCTAGTTATATATATTTTTCTCTCTCTACTTTTCTCATTTGGAAAACTAATTCTCACATTGGAGGGTCGTCAGGGAGAATCCCCCTCACCTTTTTTGTAGGTCATTCAAGGAAAATTCATTCATCTTTTCCAGTGATCAAGCAACTCCAGATCTTGCAATGTCAAGGTTAGATTTTACAGCATCAATTGGTGCCGTATGTGGGAAAAGATACAACCAACCATGGTTAATAGACATCAAGCCTTCCCCTACACATCCACAGGATAACCCTTTCAGCCAACACCTTGGCTGAAGGGATAATCCCCCACCTCTTGAAGATGTTGGGGAAGAACGACATCCAGAAATCACGCCAGACAATGAACCTGTCAGTCTAGAAGCTTTCAACAAACTCCAACAGCAACTCTGTGAACTCCTTCAAACTCTTCAACAACAGACTAATCGTCAAGCAGTACTCGACCTGAACACTCCTGAAACGATTCCCAGGGAAGACCGTGGGCCCGTAAATCCGTGGATATCAATTCCCTGATGATGTGATCCGGACCAGGCATCGAAGGGCGATGTAGAGACATCGGCAGTATGACGGTGATCTACATGGAAAACAGAGCAAGTTCCATGTTGGAATCGAGCCGAGAAGACGAAAGAATCAAGCCGAGCCGAGTACACAAAATTGTTTATGCAGAAAGGGCCTTACGGCCGTAATGGAAATCCTTCACGGCCGTAAATCATATAATCACGGCCGTAAAAGCTATTGTCACGGCCGTAATCAACTATCGAAGGAAGGACAGAATTTCAGCAGAAAAGGTCTCACGGCCGTAAAGTCCAGTCTTACGGCCGTAACATTCAAACCGGAGGAAATTCACGGCCGTAATCATTGTGTCACGGCCGTAACCAATAAATCAGTTTTTTATCAGAAGGGCCTTTACGGCCGTAAAAGGAATCCTCACGGCCGTAAATGAGCAACGCCAGATTTTCCTGAATTTTGCCAATTATTTTGTTTCCTTTTATTATTTTAGGTTATTTTCCTATTTTAGAATTTTAGTCTAATTAGAATTCTATTTTAAGTAAATTACATGCTAGGTTATTTTGCTTATTTATACGCTTTTTCAATTCATTGTAAACAAACAAGTTTGAGTTGATTAATAAAATTTGTGAGAGGATTCTCCAAAATTGAGAGGTTGAGTTTATTCCCTTTTTCTTGAACTTATCAAAGATCCGATCTTTGTGGCGTTCTTCCAGCAAACTTATCAAATATTCCCAAGAATATTTGTGGCGTTTCCAAATTCGATACTTATCAAGGAAATTGACAAGTCCTTGTGGCGTTCACCAATCTTGGTTCTTCAATCCGCATCGTCATAAATTGCGTCGTGATTGTCGGGTCAAGGCTTTACCGTCATTCTATCCTTATTTTTCGTTGTTTTTCTTGTGTCGATCTGATCTAGATCTATCCTAGGGTTTTAAATATCGTTATTCCGCGTGTTTGACGAGATTCCCCGACCGGGATCTCATCACCTGAGAATCGGGGGCCCATCCCATGACAGAGGCTTCCGCCAACTTGACACAACGGAAATTTTTCAGAATTATTCAGGAAGAAATAACAGATGGAATAAGGAAAAATACACAAGGTCGGACCTTTCAAGGGAAGGACCCCTTTCAGCCCTGAAATAACGTCATTCCCCATACCAGAAATGTTTAAGTATCCTTAAATAAAAGAATACGATGGAACTACAGATCCAAACAACCACCTGAACACTTGCACCGATGTCATGGACATGCAGAATGCTCCCGACCAAATATTGGACAATGCCTTTCCACAAACATTAACCAATGCTACCCGAGATTGGTTTTCCACAATGCCATCAGGGTCAATCTCTTCCTTCCCCGATCTTACTGAGAAATTTACGGTCTTCTTTGCAAGCAACAAAAGGATTAAGAAGACAGTTTCTTCTCTCATGCAGTTGAGACAAGGGCCTAATGAAACACTACGAGAGTTCATGACCGGCTTCAACACCGAGAGACTTCAGATTCCTGACCTTCACATCTCATCAACAACTTCAGCCCTAACCCTAGAAATCCGGGTGAGGAATTTAGAATGTCCTTGTCTAAGAATCTGCCTAAAAACGTTACCGAACTCCTCAGAAGGGCAAAAAATATGAAGACACACTGTTGTCGATAAGGGCACAAGATCAGGTTCAAGTTCATGAACCACAGTACAATCTTCAGAACTCCTCAAGCAAGGGAGCAAAAGGTCAAGGCAAGAAGATGGACAGAATTCTTCCCGGTCTCACATGAAGGGGAATACCTATGGGCACCAGAATTACACCCCGCTGAATGCACCTTGGTCTCACATTTTGATGGAAATCAAAGGTTAGGAAGACCAGTGCTGGTCGAGACCCATCAAGGGGAAGATCGATGAACGTAACCGCCATAAGTACTGTGACTTTCACAAAAAAGGGTCATACTACGGATGAATGTAGAATACTCCAATAGGAAATAGAAGCCCGCATCAAAAGAGGTTTCCTAGGGCATTACGTAAAGAAGAACGATAAAGATCAGGGGAAAAGAGAAGAGAAGAGTAGGCCTACTGGCGTCACAAATTTTATCATCGGAGGTATAGCTTGTGGGGGTGATTCAAACAATGCCAGAACAAATTATGCTCGGGCATTAGGAAGTTAGGAGGTCGGGTCGACTAGTTATGATCTCGAACTTTTAGCCAGCATAAGTTTCAGCAACTCTGATATGGAAGGAATTGCACACCCCCACGAAGATGCTGTCATCATCAGTGCCATAATCGCGAATTTTGATGTAAGGAGAGTGCTTGTTGATAATGGAAGTGCTGCCAATGTTCTTTCTTCAGAAGCTTTCAACAAGATGCAACTTCAAAAAGATCGGTTTCAGCAGGTCATTACCCCATTAACTGGCTTTGGTGGAGGAACAATAAGACCAGAAGGCTTAATTGATCTTCCTACTTCTCTGGGATCAGGAGAAAAATAGGTGACCAAGATAACCCCATTTTAGGTCGTGAAGAACTCAATGGCTTACAATGCTATCTTGGGAAGACCCTTTTTTAATAGCATAAGAGCAATAGTATCAACATATCACTTGGAAAACAAGTTCCCAACTCCCGCAGGCATCGTACAGTACAAGGTAACCAAGCAACGGCCAGAAGTTGTTACATCAGCTGTATTGGAAAGGGAAAAGCAGAACTAATGTCAATTGAACCTCCCACGGAAGAACGTATGTCTCCAGCAGAAGAATTGGAGGAAATTCTCCTTTTAGGAGGAAAAAGTTTCACAATTGGGAAAGAGCTTCCCAAGCTTATGAAGGAAGAATTGTCGTAGTGCTTGGAAAGAAATCTCGACATTTTCGCATGGAGCGCAGAGGATATGCTCAGGATAGACCCTGCTCTTGTTGTGCATAGGCTTAACGTCCCGCCAGACAAAAATCCTGTAAAACAACGAAGAAGTCAGTTTGCTACCGAAAGAAGGCAAATAATCAAGGAAGAAGTAGGTAAACTATTGAAAGGCGGGTTCATCAAGGAAGTAAAATACCTAGAATGGCTAATCAACGTGGTCTTGGTAAAGAATTCCAATGGCAAATAGTGGGTCTGCATAGAATTCAAAGCTCTGAACAAAGCATGTTCAAAAGACAGTTATCCTCTTCCCCGAATTTACAGACTGGTGGACTCAACATCGGGTTCTGAGTTATATAGCTTGCTTCATGCATTCTTAGGGTATCATCAGATCCAAATGGCACAACAGGATTAGGAGAAAATTTCCTTTATGGCTAACGAAGGAATATACTGCTACATGGTCATACCATTTAGGTTAAAAGATTTTGGGCTACCTATCAAAGGCTCGTGAACATGGTGTTCTACAAACACATTGGACTAAACATCGAAGTTTATGTTGATGATATGGTGGTCAAGAGCTCGAGAAAGAAAGACCACATGTCCAACCTGCAAGACATCTTCTCTACACTCTGACAGCATCAGATGAAGCTAAATCCCGCCAAGTGCACTTTCGGAGTAATTTCGGACAAATTCTTGAGATTCATGATCACCCAACGGGGAATTGAAGTTAATCCTGATAAAGTCACAAGCCTTACATCTGTGGATCCTCTAAGGAACATTAGAGAAGTCCAAAAGCTTACGAGAAGAGTAGCAACATTAGGCCGTTTCATGTCAAGAGTAGCAGAATAATGCTTCCCTTTCTTCAAGTCTCTCAGAGGGAACAAAAAATTCAAGTGGGAACAAAAAATTCAAGTGGGATGAAGAATGTGAAACTTCCTTCAAAAAGCTTAAGGAATACTTGGGGTGCCCTCCAATTCTTGTGAAGCCAAATCCGGGGAATGATCTTTTCCTATACTTAGCTGTATCAGATTACACAGTTAGCGCTGTTCTAGTCAAGGAAGAAGGGAAAGTTCAGAAACCGATCTACTACATTAGCAAGATGTTTCTAGATGCTAAAACTCCATACACTCTAGGAGAGCAACTCTCGCTTGCCCTTGTCACCGCAGCAAGAAAGTTGAGACCTTACTTCCAAGCCCATGCCATAACAGTCCTCACAAACCAAACTCTGAACAGATACAAAGAAACTCGACGTCTCTGGACGCCTACTCAAATGGTCGATTGAACTTGGGGAATATGACATTGAGTTCAAACCTCGACCTTCTATAAAAGTACAGGTCTTGACAGACTTCATCGCTGAACTTTCCCTAAGACCTCGGGGGCCAACAGATCATGTCAAGAAAGAGGATTCATGGACTTTACAAGTTGATGGAGCATCGAACACCTCAGACTGGGGGACCGAAATTATACTAAGAAAGGATGATGGCACAATGGAAATTTAGTGCGCAATTAGATTCGACTTCCCGACCACTAATAATGATGCAGAGTATGAGGCTGTAATCGCCGGGCTTCAGGCTGCTCAACATCTTGGGGTCGAGCATGTCAAGGTAATGAGTGATTCACAATTCGTGGTGGAACATGTGAATGGCACTTTTGAAGCAAAATATGAAAAGATGTCATCTTACAGAATGATGATTCTAGACTTGCAAAGGAAGTTCAAGTCTTGTAGCATAAATAAAATACCAAAGACTGCCAATCACAAAGTTGATGCCTTGTCAAGATTGACTTTTCCCAACTTGGATCACTTGGAGAGGACTGTGTTTTGTGCGAACACTCCATGAACCTAGCATCACACAGCAACCCAATGTCATGGATATTTCAGAACATGAGCCCGGTTGGATGGATCCAATCATTGAATACTTGACATCGGGAAGGTTGCCAGATGACAAAGCAAAAGCTAGAAGAATCAAGTCTAGAGCTCCAAGGTACACCATCATGCAAAACACTTTATTTCGTCGAAGTTTTACGCTTCCCTACCTTCAATGCCTAACCCCGAGAGAGGCAGCCCTTACAATGACCGAGGTTCATGAAGAAACCACCCTCTCTTTTTCTGCCGCCGCCGCCTCCATCTCCTGCCGCTGGTAACCCTCCCTCATGCACCCACCCCCACACACGCACTTACACACCCCACACCCCCACACACGCACTAACACACACTGACATATATATATATATATGTGTGTGTGTGTGTGTATTTTTTTTTTGTTGTTGTTAAAAGTTAACTATTTGGATAAGTTTGTATATATGGATGTGTGGTTATATAAATTTTAATAACTTTACAATTTAGGTTTGTATATATGGTTCATTTCAAATTTTGGGATTTGTAAATTTGAGGTATGTTATTGTGGTTTTGGTGTTATTGATGAGCTTTGATTATGGATTTTTGTTGTTAAGGAGTTGAGATTAGATTTTGAATTGTGTTGGGTTTTGACTATTGAATATGTTGAGTTTGAATATATAATTTGGTTTTGTTGTGGCATTTTCATTCCTCCTACAAGTTGGCTAAGTCCAATTTATAGGGGAGATATGTCAAAATTTTTGTAGAAATTTTATAAATTAAAAAATAATGTTTAAAGTGATTTCATTTGTTCAATACATGTTGAATATGTATTTTAATATAGGTCTTTAGAAATGGATTTAAGTTTGACTATTGAATATGCTGAGTTTGAATATATAATTTGGTTTTATTGTGGCATTTTCATTCCTCCTACTTATAGGGGAGATTATGTCAATTTTTTTGTAGAAATTTTATAAATTAAAAAATAATGTTTAAAGTGGATCCATTTGTTGAATACATGTTGAATATGCATTTTCATATAGGTCTTTAGAAATGGATCGTATTTGGATGTATGGGAGACGTAATACGCATGAATATTTGAAGGGGGTTGAAGAGTTTATGAAAAGTGCAGATGAAGAAAAACAAAAGAAATGTGAAGATGATTTGGTGCCCTTGTTGTTATTGTAAGAATCTGAGAAAGTTTCGTAGCCTTGAGCAAGTGAAGAGCCATTTGATTCGTAGTGGGTTTAAGGAAGGTTATACACGGTGGATATGGCATGGTGAGAGTATACTTCCTAGGAAAAGCACCAGTGGCAATGAGGGTGATCTAGGGGAAAATAATTTGAGCAATAATGATGAGATTAGTGATGAGAATGATGTGGATAATGATCAGATAGACGCAATGATGTGTGATATTCAAGATGACTTCGTTGAAAAATCTTATATATTCGATAGCTTGTTCAATGATTTTGAAAAGCCTTTGTTTTCTGATTGTAAGAAATTCACAAAGTTGTCCACTGTGTTCAAATTGCAAAACTTGAAAGAAAAGAATAAGTGGAGTAATAGGAGTTTCTCAGCATTATTGGAACTTTTACGAGAGATGTTTCGGAAGATAACGAGCTACCTATTTCAATCTACGAGGCAAAGAAAATGTTGTGCCCTATGGGTATGGAGATAGAGAGGATACATGCATGTCCAAATGATTGTCTATTGTATTGGAATGAGTATAAGGACTTGCATCTGTGTCCAAAGTGTGGGGCATCACGTTATAAGCGAAAGGATGATAATGATAGTTGGGAGGATAAGAAAGGTCCTCCGGCAAAGGTGTTATGGTATCTACCTATAATTCCAAGATTTAAACGCTTGTTTGCCAATGTGAAGGATGAGAAGAACATGCGATGGCATGCTGAAAGGAGGAAAGAAGATGGAAAACTAAGACACTCGACCGATTCTCAATGAAGGAACATTAACATGTTGTTTTCTGAATTCGGTGGCGAAGATAGGAATCTTAGGCTTGGACTATGTACAGATGGGATGAACCCGTATGGTAACATGAGTAGTAGACATAGCACTTGGCCGGTTCTTTTGGTGAATTATAATCTTCCTCCTTGGTTATGTATGAAGCGCAAGTATATCATGTTGTCGTTGCTAAATCTGGACCTAAACAACCGGGAAATGACATAGATGTTTACCTAACGCAACTAATTGAAGATTTAAGACTATGGTGGAATGAGGGCGCGTTGGTGTTTGATGCACATAACCAAATGAACTTTACCTTACGTGCTATGATATTTTGCATCATAAATGATTTTTCAGCTTATGGTAACTTGTCAGGTTATACTAATTAAGGACCTAAAGCATGCCCCGTTTGTGAAGAAGACATAATTGATCTTTGGTTGAAAAATTGTAAGAAAAATGTGTTTATGAATCATCGAACATTTCTCCCGGTTGAGCATCCTTATCGAAAAAAGAAAAAGCCCTTCAATGAAAAAATCGAGACTCGAGTAGCCAGCTTACCATTAACAGGAAATGAGGTCTACGAACGAGTTAAAAATATTGATGTTGTGTTTGGTAAACCTTTTAAGCCTCCTTAGAAGAGTATTTGGAAGAAGAGATCAATATTTTAGGATCTACCATACTGGAAACCTTTATCGGTAAGGCATTGTCTTGATGTAATGCATGTGGAGAAAAATGTATGTGATAGTATCATCAGGACATTATTGAAAATTTAAGCAAACACGAAAGAAGGTATCAAAGTCAGAAAGGACATGATAGAAATGGGAATAATAGATAAGTTAGCACCGCAAGAGTCGGGAAAGCATACTTATTTACCACTAGCTTGCTATACTTTGTCTAGAAAAGAGAAAACAAGTTTTTGGTTGGTATGATGTCTCATGACTATCATGTCTTAATGAAATACTTGTTACCACTTATTTAAGAAAGAGCGTGAGACTGAAGTTTTCAAGGTATACGTAATTGTACATGATGAGTTATGTGATGTGATGCTTTATTTTTTTAGGGTGTACGTAAATGAAATTTAAGCTATGTGATATTTTATGTATTCAAAGAAAAAAGTAAGAAGGCCAGAGAAAGCCAGTCGCACAATGAGCATCCACATTTACTGGGATTTGCTGGTTATGTCAGGATGAGGCCAAAGTGGCTTATGTCAGACCCACTTTCTTCTGCCTCTTCGTGTGGATCAATTAGCTCGTCCCTTTTAAGCAATGATCGCAGCTTAGACTGGGTTCGAGCAAGATCAAAAAAGAAAAGAAGATGGATCTTCTGAAGCCCTTGGTATGTATGATCATCCTGGTTAGGTGAGGGGATATGGTGTCTACGTCACTATGAGGGATGTTTATGGAAAACCTGATGTAGCTAGAAGACGATCGAGTGGGGTCGTGTCGATAGATGATATTAAGGAGATGATCATGAAGGAGGTAGAGATTGGTATCACCGAGCGAGTCAGGAAAGAGTATGCAGCAGAGTTGCAGAGTAAGATCGACAATATGTAGCAGAAATATGAAGCCATCCTGCAGTGCATGGGCTTAAATCTGGATGCCAAAATGGAAATAACTCCACATCCCCGACCACCTACTCGTAGCAGTTGTTACTCTGTTGATCCAGATCCATTTGATGGACTTGAGGTATTTAATCTTAAATTATTTACCTTTTGAATATTATTGATTATATTTCAACTATAAGGACTAACATTTATTTTCAAATATGTTGAACAATAGAAACCAATCCAGTGATGTCTTGCCGTAAGGTGTAATGGTGAGATTTAAATAGTGGCAAGAGGAATGGTTTTTCCATCTGGACCAGAGACTGTGGTGCACCATCAGCAACTCTTGATCGATCATGTTAAAGTGTCGGTTGATGATGTTATACAAGGTGCAGAAGCATCGCTTCTGCCAGTTCCATCTCCATACTACACCATGGTGAGTGAAGCTGTTGGAAGCTTCTATCAATGACCTAAAGATTTAGTGATTATAGGAATCAATTTTTATTTTGTAAAAAACCTTAGAGTTTTGATATGTCATCTACACGACAACCCCCACTCGTTGATGCTGCTGCTTTACAACGTTTGGATGGTGATTGTAAGTATTTACACTCTCTGGTCCTTACAATGCCTGTTAGTGTGGACTACATCCAAATTCCTCTAGACGCAATTGTGTTTCATCATACAGACGTTGAAAGTATTTATGTTACGATTGATGACATCATCGACCTGCTTACATTGGGATGGTTGAATATATCTGTCCTACAAGTATTCGCAATTTAAGACTGCTCAACACAAATTCATAACTTTCATTTTATTTTTATTCATTGGTGTAAATTTTTTAAGGTACCTTCATGAGTTATGTGAGGAATTCGGTGTCCGGTCAATCAGTTTTATGTGTCCGTCACAGGTTACATCGATCAGAGTAAGAACAAATTTAGATAGTGTTGTGAGTTACATGGCTGTAACCATGGAGACACTGAGATCAAATTTAGATAGTGTTGTTTATTTATTATTTTTTTTACTTAATTTAAGCCGTTTGATATTGAAAGGTATACTTATAAGTTCATAATATGTAGGAATCATTGGATGTTGCTCGCAATTTGTTGTGACACTAATACAGTGTACTTTATAGATTCAGCACAGTCGTGTAAACGTGACATAGAAATCAAGGCATCATTGAATATGTAAGTATTTATTACGTTGTTCATGTTTTTTTGTTTTGTGCACGATGGTTCAGTTGTCTATTTTTACTGTAATAATTATTGTGGAAAGTTTGATGTGAATTGATGTGTTTGTGTTATGATTATTGAGAAATGGTGTAGTTATCAATAATAGGGTCTCTCTACAAGTTGGATAAAGTTCAATTTATAGGGGAGACTGTGTCAAAATTTTGGTAGGAATATTTTATTTTTAGGAATGATTGTTATAACTTATTCATATTTATTGGCACTTTAGGGCCTTTCGAACATTTTGGGCATTAGGAGGTAAGAGGGGAAACAACAATGTAACATGGAAAAAAATTTCGGTATGAACTAATTAATTTCATAAGTTACCACAAATTTTTTAATTAGTTTCTATTCAATTATATTACTAACTTCAGTTTTCATAATTAATGTCAAAATTTCAGTGTCCTCAGCAACCTGGAGGTTCTGAGTATGGTTATTATGTTATGAGAAACATGTATGAGATGGTCACAACCTATTATCATCTTACTTCTTTAAATAAGGTATAAGAATACGTACTAAGAATTGACTAATTGTGAATTTATATTATTTTTAAGCATTTCAATAATACTACTCAACGGAGGAAATCGATGAGATTCGAAATTTATGGGCTAAGTACTTCATCAAAGAGTGTATATAAATTTTGGTTTTTTATATTAACATGTATGTGCAAACTTTTGTCTAAGTAATATAATATTGTAAATATAAAACTAATTTGGAATTCAATTTATTGATTTATTTAATTTTGTTATGCATTCGTCGATTATATATATTCTGGGGGTGAAATAGATTATGTGAATGTGAATGTGAATGTAAATAACAAATCAGTGGCAAAAAAAAAAAAAAAAAAAAAATCTAACAACCGACGCCTATAGTATAAAAAAAGGCGTCGGTTTTTATTTAACAACCGACGCCTTTTTTTATACTATAGACGTCGGTTTTTAGTTAACAACCGACACCTATTGTTAAATTCAGGCGTCAGTCAACAACCGACGCATAAAGTCAACACTTTTTGCGTCGCCACCATACGCGTCGCCCTTACAACCGACACCTTTGTGTTTGTACAACCGACAGGGATGACTCTTTCTGTACTAGTGTCTTTTCCTGATAATATTCACAGAAAGCCAGAAAAATTGGAAAGTGGAGATGGTAATCAGCAGTATGTTTTTTCCCTGGCTTTTTAATGCGTCATGCTCAAGTTGGTTGGATGATCCGGAAAAAGGAGAAAACAGAAGGGCTGGGTGATGCAGCACATCTTGGCAAGAAAACTATATGAAAGTCAATTCTTGTAGGAGACATAATAAGGTGGGATAGAAAAAGTCACAATCATGGAGAGCTTTGGTTATGAATAGTAGAAAAATGACAAATGTCCCTTACTAAGGAAACCAATAATGAAAGAGTAAAAATTAGGTGACAGTTCTTTCGAAATATTGATTGCTCACATTTTTTTCTGATTACGAATTAAGTGTTATAAATAAATGTATATATATATGTGAATGACATTACCATTATACCCCTGCAAACTTTACAGTATTACGATTGTGCCATTGTCCACTCCTATAAATAGGAGTCATTTCATAAACATTCTTACACCTTGAATTGGAATGAAGAATTCTTTCAATTCTCTCCATCTCTTTCTCTATATCGTTGTTATGATTTTGATAGTTTTATAACACGTTATCAGCACGAGTCTCTAACCAATTGAGTAATAACGGGAGTATGCTCTACAGTTGCATCTAAATAATGAACCTCTGTATCAGAAACCTGATTTTTACATATCAATGTTTTTGCCAATGCCAAAAACCAGATCTAGATCGGTTTCTTTCCTGCACCACCATTCAAACACGAATCTTCTTCTCCACCAGTCACCATTCTCGATCACTTGCCGAAACCACCAATTGCTGCAGAAGCCTACTCCCACTCCCCAGACTCCGTCGCCACTAGTTTCTTCCGTCGATTCCTCCAGAGCAGATTCATAAACAGCCACTCCATCCCCCCAACAGTCTGTTCTCTCCAAGAGCTCTCCAAACCAAAAGACGGTAAGGCCAAGAAGAGGACACCCGACGTTTTCTCCGAGCATTTCACCAAGGCAGGACTTCTATCTTTGGTAGAATATAATCAGAAAAAAAAAAAAAATATTTGAGGAGACGCTCAAGGAAATGAAATCTGCACTAACAAGTCAGATGGGAGAGGAAGCTGATATATCTGATGTCATAGAAACTGTGAAGCAACATGTGAAAGATGCTAAATTTCCTGATGTTGCAGTGGTCTGGAAAGAACCAACAACAGAATGCTAATGCAGCTCTTCGTCAGGTCCAGTGCTATGAGGATGCCAAACTGATGAAGCTATTTCCTGAAATCATAAGATCACTTTACGACCAGGATGTGCTGGCAGAAGACACCATTCTTCGCTGGTTCCGTAAAGGAACAATCCCTAAGGGCAGATAGTGGAGATGAAATGGTGGGCCACTGATGAAAAGAAAATAATTAGTGGAGTTAGTAGTGTTCAACTACGAGAAAGACAATGTTGAGCTGTCCAATAATTAGTGGAGTTAGTGGTGCATGGTGGAAAACAGTGAGCATGTGCAAAGCAAGCATTTGCAAATATAGCTGGAAATTATTGTTGAACATGAAGTGGCATAATTTGGTGGACAACACATCCAACCATGTGCAAAGATAAGTTTACTAATCCATTAACCATATTTTAACATATTTTATTAACATGATTATTAATCATTAGTATTAATAACATTATATAATATCAATTGAAACACAACACGTGTTTCAACCATAATGGAGGACTAATGTTCATTATACACTTGCATGTGTAGAGGTGAGATTATAAATACTCTATTGTTTATTAACTCATGCATCCATATTATGATAGTCAGTCCAACCCATATAAACTTGATATTATTATTGTTCCTGAAGAAGCATAAACGAGACATACATGCAAACACAAAAGGGGGAAACATTTATGATCCTCAAAATGAGAAATGTGTTTCGGGAGTAGCCGTATCCTACCACCTCTGACCTTTTGAGGAAATAAAGAAAAATGTGTGTTTCAAGAGTGAGAATACTCCGTACTCTACCACCACCTATTCTAGAGTTCACAAAGATAAATTTACATTAACCGGACTCCATTTTCGCTTGATTCCCCTTCCTTGCGACCAATCTATCTTAACTCCTGCTGGATCTTGTATTGGAATATATGATTGCAACTTATCCAGCAGTTCCTCGATAGTAGGAGCAGAAATAAGGATTCTCCTAGAAAATGGAGATATGAATCCCTGTTCCACAGCATAATCAAGAAATGTTAGCAAACCATCAAAGAAATTGTTTACATTTAAAAGCCCTATAGGCTTAGTATGGAGATCTAGTTGAGCCCATGAAGTAATATTAAAGATTTCTTCTAAAGTACCAAAACCTCCAGGCAGGGCTATGAAGGCATCAGAACCATATAACATGCAAGTTATGCGTTCATGGATAGATAAGGTTTGTACTTCATGCCCTCGTGTTTTGCCTGCAATATCAGCTAAAGGAGTAGGTATAACACCTATCACTCTTGCTTTCTCTACTAGAGCGGATTGTGAAACACAACCCATCAATCCACTGCTACCTCCTCCATACACGAGAGTGATACCTTTCTCTCCCAATTTCTTTCCTAAATCCACGGCTGCTTCAAGATACCCAAAACCTTTTCCCACTTTTGATCCACAAAATACACAGATAGTTTTGATCTGTCGAAATTTTGGTCCTTCCATTTTTGAAAGTAAAGAAGGAAAAACTTACGAGAAAATGTTATTTTTGGATGCATGAACTATGAAAAATGTTTGGCTATTTAAAACCGAAAAACTTCACTATTTACTGGTCGTTTTTCGAAAAAGTGAAGATTTACTTTTGACAAAATCATCCTACTCACCTTTCGGTGATTTAATATTTTTAACCAGCCTTTATCAAAACTCGTGAAAGGAAACAGAAAAATATTTTATATGTGCATATATATCAAATGATTTACCTTGTATTAATGCTGCATAGCCAAAGCATCATTGTTTATAACAGCCTGGCAAACAGGATCTTTTGCTATTATATTTTTGAGACTATATCTCTCTTTATCGCTGATGAATTTAGCCCATAAAGATAGTAGCTCACGCTGCACATACCCACTAGGGTGCGTCTCAAGAGTCAATCGGATATCATCCAATGACTCCTTACTCAGTCCACCCTTAATGAAGTCTGTCTTATCATCTCGATTTATGGATGAATATCCTATTGATTTACAACGGGTATCACATGTCCATCGAGCACATTTGTAGCAACTATTTAATCTTTTTGCTCTTCGCTTCTTTGCAAAAGTACTCTTACCTAAGCCAGGCTTGTGCTTAGAAAATGAATCTGGTAATTCACCAGCTAATCGAACTTTTGCTTCGATCAACCAGCGAACATCTTCTGGCATGCCATGATCCATCAGCAACCTCAATCTTTCGAGCCTAATTCGATAAATTTTTCTCAAATCATTTACTGGAAGATTGGAATAATATTTGCGAATATTTGAAAGTATGATATCCATTTTTGATGGATCTAGCCTTCTTCCCAAGTCATCTATTTAAATGCATTATTCAACGCGTAAAAGAGCGATGGCTCCGCGTGTCAGTGATATTGATTCCATCAAGAAATAATGGAATAAATTTTTAAAAAAGGTGGGAACAATGAGATAATGCGTCGTTACCTTTTCGATATAAGGGAAGATTTGGCGACAAGATTGAGATCATGAGATATTTCCTTGGATATTGTAACTGATTCTTCGGTATAATAAAAATAAAGGTATACTAATTTGAACTATACAGGAATATGTACTGATGAAATAAATACTGTATTGAACCAGAAGTTCATACATATGTACAAGTGAAATATCTTGCTGAACCAGAAGTTCATACGTACAAATGAAATATGTATATAGTATGAACCAGAAGCTCATAAATGAAATATACATTGTATTGAACCAGAAGTTTAGCGATATTGTTTTGAATCAAATATTCATACATAGAAATGAAATAAAACCGTATAGAACCAGAAGTTCTATAATAAACGGTTAGATTATCAAAAGTTTCAAATTATTTTCTATGAGAATAACTTATTCAGAAATTGTTTATCATACAACAATATCCTATGTCAAACAGGGAATAGCTCAAGAAGCTTTATTATTTGTAAAAGTGCGATATGCATACACTCCACCAAAGCGCACTGAGATATATGATTGAAATTACATTCCTAAAAGAATGACATGTGTTATGGCATTTTAGCCGATTGATAATATTTGAGAACATTATGGTGAAAACACGCCTGAAGCGTAATTATGCCTGAAGCATAATGACTATCGATTCCAAAAATAAATATCTCTTGAATGATTGAAATGATCCCTTTGAGGCTAAATACTCAAAGTAAGTAAAAGGGACATAGTTAAATGATGAGATATTCAGGTACCTGATGATAGAACATATAAAGAGATCTCTCCACGTTATATTGAGATGGAATCGATAAATAAGTCGACTGCATACCCTCTTATAAAAATGAGGTTGATGAAATTATAATACTTTGGCCAAGTATATAAACCCAATGTAGGGATTATTGTTCAAGGACCTGAAGTCCAAATTGCGACCTGAAGTCTAAATGCTTAAATGTGTAACATGACATATGGTGGATAGACTATAGTCTAAATCACTAGCTTGAGCTCTTTGATATACCAATGAGTGAGATCAAAATGTATGATTCTCATCTCGGTACTTTGAGAGTATTCTTTGATGTACCAGTTGATCGCGGTACGTTGGGATTTCAAGTAAAATGATTGTAGATTATATGTCAAAATTTATATCTATTTCAATGATTGATTATGCTCCTGCAAATTAGAAATTGCAGTTTATAAAGTGCAAGAACATACATGTATAAATCATTGAAAGATTCAATATGCCCAGATTAGTATCACTATAGAATGATACAAATGACTCCATGATATAATATATTGAAAGTAAAATTGGAGTGTACTATTTATGACATCTAGGAAATTGATTATTCACTAGAAGTGAATATGAAAATGAATATGTTTAATTATTCACCAGAAGTGAATTCTAGATTTGATTATTCACTAGAAGTGAATATGAAAATGAATATGTTTAATTATTCACCAGAAGTGAATTCTAGATTTTATTATTCACCAGAAGTGAAAGATGCAATCGATAAATTAGTACAACATTGCTTAATATAGCATGTTATGACATCATAAATGAGCTATAAACGATTTATATAAAGCTCATCATGGATGATATGTTTGATGAAAAGATACGAGATTGCATCAATATACTTGTGATATTCCATGAAAAGGAATGAATACGCGTTGCACTCTTTTTCCCTTAGCTGAGGTTTTGTCCCACGGGGTTTTCCTAGCAAGGTTTTTAATGAGGCAACAGTTGAGGCGTATTGATGAAAATTAATGAGAATAATGTACTCTTTTTCCCTTCGCTGAGGTTTTGTCCCAAAGGGTTTTCCTAGCAAGGTTTTTGAGGCATCATCATAGCTATCAACAAGCTATAATTCAGCAACACATTGTTATACTGGAATGATATCAACAAATGAAGAAAATCATAGACATCTTATGAAGAATGCTATACAAGGAGATTTTTATATTCCAGAAGAAAGATGATATCAATGTTCGAGAAGTTCATGAATCCTCAATTGCACACTTCAGGGGGAGAAACATGCTGTACTCTTTTTCCTTCGTTCAGGTTTTGTCCTACTAGGTTTTCCTGACAAGGTTTTAACGAGGCAGCGACTGTACTCTTTTTCCTTGGTTCAGATTTTATCCCACTGGGTTTTACTGACAAGGTTTTAATGAGGCAGCACTTCAGAACTTCAAGATTTAATACACGATTTGTTCTACTTGAACATTATACTCAACGATTGACGATGGCCAACATCAGGGGAAGCAACTGTACTCTTTTTCCTTCGCTCAAGTTTTATCCCATTGGGTTTTCTTAGCAAGGTTTTAACGAGGCAGAAATTGCGTAATATGTCATTCAAGGGGGAGTGTTATAAATAAATGTATATATATATGTGAATGACATTACCATTATACCCCTGCAAACTTTACAGTATTACGATTGTGCCATTGTCCACTCCTATAAATAGGAGTCATTTCATAAACATTCTTACACCTTGAATTGGAATGAAGAATTCTCTCAATTCTCTCCATCTCTTTCTCTATATCGTTGTTATGATTTTGATAGTTTTATAACATTAAGTAAATTTTAATATGATCATTGTTGGGATTACGAAGATATTACACTTGATTAGGAGACATCAAGTTATATTGTAAATTAGAGATAAGCTTAATGAAATGGTTGTGACCTATTTTTTTTATTGTGTTTTTGGATCTCATGAATAAGGCAGCGTTTCAAAATTCATATTGTGAAATAATTGAAAGTCTTTAAGGTTTGGTAAATTGAAATGCTGGAAATGTCATATATTGGTTCTTGATGTAATATCTAAAGTATAGATTCAAATGTTTATTGATGATATTAAGCCCCTGTTCTCTTTGCTGTTTTGAGGTCGTTTTTTGTTTTTATTTTCGAAAACGCTAAAAACACGTTCTCTTTACCATTTTCGAAAACGCATTTTGGAAAACAAAAAAAAAAATTGTACACAAAACGGAAAACGCCCGAAACATCGTTTTGGGCGTTTTGTGTGTATTTCGACAAAAAATGTCCAAAACGCGAAAAACGCGTTTTGAGAATTTTTTTTTTTTTTTTAGAATTATCTTAACTTAGAACTAAGCTTAATATAAAGTTTTTATTTTTTTATTATTTTTTTTAGAATTATCCTAGCTTAGAACTAAGCCTAAATAAAGAATTTTTTTTTTTAGAATTATCCTAACTTGGAACTTAGTTTAAATAAAGTTTTATTCAATTCAATATCAACATTACAAAAAAAAAAAAAATTAAATTAAATGAGAATTCTTGTTGTTATATTTCAAAAAATGTAATGATAAATGGACTCTGGTGGTTTTGAAAGAACTTGCATTTTCTGGATTTTAATAGAAGTAGAGCTTTCTCAAGTCCTGAACCTGACCAAGCTGTGTTAATATAGACTCTTAATACTCACATTAGTGTGTTGCATGTAACCATATTTTTAGTGTATTGTGAAAGAAAATTTGAGTTGGAGTTAGTAGTATTCTGCAAGCAAATTAATTAAAAATAGTTTAAATAGTGTTCTGTAAAATTTCAAACAGAATGTGTTTTCCAGCTTTTCATTTTCAAAAACAGTTTTCCGAAATGACAAACCAAACGCGTTTTCAGCAAATTTGAAAACAAAAATGAAAACACAAAACACAAAACATTTTCGAAAATGAAAATACAAAATAAAATACAAACAGAACGCCACCTAAATATTTGTGGTCATGTGGTATGTTAACAACTATGTAACCACATGAGAAGGTTATAAGAATACATTTGACTGCGTGATGATCGATTTAGGTTTCAAAAATGGATTAGTTGTTTTATAACCATTTATGGGACATTTACACATATTAGGAGGAAATGTCTTGTATACATTTTGGATTTTTTTGTATATTTTTCTCAAGGGTGAGTATTGTTTAATATTTTCACATATACCTAGATGGTGACAAATACAAGAGAGAACCATGATTGAATTGAGAAAATAAATGAAGTATCATTGAAATTTTATGAAAAATGATTGATATAAGTGTATGGTGGATGATATGTGTTATAGGTTTGGTTATTTATCTTTTATATAATTATAACGAAAAAAATCATTTATTATAAATGAGAAATGTTGAATATATTTTACACTATAATGAATGCCCTTAACAAGATAGACAATTATTAAGATTGAGAATTTGATTTTTTTTCTTAAGAATGCAAAGTTGAAGAAAGAGATTTAAGAACAAAATACACAAAATCACTCATATACGTCTATCTGATAGAGCATTAAGTGATAATTGGATATGGTGAAGGATAAAGTAGAATTTGTATTCAAATATTTCAATTATTAATAATTGAAATTGATTATTGCACATTTACTGTACACTCAAAAGAAATGAAGGTACATTATTGTAGAAATTTATTTGGATTTCTTTGTGATTAGAACGATTGATTGATACTTATTAAACATTCATTTTGATGTTATATATATGATACTAAAATATCATGACATATATATATTTTTTTAAATTGATAAAAGAAAATTTACCAGATTCTAAATTTGTACAAGTATTGCAAAAGTAATGGAATTGATCAGAGAAGGTTTATGATGTATCGTAACTTAAAATTTTGGTGATTTTTTATTGATGTTATCTTGAATTGAGATTAAAAATGAGCTTTTTATGCAATTGTCCTTGTGGATAGGAATTATGAGGGAACAAGGATAAAATTTCACAAGGATTACTTATTATGGAATAATGTGTTGCTAAAGGAAAGAGTAAATGATTGTAGAATTCAAGACTTATTGAAATTTGGAGATTAATATATGAAATCTTAGTAGTATATTGATACGTGAAGGTTCGTGTAATAAATATGATGGTTATTATTTTGTGATCTTAAAGAACACTAAAAGAAAAATGCCTAGTAGGGACATATTTTTTGCTACACTTGGTGCAAGTGTCACAATTTTTTTGACGCCAAAAATCATAACTAATTATTGTGATGGTTTGAAGTGTCGCAAATAATTATATTCCGAAAAAAATAATTAAAATATAATTTATTTGTAATCGTTACTAAATGTTATGAGAGTTCCAAACATCACAAACAATTGTATACATAAAAAAATAATTTATTTATAAATTAGTGACATTTAAAACCCACTATCCAAACGTTACAATTTCAATCACTGCCCATTTCACTAAGCGCGAAATTGTAAAAGACTCCCTCCAGTTTTAGTTACCGGTGGATCCCCAAATTCATCTACCATCACCAAGTGCGTCTCTTCCCTAGTCCTATCCCTAGCTCTGTCTATCACCGTTGTCATCCATGTTATTGTTCATGTAAAAAGATCCCCAATTTTGTCTCTTCCCTAGCTTTTTTTGTTGCTGTTCAGGCCATTGTTCTTCATTGTTGTTCATGCCCTAGCTCGGTCTATTACCTTGAAGAAAAATCCCCAAATTCAAGATTAGATTGAAGGCTACTTCATGCCCTTGTTCTTTATTACCTTGAAGAAAAATCCCACTTGCTTCATGCCTCTGTTCTTTATATTAAATATATTGAATGACCTACATATAATTTGGTTAGTATGTGTTAGTGAGATAGGTAGTTTCCAATATTTTTGAGGAGATGGACGTTTGGGGAATTTATTAATTTTAGGTCTTTTATTTCAATTTATAAGGAAAATTCTGTCAATTTTTTTATAAATTCATACGGGATCAATTTTATTTTATAAGAGATTTGAAAGATAAGAAAAGTCAAGACTGTTTTAGTATCAAGCATCTAGCTTGTTTTAGGTGGCAGCTTGTTTTACAGGATTGCGCTACATTCTTCGTTCAAAGTAACCTCCTCAAGTTCCTCAAGCTTCTTTTTGCTAGACCTCACTTTCTTCAAAAGCTTGGCATAACTTGGGATTTGTGTGATAGCTTCCCAGAAAGGGATATTTATGTGCAGTTTTCTAAGCATATTTACAAACTTGTTGAACTATTTATCCTCTCTTATTTTCTTTGGCCTCTGTGGAAATGGGACAGGAGACTCATGAGGTTTAATTGTTGATTTCACCTAATTAGCATCTTCCTTTATAGCTGTTTCCTCACCACTTTCCACAATTTATTCAGGAACTTCAGCTAGCTTTTTTATTTGAATTTCAGGATGTTGCACACCACTACTGTAGTGATTGCCTTTATCTCACTTTACATTACATTTATAGCCATGAGCTATTCCTTTGTGTTTACCTCAATGTTTGCAGGTAACGGGCACTGATTGTGATCAACTGTGTTACCTGCCACACTTGGTGTTCCATATTTTTGATTCATGCATGCTGATTTTGAATTGTGGTTTCAATTTTTCTCACAAATTGATCTGTCAGCACAGGCTTTCTCTATTCAATATTGTATTGGGGCGCAATGTGTCCATTTGAATGATCTGTCCAAGAAAATTAGGAAGATTGCACCAACTTGGGTTATAGGGATTTGAGTATGGGTTGTTATGGTATTGACCCCCTTGTACATAGTCCACTTGCTCCAATGGGCAAGCCAGAATAGGATAATCTGCAGTGGCGTGGTTGTCACCACTCACAAGTCACTTTAGCATTTCTTGATTATTGACCCACCAGTTCTATGCCCTATACCTTCGTAGCCAAGGAGTCAATTTTCGCTAATATGGCAGTGTAAGCATCTACTTCGTAGACTCCCGATGTCTTCTTTGGTACCACATTGTCCGATCCCCACATGGCCTTTGTTTTTTCTATCCACTCAAAGAGCTCCAATGCTTGTCCGATGATCTTTGTTCCCAAGCACCATTTGATTAGGAGTCAACCATGTTTTTAAAATGCGAAAGTAATCCTTCATAAAAAAAATTCATTTGGTCACCTCTGACGATCACATGGTTTGGACACTTCCTTAGCATGCCCTTAAATCTATTCCACGCATCATCAAAAGATTCAGCATCTTGCTACTGGAACATAGTGATGTCATGTCTCGATTTAGCAGTCTTCGCTGGAAGCATGAACTTAGTGCAAAACTTCCGAACTAAGTCGTTCTAGGTGGTGATACTCGCAGTGGGGTGAGAATCTAACCAGTGAACAGCTCTATCTTTTAGAGTGTAAGGGAATAACCTAAGTCTAATTGCATCATCAGACACACCTTGATATTTAAAATGTTGGTACATGTCTAAAAATTTAGAAACATGTGTGTGTGGGTTTTCTTCAGATTTCCCATAAAATTGTTGTCCATTTTGGAACATGTCGATGATTTTGGTTTTAAGTTGAAGTTTGTTTGTCTAAATGGTGGATAGACTATGCAGGATTGACTTTGAATCACCTGAGGTGTCATGAAGTCACCAACCAGCATGTCTTCTTCCTAAATGTCTCCAAAATCTCCTTTTCCTTGATGTCCTTATTAACCTTGGCTAACCTGCTAGGAAAAGGGGCTGGGGTTGACTTTGCAATCAAATTGGATTTGGATTTCACCTGAGGGGTTTGTGAACTCTCCCTTTTCAATTCCTTCTCTCTCATCTTCTCCTTCATTTTCGGAATTCTACTTTCTTAAACCTTCAATTTCTTTCCCACTCCGCAGGGATATGGCACTCACGTTTTTAGGATTTATCTCGGGTTGAGATGGAAATTTACCTCCGAATTGTGATTCTAACCTGTTGATGGCTGTAGCCATTTGGCTCATCTGATTCTCCAGATTTTGGATGCTAGATTTAGTATTATGTTGAAATTGAAGTATGTTAGAAGCTAAAGTTTTAATCATGTGTTCAAGAGAAATACCTGAGCCTTGAGGTTTTTGCTGATGCTGCCCCTGTGGTTGGAAGGTCCCTTGTTACTGAAATTGCCTTGAAGTTTGTTGGGGACGAAACCCTGGGGCTGGTTTGTTCCATAGCTTAGGTTGGGGTGATCCCTCCATCCTTGATTGTACGTATTAGAGTACGGATTGTACTACTGTCTTTGGAACGGGAAACCTTCTGCAACATTCACCTAGGCACTTTTTTCCTCTTGCAACACTGGACAAGTATCTGTTGGCTGTCCAAAATTCGTGCATATCCCACAGGCTTTGACTTGTTGTAAAATGTTAGTGAACAGATGGTGATGGCAACTGGGTCATCTGTATATGGTACCCTGATTTAAGAGCTGGTATCTGTAAAGTTTAGTGCTCGAGTATGATTTAGGTTTCATTCGTGGGAAAGATTTGAAGTTGGATTCTAAAGTGGGTTTTGAATTGGAACTTGACCGGGTAAGGAAAACCAATTCTAATGTTCTGGATGAAGTTTTCTTGATGTTTCCTTCAACAAGTTGCTCATAGAGTATCATCTGATTTTAATAGTTCACTTAAAATTTGGTGAAGGTTCCTTGAAATGTGGTATGTCCTTGAAGGTGTGAGCTTGCAGGTAAAGATCTATGTCTAAATTTTTTGTTGGAAAAGATCTAAAGCATGTTTTGCTTGAATGTGAGAGTTTCTTAGTTCACTTATAGTTTGCAGGAAAAGACTGACTATCCTTTAAGGAGTGAAATAAAGGTTTGCTGGGAAAGATCAAAGAACTGAAGGTAAGATTTTGATCCTATCCGTGAGTAAATATTTAACATAATTGAGATCAGTGTATAAATGTTTAAATCTTGGAACTTATTATCGTATTTTATGACAGTGGATGATCAACATGTTTGACTTATATTTGTATCTTTTGCTTCATAAGGGCTGTTGTATAATTTGCTTTATTGATGTTTCCTTCATTTTATATTAATTTTAGTTGTTATCATTTTATCTACGATTGCATTTACTATGAACTCTATGTCTCAGCTAATGTTTATTTTTCTCTTTTCTCTCGTGCTGTAAAATTATTCGGTCATTTTTATTGTTATCCTTCTTCGAAAATTAAGTAAAGCTACTATCGTTGGCTACTTTATTAATAGATGATGTTTCTGTTTAATAATTTGTTTCATGCTTGCAGGGCTGATCTGTTTTCAAAGTCATTATTAATAATTTGTTTCATGCTTGCAGGATTGCAGGTCGCTCTTTCTAGAGATGATTACTTGCATGTCGATAACCCCGCTGAACCGAGCGTTCTTCTCCTTCCTCTCTCTCTCTCTCTCTTTAACACATACTCAATATGTATATGTATCTCTATCTATATGTTTGTTTACTATTTTGTATTTTTAGTTTGATTAATTAATTCATATTTTGATTTTGTATTTTAAGATTTTTTGGGGAAGAAGAAATTTACGATGAGGATAAAAAGCTCCTTCTTCTGAATTCCAATTTGAGGACGCTTTGCTAGCAGAATCGAACCTAAAACTTAAATTTTCCACTGAGTAATCTGAATATCCCCAATTCATATTCTTCCTTTGAAAATAAATTTTATATTTTTTGCTAAAAAATAGTTAAATTCTCTAATTATTTTTTGTTTTTTAGAATAGATTCTAAGTTGAATTGAATGATGAGGATGAAACAATATTTTTAATTTCCAGCACTTGGACTCGGAGAGTAGATCTCAAGTGATGTTATAAACATTGGTACTGCATTGTTTTAAGGAACAATGATTTACTATTGCTATTACATTTCATTTTTTTTTTTTAATTTCATTGAAACAAACATGGATTTGATGTTTTTCCAGATTATGTTACTATCATTTTATCAGTACTCACATCCATAAGGGGGATAGCCTTTTACACGTTGGGTTTGAGCCCTTTGATGCCTACCATAACATGCGATGTTCCTCACAAGCTTAATGCATTGAAGAAACCTTCAAACTCTTATCTTAAAAGCTGCTTTCCCCCGCATTGATGTCTGTATATACCTATCTCAAATAGTTTCTTTCCATAATAGTGGAGGCTTTGATGACAGTCAATGTGGAGGGGAAGGGAGAGAGGGGGGGGGGGGGGGATGTTGTCTGAAACATTTCGGTGCGAAGTACTAGGAAATGAAAATTTTCATTTTATTTTATTTTTTGATCTGAAATTTTTTCTATGAAACTCTTCATTTCCTATATATCTCCCATTCTGAAGGTTTTCCATGTTTCCTCCCCTTTCCTTTTGTGTCCTGATTATGCATATTTCTAATTATGTCCCTATCTGATAAAGAAAAATAAGAGTTTCTTTGAACTATCTATTAGCCTATTAGGAACGCTAATTGATTTGTGATTATGATTTGTTATTGATTTGTGATTATGATTTTTCAGATGACTATGGATTTGATCAAGAGTTTGTGTAATTGAATTATCTCCAAAAATGAGAAATTCATGGACTATTCTGTAGAAAATTTTAAAACTTCGACTATGGAAGAGGAACTCTGAATGAAAGTGCATAAAAACCTGGTGGGATCATCCGTCAACGAAGGGGTTCGAACTGAAGAAATTGATCAGAGTTGTTGACTGTTCGTATCAGTTATCAGGAGTGAAAGGTCGTTATTCTGAACTCTAAATGTTATTTTCTCTCTTTGCTTGGTGTTATAATTTTATTTTGGCATTTTGAATTTTACGTATGAATTTGACGAAATTTTCATTAATTGAGAGTTCTCTTGGATTTGATGAAATTTTGTTTCCCTTGATTTTCCGACAGTAACTTCGGCTGCTTCCCGACGTCGGTATGGTGGGCCATTTAGACAGTAAGTTCTACAACTAATTTCTTTACCATATTAAGGGAATAGAATAGTTTCTGATGTTTACTTAATTATGTTTTTTCCATATGCAATGGTAGCCATTGACACGTTCTGCAGCCCAAATCATGATTCTGGCATCGAGAAACTAAACGATTACCTTCTGCATACACATTCTCTGTTGAATTTTTTGAAATAAAAAATATATGATATAACTGGGTCGGAATTAGAGGATAGGCTTTTGTAGAATTTTATGTAATAGAGGTGGAATTCGAGAAAAGAATTATTGATTTTGTTGGAAAAATTAGTTTAATTTTAGGTGTTCTTTGTTGTTATTATTTATTGATGGTTACGATCCGACCCTTGGGAAATAGCATGTTTGGGAAATAGTGATCACTACTCCTTCCCAAAAGCACATCTATTTTAGTTTTCATATAGTGATGTATTTCTGAGTTTTCTTAATTGTTCTTTTGAGGTTATGGTTATTTTTATTTTAATATTTTAACTTTTTGTTGCTTCTTATCCTGTGATTAACTTTCAACTACCGAAACAAGATGATGATTTTGATTATTATGAAAATAGTAGTTAAGATGAGAGCAAAGGTAGTCAAGGTAGGCTCTTTGTTTGTCACGAGCCTATAATTTTCAATTAGTTTCTTGCATCATTTTTTTTAGTTTTGTTTCTATAATCCACGGATTAAACTTTTAAAAAATTCGGATTTTCAGAGCACAAGTTTTATACCTTCTTCCCCATTTTCTCATCCACAGGTCCACGAATTATATGGTTTAGTTTTAGCTATTTCAACTAATGGTTCTTTGAAAGTGAACCAGTATGTGGCATTTGGTGATTGTGCATGTTGATTTTGTGCATTTTAGGTGTGGCAGTGGGAAACACAGTAATTGATTTTGTGCATTTTATGAGTTTAATGTAAAAATTAGTTGTTCAAAATATGCGACTGTCCTCTGATAGTTGCATTATTTAATTTTTTTTTCCCGTTTTATTTAGACTTTGACTTTTTTTATGATTTTTTATTTATTTCAATGAGAGTTGAAATAAATATATTATATGTTAATGTGTTACATTAGAAATGAAAAAAATGGATTAGTATATTATGAAGATAACTAAATAATCATTGAAGTTTTACTTCATAATATATCAATTAAATAAATAAAGATATATTTTTTGAAAAAGAGAGAATTTTAAAAAGAAAAAATCCTATAAAGATCACGATTTTTTAATTTTGATTAGTTTTATACATATTGCATTTTCTATTTTGATTTTTTTAGTCATTTTTAAAGTTTTGAATTCTCTCCCGTCTAGAAAAAAACTTTTGAAATCTCTAATATTTTGTATTAAAATATTATTGTACTTTGATTTGATTTGATTTGATTGTATAATTTGCATATTTACATAATTTTTGATAGAAATCGCTAAGACACATATTCCCGTGCATCGCCCTGAATGATTCCAAATAGACATTATTAATGTTGTATGAAATTATCTATGAATTATTTATTTTATTATGTGAACATTGGCACGTCATGATGTTTTCTTTTGGAATCATTCATAGAAATTACAGTTGCCGTGCATCGCACGGGTAAGAACTAGTTGCATAATTAAGACAAATATTTAAAAAAAAAAAAAAATTCAACCATATCTTTGTATAAATGATTATCACACACAGATATATATATTTTAGACTGGTCCTGGTACTGCTTTTCCTCCAAAAACAATGGATTTTTTTTTTTTTTTTTCAAAAGATGTACATATGGCTCCATTTTTATTTGGATTTTGGGTCCCTTTTTATTTGGATTAACTGAAAGCAATTTTCAAATAAATTTTGTGGAATTTTGTGCTAAAGTCCATTTTGCCCTCTAATGAAAGTGAATTATGAGAACTGTAGAGGGTAAAATAGATAATTTGGATTAAGTGTCTAGCTATCCTATTCAATAAACTGTCTACCTCATTTTTTTTATTTCAAAAGTTAGCATCATATCCTGCAAAAGTTGATAAAAATCTCCAATATAGAAACACAAAACTTTTGTCCAAATCTAAACACTATGATCACAAGTGAACAGAAATTGTCATCAATATTATAAGATATTCTAAGATATTTATAAGCCGCCAACATTATTGATGGAAATTTAGGGCACGTTGGTACAAAGTATATGATTAGGATAATAAAACAAGAAGGATTTGCATTACATAAATTTGTATTATGGTGAATTATGATGTATTAATTATAACCGTGTTTGGTAATATCAAATTAGAAAAATATGCAAGTTGTAAAAATTAAAAATAAAAAATATGACAATATATTTATTTGTAAATACATTTTTACTCATAATTATTTTTTCACGTGCAATTAATTTATGACGTATACATCATTCTTTTCTTATAAGCCATTTGCACTTTGATGTGAATTTTTTACTCTTGGCCAAATGCACGTTTTATTTATAAGTGAATTGTTTTACTGATAGTAGATCTTTTCTTGTAAGTGTGCTTAAGCATAAATTTTTACTTACTAAGTAAATTATTAACATAGAATGTTTGATGTATAGGTTAATTTTTTTTTTCTATGAGCGAATTTTAACTTGTACAAAAGGTCTTTTCATATCATTGCATAACTAGTATTTGTCCCGTGCGATACAGGGAAGTTGCTTTAGTACTATCAATTTTGATAAGTATTTATAAAATTTTAATGCTTATATATAATCAACATATATATAAATACATAGAAAATAATTTTCTATTACAGTAATTATTAGAATTTAAAAAATAAAGTAACTAATTCAAATTATTAAAAACTTCTTTGAATAGTAAACGTCAATTTATAGATTTAAATAATAATTGACTATTGATTTCAATAATTTTTATAAATTATTATTAACTTTACTGAAAATGCAAATTCAGTGGTTTTTTTTTAATTGTATATCATGTTTGATGCAATATTATGTGTACGAATATTGATGCATGTGAAGGTATTAGTTATTTCTCATAATTTCTACATTTGCCTCTGTTACTTAACATAATTTTAAATTTCATTCAAAAAATCAATCACAATAATTAGAAAATAAGTAGTCAAAACATTTAAATTTAACCGATAAAACTTTATTTACAAAAATTAGTCAAAATAATATTTTAAAAATACCACAATTATCATGATACGATAACCGAGAAAGTTGAAGATCATAGAATTATACTGAAAATCTTATACCATATAATCTTAAAAAAAACATTAAAATTAAAAATGATTAAAAAATATTAATCATTATATTAATATTATTAACTTAAAAGAAATCAAAGCATTAGACCTTCAATATTAGCTTTCGTTCAATAACTATTTCTATAAATTACTTATAAGAAGCACATTTTATAAACATATTTTTTAACCACATATATTTTTCAAAACGTATAATTTTTCAATCACACATTTCACCTTAAAAGCAACAATATAGTCGCTCAATAGAGGCTTAATTTATTAAAATAATTAATAATATATATAATACATATTTCAAAATTATGATTTGTAATATTAAAGATAAAAAATTATTTGAACATTAATAATTAAAACACAATTTTAATATAGATCGCTACACATAGGATTTATAATATTAAGAAAAATAAATAAATAAAAAAATCAATAATTAAATAATAATTTTAATACTGATAACTAAAAATATTGATTGAACTCATTCAGTATCAATGTTAATAATAAAAAATAATTATAACCAAAATATATAAATTAAAATAATATCATATTAATTATTTGCAATAATACTAAAACATAAAGAATTTAATAATTAATTTCAGCCATACTATCCTACTTTTAAATTCTGCTATTTGCAATATCGATAAGCATTCATAAAATGTAAAGATTATACATAATCAACACAAATACAAAATATAAAAATAATTTCCACTAAAACAATTATTAAAATTTAAAAACAGCATAACTAATTCAAATTATCGAAAACTTCATTGAATGATAAATGTCAATTTATATATTCAAAAAAATATACGATTGTTGATTCAATAATTTTTATAAGTTACTATTAACTTCACTGAAAAAGCAGATTTCGTAGTTTTTTAATTGTATATCATGTTCGATGTAATATTATGAGGTACAAATATTGATGCTTGTGCAATGTATTAATATATTTATTATAATTTCTACATTTACCTTACATATTTAATAGTTTTCTCCATTTTCATTAAAAATACTATTCACACTAACAGTCAACAGATTCCACTCTTTCTTTCCATCAATTCACGTCACACATGCATTAAGAACTAATTAATAAAAGTCCTAATGGACTTTGAAACATTAATCATTAAAGAGTCCAATTAATTTTGGGTCAAAACCCAACATACTATATAGAAATTCATAAAGGATTCCATATTTTTAATCACATATTCTTCTAAAATTACTATTTAAAAAACTATTTTATCAAATAAACTCTTTAAAACGGACATGAAACAATGACATAATTTTTAAGAGTGTTTTTGTGTTGTGTTGAGTGGAGGGTTTGTATGAGAAGTTGGCACGTGGATTTGCAAAAGCTGTCGAATCAGCTTCTGAGTATGGGTGTATACATCTAATTTCACTTTATTGGAGTTTATTTTAGGTTTGACTTCGCTACAACAAAAATAGCCTATGACAATGCGTAAAAAAATATTGTAAAAAGTCTTTTCCAACATTTAGCATTCATGCGCATGTTACAAATTTTAGTGTTCCCCCAGAGAGAAAGGATACTACAACTTTCATTGCGTGTTATAAAAGATGAATTGCACATTGCGGTAGACCTTTGACAACGTTCATTGTGCATTGTGGTAGACCTTTGACAACGTTCAATGCGCTTCGTATTTGATACTTTTGACAACGTTCAATGCGTGTTACAGTAGACCTTACAAAACTTTCCAAAAAAATGGGGAATACATGCCAGTTTTTAGTGAAACCGACGCGTATAAAAGGGTTGTGGCATTTTTGTAAATATATTTGAGATATACGCGTCGGTTGTATAGATGAAACCGACAAGAGAAATTGAATGTTACTGAATGGGCGTCGGTTCGTCATGAACTGACGCCTAAAACATAGGCTTTAGGGTCAGTTCATCAAGAACCGACACCTAAAACACAGACTTTTCGAGTCGGTTCATTAAGAACCGACGCCTAATATCATCAACAACTGGTTTTAGGCGTTGGTTATTGATTTTTAGCAAAAAAAATAAATTAATTAACAACAACAAAAAAGATCAAACGTGACAAAAATGGTATAATATTTTTCATGAAAAATAAAACCTCCTTCCCCCCTTGAAAAACGAATTCATCCAAAATAAGGAAAATACCGGATTTCGAGGCAAGTGGAAAAATGAATTCCATAGAAAACTTAGGTAACCAAAAAGCGAAAAGTTGGAAAATCACGCGAAAAATCAATATGACGAATCAAACTCAGCCCTAAATTTTATTTTTATTTTTATAACAAGAATCCATAAATTTGTTATTGAAAATGTAATTAAACAACAAGCTGAGCTCGCGATCAAATTTCAAGGCTCGAGCTCTATTCGATTTCTATATATATATATATATATTCGGGGTGGGGGTGGGGGTTGGCTCGAGGTCTAGCCAAGGCTAAGTTTTAAATTAAAAATGTACATGAACCTCACAAAAATCAGGGAAATTTGTATTTTGGGTGATATTATAGTAGTTTAATATATATATTTTTTATTTTTAACAGAGTTGAACTTAAAAAAAAAAAAATCTGAAAAACCGGTTGAACCATTGTTTTATACTGGTTACTAGGTTTTGGCAATTCCCGATCTATTTTTTCGAAGGCTAATTAATTTTCTGTGCGAATTGAACCGATTGTTTCTAAACATTGGTTTAAGCAAGAATTGAAAGTACTAATACAACACAAAGTAAATTTTGGTGCAAAAGAAATTAACTTAAGAAAAATTGAACTAGTACTAGATGTGACTTGCTCAAATTCCGTATCTCACAAATATAATATTTAATGCATTTTTTGTGTGAAACTCTAAAGGATTTTTCGTGAGCACATGTTTGATTTAGTTAAAAAATTAAAATGTTATTAAATTTTTATAAAAGTTGAAATTGAGATATTGATACTAGTTGTGGATCTAATAAAATGTTTAATTAAAAATAATTTTGAAAAAATAAATTAATTTTAGAAAAATAGTAAACCAAATAGGGGTAAAAGCTTTTAATGGGATGGAGGTGAACCTGGCACCACTGGTTAACCATTTTTTATAGGTATAAAATTCAACTTTGATCATAAATGTTACTGAAACGTGTATTTTTCTGGAACGTTTATTGATAGCAGGCTTAGCAACCACATTTAAACCGTGACAATGCCCCCTCTAACCAAGGAAATGCATTTGCACTTTTATATCCCCTCTACATAAAAATAAAAATAGCAGATAAATAAATATTAGTATTCCGTATTCACATTTGTCCACTTCCTTTTCACACTTCAAAGTTAGGAACAGCTTTCATGACATTGAAGAGGAAATTGTACGGTAAGGAAAAAAATTTTAGTACTTCATGAGTACTGAGTACTCAGTACTTCATGCACTCATTAATTGAAATTTGAAACTTTGGACCCATCTAATTAAGTCACTTGTTAATAGCAAGCTTGTCTCTTAATTAATTCCTTACTTGTTGTGTTTTATTGTTTGCTATTATTATTAAATTATTAAAATGAAAAGAACGCAGTTGAAAGGCTAGGACAAGCTATGCCAAAAAAAAAAAAAGTTTAAATGTAGATCAATAACATTTTGTAAAGTTTCGAGAAAAAAAAAAAATATTTTCATAAAATAATAGTGTTGGGACCAATAAACATATTGTTGGTGTTATAATTTATAATTTAATGAAAAATTATTAGTTTATCAATAGTTCACGTAAAGTTATTTCGAGTCAACACTATAAAAATAGAATGAATCTCGAATAGCTCTTAAATTATTAAAGTGAAAATAATATGATCGTAGAGTAGTCTACCGTCAAAGAGATTATTCAAATGTATTGAATATGTTGATCGAGCGTATTCTAGATTTAGATGATGATGATGATGATGATGAGCATCATTACTTATAGGAAATATTTTTCATAAAATGAAAAATATATATTTAATGTAGAATATACATTGCAAAAATTAAAGACAAGGTTCAAATTTTATACAAGGAAAAAGTAATCAACTTTAGTGGCACATCTTCAGAAAATATGAATTGCATAAATAGAAATTATCAAGTAAAGAGTTCATTGTATATATTATAAAACTTTATGTATTTAACGAATTATTATTTTGTATTTTATAGGGTACTAAAGAATTTTAATAAAATTATTATCTTACACATTTAGCAATATTGTTAATTCGGTACACTAACCTGAGTCTTGTGATAAAACAAATAAATAAATAAAATAAATTATTGTTTAAATAGAATACATTTTTAATAATTATAACAATAAAATAACAAAAAGTAAGGAAATGATTAAGAGAAATTTTGCTATTAATTAGTGAATTAATTAGGTGAGTCCATGGTTTCAAGTGTCAATTAATGAGTTGATGGAATATCGAGTACTCGGTACTCATGGAGTACTAGAAATCTTTTCGTACAGTAAGGTAATGAGAAAATATCTCTTCTCACGTTCTTTACATCGAAAAAATACATAGACTGCGTTTGATAATGATGACGGAATTTGGGTGGAAAGAAAAAAAAATTACAGGGAATTAAATTCCTGAAAATTGAAAGTTTAATGTATTTGATTGGTTTAATTTTTTAGGTAGAAAAATTGGAGAATTTTTTAATTTTTGTTGTTTGATTGACATTATTTTCTATGAAAAATAAAGTAAAATTTAGCTATTATAATAATTTTTTTTTCATTTTTTAACACGTTTGCACTTAATAATAATAATAATAATAATGTTAATTTTTGGAAAAAAATAAATCAATTAACAACAAAAAAATGTTCAAATGTGACGAAAACGATACTCGATTTTTCCTGGAAAATAAATTCTCCTATTTAGCTGGGAAAACAAATTCCTTAAAAAGTGAGAAAATCCACGCATGAACTGAAATGCTGGAAATCAAGTTACCTGGAAAATGTTCAAATCAAACATGCAAAGTAGGAAAAAAAAAGCTGGAAAATGTATCAATTCCATGGAAAATAAACGAATCAAACGCACCCATAATTCCTCTCTTCAACCGAGAACTTCTCCAACATAGTTTCCTCACTTCATCTTCGGCGGTCACAGACTCATTGTTTATGCTACAATAAAACAAATTCATGAATTAATCACTTGCCCTCAGATTATGAAAGTTAAAATATTTTCCCTTGCATAACATTGTTTGGTTTATAAACTTGTTTATTTATAATTTTGAGGTGAAAAGTAATGTTTGAAAATTTGAGAAAGAAAATGTATGATTTGAAAAATTGTGTTATTTATAAAAATGTTTATAAACAAAAAAGATTCTTTTACAAAACGGATGCTAAATAAAAAAAAAAAATTGACTTTTTCATGACATTTTCTTTCACCTTCACTTTTGCAGAGAAACGGTATGGTGGTGTCAGCAAAGCCTACACTACGTGAAATAAAGAAACTCTTCAATATAGATTATCGAGAAATAGGTTGTGATCTATAAAATTTATAATTTATAACTTAGAATTAAATCTTGACTAGTTAGGTTGATAATTTTTGACCTATGAAGTTTGTGATTGTGATCATAGATTATTTATTATTGTGACCATAAATTTATATATTATTGTCACCTTGACATATTTAAATAATAAAGTACAATCAATCAATTAATTAATTTTTGAAATAAAATTTTAGATTTCTTAAATTTAAAAATGTATCTTTATAAACACAATAATTGTGTATTTTTCCACTTTTTTACGTAGCAGAAGTGATTGGGCTTTGGGAGCCCAGACGTGTACTCCTCTCCCCGTCCTTGATGAGAGATGTGATATGTCGAGAATTGTGAAAATAGTTAAGTTTTTATCTTAACCAATTGTTTTACATCTCATCAAAGTTTGTTAGAGAATAAACACTAACTAGCACCATGTTTAAGCCAGTGTTTGAAAAATCAGACTGGTCATCGATTCGGAAAAAATAAGGGATCTAGGATCAAGAGGTTGGATCTGGTCGAACCATAGTCGAACCGATTCTAATTATAAAATAATTATTGATCGGTATATTTTTGGTCATTCCATTATTAAAATATTACTTTTCACCTTTATACGTGAGGCCCAAGGTCATGCTTTGGGCCGGCCTTCTATCTTGCCTGATAAATACAAATTCATGACGTCTTACAATAATTTAGGGGTTCGATTTATAATAGGTCGGGATTACCTTGATCAATGGGTCGATCACATCCAGGACCAACAACCAAATAAGCACATGGTCGGGCAAGAATGCCCCGGCCATGCATAGATCGGGATTGATGCCTGACCTTATTAGGTTACGAAATTCGTTCATGTACAATTCAACATATTTGCCCGGGCTTATCCTATCACTACATAGGTCGGTCACTCCCGACCTTATCAAAAATCTCATTGATGATAAGATATATGGTCGGCCTGTTCCGGTCACATCACGCTTAGAAGCCCAGCACAGATAGGACTTCGAACCTTCTTCATTAATGAGCTTCATTCATGGACCTCCTTCTTGGGCCTCCATAACAAGACGTATCCTATAAGGAAACGTCCAAAAAAAGAGGAAGTACAATTCTTATAAGATTAAAACTCCTCTTAAAAGGTAAGTTTATACCAAAAGGACTCCTTCTTTAGTTAAAACAGGTTATGGGTTTTTCAGCCCTATAAATACGTCTCTTTTGATCGCATATTATTCATTCATTACATATATTCCAGTTATATATTTTCTGCTTCTCTCCAGAATACTAATTCTCACACCGGAGGGGCGACAAGGGCATCTCGCGTTGCCTGTTTTGCAGGTTTCTTGGAAGCGTGGATCATCATCTCCAACAAAATATCAGCATTTGATCTTGCCACGTCAAGGTCAGAAAAATTACCGAAAAAATTGGCGCCGTCTGTTGGAATTCGATCTAAAAACCATGTTGTCCAAAGATCGATTTCAAAATAAATAAAATCTCAAAAAATTAAAGTTTTCCAGCAGTCCTCTCCAAATTGCCCAGTGAACAGGAGAAAACCGTGATCTGCTATTTTTTCCCCAAAGTCATACTGCCAAAGAAGATGACTTAATACCAGCTACCATAAATCTGTAAATCCTTGATGAACGCAGCAACAAGGACTCATCTCACAACCGCCGTAAAAAAAAAAAAAAGAGACTCAACCCGATCAACGTAGTCAAGGCCTTGGCGGGGATTCACCTTGTCATAACTTTCGATGACCGCCATCAAAATGGCTAGCAGTGCTCACCCTGACGACCACCGTCAAGGTTGTGGCTCAAAATTTTGAAGAACACCTCATTCCTTCGATTTCGTTGGTTATTTGAATTGGAAACGAGGAAATTTCCAATGACTTTATGAATTATGAACGCCATTATCATGGCGTAAACCTCCAACTGTCATTGTTAAATTAATCCAACAACCCCTTATGTTCAATTGAAGCTTTGAACTCGAAGTAAGTTTTAGCACCAGCGTCAAAGCCAATGCAAATTCTCAACTCTCTCGGGATGCGCATGACTCCGTTCCAATGAATTTGGTTGAACGTTCCAAAGAAGAAGGGCTGGTGGGTTTATTGAACCACAAAAATTCTTGGGCCAGATTAATGTGTTAGCGAAACATTGAGGTCGGTTATTTATATGTGCGCTTGCAAAAGCAGAAATTTCTGTTCACACCACAGTAGTGCTTTGTGTGTTTGGAACTGGAAGACCTACGTATATGCTAACTGATTTTGGCACCTTGTGAGTTATACTTGAAAAACTCTATATGCTGAAAATTGGAAAAACTAAAGGCCAATTCACTCATCTGATTTGTGAACCTTGTATGGAACATGTTGCTAATGGCAACTGGGCATGCCCTTATGGTGGACGCATGGTGATTAAGTTTTAAGCCTCTAATTAAATCGGCCAAAACTCTAGCAAATAAAATTGACAAAGTCAAAGTACGTTGTCTCTTCCATTGGGGCGAGTCACATCAGGAAGATAACCTATTTGAATAATGATCGTGCTTGGGGTCGTCCTGGGCATATCAATCACACCAGACATTGGCTTGTGTCCAGGGTGCAAGCAGCTCGGGTCCCACCTCTCCTACGACTACTGAAATAAGGTGTACTCTTACCCTACTTGTCAATTCTTGTGCAATTTGGTAGAAATTTGGTGAAAGAAAAATTAAGCAAATTCTGTGTGATACCATTGCATCAAATATATTTTGACAAGCAACTAAATTAGTCAAAATTGTTGCCAACAATTAAAAAGGGGTAGTGGAAATCAAAGTTATTATATGCGGCTAATTGCTAAATTGCTTGTCAAGTCAATTTCCTTATATATTTTCTTGAATTGGATAGGTTGCAATTCGAAAGTCTTTCATGTTAGGACACCTCTTTTGTACCTAATTTTAGATCCATGGTACCAAATAATTATTTAAACACTGCAGGCAGCTGTAGCACACCCCATTCCCAGCTTATACACATTTAAAACTTACGAAGGCCTTGGCCTACTACACTATTGTTGTGACTAAAGGCATACAGGAAACCACTGTGTTCCTATCAGCAGAATTTCTGCAAATATTTGAGACAAGTCCCTTCTCATTCCGTGGCCAGTTGACAGCACCAGTTGCAAAGACTGTCAAAGTGGACAAAATTGAATCACAAATCTATTGCCAAGGTACAATCAAGAGTAGTCGAAACGAGCAGAAAAGGAAGTAACCATTTTACCTATTCCATCTTCCTTCCCATTCTTATTTACATAGCTGCAATTCTCTTCTATCAACTGATGTTGCTCATTACATTTGCAAAGTTTCTCGCTTGTGACTCACTTCATCTCCTATCCGTCACTACAATGTTCTCAATTAAAATATTTCAAATATAAAGAAAAAATAGGCTGATTACCGAAGTTATTATTGATAAGTTAAATTGAATTTAACAAATTTAGAATAATGATGTGCAAATGTTATACATTACCATCTGATTTAATTTTCATGATATATCCTGGGCGCTGTATATATGAACAAAAAGGGTGGATGAGTAATATATGAAAAATCCCAATTCGATTATTTTGCTTGATGGCTTTGACTTAGTAACTTTAGAACACAGGTCATCAGCCTTGTTTTCTTTATTTTAATTCACACCTTCCATAGATAGGAACCCATCAAGCACCGAAATTTGTTTTCTTTTATTTCCATTCGAGTCAATATCATTGGCATTAGCATACATTTCACTATCATAACTCCGATCTATAATTTAGCTAGGATGAGTGCAAGATGACTCCGAATACAAAGACTTTGTGCCACATGCTGCACTTCTACTATGTACCATTTTTGTGTCATTCACTCGACTTGTTCATCTCATTTTGTAAAATTTTGCACTTAAGACTTACCTGGCTGAACCTCTAGTCACTCTTTTATTACTTCCTTGCTGACATTAGTAAACAAGGGAGATATTGAGATATTTTCATTCATTTGCTTCCGTCAAAGAATGGAAAGCTTTTAAAGCCATATCATTAGTTACTGGACATTTTATTGATAAAGTTGTATTAACCTCAATTTAACTTCAGTTTATGTTCCTTATGCGAGATTTGGATAAAGCACCTCAACAGGATCTCCTATCAATTATGGTGCAATATGGCCTCCAATTGTAATTGCTGAGCCTTTTGACCAAAGCCGTCGAAGCAACTACTGCTTAACGATGAGTAACGATTTCCTCAAGTTCTGGGTCATTTATGGATCTACCCGAGGAATTGCAAAAACGAGGTGTACTCTAACACTCTTTAATTCAACAATCATTGCATAATGTTGATCATATGTTAGAGCTCAAAAAATTAACAATTCCATATTATCTGTTGCTACTACTAAATAATGAGCTAATCAACTCTAAATAGGATTACTTATCTTTGCTCAAATTGCTAATCTAATCGGTAAGTTAAGGTTAATTTATTAGATCTGCAATAGCTTGTGATATGTGATTCAAGAAATATGATTTTCGATCATAAGATATTTATTTCTTATTACAAGTCGAGAGTTGCGACCGAGACTCAAAATGGAATGTTCTTGGTACAATTATGACAAAACCATTATGATCTATGAGCAATGTGCCTAAATGATTACAATCAATTAATTATTGATCTTTGAAAGCCTCATAATCTGTTAATGTGCTAATTTAATGAAATCCAATTGTAATTTTGGTCACGTTATTTACAAATATGATCAGATTAATAACACACTAGTTGAATTCAATTGCTTGCTAAGTTTGAAGTTATTTGATTCATTCCCATGATGATTCATGCTATTTTTTTGTGATCTAAAGTTTGTATAACTTGGAAATAGGCTGAGTTAAGTAGCGACATATAAAGTGACTCACACAGTGACCAATTATATAAAACATCATATTTCTATGTGATCACCAATAGAAACACTTAATATATTTTAGCATGACCTTCCTGGGTACAATCTACATTGATTAAAACGCTCCAACCGCTTTCTTCAATAGCTAATCATATTAATTGAAAAAAGTTTGCTTTGGATCAATTAAATTCCCTCTAAAATAAGCCTGGACTTATTACTTAACATAAGCTCGGCTTAGTCCTTGCCTAACATAAGCTCGAGCTCATTAATTAGCATGAGCTCAGCTTATCATTCCTTAACATTAACTTGAGCTCATTATTTACACATGAGCTCGACCTATTATTTCCTAACACAAGCTCGGTCTTATGTGCTAACATGAGCTCAGCCTATAACTCCCGCTAAAACAAGCTTAGGCTTATTACTCAACATAAACTCGACTTATTCTTTGCCTAAACATAAACTCGAGCTCATTACTTAACATAAGCTTGTCTTATTACTTCTTAACATAAGCTCAAGCTTATTATTTCTTAACATAAGCTCAGCTTATTGTTTCTCGACGTGAATTAAAGATTATTAATTAATATAATCTCGGCTTACTCCTTGCTTAAACATATCAATAAGCTCTATTATCAATGCAAGCCATAATCCCTTGTCAATCTGAGCTTAGCTTCTATGCCCTCCAGTCATCGAACGAAAACAACTGTGATAAGTAAAGAAAACCTACCATACTACATTGGGAATGATTTACAACATCGACCACAAAGCATGAATTTACAAATTATCTCCCAAAAACACAAGGTCAAATAATTTACAATGTCTCATATGGTAAGGCGTTACAAATTATTTCCTCGCAAATAATTTACAATGTCTCATATGGCAAGGCGTTACAAATTATTTCCTCGCAAATAAATTACAATGTCTCATATGGCAAGGCGTTACAAATTATTTACAATGTCTCATATGGTAAGGCGTTACAAATTATTTCCTCGCAAATAATTTACAATGTCTCATATGGCAAGGCGTTACAAATTATTTCCTTACAAATAATTTACAATGTCTCATATGGCAAGGCGTTACAAATTATTTCATTATAAATAATTTACAATGTCTCATATGACAAGGCGTTACAAATTATTTCCCTACAAATAATTTACAATGTCTCATATGGCAAGGCGTTACAAATTATTTCCCTACAAATAATTTACAATGTCTCATATGGTAAGGCGTTACAAATTATTTCCTCGCAAATAATTTACAATGTCTCATATGGCAAGGCGTTACAAATTATTTCCTCATAAATAAATTATAAGGTCGACCAAAATGTCCGACCCGACGAATTTTTTAAGCACGAATAATGTACGAGATCAACCATTATGCCCGGCCTCACAGATTGCTTCCCTATGAAGAGTTTATAAGGTTAGCCCATATGCCCGACCTATCAAACTATCTCTTTTTTACACAAAGTCAAGGGTTTGATCCCTTTTTTGTACGAAAAGTCTATAAGGTCGACCTACCTGCCCGACCTATTTCCTTAAATTACGCAAAGTCAAGGGTTTGACCATTCTTTGTGCAAAGGGTTTACAAGGTCGGCTTAAATGCCCGACCTGTCTAGCCATTCCCTTAAAACTACACAAAGTCAAATAATTTACAAGGTGGGTCACATGGCACGAATTTATAAACTATTTCCTCAAAAACACGAATTTACAAGGTGGGTCACATGGCACTAATTCTACCTGGAATGTGCTACTTCCTCCATAAATACAGGGTCTTCAACCACTGTCCAGTTCATAAAGGACAAGACCTCTACGTGTGAATTAGTGAAACTCATGAGATGGGACGAGTGTAAGAACACTCTCAGTTGTTCTCAAGATTTGGTAAGTGAAAATATTTTGCTAGAAGTAAGATCCATGTTTCATAGCACTACCTTAACCTTACTATAGCAATAATTAAACTTGATATGACATACGTCTAGAGGCCGGAGCTCGACCTCTGACGCACGGGGGCTGATGATCGGTATATTTTTGGTCATTCCATTATTAAAATATTACTTTTCACCTTTATACGTGAGGCCCAAGGTCATGCTTTGGGCCGGCCTTCTATCTTTCCTGATCGATACAAATTCACGACGTCTTACAATAATTTTGGGGTTCAATTTATAATAGGTCGGGATTACCTTGATCAATGGGCCGATCACATCCAGGACCAACAACCAAATAAGCACATGGTCGGGCAAGAATGCCCCGGCCATGCATAGATCGGGATTGATGTCCGACCTTATTAGGTTACGAAATTCGTTCATGTACAATTCAACATATTTTCCCGGGCTTATCCTATCACTACATAGGTCGGTCACTCCCCACCTTATCAAAAATCTCATTGATGATAAGATATATGGTCGGCCCGTCCCGGTCACATCACGGTTAGAAGCCCAGCACAGATAGGACTTCGAACCTTCTTCATTAATGGGCTTCATTCATGGACCTCCATAACAAGACGTATCCTATAAGGAAACGTCCTAAAAAAGAGGAAGTACAATTCTTATAAGATTAAAACTCCTCTTAAAAGGTAAGTTTATACCAAAAGGACTCCTTCTTTAGTTAAAACAGGTTATGGGCTTTTCAGCCCTATAAATACGTCTCTTTTGATCGCATATTATTCATTCATAATTCTTTACATATATTCCAGTTATATATTTTTTGTTTCTCTTCAGAATACTAACTCTCACACCAGAGGGGCGACGAGGGCATCCCTCGTTGCCTTTTTTGCAGGTTTCTTGGAAGCGTGGATCATCATCTCCAACAAAATATCAGCCTTTGATCTTGCCACGTCAAGATCAGAAAAATTACCGAAACAATTATAATACCACAAAAAATGGTCAAATTAAGCTAATGTTTTAAATTTATCAACACATATAAAAAAAATTAATTGTTTATTGAAAATGTATACAAGATTTTAAAATTTTCATATTACTAAATAAGACAAAAAATAAATAAATAAAAACAAATGAAGAGAACTAAATAACTCTACAAAATTAAAAAGAAAATGAGAAAACTGACTCTATATGTGATCCTTCATAGAATGTCAACTAGTGGAGCCGAGCCGAAGTTCAAGACTCGAGCTTTTAAGAGGCAAACTTTTTTTGGCTCGAGTCAAGCCAAAGTTCATCCCCAAAAATAAAATTCGGCTCAAGGTTCGGCTTAAAATCTCGAGCCGCTAACCGAGCTAAGCTCGAGTCGACGAGCTATTTTGTCATTCCTAGATCCATCATTGGAAGTTGAGACAAAAATGACACCAGAAATCTCTTGTAAAAATGCCTTGCACATGCCAAGTTTTAAATTAAAAATTTACGTGAACCTCACAAAAATAAGGGAAATTTGTCGGGTGATGTTATGGTAGTTTTATTTTTATTTTTTAACAAATTTGAACTTCAAAAAAATGGAAAACCGGTTGAACCTTGGTTTTATACCTGTTACTAAGTTTTGGCAATTCTCAATCTGTTTTTCTGAAAGCTAATTTTGTTTGCGAATTGAACCGATTTTTCTAAACATTGATTTAAGCAAGACTTGAAAGTACCAATACTACACAAATTAGATTTTAGTGTCAAAATAAATTAACTTAAAAATGTACTTAAGAGAAGTTGAACTATTACTAGATGTGACGAACTCAAATTTCCTATCTCACAAATATATTATTTAATGCACTTTTCGTGTGAAACTTTACAGGATTTTCCGGAGGGATGACTCGATATTAAGCACATGTTTGATTTAGTTAAAAAATTAAAATGTTATTAAATTTTTATAAAAGTTGATTAAATCTATAATTGAGATATTGATACTAGTTGTGGATCTAATAAAATAGTTAATTAAAAATATTTTTGAAAAAATAAATTAATTTTAGAAAAATAGTAAACCAAATAGGGGTAAAAGCTTTAATGGGTTGGATGCTCACGGGGAAGTGAACCTGGCACCACTTGTCAACCATTTTATATAGGTATAAAATTCAACTTTGATGGTATTTGATTACCTAATTTCTAGTTTTTGCTCTTATTTCTTTAATAACGTGAAACATTTTGCTGTGTTCGGATCAATTATACTCAAATTTATTTATTTTTTATTTTTTTGGGCGGAGTTCAAGGTAGATGTAGGGTTAAAAACGTTGAGAATTACACGTTGATTCTCTCGTCTTTAACTCACATGATCTTTTTGATGTTCAAGAAATAATTTAACAAACAAGAAAATAATATAATTACAACGCAAAATTTTCGAATTGTCAAAATTTTTCACTAGATAAATCTATTTGTACAAACTATGGATGACAAACTGGGAGGGGGAGTAACCCAGTTTGTCATCTAGTTTGTACATATAGCAAGGCCTTTTCACTATTTAATAAATTATTCCAATTATATAGAATTTCACTCACCAACCTAATCTCATAGACTATAGAGAAAATATTAATAATGAATTTCTATCTAACCCAAGTTTCTACCCTTTGAATTATCCTACAAAAAGTTTACAAGAAACTACAAAGATAAAGTTCTTCAATTCTCTCTAATTAGTCTTACATAAGATTCACCATATTATGGCTTCCTAACACACATATTTATAGGTAAAAAACAATTCCTAGAATATGTAGAATTCGTATCCAAGTAAGTTTCCTTGTTGAAGTAGAATATCAAAATAAAGTCTTTTGTTTTCTTTCATTTTCACATTTAATTTCATCTCCAACTTAACCACTTTAATAGGAAAATCAATTATTCAAAATATTCCCATTATTAATTTGGGTCAAATATCCCAACAATCTCCACCTTGACAAAAATTCATCCGAGTCAAAATATTCAAAAATTAATTATTGGGTAAACAGGTAAGTTTTTTCCACTTTGACGATCCCATACTCCACCATATGAGTATAATCACTCAGAATTATCAACGATTTCGAGCTTTTCACAGGCTCATGTCGAAAACAAAATTGCTTAAAATTATGGTGGAACTCCTACTGTTTGATTTTCCATAGGAGCTCATCAGCCATCGACATTAATTCAACCACACACTTTACATCCAAGTCAAACCAATGCTGTGTTCGAACACATGCACCTGCCAATAAGAACACATCCTCCATCATGGCAACTGACATCATGCCATTAAGATGTCACATACTACTCAAAGTACTTCATCACCGTCCTCCACCAGGAGAGTCGCATTGTCCACCTCGAGCATTCAGCTGAGTCGGCTCCACCTTTTCGATAGTTTCTTCTTACGTGACCTGATTGTTCATAGTTCTAACATACAACACTCTTATTCATGGAGTTACTCATCTTCCACCTTTCAGTAACAAGCAAATTATTTTCAGATGAATTATCGCCTCCACCTAATCTCTGTTCTTCATAGATCAACTTACTTGTGACTTCTGTAAAGTCCACCGTTTCCTTTCCGTACATCAAAATCGGTTTGATGTGCTCAAACGTGGATGGAAGATATCAGATGAGCCTCAAGCTTTATCCTCATCTTCAACTTTGATTCAAATAGATTTCATTTCAAAAACAATCCCGTTAAGAACACATAGATGGTCCGAGATTTTTGTACTTGCGCTCATTCTCAACGAATGAAACTGTTCCTTCAGGTACAAGTGATTTGACATGTTCTTAGTCTGATACAACTCTTCCAATTTTCCCAAAGTTCCTTAACAGCAGATATCCCAAGGATATTTGAAAGAAAATTCTTGACCAAACAAAGTCGTATTGTATTAGCAGCTTTCAAATCCAAATCTTCCCAATCTTCACACTCTTGCAGGATTCAGTTTCTTTTCCTTTGTTAGAACTAACAAATGGTTTTCCTTTCAAAGTTTTGTGCAGACCCGTCTGAATTAAAATATCTTTGACTTATACTTGCCACAAACCAAAATTAATTCTCTCATCAAATTTCCCTAAGTCGTACTTGACAGACATATTTTCTTTTGTTCTAGAAAATCTTTGAACCACCTGACTCTCTGATACCACTTGTTAGGAATTACACGTTGATTCCCCCTTCTTTAACCCACAGGATCTTTCTGCTGTTCAAGAAATAATTGAGCAAATAAGAAAATAATATAATAACAATGCAAAATTTTCGAATCGCCAAAGCTTTTCACTATAAAATAAATTATTACAATTATATAAAATTTCATTCACCCACTCAATCCCATAAATTATAGAGAAAATACTAATAATAAACTTCTATCTAATTCAAATTTCTACTCTTTGAATTATCCCGCAAAAAGTTCACAAGAAATTACAAAGATAAAGTTCTTCAGTTCTCCCTAATTAGTTTCACATAAGATTCACTATATTATGGCTCCCTAACACACATATATTTATAGGTAAAAAACAACCCCTAGAATATGTAGAATTCGTTTCCAAGTAAGTTTCCTTATTGAAGTAGAATACTAAAATAAAGTCTTTTATTTTCTTTCATTTTCATCTTTAACTTAGTCTCTTAGTTAACCATTTTAATAGAGAAATCAATTGTTTAAGATATTCTTATTCCTAATTTGGGTGAAATATTCCAACAAAAAATTGAAGAAAAAAAGATGTGTAATTAAAATGTTCTATTGAAAATTGGAGCAATTATAAACTTTTAAAAAAAAAAAAGAAAAAAAAGCACACACACCTTACCGAATGGAGGCTTAAAAAAAAAAAAAAAAAACTTACCGAATGGATGCTAAATTAAAATCAAAATATAGTAAAATTTTATGTTATGATGATAAAGGTAGTACAAGTAGTACTTCAAGTAGGCAGGAAATGACGTGAAACATGGGAAAGTTATTAAAGGGGTAAATAGCATAAATGGTCCCCGATCTTTGGATTTTTTGTAAAAATGATTTTCATCGTTTATATTTTAACATTTATACCCTCAGAATTACAAAACGTTGCGAAAATGGTCTCTACCGTTAGATTTCGGTAGTTTCCACCGTTAAAAACGTGTAAATAGCACAAATAGTCTCTAACCTTTGAGTTTCTTGCAATAATAGTCCCTAACATATTAAAATCATATTTGGCATATAAGTTTGTAACTTCCAAACGTTTGACGTATTTAGTCCCTAACAAATTAAGTCCATATACGTTTGGCGTATTTAGTCCATAACATATTAAGCACCTATTTAAGACAAATTATTTCAAATAATATGGTTAATAATTGTGATTTTTTGAAGAATTTTCGGTTAAAAAGTAAAAAAAAAAAATTGAATTTATTTGTTGATCATTTTATTGATAGAATGTGTGGTTGAAACTGAGTTTTAAAAAAAAAAATATTCTAGATTCCAAAGGGCATAGTAAAATATTTAACAAAAATTCACCGCATTAACATTTTAACCTATTGGTAAAAAAATAATAAATTCATAGAACATAAACAAACAAATACATTAGACATCATTTTAGGAATTGAATAACAAATATGTTTTTATCAATTCTAATTTCGATTTCGAAAATCGATCAATTTGAAAATTAAGTTTGGATAATTTGGGTTAAAAGTAATTTTTTTAAAAAAATTTATACATAAACTTTCTTAAAAAATTATTAATAGAATGTGCGGAAGAAAACGAATTTTGAAAAAATGAAATTGAAAATCGATATTAATTGGTTCTCAAAATCGATAGTAGAATTGATAAAAACATATTTGTTATTCAATTCCTAAAATGATATTCAATGTATTTGTTTGTTTATGTTCCATGAATTTATTATTTTTTTACCAATAGGTTGAACTGTGAATGAAGTGGATTTTTATTAAATATTTTATTGTATACTTTAGAAATTCAGAATAAACTTTGTTTATTTAAAACTCGTTTTCAACCATACATTTCATTAATAAAATAATCTATAAATAAGATCAATTTATTTATTTTTTATTTTTAATAAAAATTATTCAAGAAATTACAATTAAAAACCACATTATTTGAAATAATTGATTAGTAATAGGAGTTTAATATATTAGGGACTAAATACATCAAACGTATAGGGAGTTAATATGTTACGGACTAAATACTCCAAACGTTTGGAGGTTACAAACTAAATATGCCAAACATGACTTCAATATGTTAGAGATTATTATTACAAGAAATTCAAAGGTCAGGGACCAATTGTGATATTTACACGTTTTTAATGGTGGAAACAAACAGAATCTAACGGTAGAAACTATTTTCGCGACGTTTGGCGATTTTGAGGGTATAAATGTCAAAATCTAAACGTTGGGGACCATTTTTTCAAGAAACCCAAAGGTTAGGGACCATTTGTACTGTTTATCATTGTTAAAGCATGTAATTTTTTAGAACGTTTTATTCTTTCGTTTTTATTTTTTAAATCGCTTATTCTCTATCAATAGCCCCCACAGGGCAGCCTCATGTATTAACTTCCACATTTAAACCGTGACAATGCCTCTTTACCAAAGGAAATGTCTTTTAACACAGTGAATTGATATTCAATGCCCTCAAATTATCAAAGCTAATAAGGCTTTTTTTTTCCCCTTGCATTCTCTAAATAAATACTTGGATTTGTCATGGCATTTTCTTCCACCTTCGATTCCAGTGAAACGGTGAACTGGTAGTGTCAGCAAAGCCTACACCACGTGAAACAAAAAAGCTCTTAGAAATCTCGAGCCACGAGTCTAGTTAAGCCCGATATTTTTCGATCCTAGCCCAAACGGCTAGAGTCAGCGGCCATTTTGGCATTCCTATCTAGGCCTTTTTAGAAATCTCGAAGTGGATACTTTTCGAAAGTGAAGCACTTCCTCCGCTGCAAAGCAGTTCCATTGTTTCCAAGGAATATCTCATAAGATCTCTTCATAATGGATCGATGTAACATCTTTACTCTAGATGTCAAACGATTAAATCGTCAATCTACATCCCACAAACCAACATAAACTTTAGGTCAACTTCGTCTGAAGCATTTGTTACCTGTAAAACTAGGGTTGATAAATGATATCTAGGATTGTGAACTTAACCTCCAATATGAAGTCATGTGTCACTTCATTTAATGGTCATCACTTTATTTGTGTTCGTACAAAATCTCACACTATGTGTCATTTGAAGAGAATGCAATATTACATACTCATAATTAACTTTACTTTTTCCTCAATTTATTTAGATATACTCCAGTATCCGACTTTCTTTTAATTGAAGTGGCTCACGTCTTTGGACGTCTCACACGCATTTATTGTGTTCAATGTAAATTGACTTGACGGTCGAAGTGCTCACAGCCGCCTCGAGCTCCACCCCTACGGAGCATGCCATGTGCTCAACGATTTGTCTAAATGAGCAGGATCAAGGTTAGATGAATGTGAGAGGAAATGGGATCTGTTTGCCATGTCACCCATTCAAATGTTGAGGTCAACAAAATTGAACTCAATTTTTATCCTATTGAAAACACCTTTAGGTTCCTCTAATCATGAATTCACAGAGGATTCAAGTACTTTTTCATCAAATAAATACTATCTAGAGAAAAGTTGAAACAAGAACCAGAATGCTCTCTCTTTTGAGTCGCTTAAGAGTCTGGTCCTGCCTTACGATCCCTCTTGCGCTGCAAATGTTCTCTCTTTCTTAGACGTGATTGTCTCATTGAAAACATTGGATTGAATGAGTAGGAAAAATATGGATCAAACATCAAATTAATGCATTGTAATCAAAGACAAGTTAAAAATTTGATCGTTAATCACACACTTAACATAAACAAAACAATTGCATCGTTAAAATAAAATAAATAATGTGTTGGGAACCCGGGTTGCTCTAATCACAAAAATTGATTTCTTGTGATAGATCATCCCGTTACAGGATTTTCTGTTCTATGTATTTAACTTGGAATAAATAATTTTGTGCACACAAAAAGAAAGAGAGATTACCCTTGTAGCGTGCTTTACAATAATCTCTTTTCGCTGCTTCTTGATTTCACTAAAGCTTCAAACCCTCAAGCTTTCCTCGGTGTTCTCCAATGGCAGTTGTGCAAGTGTGTGGTCGCCTTTTTCAAGATCTAGGTTAAACTAGGATTAGGGTTTCTTTGTAAAGAGGAAACACACACTACACACTTTAGTGTGTGTCTCGCCACTTTTTCTATTAGGTTAAGAAAAATAGTCTTGGAAGACTATTTGTAACATCTTTACACTCCAAAACCCTACCAGGCCTAGTACCATAACCCAGGCCCATTTCTGCACAACCCAATACAGGTAATAAGCCTGTATAAACCCATTATAGTGAAGCCACCGAGGGAACCTGATCGGACCCAATTAAACTAAGCTCCAATAAATTAATTATGACCCGATCAACTCTTGATCAGTCAAAATTAATTTATTAGTCACGTTCTATTCCACTAAAAGAACGAGATTGCACTCTTAGTAAAATTGAAATTACTGAAACAATTAATCAATAATTATATCCTCTGACTTATCGTTCTTACATGTTACCCCCGTCGATCAACTCGAATATTCGGAGCAAGTTAAAATGACCAAAATGCCCTTCTTCGAATATTCATAAATTCTCAACTCTCATCTTCTGTCTGACAGTTCGATGTGATCCCATCACATCATAGAATTCAACAGTCACTGTCGAATTACTGAGCTCAGATTCAACTGTCCACTAGAAGAACCAGTGAGATTATGATCATACCTAAAAGGTGACGGATTCCATAATACGAATATATGTTCCTCGTTAGTTCACTTTAATTCCCAAAGTACCGAGATATTGATCAGCAATTTGATCTCACCCATTGATACCTCAAAGAACTTCAAGTTAGTAATCAAAGTCCATTATCCTATTAGGATTAAGGTCCCACGTACAATAATCAAGTGAAATTAAATTTGTATGGTCAATGTCACAAATTAATTTCACGTGGTCCCGTCCAATACGTTCCAAACGTATTCTCAATTTTATTACCAAAGTCAAAGACAGACTTTAATAAAATCGAGACGATCTTATCAAAATAAATTGTCCATATTTATTTACTGATCGTGAACGTTAATTTTAGATCGAATCACAAATTGAATCTTTCCGTGTTTAACAACTTAAACACTCAATTTGTAATATCAAATCGACCCGTGGACAAACAAAACATCATATTAATACAATCAATTAATATTTTACTTTTAAATGTCGTCAATTATACTCTATGGGCATATATAATTCCAACAATCTCCCACTTGCCCTTAGAGTATACATGAAACATCGAATCATCCATCTTGTCAACATCATCATTACACTAATGATTATGTTCTCAACCAAGATAGTAACTCCTTTCGATGTAAGTCACGGTTGTATAACAAACAATCCAAGATTGTGTTATTCCCAACCAATTAACCACATTATCTCCCAGTTATATTCCAATTTTGACGACTCTCAAGAGTCCTAGTCAAATCAGATCTTAATTAGTTTTAATCCATCAAATCACAAACTGAATAGATAAGACAATATTTACTCGTTTTTCGAAAACGCTTCAGTATATGCTGTACCTCTATTCAATGATCTGATCCTGGATCAAACTAATAATTACCAACAATATCCCCAGCATAAGATATGACCTATCTAGTGCAAAGTAAGGCTTCCTATAGCCGGAGCATAAGGAACCTTCTCTATCTTACCATGAGTCTTAGGAGAATACTCATAAGATAGATAAAGTCCACAAAGAACATTATTCATTTCAAGACTTCAATATTGCAAATGTAGATAGTATCTTATTATTACATGAAACTTGAGACTATTCTATTTCATTTTTCTCCCACTCCGAAAAGTACGGATGTCTAGAAAAAATAGACAGTCATCTACAAGTCCTTCAAGTCTAATTGCTGGTGCCAACTACTATTTAATGAAAATACTCTCACACATTAGTAGAGTGTTATTCAAATAAATAGTCGCGAAAATTGTCTCATCTTACTTAAGATATATCAAGATTTTGATCAAGAACATGTATCACAATCGTTCGATCAAATTCTATGTTCCATATCTTGAACAAATACCCAAATCCAAAGTTGGAAACTTGTAAGTCATGAACTTTACTTTCATGGTCTTTAGTATGAACTCATCAGGTTAAAATTTGTAAATGATTTCCTCAAGATGCATTCAAGAAACAACTTCTTGACATCCATCTGTCGTACCTCATTTTCACAATGAACGACAATGGATAAAAGATCCAGGTAAGCTTTCGCATGGCAATTGGCAAGAAGGGTTTCACAAACCCACAGCCATAAGCCTTGCGCTGAAGGCATCAACCTTCTCATCTACCATTCTCCTATCATCTTAAAAATCATCACACCCTATAGGTTTGACCCTATTAGGTGTGTCTACAAATATCCAAACCCTAGTGTAGTACAAGGAATCCAATTCCGAGTTCACATTCACCTTCCATGATTTCAAGTCTATAACTTCTACCACTTCCCTAAATGAGGAGTTCTTCTCTTATTTCAGTAGAGACTGTCTAAAAAAAAACTCTCTGTAGAATAAGCGTCAAGAAGGTGGTCTTACAACCCTCCCACTCCAATTAGTCGCTGAAAGTGTATTTCCATTATGTCCAAACAGAGTTACTTCCTATCCTCCCACTACTTGGTTATATCCCTAATTGGGACCAACCTCTCCACTACCTCTTTATGAACATAAAGAAGAGGCAGAACAGTGAGAACAACTTCAACTACAACCTTTGGTTTTTCCCTGTCCATTGGGTTCACCAGGCAAAAATAGTGGTTGAACCACTTGCCTATTTCTCCCACTAGGATCAACAACCAACGGTTCCGTAGGAAGTCCCAAATCATCAAGATTAATTCTATGCGGAAACCTGGAATCAAGTTGTTTGAACCACGTTCTAACATCTCATCCAATAGAATTTTACTTGTTGATTTGTATTCTTCTATACGCCTTATCCTCGAAGAAAGTCACATTTGTACTCAACAAATACTTTCTGGACCAGAGGACTATAGAAGAAATAATTTCTAGTTTCATTGTATACCTTGTATATAATCAAACCTTCATTGTTGCCACCATCTCTTCAATCCTTCCTTTCAGCTTGTGTGCCAAACGTCCCCAAATCTGAATGTGGTATAGACTGGGCTTGCACCCATGCCACAACTCTAGGGGTATTTCAGGAAATGAATCAATGGTACTAGGCTATGAAGGAACCTGGCTATCTCCGGTATACATTCCCAAATGAAACTAGTAACGAGGATAACTCATCATTGATTTGGTATTAACTTGTTCTCCTTTTCCGATAAATGGTTCCTAAACTCATATGAGAGATACACAAACCTCGATCAAACCGAAGTATTTCGATTCTCTTAATTACTTCTCAACTTCTATCCAAAATTCTAGAATTTCTTCAACATTTCGGATTAATGAGATATTAAGTATATAATCGAGATCTGGAGTGATCATCAATAAAAGTGATGAAATACTCGTACTCTCTCGTATCTTGAGCACAAAAGAATCAATTCATATCGAAGTGTATTAATCCTCAAACTCTTAAGTCCATATAATGTATACGGACTCTTGGTTATATAATCATCTAAACAAGATTCAGAAAAATAGTATAGATTCCACCTCAGATCCTTTTGAGGTCCATCCCTTACTAGTATTAGAATCGAGTTTTGGATAAGTGTAACCAAGCCTAAAATCTTAATCATTTTACCCTCTAAATAAAATTCAAAAGCCCACATAGATTCCACCTCCAAAATACTTAGAGGTTATCTTTACTAGTCTTTCAATCTTATTTAGATAAATATGATTATCTTAAGATCTTATCAAAGAGTTCATTAATACAAGGAGTCATCTATCCCTTATCACTTGTAGTAATATTACACTTAGAACCATTTACAAGGCTTTAAGGTTGTTAATCATTTGTCTTGCAACAATAAGAGCATTATTTAACTTAATTCCAACTAATGACTGGAGATTAAGCGCTAAATAATTCCGCTCAAATAATAAAGAGACAAAATAACAATCAAATTGTTTCGCAAACATAAAAGCCCAACGGCTCTTTCCATATTACCATACCCGTGCTTATCCTTATAGTATACTCTATCTCATTGTGTCATTTGGTCACCTAGGACCATATTGCAACAACTTGCAATAGCGATTAGTTACTCTAGAATCTATAATCAAGATAGACTCAATTACTAACCATAACACAATGAATAGAGTCTTACTCCATTATAGAGATTCCAAGAAAGGCTACTTCCTCATTAATCCTATCTTTGCTCAAAAGCAAAAAGGTTAGAGGGCCTACCATACTATCCGTTGCTTTAAAATAATCTCTTCTCTATGAATAGATTACATTGAACCTTTCAGGGACACGTTCATCCTGGTGAATATAGTCCACACTGAACCGCAAGAGATCATCTTAAAAGATTTCTCAAGCATTATGTCACATGAATCAATGTTTACAAGTGGAACCTCCACCACGTTAAAGTGACCAATCATGTTTTACCAAATGGTCTCTTATAAAAACGTGATCGGTTCATAAGTAGAGATATAATATAGCTTGATAGCATATTTTGTATAATTAAAATGTTCAAATTATCATAAATACCCTTCCATCGAGAAAATAAATATGGTATCCCATTTTGATATTTTTATTGCGAAGTACTCGATATGAGAATCAAAACTATGCAATAAACCATCTCATCAAAATAAAACCATTTTCATTGGAAGATTTATAATTATTTTGAACAAGGATCTTCTAGCACGAACAAATGTCATAAGTGGAAAGAATTATAACGAGACATGTTACAGTTTTCGCAAATTAGTTGGTGATGTCTAAATATATAACTAGTTGTGGAAATACGACATTCAAATAAAATAAATGTATTAAACACGAGTTGTATAAATGATGAATACTTTCATATATGATGCATGAATAAAAAAATTATGCACAAGTAGATCCAAAACTACTATAATATGACGACAACCTAAAACCCCAAAATCTTAAACACATTTCTCTATAGGAGAAATAAATGTGATTTATGGCAAGGTTGGGACCCTCCCACTAAATTAAATATATCTAGCATCTCATGCAATATTTAATTTATAGTCGTTAAAATTTGGCCATCATTGACATCGTTTGGATATTCTATAGGAAGTCCCCACGATGTCATTGATTTAAGTGTCTAACCCCTATATTAATAATATTTCAAGTACCAAATTAATTATGTCACCTATAGGGTAATCATGATTAATTCACACTTAAAAAAATCATCACCTAATTGGGCCCAATCTAGTAACCAAAACAGTGCAGCCCTCCTATAGGGAGACTAATTAGATTAGCACGAGGCATACACAAATTTTTACTAATAGGCTAATAGGGGAGGCCGTGGGTTCAAAATATTTTGCACCCTCACTCACTTAATATTTTGAACTGTTGGGTTTTAATTTAATAATTACCAATCAATTTTAACTCTTAAAATCGATTCAATTATTAATAAATATATTTATTTTCTAATCTAACATTTAGAAAAGAAAATAAAATATAAAACAATGTATGACAGTATAGTACCTAGAGCGGTGTATATGCGATCTACATGACATGTTATTTAATGACATTCATTCACAAATTATTAAAGCAATAAATAAATGCAATAATAAAATAAACTAGAACATGATTTATGGCCAAAACCTAGACACAAAATTACAAATTAATTAAAGATTACATTGAGCCACAGCCCGGCCCAATCCTTCAATTTCCATTTGCAAGTGTCCAGCCCATTACTCGAACTCTTCAAATAATAATTATCTGGCCCAACTTCAAAATGGTCCAATCTGCAATTTTTATCCATCCGGCCCAATAAGAAGTCAAGGCCCAAATGGAAGTTGCAGCCCAAATAAATCCACTCTTCTTGCATGCTGTGTAACCTACCAACGGAGAGCTCAAAATCTCAGCCGCGATTCCAGCCGCCGTGATTTCAGCCCCTGCCTTCTGAGATGCCATCGCCGGAAAATGTCACAACCATTGAGACCACAACAGATGCCCCATGTATCGCAGCCGCCATCGCCTGGGTTGAGTCGCCGCAACAGCAGCAGCAGTGCCATGGACGCTTCCTTTTTCGAACCTGCTGCGGCGCTGCCTTTTCGAACCTGCATCGCAGTGGCACCTGTGGTGCCGCTGCCGCCGCTATCTACGTGGGATCACAGCGCAAACAGCGGCGCGATCATCCACAGATCACAACGGCAGCACCCAAGTGCTGTCGACTGCGTGCAGCGGGATATGTAGGTTCCACTACCGTCGCGATCGAGCCAAAATAGCAACGCCAAAAGCGCCACCATTGACCGCCGAGCACATTGGTAGCACCCACGAGTCCCGCCGACTGCCTGCATGCCGTTCATGGTGGATTTCCAGTAATTGCAAGCCAAGTCCTTTATTTGTTGAGGAAGATGAAGTTGAGTCTACTTTTCGAAATTGCCTTGGAAGTCCTCTGATTTTTGCAATAGCAGTCCATGAATCCGAAATTGCATAATTGGTCCCCTTGTATACATGAAATTGCAGATCTGGTCCTCTGAGTTTATAATTACAACAGAAATTACATAAACCCTAATTCTATTGCAAAAATAAAAAATAAAAATCAAAAGGGAAAACATGGAGTCGTAATCCACCCCTTTTGTTACATGACTCGATAATACAAATACAAGATTTTACAAAATAAAATCTAAGGCCATAAATCAGTTCAATCAAACATCATCCATCCAATAACAACATAAATCACATAATCCTAACACCGCTCAACTAACACATGCATAAACAAAAAAATTTATTCCTAAATACACAAAACAGTATCAAAAACCTGACGCTCTGATACCAATTGTTGGGAACCCGGGTTGCTCTAATCACAAAAATTGATTTCTTGTGATAGATCATCCCGTTACAGGATTTTCTGTTCTATGTATTTAACTTGGAATAAATAATTTTGTGCACACAAAAAGAAAGAGAGATTACCCTTGTAGCGTGCTTTACAATAATCTCTTTTCGCTGCTTCTTGATTTCACTAAAGCTTCAAACCCTCAAGCTTTCCTCGGTGTTCTCCAATGGCAGTTGTGCAAGTGTGTGGTCGCCTTTTTCAAGATCTAGGTTAAACTAGGATTAGGGTTTCTTTGTAAAGAGGAAACACACACTACACACTTTAGTGTGTGTCTCGCCACTTTTTCTATTAGGTTAAGAAAAATAGTCTTGGAAGACTATTTGTAACATCTTTACACTCCAAAACCCTACCAGGCCTAGTACCATAACCCAGGCCCATTTCTGCACAACCCAATACAGGTAATAAGCCTGTATAAACCCATTATAGTGAAGCCACCGAGGGAACCTGATCGGACCCAATTAAACTAAGCTCCAATAAATTAATTATGACCCGATCAACTCTTGATCAGTCAAAATTAATTTATTAATCACGTTCTATTCCACTAAAAGAACGAGATTGCACTCTTAGTAAAATTGAAATTACTGAAACAATTAATCAATAATTATATCCTCTGACTTATCGTTCTTACATGTTACCCCCGTCGATCAACTCGAATATTCGGAGCAAGTTAAAATGACCAAAATGCCCTTCTTCGAATATTCATAAATTCTCAACTCTCATCTTCTGTCTGACAGTTCGATGTGATCCCATCACATCATAGAATTCAACAGTCACTGTCGAATTACTGAGCTCAGATTCAACTGTCCACTAGAAGAACCAGTGAGATTATGATCATACCTAAAAGGTGACGGATTCCATAATACGAATATATGTTCCTCGTTAGTTCACTTTAATTCCCAAAGTACCGAGATATTGATCAGCAATTTGATCTCACCCATTGATACCTCAAAGAACTTCAAGTTAGTAATCAAAGTCCATTATCCTATTAGGATTAAGGTCCCACGTACAATAATCAAGTGAAATTAAATTTGTATGGTCAATGTCACAAATTAATTTCACGTGGTCCCGTCCAATACGTTCCAAACGTATTCTCAATTTTATTACCAAAGTCAAAGACAGACTTTAATAAAATCGAGACGATCTTATCAAAATAAATTGTCCATATTTATTTACTGATCGTGAACGTTAATTTTAGATCGAATCACAAATTGAATCTTTCCGTGTTTAACAACTTAAACACTCAATTTGTAATATCAAATCGACCCGTGGACAAACAAAACATCATATTAATACAATCAATTAATATTTTACTTTTAAATGTCGTCAATTATACTCTATGGGCATATATAATTCCAACATAATGATCTATTTTTTACTATTGAACCAAATCATTCTACTCTTCGAACTGATGATGGTGATGGTGATGATGAATTCGTGACTTCAATAATCTTCTTATTTTGTGACTTCGAAGCTGAAACTTTTCATCTTCAAGGTTATGATAATGATCGATATATGATCTCTTCGATTTTCTACCTTTGGTTGATTGAATTTTCAACAAGAATGACGGTGATTTCAACGTTGGTACAACGGAGTGGTTTGAAATTGAGTTTTTAGGTGGGTTTCCTCTTCCTTGGAGATTTAGGAATGAAATGGGTAAGAGGCTCAACAATGTACCACTTGGATTGATACTGACGTGATAATGAAATAAACAGAATTCTAATGAACGTGAATAAATAGATAGGTGGTTATATTGTCACCACAATAATTATTTAGTACACCCCAATTTTAATGTTTACTTAAATAATCATAAATAAAATTACATAAATATTGACTATGTGGCTTTTTTAAATTTAAAATTAATAACTCATTCATATAATAATTAAAATAATCTTAAACTTTTCGTTATTATAAACTATAAATGTTGTTTTCTAGTACTATATTTTATTTTTATATTTTATTTTGGTAGTAAAATTTATTATGAGAATTTTCTTAAATTATTACAGTCAAAAAAATCTTTTTTAATCTTAAATTATTATTTTTTATTGTTGTTTTGTTAAGACATTTCAATGACTAATGTTTTTATAAAACTTTTTTAGCGACATTTTTTTTTGTTGAAATTAAATTTATTAAAATGCATATTTTTTTTTAAATTATTAATCTTAAATTTTTTAAAATTGATTTATTGCATTTTTTAAATTTAAATTTAATAATCTATTCATAAAATAATAAAAATAATAAAAAAATTAAAAAAAAATGTTAAGTAATCAAGTATCGTTTAGATGTAGAAGGGGCACCTCACGTTGTCTATTTTTTTGAAGTCGTGTCAATTTAACATTGTGCTCCACATAATGAATTGGAGAAATATTTTAAACCGACTATGTCTATTTGCAGATATGTCACCTAATTTCTCTCAATCCACACATTGCATTAGAGAAGTTCCAATTGAATGAAGATGTGAAGATTGATTATAAAATATAAATTGAATCCTCTGTTTTAGGAATTGATAAAGATGTAGTAGAATTTAATATTATCATATCAGTTTCCTTTAATTAAGGAATAATAAAATTAAATAAATTATTCTCATATTTTTATTTATAACCTGATTTTTGAAATAAATTTTAAGCTCGGTCAAATTCGAAAGCGTGTCTTGAAGAGTAGGTAGTTATGCTCTTTCCATAAAATTTAAAGAATTTTTTGGATGGCGGTTTTATATTAAGCCCTTGGTATTTAAGTAAAAATAAAATTTGTAGTAGATTTTATGGAAGTTAACTAAATATGTGAATGAGAAATTGATACAAGTTGTGGATCTACATGAAATATATACTTGAAAATGATTTTGAGGAAAAATGAGTTTTAAAAAAATGAGTAGTGATGAAGGTATTCAACTTTAAAATGATATTTCAGTATGTAACTTTTACTTTTTGCTCTTTTGTAAGTGAAACACAATTATTTTAGTCTAGTTATAAAGTCGTTATAGGTTCACTTCATGATCCAACATGATTAAAATTAGATTTTTAGTAAATTTGAATAGAAACGAATAAAATGTATGTTTAAAAAGTTATGGATCCTAAAAAAAACCAAATTCACACTTGTACTATGTACGGACATACTTTATTGACAAAGACTAAATTACAAAAAAAAAAAAAAAAGTATAATTGAAAAAAAAAAACAAGCAAAAACTACGAAAAAATCAGTGTCAATTCAAATAATAATAAGCATTCAATTATTAAGTGTATTAAAAATTTTGGAAAAACTCCTAATACAAAATATTTGTCATCACATTCATTGGGCTCACATCGTAATCGCTTATCAATCTTCAAAACAATAAGATTCATAACTCTCGACGTTGCTACATACAACTGGCAATGACTAAACATTTTTTTTTTTAAAATAGTCACACATTCGAAAGTAATTGACCTTGACTCTTATTAATAGATATAACATACAATACAATTAGCAGAAATTGTCTTATTTTGAACTTAAAAGATAATCATGCTCCTTTCAAAAAAAAAAAAAAAAGATAATCATGCATCCGGTGAAGTCAATTACTTCATTGGGATAAATACTTTGTCCCATGTATGTATTACTTCAGGATAGGATTCTAGCTTCAAGAGCATGATGACCAAGCTCTTTAACAATTAGCCTCATTCCATTCACAGTCTTATTGAGTTGTTATTGTCAAAACACAGCCTTAGAAAACAAATAACATTATTATGTAAGCAAATCTAGACAAAATATATGAGTGTACATATTAGGAAGTTATAAATGGATAAATAGAGGATTACTTGTTCTTGAAATCCTTTATTTCTTGGATGCTAGCATTTATCAACAGTTTGGTAGCATGGTATTCATTGCACAACCCAATATGACCTTGTGGTTTCTTGAGTCGACACATTTGAATAATCACAACTACAAGTTCATTAGTCGAACTGTTGACATAGATGTTGATTTTATTAGCATAAGATATTCATAATGTGACGGTTGTCATGTTAGTTCTTCATAAACGGCCAGTTCATAAATTAAACAGAAAAATAAAATATACATAGAAATAGAATTTTTCTGACAACAAAATTTGTGTTACTTAAATTAAATTATGTATTAAAAGTCTTACCATACGTTAAAATGAAAATTTCGTTAAATTTTATGAAGGAAAATATGTTGGAAATTTATTATTTTCAAATGATTGTTCAAACATATATTAAATGAGTAAATCAAATTATGAGATGAAAAAGTGCAAAAAAAAAAAAAAGAGTCGAAGAGTAAAAATCGAATTGAAAGAACCAAATCGGATGAACCGGATAGACCGGACCAATCGGACTGGACCGGCCAGAAAATTGAACCAAGCAATAGCTTGTTCAACATCTTGCAATAACATGGTATAAAAGGATTTGAATATATTTAAGGAAATCAACGTCATGCGATCGCTTGGTCTTATAACTATGCGATCACATGGTGAAAAATTTGACTGTTGGTAGAATTTTCAAATTTTTGCAAAGCACATTTTCATTAATAATTTCAAATCCTTTGTAAAAAGTGGTGTTACTTACGAAATGGTGTGTTGGATCTTTATAAATAGAGATAAAATTCATGATGAAAAAAAAAAGAGAGAACATCCATAAATTTATAGAGATCATTTCCATCAAAATTCATGCTTATTTTTCAATTATTCTTTTTTCCTCTTCCATGTATTCATTGTGCTTAAGAATACTTGGTTTGTAGGCTTGATTAATCCGCTAAAGTATTTTCTATCTAATCCTTTAGCATCTCGATCGAGAATGGGTAAATGTACTTTTAGGACAACGTTTAATCACGTGATAAAGTCTCTCATTTGATTCCATTATTCGGTTTTCTTACATTCATTTCCAAGTTTTCAAGTGGATGTTTCAAAGTGATTTGGTTCTTGATTCTTCATGTGAAATTCAATGATTTCGTCTACAACCTCTCGAGGTAAGTTAATTTTCTAACAATCTAAAAGTACAATTTGACCCGTGGAGTCGAAATTATGAATATGGTTGAAAGTGTTATATTCTTATATGCCATGCATGAGAAATCATGAGAAATGATAGGGCTTAATTCAAAGTATGTGTATTGTACTCGGAACATAATCCATCTTTGCATATTTTGCATTTAATTAAAAACTATGCATAATAAATGTAATCATGTTTGTAGCATGATAACTCTGTTTAAGGAAATCAAAATCATGCGATCGCTTGATCTTATAATCATGCGATCACATATGGCAAAAAATTTGACTGTTGGTAGAATTTTCAAATTTTTGCAAAGTATCTTTTCATAAACCATTTCAAATCCTTTGTGAAAAATGGTGTTACTTACGAAATGATGTGGTGGAACTCTATAAATAGAGATAGAATTCATGATGAGGAAAAAAAAAAAAAAAAAAAAAAGAGAGAAATTCCTGCATTGATGTATTCTAAAAGATGTGAATTAATTAAAAAGTCAGATTGAAACGGTGTGATTGCTTTTTAAAAATGTATGTGCCTATTTGGAGTGGAGGATTAAATTAAAACAACTATTATAAGTTGTTTGAATTGCCGACTGCCGTTACGAATTTCTTGGTACTGGTTGGCATGCATAAAATAAAATAATTCAAGGGAAATATTATTCTGTATAATAATGTTCGTCTTCCACAAAATTGTAGTAATTTCTTATTGATATCTAAGGATGCGTTTGATACACAATTTTTTTCATGAAAAATGTGATTTTTCACCAAATTTTTTAACTTTGGCTTGTTTGATTGCCAATTATTTTCATGAAAACCATTTCCATCTCAATCCATGTGCCTCAATTCATCATAATTGAGGAATTCATTTTCTTGGGGGATATGAGGGATATTAGGTTTTATTTTTTAAGGAAAATCTTTTACTATTTTCGTCACGTTTCATCTTTTTTGTTGTTGTTAATTAATTTATTTTTCTTAAAATTAACACTATTATTATTATCAAGTAAAAATGTGTGAAAAAAGATTTTTTTTTTTTTTTTTTTTTTTTTTATTAAAATAGCTAAATTTTGTTTTATTTTCCATGAAAAATAATGATAATCAAACAACAAAATTTGGAAAATTCCCCACTTTTTCGCCTGAAAAATTAAATCAATCAAACACATTAAGGGTACGTTTGATAGCCCACTTTTTCCATGGAATTGAAAATTTTCCACCTTTTTTCCATCTTTTAATGTTTGAAATGCAAAATTTTTTGGGCAACTCCATTTCCTTCTTTTTCCTCTACTCGCGCGTGTTTCTTCTAATTGATGAATTATTTTTCCCATCTAACTAGTAGAATTTATTTTTCAAGTAATTTAACTATTTTCTTCACGTTTGATCATTTTTGTTTTTGTAAATTGATTTATTTTTTAAAAGTAACATTATTATTGTCAAGTACAAATGTGTAAAAAAAATTTTAAAAAAAATATTTGTTTTGATTACAATAACTAAATTTTACTTTATTTGCCATGAAAAATAATGTCAATCAAACAACAAAAATTGAAAAAAATTCTCATTTTTTCAACCTAGAAAATTAAACAAATCAAATACATTAACTTCCAATTCCCAGAAATTCAATTTTCTGAAATTCAATTTCTTTCCACCCAAATTCCGCCCTCGCTATCAAATGTAGCCTAAACTTTAAATTCTATGGAATTCATTTTCTTTACTTCCGAATTCCACCTTCGCTATCAAACACAACTTAAGGAAGCTAATCCATATTTTCCAGTTTTGTGTATATACACTGTTATGTGTATATTAAGTTGCATTTTAAATGGAACTCGGTAAGAAAAAGTTTGATAGCTCTTTTTTATTTTCTCTTATCACGATCATTAAGTTTATCACGATAATATGTTTTTTGAATAATTGAGATATGATATTTTTAGCATATGATTGTACATTATAAAAAAATATTTTATGATACTGAATATTTGAAAGTTTACATCATTTCAATAATTTTATTTCCAATTGATTCAGTTTATGAGAAGTGTATTTCTCTTTTACATTATGCAAGTATATTGATGTATAAATCAATTGAAATCTTGATGTTGGCATTAGAATTTTACAAACATTTGAATAAAAATGTGTTTTTTAGTGATGCTATTTTATTATATGATGTGAAATAGAGTTTTTAAATATTGGAGCATGTAATCATGATTAAATGCACAATATTAATTTGATGATAATCAAATATTTTGGAGAAAGTAAATATGATAGTTTACTTAAATTATTTCATGATATGTTTGCTAATAATTTTATTAGCATAAATGTGACCATTTTCAATGATACATTGGAGACTACCACTTGTGTTACAAACAGCCATTGTTTGGTTTAAACGTGGTAGTGAAAATCTTGATGCCTATTATTGTATTAAGAAATGTGAAATGACTCTACAAATTATGGAGGTGTCATACGTTGCTTGTGAAAGCAATGTTACACAATTAGTAGATTTTCCAAACTAATTAAGGAATTATGGGGGTGGGTGATAACTGTATTTTATACATTTATTTCTACGTCTAAATTAGAATATATTGTTGTCGTTTTAGAATATTTACTATTTAATTTGTGTCCATTTATTTATTTTAAAATATCCCAAAAGATGAAGAATGAAGCAATTGATGGGAAAAAATGCACAATTTGATGCTAATTGGAGCTTAATTGAGCAATTGAGGAGTTTATGACAACAATCGGGAATCATTCATGGTACGAAAGTGAATAGATTAGAAGTTGGAGGAACCAATTGAAGGATTTGAGAGTTGAAATGAGTTAATTGAGAAGATTTAGAAGTTTGAGGACTAAAATGCTTCAATTGAAAGTGGAGGGCTTGATGTACAAATAAAAGTCAAGGACCTACTTAAATGGACTTCAAACTTGAAAATTGCACTGGATATTATAACAGTGCTACTGCGTGACTTTTGCCTGCGAGCCCGCACGATCTCTCATAGAATGGTCAGAACCAAAATTTTAAGCCTACGAGCCTTCGAGATTTTTTCCTGCAAGCCCGCGCAGGCATCCGCTGGAAGTCGGGTTGGACTTTTTTCCCACGATTTTTAACAGCTTTTCCTCCTCTTTCACCTAGGATTTTTCAAAATCTATATACGAAATATGAGGCACGGATTCCAGACCTTTGCCTCACCTAAGAACATCATAATTTTAGGATTTCAAAGTCAAATTCTTGGGAGATTGGAGCAAAGCAAGAGCACGAGATTGGTGCAAGCTCTCCATTCTTTTATGTTATTTTCCATGAACTTTTTCTTTTATTGTTTTTGTTATTTAACTATATATGACGTGTAACTAAATTCATTGTTGGGATGAACGATGTAGCCAAACTTTATTATTTTAATTCCAAAAATTCTACTATTTTAATGATTTGTTTCATGTATTGATTTATTATTGCTTATAATGCTTGTGTTTCTTGATCACCAGATATAATGAGTTATTTTCATAATTCGAGAGGTGAGTTAATAACTTAGATCTAGGTAATAAATCCGATAATTGAACAAGAGATAGAGATGTACTCTTGTTATTATTGCGGTCGTGTCTGAATTCTTGTGTGTTATGCATCTAGATAAGGAATATTCGGACCCTTTGTAGAGATACATGGCTGACTTGTTTAGGTAGAATTGATTTACACTCGAGAGAGGAATTTTAATATACATTAGTGAATTCGACCGAGTGCATATTTAGGAAATAAAACATGGAATTGGAGTTAATTTAATTGGTTAGCTGAAATCGGGATTTCCAACTACCTTGCAATCATTTTTTAAAAACAAAACAATTTTGCAATTTAATACTTTAATTTATTTTTTTAGTTTTAATTTAATACACCAAACAAATTTGTCTATTCAGATAGGATAGGAACTAAAATATTTCGGTACTTAGTAGCAATCTCCGTGGAACGATAATCCGGACTCTAAGGTCCACTTTATTACTTCTCACGACCTGTACACTTGCGGGTGTATTTCGCATCGCGAAATAATAGTGAATAAATTTTTGACACCGTTACGGGGAACTGTTTAATATTAATATAGATACCAATTAGTTCTTATTTTACTTTGAACCTTTATTTGCTTTATTTTTATTTTTATTTCTTAGTTTTTGTTTTGGAAATATTTTTTTTTTTTTAAAAGCAGTGAATTGTTTCCTTTTCAGGCATTGAATGAATTTTTTGACAGTTGGAGGCAACACAGCAAGACGACAGGGAACAATAATCAATGGCTCTTTGATCGAACTGCAGTTCAGACGTATTTGATGCATGATTTCTATTGGGAAAATTGTGTTGTATTTGATTGCCCTATTGCACCTAAGGATGCTATACGGAAGGCTGATTGTTGTGGGAATTATTATATGGTAGAGGCAGCGGTGTCCACCAGTACATGTAGTTCAAGCTGATACTAAAGATTTCAACAATCAAGATTTGATAATTCAGAAATTGCAAAATCAACAAGCTGAAATTAAGAAGTTGATGGAGCAATTAATAGTAAGCATGTCAGAGAGTCAGCCATTGCAATTACCATAAATCTATGTGAAAAGATTAGAGGAGTAAGACAAATTTGTTGAACAGCTGAAGAAAAAGAATACGAACTTGAAAGAGTGGAACAACCAGAAGAAAATAGTTGTCATGAAGATATCTTTGTCCAAATGTCAACAATTCAAATTTTGGACATCTAGCTTAAAGAAACTTCAATAAAAACGGAGGAGTTGATCACAGACAAATAAACAAGGAGACACTTTAGAGTGTCGACTTTACAATACAATTCTCTAACTTCAATCATTGGGGAAAAATTGATTTCATCATTGGCACTGAAGAGATGATTGAAGTATATATTTTGAAGTTCGAATCGGGAGAAGAAGTCAACATACATGACATGGACAAGGTAAAATTTTGGATCATGAATGCAAATTGGAGCAAGTTCAAACGACACAAATAAAGAAGGTCATCAAAAGCCTTATTTAGAGTTTCTTGAAGAAAAATACAAAAAGTTAGGCTTTAAACTATAAATGGAGCACTTATTGGGAGGCAACTCAACTTTTCTTTCCCTTTTATTTATTATACTTTTAGTATTTATTTCATCATTTTTTTTAGGTATGTTTTTCATTTTTGTATGTTTTGCTTTGACTAGGTTTTGTATCGTAATCCCAACACACACACACACACACACACACACACACACACACACACACACTCTCACAAAAGTCTTAATCATGAAGTTGATGTTTAGGAGAGTATAACATAGATCATGAAGTGATTAGGGGGTTAAAAACGAAGTTGAAATTCAAAATAAAGAAGAAAACTTCTTTCTGTCGGAATGTCGTGTGACCGCACAACATTTTTGCCTGCGCAACCAATTTCTGGGCAGATCGGCTGTGTTATGTATATCTTCAAGTCTTTCAAAATTTAAAACTTACAAACTCGTTTTCTCTCCCCAAAATCACTCCAAAAATTGATTTTTCATCTTTGTGCACGTCATCAACACTTCGTTGCATCAATTTCATTGTTTCTATCACAATCAAATCCATTGAAAAGATATAAATTCTTCACTTCATTTAGAGTTCTCTCAAAATTGTGGAATTTTCTATGAATTCATGAAATTTAATTTTATGAGGATTGAGATATGGGCTAGGGTCAGTCAATGGATTTTGTGGATTGTGCTTACATAGGTAAAAATTTTGGGTTCATACATGTCTTCTAAGTTATGCATATCCCTTGATTTTCACAATGCACTCCAAGGGTTCGATAGAATGCCACAAAGACATTTTTGTTCAAATTTGAGAAAATCTTTCGAGCATTTATCTTCATCACATCTTTATCATTTATCGTGTGTGATTAGTGCATGATTTGGATCATTATATTGCATTAAATTCATGAAAATCAACATTGCGCCATGGCAGCCCCATTACAAGACCACTGCAGGCTATTGCACCTGAAAAACTGTCACGTCACCTACTTCTCCATAATTTTTCACGACTCTATTGATCTTCAAATGAGCTGAATTTTTAATATGTTGTCAATCATGCTATGAACTTTAACATGTCAAAAGACAGCTCAAAAAAATTTGTATTTTTCTAGGTGGTGTCATGGCTTAAACATGCATGGTCGACCATACTTGAAAATTTAGAATTTTTGCTTTATCTTTAGTTTGGGGTTTTTTTTTTTTTTTTTTTTGAACTTGCACCGTTCTTATTGATGTTTGTGACTTGTAATGTTACTTATCTTTTGTTTTGTAAGGAAAACATCAAGCAAAACACCTCAAACCAAGTTGGGCAATGCAAAGAAAGCGTAAAACTCATCCAAGTGCAACCAAATGAAAGCTTCAAGGCAAAGAAATACATCCTATACACCCGGGAAGTTCTAGTTCTCTCTCTTTTGTCTTATTTTGCATAGTTATATCTATTTGACAAATATTGAGGGCAAAGTTTCTTTCTAATTTGGAGATGGAAAATTCATTCATAACAAGTTGCTTCCATTTTCACTCTAATTCATTTTATATTTTCATTCGATTTTTCTTGGGATATAAAAATAAATAAATAAAAAATTGAAAATTTTGAAATTTTTGTTGACGTATTTAGTGTCTAGGATATATTTTGCATCAAATTGTGCTTTGACTTGAATATTGGAAAATATGAAAACACAAAATTTATGAACTAGTTATTACTTGCTAGATTTAACCTTCATGCGCACATAGCCATTGTTGGATTATTACTTGTGTAGGGATTCTTTTAATACATGTGGGGAAAATTTATGCAACTTAAAGTTAGGAATAACTTGATAATCCCTAAACTTAGATCATTAGACATCTTATCCCTAAATTAGAACCAAACATAGCTCAAAAAGCAAGTTTGGGGGTGGAATGGTTAGAATGTGCATGTATTGATGGGTTGGATGTATGTGATTCTTGCTTTTGTACTTTAATTAAAGTAGTTTGGTCAATGGGTATAAATCATAACCATCATAAAAATAGAAAAATGTTGAAGGTCTTATTCAATTCTTCAAAAATCTTTTTGACTCGAGCAAGTAAACTTGTAAGTGTGTTGAAATTTGGTATCATAAACTCAACTGAGTTGGGAGCTATCAGCCCAAAGCTTGTTACAGGGGTCAATTAGAAACAAGTACGGAGAGTGGACTTACACATAAGACAATAAAACATCTTTAAATTTTCTTTGTCGCCTTTGTGACTCGGACAATTAAGTTTGAGGGGTTCTTTCAACCGGGTACCCTAAAGTCGCCTGCCTTGGGAGTCACCGATCTAAATCTCGATATAGGGGTCACAAAGAAAGCAAATGAGGAAATTATTGCACAAAGATGGTAATAGACAAGGACATGATAGAAAAATAAAAGAAAAAGTCGTCCATAAAAGAAAAAAAAATTGTTTAGTATAAATTTTGTTAACTATAACTGTGGAGATAAAGGGCGTAAAATTGGGAATTGCTTAATTTTGATTTGTTGTGCATGCATATTTCTAATTTTGACTATCTGTGTGGAAAAAGCAAAGAAAATATTTGAGAAATTACATAGATAGAAACCCGGGATGTGAGAGAATAGCAATAAGTTGTAATCATCCATGAGCACTAAAAGGAAAATTATTAGATTTATTAGGGTGACCACATGGGATTCATGCTTGATTGTGCATAATGACCTACACACTATTAAGTATATCTTTTGCATGAGTATGCATTTGACATTGGCTATTCACACACACATACACACACTTTACACTAGTACATTAAGAGTCAAAGGCGTCGTTTGTAAAGCAGAAAAGGCGTCGGTTGTACAGGAGACGCCTTTAGTAGCGACGCTGAAAGTGCATGCTTAAGGCGTCGGTTGTTGTTTAACAATCGACGCCTTTAACTATTTTTTTTTTCCATGTATTTTTTTCCCCTTATATACCTATATAAACTATAACAATCATGTACACATCAAAAAATGATCTTCAACAAATATATATAATCGAGGAATGCAGAACAAAACTTAATAACTCAATAAACAGAATTTCGAATTAATTAATCTTGTATTCACAATATTGTTAAAAAATTTGTACATGTTAAACATAAAATGGGCCAAGTTTACATACACTCTTCGACGAAGTATTTGGCCCATAAATTTCGAACCTCGTCAATTTCCTCTGTTGAGTAAATCTCTTGAAATGCCTAAAAATAATTAATAAGAATTAATAATTATTATGTTAATTACATATAAATCATAATTAAACAATTATCTTCAATAACTTATACCTCGTGTAGAGAAGTAAGTTGAGAATAGACTGTGACTATCTGGAACATGTTTCTCATAACATAATAGCCACACTCATCTCCTCCAGGTTGCTGAGGACACTGAGATTTGAATATTTAAAATTAAAACTATTATTAATAATCGAATGAAAGTGAATATATATTAAACTAATATGAAAATTTGTAGCAATTTATAAAATTCTAGTTTTCATACTGAGATCTTTTTCCAATTTACATCGGATGTTGCTCTCTTGCCTAATGACCAAAAAGCTCGAAATGCCCTAAAGTTTCAGTAAATATGAACAAGTTATAAAAATAATAATAAAACTCAAAATTCTTACATAAATTTTGCCAGAGTCTCCCCTATAAATTGAATGTATCCAACCTGTATAGAGACATATTTATTGAAAATTATCCTAACAACTATCATAATCACAACACAAACACATCAACTTCACTTCAAACTCTCTACGATTATTCCATGAAAGTAACCCAACTTATCTATATGAATGCACTAAACACAAAAGTTTGAACAATGTAATAATTACTTACACATTCAATGACGGCTTGATTTCTATGTTAGGCCTACATGATTGTGCTGAATCTATGAAGTACACAGTATTGGCTTCACAACATATTGCAAGCAACATCCAATGATTCTTACATATTATAAACGTGTAAGTATCCTTTAAATAAATAAAGAAATACACAAAAATAATAATGGTCTTACTCCTGATAGTACGAGGCTAAAATGAATTACTTGGATCTCAGCGTATTCATTGTTTCAGCCATGTAACTCACAACACTTTCTACATGTGTTTTAACTCTGATCGACGCAATCTGTGATGGACACATAAATCCAATTGACTGAATACCAAATTGTTCACACAACCCATGAAGGAACCTAAAAATAACAACCAATTAATAAAAAATAAAAACGGAAATTTAAATGAAAGACATAAATGCGTGTTCAGCAATCTTACATTATGAATACTTACAAGATAGATACATTCAGCCATTTCATTGAGAGCAAGTCGGTGATGTCATCAATCGTAACATAAAAACTTTCACCTTCCGTGTGATGAAACACAGTCGCGTCTAGAGGCACTTGGATGTAGTCTGTACCAGCAGGAAGTGTAAGCACCAGAGAGTGTAACATCTTACAATCATTACCCAGACGTTGTAACGTTGCATCATCAATGAGTGGTGATCGTCTGGTAGATGACATATCAAAACTCTGGGATTTTTTATTTTTTTCAATTTGTTTTGCCTGTTTTGTCAACTCTTCCTGTAATTACATGTTTTTTGTCATCATAACATTTCTAATATAATTTTAAAAGTAATTAAAACTCGAAAGAAGTTTTTTATAAATATAAAAATTATTACCTCTCCAAAAATTACCAAATCTTTGGGCCATTGACAGAAACTTTCAATAGCTTCCCCCACCACGGTATAGTATGGAGATGGTACTGGAAGAAGTGACGCTTCGGCACCTTGTATAACATCATCAACCGACACTTTCACATGATCGGTCAAGAGTTGTTGATGGTGCACAATAGTCTCAGGTCCGGATGGAAAAACCATTCCTGTAGCCACTATTTGATGCTCACCATTACAACTTATAGCGAGACGACAAGGAATCGGTTTCTGTTGTTCAATAATATTCAATGTTATATCCCTTACAATTGAAATATAATCAATAATATTGAAAAACAAAATATTTTAAGAGTAAATACCTGAAGGCCATCAAATGGATCAGGATTAACTGAGTAGCAACTACTGCGAGTTGGTGGTCGGGGTTGTGGAGTTATGTCCACTTCGGCATCAACATTTAAGCCCATGTGCTGAAGGATGGCTTCGTATTTTTGCTGCATACTATCAATCTTACTCTGTACCTCTGCTGCATACTCTTTCCTGACACGTCCGGTGATACCAACCTCCAAATCCTTCATGATAATATCTTTAATATCATCTACCGACACAACCCCTCTCGATCGTCTGCTGACTGAATCAGGTCTGCCATATACATCCCTCACCGTGACGTATACACCATATCCCCTAACCCGACCAGGATGATCCTCCTTACCAAGAGCTTCTGATAAGATGTCGTGGTGTCTCCTTGGGACAAATGTCCCTTGAGTTGCTTCCTCAGATTTTTCAATCTGTTCTCAAAAAAAAAAATGAAAACTAAATATTAGTGTTTAAGCGAAATTTCATCATATTATGAAAAAATGATAGGCTATGCTTACAATTTTTCCGTACACCCCCCTCGTTTTCTCGTTGGGGATGTAATAAGATCCGTCTTCTTTCTTCTTTGATCTAGCTCGAATCCAATCTAAGCTGCGATCATCACTTAAGGCCTTTTGGGACTTTATGCCAATCACTAATATTTATATCCACATGAATACGGACCAAAGACCCTATATAAGAATTGAAGTTCTTCTTATGGGGTCCGATTGGCCTATTGTGTTCATCAAATTCAATCGCACTTACTTCATCCCCCTTCCTCTTCATGTTTTTGTAACTAGTTGGTCCTCTAGTCTTTTTTTTTTTACTGATACACTGATCATCAGATGAACTGCAAGAATCAGCCATGACTTTCACGAGATTGTGCACGTATCTGCGTATATAACAAAATAAAAATATATAAACATTCATTAGTAAGCGAATAGTAACAATGAATAGAGCATATATGAACAATATTAAAAAGTTCTAAGTAAGAAAGTAAACGATCTTACACAATTATATTGCCTCACGAACGACGGTCAATCCACAATCCTTCTTCATGATCCTCACGCATATAATTTATTTCAAGATTATCTTCCCTTGTAATTGCATCTGGTTGTATACCAATAGAAAATGGAGGAGTTTTGTCGAAATGATCATACTCTTCTTCATCCACCACATCATCAATGCCAACAATATGTCTTTTTCCCTGAAGTACAACTGACCACTTAGTATTTGCTGGGTCAAGAACATAAAATATCTGTTTCGCTTGTGATGCCAGTATGAATGGCTCTTCAAAATAACCCAACCGATCAAAATCCACCAAAGTGAAGCCTAATTCATCCACCCGAACACCCCGTCTATTATCAACCCATTTACATCGAAATAGAGGAAACTTGAACTCCCTGTAATCAAGTTCCCAAATATCATCAATTACTCCATAGTAAGACATTACGGAAAAATCTCTTGACATTGCTACTTGAGTCACTCCACTATTTTGCATCGTGCTCTTATCATCTTGAAGTTTTCTATAAAATATATACCCATTAATGTCATATGCTTCATAAGACCTCACAAGCATGCCAGGGCCGTAAGCTAACCACTTTACAATTTCAGAAATGTTATTCGACATTTGTGATAATTCTTGCAGCACTTTATCTTTGAACCATTCTGCAAATGAGCGATTATGTTCATTAGTCACCCACCTCTCACCTTTTGAAGGATTCTGCTGCCTTAAAATGGACATGTGCTCGTCCAAATATGGATGAACCTCGGTAAGGTGTTGCAAGACAAGGAGGTGTGCTTTGTCTCGCAATTCAACACCAGGCACAATTGTTTTGCATCCAATCGTACCTTTACCTTTCAGTCTTCCCTCGTGACGAGATTTAGGAATACCAATAAAATCAATATCATCTAGGTAATCAGTACAAAATTCAATCACCTCCTCGACAGCATAACCTTCAATGATACTGCCTTCAGGTCGAAATCGATTTCTCACATATCCTTTTAATATGCCCATGTATCTCTCAAATGGATACATATACCTCAAGAACACCGGACCTCAAATCTTAATTTCTCTCACCAAGTGAACAAGTAAGTGCACCATAATGTCAAAAAATGATGGAGGAAAATACATTTCAAATTGACATAGAGTGATAACAATATCGGCCTGCAAATCATCCAGCTCATCCGGATCAACAACTTTACTACAAATTGCATTAAAAAAGAAGCAAAGTTTTATAATGACATTTCTAACATATTTTGGGAGTATGCCACGAATTGCAACTGGTAACAAGTGTTGCATTAAGACATGACAGTCATGAAACTTCATACCAACCAATTTCAAATCCTTCATCGACACAAGACTTTTGATGTTCGATGAGTATCCAGATGGAACCTTAACAGAATTTAGGCACTCACAAAAACTTGTTTTCTCCTTTCTAGACAAAGTGTAGCACGCTGGCGGTAAATAGGTACGCTTTTCCAACTCTTGCGGTGCTAACTTATCTCGTATCCCCATTTCTACCATGTCTTTTCTGACTTTGATACCATCTTTTGTCTTTCCTTGAATGTTTAATAATGTCCCGATGACACTATCACATACATTTTTCTCCACATGCATGACATCAAGACAATGCCTTACCTATAAGTGTTCCCAGTAAGGTAGATCCAAAAATATGGATCTCTTCTTCCAAAGACTCTTCTGAGGAGGTTTAAAAGGTTTTTCAAACATAACATCAATATTGTTGAGATTGCTGGTAAGTCGTAACCAAGCTTTAGTGGAAAAAGAAATGTGTGAATTGAGAGTCACCCCTAGAATTGCATTTCGGGAGAGAAAAGAAATAATATGGGGGGGATGAATGTCACGAGAGGGTAAGGAATGAAATTGACCACTAAGGGTGGATAGTATTATTTTGAAATTTATCCTTCCTACAATGTTTCTTTGAACCTTAGTAATAATAGGAAGTGACTATGCACACACACACCGATCAAACATGAGATAAGCTCAACTTCTTTTTGTAGTATTATTTTTGAAAACATAATTGTGAATTAATCATGCAATTTTACACTCAAGAAAGAATTTACAAGTTATCTAGCATTGTTAATCATTCATTCATTTGCTTTTTGTGTTATTAGATATTCTTGCTCGAGACGAGCAAGAGTTTAAGTTTTGGGGTATTTGTTAAGTGCATTTTTCTACACTTTTTATACCTTTAAATTAGCATATTTTGGAACATCTTGAGCAAATATCTACTAATTTATGCATATTTTGTGTTTAAATAGGTTAATATCCAAGTTTGAGGCCAAAAACCACAAAAGAAGTGCAAATTACGCTGAAATTGGAAGTTTGGGGACCATTTTGTCACTTCCGGGAAGTTTTGGACAAGCCGCGCAATTAACCGAGGGACCAAATTGTAAGATTTTAAAAGTTGAAGGGCCTAAAGTGCAATTTTAGAAGGACATATTTGAAAGAAATTTGAAAAGTTGGGGACTAAATTGCTCAAGATTAAAATATGGAGGACTTAATGACAATTACGGAAGGGACTTAGCTGTAAGACCATCCTCCAAACGAGCCACGTGAATGCGTGGCTCGAACCAAGTCGCGCACGCGACTTGGACCTCAAAACGAACCCAAGACAAAACCAGGCGCACAAAATTGAACAGCGCGATCGCGCGAGGTTTACCGCTCGCGATAAAAACCTCGCGCGATCGCGCGGTTATAAAAGTTAAAAAAAAAAAGAATTTCTTTTAGGGTCGGACCGGGTCAACCCGGCTGACCCCGATTCGGCCCAGAAATGCTGAAATACACGGATCCTTGCATTTTTTTGGGTTTTTGAATCATTTTGGAGATAGTATAAAGGGAAAAATACATAAATAAGGTATTTTAAAATACAAATTTCAAAAATAAGGTGAAACTTATATAATTTCAAAAATCAGGTCTCTAATTAGAATTAATTAATTAAATTAAAGAAAAAAATATTTTCATAAATATATATATTAAAGTCACAATGTTGCATAATTGCATAATTGCAGGTCACAAAAGACAAATATTTTAGGTTACAAATTTATTTTAAGTCACAAGTCAAGTTTTTTAAGGTCACGAACTTATTTTCAGGTCACAATTTTAATTTATTTTAGGTCACATCTTATAAATTATTAAGTCACAAATCATTTAAATGTCAGAATTAATCTTTTAGGTCACAAATCAAAAATTATTTCTAGGTCACAATCACAAATTACAAGATCACAAATTATCAAAATATCAAGTCAAAAAATGTAATTAGGTCGCAATTTGTTAAATTATTAGGTCACAATTCTTTTATATTTTAAACTTATTAGGTCACCTTCATCAATTACTGTTCAATATCAATCGTGACCAGCGGCGTCGGCGCCGGAACCACCGCCACACATAGATCCACCCCCAATCACCACCACACAGCCACCACAAACCGTTGCAATCAGAAAACAGCCACCGCCACCACCACCAAGACTCCACAGTCAGCATTCACCAGATCGCCATACTGCAACACACAAAGCCTCACCACCATCATCGCCGGACACCAATACACCACCTCATCCACCAGACTGCCACACCACAACCACCATCGCATCCACCAAACTGCCACACCACAACCACCACCACCGCATCACCACACCACTACACCACTGCCTCACCCACCACAGTAACACCACAGCACCACCCAACCAACATCAAAACCTGTTACCCAAACTACTAGATCTGACATTAAAGATCCATGTCTCCAGATCTGAGAATGTCTCCAACCATCCCCGGTGAAGTCGAGGTCGAGACTGTGCGCAGCAGCAACTGCTATTCCTAGAGATGTCGAAATCGAAACTGTGTCCAGCAACAATTATTATTCCTGGCGACGTCGAAATTGAAACCTCCTGCGCACGGTGAGTGAGTTCGCCAAAGAGAAGGTGGAGCGCGGTGAGTGGTTTACCAGAGAGGGTGGAGGCGCGGTGAGTGAATTTGCAGAGAGAGAGAGTGCGGGGGTGAGGGAAGAGAAGATGGAGGAAGAGAGAGAATGTGTTGAATTAGGAGAATTAGGGTTTGATATGTATATATGGAGATAGATGAATATGATTATTTTATTAATATTAATATTAATATTAAAATGTTTAATTAATACCTGAAATTTGAAATAATACAAGTTTGATCTTATTTATGAAGTTGATTTTTATAATGTAGGGGTAGGTGTAATTTCCACTAGTATAAATATGTTTCATCTCCATTCTATTAGGGTTAGGTCTTTTCTTGCCCCTTTTCATTTTCTCTGTATTTTTCTTGTGATTATTGCTCTTTAACTCTTGTTGTTTAATATTTTAAGTTAAGAAATTATTGTGCTTTACTTATTTTCTTTATTTCCAAGCTTGTTATTATTGTTGTTTTTACCATCTATCTATGAATCCATTGCATTTATGATACATTTATGGCATTATGAATTGAGTTGTTGAGAATATTAATGTATGATAGAGGAATTTAATTCAAAGTAGCAAAATACTTGAGCATTTATTCCAAACCTCTACTAAAAGGGGAAATTCCTTTATTACCTTATTTTTAATCTTTATTTAGTGTATTGTTGATATTTTTATGTGGTTTGTTAAATGATGTTGTTGTTGTTGTTTTATTATGGGTAAATGTTATTGTGTTGGAATGTTTGATTAGGTTAATTTTATTTAAGCATTTTAAGTAGTTTTTAGATTTTGAGTATTTATGTTTATGTGTTTATGATTATGAATGTTGTTTTAGGTTTTTATAACTTTTAAATGTTTGTTACTATTTTAAGTTGTAATTGGAATTTACTACACATGCTAGGTGATTTTATAATTTCTCATGTAATTTGGTTGATAAATTAACTACCACTAATTGATTTTTGAAAAGAAGAAATTAGTATAGTTATGAAAACTAAATTCACTTTGTGTTAAGTTATGTAAATTAATTTAATTATCAAGTTCATGTTTTCATTAAGTTATTTAGATTAATTAGTTTTATTCTAAGTTTTATGTTGATATGTATTTGCTTTAGTTAACTAGTTTTCATATTGCCATGGTTCTTATTTATGTCATTTAGTTAGTAATTCACCACCAAACCAAACCCTTTTGTTACTTGGATTTTCTTTTAAAATGAAATCAATTATTTTAGTTACAAATAAATCAATCCTCGTGGGTACGATAACCCAGACTTTTCTAGTCCACTTTACTACTTGAACGCAAATCGTGCACTTGCGGTATACGATTTTAGCGAACAGTGGACACTTCGGATACCTCCTTTGCAACCCCCAATTGCAAGTTAGCAAGTATTATTTTCTGTTTCCTCTCGACTTCGCTACCATGGCAAAGGGCAGGAGGGATCTTCTTAGACATAAGACCCTTTAGAGAGATCTTAGGAAAGTCCTTGGAACCTAGCAGAAAAGAAAGAAAGATGAGACTCGTCGAGACAGAAGTTATAAATACAATAAGAAAACTCTACTCACTCATGGCTCTCATAAGGCCGTGCTTGACAAAAAGTTTATTTTGTTGAATGACCTTTTGAAAAGTGTCTCGGAAGGCAAATAGGCGCCTCACCACTGATAAATCTGCGTTGGAGAGGAGATAGGCGAAAGTAGACCTGTCATAAGCCAACAAAGTAAGAAAATAAATTAAAAGCGATAAGAAAAAAATGGGAAGTAAATAACACACAACACTTGAAGAAGAGAAGCGAAAACAAGACTCATGAGAGGAGGAAAGAGTTTGGGGAACGGTGATTTCTGGAGTGGGGTCCACTGGTGAGCTTTGCCACTCCCCCGCAACCTAGAACCACTGGTTTCTCCAATTCTTTATAGAAGTAGGATGCCCAATGATAATAGGGGGGTAAGAGCCTCGGGGTTACAGGTAGTACCGGTCCTTAACAATCGACCTCACATCCTTATCCCTTCTAACAGATTTCTTTAGGGTGTATAAGGTATGGATGATATGCAATGAGATGGGATAGTCGGGGTTGACCTCTTGCCACACCAGCCAAGTGCCAACTGCCTGAGTCCAGAAGATCGGAGCTAACTGGTAAGGACACAGATTGTAACTCCTAAGCAGCACCCTAAAAAAAGGGTGTAGGGGCAGCCTCATCCCACAGGATAAAGCATCATAGCAAACCGTCACTTGGCCTGGGGGAGGAATTCAGGGTCAGCAAGAAGGTATGGGGTGCACCAATCGGACCCCTTCTGGTATCCTGAACTTCGCCGAAGCACTTTCCAAATCAACGCCTTGAATTTCTGAAGCAATTTCACTGCTTTCCCAGAACTCTGGGTTCAGATCAGGATCTACGTGATACCCTGATACTTTGTTCACAAGGTCCACCCAACCCTCGACCTGGGCTATTTCCCCCTCAGATAATCCTAATTCTTCCCTATGCGCCCTAAATGGAGCCCTAATATTCAAACCCAGGTCCTGATGACCAGAAGAAGAGCCCACTGCCTCTTCTCTTCTCAAATCTCTATCTCGCTTGCTTCGGAGTTCCAGCAAAGAGGCCTCCTCGTCGGATGATAGATTAGCCATGTAGGTCTGGTTCTTTTCTTCTTCACTGTCAGAATCATCCAAATTAATTATACTGACATATTTTTTATTCCTCCTCTTAATATGTTCCCTAAAGAAGCGAGAACTTAAAATCGATAAAGATAATGGGCATAAACCTCTGATAGGAATCGCCATTGCCAATAGTTCCTTTGAACCCGTTCCCCCAACTCTTTCCATTTTTTCTTAAGAATAGTCCAGACTTACCAAGAGGAAAACAAAAATGTAAAACGAAGTTTTCAAGCCAACATTCGAAGATTAGAAATAAAAAAGTTTCGCACATGCAGAGGAAAAGAAATTTACCTGCCGAAAATGAGCGTTCGAGGTTGTGTACTCGAAAGAAAAATCCAATGGAAAGTGTTGGACGGTTGAGAGGATTCCCTGGGTTAAAAATCCTTGAGAAGTGTTGAAAGACTTGCAAGAAAAGGGAGAATGATACGATTCTTCACAGAGGAGTTTTTATGAAAATTTTAAGAAAATGGTAAAGGAGAAAAGTTGGGATGAAGGAGGCTCTATAAGGAACCCAATAGTCCCAAACCCTTGGTCTTTGAGCAGCATGATTGATTTAGATAACCCACATATCTTGGGGGAAGGGTTAATTAAAGCGCCAACTGTAGAGGGAAGGGGAGAAACCATTTAACTACCAAAGTGTACTCCACGCACAGTAAGGTGCCCCCTCTCCTTCATATTTCTTGGAAACAGATGCCATCAATCTCCTTGCCATAAATGCGCCACCTAAAGGGCATGCTGACATATCCCAACATTCCTCTGGAAGGGAAAATAGGAATAGTAGGTCGAGGTTACCTTGAGTCTGCGCCTCGCTAAGAATTGCATCCCACCCGTAAGTGCGTAGCGCTATGCAATGATCCCCAGCCAATTGGTTGCGAATTAATTATAAAACAATGGAAATAACAAATTAGGATAAAACTACGATCCTGTGGCTGTTCACTTACAGAAAGTCCCCAGAACAAAACCATGACTATGGAAAATTCGATCATCCCATAAATGACCACATTGGATTTGAGGGACTAGTGTTTAAACCACATCCAAAATGAGGCCAATGGATCACCGGTAGTGGCCCAATAGAGGCCCAATGGGCCCTAGCCTATGGCCGGAACTTAGGGTTTTACTTTGGGTCGACTGCCAAGGTGGGACATCATATGAACCCTCTCTATCCGAACTGGTTTATAGCAAGACGAGGTGTCCTGTGGTAACACCTCCAAATAAGAGGTTGGTAACTCAAGACAAAAACTCAATATTTTATTCTCACTCCCTTTTCTCTCTTTTACACACTTACATTTCCCTCACCCAATCTGAATTTGCTTAAAATGAGTACAGACTTTGGCATCAGAGTGCAAACGGGAGCCACCTCAGCCCCCTTTGCAAGCTGATTGTTTGTCATAGTGCGCAGGAGATTCACGTATTTAAGAAAGAGGAGTTGAAACGTGTTGACCCAAGGTCCTACCAGATTTTTTGGTCAACAGCAGTGGTACTTAAATCTCTCCCCGTTCTTTCTAATTCTAAATATTCACTATGTAAACTTCTAATTAAATCTTTTTTTTTTTTTTTTTCGTGAAGTAGATGAGGCTCATAAACTGGCCTAATATTATTTTAATTATTGTGAAAATAATTGATATGACTAAAAGTATTTTTATTGAAGTATTGATATTTTTTACTAATTATGTTACAAGACTATATATGAAATAAGGTTTTGGTTTGATAAGTAAAATTTTTAGTTTCAAAGGGTAGAATAGGTAGTTCAAAGTTTGTTTGTATGTCTTTTGTAGGATTTGTTAGTATGTCTAGTATTTTTCTTAGAATATTTAAAAGATATATCTCCACGTGACTTTATATGTAATTTGAACATTTTTGTATCTTGGTTGCAAATTTGAGAATGTTCTAGTGAAGAGCATCATTCACTTTTGTGGATGCTCAACGGTAATTAATTAAGTGTTGGAAGTGGTTATTGAAGCTCAAGGCAAAAATAAAAAATAAAAAAATTCACTCAATTCTGCCCGACCTCTATCTTAACGTCTCCCGTGTCTCTTCTAGGGGCATTAGTTAAAACTCCAACGTCCATATCCAAAGGATAAAATGCACAAGCTTAGAAATGATTTATTTTACTTTTCCAATAAAAGAAACTCCTTTTTCTTTAGTTAAAACTTTCCAAGCTAGCTATGATATCAAATCTTGTCTCTGAAACCATTTAAGTCAAATATATATACAAATTTGTTTGTTTGAATTCTTTGAGAAGTCAAATTATACTCATCCATAAAATTCATTGAGGCTAGTCACCAAGATCCATGTGGAATAGCATCGTTGCTATATGGCAGGGAAAACTACATTTTAATTTTCAATTGAATTTGAAATTAAAAACAAAACCATGTTTATGTTATGCATCAACAAGGCAATTGATGACGGCAGCTAAAGTGAATTCTAAGAAACTTATAATTAATACTAGTGAAGGACTCGTACGTTGTACGAGTACCGATTCACGGTTGAGTTTTTTGGCATGATTATAGAAAAAAATTGAAGGAGATTTATTTCAAAGTCACTATATTTTATTCCCATTATAATAAAATTTGCCTTGTAATATTAATTACAAGCAATCTATTATATATAACAATAACGTCCAGCATATTTGCACATATTTATGTATCAGGTTGAAATGTAGGAAATGAACATTTTGGACTCTCTCTCTCTGCTCTTCAGGAACCTCCTATAGAATACTACTGTTATCAAATATATATATATAAAAAAATAATTAATATCACTTTATAAATATAAGCAAAATATAGGTTTAGACAGGACTTGTAGAAATCATGTAAGTCATACAGAAAATTGATGGATTGAAGCACGAAAAAGGCAAAATGATTTTTGAACAAATACAATAAAGAGCTCTAAAAAAATTTGAAGTACTGAAACATATTTAAAACTTAAGGTGTTAAATTTCAGGGAATTGTTTGATATCATGGACCTTTAAAAAAAAATGGGGACCTTTAAAACTATAATGACGTTCTGGCTATAGTAAAAGGTCCTAACACTTTTTTTAAAAAAAGAGAGGAAGTCAACATCATAGAGTGGCATGATGATACTTTTTTAAAACTTCACATTTTTTTTTTCTAATATATGAATCATGAGTCGACGTACAATTTAAGATGAATAAATCAGGTATTACTTTTGAGGCTGCGGCTTTTTCCTTCATAATGTTGTCAACATCCAAGCTCTAATGTACTAAACCGCCTGATCCCATACTGGTCAAAATCAAATGGAATGTTCATTATAGCAAATATAACCAAATATTATACATAAATTAGTTCTAGAATAAAGATGCATCGTAAAACTATAGACCGACCTTTAATCAGGTTTTGCTAGGTAGCTAGAGTGTAGGCTATATTTATTTTGTTATGAGGAGCTTAAAATCTCTTATCTTTATCAAACAAAAGGGGTTAAGTGAGCTTCTCAAGATACACAAGAATGCAAATGGCTGTCAACTGCGACACGAAAACAAAATAGAGATGAATCAAGGATAAATGAAAAGGTAGTTTCTCCTTAAAACATTGCGGAGTGAAGTCTAGAAGCATATTGTGCATTTTTACAGGTTTTGATTGTTAGGTTCCAAATAGTAAAAGATTAATCTAGACATATAAGGTACCACACAGAATATGTCCAAAGATGCAAGTCATCTTTTCCTCAATTTATTCTCAATTGGCGTCACCTCTACTTATTGGTTTATATCCTAATCCATTCTAGTATAACCCACTAACTTTAATACATTCAAGTTTTCTGCAATCATTTTGTAGTCATTTAATATTTTGCAGCCTAAACACCAAGTACCTCAATGCATAATTGGTTGAGTAACTATTCTAGCAAAGTTACCTTTTAACCAATTCTCTTCACAATTAAAATATACCTATTGGATTGGAAGTAAAGACAAATCAAAATAGACAGCATAAATATATAAAACTAATGCACTAAAAACAAGAAACAAGCACAAGTAGCCAGAATAGCACATTATGCATACTTTTGGATGCAATAGAAGTAAAATATTTGACCAAGGCTCTCAAGAGTTCTATCAGTTAATAATCACAAAGTGTAGAAACACAGAAAAGTAAGATGTTAGGTACTTGTGAGACAAACACTGAATTGGAAGCCTGCTCTAGACATATCACGTACAAATCTGGCATCAGTCTGTGTTTCTTGGTACGATCTAATGATCCCTTCTCAGATTTACCATTTAAATCTGTAAATAGCGACAAAAGGGGGAAAAAATAAAGTTAAAGCACTGACATGGAGAATTTATACGAATAGGAAAAAAATTGTAAATATACCAAGGAAAACAACAAGCTACCTTTTTCCTCCTAACCTAGCTCTTTTTAAGGCAGCAGAAAGAACGCTACACAAGAAAAATGAACCTCAAAACTTAGATGACAATGTACTTTCTTATTATTTCAAAGTGGAATGCATAAGAAATATAGACGGAAAACAACCAACTTGAGTTGATTTTGTGTTGCTGAAGCATGATTTTATATCATACTATTCAACAACACTAATGAAGACTAAGCTTAAAGATACATTAAAAATTGGCTCATTTCAACTCCCAAGAGAAAATACCCATAGAAACCAAAACTGACCCAGTCAACAATTGAAGCTTATTTACAACATCGTAAGTACTTATAATGAGCCAAATCGCAGGTAAAATGATCACCTAGTTCAATCATATGAATACACAAAATATCTATAAAAGAATGGCAGTAGTTCACTTCGTTGTTCTTGCAATTTGGTTTTTCGTCATATATATATATACACACACACACACACACATATATATACATCAAATATACACCATACACAAATAGAAAACAAAATTATATCCACTTTTCCTTATATTTTCTAGAGCAGAAGCATTGTTACCATCAGCTGCTTTCCCCAAGTTGTCAAATATAAAACAAACTATCAGACCCAAATGAAGGATCGAGCAACCAAAGGTTCAACATTATATGTTTATATACACCAAAAAAGTGGAGAAGCAAGACAAAAAAAAAATTAGGTTTTACAGTACCGCCTGTTCTATATTCTAAGCACACTCAACCTTTTCTCTGTTGCTGAATCACCTTTGTTTTCAGTGTCAAGTTTCTCGGGTGGGTCATCAGAATCGCTATCTCCCGAAGCCGAAAAATTAGAATTATTGTGCCATGTATCATGAGAACGTAGTATAGATGGCATATCCTTTCCTCTAGCTATGCTTAAGGAAAAAAACTATAAAAAACAGAAAACTAATTTGATGCAATCGACTAGGACAAAACATTAAAAAAAATAAAAATAAAAATCAACAAATCTCTTATTTTACTTGGTCAATTGAATTTAAAAACAAATCATTTATCCCTTTATTCCACTTTTTTCTCTTCTCCTCCCAGCAAGGGTGCTCGGATGTCTGAAAGTAGAGACATAATGTGAAAGGAGGACCGACAACAAATGGTAAGAATGAAAAGTACATGTACATGCATTAATCTTTTTAATAGTATAATAACTGATTTCCATCATCACCTGATTTATTTCTTCTTCTTAAAATGACACTCTTCTACCTACCTAGTTTATTTTTTCTTCTTGAATTTGATCTTGCAAAGTTGTTCCAGTTGGAGGGTCAAGTTTAACACCCTATAAAAAAGTCATTCCAGAAAGACTGATTGGCAATTGAGGAATAAAAAAATATTATAAACAAGTTATCCTTGTACGGTGCATAATGCTAATGACGTAAGGTCAAAAGAATTAGATGGAAATCAAGAATAGTAAACAAGCTAAAGAAGAAGAAAAAAATGAACTTTATACAACCTTGTATATCAAATCCTACATGCCATATTGCAATAAATGATTAGACAGTTGAAAAAATAATTATAAATATTGAGATTATTCCTTTTAACAATTCAAATGGCATAAACAACAAATTAAGTGATACAACATATACGACAATAAGAAACGAGGTATATGCTTTTGCAATTTACACAGTAAAAATGAGGAAACAAAATATTAAGGTAATCAAGGGTTAAAACTAACTGAAGATCCATTAATGAATGTAGAGCTGCCATTGCTGATTGATAAATTGAAAAAGTTGCAAATGCAACAACTTGCCAATAACAAAACCATAGATGCTAAAATCCCTATACAATTCCATCAAAATGGACACATTCAAACGTTCTCCTGTCGTCACAATAAGAGTAATGTAAACAAGAAAAAAAAAAAAAAAATTACAACCTCCTTCTTTGACAACTGTCCATAAGTAAACTGCATATACTTCTATTAAGAACTTCAAATTATTTAACTTCAAATCAAGTTTTTTACACATGGAGTCGAACAAAATGGATTAATAGTCACAACCTCTCAAAATGATTTAGACATAAGGAAATGCAGATATTATCACCACCTCAAATGGATACTGCTTTACAACAGATAAGTCAATCACTCCAAAATGATTAAAATGTGTACTTAAAATTAAATGAAAATTTGGTGTTATACATAGGAAAGGGTTGTACACATTTTTTTTTTAATGATGTTCAAAGTTTTTGTTGCTTTTTTTTTTAGATTTTGAGTTTTTAAGCTTTCTTATATTTTAGGAGTTTTGAGTATTTAGCAATGTTGTCAAACCTGACCCGGAAACCCGTGACCCGGCCCAAAAATCGGGCCGGGTCACATTAAAAACCTGGTTGGGTGAGGGTCAAACCAGGTCAATGAACCGGGTTGACCCGGGAAACCCGGCCGACCCGGGTTGTTATATATTTTTTATTTTTTAAATATTTTTTAAATATTAATTAATCCCCGGGTCGACCCCGAGCCGACTCCGGGTTGACCCTCCAACCCTTGATCCAGTCTCTCGGTCGAGTCGATGTCCAGTCCGGGTCTGAAAACATTGATATTTAGTAATGGTCCTCACACACAGACAAAGTTGCATCTTTTTTTATTGATAAATCTCAATGAATACATTTCTTTCTTTGAACTTTGTTTGAATTCATTAGTAATCTATGATCGGTCTTGAAATCTATTAGTCAAGAGCTTCCAGATCACACTGCTATTAACTATAAGTAATAAAGTTGAATAATGTAAATTTGCCTAACCTTTGCAAGTGTGTAGCATGTACTTTTTTTTCTTAATCTATTTGTGATTCCTACAAATTGAGCACTAATATCTATTTGTGACACAAGCTTCATGGGATTAACATGTAAAAATCATACAGAATCAGAATAAAAGTATGAAAATATGCACCCCAACAAGAATTTTCAGGTTCAAATTTAAAAAAAAAAAAAAAAAAAATCTTTTACAGGAAAAACAAAAGCAAGAAGAAATTAGAATGCCCACAAAACAAAAGGCGTAAATAAAGTCAAGAAAATAGTGAAAGAATAGAGAAATACATGATCTGGGTAAACCTTCTAGAACTCCTTTTGTGCACCATGGAGATGTCGCAATTGGCTTTCGAGAAGAGGTTTAGAAGCCCGTCCACAGCTTGGTGCTATTGATTATCAAGATTCTGATGTCCCATTTTCAAATCGAAATCGAGTTTTGGGGGGGGGGGGGAGGGGTTTGGGGGTTTCAGAAATAGTCGATGGAGAAATGGACAAACGTAAACGATGTCGGTTTGCTACCCACCTTTGATTCAGAGCTTCTCAACCTTTTTGGTACTAATCAATATAAGTAGAAAGATCCAAATTTGAATTGGAAATTTCGACTCACGGAATGAAAAGGAGGGCTAGTCACCACATTTAACTTGTGATGCGGCTGATGTGGTATGGTTGCATGTCTTTGACATTTATCGCACTTGCGTACGAAGTCGTGGGAGTCCTTTCGTATAGTAGGCCAAAAATATCCCTGTTTAAGGGCTTTCCGAGCCAGCGATAACGCTCCGACATGGTTGCCGCATACACCTTCATGGATTTCTTTCATTACATACCGCCCTTCCTCTGCCCCCACACATCTTAGCAAAGGGGAAGTGTAACTCAGTTTATAAAGCAGGTCATCCAGGAGTACGAAATTTGCAGCGTATCATTGCAACTTCCGAGCTGCCTCTGGCTCGTTTGGTATTGTCTGATGCCTCAGATACGCTATCAGGGGATTCATCCAGGATCCTTCCTCTTCTATCGACAAAATTTCCGGCCCTTGCTCAATAGAAGAAGTCAGCATGTGCTCAACTGGGATCAGATTATGGAGCTCCGAATCACTGCTGCTTGCCAATTTGGAAAAAGCATCGACGTTGGAATTCTCAGTTCTGGGAATGTGTTGTAACTCCATTTTTCCGAAGTGCACAGCCAAATCCCTTACTTTCTTCAAGTAAGCGACCATAGCTGGTTCTTTCGCAGAGAATTGTCCATTAAATTGACTCACAACGAGCTGCGAATCACTATTCGCCACTACGGACTCAATCTTTAAAGCTTTCGAAAGTCTTAGCCCGGCTAATAACGCCTCGTATTCAGCAACATTATTTGAGGCTTTAAAGTCAAAGCGGATCGCACTGTGCAGTTTGAATCCCTATGGGCTTATTAGCAATATACCCGCACCGGATCGTCCCTCAGCCGAGGACCCATCAACGAACAATTTTCACTCTCGGCTGTCATCCGTGTTATCAATCATCTCGACCTTCGGTGGATGTGTGAATTTGACTATGAAATCCGCTAGCGCTTGACCCTTTACAGTGGTCCGAGGCTCATAATTTAGGTCGAACTGGCTGATTTCAATCGCCCACTTCATTAGCCTCCTTGATAGATCTGGTTTTTGCAATACCTGTCTCATAGGAAAGTTTGTGAGCACACATATGGAGTGTGACTGAAAGTAGGGACGAAGTTTTCGAGAGGCTACGATCAATGAGAGAGCAAGTTTTTCCATGTCTGGGTAACGTGTCTCAGCATCCAGCATGGCTTTGCTCACATAATAGACCGGGAACTGATTCCCACCCTACTCTATGATCAATACCGAGCTAACCGCCTCTTTTGATACGGCCAAATACAAGTAGAGGGGTTCGCCAACCTTTGGTTTCGATAGTAATGGGGCTCGTCCCAAGAATGCTTTCAGATCGTCAAAGGCGCGTTTACATTCCGGCGTTCAATGAAACCGCTTCCCTCCCTTCAAGACCTTAAAGAATGGAAAGCATTTGTCAGTGGACTTGAACACGAACCGACTTAGGGCCGCGATTCTCCCCGTTAAGCTTTGCACTTCTTTTGGGTTCCGAAGTGATTGCATGTTTAACAAGGCATTGATTTTGTCGGGATTGGCTTCGATCCCTCTTTTATTCACCATGAATCCGAGGAATTTTCCCGATGCTACCCCAAAAGCGCACTTCGCTGGGTTGAGCTTTATTCGATATTTCCTCAAAACACCGAAGGCCTCTGACAAATGGCGGATATGATCCGCGGCAACCATGCTTTTGACCAGCATGTCATCAACATATACCTCCATGGTGTTCCCCAATTGTTCTGAAAACATGCGATTCACCAGCCTTTGGTAGGTAGCTCCAGCATTTTTCAAGCCAAATGGCATAGCTTTGTAACAATATAGTCCCCTATCTGTAATAAACGAGGTATGCTCCTCATCTGATTCATGCATGGGGATTTGATTGTACTCGGAGTAGGCGTCCATGAAGCTCAACATCTCATGCCCAGCGGTGGAGTCAACTAATTGATCAATCCGGGGTAATGGGAAACTGTCTTTGGGACATGCCTGGTTCAAGTTTGAGAAATCAATACATACCCTCAGTTTCCCATTGTGTTTTGGTACCAACACAGGGTTTGATACCCACTTCGGGTAGCGGGACTCTCTGATGAAGCCATTTTTCAATAGCTTCGTGACCTCGTCTTTCAAGGCCTCATACTTGTCAGAACTCATAGGTCTTCTTTTTTGCCTATGCCCAGGACTTCGGGGATCAAGTTGGAGTCTGTGACGGGCCTCTTTGGGATCGATCCCAATCATGTCACCATGCTTCCAAGCGAATACATCGAGGTTTTCAGGTAGGAAGCTCTTCAGTTGATTTTTGCATTCAATCGGTGAATCCAATCCGATCTGCAATTCCTTGATTGGATCAAGAGGATCTACACCGAAGCATTCTAACCTTTCATCCGGAGTGGGGCAGCTGCTCCCTGCCATTCGTGGGTCCAGATCTGCCAGATCTTCTTCTGGCGTCATTGAAACATCCTCAATTTCTGAGGGTCCACCCAGTCTTTCAGGGTCTGGAGCGGCTTCTACCATCGCCACATCGCTAATCATGTTCAAGCTTCGGTCCTGAAATTTTTGGATTGCGTTTGTGTAACATGCCCGTGATTCAGTTTGACTCCCCCTTATAGTGGCAACACCATGTTCCGTGGGGAATTTCATACAAATATATTTTGTATCCGTTGCAGCTCCTAAGTCAATGAGACCTGACCTCCCAATTGAACCATGATAGGAGGAGATTTTGTCAACAACCAAGAAATCCATAGGGATTCTGGAGAGAGTAGGTGCTTGCCCTAATTCAGTCATAAGGGTTATGGATCCTCTGGGGGTTATACTGTCCCCAGTGAATCCATATATTGGGTCCGGGACTGGAATGAGTTGAGTGCTGATCCCCATTTTATCGAAAGTTACCCCGTAAATCACATTTACCGAGGTACCATCGTCCACCATCATCCGTGACAACCCATTCCGAGCAACCACTACCCTGATCACCAATACATCATTATGTGGGAAGTGCACTCCAATGGCATCGTCTTAGGTGAATGTGATAGATTCTGTCCGAGGCATTCCAACAGGATGTGAGTGGATATGGTAATTCACGTTGGCGGGCTGCTTGGCCTCTCTGATATACCTCTTTTGGAAGTTGTTTGTGCTCCCACCTGGGTGGGGGCCTCCCAGTATTGTATCGATTTCACGGATAGGAAGGTCGGCTGTGGGCATAGGTTGCTCCTGTGTATCCTTAGCATGCGCCGAGGCAGTATCCTGGCCCTTGTTCCTATCTCTCTGAAGATTTTCAATCCTCTCTTTAGTTAAGTTCTTCCACGGAGCTCTCCTGTCAGCTCGGTTGAACTTCTGGCCACTGAATTTTTTAGTTCTCCCAGTGTCGGGGGAGAAATCACTTCCTCTTCTTCCCTGCGCCTTTTGGTCAGCTAACATGTGGATTTCCCTGCAATCTTCTGTTGCGTGACCGTAATATCTGTGGTAAGCGCAGTAAGCTCCAATCATGGGCCGTTTTCCGCTTCGGCTACTTTCCACCCTTCCTTGAGTCGTGGGAGGATTCTAGGATGGAGCATTGGAGTGCAAGTGGGGGATAGCCTCCGTGATTTCTGCTGCATAGCTAGACCCTGTCCCCTGAAACGGACGCGACGCTCTACCTCGGTTTCCGCCGATCCTATCCTTGTTTCCTCCTTTCTTGAGGTTTGTCTCATTGGAATACCCAAGATTGTATCTCCCTTGGGGTGGTTGTCTCTAGCCCTAGCCATTTCTTCCGATACAATCTCCTCTTTCATCAGGTCTACTAGAGCATTGTAATCACTTCGTTTCCTGCTTCGGACATCCCTCCAAAACATGCTCGTCATATCTAGCCCCCCTTTCAAAGCGAAAAAATCTCCGCCTCAGTGATATTTTCACAAATGTGCATCTCTTCAGTAAACCGAGCTAGGTAGCTTTTCAGAGATTCATCCCTTCCTTGCCTCAGATCCTGAAGGCGTTGGAGTGGGAGCTGGCCAGGCCTAGAGGAAACAAAGCCATTTTTAAAGGTCGTTTTCAGATCTCTCCAACTGTGGATTATACCATGAGGGAGCTTTTTGTACCATAGTATCGCACTTCCCTCAAGGGTTAAAGCAAAGACTTTGCATTTTAGTGCCGGGGTGGCTCCGGCTATTTCCATGCTGGTGCGGTAATTTAATAGGTGATCGTCAGGGTCACCTCGGCCAGAATATTTTGCTATTTCTGGCATTTCGAAGTCATGAGGCATGGGGCACCTACGGAGGCCCTCTGTGAAGAGACTTATTTCCTCTTCGTCATCCCGCTCGTATGAGGGTAGTTCACTGTTCTCATCGTGACCGGAATACATTGGATCATGGTATTGGTCATAGAGCGGCGGAGCGTACTCCTGTCTTTGTGTGGCAAAACGTGGCCATAGTTTGGCCTTTCGTGGGTCGGTAACTCGTTATGAGATTTTGTCCGAGCTGCTTCGGCTCTTCTTTCCTGCCTATTCCTAGGCTCATGTGTGGGGGCCAACCTTTCTGCCCTCGTACCATGTTGGTCCCTCTTCCTTTGACTCAACGACAATGCTTCTTTAGCGCGTCGCTCCCTCCTATTTCTAGGCTCTGCTGCATTGTGTCGACCTGGATCAGTTTGCCCCCGTCGCTTGCCCCTGAATAACCCTCCTATTCGGCTGAAGACACTGCCATATTTTCCGGGCGAAGCCTCCCTATGTCTAGCTGGGAGTGGGTTTTGCTCTTCATGTACTTCATGCTCCGGGGCTCCCTCGTAGAAGGGCTCGGATTCCACCTCGGCATATGCCTGTGGATCTTGATAATAGTACGAGGCAGTGGCCGCATCGGATGGTGTGTAACGTGGCTGTGGGTATTGCGGAGGCATCATGGGCTCATTCACAACATACCCTCTATCCATGTAGGCATTCATCGCAGCAGTCTGTTCTATCTGCTACTTCTGCATTTCTAGTATTTGGGCCGCCATGCGAGTCATTTCTAGCAACATGTGGAGATTACAGTGCCGGCGTGGTGGGTTAGGTTGTGCCACTCCCTCATTGGCGTTTTCATGAGGTCCTTGAGGAACCTCGTCCTCGTTGTGTTGGCCATTTCTTTCCCTACGAGGGTTAATATCACCATCGCTTTCGTTCATGTTTAGGAAAATTCCTTGGTCTTATCTTGTCTTTCAAAGATAAGTGGACTTCTATTTCAAAGCTCCCAGCCTTTTTCAATGTTGTTAAACTTATATTTCTAAGTTACATGCCTTCTTCAGGAGTGTTAAACTTATGTTTCAAAGTTTTAATCCTTTTTCAAGGGGTAAAAACTTATGTTTCAAAGTTTTAAGCCTTTTTCAAGGTGAACAAACTTATATTTCAAAGCTCTTTACCCTTTTTCAAGGTTACCAAACTTATATTTCAAAGCTCTTTACCCTTTTTCAAGGTTACCAGACTCATATTTCAAAACTCTTTACAGTTCTCCGCTCTTTTGCAAGACCCGCCCTTTTTCAGGACTTCCTTTCTACGTGTGGCTTTTCATCATGCATTTTCGTGGTTAGCAATATTGATTCCCACAGACGGCGCCAAAATGTTGACCACAAAATCCGGCTGGATCTTGAACCAACACGTCTCAGTTCCTCCCTCTTGAACACGTGGATCTCCTGCGCACTGTGACAAACAATCAGCTTGCAAAGGGGGCCGAGGTGGCCCCCATTTGCACTTCGATGCCAAAGTCAGCGGCCATGTTCAACAAATAAATTTTGAGTGCGGGAAATATAAATGCGTAAAAGAGAGAAAAGGGAGTGAGAGAAATATATATTTTTAAGAGTGAGAAAATGCTAACCCCTTTCTTGGAGGCAAGAGTGCTCTATTTATAGAATGAGTAATTCTCTTGGATTGTGACACATGTTATGCTTTACACTTGTCTTCACCCCAACTCTTGGAGGTGACAACCTTGCTTTTTGACCGTAATCATTGCTACATTTTGTAGGGAGTAGGCGCCTGTCACATCTTGGTAAATGCAGTATCACATCTCTGAATTCATGCCTTGTCTCATCCTTACATCCGAAGTGCTACCGTAAGCACCTCGGCAAAGCATGAAGCGCCTTGGTTAGGCACAAACCAGTTCGGCCGGAGGGGCTCCTGTGGGGGGTTTCTAAAACTTTGATCATGGGCTGAGGTCCAATGGACCCTCGTTGGGCCTTCACTGGCGGCCCAATGTGCCATATTTTGGGCGTGACTTCAACTGTATATATTTTACTTATATTTTCATTAATAATTTTTTATTTACATATAATTAAGTATGCATTTAATTATTTTCAATTATATGCATAACATTTAAAAATTAAAAATTATTAATCATGCGAAAGATCTCTTGAATTGAATTTCACGTTCGTGAATCACAAATCTTGAGGTCGATTTTCACTTTTGTGAATCGTGAATATTGCTTAATTTGTTACATTTATTTTTATCTATGACCGTATATATTTAATTTGTAACAATTACTTTATTTTATTTTATGTAAATTATAATATTTTGAGAGTTATTATTTCTATTCACGTTAGTCAAAAAATATTTGGACGAAATTTTTCATTTATTCTATACAACATATATTTGAAAAGATTGCATTATTTAATTTAAATTTGAGCAATTGTTTAAATATGTTTTGTCTATAGTAACTTTCGTGTATCACATGGGTGTGAACCACTACAAACTGTACAAACAATATATTATTTAAAGAGATTTTCCAAAATTGATGAGAATTGTAATTTATTTATATTTTGAGTATTAACAGTTTGTATTATTAATCAAAGTAAATTATGTTTTCAATTTTCTTTCTTATTTGTAATTATATTTACAGTAAAATCATATCATATTTTTCTTCCGTGCAACACAAGGATGTGATACTAGTACTAATTATGTTTCAATAGTTGCCCAGTCAATTTCCAGTCAATTAAATACTGAATTATGCACCTCATCATCTTGTGGTTTATCGAGCCAAACCATAAACGTGCTTAAGGAGATTTTTCTCTCAAACTTCTTTTCAAATAGCTGTTAAACATGTTTTTCCCAATTTATCTGTCATTAGTTGTTGAATAAAATAAAATAAATTGCCTGTCATTAATTTAATAAATAAAATAAAAAGAAGACGCACCTTCAAACAAACTTATTTAATAAACGAAGCCTATGCTTGATCAAAGATTTTTATTTATAAATAAGGAATTGTTATTAACTAAAGAGAAAAAGAGACAATAATAGAGACGTCAATAAACTTGTATTGTATTTTATTATGAACTAGAACCTCATATATATGTATGGCAGAACAGAGATTCATAAAGTAATAAGGTTTAAGGTTAAAGGGGTCATCATTCACAATATAATATAATATTTACGGCACTCCTCGTTGAATGATATATTACAAAAGAGTAATTGACGCAAAACGTTCTTACCTTTGGACTCTCTTGCAGAATTCATTCATACCTTTGATTTTTTGGCAATTTTATCCCCACCTTCACCTTTTTTAGAAATACACGTCTCTTCCGTTAAAAATTATGTTAATTGACGAACAAATCATCAATTGACCATTTTGATGAAAGGCAAAAGAGTCTTTTTACATTATTTAATTTAGGGTAATTGGCGCAAAACGTCCCTACCTTGGACTCTCTTGCAAAATTCATCCCTACATTTGATTTTTTGGCAATTTCATCATCACCTTTTTTGGAAATATACGTCCCTAACATTAAAAATCCCGTTAATTGACCAACAAATCATTTATTGACCATTTTGATGAAGGGCAAAAGAGTCTTTTTACATTATTTAATTTAAAACTTTATAACAGGAATAAAAAATAAAATAAAATGGTGAAATCGCCTCCCGCAATGGAAACTTTGTGCCGGTGATGTCGAAGAAGATGCCTGAAACTCTGGGCTTTGAAGGGTTTCCAGAAGGCCATTAGTTTCTATTCCGAGATCTTCCAAAATCGGATTTATAAAGGCTTCTTGATCCCCAATTATAAGATTCTTTGCATCGAAACACAGACGGGTGCTAACGTTTTCGCTTTGAAAGAGATTGGGGTGGAGGATTCGACAGAGATTTTCAAGAAAGCATTCGAGCTTATAGTAATTTCAGGTCAGGGTTTTAAGCAACCATTCAAGAGTAGTACTTTCGATTTTGTGTTTTCTGGAAATGGTGCGATTAGAGATATGGAGATATCGAACAAAGTATTAACTATGGGATTGAAAATCTCAGTGTTGATTTGGTGGTCAAATGCTCAGTTTCGCGAGAATTGATCCATAAAGTAGAGTCTCTAATAGAGGAAGAACCAAAGAATTAAATAATGTAAAAATGCTCTTTTGCCCTTCATCAAAATGGTCAATGGATGATTTGTTGGTGAATTAATGAGATTTTTAATGGTAGGGACGTGTATTTCCAAAAAAGGTGAAAGTGATGATGAAACTACCAAGAAATCAAAGGTAGGGATGAATTTTGCAAGAGAGTCTAAAGGTAGGGACTTTTTGCGCCAATTACCCTAAATTAAATAATGTAAAAAAACTCTTTTGCCCTTCATCAAAATGTTCAATTGATGATTTGGTGGCCAATTAACAGAATTTTTAACGACACGGACATGTATTTTCAAAAAAGGTGAAGATGAGAATGAAATTTTCAAGAAATCAAAGGTGTGGATGAATTTCGCAACAAAGTCCAAAGGGAGGGACGCTTTGCGCCAATTACCCATTACAAAATATCAATCTTGTTAAAACTTTGTTTGGTCCGTTAAAACTTTTATTTTATAAAACCCAGTGGGATAAAAATATCAAACAAAAAAAAAAAAGAGTACAATTGTCTTGGAGTATTGAGATAAATGCTGCCTCGTTAGAACCTCCCCAAGATAACCCAATGAGACAAAATATTGACTAAGAAAAAAAAGTATAGCTACTATCCCTAATTTTGATCAGTACCGTAAACCATTGAGTCACTGCATCCCATTCTTGAGAACCAATTTCTTGAATGTAGATTTTGTCACTTTAGACTAATTTTTTGAACGTTGATATCATCGATCTTCTAAATTTTTTATGTATTTAAGAGCATCTCCAATAGATTCTCTATATTTAAAGAGCATATTCTACATGATAGAAAATATATTTAAATTGGAAGAGTAAATTTTTCAACAAGTTCCAACAAACTCTATTTATTATTTCTTCATAAAAATATTTGTTGTCTTTCTTTATTCTTAGTTCATATTTATTTTTTAATAGTGAATGACCAACTATATCAAATATGTAATAAAGAAAGCTAATGTAAGAATATTGAAAATTAAAACATTTTGAATGCATTTAGTAATAGTGAGTTGGTTTAGCTCTTCAAATTTGAAGAGTCAAATACATTCTCTAAATTAAAATGTTAAAGTAGAGAGCCTATTGAAGTGAAATTTTAGGGGTTGATTCTCCAAAATAAAGAAAATCTCAAGTTAACAAAGCTTATTGAAGATGCTCTAATACTAATTATGTTTCAATAGTTGTCCGGTCAATTTCCAGTCAACTAAATATTGAATTATGCACCTCATCATCTTGTAGTTTATTGAGCCAATAAACTTATATTGTATTTTATTATGAACTAGAACCTCATATAAATGTACGGCAGAGCAGAGATACATAAAGTAATAATGTTTAAGGTTAAAGGGGTCATCATTCACTATATAATATAATATTTACAACACTCCCCCTTAAATGATATATTACAAAATATCAATCTCGTTAAAACTTTGTTTGGCCCGTTAAAACTTTTATTTGATAAAAACCCAATGGGATGAAAATATCAAATGAAGAAAAAAGAGTACAGTTGTCATGGAGTATTGAGATAAATGCTGCCTCATTACAACCTCTCCGAGATAACCCAATGAGACAAAGCATTGACTAAGAAAAAAGAATATAGCTACTATCCCTAATGTTCATCAGTACTGTAAACCATTGAGTCACTGCATCCCATTCTTGAGAACCAATTTCTTGAATGTAGATTTTGTCACTTTAGACTAATTTATTAAACATATATATCACCGATCTTCTAAAGCATTTATGTATTAAAGCATTTCATCATCAATACGTCATAACAGCCACCTCTTTAAAAACCTTACTAGGAAAATCATGCGGCATAAAACCTCAGCTAAGGGAAAAAAAGGGGTAATGCGCATTAGCTCCCCATCATGATAACATTACAATTATATTGATATTGAATATATTCAACTGTTAATTAGTGCAATATCGAATCTGTTCACTAAGCATATATAAATGACACACATCTCATATTCTCTATTCTTCAAATATAAACTCAATTCTTTCTTTGAAATTGAAGAACTATATTATATTTCCAATAACTTGAACATGCTGCGATTAGCTATGTTCTATAATCAATATTTATCAATGCATTTATTGAAATTCTCAAATCTGGAAATGACTTATTCATTTTTGTGAACAATTAACTTATTCGTTTAAGTGAATAATTAACCATGAATTTACATTTTGAAAATCAACTGCCACGATTCTCATATATTATTTACAATAATGGTGCATCAAAATTTCAACACTTTGTCATATAGAGTCATTTGAATCATTCTTCACGTAATCTAATCTCATGACCAATAACATTCCATTACAAAGTGATTTTATTCTAGACATATTAAATACTCAGATTACAAAATATCTCTATACTTTGATCAAACCAGTTTCTTAAAAATTTGAACTAAATATTTTAGACATTTATTCCTTCAAGGATTATATTATATACTTCAAGCATTGTATATGCTTCACAATACAATTTTCAAATTACTACCACAAAATATAGTCGTGAAATAACGACTTGATAAGTTTGGTGACAATTCAAAAATTTTTAAAAGCTTAATAAACCAGATAATGATTTTATAAGTTTGACAACTACACGTACAATTTATTTTATTTTTTTTAGAAAAATAAAAATTAATGGCTAATAAGTTACCTCTGTTTGGTAGAAAAATGTTTATAAATGGACACGTGACAACATCTCATTAGTTCTTTATTTTATTTTATTTTTAAAAAGTCAACAATTTCGATTCGTGAAAAATTCTCACATACCATTTTTGACTGTTTAAAAAAATTGGACCAACAAAATATTGATACTTCACTATTTGTAAATAAAATTGATAAACAACTGATTATATACGGTTTACAAAATAGGGGCTTAATTATTTTATAAGTTTGATGAATATTCATTTTTTTTAATTAATTTAACGGTCAATAGAAAACATTGTGTAAAGTTCAATTAGATAGTAATGATGTTATTGTAGATCTTCTATATCAAAAAAATGCAGATCTATATCGAAATTCGATAAAAACGAAAAGAAGACAAGCACAATTATTTCACAATATAATAATTCCAAATTTATTTAAATATAACTATTAACAAATATCTAATAATTTACCTTATATGTAAAATTGTATTTGTAGTAGGATATTATTTACTAATCTTTTATTTTAGGTTTAACTCTTTTTCTTGTAGAACAAGTTTGGGTCCTAGGGTTGATGTATATATCTTGTAATATGCTTCATTATTGATTGAATCAATATAAACAAGAGAATTATTTTTCTCTAAATATATTTATTTTCTTCCACAAACTTTTACATGATATTAGAGCTTCAATTCTAAGCAACAATGTCTGGCATGAACAATGATGAAAAAATTATAGAAGCAATAATTTCCCAATCGGATACCATGCATGGAGCTACAGCAATCCGATCATCCTGGCTTAATTCTTATTTCTAAACCACTAGATGGAAACAACTATGGAAAATGGAGTAGGGCTACAAAAATTTCCGTAATTGCCAAGAATAAATTGGCTTCATTGATGGCAAGATCGAAACAACAGAAGCAGAAGATGAAAAGTATTTGATATGGGAACGAAGTAATCACATGGTGCTCTCCTGGATACTCAATTCGGTACATCCAGATATTCTTAAAAGTATCATATACTTTGAGTCTGCCACAGAAGTATGGAATGACTTACGAGAGCGATTTTCTCAAGGTAATAATGCGCGAATATTTCAGATTCTCAAGGAAATTGCTGACCATTGACAAGGAAATCAATCCCTATCAACTTATTACACCAAATTAAAGTCATTATGGGATGAATTGGGTTCTTACCATGACCCAATTGGATGCACTTGTGGAAATCTTAAAACATTGGCAGAAAGAGATGAGAAGGAGAAGGTCTCATGCAATTCTTGATGGGGTTGAATGATTCTTATTCCACGGTTCGTGGAAACATATTAATGATGAACCCATTCCTGGACACCAAAAGAGTTCACGCTATATTGATTCAACATGAAAGACAAGTTGAGGTTACAGCAGATCGTGAAGGGCAACATTCAATCAATTGGTAGAAGTCGAACAATTCGGGATCGAAAAGGCGACAATCGGCTAGACTGGTCTACCGATCCATTTTTCCGGTCGACTGGATCTGCAGTAACTGGGAGACAGAAACAGTGCACTCACTGTTGTATGATTGGACATAATATTGGTACCTGTTATTTTATTCATGATTTTCCTCCAGGGCACAAGTTTCATGGGATGGACGTGAAGCCACAAAACAAACGATTCACGAACACTGCTACTGCTTCCACGTTTAACCCAAAGGAAGGAAAAACACTCACAACCAAGGAGTATAAGCAGATCATGGGACTTTCTAAACAATAATATGGGTAATGATAGGTCTTTTGTTAATGCCTCAGGTATCAATCCTTTTACTACCTTTTTGAGTGATTCATGGATTATGATAGCGGGGCCACTGACCATGTGATAAAGGATGGGATCATTGAGAATAAATCCATGTTAAATTAAAAAAATTGTGCAATTACCGAATGGGGGCATGCTCTTATTAAGTCCATTGGTGCAGTTAAATTGGGAAATAATATGGCTGTTGATAACGTGCTTCATGTTCCAAACTTCAAAGTTAATCTGTTATCTATCAATAAACTTACTAGAGAATCAAATTACTATGTCAATCATGCTCTATCTACCCAAGACGGGTCTCTTATGATCAAATCTAGCACTCGACACCCTATATCAAGGTACGTGTCATATGACAATCTTTCTTCTGCTCATCGTGCTTTTACATACAATATTTCTCATGTCATTGAGCTAACCACGTATAAGGCAGCATGTCAGGATCCCGAATGGGTAGCTGCTATGAATGATGAAATTCGTGCCTTGGAAGAAAACAATACTTGGTCACTTGTCTCACTTCCTCTAGGTCATCATCCTATTGGTTGTAAATGGGTGTTCAAAGTCAAATTTAATTTTGACTGTACATTTGAACGATAAAATGCACGGTTGATGGCAAAGGGGTTTACACAACGAGAAGTGATTGACTATAATGAAACTTTCGCTCTAGTTGCGAAGTTAAAGATAGTCCGATGTTTACTTGTTGTTGCCTCCATTCAAAACTGGACTCTTCATCAGATGGACGTACAGGATGCCTTCCTTCATGGTGATCTTGATGAAGAAGTATATATGACTCCCCCACCTGGATTTCGTCGACAGGGGGAGACACCACTTGTGTGTCGACTTCACAAATCTTTATATGGATTGAAACAAGCATCCCGCTCTTGGGATCAAAAATTTGTATCCGCTGTTATTCAACTTGAGTTCAAACACTCACATGAAGATTACTCACTCTTTACAAAGGTCAGTGGCGATTCATTTACAGATATTCTATTATATGTGGATGATATGATTATGAAATGGAAATGATAAAGAAGCAATTTATATTACAAAAAATGTTCCTTGCATCTCAATTCAAATTGAAAGATCTTGGCACATTAAAATACTTTCTTGGAGTAGAAATTGCTCGCTCAAAGTCAGGGATCTCAATAAATCAAAGGAAGTATACTCTTGATATTCTTAAAGAGGCCGAATTACTTGGAACAAAACCTGCATCATTTCTCATGGAACAATCATTGAAACTTAATTTGATTGATGGAAAATTGTTAAAAGATCCCACATATTATTGACGGTTGGTAAGGAAGCCCATTTATCTTACCATTACTAGACCGGAAATCTCATATTCGGTCAACACACTTAGTCAGTTCATCCAGGCACCTAGACAACTCATCTTGATGCAGTTCACTGATTGCTCCGATAATTGAAAGGGGAACCAGGACGAGGATTATATTTCTCATCAAAAGGGAAATTGCAGCTAGTGGGATTTTGTGATGCGGATTGGGCTGGAGATATCATTACATGACGATCACTTACGGGATATTGTATATTTCTGGGAAAGACACTTATATCATGGAAAATTAAGAAGCAGACAACCATATCCAAATCTTCGGCAGAAGTGGATTATAGAGCGATGGCTTTCATTAATTGTGAGCTTACGTGGTTGAGACAATTGCTGACAGACTTACGTGTAAGTCATCTACAAGTAGCAATACTATATTGTGATAATCAAGCAGCAATGCGTATTGCCGCTAATATAGTATATCATGAAAGGACAAAACACATTGAAATAGATTGTCATATTGTTCGTGAAAGAATTTTTAAAGGAGAAATCAAGACTGCCTGTGTTCCAAGCTGATTTGTTCACTAAAGCATTAGGTAAGGAGGCATTTCACCATTTCACTTACAAGTGGGGAACTTTTGACATACATGCTCCAACTTGAGGGGGAGTATTAACAAATATCTAATTTACCTTATTTGTAGAATTGTATTTGTTGTGGGATATTATTTATAATCTTTTATTTTAGGTATAACTCATTTTCTTGTGGAACAAGTTTGGGTCATAGGGTTGATATATATATATTTTGTAATATGCTTCATTATTGATTGAATCAATATACACAAGAGAATTATTTTTCTCTAAACATATTTTCTTCCACAAACTTTTACAATAACGCATAATATTTTTATTTAAAGTTGGCAACACTTCCACGATGTAGTCTCCCAGTACAGATCTAGATCTACATCTTATTTATATATTAAACCACTAGTACAAAATAGTAGGAAAAAAATGGGGAATACACTTCGATTTTTCAAAAAACCGATGTGTTAAAAAGGACGGTGGCATTTTCGTAATTTTTTTGGAATACGTGTAAGTTTTAAATAAGAACCGATGCCTAAAGTCGGACAGGTCGACTTTAGACTTTAGGCGTCGGTTCATCGATATGGCATGGTGAGAGTATGCTTCCCAGCACGAGCACTGGTGACGATGTTGGTGATCAGCAACAAAATAATTAAAGCAATATTTGTGAGAATGATTTGGAAAATGACGAGAATGATATGATAGACGAAATGATGCGTGATATACAAGTGGAATACATTGAAAAGCCTCATGTATGAGATAACTTGTTCAACGATTCTGAGAAGCCCTTGTTTTCTGGTTGTAATAAATTCACTAAATTGTTTGCTGTACTAAAATTGTATAACTTGAAAGCAAGCAATAGGTGGAGTGATAAGAGTTTCACGGCATTATTGGGACTGTTACGAGAGATGCTTCCGAAAGATAACGAACTTCCTAGTTCAATCTACGAGGCAAAGAAATTGTTGTGCCGATGGGTATGGAGATTGAGAGGATACATGCATGTCCAAATGATTGTATACTGTATCGAAATGATTACAAGGACTTGCGTCTATGTCCAAAGTGTGGGGCATCACGAAATAAGCGAAAGAAAGTGAATGATAATTGTGGTGATAAGAAAAGTCATCCGACAAAGGTGTTATGGTATTTACCTGTAATACCAAGATTTAAACGTTTGTTTATCAATGCAAACGATGCAAAGAACTTGCGGTGGCATGCCGATGGAAGAAAAGAAGATGGAAAACTAAGACACGTGGCTGATTCTCCTTAATGGAGGAATATTAACAGGTTGTTTCCCGAGTTTGGGGGCGAAGATAGAAATCTTAGGCTGGGACTATGTACAGATGGGATGAACCCACACGGTAATATGAGTAGTCGACATAGCACTTGTCCGGTTCTTTTGACGATTTACAATCTTCCTCCTTGGTTATGTATGAAGCGCAAGTATATCATGTTATCTTTGTTAATAACAGGGCCCAAACAACCGGGGAATGACATAGATGTTTATCTAGCCCCACTAATTGAAGATTTAAAACTGTTGTAGGATGAAGGCGTGTCTGTGTTTGATGCATATACTTAGATGAATTTCACCTTACGTGCTATGATATTTTGCACCGTAAATTATTTTCCAGCTTATGGTAACTTGTCGGGTTATACTAACAAAGGACCTAAAGAATGTCCCGTTTGTATAGAAGACATGATTGATCTTTGGTTGAAAAACTGCAAGAAAAATGTCTTTATGAGTCATAGAAGATTTCTCCCCACTGACCACCCTTATCGCAAGAAGAGAAAGCCATTCAATGGAAAAATCGAGGCTCGAACAGCTCGCTTACCATTAACAGGAGGTGAGGTATATGAACGAGTTAAAAATTTTGATGTTTCGTTTGGAAAAACTTTTAAGCCTCCTCAAAAGAGTCTTTCGAAGAAAATGTCCATATTCTGGGATCTACCTTATTGGAAACACTTATCTGTAAGGCATTGTCTTGATGTAATGCACGTGGAAAAAAATGTTTGTGATAGCATCATTGGGACATTGTTGAACATTCCAGGAAAGACGAAAGATGGTATTAAAGTCAGGAAGGACATGGTAGAAATGGGGATAAGGGATCAATTAACACCGCAAGAGTCGGAAAAGCGTACTTATTTACCCCCAGCTTGCTATACTTTGTCGAGAAAAGAGAAAACAAGTTTTTGTGAGTACCTGCATGCTATTAAGGTTCCATCTGGGTACTTATCAAACATTAAAAGTCTTGTGTCGATGAAGAACTTAAAATTGGTTGTCTTAATGCAGCAATTGTTACCAGTTGCAATTCGAGGCATTCTTCCAAAACATGTTAGACAAGTCATTATAAAACTTTGTTTTTTCTTCAATGCAATTTGCAGCAAAGTTGTTGACCCGGAGGCATTGGATGATTTGCAGGCCGATATTGTTATCACTCTATGTCAATTTGAAATGTATTTTCCGCCATTATTTTTTGACGTTATGGTGCACTTACTTGTTCACTTGGTGAGAGAAATTAAGATTTGTGGTCCAGTATTCTTGAGGTATATGTATCCATTTAAGAGATACATGGGTATATTGAAAGGATATGTGAGAAATCGATTTCGACCTGAAGGCAATATCATTGAAGGTTATGCTGCTGAGGAGGCTATTGAATTTTGTACTGATTACTTGGATGACGTTGAGACTATTGGTATTCCTAAATCTCGGCATGATGGAAGACTTGAAGGTAAAGGTACTATTGGATGCAAGTCAATCGTCCCCAATGTTGAATTGCGAGATAAAGCACACCTCCTTGTATTACAACACCTTCCTGAAGTTCATCCATATTTGGACTAGCATATGTCCATCATAAGGCAGCAGAATCCTTCAAAAGTTGAAAGGTGGGTAACTAATGAACACAATCATTCATTTGCAAAATGGTTCAAAGATAAAGTCATGAAAGAATTGTCACAAACGCCGAATACCATTGTTGAAATGGTAAAGTGGTTAGCTTACGGTCCTAGCACGATTGTGAGGTCATATGAAGCATATTACATTAATGGGTATACGTTTTACACTAAACGTCAAGATGATAAGAGTGCGGTGCAAAATAGTGGAGTGACACAAGTAGCACTATCAAGAGATTTTTCAAATGCTAAAGATACCATGCCAATAGATGCCTCGATGTCCTATTATGGTATCATTGAAGATATTTGGGAACTTGATTATAGGGAATTCAAGTTTCCTCTCTTCCAATGTAAATTGGTTGATAACCGACGGGGTGTTCGGGTGGATGAATTAGGATTCACTAAGGTGGATTTCGGACGGTTGGGTTATTTAGACGAGTCATTCATACTTGTATCACAAGCCAAACAGGTATTTTATGTTGTTGATCCTACCGATACTAAGTGGTTAGTCATCCTTCAAGGAAAGAGATGCATTGTTGGGATTGGTGATGTAGTAGATGAAGAAGATTATGATCACTTTGATGAAACTCCTCCATTTTTTATCGGTATACAAGGGAGTGCAACTTTAGGGGAAGATAACATTGAATCAAATTATATGCGTTGGGATCATGAAGAAAGATTATGGATTGACCGTCGTTCCTGATTATTAATTGTGTGAGTTTATTTACACAGTCTTTGCTTATAACTTTCTTTTATTTTTCATATATGCTCTATACATTGTTAATAATTTCATTTGTGATTTTGATAACAATAATTATATATATATATATATATATATATATATATATATACGTTGTTATATGTGCAGGTACGTTCACAGTGGTCTCAATATAATGGCAGAGTCTTCATCATCTTCAGATGATCATCGTACTACCAGCACAAAAGGGACTAGAGGGCCAACAATGTGCAAAAACATGAAGAAGGCCGGGGAAGTGAATGTCATCGATTTTGATGAAAAACATAGGCCAATCAGACCAGGTAAGGGGAACTTCAAACATTATGTCGGGTGTTTGGCCCGTATTCACGTTGACATAAACATCAGTGATTGACACAAGGTTGATCCCGGCCTTAAGGACATGATGTGGGAAGAAATAAAGGTACTATCACTTCATACATGGTTAATTGATGAGGTTTCGTAATTTTTTTCTATAATATCGCATATTATATTCGTCTTTCAGAGGGAGTTCAACATCCCCGATGACGCAGCCAAAAAAAGGGTGTTGAAGGTTGCGGGGATGCGATGGAAAGATTTCAAGACTCGGCTGGTTCATGATTATATTACACATCACCACCGGAAATATACATCTCCTACGCAGCTTTACGATTTTATAACTGAAGAGTAATGGGACTCGTTCAAGAAAGAACACCAGACTGAGAAATTTAAGGTATATCTATTTAAATGTACGCATGTGATTTATTGAGTTGAAAATTAAATACTTGATGTGACCTTTTTTCAGGAAAAAAGTAAGAAGGCCAGGGATGCTCAATTGCGAAATGAGCATCCACATTATATGGGCTCAGTTGGTTATGCGGGGATGAAGCCACAGTGGCTAGTCAGTGAGCCACTGTCTTCTAGTTCTTCATGCGACATGATTAGCTCATCAATTGTAAGTGAGGATCGAAGTTTAGATTGGATTCGAGCTAGATCTAAGAAGAAAGAAGATGGAAGTTATTACATTCCCAACGAGAAAACGAGGGGGTGTTTGATAAAATTGTAAGTATATCATGATTATTTTTTCATAATTTAAATTCAAATTTACTTAAATATATACTTATATTTATGTTTCATTTTTCTGTTAATAGGTTGAAAAAGCTGAGTAGTCCACGCAGGGGACATGTATGGCAAGTAGACATCATGATATTTTAAGTGAAGCCCTTGGTAAGCCGGATCACCCTGTTAGGGTGAGGGGGTATGGCGTCTATGTGACCACGAGGGATGTTTATAGCAGGCCTGATGATTACATTAGACGTTCGTGTGGGGTCGTCTCAGTAGATGATATTAAGGAGATGATCAGGTCAGAGATGGAGGATAGTATTGCCGAGCGGGTCAGGCATCAGACCATGTCAGAGATGCAGAGTAAATTCGATACTATGCAGAGGTAGTACCATAGTATGCAGACTAAATACGATGCTATCCTCCAGCACCTAGGCTTAAATGTTGAGGCTGAGGTGGACGTAACTCCACAGCTCCGACTAAAAACTCGCAGCAGTTGCCACTCCGTGGATCCAGATCCATTTCATGGACTTCAGGTATTTAATGTTAAGTTATTTAGAATTTTTTAACGTTATTTGTGTTATTTCAACTGGAAGTTGCTAACATATATGTTCAATGATGTTGTACAATAGAAGCCGACTCCTTGTCGTCTTTCCATAAGTCTTAATGGTGAGAAACAAATAGTAGCGAGTGGGATGGTTTATCCAGCCGTACCCGACACGGTGGTGCATCATCAACCTCTATGGCCTGATCATGCTAAGGTATTGATAAGTGTTATATTAACGTTTATTTGATGCACTTATATCCTTAAATAAGCAATAATGTGATTCTATTTAAGTATTATTAATGCATTTTATGTTTTATATTGCATAGGATCATAAAAGAAGAGAAAAGGATCAAAATGCACTCAAAACTGAAGTTTGGGGACTTTCATGCAAATAAAGTTACGGTCGTAAGAAAATAACGTTACGGCCGTGAAAGTGTCGTGAAGCAAAGTGAAATTAAGCAGAGACTTAGTTACGGCCGTAAAGGTACAGTTAAGGCCGTAACCATCTAAAAGAAAGAAATCAGCAGAGACTTAGTCACGGCCGTAAATGGATATGTCACGGCCGTAAATCTTCAAGTCAAGAATTTCCTTATTTCAATTCTTTCCATAATTTGGGATTTCTTGAGGCCAAAGCTAGGGCACGAAAATTGAAGTTATAAATAGGGAAGTTCATGACAAGAAAAGAGAGAGATTATTATTTTTAAAAGCCACCAATATCAAGGTTTGAAAAGAAGAAATCCGAGGCAAAATCAAGGTGAATCAAGACAATATTTTTGGGGAATTCTTCATGGCAATGCGTGGCTAGTCTTCTCAACCTAGTTCAAGGGGGACGTTGTGTTCATATTATTTTATTATTCATTCCTTAAACTCGTAACGTAGTTCTTGTTTCTAATGTTTTATTTATTGGATTTTTCATGAACATTAATTTCGTCAAGACAATTTATTAATTGATTAAGGCCTTGTATTTTAATTATTGTGTTGATGTTTGCTAATTTGGGTAATTGGATTCGTATTTGTCTTGTTATCCAAATCATAGTAGCAATTGGTAATTTTATATTTCCATATGAAAATCCAATCTAGATTAATCAATTCGAGCATATGAAATTGATAATTTAGTTCACCTAATTCTTCTTGTTTTCATATAGTTAATGAATTAAATCTAGGGAGCTTATTCTAGGTTGTTCATTCACTCTAAATTGATTGGAGAACTAATTCTAATTGATTATTATTAAGGAAGAATTGGATTAATTAGAGCTTTTTGATCATTCCGGGTGATAAATAAAACAAAAGAAATAGTACATGCGTTGCTTGGGGAATGACAATATTATGATAGGGCACAACCGAACCTGAGAACTAGGATTTCTTATTAATTGATTTTTATTCCAGCTATTTTACATCTTTATTTGATCATTTAGATTAATTGCAATTTTCAACTCAAAAACCCCCCTTATAATTCTAATTGACATGGCATTAAATTAGTTCCCGTTCCTCGTGGGATCGACCCTTGCTTCCACTGCTATATTCTTAGTAATAGTGAACAAGGAATTTAATTATTATTTTGGTGCATTACGACACGCATCAAATTTTTGGCGCCGTTGCCGGGGAACGGTTAATCAATTTTCTGTTTAATCAATTAGAATTTTATTTTCTGCATTTTTATTTGCTTATTTTTATTTTCGGTTTAAAAAAAAAAAAAAAAAAAAAAAAAAAAAAAAAATTGAAATTCCGAAATTTTTATTTATTTATCTATTTATTTATATGCATAAAACTCGATCCACTAATCCTGAATATTTTCTATTTGATCCAGAAATCGAGCGAACTTTTCAACAGCGAAGAAGGGAAGCACTAGAACAAATGGCAGCAAATAACCTCAACAACAGGACACTTAAACAATTGGCCACCCCAGATGTCGCTCAACAGCCACTCTGTATCACTTTTCCGACAGTGGAGGAGGGAAAAACTTTTGAACTCAAATCTGGACTCATTCACTTGTTGCCAACTTTTCGAGGACATGCTGGTGAAGACCCTTACAGGCATCTCAAGGAATTCCACGTGGTTTGTGACAGTATGAGACCCACTGGTATTACCGAGGAACAAATTAAAATGAGGGCCTTTCCATTCTCGTTAAAGGATGCCGCTACTGATTGGCTATACTGTTTACCATCCGGATCAGTCACCACCTGGAATGACATGAAGAGGCTATTTTTGGAAAAATATTTTCCTGCTTCTCGGGCTGGAACAATCCGGAAGGAAATTTGCGGGGTTCGTCAAAACAATGGTGAATCGCTGTATGAATATTGGGAGCGCTTCAAGAAGCTCATCTCGAGCTGCCCCCATCATCAAATCAGCGAACAACTACTAGTGCAATATTTCTACGAAGGACTGCTACCAATGGATAGAAGTATGACAGATGCCGCAAGTGGAGGTGCCTTAATGGACAAAACACCAGAACAGGCTCAGGCTTTGATTTCCAACATGGCTGAAAACACTCAGCAATTTAACCCAACCCGAGACATGCAAGTTCGCCGCGTGAACGAGGTAAGTAGTTCCAATATAGAAAGTCAACTGTTTGAACTAACAAATCTCGTTAAAAAACTTACTGTAGGAAGTGCACAACAAGTCAAAGCATGCGGGATATGTGCTAATTTCGGACATGCAACGGATGCGTGCCCAGTGCTCCAAGAGGAAAACAGTGAACAAGTGAACGCTGCTGGAGGCTTCCCATTTCAAAAACAACAATACAATCCGTACTCGAACACTTACAATCCTGGCTGGAGGGACCACCCGAACTTGAGCTACGGAAATAACAAACCTCCGGGTTTCGTCTCCAACAAGCCTCAAGGGAATTTTCAACAACATGGAAATTTCCATCCACAGGGACAATATCAGCAAAAGCCACAATCATCAGGTATGTCTCTCGAAGAAATGATGAAAACTTTGGCCACTAACACTCTACAATTTCAACAGGATGCCAAATCCAGCATTCAAAACCTGGAAAATCAAATGAGTCAAATGGCCACAGCTATCAATAGATTGGAAGCACAAACAGGAGGAAAATTGCCATCTCAACCCGAGGTGAATCCGAAGAATGTAAGTGCAATTACTCTTCGAAGTGGAAAAGAAATTGAGGCGCCACAATCAAAGCCAACCGCGAGTGAAGAGGAGGAGGTTGAAGAAAAAGAAGTCGAAAAGAAAAACAGCATTCCACGAAACTCTCAGGTAAAAACCGAACCTGTTGTGAATGCGAAACTAACTCCACCGCCTTTTCCAAGCAGGTTAGCGAAGGCGACTAAGGAAAGCAAGGAGAAGGAAATTCTGGAAATGTTCAGGAAAGTGGAAATCAACATTCCACTGTTGGATGCAATCAAGCAAGTGCCCCGTTACGCGAAGTTCTTAAAGGAGCTCTGCACCAACAAACGGAAGTTGATGGGAAATGAAATGGTAAGAATGGGGGAAAATGTGTCAGCACTCTTCTAAAGGAAACTGCCCCCAAAATGCAAGGACCCAGGTATGTTCACTATACCATGCCAAATAGGTAACACTAAGCTGGATCGTGCATTAATAGATTTAGGTGCATCTATAAATGTAATGCCTAGGTCTACCTACAATGCATTAAAACTTGCTAATATGACTGAAACAAATGTGATTGTTCAACTAGCCGACCGTTCAAATGCTTATCCGGATGGGGTAGTTGAAGATGTTTTAGTGCAAGTAGGGAACCTAGTATTTCCTGCAGACTTTTATGTCCTGGACATGAACGACGACCATTCTCCTAATTCCACCCCTATTTTGCTAGGAAGACCCTTTTTATGGACTTCTCAAACTACTATCGATGTTAGGAAGGGGGTATTAACTATGGAATTTGATGGGGAGGTGGTGCAATTTAACATTTATGATGCAATAAAACACCCGAATGATATTTATGCTGCATATTCTATTGACATAATTACCCCTACTGTGCAGAAAGTGTTTGAACTAAATTGCAGGGACGAACTAGAAACAGCTATTTCTGAATCATTGAGTCAAATTGATGACGATGATGTGGGGATGAGCAGGGAACTGCAAAATGAAATCATTGCACTTAACTCGTTGGAACCCGTGCCGCACAGGTACACTATTAAAACAATCCAATTGACAGACTATCCTAACAAATTGCTACCCTCTGTCTTGCAGGCACCCGTAGTGGAAATGAAAACCCTACCAGCCCATTTGAAGTATGCATTTCTTGGTGATGGAGAAACACTCCCGGTAATCATTTCCTCCAACCTCACCAAATTGGAAGAAGATAAGCTGGTTCGGGTTCTTCGGGAGCATAAAGAAGCAATTGGATGGACAATTGCAGATATCAAAGGAATCAGTCCATCGATCTGTATGCACCGGATATTGCTTGAGGAAGGAGCTCAACCATCCAGACAAGCTCAACGAAGACTCAATCCGGCAATGATGGACGTGGTGAAAAAGGAGATCTTAAAGCTGTTGGGAGCAGGAATGATTTACCCAATTTCAGACAGCAAATGGATCAGTCGAGTATGCATCGACTATAGGAAGGTAAATGCCGACACTCGAAAAGATCATTTTCCCCTTCCCTTTATCGATCAAATGTTAGAAAAATTAGCAGGTCATTCCCATTATTGTTTCTTAGATGGTTTTTCTGGTTATTTTCAAATTGCCATAACACCCGAGGATCAAGAAAAAACCACATTTACTTGTCCATTTGGCACTTATGCATATAGGCGCATGCCTTTTGGTTTGTGTAATGCTCCTGCGACGTTTCAACGTTGTATGATGAGCATTTTTTCTGAATACATAGGACAAATTATTGAAGTGTTCATGGACGACTTTAGTGTGTGGGGTGATTCATTCGATGCATGTCTAGATAATCTAACTTTGATTTTAAAACGATGCATTGACACTAACCTGGTCTTAAACTGGGAAAAATGTCATTTTATGGTAGATCAAGGGATAGTGTTGGGTCATATAGTGTCCATAAAAGGAATAGAGGTCGATAAGGCTAAGGTAGACCTCATATCTGCATTACATTACCCCGCAAATGTGCGGGATATACGATCTTTTCTTGGCCACGCAGGTTTTTATCGCAGGTTCATAAAAGACTTCTCAAAAATTGCATCCCCACTGTGCAATTTGTTGCAAAACGACGTGCCATTTGAGTTCAATGATCTGTGCAAAAAGGCCTATAACCAATTAAAGGAGCGGTTGACTACACCACCCATTATCCAACCACCTAACTGGGATCTTCCATTCGAAATAATGTGCGATGCCAGTGACTATGCCGTGGGGGCGGTTTTAGGACAACGGGTCGGGAGAGCAGCCCATGTGGTCTACTATGCTTCTCGAACATTGAATCAGGCCCAATCAAACTATACCACTACTGAAAAGGAACTTTTATCTGTGGTTTTTGCTTTAGAAAAATTTCGATCATATTTATTGGGTTCTAAAGTTATTATTTTTACAGATCATGCAGCTTTGAGGCACTTATTTGTGAAAAAGGATGCAAAACCGAGAATCATCCGATGGATACTCTTACTACAAGAGTTTGACTTGGAAATAAAGGATAAAGCAGGATCGGAAAATGTAGTGGCCGACCATCTTAGCAGGGTAGTGAGAGCCGAGGACGACCTACCCCTGCGTGAAGCTTTTCCGGACGAAAGCTTATTCGCGACTGAAGCGAACCTCCCATGGTATGCTGACCTAGTAAATTATATAACTTCTAAACTAATGCCAACCCATTTTTCGCAGGCAAAGAAGCATAAAATGAGGAGTGACGCCAAATACTACATTTGGGATGATCCATACTTGTGGAAGAGATGCCCCGATCAAATCATTCGGAGGTGCGTGCCCGGATCAGAACACAAATCAATCCTTACCTTCTGCCATTCCTACGCATGTGGGGGCCACTTTGGACCAAGAAGGACCGCACAAAAGGTATTGGATAGTGGTTTCTTTTGGCCTACCATATTCAAAGACGCTTACATATTCTGTAAGTCTTGCGACAATTGCCAAAGATCAGGTAATCTATCCCAACGAGATCAAATGCCCCAAAATCCCATAATTGTATGTGAAATTTTTGATGTTTGGGGCATTGACTTCATGGGTCCCTTTCCCCCGTCTTTTGGTTGCAATTACATTTTGTTAGCTGTTGATTATGTTTCCAAATGGGTGGAAGCCAAAGCCACCCGTACTAATGACTCTAAGGTTGTTGCAGATTTTGTAAAGGCTAACATTTTTAGCAGGTTCGGTATACCTCGGGCAATGATCAGTGACAGAGGAACACACTTTTGCAACCGCACCATTGAGGCACTACTAAAGAAATATGGTGTGTTGCACCGAGTATCCACCGCATATCACCCCCAAACCAGTGGGCAGGCAGAAATTTCAAATAGGGAGGTTAAGTCTGTACTCGAGAAAACAGTTCGGCCAGACCGCAAGGATTGGAGTATCAGACTGGAAGATGCATTATGGGCTTATAGAACCGCTTACAAGACGCCGATTGGTATGTCCCCATTCCGATTGGTGTTTGGGAAACCGTGCCACCTACCTGTGGAACTCGAGCACAAAGCTTACTGGGCTATTAAGCAATGCAACATGGACTGGGGAGTAGCGGGAGATCATAGGAAGCTTCAATTGCAAGAACTCGACGAGATCCGAAATGAAGCCTACGAGAATGCCATGATTTATAAAGATCGGACCAAAGCCTTCCATGATCAACGCATTTCTCGAAAAAGTTTTAGTGAGGGCCAGAAAGTTCTTTTGTTTCACTCTCGACTAAAGCTTCATCCAGGTAAGCTTCGCTCTCATTGGGTTGGACCTTTTGTCGTTATTAATGTTTCTTCCCATGGTGCAGTCGAGATCAAAAGCTTGAAAACTGATAAAACGTTCAAGGTTAATGGACACCGCCTCAAGCCCTACTATGAGGGGTTCCAAACTGAGAACTTGGAGGTGATTGCAATGGAAAACGCCAACAACGGGCAATAGTCTCGCACGGACTCCGTCGAGCCAACGACAGTAAACAAAGGCGCTGCTCGGGAGGCAACCCGAGAGGGGAGTTTCTTTATCTCCTCAACTTTTTATTTTCGTATTTTCATTTTAGTTTCTCTAGTCATTTCAAAAAAAATTAAAAAAAAAATATAATAAAAAAAAAAAAAAAAAAAAAAAAAAAAAACAAAAATAAATTCCCAAAAATATCAGAGACCACCTTACGGCCGTAAGACACACCTTTACGGCCGTAATTACTTTTTTGACAATTTTTTTTTCAGAGAGCGCATTACGGCCGTAATTCATTTCTTTACGGCCGTAATTGATTTTTTTTTCAAAGGTTTCAGAGGCCTGTTTACGGCCGTAAACCACCTCGTTACGGCCGTAAATCCGGCGGTTTCAGTTTTTTTTAAAAGACAGAATACAATACATGGCATCTTCCATTTCACCCATATCATTCCATTTTTACCTTACTCCTCTCCTCATCTCGCGCATCATCCTCCGATTCAAGATCACATTTTAAGGGTTTCTCCTTTCTATAACACATCACATCCTCTTCCTCTTCGTAAGAATTGAACGGTATGCCTCTTCTCCCCCTTTCTCTTTCTTCTTTGGCATGAGTTGTGTCTTTTTTTGCGTTGGGTTCTCGAATTTTCCCTTCTCATACTTTGATATGCTTTGTCGATTGTGTGATTGTGTTATGGGGCACTTTGATTTTACTTATTTCACTACCATGGCATCATTTCCAAATAGCAATCCATGTGTTCGATAATATGCCTAGGAGAGTTTGCCGTGTTTGTTGCCGTATAATTTCGACTCCAATCTCCCTATTGTGTTTGTTTAAGCGTATATTTGTAATGGTGGGAGTTCATTTGAAGGGGTTGAGTGATATGGAACCTTGTTGCATGCATAGTATAAATAGCTATTCCCTCATTGCTCTATATATATATATATATATATATATATATATATGTCTTAAGGGTTAGTCATGTTTTGGACTCCAACTTGTGGCTCCACGTTAGCCGAGGGTGTGACTCTACATCTTTGTTTTGGGTTGTCATAATGGAAATTGTCGCTTGGCTTTGACGATCATCGCTTCACCGTGTTTTTGCCGTGTGTCTTCTAGGAGATTTTGGTTAGACTTTGGCCCTTTTGCCCATTTTTATTCGTGTCTCTGCGGCTTCATCGGGTGATCGCTCCTCTTGATCCTTGCTTTACTTTTCAACATGGCTTATATATGTGCTTTTTGTTTCTTCATGCTGCTTTGTTTCTCGACTAATCTCCTCGCTTCTTTCACAGGATTTACTATGGCTCCACCGACAAAGAAAGGAAAGCAAGTGGCAGGGGAATCCTCGGCTGTGCCCCGCCAGGAAAAGACCCAGTCTAAGCTATGCATAAAGGAGCGGCTATTCCTCCCAGAAGACTTTCAGGAATGGAGGAGCGCTGACACCGTCATTGCCCCGCGACGATTTTGGGCCCGCTTCGTTGAATTCGGGTGGGTCAAATTCGTGAGTGATCTACCGTTTGGGAACCCCCCGCTGGTGTACAAATTCTACACCCAGTTCAACAAGGAAATTGGTGACGAGGGCTCCCTTGACTTTCACCACACTAGAGTTGCGGGAAAGAGAATCAAATTTGATAAGGATGTGGTGGAACACCACTTGGGAATAAATAGCACTGGGTCGGTCCCCATGTCGTCTAATGCGGGTATTTTCTTTCCGGACCAAGAGGTGCTCCATTGGGCTTTGAAGCCTGAACTCCATGACTCCCTGAATGTCATCCTTCCGCATTACAAGAATCGGGATCTACAGCGGGACGCCTGGTACCTGCACCAGTGGGGGTCGGGGAGTCTCTTCCCATCCACTAGCCTCACTACAGTATCTGTTCGCTACCTCCGGGTCTACTACGCCATCACCATGGGAATCAAGTTTGACTTGGGGCAGCACATCTTTGATACGATTTCCACTTACGCCAGCTTGATACCGCAGAAGCGAGGTCACGGAGATGATGAATCAGGGGACTCCGATGATGATCAGGGCGCCGGGGAGCCCGCAGCACGGGAAGCGCCACAACAGCCAAATGCTCCTACCCCTTTTGAGCTTCAGATGCTAGGCATGATGCAAGCTTTCCAAACCCAGCTGAATGCTATGCAAGAAGATCAGCAGCTTCTACTGGAGGAGCAGAGGGCCATTCGGGAACAGATTCGGCATTTGCAGAGAGCTCGAGACGATCTACCTCCACAATAGACCAAGGGAGTTCCTTCTTTTTTTTTTTTTTTTTTTTTTGGCCCTTTTATTGTTTTCCCTTTTTTTTTGTTGTCCTTTTCAATGAGGACATTGAATTGTCTAAGTGGGGGGGGGGATTAACTTGATTGTAAGCTTATCTAATTTATTTTCTCTCTGTAATCGAATCTGTTAATTTCATTTTGACCTTGTCATCTGCCTTTGCTAACTATCTATGCTATTTTGGTCCTCCTTTATTTACACTGGTTGGATAGGAAGCAACCCACTTATCATAATTTTTGAACCACCAACTCCTAAATTGCATAATTGGACATGAATTGAGCACGTAGAGATGAATTTTCCAATACTTTCCGAATAAGTTTGAAAATGGGGACAAATTGCCATATCTCTGCAACCTAGTAGATTCAAACCCAAATTTGATATAACTAATAATTACCCCGAGTAAAGAGATTCACCCCTTTGGCCACTAGATTTTTTGCATTTTTCAATTCGACCCTAAGACCGAGCAATGACCAAAACTCATAATTGGATGGGAGACACACATATGAACCATAATTTGTGAGCTTTTGAGCCTATGAGCTACTTTTACTCTTTATATAAAGCTCTTATTTTTTTTAATGTGTGTCCTGCATGGTTGATTTGTTCTTGGATATGCTTTTGTGTACATGCCGTAGTAGCTTCTTGGCTCGAGTGCAAAATATAGTAAAGGCACTAGGATGAACCAAATTTGGCCTTCTAAATAAGCCTACCATTGTACATTTACCAATAGAAGACCCTTTGAGCCTTAGCTTTTCTTTGGAATATTAATACCACACTACAAGCCACGAACACCCATTCTTTCATGTTATCCTTTTTCTTGAACCTATAGAGGACGGATTCACAAGCTTGTGTTGGTTGAGAAGTATGAGATGGATTAAGTTTCAAAGTGGAAATTCAATCTTGTGTCATTGGGGATTGTGGGGTGATTTGACCAAAAGAGAAAAAAATAAAATAAAAAAAAATAAAAATAAAAAATTGCAGTATATGTTTGAAAAAAAAAAAAAAAAAAAAAAAAAAAAAAAAAAAAAAAAAAAAAAAAAAAAAGAGAAAAAGAGAAGTTCAGGCCAGTTCTCAAATTACGAGGTCATGAACATTTGCTAGTATTGAAAATAAACACTCAAGCTGCACAAATGGAAGTCTAGTGTTAAATCAGTTGGATAGCAGGGAGATTATTAATTCATGTTGAAGAAGAAAGAAGGGAAGTTATAACTGAACCGATTCGGCTTGTGAAACTCCTTCTCGATTCAGCCTAAATGTTTCCCTTTTATCCCACCTGACCCGAAGCCCCGCTACAACCTAACAAAGACCTTTGCTTTGCACTTGTGTTATTGTTGGCTCCGGTTTTGACACTTGAGCAATCTGTGGTAACAAGTTTTTCATGCAGTGAGTTGAGCGTAAATTCTCACCTTTATATACACTTTGTGCGAAGAGAGATATCTGGTGAGAGTGTTGGCTCCCATTACATGTACTTATGAGTGATTTGAATTGCTTGGTCTATATTTTGTGCCCTTTTGATCTGAAACTGTGTATTGACTAAAATTTTTACCAAGAGATAAACCGCACTAATCTGTTGGCATTTACTTGAATTAGTCAAAACTTACATTTTTATGGGGAATTGATAAATTCAGAGAGAACTCACGAGAGGTGAAAGGATATAATCCACATTGGGGTATCAATTTTCATTTTTGTTCGGAGAATATTGGGTGATGCATCTCTTACACACACTAACACACTCCGATTATGCAATTTGATTTTCGTGCTAAAAAGAAGTGGGTTGTGACCTTGACTTTCCAGATTTAAAAGTCTAACATGTTCATTTGATTTCCGTGCTTTAGTTCTTTTCAATCATTATTCGAGGACGAACAATGGTTCAAGTGTGGGGGGATTTGATAAGTGTTATATTAACGTTTATTTGATGCACTTATATCCTTAAATAAGCAATAATGTGATTCTATTTAAGTATTATTAATGCATTTTATGTTTTATGTTGCATAGGATCATAAAAGAAGAGAAAAGGATCAAAATGCACTCAAAACTGAAGTTTGGGGACTTTCATGCAAATAAAGTTACGGCCGTAAGAAAATAACGTTACGGCCGTGAAAGTGTCGTGAAGCAAAGTGAAATTAAGCAGAGACTTAGTTACGGCCGTAAAGGTAAAGTTACGGCCGTAACCATCTAAAAGAAAGAAATCAGCAGAGACTTAGTCACGGCCGTAAATGGATATGTCACGGCCGTAAATCTTCAAGTCAAGAATTTCCTTATTTCAATTCTTTCCATAATTTGGGATTTCTTGAGGCCAAAGCTAGGGCACGAAAATTGAAGTTATAAATAGGGAAGTTCATGACAAGAAAAGAGAGAGATTATTATTTTTAAAAGCCACCAATATCAAGGTTTGAAAAGAAGAAATCCGAGGCAAAATCAAGGTGAATCAAGACAATATTTTTGGGGAATTCTTCATGGCAATGCGTGGCTAGTCTTCTCAACCTAGTTCAAGGGGGACGTTGTGTTCATATTATTTTATTATTCATTCCTTAAACTCGTAACGTAGTTCTTGTTTCTAATGTTTTATTTATTGGATTTTTCATGAACATTAATTTCGTCAAGACAATTTATTAATTGATTAAGGCCTTGTATTTTAATTATTGTGTTGATGTTTGCTAATTTGGGTAATTGGATTCGTATTTGTCTTGTTATCCAAATCATAGTAGCAATTGGTAATTTTATATTTCCATATGAAAATCCAATCTAGATTAATCAATTCGAGCATATGAAATTGATAATTTAGTTCACCTAATTCTTCTTGTTTTCATATAGTTAATGAATTAAATCTAGGGAGCTTATTCTAGGTTGTTCATTCACTCTAAATTGATTGGAGAACTAATTCTAATTGATTATTATTAAGGAAGAATTGGATTAATTAGAGCTTTTTGATCATTCCGGGTGATAAATAAAACAAAAGAAATAGTACATGCGTTGCTTGGGGAATGACAATATTATGATAGGGCACAACCGAACCTGAGAACTAGGATTTCTTATTAATTGATTTTTATTCCAGCTATTTTACATCTTTATTTGATCATTTAGATTAATTGCAATTTTCAACTCAAAAACCCCCCTTATAATTCTAATTGACATGGCATTAAATTAGTTCCCGTTCCTCGTGGGATCGACCCTTGCTTCCACTGCTATATTCTTAGTAATAGTGAACAAGGAATTTAATTATTATTTTGGTGCATTACGACACGCATCAGGTATCCATTGACCACATTGTCGATGGTGCAGAAGCGTTTTGTATTCCAGTGCCATCTTAATACCACACCACAGTGGGGGAAGCTATTGGAAGCTTCTTGCAATGACCCAAGGAGTTGGTGATTTTTGGAGAGGTCCAAACATTTAGTTATATGAAAGTTTTTTTCAATATTAATTTCTTTTAAATTTGTATAACAACTGAAGATGATAAAAATTATCTTGTTGCAGGAAGAGGCACCACAACAGGCAAAAAAATTGAACGAAGGAAAAACATCCCAGAGTTTTTGATGTGATCCAGGACCCTCGACAATCGGAGTTATAGCAGGCTTGGCGGGAAAATTTAAATATTCAAGCCAAAATAAGAATTCAGCAGGGTCGACGAGCTTTGAAGATCAAACCGTGTCGAAAAGAATCGAAAATTATGCAGAAGAGCTTTCGCGGCCGTAACCAACATATGTCACGGCCGTAACCTCCCCTCGGGTTAAAAGGCAGAATTTCAAGATTTTTGATTTACGACCGTAAATAAGGGATCACGACTGTAACCTTAAATAGAAACACACTTACGACCGTAAGTGTCATCTTTACGGCCGTAACTGCTTAACGGATCAGATTTTTCCAGATTTCGCATTATTTTATTTCCTTATCAGTTTTAGTTATTTTTAGTAGATTAGCGACTAGGGTTTTATTTTTCTTATTTATACGCTTTTTCCATTCATTGTAATTCAGACTTTGATGATTGAATAAAAAGAGATTGAATGTTTTTCAATTGTTTAATGTGTGGATTCACATTACAAACCCAAACTTATCAAGATTGATTATCTTGTGGCGTTCATCCAGAACTTATCAAATATTCGCGAGAGTATTTGTGGCGTTGAAAATCAGAGACTTATCAAGGAGATCGGGCAAATCCTTGTGGTGTTTCGAAAGTCGTGGTTCTTTATTCCGCATCGTCGAGCCATCGCGTCGTGAATATCGGGTCATGATTCATCCGTCCAACCACAACCTGAGTTCAAAACTTTTCGGCGTTTCTTCCGTGCTTAGAATCTCATCAGTTTTGAAATGTCAACCACACAGCGACCTGCGATTGTTGACGATGAGACGTTGCAACGTCTGGGTGATGACTGTAAAATGTTACACACTCTGGTCATTCAATTGCCTGTTGGTGATGACTTCTACCAGGTGCCTGTTGATGCCGCCATGTTCAATTTTTCATTGTAAGACTTCTGATAAAAAATTATAACTTCAATTTAAATCATTATTTTATTTCTATTTAGTGGCATTATTATTTTTTAGGTACCTCCATGAGTTGTGTCAGGAATACGGTATTGAATCGATTGGATTCATGTCTCCGACACACATTGCATCAGTTTCAGTAAGAACAAATGCAAATGGTGTTATAAATTACTTGGCCAGCACCACGAAGGCAATGAAAACTAAGAAATTCATTCTAGCACCATATTTTCAGGAGTAAGATCATTGATATTCTCTAATTTTTAACCTATTTTGAATGATATGATATTTAAAGTTGTATTTACATGTTCATAATACGTAGGAATAACTGGATGTTGCTAGTTATTTCTCCTGAGAAGAATACGGTGTACTTCTTAGATTCAGCTGCTACATCTAAGCGTGACTTGGATATCAAGCCGATATTGAACAAGCAAGTTAGGAAACTTTTCATGAAATAATTGTGGAGTTGTGGTGAAATTGATTGTGGAGTTTGAGTCATATTATTATTTTGTAGCTTGTTGATATAATTTATTGAAATTTTAGGGCTTTCAAAATGTATTGGACAGTTGGAGGTATGAGGACAAAATCCAATACAATGTGGAAAAACGTAAAAGTATGAAAACATGGATTTAAACTTTATTAAAAATCTTTGAATTATTTCTATATTTTATTTAGTTTGATTACTAATATTGTTAGTTTTCAATGTGAATATTTCAGTGTCCTCAACAACCTGGAGGGTCTGAGTGTGGCTACTACGTTATGAGAAATATGTATGAGATAGTCACAGAACATTTTCAACTTACTTCGTTAGAAAATGTATAAGTCATTGAAAATGAGAATTTTAATAATGACTTTATACTTTATGAAAAAATAACTAATCGTTCATTTTGATTGTTTGTAGGCATTTAAAGAATATTATTCAACGGAGGAAGTAATCGAGATTTAAAACTTATGGGCAAAATACTTCGTTCATAGGTTTGTGTAAATCGAAGCGTAATCAAACTTGCATTTACATATATATTTAATTTGTATCTTAAATTAACAATTTTGTAAGTATAATTGTTGTTAATTTAATTTTATTACGTATATGCCGATTATATATATATATTTGGTGATGCGCATGTTCAGGTTACCGCAGGCCATGTCCAGGTGACTACAGGCCACGATGTGCAGTGGCCTGGGTCATTGCAGGTCATGTTCAGGTCACGACATGCAGTGGCCTGGGTCATTGCAGGTCACGTCCAGGTCACTGCAGGTCACGACCTGCAGTGGCCTGGGTCATTGCAGATCACGTCCAGATCACTGCAGGCCACGACCTACAGTGGCCTGGGTCATTGCAGGCCACGACCTGCAGTGGCTTGGGTCATTGCAGGCTACGTCCAAGTCACTGCAAGCCACGACCTGCAGTGGCATGGTCATATAAAAAAAAAGTTTTGGGCGTAATTTAGAACCGACGCCCAAAATTAAATTTTTTTCTTGACTTTTAGAATCGACGCCCAAAAATGACTTTGGGCGTTGGTTTACAATCGACGCGTATTCCATTTTCCAACCGACGCGTATTCCTGTTTCTGTACTAGTGAACCCAAGTTTATTCAATTAAAGCCAGTTTAATATAGTCTCCAAACAGAGATCTACAATTTTATTAATTGTGAGAGAGAGAGAGATGTTGGAAATGAATGAAAATCAGTTTCAAATGATAAAACCAGCCATCAATTTCATCCGTTTTTCCCCATTTCTTCAGTTTTTTCAAATTATGATTAAATGGAAATTAAGCTGCAGTTTTTCAGAATTTAAATTTCAGCAGTTTCACAATTGAATGGATATAAAACTGCTTGATGATTTTAACCTATAAATAGTACCCATTCTCGGCTGGAAGGAAGACACAGACACCATAGAAAAACAAAAAGAATTTTCCTGCTTCCTCTTTTCAGCAGCCTATATCTTTTCTTTCTTCATTCCTTGCCAAAGGTCTTCGAGAGATAGACACACTAGTTCAACAGGCGGTGAGCGTAGTGCAATGTAAACCGAAAACCGATTGTATCCTGGGAATCGAACACCGATCAAAACCTCGTGTACCCCGGTGAGGCGGCGAATTCGATTTAAGGAAACCGTGTAAACACGGGTCTTCAGTTTGATTTATTTATTTGATTCTCTAAAATTTTTACCCAACAAGCTTAAATCGAATTCTTTCCCCTTTTCTTGAATTTTAGAGAATCAGATCTTTTTTTATGTTTACTGGCTAATTTTCCAGGTTATGTTTACTGTAAAACTGAGTTTCCCATTTCGGGGTTTTAAAGATCATGGATACTGTTTAAATATATTGCAGTAAGGTTGGAAAATGATAAGGGGTAGAAAACCAATTTTTATCAGCAACCTTTTTAAAACCATCAGCTTCTGTTCATATCTGCATAAATTCTGCACTTAGGTTGATAATCTGTGAAACTTACTGCAAGGTATACTGGGGCAGCGTCTTTTGAAAATAAATAAATAAAATTTGGTTTACAGTTTTTTTTGGTTTCGTTGTTTGGTTTTGTATGTATAAACTTTTACTATCTGCATGAATTTATGCCAAAGGTGGTTTACAGGAAGGTTTGCATTGTTTTACATGTATATATCTCTACATTGATTTCATGTGTCTACATGAGTCTCTCTAAAAGGTGGTTTGCATGAAGTTTTAAATCAATAATCATTTGTAATCATTGTTGAAATAATATTTATAGTGATTATATTACTGGTTCATGATTACTTCCATAATTTTCTAATTCATAATAATTGGCTAATGATTTGTCATTATTTTAAATTATTGCAAAACTTTTAATTATTTGACAAAAAAAAAGTCTAAGAATTTTTTTTCCCTGCGTGGTTTTGTTTTCTTGTATGCATGGTTTCCCTCTCACTCTATCTCTTTGCCAGATTATTTGTCTCTACATGATTTATCTCAAAAATGGTTTTGCATGGATTTTTCACCTCTTGCATGCATTTGTAATGATTTTTTAAATCATTTTATAATTACCTCATCATATTTGAAATGATTGCTACATTTACTTGTAATAATTATTCAAATCATTGGTTAATGATTGCTATAATTGTCTCAAATTTTTTTTTTTTTTTGATATAATTCACTGTAAAATATTGTTAAGTTGTTTATAATTTGACAAAACAATCTGTTCCTACAATTTTAAAGTTGCAGAATTTTTTTTTTAACGGATGAATAGATCTTGAATCTATTTACAGTTTACAAATTTATAGTTATTCTAAATTATTTATTGCTTGTTCTAAGGTTCAATGGCTTCTTATGGAAATGACGATGTGAACAACGGAAGCAATATTGTTGGTATCGGTGTACCAAATCCTACAATGACTGCGGTGAACCCTGTTGAGACCTCAACTGCCGTTCCTCCCGTGGATGGGACACTTGGTGGCGGTATTCCTCATGTTGGAGTGAACCCCACTTTTCCTACGGCTGCGGCCTCGGCCTCGGAAATTCAATTTGGCACAATACCTTTGCCAGTACCTAGGGCTGCGGCCTCGGTACCTTTTCCATCGTTTCTGGCTCAATTTCCTGCGAATCGACCGGACAAGTTTGCGGGGACTGATTTTAAGACATGGAAAAACAAGATGATTTTTTATCTTACAACTTTGGGCCTTGCACGTTTCCTCACCGAGGATGCCCCTGTCGTGGCTGAAAACGACACTGATTTGCATATGCGTGCGGCTTGGGATGCATGGAAAAGTGCTAATTTTCTGTGTCGCAACTATGTCCTGGATGGCCTACAGAATTCTCTGTATCACGTGTATGTGGTAAAGAAATCTGCTATGGAACTTTGGGAGTCCTTAGAAAAGAAGTACAAGACCGAGGATGCTGGGTCTAAGAAATTCTTAGCCAGTCGGTGCATGGACTTCAAAATTGTGGATTCACGTTCAGTGGTGAGCCAAGTGCAGGAGTACCAAGTGCTTTTGCAGGAAATGCATGCTGAGGGTTTGACTATGTCAGAATCCCTACAAGTGGCTACTGCTATTCACAAGCTACCTCCTCAGTGGAAGGCTTTCAAAAGCTATTTGCAGCATAAGCGGAAAGAGATGTCTTTCGAGGATTTAATTATCAAGCTGCGGATTGAGGAGGATAACAAATTGGTTGAACGTAAATCGGAGAATTCTTACTCTGAAAAGGCTAATGTACTGGAGCACGGCCAGAGTTCTGGTACCAAGAAAGGTCAATCTTTTAAAGCCAAGCAGGGTAATGGAAATCGAAATGATAAAAAGCAGGCCATGAAAGGGTCTCAATTGAAGCCTACCGGTGGGGTAGGAAAGAAGCCCAAGTTCCAGTTCAACGGAAAGTGCTTCAATTGTGATAAAGTTGGGCACCGATCAGCGGACTGCCGCCAGCCTCGGAGGGATAACAAGCAGCGTCCTCAAGCTAATATGGTTGGAAATGAGAGAGATCATCTCTCAGATGACATGTCTGACCTAAACCTTACAGCGGTGATTAGTGAGGTTAACTTGGTGGGATCTAACCCAAAGGAGTGGTGGCTGGACACTGGGGCCACTTGCCATGTCTGCTCCAACAGGAGCATGTTCACTACTTTTGCACCAGTTACAAATGGTGAAAAATTGTTCATGGGAAACTCCGCAACATCTGAAGTGCTGGGTAAAGGCAAGGTGATCCTGAAGATGACCTCTGGTAGAGAGCTTACTCTGACCAATGTGCTGTATGTGCTAGAGATTCGCAAGAATCTGGTTTCTGGGTCTCTTCTGAGCAAGAATGGTTTCCGCATGGTCATTGAAGCCGACAAGCTAGTGATTACCAAGATAGGAGTTTATGTTGGGAAAGGCTATATGACTGATGGCCTATTTAAATTAAATGTAATTGCTGTAACCCCAACTGTTATGAATAATGAGAAAACTCCTTCTGTTTACTTGCTTTAGTCTCCTAATCTGTGGCATGGTAGATTAGGTCACGTAAATTATAATGCAATTCGTAGGCTAAGCAAGCTAAACTACTTTCCTAGGTTTCAAATTGATTCGAATCACAAATGTGAAACTTGCGTTGAGGAAAAGCTTACAAGGTCTTCATTTCATAGTATTGAAAGAAGTACCGAGCCGTTGGGACTAGTCCACAGTGATGTGTGTGACTTGAAATTTGTCCAAAAAAGAGGCGGGGATAAGTATTTTATTACTTTTTTCGACGATAGCACGAGATACTGTTATGTGTACTTGCTTAAAAGCAAAGACGAAGCTATCGAAAAATTCATTCTTTATAAGAATGAAGTTGAAAATAAACTTAGCAAGAAAATAAAGGTACTTCGAAGTGATCGTGGTGGTGAATATGAATCACCATTTGGTGAATTTTGTGCCAAACATGGAATAATTCACCAAACCACTGCACCTTATTCACCTCAGCAGAACGGAATCCCTTAGCGTAAGAATCGAACATTAAAAGAAATGATGAATGCTATGTTGATTAGTTCTGGATTACCACAGAACATGTGGGGAGAAGCTATTCTTTCTGCGAATTACATTTTGAATAAAGTGTTAAGAAAGAATATGGATAAGACTCCGTATGAACTTTGGACAGGTCGAACACCTTCGTATAAATACTTACGAATGTGGGGGTGTCTTGCGAAGGTCGCAGTGCCTCCTCCCAAGAAGGTCAATGTAACGCCCCGGTTTCCGCGGGGATCCCGGGACGCCACTTCGTCCTTTAAAATTTACTTTATTGCGGAAATAATTAAAAAAATTCAAACATCATATTTATTATTTGAAACCTTTGAAACAACATTTTTGCGAAAAATAATTATATTTTTGTAAACATCACAATCATTATTTAAAAACTAAAGCGGAAACTAAATTTTATAAAGTTTGACCCAAAAGGTCAACAATTCGGATATTGAAATAATTTGAAAATAAACTTGGAACAAACATGAAATAGATGAATTTCAATTTTAAATAAAACATTTCTAAAATCTCAATAATTGCCACCATCGCAAGCCTGGCCGCCGACTCCGTCATCTGCAAAATTTGTTTTAGAAAACGTGAGTATTTCAAAGAAATACTCAGTAAACTCGCGCATAATAATCATTTAACATTATAAATTAAAACACATAATCATGATATTCAAGTTCTCAGGTGTCTAACGATCACCAGTATTCTCATGAACATACAAGTTCAAGTCTCATGCATTTAAGCAAGTAAATTCTCGTAACATAGTCTCATGCTCAGAAAGCAAGTAATTCTCATGAACATAAAGTTCAAGTTCTAATGAACACAATCATACATGCTAAACTTATAATCCAAATAATTATTGAATGCGCACTTTTGAAAAATGTAAAAATTGTAGATAAGAATCTACCTTAATTTCTCGAGTATTGAGCAAACTGGAAAATACTTCAAATTCTCTCGCGCCTCGTCTAGCATAACTTAAAATAATAAGTTTAATTTAATACTTTAAAAATGATTTAAATGACTTTGAGCTTTAGGGACTGAAATGATTATTTTAAAACTTGGAGGACTAAAATGAGTACTTTGAAAGTTGAGGGACTAAAATGAATACTTTAAAAACTTGGGATTTATAAATATATATATATATCATTTTTAAATCAATATGAACAAAATTAAAAGACTTTAAAATATGTGGCTTAAATGATAACTTTTAAAATTTAGGCTAAAGATATATATCTTTTAAATCAATAAGGACTAAAATAAATAAATTTTAAAAATGTGGGCTAAACTTAAAACATTTTAAACATTTAAGGGCTGACTTAAAGAAAATCTAAAATTTCAGGGTTTAAATAATAACTTTTGAAATTTAAAGTAAGATTTAAAACATTTAAAACTGTAGGGACTGAAACAAAACTTTTTAAAACTTGTGGGACTAAAGTATAACTTTCAAATTAAAATATATAAACAAAATATATACATATATATCATTAGATCTTATATCTCTCTCTCTCTCAACCTCGGCGACGCAGCGGCGGAAAGGTGACCCGCCCGCGATGCACGTCGTCAGGCGGCGACCCGGCGGTGATACCGCCGTCGAAGGGCAACGGTGCGGTCGGGAGTGTGGGTGAGGCAGGAGTTTAGCTTTTTGATAGGATATTTGTGTGGTGCAAATTCACGGCCAAACCGCGGCTGCAAGGTCGCGATTATGGAGCTTCGCCGGCTAAAATCCAGCACTGAAGGTAGGTGATGGTCTACTGGTTTAATCTCCTTGGTTTATTTCTGTTCTTGGATGTTGATTGAGGGGATTTTAAAAATGGGCAGTGGTGGTCTATGGATGTGGCGGATTTGGGTGGTGGTTCGACGGTGACTGGATGGTTGAAATGGTGTTGGGGGTCTTTTATGGCTAACTGTTGGCTCAGTATTGGACGAAGGAGGTGGCGGCTGTGGTGGTGCTCAGTCGCGAAGTGAAGTGGATGATTACGGTGGATTGATTTTGTTGATGTGGTGGTTGCACGGTTTATACAGATTGGGTGTATGGAGGATTGTGTTCGGTTTGGTGGTGGTATGTGATGATGATGATATTGGTGGGGTTGCAGACGATGGTTAGGGTGGTTTCGACTATTGGCAGTGGTGATTCGTGTTGATTCGATTGTGGGTGGTTGGGCTATGGGTTGCAGGCGGCTGAGGATGCATTGCAGGTTCAGATGATGGTTCAATTGGTGATGAATTGGTGGTGTTCCAGTGGTTGGGTATCGATGTTTTCTTGAGGTTGGGTGGAGATGAATTTAGAGGTTGGCCGCGACTGTGGAGCCTTGGCAGTGGACTGGTGGTGATGTTTCGGAGGTGATGAAGTTTTCTGTGTGTGTGATTGTTGCATATTGGTTTTGGGGTCTCGGCTATGGCAGTAGTAACCCTTTGTGACTGTGAGGCTTGGTGGTGGGTTGATATTTCAGATCGGATTGGGAGTGATGGATGTGGTTGCCGTGAAGGAGGTATATATACTGTGTATTGATTGTCTTCAAAATGGTAAGCTAGAGTGGGGGGAAGAATTGAGGGAGCTGGGGAAGGAATTAAAGAATTGAAGAGTGATCATGGGGGAAGAAAAAAAAAAGGAAGTTGTAATTTGTGTGTGTGCTGGTCGTGAATGGTGAGGGAGATATACACGTGTTGTTGGGGCTCAATTTGGTAGGTTAGGGCAGCATATGATTTGGGGAAAGATTGAAGGGATTTAAAAAAATATGCATGGAAGGCATGAGGTGATGTGGGGATGATGACTGAAATTTTGGGATTGAGGTTATTTCATTCTTGGCTATGGTTCTGAATGTGGTTGTAAATGAGGCTTGGTGGATTCATAAATGGAGGTTTGTGGTGGAGGATTAGGTGGAAAATGAAATGGAAAGTGGTGTAAAGTATGGTGATTGATGATGATGAAATGGGTGGGAAAAGAAGAAAACGTGGGATGCAATTAGGTTGAATGGCTAATTGTGAGGGATTGGGTAGAGATAATGGGGAAAATGTACTTGAATATGAAAGTAGAAGTTGGGGAGGAAATTTTGGAATTAAAATGAATGTGAATTGGGGATAAAAATTTGAGAACGAATTTAAATTGGAGATAAAATATTTTGGATTTAAAATAATTTGAATTCCATAAATTGAAAATTGAATTTTAAAATAAATAATGGACTTGGACATAAAATCAAATAATTTGGATAATCTATTAAAAGTTGAAATCTGGACTTAAGAATAAATACTGAAAATGATTCACTTTAATTTAACTGAAATTTGATTAAGATGAATTTAAAATAAGATTTTACCTCGTTGGCTAGACTATCACGTTTTTAAAATAATTGGACAAGTTCGTAGCGACACATTTTTAAAATAATTATTTATTTAAATAAGTCATGGAAAATTCTCGGTCGCTACAGTCAAGATTGGACCTAAGACAGTTGACTGTGTGTTCATTGGTTATGCACAAAATAGTAGTGCATATAGGTTTCTTGTGCATTATTCGAATGTACCTGATATTCATCCGAACACGATCATGGAGTCTAGGAATGCACAATTCTTTGAGAATATATTTCCTTGTAAATCTCCTAAACAGTTAACTCCTATTAAACGGACTATCGAATCTTCTACTTCTGGCTGCAATAAAGATCCAGTTGAATAAGGTGAGGATGAGCCTAGACGGAGTAAAATGACCAAAACTTCTAAGACTTTTGGCCCTGACTTTCTCACATATTTGATGGAAAATGATCCTCAAAGCTATAAAGAAGCTATATCTTCTCCCGATGGTCATCTGTGGAAAGAAGCCATCAAAAGTGAAATAGATTCTATCCTACAGAATCATACCTGGAAATTGGTAGATCTTCCACCGGGCTGTAAGCCTTTAGGCTACAAGTGGAACTTCAAGAAGAAGATGAAAGCGGATGGATCCGTTGATAAATATAAAGCTCGGCTAGTAATCAAAGGTTATAAGCAAAAAGAAGACTTAGATTACTTTGATACTTATTCTCCTGTGAATAGAATAACTTCTATCCGGATGATAATTACTATTGCAGCCTTGCGAAATCTTGAAGTACATCAGATGGATGTAAAAACAGCTTTCCTAAATGGAGATTTGAATGAAGAAATCTACATGGAGCAACCAGAGGGGTTTTCGACTCCAGGTCAAGAAAGGAAAGTCTGTAGACTGGTTAAATCACTTTATGGGCTAAAGCAAGCGCCGAAGCAATGGCATGAGAAGTTTGATAATGCTATGCTTTCTAATGGTTTTAGAATCAACGAGTGCGACAAGTGTGTATATGTTAAGGATACTAATGATGGATATGTCATACTGTGTCTGTATGTCGATGACATGCTCATTGTTGGCAGCTCTGATAAGATTATCAAAGCCACTAAGAATATGTTAAACTCAAAGTTTGACATGAAAGATATGGGTCTCGCGGATGTCATTTTGGGAGTAAAAATTACTCGAACTCCGAATGGACTTGTGTTATCTCAATCTCATTATATTGATAAGATACTAGACAAGTTCAACAAGTCAGATACTACTGTGGCCAGGACTCCAGTGGATTTGAGTCTCCATTTATCCAAGAATACTGGTGACTGCGTGTCACAGTTAGAATATTCTCGGATAATAGGGAGTTTAATGTATTTAATGACTTGTACGAGACCGGACATAACATACTCAGTTAGTAGACTGAGTCGCTACATGAGTAACCCAGGTGCTATCCACTGGAAAGCTATTTTCAGGGTGTTACATTATTTGAGGTACACTCGTGATTTTAGACTGCATTATTCTAGATACCCTGCAGTAATAGAAAGGTATGCTGATACAAATTGGATATCAGATATGTCTGACTCCAAGTCTACTAGTGGATATGTCTTCACTCTTGGTGGTGCAGCTGTCTCTTGGAAATCGTCCAAACAAACTTGCATCAAAAGATCTACAATGGAATCAGAATTTATCGCGTTGGATAAAGCAGCTGAGGAAGCAGAGTGGCTTCGACAGTTTGTTGAGGATATTCCAAGATGGTCAAAGCCTGTGCCTGCAATTTGTGTTTATTGCGATAACCAATCAGCAATTGGCAGGGCACAGAGCAATATGTATAATGGTAAGTCTCGACATATTCGAAGATGACATAATACCATTCGACAACTACTCTCACAAGGTATTATCACTTTGGACTATGTGAAGTCAAAGGGTAATATTGCGGATCCGCTAACCAAAGGGTTGACTCGTGAGCTAGTTGTCAAAGCATCGAGGGGAATGGGCTTGCGGCCTATGACGTTGAAAGGTGTCTTGGTGGAAACCTAACCTAGCTGAATGGAGATCCCATGATCTAGGTTCAAAGGGACAACTAAACCATGTATATCTGTGTAAATCACTGAGAAGGTTATCCTTCTGCTCATTCCTATGGTGCTCACAGTGATTAAAAGATGTAGGTTAAGCTATGCTTTTAATGACTCTTAAGCGTGGTGGTGAAACGTTGAATTAAGAGGTCACCTATGTTAGTGTGAAGTGGGGCCGCTTCTATAAGGATTGGGAAGGCTACATCCTTGAACAAACACTTGCAGAACCAGGCGACGTGTTCATGGCCAAAACGAACAAAACTTTGAGAACTACGCTGTGTCTAGAATAATCCTGTGTGAGGTCTAATTTCTTGGTTTACACAAATGGCGAAACAGTTTAAGGCATCAGATCCACTGGTTTGCTAGTAATACCCGATAGGTTTCACAAGGGAAGGTTCAAAGCTAAACGCTATCTATCCTATGCAGGATTGATTCATCTTACTCTCTCTTTCTCTTTGAGACTTTGATTTCCGCATATTTTCATTCATGTGGGGGATTGTTGGAAATGAATGAAAATCAGTTTCAAATGATAAAAACCAGCCATCAATTTCATCCGTTTTTTCCCCATTTCTTCAGTTTTTTCAAATTATGATTAAATGGAAATTAAGCTGCAGTTTTTCAGAATTTAAATTTCAGCAGTTTCAAAATTGAATGGATATAAAATTGCTTGATGATTTTAACTTATAAATAGTACCCATTCTCGGCTGGAAGGAAGACACAGACACCATAGAAAAACAAAAAGAATTTTCCTGCTTCCTCTTTTCAGCAGCCTATATCTTTTCTTTCTTCATTCCTTGCCAAAGGTCTTCGAGAGATAGACACACTAGTTCGACAGGCGGTGAGCGTAGTGCAACATAAACCGACAACCGATTGTATCCTGGGAATCGAACACCGATCAAAACCTCGTGCACCCCGGTGAGGCGGCGAATTTGATTTAAGGAAACCGTGTAAACACGGGCCTTCGGTTTGATTTATTTATTTGATTCTCTAAAAATTTTACCCAACAAGAGAGAGAGAGATTGTAGAAAATAATGTAGGAAAAAATATTTAAATTTTACCACATCTACTAATTTCTAATCACATTCTCTATAATAATGAATAACATCATTTATTTATGAAATAGCTGCCAGTTATAATAGTCAGATTTCAATTCAATCAAGATAAGCATGTATATATATATATATATATATATAAAATGTATTACACCAATTAAACTATAAAGGAAATCATCCTATATATATATATGTATATATGTATGTATGTATTAATTGAAAGAAATAAATAAATTACATAAAGTGCCCAAGTGGTGAAAATGTGGAATTTATGTGCGAAATCGGTGGTTCGATTCACATTCTACGCGAATATTTAAATAATCTTTGATTGGGCTTTGGGCTTCTTTGATTTAAATAAATATTTTTATTATTTATTTTTTAATCATTTTCAAATTAATTAAATAAATCATTATTATTTCTGACGGTTGAGGCAGTTTCTTGTGTTTTAATTGTAGCCCTTGTTTGATTTTCATTAAAATTTTCTCTTTTTTCTACAGTATTCAATCTCAACCATCCATTGAAAGTTAAGCTCACAATATTTGACTTTTCAACCAAATTTCAACAATCTATTCTCCTAAAAATCGCTATTCATTTCAAAAATTCTCTAATACCACACAGTACTAATAATAAAATCCACAAAGTTTTATTTTTATTTTTTCAATTCTTGTGGAATTTATAGGTATATTCTTCACTATAAATACAAGTTTTTTTTTTTTTCAAATACAGAGAACAAAATTCCTCAAAAAATTTGTTTCTCCTTCTTCTTCTTCTTCTATTATTTTATACATTATTCTAGAGTAATCATAAGAGTTCTGAAAATCACTTGTAATTTCTGCGCATAGTGATTTGATCGTTGTATCCTGAGAGTAATTATCCAAAGACGTCGCAGTAATTTACGGGGGATAGTTTCACTTTAGGATATCGTGCTGTCACGAGTTTTGATCGATAAATTTTTCTTTTCTGCAATTTTATTATTCTAAAAAAATGTGCCTGCAACTAGTTTTCTCCAACAATCTAAAGTGAAATTGGTTATAATTAGTTGCCATGGTTGCAGTAGATGTTCTTCTGCCTAAATTATTCTAAAAAGCCTGATTTATTTAATGGGAAAATTTTTAAGAGATGGCAAATGAAATTACAATTTTATTTTACAACTCTTAAAGTTGTTGATGCCATTAAATTTGAAAAACCTATTGCTGCAATTAAAGATAATCCTACCAACGAGGAAACTGAAGTCTTAACTGCTTGGGAACATAAAGATTATATTTTTAGAAATTATATCTTGAATTGTTTGTCATTAGATTTACATGATATTTATTGGTGGTGTAAATCTACTAAATAATTATGGGATTCATTAGAAAAGAAGTATGCTATTGAAGATACTGGAAATAAAAAATTTGTTGTAAGAAAATCTATTGATTTTAAAATTGATGACATTAAAACTGTTGTTAGTCAAGTTGAAGAATTAAATATTATAATTCATGAGATTCTTGCTGAAGGATATAAAATCTGTGAGGGTTTTCAATTGTCTGCTATTATTCAAAAATTACCACCTACTTGGAAAGGGTATAAAAATAGTTTGAAGCATAAGAGAAAAGAAATGAAATTAGGGGATCTGATTGTCAAGATGAGGATTGAGGAAGACAATAGGATGACATAACGTAGAGAGAAACCAGACATGGGTGTCAAAGCTAATCTTATTGAGGGAAATTCTAGTGGTAAGAATTTTGTTGGAAATTCTTCAAAGACTCAGAACTTTAGAGATAAAAACAAGGGAAAGAAACTCATTGGGAAAAACAATCGATCTAAACCCCAATTCAAAATAAAACTATTGGTGATTGTTTTGTTTGTGGTAAAACGGGTCACTATGCAAAAGATTACAGAAATAGGAAAGGAAAAGTTGTGAAGAATCAGGCACACGCAGTAGAGGATGGAAACTTCTCTACTATGGTGACAGAAGTTAATCTAATAAACAACATGACAGACTGGTGGGTAGATTTTGGAACTACCAAGCATATTTGCTGCACGAGAGGTGCATTTTCTTCATTCACTCCTATTAGTGATGGAGAATGTATGTTCATGAAAAATGCTTCCTCCTCCAAAGTCGAGGGAAAAGGAACTGTGATGCTTAGATTTACTTCTGGCAACATACTTAGTTTGAAGGATGTTCTTTATGTACCTGATATTAGCAAAAATCTTGTGTCTAGTTTTATGCTAGTTAAAAAGGGGTTAAAGATTGTACTCCAAAGTGGTAAAGTTGCACTATCTAAAGGTGGTTCTTTTGTTGGGAAAGGGTATACTGATGAGAGTCAGTTTAAACTCAATGTTTCTGTGATTAATAATAAAGCATCTACTTCTTCTATTTACTTGGTGGATTTTTATGATATATGGGATGCTAGACTTGGACACGTTAATATGTCTTCTATTAAAAAATTGATGAGTCTGGGAAATATTCCAAAGATTGATAATTTTCCAAATACTAAATGTGAAGCATGTGTTGAATCTAAGTATGCTAGAAATGTATTTCCTAAAGTTGATAGAACTACTTCATTACTAAATTTAATACATTTTGATCTTTGTGATTTAAAAGGAAATGTTACTCATGGTTTATGATTTGTGATAGAGAAATAAGTGGCGACATATAATATTTGTCATTTGTACCTGATTAATTTGACAATTTGTAACCGAAAAATAAATTGTGACTTATAAATTTGTAATTGTGACTGAATAAGTCGTAACCTGTAAATTTTTAATTTGTGACCCAAAAATAAGTCGTAGCCAAATATTTGTGACTGAGAAATTAGTTATGAGCCATATTTGTGACCAAGGAATAAGCCGTGAGCTTTAATATTTGTGATTTGTGACCAAATAATAATTTGTGACCAAAAAAAATCATCGAACTTCATTTTTGTTTCCTTCAAAACACAAGCTTAACAATTATAAAAAAACTCGCAATTATTTGTATTTAACAAATAAAGTTATACTTCTATTTAAAAAATGAAATAGTTAAAATAATAATTGTAAAAATCTCACAATTATCATGATACATCAACCTAACAACATCGGAGATCAAAATATTTTACCGAAGATCTTATACCTTATAATCTTTACACACATATTAAAATTAGTAATGATTAAAAAATATTAATATCATTCTTGACCGTAATATTAGTATTTTTTAATATTATTAACTAAAGAGAAATCATAGTATCGATTCTTCAATATTAGCCTCTGTTCAGTAATTTTATCTATAAACATATTTACAAACAACTCATTTTCCAACCCACTTTTTATCTAAACATATTTTGTCAATATCACTTTTGAATCGCACATTCTACATCGAAAACAACAATATATTTTTGTTTGTATACAAAAACATAGCAATGAAACGGGCCTAATTTGTTAAAATGATTAATAATATTATATATAATATATAATTCATAAAAATCATTTATTTATTAAAGATAACAAATTATTTAATTATTAATAATCAAAACATAATTTGAATACTTATAGCTACACATATGATTTATCTATATCTATATCTATTATCTATTGTTACTTTACTACCTATAAAAGTCCTTTAAAGGGAGACACTTTTTTTTTATTGTTATATCTTTACAAATTTCATGAAATTCCCAATTCACCCTTTATTGTGAATAATGTACCAAAAGGCCATTAGTATTAGAAATGTAGCACCGAAGATGCAAAATATTATCTTAACTAATTGTATGTTTTCTAATGATTGTCCAGTGGGAAAAAAAGTAATGTGTTATTCTAGTAGAAACGGGTCACACTAGTACATAATACACGTCGGTTGTAGAGGCGATGTATATGGCATAGACGCGTAAAGTCACGCGTTGGTTGTAAAAACTGACGCCTAAAGTTTGACTTTAGGCATCGGTTATAATATTACAACCGAAGCCTAAAGTAAATTTTTTTTTTTTTTATTAACGTTAGGTGTCGGTTGTATTTTTTTTGGGGGGGGGGGGGAGCACCACATTTCTTTCATCTATTCCGCTGCAGATCAATAGAACTTCAATAATTCAAATATTGCAATATATCCATCTACTAACTAAAAATCAACAATACAAAATTAACATCCAAACTAAACTAATAAAAAATTCATTTAAACTAATTAGCAAATAATAAATTCAATCATACACTAACAAAATAAATCAATTAACTAGTTTAAATACCCATTCATATATACAAACAAATCTTGACACGTCCCGCCCCGAGTAACACTAATGGACCCGAAACGAGGCGTGCGCCGATGATGGATACCAACTAAAAGTAGGACCCACCATCAAGGCTACTAAAAACTGCAACTTTAGTTAACTTATATTTAAGAAAATTTTGACATTATCTACTCTACAATATGGATTAACCAACTTGTAATCAATACACAAAATCCCAACAAACTCACTATAATTTCCATCACAATAAAGATAAGCCAATTTCTCAAATTTTCATTATAAAGCCAACATAAACTGTACATATGGATGCAGAATACAAAGTAAGCCCTATATCTATCTACATGTGATGCACAAGTGCAATCCAAAAATGAACATGCATCCCAAAACACTAACTACATGTTCTATGAAATGAGTTATACTAGCTGACACTATCGTGTGGCTCTGACTCAAAATCAAAGGCTCACTCCAAAAGCTGCCCAGAAACTCAACTGCTACATGATAAGAAAATCATGGGAAAATATATGAGTTGATAGCTCAGTGAGTGGAGAATTTCGAAAATAATTATACTTTCTCATTTATACAGTTTTATCGAAAATCAACTTTATAGAATTTAATGATTCACCTAATAACATAGAATCAAAGTCAAAATGTAGGACATTCTCTTAATGATGATAAATATCAATCTCTAGTCAAAAAAATGTCATAGTAATCATCATATCAATAAAATACTGTCATCACAGTCTGTAATCTCTAGGTATGGCCATACCATATCAAATCAACCAAAAATGTACCCTCTGATTAACATCTGTAATCTGGTCATACATGTGTAGCCTGCCTCTCAGGCTAGTCTTAAAGGCCTCTGATAATCAATTCTAGAATACGACCATGACCGCCTCAGTGAACTATATCATACACGATCGACCGCCTCTGGGTAATATTATACCCGATCAAGACCATTCAGGTGCAGTATAGAATACGGCCAAGGCCACCTCAGTGAACTAGAATAAGCATATAATCACAGGTACTTTTCTAGTCGATTTCAATTTCATATATCCATCTCACATTTCATTTATTCCCATCACAAGTCTTACATTTCTTTCAACATATAATCATTTCACAATCTTTCCAATTCCAAATAAATTTCATATTCTCATAATATTTCACAATAATCACATAACTAGACATATAAATCACATAATCACGTTTTACGTAATTATATAAGCAATTTATCAATATTTTAAAATAATTAAATTTTTCCACTCACAGTCTATGTACTTGCAAACTAATTCGGTTAGTAAGCTATCACAACCGATTCGTTACCGCTTGAAATTGATATAATATCTAAATTAACAAATAACCATATCAACTACCTCAATAATTGAAAAAGAAAATAATAAAATAAAATATTTTCATTTTTAGGCAAATTCCCTTTTGATAAAAATTAAATTTAAGCTAATAACCGAACAACCCTAAATTTGACAAAACTTCGAAATAAATAGCTATCACTTACCTTTCAAAATCAACAAATAAAAGCTTAATAGTATAAACCACGTTGTTGACTGTGCCCTCTCCTTTTTTTTTCTCTCTTTCTCTTTCTTTCTTTTTTTTTTCTTCTCCCTAATTTTTTTTTTCTCTGTCCCGACTTCTCTATCTATCTGTTTGCTCTGTATGTTGGAACGTGTGTGTGTGTAATGAAATTGAAGAAGTAGATATATGTGTAAGATTCCACCACCTGATTTTGCAAACTTTGTCTTTTCCCTTTTTTTTTTTTTTATAAAAAAAGTATGACACTATTGACTTGTCAACCCTTTGAACTTCGTTATTACAAAACTCACCTCCTTCAAAGAATTTTGTCCTCGAAATTCAATCTGCTAAGAACCAAAGAGATGAGGATACTAAGAATGCATCTGATCTCACTTTCCCATGTTGCCTCTTCTATCGCATGATTCCTCCAAATAACTTTAACTAATGAAAGTCTTACGTCGCAACACTTGTTCCTTTCTGTCCAATATATGAATTGGTTCCTCATCATAAGTCAGATTCTCTTTTAGTTCCACTGGTTGTGATTCCAAAACATGAGATGGATCTGGAATATACTTACGAAGCATAGAAACATGAAACACATCGTGAATCCTGGACAACTCGGTAGGAAAATCTAATCGATAAGCAACTAGACCAAGACGCTCTATATTCTCATAAGGGCCAATATATCGAGGACTCAACTTCCCTCACCTACCAAATCTGATAACACCATTCCAGGGCGATAATCGCTAGAACGCTCTATCCCCAACTTCAAATTCAAGATTTCTTCTTCGTTTATCAGCATAGTTCTTCTGCCTGTCTTGAGTTGTCTTCAGCTTTTCTTTGATTATATTTACTTTCTCAGAAGTAATCTGAATAAATTCTGGACCCAACAATTTTCTCTTGCCAACTTCATCCCAACAAACTGGAGTTCTTCATCTTCTACCATGCAATGCTTCAAAAGGAGCCATTTCTATACTCGAGTGATAACTATTATTATAAGCAAACTCCATTAAAGATAAATTAGTATCCCAGTTCCCTTTAAACTATAGCACACAAGATTGCAACATATCTTCCAAAGTCTGTATAGTTCTTTCTGATTGACCATTTGTTTGGGGATGAAAAGTTGTACTGAAATGGAGCTTAGTACCCATAGCTTTCTCCAAACTTGGCCAAAATCTAGAAGTAAAACGAGAATCTCTATCCCAAACAATAGATACTGGTGCTCCATATAAGTTGATAACCTCATCAACATATATTTTTGCTAATCTGTCTAGTGAGTAAGTAACTTTGATAGGCACAAATATAGCAGTCTTCGTTAATTTGTCAACAATGATCCAAATACCGTCACGACCACTCTGTGTATGAGGAAGTCCAAATAAGAAATCCATAGTGATATGTCCCCATTTCCATTTAGGAGTAGGCAAGATCTGTAATAACCCTGCTATTTTCTGATGATCTGGCTTTACCTGTTGACAAATAAGACATTTGGACACAAATTCAGCTATTTCTCTTTTCATTCCATGCCACCAATAATGTTCTTTGAGTAAGCGATACATTTTAATACTACTAGGATGCATTGCATAAGCTGAACTATGTGCTTCTTCTAGGATCTCTCTCTTTAACTTTGAATCATCAGGAACACATAATCTTTTTTCCAATAACCAAAGCTCCATTACCTCGAATGGTATAATCTGTATGCTTACCATTATTAACTTTCTCCTTCAATTTATTTAATACTAAATCTTGAGTCTGAGCTTCGATAACTGTGTCAATCAAGGAAGGTCTTACTTGGAAATTAGCAAATAATGCTCCCAACCTGGTCACTGACAACTAAACATGTGAATTTCTGAACTCACCAAACAAAGAAGAACAAACTGCATTGGTCTGTGTCATAGAACTAGATGTCTTTCTACTGAGAGCATCAGCAACTACACTGGCTTTCCCCAGATGATAATCAATCTTGCAGTCGTAATCTTTTATCAACTCTAACCATCTTCTTTGCCTTAAGTTCAATTCCTTCTGATCGAAAATGTATTTCAAGCTCTTATGATCTGTAAATGTCTTACATCTCTATCCATACAAGTAATGCTTCTAAATCTTCAATGCTAAAACAACTGAGGCAAGCTCTAAGTCATGTGTAGGATAATTCAATTCATGCTTCTTCAACTGTCTAGAAGCATAGGCTATGACCTTACCATTTCGCATCAAAACACAGCCAAGGCCCTGACGTGAAGCATCGCTATTGATGAGATTCGAAGTGTGGAAGAAACGTCGAAAAGTTCTAAACTCAGGTTGTGGTTGGATGGATGAATCATGACCCGATATTCACAACGCGATGGCTTGACGATGCGGAAGAAAGAACCACGACTTTCGAAACGCCACAAGGATTTGCCCAATCTCCTTGATGAGTTTCTGGTTTTGAACGCCACAAATACTCTCACGAATATTTGATAAGTTCGATTGTCGAATGCCACAAGAATCACTCTTGATAAGTTCTAAACTTATAGGAAATCCACCTATAAAATTATTGAATCACTCAATAAACTGTTTATTCAAATTCAAAGTCTAATTTTATAATGAATCGAAAAAGCGTATAAATAAGCAAACAAAAACCTATTAACCCTAACTGGCTCAAAATAGAATTCTAATTAAAGTAAAATACTAAAATAACTAAATAAAAGAAAAGGAATTAAAAATCTGCAAAATATGGAAAATCCCGAAAATCTGATCCGCCGCACCTTTACGGCCGTGAAGAATCCAATTACGGCAGTAAATGATTCTCTGATCCAAAATTGATATCGCATGTTACGTCCGTGATTGAAATTATTACAACTGTAAGATTTCTTTCCTATGAATGTTACAGCCGTGACAGTTTGTTTACTGCCGTAAGTGTAAAATTGAAATCTCGCATCTTAACCAGTAACTTGATTACAGTCGTGACCTTCTGGGCTAATGGCCGTAAGGATCAAACTGGTCCTTTTTGCTCCGATTTGCAATTAACTATGTTTTGGCTTGAATTACTTGAATTTTTCCGTCAAGCCTGCTATGACTCCGATTGTCTAGGGTCCGGAACACATCGTACCCTCCTTCTTTAGGATGATTCGTCCCGAATCATAGCTTTGTTCCTGTTGTTTCACTTCACCTCCTGGATCAAACGGAAAATTATTGCTTCCATGCCAGAGGGATGACCAATAGTATCCTGTAACTTGGGTTACATGAATGGATTGAAGTAGAAACTCCTGTGGGCATTGGTGGTGTTGTCCAAATTTTCAAGCACATTTAACCTACAAGACAAAATTAAATAAAGCGGGGAGGAAAATGTTAGGTTCATGAGGTACAAGGTATGGATCCTTGTATTCATGAATTATCACCGTCAATTCCACCTTTTGAACCACGAGGCCCTTCTCTTCACCTCGTTCTTCTTTTGCAACTTCTTGCTTACCCCCCTCTATCTCTTTTCTCTCAAGCTTGGATACTTCCTCTAACTCAAGATTTTCTAGCTCATCCACCTCTTCAATTTTTTTTTCTTTCAAATTCAACCACATCTTCTACCTCCACATTCGTATCACCATGTTCACACACTACCTCATCACTATCCAAATGTGGATCTACCAATTCAAAACCCAAATTTTGAACTTCTACCCTAACTTTCATTTCATTCCTCTTATCATCAACAATTTCATTCCTAATCAATTCCTCCCTTCCCAACTCCACCTTTTCCTCATCAAATTTTGGAGTTTGTTTATTTTTTTTTTTTTAATTTCAATTCTCCCTCCTTCTTATCAATATCCTTACCCCCACGACGCCTCCTATTACACCACCTTTCACTCTCCTTCCTTACCATTCGTGAATCTTCTAGTGCATCCTCTAATGTCAACCCATATAGTACGCATGTTTTCTCTTTCTTAAGAAATTAGTATATGTGCATACTCTCATAAACAGCCTCCCTCCTACGTCTCCATGGTTTTCCCAATAAAATATGATAAGATTTTAATGGCACTACATCACACCATACATCCTCACTATACCATCCCTGGGTGATAGGCACTAGAAATTGTTTGGTTACTTTGAAATTCCCAACCTCCCTCATCCACATCATCTTATAAGGTTTATAATGTGGTTCTAGGGGTAATCCTAATTTTTCAACCACGGTGCTACTAACGAAATTAGTAAAGCACTTTCCATCAATCGCCAAACTGCAGCTCTTATGATCCATATAACATCTAGTTTGTAATAAAGAGCCCGGATCATAATCCATTCCTTTGTGGCGTTTCAACAATTCAAGAATGAAGAGGATTTAGACATCAAACAACAAGAACGAATTTTAATGTTGACTTGGAAGGAAACGAATATCAAGAATTTAAGAAAATTCAAGAAAGTGGTTCCTGAATCTTGGAATAACTTTTTTTTTTTTTAATGAATTTTCGGATTAAATAAATAAAAATAAAAAATAAATAAATAATTTTTTTTATAAATCCGAGAAATTCAATACGAACGCAATAAAACAAACGAGACTTAATTTGGACGAAAAATGAATAAAAAAACACTTTTGAATTTTTCTTGGATTTTAACATGGATCAAAACTAGAAAAATTATGACTGACACGAAGAATACGAAAAATTGAAAACAAAGACTCAACAACAAGATATGGATAATTCTTATGGCAGACTCGATGATAAACATAAGAATTAAACTGGATAGAATAAAAAACCTGAATTCAGAGTCCAGCTCTGATACCAGATGATGAGATCCCAATCGGGGAATCTAGTCAAACACGCGAAAATAACACAATTAAAACTTAGGAAAGATCTAGGACATATTAAACGTGAAAATAAACAAGACACAAGGAAATAAATAATGGAATTAAAGATAGATCGATGATAAAACCTTGACCTGACAATCACGACGCAATTAATGACGATGCGGATTGAAGAACCAAGATTGGTGAACGCCACAAGGGTTGTCAATTCCTTGATAAGTTCGTTGGGTGAACGCCACAAAGAACGAATCTTTGATAAGTTCAAGAAAAAAGGGAAAAAAACTCAACCTTTCAATTTAGAGAATCCTCTCTCAAATAATATTAATCTCAAAACTGTATTGTCTTTTACAATCATGAAAAAGGAATATAAATAAGAAAATTAACCTAGCCGCTAATTGGGTTCAAAACAGAATCCTAATTAGACTAAAATACTAAAATAGGAAAATAACTTAAAAACGGAAAAATAATAAAAAAACGCGAAAATCCGGAAGATCAGATTTACGGCCGAGATGAACTCATTTACGGCCGTAAATGACTTTCTGCATAAGACTTACGGCCGTGACCATATTTCTTACGATCGTAACTATGAAATTCTGTAATTCTTCATTTAAACCCAAGGCGGAGTTACGGCCGTGAGGATTATTCTTTATGGCTGTAATGAAGGTTCTGCTCAAATTTGCGATAACTGTGTTACGGTCGTAACTTCCACTCTTACAGCCGTAAGATGACTTCTGCACCTTTTTTTCTCTGAACTTCAATTCCTTGATTCGGCTTGATCCGTCCTTCTTCTTAGCTCGACCCCAACATGGAACTTGCTCTGTTTTGCACGTAAATCTCAGTCATATTTCCGATGGCTCGACTTCGCCCTTCGATGCCTGGTCTGGATCATATCAACTATATATTATAAATTCTTCTCCTGGAGATGGAAGAGTGAGAATTGAAGCTGAAATTAGTCGATTGGATTCTTCAATTCTAGAAAACTCTTTTCACATTCTTCAGTCCATACAAATTTAACATTCTTTTTAGTCAAACTAGTCAAAGGAAGAGCAAGTTTAGAAAATCCCTCCACAAAACGAGTGTAATAACTTGCTAATCCGAGAAAACTCCGTATTTCTGTCACACTGGAAGGTCTTTCCTATTGCACAACCGCTTCTGTTTTTTGTGGGTCTACATATATTCCCTCAGCTGATATGACATGTCCTGAAAATACCACTCTGTCGAGCCAAAATTCACATTTGCTGAATTTAGCATATAACTTCTTGTCCCTCAAGGTTTGCAAAATGACTCTGAGATGTTCTATGTGCTCATCATGATCTCGAGAATACACCAATATGTCATCAATGAATACAATCACAAATCTGTCTAAGTATGGGTGAAAAACTCTGTTCATCATATCCATGAATGCTGCTGGAGCATTGGTCAACCCGAACGGCATCACAAGAAATTCATAATGGCCATATCTTGTTCTAAAAGCAGTCTTTGGTACATCACTATCTCTAATTTTTAGTTGGTGATATCCAGAACGCAAATCAATCTTTGAAAATATTGTAGCACCCCGAAGCTGATCAAACTGATCATCAATACGTGGCAAAGGATATTTATTGCGGATTGTCACCTTGTTCAACTGTCGGTAATCAATACATAACCGCATAGTACCATCTTTCTTCTTCACGAATAAAACTGGTGCTCCCCATGGAGATACACTAGGTCTGATAAAACCCTTGCCGACCAATTCTTGCAATTGAACTTTCAATTCTTTTAGTCCTGCTAGAGCCATTCTGTATGGTGCCCATGAAATAACTGTAGTTCCAGGAATCAAATCCATAGTAAATTCAATATCCTTGTCTGGTGGTAAACTTGGCAATTCTTCTGGAAATACATCAGGAAATTCTCGGACCACTGGAATGTCTTCAAGTTTTGTTTTTTGTATCAATAACATGAGCTAAATATGCATAACAACCCTTGTTGAGCCATCTTCTAGAGGCAATAGTAGAAATGACACAACATGGTAAAATTATGCGTTGTCCACTAAATATAACTTCAGGCTGTCCTGATTGTCCAAACACAACTTCTTTTCGGCAGCAATTAACTGAAGCATGATTTGCAGATAAAAAGTCCATACCCAGAATAATATCAAAATCAAGTATGCCAAGAGGTATCAAATTTTCCTTCAACTCATGTTGATTCACTTTAATCTCACAATCTCGATATACACTATCAGCCAAAAGTGATTCTCCTACTGGGGTAGCAACTACCAAACAACTATTTAAAAGTTCTGGCTTTTGGCTTGCATATATAGCAAGTGAAAATGAAATAAAAGAACACATGGATCCAGGATCAATCAATATACGAGCATCTCAATCAAAGATAGATAACATATCCATAATAACATCTGGTGACTCCTCTGCCGCTTGCTGAGTTATATAAAAAACTTTTCCCTGGGTCTTCAGTCTTCCTGCTTGGCCTTTTGGTTTAGCACCGCTACTACCCACTACATTGGACTGGACCCCGCTATTTGTGTCTGCTTTATTGTCAAAAGTATTTCTTTGGACTTGACTCTGTCTTGTACCACCAACACTTTGCTGTGGAAACATCCTCTGTGACATGCCACTTTCTTGTAATAAGACAGGACAATTCTTTCTAATATGTCCTCCTTGACCACAATGATAACAAACACTAATTCCCTGGAATTTTAAGCACTCACCAAGATGAGATCTTCCGCATAACTGGCATTGAGGAAATCTAGCACTACTGGAACTCTGATCTTGTCTGAAAGTGAATGGTCTCTGGAAATAACCTTGAGTATGAGGATGACTGGAGATAGGTTGTTGTACAGTACTGTGGCTAAATCTGGAACCCTGACTTCCTCTTGATTTAGGTTTGAATTGGCCTGAAGTGGACACACCTGGTAAAAATCCTCTGCTATCCCTCTAAGGTGGTCTATAGGTAGAAGTGCCTGACCATGTATGTCTGCCACTTGTTCTGAAATGTGTCTGCTCTTTTCTAGTTGATCTCTCTGAAATGCTCTTCTCTACTCTCAAGGCTGATTCTACTAATTTCCCAAATTCATTCCAACCAGAGGCTGTCACTGCTGATCTGATATCTTCTTTTAGTCCATTTTCAAAACTTCTGCATTTGTCAATTTCATTGCTAACCAGAACTTTTGCATACTTTGAAAGCTCAATAAATGTCACCTGATATTCAGCAACAATCATGTGCCCCTATACCAACTTCAAGCATTCTTCCTGCTTTGCATCATTAAAAGCACGTTGATAATAAGCATCGTAGAAGACACCTTTGAAATCTTCCCAAGTGATAATAGAAGGATCCCGATATGTGTTGCGTACTGGCTGCCACCAATCATAAGCCCCCTCTTCTAACAAGAAAGTAGCCAGGCACAATTTTCGATCATGTGGACAACCCATAACATCGAAAACTCTTTCCACTTTGATCATCTATGTCTGAGCAACAGTAGGATCAGTTGTGCCTGTAAACACTTTAGCCCCTAATTTTGTTGCTCTCTCAATACTAAAATTTTTGTCTATACCCCTCATAGCTGTGACAACAGCAGTAGCAATCCTTTCAACATCAATGGGATCATTTCCCGCTACATTTCCTTGTCCCAAATGTTCAAATGGCTGATGAACATATTTTTCTATCCTTTCAGGCTCTCTAGGGTCATCTCTTGGCTGATGAATATATTCTTCTACCCTTTCAATAACAATATGATCATTTTCAACTACATTCTATCATTGACCAACAGGGGGTGGACATTCTAATGGCTGATGGACTGACTCTTCCACTCTCTCAGCCTCTCCAATATTACCTTTATCAGAAGCATTGTGATTCTGGGGCAATATATCTTAGAGCCTTCAAGTTCTGCCACCACGAACCACGACTCACCTATATGCATGTTATGCAAAATATCAGAATGTGTGTACAATGCAAGCATATGGACTAAAAACCGTGCTCTGATACCAAAATGACACGTCCTGCCCCAAGTAACACTAGTGGACCCGAAACGTGACGTGCGCCGATGATGGATACCAACTAAAAGTAAGACCCACTATCAAGGCTACTAAAAACTGCAACTTTAGTTAACTTATATATAAGGAAAACTTTGGCATTATCTCCTCTATAATATGGACTAACCAACCTGTAATCAATACACAAAATCCTAACAAACTCACTATAATTTCCATCACAATAGAGATAAGCCAATTTCTCAAACTTTCATTATAAAGCCAACATAAACTGTACATATGGACGCATAATACAAAGTGAGCCCCATATCTATCTACATGTGATGCACAAGTGCAATTCAAAAATGAACATGCGTCCCAAAACACTAACTACATGTTCTATGAAATGAGTCATACTAGCCGACACTGTCGTGTGCCTCTGACTCCAAAATCAAAGGCTCACTCCAAAAGCTACCCAGAAACTCAACTGCTACCTGATAAGAAAATTGTGGGAAAATATATGAGTTGATAGCTCAGTGAGTGGAGAATATCGAAAATAATTATACTTTCTCACTTATACAATTTTATCGAAAATCAACTTTATAGCATTTAATGAATCACCTAATAACATAGAATCAAAGTAAAAATGTAGGACATTCTCTTAATGATGATAAATATCAATCTCTAGTCAAAACATTGGCATAGTAATCATCATATCAATAAAATACTGTCATCACAGTATGTAATCTCTAGGTATGGCCATATCATATCAAATCAACCAAAAATGTACCCTCTGATTAACATCTGTAATCTGGTCATACATGTATAGACTGCCTCTTAGGCTCGTCTCAAAGACCTCTGATAATTAATTCTAGAATACGGCCATGACCGCCTCAGTGAACTATGTCATACATGGTTGACTGCCTCAGGGTAATATCATACTCGGTCAAGACCACTCAGGTGCAGTATCGAATACGGGCAAGGCCACCTCAATGAACTAGAATAAGCATATAATCACAGGTATTTTTCTGGCCGATTTCAATTTCATATATCCATCTCACATTTCATTGATTTCCATCACAAGTCTTACATTTCTTTCAACATATAATCATTTCACAAACTTTCCAATTCCAAATAAATCTCCTATTCTCATAATATTTCACAATAATCACATAATTAGACATATAAATCACATAATCACGTTTTACGTAATTATATAAGCAATTTATCAATATTTTAAAATAATTAAATTTTTCCACTCACAGTCTATGTACTTGCAAACTAATTCGGCTGGTAAGCTGTCCCAACCGATTCGTTACCACCTGAAATTGATATAATATCTAAATTAACAAATAACCATATCAACTACCTCAATAATTGAAAAAGAAAATAATAAAATATAATATTTTCATTTTTAGGCAAATTCCCTTTTGATAAAAATTAAATTTAAGCTAATAATCTAACAACCCTAAATTTGACAAAACTTTGAAATAAATAGCTATCACTTAAAATCAATAAATAAAGGGTTAATAGTATAAACCACGTTGTCGACTGCGCCCTCTCCTTTTCTTTTTTCTTTTTTTCTCTTTCTCTCTCTCTCTCTTTTTCCTTATCCCCCTTTTTTTCTCTCTGTCCCGAATTCTCCATCTATCTGTTTGCTCTGTATGTTGGAACATTTGTGTGTGTAATGAAATGGAAGAAGTAGATATATGTGTAAGATTCCACGGCCTGATTTTGAAAACATTGTCTTTTTTTTTTTTTTTTTAAAGTATGACTATTGACTTGTCAACCCTTTGAACTTGGTCATTACACATCTATAATATAAATACCCGTATATATACAAAATTAACTAAATATATTAATTAACACACATACACAGAGAAAATATATAAACATATATACATTTATATACATTATATATAATACATATATTTGCATATTATTTACATACATTATACATACATATTATTACATATATTTATATACATTATATATATATATATATAGATACAAACACATGTATATAAAGAGGAAGGTAGGTCTCTTACGAGATTGGAGGGAGGAGGTCGTGGGGCAGTGGAGGTGGTGGAGGCGCGCGACGGTGGTGGAGGTGCTAGTCCGGTGGTTCGGGTGAGAGAAAGAGATAAAGAGAGGGGAGGAATGTGGTGGTGAGCGTTGTCAGGGAAATGGAGAAATGGTGGTGGTGGCGACGACGGCGTAGTGCGGTGGTTCGGGTGAGAGAGAGATAAAGAGAGAGGCAAGAAGAGATCGAGTAGTGAAAAAATAGAGATGGTCCACGCCTTTTTCTTGAAGAACCGACGCGTAAAACCTAAGAATACGTGTCGATTAACCGACGCGTAAAATCGGAAAATACACGTCGGTTCTTAAAGAACCGATGCGTATTATTTAGCCTTAAACTTTACGCATCGGTTCTTTAATTAGAACCGACGCATATTCTTTGATTATATTTACAAAAATGCCACCGTCCTTTTATAGGCATCGATTTTACTAAAAATCGACGTATATTCCTCATTTTTTTGGTCATTTTTGTACTAGTGTCACTGAGCAAATCTCATGGGCTAAAGCCCTTGAGCCCACTAATTTTATGACCAAATTCCATCATTTGGGGCTTCAAAACAATAAGTCAATTATGTAGACGCGAATTAGGGTTTTTCACGCATTTTTATGTTATTTTTTGTTTTTAATTATTTTGTTAGGGCTTTTTTGCCTTTATAGCGGCTATCCTAGTTGTTAGGTCATATTTTTTTATTTATATGTTATTTCTTCATTATAATAATTAGACTTTGATTTTTAAAAAAGATATAGAGTGTTTTTCAATAGTAAATGTGTGGATTCACTTTACAAATTTGAACTTATCAAGATTAATCATCTTGTGGCGTTCATCCCGAACTTATCAAAGATTAATCATCTTTGTAGCGTTCAAATCGAACTTATCATGGATCTGGACATTCCATGTGGCATTCACAAATCTTGGTTCTTGCTTCCGCATCATAAATTTCTACGTCGTGAAGCTCAGGTCAAGATCCTAATGTCCATCCACAACTTGAATTTGGAACTTCCCGGTGTTCTTCATATTTATTCCGCGAGCATCCCGAACGGGATCACATCATTTGGTATCTGAGCTGGACTATGAATTCAGTTTATTCTATCCTAGTTTGATTTCATGTATTTATCAGAGAGTCCATGTGAGAATCATTCATATCTTGTTTATTGAGTCTTTATTGTCAATTTTTCTTGTTCTTCGTGTTCTTCATATTTCTTGAGTATTTAATTTAATCCTAGAAAGTCATCCAAAAAAATTCAAAAAGTCATTATTATGTTCGTTTCAGGTCCAAATTAATTTTCGTTTGTTCTGCAATATTCCTTGTCGAATTTTTGAGTTCAAAAAATTATTATTTTTTTAATACTGAAAATCCCCCCCCCCCAAAAAAAACCAGTTTCTTGAGTTCCTTTAAACATCTTAATACTCCTATCAAATTCTTCTTCCGTTTGATGTCTAGTCTTGATATTATTTGAATTTTTGAATTGCCACATAGTGTGATGGGTTATGATTCGGGTTCCTTGTTCAAAACTAGATGTTATGTGGGTCATAAGGCGTGTAGTTTGACAATTGATGGAGAATGCTTTACTAATTGTGTTAGTAGCACCATGGTTGAAAAATTAGGATTACCCCTAATACCATACTATAAGCCTTATAGGATGACGTGGATGAGAGAGTTTGGGAAGTTCCAAGTGACCAAACAAGTTCCGGTGACAGTCACCAATGGAAAATATAGTAATGAAGTATGGTGTGATGTAGTGCCATTAAAGTCTTGTCATATTTTGTTTGGAAATCCATGGAGACGTAGGAGGGAAGCTGTTTATGATACGAGTATGCACATATACAGATTCCTTAAGAAAGGGAAAACCTGCACACTATATGGGTTGACATTAGAGGAAGTAATACATGTTTCGAGGAAGGTAAAAATGGAGAGTGAAAAGTGGTACAATAGTAGACATCACGGGGATAGGAAAATTGAGGAGGGAGGATTTAAAAATGAATGGAAAGATAAAATTATTAAAGAGGAGGTGAAAAAATTGAAATTAGAAGTAGTTGAACAAACTCCAAAATTTGAGGAGGAAAAGGAGGAGTTGAGTAGCGAAGAGGTGATTGAGAATAAAATTATTGAAGGGGATGTACATGAATTGAAAGTTGAAGTGCTTGAGAATGAAATTTTGAAAGAGTTGGTTGAGTTCAAAAATTTAGAGGAAGTATATAAGAATGTTGATAAAAATGTGAAGTTAGAAAATGTGGTTGGGCTTGAGAGTAAACAAATTGAGCAAGAAGTTATAAAGGAAGAAAGAGGTGAAGAGAAAAGCCTTGTAGTTTCTAAAGAGGAGTTGGAGGTGATGATTCATTATGTCTATAAGGATCCATACCTTATACATTATGAAACTAACATTTCCCACTTAATTTTATTTAAATCTTTTTTGCAGGTTAATTGCACTTGAAAATTTAGGCCATACTACCTATGCCCAAGTGAGTTTCTACTTCAAGTCATTCATATAATCTAAGTTGCAGTTTATTATTGGTTGATCCTTTTACATGGAAGCAAGAATTTTTCTTTTGATCCAAGTGGGATAGTTTTGCATCATGAACAAATCTATGATTCGAGACGAATCATCCTAAAGAAGGAGAGAATGATACAAATCATAGTTGGCTGGAGGAAAAGTTAAATATTCAAGTCAAACAAAGTGCAATTCAGTTAACCATGTCGGAATTGGATGCATAATGTGTTTTTCGAGTAGAAACATGTCACTGAGCAAATCTTATGGGATATAGCCCTTAAACCCACTGATTTTGTTGCCAAATTCCATCATTTTGGACTTTAAAACATTGAGTCAATTACGCAGGCAGGAATTAGGGTTTTCACGTATTTTTATGGTACTTTCGATTTTTTATTATTTTGTTAGGGCTTTCCTATCTCTATAGTGGCTACCCTAGTTGTTAGGTCTTTTTTCTTATTTATATGCTATTTTTTCATTGTAATAGTCAGACTTTGATTTTAAAAAAAAGATATTGAGTGTTTTTCAATAGTAAATGTGTGGATTCTCTTTACAAATTTGAACTTATCAAGATTAATCATCTCTTGGCGTTCAAATCGAACTTATCATGAATTTGGACATTCCTTGTGGCATTCACAAATTTTAGTTTTTGCTTATGCATCGTCAATTTTGCGTCGTGAAGCTCGGGTCAAGATCCTATCGTCCATCCACAACCTGAATTTGGAACTTCCCGGCGTTCTTCATATTTATTCCGCGAGCATCCCGAACGGGATCACATCACCCTTAATTTTGAATAATGTACCAGAAGGCCATTAGTATTAAACATGTAGGACCGAAGATGAAAAATATTATCTTAACTAATTTTATATTTTCTAACTAATGTCCAGCGGAAGAAAAAAAATAATTTGCAGGAAGATACTACCTATGAAAGTCACTTGAAAGGAGAAACTTTTTTTGACTGTTATATCCTTACAAATTTCATGAAATTCCCAATTCACCGTTAATTGTGAATAATCTACCAAAAGGCCATTAGTATTGAATATGAAGGATCAAAGGTGCAAATTATTATCTTAACTAATTGTATATTTTCTAACGACCGTCCAGTGGGAAAAAATAATTTGCAGGAAGATTTTTAGTTCAACATAGTCTCTTCATTTTCAAATCAGTGGTTGTAATTATGCCTCTTTCATCTTCCTTAGAAATTCCATTCGTACATCCTCTTTCCATGATTTTCCATTCTCTCACAACAATAAGCAGAATTCTAAATTTACAGATTTTTAAAAAAGTAGAACAGGAAGAAATGGTTTTGGATTACTTTTTCTTAATTTGCACGAAACATAAAAATTCGACTTCATATTCATACTTAACTATATATACTTATATTTACATATATCATTTACCAAGTCTTTTCACATACTACACAACTTAATTTTGAAGACATCGCTTTTGGGAGCAAATGCGCGATGAACTGAGAAATCGAGCTACAAGAAGCACTGCTTTGAACCATTTCGAGCAGGTTTTATTCTTATTTAAATGATTCTATCGATTATATTTGATGTTTCGGTATTTTTGATAGAAATAGCATTAATAAACTAACAAAAATATGATAAAGCATGTTCATAATAAAATCTAAATTTATTGGGAATGAGATTTTATTTATTTATTGTGGTTATGTATTGGAGTTTATAAGGTCATTATTGTTGGAATGATTAGGAGAGGAAAATTTTGAGACATTAAAGAGACGAAGATGAGACAACCACCTCTACTTCTAATGATAATGTTGTTAATGAAGAAGAATATATACGTGATGGTGATTTTGGTGAATTTTAATGTAAGTTCTTTATTCTTTAAAATCTTACTGTACTAATTTTATATACAGTACGTTAACGAATTGTTTAAGTTATTGATTTCATCTTTTAATTCTCATCTTGATGTGCAGCTGAATTAGGGTTCTTGGAGGAGGAAGAGTGTGATTACGGCTATCAGGTTTCTCTCCAATTTAAACTATTTAATTAAATTGTCAAGGTAAAAAAAAAAACTAATTATTATAGTAATAGAACTATTTAATTTTGTAGGAAATGGAGGAAGGTGATGTTGATTCAGACAAATTATCATATATATAAGGTACATACAAAATCTAAATTAATTAGCTCAGAAAAAAACACACAAACCTTGAATTAATTCAAGGAAAAGGTGATAAATTCAAATGATTAAGTTGATGGATTTACATAAGATGTTCATCTTGTAATAATATTATGATTATATGCCTATTTTTAAAAAAATTAAAACCGTTTTGATTGTATTGCTGCTTAAAATCAATTTATTTTTCCATGAATTTTTATATGGAACAAAATATGCATACTGGGTTTTGCGGATAATTTTATCTATCTCATTGAAAATGAACATACTATCACAATTACTTACACTATAAATACATTTATAAAACCAATTGATTTCAGATTTAGAAATATGATAGTTGAATTCAAACCATTGTTTACATATCACTAATAGGGCCAAAAGATTATCATGCTCCAGTTTAAACTCAGTACTTTGCAAACACCTTTTTAAACATTGAATAAGAATATTGCACTACATAATGCTTATGATTCAAGTCAAATCAACATTCACCATCCTGCTCTCAGCATTACATATCCCCTTCTTCGCAGAAGGTTTGTAAAAAAAATATGGTAATTCTAATCCAATTTCTCAGAGGTGGACAACATTGGACCGAATCGAAGTCTTACCGACATCGAAGATGGGAACAAAGCAAAAATAATAATAAATAAATAAAAATAAAAATGTGACAGTTATATAGTCAACTCCATGGGAAGAATTAAAAAGATAATCAAAATATGTAAAATTATAGAATGTATAAACAAAGTGTGTCTTTAAGAAACTTGGCTCAATGATTGGAAATCAGAAATTCATGATCGCTGAATATTTATCCAAATCAGAAAATATTATTTCCATATGCATTCCAATACGCAAATATTAGATATACATATTTATATGTATAGATTAATGGAAATGATCCATGGGGGTGACTAATTGTTAACAGAATAAGAAACTATGAGTTTTGTACCTCTTTCTCTATGTTGAATCCTTTGATAATCCGAAGAGCCAAAGAAGAATCTTTACTACCATAATTTTTTGTTAGCGTTTCTTTAGGACCACAATCTCTTTTTGTTAATATGCATACCACTTGACAGACATAAAAAAATAAAAATACCTAAGGGAACTGAGAGCTCAAGAAGATGAATTGAAACATCATCTAAGAAGGAAGCACTACAGTATTCGTTTTAATCATCTTTGGAATTTTTATATCAAGGGCACCGCAATGTCAACCACAAAAGTGTTAATCAAATCTGACACACCTAACAAAAATAAGACATACACAGAATATTGTTTACGATTCTACTTTTTTTTTTTTAAGCAAATATGTCAACTTGAAAATCCAAGCCTGAGATATGAATTTTATTAACTCATGGAAAAAAATTACACCGAGTGAGGGGGAGGGGGGGGGGGCAACAAAACCTTACATCAAAATTCATACCTGCATAAATGAGAATATATATATTTTTTAACAAAACCAGGAAAGTTTAGCTTCAAAAATAGTTTATAGAAAATAAATACAATTCTACTATAACGAAGTTAACATTATATGTAATCTATTGATACGTTCTCCAGCAATACAATTAGGAATGATTAATTTTATTGTTTGTAAACGTAGCCCCGAATACCCCTAATATTAATAATCACCAAACCCAAAATATTTTATATCACGAGTTAATTAGTCAATCATCAAAGTTCAATTACACAGAAGGTATTCGCTGAATTGAAGTCAATTTAAGTATTTTCCTATTTTAAACTCATCTAACATTTTGTTTTTATTTCTAAGAATTTAAATAAATTATCAATGTTCGTCATTGTTGACGTCCTGTAAGTACCCCGAGGCACTGCACCGTCAACCGTCATTATAGTATCTAGCAATAAAATACAACATGTTATCATCTTTATTACAAAAACCACTATAATATGTAACTATTAAGAACTAGTAATCACAAATTTCGAAGATATTAAAAAAATCAAAAGATTATTCGTCGATCACGTGAAACGCATGTGTGTACCACTAGTAATATTAAGAAAAAATTAGTAAAATATCAATAATGATTTTAATATTGATGTTATAAATATTGATTGAATTTATTCAATATTAACATTAATAAAAAAATAAAATAATCGCGGTATTTATAATAAAAATATATAAATAACAATAAAAACATGTTAACTATTTAATGTAATACTCATACATAAAAAGAACTAAACTGATTCAAAATTAAATATATCATTTTAATCATATTAAACATGATACTTAAATCAAAATATTATTTACATAAAAAAGTTATAATAATGTATTAGATAGATATGAATTACAAGAGAACAATAACATAAAAACAATAAAATTATACAGAAAGTTTACTCAAACAACTCTTCTTCACACTATAGAAACGAGTATTTTCTGTCTAAATATTAAGTAATTTTATAATGTCAATATTATCTAAATGAATTTAAATGTACATTAATCTACACGAACTTTTATTTAATTTTTCGATTCTAGAAATGGCATTTGCATTTAGGCAGGAAACTACACGTGTGTAAACTTTGCAGCTATCTTATTTTTATAAGTAACAAAAAAAAATCCTTTTTTATAAGTATTTCACTCATGTGATGTACCGAATTTTCTATCAGAACAAAATCGATTTCAATAAGTATTCATACTTTAAAATTTATACATAATCAACAAAAAATAAAAAAGGCATAAAAATAATATTCTATTACAATAATTTTTAAAATTAAAAAAAAAATAACTAATTCAAATTATTTAAAACTTCTTTGTATTATAAACACCAATTTATATATTTAAATAATAAATGATCATTGATTTCAACAATCTTTATAAGTTACTAGTATTTCTCTCGTATGATGCACGAAAGTTGCTATTCAGCAATATCGATTTCGATAAGTATTTGTGAGATTTTAATGTTTATACATTATTTCTCCCATATACAACATGCATAAAAATAATATTATATTAAAATAATTATTAAAATTTTACAAACAAATAAAACTACTTCAAATTATAATAACTTCTTTGAATAATAATATTCAATTTATATATTTAAACAATAAATGATTATTAATTTTCCACCTTGCTTTGACAAAAAATGAATTTGCTATAAACAAAAAAAAAAATGATATTTTTTATCGAAAAATAACAGAAATTTGCACACAGTTTGGAGTTGCATTGTTTTTAAAAAATAACTAATATTAATTGTTTATTAATTAACAACAATAAATGTAAGCACTTTTTTAATAGAAATTTTGGAGGCAATTGTCTTCCATAATATCATTAAAAATTACATAATTATTGTTACTTTCAATTATTTTTTTATTATTTTTTGAACATATATACAACCAAAAAAAAAAAATCTCAACCTACCTATAGGCTTGAACTGAGCTATTCTATCTGGTAAGGAGGCATATCGAGCTAACCTACCTTTGCCTAACTTTCAATTATTAATCACCATTCACATTTTTATTATTATTTTTTCAATAAACTCAAAATTTAATTAAATAGACAATTTTAAGCATTAACATTAACTATCCTTAATAATTTCAATTTCATTCCCCATTACACTAAACGCGTCATCAAATGCAGTCAGTGCATCATCCATAATAGTAATGTAATTAATTAATTATTTTCAACTTAATTACTTAATAATCTTTCTCCATGCAAAAAAGGTTTCCTTAATACCATTTAAATTTATATCTATGTGATGACATAATAATTGGTTTTAGTTTTAATAAATTATTAATTATCATCAGTACCTTTTATTTGATACTAGCAAATTTTAATTCAAATAATAATAAAAAAATGAATAGCCACTGTTTTCTCCACAAAAAAATAAGAAATAAAAAATAGATTACCGTTTTCTCCAAAAAAGAAATATATGAGGTGTAAACAAACTTACTTGTTCTAATATTTACAACTAAATAAAAAATAACAAATACTTATTAAAGTTTTATAAAATATTAATCTAATTAATGCACAATTAATGCACAAAAAAAAATCAAGCAATCTTTGTTTTTCAAAGTTAATGCACAATTTTCCAAATGTATTAGTTTCTTTTATTTTTTATAAAACAATTAATTATGAACATAAATGCATTCCAATTTAGGTATGTTTAGAAATTTTAAACATATGACATAAATGCATCTAGCCATTCTTGGAAAGTATTTTAGACAGGAAAACAAAAAATAAACCATATTTGGCTTTAATGTGTAGTATAGATTATTAACTTCATTAGAAAAACAATCTAGTAATATTTTAATGATATATCTTGTTTGATTTAATATTAAGGTTATATCATGTTTTTTTCAAAATTCAGTAAGGTACCTGAAATTTTTATCATAAAAATATCTCAAAATGATGTGATCCACTGTAGAAAAAGTCAAAGGAGAAATGTAGTTACAGTCAATGCAAAAACAATTTAAATGGGAAAACGTTTTTATTATTTTGGTTATTCTTAATTTAGATCTTTCCTGCTTATTTAAATTGTTATTCCGTGTTTTTTGTCGCGTTTCCTTAAAGGATCCGCATCAAGTTGTATCAAAGCTTGAATCTAAATTTAGTTCTTGATATTTCTTGATTTTCTTGAATTTTTCTTGTTCTTCGTGTTCTTTGTGTTTTCGTAAATTTTTTAGTTTTTAATCCATTTAAAAATCCCACAAAAATTTAAATGCGTCTATTTTTCTCAATTCTTATCCAAATTCATTTTCATTTGTTTCACCATACACGTAGTCGAATTATCGAGTAAAAAAAATCTGAAAATTCATAAATCCCAAAAATAATACCGAAAAATTCTCAATTGTCCATTTTTCTTTGTATTCTTCGTGTCTCTCACTGTCCTAATTTTTGAATCTTTGATAAGACTTTTTGGGTAGTTGAAATGGGATTAAGAGTGATACACGACCAAAAATAAATATGCGAGGCAACTTTTATTTGTTCTTTGAGAACTAACAATGTTTGACAGACGATGATCATCTTCTTCATCAGTTGGTGACAACAAAGGAATTGATAGGTGGGAGTCAGCAGCCTCATCAATGAGTCACAACAAACAACCTGAATGTAAGAATAGGATGGGTAGGAATGATGTGGGTATAATGACAACCTTGCAGGAACAGTTTGAGAAATTGATGACTTGAATGGATAGACAGGATGAAAATATTATTCAGTTACATAGGGAACGAACTCATACGAGTCCTACAGTTAGGAGGGATGAAGAGAGGGACCATAGAAGCGAAAATAACCATAGGTTTGGATATGTGTTTGAAGAAGAAAGGATTGATAGTAAATGTGAAAGTGTTCATTCATCTATGGCTAGTGTGGGAAGAAAGAGTGAAAAAGGTGATAGACATGAAAAGGGTCATAGAAGGCGACATGGGAATATGGATGAAGTGGATGGTAATCTAAGAAGCATTAAAACGACCATACAACCTTTCCATGGGAGGAGTGACCTGTAAGCTTATTTAAATTGGGAGAAGAAGGTAGAATTGATGTTTGATTGCCATAACTACTCGAAGGAAAAGAAGGTATGGTTAACGGTAGTAGAGTTCACTGATTATCCAATAAATTGGTGGAATCAATTAGTCACAGGCAGGAGGAGGAATGGTGAGAGATCGGTAGAAACATGGGATGAGATGAAAGATATAATGAGGAAGAGGTTTGTCTCGAGCCATTATCTTCGGGATATTTAACAAAGATTGTAGAAGCTTACGCAAGGTTCTAGAAGTGTGGAGGAGTACCATAAGGACATGGAAGTGACAATGATTAGGGCTAATATTTTGGAGGATAGGGAGGCAATTATAGCTAGGTTGAGTGGACTAAAATGAGAAATTGCTTATGTGGTTGAGTTGCAGCACTCTGTGAAGTTAGAGGACATGGTCCACATGTCAATGAAAGTGGAGAGGTAACTGAAGCAAAAGGGGGCAGCAAGACATTCACCGGGGCCTTATCTTACATCCCAACCAAGGAGGGAAACACATGATCATGTCCCAAAAGGGAGGGAGGAGCCAACAATAAAAGGTAAAAACATTTGTGATTCCCAACCTACTAAAGATAGGACTATTAAATGCTTTAAATGTTTGGGTTTAGGTCACATAGCATCTCAATGTCCTAATAAACGGGTAATGATTATGCGTAAAAATAGGAAAATTAGTTCGGAGGATGAATTTGCAGGAATGCCTAAGTTGGAGGATGTTGGGGCTAGTAGTAGTGATGGTGAAGGCTTGACTTATGAGATGAAGGGTTCTCTTGTTCATAGGCACGTCCGTAATGCTAGAGTTAAGGTGAATGATATTTATGATGAAAGGGATAACCTATTTCACTCTAGGTGTTGAGTGGATAAAAAGGTTTTTGGTTTAGTAATTGATTGGGGGAGTTGTACAAATGTGGTTAATACCATGTTGGTGGAAATTTTTAATTTGCCTAAGATGAAACACCCTAATCCTTATAAAAGCCGTATGAGATGAAAATCTCATGTACGGTTCTGTAATAGTGATGGGAACATTCAAATCGAAGCAATTGAATGTCCAGCTCGGGCAATTACAAAGATGTGGTGGTTTGTGGTGCCTATGCATTTTGGGCATATTTTGTTGGGAAGACCTTAGCAACATGATAGGAGGGTGGTGCATGATGGGTTTAAAAACCAATATCCTTTGTGATGGGTGGGAAAAGATTACTCTTGCTCTTTTGTCACCTAAAGAGGTTCAAGAGAATCAACTAAAAATAAATAGTGAATTTGAGGGAAACAATAATAGAGCTGATTCCATGACCTCAAAAAAAGAAGAGGTGGTGAAAATCGAAAATAAAATGGTTGAGGCCACGACCTCAGAAAAAGGAGAGCGTGAGTGCAAAGAGAGAGGAAAAAAAGAGAATCCACCTACAAATGATTTTTTTGCACAAAGGTTAATGTAAAAGGAACCAATCTTTGCACTTGGTCATGCTAACACATCGCTCCCTAGTTTCGTTAATTATGTTTTGTAGGTACCAAAATCAACTCATAAATTTAAAGTCGAGAAGAAAGTTATAACTGCAAGGAAGAACAGTCTAAAAAGTTGAAGGACAACCTCAAGTACACAAATGTTCTAATAGCCAACAATTACAGAAGGTACAAAAGAATTGGGGAAGTTGCAGATTCAAGATCGAATTCTTTTCGAGAGAGGGGATGATGTGATCCAAGGTAGGAAGTCAAAGGAGAAATCAAGCTACAGACAATGCAACAACAATCTACATGAGAAAATGAGCAAATTTTGTGTTGGGCCCGAATTGAGATTCAAATTGGATCAAGTCCGTTCAAAGGATCAAAAAATCTGGCATTTGGATAACCACATGACTGCGTGGTGAAAAAAGGAAGCAAATGCGCGCTGTCACCAAAAAAGGACCCAAGCATGAATGGACTCAACCACGCGATTGCGTGGCTCTACCAATTCTAATTTTTCGCGAATTTTTATTTAATTTCCGTTTTAATTATTTATTAAGTTTATATTTAACCCTTTTGCAGTTAGGGTTAGGTTATGCACGCTTTTATATTATATTATCATTTTTTATCATTGTAAGACATTAACTTTTATATTAATCAATCGAATGTTTTCACCCCTAGAAATGAGGTTCATTTTCTTGTCCTTCAAGAACAACCCAACGAACTTATCAAAGATTCTTGAACTTTGATTTTTTAATTAATCAATTGAGTATTTTCTCTCTAAGAAATGAGGATTACTTTTCTTTTCCTTCAAGAACAACCCAACGAACTTACACTACAAGAAATCGGTCCAACAGTGACGAAAAATAGCGACGACAAGAAAAGTCGCCGCTAATACCAAGGCTATTGCAACGACATTTTTGTCATCTCAAATACCTGACCCTATAGCGACGACATAATTTGTCGTCGCAATAGAGTCAGTTATTAGTGACGACATTCTTCGTCGTCGCAATAGAGATCCTATTGCGACGACATTCCCTGTCGTCGCAAAAACATACTCTATTGCGACGACTATGTCGTCTCTATAGGTTCGATTTTTTTTTTCTCTCGATATTTATAAAAATAATATTAAAGTCAATGTTGGAACAAATATTTATATACTATTATTATTAAAATGTGATTCATTAAAGTTAACTATTATATATTACTTAAAACAAAACAAGACACAAGAATTTATTTGCCACAATGGTTGGGACATCACTCACCCAAGCACTTGGTCAAGAGTTCAAGTCTCCAAGCTAGCACTATCATCATATGAATTAAAAATAAATATGCGAGGTTCGGGTCGGGTTCAAATTCAGGACGGGTTCAAAATGGGTCGGATCGGGTCAAGTTAAATTAATAAATTATTATTAAAATATTTTTCATTATTAGAGACGACTATGTCGTCGCAATAGCCTCCGAAGAAATGGAGACGACGGTGTCGTCGCTATTGACTTTCAGTCACGGGCCTAAAGCGACGACAATGTCGTCGCTATTGATCTATAGCGACGATTTTTAGGCTTTCAGCGACAACTTCTGTCGTCTATATTGATCCGATTTCTTGTAGTGTTATCAAAGATTCTTAAATCTTTGTACTTCCTACCCCGAACTTATCAAGGAATTGGATAATCCTTGTGGCGTTCACAACTTTGGTTTTTGCTCTGCATTGTTAATCTTGCTTCATGAATATTGGGTCAAGGTCATATCATCTGCTTTTTCATTATTTTCGTTTTTATTATTTTCGTTATTCTGAATTTAGATATTTTATGCATTTTTAAATTGTTTTTACGCGTTTTTCGTCGCGTTTCCTAAAATGATCCGAATCACAAAATCTTGCCAACAATCCAACCAAATTCATTAGTCATTGTCGATTTGCTAATGGTCCGAAAAATAGATCCGTTATATTTCCCCGTTACTTCAAAGAAATAAAAGTTGTGAACCATTTCTATGCAATCTGTTTCTGTAATATTTCCGAAGCCAAAAAATTATCCCCACGATTCAAATATTAACTAAACGTCATCACGCCACTTCTTTCACACGTTATTCCCCCTACCAAACCATAGAAATCAAAGAAAGATAATAAAAAGACGTGGCATTCTTGCTTTTCTGTGACTATATGTAAATAATTAAAATTAATCTCACTAACCCTTTGATTAATTAGTTGTATCTAAAATGGATGAAAGTGGGCATGTAGACAAAATAAATGTAGTAGTGGAAATGACAATTTTTCTAAGATTTTTAGGGGTCGTTCTCTTTGTATTTCATTTTTAAATTTTGAATTTTGAATTTTGGTTGTTTATTTTGGAATTGCTAAAAACATGTTCTCTATGTAATTTTGGAAAACTGTTTTAAAATATAGAAAATTAAAAAATGTATTTACTTTGTAATTTTCTGATATATTTATTTTGTGATATTTTATATGTAAAAAATGGTTGATTTGTTGAATTACATTAATTTTAATGTCAATAAATCAGTTAGTTCTCCATGTCAATAAATTCATCGTTAATATTGTTTCAACTAAATAAAAATCCAACCTCATACCAACAAAATCTTAACATAGATCTATATAATGACAAAATAATATAAGAACTTCAAGGGAAGGAAGTGTCTTACATTTACAAAAAAATAAAATAAAATAAAAAATTACAAAAAATAAAAAACTCTTAACATGGATCTATATATAATGGCAAAATAATATAAAAACTTTAAGTGAAGGAAGTGTCTCACATTTACCCAAAAAAAAATCTTAACATGGATCTATATACAATGGCAAAATAACATAAGAACTTCAAGTGAAGGAAGTGTCTCACATTTGCAAAAAAAAAAAAAAAAAGTCCAAAATGCGTGTTTTGGACTTTTTAACACAAAATATTCAAAACGCAATATACTCTTTTTGAGTTTTCTTTGTATTTTTTTTTTTTTTTTTTTTTTTTTTGGAAAACACATTTCTGAAAATAGGTAAAGTGAACGCGTTTTCGATATTTTCAAAAATCGAAAACTCAAAACGAACTGAAAAAGGCAAAGAGAACATGGTCTTATGTTGGGAAAATATATAAAATGGAATTAATATAAATTTGAAGACTTAAATAATGATCCCTCTAACTTTTAGTGTTGTCCACGCTAACAACTTGATAATTTTCTAATAAATAATGAATGTAGTCCAAACAAAGTAGTTAAATTTATTTTAAATTTGGAGCACTTGTCCTATCTTCTTGAAGGTTAATGAATATTTAGGGCTGATTTGGCGAAGTTGACATCTGATGTTATAAGAGCACCTCCAATAAATTCTTTATATTTAAAGAGTATATCCTACATAATAGAAAATATATTTAAATTTGAAAAGTAAATTTTTTTACAAGCTAGCAAACTCTATATTTTTTACACTTATTTTATTTTTTCATAAAAATATTTATTGTCTTTCTTTATTCTTAGTTCATATTTATTTTTTTAAAAGTGAATGATCAACTATATTAAATATGTAATAAAGAAAGCTAATGTAAGAACATTGAAAACTAAAACTTTTTTAATGCATTTAATAATAGTGAGTGAGTTTGGCCCTTCAAATTTGAAGAGTCAAACACAATCTCCAAATTAAAATGTTAAAGTAGAGAATTTATGGTAGTGAAATTTTAAGGATTGATTCTCCAAAATAAAGAGAATATCAAGTTAAGAAAGTTTATTGAAGATGCTCTAATTTATACTATATATTAAAGTAGAATATCCATCACAAAATTCGCACATAGTTTCCCGCTAAAATAAATTTCTAAATTTGGAATTTTTTTGCTAAAAAATAATATATTAAATCTTTTAACAATTATTATTTTGCATGTGTCATTAATTGTATTGGCATCCGTGCTATACTATTAATAACATCAAAATGTTATTTTTTATATTTTATTATTATTCTTTTAATAATAATTGTGTTATTTTAAAATCGAAAAATATGTAATATGAGTGTCAAATTGATCACGACAAGAAGTTTAATTCAAACTATTGTCCGTAGAATCATATCAAAAATTAAATGTGAAGTTTTTTTTTTTTTATATTTTATATTTTTCCTCAATATCTAATTCATTTTAAATTATATTATTTTAGTCCTATAATATTATCTATCATTAGTTAACAAAATTCATTTTAGTCATAGATGATTAATTTCTGTTTTTGTTTTTCTCATCAAATTAAAATAAAGAATAACTATACTAATTTTTAAGGCAAATCCAATTAAGTTGGGTTAATTTTACAAGTTTAAGATTTCTTCAATTCATTCATCACTTTCACATAATTTTTATTTATTTACTGATTCTGTTCCTTTTTCTATTTTTCATTATAAATTTAAATAACTAAAATATGCAAAAATATATTACAGATTTTAACAATTAGTTCATATAATATCTATTAAACTATTGATCGATCAGTAATTTTAATTAAATTAATAATGTAACAATATGAATAAAGAAATTGTCGAAGAAAGAAGAATTAATTAATGTTACAATATTTATTAAAATTAATGATTATTTTTTTAGAAAAAACACTTGAATTTAATAATTAATGCTTAAAAAATCATATTGTACTAAAAAAAATCTATCTTACACCTCTTTTTGGGAAGAATATGATGAAGGACAATGTATGAAAAGAAAATCGTTGATCTTAAGGAGAATATGTAAGTTGAGTTTTGCACATGTATTATATGAGTTTAATTTTGTAGTTCAAAAGTTTTTTTAAAAAAGAAAATTTCACTTATTGAACGTTAATTCCAGAAATGTAGTTGATATGTTCACAGTACAAGCTCTAAAACATTTAATTTATGGCTTGTTTTCCTCAAAAGATATAAAACAATTCAACGTTTACAATTTTATTAAAATATTAAAAAAATAATTATATGTCGTAAAAAATGGTGAAACTTTATTTCTTAATTTTATTAACATATATAGACAAAAAGACTCACTGTATATATTTTATTTATGTTTTCATTAATAATTTTTTTATTGACATATAATTAAATATGCATTTAATTATGTTCAATTATATGCATTGCATTTAAAAATTAAGAATTATTAATTATGCGAGGATCTCTTGAGTTAAAATTCACGTTTGTGAATCACAAATCTTGAGGTTGATTTTTACTTTCGTGTATCGTCAATATTGCTTAATTTGTTACATTTATTTATATCTATGACCGTATATATTTAATTTGATACAATTACTTTATTTTATTTTATGTAAATTATAATTTTTTTAGGGTTATTATTTCTATTCACGTTAGTCAAAAATATTTGGACGGAAATTTTCATTTATTCTATACAACATATATTTGAAAATTTGCATTATTTAATTTAAATTTGAGCAATTGTTTAAATATGTTTTGTCTATAGCAACTTTCGTGTATCACATGAATGTGAGAAACTACAAACTGTACAAACAATATATTATTTAAAGAGATTTTCCAAAATTGATGAGAATTATAATTTATTTCTATTTTGAGCATTCGTTAACAATCTACATAATTAATCAAAACAAATTATGTGTTAAATTTTCTTTCCTATTTTATAATGATATTTACAGTAAAATCATTTCATATTGTTTTTCCGTACAACGCACGAATGTGATACTAGTAATTATCATGATTCAATAGTTGTCCAGTCAATTTCCAGTCAATTAAATATTGAATTATGCACCTCATCATCTTGTAGTTTATAGAGCCAAACCATAAACGTGCTTAAGGAGATTTTTCTCTCAAACTTCTTTTCAAATAGCTGTTAAACACGTTTTTCCCAATTTTCCTGTCATTATAGATGTTGAATAAAATAAAATAAAATAAATTGGCATGTCATTAATTTAATAAATAAAATAAAAAGAAGATGCACCATCAAACAAACTTATTTAATAAATTAAGCCTATGTTTGATAAAAGATTTTTGTTTATAAATAAAGAATTGTTATTAACTAAAGAGAAAAAGAGACAATAATAGAGACGTCAATAAATTTGTATTGTATTTTATTATGAACTAGAACCTCATATATATGTATGGCAAAACAGAGATACATAAAGTAATAAGGTTTAAGGTTAACGGGGTCATCATTCACTATATAATATATTATTTACAGCACTCCCCCTTGAATGATATATTACAAAAGGGTAATTGGTACCAAACGTCCCTATCTTTGCACTCTCTTGCGAAATTCATTCCTACCTTTGATTTCTTGGCAATTTTATCTCCACCTTCACCTTTTTTAGAAATACACGTCCCCATCGTTAAAAATTATGTTAATTGACCAACAAATCATCAAATGACCATTTTGATGAAGGGTAAAAGAGTCTTTTTACATTATTTAATTTATGGTTATTGACGCAAAACGTCTCTACATTTAGACTCTCTTGTAGAATTCATCCCTAGCTTTGATTACTTGGAAATTTCATCTTCACCTTCACCTTTTTTTGGAAATATACGTCACTACCATTAAATATCCTGTTAATTGACCAACAAATCATCTATTGACCATTTTGATAAAGGGCAAAAGAATCTTTTTATATTATTTAATTTAAAACTTTATAACAGAAATAAAAATTAAAATAAAAGGGTGAAATCCCCTCCCCCAATCGAAACTCTGTGCCGTCAATGCCTAGAACTCTGGGCCTTCGAGGGTTTTCAGAAGGCCATTAGTTTCTATTCCGAGATCTTGCAAAATCTGATTTATGAGGCTTCTTGATCCCCAATTATAAGGTTCTTTGCATCGAAACACAGACGGGTGCTAACGTTTTCGCATTGAATTGGGGTGGAGGATTCGACAGAGATTTTCAAGAAAGCATTCAAGCATATAGTAATTTCAGGTTAGGGTTTTAAGCAACCATTCAAGAATAGTACTTTCGATTTTGTGTTTTGTGACAGTGGTACGATTGGAGAAATGGAGATATCAAACAAAGTATTGACTATCGGATTGAAAATCTCAGTGTTGATTTGGTGACCAAATACTCAGTTCCACGAGAATTGATCCATAAAGCAGAGCCTCTAATAGAGGAAGAACCAAATAATTAAATAATATAAAAAGACACTTTTGCCCTTCATCAAATGGTCAATTGATGATTTGCTGGTCAATTAACGGGATTTTTAATGGTAGGGACGTATATTTCCAAAAAATGTGAAGGTGATGATAAAACTACCAAGAAATCAAAGGTAGGGATGAATTCTGTAAGAGAGTCCAAAGGTAGGGACGTTTTGCCCCAATTACCCTAAATTAAATAATGTAAAAAGACTCTTTTGCCCTTCATCAAAATGGTCAATTGATGATTTGTTGGTCAATTAACAGAATTTTTAACGGTAAGGACGTGTATTTCCAAAAAAGGGAGAAGATGGGGATGAAATTGCCAAGAAATCAAATGTAGAGATGAATTCCGCAAGAGAGTCCAAATGTATGGACGTTTTGCGCCAGTTACCCATTACAAAATATCAATCTCGTTAAAACTTTGTTTGGTCCGTTAAAACTTTTACAATAATGCTATTTGAACACTCAAATTTACCAACCTATGTACTACCACTCTCACATGGGGTGTGTGAGACCTCATGTATTAATTAGCGGTCCCACAACCCATTTGAGGGGGGTGACACACAGGGTGGCATCCTGTGTGTTCAAATAGCATGGTCCAAACTTTTACTTGATAAAAACTCAGTGGGATAAAAATATCAAACGAAGAAAAAAGAATACAGTTATCTTGGAGTATTGAGATAAATGCTGCCTCATTAAAACCTCCCCAAGATAACCCAATGAGACAAAACATTGACTAAGAAAAAAGAGTATAGCTACTATCCCTAATGTTGACCAGTACCTTAAACAATTGAGTCACTGCATCTCATTCTTGAGAACCGATTTCTTGAATGTAGATTTTGTCACTTTAGACTAATTTCTTAAACATCGATATTATCGATCTTCTGGAATTTTTATGTATTTAAGAGCATCTCCAATAGATTCTCTATATTTAAATAACATATTCTACATAATAGAAAGCATATTTAAATTGGAAGAGTAAATTTTTTAACAAGCTCCAACAATCTCTACCTTTTTTTACTCTTTATTTTATTTTTTCATAAAAATATTTGTTGTCTTTCTTTATTCTTAATTAATATTTATTTTTTTAATAGTGAATGACCAACTATATCAAATATGTAATAAATAAAGCTAATTTAAGAACATTGAAAATTGAAATATTTTGAATGCATTTAGTAACAGTGAGTGGGTTTGGCTCTTCAAATTTGAAGAATCAAACACACTCTCTATATTAAAATGTTAAAGTAGAAAATTTATTGGAGTGAAATTTTAGAGGTTGGCTCTCCAAAATAAAGAGAATCTCAAGTTAAGATATGCTCTAATACTAATTATGTTTCAATAATTGTCCAGTCAATTAAATATTGAATTATGCACCTCATCATCTTGTAGTAATCGAGCCAAACGATAAACGTGCTTAAGGAGATTTTTTTCTCAAACTTCTTTTCAAATAGCTGTTAAACATGTTTTTCCCAATTTGTCTGTCATTAGATGTTGAGTAAAATAATATAAATTGGCCTGTCATTAATTTAATAAATAAAATATAAAGAAGATGCACCATCAAACAAACTTATTTAATAAATTAAGCCTATGTTTGATAAAAGATTTTTTTTTATAAATAAGGAGTCGTTATAAACTAAAGAGAAAAAGAGACCATAATAGAGACGCCAAAAAACTTGTATTGTATTTTATTATGAACTAAAACCTCATATACATGTGTGGCAGAATAGAGATACATAAAGTAACAATGTTTAAGGTTAAATGGGTCATCGTCCACTATATAATATAATATTTACAACACTCTCCTTGAATGATATATTACAAAATATCAATATCGTTAAAACTTTGTTTGATCCATTATAACTTTTATCCGATAAAAACTCAATGAGATAAAAATATCAAATGAAGAAAAAATAGTATACTAGACTTGGAGTATTGAGATAAATTCTACCTCATTAAAACCTCCCCATGATAATCCAATGAGACAAAATATTAACTAAAAAAAAGAGTATAGATACTATCCCCAATGTTGATTGGTATAGTAAACCATTGAGTCATTACATCCCATTCTTGAGAACCAATTTTTTGAATGTAGATTTCGTCACTTTAGACTAATTTGTTAAACATCGACAACCTCGATCTTCTAAAGTATTTATGTATTTAAGAGCATCTTCAATAGATTCTCTATATTTAAAGGACATATTCTACATAATAGAAATCATATTTAAATTGGAAGAGTAAATTTTTTAAGAAGCTCCAACAAACTATATATTTTTGACCCTTTATTTTATTTTTTTAATAAAAATATTTGTTGTCTTTCTTTATTCTTAGTTAATATTTATTTTTTAAAAAATGAATAACCAACTATATCAAATATATAATAAACAAAGCTAATGTAAGAAAATTGAAACTTGAAACTTTTTGAATGCATGTAATAATAGTGAGTGGGTTTGGCTCTTCAAATTTGGAGAGTCAAACACACTCTCTAAATTAAAATATTAAAGTAGAGAGCCTATTGACGTAAAATTTTAAGGGTTGATTTTTCAAAATAAAGAAAATCTCAAGTTAACAAAGCTTATTGAAGATGCTCTAATACTAATTATGTTTCCATAGTTTTCCGGTCAATTTCCAGTCAATTAAATATTGAATTATGCACCTCATCATCTTGTAGTTTATTGAGCCAATAAACTTGTATTGTATTTTATTATGAACTAGAACCTCATATAAATGTATGGCAGAGCAGAGATACATAAAGTAATAATGTTTAAGGTTAAAGGGGTCATCATTCACTATATAATATAATATTTACAACACTCCCCCTTGAATAATATATTACAAAATATCAATCTCGTTAAAACTTTGTTTGGTCCGTTAAAACTTTTATTCGATAAAAACCCAATGGGATGAAAATATCAAATGAAGAAAAAAGAGTAGAGTTGTCATGGAGTATTGAGATAAATGCCGCTTCATTAAAACCTCTCCGAGATAACCCAATGAGACAAAACATTGACTAAGAAAAAAGAATATAGCTACTATCCCTAATGTTGATGAGTACCGTAAACCATTGAGTCACTGCATCCCATTCTTGAGAACCAATTTATTGAATGTAGATTTTGTCACTTTAGACTATTTTGTTAAACATAGATGTCACCGATCTTCTAAAGCATTTATGTATTAAAGCATTTCTTCATCAATACGTCATAACAACCACCTCATTAAAAACCTTACCAGGAAAACCATGTGGCATAAAACCTCAGCTAAGGGAAAAAAAAGTGTAATGCATATTAGCTCCCCATCATGAGAACATTACAATTATATTGATATTGAATATATTCAACTGTTAATTAGTGCAATATCGAATCTGTTCACTAAGCATATATAAATGACACACATCTCATATTCTCTATTCTTCAAATATAAACGCAATTCTTTCTTTGAAATTGAAGAACTATATTATATTTCCAATAACTTGAATATGCTGCAACTAGCTATGTTCTATAATCAATATTCATCAATGCATTTATTGAAATTCTCAAATTTGGAAGTGACTTATTCATTTATGTGAACAATTAACTTATTCTTTTAAGTGAATAATTAACCATGAATTTACATTTTGAAAATCAACTGCCACGATTCTCAAATATTATTTACAATAATGGTGCATCAAAATTTCAACACTTTGTCATTTGAATCATTCTTCACGTAATCTAATTTCATGACTAAGAACATTCCATTATAAAGTGATTTTATTCTAGACATATTAAATACTCAGATCACAAAGTATCTTTATACTTTGATCAAACAAGTTTCTTAAAAATTTGAACTAAATATTCTAGACATATTTAATCCTTCAAGGATTATGCTATATGCTTCAGGCATCGTATATACTTCACAATACAATTTTCAAATTACTACCACAAAATTTAGTCATGAAATAATGACTTGATAAGTTTGGTAACAATTCAAAATTTTTTAAAAGCTTAATAAACCAGATAATGATTTTATAAGTTTGACAACTACACGTACAATTAATTTTTTGTTTTTTAAAAAAATAAAAATAAATGGCGAATAAGTTACCTCTGTTTGGTAGAAAAATGTTTATAAATGGACACGTGACAACATCTCATTAGTTCTTTATTTATTTATTTTTTTTTTTAAAGTCAACAATTTTGATTCGTAAAAAATTCTCACCAACCATTTCGACTTTTTAATGAAAAATGGACTAACAAAATATTAACACTTCGCTATTAACAAATAAAGTTTATAAACAATCGATTATAAACAGTTTATCATTATTTGATAAGTTTGATGAATATTAATTTTTTTTTAATTAATTTAACGGTCAATAGAAAACATTGTGTAAAGTTCAATTAGATAGTGATGATGTTATTGCTCTATATCAAAAAAAATGCAGATCTATATCGAAATTCGATAAAAAAGAAAAGAAGACAACAACAATTATTTCACAATATAATAATTCCAAATTTATTTAAATATAACTTTAACGCATAATATTTTTATTTAAAGTTGGCAACACTTCCACAACATAGTCTCCAAGCAGAGATATAGATCTACAGCTTATTTACATAATTAAACCCAAGTTTATTCAATTAAAGCCAGTTTAATATAGTCTCCAAGCAGAGATCTACAATTTTATTAACTCAACCAGCCTCGTAGATAGATAAGTAGTTTTATTCTCCTGCGGTTGGATCAAAGCATCAGGCAGTTACTGTCTCCTTGATGATAAGCTCTTCGTCTGTTGCACCAGCCATCCTCTCCTTAGTAATTTCTTTTGTAACAGAGACTGTAATTCACGAGGAGAAATTTTAGTGCAAACATAAGGGAGCATTTTGTCTTGTCAGATATCATTAGATTTATGTTTACATACATGGGCAAGCTGCTTGGCAAAGACATGGGCCAATTAATCCTGCGCAGCATGCTGGCTTACCCAGAAGCGAGCAATATTGTTGGCAAAGTTGCCAGTCACAAAAAGCATCCACCACAAGAGGACCGCTCATTTCTGCTTAACACATGTAAAGAGTAAAAGATAGATACACATGCACAGTTTAATAAGTAACTGAGATACACTCCAAAGTAAACAAACACTAATGCTTTGCTAATGATTTAAAGTCGTTCTAGTTATTTCCATATTTCGTAAATTAACATGCATGTAGTGTGGCTAATTAAAGAAGTTGACAAGCTATATATGGAGTTGAATAAATTTCTAACCAGTGGACAGGGAAACCAACAGCAGGAGGGACACCACTGCAAATGACCTCATGGAGAACTCCATAATTGAGAGAGAGAGAGAGAGAGAGATTAAAGAAAGCTTTATTGAAATGGGAATGAAAGGCTCCCTGCTTTTCTCTCTTTATATAATGTATGTAAGTGTGTGTTTGTGTTTGACAGTTTGCACGTGATATGCGTGCATTTCATTATGTGGAGGGTTTGTATGAGAAGTTGACACATGGATTTGTTGACGCTGTTGGATTTGACCTTAAAATATATATAAAGATATGACGAAAGGTTTACAGCCGTCAATTTTTCACTATATAATCTCAAAATATTTGTTCACTGATATCTCGCAATACGAAATATCCTCGCAAGTGAACGGGTCGTGAAGAGTAGTTAAAATGGACCTAAGAGTCCGGATTATCGTTCCCACGAGGACCGTTTACTAAGTACCGAAATGTGTAAATTCTTATCCCTATTTGAACAAAGAAATGAATTTTAGATTGTTTGGAAACTAATGTTTATAACTATGACTAACAGATTAAAACTTTGCACAAGATTGAGATTTAGCAATTGCTGATTGTTTGTAAGCATGATTGAAAGTGGTTGGGATTTACGAGTTCACCTAGCCAATTAAATCAATTCCTGTTTCAGATTTTATTTTCTAAATATGTGATCGATCAAGTTCACTAAATTAAGTTGAGATTCCTCTCTCGAGTTTAAATCAACTCTACCTAGATAAGTTAACCTTGTATCTCTACAGCGTGTCCGAATATTCCTTATCTAAATGCATTACATGCAAGAACTTAAATATGATCGCACTAATCACGAAAGTATATCTCTATCTCTCGTTCAATTAATGGATTTATTACCTAGATCTATGTTATTAACTCACCTCTCGGATTATGGAAATAACACATAAAGTCATGAATAAGTGGCCAATTCATTCAAGCATTAAACGCAATAATAAATCAACACATGCATTACGGCGTTAAAACAAGGAACATGGAATTAAAGTAATATGACTAAGCTACATCGTGATTCCCAACGTTAGGATTAGTTACACATAATAACTGAATAATAAAAACAATCTGAATTAAAATTAAACATGCTGAAGTTTATGAGTTCAACAATGAGAAAAGAAGTCTTGCACCAAGATTTGCTTTCCCGTGTTTAGCTCCTAATCTACCGTGCTTTTCTGTGCTTGAGTCTCCTCGTTAATTCGATGTTGAATAGCCAAGAATCCTCTCCTCTTCAGCTCTGCATAAAACTGCTCTCTTGTTCCTCACGCCTCTGTTTCAACTTAGGTCAATTTCTCGAGTCTTCCTCTTAAAATCGCGCACAAAAGCCCAGTACAGGTCCAGTCGGACACCCACGCGATCGCGTGGTTGGAACGTCGGCGATCGCGTGGGCGAGCCATTTTTCGCTTTGCATGAATTTTATCGCCTTGTCGCGATCACTAGCCTTGAAGCTTAGCAATCGCGACCTGGAGGATTTCCATGCGATTCGCCATCTTTCTCTTGGCCTTCAAGTTGGTCCTTTGATTTTATTTGCGACATGTATCCCCCACTATTGATTTGATAAATTTGACCCTAGAATTTCTGTTTCTCTTCAATTCTCCTTCTTTTGAGCTTCATTTCCCGTAATTACTTCCTTGCTCCTCTTTTCGACCAAAAATCTGAAATAACAACAATTAAATGCAATTTAGGTAGACTAAATTCATAAATCAACACGATAAATTCTCATTTTGGCATATTCCCAAGTGTATAAAACACACCTATCAAATACCCCCAAACTTGAATTATTGTTCGTCCTCGAACAACGGATATTGACTTACAAAATCAAATAGACAAGATATAATATATTTTTGTTGTGCCAACATGCTTACCATATGCCTCTATAGTCCAAATCAATTTACGCTCTAAGCACGAGTTATGAACAAAAATGTAAAATAATTCCTAGTTATATCATGCCAGAGTTTCAAGTGTGTGTGTGAATAGCCAATGTCAAACGCATACTTATGCCCAAGATGTGCTCAACACTGTGTGGCTCATCATGCATAATCCAACCCAAATCCCATGTGGTCAATCTATGATTTCTAATGAAATTCCTTTCAACGCTCATGACTGATCACCACTTTCTGCTTTTCTCTCACATCCCGGGTTTTTATCTATGTGGGTTCTAAAAATATTCTTTGCTTTTTCCACATAAGGTAGTCAGAATCAGAAATCTGTGTGCATGACAAATCAAAAGAAAGCAGTCCCAATTCTACAACCTCAACCACCACAACTCAGTCAACAAAGCTTATACTATACAATAATAATAAATTTTTTTTTTATTTTTTTTATTGGACGACTTTTTCTTGTAATTGTCCCTGTCTTTTACCATCTTTGTCCAAACTTTTCATACTGGCTTTCTATATGACCCCTGTAGCGGGCTTTCAGATCGGCAACTCCCAAACCAGACGGCTTTAGGGTATCAGGTTCAAAGAACCCCTCAGACGTACTTACCCGAGTCATAAAGGCTTAAATAGAAAAGTTAAAGATGTTATAATGTCTTATGTGTAAGTCCACTCTCCGTACTTGCTTTCTAATTCACCCCTGTAGCGAGCTTTAGGTCGATGACTCCCAAGCCAGTTGGCTTTAGGGCACCAGGTTTGAAAGACCCCTCGGACTTACTTACTCGAGTCAAAAAGGCATTTGAAGAGCGGAATAAGACCTTCAGCATTTTTCTGTTTTTATGCTGGAAATGGTTTATACCAGTTGACCAAACTGCAATGACCAAAGTGCAAAACCAAAAACCACAGACTTCCAACTCGTCAATACACACAAATTCCAACCATTTTACCTCCAAACTTACATTTTAGCATGATTGGTTCTAATTTTGGGGTGGGATGTCTAACGAGCTAAGTTAAGGGATTTTTGAGTCACTCTCAAGTTCAAATTGCATAAACTCTGCCTCACATGTATTAAACAAAATCCCACACACAAGCAATTACCCAACATTGGCTATGTGCGCAAAAAGTATGAATCTAGCAAAACATAACTAGTTAAGAAATAAGTTCATGCTTTCATGTTGTTCAATTTTCAAGCCTAAACATAAATTGATTCATACTATTTCCTAGGCAATAAGTATGTCAACACAATTTTTAACTAAAAGATTTTTTTTTTTTTTTTTTTTTTTTACGATAACCTAAACATTAAATAAAAGGACCAAGTAGTTGCACTGATTAATAGAGGTTTGAAGAGTTACAGACTATCAATTAATACAGGCCCATATGATCGAAAGAAAATACAGCCTAAAATGTAACAACTACCCCCAAACTTACAAATTACATTGCCCTCAATGAACAATAAAGCAAGAAAAAAAATTTCAAAAATGGAAGGCAAGGTAAAAAAAAAAAAGAAAAAGATCAAGGACTTCCTGGGGGTAGGTCCTGCGGCTGCGGCTGAGATGGTCCTGCTGCGTCTGAATCCAATCTCCCTTCTATCCTTTCCAATCTCGCCTCAATCCCCTCAGCTCTCCGCTCGATTCCTTCCAGTCGGCTCTCCATAGAGAAGAGCCTGGCCTGTATCCGTGACAACTGACCGCTGAATTCTGTCATCGTATGGCGCATGATGCGCTGCTCCCCAGCAATATTACCCTGAACCAGACGGTCAAGTCGCTGTTCCAAGATTTCTAACTGCCTATGTTGTGCGACTTCAGCTTCCCTTTTTGTGAAGCGGTGACTTTCAGAGGCATTATTGTACCTACAAAGAGCAAACTCACCATTAGAGCCAATGTGAGGGTGGAAAAAGTATAAGAAAGATTGCACAAACCCCCAAACTTGTGAAGAATTACACAATAGAAGAGAAAGAACATCAGCCCGACTGGGGCTTTTGAACCTCGATTATCGTGCCGAAAAAATAAACTTATGGAAAAGTGTCCCGAGCACATTAAAGTCATCCACTACAAGAGTAACATATTAAAAATTTGGGGCGAACGGATAACAAATGCATATAGAAATGAAATGATGAAGTGGTGACGTGAACGTGCAATGGCCTTGCAGTGGCCTTGCAATGGCCCTGCGATTCAAACATGCACAATTGTGAAAAGCAATGCGGCAAAATGTAAAATGCTAGCACACATACATCGAGAAACATGTAACAAAGATATTTGCTCGAGTAGATTCCTCAAATTTCAACAAAAATCGCGTTGAGACATTTCATCGAACACGTTGAAGGCATAAGAAAAATCATGAAGGAATCATAACAATTAGTGAATGGAGACTTCCAAAATCAAAAACCCATCATCTCAACATACAACCAATCCACAATCTAACCTAACCCATACTCCTTTCGACCACAATCACGAAATAAGCAAAACTAGGGTGAAAGCGGTTAAAACAAAGAAAATTCCCTAAATCTTAAGAATGCATACCTTAAATGTGTAAGTATGGATGTTCAAAATCTTGATGATGCACGAAATTGATGTTGGTGACTTCAAGATACTGGGATCGATGAACCGGTGGCGAGAGAGAAATAGGTTTCACCCGGCAGCGAGAGTAGGAATCAAATGAAGGCTGCCGGGGTTTAAAACGTTAAATTCGCGCCCAGTTCATCCACGCGATCGCGTGGAAGTCCTAGTAGCGATCGCGTGGTTAACTGGAAAAGAATCTGGAGAAAAAAAGACGGCAAGTCGCGATCACTGCATAGGTAAATCAGCGATCGCGACTAAGCCTTGAAATTTTTTTATTTATTTTTTTTTTTTTTTTATATGAAATTAAGTTAATATGAAACAAATGCCACGAAATGATAGAAAAACGTGGATGAGCATGAATATCGACATTAAACCTTGTTCAACTCGCGAGGGGGTCGGGAGTGACAACTAAAATCTATAATGCTCAAAATTACCTAGAAATCTGAAAATATGCCTAAAATGCCAAATCATGCAAAGAGGGACTGACATGAATGAAACGTGCACAAAAATGTTTGAACACATACGAAAACATCCAAAGACTAACTAATACAAATGACATGAATGCAACGATGATAAAGAATTGATAAAAATACGAAACTAAGGTAAACATAAAACATAAAAATGCAAGAGAAGAAAAATTGGGTTGCCTCCCAACAAGCGCTCCGTTTATAGTCTCAAGCCCGACTTTCTGCGTTGTTTACTCTGGAATGGTGATGTCAATGTGTGACTTCTCCTTATCAAAATCCACCTCATAGTAGTGCTTGATTCTTTGCCCATTAACTTTAAAATGTCCTTTAGTCAGATGATGAAGCTCGAAAGTGCCATATGGAAATATTTGAGCAATTGTGAATGGACCAGACCATCTCGACCTCAATTTTCCCGGAAAAAGCTTCAAGCGCGAATTGTACAGGAGCACCTGATCCCCACTTGAAATTCTCTCTTGTGAATGTGGCGATCATGCCACTTCTTAGTCCGGTCTTTATAGATGGAAGCATTCTCATAGGCTCCCAAGCGAAATTCATCCAATGCATTCAGCTGCAAGAATCTCTGATCTTTGGCCAAGTCTATATCCAGGTTCAACTGCTTTAAAGCCCAGTATGCCTTGTGTTCAAATTCAACAGGCAGATGACAAGCTTTTCCATATACTAACTGAAATGGTGATATCCCGATGGGAGTCTTGAAAGCTGTCCTGTATGCCCACAGAGCATCATCCAATTTGCTGGCCCAGTCTTTACGGGATGACCTCACTGTTGTTTCCAAAATCCGTTTCAACTGCCTGTTTGAAGTTTCCACTTGCCCACTAGTCTGTGGGTGATAAGCTGTTCCCATGCGATGACGAGTTCCATATTTGGCCAATACTGCCTTGAACAACCTGTTGTTGAAATGAGTTCCCCCATCACTTATGATCGCTCTTGGTGCTCCAAACCGAGTAAAAATGTTTTTCCGTATAAATTCAACCACAATTCTGGCATCATTGGTCGAACATGCCTTTGCTTCCACCCACTTCGATACATAGTCAACCGCCACCAGTATGTATTTGTTGTTGTATGAAGGTGGGAACGGACCCATGAAGTCTATTCCCCATACATCAAACACTTCAACCTCCAAAACACTGTTAAGCGGCATTTCATGCTTGGATGATATATTACCTGTTCGTTGGCACCGGTCACATGCCTTTACAAACGAGAAGGGGTCCTTAAACACTGTTGGCCAATAAAACCCACATTGCAAGACTTTAGCTGCCGTTTTAGCGGCTCCCATGTGTCCACCATATGGGGCTGAGTGGCACCTCTCTAGAACCGATAAAATCTCTTCATCTGGAATGCATCGTCGAATTATTTGGTCAGGTCCCCTTCTGTACAAAAATGGATCTTCCCAATAAAAGAACCTCAGATCATGAAAGAACTTTTTCTTCTGCTGGTAAGTAAAATCAGGAGGCAAAACGTTGCTGGCCAAGTAATTTACATAATTTGCAAACCAGGGCCCCTTATTATCTTCTACCTGCATCATCTGGGCTAACAGCATTAACTGTTCATCTGGAAATACTTCGTTTATGTCTTCAAGATTTTCCTCATTTACCTGCTCCAATCTGGACAAATGATCCGCAATTTGATTTTCTGTACCTTTTTTATCCCGGATTTCAATATCGAATTCTTGAAGCAGTAAGACCCATCTGATTAGTCTAGGCTTGGCATCTTTTTTTCCAAATAAGTACTTCAATGCCGAATGATCTGTGTACACCACTACTTTTGAGCCTATAAGATAAGACCTGAATTTGTCAAAGGCGAACACCACTGCTAATAGCTCTTTCTCAGTTGTGGCATAATTTATCTGGGCATCTGTTAAAGTTCTGCTGGCATAATAAATTACGTGGAAGATTTTGTCCTTTCGTTGCTCCAATGCTGCTCCCACAGCGTAGTCACTCGCGTCACACATGAGTTCAAAAGGCAAACTCCAGTCCGGTGCCACGATAATTGGTGCGGTAGTTAATTTTTCTTTGAGTGTATTAAAGGATGACAAACACTCTTCAGAAAGATTAAAGACTACGTCCTTCTCCAATAAAGTACACAGGGGCTTCGTGATTTTGGAAAAATCCTTTATAAATCTCCTGTAAAATCCAGCATGGCCTAAAAAACTTCTGACTCCTTTGACTGAGCTAGGTGGTGGTAATTTTTCAATTACCTGAATTTTGGCCCTGTCCACTTCAATTCCTTTTTCAGAAATCCGATGCCCTAGTACAATTCCCTCGTGCACCATGAAGTGACACTTCTCCCAATTTAACACCAGATTTGTTTCCGTGCATCTCTTAAGCACTAGGGATAGGTGGTGTAGGCACTCATCAAACGAGGACCCAAAGACTGAGAAGTCATCCATGAAGACTTCAATAAATCTCTCCACCATATCTGAAAATATTGCCATCATGCACCTCTGGAACGTTACTGGAGCGTTACACAGTCCAAACGGCATTCTCCTAAAGGCAAATGTACCATAGGGACAGGTAAAAGTAGTTTTCTCTTGATCGGCCAAGGCAATGGCAATCTGATTGTACCCCGAATATCCATCAAGGAAACAATAGTGTGAATGACCCGCTAGCTTCTCCAACATCTGATCGATGAACGGTAATGGAAAGTGGTATTTTCTGGTTGCAGCATTTAGTTTCCTGTAATCAATACATACTCTCCAACCGATCACTGTCCTTGTAGGGATCAACTCGTTGTTCTCATTCGCAATTACTGTCATGCCTCCCTTCTTTGGCACTACATGAACTGGACTGACCCAAGCACTGTCTGATATCGGATATATAATACCTGCATCAAGTAGCTTTAAAATCTCTTTTCTCACCACTTCCTTCAAAGTAGGATTCAGTCTACGCTGTCCTTCTACTGATGGCTTGGAATCATCTTCCATCAAAATTTTATGCATGCAGATAGTCGGACTAATACCTTTGATATCGGCAATAGTCCATCCTATTGCGGTTTTGTGTTCCTTCACCACCCGCAGCAGCCGTTCTTCTTCCAAAGCTGTCAAGTGGCTTGAAATAATAATAGGCAGTGTTGATGACTCCCCCAAAAATGCATATCGCAGGTGGGCTGGTAAAGGTTTCAACTCCAAAGTGGGAGGAATTTCACACGATGGTCGGGACTTCTGCAAATTTTCACCTAATGGTTCAAAATAACGACCTGCCCTCAACGTGAACCTTGGTGATGCTTCCAATTCATTAGCCATCCTTGCCACCTCCTCATTTTCCGAGTTTACAGATTCTGACTGAACGATGCATGCCTCCAATGGGTCTTTAGGATGCTCCTCATCATATACACTACGAACTGCTTCTTGCACAGTGTCCACCGTGAAACACGTATCCAATGACGAGGGATATTTCATAGACTTAAAGATGTTGAAGGTGATCTTCTCCTCATCCACACGAAGCACTAGTGTTCCTTCGTGAACATCTATCAAAGCCTTTCCCGTTCTCAAGAATGGTCGTCCCAAGATGAGAGGAATTGTCTTATCTTCTTCCATATCCAGTATAACGAAGTCCGCAGGGTAAATAAACTTCCCAACTCTTATCAGTACGTCTTCAAGCAACCCCCACGGGTATTTTATCGAACGATCTGCTAATTGCAAGGAAATAGTGGTTGGTTTTGCTTCTCCAATCCCGAGCTTCCTGAAAATAGATAAAGGCATTAGATTAATGCTGGCTCCTAAATCACATAAAGCAGATTCAAATTCAATAGAACCAATAGTGCAAGGGATTGTGAAACTCCCTGGATCCTTCAGTTTGGGAGGCAATTTCTTCTGGATTATTGCACTGCATTCTTCGGTGAGCATCACTGTCTCATGCTCGTCCAGCTTTCGTTTATTTGTCAGGATTTCTTTCATGAATTTCGCATAGCTCGGCATCTGGGTTAAAGCCTCTGCGAAGGGAATGTTGATGTGCAGCTGCTTGATTTTCTCAATAAATTTTGCAAACTGCTGGTCTATTTTATGCTTCCTCAGCCTCTGTGGATATGGTATGGGAGGTACGTAGGCTTTAACTGGGGTCGGGGCCTTCCTCACCTCCGCTTCTTCTGCCCTTTCAGATTTTTCCGTTGACTTTTCACTCTCCGTGTGATCAGCTTCTTTCTCTTCCACTGCTTCTGTTAGTATTTCTGAGTTATCTGTTCCTTTCACGCTAATTTCTGGTAATTGAACTCCACTTCTAGTTGTAATGGCTTGTACCTGTTCTCGTGGATTTGTTTCTGTATTACTTGGAAATTTACCTTGTTGTCTTTCTGAATTTGCGTTTGCCAACTGTCCCAACTGAATTTTTATTTCTTTAATATCAGCTTGATGGCTTTGCAGCAGCTGCAGTATCAATTCTTCACTCGAAGTCTTTTTCACTTGTTGTTGCTGCTGTGGTTGTTATTGTTGCTGAAACCCTGGTGGTCGTTGGGTGTTTTGATTATTGGCCCATGAAAAGTTGGGATGCTTTCTCCATTCAGGGTTGTACGTTTGTGAGTACATACCTCCTTGCTGCCTCTGATTGTTCCCAACAAAATTTGCATGCTCTTTATCCGGTTGACCTTGATATGCCATTGGACACTCTGATAGTGCATGATTCTCAAAACAGTAATCACAAACTATGGTTGCCTGAGCTGCAAGCACTGGCTGCTGATTCATGCTGTCAAATTTTTTTGTCAATGCGTCCAGTTTAGCATTAATAGCTGTAATTTCATTTACCGCAACTATTCCACCAGATTTCTGTGCGGTGCGATCGAAGTACCACTGATAACTATTTTCTGCCATTTTCTCGAATATTTCGGAGGCTCCTTCGTAAGTCAAATCCATCACTGATCCACCCGCAGCTGAATCTGCATGCTTCTTGTTATCATTGGTCAACCCGTTGTAGAAAGTTTGTATGAGGATCCAATCAGCTATTCCATGAGTAGGACATTGACGAACTAGCTCATTGAACCTCTCCCAAGCCTCAAAAATGGACTCTCCTGACTGTTGATTGAACGAAAGGATTTCGCGCCTTAATTTTGACATCCGGCCAGGTGGAAAGAACTTGTCAACAAACTTTTGACTCATTACTTCCCAAGTAGTGATTGTATGGAGGGGCGGCGTGTAAAACCATGCCTTTGCCTTGTCTGCCAATGAGAAAGAAAATAATTTCAGCTTCACAGCGTCACCCGGAACCCCGTTCATTCGCTGCATGTCACATAACTCTTGAAAAGTTCGCAAGTGTGCATGTGGATCTTCAGACGGCAGCCCATGAAAGACGGCAGAGTTTTGGATCAGAGAAATCAAAGAAGTCTTGATCTCAAAGTTGTTTCCAGGTATAGCAGGCGGCACTATACAAGTTCCAATATTTCCCACTGGGGGAATCATGTAATCCCTTAATGCTCGCCTCCCATTGTTCGGTTGATTTTGTTGTTGAACTACAATTTCTGCTGGCAGATTATTTTGGTTTGGCTGAATTGGATTGTCTGCCATTGCTAAATCTGTGTGTTGAGCTGCTTCCAACTGTTGTTTGCGCCTTTGTCGAAAAGTGCGTTCAATTTCTGTATCAAGAGGAAGCAATTCAAAAGATTTAGTCCTTCTTAACATGAATTTATAAAGATAAATCGAAAAAAAATTAAGACTAAACTAAATAACAATAAAGCAAAACAAAATTCAAATTAAAGTAAGAATTTATTGGTATCGATATTAGTAAAAACAGTCCCCGGCAACGGCGCCAAAAACTTGTTCACTGATATCTCGCAATACGAAATATCCCCGCAAGTGAACGGGTCGTGAAGAGTAGTTAAAATGGACCTAAGAGTCCGGATTATCGTTCCCACGAGGACCGTTTACTAAGTACCGAAATGTGTAAATTCTTATCCCTATTTGAACAAAGAAATGAATTTTAGATTGTTTGGAAACTAATGTTTATAACTATGACTAACAGATTAAAACTTTGCACAAGATTGAGGTTTAACAATTGCTGATTGTTTGTAAGCATGATTGAAAGTGGTTGGGATTCACGAGTTCACCTAGCCAATTAAATCAATTCCTGTTCCAGATTTTATTTTCTAAATATGTGATCGATCAAGTTCACTAAATTAAGTTGAGATTCCTCTCTCGAGTTTAAATCAACTCTACCTAGATAAGTCAACCTTGTATCTCTACAGCGGGTCCGAATATTCCTTATCTAAATGCATTACATGCAAGAACTTAAATATGATCGCACTAATCACGAAAGTATATCTCTATCTCTCGTTCAATTAATGGATTTATTACCTAGATCTATGTTATTAACTCACCTCTCGGATTATGGAAATAACACATAAAGTCATGAATAAGTGGCCAATTCATTCAGGCATTAAACGCAATAATAAATCAACACATGCATTACGGCGTTAAAATAAGGAACATGGAATTAAAGTAATATGACTAAGCTACATCATGATTCCCAACGTTAGGATTAGTTACACATAATAACTGAATAATAAAAACAATCTGAATTAAAATTAAACATGCTGAAGTTTATGAGTTCAACAATGAGAAAAGAAGTCTTGCACCAAGATTTGCTTTCCCGTGTTTAGCTCCTAATCTACCGTGCTTTTTCTGTGCTTGAGTCTCCTCGTCAATTCGATGTTGAATAGCCAAGAATCCTCTCCTCTTCAGCTCTGCATAAAACTGCTCTCTTGTTCCTCACGCCTCTGTTTCAACTTAGGTCAATTTCCCGAGTCTTCCTCTTAAAATCGCGCACAAAAGCCCAGTACAGTTCCAGTCGGACACCCACGCGATCGTGTGGTTGGAACGTCAGCGATCGCGTGGGCGAGCCATTTTTCGTTCTGCATGAATTTTATCGCCTTGTCGCGATCACTAGCCTTGAAGCTTAGCGATCGCGACCTGGAGGATTTCCACGCGATTCGCCATCTTTCTCTTGGCCTTCAAGTTGGTCCTTTGATTTTATTTGCGACATGTATCCCCCACTATTGATTTGATAAATTTGACCCTAGAATTTCTGTTTCTCTTCAATTCTCCTTCTTTTGAGCTTCATTTCCCGTAATTACTTCCTTGCTCCTCTTTTCGACCAAAAATCTGAAATAACAACAATTAAATGCAATTTAGGTAGACTAAATTCATAAATCAACACGATAAATTCTCATTTTGGCATATTCCCAAGTGTATAAAACACACCTATCAATATTGTAGAAAAAAATATTCAAATTTTAACACATCTACTAATTTCTAACCACATTCTCTATAATAATGAATAACATCATTTATTTATTGAAATAGCACTGCCACTTATAAGAGTCAGATTTCAATTCAATCAAGATAAGCATGTTTGGGGTAGCTTAAAAGCATGATAGAAAAAAAATTGTGGGAGAAGATGATTCTCTTCCCACTCCAAACATGCTCGAAGTCGACATGGTTGATTTCCTTTGTTGTATAATTGGTGTAATACAATCGCACTTTCAACAAACCTCTATCTTAACATCTCGTGTCCCTTCGAGGAGCTTCAGATAAAATTTCAACATCCATATCCGAGAGGATAAGAAACACAAGCTGAGAAATTATTTATTTTTCTTTGTGAATATACCAATCGTAGGGTTTGTTTGGATGCTTAAAAGATGACTTTACCCCCCATAATTTGAACATTTTATATCTTTTCTGGATGTTATATAACGGACTAGTTGCTGGAAGTGGTCACGGAACCTCTGAGCTCTGGACAAAAAATTGTTTGTGTTCATTTACTTTTTTGCACTTTAATTTCACTTTTGATCTTTCCGATTTGATAGGTTTAATCACTATTTCTGTTATATCTAGACATTCTACTTGACAATAAGCATGTTTTGGGCAGCTTATACGCAAACACAAAAAGCACAAAAAAATCCGTGATGAATGTCGCCAAACAGTCCATAAAGTACTGAAGTCTAAGAATTAAGAAACGACAGTAAGGGAAATTAAGGACACTATTCTACAAAGTTGCAAGATTAGGAGAATAGAATTAGGAGGGATTTGCACTAGAGAGTTCCGTATTATCTTTATATATGTTATTATGATAATAAAGTTTTAAAATAAAATACCACACAGTTTTCCGTCTTTTTTTACACTTGTCTAAAATGGAAATTCATGATTTATAGAGAGCAAAAAAAAAAAAAAAAAATTGTGATTATCTATATAAATGTCAAAATTGCTCTTATCTAGAGAATATAAACGGTCACTTTGAAAATAGTTTTACCTCATTATTATTACGAAAATTTGAAATTTGACATGCTAAAGAAAAATTCAAAATTTGCTCAACACAAAACTCAAGATTAACAATGAACTATCTAAACATACTTTTAAGCATCTTGCACTATCATCTATTTCTTATCAACTAACGAAAGAAAAGTAAAAAGAACAAATGAATGCTATATGTTGAAAATGAAAGAGAATAAAAAATATTAGATGATATATTGTCGTGTAGTGTTTATTCCAACACAAAGAACGTGACCTAAAATAAATATTGTTAAGCATTTATTCCTATAAATTGAATAACCAATATTTTATTTTATTTCAAATTTTGAATTTAGGTAAAATAATAAATTTTTATTTTAATAAAGTTTCATAAGTAATAAAAAAATGAATTCTAAATTTGAAATAAAATAATGAGCCTATGAATTATTGCCATCATTTGATAAATTGTTTTATTGATAAAATGAGTAGTTAAAAATGATTACTTTACAATAATAATAATAAGTTAAAAATAATGTTGATCAAGAAAATGTCGAATATATCTACCAAATATTCGCTCAATGTTTCGAGTCAATGAAGAAAACTACAATAAAATTATATTGCTATTTCAGATTAAATTGCTAAATGGCTAAGATAATCATATCAATTATTTTAAATTGAAATATCACTACATACTATTAACGAAATTTATTTTAACATTTCTTCAAATAACTTTTGAACCACGTGTACTTTTTGTAATACATCTTATTCCCATTGTTTATTTTTCCATAAAAAATCTTTTATAACCACACATTTCTTGATAAACGTCTATTTGATAATTAGTTTAAAAATTTTGTTTATAAATAGCGACGTGACAATATTACATTAGTTTATTTTGAAATATCGAAATAGGTGAACAAAGAATTTCTTGCATCAAGAATTGGGCATTTTATTTATTTATTTATTTTAAAATTGTCGAAGATGTGTACTACGTGGACGGATATAAACGAAGCCCATAAAAAATACGATAAAAATTATAATCTATGTCATAGTTAACATTTGTAATTTTAATTAAATAACCAATATTTTATTTTATTTCGAATTTTGAATTCAGCTAAAATTATGAATTTTTATTTTAATCAACTTTCATAAGTAATAAAAAAAAAAAATGAATTCTAAATTTGAAATAAAAATAATGAGCCTATGAATTATTTTCATCATTTGGTAAATTATTTTATTGATAAAATGGGTAGTTAAAAATGATTACTTTACAATAATAATAATAATAATAATAATAATAATAATAATAATAATAATAATAATAATAATAATAATAATAATAATAATAATAATAATAATAATAATAATAATAATAATAATAAGTTAAAAATAATTTTGATCAAGAAAAAGCCGAACATATCTACTAAATATTCGCTCAATATTTCGAGTCAATGAAGAAAACTAAAATAAAATTATATTGTTAATTCAGATTAAATCGATAAATGGTTAAGATAATCTTATCAATTATTTTAAATTGAAATACCACTACATACTATTAACGAAAATTATTTTAACATTTCTTCAAATAGCTTTTTAACCACATATACTTTTTGTAACACATTTTATTCCCATTGTTTATTTTTCCATAAAAAATCTTTTATAAGCATACATTTCTTGATAAACGTCTATTTGATAATTAGTTTTAAAAATTTGTTTATAAATAGCGACGTGACAATATTCCATTAGTTTATTTTGAAATACCGAAATAGGTGAATAAAGAATTGCTTCCATCAAGAATTGGGCATTTTTTTTTAATTGTCGAAAGATGTGTACCACGTGGACAGGTATAAACGAAGCCCACAAAAAATACGATAAAAATTATAATTTATGTCATAATTAGCATTTGTAATTTTAATTAACAACACGTTTCACATTCACACCGCTTTTAAATCACACATTTCATTAATTTTTATAAAATATATAAGTCAAGTATTGGTGAAATTCTAAATTTTGTCCCGTGCATCGCACGGGTGAGAATACTAGTGTTTGATTATTATGATGTATTGTTTAATTAGGGCATTTGAAAATGCCATATCGGGGGAAAAAATCATTTATTAATTAAAAAACAAAAAATAAATGATAATATTTTTGTTTATAAATACTTTTTTTTGTCATAAATCATTGTTTACGTCTAATTAATTTTTAAATTATTTGTTTCTTTGCATAAATATTTTCACTTTTTAACTGAATTTTTAGTTGACAAGGTTTTCTTTTCTTTTTTTTTTTCTACACTCGTACACTTGGGCGTAAAGAAACTTTTTAATTGATTTTTTTACGTGCCGGCAATTTTTATTTTTATTTTTTATTTTTTATTTTTTTATTATTATTATTTCTTTACTTATATGAAACGGTCCTTTCATATCATTGCATAATTGAGACAAATATTATAAACAAAAATTCAACCATATCTTCGTATCAATGAGTATCACATGTTATATATATATATATAGGCACAGCTTTCATCCCAAAAATATCGATTTTTTTCAAAAGTAGTGTAGGACCCTTTTCATTTTTCAGGCTTTCTCTCACACCAGAATGCCAGAGAGCAATTTTCAAATAAAATTTGTGGCATTTTGTTCTAAAGTCTATTTTGCCCTCTGAATAATAACGAGAACTGTAGAGGGTAAAATCGATAATTTACTAAAGGACGTTAACAAAGACCAAAATATGTATGACTTTCTGTAATGGCCTTGTTATAAGGAAAAAACACACACACACACACAAATCAATATTATTATTTATTAATTAAGTAAAGAAAAAACAGAGAAATATCAAACATTTAAAAAAAATATATATATATCTAGCTAGGAACTATTTTATGAAAATTAATCAAACATACAAAACTTGGAATTTGCAATTGTAATGCCTCCATCGATCAAAAGGTTATGCTCACTTATGTACTTTGACTCGTCACTTGTCAAGAAAAGAACAACTTCAACCACATCCTCAACCAGAAGATTAACACCTTTAAGGATGGAATGTACGCTGCGAAATATTCCCTCATCGACCAATTTGTAAAAATCCTTTGATTGACGTGTAGGTATTACATGTGGTGACATGCAATTGGCTCAAATGCCATATTTTCCAAGCTCCACGACAATATTCTTTGTCAGTCCTACCACCCTATGCTTTGAAGTCAGGTAATTGTGTGAGGAACCACCGGTTATTTTTGAACAAGTATTAGTTGTTGTGATTTTATTCCCACTTCGATTTGGAATCATTACCCAGGCAGCGTGTTTAACTCCCAAGAATACACCTACGAGTTTACATCAAGAACCCTTTGGAACTCTAAATCGAGATTTCAAGAATACTTGGATTTGATATGTTAGAATTAATGTAAAAGTCCCATTGTTGGGCCGGACTTTACAATTGGTTAATTAATATGATTAATTAATCAAGGCACGTTAAAAGCCCTATTGTCACTAGGGTTAGGGTTTTTGAGGTGCACATATTAATATGTGCACTATTGTAAAGAGAATCAAGAAAGTCGCTTTTTAGTATTAGGTTTTTCTCTTACTAGCACAAAGAGAAAAATAAATTCTCTCAAATCCATTCTAATGGTTGGAGATTGAAGGAGTTGCTATGGTTTCGTGTTTGTTCAATTTTCGCAGTGCATATATGTATCGAAACCTTACAGTGGTATCAGAGCCTTCCTTGTTACTTGTTAGAGTTTGTTAATACTTTGATAAATTCAATATGATTGAATAAATTAATTTCTTGTTTCTAGCTTTTGAGAAAATTAATTTTTCCTTTTCTAAATCTGATTTGGGGAGAAAATTAATTTTGGGTTGAAAAATGGATCGAGAAACAAGTTGGGAAAAACCAGGCGGCAATAGTCGCCGGAGGTGCGGCAGCATGGCGACTAAGCCGCTGCCGCTGCGCGATTTCGAAGAAGCAGCAGGTGCCGCGCGAAGCAGCTTCTTCGCACTGTTACAAGCGGCGTGTCCCTGCGCGAGTGTCAGCAGCGGCACCATGGTTGCAGCGCGAAGGTCGCGCTGCTGCGGCCTGTCTGCAGTGCGAAATTCGCGCTGCTGCAGCGTGGCTGCTACACAGCACCGCCTTCGCGCTGTTGCTTTAACAAAGTCGCCGCTCAACAGCGGCGGTTCCCGCTGCGGGGTGGGAGATGGGGCGCCGCTATTGTCGGCGCCACCCAAAGAGGAAGGCAGATTTTTTTAGTTCAGGGTTTCGGTCTTCAGATTTGGAGACGGGGGCCTCATTTGCAATTCCGAAAATTGAAAGGGCTGGCTTGCAATTTAATATTAGGGGCAATGTTGAAATTTCCGAAATTTTAAGCCCTTGTCTACAATTATGTAATAGGGTCAAAACTGCAATTTTTGAATGAAGGACCTATCATACAATTTTTGAAATTGAGGGTTTCTTTGTGATATTTTGAAATGGGCCATAGTGCAAATTTTCAAAGGACCTTGAATACAATTTTGGCTTAAAATTTAATTTTCAAATTGGATTTGACCTAATTTAAAACTTTGACTAAAATTTTAATTTTGACCAAAATCAAAATTTTATTTTAAAATTTACGACTTTTAAATTATTGTTAAAATTGGATTTTAACAAAATATATAATTTTGACCCTAAATTGAATTTTATTTTATTTAGGTATTTTATCCTAAATTAAAATGTTAATTCAATTTGCCCTAATTTTAGAATTAGAGTTTGGACTCTAATTTAGTGTTTAATTAAAATTTGATTTTAATTCAATTCAATTTAATAATTAGTTAATTTGATTAATTGATTATTAATTGAATCTTATTTAGGATTTGATCATAAATTCAATTGACCCTAAAATCTTGAAATTGGAGTTGGACTCTAATGTATTATTTAATTAAAATTTGATTTTAATTAAATAAACTCGTCAATTAAAGTAATTGATTAATTTGATTAATTAATTACTAAATTGAATTTTATTTTATTTTAGGAGTTTTATCCTAATTTAAGATGTTAATTTAATTTGTCTCTTTTGAAATTAAAGTTTGACTCTAAATTGATATTTGATTAAAATATGATTTTAATTAAATAAGTCCCGCTAACCATGTATCTATGTATAATGACAAAATAATATAAGAACTTCATGTGGAGGAAGTGTCTCACATTTGCAAAAAAAAAAAAAACTCCAAAATGCGTGTTTTGGTCTTTTTAACACAAAATATTCAAAACGCAATATACTCTTTTTGAGTTTTCTTTGTATTTTTTTTTTTTTGGAAAACACATTTCTGAAAATAGGTAAAGTGAACGCGTTTTCGATATTTCCAAAAATCGAAAACTCAAAACGAGCTGAAAAAGGCAAAGAGAACATGGTCTTATGTTGGGAAAATATATAAAATGGAATTAATATAAATTTGAAGACTTAAATAATGATCCCTCTAACTTTTAGTGTTGTCCACGCTAACAACTTGATAATTTTCTAATAAATAATGAATGTAGTCCAAACAAAGTAGTTAAATTTATTTTAAATTTGGAGCACTTGTCCTATCTTCTTGAAGGTTAATGAATATTTAGGGCTGATTTGGCGAAGTTGACATCTCATGTTATAAGAGCATCTCCAATAAATTCTCTATATTTAAAGAGTATATCCTACATAATAGAAAATATATTTAAATTTGAAAAGTAAGCCCATGTTCTCTTTGCTGTTTTGAGGTCGTTTTCTGTTTTTATTTTCGAAAACGCTAAAAACGCGTTCTCTTTACCATTTTCGAAAACGCATTTTGGAAAACAAAAAAAAAATTGTACACAAAACGGAAAACGCCCGAAACATCGTTTTGGGCGTTTTGTGTGTATTTCGACAAAAAATGTCCAAAACGCGGAAAACGCGTTTTGGGATTTTTTTTTTTTTTTTATATAGAATTATCTTAACTTAGAACTAAGCTTAATATAAAGTTTTTATTTTTTTTACTTTTTTATTATTTTTTTTAGAATTATCCTAGCTTGGAACTAAGCCTAAATAAGAAATTTTTTTTTTTTTTTTTTGAGAATTATCCTAACTTCGAACTTAGTGTAAATAAAGTTTTATTGAATTCAATATCAACATTAAAAAAAAAAAAATTAAATGAGAATTCTTGTTGTTATATTTCAAAAAATGCAATGATAAATGGACTCTGGTGGTTTTGAAAGAACTTGCATTTTCTGGATTTTAATAGAAGTAGAGCTTTCTCAAGTCCCGAACCTGATCAAGCTGTGTTAATATAGACTCTTAATGCTCACATTAGTGTGTTGCATGTAATCATATTTTTAGTGTATTGTGAAAGGAAATTTGAGTTGGAGTTAGTAGTATTCTGCAAGCAAATTAATTAAAAATAGTTTAAATAGTGTTCTGCAAAATTTCAAACAGAACGTGTTTTCCAGCTTTTCATTTTCAAAAACAGTTTTCAGAAATGACAAACCAAACGCGTTTTTCGCAAATTTGAAAACAAAAATGAAAACACAAAACACAAAACATTTTCGAAAATGAAAATACAAAATAAAATACAAACAGAACGCCACCTAAATTTTTTTACAAGCTAGCAAACTCTATATTTTTTACTCTAATTTTATTTTTTCATAAAAATATTTATTGTCTTTCTTTATTCTTAGTTAATATTTATTTTTTTAAAAGTGAATGGTCAACTATATTAAATATGTAATAAAGAAAGCTAATGTAAGAACATTTAAAACTGAAACTTTTTTAATGCATTTAATAATAGTGAGTGAGTTTGGCCCTTCAAATTTGAAGAGTCAAACTGTAGCGACCAAGAATTTTTACGCGATTAATAATTATTTTAATAGAAAATCGTGTCGCTACTATTTCACCCATTTTTATTAAGTTAACGCAGCGACGTATTCGTATAGCCAAGTCAAGAAATAATCGAGATCGTTCGATTTTAAATTAAATTCCGAATTTCTAAAAATATCTCCATTCTCTTGATTTAAAGTATATTAAGTCCAAATACTTAATTCAATGTTATCCCAATATTTATTTATACAAAAATTACTTTTATTATTTAAATTAAGAAAATATATGCAAGCATGAGAGGTTCCATTATATGTAATCATGAAGAGCATAATATTTGTATAAAAAATGGAAAAGTATATGAATGATTTATATACTCCATTATATATAATCATGAAGAGCATAATATTTGTATAAATATGGAAAAGTATATAAATGATTTATATACTCCATTATATATAATCATGAAGAGCATAATATTTGTATAAATATGGAAAAGTATATGAATGATTTATATACTCCATTATATATAATCATGAAGAGCATAATATTTGTATAAATATGGAAAAGTATATGAATGATTAATAAGACTCCATTATATGTAATCATGAAGAGCATAATAATATTTGTATAAAAAATGGAAAAGTATATGAATGATTTATATACTCCATTATATATAATCATGAAGAGCATAATATTTGTATAAAATTGGAAAAGTATATGAATGATTTATATACTCCATTATATATAATCATGAAGAGCATAATATTTGTATAAATATGGAAAAGTATATGAATGGTGCTTTACTTTAACAAAAGGATGTGTTAAAATTAATAGAATTGAATGATTATGTTTATAATATGCCAACTTTATACATATATTTAAACCCATCTCTTTTACACACAACTCTACACATATACACTTATTTCCAATCTCTTGACAAAATCCACAAGTAAGAGAAATTCAAGGTGGTCAAGAAAGTTTTGGTTCGTTTACTACTACACTTCATTTTAATCTTTTAAAAGGTAAGTATATCTTATGTTTTTATGTAAAGTAAGTATGTTTTTATGAAATGTAAGTATATCTTATGTTTTTATGTAAAGTAAGTATGTTTTTATGAAATGTAAGTATATCTTATGTTTTTATGTAAAGTAAGTATGTTTTTATGAAATGTAAGTATATCTTATGTTTTTATGTAAAGTAAGTATGTTTTTATGAAATGTAAGTATATCTTATGTTTTTATGTAAAGTAAGTATGTTTTTATGAAATGTAAGTATATCTTATGTTTTTATGTAAAGTAAGTATGTTTTTATGAAATGTAAGTATATCTTATGTTTTTATGTAAAGTAAGTATGTTTTTATGAAATGTAAGTATATCTTATGTTTTTATGTAAAGTAAGTATGTTTTTATGAAATGTAAGTATATCTTATGTTTTTATGTAAAGTAAGTATGTTTTTATGAAATGTAAGTATATCTTATGTTTTTATGTAAAGTAAGTATGTTTTTATGAAATGTAAGTATATCTTATGTTTTTATGTAAAGTAAGTATGTTTTTATGAAATGTAAATATACCTTATGTTTTTAAGAAAAGTAAGTATGTTTTTATGAAAAGTAAAATACCTTATGTTTTTAACGAAAATGTTTGGATCATTGCTATGAAATAAATCTCACAAGATTGCTATGGGTCCCATATGATATGTTTATGATTATGCTAAGGGTACCGGAGTTTAGTAGCGCTACACATAAGAATTCTTGCCATTTAAGTTCGGTAAAATTCTTGTGTCTCCCTATGTTTATGAGTATTTCGATCCTATCCTATGTTATGATGAAAATGATCCATATGCTTTCAAAAGAAAATTTATGCTTGGTATACTTACTGGGATTTTATAAATCTCACTCCACGATATTTACCATTTTCAGATAATTGAAGGTTCGAGGCGGTCAACATGGAAGTGGCAAAAGTGGTTAAGATTGATGAGATAATTATGTTGAAATTTATGTAAGAAAATTATGTTCTATTTTTATTCACAAATAAAATTATGGGATTCTAATTTATTCTTTTGAATAATTTTTACATTACTATTTAAGTCTCGATAATATGATATGAGTCACTTTTAGTGGCACTCGAATGGTCGAGAATTCGGGTCGTCACAGTTGGTATCAGAGCCAAGAGTTTTAAAAACGATTCTGTAGATTTTTGAAATTTTATTTCTTTAAAAAAAAAAAAAAAAAAACTATTCACGTGAACAGTAAAACGACGTGCTATTCATGATGAACAGTGAACGAAATCACTATTCATTTAAAAAAAAATATATTTGAATTTTCACATGTCAAGTATGGTTATGATTTTGAAAAGTATGATGAAATTTGATGTGCGAATTTCAAGGACAAAATTCATTTTAAGCAAGGGAGTTTGTAATGTCCTGAAAATTTTATGGAATATAATTAGTTAGTGATATGATGTTTATATTGATGTCTTTGATAAATTTCTAGAAGTTCGGGGACTAAAGGAAAATAAGATTTGACGATAAATTTTTATTTGGGTTAATTAGGCCCAATCTTATGTAAAGATGCGAAATGATTAATAATAATTTTTTTTTTAAAATATTTTAACTCATCACTCTACTATGTCACTCTCCACGTATTGACTCCTCGAACCAGGTATGTTATATGCTTTGCAAGTCATTTACGATTTTATTAAGACATGTTAAGTATGAAATATTCATATGTTATGAATCTTTAAGTGAAATATACATGTTGAGTATGATATGAATTGATAGAAGCCTAAATTTTAATTTATTCATTTTAATGTAGAATCATGAGACATAGAGGATATTGATATGAATTTTGGTTCATATTAAGCTTAGTAAGATTGACTCAATTAGAAATTAAGTTGGGTTGTAACTTTGGCCCAAAATATATGGAATAATATATTAAACAAACAAAATTGATAATGAATTGTACAATAATTTATCCCTTTATCACTACCTTTGTGTAAAAACAAGGGAAAAACTGTGGATGGTTATTAGTACTTCCTCTTCAAGTTTCAATTTTCGGTTCAATAATTTATCCCTTTATCACTACCTTTGCTTAAAAGCAAGGAAAAACTGTGGATGATTATTGGTACCACTCTTCAAGTTTCAATTTTGAAAAAATAAATAAATAAATAAATAAATATGATTTACGAATGATTTTCAAAATAATCTTTGTCGTCAAGTTTAGAAATGATGAGCCCTAAATGGACTTTGCATAATTGATTTTAGACATGGCACTAAGTATGAGAAGTCAACAGAAAGGACTAGATAATATTTTCGAATTATTCATCGTTTAGATTAAACGAGAAATAGAAAGTCAGTTTTATGAAGTTATGATGAGATGTTGAGATTATAAGTGATATGATTTTATTGAGATTTTTATGAGAAGAATTATGAAGTTGGAGATTTAAAGTAGGCTCTTAATTATTGAGAAATAAGGACTTGATATGGTGATATTAGAAATTATGATTTGAAATTTCTATGTTGAGGAATTATGAATTGATTTTCTGGAATATTTATGATGATATTGAAGTTTGATGAAATTGTGATCAAATGTACAATTAGTTATTATTGTGAGTTATGAAGTATGCTTACGATTTGGATAAGTCCAAATTTCAAAGGAAAACTCTGCCTAGAATTTTATCGTTTGGAGTTAAGAGCATAGTATGGTATGCAATCACTAAGAGAATTGAAGTTAGACATACAAGTTCATTTACATCACAAACGAGATTTAGTAGATGATAACAGAGATATTATTATTTTCTCATAAGGAGAACACACAAGAGTCACCCTAGAAAGGAAATACATGAAAACACGCAAAAGCAAAAGAAAGCAACATGGGAAATTCCTCAAATTGAGAGATGTGTTTCCGGAGTAGCCGTATCCTACCACCTCTGACCTTTTGAGGAAATAAAGAAACCTTCAAAAAGGTGTGTTTCGAGAGTAAGAATACTCCGTAATCTACCACCTGGAACCTTTGAGGTACACACAAGATTTAAACATTAAGGAAAATCCTAGGAAATTAGAGGGGTGTCTCGAGAGTAAGAATACTCCGTACTCTACCCCCACCTATTCTAAGATTCATAAAGTTAAGTTTACATTAACCGGACTCCATTTTCGCTTGATTCCCCTTCCTTGCGACCAATCTATCTTAACCCCTACTGGATCTTGTATTGAGATATATGACTGCAGCTTATCCAGTAGTTCATCAATAGTAGGAGCAGAAATAAGAAGCATTCTGGAAAATGGAGAGATGAATCCCTGTTCCACAGCATAATCAAGAAAGGTTAACAAGCCATCAAAGAAATTGTTAACATTCAAAAGCCCAATAGGCTTAGTATGGAGATCTAGTTGAGCCCATGAGGTAATGTTAAAGATTTCTTCTAAGGTACCAAAACCTCCGGGCAGGGCTATAAAGGCATCAGAACCATATAGCATACAAGTTATGCGTTCATGGATGGATAAGGTTTGAACTTCATGCCCTCGTGTTTTTCCTGCAACATCTACCAAAGGGACAGGTATGACACCGATTACTTTTGATTTCTCTGCAAGAGCAGATTGGGAAACACAACCCATTAGACCACTGCTACCACCCCCATACACAAGAGTGATACCTTTTTTCCCCCAGTTTCTTTCCAAGATCTACGGCCGCTTCTAGATAACTGAAGCCTTTCCCCACTTTTGATCCACAAAATACACAAATAGTTTTGATCTGTCGAAGTTTTGGTGCTTCCATCTTTGATAGTATAGAAGAGAAAACTTACCAAGAAGATGTGATTTTGGGATGCCTGAACTACGAAATATGTTTGGCTATTTAAAGCCGGAAAAATTTACCGTTTTTGATTGATTCTGAAAAAGTAAAGATTTACTTTTGACAAAATCAGCCTACTTTTGACTATTTTATCAAAGCTTTCATCTTTCGGTGATTTATTTTCCAGCTTTATCAAACCTCGAGAAAGGAAAATATATTTTTACCAACCTTTATCAAAACGCGTGAAAGGAAACAGAAGAATATTTTAAATATGTATCAAGAGATTTACCTTATATCAATGCTGATTTGCCACAACCTCATTGTGTAAAACAGACTGGCAGATTGGATCTTTTGCAGTTATATTTTTGAGACTATAACGATTTTTGTCTTCGTTAAACTGAGCGTATAAGGAGAGAAGTTCACGTTGCACATAACCACTTGGGTGCGTCTCAAGAGTCAGTCGAATATCATCCAAAGACTCCTTACTTAGTCCACCCTTTATGAATTTGATTTTATCATCCCGATTAGTAGAAGAATATCCTACTGTTTTGCAACGAGTATCACAGTTCCAACGAGCACATTTGTAGCAACCATTCAGCCTTTTTGCTCTTCGTTTCTTTGCGAAGGTGCTTTTGCCTAAACCAGGCATGTGCTTTGGAAATGTCATAGGTAATTCACCAGATAATCGAACTTTTGCTTCGATCAACCAGCGAACATCTTCTGGAATACCATGAGCCATCAGCAACCTCAACCTTTCGAGCCTAATTCGATAAATTTTTCTCAGATCATTCATAGGAAGATTGGAATAATACTTGCGAATGTTTGAAAGGATGATATCCATTTTTGATGGATCTAACCTCTTCCCAACATGATCTATTTAAAGGTATAAAGGAACTAAGTGGATCCATCTGATATTGATTCCAGCAAGAAAGCGCGGAATAGAATAATGAAAAGAAGAGACAAGAATTAATGCGCTGTTTAATTTTATCGATAAAGGAAGATTTGATGATAAGATTTTGAGATACAGAATATTTTCTTGGATTTGGTACTGATATTTTAGGTATAATAATAAGTAATTAAGGTATGGTGTGATGATACGGGAATACGTGAAAGTGAAGTAAGGACCGTATCGAATCAGAATTCATAAGTATGTACAAGTGAAAGAAATACCTTGCGGGAAATGTTGTGACAATTAAGTGAAGAATTTTAGTTATTTGGGAGCTAATTATTTATTTGAATTTTTTGGTTACAAATATGGGAAAAGATAAGCTGATGATATTATGTTGATTGATGAATAATATGTTTGGATATATTACATAGGGAATATTCAGGTAACCATTTTATTTACTTTGGGATATTTGGTGATAAGAAGAAATGACTAATTATTATGGTATGATATGTTAGTAAAGATTTATTGAAATTTTAGAGATATTAATACGAATATTTGAGGTCACATGATACGATGATAAGTGACAGGTTACATGAGTACTACAAGACATGATGAAATATCACATACGATTGGGAATTTTCCTTTTGAGTCAGAATTTATGAGTAGACACATATGTCTATTATTGATAGAAAAGTCCATGTTTTTAAGAAAAACAAAGATATGCATTTAGTCAAATTCCAGTGGGTTAAATATAGTAGCAATGATACTACCTAAGAGAAGAAGAGAAGAGATTCTGATTAAGTGTTCAGAAATCATAAGATCAAGTAAGTTTAATTTCGAGGACGAAATTATTTTAAGGGGGTAAGTTTGTAGCGACCAAGAATTTTTACGCGATTAATAATTATTTTAATAGAAAATCGTGTCGCTACTATTTCACCCATTTTTATTAAGTTAACGCAGCGACGTATTCGTATAGCCAAGTCAAGAAATAATCGAGATCGTTCGATTTTAAATTAAATTCCGAATTTCTAAAAATATCTCCATTCTCTTGATTTAAAGTATATTAAGTCCAAATACTTAATTCAATGTTATCCCAATATTTATTTATACAAAAATTACTTTTATTATTTAAATTAAGAAAATATATGCAAGCATGAGAGGTTCCATTATATGTAATCATGAAGAGCATAATATTTGTATAAAAAATGGAAAAGTATATGAATGATTTATATACTCCATTATATATAATCATGAAGAGCATAATATTTGTATAAATATGGAAAAGTATATAAATGATTTATATACTCCATTATATATAATCATGAAGAGCATAATATTTGTATAAATATGGAAAAGTATATGAATGATTTATATACTCCATTATATATAATCATGAAGAGCATAATATTTGTATAAATATGGAAAAGTATATGAATGATTAATAAGACTCCATTATATGTAATCATGAAGAGCATAATAATATTTGTATAAAAAATGGAAAAGTATATGAATGATTTATATACTCCATTATATATAATCATGAAGAGCATAATATTTGTATAAAATTGGAAAAGTATATGAATGATTTATATACTCCATTATATATAATCATGAAGAGCATAATATTTGTATAAATATGGAAAAGTATATGAATGGTGCTTTACTTTAAGAAAAGGATGTGTTAAAATTAATAGAATTGAATGATTATGTTTATAATATGCCAACTTTATACATATATTTAAACCCATCTCTTTTACACACAACTCTACACATATACACTTATTTCCAATCTCTTGACAAAATCCACAAGTAAGAGAAATTCAAGGTGGTCAAGAAAGTTTTGGTTCGTTTACTACTACACTTCATTTTAATCTTTTAAAAGGTAAGTATATCTTATGTTTTTATGTAAAGTAAGTATGTTTTTATGAAATGTAAGTATATCTTATGTTTTTATGTAAAGTAAGTATGTTTTTATGAAATGTAAGTATATCTTATGTTTTTATGTAAAGTAAGTATGTTTTTATGAAATGTAAGTATATCTTATGTTTTTATGTAAAGTAAGTATGTTTTTATGAAATGTAAGTATATCTTATGTTTTTATGTAAAGTAAGTATGTTTTTATGAAATGTAAGTATATCTTATGTTTTTATGTAAAGTAAGTATGTTTTTATGAAATGTAAGTATATCTTATGTTTTTATGTAAAGTAAGTATGTTTTTATGAAATGTAAGTATATCTTATGTTTTTATGTAAAGTAAGTATGTTTTTATGAAATGTAAGTATATCTTATGTTTTTATGTAAAGTAAGTATGTTTTTATGAAATGTAAGTATATCTTATGTTTTTATGTAAAGTAAGTATGTTTTTATGAAATGTAAGTATATCTTATGTTTTTATGTAAAGTAAGTATGTTTTTATGAAATGTAAATATACCTTATGTTTTTAAGAAAAGTAAGTATGTTTTTATGAAAAGTAAAATACCTTATGTTTTTAACGAAAATGTTTGGATCATTGCTATGAAATAAATCTCACAAGATTGCTATGGGTCCCATATGATATGTTTATGATTATGCTAAGGGTACCGGAGTTTAGTAGCGCTACACATAAGAATTCTTGCCATTTAAGTTCGGTAAAATTCTTGTGTCTCCCTATGTTTATGAGTATTTCGATCCTATCCTATGTTATGATGAAAATGATCCATATGCTTTCAAAAGAAAATTTATGCTTGGTATACTTACTGGGATTTTATAAATCTCACTCCACGATATTTACCATTTTCAGATAATTGAAGGTTCGAGGCGGTCAACATGGAAGTGGCAAAAGTGGTTAAGATTGATGAGATAATTATGTTGAAATTTATGTAAGAAAATTATGTTCTATTTTTATTCACAAATAAAATTATGGGATTCTAATTTATTCTTTTGAATAATTTTTACATTACTATTTAAGTCTCGATAATATGATATGAGTCACTTTTAGTGGCACTCGAATGGTCGAGAATTCGGGTCGTCACAGTTGGTATCAGAGCCAAGAGTTTTAAAAACGATTCTGTAGATTTTTGAAATTTTATTTCTTTAAAAAAAAAAAAAAAAAAACTATTCACGTGAACAGTAAAACGACGTGCTATTCATGATGAACAGTGAACGAAATCACTATTCATTTAAAAAAAAATATATTTGAATTTTCACATGTCAAGTATGGTTATGATTTTGAAAAGTATGATGAAATTTGATGTGCGAATTTCAAGGACAAAATTCATTTTAAGCAAGGGAGTTTGTAATGTCCTGAAAATTTTATGGAATATAATTAGTTAGTGATATGATGTTTATATTGATGTCTTTGATAAATTTCTAGAAGTTCGGGGACTAAAGGAAAATAAGATTTGACGATAAATTTTTATTTGGGTTAATTAGGCCCAATCTTATGTAAAGATGCGAAATGATTAATAATAATTTTTTTTTTTAAATATTTTAACTCATCACTCTACTATGTCACTCTCCACGTATTGACTCCTCGAACCAGGTATGTTATATGCTTTGCAAGTCATTTACGATTTTATTAAGACATGTTAAGTATGAAATATTCATATGTTATGAATCTTTAAGTGAAATATACATGTTGAGTATGATATGAATTGATAGAAGCCTAAATTTTAATTTATTCATTTTAATGTAGAATCATGAGACATAGAGGATATTGATATGAATTTTGGTTCATATTAAGCTTAGTAAGATTGACTCAATTAGAAATTAAGTTGGGTTGTAACTTTGGCCCAAAATATATGGAATAATATATTAAACAAACAAAATTGATAATGAATTGTACAATAATTTATCCCTTTATCACTACCTTTGTGTAAAAACAAGGGAAAAACTGTGGATGGTTATTAGTACTTCCTCTTCAAGTTTCAATTTTCGGTTCAATAATTTATCCCTTTATCACTACCTTTGCTTAAAAGCAAGGAAAAACTGTGGATGATTATTGGTACCACTCTTCAAGTTTCAATTTTGAAAAAATAAATAAATAAATAAATAAATATGATTTACGAATGATTTTCAAAATAATCTTTGTCGTCAAGTTTAGAAATGATGAGCCCTAAATGGACTTTGCATAATTGATTTTAGACATGGCACTAAGTATGAGAAGTCAACAGAAAGGACTAGATAATATTTTCGAATTATTCATCGTTTAGATTAAACGAGAAATAGAAAGTCAGTTTTATGAAGTTATGATGAGATGTTGAGATTATAAGTGATATGATTTTATTGAGATTTTTATGAGAAGAATTATAAAGTTGGAGATTTAAAGTTTAGGCTCTTAATTATTGAGAAATAAGGACTTGATATGGTGATATTAGAAATTATGATTTGAAATTTCTATGTTGAGGAATTATGAATTGATTTTCTGGAATATTTATGATGATATTGAAGTTTGATGAAATTGTGATCAAATGTACAATTAGTTATTATTGTGAGTTATGAAGTATGCTTACGATTTGGATAAGTCCAAATTTCAAAGGAAAACTCTGCCTAGAATTTTATCGTTTGAAGTTAAGAGCATAGTATGGTATGCAATCACTAAGAGAATTGAAGTTAGACATACAAGTTCATTTACATCACAAACGAGATTTAGTAGATGATAACAGAGATATTATTATTTTCTCATAAGGAGAACACACAAGAGTCACCCTAGAAAGGAAATACATGAAAACACGCAAAAGCAAAAGAAAGCAACATGGGAAATTCCTCAAATTGAGAGATGTGTTTCCGGAGTAGCCGTATCCTGCCACCTCTGACCTTTTGAGGAAATAAAGAAACCTTCAAAAAGGTGTGTTTCGAGAGTAAGAATACTCCGTAATCTACCACCTGGAACCTTTGAGGTACACACAAGATTTAAACATTAAGGAAAATCCTAGGAAATTAGAGGGGTGTCTCGAGAGTAAGAATACTCCGTACTCTACCCCCACCTATTCTAAGATTCATAAAGTTAAGTTTACATTAACCGGACTCCATTTTCGCTTGATTCCCCTTCCTTGCGACCAATCTATCTTAACCCCTGCTGGATCTTGTATTGAGATATATGACTGCAGCTTATCCAGTAGTTCATCAATAGTAGGAGCAGAAATAAGAAGCCTTCTGAAAAATGGAGAGATGAATCCCTGTTCCACAGCATAATCAAGAAAGGTTAACAAGCCATCAAAGAAATTGTTAACATTCAAAAGCCCAATAGGCTTAGTATGGAGATCTAGTTGAGCCCATGAGGTAATGTTAAAGATTTCTTCTAAGGTACCAAAACCTCCGGGCAGGGCTATAAAGGCATCAGAACCATATAGCATACAAGTTATGCGTTCATGGATGGATAAGGTTTGAACTTCATGCCCTCGTGTTTTTCCTGCAACATCTACCAAAGGGACAGGTATGACACCGATTACTTTTGATTTCTCTGCAAGAGCAGATTGGGAAACACAACCCATTAGACCACTGCTACCACCCCCATACACAAGAGTGATACCTTTTTTCCCCCAGTTTCTTTCCAAGATCTACGGCCGCTTCTAGATAACTGAAGCCTTTCCCCACTTTTGATCCACAAAATACACAAATAGTTTTGATCTGTCGAAGTTTTGGTGCTTCCATCTTTGATAGTATAGAAGAGAAAACTTACCAAGAAGATGTGATTTTGGGATGCCTGAACTATGAAATATGTTTGGCTATTTAAAGCCGGAAAAATTTACTGTTTTTGATTGATTCTGAAAAAGTAAAGATTTACTTTTGACAAAATCAGCCTACTTTTGACTATTTTATCAAAGCTTTCATCTTTCGGTGATTTATTTTCCAGCTTTATCAAACCTCGAGAAAGGAAAATATATTTTTACCAACCTTTATCAAAACGCGTGAAAGGAAACAGAAGAATATTTTAAATATGTATCAAGAGATTTACCTTATATCAATGCTGATTTGCCACAACCTCATTGTGTAAAACAGACTGGCAGATAGGATCTTTTGCAGTTATATTTTTGAGACTATAACGATTTTTGTCTTCATTAAACTGAGCGTATAAGGAGAGAAGTTCACGTTGCACATAACCACTTGGGTGCGTCTCAAGAGTCAGTCGAATATCATCCAAAGACTCCTTACTTAGTCCACCCTTTATGAATTTGATTTTATCATCCCGATTAGTAGAAGAATATCCTACTGTTTTGCAACGAGTATCACAGTTCCAACGAGCACATTTGTAGCAACCATTCAGCCTTTTTGCTCTTCGTTTCTTTGCGAAGGTGCTTTTGCCTAAACCAGGCATGTGCTTTGGAAATGTCATAGGTAATTCACCAGATAATCGAACTTTTGCTTCGATCAACCAGCGAACATCTTCTGGAATACCATGAGCCATCAGCAACCTCAACCTTTCGAGCCTAATTCGATAAATTTTTCTCAGATCATTCATAGGAAGATTGGAATAATACTTGCGAATGTTTGAAAGGATGATATCCATTTTTGATGGATCTAACCTCTTCCCAACATGATCTATTTAAAGGTATAAAGGAACTAAGTGGATCCATCTGATATTGATTCCAGCAAGAAAGCGCGGAATAGAATAATGAAAAGAAGAGACAAGAATTAATGCGCTATTTAATTTTATCGATAAAGGAAGATTTGATGATAAGATTTTGAGATACAGAATATTTTCTTGGATTTGGTACTGATATTTTAGGTATAATAATAAGTAATTAAGGTATGGTGTGATGATACGGGAATACGTGAAAGTGAAATAAGGACCGTATCGAATCAGAATTCATAAGTATGTACAAGTGAAAGAAATACCTTGCGGGAAATGTTGTGACAATTAAGTGAAGAATTTTAGTTATTTGGGAGCTAATTATTTATTTGAATTTTTTGGTTACAAATATGGGAAAAGATAAGCTGATGATATTATGTTGATTGATGAATAATATGTTTGGATATATTACATAGGGAATATTCAGGTAACCATTTTATTTACTTTGGGATATTTGGTGATAAGAAGAAATGACTAATTATTATGGTATGATATGTTAGTAAAGATTTATTGAAATTTTAGAGATATTAATACGAATATTTGAGGTCACATGATACGATGATAAGTGACAGGTTACATGAGTACTACAAGACATGATGAAATATCACATACGATTGGGAATTTTCCTTTTGAGTCAGAATTTATGAGTAGACACATATGTCTATTATTGATAGAAAAGTCCATGTTTTTAAGAAAAACAAAGATATGCATTTAGTCAAAGTCCAGTGGGTTAAATATAGTAGCAATGATACTACCTAAGAGAAGAAGAGAAGAGATTCTGATTAAGTGTTCAGAAATCATAAGATCAAGTAAGTTTAATTTCGAGGACGAAATTATTTTAAGGGGGTAAGTTTGTAGCGACCAAGAATTTTTACGCGATTAATAATTATTTTAATAGAAAATCGTGTCGCTACTATTTCACCCATTTTTATTAAGTTAACGCAGCGACGTATTCGTATAGCCAAGTCAAGAAATAATCGAGATCGTTCGATTTTAAATTAAATTCCGAATTTCTAAAAATATCTCCATTCTCTTGATTTAAAGTATATTAAGTCCAAATACTTAATTCAATGTTATCCCAATATTTATTTATACAAAAATTACTTTTATTATTTAAATTAAGAAAATATATGCAAGCATGAGAGGTTCCATTATATGTAATCATGAAGAGCATAATATTTGTATAAAAAATGGAAAAGTATATGAATGATTTATATACTCCATTATATATAATCATGAAGAGCATAATATTTGTATAAATATGGAAAAGTATATAAATGATTTATATACTCCATTATATATAATCATGAAGAGCATAATATTTGTATAAATATGGAAAAGTATATGAATGATTTATATACTCCATTATATATAATCATGAAGAGCATAATATTTGTATAAATATGGAAAAGTATATGAATGATTAATAAGACTCCATTATATGTAATCATGAAGAGCATAATAATATTTGTATAAAAAATGGAAAAGTATATGAATGATTTATATACTCCATTATATATAATCATGAAGAGCATAATATTTGTATAAAATTGGAAAAGTATATGAATGATTTATATACTCCATTATATATAATCATGAAGAGCATAATATTTGTATAAATATGGAAAAGTATATGAATGGTGCTTTACTTTAAGAAAAGGATGTGTTAAAATTAATAGAATTGAATGATTATGTTTATAATATGCCAACTTTATACATCTATTTAAACCCATCTCTTTTACACACAACTCTACACATATACACTTATTTCCAATCTCTTGACAAAATCCACAAGTAAGAGAAATTCAAGGTGGTCAAGAAAGTTTTGGTTCGTTTACTACTACACTTCATTTTAATCTTTTAAAAGGTAAGTATATCTTATGTTTTTATGTAAAGTAAGTATGTTTTTATGAAATGTAAGTATATCTTATGTTTTTATGTAAAGTAAGTATGTTTTTATGAAATGTAAGTATATCTTATGTTTTTATGTAAAGTAAGTATGTTTTTATGAAATGTAAGTATATCTTATGTTTTTATGTAAAGTAAGTATGTTTTTATGAAATGTAAGTATATCTTATGTTTTTATGTAAAGTAAGTATGTTTTTATGAAATGTAAGTATATCTTATGTTTTTATGTAAAGTAAGTATGTTTTTATGAAATGTAAGTATATCTTATGTTTTTATGTAAAGTAAGTATGTTTTTATGAAATGTAAGTATATCTTATGTTTTTATGTAAAGTAAGTATGTTTTTATGAAATGTAAGTATATCTTATGTTTTTATGTAAAGTAAGTATGTTTTTATGAAATGTAAATATACCTTATGTTTTTAAGAAAAGTAAGTATGTTTTTATGAAAAGTAAAATACCTTATGTTTTTAACGAAAATGTTTGGATCATTGCTATGAAATAAATCTCACAAGATTGCTATGGGTCCCATATGATATGTTTATGATTATGCTAAGGGTACCGGAGTTTAGTAGCGCTACACATAAGAATTCTTGCCATTTAAGTTCGGTAAAATTCTTGTGTCTCCCTATGTTTATGAGTATTTCGATCCTATCCTATGTTATGATGAAAATGATCCATATGCTTTCAAAAGAAAATTTATGCTTGGTATACTTACTGGGATTTTATAAATCTCACTCCACGATATTTACCATTTTCAGATAATTGAAGGTTCGAGGCGGTCAACATGGAAGTGGCAAAAGTGGTTAAGATTGATGAGATAATTATGTTGAACTTTATGTAAGAAAATTATGTTCTATTTTTATTCACAAATAAAATTATGGGATTCTAATTTATTCTTTTGAATAATTTTTACATTACTATTTAAGTCTCGATAATATGATATGAGTCACTTTTAGTGGCACTCGAATGGTCGAGAATTCGGGTCGTCACACAAACACAATCTCCAAATTAAAATGTTAAAGTAGAGAATTTATTGTAGTGAAATTTTAAGGATTGATTCTCCAAAATAAAGAGAATATCAAGTTAAGAAAGTTTATTGAAGATGCTCTAATTTATATTATATATTAAAGTAGAATATCCGTCACAAAATTCGCACATAGTTTCCCGCTAAAATAAATTTCTAAATTTGTAATTTTTTTGCTAAAAAATAATATATTAAATTTTTTAACAATTATTATTTTGCATGTGTCATTAATTGTATGGCATCCGTGCTATACTATTAATAACATCAAAATGTTATTTTTTCTATTTTATTATTATTCTTTTAATAATAATTGTGTTATTTTAAAATCGAAAAATATGTAATATGAGTGTCAAACTAAAGATCACGACGAGAAGTTTAATTCAAACTATTGTCCGTAGAATCATATCAAAAATTAAATGTAAAGTTTTTTTTATTTTTTTTATATTTTATATTTTTCCTCAATATCTAATTCATTTTAAATTATATTATTTTAGTCCTATAATATTATCTATCATTAGTTAACAAAATTCATTTTATTCATGGATGATTAATTTCTGTTCTTGTTTTTCTCATCAAATTAAAATAAAGAATAACTATACTAATTTTTAAGGCAAATCCAATTAAGTTGGGTTAATTTTACAAGTTTAAGATTTCTTCAATTCATTCATCACTTTCACATAATTTTTATTTATTTACTGATTCTCTTCCTTTTTCTATTTTTCATTATAAATTTAAATAACTAAAATATGTAAAAATATATTACAGATTTTAACAATTAGTTCATATAATATCTATTAAACTATTGATCGATCAATAATTTTAATTAAATTAATAATGTAACAATATGAATAAAGAAATTGTCGAAGAAAGAAGAATTAATTAATGTTACAATATTTATTAAAATTAATGATTATTTTTTTAGAAAAAACACTTGAATTTAATAATTAATGCTTAAAAAATCATATTGCACTAAAAAAGTCTATCTTACACCTCTTTTTGGGAAGAATATGATGAAGGACAATGTATGAAAAGAAAATCGTTGATCTTAAGGAGAATATGTAAGTTGAGTTTTGCACATGTATTATATGAGTTTAATTTTGTAGTTCAAAAGTTTTTTTAAAAAAGAAAATTTCACTTATTGAACGTTAATTCCAGAAATGTAGTTGATATGTTCACGGTACAAGCTCTAAAACATTTAATTCATGGCTTGTTTTCCCCAAAAGATGATAAAACAATTCAACATTTACAATTTTATTAAAATATTAAAAAAATAATTATATGTCGTAAAAATTGGTGAAACTTTATTTCTTAATTTTATTTACATATATAGACAAAAAGACTCACTGTATATATTTTATTTATATTTTCATTAATAATTTTTTTATTGACATATAATTAAATATGCATTTAATTATGTTCAATTATATGCATTGCATTTAAAAATTAAGAATTATTAATTATGCGAGGATCTCTTGAGTTAAAATTCACGTTTGTGAATCACAAATCTTGAGGTTGATTTTTACTTTCGTGTATCGTCAATATTGCTTAATTTGTTACATTTATTTATATCTATGACCGTATATATTTAATTTGATACAATTACTTTATTTTATTTTATGTAAATTATAATATTTTGAGGGTTATTATTTCTATTCACGTTAGTCAAAAATATTTGGACGGAAATTTTCATTTATTCTATACAACATATATTTGAAAATTTGCATTATTTAATTTAAATTTGAGCAATTGTTTAAATATGTTTTGTCTATAGCAACTTTCGTGTATCACATGAATGTGAGAAACTACAAACTGTACAAACAATATATTATTTAAAGAGATTTTCCAAAATTGATGAGAATTATAATTTATTTCTATTTTGAGCATTTGTTAACAGTCTACATAATTAATCAAAACAAATTATGTGTTCAATTTTCTTTCCTATTTTGTAATGATATTTACAGTAAAATCATTTCATATTGTTTTTCCGTACAATGCACGAATGTGATACTAGTAATTATCACGTTTCAATAGTTGTCCAATCAATTTCCAGTCAATTAAATATTGAATTATACACCTCATCATCTTGTAGTTTATAGAGCCAAACCATAAACGTGCTTAAGGAGATTTTTCTCTCAAACTTCTTTTCAAATAGCTGTTAAACATGTTTTTCCCAATTTTCCTGTCATTATAGATGTTGAATAAAATAAAATAAAATAAATTGGCCTGTCATTAATTTAATAAATAAAATAAAAAGAAGATGCACCATCAAACAAACTTATTTAATAAATTAAGCCTATGTTTGATAAAAGATTTTTGTTTATAAATAAAGAATTGTTATTAACTAAAGAGAAAAAGAGACAATAATAGAGACGTCAATAAATTTGTATTGTATTTTAGTATGAACTAGAACCTCATATATATGTATGGCAGAACAGAGATACATAAAGTAATAAGGTTTAAGGTTAAATGGGTCATCATTCACTATATAATATATTATTTACAGTACTCCCCCTTGAATGATATATCACAAAAGGGTAATTGGTACCAAACGTCCCTATCTTTGCACTCTCTTGCGAAATTCATTCCTACCTTTGATTTCTTGGTAATTTTATCTCCACCTTCACCTTTTTTAGAAATACACGTCCCTATCGTTAAAAATTATGTTAATTGACCAACAAATCATCAAATGACCATTTTGATGAAGGGTAAAAGAGTCATTTTACATTATTTAATTTATGGTTATTGACGCAAAACGTCTCTACATTTAGACTCTCTTGTAGAATTCATCCATACCTTTGATTACTTGGCAATTTCATCTTCACCTTCACCTTTTTTTTGGAAATATACGTCACTACCATTAAATATCCTGTTAATTGACCAACAAATCATCTATTGACCATTTTGATAAAGGGCAAAAGAATCTTTTTACATTATTTAATTTAAAACTTTATAACAGAAATAAAAATTAAAATAAAAGGGTGAAATCCCCTCCCCCAATGGAAACTCTGTGCCGTCAATGCCTAGAACTCTGGGCCTTCGGGGGTTTTCAGAAGGCCATTAGTTTCTATTCCGAGATCTTGCAAAATCTGATTTATGAGGCTTCTTGATCCCCAATTATAAGGTTCTTTGCATCGAAACACGGACGGGTGCTAACGTTTTCGCATTGAATTGGGGTGGTAGAATAGAGATACATAAAGTAACAATGTTTAAGGTTAAATGGGTCATCGTTCACTATATAATATAATATTTACAACACTCTCCCTTTAATGATATATTAAAAAATATCAATCTCGTTAAAACTTTGTTTGATCCGTTATAACTTTTATCCGATAAAAACTCAATGAAATAAAAATATCAAATGAAGAAAAAATAGTATACTTGACTTGGAGTATTGAGATAAATTCTACCTCATTAAAACCTCCCCATGATAATCCAATGAGACAAAATATTAACTAAAAAAAAGAGTATAGATACTATCCCCAATGTTGATTGGTATAGTAAACCATTGAGTCATTACATCCCATTCTTGAGAACCAATTTTTTGAATGTAGATTTCGTCACTTTAGACTAATTTGTTAAACATCGATAGCGTCAATCTTCTAAAGTATTTATGTATTTAAGAGCATCTTCAATAGATTCTCTATATTTAAAGGACATATTCTACATAATAGAAATCATATTTAAATTGGAAGAGTAAATTTTTTAAGAAGCTCCAACAAACTATATATTTTTGACTCTTTATTTTATTTTTTTAATAAAAATATTTGTTATCTTTCTTTATTCTTAGTTAATATTTATTTTTTAAAAAATGAATAACCAACTATATCAAATATGTAATAAAGAAAGCTAATGTAAGAAAATTGAAAATTGAAACTTTTTGAATGCATGTAATAATAGTGAGTGGGTTTGGCTCTTCAAATTTGGAGAGTCAAACACACTCTCTAAATTAAAATATTAAAGTAGAGAACCTATTGACGTAAAATTTTAAGGGTTTATTTTCCAAAATAAAGAAAATCTCAAGTTAACAAAGCTTATTGAAGATGCTCTAATACTAATTATGTTTCAATAGTTGTCCGGTCAATTTCCAGTCAATTAAATATTGAATTATGCACCTCATCATCTTGTAGTTTATTGAGCCAATAAACTTATATTGTATTTTATTATGAACTAGAACCTCATATAAATGTACGGCAGAGCAGAGATACATAAAGTAATAATGTTTAAGGTTAAAGGGGTCATCATTCACTATATAATATAATATTTACAACACTCCCCCTTAAATGATATATTACAAAATATCAATCTCGTTAAAACTTTGTTTGGTCCGTTAAAACTTTTATTCGATAAAAACCCAATGGGATAAAAATATCAAATGAAGAAAAAAGAGTAGAGTTGCCATGGAGTATTGAGATAAATCCTGCCTCATTAAAACCTCTCCGAGATAACCCAATGAGACAAAACAGTGACTAAGAAAAAAGAATATAGCTATTATCCCTAATGTTGATCAGTACCGTAAACCATTGAGTCACTGCATCCCATTCTTGAGAACTGATAAGTGTATTTTATACACTTATTTATCTATCGAAATTAGGATATTATATTGTTTTTCTTGAATAAATTCTACTTAGTTTGTGTATATTATTATTATTTCAGGTTTTTATCCCAACATCAAGAAAATGAGGATTTGAAGCAATCACACTACAATTGGATAATAATTGGTGCGAAATCATACAATTTGAAAGTTGGTGAAATTATTCAAGAATCAAAGTGGAGCTTAATAGAAGACATGCTAAAATTCAAGGACTAACTTATCTTATGTTGAAGAATTGAGGCTAAAAGCATTAATAGTGAATTAATGCAAATTGCAATCTAATTGGACTTTATTGGATTATTATATGCATTGGACTCCACTTAGAAAAGGCGAGGGCTCGGCTGATGATGATAAGTGATATATACACAGCAGCTTTTGGGGCAGAAGAGGGAGATACATAGAGCGCAGCCACGGGAAAGGAGGTGCGCAGCCGTGAGTGGAGAGAGACAGCCGTGAAAAAAAAGGTTAAGCAACATTGGAGGAATTAATTGGAAGATTTGAAGTCTAAGGCTTGTTGGAATTAATTATGTGTAGTGGAAAGAAAAGTCAGCCAATTGGAGAGAAGCATTGCTGGGAATTCTTGGGCAAAAAGTGGTAGGTTGAGAGACCAAAAAAAGGAGTGTGTGGGAGAAACAAATATATATATATATATTTTAGTGGAGGAGCTGGAGTTTTCTGGGTAATCAATTGAAAAAGTTGGAGTTTGGAGTGCATACAATTGGCAGGTTTGGAATTAATTGAGAAGGACGCAGCTTGGGAATTAAAAAGACAGAGCCGTGTGAATACAAAGGAGAGAACACGTTCGGCGGTGCAAACAAGTACTCGGCTGGAATTAATTCGTGATGCCAATTTTTCAACACTTCAAACTTCGGGTTTTATTTACGTTATTATTTATTGATTTTTCTTCCAAGAATATGAGTAGCTAAATTTTATAATCGGGATTAACGATATAGATTTAATGTTTCTAGTTTTATTTTAATTCTCAAGTTGGCACTTTATTTTCATGTATTGATTTTATTATTGCGTTTAATGCTTGAATTGCTTGATCACCAATTCATGAATGAATGGTTGTTTTCATAATCCGAGAGGTGAGTTAACAATTAGATCACGTAATAAAATCCGGAAATTTCAACAAAAAGATAGAGATATGAATTTGTGGTTGCTTGTGGTCAATTAGGAATTCCTAGGAAATTTAATGCATTTAGCTAAGGAGAACTCTGACCCGCTGTAGAGATACATGGTTGACTTAGTTAAATAGGTCTAATTTGAACTCGAGAGAGGTAAATTAGATATATGCGTGAATTCGATCAAATACAATTTTAGAAAACAACTTGAGATGAGAAATTAAGTTAGAACGTTATTTCGAAATCGTTAGTCCCGATATTCATTTAATTGTTTAAAATCCACCACGTTTGTTTCTTGCTTTCGTTAATTGTTTTTAGTTTAATTTGTTATTTTCATTTTAATTGATTTGTTTATTTCATTGATTTCCAATTATTTGTCGTTTTTGTTTTTATTATTTTACAATTTATTTTCTTAGTTAGTTTTGGTTTTCGTCTAGGAATTCTATATTCGAAGTAAATTTATAGCGAATTAAATAGTCCTCGTGGGATCGACAACTCGGACTCAAAAGTCCACTTTTATTACTTGTAGCGATATCGTACACTTGCGATATTTCTTACCAACAAGAACCAATTTCTTGAATGTAGATTTTGTCACTTTAGACTAATTTGTTAAACATAGATATCACCGGTCTTCTAAAGCATTTATGTATTAAAGTATTTCTTCATCAATACGTCATAACAGCCACCTCATTAAAAACCTTACCAGGAAAATCATGTGGCATAAAACCTCAGTTAAGGGAAAAAAAAAAGTGTAATGCGTATTAGCTCCCCATCATGAGAACATTACAATTATATTGATATTGAATATATTCAACTGTTAATTAGTGCAATATCGAATATGTTCACTAATCATATATAAATGACACACATCTCATATTCTCTATTCTTCAAATATAAACTCAATTCTTTCTTTGAAATTGAAGAACTATATTATATTTCCAATAACTTGAACATGCTGCAACTAGCTATGTTCTATAATCAATATTCATCAATGCATTTATTGAAATTCTCAAATTTGGAAGTGACTTATTCATTTCTGTGAACAATTAACTTATTCGTTTAAGTGAATAATTAACCATGAATTTACATTTTGAAAATCAACTGCCACGATTCTCAAATATTATTTACAATAATGGTGCATCAAAATCTCAACACTTTGTCATTTGAATCATTCTTCACGTAATTTAATTTCATGACTAAGAACATTCCATTATAAAGTGATTTTATTCTAGACATATTAAATACTCAGATCACAAAATATCTCTATACTTTGATCAAACAAGTTACTTATAAATTTGAACTACATATTCTAGACATATTTAATCTTTCAGGGATTATGCTATATGCTTCAGGCATCGTATATACTTCACAATACAATTTTCAAATTACTACCACAAAATTTAGTCATGAAATAACGACTTGATAAGTCTGGTGACAATTCAAAAATTTTGAAAAGCTTAATAAACAAGATAATGATTTTATAAGTTTGACAACTACTCGTACAATTAATTTTTTGTTTTTTAAAAAAATAAAAATAAATGGCGAATAAGTTACCTCTATTTGGTAGAAAAATGTTTATAAATGGACACGTGACAATATCTCATTAGTTCTTTATTTTTTATTTTTTTTAAAAAGTCAACAATTTTGATTCGTAAAAAATTCTCACCAACCATTTTGACTTTTTAATGAAAAATGGACTAACAAAATATTGACATTTTGCTATTAACAAATAAAGTTTATAAACAATCGATTATAAACTGTTTATCATTATTTGATAAGTTTGATGAATATTCATTTTTTTTTTTAATTAATTTAACGGTCAATAGAAAAGTTTGTGTAAAGTTCAATTAGATAGTAATGATGTTATTGCTCTGTATCAAAAAAAATGCAGATCTATATCGAAATTCGATAAAAAGAAAAGAAAAGAAGACAACAACAATTATTTCACAATATAATAATTCCAAATTTATTTAAATATAACTTTAACGCATAATATTTTTATTTAAAGTTGGCAACACTTCCACAACATAGTCTCCATGCAGAGATATAGATCTACAGCTTATTTATATAATTAAACCCAAGTTTATTCAATTAAAGCCAGTTTAATATAGTCTCCAAACAGAGATCTACAATTTTATTAACTCAACCATGTTAGAAAATTTTATTACAGATAATAATTTATCTATAATCTAAATAATCATCATGTTGGAATTATCAAGAATTAAATAACTGAAGCGGAAGCGTACCTTAATCAAACGTGATTCACGAAGAACGATTCGGTTGTTTGGATCTTCTAAATTGATACGTAGTCCGTATTTTCTCTCTGATGATGGGATGTCAGACAAGATGAACAGTACGTAGGATTCAGGGACTATAACCGACTTCATAAACTGAATTGCCAATTAACCTAATCCGGCCCATCATGAATTAGGTAATGGCCTGATATCTACACATAAAAGCCCATACATTTAATTAGATGCATTAAAGCCCAATTTACCAAATCCTTATTAGATCACTTTAAATGGGCTTAACCAAAATTGATAGCATTTTATTCAATACACAATAATTCACATATCAGCCCACACGATTGATTAAAATCCTTACAATCTCCCACTTGGGCTATATGTGTAACCTTACAATTGTGTATCAATCATAACCTTATGAGTACTCAGAATTTTGCTATCATTACTAAATGCATCCCCAAACAATCCGGTCCATCAATTATATCAACATAGGATCAAAGCGGCTTTCGCTACATTAATCGTAACTAAACCTTCAATGGTCACGTATATCGACATAACTGAATGACATGGATCAAGTATGGACGTGTAGCATGGAAATTACATGTAATGTGATCTTCAACATGCCTATTTCCAACTGGTCCAACTTTAGCGAGATCATCCTCAAACAAGTTCAGAGATAATAAACCTGAAACCTTACAGATGTAAATAACTTTAACTTTAAACTGTATCCAAAAGGACAGTAAATGTGTCTAATGCACCCAAAATACAAACTCCCACTGAAACCGAATATCCTTAAGAAATACAACACCCATATGAGTATTGTACTCATGAAAGACCTTGGGTTGTAATACTTTAGTAAGCAGATCAGCAATTATGGAGTTTGTCCCAATGTGCTCTTATTGACACGTGTCCACTCTGAACTGTATCCTTCACAACCAGGAACTTATGTCAATGTATTTTGACTTAGTTGAGCTCCTGTTGTTACTGGAATATAAATCTCCTGAGTTATTGTCACAATATAACTTTAGTGATCTTTCTATATCATACAGAATACGCAGCCTTGTGACAAAATTTCGCAGCTATATTCCATAATTAGATGCCCCCAAAATTCTACAACTGTGCTGCCAAGTGAAAGAAGCTAAAGTGTCTGTTAAGCACTCCATCCGGAAATAGCTCCTCCAACCAGCAGATAAATGTAGCCTTATGTGGATCTTTTACTTTCTTGGCATCTAGTAAAAATCGGAATCATAATACCATATGATCTCCAACTGATCCGATTTTCTGTATGTGAGCATGTAATCTTTTGTTCTCTTTAAATACCTTATAACCCATGTTTGGCTGCTTTCCAAATAATCCATCCCAGGGTTACTTAAATATCTCCTTAGTATCCCAATAATGTATGCAATATCCGAACGCATACAAATTTGAGCATACATCAGACTTTCTATACCTTAACTATATGTGATCCTCTGCATTTCTTTAACTTCAAAATAACTTTTCGGGCATTAGTCGAGACTAAATTTGTCTCCCTTAGCGATAGGGTTGTCCCCTGATTTACTGTCTTGCATGCCAAACCTCTTAAGTACTTTATCGATATAGCCCTTTTGTGACAATTCAAGAATACCCCGAGAACAATCTCGGTGTATCTGAATTCCTAATACAAAAGAGACGTTACCAAGATTTTTAATCTCAAAATTTCTTGACAAAAAATCTCATAATTTTATGTGACATACCTATATCATTAGTGGCAAGCAATAATCAACATATAAAACCAGGAAAATATACTTATTCCCACTGAACTTGTAATACACACAACCATCAACAGCATTAATCTCAAGACCAAATGAGATAATTACTTGATGAAATTTGTATTACCCTTAACGAGAAGCTGGCTTGAGCACATAAATGGATTTCTTTAATTTACAAATCATTTGCTTTGGGTCTACTGACACAAAGTTTTCTGATTGCACCAAATAGATCGTCCCATCAATGTCGCCATTGAGAAACGCCACCTTAGTATCCATTTGATGTAACTCGAGGTCAAAATGTGCAACAACCTAACTTTCCTGAAAGAGTCTTTCATAGAAACCAAAGAGAAAGTCTCTTTATAGTCAATGCCATCATTCTGTGTAAAGCCCTTAGATACAAGACGAACCTTATATCTTTTCACATTACCTTTCAAATCCCTCTTGGTTTAAAAAATTCATTTAAGACCAATGGGCTTCGCACCTTCCGGTAATAGGAAAAGATCCAAAACGTTATTGTCTTGCATATGCTTATACTCCTTATTTATGAAATCAATCCACTTTTGAGAGTTAGAACCCTGCATGGCCTGATGGAATTGATTAGACCATCTTCCACCATTCCATCATTTCCTTATATTCTTGGAAAAATACTATTTAAATTATCCGGAATAGCATTTTTCCCTTTCTCTCGTGGATCTCCTTAATGGCTTTAGTTATTGAGGTTTTTGAGTTTGTATTTCTGAAATTTACCTTATTTTGGATGGGAGATTCTTCAACATTGTCTAATTGAGTTCCGGATATGCTTCTTGATCAATGACATGTATAGAAACTTGCACATTGTCAAAAGCAATAATAGGAATCGAAACCGATCATTCCTCAATTTCTTCCTTAAAGACAATATCTCTAACCTTATTTCTCCCCCCAAACTTAACATTCTCAAAAATGTTGCAGTTCCCGTTTCAAAAAATTGACTTAAGTGTGGGATTATAAAATTAATAGCCCCTTAACGACTTTATTTTCTTTATTTGTTTTCTTTCTCTTATCTTTAGAGGTGTTTGCCAATTGAACACTTTCAATTCTTTTCTACTTCAACTTTTCTTCCTCTTGCACACAAAATAGAATGAGCTCATTTAGAGTTCATTTCTTCCTTTAACAGTTATAACTGATCTTAAATTGACTGAATTGTGTAAGAAGCTTGCACACTATGAAATGGGCTAATTGAGAGTCCATTTCTATTTTGACAGTTATAACTAACCTTAAATTAACTGTATTGTGCAGGAAGCAATATCAATACCAAATGCACGAGCAAGTCATTAGACAAGTCGAGTTTTAGTTCCTTAAGTTTTGAAGTAGTGTGAGACATTTACATGATGTACTCCCTTATTTTCCCATTGCCTTTATAATTTATTGAAATCAAGCTTTGCATAAGCGTGCTTGTTTCAGCCTTATCGTTTTTCACAAAACGTTTCTTAATTTCGGCAAGGAATTCATTGACATCATTTACCTCTTCAGATACTATGCCACTAAAGGCTTCCAGAATGCCGCACTTAAATGATCATGAGACTCACGTAATTTAAGCAATCCCACTTCTCAAAGTTCCTCATTTGATTAGATGAACTTTCATCCGTAAGAGGAGCAGGTTGCTCAATCCTTAGTATACTGTCTAGATCCATGCAGCCAACGAAAAGTTAAGCCCCTGTTCTCTTTGCTGTTTTGAAGTCGTTTTCTATTTTTATTTTCGAAAACGCTAAAAACGCGTTCTCTTTACTATTTTCGAAAACGCATTTTGAAAAACAAAAAAAAAATTTGTACACAAAACGGAAAACGCCCGAAACATCGTTTTGGGCGTTTTGTGTGTATTTCGACAAAAAATGTCCAAAACGCGGAAAACGCGTTTTGGGAATTTTTTTTTTTTTTTTTATATAGAGAATTATCTTAACTTAGAACTAAGTTTAATATAAAGTTTTTATTTTTTTATTATTTTTTTTAGAATTATCCTAACTTGGAACTAAGCCTAAATAAAGATTTTTTTTTTTTTTTTTTTTTTTTTTTTTTTTTTTTTGAGAATTATCCTATCTTGGAACTTAGTTTAAATAAAGTTTTATTGAATTCAATATCAACATTACAAAAAAAAAAAAATTAAATGAGAATTCTTGTTATATTTCAAAAAATGCAATGATAAATGAACTCTGGTGGTTTTGAAAGAACTTGCATTTTCTGGATTTTAATAGAAGTAGAGCTTTCTCAAGTCTCAAACCTGACCAAGCTGTGTTAATATAGACTCTTAATGATCACATTAGTGTGTTACATGTAACCATATTTTTAGTGTATTGTGAAATGAAATTTGAGTTGGAGTTAGTAGTATTCTGCAAGCAAATTAATTAAAAATAGTTTAAATAGTGTTCTGCAAAATTTCAAACAGAACGTGTTTTCCAGCTTTTCATTTTCAAAAACAGTTTTCAGAAATGACAAACCAAACGCGTTTTCAGCAAATTTGAAAACAAAAATGAAAACACAAAACACAAAACATTTTCGAAAATGAAAATACAAAATAAAATACAAACAGAACGCCACCTAATGTTCTTGTTTTGATCCTTGAAGGTTATTTCATAAATACAAGGATTAAATTTGAGGTTGTAGATATACTACTAACAGAATTTGAAACTGAATAGAGAACACTTAAATAAAATAGTTCACATAAGTACCTTATTATGCAAATCATACTTTCAAATAATGGTAGGGCCCATCACAAGATACCTAGCACAACATCAATATTTAGTCTTTGGACAGAAATATTGACTTGTAAGTGGTACTCTTGGTGTAGTAATCAAACACTGACAGTAAGACATGTCAACCAACAAACCTTTCTTTGGACCGATTTATTGATCACACGTAAAACCAAATAACCGTCACGTATTTATCACCACAAGTTCATGTGAAATTCGGGCCAAATATTAACCTTCCTTTGGGCCGATCAATATCCGCATGAGATAACACACAAACACCTAATTTTCCCTTGGTGTAGTGATCAAACACTGGCAATAAGACATGTTAACCAATAAACCTTTCTTTGGACCGATTTATTGGTCACATGTTAAACCAAATAATTTCCACGTGTTTATCACAACAGGTGCATGTGAAATTCTAGCCAAATATTGACCTTCCTTTGGGCCGATCAATATCCGCAATGAATAACACACACAAATACCTTCTAATATTCAAAGTTAATTAATATCCACAAGAGAGGTTGCTTTGGCAACATGTTGCTTCAACTAACTTACTTTCGAATATTATATCTCTCAAAAGATTCCGATGTACCAAGATTTGAAACTGAAATTCATTGATTTGCATCTATATTTGACTTTAGGATTTGAATTATAGAATTCAAAACTTTAGAATAAAGCAATCCTTAAGTTGCGAGAGTCTAATTGCAATATTCTTAAACATTAGGTGGCCAATTATGTAAAATTTTAAGCTTGAAGGGCTTAAATTATAATTTTTCCAAAACTTTATTGGCCAATTTTGAGAAATTCCAAACTTTAGGTCCCAATTGGAAACAAAACCAAACTTTAGAGGTCCAAAATATGAAAATTTCAATCTTTAAAAGTTGATTTTGAAAATTTTCAAACTTTAGGAGCCAATTTAGCAAATTTCCAAACTTTAAGGACTTAATTTAAAAAAAAAATTCAAACTTTAAGGACCAATTTTGAAAATTTCCAAACTTTAGTGATTTAATTAGAAAATTTTCAAACTTTAGGAATGAAAATGAAAATTTTCAAACTTTAGAGGACCAAATTAGAGAATTTCAAAACTTTAGGTGCTTTATTAGAAAATTTTCAAACTTTCGAGACTGAAAATGAAAATTTTCAAACCTTAAGGGACCAAATTAGAGAATTTTCAAGTTTTAGGGACCAATTTTGAAAATTCCCAAACATTAGGGGCTAGATTGGAAAATTTTCAAACTTCAGGGGCTGAATCATAAAATTTCATAACTTGAAAGGTCCTGACTTAAATAAATTTATAACTTCAGGGGCTCAATTTATAAATTTCAGAACTTTAAGGGCCAACTCATAAATTACATAACTGTAGGGTTTGAGATTTAATTCAAAATAAAAGGGAGGACCAGACGTGCAATTTAACATAATTACCCAAAATTGCAAAAAGAACCCTGAAGACTTCTAATTTTCAGCCAAAAGTCCCTTCGTTCAAAAATCGCGACTGCTAGGGTTTAAACCCTAGCCGCCGCCGTAGCCAAAAACGAAGGTGGCGCAGCCTCCCCGCCGGCCCCTCGCACTTCCAGCAGCGCCATCCCCAGCGCTGCACCAATCCGCGATTGTGATGCAGTATGCGCAGCGTCTGCAACACCCGACAGTGCCGACGGCGGCTGTGGCAACCGACCACGCCTTCTTCTTCATCACAATACATAACTCCCAAAACCAGATTCATCCACCGCTTAATCAAACATGATTCAACAACCAAACTCAACACAAATCCACAAATCATATTCGAAAACTATACCCATCATCAAGAAATCAGATTCAAACCAACCAAAACCAAATTGATTGACCACAATACACGGCCATACCTCAACAGAAATCCATACCTTATTCTGAAATATGCATATACATACAGATTCCATGTGTTTAAACTCAAAACAAAGTTACGCATATGCATACACACAGAAATTCAGAGGAGATGCTTTACCCAAATTCTGATTTCGCATATACACAAATCCGTCCCAAAATTTGAATTCATACACAGAGAAACGTTCGGTTGAATCCAAAAAAAAAAAAAAAATTGTGCAGGTTTCCAAAATTTCTATCTTGCAGTGTGTATATTTCTCAATTTCAAGGAATCAGTAGATTGGTTTTTACATATACATACGCAAAAGTTAGGGTTTTACATATATGCGTGTAAAATTGATCTGATAATTCAATACGATGTTGGCTCTGATACCACTTGTTAGAAAATTTTATTACAGATAATAATTTATCTATAATCTAAATAATCATCATGTTGGAATTATCAATAATTAAATAACTGAAGCGGAAGCGTACTTAATCAAACGTGATTCACGAAGAACGATTCGGTTGTTTGGATCTTCTAAATCGATACGTAGTCCGTATTTTCTCTCTGATGATGGGATGTCAGAAAAGATGAACAGTACGTAGGATTCAGGGACTATAACCGACTTTATAAACTGAATTGCCAATTAACCTAATCCGGCCCATCATGAATTAGGTAATGGCCTGGTATCTACACATAAAAGTCCATACATTTAATTAGATGCATTAAAGCTCAATTTATCAAATCCTTATTAGATCACTTTAAATGGGCTTAACCAAATTTGATAGCCTTTTATTCAATACACAATAATTCACATATAAGCCTACACGATTGATTAAAATCCTTACAAACCAGCCTCGTAGATAGATAAGTAATTTTATTCTCCTGCGGTTGGATCGAAGCATCAGGCTGTTACTGTCTCCTTGATGATAAACTCTTCGTCTGTTGCACCAACCATCACCTTAGTAATTTCTTTTGTGACAGAGACTGCAATCCACGAGGAGAAATTTTATTGCAAACATATATAAGGGAGCATTTTGTCTTGTCAGATATCATTAGATTTATGTTTACATACATGGGCAAGCTGCTTGGCAAAGACATGGGCCAATTAATCCTGAGCAGCATGCTGGCTTACCCAGAAGCGAGCAATATTGTTGGCAAAGTTGCCAGTCACAAAAAGCATCCACGACAAGAGGACCACTCATTTCTGCTTAACACATGTAAAGAGTAAAAGATAGATACACATGCACAGTTTAATGAGTAACTGAGATACAGTCCAAAGTAAACAAACGCTAATGCTTTGCTAATGATTTAAAGTCGTTCTGGTTATTTCCATATTTGGTAAATTAACATGCATGTAGTATGGCTAATTAAAGAAGTTGACAAGCTATATATGGAGTTGAATAAATTTCTAACCAGTGGACAGGGAAATCAACAGCAGGAGGGACACCAGTGCAAATGACCTCATGGAGAACTCCATAATTGAGAGAGAGATTAAAGAGAGCTTTATTGAAATGTGAATGAAAGGCTCCCTGCTTTTCTCTCTTTATATAATGTATGTAAGTGTGTGTGTGTGTGTTTGACAGTTTGCACGTGATATGCGTGCATTTCTTTATGTGGAGGGTTTGTATGAGAAGTTGACACATGGATATGTTGAGGCTGTTGAATTTGACCGTAAAATATATATAAAGATATGACGAAAGATTTACAGTCATCAATTTTTCACTATATAATCTCAAAATATTGTAGAAAAAAATATTCAAATTTTACCACATCTACTAATTTCTAACCACATTCTCTATAATAATGAATAACATCATTTATTTATAAGTGTCAGATTTCAATTCAATCAAGATAAGCATGTTTGGGGTAGCTTAAAAGCATGATAGAAAAAAAAAAATTGTGTGAGAAGATGATTCTCTTCCCACTCCAAACATGCTCGAAGTCGACATGGTTGATTTCCTTTGTTGTATAATTGGTGTAATACAATCGCACTTTCAACCAACCTCTACCTTAACATCTCGTGTCCCTTCGAGGAGCTTCAGATAAAATTTAAACATCCATATCCGAGAGGATAAGAAACACAAGCTGATAAATTATTTATTTTTCTTTGTGAATATACCAATCGTAGGGTTTGTTTGGATGCTTAAAAGATGACTTTACCCCCCATAATTTGAACATTTTATATCTTGATAACCGATTTGAAACTGTTCTAGCGAAGAGCACTATTTATCTTTTCTGGATGTTATATAACGGACTAGGGTTTAATCACTACTTCTGTTATATCTAGACATTCTACTTGACAATAAGCATGTTTTGGGCAGCTTATACGCAAACACAAAAAGGACAAAAAAATCTGTGATGAATGTCGCCAAACAGTCCATAAAGAACTGAAGTCTAAGAATTAAGAAACGACAGTAAGGGAAATTAAGGACACTATTCTACAAAGTTGCAAGATTAGGAGAATAGAATTAGGAGGGATTTGCACTAGAGAGTTCTGTATTATCTTTATATATTATATTATTATGACAATAAAGTTTTCAAATAAAATACCACATAATTTCTCGTCTTTTTTACACTTGCCTAAAATGAAAATTCATGATTTATAGAGATAAAAAAAATAATAAAATTGTGATTATCTATATAAATTTCAAAATTGCTCTTATCTAGAGAATATAAAAGGTCACTTTAAAAATAATTTTACCTCATTATTATTACGAAAATTTTAAATTTGACATGTTAAAAAAAAATTCAAAATTTGCTCAACACAAAATTCAAGATTCACCATGAACTATCTAAACATACTTTTAAGCATCTTGCACCATCATCTATTTCTTATCAACTAACGAAAGAAAAGTAAAAAGAACAAATGAATGCTATACATTGAAAATGAAAGAGAATCGAAAATATTAGATGATATATTGTCGTGTAGTGTCTATTCCAACATAAAGAACGTGATCTAAAATAAATATTGTTAAGCATTTATTCCTATAAATTGAATAACCAATATTTTATTTTATTTCAAATTTTGAATTCAGGTAAAATAAAGAATTTTTATTTTAATAAAGTTTCATAAGTAATAAAAAAATGAATTCTAAATTTGAGATAAAATAATGAGCCTATGAATTATTGCCATCATTTGGTAAATTGTTTTATTGATAAAATGGGTAGTTAAAAATAATGTTGATCAAGAAAATGCCGAATACTTCTACCAAATATTCGCTCAATGTTTCGAGCCAATGAAGGAAATTACAATAAAATTATATTTCTAATTTAGATTAAATCGATAAATGGCTAGGATAATCATATCAATTATTTTAAATTGAAATATCACTACATACTATTAACGAAAATTAGTTTAACATTTCTTCAAATAACTTTTTAACCACGCGTACTTTTTGTAACACATTTTATTCCCATTATTTATTTTTCCATAAAAAATCTTTTATAACCACACATTTCTCGATAAATGTCTATTTGATAATTAGTTTAAAAAATTTGTTTATAAATAGCGACGTGACAATATTCCATTAGTTTATTTTGAAATACCGAAATAGGTGAACAAAGAATTGCTTCCATCAAGAATTGGGCATTTTATTTATTTATTTTTTTTAAAATTATCGAAAGATGTATACCATGTGGACGGGTATAAACAAAGCCCATAAAAAATACGATAAAAATTATAATCTATGTCATAGTTAACATTTGTAATTTTAATTAAATAACCAATATTTTATTTTATTACGAATTTAGAATTTAGGTAAAATAATGAATTTTTATTTTAATAAAGTTTCATAAGTAATAAAAAAATGAATTCTAAATTTGAAATAAAATAATGAGCCTATGAATTATTTATATCATTTGGTAAATTATTTTATTGATAAAATGGTTAGTTAAAAATGATTACTTTACAATAATAATAATAAGTTAAAAATAATGTTGATCAAGAAAAAGCCAAACATATCTACTAAATATTCACTCAATGTTTCGAGTCAATGAAGAAAACTACAATAAAATTATATTGCTAATTCAGATTAAATCGATAAATGGCTAGAATAATCTTATCAATTATTTTAAATTGAAATATCATTACATACTATTAACGAAAATTATTTTAACATTTCTTCAAATAGCTTTTTAACCACGTATACTTTTTTAACACATTTTATTCCCATTGTTTATTTTTCCATAAAAAATCTTTTATAACCACACATTTCTTGATAAACGTCTATTTGATAATTAGTTTTAAAAAATTGTTTATAAATAACGACATGACAATATTCCATTAGTTTATTTTGAAATACCGAAATAGGTGAACAAAGAATTGCTTCCATCAAGAATTGGGCATTTTAAAAAAAAAAAAAAATTGTCTAATGATGTGTACCACGTTGACGGGTATAAACGAAGCCCATAAAAAATACGATAAAAATTATAATTTATGTCATAGTTAACATTTGTAATTTTAATTAACAACACGTTTCACATTCACACCGCTTTTAAATCACACATTTCATTAATTTTTATAAAATATATATGTCAAATAGTGGTGAAATTCTAAATTTTGTCCCGTGCATCGCACGGGTGCAAATACTAGTGTTTGATTATTATGATGTATTGTTTAATTAGGGCATTTGAAATTGCCATATTGGGAAAAAAAATCATTTATTAATTAAAAAAAAACGATAATATTTTTGTTTATAAATACTTTTTTTAGTCATATATCATTTTTTACGTCTAATTAATTTTTAAATTATTTATTTCTTTGCATATATATTTTCACTTTTTAACTGAATTTTTAGTTAACAAGGTTTTCTTTTCTTTTTTTCTACACTCGTACACTTGTGCGTAAAGAAACTTTTTAATTGATTTTTTTACGTGCCGGCAATTTTTATTTTTATTTTTTTATTATTATTATTTCTTTCCTATAAAACGGTCTTTTCATATCATTGCATAATTGAGACAAATATTATAAACAAAAATTCAACCATATCTTCGTATAAATGAGTATCACATGTTATATATATATATATATATATAGAGGCACAGCCTTCATCCCAAAAATATCGATTTTTTTCAAAAGTAGTGTGGGACCCTTTTCATTTTTCAGGCTTTCTCTCACACCAGAGAGCAATTTTCAAATAAAATTTGTGGCATTTTGTTCTAAAGTCTATTTTGCCCTCTCATTACTGATGAATAATAACGAGAACTGTAGAGGGTAAAATCGATAATTTACTAAAGGACGTTAACAAAGACCAAAATATGTACGACTTTCTGTAATGGCCTTGTTATAAGGAAAAAAAAAAAACACACACACACACACAAATCAATATTATTAATTAAGTAAAGAAAAAACAGAGAAATATCAAACATTTATATATAAAAAAAAAAAAAAAAAGAAAAAAAAAACATATCTAGCTAGGAACTATTTTATGAAAATTAATCAAACATACAAAACTTGGAATTTGCAATTGTAATGCCTCCATCAATCAAAAGGTTATGCCCACTTATGTACTTTGACTCGTCACTTGCCAAGAAAAGAACAGTTTCAACCACATCCTCAATCTGAAGTTAACATCTTTAAGGATGGAATGTACGCTGCGAAATATTCCCTCATCGACCAATTTGTAAAAATCCTCCGATTGACGTGTAGGTATTACATGTGGTGACATGCAATTGGCTCAAATGCCATGTTTTCCAAGCTCCACGATAATATTCTTTGTCAGTCCTACCACCCCATGTTTTGAAGTCAGGTAATTGTGTGAAGAATCACTGGTTATTTTTGAACAAGTACTAGCTGTTGTGATTTTATTCCCACTTCGATTATGAATCATTACCTAGGCAGCGTGTTTAACTCCCAAGAATACACCTACGAGTTTACATCAAGAACCCTTTGGAACTCTGATTTCGAGATTTCAAGAATACTTAGATTTGATATTCCTTCTATACCAGCATTATTGTACATTATATCTAATTTTCCAAATTTATCATCAGTTGTTTTAACTACTCTTTCTACAAGAGATTCATTAGTTACATCACAGTGAACGTAGGAGGCTGATGATCCAGATTCTTTGCATACCTTCTCTCCCAAGTTATCATTAACGTCTGCAACCACCACTTTAGCTCCATGTTTCGTGAACAATCTGACAGTTGAATTATCCTAACTTGGAACTTAGTTTAAATAAAGTTTTATTGAATTCAATATCAACATTACAAAAAAAAATTAAATGAGAATTCTTGTTGTTATATTTCAAAAAATACAATGATAAATGGACTCTGGTGGTTTTGAAAGAACTTGCATTTTCTGGATTTTAATAGAAGTAGAGCTTTCTCAAGTTCCGAACCTGACCAAGCTGTGTTAATATAGACTCTTAATGCTCACATTAGTGTGTTGCATGTAACCATATTTTTAGTTTATTGTGAAAGGAAATTTGAGTTGGAGTTAGTAGTATTCTGCAAACAAATTAATTAAAAATAGTTTAAATAGTGTTCTGCAAAATTTCAAACAGAACGTGTTTTCCAGTTTTTCATTTTCAAAAACAGTTTTCAGAAATGACAAACCAAACGCGTTTTCAGCAAATTTGAAAACAAAAATGAAAACACAAAATACAAAACATTTTCGAAAATGAAAATACAAAATAAAATACAAACAGAACGCCACCTAATAATATCCTGTAGGAATTTTGTTTCCAAATAATCAGATTTTTCTGATAATAATAATATAACGACTGATCCAAGTAGGAATCTAATTAATTGGATTTTCCAGATAATATAAAGACTAATCTAAGTAGGAATCTAATTTATTTGATTTTCCAGGTAATATAAAAAACTATTCTAAGTAGGAATCCAATTCATTCGATTTTCTATGTAATATAAAGACTAATCCAAGTAGGAATTTATTTCTAAAAATAATCTGATTTAATATAAAGTCTAATCCATAGGAATCCATTTCTAACTATTCTGTTTTTTCAATAATCGTATTTTAGCAGTATTCCAAAAATAGAGTATAATGGTTTATCTCTTTTGTCATTTCCACCTGAATGTGACGAGTCATGTTGAATGTTGAAATTAGGTAAATATGACCTCACTTTGTCAACTAAAGATTTCAGAAAGTAATTCAGAAAATATTTCCTTCAATTTTTAAAAGGTCTGAATTTGAGAGATAAGTGCTTCTTCCAAAAAAGAATTAAATAAAAGTAATGTGTGATTCTATAAGGAACGATGAATGGTTGATCATGTTGCCACGTGGAGCGATCTAGTTTTAGATAATGTTGTTGTTGAATGTGCCAATTGAATTAATATTGTCAGGTATGAATTAAGATCTAGATTTTAATTTTAGTAAAAGTGAATTATTAATTTTAATCACATATATTTTATGAGATATACATGTTTACAAGGAGGAAGAAAATGGTTTTTGGGCAAATCCCTATGATCATAGGAGAAATTTGAGCTAAGGTCTCTACATTTAACCATGTTTTTGATAAAATTTTGTTTACAGACGATCACACAACAATATTTAGTTGTACCATTTTTTTAAATCAACAATTTCTATCGATCATATTATTTTCTGTTTTAAAAAAAAAAATGGACCAACAAAATGTTGACACATTGTTATTAACAATAATAATAAACAACATTTTATTAATTCAAAAAGAGATTATATTTTCATTTATAACTTGTCTAATGAATTCAGATTAATATTTATTTAACTCTTGACCGGATTTTATTTTTAGTGAAATTTGTAAGAATTTGGAACGATTCACATCTTAAGCAAATAGAGTATCTTTCTTAATATATGTAATATTACATTTCAAAATAAAATTAATTGTATATGTAATTTTTTTAAATTATATAATTAATATTAATAGCCTATCTCATTTTAAGTAAATTATATATGTAGTATTATTATAATTTTATTAATCGTATATTATTAATTAAAAATATTGTGTTTAGCACTTGTTTGAGACCTATTATTTTCATAATTCATTTTCTCAAAACTTGTTTTTAACCACATTCTTCATCAATATAATAATTTTACACATAAATCAATTTTTTTTTCTACTTTTTAACCAGGCATTCCTCCTAAAAATCAATATTGCAAGATACATTTTTTGAATAATGGATCTCAAACAAAGACTTAGTTTTTTTTTTTAAAGCAGTAAGCCTCTGTCTAGTACAAACAAAAAAATATTATGTTTTCAAGGTAAATTATGTGGTTGATCAAAATTGGTTTGGAAAGTGATTTGAGGAAATGTGTTGTTTATAAATATGTTTATAAATGGTTTACCAAATGGAGGCTTAGGTAAATAAAAATGTATTTAGAGAAAATAATATGAATTTTAAGGATATTGTAGACAATAAATGTAAAAATGGAAAGGTAAAATCGAAAATCGAATAATTTCACATTTGTACACTTTTTGTATACTAGTCTAAAGCACGTGCATTGCAAGTCTTATGTAGATGATGAATAAATTACATAAATATTTTTGTAATAAACAAATTTTGAATGATTTTTACAAAATTTCAGCCCAAAAAAAAGGTTGAAAATCGATTTCTGTAAGTTATAAAACATATTTGTTTCTAGGGTAAAAAATGAGAGGTGGGGACTGATGGGGTTTAACTTAATAATTAATTAATTAATTAATGTAGAAGTAATGATATATTTGGGTTAGAATAAAATATGGAAGGCAAATTTGGTAACTGAAAAATTCTCCCTATTGATATTTTTAAGGTAGTCGTGATAATGATAATGATTGTACTACTAAAACGTCATGTGTTGCACGACTTTGAGCATTGTGTGTTGCATATAAAAAGAGTTTCTATGAAACGAATTTGTATTTTTATCAAAGTGTTTCCTTGAGGTAAGTAGGAGAGAATGTACTGAAAATTGATAGAAACATCGAAGACACCATAAAAGGATTACACATCGAGTATTATCTTTTGCATGAACTTTAATGTTCACATTTAGAGATCATTCAATATTTTTTTCTGTTTTCCTCAGCAACCCCTTTTATACAGTTCAATCAGATTATTGTTATCCTCAATAAGACACTCGGTTTCATATTGAGTTCATTATTTTCTTTGGGAAAGACGATTACCATTTCATGAGCTTCTGTCTCTCTTTCGCTGGCAGCTGCAATGGCATCAACCATAGTTTTAATTTCCATCTGTTCACATTCTCCAATATTGAGCATTTGATTGTTCATCAAAGAAGAAAGCACAATTTATCCTTTCCGCATTTCTTCTGCTTTGTCTTCATTTGACATTCTCTCCACCTCAAGCTCTTGTACCAAATCTTTAACATGCCTGCAAATTATTTTTTCTCTAGTGAAGGCAAAATAGCATAATTCGACTCGGTGAATCACTAGTACAGAAACAGTCTTTCGCGTCGGTTATTTAAGAGAATAGGCGTCGATTTTTTAGGCGACGCGTATGAAGCAGACGCGTAAAGTGAAGACTTTACGCGTCGGTTGTAAAACGACGCGTAAAGGCTATCTTTACGCGTCGGTTGTTTATAAACCGACGCGTAAAGTTGAAAAAAAAAATTTTTTTTTTTTTAGGTGTCGGTTTTGGATTACAACCGACGCCTAAAGTGTAAACTTTGCATTTTCAATTTTTTTTTTTTTTTTGGGCACGAAATTCATTTGCCTATAGAGTAAAATACAATGACCTAGACATGACATGCAATGACCTGGACGTCGCCTGCAATGACCCAGGCCACTACAGGCCATGGTCTGCATTGGCCTGGACGTCACCTGCAATAACCCAGGCCACTGCAGGTCATGGCCTGCAATGACCTAGATGTCACCTGCAATGACCTGGATGTCACCTGCAATGATCCAGATCACTGCAGGTCATGACCTGCAATTACCTAAACGTGGACTGAACATTTTCCACATGCACATCACCAAATATGTATATAATCGACATAATTAAAATAATGTTAAATAAATGAGAAATAATTATATTTACAAGATTGTTAATGTCACATGTAATTGAGTAAATAGAAGTTTGAATACACGTCGATTTACACACACTTATCGACGAAGTATTTAGCCCATAAGTTTTGAATTTCAGCAATTTCCTCCGTTGAGTAATACTCTTTAAATTCCTACAAATAATCAAAATCAATTATCAGTTATTTTGTAATAAAATATGAAGGCATAATTAAAAATTATCATGTTCAATAACTTATACCTTTTCCAACGACGGACGTTGAAAGTGTTCAGTGACTATCTCATACATATTTTTCATGACGTAGTAGCCACACTCAGAACCTCCGGGCTGTTGAGGACACTGAAATTTTCACATTGAAAACTAACATTAATAATCACACTAAATAGAATATGAAAATAATTCAAAGATTTGTAATATATTTTAAATATGTGTTTTCATACCTTTATTTTTAGCCACGTTGTATTGGCTCTTGTCCTAATGCCTCCTTGTGTCCAATATAGTTTGAAAGCCCTAAAATTAAATTAAATTATTCGAACCAGTTACAAAATAAATAAATACAAAAACTAAGATTTCTATAAAAATTTTGGCAGAGTCTCCCCTATAAATTGAACTTATCCAACCTGTAAATAAACGCGTTGCTATTGAATCTATCACAACTTCTCAACAATCACAAAAATCAAACTTCAACATCATCAATCACTCTAAAATTAATCCAAAATCAATTCTTAATTCCTAAAATGGTCAAAGTATGATTTCATAACCTAACATTCCATGCATAATTTCAATATAATTCCAATAATTCAAATTATATCAATTAACTATTTGCAATACCAAAATTACAATATATATATATATATATATATATATATATATATATATATATATATATACACATATATATATAATAATTCACATTTTTATACATACAAATATATATATACATATATATATATATAATAATTCACATTTTTATACATCCAAATATATATATATACATATATATATAATAATTCACATTAATATATATATATAAACACACACATATATATATATACACACAAACACATATAGATCTACTTATATATACATATATATATATATATATATATACATACACGCACACACACATATCACACACACATATAAGAGTAAAGTTCTTACGAGATGGAAGCGGGTTCGTGGTGGCGTCGCGGTGTTGGTGGCGTCGTGGTGTTGGTGGAGGCACGGTGGTGATGGCTTCGCGATGTTGAAGTGTTGAGAGAGAGTGATAGAGAGATATGTGCGATCGGGAATGAAATCGCGCGAATTTTTGAAAAATATATTAAAGGGTTTAGGCGTCGGTTCTTCGAGAACCGACGCCTAAACCCGGTTCAGGCGTCGGTTCATGAAGAACCGACGCCTGAACCGAAAGTTTACGCGTCGGTTCTTGGTGAACCGATGCGTAAACCTTGGACTTTACGCGTCGGTTCACCAAGAACCGATGCGTAAACTTCCGGTTCAGGCGTCGGTTCTCGAAGAACCGACGCCTAAACCCTTTTTTTTCTGCGTTTTTCTACTAGTGAATAATCTTCGATGATAAATAATGTTGGAAGTAGATGGGCACCAATCATTATTAATGTCAAAGAAAAGAAAGAGAAACTCAACTATTTCCTTCTTTTATATTTTTCCAGCAGATTACATAGCTTTTTATACAACTCAAAAGATAATTCTAGACTTATATTAATGACACAAGATTAGATACATTGTTCTAATTATCTAGACATTGTATTTATTTAAATCATAAATCTAGTGACCTTTTGAAATGACTTCAAATGTATCTGCTGTTAATCTTAAAATCTCCTATCATTGAATTTGATTTCATTAATTTTGCTGCCATTAAATCAAGTTTAATTTCCAATATCCTCTCCTAAACTTGATTTCTTCACAATATCAAGCATACTTCTGAACTTCTGGAATGCATCATGCTTGAGTGGCTTTGTGAATATATCAGCAATCTGATCAAAAGTCTTCACAAACTCCAGTTCAACTTCCTTATTAGTAATGCGGTCTCGTATGAAATGAAATCTCATGTCAATGTGCTTGCTCTTATTGTGAAATACAGGATTCCTTGCCAAAACTTGAGCAGATTTGTTGTCAATAATGATCTTGGTAGCTTCTATTTGTTCTGAACAAATCTCTTTAAGTAATCTCCTTAACCAAATGGCATGGCAAGCACAAAATGTAGCTGAAACATATTCAGATTCACATGTCGATAGAGTAACAATGAGTCGTTTCTTAGAACACCATGAAATGGGATTATTTCCCATGAAAAACACAAAACCAGTTGTACTCTTTCTATCTTCGATATCACCAGTGAAATCACTGTCAGAACAGCCTGCCAGCTTAAATTCTTTAGAAAACGAATAAAAAATCCCATAGTCAGGAGTACCTTTGAGATAACGAAGGATTCTCTTGGCTGCCTTCATATGAGATTCAGAAGGTATTTCCATAAAACGACTTACTAACCCAATTGCAAACAAGTCGTCAGGTCTTGTACAAGTTAAATATCTTAAACTTCCCACCAGGATTTTGAACAGAGTTGGATCCACACTTTTTTGATTATCCATCTTGGAAAATTTTATTCCACACTCCATAGGAGTATAGACAAACTTGCAATCCAGCATATTGAATTTTTTAGCACCTCCTTTGCATAGCTTTCCTGACTCATGAAAATACCATCCTTCAATTACTTTACTTCGATCCCCAAATAGTAGGACATCAATCCTAGGGTACTCATCTCGAACTCATGAGCCATTTCATCTTTAAGATCTTCAAACATTTTTGGATTAGTTCCTGTAAATATAAGATCATCCACATAGATACAAACAAATAAAATATCATTATTTTACTTCTTCACATAAAGGGCGTATTCATGTAAGCATTTAGTAGAACCATTTTTTTGGAAATACTTGTCGATCCGACTATTCCAAACTCTAGGCGCTTGTTTGAGCCCGTATAAATACTTTTTCAACTTTAACACTTTATCTTCTTGGCCTTTAATAACATATCCCACAAGCTGCTCAATTAAAACTTCCTCCTTGAGATAGCCATTGAGAAAATTGGATTTGACATCCAGTTGATGTATCCTCCAATGGTTTTGGGAAGCAATAGAAATTAGTAGTCTGATGGTCTCCATACGAGCAACAGGCGCAAACACCTCTTCATAGTCAATACCATGCCTTTGCTTGTAGCCTTTAACAACATGCCTTGCCTTACATCTCCCCACATCTCCTTTAGCATTTTTCTTGATTTTAGATACCTGTTTGACTCCAATGGCATGATGATTGTTTGGAAGAGAAGCAAGTTCCTAAGTGTCATTCCTTTCGATGGCTTGGATTTCTTCATTCATGGCACAAATCCAATTCTATTCTTTGCTGGCTTCTTCAAAACTCACTGGTTCAATATCCGAAAATAAATAGAACAAGTTTATATCATCATAAAAATCAGCAAGGTTTTGATATCCTTGAGGTCCCACACTTGAACTTGAAGAACTTGAAGTAGGTGAAGATGTAGACGATGATGGAATTGGTGAATTTGGTGGAGTAGTAGCATCTTCAGCTTCATGGACAATATCTTCTTCTTCATCTTTATCATCGAAGTACGGAAAGAAATCATAAGATTTAGATCCTTTTACTTCAAAGTTCCAATCCCATGATGCTTCTTCATCGAACTCAACATCTACTTGTCACATTTGTTGCCTTGTTTGAATTGAACAACTTGTATCCTTTTGAGTTTTCATCATAACCAATGAAAACAAGCTTTTCACTTCGATCATCAAGCTTTGACCTCTTTTGCTCAAGAATCTTCTTATAAGCAATACATCCAAAAATCCTCAAGTGCCATACTTCGCTTCCATCCACTCCAAGCTTCTTGAGGTGTCACATCCTTCAAGCTTTTTGTTGGGCTACGATTTGAGATATAAACCACACAAGATATCGCTTCAGCCCAAAAATCTTTGGGCATATTCTTAATTTTTAACATGGTTCTTACCATGTTAAGGATCGTCTGATTGTTCCTCTCGGCAACTCCGTTTTGTTGGGAGGATCTAGGAACCGTCAATGGATGTAGAATTCCATGCAACTCACAGAAACTTTTAAACCCATTAGATGTAAATTCTCCACCTCTATCTGTTCTTAAAGCTTTAATTTCGAAATCACTTTCTTTTTCAACTAAAGCCTTGAATTTTTTAAAGGCATCAAAAGCTTCAGATTTTTTCTTCAAAAAATACATCCAAGTCTTTCTACTATAATCATCAATAAACAAAATAAAGTAGGAGCTTTTACCAAGAGATTGAGGCTTAATGGGGCCACACACATCTGCATGAATAAGTTGGAGTGGCTTGGTAGCTCTTGAAGTGGATTGTTTGGGGAAGCTTTTCTTCGAATGTTTTCCCAGCAAACAAGCCTCACAAAGCTGTTCAGGGTGATTAGTGGCTGGAATGTTTTTTACCATCTTCTTCTCTCCCAAAGCTTTGAGTCCTCCAAAGTGTAGATGACCAAATCTCATGTGCCATTTCCACGAGGAGTCATGGATACAAGTTTTAGCAATAAGATTATCATCACGGTCTTTAAGCCAAAGAAATTGTCCCTCCATATTAATTTTACATCCACTCTCCAATAGTTTCCCAATGCTCAAAATATTATTTTGCAATTTAGGAATGTAATAAACATCAATAAGAAGCTTATGGCCACCATGTTTTGTTTTAAACAAAATTGTACCTTTTCCTTTGATCTCCACCTTTGTGTTGTGACCAAAGCTTACATTCCCATTTACACTAGTATCAAGCTCCTCGAACTTGCTTTTATCGTATGTCATGTGATTGCTAGCCCCATTGTCAAGATACCATAAATTCTTTCCTCCATCAGTTTCATTTTCAAAAGAAAGAAGTAAAGTTGGCTCTTCTATATCTTCCTTGCGCTCCATGAGATTTGCTTCAACTTCTCTCTCTTTTGAGGGACACCCCCAAGAATAGTGACCATTCCTTCCGCAAGAGTAGCATTCAACTTGTGATTTTTCAATTTTTCAGATATTGTTTCTAGTATAATTTCCTCTTCTCCAACCTCTTTCATGTCCTCTTTGAAATCTAGATTCATTGGGAAAATTTTGCTTGTTTCTTTCTCTTCCTTGACTTCTGCATCCATGTCCACGTCCACGTAGACGACCTCTTCCTCTTCCACGAACTTCTCCTTTTCCATATTTCTCCAAAAAATCTTCTTTGGATTTTAAAGACAACTTTGAGTACAATGCTTGCTCTACTTGCTCTTGTTTGCCTCTATTCATTCTCTCCTCATGAACTATTAAAGAACCACTCAACTCATCAACAGTCATGCTATCCAAATCCTTGGATTCTTCGATTGCTACCACGACATGATTAAATTTTGGGTTAAGTGACCACAAGATTTTCTCAATAACTCAAACATCTTCAATGGTCTCACCAAGTCTCTTCATTTGATTTACCACTCCTTGAACTCTTTAGAGAGAATCTGAAATGGATTCAGAATCCTTCATCAAGAGAGTTTCAAACTCAGCCCTTAGAGTTTGAAGTTTGACTTTTTTCACCTTGTGAACTCCCATAACTGAATTACAGAGAGTTTCCCATGCAACCTTGGATGTCGTTGCATTAGCAACCTTCTAGAACATTTCGTCATCCAAACCTTGACGGATGATGGTGAGTGCACATTGATCTTTCTTCCTCTCCTTCTCCATGGCATCTCTCTGGGCTTGTGTTATAATCTCCTCTTCTTGAGGTTCTTCAAATCCTCGGTCTACAATATCCCACACTCCTTGTTAACCGAGAATGGCCTTCATCCTAATTGCCCAATTCTCATAGTTGACATTGGTGAGTAGTGGTTATTGAAAGGAAATAGCAGCTGACTTTGATACCATACCAGTGCTCTGATACCACTTTGTTGGAAGTAGAAGGGCACCAATCACTCTTAATGTCAAAGAAAAGAAAGAGAAACTCAACTATTTCCTTCTCTTATATTTTTCCAGCAGATTACATAGCTTTTTATATAACTCAAAAGATAATTCTAGACTTATATTATTGACACAAGATTAGATACATTGATATTGAAAGGAAATAGCAACTGACTTTGATACCATACCAGTGCTCTGATACCACTTTGTTGGAAGTAGAAGGGCACCAATCACTCTTAATGTCAAAGAAAAGAAAGAGAAACTCAACTATTTCCTTCTCTTATATTTTTTCCAGCAGATTACATAGCTTTTTATATAACTCAAAAGATAATTCTAGACTTATATTATTGACACAAGATTAGATACATTGTTCTATTTGTCTAGACATTGTATTCATTTAAATCATAAATCTAGTGACCTTTAAAATGACTTCATATGTATCTGCTATTAATCTTGAAATCTCCAATCATTGAATCTGATTTCATTAATTTTGCTTCCATTAAATCAAGTTTAATTTCCAAAAAATAAATCATTGGCAACTGGAGAATCGAGTATATTTCGCAGAAATATTTAGATTTGAAGTCTAATCTTTAGAAAATAGGTTAGTAAACTAAATGACTGGATTTTGTAATTTCAGCCTAAGCTTGATTTCAGAAAAAATGAATCATAATATATACACTAAAAATCAAAGTGATTTTGATGAACATTAGCCTTGAAAACTTTTATTTTTCTACAAAAAAGAAGTCAACTTTGATACAAAGTGAATTGAGTTCGAATTCATTCTGAATGGCTTGGAAGATTGTAAATTGTATTAGTCAAGTGACAAAAATAAAGAAAAGACCAATAAAAGACTCCATATTCTTTTTAAACAAAGAGGACCTCAAATTAATAAGGATATACCTAAGACTTTTTCGCTTTCAGAAATGTGCTTTATTCTTGTGTTCAGAGCTGGAATAATTAATACATTTTTTGTATCTGATCGGTATAATTTCCCTATCTCCTGAGATCAAGGGAAAGATCACGACATCATGAGCCATTACGCCACAGTTCTTTCCTGACACGACCTGTCGCCTAGGCTTTTTACTTGACTTTCTTGGGTCTCATGTTTCACAGGCCCACAGGTCGACCCATATGCTAGGGTTACCATCCTAATTTGTATTTTCCTCCCAAAATATTATGGATTCATAGGCCGGTCTTCATGCCCGGGTACATTCCCATGGTATGGTCGGGAATCCCCCGACCATATCCATATTTCACTGTGTCATGGGGGCCAATTTCAAGTAGGCCCTGCCTGGTCTAGTCAGCCGCAGGCCCATAAAAGCATATCTCATAAAAGCATATCTCAAGTCCTCCTTCGTCAATAGGCTTCATAAAAGGGCTCCATTCTTGGGCCCCAATATAAAGAAATTCACTATAAGGAAAGTTCCTTCCCTATAAGGATTCTTCTCTTAAATGGTAAGTTTACACAAAAAGGACTCATTCTCATAATAGAAGAAGGTTACAGGCTTTGTATGCCCTATAAATACAACTCTTTTCATCGAATAGTATTCATTCATAATTAATACAGTTTTCTAGTTATATATATTTTTCTCTCTCTACTTTTCTCATTTGGAAAACTAATTCTCACATTGGAGGGTCGTCAGGGAGAATCCCCCTCACCTTTTTTGTAGGTCATTCAAGGAAAATTCATTCATCTTTTCCAGTGATCAAGCAACTCCAGATCTTGCAATGTCAAGGTTAGATTTTACAGCATCAATTGGTGCCGTATGTGGGAAAAGATACAACCAACCATGGTTAATAGACATCAAGCCTTCCCCTACACATCCACAGGATAACCCTTTCAGCCAACACCTTGGCTGAAGGGATAATCCCCCACCTCTTGAAGATGTTGGGGAAGAACGACATCCAGAAATCACGCCAGACAATGAACCTGTCAGTCTAGAAGCTTTCAACAAACTCCAACAGCAACTCTGTGAACTCCTTCAAACTCTTCAACAACAGACTAATCGTCAAGCAGTACTCGACCTGAACACTCCTGAAACGATTCCCAGGGAAGACCGTGGGCCCGTAAATCCGTGGATATCAATTCCCTGATGATGTGATCCGGACCAGGCATCGAAGGGCGATGTAGAGACATCGGCAGTATGACGGTGATCTACATGGAAAACAGAGCAAGTTCCATGTTGGAATCGAGCCGAGAAGACGAAAGAATCAAGCCGAGCCGAGTACACAAAATTGTTTATGCAGAAAGGGCCTTACGGCCGTAATGGAAATCCTTCACGGCCGTAAATCATATAATCACGGCCGTAAAAGCTATTGTCACGGCCGTAATCAACTATCGAAGGAAGGACAGAATTTCAGCAGAAAAGGTCTCACGGCCGTAAAGTCCAGTCTTACGGCCGTAACATTCAAACCGGAGGAAATTCACGGCCGTAATCATTGTGTCACGGCCGTAACCAATAAATCAGTTTTTTATCAGAAGGGCCTTTACGGCCGTAAAAGGAATCCTCACGGCCGTAAATGAGCAACGCCAGATTTTCCTGAATTTTGCCAATTATTTTGTTTCCTTTTATTATTTTAGGTTATTTTCCTATTTTAGAATTTTAGTCTAATTAGAATTCTATTTTAAGTAAATTACATGCTAGGTTATTTTGCTTATTTATACGCTTTTTCAATTCATTGTAAACAAACAAGTTTGAGTTGATTAATAAAATTTGTGAGAGGATTCTCCAAAATTGAGAGGTTGAGTTTATTCCCTTTTTCTTGAACTTATCAAAGATCCGATCTTTGTGGCGTTCTTCCAGCAAACTTATCAAATATTCCCAAGAATATTTGTGGCGTTTCCAAATTCGATACTTATCAAGGAAATTGACAAGTCCTTGTGGCGTTCACCAATCTTGGTTCTTCAATCCGCATCGTCATAAATTGCGTCGTGATTGTCGGGTCAAGGCTTTACCGTCATTCTATCCTTATTTTTCGTTGTTTTTCTTGTGTCGATCTGATCTAGATCTATCCTAGGGTTTTAAATATCGTTATTCCGCGTGTTTGACGAGATTCCCCGACCGGGATCTCATCACCTGAGAATCGGGGGCCCATCCCATGACAGAGGCTTCCGCCAACTTGACACAACGGAAATTTTTCAGAATTATTCAGGAAGAAATAACAGATGGAATAAGGAAAAATACACAAGGTCGGACCTTTCAAGGGAAGGACCCCTTTCAGCCCTGAAATAACGTCATTCCCCATACCAGAAATGTTTAAGTATCCTTAAATAAAAGAATACGATGGAACTACAGATCCAAACAACCACCTGAACACTTGCACCGATGTCATGGACATGCAGAATGCTCCCGACCAAATATTGGACAATGCCTTTCCACAAACATTAACCAATGCTACCCGAGATTGGTTTTCCACAATGCCATCAGGGTCAATCTCTTCCTTCCCCGATCTTACTGAGAAATTTACGGTCTTCTTTGCAAGCAACAAAAGGATTAAGAAGACAGTTTCTTCTCTCATGCAGTTGAGACAAGGGCCTAATGAAACACTACGAGAGTTCATGACCGGCTTCAACACCGAGAGACTTCAGATTCCTGACCTTCACATCTCATCAACAACTTCAGCCCTAACCCTAGAAATCCGGGTGAGGAATTTAGAATGTCCTTGTCTAAGAATCTGCCTAAAAACGTTACCGAACTCCTCAGAAGGGCAAAAAATATGAAGACACACTGTTGTCGATAAGGGCACAAGATCAGGTTCAAGTTCATGAACCACAGTACAATCTTCAGAACTCCTCAAGCAAGGGAGCAAAAGGTCAAGGCAAGAAGATGGACAGAATTCTTCCCGGTCTCACATGAAGGGGAATACCTATGGGCACCAGAATTACACCCCGCTGAATGCACCTTGGTCTCACATTTTGATGGAAATCAAAGGTTAGGAAGACCAGTGCTGGTCGAGACCCATCAAGGGGAAGATCGATGAACGTAACCGCCATAAGTACTGTGACTTTCACAAAAAAGGGTCATACTACGGATGAATGTAGAATACTCCAATAGGAAATAGAAGCCCGCATCAAAAGAGGTTTCCTAGGGCATTACGTAAAGAAGAACGATAAAGATCAGGGGAAAAGAGAAGAGAAGAGTAGGCCTACTGGCGTCACAAATTTTATCATCGGAGGTATAGCTTGTGGGGGTGATTCAAACAATGCCAGAACAAATTATGCTCGGGCATTAGGAAGTTAGGAGGTCGGGTCGACTAGTTATGATCTCGAACTTTTAGCCAGCATAAGTTTCAGCAACTCTGATATGGAAGGAATTGCACACCCCCACGAAGATGCTGTCATCATCAGTGCCATAATCGCGAATTTTGATGTAAGGAGAGTGCTTGTTGATAATGGAAGTGCTGCCAATGTTCTTTCTTCAGAAGCTTTCAACAAGATGCAACTTCAAAAAGATCGGTTTCAGCAGGTCATTACCCCATTAACTGGCTTTGGTGGAGGAACAATAAGACCAGAAGGCTTAATTGATCTTCCTACTTCTCTGGGATCAGGAGAAAAATAGGTGACCAAGATAACCCCATTTTAGGTCGTGAAGAACTCAATGGCTTACAATGCTATCTTGGGAAGACCCTTTTTTAATAGCATAAGAGCAATAGTATCAACATATCACTTGGAAAACAAGTTCCCAACTCCCGCAGGCATCGTACAGTACAAGGTAACCAAGCAACGGCCAGAAGTTGTTACATCAGCTGTATTGGAAAGGGAAAAGCAGAACTAATGTCAATTGAACCTCCCACGGAAGAACGTATGTCTCCAGCAGAAGAATTGGAGGAAATTCTCCTTTTAGGAGGAAAAAGTTTCACAATTGGGAAAGAGCTTCCCAAGCTTATGAAGGAAGAATTGTCGTAGTGCTTGGAAAGAAATCTCGACATTTTCGCATGGAGCGCAGAGGATATGCTCAGGATAGACCCTGCTCTTGTTGTGCATAGGCTTAACGTCCCGCCAGACAAATATCCTGTAAAACAACGAAGAAGTCAGTTTGCTACCGAAAGAAGGCAAATAATCAAGGAAGAAGTAGGTAAACTATTGAAAGGCGGGTTCATCAAGGAAGTAAAATACCTAGAATGGCTAATCAACGTGGTCTTGGTAAAGAATTCCAATGGCAAATAGTGGGTCTGCATAGAATTCAAAGCTCTGAACAAAGCATGTTCAAAAGACAGTTATCCTCTTCCCCGAATTTACAGACTGGTGGACTCAACATCGGGTTCTGAGTTATATAGCTTGCTTCATGCATTCTTAGGGTATCATCAGATCCAAATGGCACAACAGGATTAGGAGAAAATTTCCTTTATGGCTAACGAAGGAATATACTGCTACATGGTCATACCATTTAGGTTAAAAGATTTTGGGCTACCTATCAAAGGCTCGTGAACATGGTGTTCTACAAACACATTGGACTAAACATCGAAGTTTATGTTGATGATATGGTGGTCAAGAGCTCGAGAAAGAAAGACCACATGTCCAACCTGCAAGACATCTTCTCTACACTCTGACAGCATCAGATGAAGCTAAATCCCGCCAAGTGCACTTTCGGAGTAATTTCGGACAAATTCTTGAGATTCATGATCACCCAACGGGGAATTGAAGTTAATCCTGATAAAGTCACAAGCCTTACATCTGTGGATCCTCTAAGGAACATTAGAGAAGTCCAAAAGCTTACGAGAAGAGTAGCAGCATTAGGCCGTTTCATGTCAAGAGTAGCAGAATAATGCTTCCCTTTCTTCAAGTCTCTCAGAGGGAACAAAAAATTCAAGTGGGAACAAAAAATTCAAGTGGGATGAAGAATGTGAAACTTCCTTCAAAAAGCTTAAGGAATACTTGGGGTGCCCTCCAATTCTTGTGAAGCCAAATCCGGGGAATGATCTTTTCCTATACTTAGCTGTATCAGATTACACAGTTAGCGCTGTTCTAGTCAAGGAAGAAGGGAAAGTTCAGAAACCGATCTACTACATTAGCAAGATGTTTCTAGATGCTAAAACTCCATACACTCTAGGAGAGCAACTCTCGCTTGCCCTTGTCACCGCAGCAAGAAAGTTGAGACCTTACTTCCAAGCCCATGCCATAACAGTCCTCACAAACCAAACTCTGAACAGATACAAAGAAACTCGACGTCTCTGGACGCCTACTCAAATGGTCGATTGAACTTGGGGAATATGACATTGAGTTCAAACCTCGACCTTCTATAAAAGTACAGGTCTTGACAGACTTCATCGCTGAACTTTCCCTAAGACCTCGGGGGCCAACAGATCATGTCAAGAAAGAGGATTCATGGACTTTACAAGTTGATGGAGCATCGAACACCTCAGACTGGGGGACCGAAATTATACTAAGAAAGGATGATGGCACAATGGAAATTTAGTGCGCAATTAGATTCGACTTCCCGACCACTAATAATGATGCAGAGTATGAGGCTGTAATCGCCGGGCTTCAGGCTGCTCAACATCTTGGGGTCGAGCATGTCAAGGTAATGAGTGATTCACAATTCGTGGTGGAACATGTGAATGGCACTTTTGAAGCAAAATATGAAAAGATGTCATCTTACAGAATGATGATTCTAGACTTGCAAAGGAAGTTCAAGTCTTGTAGCATAAATAAAATACCAAAGACTGCCAATCACAAAGTTGATGCCTTGTCAAGATTGACTTTTCCCAACTTGGATCACTTGGAGAGGACTGTGTTTTGTGCGAACACTCCATGAACCTAGCATCACACAGCAACCCAATGTCATGGATATTTCAGAACATGAGCCCGGTTGGATGGATCCAATCATTGAATACTTGACATCGGGAAGGTTGCCAGATGACAAAGCAAAAGCTAGAAGAATCAAGTCTAGAGCTCCAAGGTACACCATCATGCAAAACACTTTATTTCGTCGAAGTTTTACGCTTCCCTACCTTCAATGCCTAACCCCGAGAGAGGCAGCCCTTACAATGACCGAGGTTCATGAAGAAACCACCCTCTCTTTTTCTGCCGCCGCCGCCTCCATCTCCTGCCGCTGGTAACCCTCCCTCATGCACCCACCCCCACACACGCACTTACACACCCCACACCCCCACACACGCACTAACACACACTGACATATATATATATATATGTGTGTGTGTGTGTGTATTTTTTTTTTGTTGTTGTTAAAAGTTAACTATTTGGATAAGTTTGTATATATGGATGTGTGGTTATATAAATTTTAATAACTTTACAATTTAGGTTTGTATATATGGTTCATTTCAAATTTTGGGATTTGTAAATTTGAGGTATGTTATTGTGGTTTTGGTGTTATTGATGAGCTTTGATTATGGATTTTTGTTGTTAAGGAGTTGAGATTAGATTTTGAATTGTGTTGGGTTTTGACTATTGAATATGTTGAGTTTGAATATATAATTTGGTTTTGTTGTGGCATTTTCATTCCTCCTACAAGTTGGCTAAGTCCAATTTATAGGGGAGATATGTCAAAATTTTTGTAGAAATTTTATAAATTAAAAAATAATGTTTAAAGTGATTTCATTTGTTCAATACATGTTGAATATGTATTTTAATATAGGTCTTTAGAAATGGATTTAAGTTTGACTATTGAATATGCGGAGTTTGAATATATAATTTGGTTTTATTGTGGCATTTTCATTCCTCCTACTTATAGGGGAGATTATGTCAATTTTTTTGTAGAAATTTTATAAATTAAAAAATAATGTTTAAAGTGGATCCATTTGTTGAATACATGTTGAATATGCATTTTCATATAGGTCTTTAGAAATGGATCGTATTTGGATGTATGGGAGACGTAATACGCATGAATATTTGAAGGGGGTTGAAGAGTTTATGAAAAGTGCAGATGAAGAAAAACAAAAGAAATGTGAAGATGATTTGGTGCCCTTGTTGTTATTGTAAGAATCTGAGAAAGTTTCGTAGCCTTGAGCAAGTGAAGAGCCATTTGATTCGTAGTGGGTTTAAGGAAGGTTATACACGGTGGATATGGCATGGTGAGAGTATACTTCCTAGGAAAAGCACCAGTGGCAATGAGGGTGATCTAGGGGAAAATAATTTGAGCAATAATGATGAGATTAGTGATGAGAATGATGTGGATAATGATCAGATAGACGCAATGATGTGTGATATTCAAGATGACTTCGTTGAAAAATCTTATATATTCGATAGCTTGTTCAATGATTTTGAAAAGCCTTTGTTTTCTGATTGTAAGAAATTCACAAAGTTGTCCACTGTGTTCAAATTGCAAAACTTGAAAGAAAAGAATAAGTGGAGTAATAGGAGTTTCTCAGCATTATTGGAACTTTTACGAGAGATGTTTCGGAAGATAACGAGCTACCTATTTCAATCTACGAGGCAAAGAAAATGTTGTGCCCTATGGGTATGGAGATAGAGAGGATACATGCATGTCCAAATGATTGTCTATTGTATTGGAATGAGTATAAGGACTTGCATCTGTGTCCAAAGTGTGGGGCATCACGTTATAAGCGAAAGGATGATAATGATAGTTGGGAGGATAAGAAAGGTCCTCCGGCAAAGGTGTTATGGTATCTACCTATAATTCCAAGATTTAAACGCTTGTTTGCCAATGTGAAGGATGAGAAGAACATGCGATGGCATGCTGAAAGGAGGAAAGAAGATGGAAAACTAAGACACTCGACCGATTCTCAATGAAGGAACATTAACATGTTGTTTTCTGAATTCGGTGGCGAAGATAGGAATCTTAGGCTTGGACTATGTACAGATGGGATGAACCCGTATGGTAACATGAGTAGTAGACATAGCACTTGGCCGGTTCTTTTGGTGAATTATAATCTTCCTCCTTGGTTATGTATGAAGCGCAAGTATATCATGTTGTCGTTGCTAAATCTGGACCTAAACAACCGGGAAATGACATAGATGTTTACCTAACGCAACTAATTGAAGATTTAAGACTATGGTGGAATGAGGGCGCGTTGGTGTTTGATGCACATAGCCAAATGAACTTTACCTTACGTGCTATGATATTTTGCATCATAAATGATTTTTCAGCTTATGGTAACTTGTCAGGTTATACTAATTAAGGACCTAAAGCATGCCCCGTTTGTGAAGAAGACATAATTGATCTTTGGTTGAAAAATTGTAAGAAAAATGTGTTTATGAATCATCGAACATTTCTCCCGGTTGAGCATCCTTATCGAAAAAAGAAAAAGCCCTTCAATGAAAAAATCGAGACTCGAGTAGCCAGCTTACCATTAACAGGAAATGAGGTCTACGAACGAGTTAAAAATATTGATGTTGTGTTTGGTAAACCTTTTAAGCCTCCTTAGAAGAGTATTTGGAAGAAGAGATCAATATTTTAGGATCTACCATACTGGAAACCTTTATCGGTAAGGCATTGTCTTGATGTAATGCATGTGGAGAAAAATGTATGTGATAGTATCATCAGGACATTATTGAAAATTTAAGCAAACACGAAAGAAGGTATCAAAGTCAGAAAGGACATGGTAGAAATGGGAATAATAGATAAGTTAGCACCGCAAGAGTCGGGAAAGCATACTTATTTACCACTAGCTTGCTATACTTTGTCTAGAAAAGAGAAAACAAGTTTTTGGTTGGTATGATGTCTCATGACTATCATGTCTTAATGAAATACTTGTTACCACTTGTTTAAGAAAGAGCGTGAGACTGAAGTTTTCAAGGTATACGTAATTGTACATGATGAGTTATGTGATGTGATGCTTTATTTTTTTAGGGTGTACGTAAATGAAATTTAAGCTATGTGATATTTTATGTATTCAAAGAAAAAAGTAAGAAGGCCAGAGAAAGCCAGTCGCACAATGAGCATCCACATTTACTGGGCTTTGCTGGTTATGTCAGGATGAGGCCAAAGTGGCTTATGTCAGACCCACTTTCTTCTGCCTCTTCGTGTGGATCAATTAGCTCGTCCCTTTTAAGCAATGATCGCAGCTTAGACTGGGTTCGAGCAAGATCAAAAAAGAAAAGAAGATGGATCTTCTGAAGCCCTTGGTATGTATGATCATCCTGGTTAGGTGAGGGGATATGGTGTCTACGTCACTATGAGGGATGTTTATGGAAAACCTGATGTAGCTAGAAGACGATCGAGTGGGGTCGTGTCGATAGATGATATTAAGGAGATGATCATGAAGGAGGTAGAGATTGGTATCACCGAGCGAGTCAGGAAAGAGTATGCAGCAGAGTTGCAGAGTAAGATCGACAATATGTAGCAGAAATATGAAGCCATCCTGCAGTGCATGGGCTTAAATCTGGATGCCAAAATGGAAATAACTCCACATCCCCGACCACCTACTCGTAGCAGTTGTTACTCTGTTGATCCAGATCCATTTGATGGACTTGAGGTATTTAATCTTAAATTATTTACCTTTTGAATATTATTGATTATATTTCAACTATAAGGACTAACATTTATTTTCAAATATGTTGAACAATAGAAACCAATCCAGTGATGTCTTGCCGTAAGGTGTAATGGTGAGATTTAAATAGTGGCAAGAGGAATGGTTTTTCCATCTGGACCAGAGACTGTGGTGCACCATCAGCAACTCTTGATCGATCATGTTAAAGTGTCGGTTGATGATGTTATACAAGGTGCAGAAGCATCGCTTCTGCCAGTTCCATCTCCATACTACACCATGGTGAGTGAAGCTGTTGGAAGCTTCTATCAATGACCTAAAGATTTAGTGATTATAGGAATCAATTTTTATTTTGTAAAAAACCTTAGAGTTTTGATATGTCATCTACACGACAACCCCCACTCGTTGATGATGCTGCTTTACAACGTTTGGATGGTGATTGTAAGTATTTACACTCTCTGGTCCTTACAATGCCTGTTAGTGTGGACTACATCCAAATTCCTCTAGACGCAATTGTGTTTCATCATACAGACGTTGAAAGTATTTATGTTACGATTGATGACATCATCGACCTGCTTACATTGGGATGGTTGAATATATCTGTCCTACAAGTATTCGCAATTTAAGACTGCTCAACACAAATTCATAACTTTCATTTTATTTTTATTCATTGGTGTAAATTTTTTAAGGTACCTTCATGAGTTATGTGAGGAATTCGGTGTCCGGTCAATCAGTTTTATGTGTCCGTCACAGGTTACATCGATCAGAGTAAGAACAAATTTAGATAGTGTTGTGAGTTACATGGCTGTAACCATGGAGACACTGAGATCAAATTTAGATAGTGTTGTTTATTTATTATTTTTTTTACTTAATTTAAGCCGTTTGATATTGAAAGGTATACTTATAAGTTCATAATATGTAGGAATCATTGGATGTTGCTCGCAATTTGTTGTGACACTAATACAGTGTACTTTATAGATTCAGCACAGTCGTGTAAACGTGACATAGAAATCAAGGCATCATTGAATATGTAAGTATTTATTACGTTGTTCATGTTTTTTTGTTTTGTGCACGATGGTTCAGTTGTCTATTTTTACTGTAATAATTATTGTGGAAAGTTTGATGTGAATTGATGTGTTTGTGTTATGATTATTGAGAAATGGTGTAGTTATCAATAATAGGGTCTCTCTACAAGTTGGATAAAGTTCAATTTATAGGGGAGACTGTGTCAAAATTTTGGTAGGAATATTTTATTTTTAGGAATGATTGTTATAACTTATTCATATTTATTGGCACTTTAGGGCCTTTCGAACATTTTGGGCATTAGGAGGTAAGAGGGGAAACAACAATGTAACATGGAAAAAAATTTCGGTATGAACTAATTAATTTCATAAGTTACCACAAATTTTTTAATTAGTTTCTATTCAATTATATTACTAACTTCAGTTTTCATAATTAATGTCAAAATTTCAGTGTCCTCAGCAACCTGGAGGTTCTGAGTATGGTTATTATGTTATGAGAAACATGTATGAGATGGTCACAACCTATTATCATCTTACTTCTTTAAATAAGGTATAAGAATACGTACTAAGAATTGACTAATTGTGAATTTATATTATTTTTAAGCATTTCAATAATACTACTCAACGGAGGAAATCGATGAGATTCGAAATTTATGGGCTAAGTACTTCATCAAAGAGTGTATATAAATTTTGGTTTTTTATATTAACATGTATGTGCAAACTTTTGTCTAAGTAATATAATATTGTAAATATAAAACTAATTTGGAATTCAATTTATTGATTTATTTAATTTTGTTATGCATTCGTCGATTATATATATTCTGGGGGTGAAATAGATTATGTGAATGTGAATGTGAATGTAAATAACAAATCAGTGGCAAAAAAAAAAAAAAAAAAAAAATCTAACAACCGACGCCTATAGTATAAAAAAAGGCGTCGGTTTTTATTTAACAACCGACGCCTTTTTTTATACTATAGACGTCGGTTTTTAGTTAACAACCGACACCTATTGTTAAATTCAGGCGTCAGTCAACAACCGACGCATAAAGTCAACACTTTTTGCGTCGCCACCATACGCGTCGCCCTTACAACCGACACCTTTGTGTTTGTACAACCGACAGGGATGACTCTTTCTGTACTAGTGTCTTTTCCTGATAATATTCACAGAAAGCCAGAAAAATTGGAAAGTGGAGATGGTAATCAGCAGTATGTTTTTTCCCTGGCTTTTTAATGCGTCATGCTCAAGTTGGTTGGATGATCCGGAAAAAGGAGAAAACAGAAGGGCTGGGTGATGCAGCACATCTTGGCAAGAAAACTATATGAAAGTCAATTCTTGTAGGAGACATAATAAGGTGGGATAGAAAAAGTCACAATCATGGAGAGCTTTGGTTATGAATAGTAGAAAAATGACAAATGTCCCTTACTAAGGAAACCAATAATGAAAGAGTAAAAATTAGGTGACAGTTCTTTCGAAATATTGATTGCTCACATTTTTTTCTGATTACGAATTAAGTGTTATAAATAAATGTATATATATATATGTGAATGACATTACCATTATACCCCTGCAAACTTTACAGTATTACGATTGTGCCATTGTCCACTCCTATAAATAGGAGTCATTTCATAAACATTCTTACACCTTGAATTGGAATGAAGAATTCTTTCAATTCTCTCCATCTCTTTCTCTATATCGTTGTTATGATTTTGATAGTTTTATAACACGTTATCAGCACGAGTCTCTAACCAATTGAGGAATAACGGGAGTATGCTCTACAGTTGCATCTAAATGATGAACCTCTGTATCAGAAACCTGATTTTTACATATCAATGTTTTTGCCAATGCCAAAAACCAGATCTAGATCGGTTTCTTTCCTGCACCACCATTCAAACACGAATCTTCTTCTCCACCAGTCACCATTCTCGATCACTTGCCGAAACCACCAATTGCTGCAGAAGCCTACTCCCACTCCCCAGACTCCGTCGCCACTAGTTTCTTCCGTCGATTCCTCCAGAGCAGATTCATAAACAGCCACTCCATCCCCCCAACAGTCTGTTCTCTCCAAGAGCTCTCCAAACCAAAAGACGGTAAGGCCAAGAAGAGGACACCCGACGTTTTCTCCGAGCATTTCACCAAGGCAGGACTTCTATCTTTGGTAGAATATAATCAGAAAAAAAAAAAATATTTGAGGAGACGCTCAAGGAAATGAAATCTGCACTAACAAGTCAGATGGGAGAGGAAGCTGATATATCTGATGTCATAGAAACTGTGAAGCAACATGTGAAAGATGCTAAATTTCCTGATGTTGCAGTGGTCTGGAAAGAACCAACAACAGAATGCTAATGCAGCTCTTCGTCAGGTCCAGTGCTATGAGGATGCCAAACTGATGAAGCTATTTCCTGAAATCATAAGATCACTTTACGACCAGGATGTGCTGGCAGAAGACACCATTCTTCGCTGGTTCCGTAAAGGAACAATCCCTAAGGGCAGATAGTGGAGATGAAATGGTGGGCCACTGATGAAAAGAAAATAATTAGTGGAGTTAGTAGTGTTCAACTACGAGAAAGACAATGTTGAGCTGTCCAATAATTAGTGGAGTTAGTGGTGCATGGTGGAAAACAGTGAGCATGTGCAAAGCAAGCATTTGCAAATATAGCTGGAAATTATTGTTGAACATGAAGTGGCATAATTTGGTGGACAACACATCCAACCATGTGCAAAGATAAGTTTACTAATCCATTAACCATATTTTAACATATTTTATTAACATGATTATTAATCATTAGTATTAATAACATTATATAATATCAATTGAAACACAACACGTGTTTCAACCATAATGGAGGACTAATGTTCATTATACACTTGCATGTGTAGAGGTGAGATTATAAATACTCTATTGTTTATTAACTCATGCATCCATATTATGATAGTCAGTCCAACCCATATAAACTTGATATTATTATTGTTCCTGAAGAAGCATAAACGAGACATACATGCAAACACAAAAGGGGGAAACATTTATGATCCTCAAAATGAGAAATGTGTTTCGGGAGTAGCCGTATCCTACCACCTCTGACCTTTTGAGGAAATAAAGAAAAATGTGTGTTTCAAGAGTGAGAATACTCCGTACTCTACCACCACCTATTCTAGAGTTCACAAAGATAAATTTACATTAACCGGACTCCATTTTCGCTTGATTCCCCTTCCTTGCGACCAATCTATCTTAACTCCTGCTGGATCTTGTATTGGAATATATGATTGCAACTTATTCAGCAGTTCCTCGATAGTAGGAGCAGAAATAAGGATTCTCCTAGAAAATGGAGATATGAATCCCTGTTCCACAGCATAATCAAGAAATGTTAGCAAACCATCAAAGAAATTGTTTACATTTAAAAGCCCTATAGGCTTAGTATGGAGATCTAGTTGAGCCCATGAAGTAATATTAAAGATTTCTTCTAAAGTACCAAAACCTCCAGGCAGGGCTATGAAGGCATCAGAACCATATAACATGCAAGTTATGCGTTCATGGATAGATAAGGTTTGTACTTCATGCCCTCGTGTTTTGCCTGCAATATCAGCTAAAGGAGTAGGTATAACACCTATCACTCTTGCTTTCTCTACTAGAGCGGATTGTGAAACACAACCCATCAATCCACTGCTACCTCCTCCATACACGAGAGTGATACCTTTCTCTCCCAATTTCTTTCCTAAATCCACGGCTGCTTCAAGATACCCAAAACCTTTTCCCACTTTTGATCCACAAAATACACAGATAGTTTTGATCTGTCGAAATTTTGGTCCTTCCATTTTTGAAAGTAAAGAAGGAAAAACTTACGAGAAAATGTTATTTTGGGATGCATGAACTATGAAAAATGTTTGGCTATTTAAAACCGAAAAACTTCACTATTTACTGGTCGTTTTTCGAAAAAGTGAAGATTTACTTTTGACAAAATCATCCTACTCACCTTTCGGTGATTTAATATTTTTAACCAGCCTTTATCAAAACTCGTGAAAGGAAACAGAAAAATATTTTATATGTGCATATATATCAAATGATTTACCTTGTATTAATGCTGCATAGCCAAAGCATCATTGTTTATAACAGCCTGGCAAACAGGATCTTTTGCTATTATATTTTTGAGACTATATCTCTCTTTATCGCTGATGAATTTAGCCCATAAAGATAGTAGCTCACGCTGCACATACCCACTAGGGTGCGTCTCAAGAGTCAATCGGATATCATCCAATGACTCCTTACTCAGTCCACCCTTAATGAAGTCTGTCTTATCATCTCGATTTATGGATGAATATCCTATTGATTTACAACGGGTATCACATGTCCATCGAGCACATTTGTAGCAACTATTTAATCTTTTTGCTCTTCGCTTCTTTGCAAAAGTACTCTTACCTAAGCCAGGCTTGTGCTTAGAAAATGAATCTGGTAATTCACCAGCTAATCGAACTTTTGCTTCGATCAACCAGCGAACATCTTCTGGCATGCCATGATCCATCAGCAACCTCAATCTTTCGAGCCTAATTCGATAAATTTTTCTCAAATCATTTACTGGAAGATTGGAATAATATTTGCGAATATTTGAAAGTATGATATCCATTTTTAATGGATCTAGCCTTCTTCCCAAGTCATCTATTTAAATGCATTATTCAACGCGTAAAAGAGCGATGGCTCCGCGTGTCAGTGATATTGATTCCATCAAGAAATAATGGAATAAATTTTTAAAAAAGCTGGGAACAATGAGATAATGCGTCGTTACCTTTTCGATATAAGGGAAGATTTGGCGACAAGATTGAGATCATGAGATATTTCCTTGGATATTGTAACTGATTCTTCGGTATAATAAAAATAAAGGTATACTAATTTGAACTATACAGGAATATGTACTGATGAAATAAATACTGTATTGAACCAGAAGTTCATACATATGTACAAGTGAAATATCTTGCTGAACCAGAAGTTCATACGTACAAATGAAATATGTATATAGTATGAACCAGAAGCTCATAAATGAAATATACATTGTATTGAACCAGAAGTTTAGCGATATTGTTTTGAATCAAATATTCATACATAGAAATGAAATAAAACCGTATAGAACCAGAAGTTCTATAATAAACGGTTAGATTATCAAAAGTTTCAAATTATTTTCTATGAGAATAACTTATTCAGAAATTGTTTATCATATAACAATATCCTATGTCAAACAGGGAATAGCTCAAGAAGCTTTATTATTTGTAAAAGTGCGATATGCATACACTCCACCAAAGCGCACTGAGATATATGATTGAAATTACATTCCTAAAAGAATGACATGTGTTATGGCATTTTAGCCGATTGATAATATTTGAGAACATTATGGTGAAAACACGCCTGAAGCGTAATTATGCCTGAAGCATAATGACTATCGATTCCAAAAATAAATATCTCTTGAATGATTGAAATGATCCCTTTGAGGCTAAATACTCAAAGTAAGTAAAAGGGACATAGTTAAATGATGAGATATTCAGGTACCTGATGATAGAACATATAAAGAGATCTCTCCACGTTATATTGAGATGGAATCGATAAATAAGTCGACTGCATACCCTCTTATAAAAATGAGGTTGATGAAATTATAATACTTTGGCCAAGTATATAAACCCAATGTAGGGATTATTGTTCAAGGACATGAAGTCCAAATTGCGACCTGAAGTCTAAATGCTTAAATGTGTAACATGACATATGGTGGATAGACTATAGTCTAAATCACTAGCTTGAGCTCTTTGATATACCAATGAGTGAGATCAAAATGTATGATTCTCATCTCGGTACTTTGAGAGTATTCTTTGATGTACCAGTTGATCGCGGTACGTTGGGATTTCAAGTAAAATGATTGTAGATTATATGTCAAAATTGATATCTATTTCAATGATTGATTATGCTCCTGCAAATTAGAAATTGCAGTTTATAAAGTGCAAGAACATACATGTATAAATCATTGAAAGATTCAATATGCCCAGATTAGTATCACTATAGAATGATACAAATGACTCCATGATATAATATATTGAAAGTAAAATTGGAGTGTACTATTTATGACATCTAGGAAATTGATTATTCACTAGAAGTGAATATGAAAATGAATATGTTTAATTATTCACCAGAAGTGAATATGAAAATGAATATGTTTAATTATTCACCAGAAGTGAATTCTAGATTTTATTATTCACCAGAAGTGAAAGATGCAATCGATAAATTAGTACAACATTGCTTAATATAGCATGTTATGACATCATAAATGAGCTATAAACGATTTATATAAAGCTCATCATGGATGATATGTTTGATGAAAAGATACGAGATTGCATCAATATACTTGTGATATTCCATGAAAAGGAATGAATACGCGTTGCACTCTTTTTCCCTTAGCTGAGGTTTTGTCCCACGGGGTTTTCCTAGCAAGGTTTTTAATGAGGCAACAGTTGAGGCGTATTGATGAAAATTAATGAGAATAATGTACTCTTTTTCCCTTCGCTGAGGTTTTGTCCCAAAGGGTTTTCCTAGCAAGGTTTTTGAGGCATCATCATAGCTATCAACAAGCTATAATTCAGCAACACATTGTTATACTGGAATGATATCAACAAATGAAGAAAATCATAGACATCTTATGAAGAATGCTATACAAGGAGATTTTTATATTCCAGAAGAAAGATGATATCAATGTTCGAGAAGTTCATGAATCCTCAATTGCACACTTCAGGGGGAGAAACATGCTGTACTCTTTTTCCTTCGTTCAGGTTTTGTCCTACTAGGTTTTCCTGACAAGGTTTTAACGAGGCAGCGGCTGTACTCTTTTTCCTTGGTTCAGATTTTATCCCACTGGGTTTTACTGACAAGGTTTTAATGAGGCAGCACTTCAGAACTTCAAGATTTAATACACGATTTGTTCTACTTGAACATTATACTCAACGATTGACGATGGCCAACATCAGGGGAAGCAACTGTACTCTTTTTCCTTCGCTCAAGTTTTATCCCATTGGGTTTTCTTAGCAAGGTTTTAACGAGGCAGAAATTGCGTAATATGTCATTCAAGGGGGAGTGTTATAAATAAATGTATATATATATGTGAATGACATTACCATTATACCCCTGCAAACTTTACAGTATTACGATTGTGCCATTGTCCACTCCTATAAATAGGAGTCATTTCATAAACATTCTTACACCTTGAATTGGAATGAAGAATTCTCTCAATTCTCTCCATCTCTTTCTCTATATCGTTGTTATGATTTTGATAGTTTTATAACATTAAGTAAATTTTAATATGATCATTGTTGGGATTACGAAGATATTACACTTGATTAGGAGACATCAAGTTATATTGTAAATTAGAGATAAGCTTAATGAAATGGTTGTGACCTATTTTTTTTATTGTGTTTTTGGATCTCATGAATAAGGCAGCGTTTCAAAATTCATATTGTGAAATAATTGAAAGTCTTTAAGGTTTGGTAAATTGAAATGCTGGAAATGTCATATATTGGTTCTTGATGTAATATCTAAAGTATAGATTCAAATGTTTATTGATGATATTAAGCCCCTGTTCTCTTTGCTGTTTTGAGGTCGTTTTTTGTTTTTATTTTCGAAAACGCTAAAAACACGTTCTCTTTACCATTTTCGAAAACGCATTTTGGAAAACAAAAAAAAAAATTTGTACACAAAACGGAAAACGCCCGAAACATCGTTTTGGGCGTTTTGTGTGTATTTCGACAAAAAATGTCCAAAACGCGAAAAACGCGTTTTGAGAATTTTTTTTTTTTTTTTAGAATTATCTTAACTTAGAACTAAGCTTAATATAAAGTTTTTATTTTTTTATTATTTTTTTTAGAATTATCCTAGCTTAGAACTAAGCCTAAATAAAGAATTTTTTTTTTTTAGAATTATCCTAACTTGGAACTTAGTTTAAATAAAGTTTTATTCAATTCAATATCAACATTACAAAAAAAAAAAAAATTAAATTAAATGAGAATTCTTGTTGTTATATTTCAAAAAATGTAATGATAAATGGACTCTGGTGGTTTTGAAAGAACTTGCATTTTCTGGATTTTAATAGAAGTAGAGCTTTCTCAAGTCCTGAACCTGACCAAGCTGTGTTAATATAGACTCTTAATACTCACATTAGTGTGTTGCATGTAACCATATTTTTAGTGTATTGTGAAAGAAAATTTGAGTTGGAGTTAGTAGTATTCTGCAAGCAAATTAATTAAAAATAGTTTAAATAGTGTTCTGTAAAATTTCAAACAGAATGTGTTTTCCAGCTTTTCATTTTCAAAAACAGTTTTCCGAAATGACAAACCAAACGCGTTTTCAGCAAATTTGAAAACAAAAATGAAAACACAAAACACAAAACATTTTCGAAAATGAAAATACAAAATAAAATACAAACAGAACGCCACCTAAATATTTGTGGTCATGTGGTATGTTAACAACTATGTAACCACATGAGAAGGTTATAAGAATACATTTGACTGCGTGATGATCGATTTAGGTTTCAAAAATGGATTAGTTGTTTTATAACCATTTATGGGACATTTACACATATTAGGAGGAAATGTCTTGTATACATTTTGGATTTTTTTGTATATTTTTCTCAAGGGTGAGTATTGTTTAATATTTTCACATATACCTAGATGGTGACAAATACAAGAGAGAACCATGATTGAATTGAGAAAATAAATGAAGTATCATTGAAATTTTATGAAAAATGATTGATATAAGTGTATGGTGGATGATATGTGTTATAGGTTTGGTTATTTATCTTTTATATAATTATAACGAAAAAAATCATTTATTATAAATGAGAAATGTTGAATATATTTTACACTATAATGAATGCCCTTAACAAGATAGACAATTATTAAGATTGAGAATTTGATTTTTTTTCTTAAGAATGCAAAGTTGAAGAAAGAGATTTAAGAACAAAATACACAAAATCACTCATATACGTCTATCTGATAGAGCATTAAGTGATAATTGGATATGGTGAAGGATAAAGTAGAATTTGTATTCAAATATTTCAATTATTAATAATTGAAATTGATTATTGCACATTTACTGTACACTCAAAAGAAATGAAGGTACATTATTGTAGAAATTTATTTGGATTTCTTTGTGATTAGAACGATTGATTGATACTTATTAAACATTCATTTTGATGTTATATATATGATACTAAAATATCATGACATATATATATTTTTTTAAATTGATAAAAGAAAATTTACCAGATTCTAAATTTGTACAAGTATTGCAAAAGTAATGGAATTGATCAGAGAAGGTTTATGATGTATCGTAACTTAAAATTTTGGTGATTTTTTATTGATGTTATCTTGAATTGAGATTAAAAATGAGCTTTTTATGCAATTGTCCTTGTGGATAGGAATTATGAGGGAACAAGGATAAAATTTCACAAGGATTACTTATTATGGAATAATGTGTTGCTAAAGGAAAGAGTAAATGATTGTAGAATTCAAGACTTATTGAAATTTGGAGATTAATATATGAAATCTTAGTAGTATATTGATACGTGAAGGTTCGTGTAATAAATATGATGGTTATTATTTTGTGATCTTAAAGAACACTAAAAGAAAAATGCCTAGTAGGGACATATTTTTTGCTACACTTGGTGCAAGTGTCACAATTTTTTTGACGCCAAAAATCATAACTAATTATTGTGATGGTTTGAAGTGTCGCAAATAATTATATTCCGAAAAAAATAATTAAAATATAATTTATTTGTAATCGTTACTAAATGTTATGAGAGTTCCAAACATCACAAACAATTGTATACATAAAAAAATAATTTATTTATAAATTAGTGACATTTAAAACCCACTATCCAAACGTTACAATTTCAATCACTGCCCATTTCACTAAGCGCGAAATTGTAAAAGACTCCCTCCAGTTTTAGTTACCGGTGGATCCCCAAATTCATCTACCATCACCAAGTGCGTCTCTTCCCTAGTCCTATCCCTAGCTCTGTCTATCACCGTTGTCATCCATGTTATTGTTCATGTAAAAAGATCCCCAATTTTGTCTCTTCCCTAGCTTTTTTTGTTGCTGTTCAGGCCATTGTTCTTCATTGTTGTTCATGCCCTAGCTCGGTCTATTACCTTGAAGAAAAATCCCCAAATTCAAGATTAGATTGAAGGCTACTTCATGCCCTTGTTCTTTATTACCTTGAAGAAAAATCCCACTTGCTTCATGCCTCTGTTCTTTATATTAAATATATTGAATGACCTACATATAATTTGGTTAGTATGTGTTAGTGAGATAGGTAGTTTCCAATATTTTTGAGGAGATGGACGTTTGGGGAATTTATTAATTTTAGGTCTTTTATTTCAATTTATAAGGAAAATTCTGTCAATTTTTTTATAAATTCATACGGGATCAATTTTATTTTATAAGAGATTTGAAAGATAAGAAAAGTCAAGACTGTTTTAGTATCAAGCATCTAGCTTGTTTTAGGTGGCAACTTGTTTTACAGGATTGCGCTACATTCTTCGTTCAAAGTAACCTCCTCAAGTTCCTCAAGCTTCTTTTTGCTAGACCTCACTTTCTTCAAAAGCTTGGCATAACTTGGGATTTGTGTGATAGCTTCCCAGAAAGGGATATTTATGTGCAGTTTTCTAAGCATATTTACAAACTTGTTGAACTATTTATCCTCTCTTATTTTCTTTGGCCTCTGTGGAAATGGGACAGGAGACTCATGAGGTTTAATTGTTGATTTCACCTAATTAGCATCTTCCTTTATAGCTGTTTCCTCACCACTTTCCACAATTTATTCAGGAACTTCAGCTAGCTTTTTTATTTGAATTTCAGGATGTTGCACACCACTACTGTAGTGATTGCCTTTATCTCACTTTACATTACATTTATAGCCATGAGCTATTCCTTTGTGTTTACCTCAATGTTTGCAGGTAACGGGCACTGATTGTGATCAACTGTGTTACCTGCCACACTTGGTGTTCCATATTTTTGATTCATGCATGCTGATTTTGAATTGTGGTTTCAATTTTTCTCACAAATTGATCTGTCAGCACAGGCTTTCTCTATTCAATATTGTATTGGGGCGCAATGTGTCCATTTGAATGATCTGTCCAAGAAAATTAGGAAGATTGCACCAACTTGGGTTATAGGGATTTGAGTATGGGTTGTTATGGTATTGACCCCCTTGTACATAGTCCACTTGCTCCAATGGGCAAGCCAGAATAGGATAATCTGCAGTGGCGTGGTTGTCACCACTCACAAGTCACTTTAGCATTTCTTGATTATTGACCCACCAGTTCTATGCCCTATACCTTCGTAGCCAAGGAGTCAATTTTCGCTAATATGGCAGTGTAAGCATCTACTTCGTAGACTCCCGATGTCTTCTTTGGTACCACATTGTCCGATCCCCACATGGCCTTTGTTTTTTCTATCCACTCAAAGAGCTCCAATGCTTGTCCGATGATCTTTGTTCCCAAGCACCATTTGATTAGGAGTCAACCATGTTTTTAAAATGCGAAAGTAATCCTTCATAAAAAAAATTCATTTGGTCACCTCTGACGATCACATGGTTTGGACACTTCCTTAGCATGCCCTTAAATCTATTCCACGCATCATCAAAAGATTCAGCATCTTGCTACTGGAACATAGTGATGTCATGTCTCGATTTAGCAGTCTTCGCTGGAAGCATGAACTTAGTGCAAAACTTCCGAACTAAGTCGTTCTAGGTGGTGATACTCGCAGTGGGGTGAGAATCTAACCAGTGAACAGCTCTATCTTTTAGAGTGTAAGGGAATAACCTAAGTCTAATTGCATCATCAGACACACCTTGATATTTAAAATGTTGGTACATGTCTAAAAATTTAGAAACATGTGTGTGTGGGTTTTCTTCAGATTTCCCATAAAATTGTTGTCCATTTTGGAACATGTCGATGATTTTGGTTTTAAGTTGAAGTTTGTTTGTCTAAATGGTGGATAGACTATGCAGGATTGACTTTGAATCACCTGAGGTGTCATGAAGTCACCAACCAGCATGTCTTCTTCCTAAATGTCTCCAAAATCTCCTTTTCCTTGATGTCCTTATTAACCTTGGCTAACCTGCTAGGAAAAGGGGCTGGGGTTGACTTTGCAATCAAATTGGATTTGGATTTCACCTGAGGGGTTTGTGAACTCTCCCTTTTCAATTCCTTCTCTCTCATCTTCTCCTTCATTTTCGGAATTCTACTTTCTTAAACCTTCAATTTCTTTCCCACTCCGCAGGGATATGGCACTCACGTTTTTAGGATTTATCTCGGGTTGAGATGGAAATTTACCTCCGAATTGTGATTCTAACCTGTTGATGGCTGTAGCCATTTGGCTCATCTGATTCTCCAGATTTTGGATGCTAGATTTAGTATTATGTTGAAATTGAAGTATGTTAGAAGCTAAAGTTTTAATCATGTGTTCAAGAGAAATACCTGAGCCTTGAGGTTTTTGCTGATGCTGCCCCTGTGGTTGGAAGGTCCCTTGTTACTGAAATTGCCTTGAAGTTTGTTGGGGACGAAACCCTGGGGCTGGTTTGTTCCATAGCTTAGGTTGGGGTGATCCCTCCATCCTTGATTGTACGTATTAGAGTACGGATTGTACTATTGTCTTTGGAACGGGAAACCTTCTGCAACATTCACCTAGGCACTTTTTTCCTCTTGCAACACTGGACAAGTATCTGTTGGCTGTCCAAAATTCGTGCATATCCCACAGGCTTTGACTTGTTGTAAAATGTTAGTGAACAGATGGTGATGGCAACTGGGTCATCTGTATATGGTACCCTGATTTAAGAGCTGGTATCTGTAAAGTTTAGTGCTCGAGTATGATTTAGGTTTCATTCGTGGGAAAGATTTGAAGCTGGATTCTAAAGTGGGTTTTGAATTGGAACTTGACCGGGTAAGGAAAACCAATTCTAATGTTCTGGATGAAGTTTTCTTGATGTTTCCTTCAACAAGTTGCTCATAGAGTATCATCTGATTTTAATAGTTCACTTAAAATTTGGTGAAGGTTCCTTGAAATGTGGTATGTCCTTGAAGGTGTGAGCTTGCAGGTAAAGATCTATGTCTAAATTTTTTGTTGGAAAAGATCTAAAGCATGTTTTGCTTGAATGTGAGAGTTTCTTAGTTCACTTATAGTTTGCAGGAAAAGACTGACTATCCTTTAAGGAGTGAAATAAAGGTTTGCTGGGAAAGATCAAAGAACTGAAGGTAAGATTTTGATCCTATCCGTGAGTAAATATTTAACATAATTGAGATCAGTGTATAAATGTTTAAATCTTGGAACTTATTATCGTATTTTATGACAGTGGATGATCAACATGTTTGACTTATATTTGTATCTTTTGCTTCATAAGGGCTGTTGTATAATTTGCTTTATTGATGTTTCCTTCATTTTATATTAATTTTAGTTGTTATCATTTTATCTACGATTGCATTTACTATGAACTCTATGTCTCAGCTAATGTTTATTTTTCTCTTTTCTCTCGTGCTGTAAAATTATTCGGTCATTTTTATTGTTATCCTTCTTCGAAAATTAAGTAAAGCTACTATCGTTGGCTACTTTATTAATAGATGATGTTTCTGTTTAATAATTTGTTTCATGCTTGCAGGGCTGATCTGTTTTCAAAGTCATTATTAATAATTTGTTTCATGCTTGCAGGATTGCAGGTCGCTCTTTCTAGAGATGATTACTTGCATGTCGATAACCCCGCTGAACCGAGCGTTCTTCTCCTTCCTCTCTCTCTCTCTCTCTCTTTAACACATACTCAATATGTATATGTATCTCTATCTATATGTTTGTTTACTATTTTGTATTTTTAGTTTGATTAATTAATTCATATTTTGATTTTGTATTTTAAGATTTTTTGGGGAAGAAGAAATTTACGATGAGGATAAAAAGCTCCTTCTTCTGAATTCCAATTTGAGGACGCTTTGCTAGCAGAATCGAACCTAAAACTTAAATTTTCCACTGAGTAATCTGAATATCCCCAATTCATATTCTTCCTTTGAAAATAAATTTTATATTTTTTGCTAAAAAATAGTTAAATTCTCTAATTATTTTTTGTTTTTTAGAATAGATTCTAAGTTGAATTGAATGATGAGGATGAAACAATATTTTTAATTTCCAGCACTTGGACTCGGAGAGTAGATCTCAAGTGATGTTATAAACATTGGTACTGCATTGTTTTAAGGAACAATGATTTACTATTGCTATTACATTTCTTTTTTTTTTTTTAATTTCATTGAAACAAACATGGATTTGATGTTTTTCCAGATTATGTTACTATCATTTTATCAGTACTCACATCCATAAGGGGGATAGCCTTTTACACGTTGGGTTTGAGCCCTTTGATGCCTACCATAACATGCGATGTTCCTCACAAGCTTAATGCATTGAAGAAACCTTCAAACTCTTATCTTAAAAGCTGCTTTCCCCCGCATTGATGTCTGTATATACCTATCTCAAATAGTTTCTTTCCATAATAGTGGAGGCTTTGATGACAGTCAATGTGGAGGGGAAGGGAGAGAGGGGGGGGGGATGTTGTCTGAAACATTTCGGTGCGAAGTACTAGGAAATGAAAATTTTCATTTTATTTTATTTTTTGATCTGAAATTTTTTCTATGAAACTCTTCATTTCCTATATATCTCCCATTCTGAAGGTTTTCCATGTTTCCTCCCCTTTCCTTTTGTGTCCTGATTATGCATATTTCTAATTATGTCCCTATCTGATAAAGAAAAATAAGAGTTTCTTTGAACTATCTATTAGCCTATTAGGAACGCTAATTGATTTGTGATTATGATTTGTTATTGATTTGTGATTATGATTTTTCAGATGACTATGGATTTGATCAAGAGTTTGTGTAATTGAATTATCTCCAAAAATGAGAAATTCATGGACTATTCTGTAGAAAATTTTAAAACTTCGACTATGGAAGAGGAACTCTGAATGAAAGTGCATAAAAACCTGGTGGGATCATCCGTCAACGAAGGGGTTCGAACTGAAGAAATTGATCAGAGTTGTTGACTGTTCGTATCAGTTATCAGGAGTGAAAGGTCGTTATTCTGAACTCTAAATGTTATTTTCTCTCTTTGCTTGGTGTTATAATTTTATTTTGGCATTTTGAATTTTACGTATGAATTTGACGAAATTTTCATTAATTGAGAGTTCTCTTGGATTTGATGAAATTTTGTTTCCCTTGATTTTCCGACAGTAACTTCGGCTGCTTCCCGACGTCGGTATGGTGGGCCATTTAGACAGTAAGTTCTACAACTAATTTCTTTACCATATTAAGGGAATAGAATAGTTTCTGATGTTTACTTAATTATGTTTTTTCCATATGCAATGGTAGCCATTGACACGTTCTGCAGCCCAAATCATGATTCTGGCATCGAGAAACTAAACGATTACCTTCTGCATACACATTCTCTGTTGAATTTTTTGAAATAAAAAATATATGATATAACTGGGTCGGAATTAGAGGATAGGCTTTTGTAGAATTTTATGTAATAGAGGTGGAATTCGAGAAAAGAATTATTGATTTTGTTGGAAAAATTAGTTTAATTTTAGGTGTTCTTTGTTGTTATTATTTATTGATGGTTACGATCCGACCCTTGGGAAATAGCATGTTTGGGAAATAGTGATCACTACTCCTTCCCAAAAGCACATCTATTTTAGTTTTCATATAGTGATGTATTTCTGAGTTTTCTTAATTGTTCTTTTGAGGTTATGGTTATTTTTATTTTAATATTTTAACTTTTTGTTGCTTCTTATCCTGTGATTAACTTTCAACTACCGAAACAAGATGATGATTTTGATTATTATGAAAATAGTAGTTAAGATGAGAGCAAAGGTAGTCAAGGTAGGCTCTTTGTTTGTCACGAGCCTATAATTTTCAATTAGTTTCTTGCTGTTATAAAATCATCGAAATCATAAGAACAACATAGAGAGAGAAATGGAGAGAGTTTAGAGGAGAGAATTTCTCTTCAAGAATTGGTGTAATAAATTGGTAAGTATAGGCTCCTATTTATAGGAGTGGACAATGGCACAATCGTAATATTGTAAAGTTTACAGGGATATAATGGTAATGTCATTCACATATATACATTATTTATAACACTCCCCCTTGAATGACATATTACGCAATTGTCTGCCTCGTTAAAACCTTGCTAAGAAAACCCAATGGGATAAAACTTGAGCGAAGGAAAAAGAGTACAGTTGCTCCCCCTGATATTGGCCATCGTCAATCGTTGAGTCTTAATGTTCAAGTAGAACAAATCATGTATTGAATCTTTGAAGTTCTTCAGTGCTTCAGTGCTGCCTCGTTAAAACCTTGTCAGTAAAACCCAATGGGACAAAATCTGAACGAAGGAAAAAGAGTACAGCCGCTGCCTCGTTAAAACCTTGTCAGGAAAACCCTGTGGGACAAAACCTGGACGAAGGAAAAAGAGTACAGCATGACAGCATGATTCTCCCCCTGAAGTGTGCAATCAAGTATTCATGAAACTTTTGAATAATGATATCATCTTTCTTCTGGAATATATATGAAAATCTTCTTGTGTGTAGTCGATATCATAACATTCTTCATAAGATGTGTATGATTTTCTTCATTTGTTGATATCATTCCAGTATAACAATGTGTTGCTGAATTATAGCTTGTTGATAGCTATGATGATGCCTCAAAAACCTTGCTAGGAAAACCCTGTGGGACAAAACCTCAGCGAAGGGAAAAAGAGTGCATTATTCTCATTAATTTTCATCAATACGCCTCAACTGTTGCCTCATTAAAAAACTTGCTATGAAAACCCTGTGGGACAAAACCTCAGCTAAGGAAAAAAGAGTGCAACGCGTATTTATTCCTTTCATGGAATATTACATGTATATTGGTGCAATCACGAATCTTTTCATTGTATTTTTCACTTCTGGTGAATAATCAAATTTAGAATTCACTTCTGGTGAATAATCAAATCTATAATTCACTTTCATAGATTGCATCTTTCACTTCTAGTGAATAATTAAATATTCATTTTCAAATTCACTTCTAGTGAATAATCAATTTCAAATTCACTTCTGGTGAATATTCATTTTCGTATTCACTTCTAGTGAATAATCAATTTCCCAGATGTCATAAATAGTACACTCCAATTTCACTTTCAACATATTATATCATGGAGTCATTTGTATCATTCTATAGTGATACTAATCTGGGCATATTGAATCTTTCAATGATTTATACATGTATGTTCTTGCACTTTATAAACTGCAATTTCTAATTTTGCAGGAGCATAATCAATCATTGAAATAGATATCAATTTCGACATATAATCTACAATCATTTTACTTGAAATCCCAACGTACCGCGATCAACTGGTACATCAAAGAATACTCCCAAAGTACCGAGATGAGAATCATACATTTTGATCTCACTCATTGATCAGTAATTTCGCGCGCAACTAGTCGTCTTTTACGACTGTGAAATATTTTTCATTTGTACATATAATTACTGGCTTTACACATTTAAGCATATGGACTTCAGGTCCTTGAACAATAATCCCTACATTAGGGTTTCATACTTGGCCAAAGAATTATGATTTCATCAATCTTATTTCATAAGAGGGTATGCAGTCGACTTATTTATCGATTCCATCTCAATATAACGTGGAGAGATCTCTTTATATGTTCTATCATCAGGTACCTGAATATCTCATCATTTGACTATGTCCCTTTTACTTACTTTGAGTATTTAGCCTCAAAGGAATCATTTCAATCATTCAAGAGATATTTATTTTTGGAATCGATAGTCATTATGCTTCAGGCATAATTACGCTTCAGGCGTGTTTTCACCATAATGTTCTCAAATATTATCAATCGGCTAAAATGCCATAACACATGTCATTCTTTTAGGGATGTAATTTCAATCATATATCTCAGTGCGCTTTGGTGGAGTGTATGCATATCGCACTTTTACAAATAATAAAGCTTCTTGAGCTATTCCCTGTTTGACATAGAATATTGTTGTATGATAAACAATTTCTGAATAAGTTATTCTCATAGAAAATAATTTGGAACTTTTGATAATCTAACCGTTTATTATAGAACTTCTGGTTCTATACGGTTTTATTTCATTTCTATGTATGAATATTTGATTCAATACAATATCGCTAAACTTCTGGTTCAATACAATGTATATTTCATTTATGAGCTTCTGGTTCATACTATATACATATTTCACTTGTACGTATGAACTTCTGGTTCAATAAGATATTTCACTTGTACATATGTATGAACTTCTGGTTCAATACAACATTTATTTCATCAGTATTCTATATAGTTCAAATCAGTATACCTTTATTACTTTTAGTATACCGAAAAATCAGGTACAATATCCAAGGAAATATCTCATAATCTCAATCTTGTCGCCAAATCTTCCCTTATATCGAAAAAGGTAATGGCATATTATCTCACCTTTTCAATAATTTATTCCATTATTTCTTGATGGAATCCATATCACTGACACGCGGAGCCGCCGCTCTTTTACGCGTTGAATAATGCATTTAAATAGATGATTTGGGAAGAAGGCTAGATCCATCAAAAATGGATATCATACTTTCAAATATTCGCAAATATTATTCCAATCTTCCAGTAAATGATTTGAGAAAAATTTATCGAATTAGGCTCGAAAGATTGAGGTTGCTGATGGATCATGGCATGCCAGAAGATGTTCGCTGGTTGATCGAAGCAAAAGTTCGATTAGCTGGTGAATTACCAGATTCATTTTCTAAGCACAAGCCTGGCTTAGGTAAGAGTACTTTTGCAAAGAAGCGAAGAGCAAAAAGATTAAATAGTTGCTACAAATGTGCTCGATGGACATGTAATACCCGTTGTAAATCAATAGGATATTCATCCATAAATCGAGATGATAAGATAGACTTCATTAAGGGTGGACTGAGTAAGGAGTCATTGGATGATATCCGATTGACTCTTGAGACGCACCCTAGTGGATATGTGCAGCGTGAGCTACTATCTTTATGGGCTAAATTCATCAGCGATAAAGAGAGATATAGTCTCAAAAATATAATAGCAAAAGATCCTGTTTGCCATGCTGTTATAAACAATGATGCTTTGGCTATGCAGCATTAATACAAGGTAAATCATTTGATATATATGCACATATAAAATATTTTTTTTGTTTCCTTTCACGAGTTTTGATAAAGGCTGGTTAAAAATATTAAATCGCCGAAAGGTGAGTAGGATGATTTTGTCAAAAGTAAATCTTCACTTTTTCGAAAAACGACCAGTAAATAGTGAAGTTTTTCGGTTTTAAATAGCCAAACATTTTTCATAGTTCATGCATCCCAAAATAACATTTTCCTTCTTTACTTTCAAAAATGGAAGGACCAAAATTTCGACAGATCAAAACTATCTGTGTATTTTGTGGATCAAAAGTGGGAAAAGGTTTTGGGTATCTAGAAGCAGCCGTGGATTTAGGAAAGAAATTGGGAGAGAAAGGTATCACTCTCGTGTATGGAGGAGGTAGCAGTGGATTGATGGGTTGTGTTTCACAATCCGCTCTAGTAGAGAAAGCAAGAGTGATAGGTGTTATACCTACTCCTTTAGCTGATATTGCAGGCAAAACACGAGGGCATGAAGTACAAACCTTATCTATCCATGAACGCATAACTTGCATGTTATATGGTTCTGATGCCTTCATAGCCCTGCCTGGAGGTTTTGGTACTTTAGAAGAAATCTTTAATATTACTTCATGGGCTCAACTAGATCTCCATACTAAGCCTATAGGGCTTTTAAATGTAAACAATTTCTTTGATGGTTTGCTAACATTTCTTGATTATGCTGTGGAACAGGGATTCATATCTCCATTTTCTAGGAGAATCCTTATTTCTGCTCCTACTATCGAGGAACTGCTGGATAAGTTGCAATCATATATTCCAATACAAGATCCAGCAGGAGTAAAGATAGATTGGTCGCAAGGAAGGGGAATCAAGCGAAAATGGAGTCCGGTTAATGTAAATTTATCTTTGTGAACTCTAGAATAGGTGGTGGTAGAGTACGGAGTATTCTCACTCTTGAGACACACCATAAATTTCTAGGATTTTATCAATGTATTAATCTTGTGTACCTCAAAGATTTAAAGTGGTAGAGTATGGAGTATTTCTTACTCTTGAAACACACTTTTTTCTTTATTTCCTCAAAAGGTCAGAGGTGGTAGGATACGGCTACTCCCGAAACACATCTCTAATTTTGAGGATCATAAATGTTTTCCCCTTTTGCATTTTGCATGTATGTCTCGTTTATGCTTCTTCAGGAGCAATAATAATATCATTTCAGTATGTTTAGATGATAATTTTTACTTCTTCTGGAGTAAATATGTACTTCTTCTGGAATATATAAGTGCTCGTGCAAGAACTTTTCCAGGCACTTATCATCTAACATTCATCTCATAATACTGATGAGATTATTTTCACATTAGCTATATCCGTGCTATCATGTGATATTATCTTATCATACATCAACATTCTCTTGTTGAATAATTTTCATCCACCCATTCAAATTCAGATATTGGTAACTTCTGGTACCATTGGATAAAACATTTTATTAATATTTATCAACCTTTTGGTAATGATAACTTCTGGTATCATTTGATAAAATATTTTCTAACTTTAGTATTGATAACTTCTGGTATCATTTAATGAAGTATCAAATAACAATAATATTGTATATATATATTAACAATAACGATACTGGGGTTATACCACCAAGTATATATGTTGACAACAACCCTCTAATATGTTAGAATTAACCAACAACTGAGGTGTTTATATGTATTCAATTGATATACCGACCATATAGGCGGTGTCAACGTGATGAAATAATTAAACCAGCCATATAGACGGTATCAACGAGATGAAACAATTAAACCGGCCATATAGGCGGAATCGACATAATGAAATAATTAAACCGGGTAAAGCCAACCATGTAGGTGGTAAAACCAACCATGTAGGTGGCAGCATAATATAATTCAATTGATCACATATTAATCGTTAATTTACGATTATTATACTTGTATGTATTATTAAGGGCAAAATCGTCCATATTTTAATATATTGCTCATATGAATAAATTGAAACCGTCAATAGGTTTAAAATTTAATTTAGAACAAACTTACTTTTGGTCCGAAGTTCAAAATCTCGTCAGGATTGCTCCAAAAACAGTTTTTAAGAAAACCGCCATGTTCGACCGCCGGAATATTTTAAAAACTGCACAAAACAGAAAAATAAGATCATAGAAAAATCCAATTCATCAAAACGGACAAACTGCCTTTCGTCATCGCCGGATCCGCCACGCGCCGCCGCCGCCGGCCGCCACGCGCCGGTGATCGGAAAAATTAACCCATCACCATAATATGTGCCTCGGCGTCCTGAACATGCCGGTGGTCTCCGATTTTCCAAAAGATCAACCGTTTGGCCGGAATCATCATTTTTCAGTCCGCCAGCATCTTCTTCTCCGGACAATAACTTCCGTTTTAACCGTTGGATTTGCGCCAAATTTCAGTCGAGTCTTCTCCTAGAAAAACCCGTTGATATACCGCTGGCCGATCGTCGATCGGAGTTCAGAATCGTCCGGAATAAGTATTTCAATTTTCGGTCAGATATCTGTTTTTGCACAGTTTTTCAGATTTTCTTCTTCGGTCGATATCTTTTGTTTCAGCCGTTGGTTCTGCGCCAAATTTTAGGCGAGTCTTCTCCTTGACAAGCCCGTTCTGATGGCGGTGGCCGATCGTCGATCGGATATCTGGATCGGCCAGAATCATTCTTTTTCAGTTTGAGAGAAAAGGAAACATTGGTTAGTAATAATCAGGTTTCTGATACAGAGGCTCATCATTTAGATGCAACTGTAGAGCATACTCCCGTTATTACTCAATTGGTTAGAGACTCGTGCTGATAACGTGTTATAAAATCATCGAAATCATAAGAACAACATAGAGAGAGAAATGGAGAGAGTTTAGAGGAGAGAATTTCTCTTCAAGAATTGGTGTAATAAATTGGTAAGTATAGGCTCCTATTTATAGGAGTGGACAATGGCACAATCGTAATATTGTAAAGTTTACAGGGATATAATGGTAATGTCATTCACATATATACATTATTTATAACACTTGCATCATTTTTTTTAGTTTTGTTTCTATAATCCACGGATTAAACTTTTAAAAAATTCGGATTTTCAGAGCACAAGTTTTATACCTTCTTCCCCATTTTCTCATCCACAGGTCCACGAATTATATGGTTTAGTTTTAGCTATTTCAACTAATGGTTCTTTGAAAGTGAACCAGTATGTGGCATTTGGTGATTGTGCATGTTGATTTTGTGCATTTTAGGTGTGGCAGTGGGAAACACAGTAATTGATTTTGTGCATTTTATGAGTTTAATGTAAAAATTAGTTGTTCAAAATATGCGACTGTCCTCTGATAGTTGCATTATTTAATTTTTTTTTCCCGTTTTATTTAGACTTTGACTTTTTTTATGATTTTTTATTTATTTCAATGAGAGTTGAAATAAATATATTATATGTTAATGTGTTACATTAGAAATGAAAAAAATGGATTAGTATATTATGAAGATAACTAAATAATCATTGAAGTTTTACTTCATAATATATCAATTAAATAAATAAAGATATATTTTTTGAAAAAGAGAGAATTTTAAAAAGAAAAAATCCTATAAAGATCACGATTTTTTAATTTTGATTAGTTTTATACATATTGCATTTTCTATTTTGATTTTTTTAGTCATTTTTAAAGTTTTGAATTCTCTCCCGTCTAGAAAAAAACTTTTGAAATCTCTAATATTTTGTATTAAAATATTATTGTACTTTGATTTGATTTGATTTGATTGTATAATTTGCATATTTACATAATTTTTGATAGAAATCGCTAAGACACATATTCCCGTGCATCGCCCTGAATGATTCCAAATAGACATTATTAATGTTGTATGAAATTATCTATGAATTATTTATTTTATTATGTGAACATTGGCACGTCATGATGTTTTCTTTTGGAATCATTCATAGAAATTACAGTTGCCGTGCATCGCACGGGTAAGAACTAGTTGCATAATTAAGACAAATATTTAAAAAAAAAAAAAAATTCAACCATATCTTTGTATAAATGATTATCACACACAGATATATATATTTTAGACTGGTCCTGGTACTGCTTTTCCTCCAAAAACAATGGATTTTTTTTTTTTTTTTCAAAAGATGTACATATGGCTCCATTTTTATTTGGATTTTGGGTCCCTTTTTATTTGGATTAACTGAAAGCAATTTTCAAATAAATTTTGTGGAATTTTGTGCTAAAGTCCATTTTGCCCTCTAATGAAAGTGAATTATGAGAACTGTAGAGGGTAAAATAGATAATTTGGATTAAGTGTCTAGCTATCCTATTCAATAAACTGTCTACCTCATTTTTTTTATTTCAAAAGTTAGCATCATATCCTGCAAAAGTTGATAAAAATCTCCAATATAGAAACACAAAACTTTTGTCCAAATCTAAACACTATGATCACAAGTGAACAGAAATTGTCATCAATATTATAAGATATTCTAAGATATTTATAAGCCGCCAACATTATTGATGGAAATTTAGGGCACGTTGGTACAAAGTATATGATTAGGATAATAAAACAAGAAGGATTTGCATTACATAAATTTGTATTATGGTGAATTATGATGTATTAATTATAACCGTGTTTGGTAATATCAAATTAGAAAAATATGCAAGTTGTAAAAATTAAAAATAAAAAATATGACAATATATTTATTTGTAAATACATTTTTACTCATAATTATTTTTTCACGTGCAATTAATTTATGACGTATACATCATTCTTTTCTTATAAGCCATTTGCACTTTGATGTGAATTTTTTACTCTTGGCCAAATGCACGTTTTATTTATAAGTGAATTGTTTTACTGATAGTAGATTTTTTCTTGTAAGTGTGCTTAAGCATAAATTTTTACTTACTAAGTAAATTATTAACATAGAATGTTTGATGTATAGGTTAATTTTTTTTTTCTATGAGCGAATTTTAACTTGTACAAAAGGTCTTTTCATATCATTGCATAACTAGTATTTGTCCCGTGCGATGCAGGGAAGTTGCTTTAGTACTATCAATTTTGATAAGTATTTATAAAATTTTAATGCTTATATATAATCAACATATATATAAATACATAGAAAATAATTTTCTATTACAGTAATTATTAGAATTTAAAAAATAAAGTAACTAATTCAAATTATTAAAAACTTCTTTGAATAGTAAACGTCAATTTATAGATTTAAATAATAATTGACTATTGATTTCAATAATTTTTATAAATTATTATTAACTTTACTGAAAATGCAAATTCAGTGGTTTTTTTTTAATTGTATATCATGTTTGATGCAATATTATGTGTACGAATATTGATGCATGTGAAGGTATTAGTTATTTCTCATAATTTCTACATTTGCCTCTGTTACTTAACATAATTTTAAATTTCATTCAAAAAATCAATCACAATAATTAGAAAATAAGTAGTCAAAACATTTAAATTTAACCGATAAAACTTTATTTACAAAAATTAGTCAAAATAATATTTTAAAAATACCACAATTATCATGATACGATAACCGAGAAAGTTGAAGATCATAGAATTATACTGAAAATCTTATACCATATAATCTTAAAAAAAAACATTAAAATTAAAAATGATTAAAAAATATTAATCATTATATTAATATTATTAACTTAAAAGAAATCAAAGCATTAGACCTTCAATATTAGCTTTCGTTCAATAACTATTTCTATAAATTACTTATAAGAAGCACATTTTATAAACATATTTTTTAACCACATATATTTTTCAAAACGTATAATTTTTCAATCACACATTTCACCTTAAAAGCAACAATATAGTCGCTCAATAGAGGCTTAATTTATTAAAATAATTAATAATATATATAATACATATTTCAAAATTATGATTTGTAATATTAAAGATAAAAAATTATTTGAACATTAATAATTAAAACACAATTTTAATATAGATCGCTACACATAGGATTTATAATATTAAGAAAAATAAATAAATAAAAAAATCAATAATTAAATAATAATTTTAATACTGATAACTAAAAATATTGATTGAACTCATTCAGTATCAATGTTAATAATAAAAAATAATTATAACCAAAATATATAAATTAAAATAATATCATATTAATTATTTGCAATAATACTAAAACATAAAGAATTTAATAATTAATTTCAGCCATACTATCCTACTTTTAAATTCTGCTATTTGCAATATCGATAAGCATTCATAAAATGTAAAGATTATACATAATCAACACAAATACAAAATATAAAAATAATTTCCACTAAAACAATTATTAAAATTTAAAAACAGCATAACTAATTCAAATTATCGAAAACTTCATTGAATGATAAATGTCAATTTATATATTCAAAAAAATATACGATTGTTGATTCAATAATTTTTATAAGTTACTATTAACTTCACTGAAAAAGCAGATTTCGTAGTTTTTTAATTGTATATCATGTTCGATGTAATATTATGAGGTACAAATATTGATACTTGTGCAATGTATTAATATATTTATTATAATTTCTACATTTACCTTACATATTTAATAGTTTTCTCCATTTTCATTAAAAATACTATTCACATTAACAGTCAACAGATTCCACTTTTTCTTTCCATCAATTCACGTCACACATGCATTAAGAACTAATTAATAAAAGTCCTAATGGACTTTGAAACATTAATCATTAAAGAGTCCAATTAATTTTGGGTCAAAACCCAACATACTATATAGAAATTCATAAAGGATTCCATATTTTTAATCACATATTCTTCTAAAATTACTATTTAAAAAACTATTTTATCAAATAAACTCTTTAAAACGAACATGAAACAATGACATAATTTTTAAGAGTGTTTTTGTGTTGTGTTGAGTGGAGGGTTTGTATGAGAAGTTGGCACGTGGATTTGCAAAAGCTGTCGAATCAGCTTCTGAGTATGGGTGTATACATCTAATTTCACTTTATTGGAGTTTATTTTAGGTTTGACTTCGCTACAACAAAAATAGCCTATGACAATGCGTAAAAAAATATTGTAAAAAGTCTTTTCCAACATTTAGCATTCATGCGCATGTTACAAATTTTAGTGTTCCCCCAGAGAGAAAGGATACTACAACTTTCATTGCGTGTTATAAAAGATGAATTGCACATTGCGGTAGACCTTTGACAACGTTCATTGTGCATTGTGGTAGACCTTTGACAACGTTCAATGCGCTTCGTATTTGATACTTTTGACAACGTTCAATGCGTGTTACAGTAGACCTTACAAAACTTTCCAAAAAAATGGGGAATACATGCCAGTTTTTAGTGAAACCGACGCGTATAAAAGGGTTGTGGCATTTTTGTAAATATATTTGAGATATACGCGTCGGTTGTATAGATGAAACCGACAAGAGAAATTGAATGTTACTGAATGGGCGTCGGTTCGTCATGAACTGACGCCTAAAACATAGGCTTTAGGGTCAGTTCATCAAGAACCGACACCTAAAACACAGACTTTTCGAGTCGGTTCATTAAGAACCGACGCCTAATATCATCAACAACTGGTTTTAGGCGTTGGTTATTGATTTTTAGCAAAAAAAATAAATTAATTAACAACAACAAAAAAGATCAAACGTGACAAAAATGGTATAATATTTTTCATGAAAAATAAAACCTCCTTCCCCCCTTGAAAAACGAATTCATCCAAAATAAGGAAAATACCGGATTTCGAGGCAAGTGGAAAAATGAATTCCATAGAAAACTTAGGTAACCAAAAAGCGAAAAGTTGGAAAATCACGCGAAAAATCAATATGGCGAATCAAACTCAGCCCTAAATTTTATTTTTATTTTTATAACAAGAATCCATAAATTTGTTATTGAAAATGTAAATAAACAACAAGCTGAGCTCGCGATCAAATTTCAAGGCTCGAGCTCTATTCGATTTCTATATATATATATATATATTCGGGGTGGGGGTGGGGGTTGGCTCGAGGTCTAGCCAAGGCTAAGTTTTAAATTAAAAATGTACATGAACCTCACAAAAATCAGGGAAATTTGTATTTTGGGTGATATTATAGTAGTTTAATATATATATTTTTTATTTTTAACAGAGTTGAACTTAAAAAAAAAAAAATCTGAAAAACCGGTTGAACCATTGTTTTATACTGGTTACTAGGTTTTGGCAATTCCCGATCTATTTTTTCGAAGGCTAATTAATTTTCTGTGCGAATTGAACCGATTGTTTCTAAACATTGGTTTAAGCAAGAATTGAAAGTACTAATACAACACAAAGTAAATTTTGGTGCAAAAGAAATTAACTTAAGAAAAATTGAACTAGTACTAGATGTGACTTGCTCAAATTCCGTATCTCACAAATATAATATTTAATGCATTTTTTGTGTGAAACTCTAAAGGATTTTTCGTGAGCACATGTTTGATTTAGTTAAAAAATTAAAATGTTATTAAATTTTTATAAAAGTTGAAATTGAGATATTGATACTAGTTGTGGATCTAATAAAATGTTTAATTAAAAATAATTTTGAAAAAATAAATTAATTTTAGAAAAATAGTAAACCAAATAGGGGTAAAAGCTTTTAATGGGATGGAGGTGAACCTGGCACCACTGGTTAACCATTTTTTATAGGTATAAAATTCAACTTTGATCATAAATGGTACTGAAACGTGTATTTTTCTGGAACGTTTATTGATAGCAGGCTTAGCAACCACATTTAAACCGTGACAATGCCCCCTCTAACCAAGGAAATGCATTTGCACTTTTATATCCCCTCTACATAAAAATAAAAATAGCAGATAAATAAATATTAGTATTCCGTATTCACATTTGTCCACTTCCTTTTCACACTTCAAAGTTAGGAACAGCTTTCATGACATTGAAGAGGAAATTGTACGGTAAGGAAAAAAATTTTAGTACTTCATGAGTACTGAGTACTCAGTACTTCATGCACTCATTAATTGAAATTTGAAACTTTGGACCCATCTAATTAAGTCACTTGTTAATAGCAAGCTTGTCTCTTAATTAATTCCTTACTTGTTGTGTTTTATTGTTTGCTATTATTATTAAATTATTAAAATGAAAAGAACGCAGTTGAAAGGCTAGGACAAGCTATGCCAAAAAAAAAAAAAGTTTAAATGTAGATCAATAACATTTTGTAAAGTTTCGAGAAAAAAAAAAAATATTTTCATAAAATAATAGTGTTGGGACCAATAAACATATTGTTGGTGTTATAATTTATAATTTAATGAAAAATTATTAGTTTATCAATAGTTCACGTAAAGTTATTTCGAGTCAACACTATAAAAATAGAATGAATCTCGAATAGCTCTTAAATTATTAAAGTGAAAATAATATGATCGTAGAGTAGTCTACCGTCAAAGAGATTATTCAAATGTATTGAATATGTTGATCGAGCGTATTCTAGATTTAGATGATGATGATGATGAGCATCATTACTTATAGGAAATATTTTTCATAAAATGAAAAATATATATTTAATGTAGAATATACATTGCAAAAATTAAAGACAAGGTTCAAATTTTATACAAGGAAAAAGTAATCAACTTTAGTGGCACATCTTCAGAAAATATGAATTGCATAAATAGAAATTATCAAGTAAAGAGTTCATTGTATATATTATAAAACTTTATGTATTTAACGAATTATTATTTTGTATTTTATAGGGTACTAAAGAATTTTAATAAAATTATTATCTTACACATTTAGCAATATTGTTAATTCGGTACACTAACCTGAGTCTTGTGATAAAACAAATAAATAAATAAAATAAATTATTGTTTAAATAGAATACATTTTTAATAATTATAACAATAAAATAACAAAAAGTAAGGAAATGATTAAGAGAAATTTTGCTATTAATTAGTGAATTAATTAGGTGAGTCCATGGTTTCAAGTGTCAATTAATGAGTTGATGGAATATCGAGTACTCGGTACTCATGGAGTACTAGAAATCTTTTCGTACAGTAAGGTAATGAGAAAATATCTCTTCTCACGTTCTTTACATCGAAAAAATACATAGACTGCGTTTGATAATGATGACGGAATTTGGGTGGAAAGAAAAAAAAATTACAGGGAATTAAATTCCTGAAAATTGAAAGTTTAATGTATTTGATTGGTTTAATTTTTTAGGTAGAAAAATTGGAGAATTTTTTAATTTTTGTTGTTTGATTGACATTATTTTCTATGAAAAATAAAGTAAAATTTAGCTATTATAATAATTTTTTTTTTCATTTTTTAACACGTTTGCACTTAATAATAATAATAATAATAATGTTAATTTTTGGAAAAAAATAAATCAATTAACAACAAAAAAATGTTCAAATGTGACGAAAACGATACTCGATTTTTCCTGGAAAATAAATTCTCCTATTTAGCTGGGAAAACAAATTCCTTAAAAAGTGAGAAAATCCACGCATGAACTGAAATGCTGGAAATCAAGTTACCTGGAAAATGTTCAAATCAAACATGCAAAGTAGGAAAAAAAAAGCTGGAAAATGTATCAATTCCATGGAAAATAAACGAATCAAACGCACCCATAATTCCTCTCTTCAACCGAGAACTTCTCCAACATAGTTTCCTCACTTCATCTTCGGCGGTCACAGACTCATTGTTTATGCTACAATAAAACAAATTCATGAATTAATCACTTGCCCTCAGATTATGAAAGTTAAAATATTTTCCCTTGCATAACATTGTTTGGTTTATAAACTTGTTTATTTATAATTTTGAGGTGAAAAGTAATGTTTGAAAATTTGAGAAAGAAAATGTATGATTTGAAAAATTGTGTTATTTATAAAAATGTTTATAAACAAAAAAGATTCTTTTACAAAACGGATGCTAAATAAAAAAAAAATTGACTTTTTCATGACATTTTCTTTCACCTTCACTTTTGCAGAGAAACGGTATGGTGGTGTCAGCAAAGCCTACACTACGTGAAATAAAGAAACTCTTCAATATAGATTATCGAGAAATAGGTTGTGATCTATAAAATTTATAATTTATAACTTAGAATTAAATCTTGACTAGTTAGGTTGATAATTTTTGACCTATGAAGTTTGTGATTGTGATCATAGATTATTTATTATTGTGACCATAAATTTATATATTATTGTCACCTTGACATATTTAAATAATAAAGTACAATCAATCAATTAATTAATTTTTGAAATAAAATTTTAGATTTCTTAAATTTAAAAATGTATCTTTATAAACACAATAATTGTGTATTTTTCCACTTTTTTACGTAGCAGAAGTGATTGGGCTTTGGGAGCCCAGACGTGTACTCCTCTCCCCGTCCTTGATGAGAGATGTGATATGTCGAGAATTGTGAAAATAGTTAAGTTTTTATCTTAACCAATTGTTTTACATCTCATCAAAGTTTGTTAGAGAATAAACACTAACTAGCACCATGTTTAAGCCAGTGTTTGAAAAATCAGACTGGTCATCGATTCGGAAAAAATAAGGGATCTAGGATCAAGAGGTTGGATCTGGTCGAACCATAGTCGAACCGATTCTAATTATAAAATAATTATTGATCGGTATATTTTTGGTCATTCCATTATTAAAATATTACTTTTCACCTTTATACGTGAGGCCCAAGGTCATGCTTTGGACCGGCCTTCTATCTTGCCTGATAAATACAAATTCATGACGTCTTACAATAATTTAGGGGTTCGATTTATAATAGGTCGGGATTACCTTGATCAATGGGTCGATCACATCCAGGACCAACAACCAAATAAGCACATGGTCGGGCAAGAATGCCCCGGCCATGCATAGATCGGGATTGATGCCTGACCTTATTAGGTTACGAAATTCGTTCATGTACAATTCAACATATTTTCCCGGGCTTATCCTATCACTACATAGGTCGGTCACTCCCGACCTTATCAAAAATCTCATTGATGATAAGATATATGGTCGGCCTGTTCCGGTCACATCACGCTTAGAAGCCCAGCACAGATAGGACTTCGAACCTTCTTCATTAATGAGCTTCATTCATGGACCTCCTTCTTGGGCCTCCATAACAAGACGTATCCTATAAGGAAACGTCCAAAAAAAGAGGAAGTACAATTCTTATAAGATTAAAACTCCTCTTAAAAGGTAAGTTTATACCAAAAGGACTCCTTCTTTAGTTAAAACAGGTTATGGGTTTTTCAGCCCTATAAATACGTCTCTTTTGATCGCATATTATTCATTCATTACATATATTCCAGTTATATATTTTCTGCTTCTCTCCAGAATACTAATTCTCACACCGGAGGGGCGACAAGGGCATCTCGCGTTGCCTGTTTTGCAGGTTTCTTGGAAGCGTGGATCATCATCTCCAACAAAATATCAGCATTTGATCTTGCCACGTCAAGGTCAGAAAAATTACCGAAAAAATTGGCGTCGTCTGTGGGAATTCGATCTAAAAACCATGTTGTCCAAAGATCGATTTCAAAATAAATAAAATCTCAAAAAATTAAAGTTTTCCAGCAGTCCTCTCCAAATTGCCCAGTGAACAGGAGAAAACCGTGATCTGCTATTTTTTCCCCAAAGTCATACTGCCAAAGAAGATGACTTAATACCAGCTACCATAAATCTGTAAATCCTTGATGAACGCAGCAACAAGGACTCATCTCACAACCGCCGCAAAAAAAAAAAAAAGAGACTCAACCCGATCAACGTAGTCAAGGCCTTGGCGGGGATTCACCTTGTCATAACTTTCGATGACCGCCATCAAAATGGCTAGCAGTGCTCACCCTGACGACCACCGTCAAGGTTGTGGCTCAAAATTTTGAAGAACACCTCATTCCTTCGATTTCGTTGGTTATTTGAATTGGAAACGAGGAAATTTCCAATGACTTTATGAATTATGAACGCCATTATCATGGCGTAAACCTCCAACTGTCATTGTTAAATTAATCCAACAACCCCTATGTTCAATTGAAGCTTTGAACTCGAAGTAAGTTTTAGCACCAGCGTCAAAGCCAATGCAAATTCTCAACTCTCTCGGGATGCGCATGACTCCGTTCCAATGAATTTGGTTGAACGTTCCAAAGAAGAAGGGCTGGTGGGTTTATTGAACCACAAAAATTCTTGGGCCAGATTAATGTGTTAGCGAAACATTGAGGTCGGTTATTTATATGTGCGCTTGCAAAAGCAGAAATTTCTGTTCACACCACAGTAGTGCTTTGTGTGTTTGGAACTGGAAGACCTACGTATATGCTAACTGATTTTGGCACCTTGTGAGTTATACTTGAAAAACTCTATATGCTGAAAATTGGAAAAACTAAAGGCCAGTTCACTCATCTGATTTGTGAACCTTGTATGGAACATGTTGCTAATGGCAACTGGGCGTGCCCTTATGGTGGACGCATGGTGATTAAGTTTTAAGCCTCTAATTAAATCGGCCAAAACTCTAGCAAATAAAATTGACAAAGTCAAAGTACGTTGTCTCTTCCATTGGGGCGAGTCACATCAGGAAGATAACCTATTTGAATAATGATCGTGCTTGGGGTCGTCCTGGGCATATCAATCACACCAGACATTGGCTTGTGTCCAGGGTGCAAGCAGCTCGGGTCCCACCTCTCCTACGACTACTGAAATAAGGTGTACTCTTACCCTACTTGTCAATTCTTGTGCAATTTGGTAGAAATTTGGTGAAAGAAAAATTAAGCAAATTCTGTGTGATACCATTGCATCAAATATATTTTGACAAGCAACTAAATTAGTCAAAATTGTTGCCAACAATTAAAAAGGGGTAGTGGAAATCAAAGTTATTATATGCGGCTAATTGCTAAATTGCTTGTCAAGTCAATTTCCTTATATATTTTCTTGAATTGGATAGGTTGCAATTCGAAAGTCTTTCATGTTAGGACACCTCTTTTGTACCTAATTTTAGATCCATGGTACCAAATAATTATTTAAACACTGCAGGCAGCTGTAGCACACCCCATTCCCAGCTTATACACATTTAAAACTTACGAAGGCCTTGGCCTACTACACTATTGTTGTGACTAAAGGCATACAGGAAACCACTGTGTTCCTATCAGCAGAATTTCTACAAATATTTGAGACAAGTCCCTTCTCATTCCGTGGCCAGTTGACAGCACCAGTTGCAAAGACTGTCAAAGTGGACAAAATTGAATCACAAATCTATTGCCAAGGTACAATCAAGAGTAGTCGAAACGAGCAGAAAAGGAAGTAACCATTTTACCTATTCCATCTTCCTTCCCATTCTTATTTACATAGCTGCAATTCTCTTCTATCAACTGATGTTGCTCATTACATTTGCAAAGTTTCTCGCTTGTGACTCACTTCATCTCCTATCCGTCACTACAATGTTCTCAATTAAAATATTTCAAATATAAAGAAAAAATAGGCTGATTACCGAAGTTATTATTGATAAGTTAAATTGAATTTAACAAATTTAGAATAATGATGTGCAAATGTTATACATTACCATCTGATTTAATTTTCATGATATATCCTGGGCGCTGTATATATGAACAAAAAGGGTGGATGAGTAATATATGAAAAATCCCAATTCGATTATTTTGCTTGATGGCTTTGACTTAGTAACTTTAGAACACAGGTCATCAGCCTTGTTTTCTTTATTTTAATTCACACCTTCCATAGATAGGAACCCATCAAGCATCGAAATTTGTTTTCTTTTATTTCCATTCGAGTCAATATCATTGGCATTAGCATACATTTCACTATCATAACTCCGATCTATAATTTAGCTAGGATGAGTGCAAGATGACTCCGAATACAAAGACTTTGTGCCACATGCTGCACTTCTACTATGTACCATTTTTGTGTCATTCACTCGACTTGTTCATCTCATTTTGTAAAATTTTGCACTTAAGACTTACCTGGCTGAACCTCTAGTCACTCTTTTATTACTTCCTTGCTGACATTAGTAAACAAGGGAGATATTGAGATATTTTCATTCATTTGCTTCCGTCAAAGAATGGAAAGCTTTTAAAGCCATATCATTAGTTACTGGACATTTTATTGATAAAGTTGTATTAACCTCAATTTAACTTCAGTTTATGTTCCTTATGCGAGATTTGGATAAAGCACCTCAACAGGATCTCCTATCAATTATGGTGCAATATGGCCTCCAATTGTAATTGCTGAGCCTTTTGACCAAAGCCGTCGAAGCAACTACTGCTTAACGATGAGTAACGATTTCCTCAAGTTCTGGGTCATTTATGGATCTACCCGAGGAATTGCAAAAACGAGGTGTACTCTAACACTCTTTAATTCAACAATCATTGCATAATGTTGATCATATGTTAGAGCTCAAAAAATTAACAATTCCATATTATCTGTTGCTACTACTAAATAATGAGCTAATCAACTCTAAATAGGATTACTTATCTTTGCTCAAATTGCTAATCTAATCGGTAAGTTAAGGTTAATTTATTAGATCTGCAATAGCTTGTGATATGTGATTCAAGAAATATGATTTTCGATCATAAGATATTTATTTCTTATTACAAGTCGAGAGTTGCGACCGAGACTCAAAATGGAATGTTCTTGGTACAATTATGACAAAACCATTATGATCTATGAGCAATGTGCCTAAATGATTACAATCAATTAATTATTGATCTTTGAAAGCCTCATAATCTGTTAATGTGCTAATTTAATGAAATCCAATTGTAATTTTGGTCACGTTATTTACAAATATGATCAGATTAATAACACACTAGTTGAATTCAATTGCTTGCTAAGTTTGAAGTTATTTGATTCATTCCCATGATGATTCATGCTATTTTTTTGTGATCTAAAGTTTGTATAACTTGGAAATAGGCTGAGTTAAGTAGCGACATATAAAGTGACTCACACAGTGACCAATTATATAAAACATCATATTTCTATGTGATCACCAATAGAAACACTTAATATATTTTAGCATGACCTTCCTGGGTACAATCTACATTGATTAAAACGCTCCAACCGCTTTCTTCAATAGCTAATCATATTAATTGAAAAAAGTTTGCTTTGGATCAATTAAATTCCCTCTAAAATAAGCCTGGACTTATTACTTAACATAAGCTCGGCTTAGTCCTTGCCTAACATAAGCTCGAGCTCATTAATTAGCATGAGCTCAGCTTATCATTCCTTAACATTAACTTGAGCTCATTATTTACACATGAGCTCGACCTATTATTTCCTAACACAAGCTCGGTCTTATGTGCTAACATGAGCTCAGCCTATAACTCCCGCTAAAACAAGCTTAGGCTTATTACTCAACATAAACTCGACTTATTCTTTGCCTAAACATAAACTCGAGCTCATTACTTAACATAAGCTTGTCTTATTACTTCTTAACATAAGCTCAAGCTTATTATTTCTTAACATAAGCTCAGCTTATTGTTTCTCGACGTGAATTAAAGATTATTAATTAATATAATCTCGGCTTACTCCTTGCTTAAACATATCAATAAGCTCTATTATCAATGCAAGCCATAATCCCTTGTCAATCTGAGCTTAGCTTCTATGCCCTCCAGTCATCGAACGAAAACAACTGTGATAAGTAAAGAAAACCTACCATACTACATTGGGAATGATTTACAACATCGACCACAAAGCATGAATTTACAAATTATCTCCCAAAAACACAAGGTCAAATAATTTACAATGTCTCATATGGTAAGGCGTTACAAATTATTTCCTCGCAAATAATTTACAATGTCTCATATGGCAAGGCGTTACAAATTATTTCCTCGCAAATAAATTACAATGTCTCATATGGCAAGGCGTTACAAATTATTTACAATGTCTCATATGGTAAGGCGTTACAAATTATTTCCTCGCAAATAATTTACAATGTCTCATATGGCAAGGCGTTACAAATTATTTCCTTACAAATAATTTACAATGTCTCATATGGCAAGGCGTTACAAATTATTTCATTATAAATAATTTACAATGTCTCATATGACAAGGCGTTACAAATTATTTCCCTACAAATAATTTACAATGTCTCATATGGCAAGGCGTTACAAATTATTTCCCTACAAATAATTTACAATGTCTCATATGGTAAGGCGTTACAAATTATTTCCTCGCAAATAATTTACAATGTCTCATATGGCAAGGCGTTACAAATTATTTCCTCATAAATAAATTATAAGGTCGACCAAAATGTCCGACCCGACGAATTTTTTAAGCACGAATAATGTACGAGATCAACCATTATGCCCGGCCTCACAGATTGCTTCCCTATGAAGAGTTTATAAGGTTAGCCCATATGCCCGACCTATCAAACTATCTCTTTTTTACACAAAGTCAAGGGTTTGATCCCTTTTTTGTACGAAAAGTCTATAAGGTCGACCTACCTGCCCGACCTATTTCCTTAAATTACGCAAAGTCAAGGGTTTGACCATTCTTTGTGCAAAGGGTTTACAAGGTCGGCTTAAATGCCCGACCTGTCTAGCCATTCCCTTAAAACTACACAAAGTCAAATAATTTACAAGGTGGGTCACATGGCACGAATTTATAAACTATTTCCTCAAAAACACGAATTTACAAGGTGGGTCACATGGCACTAATTCTACCTGGAATGTGCTACTTCCTCCATAAATACATGGTCTTCAACCACTGTCCAGTTCATAAAGGACAAGACCTCTACGTGTGAATTAGTGAAACTCATGAGATGGGACGAGTGTAAGAACACTCTCAGTTGTTCTCAAGATTTGGTAAGTGAAAATCTTTTGCTAGAAGTAAGATCCATGTTTCATAGCACTACCTTAACCTTACTATAGCAATAATTAAACTTGATATGACATACGTCTAGAGGCCGGAGCTCGACCTCTGACGCACGGGGGCTGATGATCGGTATATTTTTGGTCATTCCATTATTAAAATATTACTTTTCACCTTTATACGTGAGGCCCAAGGTCATGCTTTGGGCCGGCCTTCTATCTTTCCTGATCGATACAAATTCACGACGTCTTACAATAATTTTGGGGTTCAATTTATAATAGGTCGGGATTACCTTGATCAATGGGCCGATCACATCCAGGACCAACAACCAAATAAGCACATGGTCGGGCAAGAATGCCCCGGCCATGCATAGATCGGGATTGATGTCCGACCTTATTAGGTTACGAAATTCGTTCATGTACAATTCAACATATTTTCCCGGGCTTATCCTATCACTACATAGGTCGGTCACTCCCGACCTTATCAAAAATCTCATTGATGATAAGATATATGGTCGGCCCGTCCCGGTCACATCACGGTTAGAAGCCCAGCACAGATAGGACTTCGAACCTTCTTCATTAATGGGCTTCATTCATGGACCTCCATAACAAGACGTATCCTATAAGGAAACGTCCTAAAAAAGAGGAAGTACAATTCTTATAAGATTAAAACTCCTCTTAAAAGGTAAGTTTATACCAAAAGGACTCCTTCTTTAGTTAAAACAGGTTATGGGCTTTTCAGCCCTATAAATACGTCTCTTTTGATCGCATATTATTCATTCATAATTCTTTACATATATTCCAGTTATATATTTTTTGTTTCTCTTCAGAATACTAACTCTCACACCAGAGGGGCGACGAGGGCATCCCTCGTTGCCTTTTTTGCAGGTTTCTTGGAAGCGTGGATCATCATCTCCAACAAAATATCAGCCTTTGATCTTGCCACGTCAAGATCAGAAAAATTACCGAAACAATTATAATACCACAAAAAATGGTCAAATTAAGCTAATGTTTTAAATTTATCAACACATATAAAAAAAATTAATTGTTTATTGAAAATGTATACAAGATTTTAAAATTTTCGTATTACTAAATAAGACAAAAAATAAATAAATAAAAACAAATGAAGAGAACTAAATAACTCTACAAAATTAAAAAGAAAATGAGAAAACTGACTCTATATGTGATCCTTCATAGAATGTCAACTAGTGGAGCCGAGCCGAAGTTCAAGACTCGAGCTTTTAAGAGGCAAACTTTTTTTGGCTCGAGTCAAGCCAAAGTTCATCCCCAAAAATAAAACTCGGCTCAAGGTTCGGCTTAAAATCTCGAGCCGCTAACCGAGCTAAGCTCGAGTCGAAGAGCTATTTTGTCATTCCTAGATCCATCATTGGAAGTTGAGACAAAAATGACACCAGAAATCTCTTGTAAAAATGCCTTGCACATGCCAAGTTTTAAATTAAAAATTTACGTGAACCTCACAAAAATAAGGGAAATTTGTCGGGTGATGTTATGGTAGTTTTATTTTTATTTTTTAACAAATTTGAACTTCAAAAAAATGGAAAACCGGTTGAACCTTGGTTTTATACCTGTTACTAAGTTTTGGCAATTCTCAATCTGTTTTTCTGAAAGCTAATTTTGTTTGCGAATTGAACCGATTTTTCTAAACATTGATTTAAGCAAGACTTGAAAGTACCAATACTACACAAATTAGATTTTAGTGTCAAAATAAATTAACTTAAAAATGTACTTAAGAGAAGTTGAACTATTACTAGATGTGACGAACTCAAATTTCCTATCTCACAAATATATTATTTAATGCACTTTTCGTGTGAAACTTTACAGGATTTTCCGGAGGGATGACTCGATATTAAGCACATGTTTGATTTAGTTAAAAAATTAAAATGTTATTAAATTTTTATAAAAGTTGATTAAATCTATAATTGAGATATTGATACTAGTTGTGGATCTAATAAAATAGTTAATTAAAAATATTTTTGAAAAAATAAATTAATTTTAGAAAAATAGTAAACCAAATAGGGGTAAAAGCTTTAATGGGTTGGATGCTCACGGGGAAGTGAACCTGGCACCACTTGTCAACCATTTTATATAGGTATAAAATTCAACTTTGATGGTATTTGATTACCTAATTTCTAGTTTTTGCTCTTATTTCTTTAATAACGTGAAACATTTTGCTGTGTTCGGATCAATTATACTCAAATTTATTTATTTTTTATTTTTTTGGGCGGAGTTCAAGGTAGATGTAGGGTTAAAAACGTTGAGAATTACACGTTGATTCTCTCGTCTTTAACTCACATGATCTTTTTGATGTTCAAGAAATAATTTAACAAACAAGAAAATAATATAATTACAACGCAAAATTTTCGAATTGTCAAAATTTTTCACTAGATAAATCTATTTGTACAAACTATGGATGACAAACTGGGAGGGGGAGTAACCCAGTTTGTCATCTAGTTTGTACATATAGCAAGGCCTTTTCACTATTTAATAAATTATTCCAATTATATAGAATTTCACTCACCAACCTAATCTCATAGACTATAGAGAAAATATTAATAATGAATTTCTATCTAACCCAAGTTTCTACCCTTTGAATTATCCTACAAAAAGTTTACAAGAAACTACAAAGATAAAGTTCTTCAATTCTCTCTAATTAGTCTTACATAAGATTCACCATATTATGGCTTCCTAACACACATATTTATAGGTAAAAAACAATTCCTAGAATATGTAGAATTCGTATCCAAGTAAGTTTCCTTGTTGAAGTAGAATATTAAAATAAAGTCTTTTGTTTTCTTTCATTTTCACATTTAATTTGATCTCCAACTTAACCACTTTAATAGGAAAATCAATTATTCAAAATATTCCCATTATTAATTTGGGTCAAATATCCCAACAATCTCCACCTTGACAAAAATTCATCCGAGTCAAAATATTCAAAAATTAATTATTGGGTAAACAGGTAAGTTTTTTCCACTTTGACGATCCCATACTCCACCATATGAGTATAATCACTCAGAATTATCAACGATTTCGAGCTTTTCACAGGCTCATGTCGAAAACAAAATTGCTTAAAATTATGGTGGAACTCCTACTGTTTGATTTTCCATAGGAGCTCATCAGCCATCGACATTAATTCAACCACACACTTTACATCCAAGTCAAACCAATGCTGTGTTCGAACACATGCACCTGCCAATAAGAACACATCCTCCATCATGGCAACTGACATCATGCCATTAAGATGTCACATACTACTCAAAGTACTTCATCACCGTCCTCCACCAGGAGAGTCGCATTGTCCACCTCGAGCATTCAGCTGAGTCGGCTCCACCTTTTCGATAGTTTCTTCTTACGTGACCTGATTGTTCATAGTCCTAACATACAACACTCTTATTCATGGAGTTACTCATCTTCCACCTTTCAGTAACAAGCAAATTATTTTCAGATGAATTATCGCCTCCACCTAATCTCTGTTCTTCATAGATCAACTTACTTGTGACTTCTGTAAAGTCCACCGTTTCCTTTCCGTACATCAAAATCGGTTTGATGTGCTCAAACGTGGATGGAAGATATCAGATGAGCCTCAAGCTTTATCCTCATCTTCAACTTTGATTCAAATAGATTTCATTTCAAAAACAATCCCGTTAAGAACACATAGATGGTCCGAGATTTTTGTACTTGCGCTCATTCTCAACGAATGAAACTGTTCCTTCAGGTACAAGTGATTTGACATGTTCTTAGTCTGATACAACTCTTCCAATTTTCCCAAAGTTCCTTAACAGCAGATATCCCAAGGATATTTGAAAGAAAATTCTTGACCAAACAAAGTCGTATTGTATTAGCAGCTTTCAAATCCAAATCTTCCCAATCTTCACACTCTTGCAGGATTCAGTTTCTTTTCCTTTGTTAGAACTAACAAATGGTTTTCCTTTCAAAGTTTTGTGCAGACCCGTCTGAATTAAAATATCTTTGACTTATACTTGCCACAAACCAAAATTAATTCTCTCATCAAATTTCCCTAAGTCGTACTTGACAGACATATTTTCTTTTGTTCTAGAAAATCTTTGAACCACCTGACTCTCTGATACCACTTGTTAGGAATTACACGTTGATTCCCCCTTCTTTAACCCACAGGATCTTTCTGCTGTTCAAGAAATAATTGAGCAAATAAGAAAATAATATAATAACAATGCAAAATTTTCGAATCGCCAAAGCTTTTCACTATAAAATAAATTATTACAATTATATAAAATTTCATTCACCCACTCAATCCCATAAATTATAGAGAAAATACTAATAATAAACTTCTATCTAATTCAAATTTCTACTCTTTGAATTATCCCGCAAAAAGTTCACAAGAAATTACAAAGATAAAGTTCTTCAGTTCTCCCTAATTAGTTTCACATAAGATTCACTATATTATGGCTCCCTAACACACATATATTTATAGGTAAAAAACAACCCCTAGAATATGTAGAATTCGTTTCCAAGTAAGTTTCCTTATTGAAGTAGAATACTAAAATAAAGTCTTTTATTTTCTTTCATTTTCATCTTTAACTTAGTCTCTTAGTTAACCATTTTAATAGAGAAATCAATTGTTTAAGATATTCTTATTCCTAATTTGGGTGAAATATTCCAACAAAAAATTGAAGAAAAAAAAGATGTGTAATTAAAATGTTCTATTGAAAATTGGAGCAATTATAAACTTTTTAAAAAAAAAAGAAAAAAAAGCACACACACCTTACCGAATGGAGGCTTAAAAAAAAAAAAAAAAAACTTACTGAATGGATGCTAAATTAAAATCAAAATATAGTAAAATTTTATGTTATGATGATAAAGGTAGTACAAGTAGTACTTCAAGTAGGCAGGAAATGACGTGAAACATGGGAAAGTTATTAAAGGGGTAAATAGCATAAATGGTCCCCGATCTTTGAATTTTTTGTAAAAATGATTTTCATCGTTTATATTTTAACATTTATACCCTCAGAATTACCAAACGTTGCGAAAATGGTCTCTACCGTTAGATTTCGGTAGTTTCCACCGTTAAAAACGTGTAAATAGCACAAATAGTCTCTAACCTTTGAGTTTCTTGCAATAATAGTCCCTAACATATTAAAATCATATTTGGCATATAAGTTTGTAACTTCCAAACGTTTGACGTATTTAGTCCCTAACAAATTAAGTCCATATACGTTTGGCGTATTTAGTCCATAACATATTAAGCACCTATTTAAGACAAATTATTTCAAATAATATGGTTAATAATTGTGATTTTTTGAAGAATTTTCGGTTAAAAAGTAAAAAAAAAAAATTGAATTTATTTGTTGATCATTTTATTGATAGAATGTGTGGTTGAAACTGAGTTTTAAAAAAAAAAAATATTCTAGATTCCAAAGGGCATAGTAAAATATTTAACAAAAATTCACCGCATTAACATTTTAACCTATTGGTAAAAAAATAATAAATTCATAGAACATAAACAAACAAATACATTAGACATCATTTTAGGAATTGAATAACAAATATGTTTTTATCAATTCTAATTTCGATTTCGAAAATCGATCAATTTGAAAATTAAGTTTGGATAATTTGGGTTAAAAGTAATTTTTTTAAAAAAATTTATACATAAACTTTCTTAAAAAATTATTAATAGAATGTGCGGAAGAAAACGAATTTTGAAAAAATGAAATTGAAAATCGATATTAATTGGTTCTCAAAATCGATAGTAGAATTGATAAAAACATATTTGTTATTCAATTCCTAAAATGATATTCAATGTATTTGTTTGTTTATGTTCCATGAATTTATTATTTTTTTACCAATAGGTTGAACTGTGAATGAAGTGGATTTTTATTAAATATTTTATTGTATACTTTAGAAATTCAGAATAAACTTTGTTTATTTAAAACTCGTTTTCAACCATACATTTCATTAATAAAATAATCTATAAATAAGATCAATTTATTTATTTTTTATTTTTAATAAAAATTATTCAAGAAATTACAATTAAAAACCACATTATTTGAAATAATTGATTAGTAATAGGAGTTTAATATATTAGGGACTAAATACATCAAACGTATAGGGAGTTAATATGTTACGGACTAAATACTCCAAACGTTTGGAGGTTACAAACTAAATATGCCAAACATGACTTCAATATGTTAGAGATTATTATTACAAGAAATTCAAAGGTCAGGGACCAATTGTGATATTTACACGTTTTTAATGGTGGAAACAAACAGAATCTAACGGTAGAAACTATTTTCGCGACGTTTGGCGATTTTGAGGGTATAAATGTCAAAATCTAAACGTTGGGGACCATTTTTTCAAGAAACCCAAAGGTTAGGGACCATTTGTACTGTTTATCATTGTTAAAGCATGTAATTTTTTAGAACGTTTTATTCTTTCGTTTTTATTTTTTAAATCGCTTATTCTCTATCAATAGCCCCCACAGGGCAGCCTCATGTATTAACTTCCACATTTAAACCGTGACAATGCCTCTTTACCAAAGGAAATGTCTTTTAACACAGTGAATTGATATTCAATGCCCTCAAATTATCAAAGCTAATAAGGCTTTTTTCTTCCCCTTGCATTCTCTAAATAAATACTTGGATTTGTCATGGCATTTTCTTCCACCTTCGATTCCAGTGAAACGGTGAACTGGTAGTGTCAGCAAAGCCTACACCACGTGAAACAAAAAAGCTCTTAGAAATCTCGAGCCACGAGTCTAGTTAAGCCCGATATTTTTCGATCCTAGCCCAAACGGCTAGAGTCAGCGGCCATTTTGGCATTCCTATCTAGGCCTTTTTAGAAATCTCGAAGTGGATACTTTTCGAAAGTGAAGCACTTCCTCCACTGCAAAGCAGTTCCATTGTTTCCAAGGAATATCTCATAAGATCTCTTCATAATGGATCGATGTAACATCTTTACTCTAGATGTCAAACGATTAAATCGTCAATCTACATCCCACAAACCAACATAAACTTTAGGTCAACTTCGTCTGAAGCATTTGTTACCTGTAAAACTAGGGTTGATAAATGATATCTAGGATTGTGAACTTAACCTCCAATATGAAGTCATGTGTCACTTCATTTAATGGTCATCACTTTATTTGTGTTCGTACAAAATCTCACACTATGTGTCATTTGAAGAGAATGCAATATTACATACTCATAATTAACTTTACTTTTTCCTCAATTTATTTAGATATACTCCAGTATCCGACTTTCTTTTAATTGAAGTGGCTCACGTCTTTGGACGTCTCACACGTATTTATTGTGTTCAATGTAAATTGACTTGACGGTCGAAGTGCTCACAGCCGCCTCGAGCTCCACCCCTACGGAGCATGCCATGTGCTCAACGATTTGTCTAAATGAGCAGGATCAAGGTTAGATGAATGTGAGAGGAAATGGGATCTGTTTGCCATGTCACCCATTCAAATGTTGAGGTCAACAAAATTGAACTCAATTTTTATCCTATTGAAAACACCTTTAGGTTCCTCTAATCATGAATTCACAGAGGATTCAAGTACTTTTTCATCAAATAAATACTATCTAGAGAAAAGTTGAAACAAGAACCAGAATGCTCTCTCTTTTGAGTCGCTTAAGAGTCTGGTCCTGCCTTACGATCCCTCTTGCGCTGCAAATGTTCTCTCTTTCTTAGACGTGATTGTCTCATTGAAAACATTGGATTGAATGAGTAGGAAAAATATGGATCAAACATCAAATTAATGCATTGTAATCAAAGACAAGTTAAAAATTTGATCGTTAATCACACACTTAACATAAACAAAACAATTGCATCGTTAAAATAAAATAAATAATGATCTATTTTTTACTATTGAACCAAATCATTCTACTCTTCGAACTGATGATGGTGATGGTGATGATGAATTCGTGACTTCAATAATCTTCTCATTTTGTGACTTCGAAGCTGAAACTTTTCATCTTCAAGGTTATGATAATGATCGATATATGATCTCTTCGATTTTCTACCTTTGGTTGATTGAATTTTCAACAAGAATGACGGTGATTTCAACGTTGGTACAACGGAGTGGTTTGAAATTGAGTTTTTAGGTGGGTTTCCTCTTCCTTGGAGATTTAGGAATGAAATGGGTAAGAGGCTCAACAATGTACCACTTGGATTGATACTGACGTGATAATGAAATAAACAGAATTCTAATGAACATGAATAAATAGATAGATGGTTATATTGTCACCACAATAATTATTTAGTACACCCCAATTTTAATGTTTACTTAAATAATCATAAATAAAATTACATAAATATTGACTATGTGGCTTTTTTAAATTTAAAATTAATAACTCATTCATATAATAATTAAAATAATCTTAAACTTTTCGTTATTATAAACTATAAATGTTGTTTTCTAGTACTATATTTTATTTTTATATTTTATCTTGGTAGTAAAATTTATTATGAGAATTTTCTTAAATTATTACAGTCAAAAAAATCTTTTTTAATCTTAAATTATTATTTTTTATTGTTGTTTTGTTAAGACATTTCAATGACTAATGTTTTTATAAAACTTTTTTAGCGACATTTTTTTTTTGTTGAAATTAAATTTATTCAAATGCATATTTTTTTTAAATTATTAATCTTAAATTTTTTAAAATTGATTTATTGCATTTTTTAAATTTAAATTTAATAATCTATTCATAAAATAATAAAAATAATAAAAAAATTAAAAAAAAAATGTTAAGTAATCAAGTATCGTTTAGATGTAGAAGGAGCACCTCACGTTGTCTATTTTTTTGAAGTCGTGTCAATTTAACATTGTACTCCACATAATGAATTGGAGAAATATTTTAAACCGACTATGTCTATTTGCAGATATGTCACCTAATTTCTCTCAATCCACACATTGCATTAGAGAAGTTCCAATTGAATGAAGATGTGAAGATTGATTATAAAATATAAATTGAATCCTCTGTTTTAGGAATTGATAAAGATGTAGTAGAATTTAATATTATCATATCAGTTTCCTTTAATTAAGGAATAATAAAATTAAATAAATTATTCTCATATTTTTATTTATAACCTGATTTTTGAAATAAATTTTAAGCTCGGTCAAATTCGAAAGCGTGTCTTGAAGAGTAGGTAGTTATGCTCTTTCCATAAAATTTAAAGAATTTTTTGGAGGGCGGTTTTATATTAAGCCCTTGGTATTTAAGTAAAAATAAAATTTGTAGTAGATTTTATGGAAGTTAACTAAATGTGTGAATGAGAAATTGATACAAGTTGTGGATCTACATGAAATATATACTTGAAAATGATTTTGAGGAAAAATGAGTTTTAAAAAAATGAGTAGTGATGAAGGTATTCAACTTTAAAATGATATTTGAGTATGTAACTTTTACTTTTTGCTCTTTTGTAAGTGAAACACAATTATTTTAGTCTAGTTATAAAGTCGTTATAGGTTCACTTCATGATCCAACATGATTAAAATTAGAGTTTTAGTAAATTTGAATAGAAACGAATAAAATGTATGTTTAAAAAGTTATGGATCCTAAAAAAAACCAAATTCACACTTGTACTATGTACGGACATACTTTATTGACAAAGACTAAATTACAAAAAAAAAAAAAAAAAAAGTACAATTGAAAAAAAAAAGAAGCAAAAACTACGAAAAAATCAGTGTCAATTCAAATAATAATAAGCATTCAATTATTAAGTGTATTAAAAATTTTGGAAAAACTCCTAATACAAAATATTTGTCATCACATTCATTGGGCTCACATCGTAATCGCTTATCAATCTTCAAAACAATAAGATTCATAACTCTCGACGTTGCTACATACAACTGTCAATGACTAAACATTTTTTTTTTAAAATAGTCACACATTCGAAAATAATTGACCTTGACTCTTATTAATAGATATAGCATACAATACAATCAGCAGAAATTGTCTTATTTTGAACTTAAAAGATAATCATGCTCCTTTCAAAAAAAAAAAAAGATAATCATGCATCCGGTGAAGTCAATTACTTCATTGGGATAAATACTTTGTCCCATGTATGTATTACTTTAGGATAGGATTCTAGCTTCAAGAGCATGATGACCAAGCTCTTTAACGATTAGCCTCATTCCATTCACAGTCTTATTGAGTTGTTATTGTCAAAACACAGCCTTAGAAAACAAATAACATTATTATGTAAGCAAATCTAGACAAAATATATGAGTGTACATATTAGGAAGTTATAAATGGATAAATAGAGGATTACTTGTTCTTGAAATCCTTTATTTCTTGGATGGTAGCATTTATCAACAGTTTGGTAGCATGGTATTCATTGCACAACCCAATATGACCTTGTGGTTTCTTGAGTCGACACATTTGAATAATCACAACTACAAGTTCATTACCCGAACTGTTGACATAGATGTTGATTTTATTAGCATAAGATATTCATAATGTGACGGTTGTCATGTTAGTTCTTCATAAACGGCCAGTTCATAAATTAAACAGAAAAATAAAATATACATAGAAATAGAATTTTTCTGACAACAAAATTTGTGTTACTTAAATTAAAATATGTATTAAAATTCTTACCATACGTTAAAATGAAAATTTCGTTAAATTTTATGAAGGAAAATATGTTGGAAATTTATTATTTTCAAATGATTGTTCAAACATATATTAAATGAGTAAATCAAATTATGAGATGAAAAAGTGCAAAAAAAAAAACAAAAAAAAAAAAGAGTCGAAGGGTAAAAATCGAATTGAAAGAACCAAATCGGATGAACCGGACAGACCGGACCAATCGGACTGGACCGGCCAGAAAATTGAACCAAGCAATAGCTTGTTCAACATCTTGCGATAACATGGTATAAAAGGATTTGAATATATTTAAGGAAATCAACGTCATGCGATCGCTTGGTCTTATAACTATGCGATCACATGGTGAAAATTTTGACTGTTGGTAGAATTTTCAAGTTTTTGCAAAGCACATTTTCATTAATCATTTTAAATCCTTTGTAAAAAGTGGTGTTACTTACGAAATTGTGTGTTGGAACTTTATAAATAGAAATAAAATTCATGATGAAAAAAAAAGAGAGAACATCCATAAATTTATAGAGATCATTTCCATCAAAATTCATGCTTATTTTTCAATTATTCTTTTTTCCTCTTCCATGTATTCATTGTGCTTAAGAATACTTTGTTTATATGCTTGATTAATCTGCTAAAGTATTTTCTATCTAACCCTTTAGCATCTCGATCGAGAATGGGTAAATGTACTTTTAGGACAACGTTTAATCACGTGATAAAGTCTCTCATTTGATTCCATTATTCGGTTTTCTTACATTCATTTCCAAGTTTTCAAGTGGATGTTTCAAAGTGATTTGGTTCTTGATTCTTCATGTGAAACTCAATGATTTCGTCTACAACCTCTCGAGGTAAGTTAATTTTCTAAAAATCTAAAAGTACAATTTGACCCGTGGAGTCGAAATTATGAATATGGTTGAAAGTGTTATATTCTTATATGCCATGCATGAGAAATCATGAGAAATGATAGGGCTTAATTCATAGTATGTGTATTGTACTCGGAACATAATCCATCTTTGCATATTTTGCATTTAATTAAAAACTATGCATAATAAATGTAATCATGTTTGTAGCATGATAACTCTGTTTAAGGAAATCAACATCATGCGATCGCTTGGTCTTATAATCATGCGATCACATATGGCAAAAAATTTGACTGTTGGTAGAATTTTCAAATTTTTGCAAAGTATATTTTCATCAACCATTTCAAATCCTTTGTGAAAAATGGTGTTACTTACGAAATGATGTGTTGGAACTCTATAAATAGAGATAGAATTCATGATGAGAAAAAAAAAAAAGAGAAATTCCTGCATTGATGTATTCTAAAAGATGTGAATTAATTAAAAAGTCAGATTGAAACGGTGTGATTGCTTTTTAAAAATGTATGTGCCTATTTGGAGTGGAGGATTAAATTAAAACAACTATTATAAGTTGTTTGAATTGCCAACTGCCGTTACGAATTTCTTGGTACTGGTTGGCATGCATAAAATAAAATAATTCAAGGGAAATATTATTCTGTATAATAATGTTCGTCTTCCACAAAATTGTAGTAATTTCTTATTGATATCTAAGGATGCGTTTGATACACAATTTTTTTCATGGAAAATGTGATTTTTCACCAAATTTATTAACTTTGGCTTGTTTGATTGCCAATTATTTTCATGAAAACCATTTCCATCTCAATCCATGTGCCTCAATTCATCATAATTGAGGAATTCATTTTCTTGGGGGATATGAGGGATATTAGGTTTTATTTTTTAAGGAAAATCTTTTACTATTTTCGTCACGTTTAATCTTTTTTGTTGTTGTTAATTAATTTATTTTTCTTAAAATTAACACTATTATTATTATCAAGTAAAAATGTGTGAAAAATGATTTTTTTTTTATTATTAAAATAGCTAAATTTTGTTTTATTTTCCAGGAAAAATAATGATAATCAAACAACAAAATTTGGAAAATTCCCCACTTTTTCGCCTGAATAATTAAATCAATTAAACACATTAAGGGTACGTTTGATAGCCCACTTTTTCCATGGAATTGAAAATTTTTCACCTTTTTTCCATCTTTTAATGTTTGAAGCAAAATTTTTTGGGCAACTCCATTTCCTTCTTTTTCCTCTACTCGCACGTGTTTCTTCTAATTGATGAATTATTTTTCCCATCTAACTAGTAGAACTTACTTTTCAAGTAATTTAACTATTTTCTTCACGTTTGATCATTTTTGTTTTTGTAAATTGATTTATTTTTTCTCAAAAAGTAACATTATTATTGTCAAGTACAAATGTTTAAAAAAAATTTTAAAAAAAATATTTGTTTTGATTACAATAACTAAATTTTACTTTATTTGCTATGAAAAATAATGTCAATCAAACAACAAAAATTGAAAAAGTTCTTATTTTTTCAACCTAGAAAATTAAACAAATCAAATACATTAACTTCCAATTCCCAGAAATTCAATTTTATGGAATTCAATTTCTTTCCACCCAAATTCCGCCCTCGCTATCAAATGTAGCCTAAACTTTAAATTCCATGGAATTCATTTTCTTTACTTCCGAATTCCACCTTCGCTATCAAACACAACTTAAGGAAGCTAATCCATATTTTCCAGTTTTGTGTATATACACTGTTATGTGTATATTAAGTTGCATTTTAAATGGAACTCGGTAAGAAAAAGTTTGATAGCTCTTTTTTATTTTCTCTTATCACGATCATTAAGTTTATCACGATAATATGTTTTTTGAATAATTGAGATATGATATTTTTAGCATATGATTGTACATTATAAAAAAATATTTTATGATACTGAATATTTGAAAGTTTACATCATTTCAATAATTTTATTTCCAATTGATTCAGTTTATGAGAAGTGTATTTCTCTTTTACATTATGCAAGTATATTGATGTATAAATCAATTGAAATCTTGATGTTGGCATTAGAATTTTACAAACATGTGAATAAAAATGTGTTTTTTAGTGATGCTATTTTATTATATGATGTGAAATAGAGTTTTTAAATATTGGAGCATGAAATCATGATTAAATGCACAATATTAATTTGATGATAATCAAATATTGTGGAGAAAGTAAATATGATAGTTTACTTAAATTATTTCATGATATGTTTGCTAATAATTTTATTAGCATAAATGTGACCATTTTCAATGATACATTGGAGACTACCACTTGTGTTACAAACGGCCATTGTTTGGTTTAAACGTGGTAGTGGAAATCTTGATGCCTATTATTGTATTAAGAAATGTGAAATGACTTTACAAATTATGGAGGTGTCATACGTTGCTTGTGAAAGCAATGTTACACAATTAGTAGATTTTCCAAACTAATTAAAGAATTATGGGGGTGGGTGATAAATGTATTTTATACATTTATTTATATGTCTAAATTAGAATATATTGTTGTCGTTTTAGAATATTTACTATTTAATTTGTGTCCATTTATTTATTTTAAAATATCCCAAAAGATGAAGAATGAAGCAATTGATGGGAAATAATGCACAATTTGATGCTAATTGGAGCTTAATTGAGCAATTGAGGAGTTTATGACAACAATCGGGAATCATTCATGGTACGAAAGTGAATAGATTAGAAGTTGGAGGAACCAATTGAAGGATTTGAGAGTTGAAATGAGTTAATTGAGAAGATTTAGAAGTTTGAGGACTAAAATGCTTCAATTGAAAGTGGAGGGCTTGATGTACAAATAAAAGTCAAGGACCTACTTAAATGGACTTCAAACTTGAAAATTGCACTGGATATTATAACAGTGCTACTGCGTGACTTTTGCCTGCGAGCCCGCACGATCTCTCATAGAATGGCTAGAACCAAAATTTTAAGCCTACGAGCCCTCGAGATTTTTGCCTGCAAGCCCGCGCAGGCATCCGCTGGAAGTCGGGTTGGGCTTTTTTCCCACGATTTTTAACAGCTTTTCCTCCTCTTTCACCTAGGATTTTTCAAAATCTATATACAAAATATGAGGCACGGATTCCAGACCTTTTCCTCACCTAAGAACATCATAATTTTAGGATTTCAAAGTCAAATTCTTGGGAGATTGGAGCAAAGCAAGAGCACGAGATTGGAAGAACACATGAAGAATTGATACTTGGTGCAAGCTATCCATTCTTTTATGTTATTTTCCATGAACTTTTTCTTTTATTGTTTTTGTTATTTAACTATATATGATGTGTAACTAAATTCATTGTTGGGATGAACGATGTAGCCAAACTTTATTATTTTAATTCCAAAAATTCTACTATTTTAATGATTTGTTTCATGTATTGATTTATTATTGCTTATAATGCTTGCGTTTCTTGATCACCAAATATAATGAGTTATTTTCATAATTCGAGAGGTGAGTTAATAACTTAGATCTCGGTAATAAATCCGATAATTGAACAAGAGATAGAGATGTAATCTTGTTATTATTGCGGTCGTGTCTGAATTCTTGTGTGTTATGCATCTAGATAAGGAATATTCGGACCCTTTGTAAAGATACATGGCTGACTTGTTTAGGTAGAATCGATTTACACTCGAGAGAGGAATTTTAATATACATTAGTGAATTCGACCGAGTGCATATTTAGGAAATAAAACATGGAATTGGAGTTAATTTAATTGGTTAGCTGAAATCGGGATTTCCAACTACCTTGCAATCATTTTTTAAAAACAAAACAATTTTGCAATTTAATACTTTAATTTATTTTTTTTTAGTTTTAATTTAAAACACCAAACAAATTCGTCTATTCAGATAGGATATGAACTAAAATATTTCGGTACTTAGTAGCAATCTCCGTGGGACGATAATCCGGACTCTAAGGTCCACTTTATTACTTCTCACGACCCGTACACTTGGGGGTGTATTTCGCATCGCGAAATAATAGTGAATAAATTTTTGACACCGTTACGGGGAACTGTTTAATATTAATATAGATACCAATTAGTTCTTATTTTACTTTGAACCTTTATTTGCTTTATTTTTATTTTTATTTCTTAGTTTTTGTTTTGGAAATATATTTTTTTTAAAAGCAGTGAATTGTTTCCTTTTCAGGCATTGAATGAATTTTTTGACAGTTGCAGGCAACACAGCAAGACGGCAGGGAACAATAATCAATGGCTCTTTGATCGAACTGCAGTTCAGACGTATTTGATGCGTGATTTCTGTTGGGAAAATTGTGTTGTATTTGATTGCCCTATTGCACCTAAGGATGCTATACGGAAGGCTGATTGTTGTGGGAATTATTATATGGTAGAGGCAGCGGTGTCCACCAGTACATGTAGTTCAAGCTGATACTAAAGATTTCGACAATCAAGATTTGATAATTCAGAAATTGCAAAATCAACAAGCTGAAATTAAGAAGTTGATGGAGCAATTAATAGTAAGCATGTCAGAGAGTCAACCATTGCAATTACCATAAATCCATGTGAAAAGATTAGAGGAGTAAGACAAATTTGTTGAACAGCTGAAGAAAAAGAATAAGAACTTGAAAGAGTGGATCAACCAGAAAAAAATAGTTGTCATGAAGATATCTTTGTCCAAATGTCAACAATTCAAATTTCGGACATCTAGCTTAAAGAAACTTCAATAAAAACGGAGGAGTTGATCACAGACAAATAAACAAGGAGACACTTTAGAGTATCGACTTTACAATACAATTCTCTAACTTCAATCATTGGGGAAAAATTGATTTCATCATTGGCACTGAAGAGATGATTGAAGTATATATTTTGAAGTTCGAATCGGGAGAAGAAGTCAACATACATGACATGGACAAGGTAAAATTTTGGATCATGAATGCAAATTGGAGCAAGTTCAAACGACACAAATAAAGAAGGTCATCAAAAGCCTTATTTAGAGTTTCTTGAAGAAAAATACAAAAAGTTAGGCTTTAAACTATAAATGGAGCACTTATTGGGAGGCAACTCAACTTTTCTTTCCCTTTTATTTATTATACTTTTAGTATTTATTTCATCATTTTTTTTAGGTATGTTTTTCATTTTTGTATGTTTTGCTTTGACTAGGTTTTGTATCGTAATCCCAACACACACACACACACACACTCTCTCACAAAAGTCTTAATCATGAAGTTGATGTTTAGGAGAGTATAACGTAGATCATGAAGTGATTAGGGGGTTAAAAACGAAGTTGAAATTCTAAATAAAGAAGAAAACCTCTTTCTGTCGAAATGTCCTGTGACCGCACAACATTTTTGCCTGCGCAACCAATTTCTGGGCAGATCGGCTGTGTTATGTATTTCTTCAGTCTTCCAAAATTTAAAAGTTACAAACTCGTTTTCTCTCCCCAAAATCACTCCAAAAATTGATTTTTCATCTTTGTGCACGTCATCAACACTTCATTGCATCAATTTCATTGTTTCTATCACAATCAAATCCATTGAAAAGATAAAAATTCTTCACTTCATTTAGAGTTCTCTCAAAATTGTGTAATTTTCTATGAATTCATGCAATTTAATTTTATGAGGATTGAGATATGGGCTAGGGTCAGTCAATGGAGTTTGTGGATTGTGCTTACATAGGTAAAAATTTTGGGTTCATACATGTCTTCTAAGTTATGCATATCCCTTGATTTTCACAATGCACTCCAAGTGTTCAATAGAATGCCACAAAGACATTTTTGTTCAAATTTGAGAAAATCTTTCGAGCATTTATCTTCATCACATCTTTATCATTTATTGTGTGTGATTAGTGCATGATTTCGATCATTATATTGCATTAAATTCATGAAAATCAACATTGCGCCATGGCAGCCCCATTACAAGACCACTGCAGGCTATTGCACCTGAAAAATTGTCACGTCAACTACTTCTCCATAATTTTTCACGACTCTATTGATCTTCAAATGAGTTGAATTTTTAATATGGTGTCAATCATGCTATGAACTTTAACATGTCAAAAGATAGCTCAAAAAAAATTGTATTTTTCTAGGTGGTGTCATGGCTTAAACATGCATGGTCGACCATGCTTGAAAATTTAGAATTTTTGCTTTATCTTTAGTTTGGGGTTTTTTTTTTTTTTTTTGAACTTGCACCGTTCTTATTTATGTTTGTGACTTGTAATGTTACTTATCTTTTTTTTGTAAGGAAAACATCAAGCAAAACACCTCGAACCAAGTTGGGCAATGCAAAGAAAGCGTAAACCTCATCCAAGTGCAACCAAATGAAAGCTTCAAGGCAAAGAAATACATCCTATACACCCGGGAAGTTCTAGTTCTCTCTCTTTTGTCTTATTTTGCATAGTTATATCTATTTGACAAATATTGAGGGCAAAGTTTCTTTCTAATTTGGAGATGGAAAATTCATTCATAACAAGTTGCTTCCATTTTCACTCTAATTCATTTTATATTTTCATTCGATTTTTCTTGGGATATAAAAATAAATAAATAAAAAATTGAAAATTTTGAAATTTTTGTTGACGTGTTTAGTGTCTAGGATATATTTTGCATCAAATTGTGCTTTGACTTGAATATTGGAAAATATGAAAACACAAAATTTATGAACTAGTTATTACTTGCTAGATTTAACCTTCATGCGCACGTAGCCATTGTTGGATTATTACTTGTGTAGGGATTCTTTTAATACATGTGGGGCAAATTTATGCAACTTAAAGTTAGGAATAACTTGATAATCCCTAAACTTAGATCATTAGACATCTTATCCCTAAATTAGAACCAAACATAGCTCAAAAAGCAAGTTTGGGGGTGGAATGGTTAGAATGTGCATGTATTGATGGGTTGGATGTCTGCGATTCTTGCTTTTGTACTTTAATTAAAGCAGTTTGGCCAATGGGTATAAATCATAACCATCATAAAAATAGAAAAATGTTGAAGGTCTTATTCAATTCTTCAAAAACCTTTTTGACTCGAGCAAGTACACTTGTAAGTGTGTTGAAATTTGGTAACATAAACTCAACTGAGTTGGGAGCTATCAGCCCAAAGCTTGTTACAGGGGTCAATTAGAAACAAGTACGGAGAGTGGACTTACACATAAGATAATAAAACATCTTTAACTTTTCTTTTTCGCCTTTGTGACTCGGACAATTAAGTTTGAGGGGTTCTTTCAACCGGGTACCCTAAAGTCGCCTGCCTTGGGAGTCACCGATCTAAATCTCGATATAGGGGTCACATAGAAAGCAAATGAGGAAAGTATTGCACAAAGATGGTAATAGACAAGGACATGATAGAAAAAGAAAAGAAAAAGTCGTCCATAAAAGAAAAAAAAATTGTCTAGTATAAATTTTGTTAACTATAACTGTGGAGATAAAGGGCGTAAAATTGGGAATTGCTTAATTTTGATTTGTTGTGCATGCATATTTCTAATTTTGACTATCTTGTGTGGAAAAAGTAAAGAAAATATTTGAGAAATTACATAGATAGAAACCCGGGATGTGAGAGAATATCAATAAGTTGTAATCATCCATGAGCACTGAAAGGAAAATTATTAGATTTATTAGGGTGACCACATGGGATTCATGCTTGATTGTGCATAATGATCTACACACTATTAAGTATATATTTTGCATGAGTATGCATTTGACATTGGCTATTCACACACACATACACACACTTTAAAATCTAGCATGAGATAACTAGACTTATTTTACTTTGTTGTTCATAATTCTTACTGAAGTACGAGTTGATTTAGATTATTGAGACATATGGTAAATATGGTGACATGACAAAAAAATATTTGTACTTTGCTATTCTGATTTATTAGTTTAGTTTTACATTGTTTTAGGACGAACAATAATTCTAGTTTGGGGGTATTTGATAAGTGTATTTTATGCACTTATTTGAAAGTCTAAATTAGAATATATTGTTGTCATCTTAGAATATTTACTATTTATTTTGTGTCTATTTGTTTACTTTTTAGAAAATATTGCAAAAGATGAAGAATGAAGCAATTGATGGGAAAATGCACAATTTGATGTTAATTGAAGCTTAATTGAGCAATTGAGGAGTTTATGACAACAATCGGAAATCATCCATGGTACGAAAGTGAATAGATTAGAAGTTGAATGACTCAATTGAAGGATTTGAGAGATGAAATGAAATAATTGAGAAAATTAGAAGTTTGAGGACTAAAATGCTTTAATTGAAAGTGAAGGGCTTGAAGTGCAAATAAAAGTCAAGGACCTACATAAATGAATTTCAAACTTGAAAATTGCACTTAAAGTTATAACAGTACGATCGCACGAGTTTTTCCTGTGAGCCCAAACGATCTCTCGTAGAATGGTTAGAACCAAAATTTTAAGCCTGCAAGCCCTCGAGATTTTTGCCCGCGAGCCCGCGCATGCATCCGTTAGAAGTCAAGTTGGGCTTTTTCCCTGTCATTTTCAACAGCTTTTCCTTCTCTTCCACCTAGGATTTTCCAAAATCTATATATACAACATATGAGAACAGATTCCTGACCTTTGCTTCACCTAAGAACATCATAATTTTGGGGTTTTAAAGTCAAATTCTTGGGAGATTGAAGCAAAGCAAGAGGTGAGATTGGAAGAACACATGAAAAATTGATACTTGGTGCATGGTCTCCATTATTTTATGTTATTTTCCATGAACATTTTCTTTTATTATTATTATTTTTATTTAACTATATATGATGTGTAACTAAATTCGATGTTGGGATGAACGATGTAGCCTAACTTTATTATTTTAATTCCAAATTTTGTTGTTTTAATGATTCGTTGCATGTATTGATTTATTATTGCATATAATGCTTGAGTTGTGTGAACACCAATTCATGATATAATGAGTTATTTCCATAATTCGAGATGTGAGTTAATAACCTAGATCTAGGTAATAAATTCGGTGATTGGACAAGAGATAGAGATATATTTTTGTTATTATTGCGTTCGTGTGTGAATTCTTATATGCTATGCATCTAGATAAGGAATATTCGGACCCTCTGTAGAGATACATGGTTTAGGTAGAATTGATTTAAACTCAAGAGAGGAATTTCAATATACATTAGCGAACTCAACCGAGTGCATATTTAGGAAATAAAACAAGGAATTGAAGTTAATTTAATTGGCTAGGTGAAATCGAGATTCCCAACTACCTTACAATAATTTTTTTTTTTAAAACAAAACAGTTTCGCAATTTAATTCTTTGATTTATTTTCTTAGTTTTAATTTAAAACACCAAACAAATTCGTCTGTTCAAATAGGGATATGAACTAAAATATTTCAGTACTTAGTAGCAATCTCCATGGTACGATAATTTAGATTCTAAGGTTCACTTTTTTACTTCTCATGACCGGTACACTTGTGGGTATATTTCGCATCACGAAATAATAGTGAACGGTGGGAATGAACAAGATCAAGAAGGATCATTGATTAACAATGAGACTCGTTTTGTAAAACTAATTTGCTCACATTTAAGGAAACAAAGTCTTTCAATGAGTGAAAGTGCTACACATTTATTTCTTTCAATGATGTGAAAGAATTACAAATTGTGCTTATTCCAAATACGTGGGATAAAGTTTGTAAGAAAAGAAAATTATATTGTGTTCATAGTGGAGACAATAATCTTTTACAACAAAACATCAATGAAACAATTGAGATTTTTAATTTTATTACAAAATGTTTCTTTCAATTGAGTTGAAAGATTATACATAAAATTTGAATTTAGTCTAAAATGTAGAGTGACCTTTTTGGCAAAAAGATTCATGTTATAACTTCTGAATTCGTCAAATTATATTGTGATTGTGTTAAATCAAATATCCTCGAGAAAACTTTGACAAGTTTAAAGGATATTAAAATGCAAATAAGTGATTAAGTTGGATTACATAAACAAAATTTATCTATACTTCTAATAGAGAGAAGTATAACTTAATAAATTGGTAGAGTCACTTTATGTATTTGACAATATTGTTGTCAATTGAAGAAGTGATTAAGTGTAATCACTAAAATACATTTAACAGCATGTATTGTAAATTCATTCTTTTTGAGAAAAGAATATTAAATTTAACTTTTTTGTTCCTCAAAATTGGGGGTGGGGGGTAATATGATTAAGTTCTAAAAAAGACTTCAAAAGGTTGTGAGAGGATGAATACAAGCAATGGAAAAGAAAATCATGAAGTGCGATGACAAGAGGTAAGTAGTTATCATGTATTTTTATAATATCTTTCGTGTTTGGGGCATACATGATAAATTTACAATAAAGAATACTATATTATTATACTTTATTCTGACATATAACCCTATAAATGTATTATGAAAAAGTTGTGTGCATACCATTGAAATTGAATTTAGTTATTAAATACTAAATTTAGTAATATTGTTGGTAACAATGTGTTCATTTATTTAATGAAAATCTATTATGTCTTACCAAAAAAATGAAAATGAGTGTATGAAACTTTAACTTTAGTAAGGTTATCAATCATTTAATGTCTTAAATTCTCATTATGATCAGTATGTTACTCTTTATATTATTTAAACTGCATGATATAAGTGTTGAATCATATGAAGTTTCACCTATTTGGACTCTATGAGGAATAAATACATGTTACATTTATTCATAGTATAAATGCTAAATTATTGTATACTAAATAGAATTGGTATATGAGATATTTATATGGCATGGATATTAGGCAAATGATAAATGCTTTCCATGCAACAATAAAGTACTTATCTCTTAAAATATGTGAATTTTTTGTTGATAAATAAAATACTTATGGAAAGTATTTATTATCAATTTGCTTTCAATTACAGAGAGATGTAAATATCTTATTTGAGAATTTTGAACAATTGGAGATATGCTTAACATTCATAAAATACATTTTATGAATTTTTTTGTTCAAAATTTTTTTCATCATCTTATTTCATACTATTGTGCATAATCAAGTTTAGTTATTATTCTTATATAATTTGAGAAAGTATGCGAGTTGATATGATAGAATCAATCTATCTAATTGATATTGATATCAATGATTGATATCATATGTGAAAAACTATTATTACTAATGGAGAGTAATAATATGAAACATATAAGTGAATATGGATTATTATTATTGAACATTATGGTTCACAAGGAAAATCATTCACTTAAATAAAATTGAGGAGTTTGAAATTTGTCCCAAAATGCGGGGGGTAACACTCTAAAGAAATTGTAAATATTATTGTTCTCGTTGAGAAGACAATTAAACCATTGATAAAAAAATTTGTTCATAGAATTAAGATTCTATTTCTTTTATCGAGTAAAGAAATTGTAATATAAAGTTAGATTCTTTCACAGAGTGAAAGAATAATTTTAAGTCTACCTTAAAAGTGTGGGGGTAATACAATTAAATTTTAAAATAAAGTTTAAAGTAATATTAAATATTGTGAAATATTTGAAAATTGTGCTATCAAATAATTGTGAAGCGATCACATATATGTTCAAAAGAAGTCTAGACATGAACACGTAAAATTGAATCAAAGAATGATTCAATAACTTGTGAAAAAGTTGAGCTAGAACTTGACTTTATATCTTATGTAAAATCTTAAGAAAATAATCGAGTAGGATGGAGTGAAATTCTTTTATAAATATTCTCCAATGACGGCAACCATATTTGTCATTACGAAATGAGTAATTCACGAGTTCAAAGGGTAACAAGTCATTCGATAGTTTCAACACTTTATCAAGCGATACCTCAATCCAGATTAAAAGTGTTGGTTATAACGATTGGAGAGTTGAGTTTAAAACTCTTAATGAAGTTCAAAATTACAAGTATCTTTAAATGTAACAAAGATATTGGAAGAACTTCACCTACATGAACTTAGAAATGGTGCCACTTCAAGGAAAGTTTGGAGTTACTTTCTGAAAAAGTTCATTCGAATCAGATGAGCGCAAGGCTATTAACGCCATAAAGATAAAACTTGTGTCAAACAAAAGACTTGAGTGTTGTGCGTGTGACGTTTCCAGTATTGTCACATGGAATAATGGGTTCAAAGCTACGGCAAGCTACGGCTACCCGGAATTTCGATAGTACTTCACGATGTTTACACTAAGATAAGGTTCAAACCGAAGGATACCTTATTTTATACATAACACCGTTATAAAATGAGTTGGTGAAGATATTTGAACAAGTGGGGAATTTAGAAATTTATTATTTCCAAATGGTTGTTCAAATATATATTAAATGAGTAAATCAAATTATGAGATGAAAAAGTGGAAAAAAAAAGGGGTCAAAAGAGTAAAAATCGGAGCGAAAGAACCAAATTGGATGAACCGAACGGACCGAACTAATCAAACTGGACCGGCCAGAAAATTTAACCAAGTGATAGCTTGGTTCAACGATAGCATGGTATAAACGGATTTGAATCCACTAGTACAGAAACGGCTATTCGCGTCGGTTGTAAAGGGATATTCGCGTCGGTTGTAGCAGCGACGCCTATGGAAGCGACGCACAATGTTCAGAGTTTAGGCGTCGGTTGTGAACCGACGCGTAAAACAAAAAAAGGCGTCGGTTGTAGGTGCACAACCGACGCCTCAAACATACCAAAAGGCGTCGGTTGTAGGGGCACAACCGACGCCTAAAATATAACTATGGGCGTCGGTTTTGCCCCTACAACCGACGCGCATAGTACCATCGTGGGCGTCGGTTGTGCCCCTAAAACCGACGCCCATGAGTGCATTCTATTGCATCGGTTTAAGGACAAAACCGACGCCTTTTATTGATCTAACCCCGCCAAACCTCCTATATACTCCTATACACGCGCGCACGCACGCACGCAACTGTATATTATATTTTGTCCGCATTGTACATCCCATCAATAATCAACAATCATCAATCAATATATATATATAGAAATGCATAACAAAATTAAATAACTCAACAAATAGAATTTTAAATTAATTTGTCAACAAATTTGTTCATACATAACATTAAAAATCAAAATTATACACAGTTTTTGACAAAGTATTGAACCCATAAATTTCGAACCTCGTCGATTTCCTCCATTGAGTAAAATTCCTGAAATGCCTAAAAACAATTAAAAAGAATTAATAATTATTATGTTTATAAAATAGAAATCGTATAAATAACTTATACCTTGTCTAGAGAAGTAAGTTGAGAATGAGCCGTGACTATCTCCAACATGTTTCTCATAACATAGTAGCCACACTCATCTCCTCCAGGTTGTTGAGGACACTGAAATTTGAACCTTTAAAATTAATATCTAATGAAAGTGAATATATATATATATATATATAATTCAAAGATTTGTAAAAACTTGGAAAGCTTAGCTAGTTTTCATACCAAGATTTTTTTCCAATTTACATTGGAATGTGTCCTCTGGCCTTCTAATGACCAAAATGCTCGAAAGACCCTAAAATATCGATGGATATCATGAATAAGTTATAGAGATAATAATGAAACGCAAAAATCCTAAAAAAAATTTGACAGAGTCTCCCCTAAAAATTGAACTTATCCAACCTGTAAAGAGACCTATTATTGAAAACTATCCTAACAACTATCATAATCACAACATATACACATCAATTTCACATCAAATTCTCCACGATTATTCTATGAAACTAGCCCAACTTATATATCAACCTTGCACTAAACTAAAAACCATGAAAAATGCAATAATTACTTACATATTCAATGAAGGCTTGATTTCTATGGTACGCTTACAAGATTGAGCTGAATCTATGAAGTACACCTTGTTGGCTTCGCAACATATCACAAGCAACATCCAATGATTCCTACGTATTATGAACATGTAAATACACATTGAAATGTCTAATGGTTCAAATTTTAAGTAAAAATGATCTTACTCCTGGAAGTACGGCGCTAAAATGAATTTCTTAGATCTCAGTGCTGTCATTGCTTCAACCATGTAACTCACAACACTATCTTCTTGTGTTTTTACTCTGATTGACGCAATCTTTGACGGACACATAAATCCAACTGCCTGAACACCGATTTCCTCACACAACCCATGAAGGAACCTAAAAATAATAATCAATGAATAAAATGAAATGAAAATTTAAATGATATATATATATATATATATGCATTAAACAGTCTTACATTATGAATACTTGCAAGATAGATATATTCAGCCATCTCATTGAAAGCAAGTCGGTGATGTCGTCGATTGTAACATAAAGACTTTCATCGTCCTTGTGATGAAGCACAGATGCATCTAAAGGCAATTGGATGTAGTCTGTACAAACAGGCAATGTAAGGATCAGAGTGTGTAGCCGCTTGCAACTATCACCCAGACGTTGTAACGTTGCATCATCAACGAGTGGGAGTCGTCGGGTAGATGATAGATCAAAACTCTGGGTATTTTTACATTTTCCAATTTTTTTTACTTTTTTTGTCAACTCTTCCTACAATTACAGAATTTTTATCATCATAACACGTCTAATATAATTTTAAATGTGAGTAAAATTCGAAAGAAACGTCATGTAAATAAAAATTATTATTACCTCTCCTAAAATCACCAAATTTTTAGGCCATTGACAGAAGCTTCCAATAGCTTCCCCCACCCTATTAAAATATGAAAATGTGTGGGTTGTATGTATTGAAGCTTGTATATACACATTTGATGAAAAATCATGAAAAAGCTTGTATATAGAACATGCATTACATAAAGGGCAATTTTATTGCCACTACATTTTAATTAATACACCACATTTAAAATATGTTTTTAATAAATACACCACAACAAATTTACAATCACAACCTTAACTCAATAAAAACAAATGAAATAATAAATAAAATATCCACATTGTGGTATCTCATCCACAAAATCACCCCACTAAATTCCAAAATTCACTGTTATCAATTTATTGATCTACTATCATCTTCTCTCGGCCAACATAACCTCATCCCCTAACCCCGTGCTCTATCCCAAAAATTTAGATTCCAAGCAAAGCCATGGAGTAATGTTCCAAATTTATAATAGTACACATAAATTTTCATTAAATTTTTACATATTCACTTTCTGATACATTTGTTTTTGAGAATTTCTGCAAGTCATGATTTTCTGCAAGTATTCAATCATTAATGTATTATCATCATTCCCATAGAGTTCTAGAAATCACATGTCAGGTTGGAACAAGAATCATATCAAGAACTCTCTCAAATAAGGAAATTTTTTTGCTAAAACCAGTAAAAAACAAATGCATCCTAATAGATAAAGAAACTCTATATATTAATTAATTTTCTTGTAGCCCATTAGGGTTATTGACCACTCTCAGGAGTCGAATATATGTTCACAACAAAAAAAAACAAAAAAACAAAAAAACAAAAAAAAAACGAAAACTACTTACTGGCCTGTAAGGTGGACGCAGCGAGGGGGGTGGGGGCAGCTATGCAAGAACTGTGGGGGTGGTGGCAGCTGGTGCAAGAATGGCGGCGGCGGCGACTTGGTGGCAAACGGAGACGGGGGCGGGCGGAGGGGAAGAGAGGTGGGTACGGGGTGTGACGAGAAAATAGGGGAGCGGGGGTGGGCTGGCTCGCGGAGGGGAAGAGATGGCGAAGGTGGCGACGGAGTGATGGTAGGGAGGAAGAGGATGGCGCGCGGGTGGAAGATGAAATGTGTGAAAAAATGAGACCTAGCCCGGGGGATTTAAATTCAATTAAAGGCGTCGGTTCTTACGTTGAACCGACGCCTATAATACGCACATAGGCGTCGGTTCTTTAATCAGAACCGACGCCCATACTTGGGCGGTGGCCCCCGCGTCGGTTGTTATAAAACAACCGACGCGTTTATCTAAATCTTATTTACAATTTTGCCACCGTGTTTTTATAGGCGTCGTTTTTTCAAAAAACGACGTGAATAGCTTCTTTTTTTTGGACTATTTTGTACTAGTGACCTGTTTAAGGAAGTGAACATTATGAAATCACTTGGTCTTATAACCATGCAATTGCATGGTTGAAAAAATTGATCGTTGGCAGAATTTCTAGATTTTTGCAAGGCACCTTTTCATCAACCATTTCAAATCTTTTGTGAAAAGTGGTGTTACTTATGAAATGGTGTTTTGGAACTCTATAAATAAAGATAGAACTCATGATGAAAAAGAAGAGAGAAGATCCATAAATTTATAGAGATCATTTCCATCAAAATTCACACTCATTTTTCAATTGTTCATCTTCCATGTGTTCATTATACTTAAAAATACTTGGTTTGTAGGCTTGATTAATCCACTAAAGCATTTTCTATCTAACCCTTTAGCATCTCAATCAGTGAGTGAGCAAATGTACTTTTAGGACAATATTTAATCATGTGTTCAAACATCTCATTTGATTCTATTATTCGGTGTTCTTATATTCATTTCCAAGTTTTCAAGTGGATGTTTGATAAGTATATTTTATACACTTATTTATATGTCAAAATTATGATATTATTTTGTTTTTCTTGAATAAATTCTACTCAATTTTTATTATTTTTCATTATTTCAGGTTTTCTCTCAAAATCTAGAAAAATGAGAAATTGGAGCAAAAACTCAATTTTGGATGCAGTTGGAGATAAAATGAAGTCAAGGACCAACTTTAATTATTTGAAAAAATGAGGCTCAAGAATAAAACGTATCAAAGTTTAATTGGATTTTTAAAAACCAAATTTAACAAAGACTCCTTTGACAACAAGAAGAGGGACTCAGGCTGTGTAGTGGATAAAAACGGCGGCTAGGTGAGGAGTTAAAAGCAGCCGGGTGGAGAATTAATTGGAAAGAATTGAGGTTACTTATTAGTGGTGCAGCTTTGGAGATACACACAAGAAAAGGTCATATTTTTGGTTTGGCAGATTGATATTGGGGTGCAATTAAAGGGAGTTAATTTAATAGATGCTCACCCATCTTTGTTCTATATTCTACTTGCTCACTAAACTATTACATATTGCTCATTGCACACTCATCTTTTAACAATCATTTCCCATCCATCACTCATCCTATTTCCATCCATTTTCTCTAACAAAATATGTGAGCTAGCAAACAGAACTACAGTTGGCTCATAACACTGTTCAAGAAATAACATTTGACTGTTTAACAAAATAAATCAATATAAAAAAGGCCAATTGGATAAAATTGAAGGGATAATTTAACGTAAATGTTATTGAGGCTGACTTCCAAATTCAAACATCTAAGAACCCTAATCTTTTTCAAGCTTTCGTAAAAACTCCATCACATCCTTAAAGAAATCATACATATGCCCTGATTTTGAGTGGGAAGGAGATCCATAGGTTGTGATTATGGGAGATAATGTCATTATTCAAGAAACATTGTTGGAGACAAGAGAAGAGGGACCACAAGAAGGTAATAATTTATTCTCGTTTGGGACCACAAGAAGCTACCAGTGAAGTTTCTTATTTTTTTTTATTTTTTATGGACATATCAGTTTTCCCCTTATTTTAACTGTACTAGCACATTTACATTAGAAAATACTAGAAACCAATCTGAAACCTGAAGTTTGTGGGACCATAAATTATTTCATTGGGACCATTTTCATGCATTTATTGTATTACTATGAGTGTTTGAAAAGAAGCCTAACTCTAATATTCTTCATTCAGATATAGTTGTTGATGATGAGGAGGAATACATTCCGCCTGAATGCAACTTGATTGATTCAGATAATGAGGTTGATAATGATGGTTTCTTGTATGACATGAATGCACCTGAACGTGTTGCAGTGGACGAATGAAACATCAAAAAATCGCACACATACTACCCATTTATTGCGGCATATGGTGGCCAATCCAAAGCTTCTAAAGATAGCCATGAATACAGGGAGCAACTGCAACCGCCTTGAATAGTCTCCCACGCCGCCAACATCCTTCTCAAGTCCCTTTGCACAACCATTCAGCTCCACTCTTCAATGTTCATTGATGAAACTGTGAACCTCTCACTCATTATTCCGGCTGTGATTGTGAGCTATTAAGGGTCTTACATGTTTGTAAAATGCTTATGATTTTGGGGCACAGGTTAATCGAATTAGGGAAGAGATCAAATCACTGCCAGTTAGGGTTCGAAGGTGCGAAGAAGGCAGGTTTTAATTTGGGTGAGAGAAATCGTGTTCATTTACACGGTTTGAGACTTTGATCTGCTATTACGTGGAAACGTTTTTGTCATGTGTATTATCTAACAGAAATAATATGCCAAGACTCCATTAGCCACGTGCCAAACTCTGTCAAAAAAATTGGATGAAAGTTAGTTGGGTGATGGATGAGAAATGATTGTTAAAAGATGAGTGAGCAACGAGCAATATATGATAGTTTAGTGAGCAAATAGAAATATAGTATAAAGATGAGTGAGCATCCATTAAATTAACTCAATTAAAGGAGGCTGCTGGTGCAATTAAAGTCATATTTGTCATTATTTCAGGTTTTCTCTCAAAATCTAGAAAAATAAAAAGTGGACGGCTAGGGAGTAATACACACAGAGACGGCTGGTTTGATTAGCATTGCAGGGAGTTTAATTGGGGAGACTTGGCTGGTTTAAGAGTGGATTGGCACTTGGCAGATTGTAGTTGCACGGCTGATATCAAAGAGAAAAGTCAGAATTATAATTCAAGAGGTGGTCGCTGTGGTGATTCTTGGAAAAAGGAGAAGATTTAGGTGGCGTTCTGTTTGTATTTTATTTTGTATTTTTATTTTTGAAAATGTTTTGTATTTTGTGTTTTCATTTTTATTTTCAAATTTGCTGAAAACGCGTTTGGTTTGTCATTTCTGAAAACAGTTTTTGAAAATGAAAAGCTGGAAAACACGTTCTGTTTGAAATTTTGCAGAACACTATTTAAACTATTTTTAATTAATTTGCTTGCAGAATACTACTAACTCCAACTCAAATTTCCTTTCACAATACACTAAAAATATGGTTACATGCAACACACTAATGTGAGCATTAAGAGTCTATATTAACACAGCTTGGTCAGGTTCGGGACTTGAGAAAGCTCTATTTCTATTAAAATTCAGAAAATGCAAGTTCTTTCAAAACCACCAGAGTCCATTTATCATTGCATTTTTTGAAATATAACAACAAGAATTCTCATTTAATTTTTTTTTGTAATGTTGATATTGAATTCAATAAAACTTTATTTAAACTAAGTTCCAAGTTAGGATAATTCTAAAAAAAAAAAAAAAAAAAAAAAAAATTCTTTATTTAGGCTTAGTTCCAAGCGAGGATAATTCTAAAAAAAAATAATAAAAAAATAAAAAAAATAAAAACTTTATATTAAGCTTAGTTCTAAGTTAAGATAATTCTATAAAAAAAAAAAAAAAAAAAAAAAAAATTTCCCAAAACGCCGCGTTTTGGACATTTTTTGTCTAAATACACACAAAACGCCCAAAACGATGTTTCGGGCGTTTTCCGTTTTGTGTACAAATTTTTTTTTTATTTTCCAAAATGCGTTTTCGAAAATGGTAAAGAGAACGCGTTTTTAGCGTTTTCGAAAATAAAAACAGAAAACGACCTCAAAACAGCAAAGAGAACAGGTAAATTCCTCAATTCTTCAAAATCCGAATTTTACTTTAATTATTTATTATTTTTTCTTCCAAGAGCATGTTAACTAAATTTAATATTGGAATTGATGATGTAGATTTAATATTTCTAGTTTTAATTTCAACTCTCAAGTTCGGGATTTTATTGTTTGAATAATGCTATGTAGGTTGAGATAAATAACATTATTATTATTGTTTTCATGTATTGATTTTACTATGTTTTTAATGTTTGAATTAACTGGTCATTAATTTATGATTTAAGGGATGTTTTCATAATTCGAGAGATGAGTTAACAATTAGATCATGTAATAAAATTTGGTAATTTCAATAAAAAGATAGAGATATAAATTTGTGGTCATTTGTGATCACTTATGAATTCTTAAGTAATTTAATGCATTTAGCTAAGGAGAACTCTGACTCGCTGTGGAGATACACAGTTGATTTAGTTAAGTATGCCTAATTTGAACTCGAGAGAGTTAATTAGATACATGTGTGAATTTGCTCAAATATTATTTTAGAAAACAGCATGAGATGCGAAATTAAACTATAATATTATTTCGAAATCATTAGTCTCAATAGTTCTTTATTGCTTAGAAGACTCTTCGCTCAATTTCTATTTTTATAGTTTAATTAAGTTGCTTTTAGTTTAATTTTATATTTCTTATTTATTGTCTTTTTGGAATCGTTTGCAATTTTATTTTCTTAGTTAATTTTTGCTTTAATCTAGGTATTATTTTGAATCAAAGTAAATCGATAGCAAATAAATAGTCTTCGTGGGATCGACAATTCAGACTCGAAATTTCACTCTATTACTTGTTAACGATATTGTGCACTTGCGATTTTCACACCAACAATATTTAAAAGTGATTTGGTTCGTGATTCTTCATGTAAAACTCAATAACTTCGTCTCCAACCTTTCGACGTAAATAATTTTCTAACAAAATAGACAGAGAATGACAGGAAAAATGGTACTGAAACGTGTATTTTTTTAGAACATTTATTTATAGCTGGCTTAGCAGCCCCGTATACTAGCTAAGTTTCCACATTTAAACCGTGGCAATGCCCTCTAACCAAGGAAATGCATTTGCACTTTATAAATGGAGATATTCAATGCCCTCAGATTATGAAAGTTAATAAGCCTTCTTTTCCCTTACATTATCTATATAAAAAAATTGGCTTTTCCACGGCATTGTCTTCCACCTTAGCTTTTGATGTGAGACGGTGTAAGCTTGAACTGGTGGTGTCAACAAAGCCTAGTTAAGCTCGAACTTTTTTCGAACCGAGAATAAACTTTTTCGAGCCGAGTCGAGCATAGATCCCAAACTTTTAAATTTTATTTTCGTCAAGACAACGACTGAAAATGAGACCAAACTTACTAACTAATTGAAATTGATTGACTTCATTTCATTGAATTGAAGATGATTTTGTTTAAAGCTCGAATTTGAATTAAGGTAAAACAAGATATATGTCACATACATAGGTTTAACATATTTACTTTTTCAAAACTATTGTCAATTAAACGATACTTTTTATGTATTACTACATCAAATACTGCTTGCAATTTTTATAAATAATTGAAGTCAATACTTGAATCCAAAAAAAAAAAAAAATAACAACTCTGAAAAAGTAATGAATCACTCAAAAGCATGCATGTCAGCTTTCTTAGCTGCTAAAGTAATAAATTATATATAATAATAAAAAAATATCATCATTCCCAATGTCTCTTAAAAATCACTAAACATGAATATGTAGATTGTGATATTTTATCTTAAAATATAGACAAATTTGGAAGAAGTTAATAATAAATAAAAAAATGATATCACATTTACATGACATATTAGTAAAATATTTGGTGGCCAATATTTATTAGTAACGTCATTTTATTTATAAAACATGACCATTACATGCATAAATAAATGTGAATTTTTTTTAATTATAAAATGTTATAATCAAAATAAAATTAATTGAAGAATAAATAGGAAATTATAAATTATTTTCGAGTATTATGATCTAAAATATTTCTCCATTTAATTATTTTAGAAGTAGTATAGTATAGATCAATGAAATTTGAAGAGACAACGACCATCATTAAATTAGAAAATTTATTTTTAATTATAAAATGCTATAATTAAAATAAAATAAAATTAATTGAAGGAAAATAAGAAATTATAAATTATTTTCGAGAGTATTATGATTCAAAATATTTCTTCATTCAAGTTATTTTAATAGTATTGATATAAATATAGATCAATGAAATTTGAAGAGACAACGTCCATCATTAAATTAAAAAATATAACATTAATTATAATATACAATAATTAAACTAAAATTAATTGAAATGACAAATAAGAAATTTTAAATTATTGTTGAGGATATTATCGGTCAAAAAAAATTCTCCCTTTAAGGTACTTCTAGAATTTGTATAGATATAGATAAAATTCAACTTCAATGGTACTTGAGTATCTAACTTTAATTTTTGCTCTTATTTCTTTAATGACGTGAAACATTAAATTAAAATCAAAATATCGTTAAATTTTGTGTCATGAATCTTCTGAATCATGATGATAAACCTGGAAAATGCCGGAAAATAGGAAAGTGACTAATGCGTGTATTTTTTAGAACATTTTACTTTTTATAAATAGCCCCATGAGTCCATGTCAACCACAAGTGGCAATATCTATTTCTAAAATACTTAGATTGAAGCCGGCCAACACGTTTCTTACGTTTTCATTTTTTAGATCGCTTAGTGCCTATTTGTTTTTGATTACAAATTAGAGTTTTATCAAAGTCAAAATCAACAATTAATCATAATCATAATTACATATTTCATAAATTTCATGTCGGATTATTGGCTTAGAACCAAATAAACAAGCCCTTAGAAATGTTATCTTGTTTAACATAAACTTGTGTGGCATTTCGAGGATTACTTAAAGTAATCAGGGGCAAAAATAAAAAAAATGGGCTTACGACCGTTAAAACCAATTGGGAACTAATTTTTTAGTAGTTGCATAAATTTGTCAAATGTTTTTACAAATTGATTTGGACTTGGGTATTTTTTACAAAAGGTGGTCAAGTTTTATAAAGGTGCAACAAGTTTTTAAAAGGGGGTAGTGTATTTTCTCTAGAAAGGTTTCTAGTTTTCTCTCTTCAAAAATAGAACTTGGGGTTTTTTCTTCAAGATAGTCAAGGAAAAGTTTATCTTCTTTATTGAATTGAGAGTGCATGATTTTGATTTCCCAATGGTATGGTTGTGAACTTACATTTCGGTATCGAATTCATTATTTTGGCGTTCTTGGAGAATAGTTCTTGGTGTTCTTGATTTTGTAAATCAAGGTAAAGATCCTACATTTCACAACTTTTTAACCATACATCTTCTCAATTTTTATCAATATCTGCTAAAAATCTTATTTTTAATCTCAATGAAACTGGGGATCAATAGCCTCTCACAAGGCATCCTCATGTATTAACTTCCACATTTAAACCGTGACAATGCCTCTCTACCAAAGAAAATGTATTTTGACACTATAAATTGATATTCAATGCCCTCAAATTATCAAAGCTAATAAGGCTTTTTTTTCCCTTGCATTCTCTAAATAAATATTAGGATTTGCCATGGCATTTTCTTCCACCTTCGCTTTTTCAGTTAAACGGTGTAAGCCTGAACTAGTGGTGCCAGCAAAGCCTACACCACATGAAATAAAGAAGCTCTCAGATATAGATGATCAAGAAGGTTTTCGGTTTCATGTTCCGATTCTATATTTCTATAAAAACAATCCTTCAATGAAAGGGAAAGACCCAGTTGAAGCCATTCGAGAAGGACTTGCTAAAACACTGGTTTATTACTATCCCTTTGCTGGGAGGATTGTAGAAGGAGACAATAGAAAACTTATGGTCGATTGCAATGGTGAAGGCGTGTTGTTCGTAGAGGCTGGTGCAAATATCATGCTTGAGCAGCTCGGGGATAACATATTACCGCCGTGTCCGTTTATGGAAGAGTTTCTGCACGATGTACCTGGTTCCGGTGGGATCATTGGCTGCCCTCTTTTGTTGATTCAAGTAAGAACATATTCAACTAAAAGTTGTTAATTAATAATTCAATCACGAATTTTCCCTTTGATTTCAAATTTTTCTCATTATTGTTCTAATTGAAAAAGTAATCCCCAAAATTTAATTACGGTTACAGTTGAGTTGAGAACTTCCAGAGTAATTTCAGTTGAGTTTAGCTTTACAGGTTAACAGAGAAACGTTGGAAAATTACACTGTTTGATTGATTTAATTTTCTAGATGAAAAAAATGGAAAATTTTTCAAATTTTATTTTTAATTGATATTATTTTCCATAAAAAATAAAGTAAATTTTTTCTATTTTAATAAAAAATTTCCTTTTTAACACATTTATATTTCTGAAGCGAGTGCTCACTGCTCAGAAATAGGATTTGAAATTTAGAGATGGTTTAAGATATTTCGATAATTGTGTTTTGAATTGACTAATTTAGTAATTTACTTTATTGTATAATAACATTGGTAGGGTTGGAATTGAAACGGGCGAGAATAAAGAAGTGTGCTGCATTTATTTTAAGATTGGACATCTGCCTTTGTTTTTTATTTTTATTTTCTTTTAAAGCTTGACTAGCTATGACAATGAAGTGGATCGGTGCCAATCCAAATCCGCTCCGTGATATTTCGGATCGGATCGGGTCAAACACTAAAAAACTCGGATCGGATCAAATCTAAACAAATATTAAGAAATTTTCGCTATCTATTTTCGTTAACGACAAACAGGTCAATACATAATTCATAAAACAACTAAGATAATATCTAATTTATATAACAAAATAATACATGTATAGATAATTAGATATTTTATGCCAAATTCAATAAAAAAATTCTATATTCTTTATTTAACAATTAAAATTTTTATAATTTTTTTTTAGTTTTTTAAAAAATAAATTGGATCACTGATTGGATCACCTCGGAAGTTTTTCAAATATGATCGGATCGACTGATCGGGTCGATTTTTTTGCCATCTCTAAGCGTGACGGGTTGGTGGTTTGAAATCGCAATTTTGATAATTGAAATATAAATTAAGGCGTATAAAGTTGTTTGCATTTTTTTCAAATCAAACTATTTGTTGATGTTTGATTTAATTTGATGGTTTGAGGTTTATTACTTTATTTATTCACCCCTACCCGAAAGTACTAGAAATATTTTCGTCCGTCCGTGGGCATACTATCAAACAGGTATGTGAATATATTACTTATTCACGTACGTACTGAATCCACTTTTTTCTTCAAACACCTAGCTTTTATATTTTTCATGAAATAGGTAACAATATGGTTTCAGCTGAGAGAATTTGCTTGCTTTTAATGCCTTACAATAAATAATTGAAATTTATGTTTTACAAACTTATGAGTGATGTTAAGTAACTTATAATACTTGTTATTGAAATGAATTATTCATATTAATCCTAAATGTAGGTAACCAGATTCATCTGTGGTGGATTTGCTTTGGGAATCCGGCTTAACCACACTATGGCAGATGCTTATGGGATAATGCAATTTGTAAATGCTATTTCTGAACTAGTGAAAGGTGCATCTGCACCTTCAATTCCACCTGTATGGAAAAGAGAACAATATTTGAATGCAAGATCTCCCCCAAGAATTACATGCATACACAATGAATATGAACAAGTACAACAATCCACGGACATTATGGATTCGGACAAGCTAATTAGAACAGCTATTTTCTTTAGTCCTAAGGATATACAAGCACTTTACAATCATCTATCCTTATCGGGAAGTTTTCGTCAGTGTTCAAGATTTGATCTAATAATAGCGTGCTTATGGAAATGTCGTACAAATGCGCTGAATATACCTACTGGATACTATGGCAATGCTTTCATTTATCCAGCAGCAGTATCCACTGTCAAAATTTTATGCACTGCTCCATTATCATACGCAATTCATTTAATTCAAAAGGTAAAGGCTCAAGTGAGTGAAGAGTACTTTAAATCAGTGGCAGATCTTATGGTGATCAAGAAACGACCCAAATACACGACGAGTTGGAATTTTATTGTTTCAGACATAACACGTCTAGGTGTTGAAAATATTGATTTTGGATGGGGCAATGCAGTTTACGGTGGAGTTCCCGAGGCCACTTCAAATTTTAGTTTTTGTACAAATTTCAAGAACAGTGTGGGAGAAGATGGAGTTGTGGTCACCATATGCTTGCCACCATTGGCTGTGGAAAAATTTAAATATGAGCTAAAAATGATGACTTGTGAACCACATTGCAGAATGTAATTTTCATTAGAAGTTTGAAATATATTATTCACATATTTAAAAATAAATAACCTTGTTAAGGAGAACGAGTTCACTAATTTGGTTATGTTTGTTGTGATGTTCAAGTCAAAATTGAATAATTTAGCAATTTTTTTTTTTTTTTTTTGAATAATTTTTTTGTTAAGGAGAACGAGTTCAGTAATTTGGTTATGTTTGCAGTGATGTTCAAGTCAGAATTGAATAATTTAGTAATTTTTTATTTATTTATACAATTCACACTTAAATTAGAATTTCCAAATGAAGTTTCTTCTTATTTTCCTTGAAAAATACTACAACATGGTGGGTGAGGTCGCTCATTATGAGGCCGGCCCCACACACATTCATGTGAGGGGGGTGGCACATTTGATGACACCCTCTATGTTCAAATATCATTATTCTTTATACATACCAAGATGATATGGAACCAACAAAACATTTATTGACTAGATTCAAATTGTGGAACTCTTTAAGACCTTGACTATTTTCAAATACACGAATGGAATGCTATGAGATACTTGACTAAATTCAAATACATGAATTATTCTAAAAAAAATGATGGCCAAATTCAATGTATGCCAACAATGCCTCCTGTAAAACGTATTTGCGTTTGACTCCGAAAACTAGAACATTTCTTGAAAAATGTGTCTTAAAGAGCATTTTTCTTGATTTTCATGCTTTCGATTTCATGTTTAACAACATAATTTGACACTATGGTTGATTCTTTGAACATGAAGCAATTGTAACACTTGAAAGATTGAAAACATAACCCGAAGTGATTCGTGAATCATCAATACTTCCTCTTAACTCAGTATAAGTATGACCAATAAGTTCGATAGGAACATGCGAGCAAGATTTATCCTTGAACCTACTTATAAAACTCACCGATAACATAATATCAGGTCTAGTGGATGTGAGATACATCAAATTTTCAATTAAACTTCGAAACGTAGACGGAATATTCACAATCTTTCCTTAACTTTTGGTACTTAACTTCAAACATGTAATAATGGGCTTTGAATACTTGATCTTGAGTTTTTATTTTTTTCATTTGCATAATAATCCGTTTTAATTACTTTGATTCCTTTTTTTTTTTTTTTTTATCCCATATGGAAACTAGTAGAGTTTTAGGTAGTTTTCTTTCATAAATATGTTATTTTCTTTAATGTAAACATTAGTTTTGATGATATTATAAAGTGTTTATTAATTATAGGTGAGAATTATCTTTTTCATTGTTTTTAATTGAACTTTCATAGAATTTATCAAGGATTCAACATAGAACTTATCAAAGAATCAGACACCCTTTGTGGTGTTCGACAATCTTAGTTCTTGTCTTCGCATCACAATAGGTTTCAGATTTCTATATCTTATATTCTTATGTCGTTAGGCTTGATTTAAGATCATATCATCTTTCCAATTTGAAATTAGAACTTTCCAAGCGTTTATTCTTAATTCCGCGCATTCTTCGTGATTTCCACAAGAAATCATATCATCTAGTATCAAGCTTCATACTTAAAGCCTGTTTGGTAATATGATTTTTAGAATTTTTTTGGTTTTTTTTATGAATGTGTGGTTTTAAAATGTTTGAAAAGTCAAAAATTGAAGGCTTGAATGAAAAATAAATGGCTGAGATTGAATTTTAAAAGTTGAGTTGAAAATTTTCACTTTAGCAAACAAGCTCTTAATGTTACTTTGACCACCCAATTTGATTTTTTTTAACCATGGTCACTCAACTTTATATGACTGCATTATATCAATGATCACTTTACTTTATAATTTATATCAAGTTGGGTGGTCATTATAAAATAAAGTTAAATTGAGTGGCCAAATTAAGTGACTCTGCGTATGAAAAGGATGAAGCCTTCATGTTTAATTCACCTCTTAAACTAATAACTTATTTTAAATTATATTTATTGACATTTTCTATTATCCTAAAGTTTATTAATTTATTAAATTTAATTAAATTACTAAATATTTTCTGTTTAGTAATTTATTCAGTTTAATTAAGTTACTAGAATACTTTATTTAGACTTGAATTTTTATTTATCTCCTATTCTTATGATATTGATTATAAACTTGGAGATAAATTATAAATTTTCTATATTTATTACTTATTATTTATGATAAGATTTTGTACTTGTAATAATGTTTTAGAATCCAAGTTTGTTTCTATCACTTTGTTGGTAAGTGATTCAATTGTGATTCAATTTAGGTAAGACTGTTAATTAAATTATTATCCCACTTTATCTCTATTGATTTGTAATTATATTTGATATTGTAGGAAATGGAGATTTTGCACAACTAGAAAACTCTTGGTATGCATAAATAGTCTCAAATGGGATGTTTTTCCCCTAAGCCTTGGAAGCCAAAAATTTGTGAAAGAACAATAATAATACACGGCTTCCCTTTTGGCGACTTCTCTATAGCTTGAACATTATAAAAATTTAGAGTTTATACATTCATGCAAAAGCCAATCTTCAAAAGACAAATCTAAAAAGATCTCCGGGAGGAGTCACAATCACTAGAGTAAGAGAAGACCTTCATGCAACAAAGATCAAATGGGATTTTGGATCAAGATTGAACCGGAGATCAGATTTGCTGAAGTCGTGTGTTGTGTCAAGGGAAGTTGCTGAAGAGTGGTGGGACGTCAACTCAAGTTACACGCCATCGATGAATTAGAGAGTGGTGCATTTAATTATATGGGTGTTTGATAAATTTATGCGTAAATTTGTCATGTAGTTTCATTGAACTCTGTAATATCCTTTTTTTACTATTGATTGATTTTTGACCTCAGAATGCGGGCACGTGGTTTTCCCTGAAAGAGTTTCCTCACGTTAAACTCAAATATCATGTTCTGATTACTTTACAATTCTTCATCCCTTATATTTTTATTCATGATTTATTATCCAGATGAATATGTAATAACTAAATTCATCTGATTTTGAGTTAAACAAGACTTCATATGTTTGTGTTTATACTTTATTGTCTAGACAAATATGTAATAGTTAGATTCATCTAATTACTAACAGAATAAAAAAACATTAAAGTTTAATCTGTCGGGTTGTATTTTTTATCTAAACTAGTTTTACACCCGTGTGATGCACGGACATATTCCATTGGCAAGGATTAAATTATAGAAAATTATTTTTTTGAAAAAAAAAAAAAGAAGCAAAAATTATGAAAACTCAGTGTCAATTTCAATAATAAACCATTCCCTACAATAGAAGTAACAAACCAATATATGCCAAATAGGGTAAAATGCACAAAAAAAAGGCAAAACTTAATCATGTCCAATTCGAACAAACAAACAGTTCCTCAATAAAGTAGTAGACTTAAAGGACATTCTTCAAAAGAGATGGAAATCTAAACTGGCATTTGATTCCTACCATAACAACATAGCCCTCAAAGCTCAGGCAGCCTCATCATCCTCCACCACATGGACAACCTTGATAGTTGGCTTAGCCAAAAGATCAATGTACTCTTGAAAATTGGATTTAGAAAAGCGAGTCTCCTTCCAAAGGAAACCTTAAGTCTTCAGAAGACAATCAAAAGTTGCCTCCAAAGAAAAAGAAAATATATTTTATGGGTGTGTTTAGTTACAAACATTTTCCATGGAAAATATTAAATCATTCCAAATATTTTCTTTTGATTGGAACATTTTCCATGACAAATATTTTCCATGTGCAAGTGCCTAAAGCACATTTTAGGCAATTTTCCAACCAAATATTTGCTCAACATAAAATATACATGGAAAACAATTCAATCAAACATACACTTTGTCAAAGAAAATTACTTTATGAGGTAAACATAACAGAGAAACGTCACTCCAAAACTTTTATGAACAACTAACAACAAAAGCAAAATCTGCTTAAATGATATCTCTGTGCTTTCAAAAAATAATAAGTGTATTGCTCATTACTAAGGAAACCGGATTATAAAAGAAATAGGGATCATAAAATGCCTATCCAGTAAGTAGTAACCTTCAACAGTGAAATAAAACAAACTACACATTGGTAATGCTCTCTAAATGTTTGATTATTGTCAGTTCAGCAGAAAAACAGATTCCATGAAATAAGAAGAGAAATAAGTTTCTACAAAAGCTTCTAAAGCCACACTAATTGTCACAGAGACTCTTGTTCAAAACCATTGCAGTGAGTCTCATTAACCAAATATTTTTGCAATTTGTTGTATACTAATGACTCGTTCAGAGTTTGTTTGCTCCCATTCTCTTTTTTTTTTTTTTAACTGTTTCCTCAAATTCATTTTCAACAACAAATTTCTATGGGACTCACCATTTTTCACACATTTCAATCTCTTTTCAACCCCACAATCTCCCTCGAAATTCCCGAAAATTCTGAAAGAACTACCTACATCAAACACACAAAACAAGCACTAAATATTATCAAAAAGAGGCAGAAGCTTAATACTTCACAACTATTTGTTTTCTTAACTATATGATCTCCTTTTACACTATTATTTACAAATCATGCTATTGGGATCCGTGTAATACTTCTTCTAGTTATTCTTCTATCTTCTCCATTATTTTTACAGATTTAATTAGATATGTGGATTTGATCACGTTTCAGGATTAAACCACATAGCTGCCCAAGCAAATTCTACATCCATTTTAAGTTCATCTAAAATTTAAATTTAAATTTGTTTAATAGGAGGTATATTTCTGGAGGAGCTATTTCTGGAGGAGCTCTCCCTTTTTCTACCAACAGTAGGATTAGAAAGATTTCACATCCTACTTTGATGAAAGAAATCAAAACTTAACATTTTTAATGTCCATATTTCTCCAGGAAAAAAATCTGAAGGAAAAATGTAATTGGTAGCAAATGTTCTGATAAAACTAATAATCTCCTGAAGATACATTAGAGTACCTTTCCTAGGTATACATTAACTAAATATTAATTTTTAATTTAGGAAACAAAGAACAGGGAATCCATATAATTCAATTTCTTCTATTAGGCAAAAGTCAATAAAATGCAATAAAGTTACGACCTCTCAATAAACCTACAATTAAAAAGCAATTTCATTCCTCTCTCTATATATAAAATAAACAAAAAAACCTTGATTTCAATTCATTTAATCCTATAAAGAACTGATTAGTGGGTTTTATTCTTTTAACGTATTTGAATGACAAGAGACAAATTAATTAGGAAATAATAATAATAATAATAATAATAATAATAACAACGGAAAATAAAAGTACATACTTTAGAGGGAGGAAATTGTTCTTGGAAAGGCGAGGTTGAATATCACAGGCTTGTTTCTTACATGGCTCTTTGCTATGCTGCACCATTTCTTAAACACTCAAAACCTCTGTTCTTTTGCTTCCAGAATTTTAGTGAAAGATTGTCGATCAATGAAAATAAATGGGAAGCAAATTTCTTAAAGCTTCGGAGCTGTTGAGAACTGATATGGCAGTTACCACTTGGAAATAGATAGAAATCGTGTGCTGCAACTTTTTGAAAAGGCGGTTGTTTATTTGAGGTAACTGCTATGCACTTTTCTTGGTTGTGACAAAAAACGTGTGCCAGAATGGGTTAAAAAATTCAAATTCAAATATATATCGAATCAGAATCTGTTTCCAATTCATTCAATTGCAATTGAAGATTCCCAGAATCTCTTGTGCTTTTATTAATATATAGATTAGACATCAACAAACTTTTATAAACAATTGAAGAAACATGATGAAATAGGTTCAGATTGTATATTACAGGTGAACTTTACCCATTCAATAAGTTTTGCAAGCTACTCCAAGTAAAATCACTGTCATCTAGACGCAGCTATAAGAAAAGCTGGTGGTATTTCCTTGCGTGGAATTTTGAACAGAGAAACTGTGACAAGCCTCTTGACTGATGCACCATACTCAACTTCGACTTAATGTTGTAGTCATTGAACTACTTATCTAGCCTCCGTTCGGAAACTATTATAACAAGTAATAATTGGTGTTATTTGTATTTTCTATATAGAATTTGTGATTAAAAATTGGAGAGAGAAAATATGTATGGTTAAAAAGTTGTGTTGAAACTTGTGTTTATTGCCGAACACACTTAGTTTCAGCAAATTGAGTTTCGATATCAGAGGCATCAGTATCATGGGACAAGCGTGATCTTCCCATCAACACTGTTCAACTGGCGAATAAGGGAGTGTCTCACACGATCCAGCACTGGACTATCTGAAATCCGGGGAATTCTAGCTTCAATGAAGTGTGAAATTGCTACAGGTGAATTGGGATTGCTCAAAACGTCTTCTGCTTTTTCCTTCTGCTTGGCTACCCACTTCAGAGTACCAGAACTCAGTATCAACCATTGAGTCGAGCATTTCCTGTCAGTTCAATACATAACAAGCAAAGTTAGGCGATCAAAGAAAAAATGAAACTGAAAGGTCTAGTTTTGTGAGTGGAGAGACCACCTACAAGAAGTATGCAATCCAACTTCTGCAATGCTGGAAGATTCATATGAATGTCTGATCGAGCTTTCAGGGTCATTATCTGCACAAACAAGAAAAGAAACTCGAGTTAGATCACACTTAAAAGTCACCTTTCTTGAAAGTAATGTGAAAAATCATGTTTATAAGTATATCAGAAAAAAAATTTGCTCAAGTAGCCTGGTAGAATTTGTTCTATGAAGCAAATCATACCTCCATTGTCCAGCCATTGACCCCATTTTGCTTTGCAGGAACTAATTCGACCAAAAAACTAGTTGGGGATAGAAACCAATTCATTTCTCTTTGCCACTTGCACTTTCTTTCCACGGGCAGAGGTTCCTACTTCCATAACTCACCAAAATCAGATGCTGCAAATCCAGTTGTAGAATATTTAAGTTCGGAGATCAGCAAAATGTAGAAATTTCAAAACAAGCATAAAAGATGACTCTGTCAGGAACTATACCTCCAAGATTCATTATGGCATTGGATAATGCCAATGCAGCTGAAACTGCCACCTGTAATATCCTCTCCGAGCAAACTTTTCTTTCATTATTTCAACATCTGAATTCTGACTCAGTTTTTCACTTTTATAGTAGCGTTGTGGGCTTATAGAAAAGTCCCATTTGTCTGCGCCTCGATCGTCCTTTTTGGTTATCGTCCAGTGAGAAGAGAATGATCGAAAAGCATTATTGCTGGATGAGCAGCTTGAGTCATCTTCATCCAAGGAATCCGTGATATGTCCGTCTCCTCTGCTAGTGCTACTAGCAACGTCGAAAGAGTAACTGTTGAGAATACAGCTCTCAAGGCCATTATATGTCACTATTCCTGTAAGTTTCAGTTTTAATTTAATTTTTTCATACAAGTGAGATAACTTTAATACTAATATTCAAATAAGGAAACACTCTGGTGACAGGGCATTTTGTGTATATATATTTGTTAAAATTTTGATCCGATGTGTACTATCAAATTGGTTCAACACATGACATACTCAGAACACCAGCTGCTAAATAAATCAAATCAGAATTAAGTAAAAAGATTCAGCTGATAAACCTTATCATGGAAACCCGCAACACGTGAACCGTTCTTGAGCATGTTTCGCAAAGATTTTAAAGCTTATAAGCTAGTCAAACATCATTCTTAACCACACGTCTTAGGAACAACAAGTTTCATCTACTTCTAAACCGTAAATTCTTTTGGACACGCTAATAAGCACTTAGAAGCTTAACTAAGTAGCAACTAGACTTGAACTTAAGATTGATACCATTTTAATCACAAAAAGCATGTTTGGTCTTCCTCTGATACCATCATCTAAAACATTAAACCATTATAGAGAGGATGGATATATTTATTTAAATTATTTCTTCAACAATTCTGATAAAGGATTATAGAACTCGAAAGACTCTTCAACGGTGACGTCATATTCAATCTTTAATCTCAATAGTCAAATGACATGAATGTTAGTTCTAGGACAGTGTGAAACAAATATGATTCAATAAATAGAGTTATCCTGCATGGCAAAAGCTCACGTGATATCATATGGAAGCCACCATTAAAAACAGAATATTTTCGTGTTCCCATTTGGAATTTTCCATTTATAACTCATATTTGCACATTTATGGCTAGTTTGGTACGTGGGAATGAATAATACTCGTTAGTTTTTATCCAGTATTGTGTACGAAACATGTATTTAAAGAATTTCAAATTCTCATACATAAAATAGTGTTGTAGGTGAGCCATGTCATGTGGTAGGTAATTGGGTGCATCACCCAAGTATAAGAAAGCCCTTCCACACTGGCTCCTTGGAGGCATAACCTGGATTTACCTTCCCGAACCAAGGGCCTTGAGCGTGGTCGGTTCGGGCCCTAGAGTGTGGGCTACACCTTTTTTTTTTTTTGTTAATACTTCCAAGACTTTTTTACTCAATTATGACCCACACCCATAACGGAAATTAAGCAAATCTGACTGCTTAAATTAAGCAAAAATATATATTCAAACACGTGTGTATATATAGAGAGAGAGAGAATGAAGGAGCTTACTCTCTTTCTCATCAAAGTCAATACTGACTACCCTGTCTCTAGCACAACATGCTAGTCTCCCGCTCATGATCATTCCTGCCTCCTACAGCGAGAAAACTGGAAAGATATAACACTAAATGGAAATTTGAACAACAAGTTTATTGCTGGAACTTTTTCGATAATATAATGAACGCAGCAGGTTACATATTTATACGCAGCAAAGAGATATATACAACATACATATATAAGGCCTAACAAACTAATATTCTTTTATTCTTCCTCTTCACGTAATGGCTGCATTCCAGAAGCTTCATGGTGGATATTCCGTGATCATGCTGTGATGTTGTTGAGTTTATTGCTGATCATAGGAATGTTCTAGTAGCGTATTAGGTGATCTCCTTGTTTCTTTACTTCTTAGCTTTGTATCTGATTTGCAGTGTTCCATGTTGTCAACCTTTCTTCCATTCTGATCCTTGCTGTTAAGATTTAGTACATGATGATCCTTGATCTCATCTGCCTTATTATATTGGTCCAAACTTCTGCATCTCTTGACACCCCCCTTCAAGCTGGAGGAGGTTTCAACTACTCCTAGCTTATAACGCCCCGAGTTCCGTAAAATTCGAGACGCCACGTCGTCCTTTAAAATTGACTTTCAAATAATAATTTATGCGAAAAAACTAAGATTTAATTTAAATAGTTTCCTTCAAGAATTTAAAGATTAAATAAATTCAAAGTTCAACATAAATTTGATAGAGTAAATAAGTTCTCGAAATTCTAAACAAAGACATTTTATAAAACTTGTTCAATAGCCACACCGTACGCTCCGTCGTCAACTCCGAAACCTGCAATTTGTAAGTTTAAAAATAAGGGTAAGCATTTCATAGAAATACTTAGTAGATTCAGCGCAATTTAAATAAACTGTACAGTAAATAACGCCTATACTCATGCAACATCATCTCATAAATTCTCATTCAATAAGCAAGTATGAAGGCAAGTGAATTTGGGCCCGAAGGCATCGTGAATTTGGGCCCAAAGGCAATTGGTCCATGTCCGAAGACATGTGGATTTGGGCTCAAAGGCAACTAGTTCTCATAAATTTACATAATCACGTGCATAAATTTACAATACGGGTTTACTTAATATTGCGCATTTAAGATAAAAGATTTTTGAAGTAATGAAACTACCTTGAAAGCATTTTCAAGTTTGTTGACCATGAAAAACATCAATTTTCTAAACGTCCAAACGTCTCGTCTAGCCAATATATAAAATATAAACTAGTATTTTGAAATTTAGAGGTTTTTAAAATGAAGGGGTTTTTAAAAGAATAATAAAAGTTTATGGTTTAAATTAAAAATCAAACATAGTTGGGATTTGAAAAGCATTGGGACCAAAATAAATGATTTTTGAAAACTATTGGGCTGACATATGTTTTAAATATCTTCGGGACTAATTAATTTATTTTCAAAACAATGGGGGGCTAAGATAAATGATTTGCAAAACTTTAGAGCCGAATAGAATATTTCAAAAACAGCAGGGACTGAATATAAACGTGTTTTTAAAAAGGGTTGAGAACTAAAATAAATACTTTTTAAAACACGAGGACTAAAGGGGCTATTTTAAATAAAATCATAATTGAAATATAACCAATCCTCTCTCTCTCTCTCTCTACACAACGAAACAGAGAGGAGAGGATCGACGATAGGTGGCTGCCCATCCCATGGGCTGCCGGCTCCTTTCACCGGCGCTATGTCGATGGTAGCGCTGCCATCACGTGGCGGCGATGGGGTTAGTGGAGACGTGGTGAAAGGAGCAGAATTTGGGCAATTTCTTGGGCGAAAACTGAGGGTATTGGGTTGTTATTTGGAGCTGTGATTCTGGCAATAACTCCGGTTGAAGCCGTCGGTGGTCAGGGTATGTTGTTGGGGTTTGCTAAATTCTAATTTTTTTAAGTGTTTATTTGTGGCCTTGGGTAGTTGGCCAGTAGGCGGTTCAAAGTGTGGTGCGGTCGAGTTCGATGGAATGCCACAAACACATTTTGGTGAACTAGGCTGATTGGATGTCGATGGTGATTTTGTTTGTGAATTGGACTGAAGGAATTTATGGGTATATATATAGATTTGTATGGGAAGTATTGTAATTGAAATAGAATCGCAAAACGTTGGATATAGAAACGTTTGATTTAGAATAAGATTGTAAAAAAATTGGGATACTAGAATACTAGTACGAATAGAATACATTACTAAAAATATTTACTTAAAATATAAAACTTGGATAAAAATAAATTTGAGTAATAATAAAATTGAACTTTGAAATTTTAGACTTAAAATAACTTGGATTTAAAATAAATAATAATTTTGGGCTTAAGATCGAATTTTGGATTTGGACAATATTTAAAATTATGAAATTGGACTAGGAATTGAATTGGACTCAAATTATATTTTATTGGCTCGAAAATACTCGACATGGCTAGATGATCACGCTTAAATTTAAAAATGGGTAATATTATAGCGACACATTTTTGATGAATTAAATATATATTTCATAATCAATTGAAAAATTCTCGATCGCTACATAGCTTGTCTCGTAAGTACAAATGTCTGGAGTGATTTAGTGGCTTGGTTAAAATGTCAACAATCTGGTCTGATATGGGAACATAGTGTATTGTCAGTTGCTTTCCTAATATCTTATCATGACCAAAATGCACATCAAGTTCAATGTGCTTTGTTCGTGCATGATAAACCGGATTATTAGCCAACGCACTTGCTCCTAAATTGTCACACCATATCTTAGGAATGTCTTCTTGAAATATATTCAACTCTTGCAAGAAGGATTGGATCCACGAAATCTCAGTAGCAGTGTGTGCAAAGGTTCTGTACTCAACCTTAGTACTGGACCTTGACACTACTTGTTGCTTCTTTGAACACCAAGATACAAGGCTGTCTCCTAAGTAGATGCAATACCCCACGGTTGATTTCCTGTCATCCGGGCAAGAGGCCCAATCCGCATCTCCATATGCATTAATACTGATACCTTGTGCTCCCTGTATGACCAATCCAAGGTCCAAAGTTCCTTTTACATATCTGAATAACCTCTTTAGTATACACCAGTGCATATCAGTTGGATTTTGTAGAAATTGACTGACTCTATTCACATCAAATGAAATGTCTGGCCTAGTATGTGTTATATACTGCAAAGCACCCACTACACTTCTAAAAATAGTTGGATTTTTTAAGCATGTCCCTTCAGTTTTGCTTATCAACTTCCCTATTACCATTGGAGTTAAACTAGGCTTCAAGTGTTCAAATCCAAACTTTTTTATTATATCAATTGCATACCTTTTTTCTTATAAATGTAAACCAACCTCATCTCTAAAGAATTCAATTCCAAGTAACCTTTTTAAGGTTCCCATATCTTTTAGTGCAAAGATTGAATTCAATCGGTTCCTGCATCCTTCTTTGGCAGCTCCCTGTAACAATGATGTCGTCTACATACACCAATAGATATATTACAAACTCTTGTGAGATGAAAAAGAACACAGAGTTGTCTGCTTTCAACTGCTTAAACTCCCATTTGATTAAAGTCTTCTTCAAAGTGTCATGCCAAGCTCTTGGAGCTTGCTTTAAATCATATAGTGCCTTACTCAATCTACAAACACATGCTGGTTATGAAATTGACTTCCACGTGATGGCTTGATGTTTTGGTCATAACTTTCTCTCCTCATGTTGATTGCATTGATTCAAAATGCGTTGGAAAGAAGACTCAAAGGGCTATAATTTTTTCTGAAATAGCGATTTCCAAATTCTAACGTTTTCTATGGAGAATGTAACCTCAATCTTTGACTAAAAATTTGAATCACAAATCCTTGCGGGTTTTTGATTTCCAATTGCATCTCAAGTCTTCTTAAACTATAAATTTGCATCCAACCTTCTTTCCACATTTCATTTTTGATTTGGAGTCCTTCGAACATGCTCTTGATATCTTGCTTGGCTTGAATAATTGGTCATTCTGTCGAGCCCTCTATGATTCTCATCAGGAAATTATAGGATGCCCTATTTTAAAAGATCCAAATCCAAAAATCAAGTTTTAGGTTTATTACTACACCAACTCAGGTTTTAATTCAATTTGAATATTAAATTATAATTAATATACATATCCCTATCCATAATACATATCGATCCCCATCCTCAAAAAATTCCCCAATTTCACTAAAAACCTAATAATCAGTTCATTCCTACATTATCTAGCGACATCCTCTATCCTCCTCCGGTGAACTCCATCCCTTCTCCTATTCGGAAAACTCCATCCCTAACCATCTGGCGACCAACCACCAAAACCGTCGTGTGAACAACCTCCAAGGCCTTTGTCTCACCTAAGAACATCATAATTTTGGGATTTCAACGTCAAATTCTTGGGAGATTGGAGCAAAATATCCGGAGAGATTGGAAGAACACATGAAGAATTGATACTTGGTGCAAGCTCTCCATTCTTTTATTTTTTTTCCATGAACATTTTATTTTCTTGTTTTTGTTATTTAACTATATATGATGTGTAAATAAATTCATTGTTGGGATGAATGATGTAGCCTAACATTATTATTTTAATTCCAAATTCTGTTGTTTTTAAAATTCGGTGCATGTATTTATTTATTATTGCTTTTAATACTTGAGTTGCTTGATCACCAATTCATGATATAATGAGTTATTTCCATAATTCGAGAGGTGAGTTGATAACTTAGATTTAGGTAATAAATCCAGTAATTGGACAAGAGATAGAGATATACTCTTGTTATTATTGCTTTCGTGTGTGAATTCTAGTGTGTTATGCATCTAGATAAGGAATATTCGGACCCTTTGTAGAGATACATGATTGACTTGTTTATGTAGGATTATTTAAACTCGAGAGAGAAATTTCAATATACATTAGTGAATCCGACCGAGTACATATTTAGGAAATAAAACATGGAATTGGAGTTAATTTAATTGACTAGGTGAAATCAGGATTCCCATCTACCTTACAATCATTTTTTTAAAAACAAAACAATTTCGTAATTTAATTCTTTAATTTTATTTTTTTTTTGCTTTAATTTAAAACACCAAACAAATTCGCCTATTCAGATAGGGATAGGAAATAAAATATTTCGGTACTTAGTAGCAGTCTCCGTGTGACAATAATTCGGACTCTAAGGTCCACTTTATTACTTCTTAGGACCCGTACACTTGTGGGTATATTTAGCATTGCGGAATAATAGTGAACAAGTTTTTGGCGCCATTACCGGGGACTGTTTAATATTAATATCGATACCAATTAGTTCTTACTTTACTTTGAACCTTTATTTGCTTTATTTTTATTTTTATTTCTTAGTTTTTGTTTTGGAAATTTTTTTTTTTTTAAAAGCAGTGAATTGTTTCCTTTTCAGGCTTTGAATGAATTTTCGGACAGGTGGAGGCAACACAGCAAGATAGCAACGAACAATAATTAATGGCTCTTTGATCGAACTGCAATATAGAAGTATCTGATGTGTGATTACTATTGGGAAAATCATGTTGTATTTAATTGCCCTATTGCACCTAAGGATGCTATATGGAAGGCTAATTGTTGTGGGAATAATTATATGGTAGAGCAGGGGGTGTCCACCAGTACATGTAGTTCAAGCTGATACTAAAGATTTCGACAATCAAGATTTGGTAATTCAGGTATTACAAAATCAATAAGCTGAAATTAAGAAGATGATGGAACAGTTGATAGTAAGCATGTCCGAGAGTCAACTAATGCAATTACCATAAATCCATGAGAAAAGATAGACAAAGTGGTTGAAACAGCTGAAGAAAAAGAATAAGAACTTGAAAGAGGGGATCAACCAGAAGAGAATAGCTACCATGAAGATATCTTTGTCCAAATGTCAATAATTTAAATTCCGGATATCAAGCTTAAAGAAACATCAATAAAAACGGAGGAGTTGATCACAGAAAATCAAATAAACGAGGAGACACTTAAGAGTGCCAATTTTGCAATGCAATCCTCTAACTTCAATCACTGGGGAAAAATTGATTTCATCGTTGGCACTGAAGAGACGATCAAAGTATTTATATTGAAATTCGAATCAAGTGAAGAAGTCAACATACATGACATGGGCAAGGTAAAATTTTGGAGCAAGTTCAAACGACACAAAGAAAGAAGATCATCAAAAACCTTATTTAGAGTTCCTTGAAGAAAAATGCAAAAAGTCGGGCTTTAGACTATAAACGAAGCGCTTATTGGGAGGCAACCCAAAATTTCTTTCCCTTTTATTTATTAAACTTTTAGTATTTATTTCATCATTGTTTTTAGGTATGTTTTTCATTTTTGTATGTTTTGCTTTTGTTAATTTTATATTATTGGCATTTCCTATTTTTCACGAATGTGTAATTTAAGAAAACTTGATTTAATTACTAAATACGTGTATTTAGTAATTTATTATGTTTAATTAAATTATGCAAATATTTATTGAAGAAAAATATTTCTTATTTTCGAGAAAAATATTTTATTATTGGAAAGATAATGATCAAGAAATATTGATATTGATTTGATCATAATCTCGAAAATATTGATATTGATTTCGAAATCTTGATCTTGTTATTTTGGTAAAATTCTTGATAATATATTGTGATTATTCTTGACACTCAAGCTTATCCAAGATATGGTAAGTGTCTTCTTAATATGGTCAAGAATATTTCAATCTTATCTTTGCATATGATAAGATTATCATCTTGATAAGAGTCGAGCTTATCTACACATGGAAAGATTTGTTGGACGAAAATCTATGTTGTGAAAATCCTTGATAAGGCCGAAAATTTAATGATAATATTTGAGATCCTATTTTATGGTAAGATCTTTTAAGATTTACCATTATCATTGTTTATGGTAAGATTTATTTAAGGATAATTATCTTACATTTTACTAATTATCTCTACTGTATTTTACAGGTATTAGAGATCTTGTGCAATAAGGAAACTTGGGAGTCAAGTAAACCGAATTGCACTATAAAGAAGAGAAAAACGGGATGTTTTTCGTGGTGACGTGAAAAGATACAAAATCCGTGTGGAGCTTATCAATATACATGTCCACTTTAGAAGTCTTGAAGCTTTATTTTCGTGTGATGCAAAAATAATTAAAGCTTCAATTGTGTTGTGACTTCAATACTCCAGGAGGAGGATTCAATTACTTAGAGAAGGAAAGAATTTCAGCGTGAAGATCAAATGGGAGGTTTGGATCAAGATCGAACGGGAGTTCGAGGTTGCCGAAAAAGTGTTGCAGATTCAAAGAAAACTACTGAAGAGTGGTGGGACGCCAACTCACATTACATGCCACAGAAGGATCAGGGAGTGATGTATTTCTTGGATGTTTGATAAAGTCTATGCGTAGATTTATCCTGTAGTTTAGATTGATCTGTATAAACTCTTTCCTTATATAGTGATTGGTTTTTTTCTGCAGGAAGCGGGCCATGGGTTTTCCCTGTTAGGGCTTTTTCCACGTTAAGCTCAAATTATTGTGTTCTTGTCCATTTACTATTCCGCACAATTTATTCTGGTTGTTTACGTGTTACTATCCAGACGAATCTGCATTAGCAAGATTCATCTAGTACTACGCTGAACAAAACTTAACGATTTACTGTTAACTGGTTACTGTCCAGACTCATCTGTGACAGTCTGTTTTTAAAATTTAGACAACCTCATATTTTCAGCTTTGACTAGGTTTTGTATCATAATCCCAACACACACACACACATTCAAGTTTTAATCATGAAGTTGATGTTTAGGAGAGCATAACATAGATCATGAAGTGATTAGGGGGTTAAAAACGATGTTGAAATTCAAAATAAAAAGAAAACTTCTTTCTTCCGGAATGTCGTGCAACCGCTCGAAATTTTTTCCTGCGCAACCAATTTCTGGGTAGATCGGCTGTGTTATGTATATCTTCAAGTCTTTCAAATTTTATACATTACAAACTCGTTTTCTTTCCCCAAAATCACTCAAAAAATTGATTTTTCATCTTTGTGCAAGTCATCAACACTTCATTGCATCAATTTCATTGCTTCTATCACAATCAAATCCTTTGAAAAGGTATAAATTATTCACTTCAGTTAGAGTTTTCTCAAAATTGTGGAATTTTCTATGAATTCATGAAATTTAATTTTATGAGGATTGAGATATGGGCTAGGGTCAGTCAATGGAGTTTGTGGATTGTGCTTACATAGGTAAAAATTTTGGGTTCATCCATGTCTCCAAAGTTATGCATATCCCTTGATTTTCACAATGCACTCCAAGTGTTCGATGGAATGCCACAAAGACATTTTTGTTCAAATTTGAGAAAAAAGCTTCTGAGCATTTATCTTCATCACATCTTTATCATTGATTTGTGTGGAATTAGGTCATGGTTTGGATCATTACATTACATTGCATTAAATTCATGAAAACCAATATTGCGTCATGGCAGCCCTATTGCAAGGCCACTACAGGCCATTGCACCTAAAAAATTGCTTACGTCACCTACTTCTCCATAGTTTTTCATGACCCTATTGATCTTCAAATGAGATAAATTTTTAATATGTTGTCAACCATGCTATGATATTTAACATGTCAAAAGATGGCTTGGAAAAATTTGTGTTTTTCTAGGTGATGTTATGGCTTAAACATGTGTGGTCGACCATGCTTGAAAATTTAGAATTTTTGTTTTATCTTTAGTTTGGGGGTTTTGGTTTGAACTTCCGCCGTTCTTATTGATGTTTGTGACTTGTAATGTTACTTATCTTTTGTTTTGCAAGGAAAACATCAACCAAAACACCTCGAACCAAGTTGGGCAATGCAAAGAAAGGGTAAAATTCATCCAAGTGCAACTAAATGAAAGCTTCAAGGCATAGAAATACATCCTATACACCTGGAAAGTTCTAATTCTCTCTATTTTGTCTTATTTTGCATAGTTATATATATTTGAAAAACGTTGAGGGCAACGTTTCTTTCTAGTTTGGGGGTGGAAAATTCATTCACAACAAGTTGCTTCCATTTTCATGCTATTCATTTTATATTTTCATTCGACTTTTCCTGGGATGCAAAAAAAATTGAAAATTTTGAAATTTTTGTTAACGTGTTTATTTTCTAGGATATATTTTGCATCAAATTGTACTTTGGCTTGAATATTGGACAACATGAAAACACAAATTTTATGAACTAGTTATTACTTGCTAGATTTAACCTTCATGCGCACATAGCCATTGTTGGATTATTACTTGAGTAAGGATTTGCTTAATAAATGTGGGGCATATTTATGCAACTTAAACTTAAGAATAACTTGATAATCCCTAAATTTAGATCATTAGACATCTCATCTCTAAATTAGAACCAAACACAGCTCAAAAAACAAGTTTGGGGGTTAGAATGTGCGTATATTGATGGGTTGGAGCTCTGTGATTCTTGCTTTTACACCTTAATTAAAGTAGTTTGCCCAACGGGTATAAACCATAACCAGCATAAAAATAGAAAAAATTAGAAGGTTTTATTCTACTCTTCAAAAGTTTTTTTGACTTGAGCAAGTAAGCTTGTAAGGGTGTTGAAACCTGGTACTCTAAACTCAACTCAATTGGGAGCTATCAGCTCAAAACTCGTTACAGGGGTCAATTTGAAAGCAAGTACGGAGAGTAGACTTACACATAAGATAATAAAATATCTTTAACTTTTCTTTATCGCATTTGTGACTCGGGCAATTAAGTCTGAGGTGTTCTCTGAACCTGGTACCCTAAAATTTTCTGGCTTGGGAGTCACTGACCTAAAGCTCACTACAGGGGTCACATAGAAAGCAAATGAGAAAAGTATTGTACAAAGATGGTAAGAGACAAGAACATGATAGAAAAAGAAAAGAAAAAATCGTTCATAAAAGAAAAAAAAATTGTTTGATATAAGCTTTGTTGACTATAATTGTGGAGTTAAATGGTGTAAAATTCGGAATTGCTTAATTTTGATTTGTTATACATGCATATTTCTAATTTTGACTACCTTCTATGGAAAAAGCAAAGAAAATATTTGAGAAACCACATAGGTAGAAACCCGGGATGTGAGAGAATAGTAGTAAGTTGTGATCATCCATGAGCGTTGAAAGGAAAATCATTAGATTCATTAGGGTGACCACATGAGATTCGGACTTTGTTGTGCATAATTAGATACACAGTGTTAATTATATCTTTTGCATGAGTATGCATTTGACATTGTCTATTCACACACACACACTTGAAAATCTGGGATGAGATAAATTCTAGTTTGGTGGTATTTGATAAGTGTATTTTATACACTTATTTATATGTCTAAATAAATTAGAATATATTGTTGTCATTTTAGAATATTTACTATTTAATTTGTGTCTATTTATTTAGTTTTCAGAAAATATCCCAAAAGATAAAGAGTGAAACAATTGATGGGAAAAATGCACAGTTTGATGTTAATTGAAGCTTAATTGAGCAATTGAGGAGTTTATGGCAACAATCGAGAATAATCCATGGTGCAAAAGTGAATAGATTAGAAGTTGGAGGATCCAATTGAAGGATTTGAGAGTTGAAATGAGCTAATTTAGAAGATTTAGAAGTTTGAGGACTAAATGCTTCAATTGAAAGCGGAGGGCTTAAGGTACAAATAAAAGTCAAGAACCTACTTAAGTGGATTTCAAACTTTAAAATTTTATTGGAAGTTATAACAGTGCAGCGACGAGTTTTTCCTGCGAGCCTGCATGATCTCTAGTATAATGGTCATAACCAAAATTTTAAGCCTTCGAGCCCTTGAGATTTTTACCTACGAGCCTGCGCACGCATCCGCTGGATGTCGGGTTGGGATTTTTTTCCGCGATTTTCAACACCTTTTACTCCTTTTTCACCTAGGATTTTCCAAAATCTATATATACAACATATGAGGCACGAATTCCAGACCTTTGCCCCACCTAAGAACATAATAATTTTGGGATTTCAACGTCAAATTCTTGAAAAATTGGAGTAAAGTAAGAGGCGAGATTGGAAGAACACATGCACTTAGAAATGGTGCCGCTTCAAGGAAAGTTTGGAGTTACTCTCTGAAAAAGTTTACGAATCAGATGAGCGCAAGGCCATTAACGTGCTATAGCTAAAACTTGTGTTGAACAAAAGACCTGAGTGTTGTGCGTGTGAAGTTGCCGATATTGTCACATGGAATAATGGGTTCAAAGCTACGACTACTCAGGATTTCGATAATACTTCGCGATGTTTACACTAAGGTAAAGTTCAAATCGAAAGATACATTATTTTATGCATAACACCATTATAAAATGAATTAATGAAGATATTTGAACAATTGGACAAATATTTATTATTTCCAAATGGTCATTCAAATATATATTAAATGAGTAAATCAAATTATGAGATGAAAAAGTGCAAAAAAAAAAAAGGTCAAAAGAGTAAAAATCGGAGTGAAAGAACCAAATTGGATGAACGAGATGGACTGAACCAATCAAACTGGACCGGCCAGAAAATTGAAACAAGTGATAGCTTGGTTCAACATCTAGCGATAGCATGGTATAAACGGATTTGAATCTGTTAAAGGAAATGAACGTTATGCAATCACTTGGTCTTATAACCATGAAATCGCATGGTGAAAAAATTTGACAGTTGGCAATATATTTTCAGATTTTTGCAAAGCACCTTTTCATCAACCATTTCAAATCCTTTGTCAAAAGTGGTGTTACTTATGAAATGGTGTGTTGGAACTCTATAAATAAAGATAGAATTCATGATGAAAAAAAAGAGAGAACATCCATAAATTTTTAGAGATCATTTTCATCAAAATTTATATTCATTTTTCAATTGTTCTTTGTTCATCTTGCATGTGTTCATTGTATTTAAAAATACTTGGTTTGTAGGCTTGATTAATCCATTAAAGAATTTGCTATCTAACCCTTTAGCATCTCGATCGGGAGTGGGCAAATGTACTTTTAGGACAACGTTTAATCACGTGTTCAAACCTCTCATTTGATTCCATTATTCGGTGTTCTTACAATCATTTCCAAGTTTTCAAGTGAATGTTTGATAAGTGTATTTTATGGACTTATTTATCTATCAAAATTAGGATATAATTTTGTTTTTATTGAATAAATTATACTTAATTTTTATTATTTGTCATTATTTCAGGTATTATCTCAAAATCAAGAAAAATGAGAAATTTGAGCAAAAACTCAATTTTGGATATAATTGGAGATAAAACGAAGTCAAGGACCAACTTTAATTATTTGAAAAAATTGAGGTTCAAGAATAAAATCTATCAAAGTTTAATTAGATTTTTAAAACCAATTCAATAAAGACTCCTTTGACAACAAGAAGAGGGACTCGGGCTCTGTAGTGGATAAAAACGGCGGCTAGGTGAGGAGTTAAGAGCAGCCGGGTGGAGATTTAATTGGAAGAATTGAGGTTACTTAGTGGTGCAGCTTTGGAGATATACACAAGAAAAAGTCATATTTTTGGGTTGGCAGATTGATATAGGGGTGCAATTAAAGGAGGCTGCTGGTGAAAATAAAAAGGGGACGGCTGGGGAGTAATATTGGTTGCACTTGGGAGTGAAAGAATTGGAGGGGTGGGCTGGTAAGATAAGAGAGAATCAGTTGGGGAACATATTTAAAAATAAATATTTTTCATGAGATTGACAATTCGGACTTGAAAGTCCACTCTATTACTTGTTGACGATATCGTGCACTTGCGATTTTCACACAACAATGTTTCAAAGTGATTTGGTTCGTGATTTTTCAAGTAAAACTTAATGACTTCGTCTCCAACCTCTCGAAGTAAGTTAATTTTCTAACAAAATAGGCAGAGAATGACAGGAAAAATGGTACTGAAACGTATATTTTTTTGGAACATTTATTGATAGCAGGCTTAGCAGCCACATATACTAGCTAACCTTCCACATTTAAACCGTGGCAATGCCCCTCTAACCAAGGAAATGCATTTGCACTTTATAAATGGAGATATTCAATGCCCTCAGATTATGAAAGTTAATAAGCCTTCTTTTCCCTTACATTCTCTAAATTAAAAAATTGGCTTTTCCATGACATTTTCTTCCACCTTTGCTTTTGCTGTGAGGCGGTGTAACCGTGTAAACTTGAACCGGTGGTGTCAACAAAGCTTAGCTAAGCTCGAACTTTTTTCTAAACGAGAATGAAATTTTTTGAGCCGAGTCGAGCATAGAGTTGCGAACTTTTAAATTTTATTTTATTTTTATAACAAAAATCAATAAATTTGTTAGTGAAAATGTATATATAAAACAAGTCGAACTCGCGACCGAATTTCAGGACTCAATCTCTATTCAAACTTTTTGGGCGAGCTTTTTTGGCTCCAGTCGAGCCGAGGCAAAGCCCGTCCAAAGAGCTCTGCTCGAGCTTCAGCTCGAAATCTTGAGCCACTAGCTGAGCTGAGCTCGGACTTTTTTCGAACCGAGACCGAGCAGCTCGAGTCGACGAGCTATTTTGTCATTCCTAGATCTTTCATTGGAAGTTGACACAAAAATGACAGCAGGAATCTCCTGTAAAAACGCCTTGCACATGCCAAGTTTAAAATAAAGATTTATAGTAGTATAATTTTTAACAAATTTGAACTTAAAAAAAATAATGGAAAATCGGTTGAACCTTGGTTTTATACATGTTACTGAGTTTTGGCAATTCTTGATCTATTTTTTCAAAGGCTAATTTTCTTTGCAAATTGAACCGATTTTTTTAAACATTGGTTTATGCAAGACTTGAAGTACTAATACTACACAAAGTAAATTTTAGTGTCAAAAGAAATTAACTTAAAAATGTACTTAAGAAAAGTTGAACTAGTATCTAGATATGATGAGCTCGAATTCCCTATCTCGCAAATATATTGTTTAATGCAATTTTTGTGTTAAACTTTAAAGGATTTTACGGAGGGATGGCTCGATATTAAGCAGATATTTGATTTAGTTAAAAATTAAAATGTTAGTAAATTTTCATAAAAGTTAATTAAATCTATAGTTGGGAAATTGATACTAGTTGTGGATCTAATAAAATGTTTAATTAAAAAGATTTTTGAAAAAAACTAATTAATTTTAGAAGAATGGTAAAACTTTTTCATGAGTTGGATGCCCACGGAGAGGGCACCACTAGTTAACCATTTTATAGGTGCTAGTTAGTAGCACGTGCGTTGCATGTAACTTTGTAATGATATTATGAAATATATATATTAATGTCTTGAATTGAATATCTTCTTAATACACATAAACTACTTTTCATATATTTTTTCTAAAAGCTGTATAAATTAAAAGCTAGTATTTACATGTCGATTATCTATAAAATTAATATCGAGTCAATATTTTCGTCAAAACAACGACCGAAAATGAGACCAAACTTACTAACTAATTGAAGTTGATTGACTTAATTTCACTGAATTGAAGATCATTTTGTTTAAAGATCGGGTTTGCATTAAGGTAAAACAAGATATATGTCACGTACATATATAGTTTTAACATATTTATTTTTTCAGAATTATTGTCAATTAAACGATACTTTTTATGTATTACTACATCAAATACGTATTGCTTGCAATTTTTATAAATAATTGAAGTCAATACTTGAATCCAAAAAAAAAATAACAACTCTGAAAAAGTAATGAATCACTCAAAAGCATGCATGTCAGCTCTCTTAGCTGCTAAAGCAATAAGTTATATATACTAATAAAAAAATATCATAAATCTCAATGTCTCTTAAAAACCACTAAACATGAATATGTGGATTGTGACATTTTACCTTAAAATATAGACGAATTTGGAAGAAGTTAATAATAAATAAAAAAATGATATCACATTTATATGGCATATTAGTAAAACATTTGGTGGTCAATATTTATTAGTGACGTCATTTTATTTATAAAACATAACAATTACATGCGTAAATAAATTGAATTTTTTTTTAATTATAAAATGTTACAATCAAAATAAAATTAATTGAAGAATAAATAAGAAATTATGAATTATTTTCGAGTATTATGATCCAAAATATTTTTCCATTCAATTATTTTAGAAGTAGTGTAAATATAAATATAGATCAATGAAATTTGAAGAGACAACGATCATCATTAAATTAGAAAATTTATTTTTAATTATAAAATGCTATAATTAAAATAAAATAAAATAAATTGAAGGATAAATAAGAAATTATAAATTATTTTTGAGAGTATTATGATTCAAAATATTTCTTCATTCAAGTTATTTTATTAGTATTGATATAAATATAGATCAATGAAATTTGAAAAGACAACGTCCATCATTAAATTAAAAAATATAACATTAATTATAATATACAATAATTAAACTATAAGAAATTTTAAATTTTTGTTGAGGGTATTATCGTCCAAAAAATTTCTACCTTTAAGGTACTTTTAGTAGTAGTATATATATAGATAAAATTCAACTTTAATGGTATTTGAGTATCCAACTTTAGTTTTTGCTCTTATTTCTTTAATGACGTGAAGCATTAAATTAAAATCAAAATATCGTTAAATTTTCTGTCATGAATCTTATGAATCATGATGATAAACCTGGAAAATGCCGGAAAATATGAAAGTGACTAATGCGTGTATTTATTAGAACATTTTATTTTTTATAAATAGCCCCATGAGTCCATGTCAACCACAAATGGCAATATCTATTTCTAAAATACTTAGATTGAAGCCGGCCAACACGTTTCTTACGTTTTCATTTTTTAGATCGCTTAGTGCCTATTTATTTTTGATTAAAAATCATAGTTTTATCAAAGTCAAAGTCAACAATTAATCATAACCACATAGTTCATAAATTTCACAACTTTTTAATCACACATCTCCTCAACTTTTATCAAAATCTGCTAAAAATCTTATTTTTAATCTCTATGAAACAGGGGATCAATAGCCTCACAAGGCATCCTCATGTATTAACTTCCACATTTAAACCGTGACAATGCCTCTCTACCAAAGAAAATGTATTTTGACACTATAAATTGATATTCAATGCCCTCAAATTATCAAAGCTAATAAGGCTTTTTTTTCCCTTGCATTCTCTAAATAAATATTAGGATTTGCCATGGCATTTTCTTCCACCTTCGCTTTTTCAGTTAAACGGTGTAAGCCTGAACTGGTGGTGCCAGCAATGCCTACACCACGTGAAATAAAGAAGCTCTCAGATATAGATGATCAAGAAGGTTTTCGGTTTCATGTTCCGATTCTATATTTCTATAAAAACAATCCTTCAATGAAAGGGAAAGATCCAGTTGATGCCATTCGAGAAGGACTTGCTAAAACACTAGTTTATTACTATCCATTTGCTGGGAGGATTATAGAAGGAGACAATAGAAAACTTATGGTCGATTGCAATGGTGAAGGAGTGTTGTTCGTAGAGGCTGGTGCAAGTATCATGCTTGAGCAGCTTGGGGACAACATATTACCGCCGTGTCCGTTAATGGAAGAGTTTCTGCACGATGTACCTGGTTCTGGTGGGATCATTGGCTGCCCTCTTCTGTTGATTCAAGTAAGAACCTATTCATCTAGAAGTTCTTGATATTTCACTCACAAATTTTCCCTTTGATTTCAAAATTTGATCTTATTGTTTAAATTGAAAAAGTAATCCCCGAAATTTAATTACGGTTACAATTGATTTCAAAACTTCCAAAGTAATTTCAGTTGAGTTTAGCTTTACAGGTTAACATCGAGACACGTTGGGAAATATACCCCACATAAAAAAAGAAAAAGAAAAAAAGGAACTCATTTTTTACCATATTCATTTTGAATCACATTCTTAAAAAATCTTACTATTTAACCACAAATTCTTCATAAAATCACTATTACAAAATTCATTTACTCCAAAAAAAAAATACTCATCTAAGTGCGTGTTTGATTGGGAGGGTGGAAAAAAAATATTTTTCAAGGAATTGATTTGCAAAGAAATTATTTTCGTAGAAATTATCAATTAAAAGTGTTTGACTGATTTAATTTTTTAGAAGAAAAAAATGGAAAATTTTTCAATAATTTTTCAAATTTTATTGTTAGATTGACATTATTTTTCATAACAAATAAAGTAAAATTTTGCTATTTTAACAAAAATATTCTTTTTTAACACATTTATATTTGATAATAATAATAATGTTATATTTTGGGAAAAATAAATTAATTAACAACAACAAAATTGATCAAACGTAACGCAAAACCATAATATGGAAAACAATTTCTTACCAAAAGCTAAATAAAACAATTTCAACCAAAAGCTGGAAAATATGCGAGTGAAGGTGGGGGGGAGGAAAATATTTTTCACGAAAAATATTTGCAATCAAACGGAGGAAAGTTGGGAAAAAATTTCTTTTTCCTTGGAAATTTTCGATCAATCAAACAGGCCCTAAGGTAAATGACAAACCCGGATTCCATTAATTTGATTTTGAAGGTTTCTCCAAATCAATTTTTAACAACATATTTACATCGAAGATATCACATTGTTTGTTTATAAACTAAAAATTTTATCAATCAAGGGCTTTATTTATTACTACAAATCTATATGATAAATAATTTTACCCTTAAAAGTTCATATTAGACTAATACATATAAAAAAAATCAGTACAATTTATTTATTTATTTTTACCTAATAAACTTAATCGGGTATTGGGGCAGCCAAATTTGCTCCCTTCCCTCCACTTGAAAGGAGTTTTTAGCACCGAAGTATCGAGACTAAGTACTATATATGGGTCAATGGGAACCATCCCCTTACAATAGAAGAATCAAGTAATTGATTTTTGGATTCCCTATTGCAAAGGGAAGTTCCCCATTGACCCGAAGTATCAAGATGATACATATCTCAGTAACTCAGAAATAGGAGTGAACACGATTTCATTTGAACTGTTGCAGAAAAGTCTCAAACCAAACTGTTTAAAACGATTTAAATTTTTTTCAAAACAAATAAAACCATTTCAATTTCAAAATCAAACTAAATCATTTTTTTTTGCATTTTGGTGTGGTTTGAAACCACGATTTTTCAACAAATAATTTAGTAGATTTCAAATGAGCTCAAATATACATATTATTTCTACCATTTCAAGTTAAAATGTGCACTTTATATTTTATAGTGATATTATTTTGTGATTGAGTGTCTTTTGTATTGTTGCAAAATTAAAGATGTGAACTGTAGTGCAAGAGATTGAAGCGAGTGCTCATTGCTTAGAAACAAGATTTGAAATTTAGAGATGATTAAAAATATTTGGATAATTGAGGATTTCGATTGAGTAATTTAGTAATTTGCTTTATTGGATAATAACATTGGTGGGGTTGGAATTGAAACGGGCGAGAATAAAGAAGTGTGCTGCATTTATTTTGAGATTGGACATCTACCTTTAATTTTTATATTTTTTTTTAAAGCGGACGGTTGGTGGTTTGAAATCGCGGTTTTGATAATTGAAATATAAATTAAGGCGTTTAAAGTTGTTTGCATTTTTTTCAAATCAAACTATTTGTTGTCGTTTGATTTAATTTGACGGTTTGAGGTTTATTTGTTCATCATCACCCGAAAGTACTAGAAATATTTTCATCCGTCCGTGGGCATACTATCAAACTGGTATGTGAATATATTACTTATTCACGTACGTACTGAATCCATTTTTTTCATCAAACACCTAGCTTGTATATTTTTCATAAAATAGGTAACAATATGATTTCAACTGAGAGAATTTGCTTGCTTTTAATGCCTTACAATAAAAAATTGAAATTTATGTTTTAGAAACTTATGAGTGATGTTAAGTAACTTATAATACTCATTATTGAAATGAATTATTTATATTAATCCTAAATGTAGGTAACCCGATTCATCTGTGGTGGATTTGCTTTGGGAATCCGGTTGAACCACACTATGGCAGATGGTTATGGGATACTGCAATTTCTAACTGCTATTTCTGAACTAGTGAAAGGTGCATCTGCACCTTCTATTCCACCTGTATGGAAAAGAGAACAGTATTTGAATGCAAGATCTCCCCCAAGAATTACATGCATACACAATGAATATGAACAAGTACAACAATCCACGGACATTATGGATTCAGACAAGCTAATTAGGACGGCCATTTTCTTTAGTCCTAAGGATATACAAGCACTTTACAATCATCTATCCTTGTCGGGAAGTTTTCGTCAGTGTTCAAGATTCGATCTGATAATAGCGTGCTTATGGAAATGTCGTACAAATGCCCTAAATCCATCTAATCCGGACGAGACTGTTCGTCTTTCAGTCATTACCAATGCGCGTGGCAAGCCGGGCCTGAATATACCTACTGGATACTATGGCAATGCTTTCGTTTATCCGGCAGTAGTGTCCACTGTCAAGATTTTATGCACTGCTCCATTATCATATGTAGTTCATTTAATTCAAAAGGCAAAGGCTCAGGTGAGTGAAGAGTACATTAAATCTGTGGCAGATCTTATGGTGATCAAGAAACGACCCAAGTACGCAACAGGTTGGAACTTTATTGTTTCAGACATAACCCGTCTAGGTTTTGAAAAGATTGATTTTGGATGGGGCAATGCAGTTTATGGTGGAGTTCCCGCAGCCACTTCAAATATTAGTTTTTGTACAAATTTCAAAAATAGTGTGGGAGAAGATGGAATTGTGGTCACCATATGCTTGCCACCATTGGCTGTGGAAAAATTCAAATATGAGCTAAAAATGATGACTTGTGAACCACACTGTAGAATGTAATTTTCATTAGAAGTTTGAAATATATTATTCACATATTTAAAAATAAATAACCTTTTTAAGGAGAACGAGTTCACTAATTTAGTTATGTTTGTTGTGATGTTCAAGTCAGAATTGAATAATTTAGTAATTTTTTTTTTTTTGAATAATATTTTTGTCAAGGAGATCGAGTTCAGTAATTTGGTTATGCTTGTTGTGATGTTCAAGTCAGAATTGAATAATTTAGTAATTTTTTTTTTTGTTTATACAATTCAATGTTAAATTCGAATTTCCAAAAGTGAAAAGTTTCTTTTTATTTTCCTTGAAAAATACTACAACATGTGGTCCTACTTATACACACCAAGATGATATGGGAACCAACAAAACATTTATTGACTAGATTCAAACTGTGGAACTCTTTAAGACATCGACTATTTTCAAATACGTGAATGGAATCTATGAGATATTTGACTAAATTCAAATACATGAATTATTCTAGAAAATGTGATGGCCAAATTCAATTTATGCCAACAATGCCTCCTGTAAAATGTATTTGCGTTTGACTCCTAAAACTGCAACATTTCGCGAAATATGTGTCTTAAAGTGCTTTTTTGTTGAATTTCATGCTTTCGATAACACGTTTTAAAAAATAATTTGACAGTATGGTTGATTCTTTGAACACTAAGAAATTGCACCACTTGAAAGATTTAAAACATAACCGGAAGTGCTTCGTGAATCATCAATACTTCCTCTTAAATCAGTATGAATATGACCAATAAGTTTGATAGGAACACGTGAGCAAGATTTATCCTTGAACCTACTTATAAAACTCACCGATAACATAATATCAAGTCTAGTGGATGTGAGATACATCAAATTTTCAATTAAACTTCGAAACGTAGTCGGAATATTCACAATCTTTCCTTAACTTTCTATACTTAACTTCAAACATGTAAAAATGGGCTTTGAATACTTGATCTTGAGTTTTTATTTTTTCATATGCATAATAATCCGTTTTAATTACTTTGACTCCCTTTTTTATCCCATATGGCAACTAGTAGAGTTTTAGGTAGTTTTCTTTCATAAATATGTTGTTTTCTTCATGTAAACATTAGTTTTGATGATGTTATTAAGTGTTTACTAATTAATTACATGTGAGAATTCTCTTTTTCATTGGTCTTAATTGAACTTTCATAGAATTTATCGAGGATTCAACATAGAACTTATCAAAGAATCAGGCACTCTTTTTGGTGTTCGACAATCTTAGTTCTTGACTTCACATCACAATGGGTTTAAGATTTCTATATCTTATATTCTTAGGTCGTTAGGCTTGATTTAAGATCATATCGTCTTTCCAATCTGAAATTAGAACTTTCCAAGCGTTTATTCATAATTTTTGTGCGTTCTTCGTGATTTCCACAAGAAATCACATCATTTAGTATCAAGATTCATTAATGTCACTTTGACCACCCAATTTTATTTTTTTAACCATGGTCACTCAACTTTATATGACATTATATCAATTATCACTTTACTTTATAATTTATATCAAGTTGGGTGGTCATTATAAAATAAAGTTAAATTAAGTGGCCAAAGTGACACTACGGTCTACGTATGAAAAGGATGAAGCCTTCATCTTTAATTCACCTCTTAAACTGATAACTTATTTTAAGTTATATTTATTGGAATTTTCTATTATCCTAAAGTTTAGTAATTTAATAAATTAAATTAAATTACTAAATATTTTCGATTTAGTAATTTATTAAGTTTAATTAAATTACTAGAATACTTTACTTGGACTTGAATTTTTATTTATCTCTTATTCTTACGATATTGATTATATACTTGGAGATAAATTATAAATTTGCTATATTTATCACTTCTTATTTATGATAAGATTTTATGCTTGTGATAATGTTTTAGAATCCAAGTTTGTTCTATCACTTTGTTGGTGAGTGATTCAATTTAGGTAAGATTATTAATTAAATTATTATCTCACTTTGTCTCTATTGATTTGTAATTGTCTTTGATATTGTAGGAAATAGAGATTTTGCACAACTAGAACTCTTGGTGTGCAAAAAATCCGGGTGTGCATAAATAGTCTCAAATGGGACGTTTTTCCCCTAAGCCTTGGAAGGCAAAAATTTTTGAAAGAGCAATAATAATACACGGCTTTCTTTTTGGCAACTTCTCTATTGCATGAACATCATAAAAATTTAGCGTTTATACATTTATGCAAAAGCTAATCTTCAAAAGACATATCTAAAATGATCTTTGGGAGGAGTCACAATCACTAGAGCAAGAGAAGACCTTCATGCAACAAAGATCAAATAGGAGTTTGGATCAAAATCGAACTAGAGTTCAGATTTGCTGAAGTCGTGTGCTGTGTCAAGGGAAGCTGCTGAAGAGTGGTGGAACGTCAACTCACATCACACATCATCGAAGAATTAGAGAGTGGATTATTTAATTCCATGGGTGTTTGATAAATTTAAGAGTAAATTTGTCTTGTAATTTCAATGAACTGTGTAATATCATTTTATTAGTAGTGATTGATTTTTGCCCACAGGCAGTGGGCACGTGGCTTTCCCTGAAAGGATTTTCCCCGCGTTAAAGTCAAATATCATATTCTGATTGCTTTACAATTCTTCATCGCTTTACATTTCTATTCACGATTTATTATCCAGATGAATATGTGATAACAAGATTCATCTAATTCCGAGCTAAACAAGACTTCACATGTTTGTGTTTATACTTTACTGTTTAGACAAATCTGTAATAGTGAGATTCATCTAATTAATAATAAAATAGAAAAACATTAAAGTTTAACCCTTCTGGTTGTATTTTTTTATCTAAATTAGACAACAACAAACTTTCATAAACAATTGAAGAAACATGATGAAGGAGGTTCAGATTGTATATTACAGGTGATCAACTTTACCCTTTCAATAATTTTTACATGCTACTCCAAGTAAAATCACTGTCATCAAGAGGCATCTATAAGAAAAGCTACTGGTATTTCCTTGCGTGGAATTTTGAGCAGACAAACTGTGACAAGCCTCTCGACCGATGTACATACTCAACTTCGACTTAATGTTGCAGTCATTGAACTACTTATCTTAGCCTCCGTTCGGAAACTATTATAACAGGTAATAATTGGTATTATTTGTGTTTTCTAAGAAGAATTTGTGAATAAAAATTGGAGAGAAAGTATGTATTATTAAAACGTTGTGTTGAAAATTTTGTTTATTATAACACCTCATTTCCGAACATACACTTTTAGTTTCAGCAAATTGAGTTTCGATATCAGAGGTATCAGTATCATGGGACAAGCGTGATTTTCCCATATCCGAGAGAGAATGTTGAAAGACAAGTTAGCTAGAGTTCGAGAGTAGGCTTCCAGAATCGAATGCCCGATATCCTGCATATATACATGAAAAATCAATGATGAAATCTTTTGCACACCGTTCTTTTACGCAATGATTACAATTTATAAACAAATTTATAAACAACACAATTTTCAAAATTACTTTTTAACCACACACATTTTATCTCTCCAGTTTTTAACCATACATCTGATCTAAAAAAAAAAAATTGACAACTATGCTGCCAAATGGTCCTTTAGATTTAGCTAATATTAAGCAGAAATTGATATTACCAATGAACTCCTCATCCCAATCATTCCCTTGGGAAGAAAGATGGAAAAGGGATCGTTGGTTGAACCAAATGGACATGAATCACACATAGGAGAACCAAACCAATGTAAATCTATGTATATGTATGTGTTCTTTATTTTCCGGTTTCATGTAACATTGCTCTTGTAGTTGGGGTTAAGGCTTAATCCAAACACTTATTTGGCTTGTCAAGATTGATGCCAAACAACGCAGAATAGTAACAAACAACTCACCTTTCCGTATTGAACTTTCGTAACATCGAGGAAGCTCTGTGGAACATTGGGATACTTGGTCTTTAGCAGCTGCAGAAGTATTTTTGCTCGATTCACCAACAATTCTACCTTATCTTGCTCTAATATTGGATCTTTCACGAAAGACCAAGATGTTCCAATTAGAGATTTGCCACTTTCTTGCTTCGTGATTTTTTCTTTACACGCAAGCATTGCAGTTTCCAATCTATTAATGACTTCAAGAGCTTTATGTTCAGATTTCAGATTAAGGCAATTCATCATTCCCTCAACCGAAATTGATTCTGCACTCAATATTTTGTAGAGTTCCACACTAAGGCATGCCTTTCCAAACTGAAAGGAGGGCGATCACAATACTAAGCAGCAGAGAAACGGAAACAGAAACGGGAAACGTCATTTTTTGAAAAATGTAGGAAACGAAACGTTATGGAAATGCTATATTAAAGTTGATTAAATATTTATTTAAATGCAATATTTAATTTAAAAAATTATTTAATATAATTTTAATTGAAAAAAATACTTCAATGAAATATAATAATAAAAATACAACAATCAAATTTACTCAAATACATCATTAGTATCGATATCTATAACATTATCACTGCAATCAATGTCTTTATCACTATCAACATGATCATCGAATAACATGGTTTTCATCTCTGGTTATCTAAAAAAAGATTTCTGATATCAAGTATTTCAATATCATTAAAAGAGTCAAACTGATCTCCCGCTATGTCCTACATTTTAGTTTGCTTCACATAATATTGTGGGCTTCTTCTTAATAAAAGATGTAGGTTACTGTGAACAAAAATTAAATCTTCAGCACATTTTGGTGTTAATTTGTTTCTCTTCATTGAATAAATAAAAGAATATGTACTCCCATCCTTTAAGAACATGATGAAGAACTAGGTTGTCCTAATGAAGTCAGTTACTTCCGGTGAAATATGTAATCTTTTGACGTAAAAGTTTCCTAAAAGTTTCCAAAAGGTTTCCTAGAAGTTTTCGAAAGTTTTCATAGAGTTTCCAGAATTAATTAAAAAATAAGCAACTCTTTTCCGAGTTTCCGTGAATTTTCAAGTTTCCGAAACGTTTCCGAGCAACAGCTTTGCAAACTTTTCTTTCATTATTTCCACATTTGAATTCTGACACAATTTTTCATTTTTATAGTAGTGTTGTGGGCATATAGAAATTAAAGGAGTAGTGCTACTTGAATAACCCAAATGAACAACACTTTGAACAACCCACTCACATGGGTGGTGGGGGAGTCCCATTTGTCTGTGCCTCGATCGTCCTTTTTGGTTATCGTCCAGTGAGAAGAGAATGATCCAAAAGCATTATTGCTGGATGAGCAACTTGAGTCATCCTCATTCAAGGAATCAATTATATGCCCGTCTCCTCTACTAGTGCTAATAGCAACGTCAAGAGAGTGACTGTTGAGAATACAGCTCTCAATGTCATTATATGTCACTATTCTTGTAAGAGGCTGTTTGGTAATATGAAAAGTTTTGATTTTTTTTTGATTTTTTTAATGGATGTGTGGTTTAAAAATATTTGAAAAGTAAAAAATTGTGAACTTGACTAAGAGTGGATGATGGAGATAGAGTTTGAAAAGTTGTTGTGAAATTTTTTGACATTACCAAACAAATTCTAAGTTTCAGTTTTAATTTTAATTTTTTTTTTTGTCATACAAAGTGAGAAGACTTTAATACATGAAAGAGGTATATTAATATTCAATTACAAGAACACTCTGGTGACGGGGCGTTTTGTGTATATATATATTTGTTTAAATTTTGATCCAATGTGTACTATCAAATTGGTTCAACACATGACATACTCAGAACACCAGCTGCTAAATAAATCAAAATAGGCCCCCAGGACATATATCTTCCAGTAACAAAGGGGAGGGCAGGAAACTTTCTCAGCGCAGTCGGGTGTAGGATTCGAATCCTGAAATAATGGATTTGTGCCCTGTAACAAGCTAGAGTCACCACCATTCGTGGAAGTTACCATTTGTGCCCTAGACCATTGGTTCGAGAGGTAAATTGCAGGTTGTGCCTCCTAGAGTCAGGGTGGAGGGCATTGGTAACTCCCATAAATGATGGTGACTCCCATTTACCGTAGGGTATAAATTTATTATTTCAAAATTTGAACCCTGCACCAAGACTTTTCCTTATCTGCCATTTACAAAAGGAAGAAAGAATGGAGTAAAAAGTTTGAATTGATGGGGCCATACCATTTGATTTGCAAGTCCAATAGGTAATTAAATGAAATGTCCCACCAAACTTAATGCTCAATGACTCAATAAGATCAATTTGAAACCCGTAACACGTGAACCGTTCTTGAGCATGTTTTGTAAAGATTTTTAAAGCTTATAAGCTAGTCAAACATCAATCTTAACCACACATCTTAGGAATAGAGGTGTCAAGATGGATGGACAGGCTGACTAGACCCGTGAAAATCGGCCTGGATCAACTCGAGAATGCGGGCCAACCCTGAACCGTACGGATAGTTCATGGGTCAAAAAGTTGTAAACCGCGAGTTTCGCGGGTTAAATATTCGCGGGCAAAAAACTGTTTTTATTATATATGGTAACATTGAAAATCTCTATTCTTCTACAAACTCTAATACAACTTCTAAATCAAAATCTTGTTTTTCTCCCTAATAGCTATAAAACGTAATGTTAGTAATTAAAAATACATTTAATATTTAATTGTTATTTGCTTATGTTTTATTTAAATTTACGAATTTAGAAGTACTTCATGTATTATAAAATTTAAATTTAAATTCTATGTAAATATTTTATGATATAAATATGAATTTATCATTTTGTATTTAGATATTTGATAAAAAAAATGCTATAAATATGAAAAAATCTATATTTTTATTTATGGGTCCAAATCAGAACGAACTGCGACCCGCATGGGCTCTACCCAGATGGGCTAGCGGGCAGGCCTGGGTTGTAGTTCAAAATTTGTGGGCTGACCCATAACCGGCCCGAAACCTGCAGCAGGTGGGCTTTTCTTCAAGCGAGCCATTACCGAGCTTTATGTTGGCGGACCGACCCGACCTGGACCACCCGAATTGACACCTCTACTTCGGAACAAGAAGTTTCATCTACTTTTAAACCGTAAATTCTTTTGGACACGCTATTAATAAGCACTTAAAAGCTTAACTAAGTAGCAACTAGAGTTGAACTTAAGATTGATACCATATAATCACAGATAGCATGTTTGGTCTGGTCTTGCTCTGATACCATCATCTAAAAACATTAAACCATTATAGAGAGGATGGATACATCCCGCTCATGATCATTTCTGCCTCCTAGAAACAAAAATTAATAATTACTATATCTTTATTCTTATAATTTTGATGGGCATTTTTAAGCACATTTCCTATGCCATATCAAAGTGATTTAAAAAAAGGGGGGTTTAGTTAAATAGGCTTGACAATTAATAACTTTAGTAATAGAGTAATTATATTGACACTACTAATTTTGTTAATCACACAATATTATATTGACACCACTAATTAAAACATAAATTTTATAAGTACACCTCATTCTTTTTACAAATATAACCTTTGTTAAATAAAATGAAAATAAAATATGGTAAACAACATACACCACCAATCCTTTTTAGGTTAACAATTAAAACATGAAAATAATTATGAAAACATGAAAATTAGCTAGAAAAACTAAGAAATACGATCAAAACATAAGATTTGATGAATATTAAAATATGACACTCAAAAATATAAGATCTAATCTTCTTTTATGATTTTCTTCTTGCAGATCTAACAAAAATACACAAACATAGATTATGTACACTCCAGATTATATTTAGAGTTGCTGTAAAATTTAATTTAGGATTTTTTAATCAGATTTGTGGTGTCTTTATTTATGCAAAATCTCTATCTATTACCTGTGCAAAAGGTAATAAAATTTCTAGACACCAAATCTCTATCTAACAATAAATATGGATCTGTATATGTTGACAATAGTGTATTATTGTTGATAAGAATAATAAATTCTATATATATAAAAAAAAGAATAATAAATAGATAAGATAATTTGTTTCTTGGGAAAATATGTGAAAATTTTTGCAGACCTTCATGTTTAGAGAGATGAAGATGGAAGAAGATTGTGGTGTACAATAACCATCATTTTGGGTAGAGAGATGAAGATGGAAGAAGATGATTGAGGTGTACTAATTTTATTTTCATTTTATTTGTTACTTTTGCAAAAGGAATGTAGTGTAATTATAAAATTCCATTTTTAATAAAATCGGAGGGTTATTTTATAGGAGGGATATTTAAGTCAATTTATTTGTGACCAATTTAGTAAATATGAAAAATGTGGTGTGATTAACAAAAGTTGTGGTGTAAATATAATTACCCTTAGTAATATAGACTTCTCTATTGAAAAGTCAAAATTACCCTTAATGAATAAATTGCAAGGTGTTAATTCTATGATATTGGCATTTCCTATTTTTCACGAATGTATAATTTAATAAAACTTGATTTAATTACTAAATACGTGTATTTAGTAATTTATTAAGTTCGATTAAATTATGCAATTTATTTCTTATTTTCGAGAAATACATTTTATTGTAAACATAATGTTCAAGAAAATATTGATATATATTTGATCATAATCTTGAAAATTTTTATCACAATCTCGAAAATATTATGATAATATTCTTGTGATTATTCTTGACATACAAGCTTATCCAAGATATAGTAAGTATCCTCTTAATATGGTCAAGAATATTTTAATCTTATCTTTACATATGGTTAGATGATCTTGGTCGAAAATCTTGATCATAAAGAACCTTGAGTTGGCCGAAAATATGGTTGGTAAATGGTAAGATCTTTCAAGATTTATCATTATCCTATTTTATGATAAGATCCTTTAAGATTTATCATTATATTATGGTAAGATTTATTTTGAGGATAATTCTCTTGTCTTTACTAATTATCTCTACCTTGTTTTGCAGGTTTTAGAGATCTTGTACAATAAGGAAGCTTGGGAACCAAGAAACCGAATTGCACTATAAAGAAAGGAAAAGGGGGACGTTTTTCTCGTGACGTGAAATTACAAAAAACCGTGTGGAGCTCTACAAAAATACACGTCCACGTTAGAAGTCTTGAAGCCTACTTTCGTGTGGTGCACTAATACAAACAGCTTCATTCGTGTTGTGACTTCAATACTCCGGGAGGAGGATTCAATCACTTAGAGGAGGAAAGAAATTCAGTGTGAAAATCAAACGGGAGGTTTGGATCAAGATCGAACGGGAGTTCGTGTTGCTGAAAAGTGTAGCAGAATCAAAGAAAACTATTGAAGAGTGGTGGGACGCCATCTCACATTACATGCCACAGAAGGATCAGGGAGTGATCTATTTCTTGGATGTTTGATAAAGTCTATGCGTAGATTTATCCTGTAGTTTAGATTGATCTGTATAAACTCTTTCCTTATATAGTGATTTATTTTTGTTCGCAGGATGTGAACCGTGGGTTTTCCCTGTTAGGGTTTTTCCCACGTTAAGCTCAAATTAGTGTGTTCTTGTTCATTTATAGTTCCGCACAATTTTGTCAGATTGTTTACGTTTTACTATCCAGACGAATCTGCCTAAGCAAGATTCATCTGGTACTGCGCTAAACAGAACTTAACAATTTACTGTTAACTGGTTACTGTCTAGACACATCTGTGATAGTCTGTTTTATCAAATTTAGACAACCTCAAATTTTCAATTGGTATCAGAGCGGGTTCACTTCTAGAAAGTGAGATCCGGTCGTCTAAATTGAAAACTCTGCATCTCTTAGACCACCTTTGTTAACTGGTAGTAACTATGCATATTGGAAAATCCGTATGGAAATTTTTATTCAATCTATTGATAAACGTTGTTGGACTTCTGTTCTTGAAGGTTACACAACACCCACTGTCACTACTGGAGGTGTTATTACAGCTGTAGCTAGAAGTGCATATACTGCAGATGAACTAGCTGATGCAAATTGGAATTCTAAGACAGTTAATGCTATTGTTTCTTTGGTTGATCCAGGTCAATTCAGACTCATCTCCTCCTTAAGGACGGCCAAGGAAGCATGGGATGCCTTGAGGATAGCAAACGAAGGAACCAATGCAGTCAAAACCTCCAAGCTGTAGATGATCACTTTAGAATTTGAACAACTATCTATGGAAGAGAAGGAAGACTTCAAAAGCTTCTATGCCAGATTAAGCGATATCACCAACTCAGCTGAAGCGCTTGAGAAAACCTACTCAAATGAGCAGATTGTACAAAAGATCCTTAGATCTTTACCTGATAGGTTCCATGCAAAAGTGAGAGCAATTGAAGAAAGCAAGGATCTTTCAACCATGCGAGTTGAGGAACTTGTAGGGTCATTGATGACCTATGAGTTAAATCTTGCCCGAAGAAAGAAATACAAATCACCAGGAATTGCTTTCAAGACGAATAGTGCAAACCTAGACGACTCTGGAGAGACTGACGAAGATGAAAATTTCGTACTTCTCACCAGACAATTTACAAGGTTCCTCAAGGGAAAACAAAAAGAAAGGTCCACAAATCTTCAAGGCCAGAATCAAAAACCACAAAAACAATGGAAGAAAAATAATTTCTATCCAAAGAATAATGCCAACACGTCTGAAGGGAATCCTAGGAGTCGAATCCAATGCAGAGAATGTAAAGGATATGGACACATTGCAGCTGATTGTCCTAATACTCAAAAGAAGGCCAAGGGAAGGAAGACTATGAATGTTACATGGAGTGATGGAGACTCAGATGAATTTGAATCAGAATCAGACAGCAGCAATTCTGAAAATCAGTTAACTCTTATGCAGATAAATCCAGATCAAATACTGAAAACTTGAGGAAGGAACTTCTAGATGCAGAAGAGAAGATTCAACTGTTGCAGGCCTTCGCTGAGCACAGCAGGGAACATCAACTAGACGACGTATCTACAGTCTCAGTTGACGAACAAAATGAGGTAAGCAGGTTAAGTTCAGAACTTGCTAACGCACAAGACAAAATCAAGAAGCTAGCACGTGGATCCGTCCAGCTTGATGAAATCCTGAACAGTGGCAGACTTGTCAGCCTAAAAACAGGTCTTGGATATGAAGGTAAAGGTAAAAATCATGACCATAAAATAAACTTTGTAAGAGAATCTGGATACAGGTACATGGAACAGAATAAAAATCATACAGATGTATCTACCTCTCATCATCATCAATACAATGCGGCTAGGACTCAAAACTCACATCCAGCAAGGAACTATGGAAGACGACAATTTCAGCCAAATCTGTACAAACCAGATGAGTCTGCCCATCAGTACGACTGGAAATTTCAACCTCGACAGAATCGGCAAGATACATCTGTTTTCCAGGTATTCTGTAATTTTTGTGCTAAATCTGGTCATGATGTATTTTGGTGTCATGAGTACTTGAAGTTAATCAATTCACACAAAAGAAGACTTGTTTCTAGACAAGAGAAAAAAATTCGATTGAATGCTTATGTAGTGCAACTGTTTTTGAGTGCTTTGATTCCTAACACATGGTATTTTGATAGTGGTTGTTCTAGACACATGACAGGTGATCTCTCTCTACTTACACATTTTAAAAAAGGCGAAACAGGTGCTGTTACATTTGGTGATGGCCAAAAGGGTAAGATAGATGGATCTGGTATCATCAACATTAAGGGATTGCCTACATTAACTAATGTCTTATATAGGGCTTAAGTCAAATTTGATCAGTGTAGGACAATTGTGTGATGATAACTTGCTTGTCATGTTTTCAAAAGAATATTGCAAGGTTTTAAGTTGTGATAAGAAGTCTAACCCGTTAAAGAGTGTTTTATTTAAGGGAGTTAGATCTAGAGATAAATGCTATACACGTGAGAGTCACGAAACTTGCAATTCTGTTAAAACCAAAAATGAGAAACTGTGGCACAAAAGATTAGGACACCTAAACTACCATGATCTCATGAAGCTGACCAGACTACAGGCTGTGAGAGGCTTACCTATAAACAATATTCCAGATGAAATCTGTGGTGATTGTCAAAAGGGTAAGCAAATCAAAAGTCAACATAAACTAGGTACATCCATTAATACCTCTCATATACTTGAACTGATTCACATGGATTTGATGGGTCCTATCCAAAAGGAAAGTATTGGTGGCAAAAGGTATATTTATGTATGTGTTGATGATTTCTCCAGATATACTTGGGTCATGTTTATTGGTGATAAATCTGATACCGTTGACAATTTTGTTAATCTTTTTCAGAAATTGAACAATGAAAAGGCAGATGAACAGGTCAAAAGGTTCAGAAGTGACCATGGGAGAGAATTTGAAAACTCCGAGTTTGCTAATTTTTGTATCCAATACGGGATCAAGCATGAGTACTCGTCCCCAAAGACCCCTCAACAGAATGGAGTCGTGGAAAGGAAAAATAGAACTCTACAAGAGATGGCTCGTGTTGTGCTAAATAGCAACCAATTGCCCACCAAATTTTGGGCAGAAGCTATAAACACTGGTTGTTATATTGTCAATAGAGTCATACTTAGATCTGGAACAAACCAAACTCCATATGAAATATGGAAGGGTAGAAAACCTAGGGTTGACTACTTTCATGCCTTTGGAAGTAAATGCTATATTTTGAAAGATAGAGAACACCTAGGAAAATTTGACTCAAAATCGGATGATGGAGTATTTTTGGGTTATGCTGAAAATAGTAGGGCCTATAGAGTTTACAATCTAAGAACTCAAACTGTTCTTGAGTCTATTAATGTGAAAGTGGATGACACTAAGGCCCTGTTTGATTATACAAAATTTTCCATGGAAAATGGAATATGTTTTCCAATTCCCACTTTTGGTTTGTTTGTTTGACAAAATTTTCCATGTAAAACTTTTTCCGCGGACCCCACTTTTTCTTCCATTTTCCTTGATTTGGTGGAAAAGATTTTCTTTGGGTTTTGATGGAAAAATGTTTTCCATGATAGATGGAAAATGATTTTGGACACGTTTAATCAATTTTGTTATTGTTAATTGACTTATTTTCTTTCCAAAAAATAACATTATCATCATCAAGTACAAATATATTTAAAAAGTTAAAAAAAAAAAAAATTGATTAAAATAGCAAAAAATTACTTTATTTTCCATGGAAAATAATGTCAATCAAACAACAAAAGTTGGAAAATTCCCTACTTTTTCCACCTAGAAAATTAAACCAATCAAACACATTAAACTTCTAATTCCCAGTAATTCAATTCCCTAGAATTCATTTTCTTTCCACCCTCGCTATCAAACGGACCCTAATTGTTTAAATTCGGATTTGCAGGAAGCAGATGGTGATCAACTGGAAATTCACTAAAAGAAAGAGCTGGAACTGAAAAATCAGAAGAAGAACAACACCAAGCTGAAAGTCTCAATGATACTAAAGAATCCGATCAGGATGAATCTGGGCACCCAGTCATATCTACAGATCGAGACGAATCTGATGACCCAGATACACCTGAGATTGCTAAATCAGAAGCATCGAGACTACCACCTGCTAGGATCCAAAAGGCGCATCCACTTGACAATATTCTCACTGATATGTCTAAGAAAAATGTGACCAGAAGAAAATTTGCTGAGATGAGTAACATCTATCATATGTCTCAAATTGAACCAAAAAATGTCAAGGAAGCGTTGACAGATGAACACTAGGTACAAGCTATGTAGGAAGAGCTTAACCAATTTGAAAGAAACAATGTCTGGGAGCTGATTCCACGTGCTAAAGAAGGTAATGTAATCGGAACCAAATGGATCTTCAATAATAAGTCAAATGAACAAGGAAATATGGTAAGAAATAAAGCCAGACTTGTTACTCAATGCTATACCCAGATTGAAGGCATAGACTTTGACGAGACATTTGCTCCGGTAGCCAGACTGGAATCCATCAGGCTGTTGCTAGCTGTGTCCTGCTACATCAACTTCAGACTATTTCAGATGGATGTCAAAAGTGCCTTTTCTGAATGGTGTGCTTAATGAAGAAGCCTATGTGGAGCAACCTCAAGGCTTCACATATCCATCTCACCCGGATTATGTCTTCAGACTCAAAAAGGCATTATATGGGTTGAAACAAGCCCCCAGAGCTTGGTATGAAAGGCTCACATCATTCTTGCTGAGCAACGGATACAAAAGGGGAGGAACTGATAAAACTCTTTTCATTAAGCATCTAAATCCTGGACTAACTGTAGCTCAAATATATGTTGATGACATAGTATTTGGGTCTACATCCAAGTCCAAAATTAATGAATTTATAAATACAATGAAAAAAGAATTTTAAATGAGTATGGTTGGTGAGCTAACCTTTTTCCTTGGTTTGCAGGTACAGAAGGATGAATCTGGCATATTCATATCTCAAGCAAAGTACGCTAAAAATCTGGTGAAGAAATTTGGACTTGAAGATGCAAAGGCAATGAGAACTCCCATGGCGACTACTCTAAAACTTTCAAAGGATGACAATGGTAAGGATGTAGATCCATCCCTTTACAGAAGCATGATTGAAAGTCTTCTGTACCTTACTTCCAATAGGCCAGATATATCCTTCAATGTTGGAGTTTGTGCAAGATATCAAGCTAAACCTAAGGAATCTCACGTTGCTGCTGTAAAACGAATCATCAGATATGTAAGTGGTACGTTAAGTTATGGAATTTGGTTTACACAAGATACCACTGCCAATCTTGCAGGTTTTTCAGACGCAGACTGGGCTGGGAACGTAGATGATCGAAAGAGTACATCTGGAGGATGTTTCTACATTGGGAACAATTTGGTGGCATGGCTAAGTAGAAAGCAAAATTCAGTATCACTATCCACAGCCGAAGCTGAATATATAGCAGCTGGGAGTTGCTGTACACAACTCCTGTGGATGAAACAAATGTTGAAAGACTATGGAATCTCTATAGAACAAGCCACTATGTATTGTGACAACACCAGTGCCATCAATATCTCAAAGAATCTAGTCCAACACTCTAGAACAAAACATATTGACATCAGACACCACTTCATCAGAGAATTGGTGGAACAAAAGATTATCAATCTGGAGCACATACAGACTGGTCTACGGCTGGTAGATTTATTTACTAAGGCCCTCGATACTGTCAAATTTGAAAGCCTTAGAAAACAAATTTGAGTATCACCTCCTTCTGAGTAGGAACATGCATATTTCAAAAAAAAAAAAAAAAAAAATTATTGCATGTATTTAAGTTATCCTATTCTTATACCAAGTAGATCATGTTTTTGCTTACAGATATATTTGAGTGCTTGTGCTGATAACGAGACAGATACGTCTGGATGATAGCAGTCAACATGTCTCTTGATGAATCTAACTAGCACTCAAATTTGGACAATCCTAAGGATAAGTCACTGTTGTCTATGTCATATGATTGTTACTGGATGAGATTTCATATTCTGTGTGTAGACCTATGATCTAAATCTTGCTTATAGCATTGCACGCATTTTTCTTATTATCCAAGGGCAGGGCTAGTGGAAAAGAAGGCTGCCTATCCAAGTCAAGTTCGTACCCTTTAGCCTCAAAATACGATGAATTGATATAAATATGGTAATATTGTAGAAGTAAGGGGAAAAACCTAGTAAGATAACTTCTGGGGATTGTGTGAATCTACCAATCCAAGCCAAGTTCATACCCTTCTTCTAACCTAAAGGGGAACATATTGTAAGATAACTTCTGGGGATTGTGTGAAGCTGTTTCCACCTCCAAAAGACATTGCCACAATATAGAAAAAGTCGGCAAGCCGGATTTGAGAAAATGCACTTCTTATAGATTTTGATCTGTCTTATTGTGGATTACGGTGACAAATCGATAAGTCAGGGAAATCATATGATTTGTAGCAGTATGTGGATGACTAAGGATGACTCGGATCACACACGCACATTAATCAACATAATCATACTCGTGGTGGACCGTCTACTACCAGATATATCTGACTCAACAGATGCCAACAGGTGCGCAGACGTGTCTCAGGTATTCAGATGCATTTAGATTTTTCTTATTCACGAATTTTTAGATTTTATTCTGAAAATCTTTATTTTTAAGGCAGTATATCGTGGGCTAATAAGTGCAAATCTTGTAGAACAAGTCAGTTGATTGTGGACCCCAATTTTTGGTAATTTGTTTGTTTCCTAATTCTGAACATATTTTGTTTTTATACTTATCTATCTTTTAAGGAAAGAAGTTGACAAGAATCAGGATTCTCCAGTTACCGTAATGAACTCTAATTCCTTTCATATTAGACTCCCTCGTAAACCCCAAAAACCCTAATACTTCTTCTCATAAAACTCGTGTGCCAAAGTCAGAAAACCCCAAATCCTCTCACCGAAAACCCTATCTTCCGTCTTCCTCTCTCTCTCTCTCTCTCTCTCTCAAAAAATATACAGACATGGCAAGGAGCAAACAAGTAGGAAGAAGGAGAATCACAAGAGGAGGCGGTGAAGCATCATCTGCACTGAACCCATCTGAGAAGGGAACTCCGAGCCGCGCCATTGTTCCTGCACCGCCTTCCGGCACCAGCCCAACGCCGACCTCACTCTCCACCGCCAGTACTAATCCTACACCTGCTCTTCTCATGGCCCAAATAAGCAGAAGCACGCCTATTATTCCACAAACCATGGGCGTCAATCTGACCCCCAGTTCAGGAGATCTTGGATTCAGCCATATCTCTCCATTGGACATTCGGAGTGAAGTGCAGAGAGCCCGAAAACTTGCTGCCATGAAAAGTGCAAGAGATGCGAAAATTGTGGATGAAGAAGGGGGAGATGAATCAGGTGAGACTGAATCTGGTGATGAAAAAGAGAAACCAGAGGAGCAGGAAGAATCTGGGGAAGATGAAAAATCTGAAGGAGTAAAGGAAGGAGAAGAATATGAGGATGAGGCACCACCCGAAGAGCCAAAGGAATCTGAGGATGCAGACGAGTCTGAGCAGCTAGAAGTAGAGTCTGAAAAAGAAGCTGTTATTTCAGACAGGAAAGGAAAACAAAAGGTAGCAGCCGCTGTGAGTTCGAAAAAGAAAAGGGGGACACTGCTGCGGGTCCAGTGAGGTCCAGGTTTGATATTTCTTCATTCGTCTGCACACCTATGCAGAAAGCAAGAGGTATGTTTACCCCATTCAATTTCAAATTTTGGTCATCTGAAGCATACAATGATTTCCAAAAACATATTTCGAGTAAACGATTGCATTATGAGTCTAGGGTGACTATAGGAGAATTTGATGACTTTGAGATTGATGATATAGTGTCACATTTTGGGTTGAAAAAGTTGACTGAGTGTAAGGGAGACATCAATGAGACCCTGGTTAAGGAATTTTATGCCAATGTCCCCATTGACTATAACTCCAAAAAATGTCTTTTTACCACTTCACTTTTTGTTAGAGGACAATTGATTAAAATTTCAGCAAAAGAACTTAGGAAGTGGTTAGGCCTGAATGATGATGTGGCTGATGAGGATGAGTCTATGGAAGCCACTAATGATGAAATTGCTGTGGAATTATCGGGGGGTAAGATCACATGGCCAGTAAACGGGTTAAAACAATTGCCTAGGTCAGAAATGTCAAAGAAGTACCAAATTCTTCACAAAATTGTTAAAGGAAAATTTTGACCAACTCATTCATGACTCAAGCTTTAAAAGAGAGTCTGCTAGAACCTTATTTCTGCTGGGGACCAAACATAATATTGATCTTGCTGCACGAATCTGGAATTCCATCATTGGAAGAGTTTCGGGAAGTGGTCCTAGACAAGGTAACACTTATCTATTGGTTTATCCATGGGTTATTTCACAATTTTTGAATGATCAGGGTATCCAAACATTGGAGGATGATGTGGTGGTCACTCCCAAGTTGTTAAACAGGGCGAGATGCAGAAAAACCTTGGAGGCACAGACGGGTCAGAAGAAGCAGGTTCTGGATGAAACTACTGGGAGTCAGTTATCATCTGACACAGATGCTAGGCTCGGTCAGCTGAAAGCAGAAAATGCTGGGATGAAAGCTGATTTATCTGCCCTTGGTGTACGGGTTAAGCGTCTGGAGGACACACTTGATCAGTTGCTTGGAGGGTCTTCAAAAGATGTGGCTTTAGTCGAAGCCAAGGAAAAGAGAAAGGTTGCAGTCAAAAAGCTCCCTGCCTCGAAGAAGCAAAAGAAGCTCTAAGCCTGATCTCCACCCTGCCAGTTCCATCTGATCATTTGCAATACCTTTGAATCAGTTTTCTTATGTTTTCAAAACTACTGGTCCTATGATTGGATTTAGGTTAAGAATTTTTGCATGCAGGTTTTGTGAACCATATGGCTTCTCCTCAATCTCCGAAGAGGGGGAGTAGCATTAGCATGGATATCATCTTTTTCATTTATGCTCTCTATGTGTTATTTCTTTATATGCATTTTGATTGTTGATTGTGTTTATCTTGATGCATATCTTGAGGGGGAGATTTTTTATAGGGGGAGCTAATTGATTTCTTGTGATCGTAAAAAGATGATTGATTTCGGAAAAATAGAAAAAGCCGAAGGGGGAGATTGTTAATTCTATGATATTGGCATTTCCTATTTTTCACGAATGTATAATTTAATAAAACTTGATATAATTACTAAATACGTGTATTTAGTAATTTATTAAGTTCGATTAAATTATGCAATTTATTTCTTATTTTCGAGAAATACATTTTATTGTAAACATAATGTTCAAGAAAACATTGATATATATTTGATCATAATCTTGGAAATTTTTATCACAATCTCGAAAATATTATGATAATATTCTTGTGATTATTCTTGACATACAAGCTTATCCAAGATATAGTAAGTATCCTCTTAATATGGTCAAGAATATTTTAATCTTATCTTTACATATGGTTAGATGATCTTGGTCGAAAATCTTGATCATAAAGAACCTTGAGTTGGCCGAAAATATGGTTGGTAAATGGTAAGATCTTTCAAGATTTATCATTATCCTATTTTATGATAAGATCCTTTAAGATTTATCATTATATTATGGTAAGATTTATTTTGAGGATAATTCTCTTGTCTTTACTAATTATCTCTACCTTGTTTTGCAGGTTTTAGAGATCTTGTACAATAAGGAAGCTTGGGAACCAAGAAACTGAATTGCACTATAAAGAAAGGAAAAGGGGGACGTTTTTCTCGTGACATGAAATTACAAAAAACCGTGTGGAGCTCTACAAAAATACACGTCCACGTTAGAAGTCTTGAAGCCTACTTTCGTGTGGTGCACTAATACAAACAGCTTCATTCGTGTTGTGACTTCAATACTCCGGGAGGAGGATTCAATCACTTAGAGGAGGAAAGAAATTCAGTGTGAAAATCAAACGGGAGGTTTGGATCAAGATCGAACCGGAGTTCGTGTTGCTGAAAAGTGTAGCAGAATCAAAGAAAACTACTGAAAAGTGGTGGGATGCCATCTCACATTACATGCCACAGAAGGATCAGGGAGTGATCTATTTCTTGGATGTTTGATAAAGTCTATGCGTAGATTTATCCTGTAGTTTAGATTGATCTGTATAAACTCTTTCCTTATATAGTGATTTGTTTTTGTTCGCAGGATGTGAACCGTGGGTTTTCCCTGTTAGGGTTTTTCCCACGTTAAGCTCAAATTAGTGTGTTCTTGTTCATTTATAATTCCGCACAATTTTGTCTGATTGTTTACGTTTTACTATCCAGACGAATCTGCCTAAGCAAGATTCATCTGGTACTGCGCTAAACAGAACTTAACAATTTACTGTTAACTGGTTACTGTCCAGACACATCTGTGACAGTCTGTTTTATAAAATTTAGACAACCTCAAATTTTCACAAGGTATGTTATTTCTTTATTCTAGTTGAATTAACCCAGGACTAATTATTTGGACTTTTCGTAATTCTTTCAATTGTTCTAAGTGCTCTTTATATTTTGATAATTTTTAAAAGGCTTTGAGATGATCTTGCTTAGTTATATATATCCTAATATTATTCCTTCCGAAACTTCTTCTTCTATATCTTTATGTTCGAGTGATATATTATAAACTATATTTATATTTTGACAGTTTCAACAAAGTTGAATCTTATATTATTTATGTAAGCGTAATCAATATCTTTATATATTTCTTCTAATTTGGACTGGGCAATAGAATATATGCCTTGATATTTTTCAGTAGTAGTTAATAAAAACGAAATATCTTTATCATCCAAATACAATTTATCACAATCACTAGAATTGGATGTTTGTGAAGTGTTCATAAATTCAAACGATTAGGTTGATTAGGATTATGCTTAACTATTCTATTTTCTTGATCTAAGGTTCGTAAAACTAAACCTGGGAATCTAATTTCAGTATTTTCTTGTAACCAAATTAGATTTTGTTGTTGTTGTTCGTACTAATGATATCTCATGGTATTTAGTATTTTTTTCCCACTTTTCTTGATTATTTTCTTATTTTAATTCTCTGATAAGTTTTTCTATCTCTCTGAATCTTAAATCAAAAGTATTATCTTTAACTATTCTAAGTCTCTCAACATCTTCTCTATCATCATTGTTTATAATTAAAAATAAGAAGCATGTGGAAGCATATGATTAAAAGCATGTAAACAAAGTATGTAAATGGTCGTAAGTAAGCTTATAGTAATCAAATGAAATAAGCAGGTTTTCCCTCCAGTGTCGTCCTATAGCTGCCTTGCATGTACTCAATCAATCATTTGAATCAAATGAATATTAGATGTGTTTTAATAAATTGGAGTCCACAACTGCTTCCACAAAAAGTTTTTCAATCAAGGTTGCATTTCTCACTCTAGAGAACTAGAAGTGTTTCCACAGACGCTGTGGTATTCAGAGTCTCTGTTTTCACCTCTATTGCGACTCCTTTCAGGAAGGCCTTACTTAGAACTTTTTCAAAACTACATGTTTTAAAAACAAGTTTTAAAACTGAAACAAAGTTCAAATATTATCCCAAAAAACCACAACACATCAAAAAGCTTACGAGATTTCTGCTAAGCAACAGATTCTTCAAAGAGGAAAACTCATTTTGGAAAATATCAATACTACCGAGGGTCATGAGAAAATTAATGAAAACCTCTTTAAGAAAGCTTTGATAAAAACTCAAACATCATTTCATTCACAGATTGACATTGTACATACTGCAAACTACATACAGACACCTTTGGTACTACCTTATGAAGCTTAGAACTCCATAAGTGATTACCTTATTATAAGCTTTGATATTTTTAGACTATCTACCAATATTTTTCTTGAATACAAGTTGTTACGATCGAATTCTAATTACGTGTGACATGTCGCATATAGAACCTAATAACCACCTAAGTAGGGCCCCACCTACGTGGTTATTATTTAGCCGAGGCATTTCGAGGCACATTCCTCCTATGGCCGAACCATCTCCATAAGCAGCATCGTCCGAAGCAACCTCAAGGACCGGCAGCTAGGCTAGGCGGAAACGTCACCAACGCAGAACCTGTAAGCAAACTGCAATCTGATGGGACAGCGCCTTTACCATTGATGTGATAACCGCAACAACACTATAGTAAACTGTAATGATTATGACCAACTAAATGGTTAACTTGATCAACTGATGGGGAGAAACCATGTGTAAAGGCCAAACACATGTCATGATAATGGTAACTGAATGTAACTATAAATAGAAAAGGTAAGTCTCCCAGCAAGGGGTTAGAATTTTCACTCTCTTAACTGCATATTTTATTCTCACACCCCTTTCTCTCTTTTACACAATTATATTTCCCGCACTCAATTTATATTTGCTTGAAATGAGCACTGACTTTAGCATTGGAGTGCAAACAGGAGCCACCTCGGCCCCCTTTGCTAATTGATTGTTTGTCACAGTGCGCAGGAGATCCGCGTATTCAAGAGGGAGGAGCTGAGACGTGTTGGTCCAAAGTCCAGCCTTGTCACAGAGCCAAATATGTAAAGACAGGCATGATACAGGGGCGGAGAAATTGATCCCCACTTATGAGCCTAGGAATAGGCGGGAAAGAAGGGCAGAAGCAGCTCGGACCAAATCTCCTAATGGTCTTCCGACCTTTGAAAGGCCAAACTATGGCCAAGTTTTGCCACCATGAGGGAAAGATTACGCTCAGCCGCCTTACGACCAACACCATGACCCGATGCACTACGATCGTGACAAGAACAGTGAATTACCGTTATACGAGCTGGATGACGAAGAGGAAATAAGATCCTTCACGGAGGGTATCCGATGGTGCCCAGTGCCCTATGACTTCGAAATTCCAGAAATAATGAAGTATTTTGGTCGAGGTGACCTTGATGATCACCTGTTAAACTACCACGCTAGCATGGAAATTGCCTGAGCCACTCCGGCACTGAAGTCCAAAGCCTTTGCTTTAACCCTTGAGGGAAGTGCGATACGATGGTACAAAAAACACCCTCCTGGTAGCATCCACAGCTGGAGAGATTTGAAGGTAGCCTTCAAAAATGGCTTTCTTTCCTCCAGGCCTGGCCAGCTCCCACTCCAATGCCTTCGGACTTAAGGCAAGGAAGGGAGGAATCTTTGAAGAGTTACCTAGCCCGGTTTACTGAAGAGATGCACATTTGTGAGAACATCACCGAGGCGGAGATTTTTTTCCGCATTAAAAGGGGGGCTAAACATGACGAGCATATTTTGGAGGGATGTCCGAAGCAGAAAGTCGAGGGATTACAATGCTCTGGTAGATCTGATGAAGGAAGAGATGGCTAGGGCCAGAGACAGTCTTCCTTAAGGGAGATACAATATTGGGTACCCCAATGAAGCGAACCCTAGGAAAGGAGGAAATAAGGATAGGTTCGGCAGTAGTCGAAGTGGGGCGCCACACCCATTTCCGGGAATTGGGTCCAGCTATGCAGCGAAAATCACTGAAGCTATCCCTAACTTGCACTCCAACGCCCCCTCTCCGAATCCCACCACAGCTCAGGGGAGAATGGAAGGTGGCCGAAGTGGGAAGCAGCCTATGGTTAGGGCTTATTGCGCCTACCACAGGTATTATGGCCATGCAACGGAAGATTTTAGGGAAATCCACATGTTAGCGGACCAAAAGGCCTACGGAAGAAGGGGAAGTGATATCTCTCCTGACAAAGGAAAAGCACAAAAACCAAGTAACCAAAAGTTTAACTGAGCTGACAAGCGAGCTCCATGGAAGAACCCAACCAAAGAAACAATTGACAGACATCAAAGAGACAGGAGCAAAGGTCAGGATAACTCCTCGGCACATGCTAAAGATACGAGAGAGCCACCTATGCCTACAAATGATCCGTCGATTCGCGAAATCGACACAATATTGGGAGGCCCCCATCCAGGTGGAAGTACAAATAACTCCCAGAAGAGGTATATCAGAGAGGCCAAGCAGCCCGCCAACGTGAATTATCACATCCTGTTGGGATGCCTCGGACAGAATCTAACACATTCACCCAGGATAACGCTATTGGGGTGCATTTTTCGCATAATGACGCGTTGGTTATCAAGGTGGTGGTAGCTCGGAATGGGTTGTCAAGAATGATGGTGGACGATGGTGTCTCGGTAAATGTGATTTATGGAGTAACTTTTGATAGAATGGGGATTAGCACCCCACTCATTCCGGTCCCAGATCCAATATATGGATTTACTGGGGACAGCATAACTCCCATAAGATCCATAACCCTTATGACTGAGGTAGGGCAAGCGCCAACTTTCTCTAGAATCCCCATGGAATTCTTGATTGTAGACAAAATCTCGTCTTATCATGGCTCAATTGGAAGGCTGGGTCTCATTGACTTGGGGGCTGCAACCCATACGAAATACATTTACATGAAATTTCCCACGGAGCATGGTGTTGCAACTGTAAGGGGGAGCCAAACTGAATCACGGGCCTGTTACACAAACGCTATCCGAAAATTTCAAGACTGGAGCTTGAACATGATCAACAACGTGACAATGGACGAGGCTGCTCCAGACCCTGAAAGACTGGGTGTAGGGCCCTCAGAAAGTGAAGATGTTACAATGACGCCGGAAGAGGATCTAGCAGATCTAAACCAAAGAATGGTCGGAGACAATTGCTCTACCCCAGCTGAAAGGCTGGAATGCTTTGGTGTTGATCAACTTGACCCATTCAAGGAGTTGCAGATTGGATTAGATTTGCCGGTTGAATACAAAGATCAACTAAAAGGCTTCTTACTTAAGAACCTCGATGTATTTGCATGGAAACATGATGACATGATTGGAATTGATCCTAAAGTGGCCTGTCATAGACTCCAGCTTGATCCAAGAAGCTTTGGGCACAGGAAATAGAGAAGACCGATGAGTTCTGATAAATACGAGGCCTTGAAAGAAGAGGTGATGAAGCTATTGAAAAATGGCTTCATTAGAGAGTCCCGGTATCCGAAGTGGGGTATCAAACCCTGTTTTGGTCCCAAAACAGAATGGGAAACTGAGAGTGTGTTTGATTTCTCGAATTTAAACCAGGCATGCCCTAAAGACAGTTTCCCCCTGCCTCGAATTGATCAATTAGTCGACTCTACAGCGAGACATGAGATGCTGAGTTTTATGGATGCATACTCCGGATACAATCAAATCCCCGTGCACAAATCGGATGAGGAGCACACCTCGTTTATTAGGATAGGGGACTCTATTGTTACAAAGTCATGCCATTTGGCTTAAAAAAATGCTGGAGCCACCTACCAAAGGTTGGTAAATCGTATGTTTTTGGAACAACTAGGAAACACCATGGAAGTATATGTTGATGACATGCTGGTCAAAAGTGTGGTCGCCACAGAGCATATCAGCCATTTGTCAGAGGCCTTCGATGTTTTGAGAAAATATCGAATCAAGCTGAACCCCGCGAAATACGCCTTTGGGGTAGCGTCCGGAAAATTTCTTGGATTCATGGTGAACATGAGAGGGATTGAAGCCAATCCCGATAAAATCAAAGCATTGCTGAACATGCGGCCCCCTCGGAGCCCAAAAGAAGTGCAAAGCTTGACGGGAAGACTCGCAGGTTTAAATCGATTCGTTTCTAAGTCCACTGACAAATGCTTGCCATTTTTTAAGATCTTGAAGGGAGGGAAGCAATCCCAATGGACGCCGGAATGTGAGTAAACTTTTGCTGACCTGAAAGCATCCTTGGGACAGGCCCCATTATTATCAAAACCAAAGGCTGGCGAACCACTCTATTTGTATTTGGCCGTGTCAAAAGAGGCTGTTAGCTCAGTATTGGTCAGAGAGGAGGATAGAAATCAGTTCCCAGTGTATAATGTAAGCAAAGCCATGCTGGACAGCAGCTCGCAAACTCCACCCCTACTTTCAGTTGCACTCCATACGTGTTCTCACAAACTTTCCTATGAGGCAAGTATTGTAGAAATCAGACGTATTTGGGAGGTTAATGAAATGGGCAATAGAAATCAGTCGGTGCAACCTGCATTATGAGCCTCGAACAGCTATAAAGGGTCAAGCATTAGCAGATTTTATAATGGAGTTCATGCATCCGCCCGAGGTGGAGATGATTGATAACTCAGAGGATAGCCGTGAATGGAAATTGTTCGTTGACGGGTCCTCGGCTGAAGGAAGATCCGGGGCGGGGATACTACTAATAAGTCCAGAAGGATACAAACTACACAGTACGATCCGCTTTGGCTTTAAAGCCTCAAAAAACGTTGCAGAGTACGAGGCTCTCTTAGCTGGACTAAAACTTCCGAAAGCTCTAAAGATTAGGTCTGTAGTGGCAAATAGTGACTCGCAGCTTGTTGTAAGCCAGTTTAACGGACAGTTTTCTGCCAAAGAGCCGGCCATGGTTGCTTACTTGAGGAAAGTAAAAGATTTATCCGTGCACTTAGGAAAAATGGAGTTACATCATATTCCCAGAACTGAGAATTCCAATGCAGATGCTTTATCTAAACTAGCAAGTAGTAATGATTCCGAGCTCCACAATATGGTTCCAATTGAGCATTTGCCGACTTCTTCCATTGAGCCAGGAACGGAAATTTTGGCAATAGAAGAAGAAGGATCTTGGATGAGTCCTATACTGGCATACTTGAAGCATCAAACAATACCAGATGAGCCGGAGGCAGCTCGGAGATTGCAAACATATGCCACAAATTTTGTACTCTTGGATGATCTGCTTTATAAACGAAGCTACACCTCTCCTCTGTTGCGATGTGTTGAGCCGGAAGAAGGACAGTATATAATGAAATAAATCCATGAGGGCATATGCAGAAACCACGGTGCGGTGTTATAGCTGGCTCGGAAAGCCCTCCATCAGGGATATTTTTGGCCAACTATGTGAAAGGACTCTCATGACTTCTTTCGAAAGTGCGATAAATGCCAGAGGCATGCGACCATACCACATCACAAATTGACTGTGGTAACTAGCCCTTGGTCTTTCGCGAAGTGGGGGATTGATATTATTGGTCCTATGCCCAGAGGTGCTGGTAACAATTGTTTTGCAATAGTGGCAATTGACTACTTCACCAAGTGGGTCGAGGTGGAACTCCTGATGAGGATTGCCAAGGCCAACACCACCAAGTTCATTTGGAAGAATATTATATGCAGATTTGGAATATCGCAGTCGTTGGTTAGTGATAATGCAAAATAGTTCAAAAATAGAAGCATTGATGAATTGTGTGACGATTTGGGAATTAAGAAATTATTCTCATCTTCGCATCATCCACAAGCTAACGGGCAGGTAGAATCCGTGAACAAGACCATAAAAAATACCTTAAAAAGGAAATTGGAATCCAAAAAAGGCGCATGGGTAGATGAACTCCTCGTACACTGCCACAGGTGAAACGCCTTTCTCCCTGGCATATGGATCAAAGGCAGTATGTCCAGTAGAAATTGGGGTGCCTTCTCTTCGTCAAATCCATTATGATGAGGCAAGAAACATAGAAGCAGAAAGGAAAAACTTGGATTTCGTCCTGAAAAAATGGAGTGACTCTCAGATAGCGATGGCCAAGTACCAGGAAAAAATGGCCCGCTACTACAACAAAAGAGTAAAGGGTCGGCACTTTAACATTGGGGATTTAGTCCTTAAAAAGGTCCTTCTCTCTACTCAAGAACCAGGAGTAGGGACTTTAGGTCCTAATTGGGAAGGCCCTAATAAAGTCACCGCCGAAGTGGTACCCGGTACGTACATGATCGAAGACCTATCGGGGATCCCTTTGCGCAACCCTTGGAACACGGATCATCTTCGTCGCTATTTTCAATAGGATCAACTTTTCTCTCATAAAAGTTATCCTTGTATGACCTAACAATACTTGTATCCATAAAGCTTGCCTATTGAAACTGTTCTGGTTACCAAAGGTCATGGTTTATTAAAATGAATTGGTCACAAGACCTGCTGCGACTGACTCCGATGAAAGTCAAAACCTGATGGTAAAATTTGTATAACTCCCGCGAAATCAGTTTTAATCATTTTTAAGTTCAAGCTATCTATTTTCTAAGCAGTGTTCGCAGGATAACGCACTTTCCAAATCAGACTTACTCAGTAAACATGAATGTCCTAAAACAAACTGACTAAGTCCGAGGGACTATCAAACAAGATGTGAAAATCCAAAAATCCATACATGCAAATAAAACAGAAATATTGAAGTTGAAGTATTTACATTGAAACAATTGAAGTAACGAAGAATCACATTGCTCACTATTCAAAAGATAAAATTATGTACATAATAAAAGTAGTAACAAAAAATGACTAGAGGGGAGGAGCATCATCCCAAGCATCGCCACGGGATACATGTTGAGGAGGCTTGGCAGGATCGGTGGCAGGATCGCCTTCTTCGGCATCTTCTGGTTCAGGGTAGAAGGCCTCGATGGTGGAAAGATCCAGGTAGGGGAACTTCTCCTTTACATCCCCTAGAGCCATACGGGCACCGATGTTGCCAAAGATTCGTTGCATAAGCCCATATTCTTCTGTGTTCTCAAAGGTATCTTTAAAGTTTTGGATACCTTCAGCAACCTTAGCCTCCGTACTATGCTCCAGAAGCTTGAGTTTACCTTCCAAAGAAATCAAAGAGTCAGCATCCTTTTTCCGAAGTTCCTTTTCCTCCTCAAACGCCCTCTTCAGATCGGCAACCTCATCAAAAGGTTTACCCTTCAGGGCGTTAGACTCTACCAAGGCCTTGGCTGTCACCGCCTGAGCCTGGCAGACATTGTTGTATTTCTTGCATAGGTTATCCACGTCTGCTTCGGAGGAATGAAGGTCTGTTTTTAGCTGCTCATTATCTTCCTTAAGGGCTCTGGATGCGCTCTTCATCTCATGGAGGGACTTCCGAGTGGAAGAGAGAGTTTCCTTTAGCTCCTTGATCTCCTGTACCATGCCGTCCGCATTGCGCAGAGCTATGTTAGTGCTTTCTTCCCTCTGCTCAATCTCCTTGACTGGCCCCTCCATATCATCCGCGAGTGTCCTTGCACTCAAGGCCTTGATGGCGAGCAGCATTTAGCTAGGAGAGCTTTTGGAGAAAACAGATTCTCACCCTTCTATCCAAAAGTCGTCCACCGCTATAGCTGCCTTAGCAGCATATCCCGGGAGAGATGCCAGGCCATCGGAGTCCAAAGTAGATGGCTTAGGGACAAACCCCTCTTTAATCCGGGCCACCTCCAATGCTACAGTTTGGTCAGCTTCCTCCACTTGAACTGAAGGGGACTTATGAGAAGCTTCAGTGCCTTCACCGGGTCCAGGAAGGTCTGCGGGAGGGATATTTGAAGGAGCTCTTTCTCCATTGGATTGACCCTTACCACCCCTCTTTAATCTCTTTAAGGGGGGTTGCTCCTCGACAGTTATTTCCAGCACCTCGTCCTCCTCAACACTCACCACATCAGAAGGGGCCTAGGGGATTTTTGATTGGTCCCTCCTTCTTGTCTTCTTCTCCTTCTCCTGCCCCTCGGCCATTTTACGACCATGCTCCTTTAAGGAAAGGAGTTGTGGAATGGGTGGTACTGAGTCAGAAGGGTCTAGGAGAAGTGGCGGACCCAGTGACCTGGAAGCAGAGGCGCCTTCGAAGGCTTCTTTTGAAGCTTCAACTGTCTTCTTAGTGGCCTCGAGATGGAAGCCCGCGAATACGGACCTTTGCTTCCTCTCCTCGTCACTCCCGGCAGCAAGAGTAGGAGGAATCTTCTTGGCCTTCAAGCCTTTCAGGGATAGCTTGGGGAACTCTCTTGACCCTGTAAGGAATGCACTAAGTCAGGAAATGTAGAATGAACTAACCCATAAATATCAGAGAAAGAAGTGAATATACCCATATCCCGCATTAAGCCGTGCTTGACGAAAAGCCTTTTTGAGGAGATAACCTTTTGAAAGTCACCGTGATACCCAAAAAGCTTCTTCACAACTTCCAGATCCTCTGACGGGAGCTGATGGGCGTATGTTTGTCCTACAGGATCAAAAAGACAATTTATATAAGTACAAAAGGAAGTAAGGCGCCGAGTGTAAATATGGTGGTACACCCGCATAAGAGAGTATAAGAACTCATGGGGGAAAGAAAGGGTTCGGGGAACTGTTATCTCAGGGAAAGGATCTGAAGGAGTACACTTCCAATCTCCACTGACCCAAAACCATTGGGTTCTCCAATTCTTGAGGGATGCTGGATGCCCAGTGATGATGGGTGGGCACTGCCCCGGGGGGTTAAGTAGTACCAGTCCTTCACATCTGGCCTTTTATCCTTTTCTCTCCTAGCAGTTTTCTTCAACACATAGAGTGTGTGGATGATGTAAAGAGAAATTGGATACTCCGGACTGACTTCTTGCCAGATTAACCAGGTCCCCACCATGGGTCCAGAACCTTCGCTCTCTTTTCTTCCTACGCTTCCTAAAAAGACGGGAACTAAATACGAAGTAGGACACAGGACAAAAATCCCTTATGGGGTCCGCTACCACCATTACCTCCTTCAGATCCTCTTCCCTAGATCCTTCCATGTTCCCCAAAACCCAACTTACTTGCAAATGGGGGGACGCTCCACGTACCCTAGGAAAATAAAATATGTATATATATATATATATACATATATATATAATCCCTTATGGGGTCCGCTACCACCATTACCTCCTTCAGATCCTCTTCCCTAGATCCTTCCATGTTCCCCAAAACCCAACTTACTTGCAAATGGGGGGACGCTCCACGTACCCTAGGAAAATAAAATATGTATATATATATATATATATATATATATGTATATATGTATGTATGTATGTATGTATACGAATGGGCAATATAAGCAAAATAAAATGAGGGTGGGAAGAAATATTAATAAATAAAGGAGTTACCTGCTTAATGAGAGACAAAGAAGGTTCGATGAAGAGCAGCGTGACAAAACGGGAGGCAGCAGATAGTGGTTTCTGATAGAATATCAAAAGCCTTGCGATGAGCGAGCAGGGGAGATGGCAGAGTAAATCATTGAGTATTGACAGAGATAACAAGAGAAGAAAGAGAGAGAGAGCCAAAAGTGAGGGAAAAGGAGGAAAAGGAAGATGAAAGGTTTACAAAAACGCACCCCGCAAATGTATACCGTTAATTGGCCAAGTCCAGGTTAATCTCCGCCATCCATGTGCCAAAACTTTACTGGTGGGTTAAATGAAGCGCCAAGCAGCAACATTTTGAAAGGAAAGTAGCCATTCGTGGTAAAGGTACAGCTCATGAGCCGTAATTACGAGAAACCCAAAGAAGCAATCTCTCCAAAGTTATTAATGCACGACAAATATGGATCGCACATGAATGAACCAACCATATTTAAGGGACTAGTGTTACAACCGCATTCTAATTACGTGTGACGTGTCGCATATGGAACCTAATTACCACCTAAGTAGGGCCCCACCTACGTGGCTATTATTTGGTCGAGGCATTCCTAGGTACATTCCTCCTATGGCCGAACCATCTCCATAAGCAGCATCGTCCGAAGCAACCTCAAGGACCGGCAGCTAGGCTAGGCAAAAATGTCACCAACGCAGAACCTGTAAGCAAACTGCAATCTGATGGGACAACGCCTTTACCATTGATGTGATAGCCACCATAACACTATAGTAGACTGTAATGATTATGACCAACTAAATGGTTAACTTGATCAACGGATGGGGAGAAGCCATGTGTAAAGGCCAAACACGTGTCATGATAATGGTAACTGAATGTAACTATAAATAGAATAGGTAAGTTTCCCAGCAAGGGGTTAGCATTTTCACTCTCTTAACTGCATATTTAATTCTCACTCCCTTTCTCTCTTTTACACACTTATATTTCCCGCACTCAATTTATATTTGCTTGAAATGAGCATTGACTTTGGCATCGGAGTACAAATGGGAGCCACCTCGACCACCTTTGCAAATTGATTCTTTGTCACAGTGCGCAGGAAATCCGCGTGTTCAAGAGGGAGGAGCTAAGACGTGTTGGTCCAAGGTCCAGCCGGATTTTGTGGTCAAAACAAGTGGTGTAAACAAGCTTTGAATAAAAGAGTACAAGTGTTTGACTCAGATATTTCGGGATGCCTCTTCATTGAATCTCTTCCCCCTTTTATAGAGGTCCTGAATTATTTTCCTCCTCTCCTTTTTGGTGACAAGAAAGGACTCTTATCTCTTCTGCAATAAATTTCTTGTTGAGTAGTCATCAACCACTTTTTTTGGTGCATTTATCTTTTTTGCTAGCTGGCTTAAATAATTCTTGACAAGTTATCTTCCGAATTGTGATAAAACACCACAGCTTTTCTTTAATAAAGAGATTTTATTAAAGTAGTGAGTGGAGGGTCTTTGTCATGGTAGCTACCTTTTATTATCTTCTTGTTGTTTAGTGACCACAATTTTTCTTTAATAAATGACTTTATTAAAGTAGTGATAAAGGGTCACTATTTGACAGCATTATTTTTCCATCCTTGAGTCAAAGAACTCTGCTGGGAATTCTATACTATCGAGTGATGCATGGCTCATATCTTCAACAAGACAGTGTTCACACATATGCTCTAGATGGTCCCACGTTATCTTGCATAGCTCTTTGCGTATAGTTTCACTTCCAATTACTTCATTAATAATAATTTTCTCAAGTCTGTGGTCCAATTCACAAATATCTACTTCTTTAGATGGCAATCTTGCATTGGAGTACATTACATGATATTATCTGAAGGATATAACCAATTTTTTTCTTTTTCAGAAATAACTCGGCTTAAACTATCAAATATTTCTTTATATCCTTTAGCTCTTCTGTAAGAAATCATGTTAACAATATCTTCATATTCATTCTTAAAAACTTTTTGGCTAGTTGGTAAGAAGTGTTGATTTGTGATCCCTATCTTGATACAATGAAATGATGGGATCATTGTTCCTTCATATTTATCCCATTCCATTGTGGCAGAAAAGAATCGGATATATATATATATATATATATATATATATATATATATAACTTCAGTAAATCTTCGTACTCCCTTTTTAATATCTATGGGAAGTTGTGAAATTTTCCTTAGATCTTTGCGTAGACATATGTAGAGTATGTTCCCTAGTTCAAAGCAGTTTTGAACCCAATTAGCTGGCGCTCCTGGATAGAAATTTATTTTGTTGTATTTTCCATAGTGTAGGGTCTTCATCCAGTTCCCTACTTCGAGATACCAATCTGACAGTATATTGAAATTAACAATAAAGAAGAGAACTTCTTCATAATTTCCTTTGTTTGGTAATTTTTGTTCGTGGCAAACTTTTACCACATCTTTTGGATTTATTTACTCAATACGGGATTTGAAATCAATTTCATTCCTCTGTGAAGAGGTTTCCATAACCTTCTTGGTATCTTGATTATCCTTCTTGAATGAAGACTTTGTATCCGTTTCTATATTTTCAGTACAAACATTAGAATTAATTTTTCCCTGTAAAGGGGTTCCTAATATTATCTTGTCTTTCGCTTTATCCTCGGAAAGAGCGCTAGTATTCATAAGACCCGGTGAAGGGTTACTAGACTTTGTACAAGTATTTTATGCCGAATTGGCTATCTTGGTACTGCCTAGAAGGCTTTCTTTTATATTTTGAATTTTCATCTCCAAACAAGAGACTTTAAGTTCAAGTATCTGGACTCCTCGTGCTTTGACAACATATTTAAATTTCAGACCGATCCAATGGTCGGATCAAAAGTTATGCTCGTTTCAAAATTGATGGATGGAATATGTCCTGTCAAAAACATGGTGCCCAGCCCATAGCCACTAGAAAGACGAAAATATAACAGGTCACTAGTGGCTATATATTCCATTTGTTCATGGCCATTTAACCCACCCAATAACAGATTTTTTTTCTTTCACATATCATGGCCATGCCATGCCCATATTCTCATTTTCAAAGCATACACCAACGATCCCAACCATTTCAATCTCCTCTTATCCTTGTACAAATTCACATCTCAAAGCAATCAATTGTGGTTGCCTTCCTTCCCAGATCCATTCTTCCTCAGTTTACAGTCTTAATTTAGTCTCAGACGAAGCGTTAACAATGGATACTACGGGTGTGGATGCTACTAAAGTGGCATTGCAGTTTACTCAGGAAATCGAAAAGGTTTTTTATACCAAAGGGAGTGAAAAAATTTCTTGGTACCTTAAGGTACGTCTACCCCAAATTTTGAATTTCATCTGCTCTAGCAAATGCGACTATAAATCATTTTTTTCCTCTAATCTCTGTTTGGTTCTTCCTCACTTCTGGGTTCTTTTTTTTTTTAAATAAAAAATAAAAAACCCAGGAAAGAGCATGGGTTGAAGCTGTGAGAAAGAAAATAGAAGACATGGGAGAAGAAGAATTAACCTCAAGTCAATGGGCTAAGGCTGCTGGAATTTCTCAGCAAAATCTTGAAAGAGTGGCTGATGGCTCTGTCTAGTGGCGGCACTATAGCAGTGAAGACACAAAAGCCTCTGTTGCGGCGTTGCCTGCAATCTGCAGTCTGCGAAGAAGGAGTCAGCTCCGGTGTCGGAGTAGAGCCGGCTGCAGAAGTGCGACTTGGGAGAAAGAATGGACTATTGCTGCAGACACCAGAACCTCTGCTGCTTGTCTTCGGGTTTCTCCATTTCTCGTGGGGGGCTGTGGGTTGAGAGGGTGATGAGAAGTGAGGGAGAGCAGCTGTGAGAGAACTAGAATGATTTGTAATTTAGTCCCATAATTTACAATTTAGCCCCCAATAATTTGTAATTTAGTCCCATAATTTTAGATAATATAAAGTTTTCCCCAATTAAACTCTTTGATTGCGCGTTGCCAAATTGTACCTTTCGCAACGCACATTGCGCGTTGCCAAATGGTACCTTTCGCAACGCGCATTGCTTGTTTCTAAAAGATACCTTTCGTAACGCGCATTGAGCGTTGCTAAAGGTACCAATTGGCAACGTTCACCTGAACGTTGTCAAAGGGTACCTTTTACAACGCGCACTGAACGTTGCAAAAGGCTAATCTTTTGGAAACACGCAACGAACGTTGCAAAAGGATATAATTAGCAACATTCACTTTCTGAATGTTGCTAAATGTCAAATAAATCAACCAATGGCAAGATGCAACCACTGAATGTTGCGGTAGACCCCTTTTATCAACATGCAATTAACGAATGTTGCCATTTGCATATTGCAAAATGCCATTTTTCTTGTAGTGTTGGTTAATTGAATTTTCGACAAGATTGATGGTGATCAATGGTGGTACAACGGTGTGGTTTCGAAATTGAGTGTTTAGGTGGGTTTTCCTCTACCATGGAGATGTGAGAATGAAATGTGTAAGAACATCTACAATGCATTACGTGGATTGATGCTGACCTGACAATGAAATAGACAAAATTTTAGAAAACATGGATAAGCAGATGAAGAAGTTTAAAATTTATTCTTCAATAATTCCTTCTACATCAAATAATGTTGATTATGTGGCATTTTCTAAAACTTAAAATTAATAATTCATTCATAGAATAATAAAAATAAACTTAAATTTCGGTTATTATAAACTATAAATGTTGTTCTTATATTATATTTCATTTTGATATTTATTATGAGATTTTTAAAAATTATTAAAGTAAAATGTTCTTTATTAATCTTAAATTATTGTTTTATTAAGACATTTCAGTGACTAATATTTTTATGCAACTTTATTTAGCGACAATTTTTTGAAATTAAACTTATGAAAATGCATTTTTTTAAAATTATATTAATTTTATTAAAATTGATTTATTATGTAGCATTTTTTTCAAATTTAAAATTAATAACCCATTCACAAAATAATTAAAATGATAAAAAAAAAATTTTAAAAATGTTGAGCAATCAATTTTCACGAAACATCTAGATGTAGAAGGAGCACCTCAAATTGTCTTTTTTTTTTTTTAATTTAAAAAAAAAAAGTCAAATAGCTTAACATTGTGCTCTACATAATGCATTAGAGAAATATTTTTAACTCACTATGTCTTTTTGCTGATATGTCACCTAATTTCTCTCCATCAACATAATGCATTAGAGATGTTCTAAGTGAATGAACATATGATATGAAAATTGATTATAAAATATAAATTGAATCCTCTTTTTTAGGAATTGATAAAGACATAGTAGAATATAATATTATCATATCAGTTTCCTTTAGTTAAGGAATAATAAAATTAAATAAATTATTATCATATTTTTATTTATAACTTGATTTTTGAATAAATTTTCAACTTTGTCAAATTCGAAAGTGTATCTTGAAGAGTAGGTAGTTATGTTCTTTCCATAAAATTTAAAGGAATTTTGGAGGGTGGTTTTATATTAAGCCCATGTTTATTGAAATAAAAATAAAATTTTTAGTAGATTTTATGAAAATTAATTAAATGTGTGATTGAGAAATTGATACATGTTGTAGATCTACATGAAATATATATTTGAAAATGATTTTGAGGAAAAAAGAGTAGTGATGATGATAGTCAACTTTAATGATATTTGGGTATGTAACTTTAAATTTTTGCTCTTTTGTACGTGAAACACAACTCCGTTTGATAAAATCTTTATAAATCGATTTATAAATCACACAAAATTTCTTAAATCAATTTTTAATCGCAAATATTTTCTTTCTCAACTTTTCAATCACACATTTTACTTCAAAATAAACTAGTTTATAAATCATTAGTGTTACCGAACGGATGCTACTAAAAAATTGTTATAAGTTTCGCTTCCTGATCCAACATGATTAAAGTCATATATATATTGTAAATTTTAATAGAAGCTAAAGAAATGTGTGTTTGAAAAATTCAATGTTTTAGACTTGGTCTGGTCATGTACCCGGTCGAGAGACTGGGTCAAAGGTCGGATGGTCAACCCAGATTCGACTCAGGGTTGATCCGAAAATTAAACAATATTAAGAATATATATATATATATATGGGTCAAACTCGGACCTGGGTCAACCTGAGTTTTCCGGGTCAACTTAGGTCATTGACTGGGTTTAACACGACTGGATTTCAAGTGTGACCTAGCCAGATTTCTAGGCAGGTCGGGTTTGAAAACACTTGAAAATTTATGGATCTTATAATATACTAGTTTCACACGTGTGATGTACAAACATATTTTATTGACAAAATCTAAATTACAGAAAAAATACAATTGGGAAAGCATAGCAAAAACTACAAAAATCCATTCTCAATTCAATTAATGATAAAACATTCTATATCAAGTGTATTAAAAATTTTGGAAAACCTCCTTATACACAATAATTTTTGTCACATTTGTTGGGTTTTCATCGTCATCGTATATCAATATCTTTAAATTAGTACGATTCATAACTCTCGACATTGCTACATGCAACTGTTAATGACTTAATACTGATTTTTTTAGAAATAGTCTTACATGCGAAAGAAATTGACCTTAACTCTTATTGATGGTTATAGCATACGAACAGAAACTGTCTTCTTTTGAACTTAAAAGGTAATCTCTCTTCCGTTCAAGTCGATTACATCATTGGGATATATACTTTGTCCCCTACATTACTTTCAAGCAGAATTCTAACTTCAAGAATAGGATGACCAAGTTTTTTAATGATTAGCCTCATTCCATACACAGTCCTATATTGAGTTATTATTGTTAAAACACAGTCTTAGAAAACAAATAACATTATTATGTAAGCAAACCTAGACAAAATATATTAGTGTACATATTAGGAAGTAATATATGGATAAATAGAGGATTACTTGTTCTTGAAATTCTTTATTTCTTGGATGCTAGCTTTGCCAACAGTTTGATCGCATGGTATGCATTGCACAACCAATATGACCTTGTAGTTTCTTGGATCAACACATTTGAATAATCTACGAGTTCATTACCCAAACTATCGACATAGATGTTGATTTCATCAGCATAAGATCCTTGATACGTGTCGCAATGCACCAAAATAATAAATAAATCCTTACTCGCTAAATATTAATTAATAATGTAGTAGCGAAAGTAAGGGTCGATCCCATGACGAACGGGAATTAATTTTAGTTGTTCGATCAATTAGAATGGAATGGGGGGTTTGTTGTTTGAATTGCTTGCATGAAAACTATGCAAAAAATTAAAAAATTAAATATGACTAGAGAAATAATATGAGAAGAAACTTGTTCTCGGGTTAGGTTGTGCCCTCAATTAATGTTATACATTTCCTTGTGACGTGTTTCTATCCATAATTCAATTATCAATTATAAATAATCAACAAGCTCTGATTATCTAAATTCTTCCTTATGTGTATTGATTCAAAACAAGCTCTTCGAACCAATTCTAGCCACGGACAATCCTAAACAAGTTCTTAGGATTTAATGCACGATTAGTATGAAAATCTAGAAGAATAGATTGAATTGGATCGTTAATTTCACAAGCTCGAATTAATCAATCCAAGTTTAATTATTACTAAACCTGCACGAGATTTATTTACTACTAAAGTAAAGATTCAATGACAATTACGGATCAAGAATCTAAACATAGCATATTCATGAATCCAAAGATCAATAATCCAATTGGCCAAATTAAACTATTAATCAAATAAACTCAATGAACATTCAAAACATAATAATCCAACAATTGAAATAAAGAAGTAAATTCACGCTACTAATTTGTAGGAAAAGAAAATAACATAATCAAGTTAACACAACTTTCCCTTTGAACAAGACATAGAATTTAGCCTAGCATGATTGTGGTAAATTCTTCAAGTTGTTTCATGAATTCCATTGTTTTTTTATATTCTTGCGCTTGAAAATCTCCCAAGAATGCTCTATATTTTACTCTCAATTTTCCTCAATGTCCAGCATCCTTTTTGTGGTGATTTTGATCCTTTAATACTCCCAAAATCGTGTAATAGCTTTACCCCAAAGATATACCAAAGATTGGCCTTAAATCAAATAAGGAAATTTCTTCGCAAGCAAGTTACGGCCGTAACTTTCCTTATCACGGCTGTAAGTTAGCTACTGAAAATTTTCGAAATTTGGAATTTACGGCCGTAACTTTACCATTTTTGTCGAGAAGCGTCTGTGCTCGATGTTTTGGTGATAACTTTCTCTCCCGAAATCCGATTGTGGTGATTCAAATTGCGTTGGAAAGAAAACTCAAATATCTACAATTCTTTGTGAAATAGATCTTCTCAAATTCGAAAGTATTCTATGAAAAAATTGAACTTTAATTTATGACTAAAATTCATGATCACAATCCTTGCGGGTTTTTGATTTCTAACTTCACCCCAAACCTTCTTTGACCATAAGTTTTACATCTAATCTTCTTCCCACATGCCATTATTGATTTGGAGCTCTTTGAATATGCCCTTGAACCTTCATTTTTGATTTTTTTGTATTTCTTTGTTCATGTTTCTTTTCTTTTTCTTCTTTTTTGACCTCACATAACACAATAAATGAAAGTGCATTAAACGATATTTCTATAGGATCAAACAAATAACAAAATAAGATAATAAATGAATTAAATACGTGCTAATGAAGCACTTATCAATCCTCATTATGTGACGATTTTCATGTTATAGTTCTTTATAAATGGTCAGTTCATAAATTAAACAGAAAAATAAAATATACATAGAAACAGTATTTTTCTGACAACAAAACTAACTTCATGTCCAAAACATAACAATGGCATCCAACAACTCTAGTGATCATAATTCCTTTCTTTGATTATAAATAAAAAATGCCTCGAGCTTGAAGAACTCTTAACATGACACTAAGTCACTAACCATTCTTCTTCTTCTTGCTGCCATGCATGGAGTGTTAATCGAAATCATGTTAACCGAGGAACTAGCCCCATTTTTTATTTATTTATGAGGTATAAATATGCAATGGTTAATTAATTTCAAGTGTATCCGATTTCAATCTCAACCTAAGCCCAAATGTTATAAAATAGTTGAAATCGTTAAGGACAAAAGCTCACTATTTTCAATAATATAAATAATGAATATGTTTCTCACTAAGATGCATCAAATTGAAAAATCTCAAATGAGATTTTAAAACATTATTTGTTACTTCCGTTCGGCTATGATTTAATAGATTGTTCGGCAACATGTGTTTTTTGGTTTATATATAAACAAGTTTTTTTACATAATTTCTCAAACCACTTTTTAACTACACACACTTTCTCACTAATTTTTAACCACACATTTTACCTCGAAAACACAAAAAACAAAAAAAACAAAAAAAAAAACGTTTCTTTGGCTGCCGAACAGATTGTAAAATTCTGATTATAATGGAAACAATTTCCCAAACTACCTTTTAACCACACACATTTTCTCTTTTCAATTTTTAACCTCGCATCTTACCTAGAAAACTCAAATAATATATTATAAATAAAATTCTATTTATTTCAGTTTCCAAATGGAGTAAATTAAAATTTGCATTAAAATTCTTATAAAACAGGTAAGTTAAATAGAAAATGTCGTTAAATTTTATGATGGCAAATAGGCAGAAAATAACAGGAAAAATGGTACTGAAACGTGTATTTCCGGAACGTTTATTGATAGCAGGCTTAACAGCGACATGAACTATCTTCCACATTTAAACCGTGACAATGCCCCTTTATCAAAGTAAATGTATTTTGACAAATGACAATGCCCTCAAATTATCAAAGCTAATAAGGCTTTTTTTTCCTTGCATTCTCTGAATAAATATTTGGATTTGCCATAACATTCTTCCACCTTCGCATTTTTAGTGAAAAGGTCTAAGCCTGAATTGGTGGTGCCAACAAAGCTTGCACCACGTGAAATAAAGAAACCCTCCGTTATAGATGATCAAAAAATAAGTTGTGATCTATAAAATTTGTAATTTGTAACTTAGAAATAAATCGTAATTAATTAGTTTGATAATTTCTGACCTATGAAGTTTCAAAATGTTCATAAACACCATAATTGTGTATTTTCCCTCTTTTTTACATAGCAGAAATGATTGGGACTCTTCCCGTCCTTGATGAGAGATGTGACATGTCGAGAATTGTGAATACAGTCAAGTTTTTATTTTAATCGACTCTTTTACATCTCATCAAAGTTTGTTAAAGAATAAACACTAAAATTTATAATGTTTAAGCTAATGTTTGGAAAATCGGACTGGTCGTCGATCTGAAAAAGATTAGGGGTCAAGGATCAAGAGGTTGGACCGGGTTGGTCCATGGTCGAACCGATTTTAATTAAAAATTAATTATAATACCACAAAAATGGTCAAACTAAGCTAATTTTTCAAATTTATCAACATACATGGACAAAAAAAAAAAAATTAATCTTTTTTATTGAAAATGAATATAAAAATTTTAAGTTACATATTACTGAGAAAAAAAATCAAATGAAGAGAATTAAATAACTTCGCAAAAAATAAAATAAAATAAAATAAAATAAAATAAAAAAATTTGGCAAAAGTGGCTTTATATGTGATCTTCTTAGAATGTCAACGAGTGAAGCCGAGTCTTCAAGACTCAAGCTTTTTTTGACTCGAGTCGAATCGAACCAAAGTTTGTCCCTAAAAATAAGACTCACTATTGAAGCTTTTTAGAGCCGAGTCGAGCCGAGAGTCCTCAGCTTTTAAATTTTATTTTTATAATAAGAATCCATAAATTTGTTATTGAAAATGTATACATACAACAAGCTGAACTCGCGATCGAATTTCAAGGCTCGATCATAAATGGTACTGAAACGTGTATTTTTCAACTTTGATCATAAATGGTACTGAAACGTGTATTTTTCTGGAACGTTTATTCATAGCAGGCTTAGCAACCACATTTAAACCGTGACAATGCCCCTCTAACCAAGGAAATGCATTTGCACTTTTATATCCCCTCTACATAAAAATAAAAATAGCTGATAAATAAATATTACTATTCCGTATTCACATTTGTCCCCTTCCTTTTCACGCTTGAAAGTTAGGATCAGGTTTCGTAATAGTCATCTCCTTTTCACACTTCAAAGTTAGGAATAGCTTTCATGACATTGAAGAGGAAATTGTACATTAAGGAAAAAATTTCTAGTACTCCATGAGTAATGAGTACTCGATACTCCATCCACTCATTAATTGAAATTTGAAACTTTGGGACCCATCTAATTAAGTCACTTGTTAATAGCAAGCTTGTCTCTTAATTAATTCCTTACCTTTTGTGTTTTATTGTTTGCTATTATTATTAAATTATTAAAATGAAAAGAACGCAGTTGAAAGGCTAGGACAAGCTATGCCAAAAAAAAAAGGTTTAAATGTAGATCAATAACATTTTGTAAAGTTTGGAGACAAAAAATATAATATTTTCATAAAATAATAGTGTTGGGACCAATAAACATATTGTTGGTGTTATAATTTATAATTAAATGAAAAATTATTAGTTTATCAATAGTTCACGTAAAGTTATTTCGAGTCAACACTATGAAAATAGGATGAATCTCGAATAGCTCTTAAATTATTCAAGTGAAAATAATATGATGGTAGAGTAGTCTACCGTCAAAGAGATTATTCGAATGTATTGAATATGTCGATCGAGCGTATTCTAGATTCAGATGATGATGATGATGATAATAATTGTGTTTTACAAATTATTTCTTCGTAAGAAGTTTCAAGCATCATTACTTATAGGAAATATTTTCCATAAAATGAAAAATATAAATAAAATGTAGAATATACATTGCAAAAATTAAAGACAAGGTTCAAATTTTATACAAAGAAAAAGTAATCAACTTTAGAGGCACATCTTCAGAAATTATGAATTGCATAAATAGAAATTATCAAGTAAAGAGTTCATTGTATATATTATAATACTTTATGTATTTAACGAATTATTATTTTGTATTTTACAGGGTACTAAAGAATTTTAATAAAATTATTATCTTACACATTTAGCAATATTGTTAATCCGGCACACTAACCTGAGTCTTGTGATAAAACAAATAAATAAAATAAATAAATTATTGTTTAAATAGCATACATTTTTAATAATTAAAACAATAAAACAACAAAAAGTAAGGAAATGATTAAGAGAAATTTTGCTATTAATTAGTGAATTAATTAGGCGATTCCATGGTTTCAAGTGTCAATTAATAAGTTGATGAAATACCGAGTACTCGGTACTCATGGAGTACTAGAAATCTTTTCGTACAGGAAGGCGATGAGAAAATATCTCTTCTCACGTTCTTTACATCGGAAAAACACATAGACTGCGTTTGATAATGAGGATGGAATTTGGGTGGAAATAAAATGAATTACAGGGAATTGAATTCCTGAGAATTGAAAGTTTAATATATTTGATTGGTTTAATTTTCTAGGGAGAAAGATTGGAGAATTTTTTAACTTTTGTTATTTGATTGACATTATTTTCTATGTAAAATAAAGTAAAATTTAACTATTATAATAATTTTTTTTTTCATTTTTTAACACGTTTGCACTTAATAATAATAATGTTAATTTTTTTTAAAAAATAAATCAATTAACAACAAAAAAATGTTCAAATGTGACGAAAACGATACGTGATTTTCCCTAAAAAATAAATTCTCCTATCCAGCTGGAAAAACAAATTCCTTAAAAAGTCAAAAAATCCACGCGTGAACTGAAATGCTGGAAATCAAGTTACCTGGAAAATGTGCAAATCAAACATGCAAAGTAGGAAAAAAAAAGCTGGAAAATGTATCAATTCCATGGAAAATAAACGAATCAAACGCACCCACCGAGAACTTCTCCAACATAGTTTCCTCACTTCATCTTCGGCGGTCACAGACTCATTGTTTATGCTACAATAAAACAAATCTATGAATTAAGTGTTTATGCTACAATAAAACAAATCTATGAATTAAGTGTTTATGCTACAATAAAACAAATCTATGAATTAACCACTTGCCCTCAGATTATGAAAGTTAAAATATTTTCCCTTGCATAACATTGTTTGGTTTATAAACTTGTTTATTTATAATTTTGAGGTGAAAAGTAATGATTGAAAATTTGAGAGAGAAAATGTGTGATTTGAAAAATTTTGTTATTTATAAAAATGTTTATAAACAAAAAAGATTCTTTTACAAAACGGATGCTAAATAAAAAAAAATTGGCTTTTCCATGACATTTTCTTTCACCTTCACTTTTGCAGAGAAACGGTATAGTGGTGTCAGCAAAGCCTACACTACGTGAAATAAAGAAACTCTTCAATATAGATTATCGAGAAATAGGTTGTGATCTATAAAATTTATAATTTATAATTTATAACTTAGAATTAAATCGTGACTAGTTAGGTTGATAATTGTTGACCTATGAAGTTTGTGATTGTGATCATAGATTATATATTATTGTGACCATAAATTTATATATTATTGTCACCTTGACATATTTAAATATTAAAGTACAATCAATCAATTAATTAATTCTTGAAATAAAATTATAGATTTCTTAAATTTGAAAATGTATCTTTATAAACACCATAATTGTGTATTTTTCCACTTTTTTTACGTAGCAGAAGCGATTGGGCTTTGGGAGCCAGACGTGTACTCCTCTCCCCGTCCTTGATGAGAGATGTGATATGTCGAGAATTGTGAATATAGTTAAGTTTTTATCTTAACCAATTGTTTTACGTCTCATCAAAGTTTGTTAGAGAATAAACACTAACTAGCACCATGTTTAAGCCAGTGTTTGAAAATTCAGACTGGTCATTGATTCGGAAAAAGTAAGGGATCTAGGATCAAGAGGTTGGATCTGGTCAAACCATAGTCGAACCGATTCTAATTATAAAATAATTATAATACCACAAAAAATGTATACAAGATTTTAAAATTTTCATATTACTAAATAAGACAAAAAAATAAATAAATAAAAACAAATGAAGAGAACTAAATAACTCTACAAAATTAAAAAGAAAATGAGAAAACTGACTTTACATGTGATCCTTCATAGAATGTCAACTAGTGGAGTCGAGTCGAAATTCAAGACTCGAGCTTTTAAGAGGCAAACTTTTTTTGGCTCGGGTCGAGCCAAAGTTCGTCCCCAAAAATAAAACTCGACTCAAGGTTCGCCTTAAAATCTCGAGCTGCTAACCGAACTAAGCTCGAGTCGACGAGCTATTTTGTCATTCCTAGATCCATCATTGGAAGTTGACACAAAAATGACACCAGAAATCTCTTGTAAAAAGGCCTTGCACATGCCAAGTTTTAAATTAAAAATTTACGTGGACCTCACAAAAATAAGGGAAATTTGTCGGGTGATGTCATGGTAGTTTTTTTTTTTTTAACAAATGTGAACTTCAAAAAAATTGAAAACCGGTTGAACCTTGGTTTTATACCTGTTACTAAGTTTTGGCAATTCTCAATCTGTTTTTCTGAAGCCTAATTTTGTTTGCGAATTGAACCGATTTTTCTAAACATTGATTTAAGCAAGACTTGAAAGTACCAATACTACACAAATTAGATTTTAGTGTCAAAATAAATTAACTTAAAAAGGTACTTAAGAGAAGTTGAACTAGTACTAGATGTGACGAACTCAAATTTCCTATCTCACAAATATATTATTTAATGCACTTTTCGTGTGAAACTTTAAAGAATTTTCCGAAGGGATGACTCGTTATTAAGCACACGTTTGATTTAGTTAAAAAATTAAAATGTTATTAAATTTTTATAAAAGTTGATTAAATTTATAATTGAGATATTGATACTAGTTGTGGTTCTAATAAAATGTTTAATTAAAAATATTTTTGAAAAAATAAATTAATTTTAGAAAAATAGTAAACCAAATAGGGGTAAAAGCTTTAATGGGTTGGATGCCCACGGGGAAGTGAACCTGGCACCACTAGTCAACCATTTTATATAGGTATAAATATAAAATTCAACGTTGATGGTATTTGTGTAGCGATCGAGAAATTTTCGTGATTTTATTTAAATAAATATTTTTAAAAGCGTGTCGCTTCGATTTTGCCCATCATTTAGTTATTTATTTTTAAATGCGTGCTCGTCTAGCCAGTTAAGTGGAAAAACTAATTTATTCAAAATCTTCGTCAAATTTCAATCTTTATCAAAAATATTTCAATATCACAGTTTATTTTCAAAAGTCCAAGTATTAATTATATTAAGTCCCAATTTTAAATATTTTAATCCAATCCAACTTATCGAGCCCAAATATTTTTACCAATCATTCAAGCCCATTTAAAAACCCAATAAGTCTTTTCTTGGCCCAATCAATTCAACGGCTTCTTCCTCTCCAAGTTTTTCCTTACACAATCGATACTCACTTCCAAAATTCTCACAATTTTCCATAAATCAAGATTTAACCTAAACTACCATGTTTAACACCTAAATTAACTATTAAATAGATCCCCCACCTCTTTTCCCTCGACACCCAAACCTCCTGCACGGTATACTTTCTTCTCTCTCAAAGCATATTCAAGGCAGCCATCCTCCATAACCAGCGGCCTATTCCATCGAACCACCACCTAAGCCGCTCGCCTATCCTCTGCCTTCTTCACAACCAAAACAACCAAACTCCACTGCACAATCTGTAATCGATCTCCATCACCACATATCACCAACAAAATCCCTCAAACACGTGATTTTCAGAACCCAAAACCTTGACAACCTTCATACTTCTTCATTGATCTTCAGTCCAATAAATGAATTTGGAGAAATTGAAGATCGTCCCTTTAATCCGAATCATGGATTTAAAGGAGACGAGAAGAATTCACGAACAACATACAAACTGCACTCACCATTGCTCCAAGCATTCAAACCCAACAATCGAAACACAAAACATCACACCTACACAAATCAGCCATAAACCGCACAGAACCGAGCCTCACCTAGACCCCCTCGACAGAACCATCGTGTCCGTCCAACACGCTGCCTCTTCACCGAACCTCAAACCTCCATAGCCAAGTACAAAATCGAGCACTATCACTATCCCATAATTGGCCACTGCCCATTACAAATCCTCAATCATCCAACACCCAATTAACCAAATGAAATCAAAGAACGAACCAACCCATTTCCTTACCTCGAACGCCGCCGGTTTGGCCAGATAATCGCCGAAAATTGCCACACCAAATTCGAATTCAAAACCTTGGTTCTCGTACCCAAAACTCATCCAAATCACCCTCTCTTTGCACATCCTCACCACCGCCACGCAGTGGCAGCGTCCCCGCCGGCAGGAATGGCGTCGGCGGTCTTGAGCGAGAAGGGGCGACGCCCCCTCTTGCGTTCTCTTCTTCTCTCGGTGTTGGAGTAGAGAAGAAGAGGGGAGTTTTGTTTTATTAAGCCAGATTCTATAAATTTGTCCTTTGGTCCCCAAGTTTTAAAAGTTGTTTATTTTAGTCCCTGTTAGTTTAAAAGCAATTATTTCAACCCATTTCATTTTAATTTCATTAGATAAGTCCAAAAACTTCCAATTGAGTTTATTTTGACCTAAAAATTTGTGCTGAAATCTAATTTGGCCAGAAACTTTTCGGGTTTATCGATTTAGTTCCTAATGTAAATTATTTGCACAAAAGTCCCAAATCTTTACACTTTACCATTTCAGTCCGAGCTTTACACTTTTAAATTCTTTCAATTCAACCCTCGAATTTACTTTTATTTATAAAACCTTAATTTCAAGTTTCTAATAGAAAATTATTTATTTTAGGGCTAGACGAGGCGCGGAATTTTCAAGAAAGCTAGAATCATTTTTAAGCAAGTTCGGAAATATCTTAAGGTAGGTTCATTACTTCAAAAGCTCTTTTATTTTAAATGCGCAATATTAAGTAAACCACATTGTAAATTGATACATGTGATTACGTAATTTATAAGAATTAATCGCCTTCGGGCCCAGATCCACATGTCTTCGAACATGGACCAATTGCCTTCGGGCCTAGATCCACATGTCTTCGGGCATGGACCAATTGCCTTCGGGCCCAGATCCACATGTCTTCGGGCATGGACCAATTGCCTTCGGGCCCAGATCCACATGTCTTCGGGCATGGACCCAATTGCCTTCGGGCCTAGATCCACATGTCTTCGGGCATGGACCAGTTGCCTTCGGGCCCAGATCCACATGTCTTCGGGCATGAAAATTTATGATGTATGAGATCCACTTGCTTATTGCATGAGAATGAGAATTTATGAATTAAGTTGCATGATTATATGTGTTATTTACCGTACAGTTTATTTAATTTGCGCTGAACCTACTGAGTATTTCTATGAAATGCTCACCCCTATTTTTTTAAACTTACAAATTGCAGATTTCGGAGATGGTGACGAATGGAATGGCAGTGGTGGCAAATAATAATGAAGCTATATTTTTAAAGTCACGATTCATGAATAGTGTCAATTTATTTACATGTCGTTATTTTAAATATGATATTTAAAGTCACGAACATCGTCAATTTAATTATTTATCGTTATTTTCTTTGAAAGTTAAGATTTCAACGTTTTTACGCATTTATCAAATTTAGTTTATTTACTATTGAAATTTTTCACATAAATATGATGTTTAGAATTCAATTATTTTCCGCAATAAAATTGGATTTAAAGGAGAAGTGACGTCCCGAGCTTCACGGAATTTGGGGCGTTACAATTTGATTACCTAATTTCTAGTTTTTGCTCTTATTTCTTTAATAACGTGAAACATTTTACTGTTTTCGGATCAATTATACTCAAATTTATTTATTTATTTATTTATTATTATTATTATTATTATTTTGGCAGAGTTCAATGTAGATGTAGGGTTAAAAATGTTAAGAATTACACGTTGATTCCCTCATCTTTAACCCACAGGATCTTTTTGATGTTCAAGAAATAATTTAACAAGGGTTAATAGCACAAAACGTCCCTACCTTTGACATGTATTGTGCAAAACGTCCCAACGTGTTGATTTTTTACGCTAAACGTCCCAACCTTTACATTTTCTTGTGGAAGACATCATTTCTGTCAAATTTAACCCCATTTCACCGTTAATTTGAAATTGAACAGTAAATATCACATGCAAGGGCATTTTCGTCAAAATCAAAAGTAGCCCATTCATATTTGGGTAATTGGCACAAAACGTCCCTATGTTTGACACTTATTGCGGAAAAACGTCCCTACGTTTATTTTTTTGGCGAATAACGTCCCTACCTTTAAATTTTCTTGTTGATTAGTCCCCAAATTTTACTTTTCTTTCAATTTAGTCATTCCGTATTTGATTTAAAGGTAATTGTCTTCAAACGTGTACAACTTTTGATCTACAACTCCGAGTTGCACTCCGTTTTTGTGTTGAACTCCAAATTCAATTATCTTTCTTATAATGTATCATGTGCTCATTTATTAAACATTTCGTTTTGACTTTTGTATAGTAGGTACTTATTTTGTTAGGACATCATTGATTGACGTAAATTGATTTCTGTAAATTTTATTGAAACAATGAAATTTTAATTTTAGTGTGTGTTCGGCTGTCAGGGAAATTTATAAATTGGATTTATTTGAGTTTTTTATTTTTTTAAGGTAAAATCTTTGGTTAAAAATTGGTATGTTTAGCCCCTGTTTGACCCATATTATAATCTCTAATAACTTTTTGAACAACACACAATTTCTTTCTTCAATTTTTAAAAAGTGATTTGAAGAGAGAGAATGTGTGTTGTTCAAACAGTGATTTGAGATTATAATATTGCTCAAATAGAGGTTAAACATAACAATTTTTAACCAAACATTTTACATTAAAAAAATAAAAAAGTCAAATAAATCCAGTTTATAAATTTCGCTAGCCGTCGAACACAGACTAAAATTAAAATTTTACTGTTTCAATAAAATTTACAAAAATCAATTTACGTCAATCAATGATGTCCTAACAAAATAAGTATTTACTATACAAATGTCAAAACGAAATTTTTAATAAATGAGCACATGATACATCATAAGAAAAATGGTTGAATTTGGAGATCAACGCAAAAAACGGAGTGCAATTTGAAGTTGTAGATCAAAAGTTATACACGTTTGAAGACAATTACCTTTAAATCAAATACGGAATGACTAAATTGAAAGAAAAGTAAAATTTGGGGACTAATCAACAAGAAAATTTAAAGGTAGGGACGTTATTCGCCAAAAAAATAAACGTAGGGACGTTTTTCCACAATAAGTGTCAAACGTAGGGACGTTTTGTACCAATTACCCAAATATGAATGGGCTACTTTTGATTTTGACGAAAATGCCCTTGCATGTGTTAAATATTTACTGTTCAATTTCAAATTAACGGTGAAATTGGGTTAAATTTGACAGAAAGGATGTGTTCCACAAGAAAATGTAAAGGTTGTGACGTTTAGCGTCAAAAATCAAAACGTTGGGACGTTTTGCACAATACATGTCAAAGGTAGGGACGTTTTGTGCTATTAACCCATTTAACAAACAAGAAAATAATATAATTACAAAGCAAAATTTTTGAATTGTCAAAGTTTTTCACTAGGATAAATCTATTCGTACAAACTATGAATAACAAACTGGGTTACTCCCCCCTCACATGGAGGGGGCCTACAGATTTTGTGGGCCCCCCTCCATGTGAGGGGGGAGTAACCCAATTTGTCATCCAGTTTGTACATATAGTGATGCAAATCACGTAACAATTGTAGCTACGCAACCCACAAAATATTGAAATTGACCCAAGAACGCCAAGAAACCACGATTTATGGATCCAATTAAAATTAATTGAACCAAGCAACCAATACAATCACAGGGATATATTGACCTCTTGATCACAAGCATTATTAATTCTCTCCGAAATTTGAACAAATGAGAATAACTCGCAAGTTTGGATTTTATTCAATGAAGAATAAGGTTGTGAAAGCAAAATAACCTCTCAATAATAATATCAAAGTTGTCTTTCTAATAATGAAAATTATATCCCTATAAATAGGGTCAAAACCTGGCATATGAGTTTTAATTATATTAGGAAAGAAATTACTTAAAATAAGGAAATAAATAAAAATATAAAATCACGCGTATTGACATTTACGGCCGTGACAATATTCTTTACGGCCGTAAGAAGCTTTCTATTTAACAGTTACGGCCGTGAGACTTTATTTACTAAGTCCTTTTTTCTGAAAATCATGTTTTCAACCCGAGCCTGCATTACGGCCGTGACACATGTGAGTTACGTCCGTAAACCCAATTTTCAAAATTTTAGTTTTCAGTATTGGACTCGTTACGGCCGTAAGATTTATAGGTTACGGCCGTAATTCTTGAAACTTCACAATTTTCTTCGACGGCTTGAATGAGGTTGATCCACTCGTCGTTTTGGCTCGGTCCCAACATGGAACTTGCTTCTTTTGATGATAAGAACATTGTTTTGGCCATTGCTTCTTGTACTAGCTTGTCCATTGCTTCGTTGGCCCTCTTTGTTTGCAATCGAGTCATCGGTCCTCCTTTGATCATCAACGGATCTTTGTGCGGGATTGTATTCGTGGTCTGGATCACATCATCCCCTCCCTCTTCGAAAGGATTCGACCTTGAATCTGTACCTGCATCAAACGGAGATAGATCAGAAACATTAAAAGTAGCCGAAACATTATACTCACCAGGAAGATCTAGTTTATAGGCATTGTTGTTAATCCTTTCAATCACTTGGAATGGACCATCTCCTCGCGGTTGTAACTTTGACTTGTGTTGTTCTGGAAACCACTCCTTCCTCAAATGTACCCAAACCCAATCCCCGGGTTCAAAGATGACGCCCTTTCTTCCTTTGTTAGCCTGCGATGCATAATGTTCATTTTTCTTTTCAATTGCCAACCTCACCTTGTCGTGGAGTGATTTAACCATCTCAGCCTTTTTCTTTCTATCTAAACTACTACGTTCATTCACAGGTAAAGGAATTATATCCAACGACATTAGCGGATTAAAACCATAAATAATTTCAAATGGTGAACAGGAAGTAGTAGAATGTATAGCCCTATTGTATGCAAATTCAATAAATGGTAAACACTCTTCCCAATTTTTCAAATTTTTATTGATTATGGTGCGCAACAATTGAATCATTGTCCTATTTACTACCTCGGTCTGTCCATCGATCTGTGGGTGACAAGTTTTAGAGAAAAGTAGTTTTGTTCCCAATTTGTTCCACAAGACTCCCCAAAAATGACTAAGGAATTTAACGTCCCTATCCGAGACTATACTCTTAGGAACCCCATGTGAGCGCACGACTTCCCTAAAGAAAATATTAGCTATGTTGGTAGCATCATCAGTTTTGTGGCATGGTATGAAATGTGTCATTTTACTAAAGCGATCTACTACCACAAAAATCGAATCCCTTCCCTTCTTAGTCCTAGGTAATCTCAAAACAAAATCCATAGAAATATCGACCCAAGGTTCACTAGGGACGGGTAAAGGCATATATAATCCATGGGGTTTAATCTTAGATTTTGCCTTCTTGCAAGTAATGCATCTACTACAAACCCGAACCACATCAATCTTCATCTTAGGCCAATAGAAATGTTTACTTAGGATTTCGACGGTCTTTTTAACCCCAAAATGACCCATTAAACCTCCACTATGGGCCTCTCTCACAAGTAATTCTCTCATTGAACTCCTAGGGACACACAATTTATTTTCCCTGAATAAGTAATCATCAGGTTTAAAGAATCTATCCACAACCCCTTTACCACACGAATCATAAATACTAAAAAAAGTCCTGATCATTAGCATACATGTTCTTAATGTATTCAAACCCAAGCAATTTAGCATTCAAAGAAGTTAAAAGAACATACCTTCAAGATAATGCATCTGCCACCACATTTTCCTTACCTTGTTTGTACCGGATGACATAGGAAAATATTTCGATGAACTCTACCCACCTTGCATGTCTCTTACTCAGCTTAGCTTAACCCCTCAAATGCTTCAAGGATTCATGATCAGTGTGTATCACGAACTCCCGTGGCCACAAGTAATGTTTCCATGTCTCCAAAGCACGCACAAGTGAGTACAACTCCTTGTCATATGTGGGATAATTAAGTGCAGCCCCCTTTAGCTTTTCACTAAAATAGGCTACTGGCCTTCGATCCTGCATTAAAACAACTCCAATGCCTAGTCCTGAGGCATCACATTCAATCTCAAAAGTCTTGTCAAAGTTAGGAAGTGATAAAATCGGTGTTTTACACAACATATTTTTGATAGTCTCAAATGCATGCTCCTGTTCTACACCCCATTTAAACCCTACACTTTTTTTGACAATTTCTGTGAGTGGTGCGGCAATTGTGCTAAAATCTTTAACAAAGCGCCTATAAAAACTAGCCAAGCCATGAAAACTTCTAACCTCAGTTATGCTTTTAGGTGTTGGCCATTCTTTAATAACTTTGACTTTCTCTTCATCTACTCCTATCCCTTTAGCACTAACCACATAGCCAAGAAACAAAACTTTATCCATGCAAAAACTACACTTTTTAAAATTAGCAAAAAGTTGCTCTTACCTCAAAACCACAAGCACACACCTAGCATGCTCCACATGCTCATTCAAAGTTTTACTATATATCAAGATATCATCGAAGTAAACTACAACAAAATTACCAATAAATGCACGTAAAACATGATTCATTAAACGCATAAATGTGCTAGGTGCATTAGTAAGTCCAAATGGTATAACTAACCATTCATACAAGCCATATTTAGTTTTAAAAGTAATTTTCCACTCATCTCCTTCCTTCATTCGAATTTGATGATAACCACTCTTAAGATCAATTTTACTAAATATGCTAGAGCAATGCAATTCATCCAACATATCATCTAACCTAGGAATAGGATGACGATACTTTACCGTTATGTTGTTGATGGCTCTACAATCAACACACATTCTCTAAGTCCCGTCCTTCTTTGGTACTAGTAACACGGGTACGGCACATGGACTCATGCTCTCCCTTATGTACCCCTTGTTCATCAACTCTTCCACTTGCTTTTGAAGCTCCTTTGTCACCTTGGAATTACTCCTATAAGCAGGACGGTTTGGAATGACTACTCCAGGTACAAAATCAATCTGATGCTCAATACCTCGAATGGGTGGCAACCCACTAGGTACATCCTCCGGAAATACATCGTCAAGTTCCTGCAAGAGAGAAATAGCCAAACTAGGGAAGGGTATGTTAGCTTCATCAAGGGCAAGGAATGACTCCTTGTACAATAAAAGTATCATTGGTCGATTTTCCACGAAAGCCTTCTTGATTTCACTACTTTTGGCATAGAAACTCACTCTTGGTTTTTCTTTTCTGGCACTCTTCGCTCCCTCTCCTTTTTCTGAGGTGTGTACCCCAACACTCTTTTTTTCTCTCTCCTCTCCTTTTTCTGGAGTCGTGGCTCCAACCCTCTTTTCCTCTCCTTTTTCTGAGGTCGTGGACTCAACGCTCTTTTTTTCAAGTTTCCTCACCTTTTGTTCTTCATCATTTTTCAATTTAACTTGATCTGCATAAACTTGTGATGGTGTCAATGGTGTAAGTGTAATATTTCTCCCATCCTTGGTAAAACTATATCTATTTTTATACCCGTCATGTATCACCTTCCTATCATATTGTCAGGCCTACCCAACAAAATGTGCCGGCTTGCATAGGAACCACATCATACATCACTTCATCCATATAGCTACCAATCGAAAAATTCACTAACACCCTCCTATTCACCTTAATTTCACCACTATCATTTAACCACTGAAGTCTATAAGGTGATGGATGCTTCAACAATGGTAATCCTAACTTTTCAATTAGTGTGGTGCTAGCAACATTTGTACAACTACCACTGTCAATAAGCATACTACATACCTTGTCTTGGATGCGACACCGTGTATGAAATATGTTCTCCCTCTCTTGCTCCATGTCATCCACGTTGATTTTACCACTAAGGGCTCGCCTCGCTACTAATAACGGTCCATGCTCCCCGGATAACAATTCCTCATTATCTCTAGCTTCCTCCAAAGCAGGCATGTCCCTGTAGTCTTCCTCATCGCTGCCACTTTCCCAAGCCCCCTCTACTTGCAAGGTAATCACATGCCTATTAGGGCATTAAGAAGCCACATGTCCTCTTCCCAAGCATTTGAAGCATTGGATATCTCTACTCCTAGATGGTTGAGACTCCCCTTTGGGTGGAAATTTGTTAACGGACTCCTCCTTTCCCTTGGGTACCTCAATCTTCCCCTTCAGAACAACCCCAGCTCCTTTATTTTTCTACCTCGGCTTCCAAGACAGATTAGAACCCAAAGAACCCGACTTATACTTAGCTGTCCCTTTTCTCTTCAATTGCTTCTCCACTTTCATGGCCATATGTAGCATATCCTCTAACTCCACATAGTGTTGCAATTCGACCACATTTTCTATTTCTTTATTCATTCCATTCAAGAAACGGGTCATAGTGGCCTCCTCATCCTCCTCCACATTGGCTCTAAGCATTAACATCTCCATCTCATTATGATAATCCTCGACAATCTTAGAACTTTGGTAAAGACTTTGCAGTTTTTGATGAAGTTCCCTATGTTAATGAGTAGGGACAAATCTCTTCCTCATGACAGCCTTTAATTCACCCCATGTACTAATAGGTCACTCACGATTTCCCCTCCTAAAAGTTGCTAATTGATCCCACCAAGTAAGTGCATAATCGGTGAATTCAAGAACCGCAACCGTAACCTTTTTCTCCTCCGTATAACTGTTGCAATTGAATATCAACTCAATCCTTTTCTCCCACTCTAAATATTGCTCCGGATCACTCCGACCCTTAAAGGAAGGAATAGTTGTTTTGATATTACTCATGCCACGATCCGGTCGATCCCCAACAACCTCTTGATGCGTGTTGCAATGCACCAAAATAATAAATACTTCCTTACTCGCTAAATATTAATTAATAATGTAGTAGTGAGAGTAAGGGTCGATCCAACGAGGAATCGAACTAACTTAGTGTCATGTCAATTAGAATCATAAAAAGGGGGTTTTTGTTTTGAATTGTTTATAAATGATTTAACTAATAAAATAAAGCAATTAAAATGATTGAAATAAATATCAAATGTTGACGAGTCCTAGTTCTCAGGTTCGGTTGTATTCTATCACAATGTTATCACTTTCCAAGTAACGCGAGTTCAATTTCTTCTTTGATTTATCACCCGTAAATAGTTAATAAGCTCTAACTATTCCGATTCTGCCTTAATTGCATTTAATTAGAATAAGCTCTCTAATCAAACATTAGCCATTGAATAACCTAAAACAAGCTCTTTAGATTTAAGACAACAACTATATAATGGTTGAGAAGAATTAGGGTGAATTAGGTTATCAATCACACAAGCTCGTGACAATTAACCTAAGTTGGAATCCTCTATGAAAATTATTAAATTTCCACTTGCTACTATGATTTGAACAACAAGACGATTACGGATCCAATCATTCAAAATAGAAAATCTCAATACAACAAATTAAATGGTAAGGCCTTAATCAAATAAAGAATTGCATTGATTGAATAAGAAACGCATAAGAATCCAACAAATCAAAGTAAAGAATTTAGAACTACGTTACTAGTTTGGAAAAGCAATAACAAATTGATATGAAATACAACTTCCCCTTCGAACTAGGTATGGAGCTTAGCCACTCAAAGCCATGAAAAATTCTGGAAATTCCTTTTCTTGATTCACCTTCTCGAGTAGCTTAATTTTTCTTCCAATCTCCAAGCAAGCCGCTCCCTCTTTCAATAATTATTTCTCTTTTTTTTCTGTCATGAGAACCCCTTTTTATAGCTCAAATTTCGTGCCCTAGCTTTGGGAGCAAGAAATTCCAAATTATGGAAAGAATTGAAATAAGGAAATTTTTGACTTGAATAGTTACGGCCGTAACTATTCTTTTACGACCGTAATTGAGTTGCTGCATATTTCCTTAAATTGGAGTTACGGCCGTAACATTTCTTTTACGGCCGTAATTGGGTTTCTGCGTATTTTTATCTTTTGAGGGTTACGGCCGTAAAGATGTTTCTTACGGCCGTAACATCTTTTCTGCTTAATTTTGTCTGTTTCAATCATGCACTTACGGCCGTGATGATATTTGCTTGCGGCCGTAAAGATATTTGCACCTAAGTCCCCAAACTTCAGTTTTTAGTGCAATTTGGTCCTTTTTTCTTCTTTTCTCCTCTTTTAGGATCCTATACAACATGAAACATAAAATGCATTAATAATACTTAGATAGAATCACATTATGGTATATTCAAGGATATAAGTGTATAAAATAAACGTTAATATAACACTTATCAAATCCCCCCACACTTGAACCATTGTTCGTCCTCGAACAAAGATTTGCAAAGATAAGAATAGGATTCAAACGATAGATTACAATTTAGAGACTTGAGGTTGCAACCCACTTTTCTTCAACAAAAATGTTCCATTGCATGATCGGATTGTGTTAGTGTGTGCTAGAGATGCAACGCACTTTATTTCCCATCCCAATCATGACTCGGTATGGTTTATTTCCTTGTACCTCTCGTGTTTGCTCACATCCCAACCATTTATGAGTGACTACGAGGAGAATAATTTCGCCCAACTCCAGTGGGAGTCGGTTGCGTAAACCGAGTTGTTCATGATATGAATTCAGTCAACACAGTATCCCCGACCACATTCATAGCACCAACCCTAGACCAAGCAATTCAAACCACTCATAAGCATATGTAATGGGAGTTAACACCCTTACAAGATATTTCTCTCTTCGCACAAAGTGTATAAGGGTTTGAATTTTTCGTTCATCTCTCTGCATGGATAAGTCAGTACCACAGATTGCCTAACTGTCATAACCGGAGCCAACAATAACACAAGTGCAAAGCGAAGGTCTTTATTTGGTTGTAACGGGGCTTCGGGTCAGGTAGGATAAAAGGATATATTTAGGCTGAGTCGAGAAGGAACTTCGCAAACCAAGTCAATTCATAATGACATTACTTCCTTCACCCCTTAATAAGAACTTCATTGTTTCCCGCTACCCAACTTTGTTCATTGTTTCCCGCTACCCAACTTTGTTCAAACTTGAATCTCTTCTTTTCTTTTCTTTTCTCCTTTTTTTTCACAAGTTGAGTGTTTGACATCCTCAACTACTAATTTTCATGACTAACTTCCTTTTCATTGCTTTTTCTCTTTCGATTTTTTTTTTTTCGATTATAGACTGCAACTTTTTCTCTTTTTTTTTTTCAAATCATTACGCAGTCATCAATTGGCACAAGATAGAACCACAATCCCCTTAAATCAGTCCATTACACAACCATTGCCCAACACAAGATAATCATCTCAACTTCTTAGACTTAGACCATAGCACAATCCTCAATCAACAAATGCTTGCGAATCCCTTCTCTTATGGGTTCAAAACAGAGACAATTCGAAAGAAAGGGTATTCGCGACTTGTAGCGTGGCATAAAAATTCAAAGAAAGGCTAAGGCTCAAACGGGCTTCTAATGGTCCATGTAGCAAGGTAGGCTCTTTTAGAAAGTCAAATTTGGCTTATCCTATTGCCTCTGCTATAATTTGCACTTGAATCAAGAAACTACAACGGTATGCACAAGAAAGCACATCCAAGCATAACCCCACCATGCAGGACACACATCAAAGAATTACGAGCTCATAAGTATTAAGAACAGCTCTTAGGCTCAAAAGCTCACAAATTATGGGTTTCATGTGTTTCTCCCATCCAATTATGAGTTATAGGTCATTGCTTGATCTTCATTCCAAATCTAAATCCATTGATCGAGGATAACGGTTAAAAGTGTTCAAACCATGACTACTCACAAAAGTATAATAATTGGGACGTTCAGGGTTATATATGTAGGAATAATCTGTCTATTGTGAGTTGGGTTGACTAGGTTGTAGATATCTAACAATTTTACAATTCAATTTCAACCTATTCGTGCAGGTTTAGGCGAGATCATCTCTATGTGCTCAATTAATATCCAATTATGCAATGATTTATTTTTTCAAAACAATGAACCAAAAGTGTTAAAGTATGGTTTAGGACCTAAGTAGCATAGATAGGTAGCAAAAGTAGATAACAAGATTAAAATGGGTGCTGACTCAACATGAATTTAATGTTTCGACTACAGAAAGAAGATAAAGACATTAAGCTTGCAATCAATTCCCCCCACACTTAGACAAAACAATGTCCTCATTGTAAAGCAAAACAATAAAAGGGAAAAAGAAAAGAAACTCCCCCGGTCTAACGTGGTGGTTGATCGGCATGGGGTCTCTGCAACTGTCGAATCTCCTCCTGAAGGGCTCTCTGCTCTTCTAGCATAAGTTGCTGATCTTCTTGCATGGCATTCAGCTGAGTTTGGAAGGCTCGCATCAATTTCAGCATCTGCAGTTCAAAAGGGGTAGGTGCAGGGGTAAGCGAGTGAAGCATTTTTTTATTTTTTTTATAATAAATATGAGAATGAAATGACTAAATGAAATAAACCAAAAATGAAAATACGAAAATAAAGGGTTGAGGGGATAAAGAAACTCCCTCCTCGGGTTGCCTCCCGAGCAGCGCCTTTGTTTACTGTCGTTGGCTCGACAGGTTGCTTCCTCCTTCAACCGGGATTAGGTGGATTTCCAAAGCTCAATTTCCTCTTCATGCTCTTCATTAGTGCCTGCAAAGTAGGGGGTAGAGATTTTTCATCAGAAACTGGTAATGAGATGGGTGAGATTTTACCAGAATTCGGTGACTTTGGATAGTCCTTTCCACAAATATCGAGAACTTCCTGTACTAAAGAGACATTCACATTAACAGAATAAATAGGATCATCACCAAAATTCTTCACGGAACCATAAATATTGAATTGAACAATTTCATTATCAAATTCCATGGAAAGTGTGCCACTATTAACATCTATCTTAGTCTTAGATGTCTTTAGGAATGGTCTCCCTAAAAAAATAGGAGTGGAGTTGGGGGAGTGGTCATCATTCATGTCCAATACATAAAAATCTGCAGGAAATACTAACCCGCCTACTTGCACTAGAATGTCTTCAACTACCCCGTCAGGATAAGCATTAGAACGATCGGCTAGTTGAATTATAACATTAGTTTCAGTTAGTTTGGCAAGTTTTAATGACGCATAGGTGGACCTAGGCATTACATTGATAGATGCACCTAAGTCTATTAAAGCACGATTTATTTTCTTATTACCTATTTGACAAGGTATGGTAAACATACCTGGATCCTTGCACTTGGGAGGTAATTTTCTTTGAAGAAGTGCAGATACAGACTCACCCATTCTTACCATCTCATTTCCCACCAGTTTCCGTTTGCTAGTGCATAAATCTTTTAAAAATTTTGCATACCGGGGGACTTGCTTGATGGCCTCCAATAGCGGGATATTGATTTCAACCTTCCTAAACATTTCTAACATGTCCTTTTCCTTGCTCTCTTTGTTTGTCTTCGCTAACCTGCTAGGAAAAGGTGGCGGTGTTAGTTTAATATTTAAATAGGAGTCAGTTTTTACCTGAGGGTTTTGCGAAGTGTCGTTTCTCTTCCCGACTCCTTCCTTTTCATCTTCCTCCACTTCAGGTGCAGCTGGTTCCAATTGCGGACCCTCAATTTCCTTTCCGCTCCGGAGAGTTATGGCGGTCACGTTTTTGGGATTCACCTCGGGCTGTGATGGTAGCTTCCCTCCAGATTGTGCCTCCAATCTATTTATGGCAGTGGCCATTTGGCTTATTTGATTTTCCAGATTTTGAATGCTTGACTTGGTATCCTGTTGGAATTGCATCGTGTTAGTTGCCAACATCTTAACCATATCCTCAAGAGGCATACCTGAATTTTGAGGTTTTTCTTGATATTGCCCCTGTGGTTGGAAGGTTCCTTGTTGCTGAAATTGCCCTTGAGATTTGTTGGAGGGGAAACCCGGGGGTTTGTTATTTCCGTAGCTCATGTTGGGGTGATCTCTCCACCCGGGGTTGTATGTGTTTGAATATGGGTTGTATTGTTGCCTTTGAAATGGAAACCCATCCGCGGCCTTTACCTGTTCATTGTTTTCTTCTTGCAATACCGGACATGTATCCGTTGGATGTCCAAAGTTCGAACAGATTCCACAGGCTTTGGCTTGCTTCGAATTCCCTACAGCAAGCTGCTTAACAAGATTCGTCAGTTCATATAATTGACCTTCGATATTGGAACTACTTACCTCGTTCACACGGCGGACTTGCGAATCCCTACTTCAGTTGAATTGCTGAGTGTTCTCCGCCATGTTGGAGATTAAAGCTTGCGCTTGTTCCGGCGTCTTGTCCATGAGTGCTCCTCCACTTGCGGCCTCTATCATGTTTCTATCCATCGGTGCTAAGCCTTCGTAGAAATATTGCACCAGGAGTTGCTCACTGATCTGATGGTGGGGGCAGCTCGAAATGAGTTTCTTGAAGCGCTCCCAGTACTCATATAATGTCTCGCCATTGCTTTGGCGAACCCCACATATTTCTTTTTGGATGGTACCGGCCCTCGAGGCAGGGAAGTATTTTTCCAAGAAGAGCCTTTTCATGTCGCTCCAAGTAGTAACCGTTCCCGATGGCAGACAGTAGAGCCAGTCAGTGGCGGCATCCTTCAATGAGAATGGAAAGGCTCTCATTTTTATTTGTTCCTCGGTAATGCCCGTGGACCTCATACTGTCGCAAACCACATGGAACTCCTTTAAGTGTCTATACGGATCTTCGCCGAGGTTCCCTCGAAAAGTTGGTAATAAGTGGATGAGCCCAGATTTAAGCTCGAAAGTTTTTCCTTCTTCCACCGTTGGAAAAGTAATGCATAATGGCTGCTGAGCTACATCGGCGGTAGCCAGTTGCTTAAGAGTCCTGTTGTTAGCTGCCATTTGTCTCGCTACTCTTCTTTGCTGTCGAAAATTCCTCTCAATTTCTGGGTCAAGGTCAAAAATTTCACAATTAGTTGACCGAGTTTTAAGCATATAAGCAAAGAAGCACAAATGATTATTATATGAATTTTTTTTTGTTGAAAAATTATAGAAATAAAGTGAAAATAAAATTAATAAAATAAAATAAATGCAGAAAAATAAAATTCTAATCGATTAAACACTAAATTGGATAACCGTTCCCCGGCAACGACGCCAAAAATTTGATGCGTGTCGCAATGCACCAAAATAATAAATAATTCCTTACTCGCTAAATATTAATTAATAATGTAGTAGTGAGAGTAAGGGTCGATCCCACAAGGAATTGAACTAACTTAGTGTCATGTCAATTAGAATCGTAAAAAGGGGGTTTTGTTTTGAATTGTTTGTAAATGATTTAACTAATAAAATAAAGCAATTAAAATGATTGAAATAAATATCAAATGTTGACGAGTCCTAGTTCTCAGGTTCGGTTGTATTCTATCATAATGTTATCACTTTCCAAGTAACGCGAGTTCAATTTCTTCTTTGATTTATCACCCGTAAATAGTTAATAAGCTCTAACTATTCCGATTCTGCCTTAATTGCATTTAATTAGAATAAGCTCTCTAATCAAACATTAGCCATTGAATAACCTAAAACAAGCTCTTTAGATTTAAGACAACAACTATATAATGGTTGAGAAGAATTAGGATGAATTAGGTTATCAATCACACAAGCTCGTGACAATTAACCTAAGTTGGAATCCTCTATGAAAATTATTAAATTTCCACTTGCTACTATGATTTGAACAACAAGACGATTACGGATCCAATCATTCAAAATAGAAAATCTCAATACAACAAATTAAATGATAAGGCCTTAATCAAATAAAGAATTGCATTGATTGAATAAGAAACGCATAAGAATCCAACAAATCAAAGTAAAGAATTTAGAACTACGTTACTAGTTTGGAAAAGCAATAACAAATTGATATGAAATACAACTTCCCCTTCGAACTAGGTATGGAGCTTAGCCACTCAAAGCCATGAAAAATTCTGGAAATTCCTTTTCTTGATTCACCTTCTCGAGTAGCTTAATTTTTCTTCCAATCTCCAAGCAAGTCGCTCCCTCTTTCAATAATTATTTCTCTTTTTTTCTGTCATGAGAACCCCTTTTTATAGCTCCAATTTCGTGCCCTAGCTTTGGGAGCAAGAAATCCCAAATTATGGAAAGAATTGAAATAAGGAAATTTTTGACTTGAATAGTTACGACCGTAATTGAGTTGTTGCATATTTCCTTAAATTGGAGTTACGGCCGTAACATTTCTTTTACGGCCGTAATTGGGTTTCTGCGTATTTTTATCTTTTGAGGGTTACGGCCGTAAAGATGTTTCTTACGGCCGTAACATCTTTTCTGCTTAATTTTGTCTGTTTCAATCATGCACTTACGGCCGTGATGATATTTGCTTGCGGCCGTAAAGATATTTGCACCTAAGTCCCCAAACTTCAGTTTTTAGTGCAATTTGGTCCTTTTTTCTTCTTTTCTCCTCTTTTAGGATCCTATACAACATGAAACATAAAATGCATTAATAATACTTAGATAGAATCACATTATAGTATATTCAAGGATATAAGTGTATAAAATAAACGTTAATATAACACTTATCACCTCTTTACCTCGTCGTTCATGTCTAACCTCTCTATCCATAAGTGCCCCATCATCATACCCATCAAATTCATCTTCTTCCTCCGTCTCTATCCTATGACCACGCCTCACTTGTCTCCGCACATTTGGAGCTTCCCTAGGCCTCTCTAACCTTTTAATCCTGCTCGACATATCCCCAAGCATTTTCTCAAAGCGTTGTGCCAACTCTTCCACCATGTTGACTTGATCGCCGTTCTTCGCTGTAGTAGAATTTTCTGACATCCTAAAACTAAGTAATATATGCCTCACGCGTATTTCGCTCGTGTATCACTCAATTTTTGGCTTTTACCCTCTACTGATCTCACCTCTCTGCCTTTTTCCACTCAATGGCTTTCACCCCCAATTGCTTCAAAGAACGAATCCGAACTCAAACAAGTTTAAGCCCGAATGATTCAAATCGAGTATGAGTGAGAATTTATGAACTTGTTGGAAAACTCGAAGAAGACCTTTAGAGAATGGAATTCGACTCAATAAAGGACTTGATACTTTTATGGGAACTAAGATTGATTCAAGAAGATAATTCTTGAAATCAAATAACAACTCTTTTTCTTGGACTTGATGAAATTTTTTTTTTTTAAAATTTCTCGAAAATTCAACTACGAGAGAAGGAAATAACGACTTTTGAATTTTTTTTGTGACACTTTTTTGGATTAAAGACTCAAGAACTGGAAGGACACGAAGAACAAGTTTTAAGAAAAACTCAAGAAAACAAAACAAAGATATAACCTTGATTTTTGGAGCCTAAGCTCGATACCAAATGATGCAAACCACGTTGCAATTGTAGCTACGCAACCCACAAAATATTGAAATCGACCTAAGAACGCCAAGAAACCACGATTTATGGATCCAATTAAAATTAATTGAACTAAGCAATCAATACAATCACAGGGATATATTGACCTCTTGATCACAAGCAATATTAATTCTCTCTGAGATTTGAACAAACAAGAATAACTCGCAAGTTCTGATTTTATTCAATGAAAAATAAGGTTGTGAAAGCAAAATAACCTCTCAATAATAATATCAAAGTTGTCTTTCTAATAATGAAAATTATATCCCTATAAATAGGGTCAAAACCTGGCATATGAGTTTTAATTATATTAGGAAAGAAATTGCTAAAAATAAGGAAACAAATAAAAATATAAAATCACACGTATTGACATTTATGGCCGTGACATTATTCTTTACGGCCGTAAGAAACTTTCTGTTTAACAGTTACGGCTGTGAGACTTTATTTACAACTGTAAGTCCTTTTTTCTAAAAATCATGTTTTCAACCCGAGCCTGCATTACGGCCGTGACACATGTGAGTTACGGCCGTAAACCCAATTTTCAAAATTTCAGTTTTCAGCAGTGGACTCGTTACGGCCATAAGAATTATAGGTTACGGCCGTAATTCTTGAAACTTCACAATTTTCTTCGACGGCTTGAATGAGGTTGATCTACTCTTCGTTTTGGCTCGGTCCCAACATGGAACTTGCTTATTTTGATGACACGAACATTGTTTTGACCATTGCTTCTTGTACTAGCTTGTCCATTACTTCGTTGGCCCTCTTTATTTGCAATCGAGTCATCGGTCCTCCTTTGATCATCAACGAATCATTGTGCGGGAATGGTCTGGATCACATCATATAGCAAAGCCTTTTTCACTATTTAATAAATTATTACAAATATATAAAATTTCACTCACCAACCTAATCCCATAGATTACAGAGAAAATACTAATAATGAATTTCTATCTAACCCAAGTTTCTACCCTTTGAATTATCCCACAAAAAGTTCACAAGAAACTACAAAGATAAAGTTCTTCAATTCTCTCTAATTAGTCTTACATAAGATTCACCATATTATGGCTTCCTAACACACATATTTATAGGTAAAAAACAACCCCTAGAATATGTAGAATTCGTATTCAAGTAAGTTTCCTTATTGAAGTAGAATACCAAAATAAAGTCTTTTGTTTTCTTTCATTTTCACCTTTAATTTGGTCTCCAAGTTAACCACTTTAATAGGGAAATCAATTGTCCAATATATTCCCATTATTAATTTGGGTCAAATATCCCAACAATCTCCACCTTGACAAAAACTCATCCGAGTCAAAATAATCAAAAATTAATCATTAGATAAACATGTAAGTTTTTTCCACTTTGACGATCCCATACTCCACCATATGAGTATAATCAATCAGAATTATCAACGATTTCGAGTTTTTCACATGCTCATGTCGAAAACAAAATTGCTGAAAATTATGGTGCAACTCCTACTATTTCATTTTCCATAGGAGCTCATCAGCCATCGACATTAATTCAACCACACATCTTACATCCAAGTCAAACCAATGCTGTGTTCGAACATATGCACCTGCCAATAAGAACACATCCTCTATTATGGCTACTGACATCATTGCATGAAGATGTCACATACTACTCAAAGTACATCATCACCGTCCTCCACCAGGAGAGTCGCATTGTCCACCTTCGAGCATTCAGCTGAGTCGGCTCCACTTTTTGGACAGTTTCTTCTTACATGACCGGATTGTTCACAGTTCCAACATACAACATTCTTATTCATGGAGTTACTCATCTTCCACTTTTCAATAACAAGCAAATTATTTTCAGATGAATTATCGCCTCCACCTAATATCTGTTCTTCATAGATCAACTTTCTTGTAACTTCTGTAAAGTTCACCGTTTCCTTTCCGTACATCAAAATCGGTTTGATGTGCTCAAACGTGGATGGAAGATATCAGATGAGCCTAAAACTTTATCCTCATCTTCAACATTGACTCCAATAGATTCCAGTTCAGAAACAATCCCGTTAAGAACACATAGATGGTCCAAGATTTTTGTACTTGTGCTCATTCTCAACGAATGAAACTGTTCCTTCAGGTACAAGCGATTTGACATGTTCTTAGTCTCATACAACTCTTCCAATTTTCCCGAAGTTCCTTAGCAGCAGGTATCCAAAGAATATTTGCAATAACATTCTTGACCAAACAAAGTCGTATTGTACTAGCAGCTTTCAAATCCAAATCTTCCCAATTTTCACACTCTTGCAGGATTCAATTTCTTTTCCTTTGTTAGAACTAACGGTTGGTTTCCTTTCAAAGCTTTGTGCAGACCCGCCTGAATTAAAATATCTTTGACTTATACTTGCCACAAACCAAAATTAATTCTCTCATCAAGTTTCTCCAAGTGGTACTTGACAGACATATTTTCTTTTGCTCCAAAAATTTTTCGAACCACCTGACTCTCTGATACCACTTGTTAGGAATTACACGTTGATTCCCCCTTCTTTAACCCACATGATCTTTCTGATGTTCAAAAATAATTGAGCAAACAAGAAAATAATATAATAACAACACAAAATTTTCGAATCGCCAAACTATAAAATAAATTATTACAATTATATAAAATTTCATTCACCAACTCAATCCCATAAATTATAGAGAAAATACTAATAATAAACTTCTATCTAATTCAAGTTTCTACTCTTTGAGTTATCCAACAAAGAGTTCAAAAGAAATTACAAAGATAAAGTTCTTCAGTTCTCTCTAATTAGTTTCACATAAGATTCACCATATTATGGCTCTCTAACACACACATATTTATAGGTAAAAAAAAACCTTAGAATATGTAGAATTCGTTTCCAAGTAAGTTTCCTTATTGAAGTAGAATACTAAAATAAAGTCTTTTATTTTCTTTCATTTTCACATTTAACTTGGTCTCTTAGTTAACCATTTTAATAGAGAAATCAATTGTCTAAGATATTCTCATTCTTAATTTAGGTCAAATATTTCAACAAAAAATTGAAGAAAAAAAGATGTGTGGTTAAAATATTCTATTGAAAATTGGAGCGATTGTAAAAAAAAAAAAAAAAAAAAAAAAAAAAGCTTACCGAATGTATGCTAAATTAAAATAAAAATATAGTAAAATTTTATGTTATGATGATAAAGGTCGTACAAGTAGTACTTCAAGTAGGCAGAAAATGACGTGAAACATGGGAAAGTTATTAAAGGGGTAAATAGCATAAATGGTCCCCGATCTTTAAATTTCTTGTAAAAATGATCTTCATCGTTTAGATTTTAGCATTTATACCCTCAGAATCACCAAACGTTACGAAAATTGTCTCTACCGTTAGATTTCGTTAGTTTCCACCGTTAAAAACGTGTAAATAGCACAAATAGTCTATAACTTTTAAGTTTCTTGCGATAATAGTCCCTAACAGATTAAAATCATGTTTGGCATATATTAGTTTGTAACCTCCAAACGTTTGACGTATTTAGTCTCTAACAAATTATGTTCATATACGTTTGGTGTATTTAGTCCATAACATATTAATCCCCTATTTAAGACAAATTATTTCAAATAATATGATTTGTAATTGTAATTTTTTGAAGAATTTGGGGTTAAAAAGTAAAAAAAAAATCATTTTATTGATAGAATGTGTGGTTGAAACTGAGTTTTAAAAAAAAATTATTCTAGATTCTAAAGTGCATAATAAAATATTTAACAAAAATTCACCGCATTAACATTTTAACCTATTGGTAAAAAAATAATAAATTCATGGAATATAAACAAACAAATACATTGGACATCATTTTAGGAATTGTGTTCACTGATATCTCGGGATGCGAAATACCCCCGCAAGTGCACGGGTCGTGAGAAGTAATAAAGTGGACCTAGGAGTCCAAATTATCGTCCCACAAGGACTGCTATTAATTACCGAAATATTTTAGTTCTACACTTTATTTGAACGAACAAATGAATTTGAGGTTTTAAATTAAAACTAAGAAGATGAATTAAATAATTAAATTGTGAAATTTTTTGTTTTAAAAGATGATTGTAAAGTAGTTGGGATTTACGATTTCACCTAACCAATTAAATTAACTCCAATTGCAGTTTTATTTCCTAAATATGCATTCTGTCGAATTCACTAATTTAAATTGAAATTCCCCTCTCGAGTTTAAATCAACTCTACCTAAATAAGTCAACCATATATCTCTACAGTGGGTCTGAATATTCCTTATCTAGATGCATTACATTCAAGAATTCACACATGACCGCAATAATTACAAGAGTATATCTCTATCTCTCGTTCAATTACTGGATTTATTACCTAGATCTATGTTATTAACTCACCTCTCGGATTATGGAAATAAACAATAAATCATGAATAAGTGGCCAGTTCATTCACGCATTAAACGCAATAATAAATCAACACATGCATTAAAGCGTTAAACACAAGGAATATGGAATTAAAATAATTAACTAGGCTACATCGTTCATCCCAACATCAAATTTAGTTACACATCATATTTAAATAGCAAAAACAAAATATAATGACGTTCATTGAAAATAACAACGAAGAATGGAAAGATTGCACCAATTATCAATTCTTCAAGTATCTTCAATTTACGCCCCTCTGCGATGCTTGAATCTCCAAGAATTTTAATTCAAATTTCTGTTGTGGCTCGTTCTATGGAGAGGCAAAGGTCTGATTTTCATCCAAAGAGGTTGTATTTATAGTTGGTGAAGAGATCAAGTTGAAGAAGGAAAGAAATTCATCAAATCCGCGCGCGAGTCTTTTTTGGTATCTGCACAGTGTTCAGTATTTCGACCATATCTTTCTCTTTCCTTATCCGATTATGATGATTCAAATTTCGTTAGAAATATAACTTAAAGGGATACAATTCGTCTTTAAATATAATTTTCCTAATTCGAACGTTTACTTCCCCAAAATTTGGTCTCAAAGTCCGACTAGAATTCTGTCCAGAATCTTCTAGTATTGGAATCAATTTTATGGTAATATTCTTATCATATTCCATTCCTTTTTGACTTATACTGGCATCCAATTAACTCCTAAAAATCCTCAAAATATCTTCTTATTATCCAAATCAATCATTGGATATTTGCAAGTTGGTACCTCATGTTTAATTTGCTTTTCAGTCCTTCAACTTCCAATTGCAACAATATAGTCCCCATACTTTGGAATCTTCTCAATTCGCTCGTTTCAACTCTCAATTCCTTCAACTGGGTCCTTCAACCTCTGATTTGTTTACTTCACCACATTGCATCTTTCTGGTTGACATCACAAACTTATCAATTGCTCATTTTAGCTTCAATTAACATCCAATTATGCATTTTTCTCATCAATTACTTCATTCTTCATCTTTTGAGATATTTTATGCAAAGTAAACAAATAAAAACAAATTAAATAGCATATATTCTAGAACGATAATAATTTATTCTAATTTAGACGTACAAATAAGTGTATAAAATATACTTATCAAATACCCCCAAACTAAAATTATTGTTCGTCCTCGAATAATGTAAACTAAACTAACAAATTAAAATAACAACGTGCAATTATTTTTGTTGTGTCAACATGTTCACCATATGCCTCCATAGTCCAAATCAATTCAAGCTTCAGCAAGAGTTATGGACAACAATGGAAAATAATTTCTAGTTATATCATGCCAGATTTTCAAGTGTGTGTGTGAATAGCCAATGTCAAACGCATACTTAATCAAAAGATGTGCTCAACACTGTGTGGCTCATTATGCATTATCAAGTCCGAATCTCATGTGGTCAATCTATGATTTCTAATAAAATTCCTTTTAACGCTCATGGATGATCACTACTTTCTGCTTTTCTCTCACATCTCGGGTTTCTATCTATGTGGGTTCTAAAAATATTCTTTGCTTTTTCCACACAAGGTAGTCAGAATCAGAAATATGCGTGCATAACAAGTCAAAAGAAAGTGGACCCCAATTCTACAACATCAACCACCACAGCTCAGTCAACAAAGCTTATACCATGCAATAATATATATATATATATATATATATATATATATATATATATATATATATATATATATATATATATTTTTTTTTTTTTTCTTTTGATGGACGACTTTTTCTTTTAATTGTCCCTGTCTTTTACCACCTTTAGGGTACCAGGTTCAAAGAACCCCTCAAACGTACTTGCCCGAGTCATAAAGGCTTAAACAGAAAAGTTAAAGATGTTATAATGTCTTATGTGTAAGTCCACTCTCCGTACTTGCTTTCTAATTGACCCATGTAGCGAGCTTTATGTCGATGACTCCCAAGCCAGTTGGCTTTAGGACACCAGGTTTGAAGGACCCCTCGGACTTACTTACTCGAGTCAAAAAGGCATTTGAGGAGCAGAATAAGTCCTTCAGCATTTTTCTGTTTTTATGCTAGAAATGGTTTATACTAGTTGACCAAACTGCAATGACTAAAATGCAAAACCAAGAACCACAGACCTCCAACCCGTCAATACATACAAATTCCAACAATTTTACCCCCAAACTTGCATTTGAGCATGATTGGTTCTAATTTAGAGGTGGGATAACTTATGATCTAAGTTCAGGGATTTTTAAGTCATTCCTAAGTTCAAATTGCATAAATTTGCCCCACATATATTAAACAAAATCCCTTACACAAGCAATTATCCAACACTGGCTATGTGCGCAATAAATATGAATCTAGCAAAACATAACTAGTTCAAAAATAAGTTCATGCTTTCATGTTGTCCAATTTTCAAACCTAAGCACAAATTGATTCATACTATATCCTAGGCAATAAACATGTCAACAAAGTTTTCAATTTTTTTTTTTTTTTTGTCCCTAAAGAATCGAATGAATATAAAATGAATGATGAATGCAATGAATTTTCGCCCCCACACTTGAAATGAACATTGTCCTCAATGTTTGTCAAAAATATCCAATAATGTAAAACAAGACAAAGAAAAGAGAACAAGAACTTCCCAAGTGTAGATGATGTATTTCTTTGAAGCTCCCTGTTGCACTGCATTGGATGAATCGACCCTTTATTTGTATTGTTGAAATTTGGTTGGGGTGGTTGGGGTGTTTTGATTGGTGTTTTCCTAGCAAATAAGAGATAAGTAACATTAGAAGTTATAAACACCAATAGGAAATAATGGACGTTCAGTATCACACCCCCAAACTTAAGTTAAAGCAGACTTTTTTTTTTTTTTTAAAGAATGGTAGACCACACATATTCAAGTCTTGACATGGCCTAGAAAAACACAAAATTTTCTGAGCCATCTTTTGATATGTTAAAGTTCACATCATGGTCTACAACATATTAAAAATTCAGGTCATTTTGAGTTCAATAAGGTCATGTAAAGCTATGGAAAAGTCGGTGACGTGAGTGGATTTTCAGGTGCAATGGCCTTGCAATGGGGCTGCCTTGATGCAAACATGGTTTTAATGGTTTTAATGCCATGTAGTGAACTAAATCATGAATTAACTACACACAATCAATGATGAACATGTCATGAAGATAAATGCTTAAATGAATATCTAAAATTAGCACAAGAATGTCTTTGTGGCATTTCATCAAACGCTTAATGGGCATTACAAAAATCAATGGATATGCATAGGGTTGGAGGCATGAATGAACCCAAAATTTCTTGTCTACTAAACCACAAATCACAAACTCCAACCACTAACCTAAGCCCATTCTTCACAATTCACAATTTTTAGGTAGAAGAACTTAAAGAGACATTCACAATTTTGACTAAAAATTGATTTAAGTGAAGAGATCATACCTTCGATTGGATTTTGAAGTCATGTAAGCAATGATATTGATGCAACAAAGTGTTGATGACATGCACACAAGATGTAAGATCAAATACGAGGTGTTTAGGGGAGATAAAACGAGTTTGTAATGTTTAAAGTTGAAAGAATGAGGAAAAACACTTAAACTGTCGAATTTGGTCCCAGTATAGCCACGCGATCGCCTGGCGGAGTGCCAGCGATCGCGTGGTTCAAGGTTTTAAAATCTGTTGATTTTTAAATGCAAACTCGCGATCGCCATAGCCTAGTGGCACGCGATCGCGCAGTTTACGACAATAATGAAAAATTTTCCTATTTTTGATTTTCAAAATCATTTTTATCCCCCTAATCACTTCATGATTAATGCACTGGTTTTCCAAACATTAACTACATGATTCAAACTAGTGTGTGTGAGTTTGGAATGTCGATGAAAACCTACCCTAATGTAAACATGCAAAATCAAAAATATACCTAAATATGCAATAATAGAATATTATGCACAAGTGCTCTTAACATGAAACATGCAAAACACTCAAACAAAATTCCTACCATGCATATATCTAAGTTCAGTAAATAAATAAATAAATAAATCATGAAAGCATAATAAATAAAAGGGAAGAAAGGTTGGGTTGCCTCCCAACAAGCGCTCTGTTTTAAGTCTAAAGCTCGACTTTTTGCACTTCTTTATCACGGAGGCTTGAATGATCCTCTTGAGCCCCTGCAAACTTGCAATTTCCTGCCTTGCATATCTCTATTCGTTTTCTTACTCTCATGAATCCCAAAGCCTCACTTTTAGCCAATTGTTGAGGGATGTTCGGCTTTTCTTCCTTCTTGTCCCTCCATCCGTCTTTAGCCTTTATGAACTCATGTTTTGTGCTTAGCTCCTCCTCAATATTAATACCCTGCTTGGTCTTTTCTTCTGGTTTCTGGACTACTCCTTCCACCTTGAAGCAACTTTCCTTTAGATATTCGAGATCCTATCTTGGATTGATGTTGAAACTGACTTGTTCATGCTCGACTCGAAAAATGATTTCCCCTTTTTCGATGTCTTTGAGAACTCACCCTGTAGTAAGAAATGGTCTTCCAAATATCAGGGGCAGCTGAGAGTCCTCCTCCATATCAAGGATCACAAAGTCAACTGGAAAGAAGAACTTGTCCACTTTCACAATCACGTTCTCCACTATCCCATATGGATACTGTATAGACCTGTTAGCAAGCTTTAGTGTGATATTTGTTGGTTTAGGCTCCCCCAAACCAAGTTTCCTGTATACAGACAAAGGCATTAGGTTAACACTAGCCCCTAAGTCACACAATACATTATCAAAAGTGAAGTTACCAATAGTGCAAGGGATAGAGAAACTCCCTGGATCGGTCAATTTTTGTGGTAATTTCTTTTGAAGTATGACGCTACATTCCTCACTCAGTGCAACTGTCTCAAAATCAACCAACTTTCTTTTGTTTGATAACATCTCCTTCATAAACTTTAAGTAGAGGGGCATTTGGGCCAAGGCTTCGGTAAAAGGAATATTTATGTGCAGTTTCTTGAATATTTCCAAAAATTTTCCAAACTGCTGCTCCAACTTATGCTTTATCAATCGTTGTGGATAAGGAACTGGGGGCACATAAGCTTTGACTGGTGGTCGAACTCGAACTTCTTCTTCGACTTTTTCTTGAACTTCAGGAGTCGACCTCTGTTCTTTTTCACCTTTTTCCTCTTCCACCTCATCTTTCTTTTGGCTCTTCTGCTTTTCATATTCCTCTGCAGTCACTTTGGATAACTGAACCCCGCTTCTCGTTGTTATTGCATTAACATGCTCACGAGGGTTTATTTCAGTGTTGCTTGGCAACTGTCCTGGCTGTCTTGTTGAGATGCTAGCTGCCAGCTCTCCCATTTGTTTCTTCAAGTTTTTTATTTCAACAGCTTGATTCATTATCTCACCATTCTGACTCTTGACCAGCTGAATTAACTCTTCTATGTTCTCGGATATGTTTTTCTGAGATTGTTGCTGTTGCTGAAATCCATGCGGATGCTGAACAATCTGATTATTAGACCAGGAGAAGTTGGGGTGGTTCTTCCATTCTGGGTTGTAGGTTTGTGAATAAGGACCACCCTGTTGCCTGTTGCCCACGAAATTGACTTGTTCTGGATTTGATTGACTCTGTTGCATGGGACAGAAATTCACAGTGTGATTTTCAAAACAAAAATCACATAGCGATGTTTGAACTGAGTTGACTGTCTGCACACCCATTCTGTCAATTTTCTTCGTCAACGCATCCAATTTAGCATTTAATGATGTAATCTCATTAACAGCAATTACTCCCCCAGACTTAGGTGTAGCTCTATCCGAGTACCACTGATAACTGTTCGCAGCCATCTTCTCAAAAATCTCAGATGCTTCTTCATATGTCATATCCATTACAGATCCTCCAGCTGCTGAGTCGGTGTACTTCTTGTTTTCATTTGTCAGCCCATTGTAGAAAGTTTGAACTAGTATCCAATCAGCGATTCCATGTGTAGGACACTGTCTGATGAGCTCGTTGAACCTTTCCCAAGCCTCAAAAATTGATTCCCCGGGCTGTTGACTGAATGATAAAATCTCCCGCCTTAGCTTTGACATGCGGCCAGGTGGGAAAAATTTATTTACAAATTTCTGACTCATGATTTCAAAAGTGGTGATTGTATGTAAGGGCAAAGTGTAGAACCAAGCTTTAGCTTTGTCTGCCAAAGAGAATGAAAATAACTTCAATTTCACAGCATCATCTGAAACTCCATTCATGCGCTGCATTTCACACAATTCCAAAAAGGATAGAAGATGTGCATGAGGATCTTCAGTCGGCAATCCATGGAAAACACATGAGTTTTGGATCAGTGAGATCAAAGAGGTTTTGATCTCAAAATTAGCTTGGATTGCAGGAGGTACTATGCATGTTCCAATGTTCCCCACAGGAGGAATCATGTAGTCTCGCAAAACGCGCCTTCCATGATTTTGTTGCTGTCCATTTACAGCTGCTGGCAGATTTTGTTGATTTTCCTGATTATCTTGAATTCTATCATTTTCCATGGCTAAGTCTGTTTGTTGATTCGCTTCCAACTGTTGTCTACGCCTCTGTCGAAAAGTTCGTTCAATTTCTGTATCAAAAGGAAACAAATCAAATGACTTAGTCCTTCTTAACATAAATTAAAGAAAACACTAATTAAAAACAAAAACTGAAAATAAAGATAAAAATAAGCAAAATAAAGGTCAAAGTAAAATAAGAACTAATTGGTATCGATATTAATATAAAAACAGTCCCCAGCAACGGCGCCAAAAACTTGTTCACTGATATCTCGCGATGCGAAATACCCCCACAAGTGCACGGGTCGTGAGAAGTAATAAAGTGGACCTAGGAGTCCAAATTATCGTCCCACAAGGACTGCTATTAATTACCGAAATATTTTAGTTCTACACTTTATTTGAACGAACAAATGAATTTGAGGTTTTAAATTAAAACTAAGAAGATGAATTAAATAATTAAATTGTGAAATTGTTTTGTTTTAAAAGATGATTGTAAAGTAGTTGGGATTTACGATTTCACCTAACCAATTAAATTAACTCCAATTGCAGTTTTATTTCCTAAATATGCATTCTGTCGAATTCACTAATTTAAATTGAAATTCCCCTCTCGAGTTTAAATCAACTCTACCTAAATAAGTCAACCATATATCTCTACAGTGGGTCTGAATATTCCTTATCTAGATGCATTACATTCAAGAATTCACACATGACCGCAATAATTACAAGAGTATATCTCTATCTCTCGTTCAATTACTGGATTTATTACCTAGATCTATGTTATTAACTCACCTCTCGGATTATGGAAATAACACATAAAATCATGAATAAGTGGCCAGTTCATTCACGCATTAAACGCAATAATAAATCAACACATGCATTAAAGCGTTAAACACAAGGAATATGGAATTAAAATAATTAACTAGGCTACATCGTTCATCCCAACATCAAATTTAGCTACACATCATATTTAAATAGCAAAAAAAAAAATATAATGACGTTCATTGAAAATAACAACGAAGAATGGAAAGATTGCACCAATTATCAATTCTTCAAGTATCTTCAATTTACGCCCCTCTGCGATGCTTGAATCTCCAAGAATTTTAATTCAAATTTCTGTTGTGGCTCGTTCTATGGAGAGGCAAAGGTCTGATTTTCGTGCAAAGAGGTTGTATTTATAGTTGGTGAAGAGATCAAGTTGAAGAAGGAAAGAAATTCATCAAATCCGCGCGCGAGTCTTTTTTGGTATCTGCACATTGTTCAGTATTTCGACCATATCTTTCTCTTTCCTTATCCGAACGTTTACTTGAAATATAATATTCCTAATTCGAACGTTTACTTCCCCAAAATTTGGTCTCAAAGTCCGACTAGAATTCTGTCCAGAATCTTCTAGGATTGGAATCAATTTTATGGTAATATTCTTATCATATTCCATTCCTTTTTGACTTATACTTGCATCCAATTAACTCCTAAAAATCCTCAAAATATCTTCTTATTATCCAAATCAATCATTGGATATTTGCAAGTTGGTACCTCATGTTTAATTTGCTTTTCAGTCCTTCAACTTCCAATTGCAACAATATAGTCCCCATACTTTGAAATCTTCTCAATTCGCTCGTTTCAACTCTCAATTCCTTCAACTGGGTCCTTCAACCTCTGATTTGTTTACTTCACCACATTGCATCTTTCCGGTTGACGTCACAAACTTATCAATTGCTCATTTTAGCTCCAATTAACATTCAATTATGCATTTTTCTCATCAATTACTTCATTCTTCATCTTTTGAGATATTTTATGCAAAGTAAACAAATAAACACAAATTAAATAGCATATATTCTAGAACGATAATAATTTATTCTAATTTAGACGTACAAATAAGTGTATAAAATACACTTATCAAATTGAATAACAAATATGTTTTTATCAATTCTAATTTCGATTTCGAAAATCGATAGATTTGAAAATTAAGTTTGGATAATTTGGGTTAAAAGTACTTTTTTTAAAAAAAAAATATTTATGCATAAATTTTCTTAAAAAATTATTAATAGAATGTGTGGAAGAATTTTGAAAAAATGAAATTTTGAAAATTGATATTAATCGATTCTCAAAATCGAAATTCGAAAGTAGAATTGATAAAAACATATTTGTTATTCAATTCCTAAAATGATATCCAATGTCTTTGTTTGTTTATGTTCCATGAATTTATTATTTTTTTTACCAATAGGTTGAACTGTGAATGAAGTGGATTTTTGTTAAATATTTTATTGTATACTTTAGAAATTCAGAATAAACTTTGTTTATTTAAAACTCGTTTTCAATCATACATTCCATCAATAAAATAATCTACAAATAAGTTCAATTTATTTATTTTTACTTTTTAATAAAAAATGCTTTCAAAAATTACAATTAAAAACCACATTATTTGAAATAATTGATTAGTAATGGGAGCTTAATATATTATGGACTAAATATATCAAACGTATAGGGAGTTAATATATTACAGACTAAATACTCCAAACGTTTGGAGGTTACAAACAAAATATGTCAAACATGACTTTAATATGTTAGGGACTATTATTACAAGAAATTCAAAGGTTAGGGACCAATTGTGATATTTACACGTTTTTAATGGTGGAAACTAACGGAACTAACGGTAGAAACTATTTTCGCAACGTTTGGCGATTTTGAGGGAATAAATGTCAAAATCTAAACGTTGGTGACCATTTTTGCAAGAAATCCAAATGTTAGGGACCATTTGTGCTGTTTACCCTTATTAAAGCGTGTAATTTTTTAGAACGTTTTATTCTTTCGTTTTCATTTTTTAAATTGCTTATTCTCTATCAATAGCCCCCACAGGGCAGCCTCATGTATTAACTTCCACATTTAAACCGTGACAATGCCTCTTTACCAAAGGAAATGTCTTTTAACACAATGAATTGATATTCAATGCCCTCAAATTATCAAAGCTAATAAGGCTTTTTTCCCCCTTGCATTCTCTAAATAAATACATGGATTTTTCATGGCATTTTCTTCCACATTCGCTTCCAGTGAAACGGTGAACTGGTAGTGCCAGCAAAGCCTACACCACGTGAAACAAAAAAGCTCTTAGAAATCTCGAGCCACGAGTCTAGCTAAGCCCGATATTTTTCGATCGTAGCCCAAACGGCTAGAGTCAGCGGCCATTTTGGCATCCCTGTCTAGGCCTTTTTATAAATCTCGAAGTGGATACTTTTCGAAAGTGAAGCACTTCCTCCGCTGCAAAGCAGTTCCATTGTTTCCAAGGAATATCTCATAAGATCTCTTCATAATGGATCGATGTAACTTCTTGACTCTAGATGTCAAACGATTAAATCATCAATCTACATCCCACAAACCAACATAAACTTTAGGTCAACTTCGTCTGAAGCATTTTTTACCTGTAAAACTAGGGTTGATAAATGATATCTAGGATTGTGAACTTAACCTCCAAGATGAATTCACGTGTCACTTCATTTAATGGTCATCACTTCATTTGTTCTCGTACAAAATCTCACACTATGTGTCATTTGAAGAGAATGCAATATTATATACTCATAAGTAACTTTACTTTTTCCTCAATTTATTTAGATATACTCTAGTATCTGACTTTCTTTCAATTGAAGTGGCTCACGTCTTTGGACGTCTCACACGCATATATTGTGTTCAATGTAAATTGACTTGACGGTCGAAGTGCTCACAGCGGCCTCGAGCTCCGCCCCATCGGAGTATGCCATGTGCTCCAACGATTTGTCTAAATGAGTAGGATCAAGGTTACATGGATGTGAGAGGAAATGGGATCTGTTGGCTATGTCACCCAATCAAATGTTGAGGTCAACAAAATTGAACTCAATTTTTTATCCCATTGAAAACACCTTTAGGTTCCTCTAATCATGAATTCACAGAGGATTCAAGTACTTTTTCATCAAATAAATACTATCTAGACAAAAGTTGAAACAAGAACCAGAATGCTCTCTCTTTTGAGTCGCTTAAGAGTCTGGTCCTGCCTTATGATCCCTCTTGCGCTGTAAATGTTCTCTCTTTCTTAGTCGTGATTGTCTCATTGAAAACATTGGATTGAATGAGTAGGAAAAATATAGATCAAACATCAAATTAATGCATTGTAATCAAAGACAAGTTAAAAATTTGATCGTTAATCACACACTTAACATAAACAAAACAATTGCATCGTTAAAATAAAATAAATAAATCAGTACTTTCAGTATTGACAAATCTGGTAAAAAAAAAAAATTGTAAATCAATAAACAATGAATTGAATTATTTATGACTACATTGTGACTTCAAATCTGAAATTTCCTCTATCTGAGTTGAGGATAATGATCTATTTTTTACTATTGAACCAAATCATTCTACTCTTCGAAGTGATGATGGTGATGGGGATGATGTATTCGTGACTTCAATAATCTTCTCATTTTGTGACTTCGAAGCTGAAACTTTTCATCTTCAAGGTTATGATAATGATCGATCTATGATCTCTTTGATTTCTACCTTTGGTTGATTGAATTTTCAACAAGAATGACGGTGATTTCAACGGTGGTACAACGGAGTGGTTTGAAATTGAGTTTTTAGGTGGGTTCCTCTTCCTTGGAGATTTAGGAATGAAATGGGTAAGAGGCTCAACAATTTAGATTGATATTGACGTGATAATGAAATAAACAGAATTCTAGTGAACGTGAATAAATAGATAGGTGAATATATTGTCACCATAATAATTATTTAGTAAACCCCAATTTTAATGTTTACTTAAATAATCATAAATAAAATTACATAAATATTGACTATGTGACTTTTTTAAATTTAAAATTAATAACTCATTCATATAATAATTAAAATAATCTTAAACTTTTCGTTATTATAAACTATAAATGTTGTTTTCTAGTACTATATTTTATTTTTATATTTTATTTTGGTAGTAAAATTTATTATGATAATTTTCTTAAATTATTACAGTCAAAAAAATCTTTTTTAATCTTAAATTATTATTTTTTATTGTTGTTTTGTTAAGACATTTCAATGACTAATGTTTTTATAAAACTTTTTTAGCGACATTTTTTTTTGTTGAAATTAAATTTTTAAAATGCATTTTTTTTTAAAATTATTAATCTTAAATTTTTCAAAATTGATTTATTGCATTTTTTAAATTTAAATTTAATAATCTATTCACAAAATAATAAAAATAATAAAAAATTAAAAAAAAAATGTTAAGTAATCAAGTATCGTTTAGATGTAGAAGGAGCACCTCACGTTGTCTATTTTTTTGAAGTCGTGCCAATTTAACATTGTGGTCCACATAATGAATTGGAGAAATATTTTAAACCCACTATGTCTATTTGCAGATATGTCACCTAATTTCTCTCAATCCACACATTGCATTAGAGAAGTTCCAATTGAATGAAGATGTGAAGATTGATTATAAAATATAAATTGAATCCTCTGTTTTAGGAATTGATAAAGATGTAGTAGAATTTAATATTATCATATCAGTTTCCTTTAATTAAGGAATAATAAAATTAAATAAATTATTCTCATATTTTTATTTATAACCTGATTTTTGAAATAAATTTTAAGCTTGGTCAAATTCGAAAGCGTGTCTTGAAGAGTAGGTAGTTATGCTCTTTCCATAAAATTTAAAGAATATTTTGGAGGGCGGTTTTATATTAAGCCCTTGGTATTTAAGTAAAAATAAAATTTGTAGTGATTTTATGGAAGTTAACTAAATGTGTGAATGAGAAATTGATACAAGTTGTGGATCTACATTAAATATATACTTGAAAATGATTTTGAGGAAAAATGAGTTTTAAAAAAATTAGTGATGAAGGTATTCAACTTTAAAATGATATTTGAGTATGTAACTTTTACTTTTTGCTCTTTTGTAAGTGAAACACAATTGTTTTAGTCTAGTTATAAAGTCGTTATAGGTTCACTTCATGATCCAACATGATTAAAATTAGATTTTTCGTAAATTTTAATAGAAACGAATAAAATGTATGTTTAAAAAGTTATGGATCCTAAAAAATACCAAATTCACACTTGTAAGATGTACGGACATACTTTATTGACAAAGACTAAAATACAAAAAAAAAAAGTATAATTGAAAAAAAAAAGAAGCAAAAACTACGAAAAAATCAGTGTCAATTCAAATAATAATAAGCATTCAATTATTAAGTGTATTAAAAATTTTGGAAAAACTCCTAATACAAAATATTTGTCATCACATTCATTGGGCTCTCATCGTCATCGCTTATCAATCTTCAAAACAATAAGATTCATAACTCTCGACGTTGCTGCATACAACTGTCAATGATTGAACTTTTTTTTTTAAAAATAGTCATACATTCGAAAGTAATTGACCTTGACTCTTATTAATAGATATAGCATACGATACAATCAGCAGAAATTGTCTTATTTTGAACTTAAAAGATAATCATGCTCCTTTAAAAAAAAAAAAAAAAAAAAGATAATCATGCATCCGGTGAAGTCAATTACTTCATTGGGATAAATATTTTGTCCCCTGTATGTATTACTTCCGGATAGGATTCTAGCTTCAAGAGCATGATGACCAAGCTCTTTAATGATTAGCCTCATTCCATTCACAGTCTTATTGAGTTGTTATTGTCAAAACACAGCCTTAGAAAACAAATAACATTATTATGTAAGCAAATCTAGACAAAATATATCAGTGTACATATTAGGAAGTTATAAATGGATAAATAGAGGATTACTTGTTCTTGAAATCCTTTATTTCTTGGATGCTAGCATTTATCAACAGTTTGGTTGCATGGTATTCATTGCACAACCCAATATGACCTTGTGGTTTCTTGGGTCGACACATTTGAATAATCACAACTACAAGTTCATTACTCGAACTGTTGACATAGATGTTGATTTTATTAGCATAAGATCTTCATAATGTGACGGTTGTCATGTTAGTTCTTCATAAACGGCCAGTTCATAAATTAAACAGAAAACTAAAATATACATAGAAATAGTATGTTTCTGACAACAAAATTTGTGTTACTTAAATTAAAATATGTATTAAAATTCTTACCATACGTTAAAATGAAAATTTCGTTAAATTTTATGAAGGAAAATATGTTGGAAATTTATTATTTTCAAATGATTGTTCAAATATATATTAAATGAGTAAATCAAATTATGAGATGAAAAAGTGCAACAAAAAAAAAAGTCAAAGAGTAAAAATCGAATCGAAAGAACCAAATCGGATGAACAGGACAGACCGGACCAATCGGACTGGACCGGCCAGAAAATTGAACCAAGCATTAGCTTGTTCAACATCTTGCGATAACATGGTATAAAAGGATTTGAATCTATTTAAGGAAATCAACGTCATGCAATCGCTTGGTCTTATAACCATGCGATCACATGGTGAAAAATTTGACTGTTGGTAGAATTTCCAAATTTATGCAAAGCACCTTTTCATTAATCATTTTAAATCCTTTGTAAAAAGTGGTGTTACTTACTAAATGGTGTGTTGGAACTTTATAAATAGAGATAGAATTCATGATGAAAAAAAGAGAGACAACATCCATAAATTTATAGAGATCATTTCCATCAAAATTCATGCTCATTTTTCAATTATTCTTTGTTCATCTTCCATGTATTCATTGTGCTTAAGAATATTTGGTTTGTAGGCTTGATTAATCCGCTAAAATATTTTCTATCTAACCCTTTAGCATGTCGATCGAGAATGTGCAAATGTACTTTTAGGACAACGTTTAATCACGTGATCAAGTCTCTCATTTGATTCCATTATTCAGTTTTCTTACATTCATTTCCAAGTTTTCAAGTGGATATTTCAAAGTGATTTGGTTCTTGATTCTTCATGTGAAACTCAATGATTTCGTCTACAACCTCTCGAGGTAAGTTAATTTTCTAACAATCTAAAGTACAATTTGACTGGTGGAATCGAAATTACGAATATGGTTGAAATTTTTATATTCTTATATGCCATGCATGAGAAATTATGAGAAATGATAGGGCTTAATTCATAGTATGTGTGTTGTACTCGGAACATAATCCATCTTTGCATATTTTGCATTTAATTAAAAACTATGCATAATAAATGTAATCATGTTTGTAGCATGATAACTCTGTTTAAGGAAATCAACATCATGCGATTGCTTGGTCTTATAACCATGCGATCACATGGTGAAAAATTTGAGTGTTGGTAGAATTTTCAAATTTTTGCAAAGTATCTTTTCATCAATCATTTCAAATCCTTTGTGAAAAATGGTGTTACTTACGAAATTGTGTGTTGGAATTAATTAAAAAGTCAGATTGAAACGGTGTGATTGCTTTTTAAAAATGTATGTGCCTATTTGGAGTGGAGGATTAAATTAAAACAACTATTATAAGTTGTTTGAATTGCCAACTGCCGTTATGAATTTCTTGGTACTGGTTGGCATGCATAAAATAAAATAATTCAAGGGAAATATTATTCTGTATAATAATGTTCGTCTTCCACAAAATTGTAGTCATTTCTTATTAATATCTAAGGTTCCGTTTGATACACAATTTTTTTCATGGAACATGTGATTTTTCACCAAAATTTTTAACTTTAGCTTGTTTGATTGCCAATTATTTTCATGGAAACCTTTTCCATCTCAATCCATGTGCCTCAATTCATCATAATTGAGGAATTCATTTTCTTGGGGATAGGAAGTTTTATTTTCTAAGGAAAATCTTTTACTATTTTCGTCACGTTTGATCTTTTTTGTTATTGTTAATTAATTTATTTTTCTTAAAATTAACACTATTATTATTATTAAGTACAAATGTGTAAAAAAATGATTTTTTTTTAATTAAAATAGCTAAATTTTATTTTATTTTTCACGAAAAATAATGATAATCAAACAACAAAATTTGGAAAATTCCCAACTTTTTCGTCTGGAAAATTAAATCAATCAAACACAATAAGGGTACGTTTGATAGCCCACTTTTTCCATGGAATTGAAAATTTTCCATCCATTTTCCATCTTTTAATGTTTGAAATGCAAAATTTTCTGGGCAACTCCATTCCTTCTTTTTCCTCTATTCACGCGTGTTCGTTCTAATTGATGAATTATTTTTCCCATCTAACTAGTAGAATTTATTTTTCAAGTAAAACTTTTAACTATTTTCTTCACGTTTGATCATTTTTGTTTTTGTAAATTGATTTATTTTTCCCCCAAAAATTAACATTATTATTGTCAATTACAAATGTGTAAAAAAAATTTAAAAAACATATTTGTTTTTATTACAATAACTAAATTTTACTTTATTTGCCATGAAAAATAATGTCAATCGAACAACAAAAATTGAAAAAATTCTCATTTTTTCCTCCTAGAAAATTAAACAAATCAAATACATTAACTTCCAATTCCCAGAAATTCAATTTTCTGGAATTCAATTTCTTTCCATCCAAATTCCGCCCTCGCTATCAAACGTAGCCAACTTCAAATTCCATGGAATTCATTTTCTTTACTTCCGAATTCCACCTTCACTATCAAACACAACTTAAGGAAGTTAATCCATATTTTCCAGTTTTGTGTATATACATTGTTATGTGTATATTAAGTTGCATTTTAAATGGAACTTGGTAAGAAAAAGTTCGATAGCTCTTTTTTATTTTCTCTTATCACGATCATTAAGTTTATCACGATAATATGTTTTTTGAATAATTGAGATATGATATTTTTAGCATATAATTATAAATTATAAAAAAAAATATTTTATGATACTGAATATTTGAAAGTTTACATCCTTTCAATAATTTTATTTCCAATTGATTCAGTTTATGAGAAGTGTATTTCTCTTTTACGTTATGAAAGTATATTGATGTATAAATCAATTAAAATCTTGATGTTGGCATTAGAATTTTATAAACATGTGAATAAAAATGTGTTTTTTAGTGATGCTATTTTATTATATGATGTGAAATAGAGTTTTTAAATATTGGAGCATGAAATCATGATTAAATGCACAATATTAATTTGATGATAATCAAATATTGTAGAGAAATTAAATATGATAGTTTACTTAAATTATTTCATGATATGTTTGCTAATAATTTTATTAGCATAAATGCGACCATTTTCAATGATACATTGGAGACTACCACTTGTGTTACAAACGGCCATTGTTTGGTTTAAACGTGGTAGTGGAAATCTTGATGCCCATTGTTGTATTAAGAAATGTGAAATGGCTTTACAAATTATGGAGGTGTCATACGTTGCTTGTGAAAGTAATGTTACACAATTAGTAGATTTTCCAAACTAATTAAGGAATTATGGGGGTGGGTGATAAATGTATTTTATACACTTATTTGTATGTCTAAATTAGAATATATTGTTGTCGTTTTAGAATATTTACTATTTAATTTGTGTCCATTTGTTTACTTTAAAATATCCCAAAAGATGAAAAATGAAGCAATTGATGGGAAAAAATGCACAATTTGATGCTAATTGGAGCTTAATTGAGCAATTGAGTTTATGACAACAATCGGGAATCATTCATGGTACGAAAGTGAATAGATTAGAAGTTGGAGGAACCAATTGAAGGATTTGAGAGTTGAAATGAGCTAATTGAGAAGATTTAGAAGTTTGAGGACTAAAATGCTTCAATTGAAAGTGGAGGGCTTGATGTGAAAATAAAAGTCAAGGACCTACTTAAATGGACTTCAAACTTGAAAATTGCACTGGATATTATAACAGTGCTACTGCGTGACTTTTGCGTGCGAGCCCGCACGATCTCTGATAGAATGGTCAGAACCAAAATTTTAAGCTTACGAGCCCTCGAGATTTTTGCCTGCGAGCCCGCGCAGGCATCCGCTGGAAGTCGAGTTGGGCTTTTTTCCCACGATTTTTAATAGCTTTTCCTCCTCTTTCACCTAGGATTTTTCAAAATCTATATACAACATATGAGGCACGGATTCCAGACCTTTGCCTCACCTAAGAACATCATAATTTTAGGATTTCAAAGTCAAATTCTTGGGAGATTGGAGCAAAGCAAGAGCGCGAGATTGGAAGAACACATGAAGAATTGATACTTGGTGCAAGCTCTCCATTCTTTTATGTTATTTTCCATGAACTTTTTCATTTATTGTTTTTGTTATTTAACTATAAATGATGTGTAACTAAATTCATTGTTGGGATGAACGATGTAGCCAAACTTTATTATTTTAATTCCAAATTCTGCTATTTTAATGATTTGTTTCATGTATTGATTTATTATTGCTTATAATGCTTGCGTTTCTTGATCACCAGATATAATGAGTTATTTTCATAATTCGAGAGGTGAGTTAATAACTTAGATCTAGGTAATAAATTCGGTAATTGAACAAGAGATAGAGATGTACTCTTGTTATTATTGCGGTCGTGTGTGAATTCTTGTGTGTTATGCATCTAGATAAGGAATATTCTGACTCTTTGTAGAGATACATGGCTGACTTGTTTAGGTAGAATCAATTTAAACTCGAGAGAGGAATTTTAATATACAGTAGTGAATTCGACCGAGTGCATATTTAGGAAATAAAACATGGAATTGGAGTTAATTTAATTGGTTAGCTAAAATCAGGATTCCCAACTACCTTACAATCATTTTTTAAAAACAAAACAATTTTGCAATTTAATACTTTAATTTATTTTTTTAGTTTTAATAGGATAGGAACTAAAATATTTCGGTACTTAGTAGCAATCTCCGTGGGACGATAATCCGGACTCTAAGGTCCATTTTATTACTTCTCACGACCCGTACACTTGCGGGTGTATTTCGCATCGCGAAATAATAGTGAATAAATTTTTGACACCGTTACGGGGAACTGTTTAATATTAATATAGATACCAATTAGTTCTTATTTTACTTTGAACCTTTATTTTCTTTATTTTTATTTTTATTTCTTAGTTTTTGTTTTGGAAATATTTTTTTTAAAAAGCAGTGAATTGTTTCCTTTTCAGGCATTGAATGAATTTTTGGACAGTTGGAGGCAACACAGCAAGATGGAAGGGAACAATAATCAATGGCTCTTTCATCGAAATGCAGTTCAGACGTATTTGATGTGTGATTTCTATTGGGAAAATCGTGTTGTATTTGATTGCCCTATTGCACCTAAGGATGCTATACGGAAGGCTGATTGTTGTGGAAATTATTATATGGTAGAGGCAGGGGTGTCCAGCAGTACATGTAGTTCAAGCTGATACTAAAGATTTCGACAATCAAGATTTGATAATTCAGAAATTGCAAAATCAACAATCTGAAATTAAGAAGTTGATGGAGCAATTAATAGTAAGCATGTCAGAGAGTCATCCATTGTAATTACCATAAATCCATGTGAAAAGATCATAGGAGTCAGACAAATTGGTTGAACAGCTGAAGAAAAAGAATAAGAACTTGAAAGAGTGGATCAACTAGAAGAAAATAGCTATCATGAAGATATCTTTGTCTAAATGTCAACAATTCAAATTTCGATCATCAAGCTAAAAAATTTCAATAAAAACGGAGGAGTTGATCACAGACAAATAAACAAGGAGACACTTTAGAGTGCCGACTTTACAATACAATTCTCTAACTTCAATCATTGGGGAAAAATTGACTTCATCATTGACACTGAAGAGATGATTGAAGTATATATATTGAAGTTCGAATAAGGAGAAGAAGTCAACATACATCACATGGACAAGGTAAAATTTTGGATCATGAATGCAAATTGGAGCAAGTTCAAACGACACAAACAAAGAAGGTCATCAAAAGCCTTAATTAGAGTTTCTTTAAGAAAAATGCAAAAAGTCAGGCTTTAAACTATAAACGGAGCACTTATTGGGTGGCAACTCAACTTTTCTTTCCCTTTTTTTTATTATGCTTTCAGTATTTATTTCATCATTGTTTTTAGGTATGTTTTTCATTTTTCTATGTTTTGCTTTGACTAGTTTTTGTATCGTAATCCCAATACACACACACTCTCTCTCACAAAAGTCTTAATCATGAAGTTGATGTTTAGGAGAGCATAACATATATCATGAAGTGATTAGGGGGTTAAAAACGAAGTTGAAATTCAAAATAAAAAAGAAAACTTCTTTCTGCCGGAATGTCGTGTGACCGTACAGCATTTTTTCGTGCGCAACCAATTTCTAGGCAGATCGGCTGTGTTATGTATATCTTCAAGTCTTTCAAAATTTATACATTACAAACTCGTTTTCTCTCCTCAAAATCACTCCAAAAATTAATTTTTCATCTTTGTGCAAGTCATCAACACTTCATTGCATCAATTTCATTGTTTCTATCACAATCAAATCCATTGAAAAGGTATAAATTCTTCACTTCATTTAGAGTTCTCACAAAATTGTGGAATTTTCTATGAATCCATGAAATTTAATTTTATGAGGATTGAGATATGGGCTAGGGTCAGTCAATGGAGTTTGTGGATTGTGCTTACATAGGTAAAAATTTTGAGTTCATCCATGTCTTCAAAGTTATGCATATCCCTTGATTTTCACAATGCACTCCAAGTGTTCGATAGAATGCCACAAAGACATTTTTGTTCAAATTTGAGAAAATCTTTCGAGCATTTATCTTCATCATATCTTTACCATTTATTGTGTGTGATTAGTCCATGATTTGGATCAATATATTGCATTAAATTCATGAAAATCAACATTGCGCCATGGCAGCCCCATTACAAGACCACTGCAGGTCATTGCACCTGAAAAACTGTCACATCACCTACTTCTCCATAATTTTTCACGACTCTATTGATCTTCAAATGAGCTGAATTTTTAATATGTTGTCAATCATGCTATGAACTTTAACATGTCAAAAGATAGCTCAAAAAAATTTGTATTTTTCTAGGTGGTGTCATGGCTTAAACATGCGTGGTCGACCATGCTTGAAAATTTAAAATTTTTGCTTTATCTTTAGTTTGGAGGTTTTGGTTTGAACTTGCACCATTCTTATTGATGTTTGTGACTTGTAATGTTACTTATGTTTTGTTTTGTAAGGAAAATATCAACCAAAACACCTCGAACCAAGTTGGGCAATGCAAAGAAAGGGTAAAATTCATCCAAGTGCAACCAAATGAAAGCTTCAAGGCAATGAAATACATCCTATACACCCGGAAAGTTCTAGTTCTCTCTTTTTTGTCTTATTTTGCATAGTTATATATATTTGACAAATATTGAGGGCAAAGTTTCTTTCTAATTTGGAGATGGAAAATTCATTCATAACAAGTTGCTTCCATTTTCATGCTAATTCATTTTATATTTTCATTCGATTTTTCTTGGGATATAAAAATAAATAAATAAAAAATTGAAAAATTTGAAATTTTTGTTGACGTGTTTATTGTCTAGGATATATTTTGCATCAAATTGTGCTTTGACTTGAATATTGGAAAACATGAAAACACAAATTTTATGAACTAGTTATTACTTGTTAGATTTAACCTTCATGCGTACATATCCATTGTTGGATTATTACTTGTGTAGGGATTCCATTAATACATGTGGGGCAAATTTATGCAACTTAAAGTTAGGAATAACTTGATAATCCCTAAACTTAGATCATTAGACATCTTGTCCCTCAATTAGAACCAAACATAGCTCAAAAATCAAGTTTGGGGTGGAATGGTTAGAATGTGCATGTATTGATGGGTTGGAGGTCTGTGATTCTTGCTTTTGTACTTTAATTAAAACAGTTTGGCCAATGGGTATAAATCATAACCATCATAAAAATAGAAAAATGTTGAAGGTCTTATTCAATTCTTCAAAAACCTTTTTGACTCGAGCAAGTAAACTTGTAAGTGTATTGAAATTTGGTATCATAAACTCAACTGAGTTGGGAGCTATAAGCCCAAAGCTTGTTACAGGGGGTCAATTAGAAAGCAAGTACGGAGAGTGGACTTACATATAAGACAATAAAACATCTTTAACTTTTCTTTGTCGCCTTTGTGACTCGGACAATTAAGTCTGAGGGGTTCTCTCAACCTGGTATCCTAAAGTCGCCTGGCTTGGGAGTCACCGATCTAAATCTCGATATAGGGGTCACATAGAAAGCAAATGAGGAAAGTATTGCACAAAGATGGTAATAGACAAGGACGTGATAGAAAAAGAAAAGAAAAAGTCGTCCATAAAAGAAAAAAATTGTTTAGTATAAATTTTGTTTAACTATAACTGTGGAGATAAAGGGCGTAAAATTGGGGATTGCTTAATTTTGATTTTTTATGCATGCATATTTCTAATTTTGACTATCTTGTGTGGAAAAAGCACAGAAAATATTTGAGAAATTACATAGATAGAATCCCGGGATGTGAGAGAATAGCAGTAAGTTGTAATCATTCATGAGCGCTGAAAGGAAAATCATTAGATTTATTAGGGTGACCACATGGGATTCATGCTTGATTGTGCATAATGATCCACACACTGTTAAGTATATCTTTTGCATGAGTATGCATTTGATATTGGCTATTCACGCACACACACACACACACACACACTTTAAAATCTAGCATGAGATAACTAGATTTATTTTACTTTGTTGTTCATAATTCTTGCTGAAGTATGAGTTGATTTAGATTATTGAGGCATATGGTAAACATGGTGACATGACAAAAAAATATTTGTACTTTGCTATTCTGATTTATTAGTTTAGTTTTACATTGTTTGAGGACGAACAATAATTCTAGTTTTGGGGTATTTGATAAGTGTATTTTATGCACTTATTTGAAAGTCTAAATTAGAATATATTGTTGTCATTTTAGGATATTTACTATTTATTTTGTGTCTATTTGTTTACTTTTCAGAAAATATTGCAAAAGATGAAGAATGAAGCAATTGATGGGGAAAATGCACAATTTGATGTTAATTGAAGCTAATTTGAGCAATTGAGGAGTTTATGACAACAATCGGAAATCATCCATGGTGCGAAAGTGAATACATTAGAAGTTGAAGGACTCAATTGAATGATTTGAGAGATGAAATGAAATAATTGAGAAGATTAGAAGTTTGAGGACTAAAATGCTTTAATTGAAAGTGAAGGGCTTGAAGTGCAAATAAAATTCAAGGACCTACTTAAATGGATTTCAAACTTGAAAATTGCACTTGAAGTTATAACAGTACGATCGCACGAGTTTTTCCTGTGAGCTCACACGATCACTTGAGAATGGTCAGAACCTAAATTTTAAGCCTGCGAGCCCTCGAGATTTTTGCCCGCGAGCCCGCGCATGCATCCGTTAGAAGTCAAGTTGGGCTTTTTCCCCGTCATTTTCAACAGCTTTCCCTCCTCTTTGACCTAGGATTTTCCAAAATCTATATATACAACATATGAGAATAGATTCCAGACCTTTGCTTCACCTAAGAACATCATAATTTTGGGATTTTAAAGTCAAATTCTTGGGAGATTGAAGCAAAGCAAGATGCGAGATTGGAAGAACACATGAAAAATTGATACTTGGTGCATGGTCTCCATTATTTTATGTTATTTTCCATGAACATTTTCTTTTATTATTATTATTTTTATTTAACTATATATGATCTGTAACTAAATTCGTTGTTAGGATGAACGATGTAGTCTAACTTTATTATTTTAATTCCAAATTCTGTTGTTTTAATGATTCGTTGCATGTATTGATTTATTATTGCATATAATGCTTGAGTTGCTTGATCACCAATTCATGATATAATGAGTTATTTCCATAATTCGAGATATGAGTTAATAACCTAGATCTAGGTAATAAATTCAGTAATTGGCAAGAGATAGAGATATATTCTTGTTATTATTGCGTTCGTGTGTGAATTCTTATATGCTATGCATCTAGATAAGGAATATTCGGACCCTCTATAGAGATACATGCTTTAGGTAGAATTGATTTAAACTCGAGGGAGGAATTTTAATATACATTAGCGAACTCGACCGAGTGCATATTTAGGAAATAAAACATGGAATTGGAGTTAATTTAATTGGCTACGTGAAATCGAGATTCCCAACTACCTTACAATCATTTTTTTTATAAACAAACAATTTCGCAATTTAATTCTTTGATTTATTTTCTTAGTTTTAATTTAAAATACCAAACAAATTCGTCTGTTCAAATAGGGATATAAACTAAAATATTTCAATACTTAGTAGCAGTCTCCGTGGCACGATAATTCAGATTCTAAGGTTCACTTTATTACTTCTCACGACCCGTACACTTGTGGGTATATTTCGCATCACGAAATAATAGTGAACAGTGGGAATGAACAAGATCAAGAAGGATCATTGATTAACAATGAGACTCGTTTTGTAAAACTAATTTGCTCACATTTAAGGGAACAAAGTCTTTCAATGAGTGAAAGTGCTACAAATTTATTTCTTTCAAATGATGTGAAAGAATTACAAATTGTGCTTATTCCAAATACGTGGGATAAAGTTTGTAAGAAAAGAAAATTATATTGTGTTCATAGTGGAGACAATAATCTTTTACAACAAAACATCAATGAAACAATTGAGATTTTTAATTTTATTACAAAATGTTTCTTTCAATTGAGTTGAAAGATTATACATAAAATTTGAATTTAGTCTAAAATGTAGAGTGACCTTTTCGGAAAAAAGATTCATGTTATAATTTCTGAATTCGTGAAATTATATTGTGATTGTGTTAAATCAAATATCTTCGAGAAAACTTTGACAAGTTTAAAGGATATTAAAATGCAAATAAGTGATTAAGTTGGATCACATATACAAAATTTATCTATACTTCTAATAGAGAGAAGTATAACTTAATAAATTGGTAGAGTCACTTTATGTATTTGACAATATTGTTGTCAATTGAAGAAGTGATTAAGTGTAATCACTAAAATACATTTAACAACATGTATTGTAAATTCATTCTTTTAGCGAAAAGAATATTAAATTTAACTTTTTTGTACTTCAATTTGGGGGGGGAGGGGGTAATATGATTAAGTCCTAAAAAAGAGTTCAGAAGGTTGTGAGAGGATGAATACGAGCAATGGAAAAGAAAATCATGAAGTGCAATGACAAGAGGTAAGTAGTTATAATGTATTTTTATAGTATCTTTCGTGTTTAGGGCATACATGATAAATTTGCAATAAAGAATACTATATTATTATACTTTATTCTGACATATAACCCTATAAATGCATTATGAAAAAGTTGTGTGCATACCATTGAAATTGAATTTAGTTATTAAATACTAAATTTAATAATATTGTTGGTAACAATGTGTTCATTTATTTAATGAAAATCTATTATGTCTTACCAAATAAATGAAAATGAGTGTATGAAACTTTAACTTTAGTAAGGTTATCAATCATTTAATGTCTTAAATTCTCATTATGATGAGTATGTTACTCTTTATATTATTTAAACTGCATGATATAAGTGTTGAATCATATGAAGTTTCACCTATTTGGACTCTATGAGGAATAAATACATGTTACATTTATTCATATTATAAATGCTAAATTATTGTATACTAAATAGAATTGGTATATGAGATATTTATATGGCATGGATAATAGGCAAATGATAAATGCTTTCCATGCAACAATAAAGTATTTATCTCTTAAAATATGTGAATTTTTTGTTGATAAATAAAATACTTATGGAAAGTATTTATTATCAATTTGCTTTCAATTAGAGAGAGATGTAAATATCTTATTTGAGAATTTTGAACAATTGGAGATATGCTTAACATTCATAAAATACATTTTATGAATTCTTTTGCTCAAAATTTTTGTCATCATCTTATTTCATACTATTGTGCATAATCAAGTTTAGTTATTATTCTTATATAATTTGAGAAAATATGCGAGATGATATGATAGAATGAGTCTATCTAATTGATATTGATATCAATGATTGATATTATACGTGAAAAAAGTAATATTACTAATGGAGAGTAATAATATGAAACATATAAGTGAATATGGATTATTATTGAACATTGTGGTTCACAAGGAAAAACATTCACTTAAATAAAATTGAGGAGTTTGAAATTTGTCCCAAAATGCGGGGGTAACGCTCTAAAGAAATTGTAAATATTATTGTTCTCGTTGAGGAGACAATTAAACCATTGATAAAAAATTTTGTTCATAAAATTAAGATTCTATTTCTTTTATCGAGTAAAGAAATTGTAATATAAAGTTAGATTATTTCACTGAGTGAAAGAATAATTTTGAGTTTACCTTAAAAGTGTGGGGGTAGTACAATTAAATTTTAAAATAATGTTTAAAGTAATATTAAATATTGTGAAATATTTGACAAGTGCTATCAAATAATTGTGAAGTGATCACATATATGTTCAAAAGAAGTCTAGACATGAACACGTAAAATTGAATCGAAGAATGATTCAATAACTTGTGAAAAAGTTGAGCTAGAATTTGACTTTATATCTTATGTAAAATCTTAAGAACATAATCGAGTAAGATGAAGTGAAATTCTTTTATAAATGTTCTCCAATGACAGCAACCCTACCTGTCATTACGAAATGAGTAATTCATGGGTTCAACGGGTAACAAGTCATTCAATAGTTCCAACACTTTATCAAGCAATACCTCTTTCTAGATTAAAAGTGTTGGTTATTACAATTGGAGAGTTGAGTTTAAAACTTTTAATGAAGTTCAAAATTACAAGTATCTTTAAATGTAACAAAGATATTGGAAGAACTTCACCTACATGAAGTTAGAAATGGTGCCACTTCAAGGAAAGTTTGGAGTTACTTTCTGAAAAAGTTCATTCGAATCGGATGAGTGCAAGGCTATTAACGTGCTAAAGCTAAAACTTGTGTCAAACAAAAGACTTGAGTGTTGTGCGTGTGAAGTTTCCGGTATTGTCACATGGAATAATGGGTTCAAAGCTACGACTAACCGAAATTTCGATAATACTTCACGATGTTTACACTAAGATAAGGTTCAAATCGAAAGATACCTTATTTTATACATAACACTGTTATAAAATGAGTTGGTGAAGATATTTGAACAAGTGGGGAATTTAGAAATTTATTATTTTCAAATGGTTGTTCAAATATATATTAAATGAGTAAATCAAATTATGAGATGAAAAAGTGCAAAAAAAAAAAAAAGGAGTCAAAAGAGTAAAAATCGGAGCGAAATAACCAAATTGGATGAACCGAACGGACCGAACTAATCAAACCGGACCGGCCAGAAAATTTAACCAAGTGATAGCTTGGTTCAACATCTGGCGATAGCATAGTATAAAAGGATTTGAATCTGTTTAAGGAAGTGAACGTTATGCAATCGCTTGGTCTTATAACCATGCAATCGCATGGTGGAAAAAATTGACCGTTGGCAGAATTTCTAGATTTTTGCAAGGCACCTTTTCATCAACCATTTCAAATCCTTTGTGAAAAGTGGTGTTACTTATAAAATGGTGTTTTGGAACTCTATAAATAAAGATAGAATTCATGATGAAAAAGAAGAGAGAAGATCCATAAATTTATAGAGATCATTTCCACCAAAATTCATACTCATTTTTCAATTGTTCATCTTCCATGTGTTCATTATTCTTAAAAATACTTGGTTTGTAGGCTTGATTAATCCGCTAAAGCATTTGCTATCTAACTCTTTAGCATCTCAATCCGTGAGCGAGCAAATGTACTTTTAGGACAATATTTAATCACGTATTCAAACCTCTCATTTGATTCTATTATTCGGTGTTCTTACATTCATTTCCAAGTTTTCAAGTGGATGTTTGATAAATATATTTTATACACTTATTTATATGTCAAAATTAGGATATTATTTTGTTTTTCTTGAATAAACTCTACTCAATTTTTATTATTTGTCATTATTTCAGGTTTTCTCTCAAAATCTAGAAAAATGAGAAATTGGAGCAAAAACTCAATTTTGGATGCAATTGAACATAAAACGAAGTCAAGGACCAACTTTAATTATTTGGAAAAATGAGGCTCAAGAATAAAACGTATCAAAGTTTAATTGGGTTTTTAAAAACCAATTTAATAAAGACTCCTTTGACAACAAGAAGAGGGAATCAGGCTGTGTAGTCGATAAAAACGGCGGCTAGGTGAGGAGTTAAAAGCAGCCGGGTGGAGAAAAAGTCATATTTTTGGTTTGGTAGATTGATATTGGGGTGCAATTAAAGGAGGCTGCTGGTGCAATTAAAGTCATATTTGTCATTATTTTAGGTTTTCTCTCAAAATCTAGAAAAATAAAAAGTGGACGGCTAGGGAGTAATATTGGTTGCACTTCGGAGTGAAAGAACTGGAGGGGTGGGCTGGTGAGATACGAGAGAATCGGTTGGGGAACATATTTAAAAGGTTGAGGTTGGTCGTCCATTGGAGTAAAAGATTCGGCTAGGTGGGGAGAAGAAGAGGAGGCTGCTATGTGATATTTAGAGGTTTATGAGGCTGGACGGTTGGGGAGATATACACACAGAGACGGCTGGTTTGATTAGCACTGCAGGGAGTTTAATTGGGGAGACTTGGCTGGTTTAAGAGTGGATTGGCACTTGGCAGATTGTAGTTGCACGGCTGATATCAAAGAGAAAAGTCAGAATTATAATTCAAGAGGTGGTCGCTATGGTGATTCTTGGAAAAAGGAGAAGATTTAAATTCCTCAATTCTTCAAAATCCGAATTTTACTTTAATTATTTATTATTTTTTCTTCCAAGAACATGGTAACTAAATTTAATATTGGGATTGATGATGTAGATTTAATATTTCTAGTTTTAATTTCAACTCTCAAGTTCGGGATTTTATTGTTTGAATAATGCTATGTAGGTTGAGATAAATAACATTATTATTATTGTTTTCATGTATTGATTTTACTATGTTTTTTATGCTTGAATTAACTGACCACTAATTCATGATTTAAGGGTTGTTTTCATAATTCGAGAGGTGAGTTAACAATTAGATCATGTAATAAAATTTGGTAATTTCAATAAAAAGATAGAGATATAAATTTGTGGTCATTTGTGATCACTTATGAATTCCTAATTAATTTAATGCATTTAGCTAAGGAGAACTCTGACTCGCTGTGGAGATACACGGTTGATTTAGTTAAGTATGCCTAATTTGAACTCGAGAGAGGTAAATTAGATACATGTGTGAATTTGATCAAATATTATTCTAGAAAACAACATAAGATGCGAAATTAAACTAGAATATTATTTCAGAATCATTAGTCACAATAGTTCTTTATTGCTAAGAAGACTCTTCGCTCAATTTCTATTTTTATAGTTTAATTCAGTTGCTTTTAGTTTAATTTTATATTTCTTATTTATTGGAATTTTTTATTTCATTAATCTCTCAATTTATTGTCTTTTTGGAATCGTTTGTAATTTTATTTTCTTAGTTAATTTTTGCTTTAATCTAGGTATTATTTTGAATCAAAATAAATCGATAGCAAATGCATAGTCTTCGTGGGATCGACAACTCGGACTCGAAAGTTCACTCTATTACTTGTTAACGATATCGTGCACTTGCGATTTTCACACTAACAATATTTAAAAGTGATTTGGTTCGTGATTCTTCATGTAAAACTCAATAACTTCGTCTCCAACCTCTCGACGTAAATAATTTTCTAACAGAATAGGCAGAGAATGACAGGAAAAATGGTACTGAAACGTGTATTTTTCTGGAACATTTATTTATAGCAGGCTTAGCAGCCCCGTATACTAGCTAAGTTTCCACATTTAAACCGTGGCAATGCCCTCTAACCAAGGGAATGCATTTGCACTTTATAAATGGAGATATTCAATGCCCTCAGATTATGAAAGTTTATAAGCCTTCTTTTCCCTTACATTCTCTATATAAAAAAATTAGCTTTTCCACGGCATTTTCTTCCACCTTCGCTTTTGATGTGAGACGGTGTAAGCTTGAACTGGTGGTGTCAACAAAGCCTAGTTAAGCTCGAACTTTTTTCGAACCGAGAATGAACTTTTTCGAGCGGAGTCGAGCATAGAGTCCCAAACTTTTAAATTTTATTTTATTTTTATAAAAAAAATCAATAAATTTTATTTTCGTCAAGACAACGACTGAAAATGAGACCAAACTTACTAACTAATTGAAATTGATTGACTTAGTTTCATTGAATTGAAGATGATTTTGTTTAAAGCTCGAATTTGCATTAAGGTAAAACAAGACATGTGTCACATACATAGCTTTAACATAATTATTTTTTCAAAACTATTATCAATTAAACGATACATTTTATGTATTCACTAGTACAGAAAGTGGAAAAGGCGTCGGTTGTAAAAGGGCATAGGCGTCGGTTGTAGGGGTGACGCCTATGACGCAGACGCCTAAAGTTTTTACTTACAACCGACGCCTAAAGTGCGACTTTATGCGTCGGTTTTTTAATAACCGACGCTTCAAGTTTAAAAAAAATAAATAAATAAACACTTTAGGCATCGGTTCAAACTTTAGAACCGACGCATAAAGTCTAACTTTAGGCGTCGGTTCTAAAGTTTGAACCGATGCCTAAAGTGTTCATTTTTTTTTTTTCCCGTTTTCACACCTGCAGTGACCCAGGCCGCTGCAGGTAATAGCCTGCAGTGACCCAGGCCGCTGCAGTTCATGGCCTGCAGTGACCCAGGCCGCTGCAGGTCGTGACCCAAGCCGCTGCAGGTCGTGACCTGCAGTCATTTGGACGTGGCCCGCGATGACTTGAACATTTTCCACATGCGCATCATCAAATATATATATGTAATCGACATATACATAATAAAATTAAATAGAGAACAATTATATATACAAGATTGTTGTTTTATTATACAAATATGTAAATTTAAGTTTGGATACGCGTCATTTTACACACACCTATCAACGAAATATTTGGCCCATAAATTTTGAATCTCAAAGATTTCCTCCGTTGAGTAGTATTTTTTAAATGCCTACAAACAATCAAAACATATTATTAGTTATTTTATAATAAAATATAAAGTCTTAATTATAAACTCTAATTTAAATTACTTATACATTTTCTAACGAAGGAAGCTGGAAGTGTTCTGTGACTATCTCATACATATTTCTCATAACGTAATAGCCACACTCAGAACCTCCAGGTTGCTGAGGACACTGAAATTTTCACATTGAAAACTAAAATGAATAATCAAACTTAATAGAATATGAAAATAATTCAAAACATTACAATAAATTTTAAATGTGTTTTCGTACCTTTATTTTTAGCCACGTTGTATTGCCTTTCGTCCTAACACCTCCTTGGGCCCAATACATTTTGAAAGCCTAAAATTTTAATAAATTATATGAACAAGTTACCAAAAAAAAAAAAAATACTCTAAATTTTCTACAGAAATTTTGGCAGAGTCTCCCCTATAAATTGAACTTATCTAACCTGTAAAGAGGCAAGTTGCTATTGAAATAAATTCTCAACAATCACAACAGAAATTCATCGATTTTACCACAACTCCACAATCAATTTCATCACAACTCCACAATTATTTCATGAAAAATTATCATAACTTACGTATTCAATAGCGGCTTGATATCTAAGTCACGCTTACATGCACCAGCTGAATCCAAGAAGTACACCGTATTCTTCTGAGGAGAAATCACTAGCAACATCCAGTGGTTCCTACGTATTATGAACGTGTAAATACAACTTTAAACATATATGATTCAAATTAGGTAAAAAAAGAGAGAATGTCGGTGGTCTTACTCCTGAAAATACGGTGCTATAATGAACTTCTTACTTTGCATTGCCCTCATGGTGTTGTCCATGTAAGTTACAACACCATCTGCATTTGTTCTTACCGAAACCGATGCAATGTGTGTCGGAGACATGAATCCAATTGATTCAATACCGTATTCATGACACATCTCATGGAGGTACCTAAAAATAATTAAACCAATAAATATAAATAAAATAATGATTTAAAGTCAAGTTATAATTTCTGATCAGAAGTCTTACATTGAAAATATTTGTAAGATAGATGTATCCAACCATTGCAACGTTAGTAAATCGGTGATGTCTCCGACTGTAACAAAAATACCATCGTCGAATGCACAGTTGAACACAGAGGCATCTATGGGCACCTGGTAGAAGTCATCACCAAGAGGCAATTGAAGGACTAGAGTGTTCAACATTTTGCATTTGTCACCTAGACGTTGTAACGTCTCATCTTCGAAAATTGCAGGTCGCTGTGTAGATGACAATTCAAAACTTTGAGGCTTTTTCCGTTCGTTAGATTTTTTTTAGCTTTTTCGGTGCCTCTTCCTGCAAGAAGACAATTTTTATCATTATAACACTTCTAACACGATTTTAAAATAAATTAATATCGACATAATCTTTTATGTAACTAAACATTATTACCTCTCCAAAAATAACCAACTCCTTCGGCCATTGAAAAAAACTTCCAATACCTTCCCCCACCGTGGTGTGATGTTGAGATGGCACTGGAAGATAGAACGCTTCCGCACCATCTACGACATGGTCAACGGATACCTTCACATGATCAAGCCAGAGTGGTTGATGATGCACCACAGTGTCAGCTCCGGACGGATAAACCATTCCGCTGGCCACTATTTGTTTCTCACCATCATGACTTACGGCGAGACGACAAGGAATCGGCTTCTATTTTTCAACATATATAATTGAACATATAAGTCATCACTTTCCATTTGAAATGAAATAAGCAATATTAAAAAAAAACTTAAATAATTTAGCATTAAGTACCTAAAGCCCATCAAATGGGTCTGGATTCACGGAATGACAACTGCTTCGAGTTAGAGGTCGGGGGTGTGGAGTTACGTCCACCTCGGCATCAACATTTAGGCCCAAGTGCTGGAGGATAGCATCGTATTTACTCTGTATACTATGGTACGCACTTTGCATACTGTCGAATTTACTTTGCATCTCCGACATGGTTTGATGCCTGACCTTCTCGGTAATGCTATCCTCCATCTCGTGCCTGATTATCTCCTTAATGTCATCTACTGAAACAACCCCACAAGATCGTCTGAGGTAATCGTCCGGCTTGCCGTAAACATCACTCATGGTGACATACACGCCATACCCCCTCACCCTACCAGGATGATCCTCCTTCCCAAGGGCTTCACTTAAAATATCATGTTGTCTACTTGCCACAAATGTCCCCTGTGTGACCTGCTCAGCTTTTTCTACCTGTTTAAAAAAAAAAAAAAACTGAAAACTAAATACAAGTATTAAAGTTAATTTGAATTGAAAATATGAAAAACCGGGAAGATATACTTACAATTTTGTCAAACACCTCTCTAGTTTTCTCGTTGGGGATGTAGTAAGTTCCATCTTCTTTCTTTTTTGATCTAGCTCGAACCCAATCTAAACTGCGATCATCGCTTACAATTGAGGAGCTAATCATGTCACATGAAGTGCTAGAAGATAATGAGTCGCTTACTAGCCATTGTGGCTTCATCCCCACATAACCTGCTGAGCCCAAATAATGGGGATGCTCATTTCGCATTTGACTATCTCTAGCCTTCTTACTTTTCTCCTGAATAAAATAATATATTTTTAGTTTTTCAACTCAATAAATCATATGCGTACATTTCAATATACCTTAAATTGCTCCGTTTGTCGTTCTTTCTTGAACAACTCCCATTGCTCTTCAGATAAGAAATCATAAAGCTGCGTAGGGGATTTATATTTTGGGTGGTCATGTGTAATGTACTTATGAACCAGCCTTGTCTTAAAATCTTTCCATCGCATCCCCGCAACTTTCAAAACACTTGATTTCAGACGACGATCATCGGGGATGTTGAACTCCCTCTGAAAGTTAAGGATAATATGCGATGTTATAAAAAATATTACGATTAATGTTCAATTCATTATGTATAAAGTGATAGTACCTTGATTTCTTCCCACATCATATCCTTATGGCCTTGATCCACTTTGTGCCAATCACTGATGTTTATGTCAACGTGAATACGGACCAAAGACCCTATGAAAGCTTTGAAATTATTCTTTCCTGGTCCGATCGGCCTATTTTTTTCATCGAACTCAATAACATTGATTTCTGGCCCTGCCTTCTTAATTTTCTTACACATAGTCGGCCCTCTTGTCCTTTTTGTTTGGGTAGTACTATGATCGTCTGAAGAACTTGAAGACTCCGCCATTATATTAAAACAATATAACACGTACCTGCACATATGACAATCAATATTCATGTTAGAAATATATATATATCAAATTATTGTTATCAAGATCACAAATAATATTAACAATGTATAGCGCTAAGGAATACAAGAAAGTTTAGTAGTTGGAATCAAATAAGATAATTTACGACCTATATGTGAAGATATAATTAAAAAGATTAAAAGTTTACAAGGATGATTGTATTTTATATAGTTATTTTTTTAGTATGGTCAATTTTGTACGAGTGACAGTCACCACAAATTATAATTTTCATTTTTTATTTGTAAAATTTTACCAAATTTTTGACAGAGTCTCCTCTGTAAATTGGACTTAGCCAACCTATAGGGAGAATGAAAATACTACAATAAAATCAAATTATTCACCATCGACATATTCAAAACTCAAACGCAACTCCAATCAAACTTCAACATCATCTACTACTCCAACATTAATCCAAAATCAATTCTCAACTTTTAAAAATCAAACTAAGATTGCATAACTTAACTCCAATAAATCAAATATTATTGTATACCAATATACTAACTTCAAATCAATAATATATATTCAAACAAACCAATTAACTTGATAAATAATAAATCAATTATATATATATATGCACAAACATATACATACACACAGATATATATATATATATACACACACAAAAACACATACATATATATATATATATATATATATATATATATATATATATATATATATATACATATATATATATATATATATATATATATACACACACACAAAGATATACATACACGCACATACACACATAGATATATATATATATATACATACATACATATATATACACAAACATTATATAAACACATAGATATATATGTGTGTATATATATACACACACACATTTACAAAAAAACTAAGTAGGGGGTAGAAATTTAAGGTCACCTTGCGGAGGCGGCGACGGGCGGGAGGTGCGGCGACGGTCGGGAGGTGCGGCGACGGGCGGGCGGTGCGGCGACAGGCGGGCAGTGGCGGCTTGGGTGTGGAGAGAGTGGAGAGAGTTTGGGCGTAGAGAGAGTTTTGTGATTGAAGTGACTTACGCGGATTATACAATTGAAAAGGGCGCGGAAAAAAACCCGGGTTTGGGCGTCGGTTCCCCTTGAACCGACGCCCAAAACCCGGTTTTGGGCGTCTGTTCAACAGGAACCGACGCCTTTACTTAAAATTTATTTACAAAATTGCCACCGCGTTTTCAATTGGCGTCGATTGTTACATAAAACGACGCATAATCCCCATTTTTTATGCGCGATTTTGTACTAGTGATTACTACATCAAATACTGCTTGCAATTTTTATAAATAATTGAAGTCAATACTTGAATCCAAAAAAATATAACAACTCTGAAAAAGTAATGAATCACTCAAAAGCATGCATGTCAGCTCTCTTAGCTGCCAAAGTAATAAATTATATATACTAATAAAAAAAATATCATGATTCCCAATGTCTCTTAAAAATCACTAAACATGAATATGTAGATTGTGATATTTTACCGTAAAATATAGACGAATTTGGAAGAATTTAATAATAAATAAAAAAATGATATCACATTTACATGACATATTAGTAAAATATTTGGTGGTCAATATTTATTAGTAACGTCATTTTCTTTATAAAACATGACCATTACATGCATAAATAAATGTGAGTTTTTTTTTTTAATTATAAAATGTTATAATCAAAATAAAATTAATTGAAGAATAAATAAGAAATTATAAATTATTTTCGAGTATTATGATTTAAAATATTTCTCCATTTAATTATTTTAGAAGTAGTATAGTATAGATCAATGAAATTTGAAGAGACAACGATCATCATTAAATTGGAAAATTTATTTTTAATTATAAAATGCTATAATTAAAATAAAATAAAATTAATTGAAGGAAAATAAGAAATTATAAATTATTTTCGAGAGTATTATGATTCAAAATATTTCTTCATTCAAGTTATTTTAATAGTATTGATATAAATATATATCAATGAAATTTGAAGAGACAACGTCCAACATTAAATTAAAAAATATAACATTAATTATAATATACAATAATTAAACTAAAATTTATTGAAATGACAAATAAGAAATTTTAAATTATTGTTGAGGGTATTATCGTCCAAAAAAATCTCTCCCTTTAAGGTACTTCTAGAATTTGTATAGATATAGATAAAATTCAACTTCAATGGTATTTGAGTATCTAACTTTAGTTTTTGCTCTTATTTCTTTAATGACGTGAAACATTAAATTAAAATCAAAATATCTTTAAATTTTGTGTCATGAATCTTATGAATCATGATGATAAACCGGGAAAATGAGGGAAAATAGGAAAGTGACTAATGCGTGTATTTTTTAAAACATTTTATTCTTTATAAATAGCCCCGTGAGTCCATGACAACCACATGTGGCAATATCTATTTCTAAAATACTTAGATTGAAGCCGCCCAACACGTTTCTTACATTTTTATTTTTTAGATCGCTTAGTGCCGATTTGTTTCTGATTAAATATCAGAGTTTTAGTAAGTTAAAGTCAACAATTAAGCACAATCACATATTTTATGAAGCCCAAAACATTTTAATCACACATCTCATCAATTTTTATCAACTAAAATTTTTATTTTAATCTATATGAAACTGGGGATCAATACCCTCACAAGGCATCCTCATGTATTAACTTCCACATTTAAACCGTGACATTGCCTCTCTACCAAAGGAAATGTATTTTGACACTATAAATTGATATTCAATGCCCTCAAATCAAATCTAATAAGGCTTTTTTTTTTTTTTCCCTTGCATTCTCTAAATAAATATTTGGATTTGCCATGGCATTTTCAGTGAAACGGTGTAAGCCTGAACTGGTGGTGCCAGCAAAGCCTACACCACGTGAAATAAAGAAACTCTCCGATATAGATGATCAAGAAGGTTTTCGGTTTCATGTTCCGATTCTATATTTCTATAAAAACAATCCTTCAATGAAAGGGAAAGATCCAGTTGATGCCATTCGAGAAGGACTTGCTAAAACACTAGTTTATTACTATCCATTTGCTGGGAGGATTATAGGAGACAATAGAAAACTTATGGTCGATTGCAATGGTGAAGGAGTGTTGTTCGTAGAGGCTGGTGCAAGTATCATGCTTGAGCAGCTTGGGGACAACATATTACCGCCGTGTCCGTTTATGGAAGGGTTTCTGCACGATGTACCTGGTTCCGGTGGGATCATTGGCTGCCCTCTTTTGTTGATTCAAGTAAGAACATATTCAACTAAAAGTTGTTAATCAATAATTCAATCACGAATTTTCCCTTTGATTTCAATTTTTTCTCATTATTGTTCTAATTGAAAAGGTAATCCCCGAAATTTAATTACGGTTACAGTTGAGTTGAGAACTTCCAGAGTAATTTCAGTTGAGTTTAGCTTTACAGGTTAACAGAGACACGTTGGAAAATTACAGTGTTTGATTGATTTAATTTTCTAAATAAAAAGAATGGGAAATTTTTCAAATTTTATTGTTTAATTGATATTATTTTCCATAACAAATAAAGTAAAATTTTTCTATTTTAATAAAAAATTTCCTTTTTAACACATTTATATTTCTAAAGCGGGTGCTCACCGCTCAGAAATAGGATTTGAAATTTAGAGATGGTTTAAGATATTTCGATAATTGAAGATTTGAATTGACTAATCTAGTAATTTACTTTATTGTATAATAACATTGTTAGGGTTGGAATTGAAATGGGCGAGAATAAAGAAGTGTGCTGCATTTATTTTAAGATTGGACATCAGCCATTGTTTTTTATTTTTATATTCTTTTAAAGCGTGACTAGCTATGACAATGGAGTGGATCGGTGCCAATCAAAATCCGCTCCGTGATATTTCGGATCGGATCGGGTCAAACACTAAAAAACTCGGATCGGATCAGATCGAAACAAATATTAAGAAATTTTCGCTATCTATTTTCGTTAACGACAAACAAGTCAATACATAATGCATAAAACAACTAAGATAATATCTAATTTATATAACAAAATAATACATGTATAGATAATTAGAGATTTTATGCAAATTCAATAAAAAATTCTATATTTTTTATTTAATAATTAAAATTTTTATAATTTTTTTTAGTTTTTTAAAAAATAAACTGGATCGCTGATTGGATCACCTCGGAAGTTTTTCGGATATGATCGGATCGATTGATCGGGTCGATTTTTTTGCCATCTCTAAGCGTGACGGGTTGGTGGTTTGAAATCACAATTTTGATAATTGAAATATAAATTAAGGCGTTTAAAGTTGTTTGCATTTTTTTCAAATCAAACTATTTGTTGATGTTTGATTTAATTTGATGGTTTGAGGTTTATTACTTTATTTATTCACCCCTACCCGAAAGTACTAGAAATATTTTCGTCCGTCCGTGGGCATACTATCAAACAGGTATGTGAATATATTACTTATTCACGTACGTACTGAATCTACTTTTTTCTTCAAACACCTAGCTTTTATATTTTTCATGAAATAGGTAACAATATGATTTCAACTAAGAGAATTTGCTTGCTTTTAATGCCTTACAATAAACAATTGAAAATTACGTTTTACAAACTTATGAGTGATGTTAAGTAACTTATAATACTTGTTATTGAAATGAATTATTCATATTAATCCTAAATGTAGGTAACCAGATTCATCTGTGGTGGATTTGCTTTGGGAATCCGGCTTAACCACACTATGGCAGATGCTTATGGGATAAAGCAATTTGTAAATGCTATTTCTGAACTAGTGAAAGGTGCATCTGCACCTTCTATTCCACCTGTATGGAAAAGAGAACAATATTTGAATGCAAGATCTCCCCCAAGAATTACATGCATACACAATGAATATGAACAAGTACAACAATCCACGGACATTATGGATTCAGACAAGCTAATTAGAGGAGCTATTTTCTTTAGTCCTAAGGATATACAAGCACTTTACAATCATCTATCCTTATCGGGAAGTTTTCGTCAGTGTTCAAGATTTGATCTAATAATAGCGTGCTTATGGAAATGTCGTACAAATGCGCTAAATTCATCTAATCCGGACGAGACCGTTCGTCTTTCAGTCATTACCAATGCGCGTGGCAAGCCAGGCCTGAATATACCTACTGGATACTATGGCAATGCTTTCGTTTATCCGGCAGCAGTATCCACTGTCAAAATTTTATGCACTGCTCCATTATCATACGCAATTCATTTAATTCAAAAGGTAAAGGCTCTAGGGAGTGAAGAGTACTTTAAATCTGTGGCAGATCTTATGGTGATCAAGAAACGACCCAAATACACGACGAGTTGGAATTTTATTGTTTCAGACATAACCCGTCTAGGTGTTGAAAATATTGATTTTGGATGGGGCAATGCAATTTACGGTGGAGTTCCCGGGGCCACTTCAAATTTTAGTTTTTGTACAAATTTCAAGAACAGTGTGGGAGAAGACGGAGTCGTGGTCACCATATGCTTACCACCATTGGCTGTGGAAAAATTCAAATATGAGCTAAAAATGATGACTTGTGAACCACATTGCAGAATGTAATTTTCATTAGAAGTTTGAAATATATTATTCACATATTTAAAAATAAATAACCTTGTTAAGGAGAACAAGTTCACTAATTTGGTTATGTTTGTTGTGATGTTCAAGTCAAAATTGAATAATTTAGCAATTTTTTTTTTTTTTTTTGAATAATTTTTTTGTTAAGGAGAACGAGTTCAGTAATTTGGTTATGTTTGCAGTGATGTTCAAGTCAGAATTGAATAATTTAGTAATTTTTTATTTATTTATACAATTCACACTTAAATTAGAATTTCCAAATGAAGTTTCTTCTTATTTTCCTTGAAAAATACTACAACATGGTGGGTAGGGTCGCTCATTATGAGGCCGGTCCCACACACATTCATGTGAGGGGGGTGGCACATTGGGTGGCACCCTCTATGTTTAAATATCATTATTCTTTATACATACCAATATGAAATGGGAACCAACAAAACATTTATTGACTAGATTCAAATTGTGGAACTCTTTAAGACCTTGACTATTTTCAAATACATGAATGGAATGCTATGAGATACTTGACTAAATTCAAATACATGAATTATTCTAAATAATATGATGGCCAAATTCAATTTATGCCAACAATGCCTCCTCTAAAACGTATTTGCGTTTGACTCCTAAAACTACAACATTTCTCGAAAAATGTGTCTTAAAGAGCATTTTTCTTGAATTTCATGCTTTCTATTTCATGTTTAACAACATAATTTGACACTACGGCTGATTCTTTGAACACGAAGAAATTGTAACACTTGAAAGATTGAAAACATAACCCGAAGTGATTCGTGAATCATCAATACTTCCTCTTAACTCAGTATAAGTATGACCAATAAGTTCGATAGGAACATGCGAGCAAGATTTATCCTTGAACCTACTTATAAAACTCACCGATAACATAATATCAGGTCTAGTGGATGTGAGATACATCAAATTTTCAATTAAACTTCGAAACGTAGACGGAATAATCACAATCTTTCCTTAACTTTTTGTACTTAACTTCAAACATGTAATAATGGGCTTTGAATACTTGATCTTGAGTTTTTATTTTTTTCATTGGCATAATAATCCGTTTTAATTACTTTGATTCCTTTTTTTTTTATCCCATATGGAAACTAGTAGAGTTTTAGGTAGTTTTCTTTCATAAATATGTTATTTTCTTTAATGTAAACATCAGTTTTGATGATATTATGAAGTGTTTATTAATTACATGTGAGAATTCTCTTTTTCATTGTTTTTAATTGAACTTTCATAGAATTTATCGAGGATTCAACATAGAACTTATCAAAGAATCAGACACCCTTTGTGGTGTTCGACAATCTTAGTTCTTGTCTTCGCATCACAATGGGTTTCAGATTTCTATATCTTATATTCTTATGTCGTTAGGCTTGATTTAAGATCATATCGTCTTTCCAATTTGAAATTAGAACTTTCCAAGCGTTTATTCTTAATTCCGCGCGTTCTTTGTGATTTCCACAAGAAATCATATCATCTAGTATCAACCTTCATACTTAAAGCCTGTTTGGTAATATGATTTTTAGAATTTTTTTGATTTTTTTTTTATGAATGTGTGGTGTTAAAATGTTTGAAAAGTCAAAAATAAATGGCTGAGATTGAATTTTAAAAGTTGAGGTGAAAATTTTCACTTTAGCAAACAAGCTCTTAATGTTACTTTGACCACCCAATTTGATTTTTTTAACCATAGTCACTCAACTTTATATGACTGCATTATATCAATGATCACTTTACTTTAAAATTTATATAAAGTTGGGTGGTCATTATAAAATAAAGTTAAATTGAGTGGCCAAATTAAGTGACTCTGCGCATGAAAAGGATGAAGCCTTCATCTTTAATTCACCACTTAAACTAATAACTTATTTTAAATTATATTTATTGGCATTTTCTATTATCCTAAAGTTTAGTAATTTATTAAATTTAATTAAATTACTAAATATTTTCGATTTAGTAATTTATTCAGTTTAATTAAATTACTAGAATACTTTATTTGGACTTGAATTTTTATTTATCTCCTATTCTTATGATATTGATTATATACTTGGAGATAAATTATAAATTTTCTATATTTATTACTTATTATTTATGATAAGATTTTGTACTTGTAATAATGTTTTAGAATCCAAGTTTGTTTCTATCACTTTGTTGGTAAGTGATTCAATTGTGATTCAATTTAGGTAAGACTGTTAATTAAATTATTATCCCACTTTATTTCTATTGATTTGTAATTATCTTTGATATTATAGGAAATAGAGATTTTGCACAACTAGAAAACTCTTGGTATAAATAAATAGTCTCAAATGGGACGTTTTTCCCCTAAGCCTTGGAAGCCAAAAATTTGTGAAAGAACAATAATAATAAACGGCTTCCCTTTTGACGACTTCTCTATTGCTTGAACATTATAAAAATTTAGAGTTTATACATTCATGCAAAAGTCAATCTTCAAAAGACAAATCTAAAAAGATCTCTGGGAGGAGTCATAATCACTAGAGTAAGAGAAGACCTTCATGCAACAAAGATCAAATGGGAGTTTGGATCAAGATTGAACCGGAGATCAGATTTGCTGAAGTCGTGTGTTGTGTCAAGGGAAGTTGCTGAAGAGTGGTGGGACGTCAACTCACATTACACACCATCGATGAATTAGAGAGTGGTGCATTTAATTACATGGGTGTTTGATAAATTTATGCGTAAATTTGTCATGTAGTTTCATTGAACTGTGTAATATCCTTTTTTTTTACTATTGATTGATTTTTGACCTCAGGCTGCGGGCACGTGGTTTTCCCTGAAAGAGTTTCCTCACGTTAAACTCAAATAACATGTTCTGATTACTTTACAATTCTTCATCCCTTATATTTTTATTCACGATTTATTATCCAGATGAATCTGTAATAACTAAATTTATCTGATTTCGAGTTAAACAAGACTTTATATGTTTGTGTTTATACTTTACTGTCTAGACAAATATGTAATAGTTAGATTCATCTAATTACTAACAGAATAAAAAAAAATTAAAGTTTAATCTGTCTGGTTGTATTTTTTATCTAAACTAGTTTACACCCGTGCGATGCACGGACATATTCTATTGACAAGGATTAAATTACAGAAAATTATTTTTTTGAAAAAAAAAGAAGCAAAATTATGAAAATTCAGTGTCAATTTCAATAATAAACCATTCCCTACAATAGAAGTAACAAACCAATATATGCCAAATAGGGTAAAATGCACAAAAATAAGGCAAAACTTAATCATGTCCAATCCGAACAAACAAACAGTTCCTCAATAAAGTAGTAGACTTAAAGGACATTCTTCAAAAGAGATGGAAATTTAAACTGGCATTTGATTCCTACCATAACAACATAGCCCTCAAAGCTTAGGCAGCCTCATCATCCTCCACCACATGGACAACCTTGGTAGTTGGCTTAGCCAAAAGATCAATGTACTCTTGAAAATGAGATTTAGAAAAGCGAGTCTCCTTCCAAAGGAAACCTTAAGTCTTCAAAAAACAATCAAAAGTTGCCTCCAAAGAAAAAGAAAATATATTGTATAGGTGTGTTTAGTTACAAACATTTGCCATGGAAAATATTAAATCATTCCAAATATTTTCTTTTGATTGAAACATTTTCCATGACAAATTTTTTCCATGTGCAAGTGCCTAAAGCACATTTTAGCCAATTTTCCAACCAAATATTTGCTCAACATAAAATATACATGGAAAACAATTCAATCAAACATACACTTTGTCAAAGAAAATTACTTTATGAGGTAAACATAACAGAGAAACGTCACTCCAAAACTTTTATGAACAACTAACAACAAAAGCAAAATATGCTTATGTAAAAAAGAACCTAATTGAAAAAGTTGTCCAGTTAAAAAGATCAAATCAAAATCTGCTTAAACGATATCTCTGCGCTTTCAAAAAATAATAAGTGTATTGATCATTACTAAGGACACCGGATTATAAAAGAAATAGGGATCATAAAATGCCTATCTAGTAAGTACTAACCTTCGATAGTGAAATAAAACAAACTACACATCGGTAATGCTCTCTAAATGTTTGATTATCGCCTGTTCAGCAGAAAAACAGCTTCCATGAAATAAGAAGAGAAATAAGTTTCTACAAAAGCTTCTAAAGCCACACTAATTGTCACAGAGACTCTTGTTTAAAACCATTGCAATGAATCTCATTAACCAAATATTTTTGCAATTTGTTGTGTACTAATGACTCGTTCAGAGCTTGTTTGCTCCCATTCTCTTTTTTTTTTCCAACTTTTTCCTCAAATTCATTTTCAACCACGAATTTCTATGGAACTCACCATTTTTCACACATTTCAATCTCTTTTCAACCCCACAATCTCCCCCGAAATTCCCGAAAATTCTGAAAGAACTACCTACACCAAACACACAAAATAGGTACTAAATATTATCAAAAAGAGGCAGAAGCTTAACACTTCACAACTATTTGTTTTCTTAACTATATGATCTCCTTTTACACTATTATTTACAAATCATGCTATTGGGATCCGTGTAATACTTCTTCTAGTTATTCTTCTCCATTATTTTTACATATTTAATTAGATATGTGGATTTGATCACGTTTTAGGATTAAACCACATAGCTACCCAAGCAAATTCTACATCCATTTTAAGTTCATCTAAAATTTAAATTTAAATTTGTTTAATAGGAGGTATATTTCTGGAGGAGCTCTCCCTTTTTCTACCAACGGTAGGATGAGAAAGATTTCACATACTACTTTGATGAAAGAAATCAAATCTTAACATTTTTAATGTCCATATTTCTCCAGGAAAAAAATCTGAAGGAAAAATGTAATTGGTAGAAAATGTTCTGATAAAACTAATAATCTCCTGAAGATACATTAGAGTACCTTTCCTAGGTATACATTAACTCAATATTAATTTTTAATTTAGGAAACAAAGAACAGGGAATCCATATAATTCAATTTCTTCTATTAGGCAAAAGTCAATAAAATGCAATAAAGTTACGACCTCTCAATAAACCTACAATTAAAAAGCAATTTCATTCCTCTCTCTATATATAAAATAAACAAAAAAACCTTGATTTCAATTCATTCAATCCTACAAAGAACTGATTAGTGGGTTTTATTCTTTTAACGTATTTGAATGACAAGAGACAAATTAATTAGGAAATAATAATAATAATAATAACGAAAAATAAAAGTACATACTTTAGAGGAGGAAATTGTTCTTGGAAAGGCGAGGTTGAATATCACAGGCTTGTTTCTTACATGGCTCTTTGCTATGCTGCGCCATTTCTTAAACACTCAAAACCTCTGTTCTTTTGCTTCCAGAATTTTAGTGAAAGATTGTCGATCAGCGAAAATAAATGGGAAGCCAATTTCTTAATGCTTCGGAGCTGTTGAGAACTGATATGGCAGTTACCACTTGGAAATAGATAGAAATCGTGTGCTGCAACTTTTTGAAAAGGCGGTTGTTTATTTGAGGTAACTACTATGCACTTCTCTTCGTTGTGACCAAAAACGTGTGCCAGAATGGGTTAAAAAATTCAAATTCAAATATATATCGAATCAGAATCTGTTTCCAATTCATTCAATTGCAATTGAAGATTCCCAGAATCTCTTGTGCTTTTATTAATATATAGATTAGACATCAACAAACTTTCATAAACAATTGAAGAAACATGATGAAGTAGGTTCAGATTGTATATTACAGGTGAACTTTACCCATTCAATAAGTTTTGCATGCTACTCCAAGTAAAATCACTGTCATATAGACACAACTATAAGAAAAGCTGCTGGTATATCCTTGCGTGAAATTTTGAACAGACAAACTGTGACAAGCCTCTTGACTGATGCACCATACTCAACTTCGACTTAATGTTGTAGTCATTGAACTACTTATCTAGACTCAGTGACGGATCCAGGAATCGAACTCAGCCAGGGCGATCGTTGACTTGTCAACGGTCAAATATTGATCGTTGACCAGTCAACGGCCTCAGCTTGTGAATAAAATTTGTTAAAATATTTTTAATAAGTACGCAACTTATCAAACAATACGAAAATCATATAATAGTAAAATTATAGTTCGATACAAGCCGTAATAATGCTGAAAAGTGTTTGTACAAATCCATTTTCAATTTGTGAGACTAGATAACTGCATTCTCCGAGGTCGCATTGTCTGAAACCGTTGCAAGATCGTCTCATTCTCTATTTATTTGAATATCCTCCGCTCTGTGTAAACCACCAAGTTATCGTTCAACCAAACATCACCCATTTTGTTGCGCAAATCACTCTTAATAAGATTCATAGCAGAAAATGTCCTTTCAACACTTGCAGTTGCCACTGGTAGAGTCAAAACCAATGTGACGAGCCTATAAACCAATGGGAAATAACAATGACATCCTGTTTGAACAAGCTTCTCTATGATGCAAGATATGCTATTAAGATCCACAAATGCCGCATCACGTCTGACAAGCATAAGGAACTTATCCAATTGAGGTTTGAGAAGCATGATGTCCTCAGCAATGAAGTCCATAGGATAGAGGTGAGCTAAATGTACTAATTTAGCTGTATCAAAACCTGCAAATGAGTCCTTTGGATTGAGGCACGAAATACAAGTAAGGAGTTCGGTGGTAGTCTCCGAAAAACGATCGTTCAACTCCTGCAAGATTGAGTCAATGACATAGCAATACAAGTCAACGTAGAAACGATGATGATAAGTCACTTGATGAGTTCCACATCTACCTCGACCTTTCCTCACTACAATATCCTCCAAGTTGGGCACTACAATCTCTCTACCACCACAAAACTCAATAACCCTAGTCAACAAATTATCCCAGCCATTATCCCTACTATTTTGTAATGAAGCCTTGCACAAACTCAATAACCTCATAGCATTTTCAATGTCTTGATCATTCTTCTGTAAGGCTTGTGAAAGATCGTCTGTCATTACAAGAATATCGAACATAAAGTGCAAACAAAACACAAACTCAAAGTCTTGCATAATTTCCATTTGCCTTCCCGCCATTCCTTTCTGATCTGAACTTATGCCATCAACTGTTATAATCTCAAGCACATCAATTATGTTATTAAACATACCAATAAAACGGGTAACTGTGAGCAAATGTGAACTCCACCTGGTATCACCCGGTCGAGCCAAACTCATGTCTTGAAACTTGCCACTACCACTACAAAGTTCTTCCGCATTGAGCATTATGAGAATCTCAGCCTGGTAGCTTGATCTAAGAGCATCAACACGCTTACATGAAGCACCAACCAAATTCACTATGATACTCAGCATGTTAAACAAATCAGCAAGCACTTCAGTTCTACGTGCAACAGAAACAAGACACAACTGGAGTTGGTGAGCAAAACAATGAACATATATTGCACATGGATTCTCTCTCAAAATCAAAGCCTTCAACCCGTGGAACTCACCCGACATGTTACTAGCTCCATCGAAACCCTGCCCTCTAAGCTTAGAAATGCTCAGACCATGCATAGAAAAGATTTCATCAATTCCATCCTTTAATGATTGGGCACTAGTATCAGTGACATGAGTGATGGCTAAAACACGTTCTTTGACAGATTCGAACTTGTCTACATACGTCAAAAAAATTGCCATTTGTTCCTTCACTGAGTTATCACGAGCCTCATCAGCCAAAATCGAAAACACGAAATCACCCAATTCTTTTAGAATAGCCCTCGTTGTCTCCACCGCGCAACAGTTAACCAAATCCTTTTGAATGGTTGGTGAAGTCATTTGGTCATTTCCAGGAGCATTGCTAAATACAACCTCATTCACCTCCTCACATCTATATGCGTACCAGAGTAGTAACTCAAGAAAATTCCCCCTATTAAGAGAATTCTCCGACTCATCATTTCCACGAAAAGTCAAACCTTGCATCAAGAGAAATCTGGTAACGGCTAGCACCGCAGTCAATCTAGTCCTATACCTCTTTTGTTGTTCACTACTTTGATTGGAAAGTACAAAAGAAATACTTTGTTTTTGATTCATCAAGTTGTTGCACATTGTGAAAGCATGATTGTGAGCACTAGTAACAGAACCGACATGATCTTTCAAAATTTGTTTGTGTTTCCAATCTCTAAAACCAGTTTTTGTGAATGCTCCTCTACCCCCTTGACCCCCTCTATCAGGTTTGAACAAATAGCAGTACAAACAAAAAGCGGCATCCTTCTCAATGCTATACTCCAACCAATGGAAATCGGAAAACCATTCCTTCCTAAAACACCTTTTATCTTTCCCAATAATTGTTTTTGGAAAATTATGTAGGTATGGTTGACAAGGACCTCTCTCCAAATAAATCATCCTAACATCGTCTCTAATATTAGAGTCATAGGATTCGATTGGGGGCCGTTTTCCTGGATCATACTCAAGGTCATCTACATTTATCTGAACTCGAGACTTCTTAGTACTATCATTAGCAACGGGTAATGAACTTTGTGATTGTGAAGGTGTCGAACTCGAAGTATTCACAGCATTAGAAGTGGTACTAGAGCAACTTGTACCACTTTCAGGCCTTCTTTCAAGTTGAAAAAATCTTTTCATGTCTGTAATTTAGTCACAACATATTAACAATTTAATCATTTAACAATTAACAAAATCCCAACTTAAATTACTCAATCCCAAAGTCCCAACTCCAAACTCCCAACTAAATCATTTAACAATTAACACAACCTCTATCAAATCTCAACAAGTAAACATTGCTAAATGCTAAATAATAAATTAATTGTTCAAATAAAAATAAAATAATAAATTAATTGTTCAAATTCAAAAGCTGAGAAATTAAACAAATGCCCAATCAATTCATTATTCATCAACAAGACAACAACTCAGGCAGCCTACTCCTAGTCTCAAGTATCAACTCTCAACATTCAACAATCACCCAAATCAAATGCCCAATCAATTCATCAACAAAATTACAAAAACATAGCTAGTATTTTCGCATATATGGCAGCACTGCAGCAGTTAGCACAGAACATAAATTCAGTGTTATCAGTTATGCAAATTTGCAATTGCAGCAAACTAACCTAACCTTCGGAGTTCGGACCTTCGGTGACACCGTGGCTCGGACAGTCGGACCACTCGGTCCTTCAAGCTTGGCTGGGCGGCGGCGGGTCAGGACTCAGTGCAGCAGCAGCAAGCCAACAACCAGTCCAGGTCTAGCACCAGCAAGCTGTGCGCAGTGCGCGCGAAGAGAACAACGGGTGCGGTGGTGCAGCAGGAAGCAATCTTCAGTTGATTAGGATTTTAGGGCCAGTCGCCAGATGCCAGTGTCTAACCTAGAACGGAGAACGGGAGAAGAGAATGGTTGAAGTGAAGCGGTGAAGCCTGAATCAAATGGGTATATCAGTATATCACCGTATCTATCAGACTTAATCAAATCAGGTATGGGTAATGAGCTATTTCTTTGGGCTTTATTTGGGCTGGAAGGGGTTGAAAATTGATCTAAAAATTATACAGAAATTGGGCTTTTTGGGCCGGGTTGCAGCCCAATTAAATTGATCCATAATTTTTTCCCTCGAATCCAGCACGGGCGCCCGCGTGAGCTCGCCATGCCCTCCCTCCGTCTCTGTCTAGCCTCCGTTCGGAAACTATTATAACAAGTAATAATTGGTGTTATTTGTGTTTTCTATATAGAATTTGTGATTAAAAATTGGAGAGAGCAAATATTTATGGTTAAAAAGTTGTGTTGAAACTTGTGTTTATTGCCGAACACACTTAGTTTCAGCAAATTGAGTTTCGATATCAGAGGCATCAGTATCATGGGACAAGCGTGATCTTCCCATCAACACTGTTCAACTGGCGAATAAGGGAGTGTCTCACACGATCCAGCACTGGACTATCTGAAATCCGGGGAATTCTAGCTTCAATGAAGTGTGAAATTGCTACAGGTGAATTGGGATTGCTCAAAACGTCTTCTGCTTTTTCCTTCTGCTTGGCTACCCACTTCAGAGTACCAGAACTCAGTATCAACCATTGAGTCGAGCATTTCCTGTCAGTTCGATACATAACAAGCAAAGTTAGGCGATCAAAGAAAAAATGAAACTGGAGGGTCTAGTTTTGTGAGTGGAGAGACCACCTACAAGAAGCATGCAATCCAACTTCTGCAATGCTGGAAGATTCATATGAATGTCTGATCGAGCTTTCAGGGTCATTATCTGCACAAACAAGAAAAGAAACTCGAGTTAGATCACACTTAAAAGTCACCTTTCTTGAAAGTAATGTGAAAAATCATGTTTATAAGTATATCAGAAACAAAATTTGCTCAAGTAGCCTGGTAGAATTTGTTCTATGAAGCAAATCATACCTCCATTGTCCAGTCATTGACCCCATTTTGCTTTGCAGGAACTAATTCGACCAAAAAATTAGTTGGGGATAGCAACCAATTCATTTCTCTTTGCCACTTGCACTTTCTTTCCACGGGCAGAGGTTCCAACTTCCAAAACTCACCAAAATCAGATGCTGCAAATCCAGTTGTAGAATATTAAAGTTCGAAGATCAGCAAAATGTAGAAATTTCAAAACAAGCATAAAAGATGACTCTGTCAGGAACTATACCTCCAAGATTCATTATGGCATTGGATAATGCCAATGCAGCTGAAACTGCCACCTGTAATATCCTCTCCGAGCAACAGCTTTGCAAACTTTTCTTTCATTATTTCAACATCTGAATTCTGACTCAGTTTTTCACTTTTATAGTAGCGTTGTGGGCTTATAGAAAAGTCCCATTTGTAGCCTCGATCGTCCTTTTTGGTTATCGTCCAGTGAGAAGAGAATGATCGAAAAGCATTATTGCTGGATGAGCAGCTTGAGTCATCTTCATCCAAGGAATCCGTGATATGTCCGTCTCCTCTGCTAGTGCTACTAGCAACGTCGAAAGAGTAACTGTTGAGAATACAGCTCTCAAGGCCATTATATGTCACTATTCCTGTAAGTTTCAGTTTCAATTTATTTTTTTCATACAAGTGAGAGAACTTTAATACATGAAAGAGGTATACTAATATTCAAATAAGGAAAAACTCTGGTGACAGGGCATTTTGTGTATATATATTTGTTAAAATTTTGATCCGATGTGTCTATAAAATTGGTTTAACACATGACATACTCAGAACACCAGCTGCTATAACAGATGTTGATCCATATGAAAAGCACAACTTTTTAATGTCAAAAAAATGAAACGTCAGATGTCTCCATTTTCATTATTTGAATGAAATGAAACTTATAATTAATTCTCTGTTTGGTAATTTGTTTATAAATAACATGTTCCCCAAACCACTTTTTAACCATTCACATTTTCCAAAACAAATTTTCAACCATATATTTTATCTCGAAAACATCACATTCTTTGTTTATAAGCAAAAAAAATAAAATAAATGTACCAAACTAAGGCTAAATCGTATTACTGTAAGGTCCACCTTTCCTGCCAATCTTATAATTTTTAAGGGCCACTGAAATTTCAAGGGGGCCTCCATTACTCAGTGGTATTGAATTGATACATCACTATCACTTTTATGTGATACATGCCACATAACCAAAGACTTTTCCTTATCTCAATTTACAAAAGCAAGAAAGAATGGAGTAAAAAATTTGAATTGATGGGGCCATACCATTTGATTTGCAAGTCCAATAGGTAATTAAATGAAATGTCACACCAAACTTAATGCTCAATGACTCAATAAGATCAATTAGAAACCCGCAACACGTGAACCGTTCTTGAGCATGTTTCGCAAATATTTTTAAAGCTTATAAGCTAGTCAAACATCATTCTTAACCACACGTCTTAGGAACAACAAGTTTCATCTACTTCTAAACCGTAAATTCTTTTGGACACGCTAATAAGCACTTAGAAGCTTAACTAAGTAGCAACTACACTTGAACTTAAGATTGATACCATTTTAATCACAAAAAGCATGTTTGGTCTTTCTCTCATACCATCATCTAAAACATTAAACCATTATAGAGAGGATGGATATATTTATTTAAATTATTTCTTCGACAATTCTGATAAAAGGATTATAGAACTCGAAAGACTCTTCAACGGTGACGTCATATTCAATCTTTAATCTCAATAGTCAAATGACATGAATGTTAGTTCTAGGACAGTGTGAAACAAATATGATTCAATGAATAGAGTTATCCTACATGGAAAAAGCTCACGTGATATCATATGGAAGCCACCATTAAAAACAGAATATTTTCGTGTTCCCATTTGGAATTTTCCATTTATAACTCATATTTGCACATTTATGGCTAGTTTGGTACGTGGGAATGAATAATACTCGTTAGTTTTTATCCAGTATTGTGTACGAAACATGTATTTAAAGAATTTCAAATTCTCATACATAATATCATTCCTGCCTCCTAGAGCGAGAAAACTGGAAAGATATAACACTAAATGGAAATTTGAACAACAAGTTTATTGCTGGAACTTTTTCGATAATATAATGAACACAGCCTCAGTGCAAAGGTTCTGTACTCAACCTCAGTGCTGGACCTTGACACTACTTGTTGCTTCTTTGAACACCAAGATACAAGGTTGTGTCCTAAGTAGATGCAATTCCCCACAGTTGATTTCCTGTCATCCGGGCAAGAGGCCCAATCTGCATCTCCATATGCATTAATACTGATACCTTGTGCTCCCTGTATGACCAATCCATGGTCCAAAGTTCCTTTTACATATCTGAATAACCTCTTTAGTAGACACCAGTGCATATCAGTTGGATTTTGTAGAAATTGACGGACTCTATTCACAGCAAATGAAATGTCTGGCCTAGTATGTGTTATATACTGCAAAACACCCACTACACTTCTAAAAAGAGTTGGATTTTTTATGCATGTTCCTTCAGTTTTGCTTATCAACTTCCCTATTACCATTGGAGTTAAACTAGGCTTCAAGTGTTCAAATCCAAACTTTTTTATTATATCAATTGCATACCTTTTTTCTTATAAATGTAAACCAACCTCATCTCTAAAGAATTCAATTCCAAGTAACCTTTTTAAGGTTCCCATATCTTTTAGTGCAAAGATTGAATTCAATCTGTTCCTGCATCCTTCTTTGGCAGCTCCCTGTAACAATGATGTCGTCTACATACACCAATAGATATATTACAAACTCTTGTGAGATGAAAAAGAACACAGAGTTGTCTGCTTTCAACTGCTTAAACTCCCATTTGATTAAAGTCTTCTTCAAAGTGTCATGCCAAGCTCTTGGAGCTTGCTTTAAACCATATAGTGCCTTACTCAATCTACAAACATATGCTGGTTGTGAAACTGACTTCCGCGTGATCGCTTGATGTTTTGGTCATAACTTTCTCTCCTGATGTTGATTGCATTGATTCAAAATGCGTTGGAAAGAAGACTCAAAGGGCTATAATTTTTTCTGAAATAGCGATTTCCAAATTCTAACATTTTCTATGGAGAATGGAACCTCAATGTTTGACTAAAAATTTGACTCACAAATCCTTGCGGGTTTTTGATTTCCAATTGCATCTCAAGTCTTCTTTAACTATAAATTTGCATCCAACCTTCTTTCCACATTTCATTTTTGATTTGGAGTCCTTCGAACATCCTCTTGATATCTTGCTTGGCTTGAATAATAGGTCATTCTGTCGAGCCCTCTATGATTCTCATCAGGAAATTATAGGATGCCCTATTTTAAAAGATCCAAATCCAAAAATCAAGTTTTAGGTTTATTACTACACCAACTCAGGTTTTAATTCAATTTGAATATTAAATTATAATTAATATACATATCCCTATCCATAATACACATCGATCCCCATCCTCAAAAATTTTCCAATTTCACTAAAAAACTAATAATCAGTTCATTCCTACATTATCTAGCGACATCCTCTATCCTCTTCCGGTGAACTCCATCCCTTCTCCTATTCGGCAAACTCCATCCCTAACCATCTGGCGACCAACCACCAAAACCGTCGTGTGAACAACCTCCAAGGCCTTTGCCTCACCTAAGAACATCATAATTTTGGGATTTCAACGTCAAATTCTTGGGAGATTGGAGCAAAATATCAGAAGAGATTGGAAGAACACATGAAGAATTGATACTTGGTGCAAGCTCTCCATTCTTTTATTTTTTTTCCATGAATATTTTCTTTTCTTGTTTTTGTTTTTTTAACTATATATGATGTGTAAATAAATTCATTGTTGGGATGAATGATGTAACCTAACTTTATTATTTTAATTCCAAATTCCGTTGTTTTTAAAATTCGGTTCATGTATTTATTTATTATTGCTTTTAATACTTGAGTTGCTTGATTACAAATTCATGAAATAATGAGTTATTTCCATAATTCGAGAGGTGAGTTGATAACTTAGATTTAGGTAATAAATCTGTTAATTGGACAAGAGATAGAGATATACTCTTGTTATTATTGCTTTCGTGTGTGAATTCTAGTGTGTTATGCATCTAGATAAGGAATATTCGGACCCTTTGTAGAGATACATTATTGACTTGTTTAGATAGAATTGATTTAAACTCGAGAGAGAAATTTCAATATACATTAGTGAATCCGACCGAGTACATATTTAGGAAACAAAACATGGAATTGGAGTTAATTTAATTGACTAGGTGAAATCAGGATTCCCATATACTAAGTCAATCATTTTTTTTAAAAACAAAACAATTTCGTAATTTAATTCTTTAATTTTTTTTTTTTGCTTTAATTTAAAACACCAAACAAATTCGTCTGTTCAGATAGGGATAGGAAATAAAATATTTCGGTACTTAGTAGCAGTCTTCGTGTGACAATAATTCGGACTCTAAGGTCCACTTTATTACTTCTTAGGACCCGTACACTTGCGGGTATATTTAGCATTGCGGAATAATAGTGAACAAGTTTTTGGCGCCGTTACCGGGGACTGTTTAATATTAATATCGATACCAATTAGTTCTTACTTTACTTTGAACCTTTATTTGCTTTATTTTTATTTTTATTTCTTAGTTTTTGTTTTGGAAATATTTTTTTTTAAAGCAATGAATTGTTTCCTTTTCAGGATTTGAATGAATTTTCGGACAGGTGGAGGCAACACAGCAAGATAGCAACGAACAATAATTAATGGCTCTTTGATCGAACTATAGTATAGAAGTGTCTGATGTGTGATTACTATTGGGAAAATCATGTTGTATTTAATTGCCCTATTGCTCCTAAGGATGCTATATGGAAGGCTAATTGTTGTGGGAATAATTATATGGTAGAGCAGGGGGTGTCCACCAGTACATGTAGTTCAAGCTGATACTAAAGATTTCGACAATCAAGATTTGGTAATTCAGGAATTACAAAATCAATAAGCTGACATTAAGAAGATGATGGAACAGTTGATAGTAAGCATGTCCTAGAGTCAACTAATGCAATTACCATAAATCCATGTGTAAAGATAGACAAATTGGTTGAAATAGCTAAAGAAAAAGAATAAGAACTTGAAAGAGGGGATCAACCAGAAGAGAATAGCTACCATGAAGATATCTTTGTCCAAATGTCAATAATTCAAATTCCGGATGTCAAGCTTAAAGAAACATCAATAAAAACGGAGGAGTTGATCACAGAAAATCAAATAAACGAGGAGACACTTAAGAGTGCCCATTTTGCAATGCAATCCTCTAACTTCAATCACTGGGGAAAAATTGATTTCATCATTGGCACTGAAGAGACGATTGAAGTAAATATATTGAAATTCGAATCAAGTGAAGAAGTCAACATACATGACATGGGCAAGGTAAAATTTTGGAGCAAGTTCAAACGACACAAAGAAAGAAGATCATCAAAAACATTATTTAGAGTTCCTTGAAGAAAAATGCAAAAAGTCGGGCTTTAGACTATAAACGAAGCGCTTATTGGGAGGCAACCCAAATTTTCTTTCCCTTTTATTTATTATACTTTTAGTATTTATTTCATCATTGTTTTTAGGTATGTTTTTCATTTTTGTATGTTTTGCTTTTGTTAATTTTATATTATTGGCATTTTCTATTTTTCACGAATGTGTAATTTAAGAAAACTTGATTTAATTACTAAATACGTGTATTTAGTAATTTATTATGTTTAATTAAATTATGCAAATATTTATTGAAGAAAAATATTTCTTATTTTCGAATAAAACACTTTATTATTGGAAAGATAATGATCAAGAAATATTGATATTGATTTGATCATAATCTCGAAAATATTGATATTGATTTCGAAATCTTGATCTTGTTATTTTGGTAAAATTCTTGATAATATATTGTGATTATTCTTGACACTCAAGCTTATCCAAGATATGGTAAGTGTCTTCTTAATATGGTCAAGAATATTTCAATCTTATCTTTGTATATGATAAGATTATCAACTTGATAAGGGTCGAGCTTATCTACACATGGAAAGATTTGTTGGACGAAAATCTATGTTGTGAAAATCCTTGATAAGGCCGAAAATTTAATGATAATATTTGAGATCCTATTTTATGGTAAGATCTTTTAAGATTTATCATTATCATTGTTTATGGTAAGATTTATTTAAGGATAATTATCTTACCTTTTACTAATTATCTCTACTGTATTTTGCAGGTATTAGAGATCTTGTGCAATAAGGAAACTTGGGAGTCAAGTAAACTGAATTGCACTATAAAGAGGAGAAAAAGGGGATGTTTTTCGTGGTGACGTGAAAAGATACAAAATCCGTGTGGAGCTTATCAATATACATGTCCACTTTATAAGTCTTGAAGCTTTATTTTCGTGTGATACAAAAATAATTAAAGCTTCAATTGTGTTGTGACTTCAATACTCCAGGAGGAGGATTCAATCACTTAGAGAAGGAAAGAATTCCAGCGTGAAGATCAAACGGGAGGTTTGGATCAAGATCGAACGGGAGTTCGAGGTTACTGAAAAAGTGTTGCAGATTCAAAGAAAACTACTGAAGAGTGGTGGGACGCCAACTCACATTACATGCCACAAAAGGATCAGGGAGTGATCTATTTCTTGGATATTTGATAAAGTCTATGCGTAGATTTATCCTGTAGTTTAGATTGATATGTATAAACTCTTTCCTTATATAGTGATTGGTTTTTGTTTGCAGGAAGCGAGCCGTGGGTTTTCCCTGTTAGGGTTTTTTTCACGTTAAGCTCAAATTATTGTGTTCTTGTCCATTTACTATTCCGGACAATTTATTCTGGTTGTTTACGTATTACTATCCAGACGAATCTGCATTAGCAAGATTCATCTGGTACTGCGCTAAACAAAACTTAACGATTTACTGTTAACTGGTTACTGTCCAGACTCATCCGTGACAGTCTGTTTTTAAAATTTAGACAACCTCATATTTTCAGCTTTGACTAGGTTTTGTATCATAATCCCAACACACACACACACATTCAAGTTTTAATCATGAAGTTGATGTTTAGGAGAGCATAACATAGATCATGAAGTGATTAGGGAATTAAAAATGAAGTTGAAATTCAAAATAAAAAGAAAACTTCTTTCTTCCGAAATGTCGTGCAACCGCTCGACATTTTTTCCTGCTCAACCAATTTCTGGGCAGATCGGCTATGTATGTATATCTTCAAGTCTTTCAAATTTTATACATTACAAACTCGTTTTCTTTCCCCAAAATCACTCCAAAAATTGATTTTTCATCTTTGTGCAAGTCATCAACACTTCATTGCATCAATTTCATTGCTTCTATCACAATCAAATCCTTTGAAAAGGTATAAATTATTCACTTCACTTAGAGTTTTCTCAAAATTGTAGAATTTTCTATGAATTCATGAAATTTAATTTTATGGGGATTGAGATATGGGCTAGGGTCAGTCAATGGAGTTTGTGGATTGTGCTTACATATGTAAAAATTTTGGGTTCATCCATGTCTCCAAAGTTATGCATATCCCTTGATTTTCACAATGCACTCCAAGTGTTCGATGGAATGCCACAAAGACATTTTTCTTCAAATTTGAGAAAAAAGCTTCCGAGCATTTATCTTCATCACATCTTTATCATTGATTTGTGTGGAATTAGGTCATGGTTTGGATCATTACATTACATTGCATTAAATTCATGAAAACCAATATTGCGTCATGGCAGCCCTATTACAAGGCCACTGCAGGCCATTACACCTAAAAAATTGCTTAAGTCACCTACTTCTCCATAATTTTTCATGACCCTGTTGATCTTCAAATGAGATAACTTTTTAATATGTTGTCAACCATGCTATGATCTTTAACAAGTCAAAAGATGGCTTGGAAAAATTTGTGTTTTTCTAGGTGATATTATGGCTTAAACATGTGTGGTCGACCATGTTTGAAAATTTAGAATTTTTGTTTTATCTTTAGTTTGGGGGTTTTGGTTTGAACTTGCGCCGTTCTTATTCATGTTTGTGACTTGTAATGTTACTTATCTTTTGTTTTGCAAGGAAAACATCAACCAAAACACCTCGAACCAAGTTGGGCAATGCAAAGAAAGAGTAAAATTCATCCAAGTGCAACTAAATGAAAGCTTCAAGGCAAAGAAATACATCCTATACACCTGGAAAGTTCTAATTCTCTCTCTTTTGTCTTATTTTGCATAGTTATATATATTTGAAAAACATTGAGGGAAACGTTTCTTTCTAGTTTGGGGGTGGAAAATTCATTCACAACAAGTTGCTTCCATTTTCATGCTATTCATTTTATATTTTCATTCGACTTTTCATGGGATGCAAAAAAAATTGAAAATTTTGAAATTTTTGTTAACTTGTTTATTTTCTAGGATATATTTTGCATCAAATTGTACTTTGGCTTGAATATTGGACAACATAAAAACACAAATTTTATGAACTAGTTATTACTTGTTAGATTTAACCTTCATGCGCACATAGTCATTGTTGGATTATTACTTGAGTAAGGATTTGCTTAATAAATGTGGTGCATATTTATGCAACTTAAACTTAAGAATAACTTGATAATCCCTAAATTTAGATCATTAGACATCTCATCTCTAAATTAGAACCAAACACAGCTCAAAAAACAAGTTTGGGGTGGAATGATTAGAATGTGCGTATATTGATAGGTTGGAGCTCTGTGATTCTTGCTTTTATACCTTAATTAAAGTAGTTTGTCAAACAGGTATAAACCATAACCAGCATAAAAATAGAAAAATGTAGAAGGTTTTATTCTACTCTTCAAAAGTTTTTTTGACTTGAGCAGGTAAGCTTGTAAGGGTGTTGAAACCTGGTACTCTAAACTCAACTCAATTGGGTGCTATCAGCCCAAAACTCATTACAGGGGTCAATTAGAAAGCAAGTACGGAGAGTAGACTTACACATAAGATAATAAAAATATCTTTAACTTTTCTTTATCGCATTTGTGACTCGGGCAATTAAGTCTGAGGTGTTCTCTGAACCTGGTACCCTAAAGTTGTCTGGCTTGGGAGTCACCGACCTAAAGATCACTACAGGGGTCACATAGAAAGAAAATGAGAAAAGTATTGTACAAAGATGGTAAGAGACAAGAACATGATAGAAAAAGAAAAGAAAAAATCGCTCATAAAAGAAAAAAAAAATTGTTTGATATAAGCTTTGTTGACTATAACTGTGGAGATAAATGGTGTAAAATTTGGAATTGCTTAATTTTGATTTGTTATACATGCATATTTCTAATTTTGACTACCTTGTATATATATAAAAGGCAAAGAAAATATTTGAGAAACCACATAGGTAGAAACCCGGGATGTGAGAGAATAGTAGTAAGTTGTGATCATCCATGTGCGTTGAAAGGAAAATCATTAGATTCATTAGGTTGACCACATGAGATTCGGGCTTGATTGTGCATAATTAGATACACAGTGTTAAGTATATCTTTTGCATGAGTATGCATTCAACATTGTCTATTCACACACACTTGAAAATCTGGGATGAGATAACTAGACTTATTTTACTTTGTTGTTCATAATTCTTGCTGAAGTACGAGTTGATTTTGATTATTGAGGCATATGGTAAACCTGATGACATGACAAAAAATATTTGTACTTTGCTATTCTGATTTATTAGTTTAGTTTTACATTGGTTGTGGACAAACAATAATTCTAGTTTGGTGATATTTGATAAGTGTATTTTATACACTTATTTGTATGTCTAAATTAGAATATATTGTTGTCATTTTAGAATATTTACTATTTAATTTGTGTCTATTTATTTAGTTTTCAGAAAATATCCCAAAAGATGAAGAGTGAAACAATTGATGGGAAAAATGCACAGTTTGATGCTAATTGAAGCTTAATTGAGCAATTGAGGAGTTTATGGTAACAATCGGGAATCATCCATTGTGGAAAAGTGAATAGATTAGAAGTTGGAGGATCCAATTGAAGGATTTGAGAGTTGAAATGAGCTAATTTAGAAGATTTAGAAGTTTGAGGACTAAATGCTTCAATTGAAAGCGGAGGGCTTAAGGTACAAATAAAAGTCAAGAACCTACTTAAATGAATTTCAAACTTCAAAATTTTTCTGGAAGTTATAACAGTGTAGCGACGAGTTTTTCCTACGAGCCTGCATGATCTCTCGTAGAATGGTTATAACCAAAATTTTAAGCCTTCGAGCCCTCGAGATTTTTACCTGCGAGCCTGCGCAGGCATCCGCTGGATGTCGGGTTGGGATTTTTTTCCACGATTTTCAACACCTTTTACTCCTTTTTCAACTAGGATTTTCCAAAATCTATATATACAACATATGAGGCACGAAGTCCAGACCTTTGCCCCACCTAAGAACATAATAATTTTGGGATTTCAACGTCAAATTCTTAAAAAATTGGAGCAAAGTAAGAGGCGAGATTGGAAGAACACATGAACTTAGAAATGGTGCCGCTTCAAGGAAAGTTTGGAGTTACTTTCTGAAAAAGTTTACGAATCAGATGAGCGCAAGGCCATTAACGTGCTAAAGCTAAAACTTGTGTTGAACAAAAGACCTGAGTGTTGTGCGTGTGAAGTTTCCGATATTGTCACATGGAATAATGGGTTCAAAGCTATGACTACCCAGGATTTCGATAATACTTCGTGATGTTTACACTAAGGTAAGGTTCAAATCGAAAGATACATTATTTTATGCATAACACCATTATAAAATGAGTTAATGAAGATATTTGAACAATTGGACATTTAGAAATTTATTATTTCCAAATGGTCATTCAAATATATATTAAATGAGTAAATTAAATTATGAGATGAAAAAGTGCAAAAAAAAGGGTCAAAAGAGTAAAATTCGGAGTGAAAGAACCAAATTGGATGAACGGGATGGACCGAACCAATCAAACTGGACCGACCAGAAAATTGAACCAAGTGATTGCTTGGTTCAACATCTGGCGATAGCATGGTATAAAAGGATTTGAATCTGTTAAAGGAAATGAACGTTATGCAATCACTTGGTCTTATAACCATGCAATCGCATGGTGAAAAAATTTGACAGTTGGCAATATATTTTCATATTTTTGCAAAGCACCTTTTCATCAACCATTTCAAATCCTTTGTCAAAAGTGGTGTTACTTATGAAATGGTGTGTTGGAACTCTATAAATAAAGATAGAATTCATGATGAAAAAAAAAAGAGAGAACATCCATAAATTTTTAGAGATCATTTTCATCAAAATTTATATTCATTTTTCAATTGTTCTTTGTTCATCTTGCATGTGTTCATTGTATTTAAAAATACTTGGTTTGTAGGCTTGATTAATCCGTTAAAGAATTTGCTATCTAACCCTTTAGCATCTCGATCGTGAGTGGGCAAATGTACTTTTAGGACAACGTTTAATCACGTGTTCAAACCTTTCATTTGATTCCATTATTCGGTGTTCTTACAATCATTTCCAAGTTTTCAAGTGGATGTTTGATAAGTGTATTTTATACACTTATTTATCTATCAAAATTAGGATATTATTTTGTTTTTCTTGATTAAATTCTACTTAATTTTTATTATTTGTCATTATTTTAGGTATTATCTCAAAATCAAGAAAACTGAGAAATTTGAGCAAAAACTCAATTTTGGATATAATTGGAGATAAAACGAAGTCAAGGACCAACTTTAATTATTTGAAAAAATTGAGGCTCAAGAATAAAACCTATCAAAGTTTAATTATTTGACAATTCGGACTCGAAAGTCCACTCTATTACTTGTTGACGATATCGTGCACTTGTGATTTTCACACAACAATGTTTCAAAGTGATTTGGTTCGTGATTTTTCAAGTAAAACTTAATGACTTCGTCTGACGAGATTCGAAGCGCGGAAGAAACGCCGGAAAGTTCCAAACTCAGGTTGTGGTTGGACGGATGAATCATGACCCGATATTCACGACGCGATGGCTCGACGATGCGGAATAAAGAACCACGACTTTCGAAACACCACAAGGATTTGCCCAATCTCCTTGATAAGTCTCTGATTTGAACGCCACAAATATTCTCGCGAATATTTGATAAATTCGAGATTAACGCCACAAGATAATCAATCTTGATAAGTTTGGGTTTGTAATGTGAATCCACACATTAAACAATTGAAAAATATTCAATCTCTGTTTTATTTAATCATCAAAGTCTTAATTTACAATGAATCAAAAAGCGTATAAATAAGCAAGAAAACCTAGCATCTAATTACTCAAAATAGAATTCTAATTATGCTAAAATTCTAAACTAGGAAAATAACCAAAAATAATAAAAGGAAATAAATTAATTGAAAATTTCCGGAAAATCTGGCCAGCTTGTTTATGGCCGTGAATAATCATTTTACGGCCGTAATCACCTTTCTGATCAAAACTGTACCTCCAGTCTTACGGCCGTGAGTAATTTCTTACGGCTGTGAAAATGGCCCTGTTTGAATGTTACGGCCGTGATCCTTGACATTACGGTCGTAATGTCAAAACTGATCCTGTTTTTCTTTGTTTGGCTTGAATATTTGAATTTTCCCGTCAAGCCTGCTATGACTCCGATTGTCGAGGGTCCGGATCACATCATACCCTCCTTCTTTAGGATGATTCGTCCCGAATCATAGCTTTGTTCATGAATGCAACTGCTCCCCCTGGATCAAACGGAAAATTATTGCTTCCATGCCAGTGGGATGCCCAATAGTATTTTGTAACTTGGGTTACATGAATGGATTGAAGCTCAAGCTTGAATTGCCATGATTGGTGTGACTCAAGCTCCCAAGTGTAAGAAATCTGCAAGAAAGATTTAAATAGAATGGGGAGGGACATGTTAGCTTCATGGGGTACAAGGTATGGATCCTTGTATTCATGACAAACCACCACCAACTCCACTTCTTGAACCATGAGGCTCTTCTCTTCGCCTCTTTCCTCCTTTGCAATTTCTTGTTCGATTTTTTTATCTTCAAACTCAACCACATCTCCGACCTCCACATTTGAATCACCATGTTCATGTACTATCTCATCACTACCAAAATGTGGATCTTCCAATTCAAAGCTCAAAATTTGAACTTCTACCCCAACTTCTAATTCCTCATCATATTTTGGAGTTTGTTCACACAACTCCACGTTTTCAACTCCTACCACCAAGTTCGGGGTCTCTTCAACTAATTCATGCCTTAAGCCTCCCTCCTTCTTTTCAACTTTCATATCCCGAGGCTCAACATGATTTTCACTCTCTTCTAACCACCTAATTACCGCCTTTCGTTTCTCCTCCTTTTTTCGCAATTTAGCCAAATATTTTTTTTCTGCCTCCCGTTTACACCTCAATTTTTCCTCATAAATTTCTTTTTGAAATTTCAAAATTGCTTTTGGATCAATCTCAGCTCCTCTCTTAACCCCGATTCCATCCCTAGGTTTATGATCACGCCTATAATCACTACGATTTGCTTGAGAACGCCCCTTTTTCAATTTCCCTTCCCTTTCATCTAGTTTATCCAACCTCATCAAAGCTTCATTCAGAAATCTCCACATACGATCTTTGACGTTTTCATGGGAATTGGACATTGTAAAATTTATGTGGAAGGACACAGAAAAAGAATAATGAAAACAAAGGATCAAGAAATTCAAGAAAGTGGTTCTTGAATGGACTCTTTTTTTTTTTTTTTTTTAATTTTAGGATGAATTTTCGGAATAAATAAAATAATAAAAAAAATAATTTTTTTTTTTTTTTATAAATCCGAAAATTCGACAACAAACACAACAAAACAAACGGAACTTAATTCGGATAAGAATTAAGCAAAACAAACACTTTTTAATTTTGTTGGATTTTTATATGGATCAAACAAAGAAAAAATTTACTGGCACGAAGAACAAGAAAAGAAAGACTCAACAACAAGATATGGATGATTTTTATGGGACTCGATGATAGACATAAAAATCAAACTGGATAGAAAAACCTGAATTCAGAGTCCAGCTCTGATACCAAATGACGAGATTCGAAGCGCGGAAGAAACGCCGGAAAGTTCCAAACTCAGGTTGTGGTTGGACGGATGAATCATGACCCGATATTCACGACGCGATGGCTCGACGGTGCGGAATAAAGAACCACGACTTTCGAAACACCACAAAGATTTGCCCAATCTCCTTGATAAGTCTCTGATTTGAACGCCACAAATATTCTCGCGAATATTTGATAAATTCGAGATTAACGCCACAAGATAATCAATCTTGATAAGTTTGGATTTGTAATGTGAATCCACACATTAAACAATTGAAAAATATTCAATCTCTGTTTTATTTAATCATCAAAGTCTTAATTTACAATGAATCAAAAAGCGTATAAATAAGCAAGAAAACCTAGCATCTAATTACTCAAAATAGAATTCTAACTATGCTAAAATTCTAAACTAGGAAAATAACCAAAAATAATAAAAGGAAATAAATTAATTGAAAATTTCCGGAAAATCTGGCCTGCTTGTTTACGGCCGTGAATAATCATTTTACGGCCGTAATCACCTTTCTGATCAAAACTGTACCTCCAGTCTTAGGGCCGTGAGTAATTTCTTACGGCCGTGAAAATGGCCCTGTTTGAATGTTACGGCCGTGATCCTTGACATCACGGCCGTAATGTCAAAACTGATCTTGTTTTTCTTTGTTTGGCTTGAATATTTGAATTTTCCCGTCAAGCCTGCTATAACTCCGATTTTCGAGGGTCCGGATCACATCATCGTCTCCAACCTCTCGAAGTAAGTTAATTTTCTAACAAAATAGGCAGAGAATGACAGGAAAAATGGTACTGAAACGTGTATTTTTTTGGAACATTTATTGATAGCAGGCTTAGCAGCCACATATACTAGCTAACCTTCCACATTTAAACCGTGGCAATGCCCCTCTAACCAAGGAAATGCATTTGCACTTTATAAATGGAGATATTCAATGCCCTCAGATTATGAAAGTTAATAAGCCTTCTTTTCCCTTACATTCTCTAAATAAAAAAATTGGCTTTTCCATGACATTTTCTTCCACCTTTGCTTTTGCTGTGAGGCGGTGTAAGCTTGAACCGGTGGTGTCAACAAAGCCTAGTGATGAGTATAAATTTTATTCACACCCGAGCATTTACAAAAGCCTCAAGCCCGAGCTCTTTGACAAAATATAGTCTCCTAATCAAATGTATAACCCCGAGGACCACCATGAACCCGAGGAGGACCTCAACCCCGACCACATGAATATCACCTTATAATATATTTTCTATCCCCCGAGGAAGACCTCGACCTCGACCACCATAAATCCGAGGATGACCTCGAGCCCGAACACATGAATATTATCCCATATTACATATTTATACCCCCGAGGAGGACTTCAACCCCGACAATCATTTATACCTCGAGCATATCCTTTGTCCTCATCCCCGAGTACTTGAATATTTAGCCGGTCATATCTTGGTACCCCCGAGTAACATATGAACCTCGAGGCCGAGCACTTAAATATTACACCATACACCATATTGAGAACTCCGAGGACATGAACAACCCCGAGGATAGAATACCCCGAGTACATATATCTCACCAAAAAGGTGCATGATGTGCTCGGGACACATCATGCTCGGGTCACGTCTCTCATTGATCGGGCATGACTTGATCTAACACGTGGAGTCTACAACCTTCTAATTCCAATAGAACTCATCTTCCAACAAAATCCTATTTGGGTTTTACAACCTCATTCCTAAGAAATAGGAGGATGATTCCTAACAGGACTCATGAAATGCAGGTATTTCAATCCTATCATAATTCGTCCATATATCTCTATAAATACATGGCACTCAATCATAATTCAGGTACACAATTATCTCTACAATTTATAGCATCTTGCATAAATTTTCTCCTTCCTCCTTACTGACTTAAGCATCGGAGGGGCGACGAGGACACACCTCCTCGCCTTTATAGCAGGTATTCGGAGATCCAGTTCGTGCTAGTTTATTGCTCAAGCTCGGAATATTCCAGGTGCGATTTTTAGCATCATCACCTAGCTAAGCTCGAACTTTTTTCTAAACGAGAATGAAATTTTTTGAGCCGAGTCGAGCATAGAGTCGCGAACTTTTAAATTTTATTTTATTTTTATAACAAAAATCAATAAATTTGTTAGCGAAAATGTATATATAAAACAAGTCGAACTCGCGACCGAATTTCAGGGCTCAAGCTCTATTCAAACTTTTTGGGCGAGCTTTTTAAGCTCCAGTCGAGCTGAGGCAAAGCCCGTCCAAAGAGCTTTGCTCGAGCTTCAGCTCAAAATCTTGAGCCACTAGCTGAGCTGAGCTCGGACTTTTTTCGAACCGAGACCGAGCAGCTCGAGTCGACGAGCTATTTTGTCATTCCTAGATCTTTCTTTGGAAGTTGACACAAAAATGACAGCGGGAATCTCCTGTAAAAACGCCTTGCACATGCCAAGTTTAAAATAAAAATTTATAGTAGTATAATTTTTAACAAATTTGAACTTAAAAAAAAATGGAAAATCGGTTGAACCTTGGTTTTATACATGTTACTAAGTTTTGGCAATTCTTGATCTATTTTTTCAAAGGCTAATTTTCTTTGCGAATTGAACCGATTTTTTTAAACATTGGTTTACGCAAGACTTGAAGTACTAATACTACACAAAGTAAATTTTAGTGTCAAAAGAAATTAACTTAAAAATGTACTTAAGAAAAGTTGAACTAGTATCTAGATATGATGAGCTCGAATTCCCTATCTCGCAAATATATTGTTTAATGCAATTTTTGTGTTAAACTTTAAAGGATTTTACGGAGGGATGGCTCGATATTAAGCAGATATTTGATTTAGTTAAAAATTAAAATGTTAGTAAATTTTCATAAAAGTTAATTAAATCTATAGTTGGGAAATTGATACTAGTTGTGGATCTAATAAAATGTTTAATTAAAAAGATTTTTGAAAAAAACTAATTAATTTTAGAAGAATGGTAAAACTTTTTCATGAGTTGGATGCCCACGGAGAGGGCAGCACTAGTTAACCATTTTATAGGTGCTAGCACGTGCGTTGCATGTAACTTTGTAATGATATTATGAAATATATATATTAATGTCTTGAATTGAATATCTTCTTAATACACATAAACTACTTTTCATATATTTTTTCTAAAAACTGTATAAATTAAAAGCTCGTATTTACATGTCGATTATCTATTAAATTAATATCGAGTCAATACTTTCGTCAAAACAACGACTGAAAATGAGACCAAACTTACTAACTAATTGAAGTTGATTGACTTAATTTCACTGAATTGAAGATGATTTTGTTTAAAACTCGGGTTTGTATTAAGGTAAAACAAGATATATGTCACGTACAGAGTTTTCACATATTTATTTTTCAAAACTATTGTCAATTAAACAATATTTTTTATGTATTACTTCATCAAATACTTGTTGCTTGCAATTTTATAAATAATTGAAGTCAATACTTAAATCCAAAAAAAAACTCTGAAAAAGTAATGAATCACTCAAAAGCATGTATGTCAACTCTCTTAACTGCTAAAGCAATAAGTTATGTATACTAATAGAAAAAATAATATGAATCTCAATATCTCTTAAAAATCACTAAACATGAATATATAAATAGTGACATTTTACCTTAAAATATAGACGAATTTGGAAGAAGTTAGTAATAAATAAAAAAATGATATCACATTTATATGACATATTGGTAAAATATTTGGTGGTCAATATTTATTAGTAACGTCATTTTCTTTACAAAACATGACCATTACATGCGTAAATAAATGTGATTTTTTTTTAATTATAAAATGTTATAATCAAAATAAAATTAATTTAAGAAAAAATAAGAAATTATGAATTATTTTCGAGTATTATGATCCAAAATATTTTTTCATTCAATTATTTTAGAAGTAGTATAGATATAAATATAGATCAAAGAAATTTGGAGACAACAACCATCATCATTAAATTATAAAATTTATTTTTAATTATAAAATGCTATAATTAAAATAAAATAAAATAAATTGAAGGATAAATAAGAAATTATAAATTATTTTCGAGAGTATTATGATTCAAAATATTTCTTCATTCAAGTTATTTTAATAGTATTAATATAAATATAGATCAATGAAATTTGAAAAGACAACGTCCATCATTAAATTAAAAAATATAATATTAATTATAATATATAATAATTAAAATAAAATTAATTGAAAAGACAAATAAGAAATTTTAAATTATTGTTGAGGGTATTATCGTCCAAAAAAATATCTCCCTTTAAGGTACCTTAAGAAGTAGTGTATATATAGATAAATTTCAACTTTAATGGTATTTGAGTATCCAACTTTAGTTTTTGCTCTTATTTCGTTACTGAAGTGAAGCATTAAATTAAAATCAAAATATCGTTAAATTTTGTGTCATGAATCTTATGAATCTCATAATGATAAACCTGGAAAATGACGGAAAATAGGAAAGTGACTAATTCGTGTACTTTTTAGAACATTTTACTGTTTATAAATAGCCCCATGAGTCCATGTTATCTATTTCTAAAATACTTAATCCATGTTCTCTTTGCTGTTTTGAGGTCGTTTTCTGTTTTTATTTTCGAAAACGTTAAAAACGCGTTCTCTTTACCATTTTTGAAAACGCATTTTGGAAAAAAAAAAAAAATTTGTACACAAAACGGAAAACGCCCGAAACATCGTTTTGGGCGTTTTGTGTGTATTTCGACAAAAAATGTCCAAAACGAGGAAAACGCGTTTTGGGAAATTTTTTTTTTTTTTTTTTTTTTTTTTTTAGAATTATCTTAACTTAGAACTAAACTTAATATAAAGTTTTTTTTTTTTATTATTATTATTTTTTTTAGAATTATCCTAGCTTGGAACTAAGCTTAAATAAAGAATTTTTTTTTTTTTTTTTTTTTTTGAGAATTATCCTAATTTGGAACTTAGTTTAAATAAAGTTTTATTGAATTCAATATCAACATTACAAAAAAAATTAAATGAGAATTCTTATTTTTATATTTCAAAAAATGCAATGATAAATGGACTCTGGTGGTTTTGAAAGAACTTGCATTTTCTGGATTTTAATAGAAGTAGAACTTTCTCAAGTCCCGAACCTGACCAAGCTGTGTTAATATAGACTCTTAATGCTCACATTAGTGTATTGCATGTAACCATAATTTTAGTGTATTGTGAAAGGAAATTTGAGTTGGAGTTAGTAGTATTCTGCAAGCAAATTAATTAAAAATAGTTTAAATACTATTTTGCAAAATTTCAAACAGAACGTGTTTTCCAGTTTTTCATTTTCAAAAACAGTTTTAAGAAATGACAAACCAAACGCGTTTTCAGCAAATTTGAAAACAAAAATGAAAACACAAAATACAAAACATTTTCGAAAATGAAAATACAAAATAAAATACAAACAGAACGCCACCTTAGATTGTAGCCGGCCAACACGTTTCTTACGTTTTCATTTTTTAGATCGCTTAGTGCCAATTTGTTTTTGATTAAAAATCAAAGTTTTATCAAAGTCAAAGTCAACAATTAATTATAATCACATATTTCATAAATTCCACAATTTTTTAACAACACATCTCCTCTACTTTTATCAATATCTGCTAAAAATCTTAATTTTAATCTCTATGAAACAGGGGATCAATAGCCTCACAAGGCATCCTCATATATTAACTTCCACATTTAAACCGTGACAATGCCTCTCTACCAAAGGAAATGTATTTTGACACTATAAATTGATATTCAACGCCCTCAAATTATCAAAGCTAATAAGGCTTCTTTTTTTTTCCCTTGCATTCTCTAAATAAATATTAGGATTTGCCATGGCATTTTCTTCCACCTTCTCTTTTTCAGTTAAACGGTGTAAGCCTGAACTAGTGGTGCCAACAATGCCTACACCACGTGAAATAAAGAAGCTCTCAGATATAGATGATCAAGAAGGTTTTCGGTTTCATGTTCCGATTCTATATTTCTATAAAAACAATCCTTCAATGAAAGGGAAAGATCCAGTTGATGCCATTCGAGAAGGACTTGCTAAAACACTAGTTTATTACTATCCATTTGCTGGGAGGATTATAGAAGGAGACAATAGAAAACTTATGGTCGATTGCAATGGTGAAGGAGTTTTGTTCGTAGAGGCTGGTGCAAGTATCATGCTTGAGCAGCTTGGGGACAACATATTACCGCCGTGTCCGTTTATGGAAGAGTTTCTGCACGATGTACCTGGTTCTGGTGGGATCATTGGCTGCCCTCTTCTGTTGATTCAAGTAAGAACCTATTCATCTAGAAGTTCTTGATATTCAGTCACAAATTTTCCCTTTGATTTCAAAATTTGATCTTATTGTTTAAATTGAAAAAGTAATCCCCGAAATTTAATTACGGTTACAATTGATTTCAAAACTTCCAAAGTAATTTCAGTTGAGTTTAGTTTTACAGGTTAACATCGAGACACGTTGGGAAATATACCCCACATAAAAAAAGAAAAAGAAAAAAAGGAACTCATTTTTTACCATATTCATTTTCAATCACATTCTTAAAAAATCTTACTATTTAACCACAAATTCTTCATAAAATCACTATTACAAAATTCATTTACTCCAAAAAAAAAAAATACTCATCTAAGTGCGTGTTTGATTGGGAGGGTGGAAAAAAAATATTTTTCAAGGAATTGATTTGCAAAGAAATTATTTTCGTAGAAATTATCAATTAAAAGTGTTTGATTGATTTAATTTTTTAGAAGAAAAAAATGGAAAAGTTTTCAATAATTTTTCAAATTTTATTGTTAGATTGACATTATTTTTCATAACAAATAAAGTAAAATTTTGCTATTTTAACAAAAATATTCTTTTTTAACACATTTATATTTGATAATAATAATAATGTTATTTTTGGAAAAAATAAATTAATTAACAACAACAAAATTGATCAAACGTGACGCAAAACCATTTCCATCTAATATGGAAAACAATTTCTTACCAAAAGCTAAATAAAACAATTTCAACCAAAAGCTGGAAAATATGCGAGTGAAGGTGGGGGGAGGAAAATATTTTTCACGAAAAATATTTGCAATCAAACGGAGGAAAGTTGGGAAAAAATTTCTTTTTCCTTGGAAATTTTCGATCAATCAAACAGGCCCTAAGGTAAATGACAAACCCGGATTCCATTAATTTGATTTTGAACGTTTCTCCAAATCAATTTTTAACAACATATTTACATCGAAGATATCACATTGTTTGTTTATAAACTAAAAACTTTTATCAATCAATGGCTTTATTTATTACTACAAATCTATATGATAAATAATTTTACCCTTAAAAGTTCATATTAGACTAATACATATAAAAAAAAATTAGTACAATTTATTTATTTATTTTTACCTAATAAACTTAATCGGGTATTGGGGCAGCCAAATTTGCCCCCTTCCCTCCACTTGAAAGGAGTTTTTAGCACTGAAGTATCGAGACTAAGTACTATATATGGGTCAATGGGAACCATCCCCTTACAATAGAAGAATCAAGTAATTGATTTTTGGATTCCCTATTGCAAAGGGAAGTTCCCCATTGACCCGAAGTATCAAGATGATACATATCTCAGTAACTCAGAAATAGGAGTGAACACGATTTCATTTGAACTGTTGCAGAAAAGTCTCAAACCAAACTGTTTAAAACGATTTAAAATTTTTTCAAAACAAATAAAACCATTTCAATTTCAAAATCAAACTAAATCATTTTTTTTGCATTTTGGTGTGGTTTGAAACCACGATTTTTCAACAAATAATTTAGTAGATTTCAAATGAGCTCAAATATACATATTACTTCTACCATTTCAAGTTAAAATGTGCACTTTATATTTTATAGTGATATTATTTTGTGATTGAGTGTCTTTTGTATTGTTGCAAAATTAAAGATGTTAACTGTAGTGCAAGAGATTGAAGCAAGTGCTCACTGCTTAGAAACAAGATTTGAAATTTAGAGATGATTAAAAATATTTGGATAATTGAGGATTTCGATTGAGTAATTTAGTAATTTGCTTTATTGGATAATAACATTGGTGGGGTTGGAATTGAAACGGGCGAGAATAAAGAAGTGTGCTGCATTTATTTTGAGATTGGACATCTACCTTTATTTTTTATATATTTTTTTAAAGCTGACGGTTGGTGGTTTGAAATCGCGGTTTTGATAATTGAAATATAAATTAAGGCGTTTAAAGTTGTTTGCATTTTTTTCAAATCAAACTATTTGTTGCCGTTTGATTTAATTTGACGGTTTGAGGTTTATTTGTTCATCCTCACCCGAAAGTACTAGAAATATTTTCATCCGTCCGTGGGCATACTATCTAACTGGTATGTGAATATATTACCTATTCACGTACGTACTGAATCCATTTTTTTCATCAAACACCTAGCTTGTATATTTTTCATAAAATAGGTAACAATATGATTTCAACTGAGAGAATTTGCTTGCTTTTAATGCCTTACAATAAACAATTGAAATTTATGTTTTAGAAACTTATGAGTGATGTTAAGTAACTTATAATACTCATTATTGAAATGAATTATTTATATTAATCCTAAATGTAGGTAACCCGATTCATCTGTGGTGGATTTGCTTTGGGAATCCGGTTGAACCACACTATGGCAGATGGTTATGGGATACTGCAATTTCTAACTGCTATTTCTGAACTAGTGAAAGGTGCATCTGCACCTTCTATTCCACCTGTATGGAAAAGAGAACAGTATTTGAATGCAAGATCTCCCCCAAGAATTACATGCATACACAATGAATATGAACAAGTACAACAATCCACGGACATTATGGATTCAGACAAGCTAATTAGGACGGCCATTTTCTTTAGTCCTAAGGATATACAAGCACTTTACAATCATCTATCCTTGTCGGGAAGTTTTCGTCAGTGTTCAAGATTCGATTTGATAATAGCGTGCTTATGGAAATGTCGTACAAATGCCCTAAATCCATCTAATCCGGACGAGACTGTTCGTCTTTCAGTCATTACCAATGCGCGTGGCAAGCCTGGCCTGAATATACCTACTGGATACTATGGCAATGCTTTCATTTATCCAGCAGTAGTGTCCACTGTCAAGATTTTATGCACTGCTCCATTATCATATGTAGTTCATTTAATTCAAAAGGCAAAGGCTCAGGTGAGTGAAGAGTACATTAAATCTGTGGCAGATCTTATGGTGATCAAGAAACGACCCAAGTACGCAACAGGTTGGAACTTTATTGTTTCAGACATAACCCGTCTAGGTTTTGAAAAGATTGATTTTGGATGGGGCAATGCAGTTTATGGTGGAGTTCCCGCAGCCACTTCAAATATTAGTTTTTGTACAAATTTCAAAAATAGTGTGGGAGAAGATGGAGTTGTGGTCACCATATGCTTGCCACCATTGGCTGTGGAAAAATTCAAATATGAGCTAAAAATGATGACTTGTGAACCACACTGTAGAATGTAATTTTCATTAGAAGTTTGAAATATATTATTCACATATTTAAAAATAAATAACCTTGTTAAGGAGAACGAGTTCACTAATTTAGTTATGTTTGTTGTGATGTTCAAGTCAGAATTAAATAATTTAGTAATTTTTTTTTTTTTTTTTTGAATAATATTTTTGTCAAGGAGATCGAGTTCAGTAATTTGGTTATGCTTGTTGTGATGTTCAAGTCAGAATTGAATAATTTAGTAATTTTTTTTTGTTTATACAATTCAATGTTAAATTCGAATTTCCAAAAGTGAAAAGTTTCTTCTTATTTTCCTTGAAAAATACTACAACATGTGGTCCTACTTATACACACCAAGATGATATGGGAACCAACAAAACATTTATTGATTACATGTGAGAATTCTCTTTTTCATTGTTCTTAATTGAACTTTCATAGAATTTATTGAGAATTCAACATAGAACTTATCAAAGAATCGGCACTCTTTTTGGTGTTCGACAATCTTAGTTCTTGTCTTCACATCACAATGGGTTTAAGATTTCTGTATCTTATATTCTTAGGTCGTTAGGCTTGATTTAAGATCATATCATCTTTCCAATCTGAAATTAGAACTTTCCAAGCGTTTATTCATAATTTTTGCACGTTCTTCGTGATTTCCACAAGAAATCACATCATTTAGTATCAAGATTCATTAATGTCACTTTGACCACCCAATTTGATTTTTTTAACCATGGTCACTCAACTTTAAATGACATTATATCAATGATCACTTTACTTTATAATTTATATCAAGTTGGGTGGTCATTATAAAATAAAGTTAAATTGAGTGGCCAAAGTGACACTACGGTCTACGTATGAAAAGGATGAAGCCTTCATCTTTAATTCACCTCTTAAACTGATAACTTATTTTAAGTTATATTTATTGGCATTTTCTATTATCCTAAAGTTTAGTAATTTATTAAATTAAATTAAATTACTAAATATTTTCGATTTAGTAATTTATTAAGTTTAATTAAACTACTAGAATACTTTACTTGGACTTGAATTTTTATTTATCTCTTATTCTTATGATATTGATTATATACTTGGAAATAAATTATAAATTTTCTATATTTATCACTTATTATTTGTGATAAGATTTTATGCTTGAAATAATGTTTTAGAATCCAAGTTTGTTCTATCACTTTGTTGGTGAGTGATTCAATTTAGGTAAGATTGTTAATTAAATTATTATCTCATTTTGTCTCTATTGATTTGTAATTATCTTTGATAATGTAGGAAATAGAGATTTTGCACAACTAGAACTCTTGGTGTGCAAAAAATTCAGGTGTGCATAAATAGTATCAGATGGGACGTTTTTCCCCTAAGCTTTGGAAGCCAAAAAATTGTGAAAGAGCAATAATAATACACGGCTTTCTTTTTGGCGACTTCTCTATTGTATGAACATAATAAAAATTTAGCGTTTATACATTCATGCAAAAGCTAATCTTCAAAAGACATATCTAAAAGGATCTTTGGGAGGAGTCACAATCACTTGAGTAAGAGAAGACCTTCATGCAACAAAGATCAAATAGGAGTTTGGATCAAAATTGAACTAGAGTTCAGATTTGCTAAAGTCGTGTGCTGTGTCAAGGGAAGCTACTGAAGAGTGGTGGAACGTCAACTCACATTACACATCATCAAAGAATTAGAGAGTGGATTATTTAATTCCATGGGTGTTTGATAAATTTAAGCGTAAGTTTGTCTTGTAATTTCAATGAACTGTGTAATATCATTTTCTTACTAGTGATTGATTTTTGCCCGAGGCAGCGGGCACGTGGCTTTCCCTGAAAGGATTTTCCCCACGTTAAAGTCAAATATCATGTTTTGATTGCTTTACAATTCTTCATCGCTTTACATTTCTATTCACGATTTATTATCCAGATGAATATGTGATAACTAGATTCATCTAATTCCGAGCTGAACAAGACTTCACATGTTTGTGTTTATACTTTACTGTTTAGACAAATCTGTAATAGTGAGATTCATCTAATTAATAACAAAATAGAAAAAAATTAAAGGTTAATCCATCTGGTTGTATTTTTTTATCTAAATTAGACAACAATAAACTTTCATAAACAATTGGAGAAACATGATGAAGGAGGTTCAGATTTTATATTACAGGTGAACTTTACCCTTTCAATAAGTTTTACATGCTACTCCAAGTAAAATCACTGTCATCAAGAGGCAGCTATAAGAAAAGCTACTGGTATTTCCTTGCGTGGAATTTTGAGCAGACAAACTGTGACAAGCCTCTCGATCGATGTACCATACTCAACTTCGACTTAATGTTGCAGTCATTGAACTACTTATCTTAGCCTCCATTCGGAAACTATTATAACAGGTAATAATTGGTATTATTTGTGTTTTCTAAGTAGAATTTGTGATTAAAAATTGGAGAGAAAATATGTATTATTAAAACGTTGTGTTGAAAATTGTGTTTATTATAACACCTCATTGCCGAACACACACTTTCAGTTTCAGCAAATTGAGTTTCGATATCAGAGGCATCAGTATCATGGGACAAGCATGATTTTCCCATATCCGAGAGAGAATGTTGAAAGACAAGTTAGCTAGAGTTCGAGAGTAGGCTTCCAGAATCGAATGCACGACATCCTTCATATATACATGAAAAATCAATGATGAAATCTTTTACACACCGTTCGTTTACTCAATGATTACAATTTATAAAAAAATTTATAAACAACACAATTTTTCAAATTATTTTTTGACCAAACACATTTTCTCTCTCCAATTTTTAACCACACATCTGACCTAAAAAAAAATAAAAATTGACAACTATGCCGCCAAATGGTCCTTTAGATTTAGCTAATATTAAGCAGAAATTGATATTACCAACCAACTCCTCATCCCAATCATTCCCTTGGGAAGAAAGATGGAAAAGGGATTGTTGGTTGAACCAAATGGACATGAATCACACATAGGAGAACCAAACCAATGTAAATCTATGTATATGTATGTGTTCTTTATTTTCCGGTTTCCTGTAACATTGCTCTTGTAGTTGGGATTAAGGCTTAATCCAAACACTTATTTGGCTTGTCAAGATTGATGCCAAACAACACAGAATAGTAACAAACAACTCACCTTTCCGTATTGAACTTTCGTAACATCGAGGAAGCTCTGTGGAACATTGGGATACTTGGTCTTTAACAGCTGCAGAAGTATTTTTGCTCGATTCACCAACAATTCTACCTTATCTTGCTCCAATATTGGATCTTTCACGAAAGACCAAGATGTTCCAATTGGAGATTTGCCACTTTCTTGCTTCGTGATTTTTTCTTTCCACGCAAGCATTGCAGTTTCCAATCTATTAATGACTTCAAGAGCTTCATGTTCAGATTTCAGATTAAGGCAATTCATCATTCCCTCGACCGAAATTGACTATGCACTCAATATTTTGTAGAGTTCCACACCAACGCATGCCTTTCCAAACTGAAAGGAGGGCGATCACAATACTAAGCAGCATAGAAACGGAAACAGAAACGAGAAACGTCATTTTTGAAAAATGTAGGAAACGAAACGTTGTGGAAATGCTATATTAAAGTTGATTAAATATTTATTTAAATACAATATTTAATTTAAAAAATTATTTAATATAATTTTAATTAAAAAAAAAATACTTCAATGAAATATAATAATAAAAATACAACAATCAAATTTACTCAAATACATCATCAGTATCGATATCTATAACATTATCACTGCAATCAATGTCTATATCACTATCAACATGATCATCGAATAACATGGTTTCCATCTCTGGTTATCTAAAAAAAGATTTGCGATATCAAGTATTTCAATATCATTAAAAGAGTCAAACTGATCTCCCGCTATGTCCTACATTTTAGTTTCCTTCACATAATATTGTGGGCTTCTTCTTGATAAAAGATGTAGGTTACTGTGAACAAAAATTAAATATTCAGCACATTCTGGTGTTAATTTATTTCTCTTCATTGAATAAATAAAAGAATATGTACTCCAATTCCTTTAAGAACATGATGAAGAACTAGGTTGTCCTAATGAAGTCAGTTACTTCCGGTGAAATATGTAATCTTTTGACGTAAAAGTTTCCTAAAAGTTTCCAAAATGTTTCCTAGAAGTTTTCAAAAGTTTTCATAGAGTTTCCAAAATTAATTAAAAAATAGGCGGCTCTTTTCCGAGTTTTCATGAATTTTCAAGTTTCCGAAACGTTTCCGAGCAACAGCTTTGCAAACTTTTCAGCACATTTTGGTGTTAATTTGTTTCTCTTCATTGAATAAATAAAAGAATATGTACTCCAATTCCTTTAAGAACATGATGAAGAACTAGGTTGTCCTAATGAAGTCAGTTACTTCCGGTGAAATATGTAATCTTTTGATGTAAAAGTTTCCTAAAAGTTTCCAAAAGGTTTCCTAGAAGTTTTTGAAAGTTTTCATAGAGTTTCCAAAATTAATTAAAAAATAGGCAACTCTTTTCCGAGTTTCCGTGGAGTTTCCGTGAATTTTCAAGTTTCCGAAACATTTTCGAGCAACAGCTTTGCAAACTTTTCTTTCATTATTTCCACATCTAAATTCTGACACAATTTTTCATTTTTATAGTAGTGTTGTGGGCATATAGAAATTAAAGGAGTGGTGCTACTTGAATAACCCAAATGAACAACACTTTGAACAACTCACTCACATGGGTGGTGGGGGAGTCCCATTTGTCTGCGCCTCGATCGTCCTTTTTGGTTATCGTACAGTGAGAAGAGAATGATCCAAAAGCATTATTGCTGGATGAGCAGCTTGAGTCATCCTCATCCAAGGAATCAATTATATGTCCGTCTCCTCTACTAGTGCTACTAGCAACGTCAAAAGAGTGACTGTTGAGAATACAGCTCTCAATGCCATTATATGTCACTATTCTTGTAAGAGGCTGTTTGGTAATATGAAAAATTTTGATTTTTTTGATATTTTGATGGATGTGTGGTTTAAAAATATTTGAAAAGTAAAAAATTGTGGACTTGACTAAGAGTGGATGATGGAGATAGAGTTTGAAAAGTTGTGGTTAAATTTTTGACATTATCAAACAAGTTCTAAGTTTCAGTTTTAATTTTAATTTTTTTTTGTCATACAAAGTGAGAAAACTTTAATACATGAAAGAGGTATATTAATATTCAATTACAAGAACACTCTGGTGACAGGGCCTTTTGTGTATATATATATTTGTTTAAATTTTGATCCAATGTGTACTATCAAATTGGTTCAACACATGACATAACACCAACTGCTTAATAAATAAAAATAGGCCCGCAGGACATATATCTTCCAGTGACAAATAGGAGGGCAGGAAATTTGCTCAACGCAGTTGGGTGTAGGGTTCGAATCCTGAAATAAAGGATTTGTGCCATGTGACAAGCGAGAGTCACCACCATTCGTGGAAGTTACCAATGCCTCCACCATAGCTCTGGAAGGCATAACCTGCAATTTACCTCTCAAACGAACCAATGACCCAAGACAGAATCGGTTCGGGCTCTCAAGGTGTGGATTACACTTTCTTCTTTTTTTAATCAAATCAGAATTAAATAAAATGATTCACCTGATAAACCTTATCATAGAACCAATCAGAAATCTCCATATTGCACTAAAAAGCACAAAAACTGCAATCCAAAACAAATTCATAATAACTGGAAGATCACAAGAAACGGGGGGGGAAAATCTTTAATTTTCAAGAAGTAGGACCACGGACCATATCTTTCATTTTTATTAAAAAGAGTGAAATTTATTGAGAATATAACGACGAACAAAAAATGATTTGAAGGGTTGGATTAAATGATCGAAAACAACTGCATGAATCCAAAACATAACCGAAAAACAAAAGAACAAGAAAAAGATGGTAGAAAAAAAAGAAAATCCTATAACAAATGTTGATCCATATAAAAAACACAACTTTTTAATGTCAGAACAATGAAACGTCAAATGTCTCCATTAAGTTATTTCATTTTGTGAATGAAATGAAACTTATAATTAATTCTTTGTTTGGTAATTTGTTTATAAGCAATATGTTTCCCAAACCACTTTTTAATCATACACATTTTCCAGAAGTTCAAAATCATTTTTCAACCACATATTTTATCTTGAAAACATCACATTCTTTGTTTATAATCAATTTTTTTTTCTTTTTACCAACTAAGGCTAAGGCCATCTCCAACCGGTACCGTAAAATTGTAAAATCAAGGTATTTTCCGTTCTACTCTTTTCCAATTGGGACTCTATCTTGGACGGCATAACTACATTTTTGCAGTATATGAACAGTGACTGCAACCTGGGCTGAGATGGCTTCCTTCTCCCTTTTTTTTTTCTTTTCCTTCTTTTGACAAACGGCTTCTCTGGTTTGAGTTGAGAAGAAATCCCTTTTTTGAGAAGAAGATCCTTTTTTTTCCAATTTACCCTTGTCCTATTTCCCTTATTTACAATTTTGACCCAATTTTAACCAATTGATATGAAATTAATTATTTAGTTGGGTTGAATTAATATTTGTAGAAAAAATATATTAATTCTGAGAATTGAATTACGAAGCTAAATTTTTGATGTATTTTCTATTTTGTCGACAGTGTGAAGAAGTTCACATGTAGTAATAAAATATATGATAAAATAAATAATTCCAAAGAAATAATAATCAAAACTAAATTAAATAGAAAAATAAGAAATAGTGTTCATTTGGTGTGAAATTTGAAGTTTTGGGTTGGAGATGGGTTAATAGAATGGAGTAAGAAAAACTGTATTTTAGTATAAAGTTGACTGTATTTTAGAGTTATGGGTTGAAGATGACCTAAATTGTATTACTGTAAGGTCCATCTTTCCTGCCAATCGTATAATTATTAAGGGCCACTGAAATTTCAAGGGGCCTCCATTATTGAGTGGTATTGAATTGATACATGATCACCATCACTTCTATGTGATACGTGCCACATAACGAAAGACTTTTCCTCCAAAAAAAAAATAGGTGTAAGTTGTAACCAACACTTTGAGGGTCCGGCCCGATCATGCCCTGGACCATTGGTTCGAGAAGTAAATTGTAGGTTGTACCTCCCAGAGTCAGGATGGAAGGCATTGATAACTTCCACAAATGATGGTGACTCCCATTTATCATAGGGTACAAATCTATTATTTCAGAATTCGAACCCTACACTAAGACTTTTCCTTATATGCCATTTACAAAAGCAAGAAAGAATGGAGTAAAAATTTTGAATTGATGGGGCCATACCATTTGATTTGCAAGTCCAACAGGTAATTAAATGAAATGTCCCACCAAACTTAATGCTCAATGACTAAATAAGATCAATTAGTAACCCGTAACACGTGAACCGTTCTTGAGAATGTTTCGCAAAGATTTTTAAAGCTTATAAGCAAGTCAAACATCAATCTTAACCACACGTCTTAGGAATAGAGGTGTCAAGATGGATGGACAGGCTGACTAGACCCGTGAAAATTGACCCGGATCAACCCGAGATCGCGGGCCAACCCTGAACCGTGCGGACAATTCATGAGTCAAGAAGTTGTAAACCGCGAGTTTCGCGGGTTAAACATTCGCGGGCCGCGGTTAACCCACTGCCCCGTGAAAAAAATATATATATAAAAATAAAAAATTGTTTTTATTATATATGGTAACATTGAAAATCTTTATTCTTCTACAAACTCTAATACAACTTTTATATCAAAATCTTGTTTTTCTCCCTAATAGCTATAAAACGTAATGTTATTTGATAATAATAATTAGAAATGCATTTAATATTTAATTGTTATTTGTTTATGTTTTATTTAAATTTGCAAATTTAGAAGTAATTCATGTAACATAAAATATAAATTTAAATTCTATGTAAATATTTTTTGATATAAATATGAATTTATCATTTTAATCATTTTGTATTTAGAAAATTGACAAAAAAAATGCGATAAATATGAAAAAAATCTATGTTTTTATTTTTGGGGCCAAATCAGAACGAACTGCGACCCGCATGGGCTCGACCCGAATGGGTTAGCGGGCGGGACTGGGTTTTAGTTCAAAATTTTTTGGCTAACCCGTAACCGGCCCTGAACCCGCAGCAGGTGGGATTTTCTTCAAGCGGGCCGTTATCGGACTTTATGTTGGCGGATCGATCCGATCCAGACCACCCGAATTAACACCTCTACTTCAGAACAACAAGTTTCATCTACTTTTAAACCGTAAATTCTTTTGGACACGCTATTAATAGGCACTTAAAAGCTTAACTAAGTAGCAACTGGACTTGAACTTAAGATTGATACCATTTTAATCACAGATAGCATGTTTGGTCTGGTCTTGCTCTGATACCATCATCTAAAAACATTAAACCATTATAGAGAGGATGGATATATCCCGCTCATGATCATTTCTGCCTCCTAGAAACAAAAATTAATAATTACTATATCTTTATTCTTATAATTTTGATGGGCATTTTTAAGCACATTTCCTATGCCATAATCAAAGTGATTAAAAAAAAGGGAGTTTAGTTAAATAGGCTTGACAATTAATAACTTTAGTAATAGGGTAATTATATTGACACTACTAATTTTGTTAATTACACCATATTATATAGACACCACTAATTAAAACATAAATTTTATAAGTACACCTCATTCTTTTTACAAATATAACCTTTGTTAAATAAAATGAAAATAAAATATGGTAAACAATATACACCACCAATCCTTTTTAGGTTAACAATTAAAGCATGAAAATTAGCTAGAAAAACTAAGAAATACGATCAAAACATAAGATCTAATGAATATCAAAATATGACACTAAAAAATATAAGATCTAATCTTCTTTTATGATTTTCTTCTTGCAGATCTAACAAAAATACACAAACATAGATTATGTACACTCCAGATAATATTTAGAGTTGCTGTAAAATTTAATTTAGGATTTTTTTAATCAGATTTGTGGTGTCTTTTTATATACAAAATCTCTATCTATTACAAAGAAGATAGCATTTACCTGTGCAAAAGGTAATAAAATTTCTAGAAACCAAATCTCTATCTAACAATAAATATGGATTTGTATATGTTGACAATAGTGTATTATTGTTAATAAGAATAATAAATTCTATATATAAAAAAAAGAATAATGAATAGATAAGATAATTTGTTTCTTGGGAAAATATGTGGAAATTTTTGCAGACCTACACGTTTAGAGAGATGAAGATGGAAGATGATTGTGGTGTACCATAACCATCCTTTTGGGTAGAGAGATGAAGGTGGAAGAAGATGATTGTGGTGTACTAATTTCATTTTCATTATATTTGTTATTTTTGCAAAAGGAATGTAGTGTAATTATAAAATTCCCTTTTTAATAAAATTGGAGGGTTATTTTATAGGAGGGTTATTTAAGTCAATTTATTTGTGACCAATTTAGTAAATATGAAAAATGTGGTGTTATTAATAAAAGTTGTGGTGTCAATATAATTACCCTTAATAATATAGACTTCTCTATTGAAAAGTCAAAATTACCCTTAATGAATAAATTGCAAAGTATGTAATTTCTTTATTCTAGTTGAATTAATTCAGGACTAATTATTTAGACTTTTCTTAATTTTTTCAATTGTTCTAAGTGCTCTTTATATTTTGGTAATTTTTCAAAGGCTTTGGGATGATCTTGCTTAGTTATATATATCCTAATATTATTCCTTCCGAAACTTCTTCTTCTATATCTTTATGTTCGAGTGATATATTATAAACTATATTTATATTTTTTGACAGTTTCAACAGAGTTGAATCTTATATTATTTATGTAAGCTTAATCAATATCTTTATATATTTCTTCTAATTTGGACTGGGCAATAGAATATATGCCTTGATATTTTTCAGTAATAGTTAATAAAAACGAAATATCTTTATCATCCAAATACAGTTTATCACAATCACTAGAAGTGGATGCTTGTGAAGTGTTCATAAATTCAAACGATCAGGTTGATTAGGATTATGCTTAACTATTCTATTTTCTTGATCTAAGGTTCGTAAAACTAAACCTGGGAATCTAATTTTAGTATTTTCTTGTAACCAAATTAGATGTTGTTGTTGTTGTTCGGACTAATGATATCTGATGGTATTTAATATTTTTTTCCCACTTTTCTTTATTATTTTCTTGTTTTATTTCTCTGATAAGTTTTTCTATCTCTCTGAATCTTAAATCAAATGTATTATCTTTAACTATTCTAAGTCTCTCAATATCTTCTCTATCATCATTGTTTATAATTAAAAATAACAAACATGTGTAAGCATATGATTAAAAGCACGTAATCAAAGTATGTAAATGGCAGTAAGTAAGCTTACAGTAATCAAATGAAATAAGTAGGTTTTCCCTCCAGTGTCGTCCTATAGCTGCCTTGCATGTACTCAATCAATCCTTTGAATCAAATGAATATTAGATGTGTTTTAATAAATTGGGTCCACAACTGCTTCCCCAAAAAGTTTTTCAATCAATGTTGCATTTCTCACTCTAGAGAACTAGAAGTGTTTCCACAGACTCTGTGGTATTCAGAGTCTCTGTTTTCACCTCTATCACGACTCCTTTCAGGAAGACCTTACTTAGAACTTTTCCAAAACTACACGTTTTAAAAACAAGTTTTAAAACTGAAACAAAGTTCAAATATTATCCCAAAAAACCACAACACATCAAAAAGCTTACAGGATTTCTGCTGAGCAACAGATTCTTCAAAGAAGAAAACTCATTTTGGAAAATACCAATACTGCCGTGGGTCATGAGAAAATTAACGAAAACCTCTTTAAGAAAGATTTGATAAAAACTCAAACATCATTTCATTCATAAATTGACATTGTACATACTGCAAACTACATACAGACACCTTTGGTACTACCTTATGAAGCTTAGAACTCCATAAGTGATTACCTTATTACAAGCTTTGATATTTTTAGACTATCTACCAATATTTTTCTTGAATACAAGTTGTTAAGACCGCATTCTAATTACATGTGACGTGTCGCATATGGAACCTAATAACCACCTAAGTAGGGCCCCACCTACGTGGTCATTATTTGGCTGAGGCATTCCGAGGCACATTCCTCCTATGGCCGAACCATCTCCATAAGCAGCATCGTCCAAAGAAACCTCAAGGATCGGCAGCTAGGCTAGACGGAAATGTCACCAACTCAAAACCTGTAAGCAAACTGCAATTTGATGGGACAGCGCATTTACCATTGATATAGCCGCCATAACACTATAGTAGACTGTAATGATTATGACCAACTAAATGGTTAACTTGATCAACGGATGGGGAGAAGCCATGTGTAAAGGCCAAACACGTGTCATGATAATGGTAACTGAATGTAACTATAAATAGAACAGGTAAGTCTCCCAGCAAGGGGTTAGCATTTTCACTCTATTAACTGCATATTTTATTCTCACTCCCCTTTCTCTCTTTTACACACTTATGTTTCCCGCACTCAATTTATATTTGCTTGAAATGAGCACTGACTTTGGCATCGAAGTGTAAACCGGAGCCACCTCGACCCCCTTTGCAAATTGATTGTTTGTCACAGTGTGCAGGAGATCCGCGTGTTCAAGAGGGAGGAGCTGAGATGTGTTGGTTCAAGGTCCAACCGGATTTTGTGGTCAACATTTTGGTGCCGTTTGTGGAAAGCCATACTGCTAACCACGAAAACGCATGGTAGAAAGCCGCACAAAAGAGGAAACCCTGAAAAGGGGCGAGTAACCTCTTGCAAAAGAGCGGAGAACTACAAGAACTTTGAAACATAAGTTTATTAACCTTAAAAAAGGGGTGAAACTTTGAAACATAAGTTTATTAACCTTGAAAAAGGCGTGAAACTTTGAAACACAAGTTTAAAAACCTTGAAAAAGGCTCAAACCTTTGAGATAAAATTTCACCTATCTTTGAAAGAAAAGATAAAACCAAGAAATTGCTCTGAACATGAATGAAAGTGACGATGATATTAACCCTCGTAGGAGTAGAAATGACCAGCACAGCGAGGAAGAGACTCCCAGAGGCCTCACGAGAACACAGTGTTGACCTATGACTATTCACGTATATATTGTTTTAATTATAACAAACAAGATCTCATGTATTACTAATGATTTCAATTCTTGAGTTTTATCATATTTATGTCATTTGGATACTCCGAGATCAAAATCGTCATCCATTGAAGTACAAAGCAATCATTAAAGAGATTTGAAGTGAACAAGATCGTCGAAGACCAAAGATTAAAGCTTTAGAAGATTTATGTTGAAAAATTTCAACTCATTTGTAAAGGTATCGACTCATCAATTTTTAGCAAGTTTATAAAGCTCAAAAATATTTCTAAAAATCATTAATTGCATAAAAATGATTTTTCAAAACATAACATGAAATAGTTTTTGGAAAAATAAACTTTTTGATATAAAAATAAAAATTCAAATTTTTCCATTTTCGGTTGACCGAAACTATACATGATCGACCGAAACTCTGGTCGACCGAAACATCTCCTCAACCGAAAGTTTAACGGCTAATTTTTTAAACTTTCGGTCGACCGAAAGTATGAACCGGTCGACCGAAACTGTCTGAAGCTCAAATTCTTGATCTATAAATAGCCACTTCTCTTACATTCATTTTACCAACTACAAGAGCATTTAAGAGAGAAATTTATTGCGAAAATCATTGAGCTTACTTTGTTTTACATTCTATTTCATTTATTGCAAGGAATCTCTTGATTGTTCAAAACTATCTCATATTTTTTATCAAGAATTCCATCTTGTAGAAAACTCAATACTCTTACTTCATTATTGATCTTTGATTGAGTTCATATCACCAAACACTTATTGAAGTGTATATCTCTCTTCATACTTAACTAAGTATTATTTGGAAAGAGAGATCATTGGTTGAAAAACTTTGATTCAAGAAAAACTATCTCATATCATTATTCAAAGTTTTCATAAACGCTTGAGCTTTAAATAGTTGCTATCTATTGAAGTGTTGTCCTGAAACTCTCAAGATACTTGTATTGATCATATCATTTGTTAAGAGAGTTATTTCAATTGTAAATTCAATTCATTATATCTTGTGGTTTCGAGAGCCTTGTGAAAACTCGATTGTAAAGGATAGGTGCTCCTTGTTATAAAGTCACCTAAGGATTCGATACTCCTTTTTGTAAGTTATCAATATAGTGGATTTGGCCTTGCTCGTGACGGAGAGCTCGGTAACGGAGGACGTAGATCACATTGGTTGATTGAACCTCCCTAAATCGCGTGTGCAATCTCTTATCCCTTTTACTTACTTGCATTACACTTACTCTTTTCTATCAATTTATATTGTGCAACACTATATCTAAGTGCTATACTTGCTTTATCAATTAAGTTCATACATTTATAGCACACTACATTGATAGTTTAGCTACTTGTAATACTAAGTGCTCATACTTATACTCATTGGTTTTTAAGTTTAAGATTATTTATCGAAAAAGTTTTATAAACCAATTCACCCCCCTCTTGGTTAGTTTAGGGGAGAATGGAAGGTGGTCGAAGTGGGAAGCAGCCTATGGTTGAGGCTTACTGCGCCTACCACAGGTATTATGGCCACGCAACGGAAGATTGTAGGGAAATCCACATGTTAGAGGACCAAAAGGTGCACGGAAGAAGGGGAAGTGATTTCTCTCCTTACAAAGGAAAAACACAAAAACCAGGTAACCAAAAGTTTAACCGAGCTGACAGGCGAGCTCCATGGAAGAACCCAACCAAAGAAAGAATTGACAGTCGTCAAAGAGACAGGAGCAAAGGTCAGGATAACTCCTCAGCACATGCTAAAGATACGAGAGAGCCACCTATGCCTACAAATGATCCGTCGATTCGCGAAATCGACACAATATTGGGAGGCCCCCATCCAGGTAGAAGCACAAATAACTCCCAGAAAATGTATATCAGAGAGGCTAAGCAGCCCGCCAACGTGAATTATCACATCCATTCACATCCTGTTGGGATACCTCGGACACAATCTATCACATTCACCCAGGATGACGCTATTGGGGTGCATTTTCCGCATAATAACGCATTGGTTATCAGGGTGGTGGTAGCTCGGAATGGGTTGTCACGAATGATGGTGGACGATGGTGCCTCGGTAAACGTGATTTATGGAGTAACTTTTAATAAAATGGGGATTAGCACCCCACTCATTCCGGTCCCAGATCCAATATATGGATTCACTGGGGACAGCATAACAATCCATAACCCTTATGACTGAGGTAGGGCAAGCGCCAACTTTCTCCAGAATCCCCATGGAATTCTTGATTGTAGACAAAATCTCTTCTTATCATGGCTCAATTGGAAGGCTGGGTCTCATTGACTTGGGGGCTGCAACCCATACGAAATACATTTGCATGAAATTCCCCACGGAGCATGGTGTTGCAACTGTAAGGGGGAGCCAAACTGAATCACGGGCCTGTTATACAAACGCTATCCGAAAATTTCAAGACTGGAGCTTGAACATGATCAGCGATGTGGCAATGGCCGAGGCTGCTCCAGACCCTGAAAGACTGGGTGTAGGGCCCTCAGAAAGTGAAGATGTTACAATGATGCCGGAAGAGGATCTAGCAGATCTAGACCAAAGAATGGCAGTAGACAATTGCTCTACCCTAGCTGAAAGGCTGGAATGCTTTGGTGTTGATCAACTTGACCCAATCAAGGAGTTGCAGATTGGTTTAGATTCGCCGGTTGAATACAAAGATCAACTAAAAGGCTTCTTACTTAAGAACCTCGATGTATTTGCATGGAAACATGATGACATGATTGGAATTGATCCTAAAGTGGCATGTCATAGACTCCAGCTTGATCCAAGAAGCCCTGGGCACAGGCAAAAGAGAAGACCGATGAGTTTTGATAAATACGAGGCCTTGAAAGAAGAGGTGACAAAGTTATTGAGAAATATCTTCATCAGAGAGTCCCGGTATCCGAAGTGGGTATCAAACCCTGTTTTGGTCCCAAAACAGAATGGGAAACTGAGAGTGTATATTGATTTCTCGAATTAAAACCAGGCATGCCCTAAAGACAGTTTCCCCCTGCCTCGGATTGATCAATTAGTCGACTCTACAGCGGGACATGAGATGCTGAGCTTTATGGATGCATACTCCGGATACAATCAAATCCCCATGCACGAATCTGATGAGGAGCACACCTCATTTATTACGAATAGGGGACTTTATTGTTACAAAGTCATGCCATTTGGCTTAAAAAATGCTGGAGCCACCTACTAAAGGTTGGTAAATCGTATGTTTTTGGAACAACTAGGAAACACCATGAAAGTATATGTCGATGACATGCTGGTCAAAAGTGTGGTCGCCACAGAGCATATCCACAATTTGTCAGAGGCCTTCGATGTTTTGAGGAAATATCGAATGAAGCTGAACACCGCGAAATGCGCCTTTGAGGTAGCGTCCAAATAATTTCTTGGATTCATGGTGAACAGGAGAGGGATTGAATCCAATCCCGATAAAATCAAAGCATTGCTGAACATACGGCCCCCTCGGAGCCCAAAAGAAGTGCAAAGCTTGACGGGAAGACTCACAGCTTTAAATCGATTCATTTCTAAGTCCACTGACAAATGCTTGCCATATTTTAAGATCTTGAAGGGAGGGAAGTGATTTCAATGGACGTCGGAATGTGAGCAAGCTTTGCTGACCTGAAAGCATCCTTGGGACAGACCCCATTATTATCAAAACCAAAGGCTGGCGAACCACTCTATTTGTATTTGGCTGTGTCAAAAGAGGCTGTTAGCTTAGTATTGGTCAGAGAGGAGGATGGGAATCAGTTCCCAGTGTATTATGTAAGAAAAGTCATGCTGGATGCAGAAACACGTTACCCAGATATGGAAAAACTTGCTCTCTCGTTGATCACAGCAGCTCGCAAACTCCGCCCCTACTTTCAGTCGCACTCCATACATGTTCTCACAAACTTTCCAATGAGGCAAGTATTGCAGAAACCAGACGTATCTGGGAGGTTAATGAAATGGGCAATAGAAATCAGCCAGTACGATCTACATTATGAGCCTCGAACAGCTATAAAGGGTCAAGCATTAGTAGATTTTATAATGGAGTTCATGCATCCGCCCGAGGTGGAGATGATTGATAACTCGGAGGATAGCCGTGAATGGAAATTGTTCGTTGACGGGTCCTCGGCTGAAGGAAGATCCGAGGCGGGGATACTACTAATAAGTCCAAAAGGATACAAACACCATAGTACGATCCGCTTTGGATTTAAAGCCTCAAACAACATTGCAGAGTTCGAGGCACTCTTAGCTGGACTAAGACTTACGAAAGCCCTAAAGATTAGGTCTGTAGTTGCAAATAGTGACTCGCAGCTTGTTGTAAGCCAGTTTAACGGACAGTTTTCTGCCAAAGAGCCGGCCATGATTGCTTACTTGAAGAAAAGATTTAGTCGTGCACTTCGAAAAAATGGAGTTACATCATATTCCCAGAATTGAGAATTCCAATGTAGATGCTTTATCTAAACTAGCAAGGAGTAATGATTCTGAGCTCCACCATATGGTTCCAATTGAGCATTTTCCGACTTCTTCCATTGAGCCAGGAACGGAAATTTTGGCAATAGAAGAAGAGGGATCTTCGATGAGTCCTATACTGGCATACTTGAAGCATCAAACAATACCAGACGAGTCGGAGGCAGCTCGGAGATTGCAAAGATATGCCACAAATTTTCTACTCTTGGATGATCTGCTTTATAAACGAAGCTACACCTCTCCTCTGTTGCGATGTGTTGGGCCGGAGGAAGGACAGTATATAATGAAAGAAATCCATGAGGGCATATGCGGCAACCACGCTGGGGCGTTATCGCTTGCTCGAAAAGCCCTCCAACAGGGATATTTTTGGCCAACTATGCGAAAGGACCCTCATGACTTCATTTGAAAGTACGATAAATTGAAGAGGCATGTGACCATACCGCATCAGCCGAATCACAAATTGACTGTGGTAACTAGCCCTTGGCCTTTCGCGAAGTGGGGGATTGATATTATTGGTCCTATGCCTAGAGGTACTGGTAACAATTGTTTTGCAATAGTGGCAATTGACTACTTCACCAAGTGGGTCGAGGTGGAACACCTGATGAGGATTACCAAGGCCAACACCACCAAGTTCATCTGGAAGAATATTATATGCAGATTTGGAATACCGCACTTGTTGGTTAGTGAAATGCAAAACAGTTCAAAAACAGAAGCATTGATGAATTGTGTGACGATTTGGGAATTAAGAAATTATTCTCGTCTCCGCATCATCCACAAGCTAACGGGCAGGTAGAATCCGTGAACAAGACCATAAAAAACATCTTAAAAAGGAAGTTGGAATCCAAAAAAGGCGCATGGGTAGATGAACTCCCACAAGTATTATGGGCACTTCGAACCACCTCACACACTGCCACCGGTGAAACGCCTTTCTCCCTGGCAAATGGATCCGAGGCAGTATGTCCAGTTGAAATTGGGGTGCCTTCTCTTCGTCAAATCCATTATGACGAGGCGGGAAACGAAGAAGCATAAAGGACAAACTTGGATTTCCTCCTGGAAAAATGGAGTGACTCTCAGATAGTGATGGCCAAGTACCAGGAAAAAATAGCCCGCTACTACAACAAAAGAGTAAAGGGTCGGCACTTTAACATTGGGGATTTAGTCCTTAAAAAGGTCTTTCCCTCTACTCAAGAACCAGGAGTAGGGACTTTAGGTCCTAATTGGGAAGGCCCTTATAAAGTCACCGCCAAGGTGGTACCCGGTACGTACATGATCGAAGACCTATCTGGGATCCCCTTGCGCAACCCTTGGAACACGAATCATTTTCGCCGCTATTTTCAATAGGATCAACTTTTCTCTCATAAAGTTTTCCTATTGAAACTGTGTTGGTTACCAAAGGTCATGGTTTATTAAAATGAATTGGTCCCAAGACCTGCTGAGACTGACTCTGATGAAAGTCAAAACCTAATGGTAAAATTTGTATAACTCCCGCAAAATCAGTTTTAATCATTTTTAAGTTCAAGCTATCTATTTGCTAAGCAGTGTTGGCAGGATAACGCACTTTCCAAATCAGACTTACTCAGTAAACATGAATGTCCTAAAACAAACTGACTAAGTCCGAGGGACTATAAAACAAGATGTGAAAATCCAAAAATCCATACATGCAAATAAAACAGAAATATTGAAGTTGAAGAATTTACATTGAAACAATTGAAGTAATGAAGAATCACATTGCTCACTATTAAAAAGATAAAATTATGTACAGAATAAAAGTAGTAACAAAAAATGACTAGATGGGAGGAGCATCATCTCCAGCGACGCCACCGGATACATTTTGAGGAGGCTTGGCAGGATCGGTGGCAGGATCGCCTTCTTCGGCATCTTCCGGTTCAGGGTAGAAGGCCTCGATGGTGGAAAGATCCAGGTAGGGGAACTTCTCCTTTACATCCCCTAGAGCCATACGGTTACTGATGTTGCCAAAGATTCGCTGCATAAGCCCATATTCTTCTATGTTCTCAAAGGTATCTTTAAAGTTTTGGATACCTTCAGCAACCTTGGCCTCCATACTATGCTCCAGAAGCTTGAGTTTACCTTCCAAAGAAATCAAAGAGTCAGCATCCTTTTTCCGGAGCTCCTTTTCCTCCTCAAGCGCCCACTTCAGATCAGCAACCTCGTCAAAAGGTTTACCCTTCAGGGCGTTAGACTCTACCAAGGCCTTGGCTGTCACCGCCTGAGCCTGGCAGGCATTGTTAAATTTCTTGCATAGGTTAGCCACATCTGCTTTGGAGGAATGAAGGTCCTTTTTTAGCTGCTCATTATCTTCCTTAAGGGCTCTGGATGCGCTCTTCGGCTCATGGAGGGACTTCCGGGTGGAAGAATGAGTTTCCTTCAGCTCCTTGATCTCCTGCACCATGTCGTCCGCATTACGCAGAGCTATCTTAGTGCTTTCTTCCCTTTGCTCAAGCTCCTTGACTGGCCCCTCCATATCATCCGCGAGAGCTAAAGTCCTTGCGCTCAAGGCCTTGATGGCGACAGCATTTGGCTAGGAGAGCTTTTGGAGGAAAAAGATTCCCACCCCTCTGTCCAAAAGTCATCCACCGCTATAGTTTCCTTAGCAGCATATCCTGGGAGAGATGCCAGGCCATCGGAGTCCAAAATAGATGGCTTAGGGACAAACCCCTCTTTAATCCGGGCCACCTCCAAAGCTACAGTTTGGTCAGCTTCCTCCACTTGATCTGAAGGGGACTTAGGAGAAGCTTCAGCGCCTTCACCGGGTCCAAGCAGGTCTGTGGGAGGGATATTTGAAGGAGCCCCTGCACCGCTGGATTGACCCTTACCACCCCTCTTTAATCTCTTTAAGGGGGGTTGCTCCTCGGCAGTTATTTCCAGCACCTCGTCCTCCTCAACACTCACCACATCAGAAAGGGCCTGGGGGATTTTTTATTGGTCCCTCCTTGTCTTCTACTCCTTCTCCTGCCCCTCGGCCATTTTACGGCCATGCTCCTTCTTTACGGCAAGGAGTTGTGGAACGGGTGGTACTGAGTCAGAAGGGTCTGGGAGAAGTGGCGGACCCAGTGACCTGGAAGAAGAGGCGCCTTCGAAGGCTTCTTTTGAAGCTTCAGCTGTCTTCTTAGTGGCCTCCAGATGGAAGCCCGAGAATACGGACCTTTGCTTCCTCTCCTCGTCACTCCGGCAGCAAGAATAGGAGGAATCTTCTTGGCCTTCAAGCCCTTCAGGGATATCTTGGGGAACTCTCTTGACCTTGTAAGGAATGCGCTAAGTCAGGAAATGTAGAATGAACTAACCCATAAATATCAGAGAAAGAAGTGAATATACCCATATCCCGCATTAAAACGTGCTTGACGAAAAGCCTTTTTAAGGAGATAACCTTTTGAAAGTCACCGTGATAATCGAAAAGCTTCTTCACAACTTCCAGATCCTCTGGCGGGAGCTGATGGGCGTATGTTTCTCCTACAGGATCAAAAAGACAATTTATATAAGTACAAAGAAATTTGGGGCTACCTGGTATGGGCATACATTATAACTGCAAAGAAGAGCCCTGAAGAATGGGTGAAGAGGCAAGCGCATCCCACACGAAAAAGAGTCAAGAAGCACCGCTACTTGGCCATCCGGAGGGCAGAAGGGTCGGCACGATGGACTCAGATGAATTACCCTTATCTGCCGAGGCATCCTACACACAAAAGACACTTCGACAATACCATTCCCCCTAACCTCTGTCTTAACTTCATTAGATTCCCACTACTCCGGCTGAGGCTGGGGATCAACGTGATAGCCAGAAACTTTATTAACCTGATCCACCCAGTCCTCCACTTGGGCGATCTCCTCTGCGGTCAGGCCCAGCTCCTCCCTATGAGCCCTAAATGGGGCCCTTACCCCTAGGTGAGATTCTGAAGCCTCGGATGAGGTGCCTGCTGCCTTCTTCCCCTTAAAGTAATGTTCTTTCTCATGACGGATCTCCTGTAGTGCCGCCTCTTCTTGGGTCGAAAGCTTGGCCATGTACGGTTGAGATGATTCACTTTCACTATCAGAATCACTTAAAGATATTACGCTACAGAACCGCCACTCTCTTTTCTTCCTACGCTCCCTAAACGACGAGAACTAAATACTAAGCAGGACACATGACAAAACCCCCTTATGGGGTCGGCCACCACCATTACCTCCTTCAGATCCTCTTCCCTAGATCCTTCCATGTTCCCCAAAACCCAACTTACCCGCAAATGGGGGTACGCTCCACGTACCCCAGGAAAATAAAATATGAATATATGTATATATATGTATACGAATGGGAAATATAAGTGAAATAAAATGAGGGCAGGAAGAAATATTAATAAATCAAGGAGTTACCTGCTTAATGAGAGACAAAGGAGGTTCGATGAAGAGCAGCGTGACAAAACGGGAGGCAGCAGATAGTGGTTTCTGATAGAATATCAAAATCCTTGCAATGAGCTAGCAGGGGAGATGGCGGAGTAAATCGTTGAGTATTGACAGAGATAACAAGAGAAGAGAGAGAGAGAAAGAGAGAGCCAAAAGAGAGGGAAAAGGAGGAAAAGGAAGATGAAAGGTTTACAAAAACACACCCCGCAAACGTATAAAGTTAATTGGCCAAGTCCAGGTTAATCTCCGCCATCCACGTGCCAAAACTTTACTGGTGGGTTAAATGAAGCGCCAAGCAGCAACGTTTTGAAAGGAAAGTAGCCATTCGTGGTAAAGGTACAACTCATGAGCCGTAATTGCGAGAAACCCAAAGAAGCAATCTCTCCAAAGTTATTAATGCACGACAAATATGGATCGCACATGAATGAACCAACCATATTTAAGGGACTAGTGTTACGACCGCATTCTAATTACGTGTGACGTGTCGCATATGGAACCTAATAACCACCTAAGTAGGGCCCCACCTACATGGTTATTATTTGGTCGAGGCATTCCGAGGCACATTCCTCCTATGGCCGAACCATCTCCATAAGCAGCATCGTCCGAAGCAACCTCAAGGACCGGCAGCTAGGCTAGGCGGAAACGTCACCAACGCAGAACCTGTAAGCAAACTGCAATCTGATGGGACAGCGCCTTTACCATTGATGTGATAGCCACCATAACACTATAGTAGACTGTAATGATTATGACCAACTAAATGGTTAACTTGATCAACGGATGGGGAGAAGCCATGTGTAAAGGCCAAACACGTGTCATGATAATGGTAACTGAATGTAACTATAAATAGAACAGGTAAGTCTTCCAGAAAGGGGTTAGTATTTTCACTCTCTTAACTGCATATTTTATTCTCACTCCCTTTTCTCTCTTTTACACACTTATATTTCCCACACTCAATTTATATTTGCTTGAAATGAGCACTGACTTTGGCATCGGAGTGCAAACGGGAGCCACCTTGGTCCCCTTTGCAAATTGATTGTTTGTCACAGTGAGCAAAAGATCCGCGTGTTCAAGAGGGAGGAGCTGAGACGTGTTGGTCCAAGGTCCAGCCGAATTTTGTGGCCAACACAAGTGGTGTAAACAAGTTTTTTGAATAAAAGAGTACAAGTGCTTGACTTAGATATTTAGGGATGCCTCTACATTGAATCTCTTCCCCCTTTTATAGAGGTCTTGAATTATTTTCCTCCTCTCCTTTTTGGTGATAAGAAAGGACTCTTATCTCTTTTGCAATAAATTTCTTGTTGAGTAGTCATCAACCACTTTTTTTGGTGCATTTATCTTTCTTGCTAGCTGGCTTAAATAATTCTTGACAAGTTATCTTCCGAATTGTGATAAAACACCACAACTTTTCTTTAATAAAGAGACTTTATTAAAGTAGTGAGTGAAGGGTCTTTGTCATGGAAGCTACCTTTTATTATCTTCTTGAGTCAAAGAACTCTGCTAGGAATTCTGTACTATCGAGTGATGCATGGCTCATATCTTCAACAAGACAGTGTTCACACTTATGCTCTGAATGGTCCCACATTATTTTGCATAGCTCTTTGCGCATAGTTTCACTTCCACTTACGTCACTGATAATAATTTTCTCAAGTATGTGGTCCAATTCACAAATATCTACTTCTTTAGATGGCAATCTTGCATTGGAGTAGATTACATGATTATCTGAAGGATATACCCAATTTTTTTCTTTTTCAGAATTAACTCGGCTTAAACTATCAAATATTTCTTCATATCCTTTAGCTCTTCTGTAAGAAATCATGTTAAAAATATCTTCATATCCATTCTTAACAACTTTTTTGCTAGTTGGTAAGAAGTGTTGATTTTTGATCCCTATCTTGATACATGAAATGATGGGATCATTGTTCCTTCATATTTATCCCATTCCATTTTGGCAGAAAAGAATCGGATATATATATTGTACTTTTGATAACTTCAGTAAATCTTCATACTGCCTTTTTAATATCTATGGGAAGTTGTGAAATTTCCCTTAGATCTTTGCTTGGACATATGTAGAGTATATTCCCTAGGCAAAGCAGTTTTGAACCCAATTAGCTGGCGCTTCTAGATAGAAATTTATTTTATTGTATTTTCAATAGTGTAGGGTCTTCATCCAGTTCCCTACTTCGAGATACCAATCTGACAGTTTATTGAAAATAACAATAAAGAAGAGAACTTCTTCATAATTACCTTTGTTTGGTAATTTTTGTTCGTGGCAAACTTTTACCACTTCTTCTGGATTTATTTACTCAATAGGGTTTTGAAATCAATTTCATTCCTCTTTGAAGAGGTTTCCATAACCTTCTTGGTATCTTGATTATCCTTCTTGAATGAAGGCTTTGTATCTGTTTCCATATTTTTAGTACAAACATTAGAATTAATTTTTTCCTGTGAAGGGGTTCCTAATATTATCTTGTCTTTCCCTTTATCTTCGGGAAGAGCACTAGTATTCATAAGACCTGGTGAAGGGTTACTAAACTTTGTACAAGTATTTTCTGCCGAATTGGCTATCTTGGTACTGCCTAGAAGGCTTTCTTTTATATTTTGAATTTGCATATCCAAACAAGAGACTTTAAGTTCAAGTATATGGACTCCTCGTGCTTTGATAACATATTTAAATTTCAGACTGATCCAATGGTCGGATCAAAAGTTATGCCCGTTTCAAAATTGATGGACGGAATATGTCCTGTCAAAAACATGGTGCCCAGCCCAGAGCCACTAGAGAGACGAAAATATAACAGGTCACTAGTGGCTATCTATTCCATTTGTTCATGGCCATTTAACCCACCCAATAACATATTTTTTTTCTTTCACATATCATGGCCATGCCCATATGCTCATTTTCAAAGCATACACCAACGATCCCAACCATTTCAATCTCCTCTTATCCTTGTACAAATTCACATCTCAAAGCAATCAATTATGGTTGCCCTCCTTCCCAGATCCATTCTTCCTCAGTTTACAGTCTTAATTTAGTCTCAGACGAAGCGTTAACAATGGATACTGCGGGTGTGGATGCTACTAAAGTGGCATTGGAGTTTACTCAGGAAATTGAAAAGGTTTTTTATAACAAAGGGAGTGAAAATTTTTCTTGGTACCTTAAGCTACGTCTACCCCAAATTTTGAATTTCATCTGCTCTAGCAAATGCGACTATAAATCATTTTTCCCCTAATCTCTGTTCGGTTCTTCCTCACTTCTGGGTTCTTTTTTTTTTTTTTAAATAAAAAATAAAAAAACCAAGAAAAAGCAAGGGTTGAAGCCGTGAGAAAGAAAATAGAAGACATGGGAGAAGAAGAATTAACCTCAAGTCAATGGGCTAAGGCTACTGGAATTTCTCAGCAAAATCTTGAAAGAGTAGCTGATGGCTTTGTCTAGTGGCGGCACTGCAGCAGTGAAGACACCAGAGCCTCTGTTGCATCGTGCCATTGCGGCGTTGCCTGCAATTTGCCGTCTGCGGAGAAGGAGTCAGCTCCGGTGTCGGAGTAGAGCCGGCTGTAGACGTGCGACTAGGGAGAAAGAATGGACTATTGCTGCAGACACTAGAACCTCTGCTGCTTGTCTTCGGGTTTCTCCATTTCTCGTGGGGGCTGTGGGTTGAGAGGGTGATGAGAAGTGAGGGAGAGCAGCTGTGAGAGAATGAGAATGATTATTTGGTATATTAGATTTTTGATTTTGTTATCTTTTCAAATTTACAATTTAGCCCCCAATAATTTGTAATTTAGTCCCATAATTTTAGATAATATGAAGTTTTCCCCAATTAAACTCTTTGACAACGCTCATTGCACGTTGCAAAAGGGTACCTTTCGCAAAACGCATTGCGCGTTGCCAAATGGTACCTTTCGCAACGCGCATTACGTGTTTCTAAAAGATACCTTTCGCAATGCGCACTGAGCGTTGCTAAAGGTACCATTTGGCAACGTTCACCTGAATGTTGTCAAAGGGTACCTTTTGCAACGCGCACCGAACGTTGCAAATGGCTAATCTTTTGGCAACACGCAACGAAGATTGCAAAAGACTAATCTTTTTGCAACACGCAACGAACGTTGCAAAAGGCTATAATTATCAACATTCACTTGCTAAATGTTGCTAAATGTCAAATAAATCAACCAATGGCAACATGCAACCACTGAATGTTGCGGTAGACCCCTTTTAGCAACATGTAATTACGAATGTTGCCATTTGCATGTTGCAAAATGCCATTTTTCTTGTAGTGTTGGTTAATTGAATTTTCGACAAGATTGACGGTGATCAATGGTGGTACAACGGTGTGGTTTCGAAATTGAGTGTTTAGGTGGGTTTTCCTCTACCGTGGAGATGTGAGAATGAAATGTGTAAGAACATCTACAATGCATTACGTGAATTGAGGTTGACATGACAATGAAATAGACAAAATTTTAGAAAACATGGATAAGAAGATGAAGAAGTTTAAAATTTATTCTTCAATGATTCCTTCTACATCAAATAATGTTGATTATGTGGCATTTTCTAAAACTTAAATTTAATAATTCATTCATAGAATAACAAAAATAAACTTAAACTTTCGGTTATTATAAACTATAAATGTTGTTCTTATATTATATTTCATTTTTATATTTTATTTTGATAGTTAAATTTATTATGAGATTTTTAAAAATTATTAAAGTAAAATGTTCTTTATTAATCTAAAATTATTGTTTTTTATTATTGTTTTATTAAGACATTTCAGTGACTAATATTTTTATGCAACTTTATTTAGCGACAATTTTTTGAAATTAAACTTATGAAAATGCATTTTTTTAAAAAATTATATTAATTTTATTAAGATTGATTTATTATGTAGCATTTTTTCAAATTTAAAATTAATAACCCATTCACAAAATAATTAAAATGATAAAAGAATTAAAAAAAAAAATGTTGAGTAATCAAGTTTCACGAAACATCTAGATGCAGAAGGAGCACCTCAAATTGTCTTTTTTTTTTTTAATTTAAAAAAAAAAATCAAATAGCTTAACATTGTGCTCCACATAATGCATTAGAGAAATATTTTTAACTCACTATGTCTTTTTACTGATATGTCACCTAATTTCTCTCCATCAACATAATGCATTAGAGATGTTCTAAGTGAATGAACATATGATATGAAAATTGATTATAAAATATAAATTGAATCCTCTTTTTTAGGAATTGATAAAGACATAGTAGAATATAATATTATCATATCAGTTTCCTTCAGTTAAGGAATAATAAAATTAAATAAATTATTATCATATTTTTATTTATAACTTGATTTTTGAATAAATTTTCAACTTTGTCAAATTCGAGAGTGTATCCTGAAGAGTAGGTAGTTATGTTCTTTCCATAAAATTTAAAGGAATTTTGGAGGGTGGTTTTATATTAAGCCCATGTGTATTGAAATAAAAATAAAATTTTTACTAGATTTTATGAAAATTAATTAAATGTGTGATTGAGAAATTGATACAAGTTGTAGATCTACATGAAATATATACTTGAAAATGATTTTGAGGAAAAATGAGTAGTGATGATGATATTCAACTTTAATGATATTTGGGTATATAACTTTAAATTTGTGCTCTTTTGTACGTGAAACACAACTCCTTTTGACAAAAGCTTTATAAATCGATTTATAAATCACACAATTTTTTAAATCAATTTTTAATCGCAAACATTTTCTTTCTCAACTTTTCAATCACACATTTTACTTCAAAATCATAAATAAACTAGTTTATAAATCACTATAGTGTTACCAAACGGATGCTACTTATAAAATTGTTATAAGTTTCGCTTCGTGATCCAACATGTTTAAAATCATATATATATATATATATATATATATATATATATATATATATATATTTTTTTTTTGATTTTAATAGAAGCTAAAAAAATGTGTGTTCGAAAAATTCAATGTTTTTAGACCTGGCCTGGTTATTTACCCGGTCGAGAGACTGGGTCAAAGGCCGGATGGTAAACCCAGATTCCACTCAGGGTTGATCCGAACATTAAACAATTATATATTTTTGTAAATTTTAATAGAAGCTAAAGAAATGTGTGTTTGAAAAATTCAATGTTTTTAGACCTTACCCGGTCGAGAGACTGGGTCAAAGGTCGGATGGTAAACCCAGATTCGACTCAGAGTTGATCCGAACATTAAACAATATTAAGAATATATATATATTTATGGGTCAAACTCGGACCTGGGTCAACCGAGTTTCCCGGGTCAACTTAGGTCGTTGACTAGATTTAACACGATTGGATTTCAAGTGTGACCTAGCCAGATTTCTAGTCAGGTCGGGTTTGAAAATAGTTGAAAATTTATGGATCTTATAATATACTAGTTTCACACATGTGCAATGCACAAACATATTTTATTGAAAAAATCTAAATTACAGAAAAAATACAATTGGGAAAACATTGCAAAAACTACAAAAATCCATTCTGAATTCAATTAATGATAAAACATTCTATATCAAGTGTATTACAAATTTTGGAAAACCTCCTTATACACAATAATTTTCGTCACATTTGTTGGGTTCTCATCGTCATCGTATATCAATATCTTCAAATTTTTGTCCCCTACATTACTTTCGAGCAGAATTCTAACTTCAAGAATAGGATGACCAAGTTTTTTAAAGATTAGCCTCATTCCATACACAGTCCTATATTGAGTTATTATTGTTAAAACACAGTCTTAGAAAACAAATAACATTATTATGTAAGCAAACCTAGACAAAATATATTAGTGTACATATTAGGAAGTAATATATGGATAAATAGAGGATTACTTGTTCTTAAAATTCTTTATTTCTTGGATGCTAGCATTGCCAACAGTTCGATCGCATGGTATGCATTGCACAACCAATATGACCTTGTAGTTTCTTGGGTTAACACATTTGAATAATCTACGAGTTCATTACCCGAACTATCGATATAGATGTTGATTTCATCAGCATAAGATCCTCATTATGTGATGATTTTCATGTTATAGTTCTTTATAAATGGTCAGTTCATAAATTAAACAGAAAAATAAAATATACATAGAAATAGTATTTTTCTGACAACAAAACTAACTTCATGTCCAAAACATAACAATGGCATCCAACAACTCTAGTGATCATAATTCCTGTCTTTGATTATAAATCAAAAATGCCTCGAGCTTGAAGAACTCTTAACATGACACTAAGTCACTAACCCTTCTTCTTCTTCTTGCTGCCATGCATGGAGTGTTAATCGAAATCATGTTAACCGAGGAACTAGCCCGATTTTTTTTTTTTTTTTAGGAGGTATAAATATGCAATGGTTAATTAATTTCAAGTGTATCCGATTTCAATCTCAACCTAAGCCCAAATGTTATAAAATAGTTGAAATCGTCAAGGACAAAAGCTCACTATTTTCAATAATATAAATAATGAATATGTTTCTCACTAAGATGCATCAAATTGAAAACTCTCAAATGAGATTTTAAAACATTATTTATTACTTCCGTTCGGCTAGGATTTAATAGATTGTTCGGAAACATGTGTTTTTTGGTTTATATATAAACAAGCGTTTTTACATAATTTCTCAAACCACTTTTTAACCACACACATTTTCTCACTAATTTTTAACCACACATTTTACCTCGAAAAAGCAAAAAAAAAAAAAAAACAAAAGAAAACGTTTCTTTGGCCGCCAAACACATTGTAAAATTCAGATTATAATGGGAACAATTTCCGGAACTACCTTTTAACCACACACATTTTCTCTTTTCAATTTTTAACCTCGCATCTTACCTAGAAAACTTAAATAATACATTATAAATAAAATTCTATTTATTTCAGTTCCAAATGGAGTAAATTAAAATTCTTATAAAACAGGTAAGTTAAAAAGAAAATGTCGTTAAATTTTATGATGGCAAATAGGCAGAAAATAACTGGAAAAATGGTACTGAAACGTGTATTTCCGAACGTTTATTGATAGCAGGCTTAACAGCGACATGATTTATCTTCCACATTTAAACCGTGACAATGCCCCTTTATCAAAGTAAATGTATTTTGACAAATGACAATGCCCTCAAATTATCAAAGCTAATAAGGTTTTTTTGTTCCTTGCATTCTCTGAATAAATATTTGGATTTGCCATGGCATTCTTCCACCTTCGCATTTTTGGTGAAAAGGTCTAAGCCTGAATTGGTGGTGCCAACAAAGCTTGCACCACGTGAAATAAAGAAACCCTCCGTTATAGATGATCGAAAAATAAGTTCTGATCTATAAAATTTGTAATTTGTAACTTAGAAATAAATCGTAATTAATTAGTTTGATAATTTCTGACCTATGAAGTTTCAAAATGTATCTTCATAAACACCATAATTGTGTATTTTCCCTCTTTTTTACATAGCAGAAATGATTGGGACTCCTCTTCCCGTCCTTGATGAGAGATGTGACATGTCGAGAATTGTGAATACAGTCAAGTTTTTATTTTAATCGACTCTTTTACATCTCATCAAAGTTTGTTAAAGAATAAACACTAACATGTATCATGTTTAAGCAAATGTTTGGAAAATCGGACTTGTCGTCGATCTGAAAAAGATTAGGTGTCAAGGATCAAGAGGTTGGACCGGGTTGGTCCATGGTCGAACCGATTTTAATTAAAAATTAATTATAATACCACAAAAAATGGTCAAATTAAGCTAATTTTTCAAATTTATCAACATACATGGACAAAAAAAAATTAATCTTTTTTATTGAAAATGAATATATATAAAAATTTTAAGTTACATATTACTGAGAAAAAAAATCAAATGAAGAGAATTAAATAACTTCGCAAAAAAAAAAAAAAAAACTTGGCAAAAGTGGCTTTATATGTGATCTTCTTAGATGTCAACGAGTGGAGTCGAGTCTTCAAGACTAAAGCTTTTTTTGACTCAAGTCAAATCGAACCAAAGCTTGTCCCTAAAAATAAGGCTCACTATTGAAGCTTTTTAGAGCCGACTCGAGCCGAGAGACCTGAGCTTTTAAATTTTATTTTTATAATAAGAATCCATAAATTTGTTATTGAAAATGTATATATACAACAAGCTGAGCTCGCGATCGAATTTCAAGGCTCGAGCTCTATTCGATTTATATATATGTATATTTTTTTTTGGGGGGGGGGGGGTGGGGTTTGGCTGGAGGTCAAGCCAAGGCTAAGTTTTAAATTAAAAATGTACACGAACCTCACAAAAATAGAGAAATTTGTATTTTGGGTGATATTATAGTAGTTTAATATATATTTTTTATTTTTAACAAATTTGAACTTAAAAAAAAAAATCTGAAAAACCGGTTACCATTGTTTTATACTGGTTACTAGGGTTTGGCAATTCCCGATCTATTTTTTCGAAGGCTAATTAATTTTCTGTGTGAATTGAACCGATTTTTCTAAACATTGGTTTAAGTAAGAATTGAAAGTACTAATACAACACAAAGTAAATTTTGGTGCAAAAGAAATTAACTTAAGAAAAATTGAACTAGTACTAGATGTGACTTGCTCAAATTCCGTATCTCACAAATATAATATTTAATGCATTTTTTGTGTGAAACTTTAAAGGATTTTTCGGAGGGATGGCTCGATATTGAGCACATGTTTGATTTAGTTAAAAAATTAAAATGTTATTAAATTTTTATAAAAGTTGAAATTGAGATATTGATACTAGTTGTGGATCTAATAAAATGTTTAATTAAAAATATTTTTGAAAAAACAAATTAATTTTAGAAAAATAGTAAACCAAATAGGGGTAAAAGCTTTTAATGGGATGGAGGTGAACCTGGCACCACTGGTTAACCATTTTTTATAGGTATAAAATTCAACTTTGATCATAAATGGTACTGAAACGTGTATTTTTCTGGAACGTTTATTCATAGCAGGCTTAGCAACCACATTTAAACCGTGACAATGCCCCTCTAACCAAGGAAATGCATTTGCACTTTTATATTCCCTCTACATAAAAATAAAAATAACAGATAAATAAATATTACTATTCCGTATTCACATTTGTCCCCTTCCTTTTCACGCTTGAAAGTTAGGATCTGGTTTTGTAATAGTCATCTCCTTTTCACACTTCAAAGTCAGGAACAGCTTTCATGACATTGAAGAGGAAATTGTACAGAGTACTCCATGAGTACTGAGTACTCGGTACTCAATCCACTCATTAATTGAAATTTGAAACTTTGGGACCCATCTAATTAAGTCACTAGTTAATAGCAAGCTTGTCTCTTAATTAATTCCTTACTTTTTGTGTTTTATTGTTTGCTATTATTATTAAATTATAAAAATGAAAAGAACACAGTTGAAAGGCTAGGACGAGCTATGCCAAAAAAAAAAAAAAAAAAGGTTTAAATATAGATCAATAACATTTTGTAAAGTTTGGAGACAAAAAATATAATATTTTCATAAAATAATAGTGTCGGGACCAATAAACATATTGTTGGTGTTATAATTTATAATTAAATGAAAAATTATTAGTTTATCAATAGTTCATGTAAAGTTATTTCGAGTCAACACTATAAAAATAGGATGAATCTCGAATAGCTCTTAAATTATTCAAGTGAAAATAATATGATGGTAGAATAGTCTACCGTCAAAGAGATTATTCAAATGTATTGAATATATCGATCGAGCGTATTCTTGATTTAGATGACGATGATGACGATGATGATGATGATTGTGTTTTACAAATTATTTCTTCAAAAGAAGTTTCAAGCATCATTACTTATAGGAAATATTTTCCATAAAATGAAAAATATATACAAAATGTAGAATATACATTGTAAAAATTAAAGACAAGGTTCAAATTTTATACAAAGAAAAAGTAATCAACTTTAGAGGCACGTCTTCAGAAAATATGAATTGCATAAATAGAAATTATCAAGTAAAAAGTTCATTGTATATATTATAAAACTTTATGTATTTAACCAATTATTATTTTGTATTTTATAGGGTACTGAAGAATTTTAATAAAATTATTATCTTATACATTTAGCAATATTGTTAGTCAAGTACACTAACCTGAGTCTTGTGATAAAACAAATAAATAAATAAAATAAATTATTGTTTAAATAGCATACATTTTTAATAATTAAAACAATAAAATAATAAAAAGTAAGGAAATGATTAAGAGAAATTTTGTTATTAATTAGTGGATTAATTAGGTGGGTTCATGGTTTCAAGTGTCAATTAATGAGTTGATGGAATACCGAGTGCTCGGTACTCATGGAGTACTAGAAATCTTTCCGTACAGTAAGGCGGTGAGAAAATATCTCTTCTCACGTTCTTTACACCGGAAAAACACATAGGTTGTATTTGATAACGAGAGTGGAATTTGGATGGAAAAAAAATGAATTCCAAGGAATTGAATTCCTGAGAATTGAAAATTTAGGCTGCGTTCTCTTTGGCATTTCTCAGCCGAAAACGCGTTCTCCGTTTTCCATTTCCGAAAACGCTTTCTCTTGCGTCGTTTTCAAAAAAAATTTCGAAAATGTTTCCAAATTTTATAAAGGATTTTCACGTTTTCTGCGTTTTCCGAATGTTATAACTATAAAGTGAAAATGCGAAAAACGCGCGTTTTCACATTTAAAAAAAAAAATTCAAAAAAATTGAAATTTGTCAAAATTTGTCATTTTTAATTACATTATTGGTCCCTGGTTTTCAAAACTTGTCATTTTAATCCTCAAATTTTGAAATTTCTTTCGAAAATACCCTCATTTATTTGCAACTTAGGTCCCTCAACTTCAGATTTTCTTGCACATTAATCCGTAAATTTTACTTTTCTTTCAATTTAGTCCTCGTATTTGCTTTATAGGTCACTGTCTTCAAACACGTATAACTTTTATTGTACAACTCCGAATTGCACTTTGTTTTTTGTGTCGAACTCCAAATTCAACCATCTTTCTGATGATGTATCATGTGCTTAATTATTAAATATTTATTTTTTACTTTTGTATTGTTATAGCGACCCAGAATTTTTATGCAATAAATAATTATTTTAATATTTAGAAAATTGAGTCGCTATTGTTTTGAAATTTATGCCGCGACGAATTCGTCTAGCCAAGTCAAGAAATATCGAATTTTTTCGATTTTAAATTAAAATCCGAATTTCTAAAATTATGTTATTTTAATTATTTATTCAAAATATTATTTTCAAAATCCTTATTCAAATTATTTCAAGTCCAAATACGTATTTCAATTTTATTTCAAAATTTATTTACTCTCAAATTATTTTCAGTCCAAAATATATCTGTTTTAAATACATTTCTTAATCAAAATTAGTCTAATTTTCAGTTGATTATTTCCCACGTTTTGCATTCCTCTTTATTCTCCTTTCCTTCTTATATTTATCACTCTTTCCACCTCATAACACCATCATTATCATACCAAATTAAATAAAACTTTTACCCCACATGTTTTCTCCTTTCCGCCTCGAATCCACACTTTACAACCCCATTCTTGAGCCAACCACTCTTTCCAGCAAAGCAAATGACACTCACTATTATCATTACCCATCCCCAGCCCACGAGATCACCTGTATAAACTCACCATCACCACAGTACATCATCACCCATCATCATCATCATCAGTTATCACCACCACTGCTCAAACCCGTCATCAATCGACCTCCAAACCAAAATCACCAAACTGCATTATGCTGCCCAGCTACAATCAGTCATCATCATCACCAAATCAACCACCCAACTTCACAATTTATCAACACCATTCAATATCAAACCAACGCAGCCACCTCCACAGATGGCCAAAACCAATCATCTACATCAATCTGAAAACCAACACTGCTTCTGCCATTGCCAATTCAATCCTCTGCAATTCACAGCCGTTCAATACACAAATTTCACCAAAATCAAGTCTGCAGCAATTGCCTTCAGCACTCATCATCAGCAGTTCACAGCCGATCCAGTTCCACTGCCAAGTACCATCTCCAACTCACCTCCGATCTGTTAAAAAGCCACCAACACAGCAATGTTAATCACAACACTGGACTCCATCATCATCTCCTGCCACCACCACCAATTCCAGCCCAAACCATAGCCAAGATCCATTATCACCACCACTGCCAATCTAACAACTGCAATAACCATCATCATTACCACAGCAAAACCAAACCCAGCACTGCCACCTTCTCCATCACCACCTGCGAAATCCATCACCACCTCCTTCTCCAGTCACCATCCAGAAATTTAAAACCAACCAATTTGCATATTATCAATTCAATTCACCAGTCTTTAATCCTCAACCAAGCCTCACTTGCAACCATATTCAGAACCACCACAGCGTCACCATCACACAGACCACACCACCTCAATCCCCCAATACAGCTCACAGAAGAAAGACCATCATCACTGTCTCCACCACCGCCACTACCCAAACTTCAATCCCCAACAAATCAAACCCAAAATCAACTCAAAACCAAAGAACTAAGTTAAAGCTCATAACCTACCTCGACCGCCGACTGTTTTGACCGGATTTACCACCGGCAATCGCTACCTTCAATCGCGATTTAGTCTCAGTTTCTCACACCCAACTCGCACTGAAACCTTAATCTTCAACCCCCAGCCTTAGCGCTGTTCGCCACACCTTACGCCTACGGTTCGCCGGCGTTCCACCGGCTGTAGCCCGGACTTCACCCTCCGTCGCCAGTTTCATCTCCCCTCTCGCCTGTCTCTCTCTCTGATCGAATTTGAAAATAGAGAGAGAAGTAAAGATCTGAACATATTATATTAATTTTCAGAATCTGCAGTTTAGTCCCTGAAGTTTTAAATGTTTCAAAATCAGTCCCTGACATTTTAAAAGGTTTTATTTCAGTCCTTTCAGCTTTTAAACTTATCCATTTCAGCCCCAAAGTTTTAAATGAGTTTTAATCAGCCCTTTCATTTTCAAAATCTATTATTTCAGTCACTATTGATTTACTTTTAAGCCCAAGTTTCAAAAGTATTCATTTTAATCCCTCAACTTTCAAAAGTATTCATTTTAGTCCATCAACTTTCAAAACATCAATTTTAGTCCTCAAATTATAATTTATCATTTTGAACTATATATTCGATAGACTAAAGTGACTTATTGGCTAAGACGAAGCGTACGGAGAATTTAAAGAAATTGAAGTCATTCCCGCTCAACTTTGCACTCGTCGGATTTGAGGTAGACTCGCACTTATTAATTGATTTAAATTATGATTTCATATGAATGTCATGTGACTTGTGAAAGTCAATTTTTAAGAAAAGCAAGTATGTTTTATGAAAGGTAAATATACCTTATGAAAAGTAAGTATGTTTTTATGAAAAGAAAATATACTTTATGTTTTTACGAAAAGTAAGTATACCCTATGCTTCACGAAAATGTTTTTTTGGATCATTGCTATGAAATCAATCTACAAAGATTGTTATGGGTCCCATATGATAAGTTATGATATGTTAAGGGGACCGGAGTTTTAGTAGCGCTACACATAAGAATTCTTGCCACGAAGTTCGGTAACATTCTTGTGTCTCCTATGTTTATGAGGATTTGCCACGAAGTTCGGTAAAATTCCTATGTTTCCATATGTTTATGAGGATTTGCCACCTAAGTTCGGTAAAATTCCTGTCGCATATGTTTATGAGGATTTCGATCCTATCTTATGTTATGATGCAATTGATCCCTATGAATTTCAAAAATTATGCTTGGTATACTTACTACATAAGAATTCTTGCCACCGAAGTTCGGTAAAATTCTTATGTTTATGAGGATTTCGATCTTATCCTATGTTATGATGAAAACTTACTGTTATTATGATTTTACTGCATAAGAATTCTTGCCACCTAAGTTCGGTAAAGTTCTTGTGTCTCCCTATGTTTATGAGGATTTCGATCCTATCTTATGTTATGCTTTCAAAAGAAATTATGCTTGGCATAATTAAAATGTTTTTATAAGTATATGGTTTTCAAAGAGCTGTTTTCAAAGAGCTATTTTCAAAGAGCCTATGATTTGCAAAATATGTCCCGTGCTGTAATGCACAATATGAGTTTTATCAAGAGCCGTTTTATAAAGAAGCTCTATCAATGCTCGTTTTATAAAGAGCCGGGATTTATGTGTTTAATCATCTTATAAATTAAATTAATTTACGATGAGTCTACTGAGTATTTTCCCCATGAAATACTCACCCTACTTTTTAACAGTTTTGCAGATTTCGGAGACGGTGGCGAGCGATGAATGATGGTGGCAATAATCGTTAAACGGTAGAAAGTTTGACGTTAATGGTTTCCGTATTTTCCAAACAATCGAATAATTTAGAGAAGTTCATTTATTGAGAAATTATGACATTGGCAATTTCTTTACAATATTAATGGTTCGATTTACTATTTCAAATGGTTTCATAAATGTTTTCAATTTTATCGGCCATTACAGTTTATTTAATGTTGCCAAAAATGAATTTCAATTATTTCTTCCGCAAAAATATTATTCGAAAAATTTAGACAGAAAATGAAGTAGTGAATCGGGTATACGGAACTCGGGGCGCTACAATTTGGTATCAGAGCTAGTCTGCGTTTCTGTAGACTGGTAAAATTTTCAAAAAGAATTTTCAAGAAATATTTTTCATTATAAGATTTTTATTGATGAAGATTGCCACTGCCATCATTTCGCTCCACCAACTCCGAGGTAAAGAAGTTTATAATGTTTAAAGTTATTTCAGTATTTCGAATACTCATTTTATTGATTTATGAGAAAGAATGAAGAGTATTTCGGATACTTATGATTTATGAGAAATAAGAATGTATCTTTCGAAAATAATGATGTTGTTATGCTTTGTCATAACTTATATGCTTTAATGTATGATTATGAGAAATTTTTTTTAAGAAAGAAAACGAGTGTTGAGCATAAGGGAATATGATTTATGGTATATATTTATAATTATGAGTAGTCTTTTGAGCCAATTAAGGTATGGAAGGAAGTGATATTGTGATATTGAAAAATATGATTTGAAATTGTTATGTTGAGGAATTATGAATTGAATTATGAGATATTTTGATGATATTGAAGTGTTGGAATCGTTTTCAATATTTTTTTATCGTTGTGATTAAATGTGGAGTTATTTATTATTGTGAGTTATGAAGTATGCTTATGGTTTGGATAAGTCCAAATTACAAGGGAAACTCTGCCTAGAATTTTTATCGTTTGGAATTAAGAGCATGATATGATAAGCATCTACTAAAGGAATTAAGGTTAGACATGCAAGTTCATTTACATCACAAACGAGATTTAGTAGATGATAGCAGAGATTTTATTATTTTCTCATAAGGAGAACACACAAGAGTCACACTGGAAAGGAAATACATGAAACACACGAAAGCATAAGAGAAAAACATGGAAAGATCCTCAGAATGAGAGATGTGTTTCCGGAGTAGCCGTATCCTACCACCTCTGATCTTTTGAGGAAATAAAGAAACCTTCAAAGAGGTGTGTTTCGAGAGTAAGAATACTCCGTAATCTACCACCTGGAACCTTTGAGGTACACACAAGATTTAAACATTAAGAAAATCCTAGTAAATGGAGGGGTGTCTCGAGAGTGAGAATACTCCGTACTCTACCCCCACCTATTCTAAGATTCACAGAGTTAAATTTACATTAACCGGACTCCATTTTCGCTTGATTCCCCTTCCTTGCGACCAATCTATCTTAACCCCTGCTGGATCTTGTATTGAGATATATGACTGCAGCTTATCCAGTAGTTCATCAATAGTAGGAGCAGAAATAAGAAGCCTTCTGGAAAATGGAGAGATGAATCCCTGTTCCACAGCATAATCAAGAAAGGTTAACAAACCATCAAAGAAATTGTTAACATTCAGAAGCCCAATAGGCTTAGTATGGAGATCTAGTTGAGCCCATGAGGTAATGTTAAAAATTTCTTCTAAGGTACCAAAACCTCCGGGCATGGCTATAAAGGCATCAGAACCATATAGCATACAAGTTATGCGTTCATGAATGGATAAGGTTTGAACTTCATGCCCTCGTGTTTTGCCTGCAACATCCACCAAAGGGACAGGTATGACACCGATTACTTTTGATTTCTCTGCAAGAGCAGATTGGGAAACACAACCCATTAGACCACTGCTACCACCCCCATATACAAGAGTGATACCTTTTTCCCCCAGTTTCTTTCCAAGATCTACAGCCGCTTCTAGATAACCGAAGCCTTTCCCTACTTTTGATCCACAAAATACACAAATAGTTTTGATCTGTCGAAGTTTTGGTGCTTCCATCTTTGATAGTAAAGAAGGGAAAACTTACGAAGAAGATGTGATTTTGGGATGCCTGAACTATGAAATATGTTTGGCTATTTAAAGCCGGAAAAATTTACTGTTTTTGATTGATTCTGAAAAAGTAAAGATTTACTTTTGACAAAATCGGACAACTTTTGACTATTTTACCAAAGATATCACCTTTCGGTGATTTATTTCCAGCTTTATCAAACCTCGAGAAAGGAAAATATATTTATTTCCAGCTTTATCAAACCTCGAGAAAAGGAAAATATATTTATTTCCAGCTTTATCAAACCTCGAGAAAGGAAAATATATTTTATTTCCAAAACGCGTGAAAGAAAGCAGCAAAATATTTTAAAAAGATTTACCTTATATCATTGCTGAACTGCCAGAAGCCTCATTTTGTAAAACAGACTGGCAAACAGGATCTTTCGATATTATATTTTGGAGACTATAACGATTTTTGTCCTCGTTAAACTGAGTGTATAAGGAGAGAAGTTCACGTTGTACATAACCACTTGGGTGCGTCTCAAGAGTCAGTCGAATATCATTCAAAGACTCCTTACTCAGTCCACCCTTTATGAATTCGATTTTATCATCCCGATTAGTAGAAGAATATCCTACTGATTTGCAACGAGTATTACAGTTCCAACGAGCACATTTGTAGCAACCACCCAGTCTTTTTGCTCTTCGTTTCTTTGCAAAAGTGCTTTTGCCTAAACCAGGCATGTGCTTTGGAAATGTTGATGGTAATTCACCAAATAGTCGAACCTTTGCTTCTATCAACCAGCGAACATCTTCTGGAACACCATGAGCCATCAGCAACCTCAATCTTTCGAGCCTTATTTTATAGATCTTTCTCAGATCATTCATAGGAAGACTGGAATAATACTTGCGAATGTTAGAAAGAATGATATCCATTGTTTGATGATTCAACCTCTTCTCAGCATGAACTATTTAAAAGCGAAAAGGATCTGAGTGAATCCGCGTGATGTTGTGACTAGCAAGAAAGCGCAGGATTATTTTAATGAAAAGAGGAGACAAGAAGTAATGCGCTGTTAATTATATTGATAAAGGAGATTTGATTGGAGATTTTGAATATTTTCTTGGATTATGGGTACTGATATTTTGTTTTAATAATGATAATCATGGTATAGTGTGATGATACGTGGAAAGTAAAATGAGTACCGTATTGAATCAGAATTCATACATATATACAAGTGAAAGAAATACTTTGCAGGAAATGTGGTGACATTTAAGTAAAGAATCTTAGTTTTGGGAGATATTTGTTTACTGAATTTTGGGTTACAAATATTGGAAAGATAAGTTGATGATATTATGTTGATATGTTTGGGTATATTACGTAGAGAAAATATTCAAGTAATTCTTTGATTATTTTGGGAATTTTCGATGATAAGAAAGGAAAAATTATTATGATACGATATGTCAGTAAAGATTTGTTGAAATTTTAGAGATACATACGAATATTTGAGGTCACATGATACGATGATAAGTGACAAGTTACATGAATACTACAAGATATGATGAAATTTTTACATACGATTGGGAATTGTTTTGATTATTTTGAGAATATTCGATGATAAGAAGAAGAGATTCTGATTTAGTATTCAGAAATCATAAGATTAAGTAAGTTTAATTTCGAGGACGAAATTATTTTAAGGGGGTAAGATTATAGCGACCCAGAATTTTTATGCAATAAATAATTATTTTAATATTTAGAAAATTGAGTCGCTATTGTTTTGAAATTTATGCCGCGACGAATTCGTCTAGCCAAGTCAAGAAATATCGAATTTTTTCGATTTTAAATTAAAATCCGAATTTCTAAAATTATGTTATTTTAATTATTTATTCAAAATATTATTTTCAAAATCATTTTGAATTCCAAATTTATTAAAATATCCCAACGATCCTTATTCAAATTATTTCAAGTCCAAATACGTATTTCAATTTTATTTCAAAATTTATTTACTCTCAAATTATTTTCAGTCCAAAATATATCTGTTTTAAATACATTTCTTAATCAAAATTAGTCTAATTTTCAGTTGATTATTTCCCACGTTTTGCATTCCTCTTTATTCTCCTTTCCTTCTTATATTTATCACTCTTTCCACCTCATAACACCATCATTATCATACCAAATTAAATAAAACTTTTACCCCACATGTTTTCTCCTTTCCGCCTCGAATCCACACTTTACAACCCCATTCTTGAGCCAACCACTCTTTCCAGCAAAGCAAATGACACTCACTATTATCATTACCCATCCCCAGCCCACGAGATCACCTGTATAAACTCACCATCACCACAGTACATCATCACCCATCATCATCATCATCAGTTATCACCACCACTGCTCAAACCCGTCATCAATCGACCTCCAAACCAAAATCACCAAACTGCATTATGCTGCCCAGCTACAATCAGTCATCATCATCACCAAATCAACCACCCAACTTCACAATTTATCAACACCATTCAATATCAAACCAACGCAGCCACCTCCACAGATGGCCAAAACCAATCATCTACATCAATCTGAAACCAACACTGCTTCTGCCATTGCCAATTCAATCCTCTGCAATTCACAGCCGTTCAATACACAAATTTCACCAAAATCAAGTCTGCAGCAATTGCCTTCAGCACTCATCATCAGCAGTTCACAGCCGATCCAGTTCCACTGCCAAGTACCATCTCCAACTCACCTCCGATCTGTTAAAAAGCCACCAACACAGCAATGTTAATCACAACACTGGACTCCATCATCATCTCCTGCCACCACCACCAATTCCAGCCCAAACCATAGCCAAGATCCATTATCACCACCACTGCCAATCTAACAACTGCAATAACCATCATCATTACCACAGCAAAACCAAACCCAGCACTGCCACCTTCTCCATCACCACCTGCGAAATCCATCACCACCTCCTTCTCCAGTCACCATCCAGAAATTTAAAACCAACCAATTTGCATATTATCAATTCAATTCACCAGTCTTTAATCCTCAACCAAGCCTCACTTGCAACCATATTCAGAACCACCACAGCGTCACCATCACACAGACCACACCACCTCAATCCCCCAATACAGCTTACAGAAGAAAGACCATCATCACTGTCTCCACCACCGCCACTACCCAAACTTCAATCCCCAACAAATCAAACCCAAAATCAACTCAAAACCAAAGAACTAAGTTAAAGCTCATAACCTACCTCGACCGCCGACTGTTTTGACCGGATTTACCACCGGCAATCGCTACCTTCAATCGCGATTTAGTCTCAGTTTCTCACACCCAACTCGCACTGAAACCTTAATCTTCAACCCCCAGCCTTAGCGCTGTTCGCCACACCTTACGCCTACGGTTCGCCGGCGTTCCACCGGCTGTAGCCCGGACTTCACCCTCCGTCGCCAGTTTCATCTCCCCTCTCGCCTGTCTCTCTCTCTGATCGAATTTGAAAATAGAGAGAGAAGTAAAGATCTGAACATATTATATTAATTTTCAGAATCTGCAGTTTAGTCCCTGAAGTTTTAAATGTTTCAAAATCAGTCCCTGACATTTTAAAAGGTTTTATTTCAGTCCTTTCAGCTTTTAAACTTATCCATTTCAGCCCCAAAGTTTTAAATGAGTTTTAATCAGCCCTTTCATTTTCAAAATCTATTATTTCAGTCACTATTGATTTACTTTTAAGCCCAAGTTTCAAAAGTATTCATTTTAATCCCTCAACTTTCAAAAGTATTCATTTTAGTCCATCAACTTTCAAAACATCAATTTTAGTCCTCAAATTATAATTTATCATTTTGAACTATATATTCGATAGACTAAAGTGACTTATTGGCTAAGACGAAGCGTACGGAGAATTTAAAGAAATTGAAGTCATTCCCGCTCAACTTTGCACTCGTCGGATTTGAGGTAGACTCGCACTTATTAATTGATTTAAATTATGATTTCATATGAATGTCATGTGACTTGTGAAAGTCAATTTTTAAGAAAAGCAAGTATGTTTTATGAAAGGTAAATATACCTTATGAAAAGTAAGTATGTTTTTATGAAAAGAAAATATACTTTATGTTTTTACGAAAAGTAAGTATACCCTATGCTTCACGAAAATGTTTTTTTGGATCATTGCTATGAAATCAATCTACAAAGATTGTTATGGGTCCCATATGATAAGTTATGATATGTTAAGGGGACCGGAGTTTTAGTAGCGCTACACATAAGAATTCTTGCCACGAAGTTCGGTAACATTCTTGTGTCTCCTATGTTTATGAGGATTTGCCACGAAGTTCGGTAAAATTCCTATGTTTCCATATGTTTATGAGGATTTGCCACCTAAGTTCGGTAAAATTCCTGTCGCATATGTTTATGAGGATTTCGATCCTATCTTATGTTATGATGCAATTGATCCCTATGAATTTCAAAAATTATGCTTGGTATACTTACTACATAAGAATTCTTGCCACCGAAGTTCGGTAAAATTCTTATGTTTATGAGGATTTCGATCTTATCCTATGTTATGATGAAAACTTACTGTTATTATGATTTTACTGCATAAGAATTCTTGCCACCTAAGTTCGGTAAAGTTCTTGTGTCTCCCTATGTTTATGAGGATTTCGATCCTATCTTATGTTATGCTTTCAAAAGAAATTATGCTTGGCATAATTAAAATGTTTTTATAAGTATATGGTTTTCAAAGAGCTGTTTTCAAAGAGCTATTTTCAAAGAGCCTATGATTTGCAAAATATGTCCCGTGCTGTAATGCACAATATGAGTTTTATCAAGAGCCGTTTTATAAAGAAGCTCTATCAATGCTCGTTTTATAAAGAGCCGGGATTTATGTGTTTAATCATCTTATAAATTAAATTAATTTGCGATGAGTCTACTGAGTATTTTCCCCATGAAATACTCACCCTACTTTTTAACAGTTTTGCAGATTTCGGAGACGGTGGCGAGCGATGAATGATGGTGGCAATAATCGTTAAACGGTAGAAAGTTTGACGTTAATGGTTTCCGTATTTTCCAAACAATCGAATAATTTAGAGAAGTTCATTTATTGAGAAATTATGACATTGGCAATTTCTTTACAATATTAATGGTTCGATTTACTATTTCAAATGGTTTCATAAATGTTTTCAATTTTATCGGCCATTACAGTTTATTTAATGTTGCCAAAAATGAATTTCAATTATTTCTTCCGCAAAAATATTATTCGAAAAATTTAGACAGAAAATGAAGTAGTGAATCGGGTATACGGAACTCGGGGCGCTACAATTGTAGACACTTATTTTGTAAGGGCATCATTGATTAACGTAAATTGATTTCTGCAAATTTTATCAAAACTTAAATTTTAAACGTTATGAGTAGATACTGGAAGGATGTATATAAATGAAGTATTAAATGGAACGATTACTCTAGAAGGGCAAATTGCTATCCAAATTTGGAACGATTACTTTAGAAGGACAACATGAATTTTTTTTTTTTTTTTTTTTGCATGATCAAATTGAGTGATTGGGGCTATTTGTGCAAGTCAAATATGACATCTTTATTTCATTTATATTATAATTACAAGTATACAGAAATAGATTTCTTCAAAATTTTAAACAGAACGTGTTTTCCAGATTTTCATTTTCGAATACAGTTTTCAGAAATAACAAACCAAACGCGTTTTCAGCAATTACAAAAAAGTCACAGAAAATGGAAAACAGAAAACATTTTCGAAAATGAAAACAGGAAACTGAAACACAAAGACAATACAGCCTTAATGTGTTTGATTGGTTTAACTTTCTAGGTAGAAAAAGTGGAGAATTTTTTAAATTTTGTTGTTTGATTGACATTATTTTCTATGGGAAATAAAGTAAAATTTATCAATTATAATAATTTTTTTTTTCATTTTTTAACACGTTTGCACTTATTAATAATATTGTTAATTTTTGGGAAAAAAATAAATCAATTAACAACAAAAAAAATGATCAAACGTAACGGAAACGATACGTGATTTTTCCTGAAAATTAAATTCTCCTATCTAGCTGCGAAAACAAAATCCTTAAAAAGTGAGAAAATCCACGCGTGAATTGAAATGCTGGAAATCAAGTTACCTGGAAAATATGCAAATCAAACATGCAAAGTAGGAAAAAAAAAAGCTGGAAAATGTATCAATTCCATGGAAAATAAACGAATCAAACGCACCCATAATTCCTCTCTTCAACCGAGAACTTCTCCAACACAGTTTCCTCACTTCATCTTCGGGCGGTCACTGACTCATTGTTTATGCTACAACAAAACAAAACCATGAATTAACCACTTGCCCTCAGATTATGAAAGTTAAAATATTTTCCCTTGTATAACATTATTTGGTTTATAAACTTGTTTATTTATAATTTTGAGGTGAAAAGTAATGATTGAAAATTTGAGAGAGAAAATATGTGATTTGAAAAATTGTGTTATTTATAAAACTGTTTATAAAAAAAAGATTCTTTTACAAAACGGATGCTAAATAAAAAAAATTGGCTTTTCCATGACATTTTCTTTCACCTTCACTTTTGCAGAGAAACGGAATAGTGGTGTCAGCAAAGCCTACACTACGTGACATAAAGAAACTCTTCAATATAGATTATCGAGAAATAAGTTGTGATCTATAAAATTTATAATTTATAACTTAGAATTAAATCGTGACTAGTTAGGTTGATAATTTCTGACCTATAAAGTTTGTGATTGTGATCATAGATTATGATGTTGTAAAAAACCCTAACCTTGACGTGGCAGGATCTGGTGATACTTGATTGCTGGAAAATAAGAATGAATTCGCCTTGGAAAACCTGGAAAAAAAGCAAGTAGGATCTCCCCGTCGCCCCTCCGGTGTGAGAATTAGTTTTCTGGATAAAAGTAGAGATAGAATATTTAACTGGAAAACGTAAAGGATAATGAATGAATTATATGTGATTAAAGGAGCTGTATTTATAGGGCTGAAAAAAAGCCCATAACCTTCTTTAATTGAATAAGGAGTCTTTTTTATATAAACTTACATTTTAAGGGGAATTCTATCATTACAAGAATAGAGTTCCGATTTTTTAGGAGGTTTCCTCATAAGGTACGTCTTCTTATGGAAGCCTAAGAAGGAGGTCCACAAATGAATCCCATTAATGAAGAAGGTTTGAAGCCCTATCTATGCTGGGCTTCTAAGCGTGACATGGTCTGGACAGGCCGACCATATATTTTATCATCCATGAGATTCTTTGATGAGGTCGGGATAACCCGACCTATGTGGCGAGGCAAGCCCGGGCATTTAGATTGCCCTTAAAGACAAATAAATCGGTGATCAGGCAATATCAAGTCGGGCACATAGGCCGTCCATACTATCATGACAGGCTGATCTGCTTACATTCCAAATACCCGGCCTATTTTAGGATGACTTAAAATTTCCATGATCATTGGCCCCCGTGCATCAGGGATTGGCAATTAATACCTGAATGCATTTAACCTCTGACAGTTGTCATATTTATTAATGACGCGTTTTGCCAACTGCTATCTTTTGATTATTGTGTTGTAATTAATAGTGTGCAAACAGATTGCCGCCACGTGTCCAAGGTGAAAGGCTGAGATTCAAAAAATTTCCCGCCTATTTCCTCCTATATATATGTGGCCCCTATCCTCTCATTCCTTTTACTTTGTGATTTCATGAGAAACCAGAGAACTCCTCGAGCGTCTAGCATGATCTCACTCTCAAACAACATTTCCTTCGGGTAAGCTCGGCCACGCCCGACCTTTTTAATTCCTGATAGGGCGCATATTTGTTATTTAATTTGTGATATTTCCTCTTATTCCATTGAAATTAAATGCTTAAATTGTAGGTATTAATCATATTTTATGATTTGTGGATTAGGTGGAGAATTGAGATCAAATTGGACTCAAATCACAAATTGGAAAGAAGAAGTTTGGAACTCTAAAGTATACAATCAGATCAGGACTTTGAATAAGGCGTGGGCACGCCTTATTGATTTTGAAAGGCAGCAACATAAATTGGACTACTCTTTGAAAAGCCCAACAATACAATTTTTTGGCCCATCTACTACCCTAGGAAAATCTTTGGACCAATGGGAAGAGGAGAGGGTGGCAACACAATTGAAAAAGAGAAAAGAATTGCTGAAGAAAGGGGACTCGGCTGCCAACAAATTGAGGATTGGAAAAAGGACATCTTTGGAAAAATTGGGACTCTCAGCACTTATCTTATCCCAGAATTAATTGGATCTTTTTCTTCTTCTTGGAGGGGAGAAAGACGGCTAAAAAAGAGGAGGGCAAGAGAGAAGAAAGAAAAGAAGGGAATTGCTGGGAGAAAGAAAAGAAAAGGAGCGGCTGCCATACGTTTGGAATTCTTTTGAGAGAGTTTGATCTTTATTTAATTTTATTTCTTTTAGTTTTTGATTTATAATTTTTATGGATAGCTAAATCATTTTTCCAGTTCAAGGTTATTCAAAGTTTGATTCACCAAGAATTGTGAGATCTAATTAAATTTATTTGTTTCTTTAATTATTCTCTATTTATATGTCTTTTGATTGTGAATTGAAGTTGTTGTTTTGATTTATTAATACAAAGTGCACGTTGTTTTAATTGTCAAAACGATACTTAGCCAATTAGGAATCTAAATCCGTAATTGTTTAGGTTTTCTAATACAGGTGGCAAATAACATAGTTAATTATAGACTGATTTTTGACTCATGTTATGAAGGCATATAACCTAACTTAAATGAATCACATGTGTGAATTTGTTGGTTAGAATTGGTCATCTCTCTAGAAATTAATGCTATTGGTAAATTAAATCCTACGATCGTATCTAGGGTTGTTTATTAATTAGGGGAATGATCAACGAGCGTTTCTTGATTATCGATAAAGTAAGGAGAGATAGGTTGTTAGATCGTATCAATGACCATAACCAATTTAGAGAATGATTTAAGGATTTTATTTTTGCATCTATGATCAACTCCGTGAATCAATATAGAGATTATACCTTGGGCTGGATATTTATTTAATTTGATATTTTCAACAATTTTAATTTCGCACTCGTTTATTTATAATTTGATTTCACATTCAAAAATTCAAAACCCCCCTTGTTTTTAATTCATTGCTTTTAATTTTTTCGAGGAATTAAATCTAACCAGTCCCTGTGGATTTGACCTTGCTTACCACTATTGCAATTTATTTTTATGAGAGCAAAAAAATATTATTATTTGTTGGATTCGACACCCATCAATTTTTTGGTGCTGTTTCCGAGGACTGGTGTTAATCAGATTTAATTTTTCATTTACTGTTATCTATTTATTTGTTTATTTATTTTTATATCTTTTACTAATTTCTTTAATGTCCCGTTGTTCTCGTACAGGTGAGTTGCGATACGACCCTGAAATTGAGAAGACAGCTCAGAAATTGAGGAAGGAAGCCAAGTTGCGCAAACAAACCAGATTGAATTTAGTAGCTGACCCTACAGATTCAACAACTGATTCTTCTAGTGGTTCTGAAACTGAGCAAGAGAAACCAATGGCCAATGAGGAACAAACCTTAAGGGAACTGGCTGCACCAAATGAAAATCAACAGCCACTTTGCATTCAGTATCCAGTCCTAGATGTGGGATTTGAATTGAAATCTGGATTGATCCATTTGCTACCCAAATTCTATGGGCTCGAGAATGAAGATCCCCACAAACATCTGAAGGAATTCCATATGGTATGTTCAAGCATGAAACCACAAGGAGTGACTGAAGAACAAATCAAGCTGCGGGCTTTTCCATTCTCACTAGATGACAAAGCAAAAGATTGGCTGTTCTATCTACCGCCAGGTTCTGTAGCTATATGGACAGGAATTGTCAGATTATTTCTTGATAAATTTTTCCCAGCTTCAAGAGCTGCAAATATTAGGAGAGAAATTTGTGGAATCAAACAGAGTGATACTGAAACACTTCATGAATATTGGGAAAGATTTAAGAAGCTATGTGCAAGTTGTCCTCAGCACGGGATTTCAGAACAATTACTCATTCAATACTTCTATGAGGGATTGTTACCAATGGAGAGGAAGATGATGGATGCAGCCAGCGGAGGAGCTATAGTGAACAAAACCCCAACTGCCGCTAGGGATTTGATTTCTATCATGGCTGCTAACACACAACAGTTTGGATTCAGCCAAGACACTCCTGTAAAAAGGGTGAATGAGGTAAATGTATCTTCTCTTGAAAATCAAATAGCAAATCTAACCTCTCTTGTTCAAAAAATGGCTGTAGGAAATATGCAACAGGTTAAAGCTTGTGGAATTTGTGCTGCTACTGCTCATCCAACTGATAAGTGTCCTACTCTTCAAGATGATTCTTTTGAACAGGCTAATGCAGTTGGAAGATTTCTAGGCCCACCTCAAGCGAATTATGATCCTTATTCAAATACTTATAACCCAGGATGGAGGGATCATCCCAACTTTAGTTATCAAACCAGGCCACAATTCCAACAATTCCAGCCTAGACAACCTACTCCTCAACCACAACAACCCTCCTCAAGTTTAGGTATGTCTCTAGAAGAAATTGTTAAATCACTTGCAATTAATACACAACAATTTCAACAGGAGACGAGGATAGGCATTAAGAACTTGGAGAATCAAATGAGTAAATTGGCATCAACTGTGAGCAGATTAGAATCTCAAGGTAAATTGTCTTCCCAAACTATTGTCAACCCAAAACAAAATGTTAGTGCAATTACCTTGAGAAGTGGGAAGGAATTGAAAGAATCTAGCAAGATGAAGCAAGGCAATTCAGGGGAAGAATATGAAAAGGAAGTTATCCCACAACATCAATCTGATAAGTCTGAAAGCCTCAATAGAGAACCACCAAAAGTTTATGTGACAACCCCTCCGTTCCCTACAAGATTGATTAGATCTAAGAAGGAGGAAGACGAGAAGGAAATCCTTGAAACTTTTCGCAAAATTGAGGTAAATATTCCCTTACTTGATGCAATTAAACAAGTACCTCGTTATGCTAAGTTTCTCAAGGAGTTGTGCACCAACAAGAGGAAGTTGAAAGGCAATGAAAAAGTAAGTATGGGAGAAAATGTTTCGGCTGTCCTCCAAAAGAAACTGCCTCCAAAATGCAAGGACCCAAGTATGTTCACTATCCCTTGCAAAATAGGTAAAGTAAGGACTGAGAAAGCAATGTTAGATCTAGGAGCTTCAATAAATATCATGCCCGTGTCGGTTTATTCATCTTTGAATATTGGTCCATTAAAAGAAACGGGTGTGATTTTGCAACTTGCTGATAGGTCTAATGTTTATCCCGAAGGAGTTTTAGAAGATATTTTAGTACAAGTAAATGATTTGGTTTTTCCTGCTGATTTTTATGTACTTAATATGGATGAAGACTCTTCTTTTAATTCTACACCAATTCTTCTAGGAAGGCCATTTTTGAAAACATCTAGGACAAAAATTGATGTGCATGATGGTACACTCACAATGGATTTTGATGGTACAATTATTAAGTTCAATATTTATGATGCCATAAATTATCCTAACGGTGCTAATTCTGTCAATTTTATTGATGTTGTTGATTGTTTAGAACAGAAAGTTTTCAAACGTAGTGGAAAAGGTGGCTTGAGAATTGCCAATGGTAAGCATCACAAGGCGGATGATCATGGATATAAACCTTTATATGAAGGTCTCCAAATGGAGAATGTGACGAAATTGAGTGTTGGGAATCCAATTGATCATGGTTGAAGAAAGAAAAAAATGAGTCTAGCCAAAGACGTAAAAGAAAGGCACTTCCGGGAGGCAACCCGAGTTTTTCTTTAGTTTGAACAATAAATTTTATTTTTGTTTTTATTTTTGTTTTCACTTATTTACTATTATTTGTTTCATGATATCCATATTTTTTTTTATTTTTTTTTTTTAGTGAAATTGTCCTTATTTTGATTTTTGGGCAGATATGAATCTTCATTTGGACGTGGGCACGCTCTATGAAGAATACAATGAATTGAAAGAATATTGGAATAAGGTGTGCCCACGCCTTAACCAAAGTGCATCTCGGATTACAAGGTCATTGTTCACAACTTGGAATAAGGCGTGCCCATGCCTTACCTAAAGTACATCTCGGATTACCAAAAAAAAAAAAAATTCGAAAATCAGACACCCATAGCTTCAACCTCTATTTCTCTCTTTCCCTCAAAACCAGTAAATCACCTCTCAACACTCCTTCACAATCTCAACCGCTACACCCGGTTTGTGGGAATGTGACAACACATGTGCAAGTTGTGGGAACGCTATGATTTTGCTGTGGGATTTGTATGGGCCGATACCATGATTTGGGGCCTATAGAGGAAGAGTTTTGTCATGGATCTCAAGTAAATGGACTAACAAGGAATGCCATTAAGGAAGTTGTTTTCTCGCCCGCCTTCACATCGACATCTCCCGTCCAACCTGCAGGGGAGTCTTCTATTCCTATTCTCTTCTATTTTTCATAATTTATGATTTTATTACATTGAGGACAATGTACGGATTAAGTGTGGGGGAGGGTTTTGATGTGTGCCTTTGCTTAGTAAAAATTTTTGCTCTATTTTTGAAAGAATTTTTTTGAAAATTCTCTTCTTAATTTTGGATTTTGGCAATGTTTATCCCTTTATGATCTGAATTACCGTGAAGTATAGAGATGAGTTGAGGCACAGTGGGAATTGCATGAGTAGTTGAATTTTCATTTACTACACGGTGATTGCTTGCTCTTGATGGTGGATTGAATGAAGGGTGTGTGGGATTTAATGCGCATTAACCCTATTTTGTGAGCTTTTGAGCCTCTTGAGCAATTACATTTAACACTACGACATGCTCTATCCTTTGATTGTGTGACTGTCAAGTGTAGTGGATATCTTCTAGAACTTGCTTTGTTATGCATGTTGAGATGCCTCTTGGTAATTGAATGCACTAAATAAGTATGGGAGCTTAGGTGAAGCCAAATTTAGCTTTCTTAAAATGCCTACCTTGAAATATGCCACTAGAAAGCCACTTTTGAGCCATAGCCTTTTTTGTTGAAAATCAACCACAATACAAGCCATGAGCACCCCTATTCCTTGCTAATATTCCATTCTCTTGAACCTTGCATTGAAGGAATATATAGGCTTATTCACTTGAGCTTCAAATTATTTTGGTTGAGAATAAAAACATTGAAAATCAAAGACCTGTGATGTGAAAGAAATGTCGGGGGATAAAGTAGTCGAGTTGCAATATTTACCTAATTGAGTCAAACCAAAGTTGATGTGTTGTAACACCACTTCGATTGACCTAACTCCACTCTTTTTAGCATTAATTTGATTTTGAAATAAGGACCAAGCAATGACCTATATCTCATAAATGGATGGGAGCAACACATATAAACCGTAATTCGTGCGCTTTTGAGCCTATGAGTTATTTTTATCTTTATATTAAGCTCTTATTCTTTAATGTGTGTCCTGCATGGTTTGTTTATTCTTTGATGTGCTCTCTTGTGCATGCCGTTGTAGTTTCTTGACTCAAGTGCAAAATATAGTAAAGGAATTAGGTGAAACCCAATTTGGCCTTCTTAAAGAGCCTACCATGATACATGTACCAATAGAAGCCTCTTTGAGCTTTAGCCTGTCTTTGGAATTTTGTTACCACGCTACAACCCATGGATTCTCGTTCTTTCATGTTACCTCTATCTTGAACCCATAAGAGAGGAACTTCACAAGCTTGTATTGATTGAGAAATATGAGACAGACTTAGCTTTAGAAAAATGGGAGCTTTCACTTTGTACTATTCAAAGTTTAAGTGATGATGGGGTCAAAAATAAATCAAGTTGAAAAAAAAAATCATGTGAAGAGAATAAACCCCACGTGCATAATAAGAGTCAAGGGCTGAATCGATTGGATGCTAGGAAATTATGGAAATGTCATATTGAAAGGTGGAGGAAGAGATATCGTTTTGAATTGAATCAGCTTGTGAACATTCCTCTCAACTTAGCCTAAATATTTTCCTTTTATCCTACCTAACCTGAAGCCCCGTTACAACCAAATAAAGACCTTTACTTTGCACTTGTGTTATTGTTAGCTCCGTTCATGACATCTGAGCAATCTGTGGCAATGAATCCTCCATGCAGTGAGCTGAGTGAAAATTCTCACCCTTATACACTTTGTGTGAAGAGAGAAATACCTTGTGAGAGTGTTTACTCCCATTACATGTGCTTATGAGTGGTTTGAATTGCTTGGTCTATATTTCGTGCCTTCAAGTTGATTGAAATTGACACCCATGTTGTAATTCATTGATAATTGTTGAGGGGATACTCACGAGAGGTGAAAGGATATAAACTACACTGGGTATGGAGTGATATGATTGAAGTACATGAATTTTAAGTGAGTTCTTACGAAGATGTTCATATAATTCCTTCAATGAAGATCGCCAAAAATGTATCCTTTTTATCCCACCTTACCCAAGCCCCATTACAACCGGTGTTAAGACCCATACTTTGCATTCAAAACTATTGGTGGCTCCAATGTGATATATTAGCAAGCCTATGGTAAGAGTTTTCTATGCTTTGACCTGAGAGTGCATATATGCTTTACACCCTAAACACTTTGAGTGAATTGTGTGAATCTAATGTGAGGTGTTAAATCCCACCACCTGTGGATTTTGAAAATTTTGTTGAAGTGACTAGCATGGTGTTGAATTGTAGAGATAGAAGAATGGATGATGATGAGAGTACATTCCATTAACTTGAGCTAGTTTATGCTTGAGGACAAGCATTGTCTAAGTGTGGGGGGATTTGATAGGGCACATATTTGTTATTTAATTTGTGATATTTCCTCTTATTCCATTGAAATTAAATGCTTAAATTGTAGGTATTAATCATATTTTATGATTTGTGGATTAGGTGGAGAATTGAGATCAAATTGGACTCAAATCACAAATTGGAAAGAAGAAGTTTGGAACTCTAAAGTATACAATCAGATCAGGACTTTGAATAAGGCCTGGGCACGCCTTATTGATTTTGAAAGGCAGCAACATAAATTGGACTACCCTTTGAAAAGCCCAACAATACAATTTTTTGGCCCATCTACTACCCTAGGAAAATCTTTGGACCAATGGGAAGAGGAGAGGGTGGCAACACAATTGAAAAAGATAAAAGAATTGCTGAAAAAAGGGGACTCGGCTGCCAACAAATTGAGGATTGGAAAAAGGACATCTTTGGAAAAATTGGGACTCTCAGCACTTATCTTATCCCAGAATTAATTGGAGCTTTTTCTTCTTCTTGGAGGGGAGAAAGAAGGCTAAAAAAGAGGAGGGCAAGAGAGAAGAAAGAAAAGAAGGGAATTGCTGGGAGAAAGAAAAGAAAAGGAGCGGCTGCCATACGTTTGGAATTCTTTTGAGAGAGTTTGATCTTTATTTAATTTTATTTCTTTTAGTTTTTGATTTATAATTTTTATGGATAGCTAAATCATTTTTCCAGTTCAAGGTTATTCAAAGTTTGATTCACCAAGAATTGTGAGATCTAATTAAATTTATTCGTTTCTTTAATTATTCTCTATTTATATGTCTTTTGATTGTGAATTGAAGTTGTTGTTTTGATTTATTAATACAAAGTGCACGTTGTTTTAATTGTCAAAACGATACTTAGCCAATTAGGAATCTAAATCCGTAATTGTTTAGGTTTTCTAATACAGGTGGCAAATAACATAGTTAATTATAGACTGATTTTTGACTCATGTTATGAAGGTATATAACCTAACTTAAATGAATCACACGTGTAAATTTGTTGGTTAGAATTGGTCATCTCTCTAGAAATTAATGCTATTGGTAAATTAAATCCTACGATCGTATCTAGAGTTGTTTATTAATTAGGGGAATGATCAACGAGCGTTTCTTGATTATCGATAAAGTAAGGAGCGATAGGTTGTTAGATCGTATCAATGACCATAACCAATTTAGAGAATGATTTAAGGATTTTATTTTTGCATCTATGATCAACTCCGTGAATCAATACAGAGATTATATCTTGGGCTGGATATTTATTTAATTTGATATTTTCAACAATTTTAATTTCGCACTCGTTTATTTATAATTTGATTTCACATTCAAAAATTCAAAACCCCCCTTGTTTTTAATTCATTGCTTTTAATTTTTTCGAGGAATTAAATCTAACCAGTCCCTGTGGATTCGACCTTGCTTACCACTATTGCAATTTATTTTTATGAGAGCAAGAAAATATTATTATTTGTTGGATTCGACACCCATCAATTCCATAACTTATCTTTAGGAAAAATGGCTAGGTAGGTGAAGATAACCGACCTTAGGGAGGTAGAGAATCTAGATGAATCCTTAGAGGTCGAGTCAATAGGTTTATACCAGCCCCCACCTTCCCAGGATGAGGAGTTGGGTGGCGAGGAAGGGGTTGAGGATGATGTTGACCTAGGTAGAGGGTCGAGTGAGGCCAACCTTTAACAGTATGATGAAGGATCATATGATCGAGGCTGATATGAGGAAGTTCAGGCTGTCCGAAGGATACAGAGCCCGGACTCTCGAGGCAGATGACGTTTCTTACCATTGTCGGGAGGGGGAGATGGTGGTATTTCACGAATCCCTCGTGGCCAAGATTAGGTTTCCACTACACCACTTTTTCATTGATTTTCTTCTTACTGCTAGTATAGTCCCGGGCCAACTCGCACCCAATAGGTGGAGAATCCTAGTATATTTTTTTGTTTTATGTAGGAGTCTAGGAATTGAACCCACTATTGACTTGTGCAAGTGTCTTTTGGTTTTGAAGTACTTGCCTCGGTGCAACTGCTTCGTCTATTTGAGTAGGAAGAGACGTTTTGAAGTTCCTTGGGTTCCTTCCTCCATAAAATACTGGAAGGAAAAGTTTTTCTTTGTAAAGCCCTGGGTCGGGGAAAACATTTTTTTATCGACCTTTAGGAAACTAGACGTAGATAGCTTCAATAGGATGGGGAATAAAAATGAAGAGGAGCTGGCCGACCTTCTTGTCAATGCCATTAGGGTGTGCGATTTTGGTCTGTTGGCCGAAGAGGCCTCTGACTTGACAACCAATGAGATTCTGGGCCAGGCCAGTCTTGATCTACAGCCCGGTAGTTCTCGGCCTTGTAAATTAAGTAATAAATATTATTCTTTTACAATTTTTACAACCACTAGCACTTGTTCCACTGCTCATCCTCTTCTTCTTATTATATTGCAGGGATGGCTTTTGACGGGGACAAGCTTAGAAAAGCGGCCGAGGAGAGGGCACGAAACGTTGCCCAAAAAAGAAAGGATTCATTCGAGGTAGGAAAGACCTCTAGGAGGGGTGCAGACATCCCTCCTCAGAGGGAGAATGGTCGAGACACGCTCCGCCCTCCTCCCCGTGATCAACCCATGCATGTCTCCCCCACACCAGAAGTTGTGCCTGAAGGCCCCACTTTGGCCGACCTTAGGGAGAAGCTAGAGGAAGGCCTTCATCCCGGCCTTCTGGAGAAGTACTCCGAGGAAGTGGCTATTGAAAGCAGAGTGGACCACTTCCTGAATTCAACCGTGAAGGTACATCCCATCCTTTTATCCCGACAATTGATCTTTTTGTTATTATTGTTATTGAAAAAGATGGCTAAGTTTTTGTCTCGACCTGCAGCTGATCAGCATTGGTCGGGTCTTATTAACCAGGGTGTTAAATGAGGAGAGACGTAGAGTCAACTCGTACACTCTGTGCAGTATGAGGCCACCCAGGCCAACAATGCTGAAGAAAAATTGGCTAGGGTCGAATCTGATTTGGTCCTGATGACCCAAGATCGGGACCTCACTCGATCAAAAAATGCCAAGCTTGTTGATGATCTTCGTAGGGCCCGGGAAGAAATTGAGGCAGCCAAAGTGGAAGCGGTCGAGGCCCACAAGAAGTCAGAAGAGTACGATCTAGCCCTGGGCAATTATGCCCTAGAGTCATACTCCCAGGGCATGAAGCAAGCTCGGGCTTGGATTAAACTTCACGCGCCCAATCTCTACACATGCCCACTCTCCCAATTTTCCCTGGGAATAGAAGATCTTCACCTCACTCCTTTCTTAGAGGAAGATGAAGCGAAGGCCGTTTCAAATGATGAGGCCGGGGAAACCAGTGACCGTGACCCCCAATAGTAAAAATCTTTTTTTCCTTTTTTAGGAGTTTTAAGTACTTGTTGATGTATAGCCCGAGGTATGCCTCGAGGACTTCTTGTAATAAACTTTTGTGAATGAAATCTTTTGTCAAAGCTCGCGTTATTTACTTTGTGTTTTATTTACACAATACTATCGTTCCAAACATGCAAGCTGACCCTGTTTAATCTTATCGATCCTATCTTAAAAATAATCTTGTCGAGCATGGACGACTTTTGATCGTAGGAACAAGATTTAATTCTCCATGCCATCAACATTGAATCGATGATGTTTGGTAACTAAGGTCGGGATAGCTCGACCTTTTCGACAATTCACAAAATAGTTCGAACTTTTGACTTAGCGAAATTGAGAGAAATGTGAATAAGGTCGGGTGATACCGACCTGTTTGTTATTCATGGGGTCGAATTTTTTATAAACGTAGGAGGAATGATTTGTAATGTCTTGCTATGAGACATTGTAAATTATTCGATGGAAAATAATTTGTAACATCCTGCCATGAGACCTTATAAATTATTCGTGGAAGAATAATTTGTAAAGTCTTGCCATGAGACATTGTAAATTATTTAATGGGAAATAATTTGTAACGTCTTACCATGAGACCTTGTAAATTATTCGTGGAAGAATAATTTGTAAAGTCTTGCATGAGACATTGTAAATTATTTGATGGGAAATAATTTGTAACGTCTTACCATGAGACCTTGTAAAATATTCGTGGGAGAATAATTTGTAAAGTCTTGCCATGAGACATTGTAAATTATTTGATGGGAAATAATTTGTAACGTCTTGCCTTGAGACCTTGTAAACTGTTCGTGGAAGAATAATTTGTAAAGTCTTTCCATGAGACATTGTAAATTATTCGTCGGGAAATAACTTGTAAAGTCATGTGAATGACCTTGTAAGTTATTTCAAGATCTGGTCATATGGTGCTCATTCTTCAGAAGAAATACTTTTATTAAAGGGGACTGAACGATGGGCCTCGTTAAAACCTTACCCAGAAAAACCCCGTGGGACAAAATATGGATAAAGAAAAAGAGCACCCATCCCTGACGCTGAAAGAAAGAACAGTGGGCGCCAGGCCCGACCTTGAAAATCATTGATGGATGTGCAATCCGAAAATAAAAAGATAAAATGGGTGCGCAAACCTTACTCTTCTACAACTAGATGACTTTGACATTAAAGGAAACTTGACTACTTGTAGTATGGCTTCAAATTCTCCACATTCCATGGCTGAGGAAGAGGTCTTGAGTCCATTGTGCCGAGGTTGTATGAGCCATTTTCCCACTTTTCGGATAACTTTGTATGGTCCAACCAGAATGGGTCCAAGTTTCCCAGGTTGATGACCGGCGGCCTCGCTTCGACGAAGGACAAGATCTCCCATTCTGAATTCTCTCTTCTTCACTCGGGTATTAAACTTCTTGGTCATGGCCTGTTGATAAGCCGTTATTCTTAAGGATGCATTTTTCCTGACTTCTTCCAAAAGATCCAGACTTTCTCGCTATCCCTCAATCTGGTCGGGTGATTCTGTAATCATTGCACGGAAGCTGGGAATTGTCACTTCTACAGGAACTGTAGCTTCCATCCCAAAGGCAAGCATGAATGGAGTTTATCCTATTGCAATTCTGAATGTTGTTCGGTTGGTCCAAAGTATTTCTGGGAGAAGATCGGTTCAATCACCTTTAGCACTGTCAAGGCGAGTCCTCAAGTCTTGCAAGATGAGTCTGTTCGTAACTTCAGCTAACCCATTACTCTGCGGGTGCGAAATGGAAGTTAACATGTGTTCTATTCCCAGGTTCTTACAGAACTATTTGAAGGCTTGGCACTCGAACAGACGTCCATTATCAATGATTAATGTCTTAGGAAGATCAAAACGGCAGATAATTGACTTCCACACAAATGCCTCCAGCTTATGTTTTGTGATCACGGCAAGCGGTTCTGCTTCCACACATTTATTGAAGTATTCCACAGCTACTGCTAAAAAATTGACCTGGCGACGAGCTATGGGGAATGGCCCAAGAATGTCAATTCCCCATTGAGCGAAGGGATATGGGCACACAATTGAAGATAGTTCTTCAGGAGGTTGATGTAATCGGGCTTCGAACCTTTGTCATATATCGTAAGTTTTCACATAGCTAAGTGTGTCCTTCTTCATGGTTGGCCAATAGTATCCGTATCACATTAATTTCATAACCAAAGCTCTTGCTCCCTGGTGTCCTCCACAAATTCCTACATGAACCTTGGCCATAGCAAGGGCTGCTTCTTTCGGAGTTAGGCATCGCGGATAAGGAAGTGTAAAACTTCGATGGAACAAGGTATTCTGTAACAAGGTATACCTCGGGGCCCTTGCTTTGACTCTTCTTGAAAGTAAGATCTTAACTTTCTGGATGCTGTAACCAAGGAAACTGCAAGTTGTTTTGCTAGTGTATATCGGGTTTCTGCATCCAACATCATCTTGCTGATGTAATACACCAATTTTTGGGCCTTCCCTTCCTCTTTAACCAAAATGGGGCTCACAGCATGATATGAGACTGCTAGATACAAGAACAGACTATCCCCTGGATGTGGCTTTACCAATATTGGGGGAGTACCCAAATATTAACTTCCTGAAGGAGATCTCGCACTCTTCATCCCACATGAAGTCTTTATTTCCTCTGAGAGTCTTGAAGAAGGGAAAACATTTATCTGCTACCCTTGACATAAAACGACCCAATGCTACCACTCTTCCTGTGTAACGCCCCGAGTTTCGAGAAGCGCGGGAACGTCACTTTTCTAAATTCTTGAATAAACTTTGTTGCGGAAAAAAATGATTAAATATTAAATATCGCATTTATCGAATAAAGTTTAGCGATAATTCAAATGGAATAAGTATTTTCGTACAAATTTGCAAAAATGACAATTCTTGATAAAATGAAATAATCATTTCAAAGTTCACGACTTTAAAAAAAAATATCAATTTGTAATTTGCCGTCATTGCCCATCACTCGCCACCGTCTCCAAAATCTGCAAAATTGTTTAAAATAACGGGTTGAGCATTTCGAAATGAAATACTCAGTAGACTCATCGCCAATAATTAATCTACAAGATAATTGGACCAGTAATTATGCAAATCATGTAGTGACATTCTTTTCTTATTCATAGGCATCACATAGTGAACACAAATGAACCATTCTTTTCTTGTATCATGCTAGCAGATAAGTTATGCCCAGCATAACATAATTCTTTTATCTCAAAAGATATATTCTTTTCTCATGCGATTAAGCATAAAATCACACAAATCCACATAACACATGCAATTATAATATAAATCAATTAGTGGGGGCGAGTCTACCTTAAATCCGACGAGTGCAAAGTTGAGCGGGATATGACTTCAATCTTTCAAATCTCCGTACGCTTCGTCTAGCCCATAAGTTAAATTAGTCTTTAGAAATTTATAGTTTAAAAATGATAAATTACAATTTGAGAACTGAAATTGATGTTTTTTGAAAGTTGAGGGACTAAAATGAATACTTTTCAAACTTGAGGGACTAAAATGTAAATTTTCAAAAGTTGGGTCGGAACTCAAAACGAATATTAAATTTTGGGGATTGAGATAAGAAATTTTTAAAAATGAAAAGCTTATAAGATCATTCAAGAACTTAAGGACTGAAATATAAGTTTTAAAACTACAGTGACTGATTTTGAAATAATTTTGGAACCCAGGGACTAAAGTGCAAATTCCGGAAGTTAAAATATTAAAATCAAAATATTTACTCTCTCTCTCATTCACGATCTGAAAATCAAACCGAGAGAGAGAGAATGGCGAGAGAGTGCGCGCAGGGGTTGAGTCCGGCGGAGGTACTGCCGGCGATTTGCCGGTGAAACGCCGCGGTCGAGCGGCGGCGGTCAGGGTAGCAGTGGGGGGGGGTGGATGGAGGAAGATATTTGGGTGGTTTATAGTGTGAAACCGAGACCAAATCAAAGCTTGAAATCGAAATCGGAGTTGTGATTTTCGGCCAAAATCCGTCCAGATGGCCGGTGATGAAGGTAAGTACCTAGTTCTTCTTGTTTTGTTCTTGGTTTGGGGTTTGATTTGGTTAAAGAATTGAGTTGGGCAGTGGTGATGTTGAGTTGTGAAGTTTGAGGTTTGCTATTGAGTTTTCGATTGGCAGCGGTGGTTTCTTGGAGGTGGAGGCTTGGGTTTGGCGAGTTACAGTCGACTATGGCTTGCGACTGGCTGTTGTTCGGTGGTGATGATGGTGATGGTGATGATTGGTGTTGAAGATGGAGGTGAGTTGGAGGAGGTTGTGGCCGTGTGCGAATGATGATGGTGGTTTGGGTTCTCGATTGAGGTGGTTTTGGCCGTGAATGGTGGTGCTGCAGGTGGTTTGTTGATTGGTCCAGGTGATGATGGTGGAAATGGGTGGTGATGATGATGATTTGTGGCCTGCATTGGGTGGGGATTCTTGGTGGTGATGAGGTTGGTGATGAATGGAGCTTAAACAGAGGTTGGTGCTTGGTTGTGGTTTGGGTGTGGCGATGATAATGATATAGGTGATGGGAGTTTGGTGAGATTGTGGTGCTGGTCACGGTGGTGATGATGGTGAGGTTGAAAAAAAAAAGGATTCTTCATTATCATACCTGAATTGAGAGGTTCAGCCGTGAAGAAGAGTCTGAACGTGAAATGGGAATTAAAATGGTTGGATAGAAAATCTTTGGTTTGGTTTCGAATTGTAGCTGCAGATAGATTTTCGTTATAGGAGTGGTTGAAAGTTGGCTACGATGGTGATCATGATTTGTAGAGATAAGTGATGAATTTAAAATTTGAATTGTAATTAGGATGATAGACTCAAATTTGAAATAAGATTATCTGGAGATTTTATTTGAATAAATAAATAAATGAAATTTGGATTTTAAAAATAGATTTTTTAATTTATTGGACGTAAAATCAAATTGGACTGAAATTTACATATTTCAGCTCCAAATTTATAACTTGGCTAAACGATCGCGTCATGACTTTAACGTAAAAATAAAAATAAATGGGTGAGATAGTAGCGACACGATTATTAAATGCGTAAAAATTCTTGATCGCTACAACCTTACCTTCTTAAAATAATTTCGTCCTCGAAATTTAAAATTTTCTTAATTTAAAACAATTGAGTACTTGATCAAAATTTCTTCTTTCTTGAACCAGGTAGTTTCATCACTACCAGGTCTTCCCCATTGAACTTTAAAAATGAAGGATGAAATTGGGACAAGTTTAAAGTCGAAATTTGGACTTAAAGATTTAAACGAATTTAAATTTCTTTTCTTAAAATCTTAAAATAGCTAATATGACTAGACGAGAGCGCTGGTTTTGAATAATAATTGTTAAGGTTGGAGAGTCGTAGCGACAAGTTTGGTAAAACAAGTCTTTTAAGTTTGAAAATTTTCGGTCGCTACAACCTTCTCCACTTAAAATAATTTCGTCCTCGAAATTTAAGACTTACCTGGTCTAAAATATCTGGATACTTGGACAGAGTTTCTTCTTCTTTCTCCCAACAATTTCATCATTATTATATCTACCCCCACTGGACTTTGACTATAGGAATCCCTTTGTTTCTTAAGACATGGACTTTTCTCTCTACTATGCACATAGGTGTCTCATCATAAGTCAAATATTTCTGAACTAAAATAAACTAATAATTCACCATGTGATTTGAATCATGAACATACTTTCTCAGTAGGTAAACATGAAAGACTTTGTGAACAGCTGTAAATTCTGGTGGCGAAGTCAAACAATAAGCCACATTACCTACTTTCTCCAATATTTCAAATGATCCGATAAAATGAGATCTTAAATTCCCTCTCTTGTCAAAACGAAAGGTACCTTTTATAGGATCTATACTAATATCGAAACCACAAAATATTCATTGATCCAAATGCTTAACCTAAAAATCAAGAAGATTGATCAAGAATAAATCCTTATAATCCAAAATATAAAAGCGCGATATAATTTTCAAAATATTGAGTGCAAAACCTAAACTTGGCATAATCTTTCTGAAAATTTTTACCAACGTAATCATTTATAAGCTCGACTGAAACTTCTTTTTCATAATTGGAGAAATTCAAACTTGAATCCTTTAATCCATACTTTTAAATCATGAATCAAGTACTCGGTATCACATACTCATTCTAATTGAGGGCTAAGTTACTAACTTAAAGCATCATACGGATCAGATATGTTATTCTCAAACTTAAGAAACTTCACTAATTTTCCAATCTGAAGTTCAAGATTCAAATTTTTTTTTTTTCCTGTTCTCCCAAACTTCAATTCATGTCACATTATGAACAATATTCTAATTAAGTCTATCACCATTGAATAAGACTTCTATAAATCATATAGGATTCCTCATCGAGTTTGCTTAACCCAAAGATACAATCTCATTATAAGTAAAAGTCACACAAATGATCTTCTCCGGTTTCCTATTTTCGTATCAATATACTTTACTCACTTCAAATGTACAACCGATAATAATTAATCGAAACTGCATCACCAAAACTTTAAATAAATCCATATATTATGACTCAAAATGAAAATTCTCAATTGTAGGTAATTTTTTTTTTTTTTTCACCATAATGCAATAAACCATCAAAATGAGATCAATTGACTCAATATATTCACACAATTCTTCACGGGATAACCATAACATCCCTTAACCGTCTAGTCATCATATCTTATAGTAATCATGTAACCTGTCACTTATCATTGTATCATATGCCTCAAACATTCATATCAATCTCTCTAAGATTTCAATATAATAACCATCATACCTATCACGTGAACCTTATACGTCAATCTTCTCACTAAGATTATATATCAATCTCTCAACTTCAATAAATCTTGGATTCTACCGTTGTCGCTTCTTTGCACACCATTCCAAGATAAGTCATCACTGTGAAGTCTTATCCCTACTTTCCAATAAATTCTCTCCACGAAAACAATTATATAAAATTTCATTTCTTATTTTCTAAACAAGATACCATCATTATCAATCTCCAAAATTTCAAGATATGATAAATCATAAGCCTTTCTCTGATCAAATGCATTACTTCATCAATACTTGTACAAATCTAGAACCTGATAAAGTTTCTTTCATCAATATTGAAAACTTAATGTACATCAGTGAATCATTCACACTACGAGGAAATCCTGATTCATTTCCATGACTGAGACTCCTTTTTCTTCGAATTCTACTTAGAACCAAATATAGCATAACTCATTCATGATAAATCAACTTATTTCATAATCTCAATACATTATCACCTTCAGTTTTCATCATCACATTATTCCTTACAATCATCTGTTGTACCTTTTATATACAAATGACCTTATGATAATCATAATCCCAAACATTCAATCACCTGTCCCCAATTTCTCACTTTGAATAAATGGTTACTCCTTTAGGGCACCTCACTATAAAATACTTTCAATACCTCTCATTCATGATAACTGACTATTCCCAATAATCATATTACATGTAAATTCAACAAACGGTAAATGGTTTTTCCTAACTATCACCGAGGTCTAAAATGCAAACTCTCAACATAGCCTCTAAACTCTGTATAAAGAAATATTTGCTGACTACTTAAGTCATTATTCAATAACCCAAATGACATCACGTCTCTTCACTAATCTCTGTAAGCCCGTTACAAAAATTCTCTCCAATTTCAATAAATCTGTACTATTTCTTTAAAAACATATCAAACCATAATAATTTGTCATCTCTAACTTCTTATCACCAAATATCACCAAAACAATTAAAACGATAGAAATTACCTGAATATTCTCTCTATGTAGTATACCCAATAACATATCATTCACAAATCAATATAATGTCATCAGCTTATCTTTTAACATATCTACCCGATCAAATTCCAAAATAAATCAACAGTACAATCTCCTATCCTCATAATTTATAATATTCTCCAATTCAAGTGATCATTCCTTACTAGTGATCAATTCGTTCCCAAGAATAATTTAGATTCTTCCCAATAACGCCATAATATTTGTCTTCACTCATCTTTCAAAGTACAACTTATCATTTACTAAATCTCGCTTATGGTGTAGATGAACTTGCAAGTCTAACCTCAATTCCTTTAGTGGTTGCATACCATATTATGCTCTTAATTCCAAATGATAAAATTCTAGGCAAAGTCTCCCTTGTAATTTGGACTTATCCAACCCGTAGGTATACTTCATAACCAACAGTAATAAATAGCTCTACATTTGACCACAATGATTTACATATTGACAACATTTCCAACACTTCAATCTCACCAAAAATATCCCAGAAAATCAATTCATAATTCCTCAACATAACAATTTCAAATCCTAGTTTCCAATATCAATATCTCACTTCCTTCAATACATTAATTGGCTCAAATGACCACCCATTAGTCATACTTATAGATATATGCCACAAATCATATTCCCAAAATTTGATCACAAGACCAAACTGCATAATAAATTTCTCTCAAAATAGAGGAATATTTCACTTACTCAACACAATATCCATTACTTAATTCCCAATAATTAAGAACCAAATTTTTAAACCTCTAATTCCAAAATTCTTCTCATAATTAGTCTCAATAAAATCACATCACTTATAATCTCAACATCTCATCACAACTTCATAAAACTGACTTGCTATTTCTTGTTTAATCTAAACGATAAATATTCCAAAATATTTTCTAATCTTTTCTGTTGACTTCTCGTAAATGGTGCCATGTCTAAAATCAATTATGCAAAGTCCAGGTAGGGTTCATCATTTCTAAGTTCGAGGACAAAATTTTATTTATTTATTTTTTATTTTTTGAAATCATTCTTAAATCATATTATTCCCATTATGCTCAACACTCGTTTTCTTTCTTTTCTTTTCTTTCTGAAAAATTTCTCGTTATGCTCAAAACTCATTTCTTTCTCATTATTTCGGATACTAGTTTTCTAATTCTTTCTCGTCTTTTCTTTTCTTTTCTCGTCAAATTCTCAAAACATTTATTCTCAAGTATCCGAAATAATTCAATAAAGTAAACATACTAAACTTCGTTACCTTCGGAGTCGGCGGAAAAATGATGGCAATGGCAAAAAGTCGTCAAAACATTGTTTCTATTATTTTTAGAAAAATTTATTTTCTTATTTTGTAAAAAAAATATTTTGTAAGTCTACAGAAACGTAGACCCGCTCTGATACCATGCTGTAACGCCCCGAGTTTCGAGAAGCGCGGGAACGTCACTTTTCTAAATTCTTGAATAAACTTTGTTGCGGAAAAAAATGATTAAATATTAAATATCGCATTTATCGAATAAAGTTTAGCGATAATTCAAATGGAATAAGTATTTTCGTACAAATTTGCAAAAATGACAATTCTTGATAAAATGAAATAATCATTTCAAAGTTCACGACTTTAAAAAAAAATATCAATTTGTAATTTGCCGTCATTGCCCATCACTCGCCACCGTCTCCAAAATCTGCAAAATTGTTTAAAATAACGGGTTGAGCATTTCGAAATGAAATACTCAGTAGACTCATCGCCAATAATTAATCTACAAGATAATTGGACCAGTAATTATGCAAATCATGTAGTGACATTCTTTTCTTATTCATAGGCATCACATAGTGAACACAAATGAACCATTCTTTTCTTGTATCATGCTAGCAGATAAGTTATGCCCAGCATAACATAATTCTTTTATCTCAAAAGAGATATTCTTTTCTCATGCGATTAAGCATAAAATCACACAAATCCACATAACACATGCAATTATAATATAAATCAATTAGTGGGGGCGAGTCTACCTTAAATCCGAGGAGTGCAAAGTTGAGCGGGATATGACTTCAATCTTTCAAATCTCCGTACGCTTCGTCTAGCCCATAAGTTAAATTAGTCTTTAGAAATTTATAGTTTAAAAATGATAAATTACAATTTGAGAACTGAAATTGATGTTTTTTGAAAGTTGAGGGACTAAAATGAATACTTTTCAAACTTGAGGGACTAAAATGTAAATTTTCAAAAGTTGGGTCGGAACTCAAAACGAATATTAAATTTTGGGGATTGAGATAAGAAATTTTTAAAAATGAAAAGCTTATAAGATCATTCAAGAACTTAAGGACTGAAATATAAGTTTTAAAACTACAGTGACTGATTTTGAAATAATTTTGGAACCCAGGGACTAAAGTGCAAATTCCGGAAGTTAAAATATTAAAATCAAAATATTTACTCTCTCTCTCATTCACGATCTGAAAATCAGACCGAGAGAGAGAGAATGGCGAGAGAGTGCGCGCAGGGGTTGAGTCCGGCGGAGGTACTGCCGGCGATTTGCCGGTGAAACGCCGCGGTCGAGCGGCGGCGGTCAGGGTAGCAGTGGGGGGGGGGTGGATGGAGGAAGATATTTGGGTGGTTTATAGTGTGAAACCGAGACCAAATCAAAGCTTGAAATCGAAATCGGAGTTGTGATTTTCGGCCAAAATCCGTCCAGATGGCCGGTGATGAAGGTAAGTACCTAGTTCTTCTTGTTTTGTTCTTGGTTTGGGGTTTGATTTGGTTAAAGAATTGAGTTGGGCAGTGGTGATGTTGAGTTGTGAAGTTTGAGGTTTGCTATTGAGTTTTCGATTGGCAGCGGTGGTTTCTTGGAGGTGGAGGCTTGGGTTTGGCGAGTTACAGTCGACTATGGCTTGCGACTGGCTGTTGTTCGGTGGTGATGATGGTGATGGTGATGATTGGTGTTGAAGATGGAGGTGAGTTGGAGGAGGTTGTGGCCGTGTGCGAATGATGATGGTGGTTTGGGTTCTCGATTGAGGTGGTTTTGGCCGTGAATGGTGGTGCTGCAGGTGGTTTGTTGATTGGTCCAGGTGATGATGGTGGAAATGGGTGGTGATGATGATGATTTGTGGCCTGCATTGGGTGGGGATTCTTGGTGGTGATGAGGTTGGTGATGAATGGAGCTTAAACAGAGGTTGGTGCTTGGTTGTGGTTTGGGTGTGGCGATGATAATGATATAGGTGATGGGAGTTTGGTGAGATTGTGGTGCTGGTCACGGTGGTGATGATGGTGAGGTTGAAAAAAAAAAGGATTCTTCATTATCATACCTGAATTGAGAGGTTCAGCCGTGAAGAAGAGTCTGAACGTGAAATGGGAATTAAAATGGTTGGATAGAAAATCTTTGGTTTGGTTTCGAATTGTAGCTGCAGATAGATTTTCGTGATAGGAGTGGTTGAAAGTTGGCTACGATGGTGATCATGATTTGTAGAGATAAGTGATGAATTTAAAATTTGAATTGTAATTAGGATGATAGACTCAAATTTGAAATAAGATTATCTGGAGATTTTATTTGAATAAATAAATAAATGAAATTTGGATTTTAAAAATAGATTTTTTAATTTATTGGACGTAAAATCAAATTGGACTGAAATTTACATATTTCAGCTCCAAATTTATAACTTGGCTAAACGATCGCGTCACGACTTTAACGTAAAAATAAAAATAAATGGGTGAGATAGTAGCGACACGATTATTAAATGCGTAAAAATTCTTGATCGCTACAACCTTACCTTCTTAAAATAATTTCGTCCTCGAAATTTAAAATTTTCTTAATTTAAAACAATTGAGTACTTGATCAAAATTTCTTCTTTCTTGAACCAGGTAGTTTCATCACTACCAGGTCTTCCCCATTGAACTTTAAAAATGAAGGATGAAATTGGGACAAGTTTAAAGTCGAAATTTGGACTTAAAGATTTAAACGAATTTAAATTTCTTTTTTTAAAATCTTAAAATAGCTAATATGACTAGACGAGAGCGCTGGTTTTGAATAATAATTGTTAAGGTTGGAGAGTCGTAGCGACAAGTTTGGTAAAACAAGTCTTTTAAGTTTGAAAATTTTCGGTCGCTACATCCTGTAAGCTTCTGTACGTCCCTGATGTTCCTGGGAGGTTCCATTGATGTAAGGGCTATAATTTTATCTGGATTTACTTCAATGCCTCTCTGGGTGATCATGAATCCCAAAAACTTTCCCAAGCTTACTCTGAAGGCGCACTTGGCAGGATTCAGTTTCATCCGATGTTTTCTAAGTGTATAGAATATGATTTCCAAGTCAGTAATGTGGTATTTCTTTCTCGAGCTCTTTACAACCATGTCATCAACATACACTTCAATGTTCAGTCCGATGTGTTTAGAGAATATCATATTTACCAATCTTTGATAAGTAGCTCCGGCATTCTTCAATTCAAATGGCATGACCTTATAACAATATATTCCTTCATATGCCATAAAGGAAGTTTTTTCCTGATCCTCTTGTGCCATCCGAATCTGAAGATATCCTGAGAATGCGTCAAGGAAGCTGTAAAGCTCAGAACCTGATGTGGAATCTACTAATATGTCGATCCTGGGAAGAGGATAACTGTCTTTTGGACATGCTTTGTTCAAATCTGTGAAACCTATACAAACTCGCCACTTGCCATTTGGCTTCTCCACCAGGACCACATTAGCTATTCATTCCGGATACTTAACTTCTTTGATGAATCCTGCTTTCAAAAGCTTATACACCTCTTCTTTTATTATCTGCCTCCTTTCTGTGGCAAACTGTCTTCTTCGCTGTTTTACTAGCTTCTTGTCGGGCATGACGTTAAGCCTGTGTTCAACGAGTACGGGGTCAATCCCGGGCATGTCTTCAGCGCTCCATGTGAATATGTCAATATTTCTCCTTAAACATTGTGATAGCTCTTCCTTCATTAATTTGGGGAGTTCTTTCCCAATCGTGAAACTCTTCCCTTCTGAAATCTGAACTTCTTCTAGCTCTTCTACTGGTGACATGCGTTCTTCTACATGAAGTTCAATTGACATCATATTCATTTTATTCTTCCCAATACAGCTGATATAACAACTTCTAGCCACTGATTGATTTCCCTGTATTGTTGCTATGCCTACGGAAGTTGGGAACTTGATTTCCAGATATATGTTGATACTATAGCTTTCAAACTATTTAGGAATGGTCTTTCCAGGATAGCATTGTAGGCCATAGGGGTCTTCACTACCTGAAATGGAGTTATCTTTGTTACCAGCTTTTCTTCTGATCAAAGTGAAGTAGGAAGGTCAATTAGGCCTTCGGGTTTCACTGTTCCTCCACCTAAGCCAGTTAGCGGAGTAATGACCTGTGATTGTGGACATTGGTTGCACTTCCATTATCAACTAGCACCCTTCTTACATCAAAATTTGTGATTGTGGTACTGATGGCAACGGCATCGTCATGGGGATATGAAATTTCTTCCATATCAACGTTATTGAAGCTAATGCTGTTCAAAATTTCATGGTCATGATCTCTCTACCTTTCTTCCAGATCACCTAATGCCCAGGTATAATTCTTCCTTGCATTATTTGAATCGCCTCCAGAAGCTATTCCTCCAACAATAAAGTTTATGGTGCCAGCGAATCTATTTTTCTCTTCCCATTTTCCATGCTCTTTATCGTCTTTCTTTATGTAGTGCCCCATGAAGCCTCTTTTTAAGAGAGCTTCTATCTCCTGTTTTAATGTTTTGCACTCGTCCGTGGTATGACCCGGGCTCTTATGAAAGTTACAATACTTATGTCGATTCTTTTCGTCGATCTTTCCATTGATAAGCTTTGGCCAACGCAAATCTTTGCGTTCCTTGATTTCCATGAGGATGGGAGATCGTGGCGGATTTAATGGAGTTAAACTCTAATGCCCATAATTGCTTCCCTTTGTGCATGGCCGAGAAGAGTTCTTTCCATCTTCTTGCCTTGATCTCTTATGTCCCTGTTTGACGGGTTCCGAAGGCTGTACTATTGCTCCATGGACTTGATCATCTGCCCTAATCGAAAACAATGTTTCTTCCATATTTATGAACTTCTCGACTCTTCTGAGAAGTTCTGTCACATTCGCAGGTAGATTCTTGGATAAGGACATTCTGAATTTCGGACCCCGAATGGCCAAGGTTAGGGCTGAAGTGGCCGATGAGCATTAAAGCGAGTCATGAACTCCCGTAGTGTTTCATTCTGTCCTTGCCTTAACTGCATGAGGGAAGCGACGATTTTCTTGATCCTTTTACTACTTGCAAAGAAAATCGTGAATTTCTAAGTAAGATCAGCGAAGGAAGAGATTGATCCTGGAGGTATTGTAGAAAACCAGTCTCGAGCTGAATTTGTTAAGGTTTGCGGGAAGGCTATACACAAAATCTAATCGGGAGCATTCTACTTGTCCATGACATCAATGTAGGTATTCAGGTGGTTGTTAGGATCTGTTGTTCCATCATATTCCTTTATCCGAGGATATTTAAATCTTTCTGGTAAGGAGAACGACGTTATTTCAGGAGTAAAAGAGGTTCTTCTTATGAATGAGGTCCTACCTTGTGTGTTTTGTTTTATTCCATCAGCAATTCCCTCCTGAATAATTCTTGAGAGTTCTTGTTGTGTCAAGTTGGCAGATCCCTCAGTCATGGGATGGGCACCCCCGATTCCCGAGGAACTGTCAGCTACAGGATTAACTGGCCTGTGATCTTCCCTGGGAATCGTACCTGGAGTGTTCGGGTCAGGGGGCGCTTGATGATTATTCTGTTTTTGAAGAGCTTGACGGAGTTCACGGAGCTGCTGCTGAAGTTCGTTGAAATCTTCCCGACTAACTAGTTCATTGTCTGGTGTGATTTCTGGGTTTGGTTCTTCCCCAACATCTTCAAGAGGTGGAGGATTTTCCTCCTCAGCCGAAGTATTGGACAGAAGGGGTTGGCCAGTGGATGCGGAGGGACGAGCTTGACGTCTATTAACCACGGCTGATTGTATCTCTTCCCACAGACGGCGCCAATTGATGCTCACTAGTACAGAAACTAGAATTCGCGTCGGTTGAAAAACGGAATTCGTGTCGGTTGTAGCGGTGACGCCTATGACGCAGACATCTAAAGTCTTGACTTTAGGCGTCAGTTGTAAACCGACGCCCAAAGATCAACTTTAGGCGTCGGTTGTAAGTACAAACCGAAGCCTAAAGTTTAAAAAAAAAAATCAACTTTGGGCGTCGGTTCTAATTTAGAACCGACGCCCAAAGTTAGTTTTAGGCGTCAGTTCTAATTTAGAATCGACGCCTAAAATTAGTTTTAGGTTAATTTTAGGCGTCGGTTCTAAATTAGAACCGACGCCCAAATTTGAATCCAAATTTGAATTATTATTTTTTTAGTTTTGGGCGTCGGTTCTAAATTTAGAACCGACGCCCAAAGTTGATTTTTTTTTTTTTTTTTTGCTGTAAAAATAATTCTCATTATATGACCTGCAATGACCCAAGCTACTGCACGTTGTGGCCTGCAGTGACCTAGACGTGACCTGCAATGACCCAGGCCACTGCAATGACCCAGGCCACTGCACATCGTGGCCTGCAGTCACCTGGACGTGGCCTGCAACGACCCAGGCCACTGCACGTCGTGGCGTGCAGTGACCTGGACGTGACCTGTAATGACCCAGGCCACTGCATGTCGTGGTCTGTAGTCACCTGGACATGGCCTGCAATGACCCAGGTCACTGCATGTCGTGGCCTGCAGTCACCTGAACGTGGCCTGCAATGACCCAGGCCACTGCACGTCGTGGCCTGCGGTGACCTGAACATGCGCATCACCAAATATATATATATATATATATATATAAACGACATATACGTAATAAAATTAAATTAACAACAATTATACTTACAAAATTGTTAATTTAAGATACAAATTAAATATATATGTAAATGCAAGTTTGATTACGCTTCAATTTACACAAACCTATGAACGAAGTATTTTGCCCATAAGTTTTGAATCTCGATTACTTCCTCCGTTGAATAGTATTCTCTTAATGCCTATAAACAATCAAAATGAATTATTAGTTGTTTTTAGATATACCCATATAAAGTCATTAATTCTCATTTTCAATGACTTATACCTTTTCTAACGAAGTAAGTTGAAAGTGTTCTGTGACTATCTCATACATATTTCTCATAACGTAGTAGCCACTGTAACACCCCAATTTTAAATGCTTAAAACTAGGCGTGTCAACTCCCATTCACATTTTATGCGGAAATAAATCATTTAAAAATATTAAAAATATCGTTTTTCTATTACACCAATCTATAAAAATTTCGGCAGAGTCTCCTCTATAACTTGGACTTAACCAACCTGTAGAGGGACATCATACCCAACCTAACAATTTAAAACATCAATCACACCTCAACCACATTCATCATCGCCAAAACCGATTCATTCAATCCCCAAACTCCTTCGCATAAAATTTTCCAAAAATATCAATAGACATTGACAAATTAAATAAGAGGTAATTTAACCTCTAATACGTCACTCATACTTAATCAAAACTAACTCCACCCAAACAATTATCAATGATAAATGAATTAAGGAATAATTTAAATGATATCATAAATAAATTTAACTTTATTAAATAATGGCGACAGCGGGTACTGTCTGAGTCAGCCATCAAGTGCTCTCCTTGGATCACCTAACTTTCATCACCTGAAATGTTGTGGAGGGATTGGGGTGAGCTAAAGCCCAGTAAGTAAACTTTATGCATGTAATGCATGCTTATAACATGAATGCTTTAAAAATTTAATATATGTATCCCCATTTACTTTACTTTCCAAAACTTCCAAACTTTTCAAACTTTCACTTAATTTCCAAACATTCACTTCATTTCCATCGTGAGCTCACTTGGTGTATCTTCTAGTCAATCAGATAACAGTGGGAAATTTCTTATTTGGAACCAGATTAACATTCACATTTCCACCGCAAAGCGGTTTAACATTCACTTTCCCACCGCAAAGCGGTTTAACAGTCCACCGTAAAACGGCTGAACATTCCGTCGTAAAGTGACTTAATTCGGGTACGCCGGTCCCCCGCGCCCCATTTCCCACAGTATCTTTCATGAACTAGAAGTACACCCATTCTTTCTTAAAAACTTGGGATACATAACTTTTGAACAGACTTACACCTTGATACATTTCTTTCATTTAAAAACATTTGACTTCCCAACTTCGATGCCAATGCATGCTTCATGATGCAATGACATGATAATGTGCATGCTTGAACATTCTTCCTAATAACATATACTTTTATAAGGTAAATGAAATTCATCAAAGCAAATAAGTTGCAAACAGTCATTTACACATTTCACATTCACATTTAACTTCCATGAACATAGGGGAAGTTTACTTACCTGAAGTTCTTAGTATTTACCGTTTCTGAATTTGCAAGTGGAAAAGTCTCGAATGCCCGTGACGTCAATGTACCAAAAGTCTATAATCATTCATTGCATAAAATATAACTTTTAGTTCCAATTCATATTTAAAACTCTTAACCAAAGTTAAAACTTCAATGTGGCCTTACGTTTAGGTTAAAGCACATAAAACAAGAAAGAGTCTTTCATGCTTCCAATTCCCAAAACATTACATTCTAAATCCCTAAAATGCATAAGAATGTAAGATTGAAATCAAAGTCTCAATTTAACTAAAATTAATCAAAACAACTGCATTAATAAAACCCAAAATTGAAATTCTAACTTAAAGTTCCAGATAAACTCTTAAATTTGGAAATCATAAAATTTTTAACCCAAAAGTTAATGTTTAAACGATTAATAAATTTCATAAATTCGAAATTCTCAAATCGGAAAAAGATTATTATTATAATTCAAACTTTTAACCAAATAGTTAACTAAGCTACCACTTTCGTAAATTAGATTTATAACACAATCTATACATACATTTATATACATTAATCAAATCTAAAATTTACAATACAACTGCAATTAAGCTAGAAATTTAACTAAAGTAATTAATTTTTTTATGAATCCATAAAAATTCTGAAAAGTACACACACCTACATACATATATATACACAGAAACTTACACATATAAATCAAAATATATATACACACATATATATACATACACAAAAACATACAAAAATATACATATGCATCAATTCCATATATACATACACCAATTTACATGTGTGCGTTCCGTGGGAAGTGTGCGTGTGTTGTGTGTGTGTGCGTTCGGTTTTGTGTGAGCAGTGCGGGAGGGGCCAAAAAAAAAAGGCTCACCAAGGATGGGAAGTGGTGGAGGTCTCCGTCGCGGTCGTGGCCACCGGTTCGTGCCTGAGGCGAGAGAGACGGGTGAGACCGAGACGGGAGATGAGGGCGACCGAGAGAGGGAGAGCGGGTGTGAGAGAGAGACCGAATAGAGAGAGAGCGTGAGTGAGGATATTAAGGGTAGGGTTAGATATAAACTTTTGGAATTTGCAAATCAGTCCCTCAAATCTCCTCTTTTGTTTAAGTAAGTCTATAAGTTCTATTTACCCTCGATTGTCACTAAACTTTCCCCCCAAGTTTCAAATTAGCATAATAAAATAGAAAATAACATGCTTAGGCAATAAAACTATTAATCACATAGAATTGCACATAAATAATTAAAATAACCAATTTATAAACTTTCAAATTGGTACATTGATCGAGACGGCGTCCAAGTCCTTCCACTGCAAAAATAATTTCAATTATAGACATTAAAGATCATAAATCTATAATTTATAATAACATTCACAACAATATTACGTGAAATTTAAAATTGCACGTAAAATGAATAGCAGTCTTACAGCCACACTCAGACTGTAACACCCCAAGTTTAAGAGTCCAAAACCTAGGCGTGTCAACTTCCATTCACATTAAACGCGGAATTTAAATCATTTACACGACAAAAATGTTCATTTATCTATTATAAAATTTTAGCAAAATTTCGGCAGAGTCTCCTCTGTAAATTGGACATAACCAACCTGTAGAGGGACATCAAAACCATTTATAAATACACATCACAACTCACTCCATCCCAAACATCATCCAAACCATTATAATAAGTCCCAAACTCCTCAACAATACAATTCCAAGTAAATAAACTTTAGCAAATGAAATAAGAGGTAATTTAACCTCAATAATACATGAATTAAAGGATTAATAATTAGAAATTGAAATAAATTCTAATTTAACTTTATTTTAAAAGAGTTGATGCGGGTATAGCCTGAGTCAGCTGCCGAGTGCTCTCCTCGGATCACCTAACTTTCATCACCAGAAATGTTGGGGAGGGATTGGGGTGAGCTAAAGCTCAGTAAATAAACTGTATGCATGAATGCATGCTTATGACATGAATGCTTTTCGAAAATTCCATGTATGTATCCCCATTTACTTTACTTTCCAGAACTTTCAACATTTCAAAACTTTCACTTTACATTTCAAAACTTTCACTTCATTTCCATCGTGAGCTCACTTGATGTAACTTCTAGTCAATCAGAATACAGTGGGAAATTACTTATTTGGAACCAGATTAACATGTGCATTTCCACCGCAAAGCGGTTTAACATTCACTTTCCCACCGCGAAGCGGTGTAACATTCACTTTCCCACCGCAAAGCGGTTCATTACATTCGGGTACGCCGGTCCCCCGCGCCCCATTTCCCACTCGCATCTTTCATGAACTAGAAGCACACCCATTCATTCTTTAAAAACTTGGGATACATAACTTTTGAACAAACTTGCACATTGGCACATTTCTTTCATTTAAAACATTTGACTTCCAAATTTCGATGTCAATGCATGCTTGATGATGCAATGACATGACAATGTGCATGCTTAAACATTCTTCTCAATAACATATGCTTTCATAATGTAAATGCAATTCATCAAAGCAAGTAAGTTGCACGACAGTCATTTACACATAACTTTCACATTTACATTCAACTTCTATGAAAATAGGGGGAAGCTTACTTACATGCAATCCTTAGTAATTTACCGTTTCTGAATTTGCAAGTGGAAGAGTCTCGGATGCCCGTGACGTCAATGTACCAAAATCCTAGTTGTACCCATTCATTTAATAAAATATACTTTTAGTCAAAAAATCACATTTCACTATTCATTTCAATACTAAACAGAAATCCTAATCAGGCCAAGACTCAATTTAACTCAAACGTGACCTTATGTTATATGTCCAACACATATAATACCATATTCAAAATAAGAGATTTACTTCAAGGGTAAAAATTGAAATCTTATCAAATTGCACAAAAGTCAAAATCTATGAAATATTCATCACAACCTAAATTTCATATGGATAATTCCAATTAACACTCTACTACTCATAAACCTGAAGTTCTCAAATTTCCAAATCGATAGAAAATCAATCACCCACTTAAAACTTGACAGGCATCTCAATCAAAAATCTTTAACAATTCGTAAATCTGAAATTCTAAAAATTTAAACCATTAATAAAAGTTAAACTGAGCTCAACCAAAAGACAACCTAAATTCCTATATTTCAATATTTTGAGATTTTATACACACCTCTATATCATTCCCCAAATTTGAAAATTTTAAATTTAAAATTCGAAATTCAACTAAAATTCAATTAATAAACTCCATAAATTTGAAGCTGAAATATATATATACTTGTATACAATTTTCCCCAAACCTGAACATACATTTATAATCTCAAAATTAAACTAAAATATCAATTAACCAACTAAATAACTAATTATTCGGAATCTGGAAATACTATGAAAATTATGCACATATATATACACATATATGCATCAATACATACATACATACATATTGCCCAAAATCTGGAATTGACTATTTAATTTTCGAAATTGAATCATAACCCAAATCTGAAAATTCTGAATTTATATACACCTATGTATACTTACAACTTCATATATACATACAATAATTCCATGTGTGTGTTGTGTGTGTGGGTCCGTCAGTGTGTGCGTGCGGGTGTGTGTGTTCGTGTGTGTTTTGTGCGTGAGAGGGGAAGGGAAAGGGAAGAATGTGGTGGTTACCGACGGTGTGGTGGCGGCTGGTGATCGGCGATCAAGGGAGAAGCCGAGAGAGAGAGAGAGAGACGGAGGCGAGAGACAGAGGCAAGAGACGGAGAGAGTGAGGCAGAGCGAGAGAGTGAGGCGGAGCGAGAGGGTGAGATAGCGGGAGATGAGAGTGAGGATTTTTTTAGGTTTAAAGTTTAAGTTTTGCTAATTTGCAATTTAGTCCCTCAGCTCTCATAAATTGGTAATTTAAGTCCACGACCCTCAAATAAAATTTCAAAGTGTCACCAAACTTTTCTCGACTTCAATGTAATGCAATTTAGGCAACTTACTACTCAATTAAAATAGAAATGGCAAGTAACAATTAAAATAAACAATTAGACATAGAATTGTACGTAAACCATTTATAAACATTTTAATTGGTACATTGATCGAGACAGCGCCCAAGTCCTTCCGCTGCAAAAATTCAAAACATTGACGTAGGATTAATTAGATTTCAAATTTCAAATATCATTAACATAATTATTACCTGAAATTTAATATTGCACATAAAAATAAAATGCAGTCTTACAATTCCTTACCCCCTAAAAGAAATTTCATCCTCGAAATTAAAACTTACTAAAAATGTGGTTCATTGGTACGCATTTCATCTTCACGTTCCCAAGTAGCATCTTCTACTGCATGATTCCTCCAAAGGACCCTAACTAACGTAATCTTCTTTCTTCTAAATTCCTTATTTACTTTCATTAGGCTTTTCACAAGTGACTCCTCATAAGTCAGATCCTCACAAGATCTAATGACTCATAACTGAGACTATGGGAGGAATCCGAAATATACTTCCTCAACATTGATGCATGAAAAACATTGTGCTCACCTGATTGCGCTGGTGACAATGCAACTCGATAAGTTAGGTCACCCACCCATTTCAAGAATTCCAAAGGGGCCGACAAAACATAGGCTTAACTTTTCTTTCTTCCCGAATCTCATAATTCCCTTCATTGGAGCTACCTTCAAAAAGATCATATCGCCTTCAACGAATTCCAAGGTTTCCTTCTTCTGTCCACATAACTTTTCTGTCTACTCTGTGCAATTTTCATCCACTGACGACTCTTTTCAACAACTTCAGTTGTCTGCTGTACTATTTCTGGACCCAATAATCTTCTTTCTCCTACTTCATCCCAATGAACTAGCAATCTACATTTCCTATCGTATAGTACTCAATACGGATCGAAGTTTGATAGCTATTGTTGCAGGAGACCATCAACCGACATTATCCCACTTATGAATCCATTCACTTACTTTCCATTTCCAGCCTTTCATAGGATCTATTCTAACGGCTAAACCTTAACATATATATTGATTGATCACATTCTTAAAACTAAAATCAAGAAGATTGACCAAAATAAAACTTTATAATTCACAATTAGTGAAACTTGACGTCCATACCAAAGTATACAGTAGAAATACTAAAACTTTGACAGAATCTTTCTGGAAAGATTCACAAACGAAATCATTTCTAAATATGCTGACATTTCCTTTAAATCCTGTAATCCATACTTATTTATTGTAATCAAGTACTCAGCATCATACATTCATCTTAAAACTAAAGCCAATGTACTAATTTAAGAATCCATGCTTTCAAAATCCTCATAACAACAATACTCTAATCAAGTATTTTATAAATAAATCATTGACCTATCCCAATGAATAAGACTTTTGTGATTCATATAGAATTCCTCATCAAGTTTACTTAACCCAAAGATACAACTCCACAATAAGTAAAGTTACACTAATGATCATCCTAGATTTAAACAATCCCAATTTACATATATTCCATAGAGATCTCAAAATAGATAATATGCTCTACTCACATCTAATGCGCAACCAACAATGAGTAACCACAACTCCATCACCAAAATTTTAAATAAATTCATCTATCTTATCATAAACAAATGAAGTATCCCGACCATATGTCATATTTAGCAATAAACAAACCATTGATCAAGGTAAGATTAATTACTTCAAACATATCATCACACTATTCTTCCATAGGACAATTATAACATTCATTAACTATCTATTCACCATAACTTGTGGTAATCATGTGACATGTCACTTATCACCATACCATATGACATCAACATTCAATCATATCAATCTCCTTAAGATCACAGTATAATAACCATCATATATATCACATGAACATTTTATGTCAATATACTCACTAAGATTTTATATCAATCTCTCAAACTCAATAAATCTTGGATTCTGCCATTGTCACTCTTTCTACACACTACTCCAAAAATAATCATTGTGAAGCCTTATTCTCATTTTCCATAAATCCTATCCACAAGGACAATTGCCTAAAATTTCATTTCTTATTTTTAAATCAAGATACCATCAATAATAATCTCCACAATTTCATGGTATGTACTATCATAAACCTTCCTCCGATCAGATGCATTACTTCTGCAATACTTGTACAAATCTAGGACCTGATAAAGTTTCTTTCATCAATATTGAAAACTTAATGTACATCAGTGAATCATTCACATTATGAGGAAATCCTAATTCATTTTCCATGACTGAGATTCATCATTCTTTGAATTTCCACTTAGAACCAAATACAACATAACTTATTCATGGATGGTCAACTTATTTCATAATTTCAATACATTATCACCTTCAGTTCTCATCATCAAATTATTCCTTACAATCATCTATTATACCTTTTATATACAATTGACCTTATGACAATCATTATCTCACATAATCCCAAACATTCAATCGCATGTCCCCAATTTCTCACTTTGAATAAGTGGTTACTCCTTTAAGGCATCTCACCATAAAATATTTTCAATATCTCCCATTCATGGTAACTGACTAATCTCAATAATCATATTACATGTAAATTCAACAGACGGTAAATGGTTTTCCTAACCATCACAAAGGTCTAAAATGCAAGCTCTCAACATAGCCTCTAAACTCTGTATAAAGAATATTTGCTGATCACTTAAGTCATTATTCAATAACCCAATTGACATCACGTCTCTTCACTAATCTCTGTAAACCCATGGAAAATTCTCTCCAAATTTCAATAAATCTTTACTATTTCTTTAAAAACATATCAAACCATAATAATTTGTCATCTCTAAAACTTCTTTATCACCAAATATCACCAAAATAATTAAAACGATAGAAATTACCTGAACATTCTCTCTATGTAGTATATCCAATAACATATTATTCACAAATCAACATAATATCATCAGCTTATCTTTAACATATCTTCCCGATCAAATTCCAAAATAAATCAACAGTATTATCTCATATCCTCATAATTTATAATATTCTCAAATACAAGTGATCATTCCTTACTAGTGGTCAATCCGTTCCCAAGAATAATTAAGATTCTTCCCAATAACGCCATAATACTTGTCTTCACTCATCTTTTCAAAATATAACTTATCATTTCCCAATGTATGGATCAAATCATCACATAACTTCATGTATACCTTGATATCCCAGAAAACCAATCCATAATTCCTCAACATAACAATTTCAAATCATAATTTCCAATATCAATATCTCACTTCCTTCAATACATTAGTTGGCTCAAAAGACTACTCATACTTATAAATATATGCCACAAATCATATTCCCAAAATTTAATCACAAGACCAAACTACATAATAAATTTCTCTCAAAATAGAGGAATAATTCACTTACTCAAACACAATATCCATTCCTTAATTCCCAATAATTAAGAATCAAATCTTTAAATCTCAAATTTCATAATTTTTCTCATAGAAGTCTCAATAAAATCATATCACTCACAATCTCAACATCTCATCACAACTTCATAAAACTGGTTTTGCCATGTCTAAAATCAATATTGCAAAGTCTTATAAAACCATCTTTCTTCTTCATGTATAGCTCCTGAGCACCCCATGGCAAAAAGTTAGGTCGAACAAAACATTTGTCCATGAGATTCTATAGTTGCACTTTGAGCTCTTTTAAGTTACGAAGGAGCCATCCGATATTATACCTTGGATACTAGCGTTGCGCACTTAATCGATGACTAATTCAATTTCTCTTTTAGGCGGTAAATCACAAAGATCGTCTGAGAACATCCTTAGTCATTCTCGAATAACAGAAATTTGTTCGAGAGAAGTATTCACCTTAAACACTTCAATTATTGTAACCAGGTAGGCTTAATAACTCTTATTCATTAAGTTTGTAGGTATTCAGTGTTATGAGATCTATCATCTACTCCTTCCCATTCCCTATGATTGGGGAATTTCTCAACGCATAACTTTAGTTCAACAATTCTTCAAATGGCGTTGACAATATAAACTTGGTCTCCAGCTACTGAAATGGGTAAATCAATTTTCCTATAATTGTGGGACTATCAAAGGAGTGGGTAGTCCCGAGATCAAACACGGTAAGTGCTTAATACTAAGTTCGATGACTTCTCAACTTCCGACTTGGATATAATATACATTCTTGCCGATGTAGTCTTCATGACTCAAGTACTATTCCCATTCACTTCTCGTTTGGACATTGTATACTCTCGATCCGATATACCATTCATCTCCATTTCTTATTTCACAAAAAGATCTAATAAATGGCACCCAAACTTTTAATAACCATTACTTTCTCACTTCCTCATTTACATAACGAAGATATACTCATTATATTCACTACAACATTCTTAACCTTTCACTTTACGACATTACACATTAACATGCAAGAATTTGCAATAATTGTCATATCAATTAACATTTCATAATTTATACAAAAATTAACTTACCGGATGATCGAGGGAGAAGCACTTGAGGCGTGACTCAGTACCCGAACCATTTTCAAATAAATTTTAAAAGTCTACAGAATCGCTTTTAAAACTTTTGGCTCTGATACCAAAAATGTAACACCCCAAGTTTAAGAGTCTAAAACCTAGGCGTGTCAACTTCCATTCACATTAAACGCGGAATTTAAATCATTTACACGACAAAAATGTTCATTTATCTATTATAAAATTTTAGCAAAATTTCGGCAGAGTCTCCTCTGTAAATTGGACATAGCCAACCTGTAGAGGGACATCAAAACCATTTATAAATACACATCACAACTCACTCCATCCCAAACATCATCCAAACCATTATAATAAGTCCCAAACTCCTCAACAATACAATTCCAAGTAAATAAACTTTAGCAAATGAAATAAGAGGTAATTTAACCTCAATAATACATGAATTAAAGGATTAATAATTAGAAATTGAAATAAATTCTAATTTAACTTTATTTTAAAAGAGTTGATGCGGGTATAGCCTGAGTCAGCTGCCGAGTGCTCTCCTCGGATCACCTACTTTCATCACCTGAAATGTTGGGGAGGGATTGGGGTGAGCTAAAGCTCAGTAAGTAAACTGTATGCATGAATGCATGCTTATGACATGAATGCTTTTCGAAAATTCCATGTATGTATCCCCATTTACTTTACTTTCCAGAACTTTCAACATTTCAAAACTTTCACTTTACATTTCAAAACTTTCACTTCATTTCCATCGTGAGCTCACTTGATGTAACTTCTAGTCAATCAGAATACAGTGGGAAATTACTTATTTGGAACCAGATTAACATGTGCATTTCCACCGCAAAGCGGTTTAACATTCACTTTCCCACCGCGAAGCGGTGTAACATTCACTTTCCCACCGCAAAGCGGTTCATTACATTCGGGTACGCCGGTCCCCCGCGCCCCATTTCCCACTCGCATCTTTCATGAACTAGAAGCACACCCATTCATTCTTTAAAAACTTGGGATACATAACTTTTGAACAAACTTGCACATTGGCACATTTCTTTCATTTAAAACATTTGACTTCCAAATTTCGATGTCAATGCATGCTTGATGATGCAATGACATGACAATGTGCATGCTTAAACATTCTTCTCAATAACATATGCTTTCATAATGTAAATGCAATTCATCAAAGCAAGTAAGTTGCACGACAGTCATTTACACATAACTTTCACATTTACATTCAACTTCTATGAAAATAGGGGGAAGCTTACTTACATGCAATCCTTAGTAATTTACCGTTTCTGAATTTGCAAGTGGAAGAGTCTCGGATGCCCGTGACGTCAATGTACCAAAATCCTAGTTGTACCCATTCATTTAATAAAATATACTTTTAGTCAAAAAATCACATTTCACTATTCATTTCAATACTAAACAGAAATCCTAATCAGGCCAAGACTCAATTTAACTCAAACGTGACCTTATGTTATATGTCCAACACATATAATACCATATTCAAAATAAGAGATTTACTTCAAGGGTAAAAATTGAAATCTTATCAAATTGCACAAAAGTCAAAATCTATGAAATATTCATCACAACCTAAATTTCATATGGATAATTCCAATTAACATTCTACTACTCATAAACCTGAAGTTCTCAAATTTCCAAATCGATAGAAAATCAATCACCCACTTAAAACTTGACAGGCATCTCAATCAAAAATCTTTAACAATTCGTAAATCTGAAATTCTAAAAATTTAAACCATTAATAAAAGTTAAACTGAGCTCAACCAAAAGACAACCTAAATTCCTATATTTCAATATTTTGAGATTTTATACACACCTCTATATCATTCCCCAAATTTGAAAACTTTAAATTTAAAATTCGAAATTCAACTAAAATTCAATTAATAAACTCCATAAATTTGAAGCTGAAATATATATATACTTGTATACAATTTTCCCCAAACCTGAACATACATTTATAATCTCAAAATTAAACTAAAATATCAATTAACCAACTAAATAACTAATTATTCGGAATCTGGAAATACTATGAAAATTATGCACATATATATACACATATATGCATCAATACATACATACATACATATTGCCCAAAATCTGGAATTGACTATTTAATTTTCGAAATTGAATCATAACCCAAATCTGAAAATTCTGAATTTATATACACCTATGTATACTTACAACTTCATATATACATACAATAATTCCATGTGTGTGTTGTGTGTGTGGGTCCGTCAGTGTGTGCGTGCGGGTGTGTGTGTTCGTGTGTGTTTTGTGCGTGAGAGGGGAAGGGAAAGGGAAGAATGTGGTGGTTACCGACGGTGTGGTGGCGGCTGGTGACCGGCGATCAAGGGAGAAGCCGAGAGAGAGAGAGAGAGACGGAGGCGAGAGACGGAGGCAAGAGACGGAGAGAGTGAGGCAGAGCGAGAGAGTGAGGCGGAGCGAGAGGGTGAGATAGCGGGAGATGAGAGTGAGGATTTTTTTAGGTTTAAAGTTTAAGTTTTGCTAATTTGTAATTGAGTCCCTCATCTCTCATAAATTGGTAATTTAAGTCCACGACCCTCAAATAAAATTCCAAAGTGTCGCCAAACTTTTCTCGACTTCAATGTAATGCAATTTAGGCAACTTACTACTCAATTAAAATAGAAATGGCAAGTAACAATTAAAATAAACAATTAAACATAGAATTGTACGTAAACCATTTATAAACATTTTAATTGGTACATTGATCGAGACAGCGCCCAAGTCCTTCCGCTGCAAAAATTCAAAACATTGACGTAGGATTAATTAGATTTCAAATTTCAAATATCATTAACATAATTATTACCTGAAATTTAATATTGCACATAAAAATAAAAAGCAGTCTTACACAGACCCTCCAGGTTGTTGAGGACACTGAAATATTCACATTGAAAACTAACAATATTAGTAATCAAACTAAATAAAATATAGAAATAATTCAAAGATTTTGTAATAAAGTTTAAATCCGTGTTTTCAAAATTTTATTTTTTTCCACGTTGTATTGAATTTTGTCCTCATGCCTCCAACAGACCAATACGTTTTGAAAGTCCTAAAATTTCAATAAATTGTATCAACAAGCTACAAAATAATAATAAGACTCAAATTTCCTACAGAAATTTTGGCAGAGTCTCACCTATAAATTGAACTTATCCAACCTGTAGGGGGACCCTGCTATTCAAAACTATCAACTTCTCAACAATCACAACATAAATGCATCAATTTCACCACAATTCCACAATCAATTTCACCACAACTCCACAATGATTTCATGAAAAGTTTCCTAACTTACGTGTTCAATATCGGCTTGATATCCAAGTCACGCTTAGATGCATCAGTTGAATCCAAGAAGTACACCGTATTCTTTTCAGGAGAAATAAGTAGCAACATCCAGTGATTCCTACGTATTATGAACGTGTAAATACAACTTTAAATATAATATCATTCAAATTAGGTTAAAAAATAGAGAATATCAATGGTCTTACTCCTGAAAATATGGTGCTAGAATGAATTTCTTAGTTTTCATTGCCTTCATGGTGCTGGTCAAGTAATTTATAACACCATTTGCATTTGTTCTTACTGAAACCTATGCAATGTGTGTCAGAGACATGAATCCAATCAATTCAATACCGTATTCCTGACACAACTCATGGAGGTACCTAAAAAATAATAATACCAATAAATAGAAAAAAAAATAATGATTTAAATTGAAGTTATAATCTTTTATCAGAAGTCTTACAATGAAAACACTTATAAGATAGATGTATCCAACCATTGCATCGTAAGCAAGTCGGTGATGTCTCCGACTGTAACATAAAAACCATACTCGAATGCATAATTGAACACGGCGGCATCAACAGGCACCTGGTAGAAGTCATCACCAACAGGAAATTGAAGGACCAGAGTGTGTAACATTTTACAATTATCGCCCAGATATTGCAACGTCTCATCGTCAACAATCGCAGGTCGTTGGGTAGATGACATTTCGAAACTCTGGGGTGTTTTTCTATCGTTCAATTTTTTTGCCTGTTGTGGTACCTTTTCCTGCAACAAGATAATTTTATCATCTTAAGTTGTTGTACAAATTTAAAAGAAATTAATATTGACAGAAACTTTTATATAACTAAATGTTTGGACCTCTCAAAAAATCACCAACTCCTTAGGCCATTGCAAGAAGCTTCCAATAGCTTCCCCCACTGTGGTGTGGTGTTGAGATGGCACTGGAATACAAAACGCTTATGCACCATCGACAATATGGTCAATGGACACCTTAGCATGATCAGGCCAAAGAGGTTGATGATGCACCACCGTGTCGGGTCCGGCTGGATAAACCATCCCGCTCGCCACTATTTGTTTCTCACCATTAAGGCTTATGGCGAGACGACAAGGATTCGGCTTCTATTGTACAACATCATTGAACATATATGTTAGCAACTTCCAGTTGAATAAACATAAATAGTGTAAGACCGCTTTTCCATTTTTACGTGCAATTTTAAATTTGATAATTTTTATGTTTATTATTTGAATTATTTTGCGGTGGAAGGACTTGGACGCCGTTTCGATTAATGTACCAATTAGAAAATTCATAAATTGTTATGTGCAATTTTATGTGATTAATTGTCCTATTGCCTAAACATGCTAATTTCCTAATTTTGTTGGGTTACGTCGAAAGTTGGTGGTAGTTTGGTGGTGATTGGAGAGTAAATAGAACTTAGGAACTAAATTATGTACATAGAGGGAAACGAGGGACCAACTTGTAAATTACCAATAGTTTATACCTAAACCTATCCTCACCCCCAGTCTCACTCTCTCGCTTGAATCGTCTCTATGTCTCTGCCTCTCCCTCACGCACACTCGGCTTCTCTCCATCTCTCCCACCTCGACTTTTCCCCCTCAATCGCAGCCGCACACCATCGGTAGTAGCACCAGCCACCACTTCGCCGGTCTTCTCCTCGCCGGTCTCCACACACGGTAGAACCCTTCCCCCTTCCCCTTCTCTTTCTGCGCACACACCGAGCGCACTCCACCATTGCCGAATGCAGACACACAACACACACGTAATTGGTGTATGTATATGTGGAATTGTATGTATTTGTTGATGTATATGTATAAATGTTAAGATTTTCAAATTTTCAGATTTCAAATTATATTGATTTCGAATTTTAAGGGTTAATTTTTGAGATTTGAGTAATGGTCATACATGGATGTGTGTGTGTGTGTGTGTGTGTGTGTGTGTGTGTATGTGTGTGTGTGTGTGTGTGTGTGTGTGTGTGTGTGAATAGAATGATAATTTTTTGGCTTAGTTAACTGCTTGGTTAAATTCTGAATTTTAGTGATAATATTTTCAGATTTTAGAAATTTAGGAATTTATTAGTTTAAATTGAATTTGTATTTAAATTTATTAATTAATTAGTGTAATTGAAATGTTTAGTTTCATTTTGATTTAGAAACGGTGATTTTCGAAATTGAGGGAAAATTTTGTGAATGTGTATATCAACTTCAGATTTTGGAAATATGACATTAATAGTTTAATTAATTGCTTCCGTTTCAATTTTTGGAATTTTGATGTTTTCAAAGGTGCAAAAGATTTTATGGTAAGTTTTAAATTTCGAAAATTATAAATTTGTTTAATTGAAGTTCATATTAAATTTTGGTAAGAAATATAAAATTTTTGATTTGGGTCATGCATATACATACAAGTAAAATTCAGATTTTATAATGTTTAAATTGGTAAATTGATATTGGGTAAAGTTTGAGTTAAGTTAAATATTTTAGTTTGAGTTTGAATTAAAAGATGAGAGTTTCTAACGTGGATTGAAATTTATCTCTTATTTTCGAATATGGTTTCATGTGTTTTGGTTATTATGTAAAGTCACGCTTGGGTTAAATTGAAGTTTTAATCTCGGTTAATGTTGGATTATTATTAAAATGAATGATGAATGTGTTGGTGAACTGAAAGTTACACGTTTTGACGAATGGAAATAATTAGGACTTTTGGTACATTGACGTTACGGGCAACCAAGATACTTCCACACACAATTTAAGACGGTAAATCCTAAGGACGTCAAGTAAGTAAACTCCCCCTATTTGTTATTAAAGTTGAAAGTTAATGTGAAATTTCTGTGCTCAAGTGACAACTTTGTATATTGCTCGTTTTCGATGCTTTCGTTACTTTATATCAATATATATTGTTCAATTTGGAAACTGCCCAAGTATTCATATATTTTATGTCAATTGCATCATCAAGCATGCATTTGTCATTGAGTACTGGGGAAGTCAAATGATTTTAAAGGAAAAGTGTGGAAAGTTAGATTTTTCTCAAAGAGTATGTATCCCAAGTTTTAAGAATAAATGAATGTACTTCTAAGCCATGAAAGGTGTGAGTGGAAAATGGGGCGCGGTGGACCGGCGTACCCGAATTAAACCGCTTTGCGGTGACGATTGCTTAACCGCTTGACGGTGGCAAATATTAAACCGCTTCGCGGTGACGATTGCTTAACTGCTTGGCGGTGACAAATATTAAACCGCTTCGCGGTGACGATTACTTAACCACTTGACGGTGGCAAATATTAAACCGCTTTGCGGTGACGATTGCTAAACCACTTGGCGGTGGCAAATATTAAACCGCTTTGCGGTGACGATTGCTTAACCGCTTGACGGTGGCAAATATTAAACCGCTTCACGGTGACGATTGCTTAACCGCTTGGCGGTGGCAAATATTAAACTGCTTTGCGGTAACGATTGCTAAACCGCTTGGCGGTGGCAAATATTAAACCGCTTTGCGGTGACGATTGCTAAACCGCTTGGCGGTGGCAAATTTTAAACTGCTATGCGGTGGAAAAGTGATAACCTGATTTTAAATAAGGGAAATTGCCCACTGCATTGTGATTGGCTAGAAGATATACTAATTACTCTCACGATGGAAATGAAGTAAAAGTCTTGAAATGATGTGAAAGTCTTGAAATGAAGTTAAAGTTTTGGAAATGTTTAAGTGAAAGTTGGAAAGTCTGAAGTCTTGAAAAGTAAAGTAAATGGGGATAATTACTTTGAATGGTCTAAGGCATTGCATATAATGAGCATGCATCAAGTGCATAAAGTTTACTTACTGAGCTTTAGCTCACCCCAATCCCTTTCCAATATATTTCAGGTGAGGAAAGCTAGATGAGACGATGATAGCAATTGGTGGCAGACTCAGGATATACTCGCTTCAACCTTTTAAATAAAGTCAAATTAGAATTTATTTCAATGTCTCATTAATTATTCTTTAATTTATTTATAAATAATTGCTTGGTTGGAGTTAGTTTTGAATAAGTATGAGTATCGTATTTGAGGTTAAATTGCCTCTTGTTGTATTTGTTAAAGTTTATTATTTGGAATTATATTGTTGTGGAGTTTGGGATTCTTTTTGTAAAGGGATTGAATGAGTTGAGATGTGTGTTTGAAAATGGTTATGATGTCTCTCTACAGGTTGGCTAAGTCCAATTTATAGAGGAGATTCTGTCGAAATTTCTGTAAAATTTTATAATATAAATGAAAATGGTAAGGTTTTAAATGATTTCTTTTCCGCATTTAAGTAAAGAAAAGTTAACACTCCTAAGTTTAAGATTTCGAACTTGGGGTGTTACAAATAGTGTTAAAAAATTCTAAATAACTTAACATTAAATACCTGAAGTCCATGAAGTGGATCTGGATCCACGGAGTGGCAACTACTGCGAGTTGGTGGTCGGGGCTGTGGAGTTACGTCCACCTCAGCCCCAACATTTAAGCCCAAGCGTTGGAGGATAGCATCGTATTTAGTCTGCATACTATGGTACTCCCTCTGCATAGTATCAAATTTACTCTACATCTCCGACATGATCTGATGCCTGACCCGCTCGGCAATACTATCCTCCATCTCTGACTTGATTATCTCCTTAATATCGTCTACTGAGACGACCCCACATGAACGTCTAATGTAATCATCAGGCCTGCTGTAAACATCCCTCGTGGTCACATAGATGCCATACCCCCTCACCCTACCAGGGTGATCCGGCTTACCAAGGGCTTCACTTAAAATATCATGATGTCTACTTGCCACAAATGTCCCCTGCGTGGCCTGCTCAGCTTTTTCAACCTACTAACATAAAAATGAAACGTAAATATAAGTATATATTTAAGTAAATTTGAATTTAAATTATTAAAAAATAATGATAATATACTTACAATTTTGTCAAACACCCCCTCGTTTTCTCGTTGGGGATGTCATAACTTCCATCTTCTTTCTTCTTGGATCTAGCTCGAATTCAATCTAAACTTCGATCCTCACTTACAATTGACGAGCTAATCATGTCGCATGAAGAACTAGAAAATAGTGGGTCACTAACTAGCCACTGTGGCTTCATCCCCGCATAATCAGCTGAGCCCATATAATGTGGATGCTCGTTTCGCAATTGAGCATCCCTAGCCTTCTTACTTTTTCCCTGAAAAATGTCACACCAAGTATTTAGTTTTCAACTTAATAAATCACATGCATGCATTTAAATATATATACCTTAAATTTCTCCGTCTGGCATTCTTTCTTGAACGACTCCCATTGCTATTCAGTTATAAAATCATAAAGCTGCGTAGGAGATGTATATTTCGGGTGGTCATGTGTAATATAATCATGAACCAGCCGAGTCTTGAAATCTTTCCATCGCATCCCCGCAACTTTCAACACCCTTTTTTTGGCCGAGTCATCAGAGATGTTGAACTCCCTCTGAAAGATGAATATAATATGCGATGTTATAAAAAAAATTACAAAACGTTATCAATTAACCATGTATGAAGTGATAGTACCTTTATTTCTTTCCACATCATGTCCTTAAGGCCGGGATCAACCTTGTGCCAATCGCTGATGTTTATGTCAACGTGAATACGGACCAAATACCCAACATAATTTCGGAAGTTCCCCTTGCCTGGTCCGATTGGCCTATGTTTTTCATCGAACTCGATGACATTCACTTCCCCAGCCTTCTTCATGTTTTTGCACATTGTTGGCCCTGAAGTCCTTTTTGTGCTGGTAGTACGATGATCATCTGAAGATGATGAAGACTCGGCCATTATATTGAGACCACTGTGAAAGTACCTGCACATATAACAACGTATTAATATATATATATATATATATCAAATTATTGTTATCAAAATCACAAATGAAATTATTAACAACGTATAGAGTATATATAAAAAAATAAAAGAAAGTTATAAGCAAGAATGTGTAAATAAACTCACACAATTAATAATCAGGAACGAAGATCAATCCATAATCCTTCTTCATGATTCCAACGCATATAATTTGATTCAATGTTATCTTCCCCTAAAGTTGCACTCCCTTGTATACCGATAGAAAATGGAGGGTTTCATCAAAGTAATCATAATCTTCTTCATCTACTACATCACCAATCCCAACAATGCGTCTCTTGCCTTGAAGGACGACTGACCACTTAGTATCGAAAGGATCAAGAACATAAAATACTTGTTTGGCTTGTGATGCAAGTATGAATGGCTTGTCTAGATAACCCAACCGTCCGAAATCTACCATAGTGAATCCTAATTCATCTACCCGAACACCCCGTCGGTTATCAACCCATTTACATTGGAAGAGAGGAAGCTTGAACTCCCTATAATCAAGTTCCCAAATATCTTCAATGATACCATAATAGGACATCGAGGCATCTACTGGCATGGTGTCTTTAGCATTTGAAAAATCTCTTGATAGTGCTACTTGTGTCACTCCACTGTTTTGCACCGCACTCTTATCATCTTGACGTTTAGTGTAAAACGTATACCCATTAATGTCATATGCTTCATATGACCTCACAATCGTGCTAGGACCGTAAGCTAACCACTTTACCTTTTCAACAATGGTATTCGGCGTTTGTGACAATTCTTTCATGACTTTATCTTTGAACCATTTTGCAAATGAACGATTATGTTCATTAGTTACCAACATTTCGAATTTTGAAGGATTCTGCTGCCTTATGGTGGACATATGCTCATCCAAATATGGATGAACTTCAGGAAGATGTTGTAATACGAGGTGTGCTTTCTCTCGCAATTCAACATTGGGGACGATTGACTTGCATCCAATAGTACCTTTACCTTCAAGTCTTCCATCATGCCGAGATTTAGGAACATCAATAGTCTCAACGTCATCCAAGTAATTAGTACAAAATTCAATAACCTCCTCAGCAGCATAACCTTCAATGATACTGCCTTCAAGTCGAAATCGATTTCTCACATATCCTTTCGATATACCCATGTATCTCTCAAATGGATACATATACATCAAGAATACTAGACCACAGATCTTAATTTCTCTCACCAAGTGAACAAGTAAGTGCACCATAACGTCAAAAAATGATGGCGAAAAATACATTTCAAATTGACATAGAGTGATAACAATATCGGCCTGCAAATCATCCAACGCCTCTGGATCAACAACTTTGCTGCAAATTGCATTGAAGAAAAAACAAAGTTTTATAATGACTTTTCTAACATGTTTTGGGAGAATGCCTCGAATTGCAACTGGTAACAATTGTTTCATTAAGACATGACAATCATGAGATTTCATACCAACCAATTTTAAGTCCTTCATCGACACAAGACTTTTAATGTTTGATGAGTACCCAGATGGAACCTTAATAGCATGCAGGCACTCACAAAAACTTGTTTTCTCTTTTCTTGACAAAGTATAGCAAGCTGGGGGTAAATAAGTACGTTTTTCCTACTCTTGCGGTGATAATTGATCCCGTATCCCCATTTCTACCATGTCCTTCTTGACTTTAATACCATCTTTCGTCTTTCCTGAAATGTTCAACAATGTCCCAATGATGCTATCACAAACATTTTTCTCCACGTGTATTACATCAAGACAATGCCTTACAGATAAGTGTTGCCAATAAGGTAGATCCCAGAAAATGGACCTCTTCTTCCAAAGACTCTTCTGAGGAGGCTTAAAAGTTTTTCCAAACGGAACATCAAAATTTATAATTCGTTCATATACCTCACCTCCTGTTAACGGTAAGCGAGCTGCTCGAGCCTCGATTTTTCCATTGAAAGGCTTTTTCTTCTTGCGATGAGGGTGGTCAGTAGGGAGGAATCTTCTATGACTCATAAAGACATTTTTCTTGCAGTTTTTCAACCAAAGATCAATCGTTCTTCTTCACAAACGGGACATGCTTTAGGTCCTTTGTTAGTATAATCCGACAAGTTACCATAAACTGGAAAATCATTTACGGTGCAAAATATCATAGCACATGAGATGATATTCATCTGAGTATGTGCATCAAACACCGACACGCCTTCATCCCACAACAGTTTTAAATCTTCAATTAGTGGGGCTTGGTAAACATCTATGTCATTCCCCGGTTGTTTAGGCCCTGATATTATCAAAGATAACATGATATACTTACGCTTCATACATAACCAAGGAGGAAGATTGTAAATCGTCAAAAGAACCGGCCACGTGCTATGTCGACTACTCATATTACCGTGTGGGTTCATCCCATCTGTGCATAGTCCCAGCCTAATATTTCTATCTTCACCCCCAAATTCAGGAAACAGCCTGTTAATGTTCCTCTATTGAGGAGAATCGGCCACGTGTCTTAGTTTTCTATCTTCTTTTCTCCCGTCGGCATGCCACCGCAAGTTATTTGTATCATTTGCATTGGCAAACAAACGTTTAAATATTGGTATTACAGGTAAATACCATAACACCTTTGCCGGAGGGCTTTTCTTATCACCACAATTATCATTAACGTTCTTTCGCTTATACCGTGATGCCCCACACTTTGGACATAGACGCAAGTCCTTATAATCATTTTGATACAGTATACAATCATTTGGACATGCATGTATCCTCTCAATCTCCATACCCATCGGGCACAAAAATTTCTTTGCCTTGTAGATTGAACTAGGAAGTTCGTTATCTTCCAGAAGTATCTCTCGTAACAGTCCTCATAATTCCATGAAACTCTTATCACTCCACCTATTGCTTGCTTTCAAGTTATACAGTTTCAGTACAGCAGACAATTTAGTGAATTTATTACAACCAGAAAACAAATGCTTCTCAGAATCGTTGAACAAGCTATCTAATACATGAGGCTTTTCAATGTATTCCCCTTATATATCACGCATCATTTCATCTATCATATCATTCTCATCATTTTCCAAATCATTCTCATCAATATTGCTCGAATTATTCTCCTGCTGATCACCAACATCGTCACCAGTGCTCGTTCTGGGAAGCATACTCTCACCATGACATATCCATCGTGTATAACCTTCCTTAAACCCACGACGAATCAAATGACTCTTCACTTGATCAAAACTACGAAACTTTCTCAAATTCTTACAATCATAACAAGGACACAAAATCATTGCTTCACCTTTCTTTCTCTTGTTTTCATCCGCACATTTCATAAACTCTTCAACACCTTTTACATATCCATGTCTATTATGTCTGCCATACATCCAACCTCGATCCATATCAATGACCTATATGTGAAGATATAATTAAAATTTTTTATTAGTTTTGAGTAAATATTTTTCATGATACAACCTTAAACCAACTATATATTAATATTTGAAATCAAATACGATACTTTTTTAGGTTGGAAACTTCGTAATTTTATTAGAATGATTATGTTCTATGTAATTATTTATTTAGTATGGTCAATTCTGTAATAGTGAAAATCACTTTAAATTATAATTTTCATTTTTTATTTACAAAATTCTACAAAAATTTCGACAGAACCTTCCCTATAAATTGGACTTAGCCAACCTGCAGGAAGAATCAAAATGTCACAATAAACCAAAATGTTCAACCTCGACATATTCAAAAATCAAATACAACTCCAATCAAACTTCAACATCATCAACTACTCCAAGTTTAATCCAAAATCCATTCCTAATTCCTAAAAAGTCAAGCTAAGATTTCATAACTTAATATCTCATAATTTCAACTCCAATAATTAAAATATTAAAATGTATCTATCTACTAACTTACAATCAACAATATAAATTTAACGCCCAAATTTATATATATATATATATATGTATGTATGTATGTATGTGTGTGTGTGTGTGTAGACACATATATACACACATACATATACATACATATATACACAAATGAGAATCGGGTCTTACAATATAGGAGGTGGCATCGGTGGAGGTGTGCCGGGCGGTGGAGGTGGTTGGGGGGTGGAGGTCCGACTTGGGTGGCGGTGGTGGAGAGTGGAAGAAGAGAAAACCCAAAAGGAGAGAGAGAGAGAGAGAGAGAGAGAGAGAGAGAGATAGAGAGAGAGAGAGAGAGAGAGAGAGGTGCGAAGTGAAGATATGAAATGTTCTCGGGAAATAAATAAGGATTACGCGTAAGTTTGTCTTAAGAACCGACGAGCAAAGTCGGACCGGCTGACTTTGCGCGTCGGTTCATATGACAAACCGATGCGTATTCCAAAAAAAAAATTACGAAAATGCCACCGTCCTTTTTTACACGTCGATTTTTTGAAAAACCGACGTGTATTCCCCTTTTTTATGTTTTTTTGTACTAGTGGCTGTAAAAAATCCTAACATTGATGTGACAGGATCTGGTGATACTTGATTGCTGGAATAGAAGAATGAATTCGCCTTGAATGACCTGCAAAAAAAGGCGAGAAGGATCTCCCCGTCGCCCCTTTGGTGTGAGAATTAGTTTTCTGGAGAAAAGTATAGAGAGAATATTTAACTGGAAAACGTAAAGAATAATGAATGATTATATGTGATTAAAGGAGCTGTATTTATATGGCTGAAAAAAGCCCATAACCTTCTTTAATTGAATAAGGAGTCTTTTCGATATAAACTTACATTTTAAGGGGAATTCTGTCATTACAATAATAGAGTTCCCCTTTTTTAGGAGGTTTCCTCATAAGAAACGTCTTGTTATGGAGGCCCAAGAAGGAGGTCCACGAATGAAGCCCATTAATGAAGAATGTTCGAAGTCCTATCTATGTTGGGCTTCTAAGCGTGATATGGCCGGGACAGGCCGACCATATATTTTATCATCCATGAGATTCTTTGATGAGGTCGGGATAACCCAACCTATGTGGCGAGGCAAACCCGAGCATTTAGATTGCCCTTAAAGACAAATAAATCGGTGATCGGGCAATATCAAGCCGGGCACATAGGCTGGCCATACTATCAGGACAGGCCGATCTGCTTACATTCCAAATACCCGGCCTATTTTAGGACGACTTAAAATTCCCATGATCAGATTATATATTATTGTGACCATAAATTTATATATTATTGTCACCTTGACATATTTAAATAATAAAGTACAGTCAATCAATTAATTAAATTTTGAAATAAAATTTTAGATTTCTTAAATTTGAAAATGTATCTTTATAAAAACCATAATTGTGTATTTTTCCACTTTTTTATGTAGCAGAAGTGATTGGGCTTTGGGAGCCCACACGTGTACTCCTGTCCCCGTCCTTGATGAGAGATGTGATATGTCGAGAATTGTGAATATAGTTTAGTTTTTATCTTAAACAATTGTTTTACATCTCATCAAAGTTTGTCAGAGAATAAACGTTAACTAGCACCATGTTTAAGCCAGTGTTTGAAAAATTAGACTGGTCATCGATTCGGAAAAAATAAGGGATCTAGGATCAAGAGGTTGGATCTGGTCGAACCATAGTCGAACCGATTTTAATTATAAAATAATTATAATACCACAAAAAATGGTCAAATTAAACTAATTTTTTAAATTTATCAACACATAAAAAAAAAATTAATTGTTTATTGAAAATGAATACAAGATTTTAAAATTTTCGTATTATTAAATAAGACAAAAAATAAATAAATAAATAAAAACAAATGAAGAGAACTAAATAACTCTACAAAATTAAAAAGAAAATGAGAAAACTGACTTTACATGTGATCCTTCATAGAATGTCAACTAGTAGAGCCGAGCCGAAGTTCAAGACTCGAGCTTTTAAGAGGCAAACTTTTTTTATCTCGAATTGAGACAAAGTTCGTCCCCAAAAATAAAACTCGGCTCAAGGTTCGGCTCAAAATCTCGAGCCGCTAACCAAGCTAAGCTTGAGTCGACAAGCTATTTTGTCATTCCTAGATCCATCATTAATTGGAAGTTGACACAAAAATGACACCAGAAATCTCTTGTAAAAATGCCTTGCACATGCCAAGTTTTAAATTAAAAATTTACGTGAACCTCACAAAAATAAGGGAAATTTATCTTTTGGGTGATGTTATGGTAGTTTTATTTTTTTTAGTTCTTTTTTAACAAATTTGAACTACAAAAAAATGGAAAACCGGTTGAACCTCGGTTTTATACCTGTTACTAAGTTTTGTCAATTCTCAATCTGTTTTTCTGAAGCCTAATTTTGTTTGCTAATTGAATCGATTTTTCTAAACATTGATTTAAGCAAGACTTGATTTAAGTAATCGAACTGACAAATATATTATTTAATGCACTTTTTTTGTGAAACTTTAAAGGATTTTCCGGAGGGATGGCTCGATATTAAGTACATGTTTGATTTAGTTAAAAAATTAAAATGTTATTAAATATTTATAAAAGTTGATTAAATCTATAATTGAGATATTGATACTAGTTGTGGATCTAATAAAATGTTTAATTAAAAATATTTTTGAAAAAATAAATTAATTTTAGAAAAATAGTAAACCAAATAGGGGTAAAAGAGCTTTAATGGGTTGGATGCCCACGGGGAGGTGAACCAGTACCACTAGTCAAACCATTTTGTATAGGTATAAAATTCAACTTTGATAGTATTTGAGTACCTAATTTATAGTTTTGGCCCTTATTTCTTTAATGACGTGAAACATTAAGTTAAAATCAAAATATCTTTAAATTTTATGTTATGATGATAAACCTAGTACTTCAAGTAGGCAGAAATTGACGGAAAATGGGAAAGTTATTAAAGCTTGTAATTTTTTTAGAACATTTTATTCTTTATAATTAGCCCCATGAGTCCAGGACAACCACATGTAGCAATATCTATTTCTAAAAATACTTAGATTGAAGCCAACACATGATAAGCAATTTTCTTTCGTTTTCATTTTTTAAATCACTTGTTCTCTATCAATAGCCCCCACAGGGCAACCTCATGTATTAACTTCCACATTTAAACCGTGAAATAAAGAAGCACTTTTTCCACCTGTTAATCTAGGTCACAAGAGTTCAATGTCGATGAATACATGCACTTTTTCCCTCAATTTCATTTACATTTAACATGTTTTTCCTCAAAGTGTTAGGTCACATTACATAGTTCTTGTTCTCATATAAAATTGATTACATTGGAGGTTTTAACTATCAGGTTATAGTATGGGCTAATGAGATCACATTCATATTCAGAACATATAAATGTGCACTCCTGGAGGAAAATGTGAAGTGAAAACCATCATGTCATAAGTTCAGAGCAATGTCCAATGTAATCTAGGTCACAAATGTACCTGGCCTAATTATCTAAAAACCAACTAAATTTCATATTTCTCAAACTTCTCTTACACAGTCTCCCAAATGCATCACAACAATTAACAACAACTTAAAGTAAAAATACATCTAGGTCACATTATCAACTTTCAAATCCATCTGCATATATTGGGCATATTAGGTCACATGTACGAAATAAGATACATTTCACATCAACAGAACAATACGCCGAAAAATTGCATCTAGGTCACAAAGGTGATGAATCCAGGTCACATGTTGTCAGATCTTTCTAAAATCACACACCCAATTACCGTCCCTGTCGCATACAGAGAAACCCCAAATTTTGAAAACTTTTCCCTATATTATTTACGTCACAACAATTAAATCACTGAAATACTTCGTCCTATATCATTTGAACATTACACATTTATGCATTCTTAGGTCACAAAAAAATTGGATAACGTACCTGTTGTGTTTGTGTTCTCCGAGTACTTGTAATTGCAAGAATTCCAGTTCCACTCGTATTACTTTTCTCTTCTCTCTTCCTTTTCCTTTAAGAGCTCTTCTTCCCAGACATTATCGCTCTTCCTCTTCACGGCTTAATGGCTGTTAGGTAATCAAAAGAGTCTTCTCGCCTTTCACAAGTCTCAGACGGTGCACAAATGAGCACGGTGATGGGCAGTTATTGGTTTACGTAAGTGATAAGAACAAGAAGACGTGTGTATAGTTACCGTATGTTTAGGGATGTGATTTTTGTTTATTTATTTGGAGAATTATGTTTCTATATTTAAAACACGATAATAAAGGTAGTTACTCGAAAAATAGTTGTATTTTATATTGAATAAAATATTATAATATCTTTATTACCTGATTTTTGAATAAATATCAGTTTTGTCTTATTTTTGAATTCCAAATTTTAATTACAGGGTTCCCTGTAATTTCCACAATAAAGAAGCTCTCATAAATCTTGAACCAAGAGTCCAGCAAAGCCCGATATTTTTCAATCCTAGCCCAAACGGCTAGAGTCAGCGGCCATTTTGGCATCCCTAACTAGGCCTTTCTAGAAATCTTGAAGTGGATACTTTTCGAAAGTGAAGCACGTCTCCTCCGCTGTGAAGTGGTTCCACAGTTTCCAAGGAATATCTCATAAGATCTCTCCATAATGTATCGATGTAACATCTTTGCTCTAGACATCAAACGATTAAATCGTCAGTCTAAATCCCATAAACCAACATAAACTTTAGGTCGACTTCGTCTGAAGCATTTGTTACATGTAAAACTAGGGTTGATAAATGATATGCAGGATTGTGAACTCAACCTCCAAGATGAAGTCATGTGTCACTTCTTTTAATGGTCATCACTTCATTTGTGTTTGTACAAAATCACACATTGTGTCATTTGAAGGGAATGCATTATTACATACTCATAAGTAACTTTACTTTTTCCTCAATTTATTTAGAAATACTCCAGTATCCGGCTTTCTTTCAATCGAAGTGGCTCACGTCTTTGCACGTCTCTCACACACACACACATATATTGTGTTCAAAGTAAACTGACTTGACGGTCGAAGTGCTCACAGCCGCCTCAAGCTTCGCCCCATCGGAGTATGCCATGTGCTCTAACGATTTGTCTAAATGAGTAGGATCAAGGTTACATAGATGTGAGAGGAAATGGAATCTGTTGGCCATGTCACCCATTCAAATGTTGAGGTCAACAAAAGTGAACTCAATTTTTTATCCCATTGAAAACACCTTTAAGGTTCCTCTAATTGTGAATTCACATAGGATTCAAGTACTTTTTCATCAAATAAATACTACCCAGACAAAAGTCGAAACAAGAACCAAAATGCTCTCTCTTTTGAGTCGCTTAAGAGTCTCGTCCTGCCTTATGATCCCTCTTGGACTGCGAATGTTATCTCTTTCTTAGTCGTGTTTGTCTCTTTGAGAACAGTTGATTGAGTGAGTAAGGAAAAAAATAAATAAAAATAAAAGTAAAAGTAAAAGGATAGTTTAACTGTGTCATAATAACCTTTTAGCAAAAAAACTGGAATATAAGAAAATGTTTTGTCTTGTTCTTCACTATTAGCCTATGTTCTTTAATCCAAATTATCTTATAATTATAATTTATAAATCAATTTATAATAAACATAATTTTTCAAATCATCTTTTAACAACACAAGTTTTATCTCTTCACTTTTTAACAACACATATTACCTCAAAAATATAAATAAAACAATTCATAATAGTTACTGTTGAATACAAGCCCAAAGAGAGGTACAGTGATCCACTAGCAAGGGCTCAACTAAGGCCCAACGGACCTTGACCCATAGCTAAAGTCCGAAATATCACCTTGGGTCTGATTCCGAGGTGGTTTGTCAAGCGAACCTTTTTAGCCGAACTGATTTACGCCTGGCCGATGTACTTTATACTCAGTCGGGGCACTTTACGGCAGTGACCAGAAGAGAGATGGAGTCAGAGATGTAACACTGCCTTTATCAAGATGTGACAAGCACCCATCCCCTACGAAATGTAGCAATGATTACGGTCAAAAAGCAAGGTTGTCGCCTCCAAGAGCTAGGGTGAAGACAAGTGTAAAGTATGCCACGTGTCATGATCCGAGACAACAAGTTCCTCTATAAATGGAGCACGATTGCCTCCAAGAAGGGGGTTAGCATTTACTCACTCTTAACAAGATATATTTCTCTCACTCCCTTTTCTCTCTTTTACACATTTACCTCTCCCGCACCCAACATATATATTCGCCTAAAATGAGTACTGACTTTGGCATCGGAGTGTAAACGGGAGCCACCTCGGCCCCCTTTGCAAAATGATTGTTTGTCACAGTGCACAGGAGATCCACGTGTTCAAGAGGGAGGAGCTGAGGCGTGTTGGACCAAGGTCCAACTGGATTTTGTGGTCAACATTTTGGCGTCGTCTGTGGGAAGCCATACTGCTAACCACGAAAACACATGATGAAAAACCACACATAGAAAGGAAGTCCTGGAAAAGGGTGAGTAACCTCTTACAAAAGATCGGAGAATTGCAAGGACTTTGAAATATAAGTTTAGTACCCCTGAAAAAGGCGTAAAACTTTGAAATATAAGTTTAGTAACCTTGAAAAAGGTAAAGAGCTTTGAAACATAAGTTCGGTGACCTTAAAAAATGTAAAAAGCTTTGTGATAAGTGTATTTTATACACTTATTTGTATGTCTAAATTAGGATTAATTATTGTCGTTTGGGAATATTTTCTATTTAATTTATGTTTATTTGTTTACCTTTCAGAAAATGTCCCAATTGAAGAAGAATGAAGCAATTAATGGAAAAATGGCACAATTGGATGTTAATTAGAGCTAAATTGGACAAGTGAGGAGTTTGTGACAACAACCGGGAAACCTACATGGTGTCAAAGAGAAGAAATCAGAGGTTGGAGGACCTAATTGAATAAATTAAGAGCTTAAATGGTCAAATCGAGAAGAAGATAAAGTTTGGGGACTAAATTGCAACAATTGGAAGTTGAGGATTGAAGGTGCAATTAAAAGTCAAGGACCAACTTACACAGCCGGAAAAAGATGGAAAATTGCATTGCAACGTCCTTCCACGTGATCGCGGGATTTCTACCACGTGATCGCGAGGTGCCTCGAATTTTTCAACAGAGAGTTTTACCTATGCCCACGCGATCGCGAGGTTTTATACCACGTGATCGCTTGGCTTTCCGGCTGGGCTGACTGTGGGCTTTTTCTCGCGATTTTTATCAGACTTTTCTTGTTTTGACCTAGGTTTTTTCCAAAACCTATATATACAACATAAGAGGCACGAGATCTAGACCTTTGCCTCTCCATAGAACGAGCCACAACAGAGATTTTACATCAAATTCTTGGGGAATTAAGCATCGCAAAGGGGCGTGAATTGAAGATAATTGAAGAATTGAGACTTGGTGCATGCTTTCCTTTCTTCTTATTGTTTTCAATGAACGTTTTATTTTATTGTTTATGCTTTTTAATCATGACGTGTAACTAAATATAACGTTGGGATGAACGATGTAGCCTAGTTAATTATTTTAATTCCAAATTCCTTTGTTTTAGTAATTCGTTACATGTATTGATTTATTATTGTTCTTAATGCTTGAATTGCTTGATCATCAATTCATGATTTATTGAGTTATTTCCATAATCCGAGAGGTGAGTTAATAATTTAGAACGTGGTAATAAATCCGGTAATTGAACAAGAGATAGAGATATACTCGTGTTATTATTGCGGTCATGTGTGAATTCTTGTGTGTTATGCATCTAGATAAGGAATATTCGGACCCTCTGTAGAGATACATGGTTGACTTATTTAGGTAGAATTGATTTAAACTCGTGAGAGGAATTTCAATGTACATTAGTGAATTCGACCGAATGCATATTTAGAAAATAAAATCTGGAATTGGAATTGATTTAATTGGCTAGGTGAACTCGTGAATCCCAACCACTTTACAATCATTTTTAAAAACAAAACAATTTCGCTAATTTAATTCTTCAGTTTAACTTATTAGTTTTAGTTTACAACATCAAATTCATTTGCCTGTTCAAATAAAGTTTAGAACTAACACATTTCGGTAATTAATAGCAGTCCTCGTGGGACGATAATCCGGACTCTAAGGTCCACTTTATTACTTCTCACGACCCGTGCACTTGCGGGGATATCTTGCATCACGAGATATTAGTGAACACTTTGAAACATAAGTGTGATAACCTTGAAAAAGGTAAAGAGATTTGAAACATAAGTTTATTCACCTTGAAAAGGCTTAAAACTTTGAAACATAAGTTTAACAACCATGAAAAAAGGCTCGGAGCGTTGGGATAAGAATCTGTCTATCCTTGAAAGATAAATTAAAGCCAAGAAATCTCTTTGAAACATGAACGAAAGCGATGGTGATGTTAACCCCCGTAGGGGAAGAAATGGCCAGTACAGCGAAGAGGAGGTTCCTCAAGGACCTCATGAGAACGGCAATGAGGGAGGGGCACAACCTAACCTACCACGTCGGCACTGTAATCACCGCATGTTGCGAGACATGACTCGCATGGCGGCCCAAATGCTGGAAATGCAAAAGCAGCAGATAGAACAGACTGCAGCGATGAATGCCTACATGGCTAGAGGGTATGTAGTGAATGAACCGATGATGCCTCCACAATACCCACAGCCACATTACTCACCATCCGATGCGGCCACCGCCTCGTATTATTATCAAGATCCGCAGGCTTATGCCGAGGTGGAATCTGAGCCCTTCTACGAGGAAGGCCTGGAACATGAAGCACGTGAAAAACAAGCCCCACTCCCAGCTAGACACAGGGAGGCCTCGCCCGCAAAATCTGGCAGTGTCTTCAGCCGGATAGGAGGGTTATTCAGAGGCAGGAAAGGGGGTCGGAACAATGCAGCTGAGCTTAGGAATAAGCAGGAGCGACGCACTGAAGAAGCCTTGTCGCAGAGTCGAATGTATAGGGACCAACAAGGTACGGGGGGAGAAAGGTTCACCCCCACGTATGAGCCTAGGAATAGGCAGGAAAGGAGAGCCGAAGCAGTTCGGACCAATCCTCGCAACGAATTACAGAGCCATGAAAGGCCAAACTACGGCCGCGTTCTACCACCACAAAGGCAGGAGTACGCTCCGCCACTCTATGACCAATACCGTGATCCAGTATATTCCGGTCACGACGAGAACAGCGAGCTGCCATCATATGAGTTGGATGACGACGAGGAAATGAGTACTTTCACAGAAGGCCTCGGTAGGTGCCCAGTGCCTCACGACTTCGAAATGTCAGAAATTGCAAAATATTCTGGCCAAGGTGACCCTGACGATCACCTGTTAAATTACCACGCCAGCATAGAAATAGCCGGAGCCACCCCCGCACTGAAATGTAAAGCCTTTGCTTTAACCCTTGAGGGGAGTGCGATACGATGGTATAAAAAACTCCCTCCTGACAGCATCCACAGTTGGAGAGATTTGAAAATGGCCTATAAGAATGGCTTTGTTTCCTCCGGGCCTGGCCAGCTCCCACTCCAACGCCTTCAGGATCTGAGGTAAGGAAGGGACGAATCTCTGAAAAGTTACCTAGCCGTTTACTGAAGAGATGCACATTTGCGAAAACATCACTGAGGCAGAGATGTTTTCCGCTTTGAAAGGAGGGCTGGATATGACCAGCATGTTCTGGAGGGACGTCCGAAGCAGAAAACCAAGGGATTACAACGCCCTCGCAGACCTGATGAAGGAGGAGATTGTATCGAAGGAAATGGCTAGGGCCAGGGACAACCACCCCCATGGAAGCCACAATCTTGGGTACTCTAATGGGGCAAACCTCAAGAAAGGAGGAAACAAGGATAGGATCGGAGGCAACCGAGGTGGAGCGCCGCGTCCATTTCCGGGGACGGGATCTAGCTTTGCAGCAGAAATCACGGAAGCTATCCCCCACTTGCACTCCAATACCCCTTCTCATAATCCTCCCATGGCCCAAGGAAGGATGGAAAGTGGCCGAAGCGGGAAACAGCCCATGATTGGGGCTTACTGCGCCTACCACAGGTACTACGGTCACGCTACAGAAGATTGCAGGGAAATCCACATGTTAGCTGACCAAAAGGTGCAAGGGAGGAGGGCAAGTGACTTCTCCCCCGACACGGGGAGAACTCAAAAATCCGGTGGTCAGAAGTTCATCCGAGCTGATAGGAGAGCTCCATGGAAGAACTCAACTAAGGAAAGGATTGACAATCGTCAAAGAGACAGGAACAAGGGCCAGGATACCGCCTCGGTGCATGCCAAAGATACAGGGGAACCACCTATGCCTGCTGCCGACCTTCCTATCCGTGAAATCGATACAATACTGGGAGGCCCCCACCCAGGTGGGAGCACAAACAACTCCCAAAAGAGGTATATAAGAGAGGCCAAGCAGCCCGCCAACGTGAATTATCATATCCATTCACACCCTGTTGGGATGCCTCGCACAAAATCTATCACATTCACCCAAGACGATGCCGTCGGAGTGTACTTCCCACACAACGACGCATTGGTTATTAGAGTAGTGGTAGCTCGGAATGGGTTATCACGGATAATGGTGGATGATGGAGCTTCGGTAAATGTGATTTACGGGGTAACTTTTGATAAAATGGGGATCAGCACTCCACTCATTCCAGTCCTGGATCCAATATACGGATTCACGGGGGACAGCATAACCCCCAGAGGGTCCATAACCCTTATGACTGAAGTAGGGCAAGCGCCAACCCTCTCCAGAATCCCTATGGAATTCTTGGTGGTTGACAAAATCTCCTCCTATCATGGTTCAATTGGGAGGCCAGGTCTCATCGACTTGGGAGCTGTAACGCATACGAAATACATTTGGATGAAGTTCCCCACGGAGCATGGCGTTGCAACTGTAAGGGGGAGCCAAACCAAATCACGGGCCTGCTACACAAATGCAATCCAAAAATTTCAAGATCGAAGCTTGAACATGATCAGCGACGTAGCCATGGCCGAGGCTGCTCCAGACCCTGAAAGATTGGGTGAAGGGGCTTCTGGAGATAAGGATGTTACGATGAGACTGGAGGAGGATTTAGCATATCTAGACCCCAGAATGGCAGGTGACAATTGTCCCACCCCTGCCGAAAGGTTAGAATGCTTCGACGTAGACCCACTTGATCCAATCAAAGAATTACAGATCGGACTGGACTCACTGACCGAATACAAGAGTCCATTGAAGAGCTTCTTACTTCAAAACCTCGATGTATTCGCGTGGAAGCATGGTGACATGGTTGGGATCGATCCTAAAGAGGCCTGCCACAGACTCTAGCTGGATCCCCGAAGCCCTGGGCATAGGAAAAAGAGAAGGCCCATGAGTTCAGACAAGTATGAGGCCTTGAAAGACGAGGTCACAAAGCTATTGAAAAATGGCTTCATCAGAGAGTCCCGCTATCCGAAGTGGGTATCAAATCCTGTTTTGGTACCAAAACACAATGGGAAACTGAGGGTGTGTATTGATTTTTCCAACTTGAACCAGGCATGTCCCAAAGACAGCTTTTCACTGCCCCGGATCGATCAGTTGGTCAACTCCACGGCAGGACATGAGCTGCTAAGCTTCATGGATGCCTACTCCGAGTACAATCAAATCCCCATGTGCAAATCGGACGAGGAGCATACTTCATTTATCACAGATAGAGGACTCTATTGCTACAAAACTATGCCATTTGGATTGAAAAATGCGGGAGCTACCGATCAGAGGCTGGTAAACCGCATGTTTTCGGAACAATTGGGAAACACCATGGAGGTATATGTTGATGACATGCTAGTCAAAAGCATGGTCGCCGCGGATCATATCCTCCATTTGTCAGAGGCATTCGATGTTTTGAGGAAATATCAGATGAAACTCAACCCAGCGAAGTGTGCTTTTGGGGTAGCATCAGGAAAATTCCTTGGATTCATGGTGAATAAGAGGGGAATCGAAGCCAATCCAGACAAAATCAATGCTTTGTTAAACATGCAGTCGCCTCGAAATCCAAAAGAAGTGCAAAGCTTAACGGGGAGAATTGCGGCCTTGAATCGATTCGTCTCAAAATCCACTGACAAATGCTTGCCATTTTTCAAGGTCCTAAAGGGGGGAAAGCGATTCCAATGGACACCGGAATGTGAGCAGGCTTTTTTCGACCTGAAAGCATCTTTGGGACGGCCCCCATTGCTATCAAAGCCAAAGGCTGGCGAGCCTCTCTACCTGTATTTGGCTGTATCCAAAGAGGCTGTTAGCTCGATGTTGGTCAGAGAGGAGGATGGGAATCAGTTCCCAGTATATTATGTGAGCAAAGCCATGCTAGATGCCGAGACACGCTACCCAGATATGGAGAAACTTGCTCTCTCGTTAATAACAGCCTCTCGCAAACTTCGCCCCTACTTTCAGGCACACTCCATACGCGTGCTCACCAACTTTCCCATGAGACAAGTGTTGCAGAAGCCAGACGTATCTGGGAAGTTACTGAAATGGGCGATAGAAATCAGCCAGTTCGACCTACATTATGCGCCTCGGACCGCTGTAAAGGTCAAGCGCTGGCGGACTTCGTAGTCGAATTCACACATCCACAGGAGGTCGAGATGGTAGATAACACAGATGACAGCCAAGAGTGGAAATTGTTCGTTGATGGGTCCTCGGCTAATGGACGATCCGGTGCGGGGATATTGTTAGTAAGCCCAGAGGGGTTTTAACTACACAGTGCGATCCGCTTTGAATTCAAAGCCTCAAACAATGTTGCTGAGTACGAGGCGTTATTAACTGGGCTAAGACTTGCAAAAGCTTTGAAGGTTAAGTCCGTAGTGACGAATAGCGATTCGTGGCTTGTTGTGAGCCAATTCAATGGGCAATTTTCTGTCAAAGGACCTTCTATGGTCGCTTACATGAAGAAAGTAAGAGATTTAGCTGCGCACTTCGGAAAAATGATGTTACAGCACATCCCCAGAACAGAAAATTCCAACGCCGATGCTTTGTCCAAATTAGCAAGCAGCAGCGATTCAAAGTTACACAATCTAATCCCAGTTGAGCGCATGTTGACTTCTTCTATTGAGCCAGGATCGGAGATTTTGGAAATCGAAGAAGAGGGATCCTGGATGAATCCCCTGATCGCCTATTTGAAGCATCAGACAGTGCCAAACGAGCCAGAGGCAGCTTGGAAATTGCAAAAATACTCTGCAAATTTCTTACTCTTGGATGACCTACTTTATAAGCGGAGTTACACCTCCCCTTTACTTAGATGTGTGGGGCCAGAGGAAGGACGGTATGTAATGAGAGAAATCCATGAAAGCATATGTGGTAACCATGCCGGGGCGTTATCGCTAGCTCGGAAAGCCCTCAAACAGGGATATTTTTGGCCTACTATGCGAAAGGACTCCCATGACTCCGTGCGCAAGTGCGATAAATGCCAAAGGCACGCAACCATACCACATCAGCCGCATCACAAGCTAACTGTGGTGACTAGCCCTTGGCCTTTTGCAAAGTGGGGGGTTGACATTATTGGTCCTATGCCTAGGGGTGCTGTAACAGTTGCTTTGCGATAGTAGCAATTGATTAATTCACCAAGTGAGTCGAAGCAGAACCTTTGATGAGGATCACCGAGGCCAACACCACCAAGTTCATTTGGAAGAATATCATATGCCGGTTCGGGATACCACACTCGCTGGTTAGTAACAATGCGAAACAATTCAAAAACAGAAGCGTCGATGAGTTTTGCGACGATTTGGGAATTAAGAAACTGTTCTCATCTCCACATCACCCGCAGGCCAACGGACAGGTCGAAGCTGTGAACAAGACCATAAAAAATACCCTGAAAAGGAAGTTGGAATTCAAAAAGGGCGCATGGGTAGATGAACTCCCACAGGTGCTATGGGCGCTTTGAACCACCTCGCACACCGCTACTGGTGAAACACCTTTCTCATTGGCATATGGAGCCGAGGTGGTATGCCCCGTTGAAATTGGGATCCCTTCGCTTCGTCAAATTCATTATGAAGAAGTTAGGAACGAGGAAGCGCAAAGGGCCGGTTTAGATTTTCTCATGGAAAAACGGAGTGATTCCCAAGTAGTGATGGCCAGGTACCAGAAAAAGATGGCTCGATACTACAACAAAAGAGTGAAAAGTCGACGCTTTAATATTGGGGACTTAGTCCTCAAAAAGGTTCTTCCTTCAACACAGGAACCAGGAGTAGGGACTCTAGGTCCTAACTGGGAAGGCCCTTACAAAGTCTTTGCCGAGGTGGTACCCGGAACGTACATGATTGAGGACCTATCTGGAGTACCTCTATGTAATCCTTGGAACACGGACCACCTTCGTCGTTATTTTCAATAAACCAAATTCCTCCTCTATGATTGCAGCATTATCATGTGATTTCATAAAATCATGGGTGGGCTACGTTGAAGATTATGTCAATTTCTAAATTAGATAAACATAATGGATAAACGCAAGTTCCTAAACTATTTTGATTACAAAACCACGAGTCTCCGCCATGCACAAAAGGTGTTAAAAAGCGAGGGACTTTTCTCAGCCCACACTGCGACCTCCACGTAAGAATTGAGTGTGTTGGCACCATAAAAAGGGGTTCATACAAATTCGCTTGCATAGGTACTACAAAATGTGATTTAAGAAACGTTCAAATGATTGTCAAAATCAGATCTAACTGGTAAACATAAATGCCTCGAACCACTCAGATCTGAGGGACTGTACTCATTGACCATGCAACACGGTTGAAAAGACATTTGAGTTTGGAAACATTCAAATTTAACCAAATGTTGTCATATAAACCAAAATTCTTGGTGCGTTAAGTTAGTTCATACATACGGAGCGCTCCCTTGTGCAAAGTGTTAAACGTTTCCGCAAAATTGTTGATACTTTCATACATACACTTAGACAAAGCGTTTGCAAGACGTATGTGTAATAAGTACTGTGTAATCAAGCATAAAGGATAAACGTGTGAACTTACACTACGACCACTGCGTATGGATTGAAAATGTTCACGCCATTAACAGAAGTTCATACAAAGTTGTAAATGTAGGTGTTACAGATTTTTAAGGTAAAATTGCTCAAAAGTTGGTCAGAATCAGATCTAATTAGCAAACATGGATACATTAACTGTGTTAGATCTGGGGGACTAGAGCGCACATCTTATCATACAATTCAAGTGCATTTTACATCATCATACAAGACATTTACAATTACAAAGGCATCCGCGCTTGGAAACATCCAAGCTTAAACAATATGAATAAGTCATTTCATTCATAAAATCAAGGCATTTACAATTTGAAATATTACATTTGCAGTACAAAGCGCCATTGACGCCACAAAAAAAAAAAAAAAAAACTAACTAACAATAAGGCAAAGATAGAAGAGGATCATTGTGGAGGGAAGTCTTCTGAAGAGCCCTTTCCGGATGCATCCAAAGGATCCGCAGGAGCATCTTGAGGCTCGGGGTATAAGGCTTCAATAGAGGACAGGTCCAAAGTCAGAAAGGCTTCCTTCACGTCCCCCAAAGCCATCCTGGCCCCTAAGTTCCCAAAAACCCGCTGCATAGCCTCGTACTCTGGGGTCTCTTCAAAGGTGTCTTTGAAGTTCTGGACAGCCTCCGACACTCTGGTATTTAAAATGTTTTCCACCCGTGTCATGACGGTCTGCTCCAGGACCTCAGTGATCCTTGTTTGCATATGCTTTTCCAAAGAGGCAAGGTCCTCTTCTGCCTTCGCCTTCGCCCCCAGCTCCCTCCCCAGTTTTTCATTAACTGCTGCTACCTCAGCTTCCAGTTTCAACTTAGCTGCATTAGCAGTGGCCAGGGCCTCAGATGTGATAGACTGTGCACGGTTGGAATCATCCAGTTTCTTGCACAAAACCGCCACGTCTGACTCAGAAGCCTGGAAGTCATGTCTCAACTTATTGTTATCCTCCTGAAGACGCTTAGCATTGGCCCTCTCCTCGGAGGAAGACTTCCGGGCTATGGACAGCTGGGTCTTTAGGTCATTTATCTCCTTTGACATGTTGTCCGCATGCCAGAGAGCAGTCTCAGCATTTTTCTTGTCCCTCTGCGCCTCCTCCACGGACAATTCCACCTCGTCAATAAGGGCCAATGCCCTGGCGTTCATGGCCTTGGCAGCGAGCAGCTTCCGGGACAGACTGGCACTGGAGGAGAAAGCGGACCAGCCCTCCGTCCAAAACTGCTCAGTGATAAATGCGGCCCGGGCTGGAGGAGAACTGAGGGAGTCAAATAGTGAAGGGCTGAAAGTGACATCTTTGGGGAGAATGCTGGTTTTAATATGTTTGAGTTCTTCTGCCCCCTCCGGTGTCACTTCATAAGCCAATCCTGGAATGGGCACAAACGACTCGTCCTCCAGATCTTCAATCATTGGTAGCGGAGGCGCAGATGTGGACTCCTTGCCCTTGCCTCTTCTAAGCCTCTTCAAGGGGGTGGGTTCCTCCTCAGGTACATGCTCAGATATGTCCTCGAGCAAGGGAGGTGGCACCGAGGCATCCTTAGTCTCCCTGTCCCTTTTGGATCCTCCCCTATCCGACCTTTTCCCTTTCCCTTTAGCAATGCCTCTTTCAGGATCTGCCTCCCTTCCCACGCTGGGCTGTTGGGGACCCACTGGCAGCAGAGTGGGTGGTGGCAGTAAGGCTGGAAGCGGACCTTGAAGTTGGGCTGTAGACGCCTCGGACACTTCCTTCGCCACCCCAACTTGCAGGTTAGCCAATACCGCCTTCTGTTTCCTCTCAACTTCGCTGCCGTGGCGCAGGACAGGAGGGATCTTCTTAGCAATGAGACCCTTTAAGGAGATCTTCAGAAATTCCTTGGAACCTAACAAGAAAGAGGAAAATGAGGCTACGAACAAAAAAGGGCATACGATGAAACAGTAACAGGAAAACGATCTTACTCATGGCTCACATAAGATCGTGTTTAACAAATAGCTTGTTTTACTGAATGACCCCTTGTAAGGTGCCCTTGTAAGCAAACAAACGCCTCACTGCTGCTAGATCTGCGTCGGGGAGGAGGCGAGTAAAAGTGTCCCCTGCCATAAACCGATAACATGTTAGTAAGCAACCAAGAAAGGTGAATGGAAATTAAAAGAGTAAAAGACGCGTGACACTTAAAGACTCTAAAACAAGTACAAGACTCACTAGATAGGGAAAAAGTTCGGGGAACTGTAATTTCTGGACTAGGGTCCACAGGAGAACTCTGCCACTCCCCAGCGACCCAAAACCACTGGTTCCTCTAGTTCTTTATTGAGGTGGGGTGACCGGTGATAACAGGAGGATAAGAACCCCGGGGAGACAAGTAATACCAATCCTTGACGTCTGACCTCACGTCTCTCTCCCTTCTAACTGATTTCTTCAAAGTATAGAGAGTGTGAATGATGTGCAGTGAGATGGGATGATCAGGGTTAACCTCTTGCCACACCAACCAAGTGCCCACAGCCTGTGTCCAGAAATTGGGGGTCAGCTGGTAGGGGCACAGGTTATAGCTCCTAAGCAACGCCCTGAAGAAGGGGTGCAGGGGAAGCCTCATCCCGCAAGAAAGGGCATCGTAGCATATGGCCGATTGGCCTGGAGGAGGGCTACAAGGTCTGCAGGAAGGTGTAGGATGCACCAATTGGACCCCTTCTGGAAGCCTGAATTTTGCTGAAGCCCCGGCCAAATCAACCATTAAGATTTCAGTAGCAACCTCATTGCTCTCCCATGACTTTGGGTTTGGATCAGGATCAACGTAGTAGCCCGAAACCTTGTTAACCTGGTCAACCCAATCCTCTACTTGGGCGACCTCCTCTGCAGTCAAACCCAATTCTTCCCTATGTGCCCTAAACGGGGCCCTAACGATTAAGTCGAGGTCCTGGTGACCAGAAGAAGAGCCTGCCGTCTCTTCTCTCCTCAGATCCCTGTCTCGTTTGCTCTGAAACTCTGTCAAAGATACCTCCTCCTCGGATGACAAATGAGTCATGTAGTTCTGATGTTTTTCTTCTTCGCTGTCAGAATCACTCAAATAAATTATGCCAGTGGTTTTCCTATTTCTCCTCTTAATCTGCTCCCTAATGAAGCGGGAACTAAAAACTAATAAAGAGATGGGGTAGAAACCTCTGACGGGAACCGCCATTGCTAACATTTCCTGTGAACCCGTTCCCCCAACTCTTTCCATTTTTTCTTTTGTTTTAAAGGTGGGTCAGACTTAACAAAAGAAAAACAAGGTGCAAAAACAAAATTTTCAAACCCACAATGAGAAACTAAAAATAGAAAAGTCTCGCATATACAGAGACCAAGAGATTTACCTTCAAATGACGAATGCTTGAAATTGTGCACTTGGAATGAAGAACTCGCCGGTAAAAGCTGTGGAACGTTAAGGGCGGATGCTGGGTAGAAAACCCTTGAAGAGAAGACTCGAAACTCGCAGGAAAGAGAAAAACGGTAAAAGCTTTCGCCAGAGTATTGCTGTAAAGATTCTTAGAAAATGGTAAAGGGGAAATAATAAAATGAAGGAGGATTTATAGGGATCCCAATGATCTGGATTTCTAGATTCTTGTGAGCCGTATGATTAATGTGGTTAACCCATGCTTCTTGGAGAATGGGCTAATCAAAGCGCCAGCCGTCAAAGGGAGGGACAAAACCGTTCAGCTACCACAGTGAGTACCACGCGCTGCGAAATGCCACTCCCATCACCTTTTATATATATTTCTTGGGAACCAACGACAATAGCCCCCCTTTTCATTAAATACGCCGCCTAAGATACGCGCTAGTGCGTCCCAAACCTTCACTCAGAAGAGAAAAACCGAAGTAGGAGGTCGGCTTCACACCAAATCCAAACCTCCAATAAGGAAGGTCATCCTAAGCACCAGGTCCGCGGCATCATACGAAAGCCACCATAACAAAGTTAGTGCCTCGGGCGTACAACAAATCCTACACGTCCATGAATGATTGCTTTGAATTTGAGGGACTAGTGTTGAATTCAAGCCCAAAGAGAGGTACAGTGATCCACTAGCAAGGGCCCAACTAAGGCCCAAGGGACCTTGACCCATAGCTAAGGTCCGAAATATCACCTTGGGTCCGATTCTGAGGTGGTTTTTTCAAGCGAACCTTTTTAGCCGAACTGATTTACGCCTGGCCGATGTGTTTTATACTCAGTTGGGGTGCTTTAGGCAGTGACCAGAAGAGAGATGGAGTCAGAGATGTGACACTGCCTTTACCAAGATATGACAGACGTCATCCCCTACGAAATGTAGCAATGATTACGGTCAAAAAGCAAGGTTGTCACCTCCAAGAGCTAGGGTGAAGAAAAGTGTAAAGTATGCTACGTGTCATGATCCGAGATAACAAGTTCCTCTATAAATGGAGCACGATTGCCTCCAAGAAAGGGGTTAGCATTTTCTCACTCTTAACAAGATATATTTCTCTCACTCCCTTTTCTCTCTTTTACACATTTACCTCTCCCGCACCCAACATATATATTCGCCTAAAATGAGTACTGACTTTGGCATCGGAGTGCAAACGGAAGCCACATCGGTCCCCTTTGCAAACTGATTGTTTGTCACAGTGCGCAGGAGATCCACGTGTTCAAGAGGGAGGAGTTGAAACGTGTTGGTCCAAAGTCCAGCTGGATTTTGTGGTCAACAGTTACAGTATTACCGAACATAGGCTTAATTTTATCCCTCAAATCTGGAACATGATGACATCAAACATCAAATTAATGCATTGTAATCAAAGACAAGTTAAAGAATTGATCGTGAATCATACACTTGACATAAACACAACAAATGCATCGTTAAAATAAAATAAATAAATCAGTACTTTCAGCATTGATAAATCTGGTAAAAAAAAAAAAAAAATTAAATCAGTAAACAAAGAATTGAATTATTTATGACTACATTGTGACTTCAAATCTGAAATTTCCTCTATCTGAGTCGAGGATAATGATCTATTTTTTACTATTGATCCAAATCATTCTACTCTTCGAAGTGATGATGATGAATTCGTGACTTCAATAATCTTCTCATTTTGTGACTTCGAAGCTGAAACTTTTTATCTTCAAGGTTATGATAATGATCGATATATGATCTCTTTGATTTTCTACCTTTGGTTGATTGAATTTTCGACAAGAATGACTGCGATTTCAATGGTGGTACAACGGAGTGATTTGAAATTGAGTTTTTAGGTGGGTTTCCTCTTCCTTGGAGATTTAGGAATGAAATGGGTAAGGTCTCTCCAATGTACTACGTGAATAAATAGATGGATAGCTATATTGTCACCACAATAATTATTTGGTATACCACAATTTTAATGTTTACTTAAATAACCTTAAATAAAATTACATAAATATTGACTATGTGACATTTTTTTATTTTAAAATTAATAACTCATTCATATAATAATTAAAATAATCTTAAACTTTTCGTTATTATAAACTATAAATGTTGTTTTCTTGTACTATATTTCATTTTATTTTTATATTTTATTTTGTTAGTAAAATTTATTATGAGAATTTTCTTAAATTATTACGGTCAAAAAAATCTTTTTTAATCTTAAATTATTATTTTTTATTGTTGTTTTGTTAAGACATTTAAATGACTAATGTTTTTATAAAACTTTTAGCGACATTTTATTTTTGTTGAAATTAAATTTATTAAAATGCATATTCTTTTAAATTATTAATGTTAAATTTTTTTAAATTGATTTATTGCATTTTCTAAATTTAAATTTAATAATCCATTCACAAAATAATTAAAATAAGAAAAAAAATTTAAAAAAAAATGTATAGTAATCAAGTATCGTTTAGATGTAGAAGGAGCACATCACATTGTCTATTTTTTGAAGTCATGTCAACTTAACATTGTGCTCCACATAATGAATTGAAGAAATATTTTAAACTCACTATGTCTATTTGTAGATATGTCACCTAATTTCTTTCAATCCACACGTTGCATTAGAGAAGTTCTAATTGAATGAAGCTGTGAAGATTGATTATAAAATATAAATTGAATCCTCTGTTTTAGGAATTGATAAAGATGTAGTAGAATTTAATATTATCATATCAGTTTCCTTTAATTAAGGAATAATAAAATTAAATAAATTATTCTCATATTTTTATTTATAACCTGATTTTTGAAATAAATTTTCAGCTCTGTCAAATTCGAAAGCGTCTCTTGAAGAGTACGTAGTTATGTTCTTTCCATAAAATTTAAAGGATTTTTTGGAGGGTGGTTTTATATTGCACCCATGGTAAAAAATAAAATTTGTAGTAGATTTTATGAAAGTTAACTAAATGTGTGATTGAGAAATTTATACAAGTTGTGGATCTACATGAAATATATACTCGAAAATGATTTTGAGGAAAAATGAGTTTTAAAAAAATGAGTAGTTATGAAGATATTCAACTTTAAAATGATACTTGAGTATGTAACTTTTATTTTTGCTCTTTTGTAAGTGAAACACAATTATTTTAGTCTAGTTATAAAATTGTTATAGGTTCACTTCGTGATCCAAAATGATTAAAATTAGATTTTTAGTAAAATTTTAATAGAAACGAATGAAATGTATGTTTAAAAAGTTATGGATCCTAAAAAATACCAAATTTACACTCGTGTGAAGTACAGACATACTTTATTGGTAATGACTAGATTACAGAAAAAAGTGTAATTGAAAAAAAAAGGCAAATATTAAAAATTTTGGAAAATCTCGTAATACAAAAAATTTGTCGTCACATACATTGGGTTCTCATCTTCATAGCTTATCAATCTTCAAATTAGTAAGATTCGTAACTCTCGACATTGCTACATACATCTGTCAATGACTGAACACTTTTTTTAAGAATAGTCACACATGCGAAAGTAATTGACCTCGACTCTTATTAATAGTTATAGCATATGATACAATCAACAGAAATTGTCTTATTTTGAACTTAAAAGATAATCATACATCCGGTGAAGTCAATTACTTCATTGGGATAAATACTTTGTCTCGTATATTACTTGAGGACAGGATTCTAGCTTCAAGAGCATGATGACCAAGCTCTTTAATGATTAGCCTCAATCCATTCACAGTCTTATTGAGTTGTTATTGTCAAACAACATCCTTAGAAAACAAATAACATTATTATGTAAGCAAACCTAGACAAAATATATCAATGTACATATTAGGAAGTTAAATATGGATAAATAGAGGATTAGTTGTTCTTGAAATCCTTTATTTCTTGGATGCCAACATTTATCAACAGTTTGGTCGCATGGTATTCATTGCAAAACCCAATATGACCTTGTAGTTTCTTGGGTTGACACATTTGAATAATCACAACTACAAGTTCATTACTCGAACTATTGACATAGATGTTGATTTTATTTGCATAAGATCTTCATAGTGTGACGATTGCCATGTTAGTGTTTCATAAAAGGCCAGATCATAAATTAAATAGAAAAATAAAATATCCATAGAAATAGTATTTTTGTGACGACAAAATTTGTGTTACTTAAATTTAAATATGATTTAAAATTCTTACCATACGTTTAAATAAAAATTTCGTTAAAGTTTATGAAGGAAAATATATGTTGGAAATTTATTATTTTCAAATGGTTGTTCAAATATATATTAAATGAGTAAATCAAATTATGATATGAAAAAGTGCAAAAATAATAATAATAATAAGGGTCAAAAGAGTAAAAATCGAATCGAAATAACCAAATTGGATGAAGCGGACAGACCGGACCAATCGGACTAGACTGGCCAGAAAATTGAACCAAGCAATAGCTTGTTCAACATCTGGCGATAGCATGGTATAAACGAATTTGAATCTGGTTAAGGAAATCAACGTCATGCGATCTCTTGGTATAACCATGCAATCACATGGTGAAAATTTTGACTGTTGGTAGAATTTTTAGATTTTTGCAAAGCACCTTTTCATCAACCATTTCAAATCCTTTGTGAAAAGTGGTGTTACTTATGAAATGGTGTGTTGGAACTCTATAAATAGAGATAGAATTCACGATGAAAATAAAAGAGAGAACATCCATAAATTTATAGAGATCATTTCCATCAAAATTGATACTCATTTTTCAATTGTTCTTTGTTCCTCTTCCATGTATTTGTTGTGCTTAAAAATTCTTGGTTTGTAGGATTGATTAATCCGCTAAAACATTTTCTATCTAACTCTTTAGCATCTCGACCAAGAATGGGCAAATGTACTTTTAGGACAACGTTTAATCACGTGTCAAGTCTCTCATTTAATTTCATTATTCAGTGTTCTTACATTCATTTCCAAGTTTTCAAGTGAATGTTTCAAAATGATTTAGTTCTTGATTCTTTATGTGAAACTCAATGACTTCGTCTACAACCTCTCGAGGTAAGTTAATTTTCTAACAATCTAAAAGTACAATTTGACCCGTGGAGACGAAATTATGAATATGGTTGAAAGTTTTATATTCTTATATACCATGCATGAGAAATCATGAGAAATGATAGGGCTTAATTCATAGTATGCGTATTGTACTCGGAACATAATCCATCTTTGCATATTTTGCATTTAATTAAAAAACTATGCATAATAAATGTAATCAAGTTTGTAGCATGATAACGGTGATTAGTGAAAGAGTTAAGTGTTTAATCTTTCATTCCATTTACTTTAATTAGAAAAGGATGGGTCTATTCATGAAGAGAGACACTATTACAGTACTTCATTTGTATTCTTTCCAACGGCTATGTGTCAAATATTCTACTTGCATGGAAATTCTACAAACATGTTAATATTATTATTCCTTTGCAATGATGTGTATTTTAAAAGATGTGAATTAATTAAAAAGTCAGATTGAAACGGTGTGATTGCTTTTTAAAAATGTATGTGCCTATTTGGAGTGGAGGATTAAATTAAAACAACTACAATAAGTTGTCTGAATTGCCAACTGCCGTTATGGATATCTTGATACTGGTTGGCATGCATAAAATAAAATAATTCAAGGGAAATATTATTCTTTATATTAATGTTCGTCTTCCACAAAATTGGAGTCATTTCTTATTGATATCTAAGGTTGCATTTGATGCACAATTTTTTCCATGAAAAATATGATTTTTCATCCAATTTTTAACTTTGACATGATTGATTGTCAATTATTTCCATAGAAACCATTTCCATCTCAATTGAACCACGTGCCCCAATTCCTCAAAATTGAGGAATTCATTTTCTTGGGGGATAGGTTGTTTTAATTTTTTGGGAAAATCTTTTACTATTTTCGCCACGTATGATGTTTTTTTCTTGTTGTTAATTGATCTATTTTTTTCTAAAATTAACATTATTATTATCAAGTACAAATGTGTGAAAATGATTTTTTTTTATTAAAATAGCTAAATTTTGCTTTATTTTTCATGAAAAATAATTTCAATCAATCAACAAAAGTTTGAAGATTCCCCACTTTTTTCACCTAGAAAATTAAACCAATCAAATACATTAAACTTCAAATTCTCAAAAATTCAATTCCCTGAAATTCATTTTCTTTATTTTCAAATTCCACCTTCGCTATCAAACACAATCTAAGGAAGTTAATCCAGATTAGTTTTGTGTATATCCACTGTTATGTATATATTAAGTTGCATTTTGAATGGAACTTGGTTAGAAAAAGTGTTATAGCACTTTTTTATTTTCTCTTATCACAATCATTAAGTTTACCATGATAATATGTTTTTTGCATCATTGAGATATGATATCTTTAGCATATGATTATTCATTATAAAAAAATATTTCATGATACTAAATATTTGAAAGTTTACATCCTTTCAATAATTTTATTTCCAATTGACTCAGTTTATGAGAAGTGTATTTCTCTTTTACGTTATGCAAGTATATTGATGTATGAATCAATTAGAATCTTGATGTTGGCATTAGAATTTTATAAACATGTGTTTATTAGTGATGTTATTTTATTATATGATGTGAAATAGAGTTTCTAAATATTGAAGCACGAAATCATGATTAAATGCACAATATTAATTTGATGATAATCAAATATTGTAGAGAAAGTAAATATGATAGTTTACTTAAATTATTTCATGATATGTTTGCTAATAATTCTATTAGCATAAAAGCGATCATTTTCAATAATACATTGGAGACTACCACTTGTGTTACAAACGTCCATTGTTTGGTTTAAACTTGGTAGTGGAAATCTTAATGCCTATTGTTTTATTAAGAAACGTGAAATGCCTCTAAAAATTATGGAGGTGCCATATGTTGCTTGTGAAAGCAATGTTACCCAATTAGTAGATTTTCCTAATTAATTAAGGAATTATGGGGGTGGGTGATAAGTGTATTTTATAAACTTATTTGTATGTCTAAATTAGAATATATTGTTGTCATTTTACAATTACTATTTAATTTGTGTCTATTTGTTTAATTTTCGAAAAATATCCCAAAAGATGAAGAATGAAACAATTGATGGGGAAAATGCACAATTTGATGCTAATTGAAGCTTAATTGAGCAATTGAGGAGTTTATGACAACAATCGGGAATCATCCATGGTGCTAAAGTGAATATATTAGAAGTTGGAGGACCCATTGAAGGATTTGAGAGTTGAAATGAGCTAATTGAGAAGATTTAGAAGTTTGAGGACTAAAATGCTTAAATTGAAAATGGAGGGCTTGAGGTCCAAATAAAAGTCAAGGACCTACTTTAATGGATTTCAAACTTGAAAATTGCACTGGAAGTTATAACAATACAGCCGCTCAAGTTTTGCCTGTGAGCCCGCACGATCTCTTTTAGAATGGTGAGAACCAAAATTCTAAGCCTGCGCGGGTATCCGCCGGAAGTTGGGTTGGGTTTTTTTTCAGCGATTTTCAACAGCTTGTCCTCCTCTTTCACCTAGGATTTTCCAAAATCTATATATACAACATATGAGGCATGGATTCCAAACCTTGACCTCACCTAAGAACATAATTTTGGGATTTCAAAGTCAAATTCTTGAGAGATTGGGGCAAAGCAAGAGGAGAGATTGAAAGACCACATGAAGAATTGATATTTGGTGCAATTTCTCCATTCTTTTATGAGGCACGGATTCCACACCTTGCCTCACCTAACATCATAATTTTGGGATCTCAACGTCAAATATTTGGGAGATTGGAGCAAAGCAAGAGGAGAGATTGGAAGAACACATTGATACTTGGTGCAAGCTCTCCATTCTTTTTTTTTTTTTTTTCCATGAATGTTTTTCTTTTATTGTTATTGTTATTGTTATTTAACTATATATGATGTGTACCTAAATTCATTTCTTGGATGAACGATGAAGGCCTAACTTTATTATTTTAATTCCAAATTCCATTATTTTAAATAGGGGTGGGCGTGGGTTGGGTTGGGTCGATTTTTTGCCCAATCCGAACCCAACCCACTATGGTCGGGTTGAAAAAAAATCAACCCAACCCAACCCAAACATGAGTTCAAACCCAACCCAACCCAATCAAGTTTCGGTCGGGTTGGGTTGGGTTGGGTGGTTTGGGCTTTAGTCCAATTAACTAAAAATATTAGAAAATTAAAAAATTATGCCCATAAATCAACTAATAACTCAAATAAATTATGTACAATACAATAAGCTCAAATATAATAAATTGAATACTTGCTAATAAAACTAAAATATATTCAAATCATATTTGAGTTTCATCCAAATTAAAAACGGGCTTAAGATTCTTGAAATTTAAAAGGTCTTATATTTTTAAAATTTTGATTGGGCTGGGTCGGGTTGAGTTGGGTTAAAACCCAACTCAACCGAACCCAACCCAACCCGAACAAAAAAAATTTTTTTAAACCCAACCCAAACCGATCGAGTTGGATTGGGTTGGGCGGTTTTGGCGGGTTGGGTTGGTTAATACCCAGCCTAATTTTAAAGATTCATTGCATGTATTGATTTATTATTTTTTTTAATACTTGAGTTTCTTGATCAGCAATTCATGATATAATGAGTTATTTCCATAATTCAAGAGGTGAGTTGATAACTTATATCTAGGTAATAAATTCAGTAATTGTACAAGAGATAGAGATATACTCTTGTTATTATTACTGTCATGTGTGAATTCTTGTGTGTTATGCATCTAGATAAGAAATATTCGGACCCTCTGTAGAGATACATTGTTGACTTTTTTAAGTAGAATTGATTTAAACTCGAGAGAGGAATTTCAGTATACATTACTGAATTCAACCGAGTACATATTTGGAAATAAAACATGGAATTTGAGTTAATATAATTGGTTAGGTGAAATCGGGATTCCTAACTACCTTACAATCATTTTTTAAAAACAAAACAATTTCGCAATTTAATTATTTAATTTATTTCTTTAGTTTTAATTTAAAACATCAAACAAATTCGTCTGTTCAGATAAGGATAGGAACTAAAATATTTCACTACTTAGTAGCAGTCTCATTGGGACGATAATCCAAACTCTAAGGTCTACTTTATTACTTCTCATGACCCATACACTTGCGACTATATTTCACATTACGAAATAATAGTGAACAAGTTTTTTGCGTCATTACCGAGGACTGTTTGATATTAATATCGAGACCAATTAATTGTTACTTTACTTTGAACCTTTATTTGCTTTATTTTTATTTTTATTTTATTTTATTTCTTAGTTTTTGATTTGGAAATACTTTTTTTAAAAGCAATGAATTGTTTTCGTTTCAGGCATTGACTGAATTTTCAACAGTTGGAGGCAACACAGCAAGATGGCAGCGAACAATAATCAATGGCTCTTTGATCGAACTACAGTTCAGACATATCTAATGTGTGATTTTTGTTGGGAAAATCATGTTGTATTTGATTGCCCTATTGCACCTAAGGATGCTATATGGACGGGTGATTGTTATATGGTAGAGTAGGGGGTGTCCTCCAGTACATGTAGTTCAAGCTGATACTAAAGATTTCAACAATCAAGATTTGATAATTAAGGAATTGCAAAATCAACAAGCTAAAATTAAGGAGTTGATGGAGCAGTTGACAGTAAGCATGTCAGAGAGTCAACTATTGCTGATATGATCCGGACCAGACATCGAAGGGCGAAGTCGAGCCATCGGCAATATGACAGCGATCTACGTGCAAAACGGATCAAGTTCCATGTTGGGGTCGAGCCGAGAAAAGGGACGGATCAAGCCGAATCAAGGAATCAAAGTTCAGAAGAAGAAAAAAAAGGTGCAAAAGTCATCTTACGGCCGTAAGAGTGGAAGTTACGGTCGTAACACAGTTATCGCAAATTTGAGCAGAACCTTCATTACGACCGTAAAGAATAATCCTCACGGCCATAACTGTAGCGACCGAGAATTTTTACGCAATGTAATAATTATTTCAAAGTTTCGAAAAACGTGCCGCTGCGATCTCACCCATTTTTACGTTAACGTCACGACGCGTTCGTCTAGCCAAATGTAGAAATATCAGTCCATTCGATTTTAAATCAATTTCGAATTTCAAAAATTATATTATTTTAATTTTTTATTTAAATTATTCTTTTCAAAATCGTTTTAAAATTCCTTTGTGTCAAGCTCATTATATCAGATCCATTTTTCCTACACAGTTGATGCACGCATATTATCTTCTCGAATTTCGTGTCTTTCTTGTCAAGATTTCCATCATGTCCCATCAACTCATCCTTCCACCAACTACATCAATACCATACCCTAGCCCTATATCACCCTACCTCTACATTACCAACCTCTCCAAATTCACTCTTCTCCAACCTCAGACTCTAAATTCAGTTGCAGTCAAGTCCTCCTCCTCCTTCATCATCATCACCACCTCCATCTCCACCCCAGCCACTGCAGCTGCCGACCAACCACCTCCACTGCCATAGCCAAAATCCAACTCACCTCAATCATCAAACCACCTGCAGCACCACCCATGAACCGCAACCACAGCTCGAAGCCACACCAATCCCCTGGCTGCCTTCTCCCAGCTGGACCACCAATGAACCACAACCAAACCGCCACCTCCAAGAAAACCACCACCGCCCAAATCAATCCCAAACCACCAATCTCACGCAACCACCATTACCACAACCGGCCAAAACCAACCCCCTGCACAACCCGGCACCACCACCACTACTTTCGTCCACTGCCCAGCCACAGCCCACTCACCTCCTTCACTTTCATCATCAACAACACCAACGCAGCCACCACCCATTTCCACCTCAACCACCGTTCAAAACCGACACAATCCCGCCGCGACACCACCACACACACCCATCATCATCACTGCCCAATCCCAACCAAAATCAACCCAAAGAAAACCTATGAATCAAGAAGTTCATTTTCTCACCTCAAGCGCCGGTTTGTCGCCGGAAAATCACGAACCAAGCCTCGTTTTGCCTCGGTTTTAGACCCATCTTGCACCAAACTCTCACACAACCGGAACCACTCCTTGGCCGCCTCTTGCCACCACCCTGCGGCGACGTTCCGCCGGCCAATCGTCGGCTGTGGCGCCGGATTTGGTGAAGGGCCTCACACGCCCCGTCGTCTCTGAATCTCCTAGCTTGAGAGAGAAAGATATGTATATAGGTATATATTTGTATAGTTTCAAACTTTTTGGAAAATTGCAGCTTAGCCCCAAGTTTTGAAATGTTTCAAAATCAGTCCCTATAGTTTTAAACTTATATTTTCAGTCCATAAGTTTTTAAATGATTTAATCAGCCACTTCATTTTTAGAAATCAATTATTTCAGCCTTACAATTTAATATTCATTTTGGTCCCGCAACTTTCAAATCATTCATTTTAGTCCCTCAACTTTAAAATTATTCATTTTAGTCTCTCAACTTTTAAATTATTCATTTTGGTCCCTCAACTTTCAAATTATTCATTTTAGTCCCTCAGCTTTCAAATTATTCATTTTAGTCCCTCAACTTTTAAATTATTCATTTTAGTCCATCAACTTTTAAATTATTCATTTTGGTCCCTCAACTTTCAAATTATTCATTTTGGTCCCGCAACTTTCAAATTATTCATTTTAGTCCCTCAACTTTCAAAATATTCATTTTAGTTTCTCAACTTTTAAATCATCAATTTCAGTCCCCAAATTGTAAATTATCATTTTTAAACTATCAATTTCTAAAGACTTATTCGACTTAATCTTCTAATTGGCTAGACGAAGCGTGCGGAGAATTAAAGAATTAAAGTCGTTTCCCGCTCAACTTTGCACTCGTCAAGTTTAAGGTAGAATCGCCCCTATTAATTGATTTAAATTATGATTGCATGTGAATGTGTATGTTATGTGACTTATGTGAAAGTCATTTTTATGAAAAGAGCCGAGAATGTATTTCTTCGGAAATAATTATGTTGTTATGCTTGTCATAACTTACTTGCTTAAATGCAAGAGAAAGAAAGAAGAGAATATCTTGCAAGATAAATGATGATGTTATGCATAACATACGTGCCTTATGTGCACGAGACGAGACTACCAACACCCGATGATTTTAAAGAGCCTATGATTTTTCAAAGAGAAGCCACGTGCTTTAATGCATAAGAAGAGACTACCCACACCCTATGTTTCTAAAGAGCCTGCATTTATGTGTTCAATTATATTGTAGATTAATTAATTGGCGATGAGTCTACTGAGTATTTCTATGAAATGCTCATGTCTATTTTAACAGCATTTGCAGATCTCGGAGAGGGTGGCAAGTGATGGATGATTGTGGCAATAGACGTTAAATGGTTGAAAACCTTATTTTAATGATTTTCGTATTTTCAAACATTGGGTAATTTTGAGAATTTCAGTTATTTGAGAAATTATGACATTGTCAATTGCTTTACAACATTAATGGCTCGATTTATTATTTCGAATGGTTTCATAAATGTTTTCAATTTTATCGACCATTACAGTTTATTTAATGTTGCCAAAAATGAATTTCAGTTGTTTCTTCCGCAAAAATATTATTTGAAGAATTAGATCAGACGATGACGTGGTGAACCGGGTATTTAGAACTCGGGGCGCTACAATAACTCCGCCTCGGATTTAAATGAAGAATTACAGAATTTCATAGTTACGGCCGTAATAAATATGGTCACGGCCGTAAGTCTTAAGCAGAAAGTCATTTACGGCCGTAAATGAGTTCATCACGACCATAAATCTGATTTTTTCGAATTTTCGCTTTTTTTTATTATTTTTCCGTTTTTAAATTATTTTCCTATTTTAGTCTAATTAGGATTCTGTTTTGAGCCCAATTAGCGGCTAGGTTAATTTTCTTATTTATATTCCTTTTTCAAGATTGTAAAAGACAGTACAGTTTTGAAATTAATATTATTTGAGAGAGGATTCTCCAAATTGAAAGGTTGAGTTTTTTCCTTTTTTTCTTAAACTTATCAAAGATCCGTTCCTTGTGGTGTTCACTCAACGAACTTATCAAGGAATTGACAACCCTTGTGGTGTTCACTAGTCTTGGTTCTTCAATCCGCATCGTCATTAATTGCATCGTGATTGTCGGGTCAAGGTTTTATCGTCAATCTATCTTTAATTCCGTTATTTATTTCCTTGTGTCTTGTTTATTTTCACGTTTAATCTGTCTTAGATCTTTCCTAGGTTTTAATTGTGTTATTTCCGCGTGTTTGACGAGATTTTCCGATTGGGATCTCATCATCTGGTATCAGAGCTTGGATTTATTTCATATTCTTGCGTTTCTTGTTACTTCTTGATTTTCTTGATCTTCGTGTTCTTCGTGCCCGTTATAAATTTTTTTCATTTTGATCCATAAGAGTCAGTCCCAAAAATTTAAAAGTGTTTTTCTTGTTTGTTTTTCGTCCAAATCTAGTTCCGTTTTTCTGCCATACTCGTAGTTCCGAAAATTCCCAAATATTCCCCAAATATTCCGAATTTTCTCAATTTCCAAATTTCCTTGTTCTTGTTCTTGTTCTTGTTCTTGTTCGTGTCTTACCCTTTCCCAGCCCTTGATTGAGTTCTTGAATTAGTTCTTGGGTGAAATCTGAAGGGATAGAAGAGTGAAACACGAGTGAAAATACACGTGAGGAGAAATTTATTTTTGAAATTAAAAATGCCTGATAGAGAGGGTTCAACATCTTCATCTTCTGTTGGAGACAGAAAACAGCTCAGGGGTGTGAATAGAAAGGATGAACAGGGTAATGATGATATTGCAGCAATGAGGGCACAATTTAAGAGGTTTATGGCTCAGATGGAGAATCGAGGTGCAGAACGTGAACAAAGACCTCGGGATCAATCTCACGATGGGCAGTGAAAGTGGAAGTATATCTTTGGTGGGAAGTATGCGAATGAGGGATAGAGGAGATAGGTATGAGAGGAGGTATGATAGGGAGCGTCGTGATACTAGGAGGCATCGTGGGGGTAGAAATGTTGTTGATGACGACCTTGGGAAAATTAGAGTGAAAATACCATCGTTCCAGGGTAGGAGTGATCCGGAGGTGTACTTGGATTGGGAAACCAATGTTGAACGGCTATTTGATTGACACAATTATTCAGAAAAAAGAAGGTGAAATTAGCCGTGATTGAATTCACAGATTATGCAAATATTTGGTGGGATCAGCTAGTGACGGGTAGGAGGAGGAGCCTTGAGGAGCCGGTGGAGACTTGGGGTGACTTAAAGACCATAATGAGGAAGCGGTTTGTGCCGACTCATTATTATAGAGATATTTACCAGAGGCTGCAGGGTGTGACTCAGGAGTCGAGAAGTGTAGAAGATTATCATAAGGATATGGAGGTGGCGATGATTCGGGCTAATGTGATGGAGGATCGGGAAGCTACGATGGCTAGGTTTCTGAGTGGGCTGAATAGAGATATTGCCAATGTCATTGAGCTGCAACATTATGTGGAGCTAGATGATATGGTGCATATGGCCATGAAGGTGGAAAGATAGCTAAGGCGAAAGGGGGCAGCAAGACACTCACCATCTTATCCTACATCACAACCGAAGCAGGAACAAAATGATGAACATAACCCGAAAGGGAAGGAGGAACCTACAACGAAAGGTAAAATTATTTCTGACTCTCAAACTACTCGGGATAGAAATATTAAGTGTTTTAAGTGCTTGGGTACGGGTTATATAGCATCCTAGTGTCCAAATAGGAGGCTAATGTTCTTATGTGATAATGGTGAAATTAGTTCCGATGATGAATTTAAGGGAATGCCTAAGTTAGTGGATGTTGGAGCTAGTAGTAGTGAAGAGGAAGGGCTGACCTATGTTGTTAAAGATTCACTTGTTAATCGGCGTGTCCTTAGTACTAGGGTCAGGGTGGATGAAATTGGTAAGCAAAGGGATAATCTCTTTCATACTAGGTGCTTAGTGGGTAAAAAGGTTTGTGGTATGGTGATTGACGGGGGAAGTTGTACTAATGTGGTTAGTACAATGTTGGTTGAGAAATTGGGTTTGAGCTTGATAAAACATCCGAACCCTTATAAATTGCAATGGCTGACCGATTCAGGAGAAATTAAGTTAAATAAGCAGGCTAAGGTCAATTTTGCCATCGGGGGTTATAAGGATAAGGTGGTTTGTGACGTGGTACCAATGTATGTTGGCCATATTTTGTTGGGGAGGCCATGGCAACATGATAGGAAGGTAGTGCACGATGGGTTTAAGAATCGGTATTCATTTGTAAAGGGTGGGAAGAAAATTACCCTTGTTCCGTTATCTCCGAAAGAGACTCAAGGGGATCAGTTAAAAACCAAATGTGAGTTTGAAAAAAGAAATAAGAGTGTTGAGGCCACAACCTCAGAAAAAAGGAGAGAATGAGTGCAAAAAGAAAAGAGAGTCCACCCCCAAATTGAGTTTATTTGTACATAGGTTGATGTACAAGGATTCATGCCTTGCACTTAACCAGTCTAACAAATCCCTCCCTAGTTCCATTAAATCTATTTTGTAGGGACATAAATCAAGCCATGAACTTAAGGCGGGAAGGAAATTTATTAGCAAAAATCAGCAGCCCAAAAGTCTAAAAGATCACACGAAGCTTAAAAAATGATCATCGAGCCCAGGAAAGGGGGAGGAGTTTGAAAAGCCGACCAAAAATGGATTCGAGGTCAAATCCTTTTCAAGAGAGGGAGTATGATATGATCCGGACCAGGCATCGAAGGATGAAGTCGAGCCTCAGTAATATGACAGTGATCTACGTGCAAAACGGAGCAAGTTTCATGTTGGGGTCGAACCGAGAAGAGGGACGGATCAAGCCGAATCAAGGAATCGAAGTTCGGAGAAAAAAAAGGTGCAGAAGTCATCTTACGGCCGTAAGAGTGGAAGTTACGACCGTAACATAGTTATCGCAAATTTGAGCAGAACCTTCATTACGGCCGTAAAGAATAATCCTCACAACCGTAACTCCACCTCGGGTTTAAATGAAGAATTACAGAATTTTATAGTTACGGCCGTAAGTCTTAAGCAGAAAGTCATTTACGGCCGTAAATGAGTTCATCACGTCCGTAAATTTGATTTTCCTGGATTTTCGCGTTTTTTTAATTATTTTTCCGTTTTTAAGTTATTTTCCTATTTTAATTTTTTAGTCTAATTAGGATTCTGTTTTGAGACCAATTAGCGGCTAGGTTAATTTTCTTATTTATATTCCTTTTTCATGATTGTAAAAGACAACACAGTTTTGAGATTAATATTATTTGAGAGAGGATTCTCCAAATTGAAAGGTTGAGTTTTTCCCTTTTTTTCTTGAACTTATCAAAGATCCGTTCTTTGTGGCGTTCACCAACGAACTTATCAGGGAATTGACAACCCTTGTGGCATTCACTAATCTTGGTTCTTCAATCCGCATCGTCATTAATTGCATCGTGATTATCGGGTCAATGTTTTATCTTCGATCTATCGTTATTTCTATTATTTATTTCCTTGTGTCTTGTTTATTTTCACGTTTAATCTGTCTTAGATCTTTCCTAGGTAATCTACTTTTGCCTGTTGATGCCGCCGTGTTCAATTTTGCATTCGAGGATGGTTTTTATGTTACAGTCGGAGACATCACCGACTTGCTTACGATGCAATGGTTGGATACATCTATCTTACAAGTGTTTTCATTGTAAGACTTCTGATCAAAAATTATAACTTCAATTTAAATCATTATTTTATTTCTATTTATTGGTATTATTATTTTTTAGGTACCTCCATGAGTTGTGTCAGGAATACTGATAAGTGCTTTATTAGCACTATTTAATTCACTTATTATCTTATTATGTTATTGGTTTGATCATATTGAAGTATCGTTTAATGCACTTTCACTTATTGTGCTATGTAAGGTCAAAAAGAAGAAGAAAAAAAGGAAACAGGACCAAAGAAATACAAAAAAATCAAGAAGTGAGGTTCAAGGGCATATTCAAAGAGTTTCAAATCAATAATGGCATGTGGGAAGAAGATTAGATGCAAAAATTATGGTCAAAGAAGGTTTGGGATGAAGTTGGAAATCAAAAACTCGCAAGGATTGTGATCATGAATTTTAGTCATAGATTGAAACTCAATTTGGTCATAGAATACTTTCGAATTTGAGAAGAATTGTTTCACAAATAATTGTATATATTTGAGTTTTCTTTCCAACGCAACTTGAATCACCACAATCGGACTTCGGAAGAGAAAGTTATGACCAAAACATCGAGCACAGACGCTTCTCGGCAGAGATGCACTTACGGCCGTAAATGATAAAGTTACGGCCGTAACTTCCAAATTCCAAAAATTTTCAGTAGCTCACTTACGGCCGTAAATGACACAGTTACGGCCGTAACTTTCTCGCGAAGTAATTTCCTTATTTGATTCAAGGTCTATCTTTGGTATATCTTTGGGGAAAGGCTAGGGCACGATTTTGGGAGTATTAAAGGAGCAAAATCACCACAAAAAGGAGGTTGGACATTGAGGAAAATTGAGAGAAAAATATAGAGCATTCTTGGAAGATCTTCAAGCGCAATAATATCAACAACAATGAAATTCATGAAGGAACTTGAAGAATCTACTTCAATCATGCTAGGCTAAATTCTATGTCTTGTTCAAAGGGGAAGCTGTGTTAACTTAATTATGTTTTCTTTTCCTACAAATTAGTAGCGTGAATTTATTCCTTTATTTCAATTGTTGGATTATTATGTTTTGAATGTTCATTGAGTTTATTTGATTAATAGTTTAATTTGGCCAATTGGATTATTGATCTTTGGATTCATGAATATGCTATGTTTAGATTCTTGATCCGTAATTGTCATTGAATCTTTAATTTAGTAGCAAATAAATCTCGTGCAAATTTAGTAATAATTCAACTTGGATTGATTAATTCGAGCTTGTGAAATTAACTATCCAATTCAATCTATCCTTCTAGATTTTCATACTAGTCGTGTATTAAATCCTAAGAGCTTGTTTAGGATTGTCCGTGACTAGAATTGGTTCGAAGAACTTGTTTTGAATCAATACACATAAGGAAGAATTTAGATAATCAGAGCTTGTTGATTATTTATGATTGATAATTGATTAGGGATAGAAACACGTTATAAGGAAAACTATAACATTAATTGAGGATACAACCGAACCCGAGAACAAGATTTCTTCTTATATTATTTCTCTAGTCATATTTAATTGTTTATTTTTATGCATATTTTTTATTCAAGCAATTTTAAACAACAATACCCCACATTCCATTCTAATTGATCGAACAACTAAAATTAGTTTTCGTTCCTCGTGGGATCGACCCTTACTCTCGCTACTACATTATTAATTAATATTTAGCGAGTAAGGAATTATTTATTATTTTGGTGCATTGCGACACGCATCAAATTTTTGGCGCCGTTTCCGGGGAACAGTTAACCAATTTAGTGTTTAATCAATTAGAATTTTATTTTTCTGCATTTATTTTATTTTTATTTTATTTTCACTTTATTTATATAATTTTTCAAAAAAAAAATTATTTTTGTGCTCATTTGCCTATATGCTTAAAACTACGTCAACTAATTGTGAACTTTTTGATCTTGACCCAGAAATTGAGAGGACTTTTCGACAGCAAAGGAGAGCAGCACGATAAATGGCAGCTAACAACATCAACAACAGAACTCTTAAACAACTGGCTACTCCCGATGTGGCTCAGCAGCCATTGTGCATTACTTTTCCAACGGTAGAAGAAGGAAGAACCTTTGAGCTAAAATCCGGGTTGATCCACCTTCAACCTACTTTTCAGGGACATGCCGGTGAAGATCCATATAGACATCTAAAGGAGTTTCATGTAGTTTGCGACAGTATGAGACCCACGGGCATTACCGAGGAACAAATAAAAATGAGAGCTTTCCCATTCTCATTGAAGGATGCCGCTACAGACTGGTTGTACTGTCTACCATCTCGATCAGTCACCACATGGAATGATATGAAGAGGTTGTTTCTAGAGAAGTACTTCCCTGCATCTAGTGCGGGGACAATCAGGAAGGAGATTTGCGGGGTTCGCCAAAGCAATGGCAAGACATTATATGAGTACTGGGAGCGTTTCAAGAAACTCATTTCGAGCTACCCCCATCATCAGATTAGCGAGCAACTCTTGGTGCAGTATTTCTACGAAGGTCTAGCGCCGATGGATAGAAGCATGATAGACGCCGCAAGTGGAGGTGCGCTAATGGACAAGACACCGGAGCAAGCACGGGCTTTAATCTCCAACATGGCAGAGAACACTCAGCAATTCAATTCAAGTAGGGATTCGCAAGTTCGCCGTGTGAACGAGGTAAGTAGTTCCAATATCGAAGGTCAATTATATGAACTAACAAATCTCGTTAAGCAACTTGCTGTAGGGAACTCGAATCAGGTCAAAGCATGTAGGATCTGTTCAAATTTTGGACATCCAATAGATACATGTCTAGTGTTGCAAGAGAATGGCGAACAGGTAAAGGTTGCAGAAGGGTTTCCATTTCAAAAACAGCAATACAACCCGTACTCCAATACCTACAACCCTGGCTGGAGGGATCACCCCAATCTAAGCTATAGGAATAAAAAGCCCCCGGGTTTCACCTCCAACAAACCTCAAGGGCATTTCCAACAACAAGGAAATTTCCATTCACAGGGGCAGTATCAACAAAGGCCCCAGAACGCAGGTATCTCTCTAGAAGACATGGTTAAAACTTTGGCTTCTAACACAATTCAATTTCAACAGGATACCAAATCCAGTATTCAGAGTTTGGAAAATCAGATGAGCCAAATGGCTACTGTCATCAACAGACTTGAGGCACAATCCGGAGGGAAGCTACCATCTCAACCTGAGGTGAACCTCAAAAACGTGAGTGTCATAACCCTGAGGAGTGGAAAAGAGGTTGAAGGTCCAAGCAAACAAATCTTCGTGAATGAAGGGGAAGAAGAGAAAGAAGCTGAAAAGGGGGATGCTACTTCACAAATCCCGTAGGTAAAATCCAACTCTAATTCAATTGCAAAACTGACTCCTCCCCCTTTTCCTATCAGGTTAGCAAGGACAGAAAAAGAGAGTAAAGAGAAGGAGATGCTGGAGATGTTCAGAAAAGTGGAAGTCAACATTCCACTGTTGGATGCAATCAAGCAAGTACCCCGATATGCAAAGTTTTTGAAGGAGCTGTGCACCAACAAACGGAAATTACAGGGGAATGAAATGGTGATGATGGGAGAAAATGTCTCTGCATTATTTCAAAGGAAATTACCTCCAAAATGCAAGGATCCTGGTATGTTAACAAGCCCTTGTATAATAGGTGAAACTAAATTTGAGAAGGCCTTGATAGATTTGGGAGCGTCAATTAATGTAATGCCTAAGTCCACATACGCCTCTTTAAAATTGGCCAATTTAACTGAAACGAATGTCATAATTCAATTGGCTGATCACTCTAACGCCTATCCGGATGGGGTAGTTGAGGATGTGCTAGTGCAAGTAGGAGGGTTAGTGTTCCCGGGTGACTTTTATGTGTTAGACATGAATAATGATCACTCTCCCAACTCCACTCCTATTTTGTTAGGTAGACCATTTTTGAAAACATCTAAGACCAAGATAGATGTCAGTAGTGGCACACTCACCATGGAATTTGATGGTGAAATGATTCAGTTTAATATTTATGATTCCGTGAACTACCTTGATGATGATAATCATGTTCATTCTGTTAATGTTATTGATTCTTCAGTACAGGAAACTTTCAAACTTGGTGGAAATGGTGAAAAGCCAGGTAAAATCTCATGTATTACATTGCCTACTTCTGATGACATGCTTTTGCCCCCTGTCTTGCAGGCCCTAATGAAAAATATGAAAAAGAAGTTGAACTATGGAAATCCACCTAATCCCAGTTGAAGGAGGAAACAACAAGTCTAGCCAAAGACAGTAAACAAAGGCGCTGCTCGGGAGGCAACCCGAGAGAGGAGTTTCTTTACTCCCTCAAATTGTTATTTTTTTATTTTCATTTTTCTTATTAGTTAATTTAAAAAAAAAAAAGAACATGTCCCCTCCTTTGATTTCATTCACATCCCATCTTTTGTTTTGTATTGTCACGCTCCACATTGAGGACAATGTGGAATTCAAGTGTGGGGGGGATGATTATCTATTATCTTTTGTTATCCCTTTTTTTATTTATCTTCATTCAGTTTTTTTTGTTAGTTAGCTTTAATTGTGCTTAGACCCACATTTTGGTTTAATAGGAAGCAGCCCCACTTATGATTATTTTTGAACCACCAACTTCCTATATTGCATAATCGGATAAACAATGAGCACATAGAGATGAGTTTTCCAATAATTTCTGAATTAGTTTGAAAATGGGGACAAATTGAAAAATTTCTGCAACCTAATTAAGTCAAACCAAAATTGATATGATAAAACAACACCCCGAGTAACTCCATTCTAACCTTGTCCACTAGATTTTGAGTTCGGAACCAAGACTCAGCAATGACCTATACTCATAATTGGATGGGAGAAGCACATATAAACCATAATTTGTGAGTTTTTGAGCCTATGAGCTACTTTTACTCTTTATATTAAGCTTTTTTTGATGTGTGTCCTGTATGGTTGGTTTGTGCTTAGATGTGCTCTCTTGTGCATGTCGTTGTAGCTTCTTGAATCAAGTGCAAAATATAGTAGAGGCATTAGGTTAAACCAAATTTGACCTGCTAAAAGGGCCTACCATGATACATGTACCAATAGAAACCCCTTTGAGCCTTAGCCTTTCCTTGAAATTTTTATGCCACGCTACAAGCCACGAATACCCTTTCTTTCGCATTGTCTCTGTTTTGAACCCATAGAGAAGGGATTCGCAAGCTTTTGTTGATTGAGAATCGTGCTGTGGTCTAAGTATAAGAAGTTGAAATGGTTATCATGTGTTGGGTGACGGGTGAGTAATGGACTGAATTCAAGGAAATTTAATTCTATCTTGTGCCATTGGTGACTGCGTAATGATTTGAACAAAAAAAAAAGTTGCAGTCTGTACTCGAAAAAAAATCGAAAGAGAAAAAGCAATGAAAATGAAGTTTAGTCATGAAAATTAGTAGTTGAGCAGGTCAAACACTCAACTTGTGAAAAAAAAAGAAAAAAGAAAAGAAAAGAAGAGATTCAAGTGTGAACAAAGTTGGGTAGCGGGAAACAATGAAGTTCATATTAAGGGGTGAAGGAAGTAATGTCATTGTGAATTGACTTGGTTTGCGAAATTCCTTCTCGACTCAGCCTAAATATGTCATTTTATCCTACCTGACCCGAAATCCCGTTACAACCAAATAAAGACCTTTACTTTACACTTGTGTTATTGTTGGCTCCGGTTATGACATTTGAGCAGTCTGTGGTAATAGATTCTCCATGCAGTGAGTTGAGTGAAAATTCTCACCCTTATACACTTTGTACGAAGAGAGAAATATCTAGTGAGGGTGTTAACTCCTATTACATATGCTTATGAGTGGTTTGAATTACTTGGTCTATATTCTGTGCTTTCAAGTTGGCCAAAAAACTAACACCCATGTAGTAAATCATGGATAGAGGTTAAGAGAGAACTCACGAGAGGTGGGAGGATACAAGCCACATTGGGAAATGAATTGGGCCGGGGATATTGATTTTCATTTCTGTTAAGAGGATATTGGATGATGCATCTCTTGTACACACTCCGGTTATGCAATTGAATTTTCATGCTAAAAGAGAAGTGGGCTGTAACCTTGACTTTCCGATTGAAGGTCTATCTTTTTGTTTGAGTTATGTTTCTTTTCTTTCACATCATTATTCGAGGACGAACAATGGTTTAAGTGTGGGGGGATTTGATAAGTGCTTTATTAGTACGTATTTAATTCACTTATTATCTTATTTTGTTATTGGTTTGATCTTATTGAAGTATCGTTTAATGCACTTTCACTTATTGTGCTATGTAAGGTCAAAAAGAAAGGAAATAGGACCAAAGAAATACAAAAAAATCAAGAAGTGAGGTTCAAGGGCATATTCAAAGAGTTTCAAATCAATAATGGCATGTGGGAAGAAGATTAGATGCAAAAGTTATGGTCAAAGAAGGTTTGGGATGAAGTTGGAAATCAAAAACCCGCAAGGATTGTGATCATGAACTTTAGTTATAGATTGAAGCTCAATTTGGTCATAGAATACTTTAGAATTTGAGAAGAGCTATTTCACAAATAATTGTATATATTTTAGTTTTATTTCCAACGCAACTTGAATCACCACAATCGGACTTCGGAAGAGAAAGTTATGACCAAAACATCGAGTACAGATGCTTCTCGGCAGAGATGCACTTACGGCCGTAAATGATAAAGTTACAGCCGTAACTTCCAAATTCCAAAAATTTTCAGTAGCTCACTTACGGACGTAAATGAAAAAGTTACGGCCGTAACTTTCTCGCGAAGTAATTTCCTTATTTGATTCAAGGTCTATCTTTGGTATATCTTTGGGGAAAAGCTAGGGCACGATTTTGGGAGTATTAAAGGAGCAAAATCACCACAAAAAGGAGGTTGGACATTGAGGAAAATTGAGAGAAAGATATAGAGCATTCTTGGAAGATTTTCAAGCGCAAGAATATCAACAACAATGGAATTCATGAAGGAACTTGAAGAATCTACCACAACCATGCTAGGCTAAATTCTATGTCTTGTTCAAAGGGGAAGTTGTGTTAACTTAATTATGTTATTTTCTTTTCCTACAAATTAGTAGCGTGAATTTATTCCTTTATTTCAATTGTTGGATTATTATGTTTTGAATGTTCATTGAGTTTATTTGATTAATTGATCTTTGGATTATTGATCTTTGGATTCATGAATATGCTATGTTTAGATTCTTAATCCGTAATTGTCATTGAATCTTTAATTTAGTAGCAAATAAATCTCGTGCAGATTTAGTAATAATTCAACTTGGATTGATTAATTCGAGTTTGTGAAATTAACTATCCAATTTAATCTGTCCTTCTAGATTTACATACTAGTTGTGTATTAAATCCTAAGAGCTTGTTTAGGATTGTCCGTGACTAGAATTGGTTCAAAAAACTTGTTTTGAATCAATACACATAAGGAAGAATTTAGATAATCAGAGCTTGTTGATTATTTATGATTGATAATTGATTTGGGATAGAAACACGTTACAAGGAAAACTATAACATTAATTGAGGGTGCAACCGAACCCGAGAACAAGATTTCTTCTTATATTATTTCTCTAGTCATATTTAATTGTTTATTTTTATGCATATTTTTTATTCAAGCAATTTTAAACAACAAAACCCCCCATTCCATTCTAATTAATCGAACAACTAAAATTAGTTTCCGTTCCTCGTGGGATCGACCCTTACTCTCTCTACTACATTATTAATTAATATTTAGCGAGTAAGGAATTGTTTATTATTTTGGTGCATTGCAACACGCATCAAATTTGGTATTGAATCGATTGGATTCATGTCTCCAACACACATTGCATCGGTTTCAGTAAGAACAAATGCAAATGGTGTTATAAATTTCTTGGCCAGCACCATGAAGGCAATGAAAACTAAGAAATTCATTCTAGCAGTGTATTTTCAGGAGTAAGACCATTGATATTCTCTAATTTTTAACCTAATTTGAATGATATGATATTTAAAGTTGTATTTACACGTTCATAATACGTAGGAATCACTGGATGTTGCTAGTTATTTCTCCTGAGAAGAATACAGTGTACTTCTTAGATTCAGCTGCTGCATCTAAGCGTGACTTGGATATCAAGCCGATATTGAACACGTAAGTTAGGAAACTTTTCATGAAATAATTGTGGAGTTGTGGTGAAATTGATTGTGGAGTTGTGGTGAAATTGATGCATTTATGTTGTGATTGTTGAGAAGTTGATAGTTTTGAATAGCAGGGTCCCCCTACAGGTTTGATAAGTTCAATTTATAGGGAAGACTCTGCCAAAATTTCTGTAGGAAATTTGAGTCATATTATTATTTTGTAGCTTGTTCAGGTTACCGTAGGCCACGTCCTGGTCACTGCAGGCCACGACCTGCAATGGCCTGGGTCATTGCAAGTCACGTCCAGGTGACTGCAGGTCACGTCCAGGTCACGACATACAGTGGCCTAGGTCACTGCAGGCCACGGCCTGCAGTGGCCTGGGACATTGCAGGTCATGTCCAGGTCACTGCAGGCCACGACCTGCAGTGGTCTGGGTCATTGCAGGCCACGTCCAGGTCACTGCAAGCCACGACCAGCAGTGGTCTGGGTCATTGCAGGTCATATAATAGGAAAAAAAAAGTTTTGGGCGTCAGTTCTAAATTTAGAACCGACGCCCAAAGTTATTTTTTTTTTTTTTTTTTACTTTGGGCGTCGGTTCTAAATTAGAATCCACGCACGCCTAAAGTCGAGATTTTACGCGTCTGTGTCATAGGCGTCGCCGCTACAACCGACCCGTATTCCATTTTTCGACCGACGCGTATTTCAGTTTCTGTACTAGTGATCATAATATAATCAGATTACCGCATCAAGTTGAGAACATAGAAGTGAGCATATAAGCATAGTAAATTGGAAATAATACATAACTATGGTTTTTAAAATTCGCATTTTGAAAATTAAGAAACTTAAGGTTTTAATTCAAAAATAAGGTCATAATTAATTATTAATTAATTAATTTAAATATATTTTATCGTTTAAATAGAATAAGGCCACAATAATATAAATCTATGGTCACCATCACAAATTTCTTAGTTCACAACTTATTTCTTAATCACAAATCTCGAATTTTGTATGCACAATTTTTTTTCGATTGCAAATCTCGATTTAATTGATCACAACTTAACAAATTATGAGTCAAAAATCACAAATTTCATAGGTCACAATTTTTTTATTGTGCAAATCACAAATTTTTTAAGTCATAATTTACACAAGTCATGAGTTTTATTGGTCACAGATCACAAATTTTATAGGTCAGTCACAATTTATCAAATTGTTAGGTCACAACTCATTTTTTGTCACAAATTATCTAAAGAATTGGTCACAATCTATATCTCAATCAAAAAATAAAAAAATAAAATAAAATTATTGGTCACAATATTCAACTAAAAGTCACAAATTATCCTTCTTCACCACCCCCACCGCCTACAACCACCCGAGCTGACGCCTCCACTTTTCTCCGACACATCACCACCACAGTCTTCAGCTATACTGCCACCACCATCATTCACCACCACTACACCACCTTCAAACTACCTACTCACACCACTATCTACACTACACCTCATCCCCACCAATATCACTACCAACATTGCACACAACCACCGCCTGCACCTCACCCTCACCACTACCACAACCACTGCATCAAACTCCAACCAAAAAATAAAAATAAAAAATCAACGCCACCAACCTCACCAACCACCACTACACAACCCACCATAGATGCACATGCGCACAAGGAAAACAACAGATCGCACAGCTCCATCTCTCCTACCAACCAACACGTTGAAATCAAGATTCAGCACTAACACCCCAGATCTCACACATCACCGCCTCCACACCTACACAATAGCCACTGCATTGCACTTCCGTGCCACCACCACCGCCACCATTGCATCGCACACTCATAACCACTTCACCGGCACCGTCGCACACAATAGCACCGGGCACAAACCACCTGCACCATGCACACAAACCGCAACTCACACGCCAAAACCTCACCGCAAAAGGTTGTGACTACAGTGCATCGTGCGATTTCCAATGCAACAATTGCACTGCCGAGATAACGCCGACAGTGCCGGAGTTGCAATATTGAAGATTATTGTTCTCAATTATTGAGGGGTAGGGATGGATGAAGGAAGTTGTGGAAAATGAGTTTGAAATGTGAATTGGGTTGAATCAGGGTTTGAATTGGGGGAGTGCGCTTGGTAGGGTTATCAGTTATGTGAGTTGAATTAATTAAAATATTAATTATTATTATTATTTAAAATTTAAAAAGAATAATGACCTGATTTTTGGATAAAAAAGATGTAAACTTGTTCTTTGAAATATGAAGTTAATAATTATGTTAGGGTGCTATTTCCTCTAATAAATTCATCTCGAGTTCTAGTCCAAGCCTGACGCCTTAGGCTCCAAATTTTGGCCTAAATTGAAGGGCCCAAAATTGGTAATATTAACAGGAGGGATTTTAGGAAGGTGCCCAATTAAAAACACCCCTACTAATTAGCTAGAGCCTAATTAAAAACACAACTACCAATTGCCCTGGCCCAAATCTCTCAACTAAATCCCAACCTAAAACCCCCAACGAAATTGAAAGGGTAAACAGTACAATTGGTCCCTAACTTTGAGGTTTATTGCGATAATAACCCCCAAAGTTTAGATTTTGACGTTTATACCCTCAGAATTGTCAAACATTGTAAAAATGGTCCTTATCATCAGATTCTGTTAATTTTAACTGTTAAAAACACTATTTGACCCAATTTTTTAAATATTCATAAGGGTATTTATTTATTTATCAAAAATTTTTGGCTTATTAAGTCCAATTAAAAAGTTGTACGTAAATAATATCCCTAGAATGAAAACGTTTAAGGGTATTAAGTCCCCAACCTACAAACGTTTGACATAATTAGTCCCTAACCTACAAACATTTGGCATATTTAATCCATAACATATTAAGCACCGGTTTGAGACCCATTATTTCAAATAATTCGATTTGTAATTGTAATTTTTTGGAAAACTTCTGGTTATATGTACATTATTTTATTTATTAAAAACTTCAATTTTTTAAAACTCGTTTTCAACCACACATTTTATCAATAAAATAATCTATACATAAATTTATAAATGGTTTACCAAACAAAGGCTTATTAATTTACGGAGATCTATTAAAATTCAAAAACAATCTGTCACTATAATTGAAATCAAACCGAAAAAAATCGAAAATTATTTTATTTTTACAAAAACTAGTGGAGCGTCATGCATTGCACGACTTGGACATCGTATGTTGCACAACTTCGAACGTCATGTATGTTGTGATATTCATTGAATGATATGATGATTATGTGTTTAAAAGTGAGTATTTATATAAAAATAAATTTGGATTTATATGTTCTAACAAAATTTAAAAAAAAAAAGGTCGTCAGTAAATTTTCTTATAATCATGTCTGTAGGTGAGCATGGAACAAAGAGTTTTGAACATTCAGACTTTTTGGAGTAAGGCCAGCACATACAACAATCTGGTGTAGCCATGCACTAAATGCATTCACCATATATATATGCATGAAGTTCATTTGCCCCTAAATATAGGACTTAACCTAATTTAAGCTTAATGTAATTTAAAAGGAATGCATCTATAACACCACCATCTCCCAGGTATTCCTTCTAAAGCCACAATATGACTCCCTCACCTACAAATAGGAGAATTAATTTTTTTAAATTCAGTTTAGGCCGCAAAATAAGGAAATTTTAGAAATATAGATATATGATCATACAACCAAATCAAGGTCCCTCAGTAACTTTTGCATGCAGGAAAATTTCCAGTGCTAATGCCAAGACAGGTCATGAGTTTTTATTTTATTTATTTATATTTGTGGAACCAGGTCGGGCCAAAGCTAACATGGCCTACTTAATTTACACCTAATGCAACTACAAACACTTGTTGCGTACAACTAAGGGTGAAAACATAAGTTGCTGCAAACACTTGCTGTCACGACCCGTCCCAGGTCATCCTACTGGACCTGAAACGTGACGTGCGCCGATGGCAGGTTCCAACTAGATGTTGGACCCACCACCAAGGCAATCTTGACTTTTCTTTAACTTTCAGATTCACCTTATAATTAAATCTGATCCCATAAGTATTAATAAAAAATTTTACAGAGTCTCCCCTATAATATTGACTTAACCAACCTGTAAAATAATAACAATTCCTCAAACATTCAATCATAAATAACTATATCACTTTCAAATCTTCCAACCAAGACAATTGACATAATCTAATAACTACAATTCTTAACCCACTTCTATATATATACATGATCCAAAATACATCATCATCAGACACATTATTGATAAAGTATATTACTTATATAAAATAAATGCATATTCCAATGCATCTTCCTAGAATATGTCTCCTAAGAGCTTACCAAAGTAACTCCTACAAATGACAATGTTACAAAGCTCCTCGAGATCTCTCCTTCAATGCTGCTGAAACTCTTATTTTCTTCCTATACTGTAAAGGTAGGGAAAAACATGAGCTTGTGACTCAGTGAGTGGAATTTTTGAAATAAAAGTATTTTATAAACCATTTCTGAAACATAATTTATTTCATAAGCTTTTGTCATTTTAAATCAATTCATACATGCTAAGGATAATCATAAAGATCGTGGAATAATTATCTGTGGCGTAACTGATAAACTGTAGTACATAAGAAAATCACACCAAAGGTACCCAACTAAATCATCTGAAATCTGTATCTAGTCATACGCGCGTATACTACTGAGCACCTCCGTACCCGGCCCAAAGCCCCTCTGGGTACAAAAGTGGGTCCCAAAGACCTTATATATACACTCTTACACACGGGCCATAGGCCCCCTCCGTGCATAAGAGTGGATCTTAAAATCATCTGAACGCAGACCATAGCCCCCTCCGTGACGGAGCCTTAAGATCTCAAATAATATCCGCTAGTACACGGGTCCAAGGCCCCCTCCGTGCACTAACACAAGAACAGATAACCACATCGGGTACTTCTGGTGACTTTGAAATCATACATGCCAACTTAACTAATCATGTTCGTAAAATGTGATATTGGAACCATCATGCTTGAGCAAGTGTAATTATAAAACATTTTCCTTGATAAACATGCTAAGAGCCATTTATTTCAAAATCATTTGTAATTTAAAGAAAATCAAAATAATAGGAAACTTGCATAACATAAATTCTTTTAAGTTTTTAAAAGAATAACTTTTCCACTCACAAAGCTATCAATTGGAATCTAGTTGGGCCATAGGCATGATCCAATCTCCACAACATTTCCTGAAATAACAATATAAATTTCTTGTATCAAAACCAATCATATCTAACAATTTAAAAAATCAACTAATAATAATTTTTTTACATTCTTCTCCTGGCTAGAATTAAGAAAGTATATACTTTATGCTATTCTTTCTATCAAAATCCATAATTCTCAAATTGTGATTAATATATAAAATCTCACAAAGCTCTCTTTTAGTCCTTATTCCCCATTTTTCATCCAATCACGTACCCTTACTTATTAAATTCCCAACATACTTCACGATTGGCACACATAAAAGATTATATCATTTGAAAATGTACTCATTTGTTTCCATATATTAATGACCCATTTCCATAACCAAAAGCATGAGATTTGGAACAATTATCATATAATGACATTTCCTATCACGACCCATTTTCTTCTTATGTAATCTTAATACTTAATCCACACTTATATATATATCAAATCAAGTGTTTAGAATCACATTATCATACCAAAATCAAAGATCAAGGCACTAATTTAAAAACCCATTCCATAAATAAATCAATTTAACCATCAAAATCCACATATACAATTTCCTTGCAATCTATTTAGCTCATTACCTCATATCCATGTCAATAAAGCTTAATACTAGCTAAACTTCAAATTTAAGCTAATAATCCATAAACCCTAGAAATTAAAGAGGAAATTACACCATCTAATGTGTTTTAAGTTCCAATTTCAAAAATCAGGTGAAAGTGTTATTCATACAAAAATCAGGTCATATTTTACCCATAAATAAAAAACAAGCCCTAATCTTCGAAGATAAAAAACGTCGATCAGTTCCTCCCTCATCTCGCCTGAACTCCACCATTTCTTCATTACCGACTAGACTAGATGGAAGCAGCAACGGTGGCGCTGCTGCTTCTCCAACCCCAAACCACCAACTACGACAAGACAATCGATTGGCTTCAGCCTTCATCAAGTGCTAAGAAGGTACCGTAAGTTCCCTAACTCAGGCATCAGAGCCAGGTGGTGGTACAGGTATGTAGTGTCGGTGGTGGTGCAATTGTACGTAGAGGCGATGGGCGGCCAGAGGTGCATTTTGTATGTTTATTGTGGCGGTGCTATGTGTGTGTGTGTGTGGTGGTGGTGGTGGTCTATTATGGTGTTGACTGAGTGTGTGGCGTGCTGGATCTGTTTGTGATGGTGGTGGTTGGTGGTGGTCCGGTCTTCACGGCTCCTATATTTTTAACCAGATTTTGGAGTATTTTTTTCATATTGGTGGTGACTGTGGGTGAAAATGGTGGTTTGGTGGTGGTGGTGGTCTGAGATTGCGGTGGTGGTCGTCGTCACAGGTTGCATCGGTGGTGTGACCTCGAAAATATATAATTGTGACCTTGAAAATGGGGTGGTAGGTAGTGATCGGAAAAAATGATGGTTGTAACCTACAATTTTTTTCTTGTAACCTCGAAAATGAATAATTGTGACCTTAAAAATGGTGGTTGGTAGATTGTGATCGAAAAAAATGATGGTTGTGACCTACAATTTTTTCTTTTGACCTTGAAAATGAATAATTGTGACCTTAAAAATAATCGTCTGTAGATTGTGGCCTAAAAATAAATTCAATTTATGACCTAATATTTCGATAATTTGTGACCATGAAATCATTAGTGACCTAAAAAATTTTTGTTTTGTGACTTCAAGTATATAGTATTGTGACCTTAATACATATAATTAATAAAATATTTTAATTATTTAATTTAATTAATTGATTCTAAATATAACCTGATTTTTGAATTTTTATAAGTTTCACCTTAATTTTGAAATTGACATTTAAAAACACCTTATTTATGTACTATTCCCGAAATTAAATTAACATACCTCTTGGAAATAATGATAAATTAAGAGCCCAAAATAATAAGGATTTATCCATACCTCTTCTTTTTCTCCTTTTTCCTCTTCTTCTTTCTTTCCTTTTTCTTCTTTTTTCCTCTTCTTCTTTCCTTTTTTTTATCTTTCTCCCGATTCTTCCTGCGCCTTCTCTGCCTCTGTTTGTCCTTTTTGTTTTTCAATTGGTTTGTATAATTAGTATTATATTATGTAAAGTCTTCAATATTGCCAAGTAGGTCCCCAACTCTTATTCCTAGATTTAATTAAATCCTCAACTTATATAAGTTATGAAAAAATAACCCCAACAAATAAAATAATATAATTTAGTCCTAATTAGACTTTGACTTGACTATTCCATGTATGACTTTGACTAGTATAAAACCGGGTTATTACACTTGTAGTGTGCGATTAAGGGTGAAAAGAGAAAATGAACAAAAATGAAGTTTAACCCGAAACTGATTGTAATGATGGTGACATAAGCATCTTAAGCAGCATTTGAGTACAAAAATGAAAAATGAATGTCAACCTAAAGTTCTTAAGGAGAAAGTTCCCATAGACCTCACCTTTTATGTTTAGTCGACTTACCAACTTGGAGATTGCTTCAGAAATTACAACCTTCTTAGTTGACATGAGTCCAGAAAATATGGATCGAAAGATCGCAAAAACTCTTTCGATTTCCCTTCCCCATTCCGTTGCCTGATATGCAACACTTGAACTGCATATGCACTGCCAACCACTTCTACAATCTCAAGCAAATTGTAAACAACAAGCTTAAGCTCCTAAACACAGTTAAAAAAAGGCATCCAAGAAAAATGTATTGAGTTTCTAAAAAATGATAGTAGAAAAATCAAGACAGAATGATTTGGGTTCTTTTAAGTTTTCTTCTTTTCTATAAAATTCTATCCTAAATGCTCTTCAAAATATTCTAAAATTGCCACATTAATGTGACACAGTACATGTGGAATTACATGTTCTTAGACATTGTACTTTAAACAAATGATAGCATAAAGCACCGACTATATTTATTTACAACTGACATCAATTAGTAATAATAAAATTGGTTGATATCACTCTCATGCAACAAGTTTCAGGCATACAACTTTGTCTAATAATCCAATGATCACCAAAACCACATCACCCGGGTATCGTAAGAATTAAAATTACAGAGATCAAATGATCATGTTTCCACCGATTTTTACCAAACATTACTGATGCTGTCAAAAATCCTAACATTGACGGGGCAGGATCTGGTGATACTTATTGCTGGAAGAGATTGATGAACTCACCTTGAATAACCTGCAAAAAAGGCGAGGAGGATTCTCCCCGTCGCCCCTCCGGTGTGAGAATTAGTTTTCTGGAAAAAGATAGAGAGAGAATATATAACTGGAAAACGTAAAGAATTATGAATGAATTTATGCGAGTAAAGGAGCTGTATTTATAGGGCTGGAAAAGCCCATAACTCCCTTTATTTTAGGAAGGAGTCCTTATTGCCATAATCTTACCTTTTAGGAGAAATTGTAATCTTATAAGAATTGTACTTCCTCTTTTTTAGGATGACTCCTTATAGGTTATGTCTTATTCCGAGGGCCCAAGGAGGTGGCCCATTGATAAAGCCCATAAAGGTGAACACCCGGAAACCTGAACTGGCCAGGTAAGGCCGGGCATATTTCCCACTATGGATTCAAGGCTTGAACTGATTGGGCAATTTTGGGCTGGGATGGTAATAAGGCCGACCATACATCCCAGCCTATAGAAGGAAAGGCTTGATGGTCGAGACCCTCAAAGCTCGGGATATAAGGCCTACCCGAGCTTCGGATGGGCCGACCTGATATGGTGGATTTCATAGGTCCATTTTGACAATCCCTGAAAAAAGCCCGATCAATGGCCCCCGTGCATCAGGGATCGGTGATGGATGCCTGAATGCAATTAACTCCTGACAGCTGTCACCTTTATTAATGTCGTGTTTCGCCAACTGTTTTGTCCTTTGTTTTACGCGTCATCATTAATATCACCCTTCTGGATTGCTGCCACGTGTCAAAAATGAGTGGCGGGATTTCAAAAGTTTTCCCGCCTTTTTCCTCCTATATATATGCGGTCCCTATGCTCTCATTCTTTTCACTTCGCAATTTTAGAGAAAACCAGACAACTCCCCGAGCGTCTAACACGAGTTAAAATTCCAAGCACGACCTTTAGATAATCTCGACCTCTCCCGACACTAATTTTATTTCGTAATTTAATCGTTAGGAAAATAGCCAGGCAAGTGAACATCACGGACCTTAGGGAGGTAGAAAATTTGGACGAGGCTTTAGATGTAGAGCCAATAGGATTTTACTAACCTCCACCAACCTCCGGGGGGGACGAGTCAAGCGATGATGAGGAAGTCAATAACCCTGAATTTGATGATAGACCGGGCAGTCCCGACCTAGAGTTACCAACATACAACAGTAGGATGAAGGAACACATGGTCGAGGCTGACATGAGGAAGTTTGGTCTATCTGACAGGTATACATCCCGGGTCCCCGATCATGATGATGTATCATATCATTATCGGGAAGGGGAGACCGTAGTATTCCATGACTCGTTAGTGGCCGGCCTCAGGTTCCCCTTACATCACTTTTTTGTAGACTTCCTTTTTACGGCTAGCATTCTTCCCGGGCAGCTGGTCCCAAACGGGTGGAGAATTCTAGCTTACTTCTTTGTTTTATGTAGGAGTCTAGAGATCGAACCTACCGTGAACCTTTGTAAATGCCTTTTAAATTTGAAGTTTTTACCCCGATGTAACTGCTTCGTTTACTTATGCGGGAAGGGGAGGTTCGAGGTGCCCTGGGTTCCCTCTTCCTTGAAGTATTGGAAGGAAAAATTCTTTTATATCAAACCTCGGGAAGGAGAGAATATTTTTTGGCCCACTTTTAGGAAACCGGAGGTAGATAACTTTAATAGGATGGGTAATGTGGGGGATAACGAGATGGCCGACCTCTTGGCCAACGCCATAAGAGTTTGTGACTTCGGACTTCTGGCCGAGGAAGCTTCAGATCTTACTACCAGCGAGATCTTAGGTCAGGCCGGCCTTGACTTGGAGCCCGGTAGGACCCGGCCTTGTAAATTAAGTAATAGTTAATTTCATTTTTCCACTAGAAAATGTTCCGTTCCCATTCTTATTGCTTTTTTTTTTTTTCTAAACTTCCCGTCCTTTCACAGGTATGGCTTTTGATGGAGACAGGCTAAGGAAGGCGGCCGAGGAGAGGGCTCGAGCTGCTGCTGAGAGGAGGAGGGAAGGTGGAATAACTCGAAGACGGCCACAAAAACGGCCACGCCAGGCACAGTCTGGGCCAGGCGAAACTTCAGGAAGGAACACTGAAGCTCCTCCTCGGCGCGAGACCAGCCAAGGTGTTCGCCGTCCTCCTGTTCAGGAAGAGAATACCAGGTCTGATCCTCCCGAAGTTGTTGCAGAGGGTCCCACCCTAGCCGACTTGCGGTCCAAATTAGAGGAGAGTTACCACCCCGGCCTACTGGAGAAATATTCTGACGAAGTCTCGCTGGAGAACGGGGTGGATCATTTTCTGAATGCGGCTCTCAAGGTAATTTCAAGACGACCTTCTACTTTTGGTGTTGCATTTTGCCTTCAAATAATACAAGTATTTAACTCGTACAGATGCTCATTATTGGTCGGGGTCTTATAAACCAAGGTGTCCGGCGAGGGGAGGCTACGAGTCAGCTCGTCCATTCTGTTCAGTACGAGGCAACCCGTACTAACAACGCTGAAGAAAAGTTGACCAGAATGGAAACTGATTTGGCTTTGATGACTCAAGACCGGGATCTTGCCCGCTCTGAAAATGTCAAACTATGTGAAGATCTTCGCCGGGCAAGGGAAGAGATAGAAGTGGCGAAGGTGGCGGCGGTCGAGGCTTACAAGAAGTCTGAGGAATATGACCTTGCTGTGGGTAACTATGCCCTGGAATCCTATTCCCAGGGCATGAGACAAGCCCGGGCATGGATCAAGATGCATGCGCCCGACCTGGACACCAGCCCGCTCTCTTAATTTCCATTGGGCACGGAAGATCTGGACCTCACTCCTTTCATGGAAGATGTAGTGGAGGTCGAGTCTGACGAAGAAGAAGCCCGTGCTAGTGACCCCGAGCAGTAGTAGGAAAATCTGTTGTACATTTCCCTTTTATAGGTCGAGGTGTAACCTCGTGGCCTCTTTTTGTAACAAGGTTGTTGTTAATAAAGAATGTCTCTTTTTGTTAAAGCTCGTGTTTGTTGTTTTGTATCTAATTCATGAATTGATGATAAAGCATTATATCATAAAACAATCCGAGCTCTTTACTTGTACAAACTTTCAGAAATGATATCCTATAAGGTCAGGTAATACCGAACTATTTCCTTGGGTTGAGCACAAGATTCCTAGAATTTATCTAGTTGACACTCTATGGTCGGGTAGTACCCGACCTTATGTTTCCCATCATAAGAACGGACTTAACCTTTTGTAGTCATCAAGACTTTGAGTTGAGTACAACTGGAGAGACTGGGTTTGCCCGACCCTTTCAGTTAATTGAAAAGATAGGGCTATACCGACCTTTATTTGTTAATAATTGGATGGAAAATAATTTGTAACGTCTTTCCATAAGACCTTGTAAATTATTCGTGGAAGAATAATTTGTAAAGTCTTGCCATGAGACATTGTAAATTATTGGATGGGAAATAATTTGTAACGTCTTGCCATGAGACCTTGTAAATTATTCGTGGAAGAATAATTTGTAAAGTCTTGCCATGAGACATTGTAAATTATTGGATGGGAAATAATTTGTAACGTCTTACCATGAGACCTTGTAAATTATTCGTGGAAGAATAATTTGTAAAGTCTTGCCATGAGACATTGTAAATTATTAGATGGGAAATAATTTGTAACGTCTTGCCATGAGACCTTGTAAATTATTCGTGGAAGAGTAATTTGTAAAGTCTTGCCATGAGACATTGTAAATTATTGGATGGGAAATAATTTGTAAAGTCATGTGGATGACCTTGTAAATTACTTCGACATATGATCCTTGTAATGCTCATTCTTTGGAAGAAGTACTTTTATTGAAGGGGACTGAACGATGGGCCTCGTTAAAACCTTATCCAGAAAAACCCATTGGGAAAAAATCTGGACAAGGAAAAAGAGTACCCGTCCCTGACACTGAAAGACAAAGCAATGGGCACGCAGGCTCGACCATGATATTTGACTGGTGGACGTGCAAGTCCGAAAGCAAATATAAAAATGGGCGCGCAGGCCCGACCTTAACATTCTCTGATGGACGTGCAAGTCCGAAAGCAAATATAAAAATGGGCGCGCAGGCCCGACCTCGCTAGGACTAAATGACTTGATATGATTACTTGTAGTATGGCTTCAAGTTCTCCACATTCCATGGCCGAGGAAGGGGCTTTGAATCCATTGTGCGGAGGCTGTACAAGCCCTTGCCCACCTTCCGGATGACTTCATAAGGTCCTTCCCAAATGGGCCCAAGTTTCCCTGGTTGATGACTGGCAGCCTCACTGGGGCGAAGGACGAGATCCCCCATTCTGAACTCCCTCTTTTTCACTCGGATATTAAACTTCTTAGACATGGCCTGTTGATAAGCTGCTATTCTTAATGATGCATTTTCCCTGACTTCTTCTAAAAGATCCAGACTTTCTCTCTGCCCTTCGATGCGGTCGGGCGAACCTGTGGTCATGGCACGGAAGCTTGGAATGGTTACTTCTATGGGAACAGCGGCTTCCATCCCGAAGGCAAGCATGAATGGGGTTTCCCCTGTTGCTGTCTTGAATGTGGTTCGGTTGGTCCAAAGTACTTCTGGAAGAAGATCGGGCCAATCTCCCTTGGCACTGCCAAGGCGAGTCTTCAAGTCTTGTAAGATGAGTCTATTTGTTACTTCAGCCAACCCATTGGTCTGCGGGTGTGAAACGGAGGTCAACCTGTGCTCTATTCCCAGATTCTTGCAGAATTGCTTGAAGGCTTGGCACTCAAATTGTTGCCCGTTATCCGTTATTAATGTATTGGGAAGACCAAAATGGCAAACTATTGATTTCCACACAAATGCTTCCAACTTTTGTTCTGTGATCACGGCTAGCGGTTTGGCTTCCACCCACTTAGTGAAGTATTCCACTGCAACTGCTAAGAACTTGACCTGACCCCGGGCTATAGGGAAAGGCACGAGTATGTCGATTCCCCATTCGGCGAAAGGGTATGGGCACGATATTGAGGATAGCTCTTCTGCAGGTTGATGTAATCGAGCTGCGAATCTTTGGCACTTGTCACGGGCTTTCACATAACTAAGGGCATCCTTCTTCATATTCGGCCAATAGTACCCGTATCTTATCAAGTTCAGTGCTAAAGCTCTTGCTCCCTGGTGTCCTCCACAAATTCCTTCATGAACTTCGACCATAGCAAGAGCTGCTTCTTTTGGAGTTAGGCATCGCAGATAAGAAAGTGTGAAGCTTCGGCGGAACAAGGTATTCTGCAACAAGGTATACCTCGGGGCTCTTGCTTTGATTTTTCTGGCCTTTATTTTGTCATCTGGCAACTTTCCTGATGTTAGATATTCAATTATTGGATCCATCCAACTGGGCTCTTGATAAGAAATATCCATGACCTCGGGTTGTTGTATGATACTAGGCTCATGAAGAGTTCGCACGAACACGGTCCTATCCAGGTGGTCTAGATTGGAAGAAGTAAGTCTTGACAGGGCATCCGCTTTGTGATTGGCGGACCTCGGAATTTTGTTTATGCAGCAAGACTTAAACTTTCTTTGCAAGTCCAAGACCATCATCCTGTAAGATGACATTTTCTCATCTTTTGCTTCAAAAGTGCCGTTTACCTGTTCTACCACTAATTGTGAATCACTAAGGACCTTGACATGCTCGACCCCTAGATGTTGAGCTGCTTGAAGTCCAGTAATTACGGCCTCATACTCTGCATCATTATTGGTTGCTGGGAAGTCAAAACGTACTGCGCACTGAATTTCCATTGTGCCATCATCTTTCTTTAATATGATTCCGGCCCCCGAGCCCACAGCATTCGATTCTCCATCCACTTGCAAGGTCCATGTGGTCTCTTCCCGGTCATGACCTGTCGGCCCCCGAGGTCTTGGAGTGAGTTCGGCGACAAAGTCAGCCAAGACCTGTGCTTTGATGGAAGGTCGAGGTTTGAACTCGATGTCATACTCCCCGAGCTCGATTGACCACTTCAGTAGACGACCGGATACATCTGGTTTCTGCAAGATTTGCTTCAAGGGCTGATTTGTGAGGACAGTTATTGCATGGGCTTGAAAGTATGGTCTTAACTTTCTCGCTGCTGTAACTAGGGCAAGTGCGAGCTGCTCTGCCAATGTATATCGAGTTTCTGCTTCCAACATCATCTTACTAACATAATATATAGGCTTTTGGGTCTTCTCTTCCTCTTTAACCAAAACGGCGCTCACGGCATGGTCAGATACTGCTAGATATAGGAACAGATTGTCCCCTGGATTCGGCTTTACTAGTATCGGAGGTGTTCCCAAGTATTCTTTCAACTTCCTGAAGGAGACCTTGCATTCCTCGTCCCATCTGAAGTCCTTGTTTTCTCGGAGAGTTTTGAAGAAAGGTAAACATTTGTCTGCTGCCTTTGACATGAATCTACCTAATGCTGCTACTCTTCCTGTTAAGTTTTGTACTTCCCTGATGTTTCGGGGAGGTTCCATTGAAGCTAGGGCTGAAATTTTATCTAGATTAGCTTCGATACCTCTCTGAGTGATCATGAATCCCAAGAAATTTCCCAAGCCTACTCCGAAGGCGCACTTTGCAGGATTCAGTTTCATCTGATATTTTCTGAGTGTATTGAATATGTCTTCAAGGTCAGCAATGTGGTCTTTCTTTCTTGAGCTTTTTACTACCATGTCATCAACGTAGACTTCAATGTTAAGCCCAATGTGTCGGGAGAAGACCATGTTAACCAACATTTGATACGTGGCTCCAGCATTCTTCAATCCAAACGGCATGACCTTGTAGCAGTTTATTCCTTCATCTGCCATGAAGGAAGTTTTTTCCTGATCTTCCCGTGCCATCCGAATCTGATGATATCCCGAGAAGGCGTCTAGGAAGCTGTAAAGTTCGGACCCTGATGTGGAATCCACCAACCTGTCGATCCTGGGGAGAGGATAACTGTCTTTCGGACATACCTTATTCAAATCGGTGAAGTCTATACAAACTCGCCACTTCCCATTTGGCTTCTTTACCAAGACCACATTGGCTAGCCACTCTGGATACTTCACTTCTTTGATGAATCCTGCTTTCAAGAGTTTATCTATTTCCTCTTTTATTATCTGCCTCCTTTCTGTGGCAAACTATCTTCTTCGCTATTTTACGGGCTTCTTGTCGGGCATGACGTTGAGCCTGTGCTCGACGAGCTCGGGATCAATCCCGGGCATATCTTCAACGCTCCACGCAAAAACATCGATATTCTTCTTTAAACACTGTAACAACTCTTCCCTCATCATTTTGGGGAGCTCTTTCCCAATTATGAAGCTCTTCCCTTCTGAGACATGAACCTCTTCCAGCTCCTCTACTGGCGACATTCTTTCTTCATGAGAAAGTTCTATTGACATCAAATCTGTCTTATTTTTTCCAATGCAGTTGATGTAGCAATTTCTGGCTACCGATTGATTTCCCTGAATAGTTGCTATGCCTGCGGAAGTTGGGAACTTAATTGTCAGGTGATAAGTTGATACTATAGCTTTGAGGCTATTCAGGAATGGCCTTCCCAAGATAGCATGGTAGGCCATAGGAGTTTTGACGACTTGGAACGAAGTCATCTTTGTTACACGTTTCTCTTCTGATCCTAGGGAAGTGGGAAGGTCAATTAGGCCTTCGGGTTTCACGATTCCTCCTCCAAACCCAGTTAGGGGAGTAACGACCTGTCGAAGCCGATCTTTGGGAAGTTGCATCTGATTGAAAGCTTTCAAGGATAGAACGTTGGCTGCACTCCCATTGTCAACTAGCACCCTCCTGACATCAAAATTGGCGATTGTTGTGCTAATAACAACAGCGTCGTCATGAGGATACGAAATCCCTTCCATGTCGGCATTGCTGAAGCTGATGCTGTTCGAGATTTCCTGGTCATGACATCCCGACCTTTCTTCCTGATCACTTAGTGCACGGGCATGATTCTTTCGTGCATTATTCGAATCACCTCCAGATGCTATTCCTCCGACGATAAAATTTATGGTGCCAGCGGATCTGGAATTCTCTTCCCCTTTCCCATGCTCTTTATCGTCTCTCTTTATGTAGTGCCCCAGGAAGCCCCTTTTTATGAGGGCCTCTATCTCCTGTTTCAAAGTTCTGCATTCATCCGTGGTATGGCCCGGGCTCTTGTGAAAGTCACAATACTTATGTCGATTCTTTTCATCGATCTTCCCTTTGATAGGCTTAGGCCATCGTAAGTCTTCGCGTCCTTTGATTTCCATGAGAATGTGGGATCGGGGTGCGTTTAGCGGAGTTAAACTCTGATGCCCATTGCCATTCCCCTTCGAGTTAGTTCGGGACGAATTCTTCTCGTCTTCCTGTCTCGACCTTTTATTCCCTTGCTTTGTTGATTGTGAAGATTGTGCTACTGTTCCATACCCTTGATCTTGTGCCCGAACTGACAAAAGTGTCTCCTCCATGTTTATATACTTTTTCTGCTCTTCGGAGAAGCTCTGTTACATTTGATGGTGGGTTCTTGGATAGGGACATTCTGAATTCCGGGCCTCGAATGGCCAAGGTAAGGGCTGAAATTGCTGATGATATATGGAGATATGGAATCTGAAGTCTTTCAGCATTAAACCTGGTCATGAATTCACGCAGCGTCTCATTCTGAGCTTGCTTTAACTGCATGAGAGATGCGGCCGTCTTTTTTATTCTTTTGCTACTTGCAAAGAAAGCAGTGAACTTCTCAGTAAGATCTGCAAAGGAAGAGATGGATCCTGGAGGTATCGTAGAGAACCAGTCTCGAGCTGAATTTGTCAAGGTTTGCGGGAAGGCCTTGCACAGAATATGATCGAGAGCATTTTGCATGTCCATGACATCCGTGTAGGTGTTCAAGTGGTTGTTAGGATCTGTTGTTCCATCGTATTCCTTTATCCGAGGGTATTTAAATCGATCTGGCAAGGGAAATGATGTTATTTCAGGAGTAAAGGGGGTTCTTCTCACGAATGACGTCCGACCCTGGGTGTTCTGTCATATTCCATCAGCAATTCCTTCCTGAATGATTCTTGAGAGTTCTTGCGGTGTCAAGTTGGCAGATCCTTCTGTCATGGGATGGGCACCCCTTATTCCCGGGGAGTTGTCAGCCATAGGGTTAACTGGCTGGAGACCTTCCCTGGGAATTGTGCCTGGAGTGTTCGGGTCAGGCTGCACTTGATGACTGTTCTGTTGTTGAAGAGCTTGACGAAGTTCGCGGAGCTGCTGCTGAAGTTCGTTGAAATCTTCCCGACTAACAGGTTCATTATCTGGAGTTGCCTCTGGATTTTGTTCTTCCCCAACATCTTCAAGAGGTGGAGGATTATCATCCTCAGCTGAAGTGTTGGCCGGAATGGATTAACTAGTGGATGCAGAGGGACGGGCTTGACGTCTATTAACCATGGCTGATTGTATCTCTTCCCACAGACGGCGCCAATTGATGCTGTCAAAAATCCTAACCTTGACGTGGCAGGATTTGGTGATACTTATTGCTGGAAGAGATTGATGAACTCGCCTTGAATAACCTGCAAAAAAGGCGAGGAGGATTCTCCCTGTCGCCCCTCCGGTGTGAGAATTAGTTTTCTGGAAAAAGATAGAGAGAGAATATATAACTGGAAAACGTAAAGAATTATGAATGAATTTATGCGAGTAAAGGAGCAGTATTTATAGGGCTGGAAAAGCTCATAACTCCCTTTATTTTAGAAAGGAGTCCTTATTGCCATAATCTTACCTTTTAGGAGGAATTCTAATCTTATAAGAATTGTACTTCCTCTTTTTTAGGATAACTCCTTATAGGTTATGTCTTATTCCGAGGGCCCAAGGAGGTGGCCCATTGATAAAGCCCATAAAGGTGAACACCCGGAAACCTGAACTGGCCAGGTAAGGCCGGGCATATTTCCCACTATGGATGCAAGGCTTGAACTGATCGGGCAATTCTGGGCTGGGATGGTAATAAGGCCGACCATACATCCCGGCCTATAGAAGGAAAGGCTTGATGGTCGAGACCCTCAAAGCCCGGGATATAAGGTCTACCCGAGCTTCGAATGGGCCGACCTGATATGGTGGATTTCATAGGTCCATTTTGACAATCCCTGAAAAAAGCCCGATCAATTACAGTAATCACAAATTTATTGGTTAATTCATCATGATTTTTACACCATAATATACAAATACCAACAACTACTCATATGAAACCATGGAAACAAACCTGAAGTTCTGGGTATCTCGTTACTTTAGAAAAAATATAATTCATCGAAAAGGAGAAAATAAGAAATTTATTCCTTGTTCAAATTTCCAAATTTAGTAATTTTTATACTGTGAAATTTAAGATTGAAATCCAAAAATTAAATTATTAAACAGAATAATTAAATAACACCAAATAATTCGTCGACATCACAAGAAAAAACAAATCCTTGACATTGAATAGGGAACCGAAGAAGTAAGTTCCAAATAATAGAAGTAAGTTCCAAATAATAATAAAAATTTCAAAACCCATACATTTATTATTCATGTATTAGAATGATTATATTCATTGGTGACCAACTTGGAGTGGTGAGCATGTTGCGGATTGATTTAAGCCAGTAACAATGCCAGGGAACAATTTTTATGACAAAGAGGCAGAAACCAGGCAGATGGATGAATTTGGAGAAATAGCATATCGATCATGAGAGATAAAGAGGTAAAATAAATGGTAAAGGAAGAAGGTAAAAGATAAAAAGTAGATGGATCGAGAAAACAAAAAGGAAAGGAAAAGATGAAAACCTGAGGGAAATGACGTAATGGAAGCACTTTAATGATGTCATATGAAAAGTACTTTTCCTTACGCCCTTTTAATATAGTATACTATTGGATGATCGTGCGCTGCATGTGCTCGCATCCTCTTTTTGTATATATTAGAGTTGAAATATTTAAAATGAATGTGAAGTTTTGAAATATTTAATGTGCAATGACTTGTATATACATTATGAACAACTTACCTTTCCATCCAGAAGTAACATATTTTCGTACTTAGAATGATTGTTTTGTGTCATTCACATTCAGGTTGCTGCTTCCTCAACTCGAGTGACCTTTGTTTTCCAGTGTCCTTGGCTTACGCTAATAGCAGTAATGAGACTATATTCTTGATACATGTTGTCAGTTTGTTATCACCTAGGGGGAAAAAAGAAATATACTAATTTCTTGTTGTTAATCATTAGTAGTGTAGCTTCTACAGCACTGCCTGCATCAAATTAGGAGTGAAAAAAGAGAAAAAGGTAAATGGTAATAAAAGGTTATTGCATAAGACAAATACATTAAATTCACTTACCTTCTATTAGAAAGCCCAAAAGCATTATCCTCTTGTTCCTCAATATCACTCTGCTCATCTTCTACAAAAACAAAAACAAAAATAAAACACAAGATCTAAAGATTGATAAAGAGTTACCTTTTAGGAAGAAATTAAAATGAATCAACTATTAAAGTAACACGAAAACAAAAAGTAAATAGTCCTAAATTAAACAATTTTTTTCAACACTAACATAAAAAGCACCGACTGTGCAGATCATACGCACATATATAACAGAAGATGCATGAAATGTGAAATGTGCATAGATAAACACACATAAAAGCGGAAATTGAGAGTGAGAATTAATACTTGAGAATTTATTTTTGAATAAAGCCTTCATTTTTCGCTTCCTTTTCAATACAAACTGACTCGGCGAAGCCTATACTCTCAAGCGCCGAGGGCTAGTCCCACTCCGGTCACTAAATAGCTACAGAGCTACAAGCAGAGGACAAACTACCTTAAAGGTTTAGAGTCCCATGATAATATCTTAAGTGACCAGTGAACCTTCTAGCCGATATCCCTTCAGTTTAGCTGCCCTAGGCAAGGACTCAAGGAAAGCTAGAAGACAAGACGCGAACTTCCTCGCCTTCATCCCTAATAATTCCCCATTCCTTTACTCTATTCCGGATTACTCAATCTAACACACACAAAAAACTCGCTTCAATTCATTTTATCAAAACTGCAAACTACAATAAATAAGGAAGAAGTTATATGAATATTTACAAAATTATAATTACGCGTATAGAATTGTAGATAAAGTGAGAATTAAAATTACAAGGTCCAACATCTATAGAAGAATAAATGTTAATGAAGTAAATATGGTTTACTGGAGCATTTTAACAAATTCACTTTATTTTGTAGTATTTTCCTTGATCAAATTTTCAAAAGCTAACAATGAATTACCTACTACTAAGCTTAGATTACAGCATCACTCAGGAAAAGTCATGGACATACAGACCTTATTACTGACAAATTGGTTTATGATCTCAGTTATTGTAAATGGTTAATAGCAAAATCAACAGTTGGAGACACAGATCATATAAAGATACAGAAAATATAATCAAATAACCATTTTGTGGTTTATACATGCTACCTCAATCAGTCAAGGTAGTGATTTAACCCAAAGATATAAGAGATCAACAGCATAGCCTTAGAATGAATTTCACATATAATTCTCTGATTGATGTGTTGAATATACTATACTGAATAAAGAATTCTACCCAAGGAAACAAAAGTTGTTAAATAAACTGTAATTAGTATTAGAAATAATATGCGAATGTGATTTTGTATGAAATAAATATCACCTATAGCGATATTCAGACACAGATAAATAAGTATAAGATGGAAACCAATCTTATTTATAAACAATTTTTACCAAACAAATTGTAAATATTAACATGCCTTAATGAGAACTCTATCATTCAGGTGCTTCATATCCTTAACTTCATCAATAGCAATTATTCGAACAATATCATTCTTATTCACAATGAGATGATTTGATCCATTGAACTTGACTTTTGTTCCCGCATAAGTACAAAACTTGGGTTCATTCAGACTTTAGTTAGTAAATACAATCATTTAACGAGATAATACAATCTAGAATGCATTATACTGTACTATTACCTTCACACTAATGTCCACCTTGCTCTTTCCAGTTGTACGACCCTCTCCAACAGCAACTACTTACCTCTCTGTGGTTTTGTTTGTGCCATTGTTTGTAGTAAGATGCCACCCATTGTCTTCTCCTTTGCGGTCTAAATCTTCATTTACACTCTTATCACCTAAGGGTTTGAGTGCAATGTACTGCAGCGTTAGAAAGAAAAATACAACAAATGTAAATTGAAATTTGCTTAAAGAAAACAAATTTACTCTGTGATCATAAAATAGAAAACATGATAAATTTAATCTTGATGTCAAAATAGATCATATTCCAGACATTTCAAAAATTAGACTGATTGAGTTTGACTCGATTCATGGATTGGTTAATCATAGTTGTGTACCTGTGTTTAGCTTGATTGTCTAGTCATCGAACCTCAATGACTAATTTAAATACACGAAGCTTGGTGAACAAGAAAAATAGAAATTATGAGAATCGAAATGCAAATTATTAAGTTCAAAAACAAATAATTGGAAATAGTCTTACCCAGGCAACTTCGCACTGAGCTTTTGAAGGGTAGGATCAGCAGCAACAGCAGATATTTGAAGCAAAAGCAATTTATACAACAAGTATTTTGTTGCACATAGATGCAAAAGATACATGCAAATCAAAATTTTAAATGCACATCAATGTTTGAAATTTTCATGATGCACTCTAGCTTGGCAGAATGGTAGAAAGTTTTTCTATAAATTGTATCTCCCAGACATAAACTACAAAAATATTTCTCAAAGTCACCTCACTTTGCCATAGATTTCAAACGCTAAATGTCAATAATAAAAATTTTCATGAACTAAAAAAGGTACCATAAGACAGTGAAACAAAAGTTGAGGCTAAGTAGTCAGATAAATGTGGTTTAAATTGACAAATTACACTATACAATAATGTGACGTCAATCTTGATGCCTTAGGAACAGTACAATTTGCTTAGCCTCTTTTATATAAACTAGGGAAAGACGTGCGCTGCACGACTCAGAGTCAAATGTAAGTATTGTTAATATTGTCTGAAGTATGCAGCTTTATCAATGACAAAATAGTAGAAGCAAAGAAACAATTGATGATAGCGAACTCATTTTTTAAGCTAGAATTATTTATTTGGATTTGATGTTTTCAAGAAAACTGCAAAACTTACGTTTCTTGATATTGGAAATAGAGGGCTAAAATTAACAAAGTATAGAACAATATGATCAATAAATTGAACCTAAATTTTAAATAAATAGGGCCTATAGAATTTTCAGTACAAAGGCAAATATAAAATAAAAAAATTGACTTCTTGTGTTCTCCGTCTAACAATTCAATTAAAAGAAGAAGTTAGCATGTATATGGAAATTAACATTACAATAAAAGTGCAAATATAAAAGAAGGATAAAAATGAAAACTTCTACATCTAATGCAATTATATCAATCAATCTATATAACCTAGAAGACCCAAATGAATGAATTATCATAACGTACAAAAAAAAATGTTATACCTCCCGCATGTGAAATGGATTCAACAGCCTACATTTTCACTCCTTTGAATCACAAGCTAACTACCATACACAACAGAAACCTTACCAGAAGCATCATCTTCCTAAAATAAGTTGGACACGTGTTAAGAAAAATGACCTTCGTGGTAGAGGAGGCAAGAACGACCCTTAGAACAAATACTTAAAAAAAATGACAATAGACCTGACCTAATGCTGAAATATTACCTTCCCTTCAAAGTTGGGACATGAATTCTTGGGTACACCCTTACACAAAAGGAGGGAAAAAAAACCCTTCACCAGTAAAAAAAAAAAAAAAATACAGTGTAGTAATGAAAACCGTGCGCTAAAATGTAAAAAACGTGGATTCTCATAATTGAATTCCTTCCGTTTTTATATAAACTTTCTCTATAGATGAAAATTAAAAATTAAGCATCGAAGTCACAAGAATTAAAGCATCACCTAGATCGCTTCGAGTGTTGACAAACAAATAATGGGGACAAATCGAACCATATAGGATGCACAAACTTCTTATAATAGAGCAACAAAAGAGGTAATAAGAACAGGCATTCAACATTGCTTAGGCAAGGTAAATCATCAATGGCATAAAACAAAATATAACACAAGGATTTATGTAAAAAAAAAAAAAAAAAATTCCAAAGCACAGAAAAAGCAGGCTGTCAAATAAGAAATATTCTACAATATGAAATATTTATACAATTTTCCATACATTCCAAACCTCCAAGCATACCTTAAAATCGAACAAGGTAAAACTACAAAGGATCTTCAAGTCTCACTTCAAGAAAGCCATGACTATCCTACAAATTGGGATAAATAAATAAAATAAAATAAGATTGCACTAATCTTGTGCCAAGTAGGAAAGAATCAATCATTCTTATAATAAGTAGAACAATACAAATGATATTTTAATAGGAAACAATATATAAAGTTTCAATTTCTATTTTGAATAAAATAAACCAAATCAAAATACTAACAATCTCCACCTTAATTTTGGATTATCTATTGCCTAAAGTAGAAATTTTCCATGTACTCCTCACTGCTAAATAATTGTACTTCTGCGATGTCCGGTCCTCTTACAACATCTTGGTCATGCAACATCTTGTACGATAACAATTCTCAAGATATAGGATTATCGAAATAAAGAGTATACTCACTTAGAATCAACAAATTCTAAGAAATTTGTAGTGACTTGTATGAACAAACTTGTTGAAAATGTATGAGACCCTATGTTTGAGTTTTTGGAAAGTTCATTATCCACTGACATGAATTCTACGAAAATCTTATCCCAAGTAGGATATTTCCAATCATTCATATAATACGTAGAACCATATAAATGATATTCTAATAGGAAACAAACAATAAAATTTCAATTCCTATTTTGATTAGAATAATACCATGTCGAAAATACTAACAATCTCCACCTCAATTTTGGAATATCTACTAACTCAAGTAGAATATTTGTATCTATATATTTTTTCGTAAACACGGTAAGTGGTTCCAACCCTAGGACAACGACGTAAAACAAGGATCTAACATGATACCGAATGTATCCAGTGAAGAAAATGCAAGCAAAGAGCATTTCGAAAAGTAAATCAATCACGCCATCAAATTTCAAAGTCAAATATCTGTTTTCAATAGCGAAATGAACTCGAGTGATGACCATGTTAGAACTAAGAATTTGTAGTTAGAGAAATGAAATGAAATTACATTACCATTCTATCAAATGTTAGAGGTATGAACATATCTTCGGGGGCTTCATGACCTAAGAAGCTTCTTCCATCTGGCATATCCTAGAACCAAGTGAAATAGTAATTAATACACAAGTAGCGGTCATAATTCCAGCATAGAGACCAAATATTACATTAATATTATACAATGTGCAAGGGATGTTCATACCAAACCATCCATCCATCATAGTCTCTACAACTATGGCAAATGATGCAATTGTAAATTTCAGTTGTGGTTGAATAACTTCGTTTTGTTGATTGTGAAGTTGGATGTTAACATAATCCTTAATGTCATCAATGTATCTCTGTACATGGACATTTTACACATAAAAGAAAACGAAAGATTAATGAACTTTAAAAGCATGAGAATTATAAAGAAAACGATAGTTGTGTCTCAAAAACAAGTTCCCTCTGATAAGCACTACAATAATTAAAAAATAAAATATAATTGAAAGTGCAAGGAAACAGAAAAATTAAAGTTATTCATGCCACGGGAATATTGAACATTTTGATGCTTTATTAGTAGAGGAAAGAGAGAAAATAAGTTATTATTCAATGGGAACAACTTATTTTCAACGAAGATTTGCAATTTCTAAATCAACTAAAAAAAACCCAGATCAAAATGCAAAATGAGATGCTGAAAATTTACCTCTAATCTAAAGACCCATGAACTCAGATCTCTTCGTCAACATGAATTTCAACTCTTTGGCAGAACTACTACTGTAAAAGAATAACCCAGTAAACATAAGCAACTGAAATTAGAAAATTAAATCTTATAGGTGCTTATGCACAAATAAATGAAAAGTGAACAAAAAAAGAAAATGACCAGTTGAAGCTAAAAAAATAAAAAATCCATCCACTAATATATTTTTTAGAACATAACACGAGCCCTTTTGCAGTAGGATTATAAAACTTAAAGCTAAAATGTGACCGTCTTTATTTCACTATTGGGAAAATTGTCTAAATGAAATTCGAGATGACAAACGCTCAAGCATAAGCTCAAATGCAAGTTGTAGTGTGTCCGATGATTTTATTCCACTTCTTGATAGAGCATTAACATTAGAATATGACTTAAAATTCAAGGGAAGAAGCATTTTACATATCAATATTAAAATACGAAAGAATAGTCAAATTCATTATCATAATCAATTAATAACATTAATTCCTCAGTGTATACCACAGCATATAAACCACAAGGCCAGTCATACCATAGGGAAAAAGAATGCGAGGAATCAACATTGATATCTTGAAACTTCATAATAAACAACTTGGCTTTGGTATTTCCAATCAAATAAGTTGGATAATTTAGTTATTCAGAAGAAAAAGAAGCCCCCAATTATATGGTAAATCCACAAACTATCTGGCTTGAGTTCGGATCTCACCATATAACTGGAGGATCCTTTAAAAGTTCGTCTTGATTTTTTACCTTTACAATTTGAAGGTCTTTTTCTCCCAGTAATGCAGGATGACTTAATGTGGACAAAGTAGATTGTGGACTTCACAATTCACTCTCTAGTCTTGTGAGCTCCCTCTGAAGGTGTTCTACCAATGCTTTATCTGACATGATGAAGTTTTACTTGGGCATTTGTAGTCTCTTCCTTTGCACAGCTTGCAAAGAGAAGTGTGTTTCGTGGTTGCTCAACATGAATGCATGCAGGACTCAAAGAACAGATAATGGTTGTTCTAGCATTTTCTTTTAATGACATTTGCAATATTTGAGTTAGCTTCGGACAATTGGATAACAATATTGTTCACAACTTTGACTTTGAAGTGATTTATGAAAGTAAATGACATCCCCATATTTAAGCTGCAAAATGGAAAAGCACCAAAAGAAATTTTAGTCACTCACGAAGCATGGAATATGTCATATGATGAAATTGATAAAAAAAAAAAAGGCAAATGACATAAACCCGATTGCTATGGAAACTTAGCTTCTTGTCAATATATTGACACGTGACATTCGGTTCAAATTCGATATCCTGTACATAATTAAAGCAAATAAGTTGCAAAAATAAAACAACATGAGCAATACCAGGGGGAGAAAAAAGGAGAGAACTGACCTCACAAAGTCCAATTTTTTTATTGGGAGTAGAGATATCCATTTCATTAAGCTTTATTAATATATCTGTTGGTTTGTTATTGCCTTTCACAAAAGCCATCCATCATACCTGATTTCAATGAATAAAGACCTGATGAGAACAGATACAATTATGTCATAAACTAACAAGATTCAAAATCATTGCAACAAAATGTACAAGATTTTGGAGGATGCAAGGGCTGACATAATCAGGATTTAGAATTTATTTATTGGTCAATACAATATAACTATGGATATCATTGTTATAAACCCGAGGAAGCAATTTAAAAAGCGTTTTGTAATATCTGATTTTCTCATATCATATTCTGATTTCCACTAAACTGAAAGCGCCAAATGTGAATGGCATACATGCTTTGGAATACGGAAGGATTAACGGGGATCAGGTTACATTTGCAGCTGCAACTTAACTTCTAAGGCATCAATGCATAACATTTTCATTTAATCAGAGAGAAATGTGCACATAACGCAGCTCATTGATGGGATCATTAGTTAGATTGTTTAAAAGTTACGAAACAATTGATCAGTTATTGAAACAATATATTTTTTTAATCATATTTAATTATAATTATCGATATGTAAATTAATGGATAACTATATCATCTCACTTACTAATAATAAATAGTGTACTGAGATTTTAAAAGGAAGAAGAATATCAGCACATGGACGAAATGCTTGTTATTACATTTCCAAATGACATAAAAGAGAAAACACAATAGCTAATAATCAATTTATTGTAATTTAACTACACAACTCTACATTTGATATTTTGCAAGTAATAATGAAACAAAAAAAAAAATCCACAAATAAGTTTTATATGAAGAAAGACTAAAATAAATACTATATTAACTCCAACGATAACTAACACAATCATCATATTACACAGGACAATAATCAAAAGTGAATGTGCAGAAGATATAATCCATATTTATAACCGAACTTTCATCACAAAGTTCAGTGTAGCCAAAGCAGACTTATATGGAACAACCACAAAAAAGAAGCAACCCAATTCAATAACAAGTTACAAATTGCAGCAAGGATTCGTGTCTCCAGCAAAGTTCAATTAAGAAAGGGCACATAAAGAATACCATAATTCACTTGTAGTAAGTTCATAACTTTGTATTTCACTTATATACCTTGACGATATGAAAACAACCCCTGGAAGACGAAGAACTTTTTTCTCCATATGGGACTGTGAAATAACTAATTCTCGTGTACAATCATTAAGAAAAAAATCCATTTTAATGATTTTATGCAAATTTGGTCAATTTCTCGATCAAGAAACAAAGTATAGGCGCTTTTGGATTTTTGTAGACAGTCAAAAGTTTTTATATTGTGAAATGGTGAGTCTTTTAGTCTCAGCCTCTTCTTCAAGAAAATATAATTGAATTTCTTGACCGCATTATTTTTATTTATAAAAAAATGTATTGAAAGGGAATTTTGTATATTAATTGAGAAAATTGAATTGAATACCTTAAAAGACATACTGAAAAGGAATTGTTCCCACCATCGCTCAAGTAGCAAAAGTCGAAGATTGGTGATTGCTAGTTGACGTCAAAAGATCGACTCTTTAAGCTTCAACTTTATTTTATTTTACAAATACTGCAAATCTACCCCTCAGCCCTGTTGCTCACTAAGCCTTTATTTGATTTTATAACTTTTTCATAAAATCTACTACTTTTTTCTACAGTAATCAATCTCAACCATAAAAAAAAATCAAGCCCAAAACTTTTTACTTTTCAAACCACTTTTTAACCACACGATTTCCCAAAACATTTTCTTTTCTAAAAAAGTTATAAAATCAAAAAAAGGCTAAATTTGGGGAAGTGTGAAAAAATTCCAAAGAAACATCACCGATTGCCACATAGACATCAACCCCCAAGAACACATAGCAAAATTTTGTAAATCATACTACCGACAAAAATCAGAACCTTAACGGGAGGCTAAATGAAAGCAGGAAGAGGGTCCGTCATTTTCTTTGAACACTTGATTATTCCCTTGTTTACTATATGTTAATCCATAAAAGGAATTAAGACATGCTATCATAGACCGCAGATACCTTAGATTCTAAATATTGTCCTCTAGTTCATACTTATATTTGATGAAATGTTAGCTTTTACAATGACTGGAAGGCTCTGAAATTCATGCTCCCAGCAAATAGGTTCATTTACTGAACTCCTAATCCAATTTATACTATGAATACAAACAAATTGAATTTGATTTGAATTTGAATGGTTTAATATGAAGTCAAAATAGAACGACAGCGTGCTTTAAAACAAAGTATTCACTGTATTAGAAAATTATTTTTTTCAATGAGAAGAACGTGTACTAATAAGAAAACAAACAGTATCCATTTAAAAGTAAAATCAGGCCATGATAAAGAGCAAGTAAAGTGGGAACTTCAAAAAATAACAGCGATAACTTTTTAAATCTAGTCAAACAACGATACACAAAGATTTTTTTGAATCAAGGCTCGTGAGATTCATTGAAGATTTCATTTTTCACTTGCTGGCAGTACAAATAACAATATATTGTGAAAAAGCAATGTACCTGGAGTCCTCAATGAAGCAGACATAATACAGAATTTTTTCGTTTGAAGAAGCCTTATCGATACGATTTTGGATGTCTTTATCAAGCAAGGGAAGGCCATTCACCAAAAATTCTTCCACAGGCATCACATTAGGTCCCATTTCTACAGGGTACAAGCTTTCAAGTTTCAATCTACCAGAATTTCAGTCATTAAATATATATAGTTGAACTATTCAATAAAGGATGAGATATCATGACACGTGCTAAAAGCTCTAACCTTAAAGGTGTCCAAGTTGATATGATGTCCAAGAAGTCGAGCAAGGATCAGAGCCTGTTTTGGAAATACAAAAAGAAACCCTCAGTAATCATAATATACATGCTGACAAGTTTTATTGCAATTAGCATCATAATATCTACAAAAAAATGGAATACAAAAAATTGACAACCACTTCAAATACCCTAGATCTAGAATGAATTGGAACCCACAATAGTATTCATTTCACACACTTGCAGATGAAAAAATATTAAACACTTACCAATAATGGAACGAACAAACATGGGGAAAAAGGGAAAAGGAAATCGAAGGCAACAACAGTAAAAGAAGAACAGTAGGAACCACAGATTTATCGATGGGTTTGCAAAAAATTGACAACGACTTCAAATACCCTAGATCTAGAACGAATTGGAACCCACAACAGTATTCATTTCACACACTTGCAGATGAAAAAATATTAAACACTTACCAATAATGGAACGAACAAACATGGGGAAAAAGGGAAAAGGAAATCGAAGGCAACAACAGTAAAAGAAGAACAATAGGAACCACAGGTTTATCGATGGGTTTGGAACGAAGCCTGGGCATGGTGGCCGGAGGCGGTGGTGGACCAGTAGCCGATGGAGGCAGCGGTCATCACGGTGTATAGTTGGACAAAGAGGAGAGAGTTGCGCCAAGAGAGGCAGGTGCGCGTTTTGAGTCTTGATGGTGGAGACTTTCCTTTTGTTGGACTAAACGTGTTTAGAGCCAAATACTAAAATAGATGCGGCTGAAGATACCCAGCTCGGCTGTTAGATATTTACGTGATCGGCTTATGAACAGTAAAGAAGGTATATATATATATATATACTAGTAAAATTTACGTGCGTTGCACGAAGCGATTTATATTTGTGTTTATTCGCGTAGAATTAGTAATGAAAGACACAGTTATTTGTGAGTACACATTAAGTAACATTAAGATTCTAATATAATTTATTGTTTCAATTTGATGTGTTAAAATTAGGGAACAATTTATTGTATCAATTTGATGTGATTCATTTAAATAACTTTACAAAAAAATGTTGCTTGTATATACAATTGAAAAAAAATCAATTATAGTACAAATCAACGGTTAATGCGGTAAGACTGCATTACAATTTATTCTGAAAAAAAAAATTCTAGTGAATTTTGATATGAAGAATACTTACTGGACAGTTCAACGAGACCAAATTAATTAATTGGATAGAAGAGTAATGGTACCTGCAATTTAAATAAACATAACTTATAAATAAATAATAAACGAGTAAAAAAATTAGATTCTTATGCAGGAAAAGAGGTTTAAGAACTTTTTTAATATGGTATGTAGCTCTGAAAGTGTATCAAACAGAAAAAAATTACTAACAAATAACAACAAAATTTATTGTATTTCACTTTATCTTTTATCATTTTATTTAATACGTACAGTTTTTCATAAATGTAAAACTTTTGTCAAAATTGAAAGTTTAAAGAATCAGAATTTATCAGTATGAATAAAAGAACCACTATACCAAATAGATTCGATTCAAAAATTTATATTTCCTGAAATCAATGAGTCATACAAACTGGTAATCATCAGCAATGGCACATTTGTCAATTTCATGAAAACTATAAGTTTTATAAGGTGTGACTCATGAGCAATTCACATAACGAACAAACTATTGGAGTCAACTTGAATCGATAAGTGTAACACTCTCAACAAGTGAAAAATCATTACATTTAACGCCATATGATGGTTGTCCTAAACAAATCCAAATGTCAATCACAAAACTGTGTTTTCTTTAGCAACGCAGTCAATTGAAATTACAAAAAATGGTGCAATTTAAAAAAGAGAATGATGGAATTAATGTAATATCTTCCCAAATAACTGAGGTTCAAAATGATATAATTCTTACCCAAGGAAAATCAATTGCAACACTGAACTGTGTAGGAATCTAGGTGCATAATTAGTTAACTTTATATATTATATATAGAAACTTTGAAACATGAGGAAATGATTTCCATAAATTGAAGTGTGAGAATGCAGCAATATTCTAATAACATATTAAGGAGTTTCTGCAAGAGTAGATAAAGAAATTTTACTCGTAGTGGAAAGAGTTAAATAGCATACTTGAAACATGATCCTAACAGTTGTATAACCTTTGGATCTTTCAGTTTCACCATCCACCATAGGCTTGGTAGCTCTTTCCCTTGGGTTTTCATCAAAGTCATACTCTATTTAAAAGAGACACAACATATGAGCATCTTCAGATTATTTAAAAAAATATATTCATGTCATGTTCAATAATTTTTCTCTACTTGTTTAAAGAAAATATTACACATGCAAAAAATTGAAGTTGCGTACATTATCTAAACCGATTGAAATGCCGACTGTGTTTACTTCATAATTTATAAGATTAGATAGAAAGCATACCGGCACTTTCATTACTTTTGAATCAACTACTCTGAATTTAATAAGATTGTTCTGATTTGAAATCTGCACAAAGAAATTAAGAAAAAGATTTAGAATTCGATTCCATATATATATATATATATTCTCATAGACCATAGTAGAACCATTTAAATATAATAAACTTATTCAATTTACACTCGAGAAGAATCTAAATGAAAAATACACTTACTGCTTCAGCGGATTTCATATTCAACCTCACAAGATACTTCCAAATGTGTACCATTACCAGCCTCCCTAATAATCTTGTACCAGCATTTACTTAAGGAGCTAGGAATAGACAAACATTCCATTCTATACACAAACCAAAAGAACTAATAGCATAAAAAATTCAAATTTATTGGTAGGTTTACAATTCTGAGTTTCCTAAGAAGACAATCCAGAGGGTTATCGTCCTTTATTTTTGAAAAGAACACTCGCTTGTAATCTTACAGATAAAATTATCTTGCCCTTCATCAGCCTACACCATTATCCCATGTGTTAGATGCATACAATAGGTTGCAGATTCATGGACCACAGTTATGTACTATGAAATCTCATTCTTGAGGTAATAAATGTTCATCAAAAGAGAAGCTAAGGATGGAAAATAAACATGTTTAACCAACTGACATTTTGGGAAGAATAAGATTATAAACTGGACAAAGCACTAAGATATTGTTTTACTCAACTCAGTTGAAGCGCAACAAATAATAGACAGAACTGAGAAGTCTTAACAAGGGTATATTATGCGGTTCATTCTAATATTTTACCAACAAGAAGCAACCTGGTAACTGAAACTATACAACAGTAGCAATATGTCGTACAAAAGATAGATTGATATCAAGAGTAGTAAATGCATACATTTTCCCTGAAATATATTTCCCCAGTTATGTGCTCGATTCTGTTAAGGCGCGAGAAGTTGAACGAGTTCAACAATAATAGATATAGTTCTGCATTTTGATTCCTTACACACACACAATAGAGTCAGTACCTCTTCTGAAAAGGCCATTGAGCAAAATATTTGTCCCCTAAAAAATTACACTGCAAAACCTGTTTAACTCTTTAAGAGGTAGCATGCCTTAAAATGCATTATTACAATATCAAACCTAATAAAGCAAACACAACCAGAGAAATAATGCCTCCAAAAAATCTTACTGGCTCAATTTTTTTATTTAAATGTATAATCAAATTTTTGATGAGAAAAGGATATTATTTTGCCTATCCAAAATCGACATTTCCATATTCATCACTCTACAGTACACTATCATCCAAAATATCTAATGCTTTCACTCTTCATCCATGATCGCTTTTGTTCCATCATCGGGGTTGAGTCCTCATTTTCAAAATTCAAATGTTTTTACACCTCTCATCTGAGGTTGAAAAGACAACCTAGCATTTCCACTATTTGATATAGTGGTTGGTAATTATTTTGACCATAGAGCTTGTTTGGCTAGGCTTTTAATACCAGCTTCATGGTTTATTTAGGCAGTAAGGCAGTTAAAACTACAGCTTAAAAGTTAGTCAAACTTTGTTTATTTGATAGCAAACCAACTTTTAAACATCAAAAGAAAAATATAAGAGAAAGAAATCAGAAATTGAGCCTTAATAAATGCACCTATCAATCAATTCTTCGGCTGAGCACATAGGCTGGAGGTGGTGCGGCAATTTCCAGATGAGATGTTGCATTATAGGAACCCATAGACTGCAGGTACAACGAAAATCAAAATGTACGCAAAAACAATTTATACTAATAATCCATTGAGTGCATTCACCACAGCAGATCCATCATGAAGAAGCATAAACGTTAGAATAATATTTATCATGGAGCAGAAAGTAAGAAAGATGATATGAGCTACAGTTCCCCCATCTAATGTAATGTAAAAAAGATGCTATAAATTTTAATTGAGGAGGAAAGAGGAGAAAACTGAAGATTTCATTATAGTATAATCGACCTTGCTTTCACAATTTGACAAACAGTACGAGTACAAGGAGCCTTTCTTTTGATCTCGATCACTATTACACAAAGAAGAGTACCTATTCATCAAGATTCCTATAAACGATCAGAATGATTTAAGATTAGAAGCACAAATTTAGATAGGGAAACTGATCTTAGACATGCCTGGATTGTGTACCAGAAAGGACCAATGATTCCATATAATCTCTTTGGTGAAATATAAAAAAGATATAATATGCATAGGTATTGAAGGAGATATGTGGTCATTATGAAAAATAAAAAGTAAATGCATAGTTGGCTTTCAACCTTCTAAAACCTAGACTCTTTGTTGCAAGAGAGTGAAAATATTTACAAGAGCTCAGGCCTCATCTATCTAATGCTCACCACTTCAATGCAAGCATTTCCTCCCTGTTCAAAAGTAATCCATGACTAAGAATTTACACGATATTCTATTTAAGAAAGAACCTATTAGTGAATTTTTGATACAACAAATGTGTTCCCAAATCGCCTGGAAGCTCAGTAGTGATTTTCTCACAAGTGAAAAATGAGAGAAGTCGTAGGCAGCGAATATGAAAAATGAGATGTGAAATAGCGTGATTCCTCTTTCTGAGATAAAGCGTGTTTTTTCGTCCATGAATAGTAAAATTAGAAGTTGATTTTATATATAGTAGGGATATATAGTAGGGATAAAATGAAAATCTAATAGTAGGAAGTACTGAATTATTAATAAAATAGAAAAAAAGTGGTATTGTTCTGTCAGACTTATTGTTGTTGCAGTGTACAGTCTTGAAAAAAAATAAAGCAGAGTCACGTGAAGTTTTTCACTTCTCACAGAAATAAGTGGAACACAAAAATACTATATAATTGTATGAAATAAGAAAAAATATTTGTTTATTCATATTAATCTAGTTTATAAAAAAAAAAAAATTATTTATGTCTAGTTTAATATATGTGCAATATGATACGATATGAAAAGAAAGAATATTGTGTAGCAAAAATGTTTATCAGAATATAATTATTTGGAAAAAGTATAAATGAATACATGTAGTGGTGAGTACATGAGAGAAAATTTTGAAAGGGGAAAAATGATGTTTAATAACATAAAAAAAAATATATAGTAATTATACATAAAATACAGTATTTAGGGGAAAAATAACTTTGTATGTGGAACAGTAAAAACAAAATTGTATGTTGAAACGAAAGTGGATTTTTGTTAGTAAATAATTATTAATAACATAAAAGAAGGAGTTTTAAAATAAAAGTGTGTACCTTTATATGGTAACAAAAGTTCCTAAAAAAATTTGCAGTGAATTTTGATGTGAAGAATACTTACTGGCAGGCACGAATCCAGGATATTAGTTCAGCTAGAGCGAACTTTGACCTTTGACCGTTGACCAACCAACGATCATGAACGGAGAATGGTCCCACTAAAAAAATATTAGGCTGCGTTTGATAGCGATGATGTAATTTGGGTGGAAAGAAAATGAATTTCAGGAAATTGAATTTTTAGGAATTAGAAGTTTAATGTATTTGATTAGTTTAATTTTCTAGGTGGAAAAAGTGATAAATTTTTCAACTTTTGTTGTTTGATTAGTATTATTTTTCATAAAAATAAAGCAAAATTTAGCTATATTAGTAAAAAAAAAAAATGTATTTTTTCATACATTTGTACTTGACAATAATAATATTAATTTTTTGAAAATAAATAAATCAATTAACAACAACAAAAATGATCAAACGTGACTAAAATTGTTAAAGTTTATACCTAGAAAATAAATTATACTACCTAGCTGGGAAAACCAATTCCTTGATTTGGTGGAAAATAGGCGCGTGAAAAGAAAAAATGGAAAACGAATTGTCGGGAAAAATTGTGCAATCAAACATGACAAGAGGGGAAAAAAATGGGTGGAAAATCACATTTTTCATGGAATTTGGAGTGTATCAAACGCAGCCTTAAAATTTTTTCGAACAACATATAAATACTAAAAAATGTAATTGTTATTTAATACAAAAAGATAGACCAAAACTAACAAAAATAGTAAGAAAAATATATGATATAATCCTACTTTGTTGTAGTAAGCTCGGACAACTACATTCTCCGAGGTCTCATACTTTGAAAGCGCTGCAAAATTGACTCATTTTCAACTTGTTTAAAAATCTTGCGCTCCGTGTAAATTACCAAACTGTCATTCAACCAATCACAATTAATGATATATAATTCACAAATTTACAATTTCTAAGCTAAATAATTGAAAATCCTCAAAATACACAATCTGAAAATTGGAAATAAACAAAAAAATCTATTTGTGAACAACTAGAACATTTGTACTACACCAAATACTCACAAATATAAAGGGAAAATATTTGGGCTCACAAGTAACTAGTAGAAATTAAAACAAAATCAATTTTTCACAAAAAAAAAAAAATTAAAAAAAAAAATTAAATCTGAAAATTCGACCGGATCCAGCACGAGCGGCCGAACGGGCTGGCCGCTAGCTGGATCCGTCCATGCTTACTGGACAGGTCAACAAGACCAAATTAATGAATTGGATAGAAGAGAATGGTACCTGTGAAAGTGTATGAAACGGAAAGAAATTACTAACAAGTAACAATAAAACTCGAACATCATAAAACAAGAATTGAGCTCAATTAAAAATTACTTGTAAAGTACACAGAATCCACAATATAAATTAACAAAAGAAGCACAATCAAAATTCAATTTCTAAAATGCATTAACTTTTGAAAATCTATTGTCTTTGGTGACATGGACCTACTACTTGGCGTGGAATGGAAGAAACATACATGTCATTTTACTAATATACACTGGTTTCTTTTTAATTCGATTTTTAAGTCCAAGACATTCGATGTACAATAACATGCATATATACAAGCTATATTCACTGATATATATAAAAATTAACTGGCAAATTGAGAAGTTCTTTTCCTGCAACATAAATATATAGGAAGGTAAACAAAGAGAGACGACAGAAGTGGAAGGAATAAAATTAAAATGGAACCTTTAGCTTTTCAATATCATTGAAGCTACTGGAGGGTAAACCCTTCCATTTTATTTCTTTTTTCATCTTTGGAGATTATATCCATCGCCATGATTACATTTAATGCATCATACACCCTTCATCGAATGTGTTTCTCCTCTTATTGTTGCTACAACGTATACAAAAGTCCAGTCAAAAGTCTAAAGGTTCCACTTTTTCATTCCCATAGGAAAAAGATGAGAATATTATGAACACAATAAACATATTTTGGAGATGCGACATTATTGTTAGGATCTGCAAATTGAGCAACAAGTTCATTTACAACCTGGTGAGGCATTCATTTTTGTCAAATTTAGTTGTCACGATAACCAGCCGTTCAACAAATTTACAACTATGGAAAATATAAAGGTCATTCCATGGGACCTAACATTTTTATTTCTTCAATTGAGATATTAAGCTATTCAATCTACAGTTTTGGGTGCAACACTACTGTCATTTGACAATTGAGGAGAATTCCCAGATAATAAAACATGCATATAATTTCTAAATGATCAACATAATAACTCCCTTGTTCCATGGCAGTTCACATAAATAGAGATCAAAAGAACCAAGTTGTACATTCTACAATATGAAGCAATGTCTTCCATTAGAATAAAATGAGTAAATGACAATAAAATAGACCAAGTTGCACATTTTGATCAGTGATTTTTATCTTTCAGTCAAAAACCATCCACACTGTCACTTTCAATGAAACATCACATCCATTTTAGCATCAATTTAAAATCTTTAATGGTTTTTTATTTCAAGGATGGGACAAAATGGCATAAGAAGAATCAATAATAGAAAATATAGGAGCGTCGTACCTTATCGTAGGCAAGTAGAAGTAATACTTTTGGTGAGTCATCTGACCTCATCGTAGGGAATTTGTCCTTTGCTTTCCACTTTCTCAGAAACTATCCATAAGAGGGTAGGAAAGATAAATTATGGCAACTCATAATAAAAGAATATTCAACTACTAAAATAGTTATGATGACATTTTAAAGGTACATCCAAAATGCAGTAACACTCTCCTTGATTTTCAGAAAGTTAATACAACCTCCTCTGGAGCTCTAGAAACACCAATTTGTATTTTTTAATATAAACTAATTCAAATAATTAAATAAAAAAGAAAAAACAAACAAACAAAAAAGAATAATTCATCTTCTTCCCAACCCCATCCCCCCCCCCCCCCCCCCGCCACCATCATCGACCATCTGCCACAGCCACCACCACCACCACCAACTTCTGCCACCACAAAAGTTTGTAGACATTGAACATTGAAGAACATGAGCAGACATTGACAAATAAAAGAAATAATCACCTGAGACTTCATTTAACAAATTAAAGAAAAAAAAGTGTTAAATAACCAAAATGAAGATATTTCCAGAATCAGAGTACAAAATTAAAAAATTACCCAAAACCCTAGAATCAAAAATCAATACCAAAAATAATTAACCAATAAAATGAAATCAAACTGAAAGAAAGTTTTATATTATACCGGCTAGTTATTCCTTTGCTTCCTCCCACCAGCAGTCTCGATTATGAAATCCATGGAGAAAGTCCCCAGTTCTTCCGCCAGAAGTATTCTTCTCCTTGTCATAAATCAACTCTGGACATAAACCCCTTCCTCTTGGTGGTTCTCGACCGAACAAACAACGATTGTCGACGGAAACAGAGCATGGAAATCGAAACTCTAAAGCAGTTGAAAAAATATATTTTAACAAAAAAAAAATTATAACAAAATAAATAAAGAACAAAACCCTTACCGTCGACTGCAACAAAAATCAACCCCACACACGAACCACCTGCAATCACAACTACATTAGAATCGGGGGGAAAACTAAGGGAAAAGACACAAATATACACACAAAACGGAAAAAAAAAACCATAGATCTACACAGACAACAAAAGAGGGAAAAAATACCAAGCTTTAATGTCGCGATTTCACGATCGACGCAGCAAAACTTTGAGCAGAACACTGTTCAACCGCTGAAGATTCTCGAACACATAGAGAGAGAGAGAGAGAGAGAGAGAGATTGAAAATGAAAAGGAAAGATAAGACGGACGCGTATAAGAAAACGAAGAACCGGAGAAGGGAAAAACAAAAAAAAAAAATAAGGGAAAAACGCGTTTCCTGATTTCTTAAGTCGTGATTTTTCGTCCATGAACAGTAATGTTGGAAGTAAATTTTATATATAGTAGGGAAAAAAAATCGAAATTGATCGTTCTCAAAACAAAATCGAAAATCAAAAGTAAAAAAAGTAAAAATGATGGGATTTATTATTGTGGTGAATTTTTGTTAAATTTTTTAATTATGCACTTTAGAAATCTTGAATAAACTTCGATCTTTTTTCGGTTCGATTTCAATTCGATCGATTCAGTTGCCTTTTTTCCACCCTTTAATATTTGTTATTCAATTCCTAAAAATCTTTTTTTTTTTAATCTAAATAAAATAGAGACAGATTATTGTTGAATGTTAATACATCTCTGCAAATTAATAAGCATCTGTTTGGTAAACCATTTATAAATTTATATATAGATTATTTTATTGATAGAATGTGTGGGTTTAAAACGGATTTTGAAAAAAAAATGAAGTTTTCAATCAATAAAATAATTTACACATAAATAAAATAAAAAATCTTACTTTTTTAGCACAAATTTTCCAAAAAATTACAATTACAAACCGAATTATTTGAAATAATGGGTCTTAGACGGGGGCTTAATATGTTAGAAACTAAATACGCTAAACGTTTGTAGTTTAGAGACTAAATTCGCCAAACGTTTGTACGTAGCGTTAGGGACTTAATAGACCAAAACGTTTCTATTCTATGAATGTTATTTACGTACAAGCTTTTAATTGAGCTTAATACATCAAAACCTTTTGATAAAGAAAGGAATACCTTTTTGGCTATTTAAAAAATAGGGTCAAATAGTGTTTTTAACAGTTGAAATTAATAGAACCTGACTGTTAGAACCATTTTCGCAACATTTGGTGATTCTAAGGGTATCAATGTTAAAATTTAAACGGTGGAGACTATTATAACAAAAAATCCAAAGGTTATGATCATTTATGTTGTTTACCCAAATTGAAATCAAAAGACCCTCGACCTGTTCTTCTTGAGTTAATTGTTTGAATGACCACTGAATTAGGGGTATGTCTTGGATTGATCACTGAAATTTAAAGTGTCGAGATTTGATCATTAAACTTATGTAAATATCTTTGACTAACAACTGAACTTTAAAATGTCGAGTTTTGATTACTAAACTTTGGGTTAATTGTCCCAATAATCACTGAACTTATGTAAATGTCGAGTTTTGATCACTAAATAATCCAATATAGCCCTTATAAATTCAAAAGGAGTTCAAAGTCTAACATCATATTTTGTTGAACTTTTTTTTTTTTTTTTTCTTTTTGAGTGATCATTTTCTCAAATTTGGATTTTTAATAAATCAAATGGTTTTGTCCACAAATAAAAATATCAATCATGTGTTTCTTCGAAATTTGATCGCATATGATGAAGATTGAACTCCTTACTGATAGAACTTTCATGGTTTAAATAACTAAATGACATGACAGATAGACAGAATGTCCATCAATTTCAACCGACAAATCACGGCATACCAACTTGCTAAGTAAAATTTTTAAAAACGTATTCAATTAATCACTAAATTTTTAAAAATATTCTTTACTGTTGATTTGTTGTATACACTGATAATTTAAAAGTTTAGCAACTAATCGATGACCATTTTAAAGTTTTCTTTAAATTAGTATGATTGATCAGTTGAAGTTGATGTGACGTTACGTGTACATTCTATCTACCAATTCGTCAATTTTATTACGAAATTTAAATCAATGATTAACATATACCATTTTGATAAGTTTCTTGATCGAAATCGACATTTACATAGTTCAATAATTATTGAGACAATTAATCCGAAGTTTAGTGATCAAAACTCGATATTTTAAAGTTCATTGACTAATTAATGATGTAGACATAATTCAGTGGTTATTGAGAAAATTAAATAACAACTTCAGTCACTGATCAAATACGTTATGATCAAATCGTAAAGTTCGGTGATCAATCTAAGACGTTCCTAAGTTCATTGATCATTCAAACAATTAACTCGTTCTTCCATCTTCGATTTTTCAGTTCAGCGGCAAACTTCTTTTCTGCTCCGCCGCTCGTCGACATTTTCCGACGCCCGCATCGCTTCTCGGCTGTACGGCCATCGCCACCGGACACAGGACATCATTATTAATCAGAAAATCTTCGAAGGTTCAATTCTAATCCTTCATGAATTTTCTATTATGTGAAAACCGAGTTTGGGTTCTTTACCCATTTACTGTCAAGAACGTTTTTAATCTATCTGTAACACTTGGAGTTTTATATTCGTTTTCTTTTGCGGTTCACTTACATAGAAAGTCTAGTTCTTAATTTTTTCTTTTTCTTAAACGCTTTGGGATTTTAGTAAACGTATATAACCTTAAAGCATTCCAGTTGTAATCTTGCAGCACGGCAACTGTTTGATGAAATGTTTGCTTTTTGCCTATTTTGACTAGAACTATAAATCTTGGTGCTTGCAGTCGGGGGAGAAGAACAATGGACTGGGGTTTTGTTCATAGAATTTGGGACAAATGGGCATCCAACAGTATTGGTTCTTCAGGTGAGCAGGCTTTTAACACTATTGTTTTAATTATTCTTTTATAATTCCGAAAACTTTGTACACTGCAACACTGCAATGAGTTAGTAAGTAATTTCCAGGTCAACCATTGAAGGCTGCTCTGTTAATTAACTATGATCCAACCGGACCTGCTCGTCTAGTATCTACCATGTAAGAGAAGATACAGTTTTGCTGCCTCTTCCTTTGCAATCTCATTTTGTTTTTAATATGGGCTTCATGTGCATATTTCTTGGGGGTGGGGGGTGAAAGTGCTAATGCATTCTTTTTCGAAGGCTTCTGCAATCCCTATTATAGTAGGAAAAAAAGGAAGACAATGAAGACGCCATATAGATGCTTTTGGGACCTTTAAGTAGTTCATTATGATGATATATGATGAATAGTGTCAGAGTACGATGACCTGACTTCTGTTTTGTTCTATCATATTTTTCGTACAGTGAATTCTTCCTTCTCTGCATGTGATTTTTTCTCCATGTTCTAAGGTTTTCCACTTTCTTAATTTTTGTTGCTATTTTGGTTCATATCAAAACAAACTGGTGTCAGAGCGTGGCTGAGTTTGATCACAGTAATTGCAACAATGATATACAATATTCCGCTCTTGGATAGGAACACTAGAGTTTCGCTATAGTAGGTCAAGATGTGAGCATTGCTCGTGCAGATGGATTTAGATGATGCACTATTAGGGTTTGATAAGATGTCGTTGACCTTAGATAGTCGAAGAAAAACGACGTAAGGATCGAAAGGCCTTATCTCAAATTTATCTTTATCTTTTAAACCAAATTTTATGGGACGTATTGAAGTAGAAAACTGCCGCTGCATTGTGGTTAAAAATGGAGTAATTGTGCATGAAGAAAAGTCTAACTCTTTGGAAGACCACTTAATGACCTTTAAAGAAATCGTCTCTTACCTAGAGACTATGGAGGGTAAGTGTGATAAAGAGGATTTGGGATAGATTTTATTGTGTTTGTTGCCTTATTCATATGTTCATTTCATAGATACTATTTTATACAATCGCAACACTCTTACAATTGACGAAGTATACGATGCTTTGTTATCTAAGGAGAAGATGAAGCAGCTTGTGAATGGATAGGAGGTCTCGGTAGAGGGCCTTGATATTCGTGGGACGACACATTAGAGGAATTTGGTTAGTGATATGAAGGGTTGATAAAAAAAAAAAAAAAAGAGACAAAACATGTAATTACTGCAAGAGAAAGGGACATATCAAATTTTATTGCTACAAGTTTCAGAATAGAAAAAAAAAAAGATACTGCTAATCAGAAGGGAAAACAACAAGAACATTCAAAAAGTGCATATTTTTTGGCTATAAGTCCGGTGTTAAGGGTTATAAGCTATGGTGTCCTGAAATCAATAAAGTGATAATCAATAAATGCCGTGAGAGTTTGAATTCCCCGGAGGTGGGTGGAAAATGCTACTTTACCATCCATTCTTGTCACCTTTAGATAATTGAAATTTTGTGAGTTATTGATTTCGGGGTTGATGTGATGGGTAAAATCACAGATTGTTGACATGTGTGAGGGTGTAATCCATTTAGTCATTGTTTCGGTTCTTGTAGCAAGATTGGAGGTGGGGTACCACGAAAAGAAGTTGATTTTGAATCACTAGTTAGTCTAAAAAGCATCGTTGTTGGGTCAATGCCTAGGCGGTCAATGGTGACAGACTGTATGGTTAGGGACTTTAAAAGGGCATAAAACTCTGATCATTTCTCTTCCAAGCTATGGGTTAAAATTTAGCAGAGATATTGATTAAGAATGACTAACGAAGAAATGTATGGTTAGCTGTAGAACCAAAGTAGAAACCCAGTAACCTATCTACAGATAAAGGATTGCCTAGATGTACAAGTTGATCTGTGATTTCTTACAATGGGAGCTACTCCCAATTTCTAGGATCTCTTCCAGTGGGTGCAAGTACTTGAGTTTATTTTCCCTACTACTGTTTTTTTCTCTCGGGAGTGGGTTGTGGCAATGCTGAAGCTTTAAAGAAGAATAAAAGATTAGCTTATACTATTACCGATTTTTGAAGTTGCGTGTAGATCTTCCCTACAGCCTCATTTGAATTTTGTGATGTATCAGTACAATTTCACATTTTAAATTCGATATATAAAGGCACAGTTCAATTTTTATTGAAAGAGGTTGTGTGAAAAGCAAAAGCAGATTACGAGGCCTGCAACTCGTGATATGATATCTTCACACACCATTAAAAAAGACCAGATTAGGACAAGTTGACTTAAATGCAAATGGTGTTTTATTTATTTTTGTTTAGGATTGTTCTTTCCATGAAACTGAATAGTGAATAGTGTTCTGTGACTTGGAACCACTGCCTATTCAAAGCAGCAACCTCATTCTATACAAGTGCTTTCCGTAATTATATATTTATTGGCTTCTTCTTGCTGAGTTAAACAGTCTGCATGAGATTCCACTACTTGCATTTATGCTTTAATATAGTATTTTTGCTGACTGCTGGGAGCACCAGTTTTAAAGCTTCATCTCCTATCTTGTAGAGCTGAGCAAGAGGGCATGCAAGCTGATCCAATTGAACTAAGTCAGTTTGTTGGTTATGTTAAGAAAAGCAAACTTCAGACTGAGAGCTTCTTTATTGGATCAAACCAATGTGAGTTACAATAGTGTAATGAATATGTTGCCAGCTTTTCTTATCTAATTTATTGGCAGCAGTTTTCTCATATCTTTTTTTTCTACTTAAATTTATGCTTAGTAATGATTTTCACAGAAACTACAATTCTGTGTTGTTCCTTTTTTGCTGATTGGGGATTGTTTCTGTTAGTCAGTGAAGATATCACGACGAAAAATTTATGATGATTGCTTGTTTGGACCAATTTCTGAGTGTGAAAATCTGAGTGTTAGTTTTTGGCATTTTGTGGTATTGAGAGAAATGAATACTGAAATTACAATAAATACGGTACACAACCATTTATATACAAAACACAACTGAAGGAACTAAAGTGTATAATACGAACTGACAGCTTCCCAAGTAATAGCAACTTATTAAAGAGTCCCCCTTAAACTAATGGTAGGGGTCTGATATTAAGCTTGCTCATTATGTCTTCAAAATGAGTTTGTGCTCAATGGTTTATTCAAGACATCTGCCTTTTTCTCTTCAGTTGGAATATACTTGATATCAAGTTCCTGACTGAGTACCTTTTCTAGAATAAAAAGCACGTCTATCTCAATATGCTTAGTACCTGTGTTGAACACCGGATTAGAAGCTTAAGAACCAGCCCTGTTTATTATCACACCGTAAAACTGTTATTTGAGGCCGTTTCACTCCCAGATCACTTAACAGACTTTGAATCAAATCAAGTCCGTGGAAGCTTGGCTAAGGCCCCGTACTCTGTTTCAGTAGGATCTAGCAACCACCTCGTGTTTCTTAAAGCCACTGGACAAGATTGCTTCCAACATAAAAGCAATATCCACTTGTAGATCTCCTGTCATCCAAGCTACTAGCCCAGACTGCATCTGGAAAACCCTCAAGAAACCAGATCAATAGGAGTTTTAAAATACAAACCATAGTTCTCTGTAACTTTCATATATCTCAACACCCTCTTGCAAGCCTGCAGCATGCCTCATTTGGGGCATGGAGATATTGGCTCAACTTGTTCACCGCATATGACAAATCAGGCCTTACCATTGTAAGGTACTGAAGAGCATCCACTGTGCTTCTGTATAAAGTGGGATTAGAGAAAGAAGCACAATAGCAAGAGAATTTTGCACTACTGGGCATATGAGAAGAACAACTTTTTGCTCCTGCTTACCAACAAATCAGTAGCATATTTGGATTCTGTAAAATAAAGACCAGTAGGACGCCTAAAAGCTTCAATGCCCAAGAAATAGCTCAAAGGTCTCAGAATTTTGAACTCAAATTTGCTATCAAGATCAGTAATCACCTTGGAAATGAGAGTACTATCATTTCATGTAACAAGTATATCATCAACATATACTTACAAGAAAATAACTACACCATCTTTGGCTGTGCAAATTCTCATTGAGGATTGAAAACACCTATAGCCCTTATGGGAGAGACAATAGCCAATAAAAACACATTTAGAAGTATGAAAATTCAGTTTGTGTCTATTTTAGGGCTACAAGTGTAGAAAACATGCTCAACCAAAGACTAAGGAAATTGTAGTTGGGTTTATGGTGGCACAAGGCTTCAGCAGGGGCGATATAGTTAAACAGGTAAGGAATATAATTATGTTAAAAGCCTCCCACTAGAATTTGAGTGGCACACTAGATCGTGAAAGGAGTACGAGGTACAATTCTACGTATGTGTCCATGTTTTCTCTAGGCCCTCCCATTTTATTGATTCGTGTGGGGACAAGGGTGTCTAAAATGGACCCCAAGTTTTTCTGTGTAAGGCCTAAACAGTACTCCCCTGCCCAGTCAGATTGCGAACATTTCAATTTTGTCCGAATTTTCCTCTCGTTAAGGGACTGAAATTGCACAAATATAGGATAGCTTACCGGGGGGGGGGGGGTAAAATCATCAATAAAATGAGCTTAGTATTCATAATCTTCCATGGACAATATAGGGGCAGGCGGCTACCAAACATCTGTCTGAACAATTTCAAGGGTCAAGTAGTTTTATGCAAACAAGGGTAAAAATTGGTCTTATTTGCAAGTGAACTCGAGACATTTACACTTTTATGTATGGACTTGAAAATTGGAGGATGAAGGTGACCTAGCGTTCTATGCAAAACATTAGCATTGTTGGCTTTATTAAAATCAGAACTTACAGCCAAAGAAGTGACACTCTCTTGAGATTTAGAAGGACCATTCTTCCATTTAGAACTCAATGGAGTTTTTTTTTTTTTTTTTTTTTTTTTTCTCTCTTAAAAATGAAAATTGCTTATTAGTCTGATAGAAAGGCATGGCAATGTCAGAGAACTGTTTGTAGTTTGCTGAAAATACTCAATCTGTTGTAAAACGCTCGTTCTTCATGAAGAATATAAAGTTTGTTGGGTTAAATTTTGTTTCAGATCTTGTCACCTCAATTCACGAGAGTTGGTTTGCTGCAAGGTGCATGAACACATCAAAACCTGCTGGTGAAGGTGTTATTGTGATGCAGACGGCAGCATTCCTCTTGGTTGGACTGTAAGTATCCAAAAGTTGAGATACGAAAATTCTGGAAAATAATCAACTTTGGACTCTCTCCAGTGATATGCTAGTTCTTATTATTTTCTTGCATATAATGGGATTTTACAGATATGAGGGCTCTATTGGATCAGCATCTCGTGCAATGGTAACCGTCGATCAATTTGCATGGCAACTAGGTCGAAGAAACCTTTAATGTCATTGCATCAAAGTAATTTAAACAAATAATTACGCTTGAAAGAAGGATAGTTCAACTACATCAGGGATGGAAGGCCAACACTAATTTCGAAAGAAGCATAGTTGTTGTCAATGTAAATAACCAGCTTCAAAAAAATGCATAGTGATATTATTATCTCTAATGGAGTAATTCTGTAGAAAGACCACTGCGGGCCATTGACAACTTCATACTTTGATCCAAATATTGACCGATTGACGGAAGAAATTGCATTCATCGAAATATTTATATTGATTTTCTTGATCTTAAAGTTTTTGTCTTACGGGACAGTTCATCTTACCAATAAATTTGATAAATAATCATAGTCCTTGAGTTAACCAATTCTTTCTTTCTTTCTTTTTTAACGTACATGACATATATCTTAAGGAAAATTGCATATTTACTCCCCAAAACCGCTTACTAATTATTCTCAATTGTTAAAATCGCATTTAAAAGAAAATAAGAGTTATCAATTTCTCTTTTCAACTACCCCAAAGCACTGATATCGATCTGCTCTTATGTGAAGCAATTTTTTTTTTCTTTCTCTACCTGCCTCTTTCTGCAAAGATCTCGCCAAAAAATCTCTTCCAAGCAGCTGGTCAATACATGATTTATATTCTATCACCAAAAACTAAGGCTCCGTTCTCTTTGACGTTTTTCAATCGTTTTCCGTTTTCTGTATTCAAAAACGCGGAAAACGCGTTTTGTTATGGTGTTTTTGAATTTTTTTTTCAGAAAACATTTTCCAATTTTGGAAAGAAATTGGAAAACGTGGATATCTCGTTTTCCACGTTTTCCTTGTAACATTTGGAGAAAGTGAAAATGCGGTATCTCTGCGTTTTCCACATTAAAAAAAAAAAAGTTAAAACATAACAAAAGTTGGAGCCTTTCAGTCCAGAAACCAACCCAGCTTCCATCTCCCTCAAGCTCGCGTTCTCTCCGCCCGCAGCCACCTCCCGCGTCCACTGCCGTCGCCCGCCACCATCGGCAACGGTAAGCATATTGTTGTCCTAATTTGTTTCTTTAATGGATAGAGGAAGAATCTTGCTTGAGCCAACAAAGAAAGGGAAAAAATGTTCATCACACCTCACCCCATTATCACTATCACACATAACGGATTCAGAACCATGTTTATCATATTTCTCTGTAGGAGTCCAATTATATCTAATTTTGAACAATTTTTCTCAGCTGGAAGAAGCCCTATTTCGGGCTACTGTTTCCGGTTTTTTTTTTTTTCTTCCGATTTTGAATAATTTTCTCAATGTAGATATATGAAAAAAATAATTATCATAACATTATTTTATGACCAATGCTAATCCCGAATGCACAGTATGCACAATTTTGATCATTACATATATGTTTAAGAAGAGTAAATAATTTCTCCTAAGCTTGCTAGCAGCTCTAGATAACCGAAACAGATTTTGGTAATAGGGGGTTAATTATAACCATGTTGCCAACTTATCTCAATTTTTATATGAGGAAATTACAGCAAGAACGGTTATTAAAGATTCAAATTCAATAATAAGAATAAATACATATTTATTCATATTTCAGGTTGTAAATACATTTAAAAAATAAATTATTACATTTTTATATTTTGAAATTGATAGCGTCAATTTCGTAACCGATAGAGGAAAAAAAATTTAAAAGGGGAAACACGATCACAATCCCCCAAAATATATGCACACAATAACATAATCTACCAGAAAAGAAAAGTTACGACTCCATCACCAAAAATCTCTAACCTCTGTTAAGCACTCGAACCAAGAAAACAATACTTGCCGCAACTTCCAATACCCAAACCCAACTTCCCTACTCCGATCAAATTCGAAACAGAAAACAACCCGTTCACAATGACGAAGTCCATGAAATTTGACTGGAAATCACCATCGAAGCAAGGCAGGGAGAAGGAATCAGTAGTAATAAAAGAAAAGGAGATAACGACAATAAACATGGCAATTTGAATATGCCAACAACTCCTGAAACTCATCAATCGGCTGATATTTTTTTTTTTTTTGGTTGGTAGGACACAATTTCGGAAAATTTGTCACCTGAATAAGGAACTTTGACCTAGCAATCATTATTGGGTGACGATGATGACAACGGGATTGAGATATATTAACTTGAAAGTGACTCATTGGTGTTCTTCAAAATGTTGTAAGATTTTGTGACCTAAGTTGTTATTGAAATAAATGTGACCTAAGTTTTTATATGTGATCTCACAAAGCAAACTAGCTTCTGTCTGTCAATGAATTATTGCCCACTTAGTTCCTGTAACATCCAGTGAGTTTGATTGATTTTTGAGATGCAAGGACATGAATGTGACCAGTACAACTTACATATGTAACCTAATTTATTAGCAATGACCTCACAGTTTAAGTTAGTTAATGTTTGCTGATTGCCAATGGATTATTGCCCTCTTAGTTCCTGCTGCATCCAGTGAGTTTGATTGTTTTTTTTAGATGCAATGACATGAATGTGACCTAGTGCAATTTATATCTGTAACATAATTTATTAGCTATGACCTCACAACTTAAATTAGTTAATCCAGTGAGTTTGATTAATTTTTGAGATACAGTGACATGAATGTGACCTAGTGCAATTTATATATGTGACCTAATTTATTAGCTGTGACCTCACGAAGCCAATTGATTATTGCCCACTTAGTTCTTGCTGCATCCAGTGGATTTGATTGGTTTTTGAGATGCAATGACATGAATGTGACCTAGTGCAATTTATATACGTGACCTAGTTTATTAGCTATGACCTCACAGCTTAAATTAGTTAATGTTTTCTAATTGCTAATGAATTATTGCCCACTTAGTTCTTGATGCATACAGTGAGTTTGATTGATTTTTGAGACGCAGTAACATGAATGTGACCTATTGCAATTTATATATGTGACCTAATTTATTAGTTGTGACCTTACACCTTAAATTAGTTAAAATCTACTACTGGGTTCTTGCACATCTTGTTTTTATTGCGATTAGTGTAACCTAAACAATATTCGTCTCTGAGTTCCTATTATTCCGGCGTCAGGGATCTTTTTTACACTCTTAGAATGGTAGTTGCCAAAATTAAAACTAGCTGCCATCAAAATAGCGTAACTGGAAACCCACAGATTAATATGGAAACGTATGAATAACTGAAGCCGTGATTTCTGGACGTTACTACGTTTTCTGTTACCATATATATATATATATATATATATATATATATATATATATATATATATATATATATATATATATACCTGATAAATGAAGAAGTTGAATTTATTCTCCAAATTTGAAATTGGTATCTATAAGTACCTGATATGTGTATTGTTCCCTTTTTATATTCTTAGTATTTATAAGTTAAAATGGATATTGGTTTGGATTTTTTGAAATGTAGTTGACCTTACTACTTTTATATAGTTACAAAAGTATAAATATATTACAGAAAATTGATGAGAATATGTATAAACTGAGGTCCCAAAGTCCTCCTGAGTTCGATATATATTGTATGTTTAATCAATTAATGGATGTTCCCAAACTAGCACATGTAGTGTATTTTCATGGTTGGAAGGTCATGTGTATTTGTTTTCAATTGTAATTATGTTATAATTATGAACTTAGCTTCTAGATGAATCTGTAATAACTCTTTAGAAACAAAAATAATACAACTTCCTTCCTTGTATCTGTTAATTAATTATTGGCATAGTGGGAACGATGTTTTAAGCTTATTGCTTGTTAATTAATTATTTCTGGACACTTTTTTGCTATATTCTCTTTAATATTTGTCATAATTTTTTGGGACCCCACTATTGCGTTAAGTGGGTTTTCTTGATCATTTGGTCTCTGATTTATCAATTTTATCATGTTCGTTTGTGTAATCTTGCTTAATAATCAACATGTCTAATATTTAGCCACTTGAAGTAACCAATCAAGGATGTACATTTCAATCTTACTCCTTTGCTACAAACAAAATGAGGGCCTTCGACTAAAATATATAGAATAAATTGTTTGTATGTACTTGTAAGTTTTTTGTTTGTGGGAGCACACTTGATGATAATGTTACTCTTGTTTTGAAGTGAATTGACTCTGTGAATCCATGTGTTATATTTCTCTCTTTGATAAATATTTGATTGTGTTAAGAAAGTGTTTGATAAGATTATGAGATGCAGATTGCTATTACGAAATTATTGACTAGACTTGATTATGACAATGTTGGATACATGGCCATAAGCGATGTTGGCCATGTGTGTAATACACTTCATCTTGTGAACCCATTTAAGTTTTGAAGTATTTCACTCTGAGTTAATCTATTAATTTTAACCAGATACTCTTTTTATTACTTTAATCCCATATCATGATAATCTTTTTAATTTGAAACAAAATTTTATTGAAGTATAACTCGTGAGAATCAAGTTCTTTTTAGTCGGGGGATAAATGATACAAAAGTCCGTACAAGCAGTAAACACTGTTGAATTGGCTTATTCCCATATTTTGTTATTATATTTAGGGGGTAATATTAAACCATACTTTGGTTATTTAATACAATTTGAATATTCCTCTAAATATATCAATCCTCTTTTACACTAGTAAACTAGTAATACCATGGTTCAAAGGTTCTTGTTAAGGGGATTAGCGCATATTATCAAGTTTTAACTATTTGTGAAACAATGAATACTAGTATGAATCAATATAAAGTTTCAACTGAAGTTAAACCTTCTTTATAAACAATATGGGCGGTCAACGAAATGCTAGGAAAACCACTATGACGTGGACTAATAAAAAAGAGACTGCCTTCATCCAAATATGCTACGATTATGTGAAAGTTGGTAAATTACAGTGTTCAACATTTAAGAAAGAGTGTTGGGGGAAGATTAGTGAAGATTTGAAACGCGTCATAAATGAGGACTGTGACATTGCTCAATTAAAGGGTAAATGGAACCGTCTGCGCAGCCTTCATCGGTCATTTTCTAAACTTATTAAGCATACAGGAGTCACATGGGATTCAGATACATGCACAATATGTGCTCCTGAAGAAGTTTGGCAAGCATTTTTTGCGGTAAATTTTCCTTCGCATCATATAATTTTTTATCATTTACCTTTATTGTTTATCAATTTACATTACTTCTTTTTTAATATGTACATATTATTTCATGTTACTTCTTCTTAATATGTACATATTATTTCATGTATCTGTGTTTTTTAATGCAGAAAAATGCAAAGATTTACAAGAAATTCAAGAAAGATGGATGCCCACATTATGAGATGCTTGGAGAACTCTTTGGTGGAACCACGGCGACTAGAGGGTTAGGCACCCCCTCAACTCAGCTTCCACCCTCTTCAGATGATGAACGACAGATGGAGGACGATTTTCTAAAAAAGGGCGTTCATGTACAGGTACATAATGTCGATGAATCGGAGATTGAAAAGCCTCCCCGTCGTCGTAAAACACCTAAGATCACTAAATCAGAGAAGATAGATGAGACCCTGTCGCGTTGGGAGTCCACTATGAATAAAAGAGACAATGAAAGTGAACTTCGACAAACTTACTTGAAGGAGAAGATTGCAAAAATGCAAGGGAAATTATCTCTCGGTACCAGTGGGAGTGAAGCAACTAGACAAGACCCTTTTACGCAAGTGAAGTGCATGGCCATATTAAACAATATGGAAGCATTGACTGATGAGATATTCGCTAATGCTATGAAGGCACTCAGAGATCCAGAATTTAGGGTGCAATTTGTGTTGATGCCTGAGAGTAGGAGGATGAATGTGTTGAAATTCCTTTAAGTGATTTCCTATCGTGTAGCTTTATTTGACCATGTTGCTTTATTTGTACTTGTTCTATGGATGATGTTTGTTTGATGTTGTATTGTACTATGGATTGCATAATTGTGTTGATGTTCTGTATTATCAGTACGTTGAGACTAGATGTGGATTGGCAAGGTTTCTATGTATGAACTTGTTGTATTATACTATGGATTGCATAATTGTGTTGATGTTCTGTATTATAAGTACGTTGTGACTAGATGTGGATTTGGCAAGGTTTCTATATATGAACTTGTTGTGTTGTGGTCTTTGCGACATGTAGTGGAGATATTAACAACGTTGCAATTTTACACGTTGGACTAAATCTTAGTGATATGCATTTGTGCAGGAAATGTCTTCTTCAGGTCAAATTTCACCCGATGAATCAAGTGACGAAGATCTGTTCCTCATAGATGACGAACTTGATGCATCCGTAGATATGATTGGATTGCAGATTGTACAATCTGCATATGAAGGGATTTGTAGGACGCCATGAAGAACTTCATTGCTTACTAGAAGGATGTATATAAATGAGGTATTAAATGGACATCCAGATGTGTGTCATGATAATTTTCGCATGCAGAAACATGTATTTGAGAACTTTTGTAGCACCTTGAAAGAAAAAGGTTTATTGAGAGATGGAAAAAAAGTTAGCGTCGAGGAAGGGGTCGTAATGTTTTTGATGATCGTTCGGCACAGTACACGTATAGAATTATAGGTGACAGATTCCAACATGGAAATCACACAATACACAAATGGTTTAAGAATGTCCTACGTGCTGTTCGTGAGTTAGGCATTGAGCTAATACCCCCAATGAACCGAGGTGTTGTACATGAGCGTATCTTGCAGAGATACCCGTACTTCAAGGATTGTATTGGTGCAATTGATGGAACACATGTGGCAGCTTGGGCGCCAAATTCAAGACAAACATCTTTTCGAGGACGAAAAACAACTGTAACACAAAATGTAATGGTAGTCTGTGATTTTGATATGAAGGTCACATATGAGCATGCTGGATGGGAAGGGTAGGCCAATGATTCTCGGGTATTCATTGACGCTGTTACTATCGGCGCAAACGGATTTCCAATGCCATGTGGAGGTATATTGCATTACTTTTTTTAATTTTCGAGTAAAACTCCTTTGACACATATGTTTAGACTATGTTATTTTATGCGCAGATGAATTTTACTTGGTTGATGCTGGATATCCAAACATACCCGGTTTTCTTGCCCCTTATCGAGGACGTCGATATCATCTACGTGATTACGTAGGAGGAGGACGACTGCGTGGAAAAGAAAAGTTGTTCAATTACAGACATTCCTCATGCCGCAATGTGATCGAGCGATGCATTGGAATTATAAAGGCCAGATTTCCTATTTTGAAGTTTATCAGTAATTTTCCTCTTACTAGGCAAAGACACATACCTGCTGCGTGCTGCACAATACATAACTTCATTATCAAAGAGCACGCATTGGATAAGTTGTTTACAAAATATTCTCAAGAAAATATGATATTTGATGAAGAACCTGAATCATCTGATGCACGTGAATCCATTCAATTTGATTCCAACGAGACGGCTCAGATAGTACAAGTGCGAGAACAAATTGCTACCAAATGTGGAACGATTACTCTAGAAGGGCAACATGAATTTTTAACTTTTTGACAGCAACAAATTGTGTGATTGAGGCTAATCTATTTATTTTTGTTGTTCCAAACTCAAATATGGCAGCTCTATTTCAGTTATATTGTATTTATCATATATGTATGAATGTTCAATGCATATATATATTCAACAGAAATATAATTACAACTACACAAAGTGTGTGTTTGATATTATTTAAAAATATTTTTTTTAAAATTAATAGTAATTTTTAGGAGAATTGATGATTCATATTTGGTTGAAAAGTCAAATATTGTAGAATTCACTTTTAATGAGAATCAAACAAGGAAAAAATAGTTTTCTGCAAAAAAATTCAAACAGAACGTGTTTTCCAACTTTTCATTTTCGAAAACAGTTTTCAGAAGTAACAAACCAAACGCGTTTTCAGCAATTTTGAAAACATTCACAGAAAACGGAAAATGAAAAACATTTTCGAAAATAAAAACAGAAAACGGAAATATAAAGAGAACGGGCCTAAACATTGTCAAGAAATGTTAGAATTTTTGTGGTTTTCAATTTTTCTTTCTCCACTTTGGCTATTCGTTAACGGGTGGCAAGACTCAAGTTGAATAAGAGTAGTAGGGGTCGAGTAAAATTATTTGTTGAAATCATTTAAGATTGATTAGTATGTTTTAACTTGGAAGTCTGCCTCTAGGGAAGCTGACTGTATCTATTTGGGTTATCTGTGTTTGTTAATGTTTTTAATAACTTTTATAATATTTTGGGTGGACATCCGGACATGACCTAAAAAAAAATTCTCTCTTTGAAAAATTTGTTTAAAAACATATTTTTATTTAACACAATTTTTCAGATCATTTTTTATTCACACATTTTCTCTTCTCACTTTTCAACTACATATCTTTTCTTGAAAACATTAAAAAAAAAAAAAAAAAAAAAAAAAAAAAAAAAAAAAAAATTTAGACACAAATTTTTTAACAAGACTGGTCGAGATGATTGGGTCAAAAACTTCGGTCATCAATCCAATTTGAAAACGAATTAAATAGTTTTATATCATCAATTTGTTAATGGATGACTATATTGTCACAACAAAACTTATTTTCTATATCACAATTTTAGTATTTTCTTATTTACAAAAATAAACATTAATAAAATTACAAAGATAACCTTTTAATTTTATATCAACAATTTTTATCTACACCATATTAATCTCTCCAATAATCATCTTCCTTCCCTATCAAAAGAAAAATTCCAAAAAAAAATGAAGATTCTTACGGGCGTTAAATTCTCTCTCTTGAGCCAGACATTGAACCCCTGATATACCTTTTAATTTTTATTTTCTCAATGTAAGACCAACAACATCACTATCCAAAGAATCATACCAGTTTCCAATTTCAACACATCAGAAATTTTTGTACGAATTCTGTTGGAAAATATATTGGTGGCAATTGATTTTCACTTGTGTGAATGTGAAATTAATCCCACATTGATTGAAAGTTGGGATTTGAAAAGGAGCCTTAAAAGGGATTACAATCCACATTGGTTGAAAATGGAAAAGTGGGAATAAGTGGAAGCTATAAATAATAGTTCCATCCCACATTGAAAAATGGAAAAATGTGGAAATATTGGGAATGCTTAAATGTTATCCCACATAGGATAAAAATGAGTTTGTGGATCAATTTATATATGGTTAACAATTTGTAAGGTGTAACCATTTGTTGCATAGAGAATCCTCCATGGCCTACGCGCCCGCGGGGGGGGGGGGTGCAAATCTTGGACCGACTTGGCCTTCGAGCCTTGAACTTGTGTGCGGGCGCGACCTGCGTACACGAATGTCGGACCGAACGAGTTAAAAATTGGCCACAAAGTGCAAGCCACGTTTTGGAATTTTCTTTTTACAGTTTCCATTCAAAAATAACCTGAAAATTTATTTTGCAACTCCAAAACGTCTGAATTCAAATGGAGTGTAAAGACAAGGTTTGTAACTCCAAAAAACGTCTGAATTCAAATGGAGGAATTATGACAGCATTAAGAGGCAAAGGCTCCTCCTTGCCTACATATATTGAGTCAATTCCTCAAATTCAAGGATACCAAAAACTCGAAAATATCTCTGCATTTTCTGTCCAGCTTCCTGCCTTCCTTCTTCCAGTCTTGGTGATTCTGTTCAAGCACATTTTCCGTTCGACTGCCCACCTGCAGTTCCAGCCGCTGTATCCTGGGAAGCAAGCGTACTTCGGTGAGAGGGCGAATATTGCTTTAAAGACACTGTGTTGAACACAGGCCCCGGCTCCAGCCTTCATTTTATTTCCTGCTCCACCACCTTTTGTTTATTGCTTATTGTAAATTTTATTTTACTTAGTAAACTGCTTTACTTACCATCTGCAAATTATTTGTTTTACTTAGTGAACTGTTTAACAAGTTTTTCTTACAAACTTAAAGCAATATTTTTTTTGTTAAACAGTTTACAAAAACGTTTTCAAAAGCAGATTTCTTAAGGCCAATTGATTTATATCGTTTGATACTAATATTCTGATTGTGTTTCAGAAATGGAAAATACACCTACCAATAATGTTGTGGCATCCGGAAATGAAGCAGTTCCTCCAATGGCTATGCCAACTTCTGAGGTGGCTCAAGTAGCAGCTCCCGTAACACAGGATGTGGTTAATGTGCCAAGTCTAGCTGCTGGCCCAAGTGGAACTAAGACTGTGGCTCACATGCCAAGTCTGGCTACTGGTCCAACTGTGACAGTCCCGGTTAACCATGGGGAAAAGCCTGAGAAATTCAATGGGCTGAATTTCAAAAGGTGGCAGCAAAAGATGTTATTCTACCTGACCACCTTGAATCTTGTGAGGTTCTTGACTGAAAATGCTCCAGTGCTCCAAGAGGGTGAAGGAGACATTCAAGCAGTTAGTGCAGTTGATGCTTGGAAGCACTCGGATTTCCTGTGCCGGAATTATGTGATGAACGGTTTGGCTGATTCACTATATAATGTATATTGCACAATAAAAACGGCTAAGGAATTATGGGAGTCTTTCGACAAAAAGTATAAAACCGAGGATGCCGGAGCCAAGAAGTTTCTTGTTGGTCGCTTTTTGGAATAAAAATGGTGGACTCCAAACCTGTCATCAGTCAAGTACAAGAACTTCAAGTGATATTGCATGAAATTCATTCCGAGGGAATGGTTGAGAGCGAGTCCTTCCAAGTGGCTTGTATAATTGAAAAACTACCACCTGCATGGAAGGATTTTAAAAACTACCTAAAGCATAAGCGAAAGGAAATGAATGTTGAGGAACTAATTGTTAGACTTCGAATAGAAGAAGACAACAAAAGTTCTGAAAGAGGGATCAATCCGGTTGTGGCTAAAGCAAATGTTGTGGAGCATGGGCAAAGCTCCAAACCTAACAAAACCAAGTCTGGGCCATCTAGTAGCAAAGGGCTCAAGTTGGGGCCCAAGGGCGGAATTTCTAAAAAGAAGTTTCAAGGAAAATGCTTCAATTGTGACAAAATTGGTCACAAGTCTACGAAGTGCCATTTTCCGAAGAAGAAGAAAGAAGCAAACATGGTTGAAGATGCATCTGACATCAACCTTGCAGCTGTCATTTCTGAAGTGAACCTGGTGGGTTCAAATCCGAGAGAATGGTGGATAAACACCGGTGCCACCCGACATGTTTGCTCCGACAAGGAGTTGTTTAGTGGTTTTGAAGCAGCGGATGGGGAGAAGCTGTACATGGGAAATTCAGCGACTTCTGAAATCAAGGGCCATGGAAAGGTGGTTCTAAAGATGACGTCTGGGAAAGAGTTGACTCTAAACAACGTGCTCTATGTGCCGGAGATTCGCAAGAATTTGGTATCCGGCTCGCTGTTGAACAAACATGGCTTCCGCATGGTGTTTGAGTCAGACAAGGTTATTTTGTCTAAGTCTGGAATGTTTGTAGGAAAGGGCTATGTTAGTGATGGGATTTTTAAGCTTAATGTAATGGCTATTAAGCCAAAAATTAATAAAATGAATAACTCTTCCGTTTACTTGCTTGAGTCTTCCAATTTGTGGCATGGTAGACTAGGACATGTTAATTACGACACTTTGCGTAGACTAATTAACTTGAATTGCATACCTACATTCCAAATTGATAATAAACATAAGTGTGAAACTTGTGTTGAGGCAAAATTGACAAGGTCATCATTTCAATCCGTTGAAAGAAAAACTAAACCGCTTGATTTAATTCACACCGATCTATGTGATTTAAAATCTGTACAAACAAGGGGAGGCAACAAATATTTTATTACTTTTATTGGCAATAGCACAAAATATTGTTTTGTGTATTTGCTTAAAAGTAAAGATGAAGCGATAGAGAAATTTGTTCTCTATAAAAATGAAATTGAAAATCAACTCAACAAGAAGATCAAAGTGTTGAGAAGTGATAGAGGTGGTGAATATGAATCACCATTTGCTGAATTCTGTGCACAACATGGAATTAAACATGAAACAACAGCACCTTATTCACCTCAACAAAATAGTGTTGCTGAACGAAAAAATAGAACATTGAAAGAAATGATGAATGCAATGTTGTTGAGTTCTGGGCTACCTCAAAACATGTGGGGAGAAGCTGTGTTATCCGCTAATTACCTTTTAAATAAGGTGCCCCGAAAGAAAGAAGATAAGAGCCCCTACGAGTTATTGAAAGGAAGAAAGCATTCCTACAAATATTTACGAGTGTGGGGGTGTCTTGCCAAAGTGGCTGTACCTGCACCAAAAAAACTGTTGATTGCATATTTATCGGATATGCACATAACAGTAGTGCCTATCGGTTTCTTGTGTTTGATTCTAAAATTTCTGATATACACAAAAACACGATAATGGAATCGAGAAATGCGTCATTCTTTGAACATGTATTTCCATATAAGTCCAATGAAGAAGCTGAAGCAAGCTCTTCTAAACGGACATATGAGACTATGATTGAGAATAGTCAAGACCAAGAAGTTGAGGTTGAACCAAGACGTAGCAAACGAGAAAGGATAGAAAAGTCTTATGGTCCTGATTTTCTGACATATATGCTAGAAACTGAACCTCAAAGCTTCAAAGAAGCAGTAAACTCTTCTGAAGGACCTCAATGGAAAGAGGCAATTAAAAGTGAAATAGATTTCATTTTGCAAAACCATACATGGGAGCTGGTTGATCTTTCCCCGGGAAGCAAACCACTAGGCTACAAATGGATTTTCCAAAGGAAAATGAAAGCAGATGGAACTATTGATAAGTATAAGGCAAGACTTGTAATTAAAGGTTATAGGCAACGAGAAGGCCTTAACTACTTTGACACTTATTCTCCGGTAACGAGAATAACTTCCATTCGATTGATATTAGAGATTGCATCTTTGTATAATCTCGAAGTACATCAAATGGATGTCAAAACTGCTTTTCTAAATGGAGATTTAGAAGAAGAAATTTACATGGAACAACCCGAGGGGTTTTCTGCACCAGGACAAGAAAACAAGGTGTGTAAATTGGTAAAGTCATTATACGGCTTGAAACAAGCACCAAAACAATGGCATGAAAAATTTGACAAAGCAATGATGGAAAGTGGATTTAAAATCAATGAATATGACAAATGCGTTTACATCAAAGACACAAAAAATGGTTATGTCATTTTATGCCTTTATGTTGACGACATGCTCATCGTTGGCAGCAACGATAAGATGATTAAATCTACTAAAAATATGTTGAATTCAAGATTCGACATGAAGGATATGGGTTTAGCTGATGTGATTCTTGGAGTTAAAATTTCAAGAACATCAGATGGACTTGTTCTAAGTCAGTCACATTATGTGGACAAGATTTTGGAAAAATTCAATAATGATGATACTGGCGTAGCAAGAACACCAATAGATACAAGTCAACATCTATCGAAAAATAGAGGCGATGGTATTTTTCAAGTAGAGTACTCTAGAATAATCGGAAGTCTTATGTACCTAATGAGTTGTACAAGACCAGATATAGCTTACGCAGTTAGCAAGCTGAGTAGATATACTAGTAATCCAGGGTCTGACCACTGGAAAGGAATAGTAAGAGTACTAAGATACTTGAGATATACTCGTGATTTTGGACTGCACTATACCAGATATCCTGCAGTTATTGAAGGATATATTGATGCTAATTGGATATCTGATATTAAAGACTCAAAGTCTACAAGTGGATTCGTGTTCACACTAGGAGGTGCAGCTATATCATGGAAATCTTCTAAACAAACAGTTATTGCGAGATCTACCATGGAATCTGAGTTTATAGCTCTAGATAAATGTGGTGAAGAGGCTGAATGGCTACGCAATTTCTTAGAGGATATTCCAAGATGGTCAAAACCTGTGCCAGCAATTTGCATACATTGTGATAGTCAATATGCGATTGGAAGGGCACAAAGCAACATGTACAATGGTAAGTCTAGACACATACATCGTAGACATAATACCATAAGACAGTTACTCTCAACTGGAGTTATCTCGATTGACTATGTAAAGTCAAAAGATAACATTGCGGATCCGCTAACCAAAGGGTTAAATAGAGAGTTAGTTGCAAATTCATCGAGAGGAATGGGACTTAAGCCTCTAAAAGAATAAGTTATTGTAATGGAAACTCAACCTAGCTGACTGGAGATCCCAAGATCTAGGTTCAATGAGAAAACCTAATTACAAATACTTAATAGGATCACTATGGGGGTTATCTCCTGTCCATTCCTGTAATAATAGTGATGCCCGTGGGGGGAGGATAAGCAATAAGCTTTTAATGATTCTTATGCATCGAAAATCCGAGCGGAGTAATGCGAGTTACTCTTGATTAAGAAATCACCTATGTGAGAGAGAAGTGGGGCCGCTTCGAAGGGAATTATGAGGCTAATTCTTAACAACTCTCACTGAACCAGGCATATGTTCATGGCCACAAAAGAACATACCCATGAGAACTAAAATGTGTTAGGAAGAATCCTGTGTGAAGTACATCATCGTTTACACAGAAGGCAGAACAGTTCAAAGACATCGCGTCTACTGATCATCTAGTAAAGTAAATGTATTTTCACAGGGGAAGGTTCAAAGGAAACCCCTACCTATCCTATGCAGGATTCAATTGTGGAACTTTATCACCAAGTATTCCGTGTCTCTATCAATTTCCATTCATGTGGGGGATTGTTGGAAAATATATTGGTGGCAATTGATTTTCACTTGTGTGAATGTGAAATTAATCCCACATTGATTGAAAGTTGAGATTTGAAAAGGAGCCTTAAAAGGGATTACAATCCCACATTGGTTGAAAATGAAAAAGTGGGAATAAGTGGAAGTTATAAATAATAGTTCCATCCCACATTGAAAAATGGAAAAATATGGAAATATTGGGAATGCTTAAATGTTATCCCACATAGGATAAAAATGAGTTTGTGGATCAATTTATATATGGTTAACAATTTGTAAGGTGTAACCATTTGTTGCATAGAGAATCCTCCATGGCCTACGCGCCCGCAGGGGGGGTGCAAATCTTGAACCGACTTGGCCTTCGAGCCTTGAACGTGTGTGCGGGCGCGACCTGCGTACACGAATGTCGGACCGAACAAGTTAAAAATTGGCCACAAAGTGCAAGCCACGTTTTGGAAGTTTCTTTTACAGTTTCCATTCAAAAATAACCTGAAAATTTATTTTGCAACTCCAAAACGTCTGAATTCAAATGGAGTGTAAAGACAAGGTTTGTAACTCCAAAAAACGTCTGAATTCAAATGGAGGAATTATGACAGCATTAAGAGGCAAATGCTCCTCCTTGCCTATATATTGAGCCAATTCCTCAAATTCAAGGATACCAAAAACTCGAAAATCTCTCTACATTTTCTGTCCAGCTTCCTGCCTTCCTTCTTCCAGTCTTGGTGATTCTGTTCAAGCACATTTTCCGTTCGACTGCCCACCTGCAGTTCCGGCCGCTGTATCCTGGGAAGCAAGCGTACTTCGGTGAGAGGACGAATATTGCTTTAAGGACACTGTGTTGAACACAGGCCCCGGCTCCAGCCTTCATTTTATTTCCTGCTCCACCACCTTTTGTTTATTGCTTATTGTAAATTTTATTTTACTTAGTAAACTGCTTTACTTACCATCTGCAAATTATTTGTTTTACTTAGTGATCTGTTTAACAAGTTTTTCTTACAAATTCATGTGTTATCTCTATTGTCTTGTATACTTTTGTGTTTATTAATTTAAATATGTATACATGGTTGGTGTGAAGAAATAAATTGTACTATGTTTAATTTTCGCAATAATACAAGTACGTAATTACAAAAAAATAATAACAATTACTTTATAAATCCTCATAATAATTGTAATCCCTTTATCTGTGCAGAATAAGCAATTGAAGATGAAATTGCTTACAAAATTATAATTTCAACATTTATTGTGTAGTTAGGTTTAACATCATTTGACCTTTGCATTCAAAGAAATGATATTCTTGGATAACCTTTCCCCAGCACACTAAAATTTTACAAACAATTAATATCTAAAAATATTAGCTGCCAACCTCTTAATCTATTACCCATTTAATTTATCCAAAACCTTAGCGCAAAACAAACTTAATTACAAATAATTAACTAAGACATCATATGCTCAAGGTCTACAGTTTTGGAACTTGGATTGTTTCCTTAAGAAATCTACTGGTGCGGAAATTTCAACACAGTAGACAACAGACGTTTATTTTAATTTTTATTTTCAGGCAGAAAGAGAAGATGGTGCGGAAAAGGCAATTTATCTATGTGGAGAAGAATAAAAATATTGTAATAATTTAGGGTTGTGGTGTACATATGTTTTTGTTTTAGAATTAAATAAGGGTATATTTGTATATGTATTTTGGTGTATTTATAAAAATTATATTTTAATAGTGATGGTAATATAATGTGGTATATTGAGTAAATTTTGTGGGGGTATTATATTTACCATTTGTTAATATTCTATCACGCAAATGAATCTCCAAGAAATTGTTGACATACAAAAAATACTCAATTCAAAACGGTCCAATATAAAAGTTCAGAAATAAGGAACCTAAGTACGAATATTAGGGTAATATTTGGGCGATTGGGGGAGCGAGGCAATAACGGATGATTGGAACATTGAACGATATATGGTTAAAGAGACAATTTACCCACTTAACCTATGATCTAAAAAAGCAGTAATTGAGTGGTTAATGGCAGTTATGAAGACGTGGGTATTGATGATTGCTATCATAGGGGGTTATAGAAAGAAGTTACTAAATGCAAGATATTGAACGGGATGAAAAATAATATGAAAGTAAGATCACAAAATCAACTCTCAAACTGAGAATATGTAATTTTCTTATCTTAGATTTTTATAGAACTTTTCTTAGTTAAATTTGTATGCTTAAGCTCCTTGGAGGCATCTCGTAAATTAAATATTTTTAATAGACACCCCTTTTTTGGGCTTTGTCTCAAAAGGTTTGTTCCTTACACATTCGTCAGATCTTTTTTTTTAATTGTTAGCACAAACCGTCGTGAAACAATTTGGCACGCCTAGTGGGACATTTGGTATAAGAAAGGTTTGAAGCATTAGGCCTCATAAGAATTCTGATAAGGAGTCGATAACATAGCGATACGTTCCTTCTATGATTGAGCAATATGAATGTCAGCAAAGCACCTCGAAGATAGAAGGATCTCGCATTATGAACCAACGAAAGAATTAAACTCGCGTTGTACCATGCGTGCATTGTTGGGAGAACTCACTCAAGACATTGTTGAGCACATAAACTTGCAAAGTGTTCATGCTATAGAAAAACTTGCTCAAAATGGAAACATGCATTATGATAATATCGCCAAGTAATTAGGTACGCTGAATGAACTTATGAACAGATTGGTAGGCCAAGTATGTCAATCAAATCTTATGGATAGTATAATTACTTCCAAACTATGAGTTTAATATGTAATGGCTTACCAATTGCAAACACAAGCACTAGTTCACGAACCATAAATACGAGTCAAGGTTAGAAACACTACATATTAGACAATCTAACATAAAATGTCTTGGACCTTCCAATGCGGGAGATGTTGGAATGTCTAATATGGTGGTATCCCTAATATAAGGGAGAATGTCCAATACATATGACCAAATGTTACATGTACTAAAGAAGGAGTAAATTCACCATTTAATGGTAACAATGAACCAAACAATGGTCTATTCATGGCTATTGTCTAACATAGGGACTAATCCTATTAGACCTCAAGCAATGCCTCATATACAACAATTGGTAGGAGTTCCATTTGACCTCAACCCAATGTTGAGGGAGCAAATAATTGAAATCCTACAAGATCAATTGGTCTTTGGAATTCGGCTAGTAATTCGTCCAATATACAAAAAGACTTATTCATACTGGATAGATCAAACATATCCTTGGCCTAGAAGGTTTGGAGTACCTGATCCTCTTTGTTTATAGGTGTCCACTTTAGAACACATAGAATGTTTCACTTTACAATGAGACGAAGTTACTAATTACCATAAAATGAGATTGTTCCCAAATTCACTCATTGAGTTTCTCTCTCATGATTTAGTAACTTGCCAGCAAATTATATCCAAACTTGGCAACAGTTGGAGTAGTTGTTTCTTACCCTTTACAAAACTTAATCAAAAGTTACTTTGGAAGATTTAGCAAACTTGCGTCAATTACCAAATGAATGGGTTGGATCTTTCCTTCAAAGATTTAAAACAGGCAGGAGCAAATGTTTTGTTCACTTGCCTAAAAAATAATTCATCAAAATCGCCCAAAGTTATTTCAGTTTTGAATTAAAAAAGAAGTTTCAATACAGGGGATTTCCTGAACTCTTTCAACTTAGCGCAAATGTCATTAGATATGAGTGAATATTTAGGGAAGAGGAACAAATGAAGAATGATAGCAAGGGGCTTATTCTAGAGACCTTAGTTTTGACATCCATGCCATTGACACTGGTTAAGATGAGGATGAAGTATGTCTATCCGAATTGGTCAAAGAAGACACTTATGCATGTCCCTTTTTGTCTAAGCCACTTCGTTTATTTTTTTTTTCAAGCTACTTCTTTTTTTGTCCAAGTTACTTTTCTTGACCAAGTTCGAAACATAAAATAAGGATGAACTAACAAAACAAGAAAGTAAAAAGGATAAGACATTCTTATTTGATGTAAGAAAAGCTGATGCAATATTTGATCAGTTATATAAAGACCAACATATAAAATTAAGAGAATCATAAATTCTAAACTTGAACGAATTAAGGGTAAAAAAATTATTGTAAGTGGCATAATGCATTATCTCATATGACTAATAATTGCTTTGCTTTTAGTAATATGTCGTATGATGCCATTAAGTTTGGGGGGATTACTTTTGAATAAAAAAAGAAAGATGGCAGTGGATGAAAATCCATTTTCGCTGCCAGTAAATGTTGATATGGTTATCGCCGATTTTGATAAGCTCTGCCTCCGAAAGTTCAAATTGGTAGTAGATGAATAAGATGAATTTGAAGTTGTGCAAGCTGATCAATGACATTTCACTGTAGAAGCTAATTCAATAGATTGATTCATGTGTGAAGGAATTATGGACCAAACATGATGGTTCAAGAAGAGGAAGAGACAAGCAATAGCGTAGAGCGATGTGCCATATTATTTAGGAATTCTCGGTGAATTATTTATTCAAATTAGGCCAAATATAGTGGCATTTGAGGAGCCAGTAATTGGCAAAAATACAATTAAAGAGTTATAATAGAAAACAAATCACATAAAAACATAACCAAAATTACTCTTTAAAGCCAAATTAATGGCTTACATTGATGAATTTGAAGAAAAATAAAGGGAAAAAAAACACTGGCACTGCTGAAGAACAAACTGGCTGTGTACATCCTGGAGAGTAACTTACAAAGTGAACTCAACGAGGTGGATTGCTTAGAAGAAGGAGATACGACAAAAAACATGGGGGCAATTTGATGAGGATTGCAAAGTTAGGGTATGCTCAAGACCAAGACGGGTGAACATCGGTGATGGAAGAGAAGACTGCCCAACATTTATCAACTAGTTGCTCAACAAAGAGGTAAGTAACAACTTAATCTCTTTCTTAAAAGAGTATAAATATTGTTTTGCTTGGAATATGAACAAATGCCTGGTCTAGAAAGGAATTTAATACAATGTAGGTTACTCACCAAATCAAGTTTTAAGTCTAATAAACAACCATCCAAACATTTTGCACCCAATGTATTGCCTGAAATTAAAAAAATAAAAATAAAAAAAAATGAGAGATTGTTAAAAAAAAATGGTAAAATGGGAGTGTGCATAATAGACTTTAGAAACTTGAAATTGGCAACGCCCGAAGACAAATACCCTATGCCAACAGTAGATTATTAGTTGATTCCATTTCTAAACACGCAATGTATTTTTTATGGATGTGTGTTTTGGGTACAATCAGATTTACATAGCTGAAAAAGATGTGCATAAAATACTAGGGCTACTTATCAAAAGGCAATGAACTTAATATTTCATGATTTAATTGGTGAATTTATCGAAGTGTTTGTAGACGATATAGTGATCAAATCAGTCAACGAAGAAGATTATTTTCACCAACTAAAACACTCATTTGAGCTAATGAGACATGGTAAATTAAAATTGAACCCTTTAAAATGTGCATTTGGTACAAATATGTAACGACCCGGGTCCCACTTAACGGGCTGTCTCGGCCGTTAGATGACGGCGTACTGTCCCCACTGTACCAACTCGAGTCTTTTCAACACCTTCTTTTCCGGAAGTCCATCTTTAGAAACTCCATAATTAAGCGTGCTTGACTTGGAGAAATTCTGGGATGGGTGACCTCCTGGGAAGTTTTCTCGGGGAGCATGCGAGTGAGGACAAAACAGGCTGAAAAGACTCGTGTTGGTACAGTGGGGCCAGTCGCCGTCATCTAACGGCCGGGACAACCCGTTAAGTGGGACCCGAGTTGTTACAAAATACATTAATCTTTTTAGGTTTCTTGATACAAGAAAAGGGAATTGAGCTTGATAAAAAAAAAAAAAAAAAGCAAAGGTCATCCTAGAGGTCAAATCGCCTAACAGTAAAATGATTTTGCAAGATTTTTAGGTCAAGTTAACTTTTTAAGGCATTTCATATCTAATTTTTCAGGGCAAGCAAAAGCTTTTTAGCTTCTTTTAAAGGTCAAAAGTCAAGATGAATTCATCTAGAAATGAAGAACATCAAAAGATTTTTGATAGTCTGGAGGTTTACTTATCAAGTCCACCTGTATTGGTCTCACCTATTTAAGGTCGAACTGTAAAAGTATATATATCAGTAGAACAAGAGTCTATAATTGGGATGGTCGCTCAAGAAGACCAGTTGGGGGAAGAAAGAGTAATCTACTATCTTAGTAGGAAATTGTCTAAGTATCAACGTAATTATTCAGCTATAGAAAAATTATGCATAGCTCTCTATTTAACATGTATGAAATTAAGGGTTTATCTTCAGCCTGTTACTATGTATTTATTATCCAAAGAAAACTTGATCAAGTACATATTTTCTCGCCCTATTTTCTGTCAAAGAATTATATTGTGAACTTTAGCTTTATATAAGTTTGAAATACAATATGTGCCACAAATGACCATTAAAAATCAAGCATTTGCTGATTTTTTAGCAGATCGTCCATGTGTCGATGTTCTAAAAAAGTTGAATTAGAAATGACTTGTGCGAAATGAAACCTTAGACATTATATTTTGATGGTTCAAAAACTGTCAAGGGAGCAGGAATTGGTTTAGTTTTAATAAATCCATTTGGAGTGAATCATCAATTCTTCTTCACTTTAGATTATCTATGCACCAATAATCAAGTTGAGTATGAAGCACTCGTTGTAGGCCTAGAGTTATTACTAGAAATGAGAGTAAAAAATTTGATAGTTAAGGGCAAATCTTAATTAGTGATTAACCAATTAAATGGCACTTTCAAATGCCAAAGTGATTCTATAATAAACATGTACAAGATCACCCAAGAGTTATTAGAGAAATTTGACCAAGTAAAACACCAGCACGTGAATAGAATATATAATAACTTGACAAGTGAATTAGCCCAAATGGACTCAGGATATTCCAAATTTCTGGGTTTAAAGTCTGTATGTAAATATGGAACGATAATTCCTACAGTACATCGTAGGGGAAAATGACTCAATTGTATAGAATATGGAGAGATGCTAGATTGGAGAGAAGAAATAAAAAGGTTCCTAGATGAACTTGATCAAAAGGGCAAAAGAAAGGAAAAATTATGCGCTCTGAATTATGTATTAATAAAAAGGTTCCTAGATAAACTTTATCAAAAGGATAAAAGAAAGGAAAAATTATGCACCCTAAATTATGTATTAATAAATGGAGATTTATACAAGAAGTGTGCAAATGAAGTCATGCTAAAATGTATAAATTTGTCACATGCCAAGAAAATTATGGCAGAGGTGCATAGAGAAATTAGTGGAGCTCAATACTTTTGGCTAAAAATGGGTGAATTGTGTATATAATTTGCTAAATTTTGGTTAGCATGCCAAAAATATGGGTCAATTCAAAGAGTGGCAGTTAGGGAAATGTCATCCATCATTAAACATTGACCATTTAGGGGATAAGCGATAGACTTAATAGGAAAACCTATCCTTCCTCATCCAAGTAGAATGCTTTTAAATTTTATCATAGTAGCCAGACTTCTTCACCAAAAGAGTTGAGGTCATCCCTTTAAAGGAAATCTCTCAATGAAGTGCCATAAAATTTATCCAAGATCATATAATTTATAGGTTTGGGATGCCAAAGACCATTGATGATGGATCATGGAACTTCTTTGAATGTAAATCAAGTTAAACAATTCTTGGGCGAGTTTGGTATTAAGATAGTAAATTCAACACCTTATTATGTCCAATCAAATGGCCAGGTCGAATATTCAAATAAAATTCTTAAAAATATCATAAGGAAGATGATAGAAGAAAATGCCAAAAATTGGCATGAATGTTTAATCAATGCTCCATGTTCTTATATAACATCTCCTCATTCAAGCACATGAGTCAGCCCATTCCAACTCACTTACGGGAGAGAGATAGTGTTGCCTATGACAATCAATGTGCAATCAATCAGAGTGACTTTGCAAACTAATTTAAATGGGGAACAATATACAGAAGCCGTGATTTAGAATTTGTTAGCATTGGATGAATTAAAGTTTGACGTCCTATATAAATTACAAGTTCAGAAATAGAAAATGGCTAAGTATTATAACAAAAAGGTTATAGCCAAGTCTTTTAGTTTGAATGAATTAATTTGAAAAATAATACCCCATTTGGATAGTAAGGATCCAAAGTATGAAAAATGGTCTCCCAATTAGGAAGCTCCATATAGGTAAAAACAATAAAAAAGTACTACCTAATGGATCCGATCACTTAGAAGATTTAAATGAGACGAAACATTTGAGGTTTACCAATGGAAAATACTTGAAAAAATATTTTCCTTCCATGTGGGAAAGTGAGCAAATAAGTACTGATAATGCATACGAATAGAAGTATGTGTTGAATATTTATTAAATATTTCCATAATAGTCAAAAGGTAAAAGATTTATTGAAATTATGTTCAATGTGCATACAAACTAGGCCGTAATCATCCCATTATAATTCTTCTACCTTACAAATTATTGGACGATATCGTCCTGTCCCAATTTTTCTGCAACAGACTGTGTTTTGTCTCTAATATTTGACGAGTGAGAGCGACCAGTAGGAATAATAATCTTTCCATGGGAAAATGAACAAACATAAGTGAGATAGGGCAAAGATGTCTAAATAAATGAAGGAGCGTCAAAACAAAGGTTTTATATTGTCAAAATATTTTTTTACAATTACTCACTTAAAGAAAATGATACAAAGACCCTACAAGCTACTGTCTTGAAATAATCTACACAAAAAGTAGGCTATTCATATTTTCCTACCAAATACTACGTAATTGACTAAAATCTCGTTCTCTTTATCATTTTCGAAAACGTATTTTGGAAAAAAAAAAAATTATACATAAAACCAAAAAGGGTCAAAACCTCATTTTGAGGGTTTTAAATGTATTTCAATAAAAAAAAAAAAATATTCAAAATGCGGAAAATGTGTTTTGGGATTTTTTTTTTTTTAAAGAATCATCCTAACTTGGAATTATGCTTAAAATAACTTTTTTTTTTTGGAGAATTATTCTAACTTGGAACTAAGCATAAATAAAGTGGTTTTTTTTTTTTTTTTTTTTTTTTATAATTATCCTAACTTAGAACTAAGTATGAAATAAAGTTTTATTGAATTCAATATCAACATTACAAAAAAAAATTATGTGGAAATTCTTTTTGTTATATTTCAAAAAATGCCTTGATAAATGGACTCTGATGGTTTTGAAAGAACTTGCATTTTGTGGATTTTAATAGAACAAAGCTTCCTCAAATCTTGAACCTGACCAAGCTGTGTTAATATAGACTCTTAGTGCTCATATTAGTGTGTTGCAGATAACTATGTTTTCAGTATATTGTAAAAGAAAATTTGAGTTTAAAGCCAGTAGTGTTTTGCAAGCACATTAATTAAAAATAATTTAAGTAATATTCTGCAAAATTTATAACAGAATGCGTTTTCCAATTTTTCATTTTAAAAAACAGTTTTCAGAAATGTCAAACTAAACGCATTTTCAGCAAATTGAAAAAAAAAAAAACCGAAAATATAAAATATTTTCGAAAATGAAAATATAAAATAAAGTACAAACAAAACGTCATCTAAGATTTGCCACCTGCTCGTATCTGGGCTAAATCTGTAATTTGCAAGCACCTTATTGATGATCACTTTCTCATAGGTCTGGTTTGTTTTAATATTCCTATTCATTGCTAAGATGTTAGCATCTTCAAAGAAGCTTGTTATTCCTGGATTTTTCAAATTAAATAGAAATAATAAAACATAAGCTGCTAGAGAGGGGACCATTTACTTGTTCAGTTTTTTAGTATTAACCCTAAAGTGCAAGCCTGATTCATAGAAAAGAGGACATTTGTCTGTGTCAAACTACCTCGTTTAAGAGCTCAATATGTACATATTTTTATTTTAAATTAGTCTTCCGCATTATATTCATGTCATATGCATTTATGCATACAATGTTCATGCTAGTTTGGAGTTTGTCAAAAAAATAGGTTTACCGCGAAAATGTTGTAATTAAATTTAATATAGATGATTGTTCATCTAAAATTCACAAACATCATATTGTAATTATCGGATCGAAATTGAAGCGGAAGCGTACCTGAATCCATTATTGTGTTTGATCGAAAGGGGTTATGGCATTCCAATCGATTCGTGGTTTTCTCCTTATGTTTCTTCTCTGTTGATGGGGATGCAGAGAATTATGAAAAGTCACGCTCAATTGGGGACTATGACCTGTATAAATAACTGTAGGGCAGCTATCGTGTTTCAATGTTATTAAATTGGCCCCTCATCAATTTAAAACATTGAATCCGTCTCTACACTTTAATCTCACGACACTTAATACCCATTAGTCCTGAATAATCTTTAGTAGATCACTTTATTGACTAAATCCTTAAGATAGCACCACACATTTTATTTTATACATGTTTGGCCCCACATTATTTAATTTTATCCAACAATCTCCCACTGGGCCATACATGTATCCTTACAAATGTGTACAACCTTATGAGCTCAAAAAATTGCTATCATTATTAAGGGTATTTCCAAACAATCTCGTCCATCAATCATATCAATATATGATCAAAGCGACTTTCATTACATTAATCGTAACTAAATCCATCAATGGTCACGTATACCAATACAACCAAATGACATAGATCAATCACGAGAGTGTAGTAAGAAAATTACATGTTATGTGATCCAAACATGCCTATTTTCAATTGGTCCGACTTTATTCCTTAGGTGAGATCAATACCAAACATAATGTAACCGAGTAGAATGAACTGAATACTTTATTTCTGTACAGAAAATTATCCAAATACACAAATGTATCCAAAACCAAAACATAAAGCAACCAAAATACAAACTCCCACTAAATCATGATATCCTCAAGAAATATTACACCCATACGAGCAGTGTGCTCGTGAAAGACCTTGGGTGCTAATCCCTTAGTAAGCGGATCCGCAATCATGGAGTTTGTCCCAATATGCTCTATGGAAATCTGTCTACTCTGTACCATTTCCTTCACAACCAGGAACTTAACGTCAATGTGTTTTGACTTAGTTGAACTCCTGTTGTTATTGGAATATAGCACTGCAGAGTTATTGTCACAATATAACTTTAATGGTCATTCAATTCCATTCAAAATGCGCAACCCAGTGACAAAATTTCGCAGTCATATCTCATGATTACATGCCTCATAACAAGGTACAAATTTTGTTGCCATAGTGGAAGAAGCTACGAGTGTCTGCTTAGCACTCCTTCAGGAAATGGCTCCTCCAGCTAGCAGGTATATGTAGCCTGATGTGGATCTTCTACTATCTTGGCATCCCGCAAAATCAGAATCGGAGTATCCTAAAATCTCTAACTGATCCGATCTGCTGTATGTAAGCATGCAATCTCTTGTTCTCTTCAAGTACCTCATAACCCTCTTTGCTGCTTTCCAATGATCCATCCCAGGGTTACTTAAATATCTGCCTAGCATTCCAACAATGAATACTATGTTTGGACGTGTACAAACTTGAGCATACATCAGACTCCCAACAGCTGATGCATAGGGAATCTTTTGCATTTCTTTAACTTCAAGATTATTTTTCGGGCACTGATTGAGACTAAATTTGGCTCCCTTAGCAACAGGGGTGTCCCCAGTTTACTATCCTGCATGCCAAACCTTATAAGAACTTTATCGATATAGCTCTTTTGTGATAATCCAAGAATACCCCGAGAGCGATCCCGGTATATCTGAATTCCTAATACGAAAGAGGCGTCCCCAAGATCTTTCATCTCAAAATTCTTTGACAAAAAGTTCTTGGTTTCGTGCAACATACCTATATCATTAGTAGCAAGCAGTATGTCATCGACACACAAAACCAGGAAAATATGCTTACTCCCACTGAACTTGTGATACACACAATCATCAACAACATTTATCTCAAAACCAAATGAGATAATCACTTGATGAAATTTTTAGTACCACTGCCGGGAAGCTTGCTTGAGTCCATAGATAGATTTCTTTAATTTGCAAACCATATTCTTCGAGTCTCCTGTCACGAAGTTTTCTGGTTGCACCATATAGATCTTCTCATCAATGTCTCCATTTAGAAATGTCGTCTTTACATCCATCTGATGTAACTCAAGGTCAAAATGTGCAACAAGTGCCATGACTCTCCTGAAAGAGTCTTTCGTTGAAACCGGAGAGAAAGTCTCTTTGAAGTCAATACCTTCCTTTTGTGTAAAGCCTTTAGCTACAAGACGAGCCTTATATCTTTCCACATTACCTTTCGAATCCCTTTTGGTTTTAAATCAACTAGTTGTCTACCCGTGCGATGCACGGAATATATAATTTTTAAATCATAATTTTAAAAATATTTTGATTGAATCATATCAAATAAAAAACATAATTTAAATGAAATTTCAATACAAAATGTTATTGAATTTGAAACTTTAAAAAAGATAAAACTATTCAAAATAAAAAAAATGTTACATGTACATTTAGTATACCGCGCCACTCAAAATTTGACATTCATTTAAATTTTTTATATAATTTTTTTTTTAAACTTTTATTTACATTTTTCTCTGAAAATTTGCCCACTTCATCATCTATTTCCTTTTTAATAAGTTATAACTTATTTATTTATTTTCAAAATATATTGATTCAAAATCTTCATTTTTAACTTAACAAATTTATATTGCATGGATTTTTTATTTTCAAATATATTAATCCGAAATTTTCAATTTCAATTTAACATATTTACATAGATATGACATTTATTTATGTTCAAATATATTAATACAATTTTTTGATTTCATAAATAAAATAACATATTTACATAGATATTATATTTATTTATGTTAAAATATATTAACTCAATTTTTTTCATTTCCTACATAACACATTTACATAAATATCACATTAATTATGTTCAAATATATTAATCTAGTTGTCTACTCGTGCGATGCACGGAATATATAATTTTTATATCATAATTTTGAAAATATCTTGATTATATAATCATATCAAATAAAAAAAAACATAAATCAAATAAAATTTCAATACAAAATATTGTTGAATTTGAAACTTTAAAAAAGACAAAACTAATCAAAATAAAAAAATGTTACATGTATACTAAGTATACCGCACCACTCAAAATTCGGCACTTATAAATTTTTTATATAAAATTCTTTTGATTTTTAATTACATTTTTCTCTTAAAATTTTTCCACCTCATCACCTATTTCCTTTTTAATATGTTATAATTTTTTATTAACTATATTTTTTAATGTGTTACTCACATATATTTTATTTGAAATCCAATATATTAATTAATATATTTTATTTTTCCTTATTTTTTAAAAATGTCAATTTTTGTCCAAATGATGTAAAGATTAAGCCTCTGTTTGGTAATATTGTTTGATTTATAAACCTGTATAAATGATTTTGAGGTAAAAAATAATGGCTGAAAATTGGAGAGAAAAATATGTGTGGTTAAAAAGTTGATAGAAAATAATTAATTATTTTTGTAACATGCGTACTGAAGATCCTACTCATTTATTGACATATTATGAAGTAAAATTTCAATGATTTTATTTATTTATTTTCAAAATATATTAATTCAATTTTTAAATTTCTAACTTAACAAATTTATATTGCATATATTTATTTATTTTAAAATACATACATCCAATTTTTTCATTTCCTCCATAACACATGTCATTGAGTTTAAAATTTAAAAAAAAAAAACAAAACTAATCAAAATAAAAAATGGTGCACACACAGTGTACTGCACCATTCAAAATTTGACACTTAATTAAATTTTTTATATTAAATTTCTTTTGACTTTTATTTACGTTTTTCTCTGAAAATTTGTCCACCTTATCACCTATTTTTCTTTTAATATGTTATAATTTTAATTAACTTTATTTTTTAATATGTTGCTTACATATATTTTATTTTTCCTTATTTTTTAAACATACCAATTTTTGTCAAAATGATGAAAGGATTAAATTTTCTACCAACTTATCATTGATTGTAAAAGGTTGATAGCAAATAATTAATTATTTTTGTAACATGCTTATTGAAGAACCTACTCATTTATTGACATATTAGGAAGTAAAATTTCAATGATTTTATTTATTTATTTTCAAAATATATTAATTCAAATTTTCATTTTTAACTTAATAAATTTATATAGCACGTATTTATTTATTTATTTTCAAATATATTAATCCAAAATTTTCATTTTCAATATAACACATTTACATAGATATGACATTTATTTATATTCAAATATATTAATACAATTTTTTCATTTTCTATATAACACATTTAAATAGATATCACATTTATTTATGTTCATTTCCTACATAACACATTTACATAGATATCACATTATTTATATTTAAATATATTAATCTAATTTTTTTCATTTCCAATGTAACACATTTACAAATATTACATTTACTACAACTCTTACTTATAAATATGTAATAAATAATAAATTTTCCTACAAAATCTTTATCTTTTCTATATTTATTTTATTCATTTATTTTCAAAATATATTAATTCAAAATTTTAATTTCTATGTTAGCAAATTTATATAGCATGTATTTATTTATTTTCAAATATATTAATCCAAAATTTTCATTTTCAATATAACACATTTATATAGATATGACATTTATTTATGTTCAAATATATTAATACAATTTTTTCATTTCCTACATAACACAATTAAATAGATATCACATTAATTTATGTTCAAATATATTAATCTAATTTTTTCATTTCCAATGTAATACATTTATACATAATATATTTATTATAACTCTTATTAAATATGTAATAAATAATAAATTTTCCTACAAAAGTCTTTATCTTTTATTTATTTATTTATATATATATAAGTAGAATTGAGGAGAGAGAATCATTAAATGCAAATTTCCCTCCAAAATGACTCTCTCTCCTCACTTCTACTTTTATATATATAAAGATTTACAACCAATGGGTTTTGCACCTTCTGGTAATGGGACAAGATCTCAAACTTTATTGTCTTGCATAGACTTATACTCCTCATTCATGGCATCAATCCACTTTTGAGAGTTAGAACCCTTCATGACCTGATGAACATTGATTGGATCATCTTCCATCATTCCATTATTTTCCTCATGTTCTTGGAGAAATACTATATAGTCATCCGAAATAGCATTTTTCCTTTCTCGAGTGGATCTCCTTAATGATATTGTTTGTTAAGGTTGTTGAGTTTGTACTTCTGGATTTTGGATGGGAGTTTCTTCAACATTATCATGCTGAGTTTCCGGATATACTTCTTGATCAATGACAGGTATAGAAACCTGCACATTGTCAAAAGTAACAGTAATATCCAAATCGATCCTTCCTCAGCTTCTTCCTCAAAGATAATGTCTCTAACCTTATTTCTCCCCCCAAACTCAACATCCTCAAAAAATGTTGCAGTTCCCGTTTCAAAAATTGACTTAAGCGTGAGATTATAAAATTTGTAGCCCCTTGATCGCTCAGAATAACCAATAAAGTAGCTGCTAAAAGTTTTGGAGTCCAATTTATCTTCATGCGGCCTTTAAGGCCTTGCCTCAGCTGGACATCCTCAAATGTGGAAATGCTTTAGACTAGGCTTTTTGCCTGACCAAAGCTCATAAGGTGTTTTAGCAGCAGCTTTAGTTGGTACTATATTCAGAATATAAGCTGCAGTCTTTAATACTTCTCCCCATAGTGTTTTTGGTAAAGTAGAATGACTAGTCATACTCCTTACCATATCCTTAAGAGTCCTATTTCGTCTTTCAGCTACACCATTCATGCTAGGAGAACCCGGCATGGTGTACTGTGGGACGATTCCACATTCCTCTAGGAATTTAGCAAATGGTCCTGGACGTTGTTCACCTGAACTGTCATATCTGCCGTAGTACTCACCACCACGATCAGACCTAACGCTTTTAATTTTCTTGTTGAGTTGATTCTCAACTTTAGGTTTGAAAGCTTTGAACATGTCCAGCGACTCAGACTTTTCATGAATAAGATATAGATGCCCATAACGTGAGTAATCGTCTATGAATGATATAAAATATTGTTGACCATTCCAGGAAGCCATAGGGAATGGTCCACAAATATCTGTGTGTATCAATTCTAAGACGTCCGAAGTTCTATTAGCACCTAACCTTTTGTTTTTGGTCTGTTTTCCCTTGATACAATCAATACAAACATCAAAGTTCGTAAAGTCGAGGGAATCCAAAATGCCATCTGACACAAGTCGTTCAACTCTAGTTTTTTGAGATGTGACCTAAGCGCTTGTGCCATAGTTTTGCCGAATTTTCTTTATTTAATTTTCGCTTAGTACCACGTGACTCCACATGCAAGGTTTCATTATATGATGCAATAGTTTCAAGCAAATATAGGTTATCGTATGAACATAATGAACCAGTACCAACAATATTTGAATTTAAAGAAAGACTAAACTGATAATTTCCAAAAGAACAATAATATCCAGATTTGTCCAATAAGGAAATAGAAACCAAATTCCGTCTAAATGACGGAACAACAAAAGTGTCTTTCAAATCCAAATAAAAATCAGTTCCCAATAATAACCTAAAAGTGCCTATTGCTTCAACTTCCATCGATTTTCCATCGCTCACAAAGATGAATCTTTCAACATCATTTGGCTTTCGACAGAACATGCAACCCTGCATAGACACACTTATGTGAGTAGTAGCACCAGAATCTAACCACCAAGTGTTTCTAGGTACTGAAGCTAAATTAACCTCAGAACAGACCAAATTAAGAAATGTACCTTTCTTTGCACGTCAAGCGTTATATTTAGTACAATCCTTCTTTAAATGTCCAAGTTTCAGGCAAAAGAAACAACCCTCTTTGTCTTTATGTGGCTTCTTTTGATCTGGACCCTTAGCAGCTTCATATTCTGTTTTTCTTTTCCTGCCCTTATCCTTAGAGGTACTTGTCAAGTTAGCAATTTCAGTTCTTTCCTGCTTCAACCTTTCTTCCTCTTACACACAATATGTAGCGACTCAGAAATTTTACGCAATAAATAATTATTTTAATATTTAGAAAATTGTGTCGCTACTATTTCACTCATTGTTTTGAAATTAACGCCGCGACGAATTCGTCTAGCCAAGTCAAGAAATATCGAATTTGTTCGATTTTAAATTAAAATCCGAATTTCTAAAATTATGTTATTTTAATTATTTATTCAAAGTATTATATTCAAAATCTTTCTAAAAATCCAAATTTGCCCACATGTCTTCTTCTTTACACCAAGACAACAATTCTTTACACAATAACATCATCATTTTTGTACAAATAATTTTACACCTAATTCTACACTATCATATTCTATAGTATCAAATCAATACATATTCTTCTCCATCACAACTCACGTCCCCTACATTTTTTTCTTCCTTCTTTATCATTCTTTCCACCTCAATATACCATCATCAAAGCATCTTCATCATTATCATTCATACACCCACAAATTCCTTTACAGCACCATTATCATCATCATCAATCCATAACCACAGCTTTTCCATCATTATATCAATCCACTACTGCACAAACCATTTACACTGCAATCAGTATCATCACTGTCAAGTTACCACCTCCAACTCATAGTCCGAACCATCACAATGCAATCCAGCCACCACTGTCTGCACTCATCGACTGCAACTTCACTACCTAAAACCAAGCCCTCAATTCATCACCAAAATTTACCAAATCGAATCATGAACATCATCAGTACAGCCTCAACTCCAAAACCGGCCACTATTATCATCACCAATCCAATCCACCACTGCCTCATTCAGATCAAATTCACCAGCTTCTCTGCAGCATCACAATCCAAAACATTGGCTGCATCACCCCAATTACATAACCACTGCACCATTGAACCACTGCAGTACTCAGTCACGGCCACCATCGCAACCCATCAACCCCTGCAGTCAGAATCATCACAATCGCAGCTTCAATCCAATCCCAGACCTCGGTTTTGAAACAAATCAACCCACAATCATCCAAATCAAATAGCCCAAATACTTACCTTCGACCGCCGCCAGTGACCGGATTTGTCACCGGAAATCGCAACCAAGATCAGATCTTGAGCCTTGGATTCACCTCGAATCAACACCAAAACCTAGCCTAAATCACCACCACATGATGGCCGAACCATCGCCGAACCACCGCCGGCGTTTGGCTCGCGGCAACCTTGACTGAAAGTAGTCGATCGCCAGCTTTTGTTTCTTCAGCCTTCGTCTCTCGCCCTTTTTCTCTGTCTTCGTCTCTCCCTTTTTATTTTTCAGTTGAATGCAAATAAGAGAGAGAGTAAATCTGAGTATATAATTAATTTCGGAGATTTGCACTTTGGTCCCTGAAGTTTTAAAGGTTTTCAAATCAGCCCCTATTGTTTTAAAATATATTATTTCAACCCTATTGTTTTGAGTTTCCAACTCAACTTTCAAAAGTATTCATTTTAGTCCCTCAACTATCAAAAGTATTCATTTTAGTCCCTCAACTTTCAAAACATCAATTTTAGTCCTCAAATTATAATTTATCATTTTGAACTATATATTCGATATACTAAAGTGACTTATTGGCTAAGACGAAGCGTACGGAGAATTTAAAGAAATTGAAGTCATTCCCGCTCAACTTTGCACTCGTCGGATTTAAGGTAGACTCGCACTTATTAATTGATTTAAATTATGACTTCATATAAATGTCATGTGACTTGTGAAAGTCAATTTTCAAGAAAATTAAGTATGTTTTATGAAAGGTAAATATACCTTATGTTTTTATGAAAAGTAAGTATACCCTATGTTTTTACGATAATGTTTTATATGTTTTGGATCATTGCTATGCACATAAGAATTCTTACCACCTAAGTTCGGTAAAATTCTTGTGTCTCCATAAGTTTATGAGGATTTGCCACGAAGTTCGGTAAAATTCCTATGTTTCCATATGTTTATGAGGATTTACCACCTAAGTTCGGTAAAATTCCTGTCTCATATGTTTATGAGGATTTCGATCCTATCTTATGTTATGATGGAAATGATCCCTATGAATTTCAAGAATTATGTTTTGGTATACTTACTGTTATTATGATTTTACTGCATAAGAATTCTTGCCACCTAAGTTCGGTAAAGTTCTTGTGTCTCCCTATGTTTATGAGTATTTCAATCCTATCTTATGTTATGCTTTCAAAAGAAATTATGCTTGGCATAATTAAAATGTTTTTATAAGTATATGGTTTTCAAAGAGCTATTTTCAAAGAGCCTATGATTTGCAAAATATGTCCCGTGCGGTAATGCACAATATGAGTTTTATCAAGAGCCGTTTTATAAAGAAGCTCTATCAATGCCCGTTTTATAAAGAGCCGGGATTTATGTGTTTAATCATCTTATAAATTAAATTAATTTGCGATGAGTCTACTGAGTATTTCCCCCATGAAATACTCACCCTACTTTTTAACAGTTTTGCAGATTTCGGAGACGGTGGCGAGCGATGAATGATGGTGGCAATAATCGTTAAACAGTTGAAAGTTTGACGTTAATGTTTTCCGTATTTTCCAAACAATCGAATAATTTAGAGAAGTTCATTTATTTGAGAAATTATGACATTGGAAATTTCTTTACAATATTAATGGTTCGATTTACTATTTCAAATGGTTTCATAAATGTTTTCAATTTTATCGGCCATTACAGTTTATTTAATGTTGCCAAAAATGAATTTCAATTATTTCTTCCGCAAAAATATTATTCGAAAAATTTAGACAGAAAATGACGTAGTGAATCGGGTATACGGAACTCGGGGCGCTACACAATATGAAATGAGCTCATTTAGAGTCCATTTCTCCCTTTGACAGTTGTAACTGACCTTAAACTGACTAAAATGTACAGGAAGCGATATCAATACTAAATGCACGAGTAAGTCATCAGACAAGTCGAGCTTTAGTGCCTTAAGTTTTGAAGCAGTATGAGACATCTTCATGATGTACTCCCTTATGTTCCCCTTGCCTCTATACTTCATTGAAATCAAGCTTTGCAGAAGCGTACTTGTTTCAGCCTTATGGTTTTTAGCAAAACGCTTTTCAAGTTCGGCAAGAAATTTCTTGGCATTAGTTATCTCTTCAGATACTGCGCCCCTAAAGGCTTCCGGAATGCTGCGCTTAATGATCATTAGACTCATGCGATTTGAGCGTTCCCACTTCTCAAAGTTCCTCCTGTCATCAGGTGAACTTGCATTCGTAAGGGAAGCCGGTTGCTCAACCCTGAGAGCAAGGTCAAGATCTATGCTGTAGCGCCCCAAGTTCTAAATACCCGGTTCACCACGTCATCATCTGATCTAACTTTTAAATTAATATTTTAGCGGAAGAAATAACTGAAATTCATTTTTGGAAACATTAAATAAACTGTAATGATCGATACAATTGAAAACATTTATGAAACAATTCAAAATAATAAATCGAGCCATTAATATTGTAAAGAAATTGACAATGTCATAATTTCTCAAATAACTGAAATTCTTAAAATCATCCAATGTTTGGAAATACGGAAATCATTAAAATAAGGTTTTCAACCATTTAACGTCTATTGCCACAATCATCCATCACTTGCCACCCTCTCCGAAATCTGCAAATGTTGTTAAAATAGACATGAGCATTTCATTGAAATAGTCAGTAGACTCATCGCCAATTAATTAATCTACAATCTAATTGAACACATAAATGCAGGCTCTTTAGAAATCATAGGGTGTGGGTTGCTCTTCTCGTGCATTAAAGTACATGGCTTCTTCTTGAAAAAAATCATAGGCTCTTTAGAAATCATAGTGTGTGGGTTGCTCTTCTCGTGCATTAAAGCACATGGCTTCTCTTTGAAAATCATAGGCTCTTTAAAATCATAGGGTGTGGGTTGCTCTTTCTTCTCGTGCACATAAGGCACATAAGTTATGCATAACATCATCATTTATCTTGCAAGATATTCTCTTCTTTCTTTTCTCATGCATAAAAGCACATAAGTTATGACAAGCATAACAACATAAATATTTTATAAGAAATATATTCTCATTTCAATATAAATATTTCAGAAGAAATACATTCTCGTCTCTTTTCATAAAAATGACTTTCACATAAGTCACATAACATACACATTCACATGCAATCATAATTTAAATCAATTAATAGGGGCGAGTCTACCTTAAACTTAACGAGTGTGGTTGAGCGGGAATGACTTCAAACTTTCAAATCTCCGTACGCCTCGTCTAGCCAATTAGAAGATTAAGTCGAATTAGTCTTTTGAAATTTATAATTAAAATGATAAATTACAATTTGGGGACTGAAATTGATGATTTGAAAGTTGGGGAGCTAAAATGAATACTTTGAAAGTTGAGGGACTAAAATGAGTAATTTGAAAGTTGATGGACTAAAATGAATAATTTCAAAAACTTGGGTTGAAACTCAAAATGAATATTAAATTTTGGGGATTGAGATAAGTGATTTTAAAAATGACGGGGCTGATTAAAATCATTTGAAAACTTAAGGAGCTGGAATGATTAGTTTTAAAACTATAAGGACTGATTTAAATCATTTTGCAAACTTAGGGACCAAAGTGCAATTTTCGAAAAATCAAAATATTAAAATCAAAATATATCTCTCTTTCCATTCCAAATCTAAAAATCGGACAGAGAGAGAGAGAAAGGCGAGAGAGGGGAGGAGCTCTCCTCTCCAGTGGCGCACTGCCAGCGCCATCTCCTGCGGAATCGCCGCCATGGAGTGGCAGCGAGGATGGTGGTTGTGAAAAGGGGTAATTTTGGGTGGTTTATTGTGTGAAACCGAGACAAAATCGAAGCTTGAAAACGAGATCGGAGCTGTGACTTCCGACGATATTAGCGGTGAACAGTGCGGCAGTCGAGGTAAGTCTTGGGCTTCTCTTATTCTGGGTTTTTGGTTTGTTTTTTGGTGTGATATGGCTCCGGTGGTGTTCGATGGAGGTTGGGTGCAGGCGGTGGGCGGTGGGCGGTCGAGGTGATGATGATGATGATGATGGTGATGATGATGATGATTGGTGTTGAAGATGGAGGTGAGTTGGGGGTGGCGATTGCTGCAGGTAGTTGGGTGGTTCTCGTCAGTGGTGATTTTGTACGATGGTTGAGGTGGTGATGATTCTGGCTGCAGCGACATTGTGTGGAGGTGGTAGTGGAAATGGTGAAATTGCCAGCTTGAGGTTGGTTGGCCGGCTGCATTTGGAGGTGGCGGTCGAGTGGGTGGTTGTTTGCAGGCTAGGTGATGAATGGTGACCGTGGTTTGGTTGTGGTGATGGTGACTGCTTGCGGTGGTAGAACACAAACGGGAAATTGGTGGTGGCTGTTGGGGTGGTGACGGTGCTTGAGCTATGGAGATGGAGGTGGCGGCTTGGCAATGGACTGGTGGTGCGATGAGTTGCTGCAATGGTTTGAGGCTTGCTGGGAAATGAGGATGGAGATCGAGAGAGAGAGAGAGAGAGGCTGGGGAGGAAGTGTTGTGAGAGAGGTGAGGTTGAAGTTGTTGAGGTGTGGGTTGGGTAGTGAATATGAGAGTTTGATAGGTATGTGATTGATGTGATGGATGGGGGTTGGTGGTGTGAAAACCTAGACAAGGATTGTACAAAATTCGAGGAAAATCATACGTGAAATCAACTGGGTCGAAAGAATTAAACTGATAAACTGAGATTGACGAAATTTGGAATTTAATATGATTTTGAAAATAATAATTAAAATAAATAATTAAAATAATAAAATTTTGGAAATTCGAAATTTAATTAAAATCGAATTGACTTTACATTTCTCGACTTGGCTAGACAAATGAGTCGTGACGTTAACTAAAAAATGGGCGAGATCGCAACGACACGATTTTCAAATTTTAAAATAATTATTTACTCGCGTAGAAAATTCTTGGTCGCTACACATGCAGCCAAGAACAATTAGTGCGTTCTCTTTCCAATCCTTGAAGTTTGACCCATAAAGCATGATAATCGAATTAAGATTTTGCAGATATTGTGGTAGCAGATGAATTAACTGTATAGAGAAGAAGATGGAAATAGCTTACATTAGTACTTTATTATGCAAATAATAATTTCAAATAATGGTAATGCCCATCACAAGATACCCAGCACAACATCAATGTTTAGTCTTTGGACATAAATATTGACTTGTAAGTGGTACTCTCGATGTAGTAATCAAACACTGACAATAAGACATGTCAATCAATAAACCTTTCTTTGGACCGATTTATTGATCACACGTTAAACCAAATAATCGTCACGTGTTTATCACCAGAAGTGCATGTGAAATTCCAGCCAAACATTGGCCTTCCTTTGGGCTGATCAATATCCGCATGAACAACACACACACGAAACCTTCTAATATTCTAAGTTAATTAATTTCCACAAGAGAGGTTGCTTTGGCAACATGTTGCTTCAATTAATTCACTTCGAAATAATATATTTCTCAAAAGAGTCCATCATACCAAAATTTGAACTTGAATTGACTGTTTTGCATATATTTAAGACTTTAGGATTTGAATTATGAAATTCAATACTTTAGGATTAAGTAATCATTAAGTTGGATGGTTAAATTGCAATTTAATTAAACTTGATTGGCCAATTATGAAATATTTTTAAACTTGAAGGACTAAATTGCAATTTCCCCAAACTTTAGCGGCCAATTTATTAAAAAATGAAACTTTAGGGACTGAATCGTAAAATTCAGAACTTTTAAAACCCAACTTAAATGATATCTTAACAGCAGGGGCTGGTTTTGTAAATTTAGAAGTCTGAAGGGCTGATTTAAAAGATTCCATAAGTTTAGGGTTTTATTAATTATTAAAATAAATCAGGAGGACCTGATGTGAAATAAAATTAATTTTCGTGAATTGCAGCCAGGCCCTTCAACACTTCAAATTTTCGACTAACGCCCCTTGGCCCAAAATTGGAAGAACTAGGGTGCAACCAAACCCTAGTCCCGCCGCACAAGAACGCAGCGCCATTGCTGGCGCCTCCATCGCCTGCAGCGCCATCACCGGCGCTGCATCCAAGAACCGCCGCTGCTCACCATCGAGCGCAGCGCAAGCTGCACTCCACCGCGCGCATCGCGCGGCTTTCCTTCTCCGACCAGCATCCACACAACATCTCAACCACAATTCATATAACCCACAACCATTCACAACAAAACAATCCCAATTCGAAATATACAGAAAACAGAACTGAAAATCAAATTTTTCAGTTTTAAAAAAAAAATCCAATTCGAAATATATATATATATATACAAAACCGATTTCAATCAAGGTTGAAAAATAAGATTTTCACATATATGTATTCATACACAGAGGAATCGATCAGCTGAATAAGAAATTTATTCATGTTTCCAATTTTTTTAATTTGCTGTGTATGTATATATTTCAATTATAGAAATCAGAAGCTTTATGCTGCACATAATTTGGTTTTACACATATGCGTTCAAAATTGATCTGATAATTCAACATGATGTTGCCTCAGATACCACTTGTTGCAATTAAATTTAATATAGATGATTGTTCATCTAAAATCCACAAATATCATGCTGTAATTATCTGATCGAAACTGAAGCGGAAGCGTACCTGAATCCATTAGTGTTTGATCGAACGGGGTTATGGCCTTCCAACCGATTCGTGGTTTTCTCCTTATGTTTCTTCTCTGTTGATGGGGATGCAGAGAATTATGAAAAGTCACGCTCAATTGGGGACCATGACCTGTATAAATAATTATAGGGCAGCTATCGTGTTTCAATGTTATTAAATTGACCCCTTATCAATTTAAAACATTGAATCCGTCTCTACACTTTAATCTCACGACACTTAATACCCATTAGTCCTGAATAATCTTTAGTGGATCACTTTATTGATTAAATCCTTAAGATAGCACCACACATTTTATTTTATACATGTTTGGCCCCACATTATTGAATTTTATCCAACAGAAGACACATTCTGTAACACCCCAAGTTCAAAAGTCTAAAACCTAGGCATGTTAACTTCCATTCACATTATATGCGGAATTAAATCATTTACACATCAAAATATTCATTTATCTATTATAAAATTCTTACAAATTTCGGCAGAGTCTCCTCTATAAATTGGACTTAACCAACCTGTAGAGGGACATCAAAACCATTTTACAACATAAAACTCAACTCAAATAAAAATCCAATACTCAACATACAAACTCAATTCTACTTCAAACTCCCACATCACCACACTATTTCAAATTCAATCCCCAAACTCCTCAACACAACATTTTTCATCAATAAGCTTCAATTAAATACAATGAGTGATAATATAACCAATATAAGAAATTCCATAACTGATTTAAACTAATCTCAACCAGACAATTATCAAAATAATGAATTAAGGAATAAATTCAAATGATAACTTTAATAAATTTAACTTTATTAAATAATGTCGACAGCGGGTACTGTCTGAGTCAGCCGCCAAATGTTCTCCTCGGATCACCTAATTTTAATCACCTGAAATATTAGGGAGGGATTGGGGTGAGCTAAAGCTCAGTAAGTAAACTGTATGCATGAATGCATGCTTATGACATGAATGCTTTAAAAATTCCAAGTATGTATCCCCATTTACTTTACTTTCCAGAACTTTCGAACTTTTCAAACTTTCGTTTAACATTTCAAAACTTTCACTTCATTTCCATCGTGAGCTCACTTGATGTAACTTCTAGTCAATCAGAGAAGAGTGGGTCATTCTTATTTGGAACCAGATTAACATGCGCATTTCCACCGCAAAGCGGTTTAACATTCACTTTCCCACCGCAAAGTGGTTCATTCATTCATTCCACCGTAAAGCGGCTCATTACATTCATTCCACCGCAAAGCGGCTCATTACATTCGGGTACGCCGGTCCCCCGCGCCCCATTTCCCACTCGGATCTTTCATGACATAGAAGTACACCCATTCTTTCAAAAACTTGGGATACATAATTTTTTTGACAAAAATTGCACTTTGACACATCCCTTTCATTAAAACATTTGACTTTCTCATTTCGATGTCAATGCATACTTAATGATGCAATGACATGATAATGTGCATGTTTGAACATTCCCTTAAATACACATACTTGCATATGGCAATTCAATTATATCAACATTAAGTAATTAACACGAAATCACTTACGCACATTAATTTCACATTAACTTTCTACTTTCATGAAATTAGGGGGAGTTTACTTACTTGACGTCCTTAGCACTTACCGTAATCTGGATTTGCAAGTGGAGGAACATCGGCTGCCCGTGACGTCAATGTACCAAATATCCTAATTGTTCACATTCATCAATAAATATGACTCTTAGTTCACAAACACATTTGAAATTCTTTTTAATGCTAACCAATCCCAAACATATCACATTCAAAACGAACAATAAAATCTCACTGAACATTACAAAGTCACCTTATCCTTTTTAATAATAACAAAACACCCAATCGAGATCAGAATCTCAAATTAACCTAAGTGTGACCTTAGGATATGACCAAAACGCATAAAACCCATATTCAAGACGAGGAATGAAATCTCAATGCACATTAGAAGGTCTTCTCATCTTTTAAATTCAAACTCAAACTCAAAATTTCATAACTTTACAGAATTACTTAATCGTGATTCTAACAAGTTCACAAATCTAAAAATAACTAATTATTACAAACTTTACCACAAGGTTGTTAACTAAACTTCAAATTTCCACAGCTTTAACGTTATACAATTAAAATTAAAATTTCAATAATTCATCAAGGTTCCAAACCAAATTCTCAATTTGACAATCTATGATTAAAAAAAAAAATCTAAACAACATCAAAATCTGAAACTTTAACTAAAACTTTGGATCGAAATTTATATACACACATATATAAAATCTTAAATTTATATACGTAAATCTTTCATTATCGAAAATCTGAAATCCATCGATCTGAAATTGAACAAACCCACACACACATATACACATACCCAGACACATATATATATTGCTCCAATTTGAGTCTAACTATTTAAAAATTCGAAATCAAGTAAGCTTAAATCTGAAAATATGAGAATGTGAGAAAATACATATATACTTACATTCAATCCATATATACCTCAATATATACATACAATTCCATGTATACATACGAAAATTCCATGTGTTTGTTGTGTGTGTTCGTGAGTGGGTGTTTGCAAGCGTGGAACCGTGTGCGTGCGTGTGTTCGGGTTGTGCGTCTGCGTGTGTGTGAATGAGGGAGGAGGGGCTTACTGTTGGGGGTGATCGTCGGAGAGCAGGCGCCAACGAGAGACCGAGAGAGGTGCGATGGGCTTCGATTGAGGGTGAATATCGTGAGGGAGGTGAGATGAGGGAGAGAGCGACGAGAGGCAGTCGAGACAGAGAGGCGTCGGTTGAGAGTGAGAGTGAGGGTTAGGTTAGATTTTAAGTGTAATCTTTAGGAAATTTGCAATTTAGTCCCTCATGTCTCCTCCTGTGTTTAATTAAGCCCATAAGTTTTATTTACTCTCCAATTGCCACTAAATTTTTTCCCCAACTTTCCATTTAACACAAAAAATAGAAAATAGCATGTTTAGGAAATAAAACAATTAATCACATAAATTACACGTAAACTATTAAAATATACAATTCAGAAACTTTTAATTGGTACATTGATCGAGACGGCACCCAAGTCCTTCCACTGAAAAATAATTCAAATTATCGACATTAAAAATATCATTAAATTTAAAATTTATAACATTAACATAATTATTGCGTGAAATTTAAGGATACACGTAAAAATGAGAAACGGTCTTACAATTCCTTACCTCCTAAAAAGAAATTTCGTCCTCGAAATTAAAATTTACCACAACTTGTGGATACTTAGTACGCATTTCGTCTTCGCATTCCCAAGTAGCTTCTTCTACTGCATGATTCCTCCAAATAACCTTAACTAACGTAATCTTCTTCCTCATAAGTTCCTTATCTGCCTTCGGTAGGATCCTCACAGGTGATTTCTCGTAAGTTAGATCCTCACGAAGATCTAACGACTCATAACTGAGGATATGAGTAGGATCCGAAATATATTTCCTCAACATCGACACGTGAAATACGTTATGAACCCCAGATAGTGCCGATGGCAGTGCAATCAGATAAATTAGGTCACTCATCATTTCTAACCTCTCAAGGGGCCAACAAAAAGGCTCAACCTTCTTTTCTTTCCGAACCTCATAATCCATTTCATTGGAGCTAACAAAAAAGATCATATCGCCTGCGGCGAATCCCTAAAGTTTTCCTTATTTTGGCAGCATAGTCCTTCTATCTACTCTTAGCAGTTTTCATCCATCGACGGATCTCTTCTATAATTTATATTGTCTGCTGTACTATTTCTAGACCCAATAATTTTCTTTCTCCTACTTCATCCCAATGAACTGGCAATCTACATTTACTATCGTATAATACTCAATACGGATCGAATTTTGATAGCTATTGTTATAGGAGACCATCAACCGACATTATCCCACTTATGAATCCATTCACTAACTTTCCATTTCCAGCCTTTCATACGATCTATTCTAACGTCTAAACCTTAATATATATATATATATATATATATATATATATATATATATATATATATATATATATATATATTGATTGATCACATTCTTAAAACTAAAATCAAGAAGGTTGACCAAAAGAAGACTTTATAATCCAGAATTATTGAAACTTGACGTCCATACCAAAATATACAGTAGAAATACTAAAACTTTGACAGAATCTTTCTGGAAAGGTTTAAAAACGAAATCCTTTCTAAACATGCTTACATTTCCTTTAAAATCCGAGGATCAAACTTAAATCCTGTAACCCATACTTATATATTGTAATCAAGTATTCAGCATCATACACTCATCTTAAAACTAAAGCCAATGTACTAATTTAAGAATCCATGCTTTCAAAATCATCATAACAACAATACTCTAACCAAGTATTTTATAAATAAATCATTAACCTATCACCAATGAATAAGACCTCTTCGATTCATATAAGATTCATCATCAAGTTTACTTAATCCAAAGATACAATCCCATTGTAAGTAAAAGTCACACAACTGACCTCAATTAATCATATCAATCTCTCTAAGATTACAACATAATAACCATCATATCCTTCACACGAACCTTTTACGTCAATATACTCACTAAGATTTTTATATCAATCTCTCAACTCAATAAATCTTGGACTCCGCCATTGTCACTCTTTCTGCACACTACTCCATAGTAAATAATCATTGTGAAGTCTTATTCTCATTTTCCACAAATCCTATCCACAAGGACAATTGCCTAAAATTTCATTTCTTATTTTTGAATCAAGATACCATCAATAATAATCTCCACAATTTCATGGTATGTACTATCCTAAACTTTCCTCCGATCAGATGCATTACTTCTGCAATACTTGTACAAATCTAGGACCTGATAATGTTTCTTTCATCAATATTGAAAACTTAATGTACATCAGTGAATCATTCACATTATGAGGAAATCCTGATTCATTTTCCATGACTGAGATTCATCATTCTTTGAATTTCCACTTAGAACCAAATACAACATAACTTATTCATGGATGGTCAACTTATTTCATAATTTCAATACATTATCACCTTCAGTTCTCATCATTACATTATTCCTTACAATCATCTATTAAACCTTTTATATACAATTGACCTTATGACAATCATTATCTCACACAATCCCAAACATTCAATCGCATGTCCCCAATTTCTCACTTTGAATAAATGATTACTTCTTTAAGGCATCTCACCATAAAATATTTTCAATATCTCCCATTCATGGTAACTGACTAATCCCAATAATCATATTACATGTAAATTCAACAGACGGTAAATGGTTTTCCTAACCATCACAAAGGTCTAAAATGCAAGCTCTCAACATAGCCTCTAAACTCTGTATAAAGAAATATTTGCTGATTACTTAAGTCATTATTCAATAACCCAAATGACATCACGTCTCTTCACTAATCTCTGTAAGCCCATGGAAAATTCTCTCCAAATTTCAATAAATCTTTACTATTTCTTTAAAAACATATCAAACCATAATAATTTGTCATCTCTAAAACTTCTTTATCACCAAATATCACCAAAATAATTAAAACGATAGAAATTACCTGAATATTCTCTCTATGTAGTATATCCAATAACATATTATTCACAATCAACATAATATCATCAGCTTATCTTTAACATATCTTCCCGATCAATTTCCAAAATAAATCAACAGTATTATCTCATATCCTCATAATTTATGATATTCTCCAATACAAGTGATCATTCCTTACTAGTGATCAATCCGTTCCCAAGAATAATTAAGATTCTTCCCAATAACGCCATAATACTTGTCTTCACTCATCTTTTCAAAATATAACTTATCATTTCCCAATGTATGGATCAAATCATCACATAACTTCATGTATACCTTGATATCCCAGAAAAATCAAATCTTAATTCCTCAACATAACGATTTCAAATCATAGTTTCCAATATCAATATCTCACTTCCTTCAATACATTAATTGGCTCAAATGACCACCCATTAGTCACACTTCTAAATATATGACACAAATCATAATCCGAACTCCACTGAAATTTTGTATCATTTCTAGTCAACTTAGTCAATGATGAGGCAATATTAGAAAATTCCTCGACAAATCTACTACCTACTAATCCGAGAAACTACGAACTTCTAGAACATTATATGGCATCGCCAAACTTCCTCAATCTTACTCGAATCAACATTAATACCTTCCCTTGATACAACATGCCCCAAGAATGACACCCTATCCAACCAGAACTCACACTTCTTAAACTTAGTAAAAATTTCTCTTCTCTAAGTTTCTAAAGTACGATCCTCAAATGTCTTGTTTATTCTCAGACCTCGAATAGATCAATATGTCATCAATGAAAACTATAACAACTTGATCCAAATATTCTTTAAAGACCCAATGCATTAAGTCCATAAATGCTGCAAGGGTATTTGTTAACCTGAACAACACCACTAAGAACTCATAATGTCCTTATCCAGTATGGAAAGCTGTCTTTGGAAGGCCCTCTTCCTTGATCCTCAAATGATTGAAAACAGATTGCAACTCGATCTAAGAAAATACCCCAAACCTTGAAGCTGATCAAACATATCCTCAATTCTTAGCAATGCATATCTATTTTTTATTGTCACTTGTTCAATTCTCTGTTTTCTATGCAAAGTCTCATAGAACAATCTCTCTTTTAGGCGGTAAATCACAAAAATCTTCTGAGAACATCTTTAGTCATTCTCGAATAACTGAAATTTGTTCGAGAGATGTATTCACCTTAGACATTTCAATTATTGCAACTAGGTAGGCCTAATAACTCTTATTCATCAATTGACGAGCCTTCATCACTGACAATATTGAAATATAAAGTTTCACCTTTACTTCAACAAAGCGAAAAAGGGTTTCATTGAAGGTTTAAATACCACCTTAACGTAGCCAGTGATTGAAACCTTATACCGTAATAATCATTCCATTCCTAGTATGACCTCAAGTTTGTGGGTGCTCAGTGTTATGAGCTCTATCATCTACTCCATCCCATTCACCATGATTGGGGAAATTTCTAAACGCATAACTTTAGTTCAACAATTCTTCAAATGACGTTGACAATATAAACTTGGTCTCCAGCTACTAAGATGGGTAAATCAAATTTCGTATAACTGTTGGACTATCAAATGAGTGGGTAGTCCCGAATCAAACACGATAAGTGCTTAATACTAAGTTCGATGACTTCTTAACTTCTCGTTTGGACATTGTATACTCTCATGCCGATATACCATTCATATCCATTTCTTATTTCACGCAAAAAGATCTAATAAACGGCACCCAAATTTTTAATAACCATTACTTTCTCACTCCTCATTTACATAACCAAGATATACTCGTCATGTTCACTGACAACGTTCTTAACCTTTCACTTTACGACATTACACATTAGCATGTAAGCATTTACAATAATTGTCATATCAATTAACATTCCATAATTTAAACCAAATTAACTTACCAGATGATCGAGGGAGAAGCACTTGAGGCGTGACTCAGTACCCGAACCATTTTCAAATAAATTTTAAAAGTCTACAGAATCGCTTTTAAAACTCTTAGCTCTGACACCAAAAATGTAACACCCCAAGTTCAAAAGTCTAAAACCTAGGCATGTTAACTTCCATTCACATTATATGCGGAATTAAATCATTTACACATCAAAATATTCATTTATCTATTATAAAATTCTTACAAATTTCGGCAGAGTCTCCTCTATAAATTGGACTTAACCAACCTGTAGAGGGACATCAAAACCATTTTACAACATAAAACTCAACTCAAATAAAAATCCAATACTCAACATACAAACCCAATTCTACTTCAAACTCCCACATCACCACACTATTTCAAATTCAATCCCCAAACTCCTCAACACAACATTTTTCATCAATAAGCTTCAATTAAATACAATGAGTGATAATATAACCAATATAAGAAATTCCATAACTGATTTAAATTAATCTCAACCAGACAATTATCAAAATAATGAATTAAGGAATAAATTCAAATGATAACTTTAATAAATTTAACTTTATTAAATAATGTCGACAGCGGGTACTATCTGAGTTAGCCGCCAAATGTTCTCCTCGGATCACCTAATTTTCATCACCTGAAATATTGGGGAGGGATTGGGGTGAGCTAAAGCTCAGTAAGTAAACTGTATGTATGAATGCATGCTTATGACATGAATGCTTTAAAAATTCCAAGTATGTATCCCCATTTACTTTACTTTCCAGAACTTTCAAACTTTTCAAACTTTCGTTTAACATTTCAAAACTTTCACTTCATTTCCATCGTGAGCTCACTTGATGTAACTTCTAGTCAATCAGATAACAGTGGGCCATTCTTATTTGGAACCAGATTAACATGCGCATTTCCACCGCAAAGCGGTTTAACATTCACTTTCCCACCGCAAAGCGGTTTAACATTCACTTTCCCACCGCAAAGCGGTTCATTCATTCATTCCACCGCAAAGCGGCTCATTACATTCGGGTACGTCGGTCCCCCGCGCCCCATTTCCCACTCGGATCTTTCATGACATAGAAGTACACTCATTCTTTCAAAAATTTGGGATACATAATTTTTTTGACAAAAATTGCACTTTGACACATCCCTTTCATTAAAACATTTGACTTTCTCATTTCGATGCCAATGCATGCTTAATGATGCAATGACATGATAATGTGCATGTTTGAACATTCCCTTAAATACACATACTTGCATATGGCAATTCAATTACATCAACATTAAGTAATTAACACGAAATCACTTACGCACATTAATTTCACATTAACTTTCTACTTTCATGAAATTAGGGGGAGTTTACTTACTTGACGTCCTTAACATTTACCGTAATCTGGATTTGCAAGTGGAGGAACATCGGCTGCCCGTGACGTCAATGTACCAAATATCCTAATTGTTCACATTCGTCAATAAATATGACTCTTAGTTCACAAACACATTTGAAACCAATCCCAAACATATCACATTCAAAACGAACAATAAAATCTCACTGAACATTACAAAGTCACCTTATCCTTTTTAATAATAACAAAACGCCCAATCAAGATCATAATCTCAAATTAACCTAAGTGTGACCTTAGGATATGACCAAAACGCATAAAACCCATATTCAAGACGAGGAATGAAATCTCAATGCACATTAGAAGGTCTTCTCATCTTTTAAATTCAAACTCAAACTCAAAATTTCATAACTTTACAGAATTACTTAATCGTGATTCTAACAAGTTCACAAATCTAAAAATAACTAATTATTACAAACTTTACCACAAGGTTGTTAACTAAACTTCAAATTTCCACAGCTTTAACGTTATACAATTAAAATTAAAATTTCAATAATTCATCAAGGTTCCAAACCAAATTCTCAATTTGACAATCTATGATTAAAAAAAAAATCTAAACAACATCAAAATCTGAAACTTTAACTAAAACTTTGGATCGAAATTTATATACACACATATATAAAATCTTAAATTTATATACGTAAATCTTTCATTATCGAAAATCTGAAATCCATCGATCTGAAATTGAACAAACCCACACACACATATACACATACCCAGACACATATATATATTGCTCCAATTTGAGTCTAACTATTTAAAAATTCGAAATCAAGTAAGCTTAAATCTGAAAATATGAGAATGTGAGAAAATACATATATACTTACATTCAATCCATATATACCTCAATATATACATACAATTCCATGTATACATACGAAAATTCCATGTGTGTGTTGTGTGTGTTCGTGAGTGGGTGTTTGCAGGCGTGGAACCGTGTGCGTGCGTGTGTTCGGGTTGTGCGTCTGCGTGTGTGCGAATGAGGGAGGAGGGGCTTACTGTTGGGGGTGATCGTCGGAGAGCAGGCACCGACGAGAGACCGAGAGAGGTGCGATGGGCTTCGGTTGAGGGTGAATATCGTGAGGGAGGTGAGATGAGGGAGTGAGCGACGAGAGGCAGTCGAGACAGAGAGGCGTCGGTTGAGAGTGAGAGTGAGGGTTAGGTTAGATTTTAAGTGTAATCTTTAGGAAATTTGCAATTTAGTCTCTCATGTCTCCTCCTGTGTTTAATTAAGCCCATAAATTTTATTTACTCTCCAATTGCCACTAAATTTTTTCCCCAACTTTCCATTTAACACAAAAAAATAGAAAATAGCATGTTTAGGAAATAAAACAGTTAATCACATAAATTACACGTAAACTATTAAAATATACAATTCAAAAACTTTTAATTGGTACATTGATCGAGACGGCACCCAAGTCCTTCCACTGCAAAATAATTCAAATTATCGACATTAAAAATATCATTAAATTTAAAATTTATAACATTAACATAATTATTGCGTGAAATTTAAGGATACACGTAAAAATGAAAAACGGTCTTACACATTCAGAAAGGTTCTCAAGATTTTTAATCTCTTTTTTTTAGTGGGGAGGAATAGCTCACGTGCCATCCTTTCGTGATTTTTAAGGAACCAACTCAACAACGAAAGTCCTCGATTTCAAGGCTCCCATTTGGTTCTTGCTATATATCTTAAATGTGATATTTGTTAGAAAATATTAAAAAATGATGAATATAAAATGAGATGATGAGACTCAAATTCAAGCAGAAGATAGCACATCAAAATAAGAAGAACAGAGTTCAAGATAATGTAGATGTGATAGTTGTTATTGTTTGATGTTATCTTGTTATTATTTATATTTCACTATAAATATGAATCAATTTGTGATAAAATATTCATTGTTCATGGTCATCATTCGATAAAGTTAATATTAGTATTTTATTTATTTCCACATTTTTTTTTTCTTATTTTCTTCTATATTGTATCTCCCTTCTCGTAAGTTTTACTGAAATGTTCATTGAAAATTAGTAGACGATGGGTGTTCTAAACCCTGAGAAGAGGTTTGGCTCCAGCTTAGGTAGGTAAAATGTACTATAAAAACTATGTCGAAGATCTAAGATTAATGACGATGACGAGAATTCTATGGTCGTGTAAACATCTACTAGCCTTTAAAGTAAAGCCTTTTGCTTAATGTAATTGTTCACTTATTTCATTTTTATGGCGTTGACAATGGTTTGGTGCTAAAAATTGGTGTCTAATAAGGATTAGTTTAACTTTTATGGGGATTCCGGAATTTTCTATATTTCTTTCCTTTTTAATCATTTTCTTATATTTTAATATTTACTTTAGACGAGATTTGAGGTGATTATGTCGATCCTCATATATATATATATATATATATATATATATATATATATATATATATAACTTTTATGGGGATTCCGGAATTTTCTATATTTCTTTCCTTTTTAATCATTTTCTTATATTTTAATATTTACTTTAGACGAGATTTGAGGTGATTATGTCGATCCTCATACATATATATATATATATATATATATATATATATATATATATATATATATATATATATATATTGTAATATTTACTTTAGACGAGATTTGAGGTGATTATGTCGATCCTCATATATATATATATATATATATATAATATGTATTATTACTTACAAATAAATTAATATGAGAAAATTATTTTTCAAATAATTGTTGAGACTTTTAAAGACTTCTAGAGACTTTGAAGGATTTAAAAAGTTTATGTATGTTTAATTGGGACTTTTTAAAGCAATCTAAAAAAAAAAAGTTATAAAAATTATCTCCCATTTATTCTAAGATTTTTGGAGAGTTTGAGACAAAAATAAATAAATAAAAATAAATTATATTTTATATTTTTATAATATTCTATTTTTTCTTCTTTCCTACGAATTTTAGAGATATGATTAAAAATTTATTATTTCTTGATTTTTATTTGTTTTCTTAACCACCCCCCCCCCCCTCCCCCTCTTTTTATTTTTCCTATTTTATTGTTTTTCTTCATTCTCCACAAATAATGAAATAGAAGTTGACGGAGATTAGATACTTGAACTAATAGAAATGACACTTAACGTAAGAAAATTGAAATATAGGGATGTTATTCTCCAAAAATATGTGATGTTGGGATATTTTTGCATAAATATTGTCACAGTAGAGACGTTTTACGTCAATTATCCCAAATATTAATATGTTCAAATAGGATTAACAGAGATAAAACATTTAAACTACATGAATGATCTATCACCACAAGAACATCGAAACGTAGGAACGTTATGTGCCGAAAATATAAACATTGAAATAGGATGTTCTGCGCCAATTATCCTTATTTTATTGATAAAATTTGTAATTGTAAATGCATTTTGATAAAATGAATTTTTAGGTAATGAGGTTCGAACAAGGGTAAAGTTTGTTTGAGGTAATTTTTTTTAGAATAAATTTTATAAAAAACAATTTTTTTTTAGAGAATATATGATTGAAAAATAGAAAAAAAAATGTTATAATTTTATATCTACACTTATTTTATTAGAAGAACATAATTACAAATTAATTAAGAAAAACTTGTTCACTGAAATCTCGCGATGCGAAATACCCCCGCAAGTGCACGGGTCGTGAGAAGTAATAAAGTGGACCTAGTAGTCCGGATTATTGTCCCACGAGGACTGCTATTAATTACCGAAATATTTTAGTTCTACACTTTATTTGAACGAACAAATGAATTTGAGGTTTTAAACTAAAACTAAAGAATTAAACTAAAGAATTTAAAATTGGAGATTTTTTTTTTTTTTTTCAAATACGATTGTAAAGTAGTTGGGACTTACGATTTCACCTAACCAATTAAATTAATTCCAATTCCAGTTTTATTTCATAAATATGCATTCGGTCGAATTCACTAATTTAAATTGAAATTCCTCTCTCGAGTTTAAATCAACTCTACCTAAATAAGTCAACCATGTATCTCTACAGCGGGTCTGAATATTTCTTATCTAGATGCATTACATTCAAGAATTCACACACGACCGCACTAATTACAAGAGTATATCTCTATCTCTCGTTCAATTACCGGATTTATTACCTAGATCTATGTTATTAACTCACCTCTCGGATTATGAAAATAACACATAAAATCATGAATAAGTGGCCAGTTCATTCACACATTAAACGCAATAATAAATCAACACATGCATTAAAGCGTTAAAACAAGGAATATGGAATTAAAATAATTAACTAGGCTACATCGTTCATCCCAACATCAAATTTAGCTACACATCATATTTAAATAGCAAAAACAAAATATAATGACGTTCATTGAAAATAACAATAAAGAATGAAAAGATTGCACCAATTATCAATTCTTCAAGTATTTTCAATTCACGCCCCTCTGCGATGGTTGAATCTCCAAGAATTTAAATTAAAATCTCTGTTGTGGCTCGTTTTATGGAGAGGAAAATGTCTGATTTTCGTGCTTCATGTGTTGTATATATAGGTTTTGGAGAAAACCTAAGTCAAAAAGCCCAAAGCCTGTTAAAAATTGCGAAAGAAATCTGATATGCGGCCCAATCGGACAAGCGCGCGATCGCGCAAACTTATGGCTGGCGATCGCGTGGAAGACCCGTTTACTCTCGGGTTAAGATTTTGCACCATCTCGCGATCGCGACTTCATCTTTCTTTCGGCTGTGTAAGTTGGTCCCTGACTTTTAATTGCACCTTCAATCCTCAACTTCCAATTATTGCAATTTAGTCCCCAAACTTTATCTTCTTCTCAATTTTCCCATTCAAGCTCTTAATTCATTCAATTAGGTCCTCCAACCTCTGATTCATTCATTTTGGCACATTGCATCTTTCCGGTTGACGTCACAAACTTATCAATTGCTCGTTTTGGCTCCAATCAACATCCAATTATGCATTTTTCTCTTCAATTACTTCATTCTTCATCTTTTGGAATATTTTCTGCAAAGTAAACAAATAAGTACAAATTAAATAACATATATTCTAAAACGATAGTAATTTATTCTAATTTAGACATACAGATAAGTGTATAAAACACACTTATCAAATACCCCCAAACTAGAATTATTGTTCGTCCTCGAACAATGTAAAATAAACTACAAAATCAAATAAATAGGAGAACAAATATTTTTTTTGTGTCAACATGTTTACCATATGCCTCAATAGTCCAAATCAATTCAAACTTTAAGCAAGAGTTATGAACAACAATGCAAAATAATTTCTAGTTATATCATGTCAAATTTTCAAGTGTGTGTGAATAGCCAATGTCAAACGCATACTCATGCAAAAGATATACTCAACAATGTGTGGCTCATTATACATAATCCAGCCCGAATCCCATGTGGTCAATCTATAATTTCTAATGCAATTCCTTCCAACGCTCATGGATGATCACCACTTTCTGCTTTTCTCTCACATCCCGGGTTTTTATCTATGTGGGTTCTAAAAATATTCTTTGCTTTTTCCACACAAGGCAGTCAGAATCAGAAATATGTGTGCATAACAAATCAAACGAAAGTAGACCCTACTTCTACAACCTCAACCACCACAGCTCAGTCAACAAAGCTTATACCATGCAATTATATATATATATATATACTTTTTCTTTTGATGGATGGCTTTTTCTTTTAATTGTCCCTGTCTTTTACCATCTTTGTGCATAACTTTTCATACTTGCTTTCTATATGACCCCTGTAGTGGGCTTTCAGATCGGCAACTCCCAAACCAGTTGGCTTTAGGGTACCGGTTCAAAGAACCCCTTAGACGTACTTGCCCGAGTCATAAAGGCTTAAATAGAAAAGTTAAAGATGTTATAATGTCTTATGTGTAAGTTCACTCTCCGTACTTGCTTTCTAATTGACCCCTGTAATGAGCTTTAGGTCGATGACTCCCAAACCAGTTGGCTTTAGGGCACCAGGTTTGAAAGACCCCTTGGACTTACTTACTCGAGTCAAAAAGGCATTTGAAGAGCAGAATAAGACCTTCAACATTTTTCTGTTTTTATACTGGAAATGGTTTATACCAGTTGACCAAACTGCAATGACTAAAGTGCAAAACCAAGAACCACAGACCTCCAACCCGTCAATACACACAAATTCCAACCATTTTACCCCCAAACTTGCCTTTTAGCATGATTAGTTCTAATTTAGGGGTGGGATGTCTAATGATCTAAGTTCAGGGATATCTGAGTCATTCCTAAGTTCAAATTGCATAAAACTTTGCCCCACATGTATTAAACAAAAGCCCTCACACAAGCAATTATCTATCACTGGCTATGTGCGCAATAAGTATGAATCTAGCAAAACGTAACTAGTTCAAAAATAAGTTCATGCTTTCATGTTATCCAATTTTCAAACCTAAGCACAAATTGATTCATACTATATCCTAGGCAATAAACATGTTAACACCTTTTCAATTTTTATTATTTTTATTATTATTTTTTTTTAATTTTTTTTTTTGAATCCTAATAAAATCGAATGAAAGCATAGAACGAATATCATGAATATGGAAGCAATTTTCATGAGTGAGATTTTTCACCCCCAAACTAGAAAAAAACATTGTCATCAATGTTTGTCAAAAAGATCTAAAAAATGTAATACAAGACAAAGAAGAGAGAACGGGAACTTCCCAGGTGAAATGTAGATGCTTTGTTGTCTTGATGCTTCCATTAAAATGATATTGAATGAATATGACCCTATTCTTTGCTCTGCCCAACTTGATTTATGTTTACCTTGTAATTAAGAGATAAGTAACATTAGAAGACATAAACACCAATAAGAAGAAACGGAAGTTCAGTACCACACCCCCAAACTAAAGTTAAAGCAAAATTTTGAATTTTCAAAATTGGTCGACCACACACATTCAAGCCTTGACATCGCCTAGAAAAACATAAATTTTCCCGAACCATCTTTTGATACGTTAAAGTTCACAGCATGATCAACAATATATTAAAATTCAGCTCATTTGAAGATCAATAGGGTCATGAAACAATGTGGAGAAGTAGGTGACGTGAGACAGTTTCTGGGTGCAATGGCCTGCTGTGGCCTTGCAATGTGGCTGCCTTGGTGTAAACATGGTTTTAATGGATTTCATGTCTAGATGTGAACTAATTCATGAACTACACACACATAAACATTGATAAACATGTCATGAAGATAAATGCTCGGACGAATTTCTAAAATTAGCCCAAAACTCTCTTTGTGGCATTTCATCAAATACATGGTATGCATTACAAGAATCAAATGGTATGCATAGGTTTGGAGGCATGAATGAACCAAAAATTTTGACTACTAAACCACAAATCACAAACTCCAACAACTAACCTAAGCCCATTATTCACAATTCATAATTTCTAGGTTGAAGAACTTAAAGAGACTTTCATAATTTTGACTAAAAATTGATTTAAGTGAAGAGATCATACCTTCGATTGGATTTTGAAGTCATGTAAGCAATGATATTGATGCAACAAAGTGTTGATGACATGTACACAAGATGTAAGATCAAATATGAGGTGATTAGGAGAGAAAAAACGAGTTTATAATGTTTGGAATTGAAAACATGTGGAACAACGCTTAAACTGTCGATTTTGGTCCCAGATTAGCCACGCGAGCGCCTGGCTGGAGTGCCAACGATCGCGTGGTTCAAAGTTTTAAAACCTGTTAATTTTTGAATGCAAACTCGCGATCGCCAGCGCCCGTTGGCACGCGATCGCTTAGTTCACGACAGTACTGAAATTTTTTCCTATTTTTGATTTTCAAAATCGTTTTTTAGTCCCTTAATCACTTCATGATCTATGCAATGATTTTCCAAACATTAACTTTATGACCCAAACTAGTGTGTGTGTGAGTTGAGAATGACGATAGAAACCTAGCCTAATGCAAACATGCAAAATCAAAAATATATCTAAATAATCAATAATAGACTATTATGCACAAGTGCTCTTAACATGAAACATGCAAAACACTCAAACACATTTCCTACCATGCATATATCTAAAATTTCAATAATAAAGTAAATAATGAAAGAGTAATAAGTAAAATGGAAGAAAAGTTGGGTTGCCTCCCAACAAGCGCTCCGTTTAGAGTCCCGAGCCTGACTGTTTGTACTTCCAAATCATGGAGGCTTGAAATATGACTTCACAGCCTTACACATCTTGCGATTTCCAGCCTTGCACTTCTCAACTTTTTTCATAACTTTCTTGTAGTCCAAGGCCTCCTTTTCCACTTGTTGTTGACTAAAATTTGGTTTTTTCTCCTTTTTGTCTCTCCATTCATCTTTTACCTTTAGAAACTCATGTTTTGTGATTAGAGCCTCCTCAATCTTAATCTCATCCTTCATATAGCCGTTTGGTTTCTTGACCTCTTCATCCACCTTGAAGCAACTTTCATTTTGAATCTTTGGATCCTGTCTTGGCTTAATGCTGAACGTGACTTGTTCCTTCTCGACCCTAAAGATGATTTCTCCCTTTTCAATGTCGATTAAAGCTCTTCCAGTAGCTAGGAACGGTCTTCCAAAAATGAGGGGCATCTGAGTGTCCTCCTCCCTGTCTAAGATCACAAAGTCAACTGGAAAGAAGAATTTGTCTACTTTTACTATCACGTTCTCCACTGTCCCATATGGATATTGGATTGATCTATTCGCCAGCTTTAAAGTGATATTCGTTGGCTTAGGCTCTCCCAAACCTAATTTTCTGTACACAGAAAGAGGCATTAAATTAACACTAGCCCCTAAGTCACACAATACATTATCAAAAGTAAATTCACCAATAGTTCAAGGGATTGAGAAACTCCCTGGATCAGTCAATTTTTGTGGTAATTTATTTTGAAGTATGGCGTTGCACTCCTCACTCAGTGCTACAGTCTCAAAATCAATCAACTTTCTTTTGTTTGATAGCATCTCCTTCATAAACTTTACGTAGAGGGGCATTTGAGCTAACGCTTCTGTAAATGAGATATTTATGTGCAGTTTCTTGAATATTTCCAAGAATTTTCAAAACTGCTGCTCCAATTGATGTTTTCTCAGTCTTTGTGGGTATGGAATTGGAGGCACATAAGCTTTGACTTGCGGTCTAACTCGAACTTCTTCTTCAACCTTTTCTTCAACTTCAGGAGTCGACCCCTGTTCTTTTTCTCTTTTCTGCTCTTCCACCACATTTTTCTTTTGGCTCTTCTGCTTTTCATATTCCTCTACAGTCACTTCAGATAGCTGAACCCCACTCCTTGTTGTTATTGCATTAACATGCTCCCGAGGGTTTGTTTCAGTATTACTGGGTAACTGTCCTGGCTGTCTCATTGAACTGCTAGCTGCCAGCTCTCCCATTGTCTCTTCAAATTTTTAATCTCAGCTGTTTGATTCATAATCTCACCATTCTGACTCTTGACCAGCTGGATTAATATCTCCATGTTTTCTGCCATGGTTTTATGAGATTGTTGTTGTTGCTGTTGTTAAAAACCAAGCGGACGCTGAATATTCTGATTATTAGACCATGAGAAGTTGGGATGGTTCTTCCATTTTGCCTGTTGCCCACAAAATTGACTTGTTCTGGATTTGATTGACTCTGTTGCATGGGACAGAAATTAACATATGATTTTCAAAACAAAAATCACATAGCGCTGTTTATACTGAATTCACTGGCTGCACACCCATACTGTCTATCTTCTTTGTCAACGCATCCAGCTTGGCAATTAATGCTGTAATTTCACTAACTGCAGCAATTTCTCCAGATTTTGGTGTAGATCTATCTGACTACCACTGGTAACTGTTCCCAGCAATCTTCTCAAATATCTCAGATGCTTTTTCATATGTCATATCCATTACTAATCCTCCAGCTGCTGAGTCTGCATGCTTCTTGTTTTCATTTGTCAGCCCATTGTAGAATGTTTGAATTAGGATCCAATTAGCTATTTCATGAGTAGGACATTGTCGAACCAGCTCGTTGAATCTCTCCCAAGCCTCAAAAATTGACTCCCCTGGCCGTTGATTGAATGAAAGAATTTCACACCTTAGCTTTGACATCCGGCCAGGTGGAAAGAACTTAGCAACAAATTTTTGACTCATTACTTCCCAAGTCATAATTATGTGGAGGGGTAGTGTGTAAAACCATGCCTTTGCCTTGTCTGCCAACGAGAATGAATATAGTTTCAGTTTCACGGCATCACCCGGAACTCCGTTCATGCACTGCATGTCACATAGTTCTTGGAAAGTCCGTAGGTGTGCATGTGGATCTTCAGACGGCAGCCCGTGGAATACGACAGAATTTTGGATCAAAGAGATCAAAGAAGTCTTGATCTCAAAGTTATTAGCAGGAATAGCAGGCGGCACTATACAAGTTCCAATGTTCCCCACAGGAGGAACCATGTAGTCTCTCAAAACACGCCTTCCATGATTTTGTTGCTGTCCATTCACAACTGCTGGCATATTTTGTTGATTTCCCTGATTATCCTGAATTATGTCATATGCCATGGCTAAGTCTGTTTGTTAATTCGCTTCCAACTGTTGTTTACGCTTCTGTCGAAAGGTGCGTTCAATTTCTGTATCAAAAGGAAGCAAATCAAATGATTTAGTCCTTCTTAACATAAATTAAAAACAAAAATTGAAAACTAATATAAAAATAAAAATAAGCAAAATAAAGTTCAAAGTAAAATAAGAACTAATGGATATCGATATTAATTAACAGTCCCCGACAACGGCGCCAAAACTTGTTCACTGATATCTCGCGATGCGAAATACCCCCGCAAGTGCACGGGTCGTGAGAAGTAATAAAGTGGACCTAGTAGTCCGGATTATTGTCCCACGAGGACTGCTATTAATTACCGAAATATTTTAGTTCTACACTTTATTTGAACGAACAAATGAATTTGAGGTTTTAAACTAAAACTAAAGAATTAAACTAAAGAATTTAAAATTGGAGAATTATTTTTTTTTTCAAATACGATTGTAAAGTAGTTGGGACTTACGATTTCACCTAACCAATTAAATTAATTCCAATTCCAGTTTTATTTCCTAAATATCTATTCGGTCGAATTCACTAATTTAAATTGAAATTCCTCTCCCGAGTTTAAATCAACTCTACCTAAATAAGTCAACAATATATCTCTACAGCGAGTCTTAATATTTCTTATCTAGATACATTACATTCAAGAATTCACATACGACTGCACTAATTACAAGAGTATATCTCTATCTCTCGTTCAATTACCGGATTTATTACCTAGATCTACGTTATTAACTCACCTCTCGGATTATGGAAATAACACATAAAATCATGAATAAGTGGCCAGTTCATTCACGCATTAAACGCAATAATAAATCAACACATGCATTAAAGCGTTAAAACATGGAATATGGAATTAAAATAATTAACTAGGTTACATCGTTCATCACAACATCAAATTTAGCTACACGTCATATTTAAATAGAAAAAACAAAATATAATGACGTTAATTGAAAATAACAACAAAGAATGGAAAGATTGCACCAATTATCAATTCTTTAAGTATCTTCAATTCACGCCCCTCTGCGATGCTTGAATTTCCAAGAATTTGAATTAAAATCTCTGTTGTGGCTCGTTCTATGGAGAGGAAAATGTCTGATTTTCGTGCCTCATGTGTTGTATATATAGGTTTTGGAGAAAACCTAGGTCAAAAAGCCTAAAGCCTGTTAAAAATCGCGAAAGAAATCTGATATGCGGCCCAATCGGACAAGCGCGCGATCGCGCAGACTTATGGCTGGCGATCACGTGGAAGACCCTTTTACTCTCGGGTTAAGATTTTGCACCATCTCACGATCGTGACTTCATCTTTCTTTCGGCTGTGTAAGTTGGTCTCTGACTTTTAATTGCACCTTCAATCCTCATCTTCCAATTATTGCAATTTAGTCCCCAAACTTTATCTTCTTTTCAATTTGCCCATTCAAGCTCTTAATTCATTCAATTAGATCCTCCAACCTCTGATTCATTCATTTTGGCACATTGCATCTTTCCGGTTGACGTCACAAACTTATCAATTGCTCGTTTTAGCTCCAATCAACATCCAATTATGCAATTTTCTCTTTAATTACTTCATTCTTCATCTTTTGGAATATTTTCTGCAACGTAAACAAATAAGCACAAATTAAATAATATATATTCTAAAACGATAATAATTTATTCTAATTTAGACATACAGATAAGTGTATAAAATACACTTATCAAGTGTGTTTTATTACTTGTTTATAAATAACACATTTTTCAAAACACTTTTATAATGTGTTTGAGTCCATTATTTGAAGGAATGTATTTTGTAATAATGATATTTTGATTAATATATGACAAGAAAGTTTGAAAATCTTTTGACTTTGTATGTATATTATTTTATTATTAGACTATATGGTTAAAAATGAGTTTTGGAATGTTTTTGTTTACAAGTAGAGAATGTGATGTATTTAAGGAAAAATATGTGATTGGAAAGTGATTTGAAGAAATATGTGGATAAAAAGTGATTTTGGGAAATTTATTGTTTACGTAGGCTTGGTCTCCTTTCGGTAAACCACATTTTTCGGTTTATAAACCAATTAATAAACTACACGATTTCACAAATCACTATTTAACACATTTTCTCTCTCAACTTTTCAATCACACATTTTACCTCGAAAATATAAATAAACCAAGTATCCGTTTAGTAATACTGGAGCGATTTATAAACTGATTTATTTATGAATTTAAGGTAAATGTGTGGTTAAAATTGAAGAGAAAAAATGAGTGTGGTTAAGAAGTGATTTGAGAAATTGTTTAGTTTATAAATCGATTTATAAATCATTTACCAAACACTTGCCAATTTATATATCACATTCTTTTAATACATAGAGGTTTGGTTGGCGTTCTGTTTGTATTTTATTTTATATTTTCATTTTCGAAAATGTTTTGTATTTTTTGTTTTTATTTTTGTTTTCAAATTTGCTAAAAACGCGTTTGGTTTGTCATTTCTGAAAACTGTTTTCGAAAATGAAAAGTTGGAAAATACGTTCTGTTTGAAATTTTGCAGAATACTACTTAAACTATTTTTAATTAATTTGTTTGCAGAAAACTACTGGCTCAAACTTAAATTTCCTTTCACAATATAATGAAAAACATGGTTACATGCAACACACTAATGTGATTATTAAGAGTCTATATTAACACAGCTTGGTTAAGTTCAGGATTTGAGGAAACTCTAGTTCTATTAAAATTCAGAAAAATGCAAGTTCTTTCAAAACCACAAAAGTCCATTTATCAAGACATTTTTTGAAATACAACAACAAGATTTTTCTCTTATTTTTTTTTGTAATGTTGATATTGAATTTAATAAAATTTTATTTAAGCTTAGTTCCAAGTTAAGATAATTCTAAAAAAATAAAAAATAAAAAATTTGTGCTTAGTTCCAAGTTAGGATAATTCTTTAAAAAAATAAAAAATAAAAAAATCCCAAAACGTGTTTTCCACATTTTGAACATTTTTTGTTGAAATACATACAAAACGCCAAAACGAGATTTTGGACTTGCGTTTTGTGTACAAATTTTTTTTTGTTTTTCAAAATGCATTTTCGAAAATGGTAAAGAGAACGCGTTTTTAGTGTTTTAGAAAATAAAAACAGAAAACGACCTCAAAACAGTAAAGAGAACATACCATTAATTTTTTAATAAGAGTATAAAAAAGGGTTAGCTCTATTTGGTAGTGGGGAAATTGGAAATTTCTAGTGTTTTTCAAGCACTAGTGGACCCGTGTGAATATAATATTCAGCCTTACATCAGCTAGAATAAAATAATAATAATAATCCTATTAGTTCATTTACCACATTTATCTACCCCTTCGAGTTTTGAATTTTTACCCATGCTTTTTAAAGGAAAAATGCCCTTGTACAGGTTAGCAACTACAATGAGAGGCCTGAATGTCCAGGCTCCTCCACAAGTAGAATCGCTCGCTTTTAAAAACATTTTGTTGCTGAAGTTAAAGGGAGTGTAGAATTGGGTTGGGAGAAAAAAAATTATGTAGCAACTTCTGACTCTATTGTCAAGTTTTAGGCTGCGTTCTCTTTGGCGTTTTCCAGTCGTTTTCCGTTTTCCATTTTCGAAAACGCGGAAAACGCGTTCTCTTGCGCCGTTTTCGGAAAACATTTTTGAAAACGTTTTCAAAATTTGTAAAGGAAATGGAAAACGTGAAAATCACGTTTTCCGCGTTTTCCGCGTTTTTTGCCTTGTAAGTGGAAAACGCGGAAAACGCGCGTTTTCCGCGTTTTCCACTTTTTAAAAAAAAAAAAAAATTAAAATAATCAAAAAATTTTGAAATTTGTCAAAATTTATCATTTTTAATTACATTATTGGTCCCTGATTTTCAAAAATTGTCATTTTAATCCTCAAATTTTGAAATTTCTTTCGAAAATATCCTAATTTATTTGCAACTTAGGTCCCTCAACTTCAGATTTTGTTGCACATTAGTTCACAAATTTTACTTTTCTTTCAACTTAGTCATTTTCGTATTTGCTTTATAGGTCATTGTCTTCAAACATGTATAACTTTTGATGTACAACTCCGAATTGCACTCTGTTTTTTGCGTAAAACTCCAAATTCAACCATCTTTTTGATGATGTATCATGTGCTTAATTATTAAACATTTATTTTTTACTTTTGTATTGTAGACACTTATTTTGTAAGGGCATAATTAATTAACGTAAATTGATTTTTGCAAATTTTATTGAAACTTAAATTTTAAACGTTATGAGTGCTTACTAGAAAGATGTATCTATATAAAGTATTAAATGAAACGATTACTTTAGAAGAGAAAATTACTACTCAAATGTGGAACGATTACTTTAGAAGGGCAACATGAATTTTTGAACTTTTTTGGTATAACCAAATTGTGTGATAGGGGTTATTTCATTTATTTTTATTGTGTAACTCAAAATATGATATCTTTACTTCATTTATATTCACAAACAATATGAAATAATTTTCTTCAAAATTTTAAACAGAACGCGTTTTCCAGCTTTTCATTTTCGAAAACAGTTTTCAGAAATAATAAACCAAACGCGTTTTCAGCAATTTCGAAAAAAGTCACAGAAAATGGAAAACAGAAAACATTTTCGGAAATGAAAACAGGAAACTGAAACACAAAGAGAACGCAGCCTTTCTGAAATTTTTATTGCTTTTCAATGTCGTGGATCCCGCACTTTGCTCTGAATTTTTCCAGTCGGTGCATTTTTGCTCGAGAGGAAACTAATGAGACACATTTTTAAAACACATATTTTATCTCAAAAATAATAAAAATCTTTCACCAAATAGAGCCTTCCAGTGTGTTTGGCAAATTTTTTCTTTTTGGTTTATAAACCATTTTCTTACACAATTTTTCAAATCACTTTTAATCACACACATTTATCTAGAAAAAAAAATTGTGAAAGTGGCCGCCGAACACTCCATTCGATTTTTTGAAAAAACCTACCAAACATGGCATTGGCCCCTGTTTGGCCTCTATTTTTTTAAAACCAAATTTATTCAACTCTCAATCTGAACAATCCATCTTACTCAGACCTACCATTTTATACTTTTCAAATATTTTTTAATAACACATCCTTCCAAAAATATTACTCCCTCCGTACCGTGAAGATAGACATGTATTCCTTATTTGTTCGTCCTAAATTATATGTCATTTTCCTTATTGAAAGTCAATATATTTTTAAGTTTCTTAATATACCTTTATTTAATATACATTGTTATCAACAACTATAAAGTAATAATATTTATTACGTTATTTAATGTAGGGATATATTAGTAAAATGTAAGAAAAACTTAACACGTGTTTGGTAAAATAGAATAAATGGTTTAGGGCATCCACAGTGGACAAGTTAAATATAGCTAGCCACATAAGTAAAAAGTGAGATATTAAATGTCACATCAACATGTTAAAGTTAGCTATTAATTTTTACTACAATTGACATGTTATGTTTTAACTAAATCCAAGAATATGATAAATATCTATTTTTAAAATAGCAAAATTTATATATTAATATGGTACTCATTTTGAAAATCTCATTAAATTATATAATATGAAATCAAGAAAAAATTTATTTTATTTATTGATATTGAAAAATTTAAAGAAGAAAGAAGGAAAGAAGTTAAAATGCCATGTCATTAAGTTAAAACACCAGTCAAATTTAACAATGAAGTTAACTTAAAAACAAAAAGATTCATTTAACATGTATTTTAACCTATCTATTGTAGGCAATAAATATAAAATCTTACTAACTTATGCCACTAACTTGTGCCTTCGTTTGGTTTATAAACTGATTTATTTATGATTTTGAGGTAAAAAATAGTTGTTGAAAATTGGATAGAGAAAAGTGTGTGATTAAAAATTGATTTGAGAAATTGAGTGGTTTATAAATAAAAAAAGGACATTTACCAAACGGTGGTATAAACATAGTGAATGCTCTTATAAACATATTTATAAATTACATCCAACTATGCCTTGTTTGATATTTTTAAAAATTCCCTCTTTTTGTTACAGTATTCAATTTCAATCATCCATTAAAAATTGAAAATTGGCGCATTTAGTCATTAAACGTTTGCCTCTTTGTGCAATGGGTCACTAACCTTTCATTTTTGGTACTAAAATCCTTAAACGTTGTATTCTTTGGCGCAAGAGGTCATTTTTGATGATTTTCTTCCATTTCAAAGATAAAAAAATAAGGAATGACGAAAATGCCTTTATACATATTAGCGCATTTAGTCCCTGAACTTCAAATTTGGTACTTAAGTCCATAATCTTTCAATTTGATGCAAGTAGTCCCTAATTTAGACATTATTAAGCGCAATAAGTTCTTAACCTTTCAATTTGGTGATTAGGTCCTAAAAGTTGTATTATTTAGTATCACGTATCTTTTTAGATGATTTTCCTCTATTTCACCTTTAAAAAATTAATTTTATTTTTATCAAAAATATAAAAATGCTCTTATATTAATAAATAAATAAGCATTATTTGGCAACTTAAAAATTTTGTTTCTTACTTTGTCAGATTCTCTTCTTCCGTGTCATTTGGGCTTTCTATAAAGATTTTTACCGTACTAACACAAATTCTCCAATTTACCACGTTTAAAAATTCAATTTTTTTAATTAAAAAAAAGTGGCTTTACTAATTTGTTTAAGAAAATTGATTTTAGATAAATTTCATTTTTTTTTCTTCTTCTAAGATAAATTTATCTAAAATCAATTTTCTTAAAAAAATGAATAAAGCCTCTTTTTGTTTCTTTTTTTTTTTTAATGGGAAATTTACAAACTTTAAGGCTATTTAAAAAAATGAAATTTACCAAAAATTAATTTTTTTAGAAACAAGAATGAAATTTATCTAAAAAAAAAAGAAAAAAAAAATGAAATTTATCTAAAATCAATTTTCTTAAAAAAAATAAATAAAGTCTCTTTTTATTTCTTTTTTTTATGGAAAATTTACCACCTTTAAGAGTATTTAAAAATGAAATTTACCAAAAATTAATTTTTTTTTAGAAATAAGAATGAAATTTATCTTAAAAAAAAGAAACAAAAATGAAATTTATCTACAATCAATTTTCTTAAACAAATAAGTAAAGCCTCTTTTTTTTATTAAAAAAATTAAATTTTTGAACGTGGTAAATTGGAGAATTTGTGTTAGCACAGTAAAAACTTTTATTGGAAGCCCAATTGACACGAAATAAGAGAATCTGACAAAGCAAGAAACAAAATTTTTAAGTTGTCAAAAAAAATGCTTATTTATTTATTTATTAATACAAGTGCATTTTAATATTTTTGATAAAAATAAAATAAATTTTTAAAGATGGAATAGAGGAAAATCATCTAAAAGGATACGTGACACTAAATAATACGACTTTTAGGGATCTAAGCACCAACTTGAAAGGTTAAGAACTTATAGCGCTAAATAATGACTGAGTTTGGGGACTACTTACACCAAATCGAAAGGTTAGGAACTTAAGCACCAAATTTGAAATCTAGGGACTAATTGCGCCAATATGTATAAGGGCATTTTCGTCATTCTTAATTTTTTATCATTAAAATGGAAGAAAATCATCCAAAAGGACCTCGTGCGCCAAATAATACAAAGTTTAAGGACTTTAACACAAAATATGAAAGGTTATGAACTAATTGCACAAAGAGGCAAACTTTTAGGGACTAAATGCGTCAATTTTCCTTAAACATCAAGTCCACAATATTTGACTTTTCAGTCAAATCTCAACTATTAATTCTCTTAAAATTACTATCTATTTAATTTTTTTTTTAAAAAACAATATCAATCATATACTATATTAATTAACATTTTCTTAATCTTGGGGTATGTTCGACGGCGGGAGATTAAATTACAAAAAGACAAAAACAACACAAAAATTAATTTATACAATTTTTCATATCACTTTTTAATCATTCACTTTCTCTTTTTTCAATTTTTAACCTCACATCTTACCTAAAAAATACAAATAAATCAACAAAATAATTTCAATTCCTTCTCCCTCTTTGTTAATTCCAGCCGAACAGGGTTTTCGAGGTCGGTACTCAAAATCACATTATTCAAAAAAAAAAAGAGGGGCCAACGGGGCTAAAATGCTGTCCTGTCATACTTCACTCCATACACACTTGGCGCTACTGTCTGAGACTCTGAGCTGGTCAGCCCTAAGGAGTTCAATTCAAAATTCGAATTCCCTCTCGGCTGCTCCGGAAGCTCAAAAAATGGTGGTACCGGCTTGCAACGTCGAGATCTCGGCGGAAAATGGTAAGGTCGGAGCCGACGCCGATGCAGTGGCTCCACTGCGGCGGAGCAGCGCGAGGTTGCAGAAAATGAAGAGTGAAAAATCGTCCTCCGTTGAGGTATCTGCTAACAATGACTCCGGAACGAGCCGTAATGGGAATGAGAACAGTGTTTCAAGGAAGAATACAGGGCGGGATTACAAAAAGAGGAAGGTTGAAACGCCTCAGCCCACTGTGCTGCCCCAAAATGGAGTAGTCGGCGAGGCTACTGGAACTCCTGAGGTGGTGAACGGTGGGGACACGTTTAGTACTAGTGATGCTTTGGTTGGTAAAAGTGCACATACAAAGGTCACTGAGACTTTGCGGACTTTCAACAAGTATTACCTTCATTTTATTCAGGTAAACTTTTAATTGAATGTTCTACGAGGTGGGTTTTGAAAGCAATGATATATTATATATCTGCTCTATGTTGTTGTTCCGTTTATGGTATTTTGAAGACTAGCTTGCGAAAAGACTGAATAAAATGTTTCATTAATATTCGAGTCTTCTCTGCTAATGTTAATACCATTTGACGTGCCGTGAAATGTCAAGCATTAAACATATTATTGCAAATGCATTTGAGACCATTTTATGGTTTATTTAGTTACTACTTGGAAAATCATACAAGTTTTGCCTCTAGGTTACCTTTTAAAAGGACATAATTTTTAGATGCCTTTGCCTTTAGTTATTATTATTATTATTATTTTATTTTTTATTTTTGGCTGTAGGAAGAAGAAAAAAGATGTAAAAGACAAGAAGTAGATCAAAAATCACCGAAGAATTCAAAATCCAAGGTTTGAATTTATCTAACCTCCTTCGATTCTCCATATTGGGTTCCTTAACTGCTGAAGTGGCAATGTATTTGTTACTTGAGGCAGTTCGATTTCATTATCATATCACCAAATATGCTATTATTGCAGCAAAACACATGATTTCCTGACCTTGAAGCACATAATACCTGTCTTATATCCTTAATTCTTCGTTTACTGGATAGCAATATGAATTAACGTCAGCTTATTATGTCGAAATTTGTGCAGAAGAACTGTACAATTGCAGATGATACTAAAAGGAGTTCCAAACGACCTGACTTGAAGGCAATAACCAAGGCATGTCACTGGTTTGTCTGGCTAAATCTATATATACATGCACCTTGTTGATGTTCAATTTCTCGTAAGTTTGGTTTGTTCTAATATTCAATTTCTCATAAGTTTTGGTTTGTTCTAATATTCCTGTACTTTGAATAACACATTAGCTTTTTGTTATTCATTGTTTAAAAAATGTACTTGAGGATTACACCTCAAGTTCCGCCTCACGCGAGGCTTTCATAAAATGCCTCAAGTATTTGAGGCTCATGCCTCAATTTCCCGAGGCTTACTCTTGGACTAAGTGAGGCTTATGCCTCAAGGCTATGTCTCAATATAACTAAGTTTGCCTATTTGTCTTGCATTTCTTAAAAAGGTTAAAGCTACTTTTGGACTGTTTTTCTTCTCCTCTTGATTTATTTTATGTTTGTTTGCAAGATAAAATTTTAAGTTCATTAGTTTTTTTTATTGTGTATAATTTATTATGAGCACAATTTTTTAATATTATATATATGTTCTTTTGAATTATTCATTAGCCTTTGTTCTTTAACGTAATCATTACAATTTATAAACTAATTTATAAATAACAAAATTTTCCAAACCACTTTTTAGTCACATACATTTTCTCTCTCCACATTTCAACCACATATTTTGCCCCTGTTTGGCTCCCATTTTTTTAAAACAAAATTTATTCAACACTCAATTTCAACCATCCATCTTAGTCAAGCTCATCATTTTTTACTTTTAAAACTTTTTTTAAATACACCTTCTCCTAAAAATACAATTCAAAACCAAGAAATTGCCCAAGAACTGGGGGCCAACAAAAACATAAATAAATCAATTTATAATTTATACGATGTTGCTGAACAAGGCCTACTCCATCTTGAGGCTTAAGCCTAAGAGCGCCTTTATGCTTAGCCTCACATAGGCAAAATGCCTCGATATCTAATTAAGCCTTTTGAAACATTAGTGAATTACTTAGAATGAAAAATCTTATGTTATTAGAGTTGATCGAGGAGATCTATTTATTTATTTAAAATTTTGATATCACCCATTTCGTGCAAGTAGGGTTCACATCAAAGTCTCATTTTTTTTTTCTTTAAATTCATTTACAACCAAACATTAAAATAATCTACATAAACCTAAAAGATTTCATATTTTTAACCACACATTTTTAAAAAAAATTACTATTACAAATCACATTATTTGAAATAATGGGCCTCAAACAAGGGCTTTATACAGAGAACATCTGCATACTCTCCTGCCGTGTTTTTTACTACATCATGTAGTTGTACACAATTTTGTTACTTAAACTTAGTCTTTAACAATATACTCATATACATTATGCTAGTTTCTCCACAAGTTTAGGTTTTTCTCCTATTTGATTCTTGCTATGTCTGGAATGTTATAATACTTTCCCTTCAAGTAAGTTTTACTTCAATGTTTGTTGAAAATTGGCAGATGATGGAGACCGGAGCTATTCTATACCCTGAGAAAAGGTTTGGCTCCATTCCAGGTAGGTAAACAGTATATAAAAGTTCTTTATAAAAGTTGTAAGGTAATTGATGATCCAAAGAATTCTGTAGCTGTTAGCGTGCAAGCGTCTAGTAGCATTTGCAGTGGAGCCTTTTGCTTAATGTTAATAGTTCATTTCTAACACATTTAGACCTTGTTTGGCCCCCATTATTTCCCCAAATAATGTGGTTTTGAATAGTGTTTTTAGAGAATGTATGGTTAAAATATGTTTGAAAAGTAAAAAATAGTATGTTTTACTAAGATGGATGGTTGAGATTGAGTGTTGAATAAATTTGGTTTCCAAATAATGGGGGCCAAACAAGTGCTTAGGGTGATAAAAATGGTTTGGTGCTAAAACTTGATGTCTATTTGGTCTAATAAGAATTGGTTTAATTAGTACTTCGCCTGTTGTCTCCATGTTTTATTATTAGAGTTCCTAACTTGGCATGTTGTGTACTGCTTAAATGTTTGTTATGCGCTTTGGGATTTACCACACTGTCTTGTTATTTTAGAGCATATTTAGCAAAAAGCTTAGGCCCTATTCTCTTTGCTGTATTTGAGGTCTTTTTTGTTTTTATTTTCGAAAACACTAAAAATGCGTTCTCTTTACCATTTTCGAAAACACATTTTGGAAAAAAAAAAAAAATTGTACACAAAACGCAAAACGCCCGAAACCTCGTTTTGGGCGTTTTGTGTGTATTTCAACAAAAAATGTTCAAAACGGAAAACGCGTTTTGGGATTTTTTTTTTAATAAAAAATTATCCTAACTTGGAACTAAACTTAATATAAAGTTTTTTTTTTTTTTTTGAATTATCTTAGCTTGGAACTAAACCTAAATAAATATATATATATTTTTTTGGAGAATTATCCTAATTTGGAACTAAAATTAAATAAAGTTTTATTTAATTCAATATCAACATTTCAAAAAAAATTAAGTGAAAATTCTTGTTATATTTCAAAAAATGCATTGATAAATGAACTCTGATGGTAGTATTTTACAAGAAAATTAATTAAAAATAGTTTAAGTAGTATTCTGTAAAATTTCAAACAGAACGTATTTTCTAGCTTTTCATTTTCAAAAACAGTTTTCGGAAATGACAGGCCAAACGCATTTTCTGCAAATTTGAAAACAAAAATAAAAACAGGAAACACAAAATATTTTCGAAAATGAAAATACAAAATAAAATACAAACAGAACGCCACCTTAAATTTTAATTCAGATTAGGACAAAAAACTTACTACTAACTTATTATAAATATTTTGTAGCACCCACAACTTTTAAGCACAACCAACCAAACACTTAATAATATATACTTAATAAGCTTGTCGTTATTCTTGTTTCTTTTCTTTTCCTTCTTCACTCATCATTTTGAGAGATTTCTTGCTTGGTGTGCGAACCTTCAAATGCTACTCAAGGAGTTTCTTGTTTAATGTAAGCTTTTTATAGATACGTTTTTTACATCGCTAATATATAAAAGTTCTAATGTTATAACAAGAATTTTACAAACATTTACCAACGAGGCCTTAAAAAGTCATGATAATCCTCGACTTATCATCAATGAATCTTAGATGTTATCATCAATATCTTGTCTTGAATAATCCTTGAATTGTCTGGACACTGAAGTAAAATTTGTGGACATTATATTTTTCTTGATAAGCATAAATGGATTTTTAATGCATTTGTGATGGCAGGAATTGATGTTGGTCATCAATTTTTCTCTCGGGCTGAGATGGTGGTTGTCGGTTTTCATGGTCACTGGCTAAATGGAATTGATTTTATTGGAACGGCTGCTCGTAAGTCGGTAATATTGAATTCCCTATTCACCATTCTCAGATAATGGATGCTCTCGTACTTTTTATTTTATATATTTAGTCTTCTTCTTACAAGAAGATAACACTTTTAGACAGGGCTGAATGCTTGATGAGGCTATTGGCCATGCAAGAAGAGTTATTTGTAGCTTCACCTTCGGGTTAAGGAATATTTTCTCTTGTCAGCTAAAAGATTTATAAATCTGTTGAGGGACATTTTTGCGTGTCCTATGTTATTTTTCGTATGTTGATTTACATATTCTGCATGGAATCATTCTTTTCTTTGATTAGCTCATGACATAAATTTTTATTTTTCCTTTCCTGTTTCCATTTTTTGTTTCCCTTCAGTTGCTGGATTGTAGTCGGTACACTCTACCACTTGCTACATCTATTGTCTTGTCTGGCCAGTATGAAGACGATCAAGACAACTGTGAGGATGTGGTCTACACTGGTCAAGGTGGGAATAATTTACTCGGAGACAAGCGTCAGATCAGAGATCAAGTAATGGAACGTGGTAATCTGGGACTTAAGGCACGTTGATTCCACTTTCCATTGTTCGTCTGTTTCTTTACGTTCTCACTCCACATACAAGATATGTGATAAACTGACTTTGGGCTGTATTTCTGAGTTTTATTCTTCCATATGAGTATTGCAATGATTTAAACAATTCTTCTGATAATGGATATTGTTTTGGTAGGGAGAAGACCACAATATTTAATCATTATTGTCCATGACTGCCCGGAACTAAATCATGTGTAGCTGGTTCAAACCCAATGAAGAGATAAAAATGTGTCTTCTTGTTGGAGAGATTTGTGATGGAGCATATTAAATTTCATATGTAATAGCAATAGTATTCAATTCATGATATATGATTATATATTATATAAATTTGACTATATTGACTATGCCCCTACCTTGCATGAGAGAACATGATTTGAAATAAAAAGGAAAATAATATTCACCAGTCAGAAACTGTTATTTGCTATAGAAGATGGCTGACAGTTGATGATTGAAGACAGAGAAAGCAGGTCTCCCTTGTTAAAATTTATTGTCAATAAGATGAATGATTAGGATGGATATACTATCTCTATATCATAATTGCTACAAAAGGTTATTTCTGCACAGATTAATGAATATCATTTTCTACGTTGGTAATTGCAACCACAAATGGTTTCAAATTCATTCTCAAGGTCGTTTGCTTTGTATTTTTGATGATTCAATTTTTTGAGGCACACTCTTATTTTGTTTACATATTTGTAGCAAACTAGTCCCCTTCTATGGTGTTTATTAATACTAGGTTATTCTTTAGTATTTTGATTGTTAACTAGAGATATGTGTGCCTTCAAACTTTTAGAAAAATATTTCCGGTATACTGGATTCACTTTAATCTAACTTTGACATAATTTTCCATGCCACAAATTGTCTGTGCGCTATGCTCTTGGCCTTGCCCCCCTGCTTGAAGACCTGTAATCTAGTGGTTGTGCTACTGACTTTCAAACAGCTAAATGTAGAACTTTGCCTGTTTTAGTTACACTAAGTTCTCCTTTCCAGTGTTACGATTTAGCATATTTCTATGAATCCTGCTTCGTATACTTTGAATAGCTCATATTTATGCCTGTCAGAGCATATAAAATGTGAATGTCCATTGGGCATTTGTGGGTAAAATTATCTCTGAGTAACTTCTAGATCATTTTTTTTAACAGAACTGTATGGATCAATCCATACCTATTAGAGTGACGCGTGGACATCAATGTCGAAAGAATGAAAACAGCTATGCAGGGAAAGTTTACACTTATGATGGCCTGTATAAGGTTGTTATCCTCAATCTACCCTCAGCAATCTATTATTTTCTCTGTTTCAATTTGCTACTGATAAGAAGGCAACCTGTGTTGCACATTATTGTGCTGGACTTGTCATCCAACAAAAAATATTGTTATTAACTAGCTATTTATAACCGTTTCAAGTGAATGCTGGTGCTGTCCTTAGTTATGATTCTTACATTGATACCACGTAGTTATATGGGCCATGTTGTAGCCCCCCCTCCAGTGTAGTTTTTGTTGGAGATGTAATGTATTTATATCCTGCAATGCAGTTTTCATTGAGCATAACACACTGGAGGAAAAATCTTGGATTGCTATGCCTATCTTATTTTTGATTTTTCCTATCTTATTTTTGATTTTTATTATATTCATAGTCTAGTTATCTAGAATATATGGAGTTTTTCTTTCCCGTGGCTTGTTCCTTCATGGCATGTAATTAATTTTGAAGATATTTATACATCTAGGGTATACATTTTTTTTTTTTTTTTAATATTGCAGGTTGTCAAATACTGGGCTGAAAAGGGTGTCTCTGGGTTCACGGTATATAAATTTCGACTGAAGCGGCTTGATGGACAGCCGCCATTGACGACAAATCAGGTCTTTTTTGCTAATTGACTAATATTTCTCTTGCTTTGCACACGGAGTCATGAATTTCCCCCTCTTCCCCATTGGACGATGTGAACAAAACAATTTCATAGATGACAGCTGTGATGCTCGGACTTGGCATTCGGGCCGGCGAACCCGTGTTGACATGACGCGGCACGGGTACGGGTACGAAATATGGGTCGGACCCTTCATTTTTAGAAGGAGGCGTCTGAGAAGCAGCAGCTTTGGTCTGTCTCTCTCTCTCTCTTCCACTGCGGCGCTGGAGTTTTGTCTGTTGTAGTAGTTTATTAATGTATGTATAATATTAGGGTTAGGGGTGCAATAGGTGAGATGGCGTGAGTGGGTTATGGACTTGACTATATATGGGATTGCATTCCTTTTTTATTATACAGTCAAAATTGAATGTAATAATTTTTTAAATAATTTCTATAAAAATAAAAACATAAATTTAAAAATATATCTTAATATTATTTCCAATAATTTTTGTAATATATATATATATATATATATAAGACGTACCCACGTACCGTGTATAAAATTTCGACTCTTTTTAGCTATGTCCCAGTATCCTAGATTTTGCAAAAAGAAATATCCAACTCTCGGATCTGCACTAGTACCCGACACTCGTACTCGAGTCCGAACAACATAGGAAGATAGAACAGTTTGTGCTTTGTTTATTGCTTGGTTGAGTAAATGTGTTCACCTTTACATTACATGGTATTCAAAAGTAGTCTGCGTTGAAATTTAGAATAGCATTATAGAGTTTGAGAGTGAATTTACTCATGAAAATGACAAGTTTGTTTGTGGTAATCTTACAGCAACATTTGAATGGAAATATATACACATTTCTGTCATATGGGAGTTACAATTAACGTGCAAGCTGAACACATCAGCACATGAACATATAATAGTAAAAAAACTTATGCATGTTCCTGTATTTAGTTAGTTATCAGACACTGGTTGGAATGTGGCTGTTTAATGGTCACTAATAGCATGGGAAAACCTTGAGAAATTAAGTTTATTGCAAATATTCTGACACCAAATTATATAAAGATGCTGAGCTAGTCTAATGTGTACTGATTCACTCCATTCATTTTTTCCATCATCATTTGTTTATCTCTATATCAGGTTTATTTTACTCGGGGCCGTATTCCTAATTCAATATCTGAAATACGTGGGTATGTCACCATTATTTTAACAGTCCAAAGTCATCTTCTTTAGTTTTCAACTATTGGAAAAATGAAATCCTGTTTTTATTTGAGTAAATAGGTTGGTATGTGAAGACATTACTGGAGGCCAAGAGAATATTCCCATTCCTGTTACTAATTTGGTTGATGAACCACCTATCCCTCCTAAAGGCAAGTTTATTTATCTGTTTTGGTGGTCATTAGTGAACATCACTGAGATTTTATGTCAGAAGTCAGTTGAATTCCAATTTGTCTTTCATATTAATTTTTGTTTGTCGTTTATTTGAGTGGTGGACATTGAGTTCTAGGGGCACAATGGCAATGGAATGTACAAACAGCTGTACTAGTTTCCATTGTTGAAACTCTGTGATCTTGAAACAAGATATAGGCTGAAGACAAAACAAATTGAGGTGTAAGCTTCACTGCGAACAAAAAATTTTAAAAAAACTTATAAAAATAAACCTTAATAATCTTAAAACTTTTCCATTGAAATAACACTAAAATGAACAAACACCCACTAATATAATTTTATCAAAAGAGTAAAGGAGATGAAATGCAGCTGCAGAAAAGGGCGGGAAAAATGCCTGCTGGATTTTTTCAGACTGCGGGGTTTTCTGCCTAGAAATCTTATTGTTGGGTAGAAAAGGTAAAAAATAGAAGTGCCGCCGGATTTTTTCAGACTGCAGAGTTTTCTATTTAGAAATCTTATTGTTGGGTCTCTTGGGGATGATGAGGTGTGGGGTTGATTAGGTCAAACAAGTAAAAGAATTGATGAGCTTTTTCAAGATGGACTAAATTAAGAAAGCCCATAAAATTCACATTCAGACTTATGAAAAGAGGGGGGAAAAACATTTAAAAAAAAAGGATGGTCAAATGTCAGGGCAAAATTGAGGCACATGCCATACATGCTTCGAGGCACTATAGGTCCGCCTGACAGCTATCTTTTCAAACCTGACAGCTATCTTTTCAAACCATGGTTGTATCTGAATTATATTTGGTGTAGTGCATCTTTAAGATTCAGTCAGTCACAATGTCAACTCTATAGTGCGAGTTTTTTAAAGAGGTGTTTGCAGCATTTTCCTTGGGGGTCATTAGTAATTAGAACATCTGGGCACTGGTGATGAATTATATTGCTAATATTAGCTTTTAAACTTTGCGGATTTGCTGTAACTTGGAAACTTTGGCTTTATATAAAACTTTGTGCCAAACATCACTGCTAATTTCTTTTGATCTTCTATTTTACCATGTTTCCTATTCTCTTGAGACACATAGGCGAGGCACCATTACCGATATATGTTTTTCTCCCCCGGCTTTACTCTAATAGATGTCTGTTCCATTTCAATTTTTATCTCAACCCTGTCCTTGTTGATATTCTTCCAATATTTTTTGTTTTTGGCATTGAAATAGGTTTCACCTACATCAAGGATATGAAATTTGCCAAGAATGTAAATCTTCGTACAAATGCTCCCCCTGGATGCAATTGCCGAGGCAAGTGTACAGATCCTAGAACATGTGCTTGTGCAAAACTTAATGGAGGTGATTTCCCATATGTGCACAGCCACGGAGGAAGGTGAGAAACTTATTGCAACTAAGATTCCAAGGCTGTTGATAGACTATATCAGTTAGTATATGTTAACAAAGTTGCTTTGATCCTTCTTTTGGTTGCTATATGCTTTTTGCTATTAAATCATGGTGAAATTTACTCACTTAAAACTTTCCTGCTTACATGGACGTGAATTTTGTTTTGGTCTGAGTTGCCATTGGTGCAGAAAACGTGGTCAATTAGGACTTGTTAATTACGAAATTTTGCTTCTTTTTACTTCTTTTGTGTTCAAAATGATTTCCATATAGAGTTCCCTTTTTGATGTTTATCGATTCACATTGATCACCTTTTCCAAGTGACAGGTTGAACTTGTTCTTATTCCTTTCGTCTTACTCAAATTCGATTATGATGTATCTTCAAGAAACTGGCCCAATTATTTTTGGTCACCATATCTTTCCTGAGTTCTTCATGGTCGCGTGGAGTTGATAATCTAATATTATTACTTTCTAGAATCTACAAGAACTTTCATATGAATTAAAGTTAAAAGTCAAAATGAAACTTTTTAGAAAAGAAGAGCTATTAATTGAATGTCTAAATTTGAATTACAGCTCATGATGGACATTATGAAAAAGAAATATATTCATGCTTAATTAGGTAGCTGGAATAACTTGGAAATAGAAGGTCATTCCAGCTATATCTTTTCTGGCTTACTGATCTTTATTCCCTAAGTGAAGGAATCAGCATTTTTTGGTTAACTAGGTGCATTTTTCATTTTAGGAAAAATTGAATTCTCGATCCCCAAGATGTCAGGTGATTGGTACTTCGGCCCCCACCCTCCACATTTCAAACTATTGTATTATTTTCATCAAAACATGCATAAAATTGAGTGAAAGTAGAATTTAAGCCTGACATTTGCTTAGATTAAAAAAAAAAAAAAAAATTACAATAAAGTAAGAGGAAAAATGCTGAGAATTGAGAAACATAAAGGAAAATTAATAAAACTGAAAAACTGACTTTCCCTCCCATCCAGCAGCCCTTTCCCCCTCCAATATCCATTGCCAGGGCTCACTCTCTCCGACCCATCAGTTGATGAATGCCTCTCAATCATAGTCCTCATCATGAAGCTGCCATGGCACCAAGACTGGTTCCAACTCATTCCCTGCCCCAAAATTTATGTTTATGTTTTGTAGAATTTCCTTTAAACATGTTCTCCTCATGCAATGCCTATGTTGCATAATTCACCGAAAGTCACAAGGATCATGCAAGAGATGCAGTGGCTAAAATAGTGGATGAGGCAAGATCAACTAGATTTGCTAGATCATTATTGATATGTTCTGGACAACCTTAATTGATGTCATGATTTTCTGAGCTCAACTTGTGTCTTCTGTACCTTTGGTGGCTCACGGTGGTGACATTTGCAGAGTCAGTGACAATCAAACTGAGGATTTGATCTGAATATAGACTCAGATGCTGAGTTATTGGTTTCTTCACTCATAAATCTGGTGGATGGGAGAAGGTGTTTTTTCAGTTTTCTTTTTATTTCTATTTAGTCTGCTTGAGTGTAACATGAATTTTCTTTCTCCCTCAATTTGATGTCTGTTTTTGACAAAATCCCACCAAAACAACCTCTTTGGTACGAAATTGAATGTTTGGGCCTTAAATTCAAAATGAACAGGGACCCAAGAACTGCTTCTGGCCTCAAACATTGAGGAACATGGTTGTTTCCCTCACTTTTAACGTTTTACCTAGTTGGTTTTTATTGGTTTTTACCTTGCTGCTTTCTTGTATGTCATAAATAAATACTGGAAAAATACTCTCCTCATTCTTGGTAGAATGGAGTTCCACCTATAAAAGAGCAGGCACTTTGGCCTGCTAGTTTCCATGTCGTCACTTTTTTGTCTTTTCTTTTCATTTTTCTTTTCACCTTCACTTGACAAATCAAAAACTTTCATCAGTATATCTGTTCATCATGTGGAAAAGGAAAGACAAACCTGATTCGATATTCGTCTAAAATATTAGTAACTATTTGCCAATTAGTGACATGATGTTTTTCTTCCCTACTTAATTTTGCCAGGCTAATTGAGCCAAAGGCTGTTGTATTTGAATGCGGTCCAAATTGTGGCTGTGGACCTGATTGTGTCAATCGGATATCTCAAAGGCCACCTAACTATCGATTAGAGGTTTGTATGTGCAATCAAAAGCCCTTGTTTGGTAATAGTATTTTGTTTGTAAACAAAGAATATGATGTTCTCTATGTAAAATGTGGTTAAAAAGTTGTTTGGGGAAATGTGTGTGGTTTAAAAGTAATTTGAGAAATTATGTTGTTTATAAACAAGTTTAGCAAACAGAGGAATTTTTTTTTTTTTTTTCCCTCTCTATTGTTCTGTGTATCAATGTAGGTCCACCTCTAGATCATTTTTTGTCACTGATCACCAGGTATTTCGTACCCCGAGGATGGGGTGGGGTGTGAGGTCCTGGGACTATATACCTTCTGGGGCCCCAGTTTGTGAATACATCGGTTTGCTTATGAAGACCGATGATCTAGACCCTGCTAATGACAACAGTTACGTTTTTGACATTGATTGCTTGCAAACAATGAACGCGCTGGATGGGAGAGAGGTAACTGGTTAAAGTCTTAATCACGCTATTTTTCTTTGAATGTTTCATTTGGTATTCCACTCTCTTGGTTTTAGCACATTTGTCTGAACTTTAAGACTTACTTATTTTACCTTTCAGTATAAGTGTTTTTTAAACATGTACATTTGAGATAAACCCGCCGTGCTTATACGTTTCTTCATGTTTACGATGTCAAATTAATAAAATCGAAAATATGAACTGAGATTGATTGAAGGAATTGTACAAGACACCTTCCTTGACTATATTGTATCTAACGACTGAAAGCTTTTACTAACTTTCTAGAGTCGACTGCGGGATGTTACTTTGCCGTCTCACGTGGGAAAAGTTGACGTGACATCCGAGAGTGTGCCATTCTGCATTGATGCAGGTCAGACTGGCAATTTTGCTAGGTTCATCAATCATAGCTGCCAACCCAATTTGTTCGTTCAATGCGTGTTAAGCAATCATCACGATATTAAACTTGCTCGAGTGATACTAATGGCTGCTGACAATATACCACCATTGAAGGTTTCTTTAATCCTCAATTTTCTTAAAGTTCCAGATTAAGTGCTTATGGATAGCTTGAAAGTTTTAGTGATCCTGCTCTGTCATTGTTACTCTGTAGGAACTTACATATGATTATGGCTATGCTCTTGATAGTGTGATGGGTCCGGATGGCAAGATCCGACAAATGTCTTGCTATTGTGGTGCTGCAGAATGTAGAAAGCGCCTGTTCTAACTCATCAACTTCATTCCATTTCCTCCATAGCCGATGGTATGGACGGAAATTACTAACCCTGTCTAATGTTTCGTCGTCATTGTTTAAGAACTTAATTTCGTACTATGAAGAGAATGGAAGCACTCGATATAATATTTTGGAAACTATGTTTACTTGGAGGCAATGAAATCGAACGTTATATTATGAAATATTTTGAAACATGTTTTGGAAGCAAGTTTAAAAGGATTGTCTTTTAACGGTAACCTAGCAGAATGGTTGTCATAATATGTCATTTTTTGCACATGGATTGCGTGGCACGTTACTCGATAGGATGAAGACGTGAATTTATTAATCGATAATTGAGTTAAAACGTAAGTTTTATTTTGGTGCTTGTACAAAAAATTGAGATTTCGTAACTTTTATAACAAAAAAAATGTGACAAAATACCTTTAGGTTTGTTCACAATGCATGAGCGACAATTACAGAAATTCAATTGACTTTAACACCAATTTTTTTAAAGATGGTCTCCTTGTTCTGTAACAGAAATTCAATTGACATTTTTATAGTAATATTTACATTATTTTTTTTTAAAAATAAAAAGTGACATACACTTTATACTTCAAAAAATTATTGCATGCACAATTTTTTTACAGTTTAAACCATTTTAAATGAAAAACATTCTAAAATAATAGATATCAAATAATGTTATTCCATATATCTTCGAACTTTCTTTTCTTTTGTGGTTTCTTCTTCACAATTATTGAATTTTGACATAATCTTTAATTGTGGCCATCATTTCCAAATCTTCCACATTTTGTACTTCGGATTTTCTTTGATTGTATAATTTTTTCTTTAGGTCATCCATATATATATATATATATATATATATAAGGAACCAAGACTATTCTTGATTTTATCTCATTTGGTACATGCTAGCCATTGCGATCTTCAAGAGAGAAAATTGTTCCATTGAACAATATGAATATGTATATGCCTTTATTTTTGCAATAATTGCAAGAGGATGGGCACATTTGTCCACTTGAAATTGGTTGCATGAGCATGTCTTTTCTTCTATATTTAGTAACTATGTAGCACAATCATTATTAACTTAAGTATAGTATTAAACTTGAAATTGATGCCGTGTTAATAATACAACAAAAACTTATTAATTAATTTATCACTATTTTATGTTAAATAAGGATTCAAAATGAAATTTAATGTCACTTTTTACTACAACCATATCATAATGTCAGCATACAATAACAACGAATGAACAAAACCTTCATTTTCTTTGATTCCAAATTTTTTCTCTTGTTTGATTGCAAGTGTTATAAAGGTTGACCTTGCATCATTTATATACTTCAAGAATCATTCTTGTAGTAACTAGTATCTTAATGATTCCAATAAAGACTTCGTAGAATAACGATTTGTTGCTTTTGTTACAGAATTTACTGATTCATATATACTAATTAAAAACTCTTAATACAAAGATAAAATTTCAGATGCACTAGAACAAAAAAAAAAAAAGGCTTAAACAACATCAAAATAAAACAAATTACAAATTAATTAAATAATGAATCATAAATAAATATACAAACATGTAGATTTTGTTTGATTCTCAGCACATTTGGGGGAATTGATGAAAAGGTAATTGAAGCAATCCATGATCTTATTAGTTATTAGGACTTGATGTGTGCAAGATTTCATTTTTAGATTTCAATTTCTCTTTAATTTCTAGGTTGGAAGAGCCAGATTTTTTTTTTTCAGAGCTGATTGCTCAGGTTTTCTTAAGTTTGGAAAGTATCATGGAGGGCAGTGTGTATGATTCACGGAAAATATTTTCCTTTTCTATGAAAATTTTCTCACTAATTGTAACAAAAAATATTTTCTTGAAAAATAGGCATGTTTGTGTTTTATAAGCTTGTACATAGAAAATGTTTTCTAGGCCAATATTACAATCAAACATAAAAATGTGGAAATCTTTCCTTGATGTGTCATTTTCCTAAAAAAATGTTTCCAATCAAACATAGGCGTATTCGACTTTTAACTCATTTTTGTGATTATTTTTCAAATTGACCCCGAAGGTAACGGGTTCGTGTTAGTATCCCTATGTACTCGTGTCTAGGTTCGTGCCATAAATTTAGTTCCTTTTTATTTATATATTAAATTACTGCTTTATTTAAATATGAATGAATGTTGTAAATTTAATATGCCCTATACCTGGTTGTGCTTATACATCATTTTAAGCACAACTCTATGAATGCATTTAAGAAACTTATTTCTAACATTTCTAAATAAATTATAGATATTGGAAGTTAAATTTGACTATTTTATAAGTAAACAATTTAAGTGAAACGGTGCACCTGATAATTGAATAATGAATGTTGTTTGTCTCATTCCGAAATTTATCGATCTTCATAAAAGAAAGCAACACAGTCCAAGTTATTGGATGACGGTTACAACACGGATTGGGGGCCTAAAAAATAATAAAATCTACTCATTTAAGAAGTTCAGATAATGGACCTAAACAAGTTCACGAGTAAGCTCAAAATCAAATTTGTTGAGGAAGGCCCAAAGTGGATTTATTAGGTGAAGATCCAACATTGTCTAGGCCTAGAAGATGCTCAAAATCCAGGCGACTGGAATATGTCATTATCATTTAAGGTGACGGTTACCAATCAGATAATAGGCAATCTCATCACATTCCACGATCCAAGAAATACGGTTGAGGAATGTGAGTTATGGCAATAATTAACATGGCAGTTTTTGATAAAGTCATCCGCTAGAAGAAAGTAGGTAGTTATTGGGCGATGAGCAGTTCTTGAATGAGATTGAAGGAAAAACCGTCAAGGAAATATAAAAGCAAGATGAAGATGTAGAGACAAGGGACCCGATCAATCACTCTCAAAACAGAGAATATGTAATTTCTTTTATTTTAAGTTTTTCTATTTAACTTTCAAATTACTTTGCATTGTCCACATTCCAGTGTGCTTGAGCCTCTTAGAGGCATTTCGTTTCATTGTAATATTTATAAATAAACATCCATTGTTGAGATTTTGTCTCAAGAGGTTGTTGTCTCTTACACATCGTCTGAACCCTTTTAATTGTTAGTCACTCCACATTTTCGCGTAAAACAATTTGGTACACTCAGTGGGACCACTATGGTGTTTGAAGATACGAAAGTGAAGCAATATGCTACATAAGAACTCTGATAAGGAGACAGTAAGAAAGCGAATGGTCTAGTCTGTAATCGAAAGATATGAGGAGCAGCAATTTTTTTTATTAAAATAGCTAAATTTTATTTTATTTGCCATGAAAAATAATATCAACTAAACAAGAAAACAAGGAAAATCTCACTTTTCTCACCTAGAAAATTAATCTAATCAAACAACCCAATTAACATTTCCATGAAAATATTTTCTAGGCAATTCAATTCTTTGAAAAATATTTTTTTATCATCGATTTTCCATCTTCCTAATCAAACACAGCCTTAGTTTTGATTGCAAATATATGCAATTTTCTAGAATGGAAAATGACTCCTAATGCATTATTCAATTGGAACTTCTACAAGTAGAAAGAATAAATATGGTAATTTACAAATATGACAATTTTTACATGCAAAAAGAAACTGCAATAAATTTTGAGCTCTACTCCCCGTTTGATTCCTTCTATCACATGGCCTGATCAAAATTTCCTTTCCAAATTTCGGAATACTAATGATTAATGAAAATAAATATTTCTAGAATTAGTGCATGAATTATTTTGCTTAGTTTTAATTAGTTTGACGCTGGAAAGTTAATGATTTACTGTTGTTTTATATATAATAAGTTTCTCGATTAGAATTTTTTTTTGATAAAAAGGCCAACTTCATTAATTTAAATCTGCTCAGACAAAGTCCGATATAAAACGAGGAATGCAATCAAACCAAATAAAATCAACTCCTCCAGCATCCCCAAATGCAGCTAGCGAATGGGCAACTTTATTATTGTCCATATAGACATGGCAACATGTCCCATTTACCAACCGTAATAATGAAGAAATCTCTTTTAAAATTTGAGAATTCGGAGCACAAGAAAAGTCAGACGCAAGTTCTTGAACCTCTCGAATAGAATCCGTTTCCACGAGGTAAGGGGAAAATCCACAAGATTGCACGAACAACATCCCTTCAAGCACAGTGATGGCTTTGGCATCAACCACGGCCAACACCCCTCAAAAAATCTCGTTTGCGCCCCCAATACCTATCCTTTATCATCTCGGATCACGGCTCCCATTTAGTAAAAGCCTTGTTCCACGCGAATTGCTGCATTAGTATTGATTTTTTGCCTCCCAGACGATGGCAGCATCCAGCCCAACTGGCCCCTACCACTATTCGACCTCACCCCCATTGGAGGCAGCGTAGCCACAACCTCTCGAGAGCTCCACTTCCACAATCCCTTGGCCACCTCCACAATCAATAAAAAAGGACGCTGAGTGCTACCATGAAAAGCTCGGTTCCGTTCCCCCCATATGACCCACATCAAGTCTCCGAGCCATCCCAGCTCTGCCCTATATTTTCTGTATAATTCATGAAGTACAACCTTTCCCTCCATAGGTCCTAGCAGTCTCTTAATTATCTGCCACCACCCCGCTTCCTTTAGCCCATTCACATAGGAATATAGAATGCATACTTGACTCCACCCTGCCCCAGAACCCATACCACGCTTGACTTTCTTGAATTATTCTTCGACGAAGAAGATTGGAACCGGTCGGTAAAATATCATGAAATAAATGCCACATAAAAACTTTTACCGTAGAAGGAGTATTTATTTTCTACATACCATCCCACCATGCTTGTCATCTTGATTGCCCTTCAGCTGGAAAGCTGACCTTCTACAACAACCTGTATCCACTATGGACCGAGTATTGTCCGTTTTCTTCATAGTGCCAAATCAATTTATCATCATGTCCAAAATGTACTAGCTATATGGATAGAATTTGCTCACAATCAATATGCCAAAAAACTCTCCGAATCATATCAACATTCCAAGCATCAGACACAGTTAAAAGCTTATCAACAGTAATGATGCCTAGTACAGGTGGAGAAAGAGGCAGAAACGAGGGTGGTGGGAGCAGCCAAGGATCTTGAAAAATACGGATAGAACTTCCTCTCCCCACCCTCCAGCGTAGGCTGGAGCCAAGCAATTCCCGTCCACATAAAATACTGTGCCAAATAACTGAGGAACCTGTTGATCACAAAATCTGGTAGGACCTTGGATCAATACGTCTCATCACTTCCCTCTTAAACACGTGGATCTCCTGTGCACTAGGACGAACAATCAGCTTGCAAAGGGGGTCGAGGTGGCTCCCGTTTGCACTCCGATGCCTAAGTTAGTACTCATTTTCAGTAAATATAAATTGGGTGTGAGAAATATAAGTGTGTAAAAGAGAGAAAAGGGAGTGAGATTTTATATATTAAGTTTCTAACCTCTTTCTTGAAGGAGAATGTGCTCTATTTATAGGAGTTATTGTCTTAGATGGTGACACGTGTTGGGCTTTGCACGTGTCCTCCCCCTAGCCGTTGGGGAGGTAAACCAATTGCTTGGATATAATCATTGCTACATACTATAGGGGAGGGGCGCCCATCATATCCTCCATAAAAGTGATGTCTTATCAAGCCACATTCAATTGGAGATTGTCACGTCTCTCTGATACCCTCTCTTGTCCCATCGCCGATCTGGGGTGACACAACAGAACACCTCGGCTCATCGCAAACCAGTTCGGCCAAAGGGGCTCCACACGATATTCCATCTTGGCGATCGGACCAGGTAAAGCCCTAGGTTCCATTCATAGCTGGGGTCCATTGGGCCTCTCTTGGGCCCCTGATAGCGATTCGTTTGGCTCATTTTAAGCATGGTCTCAACAGAACCATTGTAAGATTGAGCCTCCAAAAAAATTAGTAAGTCGAAAATATTTACTCTGTAGAAGTTGGGCCACCGGTGAGTTTGTTGACTGCAAAATTCTCCAAGCCTGTTTAGCCACAAGAGCCTGGTTGAAGGCTTTAAAATCCCAAAAGCCAAGACCACCACAAAATTTTGGCGTGCAAATCGCTTCTGCCACTGTAACCAAGGTATTCTCCTTTTTTCAGGCCTTCCACCCAACCAGAACCCACAGATTAAGGATGTTAGATCATAGTAAAGTGATTTTGGCAATTTAAATAAGCTCATCAAGTAAGATAGTATAGATTGCAGCACCAATTTGATCGAAATTTCTTTGCCACCCGTTGAAAATATTCCTGGTTTCCATCCCTTCACTCTCTTCCAAACATTTTCTTTGATTAATCTAAAAGCTTGGTATTTGTTATGACCTACTGCGATAGGAATACCCAAATAAGTACTTTGGAATCCCACTATCTCCACCCAAGGAGAGATTTTATTTCCTCCTTCTCTTCATAACTAACATTCGGAGTGAAGAAGATTGATGTTTTTTCAAAATTAATTTTTTGCCCTGAGGCCCTTTCGAACACCGTCAAAATATTCAACAGTGCTTCACACTCAGATAGACGTGCTCTAAGAAAAATCAGGGAGTTGTCCGCAAAGAATATATGACTAATACGTGTTCCCCCTCAAGGCACTGAAACCACATATTTTATGATCTCGTTCCGCCTTTAAATATAGTCTAGAGAATGCTTTAGCACACAGAAGAAAGAGATACGGTGACAACGGACAACCTTGTCGAAGGCCCCGAGAGGGGATTACATGCCTTTGGATCCGTATTTTATTTTTAATGAATACCCAAAACTTTTCTTATTTTACACTTGTACTCTCAAGTCTTTTTTTTTATATAAATCTTTTATCCTCAATCATCTATAAATTTTTATATCTTGTCCATAAAGATGATTTTTGTCCAAAATATTTCTTATGAGGGTAAAAAAACTTATTTTTCTCTCGTATTTTTAAATAATCGAAGTAAATAACTAATACAAAAGTCAAAAATAAATATTTGCCACTCTTTTCAATGCACATTAGTAGAATATTTGAATATAAATTCTGATTAAAAACAAAATATGTTAATTAATTGAAAGTTAAGAATAATAATGTTTTGGAAAAAAATTAACATATAAGTAAAAATGAGCAAATATTAGAAATCTTTTATATAATTAAAATGTGGTGTGAATATAAAAAAATTTGGTGTGAAAATATCTACCCTTTCTAAATTTTTGTTCCTTAAGATATAAGTATTGTGAGTATAAAAGACAAATTTATTTTTATGTTTGATAAAGTTTTCACATAAATGTCGAAAGAGAGTCTTGAAAATATAAATATCACAGATTTGTTTAAAAATTCGTCGGATCATTCGTCCACACCAGTTCCTCATATGTTCTCACTTATTTATTCTCATGCATAAAAAAAGGGAAGTCTTGGAAATATAAATATATAATTGCAGATTTTCTTTTTTTAATCAATTTTTAATTATATAAAAAAATTCATACCTTGAGTGTTGAAACATTTGGGCAACACACATAATGTGATTAAAACTACATATTATATAAAGATTTTCCTCGATGAAAGCCTAAATTTGACGGATGATTTTTATTTATATAAAAAAATTAGAATTATAGTTTCTTGAGACAAATATTTGGTTTCAATAAATGTGCATGATTACGATGTGATTATTTGAAGAAATGTGAATTTGTGATGTTTATAAACTTATTTATAAAAAAAGTTTACCAAACACAATATTTTGTCTTGCTCATGTGTTGTACATTCGCATCTAATTATTTCAAGTAATTCTAGGGAGATATTTTTAATTGACATTTTTAAATGATATTATGACATGACGCATATATATAGGGTGGTGAAAAAATGAGTGATTGTGTAATTATTTATACCATCCAATGTATGTTTGACATGTCACTTAAAAATGTTTCATTAGAATTATTCAATTATTTCTGCTTCCAAAAATATGATGTAGTTGATGTGTAAATTGATGGAATTAAAAGAGGTTGCTCTATTGTGTATTCAATAATTCTACTGTACTAACAAATCCTACAAACTAGTGTACAAACATAAATTAATACTTATTTTACCCTTTAGCTAAAATATAACCAATACCTTATTTCACATATTATCTTATTAAGTTTAACACATAACAAGTTCTAAAAATTTAATTACTTTAAAATTTTTATTACTTATTTCATAATTAAAATATATTATGCCTGTTTATGATCCCCATATATTTCACGAAAAAAGAAAAGATTTAATTAGAAGTTTACACAGTGAATATTTAGAATTAGAAAGAATAAGAAGAAACTTAAATACTGATCCTATTGCTATAGAAAAACATAGAGAAATTAAAAGACTAGTCTTTCAACATAATGAATATTTAAGATTAAAAGAAGAAAACTTGATTATACAAGAAGATATTAGATATATGGATGAATTTGAAGAATTTTTTTTAAGAAGAATAAGAAAAAGATTATAATTTCGTGAAATAAAATTTCACGATCTGAGCCATTGTGGTATCAGAGCCAGTAGTTATACTTAGAAATATATTTAGAAAAATGTCTAAAAAATTACCAATAATCGAACCTAGAGTATATAATTATAAATATAAAAATTTACCAAATAATAGTCATTGGCCATTAATAACTGAAACATATGAAAAATTTATACCATTTATACTATTAGGAGAAGGAGGATTTGGAAAACATAAACAATTAAATTGGACAAATTTATTTTTACTAAATAAATTAGGAATAAATTTAGATTAAACTACAGAACAAAACTTAGAACAAGCAAAAAATTCAGAACAAGTTCAAGAAATTATCAATAATTTACCATTAGAAATAAGACAAATGATATAAATAACTAATGATTATAAAGATATAAACAAAAATATACCCACACAAATATTAGAAGTAAAGTAATATGTAAATAACCTATCAAAATAATTAATAACATTAGAAAATCCAATTAATCAAATAACTGATAAAATAAATAAAATAGGAAATATGGTAGGAGTATAAGAAAACCCAATAGAAATTATAGAGCCAAAAACTAATATAGAACAAATAAATATGGAAAGAACAATTAAAGAAGAAGAAATAGGGAAAAATGATTTACATAAAAGATTAGATAATATACAACAAAATATTGAAATTGTAAACCAAAATATAGCAAAAATATATGATGAAATGGAAAAAAGAAAACATAAAAGAATAATAACTGACTAAGAATTTAAAGCCATAAATAGATTAGGAATAAATATGATTACTGAACAAATAGAAAAATTTATGGAAAATCCTAAAGAAGAAGGTGGAGAAGATTACACAACAGAAGAAGATTATATAGAAATATTTAAAAACCTTAAAATAGAAGAAATTAATATGAATGAACAACAAAGAGCTTTAGTACCAACAGGACAAAATCTACCAGAATATATACAACAACCAGGAACTAACCAAGTTAAAAAAGAAAATACAAGTAATACTAATCCTCAAAATACACCAAAAATTTATATGAATCAAAGATAAAACCAAAATTTTAAAACAAATAATTTTATACCACAATAAAAATATTACACCAAGCCAAGTAAAAATTATCCTATAGAATATACACCATGGAGAAGTATGGAAACACAAATTAGTTCAAAAGGAAGATGGATAGATTTAGGACGTGTGGAAGATGTAGATCATGAATTAGAATTATGGATGAGATCTATGGCTATGATGGTCTATACTAGAGAATTAACAGGAAAACAATTACAATTAATGTTAGAAAATACATTTATAGAAACCACTGCAAGATGGTGGAGAAATTTAACAGAAACTTATAAAGGACAAGTTAGAGGAAATGACCAATATGAAATAGGAACTATGTTGAGCAGATATGAAGATGCATTAAAAAGAGAATTTACATTAGTAATAGACAGAGATACCAAAATTAGCTCAAAACTAAGAAATAGATATTTATTAGAAAATCTATCAATATGTGATATGTGTTACTTTAAACAATTTGCATGTGAATTTAGAGAATATTTTGAAAAGACAAAATATAATCAGGAAACATATGGTATGGAAATTATGAACCAAATATTCTTTAAATTACCAAACCCATGAAATTTATAATTATTTAAGGACTCGGAAAAATTAGAAACACCATTGAGTAATAATAGTCTAGGAGCAAGAATACAATTTATAGAAATGAGACAACAAGGAAAATGTATGGAAGCAAATAATATGATAAAATTCCATAAAGCAAGTAAAAAATTATTATGCTGTGATAAATTACAATATAAACCAAACAAATGGGGATGTCATCTAGAAAGAAGATATAAGAAAAAGAAATATTATAGAAAAGATAAATTTAGAAACAAATTTAAAAAATTCAATAAATACAAAAAGCCATATAATAAAACATTTAAAAGGTATAGAGTACCATATAAGAGATATTTAAGGCAAAAACAAAACAAAACAAAAACATAACCTAAAAATCCTAAAAAGTGTAAATGCTATTCATGTGGAGAAGTAGGACATTGATCTCCAGAATGTCCTAAGAAAGATAAAAAGAAAAATATGATGTATATCTCATTAATAGAAAAAGAAAATTACAACTTATTACTTATTGCACAAGAAGAAGAATGGGAAGAAATTCCTGAAGATGAAGAAATTTATGAATTAGAAGAACATGAAGTAATAAATACAATAATGGAATTAGAATCTTCAGAAGAAAGTGAATCTAATGAATCTAGTGAAGAAGAATATTTATATATAAATATGATTAGACAAATTAGTGAAGAAGGTACATCTAAAGAATATGATTACCAATTAGAAAAAAATGAAGAACAACTAAATGAAAGATTAATATTTAATCCTAAAATGTATGAAAAGATCTTAAAATCAAAATTAGATGTAGAACCAAAAGAAATATTTAATTTACCATTTTGACAGAAAAACAAAGAAATAACATATGTAGCAAGAAACCATAGTCACCCTATAGACATAAGAGATACTACAGGAAATACATTAATACCTATAATAAATGAAGAAATTATAAGACAAGAAATAAACCTATTGAATCCTGAACTAAAAGGAAAAATAAAGAACATATATTTAGGAGCCGTACAAATTATAGCAAAAGCTTATTTCAGAGAATGAATAGATACACCTATAGAATTCTATATTATGGATGATAGAATTGTAAGTTCAGTACAAGATGCTCTAATAGGAATTGTAACAGGAAACTTAATATACCAAAAAGTAAAATTTATAATAAGACCAAATTTCAGCACAAGTATGAGAGAACAAAATAAAAATAAAGCCTTAACATTATATTACAGATTAAGAGGAAATGATATGGAACCAGGAAGTAAAACTATAAGTTTAACTATTAGAACAATATATGCTTTTACTAGTAAACATGAAGTAAAAATTAAAAATGCTACGAGAACACACATAATAGAACCCATATTTAAAAATTTATTGGAATACAAACCAGCTAAAGAAAATCCAAGAATGACAATACCAGAAGATATAGAAATAGATTTCAATCAAGCTTGAAGATTAGTAAATATGGATAAACCACAAATAGAATTTGGAAGAAGATCAATTAACCTAAGAAGAAATACTAGTACAAGATCATTACCTGAAATAGAAAATATAAATGATTCAGAAAAACAAATAATGACAAAAATACATAGAAAAATATCAAGAATGAATCTATCTAAAAGAAATGAGACAAAACAATTTGAAATTATGATAGAAATTAGAATAAATGGAGAATGAAAAAAGCAGAAAGTATTAATAGATACTGAAACAACTGTATCTCATATAAAAGAAAACATAATAGGAGATTTAGAACTTAAAGTAACAAATAATCCAATTCAAATACAAGATTATTTTGGAAATATTCATCCCATGGATACTTATGTAGAATTACCAATAAGAATAAATAAAAAAAATAAAATAATCATAAACATGTACGTAGAACATACAGGAAAGGTAAATACGGAATTACTATTAGGAACAGACTTCTTAGAGCAAGTAAAACCATATTACATAAAAGATGAGAGAATGCTATTAACAATACAAAATGAGAATCTATTTATACCAAGGTTATTATGAATAAAATATAAGGAGGAAGATAACATATTTATATACTAACCAAAATGAATTACAATGGATATCTTAGCAGAAATTATCATGCATTGTTTGATATAGGAGCATCATCCTGTTTATTTAAAGAAAATGTATTACTCCCAGAAATGTGGAGTAATAAAAAAGATAATGAAGAAAGAGTAATACTTGCATGATTTGATGGAAGCACAAACCTAATAACTAAAGTAGCAAGGAGTGTTAAAATACAAATAGGAAAATATAAATTACAAATACCTTATGTATATCAATTTGATGATATGCTAGGGGATATATTATTAGGAAATTACTTCATAAAACAATATTATCCAATAACTATTGATGAAAAAGTTATACTTTTATCTACCGCTTGTCACCATATAGCAATAGCAATAAGAATTAATACTGTAGAGAAAAAATGCCTAATATAGCAGCTAGCATGGTGAGGATAGACAAAAATTAACACAAACAACACAATTTATGCCTAATAAAAATAGAATAAATCTAGTACAAGAACATTTTGATCAAATAGTAATAAAAAATATTACAGAAAAAATTATTAAAATTATCAGGAGATAATCCTTTGAAAAAATGGCACATAAATAAACCTATGACAGAAATTATATTAGAAGATGACACTAAGATTATTAGTGTAAAACCAATTAAACATACACCAAAAGAATTACCTGAATTTGAAATGCACATAAAAGAAATGCTAGAAAAGAAATTCATTAGAGAATCTAACAGTAAACATAGTTGTCCAGCCTTCATTGTAATAAAATATTCAGAACCAAAAAGAAGAAAATCTAGAATGGTAATTAATTATAAAAGGTTAAACACTTATACAAAAGAATTAAAATATTCAATACCAAACCAACAGTTATTATTTAACCAAATTAGAAGAAAGAAATATTTCTCTAAATTTGATCTTAAATCAGGATTTTATCATATTATGTTAACTAAAGAATCTAGACATTTAATAGCTTTTACGGTACCACAAGGATTTTATGAATGGAATGTATTACCTTTTGGATTTAAAAATAGTCCAGGAGAATTCCAAAGGTACATGGATAAAATATTTAAAGATTATTATCATTTTATGACAGTATATATTGATGATGTTCTTATTTACTCTGAAACTAGACAAGACCACCTAAAACATCTTAATATTTTTATAGATATTGTAAGGAATAATGAAATTATATTATCAGCTACAAAAATGGAGATAGCTAAAGAAAAGGTCTAATTTTTGGGATATATAATAAGCCAAGAAAGAATAAAACTCCAAAAACATATAGGTACAAAAATACAAGAATTTGACAATCATATAAAAGATAAAACACAATTACAAAGCTTTTTAGGACTTGTAAACCAGACTAGGAAATATGTACTTAACTTAGCAAAACATTTAATTCCATTACAAAAAAGACTAAAAGGAAAAACTAGATGGACACCATGGTCTAAAGACGAAGAAGAAGTACAAAAAATTAAAGACCTTTGTAAAGATTTACCAGAATTAGAATTACCCAAAAAAGAATGTGGTTGGATTGTAGAAACCGATGCATGCGAAACAGCATGGGGAGCAGTACTTAAATATATTTATCCAAATGAGGATGAGGAAAGAATTGCACAATACACTAGTGGCAGTTTTACCAAAACTCAAACTAATTATCATATAAATGAAAAAGAATTATTAGCTGTAAAACTTGCTATTAAAAAGTTTGGATTATTTATTGTTACTACAAAATTCAAAATTAGAATCGATAATACACAAGTCAAATATTGGTTAACTAAAGAAATTGATCCAACTATTGCAAATAAAAGGTTAATTAGATGGCAAGTAGAACTCAGCCATTATGATTTTGAAATTATTCATATCAAAGGGTACTGACAATGTTATTGCAGATTATTTATCAAGACATGGAAGACATACTTAAGAAAGTAGAAGAAATTAACTTGGCCATGGGTCAAATGAATATCAACTATTCAAATCTATTCAACCATGTGAATACTTGCATGGCGCAGATTGTACAAATTAACAGTGAACTAGCATTTTACAAGTTAAAGGTTAATTCTCTTGAGGAAATGTACGAAGGAGGATCTCAATCCTCTCCAGTGAAGAATTTATCTGTAGGACTTCCTATTGAGGAAGAAGTATCTAATGTATCAATTATTGGAAGTTCATCTTACAAAGCTATTAGCAAAACTATTGAACCATCTAAAGAAACTTTTTTAGAAGCTGCGAAGAAACCAGCAGTCGTAACAAAGGAACTATCAGAAAATGAGAAAGTTATGAAGAAACTAGAGACATTCTTGAAGTATGTGGAGTATCTAAACAAGAGGACAAAAGAAGGAGAATGGCTAAGGACAATTAGCTATCAAAAAATCAATAAAGCAATTATTTTTCCAAGAGCAGAACCAAGAACAGTCAGGGGGCTCTTTGACCAAGGACTTATTCAGATCATCTACCCTAGCAAGGATATGAAGGAAATATCATTATTACCTAATTCTATCAAGGCAGCAGTTAAAACATATTTTGGAATTACCAAAGCTGAAAAGATCTATGTCAGGATTTACTCAGCCATTCCAGAATTTATTGATGAAGAATTTCTAAGGCAGAACATATTGTAAAACTTGGAGTAACTAGCAAAGCTATTCTTTCAGAACCAGAAATTAAACCATTTAACAAAGAAGAACATATACAAGCTATTCCAGAAAAAAGGGCATTGGGATTTAGAGTCATGTACACCGAATTAAGGGATACCCTTACACAAACTAATGTTTGGGTATATGAATGTAATGATGACACATTATTAATCTACAGCATTGGAAGAATTAATCAAGTTAATTGTCAATTATGGAAATTAAGAGAATATGTTGAGAATATACTTGTCAGCAATTTGGATCTTAGCAAAGGAGCCTATGAATATCTACATCAACTAATGGAGGTAGAAACGGGTCACAAGTGTAATAATTGTGGAGACCTACTCAACTAAAATGAAGACGAAGCCTACCTTGTCCGAACATGAATTATTCAAGGCATGGGGGTCCAGACCCATGTGAAACTTTAGAAAAGCAATAGAAATTATTGTAACTTTAGCTTTACTTTATCTACTTTAATTCTTAGCCAAGTATGTAAAAGATAGGGAATATTATCTTGTACCTCAACTTTGCTTTTACCAACTATAAAAGGAGGAGTCTCTTCTCATTGTTATAATCCGAAAATCATATTGGTTTTCAGCAATAAAAATCTGTATTCTCTCTATCTATTGTCTTTCTTTTCATTCCTTGTTCAAAATTTTCTTTTATCAAACCAATCCAGAAACAATTAGCAGAAGGTATGAGCAACTAAACTCCACATAGATATAAATGAAGCCATAAAATAGTTAGTAATACTCTATTTATTTATGAGCCCATAAGTTTATTCTTTATAAAACTTTTGTTAAAAGAGTACATCCAGAGGTAGGAAACGAAACTGGATTGTGCTGAACCTCTTTGAAGTGTTTGTTTAAGTGTTGAACAGAAAGTGTTGGAGTAAGTCTTTTAGCATCCATTAATGCGTAAGTCTTTCGAGCAGCAACGATCTCATATGAAGTTGTGTTTAATACTTAGATAAATAACTGAAGAGTATTTCGTCAAAAATCTTTTAAAATCAGATTTACAAAGAAGCGTGATGGACCCATAGATAGAAAGAAGTATTGTTGATTATTTATGGTGGATAATATATCGTCTTTTTTATTGATATTATTCAAGTACTGTTATCATAGTTTTAAATTTATCATTTTGCTTATGATATCTCTTACATGTTTTTACATATGTTGAAAATTTATTTTTACTATTCCAAGAATTAACTATTTGAAGATGATTTGAATTAATAGCTTAAATTTAAATATTTAGTTTTATAATTTATGAATTCAGAACACTTAATAGAATTAAATCCTTCAGAAGTAAACGATTTTAAGTATTTAAGAGATGAAACAATTAAACAATTAGAAATTATAAGAGAAGATTTAGGAATATTTTATAATTTATTAGATTACGCAATAAAAGAACCCTCATTTACAGATTTTTCACAATTTACTAGAATTATAGTAAATAAAGGAAGAATAGTTAGTGATCTAGAGAAAAAAATTGAAGAATTAAATATAATTATTGAAAAAGAGAGTTTAACATATAATAATATATATTACGCATTTTATGTAAATAATAAATTTAGAGATATAGACATAATATCAGAAAATTAAAAGAATTATAATTAGAAGGATAACATAGTAATTGTATATTCAAAATTTTTGTCTTTTAACCGTTAGTACAATTTGTTAGTACATATAGCAAGGTCCACTATGTATTTGAATAAGGAAAGAAAGAAAGTTGGCAGTCTTCCCTTTCATACCTACTTTTGGAATTACATCACATGGAGGCAAGAGGTTGTTCCATTGTGTGTTTGAATAAGGAAAGAATAAGTTGTCAAGTCATTCCTTTCATACCTATTTTTTGGAATTACATGGAGGCAAGAGGTTGCTCCATTGTGTGTTTGAATAAGGAAAGAATAAGTTGTCTGGTCATTCCTTTCATACCTATTTTGGGAATTACGTGGAGGTGCCTTGTGTAAGACCAAAAAAGACTGAGGCACCACTAAGGAAATTATGGCAATTTCTTGGACACGACGTTTTTTTGAATTATCTTTACATAAGTGCGTTTAGCCGTTTAAAAGTCAATTTTAGAGTGCATTTTACGCGAGATTAAATCGAGAGAAAATTGGAAAATTTTATCCTTGTAATTTTTTGCGACTCTTTGTGTGATAATTTAATGGGTAAAAATTTGTGTTAAAGTTTATCATTAGTATTTTATCTGTTGTCTATGAGATTGAGTTGATGGGTGAAATTTTATATAAGTTGTAACAATTTATTATATAGTGAAAGAGTTTGACGATCCGAAAAATAGCATTGTTCTTATTTATTTTTTCTTCTTTTTCAATTATTACTTTGAACATAAAAAAATCCTGTGGATTATAGAAGAGGAAATCAGCGTTTAATTCTCAACAAAATAAAAATAGTTCTCAACAAAATAAAGATAGTAAGTATAGTATGCAACATTTCTGATTACTTACGTTACGATTGAAACTTCTAACATTTTCTTAAGTGAGAATTTTCATTTTTTTTATGATGTCAATAAAATCCTACTAAAATTAAGCCCTTGTTTAGTTTTTATTAAAATTTTCTCATTTTTTTACAGTGCTCAATCTTAATCATCAATTAAAAATTAAACTCATAATATTTGACTTTTCAACAGAATTTCAATCATTATTTTTCCTAAAAATCACTATTCATTTCAAAAAACTTATTTTAAATAATATCAAACACACTATAAGTATGCAAACTATTTATGTAGATATGATTAAAATTTTCTTTTCGACGTGTTTATTTTTTCTTGAAAACACATAGGATAGTTCAATAACTATAAATAACTTTGGGAGATGATAGCTAATATTCATAGATACTTTTCCATTTTTTAAACAGAAATTACGTGTTAGCCGTTCACGTTAAGAAATTACAATAGGTACAAAATTAGTCAGAAAACAAAGCACAATGTTTAAACTCATGTATAAATACCCCTTCATGCAGGTTTAAGTTTGGTAATTTTTTTCCAAAGACACTTACATTTATTAATACTTAATTAGAACAATAGTTTGCATATCTATATTTTGTATTTTCTATTAGGGAGCTCATCAATGCATACCAATAAAGTTTCAACTTTCACTTTCACTAAATTAAAAAAAAAATTGTAATTCTTAATTATTATTTTTTGTTTCTTATAATCAAGAAAACATAATTCATGACTATTTTTATTCGGTTGGCATAGAATTATTTTTATATGTGGATTTTTTGAAAACCAGTGATAATAATTACTTAATTGATTGTTGAGTTCGACTAGTGTAGTGTCTAAAAATGTGTAACTTGAGTTTTAACAACTTAAGCTAATTAATAATGTAATCTTCTACATGAGGTTTATTTACAACTCTTCAAAATAATTATTTAATCTTTTAGTCAAAACAATGCAAGAGGTAATTTGTATTTACCCCCTTTTTTTTAATCATACCTTTATTATCGCATGCTGCCAATAAATATTACACTCCACCATTGCCATCTATATACCTACAAGCTCTGTGTTACTCTATCAGTACTCTCTCGCTTCAAGCAAACAAGTTTTTATTTACAGCCCAAAAAAATCAGAATCTATTCCAAAGTTTACCCAGAGTTTGCAATTGCTTTAGAAATTTACATTTTTGAGGTAAGAAATCCTTGGTTTTGTTACAAACATGAATTTCAGTTTTAGTAGCATGGATACTCTCTTGTTCATTAGACTTGGCAAAAGAGCAAGATGCAGATGTAGAAGTGGGAGAGATGAATATCTGGCAAAATCTTGCTACCTCCAGCAAGGTTAATCCGGTTGCCATTTCTCAAGGACGACGGTGCCATGTTCCAGTGTGTTAAGTGGTCATTAAACTGAGCTCACACAAGTAACAACACAAGTGCAACAAGATGCTGGATATCTTCTTGCTGCTGGGATTCTTCTTCAGGCTGGGAAATGCATCAACAAATGGTATCAGAGCCAACAAGAAAAGAAGAAGACTGACCCAGGTTATGAAGCTAGAAACCGGTGAAGGCAGAAGTACTGGCCAGAAAATTGTAGAAGCTGACCGACCCAAGTGAGGCAGAAGCAGGTGAAGCAAGGAAGCACCGTCCAAACTGTAAAAGAAAACCGACACTGTGAAGTGTCAAAACTCAGTGAAGGAGGAAAAGTGGACTGAGGCCGAAGCTGGGAGAAGGAAATCGACCGATCGAGAAGAAGGGAGAAAAAGCTTCTGACCGTTTTTCATACTCCACATCCGGCCATCCAACCGGAAAGCCACTACCACCTGGAGAACCTCCGTGTTGAGGAGGTCTCTAGACTGGAGTTTGGGCAGGAAACGACGGCTGGATGGCGAGTTGTGGTCGGCAAAACAAAGGGGAAAACCGGACCTTTAAACTCCGATTCCGGCCAAACACGAGCTCCAATCATGAAACGGTTACCACCGTTGGCTTCACGAGGCAGACGAGCATCTCCTGGTGTTTTGGGCTTTTCTCCAGCAGCGGGGGATAGCGGCGGCCGGCGGTGGCTCGATTTTCCGGCAAACTTTTTTTTGGACAGATTTTTCATTTCTATCTGCTGATTCCAATTCCGAAGTCCATTTTGCAAAATCAACTATCAAATATATGGACACAGAAAAGTCCGCTCGGTATGCATTGACTATCCCTTATTTTAATTACAATATTTCATATTCTAGAGGCTATTGTGAAGTGATCATATAGTGTTGGGGGTTACCTTACCGATAACCATTGCTTGTTGGTAGAATTCATATAAGATTAGAATCTTGACTACGTGCTATATTTCTTGGAATTGTTGTGTGTTACTTACTATTATATCGTTTGTGTAGTCATCTTGAAAAGTAATTTCGATACAAAACTTGTTTGATCTTGCGTTTGAATGTGGGTAATTGTTTCGTGTTAACTTGTTTGAATTTTTTCATTGTTTGCATGATGGGTTCTCGTACTGAATTGTGTCAATTTAATGGTAAGGGAGATTATTCAATTTGGAAGCAAAAAATGAAGACTATTTTAATTCAACAAAGAGTTTCTAAAGCACTTGAAGTCCCTAGTACTTATTAAAAAACACTACTAGCTAAATAAACTTGATGAAATTGTCCCGATGAACGAAATTACACATGCTTGTATCATATTGCATTTATATGATGATATAGTGGGACAAGTTGAAAAGCATACGACTGCTAAAGAATAGTAGAAGCACTTAACAAACTTTTTTGACAAAATCTTTAACAAAGAAGATTCACTTAATTCAAAAACTTTTCAACTTTAGATTAGATCAAGGAAATGATCTTGAATCTAATTTGAGTGAGTTTAACAATCTTGTCGGGTATTTGACTTACAATGGAAAGAAATTTGATGATGAATATCTTGCTGCTATTATGTTAAATGCCACGCTTGAGTCTTATATAGATGTTAGGAATGCTATCACATATGCTAGGGACACTGTGACCTTAGATATTGAAGTTGATGCTTTAAGGGCTATGGAGCTAGAGATGAAGAGGGAGTAAAGGGGTAGCAGCTTGATGAAAGAGAGTTTGTTTAGTGGTCTTAGAGGGAGAAATGAGTTGAGAGAGTCGAGAGAAAACCATTTCCAAACTAAGAAGGGTAGAGGAAAATCGAAGTGTAGGTATAAGTCTCGTGATAAGAGTGTTAAGAAATGCCACCTTTGTGGTAAAATGAGACATTTCAAAAGAGATTGTGATGACCTTAAGAAGAAATATAGACCTCAGCAGAGTGATGACCAGAACTTAGTTGCTATAGGTGATACTTTTGATAGTCTACAGATAATGATTGTGACATGTGAGGAAATTAATGGCATTGATGCTCTTGATAGACCACAAGCTATGAATGTGTTTGAAATTGATTTTGATAGTGAGTGGGTTTTAGACTCAGGTGCCACTGTCCATATGAGTCACGTTAAATCTTGGTTTTATAACTATAGAGAAGTTAAGCCTATAAAAGTGTACTTGGGGGACAGCTATACACAGACTGTGGAAGGAGTAAGTGATATTGCTATTAGGATGCACGATGCCATCACGAGATCTCTTTTGAATGTTAGGTATGTCCTGGGCCTTGCGAGGAACCTCATTTCCTTAGACATCTTGGAAGATGAGGGTCATGAGTACAGATCTCATTTCGGTACTATGGAAGTGAGTAGAGGCTCTCTAGTTGTTATGAATCTTCTACCAGATCTCCTGGTTCCAATTTCGAAGTCCATTTTCCGAAACTAACTCTCAATTATACGGACACAGAAAAGCTCGATTTGCATTGACTATTCCTTGATTTAATTGCAATGTTTCATAATTGGGGGTTACCTAGCCGGTAACCATTGCTTGTTGGTAGAATTCACATAGAGATTAGAATTTTGCTACTTGCTATATTTCTTGAAATTGTCGTGTGTTGCTTGTGACTATATTGTTTGTGTGATCATCTTGAAGTGTAATTTCACTGAAATTGGTTTGATCTTGCATTTGTGTGGGTAATTGTTTTGAGTAAATCTGTTTGAATTTTCTCATTATTTGCATTATGGGGTCTCGGGTTAAATTGTAACAATTTATTGGTAAGAGAGATTGTTCTATATGGAAGCAAAAATTGAAGGCTATTTTAATTCAACAAAGAGCTTCTAAAGCACTTGAAGAACCAAGTACTTATTCAAAAGCATAAAAGATAAACCTGATGAAATTACCGAGATGAATGAAATTGCTCATAATTGTATCATATTGCACAAACATGAATCTCGGTGTTCTTCTGAACGAATTTATCTATTTCTTGAATTTACACTATACTTAGAACGAACAAATATGAACAAATAGAAGACACTATTAGATTGCTCATTTTGGTACTATGAAATTGAGTAGAGGCTCTCTAGTAGTTATGAATCTTCTACCAGATCTCTCGGTTCCAATTTCGAAGTCCATTTTCCGAAACTAACTCTCAATTATATGGACACAAAAAAGTCCGCTCGGTTTGCATTGACTATTCCTTGATTTTAATTTCAATATTTCATATTTTAGAGGTTATAGTGAGGTGGTCGTATAATGTTGGAAGTTACCTAGTCGGTAACCATTGCTTGTTGGTATAATTCACATAGAGACTAGAATTTTGCTACTTGCTATATTTCTTGAAATTTTCGTGTGTTACTTGTGACAATATTGTTTATGTGATCATCTTGAAGAGTAATTTCGGTAAAATTGGTTTGATCTTGCATTTGTGTGGGTAATTGCTTTGAGTAAATATGTTTGAATTTTCTCATCAGTTGCATTATGGGGTCTCGGGTTGAATTGTAACAATTTATTGGTAAGAGAGATTATTCTACATGGAAGCAAAAACTGAAGGCTATTTTAATTCAACAAAGAGTTTCTAAAGCACTTGAAGAACCAAGTTTGTATCATATTGCACAAACATGAATCTCGGTGTTCTTCTCAACGAATTTATCTGTTTCTCAAATTTACACTATACTTAGAACCAACAAATATGAACAAATAGAAGACACCATTAGATTACAAACTGGAACTTCTTTAGCACCGTAATGATCAAATCGACAAAATTGCTTCCAATCTTTTCTTCAAAAAAAAAAAAAAAAAAAAAAAAAAAAAAGTTTTATAGCATTGTCCCTTCTTGCTAAGTCTTGGTAACCAAAAATTGTTAACCAAATACATCAACGTCACCCTTGATAACCACCTTCTATAATCTTCATATTTACTGCTACGATTTTTCAAATTATCCTCAAATAGCATCAGAAAAATCTCCTCACTGTACTATGGTCATCATCATCAACCGAAGCGGCTTAACCAATTATTCCATCTGGAATTTGAATTACAGACTTTGACGTAATTGTGAAAATTACAGTTTGTTGTTATTCTATTTGAGAAGTAATTTCTAATCCTTTTGTTTATATTATCTGTACAGAATGATCAGCGGCGAATCCAGGATTGCGGTTGAGCTAGAGCGGACTTTGACTATTTGACCGTTGACCTTCAACGGCAAAATATTGTTTAATTAAAAAAATATTAAAAATTCTATTAACATATAAATGCTTTAAAACATAATTTCATTTAATATGAAAATATAGTTCAATACAAACAAAAATAGTAGGAAAATACATGATATAATCATACTCTGTAGCTAGAAGCTTAGACAACTGCATTATCCAAGATCTCATACTTTGAAAGTGTCGCAAAATTGCCTCATTCTGAATGAGTTTAAAATTCTTGCGCTGTGTAAATCACCAAAATGCCATTCGACCAATCGTCTCCCAAAGTAGCAAATGGATTGGACAGATGGCATGGGTAATGGATATAAGGATGAGTTTGATAGCCTTAAGTTTTCCATGGAAATGAGTTTTCCAAATGATTTTCCAACTTTTACGTTGTTTGATTGCCTAAGTTTTTCATGGAATTTATTTTCTAAATTGTCTCGAAATTCGGTATTTTCCTTGATTTGGAGGAATTCGTTTTTCAGGGGAGAGAATGTTTTATTTTCCATGAAAAATATTTTACCATTTTCGTTATGTTTGATTATTTTTATTGTTGTTAATTGATTTATTATTTTTCCAAAAATTAACATTATTATTATTATCAAATATAAATGTGTGAAAAAATTTAAAAAATTTTGCTATATTTTTCATGAAAAACAATGTTAATCAAACAACAAAAGTTGAAAAATTTCCCTTTTTTTCATTTAAAAAATTAAATCAATCAAACATATTACTAGACTTTCACATTTAAAAAAAAAAAAAAAAAAATTAATTAATAAATTTGAAAATCTGGACGGATCCAGCACGAGCGGCCGAACGGGCTCGCCCATAGCTGGATCCGCCAGTGAGAATGATGTTGCAAATTCTTCTTTATATTTTTTTGCTGAAGGGAGAACCAGTTTGGGTTGATAGAACTTATCTTAACAATGCTATAGCAAAAGGAGCTGGTGAAACATTAATGCCACCATGTTGAAAATTAATATCAAGTTTTTCATTTGTTTCAGAAAAAATACGGTTAGCTATATACTTTTTTGCTGTATGTATTTGCAGTTTTTTTTTAGATGGGACTCCACCAGTGTACCATCTTGGTAACAGAAATGGGTGGGAACTAAAAGTTGGTTGGTTTATATTGATGTAATTCCTCCTATCATTTAGGTATCGAATGGTTACTAAACTACAGAATGCTTATATCATATTAAAATATAAATAAGCTATGTTATATGATTTTCTTGACGAGAACGTAAAATGTTTTTGTCTGGGTTATTCAGGAAGGAGGATGGTGCAACAATGTCACAAGTTGTCTAGTCTGTAAGAGCCAAAAACAAGGTTCCTCCAAGGACATGGCTAAATAACATGAATTCAATGAGATTTTAAGCAATAAGCCATAATTTAACCACGGTACGCATATCATAATCTTTTGATTTGACTTGAAGAGTTTCCAATGTATTAATTATGCCTTTGTTTGGAGGAGATTAAAATTAATTCAAATCAAAGAATTGATGGGTGGGTAGTTGGCAGATATTAATGAATTCAACAATGGCTTGTGGAATTTGCGGCAATACTTTGGGTTCTTATGACTGATGTTACCGCGATGGTCATTATAGTGATGCTAAAAAAAGGGTACTGATAGTACACGAATACCAGTGTCTCGTAACAAAGTTACAATAGGTAATTTTCATTTAATTATTGCATATTAAATAATTAGAATTTATTTTTCTTAATTTATCCTCCTTTTAAATTACAATTTAATTATTTTGCACAAATTTATTTATATATGTTTTTTTGATGTTCTTGCCTTGAATTAGTTTTTATATATTGACACTTTTTAGGAGTAGGCTTGAGCTCTTGAATAGGATTGTTGCTTCTATTTTGAACTTGCATTTTGTTGAACAAGTTTCACAAGAAGAGCAAAAATAAGAAGCACAAACAACAGTTCTTCAAACGAAATGGTGGACTCTTGCTACAACAACAAATTTCAAGTGATGAAGGTATACAGAAAAAAACACGACTTTTTACATTGAAAGAACTAGAGAGAGCAACTGATGGCTTCAATGAAAGTCGAACAATTTGTAAAGGAGGTCAAGAAACTGTGTATAAAGGTATGTTATCAGACGAAAAATTTTTAGCAATAAAGAAATCAATCTTAACAGATGAAAGCCAAGTGGAATATTTACTTATGATGTTGTCATGCTTTAAAAATCAATCGTAGGAATGTTGTCATACTATTAGGATCCTGATGAGATCCCAATCGAGGAATCTCGTCGAGCAGCGATGAATAACGAAAACTAAAACCCTAGGAAAGATCTAAATCAGATTTGACAAGAAAATAACAAGAACACGAATAAATAAACGGAAATTAAAAGATAGATTTGACGGTAAAACCTTGACCCGACAATCACGACGCAATTAATGACGATGCGGATTGAAGAACCAAGATTGGTGAACGCCACAAGGGATGTCTTGATAAGTTCGTTGGGTGAACGCCATAAAGAACAGATCTTTGATAAGTTCGAAACAAAGGGAATAACTCGACCTTTCAATTTTGGAGAATCCTCTCTCAAATATTATTAATCTCAAAATCAAACTTGTCTTTACAATGAATGGAAAGAATATAAATAAGCAAAATAACCTAGCCTCTAATTTACTCAAAATAGAATTCTAATTAGACTAAAATACTAAATTAGGAAAATAACTTAAAAACCAAAAAGGAAATAAAATAATTGGAAAATCCGGAAAATCTGGTCCGCTCCCCATTTACGGCATTGAGGAACTTTCTTACGGCCGTAATGGCCCTTCTGAACAGAATCTGTCTTATGGGTTACGGCCGTGACGAATCTCTTACGGCCATGAAATGCCCCTTTTACGGCCGTAACTTCCAGGCTTACGGCCGTAAGTCTTGTTCTGCTTAATTTCTTCCTTTTTTCCCGATGCTGGTTACGACCGTGAATATATTGGTTACGGCCGTGAAGGTCCTCTTGGACCTCTTTAGGTGACAGCGGAGCAAGAGTGATCCTTTTTCCACCCTTGACGAAAGAATATCGATTTTTAAACCCATCGTGCACTACCCTCCTATCATGTTGCCAGGGTCTCCCCAACAAAATATGGCCAACATGCATAGGTACCACGTCACAAATCACCTCATCCTTATAACCCCCGATCGCAAAATTGACCCTAGCCTGCTTATTTACCCTAATTTCTCCCGACTCGGTCAGCCATTGCAATTTATAAGGGTTCGGATGTTTTATCAAGCTCAAACCCAATTTCTCAACCAACATTGTACTAACCACATTAGTACAACTTCCCCCGTCAATCACCATACCACAAACCTTTTTACCCACTAAGCATCTAGTATGGAAGAGATTATCCCTTTGCTCACCAATTTCATCCACCCTGACCCTAGTACTAAGGACACGCCGATTAACAAGTGAATCTCTAACAGCATAGGCCAGTCCTTCCTCATCACTACTACTACTAGCCCCAACATCTACTAACTTAGGCATTATTTTAAATTCGTCCTCGGAACTAATTTCACCATTATCACGCAAGATCATTAGCTTCCTATTTGGACACTGGGATGCTATATGATCCGTACCCAAGCACTTAAAACATTTAATATTTCTATCCCGAGTAGTTTGAGATTCAGAAATATTTTTACCTTTTGTTGTAGGCTCCTCCTTCCCTTTCGGGTTATGTTCAACGTCGGATTCCTGCTTCGGTTGTGATGTAGGATAAGATGTTGAGTGTCTTGCTGCCCCCTTTCGCCTTAGCTGCCTTTCCACCTTCATGGCCATATGCACCATATCTTCCAGCTCCACATAATGTTGCAGCTCAATGACATTGTCAATATCTCTATTCAGCCCACTCAGAAACCTAGCCATCGTAGCTTCCCGATCTTCCACCACGTTAGCCCGAATCATCGCCACCTCCATATCCTTATAATAATCTTCTACACTCCTTGACCCCTGAGTCATACCCTCCAGCCTCTGATAAATATCCCTATAATAATGAGTCGGCACAAACCGCTTCCTCATTATGGTTTTTAATTCACCCCAAGTCTCCACCGGCTCCTCTAGGTTCCTCCTCCTACCCGTCACTAATTGATCCCACCAAATATTTGCGTAATCGGTGAATTGAATTCAATCACTGCTAATTTCACCTTCTTTTTTTCTGAATAATTGTGACAATCAAATAGCCGTTCGACCTTTGTCTCCCAATCCAAGTACGCCTCCGGATCACTCCTACCCTGGAACGATGGTAATTTCACTTTAATTTTTCCAAGGTCGTCATCAACAACATCTCTACCCCCACGATGCCTCCTAGCATCACGACGCTCCCTATCCTGCCTCCTCTCATACCTATCTCCTCTATCCCTCCTTCGCATACTTCCCAAAGATATACTTCTACTTTCACTTCCCATATCCTCATCACCCATACCAACCTCACGCCTATTACCTCTCCTAACCCGAGAACCATCATGAGATTGATCCCGAGGTCTTTGTTCACGCTCTGCACCTCTATTCTCCATCTATGCCATAAACCTCTCAAATTATGCCCTCATTGCTGCTATATGATTATTACCCTGTTCATTCCTTCTATTCACAACCCCGAGCTGTTTTCTGTCTCCAATAGAAGATGAAGATGTAGAAACCTCTCTATCAGACATTTTTAAGACACGAACAATGAAATTCGGAATATTTGGGGAATATTTGAGAATTTTCGTTTTTTTTAATCTTCCAGAGAATTTGACTACGAGTATGGCAGAAAAAATGGAACTAGATTTGGACCAAAAACGAAGAAGAAAAACACTTTTGAATTTTTTGGGACTGACTCTTATAGATCAAACTGACGAAAATTATGACTGACACGAAGAACACGAAAAAAAATAATCAAGAAACACAAGAATCTGAAATAGATCCAAGCTCTGATACCAGATGATGAGATCCCAGTCGAGGAATCTCGTCGAGCAACGCGGAATAACGAAATCTAAAACCCTAGGAAAGATCTAAATCAGATCTGACACGAAAATAATAAGAACACGAATAAATAAACGGAAATTAAAAGATAGATTTGACGGTAAAACCTTGACCCGACAATCACGACGCAATTAATGACGATGCGGATTGAAGAACCAAGATTGGTGAACGCCACAAGGGATGTCAATTCCTTGATAAGTTTGTTTCGAACTTATCAGAGATCTGTTCTTTGTGGCGTTCACCCAACGAACTTATCAAGGAATTGACATCCCTTGTGGCGTTCACCAATCTTGGTTCTTCAATCCGCATCGTCATTAATTGCGTCGTGATTGTCGGGTCAAGGTTTTACCGTCAAATCTATCTTTTAACTTCTATTTATTTATTCGTGTTCTTGTTATTTTCGTGTCAGATCTGATTTAGATCTTTCCTAGGGTTTTAGATTTCTTATTCCGCGTTGCTCGACGAGATTCCTCGACTGGGATCTCATCAGATCCTATCAAGAAACAGAAGTTCCTTTACTAGTTTATGAATTCCTTTCTAATGGAACACTATTCGATCATATCCATGATGAGAGCGACGAATTCCCATTTATATGGCATTGGCATTTGAAAATTGGTGTAGAAGTTGCAAAGAACTTTCATACCTCAACTCTGCAAATTCTGTATTCATAAAAACAGTGTTTCGGCTATGCGTGCAAGAAAAGAATTTTGAAACAATCCTTGACACCCAAGTTCTACAATAGGTTAATGAGAAGAACTTATTAAGGCGGCCAAAGTTGCGCAAAGGTGCCCAAATTTGAAATGAAAGAAAAGGCCAACTATGAAAGAAATAGTCTAGGAATTAGAGTGTCTTTAATTCCATGACTACTTCTTTCATAGTTGGCACTTTCATTCGTTTCAAATTTAAGTACATTTGCGCAACTTGGCCACCGTAAATACCACTTCTCATTTAACTTGTTGTAGAACTTGGGAGTCAATAATTGTTTCAAGATTTTTTTTCTTCCATGCATAGCAGAAACATTGTTGCAAAATTTCTTCTCTCCCCTATTCAATCCAAAAATATTTCCCTTTTCCCATTCAATAGTTCGACATTAACAACTCCAAAACAGTAAACATCCCTCTTTTCCGTGAACTGACTTGACTGAAAGTACTTCGGACCAAAGTATCCCACGTCCCTTTTACTAAGGTAGTTTTGTGAGTTTGATCAATTGCAATTGACATTGAAGTTCCAAAGTCGACGACATTTGTATTTTTCATCAAGAAGTATGTTGGATTACTCAATGTCTCTGTAATATATGGGAATAGAAGTTGTAGAGAGAAGGTATGCAAGTTCTTTTGCGACTTCTACGACAATTTTCAAACTTCGATGCCAAGAAAAAGGGAATTCATCGCTCTCATGACGGATATGATCGAAAATAGTTCCGTTGGAAACGAATTTATAAACTAGTAAAGGAACTCTCGTTTCTAGACAACATCCTAATAGTATGATAACAGTCTTATGAATGATTTTTGAAAGCATGATCACAACCTCCTAATAGTATGATAACAGTCTTATGAATAATTTTTGAAAGCATGACAACCTCGTTAACAAATACTCCCTCTTGGATTTCATTTATTAAGATTGATTTCTTTACTGCTACGATTTTTCTATTAGATAAAATACCTTTATACACAGTCTCTTGACCTCCTTTACCAACTATTCGAATTTCATTGAAGCGATCAGTTGCTCTCTCTAGTTCTTTAGATGAAAAAGTCGTGTTTTTTTAAAGTATACCTTCATCACTTTAAAGTATACCTTCAAGTGATGAAGGTATTCTCGAAAAAAACACAACTTTTTTCATCCAAAGAACTAGAGAGAACAATTGATTGCTTCAATGAAAGTAAAATAATTGGTAAAGGAGGTCAAGGAACTGTGTATTAAGGTATTTTCTCTGATGGAAAAATCGTAGCAATAGGGAAATCAATCTTAATAGATGAAATCCAAGTGGGAAAATTTATTAACGAGGTTGTCATGCATTCAAAAATCATTCATAGGAATTTTATCATACTATTAGTGTGCTGTCTAGAAACAAGAATTCCTTTGCTAGTTTATGAATTCGTTTCCAATGGAACTATATATTTTCGATCATATCCGTCGTGAGAGCGATGAAATCCCATTTTCTCGGCATTGGCGTTTGAAAATTGTAGTATAAGTCACAGAAGAACTTGCATACCTCCACTCTGCAACTTCTATTCCCACATATCACAGAGACATTGAATCATCCAACATACTTCTTGATGAAAAATAAGTAGCAAAAGTCGCCAGCTTCGGAACTTCAACGTCAATTGAAGTTGATCAAACTCACAAAGCTACGTTAGTATAAGGGACATGGGATACTTAGGTCCAGAGAACTTTCAGTCAAGTCAGTTCACGAAAAAGATGGATGTTTACAGTTTTGGAGTTGTTCATGTCGAACTATTGAATGGGAAAAGAGCAATATTTCTGGATAGAACAGGGGAGATAAGAAACTTAGCAACAATGTTTCGGCTATGAGTGGAAGAAAAGAACCTTGAAACAATTCTTGACACCCAAGTACTACAAAAGGTTAATAGAGAAGAGTTAATTAAGGTGGCCAAAGTTGATCAATGGTGATTAAATTAGAAACAAAGAAAAGGCCAACTATGAAAGAAATAGACAATGAATTAGGGAGTGTCTTTAATTCCATGGCTACTTCTTTCATAGTTGGCATTTATTTTCGTTTCAAACTTAAGCACATTCGCGCAACTTTGGCCACCGTAACAAGCTCTTCTCCTTTAACCTGTTGTAGAACTTGGGAGTCAATAATTGTTTCAATATTTTTTTCTTCCACGCATAGTCAAAACACTGTTGCTAAATTTTTTCTCTCTCCTGTTCAATCCAAAAATATTGCCCTTTTCCCATTCAATAGTTCGACATGAACAACTCCAAAACTGTAAACATCCCTCTTTTCCATGAATTGACTTGACTGAAAGTACTCAGGACCTAAGTATCCCACGTCCCTTTTACTAAGGTATTTTTGTGAGTTTGATCAACTGCAATTGACTTCGAATGATTTTTGAAAGTATGACAACCTCATTAATAAATATTCCCTCTTGGATTTGAAACTTAGCAACAATGTTTCGGCTATGAGTGGAAGAAAAGAACCTTGAAACAATTCTTGACACTCTAGTTTTACAACAGGTTAATAGAGAAGAGCTTATTTAGGCGACCAAAGTTGCGCAAAGGTGCTTAAATTTGAAACAAAGAAAAGGACAACTATGAAAGAAATAGTCCTGGAATTAGAGAGTGTCTTTAATTTCATGACTACTTCTTTCATAGTCGTCATTTTCTTTCGTTTCAAATTTAAGCACATTTACGCAACTTTAGCCACCGTACACAAGCTCTTCTCCTTTAATCTGTTGTAGCACTTGGGAATCAATTATTGTTCCAAGATTTTTCTCTTCCATACGTAGCCGAAACATTGTTGCGAGATTTCTTCTCTCCCCTGTTCAATCCAAAAATATTGTTCTTTTCCCATTTAATAGTTCGACATGAACAACTCCAAAACTGTAAACATCCTTCTTTTCTGTGAATTGATTTGAGTGAAAGTACTCCGTACCTATGTATCCCACGTCCCTTTTACTAAGGTAGTTTTGTGAGTTTGATCAACTGCAATTGACATTGAAATTCCAATGTTGCCGACATTTGCTACGTATTTTTCATCAAGAAGTATGCTGGATGACTCAATGTCTCTGTAATATATGGGAATAAAAGTTGCAGAGAAAAGGTATGAAAGTTCTTTTGCGACTTCTACGACAATTTTCAAACGTCGATGCCAAGAAAACGAGAATTCATCACTCTCATGACGGTTAAGATCGAAAGTAGTTCCATTGGAAACGAAATCATAAACTAGTAAAGGAACTCCTGATTCCAGAAATCATCCTAATAGTATGATAATAGTCCTACGAATGAATTTTAAAAGTATGACAACCTCGTTAATAAATAGTCCCTGTTGGATTTTATCTATTAAGATTGATTTCCTTATTGCTACGATTTTTCCATCAGATAAAATACCTTTATACACAGTCCCTTGACCTCCTTTACCAATTATTCAACTTTCATTGAAGCGATCAGTTGCTCTATCTAGTTCTTTAGATGTAAAAAGTACGTGTTTTTTCAAGTATACCTTCATCACTTGAAATTTGTTGTTGTAGCAAGAGTCCACCATTTTGTTTGAAGAAATTTTTGTTTTGTTTCTTATTTTTTCTCTTCTCGCGTAACTTGTACAACCAAAAGCATGTTGAAATTAGAAGAGTAATCCTGCTTCACAGCCCGAGCAAAATCTTGAAGAGTGGAAATATATGCAAAGTAATTAAAGAAGAGAACATCAAAAAACATAAATAAATACATTTTATGCAAAAGATTTAAGTCGTAATTTAAAAGGTGGATAAATTGAGAAATATACATTCTAATTATTTAGTATGCAATAATCAGAGGAAAATTACCTAATGCAACTTTGCTACGAGACACTGGTATTCGTGTAAATCCACAAATTTTAAGTGATGAAGGTATACTTGAAGAAAACATTACTTTTTACATCTAAAGAACTAGAGAGAGCAACTGATCGCTTCAATGAAAGTCGAATAATTGGTAAAGGAGGTCAAGGGACTGTGTATAAAGGTATTTCATTTGACGGAAAAATCGTAGCAATAAAGAAATCAATTTAATTGATGAAATCCAAGTAGGAAAATTTATTAACGAGGTTGTCATGCTTTCAAAAATCATTCATAGGATTGTTATCATACTATTAGTGTGCTGTCTAGAAACAGGAGTTCCTTTGCTTGTTTAAGAATTCGTTTCCAAATGAACTATTTTTGATCATATCTATCCTGAGAGCGATAAATCCCTTTTTCTTGGGATCGGGGTTTGAAAATTTAAGTATAAGTCGCGGAAGAACTTGCGTGAAAAAGATGGATGTTTACAATTCATGAAAAAGATGGATATTTACAGTTTTGGTGTTGTTCATGTCGAACTATTGACTCGAAAAAGAGCAAAATTTCGGGATAGAACAGGGGAGATAAGAAACTTAGCAACAATGTTTCGGCTATGAGTGGATGAAAAGAACTTTGAAACAATTCTTGACACCCAAGTTCTACAACAGGTTAGTGTAGAAGAGCTTATTAAGGTGACAAAAGTTTCGCAAAGGTGCTTAAATGTGAAACAAAGAAAAGACCAAATATGAAAGAAATAGTCCTGGAATTAGAGAGTGTCTTTAATTCCCTGACTACTTCTTTCATAGTTGGCATTTTCTTTCATTTCAAATTTAAGAACATTTACGCAACTTTACCAACCGTAACAAGCTCTTCTCCTTTAACCTGTTGTAGCACTTGGGCGTCAATAATTGTTTCAAGATTTTTCTCTTCCATACGTAGCCGAAACATTGTTGCTAAATTTCTTCTCTCCCCTTTTCAATCCAAAAATATTGTTCTTTTCCCATTCAATAGTTCGACCTGAACAACTCCCAAACTGTAAACATCCTTCTTTTCTGTGAACTGACTTGACTGAAAGTACTAGGGACCTATGTATCCCACGTCCCTTTTACTAAGGTAGTTCTGTGAGTTTGATCAACTGCAATTGACATTGAAGTGCCAATGTCGGCGACATTTGCTACGTATTTTTAATCAAGAAGTATGTTGGATGACTCAATGTCTCTGTAATATATGGGAATAGAAGTTGCAGAGAGAAGGTATGCAAGTTATTTTGCGAATTTTACGGAAATTTTCAAACGTTGATGCCAAGAAAACGAGAAATCATCTCTCTCATGACGGATGTGATTAAAAATAGTTCCATTGGAAATGAATTAATAAACTAGTAAAGGAACTCCTATTACCAGACATCATCCTAATAGTATGATAACAGTCCTACGAATGATTTATGAAATTATGACAACCTCGTTAATTAATATTCCCTCTTGGATTTTATCTTTTAAGATTGATTTCTTTATTGCTACGATTTTTCCATCAGATAAAATACCTTTATACACAGTCTCTTGACCTCCTTTACCAATTATTCGACATCCATTGATGCGATTAGTTGTTCTCTCTAGTTCTTTAGAGGTACAAAGTCGTGTTTTTTTCAAGTATACCTTCATCACTAGAAATTTTCCGTTGTAGCAAGAGTACACCATTTCGTTTGAATAAACTTTGTTTGCGCTTCTCATTTTTTCTCTTCTTGCGAAACTTGTACAACCAAAAGCAAGTTGCAATTAGAAGAGTAATCCTACTTCAGAGCCCGAGCCTAATTCTGAAGAGTGGAAATATATACAAAGAATTTCAAGAGGAGAATACCAAAAAACATAAGTAAATACATTTTATGCAAAAGATTTAAGTCATAATTTAAAAGGTGGATAAATTGGGAAACATTCTAATTATTTAGTATGCAATTATCAAAGGTAAATTACCTATTGCAATTTTGCTACGAGACACTGGAATTCGTGTAAAACCACAAATTTCAAGTGATGAATGTATTCTCGAAAGAAACACGACTCTTTGCATCTAAAGAACTAGAGAGAGAAACTGATCACTTCAATGAAAGTCAAATAATTGGTAAAGGAGGTCAAGGAACTGTGTATAAGGTATTTTATCTGATGGAAAAATCGTAGCAATAGAGAAATCAATCTTAATAGATGAAATCCAAGTGGGAAAATTTATTAACGAGGTTGTCATGCATTCAAAAATCATTCACAGGACTGTTATCATACTATTAGTGTGCTATCTAGAAACATGAGTTCCTTTACTAGTTTATGAATTCGTTTCCAATGGAACTATTTTCGATCATATCCGTCGTGAGAGCGATGATTTCCCATTTTCTTGGCATTGGCGTTTGAAAATTGCAGTATAAGTCGCGGAAGAACTTGAATACCTCCACTCTGCAACTTCTATTCCCACATATCACAGAGACATTGAGTCATCCAACATCCTTCTTGATGAAAAATATGTAGCAAAAGTCGCCAGCTTCGGAACATCATCGTCAGTTGAAGTTGATCAAATTCAAAAAACTACCTTAGTATAAGAGACATGGGATACTTAGGTCCGGAGTACTTTCAGTCAAGTCAGTTCACAGAAAAGATGGATGTTTACAGTTTTGGAGTTGTTCATGTCGAACTATTGAATGGGAAAAGAGCAATATTTCTGGATAGAGCAGGGGAAATAAGAAACTTAGCAAGTTAGAGAGTGTCTTTAATTCCATGACTACTTGAAACAAATTCTTGACACCCAAGTTCTACAATAGGCTAATGGAGAAGAGCTAATTAAGGTGGCCAAAGTTCTGCAAAGGTGATTGAATTTGAAACAAAGAAAAGGCCAACTACGAAAGAAATAGTCAATGAATTAGAGAGTGTCTTTAATTCCATGACTACTTCTTTTGTAGTTGGCATTTTCTTTCGTTTCAAATTTAAGCACATTTGCGCAACTTTGGCCACTGTAACAAGCTCTTCTCCTTTAACCTGTTGTAGAACTTGGGAGTCAATAATTGTTTCAAGATTTTTTTCTTCCACGCATATTCGAAACATTGTTGCTAAGTTTTTTCTCTCTCCTGTTCAATACAAAAATATTGCCCTTTTCCCATTCAATAGTTCGACATGAACAACTCCAAAACTATAAACATCCCTCTTTTCCATGAATTGAGTTGACTGAAAGTACTCAGGATCTAAGTATCCCACGTCCCTTTTACTAAGGTAGTTTTTTGAGTTTGATCAACTGCAATTGACATTGAAGTTCCAAAGTCGGCGTCATTTGCTATGTATTTTTCATCAAGAAGTATGTTGGATGACTCAATGTCTTTGTAATATATGGGAATAGAAGTTGCAGAGAGAAGGTATGCAAGTTCTTTTGCGACACCTACGTAAATTTTCAAACGATGCCAAAAAAAGGGGAATACATCGCTCTCATGATGGATATGATCAAAAGTAGTTCCATTGGAAACGAATTCATAAACTAGTAAAGGAACTCCTGATTCTAGACATCATCCTAATAGTATGATAACAGTCCTACAAATGATTTTTGAAAGTATGACAACCTCATTAATAAATATTCCGTCTTGGATTTTATCTATTAAGATTGATTTCCTTATTGCTACGATTTTTCCATCACAGGAAATGCCTTTATACACAGTCCCTTGACCTCCTTTACCAATTATTCGACTTTCATTGAAGTGATCAGTTGCTCTCTCTAGTTCTTTAGATGTAAAAAGTCGTGTTTTTTTTAAGTATAAGTCGTGTTTTTTTTAAGTATACCTTCTTCACTTGAAATTTGTCGTTGAAGCAAGAGTACACCATTCCGTTTGAAGAAATTTTGTTTGCGCTTCTTATTTTTTCTCTTCCTGTGAAACTTGTACAACCAAAAGCAAGTTGAAATTAGAAGAGTAATACTACTTCAGAGCCCGAGCCTAATCCTGAGGAGTGGAAATATATGCAAAGTAATTCAAGAAGAGAACATAAAAAAACATAAATAAATATATTTTACGCAAAAGATTCAAGTTGTAATTTAAAAGGTGGATAAATTGAGAAATATACATTCTAATTATTTAGTATGCAATAATTAAAGGAAAATCACCTAATGCAACTTTTTTACGAGACACTGGTATTCGTGTAAAACCACAAATTTTAAGCGACGAAGGTATACTTGAAAAAAACACGACTTTTTACATCTAAAGAACTAGAGAGAGCAACTCATCGCTTCATTGAAAGTCGAATAATTGGTAAAGGAGGTCAAGAGACTGTGTATAAAGGCATTTTATGTGATGGAAAAATCGTAGCAATAAAGAAATAGGAGTTCCTTTGCTAGTTTATGAATTTATTTCCAATGGAACTATTTTCGATCGTATCTGTCCTGAGAGCGACGAATTCCCATTTTATTGGCTTCGGTGTTCGGATATTGCCGTATAAGTCGCGGAAGAACTTGCATACCTTCACTCTGCAAGTTCTATTCCCACATATCACCGAGACATTGAGACGTCCAACATACTTCTTGATGAAAAATACGTGGCAAAAGTCGCTAGCTTCGGAACTTCAACGTCAATTGAAGTTGATCAAACTCACAAAACTACCTTAATATAAGGGACATGGGATACTTAGGTCTGGAGTACTTTATGTGAAGTCAGTTCACGGAAAAGATGGATGTTTGCTGTTTTGGAGTTGTTCATGTCTAACTATTGAATGGGAAAAGAGCAATATTTCTGGATAGAACAGGGGAGATAAGAAACTTAGCAACAATGTTTCGGCTATGAGTGGGAGAAAAGAACCTTGAAACAATCTTGAAACCTAAGTTCTATAGCAGGTTAACAGAGAAGAGCTTATTAAGGTGGCCAAAGTTGCACAAAGGTGCTTAAATTTGAAACAAAGAAAAGGCCAACTTTGAAAGAAATAGTCATGGAATCAGAGAGTGTCTTTAATTCTACGACTACTTCTTTCATAGTTGGCATTTTCTTTCGTTACAAATTTAAGCACATTTACGTAACTTTGGCCACCGTAACAAGCTCTTCTCCTTTAACCTGTTGTAGAACTTGGGAGTCAATAATTGTTTCAAGATTTTTTTCTTCCATGCATTGCCGAAACATATTTTCTAAATTTCTTCTCTCCCCTGTTCAATCCAAAAATGTTGCCTTTTTCCCATTCGATAGTTCGACATGAACAACTCCAATAGTTTGACATGAGCAACTCCAAAACTGTAAACATCCCTCTTTTCTAAGAAGTGACTCGACTAAAAGTGCTCTGGACCTAAGTATCCCACATCACTTTTACTAAGGTAGTTTCGTGAGTTTCATCAACGGAAATAATCATTGAAGTTCCAAAGTCGGTGACATTTTCTACGTATTTTTCATCAAGAAGTATGTTGGATGACCAAGTGTCTCAGTAATATATAGGAATAGAAGTTGCAGAGAGAAGGTATGCAAGTTCTTCTATGACTTCTAGGAAATTTTCAAACGCCGATGCCAAGAAAACGGGAATTCATCACTCTCATGACGGATATGACCGAAAATAGTTCCATTGGAAACGAATTCATAAACTAGTAAAGGAACTCCTGTTTCCAGACATCATCCTAGTAGTATGATAACAATTGTATGAATGATTTTTGAAAGCATGACAACCTCGTTAATAAAAATTCCCTCTTGAATTTTATCTATTAAGATTGATTTCCTTATTGCTACGATTTTTCCATAAGATAAAATACCTTTATACACAGTCCCTTGACCTCCTTCACTAAATATTCGAATTCCGTTGATGCGATCAGTTGTTCTCTCTAGTTCTTTAGATGTAAAAAGTCGTGTTTTTTTCAAGTATACCTTTATCACTTGAAATTTGTTGTTGTAGAAAGAGTACACCATTTCCTTTGAAGAAATTTTGTTTGCACTTCTTATTTTTTCTCTTGCAAAACTTGTACAACCACAAGCAAGTGGAAATTAGAAAAGTAATCCTTCTTCAGAGCCCGAGCCTAATCCTGAAGAGTGGAAATATGTATAAAGTAATTCAAGAGGAGAACATCAAAAAACATAAGTAAATACATTTTATGCAAAAGATTAAAGTCATAATTTAAAAGGTGGATAAATTGGGAAACATTCTAATTATTTAGTATGCAATTATCAAAGGTAAATTACCTATTGCAACTTTGCTACGAGACACTGGCATTCGTGTAAAACCACAAATTTCAAGTGATGAATGTATTCTAGAAAGTAACACGACTCTTTGCATCTAAAGAACTAGAGAGAGCAACTGATCGCTTCAATGAAAGTTGCATATTTGGTAAAGGAGGTCAAGGAACTGTGTATAAAGGTATTTTATTTGATGGAAAAATCGTAGCAATAAAGAAATCAACCGTAATAGATGAAATTCAAGTGGGAAAATTTATTAACGAGGTTGTCATGCATTCAAAAATCATTCAAAGGACTGTTATAATACTATTACTGTGCTTGATAGAAATAGGAGTTCCTTTGCTAGTTTATGAATTCATTTCCAATGGAACTATTTTCGATCTTATCTGTCCTGAGAGCGACGAATTCCCGTTTTCATAGCTTCGACGTTCGGATATTGCCGTATAAGTCGCAGAAGAACTTGCATACCTTCACTCTGCAAGTTCTATTCCCATATATCACCGAGACATTGAGACGTCCAACATACTTCTTGATGAAAAATACATGGCAAAAGTTGCTAGCTTCAGAACTTCAACGTCAATTGAAGTTGATCAAACTAACAAAACTACCTTAATGTAAGGGACATGGGATACTTAGGTCCGGAGTACTTTACATGAAGTCTGTTCAAGGAAAAGATAGATGTTTACTGTTTTGGAGTTGTTCATGTCGAACTATTGAATGGGAAAAGAGCTATATTTCTGGATAGAACAAGGGAGATAAGAAACTTAGCAACAATGTTTCGGCTATGAGTGGGAGAAAAGAACCTTGAAAGCTAAGTTCTATAGCAGGTTAACAGAGAAGAGCCTATTAAGGTGGTGAAAGTTGCGCAAAGGTGCTTAAATTTGAAACAAAGAAAAGGCCAACTATGACAGAAATACTCATGGAATTAGAGAGTGTCTTTAATTCCACGACTACTTCTTTCATAGTTAACATTTTCTTTCGCTTCAAATTTAAGCACATTTGCGCAACTTTGGCCACCGTACCAACCACTTCTCCTTTAACCTATTGTAGAACTTGGGAGTCAATAATTCTTTCAAGATTTTTTTCTTCCGTGCATTGCCGAAACATTGTTGCTAACTTTCTTCTCTCCCCTGTTCAATTCAAAAATATAGCATGTTTCCCATTCAATAGTTTTACACGAACAACTCCAAAACTGTAAACATCCCTCTTTTCCAAGAACTGACTCGACTAAAAGTACTCCGAACCTTAGTATCCCACGTCCCTTTTACTAAGGTAGTTTCGTGAGTTTGATCAACGTCAATTGTCATTGAAGTTCCAAATTCGACGACATTTGCTACGTATTTTTCATCAAGAAGTATGTTGGATGACCAAGTGTCTCTGTAATATATGGGAATAGAAGTTGCAGAGAGAAGGTATGTAAGTTCTTTTACGACTTCTATGGCAATTTTCAAACGATGATGCCAAGAAAACGGGAATTCATCGTTCTCATGACGGATATGATCGAAAGTAGTTCCATTGGAAACGAATTCAAAAATAGTAAAGGAACTCCTGTTTCCAAACATCATCCTAATAGTATGATAACAATCCTATGAATGATTTTTGAAAGCATGACAACCTCGTTAATAAATATTCCCTCTTGGATTTCATCTATTAGGATTGATTTCCTTCTTGCTACGATTTTTCAATAAGATAAAATACCTTTATACACAGTCCCTCGACCTCCTTTACCAATTATTCGACTTTCATTGAAGCGATCAGTTGCTCTCTCTAGTTCTTTAGATGTAAAAAGTCGTGTTTTTTTCCAGTATAGCTTCATCACCTGAAATTTGTCGTTATAGAAGGAGTCCACCATTTCGTTTGAAGAAATTTTGTTTGCGCTTCTTATTTGCTCTCTTCTTGCAAAACTTGTACAACCAGAAGCAAGTTGAAATTAGAAGAGTAATCCTACTTCAGAGCCCGAGTCAAAATCTTGAAGAGTGGAAATACATTCAATGTAATTCAAGTAGAGAACATCAAAAAACATAAATAAATACATTTTATGCAAAAGATTTAAGTCGTAATTTATAAGGTGGATAAATTGAGAAATATAAATTCTAATTATTTAGTATGCAATAATTAAAATAAATTACCTATTGCAACTTTACTACGTGACACTGGTATTCGTGTACAACCAAAAATTTCAAGTGATGAAGATATACTTAAAAAAAAACATGACTTTTTACATCTAAAGAACTAGAGAGAGCAACTGATCGCTTCAATGAAAGTCGAATAATTGGTAAAGGAGGTCGAGGGACTGTGTATAAAGGTATTTTATCTGATGGGAAAATCGTAGCAATAAAGAAATCAATCTTAATAGATGAAATCCAAGTGGGAAAATTTATTAACAAAGTTGTCATGCTTTCAAAAATCATTCATAGGGCTGTTATCATACTGTTAGTGTGTTGTCTAGAAACAGGAGTTCCTTTGCTAGTTTATGAAATTGTTTCCTATGGAACTATTTTCGATCGTGTCCATCCTGAGAGCGATGAATTCCAGTTATTGTGGCATCAGCGTTTGAATATTTCCGTATAAGTCATGAAGAACTCTTATACCTCCACTCTAAAACTTCTATTCCCACATATCGTCGATACATTGAGACATCCAACATACTTCTTGATGGAAAATACGTAGCAAATGTCGCTAGGTTCGAAACTTCAACTTCAAATGAAGTTGATCAAACTCACAAAACTACCTTAGTATAAGGGACATGGGATACTTAGGTCCGGAGTACTTTCAGTCAAATCAGTTCGTGGAAAAGATGGATGTTTACAGTTTTGGAGTTGTTCATGTCGAAATATTGAATGGGAATAGAGCAATATTTCTGGACATAACAGGGGAGATAAGTAACTTAGCCACAACGTTTCGGCTTGGAGTGAAAGAAAAGAACCTTGAAACAATCTTGAAACCCAAGTTCTACAATAGGTTAACAGAGAAGAGCTTATTAATGTAGCCAAAGTTGCGCAAAGGTGCTTAAATTTGAAACAAGGAAAAGGTCAACTATGAAAGAAATAGTCGTGGAATTAGCGAGTGTCTTTAATTCCATGACTACTTCTTTCATAGTTAGCATTTTCTTTCATTTCAAGCTCTTCTCCTTTAACCTATTTCAGAACTTGGGCATCAATAATTTTTTCAAGATTTTTTTCTTCCATACCTAGCCAAAGCATTGTTGCTAAATTTCTTCTCTCCCCTGTTCAATCCAAAAATATTGCTCTTTTCCCATTTAATAGTTCGACATGAACAACTCCAAAACTGTAAACATCCCTCTTTTCTATGAATTGACTTGATTGAAAGTACTCCGGACCTATGTATCCCACATCCCTTTTACTAAGGTAGTTTCGTGAGTTTGATCGACTGCAATTATCATTGAAGTTCCAAAGTCAGCGATATTTGTTACAAATTTTTCATCAAGAGGTATGTTGGATGACTCAGTGTCTCTGAAATATATGGGAATAGAAGTTGTAGAGAGAAGGTATGTAAGTTATTTTGCGACTTCTACGGCAATTTTCAAACACCGACGTCAAGTAAACGGGAATTCATCACTCTCATGATGGATATGACCTAAAATAGTTCCATTGGAAATGAATTCATAAACTAGTAAAGAAATCCTGTTTCCAGACATCATCCTAATTGTATGATAACAGTCGTACGAATGATTTTTGAAAGCATGACAACCTCGTTAATAAATATTCCCTCTTGGATTTCGTCTATTAAGATTGATTTCCTTATTGCTACAATTTCTTCATCATATAAAATACCTATATACACCGTGCCTTATATACACTGTGCCTTGACCTCCTTTACCAATTATTCAACTTTCATTGAAGGGATCAGTTTTCTTTGTCTAGTTCTTTAGATGTAAAAAGTTGTGTGTTTTTTTCAAGTATACCTTCATCACTTGAAATTTGTCGTTGTAGCAAGAGTCCACCATTTCATTTGAAGAAATTTTGTTTGTGCTTCTTATTTGTTCTCTTCTTGCGAAACTTGTACAACCAGAAGCAAGTTGAAACCAGAAGAGTAATCCTACTTCGGAGCACGAGCCTAATCCTGAAGAGAGGAATTATATGCAAAGTAATACAAGAAGAGAACATAAAAAAAAATAAATAAATACATTTTATGCAAAACATTTAAGTCGTAATTTAAAAGGTGGATAAATTGAGAAATATTTGTTCTAATTATTTAGCATGCAATAATCAAAGGAAAATTACCTATTGCAACTTTGCTACGAGACACTGGTATTCGTGTAGAACCACAAATTTCAAGTGATGAAGGTATACTTGAAAAAAACACGACATTTTACATCTAAAGAACTAGAGAGAGCAACTGATCGCTTCAATGAAAGTCGTATAATTGGTAAAGGAGTTCAAGGGACTGTGTATAAGGTATTCTATCTGATGGAAAATCGCAGCAATAAAGAAATCAATCTTAATACATGAAATACAAGTGGGAAAATTTATTGACGAGGTTGTCACGCTTTCAAAAATCATTCATAGGACTGTTATCATACTATTAGCTAGTGTGTTGTCTATAAACTGGAGTTCCTTCGTTAGTTTATGAATTCGTTTCCAATGGAACTATTTTTGATCATATTCGTTGTGAGAACGATGAATTCCGGTTTTCTTGGTATCGGCGTTTGAAAATTGCAGTTTAAGTCGTGGAAGAATTTGCATACCTCCACTCTGCAACTTCTATTCCCACATATCACAGAGACATTGAGTCATCCAACATACTTCTTGATGAAAAATACGTAGCAAAAGTTGCTAGCTTCGGAACTTCAACTTCAAATGAAGTTGATCAAACTCACAAAACTACCTTAGCATAAGGGACATGGGATACTTAGGTCTGGAGTACTTTCAGTCAAATCAGTTCATGGAAAAGATGGATGTTTATAGTTTTGGAGTTGTTCATGTCGAAATATTGAATTGGAAAAGAGCAATATTTCTGGATAGAACAGGGAGATAACAAACTCAGCAACAATGTTTCGGCTATGAGTGGAAGAAAAGAAACTTGAAACAATTCTTGACACCCAAGTTCTACAACAGGTTAATAGAGAAGAGCTAATTATGGTGGCCAAAGTTGTGCAAAGGTGCTTAAATTTGAAACAAAGAAAAGGCCAACTATGAAAGAAATAGTCGTGGAATTAGAGAGTGTCTTTAATTCCATGACTACTTTTTCACGGATGGCATTTTCTTCCGTTTCAAATTTAAGCACATTTGCGTAACTTTGGCCACCGTAACAAGCTCTTCTCCTTTAACCTGTTGTAGAACTTGGGCGTCTATAATTGTTTCAAGATTCTTTTCTTCCGTGCATTGCCGAAACATTGTTGCTAAATTTATTCTCTCCCCTGTTCAATCCAAAAATGTTGCCCTTTTCCCATTCGATAGTTTGACATGAACAACTCCAAAACTGTAAACATCCCTCTTTTCCAAGAACTTACTCAACTGAAAGTACTCCGGACCTAAGTATCCCATGTCCCTTTTACTAAGGTAGTTTTGTGAGTTTGATCAACTGCAATTGTCATTGAAGTTCCAAAGTCGTTGACATTTGCTACGTATTTTTCATCAAGAAGTATGTTGGATGACTCAATGTCTCTGCAATATATTGGAATAGAAGTTGCAGAAAGAAGGTATGGAAGTTCTTTTGCTACTTCTACGGAAATTTTCAAACGTCGATGCCAAGACAATGGGAATTCATTGCTCTCATGACGGTTATGATAAAAAATAGTTCCATTGGAAACAAATTCATAAACTAGTAAAGGAACTCCTATTTCCAGACAGCTTCCTAATAGTATGATAACAGTCCTATGAATTATTTTTGAAAGCATGAGAACCTTGTTAATAAATATTCCCTCTTAGATTTCATCTATTAAGATTGATTTCTTTATTGCTATGATTTTTCCATTAGATAAAATACCTTTATACACAGTCCCTTGACCTCCTTTACCAATTATTCGACTTTCATTGAAGCTATCAGTTGCTCTCTCTAGTTCTTTAGATGTAAAAAGTCGTGTTTTTTCAAGTATACCTTCATCGCTTGAACTTTGTTGTTGTAGCAAGAGTCCACCATTTCGTTTGAAAGTGTTTTTTCAAGTATACCTTCATCGCTTGAACTTTTTTGTTGTAGCAAAAGTCCACCATTTCGTTTGAAGAAATTTTCTTGCGCTTCTTATTTTTTCTCTTCTTACGAAACTTGTACATTCAGAAGCAAGTTGAAATTAGAAGAGTAATCCTACTTCAGAGCCCGAGCCTAATCTTGAATAGTGGAAATATATTAAAAGTAATTAAAGAAGAGAACATCAAAAAACATAAATAAATACATTTTATGCAAATGATTTAAGTCGTAATTTAAAAGGTGGATAAATTGAGAAATATACATTCTAATTATTTAGTATGCAATAATTAAAGGAAAATTACCTATTACAACTTTGCTATGAGACAATGGTATTCGTGTACAACCAGTACCATTTTTTTTTATCATCACCATTATAATCATCGTGGCAATGAGAGTCATAAGAACCCAAAGTAGTACTGCAAATTTGTCAAAGGAACACATCAATGAGTCATTTTTACATTCGTTGATAATTATTATTTGTCTTGAAGAGTTTCCATTATATTAATTATGCCCTTTTTTGGTGGAGATTACAATTCAAGTCAAATAAAAAGATGGATGGGCGGGTGGGTGTGTGGTTGGCAACGATCAATGAATGCAACATTGAATCGTGGTTGTGTGCCTCTGATGGAATTTGTTGCAATACTTTGGGTTCTTATGACTCTTATTTCCGCGTTGATTATTATGGTGATGCCAAAAAATAATACTGGTTGGACACGAATACTAGAGTCTCGTAGCAAAGTTGCAGTAGGTAATTTTCCTTTAATTATTGCATATTAAATAATTAGAATTTATATTTCTCAATTTATCCACTTTTTAAATTACAACTTAATTATTTTGCATAAAATGCATTTATTTATGTTTTTTGATGTTCTCTTCTTGAATTACTTTGCATATATTTCCACTTTTCAGGATTAGGCTTGGGCTCTAGAGTAGGATTAGTGCTTCTAATTTCAACTTGCTTTTGGTTGTACAACTTTCAGAAGAAGAGAAAAAATAAGAAGCGCAAACAACATTTCTTCAAACGAATTGGTGGACTTAGAGGTGGCAATGGACCGAGCCGAGCCGGCTTGGCCCATGGCTCGCAATGCTCGGCTCGTCAAACTGACGAGCCGAGCAACGAGCTCGGGTCAAACGAGTCGAGCTTAGGCTCGGCTCGTTTAACCCTGGCCGAGCTCGGCTCGTTTAGCTCGGTTTTTTTTTTGTATATATATATATATATATATATATATATATATATATATATATATATATATATATATATATATATATATATATATATATATATATATATATTATTTAATAAACCTCTCTTACCGTTTTTTTTTAAAAAAAAACTCTCACCCTCTTGTCTTACCGTCTTAAGTTTATTTATTTAGTCAACAATCTTCGATAGCTAAAATATTTGAAATCTTAAATACTAATAAGTATAAATATAAGTATATAATATTAATAAGTAATAAGTTATGTATTAAATAAATTATTAATAACTTAATAAGTAAAAAAAACAATGTTTTTTTTAGTTTTCAAAGTGAAAAAACGACGTTTAAATTTTTTTTTTTTACACGAGCTGGCGAGCCGCTTGGCTCCCCGGCTCGTTGAGCTCGTTGGCACGAGCTCGTGGCTGGTGCCAACGAGCCGCTCGTTGAACCACTAGCCGAGCCAACCTTGGCTCGTGGTTCAACTACAATGTTGGGCTCGCCCACGAGCTCGTCCGTTTGACGAGCCGAGCCGCCCTCGGCTCTTGTTTTCGCGAGCTGAGCCAACGAGCCGACGAACGGCTCGGCCCGTTTGCCACCTCTAGGTGGACTCCTGCTACAACAAAAAATTTCAAGTGATGAAGGTATACTTTAAAAAACATGACTTTTTACATCTAAAGAAGAGAGAGCAACTGATCGCTTCAATGAAAGTCGAACAATTGGTAAAGGAGGTCAAGGGACTTTGTATAAAGGTATGTTATCTGATGGAAATATCGTAACAATAAAGAAATAAATCTTAATAGATGAAAGTCAAGTGGAAATTTTATTAATGAGGTTGTCTTGTCTTAAAAATAATTCGTAGGAATGTTGTCATGCTATTAGGATGTTGTCTAGAAACAGAAGTTCCTTTACTAGTTTATGAATTCGTATCCAATGGAACCCTTTTCGATCATATCCATGATGAGAGAGATGAATTCCTATTTTTATGGCATTGCCGTTTGAGAAATGTGTTAGAAATCGCAGAAGCACTTGCATACCTTCACTCTGCAACTTCTATATTCATATATCACAGAGACATTAAGTCATCTGACATAGCAAGGACCCTGAGAAAGAGAACGATGTGGTAACCTTGAGTATTAACTTTGCAGGAAACTGTTGTAGTGTTTAAAAATTGTCCAAAGTTACAACAATCAAGTAACGTCTCTCGTATCACATTACCAGTTTCTAATGAGAGGCTTCTCTATCCTTTGTTTTGCAAGCCCCTAAGCTCTATTTGAAGCTTCCTCCCACCCAACTTCCAGTTAAGCTAGATCGTAAAGTGGATGGTCATAGACCTAAACCTTTCTATGAAGGTCTCCAAATGAAGAACATGAAAAATTTGAGCTTTGGGAATCCTGTGGATCTCGGTTGAGGGAGGAACCCATAAGTCTAGCCAAAGATAGTAAACAATAGCGCTGCTCGGGAGGCAACCCGAGAGGGGAGTTTCTTTACTCTCCCATTCTTTGTTATTAGTTCATTTTATTTCTTTTTCCAGTTTAAGGCAAAAAAGAAAAAAAAGGGACAGAAGTTATATTACGGTCGTAACCATGTCACTTATGGTTGTATCTCAGTTATCATGATTTTTATCAGAACTTAAGGTACGGCCACAACCATGTCTTTTACAGCCGTAACTAACTCAAGCAATTTTTGGAGACCGGCGAGACACTTATGCCGTAAGTGAATTCCTTCACGTCTGTAAGCATCACACATTTTTAAAATCGCATCCCCCTTTTCTAATTTCATTTACATCCAACTTCCACATTGAGGACAATGTGGAATTCAAGTGTGTGTGTGTGGGGGGGGGGGGGGTGATTGTCTTTTGGTGATTGTCATTTTTCTTTTGTTATGTTTCTTTTTGTTCTATTTATTCAGCTTTTGTTCGGTTTATTTAGCTTCTGCTGTTTTCAGACTCACATTTCGGTTTAATAGGAAACAACCTCACTTATGATAATTTTAAACCACCAACTTTCTAAATTGCATAATCGGATAGAGAATGAGCACATAGAGATGAATTTTCCAATAATCTTTGAATAGGTTTGAAAATGGGGATAAATTGACAAATTTCTGCATCCTTATCGAGCCAAACTAAAATTGATATGATAAAATACCACCCAGAGTGACCTAATTCTATCATAGGTTATCTGGCTTTTGTGAGTAGCTATGGTTTGAATTTCGTAGGACACTATCCTTAGCCAATGGATTTTGATTTTGGAACTAAGACTGAGCAATGACCTATACTTCATAATTGGATGGGAGCAACACACATATGAACCATAATTTGTGAGCTTTTGAGCCTATGAGATGCTTTAACTCTTTATATTAAGCTCTTATTTCTTTGATGTGTGTCTTAAATTGTTGGTTTATTCTTAGATTTGCTTTCGTGTACATGCTATTGTAGCTTCTTGGCTCAAGTGCATAATAGAGTAAAGGCACTAGGTTAAGCCAAATTTGACTCTCGAAACGAGCCTGCCATAATGAATTTACCAATAGAAGCCCCTTTGCCTTTCGTTGAAATTTGGATGCCATGTTACAAACTATAAATACTACTTATTTCATGCTATCTCTATTTTGAACCTGTAGAGAATGGATTCACAAGCTTGTGTTGGTTGAGGATTGTGTGGTGGATTAATTTTCAAAAGTTGCAGTTCTATCTTGTGTTGATTAAGGATTGTGTGGCAATTCAACCAAAAGAGAGAAAAGTTGCATAATATATTTGATCAAAAAAAAAAAAAAAAAAAGAAAGAAGAGAAAAGAAAAGAAAAGAAAAGTTCAGTCAAATGCTTACTGGATCAAGAAAATTTTCTAGTGAGGACAACAAACCCTCAAGTTACGTAAAACCAAAATTAAGTGTTGAATCAGTTGGATAGCAGGAAACCATGAAATTCACATTGAAGGTGGGGGACGAAATGTTCATATTGAACCGATTTGGCTTGTGAAATTTCCTCTCGACTCAGCCTAAATTTTCCCTTTTATTCTACCTAACCCAAAGTCCCATTACAACCAATTAAAGACCTTTACTTTACAATTTCAATGCAGTGAGTTGAGTGAAATTCTTGCCCTTAAACACTGTTGTGTGAATAGAGGAAACATCTAGTGAAGGTATTGACTCCCATTACATATACTTATGGGTGGTTTGAATTGCTTGATCTATGTTCTGGGTTGTTGATTTGGGGATAGGGACATCGTGTTGATGTAATTCTCTCCACGGATAACTCGCACTAATCTGGTGGCTTTTGATAGAGTTGGGGGAAACTAACACTGTTGTAGTAACTCATTGATAGATGTTAGGAGAGAACTCACGAGAGGTGGGAGGATACAAACCACATTGGGTAACGAATTGGGCTGGGGGTATTGATTTTTGTTTATGTTCGGAGGATATTAGATGATGCATCTCTTACACACAATAACACACTTCGGCTATGCAGTTTAATTTTCATGCTAAAAATAAATGGGTTGTGACCTTGACTTTCCGAATTATGGGTCTATCTATGGTTTAAGTGGGGGGGGGGGGATTTGATAAGATCTTAATAGCACTTATTTTATTTACCTATTGTTGTATTTTGATCTTGGTTTAATTAATTAAAGTATCATTTAATGCATTTTTATGTATTGTGTTGTGTAGAACCAAAGAGCGAAAATAAAGGAAAAATGACCAAAAAACGCTGAAAAACGAAAACTAGGGACCAAGGATACAAATAAGTTAAAGTTGTAAATCTCCATCTGGCTCAGGCATAAAATCTGTAGAAGTTCACTTACGGCGGTAAGGTATAGAGTTACGGCCGTAACTTTCAAGATCTCAAAATGTCCAGAAAACAATTTACGGTCGTAACCATGTCAGTTATGGCTGTAACTTTCTCACAGAAAACTCTATCTTTGGTATATATTCTTGGGATCTCTAGGGCATGATTTTGGAGGTATAAAAATAGGAAAATCACTACAGAAAATGGGCTGGAAATATAGGGAAAAGAATAGAGAATTCTTGGGAGATTTTCAAGTATAGAAGCATCAACAACAAGGAGAATTCATGAATCAACTTGAAGAGTTCACCATAACTATGCTGGGCTAGAAATCCTTGTCTTGTCTAAAGGGGAAGTTGAGTCAATTCAATTATGTTATTTTCTTTTCTTACAAACAATTAACGTTGTATCTATCCCTTTCCTTTCAATTGTTGGGTTATTACATTTTGAATGTTCAATTGAGTTTATTTGATTAAGGGATTTGATTTGACCAATTGAATTGTTAATCTTTGAATTCATGTGCATGCTATGTTTAGATCTTTGATCCATAATTGCATTAGATCTTGATTCTTGGTAGCAAATAAATCTCATGCAGGTTTAGTTAGAATTCAACTTGGATTGATTAATTCGAGCTTGTGAAATTGATAATCCAATTCAATCTATTTCTTCTTACTTTTCATACTGGCCTTACGTTAAATCCTTAGAGCTTGTTTGGGATTACTAGTTGGCTAGAATTGAATCAAAGAGCTTGTTTTGATTTAATTTACACAAGGAAGAATTGCGATAATTAAAGCTTGTTGGATATCTAAGATTGATAAATTGAATAAGGGATAGAACGCGTTGCATGGAAAAATATAACAATAATTGAGGGTACAACTAAACTTGAGAACAAGATCTTCTCTCATATTAGTTCTTTAAACATATTTACTTGTTATTTTTATTCATAGTTTTCATTCATGCAAAGACAAACAACAAAACCCCCATATTCTATTCCAATTTCTCAAGCAACTTGAAAATTTAAAGTTGTCTAAATTTTATGTTTAAACGAACAGACTGTTACATATATATCTGGACAGTAACAAATTAACAGTGAATCGTTAAGATTTGTTTTAGCGCAATACCAGATGAATCTTGCTGATGCAGATTCGTCTGGATTGTAAAACTTAAATAGACAGTATAAACTATGCAGAATTGTATGAAGACAAGAACACAATATTTGAGCTTAACGTGGAAAAAATCCTAATAGGGAAAACTCACATGCCCGCACCCTGCAGACAAAAATCAATCACTATATAAGAAAAGAGTTTATACAGATCAATCTAAACTACAGGATAAATCTATGCATAGACTTATCAAACATCCAAGAAATAGATCACTCCCTGATCCTTCTATAGCATGTAATATGAGTTGACGTCCCACGACTCTTGATGTGATCCGGACCCTCGACAATTGGAGTCATAGCAGGCTTGACAGGAAAATTTAAATATTCAAGCCAAAACAAGAATTCAACAGGATCGACGAGCTTTGAAGATCAAACAGTGTCGAAAAAGAACCAGAAATTATGCAGAAGGCCTGTCACGGCCGTAACCAATAAAAGTCACGGCCGTAACCTCCCCTCGGGTTAAAATGCAAAAATTCAAGAAATTCAATTTACGGCCGTAACAAAAATATTCACGGCCGTAACATTCAAAAAAGGGCAACTTTACGGCCGTAAGAGACGTAGCGCCAGATTTTTCGGAGATTTTCAATTAATTTATTTCCTTTTATTATTTTTGGTTATTTTCCTAGTTTAGAATTTTAGCATAATTAGAATTCTATTTTGAGTAAATTAGATGCTAGGTTTTCTTGCTTATTTATACGCTTTTTGATTCATTGTAAGAAATAAGACTTGGATGATTAAATAAAAGAGATTGAATGTATTTCAATTGTTTAATGTGTGGATTCACATTACAAATCAAAACTTATCAAGATTGATTATCTTGTGGCGTTCATCCCGAATTTATCAAATATTCGCGAGAATATTTGTGGCGTTCAAATCAGAGACTTATCAAGGAGATTGGGCAAATCCTTGTGGTGTTTCGAAAGTCGTGGTTCTTTATTCCGCATCGTCGAGCCATCGCGTCGTGAATATCGGGTCATGATTCATCCGTCCGACCACAACCTGAGTTCGGAACTTTCCGGCGTTTATTCCGCGCTTCGAATCCCGTCATTTGGTATCAGAGCTGGACTCTGAATTCAGGTTTTTCTATCTAGTTTAATTCTTATGTTTATCATCGAGTCTGTCATAAGGATTATCCATATCTTGTGTTGAGTCTTTCTTTTCTTAAGTGTTCTTCGTGCCAGTAAAATTTTTCCAGTTTGATCCATATAAAAATTCAACAAAAAATTCAAAAGTGTTTGTTTTGCTTAATTCTTATCTGAATTAAGTTCCGTTTGTTTTGTCGTGTCCGTTGTCGAATTTTCGGATTTATAAAAAAAAAAAAAAAAAAAGAGACCATTCAAGAACCACTTTCTTGAATTTCTTGATCCTTTGTTTTCATTATTCTTTTTCTGTGTCATTCCACATAAATTTCACAATGTCCGATTCCCATGAAAAAGCCGAAAATCGTGTGTTGAGATTCTTGCATAATGTTGAGAAGAGGTTGGATAAACGAGAGAAGGAGATAGCTAAATTGCAAAAGGAGCGATCTCAATCGGATTCTAGTGCTATGAGGGAATATAGGCGTGATCATAAACCTAGGGATGGAATCGGGGTTAAGAGAGGAGCCGAGATTGATCCTAAGGCAATTTTGAAAATTCAAAAAGAAATTTATGAAGAAAAATTGAGGTGTGAACGGGAGGCAGAAAGAAAATATTTGGCTAAATTGCGAAAAAAGGAGGAGAAACGAAATGCGGTAATTAGATGGTTAGAAGAGAGTGAAAATCATGTTGAGCCTCGGGATATGAAAGTTGAAAAGAAGGAGGGTGGCTTAAGGCGTGAATTAGTTGAAGAGACCCCGAACTTTGTGGTAGGAGTTGAAAACGTGGAGTTGTGTGAACAAACTCCAAAATATGATGACGAATTAGAAGTTGGGGTAGAAGTTCAGATTTTGAGCTTTGAATTGGAAGATCCACATTTTGGTAGTGATGAGATAGTACATGAACATGGTGATTCGAATGTGGAGGTCGGAGATGTGGTTGAGTTTGAAGATAAAAAAATTGAACAAGAAATTGCAAAGGAGGAAAGAGGCGAAGAGAAGAGCCTCGTGGTTCAAGAAGTGGAGTTGGTGGTGGTTTGTCATGAATACAAGGATCCATACCTTGTACCTCATGAAGCTAACATGTCCCTCCCCATTTTGTTTAAATCTTTTTTGCAGGTTAATTACGTTTGGGAGCTTCAACCACACTACGAATGGCTAAGGAAGTTCAAGCTCCATCTCTTCCGTGTTTGCAAATCAAAGGATTCCAATTTATTGAACTCATGGCATGGAAGCAGAAATTTTCCGTTTGATCCAGGAGGTGAAGTGGAACACCAGGAACAAAGCTATGATTCGGGACGAATCATCCTAAAGAAGGAGGGTATGATGTGATCCGGACCCTCGACAATTGGAGTCATAGCAGGCTTGACAGGAAAATTTAAATATTCAAGCCAAAACAAGAATTCAACAGGATCGACGAGCTTTGAAGATCAAACAGTGTCGAAAAAGAACCGGAAATTATGCAGAAGGCCTGTCACGACCGTAACCAATAAAAGTCACGGCCGTAACCTCCCCTCGGGTTAAAATGCAGAAATTCAAGAAATTCAATTTACAGCCGTAACAAAAATATTCACGGCCGTAACATTCAAAAAAGGGCAACTTTACGGCCGTAAGAGACGCAGCGCCAGATTTTCCGGAGATTTTCAATTAATTTATTTCCTTTTATTATTTTTGGTTATTTTCCTAGTTTAGAATTTTAGCATAATTAGAATTCTATTTTGAGTAAATTAGATGCTAGGTTTTCTTGCTTATTTATACGCTTTTTGATTCATTATAAGAAATAAGACTTGGATGATTAAATAAAAGAGATTGAATGTATTTCAATTGTTTAATGTGTGGATTCACATTACAAATCAAAACTTATCAAGATTGATTATCTTGTGGCGTTCATCCCGAATTTATCAAATATTCGCGAGAATATTTGTGGCGTTCAAATCAGAGACTTATCAAGGAGATTGGGCAAATCCTTGTGGTGTTTCGAAAGTCGTGGTTCTTTATTCTGCATCGTCGAGCCATCGCGTTGTGAATATCGGGTCATGATTCATCCGTCCGACCACAACCTGAGTTCGGAACTTTCCGGCGTTTATTCCGCGCTTCGAATCCCGTCAACTCTTCAGTAGCTTTCTTTGAATCTGCAACACTCTTCAGTAACCTTGAACTCATGTTCGAATATGTTCCAAACCTCCCATTTGATCTTCACGCTGAAAATCTTTTCTTCTCTAAGTGATTGATTCCTCCTCCTGGAGAACTGAAGTAAAAAACATAGTTGAAGCCGTGAATAGAAGTGCACCACACGAAAATTAGCTTCAAGACTTCTTGAGGAAAACGTCCAATTTTCCTCCTATGTAAATGCAATCAGATTGCTTGTCCATCGAGAATCCTTGTTGCATAAAATCTCTATTACCTGCAAATCAATCAAAGATAATTAGAGATAATGGTAAGATAATCATAAATAAATCTTACCACAAGTAAAGATAAGGTAAGATAATCACAATTGATTATGGAATAAAAGATCTTACCATATGAAGTGATAACCTTGAATACCAAGAATCAAATCATCAAGATACTCAACCTAATCACACTTGGTTATGCTCGGCCATATCAAAAAATAAATCATCAAGAAACTTACCACAATTTTTCAACATCATCATATCTTGATTCTAATCATGAAAGATCAATATTTCTTGATTCAAACAAAATAATTATCATCTCCAAAAATAAAATGATTATTACAAATATATAGGAGATATTACATTCAAGAAATATTTACATAATTTAATTAAACTTAATAAATTACTAAATACATGTATTTAGTAATTATATTAATTTTCCTCAAATTACAGATTTGTAGAAAAATAGAAAATGCCAACTTTTACTAGGTTAACAATCTCCCCCTTTGGCTTTTTCTATTTTTCCGAAACCTAATCATCTTTTCACAATCACAAGAAGAAGTAGAATGTAACCATCAAGCTCCCCCTATCAAGAATCTCCCCCTCAAGTTATGCATCATAATAATCAACAGAAGCATGTAAAGAGTATCAACACATAGGGAGCATTAAAAAAAATACTTCAACAATCAATAATACCAAAAAGATGATGAAAAAACTACTACTCCCCCTTTACGGAACAAAGAGGGGAAGCCATCAGTCCCATAGAACATGCACGCAGAAACCCAAACATAGACTAAAGTCGGTCACATAAATAAAACACAATACTTTCAAAAGCAATGAAAATGAGCAGATGCATCTGGCAGGGCGGAGATCAGTCCTAATTCTTCCTCTGTTTCTTTGATCCAAGGAGCTTCTTGGCTGCAACCTTCCTCTTTTCTTTGGCAGCCTCTGGAGCCACATCCTTTGAAGATCCTCCAAACAACTGATCCAGCGTGTCTTCAAATCTTTTGACACAAACCCTGAGGTCAGATACCTCTGCCTTTAACCCAACAATCTCTGCTTCTAGCTGGCCAATTCTGGCATCCGGGCTAGATGAATCATGTTTCACAGTAGTGTCACCCAAACTCTGTTTTCGATGAGGGGTCTGCACCTCCAGTATTTTCCTGCATCTAACCCTATTTAACACCTTAGGAGTGATCACCAGATCATCCTCCAATTTCTAAATACCTTGATCACGAAGAAATTGTGAAATAATCCAAGGATAAACCAACAAATATGTATTACCTTGTCGAGGACTACTCCCCGAAACCCGACCAACAATTGAACTCCAAATACGGGCAGCAAGATCAATGTTTCTTTTAGTGCCAAGGAAAAAGAGAGTCCTAGCATACTCTCACTTGAAACTTGACTCGAATTACTTGGTCAAAATTAGCTTTCACAATTTTATGCAGGATCTGGTACTTTTTAGACATCTCGGATCTAGGAAGTTGTTTAAGTCCTTTAACAGGCCACAAAGATTTTCCTTCAGTTAATTCTACAGAAATTTCATCATTTGTGGCCTCAATTGCATTGTCCTCATCTCCAAATTCATCTTTCAGACATAACCATTTCCTAAGATCCTTGACAGTAAATTTTACCAATTGTCCCCTAACAAATACCGCATTTGTAAACAAAAACTTTTTGGAATTGAAGTCAACAGGAATATTAGCATAAAATTCTTTCACCAGGGTTTCATTAATCTCCCCCTTACACTCGACTAGTTTTTCTAACCCAAAGTGATTTACAATGTCCTCAATACCAAAATCATCAAATTCTTCCACCGAAGTTTTAAACTCATAGTGTAAGTATTTACCCAAAATATGTTAAAGAAAATCAGTGTACACATCGGATGACCAGAATTTGAAATTGAAGGGGGTAAACATACCTCTTTCCGTCTGCACAGGAGTGCAGATAAATGAAGAAGTATCAAATTCAGCCACAATTTTCGAATCCTTTTTATTTTTTTGATTTGCCCTCGTTGGTCTTCCACCAATTTCTCTTGCAAGTTGTAACTCGCTACGAATATCTAATGGTGAAATATGGCTTGAAGTAAGATTACCTTATGTAGGTGTCAAGTGTACCCCCAAGGTATGTGGTGTGGAGGAGATGCCTTGACTCAATTTGGCCATGAGTAGAGTAGGGGTCGGAGCTGTACCAGAGAGAGAGAGAGAGCGAAGATGGTGCAGCGCTGGTGCCCGTCGTTGTGACCACCACAATGGCCCCTACACCTGGTGTCGCTACCTCCGATAGGTCTAATGGAGAAGGTTCTAAATTGGCACTGCCTCCTCGAGTGACTCTCCTTCTTCCAAATTGCTTACTCCTAGCCATACTTAAGATGGGTAACGAATTTGTGACAGTAATGGAAGAAGGAAGTTAAGGTTTTGATGAGAGGAGATTTTGGAGTTGGGACGTGAGGAATATAGAAGTGTGAGGGTTTTTGGGTTTAAGTGGGACTCAAATATAAAAGGAATTAGAGTTCAATATGGTAACTTAGAAGATCTTGAGAGTCCTGATTCCCACCAACTTCTTTCCTTCAAAAATAGGATAAATATAGAAACAGAATATTTTAAGAATTAGGAAACAAATATATTACCAAAAGTGGGCCCCACAATCAACTGAATTGATCTGCAAGATTTGCTCATATTAGCCCACGATATACTGCCTTAAAAATAAAGATTTCCAGAATAATATCTAAAGTTTGTGAATAAGAACAAATCTAAATGCATCTGGATACCTGAGACATGTCTGAGTACTGTTGGCATCTGTCGAGGCAGATACATCTGGCAGAATACAGTCCACCACGTACATGATTAAGTTGATTAAAGGTACGTGTGTGATCCGAGCAACCCTTAGTCATCCACATACTGTCAAAAATCATATGATTGCCCTGACTTATTGATTTGTCACAATAGTGCACAATAAGACCGATCAATATCTATATAAGGTGCATTTTCTCAAATTCGGCTTGCCAACTTTTTCAATATTGTGGCAATGTCTTTTGGAGGTGGAAATGGCTTCACACAATCCCCAGAAGTTATCTTACAAGATGTTCCCCTTTAGATTAGAAGAAGGGTATGAACTTGATTTGGATTGGTATATTCACACAATTCCCAGAAGTTATCTTACCAGGTTTTCTCCTTTATGACTAAAGGGTATGAACTTGGCTTGGATAGGCAGCCTTCTTTTCCACTAACCCTACCCTTGTATAATGAGAATATGCGTGCAATGCTATAAGCATGATTCAGATCATAGGTCTAAACATAGAATATGAAATCTTATCCAGTAGCAAACCATATGACTTAGACAACAGTGACTTATCCTTTGGATTGTCCAGATTTGAGTGATAGTTAGATTCATCCGGAGATATGTTGACTGCCATCAGCCAAACGTATCTGTCTCGTTATCAGCCTCAAGCATTCAGATATATCTGCAAGCAAAAACATGATCTACTTAGTATAAGATAGGATAAGTTAACCTAAATGCATGCAAAAAAGAAAAAAATGCATTTTTTTTTTTTGAAATATGCATGTTCCTATTCAGGAGGAGGTGATACTCCAATTTGTTTCCTAAGGCTTTCAAATTTGATATTATCGAGGGCCTTAGCGAACAAATCTGCAAGCTATAGATCAGTTTGTATGTGCTCCAGATTGATAATCTTTTGTTCCACCAATTCTCTGATGAAGTGGTGTCTGAGACTAGAATTGTTGCATTCTTTCATGAAGCGAAATAACAAGGAAGAAGATGTGACTTATCAATGAGGAAATATCACATCAGAATTAATAGAAGCAATTGATTGTTGAAAACATAAAATTGAATGAGTACATGAACAATAAAATATCAAAACCGAGTGTTGTAATTGTCACACCATTTTCGGAATTAGAATAACAAATAGGAAGACGTGATTTATAAATTAATGAATTTGGTAGATAGTGATCCAACTTATTAGGTAATTTACATAAGCTTACTTATAGAAGGATTTTATTGAGAGGAAAAACAAACGAAAGATTTGCAAATATCGAAGACGAGGTTCACTAAGAAAGTGACCTCAATGATTTTGGTTTTCCTTCACATAAAGTGAGAGGAAAAACATCTTATAAATGAAAACTCGATTTTCAGGTCATTTGGATTTCCCAAAAAGGCAATAAACACGATTAGAATCCAATAAATTGAGGATTGTTGTGTCATCTCGAATAACACGATGACTGAGCTTAAAGATATAATTGAGTTGGATCACTAATTGATTATATTGCAAGACTCACTTTAATCGGTGTACTGAATGTGAAGGGAAATCAAGATTTTAAACATTCAATATACCGACAAGTGGGTAATTTAGAATTTCAAAAACTGGACAATGATTGGACCATCAAGAGACACAATTGAGATGACTACAATCGGACAATCAAGAGATATAATTGAGACGAATGGAGAAACAAAACAAATGGATTACAATACAATGCCTTATCTCAATCAAAATTTATTAATGAACAAATTTTCATTAATGAGACCAATAAATGTTGAGTCAAAATAAGGTCCACATAGAAGTCAAATATTTATAAATGAACCAATTTCATGAAAATATCTGGATGTCGAGTCAAGAGAATGTTTAGGTAGGAGTCAATATTCAAAACTTATGATATCTCCAAAAATAAAATAAAATAGATATTCAATAAGGTAAATCAAGAATAGAGTCTTCATACTTTTCAAGAATACTGTTTTAGAATCAATTTCGGGACCTTTGTAATAAATAATTACAACATAAGATTTGGGCTCGTTGCAATATTTTTCAATTCAATGAAGTGAAGGATCACAAGAAAAGAATATCTTTGACGAGGAATGATGAGATGATTCAATATTCTTGTACTAGTACGATCCATGATATATTTTAAAAGGTATAGGCTAGTATCAAGGAACAACACGATAATCAGCACAATATCAGTTATAACATACATATGATCTGAAATATCATTACCGCTTCCGTTACTGGCCATTATCATTCTTAGTTACTCCATAAAATTCAGAGGCACATCTTACATTGTGCATCCTAAGACTGGCTTCAAAGGATTATCCTAATTCATGCTTCAAGAGATATATAAGTTTCCTTAATACGAGGGTAATCTCTTAAAGAATTCCAAAATCTTTCCAATGACGGAACTTGAAATTATATAGGTCTCGACAAATGTATCCCTTATTCTCAAGTCAATAATCTTCTGTCTTTCAAGTGTTGACATCTAATCAGAATGCACATTCTCAAAAATCTTAAACTCAATCAAATTTTCAATATAACTCATCCATTTCAAATATTTAATTATTGATAATAAGTTGTAAATTTGATCTCTTACTGCTCATTGCAATAGAAGCAATTGACATATCAGATGATGTAACATCCTAGACGTCATCTCTTAATTATGCATTTCATTAAAACTTCTCTGTTCCAAGTATTTTATGAATTACACAGAATCTTTTGCTGTTAAGCTTGAACATCGCTCCAAGATATCACACTTATCTCATCATCTTGCAAAATATTCATATCACATTTTATCTTGTAGGCTCTAGATTCCTAAGTTGAATTGCCATTTCAATTTTAACTCAAAATTATTTCAAGGAAAATATCCACTTTGAATTTCACATTTTGACAATTAATTCACATAAAACAATTAATAACTCACTTGGTTGGTGCACTCCAAATTACCGTCGGACATGTGTGCATTGGGTAGTCTTTAGAATCATTTAAAACCACGCTCTGATACCACGCGATGTGGCACCCCAAACTCATTTCTTATTTTTATGTTTTTATTTAATTTCCCGTCATAGTTTGATTTTTCAAACGAATAAAATAGTATTTTATCCACCGGCTCTAAACATAAATTTGAACTTTTATTTTTAAAGCATAACTGAACATTACTAAAAATAAGTATTTTCCTCTGAAATATCATTTGGAATTTAATTTAGAAGAAAACAAAATAAACTAACTATAATATGAAAACTCTATAATTAGTAGTTGATATAAAAATATCCGTTTAAAATAGGGAACAGAGAGCGAAAAGTGGAAGATAGCCGGGAATTTGCTATTTAAAATATTCAACTATTTTGGAAAGAAATAAAATTATTTAAAAGTAGTTGGACCTTTTTTGGGTTTCCCTGGTGAGAGGCCCATGAACCACGGTCAGGTACTCAGTACACAGTCGTCCCGTCATTGGAGAGTTCGCACCAACCTACAATGCAAAAGTAAATGAGCTAACGCTCAAAAAGTAACATATGCATGATCATGCACATGAGTTAATATTCACTTTCTCAAAATTATCTCATCACCAGGCTCCGTGCCTTCTCGTCATCTCAATTTATCCACATTTCCTACTTGGGCCCGAATCCACTACGTTGTACCGTATGAGCTCAAATATCAACATGACCGATAACATGCGCCTTCCAGTGCCCGTGGTCCGTCATTGCCCACCGAGACTCAAGATACTGCACCAGGAATTATATTATATCAATCATGCCTGACCTATTATATACGGCGCTTGGCGTGCCGATCCGCAGTCCCAAGGCCACCAAGAGACCACCCGACACCGCCCGTATACCTGCATCGAACCGCCAACACCCCATCATCGACTACCCTTAATGACCGTCGGGAGTCTGAAGCTAGTGTATATATCCGGACGCGAAGTAAAGTACGATACACTCGTAGGGAGATTCTACTATTATTCACATCATTCTCTCTCCACATATCTCCATATACTGTTTATCTATTTCTTTATCATTTATGAAGGACTTCTTCTAAGTTCACACAATGCACATGTCAATGTCCATGAATGCCAACATATATTTCATCCGCCAATTTTACGTCATATAACCACATCATATGGAATTCCAATGATATTCATATGCATTAATAACATATCATATCATCAAATCATGTCTCGCATGCTTTCAACATATACGGATAATGTCACATCATATTTCACGTATATTGCACCAACAATATACTTCACATAATCACATAGGAGCACATAATAACATAAATATTATGTTTTGCATTGTAGTTGAAATGTTACTTACCTCGTTCCTTGATTATCCTAGAGTTGACGACTTTATTTTCCAATATTTTCCAATACTAATCCGCTTGGAGTCAAACTAGATTGATCATAACTCCTCGTCTATCATATGTATAGATTACAATTTAGTCGCGTGATACTATATTATATTCTAACTAACCAATATTAATTAGGGTCCATTGAATAATATGAGATTAAAATGGGTCATCTTATTGTAAAATGTTTTTTCTAAATAATTATACGGACCAACTTTATTTTGAAGGGATTGACCCACTTATTATACCCCATAGAGCATTTAATCCAATCCTCATACCCAAAATAATAATCATAATATTAATAATATAAATCTAATTATACTATATATAATATTATATATATAATAATATAAGAAATAAAATAAAGAAACAACAATTACCTTTACAAGAAAGGGATCCCCCCCCCCTTTCAAAATGATTAGAGGGTCGACCCCCCATGTTTAAAATGGGAACGAAATTCCCTTCCCTTTTTTTTTCTCTTCGTTTTTAACCAGCCAATTGCCCGTATTTATAGTTTTTATCGAGAACTAAGCTGCAATTATTTTATTTGCTCTTTTAGTCCCCAAAAATATAAGATTTATATTTAAATCCCAAAAATTATTAAAAATCACTAAAATGACTAAAAAAATTATAGGGTCATATGAAGTCGAAATAGAAAATTCTTGAGGCCAATATGAAGTTTTCAAGGAATACATGACAAAGATATTTTCGGATCATAAAATCGATAACCGAGGTAAAAGTTATCGCTCGTCAAAATTTAACACTTAAAACTATTTTATTTCGATTTCTTTTCAAGGTGCTACTTTTGTCTTAATTTTCGGTACTCTTATTGTCATCAAAATTGAATTTTTAATTTACCATTCTAAAATACCCACGATCTAGTTCTCGTATCCTTGCCGAAACGCAATATGGTCAATTATAGCAAAAGTTGCGGCTTGTCAAATTAAGCCGTTTAAAACTAACATTTTCGAATGCCAACCTTCTATATTAAAGTTTTTGAGACACGTACGTCAACCGAATACGTGTCTACAATATGCCATTTCGAAATTCATTTAGAATTCTACACGATGATATTCTCGAATAGTCAAAACAGATAACGAAATTATGGACTTAGACGTCTCGAAACCTTACGCGTAATTCGTCGTTAATTATTATATAATACAAATAATTTAAATATATATGTGTGTGTGTCACGTCACACACATATATAAATTATTTTATATTAATTTGATTATTTTTATTTCGACCAATAGGTTTACGGATTAGTTTTGGTCTATTATTTTTCAACATTAGAACGAATTTTTAGTACCACTTTGGAGTACATTCTATATACTTCAATCCATATCTTCCTAATTATGGAATCGATAGTCTATTTATTTAATCGATAAAATTACTTAAAGTAACATTTAATATTCTTATTTATTTTTCGTTGATAATATGTCAACTAAATTTAAAGTCTGATTTAATGTCAAATATTCCCCTTTAAATAAGTCAAATAAATTAAAATTTCTATTTGACTTTCAAGTGGGTCTCGTTAAATGTGAATAATTTAATATAATAATAAAACGAATTTTTGGGTCGTTACATTTGCAATTTCCAAAGTTGTTGTGAAGGCCCCCACCCAATTTGAGAGCAAGAAAAAGAACGAAGATACCTTATACCAACGTCGATGTAGAGGGCATTGGGATTTTGGGAGCTAATCATAACAGCCGGCACTTGTGGTGGTTGAGATTGCGATGGAGCCTCATGTGGTTGTAATTTCTTGTGTGGTGGTTCAACAAGAGCATTCACACCAAAGAGGGATCTCAACACTGATTTCTTCAATTTTCAACTACAAAAGGGAAAGCTTCAAAATGGTGATTTCAAAAAATTGAACTCTAAGTTAAAACCTTTTACTGATTTTGGGCGTGATTTACGAATTTTGTTGGGAGATTTTAGGGTTCTTATATGGAAATAAGATTCTGCTTCAATTATACGAGAGAGAGAGAGAGAGAGAGAGATATATATATATATATATATATATAAAGTCCCTTAATAATTTTAGATTCACTATTATATAATTTATATTTTCTAATATGTCCTTCAATTAATATGAGAAAAAGATTTTTTATTTTTTTTTACCCTCAAACCTTTTAATGATATAATATTTACCGTTAACTTTAATTAATGTATAATATTCTTGTATTGTCGATAAAAAATATTTTTCATATATTTACAATTTAAACTCTTCACTTTCACGCTAAAAATCTTGTGAATAAAACTAATAACTAAAGTTCATAAATACCCTTCAACTAATATGAGAAAAAGAAAAAAATGTGTATTCCTTGAATTAGTTTTTTTAGTTCTATATATATATATATATATATATAGAAAATCATTTTCATCTTCTACATTAAACATTTTATTCTCCATTATTAGTCATATTCTAATTTTAAGTTTCTTTTACAAATATTAATTTGACGCTTATTATATTATCACCACACCCATAAAAATTGAGTGCTATGAAGATTCAATTCTTTGTTTAGACTTCAGAAAACCTTTCTGAAGTATGATATGTGTAATTTTTTTTTTAAATATTAATTGTATGAAAAATTAATTGAGTTTTTGATTTTCAATCAATTTAAATTCAAATTGTATTAACTTTTTACGTTGAAATTTTGAAGTGCAATTTTTTTTGAGAATATCATTTGTTTATGTTTTAAGTTGGTTTAAATGTATATATTTTTATCTTGTATTCAATTTTAAATTGAAATTATAGTTTTTACAGTTTATAAAAATGTCGCGAGGTATGCACAACCATAAGTCAATATTCTGTAAATATATATTGTATTTTGTTCACCTTGACTCCTTTTACTATGTTTTTGAAGTCATTTTATTATCATGTGTTTATTATGCCAAACAATGAAAAGAAATTATGAGGGCATGTTGTTATTGTTTTTCCATCAAATTGATGAACACGTCTCATTAGGTTGTAGAAAAATTTGATATGATGGTTTATGGTGGTTTTATCAATTTAGAGAAATGTCCGTGCTACTTTGAAATTCACAACACTGCAAATCAATTTATTGAGCCAGAAATTTGAAGGCACCGATTTCATAACAATTTTTTTGATTGAACATTACTCCAATTAAATATGATATCTTCTATGTCTCGAATAATCATACCTTTGTAAGGAAACTAGATTAGATACATCTTAGTTTTTCTCAAGCACATACGATCAAATGTTTTTTTAGAGTTCTAACTTCGCATGCATGATTAACATTCTTTTTACATCATATTACAATTGATTTTATTCATCTTGGTTCTGAAATCTGGATAAATTTCCAAACACTTATCATTCTTTTTCTACTTTAGTAATGGATTTATTATGAAATATATATACACATAGAAGGAGAAATCCTCCCAACTCCAGTTTCTTCGAATAAGGTAGCCTAAGAAAATATTTCAGGAGATACAAAATTTAAAGAAGTTAGAAATCGGTAATTAGAAGAAAGATGATGGAATTATTGATAAGGGTATTGCGTACTTAGAAATTTGAATAATGTTTATGGTAAATTGAATTCGATATCGAGGTTGTTTAAATCAACATTTTGAATATTTTTTAGGTAAAAGATGTGGGGAGATTTGGACAATTTTTATTCAATTTCAAAAACATATATAGTTGAATAAAAATATCATTAATATCATTACATTATCACGTGCATTGCACGCGTTATATACTAGTTCTATTAAAAATTAGTATTTATCTAATGAGTGTAGGAAAAAACTAGTCTAGAGCCTAATTATTCAAATTGAAAATGAGTAAATCATTTGTTGCTTGATTGGTGTATAGTAAGAATGTTGTTCATTGCAGTCAATTTCTATTTTGTCCATATATACTAGTATGAAACATATGCGATGCACATGATTTTGTAATATTATTATGAGAAATATTTATTCAAATATTAAACAATTTATTTTAATCAAATCATATTTATTTTGAGTTTGTGTACTACTCGAGAAAAATGATGATAAATTTATTCATGTGAAATATTGAAAGAATTGAAAAATGATTGAAATTGGAATAGAATATTGTGCAAAAATATTTCAAGGATGGGAACATATTATATTTTTACTGGATGTGTGTATATATATAAAAATAAGTTAAATTTATTTACGAAAAGATTTGGACCAATTATGCATGAATTGAGATTTTATTTGAAATGTTAACCATGCAAAACCTACACATAATAATTAATAAAAATAAATATCAAACAATGTTTTCCAAAATAAGTGTTCTAGAAAATATTATAATTAAACTTGCAATTTGATTCTTAAATGTCTTCATTTATCATTTATGTATAATAATTTAGCTATAACCCATCATTTCCAATTACATTAACTAAAAGCGAAAAATATCATATGCCATTATTAGTATTTTATAATTCCTAATTTAATCCTTAATTAATTTTATAATCTTTTATTTAACAATGTTGATTGTCTCCTCAAATTCTATTTTTATTCCAAAAGGCACAAAAAGACCAAAACAGTCATTCTTGTATATATGTTCGTGGATATCTCTTTTTCAATTTAAATTCAAATACAGCTGAAAAACTAAATTTGGCTCTTGACCCTTAAATATGTAAAAGAAAGTCTCGAGTAAAGACAGGTTACCTTGACAACTTCTATAGTTACTAGACTCTTACCACCAGGATTATGAGATCCATCAATCAACTGTACCAAGTCACATAAAGTTTCATATTATATTAAGTAGGTATAGAATGAAAGATTATTAGAAGATGTATGACCATATAGAACTTGCATTTCGACATCAAGAATACTTGACAAGAGTGTTGTGTAAAAATTTGAAGAAAAAGCGATGTTACTGGAGTGGTATCGCTATGCACTGTAATAATTGAGACAGATGTGTCATTGAGATCTTTTGATACAAGTAGTGAGCATTTGGGATTAGCTAAAAAATCTTGCACTGCATATTCTTTGTTCCTCAAGCATTGCTAGGTCCTTTGCCTATCTTAACTGGTTCACGCAAATCTTTCTATGGATTGCTTCTTTCGCCGTCAAAGTGCCTATGGTACCAGTTCATATTTGGTCACCTTCTAGTCAGACACAAACGAAGAAAAGCATGTATTCGAAGCCAAATTAGCAAAGTTGGAAATTACAAAATCGGCGTATGCTGTTGTATTGCATTTCAGAATTTATTTGGTCATTAATTGCTTATTTTTGTAAACACATAGACAAACAAATTAAAGAATTTTGATGATGTAAAATCTTTATTAAGCTTTATCTCATTTAGCTTAACTATGTAGTAAAATAAGTAAATTGAGTGGAAAAACAAAAAAATTCAAACATAAACTATATATTAAAACTTTCGATAGTAAATCCGATTACTAAACTTACCAGATCAATATTATTATGTCAGAAATTAAAATATCAAATACCACACCTCTATTATTAAGATTTCCAAATCAAATCACTCTAAAATCAAATATTAAGCAAAAATAATATTCACATAATATGAATTTCAACTAAATATTAAAAAAAATATATCCAAACAAATTAAAGAAAAATATGGAGATTGTGGGTCTTACATTAATAACATGACCAAGAGAACTTAATTTCTTGTTGACCTTTTGGCCAAACTAATAAGAATAGCTTACTAAAAAAATTCATAGTGATGAGCTCGTTGTAAAACATGAAAATTCATAAAAATACCAAAGGTATAACATTAAAAATGAAATTACAGTTCAAATTAAAAGGAAAACGAATTAAAAAAAAAAAAGATGTAGTTAAATAAATCAAAAATTCAGTTGACAATCAAGAAAAAAGATTGAAAACTTTGAGTTGAGGGGAAAAGAAACAAAAACTAATGCATATTCATTTTCTATGGCGCCTTTCATTGAGAAATCAAATGATACTATAATTTGATCCATCTACACTACTTTAAAAAGTATAGATGTTGAAAAATCTTTCATATTCCAATTTTACCCTCATTTCTTTTCCTTTATACCAGCTAAACCCTTCTCCTAATTAATTACTTAGAGTACAATCATACATTTAGTTATATATATTTAGTTATATACCCATTTTATCCTTTCACCTTTATTTAATAACATTAAATAATCCATTAAATTTATTGTATAACAATTTACAAAATTATAATATAATTTCATATTATTATATTTTCTCATTTATTTAGTATTAAATTAATTTATTATCTAATAATTTACAATGTTGTAATATGATTTCATATTATTATTATTATTATTATTATTATTATTATTATTATTATTATTATTATTATTATTATTATTATTATCTTTTTCATTTATTTAATTTAATCTACATCTACAATAATAATAATAATATAATTTCATATTATTATATTTTTCCATTTATTTAGTATTAAATTAATTTATTATCTAATAATTTACAATCCTGTAATATGATTTCATATTATTATTCTCATGTTATTATCTTTTTCATTTATTTAATTTAATCTACATCTACAATAATAATAATAATAATAATAACAACAACAACAATAAAAGTGTGAACGAGTGGAAAACCTTTGATATTACATTTAAAATTTAATTTATTTTCATTAAATATTATTAGTTATTATTTTAATCTACAATACATTTAGATATTTTTATCTTTTTTCAATAACACTTTTAAATTTTTATTACATAAGAAAAAAAAGAATTATATTTTAATTAAGAATATAAATAAATAATTTCAAAACTAAAATTTTGGTTTAAACTTACATTTTCTTTATTTAAAAAATATGCTCTCTTTATTAATTTTGCCTTGTCATTCATCATTTACAAAAAATGTGCGAAGCACGTGCTTACTACTAGTTCTTATATAAACGTAAAAAGAAAATTAAACCAAAGTCATGCTTTTTCATTTTCTATGGGAGTTATAATTGGAAATTTATTAATGTTGTAATTGGATCCATTCTTAAAACTACTTAGAAAGAAAATTAAATTTAGGCTCAACAAATTGAGTATGATTATAAAAATAAATAAAAAAATAGTATAATAATAATAATGAAGTAATGGTTAATGTGTAATAATAAAAATTCATCAAGGTTAGAAAGGTCCAAAAAATTTCTCCAATTTAAGGGACTTTTATATGATACTATAATTTGATCCATTCTTATATATACATAGAAATAAAATTAAACCAAAGTCATGCTTTCATTTTCTATGAGAGTTATAATTGGGAATTTATTAATTTTATAATTGGATCCATTCTTAAAAGTATGTAGAAAGGAATTTAAATTTAGGCATAACAAATTGAGTATGATTATAAAAATAAAAAAAATAGTATAATGGTTAATGTGTAATTATAAAAATTCATCAAGGTTAAAAAAATCCAAAAACATTTCTCGCATTTAAGGTACATTTATAGGTAGCAAGTATAGTACTAGTAATAAACACGTGCGTTGTACGACCTAATGTTTTTGAAGTACTAATATTATTTTTAAAAGTAGTTGATGTATTAATTATTATTAAAAGAAAAAAATTAAATTGTTAAAAAAGTTATATATGAATATATATATATATATATATATATATATATATATATATATATATATATATAATGAAATTGTGAATAGAATGTAAAAAATTTGAATAAACCGAAATGTAATATTTTGATTATAATAATAGACATATTGAAAATTGTTCATCTTGAATTTGAATTATTATACTCCATCATTTACCGGAATTAATAGGATACATGAAAGAAAAACTTATTTTTCAACTTGTTATCCAATGATTATTTCTGAATGGATTATGTGTTTTGAAATCACGATAAATCATTCAATGAAACGATAAATCGTTTCTGTCTCATTGTAAAGATCGTTGAATGAGTACAGATTTCTTAAGAATATCATTGGAGAATTTATTTTCAAGATTAACTTGTCTAGTGGGATACCATTTGGTAACAATGTATTTAGGAGCTCATCTTGGTAAAATTAGTTTGTATAATCTATTGCTTCATCGAAACTGACAAATACTACACTTTCTACATGAAATAACTCAATTATTTTGTCATTCAGGTAGTCAACATACTCATATTTTGTTGAAAAAGTTCATGTTGTGCCACAAAATCATAAGGAGTTGCATATAATAATATTATATATATATATATATATATATATATATATATATATATATATATATATATATATATATATATATGTATGTATGTATTAGACAATCCAGTTTTTGAAATTTTGGATGTAATGTTTTGATTATTATATTAATATTTTATAATTATAGTAATATTTATTAAATGACGAAGGTAATATTATATTTTTCTTAAAAAATTTAAAGAAAAACTATAATAATAAATCAGTACAAAACTCTTGAAAAATATTGAGAAGAACTCCCAAATAATAAAAGGACAAAAGAAAAGTAAAGGTGAATTAAAGTTTTTGAAATATATATATATGTTTATGTAACCTATGAAATAAAAGTCGCGGATTAATGGAATTGTAGCATTTTGAATTGAAGTTCATGTAGGTGGTTATTATATTCACAATATAGTATATATACAATATAAATTATAAAATTTGAGTAGACGATTCAATTTTTAAAATCTTGGATGTAATATTTTAAATATTATATTCTAATAATATTTATTAAAGAATAGAGTAGTTTTTCTTCTTTTTTAATACTAAAAAAATAAAAAAGTGTAATAATGTGAGAATAATAATATGAAATTTTATTACAACATTGTAAAATGTTGATAGTAAGTTAATTTAATACCAAACTAATGAAATGAAATAGTACAATAATATAAAATTACATTATAACAATGTAATTCTTAACAATAAATTAATTAATGTAATAAATTATTTAATGTTATTAAATAGGAGTAATGATATATTGGTGTTTCGCGTGGAGGTCACCTCGCTAACAATTACCAAAAGGGGGATTAGACGAATGTGTAAGGAACAAATCTCTTGAGACAAAGTCCCAACGAGGGGTGCTATATTGATGAAGATTACGGTGAAGACAAAATGCCTCCAAGGGGTGCAAGCACACAAATTACACTAGGAGTTTGACGATAAAAGTAAAGATAAAGGAAATTACATATTCTCTTATTGAGATTTTATTGATTGATCCTTCTAAATGACTAAGTTTTTACAATTTATACAAATGTACGAACTTCCTTCAACTGCTGCCAATATTTGAATCTTTGGTTTGCTGCCTTGTTTTATAACACTTGCATGGATTAACTTGTTTCCTTCACGTTGCATAACTGTTGCCCACGTCCTTGTGACGTCCACTTGCCACGTTGCTTTAAGTAACTTCCACGATTCAACACCTCAACTGCCATCTTCGTTAACAACTGGCCATGTGCTCATAAGACAAGTGTCAGAACTTACTTCCGCTTGCTCAGTCGCCCAACGGCTTCATCGCTCGCCCTATCGTCCAAATATCCTAGTTACTGCACAATTGCCTAGTCGTCCAACCTTTTGTCTATAATGAGTCTTTAACGTTGGGCCTCTTTCGGTTTGGGCCAAGATTTAGGCCTCTTGTACTTTTGGGTATTTTTGGGCATCAACAATTACCCCCAATATGGCGGAATTAATGTTTATCCATTAATTTCAGGCCATATTAATCATTTCAATGTGTCCCTTTTTCTAGAAACTCTTAGCATTCCAATCTTTTCCAACATAGACCGTTCAGATCTACCTTTCTGCCTTCCTTTTCTCATATAAAGAGGTGGATTCTTACCCTATAAAAATAGGATTTGGTTGCAGAGACGTCTTTCATCCCTTTCTTCCGATCTTGTACTCCATTGCTATCATGTATATTCCTCCATATTTGACAGGTCTTTTGTTCCTATTTCTCCCGGATACGAACCATCTAACTTTCCTTTCTCAAGATCTGCTCTAAACATACATTTGGTATGGGAGATATAGGAAATTGTTTCTTGGCCGCGGAAGCTCCTTTTGGCGTCTCTCTCCCTTGTGATCCCTTTACAGGGTCATCAAATGTAGAGGAACTGCCCGTAGGGAGGGCTCGCTGGCCATCTCTCACTCCATGATCGGCCAATGGCTTGCTGAGAGTTCTTCTCAGGCCGTTCACCTATTGTGATTGCTTCCAGCAGATGCATCCGAGAAGACGAGAATGGAAGCTTCACAAAGGTTGAGATGGAGGAAGGGGGAGGACCTACCAGGCGGGTCATCCTTGTTCAAAAGCATGTCGCCATTGTTGGGGCGACGGAGATCGATCCGTAATGGGGATGTCCTCTGTGATGGTCGATAGGCAGTCTTCATTTTGTAGTAGTCGATAGGCAGTATTCGTTTCCCTATTGTTGCTGAGTGAGGTCCCGCTGGATTTATTGTAAAATGTATATAACATTTTGAATAAAAGAAGCATTTTTGTCATAGGCGCATTTTATTTTTCCATATTTTATTTTTCTTGCTTGTACGATAATAGCGCGCCTTTCACAGTGAAATACAACGTACCTATATTTGTTTGTCCTCCCATATGGAAGGAACATATTTCTTCAAGTATTTTCCGTTGATGGATCTTATGTGTTTTGTGTTATCTAGATCTTCCAGATGATAAGCTCCGTTGGGCGACACCCTACTCACCCTAAACAGCCCTTCCCAATTAGGCGACCATTTTCCATATTTGGGATTTTTACTTTCTAACGGGAGTATGGTTTTCCAGACCAAATCTCCCACACTAAATAATTTGGCTATCACTCTGTTGTTGTAATATTTAGCCACTTTTTGCTTCTGAACTTGCAATCTATCAAGGACATCCAACTTTAATTTGTCCAGTTCTAAAAGATTCTGAACCATCAATTCTGCATAGTTGCTTTCGCACAGCTGGTTCTGTAGACTTGTTCGAATTGATTGCACGTTGATCTCCATAGGTAATACTGCTTCTTGTCCATAAGTTAGCTGAAATGGAGTTACACCTGTACTCGTTCGTGGAGACGTCCTGTAAGCCCACAAGGTATTGTTCAAGCATTCGTGCCAATTCCTGGCATTTTTGCCCAACATTTTTTACAATGCTCTTCAAGGTTTTGTTGGACGACTCTGCTTGCCCGTTAGACTGAGCATAATAAGGCGTAGAGTTAACTAGCTTGATGCCAAATTCATCCAAGAACTCCTTTACTAGATTTCCATTCAACGAGGTTCCATGATCTACCATTATGGTTTGTGGAACTCCAAACCTATAAATAATGTGGTCGCGAATGAATTCTATGACATTTTTTTGGGAAATCTCTTTCAAAGGGTCAGCCTCTACCCACTTAGTAAAGAAGTCCGTTGCCACAATGATGAACGTGTGTTATTTGGACGATGGGGGATAAATCTTACCTATTAAATCGATGGCTCATCCTTTAAATGGCCAAGGTTTAATAATAGGCGACATTTCCCTAGATGGTGCCCTTTGGATTGGCCTATGCCTTTGACATGCTAGGCAACTTTTTGCATATTGCATGCACGATTCTCCCATTTTGGGCAAAAAATATCCATTCCTAATAATTAATCATCTCATTTTTTATCCGACTTGATGGGCCCCACATATCCCCTCATGGACTTCCACCATAATGACCTTAGCTTCGCTCAAACTTATGCATTTTAATAGCACCCCGTCTGAGTGTTTCTTGTATATTTGTTCGTGTATGAGGACATAATTCAATGCGCTCAACTTCATTTTCCTGTCATTTGTTCTACCGGGTTCTGCCAAAAATTTCTTTACTTCTTCTCTCCAATCCGTTGCGTCCTCAGTTTGTATATAATGAATGTTGTTTTCCTTTATCCTCCTTTGTGTGGCAGGCAAGATTATTCCGTACTCACAAGTTGTTGCATTCATCACCTTTGAATACCCTGAAGTGACTTGGGCTAATTTGTTTTCTATACCGTTGTAAATCCTGCTTATGTATTGAAGCTCCACTTGATCAAATTCCTCTAAAAGTTCTTGGGCTAGCTCGTACTGCTTTATCACAGACTCGCTCTGGCACTTGAAGTCACCTATTAGTTGGTACATTACCAGCTGGGAATCCCCCCGAATAATCACATTCTTCACTTTCAGCTCTACTAGTAGTTCTAGCCCTTTGATCAATGCTTCATACTAGGCTTGATTATTGGTAAATGTCCCTTACAAGGTGAGAGCATATTTGTAACAGACTCCCAGGGGATTTATTAAAACTATACCAACCCCCGCGCCCTGGCAAGTTTTTGATCCATCAAAATATAAAACCCAAGGCTTCGTTTCGAGCGAATCTACTTCTAAACTAACCTCCTTGGGCATGTCCAAGCATGGATGGTCAGCCAAAAAGTTGGCTAAAGCTTGATTTTTAATTGCCCTTTAAGGTACGTGTTGTATTTCAAATTCAGAAAGAGCCAATGTCCAAAGGCCAATTCTCTGATGTGAAACAGGACGAGAAAACAAATACTTGACTATATTTACCTTAAATATCAAATACACGGTTATAGGCCGTAAATAGGCCCTTAATTTAGTACACGTGAAATATAGAGTAAGACACAGTTTTTCTATAGCTGAATAATTACATTCACACTTTGTCAACTGCCTGCTTAAATAGTAAATAGCTCTTTCCTCGCCCAATTGGTCTTCCTGCGCGACCATTCCGGCTATAGATCCTTGCTCTGCCGATATATAAACTCTCATTGGCTTCCTTGTATTGGTGACACCAGCACAGGCGGATTTGATAAGTATACATTTAGGCTTTCGAAAGTCTTTTGGTGTTCTTCCCTCCAGACAAATTCGTCTTGATTTCTCAACTTTAAGAGAGGCGAAAAAACTTTCGTTCGCCCTGTACAATTAGAAATAAAATGCCTTAGGAAATTTACTTGACCTAGGAATTTTTGCAATTCCTTTTTATATGCAGGCGGTTTTGCTTCTAGAATGGCTCTAGCCTTATTTTTGTCAAGTTCGATCCCTCTTTGGTGTACCAGAAAACCAAGGAAGTTTCCTGAATTAACACCAAACGTACATTTCAAAGGGTTTAGCTTCAGCTTATACTGCCTTATTCGTTCAAATGAACGTTGGTAAGTGTATTTTATACACTTATTTCTATCCTAAAAGTAGGATTTTATATGTTTGTTTTAGAATATTCGCCATTTATTTTGTGTTAATTGTTTACATTTCAGAAATAATCCCAAAGTCGAGAAAACAAAGGAATTGAGGCTAAAATTGAGCAATTGGATGTAAAAGGGGTCAAAGTGAGCAACTCAAGAATTGATGCAGTCAATCAAATAGTTAATTTGAAAAAAAAATCGAATTTGGAAGAAATCAGAAGTTCAGGGGCCAAATTGCAATAATCAGAAGTTGGAGGACCAGCTGTGAAATTAAAAGTCAGGGACTAACTTGCACAGCCGGAAAGAGGATGAAGTCGCGATCGCTGGTTTCACGCCAAGCGATCGCGAGACGGTGCTGAATTACAACCCGAGAGTTATACGGTCTTCCACGCGATCACCGGACGTAAGCCTGCGCGATCGCGCGCTTGTCCGACTGGGCCGCAGATCAGATTTTTCTCGCGATTTTTGACAGGATTTGGGCTTTTTGACCTAGGTTTTCTCCAAAACCTATATATACCAGACCTAAGGCACGAAATCGAGGTTCCCAATTCATTGAAGAGAGGCCAAAACGCTGTCGAAGTGCCGAGGGATCCATGCCACGCCAAGAACACAATTGAAGAACGAAGATCAAGGGCATGAATAGGGTGAAATCTATCCATTCTTCTTGTGATTTTTATTCAATTATGTATCTAGGCTAGGTTTTAAATGTTAGAATTTTGATGAAGCATTTATTTCCGGACTTTATGTATTGATTATCATTTAATTTCATAATTCATGGGTTTGAGCAATTGATTTATACTTTTTTATCATGCAATTACTTGATCACTAGTTGTATGAATTTAGGTAGTGATTTCTTAAGTTCGAAAGATTGAGATTTCATTAGACTTGTATCAATTGCCACAAGGTCCGATAGGGGATTGAAATATACCCCTATGCTTTGTGTTATCTGCTATAGTATTCACCAAATTTGTAATGCTTTTCTATACATTTAGATTCGTCATAGAAATATAGTCGGATTGTGTATAGAAATAGGTGTTGATTCTTGTTCGAAAGGGAGTCTTGACAATATTAGGAATATGGATTTTCAAAACCTCGTGAATTATTGTTAGATGTTTAAATTAATGCATAATTAATGGAATAAATGTGGATTCTCAATTCTAGCATGTTTTTCTCATATTTTCTCTAAATCAAATTTTCTCGTTCTTTCTAGTTTAATTTTAATTTAAAATTTCCAAATCCTAAACTTCTTTAGTTCCGGTTAAGGTAGTAATCTAAAATACGATTTAAAACAATCCCTGTGGGAACGATATTCGGACTTAAAATCCACTTTATTACTTGCGCGACCCGTGCACTTGCGGAGCGTTGAACAAGTTTTTGGCGCCATTGCCGGGGACTGTTCTTTAAATTTATTTTTAGATTAATTTCACTAATTCGGACTTTTACTTGTTTTATTTTATTTTATTTTATTTGTTTTTATCTTAGGATTGTTATTTTTAATTTTAGTTTAGTCACTAGTTTCTCAAATTTCTTGTAGTTGTATATGCTACGTTCGAAAAACGGGGATCTTTTTTTAGCTGACCCGGAAATAGAACGTACATTACATCGTAGATTAAGAGAGGTTAGAGAACTAGATAAATCAAAAAACCAAAAAAATCAAATGGCGAACAACAATAATCTTCTCCCCCCTGCTGATCTAATAAATGAAGATGACATGTTGGTTGGTGACTTCATGACACCTCAGGTGGTTCAAAGTCAATCCAGCATAGTCTATCCACCATTTGGGCAGGCAAACTTCCAATTGAAAACCAATGTCATCAGCATGTTCCAAAATGGACATCAATTCCATGGGAGACCTGATGAAAACCCGCACACACATGTTTCTAAATTTTTAGACATGTGCCAACACTTTCAATATCAGGGCGTGTCTGATGATGCTATCAGACTCAGGTTATTCCCTTACACTCTAAAAGATAGAGCCGTTGACTGGTTAGATTCTCGCCCCGCTGCGAGTATAACCACCTGGAACGACTTGGTTCAGAAGTTTTGCACTAAATTCATGCCTCCAGCGAAGGTTGCCAAACTGAGACATGACATCACTGTGTTCCAGCAGTATGATGCTGAATCTTTTGATGATGCATGGAATAGATTTAAGGGCATGCTGAGAAAATGTCCAAACCATGGGATAGCTAGAGGAGACCAAGTGAAGTTTTTCTATGAAGGATTACTTCCTCATTTTAAAAACATGGTTGACTCCTCATCAAATGGTGCGTTAAGCACAAAGACCATTGGACAGGCATTGGAGCTCTTTAAAAGGATAGCAAATACAAATGCCATGTGGGGATCAGACAGGGTGGTTCCGAAGAAGGCATCAGGAGTCTATGAAGTGGATGCTTACACTACCATATCAGCAAAAATAGACTCTTTGGCTGCGAAAGTGGAGGGCATAGCACTGGTGAGTCATTCATCAAAAAGTGCTAAAATGACTTGTGAAGAGTGTGGTGCAAACCACGCCACTACAGATTGCCGTATTCTGGCTTGTCCATTGGAGCAAGTTGACTATTTACAAGGTGGTCAACGCCAGAATAATCCATACTCAAATACCTACAATCCAGGATGGCACAATCATCCTAACTTTTCTTGGAAAGATCACTCTAATGGACACATTGCGCCTAATTTCAACACTGAAGAGAGAAAGCCTGCATTGGAAGAAATGCTTGGGAAGTTTGTGGAAAGGACAGAACAGTTCATGTCTAGAACAGATCAGTTTATGAGAAAAACTGAAACCACAATTCAAAATCAACAGGCTTCAATCAAAAATCTGGAGACTCAAGTGGGACAGATAGCACAGTTGATCACAGCTAGAGCTCCGGGTACATTACCTGCAAATACTGAAGTAAACCCAAAGGAACAACTAATGGCTATAAATGTAGTGCAACATGAGATAAATGCTATCACTACGCGTAGTGGTGTGCAACTTCCCGAGATTCATGCTAAAAAGCCGGCTGGAGTTCCTGAAAAAGTTGTGGAGAATGTTGAGAAGATGGATGAAAAGGAAGATGACCATGAGGTGAAATCAGAAATTAAGCCTCACGAGTCTCCTATTCCATTTCCACAAAGGCTGAAGAAAACAAGAGAGGATAAGCAGTTTAATAAGTTTGTGAATATGCTGAGAAAACTGCACATAAATATTCATTTCTTGGAAGCCATCACACAGATCCCAAGTTACGCCAAGCTGCTAAAAAAGATGATGTCTATCAAGAAAAAGCTTGACGAACTCGAGGATGTCACTTTGAATGAAGAATGCAGCGCAATCCTGCAAAACAAGCTGCCACCTAAGCTCAAAGACCCAGGGAGCTTTTCAATACCTTGCATTATAGGTGATTTAAAATTCAACAAGGTCTTATGTGACCTAGGTGCAAGTATAAATCTGATGCCCCTTTCTTTATACAAGAAATTAGGACTGGGTGAACCAAAGGAAAGCAATATCAGATTGCAACTGGCTGATCGATCAATCTGTCACCCATATGGAGTTGTGGAGGATGTATTGGTGAAAGTTCACAAATTCATATTCCCAGCGGACTTTATCATCTTAGATATGGAGGAAGATGAGAATTTGCCTTTGATACTTGGTCGGCCATTCCTAGCCACTGCACGAGCATTAATTGATGTAGAAAAAGGAGATGTAGTGCTGCGGGCCGAGAATCAAGAGGTGACTTTCACAATGATGCAATTTGATGTCCATGAACCAGAACTAGAAAATTGCTCCAGGATAGATGTCGAGTTGGAATTGGCGTACTGGGAGAGGTATGAATACAAGGTAAGGGCGGATGATGAGGCTACATCATCCAATCTAAAACCACCTTGAGAAATGTTTGCCAAAAAGTCTAGCTCTAGACTATAAATGAAGCGCTTGTTAGAAGGCAACCCAACTCTTTCATACATTTTCTTTATTTGTTTTGCTTATTGCTTTTGATTTCTTTTATTACTTTCTAGTTGTTTAGATGCTTGACCTTGCATTTTAGGATCACTAGTATGATAGAATGCATGCATTGAGTTGTTATGTTCTTTAAGTAATTCTAGCGTTCCATTTTGCATGTTTTAGCATTTTTAGTTTTAATTGCATTTAAATTTGTTTTGTTGTTTATCATCACAATTTCTCAACATGAGAACCTAGTTTAGGACATGTAGACATATTGGATTTTTTCACATTTTTACAAGACTTTGCTTAATATTAGTATTCTTCATATCTTTTTGTAAATTGTGAAATTGTGGATAGTTGATGATGGGTTTAGGCTAGGATTGGAGATATTGAATTGTGATTTGTAGGTGAAAGAAAAAATTTGGGTAAATTAAAGTCTCCAACTCTATGTTCTCCATTGATTTCTTCATGTGCCTACAAGGTGTTCGAATAAATGTCACAATGAATGTTTTGTTGAGTTTTTGAAATTCTTTTTGGATGATCACCTTCATTACATATTATACATCATTGTGCATCGTTCAATCCATGTTTACACTGATTCAAAGCATGAAACTCAACTTGAACATCATTGCACTACATGACACCTCATTGCAAGGCCATTGCAGGCACCACTGCACCAGTGCACCTGGTTTCAACTTCACTGCACTTACTTTGTCACATCTTTTCATGACCTAAATGAACTTCAAACTTGCTGAATTTTTGATATGTTGTAGACCGAGTTATATACTTTCATATGCCCTGGACATGTCTCGGGAAATTTTCACTTTTTCGAGGCGATGTCAAGGGTTGAAAATCAGTGGTTGACCACTTTTCAAAAATTTCAAAATTTTTTCTAAGTCCTAGTTTGGGTGTGTTGTGTTGATTTTCTTTAGTTCCTATGTGATAATTATATTTATAATGATCATTAATGTTTGTTTGCAAGGAACATATCATAATGGGACAATGCACGCCAAACATGGAAAATGAAGTAAGGGGTCATTTCATCCAACAAAACATTCAAGTAAAAGCTTCAAATTGAGAACACCACCTCTCCAAACATGGGAAGTACATAACACCCTCTTTGTTATCTTGTGTTTTTAGTTAATTATTTGCTTTGAATACATTGAGGACAATGCATGATTCTAGTTTGGGGGTGGAAATCTCATTCATGTACACATTCATTCGATTTTGGGTAGAAAATTCAAACAAATTGAAAAATGTGATAAAATCATAAAAAGTGAAAATTTTGAAAAATTTTGTTGACTTATTTATTGCTTATGACATGATTTGAATTGATTTTTGTGCTTTAGTTAGAAAATTGGACAACATGCAAACTAAATTTTTCTTAACATTCATCCATGTAAGACTTTAATCAAATTGGAGCACATAGCCAATTTCAAATAATGACTTGTGTAGGGAGATGCTTGATACTTGTGGGGTAAACTTGTGCAATTTGAACATAGAACTGATTAAAAATCCCAAACCTTAGAAAATTAGATCCCGGCCTGAAATGTAGAACCAAATTGCTCAAGAAGCAGTTTGGGGGTGGGAAGGTTAGATTGAGTGTGCATTGGTAGATTGAGGATTTGAACTTTTTAATTTTACATCTTTAGTGTAAGGGGTTTCGATCAACGGGTATAAACCAAAATAACCAGCATAAAAACAGAAAAATGCTGAAGGTCTTATTCTACTCTTCAAATGCCTTTTTGACTCTAGCAAGTAAGTCTGAGGGATTCTCTGAATCTGGTACCCTAAACTCAACTGAGTTGGGAGCTGCCGACCTAAAGCTCGCTACAGGGGTCAACTAGAAAGCAAGTACGGAGAGTGGACTTACACATAAGACGTTAAAACATCTTTAACTTTTCTGTTTATGCCTTTATGACTCGGGTAATTAAGTCTGAGGGGTTCTCTGAACCTGGTACCCTAAGCTCAACTGAGTTGGGAGCTGCCGACCTAAAGCTCGCTACAGGGGTCATATAGAAAGCAAGTATGAAAAATATTGCACAAAGATGGTAAAAGACAAGGACATTAAAAGAAAAAGTCGTCCATATGAAAGAAAAATAGAATAAAACGGTATAAGCTTTATTGATTGAAATTCCTAACACTTTATTAATTATTCTTGGTCTGTTGTGCATACTTGTCTAGTCCTAACTGCCCTGTGTGGAAAAATGCATTGTATACATGTTTAGAAACCACATCAATAGGAAAGACCTCGGGATATGAGAGAAAAGCAGTAAGGTTGTGATCATCCATGAGAGGGTAAGGAAAATTAAAAGAAAATCATTGTTGACCACATGGGATTCGGACTTACTCTTGCATAAAAAGTCACACATTGTCAAGTGTATTTTTGCATAAGTTTGCATCTGATTTTGGCTATTCACACACACACAATGAAGTTGAGCATCGGATGAATGAAAATATTTTATGTTGTTCATATTTCTTTGTCTAAAGTGAATCGTCAATTTGGATTGTTGAAGCGCATGGTAAATAAGTTGACAAAAGCAAAAACATAATTTTTATTTAAGTTGCCGTTTTACATTTATAGTTTAGTTTTGTTTCGTTCGAGGACGAACAAAAGTTCTAGTTTGGGGGTGTTGATAAGTGTATTTTATACACTTATTTCTATCCTAAAATTAGGATTTTATATGTTTGTTTTAGAATATTCGCCATTTATTTTGTGTTAATTGTTTACATTTCAGAAATAATCCCAAAGTCGAGAAAACAAAGGAATTGAGGCTAAAATTGAGCAATTGGATGTAAAAGGGGTCAAAGTGAGCAACTCAAGAATTGATGCAGTCAATCAAATAGTTAATTTGAAAAAAAAAATCGAATTTGGAAGAAATCAGAAGTTCAGGGGCCAAATTGCAATAATCAGAAGTTGGAGGACCAGCTGTGAAATTAAAAGTCAGGGACTAACTTGCACAGCCGGAAAGAGGATGAAGTCGCGATCGCTGGTTTCACGCCAAGCGATTGCGAGACGGTGCTGAATTACAACCCGAGAGTTATACGGTCTTCCACGCGATCGCCGGACGTAAGCCTGCGCGATCGCGCGCTTGTCCGACTGGGCCGCAGATCAGATTTTTCTCGCGATTTTTGACAGGCTTTGGGCTTTTTGACCTAGGTTTTCTCCAAAACCTATATATACCAGACCTAAGGCACGAAATCGAGGTTCCCAATTCATTGAAGAGAGGCCAAAACGCTGTCGAAGTGCCGAGGGATCCATGCCACGCCAAGAACACAATTGAAGAACGAAGATCAAGGGCATGAATAGGGTGAAATCTATCCATTCTTCTTGTGATTTTTATTCAATTATGTATCTAGGCTAGGTTTTAAATGTTAGAATTGTGATGAAGCATTTATTTCCGGACTTTATGTATTGATTATCATTTAATTTCATAATTCATGGGTTTGAGCAATTGATTTATACTTTTTTATCATGCAATTACTTGATCACTAGTTGTATGAATTTAGGTAGTGATTTCTTAAGTTCGAAAGATTGAGATTTCATTAGACTTGTATCAATTGCCACAAGGTCCGATAGGGGATTGAAATATACCCCTATGCTTTGTGTTATCTGCTATAGTATTCACCAAATTTGTAATGCTTTTCTATACATTTAGATTCGTCATAGAAATATAGTCGGATTGTGTATAGAAATAGGTGTTGATTCTTGTTCGAAAGGGAGTCTTGACAATATTAGGAATATGGATTTTCAAAACCTCGTGAATTATTGTTAGATGTTTAAATTAATGCATAATTAATGGAATAAATGTGGATTCTCAATTCTAGCATGTTTTTCTCATATTTTCTCTAAATCAAATTTTCTCGTTCTTTCTAGTTTAATTTTAATTTAAAATTTCCAAATCCTAAACTTCTTTAGTTCCGGTTAAGGTAGTAATCTAAAATACGATTTAAAACAATCCCTGTGGGAACGATATTCGGACTTAAAATCCACTTTATTACTTGCGCGACCCGTGCACTTGCGGAGCGTTGAACAAGTTTTTGAGTTGTTGAAAACGGTCTTTTTCCTTCATTGACTTTACTACGATATCATCTACATATACTTCAACAAATTCTCTGATCATGTCATGAAAGATTAGATTCATTGCCCTTTGATAAGTGGCCCCGACATTTTTTAGGCCGAATGGCATGACCACCTACTCAAAACATCCCAGGGCCCCTGGACATCTAAAGGCCGTTTTATGCACATCTTCGTTAGCTATGTAAATTTGGTTGTATCCGGAATACCCATCCATGAAAGAATACATGACATGCCCCGCAGTTGAGTCTACCAAGGAATCTACCGTTGGCATAGGATACTCATCTTTAGGCGTGGCTAAATTTAGATTCCTGAAATCTATGTACACCCTAATGCTACCGTTCTTTTTAGACACGGGCACAATATTAGATAACCATTCGACATACCTGGCCGTCCTAATAAATCCGGCCTTTAAAAGACATTCTATTTCCTTTTTTACTTCAGGTAATACATTATGAGCAAAACGCCTAGGTGGCTGCTTATGTGGCTTAAAATTATGCTTAGTTGGCAATCTGTGTTCCACCAAATTCCTATCTAAACCAGGCATGTGTTCATATTCTCAAGCAAAACAATCTCTGTATTCTTTTAACAAAGTAATCAATTTATCACTTACCTCTCTACTGAGCGTTTGGCTGATGAACGTTGTGCGTTCTTCCCCTTTGTCGCCAATGTTCACTTTTACTAGAGGGTCTTGTGTTTGAGCGTGCCCCTGTTTAGATACCCCTATTGCTCCATCGTCCAGGCTTTTTTTGAGCAACTCTTCCTCAAAACAATCTACCTTGTAGATCTTTCCGCCAGCATCCTGTTCCAACTAAAAAATGGCCAACTTGCACTTGAGTGTTGCCAATGCTTCTTCTGCCTCTTTCATCTTTTTCGCGTTTTCTTCAGACTTGTCATTGAAAGCCATTGGTTTGGCTTTTGAGGCCCGAATATCGACTGCATTTCCTTTTTGCTGATTGCTTGTCATGATTCCTCGATCACTTTTATGCCAATGACTGGCTTCTCAAGGGCCACTATATTTGGCCTCATCTGGTTGAACATCTCTGTTAGGGCGTCAACCGAGAATGGTTCTTCGCTTAGCGTGACGACTTGAGTTTCTTCTCCCTCTTGTACTACTCTAACATGCCCATGATTCCCCTCATACATGAATCTTTCTATAGAGTTCGCTTCCGCTATGAATGGTCTATGATCTGGCTGTATCACTTCTGCTTCTCCTTTATCATTCCAGAATACTAAGTATTGGTGGAGCGATGAAGGTATGCACCGGCTCCCATGGATCCAATCTCTCCCTAAAAGTACATTATAGCTGGTAGGACCATCTATCACAAAGAAAACTATAGTCCTTGTAGTGTTCCCCACTGTAACGTCCAATGGCATCACCCCTTTGGCCGAGGTCACCCCCCCGTTGAAGCTTGTGAGGATAAATTCTGTGGGGATCATATCATCCTCCTTTTTCGCAAATCTTCTCATCATTCTGGACGGGATGATATTTATAGCAGCCCCGTTGTCTATAAGAACCTTTGACACTGGAATTCCATTAATCTGGGCCTTCACATATAATGGCCTCAGATGCCTGGTTAGTTTAGTAGAAGGTTTCCTAAAGATAACCTTTTCTGCTGCATCGATCTCCAATTCCTGACCGTCCTCCTTCATTTCGATTCTTTTCTTTACTTCGGCTTGAAACACTTCTTTCCCTTCACACAAGTCTCCCAACTCTCCATCCGCGAACCATCCAGTAGGAGGATGAAGTGTCTTGGGGGGAGACCCATACTTTTCAGCCCGTGGCACTCTCGTTTTCTTCTTGGGCATTCCGTATAGTACATAAAAATCAAACGCTCGCCCAGAAGGCTCACCCAATAAATCTACTTCACGCACGCCCTCTAGATACAACTATTTTAACAGTACATTGCGCGACACCCCTCTTTTCCGAGCTTCCACCTCCAAATCGATTTCTTCTTCAATGTCTGTCATGCCATCATCCTCTTCTTCATAATCTACCTCCTGGGACGTTTGGCCCTCTTCACATATCAATTCGCAAGCTGTTTCTTCATTTTCTCCACCCTCTTCTTCTATATCCTCTTCGTTCCTAAACTCATTGGCCAGTATATAGTTGTTGGCCATAACTGGGGGTAATGTCCCGAACTGAATGGTGGCGGCTTGCTCTGGTTCTTCTTCATCTCCTTCTTCTTTGCTGCGCTCGAACTTTGATTTTCCGGTGGGACTTCCAGATGCTTTCTTCACTGATCCCTCTGTGTTGTTTCCTTTGTCACTATTAAATTCACTTTGGTCAGCTTCCTGAGTTATCCTTGGCGCGTCTAGAGGTAGCATTCCCTGTCGTCGCCTCATCATTTTGCCATAGTTCCTCTGAAAACGCCTTTGCTGTGTCCTTGTCATTTCTTTGAAGGGCACGACTTGCCCAGCATTGTACTGGAATGAATGCTAAACATTTGATTGGCGTGGCCGCGGCCTAAATGTTTTCCTATGATTTGTTGGCCATAACTGCCTTTCTTGAGACGGTGTTCCACGTGTATCAGGGCCTCGTCCTCTATTGGGCTGGAAACTCAACATAATTCTGGGATGACCGTGAAACCCTTGTACTTTGGTTCCTTCTACAGACTTACCCACTTCTCCTTTGCACCTATCACATAAGACGCTCCCGTCTCCTGGGTATTCTTTTCCCTTGAGTCGTTTGAACACTTTAGGATGTTGCTGTTCATTTTCTATTCCATCATCAATCACCAGTTTAAACTTTGGCAATTTCTGGACGAAATCAGTTGCCATCATGTTCACTCCAAGTGGTTGTGGGAAGGGGTTCTCGTCTACGTTCATCTTTTTCTTAGGCTCAAGCGTGATCCTTATATAACTTGTCGAATATAAGGTCGGCCTTATTGATGTTGAAAGAAAATATCTTAGCCTTCTTATTTTTCTCTTCTACAAGCTCGTTTTTTATTATCGCGCCAGATTTTGCTTCCAAGGGACAAGCATATGGGTCCCCTTTTAGTAGTTCGGCCAAGCATACTTCGGTCTGGTCGACATATCCGTCACTTACCGTGTGTATGTCAAAATTTGGGTCTCTATAAAAAGTCCCTTTACTAGAATTTTTCATTTGCCCTTCTTCTCTCAGCAAACGTTCATATCGTATTACGTTGGCGCTCAACTGAAATAAATCAGGGAACTCCCTATCCTGAAATTTCTTCTTGAGGTCAAAACTCAGGCAAATCTGAGCGATTCTAATGAATTCTTTTTCCGGCAGAGGTACAAAGCATTTACTTCTAGCCGTTTTAAATCGTTGGAGGAAGCTTTCGGCCCACTCGGTGGGCATTTGCCTTAGATTGGCCAAATCGGCCAGAGTTACCTCGGATTCCGTTTTATAGAATTGGGCATGGAACATTTATTCTCATTGTTGCCACCTTTTCACAGAATTCGCTGGCAGGTTAATGAACCAAGAGAAAGCCATCCCTATTAAGGAACTTGGGAAAAGCCTCATCTTATGATAGTCGGTCACCTCTCCACACTGCAATGTGAATCACCCTATGTGCTCTAGCTTGGAGACCTCCCCCAAACCAGTGAATAGAGAGAATTCTGGCACTTTGTAACCCCTAGGCCACGGATAAGCTTGATCAACCCAATCTGGGTATGGCTTAGTGTAAGTCGGTCTAACATAAGGACGCATCCCCACTGCCATTTGATCTCGTACCATCTCAGTGACTTGATCCCTTAACAAGGCGTTGGGATCATAAGGGAGTCCTATAGGTTGATTTCCCCTTGGTGGTGCTTGTGGCCTAACATTTGGCACAGGATTTGGTAAAGGAGTTGGAGCACAATTACCATTGGTGAAGTTGCCATTATTTGGTCCAATGTGGTTACTGTTCCCTCCATCGTTAAGATGTGGAACATTTTGTCCATTATTTTGGACATTATTCCTAATTACTGGGTTACTCCCCAATTTTGGAACTGGGTCACTCCCCAAGTTTGGCACTGGATTACCCACCATATTCGAAGTTAGGCTACCCCCCAGGTTTAGCACTGGTTTTCCCCTCAAGTTTGAAGTTGGGTTACCCCCCAGGTTTGGCATTGGGTTCCCCCCACGTTTGAAGTGGACGGTCCGAAAGGCCATTCCGTCCCCTGATTTGGACTTGAGGCTGGGGAACTATGTCCTGCAATCGTCCTGGGCTGAAAATGATGTCCTATATTTGGAAAGGTTGATTGAACAACTTGGCCTGTCAACTTATTCATATTATCATGCAATACTTTTAGTTGTTTGGCCATATTATCAAATTGTTCTTTCTCTCTCTGAATAAACTTTTCCATATTATGGACATATTGTAGATTTACCTGCTCGACCACGTCTTGAGCGAGTTCGCAGAACAGCACGCCCATGGTTCGAGGATTCAAATCCGTCATGGGTTCATAACGGCTATGACTCTCTCCCTCTGTTCCTGGAGGGCTTTGTTCCTCCTCATATCTTTCAATTATAGACGGGAGATGATGGCTTGCTGTTTCCTTATCGGAATTCTTGTGAGGCATGATGATTCACTTTGTATCTTCAAAAACACACCAAATTGTCCCACCGGGCGTGCCAAACTGTTTCGCGCGGAGGTCACCTCGCTAACAATTACCAAAAGGGAGATTAGACGAATGTGTAAGGAACAAACCTCTCGAGACAAAGTCTCAACAAGGGGTGCTATATTGATGAAGATTACAGTGAAGAGAAAATGCCTCCAAGGGGGGCAAGCACACAAATTACACTAGGAGTTTGACGATAAAAGTAAAGATAAAGGAAATTAAATATTCACTTGTTGAGATTTGATTGATTTTTCCTTCTAAATCACTAAGTTCTTACAATATATACAAATGTACGAACATCCTTCAACTGTTGCCAATATTTGAGTCTTTGGTTTGCCGCCTTGTTTTGTAACACTTGCATGGATTAACTTGTTTCCTTCACGTTGCATAACTGTTGCCCACGTCCTTGTAACGTCCACTTGCCACGTTGCTTTAAGTAACTTCCACGATTCAACACCTCAACTGCCATCTTCGTTAACAACTGGCCATGTGCTCATAAGACAAGTGTCAGAACTTACTTCCGCTTGCTCAGTCGCCCAACGGCTTCATCGCTCGCCATGTCGCCTAAATATCCTAGTTGCTGCACAATTGCCCAGTCGTCCAACCTTTTGCTTATAATGAGTCTTTAACGTTGAGCCTCTTTCAGTTTGGGCCAATATTTAGGCCTCTTGTACTTTTGGGTATTTTTGGGCGTCAACAATTGGGTATATAACTAAATATATATGGGTAAAATAGGTATTTAAAAAATTCTTCTCCATCCATCCTTTTTAGATTTAGATAGAAGATTAGATAGATAGATGTAGATCTAGATGTAGATAATATAATATAAGTATATATATAGATATTATTTAAATGTGTAAAGCGGAATTAAAATATTTTGTGTTTTGATAGAATATGTGAAATTAGGAATTGGTGATTTTTCTAAGAGTTGGGATTAATTAGAATTTGATCTACCACAATCGTAGCAAATAATAGCTATCGAGATTTCCAACTAACCTGTTATTGAAAATGAGAATGAACTGGAACTCAAACAATGTAGACAGACAACAACAGCCATTCGATTTTTGAGAGAAATAGATTAAGGATTATTTCCTATTTTTCTTGTGCTATGTTCACTAATATTTCACGATGCAAAATATTCTCGCAAGTGTATAGGTTGTGAAAAATAATAAAGTAAATCTTAGAGTTTGGATCATCGTCCCACGAGGACTGCTATTAATTATCGAAATATGTTAGTACTGAACCCTATTTGAACGGACGAAATATTTTGAGATTTTAAACTAAGAACTAAAGAATTAAAATTGCGAAATTGATTTGTTTTTTAAAAATGATTGTAAAGTAGTTGAGAATCTCAATTTCACCTAACCAATTAAATTAAATCAAATCCCAGTTTTATTTCCTAATGATGTATTCAGTTGAATTCACTTTGCATATGAAATTCCTCTCTCGAGTTTAAATCAACTTTACCTAATTAAGTCAACCATGTATCTCTACAGCGGGTCTGAATTATTCCTTAACTAAGTGCATGAAATACAAGAATTCTTATAACGACCGCAATTATAACAAGAGTATACCTTTATCTCTTGTCCAATTACCAGATTTCTTACCTTGATCTAAATTATTAACTCACCTCTCATATTATGAAAATAACTTATTATATCATGAATTGGGGATCAAGCAACTCAAATATTAAGAACAATAATAAATCAACACATGCAACAAAACATTAAAACTATTGAATATAGAATTAAAATAATAAAGTTAGGATACATCGATCATCCCAACATTGAAAATTAGTTACACATTATGTTTAAAGAACAAAAACAACAAATAAAAATGTTCATTGAAAGTAACAAAGAAGAATGGAAATCTTGCACCAAATATCAATCCTTCAAGTAATCTCTAAGTCTCGTCCCTTTGCAATGCTTGATCTCCCAAGAATCGAATGATAAAATCCGAGTTTAGGCTTATTTTTAGGTGAGGCAAATATCCCAAAATCGTGCCTCATATGTTGTATATATAGGTTTTGGAAAAATATAGTGAAAGAAAGAGAAAAACCAGATGAAAATCGTATAAAGCCCAAAATTACGACCTACCCAGAAGCTTGTGCACGCTCCCATGCAAAATTTTCGAGGGTTCTTAAGCAAAAATATTTTAGTTCTGACCATTCAACGAGGAGTCGTGCGGGCTCGCAGTACAAACTTCAGCAGGCCCATAGTACAAACTTTCAGTACAATTTTCAACTTTAAATCTATATAAGTTGGTCCTTCTCTTTTATTTGCACCTCAAGTCCTCAACTTCCAATTTGGACATTATGGTCCCCAAACTTCTAAATCTTCTCAATTAGCTCATTCCAACTCTCAACTTCTTCAATTAGGCTCTCGAACTCTTAATTTATTCACTTTGGCATCATGGAAGTTTCCCGATTGATGTCATCAACTCCTCTATTGCTCAATTAAGCTTCAATTAACATCCAATTATACATTTCTTTCCCTCAATTTCTTCATTCTCCATCTTTTTTGGGATATATTCTGAAATGTAAACAAATAAACACAAATTAAATAGCATTTATTCTAAAACGATAATAAAATATTCTACTTTTGACATGTAAATAAGTGTATAAAATATACTTATCTTGCTACCAATTAATTATGAAATTTCTCGAACGTCAAAAACTAGGATTATGGTATATAGATCAATGCAAAAAGTACCATAATAGGCTCAAAGCTAATTAATTCACTTCAATCCAACGTAATAAATCAATCCAACAATTCGACCTAGTACATTAATACAACAATCTCCCACTTCGACAAAGTTTATATCAAATTTTCAATTCTCAAATTTCGTGGGATCTATTAGATTTCACTGTCGGCAAATTCATAATATTTTTATCATGATTTGATCAATATAAGATATCAATTCACGTTATTGTGCGAAATCGATTTCTAGTAATGTGTCAAAGTAATTTGTGTGATTGTCATATGTTATGAAAATCATCTGCTAAGTTACCTTGAAAATATAACGTCTTCATCAATATAACCCAATTGATTACGAAATATAAATAACATGTTAATAATTATCAATTATCATATCATACATAATGACCATTTATCAATATAAACAAGTTATGCTTGAAATCAATCCACTTCGGCCATCTGTGTGTGTGTGTATATATATATTATTATTTTAGGCGGAGGAAAAGTAGAAAATAATCTCTCGCTATGAATTTTGCATCTGTTGTACATTAGTTTTCATATTATTAATACACCTACCCGATATGACATCATATTGGAGATGACCTTAGAATAGGTAACTTTCAACACCACCTTATGAGTTTTCAAGAAAATTACGTTTCTGCTGAAATAGGGTAGGTGACGTTCACTTGAATGATTGGACCTAGGTTAGAGTGTTATCATAGTCCAAGTTTATTATATCACTTGGTTGGTAAGTGATTCACTTATGGCGAGATTCTTTTAATTCATCATTATTTTTGATTATCTTACCTTGTCTCTATTAACTTGTAATTATCTTTGATTTATTGCAGGGAATAGAGATTTTGCATAACTAGGATTCTTGGTGGACAAGAAATTTTGATGTGCTTAAATAAAGAAAGCCAAGGACGTCTTTCTTCAAGTCTTGAAGCCGAAAATTATTAGTGTGAAGAGATTATATACGATTTCTTCATATTCATGACTTCTCCAATTGCATTAACATCGTAAAGACATAGAGCTTATTCATTCAAGCAAAAACCAATGTTCAAACTACAAATCTAAAGGTTCTCCAGGAGGAGTATTAATCACTAAAGGAAGAAAAGACCTTCAGGTAAAGATCAAATGGGAGGTTTGGATCAAGATCGAACGGGAGTTCGAAGTTGCTGAAGTATTGTTGCAGTGTCATGGATAGCTACTGAAGAGCGGTGGGATATTAGCTCATATTACACGCCATAGAAAAATCATGGAGTGATTCATTTAATTCATGGGTGTTTGATGAATTTATGCATAAATTTGTCCTGTAATTTCATTGAACTGTAAAACATCTTTTCTTATACTAGTGATTGATTTTTTTCCGCAGGGTGCGGACATGTGGGTTTTCCCTGAAAGGATTTTTACACGTGAAGCTCAAATATTGTATTCAAATTACTTTACAATTCTGCATCGCTTAACAATTATGCTCACGATTTATAATTCAGACGAATTTGTGATAACAAGATTCATCTAGATCTGTACTAAAAAAAACTTCACATATTTCTGTTAATACTCTATTGTCCAGACAAATCTGTGATAATCAGTTTCGTCTTGTTTATAACAAAATTGAACAACTCTAAATTTTCTATTAAAATAACACTTTTTTTTACATAATATTTTTTGGTCAACTTTTTGTAATTTTTCTTATTTTATTTTCTACTTTTACAAAGACTTTAATAGTTTGCATTGAAATTTCACTAGAGAGTACTAGATAGTTGTTCATGAGAGAATGTATGCTCAGGAAAATTCCAATAGTAAGCATTATTTATCGTTAAGTCTTGTTAATAGTAATTGCAAATCTATTGAAAATTATTCATCTTGAATTTTAATAAATATCCTTCATCATTTTCTCGAATTAATAGGATATATAAAAGAAAAACTTATTTTCTAACATGCATGTTGTCCAATGATTATTTCTACATGGAATATATAACTTTTGAAATCACGATAAATCATTCATGTCTCATTACAAAGATTGTTGGATGAGTATAGATTCTTTAATAGCATCATTGGAGAATTTCTTTCCAAGATTAACTTATTTGATGGGATAACATTTGCCACCAAGTATGTAAGAACTCCTCTTGGTAAAATTAGTGTGTATCAGCTATTGCTTCATTGAAGCTGACAAATTCTATACTTTCTACATGAAAGAACTCAATTAATTTGTTATTGAGATAGTCAACACATTCATTTTTCGTTGAAAAAAATCTCATGTTGTGTCACAAAATCAGAAAAAGTTACATATAATAATATTAAATTATATTGTGTAAGGATTTAGGGTATCTCATTGTTGTATATTGATTTAGCATGGATGCCAATGAAGTACTACTTATAAAATGTCATTTGAATATTAAATCAAAAATTAATTTATATTAATATGGTGCAATGTAATTGTATTAATAATTATATTTTATTTAAATAAGAATAAAAATTTGTGAAATATTTTCTCATGTAACCTATGAAAATAAAAGTCACGGATGTTTAATGAAATTATAATTTTCGAATGTCATATTTTGGAGGTAAAATATGTGGCTGAGAAATGATTTGGGAAAATATGTGTGCTTAAAAAGTGGTTTAGAGAAATGTATTGTTTATAAAATAATTTATAAACAAGTTTACCAAATGGGGGCTTTATTATTATATTAATATATTATTTTCATAATAATATTTATTTAAGGTGAACTAAAAATTATAAGATAATAATATTTCTTAACAAATTTAAAGTAATAAAAACTATAATAATAAATCAGTACAAAACGTGAAGAAGTATTGAAAAGAGTACCCAAATAATAAAATGATAAAAGAAAGATAAATGTGAATCAAAAATTATAATTTTTTTTTTCATGTAACCTATTAAATAAAACTCACGGAATAATGGAATTTTAGTATTTTCAATTGAAATTCATGTGGTTATTACATTCATAATATAATATATATAATATAAACTATGAAAACTGAGTAGACAAATCAATTTTAAAATTTTGGATGCAATATTTTAAATATTATAATTAATATATCACAGTATATTCTAAAAATATTTATCAAAGGACGGAGTAATTTTTCATCCTTTTTAGTACTAAATAAATAAAAAAGTATAATAATGAGAATAAAAATATGAATTTGTATTATAACATTGTTAAATGTTGATAGTAAATTAATTTAATACTATATAAATGAACTAGTATAATGCTATGAAATTATATTATAAAAACTTAAATTCTTAATAATAAATTAATGTAATAAATTATTTAACGGTATTAAATATGGGTACGGTACATTGGGTATATAGTTAAATATATAGGGATATAATACATATTCAAAACTTTCTCCTCTATCCTTCTTTTTCATATATTGTAGATGTAGATAGATTGTAGATGTACATGTACATGTAAATTATCGATAGTGTTTTGGGTTCATTTTCAATATTGAGAAGTAATCACCGACCATAGGGAGGTCAATCTCCCCTACGGAGGAAAAAAGGAATGATGTCTGTCTTAAAAAATGAACATCCCGAGAAAATCTCCAAAATTTCTTCAAAAATTCTCCAAAATTCATCGAATTTCTCCCATTTTTGTCACACAAATCTTCTCACGTTCATCCTCTACACCATAGTAGTCAAAATTCCGCCCACGCATACCCAAATTTGAGTACTGAACTAGAAAAAAATTTCACATCTCGCTGTAATTTCATGGCTACGCTGCCTCGGAAGGTCTTTGATCCGTTTCATCGCTGGGCGTACGAAACCCTCACTCAAATAATTTCACCAACTTCAATTTCTCCATTGAAGACTTTCAACTCGCCTTCGTTCACAATCTTCCTTGCAATCAAAATTGCCCACTCTGTCCGTCACTATACTTCCGCATTGTACAAGGAAATCTGCTCCATCTTGCTCTGGTCTGTAAGGTTTCTTCATTTTTCTTACTCTTCTATAGGTTTGAGGCATGTCTATTACAACATACTAAGGGTGTCATCTTAAAAATGTTGAATTAATTTTTATATGCTTTTCAACCGGGTTTGCTTGAGTTTTATTGGAATTTTAATGTGGGTATTTTAACTTGGATGTTCTTATTATTTTGATTTGGGTGTTTTAATTTGAGTGTTTTAAGTTGGGTATTTTGAGTGGGGTGTTCTAACTTTGGGGAATGACACTATTGCCAATGCTTTAGGAAGAAGGTAATTGAATTTTCTTACTCAAATTGTTGTCTATATGTTCTCTCTCAAATTGTTTTTTGTATGGACATATATTTGGTTATTTCCAATTTATTTGCTGCCAAAAGCATAAAGATGCTCTAATGTGAATGAAACTGAAAATGTTCTCTCCTAACTGATCTAACATAAGAAGCTCGTTAGTGATCAATGTGTGTTTCCGTATTGTGCGACCTGCTTCTTTCAGATTCCCATGAGTACATTATTTTTCATAATTTATTTTCCCTTTTTCTTTGATGGTTTCCAGTTGTTTGAAATAGTGTGACCTACCTTTGGTGCTATATCTAGGCAATTATTAAAATCATTCTTTTTTAATGAACCCAATTCTTGTTCTAAACTCAATTCTTGGCATGTTTCCGTTGTTGCTTTTACATGTTTGAAAAATGTCTCAGGATATTTAGATTTGTTTTATTATCTGGATTGTCAAACTTAATTGATAGAGGCTTTAGAGGGATATATCAATTACATGCTTGTTTTTCTTGTGGTCATGCGTGCAACATTTGGAATTAAGGCCATTCCTGGATTTTCATCATTTGCAGCTTATTTTGTTTATATCTACAACATGAATTGCTTCACTCATTAGATCTATGCAGTGATTTAACATATCAGGACTGCTTGAACTTTGAAGAGAGGTAGAATATATGAAACTTTACAAGCATTTGATGACTCTAGGTATGAAAGGAATTGGTATATAGATATGCTTCTAAAAGGAAATAGTATATAGATATTCTTACCGGTACTGCTTTGTCATAATCTCTTGCCCTGGAATTTGAAATCATAGCCTACGGTCGGATTTCACTGCGGGAAAGTGGAATACTCGTAAATATTTAATGCACCTTCCCTAGTACGATAAAGCGCAATTGATTTCTAGGAAATTCATTTTCACTAGTACAAAATAGGCCAAAAAAAAGTGGGAATACACGTCGATTTTTAATAAAATTGATGCGTATAAAAGGGCGGTGGCATTTTTGTAAATATTTTGCGCGTCGGTTCTACAAGAAGTGACGCGAAAAACCGCTTGAACGGCTTTGCGAGATGGTTCTAGAAGAACCAATGCGCAAATCCCGACATTGAGCGTCGGTTCATGTAGAACCGACGCTCAATGTTGGGCTTTGCTCGTTGGTTTTACAAGAACCAACGCGCAAAGTTCGGTTTTAATTCCCCGCCAATTCAGTTCTTTTCTTAATTTCTTCATCTTTCCTACACTTTCGGGCCTCTCTCCCTCCCTCTCTCAACCACACGCATGACGCCGCCATCTCGCCACCACCACCATTTCGACTGCACCATTACCACCATCACATTCCCCCCTCTCTCTTTTATCCCTTCCTCTCACTAAAACCCGCCTCAACGTGCCTCCACTTCCTCCCACATTGTAAGACCCACCTCCTCTATATGTGTGTATATATATGTATGTATGTGTGTGTGTGTGTGTGTGTGTGTGTGTGTGTATATATATATTAACATGTAATTAACAAATTTATATATATATATATATATATATATATATATTAACATATATATACAAACAAATATATTTGTTTGTATATATATGTTTGTTTGTATATATATATGTTAATATATATAAAAAAAAATTTAAATACATGTTAATACAGACACACACATATAAAATTGGTATTTCAAATAGTTAATTGATTTAATTTGTTAGTTTTTGATTGAATTTATGATTTTATATGCTAATTGATTTAAATGATATTTTTTTTAGTTTAGTTTGGATGTTAAATTTATATTGTTGATTTTGAGTTTGTAGATGGATATATAGTAATATTTGAATTATTGGAGTCCTATTGAAATTATGAGATGTTAAGTTATGAAATATTAGCTTGACTACTTAGGAATTGGGAATGGACTTTGTATTAATTTTGGAGTAGTTGATGATGTTGAAATTTGATTGGAGTTGTGTTTGAGTTTTGATTTTGTCGAGGTTGAACATTTTGGTTTATTGTGGCATTTTGATTCTTCCTACAGGTTGGCTAAGTCCAATTTATAGGAGAGGTTCTGCCGAAATTTTTTTAGAATTTTGTAAATAAAAAATGAAAATTATAATTTAAAGTAATTTTCACTAGTACAGAATTGACCATACTAAATAAATAACTACATAGAATATAATCATCCTAATAAAATTAAGAAGTTTCCAACCTAATAAATTATCGTATTTGATTTCAATTATTATTAATATATAGTTGGTTTAAGGTTGTATCTTGAAAAATATTAACTCAAAACTAATAATTTTTTTTAATTATATCTTCACATATAGGTAATTAGATATGGATCGGGGTTGGATGTATGGCAAATTTAATAGACATGAATATGTAAAAGGTGTTGAAGAGTTTATGAAAAGTGCGGATGAACACAAGAGAAAGAAAGGTGAAGCAATGATTTTGTGTCCTTATTATAATTGTAATAATCTGAGAAAGTTTCGTAGTTTTGATCAAGTGAAGAGTCATTTGATTCTTCGTGGGTTTAAGGAAGGTTATACACGATGGATATGGTAAGGTGAGAGTATGCTTCCCAGGACGAGAACTGGTGACGATGTTGGTGATCAGCAGGAGAATAAATTGAGCAATATTGGTGAGAATGATGTGGAACATGATGAGAATGATATGATAGACGAAATGATGCGTGACATACAAGGGGAATGCATTGAAAAGCCTCATGTATTAGATAGCTTGTTCAACGATTCTGAGAAGCCTTTGTTTTTTGGTTGTAATAAATTCACAAAATTGTCTGCTATACTGAAATTGTATAACTTGAAAGCAAACAATAGGTTCAGTGATAAGAGTTTCACGACATTATTGGAATTGTTACGAGAGATGCTTCCGGAAGATAACGAGTTTCCTAGTTCAATCTACGAGGCAAAGAAATTGGTGTGCCCAATGGGTATGGAGATCGAGAGGATACATGCATGTCCAAATGATTTTATACTGTACCGAAATGATTACAAGGACTTGCGTCTATGTCCAAAGTGTGGGGCATCACTGTATAAGCGAAAGAACGTGAATGATAATTGTGGTGATAAGAAAAGCCCTCCCGCAAAGGTGTTGTCGTATTTACCCGTATTACCAAGATTTAAACGTTTGTTTTCCAATGCAAAGGATGCAAAGAACATGTGGTGGCATGATGATGGGAGAAAAGAAGATGGAAAACTAAGACACGTGGCCGATTCTCCTCAATGGAGGAACATTAATAGGCTGTTCCCTGAATTTGGGGGCAAAGATAGAAATCTTAGGCTGGGACTATGTACAGATGGGATGAGACGGTAACATGAGTAGTCGACATAGCACTTGGTAGGTTCTTTTGACGATTTACAATATTTCTCCTTGGTTATGTATGAAGTGCAAGTATATCATGTTGTCTTTATTAATATCAGGGCCTAAACAACCGGAAAATGACATAGATGTTTACCTAGCCCCACTAATTGAAGATTTAAGATTGTTGTGGGATGAAGGTGTATCGGTGTTTGATGCATATAGCCAGATGAATTTCACCTTACGTGCTATGATTTTTTGTACTGTAAATGATTTTCCAGCTTATGGTAACTCGTCGGGTTATGCTAACAAAGGACCTAAAGCGTGTCCCATTTGTGAAGAAGACACGATTGATCTTTAGTTGAAAAACTGTAAGAAAAATGTCTTTATGAGTCATAAAAGATTTCTCCCTGCCGACCACTCTTATTGATAGAAAAAAAGTCATTCAATGGAAAAATCGAGGCTCGAGTAGCTCACTTACCGTTAACAGGAGGTGAGGTATATGAACGAGTTAAAAATATTGATATTTTGTTCGAAAAACTTCTAAGCCTCCTTAGAAGAGTCTTTGGAAGAAGAGGTATATATTCTGGGATCTACCTTATTGGAAAAATTTATTGGTAAGGGATTGTCTTGATATAATGCACGTGAAGAAAAATGTTTGTGATAGCATCATTGGGATATTATTAAACATTCAAGGAAAGATGAAAGATGGTATCGAAGTCAGGAAGGACATGGTAGAAATGGGGATACGGGATCAGTTAGCACCGCAAGAGTCTGAAAAATGTACTTATTCACGCCCAGCTTGCTATATTTTGTCTAGAAAAGAAAAAAACAAGTTTTTGTGAGTGCCTACATGCTATTAAGTTTCCATCTGGATACTCTTCAAACATCAAAAGTCTTGTGTCGATGAAGGACCTGAAATTTGTTGGCATGAAGTCTCATGATTGTCATATCTTAATGCAACACTTGTTACCAGTTGCAATTCAAGGCATATTTCCAAAACACATTAGACATGCCATTATAAAACTGTATTTTTTCTTCAACGCAATTTGTAGTAAAGTTGTTGATCCGAAGGCGTTGGATGATTTGCATGCCGATATTTTTATCACTCTATGTCAATTTGAAATATATTTTCCGCCACCATATTTTTATGTTGTGGTGCACTTACTTGTTCACTTGGCAAGAGAAATTAAGATCTTTGGTCCAGTGTTCTCGAGGTATATGTATCCATTTGAGAGATACACGGGTACATTGAAAGGATATGCGAGAAATCGATTTCGACCTGAAGGCAGTATCATTGAAGGTTATGACTGATTACCTAGATGACGTTGAGACTACTGGTGTTCCTAAATCTCATCACGAGGGAAGACTCGAAGGTAAAAGTACGATTAGAAGCGAATCAATTGTCCCTAATGTTGAATTGAGAGATAAAGCACACCTCCTTGTCTTACAACACCTTCTTGAAGTTCATCCATATTTGGACGAGCACATATCCAGCTTAAGGCAACAGAATCCTTTAAAAGTTGAAAGGTGGGTAACTAATCAACATAATCGTTCATTTGCAAAATGGTTTAGAGATAGAGTGATGAAAGAGTTGTCACAAACGCAGAATACAATTGTTGAAATGGTAAAGTGGTTAACGTATGGCCCTAGAACGATTGTGAGGTCTTATGAAGCATATGACATTAACGGGTATATGTTTTACACTAAACGTCAAGATGATAAACGTGCGGTGCAAAACAGTGGAGTGACACAAGTAGCACTTTCAAGAGATTTTTCAAGTGCTAAAGATACAATGCCAATAGATGCCTCGATGTCCTATTATGGTGTCATTGAAGATATTTAGGAACTTGATTACAGGGAGTTCAAGTTTCCTCTCTTCCAATGTAAATAAGTTGATAATCGACGGGGTGTTCGGGTGGATGAATTAGATTTCACTGTGGTGGATTTTGGATGTTTGAGTTATCTTGACGAGCCATTCATACTTGCATCACAAGTGAAATAGATATTTTATGTTCTTGATCCTGCCAATACTAAGTGGTCAGCAGTTGTCCTTCAAGGCAAGAGACACATTGTTGGCATTGGTTGATGTGGTAGATGAAGAAGATTATGATCACTTTGATGGAACTCCTCCATTTTCTATTGGTATACAAGGGAGTGCAACTTTAGGGGAAGATAACATTGAATCAAATACATGCGTTGGGATCATGAAGAAGGATTATGGACTGACCATTGTTTGAGATTATTAATTCTGTGAGTTCATTTACATATTCTTGCTTATAACTTTCTTGTATTCTTTATATATGCTCTATATGTTGTTAATATTCATTTGTGATATTGAAAACTATAATTTGATATATATATATATATATATATATATATATATATATATATATATATATATATATATACACACTTTTTTATATGTGCAGGTACATGCACAATTGTTTCAATATAATGGGTGAGTCTTCAAGCTCTTCAGATGATCATCGAATTGCCCAAACAAAAAGAACAAGAGGGCCAACTATGTGCAAGAAAATGAAGAAGTCTGGGAAGGAGGTGAATTTCATTGAGTTCGATGATCATTATAGGCCGATCGGACCAGGCAAGACGAACTTCAGAAATTTTGTCGGGTCTTTGGTACGTATTCACGTTGGCATAAACATCAGTGATTGGCACAACGTTGATCAAGGCCTTAAGGACATGATGTGGGATGAAATAAAGGTACTGTCACTTTATACGTATTGGATTGATACGTGATCGTAACTTTTTTTTATAACATTGCATATTATCCTTGTCTTTTAGAAGGAGTTCAACATCCCCGATGACAGTGCGAAAAAATGTGTTTTGAAAGTTGCGGGGATGCGGTGGAAAGATTTCAGGACGAGGCTGGTTTATGATTACATTACACATGACCACCCGAAATATAAAACTCCTATGCAGCTTTATGATTTCTTAACTGAAAAGAAATGGGAGTCGTTCAAGAAAGAACGCCAAACGTAGAAATTTAAGGTATAATTAAATTTAAGCATGTGGTTTATTGAGTTGAAAACTAAAAACATGTGATTTATTGAGTTGAAAACTAATAACATGTGATTTTTTCCAGGAAAAAAGTAAGAAGGCCAGGGATAGTCAATTGCGAAACGAGCATCCACATTATTTGGGCTCAGCTGGTTATGCGGGGATGAAGCCACAGTGGCTAGTAAGTGACCTACTATCTTCTAGCTCTTCATGTGACATGTTTAGCTCGTCGATCGTAAGTGATGATCGCTGTTTCAATTAAAGTTTACTTAAACATTTATATTTAGTTTTCATTATTTTTTTGAACAGGTTGAAAAAGCTGAGTAGGCCACGCAGGAGACATTTTTTCCAAGTAGATAGCATGATATCTTAAGTGAAGCCCTTGGTAAAGAGGATCACCCTGGTAGGGTGAGGGGGTATGACGTCTATGTCACCACAAGAGATGTTTACGGCAGGCACGATGGCTGCATTAAACGAATGTGTGGGATCGTGTCAGTAGACGATATTAAGGATATGCTCGTGAAGGAGATGGAGGATAGTATTACTGAGAGGGTCAGGCGTGAGACCATGTCGGAGATGCAGAGTAAATTCGATAAATACAATAGTATCCTCCAGTGCTTGGGCGTACATCTTGAGGCCGAGGTGGAGGTAACTCCACAGTGCCAACCACCAACTCGCAGCAGTTGTTACTCCATGGATTCAGATCCATTTAATGGTCTTCAGGTTTAAATTATTTAAATTTTTTAACATTACTTATGTTATTTCAACTGGAAGGGCTAAAATATATGTTCAATCATGTTGTACAATAGAAGCCGATCCATTGTCGTCTCGCCGTAAGTGCTGATGGTGAGAAACAAATAGTGGCGAGAGGGATGTTTTATCCATCCGGACCCGAGACTGTGGTCTATCATCAACCACTCTGGCTTGATCATGCTAAGGTGTTCGTTGACCATGTTATAGATGGTGCAGAAGCGTTCTATCTTCCAGTGCCATCTCAATACCACACCACGGTGGGGGAAGCTATTGGAAGCTTATTTCAATAGCCTAAGGAATTGGTGATTTTTGGAGAGGTAAAAATATTTAGTTATATAAAAGTTTCTATTTCTTTTTAATGTGTGTTAGACGTGTTATGTTGATTAAAATTGTCTTATTGCAGGAGATGCACCAAAACAGGTAAAAAGATCTAACGAAGGGAAAATGCCTCAGAGTTTCGAAATGTCATCTATCCAGCGACCTGCGATTGTTGATGATGAGATGTAACAACGTCTGGGTGATAAATGCAAAATGTTACACACTCTGATCCTTCGGTTTCTTGTTGGTGATGACTTCTATCGGGTGAACGTAGATGACTCTGTTTTAATCTGTAAGTTCGACGATGGTATTTTTGTTACAGTCGGAGACACCATCGATTTGCTTACGATGCAATGGTTGGATACATCTATCCTACAAGTATTTTCATTGTAAGATTCTGACCACAAATTATAACTTCAATTCAATAAAATCATGATTTTATTTCTATTTCTTACTTTTACTTGTTTCAAGTACCTCTATGAGTTGTATCAGCAATACAGTATTGAATCAATTGGATTCATGTCTCTGACACACATTGCGTCGATTACGGTCAGAACAAATGTGAATGGTTTTGTAACTCATATGGCTGACACCATGAAGGCAACGCAATCTAAGAAATTCATTCTAGTACAATATTTTCAGGAGTAAGACCACTGATATTCTCTCTTTTTTTACCTCAATTGATTCGTATGATGTTTAAAGTTGTACTTATGATGTTTAAAGTTGTACTTACACGTTCATAATATGTAGGAACCACTGGATGTTGCTAGTGACTTCTCCTCAGAAGAAAACGGTGTACTTCTTTGATTCAGCTGCTGCATCGAAGTGTGACATTGATATCAAGCCGATATTGAACACGTAAGTAATTATTTCCTTGATCATGGTTTTCATTTATAAATGGATAAGTTAAGATAATTTTCATGAAGTGATTGTGGAGTTGTGGTGAAATTGATTGTGAAGTTGGGGTGATATTGATGCGTTTATGTTGTGATTGTTGAGAAGTTGTGATAGTATTCCATAGCAGGGTCTCTCTACAGGTTGGATAAGTTCAATTTATAGGGGAGACTTTGTCAAAATTTCGGTAGAAAATTTGAGTCTAATTATTATTTTTGTAACTGGTTCATATAATTTATTAAAACTTTAGGGCTTCAAAACGTATTGGGCATGTGAAGGAATTAGGAAAAAAAAATGAATACAACGTGGAAAAAATGTATTAGAACGCAGATTTAAAATTTATTATAGATGTTTGAATTATTTCAATAATTTATTTAGTTTGACTATTAATGTTCGTTTACAATTTGGGAATTTTAGTGTCCTCAGCAACCTGGGGGTTCTGAGTGTGGCTATTACATTATGAGAAATATGTATGAGATAGTCACAAAACACTTTCAACTCGAGTCGTTAGAAAATGTATAATTTAGAAGAATGAGAATTTTTAATTATGACATTATATTTTATTAACAAATAACTAATTGTTCATTTTAATTGGTTGTAGGCATATAAAGAATACTACTCAACAGAGGAAATTGTAAAGATTCAAAACTTATGGGCATAATACTTCGTTGATGTGTGTATGTAAATCTTTTTCATTCAAACTTCATTTACATATTTGTATAACAAATTAAATATAATAGTTTTTTATTTAATTTTATTACGAATATGTCAATTGTATATATTCGATGACGATATATTTGGTGATGTGTATGTGGAGAATGTTCAGACGATCGCAGGCCACATTCAGATGATTGCACCATCAGTGACAAAGGTCATTGCAGGTAGTGACTTGCAGAGACAGGTCATGACCTGCAGTGAACTGGGTCATTGCAGACCACTTTCAAGTGATTGCAGGTCAAAACCTGCAGTGATCGAGTCATTGCAGGCTACTTTCAAGTGATTGCAGATCATGACTTGCAGTGACTAGGGTCATTGCAGGCCACTTTCAAGTGATTGCAGGTCATGACCTGTAGCATTGCAGGTCACGTTAAAATAATTGCAAGCCATAACCTATAGTGGGTATATTAAAAGAAGAAGAAGAAGAAGAAGAAGAAGAAGAAGATGATGATGACTTTAGGCGTCGGTTGTAACTTTACAACCGACGCGCAAAGTCAAGACTTTACGCGTCTGCGTCATATACATCACCTCTACAACCGATGCGTATTGTGTTTTACAACCGACACGAATGAGTCTGTCTAAACTAAATCACATGATTGCACGATAGAAGTTGGAATATGTATCTTAACTTCATCTTTAAAGTTCCAAAGAAAGTTTCTTTCCAATGTTCAATAATAATATTAACTAGAATGGGGCACAACTGACTTTGTACTAAACTAAAAAGCAGTGTTTTCAAACCCGGACCGGACCGACCGGTCGAGCCGGAAAACCCATGACCCGGTTCAAAAACCGGGTCACAAAAGGAAAAAAAACCCGGAATTAAAAAAATCAGAGAAAACCCGCACGACCCAGCCGGTTTTGGGATGACCCGCCGACTAGGGAGCGGGTTTTTATGGGTTTAACGGGTTAAAACTTAAAACCTCAGACTTTTTTTTTTTAAATGATTAAATATTTTAAATTTTAAACTAATAAATTTGGAGGGTAGCAGTTTGTAACCCCAACAACTGGAACTAAACAACATCTATGGAGCCTCTTATATAGATTGTTGAGTGGGCATGCCAACCTTATTTTTCCGATGTGGGATTGGGAGTTTCCAAGATTTTGTTTGGTTCTTAATAGCAATTTCAACTAAATGTCTCAAACTAAAGATGTTGGTTTTTTATTTTTATTTTCTATATTGCATTCTTTGTTTTGTTTTATCTTTTGTCTTTTTTTTTTTTTAAATGGGATTTTAAAATTTTATGGGTTCTAATACTTTTAATAGTTATAGTTTAATAAATATATTTAACAATAATTAATCTATATTTTCTTTAAATTAGTAATTCTAAAATTAAAAAATATTATTACTATAATGTTTTTATGTAAAAATTCTAGTTTTATATAAAAATTATTTAACTTCTTAAAAATAATTAAATTAATATTGAGAAATCTAAAATTCAAAAAAATTATTTCTTTCAATTTTATTATTTGGTTTTTCTTTTTTCTCGATAATTTACCTTAATTTACCTGGTTGGCCCCTGGTCGACCCACTGACACTTGACCCTTTTCATTTTTCGGGTCATTGCCCGGTCCGGGTTTTAAAACATTGCTAAAAAGGCAAAAGATGAATGAAACATGTGAAATTTCTTGACCTCACGATTTTAATGTTGCACAATATTTTAGAGAGAGAGAGAGTAATTTTGTCAAGTCTTGACTTTAGGCGTCAGTTGTAACTTTGCAACCGACCGATGTGATCCAAGGTAGGAGAACAAAGGAAAAATAAGGCTACGGGAACTTCCATAATAATCTACATGGGAGAAGGAGCAACTTTTGTGTTCGGCTCGAGTCGAGGATCAAATCAGATCTAGTTGCTTCAAGGGATGGAAATTGAAATCAGTCGGGAAGACCATGCGATCGCGTAAGCTAAGGAGGGAGCGATCGTGCAACTGCACAAAAAAATCACCCGAGAGTTTCAAGGTTAACCACGTGATCGCGCGGTTCTGACGCTAGCAGATTTTCTGGATTTTTATGTTAATTTCTGTTTTATTATTTATTTATTAATTATATTTTTGAACCCTAATGCGGCTAGGGTTAGTGCTAGGACGTTTTTTTTATTTATATTATTCTTATTCACATTATTGTAAAACAGTTTGGAGATTATTAATTAAATTGAGAGAGGATTCTCTTGTTGAAAGGTTGAGTTATTCCCTTTTCTTGAACTTATCAAATATTTAATCTTCATGTCGTTCACCCAACAAACTTATCAAGGAATTGACAACCCTTGTGACGTTCACCAATATTGGTTCATATTCCGCATCGTTCTCACGTCGTGAATAATGGGTCAAGGTTTTACCATCAATCTTATCTTATTTTCCATTGATTGTTCTTGATTTCTTGTGTTTAATCTGATTTAGATCTTTTCTAGGTTTTATTTTCGTATTCCGCATTTTCGTCGTGTTCTACGATTAGGATCGCGTCATTTTAGGCGTCGATTGACAACAAACGCGTAAAGTCAAGAATTTACGCATCTGCGTCATATACATCGCCTCTACAACCGACGCGAATGAGTCTGTCTGTGCTAAAGCACATGATTGCACGATAGAAGTTGGAATATGCATCTTAACTTCTTCTTTTAAGTTCCAAGAAAGGTCTTTCCTATGTTCAATAATAATTTTAACCAGAAGGGGGCACAATTGACTATGTACTAAACTAAAAAGCAAAAGATGAATAAAACATGTGAAATTTCTTGACCTCACTATTTTAATGTTGCACAATATTAGAGAGAGAGAGAGAGGGAGACAGAGAGAGACATACAGAGAGAGACTAAATTTGTTAAGTCTTGACTTTAAGCGTCAGTTGACAACCGATGTGTAAAGTCAGGACTTTACATGTCTCTATCATATACATCGCCTCCACAATCTACGCGTATTGTGTTTTACAACCGACACAAATGAGTTTGTTTGTACTAAATCACATGATTGCACGATAGAAGTTGGAATATGCATCTTAACTTCTTTAAAGTTCCAAGAATGTTTCTTTCCTATGTTCAATAATAATATTGACCAGAATGGGGCACAATTGACTATGTACTAAAATAAAAGACAAAAGATGTATGAAACATGTGAAATTTCTTGACCTCATGATTTTAATGTTGCACAATATTTTAGAGAGAGAGAGAGAGAAATTTTGTCAAGTCTTGACGAGAACAAAGGAAAAATATGGCTATGGGCGGTTCAATAAAAATCTACCTGGGAAAAGGAGCAACTTTTGTCTTCGGCTCGAGTCGAGGATCAAACCGGATTGAGTTGCTTCAAGGGGACGAAAATTGGAATCATCAGGGAAGACCACGCGGTCACGTAGGACAAGGAGGGAGCGATCGTGCTACTGTACAAAAAAATCACCCGAGAGTTTCAAGGTTAACCACACGATCGCGCGTGTTAAAACCACGCAATCGCGCGGTTGTGACGGAAGCAGAATTTCACGATTTTTATGTTAATTTCCGTTTTATTATTTATTTATTAATAATATTTTTGAACCCTAATGCGGCTAGGGTTAGTGCTAGGTCCTTTTTTTATATTATTCATATTCTCATTATTGTAAAACAGTTTGGAGATTATTGATTAAATTGAGAGAGGATTCTTTTGTTGAAAGGTTGAGTTATTCCCTTTTCTTGAACTTGTCAAATATTTAATCTTTGTGGCGTTCACCAACGAAATTATCAAGGAATTTACAACCTTTGTGGCATTCACTAATCTTGGTTTATATTCCACATCATTCTCACGTCGTGAATATGGGGTCAAGGTTTTACTCTCAATCTTATCTTATTTTCCGTTGATTGTTTCTTGATTTCTTGTGTTTAATCTGATTTAGATCTTTCCTAGGTTTTATTTTCATTATTCCGTGTTTTCATCGTGTTGTCAAGACTTTACGCGTCTGCGTCATATACATCGCCTCCACAACCGATGCGTACTGTGTTTTACAACTGGCACGAATGAGTCTGTCTGTACTAAATCACATGATTGCACAATAGAAGTTGGAATATGCATCTTAACTTCTTCTTAAAGTTCCAAGAAAGTTTCTTTCCTATGTTCTATAATATTACTTTTCCTATGTTCAATAATATTATTAACCAGAATGGGGCACAATTGACTGTGTACTAAACTAAGAAGGCAAAAGAAGAATGAAACATGTGAAATTTCTTGACCTCACGATTTTAATGTTGCACAATATTAGAGAGAGAGAGAGAGAGAGAGAGAGAGAGAGAGAGAGAGAGAGTAAATTTGTCAAGTCTTGTCTTTAGACGTCGGTTGTAACCTTACAATCGATTCCTAAAGGTGACTTTAGGCGTTGGTTGTAAGGTTACAACCGACTCCTAAAGTCAAGACTTTAAGCTAGGTTGTAACTTTACAATCGATGCGTAAAGTCACCATTAGGCGTCGGCTGACAACCGATGCGTAAAATCAAGACTCTACGTGTTTGCGTCATATACATCGCCTCTACAATCGACGCGTATTGTGTTTTACAACAGACATGAATGAATGAGTCTGTCTGTACTAAATCACATGATTGCATGATAGAAGTTGGAATATGCATCTTAACTTCTTCTTTAAAGTTCCAAGAAAGTTTCTTTCCTATGTTCTATAATAATATTAACCAGAATGGGGCACAACTGACTATGTACTAAAATGAAAAGGCAAAACATGAATGAAACATGTGAAATTTCGTGACCTCATTATTTCAATGTTGCACAATGTTTTAGAGAGAGAGAGAGAGAGAGAGAGAGTAATTTTGAGAAGTCTTGACTTTAGGCGTCGGTTGCAACTTTACAACCGACCGATGTGATCCAAGGTAGGAGAACAAAGGAAAAATCAGGCTACGGGCGGTTACACAATAATCTACATGGGAAAAGGAGCAACTTTTGTATTGGGCTCGAGTCGAGGATCAAATCGGATCGAGTTGCTTCAAGGGGACGAAAATTGGAATCAGCCACGAAGACCACGCGATCGCGTAAGCCAAGGAGGTGCGATCGCATGATTGCACAAAAAATCACCCGAGAGTTTCAAGGTGAACCACGCGATGGCGTGTGTTAAAACCACGCGATCGCGCAGTTGTGACGGAAGCAGATTTTCACGATTTTTATGTTAATTTCCATTTTATTATTTATTTATTAATTATATTTTTGAACCCTAATGCGGCTAGGGTTAGTGCTAGGTCGTTTTTTTCTTTATATTATTCATATTCTCATTATTGTAAAACTGTTTGGAGATTATTGATTAAATTGAGAGAGGATTCTCTTGTTGAAATGTTGAGTAATTCCTTTTTCTTAAACTTATCAAATATTTAATCCTTGTACCGTTCACCCAACGAACTTATCGAAAAATTGACAACCCCTTGTAGTGGTCACCAATCTTGGTTCATTTTTCGCATTGTTCTCACGTCGTGAATATTGGGTCAAGGTTTCACCGTCAATCTTGTCTTAGTTTCCATTGATTGTTTCTTGATTTCTTGTGTTTAATCTGATTTAGATCTTTCCTAGATTTTGTTTCCTTATTCTGCATTTTCGTCGTGTTCCCCGATTAGGATTGCCTCACTTCAGGTGTCGGTTGACAACCGACGCGTAAAGTCAAGACTTTACGTCTCTGCGTCATATACATTGCCTCTACAACCAATGCGTATTGTGTTTTACAACCGACGTGAATGATTCTGCCTGTACTATGTCACATGATTGCTCGATAGAAGTTGGAATATGCATCTTAACTTCTTCTTTAAAGTTCCAAGAAAGTTTCTCTCCTACGTTCAATAATAATATTAACTAGAATGGGGCACAATTGACAATGTACTAAACTAAAAAGGCAAAAGATGAATGAAATATGTGAAATTTCTTGACCTCACGATTTTAATGTTTCACAATATTAGAGAGAGAGAGAGAGACTAAATTTGTCAAGTCTTGACTTTAGGCATCGGTTGTAAAGTTACAACTGACTCCTAAAGTCAAGACTTTAGGCGTCGGTTGACAACCTATGCGTAAAATCAAGACTTTACGCGTCTGCACGCGTATTGTGTTTTAATAGCGACACGAATGAGTCTGTCTATACTAAATCACATGATTGCATGACAGAAGTTGGAATATGCATCTTAACTTCTACTTTAAAGTTTCAAGAAAGTTTCTTTCCTGTGTTCAATAATAATATTTACCAGAATTGGGCACAATTGACTATGTAAAAAACTAAAAAGGCAAAAGATGAATGAAACATGTGAAATTTCTTGACCTCACGATTTTAATGTTGCACAATGTTTTAGAGAGAGAAAGAGAGAGTAAATTTGTCAAGTCTTGACTTTAGGCGTAGGTTGTAACTTTACGACCGACCGATGTGATCCAAGGTAGGAGAACAAAAGAAAAATCAGGCTATGGGCGGTTCCATAATAATCTACATGGGAAAAGGAGAAACTTTGGTGTTGGGCTCGAGTCGAGGATCAAATCGGATCGAGTTGCTTTAAGGAGACGAAAATTCGAATCAGCCGGGAAGACCACGCGATCGCGTAGGCCAAGGAGGGAGAGATCGTATGACTGTACAAAAAAGTCACCCCAGAGTTTCAAGGTTAACCACGCGATCGCGCGATTGTGACAGAAGCAGATTTTTGCAATTTTTATGTTAATTTCTGTTTTATTATTTATTTATTAATTATATTTTTGAACCATAATGCGGCTAGGGTTAGTGCTAGGTCGTTTTTTTCTTTACATTATTCTTATTCCCATTATTGTAAAACAGTTTGGAGATTATTGATTAAATTGGGAGAGGATTCTCTTGTTGAAAGGTTGAGTTATTCCCTTTTCTTGAACTTATCAAAGATTTAATCTTTGTGACATTCACCCAACAAACTTATCAAGGAATTGACAACCCTTGTGGCAGTAACCAATCTTGATTCATATTGCGCATCGTTTTCACATCGTGAATATTGAGTCAAGGTTTTACCGTCAATCTTATCTTATTTTTCGTTGATTATTTCTTGATTTCTTGTGTTTAATATGATTTAGATCTTTCCTAGGTTTTATTTTCGTTATTCAGCGTTTTCGTCGTGTTCCCCGATTAGGATCACGTCACTTTAGGCGTCGGGTGACAATCGACACGTAAAGTCAAGACTTTACGCGTCTACAACATATACATCGCCTCTACAACCGACGCGTATTGTGTTTTACAACCGACATGAATGAGTCTATTTATACTAAATCACATGATTGCTCGATAGAAGTTGGAATATGCATCTTATTAACTTCTTCTTTAAAGTTCCAAGGAAGTTTCTTTCCTATGTTCAATAATAATATTAACCAGAATGGGGCACAATTGCCTATGTACTAAACTGAAAAGGCAAAGGATGAATGAAACATATGAAATTTCTTGACCTCACGATTTTAATGTTGCACAATATTAGAGAGAGATAGAGAGAGAGACTAAGGGGCCGTTCTCTTCGTGTTTCGATTTTGGTTTTGAGTTTTGGATTTTGTTTTGAATTTTGGATTTTGGTTGTTTATTTTGGGATTGCTGAAAACATGTTCTCTTTGTGATTTTGGAAAACTGTTTTCAAAAATAGAAAACTGAAAAATGTGTTTACTTTATAATTTTTTGATATATTTATTTTGTAATATTTTATATGTAAAAAATGATTGATTTGTTGAATATCATTAATTTTAATGTTAATAAATCAGTTAGTTCTCTATGTCAATAAATTCATCATTAATATTGTTTCAGCTAAACAAAAATTTAACCACATACCAACAAAATCTTAACATGGATCTATATATAATGACAAAATAATATAAGAACTTCAAGTGAAGGAAGTGTCTCACATTTACAAATAATAATAATAATAATAATAATAATAATAATAATAATAATAATAAATTACAAAAAAAAAAAGAATTTTTTTTTTTAACATTGATCTATATAATGACAAAATAATATAAGAACTTCAGGTGAAGAAAGTGTCTCACTTTTACAAAAGAAATAAAATAAAATAAAAATCATAAAATGGATCTATATATAATGACAAAATAATATAAGAATTTCAAGTGAATGATGTGTCTCACTTTTACAAAAAAATAAAAAATAAAAAATAAAAAATAAAAAATAAAAAAAAAAAATTCTTAACATGATCTATATATATTGACAAAATAAAATAAAAACTTCAAGTGAAGGAAGTATCTCTCACTTTTACATAATAATAATAATAATAATAATAATAATAATAATAATAATAATAATAATAATAATAATAATAATAATAATAATGATTTACAAAAAAAATAAAAAATTATCTTAACATAGATCTATATATAATGACAAAATAACATAAGAACTTCAAGTGAATGAAGTGTCTCACATTTAAAAAAAAAAAATAATAATAATAAATAAAAAATTACAAAAAAAAAAAATCTTAACATGGATCTATATATAATGGCAAAATAATATAAGAACTTCAAGTGAAGGAAGTGTCTCACATTTACAAAAATAAAAATAATAAAAATAAAAAAAAATAAAAAAAATTCAAAACGCGCGTTTTGATCGTTTTGGACTTTTTAACATAAAATATCCAAAACGTAATAAACTCGTTTTGAGTTTCCTTTGTAATTTTTTTGGTGTTTTGGAAAACTCGTTTCTGAAAATGGGCAAAGTGAACGCGTTTTCGATATTTTCAAAAATCGAAAACTCAAAACGGACTCAAAACAGCAAAAAGAATAGGGCCTAATTTTGTCAAATCTTGACTTTAGGCGTCGGTTGCAACCTTACAACCGACATCTAAAGGTGACTTTAACTTTACAATCGACGCCTAAAGGTAACTTTAGGCTTCGGTTGACAACCAACGCGTAAAGTCAAGACTTTACGCATCTGCGTCATATATGACTTTACGCATCTGCGTCATATACATTGTCTCTACAACCGACGTGAATGAGTCTGTCTGTACTAAATCACATGATTGCACGATAGAAGTTGGAATATGCATCTTAACTTCTTCTGTAAAGTTCCAAGAAAGTTTCTTTCCTATGTTCAATAATAATATTAACCAGAATGGGGCACAATTGACTATGTACTAAACTAAAAGGACAAAAGATGAATGAAACATGTGAAATTTCTTGACCTCACGATTTTAATGTTGCACAATATTAGAGAGAGAGAGAGAGAGAGAGAGAGAGAGAGAGAGAGAGACTAATTTTGTCAAATCTTGACTTTAGGTGTCGGTTGTACTTTAGGCATCAGTCGTCTTAAAGTCAAGACTTTACGCGTCTGCGTTATATACATCGCCTCTACAACCGACGCGTATTGTGTTTTACAACCGATATGATTGAGTCTGTCTGTACTAAATCACATGATTGAACGATAGAAGTTGAAATATGCATCTTAACTTCTTCTTTAAAGTTCCAAAAAAGTTTCTTTCCTATGTTCAATAATAATATTAACTAGAATGGGGCACAATCGACTATGTACTAAACTAAAAAGGCAAAAGATAAATGAAACATGTGAAATTTCTTGACATCACGATTTTAATGTTGCACAATATTAGAGAGAGAGAGAGAGAGAGAGAGAGAGAGAGAGAGAGAGAGAGAGAGAGAGAGAGAGAGAGAGAGAGAGAGAGAGAGAGAGAGAGAGAGAGAGAGAGAGAGAGAGAGAGAGAGAGAGAGAGAGAGTAATTTTGTCAAGTTGCATGAATCTTTGGTATTATTGCGTCTGAATTTGTGGATTTTGTTAAGTAAAAATTGAGTTTTTGTTTCTGTGTCGACAGAGAGAGAGAGAGAGAGATTTTGTGAAGTTGCATGAATCTTTGGTATTATTGCGTCTGAATTTGTGGTTTTTTTTAAGTAAAAATTGAGTATTTGTTATATTCTGTGTCTATTGATCAAGATAACATATTTCTTAATTATTGTTATTCGGTTGTCACAAAATTATTTTTGTATGTGGGATTGTTTTATACACAGACCAGTGAAAAGAATTACTTAATGTTGAGTTGGACTAGTGTCTAAAAATTGTGTAACTTGAGTTTTATCAACTTCACCTAACTATCTATATGAGGTTTAGGTAAAAACAATTAAAAAAAAAAATATTCTCACATCTTTTTCTGGAACAAGCACGTGTGATAATTATTTTTTACCTTTTTTCATTTTTATGGTTAAATTTTGTGATTTTTTTGAATAGTTATTTGGGCAATAAAGTGCTAGATTCTAGCGTTATGTAATGTGTGTGATTCTTGAATCCATTCTAAGAAAAAAAAGAGTAATTTTCAGAAATACTTGGCATATTGAGAATGCTACTTGAATGAGCAATTCAGTAATAGAGCCCGTCGAATCGGTACGTAACATGTAATGCTTGAATAAGTACTCTATAATTAATTATATGAAATGATGGGAATAAAGTTAAAGGTACCAAATGCTTGCCCAAGCCCCTATTGGTTAAGATAAAAATACGATTTTTAGTACAATTTGATAGAAGTTGGTGAAATGTTTGGTTGGAAAATCAATTTGGGAAAATATGTATGTTTAAAAAATGGTTTGAGAAAATGTGTTATAAGCAATTTATTAATTCAAAATGTGTATGTCAATTTATTCATTCAAAATTTGGATTCTCAAATTTAATCAAGACATTCCATCAATCAATTTTTTATTTTTTTAAGAGAGAACCCATAGCAATTATATCCACTAGGTCTGCACTGGATAAATACTTAGCTGATACAATAGCTGGCAAACTACACTAGCCAAGTAAACCTCATTGTGCGTTAGGCTCTACTGAGAAAGTATTGGTAGGAAAATCAAACGTGTGACTAAAGATCTCCACGCTTACCTACTCAACCAACTCAGGGGTAAGTACCTCCATATTCTACTTAGTACTGTTAGACATCTATCTTGGTAATCTTGTTTTCTTGAATCCTAGAAGCAAGGATCACAATTTCACATAATTTAAAAAAAAAAAAAAAAAATCCTTGACGAGATGTTACTTTATTTTCCTTGGTCAAGGACGATCTTCAAATTCGTAGTATGTGAAGAAGATTAGCATATTATTTTTATATGAACATCTCAAATGAACACATCTTATCATCTTTAGGCACATGATCATGATCGCAAAAAAAAAAAAAAAAAAAAAGGGCATTAGGTGAACAGTAGACTCATGTCATGCAACCTCATGACCATTTCTTAGCTTGACTACGTCTTTTTAACCATTTTTTGTTGGAAATTTATTTCAAATGATTGTTCAAATATTTGTTAAAAATCATGAATGAAGTACAAAATTAAATCAATACTACAAGATAATGAAAGGAAGACAAAAGAATGAAGAAAAAAATCGGAAAATTGAAATTCGGCGTGCCATGCGATCACAGCGCACAAAACCATACAATTGCATGGTGTTTTTCTAAAGGCACATTTTGGTGCCTCAGTTGGTTTTTTGCTACCAAAAAGTTCCTTTTGTCCAAGTGATATGTATTTTCGTAAAAGGTGGATCAATTACTGTATGTTATATTGATCATTTTAAGATATGAAAAACAAAAGAGAACATCTATAAATTATAGAGATCATTTCCACCAAAAAATATATTCATTTATCATTGTTCTTTGTTCCACTTCCATTTATTATTTGTGCTTAATAAATACATTATTTGTAGGCTTGATTAATCTGCTAAAAGATTTTCCATTAAACCCTTTAGCATTTCGACCAAGAGGGAGCAAATGTACTTTTAGGACAATATTTAACCACGTGTTCAAGCCTCTCATTTTGTTCCATTTTTTGGTGTTCTTCCATCGATGTCCGGATTTTCCAAGATTTTGAGCGTAAAGATAAGATGTTATTGGTTCATGATTCTTTATATGATACTCGATTAAGTTATTTTCTAACAATCTAAAAGTACAATTTAACAGCCGGAGTCGAAATTATTTTTTGAGAATATTGAATCATGATACTTCCAATATCAAATGATAAAATTCTGGTAAGATTTATTTTATTTTTTATTTATTTTTATTTCTTTTTTATGAAAGTCGTTGAAAATTCTATTTACTTATCTCTACCATGCATGAGAAAATATCAGTATAAGATAACTCCTGGTTAAACAAGTAAACAACCAATCATTCTCGGAACATAGTCCTGCTTTTGTATTTAAGTAATGTGCATATGTGGAATTGCGTTTGTTGGCCGATAGTGGTGAGTAAGTAAATTGTTTAATATTTTATTGGGTCTACTTTAATTGTAAAGGATGTGTCCGGATTTCTATGCCCTTTCAATTTAAGTTTATTCCTACTGTTTGTAGCTAACGTTTCCTGTCTTCAAGTTTCAAAGAAAAATGGAATACTGGTGCCAAATTAAAACTGTTTAAGTCCATCTTATATAGTTTGACTTGATGGGGCTTATCAGATTCTTGTTTAAAACCCGTACATGATTATTATTGTATGAAAAGTATGTGGTTTTATGAATAACTAAGATGTGATATTTTGACTACGTGATTACTCATTATGAAGAGCTTTTTCATGACAGGGAAAATTTGAAAGTACATGTATTAAAAAATATCTAATTTACTTTATTTATAGAATTTTATTTTTAGTAGGATATTATTTAATATAGGGCTGATCTGTGTCCATATGGATACTAGATATGGCACCCACTCGACAAGTGTCGAGTGGGTATTGGATATGGGTGGATGGGTCCCACTGCCCACCCACCCATAGGGAGGAGGGGATAGGAGAGTATGGCCCACAAGTGGATTTGATAACAAACTCATTTGTGGGTTTTAGATCAATTCCTTTATTTAATAATCTTTTATTTTAGGTATGACTCTTTCTTCCAGCAAAGAAAATGACCTTTTAGACAGCAATTGATTTCCAGTTTTGTATTCCTTTTCAACATATTTAAACAATGGGTCACGTGCTTCTACTAAAAATCCATTCATGAATTTAGCCCCTGTTTGGTATCGATTAAAATTTTAATTTTAATTTTAATTTAAGTCAAATTTAAAAATAAATCTCAATCATACATTTTATGGGTCTCACAATCTTTCAACCATACATCTCATCAATCAAACGATATTTGGACCACGAATATATATCTATTCAAAATTTACTCTTTAGTTTTGAGATATGAAATTGGAAGATTTATCTTAACTGACAGAAGAAGTAAATTCTATAATTATTTTGAAAGAAAAAAAATTCTATCATCAGAATTAATATATATATATATATATATATATATATATATGTGTGTGTGTGTGTGTTTTTTTTTTTTTAACCCAACAAGCAACTATTTTATAAAATCATTTCGCCAAATGTTGGTTAAAACAAAAAGACAAATTCCAAGTACCCAAAAGTTAAACATACAAAGGAAGCAAAGTTGTATGATATGAATGATAGTAAGTGTAAAGTTGGATAAAATTAACATAATTAAGTAACAGCAAAATGACAACGTTGTTTGAGCCTCATTTTTCTAAAAAATGATTTATGTAATAGTGATTTTTTGAAGAATATGTTTCTTCTTTGTGTAGACTAATTTTTTAATATAATGTGTGGATGAAAATGATTTTTGAATAATAAAGTTCAAACATGAGCGAAAAATGTCCACTGAATTATAATTCTTGGTGTTGACGTGTTATCCAACCTCTTTACTGCAATTTACCATTTTCTACAATGTACGACTATAATGAATTTCATCATTTTTTGGTTATCCTTTTACGGAAATTGTTCTAACATGGACCAAATCCTCGTCATGGATGGACGGTATATTCCTCCACTACCCAACACTAACAGCCTCCCCACATATATGCTATTCACATATGTAGCATTTTTAATTCGTGACAAGGACTAAGCAAATAACCAATTGTCTAGAGGCTAAATATATTTAAATCGCATTTTTTTTTTTATATGTGTGCCACATTTTAATTGCACAAAATATTCATAACCTTTAGTCAATGTTGTTATAAATTATTAGAAATTATTAAGAAATTCCTTTGTAGATCTCTACCTAATTTCTTACCTAACTCCCACCTAATTAATATTGTAAAGAATTATTGTGAATGACTTTATCTTCCTATAAATAGAGGCATTCATTGTTGTATTTGACACACCTAATGGAATGAGAATTCTCCTCTTTATTCTCTCCATCTCTTCATCTCTAATTCTTGTTTAGATTTTGATAGTTTTATAACACGTTATCAGCACGAGTCTCTAGCCAATTGAGTAATACGACGGGAGTATGCTCTACAGTTGCATCTAAATGATGAACTTCTGTATCAGAAACCAGATTATTATTAATCAACGTTTCATATTTCAAATCTAGTGTTTTTGGTATTAGAAAATCATTTATACATCATAGATTAGAAAATCAATTCCAAGTCCATAGAAAAAATTGGAGAAATTGTGTAACCCGAAACTTTCAAAGCAAATTCACGCACCGTAACGGATTGGACTATTATGAATACCTTGACTGAAAGATATGATTCACTCACTCATGAAAGGTAATTATTTCATTACGTTGATACCGCCTATATGGTCGGTTTAATTATTTCATTATGTTGATACCGCCTATATGGTCGGTTTAATTATTTCATTATGTTGACATCGCCTATATGGTCGGTTTAATTATTTTATTATGTTGACACCGCCTATATGGTCGGTTTATCAATTGAATACATATAAACACCTCAATTGTTGGTTAATTCTAACATATTAGAGGATTGTTGTCAACATATATACGTGGTGGTATAACCCCAGTATCATTATTGTTAATATATATATACAATATTATTTTTAATATATACTTGGTGGTATAACCCCAGTATTATTATTGTTAATATATATACAATATTATTGTTAATATATACTTGGTGGTATAACCCTAATATTATTATTGTTAATAAAATATTGTTATTTAATACTTCATTAAATGATACCAGAAGTTATCACTACTAAAGATAGATAATATTTCATCAAATGATACCAGAAGTTATCACTACCAAAAAGTTGGTAAATGTTGATAAAAATATTTTATCCAATGGTACCAGAAGTTACCAATATCTGAATTTGAATGGGTGGATGAAAATTATTCAACAAGAGAATGTTGATGTATGATAAAATAATATCACATGATAGCACGGACATAGCTAATGTGAAAATAATCTCATCAGTATTATGAGATGAATATTAGATGATAAGTGTCTGGAAAAGTTCTTGCACGAGCACTTATGTATTCCAGAAGAAGTACATATTTACTCCAGAAGAAGTAAAAATTATCATCTAAATATACTGAAATGATATTATTATTGCTCCTGAATAAGCATAAAACGAGTCATACATGCAAAACGAAAAAGGGGAAAAACATTTATAATCCTCAAAATAAGAGATGTGTTTCGGGAGTAGCCGTATCCTACCACCTCTGACCTTTTGAGGAAATAAAGAAAAAGGTGTGTTTCAAGAGTAAGAAATACTCCATACTCTACCACCTTAAATCTTTGAGGTACACAAGATTAAAACATTGATAAAATCCTAGAAATTTATGGTGTGTCTCAAGAGTGAGAATACTCCGTACTCTACCACCACCTATTCTAGAGTTCACAAAGATAAATTTACATTAACCGGACTCCATTTTCGCTTGATTCCCCTTCCTTGCGACCAATCTATCTTAACTCCTGCTGGATCTTGTATTGAAATATATGATTGCAACTTATCCAGCAGTTCCTCGATAGTAGGAGCAGAAATAAGGATTCTCCTAGAAAATGGAGAGATGAATCCCTGTTCCACAGCATAATCAAGAAATGTTAGTAAACCATCAAAGAAATTGTTTACATTTAAAAGCCCAATAGGCTTAGTATGGAGATCTAGTTGAGCCCATGAGGTAATATTAAAGATTTCTTCTAAAGTACCAAAACCTCCAGGTAGAGCTATGAAGGCATCAGAACCATATAACATGCAAGTTATGCGTTCATGGATAGATAAGGTTTGTACTTCATGCCCTCGTGTTTTGCCTGCGATATCAGCTAAAGGAGTAGGTATAACACCTATCACTCTTGCTTTCTCTACTAGAGCGGATTGTGAAACACAACCCATCAATCCACTGCTACCTCCTCCATACACGAGAGTGATACCTTTCTCTCCCAATTTCTTTCCTAAATCCACGGCTGCTTCTAGATACCCAAAACCTTTTCCCACTTTTGATCCACAAAATACACAGATAGTTTTGATCTGTCGAAGTTTTGATCCTTCCATTTTTGAAAGTAAAGAAGGAAAAACTTACGAAAAAATGTTATTTTGGGATGAATGAACTATGAAAAATGTTTGGCTATTTAAAACCGAAAAACTTCACTATTTCCGCTCGTTTTTTGAAAAAGTGAAGATTTACTTTTGACAAAATCACCCTACTCACCTTTCGGTGATTTAATATTTAAACAGCCTTTATCAAAACTCGTGAAAGGAAACAGCAAAATATTTTATATGTGCATATATATCAAAAGATTTACCTTGTATCAATGCTGAACAGCCAAAACATCATTGTTTATAACAGCCTGGCAAACAGGATCTTTTGCTACTATATTTTTGAGACTATAACGGTTTTTATCCTTGTTAAATTGAGCATATAAGGAAAGGAGTTCACGTTGCACATACCCACTTGGGTGCGTCTCAAGAGTCAATCGGATATCATCCAATGACTCCTTACTCAGTCCACCCTTAATGAAATCGATTTTGTCATCCCGATTTCCAGAAGAATATCCTACTGATTTGCAACGAGTATCACATGTCCAACGAACACATTTGTAACAACCGTTAAGCCTTTTTGCTCTTCGTTTCTTTGCAAAAGTACTTTTTCCTAAACCAGGCATGTGTTTAGGAAATGTCAATGGCAATTCACCAGCTAATCGAACTTTTGCTTCGATCAACCAGCGAACATCTTCTGGGATACCATGATCCATCAGCAACCTCAATCTTTCGAGCCTAATTCGATAAATTTTTCTCAAATCATTTACTGGAAGATTGGAATAATATTTGCGAATATTTGAAAGTATGATATCCATTTTTGATGGATCTAGCCTTCTTCCCAAATCATCTATTTAAATGCATTATTTAACGCGTAAAAGAGCGGTGGCTCCGCGTGTCAGTAATATAGATTCCATCAAGAAATAATGGAATAAATTATTAAAAAGGTGAGATAATGCGTCATTACCTTTTTCGATATAAGAGAAGATTTGGCGACAAGATTGAGATCATGAGATATTTCCTTGGATATTGTACCTGATTTTTCGGTATAAAAATAATAAAGGCATACTGATTTGAACTGTACATAAATATGTACTGATGAAATGAATACTGTATTGAACCAGAAGTTCATACGTACAAGTAAAATATCTTGCCGAACCAGAAGTTCATACGTACAAGTGAAATATCTTACTGAACTAGAAGTTCATACGTACAAGTGAAATATGTATATAGTATGAACCAGAACCAGAAGTTTAGCAATATTGTATTGAATCAAATATTCATACATCAAAATGAAATAAAACCGTATTGAACCAGAAGTTCTATAATAAACGGGATTAGCTCGAGAAGCTTTATGATTTGTAAAAGTGTGGTATGTATACAATCTACCAAAGCGAGATATATGGTTGAAATTACATCCCTAAAAGGGACGACATGTGCGGCATTTTAGCCAATTGATATAATATAATATTTGGGGAAAACACGCCTGAAGCGTAATTATGCCTGAAGCATAATGACTATCGATTCCAAAAATAAATATCTCTTGAATGATTGAAATGATCCCTTTGAGGTTAAATACTCATAGTGAGTAAAAGGGACATAGTTAAATGTAAGAGACTCAGGTACCTGATGATAGAACATATATAGAGATCTCTCTATGTTATATTAAAATGGAATCGATAAATAAGTCGACTGCATACCCTCTTATAAAAATGAGGTTGATGAAATTATAATACTTTGGCCAAGTATATAAACCCAATGTAGGGATTATTGTTCAAGGACCTGAAGTCCAAATTGCGACCTGAAGTCTAAATGCTTAAATGTGTAACATGACATATGGTGGATAGACTATAGTCTAAATCACTAGCTTGAGCTCTTTGATATACCAATGAGTGAGATCAAAATGTATGATTCTCATCTCGGTACTTTGAGAGTATTCTTTGATGTACCAGTTGATCGCGGTACGTTGGGATTTCAAGTAAAATGATTGTAGATTATATGTCAAAATTGATATCTATTTCAATGATTGATTATGCTCCTGCAAATTAGAAATTGCAGTTTATAAAGTGCAAGAACATACATGTATAAATCATTGAAAGATTCAATATGCCCAGATTAGTATCACTATAGAATGATACAAATGACTTCATGATATAATATGTTGAAAGTGAAATTGGAGTGTACTATTATTATATTTGAATATTTGGGCATGCAATTGATTTTCAATATGCAAAATTATATTATCCATCAGAAATGAATTCGGAAAATGAATATTCACCAGAAATGAATCCGGAAAATGAATATTCACCAGAAGTGAATCCGGAAAATGAATATTCACCAGAAGTGAATTCGGAAAATGAATATGTTTAATTATTCACCAGAAGTGAATTCTAGATTTAATTATTCACCAGAAGTGAATATGAAAATGAATATGTTTAATTATTCACCCGAAGTGAATTCTAGATTTAATTATTCACCAGAAGTGAATATGAAAATGAATATGTTTAATTATTCACCAGAAGTGAATTCTAAATTTGATTATTCACCAGAAGTGAAAGATGCAATCAATAAATTAGTACAACATTGCTTAATATAGCATGTTATGACATCATGAGCTATGAACGATTTATATAAAGCTCATCATAAATTATACGATGAAAAGATTCGTGATTGCATCAATATACTTGTGATATTCCATGAAAAGGAATAAATACGCGTTGCACTCTTTTTCCCTTAGCTGAGGTTTTGTCCCACAGGGTTTTCCTAGCAAGGTTTTTAATGAGGCAACAGTTGAGGCGTATTGATGAAAATTAATGAGAATACTGCACTCTTTTTCCCTTCGCTGAGGTTTTGTCCCACAGGGTTTTCCTAGCAAGGTTTTTGAGGCATCATCATAGCTATCAACAAGCTATAATTCAGCAACACATTGTTATACTGGAATGATATCAACAAATGAAGAAAATCATACACATCTTATGAAGAATGTTATGATATCGGCTACACACAGGAAGATTTTCATATATATTCCAGAAGAAAGATGATATCATTATTCAAAAGGTTCATGAATACTTGATTGCACACTTCAGGGGGAGAATCATGCTGTCATGCTGTACTCTTTTTCCTTCGTCCAGGTTTTGTCCCACAGGGTTTTCCTGACAAGGTTTTAACGAGGCAGCGGCTGTACTCTTTTTCCTTCGTTCAGATTTTGTCCCATTGGGTTTTACTGACAAGGTTTTAACGAGGCAGCACTAAAGCACTAAAACACTGAAGCAGCGAAGCACTTCAGATTTCAGTACATGATTTGTACTACTTATCATTGATGTCATTTTGGATATTAGACTCAATGATTAATGATGGCCAACATCAGGGGGAGCAGCTGTACTCTTTTTTCCTTTGCTCAAGTTTTATCCCACTGGGTTTTCTTAGCAAGGTTTTAACGAGGAAGACAATTGAGCAATAAGTCATTCAAGGGGGAGTGTTATAAATTATTAGAAATTATTAAGAAATTCCTTTGTAGATCTCTACCTAATTTCTTACCTAACTCCCACCTAATTAATATTGTAAAGAATTATTGTGAATGACTTTATCTTCCTATAAATAGAGGCATTCATTGTTGTATTTGACACACCTAATGGAATGAGAATTCTCCTCTTTATTCTCTCCATCTCTTCATCTCTAATTCTTGTTTAGATTTTGATAGTTTTATAACAAATGTCACAATTATGTCCCCAACTTTTTTTATTGCATTTTTATTTTTTGTCTTTCATTAATTAATACAAGATGTCTCTCCCATCGATCTCTATCAAAAATTTCATTGAGTGGAAATAAAATTATATTTGTTACTTGTGTATTTAATAAGTAAAAAATCAAAATTATGATTAAATACTTGTCTCTCATATTAAAACACAATAACAATTTTATTTTATTTTTTGAAAGAAATCATCCATAAGGAGAAAACTTGATAATTCTTGGAAAATCCAATGATAAGAATGCGACGAAAAATTAAGAGCACAAATATACTGATATATAAAGTCTTGAAAGTATTAACAATTTCTATACGTTGGTGATGCACCCAATTACCTACCACATGACATGGCTCACCTACAACACTATTATGTTTGAGAATTTGAAATTTTTTAAAAAAATATCCTATTTTTAATGGTGGCTTCCATATTATATCATGTGAGGTTTTTCCATTTGGGGTAACTCTATTTATTGAGTCATATTTATTTCGCACTGCCAAGAAGTAACATTCATATCAGTACTATTGAGATTAAAGATTTAATGTGATGCCACACCTTTGAAGTTTCATTCGAGTTCTATAATCCTTTTATTAGAATTGTTGATTAATGCAAAAAATTGTAGACCACATATCGACGATGACATAAAAAAGAGAAAGAATGATGCGGAAAATGTAAAAACATAATGTTAGAGCAACTCAAGTTTAGTAGTTAATTTATTTTCTTAGTTTGACCTAGCTAGCTACTTTATTAAGTATGTAAACTATTTATTTTAACATGATTAAAATTTCTTCTCGAAAACACATAGGGAGGGTAGTTCAATAACTATAAAAAACATTGGGAGAGGATAGTTAGTGTAATTTTCTCTGAAACTATTCGTTGATACTTTTGGTACGTAATTATATAACCATCACAAAATTTGTTTCTGCAACCATATTTAAATACGTACACCACCACAATTAAAATATATTTTTATTAATTACACCACAATTAACCTTAATTAAAAAGAAGCATCATAAAGCCATTCTTCGTACTCTTCACCATCGATATTCTGTCATATTGAAAATAACCTTCATGTATGGCGTCAAGATCAGGAAGGGCATGTGAACAAATGATTTATGATCACTTTCAAGAATAATAGTGATTCAAGCAAAGATTGGTACGCAATACACAAAAGCATATTATGAAAAGTAACACGAAAAATCTCAGAATGATGAAAAGTCCATTCGGAAAAAAATAAAGCAATGCATTTAGGACATTTCTAATTCTCTCTCTACTGGGTGTTTCACCTCAAATGGAAGAAGGTTACTTTTTAGGTTTTCAATTTTGATTGTGATCTTAAAGCCAATTAGTTTATTTAAAGGACCTGTCTTTTGTTGATTCCTAAAGCCGTTGTTCTTGTAAAGATTTTGATTCAGCTCAAAATTTCTGAATGTCACCAAGTAGTGCTACCTCCCATCTTCCATGAAGAAATCTTTTATCAATGACGTCGAAATCAAGAAGGGACTGGTAACAGATGATTCAACACTTTATTAAAATATCAATCAACAATTTGGATAAATATAATGCTTATACATCTACAATTGAGTCTTGAATAGATCTCAATTTAAAATATGTGAAAAAATAATAAGTCATCAAAACAAAAATGTAGAAGTCTGTGATTCATGTAAAAATTGGAGAAAGAGAATGGAATATCGTTTTAAGTTATTTTATTAAATAATACATAAATATTAAAATGGTGGGAGAAACAAATTTTGTGGTGGTAATATAATTATCGTGGTATTTTTCCATTTTTTTTAAACAGAAATTACGTGATAGCTGTTCACGATTAAGAAATTACAATAGGTAAAATTAGTCTGAAAACAAAGCAAAATGTTTGAACTGTATAAATACCACCCCTTCATGCAGGTTTAAGTTTTGTAATTTTTTTCCCCTATTTATGGTTACGGAAACTTACATTTATTAATATTTAATTAGAACCATAGTTTGCATATCCATATCATGTTGTATTTCTATTAGGGAGCTCATCAATGAATACCAATCCTGTTTTACACCTAAAAAAAAAAAAAAAAAAAAATATGTAATTTTTAAAATTTTTGCTTCTTACTAGAAAATGTAATTAGGAATTTGATAATTTTTTTTCTTATCTCATATGCGAGGGCACGATCTTTGTTCTATTATTTGATATATATTTGGGCACCTATTAAATTTAAATTCTATTTAGAGGAAGTCCACCAACATCACAAGTTCACAATATTTAATAAGCTATATATTATGCTAGTCTAGTGCATGACTTGTTATTAGAAGATAGAAAAAAGGGCACTTGAATGGAATTAATTCTCATTGATTATCAATTACAAGAAGGCAGATATATATAGCCATGTGGAATAACAAACTATAACAAATTTCAACATAATAACAGACTATTATTCTAGAAGGAATGAGAGCTTCTAAGGAATATTTTTCTGTATTTCTAATACTTGTAGATATTAGGAATAAAAATTAATTTAATGCCAACCAAGGACACATACTATTGGGCACAATAGTATGTACCCTTGGTTGACACTAGATAAAAATTGGATATAGGATATCCTCATTTAGCTAATTATTCCAGTTATGCAATAGTACCCGTGAAGGGTATACCCTTCAAGACACATGAGTGGGCCCCACCCTTCACGGGTATTGTAGCATTTTTGCAGTCAATTATTAAAGGTAAATTCACCCCTTAAATAGAAAAAGCGTGGAAATTTAATATGCAACTGATTGCTTGGAAACGTGCACCTTAACTCCTTTAAAGTTCAACAAAGAAATTTGCTTTCATAGCTTAAAAAATACAAGAAGAATGGAGCACAATTATTATGCACTTAACTAGAAAAGCAAAAAGAAGAAAGAAACAAGATAAAAATAAATTATTTTGATTGCATGAATTTAATGTTGCGTGTTATAAAATCATCGAAATCATAAGAACAACATAGAGAGAGAAATGGAGAGAGTTTAGAGGAGAGAATTTCTCTTCAAGAATTGGTGTAATAAATTGGTAAGTATAGGCTCCTATTTATAGGAGTGGACAATGGCACAATCGTAATATTGTAAAGTTTACAGGGATATAATGGTAATGTCATTCACATATATACATTATTTATAACACTCCCCCTTGAATGACATATTACGCAATTGTCTGCCTCGTTAAAACCTTGCTAAGAAAACCCAATGGGATAAAACTTGAGCGAAGAAAAAAGAGTACAGTTGCTCCCCCTGATATTGGCCATCGTCAATCGTTGAGTCTTAATGTTCAAGTAGAACAAATCATGTATTGAATCTTTGAAGTTCTTCAGTGCTTCAGTGCTGCCTCGTTAAAACCTTGTCAGTAAAACCCAATGGGACAAAATCTGAACGAAGGAAAAAGAGTACAGCCGCTGCCTCATTAAAACCTTGTCAGGAAAACCCTGTGGGACAAAACCTGGACGAAGGAAAAAGAGTACAGCATGACAGCATGATTCTCCCCCTGAAGTGTGCAATCAAGTATTCATGAACCTTTTGAATAATGATATCATCTTTCTTCTGGAATATATATGAAAATCTTCTTGTGTGTAGTCGATATCATAACATTCTTCATAAGATGTGTATGATTTTCTTCATTTGTTGATATCATTCCAGTATAACAATGTGTTGCTGAATTATAGCTTGTTGATAGCTATGATGATGCCTCAAAAACCTTGCTAGGAAAACCCTGTGGGACAAAACCTCAGCGAAGGGAAAAAGAGTGCAACGCGTATTTATTCCTTTCATGGAATATTACATGTATATTGGTGCAATCACGAATCTTTTCATTGTATTTTTCACTTCTGGTGAATAATCAAATTTAGAATTCACTTCTGGTGAATAATCAAATCTATAATTCACTTTCATAGATTGCATCTTTCACTTCTAGTGAATAATTAAATATTCATTTTCAAATTCACTTCTAGTGAATAATCAATTTCAAATTCACTTCTGGTGAATATTCATTTTCGTATTCACTTCTAGTGAATAATCAATTTCCCAGATGTCATAAATAGTACACTCCAATTTCACTTTCAACATATTATATCATGGAGTCATTTGTATCATTCTATAGTGATACTAATCTGGGCATATTGAATCTTTCAATGATTTATACATGTATGTTCTTACACTTTATAAACTGCAATTTCTAATTTTGCAGGAGCATAATCAATCATTGAAATAGATATCAATTTCGACATATAATCTACAATCATTTTACTTGAAATCCCAACGTACCGCGATCAACTGGTACATCAAAGAATACTCCCAAAGTACCGAGATGAGAATCATACATTTTGATCTCACTCATTGGTATATCAAGGAGCTCAAGCTAGTGATTTAGACTATAGTCTATCCACCATATGTCATGCCAGTTCTATGAAAAATTTCGCGCGCAACTAGTCGTCTTTTACGACTGTGAAATATTTTTCATTTGTACATATAATTACTGGCTTTACACATTTAAGCATTTGGACTTCAGGTCCTTGAACAATAATCCCTACATTAGGGTTTCATACTTGGCCAAAGAATTATGATTTCATCAATCTTATTTCATAAGAGGGTATGCAGTCGACTTATTTATCGATTCCATCTCAATATAACGTGGAGAGATCTCTTTATATGTTCTATCATCAGGTACCTGAATATCTCATCATTTGACTATGTCCCTTTTACTTACTTTGAGTATTTAGCCTCAAAGGAATCATTTCAATCATTCAAGAGATATTTATTTTTGGAATCGATAGTCATTATGCTTCAGGCATAATTACGCTTCAGGCGTGTTTTCACCATAATGTTCTCAAATATTATCAATCGGCTAAAATGCCATAACACATGTCATTCTTTTAGGGATGTAATTTCAATCATATATCTCAGTGCGCTTTGGTGGAGTGTATGCATATCGCACTTTTACAAATAATAAAGCTTCTTGAGCTATTCCCTGTTTGACATAGAATATTGTTGTATGATAAACAATTTCTGAATAAGTTATTCTCATAGAAAATAATTTGGAACTTTTGATAATCTAACCGTTTATTATAGAACTTCTGGTTCTATACGGTTTTATTTCATTTCTATGTATGAATATTTGATTCAATACAATATCGCTAAACTTCTGGTTCAATACAATGTATATTTCATTTATGAGCTTCTGGTTCATACTATATACATATTTCACTTGTACGTATGAACTTCTGGTTCAATAAGATATTTCACTTGTACATATGTATGAACTTCTGGTTCAATACAACATTTATTTCATCAGTATTCTATATAGTTCAAATCAGTATACCTTTATTACTTTTAGTATACCGAAAAATCAGGTACAATATCCAAGGAAATATCTCATAATCTCAATCTTGTCGCCAAATCTTCCCTTATATCGAAAAAGGTAATGGCATATTATCTCACCTTTTCAATAATTTATTCCATTATTTCTTGATGGAATCCATATCACTGACACGCGGAGCCGTCGCTCTTTTACGCGTTGAATAATGCATTTAAATAGATGATTTGGGAAGAAGGCTAGATCCATCAAAAATGGATATCATACTTTCAAATATTCGCAAATATTATTCCAATCTTCCAGTAAATGATTTGAGAAAAATTTATCGAATTAGGCTCGAAAGATTGAGGTTGCTGATGGATCATGGCATGCCAGAAGATGTTCGCTGGTTGATCGAAGCAAAAGTTCGATTAGCTGGTGAATTACCAGATTCATTTTCTAAGCACAAGCCTGGCTTACTTTTGCAAAGAAGCGAAGAGCAAAAAGATTAAATAGTTGCTACAAATGTGCTCGATGGACATGTGATTCCCGTTGTAAATCAATAGGATATTCATCCATAAATCGAGATGATAAGATAGACTTCATTAAGGGTGGACTGAGTAAGGAGTCATTGGATGATATCCGATTGACTCTTGAGACGCACCCTAGTGGATATGTGCAGCGTGAGCTACTATCTTTATGGGCTAAATTCATCAGCGATAAAGAGAGATATAGTCTCAAAAATATAATAGCAAAAGATCCTGTTTGCCATGCTGTTATAAACAATGATGCTTTGGCTATGCAGCATTAATACAAGGTAAATCATTTGATATATATGCACATATAAAATATTTTTTCTGTTTCCTTTCACGAGTTTTGATAAAGGCTGGTTAAAAATATTAAATCGCCGAAAGGTGAGTAGGATGATTTTGTCAAAAGTAAATATTCACTTTTTCGAAAAACGACCAGTAAATAGTGAAGTTTTTCGGTTTTAAATAGCCAAACATTTTTCATAGTTCATGCATCCCAAAATAACATTTTCCTTCTTTACTTTCAAAAATGGAAGGACCAAAATTTCGACAGATCAAAACTATCTGTGTATTTTGTGGATCAAAAGTGGGAAAAGGTTTTGGGTATCTAGAAGCAGCCGTGGATTTAGGAAAGAAATTGGGAGAGAAAGGTATCACTCTCGTGTATGGAGGAGGTAGCAGTGGATTGATGGGTTGTGTTTCACAATCCGCTCTAGTAGAGAAAGCAAGAGTGATAGGTGTTATACCTACTCCTTTAGCTGATATTGCAGGCAAAACACGAGGGCATGAAGTACAAACCTTATCTATCCATGAACGCATAACTTGCATGTTATATGGTTCTGATGCCTTCATAGCCCTGCCTGGAGGTTTTGGTACTTTAGAAGAAATCTTTAATATTACTTCATGGGCTCAACTAGATCTCCATACTAAGCCTATAGGGCTTTTAAATGTAAACAATTTCTTTGATGGTTTGCTAACATTTCTTGATTATGCTGTGGAACAGGGATTCATATCTCCATTTTCTAGGAGAATCCTTATTTCTGCTCCTACTATCGAGGAACTGCTGGATAAGTTGCAATCATATATTCCAATACAAGATCCAGCAGGAGTAAAGATAGATTGGTCGCAAGGAAGGGGAATCAAGCGAAAATGGAGTCCGGTTAATGTAAATTTATCTTTGTGAACTCTAGAATAGGTGGTGGTAGAGTACGGAGTATTCTCACTCTTGAGACACACCATAAATTTCTAGGATTTTATCAATGTATTAATCTTGTGTACCTCAAAGATTTAAAGTGGTAGAGTATGGAGTATTTCTTACTCTTGAAACACACTTTTTTCTTTATTTCCTCAAAAGGTCAGAGGTGGTAGGATACGGCTACTCCCGAAACACATCTCTAATTTTGAGGATCATAAATGTTTTCCCCTTTTGCATTTTGCATGTATGTCTCGTTTATGCTTCTTCAGGAGCAATAATAATATCATTTCAGTATGTTTAGATGATAATTTTTACTTCTTCTGGAGTAAATATGTACTTCTTCTGGAATATATAAGTGCTCGTGCAAGAACTTTTCCAGGCACTTATCATCTAACATTCATCTCATAATACTGATGAGATTATTTTCACATTAGCTATATCCGTGCTATCATGTGATATTATCTTATCATACATCAACATTCTCTTGTTGAATAATTTTCATCCACCCATTCAAATTCAGATATTGGTAACTTCTGGTACCATTGGATAAAACATTTTATTAATATTTATCAACCTTTTGGTAATGATAACTTCTGGTATCATTTGATAAAATATTTTCTAACTTTAGTATTGATAACTTCTGGTATCATTTAATGAAGTATCAAATAACAATAATATTGTATATATATATTAACAATAACGATACTGGGGTTATACCACCAAGTATATATGTTGACAACAACCCTCTAATATGTTAGAATTAACCAACAACTGAGGTGTTTATATGTATTCAATTGATATACCGACCATATAGGCGGTGTCAACGTGATGAAATAATTAAACCAGCCATATAGACGGTATCAACGAGATGAAACAATTAAACCGGCCATATAGGCGGAATCAACATAATGAAATAATTAAACCGGGTAAAGCCAACCATGTAGGTGGTAAAACCAACCATGTAGGTGGCAGCATAATATAATTCAATTGATCACATATTAATCGTTAATTTACGATTATTATACTTGTATGTATTATTAAGGGCAAAATCGTTCATATTTTAATATATTGCTCATATGAATAAATTGAAACCGTCAATAGGTTTAAAATTTAATTTAGAACAAACTTACTTTTGGTCCGAAGTTCAAAATCTCGTCAGGATTGCTCCAAAAACAGTTTTTAAGAAAACCGCCATGTTCGACCGCCGGAATATTTTAAAAACTGCACAAAACAGAAAAATAAGATCATAGAAAAATCCAATTCATCAAAACGGACAAACTGCCTTTCGTCATCGCCGGATCCGCCACGCGCCGCCGCCGCCGGCCGCCACGCGCCGGTGATCGGAAAAATTGACCCATCACCATAATATGTGCCTCGGCGTCCTGAACATGCCGGTGGTCTCCGATTTTCCAAAAGATCAACCGTTTGGCCGGAATCATCATTTTTCAGTCCGCCAGCATCTTCTTCTCCGGACAATAACTTCCGTTTTAACCGTTGGATTTGCGCCAAATTTCAGTCGAGTCTTCTCCTAGAAAAACCCGTTGATATGCCGCTGGCCGATCGTCGATCGGAGTTCAGAATCGTCCGGAATAAGCATTTCAATTTTCGGTCAGATATCTGTTTTTGCACAGTTTTTCAGATTTTCTTCTTCGGTCGATATCTTTTGTTTCAGCCGTTGGTTCTGCGCCAAATTTTAGGCGAGTCTTCTCCTTGACAAGCCCGTTCTGATGGCGGTGGCCGATCGTCGATCGGATATCTGGATCGGCCAGAATCATTCTTTTTCAGTTTGAGAGAAAAGGAAACATTGGTTATTAATAATCAGGTTTCTGATACAGAGGCTCATCATTTAGATGCAACTGTAGAGCATACTCCCGTTATTACTCAATTGGTTAGAGACTCGTGCTGATAACGTGTTATAAAATCATCGAAATCATAAGAACAACATAGAGAGAGAAATGGAGAGAGTTTAGAGGAGAGAATTTCTCTTCAAGAATTGGTGTAATAAATTGGTAAGTATAGGCTCCTATTTATAGGAGTGGACAATGGCACAATCGTAATATTGTAAAGTTTACAGGGATATAATGGTAATGTCATTCACATATATACATTATTTATAACATTGCGCATATAATTTAAGTGAAAGGGTGAAGCTAAGTTGTGTGAGTCCTTGGTATCATTGCCTCCTAATTTGTGGGTTTTTTTTTTTTTTTTTTTTTTTCAATCTAATAATCGAGAAAACATAATTCATGATTATTTTTATTTGGCTGGCATAAAATTATTTTTAAATGTGATTTTTTTCGATGACCAGTAATGATAATTACTTAATTGATTGTTGAGTTTGGACTAGTGTCTAGAAATGTGTAACTTGAGTTTTATCAACTTAGTCTAATTAATAATGTAATCATCTACATGAGGTTTAGTTGAAACTCTTAAAAATAATTATTTAATCCTTTTGTGATGGCGTACAGGACCAGGCCCTCGCATTTATGGACCGTTGGGATCGCCAAACGTGAGGTGTTGGGATTCGCGACTTTAAATGGCCATAACTTTGTCATACGGTGTCCGTTTTGGCCCATAAGTACTTTCCGGAATCGTCTCGACGAGCCCTACAAGACTCTGGCTATGCCGGATGGATTTTAGCCGTTTGAAGTCGTTTACTAAGTGAAAAACTGCATTTTGTCCTTTTTTTATCACTATTTTGTTCGTTTTAATTACTTGTTTTCGGCGAGTCCAGCCCATTGTAGGATAAAACCCGTTAGGTTTTCTCTATTTAAACGTTTCCTTCATTGTTCTAGGTTTCTTGGTTGAATTCAAATAAAAGTTTGAGATTTTTATGAATTGCAATCCTTTTCTTGAGAAATTGGTGATTGTTTGAATCGTGAAAATTATCGTAGGCGAGCCTACATCACAAACTCATAATATTTTCAAAATAGGGTGTTGTTAAATACATTTATTTAAAACATACAAAAATAGTTTTTTTCGGTAACATAATATTTTGACTGCTCGGTGGAAAATTAAAAGTCACGTTGTATATATTGGAAATTATTAAATACGTTTTGAATATTTTAATAGTTCGTGTCTATAATTTTTTAGTTTTTTAAAATTCTATCATTATAGTGGTTTCACGTTGTACACCGATATATGCGGAATTTAACTATTTGATTTTGATCTTTTTCTTTTTCTTTTTCTTTTCCTTTTCGTTTTAATAAAATTCTGAGCGTATATCATAGAGATATCTATTTTTTCAGTTACTACAAATTCTATTTAAATGTAATTTTTCTTTTTCATTTTAAGTTTTAAATCAATTCAAATTACAATATTTAAAAAATTCCGGGAACGATAAACATAAGAACCGTAAAAAAAATTTTAAAAAATTGAGGTATGTATTATGTACCTTTTTTGTAATTAATTGTCTTACTTCGTTTCTCATTTTTAATTAAATATTCATTTCATATGTTAACATATAAATTTAATATATGTGAATAATAAATGACCGTGCATCGCACAAGTGTAACACTAGTAATATATAAAAGTTTGGCACCTCCTAAAAACAATTCCTATCCATTATCCCGCCCATTTTCTATTTCTATAAATAGTAAGTTCTCATAAAATTAAACATCTTTATCTTTATTATCTATAAGTGGATTTGTGTAAATGCTAAATGGATGTATGACAAATATGAATGCAAAATTTGAATAAATGAGAACACATTTAATTTCTTATATATACATATATACATATATATGTACATCTACGTATATGTATATTGAATGAGTTCAATTATATTTTTAGTTATCACTATTAAAATTATTATTTATTTATTTATTTGTTTATTTGTTGTTCTTAATATTATAAATTTTATGTGTAGCCATCAATATAAAAATTGTGTTTTAATTATTAATGGTCAAATCATTTGTTATCTTTAATATTAAAAATTATATTTTTTGAAATATATATGTGGTTGAAAAAATCTGTTGTTTATAAAGAATTTATAGAAAAAGTTATTGAACGAAGACATATATTGAATAATTAATGCTTTGATTTCTTTAAGATTACAAGGTATACAATTTTCGGTATAATTTCCTAATCTCCAACTTTACTCGGTTATTGTACCATCATAATTTTGAGATTTTCAAATTATTATTTTTACTACTTATTTTAGTGAATAAAGTTTTATTTGTTAAATTCAAATATTTTGTTTACTTATTTTCTAATTATTGTGATTGATGTTTTTGAATGAAAATGAAAAGTATATATTAAATACTAGAGTCAAATGAAGAAGTTATAAGAAATATTATATTAATATATTTCACATGTATCAATATTTGGACACATAATATTACATTAAATATGATATACCATTAAAAAACCTACTAAGTTTGCATTTTTAATGTGAAGTTAATAATAATTCATAAAAATCATTGAAATCAATAGTCATTTATTATTTAAATATTTAAATTGACGTTTATTATTCAAAATTTCAATAATTTGAATCGGTTATGTTATTTTTTAAATTGCAATAATTATTGTAATAGAAAATTATTTTTTATACATTTATATATATGTTGATTATGTATAAGTATTGAAATTTTACGACTACTTATTGAAATCGATATTATGGATAATAACTTTCGTGTATCGCACAGGTGAAATACTAGCCAATGTTTTTAAACCCGGCCCGGTCATCGACCCGGCCGAGGGATTGGGTAAAGGGTTAGAGAGTCGATTCGGGGTCAATCCGGACTTGACCCGTTCATTAAAATAATAATAAAAATATTTAAAAAATAAATAAATCATAAATTTAAAAAAAAAAATAACTAAAACCCGAGTCAACCCAGTCTGGGTCGATCGGGTTTACCGAGTTTGACCAAAACGGGTTTTTGGGGTCACCCGACTCGGGTTTTAGACCGGGTCTACTCGACCGGGGCGGGTTTGACAACATTGATACTAGATATAATAAGGGAGAGTACTTCCCAAGTTTTAAACTTTTCCCGCCTAAATCGAATTTCCTAAAATGGAAGTATTTCAATAAACCAGAATACTTTTGATAATTATACTATTATTTTGAAATTAAGAAATATGCAATGTGGGTATAAAATCGAAGATCTCAACGATAACTTTAATAAGAACTCACGAGTGAAAGTCAACTATAAATATGTCTTCCCTAAAATCACATTAAAGATTAAATGTAAAAGTTTTTTGTATTATTCTGAAGTCGGAAAAAAATATAATATGGATGTCAAATCGAATATCTCAACTAGAAGTTTAATACAAGACTAGTATATACTCGTGCGATGTACGGATGACATTATCTTCATGTTTTTTTTTACGATGAAGAGTGTCGAACGAACATGATTCATGCATTAGTGAACACAAAGAAATAAAATTGGATATTGATAAAATAAAATTGGATATTGATAAACAATATTCAAATTTGGTTGGTTGAAAAAATCAAATTAAGTTTTGGAAAACTTCTTTAAAAACAACATTAGTAGTTGAACTTGATGGGTGATCATTGTTATCGAAAATTAGTATCTTCAACCCAGCACGATTGGTAGCCCAAGACGCTCCTACATATCGTTGTCCATGACTGAATAGTGGTATTTTCAAATAATCGTGGATTTGATTGAGTTAAAATCATTCTAGGAATAAAAACTTTATATTCAGCATTGCTTCCTAGTAAAGTTAACAAAGCAAGATTAATTAAAAACAACATAATTATGTTTGGCATTCTGTTCTGTAACGCCATCATTACAATTTATAAACTAATTTATAAACAACATAATTTTTCAAACCACTTTTTAATAATCCAAATTTCCTCTATCCTCTTTTCAACCACATATCTTACTTAGAAAAAAAAAATTAAAACTGCTACAGTGTTACCGAACACTCCATAAATTGATTTATTTATAATGTTGAGGTAACAATTAATGGTATGAAATTGAAGAGATAAAATATGTTATTACTAAGTAGTTTGAAAAATTGTGTATATCTATAAATTGTTTTATAAATAATTAATTATTTGTACCAACCAGATGCTAAATTTAGGGGTAAGTTCAATTCAGCAAACTTTTTACCAACATATTTTTAAACAACATAGTACCCTAATCATATTTCAATAACACATTTTTTACTACAATTTTCAACCACATATTTGTCTTCGTAAAAATTTAAAAAAAGTTTTTAAACAGTTATTTATTATATTTGTTTGGTACCATTGTTTAGTTAATAAATTCGTTTATTTTTTGATCTGAAGTAGATTTGAGATTTGTTTTTTAATTATTAAATCGAGATTTATTATCTAGATAGAAACATAATATCCAAATTATATTTTAATCATACATATTTCACTACAATTTCTAATCACATATTTGTGTTCGTAAAAATTAAACAAATTGTTTCAAAACAATTACTTATTAAATATGTTTGGTACCATTGTGTAGTTTATAAATTTATTTTTTTACTTTTATTTTGAAGTAAAAAGTAATCACTAGTACATTAAGTGTCAAAGGCGTCGGTTGTAAAGTAGAAAAGACGTCGATTGTACAAGAGACGCCTTTAGTAACGACGCTAAAAGTGCATACTTAAGGCGTCGGTTGTAAATCGACGCCTTATCTCAACTAAAGGCGTCGGTTATTATTTAACAACCGATGCCTTTAGTTGAGATAAGGCGTCGGTTGTTAAATAACAATCGATGCCTTCAAAAAACTTAAGGCGTCGGTGTTTGAATAACAACCGACGCCTTTTAGTATTATTTTTTTTCATTTATTTATATTTTCCTTATATACCTATATAAACTATAACAATCATGTATACATCAAAAAATTATCTTCAACAAATATATATAATCGAGGAATGCAGAACAAAACTTAATAACTCAATAAACAGAATTTCGAATTAATTAATCTTGTATTCACAATATTGTTAAAAAATTTGTACATGTTAAACATAAAATGGGTCAAGTTTACATACACTCTTCGACGAAGTATTTGACCCATAAATTTCGAACCTCGTCAATTTCCTCTGTTGAGTAAAACTCTTGAAATGCCTAAAAATAATTAATAAGAATTAATAATTATTATGTTAATTACATATAAATCGTAATTAAACAATTATCTTCAATAACTTATACCTCGTGTAGAGAAGTAAGTTGAGAATAGGCTGTGACTATCTGGAACATGTTTCTCATAACATAATAGCCACACTCATCTCCTCCAGGTTGCTGAGGACACTGAAATTTGAATATTTAAAATTAAAACTATTATTAATAATTGAATGAAAGTGAATATATATTAAACAAATATGAGAATTTGTAGCAATTTATAAAATTCTAGTTTTCATACCGAGATCTTTTTCCAATTTACATTGGATGTTGCCCTCTTGCCTCCTAATGACCAAAAAGCTCGAAATGCCCTAAAGTTTCAATAAATATAAATAAGCTGTAAAAATATTAATAAAACATAAAACTCTTACGTAAATTTTTCCAGAGTCTCTCCTATAAATTGAACGTATCCAACCTGTATAGAGACCTATTTATTGAAAATTATCCTAACAACTATCATAATCACAACATAGACACATCAATTTCACCTCAAACTCTCTACGATTATTCCATGAAAGTAACCCAACTTATCTATATGAATGCACTAAACACAAAAGTTTGAACAATGCAATAATTACTTACACATTCAATGACGGCTTGATTTCTATGTTACGCCTACATGATTATGCTGAATCTATGAAGTACACAGTATTGGCTTCACAACATATTGCAAGCAACATCCAATGATTCCTACGTATTATAAACGTGTAAGTATTCTTTAAATAAATAAAGAAATACATAAATAATAATAATGGTCGAAATCGATTTCTCACATATCCTTTTAATATACCCATGTATCTCTCAAATGGATACATATACCTCAAGAACACCGGACCACAAATCTTAATTTCTCTCACCAAGTGAACAAGTAAGTGCACCATAATGTCTAAAAATGATGGAGGAAAATACATTTAAATTGACATAGAGTGATAACAATATCGGCCTGCAAATTGTCCAGTGCATCTGGATCAACAACTTTACTACAAATTGCATTAAAAAAGAAGTAGAGTTTTATAATGACATTTCTAACATGTTTTGGGAGTATGCCACGAACTGCAACTGGTAACAAGTGTTGCATTAAGACATGACAGTCATGAGACTTCATACCAATCAATTTCAAGTCCTTCATCGACACAAGACTTTTGATGTTCGATGAGTATCCAGATGGAACCTTAACAGAATTTAGGCACTCACAAAAACTTGTTTTCTCCTTTCTAGACAAAGTGTAACAGGCTGGGGGTAAATAGGTACGCTTTTCCAACTCTTGCGGTGCTAACTTATCCCGTATCCCCATTTCTATCATGTCTTTTCTGACTTTGATACCATCTTTTGTCTTTCCTTGAATGTTCAATAATACTTTCACATACATTTTTCTCCACATGCATTACATCAAGATAATGCCTTACTTGTAAGTGTTCCTAGTAGGGTAGATCCCAAAATATGGATCTCTTCTTCCAAAGACTCTTCTGAGGAGGTTTAAAAGGTTTGCCAAACATAACATCAATATTTTTAACTCATTCATAAACCTCATTTCCTGTTAATGGTAAGCGAGAAACTCGAGTCTCGACTTTTCCATTGAAGAGATTTTTCTTCTTTCGATAAGGGTTGTGAACATGGAGAAATATACGATGACTCATAAACACATTTTTCTTACAATTTTTCAACCAAAGATCAACCGTATCTTCTTCACAAACGGGACATGCTTTAGATCCTTTATTAGTATACCCCGACAAGTTACCATAAGCTGGAAAATTATTTATGGTGCAAAATATCATAGCACGTAACGTGAAATTCATTTGACTATGTGCATCAAATGCTAACACACCTTCATTCTACAACAGTTTTAAATCTTCAATTAGTGGCGCTAAGTAAACATCTATGTCATTTCCCGGTTGTTTAGGCTCTGATATTAGCAACGACAACATGATGTACTTGCACTTCATACATAACCAAGGAGGAAGATTGTAATTCACCAAGAGAACCGGCCAAGTGCTATGTCGACTACTCATATTACCGTGCGAGTACATCCCATCTGTACATAGTCCAAGCCTAAGATTCCTATCTTCTCCACCAAAATCGGGGAACATCCTATTAATGGTCCTCCATTGAGGAGAATCAGCTGGGTGTCTTAGCTTTCCATCTTCTTTCCTCCCATCGGCATGCCAACGCATGTTCTTCGCATCCTTTGCATTGGCAAATAAGCGTTTAAATCTTGGTATTACAGGTAGGTACCATAACACCTTTGCTGGAGAGCCTTTCTTATCCTCCCAATTAACATTGCCTTCCTTTCGCTTATACCTCGATGCTCCACACTTTGGACATAGGTTCAAGTCCTTATACTCTTTCCGATACAATACACAATCATTTGGACATGCATGTATCCTCTCGATCTCCATACTCATCGGGCAAAACATTTTCTTTGTCTCGTAAATTGAACTAGGAAGTTCGTTATCCTCCGGAAGCATATCTCGTAAAAGTTCCAATAAATTCATGAAACTCCTATCACTTCACCTATTCTTCGCTTTCAAGTTATACAACTTAAACACAGCAGACAATTTTGTGAATTTCTTACAACTAGAAAATAAAGGTTGTTCACAATCATTAAACAAACTATCGAAAATATGATCAGACTTTTCAATGAAATCCTCTTGTATGTCACACATCATTTCATCTATCCGATCACTACCCACATCATTCTGATCATTGTCCACATTATTCTCCTCTTAATCACCCTTATCATCACCGGTACTCGTCCTAGGAAGTATACTTTCACCGTGTCATATCCACCGTGCATAACCTTCCTTAAACCCACGACGAATCAAATGACTCTTGACTTGCTCAGAGCTACGGAACTTTCTCAGATTCTTACAATCACAACAAAGACACAAAAACATTTCTTCACCTTCTTTTATTTTGTTTTCCTCTGCACATTTCATAAACTCTTCAACTCCTTTCACATATTTATGTGTATTACGTCTCCCATACATCCAACTCCGATCCATATCTAATAACACATATATCAAGATATTCACCATGTGTTAAAACGAATGAAATCACCTTAACTTATTATTTATAAATCTTACGAAAATTTTGACAGAATCTCCCCTATAAATTGGACTTAACCAACCTGTAGGGGGAATCAAAATGCCACAATGAAACTAAAATATTTAACTTCAACATATTCAAAACCCAAACAAAACTTCAGTCAAACTTCAACATTATCATCCAGTCTAAAATATTCATTCTCAGCATATTAAAAACTCAAACATTTTTATCCCCTTAATTAATCACTATATATGCTCATATCTTCAAATTAACACAACATAATAATCTCAACTCACCAAATCATCCAACAAGTACAAGACATCTCAAATAATTCACTTATAAATACCTCACAATCATTACTTATCCGTAACTAATTCAAAACACATATATCAAGATATTAACCATGTGTTAATACGAATGAAACCACCTTAACTTATTATTTACATTTTTATTTATAGAATCTTACGAAAATTTTGACAGAATCTCCCCTATAAGTTGGACTTAACCAACCTGTAGGGGGAATCAAAATGTCACAATAAAACTAAAATATTTAATTTCAACATATTCACAACATTTCTTCAGTGTTCTTTACAGCTTAGCTCCATAAAATAACATTAGACAGGACAAAAATTGGAGAAATGAGGGTGGGGGGACTAGGTTTTGGTTATTCACCTAAAGAATTTTAAAGGCTTTCTTACTTTCATTCTTTTTGGTTCTTCCAAATACTTATTATGGAAGCATATCTCTCCACGTCTATAAATCTTCTCCAAGATCAAATACAACCTATTATTTACAACTTTTCAAATCTCAGTCATAGATTCAGTTCAAAGGTCAAAGAGCACAATTTCAAGAATGTTAAACACATTTTCCGAACTATTCTACTATTTTTGGGGGTACAGGGAAACATTTGCAATGAATCTACACACAGTAAAATGCAATGTGCACTTCAACCTCTATAGCAAAAATTATAATTTTCATATCACACATACTTAAAAAATTAACTAAAATAAATTCCCAACATCAAAAATCAATAATGTTCAGACTACTTTAGACTACTTTATATTGCCAAAATGACATTGTTTGGACAATGACAATTAAGAAATAACAATGCTAACTAAGAAATAAAAATAATAATAATAAATAAACTGAGAATAGGAAGGGAAAATATTCAAATACAGACATGGTGGACAAGTGCAAAAACCAAAATTTTTTCTTAAAGTAAAAAACTAAAATAATATTAAGTATTTATACCATCAAAATTTACCTGTGCAAGAAGATGCAAAAGTTGCTTAAGAAAACAAAATTAATTAGTTAAGAAATCAAAGCTTCTTAAAGTGTGTCTTACCGGCCGGTGGTTATAAGTGGTTGTGACCCAACCCAGGTGGTAGCGGCGTGTCCCAGGCATTGGTGGCGTGACCAAGGTGGTGACGGTATGTACGGCTGCCAACGATAGAGGTGAGGGCGCGGCTGAGATCTAGACGAGGCGAGTCTCCAAAATTGTGATGAGAGGTAGTGTAAATAATATAATTAGGGCTTGAATGGAGATGAGTGGAAATGGAGGAGGCGCGAAAATATATTTTAAGTATAGGCGTCGGTTCTTTATAAGCTATTAATAAAAGGCGGCGGTTCTTCATAAGAACCGACGCCTATACTCGTTTTATAGGCATCGGTTCTTAGGTAAGAATCGACGCCCTTAAGTTGTGCTTCTATTGGCGTCGGTTGTTTCCTAACAACCAACGCCTTTAATTACTTTTTATTTACGACTTTGCCACCGCATTTTTTACAGGCATCGTTTTCTTTGAAAAAAGACGCTAATTTGTTTTTTTTTTATGTTTTTGTATTAGTGAATAGTTGAAAATTGAAGAGATAAAAATATGTGTGATTAAAAAGCGATTTTAAAAAATTGTACACAAAGCACTTTATTTTAATTAGGATTAGGAAACAACATGACCGAGGCAAACACGGTATAGAGTTTATGCCTGTGTTTAGTAAATGTACTTTTCGTGGTTTATAAACCATAATTTCCCAAATCACTTTTTAACCACACACTTTTTTCTCTCCAATTTTTAACCACTACTTTTTACCTCAAAATCATAAATAAACCAGTTTATAAACCAAACAGTGTTACCAAACGGACCGACATCATTGTTTTTTTGCCCTAAAAAGTCAAACAACCATTCACAATTATTGAAAGAAGCTTGACAACAAACCCTAAAATACTCTCCTTCGCCGCCTACGAAAATCGCCAGGTAGATGAAGATCATCATCTTCTCTTAACTTTACCATTAAATGACTTTGTTTAGCTTTAAACTCTCACAACCCTAGGTTTTATGACCACGACCCTAGCGCTGTTCTTTGATTAAGAATTAGATCTACACATTCCAAGTGAAGATCTCCGCTTTTATTCACCAATCGAAGGTATAGCTTCATCATCCTAGGGTTTGGCGGTGGTTTCACGTTAAATCAAGTTAAAAAATTCCTTTTTTTTTTTTTGTTATTTAATTGTCTGGCTTGTATTTTAATCGATTGTTTATTTGCTTGCGTTTGAGGCGACACCCCAGTTATTATCGGAGTCGAGATCTTCCTGGAGGTGGGCGGCTGCTTTCGTAAAGTTCCCGGTTGAGGTATTTGAGACAATAATACCAGAAAATGATTCATACTTCTTATTCTCTGCATTTGATTTATGTGTATCACTAGTTGATATTTTTTTAAATCTCTTTTTGTGATGTCAAACTCATGATTTAGCTATGTTTACTGATTTTCTTATGTAATGTTCACTACCCATGATTTTGCTATTTTAACTGATTTAATGTATACCTTATTTAAACTATCTTTTTGAACATTATTCATCCAATTGGTTATAATCCTAGTAATACATCCTCGTCAGCCCTTCATTCTGTGCTAATAATCTAACATATCTAAAATAATCACTTTTTTGGAACAATACTCTTTTTTAAAAAAAATAAAAATAAAAATAAAAAAATCTACCGTCATATTTATTCCTACATGAAATTGCTAGATCCCTAATAATATTGGGAATTTGGTTTTGATTGTTTGGATTTGTCTTCTTGAAGGGTTCTAGAACATATTCTTCTTGTAGTCATCTGTTCATTTTTTTTTTTTTCAATTGAGTTCATGTACTGAAAATTAAATTACATAGTGAAGAAGTCTCTTTTCAGTATATCTAATAAAAAGGACAAAAAAATGGTAGTGACGTGTATCAGATCTCACTGGTGAACATTATTATAATTTTGTTGTTTATTTCAATGTAAATTAATTAATTAAAATTTGAACTTTTTTAACATTACATTAGAACAAAGTAATCAATAATCTGATAATAGTTTTTCTTTATAGTTTGTTTCGAGAGTAACATTTATTTTACGCATTAAACTCTACAAAATCAGTTTGGTTTATTATTTCAAATTTAAATGTTTTAGATTTACAAAATAAGCAATCAATATCAATATATATTATAATGTGTTTTGTTTTGTATTTTAAATAAATTTTTTTTATATCGTGCACTGATTTAAATAAAATCAGATTTTTTAATAGTTCAATATTTTTATTTGTAATGAATCTTTATCAACACTATATTATTTTTGTCATTGAGTGATATTTGCTTGTACACTGGTTTGTCTGATGTTGTACAATATTCAGTTTCCTAAACTATAAGATGACCTGTTTTATATTTATTTAAGGTTAGATGTCAATATCTTGTCTTGTCTTGTGATAAATACTGAGTAGTTTAGGAAGGGATTAAATCCCAGATTTTCAAACACAGTTTATGTTTCTATTGTGCAGTCCAAAAGCCATACTTGTGCAGCCTTTTTGCCATTCTTGATATATGTGAGATAGTTTAAACACAAGATTTGTGGTCATGCAAGGCAGGTTCAAATACAGTTTATAGTTCTAATGTGCAGCCATAATTTTTTGGAGGTAAAAAATAGAATGTTGTGTGTTTTATATCATGTTTGCGAGAGTTTAAATCCAAGATTTAAAAACACATATTGTGTTCCTATTTTGCAGTCTCAAAATCATATTTGTGCAGCCTCATTGCCATATATCTTGGTAAAGAATCTGTGTTTCTATAAGTGCAGTCTTTATTCATGAATAAAAGATAAACATTTTCTACTATGCAGTAATGACTGTCTGTCTGTTACTATTAGTGTGAGTTTTAAATCCCAGATTCCCAGATTTTGAAACTCTGTCTATGTTCGTAATGTGAAGGTTTTTAGCCATACTTGATGTTTGTGAGATAGTTTAAACATAAGATTTTTTGGAGGTAAAAAACAGAATACTATGTGTTTTATATCATGTTTGTGAGAGTTCAAATCCAAGATTTTTACAAACACAGTTGTGTTCCTATTTTGCAGTAAAAAAGCCATACTTGTGTAGCCTTATTGCCATATATTAAGGTAAAGAACCTTTGTTTCTAAAGTGTAGTCTTTTTTCATGAATAAAAGCTAAACATTTACTACTATGCAGTCATGATTGTGTTTGTAACTGTTAGTGAGAGTTTTAAAATCCCTGATTTTGAAACTCTGGTACGTTTGTAATGTGCAGTTTTTTTGCCATACTTGATGTTTGTGAGATAGTTTAAACACCAGAATTTGTGGTCACGCAAGGCAGCTTCAAATGCAGTTTATATTTCTAATGTGCAATCATAATTTTTTGGAAGTTAAAAAAAAAGAAGAGGAATGTTGTTTGTTTCATATCATGTTTATCTGTGTTTAAAACTAAGATTTATAAATGCATTTTATGTTCCTATTTTGCATTCCTAAATCCATACATGTGCAGCCTCAATGCCATATATTGAGGTAAAGAATCTGTGTTTCTAAAGTGTAGTCTTTTTTCATGTGTTAAAACCATTTCCATGCTAACACAGGCATCTTTCCAATTGAAGTCAGGTACTTTCCAAAGGCGTGCTACCCAAACGTCTACCTTCCACTCCGTATTCGTCGTGTTAATCTCTTGGATGCAGCTTGCATTGGTTACCATAGTAACTGAACTGCTTCAACCACTCCTGCTTCACTGGAACTGATTTGTAATGGATAAAAGATTTTGCAGCTGTGTTTTTATCTTCACTTAATGTATAAAAAAATTCGGTGTTTTGTGTTTTGCTGTGTTTTTATCTTCTCTGAAAATGCATTTGATGTGTCCGGTATAAGGCATTAAATGCTTGATCAGAAAATTGCAGTGAAACAAGATTTTCAAGCTGTTTCAGGAATGTACGACTTCTTTCCAATACCAAAAAGTTGATATATTTGTTTCCTATTGTAGTGTGTATCTGTGTTTGTATAGATATATATCAATGCATCATATCAGCATTGAATGTGTCATTACTGCATCTTAACAACATTAAATTGGTCTTTCAAAAAGCAGGTTTTGACTTTATACCCTTTTGGGGAAAAATATCAAATTCAAAATCAATGAATCAGTTTTTTTTTAATGACAGCTTCTGTGAGATGCAAGTATTTCAAATTGCAATGGTTTGAATTTTTTTTTTACAATGCAGATCAATGCTCAGTATAAACAAAATGAGTTAAAAAAAATTAATATGCAGAAGTTTTGAGTGGGAGAACTGGGTGGGAAAACATGTCAGCTACTCCTCCTATTATATATTAAATAGATAAAAAAAAGTGAGAGTAAACTGAAAATATATTGTTCATAAAATTGTCTCAAAAATCAATTTCCCAAAATTTCTTTGTTCACCTTTCCTTCTTTAAAATCAATTACAATTTTTTTTTTTTAAATTCATAAAAAAAACACGTTGTCAAAATCACATAAATATTTTTTTTCTTTATTAAAATAGATAAGGAAAGAGAATAAAATAGAAACGTTTCATCAACCAATTTTTTCTTTCCTTTTTATTTTAATAAAATTCTGAACGTACATTACAGATATATCTATTTTTTCACTTATTACAAATTCTATTTAAATGTAATTTTATTTTCTCACTTTAAGCTTTAAGTCAACTAGTCGTCTACCCCTGCGATGCACAGAATATATAGTTTTTAAATCACAATTTTAAAAATATATTAATCAATCATATCAAATAAAAAATAAATTTTCAATACAAAATGTTATTGAATTTGAAACTTTAAAAAAGATAAAACTATTCAAAAAAAAAAAAAAAATGTTACATGTATACTAATTATACCGCGCCACTCAAAATTTGACACTCATTTAAATTTTTTACATAATTTTTTTTTTTTTTACTTTTATTTACATTTTTATCTGAAGTTTTGCCCACTTCATCACCTATTTCCCTTTTAATATGTTATAATTTTGTATTAACTATATTTTTTAATGTGTTGCTTACATATATTTTATTTGAAATCCAATATATTAATTAATATATTTTATTTATCACCTATTTCTCTTTTAATATGTTATAATTTTTTATTATCTTTATTTTTAATATGTTGCTTACATATATTTTATTCGAAATCCAATATATTAATTAATATATTTTATTTTTCCTTATTTTTTAAACATACTAATTTTTGTCAAAATGATGAAATGATTAAGTTCTCTACCAATATATTAATTAATATATTAATTATTTTTGTAATATGCTTACTGAAGAACCTACTCATTTATTGACATACTAGGATGTAAAACTTCAATAATTTTATTTATTTATTTTCAAAATATATTGATTCAAAATCTTCACCTCTAACTTAACAAATTTATATAGCATGGATTTTTTATTTTCAAATATATTAATCCAAAATTTTCATTTTCAATTTAACACATTTACATCGATTTGACATTTATTTATGTTCAAATATATTAATACAATTTTTTCATTTCATACATAACATATTTACATAGATATCACATTTATTTATGTTCAAATATATTAATCTAATTTTTTCATTTAAATGTAATACATTTATACATAGCATATTTATTACAAATTTTACTAAATATGTAATAAATAATAATTTTTCCTACAAAAATATTTTTTTTCAATTATTTATTTTTATTTATTTTTTAGAAGTGAGGAGAAAGAGTCATTAAATGCAATTTTCCCTCCAAAATGACTCTCTCCTCACTTCTACATATACATAAATATATATATAAAGATAAAGATTATTTATGTTCAATTATATTAATCTAATTTTTTTATTTTCAATGTAATACATTTATATATAGTATATTTATTACTAATCTTACTAAATATGTAATAAAAAATAATTGTTCATAAAAAAATATCTATCATTTCTTTATTTATTTTTTATAAGTGAGGAGAAAGAGTCATTAAATGCAATTTTCTCTCCAAAATGATTATCTCTCCTCACTTCTACTTTTATATATAAATATATAAAATATATAAATATATAATATATAATATAATATAAAGAAAAGATAAAGATAAAGACTAGTGTTACACCCATGCGATGCACGGTTATTAGTTTCTACATATATCAAATTTATATTTTAACATATGAAATTAATATTTAATTAAAAATGAGAAAGGAATGAAGACAATTAATTATATAGGTACATTACACATACCATAAGTTTATTTTATTTTTGATTTTTTTTACGGTTCGCATGTTTATCCTTTCAGAAATTTCTTTAAATATTGTAATTTGAATTGATTTAAAACTTAAAATGGAAAATAAAAATTACCTTTAAGTAGAATTTGTAATAAGTAGAAAAATAGATATATCCATGATATAATCTTTAGAATTTTATTAAAACGAAAAAGAAAAAGAAAAATAGATTGATGAACATTCTTATTTCATCCTCTTTCATTTTCTATTTTTAAATAAAAATATTTATGTGATATTGACAAAGTTTTATTTTTTTTATTTTTAAGAATTTTAAAAAAAAATTGTAATTGATTTTAAGATTGATGAACATTTTTATTTTTATTTTTTAAATAAAGTGTACTAAATATTGGCCATTTTTTTAACTAAGTTGGCACAATTGTAATAGTTAGGAAATTAAGTTAGGAAATTAAATAACTTACTAAAAAATACTTCAATGAGCATTTGCATAACTATTCAATTTTAATGGTTATTGATGTAATTAAATTTTTTTAAAATATAATTTCTAGATTATCACAAATAATTTATCACTATCCGAATAGTACTATTAGAATTGGTACTAACTATTTTATTACAATATTTAAATTTATTAAAAAAATATTTCATTTCATATTTATTTTAACGGTACAAATTAAATACATATGGTCATATATTTTAATGTATGAAGCAAATTAAGTAACATTAAATGTTAGGTTTGATTAAATTTTAATGAATGTATATCGCAAATACATTTAAATTTATACACTAAGATATCACCTATGCATCTCAATTCATAAAAGTTGCGCGATTGTTTAACCTACAAGACATAGTATTTTATCATTTACCCATATGGAATTGATTTTTCTGAACATTCATTCTCAATCATACATTTTTTAACAAATTATTTTTACAATTTTTCATACTACCTTTTGACTGTACATTTTAAAAAATCACTTTTTCACAAAAACAATTCTCAAAAAATCAAAGTCAAATAGTCAACAACCAAGTAAAGTTAAAAATCGCGAAATTATACGAAAAATCTTATACCTATAATCTTTAAAAATTTATTAAAATTAAGAATGATTAAAAAAATATTAATCATTCTATTGATATTATTAACTAAAAAGAAATCAAAACATTAATTATTCAATATTAGTCTTCATTCAATAACTTTTTCTAAAAATTATTATAAGTAGCGCATTTTTTTAACCACATATATATTTCAGAAAATATGATTTTTAATATTGAAGATAACAAATGATTTGACCATTAAATTAAAATACAATTTTTATATTGATGGTTGCACGTAGAATTTATTATAATATTAAGAACAACAAATAAATAAATAATAATAATTAAATGATATTTTAATGCTGATAACCAAAAATATAAATTGAACTCATTCATTATTAGTGTTAATAATAAAATAAAAATTAATTAAATATATATATATAATCAAGGCAATAAATGGGTTCAGATTTGTCCAGATTTTACATTCACAGTTGACACTAATTCACTTTGCATTCACATTATTTAATTTTATAGAAACTTACTATTTATGAAAACAAAATTTGACGGGAAACTATTTTGAGAAACTACCCAACTTTTATATATTATAAAGATAAAGATAAAGATTTAAATTACAATGTTTTATAAAATTTCCTGTAACGGTAAACATACAAAATGTAAACAAAATAAAATGATTAAGGTAAGTGTTATTGTACGTTTTGTAATTAATTATATTCCTTCATTTCTCATTCTTAATTAAATATTCATTTTATATGTTAATTTATGAAAATAAATTATATATATTTTTTTTAAATTCATAAAAAAAAAATTAAAAAAAATGTTGTTAGTATCACATAAATATTTTTTCTTTAAAAATGAAAAATGAAAGAGAATAAAATAGGAGCCTTCATCGATCTATTTTTTCCTTTTAATTTTCATTTTAATAAAATTTTGATCGTAAATTTCCTGGAACAGTAAACATATGAACCGTAAAAAAATTAACTTATGTATATTATATACTCTTTTTTTGTAATTAATTATCATCTTTCGTTTCTCAATTTTAATTAAATATTCATTTCATATGTTAACATATAAATTTAATATATGTGAGTAATAAATGACTGTGCGTTGTACTCGTGTAACACTAGGTTTATCTAACAAATATAAATAAACTAATTTATAAATGTTACAATGTTTTCGAAGAGTTAACTTATATTTAATAATTTTTAATAATTAAGAATAATTGGTGAAGATTTTTGTTATTACAATTCACAGAGAGCACAGCTATATATATATACAGACATACACAAGTTGGCCAACCCTACATTAGGGTTTTCTAATTAGTAAGTTCTTAATGGCCCTGCAATTAATATGGTATAGCAATACTTCTAGAATGGCGGAGAATATCACGTGGTATAGCCATAATTCTAGCAAATATGGTATAGCAATAATTCTAGAATGGAGAGTATAATAGACTATAATAGACTACAACAAATATGGTATAGCGAGAATTCTAGAATGGAGAGTATCACGTGGGGATTTCAAATCAAAGAGTATACATATGCTAAAAATAAAGAATTATAAATATTCACCTCAAAACTCTCGTCCCTATGCATCTTATTCGATTTACGAAAAACAGTTGCACGGCAAATTGAAGAGGAACCAACCGGGCTGCATCTCCAACTTCATTTTGCAGTTGTGAATAGTCAGCGTAATTTTTGCAGTTTTTTTATTCTGTTTTTGCCCTTTATTTTTTTGTACACCAAATTTGTTTCTTCGAAATACATTAATTGATCATTTGTGGGATAAATATACTAATTCCGAGAATTAGTAGCGTACAAGATTTAATTTTTTTCTGTTTGTAATGTGCAAATGTTTTTACGTTATATGTAACGTTTATGTACTATGGTTCATCTTGATTTATAAACCGGTTTATAAACTAAACAATTTTTCAAACTACTTTTTAACCACACATTTTTTCTCTCTCCAATTTTCAAACACTATTTTTTTACCTCAAAATCATAAATAAATCAGTTTATAAACCTACTAAACAAAGGCATAAATTTATAAAATTTAAGTGATAGTAAAATATATAATTAAATACTTTTCAAATTAACTTAATTGTTGAGAATTAAAAATAATAAGAGAATATAAAATTTATTGTTCATTTGGTGTAAGATTTAGGGTTCTCAGTTGGAGATTGCTTTGTTGGATAGTGCAAATTTACTCCAAAATGGAGTAAATGGGTAGGAGATGCTACTTTCCATTTTTTGTGGTCTCTGGTAAACAACAAATAAAAGTTCAAACACATACTCACGAAGGGAAATATAAATATAAGAAGGTTCCAATTGAGCCCCTGTTTGGTTCCTCAATCTATGCGACACAATTTACTTTGACTTACAATTTTTGATTTTTCAACTCAATTTAAATCATATATTCTCTCAAAAACTCAACTTTTTGCAAAAACTATGAAAATCAAAAAGGGATAAGAGAAGAAGCCATATCAATATAAATATGACGGGAGTTTTTTGCGTGTGAAAATCCAATCACAAGTAAAGAGATCAAATCATGGCCTTCAAAAAGTTCAACTCTCTATCATCATTTCTTCTCCTGGCTATAATTACCTTAGTTTTCGACCATTGTGTTGTAGCAACACGAATCCATTTCAGCCCCTTTTGCAAAGCCTCGCAAGACAGGGGCCTTTGCAAGATCATGATCAATGGAGCAACCAACTGGCATGATGCCGTTGAAAATGCCATTAGTGCAACACTATCTGTCACTAAGGAACTTCAATCAAAGATCAGCGCCATGATTACACCAGAAAGTTTCCATCTGTCAACAACAGCTAAAGAGTCCCTTCAAGAAACGTGTAACGAGTCTATCCAGACTGTGATTGATATGCTTAAAGAGGGACTGGTTGCTCTTGCATCTGGCGTCAGTGGCACGTTGCAAACCAAATTAAGCACCGCATTAGATACCGAGTGTGTTGATGGACTTTCAAATTTTGGTGCCACTTCCTCATTAGCCATTTTGGTCAAGGAACTTTCTACGAAGGTATCTATTTGCTTGGCAATATCGGCGCAAAATGTGAGTATATAAAATTGTACTTGTAGCTCGTCTTATATTTGCAATTTCTTACATGATAAAGGTCTTTAATTATAATTAATTAATCGAAAGTCCCCGTTCTCCTGAATTCTATTTTGGCAGAATGCGACCGGGTTGGATGATCTAAGTCCCAGAAATGGAAGTTTCAGTTTGAAGCCTCATCAAATTGTGCTGTTTGGGGACTCCATAACGGAGAGATCTTTTAGTCCAGGAGGTTGGGGTGCTGCTCTTACCAACACTTACACTCGGAAGGCTGATGTATTATTACGTGGTTACAGTGGATACAACACCAATATGGCTTTGCCCTTGTTGCATCGTCTTTTCCCAGTAGGATTTGAATCACCTTTTGTGGCTGCCACTATATTTTTCGGGGCTAACGATGCGGCTCTTTTGGGGAGAACCGGTGAAAACAAGCATGTGCCTATTGAAGTATATGCAAAAAATTTAAGAACCTTTGTTCAGCATTTCAAGAACTGCTCCCCTAGAATCCTAATTGTACTTATAACTCCACCACCTGTAGATGAACAAGGGCGCCTAGAATTTGAAAGGATGAACAACAGTACAATAGAGTTGCCTGACAGAACAAATGAAGGGACTCGAATTTATGCAAAGAAATGTGTTGAATTAGCTAAAGAACTCGGTCTTCCTTCAATAAATCTATGGTCCAAAATGCAGGAAACTGAGGGTTGGCAGAAAAAATTATTAATGGACGGCGTGCACCTTACACCAAAAGGAAATGCAATTGTCCACGAACAAGTTGTCAAAGTTTTCAATGAATCCGGGCTTACAGGCACACTGTCACTTGCGTCACTTGAGTCTTCATTGATGGTTCAAGAAAACGCTTGAATGTGAAGACAATAAAATGTAGTTGAAGAATCCCAAGTGACAAGTCTACATGGGGGTGGGGCAAGAAAAAATATTAGTTAGGATCATAGAATAACAACAACTATCTGAGAAAATAATTCTTGAGATTGTTGTGCTAAAAAAACAGAACGACCTGACAATGAGAATGAAAGTTATAGCTAATTTCTTTTTTCTTTGCAATTGCCCCTCTTATATATTTTGGCTTGCTTGGAAAAGCTTAACTTTTAATTTAAGTTGATCAAAATAACCTTTTATGAAAATGTCCTAGAGGACACATGTTTACTATTCACTTATTATCCAAATATATTTGGTAAGACCCACTTTTTATAAGAACTTCACCGAAAGATAAAAGAAGCACATGATTCGGCGCCCCTAATAAATTACTAATAGGGTCACATCATTTATTATGCCTCTAATTTGACCCCCCTAATAATTTCAACTTTAGAAGCGAGTGCATTGAAGTTCTTTGATCTAGCAAGTCAATATCTTCAAGAGTAAATTAAGATGAGCTCGAGAATACTAGCCCTTTGATAATTTGCAAGGAAACTCGAAGCTCAAACCGGATGGGGATGGCCAAAGTGGCAATCCCCATCTCATCCGCTTAGAAAGTTTTCGAGAGCCACGCAAGAATGGTGCTTGTTCACTAAAAATGTGTACTGCAAACGCACAATTCTCGTACAATTAATGAAGTAGAGTTTTTGAGTCTAGATTGTCAATCCCACGAGAAATGTATTCTTAATTTCACTCTAGTTAATTTAATCTTAACAAGTAAAATACACAATGAAAAGATTGATTTTTGTAAATTACTAATTAAAGAAACTAACTTTAAACTAAATTAAAATAAGGAAAATGAAAGATTAAATAATTGAGATTCATGATTTCACTTAACATTTGGCTAATTAATTTTTCAACATGCAAATTAACAAATTTCTCATTCACAATGTTAGACCCGATCTTCCAATTTTAGCTAATTACATTTCTTGAACAAAATTAACCCTACTTGATTTGTTTAACCTACTATATCTCTATGTTGATTAAAACCCGAAATTAACTTTACTTTGTATTTTCACCTCACTTCTTGCTTCAATGGTTGACTAGAAGAATGAAATAAAAACTAGCAACTAATAACTAAACAAAAACTAACTAAAACAAAGAAAGAAAAAGAAAAAAAAAATGAAAAAAAAGGGAGAATGAATCTAGGGTTAGAGATGTTTATTGGGGATTGGAGAAGTGAGAGTTTTATACTCCCAAAATTTAGACCTAAATGGTCCACAAAAACACACCCAAATGGAGCCAAACACGCCCTTAAGCCAAAAATAATAAAATTGGAAATTCAATTTCAAATTGGGCATGCGATCGCATGGGAAAATGACCAGCGATCGCATGGGCAAAGACTTTTAGGTTCTGCTTGGCTTTGGTTCACTTCGCCGATTGCATGGCTTATAAACCATGCCATAGCATGGTTCAAGCCATGCTACTCAGTTTGCTAAAATTGCAGTCAGGTCTTCCATCTTTTGATCTTCCTCAATCTAGTCTTTACATTTTGACTTTTATTAAAAATATGCCCTTGAAATATTTGCAAAGCAGGTCCTCCATCTTTTTGTGATGTTGCGATTTAATCCTCAAACTTTGATTTCTTTCAATTCGATCACTAGACATCAAATTTTCTCTTCTTTTGGCTCAATTCTCTTCAACCTTGTCCATTTTCTTTACAATTGAGGTTGTACCAAGATAAGCATGATTTATAAGTATAAATTTGATCATTTTGTCAATTAAAATGTCAATTTAAGACCAAAATAAGTGTAAAGTACACTTATCACACCACAAACTGAACTTTTGCTCGTCTAGAGCAAATTCATCTACTAGTGCAATTAAGTAACATGGAATATGGATCAACAATGTTAGATTATCAGATGTTCAACCGGTGTGTGTGTGTGTGTGACCACTTTTAATCATCAATTAGGTTTGAAACCATTTTATAGAGGAGAAATTTCAATTTGGTACTAACCAACCATTAGTTGTCAACTCTTTTCATTCTCACTTGTCACATTCATCCCAAAAAGTTATTTCATTCTTCCCTGAGATACAGTTCTAAAGGGTACTGTAATGCCTTGGTCAATCGAGTTTTGTTCCTTGGTCAAATATGTCAAGCTTCCAAAAAAAAAACTTGAGATTTGAAATCAACAAGTCAGGCGGTGGCTTACTCACATACTAATCCAATTCCTTTCTTCCCTTTCACACACATATACAAACGTAGAGAGAGAGAGAGAGAGAGAGAGAGAGGAAAAATAATTGTCGTTGGCAACGTGGTTTATACTATTAATCTTTCGTTAGCCGATTTTGAAAGGTTAGTAAAAAGTTATTTATTTATTTCGAAGTTTTGTCAAATTTATGATTGTTAGATTATTAGTTTAGATTCAATTTTATAAAAATGGGATTTGCTTAAAAATGAAAAGATTATATTAATATCGCCCTTTTTCAATTATTGAGCTAGTTACTATAGTTAGCTGCTGATTTAGATATTATATCAATTTTAGGCGGTAACGAATCTATTGGGACAGCTTATCAGTCGAATTAGTTGTCACGTACATAGACTGCGAGTGGAAAAATCTAAATTATTTTCAAATATTGATAAATTGTTTATACAATTACGTTAAACGTGATTATATGATTTAGTTGTCCAATTATGTGATTATTATGAAATGCTATTAGAATATGAGATTCGTGAAATTAGAAAGATTGTGAAATAATAATATGTTAGATGAAATGTGAGACATATATGTGATATCGAAATTGATCAAAAAAGTGCCCGTGATTATATATACTTATTCTAATTCACTGAGGCAGTCTTGGTCGTGTTCTATACTACAATGAGGGGTCTTGACCGAGTATGATATTTCCATGAGGCGATCTGACCGTGTATATATAGTTCACTGAGGCGGTCTTGGTCATGTTCTAGAATTAATTATCACAGGTCTTTGAGACTATCTTGAGAGGCAGTCTACACATATATGACCAGATTACAGATTTTATTCAGTTGGTACATTTTTGGTGGATTTTCAGTATATATTGATAAAATTTGAGGAGATTATCTCATCGATTTCATTTAACGAGTATATCATGATTATGAGATGATATTATCCATTATGAGTATGTCTCACTTTTTAACTGTGATTATATAACGTTATTATGTAACCAATGAAGTGATACAATAAATGAGAAAGTATAATTATTTTCGAAATTCTCCACTTACCGATCTATCAACTCATATATTTTCCCACAATTTTTTTATCAGGTAGTAGTTGAGCTATTGGGCAGTTTTTGGAGTTGAGCCTTGATTTTGGAGTCAGAACCACATTTAGCTAATATGACTCATTTCATAGAGCATCTAGTCATTATTTTTGGATGCATGTTCATTTTTGGATTGCACTCGTGCATCACATGTAGATAGTTATGGGGGTCAATGTGTATTTTTCGTCCATATGTACAGTTCATGTTGATTTCACAATGAAAGTTTGAGAGTTTGGCTTATCTCTATTGTGATGGGAATTATAATTCTATTGTTGTGATTTTGTACATTGATTACAGGTTGATTAGTCCAAATTGTAGGGGAGATAATGTCAAAATTTTCTTTAAAATGATCCACACATTCTTTTATTTCATTTACACTTGCTATATATGCAAACCAAAAGTCAGAACCTTTAAATAATTGTTTAGTAGTTGATACACCAGTAGGAGAATCACTTTTGGCTAATAGTGTATATCGAGATTGTAGGATTAAGGTGAATGATCACGAGTTCAAGGAAAACTTGATACCTCTTGGCATACATGATTTTGATATTATTTTGGGAATGGACTTTTTGTCTACAAATTGTGCTTCAGTTGATTGCTTTTGAAAAGAGGTTGTGTTTAGACAACCAAGACAGCCTAAAGTTATATTTAAAAAATAGTGCAGAATTTTACTGTCTTGTGTCATTTCTGCTGTTGACGCTAGAAGATTGCTCAACAAAGGTTGTTATGTATATTTGGCTCATGTTATCGATACAAATGTTAGTAAAATAAAGCTTGAAGACATTCCAGTGGTCCGAGAATTTCATGATGTATTTTCCAAAGAATTACCAGGTTTACTACTAAATAAGGGTACTGAATTTACTATTGATTTAATTCCTGGACTGCACCTATTCACGGGCACCATACAAAATGGCTCCAATAGAACTAAAAGAATTGAAAGTTCAATTTCAGGAATTAGTCGACAAAGATTTTATCAGACTTAGTGTATCTCCGTGGGGAGCACCAGTTTTATTTGTGAAAAAGAAAGATGGTACAATGTGATTATGTATTGATTATATGCAGTTGAACAAGGTGACAATCCGTAATAAACATCCTTTGTCATGTATTGATGATTTGTTTGATCAACTTCGGGGTGTTACAATATTTTCAAAGATTGATTTGCGTTTTGGATATCACCAACTAAAAATCAGGGATAGTGATGTACCGAAAACTGCTTTCAAAACAAGGTATGGTCATTACAAATTTCTTGTGACGCCATTTGGGTTGACCAATGCTCCAGTTGCATTTATGGATATGATGAACAGAGTGTTTCTTGTGATGTCATTTTGCAAACTTTGCGGGACAAGAAGATATATGCTAACTTTAGTAAATGTCAATTTTGGCTCGATAATGTGGTATTTTTGGGAAATGTCATATCAGCATCGGGAATTTATGTAGACCCACAGAAAACAGAAGCAGTTGTGAAACGGGAAAGACCTACCAGTGTGATAGAAATACGAAGTTTTCTTAGATTAACAGGTTATTACCGTCGTTTTGTGGATGGATTTTCTAAACTTGCTCTTCCTTTGACCAGTTTGACTATAAAGAATGTTAAATTTGTATGGACTGAAGAATGTAAAAAGAGTTTTCTAGAATTAAAGAATCGACTAGTTTCAGCTCCAATTCTTACTCTTCCATCTCCAAGTAAAGAATTTGTAATATATATAGCTATTGATGTTTCACGTTAGGGCCTTAGTTGTGTGTTGATGCAAAATGGTAAGGTTATAGCCTATGCTTCTAGACAGTTGAAGAAACATGAAATGAATTATCCTACACATGACTCAGAGCTTCCTTCAATTTTTTTAGCATTGAATATTTGGAGACATTACTTGTATGGCGAGAGATGTCAGATATTTACAAATCATAAGAGCTTGAAATACATTTTCGATCAAAAGGAATTTAACTTTAGACAAAGAAGATGGTTAGAGTTGATAAATGATTATGACTACAAGATTGATTATCATATGGGGAAAGCTAATGTAGTTACTGATGCTCTTAGTAGGAAGACATCTAGTTCTACAACATAGACAATTACAATTTGTTCTTCTTTGTTCGGTTAGTTTAGAAATTCACATGTTCAGTTGTCAGTGACCAGGTTGGGAGCATTGTTTATTAATTTTCAAGTAATACCTACTTTGATTGACATGGTTAAAGAAGCACAAAATCAAGATCCAGTACTGAGTAAATAGAAAGAAGAAGAAGTTAGTAATGGTAAGCATACAGATTATACCATTCGAGGTGATGGAAATTTGGTTATTCGAAGAAGATTATGTGTTCCTGATGATTCGAAGTTGAAAAGAGAGATACTAGAAGAAGCACATAGTTAAGCTTAAGCAATGCATCCTGGTAGTACTCAAATGTATCGCGTACTAAAAGAAAATTACTGGTGGCATGGAATGAAGAGAGAAATAGCTGAATTTGTATCCAGATGTCTTATTTGCCAACAGGTAGAGCCAGATCGTCAGAAAATAGCTGGGTTATTATAGACATTGCCTACTTCTGAATGGAAATGGGAACATATCACTATGGATTTCTTATTTGGACTCCTTCGTACACAGTGGTCATGATGGTGTTTGGATAATTGTTGACAGATTAACGAAGACTGCTAGATTTTTGCCTATTAAAGTTACTATTCACGAGACAAATTGGAGAAAATATATGTTGATGAGGTAGTCAACTTATATGGAGCACCAGTATCCATTGTTTCGGATAGAGATTCTCATTTTGCTTCTAAAATTTGGTCAAGTTTGCAGAAAACTATAGGTACTAAATTGCATTTCAGTACAGCTTTTCATCTCCAAAAAGATGGTCAATCAGAAAGAACTATACAGACTTTGGAAGACATGATGCGATCTTGAGTACTACAATTTAAAGGGAATTGGGATACTCATTTACCTTTAATGGAGTTTGCTTATAATAATAGTTATCATTCGAGAATAGAAATGGATCCCTTTTGAAGCTCTGTATATTAGAAGATGCAGAACTCCATTTTGTTGGGATGAAGTCAGTGAGAGAGAATTGTTGGGTCCAGAATTTATTCAGATTAGTGCCAAGAAAGTAAAGATAATCTAAGAAAAGCAAAAGACAGCTCAAGACAGGCAGAAGAACTATGGCGACAAACGTAGAAGAAATCTTGATTTTGAAGTTGAAATTAGAATTTTCTTGCAATTATCGCACCGAAAGGGTGTTATCAGATTTGGTAGACGAAGAAAACTCAGTCCTTGATATATTGGCTATTATGAGATTGTTGAGCGTATTGGTCTAGTTGCTTATTGATTAGTTTTGCTCATAGAGTTGTCACGGATTCACGAGTTGTTTCACGTTTCCATGCTTCGTAAGTGTCCGGATCCATCTCATATTTTGGAATCACAACCAGTGGGATTGAAAGAGAATCTTACTTATGAAGAAGAACCAGTTTAGATATTGGATACAAAGGAACAAGTGTTACATAGTAAGACCATTCCATTGGTTAAAGTTTTATGGAGAAATCATGCAATAGAAGAGGCAACCTAGGAAAGTGAAGATCTGATGCGTTCTTAGTATTCTCAGCTCTTTAGTTCTAAGACGATTGAATTTCGAGGACGAAATTCTTTGAAGGGGGTGAGTTTTGTAATGCCTTGGTCAACCGAATTTTGTTCCTTGATCAAATATGTCAAGCTTAAAAAAATTTTAAGATTTGAAATCAACAAATCAGGTGGTGGCTTACTCACATACAAATCCAATTCCTTTCTTCCCATTTCACACACATATACATACGTATAGAGAGAGAAAACACAACAGAGAGAAGATAGTGAGACCGAGAGAGAAAAAAGAGAGAGAGAAAGGAAAAAATAAAAGTCATTGACAACGTGGTTTATACTACTAAGCTTTTGTTAGTCGATTTTAAAGGTTAGAAAAAGTTATTTATTTTGAATTTTTGTCAAATTTAGGGTTGTAAGATTATTAGTTTTGATTTAATTTTATAAAAAGGGGATTTGCTTAAAAATGAAAAGATTATATCGCCTTTTTCAGTTATTGAGCTAGTTGATATTGTTAGCTATTGATTTAGATATTATATCAATTTTAGGAGGTAACAAATCTATTGGGACAACTTATCTGCTGAATTAGTTGTCACGTACATAGACTATGAGTGGAAAATCTAAATTAGTTTCAAATATTAATAAATTTTTTATACAATTACGTTAAACTTGATAATATGATTTAATTGTCCGATTATGTGATTATTATGAAATGATATGAGATTTGTAAATTTAGAAAGACTGTGAAATAATAACGAATCTACTGTGACAGCTTATCAGCCGAATTAGTTGTCACGTACATAGACTGCGAGTGGAAAATTTTAAATTATTTTCAAATATTGATAAATTATTTACACAATTACGTTAAACGTGATTATGTGATTTAATTATCCAGTTACGTGATTATTATGAAATGCTATAAGAATATGAGATTTGTGAAATTAGAAAGACTGTGAAATAATAATATGTTACATGAAATGTGAGACATATATGTGATATCGAAATCGACCAGAAAATTACCCGTGATTATGAACTTATTCTAGTTCACTGAGACAGCCTTGGCCTTGTTTTATACTTCATTGAGGGTTCTTGACTGGGTATGATATTACCCTGAGGCAGTCTGACCATGTATGATATAGTTCAAGAGGCGGTTCTGGTAGTGTTTTAGAATTGATTATCAGAGGTATTTCAAACTAGCTTAAGAGGCAGTCTACACATATATTACTAGATTACAAATTTTAGTCAGTGGGTACATTTTTTGTTGATTTCCAATATATATTGACGAGATATGAGGAGATTGGAGTCGAAGCCACATTTAGCTAGTATTACTCATTTCATAGAGCATGTAGTCATTGTTTTGGGACGCATGTTTATTTTTGGATTGCACTTGTGCATCACATGTAGATAGTTACGAGGCTCATTGTGTATTTTGCGTCCATATGTACAGTTCATGTTGATTTCATAATGAAAGTTTGAGAGTTTGACTTATTTCTATTGTGATGGGAATTATGATTCTATTTTTGTGATTTTGTACATGGATTACAGGTTGGTTAGTCCAAATTATAGGGGAGATAATGTCAATTTTTTCTTAAAAATGAGTTAAGTAAAGTTGCATCTTTTAGTAGCATTGCTGGTGGGTCCTACTTTTAATTGGTATCCATCATCGGTGCACGTCACGTTTCGGGTCCATTAGTGTTACTCGGGGTGAGTCGTGTCAGGTACTCTCAAATCACTCATTTCTTTTTCCACTCTAGTATTGTTGGGTCTTACCCACAATCTCAACAATATAGATATGCAATGATTCTCTCAAAAATTGAGTACACCAATAATCAAGCAACCATTAAGAAATTCAAATTCACTATTAGTCTAAGCCCTTGTGTAAGTAGAAATGCATAATTTCTATCTACAAATGTGACAATTGCTCATGACTTCCCCACTCATTGAGCTTTCTAATTGACCCATGTAACAAACTTTAAGTCGATAAATCCCCCATGTTTTTAGGATCAAAGGGTATTGGGTTTTGAAATACCCCAACTGACTTAATAACTCGAGTAAAAAAAAGCTACGAATTGAGGTAGATTTATTAAGTAAATGCAACTCTCTCTCTCTCTTTTTTTTTTGTATATCCTACTCATTAAGCTTTCTAGTTGACCCATGTAGCGAGTTTTAGGCCAGTGAGTCCCAAGTTTAAAACTTAAGGCACAAAGTTTTAAGATACTCCAACGAGGCTTATGTAGCGACCAAGAATTTTTACGCGATTAATAATTATTTTAATAGAAAATCGTGTCGCTACTATTTCACCCATTTTTATTAAGTTAACGCCACGACGTATTCGTATAGCCAAGTCAAGAAATAATCGAGATCGTTCGATTTTAAATTAAATTCCGAATTTCTAAAAATATCTCCATTCTCTTGATTTAAAGTATATTAAGTCCAAGTACTTAATTCAATGTTATCCCAATATTTATTTATACAAAAATTATTTTTATTATTGAAATTAAGAAAATATATGCAAGCATGAGAGGTTCCATTATATATAATAATTATGAGAATCTTAATTTAATAAATATGGAAAAGTATATGAATGAATTATATACTCCATTATATGTAATCATGAAGAGCATAATATTTGTATAAATATGGAAAAGTATATGAATGAATTATATACTCCATTATATGTAATCATGAAGAGCATAATATTTGTATAAATATGGAAAAGTATATGAATGATTTATATACTCCATTATATGTAATCATGAAGAGCATAATATTTGTATAAATATGGAAAAGTATATGAATGATTGATAAGACTCCATTATATGTAATCATGAAGAGCATAATATTTATATAAATATGGAAAAGTATATGAATGATTTATATACTCCATTATAAATAATCATGAAGAGCATAATATTTGTATAAATATGGAAAAGTATATGAATGATTGATAAGACTCCATTATATGTAATCATGAAGAGCATAATATTTGTATAAATATGGAAAAGTATATGAATGATTTATATACTCCATTATATATAATCATGAAGAGCATATTATTTGTATAAATATGGAAAAGTATATGAATGGTGCTTTACTTTAAGAAAAGGATGTGTTAAAATTAATAGAATTGAATGATTATGTTTACAATATGCCAACTTTATACATCTATTTAAACCCATCTCTTTTACACACAACTCTACACATATACACTTATTTCCAATTTCTTGACAAAATCCACAAGTAAGAGAAATTCAAGGTGGTCAAGAAAGTTTTGGTCCATTTACTACTACACTTCATTTTAATCTTTTAAAAAGTAAGTATATCTTATGTTTTTATGAAAAGTAAGTATGTTTTTATGAAAGGTAAATACACCTTATGTTTTTATGAAAAGTAAGTATGTTTTTATGACAAGTAAGTATATCTTATGTTTTTATGAAAAGTAAGTATGTTTTTATGAAAGGTAAATACACCTTATGTTTTTGTGAAAAGTAAGTATGTTTTTATGACAAGTAAGTATATCTTATGTTTTTATGAAAAGTAAGTATGTTTTTATGAAAGGTAAATATACCTTATGTTTTTATGAAAAGTAAGTATGTTTTTATGAAAGGTATTACCTTATGTTTTTATGAAAAGTAAGTATGTTTTTATGAAAGGTAAATACACCTTATGTTTTTATGAAAAGTAAGTATGTTTTTATGACAAGTAAGTATATCTTATGTTTTTATGAAAAGTAAGTATGTTTTTATGAAAGGTAAATACACCTTATGTTTTTATGAAAAGTAAGTATGTTTTTATGACAAGTAAGTATATCTTATGTTTTTATGAAAAGTAAGTATGTTTTTATGAAAGGTAAATACACCTTATGTTTTTATGAAAAGTAAGTATGTTTTTATGACAAGTAAGTATATCTTATGTTTTTATGAAAAGTAAGTATGTTTTTATGAAAGGTAAATATACCTTATGTTTTTATGAAAAGTAAGTATGTTTTTATGAAAGGTATTACCTTATGTTTTTATGAAAAGTAAGTATGTTTTTATGAAAGGTAAATACACCTTATGTTTTTATGAAAAATAAGTATGTTTTTATGACAAGTAAGTATATCTTATGTTTTTATGAAAAGTAAGTATGTTTTTATGAAAGGTAAATACACCTTATGTTTTTATGAAAAGTAAGTATGTTTTTATGACAAGTAAGTATATCTTATGTTTTTATGAAAAGTAAGTATGTTTTTATGAAAGGTAAATACACCTTATGTTTTTATGAAAAGTAAGTATGTTTTTATGACAAGTAAGTATATCTTATGTTTTTATGAAAAGTAAGTATGTTTTTATGAAAGATAAATACACCTTATGTTTTTATGAAAAGTAAGTATGTTTTTATGACAAGTAAGTATATCTTATGTTTTTATGAAAATTAAGTATGTTGTTATGAAATGTAAATATACTTTATGTTTTTATGAAAAGTAAGTATGTTTTTATGAAAGGTAAATACACCTTATGTTTTTATGAAAAGTAAGTATGTTTTTATGACAAGTAAGTATACCTTATGTTTTTATGAAAAGTAAGTATGTTTTTATGACAAGTAAGTATACCTTATGTTTTTATGAAAAGTAAGTATGTTTTTATGACAAGTAAGTATATCTTATGTTTTTATGAAAATTAAGTATGTTGTTATGAAATGTAAATATACTTTATGTTTTTATGAAAAGTAAGTATGTTTTTATGAAAGGTAAATACACCTTATGTTTTTATGAAAAGTAAGTATGTTTTTATGACAAGTAAGTATACCTTATGTTTTTATGAAAAGTAAGTATGTTTTTATGACAAGTAAGTATACCTTATGTTTTTATGAAAAGTAAGTATGTTTTTATGACAAGTAAGTATATCTTATGTTTTTATGAAAATGTTTGGATCATTGCTATGAAATCAATCTCACAAGATTGTTATGGGTTCCATATGATATGTTTATGATTATGCTAAGGGGACCGGAGTTTAGTAGCGCTACACATAAGAATTCTTGCCATTTAAGTTCGGTAAAATTCTTGTGTCTCCCTATGTTTATGAATATTTCAATCCTATCCTATGTTATGATGAAAATGATCCATAAGCATTCAAAAGAAAATTTATGTTTGGTATACTTACTGGGATTTTATAAATCTCACTCCACGATATTTACCATTTTCAGATAATTGAAGGTTCGAGGCGGTCAACATGGAAGTGGCAAAAGTGGTTAAGATTGATGAGATAATTATGTTGAACTTTATGTAAGAAAATTATGTTCTATTTTTATTCACAAATAAAATTATGGGATTCTAATTATTCTTTTGAATAATTTTACATTACTATTTAAGTCTCGATAATATGATATGAGTCACTTTTTGTGGCACTCGAATGGTCGAGAATTCGGGTCGTCACAGTTGGTATCAGAGCAAAGAGTTTTAAAAACGATTCTGTAGATTTTTGAAATTTTATTTCTTTTAAAAAAAAAAAAAAAAAATCACTATTCACGTGAACAGTAAAACGACGTGCTATTCATGATGAACAGTGAACGAAATCACTATTCATTATAAAAAAAAAAAGTTGAATTTTCACATGTCAAGTATGGTTATGATTTTGAAAAGCATGATGAAATTTGATGTGCGAATTTCAAGGACAAAATTCATTTTAAGCAAGGGAGTTTGTAATGTCCTGAAAATTTTATGGAATATAATTAGTTAGTGATATGATGTTTATATTGATGTCTTTGATAAATTTCTAGAAGTTCGGGGACTAAAGGAAAAATAAGATTTGACGATAAATTTTATTTGGGTTAAGTTATTAATTATTGATGGGGAGATAATTACTATATCGATATTGGATTTGTTTTGAAGACTGTGATTAATTAGGAATTATGATTCAAGAAAATGTTGATTTGGATACAACCACATTAAATTATTGTTGATTAAAGGAAAATAAGATTATATGAAATATTTTAACTCATCACTCTACTATGTCACTCTCCACGTATTGACTCCTCGAACCAGGTATGTTATATGCTTTGCAAGTCATTTACGATTTTATTAAGACATGTTAAGTATGAAATCTTCATATGTTATGAATCTTTATGTGTTACACATAATATACATGTCAAGTATGATATAAATTGATAGAAGACTCAATTTTTTTATTCTTTTCAATGTAGAATCATGAGACAGAGAGGATATTTATATGAATTTTGGTGCATATTAAGCTTAGTAAGATTGACTCAATTAGAAATTAAGTTGGGTTGTAACTTTTGCCCAAAATATATGGAATAATATATTAAACAAACAAAATTGATAATGAATTCGTACAATAATTTATCCCTTTATCACTACCTTTGTGTAAAAACAAGGGAAAAACTGTGGATGGTTATTAGTACTTCCTCTTCAAGTTTCAATTTTCGGTTCAATAATTTATCCCTTTATCACTACCTTTGCTTAAAAGCAAGGAAAAACTGTGGATGATTATTGGTACCACTCTTCAAGTTTCAATTCTGAAAAAAAAAAAAAAAAAAAAAATTCAGAAAGAAAAGAAAGAAAGAGAACGGGTGTTGAGCATAATGGGAATAATATGACTTAAGAATGATTTTCAAAATAATTGTTGTCCTCGAGTTTAGAAATGATAAACCTTAAATGGACTTTGCATAATTGATTTTAGACATGGCATTAAGTATGAGAAGTCAACAGAAATGATTAGAAATATGTTCAGATTATCTATCATTTAGATTTAATGAGAAATAGCGAGCCAATTTTATGAAGTTTTATGAGATGTTAAGATTATAAGTGATATGATTTTAATGAGACTTTTATGAGAAGCATTATGAAGTTAGAGATTTAAAGATTTGGTTATTGGGAATTAAGTAATGGATATTATGTTGAGTAAGTGAATTATGCCTCTATATTGAAGAGAAATTTATTATGAACTTTGGCCTTGTGATTAAATTTTGGGAATATGATTTATGACTTATAAATATAAGTATGAGTAATCTTTTGAGCCAATTAAGGTATTGAAGGAAGTGATATTGTGATATTGACGACTATGATTTGAAATTTCTATGTTGAGGAATTATGAATTGATTTTCTGGAATATTTTTTTATGATATTGAAGTTTGATGAAATTGTGGTCAATTTTTAGATCGTTGTGATCAAATGTGGAATTATTTATTATTGTGAGTTATGAAGTATGCTTACGGTTTGAATAAGTCCAAATTTCAAAGGAAACTCTGCCTAGAATTTTATCGTTTGGAATTAAGAGCATGATATGATAAGCATCCACTAAAGGAATTAAGGTTAGACATGCAAGTTCATTTACATCACAAACGAGATTTAGTAGATGATAGCAGAGATTTTATTATTTTCTCATAAGGAGAACATACAAAGAGTCACACTGGAAAAGAAATACATGAAACACGCAAAAGCAAAAGAAAGCAACATGGGAAATTCCTCAAATTGAGAGATGTGTTTCCGGAGTAGCCGTATCCTACCACCTCTGACCTTTTGAGGAAATAAAGAAACCTTCAAAGAGGTGTGTTTCGAGAGTAAGAATACTCCGTAATCTACCACCTGGAACCTTTGAGGTACACACAAGATTTAAACATTAAGGAAATCCTAGGAAATTAGAGGGGTGTCTCGAGAGTAAGAATACTCCGTACTCTACCCCCACCTATTCTAAGATTCATAAAGTTAAGTTTACATTAACCGGACTCCATTTTCACTTGATTCCCCTTCCTTGCGACCAATCTATCTTAACCCCTGCTGGATCTTGTATTGAGATATATGACTGCAGCTTATCCAGTAGTTCATCAATAGTAGGAGCAGAAATAAGGAGCCTTCTGGAAAATGGAGAGATGAATCCCTGTTCCACAGCATAATCAAGAAAGGTTAACAAACCATCAAAGAAATTGTTAACATTCAGAAGCCCAATAGGCTTAGTATGGAGATCTAGTTGAGCCCACGAGGTAATGTTAAAGATTTCTTCTAAGGTACCAAAACCTCCGGGCAGGGCTATAAAGGCATCAGAACCATATAGCATACAAGTTATGCGTTCATGGATGGATAAGGTTTGAACTTCATGCCCTCGTGTTTTGCCTGCAACATCTACCAAAGGGACAGGTATGACACCGATTACTTTTGATTTCTCTGCAAGAGCAGATTGGGAAACACAACCCATTAGACCACTGCTACCACCCCCATACACAAGAGTGATACCTTTTTCCCCCAGTTTCTTTCCAAGATCTACGGCCGCTTCTAGATAACTGAAGCCTTTCCCCACTTTTGATCCACAAAATACACAAATAGTTTTGATCTGTCGAAGTTTTGGTGCTTCCATCTTTGATAGTATAGAAGAGAAAACTTACGAAGAAGATGTGATTTTGGGATGCCTGAACTATGAAATATGTTTGGCTATTTAAAGCCGAAAAAATTTACTGTTTTTGATTGATTATGAAAAAGTAAAGATTTACTTTTGACAAAATCGGCCAACTTTTGACTGTTTTACCAAAGATATCACCTTTCGGTGATTTATTTCCAGCTTTATCAAAACTCGAGAAAGGAAAATATATTTTATTTCCAAAACGCGTGAAAGAAAACAGCAAAATATTTTAAATGTGTATCAAGAGATTTACCTTATATCATTGTTGAACTGCCAGAAGCCTCATTTTGTAAAACAGACTGGCAAACAGGATCTTTTGCTATTATATTTTGGAGACTATAACGATTTTTGTCCTCGTTAAACTGAGCGTATAAGGAGAGAAGTTCACGTTGCACATAACCACTTGGGTGCGTCTCAAGAGTCAGTCGAATATCATCCAAAGACTCCTTACTCAGTCCACCCTTTATGAATTTGATTTTATCATCCCGATTAGTAGAAGAATATCCTACTGTTTTGCAACGAGTATCACAGTTCCAACGAGCACATTTGTAGCAACCATTCAGCCTTTTTGCTCTTCATTTCTTTGCGAAGGTGCTTTTGCCTAAACCAGGCATGTGCTTTGGAAATGTCATAGGTAATTCACCAGATAGTCGAACCTTTGCTTCGATCAACCAGCGAACATCTTCTGAAACACCATGAGCCATCAGCAACCTCAATCTTTCGAGTCTTATTCGATAAATTTTCCTCAGATCATTCATTGGAAGACTGGAATAATACTTGCGAATGTTTGTAAGAATGATATCCATGTTTTTGATGGATCTAACCTCTTCCCAGCATGAACTATTTAAAAGCATTAAGGAACGGAGGGAATCTGCGTGATATTGATTCCAGCAAGAAGCGCGGAATAGAATAATGGAAAAGAGGGAACAAGAGTTATGCGCCGTTTACTTTCTTGATAAAAGGAAGATTTGATGATGACAGGATTAATAAGTTTGTGCAAGTGAAAGGAATACCTTACGGGAAATGTTATGATATTTGAGTTAAGAATTTTAATTATTTGGGAGATATTTGTTTATTGAATTTTGCAGAAATTTTGGGTTACAAATATTGGAAAGATAAACTGATGATTATGTTGATATGTGAATAACATGTTTGGGTATATTACATAGAGAATATTCAGGTAATCGTTTTAATTATTTTGGGATATTTGGTGATAAGAAGAAATGACAAATTATTATGGTATGATATGTTAGTAAAGATTTATTGAAATTTTAGAGATATTAATACGAATATTTGAGGTTACATGATACGATGATAAGTGACAGGTTACATGAGTACTACAAGATATGATGAAATATCACATACGATTGGGAATTTTCATTTTGATTCAGAAGAATTTATGAGTAGACATATGTCTATTATTGATAGAAAAGTTCATGTCTTAAGAAAACAAATTGATGCATTTAGTCAAAGTCCAGTGGGTTAAATATGGTTGGGTTAAATATGGTAGCGATGATGCTACATAAGAAGAAGAAGAAGAGATTCTGATTAAGTGTTCAGAAATCATAAGATCAAGTAAGTTTAATTTCGAGGACGAAATTATTTTAAGGGGGTAAGTTTGTAGCGACCAAGAATTTTTACGCGATTAATAATTATTTTAATAGAAAATCGTGTCGCTACTATTTCACCCATTTTTATTAAGTTAACGCCACGACGTATTCGTATAGCCAAGTCAAGAAATAATCGAGATCGTTCGATTTTAAATTAAATTCCGAATTTCTAAAAATATCTCCATTCTCTTGATTTAAAGTATATTAAGTCCAAGTACTTAATTCAATGTTATCCCAATATTTATTTATACAAAAATTATTTTTATTATTGAAATTAAGAAAATATATGCAAGCATGAGAGGTTCCATTATATATAATAATTATGAGAATCTTAATTTAATAAATATGGAAAAGTATATGAATGAATTATATACTCCATTATATGTAATCATGAAGAGCATAATATTTGTATAAATATGGAAAAGTATATGAATGAATTATATACTCCATTATATGTAATCATGAAGAGCATAATATTTGTATAAATATGGAAAAGTATATGAATGATTTATATACTCCATTATATGTAATCATGAAGAGCATAATATTTGTATAAATATGGAAAAGTATATGAATGATTGATAAGACTCCATTATATGTAATCATGAAGAGCATAATATTTATATAAATATGGAAAAGTATATGAATGATTTATATACTCCATTATAAATAATCATGAAGAGCATAATATTTGTATAAATATGGAAAAGTATATGAATGATTGATAAGACTCCATTATATGTAATCATGAAGAGCATAATATTTGTATAAATATGGAAAAGTATATGAATGATTTATATACTCCATTATATATAATCATGAAGAGCATATTATTTGTATAAATATGGAAAAGTATATGAATGGTGCTTTACTTTAAGAAAAGGATGTGTTAAAATTAATAGAATTGAATGATTATGTTTACAATATGCCAACTTTATACATCTATTTAAACCCATCTCTTTTACACACAACTCTACACATATACACTTATTTCCAATTTCTTGACAAAATCCACAAGTAAGAGAAATTCAAGGTGGTCAAGAAAGTTTTGGTCCATTTACTACTACACTTCATTTTAATCTTTTAAAAAGTAAGTATATCTTATGTTTTTATGAAAAGTAAGTATGTTTTTATGAAAGGTAAATACACCTTATGTTTTTATGAAAAGTAAGTATGTTTTTATGACAAGTAAGTATATCTTATGTTTTTATGAAAAGTAAGTATGTTTTTATGAAAGGTAAATACACCTTATGTTTTTGTGAAAAGTAAGTATGTTTTTATGACAAGTAAGTATATCTTATGTTTTTATGAAAAGTAAGTATGTTTTTATGAAAGGTAAATATACCTTATGTTTTTATGAAAAGTAAGTATGTTTTTATGAAAGGTATTACCTTATGTTTTTATGAAAAGTAAGTATGTTTTTATGAAAGGTAAATACACCTTATGTTTTTATGAAAAGTAAGTATGTTTTTATGACAAGTAAGTATATCTTATGTTTTTATGAAAAGTAAGTATGTTTTTATGAAAGGTAAATACACCTTATGTTTTTATGAAAAGTAAGTATGTTTTTATGACAAGTAAGTATATCTTATGTTTTTATGAAAAGTAAGTATGTTTTTATGAAAGGTAAATACACCTTATGTTTTTATGAAAAGTAAGTATGTTTTTATGACAAGTAAGTATATCTTATGTTTTTATGAAAAGTAAGTATGTTTTTATGAAAGGTAAATACACCTTATGTTTTTATGAAAAGTAAGTATGTTTTTATGACAAGTAAGTATATCTTATGTTTTTATGAAAAGTAAGTATGTTTTTATGAAAGGTAAATATACCTTATGTTTTTATGAAAAGTAAGTATGTTTTTATGAAAGGTATTACCTTATGTTTTTATGAAAAGTAAGTATGTTTTTATGAAAGGTAAATACACCTTATGTTTTTATGAAAAATAAGTATGTTTTTATGACAAGTAAGTATATCTTATGTTTTTATGAAAAGTAAGTATGTTTTTATGAAAGGTAAATACACCTTATGTTTTTATGAAAAGTAAGTATGTTTTTATGACAAGTAAGTATATCTTATGTTTTTATGAAAAGTAAGTATGTTTTTATGAAAGGTAAATACACCTTATGTTTTTATGAAAAGTAAGTATGTTTTTATGACAAGTAAGTATATCTTATGTTTTTATGAAAAGTAAGTATGTTTTTATGAAAGATAAATACACCTTATGTTTTTATGAAAAGTAAGTATGTTTTTATGACAAGTAAGTATATCTTATGTTTTTATGAAAATTAAGTATGTTGTTATGAAATGTAAATATACTTTATGTTTTTATGAAAAGTAAGTATGTTTTTATGAAAGGTAAATACACCTTATGTTTTTATGAAAAGTAAGTATGTTTTTATGACAAGTAAGTATACCTTATGTTTTTATGAAAAGTAAGTATGTTTTTATGACAAGTAAGTATACCTTATGTTTTTATGAAAAGTAAGTATGTTTTTATGACAAGTAAGTATATCTTATGTTTTTATGAAAATTAAGTATGTTGTTATGAAATGTAAATATACTTTATGTTTTTATGAAAAGTAAGTATGTTTTTATGAAAGGTAAATACACCTTATGTTTTTATGAAAAGTAAGTATGTTTTTATGACAAGTAAGTATACCTTATGTTTTTATGAAAAGTAAGTATGTTTTTATGACAAGTAAGTATACCTTATGTTTTTATGAAAAGTAAGTATGTTTTTATGACAAGTAAGTATATCTTATGTTTTTATGAAAATGTTTGGATCATTGCTATGAAATCAATCTCACAAGATTGTTATGGGTTCCATATGATATGTTTATGATTATGCTAAGGGGACCGGAGTTTAGTAGCGCTACACATAAGAATTCTTGCCATTTAAGTTCGGTAAAATTCTTGTGTCTCCCTATGTTTATGAATATTTCAATCCTATCCTATGTTATGATGAAAATGATCCATAAGCATTCAAAAGAAAATTTATGTTTGGTATACTTACTGGGATTTTATAAATCTCACTCCACGATATTTACCATTTTCAGATAATTGAAGGTTCGAGGCGGTCAACATGGAAGTGGCAAAAGTGGTTAAGATTGATGAGATAATTATGTTGAACTTTATGTAAGAAAATTATGTTCTATTTTTATTCACAAATAAAATTATGGGATTCTAATTATTCTTTTGAATAATTTTACATTACTATTTAAGTCTCGATAATATGATATGAGTCACTTTTTGTGGCACTCGAATGGTCGAGAATTCGGGTCGTCACAGCTTAATCACTCGAGTCGAAAAGACTATGAGATAAGGTAATGTGAGAATTAAAATGTGCCTAGATTTCTAGCATATGGTTATTACCTAGCTTATACTTGATATCAAAGACACTCCACCCAAATTATATCAATCATGCATGGAATCAATATACATCTAGACCATCTCCTTTACCGGTTCGACTACCTCCAAACTTATCTTACAATAGGGTTAAGAGTTTTAGAGCATTAGAAAAGTAGGTTAGGTTGATAAAAAAATTTAAAATACAAGCTCACAACCTAATTTTTCTACTTCATAAATCTCCCCACACTTCAACAATCCCAAACTTCACCAACAATTAATCATGACTATTGTGCTCAATGTATCTACGATCTTACATGGATGAGCAATTTGTAGAAATTGACACAAGTAGCATATTGGTCATAAATCATGAACCAATAACAATTTTGAACATCAAGTCATCCTAAGCCGATAAGGCAATCTAACATGTCAATACACAATGAGAAATCACCCCCAAACTTGAAATGTACATTGTCCTCAATGTCTAAAACAAAATCAAAGTAAGAGGAAAGAAGTTACTAAACATCCCAAGAAGTGGTAGGGTACTCATAAGTGGTACTTGATATGAAAATCTCATAGCAAACACCAACAATCCACCTCCAAACTTGTGTTGAACCTTCCAATCGATTGAACACAAATTTCTCCAATGAAGCAATTTACCAAACACCTTGTGAGCATACTATGAAAACACAAGAAAAGAGTAGATATTAAGTGGTGAATGACCCAAAAATTTATATCACATTCAACATCTCAATTATAACTCATAAATATAATATAATTTTCCCATCTACATTAACATTAAATCACAATTAAGGACAGAATACAATATGCACCATGTGATGATTTAAAAAATGAGTGTTAAGAAAACATTTTACTTCAAAAGTTTGATATGAGCATATGACAGAATTAAATGAGAATGTATTTGAGCTATTTCACACTACCAAACTTAGGCAAAATAAATGTGGGGATGAAGACTTGGACCTAACCAACATATTTGCAAGAAGGTAAATAAAAGCACAAAAATAAAAATAAAGCAAGGATAGAGAATGAGTTTTCTCCCATTAAGTGCTTATTTAAAGTTATTAGCTTGACTATCTGCATAAGCACTTCATGACACTCTAAATATAGCTTTTGATGCCTTTCACATTTTGCTTCTATTGACTTTGCTCCACTCTTCATTGATTTTCCATACTTTCACTTTGCAACTTCCAATGTCATGGGACATGCTTATTCCATCCAATTCAAACTCAACTATGTAGACTTGTTCCTCCTCAAGTGGCTTAATCACAAACTCTATTATTGGACAATCAATGAAGTTGATAAAATGTGATTTAATCTCTTCCTCATTAATTGCCACATCTCCATGTGATTCTTGTGTGATTAAATTGTCATTCTCTTTAAGCTCATCTCCATTAGTTGATGTCTCCTCAAATTGAATGATCGATTTAAAATTTGAATACATGGGAAATGACAAGTTTTTCCTATTAATTCCTAAGAGTGGATTATACCCCTACCTTTGAAATCCTTCCCAATACATGGCATCTCTAATTAGCATGTCATTTTCATCCAACTTGGCAAGTTCATTATATCAGTTGATGTTGTAAAAATTCCTAACCTTGACGTGGCAAGATCTGTAATTGCTTGATCACTGAAAAATATGAATGGATTCTCCTTTGATGACCTGCAAAAAAGGCAAGGAGGGTTCTCCCCGTCGCCCCTCCGGTGTGAGAATTAGTTTTCTGGAGAGAGAAACATATAGCTGAAAAACTGTATTAATGATGAATTATTTGATCAAATGGTCTGTATTTGTAGGCTAGAAGTCTGTTACCTTCTCCTGATAGGAGAATGAATCATTATTGCATAAACTTACCTTTTAAGATAGAAATCCTTATAAGAGTTGAATTTTTCCCTTTTGAGGAACTTAACTTATAGGGGAATATATATATATATATGTGACTTTCGGGGCCCATGATATGGTCCAGTAACCCAAGTCCATAAAGCATGATGAGACCGGCCGAGGCCGATCTTGGAGGTTGTGCATAAGATAAGAGATTAAAAATTGCTTCCATGGCCCGACCTTGATTTAACGTCAAGCTCGGACACATAACCTGACCTACTGGATATTAATAGGAGATGTATGACCTTGATCAGACAAATTGACAGACCTTTGCTGAATGAACAGATCTTGAAATAGGCCGACCTTAGGTGAATGGACCGACCTTGGAATAGGCCTACCTGAGCTGAATGGACCGACCTTAAAAATAGGCCGGGCTTAGCTTAATGGACCGACCTTGAATAGGTCGACCTTGGACCCATGCTCTTATTTTCGATAAATTAGATCGGGACTTTTTAGACTGATCATCAGTTATTCCAAATAATGATTTTGTTGTCCCAGCAAATCAATATGGTCGATTCTCTTTTGGAAAAAAATCCTATTGCGACAAGTATCATCACTAGGATAAAGACAGTGAATTGACCTACTAGAAAGGACTTAGATCGTAGAACAAGTCCCCATGATGGTTTTTAATATGGATAGTTGGAATATAGTTTATTTTAGATTGAAATGAATTACTCTATTTTATATGGGGCAGATTTTGTAATATTAGAGTAGTGGGGAGTAATTTATATTTGAACTAAAATATGAAGGAGACAAGTAGTAAAAAAAAAAAGAGTTTTACAAAAGTGAGGTTTTGTTAAAGGGAAAAGTACACGGCTACGACACTACAACTATCACTTTTTAAAACTAACAAACTTAAGATTTTTTTTTTTTTTTTTCAAATTCAGGTTTTTAATAATAATAAAAAATACTATATTATATATAATATAAAAATAATTATCTCTTATATTTTAAATTAAAGTTAATATAATTTTAAATATAAAACACTTCAACCACCCACCCACCTACCTTGACGCACCCTGTCTATTTGTCTCGTCCCGCCTCACACAACCCCACCCCCACAAAATCAATTATTTATTGATTTTAATTTATTTATTTATTTTGTGTCAAATGATCAAGAAAACATAATTCTTGATTATTTCTTTTGGTTGGCATAAAGTTATTTTTGCATGTGGATTTTTTTAAGAGCGAGATGAAAATAATTACTTAATTAATTGATTGTTGAGTTGGACTAGTGTCTAAAAATGTGTAATTGAATTTTATCAACTTAAGCTAATAAATAATAGAAATCATCTAATTGAAATTTATTTCAAAATCTTCAAAATAATTATTTAATCTATTTGCCTAAGCAATACGAGCAGGCCGGACCAGCTTTGAGACTAGTGAGACAGCCGTCTTAGGGCCCAAGGACAATAGAGGCCCAATGGCCAATGATAAGTCAGATACTCAACAATGACCCAATTCCAAGAGGAATAATTAGACTCTACCCTATTTCCTTCAATCCTTCTTAGATAAATACATTATTTAGAAACTATTTAGAAAAATATATGATTCTATGAGAGAGTGTATTATTTGATTAACCTTATTAATTATGAAACCTATTATTTAGGGATGTGTTTACCATTTATTTAGGACATTAAATTAGGGGTGTAATTACATTTAAAATCAACTAATAATATGAAAATTACAATTATTAAATTAATTTAATAATATGATAAATCATTTTCTAGATCGGACGTGACATTACGAGCTATGTAATTTAATTAAAATCACATGCAATTTAACATGCTTCAAATTGGCGTTGCATGAAATTTAATTGATAAAATCATATACCGACTTCTGAATTACATCTAATGTAATGTTTTATAAATATTAAAGTAATTGCATGGAATGTAATATTACGAGCAATCTCAGTACTTGCACTATGTATTACATCCGTTGTAATATTACATTCAGTGATACCACATAACACTCTATGGATTCATGAGGCAAAATTACATGTACAATAGTCTTTCAATGAGTTTAATTTTATTTTATCTACTATTACAAGCCCTGTAATGTAATTAAAACACAGTCATTTTTTAATGTTAGATACACTGTAGTGACAACATGTATTATACTACAATACAATACAATACATTATACGACATGTAACATTAGTAGCAACAATGAAATATTACATATAAATGGCAAGGATTAATCAGTACACAAATATAGAAGGTGGTAGTCTACCAAGAATGGAAACGTGTGATTAAATTTCAAGATATTTGAAATTTCCTAATTTAATTAACTAAATAATTAGTAACAATTTTCCTTAATAAAAAGATTTTTGATAAATCTTGTCAATCAAACATTATATTCTCTCTTCAAAATTCGGTATTTTTCTAAAGTTATGACTAGAAATTCAGTAATATTACGAATATTTTGAAAATCGAGTATTTTTCAATTACAGTACATCTAGGTAGTTTCGTAATTTTCTCATTCCAATATATATCCCTCACTGCCCCCATTCATCGGTGATACCGACTATCTGCAGCCTGCCTTCGTCTGTGTCACATCACCTTCATCGTCTGGGATCACCATCAATTCTCAGGTACATTGATTTTACAAAATTCTCCATGTTTACTGTTTTAAATGATGATGCACATACTTGAAGGTACCAAATGCTACACTGAATTAAATAGATAAAATGATTTGAAAACAAATCATTTAAGTGAGGACTTCTATTTTATTTTATTTTTGTGAGGGGAGCTGGTGTGTGTTGGGGGGGGGGGGGGGGGAAGGTCTAGTAAATTTTAATTTTTCGCTCTGTTCGGTAGACCAAAATCAGAGATTTAAATTTTGTATTGGATTTATTTGTATTTTCTAGGTAACATGTGAGGTTAAAAATTGAAGAGAGAAAATGTGAATGGTTAAAAAGTGGTATGAAAAATTGTGTAAATTAAATTTATTATCTCTTTTGTCTTTTAGCTAATTAATTTAGCAAATTAAATTTTTCCGAACAGGGCCTTTATTGGCAAAATAACAGTTTCATGAAAGAGTAGCCCTTAATTAGAAAAAATAGTTTGCGTATCCATATGGTGTATTTTATATTCTTCACTAAGGATAATACATTGTATCACTTTAAATGAGTTGGATGGCTCTTTTTTATTTATTTTTTTGTGTATCTAATGATCAAGAAAACGTAATTCTTGATTATTTTATTCGGTTGGCATAAAGTTATTTTTGCATGTGAATATTTTCGAAGACCTTAATTAATTGATGAATGATTGTTGAGTTGGACTATTCTAAAAAATGTAACTTGAGTTTTATGAATTAAAGTTATTAAATAATGGAAATCATCTACATGAGGTTTAGTTCAAAATCTTTAAAATAATTATTTAAAAATATTTAAAAATTTTCATTTTTGTACCATTTTTTGGACGTAAACATAATGATAGCTTTTTTAGCCTTGTTGAACACTAACATGTCCAATTTGTAAAAAAGCTTTACACTAAATAATTTTTTTCCCCAATAATTATAATCCTTTTTTTTTAAGTTGGGGGAGGGGGGGGGGGGGTGGGTGGGTGGGGGGGGGGGACAAACGCCTAACAATCCAAAAATATGACAATCCAACTTAATTACTATGCGAACACCAAAACTAATCTAGCAGCAATCCAATCTGTATACTTTACATATTTTTAATATTTTATAATTGATATTTCAAAATCTAAATATAAGTGTTATGATTGGTGTGCCATAACTATGTTCAACTTTTATAAATAGCTATTAAGAATATGATTTTTATCCAAACTACATAGTTGTATAATCATAATGCAAAATTTGTAGACCACATATTGACGATGGCATAAAAAAAACACTTGTTCCTTAGTAAAAGAATTAAATGGATAATATAAAAACCTAAGATTAGAGCAACTCAAGTTTAGTAGTTATTTTATTTTCTTAGTTTCACCTGGCTACTTTGTAAGTATGTAAACTATTTATTTAGACATGATTAAAATCTTCTTTTCTTCGTGTTTATTTTTGCTGGAAAAAGACATAGGATAGTTGAGTACCTATAAATAACCTAGGGAGAGGATAGATACTATAATTTCCTCTGAAAACTATTCACTGATACTTTTTCATGTTTTAACCAAAATTATGTGATAGTTGTTCAATTTAAGAAATTGCAATAGGTAAACTCTAATTTTAGTTAGAAAACAGAGCACTGTAGTTAAACTGTATAAATATCCTGCATGGAGGTTTATGTTTTGTAATTTTTTCCCCTTATTTGTGTTTAACTTGTAGTTATTAATACTTAATTAGGATATAATAGGTTGCATATCCATACGGTGTATTTTATAATCTTCTCAAAGGATAATACATTGAAGTATTTGAAATGAGTTGGGTAGCTTATTAAGGTTTCTATTTGGGAGCTCATTAGTGCATACCAGTGATGATGTTTTACGAGTAAATAAAAAAAAAAAAAAAAATGAGATTTTTAATTTTTATATAATTTTCTTACATTAGTTTCTTACTAGAAATTGAAATCTGAGATTTGAGAATTCTTGTATCTCATATGTGAGGGCACGATGATTGTTCAATTATTTGATATATTTCAGTACCTATTGAATTGTAATTCTATTTAGAGTACTTTCACCAACATCAAAAGTTCCCAATTTTCAAGTAGCTATATATCATGCCTGTCTAGTGCATGGCTTGTAGATATAGGATATTCTAATTTTGTTAATTATTAAAGAAAAAGTCATGCCTTAACTCGAAATCCAATAAATTAGCTCTTATAGCTTCAATAATACCACAAGAATGGAGCACATTACTATGGACTTAACTAGAAGGGCAAAAAGAAGATGAAACAAGATTAAAATAATTTTTTTTATCGCCTGAAATTAATGCTGCAAATAAATTTTGACATTGATCACTACGTATTCCGTACCTCGATGATGGGTTGGGTGTGAGGTCCTCGAACAATATACCTCCCGGGTCCCCCGTTTGTGAATACTTGTTAAGACGACACTAAAAAGCTTAGTGATTAAATTAACATTTGGCTATAAGTTAATGAGCATTAATATTTTTAACCTTTTATCATAGTTGAAGTTAACAGATTTTGCATCTATCCAAATATGCAATGAAGAAATAAATTGATGTAGGCTCGCCTACAAAATTTCTCACAATTAACACAATCGCCAAATAACTCAGTACAGATTGCAATTCGATAAAAACTCAAAAACTTTTATTCAAAATCAACCAAAACCTAGAAATAATGATGGTAAGGTTTAAATACAAATCCCCAATGGGCTTTGTCAAACAAACGGCTGACTTGCGAAATAAATAAATAAAACTAACAAAAAACATATTATAATAATCATTATGACACCGTATGTGAATTCTAGAGCCGTTTGAAGTTGGACCACCAATAAATCACTTGTTTCGATCCCAATGCTCCAAAAATGCCAATGCTTGATCCTCTACTCCATCATAAATGAAGTTTTATTGCAAAAAACCACAATAACTAAAATTGTAAAACATATACTGATGATATTTTAACACTCAAATGGGGTGTGTCGATAGAATTTGTTTCTATCTTTTTTTTATCATTTTTTTTTCTAGTAATCAAGAAAACATATTTCTTGATTGTTTTAATCAGTTTACACAAATGATTTTCGCACAGGGAAAAAATATTTTTCCAAATATAAATGAAAATTATAATAGGTATGTATCATTAAAAGAACACAAAATAATAAAATACATTAAAAAATCTTTCAATATTTTTTTTTTTTTGTACAAATTCTTTGGACGTTAACATTATGATAATTTTTTAGCCTTGTGAAACATTAACATGTCCAATTTTTCAAAATAGTTTTACACATGGTGTACATTGGTTTTTATTTTATTCCAATCAGTATACATGGGGTAAATATTTTTAATTTTTTCCAATAGATATTTCAAATCTAAGTATAAGCACTACTAGAATATGTAGTTTTATCGACAAAAAATTTCAGACGACGATCACTGCCATCGAAAATTAACGACAGATGGGAAATCAATGACTGAAAACAAAATTTTCGAAGGAACATAATTTCCGTCAAAAATTCCTGACGTCCTCAAATCTCGGTTGAAAATCCCCCGACGACCACCAATGATCGCCAGAAAACTCCGAAAGCTTCCTGACGACCAATGGTATCCGTCAAAAATTTTTGACAGAAATTAGATGCCGTCGAAAATATTTTCAATGAAATTTTTTATGTATAATTATTAAACTTACTTTTTAGTGAAATTTTAAATTCAATTAGTATTTTTTAAACAGATATTTTTTATGTAACTAATATATATTAGCGAAAACAGAAAAAGACAAGAGAACTTCATTACTCCATTGGTTAGGTTACCACACACTCTTCGGTCAAGGGTTCGAATCCTTCCTTTACACAATGCATTGAATAAATTAAAGATAGTATGTGGGTCGACGGGTTAGTCTAAAAATTGGGTCGGGTCGGATAATAAAAAATAAAAAAATTAATTATATTCCGATGGAACGTTCGTCAGTAATTTTCGACGAAAAATTAAGGCCATCGAAAATTTTCGACTTTTTTTTTAATCCGTCAAAAAATATAGCCGACGGTTTTTGAAAAAAAAAAAATCCATAAAAAAAGGTCAATAGCGACGGATTTGGGGCTTCTGCTGACATAATTGACCTTCGAAAAATCCCTATTTTCTTGTAGTGTCATTAGCTGTTTAAATAAACAATTACAAAGGAAGATATATGTTGCTACAAATGAGAAAATAGCTTAGAAATCAATGCATGGCATCAAATTGTGTGAATCTAAAGGGTACTAGTGTTTGATGATGGGATGATGTTCTCATTAGTACTTGTCCATGTGTAGTCATTCTCTGAAATCAATATTGATTTTGATTCGAACCGTTAAACGGTGATTTAATTCTGTTTTGACTAAAAATTCCATAATACAAACTAATCAGAATTTACTATTTTTTTAAAATATTTTAATATATATATAAAGATCAATTCCACATCAAATCCCAATTAAGATAAAAATCAATCGACTGAAAAATTCATGTATTTCGCGCTTTAATTTACACTCAATTTAATTCAGTTGTTACTGAAAATTTATAGTTATTAGAAAAATAATTTTCATAGGATTATATATGTATATAGATATCCACTAGACTATGGAAAGTAGGGAAACAAGGTTCTACCAATCAACCTTTTCTTTTCTATACAATATATTATTGGTCTGTGTCTAGCAATGTGAAAAAATAAGAAATAAATAATGGCTATGGGCTATGCAATTTCATCTGATGCTTACAATGGTTGAAATTGGTGTGACTCCTCTTGTCATGTTCAAAAGATTTTCATGTATGTATAGACTTGGGGTGGACAAAAAAATCGGAACAGAGTAAATCGAATCGAAAAAATCGAAATATTTCGGTTCTTGAAAAAAAAAAATTCAAAACCGAAACCGAAACCAAAAAAAATCGAAACCGATCGTTTCTTAAAATCAAAACCAAAAACCGAAATCAAAACCGATAAAAATATTTTTATTTTTTATTTTTCATTGAATTATATATTAAAATATATTTATGTTCACGCTTTAATGTGCAGACAGTGGGTCAGAGGAGTATAAATTTACTCACAAATATTTTTCCATTTGAGAAATGTTGTTTAGATTGGTAGTATTTTAATTACAAATCTATGACTCGCAATATTATCCAAGTAGAACCACACTTTAATGTATAGACACTTAGACAATGTATTAAATGTTGTCTGTTTAATACACTATTATTATAGAATTTAGTAATTTACCTTTAAGTCATTTCTTACACTATTATAGTATTATTATTTTGTGGAATTTACTTTTAATGAGATTCAAATATTCTTGCTTCCTCGACTTGATTTCCTTTTCAAATGAGAATGATTTTAGAGTAGAAAAAAGATTTTAAATATCAAGATTCTGAGATTCACATTCGTGGTAATACATGAATTTGGACTTTAATTTTAATTGGAAGCTTTATTTGGTTGTATTTACCTTTAATTTTTGCAAACAATTAAATTCTTTTTGTATTTGCATCAAATTTAATTTTTTTAATTGGAACCGAACAAAAATCGAAAATAACCAAAAGCCGAACCGATACCGTTCTGTTCTTGTCTTTGAAGGAACCGAACCGAAAGTTTCGGTTCGGTTTCGATTCCTTTAATAACCGAACCAATAAACGCCCAACCCTAGTATAGACAAATTAAATCAATTGAACAGAGTCTTAAATGATAAAAAATGTAACTTAAAAAAAAAAAATTCCTTGAACGTTAATGGATAATAGCAGTAAATAACTAAATCTTGTTCTAAATTAAAAAAACAAACAAGAAAGATATCCATAAAGTAATAAAATAAAATACTGCATGAAACAAAATTTCTAAATCAAATTACACCGAATTTAATTTATTGAATTCCAAAAGAAATTAATACAAAAACAATTAAAATTTTAATTTCGAATAAAAAAACCCAATTTTTTCCATCTATTCACTGCAAACAGTGACGTTAATGTTCAATTTTTTTTTTCATTAAACATATGCACATTTATGAAACAGTAATGGCCCAAATTCTATAGAATTTGAACCGTTACAAAAGATTCATTTACGTAAAAATAAACATTTTCATTAAGAATCTCAAATGGTGACTTAATCTCGTTTCGACTGAAAATTTCAGAAAACAAACTAATTAAAATTTACTATCTTTTAAAATATTTTAATGTATATAAAGATTAATTTCATGTCAAAACCTACTTAAGATAAAAATCAATCGAAAGAAGAATTCATGTATATCGTGCTTTATTTTACACTCGATTTAATTCAATTGTTAACATCGAATGAAAATTTGCAAGTCACTAGAAAATTATTACACAAGTTTATACACCAGTACAAAAAGACTCATTTGCGTCGGTTGTTAAAGACAAAATACGTCTGTTGTACAAGCGACGCGTATGGCAGATACGCAAAAAGTCAAGACTTTACGTGTCGGTTGTAAAACGACGTATAAAGTCGACTTTATGCGTCGGTTGTTGACCAACAACCGACGCCAAAAAATTTTTTTGACTTTATGCGTCAGTTGTTGACCAACAACCGATGCATAAAGTCGACATTAGGCATCGGTTGTTGGTCAACATTTGACGCATAATGTAACACCCCAAGTTCAAAATCTTAAACCTAGGAGTGTTAACTTTTCTTTCACATTAAATACGGAAAAGAAATCATTTAAAAACTTCAACCTTTTAATTTTCTATTCTAAAATTTTACAAAAATTTCGACAGAGTCTCCTCTGTAAATTGGACATAGCCAACCTGTAGAGGGACATCAAAACCATTTTTAAAATACACATCGCAACTCATTCAATCCCAAACATCATCCAAACCATTACGATAAGTCCCAAACTCCTCAACAATATAATTCTAAGTAAATAAACTTTAGCAAATGAAATAAGAGGTAATTTAACCTCAATAATACATGAATTAAGGAATAAATAATGAGAAATTTAAATAAATTCTAATTTAACTTTATTTAAAAGGGTTGAAGCGAGTATAGCCTGAGTCAGCTGCCGAGTGCTCTCCTCGGATCACCTAATTTTCATCACCTGAAATGTTGGGGAGGGATTGGGGTGAGCTAAAGCTCAGTAAGTAAACTTTATGCATGAATGCATGCTTATGACATGAATGCTTTAAACTTTGAAAGTGGAGGAGCATCGGCTGCCCGTGACGTCAATGTACCAAAATCCTAGTTGTACCCATTCATTAAGTGAAATAAAATTTTAGTTCAAAAATTACATTTGAAACTCCTAAATGAGGTTGAGCCTCTCAGGTGATTTACAATTCAAACCAAATGGAATCTTAAGCCATGTCAAATACAAATCATACTACATTCAGAATAAGAGATTAACTTCAATAGCAATAATTGAAATCTAACTTATCAATTTACACAAAGGTCAAAGCTATAGAACATTCATCAAAAATCAAATTTCACAAAGACAAATCCAATTTGCATTCTAACTATTCATAAATTTGAAAATCACCATTTATTCAAACTTTACCCGAACAGTTAACTAAACTACAAATTTCATAAATTTCGAAAGTCTGAAAATTGTAACTATAATCACACTAAATTGAATTAAAAACCACCTCATTACTTGAAATTCTAATTTAGTATACACATAATCACAATACTTTTCAATAGTAAACCAAAAATCCTGATTGAGGTTAAAACTTCAACGTGACCCACAATTTAACTCAAACGAGGTTTTAAGTTATGTCAAACCCTTGCATGCCATATTCTAAACAAAAATCCAATTTCATTGCGAATTAGAAAATCTTCTTACCCATTAATTTTAACCTCAAGTAAATATATTTGACTTAAACCAAAATTACAAAATGATCAAATAACAACTCTAACCATTCTTGAAATTTTCCCCAATCTAAACATTTCAATTATAACTCACGTTCATACTAGACAATTGAGCTAATTGAATCCTTTAAATTTCATAATCTGAAAATGCATACATTTAAATAAAAAATTTCTTCAAATCTAAATTTTATTATAAAATTTGGAATATACATATATACACATTGCCCCAAATCTGAATTTGGTTTTCAACCTAAAATCAAGCTTAAACAGTTAAGAAATAATTAAATTCTTACATTTCAAAATTTCAGAATTAACTATGGATACACACACAATTTCATATAATAATTTCGAAATAACCCAAAAATAATAGAAACTTGATTAAATTAACTCAATTTAAATAAGGTAATTTTCACAAATTCTAAATATGAAAAATTATCACGATAATTCAAACTTTAACCTACTTAACTAAGCCACAAAATTATCATTACACATATATATATATATACACACATCAATATATACTTACACAGAGACATACACATACATATAATTATTAACCAAAGTTCCAACTAATAATTAAAATTCGAAATCTAGACAAAATTCGAATCTGAAATATAAAAATTTATACAAATAAACATCACACATACATAAAATTCCCTATTTATACGAGTGTGTTCGTGTGTGTGTGTATCAGTGCGTGAGAGTGCGTTGTGTGTGAAGGGGGCGGAAAAAAGGTGCTACCGTGGGACGGTGGCGAGCGGTGGTGCGCCTGCGACCTGGCCGGTGGTGTGCCGGCGAGAAATCGAGGGAGAGGGCGAAGTCGAGCGAGAGACAGAGGCGAACGGGAGGGACCGAGGCAATTGAGAGAGTGAGGGGCGTGAGATAGAGAGAGAGGTGATTGTTTGAGAAATTAGGTTAGGTTTAAACGTTTAAAATTTGGAAATTTGCAATTTAGTCCCTCAACTCTCATAAATTGATAATTTAAGTCCACGACCCTCAAATAAAATTTCGAAAGTGTTACCAAACTTTTTCCACCTTCAATTTATGAAATCTAAGTCACTCACCACCTAATACCAGTAGAAATCAACAAGTTTAACAAATAAAACAAACAATTAGACATAGAATTGTACATAAACAATTTATCAACATTTTAATTGGCACATTGATCGTGACGGCGTCCAAGTCCTTCCACTGCAAATATTCAAATAAAACCATAATAATCATAATATTAGTAATCATTTATAATGATATTAATATAAACTTTACGTGAAAATCAAGAAAGCATGTAAATCGAAATGCGGTATTACACATAAAGTCAAAAAAAAAAAAAAATAAATAAAAATCATTCTTCCCCCACCAGTAAACTAGGTGAAACCCCAACTAAATTCATGTACATGAATGAGACTTTCTCCCAGAAAAGGGCTAGATTTTTATCTTGACTTCAGAAAGACAAATTAAAAATTACTGGAAACAGTAAAGGTCCGTGCTTTTTATTCATCAATTAGATCAATGAATCACATTGCGGGGTCAAAGATACCTAACATTTGAAGCTCATTTTAGCCAAAGCAAAGATTGCATAATACTGGTTTCTCGGGGGGTGCATTACGCCAAAGAGGGGTGTCAATGGATTAGGTAAGAATTTTCACCAATCCCATATTCATATAGACTTCCCATCAGTATAATATTGTCTAACAAAATAGCTAAAATAAAATTAAGTAGCAAATTAAATTAAATTTTATTTTTACTCAAATTGACAAAATCAGTTAAATCCCCATAACTTCAGCAAGCAAAACACAATCAAAAATAATTAAAACCAACCAAAAAAATAATAATATATTCTCATTCTACATAACGTAATAAAATTATTTATTATGAAATCAAACATATTTCAAGTTCAGAAAATCAGCTAAAGAATGACGTACAAAGAAGAATGATAACATTGCTGGATACAAAATTAATTTCTAATAAATAGGTTTTACGTGTGTCTTGCTTCACTACAATGTCATAGTGTCTCTCTGCAATATAATCTTGGCCCTCTTGGTGTCCAATCTATACTGAAAGTTCAACTCCGGGAAAACTAATTCATCTTTCCAACAATTTAGTGCAGTGATGATATCAGAAGTTCATTCAACGGAATCAGCAACCAAAACCAACGGAGCATTAAAAGTTCACATAATTTGTTTCTCCATTAGCTGACTTGGGACTTATTTGGAGCTAATGCATAATGATTCATTGGTTTTAGCCACAGATCAAAATTTAATCTTTTATCCAACCTACTAACCTAAATAACTATTTTTTCCTATTATTTTTACCCATTAAAACGGTAGGAAGGAGCAAGAATCAACTACTACACCCCTAATCACAGAACCGAAGTCAAAAATCAAGAAAATCGGCCAAATAAACACCAAAGGCAGCACTGAACTCAAATTTGAAAGGAATTGTTAACCCTTGAATTTATTTCAAAGTTTATACTTTATATATTCATTTCCTATATCCTAAATTTTCAGTAGCCAACAAGTCCCAAGGAAACAACAGAAAAAAAATGAGAGAACCCAAATCTACAACGAACCCAGCGAAGAATTCTTACCTAAACCCACGTCTTCCACCACTCGAATCTCCTCCAAAATTGCTCATGAAACAGTCTTCTGTCTCCGGAATTTCCCCAAAACCTCCCTCCATGAAAGAGACAAGAATCGACGGTTAACGTCGTCCCACTTGGTGCCCTCCCGAAACCACCCGGTGCTGTGATACTATGGATATGATGTCGATATTAGAATATTATTCTTACCATGTATAGATTAGCATAGAATCAGGGATTGATTCCATATATCCATATATTGTATAGATTGATTTATTTCCTTGTATTGTTGTAATTCTATCTATATATAGAGATCAAACCCAAAGTTGGGGATTATCGAGCAAACTATCTAGCACATTCACATGGTATCAGAGCCATACCCGTTTTCTACGAGTTGCTAGACGGTTTTTTGTTGGCATCGGCTAGGGCTTCTTCCCTAGCGGCACACCCAGTTCTGGACTTCATCGATTGCTCCTGGGTAGGTCACGATCGACGCTGCTCTTTGTCTTTCTTGGTCTAGGTCACGATCGCGCCCCTCTTCAGCGCGATCTCTTCAGCAGTGCTTTGCCTTGGTTTGTTGCTGCGCCTCTTAGTCGTGTGCCTCAGATTTTTTTTTTTTGTGAAGTTCTCACTCCATCTGCTTCCTTCCAGTTCCAGTTTGAGTTCGTCTGCCTCGCTCCTGGCCGTGGTTTTGCTGGTCGACAAAGGAGCCGTCTGCTTAATTTTTGTTGCCCAGCTTAAAATCTGATCGACTTAGGGCGGCTCAATCGTAGAGTACAGCTCCGCTTGTCCCCCACTCGCTCTTGGCCGTGTAAATTTGTGTGGGACATCTGCAATTGGTGATCTTGATTTCGTATTTCTCGACTTTATCATGTCAAGTGAGCAAAATACTTCAATTTGTGTTCGCTTTAATGGAAAAAACTATTCGTCATGGGCATTTCATTTTCAATTATTAATTGAAGGTAAAGGCGACTTGTGGGGACATATTGATGGAACTATTCCATCTCCCGATCCCGAGAGGGAAACTGAAAAATATCTTGCTTGGAAAATCAAAGATTCCCGGCTTATGGCTTGGATTCTTGGGTCTGTTGATGCTCAGATTATTCTTAATCTCAGGCCATATAAAACAGCTCGTACTATGTGGGAATATTTGAAGAAAATCTATACTCAAAATAATAATGCTAGGCGACTTCAATTGGAGTTTGAATTGGCCACATTCTCTCAGGATTCTCGCACTATTGAAGAGTACTATTCTGGCTTTTCTAATCTTTGGACTGAGTATACAGATATTGTGTATACTTCTGTTCCAGCTGCAGGTTTGGAGGTTGTCCAAGCTGTGCATGACGTAACTAAAAGAGATCAATTTCTCATGAAATTGCGACCTGAATTTGAATCTATTCGATCTAGCCTCATGCACCGAGACCCTCTTCCCAGTTTGGATGGTTGTTTGGGTGAGTTGCTAACGGAGGAACAACGACTTATCACTCGTACATCGCTGGAACATCTACAGAGTCAGACTGCTCCAGTTTCTGTTGCTTATGCTGCTCAAGGAAAATCTAAAACTCGTGATATGTCTAGTGTGCAGTGTTATAGCTGTAAGGGTTTCGGTCATATAGCTTCACATTGTCCCAGAAAAGTTTGCAATTATTGTAAGAAGCTTGGACACATTCTCAAAGAGTGTCCTACTCGTCCTCCACGCAAACATGAAACAGGTTATGTTGCTTCGGCTTCTAGTTCAGCTCAACACATTGTTACCCCTCAAGTTCCAACCTCTTCCAGTTCTTCCCCTGCCTCAATCACTCCTGAAATGATCCAACAAATGATCATCTCTGCTTTATCAGCCTTGGGACTCTCAGGTAATAAAAAATCTACTTCTTCTCCTTGGTTGTTAGACTCAGGTGCTTCTAACCATATGACTCATGATCCTAGATTACTTAGTAAAGTTAGACCGTATACTGGCTTTCTTCAAATACACACTGTTAATGGTAACACCCTTCCTATCACAGCCGTAGGTGATATTTCACCAGACTTGCCAAATGTGCTAGTCTCGCCTCAATTATCTTCCAATCTTATCTTAGTTGGTCAACTTGTTGATAACAATTGTACTGTGTCTTTTTCTTCTTCTGGTTGTCTTGTGCAGGATCAGGTGTCAGGACGGACGATAGTGAAGGGGCCTAAGGACGGGCGTCTCTTTCCCATTTCTGTTTTACCAAAGCCTATTTTATCTTCTCCTCTAGTTTGTAATTCTGCTACTTTTGATGTTCTTGCTTGGCATAAGAAATTGGGACATCCCAATTCTCATGTGTTACAACAATTGTTGAATTCTGGTTTCCTTGGTAATAAAAGTTCGACTTCGTTTTCATCTAATTCTCTTGAATGTACTTCATGTAAACTTGCTAAGAGTAAAGTTGTAAGACCGCTTTTCATTTCTCGTGCAATTTTAAATTTCACGTAATGTTCTTGGGAATGTTATTATAAATTATGATTTTATGATCTTTAATGTCTATAATTGGAATTATTTTGCAGTGGAAGAACTTGGACGCCGGCTCGATCAATGTACCAATTTGAAAGACTATAAATTGGTTATTTGAATTATTTACGTGCAATTCTATGTAAATAATTGTTTTATTGCCTCAGCATGTTATTTTCTATTTTATTATGCCAATTTGGAATCTGGGGGAAAAGTGTAGTGTCAATCGAGAGTAAATAAAACTTATAGACTTACTTAAACAAAAGAGAAGAGTTGAGGGACTGATTTGCAAATTCCAAAAGATTTAAAACTTAACCTAACCTAATCACTCTCTCACTCACGCTCTCTCCCTACGCGGTCTCTCTCTCCGCTCTCTTCCGCCTCGCTCTCTCTTCTCTCTCGGTCTCCGCTTGCTTTCTCTCTCTCGGCTCTCACCGCCGTCGCCGACCACCGGTAGTAAGCCCTTCCCCCTCTTCCCATTTCTCTTCAAGACACACACACGCACCCGCGAACCCCACCCGCACACACGGACGCTCACAATTTCGTGGTTTCACACACGAAATCACTATGTATATGTATATGTGTGTATATATTGTGAATGTATGTAAATATGTGTTATTTCTCATATCTTCAGATTTAAGTTAGTAGATTTCGAATTTCACTGTAAAATTGGAAGATTTGGGTAATGTTCATGTATGTATACATGTAATTGTGTATATGTATATATATTGATGTATATGTATATGTAAACTCCGTATATGAGAATTTCAGATTTTGGGGAAGTGTAAATCTGAATTTTAAATTTCGGATTTTGAAATGTAAGATTTTAATTGTTAGTAAATTTGTTAGTTTAATTGAAATGTTTAGTTGTGTTTCGAGTTAGAAATGGTAAATTTCGAAATTTGGGAAATAGCATATAAATGATTACATTGATTCTTAGTCTTGGAATATCATGATTTTTGGGTTATTTCGAAATTATTATATGAAATTGTGTGTGTATCCATGGTTAATTCTCAAATTTTGAAATGTAAGAATTTAATTATTTCCTAACTGTTTAAGTGTGATTTTAGGTTGAAAACCAAATTCAGATTTGGGGCAATGTGTATATATGTGCATCCCAAATTTTATAATAAAGTTTAGATTTGAAGAAAGATTTTATTTAATTGTATGCATTTTCAGATTATGGAATTTAAAGGATTCAATTAGCTCAACTGTCTAGAGTGATTTGTATTTGACATGGCTTAATATTCCACTTGATTTGAATTGTAAGTCACATGAAAGTCTCATCCTCATTTAGGAGTTTTAAATGGGAATTTTGAACTAAAAACGTATTTTATTAATGAATTGAAATAATCAGGAGAATTGGTACATTGACGTCACGGGAATCTGAGACTCTTCCACTTGCAAGTCAAGATAACGGTAAATACTAAGGATGACAAGTAAGTAAACTTCCCCCTACTTTCATCAAAGTTGAATGTTAATGTGGAATTAATGTGCTTAATTGACATTCGTGTTAATTACGGAATTTTAATGCTTTTGGTCTACCATATGCAATTATGTGTAGTTAAGGAAATGTTCAAGCATGCACGTTACATGTCATTGCATCATCAAGCATGTATTGGCATCGAAATGGGAAAGTCAAATGTTTTAATGAAAGGAATGTGTCAAAGTGCAATTTTTGTCAAAAATTATGTAGCCCAAGTTTTTGAAAGAATGGGTGTACTTCTATGTCATGAAAGATGCGAGTGGGAAATGGGGCGCGGGGGACCGGCGTACCCGAATGTAATGAGCCGCTTTGCGGTGGAATGAATGTAATGAGCCGCTTTGCGGTGGGAAAGTGAATGTTAAACCGCTTTGCGGTGGAAATGCGCATGTTAATCTGGTTCCAAATAAGAATGGCCCACTGTTATCTGATTGACTAGAAGTTACATCAAGTGAGCTCACGATGGAAATGAAGTGAAAGTTTTGAAATGTTAAGTGAAAGTTCGAAATGTTGAAAGTTTTGAAAGGTTAAAGTGAATGGGGATACATATTTCAAAGTTAAAGAATTCATGTCATAAGCATGCATTCATGCATAAAGTTTACTTACTGAGCTTTAGCTCACCCCAATCCCTCCCCAACATTTCAAGTGATGAAAGTTAGATGATTAGAGGAGAGCACGTGGCGGCAGGCTCAGACAGTACCGACTTGAATTATTTAAAATTAAAGTTAATGATTTAATTTAAGTTTTTAGTTGTTATTCTTTTAAATTGATAAATCATTTTGAATTAGTTTCGGTTCTTAGTCAAAATAAGTTATGGTATTCCCCTGTGATTAGTTTTTATCAGGTTTCATGAGTTTATAAATTTGTACTTCAAGTTGTTTTGGTTGAGGAGTTTGGGGAATTGATGTTGAAGTTGAATTTTGGAATTATGGTTGAATGTTGAATGATTGGATTTGAATGGGTTGAAAATTTTATAATTATTGTAGGTGTGATGTCCCTCTACAGGTTGGTTATGTCCAAGTTATAGAGGAGACTCTGTCGAAATTTCTATAAAATTTTAGAATAGAAAATGAAAAGGTTGAAGTTTTTAAATGATTTGGTTTCCGCATTTTAATGTTTCAACGATTTATTTCCGCATATAATGTGAAGGGAAGTTAACACGCCTAGATTTAGATTTTTGAACTTGGGGTGTTACATTTTTGGTATCAGAGCTAAGAGTTTTAAAAGCGATTCTGTAGACTTTTAAAATTTATTTGAAAATGGTTCGGGTACTGAGTCACGCCTCAAGTGCTTCTCCCTCGATCATCTGGTAAGTTAAATTTTGTTTAAATTATGAAATGTTAATTGATTTCCAATTATTGTAAATTCTTGCATGCTAATGTGTAATGTCGGAAAGTGAAAGGTTAAGAATGTTGTCAGTGAATATAATGAGTATATCTTCGTTATGTAAATGAGGAAGTGAGAAAGTAATGGTTATTAAAAGTTTGGGTTCCGTTTATTAGATCTTTTTGTGAAATAAGAAATGGAGATGAATGGGATATCGGATCGAGAGTATACAATGTCCAAACGAGAAGTGAATGGGAATAGTACTTGAGTCATGGAGACTACATCGGAAAGAATTTATAATATATCCAAGTCTGAAGTTGAGAAGTCATCGAACTTAGTATTAAGCATTGATCGTATTTGATCTCGGGACTACCCACTCATTTGATAGTCCAACAGTTATAGGAAAATTGATTTACCCATCTCAGTAGATGGAGACCAAGTTTATATTTTCAACGCCATTTGAAGAATTGTTGAACTAAAGTTATGTGTTGGGAAATGTCCCAATCATGGTGAATGGGAAGGAGTAGATGATGGATTTCATAACACTGAATACCCACAAACTTGATGTTATACTAGGAATGGAATGATTATTACGGTATAAGGTTTCAATCACTGGATACGTTAAGGTGGTATTTAAACCTCCAAATGAAACCCTTTTCACTTTGTTGAAGTAAAGGTGAAACTTTCTATTTCGATATTATCAGTGATGAAGGCTAGTCAATTGATGAATAAGAGTTATTAAGCCTACTTGGTTGCAATAATTGAAGTGTTTAAGGTGAATACTTCTCTCGAACAAATTTCAGTTATTCGAGAATGACTAAAGATTTCTCAAAAGATCTTTGTGATTTATCACCTAAAAGAGAAATTGAATTCGTCATCGATTAAGTGCGCAACTCTAGTATCCAAGGTATAATATCGGATGGCTCCTTCGTAACTTAAAAGAGCTCAAAGTGCAACTATAGAATCTCATGGACAAAGGTTTTGTTCGACCTAGCTTTTTTGCCATGGGGTGCTCAGGAGCTATACATGAAGAAGAAATATGATTTTATTGAGACTTTTATGAGAAGAACTATGAAATTAGAGGTTTAAAGATTTGGATTCTTAGTTATTGGGAATTAAGTAATGGATATTGTGTTGAGTAAGTGAATTATTCCTCTATTTTGAGAGAAATTTATTATGTAATTTGGTCTTGTGATTAAATTTTGGGAATATGATTTGTGGCATATATTTATAAGTATGAGTAGTCTTTTTAGCCAACTAATGTATTGAAGGAAGTGAGATATTGATATTGGAAATTATGATTTGAAATTGTTATGTTGAGGAATTATGGATTGGTATTCTGGGATATCAAGGTATACATGAAGTTATGTGATGATTTGATCCATACATTGGGAAACGATAAGTTATATTTTGAAAAGATGAGTGAAGACAAGTATTATGGCGTTAGTGGGAAGAATCTTAATTATTCTTGGGAACAGATTGATCACTAGTAAGGAATGATCACTTGTATTGGAGAAGAGGATATGAGATAATACTGTTGATTTATTTTTGGAATTTGATTGGGAAGATATGTTAAAGATAAGCTGATGATATTATGTTGATTTGTGAATAATATGTTATTAGATATACTACATAGAGAGAATATTCAGGTAATTTCTATCGTTATAATTATTTTGATGATATTTGGTGATAAAGAAGTTTTAGAGATGACAAATTATTATGGTTTGGTGTGTTTTTAAAGAAATAGTAAAGATTTATTGAAATTTGGAGAGAATTTTCCATGGGCTTACAGAGATTAATGAAGAGACGTGATGTCATTTGAGTTATTGAATAATGACTTAAGTAATCGGCAAATATTTCTTTATACAGAGTTTAGAGGCTATGTTGAGAGCTTACATTTTAGACCTTCGTGATGGTTAGGAAAATCATTTACCGTCTGTTGAATTTACATGTAATATGAGTATTGGGATTAGTCAGTTATCATGAATGGGAGATATTGAAAATATTTTATGATGAGATGCCTTAAAGGAGTAACCATTTATTCAAAGTGAGAAATTGGGGACATGCGATTGAATGTTTGGGATTATGTGAGATAATGATTGTCATAAGGTCAATTGTATATAAAAGGTATAATAGATGATTGTAAGGAATAATGTGATGATGAGAACCGAAGGTGATAATATATTGAAATTATGAAATAAGTTGACCATCCATGAATAAGTTATGTTGTATTTGGTTCTAAGTGGAAATTCAAAGAATGATGAATCTCAGTCATGGAAAATGAATCAGGATTTCCTCATAATGTGAATGATTCACTGATGTACATTAAGTTTTCAATATTGATGAAAGAAACTTTATCAGGTCCTAGATTTGTACAAGTATTGCAGAAGTAATGCATCTGATCGGAGGAAGGTTTATGATAGTACATACCAGGAAATTGTGGAGATTATTATTGATGGCATCTTGATTCAAAAATAAGAAATGAAATTTTAGGAAATTGTCCTTGTGGATAGGATTTGTGGAAAATGAGAATAAGACTTCACAATGATTATTTATTATGGAGTAGTGTGCAGAAAGAGTGGCAATGACAGAGTCCAAGATTTATTGAGTTTGAGAGATTGATATAAAATCTTAGTGAGTATATTGACATAAAAGGTTCGTGTGAAGGATATGATGGTTATTATGTTGTAATCTTAGAGAGATTGATATGATTAATTGAGGTCAGCTGTGTGACTTTTTATTATAATGAGATTGTATCCTTGGGTTAAGTAAACTTGATGAGGAATTTTATATGAATCACAAAAGTTTTATTCATTGGTGAGGTCAAGGATTTATTTATAAAATACTTGGTTAGAGTATTGTTATGATGATTTTGAAAGCATGGATTCTTAAGTTAGTACCTTGGCTTTAGTTTAAGATGAGTGTATGATGCCGAATACTTGATTACAATATATAAGTATGGATTACAGGATTTAAGTTGATCCCTTGATTTTAAAAGAAATGCCAGCATGTTCAGAAAGGATTTCGTATGTAAATCTTTCCAGAAAGATTATGTCAAAGTTAGTATTTCTACTGTATATTTCGGTATGGACGTCAAGTTTCACTAATTCTGGATTACAAAGTTTTATTTTGGTCAATCTTGATTTTAGTTTTAAGAATGCGATCAATCAATATATACATTAAGGTTGAGACGTTATAATGGACTCTATGAAAGGCTGGAAATAGAAAGTTAGTGAATGGATTCATAAGTGGGATAATGTCGGTTAATGGCCTCCTACAACAGTAGCCATCAAACTTCGGTCTGTATTGAGTACTATACGATAGGAAGTGTAGATCGTCAGTTACGAGGGTGATCTAGGAGAATGAAAGTTATTGGGTCCAGAAATAGTACAGCAGACAACTGAAGTTGTTGAAAAGATTCGTTAACAAATGAAGATTGCACAGAGTAGACAGAATAGCTACGTGGACAAAATAAGGAAACTTTTGGAAATTACTATAGGCGATACGATCTTTTTGAAGGTAGCTCCAATGAAATGAGTTATGAGATGAATAAAGGAAAGTTTAGTCTGCGATTTGTTGGCCCCTTTGAGATACTTGAAAGGGTGGGTGACCTAGCTTATCAGGTTGCATTGCCACCGGCACTATCTGGGGGTTCATAACATATTTCACGTGTCGAGGTTGAGGAAGTATATTTCGGATTCCACCCATAGTCTCAGTTATGAGTCATTAGATCTTTGTGAGGATCTAACTTATGAGGAAACACCTGTGAGAATCCTAATGAAAGCAGGCAAGGAATTTAGAAGAAAGAAGATTTCGTTAGTTAAGGTTCTTTGGAGGAATCATACAGTAGAAGAGGCTACTTGGAAATGCAAAGATGAAATACGTGTCAAGTATCCACACCTTTTGGTAAGTTTTAATTTCGAGGACGAAATTTCTTTTAGGGGGTAAGGAATTGTAAGACCGCTTTTCATTTCTCGTGCAATTTTAAATTTCACGTAATGTTCTTGGGAATGTTATTATAAATTATGATTTTATGATCTTTAATGTCTATAATTGGAATTATTTTGCAGTGGAAGAACTTGGACGCCGGCTCGATCAATGTACCAATTTGAAAGACTATAAATTGGTTATTTGAATTATTTACGTGCAATTCTATGTAAATAATTGTTTTATTGCCTCAGCATGTTATTTTCTATTTTATTATGCCAATTTGGAATCTGGGGGAAAAGTGTAGTGTCAATCGAGAGTAAATAAAACTTATAGACTTACTTAAACAAAAGAGAAGAGTTGAGGGACTGATTTGCAAATTCCAAAAGATTTAAAACTTAACCTAACCTAATCACTCTCTCACTCACGCTCTCTCCCTACGCGGTCTCTCTCTCCGCTCTCTTCCGCCTCGCTCTCTCTTCTCTCTCGGTCTCCGCTTGCTTTCTCTCTCTCGGCTCTCACCGCCGTCGCCGACCACCGGTAGTAAGCCCTTCCCCCTCTTCCCATTTCTCTTCAAGACACACACACGCACCCGCGAACCCCACCCGCACACACGGACGCTCACAATTTCGTGGTTTCACACACGAAATCACTATGTATATGTATATGTGTGTATATATTGTGAATGTATGTAAATATGTGTTATTTCTCATATCTTCAGATTTAAGTTAGTAGATTTCGAATTTCACTGTAAAATTGGAAGATTTGGGTAATGTTCATGTATGTATACATGTAATTGTGTATATGTATATATATTGATGTATATGTATATGTAAACTCCGTATATGAGAATTTCAGATTTTGGGGAAGTGTAAATCTGAATTTTAAATTTCGGATTTTGAAATGTAAGATTTTAATTGTTAGTAAATTTGTTAGTTTAATTGAAATGTTTAGTTGTGTTTCGAGTTAGAAATGGTAAATTTCGAAATTTGGGAAATAGCATATAAATGATTACATTGATTCTTAGTCTTGGAATATCATGATTTTTGGGTTATTTCGAAATTATTATATGAAATTGTGTGTGTATCCATGGTTAATTCTCAAATTTTGAAATGTAAGAATTTAATTATTTCCTAACTGTTTAAGTGTGATTTTAGGTTGAAAACCAAATTCAGATTTGGGGCAATGTGTATATATGTGCATCCCAAATTTTATAATAAAGTTTAGATTTGAAGAAAGATTTTATTTAATTGTATGCATTTTCAGATTATGGAATTTAAAGGATTCAATTAGCTCAACTGTCTAGAGTGATTTGTATTTGACATGGCTTAATATTCCACTTGATTTGAATTGTAAGTCACATGAAAGTCTCATCCTCATTTAGGAGTTTTAAATGGGAATTTTAAACTAAAAACGTATTTTATTAATGAATTGAAATAATCAGGAGAATTGGTACATTGACGTCACGGGAATCTGAGACTCTTCCACTTGCAAGTCAAGATAACGGTAAATACTAAGGATGACAAGTAAGTAAACTTCCCCCTACTTTCATCAAAGTTGAATGTTAATGTGGAATTAATGTGCTTAATTGACATTCGTGTTAATTACGGAATTTTAATGCTTTTGGTCTACCATATGCAATTATGTGTAGTTAAGGAAATGTTCAAGCATGCACGTTACATGTCATTGCATCATCAAGCATGCATTGGCATCGAAATGGGAAAGTCAAATGTTTTAATGAAAGGAATGTGTCAAAGTGCAATTTTTGTCAAAAATTATGTAGCCCAAGTTTTTGAAAGAATGGGTGTACTTCTATGTCATGAAAGATGCGAGTGGGAAATGGGGCGCGGGGGACCGGCGTACCCGAATGTAATGAGCCGCTTTGCGGTGGAATGAATGTAATGAGCCGCTTTGCGGTGGAATGAATAAATGAGCCGCTTTGCGGTGGGAAAGTGAATGTTAAACCGCTTTGCGGTGGAAATGCGCATGTTAATCTGGTTCCAAATAAGAATGGCCCACTGTTATCTGATTGACTAGAAGTTACATCAAGTGAGCTCACGATGGAAATGAAGTGAAAGTTTTGAAATGTTAAGTGAAAGTTCGAAATGTTGAAAGTTTTTGAAAGGTTAAAGTGAATGGGGATACATATTTCAAAGTTAAAGCATTCATGTCATAAGCATGCATTCATGCATAAAGTTTACTTACTGAGCTTTAGCTCACCCCAATCCCTCCCCAACATTTCAGGTGATGAAAGTTAGATGATTAGAGGAGAGCACGTTGCGGCAGGCTCAGACAGTACCGACTTGAATTATTTAAAATTAAAGTTAATGATTTAATTTAAGTTTTTAGTTGTTATTCTTTTAAATTGATAAATCATTTTGAATTAGTTTCGGTTCTTAGTCAAAATAAGTTATGGTATTCCCCTGTGATTAGTTTTTATCAGGTTTCATGAGTTTATAAATTTGTACTTCAATTTGTTTTGGTTGAGGAGTTTGGGGAATTGATGTTGAAGTTGAATTTTGGAATTATGGTTGAATGTTGAATGATTGGATTTGAATGGGTTGAAAATTTTATAATTATTGTAGGTGTGATGTCCCTCTACAGGTTGGTTATGTCCAAGTTATAGAGGAGACTCTGCCGAAATTTCTATAAAATTTTAGAATAGAAAATGAAAAGGTTGAAGTTTTTAAATGATTTGGTTTCCGCATTTTAATGTTTCAACGATTTATTTCCGCATATAATGTGAAGGGAAGTTAACACGCCTAGATTTAGATTTTTGAACTTGGGGTGTTACAAAAGTATTACCGTTTCCTTCTCTTGGTTCACACGCTTTGCATCTTTTTGATATTGTTTATAGTGATGTATGGGGTCTGGCACCTGTTATTTCGCATGCTCATTATAAATACTTTGTGACCTTTATCGATGACCATAGTAGATTCACTTGGGTTTACTTTCTCCGTGCAAAAAGTGAAGTGTTTACAGTTTTTCAGACTTTTCTTGCTCTCATTAACACTCAATTCTCGTCCTCCATTAAGATCTTACGCTCTGATTCAGGTGGCGAATATATGTCTACTGCATTCCAATCCTTTTTACAAACCAAGGGAATTATCTCACAACGATCATGTCCCTCTACCCCACAACAAAATGGGGTGGCTGAACGAAAAAATCGCCATCTTCTGGACATGGTTAGAACTCTTTTAATTGAGTCTTCCGTTCCTTCTCGTTTTTGGTGTGAAGCTCTATCTACAGCTGTTCATCTAATAAATAGATTGCCAACTTCAGTTCTTGGTAATGTTTCTCCATTTTATAAATTGTTTGGTCATCATCCCACATATTCTCATCTCCGTCCTTTTGGGTGTGTTTGTTTTGTTCATCTGCCACCTCTTGAAAGGACAAAACTCACCCCACAATCTGTCTAGTGTGGTTTTTTAGGATATGCTGCAACTCAAAAAGGATATATTTGTTATGATTCTAATGCACAGCTCCTTCAGATCTCTCGTAACGTTATTTTCTTTGAAAAACAATTTTTCTTTACTTCAGAGCCTACTGCTCTCTCTCCTATGTTTTCTGTGTTGCCTGACTTTACTGCAGAATCTTCCCGATACAAACCTGGTCTAGTTTACACCCGTCGGCATGTTCCTTCTAAGCCTCCTCTTCAGACGTCAGTCCTGTCGGGTCTTCACAATCCTTCTCCGGAGACATCAGATCCTGTCGCAGTTGCTACTCCTCCCCCGCCGATATTGCGCCGTAGTTCTCGTATCACTCGCCCTCCAGATAGGTTTGTTACTTCTTCCCATAGCTCTTTGTCAGCTACCCTTGACTCTATTTCGATCCCTTCTTCCTATAGACAGGCTATTGAACAAGAGTGTTGGCAAAATGCGATGAATGCTGAACTTGAGGCACTAACAACAAATCAGACATGGGATGTTGTTCCATGCCCCTCAAATGTTAAACCCATCGGAAGTAAATGGGTGTTCTCGGTCAAACTTCATTCTGATGGTTCTCTTGAGCGCTATAAGGCTCGATTGGTGGCCTTAAGAAATCGTCAGGAATATGGGATTGACTATGATGAGACATTTGCTCCCGTTGCTAAGTTGACCACCGTTCGTCTCTTATTGTCAATTGCCGCTTCTCAGTCTTGGCCCTTACATCAGATGGATGTAAAAAACGCATTCTTACATGGAGATCTGAAAGAAGATATTTATATGAAGCTTCCCTCTAGTATGGCCCTTCCCTCTGCTGACTCTGTGTGTAAATTAAAACGTTCTTTATATGGTCTCAAACAGGCTCCTCGGGCATGGTTTGACAAGTTTCGCAGCAGCCTCTTGGCATTCTCATTCATTCAGAGTCAGTACGATGCATCTCTCTTCTTTCACAGAAACTCAGCTGGTATAGTTTTTTTGTTGGTATATGTTGATGATATTATTATCTCGGGGTCTGATCTCGTCCTTATTCAGAAGCTTCAAGAACACCTTCACTCAATTTTTCATATGAAGGATCTTGGTCATCTCACTTACTTTCTTGGTTTGGAGGTTCGGACTACACCTCATGGTGTCTTCTTGAATCAACGTAAGTATGCTCAGGATTTGATTCAGCTGGCCGCTCTATCTGATGCTTCTTCTATTGATACCCCGTTAGAAATGAATGTTAAATATCGCAAGGATGAAGGGGATATTATTCGAGATCCTACCTTGTATCGAAAGTTGGTAGGAAGTCTTATTTATCTCACCATCACGCGTCTGGACATTTCCTTCGCTGTTCATACTGTCAGCAAATTTATGGACGCTCCTCGTCATCTTCACATGACCGCTGTCCGTCGCATTATTCGCTACCTCATTGGGACTCCTCATCGCGGATTGATCTTTCCTAAGGGGACTCCTCTTCGGCTTACTGCGTATAGTGATGCTGACTGGGCTGGTTGTCCCGATTCTCGTCGCTCTACCACTGGGTGGTGTATTTTTCTTGGAGATGCTCTTATTTCTTGGAAGTGTAAGAAACAAGATAGTGTTTCTAAGTCCTCTACCGAGGTAGAATACCGGGCTATGTCTGCTGCATGTTCTGAAATTGTGTGGTTACGTGGTCTTCTTACTGAACTTGGGTTTCCCCAGTTAAATCCTACGCCTCTTCATGGAGATAACACTAGTGCTATTCAGATTGCTGCCAATCCTGTGTACCATTAGCGCACCAAACATATTGAGGTGGATTGTCATTACATTAGAGATGCCTATGATTCTAAAGTTATCACTCTTCCTCATGTCTCTACTGATCAACAAACTGCTGATATCTTCACCAAATCTCTCTCTCGTCTTCGTCATAACTTTCTCGTCAGCAAATTGATGCTTGTGGACTCACCAGCATAAATTTGAGGGGGGGGGGGTATTAGAATATTATTCTTACCATGTATAGATTAGCATAGAATCAGGGATTGATTCCATATATCCATATATTGTATAGATTGATTTATTTCCTTGTATTGTTGTAATTCTATCTATATATAGAGATCAAACCCAAAGTTGGGGATTATCGAGCAAACTATCTAGCACATTCACAGTCGACGTTCAAAGGTGGTGCACTATGGATAAGATTGTGGGGGAAGATGATGAAAAGGAGGAGGTGGTGGTGCTGGCCGCTATGGTCTGCTATTGAGATGAGGGAGAAGGAGGCGGCGGTGAGGAGAAGTACAGAGAGATGAAAGATTGAGAGGTAGATTTGTTATAGGGACGGGATGAATAGGGTTTTACTTTATTACCTTATGCGACGATTTTCTCAAGTCCATTTTTATACGTCGGTTTTTAGTAAGGAACCGACGTATATAGTTAAAATTTATTTACAAAAATGCCACCACCCTTTTATAGGTCTCGATTGTTTAAAAAAGTGACGTACATTTTGTTATTTTTTTAAACAAATTTTGTCTCTAGTATTGTGAAAAAAGAAGAAATAAATAATGCCTATGAACTATGCAATTTCGTTTGATGTCCACTAGAATATATAGTTTTACAAGCGAAATATTTTCGAAGGCGGTCGCTGCCGTCGAAAATTACCGAAGGATGGAAAATCATCGACGGAAAACAAAATTTTCTGAAGGCACATAATTTTCTTCGAATATTTTAGACGGCCTCAAATCTCTGTTGGAAATTCTCAACGGCCACCAACGGCCATCAGAAAATTCCTACAGCTTCCCGGCGACCAATTGTATCCATCAGAAATTTTCAACCAAAATTAGATTCCGACGAAAATATTTTCAACCACATTTTTTATATGTAATTATTAAACTTTAATTTTTAGTGAAATCTTAAATTCGATTAATATTTTGTAAACAAATATTTGTTTATTTAACTAATATATATTAGAGAAAACAGAAAAAGACAAAAGAACTTCATTGCTCCATTGGTTAGGTTGACTCTCTTCAGTCAAGGGTTAGAATCCATCCTTTACACAATTCATTAAATAAGTTAGAGATAGTATGCGGGACGGTCGGTCTAAAACATGGGTCGGTTGGAGAATAGAAATAATAAAAAATATTTAATTATATTCCGACGGAAGGTTCGTCGGTAATTTTCGACAGAAAATAAAGGCTACTGGAAAATTGCAACTGTTTCACTAGTCCATCGAAAAATATTACCGACGATTTTTTGACGAATTTCTTTCCATCGAAAAAGGTCATTAGCGACATATTTCGAGCTTTCACCGACATATTCGACTGTCAGAAAAGCCCTATTTTCTTGTAGTACCTTTAGCTGCTTAAATAAACAAATATAAAACAAGATATATATTTGACACAAATGAGGAAATCTCTTAGAAACCAATGCATGGCATCAAACTAGAGGTGTCAAGACGGACGGGCCGGCCAGACCCGCGAAAATCGGCCCGGAACGACCCGGGACCGCGGGCTGACCCATGACCCGAGCGGGTGGTTCACGGGCCAAAAAAGTGTGACCCGCGGGTTACACCTTCACGGGCCGCAGTTAACCCGCTGGCCGGTGAAAAAAAAATTAATTTTAAATTTTTTTTTAAAAACTGGAGGGAGAGAGCATAGCCTGCAGCAAAGTAAGAAACTTTGTTGCAGGCAACGCCTGCATGCGTGAAGAAAGACAAGAGCCGTTGGCTCTTGTCTAATTTTTTTTTTTTATTTTTGTTTTCATATTTTAACGGTAATATTCAGCATTTCATCTATAAATTGGAGTGAATTGGTAAAATTTATCTCATTTTCAGTCCACTATCTATCTCAAATCTTACAATTTTATTAGCCATTTAGCTCTCTACAGTCCGCCCTTATTTTATAATTTTATTATACTTGTCTGTAATTACATATTTTCAACAGTACAACTGCACAAGTATCATCATCTCTATTCTCTACACTATTATATTTTTTTCTTCTCACTAAACAGTTTAATAATATTGTATTATTATGTCTTCTCACGATTTTTCTTCTAAAAATAATATTTTCAATGATAGTTGCTCCCCAATAAATTTAGAAGATGATAATGTTGTAGAAGTTAGATCATCTCAAAATTCATGGAAAAAAAAACAAACATCAGAGGTGTGGCAAATTTTTACAGTAAATGAAAAAGATGGTACAGTAGTATGTAATATCTGCAAAAATGCTTATGTTTGGAGATATGGTCAAGGCACCGACACGCTACGAAGACACAAAGAAAAACATCTAAATGAAACAGGACATTTGGATCCTAAACAAGCTCAAATTACTGGTTTTACTAATGCTAGTGGATCAGTTACTTTTACTAACTTTGTTTATTCCCAGAAACGAATGCGAGTTGGAATGTCGGAATTTTTAGCAGCTCGTGAGATGCCGTTCACATTTGCAGATATTTTGAAGAGTTTCTACAAAAATACATTCAACCTTCTTACAGGAGCGTAAGTAGAAATACTGCTCTTTCTGATTCTATGAAATTATTTCATACAATGGCTGAGAATTTAAAAAATGAACTTAAAAAAATAGATGGAATTATTTGTTTCACATCTGATTGTTGGTCTGGACGAAATCATAATGGTTATGCTTGTGTTACAGCACATTTTATTGATAATAATTGGTTATTGCATAAAAGAATTATTGCTTTTCGTTTACTTGAATATCCACATAATGGTGTAAATTTGTGTGAAAATTTATTACAAGTTTTTAATGAGTTTGGTGTGTTAAATAAACTATTTAGTGTTACCTTTGATAATGCAAGTACTAATAATTCATGTATTGAGCTTTTAATTAGAACGATTACACCCCTATATGATTCTAAATTATTTCACATGCGTTGTGTTTGTCATATATATAATTTAGGTGTGCAAGACGGTTTAAAATTAATAACACCACAAATAAGTATAATTAGACAATCTATTAATTATATTTCTTGTTCAGATTCTAGACAACAAGAATTTGCAAAAATTTGTAAAACTCTTGGATTGAAAAGAATAAAATTTGTTGATGATGTTCCCAATAGATAGAATTCAACTTTTTTAATGTTAAAATCGTGTGTTGGCTATACTGATGACATTAATTCATTTGTTAATTCAAAACAAAATCAATTTCAGGTAACTGATTCAGATTGGGAAAAAGCATTTAATGTTATGAAATTTTTGAAACCTTTCTATAAGGCAACAAAAGCTAGTTCTGGAGTTTATTATCCAACTAGTAATCTTGTACTTTTACAATTAGTAGAAATTGCTGGACAATTTTCATCATTTAGAGCCGATCCATTTTTCTTTCAAATTATTTACTCAATGGAGGAAAAGTTTAAGAAATATTATGAAAACATGCCACTAATTTTTCCAGTGGCAGCTGTAATAGATCCTCGCATTAAGTTGTTTGGAGTTCAATGTTCTTTAGAATCACTTTCTGAAACATTAGCTTTTAACATAAATATTACAAATCGAGAGGAAATTTTTATTAATGAAATGTATAATAACTATTTTATTGAATATGGTAACAATGAAAATATTTCTTCATCTACAAACTCTAGTACAACTTCTAAAGGCAAATCTTCTTTTTTCTCCCTAATAGCTAAGAAACGTAATGTTCTTGGTTCTTCATCTACAACTTCAACTGTAAATCCAAATACCACACCTACTGAATTGGAAAGATATTATCAATTTGATCATTATAGTTTAATACCTGAAAATGAAGTGGATAATTTAGATATCTTACGATGGTGGAATTTAAATGAGCGCTCATACCCTGTATTATCTAAAATGGCAAGAGATCTACTAACAGTTTCAGTTTCAATAGTGGCATCCGAGTCTGCTTTTAGTGCAGGTAACAAGGTATTGGATGAAAGAAGATCTAGACTTAAAGAAGATATTTTGGAAGCTCTCATTTGCATGAAAGATTGGATTTTCGCGGATCGAAGGATGCAAGATAAAATCATTGATGATATTGCTGAAGACTTCAAAAATCTTGTAGTTCCTGAAGAGTAAAGATTGATTAGGAAACAAATATATAAATTTTGAATAATTAAATTATAGTTAAGTAGGTGTCAACCTAGTTGAGATGTACTTAAACTATAAATTATAGTAAAAGTAGGTGACAACCTAGTTGGGATGTACTTAAGCTATAAATATTTAATAATAGTACTTAAAAATGCATTTAGCTGTTATTTGTTTATGTTATATTTAACTTTGCAAAGTTATAAATAATTCATGTAACATTAAATTTGAATTCTATGTAAACATTTCTTGGTATAAATATGAATTTATCATTTTGTACATTTCTTAATTTACATTTTTGATTTTACAATATAATATATATATTTTGCTATAAATATGAAAAATTCTATAATTTTATAATTTTATTCATACAATGAACAATCATACGGATACGGGCCAAATCGGAACGAACCGTGACCCACGACCCGTATGGGCTCAACCCGGATGTGCCAGCGGGCGGGCTTGGGTTGTAGTTCAAAATTTGTGGACCAACCCGTAACCGGCCCGTAATCCGTAGCGGGCGGGCTTTTTTCTACGCGGGCCGTTACCGGGCTCATACGTTGGCGGGCCGACCTGGCCCGGACCACCCAGATTGACACCTCTACATCAAACTGTGTGAATCTTTAGGGGACTAGTGTCTGATGACGAGATGATATTCTCATTAGATCTGTCCATGTGCAGTCATTCTCCGGAATCAATATTGATTTGGATTCGAAACATTACAAAAGCTTCAGTTGTGTAAAAATAAATATTTTCATTAAGAATTTAAAATGTTGATTTATTTCGTTTCGACTAAAAAATCCAAAAAACAAACTATTTAAAATTTACTATTTTTTAAAATATTTTAATATAAATAAAGATTAATTCCTTGTCAAAAACACAATTAAGATAAAAATCAATCCACAGAAGAATTCATGTATGTCGTGCTTTATTTTACACTCAATTTAATTCAGTTCTTAACTTCTAATGAAAACTTACAGTTATTAGAAAAATAATTGCATAGGGTTGTCTATGTATATAGATATATCCACTAGACTATGGAAACTAGGGAAACTAGGTTCTAGCAATCAGCATTTTTCATTTCTATACAATATATTATTGATCTTTCTCTCACAATGTGAAAAAAAAGAAATAAGTAATGGCTCTGAGCTATGCAATTTTGTTTGTTGTCTATTAGAATATGTAGTTTTACTGACGAAATATTTCCGACGACGCTCTATGCCATCGAAAATTGCTGACGGAAAAATCGAAGGCATATGAATTTCATCGGATATTTCTGACGGCCTCAAATCTCCCTCAGGAATTCCCGATGGCTACCAAGGGTCATCCAAAAAATTCGATAGCTTCCCAGCGACCAATGGTGCCTAAACATACAATTACAAAAGCATATATTTATTTGCTACAAATGAGGAAATCGTATAGAAACAAATGCATGGCATCAAACTGTGTAAATCTTTAGGGGACTAGTGTCTGATTCTGGTATGATATTCTCATTAGTTTTGTCCAGGTGTAGTCATTCTCCAAAATCACTATTGATTTGGATTCGAAATGTTACAAAAGCTTTATTTGTGTAAAAATAAACATTTTCATTAAGAATTTAAAATGGTGATTTTATTTCGTTTCGACTAAAAATTCCTGAAAATAAACTATATAAAAGTTACTATTTTTGTTGAAATATTTTAATATATATAAAGACTAATTCCATGTCCACAATTAAGATAAAAATCAATCCACAAAAGAATTCATGTATATCATGCTTTATTTTACACTCAATTTAATTCAGTTGTTAACGTCTACTGAAAATTTGCAGTTATTAGAAAAATAATTGCATAGGGCTGTCCATGTATATAGATATATCCACTAGATTATGGAAAGTAGGGAAACTAGGTTCTAACAATCATTATTTTCTTTTCTATACAATATATTATTGGTCTTTCTCTCACAATGTGAAAAAAGAAGAAATAAATAACGGCTATGCGCTATACAATTTCGTTTCATGCCTACTAGAATATATAGTTTTACCGATAAAATATTTCCGACGACGGTCTATGCCGTCGAAAATTACCGGCGGAAAACAAAAATTTCCAAAGGCACATAATTTTCGATGAATATTTCTGACGGCCTCATATCTCCAACCAACGGCAATCTGAAAATTCCGACGACTTCCCGACGACCAATGATATCCGTCAGAAATTTTCAAACGAGATTAGATTCCATCGGAAATATTTACAACGATATTTCTTATGTTTTATTATTAAACTTTAATTTGTAATGAAATTTAAAATTTGATTAATATTTTTAAACAAATATTTGTTTATTTAACTAATATATATTGGCGAAAACCAAAAAAGACACAACAACTTCATTACTCCATTGGTTGGGTTTCCACACTCATGTGTCAAGGGCTCGAATCTTTCCTTTACACAATTCATTAAGTAAATTAAAGATAGTATTCAGGTTGACGGATTGGTCTAAAACATGTGTCTGGTTGGATAATAAAAATAATAAAAAAATTAATTATATTTCGACAAAACGTTCGTCGATAATTTTCGACGAAAAATCAAGGCCATCGGAAATTTTCGATTGTTTTATTAGTCCTTCGAAAAATATTACCAACAGTTTATCTCAAATTTTTTTCCTCGAAAAAGGTCATTTACGACGAATTTTGGGTTTTCACTGACAGATTTGACTGTTGAAAAAGCCCTATTTTCTTGTAGTGTCATTAGCTGCTTAAATAAACAATTACAAAAGCATATATATATTTGCTACAAATGAGATAATCATTCAGAAACCAATGCATGGCATCAAACTGTGTTAATCTTTAGGGGACTAGTGTCTGATGATGGGATGATATTCTCATTAGTTCTGTCCATGTGTAGTCATTCTCCGAAATCAATATTGATTTGGATTAGAAACGTTACAAAAGCTTCGTTTGTGTAAAAATAAATATTATCATTAAGAATTTAAAATGGTTATTTTATTTTATTTCGACTAAAAATTCCTGAAAATAAACTATACAAAATTTACTATTTTTTTTATAAATATTTTAATATATATATAGATTAATTCCATGTCAAAACAAAATTAAGATAAAAATCAATCCACAGAAGAATTCATGTCGGTCGTGCTTTATTTTACACTCAATTTAATTCAAATGTTAACGTCTACTGAAAATTTGCAGTTATTAGAAAAATAATTGCTAGGGTTGTCTATGTATATAGATATACCCACTAGAACATGGAAAGTAGGAAAATTTGGTTCTACCAATCAGCATTTTCTTTTCTATACAATATATTATTGGTCTTTCTCTCACAATGTGAAGAAAGAACAAATAAATAAGGGCAATGGGCTATGCAATTTCGTTTGATGTCGACTAAAACATGGTAGTTTTACCGACGAAATATTTTTGACGACGGTCTGTGCCGTTGAAAATTACCAACGAAAATGAAAAAAATTCTGAAGGCACATTATTTTTGTCGGATATTTCTGACGGCCTCATATCGCTGTCGAGAATTCCTGAAGGCCACGAACGGCCGTCCGAAAATTCCCACAACTTCCCGACGACCAATGGTATTGGTCGAAAATTTTCGAACGAGATTAGATTCCATCGGAATTATTTTCAAAGATATTTTTTATGTGTTGTTATTAAATTTTAATTTTTAGTGAAATTTAAAATTCGATTAATACTTTTTAAATAAAAATTTGTTTATTTAACAAAAATAGATTGGCGAAAACAAAAAAAGACACAACAACTTCATTGCTCCATTGGTTGGGTTGCCACACACTCATATGTCAAGGGCTCCAATCTTTCCTTTACACAATGCATTAAATAAATTAAAGATAGTATGCGGGTCAACGGATTGGGCTTAAAGATGGGTCTGGTCGGATAATAAAAATAAGAAAAGAATTTAATTATATTCCGAAGAAACGTTTGTCGATAAATTTCGACGAAAAATATTACTGACAGTTTTTTGTCGAATTTTCCCCTCGAAAAAGGTCATTTGCAACGGATTTCGGGTTTTCACTGACAGATTTTTCCATGGAAAAGCACTATTTTCTTGTAGTGTCGTTGGCTGCTTAAATAAACAATTACAAAAGCAGATATATATTTGCTACAAATGAGAAAATCGCTTAGAAAACATTGCATGACATCAAACTGTGCGAATCTTTAGGGACTAGTGTCTGATGATGGGATGATATTCTCATTTGTTCTATCCATGTGTAGTCATTCTCGGAAATCAATATTGGTTTGGATTCGAAAGGTTACAAAAGCTTCATTTGTGTAAAAATAAATATTCTCATTAAAAATAATTGATTTCATTAAATCAATTAAAGATAGTATATGGGTCGATAGATTTGTCAAAACGTGGGTCTGGTTGGATAATAAAAATAATAAGAAAAATTAATATAGTTTTTAACGTCTACTGAAGATTTGCTGTTATTAGAAACGTAATTGCGTAGGGTTGTCTATGTATATAGATATATCCACTAGAATATGGAAAGTAGGGAAATTAGGTTCTACAATTCAGGATTTTATTTTCTATACAATATATTATTGGTCTTTCTCTCACAATGTGAAAAAAGAAGAAATAAAAAATGGATGTGGGCTATCTAATTTCGTTTGATGTCTACTAGAATATGTAGTTTTACTGACGAAATGTTTCTGACTACGGTCTGTGCCGTTTAAAATTTCCGATGGAAATAAAAAATTTTCCTAAGACACATAATTTTCATTGGATATTTCTGACGGCCTCAAATCTCTGTCGGGAATTCCCGACGGCCACCAACGGCCTTCCGAAAATTCCAATAGCTTCCCGATGACCAATGTTTTCCATTGAAACTTTTCGAACAAGTTTAGATTCCATCGGAAATATTTTCAACGACATTTTTTATGTGTTATTATTAAACTTTAATTTTTAGTGAAATTTAAAATTCGATTCATATTTTTTAAATCAGTATTTGAATATTTAACTAATATTTATTAGGGAAATAAAAAATAAAAAATAAGACACAAGAACTTCATTGTTCCTTTGGTTGGGTTGCCACACACTCTTTTGTCGAGGGCTCGAATCTTTCCTTTACACTGTATTTCGATTTATATTTTTTAAAAAAATATTTGTTTATTTAACTTATATATATTAGCAAAAATAGAAAAAGACAAAAGAACTTTGTTGCTTTAGGTTGCCACACACTCTTCGGTCAAGGGCTCGAATCCATCCTTTACACAGTTCATTAAATAAATTAAAGATAGTATGCGGCATAAAACATGGGTCGACTGATTAATAAAATAATAAAAATTATTTAATTATATTCCAACGGAATGTTTGTAGGTAATTTTCGACACAAAATAAAGGCTACCGGAAAATTTCAACTGTTTTATTAGTCCGTCGAAATATATTACTGATGGTTTTTTGATGAATTTCTTTCCATCGAAAAAGGTCATTAGCAACGAATTTCGGGCTTTCACGGACAGATTTGACCGTCGAAAAAGGCCTATTTTCTTGTAGTGATTAGCTGCTTAAATAAACAATATATATATATAGTTATAGTTATAGTTATAGTTACTACAAATGAGGAAATTGCTTAGAAACCAATGCATGGCATCAAATTGTGTGAATCTTTAGGGGACTATTGTCTGATGACGGGATGATATTCTCATTAGTTTTGTGCATGTGTAGTCATTCTTTGAAATCAATATTGATTTTGATTTGAAACGTTACAAAAGCTTCATTTGTGTAAAAATAAATATTTTCATCAAGAATTTAAAAAGGTGGTTTTATTTTGTTTAGACTAAAAATTCCAAAGAAAAAAAAAACTATTTAACATTTACTATTTTTTAAAATGTTTTAATATATATAAAGATCAATTCCATGTCAAACCCCAATTAAGATAACAATCAATCCACAGAAGAATTCATGTATGTCGTGCTTTATTTTACAATCAATTTAATTCAGTTGTTAATGTCTACTGAAAATTTGCAGTTATTAGAAAAATAATTGTATATGGTTATCTATATACATAGATAACCACTAGACTATGGAAAGCAGTGAAACTGGGTTCTACTTTTCTTTGCAATATATTATTGGTCTGTCTCTAACAATGTGGAAAAAGGAAAAATAAATAATGGCTATGGGCTATGCAATTTCATTTGATGTCGACTACAATATGTATTTTTACCGACAGAATATTACCGACGACGATCGCTGCCATAGAAAATTACTTACAGAAAACAAAATTTTCCGAAGGCACATAATTTTCGTCGGATATTTCTAACAGCCTCAAATTTATGTCGGAAATTCCCAACGACCACCAACGGCCGTCAGAAAATTCCGACAGCTTCCCGATGACCAATTGTATCCGTCGAAAACTTTCAAACAAAATTAGATACCATCGGAAGTATTTTCAATGACATTTTTTATGTTTTATTATTAAACTTTAATTTTTAGTGAAATTTTAAATTTGATTAATATATTTTCAACAAATATTTGTTTATTTAACTAACATATATTAGCGAAAACAAAAAAAAGACACAAGAACTTCACTGCTCCATTGGTTGGGTTGCCACACTTTTCGATCTAGAATCTTTCCTTTACACAATTCATTAAATAAATTAAAGATAGTATGAGGGTTGATGGGTCGTTCTAAAACATGGGTATGATCCAATAATAAAAAAAAAAAAAAATTAATTATATTCAGACGGAACGTTCATCATAATTTTCGACGAAAAATCAAGGCCATCGAAAGTTTTCAATTCTTTTAGTAGTCCGTTGGAAAATATTACCTACGGTTTCCTATCGAATTTTTTTCCATCAAAAAAGGTCATTAGATACAGATTTCGGGCTTTCACCGACAGATTTGACCGTCAAAAAAGCCCTATTTTCTTGTAGTGCTCATTAGCTGCTTAAATAAACAATTTCAAAAGCAGATATATAATTCCTACAAATGAGGAAATCGCTTAGAAACCAATGCATGGAATCAACCTGTTTGAATCTTTAGGCCTAGGGGACTAGTGTCTGATGATGGGATGATATTCTCATTCATACCTGTCAATGTGTAGTCATTCTCTGATATCAATATAGATTTTGATTCGAAACAAGAAATTTAATATTTTTGTATTAGATTAGATTCTTTTTTCTTTTATAAAATGAAAAAAAAAATAGAATTTTTTATTTAAATTAAATTCATTTCTGTTTATTGAATTTTAGTTTTCTGTTCACAGTTGAATTTTATTCTTTTGTTAACTATCAGTTTATTAATTGTATTCATAATTATTAAAATTTATTCTATTACCATAATTATTCAAATTTAAAAAACAGCATAATCAATCCAAATTATTGAAAACTTATTTAGATAATAAATGCTAATTTATATATTTAAATAAAAAATGATCGTTTATTTCAATAATTTTTACACATTATTTTTAACTTCATTAAAATGAAAATTTACACAATTTTTTGCATTTGACTTTTGTATTTCACAATTTCTTTTTTTTTTGTTATCAATAAAAAATTTATCAAAATAATTATAAATGTATGTTGTAAAAACTTTTAGTCTTTGTTGAAAAATCCAAAAAAAAAAAAAAATGTGTTTAACACAAATAAACAAAAAAAAAGGAGGTAAGTAAATGCGGCTGACTAACAGCCGCCACTTTTTTCTTTTTCTTTTTTTTCTTTTTTTGAATTTTGAATGAATTGACTGCCAGCCTTGGCAGCCAAGTTTTTCAGAATTATTTTTTTTAACTAAAATTGACAACGAAAAATTTGGGGGGGAAATTTTTTTGCACTATCCTCTTTTTATATAGTAGGAGATGTGTGTTGTAAAAATTTTTAGCCTCTGTTTGGCAAATTCAAAAAAATACAGTTCCCAAATTATTTATTAACCACACATATTTTCTCTCGATTTTTCAATGATACATCTTACATCAAAAAAATAAAAAAAATTTTAAACACAATTTTTTTTTTTTTTTTACAAACAGATCTATTTGAGAATTTTTGTGATTTATAAAAGTGTTTATAAATTATTTTTTCAAATTTACCGAGCACATGTTTATCTATATCTAATATTTAAATAAAGAAAAAAAAAATCCTTTTTAAGAAAACAAAAAACGCCAAATAATGTAAAAAAAAAAAAAAATTAAAGTAAATGCGGCTATCAGTTAACAGCCGCTTTTTTGTTTGTTTTGTGAATTTGAATTTGCTGCCAGCTTTCGCTGGCAGCCCAAATTTTATTAATTTTTATTTATTTATTTATTTATTTATTTGTGGGGACTTTGGACGGGAATTTTTTGGGGGGAAATTTTTTTACACTTTCCTCCTTTTATATAGTAGGAGATGTTACAAAAGCTTCGTTTGTGTAAAAATAATTATTTGAAATGGTGATTTAGTTCCGTTGGGACTAAAAATTCCAGAAAACAAACTAATTAAATTTTACTATTTTTTAAAATATTTTAATATATATACAAAGATCAATTACATGTCAAAACCCAGTTAAGATAAAATCAATCCACGGAAGAATTCATGTATGTCACGCTTATTTTACACTCAATTTAATTCAGTTGTTAATGTCTACTAAAAATTTACAGTTATTAGAAAAATAATTACATAGGAATATATATGTATATAGCTATCCACTAGACTATGTAAAGTAGGGAAACTAGGTTCTACCAATCAACCTTTTCTTTTCTATACAATATATATATATATATATTGTTGGTCTTTGTCTATCAATGTGAAGAGAGAAGAAATAAATAATGGCTATGGGCTATTCAATTTCGTCTGATGCCTACAATGGTTGAAATTGGTGCAACTCCTCTTGTCATGGTCAAAAGATTGCCCATGTACAGTACTATACACAAATTAAATCGATTGAAAACAAAATTTTTCGAAGGCACATAATTTTTGTAGGATATTTCTGACGCCCTCAAGTCTCCGTCGAAAATTCCTGAAGGCCACCAACGGCCGTCAGAAAATTCCGATAGTTTCCAGACTACCAATGGTATTCGTCAGAAATTTTCTATTGAAATTAGATGCCATCAGAATTATTTTCAGCAACATTTTTATTCGTAATTATTAAACATTAATTTTTAGTGAAATTTTAAATTCGATTAATATTTTTTAAACAAATATTTGTTTATTTAACTAATATGTATTTGTGAAAACAGAAAAATACACGAGAACTTCATTGCTCCATTAGTTGGGTTGCCACACACTCTTCGATCAAAGGTTCGAATCCTTCCTTCACACAATTCATTAAATAAATTAAAGATAGTATGTGGGTCGACGGGTCAGTCTAAAGCATGGGTATGGTTGGATAATAATAAAAAAAAATTCGACTATATTCCGTCGGAACGTTCATCGATAATATTCAACGGAAAATCAAGGCCATCGGAAATTTTCAACTGTTTTATTAGTCCGTCAGGAAATATTACCGACGGTTTTTTGATGAATTTTTTTTAGAAGGCACAGGTCAATAGCGATGGATTTTGGGCTTTCACCGACGGATTTGATTGTCGAATAGCCCTATTTTCTTATAGTGTCATTAGCTGCTTAAATAGATAATTACTAAAGCAAATATATATTTGCTACAAATGAGGAAATCGCTTAGAAACTTGCATGGTACCAAACTATGTGAATCTTTAGGGGACTAGTGTCTGAGGATGGGATGACATTCTCATTCGTACCTGTAATTGTGTAGTCATTCTCCAAAATCAATAATGATTTGGATTCGAACACTTACAAGAGCCGTTATGTAAAAATAAATATTTTCATTAAGAATTTCAAACGGTGATTTAAAATTGTTTCAACTAAAAATTCCATAATACAAACTAATTAAAAATTACTATTTTTAAAAATATTTTAATATATATAAAGAATATCAATTCCATGTCAAAACCCAATTAAGATAAAAATCAATCCACAGAAGAATACATGTATTCCGCGCTTTAATTTACACTCAATTTAATTTAGTTTTTAATGTCTACTAAAAAATTGCAGTTATTAGAAAAATAATTGTATAGGATTATATATATATATGTATATAGATATCCACCAGACTATGGAAAGTGGGGAAACTAGGTTTTACCAATCAACCTTCTCTTTTCCATGCAATATATTATTGGTCTGTGTTTAACAATGTGAAAAAAGAAGAAATAAATAATGGCTATGGGCTATGCAATTTCGTCCGATGCCTACAATAGTTGAAATTTTTGCAACTCCTCGTGTCAAGTTTAAAAGATTTCCCATGTACAGTACTATAGACAAATAAAATCAGTTGAACAGAGGCTTAAATGACAAACAATGTAATTTTATAAAAAAAAATTCCTTGAACGTTAATCAATAATAGCTGTAAAAAAACTAAATCGTGTTCTAAATTTAAAAAACAAACAAACAAACAAACAACAAAGATATCCATAAATTAGTAAAATAAAATACTGCTGCAAATAAAATTTCTAAATCAAATTACACCTAATTTAATTTATTGAATTCCAAAACAGAATAATAAATGAACAATTAAAATTTTAATTGCAAATAAAAACAAACCCAATTTTTTCCTACTATTCACCACGAACAGTGACATTAATGTTCAATTTTTATTTTTTTGAATTAAAAATATGCACTTATACCAAACAGCAACGGCCCAATTTCTATGGAATTCAAACCATTACAAAAGCATCATTTATGTAAATATATATATTTTCATTAAGAATTTTGAACAGTGATTTAATTCCGTTTCGACTGAAAATGCCAGAAAACAAACTAATTGAAATTTACTATCTTTAAAAATATTTTAATGTATATAAAAATCAATTCCATGTGAAAATTACCTAGTTAAGATAAAAATCAATCCAAAGAAGAATTCATGTATGTCGTGCTTTATTTTACACTCAATTTAATTCAGTTGTTATCGTCTAATGAAAATTTGCAGTTACTAGAAAAATAATTGCATGGGGTTATCTGTGTACATATATATCCACTAGACTGTGGAAAGTAAGGAAACTAGGTTCTACCAATCAGTAAAGCTGAAGAAGATGCATTACAGAAGGAAATCTTATATAATCAATCTAAAGCTCCTGATGACAGAATGATTGTTCAAGAGGCTTACGCGAGACTTAGTCTTCTACTTGCCAAGGAAGAACTATTTTGGAGACAAAAATCAGGTATTAAATGGATGAATAAGGGGAATAGGAATAATAAGTTTTTTCATTCTGGTGTAAAGAAGAAAAGAATCAGAAATTCTATTAGTGGCATTACCTTAAATGGAAAACTTGTTAAGGATCCCAAGGAGATTCATCAATCAGCTGTTGATTATTTTGAAAAAATTCTCACTAAGGAACCTACTGATGATTGTAGTATGCTGCTTGATAACATTCCTAAACTGATTTCAGAAGAAGAAAATGATATGCTGAGCTCGGTTCTTGTTATGGAGGTGGTCAAAGAAGTGGTTTTTAGCACAAGTAAAGATAGTGCTCCTGGTCCGGATGGATTCTCAAGTTTATTTTGCCAGGTCTGCTGGGACATCATCAAGTTTGATTTGGTTGAAGCTGTGGTGGATTTCTTTGATGGTAAAATGTTACCTGCAGGCATTTCAGCAACCTCTATCTCATTAATTCCAAAACAGAAAGAGGCAGAAAACTGGAAGGATTATAGGCCGATAAGCTTATATAATGTGAGTGACAAGATCCTGACTAAAATTCTTTCTAAGAGACTGAACAGAGTGCTACCTATGATTATCTCGAATTCCCAAAGTGGATTCACCCCACAAAAACACATTGGGAAAATATTTTGCTTGCTCAGGAGCTCGTTCATCAGATTAATAGAAAAACTAGAGGGGGTAATGTTATGCTTAGGCTGGATATGGCAAAGGCATAAGACAGAATTGATTGGGATGTGCTCTTTAAAGTCTTAGATAAATTCGGCTTTGATTTACGATGGATTGGCAAAATAAAGAGGTGTATAGAGAACTGCAGCTTCTCTATATTAATCAATGGAGAATTGAAGGGCTATTTTAAAACCACTCGAGGATTGAGACAAGGAGACCCTATATCTCCCTCTTTGTTCATTATAATGGCTGAAAGTCTCCCAAGTGGTATCCCCATTCTGTTTGCAAGACTTAAAGAGATTAAGAGTGTGTTTGGTATTGTTTAAAATGAATTTTTTTTAAATGGATAGTAATTTTTTGGAGAAGTGATGGTTGAGATTTGGTTGAAAAGTAAAAAATTGTGAGCTTGACTTTTGATGAATGGTAGATATTTAGTACTGTAGAAAAATGAGAAAGATTTAATGGAAAAAAATTGTGAGCTTGACTTTTGATGAATGGTAGATATTTAATACTGTAGAAAAATGAGAAAGATTTAATGGAAATCAAATTAATAGTGGCTAATTACAAATATGGTGGTCTTGTGCGTGTCTCTCATTTAGCTTTTGCGGATGACTTTATTATTTTCACTAATGGACAGAAATCTTCTCTCAACAAGATCATGGAATTTATCAAAATGTACACTGAAAGGACTGGACAAGCTATAAACTGCAGTAAAAGCTCTTTTTATACTACCAAGGAAAATCATAAAAAAAATATTGTGGCAGAGTGTACTGGTTTCCAATTTCAAACTTTGCCATTTCAGTAATTGGGAGTTCCAAACTATAAAGGGCCAAAAAAAAGCTTGCTTATATGATGACCTCATCATCAAAATAAAGGGGAGAATATTTGGGTGGGAGCGCAGGCGGCTCTCTGCAGGAGGAAGACTGATATTGATCAAACATGTGTTCATCTCCATACCGTTCCATCTGCAACAGATTCTTAATCTTACAAAATTTCCAGAATCTTCAATGCTTTTGTTTGGAGAGATTGTGATTTCCTATGGATAAAGGTGGTATTGGATGTAAATCTTTGAAAGACCTGAATTTTGCTTATGATTGTAAATTGTGGTGGAAGTTAGAAATCAAAAATCTCTTTGGAGCTGGGTGATGAAGGACAAATACTGCAGAAAGGTTCACCCCAGTCAAGTTACTCAAAGAAATCTTGACTCACCTTTATGGAAAAGATTGCTAATTGCAAGAGACACGGTTGAACATCATATTGCATGGAGAGTGAGAGAAGGGAAAATTAATTTTCAGTATGATACCTGGATAAACTTTGGTTCCCTTCATGACAGATTAGTTGTGAATTTTAGTCAAGATAAATTTGTGCTGGACTTCAGAAGTAATAATGAATGGGATATAAGCAAACTTTCCTATATCATGCCCACAAATATTATCACTGTGATAAAGAAGATTCATATCACAAATGAGGAAGATGAACTGTTTTGGAAACCTGCTGCCAATGTAGAATTCTCTCTCTCTTTATGGAGAATGGTGAATCACAGCCTAAGGGAGGAGGAAGTGAACAGGAGACAAGTCATAGGAAAAATCGTGTTCTCCCCACATTACGTTTCTCTTAAAGTTGCTGCACTTACTTAAGTAATCACAAGAGAGGCACGTGATCTCCTTCTTCCAACTCAATCTGCACCTCTCAACATTTCTCGCGTGCACCTCTGCTCAGCAACAGATTTTTACATCATCACGCTTCATCTCCTGATTATCAGATGCCTACGTGTACAGCTAGGATTTAGTGTGTAGAATGTTCCATTGTATTATATTTACCCTTTCCTCTGTAACACTATATAAATATTACTGTTAAATTTCATATGGTATCAGAGCCTGCGACTATGGCCAACAACGCCACTGCTGGTAATTCAGCCTCAATCAACATCACCCCAACCTCAGTAAATTCCACTCACTCCTTCTCACCATTCTCAACCAATCTCACTCAGATCACTCCTTCTCACTATTCTCAACCAATCTCACTCAGACTCCTGCAGTCAAGCTGGACAGGGAGAACTACTTATTTTGGCACAATATGATCTTGCCCATTATCAAGGAGCATAACCTTGAAGGTTATCTTCTCGGTACCTATACATCACATTGCAGCCAACATCTAAATCAGAAACCAGTGGTGGAACTATTCCCAATCCGGAGTATAGATTCTGGAAGTCTACCGATCAGTTGCTCCTTGGTTGGCTATACTCCACCATGACCCCAGAAGCAGCTATGAGAGTTATGGGTGCTGCTAGTTCCTTCAATTTTTGGGAGTCAATCAAGGAAATCTATGGTGTCCAAAACAAGGACAAAATAACTTTCCTCACAGGAGAATTACAAAGGACGAGGAAGGGAGATTTGTCTGTTGATCAGTACTTAACTAAGATGAAAGGGATTGCTGATAATCTCGAAGTTGCACGAAAACCAGTTCTAGTTTCAAATCTAATAAGCCAAGTACTAGCTGGTCTTGATGAAGACTTCACACCTATGGTGGTCATGCTAACTAGTAAGGAGTCACTGAGCTGGGGGGAGCTGCACTCAGCTCTTCTAACCTTTGAAAGCAGGTTAGAACATATCTCTAGTTTAAGAGAAGATTTGGGAAATCTGAATTTAACTCAAGTATCAGCAAATTTCACACAAAGTGGAAGGGGCTCCTTTCAGTCAAGGAGAAATTACTCAGGCAGAAGCAACAACCAGTTTAGAGTAGGAAGAAGAGGCTATAGAGGAAGAGGAGGTAGAGGTTCTAACAATGGAATCTCTAACTATGGTGGAAATTATGGTGAAAGACCAGTGTGTCAAGTTTATTCTAAGGTTGGTCACAAGGCAAATGTCTGTAATTTCAGATTTGATGAGACATACACAGGAACCTCACCTCATCAGCAGAACAGAGGTCCTCAGTATATCAAATACGGTTCACAACCAGCAGCTTACATTGCAACACCAAATGTTCTCAATGACTCTGCGTGGTATGCTGACTCTGGGGCTACTCACCATGTGACTGCAGATGCCAGTAACCTGAAAGGAGGCTCTGAATATGAAGGTAACAAACAAATTGTCATTGGAAATGGTGAGTCTCTTAACATCTCTCAGATTGGCAAAGCTATTCTACCAAGCTTAACAGATAAAACTATTCAGCTTAATAACCTTATGCATGTCCCTCATATGAAAAAGAATCTGATAAGTGTATCTCAACTCACTTTAGATAACTCAGCTTTTATGGAATTTCACCCTTTCTATTGTTGTTTGAAGGAAAATCAAACGAAGGCTCCATTGCTGGAAGGGAGGCTTAGGAGAGGTTTATACCAGCTTGATTCCCCAGATCTAACTATCAAGAAAAATCTATCAACAAATTACCTATCTCTACTATGATTTCTGAGTCCAAATGTACTAAGGTTAACCAAAGTGAGTCCAGTAAGTCTTTAGTCTATGAGTCACAATGTCATAGTGTCAATCAAAAGTCTCTGGCCAGTCTATGGCACAGAAGACTTGGTCATCCATCCAGAAGACTTGGTCATCCATCCAGTGAAATTCTGTCACAAGTTCTAGAAGACTGTAACCAAGTTATTTTGCTTCCTTTCACTAGATCAAACTTTCATGCTAAAGTACCCCTTGAACTGATCTAAACTGATCTGTGGGGGCCTGCTCCATTAAATTCAATACCTAACTACAAATACTATATTATGTTTGTTGATGACTTCGGCCATTTTGTTTGGATCTACCCTATGAAAACCAAATCAGAAGCACTTCAAATCTTCCTGCAGTTTAAAAACTAGTTGAAAATCAATTTGACAACAAGATCAAAACACTGCAATCTAACTGGGGAGGGGAGTACAGATCCTTTACACCTATCCTATCAAAATTTGGCATCAACTTCAGACATCCATGCCCTCACACCTCTGCACAAAATGGCAGGGTTGAAAGAAGACACAGATCCCTTACTGAAATGGGGCTAACTCTATTAGCACAGGCCAAACGTCCACTTAAATTCTGGTTGGAGGCTTTTCAGACAGCTGCTTACCTAATGAACCGCTTACCTACACCTATACTTCAACAAAATACACCCTACACTATGCTTCTAAAGAAACCAATTGACTATAACAGCCTTAGAACTTTTGGTTTCTCATGTTATCCCTGCTTCAGACCTTTTAAAACACACAAGTTCAGTTATCAGTCTGAGAAATGTATCTTCCTTGGGTATAGTCCATCACACAAAGGCTTTATATGCTTAAGTATCTCTGGGAGAATATACATCTCTAGGCATGTCATTTTTAATGAACATGAATTTCCTTATGAGTCAGACTTCATGTCAAAATCCAAAAATGATCACTCCTTGATTGTTAACTCTTCTCAAAACTCACCTTCATATCTTCCATTCAGTCACTCAGAACCTTCCATAAATCTCTTGTCAACTGGTATGACTTCAACTACAGCTTCTCAATCCACCAATGAGCCTCAGTTTTTGTCTGATAACAACATTATAGAAGGTGAAGATGAGGGCAGGAGGTCTAAATCAGAGGAACATAACTCAGAAGGAAGCATTCCACGCCAGATCAGTGAAGAAAATGTAGGAACCATGCTTCCAGAATCACCAAATCAGCAGTCACAGGGACATCCTATGGTTACAAGGGCTAAGGCAGGAATTTTTAAGCCTAAAGTCCTAAATACTATAGCTCACAGCTCTCTGGACTACAAGGAACCGGCCAGTGTGACAAAGGCTATCACAAATGATAAATGGAAACAGGCAATGGTAAAAGAATATTCAGCCTTAATAAAGAATCAGACATGGATTCTTGTTCCTCCATCAACTTCATATAATGTTGTTGGGAATAAGTGGGTCTTCAAGCTTAAACAGGATGTGACTGGAACAATCCAAAGACATAAAGCAAGACTAGTAGCTAAGGGATTCCATCAAACACAAGGGGTGGACTATTTTGAAACGTTCAGTCCAGTGGTTAAGTCTTCCACTCTCAGAATCATACTTACATTGGCTATTTCTTTTGAGTGGAAATTAAGGCAGGTTGACTTTAATAATGCCTTCCTCAATGGTGACCTTGAGGAGATAGTTTATATGTGCCAACCTGCAGGATTTGTCAGTGCAGAGAAACCGAATTATGTTTGTAAATTGAGAAAGGCCTTATATGGGCTTAAGCAAGCACCAAGGGCCTGGAATGATAAGTTGAAAGGAACCCTACTTAGCTTAGGTTTCTCAAAATTAAGAGCTGATTCATCTCTGTTTTTCTACAGGTCCCATGAGGTACTCATCTTTCTTCTGATATATGTGGATGATTTGGTGATTACAGGCAGCAATAACACCTTCATCCAAGCTCTGATTGATAAGCTCAACAAAATATTCACACTCAAAGACATGGGAGAGCTACATTATTTCCTGGGAATAGAGATTAAAAGGCATGAGTCTGGACTGCACCTGTCTCAGAAAAAATACATTGAGGAAATGCAGCAGAGGTTCAACTTCAAAGGTCTTAAACCTTGCCCATCGCCTAGTGCTACTGGTAAAACTCTATCTAAACTTGATGGAGAACAACTTAAGATGCAGCTACATACAGAAGTGAAGTAGGGAGTCTTCAATACTTAGCACATTCCAGGCCTGACATAGCTTACATTGTGAATAAGCTAAGTCAATTCCTACAACAACCAACTACTGCACACTAGACTGCTCTCAAACGAGTCTTCAAATATCTGCTTGGAAATAAAGACCACGGCTTATGGATCAAAAGATCAGAAAGACTCATCCTAAATGGTTACTCAGACGCTAACTGGGCCTCTTTCCCAGATGATAGGAAATCCACTGCTTCTTATTGTGTCTACCTAGGTGATACTCTCGTTGGATGGTGCTCCAAGAAACAAAATGTAATAGCTAGGTCCAGTTCAGAAAGTGAATATAGAGCTCTAGCCTTTGCCACTTCTGAGATGATCTGGGTGCAATCCTTAATTGAAGAAATTGGTCTAAAGCTACCATCTTTACCAACACTCTGGTGTGATAATATGAGTGCCAATGCTCTGGCCTCAAATCCCGTTTATCATGCCAGAACCAAGCATATTGAATTGGATCTCCATTTCATCATAGATAGAGTTATTGAGAAAAAAAATGGAAATAAAGTATGTTACTTCAGCAGATTGAGATGATCTGGGTGCAATCCTTAATTGAAGAAATTGGTCTAAAGCTACCATCTTTACCAACACTCTGGTGTGATAATATGAGTGCCAATGCTCTGGCCTCAAATCCCGTTTATCATGCCAGAACCAAGCATATTGAATTGGATCTCCATTTCATCATAGATAGAGTTATTGAGAAAAAAAAATGGAAATAAAGTATGTACCTTCAGCAGATCAAATTGCAGACTTGATGACTAAGAGCCTATCACATACCAGGTTTCACTTACTGAAAATCAAACTAGGAGTCACGAAAGTGCCTTCTAGTTTGCGGGGGAGTATGGAGAATGGTGAATCACAGCCCAAGGGAGGAGGAAGTGAACAGGAGCCCAAGTCATAGGAAAAATCGTGTTCTCCCCACATTACGTTTCTCTTAAAGTTGCTGCACTTACTTAAGTAATCACAAGAGAGGCACGTGATCTCCTTCTTCCAACTCAATCTGCACCTCTCAACATTTCTCGCGTGCACCTGTGCTCAGCAACAGATTTTTACATCATCACGCTTCATCTCCTGATTATCAGCTGCCTACGTGTACAGCTAGGATTTAGTTTGTAGAATATTTCATTGTATTATATTTACCCTTTCCTCTGTAACACTGTATATAAATATTACTGTTAAATTCCATACTCTTCACGTATTGAGCTTCTCAGGAAAAGGAATACAAGGCAACGAGCATACCAGCATATTTGGGAGAATGGTGTCCCACATAAAATATCATTTTTGGCTTGGAGAATTTGGAAAAACTGGATACCAGTAGATGATATTATGCAGCAAAAATTTGGTCTCCCCTTTGCTTCAAAATGTCACTGTTGCAGAAACCTTGAAACCATGAATCATGTCTTCCTGAATGGCAAAATTGCAAAAGAAGTTTAAAAGTATTACTACAGGCTACTTGAAGTTCCAGTTGTAGATTGCAATCATCCAAAATCCCTGATGATGCATTGGTTTAATCTGCCACAAGCGAAACCTGGTAACGTTAAGTCTACCATTCCTCTGATTATTTTCTGGTATTTATGATTCGAAAGAAACAATGCTAAGCATAACCAGAGGATCATGAACTCCAGAAGAATTATTAAACAAGTCAATTTCTTAGTTGCTGCTCTTCAAAAGTCTGGCAGAATCAAAGCTAACAACAGAAGAAGTTCTATTCAATATAAGATTGTGAAATGGAAAAATCCGGACCTTGGATGGAAGAATCTCAACACGGATGGATCACTTAAATCCAGTAATTTAGCTGCAGGAGGAGGTATTCTTAGAAACAGTAATGGTGAAGTAGTTTGGGGATTCTACGAATTCTACAATCAATGCTCAATTGTGGAGGTTGAGCTTAGAGCCATTGACACCGGGCTTCAACTTTGTAGACAGGCTGAGATTCAAAATATTTGGTTGGAGACTGATTCGCAGGTTGCTATCCTTCTTATTCAGAAAACTACAGGTCCATGGGAAGTCCAATACTTGTTGCATCTATTCGATACAGTAGTCTAAGCAAGATGGATGTTAGAATCACTCACATTTGGCACAAAGGTAATCAAGTTGCAGATTGGTTTGCCAATAAAGTTGGGATAGAGAAGAGTTTCAAGATTCTGAATGCTGAAGGTATTACAGGTAGGGTTAAAGGCCTTGTTAGACTTGATAAAATAGGGATTCCTTATATTAGAACCAAAATTTTATTTGTAAATTCTTGATTTCCTGTTTACTTGTTTTTGTTTTGTTGTGATTCATCATATAGTATAGGTGCATGTTTTTGTTGTAGTTGTTTCGAGGTAAGGCTCATATGTCCCCCTCACTTGCATTGTAACTTGCTTGAATTTTCAAGCTAGGATGCTTTGCCGCCCAAAAAAAAAAAATTACTAATTATAATATATATACCATTAACTTATTAAATTAATCTGCAATATATATTCAATTTAAAATACAATTTTATTTTCTAATACAATGCTAATAAAAAAAATCAACTCTATATGCATATAAATTAACATAAAAATAAATCTATAATACAAATTACAATTCATAATCTACTACAAATTATTATTAGTAAATAATAAATATAATATGCATATTCAAATACATAATTATACTAAATCTTCATATATCTCTAATATTTCACGCATAATATATAAAAATAGAATTATTTAATGATATTCATGGAGTAAAAAACCAATATAAAGAAAAAATCCAAATTTCAAGTAATTAAACTTGATATATATGAAATATGTAAATAAAAAAAAGGTGACCTTAGATTAATGAAATAAACAAACTATTTCCAAGCTTTTTTGAGTCAAATGTTATCTACTTTATAAATATTGAAGTTGGGGGAATGGAAGAGGGAGTTTGGAAATGAGATTTTCGGTAAAGTGAGGTAAATGACGAGTTCTCGGATCTGGATCTGATAAAAGAAGTTTTCCGACAGATTTTCCTATGACACTAAAAATCTGTCGGTAAATAAAAAAAATTCAACGGCCAATATAAGTTGTTGGAAATTATCCGAACTCTAGTAGAATTGTAGGAAATTTTCTACGGCTCTTTGAAGCCGTCGAAAATTACCCAAGAAATACTAACCACGCATTTAAATCATTATGATGATCAGCAATACTGGAAATTCACTCCATCTGGTATATTTAATGCTAAGAGCTGTTAAGAGCGGTATAGAGAAAGACAAACTACAACCACCCTTTAAGTTTGTTTGGAATAAATGGCTACCTCCTAAAATTGTATTCTATTCTTCATTTGGAGACTCTGGATAGTAGAATTTCTGAAATAAAATCATCCAGAGTAGATTTAACATACATCTGTCCTCTAAATGCTTACCTTGCAGGGATGAAGAATCTATAAATCACATGTTTGTTAAGGGGGAGGTTGCCAAGGATGTTTGGAGAATACCTTTTTCTAAAGCTGAAATTGTCATTCCCACAAGTGATCGTCCTAGAGCTCTGATCATGTCCCGGTTATCTCAGACTAAATCTAAAGCAGGTAATCTGGTTTCCCTCATTCCCTTCATAACATTTTTGTTTGTATGGATTGATAGAAAAAATGTCAGGTAACCTGTTGAAGGCTGAAAATATGTCCCCTCATTGTAAAATCCAATGGTTTCCTAAAAAAAAGAAAAAACACTTCAGGGTTCCAATAGTTTGGGACAGTTTGAGGAGCTAAAAAGTACAGGTTTATCATGTAAATATGTAATCACGTTAATTATGAAATCAAATATAATTGGGATATAGTATTCTAATTACCTATACTAATTAATAAAGAGATAAATTAATAAAATTTCCTTCATTAGTTTAACTTTACACTAACACAAATTTGTGTGCATGCATTCAAGAAGCTCAATTAAGATGACTTTGTTATAAGTTACAGTGAGTTATAGTAACAATATTTAATATTAAAACGTAAAATTAAACACCTGCATTTATAACTTGCCTTTACATATATGATTTACATGCGCTTGGTGATTCTTGTATATTCATCTATTTAAGAATTAGATGCACTAGGAGTATATAATAAATAAACAATAAATAATCTGTAAATCCAGATAAATTTGCTCCTGTGCATATGGCCAATAAAAATTTAGAGAAGAGAAGCATGAGTATAGAGTGGAATATTTTGCTTGGGCTGATGCTGATGATGGCAATATGCCTAGATTCTGGTTTAGCTACGGGCTCCCACTGCAGACCAAAGGATTGTTTGAAATTTTGCGACTATGAATGCTTGGGAAATATGTCTCAATATGAATATTGCTTAGACGAGTGTAAAAACAACCGTGTACATTGTGTTAAGCAAGTACACGATGATCCATACGATTTACCATATGTAGAAGCTCCATTAGACATGTGTGTTTGTGATTGAGGGTCCCTTTGATGTGCCAATGTATCAAAAAAGAGAATGCCGTTGACCCATAAAAAATCATAATATTTCATAACAAAATAATATTCTTATATTAAGAAATTTTATTTTTTGCTGAGTTGTCACAACATATTGTTATATATGAGAGCAAATATTACATATCATGAATTATCTTATTTATCAAAAAATTATAAAGTTTAAATAGTGATAATAAAATTATTCTAAGAAATAAAATGTACTAATAACTGAAAAGTTTAGGCTAATATAAACGAATCTACAATTCTGATATCCAAGAGATCAGGTAATTAAAAATATATATTCTTTTGTAGGATAATGAGCAATATAATATGTGTGTGTGGGTGTACACTCCATTGAAATTTATGTACACATTCTATATTAAAAGATTCTTATTGATAATTTATCAAGTAATATTCCTCCACACAATTCGTAAGTTTGATCTTTTCATAGTGTAAACAGCAATTAGCAAAACTCCAATAATTAAAAATAATTAAAATCACCTGTTTAAGTTTAACAAAATTACATCTCCCAGTTGAAATATAGATAGTTGACATTCCACTTCGCCTAAGAATAATTAATATATTATTTGTATATTTATATACAAGAATAAAATTGTTTGTGCATTGGTGTTTTTCATTTGTTGTGCAGCATGAATAAATCTTGGAGTCATTTTTTTTCTTTACTTTTCATAGATGAATACTCTCTCTCTCTCCTTGTAGCATTCTGAATTTCTTTATATCAGTTGATGATGTAAAAATTTCTAACCTTGACGTGTTAAGATTTGGAGTTGCTTGATCACTAGAAAAACGAATGAATTCATCTTTGATGACCTGCAAAAAAAGCGAAAAGGGTTCTCCCCATTGGCCCTCCGGTGTAAAAATTCGTTTTCTGAAAGAGAAATATGTAGCTGAAAAATTGTATTAATGATGAATTATTTGATCAAAAGAGCTGTATTTACAGGCCAGAAGCCTGTTACCATCTTGTGATAGGAGAATGAATCATTATTGCATACACTTACCTTTTAATATAGAAATTTTTATAAGAGTTGAACTTTTCCCTTTTGAGGAACTTACCTTATAGGGGAATATATATATGTATGAGACTTTTGGGCCCATGATATGGCCCATTAACCCAAGTCCATAAATTAAGGAGGGTATATGGAAGACCTACATGGGCCTAAAGCATGATGAGACCGCACGAGGCTGATCTTGGAGGTTGTACATAAGACAAGAGATTAAAACTGCTTTCGTGGCCCGACCTTGATTTAACGTCAAGCTCGAGCACATAACCTGACCTACTGGATATTAATAGGAGATGTATGGCCATGATCGGACAAATTGACCGACCTTGACTGAATTGACGGACCTTAAAATTGGCCAACCTTAACTTAATGGACTGACCTTAAAAATAGGCCGACCTTAGCTTAATGGACCGACCTTAAAAATGGACCGACCTTGAATAGGTCGACCTTGGACCCATGCTCTTATTTTCGATAAATAAGATCGAGACTTTTTAGACTGATGATCTATTATTTCAAATAATGATTTTGTTGTCCCCGCAAATCAATATGGTGGATTCTCTTTTGGAAAAAAATCCTATTGCGACGAGTATCATCACTAGTCACTAGGATAAAGGCAATGAATCGACCTACTGGAAAGGACTTAGATCGTAGAACAAGTCCCCATGACGGTTTTTGTTATGGATAGTTGGAATATAGTTTATTTTAGATTGAAACGAATTACTCTATTTTATATGGGGCAGATTTTGTAATATTAGAGTAGTGGGGAGTAATTTATATTTGAACTAAATGTTGAAGGAGACAAGTAGTAACTTATTAAAGAAGAGTTTTACAAAAGTGAGGTTTTCTTACCACGGCTACAACACTACAACTATCACTTTTTAAAAGTTAACAAACTAAAGATTTTTCTTTTCAAATTCAGGTTTTTAATAATAAAAAAATAAATATTATATTTTATATAATATAATATAAAATAATTATCTCTTATATTTCAAATTAAAGTTAATATAATTTTAAATATAAAACACTTCACCCACCCACCTTGACGCTTCTTGTCTATCCGTCTTGTCCCACCTCACACAACCCCACCCCCAAAAATCAATTATTTAATTATTTTTATTTATTTATTTATTCATTCATTTATTTTGAGTCTAATGATCAAGAAAACATAATTCTTGATATTTTATTTTGGTTGGCATGAAGTTATTTTTGCATGTGGATTTTTTTTTTTGAAGACCGAGATGAAAATAATTACTTACTTAATTAATTGATTGTTGAGTTGGACTGGTGTCTAAAAATGTGTAATTGAGTTTTATTACTTTTATCAACTTAAGTTAATAAATAATAGAAATCATCTACATGAGATTTATTTCAAAATCTTCAAAATAAATATTTAATCTTTTTGCCAAAACAATACGAGAAGGCCGGACCTGTTGTGAGACTAGTGAGACAGCTGTCTTAGGGCCCAAGGCTTTAGAGGCCCAATGGTCAATGATAAGTTAAAGGGAAAAATACACAATTAAGGTGTTTAGAAATACAAATTTCAAAAAAGGGGTCAAATTTGTATAATTTCAAAAATCATATTGTAATTAATATTAATTAATTAAATTAAAATATTTTATTAATTATATATATTGAGGTCACAAAATTATATAATTTCAAGTCACGAACACAAGTTTTTAAGGTCACGGATTGATATCAGGGTCACAGATCAAGTCAGTTACCTTTTTATTTGGTCACAACCATTGTTGCATGTCGTCGTCAGCGCCATCATCACATCAACAAGATCGAAACTGTTGAACATGTGACCTGAGATAATCGTCAACATGTGACCTAAGACAATACCCAACATCACGTCGTAAAACTCCACTATCTTAGCACCAAACCACCACCAAAATGCCCCCTCGGACTTTGAATGTGTGACCCGAGAACTACCGTCACAATCAATTACCACCAAATGCTTCTGACATCATATACGTCAATTCTGGTTGGAACTTGAATAATTTACCTAGGCTTCCTGGTTCTGTGCTTTCGTTTGAATGCTGTGGCCCTCTTATTTACACTCTCCTACAATTGAATCTGTTCTCGGAATAGCCTTGGTAGTGTAGAGAATAATAATACCTAACCATCTATTTACCTGCTTGAAAATACACTAAAATCATAGTATGAACATTAACCATCCTCTTTTCAAGGGTCTCAAAATCCGCTACCAATATGGAGGCCCCAACATCACTCACCATTAATCCAATTGACCCACCATTGGTAGAAAAAGGGCACGGCATTTATATACAAAAAACTCACGTTTTCTCCTCTATTGGATCTAGCAAGGACTGTCGAACTTGCTCCTAAGCTGGTCACATAATTTAACCGTCCATTTTAATATCTGAGGGAGTGGTCGACGATGGTTTAGGGTGGGGGAAAAAGGGGAGGAAGTGGTTGATGTTAGGGTTGTGGAGTGGAGATGGCGGCTATAAATTTGGGGTGGGTTATGAACTTATGGGTTTAATTAGGAATGGTTTAATTTTATATTATTAATATTATAATTATACTAAATCTTAATTAGTACCTGACTTTTGAACTAATACCATTATGTTCTTACTAGTTGTCTACCCGTGCAATGCACGGAATAGATAATTTTTAAATCATAATTTTGAAAATATTTTGATTCAATCATATCAAATAAAAAACATAATTTAAATAAAATTTCGATACAAAATGTTATTGAATTTGAAATTTTAAAAAAGACAAAACTATTCAAAATAAAAAATACTATATGTACACAAAGTATACTGTGTCACTCAAAATTTGGCACTTATTTAAATTTTTTATATAAATTTTTTTAATTTTTTTTTTTACGTTTTTCTCTAAAAATTTTGTCACCTTATCACCTAATTCCTTTTCGATATGTTATAATTTTTTATTAACTATATTTTTTAATGTGTTGCTTACATATATTTTATTTGAAATCAAATATATTAATTAATAGATTTTATTTATCCTTGTATTTTAAACATGTCAATTTTTGTCAAAATGATGAAATGATTAAGCCTCCGTTTGATAATAATGTTTGATTTATAAACTTGTTTATTTATGATTTTGAAATAAAAAGTAGTGACAAAATTGGAGAGAGAAAATATGTATGGTTAAAAATTGATATAAAATAATTAATTATTTTTGTAACATGCGTTGAAGAGCCTACTCATTTATTGACATATTAGGAAGTAAAATTTCAATAATTTTATTTATTTAGTTTCAAAAATTATTAATTCAATTTTTTCATTTCTAATTTAACAAATTTATATAGCATATATAATTAATTATTTTAAAATATATTAATCCAATTTTTTTCATTTTCAATGTAGCACATTTATATAAATATATGATATGACATTTATTTATGTTCAAATATAAGATCTGATTTTTTCATTTCCTACATAACACATGTTATTGAATTGAATTTTTTTTTTAAAAACAAAACTAATCAAAATAAAAAAATTTGAATATACATTCAGTGTACTGCACCACTCAAAGTTTGACACCTAGTTAAATTTTTTATATAAAATTTCTTTTGATTTTTATTTACGTTTTTCTCTAAAAAATTGCACACCTTATCATTTATTTTTCTTTTAATATGTTAAAATTTTTAATTAACTTCATTTTTTAATATGTTGGTTACATATATTTCATTCGAAATCCAATATATTAATTAATATATTTTATTTTTCCTTATTTTTAAAACATACAAAGTTTTGTCAAAATGATGAAATGATTAAATTTTCTACCAATTTATCATTGGTGGTAAAAAGTTGATAGAAAATAATTAATTATTTTTATAATATGCTTATTAAAGAACATACTCATTTATTGACAAATTAGGAAGTAAAACTTCATTGATTTTATTTATTTATTTTTAAAATATATTGATTCAAAATTTTCATTTCTAACTTAACAAATTTATGTAGCATGTATTTATTTATTTTCAAATATATTAATTTAAATTTCAATGTAATACATTTACATAGATATAAAATTTATTTATATTCAAATATATTAATACAATTTTTTCATTTCCTACGTAACACATTTACATTGATATCACATTTAGTTATATTCAAATATATTAATCCAATTTTTTCATTTCCTATATAACACATTTACATAGATATCACATTATTTATGTTCAAATATATTAATTTAATTTTTTCATTTTCAATATAACACATTTACACATAGTACATTTGTTACAACTCTTTTCTTTATTTATTTATACATTATATATATTATATTATATATATACATTATATATAAGTAGAAGTGAGAAGAGAGGAAATAGAGTCATTAAATACAAATTTCCCTCCAAAATGACTCTCTCTCCTCACTTCTATTTTTATATATATAAAGATAAAGATTAATGAATTTGAAATTTAAAAAGCAAGCCTGTATGTAATTTCCTCTAAGTTAAATACTCAACAATGACCCAATTCCAATGTATCCCTCACTGCCCCCATTCATCGGTTATACCGACTATCTGCAGCCTGCCTCCGTCTCCGTCACTTCACCTTCACTGTCTGCAGTCAACGTCAATTCTCAGGTACATTGATTTTGCAAAATTCTCCATGTGTACTGTAACGGACTGTTCGACGGCCTTCAAGTCAGATTTTTTTTTTTATTTTATAGTGTTTTTTAGGTAAGATATGTGGTTAAAAATTGGAGAGAGAAAATATGTATAATTAAAAAGTAGTTTGGGAAATTGTTTTGTTTATAAATTTATTCATAAATTGTAATCATTACGAACAGTGTTAAATGATGAGGCACAAACTTGAAGGTACCGAATGCTATACTGAATTATATACAAAATGATTTGAAAACAAATCATGTAAGTGAGGACTTCTATTTTATTTTTTTGGTGAGGGGAGGTGGTGGGGGGGGGGGGGGGAAGGTCTAGTAAATTTTTATTTTTATTGGCAAAATAATAGTTTCATGAAAGAGTAGCCCTTAATTAGAAAAAATAATTTGCATATCCATATATGGTGTATTTTAAATGAGTTGGGTAGCTCTTTTTTATTTAATTTTTTGTGTATCTAATGATCAAGAAAACATAATTCTTGATTATTTTATTCGGTTGGCATAAAGTTATTTTTGCATGTATTCAGTTTCGAAGACCTTAATTAATTGATGAATGATTGTTGAGTTGGACTAGTCTAAAAAATGTAACTCGAGTTTTATCAACTAAAGTTAATAAATAATGGAAATCATCTACATGAGGATAGGTACTGTAATTTCCTCTGAAAACTATTCACTGATACTTTTTCATTTTTTAACCAAAAAAATAATGTGATACTTGTTCAATTTAAGAAATTGCAATAGGTAAACTCTAATTTTAGTTAGGAAACGGAGCACTGCAGTTAAACTGTATAAATATCCTTCATGGAGGTTTATGTTTTGTAATTTTTTCCCTCCATTTGTGTTTAACTTGTAGTCATTAATACTTAATTATGATATAATAGGTTGCATATCCATACGGTGTATTTTATAATCTTCTCAAAGGATAGTACATTGTAGTATTTGAAATGAGTTGCGTAGCTTATTAAGGTTTCTATTTGGGTGCTCATTAGTGCATACCAGTGATGTTTTACGTGTAAATTAAAATAATAATAATAATAATAATAATAATAATAATAATAATAATAATAATAATAATAATAATAATAATAATAATGAGATTTTAAATTTTTATATAATTTTCTTACATTTGTTTCTTACTAGAAATTGTAATCGGAGATTTGAGAATTCTTGCCTCTCATGTGTGAGGGCACGGTGATTGTTCAATTATTTCATTTATTTTAGTACCTATTAAATTGTAATTTTATTTAGAGGAATTTCCCCAACAACACAAGTTCACAATTTTTAAGTAGCTACATATCATGCCAGTCTAGTGCATGACCTGTAGACATAGGATATTCTCATTTACTTAATTATTAAAGAAAAAGTCATGCCTTAACTAGAAATCCAATAAATAAGGTCTTATAACTTCAATAATACAACAAGAATGGAGCACATTACTATGCACTGAACTAGGAGGGCAAAAAGAAGAATGAAACAAGATAAAAATAATTTTTTTATCGCATGAAATTAATGCTGCAAATAAGTTTGGACACTGATCACTATGTATTCCGTACCTCGACGATGGTTGGGTCTGTGGTCCTCGAACAATATACTTCCTAGGTCCACGTCCGGCTTCCTACTTGGAGAGGGTAGGGTTTGTATATTGGTCTCAAGCACATTTCAGTGGAAATTGATGCAACATCATTACAAACAACAATGTGGAAAGTCTGAACACAATGTTGAGGCATGCACGTAACTTACCCATCACGTGTCTAGTGGAACACATTCGAAGTACTATGCAAAGATGGTTTTATGACCGGCGTTCTACCTCATCACAATGCACTACACAACTAACTTCGAGAATGGAGGAAGAGTTATGCAAAGCATTTGAATCTGGTACCAGATTGCGGCCCCATGAGTTGAGCGAGAATCTAACTCAAGTTGGTATATCCTCTGAAACTTACGTCGTCGATTTTGTGGAAAAAACCTGAACATGTGGGGAATTTCAAGTAAATAATATGTCATGCTCACATGCAACTTGTGCCTCTAGCTTATTGGGTAGGTTGCTCTATAACCTATGCTCCCCTTATTACACAACCGAGTACTCGAGATGTGCATATGCGGAGGCAATTTATCTAGTGGGTAATGAAGTTTAGTGGAATGTACCCCTACATATTCATTCAGTTCCAAAATTCTCACCAAATGTACGTCGACCACCAGGATGGCCACCAACACAACGTAAGCAATCCCATTTCGAGGTAAGCATTAAAGTCAGGAAATGTTCAAGATGTGGACGTATTGGGCAAAATCATGTGACTTGTACAAATCCGATAGGAGGAGTTGTGGTTAATTATTTTGTTTGATGTTTAGTTATGTATTTCAGTATGCCCTTTTTGGTGTGACCTTTTGTAGGTTTGTGGTTAGAAACTACCTTTTGTAAGCTATCCACCAATGCATTCATCAAGATGGGAAATAGTAGATTTCATATATTTCTGGTAATCAATTGTCGATTTCAACACATAATTTCTGTAATTCCCAACAGTTTTTAATAGCCGCGTATGTTACATTGCCGACCTTCACCAAATAGATTAGTAGTGTCCACACAAAAATTTAAAAGGATTGTTGAACCAATTAGACCAGCCCAAATAACAGAAGCCAGACCAATTTTAATTCCAAAGCTGAAGCCTGAGTCTGAAGCCCAGTACTTAATAAATAATACCCATTTCTTGCGACCCAACTTCCGGCCCATGCGAGACCCCGGATCCTTAGCCCAACTGATACACCGCCCTTTCTATCAAAACCGTTAGATCATCTCAAATGCATCTCATCCGTCCATTTGGTGATAAGGATGCATCCCTCTGACTTCTCTCATTCAATTCTTCTAGAGCACTCCTCATCTCTCAACTCTCTCTCTTGTCTGCTTTGTGATTTTTGAGTTTGAAGAGAGAAATCTCATCTCTCGTGTAATATGTTTGGTTATTGTTCTCTGATTCTTTGTGAATAATTAGAGATTTATCTTTGTGGTATTTTTACAGTATTATTCTGTAAGATCTTGGATTACTTTGTGATTTTGTGCGAGATTTGAGTATTTTTTGGGATTTTTTCTTCGATCTGTAAAAACCTTTATAATTCTGTATTTTCTTTTATGATTAATAAAGTTCTTCAAGGTTTTTTGTTTATATCTCTTTGTGGTTACTGTGTGACGATTCTGAACCTTTAAATTGTAACAGTGGTATCAGAGCCTTAGGGTTTCTATAATTTTCACTCGTTTACGTCTCAGAACATATAGATCTAGAGTCTGTGTGGTTGGATCTGGTTTCCACTGGAAGATTCTATGTGGTTTTTCTGAAAACGTAATCTAGGGTTTATTTTCTATGTGATTTCTTCAAGAAATTTTTTTATTTCTTTGAAGTTTTATAAACCCGTAGTAAAACGTTTTAATTTCTGAAAAACTTTGTGAAATTTTAAGATCTGAAGGATTTTTTTCAAAATTCTTTACTGTAAACTTCGTGGTATCTTTACTTTGTGATATTTTTCTTGAAACCCTAAATTTTCGATATAAGGGTTGCTTGTTATTTCTGGATCTTTTGACTTCTAAGTCAAATTCATACGATCCCTAGAAATCAGTATATTTTTATATAATATACTGAAGATTCTTAAAAGGAGATCTGACATTCCTTGGTGGATGAACTTGTGGTACTGAGACTTGGTGACAAAAACTTCGTGGATTCTGCATAAGCTGTGCGGTACTGAAACTTGGTGGGTTTGAATCTTTGTGACAATATATCTTAGTGAACTGCAGTAAACATTAATTTTGCAACAAGGTGATATTTTTATATTCTGTACCTTTATACTATCATTTGTTTTCAATATTTTGTTCTCTTCAAAATCTCTTCGTTCTTGAAGCCTATTTCTGGACCCCTTTAATTTCCTTTGTCCAAAATTTCTTGAAAATTTGGGAATATGAGGGATTTTTGGGCTTGCCCAAATTAGGTTGAGGGATATACTGGAAGAACATTTTTCTTTTCAATAATTAATCCTTTGTGCTTTTACTGATTAGTTTGATTATTCTTAGTGAACTGTGATCACCTTGTTTGTTATATTACTTAGTGATTAATCTTGAGACTGTGACATTATAATTTCCTGACTTTTTTGATTTACCTCTGATTACTAATGATACTGTGTGATCTTGTTTTATTCTTCCTCTATTTCAATCTGTCTGATAACCTTTGAAAGAATAAGGCTCAAATTCTTTTTTGAAAAAACACCTTTATAAAAAAAATTTGGGTCATTTCTTCAATTGCTACTATAAAAGTAGATATTGATGTTTGGAATGGTAAAGGAGATTTTAATCTCTGGAGCCAGAAAATGAAATCCTTATTACTTCAAATGAAGTGTGCAAAAGCCATTGATCAATCTTGACCAGTTAATTTAGCTCAAGATAGACAAATTGAAATGGATGAAACTGCATGGAGTACTATATTTCTTCACTTGTCTAATAATGTTATTAGAGAAATCGGAAAAATTAAAACTGCTATGGCACTCTGGAATAAATTGGAAGAAGTATATGACACTGTTTCATTGCCTGATAAATGCTTTCTTTGGAAACAATATTTTTCTTTTAAATTTGATCCCTCCAAAGATGTTGATGATCGTATGAATAGGTTCACTAGGATTACACAAAGCCTGAGAACTGTGATGAAAAACTGACTGATGAACAAAAAGTAGTATGTCTTTTAAATGCTATGGGTGATAAGTTTAATGATCTTAGAAATGCCCTAGAGTATGGTGGGTAGAAACTGACTACTGAAATAGTTCACACATCCCTTAAGAATAAAGAACTGGAATTTAAGAATAATCAAAAGGAAGCCTATAGTGTTATAGGATCCTCAAAGAAAAGGAATTCTTTTAAGGATAATAAACATGTGAACAATTTCAACAAAAGTTGAAATACTCCTAACAACAATAGGAGCTGGTACAACACAAATAGAAAACCTGCTAGGGGCAATTTTCAAAAGAAAAACAACTTTTATAAGCCTAAAGATAATTCCTTTAGAGGTCAGAACAATTTTAGAAGTCAGGGAAATTATAGAAACCAAAATAATTTCAGGAGCTAAGACAATTTTGTAGGTCAAGATAATATTGACTGACCTCTTAAGCTATGTTATTACTGTGGCAAACCTGGTCACCATGTGAAAAAACTATTTTAAGAAACAAACTGAAGCGGGCAATAGTAATCAAACAGAGGCTGTGACTCAAAATAATAATGGTGTTGTCTATGTTACTACTGAATTTGATAACAAGGATGAATGGATACTTGATTCTGGTTTTCCATATGTGTCCTAAAAATGATTTATTTGCTAACTTCAGTAGTGCTTGTGTTGGTTCTGTGAAACTTGGAAACAATTTAACCTGTGATATTAAAGGCACTGGTAAAGTCTTCTTGAAACTTGAAAATAAATAGACACTTGTTCTAAATCATACTAGATATGTGTCTAATTTGAAAAGGAATTTGATTTCTCTTGATATTTTAGATTTTGAACTTTATGAAATTAGACTGCATAAAGGTTACTTTAGTATTTTTAAAGGTAATTATTTACTATTCAGTACTCCCAAAACAAATGAAATTTATGTTTTGAAAACATATCCTTTGTGTGTCAATTATTTTAATGCAGTTTCTGAAAATGATAAAATTGTTTTGCGGTATAAAAGACTAGGACACTTAGGTGAAAAATGCCTTAAATTTCTTGAGAAAAAGGGGTGTTTTTGGGAAGGATGTTGTACATAAACTGGACTTTTGTGAAAAATGTATTTTGGGAAAATAAAAGAGAAATTCCTTTAGTAAAGCCATACATAAGTCTAATAATATATTAGAATATTTGCGTGCTGATTTGTGGGGTCCTGTCCTAGTCAATTTTGTCTCAAGTTTTAAATATTTTCTACTTATTGTTGATGATTATTCTAGAAAAACTTGGGTTCACTTGTTAAAATCTAAATATGCTACTGTGTGGGTGTTTAAAAACTGGATTACTCTAGTTCAAAATTTAAAGGATGGAAAGGTCAAAATAATTAGGACTGACAATGGCCTTGAGTTCTGCAATCAAGACTTTGATTCTTTTTGTAGTAATTTAGGTATCCTTAGATATAAGACTGTAGCATAAAGTCCCAAAAAAATGGAGTTGCTAAAAGGATGAATATGACTCTTTTAGAAAGAACAAGGTGCCTACTACTTGATTCAAACTTGCTCAAAATTTTCTGGAGTGAAGTAGTTAAAACTGCTTCATATCTGATCAATCTTTCTCCCTGCAGTATTATTGATTTTAAAATTCCTAATCAGATTTGGAATAACTCTCTTCCTGATTTCTCAAAATTAAAATATTTTGGTTGTGCAGCCTACTCACACCAAACTGAAACCAAACTTGACTCCAAATCTTAAAATGTGTTTTCCTGGGTTATAGAGAAGGGGTCAAGGGTTATAGATTTCGGATAAAGGAACAAGGAGGTTATAAAGTCATTATTAGTAGGTCTGTTGTTTTTAATGAAATTTTTTTCCCTTGTAAACATGAAAAATTGGACGATCCTCATAGTGAAAAGGACTTCCTTACTTCTAAACTGAGTGCAGACCATTTGAATGATGATAATGATCTGCCTAATACTCAGTTTCGGGTGGAGCAACCCCTACATTTAGGTAATAACAGTACTGAACTAGAGTCTACCAGTTCGGTTCCATATACTGAAATCATTCCTGAAATAGTTCTTTAAACAGAAACTGAACCTAATCTTGACACTTATCAACTTGCTAGGGATAGATCTAGAAGAGAGATCAGACCCCCTCTTAGGTTTGAAGATCCAGTTTTTGTTTCTGCATTTACATATTCTGAACCTTTACAAAATGAACCAGAATCATTTGAAGAAGCTATATCTTCTGCTGATTCTAATCTTTGGCTTGCAGCAATGCAAGAAGAAATGGATTCTCTGAATAAAAATGGTACTTGGATTTTAGTTGATAAACATGTTAATAAAAGGATAATTGATTGCAAATAGATTTACAAAATAAAAGAAAGTGAGTCCAAAAATGTAAAACCTAGGTACAAAGTTAGGCTTGTTGCAAAAGGTTTTTCTCAAAAAGAAGGGATTGACTATAATGAAAAAATTTCTCATGTTGTCAAATTTACTTCAATCAGAATTCTATTTGCTTTAGTTGCTCAATTTGAATTAGAACTAGACCAAATGGATGTAAAAACTGCTTTTCTATATGATTTATTAGATGAAACTATTTTTATGCACCAGGCAAAAGGATTTGAAAGGAAAAGTAAAACTGATTTAGTATGTTTACTCAAAAAGTCCCTTTATGGTTTAAAATAAGCCCCAATGCAATGGTATAAGAGATTTGATTCTTATATTCAAAGCCTTAATTTTCAGAAAGCCTAATATGATTCTTATTTTTATTTCAAGTCTGGCAAAACTGAATGTATGTATCTTTTATTATATGTTGATGATATGCTTATTGCTGGCCCAAACATGTATGAAATTGATCTGCTCAAGCATAAGTTACATTCTGAATTTGAAATGAAAGATCTAGGACATGCAAAAAGAATTCTTGGAATGGATATTTGTAGAGATAAGAATTCTAGAAATTTAATTTTAAATCAAAAATATTTTATTTAAAAGGTTTTGAAGAGATTTAGCTTATTTGATGCAAAACATGTTTCATTGCCACTGCCTGCTCATTTTAAACGATCTGTTGACCATTCACCTAAATCTGATGAAGAGTTATCTAGAATGAAAAATGTACCATATTCAAATGTTATTGGATCTGTGATGTATCTCATGGTATGTACCAGACATAATATAGCCTTTGCAGTAAGTGTGTTGAGCAGATTTATGACTAATCCTGGTGAATTACACTGGGAAGCTTTGAAATCTTTATTAAAATATCTTAAAGGATCTGCAGGACTTAGTTTAGTTTTCTCTAAAACCAAAACTGATTTCAATTTAAAAGGTTTTGTTAATTCTGATTTTACTGGGAACATTGTTAATAGGAAATCAACATCTGCATATTTCTTTACCTTAAATTATTCTTGTATTAGAAGGAAATCTCAGCTACAAAAACTTTTTGCTTTATCTTCAACTGAGGCAAAATATATAGCTGCCACAGATGCGATGAAAGAATGCATTTGATTAAAAGGTTTACTGTCTGAAATTGGCTGCATTGACAATTCTGAAACTGAGATTTTTACTGACAGCCTTAGTGCTTTACATCTTTGCAAAAATCCTGTTTTTTATAATAGATCAAAACATATAGATGTAAAGTTTCATTTTATTAGAGATATTACTAAAAAAGGAATTGTCAAACTTGTAAAAAATCCAACCCAGCTAAATCATGCAAATGTTGGGACAAAAATTATTCTTATAAATAAGTTTAAAGATACTTTAAAGTTTCTAAATTTATTAGGATTTTGATACTGTTCTGTACATTTTGCAGATGTAGCTTATCCAATTGAGGTGGAGATTGTTGAACCAATTGGACCAGCCCAAATAACAGAAGCCAGGCCAATTTGAAGTCCTAAGCTGAAGCTTGAGTCTGAAGCCCAATACTTAATAAATAATACCCATTTCTGGAGACCCAACTTCTGGCCCATGCGAGAACCCGAATCCTTGGCCCAACTGATACACCGCCCTTTCTATCAAAACTGTTGGATCATCTCTAATGCATCTCATCCGTCCATTTGGTGATAAGGACGCATCCCTCTGACTTCTCTCATTAAATTCTTCCAGAACACTCCTCATCTCTCTCTCTCTTTCTCTCTCTCTCTCTCTCTCTCTCTCTCTCTCTCTCTCTCTCTCTCTCTCTCTCTCTCTCTCTCTCGTCTGCTTTGTGATTTTTGAGTTTGAAGAGAGAAATCTCATCTCTCGTGTAATCTGTGTGGTTTTTGTTCTCTGATTCTTTGTGACTAATCAGAGATTTATCTTTGTGGTATTTTTACAGTATTATTCTGTAAGATCTTGGATTACTTTGTGATTTTGTGTGAGATTTGAGTGTTTTTGAGGATTTTTTCTTCGATCTATAAAAACCTTTATGATTCTGTATTTTCTTTTATGATTAATAAAATTCTTCAAGGTTTTTTTTAGATCTCTTTGTGGTTACTATGTGACAATTCTGAGCTTTTAAATTGTAACAAGGATACTACTACATTACATGAACGTAACAACATAAAGGATTTTTTACTACAGACAATTCTTGAAAACATATTCAATTGTCATCAACAATGGACTATTCACTTGCATTTCCTTGATCAACTTTATCATCTAAACTAATAACATTTCCTTGATCAACTTTATCATCTGAACTAATAATAATTACTTCTTGTGGTGGGTAAGCAAGTGCATTTTCCGAACTGTCAACTTCATCAACATACGGAACCATGTAGTTAAACACTTCCCTCATATTTCTCTCCATATGCGGGTCAAACCGGGCACATCACTTCATTAAAGTCGAGAAAGGGAATAGGTTCTATAGTTGTTCGACATATCATGGGAGGTACATCCTCATCATTGGAGTCTATAACAATAGGGAAAATGGGAGAAGAACCTGGAATGGGTGGGGAGTCCTTGCTATCCTCATTTACCACTGTAGTACTAGAGACATCCATATGTGATATGGAACTTGTTGGAGCTAGAGTAATGTACTTTACACAAAACTGAAAGCCATAAAGTAAGAGTTTGATATGCTGTATTCTATAGCAGCTGCTTGGAAAGTTGACCTTTATATAGATGTGAGAATATAGATTTTGATCAATTAATGTTGTCAACTACCTTAAAGCTCAATTAATGTTAGACAAATGCCTTAAAGCAAGTATCCTGCGAGTAACTTCCTTCAATCACAATGCATTGATCGATTGACGAGCTAGTTAAGTTATTATCATGGTCATTTAGAATATTTAGGTCATTAAAAACAATTCATGGAATCATAACAAATTTTGGACGAAACAAAACTCTGTGGACAATGCAAATACAAATATTTAAGTTAGAATAGCCCTCTAACTATTGACCACATGTATTCCAAGAAAATAATTTTGGTGTACTACACAGACAAATACTATAATCTAGTTTGTTAACCTCCAACAAATAACCATAAGTATTCCAACAAAGTAAAGTATTTCAGACATTGCCCATAAATAGTATTGAACATTGTTTTCAAAATTAAAACTTACAAAACTACATTATGCAGGACCATTAAGGTAACAAATTCATTTCTTAGAGTTAGGGGTGGACATGGTTCGATTTGGTTTGGTTTGGTTCAGTTCGGTTTTGGTTCCACATGAACCAAACCGAACATGAATCGATAGTTTTTTTACCAATGAAACCAATCGGTTCTTATAAAGATATGGAACAAATCGAAACCAAACCGCTCGGTTCTGGTTTGGTTTGGCTCCTAGTACATTACTTGAGTTTTCAAATATAAATGCAAATTATCATCACTAACCTTATGATGCACTATATAATGTAATGGAAACTTGATGTTCTGAGGTATGCACAAACAAAGACAACCAAACACATGAAGAAGAAAGTTTTGTACAGTTTATATTCCATCTTAAAAATGATAGAATTGATATAGATGAAAGAGTGATGATGTGATCCGGGATAGGAGCTCAAAGAGGAAATCAAGACAAGGGCAATGCAACAACAATCTACATGGAAAATTAAGCAAGTTTCGTGTTGGGCCCGAATCGAGGATCAGACCGGATCAAATTGTTTCAAAAGGACGAAGAAAAAGGTGCAGCCAAGTCGCAAACGCGACCACGTGGTGAAAATGAGGCGCGATTGCACAATGGCATCAAAAATCAGCCCGAGAGTTTCAGGTGACTCTACGCGATCGCGATGTCGAATCCCAAGCGATCGCGTAGTTGAATTCGGAGCAGTTTTACGCGTTTTGTTTATTAATTTCAGTTTTAGGGAAATTAGGACTCTATTTTGAGCCCATTAGCGGCAACCCTAGTTTTTAGGTTATTTTACTTATTTATATGCTTTTCCATTCATTGTAAAAACAGATTTGATTTGATTAAATAGTTTATTGAGGATTCAATAAAAGTTATAGGTGGATTCCTATATTTTCTTAGAACTTATCAAAGAGTGATTCTTTGTGGCATTCATCCCGAACTTATCAAATATTCGCGAGAGTATTTGTGGCGTTCAAATCAGAAACTTATCAAGGAAGTTGGATAGATCTTTGTGGTGTTTCGAAAGTCTTGGTTCTTTATTCCACATCGTCGATCTTCGCGTCGTGAATATTGGGTCAAGATTCCACCATCCATCCACAACCTGGGTTCGGAACTTTCCGGCATTAATTCCGCTAATCTTGGTTCGTATCATCTGGTATCAAAGCTGGACTCTGAATTAATGTTTTTATTCTATCTAGTTTAATTCTTATGTTTATCATTGAGTCTGCCATAAGAATTGTGTTGAGTCTTTCTTTTCTTGAGTGTTTTTCGTGCCAATAATTTTTTTTCATTTTTGATCCATATAAAAATTCAACAAATTCAAAAGTGTTTATTTTATTTAATTCTTATCCAAATCATGTGCGGTTTGCTTTGTTACGTTCGTGCCGAATTTTTGGATTTATATAGAAAAAAAATATTTTTTCCCAAAATTCATCTGTTATTCGAAAAAAAAAAAGAATCATTCCAAAATTCAAGAACCACTTTCTTGAATTTCCTTAAATTTTTTATATTCGTTTCATTTCAAGTCAGCAATAAAATTCGTTCTTGATATTTGATGTCTAAATCCTCTTCGTTCTTGAATTTTTGAAATGCCACATAAAGAATGGATTATGATCCGGGCTCTTTATTTCAAACTAGATGTTATGTGGATCATAAGGGGTGCAGTTTGGCGATTGACGGAAATTGTTTTACTAATTTCGTTAGTAGTACCGTGATTGAAAAATTAGGATTACCCCTAGAACCACACTATAAACCTTATAGGATGACGTGGATGAGGGAGTTTGGGAATTTCAAAGTAACCAAACAAGTTCTAGTGCCTATCACACAGGGAAGGTATAGTCAGGATGTATGGTGTGATGTAGTGTCATTGAAATCTTATCATATTTTATTGGGAAAACCTTGGAGGCGTAGGAGGGAGGCTGTTTATGATAAGAGTATGCACATATACAAATTCCTTAAGAAAGGGAAAACATGCGCACTATATGGGTTGAAAATAGAGGAAGCACTAGAAGATTCACGGAGGGTAAGGAAGGAGAGTGAAAAATGGTGTAATAGGAGGCATCGTGGGGATAAGGATATTGATAAGAAGGAGGGAGAGTTGAAATTAAAACAAAAAAACAAACTCCAAAATTTGATGAGGAAAAGGTGCAGTTGGGAAGCGAGGAATTGATTAGGAATGAAATTGTTGATGATAAGAGGAATGAAATGAAAGTTGGTGTAGGAGTTCAAAATTTGAACTTTGAATTGGAAGATCCACATTTGGATAGTTATGAGGAAGTGTGTAAAAATGTTGATGAAAATGTGGAGTTAGAAGAGGTGGTTGGGCATGAAGAGATAGAGAAAGAGGTGACTGGTCGAGAGGTTGGAAAGGAGGAAAGAGGCGAAGAGAAGAGCCTCATGATTCAAAAGGAGGAGTTGGTGATGATTCATCATGAATACAAGGATCCATACCTTGTATTTTGTTAAACTAACATTCTCCACCCTATTTTATTTATATCTCTTTTGCAGGTTAATTGCACTTGAAAATTTGGGCAACACAACTTATGCCCAGTGGAGTTTATGATTCCATCCATCTGTAAAGACCAATTTACAAAGCACTGCTAGTTGATCATATTACAGGGAAGAGGCAATTTTCCATTCGATCCAGGTGGAACAATTTTACGGAAAGGCCCCAAGAAAAGGAAATGTTTGACAAGTAGGCCAAAAATTGATTCGAGGTCGGATTCTTGTCAAAAGAGGGGGATGATGTGATCCGGGATAGGAGCTCAAAGAGGAAATCATGACATTGGCAATGCAACAACAATCTACATGAAAAAATAAGCAAGTTTCGTGTTGGGACCGAACCGAGGATCATACCGGATCAAATTGTTTCAAAAGGACGAAGAAAACGTGCAGCCTGGTCGCCCACGCGACTGTGTACTGAAAATGAGACGCGATCGAGCGATGGCATCAAAAATCAACCTGAGAGTTTCAGGTGACTCCAAGCGATCGCGACGCCGAAGTCCAAGCGATCGCGTAGTTGAATTCGGAGCTATTTTACGCATTTTGTTTATTAATTTCAGTTGTAGGATAAATAGGACTCTATTTTAAGCCCATTAGCGCCAATCCTAGTTTTTAGGTTATTTTACTTATTCATATGCTTTTCCATTCATTATGAAAAGAAATTTGATTTGATTAAATAGTTTATTGAGGATTAAATAAAAGTTATAGGTGGATTCCTATATTTTCTTAGAACTTATCAAAGAGTGATTCTTTGTGGCGTTCATCCCGAACTTATCTAATATTCGCGAGAGTATTTGTGGCGTTCAAATCAGAAACTTATCAAGGAAGGTGGACAGATCCTTGTGGTATTTCCAAAGTCTTGGTTCTTTATTCGACATCGTCGATCTTCGCGTCGTTAATATTGGGTCAAGATTCCACCATCCATCCACAACTTGGGCTCGAAACTTTCCGGCGTTAATTCCGCGCATCTCGATTCGTATCAAAGAGTGAGAATCATTCGCTACTTTTAAATTTTAATAAATTTCTTGTATCTATTCAATGAAATTGTAGCAGTGGAATCTGCTTATAGATTCACAAACACACTTTCAATATTGATTACAATATTTTTAATCCTTTGAAAACTTGGTAACAATTTTCATACATTTATGGAGCTTAATCTAGGTATAAACACAGTACGAATACATCACAAATTCATATTTGAATTTAACAAAATTAATAAGGAACTTAGTGAGTGTGAAACTGTACCTGATTGACATAAGTTGCAAAACAAGAGTTCAACACATTTCAATAAAATTCCAAATCTGGAAGTGAATAACCCAAAAATTGAACCTGAAAGAAGATTTCTATTGCAGGATCTCAAGAATCGAACCTGTAGTCTTCCACGAATCACGCCTGACGCACAGAGCCATGGACTTTGCGGTTGTTCAGATCTTCTTCACTCTCTCAGATACTACTCACGTAGTCGCTGGAGACCTTGGGGTACTCACGCCCATGTAGGACATAGTCACGCTGAGACTCAACGCTACAGTTGGCTACTAGTAGGTTACAATAAACTTGGGACCTTTGGGTTGACAAATGAGAATCAGAGGGAGAGAGTTCTAGCTTAGTGGGGTGGCTTCGTGTGTCTTTGGGTTGGGTTGGGCTTGGGCGTGTTTGGTGGTGTATGGAACCTTTGGGCTTTGAATTTTGAGACAATTTTAATTTTTTTAACTTTTAAGACTAATAAAATAAATTTGATCTAAAATTGGGCTCAGGCTTCGATTCTCAATTCTGGTTCTCGGTTCTAGAATAAGAACCGAAACAAGAACCAAAACCAAATGGTTCTCCATACTATGAACCAAACCATTAATTTTTTTTTATTTTTGGTAAAATCGAACCGAACCGCTCAGTTTGGTTTGGTCTGGTCATTTTTTCCACCGCTACTTAGAGTGCTTCCTTCCAGATCTCGTGTATGGCATGCGTGTATTTACTGATGACATTCTAGTGCGAGTGGAACATCGTTTCCTTGTTGTATCGACTTGCACAACATCCACTAGCTCTTCACGCATTGGGACACATCAACTGGAGGATTATGGACAACCATTGCTCTTGATTGTTCATCCAATTTGGTAGGTGATTCTCTCATGAACATTGAAATAGGTTTCAAACCGTATAAGTAAGGTCATTGACAAATGTTCGAAGAAATACATTACTGAAGGATGAAAAGTTTGAGAACAATCCATGCATTCTAAACCCACGTGTGTAGAATTAACTGTCGAGTTCTACAATTAATATGTTGAACTCAATAGTTGAACTATTGGGTATCCCAGTTAGCGTGCAAAGGTTGAGAGATTTGACATAATATCTACATCTTGCATGGCATTTTCTACTGGAATCTCAAATTGTTCAGTGACTGGGCCTTCTTGGGTCGACAAACAATTCAAACCTTGCATGTTCTAGTGAAGTCGTTACAAACTGTAGATATCCATTAAAAAAATTACATATTCATTCCCTTTCCAAGTTACAGCACAAGAATATGGTATATGCAAATACCTATACTTGATAGAATACCTACATCTTCAATGATATTGTCGATCGAAATCTCAGTCTTCCGTGGATAGGCCTTCATAGGTTTACTCACAATTCAAATGTTGCATGTTCAATTATGATTGATAAACCATTTTCTTTATTATTCAATAAGTAACTAGAAAGGGTAATGTATAGTGGAAGAACTACCTGGCGCACAAGTGAAATTTTCTCCTGCCCTCTGCAAACCTTTTTGATGCTTCACCCTCTCAAGTGGGATCATGGATCAATCGTTGGAATTGAATATACTCTTTCAGATCTTGTAGTTGTTCAACTATGAACTTCCGCAGATCTTACTTCACAAGTAGGCTATAACACTCAGTCGTTGTAGCACTTGCTCGTAGATCTACACCCAACTCATGCACACACTTGTCCATTTTCTCAAACTTTGAAATCAATGATTCATTCAATCGTTGGAATCCATCATCAAGCTTCTTCATAACAACTTCTAATCAATCCCCTCTCTTTCTCCATTTTTTCATTAATTTTTTTTTCTTAACCAACAATAGTTCCGTTAGCTCATCTCAGGACGATAAGGTTCTTGAAATACATGGCTCATTAAGGGATGTGCTTGGGACAGATTTGTTGTACGTAGGTGTCAACTTAAAAGCGTCGATGCCAACATTTTCAAAGCCCATTTAAGTGTGATTCCCTGCAATTACATTATTTCCATTCCCTGGCTCACTAGATTGCCCACTCTCATCTATCTCATTTCCACTTGACCTTGGACTAGACTCTTCGGAGTTCGTAGAAGCACTCCCCGTATCCATCTCTTGTGACTCGCCATTTTTACTGGAGGAACCCCCCTCAGACACCTCAGTTGCCATCTCCTCTTCCACGTCGCATTGAGGACGCTCCATGTGAAGCACTAATTCATTGAGTTCTTCTACGGCGTTGTCTTCCAATGGAACAAGTGTGTTGATATACTCCATATTCTACTCCTCAATCCACGGTCTTAGAGTTGCATACACTTGAAAAAACGTCAAAACACCAATGGGAAGATCTAACTAATTAACACAACATTACCGAAGTATTCTTAAAAAAAGCCTCAAAGGTACGCTGTTGTGGTTGCTTCGTAGCTTTACAACTAAGAATTCGTAGTATTCCAATTCTTATCCACTCAATAAAGCGTTCCCCAAGTTCTGACACAGCTAGAGGTGGACAAAATGACAAGACCAAACCAAACCAAACCAAAACCAAATCGAGCAGTTGGGTTCGGTTCGATTTTACAAAAAAAAAAAAATTAATGGTTTGGTTCATAGTATGGAGAACCATTTGGTTTTGGTTACGGTTTTGGTTTCAGTTCTTATTCTAGAATCGAGAACTGAAGCCTAAGCCCAATTTTAGATCAATTTTTTTTAATTAGTTTTAAAAGTTAAAAAATTAAAATAGTCTCAAAAGTCAAAGCCCAAAGGTCCCATACACCACCAAACCCGCCCAAGCCCAACCCAAAGATGCAGGAAGCCACCCCACTAAGCTAGAACTCTCTGCCTCTAATTCTCATTTCTCAACCCCAAAGGTCCCAAAGTTTATTCTTTATTGTAACCTACTAGTAACCAATTGTAGCGTTGCGTCTCAGCGTGACTGCGTCCTGCATGAGCGTGAGTACTCCAGGTCTCCAGCTACTGCGTGAGTAGCATCTAAGAGATGAAGAAGATCTGAAGAACCGCAAAGTCCTTGGCTTTGTGCATCAAGTGAGATTGTGAAAGACTATAGGTTCTATTTTTGAGACCCCGCAATAGAAATCTTCTTTTAGGTTCAATTTTTGGGTTTATTCTTATTCGATTTTTGTGGTTTGTTCTTGTTTGATTTTTGGGTTATTCACTTCCATATTTGGAATTTTATTGAAATTGTGCCGAACTCTTGTTTTGTAACTTATGTCAAGCAGGTACAGTTTCTCACTTAGTAAGTTCCTTATTAATTTTCTTAAATTCAAATATGAATTTGTGATGTATGCTTACTGTGTTTATACCTAGATTAAGCTCCATAAATGTATGAAAAATGTTACCAAGTTTTCAAAGGATTAAAAATACTGTAATCAATATTGAAAGTGTGTTTGTGAATCTATAAGTAGATTCCACTGTCACAATTTCATTGAATGGATACAAGAAATTTATTAAAATTTAAAAGTAGTGAATGATTCTCACTCTTTCATCTATCTCAATTCTATCATTTTTAAGACGGAATATAAACTATCCAAAACTTTCTTCTTCACGTGTTTGGCTGTCTTTGTTTGTGCACACCTCGAAACATCAAGGTTCCATTACATTATATAGTGCATCATAAGGTTAGTGATGATAATTTGCATTTATATTTGAAAATTCAAGTAATGTACTAGGAACCAAACCTGAACCGAGCGGTTTGGTTCCATATCTTTATAAAAACCATTGGTTCGTGGTTTGGTTTGGTTCCTAGAACCAAATCAAACTGAACCATGTCTACCACTAGGCACAACCTCATATGCCCATATCTGCCATGATATCCAAATAATTATATTGTGCGTGGAAAGTGATGTGTAGCAGATTATTACATGTTACCACAAAGTAAAATAAGTCAAAAAAAGAAGAATATACCCGCATTGCAAGAGGGAAACCTTGAATGGTGTAGGTTATCTCCTTCTCATTCTTCACCTTTGCATTCCCCAAATTCTTTGACCATCCACGTTTAAATGCTCTGAACACATATTGATACCCTACCTTACCCCCATGAATATTCAAAAAATAGCTTCAGGTTGTCTACTATTCCTAACGTGGTTAGGTCAATGTTGACGTTGTTAATAGGTGCTGCGAAAACACCCTCAACTATTAAACCTAGGACAAGCTTAAAGCGATCCATCCTTGGCATGGAAGAATATGAGTAAACCCTCTCCAAGTCACTGCAAGTTACCCTTTCACTCCCTTTGAAGTACCTATCTTTCAGCCGCTTCTTTTGTATGGTCTTCTCGTACTCTTCAGAATTCACTGGCCCATCGCATTTCAACCCGATCACCAAGGCATACTCGATCAACCCAAATCTACTATAGTGCCCATTGATATTGAACCATAGCTAGTTGTTCTTACCTGAGTCGATTAATTGGAAGAGCAATTGCTGTTTAATTGGGCAGAAAACTGCAGCTCAGCCAATTCCATCAAACATCCAAAGCACGAATTCTTAAAATCTTGTTTTTGAGAAGCGTCCAATTTATCTAAAACATGCTTAATGTACTTCAGCTGACTCCTTTGAAAGATGTGGTCATGAAATTGATCTTACTCACATAATACAAATGGGAAATTCATCTGCACAACAAAAACCATATGCGCATCAAAAGGATGATATTACATAATTCACTTGTCAAGAAGCATAGAGACGTGAACATGTGTCGAGAAATGGGAAATGTCTATTGAATTAAAGAAACATGACTATCTGTCGAGAAATGGGAAATGTCTATTGAATTAAAGAAACACTTGTCAAGAAGCATAGAGACGTGAACATGTGTCGAGAAATGGGAAATGTCTATTGAATTAAAGAAACATGACTATCTGTCGAGAATTTCAGAAGTCATCTATCGAGAACGACAGAATTTTCTCATCAGATGATACAAATATTGGAACATAAATCTGCAGCTATCGAGAAACCAATAATCTACATTGAAAAACAGTAAAGGGAAAAAACCAAATCCACGTTCTAGAAACTGAAACACAAATTCTAGATTACAACAAATTTAAGTGGAAAAACCACGTCCTACATTCAAAAAACCAAAACACATTCAACAATGTAACAACATAATGGGGAAAACCCACTTCCACATTCAAAAAACCAAAGCACATTGAAACAACACCTAACCCAGAAACCATGTTACACATTCAAAACCGAAACACGTTCTACATCATAAAAACATCAAGAGGAAAAATCCACTACCACATTCAAAATACCAAAACACATATTCTACATAGTAAAAGCATCGAAGGAAAAATCCCAGTTACACAATCAAAAAAACAAAAAACGTACTGCATCAAATTCGTTCACACATCCAATATTTTGTAGCCCTCCACTCAAAGAAGAACATGTTTTCTCAGTGGACAAAAAAAAAAGTCTGCCCATGCCCTCACCCATAACCCACGCCCAACAAAACTAGGAAAAAACATTGGATTTAGAGGTTCGAATTTATTGAATAACATGTATGAAGAAACTTAAGTATCGAATAATGACCTTCGCTGAAAATTGGAGGCGGAGATCGTCAATGCTAAATGTTGCTCTTCACTATGTTCTTTGCTTCCAGCGCCGGAACTTAACAAGTCAGAGGGGGACCTCGTTGGATGAACTATGAAGGTTCGAAGCGCGGAAGAAACGCCGGAAAGTTTCGAACTCAGGTTGTGATTGGACGGATGAATCATGACCCGATATTCACGACGCGATGGGTCGACGATGCAGAATAAAGAACCACGACTTTCGAAACGCCACAAGGATTTGCCCAATCTCCTTGATGAGTTTCTGATTTTGAACGCCACAAATATTCTAGCAAGTATTTGATAAGTTCGGGATGAACGCTACAAGATGATAATCTTGATAAGTTCTATGAAATATAGGAATCCACCTATATGTTTTATTGAATCCTCAATAAACTGTTTTAATCAAAATCAAATATGTTTTAATCAAATATGTTTTAATCTTGATAAGTTCTATGAAATATAGGAATCCACCTATATGTTTTATTGAATCCTCAATAAACTGTTTTAATCAAAATCAAATATGTTTTTACAATAAATGGAAAAGCATATAAATAAGTAAAATAACCTAAAAACTAGAGTTGCCGCTAATGGGCTCAAAATAGAGTCCTAATTAAACTAAAATAACTAAAATTGGAAAAAGGAAATAAAATAATCAAGATTCTGGGAAATTTGATTCGCTCCTCAGTTACGGCCGTAAATACCTGGCTTACGATCGTAAACCCCTCTCAGGTCCAAAGTTGATACCGCAGTTACAGCCGTGACGAATTTTACTACGGCCGTAAGTCATGTTCTGCCGAAAAATTGCGATAGCTGCGTTACGGCCGTAATTCCAACGGTTACGCCCTTAAAAGGCATTCTGCTTAATTTTCCGGTTCTTCTCGACACGGTTTGATCTTCAAAGCTCGTTGAACCTGCTGAATTCTTGTTTTAGCTTGAATATTTAAAATTTCCCGTCAAGCCTGCTATGATTCGTATTATCACGATTCTGGATCACATCATACCCTCCTTTTTTAGGATGATTCGTCCCGAATCATAGCTTTGTTCATGAGTTACCGTTGCTCCTCCAGGATCAAATGGAAAACTCCTCCTGCCATTGCATTTAATCAACCAATAATATTCCGCAACAGGGGTCACATGAATGGCTTGAAGTAGAAACACCTTTGGGTGTAAGTAGCGTGACCAATCGTTCCAAGTGCAATTAACCTGGAAAAAAAATTAAATAAAATAGGGTGGAAAATGTTAGTTTCATAAGGTACAAGGTACGGATCCTTGTATTCATGATAAATCATTATCTCCAACTCCTCTTTTGGAACCACGAGGCCCTTCTCTTCTATCGTTCTTCCTTTGCAAGTTCTTGTTTATTCCCCTCTACTTCTTTTCTCTCAAGCAGCTCTCCTAACTTTACACACTCAAGCACCTCTTCAATATTTTTACTTTCGAATTCAACCACATCTCCTATCTCCACATTTTTATCACCACGCTCGTGCACTACCTCATTACTACTCAAATGTGGATCTTCCAATTCAACGCTCAAATCTTGAACTTCCACCTCAACTCCCAATTCATTCCCCTCATTATCAACAATTTCATTCTTAATCATTTTCTCGCTACCCAACTCCACCTTCTCCTCATCAAATTTTGGAGTTTGTTTATTTGTTTTTAATTTCAACTCTCCCTCCTTCTTATCAATATCCTTATTCCCACGATGCCTCCTATTACACCACTTTTCACTCTCATTCCTTACTCTCCATGAATCTTCTAGTGCTTCATCTAATGTCAATCCATATAGTGCGCATGTTTTTCCTTTCTTAAGGAATTTGTATATGTGCATACTCTTATCATAAACAGCCTCCCTCCTTAGCTTCCAAGGTTTTCCCAATAAAATATGATAAGATTTCAATGGCACTACATCACACCATACATCCTCACTATACCTTCCCTGGGTGACAGGCACTAGAACTTGTTTGGTTACTTTGAAATTCCAAAACTCCCTCATCCACGTCATCCTATAAGGTTTATAGTGTGGTTCTAGGGACAATCCTAATTTTTCAACCACGGTGCTACTAACGAAATTAGTAAAGCATTTTCCATCAATCGCCAAACTACACCCCTTATGATCCACATAACATCTAGTTTGGAATAAAAAGCCCGGATCATAATCCATTCCTTATGTGGAGTTAAAAAAAATTCAACAATGAAGAGGATTTAGGCATCAAATAGTAAGAATGACTTTTATTGACTTGGAAGGAACTGAATACAAAGAATTTTAAAGAAACTCAAGAAAGTGGTTCTTGAATTTTAGAATGACTTTTTTTTTTCTTTTTTCTTTTTTTTTTTGAATAATGAATTTTCGGATTTATTTAAAAATAAAAAAATATTTTTTTACTATTATTTAATTCCGAAAATTCGACACGAACACAACAAAACAAACGGAATAGGATTTGGATAAGAATCGAACAAAATAAATACTTTTGAATTTTTGTTGGACTTTTATATGGATCAAAAACTGAAACATTTTACTGACACAAAGAACAAGAAAACTAAAAAAAACTGAAAACAAAACACTAAACAAGATATGGATGATTTTTATGGGACTCGATGATAAACATAAAAATCAAACTGGATAGAAAAACCTGAATTCAGAGTCCAGCTCTGATACCAGATGATAAGGTTCGAAGGGCAGAAGAAATGCCGGAATGTTCCGAACTCAGGTTGCGATTGGACGGATGAATCATGACCCGATATTCACGACGCAATGGCTCGACGATGCAGAATAAAGAACCATGACTTTCGAAACGCCACAAGGATTTGCCTAATCTCCTTGATGAGTTTCTGGTTTTGAACGCCACAAATATTCTAGCAAATATTTGATAAGTTCGGGATGAATGTCACAAGATGATAATCTTGATAAGTTCTATGAAATATAGGAATCCACCTATATGTTTTATTGAATCCTCAATAAATTGTTTATATCAAAATCACGTATGTTTTTACAATGAATGGAAAAGTATATAAATAAGTAAAATAACATAAAAATTAGGGTTGCCGCTAATGGGTTCAAAATAGAGTCCTAATTAAACTAAAATAACTAAAATTGGAAAAAGGAAATAAAATAATCAAGATTCTGCGAAATTTGATCCGCTCCTCAGTTACGGTCGTAAATACCGGGCTTACGGCCGTAAGGCCCTCTTGGGTCCAAAGTTGATACTACAGTTACGGCCGTGACGAATTTTACTACGACCGTAAGTCATGTTCTGTCCAAAAATTGCGATAGCTGCGTTACGGCCGTAATTCCAACGGTTACGACCGTAAAAGGCATTCTGCTTAATTTTTCGGTTCTTCTCGACACGGTTTGACCTACAAAGCTTGTTGAACCTGCTGAATTCTTGTTTTGGCTTGAATATTTAAATTTTCCCGTCATGCCTGCTATGATTCGTATTATCACGTTTCTGGATCACGTCAAACTGGGTATCGGTAGTTTGAAGAAGGAAGTGATTTTGGGGGAGATGAAACAGTTCTTTTGCCTTATGTTTGATTACACGAGTCCTAAAACTTATTTGAGCAGTAAAAACCGACAGCTATAGGAGTTTTAAGGATATATTTTTGTTACTTTTTGTACCTATTAAAAAAAAATGTTTCAAATCTGTGTAAGTAGCACTTATATGACATTAAAAATTCTTCAAAGGGAAAATAAGTAAAAAAAAAAAATTGTTATATTTGGCATAATCATCAAAAAATATCACTTTTGTTGATACAAAGGCAAAATATGTTATGAATTGTAATTTCCTCTATATTTAAATGAATATAACAAATTAAGCAATATTGATGATGCACGAAAGTGAAATTAACCTCAAGATTTGTGATGCACAAAAGTGAAATTCAGCTAAAGAGACTCTTCCCATAATTAATTTTTCTTAATTTTTAAATGCGGTGCATTTAATTGAATATAATTAAACATATTAATGAAAATTTAAATAAAAATGTATATAATGAGTCTTTTTGTGTATATATGTCAATAAAATAAAATAAAATGAAGTTTTACTATTTTTTACAACATATAATTATTATGTTAAAATTTTAATAAAATTGCGACCAATCAATTGTTTTACCATCTTTGTGAGGAAACGGGTCATGAATTAAGCGTCCGTTTGATTTCCTTAAAAATCTCTTTTTTCCCTAAAATTCATTGTTTCAACAGTGAATGTGGTCAAATGTTGTACGCGTTTAGTTCAAATTTTTTAGTGGAGTCCTCAAATAGTCAAATTCACTATACAAAAAACTAATTTTAAAGAGTACCAAATGGACGCTAAGTGTTTTAGTGATTGTGCCACGAACATATCAACTCGATTTCTGGATTTCGTGGTTCAATAAATAAAATTTTCTTTTCTTTTCTTTTCTTTTCTTTTCTTTTTTTTTTTTTTGTGAAAAACTTTTGAACTACAAAATTAGGCTCATAAGGCACATGTGCAAGACTCAACTTACACATTCTTCTTAGAACCGACACTTCTCTTTTTACATGTTGTTCTTTATTATATTCTTCCCTAAAAGAGATGTAGGATATAATTTTTGGTATATTTATGTTTCTAAGCATTAATTATTAATTTCAAGTAAATAAATAAAATAAAAGTAATGTCAAAATAACAAATGAATTGATTGAAATATGAAGTTGTAAAAATTAAACTTAATCGAATTTTTTTAGAAAAATCGTATATATATTATTTGTTTGAATTTGATAAGAAAAACAACTCGAACTAAAATTAATCAACTATGATTAAATTGAATTTAGTTAACAAATTCCACATAACATCATAGGACTTAAATGATATAATTTAAAATGGACGAGATATTGAGGAAAAACAAAAAAAAATATAAATTAAAACTTTTACCTTTGATCTTTGAGACAATTTTACAGACAATATGTTTATAGTTTTCTTCACTTGTTTACTTGTATTAAACTTCTCATTGAAATATTCGATTTAGTACCTATATTACTTATTTTTCGACTTCAAAATAATATAAAGAATAATTATAATTATCAAAATAATTATCAAAACAACATTAAAAATACTTTATCCATTAAAAAAATAATATTTTTATGCTATTAATAGCATAGCACGGATGCTAATGCCATTAATGGCTCATGTACCACAATACCTGCTAAAACATTTAATACATAATTTTTTGGCAAAAATTCTAGATTTGGAAAGTTATTTTTGCGGGAAACTATGTGCGAATTTTGGTGACCGCTATTCTATTTATATATGTATATATATATATATATTTTCACCCGTATGTTGAACGAAAATATGTTTGTGATAGTGATTTTGATCAAAATTTATGAAAATATGTTAATTATACAATTATATTAAATAAAAACATATTATATAACATATTAATACAAAATATTAGTGAATTCAAATCTTTAGAAAGGATAAAACTAATCAAAATAGGAAATCCAACATGTACAAAACTAATCAAAATTAGAAAATCCTGATCTTTATAGGATTTGTTTTTAATTGTTTTTCCCTTTTAAAAATATTTTTATTTATTATTTATTTGTTTTGTTGAACTTTATTCTTTTAAATAAGTTAATTTTATCTTCTTTTTTTTTATATGTTAAAATATTTTGAAATAAAATATAATATAATAAATAAAATTAACAACCATAATTGTATATTTGATTTGAATTGAATTGGTAATTTAGAAATTAAAGAATATTATTGTTATATGTTTTGTGTATTTAATTTTATCTCTAAAGGATGCTTTATTTGTAAAATAACTTTTTTTAGAAAATTTTGTGATTTTTTAAATAATTATTAATGTTTTAATTACAATTGGTTCGACCCCGGTTTGACCCGATCTAACCTTTTGATCCTTGATCTGTTTCCTTTTTCGAGTCGAACCGATTTCGGGTTTTTTGAAATGACAATATGAATGGGATATAATATGGATTTTAATGACAATCACTTTCCCTTTTCTGGTTCAAGCGTTGTTGTAGGAGAAGATCAAATGATCATTGTGTCTATTGGTGCTAATACATCAGTAGGCAAGATGATGCTCTCGATGAACCGTAATCTATGTGAAGAAGAAGCCTTGTTCCAAGCTCAAATGGATGAACTTAGCAAGATCAAGGATTATATTATCATGTTCATCTATATTTTCCTTGTCTTAGTGGTATGTTTCCTAGTTCCGTACACAACATACCACCAAAAGGTTGGATCTTGCAATTTCTATCCCTAACAAACAAGTATTTGGAAAATCCCAAGTCTTTTATTGTGAAGGTGGTATTAAGAAAATCTTTAACTTTCTGAATTTCTTCTTCATTGGTACCTATGAGGAGGATGACATCCACATAGATGAGAAGTGTAGTGAAATTTCCTTTGGCTTGAAGAATGAATAGACAATTATCATTAATATACTATTTGAATCCATATAACTGCAGGTGTTTGCAAAATTTTGAGTTCCACTATCTACTAGCTTGCTTCAATCCATAAAGAGATTTTTTTAATTTGCAAACTTCACCTTCCTTAGCTTTAAAATACCCTTCAAGTGACCATAGCTAAAACTCTTCCTCTATAAAACCATGTAATAAATCATTGTTGATATCCAGCTAGTATATAGGCCAATCACGTGCAAATACAATTTCCAGAAAAATTCTAATGGTTACAGACTTTGCAACTGGAGAGAAACTGTCAACATAGTTAATACATTCCACTTGGTTATAACCCTTTGCCACTAATCGAGCTTTGCATTTGTCCAAATTGCCATCAGATTTCAATATGGATTTTTGTATCCACTTTGAACCAAATGGATATATTCCTAGAGGCAAAGGAACAAGATCCCAAGTTTTGTTTTGTTCCAATGCTGCAAATTCGGTATTCATAGCTTGAACTCATTCCTCTCTAGTGCTTGCTTCTTTATAGGACTTTGGTTCTTGGATGAAAGATGTATTTGCCAAAAATCGGATGTATTCTAGTTTAAGATTTGGAGATAGGGAGAAAGGAAAAGTGTTGGGTATGGGAGATAAAGATTTAGGTAAAATCGGTAGTTTATCAGTCGTTGTAAAAGATGATGAATGTAACGGATTAGTTACAAAATCTTGCATCCATGTAGGTGTGGATTTAAGTCTAGTACTTTTCCTAAGTGGATGAACATTCTAATTCTGAACATCTTGTTCTGGGGAACGAATCGTAGGATCATTTGAATGAACATTTTCTTATTAACCGAGACTGTAACTATTAGTTGGTTGATTGATTATGGGAAAAAGAAGATCGGGTGCTTAGATGTCATTCTGGTTTTCTATATGGGAAATTGATGATCCATCATCTTCAAAAGGAGTGTCATATACAGGTAATGGAAAATGGAATGAGACTCGGGGCATGTTTTGTAAGGAAATATATGTTCATAGAAAATGACATCCCTAGACACAAATACTTGTTTGGTCATCAAGTCATATACCTTAAACCCTTTTTGACCAGTGTTAACCCAGCTGAATACATTTAAAAAATCCTCGGTTCAAAATTTTCTTTGAAAGGTTTTGTGTTAGTAAAATAACGTAAACACCCAAAGGTTTTCAAGTTTTGATAAGGGGTGTTTTGTTATGCAAAGCTTCATATGGAGTCTTCCAATCCAATATGGCAATAGGCATCTTATTAATAATATGTCTAGCCATCAAAATTGATTCCCCCCACAATCTTTTTGGCAAACTAGATTAAAACATGAGTGTTCTAGCTATTTGCAAGAAGTGCTTGTGCTTTCTCTCAACAACTCCATTTTGTTGATGTGTATAGGGGAAACAATTTGAAGCATGACTCTTTCCTGTGGCCAGTAGTGTTACAATGAGTGTAAAATTGGTTTCTCTTGTCATCTTTATTAAAATCATTCCTTCTTCTTATCCTTTACATGATGCCTCTCGTGTTTCCTTAAACTTTAACATACATAGCATTAATTTCATCATGATCTCCAAAATTCATCTGAACTTCTCTCCGTTTTTCAACTCTTTGGATCATGGAATAACTTTATTAACCAGGGGTAATAGATTCATAGCCAATATTCGGCTTTGTACATGTTCATATTCATCATTTAGCCCCATAAGGTATTGCACAAGTCTGTTAAAAGTAGTTATCTTTGATACAAATTTCGTAGATCCACAAGTGCACTCCGGAGTAGGCATTAGAAAGGTTAATTCATCCCATAACCTCTTCAGTTTTGTGTAACACTGTGAAACAATCACAGTGTCTTGTGAAATAGAACTAATCTCCCTCTGAATCTGGTACAACATAGGTCCATTATAGCCTCCAAATCTTTCCTCAATTTCAATTCATAATTCCGTAGCTGAACCGTTGTATAAGAAGGCTACTACTATTTCCTTTGATATAGAATTCAGTAGCCATGACGTAATCATATAGTTTACTCTACACCGTTTCTCATTTTGTCGAGATTTTATCAGGTATTTCAATGTTACCATCAATAAGCCCTAACTTCAATTTAGCTCCTAATACAATTTTCACAGATCTGCTCCAAGCTAAGAACTTCTTACTAGTTAAAGGAGCAGTGACAAGTGTCATACCAGGATGATCCGAGCTATGAAGGAACTGTGGATATGAGATATTCACTTCATTCTATCAACCATTTACTTGATTCATATCTCCTTGATTATTTCTGTTAATCCTTGGATCCGTGGTTAATGGCTCCTGATTTTGATTTCTAGCCATAGCAAATTAATAATAGATCAATACTTTTTCATCTATGAATTGAGATCAGATCTCGAATTCTAAAGCCTCCTGCTCTAATACCATATTAAAAAGGATAAAATTCTCAAAAATCCAATTTATTTTATTGAGATGAAATCAACTTCTAAAAGGAGTACAAAGAGTTTTATAAAGACAGAGAAAGAAAAACGAATTACAAATTAACGGGAACATTTATTACATGAGAAGTACTTGAACAATAAGAATACACAAATTAGGTCCTTTAGGAATTAACTTGTACAAAATAGAGACGACATTTTAAGTTGTCTCTATTAGTTGTCAACCAATAGAGACGACATTGTAATGTCGTCTCTATTGACGAACCAATAGAAACGACATTACGGAGTCGTCTCTATTGGTTGCTAATTAATAGAGACGACATAGTCGTCTCTATTCTGTTTTTAAAAAAAAAAAATTATTCTTATTTTTTTAAATTTTGCTATTTTTTTGTTGACCTTTTTAATTATTTACATTTATATAATTAATATTAAAGTTAATTTGTTAAGAAGATATTATTAAGTTAACTAATATATATTATTTAAAACAAAATTTAACACAAGAATTCAATTGCCTTAGTGGTTGGGATATCACCACCCAACACAAGAATTCAATTGCCTTAGTGGTTGAGATTTGGGTCGGATTAAAAAGGGATTGAATCGGGTCAAAATAAATAAATAGAAAATTAATTAAATATTTTCACAAATAGAGACGACAATGTCGTCTCTAAAGGTCGTCTCTAATTATCTTCAGCCACGGACCTACAGAGACGACTCATTGAGATGACTTTGTCGTCTCTAATAACCAATAGAGACGACTTTAGGCCCTTTAGAGACGACTTTTGTCGTCTCTGTTGGGCCGAATTCTTGTAGTGAATTAGTTTCAATTTATATGAGCGTGCATTCAAGAAGTCAATTAATAAGATTTAATTATAAGTTAGTGTATGCTAATATGAAAACTAAATTAACACGTACACATAAATACTTGCATTTTAAATATATGATATGTTACTTGCAAGTGCTTCCTATATATAGTCATCTATATAAGAACTAAATGCATTAGTAGCATATAGCCCCTCTTTGGTCCCATTTAGATTTTTAATACATTTTTCTTTCTTCTCTTCCAACGAGACATTAATCAATAATATATTATTAAACATGAACTCAAAAAGATTTTCTACTTTTTAAACACACATTCTTTTAAAAATCACTATTCATTTCAAATAAACTCTTTTAAAAAAATCAAACAGGAGCTAATAAACCATAAATAATCTTAAAATTAAGATAATTATACTCCTGATGTATATGGCATATAGAGAGGAATATTTTGTTTAGGTTGGTAATGTTCATGGCAATATAAATTCAGGTTTAGCTATGGACTCCAAATGCAAAGTAATGGCATTTGCGACTATGAAAGCATGCGAGAGATAAGTCTGAATATGATATTGGATAAATGAGTATAATTTGAATCTTAGACACTGTGTTAAGTCTATGCACAATCAATTATATTTGACGTAATAGGTGTACGTAGAGGTTCCAAAATGACTATTATAAACGAATATAACTTGAATCATGTACACAATGTTAAGTTTGTACTCATTCATGACTATTGCATAAATAAGTATAATTTGAATCATATACACTCTGTTAAGTTTGTACACAATTAATTATATTTTCACGTAATAGGTTTAGAGGTTCCAAATTAAATTACTATTATAAACGAATATAATTTGAATCATACACAATATGTTAATTGTTAAGTTTGTACTCGTTCATGACTATTGCCTAAATAAGTATAATTTCAATCGTATACACTGTGTTAAGTTTGTACACGATCAATTATATTTGACATAATAGATGTAGAGTGATGTGATCCAGAACCCCGATAATACTAATCATAGCAGGCTTGACGGAAAGAACTACAGATCAAGACAAACAAGGCTTCCAGCATGTTCGAAGAGCTTCAAAGATCAAGTATTGCGAGAGTGAACAAGGTTCGAGCCAAAACGACGAGTTGATCAACCTCATTTAATGCATCGAATAAAATTGTGAAATCTCAAATTTATGGCCGTAACATACACTACTCACGGCCGTAACGAGCCCACTGATGAAAACTGAGATTTTGAAGGAAGTTGGACTTACGGCCGTAATCCACGTTGTCACGACCGTAATGAAGCCTCGGGCTGAAAATAAGATTTTCAGAAATTAAGACTTACGGCCGTAAAAATATGTCTCACGGCCGTAATGGTTAAGCAGAAAACGTCTTACGGCCGTAAATACGTTAGTCACGGCCGTAAATGAGTAATTGCGTGATTTTAGGAATTTTATTTATTTCCTTATTTTTAGGTAGTTGTTTCCTTATTTAATTAGAACTCTTTAACCTAGTTTTGACCCTATATATAGGGATGTAATTTTCATTATTCACAGACAACTTTGATATTATTATTGAGAGGCAATTTGCTTTCATACTTTATTCTTTATTGAATAAAATCCGAACTTGCGAGTTAATTCTTGTTTGTTCAAATCTTGGGTGAGATTTATCTTCTTTGTGATCAAGAGGTCAACATATCAATTGATTGTGTTGGTTGCTTGGTTCAATTAATTTGAATCAATCTCTAAATCGTGGTTTATTGGCGTTCTTGGGTCGATTCCAATAATTTGTGGGTTGCGTAGCTACAATTGCTACGTGGTTTGCATCATAGAGATTCCAAAATTACTATTATAAACAAATATAACTTGAATCGTATACACTATGTTAAGTTTGTACTCGTTCATGACTATTGCATAAATAAGTATAATTTGAATCATTTACTTTGTGCATGATCAATTATATTTGACATAATAGGTATAGAGGTTCCAAAATGACTATTATAAATGAATATAACTTGAATCGTATACACTGTGTTAAGCATATACTCGTTCACGACTATTGCATAAATAAGTATAATTTGAATTGTATACATTGTGTTAGGTGTGTACACGACCAATTACATATGATTTAAAAGGTGTAGAGGTTCCAACTATATATTCAAATTGATAATATAGATCATTAAAATATCCCACTCAGCCTCAAAATAATTAAGCCTCTCTTTGGCGGCTGTTTATAAATAGGTTTATCAAACACATTGTAATACATTATTCATGCAAAATATGTTATGAGAATAAAATCATCCATTACAGTTTGCAATGGCGTTTCTCCTTTATTCTGCAGCATTAATAAAATTTGGATTCTTCTTTCTTCTTCAATACCTTGTTGAATTTTCTTTCTCCAATTGTAGCATTCTCAATTTGGTCATCTCAAATATTCCAAAGAATGACTTTTGTTGCCCTAGCATATCTATACTAATGGATTCTCTTTTGGATCAAAAATCCTGTTGTGACAAGTATTGTCACAAGGATAAGGGCAATCGATCTTTTGAAATGGACTTCTGTCGTAGTACCAGTCCCCTACTGCTTTAGCAATTGTCTGCAAAAAAAAAAAAGTTATAATAAATAATCTGTATCAAATACAAATTTGCAGATAATTGGCAATATCTCAATACTATATAGTAATGTCGGGAATGATCACTTGGCCACCGTGGGTAGGTGTTAATATGTCCACAACGAGTGTGATGTTGACACATGTTCGTAATGTTTAAAACACTGAACACGTGTGCATATTAACACCTGCCCACGGTAGACAACTGGTCATTTCCGATATTGATGAATACAATAGATTGGTAGAACAAGATCTTACAAGACGACCCCAAATGCAAAGGTGGATCAAAAAATATTAAAGAGAAAGAGATGTAGTTGTAAAATCTGCGAGAATTATTGACCTTGTTACTTAAAACCGGAGAGTCGCTCCTCAACCAAGTTTCCTGCATTTCAGTTTGGCAGTGGGCATAGCATGAGTTGATATAGTATCCTCTTGATGTAGAGGCACCTAGTCCAGACACTGCATTTATAAACTCCGTTCTGAAACCTAAAAATCACACAATATATGAAACATCATATTCTGTGTAAGCAAAACACCAGCGATTCTCTTGGATTTCTGGTATGATTCTACAATTAAAAATAAGAAATAATATGAACATTCAGGTACAGTAATGAAAATCAAAACCAAATTCTCCTTTCACTTGTCTATGTAGCTATTTTCTATTTATCAACTTTGATTATAGTCATCTAAAATTGCCATTAACAAGGGTTCGTCTATTTCTTTCTCACCATACTATCTATCGCAATTATAAAGGGCGTGCTCTACCACTGAGCTAATAGTCTATCCTGCGAGACTCCCATTAGGGGGCCGCAATGCCAAAAGTCAAAGAAACCTCATCCTTCTCTTTCCTTTTTTTGTTTGGATTTTCAAAATAGTGTAAAAAAAGGCGCTTCGAATCATTGCTATTTGACTCGGACCTGTTCTAGAAAAGTCAAGGTTTTTCGAATTATTTGTAGATACGGACAAAGTCACGAAAAACCTCAGTTCAATTTAAATTATGTTTTCTTGTTCAATTTAAATTCTATTTTCCTTTTCGTGATTTACCAAAGTTCAGATTATATAGTATATGTATTTAAATAAATAAGTCATAGTAACCTTGCATGATTTGGAGTTGGCTGGGGGAGCATTTTTTTATATCAATCTTGCAGTTGTGCCATGTACCATGTGGATCAGCAACCCCGGGAGCCAAAGTGTTCTTTATCTGGAAAAAATAATAATATCAAAATAGTCGAGACCATAAAATCAAACGATTCATAGCAACATGGGAAAATAAAATGATACCACATTTTATTTAACTAATAATAGCATATATATATTAGATATTCTTGAAAACAATTCAATTCAATCGACGTCTCAAAGCATTCGCCGAAAATGAGGAAAGCAAGAATTTTCTTTTATAAAATACATCATAATGTAACAAAATTGGTCATCATCAGAGATCTTTTATGAATATATAAAAGTGGAAGATAAATACTTGATTATTATTATTATTATTATTATTATTATTATTATTATTATTATTATTATTATTATTATTATTATCTTGAAATTAGTAGCATAACAATTTGCATAACATTCGCACAATTTGCAATTCCTGCTATTTGATAATTTAATTTCATAATCACAACACAGTACACAATTAATCTTGCATACTTGTGTTCTTAGTTCATAGAAACAGAGAAAAAAGAATGAATTCGTAAATGCACTAACCTGCCATGAATCGTACGCAGCATTTGTAATGAAAAGAGGCGTTCGGATTTGTTGTGCCATGTTTTGTGGGAAAAAACACTGAAATTTTTTATTGTTATCAGCATGAGATGAGTTATGTCACAGCAAGAAATGGGAAACCATCTACTCAAGAAAACTGCTCTTACCGAACTTGGTTTCCCTTTTGAAGCACAAGACGATGGCAAATTCTTCGCCGATCCCTACATCCAAGTCATTGAAGAAAATGTATTAGAGAACGATCAAACTATTTTCATATTTCCAATCGTTCTTTAGCTACGAGGAAAAAAAATAAAAATTAAAAAAATTAATAATCACACATGTGTCTTGACCACTTCATCATAGAAATTCTCAATATGTTGTGCACCAGTGATATCCTTCCTGTTATAGAGGGCAAAGGAAAAAATACGTTGGATAATATAAAAAATGATTCTTGTACATATCAAAATATTTCGTCAGGTACAATGTCACATACGAAATCTTACGCGTTAATAAAAAATCCAGCGTCCGCAAAACACTTTACTTTAGCACCCGCGGGAACGAGAGCTTTGAAGTTATCACAATGCAAAATCGATGTTAATCCACCGGCTGAACATCCGGATAGAACGGCCTACATGAGAACACCTCAAGTTAACAATAGCAAGGAAGATTACAGTCAAAGTTAGAAAAATAAAGATCAGAGAAAATCGTACATTTTTAGCGTTCTTCATTCCTTTTTCTAACAAATCCTCGATGATAGCAACAAATGCCCTTGCTCCTCTGAAGTAAAGTTTAGTAGTCTGGTAGAATATTGACCCCAAGTAAAAAAAAAAAAAAAAATATTCGAACATGGAAAATATGGGGGCCGAAACAGAAGCTAACTTACAGGATCTACTGCTTCTATATCTCCAGTAAATGATGCTCCATCACAATATCTAACCTTGATCCTATTCCAATTATAGAAATCTGGAAATTCACATAAAGACTATATTTATTAAAGACAACACTGAAGGATAAAGAAGTCTTAAAAATATTAAAATCAATGAATAAAAAATTAGAGTATATATACCAGGGTTAAACTTTAGCTTGTTGCTCAAAATCCCAGAAAATGCAACCTGCTTAACCATTTGCTTGGAGGAACCTAAGCGAGTGTCTTTACGGGCAAGGCAAGTTGTGACATTGTTGCACCATCCTCCTCCCTGGACATGAACATTCAACAAATTTTGTTCATGTTAGCCATTATTTCAATAGTGGCATCAATTAGTCAAAAGTTTGGCAAAGTTTGGCATCAATTAGTCAAAAATGGAGCACTTGAATTTCCACCATAGATGTGGAAATCAAATTGATGGTTGTGATTCATTCTCTTAGCCTATAAATAGGCATGCTTCATTTTGTTTTTAGAACATCAAGTAGAAGAGAACAATTCATTTGTTTTCTCTTGTGAGAGTTTGTAGTACTTGAGCATTTGGAGAGGTGCACTTGTAAAGTGTTCTTCTTTTGTAGTTTGTGAGAAAGAGTGTTTGTTTGGTGAGGTAGAGATATTTGTATTCCACATTTGTCATATTAGTGGAAATTTGGAATCTCCCTCCGTGGACGTAGGCAATTTGCCGAACCACGTAAATCTTGTGTTGTTCTCTTTCGAATTCGAATTCGTTATTTCTATTTTTGCATTGGTCGAACCGTCGGTTAATTCGCTTCCGCACAACAATTGGTATCAGAGCCTTGACTCTCTTAAAATTCTAAGTATGCTCTGTGGTTGCAGCACTGACTGATCTTCCACATCAGAAAAGATTTTTTGAGAACAGGGATCTTGGTATATATTTTTTTGAGATTTTATTTTTTTTGAAAAATGTCGACGGAGACTGAGGACCCACCTCCAGCCATTTTAGATGGATCTTCAAGGCCCACTGTGTCTTCAACAAGAACAGTGGTAACTAATGCAAAAATAGACGTGGAAAAATTTGATGGCACAAATAACTTTACTATGTGGCAATGTGAAGTTATGGATGCGCTATTTCAACAAGAGCTAGACATTGCTCTTGAAGAAGATAAGCCAGCTGACATGGATGATCTAGAATGGACAAGAATCAATCGGAGTGCCTGTGTGATCATCCGTTCGTGTCTCACCAGAGAGCAAAAGTTCCCATATATGATGGAGAAATCAGCAAGCAAATTATGGAAGGAGTTGGAGAAGCAGTTTATATCAAAAAGCTGCCAAAACAGACTCTATTTGAAGAAGAAGTTATTTCGCTTCCGATATCAACCTGGCACAACTATGTACAACCATATTACTGAGTTCAAGAAATTGGTAGCTGAGTTGATAAATCTTGAAGAATCTTTCAAGGATGAAGATAAGGCCATGTTGCTCTTGACTTCTCTTCCCGATGAATATGAACACCTTGTCACTACGATACTTCATGGAAAGGATGAAATTACTTTTGATGAAGTATGTGCTGCTTTGTACAACAATGAGATCCGAAAGAAGGATCAAAAGGAACATGGAAGTTCAGCAGGAGAAGCCTATACTATAAGAGGTCGTGCTCAAAGTCGTAATCCCGGGAGAAGGGGCAGATCTCGTTCGAAGGGCAAGCCCGCTAAAGATGAATGCGCCTTTTGTCATGAAAAAGGTCATTGGAAGAAGGATTGTCCAAAGCTGAAGAACAAAGACAAGGTTAAAGGTATTGCTGGAGCTACTTCAGAAGCCAATATAGCCAAGTGTGAAGATGATGAGTCAGAATTTGTTCTAGCAAGTACATCAAGTATATCTCACTCAGACGAATGGATTATGGATTCGGGTTGCACTTATCACATGTGTCCCAACAGGGAGTGGTTCTTCAAACTCGAAGAACTAAATGGTGGTGTTGTTTACCTCGGCAATGATGAGATCTTGAAAACAACAGGGATAGGTTCAATCCGTTTGAGATGTCATGATGGATCAACTAGAATTCTGACAGACGTAAGGTATGTACCAGATTTGAGTAAGAATCTCATCTCCGTGGGAGCTTTAGAATCTAAAGGCATGTTCGTGACTATACGAGATGGAGTTCTGAAAATTGCTAAAGGCGCACTCGTGGTAATGAAAGGCATAAGGAGAAATAATTTGTATTACTTCCAAGGTAATACAATTATTGGATTGGCGGCTACAGCATCAGGAGAAGACGAAGATTTAGAAATCACAAAACTTTGGCACATGCGGTTGGGACATGCTGGTGAAAAAGCTATGCAAACTCTGGTGAAGCAAGGCCTATTGAAAGGAGCAAAAACATGCAAGATGGATTTTTGCAAACATTGTGTTTTGGGAAAACAGACAAAAGTAAAGTTTGGTACTGCAATCCATAATACAGAAGGTATTCTGGACTATGTTCACTCAGACGTGTGGGGACCTACAAGGACATCTTCCTTGGGAGGTATGCACTATTTTGTTACTTTTGTCGATGATTTTTCCAGAAAAGTTTGGGTGTATCTGATGAAGATAAAAGATGAAGTATTAGATCGTTTTCTTATATGGAAGAAGATGATGGAGACGCAGACGGGCAGAAAAATTAAACGACTCAGATCAGACAATGGTGGAGAATACAAGAGTGATCCGTTTCTTAAAATCTGCCAAGATGAAGGTATTATGCGACACTTCACATTCAGAAATACACCACAGCAGAATGGGGTGGCTAAACGCATGAATCGAACATTGCTGGAGAAGGTTCGATGTATGTTGTCTAATGCTGGATTGGACAAGAAATTTTGGGCTGAGGCAGTAATATATGCGAGTCATCTCATTAATCGTTTACCATCTGCTGCCATTGGAAATAAGACACCTATGGAGGTTTGGTATGGAAAACCTGCTACTGACTATGATTCTTTACATGTTTTTGGTTCCACTGCATTCTACCATGTAAAAGAATCTAAGTTGGATCCAAGAGCTAAGAAAGCACTGTTTATGGGGATCAGCTCTGGAGTAAAGGGATATCGCTTATGGTGTCCTGATATGAAGAAGATAATTCTTAGCAGGGATGTCACTTTTGATGAATCTGCTATGTTGAAAAAGGTGACCGAGGGTGCTCAGCAGCAGGTGGAGCAAGTTCCGCAACAGGTGGAGTTTGATGCAACTTTGATTGACCCAGCAGGTGAAACTCCAATAGCAGAGGAGTATGTTGAAGAACAATAAGAAGAGGAGGTTTCAACCCAAGAACCTCCATCGCAACCGAGATCAATTGCAGTTGATAGGCCACGAAGAGAAATTCGAAAACCTGCTCGATTTGTTGATATGGTGGCCTATGCACTTCCAATTGTAGATGATGATGTTCCTTCTACTTACAAAGAAGCTGTCAGAAGTTCTGAAAATGATCAGTGGAAGGAAGCTATGGCAGATGAAATGCAGTCCCTTCAGAAGAACAAAACGTGGGAGCTAGCTCAACTTCCGAAGGATAAGAAGGCAATTGGGTGCAAATGGGTATTTACAAAGAAAGAAGGATTTCCTGACAAGAACGAGGTTCGCTTCAAGGCACGGTTGGTGGCTAAAGGCTACGCTCAGAAGGAAGGAATTGATTATAATGAAGTATTTTCTCCAGTTGTGAAACATTCTTCCATTCGTATTTTATTGGCCTTGGTAGTGCAGTTTGACTTGGAACTAGTTCAACTTGATGTGAAGACCGCCTTTCTGCACGGTGATTTGGAAGAGGAAATCTATATGACTCAGCCAGAAGGATTTAGGGTTGCTGGAAAAGAAAATTGGGTTTGTAAATTGAGCAAATCGCTATATGGACTTAAGCAGTCACCGAGGCAGTGGTATAAGCGATTTGACAAGTTTATGTTGGAGCAAAAGTACACACGAAGCAAGTTTGACCATTGTGTTTATTTTCATAAGCTAAAAGATGGATCTTTCATATATCTACTCTTGTATGTTGATGATATGCTGATTGCATCAAGGAGCCATGAAGAAATTGACAGATTGAAGGCTCAGCTAAACCAAGAGATCGAGATGAAAGATCTCGGTGAGGCAAAGAAGATTCTTGGCATGGAAATAAGCAGAGAAAGAAACAGAGGTAAGCTTTGTCTGACTCAAAAGCAGTATTTGAAGAAAGTAGTACAACGTTTTGGTCTAGACAATCAGTCAAAACCTGTAAGTACTCCACTTGCCCCTCATTTCAAGCTTAGCTCTATGATGTCTTCCAACACCGACGCGGAACAAGAATACATGTCAAAAGTTCCTTATGCAAATACAGTTGGAAGTTTGATGTATGCAATGGTGTGTACAAGACCTGACATTTCACATGCAGTTGGAGTGGTGAGTAGGTATATGCATAGTCCTGGTAAAGGACATTGGCAAGCTGTGAAATGGATGTTAAGGTATATTTTGAAAACCATTAATATTGGTTTAGTGTTTGAGCGGGATGATTCACTTGGTCATTGCGTAGTTGGATATGTTGATTCTGACTATGCTGGTGATTTGGATAAACGTCGATCAACGACTGGATATGTGTTTACTCTTGCAAAAGCTCCAGTCAGTTGGAAGTCCACTTTACGGTCTACAGTCGCTTTGTCTACGACAGAAGCAGAATATATGGCAGTTACAGAGGCTGTTAAAGAGACAATTTGGCTGCAGGGGTTACTTGGTGAATTGGGAGTCGTTCAGAAACACATCACTGTGTATTGTGATAGCCAGAGTGCTATTCATTTGGCAAAGAACCAAGTCTACCATGCACGGACGAAGCACATCAATGTTAGATATCATTTTGTGCGGGAAATTGTTGAAGAAGGGGAGATCCTACTTCAAAAGATTCTAACAACAGAAAATCCTGCAGATATGTTGACCAAAGTGGTAACAGCGATCAAGTTCAATCATTGTTTGGACTTGATTAACATCCTGCGAATTTAAACACCTACGAGGTGTGTGGTGCCAACAGGCACAATTGGAGACACTCTTTCTCATTTTTGTTTGGAAGCAGTTCATTTGAATCAAGATTGAAGCCAAGGTGGAGATTGTTAGCCATTATTTCAATAGTGGCATCAATTAGTCAAAAGTTTGGCAAAGTTTGGCAAAGTTTGGCATCAATTAGTCAAAAATGGAGCACTTGAATTTCCACCATAGATGTGGAAATCAAATTGATGGTTGTGATTCATTCTCTTAGCCTATAAATAGGCATGCTTCATTTTGTTTTTAGAACATCAAGTAGAAGAGAACAATTCATTTGTTTTCTCTTGTGAGAGTTTGTAGTACTTGAGCATTTGGAGAGGTGCACTTGTAAAGTGTTCTTCTTTTGTAGTTTGTGAGAAAGAGTGTTTGTTTGGTGAGGTAGAGATATTTGTATTCCACATTTGTCATATTAGTGGAAATTTGGAATCTCCCTCCGTGGACGTAGGCAATTTGCCGAACCACGTAAATCTTGTGTTGTTCTCTTTCTCTTTCGAATTCGTTATTTCTATTTTTGCATTGGTCGAACCGTCGGTTAATTCGCTTCCGCACAACAGTTCACTTATTATGGAAAATGAAAATCCATTCTTTTTTTTTTTTCTTATGCATAGTTTGGGGGTGACCTTAGAAACTGATGGTGTTGAGGATCAATTAGTAGCTTACTTGGTTGCGAGATCAGTCGGTTTCAATGAAATAGACATTTTCAAAGAAACGGACATAAAATTCGTATACGGGCTCAGATTTTGGCCCATAATATGTTTTCGAAATTGTCTCGACAAGCCGAATAGGGCTGCTTCTTTTTATTATAGATTTTGGGCTTTTGAAATCGTCTAGTTAATTAAAAACAGCATTCTATAAGTTTTCATGTTTATTTTCGTTTTTTCTCTTCATTTCTCTTTTTGGGGCTAGGGTACCACTGTTTAAGCTTGTTTCCTATTCTTTTTTGTGTTGGATTTTGCATAAACTATTGTCATTCTTGTAGTTATCTCCAAATTATTCAATTCAATTCGGTATTCGATCGAATTAATGGTTTTGAGTTATTTTCATTCATATATGTTTATGTTTGTGTCAGAAACGAATGAAAAACATCCAAGCAGTCAAAAGTATGCAATAATATAATAATAAATAAATAAGTTAAAAAAAAAAATAAAAAAATTTAAGCTTATGTTTGGTATAAATTAAATTTTTAATTTTAATATAAGTCAAAATCAACAATTAATCTTAATAACATATTTTATGGGATCCACAATTTTTCAACCACACATCCTCTCAATTTTTATCAAAATCTACTAAAATTTTAATTTTAATTTTACCAAACAAGGGCTAAATTTCTAAACTAAAATATTGAATTTTACCATGTTCAGGATTGGGCCAAAAATCCGGCCAGACAAACCCACAAGTGAAATACCCAGTTGATTGCCAAAATAGTAACAAGAAGAAGCTAATTTTATTCTCAATAAGTTTAATCCGTTCTATCGTGACGAATTGTTTCTCTCAACAATATTATCATTTTCACTATTTTCATCTTGTTCTTAAAAGATCAAACACACACTGACATAACACTACGCCCCTGTTTGGCCCCCATTTTTTGTAAATCAAATTTATTCAACATTCAATCTCAACCATCTATTTTAGTCAAGTCTACCATTTTTGACTTTTCAAACATTTTTTAACCATACATCCTCCCAAAAATACTATTTCAAACCATAATTTTTCCCAAATAATGGGTCTCAAACAAGGGCTACATCTTCTCCTACTGCATTAATTATTATATTCTCCTCAATAAAAACATCGTAACAACATTTATTTCCTAGGATGATCCAAACTATAATCTTTTGATGATCCATTCTGCAGCGATCAAATAATAAAAAATAAATAAACATAAAAATAAAAATAAATAAAATTAATAGCTTATGACTAGAGAACTAACCTCAAAATGAACCAACCAATTGTTAATTCCAGCTCCAGAACCCCTATCAAAATGATATGCCGGTGGACTACCGTCTAAACAAACTGCAAGCACACGCAGAAAAATGTATATTGAACCTTTTGTTTTTATATATATTATAGAACTGCGAGCTCATGCCAGAAAAATGTATACTTTAAGTCAAGGTTGAGATCAATCTCAACTCAATTGGCACACATTCATTGGAGAATGGGGGAGGCGCCCATGTGCACGTGCACAAGCCACATCTTCAATTTTCAATGAAAAAATGTCTGGGTTGAGATTCTCAAACTTGAGGTACATATCATTATTCTAACCTTTTCTTTATATTTATATATATATGTTAAAAAATAATAAATAAAAATTAATGTTTTACCTGCCCCTTTTGCCACAGCATTCTGAACATAAGTGATGTCAACAAAAAATCCTTCTGTTCTTATCACAATCAGCATACAAACAAGAATGCACAGAGATTTCTCTAATCTTCCATTCATCATTCTGTCCAGATTTAAACGGATTCGCTGTTAATCAAGAAAATAATAGAAAAATACCAGAAAGAGATTTAAGGGAGAAAAAAGAATCTGGCATAAAAAATACCACTGCAAGAATTATGGCATATATATATATATAGTAAAGAAAATGATAATTATAATGCATTATTGTCTATGCAAAAAGATTGAAACTTTTCTTAAAAAAGCTAACATCTCTGTTCTTCCTTAGAAGTAAAGAATGTTTTTTTTTTTTTTTTTTTTTAAATGATTCTTTCTCTAGCAATTAATGCTAGACACATACAATGGCAAACCAATACAGTAAAAGATCCAGCAAAGAGTTAGTGAATTTTTTATTTAAAAAATCTAGTTCTTCAAATGCTTATGATAAACTCGCCTTAAAAGGGACACTCAGAGATCTTTCGCTGAATGAAATTTTTATTCAAAACCCAGTTTAAAGTTTTGGTTTTTCGAGCTGCGGAAGAGAGAAGAAGAAATGAGAAAAAAAGAGAAATAAATGAATCCAACTAGAACGACTGCTTTTTTGCAAGGAAAAATTGTTACTTTATTCGAACATCGAATCTATGAAGCGACCGACACTAATTCAAGTGCGCTCAAACATGTTATTTTCTGGGACTTGTATAGTTTTTATTTTAAATTTTAAATGGTTCTGTAGGACGTGACCCGACAGCGAACCAATCAATAATGCGGATAATCTTATCATTTTACGCGCTCAGAGTTGAAAGATGAGTCTGGTTGTATCGTTTTCTATTTTTATTTTCAAAAACACTATAAACGTGTTCTCTTTGTCATTTTTGAAAACGTATTTTAAAAAACAAAAATGAAAATTTGTACATAAAACGCAAAACGTCCAAAACCTCGTTTTGAGCGTTTTGTGTGTATTTCAATAAAAAACGTTCAAAACTCAAAAAACGCGTTTTGAAAATTTTTTTTTTAAAGAATTATCTAACTTTGAACTAAACTTAATATAAAGTTTTTATTTATTTATTTATTTTTATTATTATTATTTTTTATAATTATCCTAACTTGAAACTAACCCTAAATACAGATTATTTTTTTTTTTTAGAATTATCCTAACTTGAAATTAAGCTTAAATAAAGTTTTATTGAATTCAATATCAATATTACAAAAGAAAGAAAAAAAAAACAAGTGAGAATTCTTGTTATATTTCAAAAAATGCATTGAAATGAATTCTGGTGGTTTTGAAAGAACTTGTATTTTCTAGATTTTAATAAAACTAGAGCTTCTTGAAATCTCGAACCTGATCAAGTTATATTAATATAGATCTTAATGCTCACATTAGTGTATTGCATGTAACCATGTTTTCAGTGTATTGTGAAAGGAAAATTGAGTTTGAGCCAGTAGCATTCTGTAAGCAAATTAATTAAAAATAGTTTCAGTAGTATTCTGCAAAATTTCAAACAGAACGTGTTTTCCAGCTTTTCATTTTCAAAAACAATTTTTCGAAATGACAAACCAAACGCGTTTTCAGCAATTTTGAAAATAAAAATAAAAACAGGAAATACAAAACATTTTCAAAAATGAAAATATAAAATAAAATACAAACAGAACGCCACCTAATTGTAGAGAAACATTATTTGAGGACTTTTTTAGGTGATATTATAATATGTTATATTTTCATTGGTGATGAAAATAAATAATTTACACTTACTTTTTCAACGCCCAATAAATGAGTAATATATCACAGTATCACTTAAAAATGTTTCAAAAAATGTTTTTACAATTATTGAATACAAAAAAATTTTAAGGTTTTGCTGAAAATTGAAGGTAAAAAAATATGTGTGATTGAAAAACGATTTGATAAATTGTGTAATAAATTTTGGGTTTAAAATGACAATGTTTATATTGACAAAAATACCTCCGCAGTACCGTACTTTTGGTCAATGGGAATTGTCATTTCGTTAAAAGAGATCTCAAAAAATCAATTAATTATGTTGATATTACAAGAAAACAATTCCCTATTAATCAAGATTATCAACCCTTGATATTAGAGGTGTTAAGATGGATGGGCTGACCGAACTGATGAAAATCGGCCTGAATCAACCTTGAATTGCAGGCTGACACGTCATTCGAGCAGGCGGTTCATGAGTCAAGAAGATGTGAACCGCATGCTTTGTAAGTCACATCTTCACGAATCGAGATTAACCCGTAGACCAGTGAAATAATAAAAAATAATTAAAAATTTTCAATTTGAATAATTAAATTATAGTTAAGTGATGTAATTAAACTATAAGCCCTTGTTTGGTAACATTAAAGTATAGCTTTTAATGTAAGTCAAAGTCGACAATCAATCACCACCACATATTTTATAGGATTCACAATTTTTCAATCACAAATTTTATCAACTTTTATTAAAATTTATTAAAAATCTGATTTTTAAATGAGGGCTAAATTTTAGGTTGTATTTAACTTTTTAAAATTAGAAGTAATTTAACATTACGTGATATAAATTTGAATTTTATGTAAACTTTTGTTTTTAAAAATATGAAATTTATCATTTTGTTCATTTCGTATTTAGCAAATTAAAAAAAATAAAAAAATGCTATAAATATAAAAAAAAAAAAAAATTCTAAATTTCTATTCATACGGGCAAAACGGGAACGAACTGTGACACGCATGAGCCAGCAACGAGTCTGAGTTGTAGTTCAAAATTTGTGAACCGACCAAGACAAGCTCGAAAACCTGCAGCAGCGGGCTTTTTTTACACGAGGTCGATTCAGTCCGAATCACTCGAATTGACATCTCTATTTAAGAGAGAGAGAGAGAGAGAGAGAGAGAGAGAGAGAGAGAGAGAGAGAGAGAGAGAGAGAGAGAGAGAGAGAGAGAGAGAGAGAGAGAGAGAGAGAATTTTGTCTAGGAGGGAGGGAGTTTTTGATTGTCAATTGAATGCAAACAACAAATTCGTTTCATAATTTGTTAGGGAAACTGCGTATGAGTTTTAATGTTTTACGTTTATTGTAATGTTGTCTCTAACTTGTGTATTGTATTAATCTTCCAGAGACAGTAGCATTAGGTTTTAAATAAAAAAACTATTATACACTATCTCAATTAAATAAACTAGAAAGTAAAACAAAATGTATAAAATATATCCATCTCCCAAGTACCGTTTCCATCATTTATCTTCGAGAGTATGGACCGGACACACAACTTATGACACTCATGTTCATGTAGCACCACATTGGAAAGTTCAGTTGATTCGTGAGTCAGTGTCACAAAAATTGTTCACCACATAGGCAAGGACAAAGCCATAAATTTATGTCTGAGCGAGCGAAAATTTTTCCGAGATTGGAGAGGGTCAGGGGGGGTCGAGGGCAGAGCTCAGCCCGAAAAAACTTACAAGTAACATGCAATGTTCAAAAAATCGGAAATCAGTTCAACTTGAAAAAGACAACGGGTCAAGGGTCATAAGGTTGAACCGGCGTCGAACCGATTTCAATTAATTTATTTATTATACTATAATTCATTTCAAAATACTTTAACACATAAAAAATGAGATAAAAATAATATATTTGAGAGAGAAATTTAACAAATAAATAAAATGACAAATAAAATAATTAAATTAAATAAAACAAAAGAAAGGAAAATGGTAAATTAGAGTGTACATTTAATTAATAAAATGACAAATAAAATAATTAACACATAAAAGAAAGGGTTGTTCCCTGTTAAATTCAAGAGTAAACGCGGGGCAGTGTTAGCTCAGTTAATTTTTTTTTTTATTTAAATTTAAATATAAAGTTAATTTTAATAGTGAGTAATAATTTTTTTTAAAAATTGTAAACCGGTTTTCATACCTGGCCAGGTCACCTGGTTCATGGTTTAACCGGTAAAAAACCGGGTTCTTTGACCGGTTTTTTAATGGCTGGTTTTAAATTCGAACCGGACCGATTTTTCGACCGATTCCTAGTTATTCTTGTTAACCAGTCAGTCCGATCCGATTTTTTTAAACATTGGTAGCATATAAAACTTCAATTTCTCAAAAGCTAAGTATCAAAAAATTAACTTCACAAATCACAAATCTCAAATTAAATCAATTTCACAAGTCATTCAGGTATGAGGCTATGGAGTATGGACTAAAAATTAATTAAAATCAAATAATTTTGAAAATCTTTTTGGGCCAAAAAAATTTTTGAACTGAGAAATGGCGAACTCAAGTATTAGAACTCAATTTTTTTTTTTTTTTTTTTTGTAAACTCGGTGGGGGTCACCACCACTGATTCCTACGAAGATCCGTCCCCGCACATAGGGTATGGGGCAAGGCCCAAAAATTAAAAACAGCAAGAAAAAAATAAACGTTGAAGAATGATGAAATTTTAAGGAAATCATAGGTGGTCACTACAAGAATCCGGCACAACAGAGACGACAAAAGTCGTCTCTAAAGGACCTAAAGTCGTCTCTATTGGTTATTAGAGACGACAAAGTCGTCTCAATAAGTCGTCATTGTAGGTCTGTGGCTGAAGATAATTAGAGACGATTCTGTCGTCTCTGTTTCATCCCGGGCAATTGAGACGACATTGTCGTCTCTATTTGTGAAAATATTTAATTAATTTTCTATTTATTTATTTTGACCCGATTCAATCCCTTTTTAACCCGACCCAAATCTCGATCCGAACCGTCGACCCACGAATTTTCTTTAATTCATATGATAATTGTGTATGACAAGGATTCGAACTCGGGACCAAAGTGTTGGGTGGTGCTGTCCCAACCACTAAGGCAATTGCATTTTTGTGTTAAATTTTTTTTAAAATAATATATATTAGTTAACTTAATAATATTTTCTTAACAAATTAACTTTAATATTAATTATATAAATGTAAATAATAAAAAATGTCAACAAAAAAATAGGAAAATATTAAAAACTAAGAATATCAAACCCGAATCACCTCAATATAGCAAAAAGAAAAAATAGTCAAAGAACCGTTTTTCTATTTCATTAAGGCTGTGTTTGATACGGCCTTATTTTCCAAGAAAATGTCAAATCATGAAAAATATTTTTCACCTTTTGCATTTGTTGGGTGTTTGGTTGGAAAAATTTGCCTTGAAAAATATTTTCTTAGGTACAACCATTTAAAGAACAACTACCTCATTTGCCTTGAAAATATTTTCTTACCTATTTGTTGAGAAAATATTTTCCAGCTAAGGTGGAAAATTCTTTTGCGTCACGTTTGATCATTTTTATTATTGTTAATTGACTTATTTTTTCCCTGAAATTAAAATTATTATTATCAAGTACAAATGAGTGAAAAATAAAAAAAAAAATTAAAATAGTTAAATTTTGATTATTTGTCATGGAAAATAATATCAATCAAACAACAAAATTAGGAAAATCCCCCACTTTTTCACCTGGAAAACTAATCTAATCAAACACTTCCAATTAACATTTTCCAGGAAAAAATTTCCAGTCAAATCAATTCCTAGAAAATATTTTTCTATCATCTATTTTCCATTTTTTCGATCAAACACGGCCTAATTTTAATTTTATGTATGAGAGGTATAAATGTAATTAATGATACTTATACTAAAATCTTGATAAAGAGGTTGACAAAACATAAGGTGACGGTTTTGTATATTTTGAATTTAAAGTTAATGTGATGTGTGAAACGATAAGATTGTGACACATATATATTATGTAAAATTATCTTGTTAAATTTCATGTATAATTAGCGTTTCTCTTAATAATAGATGTGGACGAAAAGATGCAAATAATCAATATCACTTTTTTTAAGGTGTCAAATAATGATAATGAATTGAATTAATTTCAAAATAAATCATTCTCGTGATATAATGAGGTTAACATATGAAATAAGTGGGGTATGGCGGCGATTTTTTTAGGTGTGGTTGTGGAAGTGGCTGTTTTCCATCTTCAACTGTATTTGCCCATAAATAGACACCTTTCTCTCGAGCTGTTTCTTCTTTTTCTTTACCTTTTTTTCTCCCTTCTTTTCTTTTCATTTCTTTTACTTTACTTTACTAACTTTTCCTCGAATTTTTAAAAGCGAATAACTTTAATAACTTCTCAAATTTAACTTCCCTTCGACAATGTCATAAAGAGGGATAATATATATGTTACATTTAAGCATATATGATAGTCGACTAAGTACTAAGTTATTGATATAATAGCTCAATGGTAGTCATTCCTAGTCAGGTTACAACTTTTCGACTTATATTTAGGACATGGGAACAGGGGAAGTGAGTCGTTATAACGCGAACAAATGTGAAGCATTTAGAATGAGCTTCTTCTATATGTCCCTTCCCCATAAATACTCGGTCCTCAAGTTAAAGGTAAACGTAATCTAATATTTATAAGTATAACCTAAAATATGACACCCATATTATTCGCCAGTGTCTTTTCCACACTTAATAACTTCACTAAGTATCGGAGTGCAAGGATAGTTGCAACCGTCAATTTGTGCAGTGAACGTGATTGTCCCAGACTCCTAGTATACAGACACGTTGGATAAAAAATGAATTGGATTTATTGATCGCTAAGTTTATAGTCATTTTAAAAATAAATATTAACTTCAATTTATTTGATGTGTTGAAAGAGGAGATCATTTTAACATTTTCATTTTTGCGACTTATAGATAAATTTTAGAGCTTGTTTGGTCAGGCAAGTTTATTCCAACTTTTTCCTAAACTCATTTTCAATCATACATTTCTATGATAGTCATCACTTTTTACACTTTTTAATCACTTTTCAACAATACATTCTCTCAAATCCTTTAAATGCTTGTCTTTTTTTTCAGAACCTTGTTACTTTTAAGTTATCTTTTCGCCTGAGGCTTTCGGACACGAAGAATATAGCCCTTCCACAAGCGAATGGAAAAGGTAGAGAAAAAAAAGTTCAAATGTCTTATTGTATTGATTCCCGAAATGAATTTACTAATCAACAACTGAACGAGACTGAATCCAATTGAGTGAATGAACGAGTCAAGGTTTGTAAAGAGAAAGTCGTAGCCGTGTTTGACCCCCTCAATCTTTCTTTTCGGAGTGAGCGAGCTAGGTCTGGGATCTTGTAGCGCCCCAAGTTCCGTATACCCGGTTCACTACGTCATTTTCTGTCTAAATTTTTTCGAATAATATTTTTGCGGAAGAAATAATTGAAATTCATTTTTGGCAACATTAAATAAACTGTAATGGCCGATAAAATTGAAAACATTTATGAAACCATTTGAAATAGTAAATCGAACCATTAATTTTGTAAAGAAATTGACAATGTCATAATTTCTCAAATAAATGAACTTCTCTAAATTATTCGATGTTTGGAAAATACGGAAATCATTAACGTCAAACTTTCAACCGTTTAACGATTATTGCCACCATCATTCATCGCTCGCCACCGTCTCCGAAATCTGCAAAACTGTTAAAAAGTAGGGTGAGTATTTCATGGGGGAAATACTCAGTAGACTCATCGCAAATTAATTAATTTATAAGATGATTAAATACATAAATCCCGGCTCTTTATAAAACGGGCATTGATAGGGCTTCTTTATAAAACGGCTCTTGATAAAACTCATATTGTGCATTACAGCACGGGACATATTTTGAAAATCATAAGCTCTTTGAAAACAGTTCTTTGAAAATAGCTCTTTGAAAACAGCTCTTTGAAAACAGCTCTTTGAAAATAGCTCTTTGAAAACATCTCTTTGAAAACAGCTCTTTGAAAATAGCTCTTTGAAAACAACTCTTTGAAAACCATATACTTATAAAACACATTTTAATTATGCCAAGCATAATTTTCTTTTGAAAGCATAACATAAGATAGGATCGAAATCCTCATAAACATAGGTAGACACAAGAATTTTACCGAACTTAGGTGGCAAGAATTCTTATGCAGTAAAATCACAGTAATCTTGGGAGATTGAAAACATAGCAATCTTGGGAGATTGATTTCATAGAAATCTTGGGAGATTGAAAACATAGCAATCTTGGGAGATTGATTTCATAGCAATCTTGGGAGATTGAAAACATAGCAATCTTGGGAGATTGATTTCATAGCAATCTGATATTGATGTCAATCTTGGGAGATTGAAAACGTAGCAATCTGGGGAGATTGATTTCATAGCAATGATCCAAAAAAACATTTTCGTGAAGCATAGGGTATACTTACTTTTCGTAAAAACATAAAGTATATTTTCTTTTCATAAAAACATACTTACTTTTCTTAAAAATTGACTTTCACAAGTCACATGACATTTATATAAAATCATAATTTAAATCAATTAATAAGTGCGAGTCTACCTCAAATCCGACGAGTGCAAAGTTGAGCGGGAATGACTTCAATTTCTTTAAATTCTCCGTACTCTTCGTCTTAGCCAATAAGTCTCTTTAGTCTATCGAATATATAGTTCAAAATGATAAATTATAATTTGAGGACTAAAATTGATGTTTTGAAAGTTGAGGGACTAAAATGAATATTTTTGAAAGTTCAGGGACTAAAATAGATATTTTGAAAGTTGATGGATTAAAATGAATACTTTTGATAGTTGAGGGACTAAAATGAATATTTTCAAAAGTTGGGATTTAAAATGAATATTTTGAAAGTTGAGGGACTAAAATGAATACTTTTGAAAGTTGAGTCGGAAACTCAAAACAATAGGGTTGAAATAATATATTTTAAAACAATAGGGGCTGATTAAAACTCATTTAAAACTTAAGGGCTGAAATTGATAAGTTTAAAAGCTGAAAGGACTGAAATAAAACCTTTTAAAATGTCAGGGACTGATTTTGAAACATTTAAAACTTGGGGACCAACATTGAAATTTCAGAAAATTAATTATATATTTCAGATTCTGTTTTCTCTCTCTCAACTCACTCTCTCACGATACGCTCAATCGACGGCTGAAGAAACAAAAGCTGGCGATCGACTACTTTCAGTCAAGGTTGCCGCGAGCCAAACGCCGGCGGTGGTTCGGCGATGGTTCGGCCATCATGTGGTGGTGATTTAGGCTAGGTTTTGGTGTTGATTCGAGGTGAATCCAAGGCTCAAGATCTGATCTTGGTTGCGATTTCCGGTGACAAATCCGGTCACTGGCGGCAGTCGAAGGTAAGTATTTGGGCTATTTGATTTGGATGATTGTGGGTTGATTTGTTTCAAAACCGAGGTCTGGGATTGGATTGAAGCTGCAATTGTGATGATTCTGACTGCAGGGGTTGATGGGTTGCGATGGTGGCCGTGACTGAGTACTGCAGTGGTTCAATGGTGAAGTGGTTATGTAATTGGGGTGATGCAGCCAATGTTTTGGATTGTGATGTTGCAGAGAAGCTGGTGAATTTGATCTGAATGAGGCAGTGGTGGATTGGAATTGATGAGTTGGAGGTTGGTGGTCGGTGATGCTGGTTTGGATGTTGGTAATTTTGGTTGCACTTGTGGTTGATGAAGGGATTGTGCAGCTGGTTACTGCAGAGTAGTGGTAGTTTGTTGATTGATCTTGGTGATGGTGAAATTCAAAATCGGCTATGGGAAGAACTGAAAGGCAGTGAAGGTGATGATACAGATTTCTTGGGTGATGGAGCTGCAAGTTGATGCCAATACGATGATGGTGTATTGGTAATAGCAGTGGTGTTGATAATGGATCTTGGCTATGGTTGAGGTGCTGCAGAGTTGTGATTTGTGGTATTGCAGTGAACTTGGTTTGCTGTATGTATCAGATTTGGTATTGAAGGAAAAGTTGTGAATTGCAGAGGATGGTGATTGAATTGGAAATGGCAGAGGCAGTGTTGGTTGAGGTGATGATTCATAAACTGGTTTGGAGTTGAATCTGGGCAGTAGAAGATGGTAGAAGATGGCTTTGCAGTGAATGGTTGTGAGTTAGTGGATTGATATAATGATGGAAAAGCTGTGGTGGTGATGCTGAGATTGAGTTTGCACATGGGAGGTTTGTGGTTATGGATTGATGATGATGATAATGGTGCTGTAAAGGAATTTGTGGGGGTATGAATGATAATGATGAAGATGCTTTGTGTTGGGTGGAAAGAGTGATAAAGAAAATGGTGTAAAGTGTGGTTTGGTTTGGTGAAATCGTGGGTGGAGAATTAGGTATGAATAAAAATGGAGTGTAAAGTTGTGTGATAAATCATTATGTTCTTGAGACATAATTATGATGAAACTTGTGGAGAAGAATAGAAAGAAACTTGAGGTTGGCCGAATTCTTGATGAAAATTGGTGTAAAGATATGATAATTGATTAGGTATTATAGAATAGGTTAGTGAAAAATTAGATGGAATATGAAATGGACAATTGTGTAAGATTCTTTATAAAATGATGATGTTTTGGTGTAAAGAAGAAAATCATGTGGGGAAAATTTGGTTTAATTAGATAGGATCAATTTAGGATAATTAACTAAAAATTTGACTAACTTTGATTTGAAAATGTATTTAAAACTGATATATTATTGGACTGAAAATAAATTTGAAAATAAATAAATATTGAGATAAAAATTGAATTACGTATTTGGACTTGAAATAATTTGAATAAGGAAAATTGAGATATTTTAATAAATTTGGAATTCAAAATGATTTTGAAAATAATACTTTAAAATAATATAATTTTAGAAATTCGGACATTTAATTTAAAATCGAACAAATTCGATATTTCTTGACTTGGCTAGATGAATCCGTCGCGGCGTTACTTCAAAATAATGGGTGAAATAGTAGCGACACAATTTTCTAAATATTAAAATAATTATTAATTGCGTAAAAATTCTTGGTCGCTACACTTTTCCCATAGCCTTCCTTCATATACCAAAAAAGCTCTTAATTGTGTACTTCTCAAAAAAAATTAATTATATATTTTTCTTAAATGAATAAATTAATTAATTACTCATTTTTTTAAATCAAGCGAATGATTGTAAAGTTAACATCTTTAGCTGGGCCAAACTTCAATTATTATAGTTAGGTGCACATTGGTGCATGTTAACATGTTCGAAATAAGGACAATCAGTAGGGACCTTCAAATTTCTTTCAACAACAACAACCTCAACATAATTGAAAATGAGTAAATGATGTCTACATCAAATGCGAGATGCCCAAAAGTCTTAAATCACTAAAATCAAGATTGATGCTACAAAGCTAAGTCCAAAACCGATTGGCCGACTGGAGGGATAAAGAAGCAATTAAACATTTCTTTTTTTTTTTTGAAACTAATTAAACATTTATTTGTGTTCTGTAAAATTTGTTTATAATCGGCACGCATTCCAAATAACACAAATTTTTTCTCTTCAATTTTTAACCACAAATTCTACCTCGAAAACATAAATAACACTAATTATTACGTGTTATAACCATTCCCGAACACATTTAACTCCATCCTTCTTACAAAGATAATCCATTATTTCTTTTTTGAGAGTGAAGTTGATATTTTATATCTCATTTTACCCTTATTTAATGTGCTTCTTATTAGTCTAAATAAATTTATACTCTTCCAATTATGTAAGAAACTATATAAATTTATTATGATATAGTAGGAAAAATGATGGTAAAAACATTAATTGACATTTCTTTATATGTGTGAAATTCGGTAGAGACTATTTTGTGGGACGGAGGGAGTATATTATAAGAGTGAGTTTTGATTACTATTCATTTATGACAAGCTATTTCGTCTCTTAGTGACTTTTTTTTTTTTTTTCGTTTCGTCAACTTTGGGGGCGCAAACGAAGTCGTACTACGTCAACTTTGTGGGCGCAAACGAAGTCGTACTAGCAAGATCTTCATTCAATGTAAAGTTCTCATACAATATTTTACTACATTATTTTCGAATTACAAAATTGTCAACCGTAATAAAAGGTATAGTCATTTAAAATGGTCCCTTAACAATGTATCTCTTTTTTTTTTTTTTTTTTTTGAGGAAAATTTCATCTCTTTTCGATATATACATTTTAGATAAAACTAAGTTTTTAATGTACTAATTCGAAAAACTCATAAAAAACTACAAAATTTTCTTTTCAAAATATATAAAATATATAATGACTATCAAAATAAGGTAAACACATCCAAAAATGAATACTCACTTTTTAAATCCTTGTGGTTTCCGGTCCTTAAAAATTTATTTTTTGATTTTTCTTTTACGGGTTAAATTTCTTCCCATTTACGAAGTCGTGAATACTTTAGATAAAATCGAGTTTCTAATATACTACTCAAAGAGTTTGCAAAAATGTAATATTCATCTTTGAAATTATATAACGACTGATGAATCATAATTTGACAAACAGTGGCCTAGCTGCCCCCATTTTGTTTTTTGTCACATTTTTTTTTCATCTTTCTACGTTTAGTCAATTTTGTGTGCTCAAATGAATTTATAATAGCAAGATTACGATGTTTATGTTAAGCTCTCATAAGTACTTAACTACATTATTTTTTAATTCCAAAACTGTTAACCGTAGCAAAAGTTATAGTCGTTTAAAATGGTCACTTAACAATGTATTTTCATTTTTATTATAAATCAACTTTTATTTCATTTTCGACATATGCGCACTCTATACTAAACTAAGTTTTTAATGTACCACTTCTAAAAACTCATAAAAAATTATAAAGTTGAATTTTCAAATTCCACTTTTCATATGTCATCACCTGTTATTTTATCTTTTTGTTTGTTTTTTTTTTTTTTTTTTTGGTTGGTCAACTTTGAGGACTTAAATGAAGTCATAATTTATGGATGTTAATGGGTTAGATTTTAATCCAAACCCAATCCGAAATCCGATGAAATTAACGGGAGATGGATTTCTGATTTCAATCTGATAACCCGATAAGGATATGAAACCAATAATCTGTGGACTTAATAGAATAAATATGGATATAAGTCAATCCGATCTGAATTTTTTAAAATAATATAATATATTTTATATATTATAATATAATTTTATTCCATATGATTTTTTTCATTTTAATACTTTTATTGTATTATTATTATTATAACTTTCATTTTAAAACTTTTAATATATAAATATTGTTATAATTTTTTTGAGATATTATGGTTTTATTTTTTATGAATGATATGAAATCGTAATTAATTATATGAGTAATTTTTACCCATTAATATATAAACATTAAAAAAATTATGTTAAAAATAATTTCGGATCGAATATCTGATAAAGTAACAAAACGGATATAGATTTAACTATCAAAAATTCGTTGGATTATCAGATTAGATATACGAATTCTTATCGAATCGAATCGGATAAAGGCAGATCTGATTTATCCATTTACACCCCTCGTAATAGAAAGTATGAGCGAACCAAAAAATCGGAACCGTATAGTTTTAAAAAAATAAAATAGGAAATCGATTTTGGAACCGAGACTCGGTTCGGTTGTCGATTCAGCTTTTAGACCGAAAAAATCAAAGTTAGAACCATGTCTTTGACCCTTATTTATTTTTTTTATAATTTTAATTGGTTGTCCTAAAACTAAAAACCCAGAAAATTTATAATTTTTTTTGGGTAAAGTAAAGATAATTAAGTTTTTTTATGAAACTTGTTATGTCTCTACCTCATTGTGACATTTAACTGCACACTTTGACTGAAATTCTTAATAAAAGAAAATAGAATGAGACTAACTTATTAACAAGCAAAGTTGTAAATGACCACAATGGAGTTGATTAAATATTTAAATACAAATATAAAACAATCAACAATAATGCATTTAAACTCATGTTTCATCCCACAAGTTTACTATACAAATTTATGACTTCTTGCCATACTCTAAAAACCTTCTAAACAATTTGTTTCTTATTTTGGTTTATGAATATCTTCTGTTTCATGGAAAGTCCTATGTTTTCTTCGAGGTGAAAGGATTTTCGAAATCCTTGATCTTGGTATATTCGTTAGAAGTTTATACCAGGTTATGGCTCACTTCCCGAGGCCTGATACTCCTCGATAAGGCTTCCGAAAAATAATTATTATTGTAAAATAGAATTAGAACTAAAAATCGAATAGTTCCATTTTACAAGAATCAAAAAGTATTGTTTGGTTTCGATTCTTGAGATGCTCAAACTGACCACCCGACGCTCACCCCTAATAGAAAGATCATGATATGAATGTGAAGTTCTCACATAATACTTTACCACATTATTTTTGAATTACAAAATCGTTAATCGTCGTAAGAGTTATAATCGTTTAAAATTGTTCATCAACAATGTAACTCTGTTTCTTAAAAGTTTTTTGTTTAAAAATATGTTTTTTATGTTTTCTAGGAAAAATGTGTGGTTGAAAAATGGAGAAAATGTGTGTGGTTAAAAAATAATTTAGAAAATTGTGTTGTAAAAAATATGTTTCAAAACATTTTTGTCAAACATAGTTTTAATTTTTTCATGAGTCAACTTTCGTCTCATTTTCGACATATACATTCCAGACAAAATTAAATTTTTAATATACCAATTCGAAAAGCTTATAAAAAACAAAAAAATTATAATTTCAAAATAATATTACGGCTACCAAAATAAGAGGAACGCGCATCCAAAAATGACAGCTCACTTTTTTTTAAGTGATTGTGGTTATCGATCTTTAAAAATCTATTTTTCAATTTTCTTTTTTATGGGTTAACTTTTGTCCTAAATTTTAAAAACATGCATACTTTAAATAAAATTTAGGCTGTGTTCGACACCTAATTAAATAGTAGAGAGGTGATTTATTTGTGTTTTCTAGGTAAAACATATGGTCAAAAATTGGAGCGAGAAAATGTATATAGTTAAAAAGATGTTTTAGAAATTGTATAAATTAAATTTTGTATTTAAACCAAATTATAAGGAGTCACTAAACGGAGAGTTAGTGATGGCAACCGGGTAAGTACCCCCAACCCATGCCCTGCCCTACAAATTTTTTATTTGCCAAACTAGCTACTCACACAGCGAATTTTAGGGCGGGTCAACCCAGTCGCCTCGTTTATCGCCCTTTTTTAGTTTTTTAGTATTTTTTGCTTATTTATTTTTTTAATTAATTTATTCATTGTGAGTTTCGGTCAAGGCAACTAAACTTGCCCTGTGTCCCGCTCGGGTCGCGGGTACCCGCTCCAAACCTGCGAGGCGGGTTTTTTCGTCCCATTCGGGTCGAGTACCCATCAGGTCGGATTTTTTTTATCTCTAATAAAACTGAGCTTTTAATGTATTACTCAACGAGCTCGCAAAATCTACAAATTCATCTTCAAAATCACATATAGCTAAGAAATCATAATTTGACAAAATGGTATTTTTATTTTTCTTGTACAATAACACTATTAGATATATAATTTTGGACATTACTCGTGCATTGCACGTGCTAGACTAGTTCTATCATAAGATCGAAAAGTAAGTCTTTGTTCTTTAACGAAATCATTACAATTTATAAATAACACAATTTCTCAAATCACTTTTTAACTATACACATTTTCTCTCTCTACTTTTTAACAACACATTTTACCTCAAAGAGATGAATAAATCAATTTATATTTACTACATTATTATCGAACAGGGTCTAAGTTTTAATATTTTTTTAATTAAAGTAATAATACAAAAAATGTATTGAGATGAGAAGAGAGGTGCTTTGGTGGTTAAATATATGGGTTAATCGTCAATGTCGAAGAGTAGAGCAGTGATGGACATTAAATTTTGATAGAACTTACAAACCCTAGAGGGCAGGAAGATCGAGCGTACAGGGATCGTCAAAGAAGTGCCTCAATGCACCGCAACCGCTACTTTGACTTCTTTTATGCAATTATGAACACGTCATAACAAAGTCATTCTTTCTTAATTTAGTCAAGAGATTTTCACATGCTTGATAAATCTTTCTACTATACATCACATATGAGTTTTTAGGCTCTACCTAGGAAGGTCGATGGGAATAGGATTCCTCAACCACATATATATATATATATATATATATATATATCATGAAAACGAAATAGTATAAGGAAGGATGATGACATAAATCTGGCCTCCATGAAAGTGACAATAAAGCAAATGGAAAAGCAAAGTACTGGAAGTAGGGACGAATTCATGATCGTAGTTGAGCTAGAGTGATCTTTGACCGATGATCGTCAACGACCATAATAGCTAGAATGTTTATTATTATGTAATTAAAAATATTAAAAATTCTTCAATCGGCTTGTAAATGCTATAAAATATATTTATCGTGTAATATGAAAATATAGTCCAATACAAATCAAAACAATAGGAAAAATATATGATATAAATATATAATCTAACCTTACTCCGTAACGGCAAGCTCGGACAACTGCATTCTTTGAGGTCTCATACTTTGAAAGTGTTACAAGATTACCTCATTCTCAATTTGTTTAAAAATCTTTTGCTCGATATACACAACCAAATTGTCATTCAACCAGTCGTCTCCAATTTTGTTGCACAAGTTACTCTTGATTAGATTCATAGCAAGAATGCTCTTTCAACACCTGCAGTTGCCATAGGTAATATCAAACTCAATGTGATAAGCCTATAAACAAATGGGAAATAACCAGAATGTGTACTTAAATCAACCAACTTCTGAGCAATGGAAGATATCCTATTTAGGTTAAAGGAACATTTTTCACTTTTCACAAGCTTAAAAACTTGTCAAGTTGAAGTCTAAGTAATATAAGCTCTTCACTAGTGAAGTCCAGATGATAGAACTAAGCAAGACGTAGTTGTATCTTGAAAATCATCATTCAACTCTTGCAAAATTGAGTCTATCACATGACAACACAAATCAATACAAAAACAATGATAATAAGTCACCTGTCGAGCTCCACGCCTAGGTCGACCCCTCAAATACTACAATATCCTCCATATCGGGCACTACTACATGTATTACAACCCAAAACTCAATCACCCCCATTCAACAAATTATTCCACCGATGTCACTCATGTTTTGAAATGTGCGCTTACACATGTTCAATAAAGTCATAGCATTCTTAATATCCTGACGAGTTCTTCGTAAGGCTTGTGAAAGATTATTTGTACTAACAAGAGTTTCTCTGTTACGGGTACTTTGTGATTTGATTTCTCGATCTTGGGAAGTTTTCATTAGCTTGTAGGAGGAATCTTGATTTATAAATATAGATAAAATCAGTGTATTAAGTTGGAGAAAAGATTACTTTTAATTTTTTCCCCGTTTTTGCACATTCAATTTTTGGAAAATTGGGTGGTTGAATTTTTAAATTCCATAGTCATATATGTATTTATGTACGGATATGTATATATGAATTTACTTTTGGATTCATCTTCATAGGGCACCATTGTTCAGTGACTCGAGCTATAGGGGGTCGACATTTTGTTGCCTCAATAGAAGAGGACGCCAAATGGAATTAAGCTAACAATGAGGCCGAGTACAAAACTCTTATCGCCTCTCTCACTTCTCAGTGAAGGTTTAGTGGTTTTTTAATCTCTTATCTTGATAAGAAAATCTTGGGAGTCTTAGTTGTAAATGGAATTAGTTATCATTTTGTATGTTTGTCGATGGGAAATTAGGCATTATTTTTTGAGGGATGTATATGATGATATGATGCTGGATGGAGCGAAGCTAGAGAGCACACATTTCATTCGCTTATAGTCGAGACAGTGAAAGGATCTCGATTGGATGCTTTTTTTTTTTTTTTTTTTTTTATCTGGGACGAAATGAAATCCGTGAGTTTGGCTCCCGATGTATGTTGTTTCTTAATCTTCATCCAATATTCTGTTGCCCTGTTTCTTTTTCTTGATTTTCACAGTGAATAAATTGTCCTGAATGAAATTATTTAATTTCAGCTAAACATTTCCTCTTTATCATTTTCCATTTGTGAATTGCAACGAGCAGATTTGGTGAGTATGTTAAAATACTGATTTCAAAATTTATTAGGTTGCTGCTTAGTTGTATATATGTAGTAATCCATATGCCCTTTCGGTGGTGGGGATAGTTATCTTATCATCACTAAATGCCCCCAAAAACTCTGTCATGTTTTCTTAAATAGCTCATTGACCTGCCAAGGCCATTTATATCACACGTGATAAAGTTAATATTTGATACTTGTGTGTTCAACTGAAAATTTCATGTTTTGTTAGGTTGCTTTATAACTTCCTAATTCAACTCGTACAAAACTCAAGAACTCCGACCAGGGCCCTTCGACTATTTTCATTTTTCACATTGCAGTACTTTGTGTTATGGTTAATGATATCAATGGTTTTAGAAAATTATATTCAATTTTCATTGATCCATTGTGTTTGTTGTAATAAAGCTTCTAGAAGAAATGAAGAGATCTGAGGTGAAACCTACTGAAAAAACCTACATATGTCTACTTTATACATGTGCAAATAGTGGAAGATTAGACCTGTGTAAGCTAATTGTTCAATAATTTTGCTTGTTCCCTTTTATCTAGCGACTATCCTGCTGACATTCAAAACATAGTGAATTTTTTTAGGACACTTCAGTTGCGATGGATGAATGGGATTTGGACTTTATCAAGATGTGTTAACTAACAAGATAATATCTAGCTTTAACTAATCATGCTGTGTAGCATTTTGAATACGTTTTCCAATCAATATTAGGGCATTGGTAATCTATTCTAATGAACAGTGACTACCGACTGGTGACTGCACCTATCAATACCATGTTAATTTTCTGTAACATCTAGGGATGTTGGAGTTGGGGATTTGGATATGGAATATGGATTGGAATTTTAGCCCCCTCAGGCTTTTCCATTGTTCTGATCCCATCATTGTTGTGTAAGAACAAGTTTAAACTTCCAAGGAACCGCTCAAGCAAGGTTCATGTTATGATTCACAAGACAAAATGAGCTTGTATGATTATTAATATTGGGCTGCATTTATTCTATTCTGCATTGAGAATACCACATTTTTTGCATCTTACGGTACAGATTGATCATCATGTGTATGAGAAAATGAAATATGAGTAACATTACTTTGTGTGACAGGATGATAGTAGAGAGTTTGCTTCCACTCTATTTCCCTCTTTGAGCTCCCCGTTGAAAATGATGAAAGATCATGGTAAGTATACTCTATTAGTTTTGCCTGTAAAGGTATGAAATCCCTAGATGTGATTGCATTTATTTTGACAGTTATAAGATTTGGAGTTGAATGACCATGTCAACTTGCTAGAGGGAGTTCACTGTAAAATCTTCCATCTCCCAAATGAAAATAAGATTTGCCCAAGGATTGTCATCTGTGGTATGCTGCAAACGACGACCTTAAGCTGAGTGACTCCTTTTTGTTTTTCAATTTATCATTAGGCGTTTTGCACAGCACATAGCATTATAATGTTCAGGCCTGACTCTTTATGGCTTGTTTGGAAAGATGTACTATACAGAAAAAAGCCTAAAATCTTGTCCATGGTCGTGTACATTATTGTTTATCATACATGCCCTTAATGTTTTTTAAGTCCATTAGATTTTGACAGAATTAGTTTTTCAAGTGACAAGGTTGTTCTTTTGATACTGATTTGGAGCAATATTCCCTTTTTCAATTTAAAATTATTTGTTAAATGGATTTGAAAGATACATAACATAAAAAACGATCGTACTTTGTTATGTTTTCTGTCATTGAAGATTTTCTCTAGGGAGGCAATTTGGGGACTCGCATATATTGATTTTTCGATTCTGATTGTAGATTATTATCATGTGCCAAATAATTGGAATATTTGCACTTATCTATATTCTCGAGTATTTTCTTCCTTGACTTTCTTTGTTGAGTTAAGAAAAACGCAGTGGCAACACCATTTCTACATATTTTTGTTCTCAATCCTACCTAGGGAATATGAGCATATTGTAAATCTTTTCCTCAGTTTTCTTGATTTATGTTTTCACATTTTCTTTTCACGCGGAAATACCAGCAGCATATTTTCTTTTCCAAGATTGAGTGCAATGACTTTCTTCTTTGATGATTATTGTTATTCATGGCTTTACAAGTAATTGTATTGGATTATTTGAATTGCTTGCCTTACTAAAGGATGTCATAGAATTTTATCACGAAAGGCTTTTGTTACATGGAAGCTTCATTGTAGTTTATATCTTTACCTGCTACAAATTAATTTACTTGATACAATGAATCCTTCTATTAGACCCACATTTTTACCCCCTGATCGTCTCGTCCCTTAGGCATCTATCCTTTTGTAATTGGATTCATTTGCTATATTTTGACATTATGAAGAAAATTAGTGGCAACTCATTCAATGAATTTTCAAATAGTTGTGTATCTCATTACTGGATGGACATAAGAAGAGAAGATGAACCAATGATCAATAGAGGGGGTGAGTTGTTCTTCATGGGTCTCATAAAAAAGAGTTCCAGAGACTACTCATAGTGTAATTAAAATGTAGAAGATGGAAGATCTTTGTCAATGGGCATTTAATTTAATACCAGATCGTTTAGTTTAGTTAAGAATGCTTCAACCTGGAGGGTACTAGTGAATACCTGGACGTAAGTTTGTGGTTCTTTTTTTATGGACATCTTGTATCTCTAAATTCATTATTTATGTAGTGAATCATGTTCCCATATGTTTATCACAAGTAAAATAGAAACCTTCTACTGTGGATTTCAATAAAATATTTGAAGGGAAAACGCACAACTCTCCAAACTTCTCTCTAAGTCCCCTCTCCTCTCCCACTTCTTTCTTTCCACTTAAAGAATACTCTTTTATCAGAGAATTATTTTGTAGCTATATTGTGCACTCTCGAGATTAGTGCAGTGATCTTCTTTTTTACCGGAAAAACTAATGGAGATTTTGCAACTTCTATGATATTTAAGCTGGATTTTGGGGATGTGATGGGCCATCCTTACGTTGGGGATTATCATGGAGAATCAATTAATATCTGATACATAATACCCTTTTCCTTGAATAGAAATTTATTACATATCATGTTGTAAGTATTATTCAAGAAAAGAAATTCCATTACGCTGTCATGTGGGCGCAGCCAAATGTTGAGAAGTTCGATTACCCTATGCTAAAAAATTGTGCTATTGGAAACACGATTTTTTTGTAAGTTGGCATGAACTTCAGCTGAAAGGTTTAGATTTACATTAGTAGAGGAGGACTTCTCAAGTGTGTAAATACTCTGTATTAACATAGCACTACTTGTACAATGACAACCAATAATATATGGTGCTTGTTTTAAAGTTCTTTCTACGCCTCGTATACAACAATTGTACTTTCCCGCTTGGATAAGCCTCCGTTTGGTAACACAGTTTGGTTTATAAACTGGTTTATTTATGATTTTGAGGTAAAAAGTAGTAATTGAAAATTGGAGAGAGAAAAGTGTGTGATTAAAAAGTAATTTTGGAAATTGTGTAGTTTATAAATCAAAAATAGTACATTTACCAAACGGTTGCTAAGTTTTAGGGGATTCTGGAGTCTCTTTTCGATATGTAAGAGTCCATGAGGAGACTATTTTCTTCTTTGAATTAAAAAAATATACACTACAATTCTTAGAAAAATTTTGTACAGCCCCTGGCTAAAATATTGTCCTTCCATGTTTTAATCTCTCTGTACTAACACCATAATTATTCAAGCTCTTAAAAACCAAGGAAAAGTAATTCAATAGCATGATGATTTGTATTCTTTAACCGAGTAAGCAATAATCAATGGGCATAACACATTAATTCAAAGAGTAACAAAATTAACTGTGTCATAACAAAATTGGACAATAAATTGGGAAGTGCTAGTATTAACAACAACAACAATAATAATAATAAACAAACAAAATTTTTAAGAAGTAGAAATTGCTGATTAGACAACCTTTGAGTTTGTAATATCCTTCGTTGTCAGTTGTTGACCAAAGCCAAATGATTCTTGATACTAAGCATCTATTTTTCTGCTCAGCCATCATTTTTTTTTTGAATTTCGAGGTAAATTTGTGGTAAAAAATTGGAGAGAGAAAATATATATGATTAAAAAGTTATTTGAGAAATTGTATAAAATATAAATTGTAATAATTGCTCATTATAATGAATTGCCAAATGGAATTTAAGAACCAAACCATTTTTTTTATACTAGTCTAAAGCACGTGCGTTGCACGTCTTATGTAAATGATGAATAAGTTGCATAATTTTTTTTGTAAAAAACAACTTTTGCGAAATTTCAGTAAACTAAAAAAATAAAGCACATGCGTTGCACGTCTTATGTAAATGATGAACAAATTGCATAATTTTTTTTGTAATAAACAGCTTTTGAAAAATTTTTGTTTTATAAATGATGAATAAATTACATAATTTTTTTGTAATAAACAATTTTTGAATAATTTTTGCGAAATTTCAGCAAACTAAAAAAATAAAGCACCTGCGTTGTACGTCTTATATAAATAATGAATAAATTGCATACTTTTTTTTGTAATAAACAACTTTTGAATAATTTTTACAAAATTTCAGAAAAAAAAAAATTCTGTTAAAAATCGATTTCTGTAAGTTATAAAACATATTTATTTCTAGAGTAAATGGAAAGGTGGGGACTGATTGAGTTTAACTTAATAATTAATTAATCAATTAATGTACAAGCAATGATATATTTGGGTTAGAATAAAATATGTGAGGACAAATTCGGAAATTGAAAGATTTTCCTCTATTGGTACTTTTAAGATAGTAGTGATAGAACTAAATCAAACCAAACCGCTTGACTTGATTCGATTCTGCTTTGATCTATTTTGGTTCAGTAACCAAATCATTATTTTTTTATGTAGAACCGAACCGAACCAAACCGCTTGGCTTGGTTTGATTCTGATTTGATCTGTTTTGGTTCGATAACCAAACTATTATTTTTTTATGTAGAATCGAATCGAACCAATCAACTTGACTTGGTTTGATTCGATTATTTTATCCACCGTCCAACCCTAATAGAGCTAATTAATTCAATCTTTCTAGAAAAATAAGTAATCTCAAATATATATATATATATATATATATATATATATATATATATATATATATATATATATATATATATATATATATATGCACCTAATTTCTGTAAGAAAGTCATTAGTAACGTAATCGTTTGGGTTAGATAACACGATGACTTCCAAACCCCAACGAATTCTCATTCCAAATTCCAATGCCTAATTCCGCTTTCCATTTCATTGAATACTAACCTTATCAGTGAAAAGTATGCTATATACTGCAAGAAAACCACACAATCAGTGGACAATCACAAAAGTCCACCAAATCCATGAAAATAAGATAATATTTAGTTGAAAAATAAAGAGTGAAAATTTATTATTTGTTGATTCTTGAAGAACTGACAGCTGAAAACTTGACGACTGAAGGCTTGACACTGAACGACAGAACCAGTGAAAAAAATGATATTTGATATATGATTTTTTGTTTATTACTTGTTTTGCTTATAGGTATTTTAATGATGAATGAGTTAATAGTTGTTGTGTAATTAATATTGACTAATGGACTGGATAGTATGCATTAAGATTAAGAATTGATGATTTTTTTTAAATTTATATTTTAAAAAAATAAAAATAAAAAATCATTTTTTATTCTGGTTCTTGATTCTGGTTCTGAAATCGATGATTTTTTATTTTTAGAACCAGAGCCGTTTAAAGTTTTGATAGAATTGAATCGAATCGAACCTCTGATTTCGATTCTTTTGTCTAGGCTTACTTATCACCTTTGAAGAACGTTCCTCTCTTTTATTTAGGGCTGGCTAGGCGTTTACCGGTTCGATTCGGTTATTAAAGGAACCGAAACTTTCGGTTTGGTTCTTTCAAAGACAAGAACCGAACGGTTTCGATTTTCGGTTATTTTTCGATTTTTGTTCGATTCCAATTAAAAAAAATTAAATTTGATGCAAATACAAAAAAAATCTAATTGTTTGCAAAAATTAAAAGTAAATACAACCAAATAAAGTTTTCAATTAAAATTAATGTCCAAATTATTACCACGAATGTGAATATCAGAATCTTGATAGTTAAAATCTTTTTTTTTTTTACTCTAAAACTATTCTTATTTGAAAAGGAAATCACGTCGAGGAAGTAAAAACATTTGAATCTCATTAAAAGTAAATTTCACAAAATAATAATACTATAATAGTGTATGAAATAACTTAAAAGTAAATTATTAAATTCCATAATAATAGTGTATCAAACAGACAACATTTCATACACTGTCTAAGTGTCTATACATTAAAGTGTGGTTCTACTTGGATAATACTGTAAGTAATGGATTTTTAATTAAAATACTACCAATCTAAACAACATTTCTCAAAGTGAAAAATTGTGAATAAATTTATACTCCTCTGACTCATTTTCTACACATTAAAGCGTGAACATATATATATTTTGTTGTATAATTCAATGAAAAATTCAAAAAAAAATAATATTTTTATCGATTTTGATTTTGATTTTAAGAACCGATCGATTTCGATTTTTTTTTTTAAAAAATCGATTTTGATTTCGATTTTGAATTTTTTTTTCAAGAACCGAAATGTTTAGATTTTTTCGATTCGATTTACTTGATTCCGATTTTTTTGTCCACCATTTACTTGACCATCTGTATTCTCTCTACATTTTAATCCTCTCTCTCTCTCTCTCTCTCTCTCTCTCTCTCTCTCTCTAGGGAAAATTGATCTACATCCCAATTCATTTTCAGCTCCAGCTCCCATCTAAGGTACTATCAACTCCTCTTGCAACACCTCTAAAGCACCCGACCCAAATTGGGATTTGGTTGGATTTTTTTTGCGTGTGTACTCTGCATGTTGCCAACTCTCTTTTTTTTTTTAAGTAAATTTTGTTTAGCTCCCATATGTTTCAATTGAAATATCCGAATCAGAGGCGCAAAATGTCTGAGATTTTGGCGGCGCAGTAGGAGGTACAATCGACGTCGATGAGACTTAGACAGATCTGATTTCGATTTTGGTAGACTTTTTGGCGCCAAAGTACTAAACCGAAACGCTTTGCGAGCACAAGATTTTGATGAAAGTAGTTAAAATAGCAAGAAAAGCAGACTTGGGAAAACGGGAAGAAGAAGGGGGAATTGGGTTTTATTTTAGAGAGGGTTAGGTTTTACTCAAAATTAATTATCTACATAAGCTAAAATTAAAAGGACATAAAGATGTGATGAATTATAATGGTGTAACCTCCTCTTTTTAGTGTTTAATTGGACCTTGATTTATTCTCCCCTCCCTCACTGTCTTCTCGTGGTTGTGGGGAATAAACTTAGTATGCTGAGTGACAAGATCAAATAACAATGTTTTCGTAACTATAAGTTTTACTCATTGGTCTCAGGATTGGGTCATAGTGATAGTAGTGAGTCTAGGTAGAGTAGAGGAAGTGATATTGGTTTCGTGTACATAAAGCTATACTTTTGTATTTATCATTAGTTTTGATCATAATTATTTAGAATTTCCTATCTATATTCATGGTATTGTTCTGATTTATGATAAAGAGTAGATGCATTTGTTCTTCTTCCTTTTTCTTTAGTGTATTTTTTTCTTCAAGTAAATAAATTGTTGTACTTGATTGACTCTTCCCAAATCTTTCAAAATCAAAGAATGAAATCCAAAATTTATACTTGCCAGTTTTTCTTCACCTGATCCTCAGTATGAATTTTAGTTATTAGGTTCCAACATCAATCCCTGGTTTATTAATGAGGATGAAACATCATTAATTATATCAACAGAGCGCGTATCGTGCTTTCCTCGAAATAAAATCACTCTGCGAATGGAGGTGCTCTGTGATAATGAAGGCTCGAGTACCTGTCCAGCTCGAGGAATTGGTATATATAACCCTGGTTTTCGAGGCTCAAGGCTGGTAAGAGTTAACACCTTTTAAAAATTTCAAAGGAAAAGGAAAGTGTCTTCTATAAATGATCAAAATGCAATATGTTTAAATTATACTTTCTACTTTCCCCAAGAGCTAGAAGAACAGCAATATGCATAATTCTATTTTTTGACCAACGATTATGGTATCATTGTTTTTTTAGTCTTATGCAGCTTAATGTAGTTCATCTTACCTACTTTAGTAAGTTAAAGACTTAAAGTCAAAATCTTATATAAGGTCGCGTTTGATAGCGAGGGTGGAATTTGAGTGGAAAGAAAACGAATTTTAGGGAATTAGAAATGTGTTTGATTAGTTTAATTTCTAGGTAAAAAAAGTGGGGAATTTTTCAACTTTTGTTGTTTGATTGACATTGTTTCCATGTCAAATAAAGTAAAATTTAGCTATTGTAATAAAAAAATATATTCTTTTTATTTTTCGTACTTGATAATAATAATATTCATTTTTGGGAAAAAATGATTAAACGCGGTGCAAAATCAATCCTCAATTGCCAAGAAAATAAATTCACCTATCTAGCCAATAAAGCAAATTTCTCATTTTGGTGGAAATAAAGCGCGTGGAGCCTCAAGGTGGAAATCATTTTCCAAGGAAAAGTTTGACAATCAAATGCTAGAAGCTGAAACATTTGGGTGGAAAATTGGTTTTACTTTTCCATGAAAATTTTTGCTGTATCAAACGCACCCTTATTTCTTAATTAAAATTACATTCGAAGTAAAATATGAAAAATGAAAAATTATGGTTTCAAGTAGCACTTTAAATCTTATTGTAGCATAATGTCACAGTCCAGTTTTCCCTCTACTCATGTGGCACGGCAATGATCATACATCATCGGATTATTCAGGATGTACACTGACACGGCCTATGCAATTGTACGTATATATTAATAAGCCTCTTTTTAGAGTTACATTGTACATGCATTAGAGCTTGCTGGCTCGTGTGTTTGGGAAGACTGACCCGTATATTCGCGAGCATCTTGGGTACCGGACGACAGGTCCATTACAAGAGGTATCAGAGCGAGATCGTTTGAACGTTGAGTTGTTGGAGTGACAGACCAATGACGTGCGTTCTGTGGAAATGGTTTTCGGCCATTAAAGGCGTGACTTTGCCAAGAGAAAAATGGCAAAATGACGTCAGTAAGCTAATCAATCGAGGGAGGAAAACTTTGGGATGGCGAAGGAAAAGTATGGTTAGTGTAGTTGTGCTACACGTTTGTTTCGTTGAGCGTGGAAGTGTATTAAGGGGAATCCATCAAAAGAGGGTGGTGCATTGAGTATGCTTCGACATGATAGAGGAGCTACGACCATGAGGAGAGACGTCCAACCGAGGGACTAGTGCATAGGGCACAGGGTGGAGGTTGGTGTTGAAGGCGGTAAGTGCAGGGGCTCTGCGAGACAAGGTGCGGGGGCACTATGAACTCTTGTCCGCAAAGGGGGCAGTACCGTAAATGAGGAAAAATTGGGTAGGACCTTTGAGGTGAAAGATCATTTGAAGAGGAAGGTCACGTGTGGATGCGAGGCAAGCGCACCGCTGCGAGGACGCCAGCAGATTGTATGGGGGAGCATGTCTCGGCCCGGTTTTCCCTCTACTCATGAGGCACGACAAGGATCATACATCACGGATTATTCAGGATGTGCATTGACATGGCATATGCAATTGTAGATATATATCAATAAGCTCTTTCCCAGAGTTACATTGTACATGCATTAGAGTTTGCTGGCCCGTGTGTTGGGGAAAGTTGACCCGTATGTTTGCGAGCATCTCGGGTGCCGGACGGCAGATCCGTTACAATAATTGAATGTTGTGCAGCATCGTTTTTTCTTTTTGTTTCCTATTTGTAAAATCATTTATTCTTTTTACTTCATAGATCGGAGCACAAATGTTGGTAGTGATCCCTTATCACGAAAATCTCATTTAATGATGGGAAATTTAAGGTTTTCGATGTTGTTCATCGATCGACCATTCAGTAATAATTTTATTATTATTATTATTATTATTTTTATTTTCGTGTGCATATGATTTGATTTATTTTATTGAGTACATATTTTAACTCTTTTTTCCCTTATTGTTGCAGCATTAGGCAAAAATATCGCTAATGGTCTTTTATTTCCTGACTCTTGTAGCATTCTTCAGGATTTTTGGTGCCATTATTTTTAATTGACTTTGACCTAATAATTTGGTTCATTTCAATGTGCATTGTGCTTTAGCTAAATATCATTCGTATAATTTAAAGATAAAGTGAAAACTACGTATTTTTCATTATGAAATATATACATTAAATAAACCTAGCCCGGTTGAAATACTTCATTTATACCTAATTTATCTATAAACTTTAAGTCTTTGTTTGGTTTTCATTAAATTTTTCTATTTTTTTTTTGTACAGTATTTAATCTCAATCATTCATTAAAAGTCAAGCCCACAATATTTAACTTTTCAATTAAAACTCAATCATCCATTCTCCTAAAAGTCACGATTTATTTTTTTTAAAAAAATTCTTTTTAAATACTACCAAACACACTCTAAATATAACAAAATCTGGTAGTCCTATTGGTTACAAGAGCTAATTAGATAAACTTGAAAAACTGCTTATACATGCACCCACCATAATTGTATTTCACTAACATGTAGCCATCCTATTTCTAGAGGCCAGGGCCACTTGCTGAAAATACACTCTAACGCAACAAGTTGTTTTTAGCTATCATCTTGTTATATATTAAAAAGATGGAAATTTACGTGTCCCCCCTATTGGGGGTGTTAAAAAATATATAATTTTTTATGTGTGCAACCGAACTTTTTACATACTTCAGATTATGTTCAACAAAAAAGAGAGAATATGTTCAATAAAAAAGAGAAACAACAACATTCAAGCTCTCTGCCATTAGTATGATTTTTGTTCTATCCTTCTTAGTTCCATGATTTAGCTTTCTAGAATTCATACAAATGGTGTAGATTTTAAGCTTCATCAATATTTCTAATCTAATTCTTTCTTCCCTTCATGTTTGCACAGTGAATGAAAACTACAAGCTTATACTAGATATTTATCAAATGCAAAATGAATGGACGAAAAAGTCATTATTGTGGAATTAGCATAAAAACAAGGGAAACTCATAGAAGATATCAAAATATAGTGTTCCTTATGGTTAACACTCACAGTCTCCCACATCAACACTCATATTTGATTACTATGATTTATAATATTTATTATTTCTTTTTTTTTTCTTTGCATATATGTATAAACAGTATATAAACTACAATTTTTAACTATAGAAAAATTATAAAATTATGCTTCTTTAGCTAAAAATCTTTTTTCACTGATTTGAACTAAAAACTGATATTAACTTTACAGTCTATAGAAAAAAAATCGTATATGTTCAATTTCGATGTCTGTCAGTTGAGGTGGCAGTATAATTGAGGCTTTTACCCGTCTTATTCACTTCTCCTTTGATTCTACATTTGAACTAACATGCACTTTCATTTTCTTATTCATATTTCTATTATTTTGTTCTATTGGTGAGCAAGGTGAATAAATAAATAAATAAATAATTGTAGACTAATAACATAAGAGCATTTTCTACATTGTGTAGGTGCAAGTGTATTGGTGCGGCTTCCATTGCCTAAATTTATAAAGGAAAAGAAAGTTCTAATTGAAATTGTCATAGAGAAGGATGCAACTTCCATTCTTATGTGGTTGATGTAAATAGGGTTGTCTTTTGCTTCTAAAGCACAGTGGCATTACTATGAAGGGAAAGAAGGCAGTTGTGGTGGATCGAAGTGACATAGTAGGTATATCAGTTACCATTCTCCTTTTGAAATAAGATGCTCCATTCATGTACCTAGAAACCAGAGAGCATCATTCGAGAAGCTAACATTATTATTCTGCTTTGCATTCTTTATCTCTACGCTATTAAATACTAAGACCTAAGTAGAAATAATGCACGTGCCTCGCACATGCATTTCACTAGTTTTATAGAAAAAGGCGTTCGTTGTATGCTCCATTTACAAGATGAAGATCTTGAGCTTCTAGATCCCGAAATTGAAGGCACTTTCAGATGAAGAAGCAAGGAATACAACAAAAAACAGAGAAATTTGCGAAAAGATACAATGGCTGAAGAACTTGCTCCCATGACTATGGAACAAGAAGCCGCCAGGGCAGCTGTTTTGACTATTCAATTAGTTGTTGCACACATTTGGCCACGGGAAGAAGACGAAGACAACGATGAGGGAAATATTCCAATGTCACAGTTTCTGACGCCGGTTGCAGCTCGAAATCACTCCATTATTGTTTATGCATTATTTAGGAGGAATGATTTCCAACTCCTTGCTGGTCTAATCAATCTTTTTAGCAACAATATGCAATTTTTTGGAAAAACATGTGAAGACCCAACTGGAATTAATAGCATGTGCGCGCGCACACACTATGTTCCCAACTGATTGAGTATCTTACAAGAAAGCCATTGGGGGTAGATGAGATCAATGCTCTTGCCACTACAAATGCTCAGATTGACGCTTTGACAAAACAAGTTGAGCTTTTTGGTTAAAGAACAAGCACAAATGGTTCATGCCATACATTCACATCCGGTGTGTGAAAACTGCGGAGCTAATCATCCAACTGAATATTTTATGTGGTTGACTACTACTGAAGAATATGTCAACTTTGTTCAAAATAATAACCAAATGCAATACAACCCATATTCTCAAACTTACAATCCCGATTGGAGGCAACATCAAAATTTTAGATGGTCAAATAATCAGAATACTAGTAGCATACTATAATAGGAAAAAAGACAGTTTGAGGAGATGTTTCAACAGCACATGCAAATAACATACAAGATGTTTGAGAAAATGGAAAGGAATGATCAGAATCAACAAGCATCCATGCTTAAGCTAGAAACACAGATCGGACAAATACCTGGACAACTATCACAGAGACCACCAAGGAACTTGCTAGCAATACAGTAATAATAAATTCGAGGGAGCAAGTTAATGTCATATCTATTGTGGAGACTAAAAAACTCTACACTCCATCTTCAAAGGCAGATACCAAGGATTAGCCATACATCCCCACTGAAGAATATGTCCCACCAAAAGCATATGTACCTTCAATACCTTTCCTTCAAGCACTTCAAAGATACAAAGCTGAAGAGAAGGGTGTATAGTCTATAACCACTAGAAGTGGTGTTTATTTGCCAGAAATCCATGTGAATAGGCCTGAAAAGAATGAAAAGTAGGTAGCAATTAAATAAGGGGAGTTTGAGAATGAAACCACATTAACATCTCAGTCTCAAGACAATGCTGAAAATCAGAAGAAACGTCTCCAACTCCTGTCAAAGCTTATGCGCCACCAATTCCATCCCTCAACTTGTGAAGAAGGACAAGTTAGACAAGAAGATTGGTAATTTTCTTGAAATCTTCAAAAATTGCACATGAATATACCATCTGTAGAGGCTCTAGTTTAGATGCTCCTTTATTTTAAGTTCATGAAAGAGATGATATGGAAAAATAGGAAGCTCGAGGAGTTTGAGACCGTATCCTTAATAGAAGAGTGCAATGCAATTTTACAAAATAAACAACCCCCAAAACTCAAAGATTCAGGGACTTTCTCTATCCTTGCACTATTGGTAATTGAAATTTTGATAGAGTTTTGTGTGATTTAGGAGCAAGTGTTAATTTAATGTCTATTTCTATCTATAGGAAACTTGAATTAGGAAAACCCAAAACCACCACGTCTTGTTACAATTGGCTAAAAGATCAATAATCAATAAAATATCCATATGGGATCATAGAAGAAGGTTTAGTATAAGTGGACAAATTTGTGATTTTGGATATTTAAGATGGTAGAAGATTGTCGTTTATACTTGGTCGACCCTTCCTTACCACAGGACGAGCATTGATTGATGTAGAAAAATGGGAGATGAGCTTAAGGGTGAATGATGAAAAAGTGACTTTCAGTGTCACTGAACAAATGAATCAATACTATCAACCTAAAAGTTGCTTCATGTTGGAAGAAATGAGATAAAATAGTGATAAAATTTTGAAGCATGTGGTAAAGTCAAGAGAAAAATGGGAATATCAACCAAATGATCGAGGAGTCATAAAAGTGAGGAGCAAGATGGAGACGTGCAAAGCGGGAAACTATAAGCAATACAAAGTATCAACAACATGTTTTAGGCCACCATAATGAAAGCTACAAAAAATTGAGCTAGAAACTATAAATCAAGAATTAAAGGACAATAACCTGACTTCTAAACATTAACTTTTGTTTTCCAATTTATATTCATAAAGTGTGCATTAGGATTTGCATTAGATTGTAGGATACTGTGAAGTACGGTTTTTCAAGAATATAGTTCTGATACCACTCTTGTGATGCATGAAAAATCGGGGGAATATTTTTCTTTTTCTTTTCATTTTCCAGTAACATAAATGGCATCACATGACTGGGCTTTCAAAATCATTTTCTTTAAAGCAAAGTTCATTTATTTAAAATAATAATGATATTAATTTTAAAACATATCTTGTTAATATAAAAGATCTTGACTGTGAAATATCTAGTTATAAAATATTAGAAATTTAAAGTAATTTAGATTAATAGTAGAAATGGCGAGTTCCATAAAAGTGTGGTAGTTCAAACACAATAATTCTTACTCGGTGTGTCCACAACTTACAGGTCATCACCTAGTACAACACTATTTGTCTCGCAGTCTGAAGATTTGCATCAATCCTTTTATTTCTATGATTACCTCAAAAGTCAAGATTTGTGGGATGAGCATATGTGTGCTCAGTGAGTAGAACATGGTGCGTATGTGTTATTGTAAATAGACAAGTCAACCTCATATACTTAATGTCAATGTCAATGTAAACACGTGAGTTATTGCATATTAGACAAGCCAACCGCATATATTTAAGACTAGTGCGAATGAATGTATCTTCAAGAAAACATGATGTTAATGGGACCCATATTAGAAATCAATTGCTATTCTGAGCGTGCATAATATAACAAGCAGGGAATTAGAGCCCTGAATTTCTTTAAAAAATGTGGTATTTCATGAATTCTTTAACAAGCGTGGTATTTATTCCACGAGTTCTTTTAACAAGCAGGGAGTCAAAATCCCTGAAATTCATTAACAAGTATAACCTCGTCATAATCTAGTTAGTGAACTCCATTGTACGAGTAACAAGGCAAGAGCTATAGGAGAATTAACCAGTAGGATAGAGTATGACTGTAATATCATGCATGAAAAATCATTTTTACACATTGGGTAATGAAATAACTTTAAACGCACAATGAAATAGCATTTAAGATCACATAAGTATAAGTATTACTCACAATATCTACGTGTTAACAAATAATACTAAATAGGGTTTTAACTCGTTAGATCACATTAACTAATTTTATTACCCTTTGTTGACGTTCCCTTTTACAAGTAGATGACATGTCAAGAACTCTTAGGGTCAAATTATCATTTGTATTAATACATTTTATTATCATTTTTCATGTTCGGACAATCCTGTATTACATTAATTAATAAGAAGACGACATATTAAGAACTGTCAATGTCAGATCATCATTTTTTATCGTTACAACTTAATAATAATGGATACTACGGGGGTTATACCACATCCGTATATACATGTTAGAAGTAATGATATTAAACATAATAATTTTGGGGTTATATAGCCATAGGGTACCGCATCCGTATATACATATTAACAATAATCATAATAAACATAATAATGTTGGTATCGATACATGTTCATCTGCATGCTTCATGTATCGATACTTTCGTTCAACGTATCTGTTGACGGTCCGTAACACCTCTGGGCTGGAGGTGGTGGTGGCTCTAGCCAGGAGGTCTTACAGACCGTCAACAATATCGATACTTGCAATCGTTTCATACTACTGTTGAGTGCATATTTCATATATTTTTGGTAGTACTTTTTGATTAATTTGTACAAATACCTACTTAATTGTGCTTATTTTGTGGTTAAATAGGTTTAACAATCAACTTCATGGAGAAAGCACAAGAAAGGATCTAAATGGATGAATAATTGAAGAAAGTGAGGAGAAAAGAGTCAAATCCTTCAAAGAGTCAAAGTTTGGGGACCAAATTGTCACTTCTGAAAAGTTGTGGATCGCATGTGCAATTGATCAAAGGACTAAATTAAAAGTTTCCAAAGTTAAAGGATTCAAATACACTTTTGGAAGGGCTCAATTGAAAGAAATCGAAAACTTTGGGAACCAAGTTGATCTACATTGAAAGTTGGAGGACCCAATTACAAATCATTGAAGGATGGAGCTGCCAGGTGAACCACGCGATCACGTTTATCAACTAGGTCACGTTCGCGAAGTTAGGCCAAAAATCAACCAAAGAGTTTTCATCCCAACCACGCGATCGCATGGCTTTCAGCCATGCGATCGCGTGGTCATAATCTTGAAAAATATTTTGGGCCGACCCCGGTGCTACCCGGTTCGGCCCAAGTGCTGTTATACGCGGATCTATGCGATTTTGGTGTTTTTGAGTGATTTTGGCTAGTTTTGAATCATTCTTCTTCCTTTTTCAAGTCAAGAAACCCTAGCCCTCTCTTTCTCTTTCATTTTTATCTCATTTCATCTTGTAATTTCTCTTTTAAGTTGTATAGTTTTGTTGATGAATATTGATTTGGGAGAAAATACCAACATTATTGTGGAAGAATAGTGATATTTTGAATCAAGAATCATTGGTGAAGGGAAGTGTTTTTGCTTAATCTTCATATTTCTCTATTTATTTTACTTCATAGTTGGAATGATGTAGTTAATTCTTGAATTTTATTGTTATTTCACTATGGGCTAAACTATTTTGTGTTGAGATTATTGATGAAGCTTGACCTAGCTTAGTTGATTTTAATGCTTGTATTAAGAATTTAGGCTATTTATTATCTTGTGCATTTATTGTTGTTTTTATTGACTTGCATTTATTGTGGTCACATTTATGTTTGGATTTCATGGGATGTGCAATTATTGAGAAATTGTTGTGTATTCTAGATCAATACAATATTTGCTTTAGATTCTTGTTTAGGATAGAGATATACCTAAAACCCTAGATGACCCATTGAGCTATTTTCACAAAGGGTTAATGCAATTGGTGTGTTTATAATCGACATAGAGATATAGTAGGTTAATTTCACTAATTAGGGTTGATTTCACTCGAGAGAGGTAATTGGCTAAGCTTAGAAAATTGGGTCTAACATGATTTATAAAGTGCATTTCTTTTTACTTGTGGAGAATTCAATTAGGTAATGATCAAGTGGAATAAAGAATCCCAACACTCCTTCATCATCAAGTCATCACCATTTTTCTAGTGTTTATTTATAATTGTGATTTAAATTCTAGTACTAGGACTTTCCCAATCCAAACTTTATTGTGTGTGTTTCTTGTTAAAATTGATTGAATTAGAGTTTAGTTAAAATAGACAATCCTTGTGGGATCGATAAACCGGACTCATTTAGTCCACTATTACTTGTAAGCGATACGTGCACTTGCGGGGTGTTTTTAGCGAACAACTACTAATCTTGATTCCTAGAATTTCCTCAAGGGTTTTATTGTATTTTGAACATGCAGAACCTTACTCATAACATTAAGATCGTGTTTTTACATTAACATGTCTTCGTTCTAACAAAAGATTAAACCAAAATTCTAAATTTAGTTTTCTAAGGTTTTTGGAGGAAAATAAACATTATTTCACCGATGGTTTCTTAGCTAATGTTTTGGTGTGAGATTTCATTGCAACTAATATCTATTTATAGTGAAATATGGCCACGCCATATTGAACTAAAGTCTTGCCCATTGGAGATGTTCACCTTAGTAGAAATGAAGGCTACAAGGTCGGTGGTGGTAGCCTAGGGGGGACACCTCATGCTTAGGAATTTAGAAAAGTCAGTTTCAATTAGGCTATTTTGAGCTCAAATTCGAGGTGTTATATGAATTAAGAATCATAAGTTCCTAGTACCATTTTAAAGTGCTCATGACGTACTTTCATGCACAATTTACCACGCAGGAAATGGATAATCGAGGAGAAAGTTATAGCACTGCCAAAGTAGTTCACTCAAAGCTATTTTTCTTAGTCGTTTGGTAAAGTACTAACTTTATAAATTCACTGGGACTATTTGTTGATCAAAATTAAGAACGGTTTTCATATTATCGAGTTTTGTTCCAAGAACTTGTCCATGCACATTTCACATGCATTCAACGGAGGTTAGAAATGATCAAACGAGTCTTCTGAAAATAGGTGTTTAAACATGTTTTTGTCATAACTTTTCATTTTTTAATTACCTAGTAGATATTTCAAGGCCAGGACACTCAAATAAAGGAGAATTATCACAAACCTAGGTAGTTGCTGTTGTTGGTTAGACCCACCCAAACTTAAGCGATAAATATAGTAGTGATTAAGAAGCAGCCCTAGAAATAATACACTGGATTAGAGAGAGAATAACAAATTTAGGGAATGTGCATCCCATGAGAGGAAAAGTGAAATTTATTAAGGGCCGAGAGATCACCTATTAAGCACACTATAATGATTGTGTTGACTACACACACACGCGCGCGTCAAGCATAGACTAAGTTAAGACTTGTGTAGCTTTGCTTGAAGAATGCTCGGGGATTAATAGCAGTTTTAAATTCTAAAGAAAATACGGCATGTTATTTAACATGTGTTAGTCGTGAAGAGTCTAAGTTAAAAATTTTGTTATAATTGCATGATAGTAAACAATTTACCTTATTTGAGGATGAATAAGAGTTCAAGTTTAGGGGATTTGATAAGTACGATTTTGTACTTATCTTGACCTTAAATTTGGACAGTTCTGAGTATTTTAGAATGTGATATTGCTAAATTGTGTATTTAATTTAATCGTCTCAGGAAAACTTGATTTTGGAAGAGATTGAAGCAAAACTAGAAAGTCACGTGAAGAGTACGTGAAGATATCAGTAAAGAACTTTTGGCACGGATATCTCCATGGAGTCATATTATATCATTGGAAAGATAATTGAATGTAAAGTTCAACTCAATAAACGTAATACAATTCGGAGTTGTAGATCAAATGTTATGCACGTTTGAAATTTGACTGATGAAACGGAAAATTCAACAGCTGGTTGCAAACCCGTGACCAACCCACAGTACTTTTGTATTACTGTATGTTGCGGGTAGACCACTGTTTGCAACCTGCGACCCGCCTGCGGTCCGTTCTGAGTTTTTTCTTTATTTTTTTTTTTAGTTTCTTTTTAATTGATTTTCATGCTTTACATGGACTAGATCATGATATGATTTCGAAGCCTATATAAAGACTTAACTTAGATTATCAAAACGGAGTTTCATCATATTATATCGTAGAGATCAACTGGAGAAATTCAAGAATTCAAGCAAAGAAGGGTTTGAGTTGGAGACTGGGTCTTGATGCAAGAACTTCTACTTCTTTTCAATTCAATTCCAAAACCTAGTGATGTGTTTAATTCTAATGTCTTCTCGATTTTCTTTTATCATGTGTAAATAAATTTATAGTTGGGACAAACGATGTAATCTAGTTTGTTTATTTCAATTTCAATTCTCAATTTTTTTTACTTTTATCATATGTATTGAATTTATTTATGTTATTAATGCATTAATTACTGGATCATTAATTCATTGATTTGTGGGTTGTAACGAGTCGACTGTTATTGAATGCATTTAATGAGGGCTTATTTTGACCCGATATAGATATATGTGGTTGTCCTAATTAGATAGAACTAATTTAAACTTTGAGAGGGTAAATTAGATATAATTGTGAATTCGATTAAGTATTACTTTAAGAAGAAAACTTGAGGTGGGATATTGAATATGCAATTTTGAGACGTACCCGTTTTGGGGCCTTTTTTAAAAATGCCCCATTTAACCAAAACTTTTCTTCCCCCCCCCCCCCTCCCCCTCCCTCCACTCCCCCAACACATTTGTTCTTTAATTAACTACCTACCCCAAATATTTTGTCTTTATTTTTTACCTCACCAAATCTCCCATATTAATTGTCATTCATTTTGCTTTCACCACTCTCAAGCTGTGTATCTCTCTCTCGATTACACGTTCTTCTCCAAAAACCTGTGAGTGTTCATATTTTCGTTTTTTAATTATTTTTTATGTTTTGTTTTTTTATTTTGTTTTTGGTTGTATCGTTATAATTGTTGTGATTTTTTTTTCCATTAACTTGTTGAATGCTATGCACATTTAACACAAGAAGTAAGAAATTTTTTGGGGGTACTGTTGAAATTTATGTGGTATTTATATTTTTCAAATTTACTTGTTGAAACTGAAAAAATAAAGTAATATAATTTTATTTTGATATTGTCATTTTCGTTTCTTTATCGAGTGTAGTAATGAATTCTGTTTATCATTTATTTTCGTAGAAATGGAAGACCATGATAATGCATTTGTACCCCAAGTTACTGTTGGGGTAATACCAAAATCGGGACAGGTGTTCGATAGTCATGATAATGCGTACAATTTCTATAAGAAGTATTCACGGGAAGCAGGGTTTAGCATTCGCATACACAATTGCAGGAAGAATAAGGAAACAAAAGAATTGGTGTGGAAGTTATTTCTTTGTTCGAGGGAGGGGAAGACGGATGAGAGTTATCGAGAAAAAATGAAAATTCCTTTGTTAAGAAATCGTGGTGAATCAAGGTGCGGATGCAATGCTAGAATGTCAGTTGTAAAATAGCAAAATCAGAAAACGTGGGTTGTTAGTCACTTCATCGAGCAGCATAAACACCCTTTAACAACACCAAGCAAAGTTTATTTGCAGCGGTCACATTGTAAAGTGTCTGTCGCGAAAAAAGCTCTTACACAACAATTTCCAGAGGCCAACATACCTACTTGTCAGCAAGTACGACTAATGGAGATTGATGCTGGGGGTCCATCTTTGATGGGTTGTGGAGAGAAAGATGTCCGAAATCACCAAAGAGATCTACAAAAAGAACTGTTGGGCCATGATGCGGAGATGTTGATTGAGCATTTCGAGATGGAGAAGGAGAGGAATCCTAATTTTTTCTATGTGTATGAGACAGATGAAGATGGAGTCCTATGTAGATGTTTCTGGGCAGACTGTGAGTCGAGGAGCTCATATGCTTACTTTAGAGATGCAATTGTATTTGACACCACTTACAACACTAACAAGTACTCTATGATATTGGCACCTTTCGTGGGAGTCAATCACCATCGCCAGATAGTGGTCTTCGGATGTGGATTGCTTAGTGACGAGAAGATTAATTCATTCATATGGTTGTTCTCTAACTTTTTATCTTGTATGATTGGTCAATCCCCTCCCGGTCTGATTATCACTAATCAGGATGCCGCAATATCTCATGTCGTGGCCCAAATATTTCCAACCACAGTTCATCGTTTCTGTATTTGGCACATACTGAACAAGTTCTCAGAGAAGTTAAACGCTGTGTTGTATCGGGATCAATATCATAAGTTGGTGAATATCATTAGAGATTCTAAAACACCCGATGAGTTTGAGGGTCGCTGGAAACATATAATGGATACAATTGCTCTGGGGACTAACGAGTGGCTGCAGTCAATGTTTGAGATTCGGTTTAGATGGGTGCCTGCTTTATGTTCGACATGTTTTCGCTGCTGGGATGTCTACCAGTCAAAGGGTTGAGAGTAATCATGCCTTTTTTAAAAGTTATGTGAACAAGAGAAACACAACGATGGATTTCATAAGAGGTTTTCTAGGGCATTGGTCAATAAAAGGCATTAGGAGTTGGCTACGACTCATATTGATTTGAGTGAGGTACCACGGGTAGTTACACCCACTATGATGGAGAGACAAATGACAGGTATTTACACGAAGGCTATATTCTTGTTGTTCCAGACGGAGTTGGAGCAAAGTTTTTGTTACTACATAGCTAGGAAATCCAGTTCAGAGTTGGTGAAAGTATACAACGTCCACAGGGTGGAAGATAGATTGCCATTTGAGAGGTACCGGGAGGTAACATACAACATTGCTATAGAATTAATTTCGTGTAGTTGTAGATTGTTTGACTTTGAAGGTTACCCATGTCGCCACATGCTAGCATTGATGAACAAAAAAACAAGTGTTTTTGCTGCCTGACGAAGTCTGTGCATGTTTTCAAAGATGGTGGGCGCTTATCACAAGGACAGTTGTTGATATCGCGGCATGGGATGCTTGCCTACATGGCTTCAGATCTAGTGGACGAAGGGTCATTGACTGAAGCACGCAGCAACTTCCTGGTGAGTGAATTTCGGAGTTTAAAAGTTCGTGTTCAATCCGTAGATGACGGGGGAGATGTAGGAGTGAGTAGGAACAAGAGTAGCAGTCGTGAACACACACCAGTTCTTTGTGACCCGACTCCTGTGCAAATGAAGGGTTGTGGGAAGCGTCTGAAGTCTTCGAAAGAGAAGGCCATAGCCCATGTGACGAGGAATTGTCGCACATGTGGTAGAAGTGGCCATGACAAGCGCACATGCCCAATGAGCTAAGTAATAGTCAAACAAAATTTTATCGTAAAGTGTAAGTTTATTGTTAATTGTGTCGTTTAATAGTTACTATTTTCGCAGGTCTCATCTGGTTGACGAGCCATACCGTCCACATCTTCTGTTTGGTGGGACACAAGAGGACGGGTTCATAAGCATCGAAAGCAACACTTATAATGTCTGGTCTGAAACCTTTGATGAGCTCTCGTAGTTCCACATATGTTTATGTCCAATGGTTAACTAATTTGTGAATTGATTCGTCATGTTTGATTATGAGTTGAATTGCTTTAGCCCTGACCTGTTATGTTTTATTCAGTTTATTGCCTTGACACATTTGTGAAGTGAGTGCAAACAGAAAAAACTGAAAATAAATTGAATATGTACATTGGTCGTGTACAAATTAACCAAACATCAATCAATTATACATTAACCAAAAATGAACTAGTAAGTACATTACAAGACTACATATTTCCCAAATAAAAAAATAAAAAATCACTACAATATCGTACAACATAGATGGCAGCCCCTCATGTCTTCTTGTAATCATGCAATTTCCCGTAATAAGTTGTCCAGCAAAAGCCTATGCAAAATGCACCTTCATAGAAATAAGTAATGAAAAACCAATTTCGTAAAATTACACAGTGAATAAGATGGTTGAGCACAAATGAATCAAGTGAGAAACTAGAAGGAAAGCAACCTACCTACCTTCAGGCGTTGAGCGAGCGTGATTAACAATTGATATCAAAATTGTGGTTGATCAACTAAAAGCTACCACGTATGGGAAGACAAGTGAGACACAACATGACGAATAAAGGACAACCTAATCAGGGCTCAGACAATAAGGCACACCAAAGACTCGATGGCATCGCCATGGCTGCAAGTCAATGGTTGCATTAGTAACCATGGTTGTATAACAACTGGCACAATACCTTCCACGCTGCCAAGCCAAGATACGAATGCCATTCATGAATTGGCGTATTTCATTTCTATCAGTCAAATTAATTAGCAGCTTATTAATCATCATAGCCCCTCTATACCAGAACCCACCCCCTCACAGCCCTCTCATCATAAACCAAATTAACTGTTGGATCTGCAAGTAGGTACACAATTAGCCTCAAATCAGACATCAGTAACACTATAATGGGCATGGTTTCATAAAAAAAACCCAAGACTGAAAATGCATCTTAATGTCCAAAATTTCCAAATTTCCAAATTCACAGTATTAGAAATAGAAAAAGAATAATCACAAAACTTCCAAATTTGCAAAATAACTGAATTCAGTAATACTATAAGAGGTTTAGGCATAATGAGCAAATTCCCAAACTCACGAAAGCAACATAAATGTGAATGCAACACACATGATTAGTCCTAAAATTCCAAAATCTCAAACATCTAATTCTTCAATGAATCGCCAGTAGCATGAACGAAATCGGAAATCATATATTTTCAAAAGAAAGTTCAAAAATCAGAAAAAACATACTTAAATAGGGGGTTTCAAGCTATAAGTGTTCAACATGTGCAAAATCCATAAGAGAATTCGAAATATGAAAAAAAAAAATATAGAAAATGGAGTTGGGTCTTCGAACTTACCCTTCGTCTCTGTACGGTAGGAAAAAAAAAAATCAACACTTACAAGATTTCTTCATTACCGACGATGCAGGTAGCGGAGAGGTGTGAATTTTGGAGAAGAACGTGTTTTCAGAGAGAGACGTAGCCGAAGAGGGAAGGAATAGGTGAGAGCAAAATGAAAGATGAGTACAGTGGGGGGGGGGTAGGAGTCGGTGAGATGAAAGACAAATAAGTGGGGTAGATTGTTTATTGGGGGAAGGGGTGGAGAAGGGATAAAATTTGGGGCCTTTTTAATAAAAAACCCTTTTATTAAATCTGGTAGTATTGGAAATATCTCTTCTTCTACAATATCTAATACAACTTTTAAAGCAAAATCTTATTTTTTCTCCCTAATAGGTAAGAAAAGTAATATTATTTGATAATAGTAACTAGAAATACATTTAGTATTTAATTGTTATTTGTTTATGTTTTATTTAAATTTGCAAATTTAGAAGTAATAATTCATGTAATATAAAATATATATTTAAATTCTATGTAAATATTTTATGATATAAATATGAATTTATCATTTTAATTATTTTGTATTTAGAAATTTAACAAAAAAATTGCTAAAAATCTATGTTTTTATTTATACGGGCCAAATCATAATGAACCGTGACCCACATAGGCTGATCGGGATGGGCCAGGGAGCGAGTTTGGGTTGTAGTTCGAAATTTGTGGACCGGCCTAGAATCGGCCCGTAACCCGGAGCAGGCGGGCCTTTTTTCAAGCAGGTCGTTACCGGGCTTTTATGTTGGCGGATCGACCTGACCCGGATGGACACTAGGGATAACAGTAATACCCATGGATCCAATACCCATTGGAGACACGACATAAATGGGCGTGGATTATCCGACTAAATGAGTTCGTGGGTAGGGTATGGAGGTAAACTTTAAAACTCGACATGGGTATGGGTCGGGTGTGGGTTTTACTACAATACTCATACCCGACCCGCATACCCATTAATTTTCTTAAAAAATTATAAAATTTAAAACAAAAGTGATTGTGTAAAAAAAATAAAAAATAAAAAATAATAAAAAATAGAACTCAAATATCTATTGACATTGTTAACGTCTAAATCTTAATATGTTCAAACAATTGATTTTGTTAACGTCTAAACCTTAATATGTTCAAATAATTGATTTTGTTAACGTCTAAAAAAATTGTTCAAATTCGCTTGTTTAGTTTCAACCTAGAACAAACTTTTTTCAAGCTAAATTCAAATAAAGTCCAATATTTAACCACTTTAAGTTAATTCGGAGCACTTATAACCAATTTACAACCCTAAAATAATAATAAAATAAATAAATAATTAGTAATGAATTTCAAATGGGTATAGAAGTATACTCGTCTTCGACCCGCATCAGAACCGTAATCCTTAAATGGATATATAGATATGGTATGAAAGTTATAAATATTTACTGGATAGGACATGAGTTTGGCAAATTCACCCCCCACACCAGACTCATAGGCACTTCGGGGTCTTTTAAAGTGCTCAAAAAGTGTGAGGACACCCATAATAATTTTTAAAATCCTTCCATAAGTTTCAATTGAACAAAAAGTCTTCAGAAGTTTCAATTGAACAAGACTTCCGTAGATTCAGTACTCGGCTAAACGTTATTAATATTAGGCAAGCGAGCAATGTTCAGGTGCTCTTTCTTGCTTCCTCAATTGTCGGCACCTTCCAATTCGCTCTCAAGGTACCCATCTCTACATACAGTATTTATATATCTTTACACGCACACACAGCAACTATATAAATGCATAAACAATGATTTTTACAATGAATCACGCTGCTTTGTTGCTTGAATTTGATGGAAATTTGATGAGTTTATAGTTCTTCTTTTTTGTTTTTTATCGGGCGTTGTCTTGTTGTGATTGCTTTGTTTGATAAATGAGATTTTTTTTTTATATTTATTTATTTATTTTGGTGGAACTTCATGGCTGAAAGAAGCAAAGGAATCACCGAGAAAAAGTTCCAACTGAACACGAATCGTTGAGTGCCTATAAAGAGTCGTAATTTGCTTGAAGTGAGCAATTAAATGAATTTGATTTATTAATTTTTTTTTTATCATAATTAGTGAATTGTATTGAATCGGGAGCAAATATATATATATATATATATATATATAGAGAGAGAGAGAGAGAGAGAGAGAGAGAGAGAGAGAGAGAGAGAGAGAGAGAGAGAGAGAGAGAGAGAGAGACTATACAAGCTTTAACTTCTGAATGAGTTTAAATTTGGTTGTATGAATGTTAATGAATTGAATTAAGTGAATCTTGATGAACCAGGTTCACTATGATTTAAGAATCTCTTCAACAGATAGAAACTTTGCTCTTCTCTATTTGCAATTTAGGATATCTGTAATGCAGTAAAGCTTGTTGTAATATTAGAGTAGTATGTTCAACTTTTGAAACACTTGCTTTGGCAGAACAGATGTTGTGGTATTATGATTATTTTTCCAATTATTTATTAAAAAATATCGGATAAAATTTTTTCAAGGAAAAACTTGTGCTTAATAAGCAACAAGAAGCTGCGATTTGATTTGTGTAGAAATAATTCCCCTGAAACATTTCCACAAAAGATGAGTAATGTTCATTTTTTACTTTAGTATTTTCTCATGTGACAAAATCTACAGAGTTGTTCATTGCAGCAAGATGAGTATGACACCTGAACCTCTATGTCGAAAATTTGTACCAGTTCAGCAGAGCGAAATCACTTCAACAAGTAAGCCTGATGGTAGGTGCATTTAGAGTTAATGAAGATAGCTTTGTTTTCTTTTCCCTTCGTCAGTAATTCTTTTTTGCAATCTTGCACTGGCTTGTTTTTAATTCATTAATCCTGATTCACTTTATGCACAAAATTACAGGCTTAAGTTTCCGACTTGTATCATATAATATTTTGGCTCAGGTACGTAAAAGACTCATTATTTATTTCATGTATTAGGTAGAATTGGTTAAATTTAGCTGTCTTTCTTATTTTGTATTGAAGTTTCCTTTATACTGGAAGCTATGAAAATAAGCAAGTTTTAGAAATACAGTGCAGTCGACTCTTAGCTTGTTGAATTAGATATCTTCCCCCTTGTCAGTAGTTAGTTCCCTGCTTTCAATTACAATGCATCAGCTCTAAAATAGAAGGCTGCGTAAAATGGTTTAGTTTCTTGACTTCAACACAGATGAGACTTCACATCCTATACCTCCATATTTTTCATTTTTACGATAGCTATTAGATTCCTATCATTGTTGTCACTAACAAAGTTTATTTTGATCTATGCAGTCATATGTGAAGAGTTCTTCTTTTCCATATTCTCCATCACCTTGTCTCAAGTATGTATCTTTCCTTAAAAATTGTTCCCTTATTGATTAATTCTTATTTATTTTGACATCTTCCTGCCAAATTTAGCCCCTGTTTGATGTTCTTTAAATTTACTATTTTTTCTACAGTACTCAATTTTAACACATTTTTTAACAATAAAATATTTTACACATAAACCCAAAACTTTTATTATCCACACATTAGTGTTTCACACGTGCGATGCATGACATTATTCGAAACATAAAATTGTTGCTTTAATATTTTCTAAAATTGTTTTATCATATGTCAAACACGTGTATGATGAAATAAATAGGAAAATAGCAAAATGATATTCTAGTTTGGAAAAAGAAAAGGATAATTTAAACAATAATCAACTAATGCATAGTATTTAAATGAAAATATTAACTCGGGTAATCGAAGATCATTTAAAACATTATTTTAATTCATTAGTTGTATAAAAAGTATAAATTATAAAAATATTATTATCATCTAACATTTTTGAATAGTAATTATTATCACAAATATTATTAATCTAGTTGAAATTTTAAGGAATAGATGTAACTAAATTAATTAATTAATCTAATAATAAGAAAATTCTAATCATTAAAACAAGGAATCCAAAGAGTCACACGTAATTGATCACAATTGAAATTGAATTATATTTGTAATTACAGTGTGTTCGGGTGTTATTTTTTAGTATTATAATACTTTTTCTGATTGTTTAGTTTCTTATTCTACGTGAATGATAGCCCTGGAATCAAAGTATACAACACAAAAATTACTATTTGCATTCTCTTTTATTATTATCTAGGCTAGCGTGAAAAAACTTTAAAATTATTTTGTAGAAATAAATATTTATCACAAAAGTTGTTGGTTTATTTAATCCAGTTGAAATTTCAAGGAATAGATATAACTAAGCCCTTGTTTGTTATTCATCAAATTTTTCTCTTTTTTCTACAGTACTCAATCTCAACCATCTATTATAGGTCAAGCCAACAATATTTGACTTTTCAATTAAATTTCAACCATCTATTCTCCTAAAAATCACTATTCATTTCAAAATAACTCTTTTTAAACAATACCAAACACACTCTAAAAATCAATTAATTAATCTAATAATAAGAAGATTCTAATCATTAAAACAAGGAATCCAAAGAGTCCCACGTAATTGATCATAATGCATTGAAAGCTTAAGTATTTAGACATTAAAATAATGAAACAAATAAATAAAAAATATCAAGCAAACCACTATTCCAAGGAAATGGAAAATGATTTGAAATAATTTTTGTTTGTATTTATAGAAAAAAGGAAAATAATTTAAAAATATACATTCAGAAAACTTTTGCAACAAAAATTACATTAACTATTTAATTTAAAAAATAAATAATAACAATTTAATAAACTTAGGCAAATACAATAAGAGATCGTATGTACAGTACAAACAATATGTAATATAATCAAAATGCAATAGTCGTACATAAATTCATAATTCTTTCAAAAATAAAATGTCTAGGTAAAAAAGATGCAAATTACAAACAATGGTCGAATAGAGTAAAAAATGATCAAATAGAATATTTAAGTGAAAATGTTAGTTAAAATAAGATAAATATTTAACCAATTACATAATAAGTTTGGAAATAATTTTTGTTTGTATTTATAAAAAAGGGGGAAACAAATTCAAAAATATACATCCAGAAAACTGTTAAAATTACATTAACTATTTAATTTAAAAAATAAATAATAAAAATTAAAAAACGTAAAAAAATTAATAAACCTAGGTAAATATAATAGTGGTTTGAATATAAACCAAATGCAAACTTAAATAGTCAAACATGCATTTAACCAAATAAATAATTAACAAATTGTTAACCATATTGTAGTCAAACATGCATTAATTAACCAAATAAATATTAACCAAATAATTAATCGTATTGTGTTCACACCATGTGTTCTCACTAAATCACTTCTTTACTCTTAAATATAAAAAGATAAAGATTTGATGATACCCCCATTCCTTTTCATTAGTCTTATTATTATTATAAAATATCTCCCAAACAAGCACATAGCCCTGAAAAACAGCATTCAAAGCACAAGCTTTGAGGTCTTGTAATGAATGCCATCCTTTTTTGAACAGCATGATCACTTGTTTATGATGCATGCTATATCAAAACCCAGTGGGGGAAATCCTTGAGAATTACGCTTCATTTGTGGGAGGAGTTGCACGTTCCAACTCTCCACAATCACTCTTAGGAAAACCATAACAATCAAATTTTGTATATAACTTGATACCTTGGACTAGCTTTCTAGGGGTAGGAAAATGTATAAATTTCATAACTACCTCATATCAATCTTGACATTTAGTTAAAACTTAAAATTATCACCAACTTCATGGAACCCCTTCTTTCCAGTTTTGCTGAGTTACTATCAGGTCTTAGCTCATCCTTTTTACATCAGCACTTCTGCAAGTTTATAATATTGCTTACTCTGTATCTTTTTTCCTTGAGATATTTATGTTGTTTCATTTGTTCTTTCCCCTTTTCTTTCTTTTCTTTTCTTTTCTCCTCCCCCCCCCCCCCCCCCCCCCTTCTTCTTGAAAGTGGAGGGATGCACGGTTAATTGGAAAAATACCTATTCTTAACAAAGCTTGTGTAGCAAACTAAAAAACTTCACAATGTTTTATGATTAACCATAAATATAGTTTTCAAACTTTTCATTCAGAGATTTTTGGAATCTGGTAATGAGTTTGTGTAGTGTGTACTCTTCCTTGCCAACAACATACCCACATTTATTTTTCACAAAGGAAAATATACTTTTATTTGGTTGTTGAAATAATTTTAGAATTTTAGGAAGCTGCTTATGATATCTAACAAGATTAATCAACACTCAGTACTGAATGATAAGGGATAAATCTCGCATAGATTAAATATTAAAACTATAACCAATATATAAAGGGTTTTGGGCAATATTCCTGTGAACAAGATTGACTTTTTAAGAATAAACGCCAAGTCTTAATATGACATTAGAGCTTATTAATCTAAAATGAGCAATTCGATGTGACTAAGACTCAAACGAGTACATGAAGTTCAAGATTGATGTTCTCATACGAGCCACCATCTTGCGGATGTATGTTAAGGGATAATCTCACTTCGATTAAATAATGAAACTATGATCAACATACAAGGGCTTAGGCTAGTCCTTTTAACAAGTTTTAATAATCTTAATATTTCATATGTCATTTTATTGTTCAATTTTAAAATGAACAAAAGTAGATGTTTTTGGGGGAGTATTCATATTAATTGATCATCAGTTGTCTACTTTCTAGTGTCTGCTTGGAGTTTAAGTTTCTATTCCCAATTGCCTAGTGTTCATCTAGTTTCTAAATGGAGTTTCAGTTTCTATTTCCTATTGCATAGCTTTTATGGCTGATAATAATTTATCTTTATTTTTACCTTTTAATTAATGTCCTCAACTGTTAAGCTGATTGAAAACTTTAGATCTGTATTTAGTTGTGATTGTTTTTTTAGTTCTTATCTATTAATCATATTGCTAGCTAAGTGCATTTGTCGAAGTGGTTATGTTGCATATTATATATGATGCCACCATATCTTAGATCTCTCCCTTGCCGTAAAGTATCTTGATTTTATGGTGACCGAAGAGTCCTTGGACTCGTAGGGATTTACCCGTAGAGGCAGTTAATCAGTAGTTTGTTTTCTCATTCATAATCATGTCTATACACATCTCATTGCTAGAGGTTATATTAATTGAATTGGCATAAATGTAAAGTTTACATCTTTTTAACTTGATGGATGACAGGTGGAAAGCTCGATCTCAAGCAATTTTAACTGTTCTTAAGAGTCTTGAGGCAGATTTTTATTGTTTACAGGTGTCTATTGCCTTCTTATTCATATTTTACAATTAGGATTATCTTAGGTCTTATTGTTTGTATAATTATTTGACATCATTATTCTCGTTTATTTGGCTACTGTTACTAATTAATATCCAATGCCTATTAGGAAGTAGATGAGTATGATAGCTTCTACAGAAAGAATATGGAGAGCCTTGGCTATGCAAGTATCTACACTAAAAGGAGTGGGAAGAAAAAGGATGGATGTGGGATCTTCTACAAGCACAACATGTATACTGAATTTCTTTCTTCTGTTATTTTCTATCAAAATAAATTATTCACATTTATATTTGGATCAGTTTTATGTCCACAGTAAAGGTTATCTCGGATACTTGGAGTTTGGTTTACCTTTTTTAGCATTTGAACTTCTATGCATTAATAAGTTCTATATTCTAAATTATCTTAGGTCAATATTACTATTTGACACTCTTCTTCATTCATCTTAAAGAAATCAAATGACAGTGTCATGTTGATGAAGCTTCCTTAGGTTATATTTTATGAACTTTCTCAGGTCGGAGTCTTGCTATTTTTAATCTTGAAACACATACCAAATTAGGTGAAAGCCATGAAATTTCATGTAGGTCGTTGATAAAATATAATTATAATCTACTAGCTCAATTGATCTAACTTTAATGTTTCGTTACTTCAATTAGTGGAGAGTTGGTCATAGAAGAGAAGATAGACTACAATGATCTGGTTAACTCAGTTCAAGATGGAAGAACCCCATTCATGGATAAAGACTGTGATTCATTGACTAGTGAGATCGAAAGCGAATTAAATGATGGTAACTTCTCGTAATTCATCCTTATGTGGTCTTTGAATCCCTTCTTCTTTTCTAAATTTCCTTCGTGTTTGGTGAATTACTCCTCTAAATTAGCGAACGGTGAAAAATTGGTAATGTGAGTCTTTTATTATCAGCTCTGAAACCCCATGTGGTAATCACTACACCTGTTTACATCCAACATATCATGAGCTATGTTGATAATATGATGAGTAATGCTATTTATTACCACTAGTGTAAACATAAATCTAGGTGCCGTTAAGTGATATTAAGTGAGAGGTACAACTAAATGAGTATCTTAATTCTACCTTTCATCTTTGTTGACGAACACTTCCACTATAGTAGCCTGTCCGTGTCCCATACGTGTTGGACACGTGTCGGATACTGACACTACTTGGACACTCCACCGCAATTATTTTTCTTTCTTTATAAAAATATTGTATTTTTTAACTCAAAATTATTATTAAATAAAAAAATAAGTACTTATATTTAAAAGATTTTGGCAAAAAAAGTTATAACAAGTATAAAACTAAAATTATGCTATATAAATGAAGAATTTTAAATAATTTAAATAATGTGTCATGTCATTTCTTTTTGAAAATTTGTGTGTAAGGTGTGTCTGTATGAGTTCATCACAGCCTTTCATTGAGGCTATCACATAACGCCACCTAGACCGGTGTTATAGCACCAGTGGTAATCGATAATAATATTATAATACTATGATAGAAATCTCTCTGTTTCACTTTCACTGCATAGATTTCGTAGTTAACTTAGGAGTCACTCTTATATTAAAAAGGAAGCAACTGTGAGCAACTTCCACCAGAGAAGGTGAACTGCAGTTAAAGATTCTGAAAACAAAGTTCTGGATACTTTACATTTATAAGAGAAAATGGAAGTTTTAGCTTTATATGTAAAAAGTTGGAGATAGAGACAAAGTTTTGTAAGGTATGCATTGGAATTAAATTGCAGTCAAAGATACAACATTCTTTTGTTGAACATCTGAAATAGTTTGATTAAATTCGTAATTAGATTTTCTCAGTTGATTAAGTAGGTCTTCTGATGAGTTCTTCTTGTGACTTATTTAGCCTTGCTTGTTCTTTGATGCACCACAAGTCCCTGACTTCATTCTGATTACCGATACTACATTATATTGGCATACTCTAGCTTTTGGCAATTTATTATTTCAGGTTTAGAGCAGAAAGAAGCTGAAAATGACTCTGGAGATCCTAATGATCCTCGTGTAAGATTAAAGCGTGATTGCGTTGGAATCATGGCTGCCTTTAGGCTTAAGAACCCTTCTAGCCATCATATTATTATTGCAAACACTCATATCTATTGGTAAGCTGTTTCCGAATTTAATTCTGTACATCAAATGATATAATATTTCTTTGCATTATTCATATGCAAAAAAAGAATAGTTTTCCTCAATTTATTTTTCTGAATAATGTTGGAGAAGTTAGTATATAGTGATTTATATACTGCTTTTATACAAAGGTTTACCCTTTCTAATGAAATTCAATTCCTTAGAAGAAAAACAAAAATCCCTGTGTACTGTTGCATCTTTACTCAAATTCGCTTTGAATATTGAAAGAAATTGCTGCAGGGATCCAGAATGGGCTGATGTCAAGCTTGCACAGGCTAAATATCTGCTTTCGCGCTTGGCAGAATTCAAAAAGCTAGTAGCAGATAAATTTGATTGCACCCCTTCAGTACTCGTTGCTGGTGACTTCAATTCAGTACCTGGAGATCAGGTTGGTTGGTCTTTTCCGTATTGTGTTCTTGGAAGTTACATAACTCGCCCATTATTGCCGCTTGTGTTTATTTCACATATTCTGACTGATATTGTGGTGATGAAGGCAACTGGTTTTCATCCTATATATTTTTCTTAATTATACTGTGACTATAAATGTCAATTTGACTTGAAAAGGAAAATGAGAATGGCCTGGCCCTCTTCCTTTATTTTCTCCTGAAAATACAGAAGCAGCTACATATATCGATGCACAATACATGAAACATAAAGAAAGAAAAATAAGGGGGATAATGTTCTCTAACAATTCATTAATGACCATGATTTCTTAATAAATTATGGTTATTCATCTCGGAAATAATGTTGCAAATTTATGTTACTTAACTAGCACGTGAATATCTGTTATCTTGAGAATATAGCAGTAGACAAAATTTTTTATGTCGAATATTAAACTTGCAAAATATATGAGAAAATAATTTAGTAGTTCCTGAGAGGTTTTGGCCATTGCAGGTGTATCAGTACATTGTTTCTGGGACCACTTCGGTGGGGGCAGAAACGGCTGAAGATCTACCGATTCCATTGTCTAGCGTATATGCGAATACAAGAGGAGAGCCACAATTTACTAATTTCACACCGGGTTTTACTGGAACCCTGGACTACATATTGTTTTCCCCTTTTGGAGATATAAAACCAGTTAGCTACCTTGAGCTTCCAGAACATGAATCCTCTGATGTAAGTGGTGGATTACCCAATTACTACCATCCAAGCGATCACCTCCCGATTGGCGCTGAATTTGAAGTTGTCGAAGCGTAGATTCTGATATTACATTGGTCATCCGCAGCTTTCAACCCCGATGTTGCGACGGGGTGGGGGTTGAGGAGCTGATGATGTTAGACAATCAGTAGTATGGTCATTTATTTGATGGTTGTTACATTTTTCCTTCTTGAGGCTTTTTTTTTTTTTTTCTTTTTCAAAAAAAAAAAAAGTGTCTAGGAGGTTTAATTTATTGAACAGTCGAGAAAGTAAGTAAAAGACTTGGATATTCTTTTGTTCTTTTCCCAGAATGAGTATAATTTTCATTTTCATGCCAAATTTCTTTTGAATATTCTTCCTTTCCTCTTGTGGTATGAATAGAGAATATTCTAAGAGTAGTCTGAAGTAGTCTGATTGAATTGCAGAAACCAAATTTAGATAATTGCAGACTCTTCTACCTCTCTGCTAGGCTCATTGTTAAATTTACAAGAACATTTAGAAAATGCATTTGGTCTTAACTGAAAACATTTGTCATTTATTGCAATTGGTGCACGTTCACTTTCTCATTTTTTTATTTATTTTTTAAATCCTACGAACAATTGAACATACATCCATCTTACCAACCTCATCCTATGAACATTCACATTTTCATTAATCATGAGGTCGTCATTTTAGAAATTCGTAGAAACAATCTTTGTACATTGTGTGTGACTTAAGGCTACACATAATCTTCCCAACATTTCTTCTGATCGATACGTGAGACTTCTCATTTTTTATTGGAAAAATTCTAAGCTAATGACACTTGCCTTAATTTTTTTTGATAAAGACGTCTTGAACTTATGCCTTTAGATGTCAAAGTAGTCGTCCTCAAGGCACATCTCCCAGTGACAAAGGGGAAGACTGGTAAGGCTCAGTAGAGCGGTGTGCAGGGTTCGAATCTTGAAATATTGGATTTGTGTCTCGTCGTCAACGGGAGTTACCCAAACCCTGTATAAAAATAATTGAGTTTACTAGCAAAATATTTTAAGCCTATGTTTGGTAGCTAAAATAAATTAATTTAATAGTTTATAAATTAGTTTATAAATAAGTTTATAAACTACATAATTTTCTAAATTACTTTTCACATATTTTCTTTCTCCAGTTTTCAACTACTACTTTGTATCTCAAAATCATAAATAAACTAGTTTATAAATCAAACAATGTTAATTTTTAACCCACACCAGTCCATGTGAAAAGGAAATGAATATCAGGAAATTGAATTCTTGGGAATTCATTTTCCTAGGAATTGGAAATTTATTGTATTTGATTAATTTAATTTTTTAGGTAGAAAAAGTGTGAAGTTTTTCAAATTTTGTTGTTTGATTGACATTATCTTCTACAGCAAATAAAATAAAAATATAGCTAATTTAATCAAAAAATTATTTTTTTTAAAATTTTTTTGACATATTTGTACTTGATTATAATAATGTTAATTTTTGAAAAATAAATAAATTAACAACAACAAAAACAATCAGACGAGACATTTATGATTTGCCATGTAAAAGTGGAAACTAATTATCACCTCTTGGTTAGAACATATCTAATGGGACAATGTCTACCATGTATATGTGGCAAATACATTAATATTAAAAAACTTCTCCAATGCAACAATGTTCATTATGCATGACAAATTATTATTAGTTTTCAAGAAAAATGAAAGAGAGAAATATTTTTATTAGATAAAAATTATTAAATTAATGCTAGACATTGTCTAACATTGTCTAGCACAATATCTAGAACTAGACAATCTCTAGCATTAATTATCTCACGTAAGCAATTCTTGTCATTTGTCAAAAAAATAGCTAGACATTGTATCTAGACAGTGTCACATTGGAGATGCTCTAAGAATTTGTTTGCCTTGAAAATAAGGAACTACACCAATTCCCATAAAAGTAGCCCAATGATTTCCTAGCAAAATTTGTGTTATCATACACTATTAAAAGTGGAAAGTTGGAAAATCAATTCTTACTTCCTAGACAATGTTGCCTATTAAGCACCACCTTATTTTCATCGACATTGGGAGTGGTTTATCGGCGTACGTTGGGCGTGACTTATTTTGCACAGCTTGAAGTGTGTCGTTGCTTTAGCTTGTCGCAATTTGGGACACCCCTTTTGCGCTAGTCCCCGGAATCTTCGCCAGGTATGTTATTAATTTTTTTGAGCTCCTATTTGGGTATTGCCAAATCTAGTGATGGTTATATCCAGTGGTTAGAAAATCGGAAACCGGTTCGAATCGAAAAAAACAACGAGTCAAAGGTCAAAAGGTTCGACCGGGTTGAACCGTTTTCAATTAAAATGTAAAATTATTTCAAAAATTACAAAAATTTCCAAAAAACAAGTTAATTTACAAATAAACTTTACTGATTTAAAAAATAAAATTATACACAAAACTAACTTAAAACAACTTGAGAAAAAAAAAAAAACAAAACAAAAACTGAAAAACATGTTTAAAAACGCACCCGGTTCCCGATTTTCCCGGTTGAAAACTAGGTTTTATGGCTGAGTTTTTATGGACGATTTTGGAGGTGGACCAGACCGATTTTTCGGTCGATTCTCGATTGAATCGGTCGGTCCGATTTTCTAAACATTGGATATATCCCTAATTGTTAGCCTTTTATCCTCGCAATCTCGTTATCTAGTTGCCCTAATTAAATGTTGTGAATAGCCCTACTTAAATGTGAACGAAATACACGAATGGCGATACAACACCTTTAACCAACCAATCACGACACACCAAATTGTCACATAAGAAAATTTTTTAAAATGTCTTTGATCACTAAAGTTTAAAGACGTCTTCTATTGCTCACTAAACTTTAAGGTGATCGAGTTTTTATCACTAAACATGTAAAAATACATTAACTGACCTGAAAATTTAGAAACGCGCTTTCAATTATTAGTTGCATACAACAAACTAATTATTTTCATATTTGATATATAATATGCACTAACAATAAAAAAAATAATGACACATTTTTTTCATAAATCTATATTACCTACAACCAACACGATATCGATTTCTTGATATATTTTTTGTTGTACAGAAATATGTAAATGCATGTTATAATGTTCTTTTGCAATTAATGTAGTTTTATGAATTTTTTAGGTAAATGTGATGCACATTAGTTTGATGTCATTATCTTTTGTTGTTAATATAGATTATAGATCAAACATGAAAATAATTGATTTGTTATATATGCAATTTATAATTTGGAAAAACATTTCTAAATTTTGAATGTCAATTCTACAAATTTAGTAATTAAAACTTAAAATTTTGTGAGCAATCGAAGATGTCTTTAAAAATTTAGTGACCATTCGAAGATGTTTTTAACACTTTACTGACCAATCGATCAAAAATGTTTTTAAAAGTTTTCGAGATGGCAATTGTGACATGTGCCACATGTATATTTTGTTTGTCACGCCACTAGTTCCGTTACAATAATTATATGAGTGATAACGTCCAATATGTTTATAAGTTTAGAGATTAATATTTGACACTTTAAACTTTAGTTATCAATCGACGACACATATATATAAGTTCATTGATTTTTGGGACAATAAACTCCGATTTGCCTTCGTTATAAAAATTATTTAAAATTCAAGTTAAATTGATTGATTAATTTTAGGGATCAAACTGAAATTTACTTAAATTTTTTAAAACTTCATAATTACTTATAATAAAATTTTAAAAACTGAAAAATACTTATGATACTTTTCAATTTTTTAAGTATCACAGTATGATACTTTTCAATTTTTTAAGTATCAGATTATAATACTTATGATACTTTTACATTTTTTTAGTATCAAGGTTTGAAACTTCAAATTTTTTTATGATACTTTATCTCAAACATAAAATGAAACATCATACATACAAATTTCCCTCATCTCATTCCTCATCCTGTACAATCCACCCGGCACCCACAGCAATTAGACATGGTCATGAACATTTTGGTAAGAAAAATTTCAGTGGGATCCTTTGGTCACTCGTCCTCTACCACTGATGAATCCGACAACCCTACTCATCACCTCTTACTGCTCGGACCAAAAGTTTCTGTTTAGGCTTCGTAATTTCTTTGTATAAATCAGAGTTCAGTGATACAATTTTAGCCGAGAAACTAATTACATTTGCAAGAGGATCCGACCGATTGTAGAGTTATGTTTGGTTGTAGTGGTATTGTGGTAAGTTGCGGTGCAGGTGGTTGATGGTGGTGGTCTGTTGATGGTGATGATGGTGGTCGCTTGAGGCTTCGGTGGTTGACTGCATTGATTGGGCTTGGAATCTGAGAATTATTGGGTGGTATCGATGCCGACGGTGATGGGGTTAAGTAGGGTGATGTCGCTCCGGCGGTGGTGGTGGTGAGGTCGGCTGGTGGTAGTCATGTCTCTTCCCGTGAAGCTCTCTGCAGGTACAGCCATGGATGTTGCTTCAGTGTGGATGTTGTAAGACGATGCAACAAAGACGTATTTTTCATTTTTTTTTTTTTTGGGTACATTAAACATCAATTTCATTCTCTTAAGATAATAAAATGTGCAATTAACCCCTAATTTTAATTAGTAATTTTATAGGATCTATATTTTTTCAATGGAAAATTTATTTGTGCGGAAAAAATGTACATATTCTTTGAGAGAAAATGATGTGACAAAATCTGTGTTGTCCGATTTTTCTATACTTGACATTTGAATTGCTGGATGCGGCAACAAATGTATCTGTAATCCTTGCACAGATCTTTTGAAAAAGATGCTGATAAAAGTCGCCAGGATTGCAAATTTAGAAATTCTCAAAAATTATATTGAATGTATAATTTTATTTAATTTTTTTTTTCACATTTCGAATATATATAATAATCAACTTTTTCTTTGGTTAAAAAAGGGTCGGGTCGGGTTGGATTTTATTTATGTTTATTTCTTTTTGTAATAATTATTTTTAAATTATTAAAAAATAATATAATTATCTTTTTACTGAAAAATGATTTTTCTCAAACGAAAAATAGTTTGAACACTCGATTACTTTCGGAATATTTTGTGTATAGTGATGCCAAAGAAATAAAGGATAATTATATGAAATCTGTCCCGACAAATTGACAAAGTAACGACAAGGAAACAAGAAAAATTAACGAAAAAAAGAGATAAAGTCGAGACAAGTGTTGAACACTCCGTCCTTAAGTTGAATTTGCTCTGCAACGGTGCCTAAGGTTTATGGTAATCAACTTCCAAGATACAACTATCCCCACTTTTGTTTATAGTACTCCAAAACACAAATATAACAAATAATAGTTATGACTTTGGTACTCCAAAATGAATATGAAAAGAAAATCAAAAGTATGAAACAAAAATGCAAGAACTTTGATTCAAGAGAAGAAGAGAGAATGATATTATGTTTGCATATATCATTGGTATGAGGATGATTATGACATCCCAAGGGTCCTATTTATAGAGGATGAATGGTTGTTGACGAAGCGGTGTGGAGCCAAACCATGTATCACTTCGAAAAGACACAATTGTCCGTAATACCATGCGATCACATGGTTATAAAGCGTGCTATTGCATGACTTTACGTGAAATAAAAAATTAAACAATTGACATGTGATCAATCGCATGGTCAACAATTTGACCAAAACTTTCTCTTTTCTGTAATTTCTTATTCATCCGATATTGATTTCGAAATCCCAAATATACCCTTCAATACATGCTCCCAGTTTCTGCGCCCCGAAGCGGCGAAGTGACAAATTAATATGCCTAAACGGATTGGATCGAGTTTGAATATTTGATCGAAGTTAATACAAAGTCACTTTAGTTGACTTTTCAACACTTAACAATTTTCTCGAATTATTAAACCAATATCCAGCAGTTACTACATTTTAGAGAGTGAGCGATCTCACTCTTAGTGTTGGGAAAATTAAGCAATCCTACAAATAAATAAATGAAACAATTAAAAATTAAGGAGCTAAAGAATCTTTTTAATAAATCAGGTGATAATAAATTTTTATTAATTAATACAGAGTGTGTGTTTGGTATTGTTTAAATAGAGTTTTTTGAAATGAATAGTGACTTTTGCAAAATAGATAATTGAGATTTGGTTGAAAAGTCAAATGCTGTGGGCTTGACTTTTGATGGATGATTGAGATTGACCACTGTGAAAAAATAGAAAATTTTAATGGAAATCAAACAAGGGCAGAATTAAAATCTAAAACCGTTTTATTATTACCCCACCCCACTCCTTCACACTCTACAACATTAACCGTTTTATTAGCCAGAATAATGCTATTCGAACACCAAATTTTATCACCTTATGTGCTACCTTCCTCACATGGAGTGTGTGGGGGCCTCATGTACTAATTAGTGGCCCCACACCCTATGTGAGGAAGTGACATACAAGGTGGCATCCTATATGTTCAAATAGCATTGTCTCTTATTAGTCATCCTCTACTACCACACATGCCATTAATGACTCTACTCCCTCCATCAATTCTCAATTTTTTGCTTTGCTTTAATTTGGTTCGATGGAGTTCAAACAATTAAAAATCAAGTATATTCATGGGAAATAGAAAGATAAAAGAGAGAAGCTTATGCGATTAATGTTGAATTGGAAGGGACCCAAGGTGTTGGTGGGTGTGGCTAAGGTAGTCGACGGCATGGTGGTGTTCTAGTGTTGTAGGTCCCAATGGTGTGGATGATTTTGAAACACTTTTATCCATTTGGCACTATTCTCCTTGAATCTATTGTCCCCCAATTTTCAGATTTGATATAAAGGGAGCCAAGAGTGAAAGCAACCTGCATATGGTTGGATGGAGTCACGGATATTTGGACTGTTTGGTGATTTTGTGTATAGTGACGCCAAAGAACATAATATATATATGAAATTCGTGTCGATAAATGACCAGAATAATGGCAAGGAAAAGAAAAGAGACGAAAAAGATGCAAAGTCGAGATAAGTATTGAACACTTTCTTCTTTAGTCGAATTTCCTTGCAACGGTGTATAGGTTTATGACAATCAACTCTCAAGATATAATGATTATTACTTGTGTTTGTAACATTACAAAACACAAGTACAACGAACCAGAATAATAGATTTATACTCCAAAATGAATATGAAAAGAAAAACCATATGCTTTGAGATAAATATAAAATAATCAAATAATGATTCACGTGTGATTGCATTGGTCAAAAATTTGACCCAATTTTTTTCCTTCTCCATAATTTCTCATTCATCCGATATTAGTTTTGAGATACCTAATATACCCTTCAATACATGTAGAGAAATCTGAATTCTCTTCCAGGGGCGTTGCCCCCTCGATTCCCATTTCGGCGCCTCGAAATGACGAAGTGGCAAACTATTTTTTCTAAACGGATTGGGTTTGGTCTGAATATTTTGTCGAAGTTGACACGAAGTCACTTTAATTAGTTTTGAACACTTAAACCAATTTCTTGAATTCTTAAACCAACTAGTTGTCTACCCGTGCGATGCACGGAATATATAATTTTTAAATCATAATTTTAAAAACATTTTGATTCAATCATATCAAATAAAAAACATAATTTAAATGAAATTTCAATACAAAATGTTATTTAATTTGAAACTTTAAAAAGATAAAACTATTCAAAATAAAAAAAATGTTACATGTACATTTAGTATACCGCGCCACTCAAAATTTGACATTCATTTAAATTTTTTATATAATTTTTTTTAAAAACTTTTATTTACATTTTTCTCTGGAAATTTGCTCACTTCATCATCTATTTCCCTTTTAATAAGTTATAATTTATTATTAACTATATTTTTTAATGTGTTACTTAGATATATTTTATTTGAAATTCAATATATTAATTAATATATTTTATTTTTCCTTATTTTTTAAACATGTCAATTTTTATCAAAATAATGAAATAATTAAGCCTCCATTTGGTAATAATTTTTGTGATATGCTTATTGAAGAACCTACTCATTTATTGAGATATTAGGAAGTAAAATTTCAATGATTTTATTTATTTATTTTCAAAATATATTGATTCAAAATCTTCATTTTTAACTTAACAAATTTATATTGCATGGATTTTTTATTTTCAAATATATTAATCCAAAATTTTCAATTTCAATTTAACATATTTACATAGATATGACATTTATTTATGTTCAAATATATTAATACAATTTTTTGATTTCATAAATAAAATAACATATTTACATAGATATTATATTTATTTATGTTAAAATATATTAACTCAATTTTTTCATTTCCTACATAACACATTTACATAAATATCACATTAATTATGTTCAAATATATTAATCTAGTTGTCTACCCGTGCGATGCACGGAATATATAATTTTTATATCATAATTTTGAAAATATCTTGATTATATAATCATATCAAATAAAAAAAAACATAAATCAAATAAAATTTCAATACAAAATATTGTTGAATTTGAAACTTTAAAAAAGACAAAATTAATAAAAATAAAAAAAATGTTACATGTATACTAAGTATACCGCACCACTCAAAATTCGACACTTATAAATTTTTTATATAAAATTCTTTTGATTTTTAATTACATTTTTCTCTTAAAATTTTTCCATCTCATCATCTATTTCCTTTTTAATATGTTATAATTTTTTATTAACTATATTTTTTAATGTATTACTCACATATATTTTATTTGAAATCCAATATATTAATTAATATATTTTATTTTTTCTTATTTTTTAAACATGTCAATTTTTGTCAAAATGATGTAAAGATTAAGCCTCCGTTTGGTAATATTGTTTGATTTATAAACCTGTATAAATGATTTTGAGGTAAAAAATAATGGCTGAAAATTGGAGAGAAAAATATGTGTGGTTAAAAAGTTGATAGAAAATAATTAATTATTTTTGTAACATGCGTATTGAAGATCCTACTCATTTATTGACATATTAGAAAGTAAAATTTCAATGATTTTATTTATTTATTTTCAAAATATATTAATTCAATTTTTAAATTTCCAACTTAAAATATTTATATAGCATATATTTATTTATTTTAAAATACATTAATCCAATTTTTTCATTTCCTCCATAACACATGTCATTGAGTTTAAAATTTTTTTTTTAAAAAAAAAGCAAAACTAATCAAAATAAAAAATGGTGCACACACAGTGTACTGCACCATTCAAAGTTTAACATTTAATTAAATTTTTTATATTAAATTTTTTTTGACTTTTATTTACGTTTTTTTCTGAAGATTTGCCCACCTTATCACCTATTTTTCTTTTAATATGTTATAATTTTTAATTAACTTTATTTTTTAATATGTTGCTTACATATATTTTATTTTTCCTTATTTTTTAAACATACCAATTTTTGTCAAAATGATGAAAGGATTAAATTTTCTACCAACTTATCATTAGCTGTAAAAGGTTGATAGCAAATAATTAATTATTTTTGTAATATACTTATTGAAGAACCTACTCATTTATTGACATATTAGGAAGTAAAATTTTATTGATTTTATTTATTTATTTTCAAAATATATTAATTCGAATTTTCATTTTTAACTTAACAAATTTATATAGCACGTATTTATTTATTTATTTTCAAATATATTAATCCAAAATTTTCATTTTCAATATAACACATTTACATATATATGACATTTATTTATATTCAAATATATTAATACAATTTTTTCATTTTCTATATAACACATTTAAATAGATATCACATTTATTTATGTTCATTTCCTACATAACACATTTATATAGATATCACATTATTTATATTTAAATATATTAATCTAATTTTTTTCATTTCCAATGTAACACATTTACAAATATTACATTTACTACAACTCTTACTAAATATGTAATAAATAATAAATTTTCCTACAAAATCTTTATCTTTTCTATATTTATTTTATTCATTTATTTTCAAAATATATTAATTCAAATTTTTAATTTCTATGTTAGCAAATTTATATAGCATGTATTTATTTATTTTCAAATATATTAATCCAAAACTTTCATTTTCAATATAACACATTTATATAGATATGACATTTATTTATGTTCAAATATATTAATCTAATTTTTTCATTTCCAATGTAATACATTTATACATAATATATTTATTATAACTCTTATTAAATATGTAATAAATAATAAATTTTCCTACAAAAGTCTTTATCTTTTATTTATTTATTTATATATATATATATATATATATATATATATATATATATATATATATAAGTAGAATTGAGGAGAGAGAATCATTAAATGCAAATTTCCCTCCAAAATGACTCTCTCTCCTCACTTCTACTTTTATATATACTAGTGAATCACCCGTGCGATGCACGGGAAGAAACGTCTGGATAAAGATAATTCAATGTGAAATTAGATGAATATTTAGATAAAATAAATAAATTTCGCAAATAAGAGATAAGATCATCATTTATTGATTTCATATGACTACAAATTTTGGAATACTTCTTTGTACACAACATTGTTTGTTGATTTTGTAGGTCTTCCATTCCTACCACAAATCAACATCTTTAATCCGAAACGATTTGTCACCCTAGAAATCGTAACATAAATTTGTCCATGTGTAAACACCAACCGTTTAAGAAAAAGTCCAACATGCGAGAACGATTGTCCCTGACTCTTATTGATAATCATGACATAGGACATCATCAACGGAAATTGTCTTCTTCGAAATCTAATAGTTATCCTAGAATCAGAATGGCTCAACGACGTCCTTGGAATAAAGAACTTGTGTCATGCATTGCTGCTAGAAAGAATTTGACCTTCTAGATCATGATAGCCAAATTTTGTAACTATCAACCTTGTTTTATTGCACAATCCCTCTGTATGATTAATATTTCTTAGAAAGAGTAATGGATACTGCAAAGGTAAATAAAGAGGACGTACTTCGCTTATCCGCTACAACGGTCCACCATGAGGCGCAATAATGATATCCGTGTGTCCTGGTTGTGTACCAAAATCCACCGACAATCAATCCGGAAATTTCATCGACAATAGGCAAATCATATCTCCTATCATCAGTCGCCCACCGACTAATAAGTATAAGTCTTACATTTGAAGTGTTTTCCTCAATCATCTTTTCTCTAACCGAACTACCTTACCATCTAGCATATCTTTCAAGTCAGAAAACTATACAATGATGCAACATTGAATCGCATGATTCACTCTTATCGGGGGACATTAAAAGACATAAATTAAATTTTAGACTATCACAACAAAATTATTCGTAACCAATATAAATATTTAAGCAATAAATACATAATACGTACCCCTACAACCGTTTTTCTGTTTTCAACCTCATTCGCATTGTCAACAATGTAAAGCTGAGTAAATTGTGGTTTTGAACCGTTATCAGGTAACAGACCTCAACCTTATGACTATTTTGATCGTGTAGTCTGAAGATGGGAGGTCCTCTACCATCATTGAGCCCATTATATATTTCCCCCATAGAAGTGAATGAAAACATCAAATTATATGTCCAAATGTTCTCAGCGAAATTCTTAAGAACCATGCTCTGTTATTAGATTGATTTACCGACCGACTTACCTACAATACACTTGGTAGACATCCATCACTTTACCCATCACATCATCTTTAAAATCAACCACCATAATTGTGCCAACACAGAAATTGGTAAATCATTAAGTAAATCAATCTTGTTAAGTAGATTAATCCAATTCTTAATCACGTCGTCTCTGTCATATAACAAATCTTTCAAAATAAGAGAATGATCTTCCATAAGAGGAATTTTCACTTTCCCTTGCATATAACAAAGTAGAGGTGAACAAATAAGTCGCGAAATCGAACTAAACCTTAACAAATGGTATGGTTTGGTTCAACTTGGAAAAATTCCAAATTTCTTTAAACTGTTTAGTTTAGGTTTCAATTGTCAAAACTGAGGTTTCAAATAGCCACCCGCCAAACGTTCAATTTAAAAAATAAATAAAAATAAAGGCAAACGTTCAATTTAAAAAATAAATAAAAATAAAGGCCAACGTTTAATTTAAAAAAAAAAAATGCAACGCACTTTTTATTGTCAACAAACCAAAATTAAGGAGTCAAAGATTAATTTGTTCAAATCCACATCCATTTGGAATAATTCTTGCTTCTGTATTTCATAATCATCATCCAAGACATTTTCTTAAAATAAAATTTTTAATGTAAGAACCAACTACAGTTTATTTAAGAAAATTTAAATGTTTGCTTCTATATAATTAGTTTGTTTATCAACATGAATTGATTCACAATAAAACATTTAATTAAAAACTGAATACTATTATTGAGCTAGTTTCAACTCAAGATTTTAGATGAATATGTGTATTTGAAATCGCTTTGGAATATACTAATTCATTTGTCGGCAATTCGCGGTGTCAAACTGCACCAAACCATAAAAAAATGGTTTGCTTTCGTTTTGTTTATAAAATGAAATAGTTTGGATTGGAAAAATTTTAAACTGTTTAAAATTGTTTGGTTTAAAATATTACTACAAATTGCCAAAAACAAACTGTGTTCACCCCTACAACAAAGTGAGAGCTTCGGATTACGATATATTTTATAAAGCTTATCTACTCTCTCCTCAAATCAAAAATTTGTCTTGGAAAATGAACACTTATATTTCGGATATTCAATGTCCATGTACTCTGAACAATCAAATAATAGATGAAAACGTTAATAATGTAGATTCTAAGTATAAAAGATAAGATTCACTGTTTTGACTATTGACAATAGAAAACAATACGTATAAAAAACAAATTGTTTTAATATTTATGCAACGTAATTGTTTTTTATGAAAATTATAATATAATATTAATCATCTCAATTTTCAATTGAGTAAATTGGGAGACAATTTACTTATTGTTGTAAAAATTTAAGAATAATAAATATTGAATTAAAATATAACAATTAATAGCATGGCATAGTTAATTATTTTTAAAATTTAGACTTAACAGTTAGGATAAAAAACAATTAATAACTATATCATTTCAAAACAATATAAATAAATTTGTTAACCATTAATGTTAAAAAATGTGATATGAGAGTTTCTGGAATAAAAAATTAAATAATAATTAAATGTAATTATAAATAAAATTATTTTGATAAATAATCTAATATAGAGACGAACGTTATTATGTATATGTTACAAAAAATTTAAAAGTATGATTATTTATAACAAAATTTATTACAACTTGATTTGACATTGGATTTGTATGACTGCACAAAATTATTTATCTATAAAATTAAGACCAATAAAATATCACAATCATTTTAAAAAATTATTTACGTATTAAATATGACTTTCTATATAAAAAAAAAATACTCATTAATTTAATAAAATGCAATACAAAGAAACTCGGATTTTAGATGTACTAAATAACAAAAAATTAGATTATTTATAAAAAGTTTTATACGATAAGATTTATTTAGTATTAGATGTGTAATACAACTTCGATATAATTTTGAAGTAAAAAATTTACATTGAATTTGTATGACTAAACACAAATACTTATTTGTAAGATTCAAAACATTAAAAGTTCAGAATAATTTTATGAAAATATAGAGGTTTAAACACAAATAACCAAACATAAATAAGTAAAACAATTCTCCATAAAAACTCTTTATAATTAAGCATCATTCCATCATTGGTCAAAAGTAGCAACAGTGTGAACACAATAAAAGCTGAGTTTTCCCGCCAAAACTCAGCTACTTTTATATATTATATAGATAAAGATAAAGATAAAGATTTCCAGTAGGGATTACATGAAATTATTTCTTGAGAAGTGATTTTCCACATTAAAGATCGATTCGGGATTGTCGATCAATTTTCAATGAAAATCTTAAGGATATTTGAGTCATTATTGGAGCTCATTAGCTTATATGAATGGCATGTGATTTCAAATCAAGGAAAACGACCCAATTCAGAGAGTTTTGAGTCTTCACAAGAACACGAGCATGACAAAAAAAACATTGATACCATGAGCATCTTGCGAGGATCTGAACACACGGGAATATAAATTTGATATTTTGTGGTGAAACAGGATGTCGTTGCAAGGGACCAAACAATGAAGACCGGGTATTGGTGTCCTTGATTAAGATTGACTGCCCAGAACATATCACCCAAATAGGAACCGATCTCTTCATTGATTTTGGAAGAGATTTTTAAATATTATATATATAAGTTATGCTTGAAAGATAATCATGAGCGAAGTCATTAACGAATCCGGAGATTGGGGACGATATTTAAACAAAGCAGAGCAACCATATTAAGTGATGTCAGTAAAATCATGACATTCCCATATCTTTAACCAGCTATTCATGGAAAATAGAACTCTATTGTATGTACCAAATTTAAGGATAATTCTATTTGCACATTACCCATGCCCTCATATATAACACTATACTCACATGGAGTGTGGGGTCCGACCATAATTGTGTTATTGGACCCTACAACCCCATGTGAGTGTGGTGTCAAATATGGGATTATGGGTGAGGTGCAAGTGACATTACCGAATATAATTGAAGGAAAATTCTATTTGAAAAATTAGTTGTTCAACTAGTTGTTCAAGTAGCACAAAATTGAATTGCTATTGAGTAGTTGTGACCTATTAATCATTATTTTAATATTTTTAATTAGGGATGGCTAATTTTTTTACGTACATGTTATGACAAATTATTTTCTATGATTGTTATCTCATTTAAGTTATGTTTTGTACGAAGAAAAATGTTAATGTATTTGTGATATCATGTTACAATGAGATGACAACATGTCATAACAAACGCACTACAAGAATCCGACCCAACAGAGACGACAAAAGTCGTCTCTAAAGGACCTAAAGTCGTCTCTATTGGTTATTAGAGACGACTTCGTCTCTGTAGGTCCGTGACTGAAGATAATTAGAGACGACTCTGTCGTCTCTTTTTCATCTGGGGCAATTGAGACGACATTGTCGTCTCTATTTGTGAAAATATTTAATTAATTTTCTATTTATTTATTTTGACTTGATTCAATCCCTTTTTAACTCGATCCAAATCTCGATTCGAACCGTCGACCCACGAATTTTCTTTAATTCATATGATAATTGTGCATGACAAGGATTCGAACTCGGGACCTAAGTGTTGGGTAGTGATGTCCCAACCACTAAGGCAATTAAATTCTTGTGTTAAATTTTGTTTTAAATAATATATATTAGTTAACTTAATAATATTTTCTTAACAAATTAACTTTAATATTAATTATATAAATGTAAATAATTAAAAAGGTCAACAAAAAAATAGCAAAATTTTAAAAAATAAGAATAATTTTTTTAAAAAAAAAACAGAATAGAGACGACATAGTTGTCTCTATTGGTCGATCAATAAAGACGACAAAAAAGTCGTCTCTATTAATTAACAACCAATATAGACGACTCCATAATGTCGTCTCGATTTGTCAGTCAATAGAGATGACTCCATAATGTCGTCTCTATTGGTTGACAGCTAATAGAGACAAGGTCGATCAATAGAGACGACAAAAAAGTCGTCTCTATTAGTCTACCAATAAAGACGACATTATGGAGTCGTCTCTAATTTTTCATCTTTTTTGCACATTTTTCTTGTAGTGACGTATTACATGTCCTAAACATTCACAGTGAACAAAAACAATCACAATTAACACAAAATTGGTCACAAAAAGCAAAAAAATTAAGACAATTGACCACAAAGAAAGAGGGGCTGCAGGAAGTAGTTTAGAGTAATACTGCTTTGGGGGCTTTTGGAAATGATGATGAACAATTGAGGGTGTTAAATGTAACATTAGATGAGCGAAATCAAGAGTGGATTCTTGACTCGGGGTGTTGCTATCATATAACCTCCCATAAGGCTTGATTTAAGACCTATCGGGAGATAGATGGGGGAGAATGTGTATTTAGGGAATGGCGAGTCTTGTACTGTGATGGGAATAGGTGAAGTTGTGGTCAAGATGTATAATGGGGTGGTTAGAGTTCTAACTGGGGTGAGGCATATACCTGCTTTATCCAAAAATCTTATTTCTTTGAGCACATTGCATATGTCTGGTTTTCATTATGAAACAAAGAATGATAAAATGTTATTATGTAAAGGTAATGACATTGTGATTAAAGGAATATTGAGAAATAGACTTTATTACATGATTGGCACAACGATATAGTATAAGATCATTCATGCTCACACATAACTCAAAAGAATAACATTCAATTGAGGGACAAAATGTTAGCCCATGAAGGAAATAAACTTCCTTGTATTTCTGTTGCTATTAACAATGTTGCAGGTTTAGCTCCAAATTTATTTTCAAATGATTTTTTTGGAGGGTAAGGAGTTTGAAATAAACTCAAGTGACCAAGGAACAAGTGGTCAAAGATGTGGAGTTCAAAATCAGCTACAAAATAGTGATTTTGAATCAGTTGTTGAGGAAATTCAGCAAGAAAATAATAAAAAAAAGTTGCTGAAAATGATGGAATTCAACAAGAAGTTACTCAACAATGCTTGTATGACTATCTATTAGTCATGGATGGTGAAAGGAGGCAGGTAAATCATAATCCTAATTTTTATTCCATTAGTCTAAAAGAGTGTTCTCTTTTGATAGGTATTAAGGAATCTACAAGTTATGGAGAAGTTAGGAAGAGGCATAGTGCAATACAAGAGAAGATATTTTCTTTGCACAAATCTAAACCATCAAATCAAAAGGCTTGGAAGGATGAAAGCTTCCAAGAGGACTTTCGGCTTAGGTAAAGGTAAATTTAGATTAGGTGAATGTTTGGTTTAAGCAAAGGTGAAGGAATATGGGGATATTGGCTTAGAACCAAACAAACAAACTTTTAGAAATGCAATCTTGTTTAACATAAACTTGTGTGGTATTTCGAGAATTACTTAAAGTAATCGGGGGCAAAAATAAATAAAGGGTTTACGACCGTTGAAATCGATTGGGAACTAATGTTTTAGTAGTTGCATAAAGTTGTTAAATGATTTTACAAGTTAATTTGGACTTGGGTATTTCGTATTTTTACAAAAAGGGGTCAAGTTTTTATAAAAAAGGTGCAACAAGATTTTACTTAAGGTGTGGTGCATTTCTCTTGAAAAAGGGTTCTAGTTTCTTTCTTCAAAATAGAACTTGAGTTTTTCTTCAATATACAAAAGAAAGTTAATCTTCTTGGTTTTATTGAAAGTGCGTGTTTGGATTTCCCAATTGTATGGTTGTAAGTCTATATCTAGGTTGATAATTGAATTCATTATGTTTTTGACATTCTTGAGGGATTGTTTTTGGTGTTCTTGATTGTAAATTAAGGTAAAGATCCTACACTCAGGTTGGACAAATGGGTTTGGGGAACATTAGACTGATTAAGAACTAAATGATACGACCTTTTTGTTAATTGTTTGGATTGTTGCTCGATTTTTGCTTGTTGTTAGTGTGTGTGTGTCTATACATATATATATTCTTTTGTTGTAATAGTTGACTTTCTTTGAAAGATTTGGTTTCATATCCCCCTCTCCTTTTGTAAACCTGTTTTGAATTTCAATAAATTGTACCTCATGTTTGGATTTTCAAACTGAGGTGCTTCCCAAAAATAAATAAATGAATAAAAAAGTATCTTGATATTATTACAAAAAGATTGTTGAACTGTGTGAATAAATTTTGTAGTTTCCTTACCTTCAAGTTCCCCTCAATTTGCCTTCAATTTCTAATAATAAGCCGGAATGACCATGAAATCAAATGAATATGTGATAGAAAAATAAGTAAAATGAAATATTGAGATTTGGATTCATCGGATTCTTCAATCAACTCAGTGGCGGACGCAGACGTTTTATCTTAGTGGGACACAAAGATGAATTTTTGTTATTCGCGGTGAAGCTTACGGGGGTTCGCCCCCGAATTTTTTTTTTAGGAAGAGTATTTAAAAAATACAGATTTACGTTTCAAATATCTATCCAAACTAATGCAAACAATCAAATAAACAATTGTAAACAGATATTCAACAAATACCAATCACCAATCAAAGTTGTATAAATGTTGCGAAAAATGAATAGACACTTGAAATTTTATTACAATTTTATTTATGTATAACTGATACAAACAAATAAACAATTGTAAAAATATATTCAATCCCCAAATGTAAATTTCAAAAGAGATCAATAGTACAAAATATTAATTTAAAAGTATAAAATCCAAACAAAAGTACATAATTTAACATCTGTTTGACAAACTATATATATATATATATATATATATATATATATATATATATATATATATATATATATATATATATATATATATATTTTAAACAATACAATTTTTCAAACCACTTTTTAACTTCACTAATTTTCTCTATTTATTTTTCAACCATATATTTTACATTAAAAACATAAAAAAAATGTTTTTACACACAAATTTTTAACAAACTAAAATCTCAAATTCTAGTTTCTTTATAAAAAAAAAAAAAAATTGAAAAATCAGATTTTTTTTTAGTGGGGCACGTGCCCCACAATGCCCTACCTTAGGTCCGCCCGTGAATCAACTCATTCTTGCAACTCCAAATATTGAGATTTGGATTAGTATTTTTGGAAAAAAGCGAGGTTAAAAATTATTTAAAAAGTCAAATAATATGGACTTGACTAAAATGAACGGTTGAGATTCAGTGTTTTAAAAAATTGATTTTCAAAAATCGAGGGCCAAACAGGGACTAAGTAGAATCATCAATTCTTGGCAAGTTCGTGATGAATTTGTGGAAATCTGAAAATAAAATCAGTGATCGCAGTGAGAGAGAGAGAGAGAGAGAGAGAGAGAGTGAAAGAATATTTTTTGGTGAGAGATTTTGTATTTTTAAAAATGATAATTTAAATAAGTTGTTGCTATAGTCTAGGATGCGATAATGATAGTTAATTATCCTTATTTAAATTAGAATTATCATTTTTATATTTATCTATATTAATGTCATATTTATAATGATTTAACACTTTATTTATAAAACTTTTATCTAAAAGTTTGATAATTGTTAAATTGTATTATTATTGTTGTTACATATTTTTCCCTTTAAAATAAAATATCATTTTTCTTAACCTAGGAGATTGTGACGGAGTGATTGATCATGTGGTTGTTGAATATTGTCTTTTTTTTTTTTTTTTTAAAACCTAAATAGTTAATTAATTAATTAGGGTAATAAATATTTTTAAATTTATTTTTCGCATTAGTTTGTTATTATTTGATAACTTTACAATTCTTATTCTATATTCTTTTTTCTTTTCTATAATTCCAGTCACCCCCTAATTTTTTTTTTTTTTTTTTTGGGGGACCTCAAATATTTGAAAAGAAAGTTAACCGATAATAAAACTACAAATAGTTGATTATTGCTCTTCAGTAAGTAATAATAAGTTTAAATTAAATAAATTCTTATATATTAATTATTAAAGTTAGAATCGGTTCACGGAAAAATTTTCACCTCAACTTTTCAAACTTAATATCAACCATCTATTCTTTATTAAATTCACAATTTTTTATTTTTCAAATATTTTTAAATCACACATCCATAAAAATAAATCGCAAAAACTAAGGCTCTATTCTCTTTACTGTTTTGAGATCGTTTTCTGTTTTTATTTTCGGAAACGCTAAAAACGCGTTTTCTTATTCCCATTTTTGAAAACACATTTTGGAAAAAAAAAAAAAAAAAAAAATTGTACACAAAATGCTCAAAACCTCGTTTTGAGCGTTTTGTGTGTATTTCAACAAAAAATGTCCAAAACGCGAAAAACGCGTTTTGGAATTTTTTTTTTTTAAAGAATTTTTTTTGGAGAGTTATCGTAACTTGTAACTAAGTTTAAATAAAGTTTTATTGAATTAAATATCAACATTATAAAAAAAATTAAGTGAGAATTTTTGTTATTATATTTCAAAAAATGCACTGATAAATGGACTCAGTGGTTTTGAAAGAACTTGTATTTTCTGAATTTTAATAGAACTAGAGCTTTCTCAAATCCCGAACCTGACCAAGCTGTGTTAATATACTCTTAATGCTCACATTAGTGTGTTGCATGTAACCATGTTTTCAGTGTATTGTGAAAGGAATTTTGAGTTTGAGTTAGTAGTATTCTGCAAGCAAATTATTTAAAAATAGTTAAAATAGTATTCTGTAAAATTTCAAACAGAACGTATTTTTCAGTTTTCATTTTCAAAAACAGTTTTCAGAAATGACAAACCAAACACGTTTTCAGCAAATTTGAAAACAAAAATGAAAATAGGAAATACAAAACATTTTCGAAAATAAAAATATAAAATAAAATACAAACAGAACGTCACCTAAAACTTTTCACATTACTAAAGAGGTTCTGACAAACTTCACCTAAGCTTTAATGATTTATTAATTTATTTAAGTTCCAGATTATTTATTAACTTAGCCCCTCTTTGGTAAACTTGTTGAGATAATTAAAACATTTTTTCAAATCCCATTTTAAAAATACATTTTTTTCTTAGATCACATTTAAATCATATACTTTACTTCTAATACATAAATTCTTTTTTTATAATTATAGGTAGAGAGAAGTTGTCAAGGTTAGATAATTTCATGTTAATATGTGAATTCCCAACGTCCCATTTTGTATCACGTATGTATGAATATAAATGAAGCCACGTGTAGATTCAGCCAACGTCTTATATTCACCACCATACTATAACATACAACTTAATCCGCCGCAGAACACCACCACCGGCGGTGTTTTCCGATGAGAATATAAATCCATTAATGGCAGGTCAATCAAGAAAGTGGATGATCCTAGTGGCAACCATATGGATTCAGGCATTTACCGGAACAAATTTTGACTTTTCGGCCTACTCGTCGGAGCTGAAGGCGGTGCTAGGGATGTCACAGGTACAGCTGAACTATTTAGCCACCGCCTCCGACCTTGGGAAGGTGCTGGGGTGGTCATCGGGGCTGGCATTGATGTACCTGCCGCTGTGGGCGGTGATGTTCATGGCGGCTCTCATGGGGTTCATTGGCTATGGAGTCCAGTGGCTTGTCATCCAGAATATAATTGTCTTGCCATATTTTGTGGTCAGTAGTTATTCATTAAAATCATACCAGTTATCTTTCTTTGGTGGGATACTTTCTCTTCTTTAATTTTTCGTACAACAATGGACTATAATTATTTGAGTTAGTGGCCTACTTGTGGTATAAAAGTCAAAAACGTGTGTATATATATATAATGAAAATATTGAAAGTAAAAATTATCTAAAATGCATTTTTCAACATTCAATAAAATGGGGTCAGCAAAATTAAGCTTTCATTATCACGTGACTAAAATATTGTAATATTGGCGACTCGACATGCATGGCGATCAGTCTCGTCTGCCCTCTTTAAACATTTTTTTTTTTTTGATAAATTCCCTAACTGTAACATGTAATATTGTTCCAAATAAACTTGTTAAAATTCATACAGACCAAATTTGGATCAGGTACTTATGTTTAAAATGTCATATTGCAGGTATTTTTACTTTGTTTGCTGTCTGGTTGCAGCATCTGCTGGTTCAATACTGTCTGTTTCATTCTTTGCATAAACAATTTCCCAAGTAATCAACCACTTGCTCTCTCTCTCACAGTCAGTTTCAACGGGTTGAGTGCTGCCTTTTACAACCTTGCTGCAAAATCACTCAACCCTTCATCGACCACCATGTATCTTCTTCTCAACGCTTTGATTCCGCTCTTCACATCCGTTGCTGCCCTGTTCCCGATCCTTCGCCAACCCCCAGTGGATCTTCTTTCGTCTGATTCTGCCAAACGCGATCAATTTATATTCATCGTGTTGAACTTGTGGGCTGTTGTCACGGGATTCTACCTTCTCTTCCTCCATTCGTTAGATGTGGCGACAGCTCGTTTCCTCTTTGCTTTTGCCATGTTTCTACTTGTCATCCCTTTATGTATCCCCGGTGTTATCTACGCTAGAGATTGGTTCCATCGCACGGTTTACTCGAACTTCCAACTTCCTGGCTCGGGTTTTATTCTTGTTGATGCCGATGATCTTGAATTACATAGAGAGCTCCTTAGTCAAGAGAATAATGTAGACGACAGCGCAGTTCCTGTAATATGTAGACAAAACACGGGAAATAGTGAAGGTTGTTCGTGTGGGACTGTAATGAAGAAGGATTGTCTCGTGGTGCTCGGGGAAGATCATAAGGCGCCAATGCTTCTTTGTAGGTTGGATTTTTGGCTATACTATCTTGCTTATCTTTGTGGAGGCACAATTGGGCTCGTGTACAGTAATAATCTCGGGCAGATAGCGCAATCACTTGGATATTACTCAATGACTTCAAGGCTCATTACGACGTATTCTTCGTTCTCCTTCTTTGGCCGCTTGCTTTCAGCTGCACCAGACTTCATTCGAATGTAAGTGAACAGACCGAAATTATGTTTCATATTGGCCTTAAATTTACACGGCGAACTACTAGTTTTCAGATACCACATATCCATCCTAGTATCTATAGGCGTATTTGTCCCACCTTTAGGCTTGTTATTCAGGAACTTGTTAAGGCTTACCCCGGCCGTAAAATGTGCAGGAAGCTATACTTTGCGCGGACCGGGTGGCTAGCCATAGCCCTTCTGCCAATGCCAGTGGCCTATTTCTTGCTTGCTGCGAACGGTGGCGAGGCTGCAGTTCACGTTGGCACCGCCCTAATAGGACTAACCTCGGGATTTATATTTGCAGCTGCAGTTTCAGTAACATCCGAGCTTTTCGGCCCCAATAGTGTGGGTGTCAACCATAACATTCTCATTACAAATATCCCCATCGGATCGCTTGTCTATGGTGTTCTCTCTGCTGTTGTTTACGATTCCAATGCCAAGCTTGGTTTAGGCCTAAGGGCTGATTCATTGGTGTGTATGGGAAGAAAATGCTATGGCTTGACCTTTGTATTATGGGGATGCATTTCAATCCTGGGATTAACCTCAAGTTTGCTGCTATTCTTAAGAACCAGACCTGCTTATGATAGGTTTGAACAAAACAGAAGATCAAAACTATTGTATTAATTAATGATACTATCTTACATTGTGATAAAAAAAAAAAAAAAATGATTGAAATTCTTCCCTAATGAAATTGTAAAGAGAAAGCATTTACTAGATATTTTTATTGGTTTTTGGCAAATATTCATGTTTAACTAGTACTAGTATTGGTTTTATTGAAACTGTGATTCCACGATCAAGAATCCGAACAAAATCTTGATCTCAATCAATTTAGAGTCGGCTATATAAATCCTTAGTAACTGCAATTAGTCGTATTAGTGTTAATCTAATAGGTACCATTTCTCTTGCTTCTTGTGATCGAGCACACTAACAACTCTAATTAGCCTTTGTTTGATTCCCATTCTTTCAAATTATATTTGGATTTTGAAAATCTAATAGTTAAAAAGTGGTTTGAAAAGTAAAAAATTGTGGACTTGACTTTTTTAAATGATTGAAATTGATTACTGTAGAAAATGTTGAAATTTTAATGAGAAATAATGAGAATCAAACAAAGGCTTATTCATCAACACAATTTATGTTCTTATTATTATTATTATTATTTTTGTCTGCCCTATTGCTTCTAGACGCTGTGTCGTCCCTATTACTTTTAGGGTATGTTTGATAAGTCCATATTTTTCATGGAAAATACAAATCTTTTCCAACTTTTCTCGTTTTTACTTGTTTGATAACCCAAATTAGGCATGGAAAATAATGCCAATCAAACGTTAAAACTAGAAAATTTTCCTATGATTGAAACAACAGCTAAAAACGCTGATGGGAAATCAGTATTTAAAGCATAATGTAAAACTTGCGGAGGACTTTTCTCTTGAAAGAAGGATGGGGGCACAACACACCTCAACAGACACTGTAAATGATGTCGAAAACCTGGCTCAATTGAAGCAAACCAATCAACTCTACAGGTTGGTCAATCGAGTCTAACCAATTGAATCTTCAATCAAGATCTAGCGCATCAGGAAGGGATGGTCATGTTCGTATCGAGTGATGAGTTCCCGCTTTCAATTGTACAAAGTTCACAATTCACGGATTTCATTCAAAAGTATTTCCGACCCAGGTACAAACTCGTTTCTAGAAATACTTTACAAGCTGATTGCATTACTAAATATTTTGAGAGAAAACAAAGTTTTATAGATGCTTTAAATAAATATAATGGTAACTTATCATTTACTTCGGACTTGTGAACTGGCAATAATCATAGAGGTTACGTAGCTATTACTTGTCATTACATTGATGATACTTGTTAATGAACAAAAGAATTATGACATTTAAAGTGATTGATTACCTATATAATGCAACAAATATTTTCAATGTGCTACTTGCAATTCTTAGAGAATTTAACCGTGATAGTAAAGTTCGTAGTTTTACAATAGATAATGGTTCTGTTAATAAAGCGATGATAGATAGATTAACTAACCACATGAATCCTGAATTTGATGGAGTCTTTTTTCATGTTCGTTGTGCGTGTCACATTTTTAATTTAATAGTTCAAGACGGTCTTAAGCTTATAGAAAATTAATTGAAAAAAATTAGGCGTTCGTGCAATTTCATTATGATAGCAACTTCTAGAAAGCAAGCTTTTGATGCACATTGTGCAGAAAATGGTATGTCAGCACGATCATTTGTTACAGATGTAGGACATAGATGAAATTCAACTTATATAATGATTGAACATTATCAAGGTTACGAGAATTTAATTTGTGAATATTACAACGGTCAGCTCTCACATGACCCAAGTTTTGATTTGAAGGCTAATGATTGGGAATTTGTATTTCATGTTAACACTTTTTTGAAACCCTTTTACGATGTTACAAACGAATTATCCGGTGTTTATTATCCAACTAGTCCTTTAGTGTTGAAACATTTTTATTACATTGCAAATAATTTTAACAAGTACAAAACATTTCCTATTTTTTATGAAATTATTGTAACAATGGAGACTAAATTTAGAAAGTATTGGGAAGATATACCTACTTTGTTTCCATTAGCAATGATTATGGACCCTAGAATAAATTTAGAGGGAGATAAACAAACCATAAATGCAATATCAAAGAAATTAACTTTTGGGACTCTCTTGACATGTACATATTTAGAAAAATGTTTATGTCAAATGTACGAGATCAATGCCGAAAGGTTAAGCAAAAATGTTAGAAGAACTGCTCTCACTCCTAATGTGATACAAAATTAAGACATTGATTTACTTTCTTATCTTATGAATATGAAGGAAACTTCTAGTACACATCCCGATGGTAATAGTTCTTCCAGTACATATAATGGTTCAGATGAAATTTCGAGGGAGTTAACTAGGTATTTCTCACACGACCTTCTTAGCATGTTAGACGAGGATGAGAGAAATAATTTTGACATGTTTGAGTGGTGGAGACTAAACGAGCGTCAATACCTAGTTGTTTCTATGATTGCACGAGATCTACTAGCACCTCCGGTATAAACTGTAGCATCGGAGGCTGCTTTTAGTGCAGGTGGTAGAGTGTTATCTGAATATAGGTCAAGGTTTAAAGAAGACATACTGTGGGCCTAAATGTATTGAAGGATTGACAGTTTGCGGAGAAAATGTTATAAAATAGGATAAGTGAAATTCTGGCCGAGGAATTCGAAGAATAATCGTATTGGTGAGTAAATTATTTTGTATTATTAATTATTATCATTACAATTATGCTATAAATAATATATGCATTTTTCTTTTTTTTGTATTTTTAACTCATTCTTTTAAATAAAAAAATTGTACACGTAACATTTTGTTCGTGTACAATTTTAACTCCACTTATAAGAAATTAAATGTAGCCGGTCATAAGCCCGGATTAAAGGATGAGGGTTTAATTTTTTATATTTTCAATTATTTTAGTATTAGTAGTCTAGACTAGCCGTTACCCGTCTAAAAAAAAACGAGCCAACGAGCCGGCTCATACGGTCACAAGCCCACGAGCCGAACTTGGGCCGACTCTGTAGGAGACCAGCAGGCTTGGCCCGACTCGTGGGCCAGACCAAGCCCTTAGCTCGGCCAGTTTGACAACCTTAATAGAGACGATATACATTTTTTTTAACAAAGATTTTGATAAAAATAAGTTAGTAAGTTTTTTAAAAGTAGATAAATGAGTGTTTAAGAAATTCATAAAGTTGCGGATCTCATAAAATTGAAATTTGACCAGTTGATAAAATTTTCTCAAAGTTTTATCAAACAAGCATTTATAGCCTGTTTGATAACGTGATTTTCAGAAGTTTTTGTGATTTTTTATATTTTTTTTTATGGTGTTTGGTTTTAAAATGTATGAAAAATAAAAAACTGTGTATTTGATTAAAAATGAATGGTTAAGATTGGTGAAAATTTTCAATTTACCAAACAGGCTCTTAATATAATGTGCTCATAAAATTACAGGGCAAACCTTGTGCTCGAGTGAAGTAGGGCAAAAAGTAGCCCTCACAATTGATATTAGTATTAATACTAACTAATATTGCTCCCGTGCGATGCATGAAATTTCTATCCATGAAAATGATTTTGATAAAAGTTCATGAAAGTTTTTTGAATGAACTATATCAAAAAAATATAGTACAGATAATATTTTATTACAAAATATTATCGAATTTGAAACTTTTAAAAAGACAAAACTAATCAAAATAGAAAAAGAATCAATCTCAATGTACAATGCATCTTAATGTTTAACATTTAATTAAATTTTTGTATTAACAAAAACATAGCCACAACAGAGGCTTAATTTATTAAAAATAGTTAATAATAATAAAATATATTTCAGAAAAATATAATTTATAATATTAAGGATAATAAATTATTGTAATTGTTCATGATTGAAACATAATTTTAATATTGATAGTTACACATATGATTTTAATGATAATGGAAGAAAACTTTGTTAATTTGATTTCGAACATACCCCTTGTTTGGTACCGATTAAAATTTAGATTTTAATCTAAGTTAAAGTTAAAAATCAATCACAATTAGATATTTCATGGGACTTACAACTTTTCAACAACACATCTCATCATTTTTATCAAAATTTATTAAAAATTTGATTTTATCTCCACCAAACAGGGGACATAATTTTTTTTTACAGGAATTGACTGCATGGTACATGACGCAAATTGGAGGGAAATGTTGATGTTTTTAATTATTTAATTATTAATATTATATTAGGCTTCTTATATGGCGAGAGTTTTTGGGCGGAAATTACCTGTCAACTATGCTTCTTTAATATGCTATAATATAGTTTTTTTCTCTCATACGATGCACGATATTTTTATCCATGATACTTATTTCGATAAGTATTTGTTAAGTTTTAATGTTTATACATAATTAGCACAAATACAAAATGCTATTAATCGAAGCGCAATTTTAATATTGATAGCTATTATTCAAAACCTGATTTTTTTTAAACTCATTTTCAACAACACATTCTATTAATAAAATAATATATACAAACTTAAAAAGATTTTTTATTTTATAACCACATATTCTCCAAAAATCTTCTATTACAAACTCATTATTTGTAAGGGGTCTCATTATGGTATATCATAATAATAATAATAAAAATATATATATAGTATCTACAACCCCTTTGTGGGCTCCGCAACAAGAAATTATATATATATTCTGTTATAATTTAAATATAAAAATAACAATAAAAGCACATTATTACTACTTTATTTCGCGTGTGTTTGATATCCTTAATTTAAAGCTCATGTTTGATACCCATTACTTAAAGTCTCATTTTTTTTTTTTAAATTCATTTTCAATCACACATTCTATCAATAAAATAATTTACACATAAATTAAAAAAATTTCATATTATTCAACCACATTATTTCAAAATAGTTACATGAAGAGAAAAAAAATCAAGAATAATATAAATGAACATTTTATTCCAATAAAAATATATAATAATCAATCAAGTAAGAAACTATTTGTTTTGAAAGACAATTTCTGGATTAGTCATTTAATCCTTTTTTTAATAATCTAAGTGGAACACTTATGAAAATACTCGATATAAAGAATATTCTTAAGTTATTTAGACTAAAACGTTTTTCGGGTTAGTTATTTTTCAATACATTTTATAATATAATTTTGTGTATTCGGTAAAATGTTTATAATAATATTTATAAATATTACAATTTTTAATACCACTTTTTAACCACACACGTTTTTTGAAATCATTTTTAACCACATATTCTACCTAAAAATGCAAATAATAAAAAATAACGACGAATGTTAAGCCGCCAAACACAAGCTTTATTTATATTTCTAAAAAAAAAACTTAATAACATTTTTTCAAATTAGTTATACTATAATTATTTATAAGGAAAAATATCACTTTTCAACAACAAATTTTCTTAACCACACTTTTCAAATTAGGGGCCTGTTCAGCAACTACCATTCATTATAACAAAATTTCAACTGTCAATATCGTGCAATGTCAACCCTGCACTGAGATTTTCCACTGTTCAAAATTGAATTTCCAATTTATTTCAAATATAGTGTTTGAATAATTTAGAAAATCTTACGGACTGTTCGGCTCCTTTAGCTGTCATTTTTTTTTTCTTCAAATTTTGGTGTTTTCTAGCTAGATCAATGGTTGAAAATTGGAAAAAGAAAATATGTGTGATTAAAAAGTAGTTTGAAAAATTGTGTTGTTTATAAATTTGTTTATAAATTGTAATCATTGTATAAAAGAACGGTGTGTTAATAATAACATAAGTGAGAATTGTCAGCATAATTCGATTCTTGCATTGGAAAATGAGTAATTTCAAAATTTTCATTATGATGGAACTTTTAGATGTGGGATCACCTTTTTTTTATACATATATGACAAAATACTTTTTTTTGGGGGGGGGGGGGGTAATTTTTGGCTACTATCTTCCTTTTATATAGTAGAAGACTAGAACTCACCTTAAAAAAACGATTTGTAAAGAGTTGATGTTCAACGTACTTACAAGTCCTTCCAGAAATGACAAGACAATGGCAAGTAGTGGTTAAGGATGTCAACGAGCAGAGCCGAGCCTGCTCGCGAGTCGAAGATCAAGACTCGAGCTTTTAGGGGTCGAGCTTTTTTTTTTTTTGCTCGAATCGAGTCGAGCCAAAGCTGGTTCCCTAAAAAAAGGCTCGACTCGAGTTTTTTTCGAGCCGAGCAAAATTTTTGGCCACTATCTTCCTTTTATATAGTAGAAGACTAGAACTCATCTTAAAAAACGACTTGTAAAGAGTTGATGTTCAACGTACTTACAAGTCCTTCCAGAAATAACAAGACAATGGCAAGTAGTGGTTAAGGATGTCAACGAGCAGAGCCGAGCCTGCTCGCAAGTCGAAGATCAAGACTCGAGCTTTTAGGGGTCGAGCTTTTTTTTTGCCCGAGTCAAGTCGAGCAGAGCCAAAGCTGGTTCCCTAAAAAAAAGGCTCGACTCGAGTTTTTTTCGAGTCGAGCCAAATCTCGAGCTTTTAAAATTTAATTTATTTTTATAATAAAATCCATAAATTTTTATTGAAAATGTATAAATACAATGAGCCGAGCCGAGCTGGTGATCGAATTTCAATGCTCAAGCTTTTTGGACGGTTTTTTTTTTGGCTCGAGCCGAGCTGAGCCAAAGCTCGTCCCTCAAAAAAAGCTCGACTTGAAGTCTTTTGCAGCGAGTCCAGTTAAACCCGAGCTTTTTTCGAGCTGAGCCCGAGTGGTTCGAGCCTACGAGCAATTTTGCCATCTCTAGTAGTGGTTACATAATGTTATAATGTATATTTACTACCGAGAGAAGGAAAAGAATATCAATCTTGTAACCTAATTGATGCAAATTTATTGAATAATATTCTGACAAATAACAAATTCTGTTGTAAATATTATATTGTATTAGTGAATGACAGTTGTACCCCTAAAACCCTAGTTATAATTACTTTGTATATCCCTTTCTTCCCCTATATATATGGGGCTCTGGTTCATAATATAATACACAAGTTTATTGGTGTCTCTACTTTTCTCTCTTTTTCTCTCTAGTTTATAACACGTTATCAGCACGAGTCTCTATCAAATTGAGTTCTAATTTTCTTTTTCAAAATCCCATATATCAAAATATTAGTTAGATGGTAAAATCAAATGCACCGAAATTAATTTGGTGACATATGAATTTTTTTATTACTATTTAATTGCAATTCACATCTATTCATTACGATGTTGTTCATTAGCAATTGCGGCTCATGAATCTGAATCTGATTTTCTCCAACCAATTCGACAGATTTTGATCTTTATATTGATAATTCATTATGTTGTTGCTCCTGAAGTAGCACAACATTATATTAATATTCCAGAAGAATATTAATCATATATCCGTGTTTGCCTATTACAAATATTTGTTGTTGCTCCTGAAGTAACACAACATATAATTCAGATGAATATTATTTGCTCCTGAAGAGCATACATTGTAATTTTCAATATTTTAGAAGAATATTGACATTTTATTCTTGAATAATAGCAATTTTAGATCTATAATTATTCCGGAAGAATAATTCGTTATTGCTATTGAAGTAACGTAATAAATAATTAATATTCCAGAAGAATATTAATCATAGAATTGATTATTATTCGTTGTTGCTCCTGAAGTAGCACAACATCATAATTAATATTCCAGAAGAATATTATTTGCTCCCGAAGAGCATAAATTAAATTTTCAATATTCCAGAAGAATATTGATTTATTATTCTTGAATAATCGAAATTTTAGAACTATAATTATTCTAGAAGAATAATTTGTGGTTGTTCCTAAAGTAGCACAATTTTTATTATAATAATATTCGTAAAGAATATTAATTGCTCCTGAAGAGCATAATTTTGAAAGATTTATTATTCAATTGCTCCAGAAGAGCAAATATCTAAAATCTTTAACAATAATTTGTTCTCGCTCCTGAAGTAGCACAACGGACGATTAATTTTTCAGAAAAATATTAATCGTAAAATTGTCTATTATAAATAATTTGTTGTTACTCCTGAAGTAGTACAACATTATAATTAATATCCTAGAAGGATGTTATTTGCTCCTGAATAGCATGAATTATGATTTCCAATATTTTAGAAGAATATTGATTTATTATTTCTTTTGGAAGAATCGGATTAAATTCGTTAAAGTATACATTGTTCCAGCAAATTATTATTGTTATTATTTTTTGCTCTTTCAATTTTGTCATTGGAAATCACTACGTTATTTTGAATTCTCAAATACATTATTAGATTTGATTATACTATATATTAGTTATATATCTAATTTTTATATATGGAATTCACGTGCATGTTTAGTATCTTTTGCATATTGGTAAAAGATTTAGCCAATAAAAGATTTAGTCAATTTTGTTAACTTCTATATATGTAGATTCTTTTTCCTGATATATGTTTGGTAATTCATTTTTATATATAAATTCATACTATGTTTATATGGTAATTAATATTCTTTAAGATGATTAAATATTTGTAGATGTTCATTCATAAATTCTGATTTAATAATGTATCATATTGTTGCTCACGAAGTAGGACAACAATAGTAGTATTCTAGAAGAATATTACTTGCTTGTGACGAGCAGTATATTACAATTTCAATATTCCAGAAGAATATTGATCCAATGCTCTTGAAGAAGCATAATTTAAAATATGTTTTAAACGAATATGGTGTTGTTGTTCTCGAATAAATACAACCCACGTTAAATAAATATTCCAGAAGAATATTTTAACGTCACTCGTGTAGAGCACAAATATTGTTGGCTTGAAAGGAAGAATGAATAATTAATATCAATATTCCAGAAGAATATTGACTTATTATTCTTGAAGAATTGCAATTTTAGCAATATAATTATTCCAGAAGAATAATTCGTTATTTTGCTCTTAAATTGCACAATAGATATCAATTATTGTTATAATTGAATGAGATTCGAATCAATATTCCAGAAGAATATTGCGTTATTGCTACATTTCAATATTCTAGAAGAATATTATTTTATTGCTCAAGTGATAAATACTGCATTCTTTTTCGCAAAGAAATTCGAATTTATTAATAATTCAGAAGATTATTATGATGTAGTCTAATATATAGTTGTAATGATTCCTGAAGAATCATAATTTTATCTCATATGAAATATAATATTGGAATATAATTTGCTCTCGAAGAGCCCAATATTATGAGATATGTTATTAATTTGATATTACAATATTCCGGAAGAATATTGACATATTGATTTTTGAATGAGTAATAAAACGTGCTTTTCGAAGTAGCATTGTTTCGAAAAATATCTCATTTGAGTTCATGTTTATCCCTGAAGGAAAACATATAACTTATGTCATAAGGACATTGATTAGTTTGACTACTTGAATAATATATTATTATATCTTATATTGAATAAGAAGTTCAATTTGATTTTATTATTTGGCATGACCAGTTGGACCATCACTGGATCAATAATGTTACGGAATTAAAATTGATACTCAATGAAGAATCAGAAGATTCTTCAATTCAATCATATATGATATTTGTTCTCTTTCATGAAATTTCTTGACTGTCACTAGCTAAAATAGAGATTAAATTCCCTATATTTCTGAAAAATAATTAGGGTGATAAATGGGCCACTATCATCCTCCACGTTGATCATCTAAATATTATTTGTATCTAATAGATTTGATACATGTACTAGATGATTGCATGGTGTTCGCAACCTGAAGTTTGCGAAATTATTGCTCAAATTATGAATTATGAGCATAATTTTCAGATTATATAATCAAGAATGTGTCTTGATAATGCTAGTGGACACGAATCTCAACATTTTAAGAAGTGTTAGTTGGGATGTCGATAAACAGTTTAACATTTTTGTTTGTTAAACGCCTCCAATTAATTTAATTGAGAACAAAATACTTCCCTTTTTGTTTAGGGAATTTTATTACGCATCATGCCAATATCATAGTTCTCCCTATTATAATTGGCTTATGGTTAGAGCCTAATTTTTCCATATAATTCTTTAATAGTGCAATTGATCCACCACAATGCACTGATATGAGAAATAAAGAATGTTGAGAAAAATGCGTTGTTTGAACATATATCCCAAATGGGTGATATTTTACAACGTCGAAAAAAAGTTATTGTCAATTTGATTGGACAATTTTCTCAACATTAGGGGGGAATAACTTAAAATCAAACAAATGCATCATATTATGTTATATATATCCTCGCGATTAATAATACGAACCAGAAGTTCGATTGGAAATATGAACGAAACGTTTAAAGATAACATAATTACAAGATGCATAAGAGATTAATAAAATCTCATGCTCTATATCATATTGATATGTAGCACGCCTGAAGCGTAGCAATATTTGATTCAAATAAAGATCCCCAAATAAATAAAAATAGAGCAAATGATTATAGTGGTCTTATTGAGGAGGCATATACTCGTGAGAGAGTATTTATTGACATAATTAATTGTAAATCTCTAGAAGAGGTTCAAGTACTTGAAATATTGAAAATTGAGATCTCTATAGTTATGTCTTGTGGGGAAAGAAATCAAATTGAGATGATAATTGTGTCGACACACTTTTTAAAGCACTTATGCAAAAGCAAATTGCGAAGCTAGCCGCATCATAATTTGAATGATAGCGAGGATAATAAAAGAAAATATGTCGAAGAAAATCGACATAAAAATAGTTGGCAAAAGTACGCATTCAGGCTAAATTAAACTTATTACAAAACCTGAAGTTTTGGGACCTGAAGTCCAAACACATAAAAGTGTAAAGCCAGTAAAATACCTATAGGTATAGTCGTAATACACGACTTGTTGCGCAACGAATGTTTCAAAGATCTGGCATAGATACAATATTTTATTTGCCTGAAAATGCATAATAAGTGCCTATACTTATATGATTATCAGAAATGTATTTAATGAAAAATGATTTACTCTGATTACTAGCTTGCGCTCTTTGATGTACCAATGAGTGATATCAAAATGTATGATCATCAACTCGGTACGTTGGGAGTATTCTTTGAAGTACCAATGAGTGAGATTACAAAGGGTAATCAATACCTCGGTACTTTGGGATTGCGGTGAAATAATTAGAGAAAATCCATTTGAAATATAGGAATTGTTATCTATCTAAAGTTTCACGATTTAAATTTGGTGGTAGCAATTTGACAATTGCAATGTGAAACATATACGATGCTTGAAGCATACAGTATAATCCTTGAAGGATTAAATATATTTGAAATATATAATTCAAGTTTTTAAGAAACTTGTTTGATCAAAGTATAAAGATACTTTGCGATCTAAATATATCATATGCCTTGAATAGATTCAATTTCCAATGGAATGTGATAGATAGTATGAAATTAGATTACATGAAGAATGGTACAAATGACTCTATATGACAAAGTGTTGAAATTGAGATGTACCATTACAGTGAATAAAAATCGTGGTAATTGATTTTCAAATTCAAATTCATGGTTAATTATTCACCTGAAGTGAATAAGTTAATTATTCAGTGAAGTGAATAAGTTAATTGTTCAGTGAAGTGAATAAGTCACTTCCAAATTTTAGAACTGTATTAAATGCATTGATAATATTGATTATAGAATATGGCTCGATGTAGCATGTTCAAATGATTGGAAATATTGAATATATTCAAAGAACAAATAATATCAGATATCAGATATGTGTTATTTATAAATGCTTGGTAAACACATTCGATATTGTATCGATTTACAGTTGAAATAATTATGTGCAGTATCAATATAACTGTAATGTTCCCATGAGGGGGAGTTAATATACGCTATACTCTTTTTTCCTTAGCCGAGGTTTTGTCCCACAGGATTTTCCTGGCAAGGTTTTTAATGAGGTAGCTGTCATCAATATCTATTGATATACTCTCTTATACGAAACTCCTGAAGAGATCAAGATATGAATGATTCAATAGAGATTGAATCAGGGGGAGTAACTATATGGATGATTCAATACATATTGAATCAGAGGGAGTAGTTGTACTCTTTTTCCTTCGTTCAGGTTTTTTCCTACTGGGTTTTTCTGACAAGGTTTTAACGAGGCAGCATCAAAAGACTCCAGAATTTTCAACAAATTCACTCAAGTGACAATGAAGCCGATTTATCTACAAAAGTACTATCAACATCTACATTCAATAAACCAGCTCACAAGATTGGGATACATCAACTCGATGATTTACAACGATCAACACTAAGGGGGAGTAGTTGTACTCTTTTTCCTTAGCCAATGTTTTGTCCCATTGGGTTTTCCTGGCGAGGTTTTAACGAGGCAGTATTCATCTTAATACTCCAAGAACAACTGTACTCTTTTTCCTTCGTTTGATATTTTTGTCCCATTGGATTTTATCAAACAAGGTTTTAACGAAGCAGATATTTTGTAATATCATATGTCATTCAAAGGGGAGTGTTGTAAATATTATATTGTATTAGTGAATGACAGTTGTACCCCTAAAACCCTAGTTGTAATTACTTTGTATATCCCTTTCTTCCCCTATATATATGGGGCTCTGGTTCATAATATAATACACAAGTTTATTGGTGTCTCTACTTTTCTCTCTTTTTCTCTCTAGTTTATAACAAATTCTATATTATATAGATAATGTTTAAACAAAAAAATCTCAATCTTCTTGTGCGTACATACAAAATGTTTCATTCTTGATATAACGGAAAGGAACAATCTTTCATAAGTGAGCCATATTTCTTGCTGTAAACATGGAAGCTGCATATTCTCCGCATACTTTTCCCCTCTGCAATGGTCAATTTGAGCTTTCAGAGACGATCAATTCCAGTACTTTGGAAAATGATTCGATATTAGGCGAAAACATAAAACCAAATTCATCGTTAACCATGATTGTCCCATAACTGGTTTTCCATTCATCATAGCCTCCGTAAGTCTAAGATCAAGGCGTTTGTCCTAAGCATCGGATTAACAAAAATGCCGACTGCATTGTAAAAAGTAGGTGTGAACAAATAAATCGTCAAACCACCAAATCGAACCAAACCGCAATAAATGGTTTGATTTGATTCGGCTTTAAACATGAAATAGTTTGGTTTGAAAAAATTTCAAACCGCTTTAAACGGTTTGATTTAGGTTTTAAATGTCAAAATCGCGGTTTCAAACCGTAACCCACTAAGTTTTAAGCAAATTATAAAAAAAAAAAGAGTGCAAAAATAGTTTACAAATTCAGATTGTTATTGAATCCTTAAGTCATTTTGAGTGTTATTTTGATTTTTTTTTTCTAGTAGAAATAAGTTGTAGAATAACTTTTATCGAATTTAGACTTGTTCTCGAAAAATTTCTAGTCTCTGTCAATTGTGAAAAAATGTGGGATTTTTTCAGGAGTAAAACTATATTTTAATCTATGCTTGTTTGATCCCTCCTATAAACAGTCCAAACTCATTCTCAACTAGATCTACTAGATGCTGATGCTGTAGAAAAGTATAAATGAAGCATGCAGTTCCCATTGAAGAATTTTATAAAATTAGATTAAAAGAGAATCCATGCATACTGAATAGAATAAATACTCTTGCAAGTAACACAATGTGTTATCTTTTATTTCTGTGAATGATTCTGAATAAGCAAATCTCATTTGTAGTTGTAATTTCCGGAGTAATCTCGTTGCCAATGTGAGTTGCATCTCGAAAAAAATTCAAAAACACATTTTGACATAATCTATGTAATAGTTGGTGAGTATTTCTTAGTTATTGACCACAAAATTTGTTTTGATCATTCACTCAATGTTGTGTATCGTTTGCGAATCTATGATCTTTGCTATTGCTAAATTAATCATTCATTCTTGCATTATCGTACAAGAATGTGCCTTAATTTAGGATTTACTAATTTATTTAATTGCTAACCGCGATTTTAAACAGCACAAATCCTCAAAAAATGGTTTGACTTGATTTTGTTTAGGAAATGATTTGATTTAAAAATTTTCAAATCGTTTTAAACGATTTTGTTTGAAATTTTGCTACAAATAGCCTTAATCAAATTATTATGTTCATCCCTAAAAAAAATCACATAATTCATATGGATTCATTGATCCAAGAACAATGGATTAAAGCCCTGAATCTTTTTACCTTTGTTTCCATGGACCGGAACCCACCACGATTAAGTAGACATTAGGATATTTTAGCTTAAGCTTCGAAAAGGCCTCGTGTAAAAGGGAATGGCCTTTGTCCTTAACTAGTCTCCTCAAAACACCTAGAACTGTACTAGCATTTTGTGGGTTACCAATTTTGTCTACATTCTTGGCCTAATCTTAAATCTTCACGAAAAGCATCCTCATCGACTCCAATATTGATGATCACATGGACACGTTGAGGGATTTGGTAGACATCCTTTGTCACGATCCGTCCCGAATCACCCTACTAGATCCAGAACGTGACGTGTACCGATAACAGGTGTCTGCTAGATATTGGACTCACTATCAAGGCAACCTTGACTTTCTTTGACTATAAAGAATTTACTGAAAATTTGACATTATCTCCCTTATAAATTAGACTAAAGTCACCTGAATAACAATAACATTTCCCAAACATACATATATCTCATAAATAGTGGGAACTACCTCTGCATCTAACGCACATACTAATCAACTAAGTGTAACCAACTCGATCATTTAATATAATTTACAGTACTTCCCAAATGAAAATAAAGCTGAGAGATTTCAGTGGGCCCTTAAACTTAGATACTTAATTAAATAAACCATACTATCTTATTATATCCGTGGCCCGACTTGACAAATCGACATTCTTCAAATGCTTCGCAACTCACATTCACCTGCATTATATAAAAATATATGGGAAAATAATGAGTTTGTGACTCAGTGAGTGGACAGTTCATAAATACGTGTATTTTCTCATTTATACATATTTGCTGGAAAATTTATATACTTTCACTTTAAAAATTTCGAAAATCGAATAATTACTATTAAAACTGAAATCACTGGAATCATACTATAAACTGAAGTCTTGATTCTGTAAACTGAAAACTAAATTCTTAATTCTTAATTCCGATAAACTGTGAAATACTGAAAAAAAAAAACCACACCAAAGGTACCCAAAATCTGATAATTCTGAGATTCTGAACTTCTGAAATTCTGGTCATACGCGCGCAGAGCTGCCCAAAGGCTATAAACCGGTCATACACTATGGAAACGGATTCACAATAGTGGAGAGCGGGAAAAATAACATATCTGATCATACACTGTGGAAACAGATTCACGACAGTGCAGAGCGGGTAAAATCACCATATCTGGTCATACACTGTGGAAACGAATTCACATCAGTGCAGAGCAGGTAAAATCACTTTGGTACTTTTTGGTGATTTTTAAAATAATTTAAATATACTGAATTATCTAATGCTGATAGAATGTCAATGAAATCATTTAACTGAACTAATTCTAGCTTTAAAAGAACTGCTCATAATAAACCTCACTTTATTCTTAAAATCTTAATATAAACTGAATAGTTAAAAATAACCAAGTTCTGCAATTTATATCATTCAATATAAGCACTATAATAAATAAACATTTCATAAATGTTTTAGAATTAAGATAAATTAAACAAGTGCTCATTTTAAAAAAATAAAGTTATCCACTCACCAAGTTGTAGATTCGTCTGTATACGACTTCAATCTTGTCATATCTTCACCTTCAAATACTAATTATAATGTCTCTAGAGTACCTCATGCATTATTCCTATCATTAGACATAAGAGTCAACTAGTAACAACTAGATATATTTAATTTCAACTTCATAATCTGAATTTAAATCACTTGTAACAAAGAAATCCCCTTCTTGGAATATTCTAATACTTAATCCCCAATACTTGACACTTAATGATTTCAATTCAAAACTAGGCACTATAATTTCGATATCTTGAAAGCTGTCATCAAATTCTTTATATGTGAATGTGCCTATAAACCCACTAAAAAAAAATAGCAGTTCACGGTCCAAAATGTCAAAATAACACCTTTGCATGCAATAACTCGAAAATAACTTAGAAATGGAGAAATTGAACCTTAATCCTTAAATTAAATATTTGACATCATATAAACATAATAAAATTAAAGATTGAAGCTATAATTTATAAACCCACTTCACTTCCATTTCTCATTTATCTCAACTCCAACCCTAAACAATATAGCTTAAATTATTCCTTAATAACTTGCTTGCTTACCTCGAGATTGAATTGAACATCAAAATCGAGCAAACCCCTTCACTTTCTCCTTTTTCCTTTTTTTTCTTTCTTTCCCTTTTCTTGTCGAATTTTCTCGAATTCACTCTTGGTCATGTTGCTCCACCGAAAGACAAGAGAAAAATGGGTCTTTGGTCCATTTAAGTGATGTATAGATAAATGTATTTACAAACAAGTCCTCATACAATTACATAATGAAAAATTTAGTCTTTAAATTGCCAAAAATAAGAATTAAACCCTTAGATTCATTTCTTATGTTATCTCTAGTCCTCAAGTATATGTAATAACAAAATAAACCCATGAAATATCATTTATTCAACTTTAGTCCTTATTTAACTTGACAATTGACTTTGACTAAATAATTCCTTGACTTTTTTTACTAGTATAAATCGGGTCGTTACATCCTTAGCATTTCTCCACATACAACTATCACTTGTAGCCACATGATGCGCATAATTTCTGAAAAACCGAATTTCATTTAAGACTTTTGGATTACTCCTTGTAGGTTGTTGAATGTAAGGGACATGGACTCATTATGCCGGAGTACCAAGTCTTGGACTTGGTAGATACTCGATTGCGTGCTCCCTAGTGCGATCATTTGCCATGAAATGACGCTTTACTTGTTTCTAGGGAAAAGAATTCTTTTACCATTGAACTAATGATATGTGACCAGTACACTTAGAGGGGTAGATGTTGAAGATTCGAATTCTAATTCTTGACCACCAAATAACCAGGAAGAGGTCAAATTCACTGACTTATATGAAATGTCTGATATGGCCATTATCTTTGACGTCAATGCATGTACATGGCTGCTGGATTATATCTTGGACGTCAATGCATGTGTAAGGCTGCTGGGGTATTCTAGCTGATTTGTATGTTCTACCTGTGGCAGCATGTCAAGTGGTTTTAGGGGTGAAATGGTTAGAGACTCTTGGCCCAGTAGAAACTGATTACCGCCATCTCACAATGAAATTCATTCATGATGGACAGCCAGTCCAACTACACGAATTTGTTCGAGAGAGCATTGGACATTTAGATAATAGTGAATTACATCACTTAACAGACACGTGTTTCTTCTTGCAAAGTTTAGCTATGATAGAACCCGTCGAGGAAGATCAAATGGAGAGACTAGCTGATCATCTAGCAGACATGGATCAAATACTTCATGAATTTCCTGAAGTCTTTACACAGCCAATAAACCTTCCCCAATATTTCTATGGATTTTATTGAGGTACTATCTCCTTCTCAAGGATATACAGTCAGGGGCGGAGGCAGCCCATGTCCACACTGAACTTTTGGGCTGCCCCAGGTAAGCCCATGTAAAAAAAAAAAAAAAAAACCAGCCCAATTTCAGAAAATCAGTGAATCATTGTTACCTTTCTCAACTTCTTCAAAAAGGCAACAGTCCGACTCCAAACTCGAAACTTCCGCAGCTCCGCTCATCCCCTGCTCAACTGCTGGCCTGGCCGCCTGGGTGACTGCCGACCGGACTGGCGACTGGATCTGCAGTCTACTTCCTCCTTCAGTCCGGAGTCCGCTGGCTCTGGGTTCTACAGGCTACAGCTTCTGCTTCAGTAAGTATATTTTTATTTTTTAATTAATATATGTTAATATCAGTAATATGAAAACGGAGACTGGAGACAGACAGAAGAACATAGATATAATATTGAAGAATGATTGAATAAAGACAACCATTATTTTATCATTTTATATTGAAGAATGATTGAATGAAGACAACCATTTCATATATTGTTAATTGTTGGATGTTGACTGACATTATAATGCTGTGCGTGTGGCTATGGCATAAATGGTGTTTTATAATTGTATTGTTTTCTCCAATTTTTTATTTGTTGCACTAATTTAATTGTTATTTGTTGCACATATTTAACTTTATACGTATTTTATTTGTGCCCATTTTATGTCTATCTTATATTGATACTAGTAATTAGTTTTGTGAAGATAATATTGATTTGACATTTGGGGGTATTTTTAATATATTTAATTAGCTTGGTTTTAATTTTCGTTATTTGAGATTTGTAGTTTCTAGTTTTTGAAATTTATTTATGAGTTTCTAATTATAACTTGTTTATTGTAGTAGGAAAAAATCATGTCCACTATAGATAGATTTTTTAAAAGAAAATGTCCAGTAGAAGAAAATATTGATGAGGGGACTTCAATTAGAATGGATGTTGATGTTACACAACTTCCCGCTGATCAAGAAAATAGAATGGATGTTGATCTTGCAAAACTTCCCACCGATCCTGGATTAAGAACCCCAATTTCAAATTACAATATTAATATCCGTGATCAAGTTCGAAGAGCATATTTGCAAAAGGGTGCTTGTCAACCTTTAGATCATGTATTCCCAAGACGACAATTCGGACCTTCCCATTTTAGACGATTCCAATCGTCTTGGTTTAATGAATTTGGTAGTTGGTTGGAGTACAGTATAGCAAAAGATGCTGCTTATTGTTTGTACTGTTATCTTTTTAAATCAAGTCATGGTAATCAAGGAGGAGGTGAATCTTTTGTTAGAGAAGGATTCACGTGTTGGAAAAATAAAGACAGGTTTCGACTTCATATGGGAAAGCATGACAGTGAACATAATAAAGCTCGAATGAGTTGTGAAGCATTGACTTAGCCTGCACTGAACATAAAATTTCGGGGGGCGCTGCCCCCGAACCCCCGCCCCCCCCCCCCTCCCACGATATTTAATTTTAGCCTGCACTGACTTAAAATCCTGGCTCCGCCCCTGTATACAGTTATCATGGTTGTGGTGGATCGCCAATCAAAGTATACTCACTTATATTCCAGGTACCAGTAAAGTACAAGCTGTTGATGAATTTTTACAGAGCCAAGATGCAATTTTAAAAGCATTACGCCATCACTTGGTTATGGCCCAAAATTGAATGAAGGTTCAAGCATACCAACATAGGAGGGAAGTTTTATACAATGTGGGGGATTATGTCTACTTACGATTGTAGCCCTATCGACAGCAATATGTCAAATTTCGTAGCTCCCTTAAGCTATCGCCTAGGTACTACGGACCATATAAAATCCTAGCTCGCATTGGACCTGTAGCTTATAGACTTAAGTTCCTTGCTAGGTCTCTCATTCACAATGTTTTCCATGTTAGTCTGCTTAAATTGTTTGTGGGTTCATCGATTCCGATAATGCCTGAATTGCCCCCAATTGCTGAAGATATTACCTTACAGCCGCAACCAGAGGCCGTGATCGACAGCCGTGTCATCCATTAGGGTCGGTACCGCCCTAAAGATGAAATTTTGGTTAAGTGGGTTGGAGCACCAGTTGAGGCGACATGGGAAAATAAGTGGAGATTCTTGCGCTCATATCCAGATTTCCGTCATTGAGGACAAGGGTCAAGGACGATATCAGAGGGATGGAATGATATGGCCATTATCTTGGACGTCAATGCATGTGCATGGCTGCTTGGTTATTCTGGAAAGATTGTTATTTGTTTATTATTGGCTTTGTTAAATGTTTGTTTCATGCTTAATTGACTTGGTCATTAAATAGGATAACAGTCAAGTTAGTGGTGTAGGGAATGGTGGCATCAGTTAAGAATTGTTAGCTCATGTCACTACAAGAAAACATGGTAATAGGGACGACATATATAGATCAACTTGTCGCCCCTATAATTCAATAGGGGCGATTATGTCAGTCCTATAGATTCGTTGCACTAGATCTATAGGGACGACATATGTCGCCCCTATAGACCACAAGGTCTTTAGGAGCGACATGTGTCGCCCCTATAGAGTTTGAATCTAAATCATAACCAAATGCTATAGGGAAGATGAATGTCGCCCCTATAGATTTACGATCTATGTCAACGACACTTATAAGGGCGATAATGTCGCGTTTTTTTTTTTTTTTAAATATGCAAAACACCAAATTAAATTACTAAAAATGCGAAGTTTATAAGCATTTTTACGAGATTACAATTCATTTTTAAAAATAACATGTTACTACCATCTGATAGCCCGACGTCGTCATCATCACAACGTTCATCGTTAATTACATCATCTGGTGATATACCCTGTTTCGCCGTAAGGCGCCTAATAACCCTCATCATTCTTTCCATTTGAGATTGCATTTCAGTCTTATATAATTCCAGTCTGCCTTCTGAGTTTATATTTTCAGGGGATAGGATGTTTCCTGTTGGGACATGAGATGATGCAGAACTGCTCTTAATAGATGGAGATCTTCCCTTCGGGATTCGACCAACTCCATGCACGAATCCACGTCGCTCTCCAAGGGCCTCCTTCACGATGAGACGCTCATCCACTTGTGTGCCCATGGAGGCAGCCTGGGTCAGCTGAGTCTCTTTCACCAAAACGAGTTGGTCCTGTAATCGAAAGGGAATAATTAATAAAATGTAAAATTAACGAAACCAAAAATATTAGCTTTACGGTATATATTTTACTTACATAATATTTTGTCGCATTCTCTTTCACTCATTCCCCATCTCCTCGTTTATGTAGTCGTTCGAACGCATCCACAACACCCAACCAATCCCCGGTCTCAGGGTTTCTCTGCAACAATTTCAATTTGAAATTGAACGAAAATGTAAGAGTATGTGTGGGTTCGTAAAAATGGTATTATTTAACCATACCTCAGAGTGTCGTGTTGCTGAAAAACTTCTCGAACCTTGGCGGGATATGTATCTAGCCTTCTCGCAATTGACTTTATTTTTCTGTGATCGAGCCTGTGATCACAAGTACGTAGATTACCTAATTGTTATCATTATTGAAATGTTAAATTGACATATTGAACCAAAAAAAAAATCACTTACTAAGTAATTAGGGCTTGTGAACAACTCCACACATCTCTGCCAATCCTCAACTGAAATCTCTCCCCATACGGACAACTCAGTCCATTTTCCTTAAAGTAATCATTCGCCGTTGCTTTATATACTCGATAGAGATCAGCTGCCAAACAATCGAGATCGCTTAGGATGTCCTTGTACTCCTTATGTGACCAACTACCAGAAATATCAAAGTATATCTGTCAAGAAAAAAATTAATTAAAACGTTATCGAGTGATAGACAATATATATTAATCAATTATGTTAATAATTACTTACTTGAATTGTAGTTAGTACCCGTCCCCGTAGCTTCTCAGGAACATCGGCCCAACTAGAATAGCAAGGAAGGCAGTTCTATCTGACTTTATTCCCAACCAATCGTGTGAACATTCACGCATTGTTCCCGATCGGCTGTAAGGTCTCGTACTTCAAATCAAAATCAATGGGAAGTGGTTTTTTCGCGCTATTCAGCCACTGTTTCTCTAAATTCAAATTTCTCGAGATACCATGCTTCTTCGGTGGCGGCGCTGCAGAATGAAAAAATACCGAGATTAAAAAGAATAATCAACAATGATAAAAATAAAAAAATAAGCTCTTGGCTATAAATAAAAAAATAAAAAGTTACCTGACTCGCATGATCTTGGCATTCTGCGATTTGGCGGTCGAGGAGGATCGCCTGAGTAGTCACCACCATGAGAGCGAGCAACTTCAGTCATTACGTACTAACAACAACAAAAAATAATATATGAGAGATAATAATAAACAAGAGAGACAAAAATAAAAACAATGAACTGACCCATTAAATTTCATTATAGATAACAATGAGAATCATAGTTATCTAATGATTAAAGACCACTCTGACATATGCCCACTTACATCTGAATGTAATAGGCTCAGTGGATCAACCATCCTACTTTTCCTTTTTTCAAAGAAAATTTGACTTGTCAATTTACCTCCAAGGTGAAATATACATATATCTCTATTAATTGAATCAGTCAAATGTCAGATTTAAGTGTGACTTCTTCCATGCCTTATTAATATTCAGAATGTAGACTATTTGTTACTTACCTCACTTACATAGTATCTCATCTAAGTTAACGAATAACTATTATTCTTAATTAAAGAGGATAATCGCTTCATGTTTGGACATGAAGTGGAAGTGTCGTTCTTCATGAGAACTGTAATTAACAATTGTTTAATTATAAACCGAATCAGAAGGCAAAGAAAGGTGATAGCTTCTTAAGTTGTTCAAGAAACATTTGCTTTATTACCTACAAATAGGTATATCACCTTTTCGCAATTATTTTTCTTTTAGCCATTGTATATTGTCGGTATCTTATACTCGATTGGCTAAGTAGATTAATTAACCTCTATCAAATAGAAAACTGAATTAGAAGATTCACCAAACTTCTCACTTCTTCAGTTCGGTTAAGGAAGCCTCGCAATTATAAATGTAGTGTCCTATTATTGGCATGTTCGAGAAGAGTATTCTCGATCATATCGTGTTTTAAGATCATTTCTCAAAGAACGACGCTAATTCAAGGATTTCAGTCTAATGGACTTACAGAGTGTCAATTACACTCCATAAGCTCAAGTAACAACTCAAATTTTAAAACTCATACAACAACAATAATAAATAAAAAATAGAATCACGTATTATCATGCATAAATCAATTTAATAAGGTCTTTTATTAAATCGATTGCTCCCATTGTTTTACTTGAATTAATGACCCTCAACATTAATCTTGTAGAATCCTGTTAGATTCACAGTAGGTTAGGATCCCTTTTATTCCATTAGAACCTTGAGTGACTCAACAAGCTCTAATGAAACATCCAGGTAGATACTCTTATCAATCACATCTCCATGTGACTCCTTGATCATCAAGTAGACAACTCTTTGTCGCACACATCTTATGTATTTACTTGAATGTGCCTCCAAAATCTCATCTCCTTGAGTCACTCAACAAAAGATAGATTTCAGTTAAATTCTACCCATTGTTCATAAATATCTTGTGTTTCATAGTGATAAACACACCTTCCCACTTGCAGTCTTGAGTGACTCAACAAACCACATCGAGGGCGAATTCTGATTTTTTTCACTATAACAATGGAAGGCACTTTGTATTAACCAATTAATACGAATTTAATAAATTGCTTCCTAAAGTAAATCCCTTTTGATTTACTCAATAAAGGATGTAAATTTTGGTTAAGTCCGACCCATTATTCAGAAGTATCTAATGCTTCATAATGAGAAATATATTTACCAGCGAGTAGCCTTGAGTGACTCAACAAGCTGACATCGATAGTAAACTCTGATTTTTCATTACAACAATGGAAAGCACGTGACTTAATATAATTTTAAGTGAGGGGTTTGTCTCATCATTCCTATGTATATTAACTAACATCCACCATGCAATTAATCATACATATAATAATATTGTGGATGATTATGGACGATATCTATCTAGTCTTCTCAAGCCATGAAGAAGACTAGTTGGTCAATTCCTATAGGACATTGCATTCGATTATCGAATGCTAAATGCAATAATCTCCATCTGTTGCTGCAACCTGTATCATATACTAGTTGTCTTCTTGTGGCCAGCTTCAACCTGTATCCTATACTAATTGGCACGCAGGCCTGTATCAAAGGACACGCAAGCCCATATCTACAAACTAGAGCTCGCGGACCCAAATAAATTAAATAATAGGCTCGCAGGCCCAACAACAAAGCAGAATAAATTAACCATACATTCAACCAATCACATGGGCCGAGTCCATAATCATCCACTAAATACACATTCATCATATAAATGTATTATAATATAATATCTAATATTATATAAACAAATTTCAAGTTTCTAGCAATTTAGGTCGTCTAAATTAATTTAGATAAAATGGATTGGAACAATAATTAATTAATCAAATTAATTAGTTAACTTTAGTTAGCGGGTCTTATTTAATTAAAATCATATTTTAATCAAATACCAAATTAGAGTCCAATTCTAATTCCAAAAAAAAAAAAAGGCAAATTAGGATAAAAACTCCTAAAATAAAATAAAATAAAATTAAATTTAGTAATTAATTAATCAAATTAATCAATTACTTTAATTGACGATTTTACTTAATTAAAATCAAATTTTAATTAAATAGCAAATTAGAGTCCAACTCCAATTTCAACATTCAAGGGTTAATTGAATTAAGGATCAAATCCTAAATAAGATTTAATTAATAATCAATTAATCGAATTAACTAATTATTAAATCGAATCTAATTAAAATCAAATTTTATTTAAATATCAAATTAGAGTCCAAACTCTAATTCTTCAATTAGGGCAAATTGAATTAATATTTTAATTTAGGATAAAACTCCTAAATAAAATAAAATTCAATTTAGGTCAAAATTATATATTCGTTAAAATCCAATTTTAACAATAATTTAAAAGTCGTGAATTTTAAAATAAAATTTTGAATTGGGTCAAAATTAATAATCAGGTCAAAATTTTAAATTGTGTCAAACAAATTTAAAAATCTAATTTAAAACAAATTTTAAAATTACATTTGAAATCCATTGGAGAATTTACATTCTGACCTTATTTTAAAATTATCAACAGGCCCTCCAATTTCATAAATTGCACGACAGGCCCCTCATTTTAAAATTGTATTTTGACCCCCAATTTTCATAATTACAGACAGGGGCTCGCAATTTCACAAATTGCAAATGAGCCCCCCTCAAGTCAGGCAAACCCTAATTCAAAATTGCAAATAGGCCCCTTCAATTTCGTATATTTCAGAACGGACCCCGCCCCAAAAAATCTGAAAACCCATATCTCACCCTTTCCGGTTGACTCAGGGGCAAACGTGTGAGGCGTCACCACTGTCAAACAGTGCGACCCATCATAGCCTTCTGCAGCGCAGTCGCTCGCGGTCTGAGGTCACCGCTGTCGAACAGAAGACCAGCAGCGCCGCTGCGGCGCTGGAGCTAGCCTCTGCATCGCGTTTGCGATGCTGCAGCTACCACCGCATCGCGTACTCGATGCAGCTGTGAGCAGCGGCGCGCGACTCTACCTTTGAGCAGCGTCGCACCCTGCTGCGATTTTGCAACCAGTGCTGCATCTGCAGCGCGGTGCAGTGGCGACCATCGCCACTAGGTTACGCAGCGCTACTCGGCGATGCTGCTGATACTCCCACGCCGCCGCGCTGCTGCCTGTGCTCTGACGGCCATACAACACCGCCATCGCCGGAGGCGGTGGCTGCCGCCAGATAGCTTATTGTTCCGACCCCAAATTTTTTTTTTTTTTTTTTCGACCAAAAATTAATTTTCTTTTCTAAACCAGATTTTGAACAAGAAAAATAATTTTCTCAAAAGTCAGAAACAAGAAAAATAAATTATTCAATCATATTGAATTCATCAAAGAATTTAACAAATTCTAATAAGTAACAAGGTAAGTTCTGATACCATGTAAGGCTTCGATACATATATACATAACGAAAATTAAACAAATACGAAATCATAGTTCGGATCAACCTTGTACTTAGATATAATTTGTGATTAAAATGATACATTTGATGAACGTTGTGAATCTGAAATCTGAAACAGGAGGTACAAACTTGTCACCACCAGCTGTCCAATTGTTCAGGCTCTAACAGAAATTCACACAGCGAGTTGAATCTGGAACTCCATCACTCTCCAACTATTAGAATTGATTCGAGAGAATTGATTTTTCTCTTTGTGCTAGCAAGAGAAAAATCATGCGCTAGAATATTACAGAAAAGCGACTTTCATTATTTCTCTACAATAGTGCACATATTAATATGTACACATAAAATCCTAACCCTAGTGACAATAGGACCATTAATGGGCTTAGATTAATTCATCAAATTGTAAACTCCGGTCCAACAATTGGACTTGTACATTAATTCTAACAAGACTGACATATGCAACAGGCCAAGATAATCTTATTAGGCTGATTCAAGCAAACTGCAAATTACATATAAGAAGTGTTACATTGTTCACAAACTTACATTATCCGGATGAAGGGATGGACTGGGGTAGGTAGGGGTAGTTGTTGCTTTAGTAGCATTCTTTGGACACGAGTAAATGAAAGATTACCAATATGGATTAATTACTTAAGTTTACACAACAATGTCTAAGATTGAATCTACAACTGAACTATTCTGAAGTAAACAGTGTGGCATTCATTTCCTCAGTCAATTGTCTAATTGCTTATCCTTGTGGAAAATGATTCCTGCAACATATGCTCCTTTTTCCTGCTTGCTTCGGGAAACTGAACTTTGCCATGTTTGAGTTTGGAGAAATTCAGACAAAAGCTTCAACTTCTACAAGCTGAAATGTTCTGTCATGTGGAAAGTTTCTATTAACATAGGAATATGCACAAGTCTTGTAATTTCAAAATCTAAAGTAGATTGTAAATAAAATCTGTCATCGGATTTGGATTGCAGCTTATATAACATTAAATGGAGATATTTGGTTCCTTAACACCCAGACTTTGAACTTCCACCTAGTGTAAAAATAAATAAAGTGAAATATTAATTCTTTCCATGATATCTTAGGTTACCTCAATATTTAAGCAGCTGGCTTTTAATCTTCTCCAGTGATGCGACGACATCTTTCATGCTTGGCCTGTTTTCAGGGGATTCTGCCGAGCAATTTATCGCCATGTTCATGATGGACGATATACACTTTAGCTTTTCGCTCAAGTGTTTTTCCTCTGCACTTAGTAAGTTGGCATCTACAACCTGATCTATGGCATGCGGAACTGAGTTAATAACCCAACTCCTCAGGCTTGAACCTTCTGAAAACATTTCGTCGGTTGGCCACCTGCTTGTAAAAGTTTCCATCAACATAATGCCATAGCTATAAACATCACACCTCGTTGTGACAATTCCTTCCGCTCCGTATTCTGCAAAATATTAAGTCATGTAATAATTTTATTGACTTGAAAAAGAATTATTGAACTACTTTTTAGGAGAATATAATATTTGAAGCATATATAATGAAAGCCATAAGACTCACCTGGTGCCATATAACCAAATGTAGCTAGTGTTGTGGTATGCCTAATAGTTTCTTCGTCTCCCAACAGTTTCGCAATGCCAAAATCAGTCACATGTCCAACCAGATCTTGATCTAGCAAGACATTGCTAGGCTTCAAATCACAGTGAACCACCGGAGTTGAGTAACCGTCGTGGAGATACTCAATTGCACATGCTACATCTGTCATAATGTTCAATCTCTGAATAATATCCAAGGAATGACCATCAGAATGCAACCACTCTTCTAGGCTCCCATTAGGCATGTACTCAAGGATTATGGCCTTAAAATCAAGGTTGGAACAGCTGCTGATAACTTTGGTGAGATTCCGGTGACGAAGGTTTCTTAACACTTCACACTCTATTTCGAAACTCTTGAATGCACCTTCTGATTGCAAATGAAATACTTTTACGGCAACAGTCGCCCCATCAGCAAATAAGCCTTTGAAAACTGATCCAAAACTTCCTCTCCCAAGCAAGTTTCTATCGTTAAACCCATCGGTTGCTTGTTGAAGTTGATAGATTGAAATTCTTTGAAGCGTTATATGAGGTAACGAATCTGCTTGAGCTTGAACCTGTCTTCTTCGGTATCTTAACCACAGAAGTATGATAACAAAGGTGACTGCTGCCAATGCAGTTGTTATTGGGATAAGTACAGCCAACATCACTTTCTTATTCAATCTATGCACAGAACCACCCGGACAAGGTGGGACATGGAATTGAGGTTTACCACAAATGGCTTCATTTGACACAAAAGAAAGGTAAGTGAAATTCTCAAAGGGTCCTCCACTTGGAATTTCTCCACTTAATTTGTTGAAAGATACGTTGAAATACATTAGATGTTGAAGGGCCTCGAGCGACCTTGGGATCATGCCAGTGAGACTGTTGTTGGAAAGATCCAGCCTTTCTAAACTAATCAATTTCCCCATGGTGTCGGGAATACTTCCTTCAAATTTATTATCAGCCAAGAACAGCTCAACCAAGTTTGGCATCGAAGTTATTGTACTTGGGATATGGCCTGAGAACTGATTCTGTGATAGATCTAATTGAATTGCAGCCTGTAAGCTTGCAACTTCAGGTGGTAGGGATCCATTCAAGAGATTTGAGGTCAGATTGAAATACAGGATGTCTTTAAGATTCCATAAGCTTGCAGGTATGCTAGATGCTAATTTGTTGGAATTAAGAAACAGATGTCTTAGAGAAGTAGCATTGCCTAAGCATTCAGGCAATGCTCCAACAAATTGATTATAGGACAAAGACAAGAAAGCCAAGTTTTTCAAATGACAGAGACTCGTTGGAATTAATCCTCCTATGCTGTTGAACGGACAATAAAACCCTTGCAGCTGCTGCAAACCATTGAATTCATATGGAATAAATCCAGTCAAATTATTGTGATTTAAACTTAAACGTATCAAGTTGCTCAAGTTACTTATCTGTTTTGGTATGCTACCCTTAAGTTCACACAAACTTGCGTCAAAGAAATGAAGATTAGAGATGTTCCCAATGGAAGCAGGTAGGATGCCATTAAGAGGATTACCACCAACTGAAATTTCGCTTAGATATCTACATCCGGTCAAGGAAGTGATGAAGCTCAGCTCTTGATCAGCTTCCAAATTGTTCTGATTGAGGGTGAGAGATTGGAGGAATCTTAGGTTACCAAGACTATCAGGAATTAGACCGTTAAACTGATTAGCAGAAAGGTCTAGAAACATTAGCTTCGAAGAATTTGAGAGAGAGTCGGGGATAACTCCTGTTAGGTTATTTTGGTCAAGATAGAGTAATTCAAGATTAGGCATGTTATTTCCTATACTTGATGGAAGTGAGCCCGAAAAGTGATTTTGGGTGAGACTTAAGCTTCTTAATCTCGAGATGTTGAAGAGGCTGTCCGGAATAGAGCCCCTCAAGCTATTATTAGCTAAATTTAGTTCTTCCAATCCATGAAGATATCCAAGCTCCTGGGGTATAAATCCTGCGGCATTATTTTGTGCATTAGTTACTACAAATGGTTAATAACAACCTTAATACAACCCAATATAGAATTCTTTTGTATCCCTGAACATGCTTATTTCAGTTGGAAATGATAATGACTGCTTAAATAATGAAAATATATATATTATATTGCAAAAACCCGTTTCAGAAATATCAATCAAATACTCCATTTTCTGTAGTGGTGCAGAAGTTTTAACCATACCTTCCAAAATGTTGGAGCCTAGATATAACACCTCAAGCATAGTCAGGTTCCCTATTTCTCTTGGAATGAGTCCTGTTAATTTGTTTCTTTCCAGGGTCAAAATCTGAAGTCCTGTGCATTCTGATATATCCAATGGAATTGGGCCAGTTAGGCTGTTATGTCCAAGTAACAGAAATTCGAGTTTTGATAAATTACGGCACATTCCTTCTGGAATATTGCCGGACAAGAAGTTTTCCTCAAGACCCATAAATTCTAGTGAAGAGATCTGAGATATTGATCTTGGTAAAAAACCAGAAAGTTGGTTCCCTGTCATGCTCAAAACTTTTAGGCTAACAAGATTACCAATATTTAACGGAATCTGTTCTTGTAGAAGATTGAATTCCATACTCAGGATCTCAAGCCTCGACAGGTTACAGAGTGAAGATGGAATGGCTCCTTCAAAAGAGTTGTTAGCAATAATGAACTGTTCAAGAATTGGTAATAGACCAAGAGTTGATGGTATCCTCCCAGAAAAGTTGTTGAGACGAAAATCCATGAATTTTAACCGGTGCAAGTGAGCCAACTCCCCTGGAAGTTCGCCATGAAAAAGGTTGTCACTAAGATTAAGGTAAACCAGAAAGGATAGGTTTCCCAACTGCGGAGGGATGCTGCCTGTTAGTCCCATGTTTGCAAGATTCAACCCTGCGACTCTGTGGTGGCGCGAATTGCAGGTGACTCCAATCCAGCTGCATACCGAGGCATTGATGGACCAGTTGTTCACTGTTAATTGTTTGGGATCAATAGTGATAGTCTCCTTTAAAGAAAGAAGAGCAGATTGATCAGCATTTATCCCTGCAACTGGTTTGGTTAAGAAAACCAAGATATATGGCATCAGTTGTACAATTGCAAAAGAAAGCAGAAAGCAGATTCTTCCCATGGTGATATATTCTTTAGGATTTTGTAGCATGTACTCTTTTGTGAACAAGGCTTAGTTTGATCATGTTATGTACTCCTTTTATATTCAATTTGGTTGCGTTTCTTGGTACCACTCACAAGCATTTCTGGGTTTGCCCTGGCATTGCTGGTTGTACTTCAATGCATCATTTTCAGGGGGAAGAAAAATTCCACAAAAATGCAATATTAAAACTTATATCTGTGAATGTGTACCCTTCTGGGTTTTGCCTGGCTTGACCGAGAGTCATCACTGGATGGTCAAGACGACTCACTTTCTCTGATTTAGAAATAAATTTTAATTTAAACGAAAAAAAATATGAATTCAGTTATCAAGTTGACACCATTGCTGGAGTTAAAATTAATCACGAGGAATTTGTTTTTAAAATGAAACTAAGTAGGATTAATTAGGTCACACACTACTCCATTCACCATACAATTGAAAAATACGGTTCTTATATCATCTCAAATAGAAATGTATCCAAAATCCCTAAAAATTAGCTCGTAATTCTCGCACTAATCTGTACCCAAAATAATCGCAGGTGACTCCAATCCAGCTACATACCAAGGCTTAGTTTGATGTTATGTACTCCGTATATTCACTTTGGTTGCGTATCTTGGTAGGCTCGTCGATTGTGATGTACCACTCACGTGCATTTCGGGGTTTTATCTGGCATTGATTGGTTGTACGTCAACGCATCATTTTCAGGCAAAAGCAAAAGTTCCACAAAGAACGTATCTATGAATGCGAGGCCTTCTGGGTTTGGCCTGGCACTGCTGGATTTATTGCATTTTCGGGACAAATATTTCCACAATAATGGTGGATGGAGTAGTCAAGAGTCAACACGACTCGCTTTCTCTGATGTAGAAATAAATTTGGAATATGTTTGATACTAATTAAAAATAGTTTTTTTTAAATGAAATAGCGATTTTATGAGAATGAATTACTGGAATTTGATTGAAAAGTCAAATATTTTAAGCTTGACTTTTAATGAATTGTTAAGATTGAGTACCGCAGAAAAATGAAATAATTTTTATGTAAACCAAACAAAGGCTTAATTTAAGCCCATGTTTGGTGTAATTAAAATAAAATTTTTAATAGATTTTGATAAAAGTTTATGAGATGTGTAGTTGAAAAGTTGTGAATCTCATGAAATTTATGGTTGAGATTGATTGTTCACTTTGACTTAAATTAAAATCTAAATTTTAATTGGTACCAAACATGAGCTAAACGAAAAAGTATGAATTCAAATTATCAATTTGTCACCATTGCTCGAACCATGGCTGGCCCTTGGGTAAGGCGACTAAGGCTGGCTACCTTAGGCCTCAAGTTTTCGAGGGCCTCCATCTGAATATGCAAAAATGGAAGATATGAAAATATGGAAGATAAAATGTATATATTGGGGGGCCTCCAGCTGAATATGCAAAAATGGAAGATATGAAAATATGGAAGATAAAAAGTATATATTTGTGTAAAAATAAGGCAAGCTGGTTGAGCTATATTTATATAGTCTATGCATAGAAATGAGAAATCTTACATGAGTCAAGCTATATTTCGATGGAGTTTTTCCATTATTAAGTTGCATTTGATAGCGATGATGAAATTTGATTGGAAAGAAAATGAATATCAGGGAATTGAATTCTAGAGAATTGAAAGTTTAATGTGTTTGATTAGTTTAATTTTTTATGTGAAAAAGGTGGGAAATTTTTCAACTTTTGTTATTTGATTGGCATTATTTTTCATGGAAAATAAAGTAAAATTTAGTTATTTTAATAAAAAATATTTTTTTTTAATTTTTTCATACATTTGTACTTGATAATAATAATGTTAATTTTTGAAAAAAATAAATTAATTAACAACAACAAAAAGGATCAAACGTGACGAAAATGGTAAAAGATTTTCCATGAAAAAAATAAAACTTCCTTCCCCCGGAAAACGAATTCCTCCAAATCAAATAAAATACCGAATTTCAAGATAAGTTGGAAAAAGAATTTTATAGAAAACTTAGACAACCAAACAGTGTAAAAGTTGGAAAATCACCTAAAAAATGCATTTTCCATGAAGAACTTAGCAAATCAAACGCAGCATAGAGAATTTTAGAACTCTGTATTTTTCTCTGCTTTTCTGCGGTAAAGGAACACGTGAAGAAGAAAACCCCAAAAGTGTCTCTCTCTCTCTCTCTCCTCCTTTTGATTTATATATGTAAAAGCATATTTACACAATAAGTTCATCATCAAATAATTACATATTGGGTCGATCTTTATTACTTATGGTTAATTTCACTCATATCTTTATACAATTATCGAAGTGATCCCTTGAGTTTGTCTTGAGTAGTCTCGATCCTAATTTGGCGTGGAATCTTACCAATAAGTTTGTTAATATTTGACTGGACGACTTTTAACCTTAACTCGAATCATAGGGTTTAACAAGTATCATTTTATGATTTCTATAATTTATGTGAGAAATTATTTACATTTTACTTATAAGTAATTTCTGTGGACTATGATTTCTATCATACTTTTATGGACTGTGCTGTGGTCTGTGTATTATAATTTATAATTTATACTATTATATCTAGAGTGGAAAAATAAATTAATGTCTAGAATTTTTTAACTTTGATGTAAGGAGTTATAGTCTATTTATCAATTCACATTTTCTTTTATTACGATGTAGAATTTGTAATTTCATTTTTTGAATTATATATATAGCTCGAACTAAAGTATCACGAGGAATTTGTTTTAAAAATGAAACCAAATAGAATTAATTAGGATCATACACCTGTTCATAGATTAGATTCATATACTTGTTGACACAAACATGTATCCTGGACAAGATTGAACATTGTTACTAGAATATTTCTCCCTGAGCACAATACAATCTACTTTACCGACAGAGATTCTTGGCAAAGAAAAGTAGAAACCTGGTTCACAAAAATAAATAAATAAAATGTATTGCAGATTTGCAGCAAAGCCATCACCACAGGTGAACTGATAGAAACATAATACAACTTCTGAAAACTAGAACATGCTAAAAATGTGAAAATTGGGAAATGAAAAATGATACTTCATTTACAACTTCAACATATCCTCAAACATTTTTAGCCTCTATTTGGTTCAGATTAAAATTTGATTTCAATTTCAAGTCAAAATCAACAATTAATTTTAATTGCACGTTTTATGGAATTCATAGCTTTTCAACTGCACATTTCATCAATTTTATCAGAATCTACTAAAAATCTGATTTTAATATATGCTAAACAGTTGCTTAAAATTGATTAAGCTTTTTTCTTTAAAAACACATTAGCACAGGAACATTGATATCATCATCCTCTAGTACCATAATTTACGCAGTACATGAAAGCATTTTGTTATGAGATTTTGTTTGTGATTGGGTTGTACAAAACTCAACAGACATGTTCGACTATAAGTAATTTTTATAGATTTAAATTAAAAATATGTAAATTACTTATTTTGACACACACTCTTCTTCTATTAATATTTAGGGTGCGTTTGAAAAGCCTTCTTTTTCATGGAAAATCACATTTTTCACCAAATTTTCCACCTTTTGCATGTTTGATTGCCAACATTTTTCATGGAAACAATTTCTTGGTTGAAAACTCAAGCGACTAAGGCTGCGTTTAATAGCGGGGTGGAATTTGGGTGAAAAGAAAATGAATTTCAGGAAATTGAATTCATGATAATTGGAAATATAATGTGTTTGATTGGTTTAATTTTCTAGGTGGAAAAAGTAGGAAATTTTTCAATTTTTTTTGTTTGATTGACATTATTTTCCATGAAAAATAAAAATAAAATTTATCTATTTTAATAAAAAAAAATATTTTATTTTTATTTTTCACACATTTGTACTTGATAATAATAATAATGTAAATTTTTAGAAAAAAATAAATCATTTAACAACAACAACAACAAAAAAGATTAAACGTAACGAAAATGGCATAAGGCTGTGTTTGATTGACAATCATTTGCTTGGAAAATGTCATTTCAAAGAAAATATTTTTCAGGTACAAGTATTTAAAGCACATATCATACCATTTTCCAAACAAATATATCAAGCATAAATTTTCCATGGAAAATAACCCCCCCCCCCCCAAACAAAAAAAAAAAAAATTGAATTTATTCAAAACAAGGAAAATACCAAATTTCAAGGCAAGTGGGAAAATTATTTCCATTGAAAATTTAGGCAACCAAACAGCTCAAAATTAGAAAATTACATAGAAAATCATATTTTCCAAGAAAATAATGCGTATCAAATGCACCTTAAATTCCTCCAAAATGAGCATTTGATTTTCTTTTTTTTTTTTTTTTTGGGGGGGGGTTATTTTCTAGGAAAAAGATTGTACAATTTTCGTTACGTTTGATCATTTTTGTTGTTATTAATTAATTTATTTTTTTCCCAAAATTAACATTTTTATTATCAAGTACAAATGTGTGAAAAAATTAAATTTTTTTTATTAAAATAGCTAAATTTTAATTTATTTTCTATGGAAAATAATAAAATCAAACAACAAAAGTTGAAAATTTTCTCACTTAAAAATTAAACCAATCAAACACATTAAATTTCAAATTCCCAAGAATTTAATTCTTGAAATTCATTTTTTTAAAACCCAAATCCACCCTCGCTCTCAATGACACCCAATTCTGCCTTATTAATTCATGAAATACATCTCTCGATTGGTTTTGATCTAGTGCCAGCCAAGGGCACAATGATGTGTGCCAACCAAGGTACAAGCACTAGATCAATTTTGATCTCTTGATTGCTTTTTATGGTGCTTCATTCGGTTAAAGGTCATTTCAGAAGTGGTCGTTGATCTCAAAAGTTTATAGAAACCTTCTGCTCCTTGAGTCACTGGCGAAGGCATGCAATTGGTGAAGGGAAGAAAAAGAATGGTGAAAAGATGAGTCATGGTACGCAACTAACTTAATATCCGCATTATGAAAGACTTAAGTTGAATTCTAATATCAATTGTGATTGATGCAGTAGGCACAGACCATTTGATCAATTATCATGACAAATCATTTTGTATATTAACAAAACTGAACAGATACATTCTCTAACATTGAATAGAAGTAGATTTTTGTTCTGTGACATACAAATTGTAGTGGTACTGGTTTCTTTTCTTTTTCCATACAATATATTTCTACTTGTACACATGATTAATAAAATTCGAACACGAACCCAAAAAGGACCTAAGGATTATTCCTTTTTTTGTCGTGCGAAATCTGATAGCATCAGATCCACCGTCTGCGGCGGCTTCCTGAGCTGTGGGCGCCCTGAAACCATCGTTCCCAGCTAACCTCGGCCGGACCTCTTGTGCTGCAGAAATTTAACCCCCATAATCACATTTTACTCTATATTTTCATCCTACACAAAAGTGTCTACTACGTGAAACTGAAAAATAAATAAATAAAAAAGGAGGTTGAAGTATTCTTACATCGGAAGCAGGGCGTCTGGAACAGACTCTACGCTCGAAATCAGCCTGTTAGTATGCATAACAAAGAGCGTAATCATCAGTAATGCTTGTCATTTTCTCGACTTTACACTCTATCAACTCAAATCAAATAATAGAAACAAACTAATTCGAATGTAATGTGTTTTCGAAGATTTAATCAAACGACTTGTTCCCTAGCAAATTAGCATATCGTGTTACCATCCCTTCTTATCTTGTTCTACTAGAATTGCTTCATTCTTGCGAGAAGGTTTCAGTTCAGATCAAGCAGCCACATAACTTTTTATGCTATAAAAACTAGAATTAATCATGGATTTAATGTTAGCTATAAACTAGAATTAATCATGGATTTAATGTTAGCTATCACCAATTTGTTGCAATTTCCATGAATATTGTGTTAATTATTGATTATTTTTCATATGAAATGAAGTATAATAAATCAAAACGTATTTTTCAAGCAAGTTTACTGCGAAAACCTATAAATCCCAAATCAGTAATACACCATATTAAACTAAGTCGTTTGCAAAAATATTATGCTATACATACTCTTCGCATACAGTAGAGGATCTACCAAGAGTTTCCAGTTGATCCAGCTCCTCCTGAACAAATTCATGTCAAATTAGTGGAGCGTGTGTGAAAGAGAGAACATGACAATAAAATTATGAAATTTGAGAAGATGACCTGAATGGATAGGATTTGCTGATTGAGAAAAGTAATTGCAGCCGACATTCTGTGTTTCCCCATAAGACCTGGAGTTGAATTTCCTGAAATCGGAGAGGACCTGGTTTCGTGTACATTATTATTCGATACTGTTCCTTCCACTGATAGTGCCAAAGATGAAGACGAGGAGGAGGAAGGGACATGTTGGTGCGGAGGCTCAGTCGCTTTGGGCGGCGCTGACTCCATGAACCACCCACAAGTAGATGCAGAGGAAGTCTGGAGAGAAGAAGAAAGGTAAGGAGGAGAAATTTTATTGAAGGGATAAATTTTTATTTAGAAGAAGGCCGCATGTGATATGTTGTTTACTTTATGAACATTGAGCATACTTTCCAGGTTAAATTTCACTCTGGGTCCTCAACCTTTCTATTTTATGTCAATTTCATCCACGTTTTATTTAATCTTGTTACAGTGAAAAAACTGAAAATGTAAAAACTGTTAAAAATCTCTATAAAATTAGATGATTGAACAAATGTCGACTTTTTAGAAAGAACAAATAAAAGCTTCTCAACATTTTAGCCATTAATTTGATCCATGATAGTTTCATCTTTTGCGGATCAATGTTCGATTTGATATTAAAAGTATTGACATATACATGTATAGTCTTGATTTCTATTTGTGTATGCATAAGTGTTATTGTACTAAGATATATGAATATATCCCATTCGACACATTCTTAAACTATGAACTTAACGAGTTAAGTATATCTCACATAATTCATAGAAGTATTGTCTCAAAGTTTAGTAAACACAAGCCAATTTTAAGGGTGAATTCTATTAAACTTGATTGTTAGAATTGGAACCAGGGTAAAACAATAAATAAAAACAAAAATAAAACATAATAATATTCTTGAGGACCCTTGTTGCGGATAGGGTGACGTAGGAAGGACTACTTCCTTGGGATCTTTGAAGTCTTCGGCTTGTTTATTGCCCCGGTTGGTCAGACATACTTCTTACAAAATTTCGAGGAATTTTAGAGTCTTACGAGAATATGAGGAGAATTTAAAAATTCTACATATTATCAAACAGGCTCTTAGAATATTTGTAAGGCTGCGTTTGATTCGCCATATTTTTCATGATTTTCCAATTTTGCTCTGGTTGGTTGCCTAAGTTTTTCATTGAATTCATTTTTTCACTTGCCTCGAAATTCGGTATTTTCCTTGTTTTGGATGAATTCGTTTTCCAAGGGGGGAGGAGGTTTTATTTTTCATGGAAAATCTTATATCATTTTTGTTACGTTTGATCATTTTTGTTGTTGTTAATTGATTTATTTTTTACTAAGTACAAACTTGTTAAAAAATGAAATATATATATATATATATATATATATATAGTTAAATTTTACTTTATTTTCCATGTAAAATAATGTCAATCAAACAACAAAAGTTGAAAAATTCTCTACCTTTTCTACCTAGAAAATTAAACAATCAAATACATTAAACTTTCAATTCTCAGAAATTTAATTCCCTAGAATTCAATTCCCTGGAATTCATTTTCTTTCCACCCAAATTCCACCATCGCTATCAAACGCAGCCTAATAGTTTATGAATTATGAGAAAAAACCTTTGTCATGTAAGAAAAAATAAATAATAATTTAAAATTTTAATCTTCAATAGATAGTTTTCATGTTTATATGATGATGATGTAGGGGGAATATTATCTTGTGCAATATTCAGGTATAGAAAACGTATTAGACAAAGTGATTAGACAAATGTTAATTTTTTATTTATTTAATATAAGAAAATAATGTTAATTCGAAGATACGTGTATACATAAAAAATTGTAGACAAAGTCCATTGGAAATAAACTTTAAGTTCTATTATTTATTTTATCAACATGAATGAGATATTTATCTATTTAACTGTTACATAGATTAAAATATGTATAAGGCACCTATAATGAGCAGCCGTCATTTATTTAAAATTTCGAGGTAAGATTTTTGATTAAAAATTAAAGAGAGAAAATGTGTATTATTAAAATGTGGTTTGAGAAATTATGCAATTAAATTTTTTTATTTAAACAAGACTAAACCATTATATATATATATTAAAAGAACTTTCACCAGTTAAAAAAGATTTTTACGAAAGTTAATGAATATATTAAAAGAACTTTCACCAGTTAAAAGAGATTTTTACGAAAGTTAATTCAGTATGACTTCTTCCAAACGGAAAGCACTTTCATAATATGAAATGCTTTTAAATATTAGTTTTCAAACAAAAATTAAGATATTTTTTGAGGAAATTATATACAAACATGGTTTAACTACTCAATTCAAGAATCAAGTATACAACTTATTAATTCAAAAATCAGGTCAAAATTCTATTTTTTATTATTATATCCCAATATATTATAAGAGTAGGTTTACATTCACTATTCATAAGCCATTTAACTTGTTTGGAGCCAGCAATGTGTCTTAAGCCGGCTAGATCACATAAGCCAAGCCATATTAGGTTGAGTCATTTGAAGTTCTCTGTCATTCACTTTTTCTTTTTCCTTTTTAATTTGGGCCACAGTACAATAGACCCAAAAAATTACTCAAAGTCCATACTCTTTTCTTATCATGAACGGTAGTTTTGATTTTCTCATTTCTTCCTCATTTCTTTCCTTTCAAAGACTTTTCACTTCGTAACCTACTGGCTATTCCGATACTGGTGAAGTCGATCTCCACCGATCTGTGTTCTTCCTTTGTCGTCGTCGTCTCTTCCACCACTTGCACGCGATCTGTGAGGTGAGCGTTCTTCTTTTTTTCTACACATTCTTCGTCTTTGGGGTACTTTGTCGAGAAAGCCTTATAGCAAAAATAATTTTATAGATTCTAGAAACTGCTCTAACATTCTTTTTTCCATTTTATTTGGTTTGTTATAAATAGTTAATAATTTTCTCACATTTCGAGCATTGGAAGCCCTAACTCAATCGCCGCATCGCTGCTTAAATTGTGAAAGCTCTGGAACCAAATTCTCTCTGTAGGTAATCTCCCCACCAAGGTTGTGCGGTACGTTAAAATCTTGGTTTGATTTCATTTTTCTATACAATGAATTGTAATATTTTTCTCCCTACACACAAGATAGTTGAAAACAGCAATAAGTCTACTCTCACCAAGTTTTCATTGTTAATGACATTGTTCAAATAAAATAATTCTAATAACAATTATATTTTTTTTCCATATTTTTTGGCGTGGGTCTTTATTTTGTGCCCACTATATCTTCGGAACTTATGGTATGGATTTCTTAATTTTTTTTTCATTATTTTAATCATTGGATTTTACTCTGCAGTGTTTTACATCAAGATGAGTATTTCAACGTGTTTTTTTGTGTTTTTCTGCGCTTGATTCACTTGATGGTAAGATGCATTGCTCGGAAGAAGACACCTTTTCAAAAGCATAGAGAAGAGGAAGAGGCTAAGAAAGATGTATTCCCTTGTCATATGGTATTCCTTTTTCTTTATTTGGGAGAAAGAAATATGACATCTAATTATACTCTTAGCTATGTTTACATTGAATTTTATATTTTCTTTGGCTTTAGAGGGCAAAGGATGAAGCAAGTAGATTATATCAAGAGTTTGTCGAATCATTTTAATTGGAAGATATACCAGGGTCCAAGGCCTTTAACAGAGGTGGAACAATCAAGCCCAACGAGAAGATGAAGGTCTGTTGCCACTTAACAAAAATTATTTCATTTAATTCCTTAAACCTTCTATTGGAACAATTTAATATTAATTTTTGCTTGTTAATGCAATATGGATAAATAAATAATTTCTTCTTTCTTACATGTTCGCATTAATAAACAAAATGGACATTTCTTACTTGTTGATTTGCTATTTTCTGTTCGATAAGTTCTCTTAGTTTTTTGGTTTAATATTGCTAATATGTATTTACTTGTTGTAGACTTGGATTTTTTCAAGATTTTGCTTTTTTGAGATATAGATATCTGATTCCAAATTTTCAACTTATAATTATTCTTTATTAAGATGTTTTTGTGTCATAGGTCAAACATTTCTTCACGTTTGTTTTTATTTTTATTATTTTTGTCTTAAAGTAGGTTGAATTCTTGTTGATTTTATTTGATTTTTAGTTCTCTAAGTCTCTGGTAGTTATCAATGTTACTCTCATATCATTATATTCATTTTTTCTTTTATTTTTGTGTTATATCAGTGTTACTCTTATGTCATTATATTCACTTAAACAAATGTACTCATGTTCCAACATATAATATGATTAAACTCCACACAGTTGAAAAAGGAAAGCAATTGATTTTGCAAAGCAAAGCAAAAAATGAAATAAGTCAAGAAAGACCGTACCAATAGCTGAATGTTAAAAATACTACAAAGCATCTTTGAGGGTAGACTAAACATTGTTATCCTCTGAGTCAGTTCCTCATTCGTCGATGTCTCCAACAAAGCAAACCAAAAACTAAAAAATAAAATAAAGGAACGAGATGAAATTACACAATTAGAGCATTTCCAAGAGACAAAATACTTCTCCATGATTAAAGATGTTCTAATTCAGGAGAAAGTACAATTATTGTTTTTCTATTTGGTTGGACATGTTATTTTTTTGTCTTTGTGTTGTTCTTTTTTGTGCAAGTCTATAGTAAAAAATTTTAAATTTCTTGAATCATTTGAATATACTATTATTCAGATACAGAATTTTGATGGTGCACATGCTTTCGGATCGCTTTACTGTGAGCCCCGGACATTGTATGGTCAACTTGACGTCCTAATTCAAGAGAATGTCCAATTACTATTTCTCTATTTTCGTAGGCCTTGTTATTTTCCAATTTTTTTGTTTTATTTTCTGTAAAATTCTATAGTAAAAATTTTAATGTGTTACAATCATTTGAATATAGCATTGTTCAGACTTCAGACAATGAGAAATTTTGATTATGCATATGGTTTCAGAATGCTTTGCTATACGCCCGAGACATTGTATGGTTCACCCGACGTTCTAATTCAAGAGAAGGTACAATTAATGTTTTTTCTATTTCGTGGGCCGTGTTCTTTTCCAATCTTTGAGTTGTCATTGTTTTGTAAACTTCTAAACATTTTAATGTATCTTAAAATCATTTCGCTACAACATTATTCAGACAATGTGAACACATATTCAGACAATGTGAACACATGTACACGCTATTACATACTAAATGAAAATACGTCACGTGCATTGCACGTGCATCAAACTAGTAATATATTAAAAGCGTTAATTGAAGAAAACAAAAAAGTTCGAGTGGAAGCCAATTTTAGTCTAGAAGACTACTTCTTTCTGTACCCTACGCAATCTTCTCATCTCTCTCTAGCATTACGTCTCAATCGGCAGGCGCAGAATTGTATTGGTGCGTAGAGTCCCTATCTTCTCCGGTCGAAAATTGCTCCTCATCAGCCTTCCAGCCACCGAGCGTCGTTGTTGTAGCGGAAATGTTCCTCGCTCTTCTGTGTTGCAGGTGGTAACGTCGCTGCGCCTGAGCACGCAGCACCATGCGTCGCTAATGTTTAGCTTGTGTTTTGGGACAATTTTTGGCATCGTAGTCGACCTGTGTTGTTGTGTGTACAGTAATTGTGCGGTGGTGATGGTGGTTTTGTGATCGTAGATCTATAGGAGGCTACGGCTTGTGGTTGAGGATATGATGGTGGTGGTGGTGGTGGTGTGTGGGTTGTGGTTAGGATGGTGGTGGCTACAGCGACGATAAGGTAGGTGGTAGTGGTGTTGGTGACGGGAGGAGGTAACATTGTGGCAGCGACATCCAGTGGGGTAGGATATAATTGATCGTGTCCTAAAAATCTTGACATTGATCATGGGATTTAGGTTAGGTTGGGGTAGGGTGGGGTGGGTGGGGTGTTAACTTGTTTATAATCAATTATTGGTGATTGTGATTGATTAATAGATAAGTAGTGGCCAATTAACTTAAATTTTGCGATTGAGATAAAGTTGTGACTTGCAGAATTCGAGATTTATAATCTATAAATAAGTTATGACTTAAGAAATTTGTAATTTGTGATCGAAAAATAAGTTGTAAATGTAAATTGTAAAAATTGTGACTCATAAAATAGAGGTTTGTGATCAAGAAATAATTGTGACCTATAAAATTCGAGATTTATAATCGATAAATAAATTGTTACTTACGAGGTTCGTAAATTGTGACTGACAAATAAGTTGTAACCTAAATTTTCAGAATTTGTAACTTAGAAAGATGCAGTGACTTATAAAAATCTTGACTTGGAGAGTTGTGACCGATTAATATGATAATTTGTGATCGAAAAATAAGTTGTGACCTATAATGTAAAACCGCTTTTCATTTTATGGGCAATTCTGAAATCCTACGTGATATTTATGTTAATGTTATAAATTTTTAATTTTTAATTTTTAATGTCTATGATTTGAATTATTTTACAGTGGAAGGATTTCGACGCCGTCTCGATCAATGTGCCAATTAGAAAACTTATAAATTGGTTACGTGAAATTTTATGTGATTAATTGTTTTATTACCTAAGCATGCTATAATTTTTAATTGATTAAGTTATAAGTGACCTAAATTGTGTTAAATTAAATTTGGGGGAAAGTTCAGTGGCAATTGGAGAATAAATTAGAACTTATGACTTAACTATGCACATGGAGAGAAGCGAGGGACTAAATTGCAAATTCTTAAAATTAAAAAAAAAAAACCTAACCTCATCTCTCATCCCTCACTCACGACACTCAACTCTCGCCTCACTCCCTCGTCTCTCGGCTCTCTCTCTCTCGAACTCTCCCTTACGCTGTCGACGCCAACAGCCACACCACCGGCGACCACAACCCGGCCTCCACCACTTTCCAGCCTCGGTGAGCCCTTCCTTTTCCGCAGCAACACGCACACACAGTCACCGCGTACACAGTAGTGCACAAGCTCGTGATTTTACACACGATACACACGAGCACTATGTATTGATATGTGTGTATATGTTGAGTGTATTTATTATGAAGATTTCAGATTTGGGTTGTAGGTAAATTTCAAATTTTTAAACTGCAAAAAATTCAGATTTGGGGGTAACGTTTATATGTGTGTGTATATAGTTATACATACATATTTATATATTTCATATTTGAAGTTTTTAAGAATTTGTGATTTTAATTGCGTTAGCTTACTGTTTGAACTTAATTGTTAATCTGTGAAGGTTAATTTTGAGATTTGAGTAATGTTTATAAATATGTATGTATACATTTGATTCATTTAGTGGAATATATGTGTATGTCTTTATATGCACGTGTGTATGTATTGAGAAATTTCAGATTTAGAATTTGTGAAAAATACCTTGTTTAAAATTTTCAAATTTTGATAAATTATGAATTTAAGCTTGTTAGTTTTGTTCGTGTTTAACTATGAGTGGAAATTTGTAATTTTCTACCTTGGAAAAATTCATGAATGGTTAAAGTTGCTAATAATAATTTGGCAAATTTTGGTTTAAGTCGATATAGTTATCTGAGTCTGAAATTAAAGGATCAGAAAACATCCTATAGTATATGTAATTAAATCCCTATTTCGAAGGTGATAATGTATGTGTTGTTCATAGTTGAAGACCACAATTAGGTTAAATTGAGGTTTGATCTCGATTGCAAGTTCTGTTAATATTAGAAGAATGAGACTTGTGATTTTTAAACTAAAAGTTGGAATTTTAATGGAACGTTGTATTGTAAAGTTTGACTAAGTTATAATTTAGTTTGAGATTCGAGTAAATGGATTAGTACAATTCGTAAGCTGCATGCAATTAAGTCCCTTATTTCAAATATGATTTTTGTGTGAACGTGAGTAATAATTGTATAATTACTAGATTTGAGAAAATTGTAAAGTCGTGTACATTTCTCAAACTTGGTTTTGATTTAAGTACCTTAATAGTTAAGCTTATAATGTTGTGTCGAATGGCTTAATCTTCTGCTTTCGATTATGGTTTTATGTGTTTTGGTTATTATGTAAAGTCACGTTTGGGTTAAATTGAAATTTTAATCTCGTTCAATGTTCGATTAGTATTAAAATGAATAACGAACGTGGTTGTGAACTGAGAGTCATATTTATTGATGAATGTGAATAATTAGGACTTTTGGTACATTGACGACACGGGCAGTCGAGGCTCCTCCACTTGCAAATCCAGATGACGGTAAATACTAAGGATGTCAAGTAAGTAAACTTCCCCCTATTTTCATCAAAGTTGAATGTAAATGTGAAAGTTATGTGTAAATGATTGTCTTGCAACTTAATTGCTTTGATGAATTTCATTTACTTTGTGAAAGTATATGTTATTATGAAGAATGTTCAAGCATGCACATTATCATGTCATTGCATCATCAAGCATGCATTGGCATCGAAATTGGGAAGTGAAATGTTTTTAAATGAAAGAAATGTGTCAAGGTGCAAGTTTGTTCAAAAGTTAAGTATCCCAAGTTTTTAAAGAAAAAATGGGTGTACTTCTAGTTCATGAAAGTTGCGAGTGGGAAATGGGGCGCGGGGGACCGGCGTACCCGAATTAAGTCGCTTTGCGACGGAATGTTCAACCGTTTACGGTGGACTGTTAAACCGCTTTGCGGTGGGAATGTGAATGTTAAACCGCTTTGCGGTGGGAAAGTGAATGTTAAACCGCTTTGCGGTGGAAATGTGAATGTAATCTGGTTCCAAATAAGTAATTGCCCACTGTATTCTGATTGACTAGAAGTTACACCAAGTGAGCTCACGATGGAAAAGAAGTGAAAGTTTTGAAATGTCAAGTGAAAGTTTTGAAATGTTAAGTGAAAGTTTGAAAAGTTTGAATGTTTTGGAAAGTAAAGTAAATGGGGATACATATATGAAATTTTTAAAGCATTCATGTCATAAGCATGCATTCATGCATAAAGTTTACTTACTGAGCTTTAGCTCACCCCAATCTCTCCCTAACATTTCAGGTGATGAAAGTTAGGTGATCAGAGGGGAGCACTCGACGGCTGACTCAGACAGTACCTGCTGTTGCCTTAATTAATAAAGTTAAATTTATTCAAGTTATCATTAAATTTATTCCTTCATTTATTGTTATTGATAATGTTTTGGTTGAAGTTAGTCTTGATTACGTATGGGTAACGTATTAGGGGTTAAATTACCTCTTATTGCAATTGTCAATGTCTCTTGATTTTTGGGAAATCTTATACTTGAGGAGTTTGGGGAATGAATGAATTGGTTTTGGCGATAATGAATGTGATTGATGCTTTTAAATTTTTAAAATGGTTTGATGCTCCTCTACAGGTTGGCTATGTCCAATTTATAGAGGAGACTCTGCCGAAATTTCGCTAAAATTTTATAATAGATAAATGAACATTTTTGTCGTGTAAACGATTTAATTCCGCAATTAATGTGAATGGAAGTTAACATGCCTAGGTTTTAGCTTTTGAAACTTGGGGTGTTACATATAAGATTTTTAATTCGTAATCGAGAAATAATTTGTGATTAATTAGTTTGATAATTTGTGATCTATAAAATTTGTAACTTGTGACATGTGACAATAAATTGTATAGTTGTAACCTTAATTATTTAACTACCAAAAGAAAAAGTTTCTTAAGTATTAAATCTTATCTTTAAAGTTTCTTACTTATATATTTTGCCCATATATTTTTCTATAAAAAGCAAAAGTTAAACCGAAACTTGTGTCATATGAGCCCCAAAAAAGTGGATCGATGAAAACTTTGATCTCGAAGAGAGAGTAAATTACATCGTTCGTGAATTGGGCCTATAATGAAAGCACACTGAAGTGAATCCATTTCATAATCACCGATCGTAACCAGTATAAGGGAGGTTTTCTCTTCTACGGTGAAAAAATAAATAAAGAACTTATTTGTCTGTCAGTCTTTATATCTCTCACTTCATCCCGAGAGATAACCAAAAGTATTCTTCACCACCACCTCTCCTCTCCTCTTCTACTCTCTTTTCATCACTGTCCTCTCATTCCATTTTTTTCACACAAAGAAAATACGATTCATTAGTTAATCAACTATACTTTCTCAATTCAAATCTCTCCAAATCTAAACTCAAAAAATGTACAAAATTATCTGATTATCAAGCTATCAACTGTAGATTTTTTATATTTGAAGTCATATCTTAGGATTAATTAGATTGTCCACTGTATCCTTCAACTATTTTTAGATAAATACGTGATTTTCAAACTAATTGCAAGCATACGTTAATTGGTTTCTCTCTCTTCGACCTCCCTCTATCTACCAACCGACACGTCCCCAAAATCACGCCCTCCCTATTCAATCTATATTGCAAATCAATTTCTCTCTCCTCAACTTCTCTCTCTACCAACCAACCCCATCCCCAAAAATCACGCCTCTCTCTTCATCCTTCAATCTATACAGAGTGTAATTCTTTCTTAATTTTTCTTACAATGTCCATTGGTTTCCATTTTGCAGTCGAAATCGAAGAAATCAGTGCATAAGCATATTAAGAGAAAAATCTAGCAAAGGTAGGTTCATCCCCCGCTTTCAATCCTCAGACGCATAAGCAAATTAAGCTTTGGATGAAGCCCGTGGCTTCACCTTGACTCCCAACAATTTTAGATTTTTCAACCTTTTCGAATTTTTTGTTCTCAGCAGAATATGAAGCCGTCTAAGGGTGTCGTGGCCAGACAGGCTACCGAGAGTCCACCTCCAACTTTGGAAAAGCAAAAGCTATCATCAATGGATGATTACGTGAGCTAGGTATGTTGTCGTGGATATAGTTTGTACTGATGCTTCTTTATCAGCCTTATTCATGAGTGTGTAAACCAAACCTTGGTATTTTGGTAGGGAAAGAAGAAAAAATGATTCGGTCTGCAAATCACTCCAGTTTTACAAATCTCGGGGACAAGAGTTCGACCTTGAGGACAACTTTTGAAATATTAGTAGTGTGATTAATGTGATTATATTTCTGCACTTGTTCATTTTGTTAATACTCTTTTGGGTGTAGGAGTCTTTGCTTATGAAAGCCACTTGCGAGATTTCATTATAGTTCAATAAAATTGGTAAACTAGTAAACAACTTTGATTTGCATCATTGATTTATTGTATTATAGATTGTGGGTTCTTGCTTTTGACTTGTTAGCTTCCAAAATTTTGTTTTTATTCAAATTTGTTGGATATGATGTTGATCAAGAAAAATCTTTACTGTCAAAATTTGGTATTATTTATTGTTATAGTTGTTATTACGGTGTTTGTTACAAGACATTACATGTATTACAGTCGAATAATACAAGTGTTGGGTTGGTTGTTACCAACACAATTAAAGAACGTTGCAGAATACTTATTAACATTACAAGACACTACAAATCATTAATTTAATGAACATAACGACACAAGTAAGAACATTACAATGAGGGTTAAAAATTTCTTTCGTGCACTGACCGTGTTGTGATTGTAAGCACAACTGTAATGTTACAGTAAATATAATTACACAATATTACAAGGATTGTATTGTTATATAACTACAATTATACAATATTACCAATAATATTATTAAAATCAACTTTGCAACACTCACAATGAGGATGACAATTAGCTTACGTAACACAATTCTATCTTTTCACACATGACATCATCTTTTAAATCAACAACAATAACACTTCCACATCACTAAATTGCCATCTTTATTGTCAAAATAACTGTGCAAGTAGATTAATTCTATTGCAATAGTCATAGCAAAGCTGAATGAAATTGAAAGCTTGGTCAATGCATTTGTTGGCATTTTGTAATACTAGTTGGGCGTCGTGTGGGGCAATATTGATCATGTTACATGTCTTTATATATGTCAAGAACCAAGAGCAGAAAAGAAAATGGCTTTCACTGTTAGATCAATTTGTTCATCTCCCTCTTCAAATTGCTCATGTCAGCATATATTTGGAAGTGTTCTTTTAATGGAGTGTACTGTGATCAGTGTTCTAAAAAGCGTGAAGTGTGACGAAGCGTAGAACCCGAGAGTCAAGCTTTTGAAGATTAAGCGGGAGTATGCGTTAAAAATCGTTAAAAAGCGTTTTTCAATTCCTACATATTTTATTTAAATTTTACCCATATTTAAACAAGTAAAAAAAAGGAAAAAAAAAACCTTGAGCGTGCTTCGTGCACGCTTAGGCGCGCTTTTTAGAACAAAATTTTGAAAAACACTTTTTTCACGCTTTTCGTCAAAGCGACGCGCGAGAGGCGTACACTGTGCGCGCGTTTTAGAACACTGACTGTGATTGGATTATATTTCACATGCAAGATCCATAAATATTTTACATGAACATCAGAAACAGTAGGCGAACACTTACAGTTAAGAGTTAGAGGCAACCTTACAAGCCCCAGTATTAAGGATAATTGGAGTTCTTCTAGTAGCGAGTGTTATACTATGTAGAGTCAGATTTGCCAGTCATTGATCAATATGGCCGTTGAAGATGAACTGATCGCAAAAGTAGATGCAAGCACCTATAGAGTCTTCCATAAGAAAATTTCCCATATACCACCTGAAGATTTCCAATCAATAGCATGATTAACGGTGGAGATGTTCTAGTCATTGATGACAATCCATATTTCCTTATCCTTTCAACAAAACTTTCAAACTCATCCATCTTTGACGTGTACATTATCCCTAGTTCACATTTAGTTAAGAATCATTATGAAAATAATTAGGGGAGTGGAACAACCAGAACAAAATGTAAAAACATTACCAAAATAATAAGATGATATACTATGGAGGACGTAGATTATGATTCTTATAAGAATAAAGGAGATAAACAAGATCGTTCAATTTACAAAAGTGATAAGCTCACCATTCATACTGCAAAACTATGGGATAGCCAGATTGAGTATATAATAATTGTGATTCAAAGGTCTTGGAGTACCGGATTGAGTTTATGTTGAAAGGACACACAAACTACTATGGAGGCCCAAAGACCAACTTAGGAGTTAAGTGGAACAGTCTACTAAAACAATCAAGATTTCCTAGTGCTTTTACTGATTTAGAAAAAGCATGTGATAGGGTGTCCAAATAAAGCTAGAAATAGTACAAGAAATATCAATACTATCGAGGATGTGTAAGATGACGAAATCACAAAGGTGAATTACAATGGAGATAATATCAATATTATTGAGGTCATAAACAATGAAGCAAACACAAGTGTGGGATGCAAGGTTGGGGTAGTAAAAAAATTTCCATTACCATAAGATTGCATCAAAGTTTTATCTTCAGTTCTTATATTTTACTTAAGAATGTGGATGACATTCAATAGGAGATTTATTGATATATGCTTTTTTTCTTTATTATGTCTAGGAATGGAATTTCTTATAACTTATATGCCCATGTTCTAAAAATTATACCTATCATCATTTGACTTTGCTTCAAAGAATTACTTTGCACCAAAAGAGGATCCTATTAACTCTTAAAATTTCCTGCCGAGTAAATTGAAAGCAATAAATGACCCAACTTTTGAGTAAATGAGACTAAACTTGGAAAAGTGTAGTATGAAACTAAATTAAAGTGTTTCACACATAATGAAATACACGTCCAGAAATACACATCCAGCCAACAAACATGCTCCATTCTACATTTGTATAGTCTCTCAATATTGTTCCTTGTAGAAAGTTCTCATATATATTTTTTTTCAACGGAGACTATTTCAAAACAAATTGAATTCAACATAAGATAAATATATTTTTCAAGTAAATGAATAAAGATGAAGAGTGAAACAGAACCTTTGGAATCTTACATAGGCTGAAACTTGATAGAATTATATTTCGAAATTAACTTTTTTACCCATTCCAAGCAAAAATGGGAAGCTAAAACTTGCTGTCTAAATCGCAACAATTTATGAGCATAAATAGTCTTTACAAAACACGTCTCAATCTTCTAAATTGTTCTTCTTAATTCATTATCAATTGGAACTACCTTCACTTATTAATAAATATTCTTATTTCTAATCTTCTCAATTTTAATATGCAACACATCCATCTTAGCATCCTCATTTGGGTGTTCCTCTTATTTGGATCTATACAGCCCAACACTCACAAAGCATAGACGGTCAACTCGCAACTAAATAGAAAGGTACATAATAATCTATAAGGAAACTTTGCTAAATGAAAATGTAGGAAGATACAATTTCAAATATTATAGCCCTACAATTATTTTCATGAGATTCTAATAAACCATCAAGAATAGATACAAAATGAGTTATTTATTTCAATAATTGACCTAACTTATACAATCACATCAAACTTAAACCAGGTATATGTCACAAAATTATACTAAGTTATTACATGCAAGGTGAACCACACAGACCATCTTGCGTGGAGGTAAGGACGTTGGTGCAAGGAATTGCATCATGACTTTCTGCTTCAGGAGGTAATTCATTAAGAAGTTGCTCATCACAAGGTATCCTAAATACCCCTTCTCTAAGAACAACAGTTTTAGGTTCCTAATTTTTTTTTCAAATAGGCTGCACCACAGTAGGAGGCCAATTTTGTCCTACATCAGGGAACATTTACTTTATCTCTTTTTCTCCAAAAGGCAAAAGCTCAAGTTTTTTGCCACCCCACCCTCTTGAAAAAAAATGGGGGATTTATCTCTGTGCAATAATGCACCATATACTTGATTCAAAACAGAGTAAATAGTTCCAATATTTATAGTCACCATTTTTTTAATCAAACCCACAACTTTATTTTGCAAGACAGCCCAAAAAACCAATGAAAAAAATAGGTTTTCAATCGGATCAAAATGAACCCAAATCAATATAGAATAGTGTAAGCTCAAAGGAGACTGAATTTACTAAAATTTCATCCAAGAATTTCAATTTCTGTCGGGAAAAAGGAAATTTTTGTAGGACCAATAAGAAATTAAATCTTAGGTCCTACTGAGCAAGTGTTTTTTGTATCCATTAAATTCAAATTGAACTTTCTACAACCCAAAAAGCAAAACCCAAATCACATATATTTAGGTCAATATCAACAAACCTAGAACTTCAACACATATTGGATAAAAATTCATTAAAGCACCATGTCGAACACCTAGTGGCTAGTATGCATAACCAATTTCTACCTAGTTCCAATATAAATTATTTGAATATCTACAATCTTCAATCTCAATTCAACTACCAAAATCATCTTAAAAACCCAACATCATCAATCCCCAACTCCAGCTAAACTTTGAACCATATTAAAAATGCACAAAAAAGTCCAAATTTAAATAAACAGAAGAATACGATACTTACCTTGACGAATTTGAAACTCAAATTGATGATAGTAATGCAATTGTTATGATGACTGTGTCCAAAAACTTTGATTTATGCCGATTGAAGTAGCGTAGGGCTTAGGTTTGTACGTGGATGTAAGAACCTGGTGCACTTCTGCTTTGGATTTGCGTGTGAATAAATAATTATGCTCGAAGAAAACAAGAAGATAGCATCGACGTCTTAATTACCACTGGCTATTGGAATAAGCAAGATAGAAATGTGAAACTGGAACTATCTAGCGATGCTAAGAGAGAGGGGCAAAAGTGAAAGGATATTGAAAGGTGAAGCCAGAAGAACTCCCTCGAAGGGTAGAAAAGTCGGATGAGAGAAATGAACGGGGGAGAGTAGAGGTGTAAATCCGGATGGTCCGGTCCGGGGCGAGTCGGCATGTCAATATATGAGCTCGGTAACGGTCCGCGTCAAAAAAGCCTGCCCGTTGCGGGTTTCGGGTCGATCCAAAATTTTCGAACTACAACTCAGGCCTGCCCGCTAACCCATCTAGATCGAGCCCATGTGGGTTGTGAGTTGCAGTTCGTTCCGATTTGGCTAGTATGAATAAAAATATAGAATTTTTCATATTTATAATATATATATATTTTTTGTTAAATTTATAAATATGAGATGAACAAAATGATAAATTCATATTTATACCATAAAATATTTATATAGAATTTAAATTTATATTTTATGTTACATGAATTACTTCTAAATTTACAAACTTAAATAAAATATAAACAAATAACAACTACATGCTAAGTGCATTTCTAATTACTATTATCAGAGAACATTACGTTTTTTAACTATTAGGGAGAAAAATAAGATTTAACTTTAGAAATTGTACTAGTACTAGAGTTTATAGAAGAATGAAGATTTTTCAATATTACGATATTTAATAAAAATAGTTTTTTTTTAATTTCACCGGCCAGCGGGTTAACCGCGGCCTGTGAAGGCTTGAACCGCCTGCACTTCTCACGGGTCGGCCCACGGTCCCAGGTCAATTCGGGCCGGTTTTCACGGGTCTAGTCGACCCGTCCATCTTGACACCTCTAGGGGAGAGACTGAAGTGAAAGGGAAAGGGAAATTAAAAGAAAAGCAAAAGATGACATAATGAATGACGTAAAAGGAACAGTAAATGAACAGTACTTTCCCTCATGCTCTTTTAATATAGTAGGGATAACAAATCATTATAGCAAGTTTTAGAGGTTAATTTCCCTGTTTGAAGTGTTGGTTTGGTTGTAATCACTGGTATCTTAGTTGAAATTGTATCAAGTCTTTGTGCTGAAATTTTTATGAACATTACTAGGCATTACAAAGTATTACTTAACATTACGACATAAGTCAAAACATTACAATGAATAATAATTTTTTTTCATGTACCGATTGTGTTGTGATTGTAAATATAACTGTAATGTTATAGTAAATACATTTACATAATATTACAGGAGTTGTAATGTTACGTAACTACTACAATTACACAACATTACAATAATTGTAAAACTGTTTTAAATTTCGACCGACACGAAGAAAAATAATAGTAATGAATATTACACAACTATAGTCATAAATTACAACATGTTACACAACATTACAGAACGATAACTATTATACAATGACTGTAATATGTAACATTACATAATATTACATTACTGTAATACTATAGAAATGATCGCCGAAATTGTAACTATCGAAGAGATTGAAGATTACAGACTGCCAAGAGAGAGAAATTGCGTTGGGAGTTTTTTGGAATATTGTAATACCCTAAATTAATCCCTGCACAAATGGTAACTACCTCCTAATTAGGGGTGGACAAAATAACCGAACCAGACCAGACCAAACCAAGAGGTTTGGTTCGATTCTATATAAAAAAAAATAATGGTTTTGTTCTTAGAATCAAGAACCATTTGGTGTCGGTTCTGGTTCCGATTTTCTGTCCAGAACCAGAATCAAGAACCAAACTCAATATATATATATATATATATATATATATATATATATATATATATATATATATATATATATATATATATATATACATATTTACAAATTAGTGGATATTCATCTCACCAAAATATTCAAATCTGAAATTATAAATGTGAAATGTACAAAAATATTATTTACCATACATTTTATCTCATTTCTGATTAGACAAAGATTTTAAATCATAAATCTAAATTCTAATTCTAATTCATTTTTCTTCTTTTCAATTATAGACTCGCATTCACACAACTTTACTTGCACTCCTATAACACAGCAATCGTTGCACTCCTTAGTCACCATCGACGGCATAGATGTTTATTTTTTAAAATTTATGTATACATAAACATCGGCTCAATTCGTCAATTCTCAAGAGTTAACTCAAACTCAAGTTACAAATCCATCCCTAACTCACACGACACTACGTTAGAATGAGACTCAGAACTTCATTGTAACCAGTAACTATAAGTCTAAACGGCCTTTATATTCAATTCTCTAAGTTTCAACGGGTCGGCAAGCTTCCTTTAGGCGAGTTTCTTCTTCTTTGACTTGGAATAACATGTTACTTTTTCTAAATTTTTCATTTTGTTAACTAAAAATTTCATTGTCTATTTAGTATTGATGTAGATGGATTCTAATGAAGAAACAGATATAAACAAGTTTTAATTTGCATTTATTATTTAAAAATTCAAGTAATGGTCTCAAAAACAAACCAGAACCAAGTGGTTTGGTTCCGGTTTGATTCCATATCTTTAAGAAAACCAATTTGTTCCATTAGTAAAAAAAATCATAGGTTTATGGTTTAGTTTGGTTCTTCTGAAACCATAATTAAATCGAATCACGTCCACCCCTACTCCTAATTAATAGGTTCCTTATATCTAATTAAAGAATTAAATCTCTCTCTCTCTCTCTCCCTCCCCCTCCCCCCCCCCCTCTATTTTTGAAATATATTGTAAAAACCAAAATTAATTCCTACACAAATGGTAACTACCTCGTAATTAATAGGTTTCTTATCTAGTTAAATAATAATATACACTCTCTTTCTCCTATATTTTGGTATTTTTCTAAAGTTAAGGATAAAAAAATTGTAATATTATGAATAATTTCGAAAGAAAATATTTTTCAATTACAGAACATTACAATTAAATAGTTACGTAAATTTCCCCATATCTTATTATCGAACCCCACCGCTCGAAAGCCCCATGCTATTAAAGTAGGCCAAAATTAAAGCCCAAACTACAAAACACCAACATGATTATTGGGCTTTATAATTTCCCCTTCTTCATACGGAGGAACTATCAATGGCTTCAGCAGTAATCGCTTCGGCAAAATCACTTATTAAAAAAAGGTTATTTCTCCATTCCAATTCCCCACCTAAATTCTCTTCTTTTTGCTTCTCTATTTCAAGTTCAACAACGACAGCCGCTCTCAAGAACAAGAACAAAGAAACCAGAATTCAAAAAAAGAAGCAGAAATGGAATAGCGAAGCAGATTTATTGGTGAAGAGACGAACGCGATCAGATAAGGAGCTGGACGAGGAGACTTTCTTGAAGCATTATGGAAATGGAGATTCTGTTCATGTCCCGGTCATGCTTGGTGAAGTTCTCGATGTGTTTGCTTCAGTGCGCCTTGAGTCTTTCGTGGATTGTACTCTCGGTGCAGGAGGCCATTCCTCTGCGGTCAGCAAATTGATTTAATTCTTGATCTTTTATTTTATTTTTATTTTTTTTCTCCAGTTCGTGATTTGGTTAAGGAATTAATTGGAAGAAATTATCTTATTTGGAGTCTAAGATGCAAAAAGTGACTATTAAAATGCAATTTTGGAAGCTTTTCATCAGCATGCTATTCGAAGAAATATAGAAAAGGGCAAGTAATATATATCTTAATGAGTTTAGGGCAAAAGATTTTTGTATGTATGGAATGGAACATTGAACATTGAACAATAATAGAAGCTTGTTGAACTTTTTAGGATTGTAATATGTAGGACAATATTATGTTTTAGCCTTTATTAACTGTGTTTCATTGATGCTAACACAGATAATTCAGGCCCATCCAGAGATGAAATTATATGTCGGACTAGATGTTGATCCTGTTGCACACGAGATGGCTCAATCTCGATTAAAAGGGATTGTGCACAAAGATTCTTGTGAAAGAACTTCAGACTTACAAGTGCATACCTTTCTGAAGAACTTTAAAATTATTAAGTCTGTGCTTCATGAGATTGATGGGGAAGTTTCGGCTGCTGGAGTTCATGGGATTATAATGGACTTGGGAATGTCATCCATGCAGGTTTGCTGTGGAACATTATGTTACTGCTTTTAAAACTTCATCAATTGATTTTGCATTTCTTGACACTAATAGCTCATGCTCCTTTGTGAAATGTAGCCACTTACCACAAACTTCATTGCCATGGTTTTCTACAACAATATTATCCCGTCCTATAAAGGGTTGTTGTAAATGAAATTCTATGCCGTTTACTTGCTGTCGCTGCAATATGAACTTCCTTAACAGTATGTTCATAAGATTGACGCATTAACACACTAGTGGATTGCAGGTAAACAATTCTGAAAGAGGATTTAGCGTGCTCAATGATGGGCCTCTTGATATGCGAATGAATCCTCAGGTAACTGCAGCTACACACTACTAAAGCCATATGTTACAAACGACTTCTCTTAAGAGTAGAGATAATACTTTTTCCAGTAAGGCCATATCTTTAGGGCATTATTGTGCAAAACTTAAATAAAATTTCCAGCTGAAATAGCTTGCATATTGGTAGACATAATGCACATAAAGAAAAAGGAGTATGTGGAAAACTAATTTAGAAGAGTGGGAAGAACTTGCAATTTCATAGATTTCTACATATAATTTTTGAATTAGGTGTATTTTTAATTACTTATAATCATCCAATGAAAGATAAAAATTTTGAGGGCCTCTGTTGCAAGTCAGCTCTTCAATCTTTTGAACACAAACTTTGGTTCTATACAAATAGTCCTAGTTTATCCATCATTTTACCAGTATCATGGCAAATAATATTTCTCGACAGATTCTATCAGTACAGAATTGCTTTTCGATATGCTACCTATTTTTTTGGAAACTAAAACTCGTACAACTTTTTGGTGGAAATTTCATTTAAGTTGTGAGGCAACATCACAAATAGTTTTAGTTCAGTTTATAATTTCTATGTTTTTGTTATGGAAAACCAAGAATGAGATTGGCATCTCACACTGTGTTTTACAATAGCCGATGATTGCACGCCAATTTAGATTTTCAGCTCTTCTTTTTCCTTGAATAAAATATTTGTATATCTTTTCCATTACCTAATTGGTGGATCTATGGCAGGCTAGTCTGAAAGCAGAAGACATTTTAAATTCCTGGCCAGATATTGAAGTAGGACGGATTTTACGTGATTATGGAGAAGAAAGTAATTGGTACTCTCTTCAAAACAAAATTGTCAAGGCTCGTTTAACCGGTGGACTGCATTCTACTAGAGAACTAGTTGACCTAATTCGGAACTCAACTTCTTGGACAAGAGGTGGCTCTCCGTAACATTTATTTCTTTTCCTACTTTGTATATAGTCTTTATGAAATGGCAGAATGCTTCTGATCAGTCAATAGTGCCGGCATTGTTCATAAATGAGTTTAAATGGACTAAATGAGAGTTGCTGAAGTGAAGCTAAATTTTATAACCTAATGTTATGTTTGACGTCGACTTTTATCTAATATTAAAACAGGAGGTAGACAAGGTTGGATTAAGACAGCAACACGAGTTTTTCAAGCTTTGCGAATAGCAGTCAATGATGAACTCACCACACTTAAAGATTCCATCCGTGCCTGTTTTGATTCCCTTGCTTCTGGAGGCAGGCTTGCTGTCATCTCATTCCACAGCCTGGAAGACAGGATTGTAAAGCAAGCATTTCTGAATATAATGAACTGCAGGGAAGATGATTCTATAAAAGCTAATACTTTCGACAGTGAAAAGGAAGCTTGGATTAAACAGATAGTACAAGGCCGGGATGCAACTATTTTGACGAAGAGACCCATAACACCATCCGAAAAAGAGGAGAAACTGAACGTCCGAAGTCGGAGTGCTAAACTTAGGGTGATTCAGAAGATATGAAGAAAAATCCATGGAGGAAAGAAGGTTTGGATGATTAAAACAAGATATATAAGCATTCAGGTACTTCCAAAATATCTATTAACCGAACTTGTCAATTCTTCTTCTTTCACTGTATTCATCATTGTAGTTGTAAGTTACCTTGGACCTTGATTTATTTTTCTTTGCAAATTTAGTTAAGAGCCTGTTTAATGTAGATTTTGTGGAAAGTGAATTATTTTATTAAAGAAATGTGTGGCTAAAAAGTAAGATAATTTATGGGTCCATGTACAAAATTATTTTATTTGGAGAATGTGTAACTGAAAATGAGTTTCACATAATATACCAAAGCTTAGCATAAAACCAGTTGTTACTTGTTAAAGTTAATTCTTTCTGCACCACACAGTTTCTATTGTATTAAATTTTAATTATACAAGATATGTCTGTGTTGTGCCTCTAAGATACAAAATTATCATCAACTTCTTTATTTTGAATTCTATTTTACTTTATATGTTTTTTTTTTTTTTTTTTTTAACTTGAGATATTTGCCAATGAAATGACTAATATAGTTCTGCTGAGTATAAAATTATTACTTATACCGTGTTACTCTGTCTCCCATGTTTGGTATGAGCTAAAATCTTATTTTAATCTAACAAATCAATTTTAACCACAAATTTTATGGGATTAACAACTTTTCAACTACACATCTCATCAACTTTTATATAAATCTACTAAAAATTTATTTTAATCTCCACCAAACAAGGTCCTTGAATGGTAAGAAATTGATAGATATGAATCATATGATGTGAACAACTGAAAAACAAATCTGATTATTGTTGCTAAAAAGGAATTATGATTTATATATATATATAAAATTATATATATATTATTATTTTTATTATTTTTGAAAGTTATAAAACTATATATGGTTCGACTTAATATACCCACAATTTGTTTACCAGCCCAAACAACGTTTGACACTCTTTTTCAATTTTTTTTCTTTTCTTGATTCATTTCACTTACACATTTTCTTAATAAAATAAATTTACACGTAAATTTATAATTCTACGTGTTAAACAAACAGTATTCTAAAAGAAGTTTTTGAGTCTATTCTCAATGTCTCTACCAAATAAAGGCTAAACGTACTCGATGATTGAGCTTGTATGGGTAAATGTTGTGTCACATGGCAAATGGTAATGTGGGACGAAGTAAAAGGCATCAAGTAACCATTGAAAAGACCCTAAATGGAATAAAAGAACTAGCTCATCCTTTCAGATTGAGATGAGTTGCCGACAATCTTGTGCGAACAAACTTCAGGTTGTTCTCACCTTAGACATTTAAGCCTCTGTTTCCCAAACTGTTTAAAACATGTTTTAAAATAACATAATTTCTCAATTCACTTTTTAATTATGCACGTTACCTTTCTCCACTTTTCAATCACATATTTATCTTAAAAACATAAAAATCAATAAATAAATAAATAACTTGTTTTTTAACACAACTTTTAACAAACAAAGCATAAAACGCCCACTCATGGAATTCTCGTCATGTTGACCTTTTCATTAAAGGAAAAAAAAAAAAAAAATACTATAAAAGATTATCAGTGACAGCAAAAGAGAGTGAAGATTTGGTCATCGAGTTTAATGTAATAAGGCAGATAGAACAAATGAATCTGATTCTTACATCAAGCTGGCAATGGTGACCTACAGTTATATTAATAGACATTTTATTCTTCATCCGTTTGGTAAATCAAATAAATTGATTTATAAACTAATTGATGAACTAAACAAATTCTCAAACTACTTTTTAACTACAAATTTCTCTCTAATTTTCAACCACTATTTTTTACCTCAAAAATATAAATAAAACAATTTATAAGCCACAAAGTATTGCCAAACAGAGGCACAGTCTTCTGTTCGGTAAAACGAGTTTTTTGGTTTTAAATAAATTTATAATCTACACAATTTCCAAACCACTTTTTAACTACAGATTCTCTCTCTCCATTTTTCAACTACACATTTTACCTAGAAAACAAAAATAAACCAAATTATAATCACCCATCTATATCTGAACAGAAACAAAACAACACTTCATCCAATTCTAGATAAGATAACAGTTAGCAAAAGACACTCCAAAGACAACTTTGAACATACGAGGCTAGTGATTTTGATCAATGAACTCCCGAGCACTTTAAGGAACACTTCTTTTCTTGGCAGTTATCACACACACTGGATTATACAAAAAAATCTAAAACTTAAAATCCATTCATCCCATAAAGATTGATTTGCTTCACACGTATTAAGAAATTACAATTAATATAGTTGGACAATACTGAATAATGGTTTTGATAGGAGTAATTCATATTTGCTGATAAAAAACACATTAAATGGGAGCTTATTAGAAAAACTAAAAAATCAACTATACCCTCAACACGTAAAGTGGTCTATAATACAAATGGGGAAAAAATGGTCCATCTTTATAGAAAGGAGGGCGTAAATAACAACAATGACAAGGCAACTACATGCATGGCCGCTCAGCATTACCAATTCACTCCAGTTGTTTATTCCCTTTGCAAGTAAACAGATAGATGCTGAAGAAAATAAACTAGAGAAAACAGAAAAGCCTCCATACCATAGCATTCGTTACACCAAACCACATTATACATATTAAGCATTCTACAGTGCAATGGGCAAAAAAACTCTCAAAACCTGTTTTCTTAAACATCAGAGTAGAGCATTGTACGGGTAATGATCCAATGTATAGCGTCATCAGCCCTGGAATCATGAATAGGTTATAACATCAGAGTTTATCCATGCCAGCTCTTCTCTCGAGTAAATTTGGCAACAAAATTAAATAAATATTTACACTAGCAAATGAAGTACAAAAAATTCAAATTATAGAACATTATCAACAGGCGGTAGATCTGCAATTTCAACTATTAGCATCCATGCAAAAAAGGAACTTGTATGTCCAGTAATATCACCATCAAGGCCGACCTAGCAGTACTTCAAAACTATGAGACATATTCGTCGAGGCAAGCGAAACTAAAAATTGTTGGAGGATATTGATTTAAAAAAAAAATCATCCGGAAATCCAAATTTTTATATAAAAAATAGTGACCAAAGAAATGAAGTAACCAAAATATCAATAACATACGTTATATGTAGGCAATTATTATCATTTATCTGTGAGTCAATAGCATCAATCAAAATAAAATGCCGTTTTGGTTTAAAAAAAAAGGCATGTGTAATTAACTAATTATATCATGTATGACACTTGGGTATCCAGCAAATCCTACCGTATAGGTTGAAGTACAAAGGGTACCTTAGGAAAGCAAGAACAGAGAAGTAAAAATTGAACATACCATTAATTCAACCAATGCAAAATATCAGTTGTATTTATCTCTGTATCTAGACTTCTTATCCTCGTCACTTCCACTGTCATATCTTCTTCTGCCAGAACGCACATCATCATATCTAGCTCTCTTGGAAGAGTATTCCTTCTCTCTCTCATCCCTTCTACTTCCTCGCTCCTCTTCTTGCTCTCTTCCTCGTCCTGCCACCCGATGTCGCTCCTGATCCTTTTCACTCTTCCTGTACGACTCTTCCTCTTCATCCCTTTCATACTTTTTGCTGTGGTAGGCTTCTTCATCCCTCTTTTCTCTTCTTCTTGATCCATGAACTTCGTAGTGCCGATCTTCAATCCTATTTCCATGGCGCAGTTCGCTTCGAGTCCTATTTATATCCCCACGTTCACCACCATCAACATCATGTGCACTAGATCTATCTAGCCTCGAGCCTCTAGTGTGATCCTCCTTATTCTTATATGATTTACTTAGTCTCTCCAATTCAATTGTAGCCCCAATATGCTCAGGCTCTTTTTCAGGATCCTGCCTTCTTAACTTCCTCTCAGGTTGGCCATTATCATCTTCTATCTTCCTCTTGCTTCTCATTATCTCATCACTTCCATCTCCCAACCTATCTCCCTTTGATTTATGAAATTGTTCTAGTTTCCTGAATGTGTCCAATCCATCAGCTCCATTCTTTTGTTTCCCTCTATCATCAACTTCAAGTGCATGACCTTTCTCTCCACCTTGTCCACCTCTGGCATCCAAATCATCACTGTGACAGCTACTTCTCTTCTCAAAAGACGTACTTTCAACCCTTGCATGCTTCAAATCTCTCATCCTTTTGTTTTCAAGGAAATCATCATTCTTACGGTCATCAATGTCAGCATGGGAATCATGTCTTCTACTTCTTTCGGTCTTGCTCTCTTGTCTGGCATGGTCAGCTTTGATTTCACCCCTATAAGTATCATGTCGCCAATCACCATAATCAAGTTTCTCCTTTTTCTTTTTGGTTGCAAGCTCAGAGTCACCTTCAGGATCATACCTTGGACCAACTTTGCCTCTCACACTAATTCTCTTATCGTTGGGAAATGAATCATCCTCTTCAAGCCTGTAATTTCTTGGCTGATTTCTTCCTTTCTTGTATTGATTTCTCTCGTCTTCGTCCCCATCAGAAAAAAATTCATCATCATGACCAAACTGCCTGCTCTTTGAGGTCTGCTTTCCTCTTTGAGTCTTATACTTGGGGCCATCATCAGAGCTATATTCGTCATCAGAACCATCTTGCCTGCTCTTTGCAGGCTGCTTCGCCTTCTGATTATGTTTATTAGTCCCTTCATCAGAACTATATTCTTCATCAAATTCGTGTTGCCTGCTCCTTGAATGCCGCTTCAACTTTTGAGTCTTCAGTTTAGGGTTCTCATCAGAACTATATCCATCAACAAAATCCCGTTGCCTGCTTTTAGAAGGCAGCTTCAAACTTTGTGTCTTATGTATGGGGCTTTCATCAGAACCGTACTCGTCATCAGAATCATGTCGCCTACGAGACTTTCTATAGTTATTATCACGGTCAGATTCTGAATCTGAATCAGTATCAGACATGGACTGAGATTCAGAATCAGAAGAATCAATATCATATCTTCTGTTTTTCTTGTGTTTTCTCGATGATTTTTCCTTTCTCATCCTAGCATCAACATCATAATCATCATCTTGCCCCTTACTACCTTTCTCCTGTTTTTTCTTAGTCCCCATCGTGTATTTCCCATTGCTATCAGAATCAGATGAATTCTTGCGTCCTACTCTACTTTTGCCTTTCCTCTGGCGCTCTGATTCATATCTTTGAGAGAGATTATTCTTAACAACCTTCTGAATATCATCCTCCTCGACTTCATCATCTGTTTCATTCCGTTTAGTATCAGCCCCATCCTTTTTATGGCCATTTCTTGGTTTATCCTCATCATCACTTCCCTCAAAGTTTGGGGACTGAAGCTCAAGGTGCTTCTTTTTTTCGTCAACTTCAACTCCTATCCCAAGAGCAGCTTTTAGAGTTTCCATCTGCCTTTCCTTCAAAGCGGCAATCTGATGAGACTGTGTCTTCGAAACCCTGATAGGAGCAACACAAAATATTAGTTCAAAACAAATTAGCTACTTATAAAATCTGAATGCTATAAAAGCACCAAGCTCAACAAGCAATTGGTTTATGCTAGTTACAAAGCACATTAAAGCAATGAAACGTATCCAAAAATCCATGATAATTGATTACATTTATCACTATCCAAAGAAAATAGGTTATTAAATTCAGTTGTGAAAACATTTTAGGGTAGAAAATTTTGTCCCTCAATTGTTCCTGAAAAGGAATAACCAAAAAGGACTATGATAGGCAGCATGGTGCAACCAAAGTTACTAACTTGTACAACGCTACTACCATTAAATGTACTTTTGTAGCTAGGAAAAGCTGTGGCGACAGACTTGGGGAGCATCTGTATGTCATTTGTGCTCCATTATGTTTACCTTGCTTTGGCATCATGAATACATATTAGAAGAGACCAGAACTAGTTATATTTGCAAGACAGAAATAATCTACACCTCATATACCGTACATAGCTAGGACATCACCTATCACATTTACAACAAGAAGCAATAAACAAACACTTGTTCCTAATAAACATGGAGTTGACTGCCTAAATACAATCATATCAGGTGTTCTGCAATCACAGTAGATCATACCAAGATCATATCATTCTGGTGAAAGAGATTTTTAGCACTTTAATTTTTGTGTAACCCTCCCCTTCTAATTTACTATGCCGAAATCGTGTTAGTTTTAGTCTTATGAGCAAGAGACAATTTAGATTGATGCAAACATGAATCAACCAACTAAGTTGTCCTTCCTTAATTTATTGCCAACTGGAGCCTCTTCCACTAAATTCTAGTTCTACTAATGATCAATTGTGGGAATAAGTTGAGAGGAATATTGTCTTTAAAGGTGAACCTCAGATGAATTATCAACAAACAAATATATGCCGTTAAGCAATAAAGTTCATAAAGAAACATTCCAAAGATTTGTCAAATTCATATGTTTTATTAATAATATGATTGAAATACAATTAAACCAAAGTTATAATTCAATCTTAGCACTTATTGGACTCCAAACATGCATCTCATTTAAGCCAGCTTACCTCATTCAGTTTGCCTATAGTATAATACCTGCCAATTTGTTTGAAATTGAAATCAAAACTGCAATAAGGTACAGTTATGGACAAGGATACAGTCTTACTCTTTTTCTCCCCTTCTTTTGTCACAGGTCCCTCAGATCCAGACCCTAACTACAATCATAATGCAGAATTCACTAAGGTATCACGTGCTCCATGCAAGTATCATTCCAGAAGAAGGAGAACCATTGAAATATTAGGATATAGTTTATAGAGGATCCAGTCCCTACTTTGGTTTCACTTATCTTCAAATGATTACAGAAGAGTTAAAATTTACAATTTACAACTATAACATGGCAGGAATCTTTGCTTAGGAGACTGGACAATGGACAATGAATATCAGCTTAGGCGTTCACAATTTTCAACTCAATCAAAAAATTACTTAAGAGAAAAAAAAGGTAATTTTTTTTAATGATGCCATCGGAAATTTGTACTTTAATCAAATAATTTGCCGCTCAAGTTCACCTTTCCAAAAATTTTATAATCTGGACGGCTGGGATATTACTGTTGAACTCTGATACAGTAGTCCTTGTTTATTACCACCATTTATCGCAACGATCCAAATAATTCAATGCATAGAAAATGAAAAAGCAACATTATTCCATAAAGATTGTATAATTTTTCCAGAAATATAAATGCTTACTTCTCTGAGATAAAAACAGCATTAGACCCCGCATCCTCGTTCTCTTTGGCCGCGACTTCCTCGAGAGTGTTGCGCGCCTCATCAAGCTTCTCAGCAATCTCAGCATCCGTATAACCCTGATCCGTCAATTTCTCTTCCAACACAAGAAGCTTGAGCTCGATCTGCCTCTTGCGGTCATGCTCCAAGATCTCCTTGTTGGCCTTCCCTGTAACACCAGCAGTTCCCTGGCCGGACTCGAAGCCCTTGGATGAGTCGGTGACAACTTTATTCGTTTTCGGTCTGATGAAGAACTTGTTCGCTTGGATGTATCCATTGGTGCCGGAGCCCCGAGCAGTCTGCAACCCGATCCCGTTGTACATGGTTATATCAAAGATAATTTCAATAGAAGATAGCGAAACCCGAACCCTCCGAAACCAGATGTTTATAATGGGTTATGTCAAAATTATAAATCACCCAATTTCTCTAATCATTTTTTCAAACAATTATATTTTCTCACTATTTCTCAACCACACATCCTATCAAATAGTAAATAAATCAATGTATAAATACTACAATATTACCAAACGATTACTAATTGTTGTGCAGATAGGGTGGGGGTTGATGGGGTGAGATGAGGGTGAGGTGGGGTGGGCGTGTGCATTTGAGACATTTTGAAGGATTAGTAGTAGTAAATATTTGCACGTTTTTTATAAAGGATAAATAACAAGACAAAATTAATAAAGAAAGTATACTTTTTAAATAAAAAAATATAAGTTTAAACCAAAATTTTAGTTTAGAAATTATTTATTTATATTCTTGATTAAAATATAATTATTTTTTCTTATGAATAAATTAATGATTTTAATAAAAGTTTAAGAGTGTTATTGACAAAAAATTAAAAATGTCTAAATGTATTGTAGATTAAAATAATAACAAATAATATTTAATTAAAATAAATTAAATTTTAAATGTAATATCAAAGGTTTTCCATTCATTCACACTTTTGTTGTTGTTGTTGTTATTATTGTTGGTCTTAAATTAAATAAATGAAAAAGATAATAATATGAGAATAATAATATGAAATCATATTAGAACATTGTAAATTATTAGATAATAAATTAATTTAATACTAAATAAATGAGAAAATATAATAATATGAAATTATATTATAATTTTGTAAATTGTTATACAATAAATGTAATGAATTATTTAGTATTATTACATAAAGGTGTAAGGATAAAATGTGTATATAATTAAATATATATAACTAAATATATGATGGTATCCTAAGCAATTAATTGGGAGAAGAGTTTAGTTGATATAAAGAAAAAGAAATGAGGGTAAATTCGGAATGTGAAAGATTCTTCAACATACATACTTTTTAAAGTAGTGTGTATATGTAAGTGTATGTAGATAGATTGATTGATGAGGAAATTCCACTAACTCATATTTTTGGACTTTACAATTCAAAAACACGATTACTGTTGTAAAAATATCAAAGTATTAGAGAGAACAAGACTATCAAAATATTAAAGAGAATATAGAGATAGAGAGAGAATTTATGTATTCTAATTGTGTGTTAAATGAAGGAGTGAAGTACCCAATTTATAGGGGTAGATAATTGTACAATTGTAATAATATAATTTTACAAGGGCATAATGGGTCATTCACACCCAAGATATTTATAACACTCCCCCTTGAATGACCTAATATTCAATACCTGCCTCGTTAAAAACCTTGCTTAAGAAAATCCAGTGGGATAAAACTTAAGCTAAGGAAAAGAGTACAGTCATTGTGGAGTATAAAAATAAATGTTGTCTCATTAAAATCTTGCTAGGAAAACCCAGTGGGATAAAACCTAGACGAAGGAAAAAGAGTATAGCTACTCCCCCTGATATTAGTCATCGTAAATCGCTGAGCCGACGCATTCCTATCTCATGTATCAATTTCTTGAGTGTAGATGTCGGTAATGCTTTAGTGAATAAGTCTGCCACATTATCACTTGATCGAATTTGTTGAACATCGATATCATCTGCTTTCTGAAGCTCATGTGTATAGAAGAATTTTGGAGAAATGTGCTTTGTTCTATCTCCTTTGATATAGCCTCTTTAAGTTGTGCAATACAAGCTGCATTATCTTCATACAATATCATTGGACTATCTTTTGTCGAAGCTAATCCACATGATGATTGGATATGATGAGTCATGTTTCTCAACCATATACATTCTCGACTTGTTTCATGGATTGCAATAATTTCTGAATGATTTGAAGATGTTGCTGTCAATGTTTGCTTCACGGATCTCCATGATATAGCCGTCCCACCACGTGTAAACACATATCCTGTTTGCGATTTTGCTTGATGTGGATCAGAGAGATAACCTGCATCTGCATATCCCACTAAAGAAGATCCCAAATTGTGAGAATAAAATAGTCCCATATCAACAGTACCTTTTAGGTAACGAAGAATGTGTTTAACACCATTCCAATGCCTTTGAGTTGGTGCAGAACTATATCTTGCGAGTAGATTTACAGAAAAAGTTATATCAGGTCTAGTGCAATTTGCAAGATATGATAATGCTCCAATTGCACTTAGATATGGTACTTCTGGACCAAGAACATTTTCTCCATCTTCAAGTGGGCGAAATGGATCATTTTTTGGATCAAGTGATCAAACGATCATTGGGGATGTCAATGGATGTACTGTATCCATATAAAATCGCTTCAAAACTTTTTCTGTATATGAAGATTGATGAACAAATAGTCCTTCTGAAATATTTTCAATTTGCAACTCAAGGCAAAATTTGGTTTTTTCCAAATCTTTCATCTCAAATTCATTTTTCAAGTAATCAGCAGTTTTGTTGAACTCTTCTGGAGTTCCAATAAGATTTAAATCATCAACATAAATTGCCTCTTCTGGAGTTCCAATAAGATTTAAATCATCAACATAAACTGCCACTGTTGCAAATCCAATATTTGTTTTCTTTATGAAAACACATGGGCATATATCATCATTTTTGTAACCCTCATTCAACAAGTATTCGCTGAGGCGATTATACCACATACGTCCATATTGTTTCAATCCATATAATGATCTTTGCAATTTGATTGAAAACATACTTTTCGGGTATGTATCATTTATTTCTGGCACTTTAAGTCCTTCAGGGACTTTCATGTATATGTTACTATCAAGTGAGCCATATAAATAGGCAGTTACTACATCCATAAGGCGCATATCGAGCCTTTCTGACACAGCTAAACTAATTAAAAATCTGAATGTGATGGCGTCCATGACGGGAGAATATGTTTCCTCATAATCAATTCCAGGTCTTTGTGAGAAACCTTGAGCTACAAGCCGGGCTTTGTACCTTGTAACTTCATTATTTTCATTTCTTTTCCTTACAAAGATCCATTTGTATCCTACAGGGATTACATTTTCAGGTGTTCGAACTACTGGTCCTAATACCTTTCGTTTTTCTAAGGAATTCAATTCCGCCTACATAGCTTCCTTCCATTTTGGCCAATCATCTCTCTGTTGGCATTCTTTAACAGACAGTGGCTCAGGATCATTATTCTGAATTATTTCAAGAGCCATTTGGAAGGCAAAAATATCATCTATAACAACATTCTCCCTTTCCCATAATTTATGAGATAACAAATAATTTATTGAAATCTCATTATTTTCGGACATCTGTGATTCTGCAGGAATCACGTCATCACTATTAGATTATTTCATTGAAATCTGTGGTTCTGCGGGAACCATGTCACCACTATTAGATTGTTTCATTGAAATCTGTGGTTCTGCGGGAACCATGTCACCACTATTAGATTGATCAATCTTTTCTATTATTACTCGTCCAGGAGTCTTTGGTTGGTTTAATTTCCACTTACGAGGTATGATGTCTTTTGAACCAACTGGTCGACCACGCTTCTGGCGTTTTTGAGGTTCACTTGCTATAGCAGTTTATCCTACAGGGACATCAATCTTTGCCGGAGTGTTTTCTGCTGGTATATATGACTTTGTCACTTTTCTTGTGTCAACAAATTCATCAGGTAATTGATTTGCAATTCTTTGCAAATGAATAATTTTCTCAACCTCTTGCTCACATTGATTACTTCGGGGATCAAAGTGAGATAGAGTTGTTTCATTCCAAGAAATTTTATCTTGATTTTTAGGATGCAACTTTACTCCTCCTAAAGCTGGAAAGTTCATTTCATCAAAATGACAATATGCAAAACGTGCAGTAAAAAAATCACCCGTTAAGGGTTCAAGGTACCTAATGATGGAAGGTGAATCAAAACCAACATAAATCCCAAGTCTACGTTGGGGACCCATTTTGGTACGTTGTGTGGGAGAGATTGGTACATGGACAGTACAACCAAAAATCCTTAGGTGAGAAATATTAGGTTCATGATCAGATGCAAGTTGCAGAGGTGAGTATTGATAATAAGAAGTTGGTCTTATGCGAATCAATGATGCAGCATGTAATATGGCATGACCCCAAACAGAAGCTGGGAGTTTTGTTTTCATGAGTAGTGGTCTAGCAATTAATTGTAGATGTTTAATAAATGACTCCGCTAACCAATTTTGTGTATGGACATGAGCAACTCAATGTTTTATTGTAATCCCAATGGACATACAATACTCATTGAATCTCTGTGATCTATACTCACCAGCGTTATCAAGACGAATTGTCTTGATTGAGTAATCAGGAAATTGAGCTCGTAATTTTATTATTTGAGTAAGTAGCCTAGAAAATGCTACATTTCTTGTGGACAGTAAACAGACATGCGACCATCTAGTAGAAGAATCAACTAGTACCATAAAATAACGAAATGACCCACATGGTGGGTGTATCGGCCCACATATATCTCCATGAATCCTTTCTAAGAAAGTTGGAGATTCAACATTGGTCTTTGTAGTGGAAGGTCTAATGACCAATTTCCCTTGCAAGCAAGCAACACATGAATAATCATTAGGTGAAAGAATCTTCTGGTTCTTTAAAGGATGTCCATGTGAGTTGCTAATTATTCGACGCATCATTATCTCTCCTGGATGTCCAAGTCGATCATGCCAAAGTATAAAACTTTTTAAGTCCACGAACTTCAGGTTCGTGACGTTATTTGATTCGACTTCTTTTATGGATGTATAATACATTCCAGAAGGAAGTGCAGGAAGTTTTTCTTTTATCTGCTTCTGGCCAGATACAAAAGAAGTAATGCAAAGATATTCAATGTTGTTTTCTTGCATCGTTTCAATGTGATATCCATTGCAGCGGATATCCTTAAAACTGAGCAAATTTCTTCTGGATTTGCTTGAGTATAGTGCATCGTTAATACATATAGTTGTGTATTATTTGATAAAATAATATAGGCTTTACCGGAGCCTTCAACGATCTTCGATGTGCCGCATATTGTATTAACATTATTTTCCGCTAATGTTAAGTTCAAAAAATACTTTTTCTTCCAGAGAATAGTATGTGTTGTTGCACTATCAACAAGACATGTATCTTGGTAATTCATCTAAAATATAATCAAATAGATATTTTAGAAAAGTGAATCTATAATAAAAAGAATTTAAACATAATTTAACATCAAACGGACAATACATATTAAGATTTCAAAATAACATCGTGACTTTCTGATAGAGCAAACTAATCTATATTTTCCATATCACCGGTATAAAAATCAGAGACATCTAAGTGTGTCCTATTAACTGGATAATCAGCTAAATTTGTCTCTATTTTTTCTTTTCCTTTAATAGACTGTTGGTAAAGGTCCACAAGGTGTTTTGCCGTACGACAGGTACGTGACCAATGCCCTTTCATGCCACATCGGAAGCAACTTTCTTCGTGTTGCCGTTTGATTATGTTATTCTCATTTGCCTTGTGCCTTTTGACCATGTGGCCATGTTGTTGATGATTTTGTCCAAAATTCCTTCCACATCCACGTCCTTGTTCATGTCTGTGTCCACGCCTACGTTCGTGCCCACGGCCACGTTTGTATCAGTGTCTATTTCTTGATATAGCATTTGCTTCAAGAAATGCAGTACCACTTGCTTCAGGAAATAGTACAGAACCGGTTGGACGTAATCCGTGATTTTTCATCAACAACTCATTATTTTGTTCGGCTACCAAAAGGCAAGATACGAGTTCTGAGTACCTTTGAAAACACGCTCACGATATTGCTGCTGCAGGAGCACATTTGAGGCGTAAAAGGTGGAGAATGTTTTTTCTAGCGTATCTGCTTCAGTGATTTTTTCTCCACAGAAATTCAATTTTGAACATATTCTGAATAGTTCAGAATTGTACTCACTCACAGTTTTAAAATCTTGTAAACGAAGATGCATCCATTCATAACGGGCTTTTGGGAGGACTACAGTCCTCTGATGGTCAAATCTGTCTTTTAAATTTTTCCAGAGTTCTTGTGGATCCTTTACAGTAAGATATTCTATTTTCAATCCATCATGAAGATGGTGACGAAGGAAAATAAGTGCTTTTGCACGATCCTGCAGGGATTCGTTGTTTCCTTCTTTGATTGTTTCTCCAAGCCCTTTTGAAATAAGATGGATCTCGGCATCTAGGATCCATGATAGATAATTTTTCCCGAATAAATCTAGTGCAATGAACTCGAGTTTTGTGATATTTGCCATTAGGATAACTATTCAATCAAATATGAGAAATAATTAATTCCTTGAAAAATCTCAGTAAAGAATTAATGACATGATTTATATATCAAGTTTTTATTCTTTTGGAATATTAATTATAATTCTAAGTTGTTGTAGTAATGAAACAAAATTTTGAAATTGCTATGTGCAAATCTTAGTTGTGGTATCAATTAATCCAGATAATAATTATCAAGAATAAATTAACAAATGATTAATACGTATAATGAGAGTGACATTAACAATTTTTTTTTTTTTCAGAAATTGCATTTCAAGAATTATGTGGTATGTATGTAACCATGTTTCATAAAGTGATGTTTAATCATTACATCTTTTGAAATTGTGATTTTAATTTTCAAAAAGAAAAATAACTTTTGCTTTTGTAAGTACACTTTATTGGAATGATGAATTGATTATATTATAAATTTATCTTTTTAGAAAATACATAAAATGTGATTTCATTTAAACCATATATTTAAAGAAACCCAGTAGAACCAACGATAATAAAACTGGTAGAACCAATTATATAGGTGGTAGTATGATATACTTAAAAATTGTAAAACCAACCATGTAGGTGGTAGCATGATATAATTAAAACTGGTAAAACCAACCATGTAGGTGGTAAAACCAACCATGTAGGTGGTAGCATAATATAATTAAAATCAGTAAAACCAACAATGTAGGTGGTAAAACCAACCATGTAGGAGGTAGCATAATATATAAAAGATATTTAAAATTATTACCTTCTTGATACAGATTGAACCTTTGTTAACTCAGTTGGCTAGAATCTCGTGCTGATAACGTGTTGTAAAAATACCAAAGTATTAGAGAGAACAAGACTACCAAAATATTAGAGAGAATATAGAGATAAAGAGAGAATTTATGTATTCCAATTGTGTGTTAAATGAAGGAGTGAAGTACCCTATTTATAGGGGTAGATAATGGTACAATTGTAATAATATAAACTTTATAAGGGCATAATGGGTCATTCACACCCAATATATTTATAACAATTACAAGTTATATATATTCAAAAATCGGGTACAATTCAGATTTTTAAAATTGATAATAATTATACTATTAAATTAATCAACCAACCAATACTCCAAACCCCACACTGCCTTGCCCTACCCTACCACACCACACCACACCAATTTAACCCCAAATCATTTTTCATCTCATCTCTTTGTCCCTCTCCTTTATCTTTCTCAACAATCTGAAGGTTTAAGACAATCAATAAAAGTTTTTGGTAAAAAAATTCATTCTAAAAAAATAACTTAAAAATGCAATAATAATAATTTTTGTTTTTTTGTTTTTTTCATTTCAATACTTACTCATTTATACTCAAGACTTTTTTCTCCATCTCCATTAATACTTGAAGAAGATAGAATTAGAGGCTTCAAATTTCATTTTGAAATGTAAGCAATTTAATTTAATTTAATTATATTATAGGATATGTGACACTAACTATTTTGAAGTTATTAAATGATTCATCATTCAAATTTTTTAAGTCTTTGATAAACATTGATTTGGACTAGTTGACAACCTACATTTCCTCATAAATGCATGAAGGTGCTCCATTAATATAATATTCTTCGTCCATAAAGTATTTTGATAGTTGAACACTGATGAAAGACATTAATTATTGATGAAGAATTTGAGAACAACCCATTGCATTTGAACCCCAGTTGCGTAGTGTTAACTGTCGTTTTTGAAGAGTCATCAGTCGAACTCGACAAATTTCAAACGTCGAACCTGACAGTTGAACTGTCTGCTAACCCAGTACACCCCGCACTTATGAACGAATGTATGCGTAGTACTCTAATTTTTCATTATGAAAGTCTAGCATGTCAAATATGTGAATTGTTGACGTACCTATAGGATATTTTCAAGAATCAGTGGTAATTTGAGATTCATTGTCTCGTATGACAATCATTTTGGGAACTTAGATGACGATTGGAAGTTGCAAGGTAACAAAACTACGTCTATTGTAGTGCCTAGTGATATAACAGTGGAAGGACTAATTCAACAGTTGATTGTGAAAGCTTCCAATTAGTACTCCACAAAGTGATATCCTATTACAATCCAAAGTGATGAACGTGAACATATGATGGGTGTCAAATCCAACACATAATAATTTCTTACTCTTATAAAAATAAATTGTAATAGTGGTGAGCAATGTTGAATCCACAGGAATTGGTTAGATTTAATTCTTCGAGAAAAGTAAAACAATAAATTAAAAATAGGGGGTTTTGGATTTAGAATGTAAAATCAAATTGTAAATAAAAAATTGCGAAATTAAAATGATGAAAATATCGAATTAAATAAATATTCAGTCCAAGGAATAATCTCAGTATTGATTCATAGAATTGATCATGGATGCAAAAATAAAATCCTTACTCATTTTCTAAATTAGTTATGGTCATTGATACGATCTAACAACCTATCTCTCCTTACAATCTCGATAATCAAGAGACGCTCGTTGATTATTTCCCTAATCAATAAACAACCTTATATACGATCTTAGGATTTAATTTACCAATAGCATTAACCTCTAGAGAGACTATCAATTCTAACCAACAAATTCACACGTGTGATTCATTTAAGTTAGGTTATATATCTTCATAACATGAGTCAAAAATCAGTCTATAATCAACTATGTTATTTGCCACTTGTATTAGAAAACCTAAACAATTACGGATTTAGATTCCTAATTGGCTAAGTATCGTTTTGACAATTAAAACAATGTGCACTTTGTATTAATCAATCAAAACAACAACTTCGATGTAAACAAAAAATATATAAGTAGAAAACAAATAAAAGAACAATTAGATTAATTAGATCTCACAATTCTTGGTGAATCAAAACTTCGAATATCCTTGAACTGGAATAATAAATTAGCTATCCATAAAAAATTGAGAAAGAAAAAAGAAAACCAAGAGAAAAGAGAATGATGGAAAACCTAAGACTCTCAACAAGAAAAAAGGACAGAAAGTCCTTGTATGGAAAAATTCCTAGAGATAAAGAAGGATCTAGTTTCCTTCCTTTCATCAAAATGTAATTATTCTCTAAAATAATAAAAAATCTATTAATTACATAAATAATCTCTCTAAATATTCATATCCCTTTATAAAATAATTTTTGGGTCCAATAGTAATATTTTTCCCTTCCAAAAATCGCCCATATAAATCAAGTCTTCCTGAAACAGTAAGGCGTGCCCACGCCTTGTGCAAAGTCCTTCTCTGATTATGCACCTTTTGATATTTCAACTTCCTCTTTTCAATTTGTGATATTGAGTCCAATTTGATCTCAAGTCTCCACCTAATCCACAAAACACAAAATATGATTAATATCCACAATTTAAGCATTTAAAATCAATGGAGTAAGAGGAAAAACCACAAATTAAATAGCAATTACGCGCTCTATCAAATCCCCCCACACTTAGACAATGCTTATCCTAAAGCAAAAGCTAGATCAAGTTTATCAATTGTTCTCATCATCATTCATTCTTCTATCTCCACCTATCCATCAACAATCCAATACAAGGCTAGTCACTTCAACAATTTTTTCAAAATCCACATGTGGTGGGATTTAACACCTCACATTAGGCTCATACAATATCCTCAAAGTGTTTAGGGTGTAACGTATATATGTACTCTCAAGTCAAAGTATAGAAAATTCTTGCCATAGGCTTCCTAATATATCACGTTGGAGCCACCAATGGTTTTGAATGCAAAGTAAGGGTCTTAACACTGGTTGTACTGGGGCTTTGATAATGTGGGATAAAAAGGATATATTTTTGGCTATTTTCATCGAAGGAATTATGTAAACTTCTTCACAAGAGCTCACTTAGAATTCATGTACTTCAATCAAATCAAATCATAACCCAGTATAATTTATATCCTTTCACCTCTCGTGAGTATCTATCAATGAATTACAACATGGGTGTTAGTTTTGATCAACTCCAAGGCACAGAATATAGACCAAGCAATTCAAACCACTCATAAATATATGTAATAGGAGTTAACACCCTCACTAGGTATTTCTCTCTTCGCACAAAGTGTATAAGGGTGAGAATTTTCACTTAACTCACTGTATGGAGAATTCATTGCCACAGACTGCTCAGATGTCCTGACCGGAGCCAACAATAACACAAGTGCAAAGTAACGGTCTTTACTTGGTTGTAACAGGACTTCGGGTCAGGTAGGATAAAAGGAAAATATTTAGGCTAAGTTGAGAGGAGAGTTCACAAGCCGATTTGGTTCAAAACAATAATCTCTTCGTCCACCTTTCAATGTGATTTTCCACAATTTTCTAGTATCCAATCGATTTAGCCCTTAATTCTTGTTATGCACTGGGGGTTTATTCTCTTCACCGGGGAATTTTCTTGATCCGGTAGCTTGAACACAATTTTTTTTTCAAATGAATTTACTGCAGCTTGTTTTCCTTTGACCCCATCACCACTTAATCCTTGATTAGCACAGAGTGAAATCACCATCTTTTTTAAGCTTAGTCCGTCTCACACTTCTCAACCAATACAAGCTTGTGAACTTCCTCTCTTGCGGGTTCAAGATAGAGGTAGCATGAAAGAGCGGGTTCCTTGGCTTGTAGAGTAGCACCAAAATTTCAAAGACAGGCTAAGGCTCAAAGGGGCTTCTATTGGTACATGTATCATGGTAGGCCCTTTTAGAAGGTCAAATTGGGTTTCACAAAATGCCTTTATTATATTTTGCACTTGAGTCAAGAAGCTACAATGACATGTACAAGAGAGCACATCCAAGAACAAACTAACCATGCAGGACACACATCAAAGAAATAAGAGCTTAATATAAAGAGTGAAAGTAGCTCATAGGCTGAAAAACTCATAAATTACGATTTATATGTGTTGCTCCCATCCATTTATGAGATATAGGTCATTGCTCGGTCCTGGTTTCGAACTCAAAACTTAGTGACCAAGGATTAATGCTAAAAAGAGTGGAGTTAAGTTAATCGGGATGGTGTTACATCATATCAACTTTGGTTTGACTCGATTAGGTATAAATTGCAACTCGACCACTTTATCCCTAACATTTCTTTCACATTACCACTTCTTAAAAGAGAGAGGAGACTTACATCATAGGTTTTTGATTCTCAATGTCTTTCAGTCTCAACCAAAATAAATTGAAGCTCAAGTGAATAAGCTTATATATTCCTTCAATGCAAGGTTCAAGAGAATGGGAGATTAGCAAAGAATAGGATTTCTCATGGCTTGTATTGTGGTTAATTTTCAACAAAAAGGCTATGGCTCAAAAGTGGCTTTCTAGGGGCATATTTCAAGGTAGGCATTTTGATAAAGCTAAATTTGGCTTCACCTAAGTGCCCTTACTCATTTAGTGCATTCAATTACCAAAAGGCATCTCAACATGCATAACAGAGCAAGTTCTAGAAGATATCAACTACACATGACAATCACACAATAAAAGGAATAGAGCATGTCGTAATGTTAAATGTAAATGCTCAAGAGGCTCAAAAAGCTCACAAAATAGGGTTAAAGTGCATCAAATCCCACACACCTTTAATCCAATCCACCATCAAGAGCAATCAATCTAGTGCAGTAAACAAAAATTCAACAATTCATGCATTTCCCACTATGCCTCAATTCATCTCAATAATGCACAATAATTCAGATTATAGAGGGATAAGCAACGCCAAAATCCAAAATTAAGAAGAGAATTGTCAAAAAATTTACTACAATGAATCAAATTTTACAAACCATGCAAAGCACATCAAAACCCTCCCCCACACTTAATCCATACATTGTCCTCAATGTAACAAAATCATAAATTATGAAAACTAGAAGATAATAGGATTAGAGGACTCCCCTGGAAGTGACTGGACCTCATCCGAGTTGTTCGGGTTTCTGCACCGGAGGTTGACCTTACAGATTTTCTTGAAGTGTGACAGGTGCTTTTCTCCCTGCCCATAATGCTCTCGATGGTGGTTGCAGTTGAAATTCCAAAAGATTGATGTAGAAAGTGGATGAGGGTGAGAGGAGGAGGGAGAGATGCGTGAGGTAGGGTTTGTGGTTCCGTTTTTCCTTCTTTTTCAGATTTTTTTATTATTATTTAGAGACCTTGTGTTTAAACCCGAGAATCAGTTTGAATAAGGCGTGGGCATGCCTTATTTCAATATTCTTTCAATCCATTGTTTTCTTCATAGAACGTGCTCACGTCCTAATGAAGATTCATATCTGCCCAAAAATCAAAATAAGGTCAATTTCACTTAATTTTTTTTTTGGATATCATGAAACAAATAATAGTAAATAAATGAAAACAAAAATAAAAATAAAATTTATTGCTAAAACTAAAGAAAAACTCGGGTTGCCTCCCGGAAGCGCTTTTCTTTTACGTCTTTGGCTAGACTCATTTTTTTCTTTCTTCAACCGGGATTAATTGGATTCCCAATGCTCAATTTTGTCACGGTCTCCATATGGTGACCTTCATAGAAAGGTTTATGTCTATGGCAATCAACTTTGCGATGCTTGTTATTGTCAACTTTCAAACCATCATTTCCACCAAGTTGGAAAATATTCTGTGCTAAGCAATCAACAACATCAATGAAATACACAGAATTTACATCTTTAGGACAATTTATGGCATCATAAATGTTAAACTTAATAATTTCACCATCAAATTCCATCGTGAGTGTACCATCATGCACATCAATTTTGTCCTGGATGTTTTCAAAAATGGCCTTTCTAAAAGAATTGGTGTAGAATTAGAAGAAGAATTTTCATCCATATTAAGTACATAAAAATCAGCAGGAAAAACGAACTCATTTACTTGTACTAAAACATCCTCTAAGACACCTTCAGGATATACATCAGATCTATCAGCAAGTTGCAAAATCACATCCGTTTCTTTTAATGGACCAATATTCAAAGATGAATAAACAGACAGGGGCATGATATTTATTGAAGCTCCTAGATCTAACACCGCTTTATCAACTCTTACTTTACCTATTTTGCAAGGGATAGTGAACATACCTAGGTCCTTGCATTTTGGAGGAAATTTCTTTTGGAGGACAGCTGAAACGTTTTCTCTCATACTTACCTTTTCATTGCCTATCAACTTCCCCTTGTTGGTGCACAACTCCTTGAGAAACTTAGCATAACGAGGTACTTGTTTGATTGCATCAAGTAAGGTAATATTTTACCTCAATTTTGCAAAAAGTTTCAAGGATTTCCTTCTCATCTTCCACCTTCTTGGATCTAATCAATCTTGTAGGGAACGGAGGAGTTGTTACATAAACTTTTGGTGGTTCTCTTCTGAGGCTTTGAGATTGGTCAGATTAAGGTTGAGAAATGACTTCATTTTCAATTTCTTCCCCTAAGTTTCCTTGCTTCATCTTGCTGGTTCATTCAATTCCTTCCCACTTCTCAAGATAATTGCACTAACATTTTATTTTGGATTGACAATAGTTTGGGAAGGCAATTTACCTTGAGATTCCAGTCTACTCACAGTTGATGCCAATTGACTCACTTGAGTCTCCAAATTCTTAATGCCTGTCCTCGTCTCCTATTGAAATTGTTGTGTTAGTTGCAAGTGTTTTAACAATTTCTTCTAGAGACATACCTAAACTTGAAGAAGGTTGTTGTGGTTGAGGGGTAGGTTGTCTAGGCTGGAATTGTTGTTATTGTGACCTTGTCTGATAAATGAAGTTGGGATGATCGCTCCATCCTGAGTTGTAAGTGTTTGAATAGGGATCATAATTCGCTTGAGGTGGGCCTAGAAATCTTCCAACTGCATTAGCCTGTTCAAAAGAATCTTCTTGAAGAGTAGGACACTTATTAGTTGGATGAGCAGTAGCAGCGCAAATTCCACAAGCTTTAACCTGTTGCATATTTCCTAGAGCCATTTGTTGAACAAGAGAGCTTAGATTCGCTATTTGATTTTCAAGAAAAGATACATTTATCTCATTCACCCTTTTCACAGGAGTGTCCTATCTGAATCCAAACTGATGTGTGTTAGCAGCCATGATGGATATCAAATCTCTAGCGGCAGTTGGAGTTTTATTCACTATAGCTCCTCCGCTAGCTGCATCCATCATCTTCTTCTTCTCCATTGGTAACAATCCCTCATAGAAGTATTGAATGAGTAATTGTTCTGAGATCCCGTGCTAAGGACAACTTGCACATAGCTTCTTAAATCTTTCCCAATATTCATGAAGTGTTTCAGTATCACTCTGTTTGATTTCACAAATTTCCCTTCTGATGCTAGTAACTCGTGAAGCAGGGAAATATTTATCAAGGAACAACTTGACCATACCCGTCCACATATTTATAGAACCTGGTGGTAGATAGAATAGCCAATCCTTTGCCCTATCAGTTAATGAGAATGGAAAAGCTCGTAACTTGATTTGCTCTGCAGTCACTCCTCGTGGTTTCATGCTCCTTTAGATGCTTGTGGGGGTCTTCATTCTCAAGACCATAGAATTTGGGTAGCAAATGAATTAGGCCAGATTTTAGCTCAAAGTCTACCTCCAAAGCTTGGTATTGAATGCAAAGCGATCGTTGATTTTCATTTGGTACAGCCAATTCCCTTAATGTTCTTTCCTCGTAAGCTATTTTTCTGTCTGTCTCAAAATCACTGAATGATGAATAAATTGAGGTTAAAAGGGATAAAAAATAAAAATAAATAAATAAAAACTAAAAATAAATTAAATCTATTTGACACCAATCCCTTGCAATAGCGCAAAAAATTTGATGGATGTCGAATCTAACAAATAATAATTTCTTGCTCTTATAAAAATAAATTGTAATAGTAGTTAGCAAGGTCGAATTTATAGAGATTGGTTAAATTTAATTCTTCGAGAAAAGTAAAACAATAAATTAAAAACAAGGGGGTTTTGGATTTAGAATGTAAAATCAAATTGTAAATAAACAATTGAGAAATTAAAATGATGAAAATATCAAATTAAATAAATATCCAGTTCAAGGTATAATCTCAGTATCGATTCATAGAATTGATCATGGATGCAAAAATAAAATCCTTTACTCATTTTCTAAATTAGTTATTGTCATTGATACGATCTAACAACCTATCTCTCCTTACTATCTCGATAATCAAGAGACGCTCGTTGATTATTTTCCTAATCAATAAACAACCCTAGATACGATCTTAGAATTTAATTTACCAATAACATTAACCTCTAGAGAGACTACCAATTCTAACCAACAAATTCACACGTGTGATTCATTTAAGTTAGGTTATATATCTTCATAACATGAGTCAAAAATCAGTCTATAATCAACTATGTTACTTGCCACTTGTATTAGAAAACCTAAACAATTACGGATTTAGATTCCTAATTGGCTAAGTATCGTTTTGACAATTAAAACAAAATGCACTTTGTATTAATCAATCAAAACAACAACTTCGATGCAAACAAAAGATATATAAGTAGAAAACAAATAAAAGAACAATTAAATTAATTAGATCTCACAATTCTTGGTGAATCAAAACTTCGAATATCCTTGAACTGGAATAATAAATTAGCTATCCATAAAAATTGAGAAAGAAAAAAGAAAACCAAGAGAAAAGAGAATGATGGAAAACCTAAGACTCTCAACAAGAAAAAGGGACAGAAAGTCCTTGTATGGAAAGACTCCTAGAGATAAGGAAGGATCTAGTTTCCTTCCTTTCATCAAAATGTAATTATTCTCTAAAATAATAAAAAATCTATTAATTACATAAATAATCTCTCTAAATATTCATATCCATTTAGAAAATAATTTTGGGTCCAATAGTAATATTTTTCCCTTCCAAAAATCGCCCATATAAATCAAGTTTTCCTGAAACAGTAAGGCGTGCCCACGCCTTGTACAAAGTCCTTCTCTAATTGTGCACCTTTTGATATTTCAACTTCCTATTTTCAATTTGTGATATTGAGTCCAATTTGATCTCAATTCTCCACCTAATCCACAAAACATAAAATATGATTAATATCCACAATTTAAGCATTTAAAGTCAATGGAGTAAGAGGAAATATCACAAATTAAATTGCAATTACGCGCTCTATCAACTTATCCCCTGCTGAAATCCGGGAAGAGGAAGATTTGAATTGGTACACATCTATTCACAAAGAAATGACTCTATGTATAACAATGTGGTTTTATGATCGGTTGTGTACCTCATTACAATGCACTATAGTACTTGCTATGAGAATGGAGGAAGAGTTACGCATAGCAATTGAATTCGGTACTAGATTGGGAGCACATGAATTGAGCGAGAATCTTACTCAAGTTGGTAATCCATTGACACTTATGTCGTAGATTTCATGGAAAAGACTTGAACGTGCGGGGAATTTCATGCAAATCATATGTTATGCTCACATGCAACTTGTGCGGCTTGCTTACAAGGTAGGTTGCTTTACGACTTATGCTTCCCTTATTACACAACCGAGTACTGGAGATGTGCATATACAGAGGCAATTTATCCTGTCGGAGTCTATAACATTTGGGAAAAGGGGAGAAGAAGCTGGAATCGGTGGGGAGTCATTGATCACTTCATTGTCCATTGTATTAGTAGAGTCATCCATATGTGATATGGAACTTGTAGTAGGAGTGTTGTGTTTTACAAAAACTGACCTCCACTTAACTAAGAGCATAAACTGATGTATTCTACAACAAAAGCTTGGTAAGTTGGCCTTTATATAGAGGTAACAAAATGGATTTTGATCAATTAATGTTGACAACTACCTTAAAGCAAAATTAATGTTAGGCAACTACCGTAAAGCAAAATTAATGTTGGAAACTACCTTAAAGCAAACTTAATGGTTAATTGACAAGATAATGAAGTTAGTATGTAAGACATTTTGAATATTGAGTTCATTAATGACACTTCACATAATCAGATTGCATTTTGGATGAAAATAAAGTATGGTGGACATTGCACATAGAAATACTACAAGATAGGATAAATTTCCAACAAAAACAAAAAGCATTTGATTGTTATGTTATCTATCAAAACGTCACATGTTGTTTTTCAAATTCAAATTTACAAAAATAAATAAACTAAGAGCTCTTAGGTTTAACACCAGTTTAATGTATTTTAATTGGCTTCCTTGAGAGATATGAGCGTGAAATTGATCTTCCTCACTTAATATGAATGAGAAATTCATCTGTGGAAGAAAATAATGAAGATGTCACTTTCAAAAAATAAGAAATCATATACACATCATAAGGATGAGAATACATAATTCATTTGTCAAGAATAAAAGAAACGTGAACAGCTGTCAAGAAATTGCAAAAGCCTATTGAATGAAGGAAACATGACCATCTGTTGAGAATTCCAGAACTCAATTATTGAGAATGATAGAATTTTCTCCAAAGAAGCAGAAACATTTCGAGAAACTCGTCTCAGCAAGACGGATTCGTGCTCAAGCAATAATAATTTTTAAAAAAAAAACATAATAGTATTATTTCCAAACTACCACATGGTGTCATATGTGAAGGCATTTCAAATCATAATTTAATATGAATGTAAGAAGTGATAGAACTAGGTTAATTCCATGACATACAAAAAGTGAAGTAGTCCACCAATGCAAATTCATATTCACACTGAACTAGGGTGGTCTACCTATCGAGATAGACAAACATCCATATAAATCCAAATTAACTCATGCAGAAATGTGCCAAAAATGTGCACGAAGGTTGGCCATAAGAGATGTAAAATTGGAGATGCTCGAACGGAGTAAGATGAAACCCTGTTAACTTCAAATTCCCTCACACGTCCACTATGTATTTCATTATTATATATATAAAAAAAAAACCTCAACTCCATTTCACAATAACATAAATAGTAGATTGTAACAACACCAAACGGAAAAACAGAGATCAGAAAACCCACTTCCTTATTCAAAAATTGGAACACTTAATACGTCAATATCACTACTAAATCCACTATTTACTTAAATATTCAAAAAGCGAAATCAGAACATGCACTTCCATTAAAAACACACGCACATATTACGTACATACAAGTTGAAAAAAGACGTGTAGAGAAGTAAGTCAAAATATAAAGGGAGAACTCAAATCGCACTGAAAATGCAAAATAGACTAATACTAAAAACCAAGAAGAGATTATAGTGCACAATAAGTTAGAAATCAAGCAAAATAGCTATGAAGAATATTTCGTGTGGTAAAATTACCTTGACTGTCGAACAGTAACAGAGAGCGTGGATGCGATATTCCTCAGAAAACAACAAACAGATTGAATAATAACCTTGCTGTCGTTGATGTTGCTTACTTCGTCCTGTGCCAGAAGTGGTTGCTTGACATGCCGAGGTGTTTGGAGAGAGAGTTGGTTTTTACGAAGATGAAAATTAAAGAGCGTTATTTTTCCTTTGTTTCAAATTACCATTCTCAATGGCGTTTGGGTTGTAGGGTCTCATGATACAAGGTAATTTTTAGGAGATTTTGTCTACTTTTTGTACTATATTATGTAAGACATGTCAAATCAACAGCCATAGGATCTAATTGGTATAAAAAATTCTTTTGAGGGCAAATAAGTAATAAATTGTTATATTTTTCGTAATTCTAAAAAATTGTCATTTTTGTTGATACAAATGTAAATTGTGTTATGGTATGCAATTTCCTCTTATCTATATTATAATAAAAGAACTATCACAAAAATACACACATATATTCCAGTCAAAATGCACTTTCTATTCTAAAAATCTTTTTTGTAGATGGTTTAATATATATTATATATTTAATAAGAGTTGTAATAAATATATTTTATTTAAATGTATTACATTGAAAATAAAAAATGGATTTATATATTTGAATATAAATCAATATGCTAGAATTTGTGCAAATAAATTATTTTTTTAAAGAAAATCTATGTTAAAAATTATTTGAAGGATCACCCAGTACAATAATTTCATATTTGATCATCTATTAAGAAGAAACAGTTTGTAAAGGAAAGTAATTGATGTTAAAATAACTTTTAAGTATTTTCTTACAGCTAAATCTGTAGATTCAGTTGGCCCAACACTGCAGACCATTGCCTTCAGCCCAAGAACCGGAACTTTGCTTTCTAATTTTGGCCCAATACTGAGCCCCTTTATTCACCTTCTACAACCCGGTCATTTTCGTGCTTCTCTTAAACCACGGTTTTATTTTTTCAACTGATTCAGTTTCAGCCGTTTGATCAAACCACTTGGAACCGTTCAGGCCGTTGGATTTAGCTTGTTTTATACGCCAGCTGAAAGGATGAGAAGTCCAGATTCATCCATACACTTTGGAACCTGTTCATTCTTTCGTTCTGAACTCTCTCAAACTCTCTCTCTTCGCCTTTTCTGGTTTCTTGGCGATTTCACTCCTTTACTCTGTTTTCAGTAGAAATTTAGATTAATCTTCTGAAACTGTTAAGGAGTGGTTATGTGTTCTTGTAAACACAATTTGTAGCTGTGATTTTGAGAGTTTTTTGTTGATTTGTTTTACGCAGTTTGTGTTTTTGATTTCTTAGGGGTTCTGTAAAATCTCTTGTATATTTTACTCAAACGTTCTTCAATTTTTGTAACGAGTTTGTAAATCAATAATATTTCTCAGTTTTTGGGTTCGTTTACACTCGTTTTCTCTACAGTGGTATCAGAGCCTTAGGGTTTTCTGATTTGGGAAATTTTTTATTTTTTTTATTTTGGGGTTTTTCGTTTGGGTTTCAGGGATCTTTGATCTTTCTTTGAAACTTCAAAAATTTGGTGTAAAACCCCAGATTTGAAGACTCAGGGTTGAGGTTCTGAAACCTTTGAGTTCTTTGAGTGAATCTGCATATTTGGCTTCGGATCTTGTGGTAACTTGGCTTCTTGGTACTTGATCTTGAAAGATCTGAAGTCAGATCTAACTTTGCTTGGAAATCTCAAAAGGAAATTCTGAAAAAACGTTGCAATCAGGTGATATCTTGAAATTCTTAAGGGCTTTTATAATTTCTCTGTTTTTCTTTCTTTTTCCCTCCGTTGAAGCCCCCTTGGACCCTTTTACTCACCTTTGTCCAGGATTCCTTTTGAGAATCCGGGAATCTGAGGGAGTTCTTGGCCGACCCAAGTTGGGTTGAGGGAAAGAAAGTTATAATTACTTATTCTTGCACATAGTTTCAGTTGCTATTGTATAATTTGTTATCTGCAGTTTGAATCCTCTGTGCCTTGTGTTGTATAGTGCACATTTTGAAATTTGTAAAACCCTGTTTTACACTTGATTGCATAATTTTGCCTATTTTGTATTATTCTTGCTCTTTGTTGTGCATTTGTTGATTCCCATATTTGACTTAATCATGAATACTGCTAAGGTAGAAGTAGAAATATGGAATGGGAAGGGGGACTTTAGTTTATGGAGACAGAAAATTAAAGCCCTATTACTTCAATTAAAATGTGCTAGAGCCATTGATGAAACCTATCCTGAAATTATGACTGAGGAAAGAAGAACTGAATTAGATGAACTAGCCTGGAGTACCCTGTTCCTTCACCTTTCTGATACTGTGATTAGGAAAGTAGGGGATACTAAAACTGCTGCAGACCTATGGGACAAACTTGAAGAACTTTTTCTTACTGTTTCTTTACCAAACAAATGTTTTTTATGGAAACAATTCTTTAGCTTTAAGTTTGATCCATCTCTGGGTGCTGAAGAAAACACAGACATGTTTAATAGAATAACCCAGGATCTTCTAAATGCAGGAGAGAAAATCACTGAAGATCAGAGAGTTGTGTGTTTATTAAATAGCATGGGGGATAGATATAAGGACATTAGGAATGCCTTAGAGTATGGAGGGCAAAAATTGTCTGTTGAAATAATAAACACATCTCTTAAGAATAAGGAATTAGAATCTAGGACTGAGCACAAAGAGGCCTATAATGTTGAGTTCACATCATATAGGGGTAGAAACTCATTTAGAGGAAATTTAAGACCCTGGACCCAAAATAAAAACAATCCTAGACAGGCTAAAGAATATCAAAATAGAAACTTCATACCTAACAAACCTAAGGATAAGAAGTATGATCATAAAAGTTATAATCAAAACAGGTTTGAAACTAAAAGGTATGACAATAAAACTGATAGGAAGCCTGATGAAACTAGAAAATGTTTTTACTGTGGAAAAATAGGCCACTTAGTTGAGAAGTGCTTTAAGAAATTGAGAGATGATGCTAAAAATAAACCACAGGAACCTGAAGACATTCAAAACAATAGTGGAGTTGTTTATGTCACAACCACTTCTAAATTGAAAGATGAATGGATTTTAGACTCAGGTTGTACTTTCCATATGTGCCCTTATAGGGATTTGTTTGATACCTTCTCTGTGCATACTTCTGGTTCTGTGAAATTAGGAAATGATGTATCCTGTGACATAAAAGGAATAGGTTCTGTAACTTTAAAACTTGCTAATAATAATAATCTGACCTTAAATCAAACCAGGTATGTCCCTGATTTAAGAAGAAACCTCATATCATTGGGTATCTTAGATGATGAGGGTTATGAAATAAGACTCAGCAGTGGATACATAAATGTTCTGAAAAACAATTTGTTATGTTTAAGCACAGTTAAGACCAATGGCATTTATATTGTGTCTGTGAAATATTCTTCTCCTACTTCTCTGACTATTGAAAATGTTGATGTTAATCTGTCTGATTTGTGGCATAAAAGATTAGGCCATGTAGGAGAAAAATGACTTAAAAGGTTAGAGAAAAATGGATTTTTTGGAAAGAATATTTTTCAGAAACTTAGTTTTTGTGAAGAATGTGTTTTGGGAAAACAACAAACTTCTTCATTTGGCAAAGCTGTTCATAAATCTAAGGTAATCCTTGAATATTTGCATGCAGATCTTTGGGGTCCTGCCCCTGTTAACACTGTTTCTGGTTTTAGATACTTCCTGTTGATTGTTGATGACTATTCCAGAAAGTCTTGGGTTTATTTGTTAAAAACCAAAGACCAAACTGTTACTGTTTTCAAAAATTTCATTACCTTGGTTGAAAATTTGAAAAACAAAAGGGTTAAAGTGATCAGAACTGACAATGGTTTGGAGTTCTGTAATTTTGAATTTGATGAGTTTTGTAAAAATCAAGGCATACTTAGACATAGGACTGTCTCATACAGTCCACAACAAAATGGGGTTGCAGAGAGGATGAACAGGACCTTGTTAGAAAGAACATGGTGCATGCTAATCCAATCAAATTTTCCAAAAATATTTTGGGGGGAAGCAGTTAAAACTGCATGTTTTCTTATCAATTTGTGTCCTTCCAGTGCTGTGAACTACAACATTCCAGATCAAATCTGGAATGATGCAGTTCCAGATTATTCTGTTTTGAAAATTTTTGGCTGTTCTGACTATGCTCATCAGGTTCAGTCCAAACTTGAACCAAGATCTTTAAAATGTGTTTTTGTTGGTTAGGGGGAAGGGGTTAAAGGTTATAGACTTTGGGTCAAAGAACAAAGTGGATTCAAAGTTATTTTAAGCATGTCTGTTATTTTTAATGAAAAGATTTTCCCTTGCAAGTTTGAAAAGAATGAAAATCCACTTTGTGAAAAGGATTTTTTGATAACTGAATTAAGCTTTGATGATTCTTACTTTCAGCCTGAGCAGCCCCAACATTTGCATAATAATGTGCCTGCATCACCTGCACCCACTTCTCCTACACAGTCAGAACATGATGAACTTGTTTTAGACAATTATCAATTAGCCAAAGATAGGACTAGAAGAGAAATTAGACCCCCTGTTAGATTTGATGATTATGAATCTTATTCTGCTTCTGTTTTGTCTAATTTTTTGAATCCTGAACCTGCTTCATTTGAAGAAGCTATGGAATCAAAATATAAAAATTTGTGGATTGCTGCCATGCAAGAGGAAATGAATTCCCTAATTAAGAATGAGACTTAGACTTTGGTAGAAAGACCCCCTAATAAGAAACTAATTGATTGCAAATGGATATATAAAATAAAAGATGGGGATTCAGAAGGGGGAAAACCTAGATATAAGGCTAGGTTAGTTGCTAAAGGGTTTTCTCAAAAGGAAGGCATAGACTATACTGAAATTTTTTCTCCTGTTGTCAAATACACTTCTACTAGAATCCTGTTTGCCTTAGTTGCTCAAAATGATTTGGAACTTGAGCAAATGGATGTGAAAACTGCATTTTTGTATGGTATGCTTGATGAAACCATTTATATGACTCAACCAAAAGGTTTTGAACAGAAAACTAAACCTGATCTGGTGTGTTTGCTTCAGAAATCTCTTTTGGTCTGAAACAAGCACTCAGACAATGGTACAAAAGATTTGATAATTTCATTCAAAGCCTAAAATTTCAGAAAAGTTCAATGACTCATGTTTTTACTTTAAAAATGATTTTTCTGATTCTATGTATCTTCTTCTGTATGTGGATGATATGCTTATAGCTGGTAAAAACCTGCAGGCTATTTCCAGTCTTAAACAAAATTTAAAAACTGAATTTGAAATGAAAGACTTAGGACCAGGTAGGAAAATTCTTGGTATTGATGTTTTTAGAAATAAGGGAAAATTTTTCTGAATCAAAAGAGTGACATTGAAAATTTTTTCTCTATTTGATTCTAAATCTGTTTCACTTCCACTGCCTGCTCATTTTAAGCTTTCTAGTGATCAATTTCCTAAAACTGCAGAAGAGTTTCATAGAATGAAAAATGTTCCTTATTCAAATGCTGTAGGATCTGTTATGTACTTAATGGTCTCAACCAGACCAGACATTGCTTTCTCTGTCAGTGTTTTAAGTAGATTTATGAGTAATCCAGGGGAACCCCATTGGGAAGCTCTTAAATATTTATTGAAATATTTGAAAGGAACCTTGAATTTGAGTCTTATGTTTTCAAAATCCAAAACTGCTTTTGAACTTAAAGGATTTGTAGACTCTGACTTTGCTGGAAATATTGACAACAGAAAGTCTACATCTGCCTATTTTTTCACTCTTAATTCTGCCTGCATCAGTTGGAAAGCACAACTTCAGAAATTAGTTGCACTTTCTTCAACTGAAGTAGAGTATATCTCAGCCACTGATGCAGTTAAAGAATGCATATGGCTGAGGGGTTTACTTTCTGAAATTGGTTGTTTGAACAAACCTGAAATTGAAATTTGTACTGATAGCCAGAGTGCTTTATATCTTTCTAAAAATCCTGTGTTTCATAATAGGTCCAAACATATAGATGTCAAATTTCATTTCATAAGGGACATCATTGAAAAAGGTTTTGTAAAAATGGTTAAGATTCCAACTCAGTTAAATCCAGCAGATGCTGGAACTAAAATCATACATATCACTAAGTTTAAGGATGCTTTGAATTTTCTTAACATTTTGGAATTTGATAATGGTTTACTGTATTTTTGCAAGGAACTAAATGTTTGGGAGAACTGCTTATAGATGCTGAAGGATTGCAGAACTGATCAAAGGAACTAAAGAAAACTGCAGCCTACACCAACTGCGGGGAAGATTTGTAGATTCAGTTGGCCCAACACTGCAGACCATTGCCTTCAGCCCAAGAACCGGAACTTTGCTTTCTAATTTTGGCCCAATACTGAGCCCCTTTATTCACCTTCTACAACCCGGTCATTTTCGTGCTTCTCTTAAACCACGGTTTTATTTTTTCAACTGATTCAGTTTCAGCCGTTTGATCAAACCACTTGGAACCGTTCAGGCCGTTGGATTTAGCTTGTTTTATACGCCAGCTGAAAGGATGAGAAGTCCAGATTCATCCATACACTTTGGAACCTGTTCATTCTTTCGTTCTGAACTCTCTCAAACTCTCTCTCTTCGCCTTTTCTGGTTTCTTGGCGATTTCACTCCTTTACTCTGTTTTCAGTAGAAATTTAGATTAATCTTCTGAAACTGTTAAGGAGTGGTTATGTGTTCTTGTAAACACAATTTGTAGCTGTGATTTTGAGAGTTTTTTGTTGATTTGTTTTACGCAGTTTGTGTTTTTGATTTCTTAGGGGTTCTGTAAAATCTCTTGTATATTTTACTCAAACGTTCTTCAATTTTTGTAACGAGTTTGTAAATCAATAATATTTCTCAGTTTTTGGGTTCGTTTACACTCGTTTTCTCTACAAAATCCATTTTTTTTTTTTTTTGGCTTTGTGGTTCATTTTTATATTTAATATTCATATCCATGTTCTAATTTCAATTCCATAAGAAAAGCGTCAAGCCGTAATTAAGGCTTGTACATAATTAGTGTTGAAACCATTTTAATTTAAAATTAATGTTATTCTCAAAGGGAAAAAATAAATATTGTTATTGGGAAATTAAAATCCAGTTCTGTATATGATATTTTGGAGGAAATTTATATTTTTGGAGAATGTGTGATTGGAAAGATATTGAAAATTGTGAAAGTGATGAATTCCATAAAAATGTGTGGTTGAAAAATGAGATTTGTGGAAAATTATTCAAAAAAATTTGGACCAAACAGGGGCTAAATGGTGCCTTCAACTATGTCTTAATCTTAATTTATGAAAACTGGTATGTATTGAATATCCATTTTTTCGTTCAATTTGTGTTTTTTTAATCGAGTTAACAATATGTTAATTAATATACCACAATCATGTAGAAATAATGTTTAGTTCAAGCTGATTAACTTCGAGCGTTGTTTAGAAAAATATTGGATATAATGTTATATCTAGAGCGTGAACCTAATTTTACAGCAGATATTGATTTCTTGACAAAATGGATAGTATTGTAATAAAACAACCTGCTTCAGCCTAGCCCTCATGGATTGGTTTTATCAGATTGTTTCATTCATTCAGTAGCTTTGACTCCTTGAAAGCAATGTAGTACGAACAGTTCAACTTGCTTCTTGAACCTATACCTGCACCCATACCATCAACTCAAAGGAAAATCATTTTGTCACCACGTAGCATAACTACAACTAAAATATGTTTATTATTGACAATTTATGTGTTGAAATTGGTGTATATATACAAATGTAATAAATATTATTCATCCGTTCATGTAATTACATTAGAAATAGTTAAATCAATGCATGGCATGGGTAATGAACTAGTAGGATGTAAAACGAGAAGAGCTCTCCACCTCATTTCACATTTTTGGAGTAGCATAGATACAGTTTCACTTATCAGAGAAAAACCTACAACGATCCTATATTTTACATATGAACGAAATAGCCCCGAGCAAATTTTAATATCGTGGTAGCTGAATTTAATCTATATTAAGCCCCTATCTAGTACCCGATTTTTGGCCAAAAACCAAAGTTTTGTACAGTAAATTTGTCAAGAATGGTAGGCGCTGGAAGGAAAATTGCAGTGGGCTGCATGTGTGGTCAATTTGGTGCTGGGAAAAGTACCATTTTTTTTTTATTGAAAATCAACCATTTGGTGGGTCCTCAAGGCAAAAAAATAAGGCATTAATATATTAAATTATTTAAAGGGCCCACAAGCTTACCTTTTTTACTTCAATTTTACTGCAGAGAATGCATTTTGACAACAAAATTGTATCAAAATCGGGTACCACAAAAACTTTCATGAATCCAATAGCAGCAATCCAAATAGCAATTGAATTCCACCACAACAAAATTTAAAAATTAATTCCAAAACCCGACTTATCCAGATTATACACCTTCTATACAAAATGAACAATATCAGAAGTTGACCCAAATTCGCGTAACCCGACTTGCAGTAGGCGTTTGTTGTCTAAGCACCTAACTTATATTATAAGTTATCACAAGTGATTATAAACACTTTAATTCATATGCTTAATAAATAAATAAAACTAAAATTTATTTATTATAAAATATTAATTTATTACAACAAAATATTGTATATGAGTACTCAAAACTAATAAAATGAACTTTGCATCAAGTTCAAGCATACCAGTCGTAATTTAGAAGTTTTATGAACTACAAGATGCATCAGAAATTGAAGCCTAAGTTATGGCTTCCTACCTATTTCCCCCCTTTATTTAAATGTAGAACAGAAAGAGTAATCTAATTGTACCAAACCAGTAAAAATATCCCAAACTCTGAAAATCTATACAAGTTTGAACTAGTTAAGAGATAGTAACTGTAACTGTCACAACCATACAACAAAATCATTCACAGTTGAGGCACTGAATGAATTTGCTGCGATTTGTGACACGCATCAGAAAGAAAAACAATATAAAATGTATAAATGAAAAAACAACAATTCAAGGAAGGATTGCAATTCTAGATGCTGGTAGGCTGACATGAAAATCTATTCTCATGCTATTCTTTACTTCTCTTTGTTAAGTATCATCGTTCCCATCTACCACTTCAATTTCAATGATAACCACGGGGACATGACCGATTTTCTGGTGAAGTCCACCATCTTGTAAGTGTAGTTTTGTTACTAATATATCAGCCATGTTGTTGAATCGGAGATACTGAATCTTGCTCAAATGCTCAATGCCTGATTGCACCTCCCCGACTAATTTACAGTTTGAAATGATAAGATTTTGGAGACTAGGAAATGCACCCTGTTCAACATTTATCCTTCTCAATCCTTGGCATTAACTAAGATACAATTCCTTGAGTCTTAAAAACCCTCCAGCCTTGAATGATAATTCTTCGCCTGCATAAGCCTGAGAGAGTGAAAGTTCCACCAAACTAGGAAAATTCTCAAGGGAAACGAGAGGGTCATCCCTCAGCATACTAAACCTTAGCCACAATCTAGACAAACTGGCAAGGGAACTAATCCACTGTGGCATCCTCTCCAGAGGTCCGCGCAAGATGAGGGTTCTAAGAAAAGGATGAGTTGAAGAGATGGAGTGTTGCAAATCAATGAACTCGTCATCATTCATTGAGAAAATAAACAGTAATTGTAGGTTGATTAGCTTCTCAAGGGAGTGACAGAGATCCATTCCATCATCTCTTCTTAGCTTTGTAATGCCTAACTTTCTCAATTGGCTCAATTTACCAAGTTCCCTTGTTATCTTGACGCCATGGAGTCCATCTGCCTCTAGGTAGTTTTTAGGAGATTTTGTCTAGTTTTTGTACTATATTATTTAAAACAAGTCAAATTAACATTCATAGGGTCCAAATGGTATAAAAAATTCTTTTGAGGGCAAATAAGTAATAAATTCTTATATTTGTCGTAATAATAAAAAATTGTTATTTTTGTTTATGAAAATACAAATTGTGTTATGGAGTGCAATTTTCTCTTATCTATATTTATATCTATATAATAATAAAAGATCTGTCACAAAAATATATACATAGATTCCCGCCAAAATGCACTTTCTATTCTAAATATTTTTTTTGGTAGATAATTTAATATTTATTACATATTTAGTAAGATTTGTAATAAATATATTTTATGTAAATGTGTTACATTGAGGGAAAAAAACTGGATTTATATTTTTGAATATAAATCAATGTGCTAGAATTTGTGCAAATAAATTATTTTTTTTAAGAAAATCTATGTTAAGAATTATTTGGAGGATCACTCAGTACAATAATTTCAGATTCAATTAATCATCAATTAAGAAAAAACAGTTTATAAAGGAAAGTGGTTGATGTTAAAAAAACTTTTAAGTATTTTCTTAGTACTAAATCCAATTTTTTTGCTTTGTGCTTCATTTTTTATATTTAATATTCATATTTTTGTTCTAATTTAAATTCCATATGAAGAGCGTCAAGCTGTAATTAAGGCTTTAGATAATTAGTTTTGAAACCATTTTAATTTAAAATTAATGCTATTCTCAAAGGGAAAAAATAAATATTGTTATTGGAAATTAAAAGCCCGTTTGGTAAATGATATTTTGGATAAAATCTATATTTTTGGAAGATTGTGCGGTTGAAAAGATATTGAAAATTGTAAAAATAATGAATTTCATAAAAATGCGTAGTTGAAAAATGAGATTTGTGGGAAGTTATCCAAAAAGTCTTGGACCAAAGAGGGGCTAAATGGTGCCTTCAACTATATCTTAATCTTTGTATATAAAAAATTGTATGTGTTGAATTTCCATTTTTCGTTCAATTTTTTATTTTTTATTGTCGAGTTTACAATATGTTAATCAGTAGACCACAATCACGTAGAAATAACGTTTGGTACAAGTTGATTAACTTCAAGCGTTGTTTAGGAAAATATCGGATATAATGCTATATCTAGAGTGTGAACCTAATTTTATAGCAGATATTGATTTCTCGACAAAATGAATAGTATTGTAATATAAAACAACTTGCTAGACAGACATCATCAGCCTAACGCTAATGCACAGGTTTTATCAAGTTGTCTCATTCATTCAGGAGCTTTGACTCCTTGAAAGCAACGTAGTACGAACAATTTTACTTGATTCTTGAACCCATTTCATCAACTTAAAGGAAAATCATTTTGTTACCACAGAGCATAACTGCAACTAAAACATGTTTATTATTGACAATTTATGTACTAAAATTAGTGTATGTATACAAATGTAATAAATATTATTCATCGGTTCAAATAATTATATTAAAAACAGTTAAATCCGTGAATCGCATTGGTGATGCATAATGCATTAGTAGGATGTAAACGAGAAGAGCTCTCCACCTCATTTCATGTTTTTTGGAGTAGCATAGAGACATTTTCGCTTATAGGAGAAAAACCTACAACGATCCTATATTTTACATGTGAACGAAATAGCCCCCATCAAATTTTAATATCTTAGTAGCTGAATTTAATCTTATATTAAATCTTCAAACCAAGAACTTGCAAGGATCCAATAGCAGCAATCCAAATAGCAATTGAATTCCGCCACAGCAAATCTATAAATATTTCCAAACCCGACTTATCCAGATCATGCATAATCTAAATGTTCAAAAAAAAAAAAAAAATATGATCGTACATCGTCTATACAAATAAACCCAGATCAAAAGTCGACCCAAATTCGCGCAATACGCACGATCAAATCAGGTTAATCCCAAGCAGCGTGGACCGAAGCTACTTGCAGTAGGATACTACTGCCGAAGCACCCATATTATCACAAGTGATCATAGATACTTTAATTCACATCACAAGCTCAATAAACGACTACATTGTAATCAAGTTCAAACCAAATTTGATCTTTCTGTACACTAGCGATATGTTTGTACTGTAGATTGCGATGTTGAGTCGTCTTTAATACTGCATGTCAGTGTAATTCATAGGTTTTATGAACTACAAGATGCATTAGAAGTCCAATTTCCCTTCTTTATTGAAATGTAGAACAAAAGGAGTAATCTAATTGCACCAAACCTGCAAAAATAGCCCGACTCTGAAAATCTGTACAAGTTTGAACTAGTTAAGAGATAGTAACTATAACTCTCACAACCATACAGCAAAATCATTCAAGGGTATGGGTTTCTTCCGTTATCTGGCAGATTAAAACAGTTGAGGCACTGAATGAATTTGCTGCAATTTGTGACACGCAACAGAAAGAAAAACATTATAAAATGTGTAAATGAAAAAACAAAAATTCAAGGAAGGATTGCAATTCTGGATGCTGGAGGCTGACATGAAAATCATTTCTCATGCTATTCTTTATTTCTCTTTGTTAAGTATCGTCGTTCCCATCTACCACTTATCCAATTTGCAACGATAACCACAGGGACATGAGCGATTTTCTGGTGAACTCCACCATCTTGTGCTTGCAGTTTTGTTACCAATATATCAGCCATGTCGATGAATCGGAGATACTGAATCTTGCTCAAATGCTCAATGCCTGATGGCACCTCCTCGACTAATTTACAGTTTGAAATGATAAGCTTTTGGAGATTAGACAATGCACCCTGTTCAACATTTATCCTTCTCAATCCTTGGCAAGAACTAAGATACAATTCCTTGAGTCTCAAAAACCCTCCAGCCTTGAATGATAATTCTTCGCCTGCGTAAGCCTGAGAGAGTGAAAGTTCCACCAAACTGGGCAAATTCTCAAGGGAAACGAGAGGGTCATCCCTCAGCATACTAAACCTTAGCCATAATCTAGACAAACTGGCAAGGGAACTAATCCACTGTGGCATCCTCTCCAAAGGTCCACGCAAGACGAGGGTTCTAAGAAAAGGATGAGTTGAAGAGATGGAGTGTTGCAAATCAATGATCTCGTCATCATTAATTGAGAAAATAAACAGTGATTGGAGGTTGATTAGCTTCTCAAGGGAGTGGCAGAGATCCATTCCATCATCTCTTCTTAGCTTTGTAATGCCTAACTTTCTCAGTTGGCTCAATTTACCAAGTTCCCTTGTTATCTTGACGCCATGGAGTTCATCTGCCTCTATATAACACAGCTTCTGTAGAGACAGAAGCCCTCCAATCTGATACGGAGCCTTAAAACTCTGTATATCTGAAATGGCATAGTATGTTGATGGTACTCCATTACAATATCGATAAACTATTAGATTTCGAAGTTTTTTGAGCTTTAGGATCTCGATGGGCAATTCAGTCACACCAGTGTCCTTCAAATTCAGGGTCTCCAAATTCGTGAGTTTCCGTATCAACTTTGGAATTATTTTCACCTTTGTGTCTCGTAAATTTAAATACTTCAAATGAAATAAATCAAAAATTTCGCGTGGTATTGTCTCCATTTGAACGTACCTTAAATCCAAGACCTTCAGCTTCCTAGAAGTGCCAAATAGTTGTTTTGATGACAATGGCGTGGAGAGAATGTCTGTGGAGTGGAACACTAGTAGAGAACGTAGATGCTTGAAGCTGTTCCTTTCTTGTATAATGTTGAAGGAACCATGAATTACTAAACGTCGAACCTTCTCAGGCCACTCTGTGTTCTGATCGCTGGCTATGGTTGCCATGTTCTGTTCTCTTGACTGGGCGAGAATGATTTCACGGAGAATATCATGGACGCGTATCCTGCTTAATCTGCCAAAACTACTAGTTTTTACCACTTGTATTAAGCTTCTCTGGATAAGTTTTTCAAGATAGCTTTCGGCAACTTCTTCTCTTGTTCTATTTGGTTCTGCTGGAATGAATCCTTCAGCTATCCACAGCCGAATCAGTCTCTGGGGCTCAATTTCACGATCCTCCGGGAAAATGCTGAAGAATAAGAGACAAATTCTGAGATTTTCAGGCAAATCAATATAACTCAGAGCGATGATCTTTTTCACTCTTTGAAGGGCACCGTCTTCTTGTAGCTCGGCGCCAAGGCTGCGATAGAACATCTCCCATTGATCCACTCTACTCTGCTCCTTCAATGCTAAGACACCACCTATTGACACAATCGCGAATGGTAAGCCCTCACATTTACTCAATATACGTCGTGAAACATCTTCCATATAAGGAGGGCAAGGTTTATTTGCAAATGTCTTATGGCAAAACAAAGTCCAAGAATCCTCTTGAGACAAGGCCTTCATTCTCAGTATATGCCCATGAGAATCCAGGCAAGAAGCAGACGCTACATCGCCTATGCGAGTTGTGAGCATGACCCGAGAACCAGAATTGTCATCCGGCAATGCATGTTTGATTCTATCCCACGAGTCTACGTTCCACACATCATCAAAAACAAGAAGATACTTTCTATTTTGGAGGAAATCTTTCACAACTGCTCTCAGATCATCACTATTCATGGATAATACATGTCGAGGGACTGATTTCTCGATCACACGATGCAATTCTTTAATAAAGTGTGTGAAGAGCTCCTTAGTGTTAAATGACTGAGAAACAGTGATCCAAGCATGAACTTGAAATTTTCTTTTGACATCTATATCTTCATAAACTTTCCTAACCAGAGTGGTTTTTCCCAACCCCCCCATTCCCATCACAGAAACAAATTTGAGCTGGTCATTACCATCTAGAAGCCAGGACATCAGCTGGTTTTTAGGCCGCTCTATTCCCACAAGCTTTGCTTCGTCTATGAGAAGTGCATTTCCTCGAAAATCATCCATACTGTTGCTAACTAAAGCAGAGCTGGAGCCTTGTTCAGAGGTAGAATTATATTTGCTTTCAAACCTCTTATGTCCTTCCGACATTATTCGGATCCTGGATCTGATGCTTTTGATTTCTGAGGCTATTTGATGGCGAGCTCTTAAATTCTTTGCCGAGTAATACCACTTCGGAAGATAACCGCTGGATCTATTTGCTCGATGACGAGTAAACTGGGTCACAAATTCATCAACCGCATCTTGAGCATCATCAGCAACCTCTCGGACTTGCTTGACCCAAACTTTGAGCTCTGCATCGGTTTCTTGTTTCGTATCTGCAACATTCAGAAAAGCCCTCATGTGCTCTAATTCATCTTTGATGTATTGAACTTCTTCTCGGAGGCTTCCCAATAGTCGACTCTCGTCCTGGATTAAGGTTGAAAGGTTGGCTAAAAGAAGAGTTACTGCACTCTGTGCCATTTTGGCTCAAGTTCTTCTTGAGTATTCGATGTAGATCTGCACCAGAATTTTCAGCAATTTACAGAAAAAGAATACTTACAGGATGCAGACTTTCAATTTAAGAATTTATGATGAATTGGTTGATCAGTACAAAATGCTCAACCACCCCCAACAAATAAATTTTGTTTTCTTCCTTTGTATTGTTTAATCACATCCAATCCATCGCCTCAAACACCAGACATAATTCTATTCTTTAATATTGCTAGATCACATCCAATCCGTTGCCCCCAACATGCCATCATATTAAAAGATTGTTCTTGACTTGGTCATGGCTTTTCCTGTCATGAAATACCATTTCAACCCAATTTTAAATTTAACAGGGATCGTGCCAATGCAACCACTAAGACGGACCTCAGGTGAGTGCCCCTCCGAAGTGAAGTGGACGTCACCAACCTAGGCCATTGGCGTTCTTGGTTGCCCATTGACTCCGACCAGGTAAGTACATTATTGATGGCAACGGGGGATCGGGCCAGATTGGTGCTGGTCCAAATCCGCTCCACGGGAATTCAGATCGAATCAGATCAAATAAAAAAAAATAAATTTGGATCGGTTTGATTTTTGATCGGAACAAACATTAAAAGATTTTCATTATTTATTTCCGTTAACAACAAACATCAATTCATAAAACAACTAATATAATATCCAATTCATACAATAAAACAATACATAAATAGAAAAGTATAGATTTTGTGCTAAATTCAATAAAAGGTTATATATTTTAGATTTATTAAATAATTTTTTTACCAATTTTTTTTTTTTAATTTTTTAAAAATAAACCTGATCGTGAATCTGATTGGATAGGATCACCCCCGATTCAAATCTGACTCGTCGATCCATGGATCGAGAATTTTTCGGATCACATCGAATTTTTTTTCCATCTCAAAGTACATTCAATTTGCTTATCACATTGACAGAATTCTTCTGCAATTTTCTACAACACTTATTGTTATAAGTTATAACTACGTTTTCATAGATGATTATCATAAAATTTCATCTTGGATGTGATTGAAAATTAAATTGGAGATCTTTAAAACCTGTTCAAACAAGATGAAACATCACGGGAAAAAAATAAAAATATCTCCATAAGAAAGGAGAAAAAGTGGAACTAGTATTTCCATTAATAGAACAAGAACCATGTCCATCAAAGAGGAGAAAAGCTAATACTATAGTCATTGTTCATAGCCATAAACAAATGTAAAAGCCACAAGCTAAAACATGCAAGTATAGTAGAAAACTCCTCAAACACTGCCCTTTATAGGTTCACTAGATGCACCTTTATCGCCCGATTCTTCAAAATAATCCTCTCGGGCATTATCAGCCAACATCAGGGCAACCAACCAGAAAAGGGCAGAATCAAGCGATAGAAAGGCACCTCCACCTAGAAGTCCTGTCTTAGCCGAAGGGCATTGAGTTTCGAGATTATGGTGAATATTCCGAGTATGGTGGAGCTGCTCTGTGATTGTAGGCCATAACAACATTGCTGCAGCTAATCCAGTCACGCCCCTTCAGAACATGAATAATGATGAAATAAAGTAGAGGAATTTAAAAATATCAAATGCATAAACAGCAGAAAGTGAGCTTACAGGAGATAAAATTAGAGCATGTTTGGCTAAGCTAAAAAAGGTAAAATTTACTTTTAACTTTTAAGCAACTTTTTGTTTTCAAAACATGTTCGGATATCTCACTTTTTCTTACTTCTAAGAAAAAGACTTATTGCTGTCAAAATAAGTAAACTTTACGAGTAAAATAATAACACTAGCTTACAATTAAATATAATTATAAGTTCACTTTTTAAACTTGATCAATCACGCGCTAATTCTGTTTACGATTGTATATTGATAATTCAATGGCAAACATTTGGCTTAGCCATCTCAACGTCGAACTGTCCCTCAATTTTTAATATGGAAGGTATAAATTCCCTTATTCTATATCCTACATGGAGCGATTTCACAAGTACTATACGACAGTATATTTAATAGATCTAATAGTAATATTTATTTATTATTTAGAAAACGAGCTGATGGACCCAATCACAACACCATTAAAGCAAATTGTTAAGTTAAAGTACTACCAAAAACCAATAGATAAAATCAGCAAACATAAAATATAATAAAAAAGTTAACTCACAAGGCAATATTGAAGAAGACAATGAAGCTAGTGCTTCGGAATAAAGCCGCCTGTGGAACTGACTTTCCTTTGTACGGGTAAAACAAAGATAAATAGCCAAATGCAGTACAGAGAGCAAGGAATGCAACGGACAAGTACCCCAACACTACAGTGGGATCGGAAGGATATTTACAAATAACAATGCCCTTCCCAGTTATGACAGTTCCTGATGCAGGCTGCAAAATCCAAGCAGAGAAGGGAAAAAAAATGTTGTTGCATTATAAAACAAAACATTTCTATCTGAATGAGGTGGTTCAAGAGTTACATAAATATTGTTTACATCACTCATTTATTATCTTTTCTAACATTTGCTTAGAGAATTCTAAAGGAAAAAAATTCTATGCAAGGGCATTTTGTTCCTTACAACTAACGTAGAGAACACCATGCTTTATCACCTAGACAGACGTCACATAGATCAAGGCCAATATAAAAGAGATCCCTTTAGAGGAAAATTTCCATCTTTGGGGCGCACCCCAAAAAATCAAGAGTTTAACATAGTTACAGAATCACATGGAGCCATAAGGACAAGTACTTGGATGACATTTAAGAACGAAAATGTGAAACATACGGTTGCATGCTATATAGTTCAAGAAATGAAACACAAAAAACCAAGTAGATTTAAAACAAAAAAAAGAGGTTGTTTAATAGTAGCAAACAAGTATCTGTATGAACCTGTCTGAAGGAGAAGGATTCAAAAATTATATTAAAGATAAAAATGAGCACCATCTTTGTTACTCAAGAAGATTGTCGAATGTATAACCATCGCACTACCAGTCCCTTTGCTGCTAATTATTTAAAAAAAAAAAAAAAAAAAAAAATCTACTCAAATTAATCAGTCATTACAGAATCGGAAACATTCCTCTGTTCTTGGCAGGGGCGGATCCACCTCATGGCAAGCCGTCCCGCTCGCCCGTGCTGGATCCGTCCGAAAAAAATATTAATAGGAATTTTTGACATTTTTTTGAAAAATACAGTTATTTTACTGAAGGCAGCCCGTGCTGGAATTTTTTTTATCAATATCCGCCCGTGCTTAAAAGAATTTCTAGATCTGCCACTGGATCTTGCACGAAAATATGTTTTTCTTACTAGTTATAAATCTAATATAACTAAAGAAAATATACCAATCGAGCTAAAAAAGGGGAAAAAAAAAGAATAGTGCAAAGAACATGACAACACTAAAAAAACTTAAAATTTAACTACAAATGCTATAGGCAAACAAGAGTTCCAGTAATATTCGGGGTAAAAAACATTCGATCAATCAACCAAAACTATAAATATAATAGCATTTGATAAAAGTATAAACATGCTTCAATAATTCTCGAGGCAAAATTTTAACCTTCTTGTTTTCAGCAATAACCCCAGCTATGAATGACAGAATACCAAAGGTTGACACTATCAGAGACATCTGTTTCATAGTAAACGCCATTGCTTCTTCAACTTTAGGAAGCCAACCTGCATCAGTTTTCACCATTAAGATCAGGAAATCGGAAATTAACTTTCGACCCACAAATAATATAATAAGATTTGAAAAAGTTTTTTTTCTAACATTATGTCAAATTAAATCCAATCAATTCCAAATGTAAAAAGACAACCTTTCTATATACCTTTAGAGTCAACCATTATACAGTCAAATACTAGCAAATCATTAAGAAAAAATAGATAGAAAAAAATATATACCTTGGCAAATCAAAAGATTGATGATGAATGAAACTCAGATCTCTCTATATGCGTATATGTGTATGTATATTTTTTATGTTCAACGCTGATGAAAGAGTTGTGAAAATGAAGATAAGGGACTGCTGACTTCTAATTGCGTAATTATTTGTGAATTTGTGAAATTGTATTCTAGTAGAATTTCGAAACAATTTTTCCTACTGGGGTAACACGTAAGACTTCAAATCTCTTTAAACCGTTAGGAATTACAAGTTGATTTCTCTTCTTAACCATAGTGATTTTTTTTACTTTCAAAGTAATAATAAGAAAATAAATACGAAAATAAAGACTGTCCACATGATCTTTTAATTTTCAAAGTGAAATTAAGCAAATAAGAAAATAAATACAAACACATTGCCTACATTCACAGACCTTCATCAAAACCTTTTATCATATACTCCATTCATCCTATTTATATAGGTTTTCTTTTATTTTTCTCTTATCTCAATTATATATAGGCTTGTTTCTATATTGAAAAATATTTATTTTGTTTATTTACTAATATACCCCTATTTATTTTGTTTCTTTATTGAAAATTATTTATTTTGTTTGTTTACTAATGCACCCCTATTAATATGTGATTAAAAATTGGGTTGAAAAAATATACTACTTATAAATAATTTATAGAAAAAGTTATTGAACTATCATTAATATTGAAGAGTTAATGCTTTGATTTTTTTAGTTATTCTTAATTTTAATAAAATTTTTAAAGATTATAGGGTATAATTTTTGGTATAACATCTTATTAATTATTTACTATAATACTAAAATATAAAAAATTTAAGAATTAAATTCTACAAAACTATCATACTTTTATATATAATATATAAATTTTCACCAATGCGATGAACTGAAATTCCTATTCGCAATATATATAAGCATTCATAAAATTTAATGATGATACATAAGCAACACAAATACAAAAGATACAAAAATAATTTTTTATTACAACAATTATTAAAATTTAAAAACAACATAAATAATCCAAATTATCAAAAACTTCATTGAATAATAAATGTAAATTCTGTAGTTTTTTAATTGTATATCATGTTAGATGTAATATTATGATTACAAATATTGATGCTTGTTCAAGATATAAATATATTTATTATAATTTCTACATTTGTTTCACATATTTAACTTTTTCTCAATTTTCGTTCAAAAATCACAATAAACTATAGATATGTGTTTAATCTTAACTCGTCAAATATATGACAACATTGAAGATTAAGAAATTATTATATAATATAATCTTTCACAATTATTAAAATTGAAAATTATTAAAAAATATTAACACAAAATAATATATATATATATATATATATATAAAAGACAATAAATATCTATCCAAATTTTGCATTCACACTAATCTACTTTGCATTCATATTAATCCACTATTCTCCCTTTATGTATAGTATATATTTTCGTTCAAAAATCAAAATAAACTATAAATATGTGTTTAATCTTAACTCATCAAATATATGACAACATTGAAGATCAAGAAATTATTATATAATATAATCTTTCACAATTATTAAAATTAAAAATTATTAAAAATCATTAACCATAAAATAATATTAGTATATATATAAAAGATAATAAATGCATTTACATCTATCCAAATTTTGCATTCACACTAATCTACTTTGCATTCACACTAATCCACTATTCTTCCTTATATATAGTAAATATAGATATAGATATAAATTTCACCATACATTCTCCAAAAAATACTATTTAAAACCATATTATTTTCCAAATAATGGGGCTTAGATTTAAGTATAAAAAATATATAATTAAACAAACGTTTATAATTATTGTGATTGATATTTTTGAAATTTTTTTGGATAAAATGTTTAATACGAGAGGCAAATGCAAAAAATGTGAATACTATGGTTAATAATGAATTATATATTTTTTAGTCATTCTTAGATTTAATAGTTGTGTAAATGTTATATGGTATATGATTTTCAGTATAATTTTTTTTACTCCAACATTGCATGCTGTCATGTCATGATAATTGCTAGATTTACGTAATTATTATTTTTTCTTATTTGATTTTATAAGTAAAAAAATATGATTGCATTGGTTAAATACAAATATTCATGGGTTTAAGTTAAGTAAGCTTAAATTGTGTTAGCCGCATTTTTGAAGTTTTTTTCCCCCTCTATTTGGCTCTATTTGGCAAACATGTTTAGACACAGATTTTTAAAACAAAATTTCTCAAATCACTTTTTAACCACAGACATTTTTCTTTTCACTTTTTAACCACACATTTTAACTAAAAAACATAAAAAAAATATATATTTTTAAACACAAAATTTTTGACAAACAACTTTTTTTTTGTCTTGCTACGTATATTTTTGTATTTTTTTTGTCATAATAATTTTTAATACACGTTCAATTATTAAATTTCGATCACACATTGTACAAAAATTTGACTGATCACATTATTTGAAATAGTAATTTCTTCAGAATGTAAGATTAAAAGTAGAGAATTTTTTAAGTTTCGGTGTAGATTATTTTATTGGTAAAATGTAGTAGAAAACGAGTTTTGAAAAAAAGTAAGGCCCTATTCTTTTTGCTGTTTTGAGGTCGTTTTCTATTTTTATTTTCGAAAACACTAAAAACGCGTTCTCTTTACTATTTTCGAAAACGCATTTTGGAAAAAAAAAAAAAAAATTTGTACACAAAACGCAAAACACCCAAAACCTCGTTTTAGGCGTTTTATGTGTATTTCAACAAAAAATCTTCAAAACCCGAAAAACGCGTTTTGAGATTTTTTATTTATTTTTTATTATAAAGAATTATCCTAACTTGGAACTAAACTTAATATAAAATTTTTATTTTTATTTTTTTAGAATTATCCTAACTTGGAACTAAGCTTAAATAAAGTTTTATTGAATTTAATATCAATATTACAAAAAAAAAAAAAAAAAAAAAAAAAAAATTAAGTGAGAATTTTTGTTGTTATATTTTAAAAAATGCCTTGATAAATGGACTCTGGTGGTTTTGGAAGAACTTGTATTTTCTGGATTTTAATAGAACTAGAGCTTCCTCAAATCCAAGCTGTGTTAATATAGATTCTTAATGCTCACATTATTGTGTTGCATGTAACAATGTTTTCAGTGTATTGTAAAAGGAAATTTGAGTTTGAGCCAATAGTATTTTGCAAGCAAATTAAATAAAAATAGTTTAAGTAGTATTCTGCAAAATTTCAAACAGAACGTGTTTTCCAACTTTTCATTTTCAAAAACAGTTTTCAAAAATGACAAATCAAACGCGTTTTCAGCAAATTTGAAAACAAAAATAAAAACAGGAAATACAAAATATTTTCGAAAATAAAAATACAAAATAAAATATAAACAGAACGCCACCTAATGTTTTGAATAAGTGTAGAGAAAATGTGTAATTAAAAAGTTGAGAGAAAATATGTGTGGTTAAAAAATAGTTTATGAAATTATGTTGTTTGTAAATTGATTTATAAATTATAATGATTGTATTAAAAAATAAGCTTATATTTATCTAATTTATGCAATGTCTATTTTATCTTGATATTTATTATTCAAAATATCATTTACCACACATCTACAAAAATTTTACAACCATATTTTACACCAATAAAATAATCTACATATAAACTAAAAATTATATGTTTTTTATACTATGGAAAGTGAAGAATTATTCGGTTAAGTATATTATTCAGATTTAAGTGTAAAAAAATATATGATTAAACACATGTTTATAATTATTGTGATTGATACTTTTGAAAGAAATTTGGAGAAATGTTAAATATGAAAGGTAAATGCAAAAAATGTGAATACTATTGTTAATAATGAATTATATATTTTCAATCATGGGTTTAAGTTAAGCACATATTTATAATTATTGTGATTGATATTTTTGAATGAAAAGTGGAAATACTTAAATACGAGAGGAGAATGTAGAAATCGTGAAAAATATATTGATGTCTTCCACAAAATTAATATTGTACCATAATATTACATCAAATATGATATACCATTAAATAAACTACTAAATTTGTATTTTCTTTGAAATTAATAATAGCTCATAAAAATTATTGAAATTAACAGTCGTGTATTATTTAAATATATAAATTGATTTATTATTCAAAGAAGTTATTATAATTTGAATTAGTTATATTATTTATTAAATTTTAATAGTTATTGTGCTATAATATTATTTTTCATGCATTTTGAATTTGTGTTAATTATGTATAATTATTAAAGTTTTAAAAATCTATACTTATTGAAGTGGATATTTTTTAATAATTTCCGTGCATCGCACGTGAGAAATATTAGTTATGGTTATGCCATTTAAGCCACTATAAATAGAGGCTTTACTTATCGATAAATCATACTTAAGAATTCTCTCACTCTATATTCTCTTTGTTTTGCTTTAGTTTTACATCACGTAATTATCACGAGTCTCTAATCAATTGAGCCTTGAATTTGAGTAATATGAAGGAATTATGCTCTGCAGTTGCCTTGAGTGGGATCCTCTACATTAGAAACCTGATTATTACTAATCAAATAACCGACTAAATTAAATTCATGTGAAGAGATTATCTCTACGTATCTGCTTAATCTCAGTTAAATGTAAGTCTTCAAATTTATACCTTTGTAAGAGTCAAACTCATTGATATTGCTCAAATCTAGATTTCATAATCATTTTAATTATTTGCAATTTTTTACTAAGCCAATGTTTTATATCAGTTAAAATCTAGATTTTAATCTAAATCAAAGTCAACAATCAGTATCAACCACATATTACATGGGTTCCACTATTTTTCAACCACACATAATTTTTATCAAAATCTACTAAAAATTTGATTTCAATCTCCACTAAGGGCTAAGTATGCAATAATTTTAAAATAATTTATCTTGGAGACTTTAGAATTAATGACTTACCTTTGAGTTGTCCGTATTCATTTTAGAGTCCTTTAGAAATTATTGCTTAATCATTTCGTAGTTCGTATTTTTTCTTTAGTTTAACGACCCTTTTTAATTGCTTATAATATCATATTACGGAAATTTAAATAACAATAAAATAATGATATTTGAATTACTACCAATTCAATTAATTTGGATTATTGTTGTACCCTTGTAAAACACTGAACTATACGCAATTATGGACCTTGAACTATAATGGACTTTGGATTATTATAATCTACTATGCTCTATTATGGATCTTGGACTACAGATTGTTATTGACCTTGGACTTGTTGACTAATTATTCTAAATTGAAGATAATTTACTAAATTTATTTATCTTGAGTATATAATGTCATATTTTGCTTATATCTTAATTACACTTGTTTGTCATTCGTTAGATAACTATATTTGTTAACTTGATGTTAATTTGTGATAATATTACATATATGGTCAATCTCACAAAACTAGAATTTGTGGCTCTTGATATATAATTTGGGAAGAAATATTTTTCGTGGATCCTTGATGGTGAAACCTATATTGAAGCTAATTGTTTTGGGGATACCATAAAAGAATGAAATACGACATCCAATTAGCGATTACTTGTTCACTTCCTAAACAAAATGTGCTATGTAGTTCTCTTAAGTGATAAGCTCCATTGGGTAAGATAGCCTCTACTTAATATGGCCATTCACAATTGGGGAACCATTTTCAAACTAAGGATCTTTAATGTCAAAAGGTAGTATGGCTTCCCACACTAACTTGTCTTAATCAAATGATTTGGTCACTGCCTTTTTATTGTAATAGTTGGTAATTTACACTTTTTGGGTTTCTAACTTATCCGAGACGTATAACTTTGTTTCGTCCAAGTCTAACAAACCTTGAACCATTCTTTTAGTGTAAGTATTGTGGTCATAGTTATGTTGCAATGATACTTTGATAGATGAATATTAACTTCCGTAGGTAAAACTTCTTCTTTCCTGTAAGCTAGATGAAAATTGTAATTTTTGTACTTGAGTGAGGAGACATTCTATAAGCCCTTAAAGGCCTGATTTAAACATTCATGCTACCGTCTAGCATTGCCATCAATCATTTTATGATAATATTTTTAAGTACTTTGTTCGATGACTTTATTTGGCCTTTGGAGTGGATGTAATATGATGTTGAGTTTACCAACTAAATCCCAAACTCGCCCAAGAATCATTTGACTCTTTAAACATTAAATGATGTTCCATGATCCATCATCAACATTTGTAGAATTTCAAACCTATATATATAATGTGATCCCTAATAAAGCTAATAAGGTTTTCTTGTGAAATCTCTCTAAGAGGGATAACTTTTATCCACTTAATAAAGAAATTAGTGGCTACTTCGAGGAAAGTATGATGTTTGGACGATGGTGAAAGATTTCTCCCTATCAAATCCAACACCCAATCTCTAAACGGTCAAGGCTTAATAATGAGGGCCATATTCCTTGCAGGGGACCTTTGGATTGACTTGTATTTTTGGCATGCTAAATAGCCTTTTGCATATTGATCGCATGCCTCCCTTTTTTTGTCAAAATTAATCAATTCTAATTATCAGTTATCTCATCTTAATTCCAACTTAATGATCCCCACATACACCTTCATGTACCTTAGTCATGATGACTTTGGCCTCAAATAGACTAACACACTTTAAGAGCACGCTATCAAAACTTTTTGTATAGCATGTCGCCCAATAGTACAAAACTCAGGGCGCGCAACTTCAACTTTCTCCATGCCTTGCCATTGGGTTCTTTCAGGAAGCTCCTAAATTTATTTTCTTCAATCTATTACTTTTCATCCTCTATATATAGGATGTTTGTCACTGTTTCCCTTTATTGGGTAGCGGATCTGATTATTTCACTTTTATATATAAGATGTTCCAAGGCAATATGTGAGAATCCTAAAGCTGTTTGGGCCAAGTCCTAGGCCGGATGATTGTACATTCTAGGGACACATGCATTGATCTCTATTTGATCAATTCATCAAGTAATTCGCAGGAGATTTCATATAAAGCCATCACTGAATTGCTCTGACGTTTGAAAAATCTTGCTAGGGTTAAGATGATTTTTTTGATATTTTCTTGTTATTCTTATATTTTGAATTTCATTAAAACAATTTCGTGATTTTATTGAGCAATTAATATTGATTTTTTTATCTAATCAATGATTGTATGAACTGTTACGGAATGATTTTAGATTCGAGAGAGTGAAAACTAGTTAGAAATATATTATTTTCCATAAATTCCGATAGGGAGACAGAAATATATCGGTATACTTTATGTGATCTCTAAATGTTCATGAATCCGTTAATGCTTTCTTGTACGTTCTCATTCGTCATAGAGATATAGACGTGTTACATATATGAATAAGTTCAAATATGATACTTCCAAATTTTAAACAGCAGAAGTTGATGATTGAGAAAAGTACTAAAGACTGATATTGAACTTGAATTATGTAATACTGAATTTGATCTTTTTTAAAAGAATATGGAATTCTAAGACATGAAACAGTAACACACACATCCTTCAGCAAATGGTGTTGCTGAAAGAATAAATAGAAACTTATTGGAAAAGATCCAGTGTATGTTACTCAGTTTTGGCCTACCAAAATTATTTTAGGGAGAAGCCCTTAAAACTGTAATATAGTTGATAAACAGAATACCTTATAGTGATATTAACGTTCAAGTACTTGAAAAAATGTGGTCTTGTAAGCCACTAGATTATTCAAAACTTAGAGTGTTTGACTGTGCATCCTATTCCCAACAAAATGAAGGAAAATTTGAACCAAGAACCTTAAAATGTGTCTTCTTAGGATATGAAGAAGAAATCAACGAGTATAGACCATGTTAAGGAACAAAAAATGGTTCCAAGGTCATCTTAAGTATGGATGTCATTTTTAATGAAAATGACATGCCTTTCCTTGCTTCATAAAAAAAAAGGTTGATGATGTTCCAACAATTAAATAATCTGTGGTGGAAAATCAAGGCTTTGATCTTATTGGGTCTGATGATTAGAGTGAGATGGAGTCTACTCAATCTGAAATTGATCAAAGTCCAAGTGATGATGAAGTGAGATGCTTCTTATAGCATTTTTGTGACTAACTATTAGTTGACCACAGATAGAGGTAGAAGAAATAGATTTCCCTATAGAAGAATAAGCAGTGATGATTTTGTAAACATTTTCTCTATTTTAGAGTCCGTTAATTCTAAGTCTAATACTTTTGATGAAGCTATTAACTACTAATATTCTATCCTTTGAAAAGAAGCTATGAAGTATAAAATGGATTATTTGATTAAGAGTAAAACTTGGATTCTTGTTAACAAACAAAAGATCAAAACGTTGTTGAATGTAAATGGATTTATAAACTTAAAGAAGGTGAGTATAATACTACAAAGAAAATGTATAAGGTTGGATTAGCAGCCAAGAAGTTCACTAAAAGGAAGTTTGTTGATTATAATGAAATTTTTCTCCTTTTGAAAAATACACTTCTGTAAGAATTTTCCTTGCCTTATCTGTCATTTTGATTGGAACTGGATAAACTTGATGCTAAAACTGCATTTCGAAATGGTGATTTAGATAAAGTCATTTATATGAATCATCCTAAATGGTTTGAATTGAAATCAAAAATTGAAAAGGTTCTCTAAAAACATGTTGTCAAGGACCGTAAATAGGTTCGGGATCGAAATTGGGTAATTAAGGATGTCCCACAGTACATCTTTAAAAGGAAAGTTCTCATTAGTATTATATTCGTAATTTGATTTCATGTTTGGAATTAATTTGGTCTGATTGTTGTATCTCCAATGAGTATAATTCGTTATGCTCAACCCATTATTTTCACCCTTTCAGGTTAAGGAGCTCGGCAAAGTAAGGCAATGAATGGAGCCATATTGATCAAATGATAGAGCATTTAATTTATAAATTTTTAAAACGAGTATTTTAATAGTTGGTTTCCATTTTGTCAATTATATCTTAAATTTTAGTATTTTCACAAATTTTGGCACTTTGCTTATTATACTTGGTGTTGACACTTGATTGTAAATAAATTATTTAAGGAATGTTTCCGCATTTTTTTTTCTAATTTGCTATAGTTGTTAAAAAAATATTTATGCATTTTGGCGTTCATTGAAAATACTTATTTGTAGGATTTGTCGACTTTAGTGGCGCTCCAAGTTAACAGAATCTTGGGCGTTACAGTTTGGTATTAGAGAGCAGGTCTACATTTCTGTAGACTTGCGAAAATTCTATGATTTAAAATTTTAAAAAGAAAAATGTTGAATATTTAAATTTATTGCTACCCGCTCTTGCCATGCCACGTCGACTCTGCTGGATACCATGAATTTATTTTATGGCTGCATCTGAAATCGAATGTTTACAATAAAAAGTTACCTGAGACTGAAATTTTACTATAGTTGATACAGTTTGAAATGTTTGAAAGTTTGTATCCAGTATATGTTATAAAAATTTCACATGAGTTATTATGTTTAGGAATTGGACTTGTGATGTGAAGTATTTAAATTTTTTTCAGAAATAATAAATTTAGTCCTCGGAATTAGACTAAAACATGTAGTAAACTATTTTACTGGACTTTACATTCATAATTGGTATGCCAAAAGGAATGTATGAGAGAGAGATTGGGAGAGAGATTGGGAGAGAGACTTATTGGTGGAATTCGATAGGAGAACATATTTCGGATTGTGGATATTGGTTGCAATTTTATTATTTTATTTTTCTTTGGAAAATTTGAGATAATAATAAAATTTGCTTTTAGCTCCACTATGTTCTTCTATGAATTTTCCTTTTGAGATTTTATTATTCATGAATGAGCATTTTGAGTTGCACAATTAAGTGGATATTGAGATAAATACTGTTATGGTTTAGGAATGTCTCGTAGAACAAATTGAGCTCCTGTGAATCGAGCTGCTGCGAGCCAAGCTACCCCGAGCCAGGTTGCTACTGGCGATGTGGGGAATAATCTGTTAAGGGATCTCGTGAATGCTCTCCAAGGGTTTACTCAGTAACACGCCCCAACAGCTCCGCAAAATGCCCGCAATGCATCAATCCCACAGGCTAATGTAAACAACACCAGCAAGATGGTTGAACAGTTTCACAGATACAAACCACCAACTTTCAATGGTCGAGCAGGACCCCTAGCTGCGGAAGAATGACTAAGGGCATTGGAAAGAATATTTAAACATATAGCCTACTCAAACACTCAAAAAGTGTCGTGTGCTGTGTTCCAGCTTTTTGAGCATGCAGACCATAGGTGGGAGTCTTATCAGGACACAAGGACCGAGGCGCGGCAATGAGAATTGACATGGTAAGGATTCAAAGAACTAGAAACACAAAGGTATTTTCTCCAATCTTTCTGGGATCAAAAAGAGATGGAGTTCCTAGAACTTAGGCAAGGGAATATGTCCGTTGTGGAATATGAGATGAAATTCAACCAGTTGTCCAGGTATGCAACTCTTCTAGTTGACACGGATATTAAGAAGGCTAGAAGATTTGAAAGGGGTTTACGCCCAGAAATTGGAGGAATCATGGCAAGTTTGGGACTCACTACCTATGCCGAAGCGATACTATATCATCTCACTTAAACCTGGAAAAGAAAACTCAGAAACCCATAGAGGCACCAGTGAAAAGGAAATGAGACAATTAAAATATGGGAAAAGGCAGACATCAGAACAAGAAAGGGAAAACATGGGGAAAAATTGAGGAAAAGGCTAGCACTGAGAAACCTATATTCCCGAAGTATGATAAGTGTCACTAAGAAGAGTGATTCGATGTTAAATCTACCCTCCAAATATAAAGGGGTCAAGTATAGCCTAGCAATAATCCATGGTCATTCTTCCTAGGGATTTTATTGGTATCGTAATATTTGCTAAATTCGAAACTTAAACTATGATTTCAATTGTGCGAATATGAATTTGGAGAGAATATAATTAAATTGGAATGAAAGGGAATTCGAGCGGAGTTATTCTTTCGCTATCAATTGGGCTTTTCAAATAAGATTAGTGTGAATTTTCTTGATATCGATAAGATTTAAACACATTAGTAGAAAATTAGTCAATTTATTTTATGGCATTTAGTCGAGCATGTTGTGTGCATATTTAATACATACCACATCAACGACATTCATCCATGTAAAATAATTTGAAAAATTAAAACAATTTATAAACTCTTATCAATAACAACAATTCACCCATAAGAAATTAGAACACAGCCATTGAAGCTAAGAATAACTTCCCTAAAAAATAACTTGGCCTAACATAATTAAATTAAACGAAATAAAGTTCAACCAAAAAATTATCATAACTAAAAATTTAAACTCAAGTTTGAAACAAAAGAAAAAAACTCTATAACCAAAAATACATCTCAATTCAACAAACCATCAACAATATAAAATTATGTAAATAAACTAAAAATTGAAACAACATAGAATTTAAGAAAAACTATGAATTAAACTCAAACAATTGACCAAAATCGAGGCTGCTGCTGTAGGGTAAACCAAGGCTACTGTATGAGGTGAATCAAGGGCTGCTGTAGCTGCTGATCCAGTGTGGTTGCTGAGGGATGTTGCTGCTGCCGAGCGGTGAAGGAGAAAAATGAGTTGAGTGCTGTTGATGAGGAGGCTGAGTTGGTGATGTCGGGTGAGAGATGAAGTTGGAAGGAGTTTCTGTGGCTGAAGGGTGGAAGAGCTGTGCTGTTTGGTTCAGAGGAGAGAAACGGAAGTTGGCTACTGGAGATTTTCAGAGAATGGTTGTGGGGTGCGTTCCAGTTGGAGATGCAGTGTGGAGGATGAGAGGAAGAGAAGGTGAGGTTGTGGTTGTGTTGTCTGCGTGAAGGTTGCTTGAGGCTGGTGAAGTTGGTGAGGGAGATGAAGGTGGCTGGCAGTTTTGAGGAAGTCTGGGAAACGACTGTTGGTTGACGGAAGAGAAGTGTGGCTTGCAGCCTTGGGAGTTGTTGTAGAGATAGAGACAGAGAATGAAAAAGTGGGCGGCTGTAGGTTTTTTTGAGTCCGAGAGTGGGTTGGAGTAGATGGCTCTATTATGGGCTTTTTCGGTCCATTAAATTAGGAATTTTTGGGTTGAAATAGTAATGAAATTTTTAGCAATTAAAGTTAATTTAGAGTTAAACAAATAAAATTGAATCTTTAATAAATTTTACTCTAAATGACAAAATTTATATCCTAAAATTGTATTTTTTTTCATTTATTTACTTCTTTAAAATAAGTAAAATTGGACAATAATCACACTCTTCAACTAGCTTTTTGCTAGTCTCTATCAATTCAAGCGAATTAAAAACATGAATAGCTCAATGAAAAGCTTCAATTGTAAAGTCAAGAATGAATTTAGATAGTCGAGCACATCAACTTCGCAAAATCAAGAGATCAAGCATTATATCCCAAATTAATCCATAAAAACATTCCCAAAATTTTGTGTGTGTGTGTGTGTGTGTGTGTTTTAAGCCGATCCATCAAACCACTAACCCTAACACATACAGTGTCGAGTATTCACTCAAGCCAAGTATAAACTCCATATAAAGCCAAGTATAAACTCCATATATTCATGGGTATGTGTATTTTGTTTCTGAACTGGTTAGGGGGTCACTCATGGAGTTTGAAAATTGATCACTCAAGCATTCAATAAAAGGCCATATATATATATGTGGATGACAGCAATACAAATATTGACCTCATGAAAAGCTCACAACCATTGGGATTCAACCATTCTTACCACAAGCCAACTTAAGATCAAAATGTCAATGTCAACGTAAAGGTAACGATGGTGTTATCAAGGGAAATGATAAGGAGTGGTGGAAGAAAATGTTTACATGTTCCAATGATAATAGTAGAATAATAAATTCCAATGGAAGTATAAGATGTAATGGTAGCAGCGTTTTTTTTTTTTTTTGGATATAGGATAAGGAGATAAAAGAAGTGAGTAGAAATTGAGGACTTCCAAAATATAAGCGAGGATAATAATTTTCACTTTTAATCACACTTCAAGCTTGCTTTCTTCTTCACATCCTTTACTTTCCTTTCAATATGTCTCCCTTTTCTTTTGACTTTTTTTTTCTTTTCTCTCTCTCTCTCTCTCTCTCTCTCTCTCTCTCTCTCTCTCTTTTTTTTGAAATCCTCTCAAATAATTCTTCAACATTCTCCTCTAGTCTCAATGATTGTCAAATACTTTCTAACTCCACTTTTCTTTCTTTTCATGCACTGAACATTGTTTTCTCAAATATGGAGCAAAAATAATCATCCTCACTTATACTTGATAGTAGAAACAAGGTTATGTATTTATGGAAGCAATGTCTGGATGCAATGTCGTCTTTAATGTGAAATAAATGAAAATGATTTGTGGCTATGAAGGAATTTGTGGATATGAAGGGATTTGTGATGGGAAGAGAAGATGATAAGGTTAGCTTCAAAGGATCAAATTTTTATTTGACCTTCATCGTTTCTCAAGTGTAAATCACCAACAATCCACAATCGGTGTAATGATGCCCAATGGAAGTCGCAATATCAAACAAGGGCAATATAAGAAAACCACCAATCACTCAACTCTCATGATGAAAAAATAAAATTACTTAAACTTGAGAGAGCTCTAGTTGTATGTGTTGACTATCCATCTTACCACAAGGCTTAAATTCGTGCATAAATTTTTTTAGGAGAGAGGTCTTTACAGAATAATAAAGATATAATTCAAAACTCAAGATGTACTCAATTTTAATGCTCAACTATCACAAAAATTAATGCAAAACAAGTACATTTGAGTTACTCTCGCCCCAACTAAAATCAGACATTGTCCTCAATGACTCAAAGAGAAGAAAAATGAAAAGTGATTAATAGACACGACTCAAAATTAAATCAAGCTAAAGGAGAAGAGTGTACCTGAGAGGAGGCCTATGCACATGAGCAATTATTCAAGAATGAAAAACTAAAAAATGAAGAAAAGAATAAAATCTGCAAAAAGAAAAGAAAATATATACATAATAATAAAAGTTAGTTCCAAAAAAATCAGCCGCTGGAATCAGGGTCCAGCAGAGGTAGTTCATTAACTTCAGCCGAAAATTATCCAAAAATGGTTTTAGACGTTGTCAATTAACTTTAAAAATAGTACCAATTTTTGGATCCAAGATTTCAACCGCTCCATAAGGATAAACAGTTTGTACAATGTAAGGACCAATCCATTTAGTTCTCAACTTACCAGGAAACAGATGAAGCTTAGAGTCATATAGCAATACTTTTTGAGAAGGAAAAAATGATTTTCTAAAAATTTTCTTATCGTGAAAAACTTTCATTTTCTCTTTTGAAATTTTTGCATTCTCATATGCTTCCAAACGTAATTCATCTAACTCATTCAATTTCAGTTTCCTAAATTCACCAGCTTGACCTAAATCAAAGTTGAGTGTTTTGATTGCCCAATAAGCTTTATATTCAATTTCAACCGGCAAATGACAAGGTTTTCCAAATACAATTCTATAAGGAGATATTCCAAGAACAGTTTTAAAAGCAGTCCTATAGGCCCATAAAGCATCATCCAATTTTATAGCCCAGTCTTTTCTATTTGGATTCACTGTTTTTGTTAAAATGCCTTTAATTTCACTGTTGGCTAATTCAGTTTGATCATTAGTTTGAGGGTGATTGTGAGTGGAAATCTTATGCCTAATGCCATATTTTTTTTAGCAAAGTTTCAAAAGGTTTATTACAAAAATGTGTTCCTCCATCGCTAATTATGGCCTTAGGCATACCAAACCTAGAAAAAATATGACCTTTCAAAAATTTGAGCACAACTTTATGGTAATTTCTCCTACATGGAATAGCCTCTACCCATTTTGACACATAATCAACAGCAACCAATATATAAAGATATCCAAAAGAAGGGGGAAAAGGACCCATAAAATCTAATCCCCAACAATCAAAAATTTCAAGAACAAGGATTGGAGATAATGGCATCATATTCCTATGGCTGAGACTACCTAGTTTCTGACATGCTTCACAATTTTTACAGAAGGTATGAGCATCCTTAAATAAACTAGGCCAATAAAAACCACATTGAAGTACCTTACCTGCTATTTTCTGTGAAGAGAAATTGCCTCCGCAAGCATGAGAATAACAGAAGGTAAGAACTTGTTGTACCTCATCATCAGGAACACATCTTCGGATAATTTGGTCAGCACAATATTTGAATAAGTATGGATCATCATAGAAGAAGTTCCTTGCAATAGCTTTCATCCTCATTTTGTCTTGGACACTCCAATTTGAAGGCATATGACCTACTACCAGATAATTAACCAAGTCAGCAAACCATGGAATAATATTCAAGCTAAATAACTGTTCATCCGGAAATGAATCATTTAAAGGGTGAGAAACTTTTGAATTTTCAGAATTTAATCTGGATAAATGATCAGCGACAACATTTTCCACTCCTTTTTTGTCCTTAATTGTAATGTCAAATTCCTGCAATAACAAAGTTCATCGAATGAGTCTAGGTTTAACATCTTTCTTTGTGAACAAATATTTAAGAGTGGAGTGATAAGTAAAGATGGTAACAGGAGTCCCAATAAGATAAGTTCGAAATTTTTCCAGTGCAAAAACAATAGCTAGCAGCTCTTTTTCGGTAGTTGTGTAATTCAATTGAGCTTGATTCAAAGTTATGATAGCGTAATAGATTACATAAGGTTCCTTACCTTTCCTCTGGCCAAGCACTGCCCCTACAGCTATATCACTTGCATCACACATTAATTCAAAAGGTAGAGACCAATCAGGTGATCTAACTATGGGTGCAGTGGTGAGTGCCTTTTTTAAATGTTCAAAAGCTGCAATGCATTCATTAGTCCAAACAAATTTGTATCATGCATCAAAAGTGTAGTCAAAAGTTTTGCTATGACACTAAAATCTTTTATGAACCTCCTATAAAAACCTGCGTGGCCTAAAAATGATCGAACGTCTTTTACAGTTAAAGGAATAGGAAACCTAGAAATTGAATCTACTTTTTCCCTATCTACTTCCATGCCTTTAGCAGAAATTATATGACCTAAAACAATTCCTCTTGTAACCATGAAATGACATTTCTCCCAATTAAGGAGAAGTTGCTTATCTTCACACCTGCACAAAACAACTTTCAAATTTGTTAGGCAATCCTCAAATGAATCACCATACACAGAGAAATCATCCATAAATACTTCCAAAAAGTTTTCTATCATGTCACTGAATATGCTAAGCATGCATCTTTGAAAGGTTGCTGGGGCATTACAAAGACCAAAAGGCATTCTTTTAAAAGTAAACGTCCCAAAAGGGCAAGTAAAAGTAGTTTTTTCTTGGTCTTCTAATGCTATTTCAATTGGATGATAGCCTGAAAAACCATCCAAGAAACAATAGAATGAATGTTCAGCAACTCTTTCTAGAACTTGATCTAAGAATGGTAAAGGAAAGTGGTCTTTTCTGGTCATGAAATTCAATTTCCTATAATCTATGCACATTCTCCAACTAGTGGGTACCCTTTTAGTTATCATTTCCCCCTGTTCATTTTCAACAATGGTAACCCCAGTTTTCTTAGGAACTACTTGAGTAGAGCTTACCCACTTGCTGTCTACAATAGGATAAATGATACCTGCATCAAGTAATTTTAAAACTTCGTTTTTTACTACTTCTTTCATATTAGGATTTAGTCTTCTTTGATATCCCTTGAGGGATTCGCATTCTCTTCAAGGAAAATTCTATGAGTGCACACTAAAGGACTAATTCCCTTAATATGTGCTATAGTCCAACCTATTGCAGATCTATGATCATTCAACACTTTCAACAACATATTTTCCTGATCACAAGTAAGAGTAGAAGAGATTACCACAGGGTACGATTCATTAGGTCCCAAGAATGCATACTTTAGTTCCGATGGAAGAGGTTTAAGCTCCAGAGTTGGCATCTTCTCTGCTGATGTTTGCATGGGTGTCTGGCTAACATTTAGAGGCTCAATGTTTGGCTGCCAAGCTCTTACAGTTGCTGTTGTTATACTGTTTGAAGGGTCTTAAATGCTGTCCAATTCGAGATTCTGCTCAAGTTGCTCATCTGGATCTTCTAACTCAATTAGCAGCTCTTCCAGCATATTAACTTCCTGCACTTCATCAAAATCTTTTGGTTGCCTACAAGCATTGAAAATGTTAAGTTCCAAAGACATATTACCAAAATTCAACTTTAAAATACCACTCCTACAATTTATCAAAGCATTTGAAGTTGCAAGAAATGGTCTACCAAAAATAACAGGGATTTGAGGAGAAGTTTTAGGTGTACTTTGAACATCAATAACAACAAAATCAACTGGATAGTAGAATTTATCAACTTGAACCAAAACATCCTCAATTATCCCTCTAGGCATCTTAACAGATCTATCTGCTAATTGTGAAATCATGGGGGTAGGTTTAAGTTCACCTAGAGCAAGTTGTGTATACACACTAAAGGGCAAAATATTTACACTTGAACCTAAATCTAGCAAGGCATGACCAATACGAGTGGTTCCTATCATACAATCAATGGTTGGAGAACCAGGATCTTTAAATTTTTGAGGAGTTTGGCATTGTATGATAGAACTCACTTGTTCAGTTTAAATGGCTTTGTTCTTAACACTTAGCTTCCTTTTCACTGTACACAAATCCTTAAGAAATTTAGCATAAGCAGGGACTTGTTGAATTGCATCTAACAGAGGAATATTTACCCTAACTTGCTTAAAAATCTCATGAATTTTTGTTTGATTTTTGGTCTTATTACCAGGTTGTAATCTTTGAGGAAAAGGGGCAGGGGTGCACCTACTATTGGCCTCGGTGATTCCTGAACATCAGATAGAGATTTTAATACAGTATCATCAACAGGAGGTTCAGCTTGCTTACCCGCCAAGTTCTCTTTAGGTTCAGGAGCTTGGATTTGCTTACCACTTCTCAAGGTAGTTACTACTTTCACATGTCTTAGATTGGACTCATCGACCCCATTGTATTGAGTTTTAGGATTTGGCATTGGTTGAGCTGAAAACTTACCTTTTTCTGCTGCACTTGCCCGAGTAGTAAGCTTTGTAAGCTGAGATCGGATGTCATTAATGGCCTGAGAATTTTGATTGTTGATAGAAGCTTGACTTTGCATGAATTGTTGGATTTGGTCTTCCAGACTTCTATTCTGCGGTGGCATATAAGGTGTTGGTTGTGAAGGTCCAGCATTATTGCCAACATTATTGCTTCCTCCTTGATCATTCCTCCAATTGAAATTTGGATAATTTCTCCAACCTGGATTAAAAGTGGTCGAATTGGATTAGAATAAGGTTTGGAAATCATATTAACAGCAACAGATTGATCAAAATACATCTCTTTTAGTTGGGGAAGTGCAAGACAATTAGAGGTTAAATGCTGTACATCTTCACAAATTGAACATTTTTCTAAAATAGTGGAAGAGGAATTAACTTCATTCACTTTTTGAGTTTCCAAATTTTCAAGTTTTCGAGTGATGACAGCCAATCGGGCATTTATGTTATCATCTGCTCTAAGTGAATAAATTCCATTTCCAGATGCAATTTTTGGAAATTCAGTTTTTATTGGAACACCCCTATCAAACTCATCAATGTTATCCCAAGATTGGGCATTTTCAGCTAAATCATCAAAAAATGTAAAAACTTCATTTGGGTCTTTTGCAAAGAAATCATCATTACTCATGGTTTGCACAAATTGCCTCATTTCTGGTCTGAGCCCTTCATAAAAAAATTTAGTTAACATCCATTGCTCATAATCATGACGGGGACAAGATAACAACAAATCTTTGAATCTTTCCCAACTAGTGTAAAAATTTTCATTATTCTTTTGGGAAAAATTCATAATTTGTCTTTGAATAGCAGTGGTTCTTTGTGGTGGAAAAAACTTTTTAATGAACTCTTTCCTCATATTTGCCCAATTTGTAATTGAACCAGACCTTAAAGAGTTAAGTCATGACTTAGCTTTATCCTTTAGTGAAAAAGGGAAAAGCTTGAGTCGAATGACTTCTTCAATGCAATTTCTTTCAAGAAAAGTAAAACAAACCCCTTTGAATTCCTAGATGTGGTGATATGGACTCTCTGATGACATCCCATAGAAGCGTGGTAGATGATCAATCATTCCCGGTTTAAAGTTGAAGACCGCTGCATTTGCAAGAATTATTATGCATGACAGAGTGCTTGCCATCGTTGGAAAAATGTAATCTCTAAGACTTCAAACGACTGGCGCCTCATTTAGATCTGCATTATTTGCCATTACTACCTACTGATTTTCAAGAATTAAAAATTGGTTAGTGGGTTCTGATCTTACTAATCGCTTAGAATGATCTCGGAACCAAACAGACATAAACAAAGAACAATATCAAGAATAGTAGTAATGAAAAAATATAAAACAAAAAACAAGTAAAAGAATTTAGCAAAATTAAATAACACCAAAATAAATCCCCGAAAACGACGCCAAAAACTTGATTTGATGTTAAATCTACCCTCCAAGTATAAAGGGGTCAAGTTATAGCCTAGCAATAATCCAGGGTCATTCTTCCTAGGGATTTTATTGGTATCGTAATATTTTCTAAATTCGAAACTTAAACTATGATTTCAATTGTGCGAAAATGAATTTGGAGATAATATAATTAAATTGGAATGAAAGGGAATTCGAGTGGAGTTATTCTTTCGCTATCAATTGGGCTTTTCAAATAAGATTAGTGTGAATTTTCTTGATTTCAATAAGATTTAAACACATTAGTAGAAAATTAGTCAATTTATTTTATGGCATTTAGTCGAGCATGTTGTGTGCATATTTAATGCATACCACATCAACGACATTCATCCATGTAAAATAATTTGAAAACTTAAAACAATTTATAAACTCTTATCAATAACAACAATTCACCCATAAGAAATTAAAACACCCCCATTGAAGCTAAGAATAACTCCCCTCAAAAATAACTTAGCCGAACATAATTAAATTAAACGAAATAAAGTTCAACCAAAAAATTATCATAACTAAAAATTTAAACTCAAGTTTGAAAAAAAAAAAAAAAAACTCTACAACCAAAAATATATCTCAATTCAACAAACCATCAACAATATAAAATTATGTAAATAAACTAAAAATTGAAACAACTTAGAATTTAAGAAAAACTATGAATTAAACTCGAACAATTGACCAAAATCGAGGTTGCTGCTGTAGGGTAAGCCAAGGCTACTGCATGAGGTGAATCAAGGGCTGCTGTAGCTGTTGATCCAGTGTGGTTGCTGAGGGATGCTGCTGCTACCGAGTGGTGAAGGAGAAAAATGAGTTGAGTGCTGTTGATGAGGAGGCTGAGTTGGTGATGTCGGGTGAGAGATGAAGTTGGAAGGAGTTTCTGTGGCTGAAGGGTGGAAGAGTTGTGCTGTTTGGCTCAGAGGAGAGAAACGGAAGTTGGCTGTTGGAGGTTTTCAGAGAATGGTTGTGGGCTACGTTCCTGTTGGAGATGCAGTGTGGAGGATGAGAGGAAGAGAAGATGAAGTTGTGGCTGTGTTGTCTGAGTGAAGGTTTCTTGAGGGTGGTGAAGTTGGTGAGGGAGATGAAGGTGGCTGACGGTTTTGAGGAAGTCTGGGAAACGGCTGGCGGTTGACGGAAGAGAAGTGTAGCTTACGACTTTGGGAGTTGTCTTAGAGACAGAGACAGAGACGGAGAATGAAAAAGTGGGCGGCTTTAGGTTTTTTTGAGTCCGAGAGTGGGTTGGAGTAGAAGATGGCTCTATAATGGGCTTTTTCGGTCCATTAAATTAGGGATTTTTGGGTTGAAATAGTCCAAAATATACCTGTAATCAAATAAATGAAATTTTTAGCAATTAAAGTTAATTTAGAGTTAAACAAATAAAATTGAATCTTTAATAAATTTTACTCTAAATGACAAAATTTATGTCTCAAAATTGTATTTTTTTTCATTTTTTTACTTTTTTAAAATAAGTAAAATTGGACAATAATCAGAGAGTGCCTACTCGGAAAGGGGATGTGCTTCAGATGTAAGAAACCGAGTCATTTTGCTTGTGAAGGTCTTGAATTCAAGGGTAAAGAAGATGCCAAGAAGAAGAAAGCTTGAGTCTTCACTCATATTCAGAAGGAGGCAGAGAAGGATCCAGACATGATAACAAGTATTCTATTAGTATTCAATATACCTGCTATCGTTTTGATTGTTTTTGGTGCTACAAATTCTTTCATTTCTGCTAGTTTTCATGCTAAGACTGGAAATGTGTGTGAAAGTGTGAATGATGCCCTAGAGGTTAGTATTCCTTCAGGTGAAACTATTATCACTAATTTGATGTCGAAAGCTGTTAAGTTTGAAATAGACGGGAAGAACTTAGAGGCAGACTTGTACTTAATAGATATGAGGGATTTTGATATCATTTTAGGCATGGACTGGTTTAGTTTTAATCACGCTACGATTAAGTGTAATGAGAGGGAGGTGCTCTTTCATAAACCAGGAGAATGTGAGTTCACCTTCTTTGGGACAAAAGTCAAAACATTCCACGTATCATATCAGTGTTGAAATTTTGTGGATGTATTTCAAGAGGATCTGTTTGGTATTCCACCAGATAGACAAGTGGAATTCATGATTGACTTGGTACCTAGTGCTGCACCCGTATCCAAAGCACCCTACAGGATGACAATCTTGTGTTCAAGGGGAGACTAAGTGTACCGAAGGATGAAACCTTGAGGAAGGAGATTTTAGAGGAAGCACATTATTCACCTTATACTGCACACTCAGGAGGTACGAAGATGTACCAGGATCTACAAAAAATTTATTGGCGGAGAACATGAAGATGTCGATTGGCTTATTTGTTGAGAAGTGTATGACTTACCAACAAGTTAAGATGAACATCAACGTCCATTTGGATTGTTGAACCTACTTGAGATTCCAGAATGGAAGTGGGAACACATAGCGATGGATTTTTTCGTTGGACTTTGATAAGTGTTATATTAACGTTTATTTTATACACTTATATCCTTGAATATGCCATAATGTGATTCTATCTAAGTAGTATTAATGCATTTTATGTTTCATGTTGTATAGGATCCTAAAAGAGGAGAAAAGAAGGAAAAAGGACCAAAATGCGCTCAAAATGAAGTTTGGGGACTTAGGTGCAAATATATTTACGGCCGCAAGAAAAGGTGTTACGGCCGTAAGAAAATAAGGTTACGACCGTGAAAGTGTCGTGAAGCAAGTTGAAAATAAGCAGAAACCACTTTACGGCCGTAAAGGAAAAGTTACGGCCGTAAATCAAGATGTTACGGCCGTAACTCCAATTTAAGGAAATATGCAGAAACTCAATTACGGCCGTGAAAGGAATGTTACGGCCGTAAATCTTCAAGTCAAAAATTTCCTTATTTCAATTCTTTCCATATTTTTGGATTTCTTGCTCCCAAAGCTAGGGCACGAATTTGGGCTCTATAAAAGGAGCAATTCAGTACCAAAGAGAGGGAAAAAAAATATATTTTGAGAGCCACCAATATCAAGGTTTGAAGAGAAGAAATTCCGGGCAAAAATCAAGGTAAATCAAGACAATATTTTTGGGGAGTTCTTCATGGCAATGCGTGGCTAGTCTTCTCAACCTAGTTCAAGGGGAACGTTGTGTTCATATTATTCTATTATTCATTCCTCAAACTCGTAACGTAGTTCTTGTTTTTATGTTTTATTTATTGGATTTATCATGAACATTAATTTCGTCAAGACAATGTATTAATTGATTAAGGCCTTGTCTTTTAATTATTGTGTTGATGTTTGCTAATTTGGGTAATTGGATTCGTATTTGTCTTGTTATCCAAATCATAGTAGCAATTGGTAATTTTATATTTCCATATGAAAATCCAATCTAGATTAATCAATTCGAGCATATGTAATTGATAATTTAGTTCACCTAATTCTTCTTGTTTTCACATAGTTAATGCATTAAATCTAGGGAGCTTATCCTAGGTTGTTCATTCACTCTAAATTGATTGGAGAACTAATTCTAATTGATTATTATTAAGGAAGAATTGGATTAATTAGAGCTTTTTGATTATTTCGGGTGATAAATAAAACAAGGGAAATAGTACATGCGTTGCTTGGGGAATGACAATATTATGATAGGGCACAACCGAACCTGAGAACTAGGATTCTTTATTATTTGATTTTTATTCCAGCTATTTTACATCTTTATTTGATTATTTAGATTAATTGCAATTTTCAACTCAAAACCCCTCTTATAATTCTAATTGACATGTCATTAAATTAGTTCCCGTTCCTTGTGGGATCGACCTTTGCTTCCGCTATCACATTTAAATTTGAGTTTTGGAAAGTAAGGAATTTAATTATAATTCTTGATGCATCGCGACGCGCACCAAGTTTTTGGCGCCGTTTCCGGGGAACGGTTAACCAATTTTCTGTTTAATCAATTAGAATTTTATTTTCTTCATTTTTATTTATTTATTTATATGCATAAAACTCGATCTTCTAATCCTGAATATTTTGTATTTGATCCAGAAATCGAGCGAACTTTTCGACAGCGAAGAAGGGAAGCACTAGAACAAATGGCAGCTCATAACCTCAACAACAGGACACTTAAACAATTGGCCACTCCAGATGTCCCTCAACAGCCACTCTGTATCACTTTTCCGACAGTGGAGGAGGGAAAAACTTTTGAACTCAAATCTGGACTCATTCACTTGTTGCCAACTTTTCGAGGACATGCTGGTGAAGACCCTTACAGGCATCTCAAGGAATTCCACGTGGTTTGTGACAGTATGAGACCCACTGGTATTACCGAGGAACAAATTAAAATGAGGGCCTTTCCATTCTCGTTAAAGGATGCCGCTACTGATTTGCTATACTGTTTACCATCCGGATCAGTCACCACCTGGAATGACATGAAGAGGCTATTTTTGGAAAAATATTTTCCTGCATCTCGGGCTGGAACAATCCGGAAGGAAATTTGCGGGGTTCGTCAAAACAATGGTGAATCGCTGTATGAATATTGGGAGCGCTTCAAGAAGCTCATCTCGAGCTGCCCCCATCATCAAATCAGCGAACAACTACTGATGCAATATTTCTACGAAGGACTGCTACCAATGGACAGAAGTATGATAGATGCCGCAAGTGGAGGTGCCTTAATAGACAAAACACCGGAACAGGCTCGGACTTTGATTTCCAACATGGCTGAAAACACTCAGCAATTTAACCCAACCCGAGACATGCAAGTTCGCCGCGTGAACGAGGTAAGTAGTTCCAATATAGAAAGTCAACTGTTTGAACTAACAAATCTCGTTAAACAACTTTCTGTAGGAAGTGCACAACAAGTCAAAGCATGCAGGATATGTGCTAACTTCGGGCATGCAACGGATGCGTGCCCGGTGCTTCAAGAGGGAAACAGTGAACACGTGAACGCTGCTGGAGGCTTCCCATTTCAAGAACAACAATACAATCCGTACTCAAACACTTACAGTCCTGGCTGGAGGGACCACCGAAACTTGAGCTATGGAAATAACAAACATCCGAGTTTCGTCTCCAACAAGCCTCAAGGGAATTTTCAACAAGAAGGAAATTTTCATCCACAGGGACAATATCAGCAAAAGCCACAATCATCAGGTATGCCTCTCAAAGAAATGATGAAAACTTTGGCCACTAACACCCTACAATTTCAACAGGATACCAAATCCAGCATTCAAAACCTGGAAAATCAAATGAGTCAAATGGCCACAGCTATCAACAGACTGGAAGCACGAATAGGAGGAAAGTTGCCATCTCAACCCGAGGTGAATCCGAAGAATGTAAGTGCAATTACTCTTCGAAGTGGAAAAGAATTTGAGGCGCCACAATCAAAGCCAACCGCGAGTGAAGAGGAGGAGGTTGAAGAAAAAGAAGTCGAAAAGAAAAACAGCATTCCACAAAACTCTCAGGTAAAAACCGAACCTATTGTGAATGCGAAACTAACTCCACCGCCTTTTCCGAGCAGGTTAGCGAAGGCGACTAAGGAAAGCAAGGAGAAGGAAATTCTGGAAATGTTCAGGAAAGTGGAAATCAACATTCCACTGTTGGATGCAATCAAGCAAGTGCCCCGATACACGAAGTTCTTAAAGGAGCTGCACCAGCAAACGGAAGTTGATGGGAAATGAAATGGTAAGAATGGGGGAAAATGTGTCAGCACTCTTCCAAAGAAAACTTCCCCCAAAATGCAAGGATCCAGGTATGTTTACCATACCTTGTCAAATAGGCAATAAGAAAATAAATCGTGCTTTAATAGACTTAGGAGCATCTATCAATGTAATGCCTAGGTCCACTTACACCGCATTAAAACTTGCTAAAATGACTGAAACTAGTGTTATCATTCAACTAGCCGACCGTTCCAATGCATATCCGGATGGGGTAGTTGAAGATGTTTTAGTACAAGTAGGCGGGTTAGTATTTCCTGCAGATTTTTATGTATTGGACATAAATGATGACCACTCCCCCAACTCTACTCCTATTTTGTTAGGTAGACCATTTTTGAAAACATCTAAAACTAAGATAGATGTTAGTAGTGGCACACTTTCCATGGAATTTGATAATAAAATTGTTCAATTCAATATTTATGATTCCGTGAAAATTTTTGATGATGATCATGTTTATTCTGTTAATGTGAATGACTCTTTAGTACAGGAAGTTCTCGATATTGGTGGAAAGGACTGTCCAAAGTCTCCGAAATCAGGTAAAATCTCATCCATCTCATTACCAATTTCTGATGAAAAGCCTCTACCCCCTATTTTGCAGGCACTAATGAAGAGCACGAAAAGGAGATTGAGTTTTGGGAATCCACCTAATCCCGGTTGAATGAGAAAGGACTCAGTCGAGCCAACGACTGTAAACAGCGGCGCTGCTCGAGAGGCAACCCGAGAGGGGAGTTTCTTTACCTCCTCGACTCTTTATTTTCGTATTATTATTTTTAGTTTATTTTATTTTATTTTTTTTCAAAAAAAAAAAAAAAAAAAAAACTCCAGTGGCCTAGTTACGGCCGTAAGATACCCTTTTACGGCCATAACTCAATTCCAGTTTTTTTTTTTTTTTTATTTATACAGAGGCCTTATTACGGCCGTATTTACATTTTTACGGCCGTAATTGTTTCTTTGAAACTTTTTTCAGAATGTGACTTACGACCGTAAGTCATACCTTCACGGCCGTAAGTCTGTTTTTTTTTCAAATTTTTAATAGCACGTAGCCCTCGCGCATAACTCCCCTTTTATTGTTTTGCTTTTCAATGAGGACATTGTTTTGTCTAAGTGTGGGGGGAATTGAATTGATTGTGAGCTTAATGTCTTTATCTACTTTCTGTAGTCGAAACGTTAAAATTCAGTTTGAGTCAGCATCCATTTTAATCTTTGATAGGAAGCGACCCCACTTTTGGTTCATTTTTTTGAAATATAATTGCATAATTGGACATGAATTGAGCACGTAGAGATGAATTTTCCAATACTTTCCGAATATGTTTGAAAATGGGGACAAAATGCCATATCTCTGCAACCTAGTAGATTCGAACCCAAATTTGATATGACTGATAACTACCCCGAGTAAAGAGATTCACCCCTTTGGCCACTAGATTTTTTTGCATTTTTCAATTCGACCTTAAGACCGAGCAATGACCAAAACTCATAATTGGATGGGAGACACACATATGAACCATAATTTGTGAGCTTTTGAGCCTATGAGCTACTTTTACTCTTTACATAAAGCTCTTATTTTTTTATGTGTGTGTCCTGCATGGTTGATTTGTTCTTGGATAAGCTTTTGTGTACATGCCGTGGTAGCTTCTTGGCTCGAGTGCAAAATGTAGTAAAGGCACTAGGATGAACCAAATTTGGCCTTCTAAATAAGCCTACCATTGTACATTTACCAATAGAAGACCCTTTGAGCCTTAGCCTTTCTTTGGAATATTAATACCACACTACAAGCCACGAACACCCATTCTTTCATGTTATCCTTTTTCTTGAACCTATAGAGAACGGATTCACAAGCTTGTGTTGGTTGAGAAGTATGAGGTGGATTAAGTTTCAAAGTGGAAATTCAATCTTGTGTCATTGGGGATTGTGGGGTGATTTGACCAAAAGAGAAAAATTGCAGTATATGTTTGAAAAAAAAAAAGAGAGAGAAACAAAAGAAAAAGAGAAGTTCAGGCCAGTTCTCAAATTACGAGGTCATGAACATTTGCTAGTATTGAAAATAAACACTCAAGCTGCACAAAATAGAAATCTAGTGTTAAATCTGTTGGATAGCAGGGAGATTATTAAATTCATGTTGAAGAAGAAAGAAGGAATGTTATAATTGAACCGATTCGGCTTGTGAAACTCCTTCTCGATTCAGCCTAAATGTTTTCCTTTTATCCCACCTGACCCGAAGCCCCGCTACAACCCAACAAAGACCTTTGCTTTGCACTTGTGTTATTGTTGGCTCCGGTTTTGACATTTGAGCAATCTGTGGTAACAAGTTTTTCATGCAGTGAGTTGAGCGTAAAATTCTCACCTTTATATACACTTTGTGCGAAGAGAGATATCCGATGAGAGTGTTGGCTCCCATTACATGTACTTATGAATAGTACATGCATTGCTTGGGGAATGACAATATTATGATAGGGCACAACCGAACCTGAGAACTAGGATTCTTTATTATTTGATTTTTATTCCAACTATTTTACATCTTTATTTGATTATTTAGATTAATTGCAATTTTCAACTCAAAACCCCCCTTATAATTCTAATTGATATGGCATTAAATTAATTCCCGTTCCTTGTGGGATCGACCCTTGCTTCCGCTATCACATTTAAATTTGAGTTTTGGCAAGTAAGGAATTTAATTATAATTCTTGGTGCATCGTGACGCGCACCAGACTTCCTAGATCAGCTAGAGGTCATCAGGCTATATGGGTCATAGTAGATCGTTTGATAAAATTTGCTCATTTTCTTCAGTTTAGACCAGTATGCTCACTTGTACATTAGAGATATTGTAAGATTGCATGGTGTACCAGTTTCCATAGTATCAGACAGGGATACCAGATTTACATCCAAGTTCTGGGAAAAGCTTGCAGACGGGTATGGGGACCAGATTGAAATTTAGTACAGCATATCATCCAAAAATAGATGGACAGTCAGAGAGAACTATACAAACTTTAGAGGATATGTTGAGAGCTTGTGTTTTAGACCTTGGTGTAACTGAGAAATGCATTTACCGTTGGTTGAGTTTACATATAACAATAGTTTTCAGGCTACTATTGGCATGGCACCTTATGAAGCTCTTTATGGCAGAAAGTACAGATCACCAATTCATTGGGATGAAGTTGGTGAGAAGAGGATTTTGGGTCCAGAAATATTGGAACAGATTGTAAATGTTGTAGGGAAAATCAGAGAAAGGATCAAAGCAGCACAAGACAGACAGAAGTCTTATGCTGACAAGAGACGAAAAGAACTTCGATTTGAAATTGATGAAAAAAGTGTTCCTTAAAGTGGCTCCCATGAAAGGTGTGGTAAGGTTTGGAAAGAAAGGGAAACTTAGGCTAAGGTTTATTGGAACTTTTGAGATTTTGGAAAGAGTTGGAGATGTGGCCTATAGGTTGGCTTTACCGCCAGAGTTATCAGCAGTACATAATGTCTTCCACATCTCAATGTTAAGGAAATATGTCCATGATCCGGATCACATTATTAGTTATGTATCTTTGGATATCTTTGGATGTCAACATGGATATGACATATGAGGAAACTCCTGCGATCATACTTGAGAGGAAAGCTCAGACCTTGAGGAATAAGGATATTCCTTTAGTTAAAGTCCAATGCAGCAGACATGGTAAAGAAGGGGCAACTTGGGAAAGGAAAGAGGAAATTTTAGCTAAGTATGCATACATTTTTAATCCAAGTAAGTTTAATTTTGAGGATGAAATTTATTTAAGTGGGGGAGGTTGTAGCGACCCGAATTTGAAAATGTAAATTTTGTAACTTAAGTCGTATCGCTACGACATTCCTGTCAAATTTTATAATTTATTTTACGTCCCTCAAGTTGTTTAGCAAAACATTTAATATAACAATTCAAAACGATTCTTAATCTTAAAAATCCAATATTTTATAGGGTTGAATTTTACATCTTCCATTTCATTCAAATTATTCTTGGTCCAATAATTTCCTTAAGCCCAAGTATAATGTCCAATGTTGGCCCAAGTAGTAGGGCTTTTTCTAAACAAAACCAGAGTCATTCTCTCCACCTCCCAGCCTTCTCTCCCTCTGCCAATTTCACAAGAATCCTTGACCATATTCAACAGGTAATTTCTTAATTCTGGAATAATTCATTTCTTTGATTTCATCATCAATATCATCTACAATATCATCCATCTAATTATAAAACATTGTACCAGTTTCTCCAAGCCCAGAATTCCAACTTTGAGTCTAAATCGTCTTTGACAGTATCAAGAGGTAAAATTTTTCCCTACAACTTTCAGTTTTCGTTCTAAACGTTACTATATTGTGTTATGTTTTTAATTGAATCAGAAAAAAATGTATACATATAGATTGAAGAACGAAATTTTCAAAAAGTCAGTAACCTTCCACCTCTCGGTTCTAACTCAAGAATTCAAATCACCATTAGGCATTCCTTTCTCTCATGTAATACTCTCACTTGAAAAGCCCATGATTTCCAGAAAACGACTTGGTCGGAGCACCCTGTTACCGTCGTTGATGTGTAATCCAGATTTTTGTGGTAGTTAGTTAGTTGATCAAGTCTGTTATCTTATCTAATTAAAAGATATTCTTAGTCAAAAATAAATTGGCAAGTCCAAGTCTTTAGCTATTCAGTTTTATTTCAGTTAGTAGTAGCGTGATAGCAGGGTCCCTGATTAGTATAAATAGGCAGCCTGTAATCTGTTTTGAGGTGTGAAGGTGAATAAAGTTCTGAGTTCATTGTTGTCATTTATTCCTTCCTCTTGCTCCTTACTTCTTCTTTTAATTACATTTAATTTCCAACAGTGGTATCAGAGACAGATCCATGAATGGCTCCGCTTAGATTTCCATCCCCGTTTTGACTGGGAAAAATTACAATCGATGGAGTGCTCGAATGAGAATGCTTTTTGACTACCATGAATTGCTAAGCGTGATGGAGAGTGGAGTTTCAGAAATTACTGAAACAGAAACTGAAGCACAGAGAAATACTCATGACCAGCAAAAGAAGAAGGACAAGAAAGCACTGTACTTCATTCATCAAGGGGTGAATGATGAGGTTTTTGAGAAGATTGCAGATGCAACAACATCGAAGAAAGCTTGGAATACCTTGATGACGTCATTTAAAGGCATGGATAAAGTTAAGAAGGTGAGACTTCAAACCTTAAGACGTCAATATGAACTTTTCCAAATGGGATCTTCTGAAAGTGTGTCCGATTATGTAATTCGAGTTCTTGCTTTAATAAACCAAATGAAAAGCAATGGGGAGGATGCAGGGAGCAGCTTAAAGTTGAAAAAATATTGTAGACATTGACACCCGATTTGAGCATATTGTGGTGGCGATAGAAGAAGCTCATGATTTGGCTGAGATGACAGTTGATGAGCTATCAGGCACGTTACAAGCACATGATCAGCGAATGAATGAGAAGCAAATTGAAAAGCCAATTGAGCAGGCCTTTCAAGGTCAAGTCTCCATCAAAGATGAATGCAACACTGATATCAACTCAAAAAAGGTAGTTTTTGAGGTAGAGGACGGGGACATTGGAGTCACAACAACAATAGAGGACGAGGACGAGGACGAGGACGTGAGACTCAGAATGATCCTGAATGGAAAGAAAGATCAGATAATCACCATCACTCGAACTCCAAAGGTCAAGGTCGAGGTCGAGGTCAAGGACATAGTAAATGGAGGAATGAAAAATTCAATGTTGAATGCTATTCTTGTCGTAGACGTGGACACTGTGCTAGTGAGTGCCTCTACAAGGAGGATGATCAAAAGGCTCAGTATGCACAAGGAAGTGATAATGATGATGGTCATGTTCTCCTAATAGTTACAGCAGTTGATGAAGCACCTAGCTATCACACCTGGTTCCTTGACACCGGTTGTACAAATCATATGTGTGGCAAAAGGGAGTTGTTTACTGACCTTGATGAATCAGTACGATCCAATGTAAAATTTGCTGATGACAGCACAATTCCAGTAATGGTGAAAGGGAAAATCTTAATCAAATTGAAGAATGGAGATCATAAGTACATCTCTGATGTTTTTTATGTGCCAAGCATGAAAAGCAATCTTTTTAGTGTTGGCCAGCTGCTAGAAAAAGGGTATACAATGAGTATCGAAAGCAAACAATTCTCCATTCTTGACAAAAGAGGAACACTCATTCTTAAGGCTCCTCTAACCAGAAATAGAATGTTTCAGGTTCATATCCCTAGAGGTAGTTATACCTGCCTCAATGCTATTGTAAAGGATGAATCTTGGCTATGGCATCTTCATTTGGGACATTTAAATTTCCGTAGTTTAAAGTTGCTTGCTCAGAAAAATATGGTGACTGGTTTACCAGGTATCCAAAATCCTGATCAATTATGTGAAGCGTGTACTCTTGGAAAGCAAGGTAGGCTGCCCTTTGCTAAAAAAAAATCAGCGTGCTTTCCAACCACTTGAGCTCATTCACTCCGATGTATGTGGCCCGATGAACACGTTGTCAATTGGGAATAATAGGTATTTTCTCACTTTCATTGACAATTATAGCAGAAAAATTTGGGTTTATTTTCTGCAAAAGAAATCTGATGTTTTTGGGTACTTTAAGAAATTTAAGGCCCATGTCGAAAGGGAAAGTGGTCAACTTATTAAGGTGTTGCGAACTGATGGTGGGGCTGAATATGTATCTGCAGAATTTAACAACTTTTGTGAAGAATAGGGAATTGGGCATGAAGTCACATTACCATATACTCCACAGCACAACGGAGTTGCCGAACGAAAGAATAGAAAAATAATGAATATGACGAGGAGCATGTTAAAGGCCAAAGGTATGCCTAATTATTTTTGGGCTGAAGCTGTATCATGTTCTGTTTATTTATTAAACAGGTCTCCAACAAGGAGTGTTCCAAATGTTACCCCTGTAGAAGCATGGAGTGTTATAGTCCAAGTGTAAAACACCTGAAGGTGTTTGGATCACTTGGTTATGCTCATGTTCCAGTGCAAACAAGGAAAAGCTCGATGATCGAGGAGTAAAAACCATATTTGTTGGCTACAAGCGTGGTGGATACAAGCTATATAATCCAGTAACAAAGAAGTTTATTGTAAGCGGGGATGTGACATTTGCTGAAGATGAAGCCTGGAAATGGGATAGAGAAATACATGAGGGTTCGAGTAGACACATAGTTTCTGATCTTGAAGAGGTCTCTGAAGTTGTAACTCCTGTCATAGATCAAGAGGCTTCACCAATTACTGCTCCTACTTCCTTGGAAACAGATAGACCAAGGAGACAATGACAACCACCAATCACGTTGCGTGATTTTGAGGTAATGGTTGATAATGCTACTGGTGATGATGGAAATTATGTGCATTATGCTATGTTTGTAGATTGCAAACCAACAACTTTTGAAGAAGCAAATCAAGATTCCAAATGGGTGAATGCCATGACCAAAGAAATAAATGCTATAGAAACAAATGACACATGGGAACTCATTGATATTCCACAAGGACACAAAGCAATTGATGTGAAGTGGGTCTTTAAGACAAAAAGAAATTCAGATGGCAAGGTAGAAAAGCACAAAGCAAGATTGGTGGAAAAGAGTTATGAGCAACAACTGGGTTATGACTATGAAGAGGTATTCTCTCATGTTGCTCGAATTGAAACTGTTAGATTGATTATTGCTTTGGCTGCATAGAAACATTGGAAGATTCACCAAATGGACTTGAAGTCAGCATTCTTAAATGGTCCTTTGGAAGAGGAAGTTTTTGTCAAGTAACCTCCAAGATTTGTGAAGAATGGAAATGAAGAAAAGGATTATAGACCGAAGAAAGATTTGTATGGCCTAAAACAAGCACCGAGAGCGTGGAACAAGTGCATCGATTTTTTCTTCAGTAAAACAGGTTTCGAAAAATGCCCCTCTAAGCACTCTCTATATGTCAAAGCTAATAATTCTGGTGATATACTATTGTTGTGCCTTTATGTTGATGATTTAGTCTTTACAAGCAATAATCCCAGGATGGTTTATGATTTTAAGAGATCTATGATGGATGAGTTCGAAATGACAGATCTCGATCTAATGTCATATTATCTTGGGATCGAAGTAGTTCAGAGAGAGGATGGAATTTTTATTTCCCAAAAGATGTTGTTGATCTCTTAAAGAAGTTCAATATGTTTGAATGCAATCCTATGAAAACTCCAGTTGAAGTTGGAACAAAACTATCAAAAAATGATGATGAAGTTCCTGTTGATTCAACTTATTTTAAGCAAATAGTTGGTAGCTTGCGGTATTTGATGTGCACAAGACCCGATATCTCTTATGGAGTTGGTTTGATTAGCAGGTTTATGGAGTCTCCTTGACAATCTCATATGCAAGTTTCCAAGAGAATCATGCGATACCTAAAGGGCACTTATGATCATGGTTTGTTTTATACTTCAACTGACCAGCGTACTCTTGTAGGATATTCAGACAGTGAATGGATAGGTGACTTAAATGACCGTAAAAGCACCTCTGGCTACTGTTTTAATTTACGAAATACAGCTTGCTCGTGGTCCTATAAGAAGCAATCAATTGTAGCACTTTCAACCTGCGAAGCAGAGTATGTTGCAGCAGCATCAAGTGCATGTCAAGCAATCTGGCTACGTTATTTAATGAGTCAGATTGGTGTTCCAAAGAAGAAGCCTTTGAAGATTTTCATTGATAATGTGTCTGCAATAAGTCTGGCCAAGAATCCTGTTATACATGGAAGAAGCAAGCATATAGACACTCACTATCATTTTTTGAGAGACCAAGTTGCTAAAAAGGAGATAGAATTGGAGTACTGTAAATCTGAAGATCAAGTGGCAGACATTCTAACCAAGCCACTAAAGTATGATGCCTTCATCAAGTTAAAACAGAAGATGGGAATGACTACTTTGTCAAATTTGGATTAAGGGAGAATGTTGATGTGTAATCCAGATTTTTGTGCTAGTTAGTTAGTTGATCAAGTCTGTTATCTTATCTAATTAAAAGATATTCTTAGTCAAAAATAAATTGGCAAGTCCAAGTCTTTAGCTATTCAGTTTTATTTCAGTTAGTAGTGGCGTGATAGCAGGGTCCCTGATTAGTATAAATAGGCAGCCTGTAATCTGTTTTGAGGTGTGAAGGTGAATAAAGTTCTGAGTTCATTGTTGTCATTTATTCCTTCCTCTTGCTCCTTAGTTCTTCTTTTAATTACATTTAATTTCCAACAGGATTTTGGGTCATTGCCAAACCTTTATTTTATCTCTCATCTAAGTTTTTACCACCGGGCCATCTTAGGCCATTTCCCCTTCCTGCGCCAACCTCAATTTTTAGCCAGAAACCATTGAAATCATTTGAAACGTGAGAATCCAAGCTTTTGGAACCAAACCCAGCTTCTTCCTGTCTATCTGGTTATGTCGAACATATGGGTAATGGGGATGGGGGTTTAGTTATAAATGTTGGAAATTTGATTTTAAATCCTCAAGTTTGGCCAATATTTAAGTTAAACCCCAACTTTTATTTAACCCCCTCATCATCCTTAAAACTTTAGTATTCTTCAAATTCAATTTAAAAAATATTTTCTAATTTCATCAACTTTACCCTAAAATTTCTAATTTTGGTATTTAGACCATTTGAATTTAAAGATTTATCAAATTACTCATTTCCTTACTTTCAAAAGTTCAATCAAGTTTCTAAAAGTTTTTAAAGTATTAAGTTGGATTTAATATCCTAAATTATGTCTATTTAAGTTGTTATTGTTGGAAGACATCACAGGAAAAGTTTAAAGAACGGTAGTTTCACATCCGTTCAATTTCAAGAATTTTTTCAAGACTTTGAGGTGAGGTTTACATTAAAGCAATTGTGGTTATTTTGTCCATATTATTTCCTTATGTGCGATTTTAACTATGATATGATGCTTCTATGTTTTGAAAAGGTTGTCAGGGACCGTAAATAGGTCCGAGATCAAAATTGGGTCCTTGGGGTTGTCCCACAATGCACAATTTTATTTAGTGCTAATAACATGTTATCAGAGACCGTAATGAGGTCTGGGATCGAAATTGGGTCCTTGGGGATGTCCCAAAGTACATTTTTAAAAGGAAAGTTCTCACTGGTATTATATTTATAATTTGATTTTATTTTTGGAATTAACTTGGACTGATTATTGTATCTCCACTGAGTATAATTCGGTATGCTCAACCCACTATTTTCACTCTTTCAGGTTAAGGAGCTCGGAAAGGCAAGGCAAGGCAAGGCAATGAGCGGACCAATATTGATCAAATGATAGAGCATGTAATTTATAAATTTTTAAAACGGGTATTTTAATAGTTGGTTTCCATTTTGTCGATTAAATCTTAAATTTTAGTATTTTCACAAATTTTGGCACTTTGCTTATTATACTTGGTGTTGACACTTGGTTGTAAATAAATTATTTAAAGAATGTTTTTGCAATATTTTTTGTTTCTAATTTGCTATAGTTGTTAAAAAAACTATTTACGCATTTTGGCGTTCATTGAAAATACTTACTTACAAGGATCCATATCTTGTACCATTTGAAACTAACATTCCCCACCCAGTTTTGCTTAATTCCTTTTTTTCAGGTCAATTGCACTTGGAAGTTTGGGCCACACTACTTTTGCCCAAGGGAAATTGTGATTCGATCCATTCGCCTAATCCAAGTTGCATGGTTTTGTTGGTTGACCCTATGGCATGGACGTACGAATTTTCCATTTGATCCAGGTGGGAAAATCCAACAACAAACCCCCAAAAGCTGGACGCATTTGAAAAGTAGGCCAGAAGTTGATTCGAGGTCGAATCCTTTTCAAGAAAGGAGAGATGACGTGATCCGGGAAATGAGCTCAAAGGAGAAATCAAAACACGGGCGATGCAACAAAAATCTACATGGAAAATTGAGCAAGTTTCGTGTTGAGCCCGAGTCGAGAATCAAACCGGATCAAGTTGTTTCAAAAGGAGTGAAGAACCAGCCGGAGTTGAACCACTCGATCGCGCGGGACAATCGGGGAGCGATCGCTCCATTGTATAAAAAAACAACCCGAGAGTTTCAGGAGACTCCATGCGATCGCGACGGCGAAGGCCAAATGATCGCGCGGTTGAATTCGGAGCAGTTTTACGCGTTTTGTTTATTAATTTCAGTTTTAGGTAAATTAGAACTCTATTCTGAGCCCATTAATGGCTACCATAGTTATTAGGTCGTTTTTCATTATTTATATGCTTTTCATTCATTGTAAAAATTCAGACTTCTATTTTGATAAACAATTTATTGAGGATTCAATAAAATATATATGTGGATTCCTATATTCCCTTTTGAACTTATCAAGAATTTTTCTTGTGGCGTTCATCTCGAACTTATCAAATATTCGCGAGAGTATTTGTGGCGTTCAAATCAGGAACTTATCAAGGAAGTTGGATAGATCCTTATGGCGTTTCACAAATCTTGGTTCTTCAATCCGCATCGTCGATCTTCACATCGTGATTGTCGGGTCAAGATTCCTATGTCCATCCACAACCCGGGTTCGGGACTTTCTAGCATTAATTCCACTCTTCGATTCTCGTCACTTTGAGCTTTGGATCTGCAAACAATTTCCTTCAACGGCCTCCTGCCTTTACGGGATCCTTACTATTCCAGCTTTTGCTCTCACTGTATTGTTTCTAAAGATCAAACTCTAGATTGATATTGAAGAAAACTCTTTTTTTTTTTGTTAAAATAAGAAAGAATTTTTCTTATCAGATCCTTCATGAATCTATGTGAAGAAGTACTTAGCAACTCATATCTTTATGGAATATTTGGAATTTTATTGATATAAGAGATTAATACAAGATTTGGTATGAAAGATTTCAAAGGCAGAAAGTTTTGGCTAGCTCACAAGTTGAGTGCTCAGTTGCTTTCATTCTGCCTTTCAACTAGCCTGAAGACTTCTATTTATACAACTACATGAGGCAAAATTATTTAGTTTCTTACATCATTGCTTACATCATTTCTTAATGATTTAAACTTTACATTACATCAAAGGACATCTGTCCCTCTATTTTTTTTCCTTCACATGACCCTCACATGCAGCTGTCCTTGGTACATTGCATCAAAAAGAAAATCCCATCTTTATCATTTTTTTCAGCATCTTCAAAATAGATTCCAACTGTACATCATTTTTGTTGGCTTACGGGGAAATTTCTGGTAATGCACGCCTCTTGTAAAGTTGTAAAACTTCCATTAATCTGATGAGTGTCAAATTTATTGATGTATTTATTCTCTCAAGATTGTGAGAAGGGTTCATCCTTCATACTGACATATACATTTGAATTTTTTTTGTCATAAAGATTTTTAGCAAAGTTATAAAAGACTTTTATTCCCAACAACCTTCGGGGATTTGAACCATGATCTAGTGAGATTGTGGCAAAATGAATTATTTAGAGCCAATGTGCCGAAGGATAGAATAAAATTTTTGTTGCATACCGTCGAACTTATTTTTCCCTCCAACCTGACTCGATCGGTCTCCTTCGTGATCATATCTTTAACAGCATCTACCGACACAACCCCACTCGATCGTCTGTTGGAACTGTCGGGCCTGCCATATACATCTCTGATCGTGACATAGACACCATACCCCTCACTCATTCAGGATGCTCCTCCTTCCCAAGGACTTCGGATAAGAAATCATGGCGTCTATTTGGGACAAATGTCCCTTGAGTGGCTTTGTCCCTTGAGTGGCTTCCTCCCCCTTTTCAATCCGTTCCAAAAGAAAAAAAGTGAGATTTTAATTTAAGTACACTTTAGTGAAATTTAATTCATGATATGAAAAAATGGGAGGCTATATTTACAATTTTTTATACACTCCTCTCGTTTTCTCGTAGGAGATGTAATAAGTTCCATCGTCTTTCTTCTTGGATCTTGCTCTAACCCAATTTAAACTGCAATCTTGGCTTAACATGGACGAGCTAATTGACCCACAAGAAGAAGCAGAAGACAGTGGGTCTGTTTGAAGCCACTCTGGCTTCATCCTAACATAACCATCTTGGCCTAAAAAGTGTGGATGCTCGTTCTGCAGTTGCCTTTCCCTAGCTTTCTGACTTTTTCCTTGAAAAAGAAATCACAAACTTTTAGTCTTTCAACTTAGTATAAAAAATGAATAACAATTGTGGCATTATATAGACCTTGAAAATCTCATTCTCATGTTCTTTTTTGAATTTTTTCCATTGTTCCTCTGTCAAGAAATCGTAGAGCTAAGTAGGTGATATATATTTAGGGTGCTCCTTCATGATTTTCATCATGCACCAACCTTGTTTTGAGGTCTTTCAATTGTGAACCCACAACTCTCGAAATAGTTTTTTTCATGTTGTCATCGAGTATATTGAACTCCTTCTAGAAGACAACAATAATATGCTATGTTATTTCAAAAAGATTAATTGCTAATTAACTATACACACGCACGCACACACACACATGTGATACCTTTATATCTTCCCAAATCGTGTTCTTAAGGCCTTGATCAACTTTATGTCAATTACTGATATTTATATCAACCTGAATACGGACCAAAGACCAAAGATAAGACTTGAAGTTCTTATATGGTCTGGGCGGTCTATTGTGCTCATCAAATTCAATGACTTTCACTTCCTGCACCTTCTTCTTCATCTTTTTACAAGTTGTTGGCCCTCTAGTCTTTTTCTTTTGGCTAGTGGACTAATCATGATCACATGAACTTGAAGAACTAGCCATTACTTTGAACTTTACTATTCAACGTACCTGCATATATAACAACACAAAAAAATATATGTAGCTTATTAATTATTGTTACCAAAATAAAAAATGAATATTTTCAACAAATAGAGCATATATATATATATATATATATATATATATATATATATATATATAAACAATATTACAAAGTTATAAGAATGCAAACACAACTAATAATCACGAACGATGGTCAATTCACAATTCTTCTTCATGATCCAAACGCATGTAATCTATTTCAAGGTTTATCTTCCCCTGAAGTTGCACCCATTTGTATAAAAGTAGAAAATGGAGGGGTTTCATCAAAGTGATCGTAGTCTTCTTCATCCACCATATCACCAGTGCCAACAATACGTCTCTTACCTTGAAGGACAACTGACCAGTTAGTATCGACAGGATCAGGAACATAAAATACCTGTTTCGCTTGTGATGTAAGTATGAATGACTCATCAAGATAGCTCAGTCGACCAAAATCCACCAAAGTGAAATCTAATTCATCCACCTAAGTACCTTGTCGGTTATCAACCCATTTACATTGGAAGAGAAGAAACTTGAACTCCTTGTAATCAAGTTCCCAAATATCTTCAATTACACCATATTAAGACATTGCAGCATCTATTGGCCTGATATCTTTGGCTCTAGAAAAATCTCTTGATAATCTTACTTCTATCACGCCACTATTTTGCATCGTACTCTTACAATCTTGAAATTTTGTGTAAAATGTATATCCATTAATGTCACATGCTTCAAAGACCTCACAAGTACGCCAAGACCATACCCTAACCACTTTATCATTTTAGAAATGGTATTCAGCGTTTGTGACAACTCTTTTATCACTATATCTTTGAATCATTTTGCAAATGATCGATTATATTGATTAGTCACCCACCTTTCATCTTTTGAAGGATTCTGCTGCCTTAAAATGGACATGTGCTAGTCCAAATATGGATGACCCACTTAGGTGTTGCAAGATAAGGAGGTGTGTTTTTTCTCGCAATTCAGAACAGGGTACAATTGTTTTGCATCCAATCATACATTTACCTTCGAATCTTCCCTCGTGATACTTTTTAGGAATACCAATAGCCTCAATATCATCTAGGTAATCACTACAAAATTTCATAACCTCCTCAGCAGCGTAACCTTTAATGATACTGCCTTCAGGTGTAAATCGGTTTCTCACATATCCTTTTTATATACCTATGTACCTCTCAAATGGATACATATACCTTAAGAACATCGGACCAAAAATCTTAATTTCTCTCACCAAGTTAACAAGTGAACCATAACGTCAAAAAATGATGGTGGAAAATACACTTCAAATTGACATAAAGTGATAACAATATCGGCTTGTAAATCATCCCTCGCCTCCGGATCAACAACTTTACTGCAAATTATGTTTAAGAAAAAACACAGTTTTATAATGAAATGTCTAACATGTTTTGGATGCATGCCTCGAATTGCAACTGGTAACAAGTGTTGCATTAAGACATGACAATCATGAGACTTCATACCAACAAATTTCAGGTCTTTCATCGACACAAGACTTTCTGATGCAAACCACATAGCAATTGTAGCTACGCAACCCGCAAATTATTGGAATTGACCCAAGAACGCCAAAGAACCACGATTTAGAGATTGATTCAAATTAATTGAACCAAGTAACCAACACAATCAATAGATATGCTGACCTCTTGATCACAATAAAAGTAAATCTCACCCAAGATTTGAACAAACAAGATTAACTCGCAATATGAATTTCAGCAGTGAGCTTGTTACGGCCGTAATAAATATAGGTTACGGCCGTAAATGTGAAAATTTACAATTTCCTTCGGCTGCCTGAATGAGGTTGATTCACTCATCATTTTGGCTCGGTCCCAACACGGAACTTGCTTCTTTTGATGGCACGATTTGATCTTCAAAGCTCGTCGAACCTGCTGAATTCTTGTTTTGGCTTGAATATTTAAATTTTTCCGTCAAGCCTGCTATGATTCGTATTATCGGGGTTCTGGATCACATCATACCCTCCTTCTTTAGGATGATTCGTCTCGAATCATAACTTTGTTCATGAATGCAACTGCTTCCCCTGGATCAAACGGAAAATTTCTGCTTCCATGCCATGAGTTCAATAAATTATGCTCATTTGATTGGAAAACATGGAAGAGATGGAGCTTGAACTCCCTTTGCCATACATAGTGTGGTTGAAGCTTCCAAACATAATTAACCTGCAAAAAAGATTTAAACAAAATGGGGAGGGACATGTTAGCTCCATGAGGTACAGGGTATGGATCCTTGTATTCATGATAAACCACAACCAACTCCACTTCTTGAACCACGAGGCTCTTCTCTTCACCTCTTTCCTCCTTTGCAATTTCTTTTTCAATTTTTTTATCTTCAAACTCAACCACATCTCCGACCTCCACATTTAAATAACCATGTTCATGTACTACCTCATCACTACCAAAATGTGGATCTTCCAATTCAAAGCTCAAAATTTGAACTTCTACCCCAACTTCCAATTTTTCTTCATCAAACTTTGGAGTTTGATCACCTAACTCAACATTTTCAAGCTCAACTACCTCTTTTAAATTTTTGGCCACAACCAACTCCTTCATGTTTTCATTCTCTACCCCGTCAACTTTCAATTCATGCATATTCTCATCAATAATTTTAACTCATTGTTCATCCACCTCTTTATTACCCAATTCCACATCTCCTACCTTAAATGTTGGATTTTTTCAACTATTTCTACTTTCAACTCTCCCTCCTTCTTCCCAACATTCATATCTTGAGGCTCTTCTTGCAACTTAACTACATTTTTACCCCTCCGTGCAATCATGTCCTCTTCTAGAAGTTTTAATTGATAATTCAATCTGGATAATGGATTAATCTTTTCCTTCACCTCCTTTTGATCTTCAAGTATTTGCTCTAGTGTTAAACTAGCTAGGGTGATTGATTCTCCATTCTTCACAAATTTGTACCTGTTTCTATTCTTATCATAAAATGCTTTCCTCTCATGCCTCCATGGCCTACCCCACAACATATGACAAGACTCTAGAGGCACCACATCACATAATACTTCATCACTATACCTCCCAATGGTAAAATTCACTAAGACTTGCTTGGTCACTTTGAACTCCCCACACTCCTTCAACCATGTCATCCTATAAGGTCTAGGATGTTGTAGTAAATGCAACCCCAATTTTTCAATCATGTTGATACTAGCCAAATTAGAGATGTACTCCCTATCAATAGCTAAACTACACAGCTTATCCCCCACACGACATCTAGTCATGAAAGTATGATCGAACTCGTAATTCATCCCTTTATTTAGCTTTCAAAAATTTGAGAGACTCAAAATAAGAGGGTCCGGATATTGACAAATATCAAGAAGGAATTTAATGTTGACTTGAAAAGGAAAAAACAATATCAAGAATTTTAAAGAAATTCAAGAAAGTGGTTCTTGAATGGAAATAATTTTTTTTTTTTTTTTTAATTTTGGGTGAATTTTCGGAATAAATAAAATAAATAAATAAATAATTTTTTTTTTTTTTTATAAATCCGAAAATTCGAAAACGAACACGACAAAACAAACGGAACTTAATTCGGATAAGAATTAAGCAAAACAAACACTTTTGAAATTTTTTGGAACGATTTTCTGGATTAAAGACTCAACAAACTCAAGAACAAGAAGAACGCAAAAAACTGAAAAACAAAACACTCAACAAGATATGAATGATTTTTATGGGACTCGATGATAAACATAAAAATCAAACTGGATAGAAAACTCAAGAAAACAAAATAAAGATATAACCTTGATTTTTGGAGCCTAAGCTCTGATACCAGATGATGTAAACCACGTAGCAATTGTAGCTACGCAACCCACAAATTATTGGAATCGACCCAAGAACGCCAAAGAACCACGATTTAGAGATTGATTCAAATTAATTGAACCAAGTAACCAACACAATCAATAGATATGCTGACCTCTTGATCACAATAAAAGTAAATCTCACCCAAGATTTGAACAAACAAGATTAACTCGCAATATGAATTTCAGCAGTGAGCTTGTTACGGCCGTAATAAATATAGGTTACGGCCGTAAATGTGAAAATTTACAATTTCCTTCGGCTGCCTGAATGAGGTTGATTCACTCATCATTTTGGCTCGGTCCCAACACGGAACTTGCTTCTTTTGATGGCACGATTTGATCTTCAAAGCTCGTCGAACCTGCTGAATTCTTGTTTTGGCTTGAATATTTAAATTTTCCCGTCAAGCCTGCTATGATTCGTATTATCGGGGTTCTGGATCACATTACTTTCGATGTTTGAAGAGTATCTAGATGGAACCTTAACAGTATTTAAGCACTCACAAAAGCTTGTTTTCTCTTTTCTAGACAAAGTGTAACAAGTTGGGGGTAAAAAGGTATGCTTTTCCTACTTTTGGGTGTTAACTTATCCCGTATCCCTATTTCTACCATGTCTTTCTGACTTTGATACCATCTTTCATCTTTCCTTGAATGTTCAATAGTGTCGTGATGATTCTATCACATATATTTTTCACCACATGCATTACATCATGACAATGCCTTACTTGTAAATGTTCCCAGTACGGTTGATTCCAAAATATAGATCTCTTCTTCCAAAAACTCTTCTGAGGAGGCTTAAAAGGTTTGCTAAACACAACATCAATATTTTTAACTCGATTTATAAACCTCATTTCCTATTAACGACAAGAGGGAAATTCAAGTCCCAATTTTTCCCTTGAAGGGCTTTTTCTTCTTTCGATAATGGTGGTGAATAGGGAGAAAAATTTGATGACTCATAAACACATTTTTCTTACAATTTTTTGACCAAAGATCAACTATATCTTCCTCACAAATGGGACATGCTTTAGCTCCTTTGTTAGTATAACCCGACAAGTTACCATAAGTTGAAAAATTATTTATGGTGCAAAATATCATAGCACGTAAGGTGAAATTCATTTGGCTATGTGCATCAAACACCGACACGCCTTCATTCCACAACATCCTTAAATCTTCAAATAATAGTGCAACGTAAACATCAATGTCATTTTATGGTTGTTTAAACCCTGATATTAGCAACGAAAACATGATGTACTTGCGTTTCATACGTAACCAGGGGGAATATTGTAAATCACCAAAAGAACCGGCAAAGTGTTATGTCGACTACTCATGTTATCGTGCGGATTCATCCTATCTGTGCATAGTCCAAGCCTAAGATTCCTATCTTCGCCACCAAATTCGAGAAACATCATATTAATGTTCCTCCACTGAGGAGAATCGGCCGGGTATCTTAGTTTTCCATCCTCTTTCCTCCCTTCAACATGCCACCGCATGTTTTTAGCATTCTTTATATTAGCAAACAAGCATTTAAATCTTGGTATTACAGGTAGGTACCATAACACCTTTTGTCAGAGAGCCTGTCTTATCCTCCCAATTATCATTGTCGTGCTTTCACTTATACCTCGATGCCCCACACTTTGGACACATATGCAAGTCCCTATACTCATTCTGATACAATACACAATCATTTGGGCATGCATGTATCCTCTCGATCTCCATACCCATCAGGCACAACATTTTCTTTGCCTCGTAAATTGAACTAGGGACCTTGCTATCCTCTGGAAGTATATCTCGTAAAAGTTCCAATAATTTCGTGAAACTCCTATCACTCCACCTATTCTTTGCGTTCAAGTTATACAATTTGAACACAACAAACAATTTTGTGAATTTATTACAACCAGAAAACAAAAGCTTTTCAGAATCATTGAATAAGTTATCAAATATACAAGGCTTTTCAATGAAATATTCTTGTATATCACGTATCATTTCATCTATCCGATCATTACCCACATCATTCTTGTCATTTTTCACATTAATCTCATCATCATTGCTCAAACCCTCATTGTTACTTGTACTCTTCCTAGGAAGTATACTCTCATCACGCCATATCCATCGTGTATAACCCTCCTTAAATCCATAACGAATCAAATGGCTTTTCACTTGCTCAGAACTACGAAACTTTTTCAAATTCTTACAATCACAACAAGGACATAAAATAATTTCTTCCCCCTTTTTTATTTTGTTTTCCTTAGCACATTTCATAAAATTTTCAATTTCTTTCACATATTCTTGTGTATTACGTCTCCCATACATCCAACTCCGATCCATATCTAACGACCTATATATCAAGATATTCACAATGTATTAAAACGAATAAAATCACCTTAAATTATAAATTTCATTTTTAGTTATAAAATCCTACGAAAATTTCGGCAGAATCTCCCCTATAAATTGGACTTAGCGAACCTGTAGAGGGAATCAAAATGTCACAATAATACCAAAACATTCAAGCTCAACATATCCAAAACTCAAACACAACTTCAATCAAATTTCAACATCATCAACTACTCCAAAATTAATTTGACATCAATTCCCAACTCCTCAATATCAAATGTCTATAATCAATTTTATATTCTATAAAAAAATAACATTCTAAAATTTCATTAAAATTCCAACAATTCAAAAATTGCAATATATCCATCTACTAACTCAAAATCAACAAACTAAAATTAACATTCAAACTAAAGTAATAAAAAGTTCATTTAAACTAATTAGCACTTAAATTCAATCATATACATAATTATACAACATATATATATATAAAAATTAAAACACTATATAAATATATACATGATATACATACAATACATATACATATATATATAAAAACAATATTACTATATATTATATATATATATTTTTAACATACTACATTATTGTGTGTGTGTGTGTGTGTGTGTGTGTGTGTACAAACACACACATATATACACACCTTACACAAAGAAGGGGGCGGCGGATGGAGGAGATGGCAACGGGCGGCGGAGAGTGAGAGAGAAAACACGCGCGAGGGAGAGAGAGAACACACGGCAAGGGAGAGGGGGTGGCGCCGGGCGGTGACGAGCAGCGGTGGTGGCAGCTTTAATGGTGGTGGTGGGGGGGGATTGAGTATTGAAAGAGAGAGATAGAGAGAGGTGTGAGCTTGAGAGTAATGAGAGAAATGAGAGTGGAGGCGAGCGCTGCGGAGTAATTTAGGGCAGACTTTATGCGTCGGTTCCTTAATAGAAATCGACGCATAAAGTAGTATTGTGTATATGCGTCAGTCCTTAGTGCAAAACCGACGCATATACACTTATTTTATGCGTCGGTTCTATACTAAGAATCGATGTATTTTTTTAGGTGCCACTACCCATGTTGGTTCTTCACTAAGAACCGACGCATATTGTCATATGCTATTTACAAAATCGCCACCGCCATTTTTATAAGCGTCGATTTTACGAAAAAATGACATAAATTGCATATATTTTTGGACAAATATGTACTAGTGAATTTATTAATCAAACAAAAGAACCAGTAGATCTTAATGGCGTCTGATTGGTGTATAATTGCCATGGAACCTTTTTTATCGCCATTATTATACCTACACCTATGGTGATGTGAATTCCGAGTCCACGAACATCTCCTCCAGTGACAAGAATGTCTTGGCCATCCCTGACTCCCCCGTCCTCTTGGCCCCCTTATTTGGTTTCATGTTGTCTCTTTAGGTAATTGAAATTTATAAATTCATTTCCGTTTAATTTCGTGTTTTTCATTGGATTTCAGTTATTCGTAGTGTATTCCCAGTTGAAAAAATTTCTTTGTTTATATTTTATTTTAGATTTTGGGTATATTATTTTTGAGAAATGATATCCAGTAACGAAAACAGGCCTTGCGGACTGTCCATCTTCTATGCAGTTATTGATATACATTATGCATTTAATTGTGTTCTCCATTAAAAGGGTATTTTATTTAGCTATTTAATATTCTCTTTTGTCACTCATTGGGAATTCTTTGTCTATGAGTATGAATGATTGCGCTGCCTATTCGTTTATGGCTTGGTGTTTGGGAATATGTACGCGCCAATGTTAATGCTTTGGTTGTCAAGGAGCTGATGTTGCCAAGAGTATTTGTATTTCAAAGAAGAGCTTGTAGATGGATTGGAAGCTTTGAATTAAAAGTCCGTTTCTAATAAGGAAATTCAACATGTCTTTAACAATCTAAGTTTGCTTACATCAATTGTTTTTCATCAATGATGAAGAGTTGAATTCTGCACATTTTTATGCATAAGATGCATAGCAGTTTTCCTTTATTATGCTCTAAGTGTGTAAATTATTTTCTAGTAGATTTTATCTAATTTAATATTAGTTTTCCCTATTTTGGTTGCTAAATACATTCCAAGATTTGTCATCTTGGCCAAGATGGTTGGTTGCAAATAGTTGCACAAAGTTCACATTATTATAAATTTACAATTTTTGTCATCTAGGCCAAGATGATTGTACCCACAAAATTTCTTCCATTGAAATACTTTTTGGTCTAGGTTTGTTGAAGTATCTTGTCTTCACCATGCACAAGTTGCAATATCTGCATTTTTACTTCATTGGTGCCATGCAGGTTATCAATTTGACTGTGTTTGATTGGACTATGTTGAAGTATCATCAAATTGGTGCCAATTCAAGAACACGAGTAATAATTTGCATAACTTCATTTTTCTTTTCCTTCTTTGGTAGGATAATAATATACTAACTAATGCATCTATTTCCCGTATTCAAGTGGAAATGGGAATCTCTAGAGAAAGACGAGGAACAACATTAGGTATATTTGTTTGACAAGAATTAGCTCCTCGAAATGAAGATATTATGTTTGTTCTCTTCCTTCTACTTGGCTATACTTAGGGATGTCAATGAGCCGAGCCGAGCCAGTTTGCGAGCTGAAGATCAAGGCTCGAACTTGGCTCGAGCTTTTTGGGGTCGACCTTTTTTTGGCCCGAGCCGAGCTAAAGCTCGTCCCCAAAAATAAGGCTCGACTCGAGCTTTTTCCGAGTTGAGTCGAGCCAAGTCCCGAGGTTTTACTTTTTTTTTTTTTTCTTATTTTTATAGTAAAAATTCATAAAATTTTTATTGAAAATGTGTATATATAGCAAGTTGAGCCGAACTCGTGGTCGAAATTCATTATTCAAGCTTCCATCGAGCTTTTTTAGCGGGCTTTTTTTTGGCTCGAGCCGAGCCGAGCCAGAGCCCGTCTCTCAAAAAAAAGCTCTCGAGCCGCGAGCCGAGCTTAGCCCGAGCTTTTTTCGAGCCAAGCCCGAGCCGACGAGCCATTTTGCCATCCCTAGCTATACTAAGATATTTATCCCCATTTTAATCATTTGGAATATTTTGAATTAAATTAATATGCCAATTTAAAGATTGAGAAATACATTTTATCCACAAAAAAAGTAAAACAAAGCCTTTAATCTTAACACCACATTTTGCTGGTGTCTTTAAAGAAGAGGATACCAAATCTTGGGATGTTTTTATGTGTAATAGCTTGCAACAGAGACTGATTGATCATAATAGCCACAATGACTTTGAGGTTTTTTAAACAATATTCACTTTTAATATTTCACCTTATTATGTGATTGGCTCAACATTTTCATGGGTTTTCATCTATCTCAGGTCTGGTGTCTTCTTTGCCAGTATCCAATCTACAATGAAGCGATATTATACCTTGTTCGTGGTTGTCAAGTGTCATGCAACCTTTCACCTAAAATGTGCTAAAGACGAACTTGGCTTCTCGTCTTTGAAACAATTCAAGTTCCCTCAACATTTAAGTGTCAGAAAGTTATAATCATAATTTAATACTCATTTTCTGTTATATATTTATTTGTTTAATTTATTTATAATTCTTCTGAGTTCTAGGATAGGTCACTGATTTGCATGTTTAGGTACAAAGGTTTTGATTTATGTTAACTCTTTTCTTTTTAGTGTTTTCTGAGCATGGACATGGGCCAATGTTTTCTTTATACACGTATTCTAATTTTCTGATTTTACTTTGTTTCCTCTATCTACTGATTTTGATTTTTGGCATGAAAATAATTTTTGCTACAGTATATATCTAATATATCTTTATTGATCAGGCATGCTTTTTTGTGTAAACGAAAGAATCGGTTTTGGCAATGTGTAAGATGCCCAATGGCATCATATGATAGGTGCGCAATTCTAAGCATGTGATTCATTTCCTTAATCGACCACAGAGGTCAGTTTTTGGAGTCATCCTACTGACTGGGCAACAAAGAGGGTGGGTTGAGTAGCCGAGAGGCCTCAAGGGCAACAATAATTGGCTGTAGAATAACAAGGTGAGATTTCTTTTTGTAGTTTTTGTTGCTCATTAATGTTTAATAGAATTTGATTTGATTCAGTTTTCAAATTTTTATTGTTGTGTAATTTTTGGAATTTGTGAATAGATGTCAAATATTTTTTATTTTTAATTTTTCGAATCCATTGATTGAAGAGTTGATTTGGTTGAAGTCTGGCAGTTTCATTCATCATATTGTATAGTTGATTTAGGAGCTGGGTTCTTGATTTGATTTTTATTGATTAGTGTAACTTTGAATGATTGAATTTGATACTTGTAATGGAATAATATAGTTGTGGGTTGGCTTTGAACATACTCCTGAGGCATGGAAGGTGCAGATGTTTCTAAGTACACATCCTTGTCAATAAAGCCATAATTTTGAAAGATTATGCGGTTCTGAGGAGGATGATTACAAACCTCCCACGGCTTTGTTACCCGGCCTAGATTCACACTGAATCAGTTTCCCTTGCTGTGGAAGCTGAGACTGATGCCATTTCAACTGTCATTGATCAAAGAGAAGATCCTAATCAGGACACCCTTTTCACTAATATTTCGCGATGAGAAATTTAACCGCAAGTGTACGAATCGTGAAAAATAATAAAGTGGATTTGAGAGTCCGGGTTATCATTCCTGCAAGGACTGTTATTATGAATCAAAATATTTTAATTCTATACCCTATTTGAATAGACGAATTTGTTTGATGTTTTATAACTAAAACTAAAGAATTAAACTAAAGAATTAAAATTACAGAATTGTTTTGTTTTAAAAAAATATTATAAAGTAGTTGGGATTCACGATTTCACCTTACCAATTAAATTAACTCCAATTCCAGATTTATTTCCTAAATATGCATTCTGTCGAATTCACTAATGTATATTGAAATTCCTTTCTCGAGATTAAATCAATTCTACCTAAATAAGTCAACCATGTATCTTTACAGAGAGTCGGAATATTCCTTATCTAGATGCAATAAACACAAGAATTCACGTACGATCGGGATAATAACGAAAGCATATCTATATCTCTTGCCTAATTACCAAATTTATTACCTTGATCTAAGTTATTAACTCACCTCTGGAATTATGAAAATAACTCATTAAATCATGAATAAGTGGCCAGCTCATTCATGCATTAAACACAATAATAAATCAATACATGCAATGAATCATTAAAATAACGAAATATGGAATTAAAATAATAAAGGTATGCTACATCGTTCATCCCAACATGTGAGTTTAGTTACACATCGTGATTAAATAACAAAAACAGTAAAAAATAGCGTTCATTGCAAATAACAAAAGAGAATGAAAAGCTTGCACCAAGTATGATTCTCCACGTTGTCTTCAACTCTCGCCCCTTTGTAATGCTTGATCTCCCAAGAATTTAACGTGATGATCTCAATTGTGGCTCGTTCTTAAGTGAGGCAAAGGTTCTGATTTTTCGTGCCAAGAGGTTGTATTTATATTTGGAAAAGAGACCTAGTCGAAAAAGGAAAGCAAATTGTCAAACCCGCTCGTGAATCTCTTTTTGTCTCTACACAGTGGTTAGTGTTTTGATCATATCTTTCTATTCCCTTATTCAATCAATGTGACTCAGTGTGTTAGAAAGATAATGTAAAGGGTTACAATTCTTCATGAAATAGTATTTTCCTAAATCGAACGTTTACTACACCAAAATTAGGTCTCAAAGTCCTACTAGAAATATGTCGAAAATCTTGTTTTGTAAAAATCAATGCATCAAATTGAGCACCTTAAGTGCACAAGTCAATTGGTGGTGGTCCGAGATGGTGGGTGATGAGCAGTTATTTTCTCTACCCCGAACACGACCTGTTATGCTTTCCCCGAACATCATCAGTGATGGTATCGCGATATGGTTTTCCCCGAACATTATGTTTCCCCGAGGAACACATACCCCGAGGATATGTTTTACATATTCCAGTTCATATATTGGTCGGGGTCATATCTGTTCGGGGTCATCCACGAACCTCATGTGGGGCCCCCTATTTGACGTGTAATATGTCATTTTCCTATGAATGCTAGGGATTATCTCCTAACCCAACATTTGATGATTCAATCCCTGAAAAGTAGGAAGATGATTCCTAATAGGACTCATGCAACTAAGGTATTTCAGTCCTATTATAACTCGTTTATATATATCTATAAATAGGTGGCTCTCAATCACCATACAGGTAGACAATTCTTATTTTTCCAGTTTATAGCCTCTTGCATAAATTTTCCTTCCTCTTTACTGACTTAAGCATCGGAGGGGCGACGAGGATACACCTCCTCGCCTTTATTGCAGGTATTCGAAGCTCAAGTTCGTGACAGTCTGTTGTTCGAGCTCGGAATATCTGAGGTACGATTTTTTACATCATCATTGGCGCCGTCTGTGGGAACCAGAGCTAGAAGCCATGGTTAATACACGTTCTGGACTTCCGCAAGCAAACTTACCTGCCCATGATCACACTGTTGGGGGAGAGCAGGTACCCCAAGCAACACCACGCGACCAGTCTATGCTGCTAGGAAATCAGACATCACCCCAGCAACCCGCTGTTGATACACAGGCAGCATTGGAAGAGCTCCGTCAGCAGGTTGCTACCCTTACGCAGATGCTCACGCAGCAGAGCCAGCGCAGTACCCCGACCTCCGAAGAGGGGAACGCTTCAAGGGTCCAGCCGCAGAACCATGCCCCTAACATTGGTAGGGCCAGTACTTCAGGATTGCCGCCATCGTCACCAAACGTTATGAGTTCAAGAACGGTGGCCATGCCCCCTGCCGAGCTCGCCAGAATTATCCAGGATGGAATAGCAGCGGGTATGCGACAAAACACACAGGCCCCAGCAGGGTTCACCTCGAGCACACCATTCACGCCAGATGTTTTGGCCTTTCCCCTACCAGACAGGTTCAAGTTCCCGAGGATAAAAGAGTATGATGGTACAACCGATCCAGTGAACCATCTTAATATATACACTTATGTCATGAATCTGCAAGTTGTCCCCGATCAGGTTATGTGCAAGGCTTTCCCCCAAACTCTGACAAGTTCCGCTAGAGATTGGTTCTCTACTCTTGAACCAAACTCCATTCCAACATTCGCAGACCTTGCTAACAAGTTTTCGGCCTTCTTTGCAAGTAGTAAGCGTATAAAGAAGACAGCTGCTTCGCTCATGAGACTCAGCCAAGGACAGAATGAGACATTGCACGAATTCATGACCAGGTTCAACGCAGAAAGGTTGCAAGTTCCTGACCTTCATATTTCTGCTGCTGTATCAGCTCTTACTCAGGCTGTGAGGTGTGAGGCATTCAAGATGTCCTTATCAAAAACACCGCCAAAATCTGTAACTGACCTTCTCACTCGAGCTGAGAAGTACGTGAATATGGAGGAAGCTATGAATCCGAAGAGGAGCGATACAACCCCCGAAAAGAATCCGAAGAGGAGCGATACAACCCCCAAAAAATCTGAACGGAAGGATAGTAGAAACGATCGGAAGAGACAGCGTGAGGATAGTTCGAGGCAGGGGCGTGATTGAGATGATCGGGGAAAAGGAAGGAATGAGCAGCCGCCTTCTTTCACTCCATTGAATGCTCCTCGGGCCGACATTCTTATGGAAATCAAAGATATGAAGGAATTAAAGTGGCCAGCCAGAATCAGATCCCCGCCAGATAAGCGTGACAAGAGTAAGTACTGTGATTTTCATCGTGATCATGGGCACACTACAGAGACTTGCTATGCCTTACAGCGAGAAATAGAAGCATTGATCAAGAGGGGCTTCCTGAAAACATATGTGGAGGGTGAAAAACGGCAGAAGCGTGAGCGTGAGCATGATCAACCACTGAGGAGTAACAAGCCAACGACAGGAACAATCAACGTTATCATAGGTGGAACAGCCTCGGGAGGAGATTCACAAAATGGGCACAAAATATACGCCAGACAGTCCTCGGTTACCGAGAAGGTTTGTCACCCTGACATCACCTTTGGCTCTGATGATATGGAAGGAGTGGTCACTCCTCACGACGATGCTATGGTAGTTACAGCAATCATAGCCAACTACGAGGTGAGGAGAATATTGGTAGACAATGGAAGCGCAGCTAATGTGTTATCGCATGAGGCTTTCATTAAAATGGGGATATCAGCAAGCAGCTTAAGGCCTATCAGGCCCCCCCTGCAAGGATTTTGGGGAAGTATCATTATGCTCGAAGGAACCACCGAACTCCCATTAACATTGGGGACAGATCCCCAAGCAGGTAACCGAGATCACAATGAACAACATCAAAGCAATAGTGTCAACATTCCACCTTGCCATGAAATTTCCAACAGCAGAAGGTGTGGGTGTAGTTCGGGGAGACCAGACAGTAGCTAAGCAGTGTTATGTTACTAGTGTCAAGAACCTCCCAGCTGAGGTCGCACAGGTGGATACGATGGAGCCCGACCTCAAGCACCGAGGTAGGCTTTCACCAGTTGAGGAATTGCTGGAGGTCGAGGTCGGACCAGGGAAAAATGTCATCATTGGTCGGGATCTCGATGACGGTCTGAAAATCGTGCTCACGCAGTGTTTGAAAGAGAACATTGATGTATTCGCCTGGAGTGTCGAGGACATTCCTGGAATTGAGCCCAAGATTTTCGCACACAGTTTAAACATAAACCCCGACGCACGGCCCATTAAACAGAGGAAGAGACCGTTCGCCCCTGATCGTCGAATGGTGATTCAAGAAGAGATTGGTAAGCTCTTAAAAGCAGGGTTCATTAGGGATGTTCATTACCCAGACTGGCTTGCAAACGTGGTCTTGGTAAAAAAGAGCAACGGCAACTGGCGAGTTTGTGTGGACTATACCGATCTAAATAAGGCATGCCCCAAGGACAGCTATCCATTACCCCGAATTGACAACCTCGTGGACAGTACCTCGGGCCATAAGATGTACAGCTTCCTTGACGCATTTTCGAGTTACCACCAAATCCCAATGGCAGAGAGTGACCAGGAAAAAACATCATTTATGGCTGATTCAGCAATCTATTGTTATAAGGTCATGCCCTTTGGCCTAAAGAATGCTGGGGAAACTTACCAAAGGTTGATAAACAAGGTGTTTGCAGGACTGATCGGGAAAAACATTGAAGCATATGTTGATGACATGGTTGTCAAAAGCACAGAAGCTGACAAACACGTTCAGGACCTCGAGGAGGTGTTCTTCACGCTCAGAAAGTACAAGATGAAATTGAACCCAGCTAAATGTGTGTTCGGGGTATCGTTGGGAAAGTTTTTGGGCTTCATGATCACTCATCGGGGTATAGAGGCCAACCCCGATAAGATACAGGCTCTAATTGCAATGGAGTCTCCCAAAAGTAGAAAAGATGTGCAGAAGCTGACAGGTCGGGTGGCAGCGCTTAACAGGTTCATGTCAAGAGCAGCTGACAAGTGTTTCCCCTTTTTCAGAATACTTAGGGGAAATAAGAACTTCGAGTGGAATGAGGAATGTGAGCATGCGCTGCAACATCTGAAGGAGTCCCTAGCAACGCCTCCTGTACTTACAAAACCAAGTCCGGGAGATGTGTTATTCCTATACTTGGCTGTCTCTCAAAATGCAGTAAGCGCAGTGCTCGTCAAAGAGGTTGGTAGAGCCCAGCAGCCTATATATTATGTCAGTAAAGTCCTCCTTGACGCCGAAACCCGTTACACCCTTGCAGAGCAATTGGCATTGGCACTGGTCGTAGCTGCAAGGAAGTTGAGACAGTACTTCCAATCACATACAATCATGGTACTTACAAATCAGCCCTTGAAGCATATACTTCAGAAGCCCGATGTATCCGGGAGATTGCTAAAATGGGCCATTGAATTTGGCGAGTTTGATATTGAGTTCAAGCCCCGACCATCGATAAAGGCACAGGCCTTGACAGACTTTATTGCGGAGCTCACACCAAGAACTTGGGGGCCAGTGGATAGCCCGAGCATATCCGAGCGCTGTTGGAAAATTTTTGTGGATGGGGCATCCAACTCCTCGGGCTCGAGTGCAGGGGTCATACTTATAAGCCCGGACCAACAGGTTGAAATACAGTGCGCTTTGAGATTTGAGTTTGAAACAACAAAAAACGAAGCATAATATGAAGCCGTCATCATTGGGCTTGAGGTCGCTCACGGCCTTGAACTTGATCATGTAAAGGTATATAGTGATTCCCAGCTTGTGGTTGGACAGCTCGATGGCACATTCGAGAAGAAAGAGGAGAAGATGAGTTTGTACTGCATGCGTGTTCACGACCTGCAGAGGATGTTCGGAAGTTGCGAGATCCTGAAAATACCTAGATCAGAAAACATAAAATTCGATTCACTATCTAGACTTGTGTTCATGAGTGTTGATAATCTGGAGAGAACGGTTCATATGAAATATGTGACGCACCCCAGTATTGACCCGAGGCCTGCGATTATGGACATTGATCACGAGCAATCCTGGATGGACCCCATCACCAAGTTTTTAACTGAAGAAAGTCTCCCCGGTGACCAGAGGGAGGCCAGGACTGTGAAACAAAGAGCAGCAAGGTACTGTATGATAAACGGAGTTCTTTTCAGAAGGAGTTTTACCTTGCCATATCTCAGATGTCTCAAATCTTCTGAAGCTGCTCAAGCTCTTGAAGAAGTACATGAAGGCATGTGTGGGAATCACCAGGGGGCTAGGTCATTAGCCCACAGACTCCTGATGCGTGTCGCAATGCACCAAAATAATAAATAACTCCTTACTCACTAAATATTAATTAATAATGTAGTAGTGAGAGTAAGGGTCGATCCTACGAGGAACGGAAACTAATTTTAGTTGTTCGATCAATTAGAATGGAATGGGGGGTTTTGTTGTTTGAATTGCTTGAATGAAAACTATGCATAAAAATAAACAATTAAATATGACTAGAGAAATAATATGAGAGGAAATCTTGTTCTCGGGTTCGGTTGTGCCCTCAATTAATATTATACCTTTCCTTGTAACGTGTTTTTATTCCTAATTTAATTATCAATCATAAATAATCAACAAGCTCTGATTATCTAAATTCTTCCTTATGTGTATTGATTCAAAATAAGCTCTTTGAACCAATTCTAGCCATGGACAATCCTAAACAAACTCTTAGTATTTAATGCACGACTAGTATGAAAATTTAGATGAATAGATTGAATTGGATCGTTAATTACACAAACTCGAATTAATCAATCCAAGTTGAATTATTACTAAACCTGCACGAGATTTATTTGCTACTAAAGTAAAGATTCAATGACAATTAAGGATCAAGAATCTAAACATAGCATATTCATGAATCCAAAGATCAATAATCCAATTGGCCAAATTAAACTATTAATCAAATAAACTCAATTGAACATTCAAAACATAATAATCCAACAATTGAAATAAATGAATAAATTCACGCTACTAATTTGTAGGAAAAGAAAATAACATAATCAAGTTAACACAACTTCCCCTTTGAACAAGATATGAAATTTAGCCTAGCATGATTGTGGTAGATTCTTCAAGTTGCTTCATGAATTCCATTGTTGTTGATATTCTTGCGCTTGAAAATCTTCAAAGAATGCTCTATATTTTTCTCTCAATTTTCCTCAATGTGTAGCCTCTTTCAAAAATAATAAATGTCTCTTTTTCTTGTCATGAAATTCCCTTTTTGTAGCCTCAATTTCGTGCCCTAGCTTTGGGACCAAGAAATCCCAAATTATGGAAAGAATTGAAATAAGGAAATTTTTGACTTGAATAGTTACGGCCGTAACTTTCCATTTACGGCCGTAAATGAGTTTCTGCATATTTTTCAAAAATTGAAGTTACGGCCGTAACATATCCACTTACGGTCGTAAAGGGGTTTCTGCTGATTTTTTTGCACAACGATATGAAAACATTTACGGCCGTGAATATATGTATTACGGCCGTAACGTATTTGCACCCAAGGTCCTCAATCTTCGATTTTAAGCGCATTTTGGTCCTTTTTCCTTCTTTTCTCTTCCTTTGTGATCCTATACAATATAAAACATAAAGTGCATTAATAATACTTAGATAGAATCACATTATGGCATTTTCAAGGATATAAGTGTATAAAATAAACGTAAATATCACACTTATCAACTCCTCAGGTACGGATACTATTGGCCGACCATGATGACATATGCAGTAAATTATGTGAAGAAGTGTGACAAGTGTCAGAGGCACGGAAATATCATACACCGACCAGCCGAAGATCAAACTCCTATTCCGTGTCTGGGACCATTTGAACAGTGGGGGATCGATATCTTGGGCCCTTTCCCCGTTGCACGGAGACAGTTGAAGTTCATAGCAGTAGATTTGAATATTTCACAAAGTGGGTGGAGGCTGAACCTCTAGCAACAATTTCAGAATCCAAACTAAGATCTTTCGTTTGGAAATCTATCATATGCAGGTTTGGCCTATCGAGAGTATTGATAACGGACAATGGCAGGCAGTTTGATAACGCACAGTTCAAAAGTTTTTGTCCAAGTCTTCATATTGATCATCGTCGGACATCAGTTGCACACCCCCCGAGTAATGGGCTGGCAGAAGTGACGAACAGGATAATACTCCAAGACCTTCGAACGAGGATAGGAGATGCACGAGGATCTTGGCCCGAGGAACTACCGGCCATACTTTGGTCCTACAGGACCACACAACGAACACCTACTGGGGAGACTCCATTCATGCTCGCCTTCGGGATAGAGGCAACAATCCACATTGAAGTAGGCATGCCCAGTAACAGGCGACTTTTCCCAAATATGGAAGGGGAATGTACGGGCGAGCACCTTGACTTGATCGAGGAAGTTCGCGAGCAAGAAAGCACGAGGATAGCATCATACCAGAGTAGAGCGGCCAAGTACTTCAACAGCAAGGTCACACCAAGGAAGTTTAGGGCAGGAGATCTTGTGCTGAGGAAAGCAGAAGCAGCTGGTCATCCACCAGGCAAGCTCGGGGCAACTTGGGAAGGACCATATGAAGTTAAACGACAGACCCGAGGAGGATCATACAGTCTTCGGGATCTTACAGGAACGCCACTACCAAGAACTTGGAATGCAGACAACCTGAAAATCTACTACACGTAGCAGAGTCAAACTTTGTAGTTCGTTCTCTTTAATTTTCAGTACATTTCATTTTTAATTTCAGTCACGGCCTCCGAGCCAACTCTTATTTCCCCAAAGACATGTAAATAAAAGATATTTTTCTCCAATTATGTTGTTCATCTCCAAAGCCTTCCCCACGAGGAAGCATACAAAGTCTTGCCCACGAGCAAGCACTCGAAAGCCTTCCCCACGAGGAAGCACACAAAGTCTTGCCCACGAGCAAGCACTCCAAAGCCTTCCCCACGATGAAGTGATAAGTGCTTTACTAGCACTTTATTTCTTTACTTGTTGCCTCGAATTACTGTTAGTTTGATCCTAATTAAGTATTGCTTAATGCATTTTATGTTTTATATTGTGTAGGATCGCAAATGACAAGAAAAGAAGGAAAAAGGACCAAAAAGCACGTAAAAAGGAAGTTCGAGGACCTGGCATGTAAATAAGTTACGGCCGCAACATGAAAGTCACGGCCGTAAGCAGTTGATTGAACAAAAATCACGAAAATCTGCAAAAACCAAGTTACGGCCGTATTGGAAGTTTCTCACGGCCGTAACAAGTTGTTAGTCACGGCCGTATTGTGAAGAAGTCACGGTCGTGAGGAAATGTTGAAGGATGTTACGGCCGTATTGAATGCAAAGTCACGGCCGTAAGAAGTGAATCAATTGCGTAGAAAAGAAACAGAAAGTGAGTTACGGCCGTAACTCCTTATATTACGGCCGTAACTTAAGCCCGAAAAAAAAAGGAAAATTGTTTCCTAATTCAACTTAAACTCTATCTTTGGTATTTCTTTTTGGCTAAGCTAGGGCACGAATTTGGGCTATATAAAAGGAGCAATTCAGTACCAAAGAGAGGGAGGAGAATTAGTTTGAGAGCCACCAATATCAAGGTTTGAAGAGAAGAAATTCTGGGCAAAATCAAGGTGAATCAAGACAATATTTTTGGGGAATTCTTCATGGCAATGCGTGGCTAGTCTTCTCAACCTAGTTCAAGGGGGACGTTGTGTTCATATTATTTTATTATTCATTCCTCAAACTCGTAACGTAGTTCTTGTTTTTATGTTTTATTTATTGGATTTCTCATGAACATTAATTTCGTCAAGACAATGTATTAATTGATTAAGGCCTTGTCTTTTAATTATTGTGTTGATGTTTGCTAATTTGGGTAATTGGATTCGTATTTGTCTTGTTATCCAAATCATAGTAGCAATTGGTAATTTTATATTTCCATATGAAAATCCAATCTAGATTAATCAATTCGAGCATATGTAATTGATAATTTAGTTCACCTAATTCTTCTTGTTTTCACATAGTTAATGCATTAAATCTAGGGAGCTTATTCTAGGTTGTTCATTCACTCTAAATTGATTGGAGAACTAATTCTAATTGATTATTATTAAGGAAGAATTGGATTAATTAGAGCTTTTTGATTATTCTGGGTGATAAATAAAACAAAGGAAATAGTACATTCGTTGCTTGGGGAATGACAATATTATGATAGGGCACAACCGAACCTGAGAACTAGGATTCTTTATTATTTGATTTTTATTCCAGCTATTTTACATCTTTATTTGATTATTTAGATTAATTGCAATTTTCAACTCAAAACCCCCCTTATAATTCTAATTGACATGGCATTAAATTAGTTCCCGTTCCTTGTGGGATCGACCCTTGCTTCTGCTATCACATTTAAATTTGAGTTTTGGCAAGTGAGGAAATTTAATTAATTCTTGGTGCATCGCGACGCGCACCAGGAAGCATACAAAGTCTTGCCCATGAGCAAGCACTCGAAAGCCTTCCCCACGAGGAAGCACACAAAGTCTTGTCACGAGCAAGCACTCGGAAGCCATCCCCACGAGGAAGCACACAAAGTCTTGCCCACAAGCAAGCACTCCAAAGCCTTCCCCACGAGGAAGTATACAAAGTCTTGCCCACGAGCAAGCACTCGAAAGACTTCCCCACGAGGAAGCACACAAAGTCTTGCCACGAGCAAGCACTCGGAAGCCTTCCCCATGAGGAAGCACACAAAGTCTTGCCCACGAGCAAGCACTCCAAAGCCTTCCCCACGAGGAAGCACACAAAGTCTTGCCACGAGCAAGCACTCGAAAGCCTTCCCCACGAGGAAGCACACAAAGTCTTGCCCACGAGCAAGAACTCGAAAGCCTTCCCCACGAGGAAGCACACAAAGTCTTACCACGAGCAAGCACTCGAAAGCCTTCCCCACGAGGAAGCACACAAAGTCTTGCCATGAGCAAGCACTCAGAAGCCTTCCCCATGAGGAAGCACACAAAGTCTTGCCCACGAGCAAGCACTCGAAAGCCTTCCCCACGAGGAAGCACACAAAGTCTTGCCACGAGCAAGCACTCGAAAGCCTTCCCCACGAGGAAGCACACAAAGTCTTGCCCACAAGCAAGCACTCGAAAGCCTTCCCCACGAGGAAGCACACAATGTCTCACCCATGAGCAAGCACTCGGAAGCCTTCCCCACGAGGAAGCACACAAAGTCTTGCCACGAGCAAGCACTCGGAAGCCTTCCCCATGAGGAAGCACACAAAGTCTTGCCCACGAGCAAGCACTCCAAAGCCTTCCCCACGAGGAAGCACACAAAGTCTTGCCACGAGCAAGCACTCGAAAGCCTTCCCCACGAGGAAGCACACAAAGTCTTGCCACGAGCAAGCACTCGAAAGCCTTCCCCATGAGGAAGCACACAATGTCTCACCCATGAGCATGCACTTGAAAGCCTTCCCCATGGGGAAGCACGGAAAGCTTGACCTACGAGCAGAAATTTCAAACACTAACCCCGAGCGTCACTAATAGCACTGCCATCATAATTGCGGTTCCTAATTGATCGGGGTCAGTACTTTATGTTCATCATCGAACCTATGCTCGGGGTTATTACTTGATGTTCATCATTAACCCCATGCTCTGGGTTATTACTTGATGTTCATCATTAACCCCATGCTCGGGGTTATTACTTGATGTTCATCATTGAACCTATGTTCGGGGTTATTGCTTGATGTTCATCATTAACCCCATGCTCGGGGTTAATACTTGATGTTCATCGTTAAACCTATGTTCGGGGTTATTAATTGATGTTCATCATTAAACCTATGTTTGGGGTTATTACTTGATGTTCATTATTAGTCCTGTGCTCGGGGTTATACATAATGTTCGTTATTAAATCCCATGATCAGGGATGCACCAGTTCTCGTACACTACTGTTCAAATATACGTAAAACAGATTTTCATTACAACTTTCGGTTCATACAAAAAAAGGGGGGGTGTTCGGGGATGAAACTAGCTAGGGGGATTTTTGTCGACAACCTCCAGCTCGTCACCCGAACCTTTTTTGTCTCCATCCTCAGGACCTTCCTCGGATTCTGAGAGAACAAGGCCTTCTGTAAGTTCGGGGTCACTCCGAATATCCTCTGTCGGAAGCCCCTTTTTGCGCAGCAAAGCTCGCGCTTGTTTGAAAGCGTAGTTGTAAGAGCCCGAGGCGTACTCCCCTTGCACGAGCCCGAACTCCTCGGAGCCCTTAAAAGCCTCCACCGCATATGCACGAGCAGCCTCGGCAGCGATCAACTTCTCCTCAAAACTTTTCTAGGTCAGCTCAAGCTTGAGTTTTAGCTCTTCAGCTCGGTCCATAGCCTCCCCAAGTTCCTTCTTTAGTACATCCTTTTCCCGCTTCAAATCCTTGTTTTCTCCCCCGAGCTGCCCGAAGGGCAATGCCCTGGGCAATGAACAAAGCCTGCAATTTTGATAAACTATGAGAACGCGGGTTTAAGATTGAAAATATATATATATGTATACATATATGGTCGTTCTTACCTTGTTCAGCACAGCCTCCAGATGCCTAAGGCCCGTGCTCGGGCTTAGCTCTTTCCTGTATCTCTCCACAACATCCGGCGACTGAGAAGCCTCCTTGGATGTGTCATCCTCGAATTCCAAAACTTCGAGGGGGACTTTCGCCGGGGATACACGAGGAGGAGGAAGAAATTCCTCAAGATCTTCATCCCTAAGGGTTGTGCGTGAACCTTCCCAAGGTCCGCTAGCGACCCGAGGCCTCTTCTTGCTTTTTTTCACCGGGGGCCGACCAGTAGCCCTAGCCTTGCCTTTCAAGAAACTGTTCAACCGGGATGGATCAAACGACATTGTCTCTAAAAAAATATTGACAAAGGCATTATATCGAGCAAAATATATATATTTATATATATAGGAGAGGGACGAGCACATGTCCTACCCCCAAAATTAGTGACTCCAGCACAATCTAAGGCATCGTCCCCGAGCAATTCATCCAAGTTATTTGTTAATGGTTCTAAACCCTCGAGCATCATCCTATCACGCTCTAAAGCCTCAAAATAAGCTTGGCCCTCATTGAATTTTGCGGTGTCCGGAATCGCCCAGTTCGACCAAAAGGGATGCCCGGGCTCCTGAGGAATTATGTAGAAGAACCTCTCCTTCCATCCCTGAAGGGAGCTCGGCATCCTAGGCATCTTAAATCTACCCCGACTAGATAAATAGGCAAAACACGTAAAATGGGGAAGTTGTTTGAGCTCGAACACCAACCTAAAGAGATCTATTCGGGGAACTATCGACAATACCCTACAGGCACTGAAAAAATATACCAACATTCTCCAAGCATTGGGCACTAATTGCCCCGGGCACATAGAGTGCTCCACGAGGAACTGAATAAAAAATGGATGTAGTGGCCACCTTAACCCAGCCTTCAGAGCATCCCTATATACTAATAACTCCCCCTCTCGAGCACGCAGTACCCTATCCTCAGAAACTGGAGCCCTAATATCACATCGAGGCATTAGCCTGAATTCCCTAGCTACCTCGATGATCTTATGCTCCTTATATATACATCTAACATCAGGGTAGGTTAGGGATGTTTCCTCTTCCCCCTGAACTCGAGGCCTAAGTCTACGGGGTGTGCCACAGTGATTAAAGAGTTCCCTACATCCTCGGGATTACGGTGCTCGCTACTCGAACTGTTGGAGCTACTGTCACTACCCGAACTCTCACTACTACTAGACATTTCCTAGAAAATTGATTAAACTTAAGAGTTCGAGCTCTTACCTTAAATACCAGCGCACCAAAACACACTCCTCGAGCACGATCTCTGTGATTTCACTCTCAAGGGCAAAGGTAGAGTACAAAATGGGGGAGGCTCCCAATTTATACTGTGTCTATGCACGAATACCAACGGTCGCATGATCTGTGCCATAAACGACGACACTTGTCATCAATTCGTGGCCTGCCAAATGTCACGTCATTTCAGAACGACGTGTCACATGTCAGGAACCTCTCTAAGGTGCCACATCATCCCCGAGCCTTTCTCATTCTTCAATTGCGCAACCACGCTTCTCCATAGCTTGAGCATGGATGCGCGGGGGCCAGTGATAAGCAGTTATTTTCTCTACCCCGAACACGACCTGTTATGCTTTCCCCGAACATCATCAGTGATGGTATCGCGATATGGTTTTCCCCGAACATTATGTTTCCCCGAGGAACACATACCCCGAGGATATGTTTTACATATTCCAGTTCATATATTGGTCGGGGTCATATCTGTTCGGGGTCATCCACGAACCTCATGTGGGGCCCCCTATCTGACGTGTAATATGTCATTTTCCTATGAATGCTAGGGATTATTTCCTAACCCAACATCTGATGATTCAATCCTTGAAAAGTAGGAAGATGATTCCTAATAGGACTCATGCAACTAAGGTATTTCAGTCCTATTATAACTCGTTTATATATATCTATAAATAGGTGGCTCTCAATCACCATACAGGTAGACAATTCTTATTTTTCCAGTTTATAGCCTCTTGCATAAATTTTCCTTCCTCTTTACTGACTTAAGCATCGGAGGGGCGACGAGGATACACCTTCTCGCCTTTATTGCAGGTATTCGAAGCTCAAGTTCGTGCCAGTCTGTTGTTCGAGCTCGGAATATCTGAGGTACGATTTTTTACATCATCAGTGGGTATGGCCGAAGGATGTGTTGTCGCCACCTTTTAAGTGTGGGAGTTGACAATTTTTGGGAGAAATCATTTTGGACGTCTGCTACCTGATTTTGGGGAGAGTGTGGGTGGGTAGGTAGATGATTTTGGGGAAAAATTAATTTGGAACGTCTACTTCCCAAGTTTAGGGAGATTGTGTGGGTGGGTGAGTAGATAGGATATAAGGTAATTGAATTATAATATTATTAATTAATATTTTAAAAGGGATTAGGACTTGATTGCTGTATAAAAAACTTTCAAACTTTATTTTTTGAATTGTAATGTTTAAAGACAAGCCCAACTATAATTACCACATTGAAATAGGGGTTAAGTACACAAATATAAAACTTTTAAGGGGGATATTTTTAAATATCAGGTATTTTAAAAGATATTTTAAGAATATAAAAAATATTATCAAAATCAGGTAATTAGGCATGAAAATCATATTAACAGTTTGTAATTAATTACAATTGTAACTTAATTTCAATTTTATAATCAATTACAAATGTAGCTAATTAATTACTATTGTAACTTAATTGTATATTACAAGTCACTCGAAATTTTATTTTTTCTTTTAAAATTAATTGAATTAGGTAATGTTACAATTTGTAATTAATTACAATTGCAGCTTTCTTATTTTGCAATTAATTACAGATGTAAGTAATGAATTTGTAAAACGTGATAGTTTTTTTCGCTAAAATTAATTGAGTTAGTGATATTTACCTTAATTACAACTGCAATTTCAACTTAATTGCATCATTTAATTAATTACGCTTTACAATTAATTATAGTTGTAACTTTATTTCAATTTTATAATTAATTATAATTGTAAATAATGAATTTGTAAAACATGACGGACATTTTTTACTAAAATCAATTGAATCAGTTACATTCACCTTAATTATAACTATAATTTCAACTTTATTACATCATGTAATCAATAACACTTTACAATTAATTACATTTATAACTTTATTTTAATTTTGTAATTATTTACAATTGTAAATAATGAATTTGTAAAACATGACATGTAAAGATTCACAAAATTTTCGTTTTTCTAGAACTAAGTTTTTACTGAAAAACGTAGCTCATGTATCGATATGTAGTATTGATACATGAAGGCAGCTAGATAATGTATCATTACATGTTCTTTCATGTATCGATACATGTATGCGGTTTAGTAAAGTTCAACACGACTATAAAAATCTAAAACCTTTGATTTGGCAAATAAACCAGACAACTAAAGACTACCAATTGTCCTACATGTGCTAGAGACTTGCATGCATGATTCCACTCTATGCTTATAGGGTTATGACTATTTTGGGCTAAAAATTAGTGCCATAATTACCTATTAATTATATTTTAATCCAAAACACCCACCATCTTTTTCTATAAATAAGCTTCTAAGTTGTGCAAGTAAGAGCATGTTTGCTCTATCTATTATTTTACATCAACTTTTTTAACTTAATCTCACCATCCATCCTTAGTCAAGCCTACAATTTTAGACTTTTCAAATTAATCTAAACCACACATCCATAAAAAAAAAAAAAAAAAAAAAAAAAAAAAAAAAAAAAATCACAAAACTTAAAACTTTTCCATTGACCAAACATTTTCTCTATATCACCCATAAAAATGGTACAATATCCTCTCAAAACTCATATTTCAAGTTATAAAGGTATTTTACCTTTTTATCTTAAAAAATGATTTTAAGACATGTTAATGCAAGAAAATGATCCTAAAAAGTTCGATTACTTACCTGTAGAGATTATGCATCATTTATTTTGAAAATACATTTAGTTTTAACATTGATCAGAATCTGGTAATAGGTCCAAGAACTCATGTATCGATACCATGATCGATACATGAAGAACTGCAAGAACATGTATCCATACATGATTATCATGTATGGATACATTAAGGTATTTTCAAAAGAATAGAATACTGATTTTTTATTCTTTTATTATTTTGAGGTCTTGATAATTGTAAGTAACACCTACACCTTATTTAATTGATCTTAAATGCTATTTTGTTCTTATATTGTGTTATTTGATATCTTGTACTTGAAGTTAAAAGATTTCTTGCATGTTATTACAATCAATACATTATCCCACTTGTTATTACACCCTACGACACTAGTCTTGATATACGTATCGTATTATGATGACGCTTGAACTATGGGCTCATTCTCTACTTGGAATACGTGTGAAATACACACTTGAATCTGGTTTTAAACTTGCTTGTTTTATTGTGCGGTGGGATAATACTTGAGTTGTATTATGAGACCTACTATTGAAATCATGATTTTGAAAATAAAACTTGTTACTTGCTGAATACATTGTATTAATGATTTTCATGTTTTCAAACTTGTAGATTTTAGAGTGTTAGATATTTAAATCCACCTCGATTAGATGGAAACTTTTGGATGATGGTTCAACATATATGTATGTGGAAGAAACCGAAATATGAAGTCACTCGCCCGAGTACCCCGTGTAATATCAATATGAGTATACTAAAGTAAAGATCGAGTACTATGACGACAAAACTTTTGAGTTACTTCATGCTGATAATATAATTTTACTAATGCTTAATATGTTGTAACAATAATAACATCACTTGTTATTGGGATTCTTTTGTTAGCCGAAAACCCAATAAATAGGACTTTTGTAATAGAATATGTACGAGATGTTTGAGTTTTATGAAATCTAGGCGTTCTATGTGGTTTCTTATCTTAAGTATGAATACTTGTGTTTTAAATATCGTTATATAGATTTTAACGAACGTTGGGGCTAACGTCAAGCAAACCAGTTTAAACGCTGCCTTGCATGCATCGATACATGTAGCACAAAAGTAACTTGTTATAATTCAGTTTCAAATTACCAAGGTTCTAATTTATCATTTAACCAGTTTTATTAAAGCAATAATGATACATATCCTCATATCATTGATCTTGTTATACATGAAATCGTGCATCACAGACATATGTTTTTGCTAAAATTAGATGAGTTTAGTTATATTCACCTTAATTACAGCAACAATTGCAAATTAATTACATTTTGTAATGAATCACATTTTACAATTAATTATAATTGCAAATTTATTTTAGTTTTGTAATTAATTATAATTGTAAATAATTAATTTGTAAAACATTAGTGTAATTCGTAAGTTGTAATGAATTACAATCTGTCACCGCACACTTCCGTCGTCGTCGAACCACCACCAAAAAATTCCTAGTTGTGTACAAAAATCTTCGGTAACGATAAACAAAAAATCATGGCACGTCAAAATTCAATCACACAATAGCAAACATCTAATTACCTTTCTCTATCATTTTCAAAAATCCAACAGTACAAACCCTTACACCAAACTGATCGATCAAAACATTAAATACACAAAAATCTCCCAACAGAGTTGAAGGATTAGCAGAACAATCAAACAAAAAAGAGAAGGATGTGCAAATTGATTCAAATTCGATTCAAATAGTCAGTAAAATCTGAGACTTTTCAGGGTTACATACCGACATGATTCCGCAAGAAGATATATTTCTAACAATAAAGGAAATGTCTCGAGCAGTAGATATAAAGATGGAGCCGTCAAAGTGTAAATATTTGTATAGTCGTATGCCTATGGATATATTTGAAGACTATAAGGGAGTAGAAGCGACAGAGAAGAGGATAGAGGCTGTGGAGAAGGAGATCGCTATGGTTGGATGCAATTTCTTATGCACCTTCTGATATTCACTTCCAAAAAATCCTCCAGCGAAATTTCCATCGTTTCTTCTTCTATACACGCTTTGTTGCTCCTCAATTCTCAGCGTCTCCAGATCCCAAAAATTGCTGTTGAATTAGGTCCAACCCCATCGATGTTTACCTAATTTAATAAAACAATATATAAATACCTCATTTAAAAAAAAATTAAGCCTAAACATATGATTAATTAGCCCTTTGAATAATTAGACTATAAACTATTTCTTCATTCTCGTATTGAAAAATACGTAATATTAATACTATTTGTAATATTAAATAACAAGTTTCACATCCGTGCGATGCACGAACATATTTCATTGACAAAGTATAATGTATTGATTCGAAACAATGGGAAAATTATTAAAAGCAACAATTGTGAGATACGCATGTGATGGAACAACTTTTGTGGATATTAGTGAATTCAAATGTATGTCTCAAGGAGTATGTAAGCCTGAATTGGCTAAAGTCGAGCACTGGTAATCGAGTGGGTGTAAGCCTGAAGTTTGAATATAGGAGGTCGAGAAAATGGCCTGAAGCCATGACCTGGATCAACGGCAACAACCATGTGTCTTCAACAATAAAAGAAGAATTCTTCTACTCAATATATTGTAATTGAATTAACTTGATCTAAATTGAATTAAATATTATTTTCTTGTTTAAATTCCCAGTCAATAACGACACAGGTTTCTAAGCAAGAGTGGTGTATTAATGTCACCGCACCATCAGTTTATTCTAATGTCTTTTTCTTCCTTTCATAAAATAGTTAATTAAAAAATATTCAGATGATTTGGATACCACGTTTATGGATAGATCATGTATGGATCATTAAAAGTTCAGAACTTTTACAAACAATTGCTTGAAATATAAGATCTAAAATGCACATGCCATCCTATTACTCATCCGCTTAAAATCATCACAATAAACTGAAAATGAGATAAAACAACAATATATTATGCCCAGTTAATCTGTCTGAATTCAATCAAACATTAGAAATTAATCTTCCACAATTTGATAAAAACACGAATAGATCCATTTCTTCTAAAAGAAAAATCATTATATTACCCACTGAAATTTAATTAATTTCTACACAATGTCGTGACTGTCCTTTCCCGTGTAGAAATAAGAATGCGTAGAGAGGGAAATTCAGAATTCAACGTCAAGAATTATTAATTAATTGAAATAAGAGACATTGCATGATTGAATCCTCTACTACCGAATTATCCAGATTACAATTTGGCTTGAAGCCATTTAGAATTTACTCAAGGAACAACAACATAAATAAAAATAAAAATAAAAATACTGTTGAAACAATAATATTTCACAATGTAATATACACTACAAGAAAAATGAGTTAAAAAGACGAAAAATTAGAGACAACACGAAAAATCGTCTCTATTGAAAATCGACCAATAGAGACTACTTTTTTGTCGTCTCTATTAGTTGTCAAACCAATAGAGACGACATTATGGAGTCGTCTCTATTGTCTCGACAATAGAGATGACTCCAAAATGTCGTTTCTATTGATTGTCAACTAATAGAGACGACGTAAAAAGTCGTCTCTATTAGTCGACTATTGGTCGACCAATATAGACGATTATTGTCTCTATTCTATTTTTTAATTTTTCTTATTCTTATTTTTTAAAATTTCTCTATTTTTTTTTTGTTGACCTGTTTGATTATTTACATTTATATAATTAATTAATATTAAAGTTAATTTGTTGAGAAAATATTATTAAGTTAACTAATATATATTATTTAAAACAAAATTTAACACAAGAATTCAATTTCCTTAGTGGTTGGGACATCACTACCCAACACTTAGGTCCCAGTTTCGAATCCAAGTCATGCACAATTATCATATGAATTTGAGAAAATTTGCGGGTCGGCCGTTCAGATCGAGATTTGGGTCGGGTTAAAAGGAATTGAATTGGATCAAAATAAATAATTAATTAAATATTTTCACAAGTAGAGAAGACATTGTCAGCTCTAAAGGTCGTCGCAATTACCCTAGAGGAAACAGAGACGACAGAGTCGTCTCTATTTATCTTCAGTTACGGGCCTATAAAGACAACTCATTGAGACGACTTTATCTGTAGGGCCAGATTCTCGTAGTTAATGAAGAGAAAACAGAAATTAGCATAATAAAGAGAAGGACTCTCTATTCAATCATTGGGTATATTTCAAAGAAGAAAGAACCAGATTACAATTTGGCAAAAAGACCATTTAAAACAAACCATGTATTCAACAAAATGTAGAATCCAGAATGAACTGAAACAAAAAAATTGAGAGGCAATGGCAATGCTTTTTCACTGGGCAGATACACTGGTTGTCACTGGAACTGCTATTTAGTTTTTAAGCTTGTAAAACTAAGCAAGATAAATAAAGCTGCTGGCCGTATGCCTGATGATACTGTAGCTAATGTTTCACTTGATCAAAATGATGAAATTGTAACAAATTCCTATGTTTCATCACAGTACGTGATTAAAAGTTTTAAAGAAAATAAACATGTATATATATATATATATATATATATATATATACATGTTTATTTTCTTTAAAACTTTTAATCACGTACTGTGATGAAACATAGGAATTTGTTACAATTTCATCATATATATATATATATATACATGTTTATTTTCTTTAAAACTTTTAATCACGTACTGTGATGAAACATAGGAATTTGTTACAATTTCATCATATATATATATATATATATATATATATATATATATATATATATATATTTCATTTCCCATTTTTAGAAAAATACGGAATTTTAGGAGATAGAAAATATATTTTTATTAATTTGATTCACATGTGAACTATTTAGGGACGTTGGAGAGAGATTGTAATTAATAATTAATTAATTAATTAATTATATTAATTTAATTAATTATGGTAATCTTAATTTCAGGGATATGAATTACATTTAAAATAAACTAATAATTATGAATGCTACAATTAATCAAATAAAAACATTACTATAGGAGACATTACAAATTTGAAGTGATTACTGAGTATTACGGATGTGGTAATGATATGCATTTGAAGTTATTATTGAGTATTACAATATGTGTAATGCATGGTTATATTACCACATGGTTATATATTATCTATAACATACGCGATATGTAATGTACTCTGTAATATTTAGTTATCGAGTGTTACAATATGTGTAATGAAGTGTAATTACTTTAACACTTCATGCTTATATTACAATGGGATATGACTTAACATTACATGATTATATTACAACGTGTAGTTACATGGTATGTAATATGTCATGTAATTAAGTTCACACGATATGAATGTACCATGTTATATTTAGTTGCCGATCATTACAATTCATGTAATACAATGTCATTCTATGATGAATAATGATTTATGCCTAGAGGATTATATGACAGTCCTAAGTTGTAAAATTTGTAATGTCTCATTTGGTAATGAAATACACATAGTTACTACATTCATAATGCACAATAATGACTTCAAATTTGTAATGTCTCATGTAGTAATATTTTTATTTGATTAATTGTAATTTCTATTATTATTATATTTTAAATGCAAACGGCATCCCTAATATTAAGGTTACAATAATTAATTAAATTAATTATTAATTGCATTCTCTCTTCTCTCTCCAACATCCCTAAATATAATGTTCCAATTATTAATCTTATTAATAAAAAAATATTTTCTTTCTCTTGAAATCGGCTTGTTTCTTAAATTGGGGATGAAATTACGTTATAGATGTTGAAATTTTTTTAACTTTTCTTGTTTGATTGACATTATTTTTCATGGAAAATAAAGGAAAAGTTAGTTATTATAATCAATTTTTTTTTCATATATTTGTACTTGATAATAATAATATTAATTTTTGGGCAAAAAATAAATTAATTAACAACAACAAAAATGATCAAACGTGGAGAAAATGGTTAGAGATTTTACCTGATAATAATACCTACTAGCCGTCTCGGAAAACTAATTCCACGAAAAGAGAGAATACGCGTGCGTGAAGGAATTTGATGGAAAGTCAATTACCTAGAAATGGTTTGCAATCAAACACTCTAAAGTGGGAAATTGGTTGGAAAATGTTCATTTTTCATGAAAAATCTATGGTATCTCAAACACAGCCTTAGGTCAATTGCCCACTTTTTATAGAGAGTTGGAATATGCCCTTACCTGCTTGGTCAGTTTTATTCAACTCTTCAAAACAGAAAAGTTTAAATTTCTCCCAGTTGTCATATGATAGTTGGAGAGTAGTTGAAGGGTGAGTGTGAGGAGGGAGGACTCTCCCAATAGAGAGGGTGGGTGAGTGTTGAGGAGGATAACTAATCCCCACATGTCACGTGATAGGTAGAGAAAACTTAAACCTCCTCACACTAGGGAGGTGAACAAATTTGTAAATTTGGTATAGATTTACAAAAACTCTATTTATTTATATTTTCAAACTCATTTAAAACTATATATCATAAGAGATTCATAATTTTTTTTATTTTTCATCAAAAAAAGAAGGGCCCAAATAGAGGGAGTTCAAAATCGAGACCCAGAGTAAAAAGATAGTCGGCGGTAACGAAGGGGTCTTCCAAAGAACTCCTGGTAATCTTTGAAAGTAAAGACATTTGACCGCAAAAGTGTAGTGAGAAAAAATGAAACTTTGAAGAAAAGGTTATGGATGTGACGAGAATTTTCAAAATAGCACTGAGAAGAAGGTGAAAGTGATTAAGGAAATCCCCCTGTTTTTATAGGATAAAACGGGCCACGTGTTCATGAATCAATGGGAAACTAAGAGATGCAATTTTGCTTTTGAAATTCAAGCAGTGTATATGGTTGAAATATGGATTTATGACGCATGATTGGAACGCCAAGCGATGATTAGGAAATGATGGTGGAGTAACATATGCATAAGAGTATTTAATCCTGTCGTAGTTGAAGGGAGTTGAAGGGCTTTGAAAAGACAACTTGGATGATAAGAGAAATCAGGGAATATTTTACCTTTATTACAAATTAATACTGCTAAGTTAATGATTAATACATTAATTAAGCTATATGAGGGACAATTGCTGACATACAAAATCGTCCAAAAAATAAAGGCAAAGGCAATGAAGTCTACCTGACATCAAATTATTCAACATTGTGTGAAATGTCACCTAGAATAGAGGGCGAATACACACAATTGGTGCGAACAAGGTGAGGCACAATTTGTTCAATCAGGGAAACGAAATTGTTATTACTCATGATTGTCCATAATTCCCCAAGATTCGAATATTATTGGAAAATGAATTGATAGGTGTCGAATTCAACAAATAATAATGTTTTCTCGCTCTCATAAAAATAAATTGCAATAGTGGTGAGCAAGGTTGAATCCACAGGGACTGGTTATATTTAATTCTTCGGAAAAATTAAAAGCAATGAATTAAAAATAAGGGGGGTTTTTGAGTTTTTGAATGTGAAATCAATTTGTAAATAACAAATGCGAAATTAAAATTATTGAAAATATCAAATTAAATAAATATACAGCCCAAGGTATAATCTCAATAATGATTCACGGAATTGATCATGGATGCAAGAATAAAATCCTTAAATCATTCTCTAAATTGGTTATGGTCATTGATACGATCTAACAACATATCTCTCCTTACTTTATCGATAATCAAGAGACGCTCGTTGATTATTTCCCTAATCAATAAACAACCCTAGATACGATCATATGATTTAATTTACCAATAGCATTAATTTCTAGAGAGACGACCAATTCTAACCAACAAATTCACACGCGTGATTTATTTAAGCTAGGTTATATATCTTCATAACATGAGTCAAAAATCTGTCTATAATTAACTATGTTATTTGTCACTTATATTAGAAAACCTAAACAATTACGGATTTAGATTTCTAATTGACTAAGTATTGTTTTGACAATTAAAACAACGTGCACTTTGAATTAACCAATCAAAACAACAACTTCAATTCACAAGCAAAAGACATATAAATAGATAACAATTAAAGAACCAATTAAATTTAATTAGATTTCACAATTCTTGTTGAGTCAAAAACTTTGAATAACCTTGAACTGGAAAAATAAATTTAGCTACCCATAAACATTTGAAAAATAAAAAATAAAAGAAATAATAATAAAAAATGATTTCAAACTCTAGAAATTGACGAAACGCGTTGCAGCCTCCTCTTTCTTCTCCTTTCTCTCTTTTTTTTTTTTTTTTTTTTTTTTTTTTTTTTTTCCCAACGTCCAGAAGTGTCCCCCAAAATTGGATCTTTCCTTCCTTTTCTTTTCCTTGAATATCCCCTTCTCTTTCCTTCTTTTCTTTTCCCTTTCCTTAAATATATATGTCAACTTTACTTTCTTCCAATTTAACATATTCCTTTACTCCACTATTAGGTCAAAGTTGTTCCACTTTTTGGCCCAAGTCTCCTCCAATTGAATTGTGTTGTTGGGCCTTCAAATTTCATCCACCAAAACTGTGCAAAGCCCCTTAATAATTTGAGACAGCTGACTTCCACAATAATAAGGCGTGCCCACGCCTTATGTCAAGTGCTCCTCTGATTGTGTGCTTTTAAGTTCCAAATTTTTTCTTCCTAATTTTTGATATTTGAGTCAAATTGATCTCAATTCCTCACCTAATTCACAAAACATAAAATATGATTAATATTCAAAATTTGATCATTTAAAGTCATTGAATTAAGAAGAAGAATAACTAATAAAATAACAATTATGCACCCTATCAAATCCCCCCACACTTAGATAATGCTTGTCCTCAAGCATAATCTAGCATCAAGTTAATGGAATGTACTCTCATCATCATCCATTCTTCTATCTCTACAATTCAACACTATGCTAGTCACTTCAATTTATTTTTTTTCAAAATCCACATGTGGTGGGATTTAACACCTCACATTAGATTCACACAATACGCTCAAAGTGTTTAGGGTGTAAAGTCTATATGCACTCTCAGGTCAAAGCATAGAAAACTCTTACCATAGGCTTGCTAATATATCACATTGGAGCCACCAATGGTTTTGAATGCAAAGTATGGGTCTTAACACCGGTTATAATAGGGCTTGGGTAAGGTGGGATAAAAAGGATACATTTTTTGTGATTTTCATTGAAGGAATTATATGAACTTCTTCGTAAGAACTCACTTAAAATTCATGTACTTCAATCATATCACTCCATATCCCAGTGTAGTTTATATCCTTTCACCTCTCATGAGTATCCCCTCAACAACTATCAATGAATTACAACATGGGTGTTAATTTCAATCAACTTGAAGGCACTAAATATAGACCAAGCAATTCAAACCAATCATAAGCACATGTAATGGGAGTTAACACCCTCACAAGGTATTTCTCTCTTCGCACAAAGTGTATAAGGGTGAGAATTTTCACTCAACTCACTGCATGGAGAATTCATTGCCACAGACTGCTCAGATGTCATGACCGGAGCTAACAATAATACAAGTGCAAAGTAAAAGTCTTTATTTGGTTGTAACGGGGCTTCGGGTTAGGTAGGATAAAAGAAAAATATTTAGGCTAAGTTGAGAGGAGAGTTCACAAGCTGATTCAATTCAAAATGATATCTCTTCCTCCACCTTTCAATATGATTTTTCCATAATTTCCTAGCATCCAATCGATTCAGCCATTGACTCTTATTATGCAGGTGGGGTTTATTCTCTTCACATGATTTTTTTTTTGTAAAACTTGATTTCTTTTTTTTTTTTTTTTTACCCCATTATCACTTAAACATTGATGAATAGCACAAAGTGAAAGCTCCCATTTTTCTGAAGCTAATTCTGTCTCATAATTCTCAATCAATACAAGCTTGTGAAATTCCTCTCTTGTGGGTTCAAGATAGAGGTTACATGAAAGAACGGGAATCCATGGCTTGTAGCGTGGCAACAAAATTTCAAAGACAAGCTAAAGCTCATGGTAGGCTCTTTAAGAGGCCGAATTGGGTTTCACCTAATGCCTTTACTATATTTTTGCACTTGAATCAAGAAACTACAACGGCATGTACAAGAGAGCACATCCAAGAATAAACAAACCATGCAGGACACACATCAAAGAATAAGAGGTTAATACAAAAATAAAAACGGCTCATAGGCTCATAAGCTCATGAATTACGGTTTATATGTGTTGATCCCATCCATTTATGAGATAAAGGTCATTGCTTGGTCCTGGTTTCAAACTCAGATTAATGCTAAAAAGATTGGAGTTAGGTTAATCGGAGTGGTGTTACAACACATCAACTTTGGTTCGACTCAATTAGGTATAGATTGCAACTCGACCCCTTTATCCCCCAAACATTTCTTTCACATCACAGGTCTTTGATTTTCAATGTTTGTTATTCTCAACCAAAATAATTTGAAGCACAAGTGAATAAGCCCATATATTCCTTCAATGCAAGGCTCAAAAGAATGGAAGTTTAGTAAGGAATGGGAGTTCTCATGGCTTGTATTGTGGTTGATTTTCAACAAAAAGGCTATGGCTCAAAAGTGGCTTTCTAGTGGCATATTTCAGGGTAGGCATTTTAAGAAAGCTAAATTTGGCTTCACCTAAGTGCCCGTACTTATTCAGTGCATTTAATTACCAAGAGGCATCTCAACATGCATAACAAAGTAAGTTCTAGAAGATATCCACTACACTTAACAGTCACACAATCAAAGGATTGAACATATCGTAATGTTAAATGTAAATGCTCATGAGGCTCAAAAGCTCACAAAATAGGGTTAATGCGCATTAAATCCCACACACCCTTCATTTAATACACCATCAAGAGCAATCAATCACCGTGTAGTAAATGAAAATTTAACTACTCATGCAATTCCCACTGTGCCTCAACTCATCTCAATAATTCAAAATAATTAAGATCATAAATGAATAAGCATCGATATAATCTAGAATTAGGATGAGAATTTTCAAAAATTTCCTTGAAAAATAGGGCAAACATGGAATATAATAGAAGTTGAGGTGCAAATAAAGTGAATCATATTTCACAAATCAAGCAAAGCACATTCAAAACCTTCCCCCACACTTAACCCATACATTGTCCTCAATGTAAAAAGTAAAAACTATAAATAAAAAGAATAAAGGACTCCCCTGAAATCTGCCTAATTCTCTTTTGCGTACAGGTGACTGAATATCATCCGGAGTTGTTCGTGTTTCATCACTGCGAGCCTGTTGTGCAGATTATCTTGTGCTTCCGCGACTGATTTGAGACCATATTTCTTTGCCTATGATGCAAAATTAATAGCGGTTGATGCTAGAATTCATGTGAGTGAAAGGAAAAAGAAAGAGAATTGGAGTTGTGGGGAAAATGGTTAGGCGAGTGTGTTTCTGTGGTTGGGCTGTTTGTGAGTTATGGGAGGTGGAGATGGTGGGACTGAAGAAGAAGAAAGTGGAGGGAGGCAAGTGTTGATTTGAGTCTGGATAAGTTTTTTTTTTTTTTGGTGAATCAGAGATGCACTTTGAATAAGGCGTGGGAACGCCTTATTCCAAGTTGTGAACAATTACCTTGTAATCCGAAATGTACTTTGGGTAAGGCATGGGCACGCCTTATTCCAAGTTGAGAACAATTACCTTGTATTCTTCATAGAGCGTGCCTACGTCCTAATGAAGATTCATATCTGCCCAAAAATCAAAATAAGGTCAATTTCACTTAAAAAATAATAAAAAAAAATAATAAAAAAATTATAGATATCATGAAACAAATAATAGTAAATAAGTGAAGACAAAAATAAAAATAAAAATAAAATTTATTTCTAAAACTAAAGAAAAACTCGGGTTGCCTCCCGAAAGCGCTTATTTTAAAGTCATTAGCTCGACTCTCCTCGTAAGCACTTCATGGCACTCTAACTATAGCTTTTGATGCCTTACACATTTTGCTTATTTTGACTTTTCTCCACTCTTCATTTGTTCGAAACACTTGCACTTTACCACTTCCAATATCATGGGGCTTGCCTATTCCATCCAGTTCAAACTTAACAATGTAGACTTGCACTTCCTCAAATGGCTTTATCACAAAATCAATTATTGGACAGCCAGTGAAGTTGAGAAAATTTGATTTGATCTCTTCCTCATTAATTTTCACTTCCCCATATGATTCTTGTGTGATTAAATTGTCATTCTCTTCAAACTCATCTCCATCAGTTGATGTCTCCTTGAATTGAATGACCAATCCAAAATTTGAATCTATGGGCAATGGCAAGTTTTTCATGTTAATTCCCAAGAGTGGATTAACAATGGTTTGGGAAGGCAACGTGCCTTGAGATTCCAATATGCTCACAGTTGATGCCAATTGACTCACTTGATCCTCCAAGTTCTTAATCCCTGCCCTTGTCTCTTGTTGAAATTGTTGTGTATTAATTGCAAGTGATTTAACAATTTCTTCTAGAGATATACTTGAACTAGAAGAAAATTGTTGTGGTTGAGGAGTAGGCTGTCTAGGCTGAAATTGCTGGAACTGTTGGAATGGTGATCTTGTTTGATAACTAAAGTTTGGATGATCCCTCCATCCAGGGTTGTAACGGTTTGAATAGGGATCATACTTTGTTTGAGGTGGGCCTAGAAATCTTCCAACTGCATTAGCCTGCTCAAATGAATCTTCTTGAAGAGTAGGACATGTGTCAGTTGGATGACTGGTGGCAGCACAAATTCCACATTCTTTAACATGTTGCATATTTCCTAGTTCCTACAACCATTTGTTGAACAAGAGAGGTTAGATTCGCTATTTGATTTTCAAGAGATGATACATTTACCTCATTCACCCTTTTCACAGGGATGTCTTGTCTGAATCCAAATTGTTGAGTGTTAGCAGCCATGATGGGGATCAAATAACTGGATGAGGAATCAATTGAGCATAAAATGAATAAAATAAAAATAAAAATAAAAATGAAAATGAAAAATTAAATCTATTTGACACCAATCCCCGACAAGGGCGCCAAAAATTTGATGGGAGTGAATCCAACAAATAATAATGTTTTCTCGCTCTCATAAAAATAAATTGCAATAGTGGTGAGCAATGTCGAATCCACATGGACTGGTTAGATTTAATTCTTCGGAAAAATTAAAAGCAATGAATTAAAAATAAGGGGGTTTTGAGTTTTTGAATGTGAAATCAATTTGTAAATAACAAATGCGAAATTAAAATTATTGAAAATATCAAATTAAATAAATATCCAGCCCAAGGTATAATCTCAGTAATGATTCACGGAATTGATCATGGATGCAAGAATAAAATCCTTAAATCATTCTCTAAATTGGTTATGGTCATTGATACGATCTAACAACCTATCTCTCCTTACTTTATCGATAATCAAGAGACGCTCATTGATTATTTCCCTAATCAATAAATAACCCTAGATACGATCATAGGATTTAATTTACCAATAGCATTAATTTCTAGAGAGACAACCAATTCTAACCAACAAATTCACACTCGTGATTTATTTAAGCTAGGTTATATATCTTCATAACATGAGTCAAAAATCAGTCTATAATTAACTATGGTATTTGTCACTTATATTAGAAAACCTAAACAATTACGGATTTAGATTTCTAATTGACTAAGTATCGTTTTGACAATTAAAACAACGTGCACTTTGAATTAACCAATCAAAACAACAACTTCAATTCACAAGCAAAAGACATATAAATAGATAACAATTAAAGAACCAATTAAATTTAATTAGATCTCACAATTCTTGGTGAGTCAAAAACTTTGAATAACCTTGAACTGGAAAAATAAATTTAGCTACCCATAAACATTTGAAAAATAAAAACTAAAAGAAATAATAATAAAAAATGATATCAAACTCTAGAAATTAACGAAACGCGTTGCAGCCTCCTCTTTCTTCTCCTTTCTTTTTCTTCTTTCTTTTCTTTCTTCCTTCTTTTTTTTTTCTTCCTCTTTTTTTTTTTCTCTTCTCCAACGTCCAGAAGTGTCCCCCAAAATTGGATCTTTCCTTCCTTTTCTTTTCCTTGAATATCCCCTTCTCTTTCCTTCTTTTCTTTTCCAATTATATTTCTTTTCTTTTGTGGTGTCTTCTTTCCTTAAATATATATGTCAACTTTACTTTCTTCCAATTTAACATATTCCTTTAATCCACTATTAGGTCAAAGTTGTTTCACTTTTTGGCCCAAATCTCCTCCAATTGAATTGTGTTGTTGGGCCTTCAAATTTCATCCACCAAAACTGTGCAAAGCCCCTTAATAATTTGAGATAGCTGACTTCCACAACAATAAGGCGTGCCCATGCCTTATGTCAAGTGCTCCACTGATTGTGTGCTTTTAAGTTCCAAATTTTTTCTTCCTAATTTGTGATATTTGAGTCAAATTGATCTCAATTCCTCACCTAATTCACAAAACATAAATATGATTAATATTCAAAATCTGAGCATTTAAAGTCATTGAATTAAGAAGAAGAATAACTAATAAAATAACAATTATGCACCCTATCATGAATTTATCACGAAGATCATGGAAAGTGATTATTGAAGAAGCGCAAGTAATGTGATCATTTGAACAAGAACGTGGCAATTACAAGAATAAGCGGTAGTCTAAAGATACAGTTACAATGTGTATAAAAACAAGAAATCAAGACACTTTGAAGAACCCACAAATTAACTGCACACAATTATTTGAGTTTTTCATTGAATTGTTTTGCACGGAACTGTACAATATCAATTTTATGCTTCTTCTCGAGTAATTACATATTATCCTTAAAAATAAATCATAATTTTTCAAGATCAATGACATAAATATTTTTCTATTTAATATAAGTATTATCTAGGTATCATGACACAATGTTCTTCAAGAATATTAGTGTATAAAATTTTATGCTTATTAATAAAGGAAAATATATTCTGTTAACTTATTTAAGTTGGAATTTTCTATTTTTCTACATGTTTGTAATTTAAGTAAATTTAATTTAATTACTAAATACGTGTGTTTAGTAATTTATTAAGTTTAATTAAATTACTTGAAAATTACTTGGACTTGTAATTATATTTATCTCCTATATTTCTTGAAGTAATTATCTCATACAATTGATAATGTTTGGGGATAAATTTTGTCACTTATCTTTTATGATAAGTATTAAGAATTGTGATAATGTTTTACTTGGCCTAAAATTCTATCTTATCACTTATCATTCTTGATAAGAATTCTTCTATTGGGCTAAAATTATGCCTTATTTCTTGGAGTCCAAGTTTGTTTATATCACTTGGTTGGTAAGTGATTCAATTATGGTGAGATTCTTTTAATTCATCATTATCTTTTATTATCTTACCTTATCTCTTTTATTGTGATTATCTTTGATTTATTGCAGGTAATAGAGATTTTGCACAACTAGGATTCTTGATGGACAAGCAATTCGGTTGTGCGATATTGATAAGTGTATTTTATACACTTATTTGTATGTCGAAATTAGAATATTATGTTTTCTTTTAGAATAATTATTATTTAATTTTTGGTTATTTGTTTACTTTTCAGAAAATATCCCAAATCATGAGAATTGAGCAATTGGTAAAAAAAAATGCACATTTGGATGCTAATTGGAGCTAAATTGGACAATCGATAGGCTAATGACGTCAACAGGGAAAGATGCAATGTGCCAAAGTAAAGAAATAAGAAGTTGGAGGATTCAATTGAAGGAATCGAGAGTTGAAACGAGCAAATTGAGAGATTCCAAAGTATGAGGACTATATTGTTGCAATTGGAAGTTGAAGGATTGAAGAGCAAATTAAACATGAGGGGACCAACTTTCAAATATCCAATGATTGATTTGGATAACAAGAAGATACTTTGAAGATTTTTAGGAGTCAATTGGATACAAGTAGAAGTCAAAAAAGAATGGAATATGATAAGAATATTACCATAAAATTGATTCCAACCCTAAAAGATTCTGGATAGATTTCTAGTCATACTTTGAAACCTAATTTTAGGGTAGTAAATGCTCGAATTGGGGAAATTCTATTTCAAGAAGAGTTGTATCCCTTTAAGTTATATTTTTAAATCAATTTGAATCACTTCAATCGGATAAGGGAATAGAAAGATATGGTCGAAATAATGAACGCTTTGCATATACAAGAAAATACTATCGCGCGGGTTTCCTTTCTCGACTAGGTCTCTCTCCAACTATAAATACAACCTCTTGACACAAAAATCAGACCTTTGTCTCTCCAAAGATCGAGCCACAATAGAGAATTCAACATCAAATTCTTGGGGAATCAAGCATCGCAAAGGGAGCGTGAATTGAAGATAATAGAAAAATCAAAACTTGGTGCAAGATTTCCATTCTTTATAATATTTTCAATGAATTTTTATCTTTATTATTTTTGTTCTTTAATTAAGATGTGTAAATAATCTCAACGTTGGCATAAACGATGTAGCCTAATCATATTATTTTAATTCCAAGTTTCATAGTTTTAATGTTTTGTTACATGCATTGATTTATTATTGGTTTTAATGCTTGAATTGCTTGATCATCAATTCATGATATATTGAGTTATTTTCATAATCCGAGAGGTGAGTTAATAACTTAGACCTAGGTAATAAATCATGTAATTGGACAAAAGTTAGAGATATACTCTTGTTATTATTGCGGTCGTGTGTGAATTCTTGTGTGTCATGCATCTAGATAAGGAATATCCGGACCCTCTGTAGAGATACATGGTTTACTTATTTAGGTAGATTTTATTTAAACTCGAGAGAGGAATTTCAATATAAATTAGTGAATTCGACCGAATGCATATTTAGGAAATACAACTGGAATTGGAGTTAATTTAATTGGGTAGGTGAAATTGGAATTCCCAACTACTCTTCAATCGTTTTTAAAGCAAAAGAAATTTCACAATTTTAATTCTTAGTTTATTTTTAAATCTCAAACAAGTTCGCCTATTCAAATAGGATTTAGAACTAAAATATTTCAGTACTTAATAACAGTCTCTGTGGGACGATAATCCGGACTCCTAGGTTCACTCTATTACTTCTCATGACCCGTATATTTGTGGGGATGTTTCGCAATTTGAAATATTAGTGAACATATATATAGAGAAAGGTTGGGACGTTTTTCTCTTAAGTTTTGAAGCCAAAAAAATTCGTGTGGTGCTGAAATAATACACGGCTTCTTCATGTCTTGACTTCAGTTCTCCGAGAGGAGTTTTTCAATAACTACAAGAAGAAAAGACTTTCGGCCAGTAGATAAAATGAGAGGTTTAGATCAAGATCGAACGGGAATTCGAATTTGCTGAAAACTATTGCAGTGTTAAGGGAAGCTGCTGAAGAGTGGTGGGACACCAGCTCATATTACACGCAATAGAAGAATCACAGAGTGATTCATTAATTCATGGGTGTTTGATAAGTTTATGAGTAAATTTATCATGTAGCCTTGGTGAATTGTGTAACAACTTTTCTTCATTAGTGATTGATTTTTGTACGCAGGGTGCGGGAACGTGGGTTTCCCTAAAAGGGTTTTTTCCACGTTAAGCTAAAATATTATGTTCAATTTTACAATCCTTCATCGTTTAATTATTCTGTTCACGTTTTATAATCTAGACGAATCTGGAATAATAGGATTCATCTGGGTTCTGTACAAAACAAAACATCACTTTTTCTATTAATACTCAACTGTTCAGATAAATTTGTAACAGTCAATTACGTTTTAGACATTTAAATTTACATATTCTTCTAGAATATAGATATTTATAAGTCGTTCTTTGAAATAAACAAATATCTTCTTGAATAATGAACTATTTCTATATAAGTTATGCTTCTTTACGGGCATTAACACATTTATCAGACTCACAATTTTCTTCTACAATATTGATTTATATAAAATTCTATTTTTTCAAGAATAATGAAATTATATTATTTTATAAATATTTATGTAGGATTTTTTTCCAGGAACATCAACACAATTTTCTTCTTACTAAGTTTCATTTCTTTACGAAGAAATGCAACAATAAAATATTTGTTTATCGTAGTCCTACTTCTTCAGGAGTATTAATATAATATTTTTTCTAAAAATTATGTTTATAAAGTCGTACTTCTTCAGAGGTAACGACATAATACTTTTCTGAAATATTTAAATAACATGGATTGTGTTTTATTGAGTACATCAACTCCATATTCATTTTGAATAAATATAATTTTTAATTATGCTTCTTGATGAGCATAAACATCAATCAATATTTGTATTTTATTCATAAAAAAGTTAATAATATCATACATTCTTCAAGATTATTAAAGATTCTTTTAGAGAATAATTAAATAATAGAGAATAACCAAATAATAAATTAATCAATTTTAGGGGGGTTTATTTAATCATTAGATTTATTGACTTTTATGGATTTGTATGGACTTTTAAAGACTTTTGTGGACATTTATTTAAAAAACTTTCATGAACTTTTAAAGACTTTTGTAGATTGATTAAAAGACTTTTATAAACTTTTATTTTTTAATAATTGACAAACTTGAACACTATAGATTAATTTTGGTATGGTGTGAATGTTAATCGTTAATAATAATTATATGTCAAGTGAATTACCAAAAAAAAATACTGCATGAAAGATAAATAGTTTTAGGACAAAAAAAATTGTGATTAAAAAATGGGTGAGAATTAAAATTATGTTTGATATCGACATAAAAATTGTACTATGTTCATAATTTTTTTTAATATACAAATTTTTATAAATTTTGATTCCCTTTTAATTAATATTTTTGAATATACAAATCTCTCTCGAGAAAATTCTAGAATAACTTTGCTTAATTATTATTTGTTTTGATACAATTTAATTATTATTTTTTATAAAATTTTAGTTGGATTTATTTTCATAGAAAAATTGAAAAAAACGATGAAAAATAAGATAGCCAAAATATAAAGAAATAATATATATATATATATATATATATATATTCATAGAAAAATTGAAAAAACGATGAAAAATAAGATAGCCAAAATATAAAGAAATAATATATGTATATATATAATAAGGTGAAGAGAAGAAAAATAATGATTTGTTTAGTCATTTGTTTCTAAAAATTAGCATCAAAGTAAATCACAAGTTTAAAGTTACTAAAAATAACATGAAAGAAGAGAGAAAGATATAGAAGAAACAAAATTAGAATTTAAAAGTTTTTTTTTTTTTTTTTTTTTTTTTTTAAAGTCTTTCAAAATTTTGGAGGTTAATGAGATACAAATTAAGAGATTTTGTTGTTGAACTTTCTGTTTAAAAGTTAGTACATAAAGGATTTCGTAGAAATCTTTAAAAGTCATTGAAATTTTGAATAACGCTGGACTTTTAAAGACTTTTAAAAGTCTTTATATAATATACTATAACTTTTATGAACTTTTAGAATGTTCGTTAAAATATATATTAAATACCTCAAGATTTTAATGGAGTCTCTAAGTCTAAATTGGATACACCAAAACTTTTCAAATTCTTTAAAATATTTAAAAGGGTTTATATAATCTATTAAAAGATTTTAGTAGACTTTTTTAAACGACTTTTTAAATGGACTTTATTAGATTTTATTGACTTTCATGGATTTGTATAGACTTTTAAACATTTTTATCGACTTTCATAAACTTTTGGAGACTTTTATAGACTTTTATTTTTTCAGTTGACAAACTTGAATATGAATATATTAATATATCACGTTCGCCCTACATAGAGAACACTTGCGAGATCAAAATAAATAAATAAATTCTAGATTTATAATTGCACTTCTTACATTTAATAAAATGTAGATAACATATCAAGTCAAATCAATAACAAAAATAAATAACCAAAGTAACAATTTGTTTAAAAACAAACTTTTGAAGAGAAAAATTAACTAATCAACACGCACAACATCACTCGACATATTAGTAGCTATAATAGCCCGCCACTCATTAGCTTGTTCTCTTTATTGTTTTTGACTCTCACAAAATGCTTCAACATTGCCCTCTTGATCCTCCAGCATCAATGAAGTTGATGAAACTTCATCTCTGGTTCAATTGGAAACTCATCAGAACTACAGTTATTACGTGCAAAATTGTGTAATCCCGCACAAGCTAACACTCGTTCTGCCTGTGTTCTATACGAAAATAGGAGGGATGTTTTTAGCAGGTTTAATAGCTAAAGATTCAATAGCAACAGTAGTGGCGGGATATATAAGAACAACCCTAAGTGGAAGAACATGGTGGTGGCGGGTAGGGTTGCGCTGGCATTAGATTTAGAGATGGCAAAAAAATCCGACCCGAACCCGTCCCTAATGGGACGAAAAAAACCTGCCCCGCGGGTCGGCGGGGCGTGTATGGGGCGACTTCCCCCGACCCGGGTGGGTCGCGGGGCGGGTACGGGTTTGGTTTTCCCGACCCGAACCCGCCCCGATTAAATAAATTAATAAAAATTAATAAGGGAAAAAATAAAAAAAATACCGAAAAAATAAAAGAAAATTAAACGGGGCGGGTCAACCTACCTTCCCCGAACCCGAACCCGCCCCGACCCGAAATTCGCGGGTCGCGGAGCGGGTTTGGAATTGAAAATTTTTTACGGGACGGGGCACGTTGCCATCACTAATTAGATTGTAGTTATCAGAGGAGAGTTTGTAGAAGGGCATTTTCGAAGGCATTTGAGGGGTAGAGTGCTGTGGAGAGAAGAAAATAGAGAGATACTAAGGCCTGTTCTCTTTACTGTTTTGAAGTCATTTTCTGTTTTTTTATTTTCGAAAATACTGAAAACGCGTTCTCTTGACCATTTTCAAAAACGCATTTTGGAAAACAAAAAAAAAAATTGTACACAAAACGCAAAACGTCGAAAACCACGTTTTGGACGTTTTGTGTGTATTTCAACAAAAAATGTTCAAAACGCGAAAAAAGCGTTTTGGGATTTTTTTTTATAAGAATTATTCTAACTTGAAACTAAGTTTAATATAAAGTTTTTATTTTATTTATTTTTTTAGAATTATCCTAACTTGGAACTAAGCTTAAATAAAGATTTTTTTTTGAGAAAATTATCCTAATTTGCAACTAAGATTAAATAAAGTTTTATTGAATTCAATATCAACATTACAAAAAAAATTAAGTGAGAATTCTTGTTGTTATATTTTAAAAAATGCCTTGATAAATGGACTTTAGTAGTTTTGAAAGAACTTGCATTTTCTGGATTTTAATAGAACTAGAGTTTCCTCAAATCCCGAACCTGATCAAACTGTATTAATGTAGACTCTTAATGCTCATATTAGTGTGTTGCATGTAACCATGTTTTCAGTGTATTGTGAAAGGAAATTTGAGTTTGACCCAATAGTAATCTGCAAGCAAATTAATTAAAAATAGTTTAAGTAGTATTCTGTAAAATTTTAAACAAAATGTGTTTTCCAGCTTTTCATTTTCAAAAACATTTTTCAGAAATGACAAACCAAATGCGTTTTAAGCAAATTTGAAAACAAAAATAAAAACAGGAAATACAAAATATTTTCGAAAATGAAAATACAAAATAAAATACAAACATAACGCCACCTAAGGCTGCGTTCTCTTTGTCATTTTTCAACCGTTTTCTGTTTTCGAAAATGTTGAAAATGCATTCTGTTGCACTGTTTTTAAAAATGAAAATAGAAAATGGAAAACAGATTTTGTAAAGAAAATAGAAAAACGTAATTTTGAAGTTTTTTTCTTGTTTTCTTTACAAATCTGAAAACGCGAAAAACGCGCATTTTTACTTTTTTTTTTTTTTTTAAATTTAGCCAAAACTAATTTTTTTACCTTTTACAAATTATCATTTTTAATATTATTTATCTCTAAAATTTATTTCTAGTATTATTTACAAATTATCACTTCTATTATCATTTATGGCTAAAATTTATTTTAACAAATATCTCGAAGTTAGCTAAAAAAGAACAGTTTTCCTCATTCCCCTCAGAATAAAAAATTTGTTTTATTTTATTTTATTTTAAAGAGTCCGTACAATAATAAATTTTAAAAAAACTTATAGTTTTACCTTTTTAAAATAAAGAATGGATTTGGCTCTTCAAATTTAGAAAATCGAAACTCATTTTTCTTACTTTATAATGATAAAATTTAATTAGTCACATATTTCAACACTTTACTTATCAAATTATTCCGATCATATTCGAATGATGGGTGATTTATAGCTAAACAAAATATCATTTTTTGTGATCAAGAAGGTTGTCCCAATCCACAAAATATCATTTTATAAATTTATTCGCGTGCAATATGATTACAAGTACACAAAAAAGTTTTCTGCAAAACTTCATACAGAATGTGTTTTCCAACTTTTCATTTTTGAAAACAATTTTCAGAAATAATAAATCAAACGCATTTTCTGCAATTTTTAAAATAGCACTGAAAATAAAAAATAAAAAATATTTTTGAAAGTGAAAACAAAAACATAAAGAGAACGCAACCTAAGGTTTTTTGTAACTCAGGAATTTAGGCGTGATTTTCTCAAATTCTCTAATGGTGATAAAAAATAATAAAATCTTTAAAATTTGAATTAGATGGTAAATATCAGTTTTGATTTAAATAAAAAGGCATTAATCAGAATAATATGTTATTGGGGGATCATAATTAAGTATAATGATTAATGGGGTGGTGTAAGGACTAATTTCCTCTTTTTTCATTCGAAACTCCATATTTGGTATGGTTAGCCCAATAGACTTTGTTTAGATGGTATTTCACCCTGACTATGATATATAGATGCTATTGGTTGCTCGGACTTCAATTTAATTATTAGTATGATGTGGAAGAACAAAGCCTTGAATGCTAGAATATGGAAGATGACAAACTCCACATTTAAATATAAGTATGTTGTTTATTTAATTATGGGAGTTTTGCATGGATGACACCAAAATGTATAATACCCCAAAAATTTGACAAATTCTTAAAAGGTGTTAAAAATGATTAATCTTGGCCATGAAATGTCTACATTACTCCTAAATTCACTTTTTGACCAACTTTTAATTGTCATGATGAATCAATAAAATCTTGATGTGATGTACATCACATCACACAAGAAACCAATATTGGATAAAGGTTTAAGACAAGCTTAAGTCTTAAAAATAAATTAAAAATACAATAATAATTTTTTTTTCATTCGAATACTTATTCATTTATACTCAAGACTTTTTTCTCCATCTCCATTAACACTTGAAGAAGATAAAATTAGAGACTTCAAATTCCATTTAATTTTATTTTGACAGGTAAGCATTTTAATTTTGTTATATCATAGGATATGGGACACTAACTATCTTGGTAGTTGTTAAATGATTCATCATTCAAATTTATTGAGTTTTTGAGAAGCATATATTTGAACTAGAATGACAACCTACATGTCCTCATAAATACATGAAGATCCTCCATTATTGTGATATTCTTCATGTCATAAAGTATTCTGGTAGTTGAACACTGATGAGCGACATTAATTGTTGATGAAGAATTTGAGAACAATCCTTGCATTTGAACCCTAGTCTCGTAGTGTTAACTATCATTTTCAACGAGTCATCTGTCAAACTCAACAGATTTAAAACGTCGAACTCGACAGTTAAATTGTCAACTAACCTAGTACACCCCTCACTATTATGAACCAATGTCTACGTAGTTGTCTATTTTTCACTATGAAAGTATAGCATGTCAAATGCGTGAATTGTTGACGTATGTATATCATATTTTCAAGAATGAGTGGTAATCTGAGATTCATTGTCTCGTACGGTGGACACTTCGTGAACATAGATGACGAATGGAAGTGGCGAGAGAACAAGATTACATCTATGGTAGTGCCTACCAATATCATAATGAAAGGACTAATTCAACGGTTGAAATGTATTACTTGTATCCTATCTACTAATACATTTATCGAGCTAGGAAATAGAAGATTTCATAAATTTCTGGTGATCAACTATCGATTCCTACAGATAAGATTTGTAATTCTCGACAATACTTAATAGTCGCGTATGTAACATCACTAACCTTGAACAAATAGATTAGCAGTATCCACATAGATAGAAAATGATACTTCTACATTACATAAACATAATAACATAAATGGTTATGAGTAGTGACATTTATTGAATACCACATTCAATTGTCATCAACAACAGACACCTCGCTTGAATTTCCTTGATCATATTCATCGTCTGAACTAATAACAGTTACTTCTTGTGCTAGGTACGCAGATGCATTATCCGAACTATCAACTTCTTCAACATATGAAACCATGTAGTTAAACACTTCTTCAATTATCATCAACATTGGACATGTCGTTAGCATTTTCTTTTCTAGTAGGAGTGATGTACTTTCAAATCTCACTTGTACAAAACTAGAGCTTAAATTTAAACCACAATCTTGTTAAGTTGACCTTTATACAGAGGTAATGAATTATAGTTGATCAATTAATTTTGGCAACTAGCTTAAAGAAAAATTAATTGGTTGATTGACAAGATATTATAGTTAGGAGGAATTACATTTCTAAATTGAAGTTTATTAATGACAACGTGCGGTCCCCGTGAATGATGAAGTGCTTTACATTGAGAATAAAATCACATGTTAGTTGAAAATACAAAAACCTGGGTAAAGCACCTATATATACTACAAAAACAGCATATATCTAAAAAAAGTGTGTTGTTTCCATAACATGCAACTACCATGGCCATGATATCCTATTATAGACTTTGATACCACATACAAGATCAATTGTTGTTACCATGACCCCTTGAACTAATCAATTAAATGAACAAATATAAAATAACCAAATAAACTTCCAATCTCTTGTTGGACGTGAACATTTATTTCTTCGAATGCTTTCTTCCAGTTCTCGTGAAATGCCTACGTGTACTGGCCAATGGTACTCTAGTGATGGTGTAATGAAGTATTCTCATTTGTACCGGAATTTTCAACCTCCACTTCCTCGATGATTGTTGAGGAAAGTCTTCTCCCTCTACAGTTGTCCCTTCAGATTGGGGGACATGTGTATGTATAGAAAAATTGACCATATAATATGAATAAAAAAAGCAAAATTGATGTGCATCATAACAATTTTTTCCACAACGTTCGGAGCCTTATACATGACCATCGCTCCTACGTTTTCATAGACTTTAGCATCACGTTCCTCATTCAAAACAAAAACATGTATCAAGTTACATAATCACAATTCCATGTTATAAATATATGTGTACGTAGTTTGAAACATAATTACCTGCACGAATGAAGAATTCATCTACGGAACACAACATTGAGGTGGTCAATTTCAAAAATAACAAACTATCAACACAACATGAGGACATTTTGCAGTCATGTACAAGTACCAAACGACTAATGAATGAAGGAAACATGAAGAACTATCGAGAATTCCAGAACTCATAAGTTGAGATTGACATTTTTTCTCGATAGATGTACAAAACTATTGGAAAAGTAATCTCTACATATCAATGCATGCTTGAGAATAAAAAACACTAAAAAAAACTTTTTTTGTATTTATTTTGCCATCCAAAACAAAAATGGGGATAGAACCCAAAATCAGATTTCAACAGTTAGAAATAGAAGTAGCAATCCAGAAATCAAATACAATATATATCTGAAACCAAAACCAATAAAGCAGGAAATCAATCAACCTTCAAATATGTTGAATCTGCCAAGTAGGACATGAGCTTCAAGTGAATGTCTTGGAGCAATATTGTTGAAAAACCAAGGAAATAAAGCTGTCAAAACTCAAAAAACACAATATCCAGTAAATATTAAAAAGGGGTGAATAGTAATACAATCTTCTCCACCTCAAATGATCAATGTGAAGCCTCCAAATCGAGAAAAGAGTAACAATACGAAGTCTCATTGAGAGTTGTGGTGATGGTTATGGATGAGACTTGACTATATCTCATCCACTTTTCGATACAATTTTTCTTATCAAGTCAATTCATGGTAAGTAGGATTCAAGAGGAATTAAAATTTCTTTAAAGGGCAAATAAGTCATAAAATATCATAGTTGTGAAGATTATCAAAATATGTCATTTTTTTTTATGTAAAGACAAAATGTGTTACGGGGAGTAATTTTCTCTTTAAATATTTTGATGTTGCAATGCCTCATAATATATAATCGCCTAAGACCTCTAATAAGTGCATTTTGTGTACTTATTTAGGGTCTAAAACTTGTTTATTTTTTTATCTTTTTTTTATAGATTTTCTATTAATTCATTTTAAATTATGTTTATTTCAGTTATGGACCTGACTTGAAGAAATTGGAAGGACTTTGAATTGATTCATGATTGATTGAAAATTGTAGGGACTAGTTTGCAAATATTGAAAGATGACATATTCAAGTATCGAGACTAGGACATTAAAGAAAGGTATCAAACGCATTGGAAGGAGGTGCTCTAAAGTTGTAATGAAGATGTGAAGTAATGGTTCAAGCACATGAAGCCCACAAAGCAAAATAAGAAACCAATTTGTGAAGTATGCGAAACAGTTAGTGCATAACTCGTAGTGTAAAGATCTCCACAAATCTCATAATATCTCATTTGAAAGATAATTGAAATTTTAGTTTAAAGCAAAAATTGAATCGCCATTTGGAATTGTAGATAGGTTATGTACGTTTGAGAAAAGGCCATCTAATCACACGAACAAGGCAACGACACAGGGTAAAATCTAGGGGGCCGCCTGGAGGTCCAAAACGCCACCTGATGCTGAAATACATGCCTGGCGACCACTTGGATTAACACTGGGCGGTGGCCTCCCAATTCAAATGGCTTCTTTTTTAGTCTAGAAATTTATTTTAGGTAGGGATTTTTGGGCCTCGATTTTTACCTAATTTTTGACATTTTTGAGAGGCGTATAAATAGGAGAGTCAATTTTACATAATATGGGAATTTGATAATAAATTCAAGAGCTGAGAAAAGAAGCAATTCACATCAAGATCTCACCCAGTAAACATTAAAGTGAAGATTGAATTCAAGATTTTAATTTTTCGGATGATAAATTCAACTTTTTTTTCTTCTTATTAATATGTTATGCTAAACACCAAATTGTTCTAGGGCTAAGATGAGACATTTGTTATTTTCGTGTTATTCTTTGGTTTTAAATCTTCATTAAAACAATTCTTTATTTTATTGAGCAATTAATATTGATTTTCATTCTTCTACAATGATGACAGGGTGGGCAAAAAAACTGGAACCGATATAACCGACCGAAAAAATTGGAACTGTATGGTTTTAAAAAAATAAAATAGGAAATCGATTTTGGAACCGAGAACCGATTGATTTTCGGTTTGGTTCTCGGTTCCGCTATTAGAACCGAAAAATCGAAGTTAGAACCAGTCTTTGATCCTTGTTTTTTTTATGGTCTTAATTGGTTGTCCTAAAACTTAAAATCAAAAGAATTTGTAATTTTTTTGAGTAAAGTAAAAATGATTAATTTCTTTTCATGAAATTTGTTACGTCTCTACCTCATTGTAACCTTCAACTTCACACTTGGACTGAAATTCTTAGTAAATGAAAATCGAATGAGGCTAACTTATTAATGAGCGAAGTTGTAAATGACCAAGATGGAGTTAATTAAATATTTAAATAAAAATATAAAACAATTAATAATAATGCATTTAAAACTCATGATTCATCCCACAAGTTTACTATATTGCCATGCTCAAAAAACCTTTTAGGTCATTTGTTTCCTATTTTGGTTTATGAATATCTTCTATTTCACGGAGAATCCTATACTTTCTTCTGGGTGAAAGGATTTTCGAAATCCTTGATCTTTGTATATTCGGTATAAGTTTATTTCAGGCTATTGGCTCACTTCCCGAGGCCTGATGCTCCTAGATAAGGCTCCCGAAAATAATTATTATTGTAGAATCGAAACCGAATCGAAATCGAATAGTTTGGTTCTGGTTTGGTTCTTTTGATTCAATGGAACCGAATTGTTTCATTTTACAAGAACTGAAAAAGAATGGTTTGGTTCCGGTTCTTGAGATACCCGAACCGAACGATTGAGAGCCCACCCCTAGATGTGATAGATAATTATATCAACTATTGTGGTTTATTTTAGATTCGAGAGACTAAAAAAAGATTTAGACATATATTAGAATGTGTTTGGCAAACATGTTTTTTCTTACACAATTCCCCAAATCACTTTTTAACCACACACATTTTCTCTCTATTTCTCAACCACACATTTTACCTAGAAAACATAAAAAAACATATTTTTAAACAAAAAACTTTTAACAAACAGAGGCTTAATTTCCACAAAGTTCAATAGGAGATATATATCGCTATATTTTATGTGATCTCTAAGCGTTCATGAATCTATTAATATTTTCTTGTATGTTCGCATTCGTCATACAGATATAGGCGGGTCACATGTAAGAATAAGTTTAAATCTGATACTTTTCAAAATTTTAAATAGTGGAAGTTGATGATTGAAAATTAAACTAATAAAAAAAGTTAAAGCACTAAGGAGTGATAATGGACCCGAGTTTTGTAATACCGAATTTGATCGTTTTTATAAAAATATGGAATTCTAAAGTACAGAACAGTAAGACACACCCCTCAGAAAAATATAGTAGCTTAAAAAAAATAGAAACTTATTGGGAAAGCTTTGATGTATGTTACTCAATTCTGGCTTCCAAAATTATTTTGTGGAGAAGCCCTGAAAACTACAATATATTTCATAAACAGAATACTCTCTAGTGCTTTTAACTTTCAAGTCCCTGAACAAATGTGGTGTGGTACGCAGCCAAATAATTCAAAACTTAGAGTGTTTGGCTATGCAGTCTATTCCCACCAAAATGAAGGAAAACTTGAATTCAGATCCTTAAAATGTTTGTTCTCAGGATATTGAGAAGAAACGAAGGAGTATAGACCAGGTTAAGGAACAAAATGGTTTCAAGTTCATTTTTAGTATGAATTTCATTTTTAATGAAAATGACATGCCTTTCCTTGCCTTGCTTCATCAAAACAAACTATTGATGATGTTCCAACAGTTAAATAAAATGTGGTGGAAAATCATGGCTTTGATCCTACTGGATTTGATGATCAAATTGTGGTGGAGTTTACACAATCTGAACTTGATTAGACTCAGAGTGATGATGAAAATGAGAATGCTTCTTAGATATTGTTGTGATTGACGATCAGTTGACCAAAGATAGAAGTAGGAGAAATAAATTTCCATCTACCAGAATGTGCAATGATGATTTTGTGAACTTTTTCCTATTTTAGACTCCGTTCATTTCGAATCTAATACTTTTATGAAACTGTTAACTGCAAATATTCTATCATTTGGAAAGAAGCTATGAAGGATGAAATTGATTCTTTGATTAAAACTTGGAATCTTATTAACAAACAAAAGATCAAAAAGTTGTCGATTATAAATGGATTTATAAAATTAAGGAAGATGAGTCTAATAGTACAAAGAAAATGTATAAGGCTAGATTATTAGCTAAGGAGTTCACTAAAAGGGAGGGTGTTAATTATAATGAGATTTTCTCCTACTACAAAATATACTTCTGTTAGAATTCTCCTTGCTTTATCTGCTCATTTTTATTGGGACCAGATCAACTTGACATTAAAATTGCATTTTGAAATGGTTAATTAGTTAAAGTCATTTACATTAATCAACCTAAATGTTTTGAAGTAAAATCTAAATTTGAAAACGTCTATCTATTGAAAAAATCTTTGTATGGCTTGAAGTAGGCACCTAGGCAATGGTATAAGAAACTTAACTTATATGTTCAAATTTTAGGATTTGTTAAAAGTAGTTTTGGTTCCTGTTTCTTTATAAAGGCACGAGAAGGCCTAAAGTTGTTTACCTTCTATTACATAATGATGACATGTTACTTGTCTACTATAATAAATATGATGTAGATAAGATTAAACCAAAACTGAATTCTGAGTTTAAAATGGAAGGCCTAGAAAATGCAAAGAAAAATCTGGGCATGAAAATTAAAAGAGATAGAGCTTACTACATTTTGTATTTAAATCAACATTTTTATTATATGATAAAAGTGCTCGAAAATTATTTTATGATTGTATGTAAATATGATACTCTGCTTCTTGCTATAAAATGGATGTTGAATTATTTAAAAGGTTCATCTGATTTTACCACTAAAATTTAAAAGTGACGAAGGCAGGTTGTTAACGGACTACACATTTTTTGACTTTGCATATGCTTTAAACAAAAGAAGATCTGCTCTTTTTTTATTCTTTTCTTTTACACTTTGTGATGGGTGCAATAGCTGGAAATTCCAACTGCAAAAGATTTTGGCTCCGTCTTCAACTGAGGCAGAATCTATTGCAGCTTTTGAAACAAGTTATGTGGTTAAGAGGTTTATTAAAGGAAATGTGTTTTTTAGATGATATTATTAGACAGTATACTAGTAACCAAAGTGACATTCATCTTAGTAAGAATCTTGTATACTATGATAAAACTGAGCATGTTGATATTAAATATCATTTTGTGAGGAACATGGTTGAAAAACTTATGATTACCGTTCTTAAAGTCCCTACTGAGTTTAACCTCTTTGATCTTGGTACTAAGATTATTCATATGAATAAATTAAGAAACTGCTTAAATATTCTCAATATTACTTGATATAGTATAAGTAGAACACTTTACAGTTTTATCATTATCTTCACTTTCTAATTTTCAAAACTAACTTGAAATGTTTTGCTGGTTTTACAAGAGCAAATGAAATTGTAGTGTATTCTAGATAAACTAAAAGAAGCTAAATATGTCAGTAAGGTGGAGATTGTAAAATTGAAATGACTCACATAATTGCTTTGATTTTTACTTGAACCTATGACCTCTTGGTTGTTGTTATTAAATGTGTTTCCAAATCAAGCATCTCTTAAGTGTTCCATTTTATGCTCTGGCCTTACACTTGCTCGATTGGTTCATCTGTGACTTTTGGCTTTGCCTTATATATATACTTCTTGACTCTTGGGTTTGATATGTTCTTCTTTGTCGTCTTCATTCAAATGTAATAAATCTTTGTGTTTTTTAGGAGTTTATACTTTGTGTATAGATGATAGTTGGGTGATCTGTTTAATGTGGTAAACAACTTAGCAATGTGATAGAATTTTTGAGAAATCTTTTGGTTTCTTGTACAATTTTAAACAATGATTCTTGGCTGATTTTAGTGGATCTGGATCATAATCTACTTATAGATGCTCAACTGGTAAATAACGCTGGTACATGAGCATTCAGACCCAGTAGATGAAGAATCTTGTGTTTGATCTTTCATGTTTCTGCAAGTTTTATTTTCTACTGTTTAATGCTTTTCAAATCATTTGTGGCTTGATTATCCGCAACCAACATTTTCTTTTCTTAAATATAATTAGAGGTGAATAATGCATTATCTGCAACCAGCATTTTCTTTTCTTTTCTTAAATATAATTGGAGGTGAATAATGCATGAATAAAATTTCTATTAGGAAATATGGCACATATGTGCAAACCACATTTTTTATGATGAAATTGGATGTTATTAATTAAAACGATAAATCCCAAATTAATAAATTCTCAAGTCGTTGGGGACCATTTCTTCAAGATGTTGTCTTGTATTCTTTCATGGACCAAAATTTTAATTGCAATAAAATAGTTGATAATTTTTGCACTCATAAGTAGGAAACAAATGCATCAATTTAAAAAATGTGTTTTTATTAATGTTTTTATATTTTTTATGTCTCATCAACATACTCTTGAACCTTATATATAATAAAGTGATAAAAGGAAGGCCACAAAATTTTTCTTTAATCTTTCTCTCTTTCTGGTGAAATTGAATTCTCCATGAGGTTCTTGCAATGATGTCCCTCTTGCTGTTAGTTCCATGTCCTCTATTTCAAACATTGTTGATGCACGATCTGACATAATGGAACACAAGTGATGCCATACGATCTGACATGTGACACAAACGATGGCACACAATCTGACTTGCAATATTCAGGACACGAGACCTGACAGGAAAAGTGTGTAAAGAGAGAAACCAAGTACAACATGAAGATATAAGATATGTTCGTGCACCTCCATGATCTGATGATAAAGTGGGATATGTACGATCTGAACCCCATGTCGTACATTTCCTTGATAACCCTCCTACAGAGAACGGCATGCAAGACTTGGAATTTGATCAAACCAACATTCCTCTGATGATTCTTCTTATATTAGGATAGCCAAACTAGTTAAAAATCAACTACTTTGTACTTTTTAAGAACTCAAGGAGTTCAGTTAAAAGTACACCTTTTTTAGTCAAATATTGTAATAAGCTAACTCACCAATTTTCCCTATAAATACAGGGAAAAGTGTCATAAAAGGATCACAACCTTTGTAATTCTAAGCTAATTCTATTAATACTAGAGATCTTATGTGGAGTCTAGGTCATACACGATCTAGAATCCACACCTTATAATTATTATATTTTACTATATAAATGACACATATTTTCTTGCTGACTTGTAATATTTATATTTCAACCGTAAAAAAATGGTGCTAGAGGAGGGCGCTTGTGATAAAAAGCAGTCACCCCACCAGTTCTTTCTTATCACATCGTTTGTCATGAACACAAAAAGACATGGACCATCACAGTTTGGGAAGTCATAAAGAAAACGAAGGTATCATGTCAAGCCACCTTCAGGTCCTCAAAGAAAAAGAGGATGACTAGGAGGCCAAACCTCAACTTGATCCTCAAATGGGAGAGATATAGCAACAGCCACTTCAAACACGCCGACAACCAAATCATGACGAAGAGGTGGAATCGTTCTATCATCTTCCAGATGGTAGACACCAAGTACGAAGAAAACTTAATTACATAGCTGGTAGATCTGAAAGTTCGAGGGGAAAGAGTAGAACATCATCCCCTCAAAGGAGATCACCTAAGAGAATGCACATATTTAGCAAGTCGGGAACATCTTTAGCAAGTCGGGTCCAGGTCCTTCAGTCCCACTTTTGAAGGTAGGAGAATCCGTCCTGAATCAGACCAACTGGAAAGATCTGAGCGGATCCATAACACAGACGACTAAGACAAGAGGAAAGAAATCTCAAAATTGGGGTGAGGACGAAACAACTCTCCACCTCAATGACCCAAGTCCTAGAAGTTGAGATAAGTATTTGGATGAATTGGATTCAACAAAAAAATGGTTGAACAATCTCGAATGTAAACATAAGGGGCACAGTGATGATCACACCCAACTAGGTATTCATAATTCTTGAAAGAAACTTTGTCAAGCAAGATCTAGATGCCACAATTATCCAGCTATGATGGAACAATGAAACTAGTAGCACACTTGGACCGATACATTTCATAAGTGTAATTACAAGAGGTTACTAATTGAAAGTTATGGGACACTCCAAAGTTTGATCTTACGTGCGGAATAATCACTATTAAAATGAACACATCCATTTTAATAGTTTCTAGATGGTTATTCAAACAAGTTCAATTATCCTACATTGAATTACCACAATTGCAAAAGTAAAAAGCAATAAACAATCAACATAACAATATAATGACGGAGAAACCCAACGTGAGAAAACTCCGGGATCAAGACAGTTACCTCCACTATAAGAAATTCCGGTTACAGTTAGATTTATTAGCTTCCCCTGCCTGACAACGCAAATTTACCCCTGCTAACCCAAGATATAGCAACCTCCAGCAGCTTCCAGGTCTTCATGCTTCTTCCAAATGGATAACTCAAGAACTCCCTGTTCTTGTTAACTTCCTGTACTTGTAGTCCAACCTTCTTCAACCTCCAGGAGCTATGAAATTTCACAATTGAAGAATTAATCCTTATGTCAAAGGATGCAGGTGTTTTAGATTAGGAACAAATGATGTTTTCCTAACTCGGGTTGTTAGATCACAAGAAACTAAGAGATTCAAACAATGGTGAATTTGGTTCTTGTATCATCAAATCATGGGATCAAAGATTGGATATGTGTATATGTTATGGCTCTGAAAAATAGACAACAACCCTTATGATTTTCGTGCATAGGGCATAGGTATATATAGTATGAAGTGATTGAGATAGTTTAGGATTGTAGGAACCTTAAAATTTGTGAAACAAAATCTGCCCAAATTCAATGACCTTTAGTATTTTCATCATAACGTTCTCTCTCAATATCAGATTGAGTCAATTCAAAGTGGGTTGGAATGATAACACAAATATCTACAATTTTTGTAGAGTATTTTTCCAATTCGAATTTTTTCTATGTAAAAAATGAGTCTCAACCTCTTACTGAAAATCTGGATCATTATCCTTATGGGATTTGGATATATCTTTAACTTCTAATTGCATCACAAGTCTTCTTGAAAACTTCTTTGTTCTTCTTGAACCCAAATACTCAACTAACTCAACTAAAATACTTTGACTCTATTTAGGACTCTATAAATGAGTCCTTTTGTTCACGGGATTGTCAATTACATCAAAAACCTAACACTAATGTCATCATGTGCAGGACCTTCCCCTTTACTCTTAGAGATAGAGCACAAAGATGGTTGCGAAATCTACCAGATCATTCCATAACTAGCTGGGAAGTTCTGTCCTTTTAGTTCCTTTACAACTTTATGGCAGCAAAAACCAGGATTGCCTCCAAGGAGCAACCAGTCACAATTCTCTATTCTATATAATCAGTTGTTGTACCTCATTCTATATCACCCTTATGATTCTCATTTCTATAACTAACCTGAGGACATATTACGTGGTACAAGTATTTATATGTCAAAATTAGGATATTATATTGTTATTTTGAACAAATTCAACCTAATTTGTGCTGATTTGTTTACATTTTAGATTAATTCCCAAAGTCAAGAGAGTAAAGCAAATTACGGAAATTAATGAGCAATATGAAGACTAATTGAAGTTAAATTGCTCATTCGGGAGTTATTGATGTCAACCGAGAAACATGTGTGGTGTTAAAATGAAGAAATCAAGATTTGGAGGACAAAATTGAAGAATTTTAGTTGAATCGAGCTAATTATTGAGATGATTAGAAGTCTGGGGGTCCAAAATGCTCTAATTGAAAGTGGAGGACTTGAGGTGCAAATAAAAGAGGAGGGACTAACTTAAACGGATGAGAAAAGATGAAAATTGGGCTACACTTCACAACCACACGATCGCAGGCCATAAACCTTAATGGTCGCACCTACATGTTTTAAAATAACCCTAGCTTAAAACACATCTCCACGCATTTGATCCTACCACGCGATCGCGTAAGCTTCCTTCTAGGCCAATCATGGGCTTTTTGCGTGAGGATTCAACAAGTTTTCTCCCTTTGCACTAGGTTTTCTCGAGAAGATATAAATACATCAAAGGAGGCACAATTTTAGGATTTTTTGCCTCACCTAACAAGAGCCTAAAACTCAAATTTTCAACGTCAAATTCTTGAGAGAGCAAAGCAATGTAAAGGGCGAGACTTGATGATTACATGAAGGATTGATTCGTGGTACAATCTTTCCTTTCTTTATGTTATTTTAAATGAATGCCTTCTTTTATTGTTTATGCGATTTTATGACAATGTGCAGCTATACTTTCATGTTTGGATGAACGACGTAGCATAGTTTATTATTTTAATTTCAAACTCCGTTGTTTTAATTAGTCGTTGCATATATTGATTTTATTTTGAGTTTAATGCATGAGTTAATTGGCCATTAATTTATGATTTAATGGTTTATTTTCACAATCCAAGAGGTGAGCTAACAAACTAGACTTAGGAACAAAATTCGGTAATTGAACAAAAGATTGATATATAATTTTGTTATTACTGCGTTCGGGTGAAATTCTTGTGTTCTAGGCACCTAGATAAGAAATAATTCGGACCTTCTCTAGAGATATATGGTTGACTTATTTAGGTAAAATTAATTTAAATTCGAGAGAGGGATTTCAATATGCATGTGTCAATCTGATTGAATGCATTATTAGGAAATTAAACTGGAGTTTGAGTTAATTTAATTTGTTAGGTGAATTCGAAAATCCCAACACTTTTAAGATCATTTTTAAAATGAAACAATTTTGAAATTTATTTCTTTAATATATATCATAGTTTTAATATTTTCAAACCAATAATTTTCAATTGTTCAAATAGTGTTAAGAACTAATAATTTTGATAATTAATAGTAGTATTCGTGGAACGATAACTCAGACTCCTTTGTACACTTTATTTCTTGATTGCGATATTATACACTTACAATTTAGTATAACATTAAGCAAATCTTGTGTGAGACATGCTCGGTAAGGGACAATCACTGTCACCGGTCCAAAATTAAATCATGTCATCTCAACATGACCTAACAATCAACTCTACATATATAAGAGCCTTAGTTTATGCACAAATAACGATTTAGCCAAAAATAGTTTAAAATAATTAATAAGGTTCGCAAATAACATTTTAGCAAAAAATAGTTTAAAAATTGTGGTGCTTTATCCTTCCTGTTTTCTCAAGAAAATTCTGGCATCTAAATTGATGATCATAGGAAATTATAGTTCAAAAGTATAACAATTGCTTACATTTTTTAATTTTATTTAATTTTATTTATTTTTAAGTTTGAGGGGCGGGGGTACTCCGAAACTTGCAAAAAATGGTTCCTTTGAGTTGATGTACAGTGTTTTACGTATTATTAAACTATTATAAATGAATGTATTGTAGAAATAATTAATATTATTTTTCTTGTCTTCTGATTATATTTTTGATGTAACCAAATTATATGTATAGTGTCCAATTTCCACCCCTTCCAACTTTATTCCGTTCAAGTACTATATCATTTAGTGTGGACATGACGCAGGTAAAATGATCTTGTAACCTACTGGCTACTGCTACGGCTCCATAGATAATGAGAATATATAGTACACACATGACACAGAAAACTAAGCCCCAAGTTTGGTAGATATTTTTCTGAAAATAAATTTTGAAATTTTTTTGGAGAATTTATAGTTAGAAATTAAGGAAAAAATATAGATTCATGTGTGGTTGAAAATTAAAATGAGCAGAATAAAAATTAGAAAATGAAGGGTCAAATAGGGACTAATACTGCCAAGCAAACTGTCATTTCATTATTATTATGGAATAAAAACACAATATTGCATGTCAGTTATGGATAAATTTTTATGTTGCTAATTGATTTGGACGAATAAGAATATATCATAATTTTCTTCAAAAAATCTCAAACCAATCAAATAACTCTCAATTTCACTATAAGAAAACGGGAAAATAGGGACAACATATGTCGCCCTTATAGACAGATATGTTGCCTCTAATAGACTTGTAGCGACAACATCATTGTCCCTATATGTCGTTCCTACAAGTTCGTTGCCCTAAACCTATAGGGGCAACATAGGTTGCCCCTATAGCCTCGAACCAAAAGCACGGATCAAATGTTATAGGAACGACTAATGTCGTTGTTATAGGTAAATATATATATATATATATATATATATATATATATATATATATATATATATATATATATATATATATAACAACGAAACCTGTAGAGATGATAATGTCGCCCCTATAGATCGATTTTTTTTTTTTAAAAAAAAAATTAAATTACAGAAAAAATAACATATTATAAAATATTAAAAGTTTGCAAGCATTTCTACGAATAATACATTACTACCCCTCTGATGGCTCGGCCTCATCGTCGTCACGACGTTCTTCGTTAATTAAATCATCTGGTGACATACCCTGAATTGCCGCAAGGCACCTAATAACCCTCATCATTGATTCCATTTGACTATGCATTTCAGCCTTGTATAATTCTAACTTGTCTTCTGAGTCTTCAACTTCGGAGGAATGGGTGTTTCCCGTTGGGACATGCAACGATGTAGCACTACTCTTAATAGTCGAAGATCTGCACTTCGAGATTCCGCCACTCCTCGTACAAATTCGTGTCGTTCTCCAAGGGCCTCCTTCACGATGACAAGCTCGTCCAACTGCGTGCCAGGAAGTCTGGGTCTGCTGAGTCTCTCTCTCCAGAACAAGTAGGTCCTGTGATAAAACGCAAATAAGTAATAAAACGTAAAATTGATGAAATAGAAAAGAGTAGTTTAATAATATACATTTTACTCACGTGATCTGATATCGCATGCTCGTTCACCCATTCCCCATTCGCGCGTTTATGTAATCACTTGAATGTATCCACAACACACAGCCACTCCCTGGTATTGGGGTCTCTATACAAAGATTTTAATCCGAAAGTAAATGAATAAATTAGAGTAAGTGTGCGTGTAAAAAAAAGGTATTATTTGACACTTACCTCAGAATATAGTGCTGCAGAAAAGCTCTTCAAGCCTTGGCACGACGGATATCTTGTCTTCTCTCGATTGACTTTATTCTTCCCGGATTGATCCTGTAATCACATATATGTAGATTACCTAATTGTAATCACTATTGACATGTTATATTGGCTTCTTGGACAAAAATGTAAAAAAAAATTACTTACCAAGAAATTAGGGCTTGTGAACAAATCCCAGCATATCAGCCAATCCTCAACGGAGATATCACCATACGGACGACTCAGTCTATTTTCCCTAGAGTGCTCACTCGCCTTTGCTTTATATGCTCGATATCGATCGGTTGCCAAACGATCTGGACTGCCTATGACGTTCTCATACTCCTCGATCGATCGATCACCTCGAGTATCGAAGTATGTCTGTCAATTAAAAATTAATTATGCATAATCAAGTGATGGATAAGTAAAAAATTTATTAATCAGTTATGTTGATAATTTCTTACTTCGACTGCAGTTCATACCCATCCCTGCAACTCCTCGGAGACGTTGGCCCAATTTCAATAGCAAGGGAGATAGTTCAATCGAACTGTATTCCCAACCAATCATTTGAACATTCCCGCTTTGTTCTCGATCGGCTATAGGGTCTCACATTTAAAATTGAAATCAATAGGAAGTGGTTTTTCCCGCCATGTAACCATTACTTCCCTAGATTTAAATTTTTAGAGATACCACGCCTCTTTGGTGGCCGCGCTACAGATTGAAAAAAACATTGAGGTTAAAAAGAATAATAAAAAATGATAAATCAGAAAACATGCTCTTGGCTCTGAATAAAAATTTTTACTCGACTCGCACAATCCAGGAAAATTCTGATGTGGCGGTTCGAGAGGATTTTCTGAACAGTCACCACCACTAGTACAAAAACATAAAAAAAAATTAACAAATTAGCGTCGTTTTTCAAAGAAAACGACGCCAGTAAAAAAAGCGGTGGCAAAGTGATAAATAAAAAGTATTTAAAGGCGTCGGTTGTTAGGAAACAACCGACGCCAATAGGGGCACACATTAAGGGCGTCGGTTCTTACCTAAGAACCGACGCCTATAAGACGCGTATAGGCGTCTGTTTTTAAGAAGAACCGACTCCTTTTATAAATAGGCGTCGGTTCTTATAAAGAACCGACGCCTATACTTAAAATATATTTTCGCGCCTCCGTCATTTCCACTCATTTTTTCCCCCGGTTTTCATCTCCATTCCAGCGCCTCCCACCATTTCACTCATTTTTTCCCTTGTTTTCATCTCCATTCCAGCCATCCCCTCATTTTAGCTCCCCGGTTTCATCTCCATTCAAAGCCCTAATTATATTTTTACACCTCTCATCACCCGCCTCGTCTAGAACTCAGCCGCACACTCACGTCAGCGCGTGCAGGATTCTACGCATTTCTAACTTTTTTTTTTTTTTGGAGGGTACTTATAATGGGGTTTAGTTTCTTGGATTGAGAAACTGTTGAGAATTGCAAAAAGAATAATAATAAATTTAAAACTCGGTATATTACCTTAATATTAGGGCTTGAAATTGTGTATTTCTCTGTTTATTCGGGATCCTTGAAATATGTTTTTAACGTTTATTCATTCATACTTGGGAAGTGGGTTCAACTTTCAAGCCATGTATTAGTTTTTTTTTCCAATTTTTATTTACCTGGTTCCTTCATTTTCTGCTTATTTGCTGTATTCTGTGGAAATGTATCATTAATGGGTCGCAACAATTCAATTTGTTTTCTAAAAGTACGGAGAGATCCATTATAGTAGATTTTCTACGTTCATCCAGAAAAAAAGAGCTTGCTATGAAACTTTTCACCTTCACCAACTAACTGAGCAGGCTCATGTGGCAGCTGTAGTCTCAAAAGTTCTTACTCTGATCATTGAAAAAGTCAGCTAAACTGATTAGCTTAGTTCTTTCAGTTATCACAATTATTGAGAAATTCTGGATTGTTGTTATAATACATAGTTTGTATATAATGTGAAGTGATTTTTATGGGAAGTATCCACGTGCAACGAGATTTCTGTTTTTTGGTGTGTTGTTAAGTGGGTGCATTCTTATAATTGCCATATGTAGATGAGTTTTCTTCGAAACTTGTATCCATGACACCAGCAGTTTGAATTTTTATGCGTTATGCTGATTCATTAAGAACATCGGTTGTGCACTGCGAGAATCTGAATTTATGTAGTGTCACCTACATGTTTATGCTAGTGTATCTGTCTACTTTCTGTGGACAAGTTGTCTTAAAAACTTGTACGCAAGAATCATCAATTGAATTTTTCAGCTTTATGCTGATTCATTTGTTTGAGTTGTTTGTCTGCAACAAAATAATCTGAATTTGATTAGCGTCGCCTACATGTTTATACACTTGAAAATATGTTGTGTGTATTGTTACACTGGTGCGTAAGAGTACAGTTATGCTGAATCATCTAACCTTTTCATCACTTATCTGTAGATTTGCACCACTGGCATTGCTAAACATTATCTATATCATGTATACCATTAAAGGAGGCTGGGCTGGACAAACGTTTGCCCTTGCCATGTCCAGTGGCTCTGGTGGCAGGAAGTCAAGGATTAGGCGTTCAAAAGAAGAGAGGAAGACAATGGTTGAATCTTTCGTAAAGAAGTAATCTTGCTATGCTTTCTCGTACTTTTTCTTCCTTCAAAGCTCGTTTCCAATAGTAAGCACAAGATTTAGGGCACCGTTAATTGTCATGTATACATTAAGATATTATTAGCTCTCTGCTCTAGTTGCGACAACATGACTTTAGACTACTGCGCAGAGCTTGACACAACGTGATTATAAGGAATGCAATTACTCTGCCAAATTCCTAGTTTGAGAAGTTCAAGTTCTGATAACGTATATATGGTTGCTATATGTCTTTAAAATTCCATGTCTCATGAAAGCACATTTTCTTGAATGCTAATCACGTGCAATTTACAACCATGGTTGTCAGACTTGATCTTGGGCGGTTACTTCTGTATCATATTAAATTTTAAACAGATAGATAGTTTTGGGGTGAGTGTTGATATGACAATCTTCAATCTTTTGAATATGTCTCATTTTCTTCTAAGAATTTCTGTTCCTCTTTCTAAAGATAGGTGGAGAACAGCATTCTTTTCCATTTCTCCTAGTCTTTCATTTTTTATTTTTGGGCGGGTTGTCAGGGTCGGGGTGGGTGGGTGGGCTACAGATGTTGGGAAACCTCTTCTCATTGCTACATTAACACTTAATCTGCAATTATTTGTTTGATCATTTTATTTTTTCCCTTTACTATTGAACTCCTATATTTTTGATTCTTGTGTGCAATTTCATATTTAATTTGGCATTTTATTGCTTTCAGGTATCAGAAATCAAATAATGGGAATTTTCCTTCTCTCAATCTTACACACAAAGAAGTTGGTGGCTCTTTCTACACAGTGCGAGAAATTGTTCGAGAGATTATTCAAGAAAATAGAGTGTTGGGTCCAGCAAAATTGTTTTCAGAAGAGGATAACTCTGGGTTTCCGGAACAACATCTAGTAGGATCTATTTCTTTTGATCCCCAAAATGGTTTGCCATTATCAGATAAAACTCATGCTGTGACACATACTGCATCTGATCAAGATGAAATAACTAGTGAAGAGCACATTTTTAATTTTAGCCAGCAGTTTCATGGACCTGAGCCAGTGGCATTGGATAATAAATGGATAGTTAATGAACTAAGCGATGCAGATGAAACAGACGGAGGATCTGATGAACCCAGTATGAGGCATTTAACGCCTATTCGTCAACAAGATAGCAGCACGGACAACGTACCGTATTTTACTGAGCCTTTCCCTCAATCGAACAGTCAAAAATTTGTGGGTGACCAAATTGTCAACGGCAGCGAGATGTTTGAAAAAGGTCAAGAATTTGATAAACCAACCATAACAAATACTATTCCCTTTCCTCAAGACACTACCTGTGAAACTTCTGTCCTGTCTAGTGGGATGTTTCCTTGGCCAGAGAGTCAGGGGCTTAGTGATGAACAAATTTTTGATAAGAGCAGTCAGATAAATGAACAAACAAAAGCTTTGACATACACAGAGGCAGTAGCAAAGGAGTTTCAGAAAGAAAGCAATCCCATGCTGGACAGGATTAATCTGTAAGTCTTGATACTCCACATGAAATATTAATATTTTTACCTTGTTTGCCCATTTGTTTTGTCCTCAACGTTTAGCAAATCTCTAATAATATCCCACCATGAATGCTTTTTTGACAGTGATACGTGGGAAGGGAGGTCAAAGAAATCATCAGACCCTAATCCACTTTTGACTTTACTCAAGGGATTTATCTCTGCTTTTGTGAAGTTTTGGACCGAATAAGGTTTTTTAGTTTTTCCTTCCTGCGTTTAGAATCTGATAGTAGTTGAGTCATTTGCTGCTAATGATCCCCTATGAAAGAAGAATTATTTGTTTGTGTGAGGATTCAAACGCCATATTTACTAGATGACAGAGTGCGACATGTTTGTTGATTTTAGGGTTTTTACTGATTTTCTATTATTAAGTTTTGTTCTGCATTCCTCGATTATATATATTTGTTGAAGATAAATTTTTGATGTGTACATGATTGTTATAGTTTATATAGGTATATAAGGGGAATATAAATAAATGAAAAAAAAAATAGTAAAAGGCGTCGGTTGTTATTAAAAACCGACGCCTTAAGTTTATTAAAGGCGTCGGTTGTTAAGTCACAACCGACGCCTTTAGTTGCGTCGGTTGTGACTTAACAACCGACGCCTTTAATAAACTTAAGGCGTCGGTTTACAACCGACACCTTAAGTATGCACTATTAGCGTCGCTACGAAAGGCGTCTCCTGTACAACCGACGCCTTTTCTGCTTTACAACCGACGCCTTTGACTGTTAATGTACTAGTGCACCATGAGAGCGAGCAACATCGACCATATGTTCTAACAACAAATAATATATGAAATACCAACCCTCCTTAAAGAAATAAGCACGGGATCTTGAATTCTATTGACAATTAAAACGATTACTTACTAAATAAATATAACAAACATGACGGTAACCTAAGGCAAAGGCCCTAAACAAAAGTAACCTAATTCATTAACATATATACAAAAATTGTACAAAGTAAATTATTCCGATCAAGAATTAGTTCAAATGACATACTTGAATTGTGAAGCCATGAGGGTTGTTAATCTTGTCCAAATGTTTCTGAATCCTAGTAAATCTCAAGCTAATAACTTATATACCTGGATTAGTACCACCATTAAAAAAAATTAGTGAATAACAAGCAATCACTTCATGCTGTATGGTTCAGTAACTTTAATTACTACTATTATTAGCTCACATCCTAGAACAACACTTATAATTGAATGATGATATATTGTCAAGCACTAATCTCACCACCTATTCTTGAAACAGATGCACCTCTGTTTTAAGTTCATCGTCAGACTTCCAATCCATAAATTACGAATCGAACTTCATTTACAATACATGCTGCTTATGACTGCGTATTTGGATAGAATCCAACAGCCAAAGAAAAACAACTCATGTGTTATACTAGGTTTGTTCAGCTGGTGCTTGGCGTAAACCTATGTGATGTGGAAAAATGATTTAGTAAAGTCTAAAAACATAAACAAAACATGTATCTATCGAAGGACTTTAAAATTAAAATCACTTATTAACTTAATGTAAAACCAACCATGAAATGATTTTCTGTGCACCTGTTCCAAGTTTGGACATGCATTCTACAAGAGCTCTTGCCTATGATCACTGTGACATACAAACATGATGAGCAAAATACAAAATAGAATAATTTGAAGATAATATTTCAAAAGAAATATTGATTGATCTTATGTACGACTCAATTTCTGGACAGTTATTTAGGATGTAAAACATTGCTTATTACGAACCTCACCATATAGTATCACCGTCGTTTGCTTTCACATCGGATGACACTCTGATTGAAAAAATGAAAGTTGTTTTCGAGGAACAATTACATCCTCATTTCTCTCCGGTCGGTCGAACCTTATCTCCACATCATTGAAATACCTTGAAAAAAATGTTAACGCCTCGTCAATAACATACCCTTCGGCTATAGAACCCTCAGGCCTCACAAGATTTCTGACATACTCCTTCAGTTTCTTAAGGTATCATTCAATTGGATACATCCATCTCGTATATACCGGACCACCAAGTATTGCCTTCTCGGGAAAATGAATTACTAGGTGAATCATGATGTCAAAGAAGGCTGGTGGGAAGATTTGTTCCAACATGCACATGACTAGTATCAGATGCTCTCGAGCAGTCATCATGTCACTGACTTTTAGTTTCTTGGCAGACAGCTGGCTGAAGAAAGGACATAGCTCAATGATTGTCTTTGAGATTGTACTGTCCAAGTATGCACGATACCCGACGGAAATAACATTTGCATTATAATGTGACAATCATGTGACTTCAATCCATGAATGCGACCCTCATTCGGTGCAACACATTTCCTCAAATTTTATTCGAACCCGTCTGGAAATTTTACTGATACAATGAAGTTGCAAAACTTACGACGATCTGTAGGGTTCAACGTATAATGTGCAGTGGGTTTCATGAACTTATTCCCACTCTGATACAAATGCAACTCACTTCTTATCCCCAACTCCAGAAGATCTAGTCTGGCATTAATAGTATCCTTCGATTTGTGGTGATCATCCAGAATTGTGCCTAGCAAGCTATCACATACATTCTTCTCTAAGTGCATGAAATCAATGTTATGTTTGAGCTCAATGGTAGACCAATATGGAAGCTAATAGAAAATGCTCCTCTTCCGCCAATTTAATTTACCAGCACTTCTGGTCCGTCTAGCACCCCCATAGCTAGGGTGTTTCCCTGGAATACTTAGCCTCACACGGCTCAATTGTTCTAAAATATTTGCATTCGTTGACCTAAGGGGAGGGGGCCTCTGCTCATGTTTCCCATCAAAGTGTGTGCTAGTCCTTAGACGGTATATGGTTGCTAGAAAATGTTTATGACCCACATAAGTTGTCTTTCCAGTCACACACATTGAAGGTGTATCCTCATCGCAAGTAGGACATGCTTTATACTCCTGACCACTCCAACCTAATAAACTACTTCTAGCTGGAAAATCGTTAATTGTCCACAACGAGGCAGGCATCTTGAAAAGTCCTCTATTTTTTGTTGCAATTTCCCTCGTCTCAATGCCAGTGGACCAAAACTCCTTCAACTCGTCCACTAGGGGTCGCAAGAATGGGTCCGTGTCCTTACCAGGCTCTTTAGGTCCTGAGATCAATAAATTCAACATTAGGTACTCCGGTCTCATGCATAACCAAGGTGGCAGGTTATAACACATCATAACTACTGGACATGTACTATATGCCTAACTTATGTTGTCAAATGAATCGAAACCTTCTGCGGTAAACCCCAGTCGAATATTGCTAATTTCACTTGCAAATTTTGGATGCTTCTCATCGAACTCTTGCCATGCATTCCCGTCTATAGGATGTTGCATCTCGTTATCATCCTTAGATTTACCTGTACTATGCCATCTCATGAGTCATGTTGTATCCTTTGTGGAAAAAAAGCGTTTAAGTCTAGGGCCAGGGGAAAATATCTTAATACTTTAAGTGGTACATTCTTTCCTCATCCTTGTCCAACGTTGTGCATCCAATAACTTTCCTTACACATGGGACAATTTTGCGTATCAATGTTCTCTTTCCAAAACAATACACAATCATGCTTACACAGATGAATAGATTGATAACCAATGCCCAACTTCGTCATCATCTTTTTGGCTTCATAGTGAGAGTCAACAACGTTCATTTTCGGGAAACCTAGCTTCAGCAATTGTAAAAGATCATCCAAAGATTTATTTTTCCATTTGTTCACCACCTTTAGATGTATTAGTTTCACTAAAAAAATTAATGAAGAGAATGAAGAAACTCCAGGATATAGTTCTGAATGCAAAGCCTCAAACAAATGGTCGTATTGAACATCATAACATGTATATTCATGCTGATTCTTGAATATGTCATCCATAACATCAGCCATTTCATCCATCGTCTGATCTCTCGAACTCGTCCGCTCAACCCATAGGTCCACATTTCCAGGTTGAGCCTCAACCTTACCATGGTGAATCCATGTGACATAACTCATCGCGAAACCATTATGAAGTATATGATATTCAAAAGTCTACAAATCATGAGTATGCCCATTTAAACATTTGTTACACAGGCATGTGACTCTCTTTTGATCGTTTACAAGTGGTCTTGCCATATCTTTAAAAGCTTTCAAACCAAATAAAAATTCTTGAGAGTTTCGATTTCTAATATTCATTTAGCTCTTATCAATTTCCATCTCTGATATCCTGTAAGAAATAATAAAAATGTATATTATGTGACAATTTCGAGTGATGTGTTGAATGTTCTAATTCAAACTTATCACTCCACGTCCAAATAAAAGGTAGGGGGCTCTAACCATTCATCATTGATCTATGAAATAATGAATATTGCTCATTTTTCTATTTATGTCTATATATTTTCAGTGTAAATTTTGACAACATTTCCCTTAAATTCTCCGAAGTGTGCAATCTTTTATTGCATATAGTCCAAACCTACTTTCAATTTGCAAACTGATGTGGGTGCAATTTTCAATTTACAAACTGATCTTCAAACGATTTTCTAAGTTTTATGCAACTGCAGTGTATACACTAAAATTTCTATAATAATCAATACATATTAAAAACTAAAAATATCTAAAAAAATAAACACACGTGTTTAAATGGCTTACCAAAGGTCTAAATAGTGTTTGGTTCCAATTTTCTAACTTGAAGTTCAATTATGTTGGTACAAATTGATGATATAGATGAAAGACACAAAGAAGACAAACAATTTGAGGGGGAAAAAAAGTCTGAAAATAGAGTAAAACGTATTAAAAAGAACGCTGGGATTGTAGGGGCAACATTTGTCATCCCTACAAGTTTTTAAAAAGGTACCAAATTTGCCGCTAAAAATTTAGTGCCTATAGGGGCGACATTTGTCACCCGCTACAGACATATAAAAAATAAAAAAAAGCTGGTAAATTTTTCGCTAAAAAAATGGCTTTGTATATGTCACCCCAATAGCTTCGTAAGCTATATGTGTCACCCCTATAGCACATACTTTGTCGTCCCTATAAACTTAAGAAATATGCGAAAAGTTCCCGCTAAAATTTTGGTCTATAGGTACGAAATGTATAGAAATAGGGGCAACAAATGTCGCCCCAATAAACCTGAAAACCTATAGGGGCAAAAAATGGATGTCGCCCCTGTTGGTGTCGCATCTATAGAGACAACACTCCTGTTGCCCCTAAAAAGTCGCCCCTATTGCTCCATTTTCTTGTAGTGTTTTGACTAAATGAAAGTGAATCCTTGCATAAATAAAAATATATTCAGACAAATTTCATAGATAAATTACTATCCTAGTTTACCCTTTTCTTGAGTTGGAAGAGTGACAAAAGTTGAAATATTCATATCACTCAACTACTTGTTAGCAATGTCACACAATTCGACAACATAAATTATGAGGATTAAAGGACTTATAAGGAGAGCAAGAAATCTTGGAACGGTAAGATCTTGAATCCTCATAATAAATTAAATATCAATGAAGACAATTTGAGTAATCAAGAAGACATGAGATCAACAAATTCAAACCAAAAGGTAGTCCAACAAATGAGAGGATCTTACATGAACTAACAACACAATCTTGAAAAATAATATATTAAACCAAATTCTACTTCTAGTGCATCGATATAATCAGCCAAGTAATACAGTCTTATAGAATGTTAGTTTTCTTTGAATAAACACAAGCCACAAAAATAGTAGAGTTATTAATTTTCTTTCATTATAAATAGGAATCAATGTGTGCTAGATGCTTATGGCCCATGATCATCATTCAATAAATTAGAAATAACTGTAAAACTATGTGATAATTATTGATGATTATTAAGCTCTGTTTGTTAAAAATTTTGTATTTAAAAACATGTTTTTTTATGTTTTCAAGGTAAGATGCGTGGTTGAAAAGAGGATAGCGAAAATATGTATGATTAAGAAATTGTTTGGAAATTTTTTTTCTTTAAAAACATTTTTTTTGTCAAACAGAGGCTTAATCTTATCAGAAGATAAATATAAGTCATATATTTTAGATCAACTAATGTATTCTGATTATAACTCTAATTTCGAATCCTATAAAAATGGAGTTTTTGTTTTTAATAAAATATACAAGAACTTGAGTTTGACTCTATTTCTTCTATTATATTTCTCGAAATCCTTTAGTTTTATAAAACGTTATCGGCATGATAGAACTCACAAAAATAGAGAGAATTTCAAGATTAATAGTGCATAAATTTTCAGGATTTGGACGACATGTACATTAATTGTGATTAAAATGTTGATATATCAGCTTCTGTCGTCCGATCATTATGAAATTTGGATAGAAGGTTCACAGCTCATTAATCTTCAAATACAACGATTATGATTATAATTCAATAGTCCATTCATGATAAATTTGTACGTGAACAGTAGACATATCCTTGTAAAATAATAAAAGTCATTGATCGGAGGTACTAAGGTCAAATATATATTTTGAAACGCCACGTACAGAACCTATCAATTCCTATCCATAAGTTTATAATCCATTCATCCCACAAGATAATCCCTACTCATTTTCATACAAATTAAAAATGTCAATTAATGTTGTTGGAAATATAAATTTTACAATCACTTTTCCTAATATATCCCTAATAAATGTATGTAATTTCCCAAAAAATTGAAAGAGTATAAATATATTTAGACTAATAAAAAAAAAGCATTAAATAAGGGTAAAATAGGACATAAAATATTAACTTCACTCTTAAAAAAAAAATTGGACTATCTTTGTGGGAATGAGGGAGTATGCATCCACTGTAACATCCCTAAAATATCTATAATTTTTAGAACTTAAAATAAAATTTTTTAAAATTAATTTGGAGTTTAAATAAATATTTAGACTAAAATGTAAGTCTAATATTTCATAGGAATAAAAGAGAAAATAAAATAATTTATTTAATTATATTTTCGTTCATATTTAACGATTTAACAAATATATATATAGTAACGTATTATAAATTAGAAAGAAAATAAATAAATAAATATAAATAAAGAAGTGTGAATTAGCTAGTGTATTATCAAGAACCAGAGCATCATATATATATATATATGAGAGAATTAGGGATATATGAGAATTAAGATAATAATATCTAAGACGTCAATGATACAAATGCCATTCAATAAGAATATATCAGCATTTTTTTTCTAAAAACTCAAACCAATCAAATCACTCTCAAAATAGACGAACTTAAAGGAAAATGAATTTCGGAAAATAAAAATATACTGAGATAAATTGTAAAGATAAATTACTAGAAGTGGAAGAGTGACGATAGTGGAAAGATTCATATCACTCAACTACTCACATATTATTTATTCAATCTAATCCTCCACTGTCTTCCAGCCTTAATAATATGCTTAATCACGCTCTTTCGACTCTCGCTTTTTGCAATTAAATAGAGGATATATTACGCAAATCTTGCTAAGCATCATTTGTGTATGCCTTCACAATAATTTTTCCCTACTCCTAGAAATTTATCCTTCCTCTTTTCTCAATAAAATTCCAAGCATCTTTAGTTAATATATATATATATATATATATATATATATATATATATATATATATATAACTACTTAAAATAATAATAATAATAATAATAATAATATATATAAACGAAAAAGTAAAGTTGTAGAGAGAGAGAGATATGCTTTTCGCAGTTAAATATAATATACTATATGGAAAAATTATGCATGATATAAATATGTGGTACCAGAAATAGAAACCTTCACTCAAGACAAGGGTGCAGCTTGCAGCCTTATTCGTTTAGTCAAAAAGGCTGCAGTGTTAGAGGGTACAATAATTTACACTTCAACAGGTAGTAGAATAGATTCAAATTTATCTATCAGTAACTACCTATCTTCCGAGTAAAACTCGTCTTCAATGCTCAGTCGCACAAGTCAGTAAATTTGTTAACATAATAACATTTGCAGAAAACAACTTAAAAATGCCATGCAGCAAAATAACTGCAAGTATACACCCGATGAACGCTAAGAAATATATGAAAACATTAAGGCCAAAAACTAAAGATTATTAGATGGCATAAAGTTGCACCTTTTCCATTTGGTTACGTTAAACAAGAAAAACAAAACTCTTTTATGCCACCTTTTTCATTTGGTACATTAAACAAGAGAAAAAAAAATTGACCTCTTCCATTTGTTTGAACTTCATACGAGTAAAGGAAAAAAAAAAAAATCAAAAAGTAAACACAACAAAATGCAAGATGTGTTAGAAAAATAACTTGTTGGAGACAAAATCATCATTTGTCGAATAAAGAATCATGAATCAATCATATTGAAACATCCACTTGAAATCTTGGAAATGATGGAAGAATATCAAGTAATTGAATCAAATAAGAGGCTTGAACGCATGATTAAGCCGTTGTTTGATATTCATTAAACTAGTAATCGCACCCGTGCGATGCACAGAAAATATAATTGACAATTGTTTATTGAATAAGTTTTAAAAATACAATGCCTGGCATAGGTTGTGCATTTTCCATATATAATGAAAAATTTCCAGAAAAGTAAAACATAAAATTGCGACTTGCATAATTCTTTTAACGACTAACTGTTTATTCTCAAGTTTTCTTAGTCTATTTAAGCGAAGTTAAGCGAAGTAAGACATGGCGTATTCTATACTTCACAATTTTGATTTAATAACTGAAGTTAAGCTTACGGTTATTTGATTTTCAAAAGTTGATATGTTTACAATTTTCAAATCGTAAAATGAAATAAAAAGGCTAATAGACATTTACGAAATTAATTTATCGACTCCCCGAATAGCACTATAAGAATTTATACAAACTATCTTAATGCAATAATAGATATTTAAATATATTAAACAAATATTTCATTTCATTATATTACATTACATATAAAAAGGAAAATACATTACAAACAAAATTTACTAAACATTTTTTAAAAAAATCCTCAAAATTAAATAAAATGTTGTAATTGGTTAAACTTACACGTGACAAACTTACATGCAGTCCTATATATAAATAAATGTAACAAGTAAATAATATGAAACACAAATTTTGATTAAATTTTATTGAATGAATATAACAAAAATAATTAACTTATGTTGATGAGAATCGAGAAAGTCAAACCTCGATGCGCGTGCCAGTAGGACCCATGACGAGATCCGAAGTTAAAGAGGTTCAAGATTCGAGGCTAAACAACGTGAATAAATCAAGAAAAAAAGCCAAGAATCAAGTTGGAGCCAAAATTGGAGTTTCAACCACTTTCGGTCGACCGAACTTCTGCAGAGGAATTTTGTTCCAGCCTCAGTCACTTTCGGATGAGTGGCGGTCGACCGAAAGTCCACTTTCGGTTTGACCCTGTGATCGACCGAACTATTTTCGGTCGACCAGTCGGTCGACCGAAACACTCCGGTTTTCAAAAAACGGGGTTTTTCTTGTAAATACTGAAATTGCACATTTTACCCATTTTGTACCTTTTATACACATTTCTTGTTCATTTGTAAAAAAACTTTGGATGTTAAGAAAATTGCTCTTGAGAGCTAGGTCTTGAAGACCCCCTTCTTGAGGTAAGGTTAAACCTCTTCGATCTTGTTATCTTCTTGGAATTTAATCAACTTTACTTGAGTATTGTTATTCTTGTGTTGTTGTTTATTTTCCGTCACCTTGAAATTTGTTTAAGTGACCCCCATTGGGTTAGGGTTTGTTAATCCTTGAATTTTGGGTTAGAATTAAACTTGGGTTAAGGTGTTTATCCATTTATTTACCACTTTAGCTTTCTTGGGTTGGTATTAAAATTGTTGTGGGAATTTTCGGTCAACGCACCGAAGGGGTTCTCATCATTTGGTATCAGAGCTTGGCTCTAATTTGGTAAACCTATCTTTACTTTCTTGTTGTTGTTCTTGGCATTGTAATAAATAAATAAAAAAAAATCCGAAAATTGGGAAAAAAATTGGGGAAAATTGATATGCTCATGTGTATTGTTGATTCTATGTATTGGGTATATTGATTGTGAGTTTGTTGGGAGAATTCCATATTCATTCACTACAAAACCTATACTTTCCAAATTGTGTATTCAAAGTGTTTGATAAATTGTCCCAAAGAAAAATACTCCTTTAGTGCTTTGTTGTTCAATGCCCATACATTGCTAATTACTTGGGGCTATCCAATTCTCATCATTGAGATTGTGTTATCAACAGTTTATTCAATATATCACTTGCTTAATCCATTGGATAATTGTTGATCATTCACTTCTTGCCACAATTGTATTGTTGGGGGTTCACATTATCCACATTCAATGTCATTCAAAGATTGAGTACAAGTTGTTTGATAAATTGCCTCATTGAAAATTTACACTCTTGTGCTTATTGTTTTACATCTATGCCTTGTCTATTAATTGTGGTTTGTCAATCCCATTGCTAAATTGTGTTCCTAGCATCCTATCCCACATAAATATTGTTCCTTTTGAGTTTAGCAAGCACATAAATTCTACTTGCTATTTGTATCTACTTGTTATAAATTCATTCTTCCTTTGTTTGTAATTCCTTTAACTCCACAAGAATTATACTTTGTGGTTTAGTTGATTACCTTCCTTGGAGAACTTGAGAAAGGAGATTTTGAGTGGAAAAATGCAAGAGTGGTGAGTTCAATAGAGGGTAAAAGCCAAATTTGAGTGAAACACGAGAGAAATATTTTCTTGTGAGAACACTTTCACACTTGCACACCATGTCCATTTTCAATTCTCAAACTCAAGATTTGAAGTACTTGTTGGAAAATCTTTCAACCACCATGGCTAGACAAATGGAGAAAAGTGGGGGTGAGTTGGAAAACTTAGGGACAAGAGGGGAGAGTACATCAAATAGGGGAGATGAAGAAATGATGTGTAGTAGAAGAAGGGTGAGGGATAAATTTGGGAACATTGTGTATAGGGATGGAAGTGGAAAACAAAATGGGACTTTGAATAGGAAAATTAGAAGGGATGCTTGGGATGATGAAAGGGATGGTGAACAAAATGGGAGTTTGAATAGGAAAAGAAGAGAGTGGTTAGAAGGTAGGAGAAATGGAGTTGATGAAAATATTGATAGTGTGAGAATGCAAAATTCATCACTCCATGGAATGGGTAGAAGTGGAAGAAGATTGGAGAATGGGTAGAAGACGAAGAGAATGGGTAGATAGGAGTGGAGATGGGATGGATGAGAAGGTTGATATTGAGCAAATGAAGACTTCATCATTCCATAGGAGGGACGGTAGTGGAAGTAGAGAAGCAGTGAAGGAGATGAATGCTAGACTACCAAAATTTTTGGCCCATGATAATGAGAGAGAGAAGCATGGAGGAAATACTTTCTACAGTAGATACCTTGTGGGGGATAGGGCATGTAGTCTCATTATAGATGGGGAGAGCGACATGAATTTGGTGAGTGCTAGTAGGGTGGAGAAATCGGGGTTACCGGTTATGAAGCATCCTAGTCCTTATATATTGCAAAGGTTGAATGACTATGGGGAGCTGAGGGTAAGTGAGCAAGTTCTTCTTACTTTTTACATTGGTACTTATAGTGATCAAATATTATGTGATGTGGTTCCCTTACACACTACTCACATAATTTTGGGGAGACCTTGGCAATGTGAGCGAAATGTGAATCTTGATAGGGGGAGGAACCGGTATAGCTTCCAAATGAATGGAAAAAGGGTTGTGATCCTATCTTTGAGTTTGGAGGAAGTTCATAAAGATCAAATGAAACTCAAGAAGGAGTGGGGGGAAGAAGAGGAGAAAAATAAAGACAAGGAAGGTGAAAATGAAGAAGAAAAGAAAAAGGAGAAAGAAATTGAAAATGAAGATTCAATTGAGAGAATTGAAGAAAATAAAAATGAGGGGTAATAGAGTTGGGGCCACGTCCCTAGAAAAAGGAGAGGCAATGAGAGTTGGAGCCACGACTCCAGAAAAATGAGAGGATAGAGAAGCACCGAGAGTTGAGGTTACTACCTCAGAAAAAGGTGAGGGAGTGATGAGTGCCACAAAGAAAATTGAGAGGAGAGATCACACAAAAATGTTCTTTACTCTTGAATTTTCTAACAATGTCCTCCCTAACTTGGTTACTTCTTTGTTGCAGGAGATCGTGAGACCGACTTATCAAAGCAACCAAGAACTCAAAAGTCATGCCGAGTGGAAGAACTTTATGGAGATATTTTCCTACCACAGCAAATACAATCAAGGTAAAGAAAATGTGGTAACCGATGCAATATCTAGGAGGTACACTCCTAACACTTCTTCGAGAGTAAGGTTATTATATTTGGAATACATCAAAGGATTGTATGACATTGATGTGTACTTGACAAATGAAATTTTGTCATGTGGAAATGTTGCATGTAATGAAGGTCCTTGGCATGATAAATTCCTCATTTGTAAATTCAAATTTCTATGTGTACCTAATTGTCTAAGTGCCAACTCATTTTATATTAAGCATGTTAAGGGCATCCATGTTACTAATCCGAATTTGTTAAACATTTGTGAATCGTGCTATGAGCAATATTTTGATGGATTTTATGGGCATGATAACTATTTGTTTTGGAAAGTTGGATTGTTTGTTTTTAAATGTGTCATATGCGAATTTCTAATGGGTGAGGCACATGTTGGTTGTTTGATTGGGCACTTTGAAACCAAGGGGGTCTTGGAGATATTTTGTGATCACTTTTATTGGCCTCATTGGAAAATTGGTGACAAACATGTTTGCACTTGTGGTAAAGGCCAAACGTTCAAAATGGCTAAATCTAAGTTTTTACCTCAAGTTTTATACACACATTTGCACGTTCCCAGTAAACATTGGATTAATCATTCTATGGATTTTGTGTTGGGTTTACTTAGACTAAAGAAAAGAAATGATGCTAATTTTGTGGATGTTGGTAGGAGTATTAAACTTTCACATTTTACTACATGTCATGAAACCCGCATTGCTATCAACATGATGAATCTTTTCTTTGGGGGAGTGGTGCATTTGCATAAAAATGATGCTCAATTTGTGGTTGTTAAATTTGCTTGCAATAAAAGTGTTTATCCTATTAGCAAATTTTCTCCACTTGATGTTGCTTATGGCCCTAGCCTACTAACTCTTTTGAGCTTGATGTACTTATTTATTGATGAAAATGTTAGTATAGGTGGGCATAACAAAGCAAATCTGGTTAAGCCCCTTCCCAGGAGGAACGTGCCTCCATCTGAGGGGATTGACATACAATGTATGTCCCATGCCAACCATGGTAGGAGGCGATTCATATTTGATCGGGTGGTTGGAAATGGTTCTTTTCAAGGAGAGAACGGGTTCCCAATCGAATAAAATCCAAAATGCTACCCTGCGATGTTGGCACCTCTCAAGTTCTTCGCAACGCCTACAAATTGATTTTACACGGTGAGTATGAAATTTCAGTTACATTTATTGTGTCTGAATTTTCTATTTTTATTGTAGGTGCCGATTCGTGGTCGAATCTCTTTCGAGATGGAGGAGATGATGAGAATCGCGAAGGTCCAACTTCATTGCATGAACCTGTGGTACACAATGTTGCAAGATCAAAGTTCGAGGAGTCTCACGACAGTACACTCAAGCAAGATTCGAGGTCGAATCCTTTTCAAGAGGGAGGGGATGATGAGAATCGAGAAAGTCAAACCTCGATGCGCGTGCCAGTAGGACCCATGACGAGATCCGAAGTTGAAGAGGTTCAAGATTCGAGGCTAAACAACGTGAATAAATCAAGAAAAGAAGCCAAGAATCAAGTTGGAGCCAAAATTGGAGTTTCAGCCACTTTCGGTCGACCGAACTTTCTTCCGGTCGACCGAACTTCTGCAGAGGAATTTTGTTCCAGCCTCAGTCACTTTCGGATGAGTGGCGGTCGAATGAAAGTCCACTTTCGGTCGACCCTGTGATCGAACGAACTATTTTCGGTCGACCAGTCGGTCGACCGAAACACTCCGGTTTTCAAAAAACGGGGTTTTTCTTGTAAATACCGAAATTGCACATTTTACCCATTTTGTACCTTTTATACACATTTCTTGTTCATTTGTAAAAAAACTTTGGATGTTAAGAAAATTGCTCTTGAGAGCTAGGTCTTGAAGACCCCCTTCTTGAGGTAAGGTTAAACCTCTTTGATCTTGTTATCTTCTTGGAATTTAATCAACTTTACTTGAGTATTGTTATTCTTGTGTTGTTGTTTATTTTCCGTCACCTTGGAATTTGTTTAAGTGACCCTCATTGGGCTAGGGTTTGTTAATCCTTGAATTTTGGGTTAGAATTAAACTTGGGTTAAGGTGTTTATCCATTTATTTACCACTTTAGCTTTCTTGGGTTGTATTAAAATTGTTGTGGGAATTTTTGGTCAACGCACCGAAGGGGTTCGCATCATATGTACAAAAAAAATCACCAATACATCTCAATTTATAAATTGAAGTTTAACCCACAAGACATAATTAAGACTTTATCACTTATTCGTATAGAATTGATTCTACAAAAAAAAAAAAAATAAATAAAATAATTAATGTTCATTCTCAACCAGATATTCTTTAAAACTCATTTTTTCACAATTGCACATACTATTTTTGTGCATATTAAATAAACGTGTTGACCACATTCTATTTTTAAATAGAATGATTTTGCTAATATTTTATATTTTAAAAATTGAACCGATGAATTTATTGGAACCTAAAGTTGTAGAAAGTTAAATGATATAATTGAATTTATTTAGAAAGATCGGATATCTATTATTTCTTTCAATTTGATATAAAAAAATTTGAAATTAATCATTTAGGTCAAATGAATTTATGTATGAAATGATAGATATCATTTTAGGACTTAAATAAATGAGATAAATTAAAAAGATTGGATGTTGAAAAAAGTAAAAAGTATAAGTAAAACTTTTTCTTTTAATATTTAAGACAATTTTATAAATGGTATGTTTAGATTTTGTTCTTATTTATTAGCTTGTATTAAACTTCTCGTTGAGATCTTAAATTTAACACCCACATTGCATATTTTTCAACTTTAAAATAATGAAATAATTATCAAAACAATAAAATAATCTATAATTTGACTTTTTATAGATATTTTTTTCACAAATCCATAAATCATTTATTACAAGCATTAATTGAATTCTCATAATTCATGTATTAAAATAAATTGATAAAATTAAGAAATTTCCTACAATGACAGGTAAAAATGGGCGGAAAACTATGTGCGTAAAATGGTAACGGTTATCCTATTATTATATATGTATAGATTTTTCTTTTTTTCTATAGTACTCAATCTTAACCATCCAATAAAAGTCAAGTCCACATTTTTCAACCAAATTTCAACCATCCATTTTCCTAGGAATCAGTATTCATTTATAAATAAATAAAAAACATTTTTTAAACAATATCAAACACGCTCTAAACGTTATTCTAAACTACATTTACCCCTCTCAATCAAGATGCTAAAGAGTTTGATAGCAAATGACTTTAGTGAATTAGACAAGCCTACAAACCAACTATAATCAATCAAGCATAAAAAATACTTGGAAGAGGAACAAGAACAAATGAAAAAATTGGGTTTGAATCACTTTGATTTTGGATAAACACTAGTTATGAATATGATTTGAAATTGTAAATCTCATTTTTGATCCATGAATTTTATCTTAATTTATAAAATTTCAACATACAATTTTGTAGGTAACACAACTTTTCACAAAAGAGTGAAAATGATTGATGAAAAGATACTTGTAAAATCTTAAAAAATCATGCCATCAGTCAGAATTTTGTATCAAACGATCGCATGGTACAATAGCCATGCGATTTATTAAGCAAAATCAAAACTACTTATATCATGCAGTCGACAAACATTGAACCATGCGATCGCATTGTTCACTTTCTAGCCGGACCAATCTTTTTGGTCCAATCCGATCCGATTCTTCCAGTCCATATAGTCAAATTTTTACTCCTTTGATCCTTTCCTTTGATCCTTTTTTTTTTTTTTTTTTTTTTTGCACTTTTTTCTATTTCTTTCAACTTTAATTCATTTACTCATTCAATATTTATTTGAACAACACATTGGAATTAAAATTCCAACGATCTTCCACTTGTTCAAATATTCTCAAACAACTCAATTTAGAACATGTTTGGTAATGGAAGAAAAATGATTCTGAGTGAATTTGTGGTTGAAATATGATCGAAAAGTGTAAAAGGTGGTGGATCTTATAAAAATGTGTGGTTGAAATGACTTTGGGAAAAATTTGGAAAATTCTCATATTACCAAACAGGGCCTTAAAATGATATTATGAATAAAATAAGGCTTCTTTCGATTTAAACCTTACCTTAGTTTAAACATTGCAAAGTATTATCTAAATTCTGAGTATCCCAAGCTTTGGACTCGTTATTCCATGTGATATTATCGGTGACATCACACAGATAACAGTTAAGTTCTTTTGTTTCTCACATGTTTTAGGTTTAGCGCATTAATGACCTTGCGCCCATCCGATTCATGAACTTTTTAGAAAGCAACTCCAAGTTTTTCTTGAAGCTGCACCACTTCTAAGTTCATATAGGTGGGGTTCTTCCAGTATCTTTGTTACATTTAGAAATACTTGTAATTCTGAACTTCATTTAGAGTTTTAAACTTGTCCCTCAAACTGTAACAACCAACACTTTTAATGTGGAATGAGGTATGTCTTGACAAAGTATTGAAACTATCCACTTGTCGAATTACTTGTTATCATTTAAACCCGTGAATTACTCATTTCGTAATGATAGGTAAGGTTGCCGTTATTGGTGGATCTTTATAAAGGAGTTTCACCCCCATCGTACTCGATTATGTTCTTATGATTTTACATTAGATATAAAGTCAAGTATTAACTCAACTTTTTCACAAGTTATTGAATCACCATTTGATTCAATTTTATATGTTTATGCCTAGAATTCTTTTGAATGTGTGTGTGTGTGTGTGATCACTCACTACAAGAAAAAGGAGCAAAAAAGACGAAAAATTAGAGACGACACGAAAAGTCGTTTCTATTGGTCGATCAATAGAGACGACAAAAAAGTCGTCTCTGTTGGTCGACCAATAGAGACGACTTTTTAAGTTGTCTCTATTAGTTGTCAACCAATAAAGACGACATTGTAATGTCGTCTCTATTGATCGACCAATAGAGACGACATTATGGAGTCATCTCTATTGATTGCCAATTAATAGAGACGACATTACAATGTCGTCTCTATTGGTTGACAACTAATAGAGATAATTTAAAAATTCGTCTCTATTGTTCGACCAATACAGACGAATTTTTTATCGTCTCTATTAATCGATCAATAGAGACGACATAGTCGTCTTTTTTGTTTTATAAATTTTTTTATTTTTATTTTTCAAAATTTCGCTATTTTTTTTTTTTGTTGACCTTTTTAATTATTTAAATTTATATAATTAATATTAAAGTTAATTTGTTAAGAAAATATTATTAAGTTAACTAATATATATTATTTAAAACAAAATTTAACACAAGAATTTAATTGCATTAGTGGTTGGGACATCACCACCCAACACTTAGGTCCCGAGTTCGAATCATTGTCATGCACAATTATCATATAAATTAAAGAAAATTCCCGGGTCAACGGTTCAGATCGAGATTCGGGTCGGGTTAGAAAGGGATTGAATCGGGTCAAAATAAAAAATTAATTAAATATTTTCACAAATATAGTCGTCGTCTCTATAGGTCGTTTCAATTGCCCCGGAGGAAACAGAGACGACAGAGTCGTCTCTAATTATCTTCAGCCACGGACCTACAGAGACGACTCATTGAGACGACTTTGTCATGTTGGGCCGAATTCTTGTAATGACTTTACAATTATTTGACAACACATGTCAAATATTTCGCAATATTTTATAGTATATTTTGTGCACTTTATAGATTTCAAAATGATATTACTCTAAACTTCATCTTGCATACTTTCACAAAATATTAATAAAATTTGATTATGCAATAGTAAGAAATAAGATGGTAACACAATTTTGAACAAGACTTTGATTTCATAAAATATTTAAAATGTATTTCTATGAACGGTAAACATATCTCTAACCCGTTCAAATTTTCAAATAATTAATTTGCATCTTCTCTATACATAATTAAAAGCAAATCTATTATTAATACTTCACATAAGTATTTTCGTTATCTACAAAAATAAGATTCACATATTTTGAAGAGATAAATATACTTTGATGTTGCATGAGATAAACACTTATCATTTGCCTAATATTCATGCCATATAATTATCTCATATAACAAATTCATTTAGTATGCATAAATTAGCATTTATATTATGAATAAATGTAACATATATTTATCCACAGAGTCCAAGCAGGTGAAATTTACATGATTCAACACTTATATCTTGCTTTTTAAACAATATTAAAAGTAACATACTCATCTTAATGAGACTTTAAGATATTGAATGATTGATAAAGTCACTAAGGTTAAAATCTCATTTATTCATGAAACTTCACTTTCATTTGTTTGGTAAGACATAAATTCAAAATTTGAAAATCACATACTTCGTAATTTTTCTCCAACTAAGTAGTATTTTAGTTTATATGCAATAATCAAGATAGCTAGATTTTCACTTAATCAATGCACACATTTCTACCAATATTATTATCAAATTTAGTATTTAATAATTAAATTTAATTTCAATGGCATGCACACAACTTGTACATAATATATTTATGGGGTTATATGTCAAAAGAAAGTATAACAATATAGTATTCTTTATTGCAAATTTATCGTATATATTCCATGCAGAAAATATACTATATAAATTTATAATGCATGACAATTACTTACCTTTGTCAATGCACTACATGATTTCCTTTTTCATTACTTGTATACATCCTCTCAGATCTTTTAAAGTTTTTTTTAGGACTTAATCATATTACCCCCACATTTGAAGTACAAGAAAATTAAGTATTCTTTACATTAAAGAATGATTTTACAATACATTTGTTAAATGTATATTATTGATCACACTTAATCACTTCTTAATTGACAACTATATTATCAAATACATAAAGTGACTCTATCTCTTTATTAAGTTATTATACTTCTCTCTATGAGAAGTATAATTAAGTCTGTTTTAATGATCCAGCATAATCACTTATTTGCATTTTAACATTATTTAAACTTGTTGAAGTTTCTACAAGGAAATTTGGTTTTGATATATCACAATCACTGTATAATTTCACGAGTTTAGAAATTATAATTTGAATCTTTTGCCAAAAGGTCACCCTACATTTTAGGCTAAATTAATCGTAGATTATCTATAATTCTTTCAACTCAATTCAAAGAAACATTTTAAAATAAAATATCAATTGTTTTATTGATGTTACAAAATATTATTGTCTCCACTATAGCACAATATAATTTTCTTTTGTTATGAACCTTATCCTCACATATTTGGAATAAGCACAATTTGTTAATTCTTTCACATTATTTGAAATAAATGAATTTGTTGTTCTTTCACTCATTGAAAGACTTTGTTCTTTGAGGTGAACAAATTTATTTTACAAAACAAATCTCAATTGTAATCAATGACCGAAGTTCATCAATTCCTTTTTTTCTCAATAAATTAAATTGCAAGCATCTTAGTTAATATATATAATTAATTCCCCCAAAAAAGAAAAAAAAAGGATTGAAGGAAAAAGTAAGGTTATAAGAAAATAAAAAATATATAAATAAGTAAAAAAAAAAAAAAAAATGGTAGAGTTGCAAGCAGATAGCACCAAACTTTAAACAAGTGACTCGTTGAAATAAATACGTGGAAGGAAAAACTTTATGCTTATCTATATGGAAAAATTATTGCAAGATATAAATATGTGGTACCAAAAAATTGGAAACTTCACTCAAGACAATTTTGATAAGCACGTGATTTTTGTGCTTAGATTTTGACAGAAGAACAAAAATATAGAAAATAAGAAATAGTTTTATCGAGTGGGCACTGTGAACAGTGAACACATTTGGTTATAAAAAGATACAAGCAGGGGAGTCTTCCAATCACATTTCACTAATAAGCTGCCTTTAATCTCTCTCAATTATGGAGTTCTCCATCAGGTCATTTGCTGTGGTGTCCCTCTTGCTGCTGGTTTCCCTTTCCACTGGTTCGAAATTTACCGAATAATAACTCTAATTTCATAGCAAAGCATTCGTATTTGTTAATTACTCATTAACTGTGCTTCTGTATCCTTATCTTTTACTCTTCTGTTATATTAAGCAGATATGAGTGGTCCTCTTGTGGTGGACGCTGAAGTATGTAACAGGGATCTTTGTCGAAAATATTGCGCGCTTCAGGGTAAGCCAGGATGCTGCCCGAATATAAATCGCCCATGTCGTTGCACATTAGCTTGCCCATTTATGAATGATCCTCTCGAGGACTATACTGGACGTGGAAAGTGTGACTGGAATCTGTGCGGAAAATATTGCGCGCTTCAGGGTAAGCCAGGATGCTGCCCAGGAATAAATCGCCCATGTCGTTGCACAGCAGCTTGCCCACGTATGTGAACATAAACATTATGAAATACATGTTGCCTTGCAGATTGAATGATCTTGCAAGAAAAAATGCTCCCTTATATGTTTGCATTGAAATTTCCCTTGATGAATTGCAGGCTTTGAAACAAAAGAAATTACTGAGGAGATAATGGTTGATGCAACAGATGAAGAACTTATCATCAAGGAGACAGTAACTGCTTGAGACTTCGAGGCAGATAAACCTGTAGATCTCTGCTGGGAGACTACAATAAAATGGCTTAATGGCTTTAATTAAATAAACTGTAGATCTCTGTTTGGAGACTACATTGTGGAAGTGTGGCCAACTTTAAATAAAAGTATTATTATGTTTTATATTTTACTGTGGATTTGATATATTCACTAACACAGTTTTGTCCCGGTACCCGTGAAGGGAAACCCGGCACACACACAGGGGTGGCCCCACACATACATGTGGGGAAAATGATAAAATCATTGCGGGGGGACTATCACAATCCTACATGTGGAGCCTATGGAAGCAAAATTCTGCAGTAACGTCATTACAATCAAATTGAGCTTTAAACAATATTTTTAATTAAAAAAAAATGATTACCGACTTATTAAACTTGTATCTCATTCCATTAAACTTTTAAAAATAAATAAATAAATTGTTTGGTCGCCAAAATTTTCAAATCGTTATTTCATGCCTACGTAACCACGTATAAAACAATTAAACGTTCAATATCGAAATATTCAACATCAAGATATGTATGATGTATTGATTGCTAATGTTTTTAGCAGAAACCCAAATTTGTGGGCCTTTTTTTTTTTTTTTTTTTTTTGACAATTTAATGAGAAATACTGTTTGGCCGTTGAATATGTTTATTTCAACAACGAACAACGTCATATTGTGTGCAAATCTTTTATGGGGTTTTTAGTTAAATATGTTTGATAAATAATAACTTTAGTAAAATAGATCTTTCTGTTGAAATGTTCATATTATCCTTAATGAAAAGTTTTGTTTATTTTACAAGATATATCTCCAAACTTAGTTAGGTTGGTTCAGTTCAGGGCTTCTGATTATATCCATACTTTTTAATATTTTAAATTCTTCTAAAAATGTTCTATATTGTAATATTTTTTTAAAAGATTTAGGATGATCTTTTTTAGTTATATATCCTATCGTTATTCCTTCTTAAATTTCTTCTTCTATGTCTTCGAATCTTCTATAATTTTATGAACTGTATTTATATTTTTTGTTGTTTCAATAGAATTAAATTCTATTCTATTTAGGATAGGGTAGTCAATGTCTTCGTATATCTCTTTTAGTTTAAATTGTCCAACGGAATGTATATTCTTAGATTTCTCAACAATAGTTGATAAAAATGAAATTTCTTTATTTTCTAAATATAGTTTATGATCACAGTTATTGGAAGTTGATGCTTCTGAAGTATTCATGAATTAGCAGGTTGATTAATTATTATACAAAAATTTTTGGTATAAGTCCATTCTTTGATCCAGTAAAATACAATAATCTATAATATATTGTTCGTATTTTTCTAAAAGCTTATTATATTCTTCAGAAAATATATTTTCATTTTTCATTTGATGTTTAATATCTTCTATTTTGTTTTTCAATTTTTCTAAAAGGTTGTCTAGTCCTTCAATTGTATATCCTGGCATTAGGCTTAGATTGTATTTGTTATAATTTTATTTTCTAATTCTATTTTAAGTTGTAATATATCAGAATAATCTATAATATGTTGATCATGATTTTCTGAAAGTATATAATATTGTTCGGATGATTCATCCATATCTATTAATTGAGATAATATTATCTATTTTTTCCATTTTTCTATCAACAAATTGTCTAATCCTTTAATAGTATATCCAGACATTATAAACACAGAAGTAAATAATTTATAAAGTTTCAAGTAATTTTTCATGTTCTATCAGTGTTTGGAAATTGATAATATCTATATCAGCCATGATATCTATGCTTGGTTCAAATGGTATATTATATTTTGAAATATTTTTCTTTCTTTTTTCTAATTTATCAATTATATCTTGGATATCTTGTATTACTATAGATCTTATAGTACCTTTAACAAAGTTTTCTATCATGTTTTCTTTAAAACTTTTTAATATCTTTTGTGATGCATAAAGTTGCTCTGGTATCCTATTTTATCAATTTCATTTCCATTTTCAATTCCTTTTTTATTTTTAATATTCTTTTTAACTTTATATGGACATCTCTTATATCTGAGTTTTCTTATGATGTAATTTTCTTCATTCATGATATCAAAATTTTCAAAAACTAGTAAAGAAAGTTTCATCTATTTCATCACTGTCATAATCTATTATAAGATCATAATCATTATCGCTACTAAACACATATCCTAAATATAATTCATTATCTATTTCAGTATTATCACTATCAAGCCAAAAGTAAATGATTGTTTTTGTAAAGTATATTCCTAATAATTCTTTTAATTTAGGAAAAATAGCTAACAAACATGACATATAAACGTGATATAACTTTTTATTTCATTATTGGATCTAGTAAATTGTTTATGCATGAATAAATGTTCAATTGTGCTATGATATCCATCCTTATAAGGTCTATTTTGATAATTAAATTTGACAATTCTGAATTCTGTCATGTTAACTTATTTTAACAATTCTTCCTCCTCCTAATTCCATAAAAACGGATATATTAAGAATACTAACATCTTTTCCTGTTCTTTGTGTCTTTGAATTTTCCTTCTGATATCAGTGACCTTCGGGCTCACAGGTTTCTGCTATCATTCTCTTCAACGGCCTCCTGACTTTATGGGTAATTAGCATCACCTGAATTCATGCCTTCACTATATATTATCTTGCTGGAAAATAATTTGGACAAAGTGTAGTGAGTTTTCTTAATAATATATCTTCCTTAGGAAATAGGATTCAGAAGATAAAAACTTAGAAACTCATATCTTTTTACAATACGATTGCAATTTTATTGATTTAAAGAGGATTGGTACAGGACTTTGGTACGAGAATTTTTCAAAGACAAGATTTTCTTAGCTTTCTCACAAGTTGAGTGCTCAAATGATCTCTTTTAATCGTTGGTCCACCACTGTTTCCATAAGATGTACATGTTTGTATTTTTTATATAACATGTTTGGTATCACCCTGTTTGGTAATTAACGATTCAAACTGAGATTCAATCTTAGTTATGTTATCGCTCAATTCTTTGGTATAATTGTAATGAAATTTTGAGATTTTCATCAATTGCTTGAAACTTTCCTGGAGAGTTTCTGCTAATTGCTCAATTCCAAGTTTTATATCTTCAGCTTCCTCTGTGAGGAAGTTCATTCGCTGTTTGGAGTCTATCAAGGATTTTTTGATATTATTTATCTGCAAAATTCAATATTCCTGTTTAAAAAAACTGCAAGATAATTATTGACACATTTAATATGAACTATATCAAAATTATAAAATGTCAAATAGACTTGCCATCTATGGAGCCTCCTATATTGAGGTTCTGGTGGTAACTTATTTTTTAATAAGTCTGCAACTTAAGAATTATCAGTTTCAACAGTGAATTTTTTTGATAATAAAAATAATGAAAACTTTTTTATTCCTCTGATGATTGCTAACAATTCTTTCTCATGGATAGCATAATATATTTCTGCTTGGTTAAACGTTCCACTGGAGTATCTACAAATTTCATTAAGATCTGTTTTTAATATTGCTATCCAATATTTATCCGAGACATCAGTATTAAATATTAGATTATCTTTTTCATCTAGTAATCTTAGTTTTAGCAAATTTTTACATTCTTCCTTGAGTATTTTGACAATTTTTATGTGCTCACTACTCCATCCCTTGGTATTTGTGTTTTTGAGTAAGATCTGAATTTTATGTCTCTTTTTTGAAAGATTTTCAATAAATCCTTCTGCATAATTTAAACATCCCAAGAATTTTTGTATTTGTTCTTTTGATTCTAATTTATCTGGAAAACTTTCTATCTTTTTAGATATATGGGTTTGTAGTTTTATTCCTTTCTTATCTATTGATAATCCAAGAAAATCAATTTCTTATTTTTTTATTATAACTTTATTTTTTGAAAGAACAATTCTTTCTTTTTTGCATTCATTTATAAATTTTATAAAATGATTTTTATGTTCTTCTCTATTATTGGAACATATCAATATATCATCAACATAGACAAATAAGAATTCATTAAGTTTTCTAAATATGGTATCCATTTTTCGTTGATTTATTTGTGGTGCATTTTTTAAACCAAATGGCATAACCATCCATTCATACTTACCTTAGGGTGTACTAAATGCGGTATATTGAATACTATCTTCTTTCATTTTTACTTGCCAAAACCCTTATTTACATTCAAATTTAGAATAGTATTGTTTTCCCTTTACAAGATTTATTAGTACTTCTTTATTAGGTAAAAAGTATCCATCAAATTTAGTTTATTTGTTTAATTCTTTATAATTTATCAACATTCGAGTATTTCCTCATTTTTGTTCAGAATGTTTCATTACCATGAAAGCTGGACTACAATGGGGTCCATTACTAGGTTTGATTAATTTTTAGTTAAGTAATTCTTTCATTTGAGTTTTAGATTCTTGTGTATCTTGTATGGTATACATCATTAGCATAAATCTTATAATAACATTTTCTGTTAGCTCTATTTTAGCTCTGGGATGATATGGTTTCCAAAATGATAATGGATTTTCTCCATATACTTTTTCTAATTGATCAATGATTTTTTCCATGCTTATTATTATATTTGTTTTCAAAACTTTTTTATACATTATTCTTTTATTTTTTATTTCATTTTGTGTAATTGATTTTTTCCTCCCATTTATCACCACGCTGTGTTGACTGAACTCTGTAAGGTCTAAATTCTCTTGGTATTTTTAGTAAATATCCGCAAGGTGTTTGTAACATTATCATGTAATTATTTTGTTTGTAATACTGAAATTATTGTATAAAGTCATTTCCTATTAATATATCACATTCTAATTTGTTATAACTATATATTTTATTCACAACTAGTTGTTTACTTCCTAGTATTATGTCGATTTTATCAGCACTATTGATTATCTGAGTACTTTCTCCTGTTACTCCTGTAATTTTTATCTTTCCATTAGTATTCCATGATTTTATTAAGAAATTTTTTAATATTGTTATATCACTTCCTGTGTCTATTAATGCACATGTTATATTTGTTTCAACAATAGTAACTTGAATATAAATAGCTAATGGAAAACTTATGCGGTCAGTCATTTATTCAGCTTTTCTACATAGTATAGTTTGACCATTATGAGTTATATATAATCCTTCACGTTTTATACTATAATCTTCTAGTCCATCTAGGAAACTCATTCCTAATAACACATGAGGATTTACCATACTGTTATCTACATGACATGGTACTAAGAGATTCATTCCTCCTATTTTTATTGGTACTTTAACTTCAAGTTCAGTCATATGTATCTGTTAATTAAAATTTATATATCTATATGGACCAATTCTATGAGATATTAGTCTCTTTTATTCTTGTTTGAAACTATATGACATTAACTAGCTCCCGTGGCAATTAATATATCTGATCCTTTTATATGTTCTTTTCCATTGAAATATTCACCTTCTATTTTCATATTTTCGGCATTTCTTTGAAGTTTTATTTCTCTTGTATTACTAGTTTCTCCTAATTGTCTTCTATTGGGTAAACTTGTTGATCTTCTAATTAATTTGTCATCTTCAAATGTTATTTTATCATTAGGGTATTCTTCTTCTCTTAACTCTATAATTTCTGATTTATTTTTTATTATAGTAAGTTCATAGTTTCATGGGACTAAACTTATTTGTTTATCTAGTTCCACAGCTTTACCAAAATTTTTGCATTCTTTATAAATTTCAATATATGGTTTTTTAGATTAAATGTTTCCATAATTAGCATTAGTAAATGTATATAATGCCCTATATTCTATAGTCATAATTTTATTTCCTAGTTCCATTATATCATCTTTATGTAATTTGAGATGTAGTCCTCAAACTTCATTAAAATTTCTGTCTTTTAAGGATATACAATACTTTGGGTAACATGTAAATATTAATTTCTTATATGCTAGATTTCCTTCTACTGTTCCCAAATGACTGTCTTTTAAATTTATAATTCTTTCATCATGTAAACTTGTAGTCAAAGGCGAATATAATCCTTCTCTAAACAAGGATTTAAACATTATTTGGATGCCTGCTAAATAAACATATTGGATCTTTTCACTTTTTTTTCTATTGATCTTTGTTAATAGTTCTGTAACCGTATTTTTTTGTTAAAATGTTTAATTTGTGTGTTCCTTGAGTAGTTCTAACATCTATTACTCATTCAATTTTATGATATTCATTTATTACTATTCTTTCTCTTTTCCATATTCTGTCTAATATTTCTCATTTTCCTATTTTTAAATTTAAAGATAATTTTTGTATTTTTATGAACTTATTATTGTCAAAAGTTACTTTTACATAGTGTTCGGTAAACCACTTATTTTGGCTGATAAACCGATTTATAAACTACACAATTTACCAAACCACTTTTTAACCATACACATTTTCTCTCTCCAATTTTCAACCATTACATTTTACCTCAAAAATCATAAATAAACTAATTTATAATCCAAATAGTGTTACCAAATGGAGGAGGATCTATTCCTTCAAATTCTTGTTTATCTATATTCTTTTCTATTTCTTCTATTTCTCTATTCTGATTCTGATTCATTATTTTCTGAATCTGTATCGCTTATATAGACTTCTTGATCATAGTATTCTTCAATGTCGATATTTCACTTAGTTCACTTTTTATTTCTAGATATTCTTTTTATAATATTTTAACCTTCTTTTTGTTACAGTTAGGGCTTATGTGTCCCATTTCTCTACAATTCCAACATTTGCATTGGCTTTTGTCTTTTTTATAAGTTCTATTTTTCTATTTTTTATTTGAGTTATATCTTCGTTTGTAATATCTTTTCTTAGGTTTTATATATCTTTTCCTAAAGTTTCTAAATTTTTTAAACTTTCTGTTTTTATATTTTCTTTTATCATTATTTCTTCTTTCAGGGTTACATCCTCATTGGGTAGGTTTTCCATATCTTCACAACATATTCTAGTTAATTTTCCTGATTTCTTTAATAATTGTCTTTGCTGACATATATATACTAATCTTTCAAATAAGAATTTTATCCTTAATTCTAATGTTCTAGGTGTTCCAAGGTTGTTTCTGATAAATTTTTCAAATTCTATTTAAAAGTATATTCCCCATGAACCTAGTATATTCCTTAAAAGTATTTTTCGAATTCACAAGTGTATTCTTTGATTTTACACATATCACATATTGTTAAATTTATTAATCTCATTCTTGTATTATCTTTTTCTTTAATTGATTCTGTTTTAGCATTACTTATCCAATTTTCTCCTAAAAATTAATCCGCAATATAATCTACTAACTTTTCTATACCTTTTCAATCTAATTTTATTAGTTCTGTTTGTATATTTCTTCTTATTAATACTTTTATATCATTATTTATTCATTCTCACCAATTCCTGACATGTCCTTCAAAAGATGATGTTAAAAAGTCTATTATTCTTTCAGTATTTTCCCATGTGTCATCTTTATTGTATAAAAAGAACAATATCAGTGAATCTGCCCAAGTTAACAAGGCTTTTTTAGTATCTATTTTACAATCCATATCTAGTTTTGTTCTTCCATGATTAATAGGTTTATCGTAATTATTATTTGGTTCAAATCTATCTTTATACTTATTCTCTTTAGGTGGTTGTCTATCTCTGATCCTATCATAATATTGTCGGCGTTGTTTACTATATTAAGGTGCATAACTTTCATCCGAATCTGGTAATTCTTGTTTGGAAGTTCCTACTGGAGCTGGGCTAGGTGCTCCTCCAGTATTCATTAAAACTTGATATTCATTAAAATTTTCTAGGCTTAATTGGTTAAAATTTTCTATAAGTAAATCTAATTCTTCATTCATTTTTATCTTATTTTTCTTCAATTTTTTCTTCAGCTTTTAATTTTTCTAAAGTTTTTTCTATGGATTTTTGTAATTCTAATTCTTCTTCTAGTATTTTTGGTAATATGTATTTTCTAAATTCATCATCCATACATACTTCCCGCTTCTATTATAATTTTTTCTTGTTCAAAGTGTTTCTTTCCTATTCTGAGTATTTCTTTTTCTATGAGTTTTTTGTCTATCTTCTTATCTTTATTTTTGTTATTTTCTTTGAATTCTCTAATCTCTAGTTTTAGTATATTTATATCATTTCTTACTTCTTTTAATTCATTTTTTATTTCTTGAACATCACTTATTAATGTTTTATTAATATGTTTTGATCTTCAATGTATTCACTTATTGACATTTTATACTATTGGTTTAATAGTTTGAGGTTTTTGTACCTTAAATAGTCTGTCGTACATATCATCTATTTTTATTTCTAATTTTTTGATTCTTTCTTCTATTGATATGATCCTTTCATTTTCATTCTTCCTTATTTTCTCATTTAACTGATGGGTGTCGAATCCAATAAATAATAATATTTTCTTACTCTTATAAAAATAAATTGCAATAGTGGTGAGTAAGGTCGAATCCACAGAGATTGGTTAAATTTAATTTTTCAAGAAAATTAAAACAATGAACTAAAAACAATGGGGGTTTTGAATTTTGAATGTGAAATCAATTTGTAAATAAACGAGTATGAAATCAAATTGATGAAAAATATCAAATCAAATAAATATCCAGCTCAAGGTATAATCTCAGTATTGATTCATGGAATTGATCACGGATACAAAAAATAAAATAAAATAAAAAATCCTTAACTTATTCTCTAAATTGGTTATGGTCATTGATACGATCTAACAACATATCTCTCCTTACTTTATCGATAACCAAGAGACGCTCGTTGATTATTTTTCTAATCAATAAACAACCCTAGATACGATAGTAGGATTTAATTTACCAATAGCATTAATTTCTAGATAGACGACCAATTCTAACCAACAAATTGACACACGTGATTTATTTAAATTAGGTTATATGTCTTCATAACATGAGTCAAAAATCAATCTATAATTGACTATGTTATTCATCACTTATATTAGAAAACCTAAACAATTACGGATTTAGATTCCTAATTGACCAAGTATCATTTAGACAATTAAAATAATGTGCACTTTGAATCAATCAATCAAAATAACAACTTCAATTCATAAGCAAAAGACATATAAATAGAGAACAATTAAAGGAACAATTAAATTTAATTAGATCTCACAATTCTTGGCGAATCAAAACTTCGAATAATCTTGAACTGGAATAATAAATTAGCTACTCATTAATATTGCAAATTAAAAACTAAAAAGAATAATCAAACACAACTATGATAATGAAAGAAAAAGGTGGATGTTCCTCCCTTTGCCTAGTGTCGTGGCTGCCTTCTCCTCCTTCCAAGTGCTAGGAATTCTCCCTTCATTTAGTTAGTGCCGCCCCCTTTAATTCTTGGCAATGCCCTTGTCGATTGTGTGCTCGGCTGGGCTTAATTAGTCCAATATTTTGGCCCAATTTCTCCATTTTTTCCCAATTGCTAAGTTGATTCCCCCTTCTTCAGTTCTTCTCATGTGCCGAGCCCTTTTTTAATTCCCAAAGAAGTCTTGTGGTTGCTGGGCTTAATCCAAGGTAGTGCAGCCCATTAATTATTTTTTTTTGATGTTGTTGTCTTTAAGAATCAATAAGGCGTGCCCACGCCTTATTCAAAGTCCTTCTCTGATTATGTATTTTTGAGTTCCAAACTTCTTCTTCCCAATTTGTGATATTTGAGTCCAATTGATCTCAATTCCTCCATCTAATCCAAAAAACATAAAATATGATTAATATCCAAAATCTAAGCATTTAAAATCAATAGAATAAGAGGAAATATCACAAATTAAATAGAAAATATGCGCTCTATCAAATCCCCCACACTTGGACAATGCTTGTCCTCAAGCATAAACTAGCTCAAGTTAATGATTTTTTCGCATCATCGTTCATTCTTTTATCCCCCACTATCCATCTACAATCCAACACAATGCTAGTCACTTCGACAATTTTTTCAAAATTCACATGTGGTGGGATTTAACACCTCACATTAGATTCACACAATACGCTCAAAGTGTTTAGGGTGTAAAGTATATATGTACTCTCAAGTCAAAGAATAGAAAACTCTTACCATAGGCTTGCTAATATATCACATTGGAGCCACTAATGGTTTTGAATGCAAAGTAAGGGTCTTAACACCGGTTGTAATGGGGCTTGGGCAAGGTGGAATAAAAAGGATATATTTTTGGCTATTTTCATCGAAGGAATTATATAAACTTCTTCGTAAGAGCTCACTTAAAATTCATGTACTTCAATCAAATCACTCCATACCCCAATGTATTTTATATCCTTTCACCTCTCGTGAGTATCCCCTCAACAACTATCAATGAATTACAACATGGGTGTTAGTTTCGACCAACTCCAAGGCACGGAATATAGACCAAGCAATTCAAACCACTCATAAGTATATGTAATGGGAGTTAACACCCTCACTGGGTATTTCTCTCTTCGTAAAAAGTGTGTAAGGGTGAGAATTTTCACTCAACTCACTGCATGGAGAATTCATTGCCACAGACTGGTCAGATGTCATGACCGGAGCTAACAATAATACAAGTGCAAAGTAAAAGTCTTTATTTGGTTGTAACGGAGCTTCAGGTTAGGTAGGATAAAAGGAAAATATTTAGGCTAAGTTGAGAGGAGAGTTCACAAGCCGATGTGGTTCAAAACGATAATCTCTTCCTCCACCTTTCAATGTGTTTTTCCACAATTCCCTAGTATCCAAACGATTCAGCCCTTGATTCTTGTTATGCACTTGGGGGTTTATTCTCTTCACCGGGGAATTTTCTTGATCCGATAGCGTGAATTTTTTTTTTAAAGCTCTCTCCACATCACCTTTACTCGCATAAAAATTCATTTTCTCAACATCTTTTGCTCTCTTTCTTTTTTCTTGCACCCCCTCATTTTTTTTTCTCACTACTTTTCTTTTCACTTTCTTTTTGTCCTTCACTCAACTACATCTTTTTCTTTCTCCTTTCTTTTTCCTCCTCCTCCTCCCTCTTGAGTTTCAATTGGCCCTTATAAACTTCTTCCGGACTCAAAGGTAGGAGTGTTATGGGTTTCCCATTCATTTGGAAGTTATACCTATTTTTCCTACCATCATGTAATACTCTCCTATCATATTGCCATGGTCTTCCCAATAATATATGTGTATCTTGCATGGGAATCACATCACAAAGTACTTGATCTTCATATGTCCCAATGTTGAAAATAAGTAGTACTTGTTTGCTGATAAGTGTATTTTATACACTTATTTGTACGTCTAAATTAGAATAAATTATTGTCGTTTTAGAATATATGCTTCTTAATTTGTGTTTATTTGTTTACTTTTCAGAAAATGTCCCAATCGAAGAAGAATGAAGCAATTAATGGAAAAATGACGCAATTGGATGTTAATTAGAGCTAAACTGGACAAGTGAGGAGTTTGTAATGTCAACCGGGAAGGTTCATGGTGCTCAAGTGAACAAATCAGAGGTTGAAGGACCCAAGTGAAGGAATTGAGAGCTTAAATGGGCAAATCGAGAAGAAGATAAAGTTTGGGGACTAAATTGCAACAATTGGAAGTTGACGATTGAAGGTGCAATTAAAAGTCAATGACCAACTTGCACAGCCGGAAAAAGATGGAAAATTCCATTGCAACGTCCTTCCTCGTGATCGCGGGATTTCTACCTCGTGATCGCGAGGTGCCTTGAATTTTTCAACAGAGAGTTTTACCTATGCCTACGCGATCGCGAGGTTTTATACCACGTGATCGCTTGGCTTTCCGGCTGGGCCAAATTTGGGCTTTTTCTCGCGATTTTCAACAGCATTCTCGCTTTTTGACCTAGTTTTTCTCCAAAACCTATAAATACAACTTATTAGGCACGAAAATAGGACCTTTGCCTCTCCAAAGAACGAGCCACAATCGAGAAATCAACATCAAATTCTTTGGGAATCAAACATCGCAAAGGAGCGTGAATTGAAGATAATTGAAAAATCAAAACTTGGTGCAAGATTTCCATTCTTTATATTATTTTTAATGAACGTTAATTTTTATTGTTATTGTTCTTTATTGATGATGTGTAACTAAATTCTATGTTGGGATGAACGATGTAGCATAGTTATATTATTTTGATTCCAAATTCCGTTGTTTTAATGTTTTGTTGCATGTATTAATTTATTATTGTTCTTAATGCTTGAATTGCTTGATCACCAGTTCATGATATATTGAATTATTTCCATAATCCGAGAGGTGAGTTAATAATTTAGAACATGGTAATAAATCCGATAATTGAACGAGAGATAGAGATATACTCTTGTTATTATTGCGGTCGTGTGTGAATTCTTGTATTTATTGCATCTAGATAAGGAATATTCAGACCCTATGTAGAGATACATGGTTGACTTATGTAGGTAGAATTGATTTAAACTCGAGAGAGGAATTTCAATATAAATTAGTGAATTCGACTGAGTACATAATTAGAAAATAAAACATGGAATTGGAGTTAATTTAATTGGTTAGGTGAAATCGTGAATCCCAACTATTTTACAATCGTTTTTAAAAACAAAACAGATTTCGCAATTTAATTCTTTAATTGATTTTTTTTTTTTTTAGATTTCAAACATCAAATTATTTTGTTCATTCAAATAAGGTTTAGAACTAACACATTTCGGTAATTAATAGCAGTCTCCGTGGGACGATAATCCGGACTCTTAGGTTCACTTTATTACTTCTCACGACCCGTGCACTTGCGGGGATATCTCGCTTAGCGAGATATCAGTGAACATTTGCTCACCTTCAACTTACCATAATCACTCAATCATTGTAACTTATAAGGACTAGGATGTGGTATTAAAGGTAATCCCTACCCTCCACCATACTAGTGCTAGCTACATTGGTGCAACTTCCCCCATCAATGATGAGACTACAAGCTTTGTCCCTCACAAGACACCTAGCGTGGAAAATATTCTCCATTTGCTTAGCCGCCTCATCCACCTTGGTTTGGGTGTTGAGAGATCTAATGGTGACTAAAGACTTGGGTGGGCTAACAACTCCCTCCACCTCTTCTTCCTCGCCATCACTATCTCCCCCACATGGCACTCTCTCTTCGTCCTCTTCATCTTCCGAGTACCACTCCCCATTTTTAATAATCATCACCCTATTGTTAGGGCACTCTCGAGAATAATGTCCCCATCCTCTATATTTGAAGCATTCAATATCCCGACTCCTAGAAGCGGTAGGAACAACCTTTGGTTTATCCTTGGCGAAACCCACTTCCTTCCCCTTGGAGGTTCCAACATTGTCCTTAAGTGGTGTTTTATCAATCCTTTCACTTCCCACTTGGACTTCCAATTGGAACTAGGACCCCCCAAAAATTTGTCTTGCCCTTTTCTTTTAAATTGCTCCTTCTTCTTCAATTGAGCCTCCACTTTAATGGCCATGTGTACCAACTCCTCCATCTCCACATAATGGTGTAATTTCACCACATTGGCTATCTCCCTATTCAATCCACTCATAAATCGAGTCATAGTGGCTTCTCTATCCTCCTCTATGTTGGCCCTCATCAAGGCCTTCTCCAACTCCTTGTAATAGTCTTCAACCCCTTTAGTTCCTTGAGTAAGAATTTGTAATCTTTGATAAAGCCCCCTATAGCAGTGACTTGGTACAAATCTCTTCCTCATAAGACTCTTCAACTCATCCCAAGTATTCACACTACCCTCTAGATTCCTTCTCCTAGTGAGCAATAGATTATCCCACCAAGCTAAGGCATAGTCAGTAAATTCCACTACCGCTAACTTAACCTTTTTATCCTCGGAGTATCTATGACATTCAAAAATCAATTCCATTTTGCTTTCCCATTCTAAGTAGGCATCCGGATCACTCTTCCCATGGAAAGAACGAATTTTCATCTTTATACTTCCAAGATTACCATCCACTCCATCCCTACCCCTAGGGTTCCTCCCATGACCTCGACCAAATCCCCTCACATTCCTACCTCCTCTATTCCTACCCATGTTCAAATTTTGGTCACTACCCCCTTCACTCTCCAATTCATCATCATCAACATCATCATCCTCATACTCGTCTCTAGGTCTTCTCCTATCACCCCTTCTAACATTATCATCCCTTGGGGGTGGAGCTTCCCTCCTAGTCTCCAACCTTGCTAATCTACCCTCCAGTCTTCCCCCTATATCCGCCATGGTAACCTGAGAGCTTGTATCATATCCCTCAACTCTTGAGTTTGTACATTAGAATCTTGTCCATTTGAAGTATGTGTATTAGCCATGAAGTGTAAGTGTGCAAGTGTCCTCACAAAATATTTTCGCTCATGTTTCACTCAATTAGGCTTTTTCCCTCTAATGAGCTCACCACTCTTGCCTTTTACCACTCCTCACTTTCTTACCCAACTCTCCAAGGAACGTAATTCAACTAAATAGAGAATTCAATTCTTGTGTAGCACAAATTCCACAAACAATAAAGGAAGCAAATGAAAGATTGACACAATAGCAAGTAGAGTTTAATTGCTTGCTACTATACAAGGAAGTAAGGAATTGAACTTGATCAACAAGATTTTCAAGGGTATAGTCACAACACTTGATGTAAGACACAAGGAATTCAACTAAGAATGTGTTTGATAGTTGAAAGGTTGGATTCAATATGAAAACACTCTTTGAAACATTTTGTCAAACACTTAGGATGCAAACTTTAATAGTTTAGGATTTTCAAGTGTTTGTTCAAATATAACCCCAACAACTTTTCAAATTGATAATAACAACAATACCCAATATGTAGGAATCATGAAATATTCATGGGCATACACAATTTCCAAATTTTCCCAATTTTCGTTGGTTTTTTTTTTAAATGTAAAGATAGGACTACCAATTTTAGAGCCAAGCTCTGATACCAAATGATGCGAACCCCTTTGGTGATTAAACCAAAAAATCTCACAACAATTTTTGTATCAACCCAAGAAAGCTAAAAATGGTAATAAATGAAAAATCTTGACCCAACCAAAATTCTAAGGAAAGTGAACCCTAGCCCAATAGAGAGATTAAGACAAATACCAAGCTATTGTGGAATAAACAACAACAAATACACAAGATAGATTCTCAATATATAAGTTGAAGAAAATTCCAAGAATAGTTACAAGTAAAGAAAGGAATTTTTACCTCTCTAAATGCTCTCCAATGGAGTCTTTGTCATGTCCAAAACTAAACTAGGATTTTGGGAGCTTTACAATGTATATACAAAATGAAAACAAAAATTTTGAGAAATTGCACAAAAACCGCTTTTACATTCGGGAAACTTTCGGTCGACCGAACCGGTCGACAGAAACTATTTCGATCGAACACCTGATCGAACGAAATGGCATTTTCGGTCGTACAAAGATCAGTCGAACCCGCCTGAAGCTACGTCTAAAATTCCTGCAGAGTTTCGGCCGACCGGAGTGATTTTCGGTCGATCAAAATGTCCTGAACATCCAAAATTAGGCAATTGACCTCAATCTTGCTCTCTTCCATGTGGACTTGATTTCGGAGCTTGAAAATGAGTCCCGCCATCGACTCTTGGACCTCTTTAGCCTTGGATCTTGTCCTAGGCCCCACCGGTATTCTTATCGAGGGTTGACTTGTTTCACTTTGATTCGATTGACTCCCTTGATTTTCATCATTTCTTGTCCACCAAGAATCCTGGCTGTGCAAAATCTCTATTCCCTGATTAATCAAAGATAATTACTAGTTAATAGAGATAAGGTAAGATAATAAAAGATAATGATGATTTAGAAGAATCTTCCCACAAGTGAATCACTTACCAACCAAGTGATATAAACAAACTTGAACTGTAAAATATAGACTAGATTTTTCGGCCAGGTAAAATATTATCACAAGAATAAAATCTTAAATAATAAGTGATAGATAATGTAAGATGATGATTTAATAAATACAATCTTACCTAAACTGAATCATTTATCAACAAAGTGATAGAAACAAACTTGGACTTTAAAACATTATCACAAGAATAAAATCTTATCATAAATAATAAGTGATGAATGTAGCAAATTTATAATTATTCTCCAAGTATAAAATCAATATCATAAAAATAGGAGATAAATAAAAGTTCAAGTTCAAGTAAAATATTCTAGTAATTTAATTAAACTTAATATATTACTAAATCGAAAATTTTTAGTAACTTAATTAAATTTAATAAATTACAAAACTTTAGGAAAATAGAAAATACCAATAAACATTACTTAAAATAAGTTATCAACTTTGAATAGAATTGTCCACTCCAAATAAGCATACAGAGATTCAGTAAGCAATAACACTGTTTGAGATATTCTTCTATTTCTTTTGCAGTAAACATATGATTGAAATAAATTTGTGCCAAAAGATGCAACCACTCGAAGAGAAACAATGAAATCTATAAATTGAACCTCCTAATTCTATTTTCTTCACTTCAAATCAATTCAAGTTATAATTGATTTCTATTTTTCTCCTCTGTTCATAAATTATGTTCTTGTTATTTGTTGGAATAAAAATTATGTCCAGGTGTTTTAGTTCGTGTGTATTACGTTCTTAAAGAGTTTGGTCAAGCATTGGCCCGTCCGACTAAATTCATATTGTGTTATATAAATTTTGAAAGAAGCGTTGTATTTTGGAAGAAGTGCATCAATTTGATTCTATTACTACCAATGCAAAGGTGAAATCCATCGTAAAGAGATTTGCATTACCGTACCTCATTTTCATTTCATCTCCCTTCCAATTTTTACATTTCAGTAAGTCGGAAATTATGCACCTATTTTAATTTTGACAAGTCTAAATTCTATTCGATGTTTTAGATGTATAAATCGTTATTTTGTATTCATAACATATTTTTAGTTAAATGAAATATAATTATGCACCAATTTATCTATCAATAAACACTCCCACCTATTTGCCAAGGAAAAATCGTCTTGAATACTCAGTCGCACAAGTCAATAAATTTGTTAACATTTGCAGAAAACAAATTAAAAATGCCACTTGATCAAAGCTTAGAAAGATATGAAAACATAAAGTCCAAAAACTAAAGATTATTAGATGTCATAGAGCTGCACCTTTTCTATTTGGTCCATTCTAGTAATACAGAAGGGAGAAAAAAATAACAATTATAGGGCTCATAATTTGACAGGCCGACTCGATCTGGACCACCTGAATTAAGACCTTAGTAAACACTCATTGCATGTCACTTATAGATCAATTTTATGTTGCTAATTATTTTAGACAATTAAGAATATATGAGCAATTTTTTTCTAAAAATTCTAACCAATCAAATAACTCTCAAAATAGTTTAAAATGAACTGGTTTATAAATCAGTTTTTTAAATTATACAATTTCTCAAATTACTTTTTAACCACATATATTTTTTCTCTCTAATTTTCAACCACTACTTTTTTATCTTAAAATTATAAATAAATCAGTTTATAAACCAAATAATGTTACCAAACAAAGAAAATGAATTCCTGAAAATAAAAAGGATTTTGAGGCAAATTTTATAGGTAAATTAAAATTACTATCCTAGTGTAACTTTTTCTAGACGTGGAAGGGTCATGACAATATTGGAACGATTAATATCACTCAACTACTCGCGTATTATCCATTATATCTAGTCCTCAACTACATTCGAGCCTTAATATGCTTAATCACGCTCCTTTGACTTTCGTTTTTTCAACTAAATAGAGGATATATTATTCAAATCTTGCTAGGCATGATCGATAAGGAAGAATTGTTGCAATTGGTCCAAAACTAATTAATCATGTCAACTCGACGCGATCCACTTACAACTCAAGTCTCAAGTCCTAAAATTGTAGAACTCCCATTTGTGTATGCCTTATTCTCATTAAGTTTTCCCTATGCTACTAGAAATTTACCCTTCCAATTTTCTCAATAAAATTCTAACCCTCTTAGAGCATTCACATTGGATGTGCTAAACTGTTTAGTGGAAAATGTTAACTAACAGTTATTTTTATGTCTACGCCCCACCCACCCACTCAATCCCTTTATTTATTCATTTTTTTCTTCTTTCGTCTTAATTTTTTAAACATCCATAAAAATAAAAAAAATAAAAAAAAAATTTGTTGATTTCATATTATACGATATAATTCAATGAGATCTTCAAAATGAGTACTATATTGATATATAAATTTTGCAATTTTAAAAAATAAGTATTTGTCATATTCATTAGACTTAACTAGAAATTAATATATCTATTGTAACAATAATGGATGTGTTAACCTTAACATGTATACGATTTAACATTTAATTTTTGCCTATATGGCTGGATAAATTTAACACATCCAATGCGGATGCTCTTAATTAATATATATATAATTACTTAATACTTAAAACAATAAAAAGAAGGAAAAAGCAAGGCCCCGTTCTCTTTACTGTTTTCAGTCCGTTTTGAATTTTCAGTTTTCGAAAATATTGAAAATGCGTTCACTTTGCCCATTTTCAGAAATTCGTTTCAAAAAAAAAAAATACAAATGAACTGAATACGAGTTTATTGCGTTTTGGATATTTTGTGTTAAAAAATCCAAAATACCAAAAAGTGCGTTTTGGACTTTATTTATTATTATTATTATTATTATTATTATTATTATTATTATTATTATTATTATTATTATTATTATTATTATTATTGTAAATATGAGACACTTCATTCTCTTGAAATTCTTATGTTATTTTGTCATTTTATATATATCCATGTTAAGATTTTTTTCTGTAAATGTGAGATACTTCATTCACTTGAAGTTCTTATGTTATTTTGTCATTATATATCGATCCATGTTAAGATTTTCTTTTTTTTTTTTTTTTGCAAATGTGAGACACCTCCTTCACTTGAAGTTCTTATGTTATTTTGCCATTATATATAGATCCATATTAATATTTTTTTTTTTTTTTTTGTAAATGTGACACTTCCTTCACTTGAAGCTCTTATGTTATTTTGACATTATATATAGATTCATGTTAAGATTTTGTTGGTATGAGGTTGAATTTTTATTTAGCTGAAACAATATTAATGATGAATTTATTGACATAGAGAACTAACTGATTTATTGATATTAAAATTAATGTAATTCAACAAATCAATCATTTTTTACATATAAAATATTACAAAATAAATATATCAGAAAATTACAAAGTAAACGCATTTTTCAGTTTTCTATTTTTTAAAACAGTTTTTGAAAAGTACAAAGAAAACGTATTTTCAGCAATCTCATAATAAACAACCAAAATTCAAAATAAAATCGAAAACTCAAAATTCAAAATCGAGACACAAAGAGAACGGTCCCTAAAGTTGTAAGAAAAAAAATAGGTTTTCGTTTGTAATTAAAATTTGATTTTTATCAAAGTCAAAATCAACAATTAATTACATCCATAAATTTCATGATTTCCCCAACTTTTAATCATACATCTCATCAATTTTTATCAAAGTCCGCTAAAAATTTGATTTTAATCTCTATAAAATGTGGATATCTCAAATCTTTAAACATGTGGTATTTGTTGAAATAAAACGTGGAAGGAAAAACTTTATGCTTATCTCAATTATATGTACTATATGGATAAATTATTGCAAGATATAAATACGTGGTACCTTATGTGGTACCACAAAATTGAAAACTTCACTCGAGACAATTTTGATAGGCATGTGATTTTTCTGCGTAGATTTTGACAGAAGAACAAAAATATATATAAAATAAATAAATAAATAAAGAATAAGAAATAGTTTTATCGAGTGGACAGTCTGCGAACACATTTGGTTATAAAAAGATACAAGCAGGGAGTCTTCCGATCACATTTCACTAATAAGCTGCCTTTAATCTCTCTCAATAATGGAGTTTCCCATGAGGTCATTTGCAGTGGTGTCCCTCTTGCTGCTGGTTTCCCTTTCCACTGGTTCGAAATTTATTCAGCTTCATAGCATGTTATTTTACAAATAATAACTTTAATTTCATAGCAAAGCACTCGTATTTGTTAATTACTCATTAACTGTGTTTCTGTATCTTTTACTCTTTAATTTCTTGTATTATAAGCAGATATGGTGGATGCTCGTTGTAACTTGAATCTGTGTAAAAAATCTTGCGCGCTTCTGGGTAAGCCAGGATGCTGTGCAGGACTAATTGGCCCATGTCTTTGCCAATCAGCTTGCCCACGTACCAGTGGTCCTCTTGAGGTCGATACTGGAAGAAAGTGTGACTGGAATCTGTGTCGAGAATATTGCTCGCTTCTGGGAAAGCCAGCGTGCTGCCCAGGACCATCTGGCCCGTGTCGTTGCACAGGAGTTTGCCCACGTATGTGAACATAGATATATATATATATATATATATATATATATGTTGCCTTGTAGATTGAATGATCTTGCAAGAAAAAATGCTCCCTTATATGTTTGCATTGAAATTTCCCTTGATGAATTGCAGGCTTTGAAACAAAAGAAATTACTGAGGAGATAATGGTTGATGCAACAGATGAAGAACTTATCATCAAGGAGACAGTAACTGCTTGAGCCTTTGATGCAAATAAACTTGTAGATCTTTACTGGGAGACTAAAATAAAATGGCTTTAATAATTAAATAAACTGTAGATCTCTGTTTGGAGACTACATTGTGAAAGTGTGGCCAACTTTAAATAAAAGTACTATGTTTTATATTTTACTATGGATTTGATACATACAAGCACAAACTAACACAGTTTTTACCCGGTACCCGTGAAGAGGAAACCCGTCACACACACATAGGGGTGGCCCCCCACCACATACATGTGGGGAAAATGATAAAATCACTACGGGGTCACCTCACCCCCACGGCGATTGTATCACAATCCTACATGTGGAGCCTATGGAAGCAAAATTCTGCACTGCTATCAATACTATCAAATTAGAGTATTTAGCTACCTCATTAAATTTTAGTTTCAACTACAATTCAAACTACGTAATTTTTTATATCATTTTTTAATTACACATATTTTCTCTCTTCAATTTTTAATCACATTTTTTATCTCGAAAATAAAAAAAATCTTCTCACTCCTCTTTAATGAGTCGCTGATTAACACACTCTGAGCTTTACACGATATTTTCAAATTAAAAAAAGAAAGAATTGAATGATTACCGACTTATCAAACTTGTATCTCATTCCATTGAACTTTAAAATATAAATAAATAATTTGTATGGTCACCAAATTTATCCCCACAAAAGTCTCCCTGGAAAGTATTTTATCAAAATAATAATAATAATAATAATAATAATAATAATAACACTCCGTTCTTTTACACAATGATTATAATTTATAAATAATTTAATTTTTAAACTATTTTTTAATCACATATATTTTTTCTCTAATTTTTAATTATTGATTTATTTAGAAAACATCAAAAATTCAAAAAATAAACGTTGACTCACGAAGTTGAACGCTCCAATGTAAAATAAAAACTTACTTTTTATTGAAGTAACGTATTGACCGCCCCCAATGAATTGATACAAATCATGTCATCATTGGTGTCAATCAAGTGGACCCACATAAATGGTAGGATATGAAGAAATTCCTTTTGAGGAAGATATATCCAGGAATAGGTCAATATCCAGTTGTAAATTGGATTTAGTCCAGGCAACTCGATCCTTAAACATCCGAGCTGGATGGATTCATGTCAAAATGAGAAAATTACCTGAAAATCTACACTTAGAGATCACATTGTAATACCTGCATTGCATGAGTCCTGTTGAGAATCATCCTCCTATTTTTTAGGGATGTGATTGAAAACCTTAAATAGGATTCTAAAGGGGACGAGTCGTTTTAGAACTAGGAGGTTGTTGGTCCCAAGCGTTAAATCAGGTTGTGCCCGATGACAGAGACGACATTACCCCCGAGCACCATGTGCCCCGAGGACATCATGCACATGCTGAAGGAAGATCTATGCTCGGGGATGTAGCGTCCTCGAGGGTTTACAATGTTCGGGGTTCAATTCAACTGTCGGACAATTTGGTGCATGCTCGGGGGTATACGTTGTGGTAGTGCTCGAGGTGGAAACTGAATTATTGTTCATCAGTAATAGTAAATTTTTTGAGAATATGTGGTTGAATATCAGAGAATTTTCTTGAGTTTATATGTAGATTATTTTAGTAATATAATATGTAGTTAAAAAAGAGTTTGAAAAAATGAAGTTTAGAATAATGTGCACCAAATAGAGCCTTAAAGAGTATCAAACACACGGGACAAAGCAATAATAATATGTTGTTATTTGTATGTTTTGCCTATAAATACTATCATTATTTTTTTTATTATTGTTTTAATAGTAACATTGAATAAATTCAATCAATATTTACATCAAACATGATATATCATAATGAGACTCATTATTTCAAAATAGTAAAGTTTTGGAGAATATGTGGTTGAATATTTGAGATTTTTTTTGAGTTTATATATAGATTATTTTAGTAATAGAATCTATATAATATATAAAAGTAGCTGAGTCAACCACAGTCAACTTCAATGTTTCCCTCCAAAACTCTTGTACTATATGCAGATTTTATTTATTTATTTTTCCAATTTTTGGGGATTCAATATTTATCATGTTCACACTACTTATATCCCATATCCAATAATCAACTTCAAAATCCACTTTAAAAATAGCTGGGTCTCCAATATTTATTTATTATTTTCAAAATCGCTGACGTCTACTTACAGCCTTCAATATTTATTGTGTTTACATGGCTTCTATTTCCCGCCGCCTAATTACATTGGAAAGCCAGTTATTTTCTTCTTCTTTTTTCCTTTTTCGCTTTTTCAGAATTTGTTTCATTTTTTTCTCACTTTTCAAAATCTGTTGATTCATTTTTGTTTTCTATATCCCTTTTTTTTTTTCCATTTCCCTATATACAACCTCTTCCATTTCTGTTATATATAATTATTATGAAGATATACATAATAATAAAAGATTCAATTAAAGGGTTATTTCTTTGAAAAAATGTGTATTGTTTAACATGACCGCTCCACTCCACCTTCTATTTATCACGTTTTATGATTCAAAATTTCTGGTACGGTGGTAATGCTTATTAGTTATTAATATTACAAACCAGTTGAAAATAAAAAATAGTAAATTATTTTTTGAAAAAGTAAAAAGGATTGACACTACTCTTTTCTTCAAGACCTGTGATATTTTGAGTCGTTGAACATAGATTTTGGTTTCTAACAAAAAAGAAAAAATATTAAAACAATAATATTGTAGAGAAAGCTTCGAAAACAATATAGAATGCAAATTTATTTTAGACTAATAAGAAGATTTGTTAATAGTCTATTTATATTATGTTCTAGATTTCTCTGTTGGAGTTACAATGTGTTAACTAATGTTGGGCTATTTAGAATAGTTTTGGGTTTGATAGATATGTTAATGGTTTCGGCTGTTGAGTGAAGAAAAAACATATTATTCATGGGCCAGTATATATATTTGATGAAATTGTATATCACATTGTATAAAAAATAAAAAAAATAAGAAATTAGAATTATTATTATTTTTTAAATTTGCTTTTACCGAGATTTTTTTTTTATAATATAAGAACGATAATTTGTTTGATTTTACTTATTTATATTTGGTTTTTTTTTGTGTCAAAACCTCTCTTTTCATAAAAAAAAAAATAAAAATGTGTTCTTCTAACGTTTTCAATCTTACAAATAAATATTTGTATTCATTTATACAAATCCAAAGTAAAATTTTCAATTAAAAATTATGTTAAAATTTTATTACTAGATAATACTCTCTCTGTCCTACCAAGATAGTCCACTATTTTTTTTTTTTGTCCGTCTCAAAAAGATAGTCTACTTTATTTTTTAAGAGTGAAATTAATATTTTATATTCCATTTTGTCCTTAATCTGTGTGAAAATGAGTAGAGGACTATCTTTATGGGACGGATGGAGTACTAAATTATAAATCACATCATACATATAGTTTTTTTTTTATATATAAATAATCTTATTTTTAGTTATTTAGTACATCTAAAAATTGGAGCTCTTTTTTATAGCATATTATTAAATTATTAAATATTTTTATAGATAATTACATTTAATATGTAATTAATCTCTTATAATAATTGTGATATTTTATTGGTCTTAATTTTATGAATAAATATTTGGTTCAGTCATACAGACCCAATGTCAAATTCTCAATTAAAATTATATCTAAAATTTATACACATTCGTATTTTTATAAATCACGTTGTATTGAAATTTTTATAACTAAATCCTATTTTAAAGTTATTTATTACATATACATATTAAAGTTCTTTCTTATGTTGCATTATTTATCAAAATTATTTCAAAGACAATTACATTTAATTCTTAATTAATTTTTTATTCCAAAAATTCTCATATCACATTTATTAACATTAACGGGTAACAAATTTATCTATATTATTTGAAATGATATAGTTATTAATGGTTTTTGTCCTAACTGTTAATTTTAAAATTTCAAAAAGTAATTAATCATACCAAGATATTCTTTGCTATATTTTAATTGAAATTTTATGATATTTTTTCACAATAATATATAAATTGTCTCCCAATTTACTTAACAAAAAATTGAGATGATCAATATTAAATTATAATTTCAATCAGAAAATAATTACGTTGTATAAATATTGAAAACCTAAAATATCATAAATTTGATGCAATATCTTTGTCAACCTCGCAATTTATTATTATTATTATTATTATTATTATTATTATTATTATTATTATTATTATTATACATGTTATTTTTCATTGTCAATGGTCAAAATATTGAATTTTATCTTTTATATGCATGGTCTCTATTATTAATTTTTTCATCTATTGTTTGAATGTTCAGAGTACATGAATACTGGAGATCCTACATTTAAGTGTTCATTTTGCAAGACGAATTTTTGGTTCGAGGAGATAGTGAATAGTCGTTACAAAACTTGAAGATCATATTCTATAAGGTCAAATTCTATCTGACAATAATTCAGGATACAAGTTCTTTATTCCAAGGATATCGTTGAGCTATTCGAATTTTAGGATACTTATTAGATTTCAAAAAAAAAAAAAAAACAATTTTCATTGATGGTGTCATATGACATGACTATCAATAAGAGTCAGGCACAATCATTTTCACATGTATGACTTCTCCCTAAAAGGTTGATATTTATACATGAAACTAATAAATGATGAACTTATCTCTTATTTGTGAATGTTATTTATTTTGTTTAAGAATTCATTTAATTTCGAATAGGATTATTTTTATTTAAAAGTTTCTTCCCGTGCATCGCACGGGATGATTCACTAGTGTAGTAATATAATGTGTAGTTAAAGATGAGTTTGAAAAAATTGGATTTTGAATAATGTGTACCAAATAGAGCTTTAAAGGTATCAAACACACAAGACAAAACAATAATAATATGTTATCATTGTTATTTTTATATTTCATTATAATTACCATCATTATTTTTTTATTATTACTCTCTCCGTCCCAAAAAGATAGTCTTATGGTTATTTTCACACGGATTAAGAAATAGTAGTTAATATAGTTAGGGTATTAAATTTTATCAATGTTTTTCATTTGTGCCATTTATCTCTTAGTTATTATTTTAAGTGGATTCACTTCGTTTTCCATAAAAAATTTAAAAATGCAATAATTAAGTAGTTGGTGTGCATTGTACCAAGATATATGAAATAAGGATATATGTGGAAAAGAAAAATTTAATACATGCTCAATATGGAAACAAGACTATCTTTTTGAGACAGACAAAAACAGTATACAAGACTATCTTTTTGGGACGGATGGAGTATAAATGTAACATTGAATAAAGAAATAATAATATGTTGTTATTATTCTTGGGTTTTGTAAATAATGTGTGACTATCGATCAATATTAAAATTACGTGTTGATTACTACCGTAATGATTTTTCCTTCATAATCGTGCCCAGACTCGACCAGAAGTAATAATATATTTATGAATGAAATTGTTAAAATAAATTATTTTCAAATTCAATAACATTTTGTAATAAAATATTATTTGTCTATGTTTTTTATTTGATATGATTATATAATCAACATATTTTTATAAATTTTCATTGATAGAAATTTCGTGCATCACACAGACGAAAATCTAGTGTTTATTTCAATAACTAAAAACGTCATATTGTGTGCAAATCTTTTAATCATGCAATGTCGAGAAATGGGTGGTTGTTTGTCGATTAGGTTCTACTACAACCAAATATGGTTGTCGGCGAAGGTAACTTATTGATTGTTACATATTGTAACTTATTGATTGTTATAGCTTGTAGTGGAATCCAATTTTGTGGGCCATTTTTTTGTCATATTCAACTATGAATGTTGTTTGGCCGTTGAATATTTTCTTCAAAATTAATGAATAATGCCATCGTAGAAACAAAAATTCTTTTTATGCATAAAACGTCAATAAATGTTTTGTTGATTACGTTTTATAACAACCGAAAATGATTGTCAAAGAAGGCAATATATTTGTTGTTAAGCTTTTTAGGGGGAGTCCAAATTTGTGGCGCAATTATTTGACACATGCATTCAACGATGAATGTAGTTTGATTAATATGTTATTTTCAACAATGATCATTGTCATAGTAGTAAATCTATTGTGTTGAGAAAATATTTTGGCAGAATGACAAATTTTATGAACATTTTCACGATGACAATGATAATGACTTTGGCCATTGAACAAATATTTTGTCATTAAATAATTTTCACAAACTGATGTTTGATTATCCGAAAAAAAATTTAATGACAATTTTTTCTTTTCACTTTGTTGTTAAAAATTGTGTGTGTGTGTGTGTGTTTTTTTTTAATCGTTAAAAAATTGGTCTTTAATTTTCTTTTTTCTTGTAGTGTCCCCATTTTTAATATATATACGTTGTGGATGTAGATAAATGTATATATCTACAAAATAATAACTTAAACCTATAACTTCTTGTTATAAATATTATATTATTTAGTGAATGACATTCATACCCCTGTAACCATAGGGATAATTACTTTGTATATCCCTTTCATCCCCTATATATATGGAGCTCTGGTTCTTAATAAAACACAAGTTTATTTGTCTCTTTATTTTCTTCTCTCTTTCTCTCTATTTCATAACACGTTATCAGCACGATTCTCTAAAATTATTAGAAGGTAATTTTTTTAGCATAATCATCTGTCATGTGTATCAAAATTAATTTGATAACACGTGAATTTTTTTATATATACATATGCATCATAATGATGTCGAATCCTATTTTTCTTTCAATTCTAATTCTACGCATAAATTCAATTCTGAAACCTTCCACGTCTGAATTCAATTAATTTTTAATTCGTGTATTTCAATCCTAAATTCATTATTCATCAAGTGTACACGCAATCCAAGGAATTTGTTCCAAACTCAAAAAGTGGCCATTTAAATTCAACTTGATTTCTCAATTCGGTCAAAATCTAATTGTTGTAATTTAAAGTTCATGCTGTAATTTTAAGGTTCTTGTTTATGTGTGTTTAATTTATATATTATAATTGTTGTTGCCTTTTTTTATCATTTAAATTAGTAGTTCATTACGTTGTTGCTCCTAAAGTAGCGCAACTGTATAATTAATATTCCAGAAGAATATTAATATGTGTGTTTAATTTATTATTGTTGAATTTTTTTTCATTACGTTGTTACTCCTGAAGTAGCGCAACTGTATAATTAATATTCCACAAAAATATTAATATGACTATCATGAATAATTTGTTGTTACTCCTGAAGTAGCACAACTGTATATAATTAATATTCCAGAAGAATATTAATATGACTATCATGAATAATTTGTTGTTGCTCCTGAAGTAGCACAACTGTATATAATTAATATTCCAGAAGAATATTAATATGACTATCATGAATAGTTTGTTATTGTTCCTGAAGTAGCACAACTTTATAATATTCAAGAAAGATTATTATTTGCTCCAGAAGAGTATAAATTATAATTGTCAATATTCCAGAAGAATATTTGACCTATTATTGAAGAAATAATAGAAAAATACAACATGCTCCCGAAGTAGCATATATATCGAAGAATATGTCATAATGTTTATCCCTGAAGGAAAACATACAACTTTTGTGATGTTGATGATTTGATTTATTATTATGTGGTTTAATCACATTCTTCGAAATTAATTGTATTTTTTTTATTTATTCTGTAGTTATACAAATGGCCAACATCACTAAACTCGAGTTTGTTGCACTCGACATATCTGGCAAAAATTATTTATCATGGGTCTTAGATGCTGATATTCACCTTGTCTCGAAAGGTTTGGGAGAGACAATAAAAGAAGGAAACAAAGAATCCCTGCAGGATCGTACAAAAGCACTCATATTCCTTCGTCACCATCTTCATGATGGATTGAAAGTTGAATATCTCACTGTGAAAGATCCACAAATTCTCTGGAAAAACTTGACTGAAAGGTTTGACCATCAGAGGACTGTAGTTCTCCCCAAAGCCCGCTATGAGTGGATGCATCTCCGTTTACAGGATTTCAAAACGGTCAGTGAGTACAATTCTGAATTGTTCAGAATAAGTTCTAAGTTAAACTTGTGTGGAGAAAAAATCACTGATCAAGATATGTTGGAAAAAACTTTTTCCACTTTTCATGCCTCGAATGTGCTCCTGCAGCAGCAATATCGTGAGCGTGGTTTTAAAAAGTACTCCGAACTTATATCATGTCTGCTTGTAGCTGAACAAAATAATGAATTGTTGCTGAAAAATCATGGGTTACGTCCAACTGGTTCTGTACCATTGCCTGAAGTAAATGGTACCGCATTTCCTGAAGTAAATTCAATATCAAGACATGAACGCGGACGTGGACGCGGAGGCGGACGCGGACATGGACGTGGAAGAAACCATGGACGAACTTTTCAGCAAAACAATCAGCAACAAGGGAACAATTTTAAAAGGCATAAAGCAAACGAAAATAGCATATCAAGAAAGGAGCATGAAGAAATTTGCTTTAGATGTGGAATGAAAGGGCATTGGGTACTTACCTGTCGTACGGCAAAACATCTTGTGGATCTTTATCAAAAATCAGTCAAGGGGAAAGAAAAACTAGAGACAAATTTCGCTGATTATGATGGTCCAATTGATGTGACTCATTTGGACGTCTCTGACTTCTTTGCTGACCCAAATGGCAATATCGATCATTTAATTGGAGGCGGTGTACTTGAGAATATTGATTAGTTTAATTTTCAGTATCTGAATTGTTCTTTTTCTTTAAAAGTTAGTATGAATTATGTTTTTACTTATTTTTTTGAAGTTAGAGATATTTACATTATTAAGCATTTTTAGTTGATTACAAATGTCGCTAAATTTCTTTTTATGAAATCAAAGTTTTAGAATATTTATTTTGTTTTGTTTATAAATTCAGGATGAATGACCATGATATCTGTTTAGTCGATAGTGCAACTACACATAATATTCTTCAAGACAAAAAGTATTTCTTGAACTTAACATTATCAGAGAATAATGTTAATACAATATCAGGTGCATCAAAAATCGTTGAAGGCTCCGGAAGAGCTTGTATTATTTTATCAAATAATACAAAATTATATATTGACGATGCACTTTATTCTAGCAAATCCAGAAGAAATTTGCTTAGTTTTAAAGATATTCGCTGCAATGGATATCACATTGAGACGATGCATGAAAATAATGCAGAATATCTTTGCATAACTTCTTTTATATCTGGCCAGAAGCAGATAAAAGAAAAACTTCCGGCACTCCCTTGTGACATGTATTGTACATCTATAAAGATGATTGAGTCAAATATTATCACGAACCAGAAGTTCGTTGATCCAAAAAGTTTTATACTTTGGCATGATAGACTTGGACATCCAGGAACAATAATGATGCGCCAAATAATTAACAACTCACATGGACATCCTCTAAAGAACCAGAAGATTCTTTTACCTAATGATTATCCATGTGCTGCTTGTTCGCAAGGCAAGTTGGTCATTAGACCTTCGACTACAAAAGTCAATATTGAATCTCCAACTTTCTTGGAAAGAATTCATGGAGATATATGTGGGCCAATACGCCCACCATGTGGACCATTTCGGTATTTTATGGTTTTAATTGATTCATCTACTAGATGGTCCCATGTTTGTCTACTTTCCACTAGGAATGTAGCATTTGCTAGACTACTTGCTCAAATTATAAAATTACGAGCTCAATTCCCTGATTATTCAATCAAGGAAATTCGTCTTGATAATGCTGGTGAGTTTAGATTACAGACATTCAATGATTATTGTATGTCAATTGGAATTGAGGTTGAACATTCGGTTGCTCACGTCCATACACAAAATGGATTAGCTGAGTCGTTTATCAAACGTCTACAATTAATTGCTAGACCATTACTCATGAAAACAAAACTTCCAACTTCTGTTTGGGGTCATGCCATATTACATGCTGCATACTTGGTTCGTTTAAGACCAACTGCGTATTATCAATATTCTCCTTTGCAACTTGCAATTGGTCATGAGCCTAATATTTCTCACTTACGAGTTTTTGGTTGTGCCGTCCAAGTCCCAATTTCACACCCACAACGTACCAAAATGGGTCCCCAACGAAGACTTGGAATTTATGTTGGTTTTGATTCACCATCAATAATAAGGTATCTTGAACCTTTAACGGGTGATCTATTCACTGCACGTTTTGCAGATTGTCATTTTGACGAAATGACTTTCCCAACCTTGGGAGGAACAAAACTACATCTTGAAAAACATGGTAGAATTTCATGGAATGAAACAACTTTGTCTCACTTTGATCCCCGCAGCAATCAATGTGAGCAAGAAGTTGGAAAAATCATTCACTTGCAAAGAGTTGCAAATCAATTACCGGATGTATTTGTTGACACGAGAAAAGTGACAAAGTCACATATACCAGCAGAAAATATCCCTGCACAAATTGATGTCCTTGAAGGACAATCTGCTGTAGCAAATGAATCTCAAATACGCCAGAAACGTGGTCGACCAGTTGGTGCTAAAGACTCTGTACCTTGAAAAAGAAAAGTACAAGAGAAAAACCAACCAAAAACTTCAGAAGAAGTAGTATTTGAAAAGATTGATCAATCGAATATTGAAAATATGGATCAATCGGATATTGAGAATATGGTTCCTGCAGAACCACAAGTATCCGAAAATAATGAGATTTCAATAAACTATTTAGTATCTCATAAAATATGGGAAATGAATACTATTGTCATAGATGACATTTTCGCCTTTAATGTGGCTCTTGAAATAATGAAAGATGAGGATCCTGAACCACTGTCTGTGAAAGACTGTCAGCATAGAAATGATTGGCCAAAATGGAAAGAAGCCATACAGGCGGAGTTAAATTCCTTAGAGAAACGAAAAGTATTCGGACCTGTAGTTCGAACACCTGAAAATGTAATCCCTATAGGATACAAATGGGTTTTTGTAAGGAAAATGAATGAAAATAATGAGATTACAAGATACAAAGCTCGACTTGTAGCTCAAGGTTTCTATCAAAGACCAGGAATTGATTATGAGGAAACGTATTCTCCCGTAATGGATACTATCAATTTTAGATTCTTAATTAGTTTGGCTGTGTCACAAAGGCTTGATATGCGCCTTATGGATGTAGTAACTGCCTATCTATATGGTTCACTTGATAGTGACATATACATGAAAGTCCCTGAAGGACTCAAAATTCCAGAAGCAAATAATACATGCCCGAGAACTATGTTCTCTATTAAATTGCAAAGATCATTATATGGATTGAAACAATCCGGACGCATGTGATATAATCGCCTTAGCGAATATTTGTTGAAGGAGGATTATAAAAATGATGACATTTGTCCCTGTGTTTTCATAAAGAAAACAAATAGTGGATTTGCAATTATTGCAGTATATGTGGATGGTTTAAATCTAATTGGAACTCCTGAAGAGCTCAATAAAACTGCAGATTATTTAAAGAATGAATTTGAGATGAAAGATTTGGGAAAAACTAAGTTTTGTCTTGGATTGCAAATTGAACATTTCCCAGAAGGATTATTTGTTCATCAATCTTCTTATACAGAAAAAGTTTTAAATCGTTTTTATATGGACAAAGCACATCCATTGGCATCCCCTATGGTTGTTCGATCACTTGATGTGAAAATAGATCCATTTCGTCCACCTGAAGATGGGGAAAAAATTCTTGGTTCTGAAGTACCATATCTTAGTTCAATTGGAGTGCTAACATATCTTGCAAATTGTACTCGACCTGACGTAGCTTTTTCTGTAAATCTCCTTGCAAGATATAGCTCTACACCAACTCAAAGACATTGGAATGGTGTTAAACACATTTTTCGATACCTAAAGGGTACTATTGATATGGGATTATTTTATTCTCAAAAATTGGGATCTTCTTTAGTGGGATATGCAGATGCAGGTTATCTCTCTGATCCACATAAAGCTAAATCGCAAATAGGATATGTGTTTACACGTGGAGGAACAGCTATATCATGGAGATCCGTGAAGCAAACCTTGACAACAACATCTTCAAATCATTCAGAAATTATTGCAATCCACAAGGCAAGTCGAGAATGTGTATGGTTGAGGAACATGACCCATCATATCCAAGCATCATGTGGATTAACTTCAACTAGAGACAGCCCAACAATTTTGTATGAAGACAATGCAGCTTGTATTGCACAACTCAAAGGAGGCTTCATCAAAGGAGACAGAACAAAGCATATCTCTCCAAAATTCTTCTACACGCATGAGCTTCAGAAAACTGGGGATATTGATGTTCAACAAATTCGCTCGAGTAACAATGTAGCTGATTTATTTACAAAGGCATTGCCAACATCCACATTCAAGAAAATGGTTCATGAGATTGGAATGCGTCGACTCAAAGATTTACAGTGATCAGTATCAGGGGGAGTAGCTGTATTTTTTTTCCTTCGCCCAAGTTTTGTCCCACTGGATTTTCTTGACAAGGTTTTGACGAGGCAGCATTTATTGTAATACTCCAAAATAACTGTACTCTTTTTCCTTCGTTTGATTTTTTTCCCATTGGGTTTTTATCAAACAAGATTTTAACGAGGCAGATATTTTGTAATATGTCATTCAAGGGGGAGTGTTATAAATATTATACTATTTAGTGAATGACATTCATACCCCTGTAACCCTAGGGATAATTACTTTGTATATCCCTTTCATCCCCTATATATATGGGGCTCTAGTTCTTAATAAAATACAAGTTTATTTGCCTCTTTATTTTCTTCTCTCTTTCTCTTTATTTCATAACACTGCTTACTTTTTATTTTTTATTTTTGGTACTTTTGAGACTTGCAAAAAAGGTTCCTTTTAAGTTGATGTACTGTATTTTTATGTGTTAATTAAACTATTATAAATGAATGTATTGTAAAAATAATAAAATTTGTTTTCTTTTTTGTCTCCTCCTGATTATAATTAATTTCGATGTAATGAAATAATATATTCAAATTGTAATCCATTGGCTCAAAAGACAATGAGAATATACAGATACAAAGAAAATTAAGGCCCTGTTCTGTTTGCTGTTTTGAGGTCGTTTTCTGTTTTTATTTTCGAAAATTCTAAAAATGCGTTCTTTTTGTCATTTTCTAAAATATGTTTTGCAAAACGCGCGCAAGGATTACAAAGAAAATGGAAAAGGCTGAATACATCGTTTTCAACATTTTTAATGGAAAACTCGGTAATCATCCAAAACACGGAAAAATGCCATATTTTTCCAATAGCTGCCTTAGTTCAACTGGACAACGTCACAACTATCATAAGATAGGTCTCAGGTTCGATTCACACCATTGCAACTCCTCAATTTTTTTTTATTTTTTATTTTTTGGTAAAAACTGTCGGTGACTACTTTTTAACCTAAACGATATTTTCTTCTCCTCAACTGAAGCAAACCGCAGCCTGCTCTCATCTCCCCTTCAAACCGCAGCCTGCTCTCATCTCCCCTTCGCCACTCCTCCAAGCTCCTCCCTTCCGATCTCCTCTCCTCCACGCTCCTCTCCTTCCCCGTTAAAAACACCAAGCTACCTGAAGGCCTGGTCTTCACTACGGAAGCTGAACTTCGCTCCCCGCAGTCGTGCTCCTCCCCTGCTGACAGGTAATTTTTTTTTGGTTATTATACATTTTGGCAGTGGCGGTGAACTTTGTTTGGTAGTGGTGGTAGGTCGGTTGTAGAGGTTGGTTTTGAAATTGCAGGTTGTGGGTTGTGATGTGTGGAATTTGGTGGGTTGTATTACTTGACATGATTAATTCAAACTTCAGTCATTCATTTACGATTAGGGAAGGATATTACCATTGCAACAATTCATCAATTTTAACCATAACAAACCATTCAAATCATAAATGTATCTGGCGTTCTATCAACCAGTGGCGATATTCAATGACGGCATATCAAAGAAACAGCAAACAGCCATACCTCGGTCATGTCAACAGAAACTTATTCCTCTTCCTCAGCCTCCTCCAGCCATTTCACAAAGGGCTCTAATCCCTTCACAAAGGTTTTCCTAAAAAAATTAAATAAACAAATCAATGAGAATAATCATATATAGAGAAGCAGGTTTAGAGAAGTAAAATGAAAAGTGACAACAGATGATGAGCTTCAACTTCATAACTTCTGATGTTTTGTGACGACGCTCCGCAAGTGCACGGGTCGCGCAAGTAATAAAGTGGATTTTAAGTCCAAGTATCGATCCCACAGAGATTGATTTAAATCGTATTTTAGATTACTACCTTAACCGGAACTAGAGAAGCTGTTGATTTAGAAATTTTGAATTAAAATTAAACTAGAAAGAACAAGGAAATTTGATTTTGAGAAAATATGACAAAAACATGCTAGAATTGAGAATCCACATTTATTCCATTAATTATGCATTAATTTAAACATCTAACAATAATTCACGAGGTTTTGAAAATCCATATTCCTAATATTGTCAAGACTCCCTTTCGGACAAGAATCAACATCTATTTCTATACACAATCCGACTATATTTCTATGACGAATCTAAATGTATAGAAAAGTATTACAAATTTAGTGAATACTATAGCAGATAACACAAAGCATAGGGGTATATTTCTATCCCCTATCGGACTTTGTGGCAATTGATACAAGTCTAATGAAATCTCAATCTTTCGAACTTAAGAAATCACAACCTAAATTCATACAACTAGTGATCAAGTAATTGCATGATAAAAAAGTATAAATTAATTGCTCAAACCCATGAATTATGAAATTAAATGATAATCAATACATAAAATCCGGAAATAAATGCTTCATCACAATTCTAACATTTAAGAACCTAGCCTAGAAACATAATAGAAAATAAATAACAAGAGATATGAAAAGATGTAACCCAATTCATCTCCTTGCAATTATTTCTTCAATCTTGATCTTGGCGTGGTTTGGATCTCTCGGCACTTCGACAAGGTTTTGGCATGAATTTAGCAAGTTGGGAACCCTTAATTTCGTGCCCCAAGCCATGTATTTATAGATGTTCATGAGAATTAGGTTAATTGTGGAGAAAATTGCTGAATTCCGCGTAAAAAGCTCAGCTGAGGCCCAGTCGGGACTACCGTGCGACCGCACGGTTCAAAAGTGCGCGATCACAGCCTCCAAAAGCAAACCTTTAGTCGCTGATTTTTTTGACCGTGCGACCGCACGATTTTTCAACCGTGCAGCCGCACGGTTATACCGGCAGCTACATTATTCTTCTTTAAATTTCAGCAATTTGGTCATCATCCTTTTATTGCACAGAATTTAGTATTTTGATCATATCTTTCTATTCCCTTATCCAATTGAGGTGATTGAAAGTCCTTTAGAAATACAACTTAAAGAACTACAATTCTTCCTGAAATATGAATTTTCTGATTCAAACGTTTACTGCCCCGAAATTAGCTTTCAAATATGACTAAAAATCTGCCAGAAATCTTGTTTAATTGGAATGAATTTATGGTAATATTCTTACCATATTTCATTCCTTTTTGACTTCTAATTTCATCCAATTGACTCCTAAAAGTCCTCAAGTATCTTATCTTGATCCGAATCAACTATTGAATATTTTCAATTTGGTCCTTGAACTTCTGAAATCTACCAATTTGGTTCTTTCTTTGACTTTTCTTTCGATTTAGACCTTGATCTACTTCATCCATTCTTGATTTGCATACTTTGGTTCTTTTATCATCCAATTTGCTTGTTTTTGCTCCAATTCCATTGTTTTATCGACTTTGGAATTATTTATGAAATATAAACAAATAACACAAAATAAATAGCAAATATTCTAAAACAAACATATAAATTCATACTTTTAGGATAGAAATAAGTGTATAAAATACACTTATCATTTTGTGCCAGAAATTAAGATCAGCGTTACCTTTTAATGGAAAAGGTAACAGAGCCATTTTAGGTGGGATTTCAATTTTTATTTTTATATTTCAAGTTTTCATTTCTTTTATATTTTTGGCCAGGGGTGGGGTAGTATTACTGCAGAGGATAGAAACATTGGGAGGCCAAAGAAAAATAGAGAAAATCTGCTTATCACTAAAAAAAAATGGTATTCTTTTGATTTAAAAGAAGAAGAAAATAGGTAAATGATTTTCATCCATCAATTATCCACTTCTATCTTCAGCATATAATCATTTGTGTCATGCCAGAGATAAAACTGATTCTATTAGACAGTATACTATTTGCTTCACATAAAAGGGAAGGAAGAAAAAGGACGTAGATAAGAATAAATATCTTTGAAGGATTTCAAGTTGCGCCACAGATATTACCACAAAATAATAGATTAGTGGCTTTGCAGGATCAAATGGGTACAATTAGCACAATAGTATAACAGTTCGCACACCTGCCCTTAGTGTTTGTTCCTTTACAGTGGGGACGGTCGGGGGGTTGTCGTCGGTGGTTTAGTGAAGTAGGTTATATCTGTGCAAGTATAGTTATGCCAATAATTTATTACATAGGATGAATGACACTTTCCTATACATTATGATCTCCTAATGACCTTTGCAAATAATTTTTGGGCATGATATACATTAGTAATCTTGTGATTCTTTTGTATCGATACATTAGTCAATTTATTTTGTACCGACACATCCCTATTGCATGTTGCAAAATACATAATTTCATTCCTCAAATTTGCCATTTTTCCTTTTGGTTTCATTTAGTTACCAAAAATATTTTGCCATTTAGTGTACACAAAGGAGGAAAATGAAGAATAATTGACATTCTTTGTTACTGTCTTTCTTTGTTAGAATGTGCTTCAATGGGATTGATTCCCTAAAAGATCACTTAAATTTCATCCTTGTAGGATCAGTACTATTGTACTGAAGGCATCTTTAGAATATGTCGAATCAAATGTAGATAAAATAGTAGAAATATAGGTAGAAACTGTGAGAGTTTTCATCACTATTTTTTTGTTTGTTTTGTTACTGAGGAGTAGAAATATAGATACAAACTTGAGAGCCATAACATTATCATCTCCTAATGACCTTTGCAAATGATTTTTGGGGCACGCTCAAATATGAACCCTTATTCGAATGGAGTTTTATGTCAATTCCTATGACAGGACAATATCTAATAAAAATGTACACGATATACATTAGTAATCTTGTGATTTTTTTTGTAGATGCAGTAGTCAAGTTTTTTTTTATTTTTTTATTTTCTTTAGAAGTTACATATTGTTCATAGAATTAATTTGCATGAAGAACATGGGTGGTCACAAAGGTTCTACTACGACACCAATGCAATGGTCCGATAGAAATGAGACTGCATTTATTCAACTTTGTTATGACTTCATGAAAGCGGGAAAATTACAATGTTCTACATTCAAATCCGATGATTGGGGCAAGATCAATGATGAATTGCTTCACATTACAAATGAAGATTATGGAATAGCACGACTAAAAGGTAAATGGAACCGTCTGCGCATTACTCATCGGTGCTTTTCTCAAATTATGGGGCATACTGGCGTCACATGGGATCCACATACGAATAAAGTAAATGCTCCTGATGAAGTTTGGGAACATTTTTTATACGGTAATTCTTTCTCACATAGTAGAATATGATATACAATTTATTTTCATGCACATATAAATATTAGTTGACATTGGTTTTTTACATTATTGCAGCTAAACAAGACGGAGTACAAAATCATCAGGAGTAAGGGATGTCCACATTATGAAACACTTGGAGAGCTGTTCGGCGGAACCACAGCAACAGGTGCACTGGGTAATGCCTCCACTCAACCTCCCCCTACATCGGACGAAGAACGAGAAATAGATGATGCATTTCTGACCAAGGGTGTGCATGTACGAGCTGAAAAAATTGATGATGATGAAATAGAAAAACCTGGTCGACGTCGTAAGGAACCTAAGATCAGTAAATCGGATAAGCTCGAGGCTTGTATGCAGCAGTGGTCGTCCACAATGAGTGCAAGAAATGATGAGAGTGGACTGCATCAGGTTTACCTGAGAGAGAAGCTTGCACAACTCCAAGGAAAATCATCTGCTGGTACCAGTAATAACGAAGCAAGTAGCCAGGATCCATTTTCTCAATCAGTTTGCATGAAAATCCTGATCAACATGGAAGGATTAAGTAATGAGATGTATGTGAAAGCTATGAAGGCATTCAAGGATCAAGAATTCAGGCAGCAATTTGTGATGGTGCCTGAAGAAAGGAGGATGCCTGTGCTAGAGCTCCTGTAGTCGTGTTAGCAGTTTATTTTATTTAGGATTATGTTTGTGTGAGCAGTTTATGTGTTTGAAGGTGTTTTGGTTGGTAATGAATTATGTTATCCTTTTCAGCGTTGATGTTGATGGTGAAAACTTTCTTACTTTGTTTTGAACATTATGTTTTCGTAACGTGATCTCGGATCCTTATTGGAGTATGTAGTACTTCTTTTATTTATGTTTTGTGTTCACCATCTGTTTCAGTAATTATTTTCTATTTCTGATTCTGATTTGTTTATAGTACTTATTTTAATATTATTTTGTTTTGACCATCAAATTGAATAATGATTATGTTCGATTTGATCAGGAAATGTCTGACTTGGAGTGTAGTTTCTCCGATGACTCAAGTGACGAAGATATATTTTCATTCATACAGGAAGATTTCGATTTATCTACAGACATGATGGGATGCCAGATGTTAATAGCTTTTTCTGGAAGAGATATCATCCACAAGACACCCCGTAGAACATCAATGCTGACGGGGAGGATGTACATTTATGAGATTTTGAATGGTCATCCAACTGTGTGCTACAGTAATTTTCGAATGCAAAAGCACATCTTTCAAAATTTCTGTGATATTTTGAAAGGAAAAGGTCTCCTGACAAATGGGAAGAAGGTGACCGTCGAGGAAGGGGTAGCAATGTTTCTAATGATTATAGGGCACAGTACTCGTTACAGGCTAGTTGGTGATAGATTTCAACATGGAAATGACACAATACACAAGTGGTTTAAGCGAGTCTTAAGTGCAGTTTGTCAGTTGGGCACTGAGTTAATACGCTCGACGAATCAGGGGGTTGTGCATGAGCGCATATTACAAAAGTATCCATACTTTAAGAATTGTATTGGTGCAATTGATGGGACACATGTGGCCGCTTGGGCACCGACATCGAGGCAGATAGCTTTTCGGGGAAGAAAAACAAGTGTGACACAGAATGTAATGCTAGCATGCGATTTCGACATGAGATTCACATTTGTGTATGCCGGTTGGGAAGGTACCGCTAATGATTCCCGAGTATTCATTGACGCTGTTACAAATCCCGCAAGCGGATTTCCAATGCCACGTGAAGGTATATTATATTACTTTTAGAAATATATGTTTCACACATAACTTTAAATCTTATTAATTTTATAATTGTAGATGAATGGTACCTAGTTGATGCTGGTTACCCAAACATTCCTGGTTTTCTTGCACCATATCGAGGACGTCGCTATCATTTACGTGATTATGCTGGGAGAGGAAGACTGCGAGGAAAGGAAGAGTTATTCAATTATCGACACTCCTCGTGCCGTAACATAATCGAGCGTAGTATTGGAGTGTTGAAGGCCAGGTTTCCTATTCTGAAGTTAATTAGCAATTTTCCTCTTATTAGGCAAAGGCATATCCCTACTGCGTGTTGCACAATACATAATTTCATTCGTCAAGAACATGCATTAGACGAGCTGTTCACAGAATATTCAGCGGAGAATATGATTTTTTATGATGTGCCTGAATCAAGTGATGCTCGAGAACCCATACAGTTTGATGCGAGCCAAACAGCTCAAATGGGACAAGTGCGCGAAGAAATTGCTAATCAAATGTGGACTGATTACTCCACAAGGTCAAGATGACTCTTAAATTTATTTTGTTTAGTCAAACTCTTTATCAGTGATTAGAGTTACATGTATTGTGGAAGTAATTTGGACTTGAATATTATGTTGTTAATTTCTTATAATATTTTTTTGGAGTTGAACATTAATGACATTATTAATTAGTCCACAAAAATAGTTAAACAATATAGATTGTTTAATATAATTCAGAAGCAAATTCAGTGAAAATAGTATAAGTAGTATTCTGCAAAATTTCAAACAGAACGCGTTTTCCAGCTTTTCATTTTCAGAAACAGTTTTCAGAAATGACAAACAGAACGCGTTTTCAGCAACATTGAAAATAAAAATAAAAACATAAAATACAAAACATTTTTCAAAATGAAAATACAAAATAAAATACAAACAGAACGCCACCTAAGCCTTTGTTTGCCAGAGATATTTTGAAAACAGATTTTGTAAAAGTCATTTATGGGAGAGTATATAGTTAAAAGTAACAGAAAGTCATGAGATCATGCTCAAATTTGTTTTATGGAGAATACATTTAGCCCTGTTTCAGCCCCATTTTTTTAGAAAAATAAACTATAAAAAATACTCAATCTCAACCATTCATTCTTAGTCAAGTCCACAATATTTGACTTTTCAAACAATTTTAAACCACACATTCTTAAAAAAATCACAAAAACTCTACACCAAATGGGGCTTAATTGAAAATGAGTTTGAAAAAAAAAATTAGAAAACTGAGGGCCAAAGAGGGACTAAAGTCGCGAAGCTAACTATCGCTACAAAATAAAAACTAGAGGTATCAAGACGAACAGATCGACTACACCCGTGAAAATTGACCAAGATCGGCCTGGGATCACGGGTTGACCCGTGACTCGAAATTCACGGGTCAAGAAACAAGGGTGCAGCTTGCGCTTAAAAAGGCCGCACTTCACTTGCTAGAGGGTACAATAATTTACACTTGAGGAGGTAGTAGAACCGTTCTATTACTCAATGATTAAAATTTATAAATAATACAATTTCTCAAATTAATTTTTAATTACACACATTTTCGCTCTCCAACCTACAACCAAAAATTTACCCAGAATATATTTAAAAAAAAAAAATTGGCAGCATAGCTCCCAAACGCAGTAAAAACTCCTACGACCTACCTATTTCCCAAGGAAATCTCGTCTTTAATGCTCCATCATACAAGTCAGTAAATTTGTTAACATTTGCAAAAAACAAATGGAGTGTTGTTGTCTTCAATTTCAATTGTTGATAGGATGTCTCTTGTCATTTGTCAAGTATATATTTCCTGTTGAACGATTACCAGAATGGGTTTGGTACATGCTTCAAATCAGACCTGATTGTCGGCGTTGAGTGATTTGTGTCCCTTATTCAAAAAAAAAAAAAAGGTGTAACCCACACCTTGAGAGCTCGAACCGACCCTGTCCTGGGCCATTAGTTCAAGAGGTAATTCGTAGATTTTGCTTTCCGGAGTAAGGGTGGATGACACTCAGTAATGCCTTGCTGAGCAAGATAACTTCCGTTTGCCACATGTCACAAATCCATTATTCAGCCGTAAATTCAGTCATCAAGATTCGAACACTGCACCCGACCGCGCTGAGCACGTTATCGGTCAACCCCTTTTCCATTGAGAGATATATCCTGGGGGCAGTTGTGTCCCTTATTCATGAATATGGTTATGGAAGTTTTGATTAAGGGATCTTCAAACCAAGTTCAATTGAATGTTTTCAAATATTATATGTTTTAGTTTTCTTATTGCCCTATTCGTGGAGGGAATATTGTTCACTGATATCTCGCTATATCTCCGCAAGTGTACGAGTCGTGAGAAGTAATAAAGTGGACCTAGAAGTCCGGATTATCATCCCACGAGAACTGTTATTAAGTACCGAAATATTTTAGTTCTACACTTTATTTGAACAGACAAAAAGATTTTGTGATTGTGACTAAACTAAGGAATTAAACCAAAGAAATAAATTAGCGAGTTTGTTTTTTTTTTTTTTAAAACAATTGTAAGGTAGTTGAGATTCACGATTTCACCTAACTAATTAAATCAATTCCAATTCCAGTTTTATTTCCTAAATATGCATTCGGTCGAATTCACTAATGTATATTGAAATTCCCCTCTCGAGTTTAAATCAATTCTACCTAAATAAGTCAACCATGTATCTCTAAAGCGGGTCTGAATATTTCTTATCTAGATGCAATAAACACAAGAATTCACACACGACCGCAATAACAACAAAAGTATATCTCTATCTCTTGTTCAATTACCGGATTTATTACCAAGTTCTAAGTTATTAACTCACCTCTCGAATTATGAAAATAACTCAATATATCATGAATTGGTGATCAAGCAATTCAAACATTAAGAACAATAATAAATCAATACATGCAGCAAAACATTAAAACTATGGAATTTGGATTTAAAATAATATAACTAGGCTACATCGTTCATCCCAACATCAAATTTAGTTACACATCATTAATAAAGAACAAAAACAATAAAGATAAACGTTCATTGAAAATAATATAATGTTAAATTGACGCCCCTTTGCGATGCTTGATTCTCCAAGAATCTAATGTTAAATTCTCAATTGTGGCTCGTTTTATGGAGAGGCAAAGGTTCAGATCTCGTGCCTCATGTGTTGTATATATAGGTTTTGGAGAAACCTAGGTCAAGAAAGAGAGAATTCTGTTGAAAATCACAAGAAAAAACCCACAGTCGGCCCAACCGGATAAGCGCGCAATCGCGTGGCTTATACCCTAGCGATCGCGTAGACGACCCTAAAACTCTTGGGTAAAAATTCCGAGGCATTGCGCGATCGGGCAGTAGGATGTCTGCGATCGCGTGATGTGCAATTTCCATCTTTTCTCGGCTGTATAAGTTGGTCCCTGACTTTTAATTGCGCTTTCAGTCCTCAACTTTCAATTATTGCAATTTAGTCCCCAAACTTTATATTCTTCTAGATTCGCTCAATTAAGCTCCAAATGTCCTCCAATTGTGCAATATTTTCCTTAATTGCTTCATTCTTCATCTCTTAGAATATTTTCCGAAATGTAAATAAATATGCACTAATTAAGTAGTAATTACTCTAAAACAAAATACTAATATTCTAATTTAGGCATACAAATAAGTGTATAAAACACTTATCAAATACCCCCCAAACTATAACTATTGTTCGTCATCGAACAATATAAAACTGAACTAATAAATCAAAATAACAACATGCTTTAGTTTTTGTTGTGTCAACATGTTTACCAAATGCCTTAATAGTCCAAATCAATTCACACTTTCAGCACGAGATATGAACAATATAGTTAAATAATTTTTAGTTATCTCATGCCAGATTTTCAAGTGTGTGTGTGAATAGCCAAAGTCAAACTCCTACTCATGCAAAGGATATACTTAACACAGTGTAACTTGTTATGTACATTCCAGCCCGAATCCCATGTGGTCACCCTAATGAATCTAATGATTTCCTTGCATCTCTCATGGGTGATCATAGCTTAGTACTTTTCTCTCACATCCCTGGTTTATCTATACTGGTTTCTAAACATTTTTCATTGCTTTTTCCACACGAGACAATCAGAATCAGAAATATGCATGCATAGCAAATCAAAAGAAAACAGTCCCCAATTCTACAACCTCAACCACCACAGCTCAGTCAACTAAGCTTATACCATGCATTTATATTTTTTCTTTTGATGGACGACTTTTTCTTTTAATTGTCCCTGCCTTTTACCATCTTTGTACAAAACTTTTCATACTTGCTTTCTATATGACCCCTATAGCGGGCTTTCGATCGGAAACTCCCAAACCAGTTGGCTTTAGGGTATCAGGTTCAAAGAACCCCTCAGAGGTACTTGCCCAAGTCATAAAGGCTTAAACAAAAAAGTTAAAGATGTTTTAATGTCTTATGTGTAAGTCCACTCTCCGTACTTGCTTTCTAATTGACCCATGTAGCGAGCTTTAGGTCGATGACTCCCAAACCGTTGGCTTTAGGGCACCAGGTTTGAAAGACCCCTCAGACTTACTTACTCGAGTCAAAAAGGCATTTGAAGAGCAGAATAAGACCTTCAGCATTTTTTTGTTTTTATGCTGGAAATGGTTTATACCTGTTGACCAAACTGCAATGATTAATGTGCAAAACCAAGAACTACAGACCTCCAACTTGTCAATACATACAAATTTCAACCATTCTACCTCCAAACTTTCCTTTTAGTATAATTGGTTCTATATGTCTAATGATCTAAGTTCAGGGATTTTCAAGTTATACCTAAGTTTAAGATGCATAAAACTTGCCCCACATGTGTTAAACAAAATCCCTTACACAAGCAATAATCTAACACTGACTACGTGCGCAATGAATATGGAATCTAGCAAAACATAACTAGTTCAAAATAAGTTCATGCTTTCATGTTGTCCAATTTTCAAGCCTAAGTACAAATTGATTCATACTATATCCTAGACAATAAGCATGTTAACAAAGTTTTCAATTTTTTTTTATCCCAATAAAATAGAATGAAAACATTGAATGAATATCATGAATATGGAAGCAATTTTCATGAGTGAGATTTTTCACCCCCAAACTAGAAAGAAACATTGTCCTCAATATTTGTCAAAAAGAATTAAAAATGTAAAACAAGACAAAGAAGAGAGAACGAGAACTTCTCAGGTGCATTGGAGATGTTTTGTAGCCTTAAAGCCTCCATTAGAATTGCATTTGAATGAATTGGACCCATTTTCTTGCTTTTCCCGACTTGGTTTGAGGTGTTTTGATTATTTTTTACCTTGCAAATAAGAGATAAGTAACATTAGAAGTCATAAACATCAATAATAAATAATGGTAATTCAGTACCACACCCTCAAACTAAAGTTAAAGCAAAATTTTGAATTTTTAAAATTGGTCGACCACACATAGAGCCTTGACATCGCCTAGAAAAACATAAATTTTTCTAAGCCTTCTTTTGATATGTTAAAGTTCACAGCATGGTTGACAACATATTAAAAATTCAGCTCATTTGAAGATCAATAGGATCATGTAAAACTATGGAGACGTAGGTGGCGTGAGACAGTTTCTAGGTGCAATGGCCTGCAGTGGGGTTGCCATGATGCAAACATGATTTTAATGATTTTATTGTGATGTAGTGAACTAACTCATGAACTATACACACAAAATCATTGATAAACATATCATGAAGATAAATGCTCGAGAGATTTTGTCAAATTTGAACGTAAATGTCTTTGTGGCATATCTTCAAACACTTGGTATGCATTGCAAAAATCAAAGAATGTTCATAAATTTGGATACATGGGTTGACCCAAAATTTTCATAATATTTAGCTCAATTCACAGCTCCAATGACTACCCTAAGCCCATTCTCCAATCCTCTTTAATTCAAAAATCACAAGATCATAAGAAGCTTCACAATTTGGCACACTTTTTGAAAGAGAAAAGGAATTCATACCTTTGATTAATTTGGATGTGAAAATAGCAATGAATTTGGTGCAATAAAGTGTTGATGACATGCATGATAGATGAAAGATCACTTTTGGGGTGATTTTGGGGAGAGAAAACTAATTTGTGTTGTTTGAAATTGAAAGAATTAAGTGAAGCACTTAAACTGCCGGTTCTGCTACAAGTATAGCCACGCGATCTCGTGGCCAGAGAGCCAGCAATCGTGTGGTTCGAGGTTTTAAAACCTGTTGATTTTTAAATGCAAACTCGCGATCGCTAGGGCCTCTTGGCACGCGATCGCGTAGTTCCCGGCATTTATGAAAATTTTTCCTATTTTTTATTTTCAAAATCGTTTTTAGCCCCCCTAATCACTTTCATGATCTATGCAATGATTTTCCAACATTAACTTCATGATCCAAACTAGTGTGTGTGTGTGTGTGTGTGTGAGTTGGGATGACAATTAAGAACCTAGTCTAATGAAAGCATGCAAAATTAAAAATATACCTAAATTTGCAACAATAGACTAACATGCAAAAATGTCCTTACATGTAACATGAGAAACACTTAAAAAAATTACCTACCATGCAAAAATCTAAACCAAGTAAAGAGATTAATACTTAAAGCGTAGTAAATAAAAGGGAAGAAATGTTGGGTTGCCTTCCAACAAGCGCTCCGTTTTAAGTCTAAAGCTCGACTTTTTACACTTTATCATGGAGGCATGAATGAGCCTCTTGAACCCCTGCACGACTTGCAATTACCTGCCTTACACTTCTCGATCTGTTTCCTTACTTTCTTGAAGTTCAAGGCCTCCTTTTCCACTATTTGTTGAGGAAAATTAGGCTTTTATTCCTTCAAATTTTTCCTATCTTTCTTAGCCTCCATGTGTTTGGAGCCTGCTCTATTTTAATCCCATGCTTCAATTTTCCTGCTGGTTTTTGGACCAGTTCCTCCACTTTAAAACAAGTTTCATTTTGAACTTCACGATCCTGTCTTGGCTTGATGCTGAAAGTTACTTGTTCTTTCTCAACCCTAAAGATGATTACTCCCTTTTCAATGTCTATTAGGACTCTTCCAGTGGCTGGGAATGGCCTTCCAAGAATGAGGGGCATTTGAGTGTCCTCTTCCATGTCCAAGATCACAAAGTCGACTGGGAAAAGAACTTTTCAACCTTAACTATCACATTCTCCACTATCCCATATGGGTATTGGATTGATCTGTTCGCTAGCTTTTAAGTGATATTCATTGGCTTAGGCTCCCCCAAACCTAATTTCATGTACACAGACAAATGCATTAAATTGACACTAGCCCCTAAGTCACATAGAACATTATCAAAGCTGAAATTACCAATAGTGCAAGGGATAGAGAAACTCCTTGGATTAGTCAATTTTTGTGGTAATTTCTTCTGCAATATAGCACTGCATTCTTCACTAAGAGCTACTATTTCAAAGTCCTCAAGCTTTCTTTTGTTTGACAGCATCTCCTTCATGAATTTCAAATATAGGGGAATTTGGGGCAAGGCTTCGGCAAAAGGGATGTTTATATGTAATTTCTTGAAAATCTCCAAAAATTTCCAAAATTGCTGCTCCAACTGATGCTTTCTCAATCTTTGTGGATAAGGAAATGGAGGCACATATGCTTTGTCTGGCGGTCTGACTCGAACTTCTTCTTCAACTTTTTCTTGAACTTCAGGAGTCGACTTCTGTTCTTTCTCACTTTCCTGTTCTTCCATCACATTTTCCCTCAGATTCTTCTTTTCATATTTTTCAACAGTCACTTCCGGTAATTGAACCCCGCTCCTTGTTGTTATTGCATTCACATGTTCCCAAGGGTTCGTTTCAGTATTACTAGGTAACTGTCCTGGCTGCCTTATTGCACTGCTCGCTGCCAACTCCCCCATCTGTTTCTTCAAATTTTTTATTTCAGCAGCTTGATTCATTATTTCTCCATTTTGACTCTTGACTAGCTGGATTAACATTTCCATGTTCTCGGCCATGTTTTTCTGAGATTGTTGTTGTTACTGTTGCTGAAATCCAGGTGGACGCTGAACATTCTGATTGTTAGACCATTGAAAAATTGGGGGTGATTCTTCCATTCTAGGCTGTAAGTTTGTGAATAAGGACCACCCTGCTGCTTGTTTCCTACGAAGTTAACATGTTCTTGATTTGATTGATTTTGTTGTAATGGGCAAAAATTTATAGCATGATTTTCGAAACAAAAATCACACAAAATTGTTTGAACTGAATTCACTGGATGCACACCCATGCTGTCTATTTTCTTTGTCAAAGCATCAAGCTTAGCACTTAATGCTGTAATCTCACTAACTGCAACAATTCCCTCAGATTTTGGTATGGATCTATCTGAGTACCACTAGTAACTGTTCGCAACCATCTTCTCAAAAATCTCTGATGCTTCTTCATACGTCATATCTATTACTGAACCCCCAGCTGCTGAGTCGGCTTGCTTCTTATTTTCATTTGTCAACCCATTGTAGAATGTCTGTACTAAAATCCAATCTGCGATTCCATTGGTAGGACACTGTCTGATAAGCTCATTGAACCTTTCCCAAGCTTCAAAGATGGATTCCCCCTGCTGTTGACTAAAGGACAAAATTTCACGTCTGAGCTTAGACATTCGATCAGGTGGGAAAAATTATTCTAGGAATTTTTGGCTCAGGATTTCAAAGGTGGTGATAGTGTGTAGAGGTAAGGAATAGAACCAAGCTTTAGCTTTGTCTACTAATGAGAATGAGAACAATTTCAGCTTTACAGCATCATCTGGAACTCCATTCATGCGCTGCATGTCGCACAATTCTTGAAAAGTCCGAAGATGTGCATGCGGGTCTTCGGATGGCAGCCCGTGGAATACAGCAAAATTTTGGATCAAAGAAATTAAGGACGTCTTAATCTCGAAATTTCTTGCTGGTATTGCTGGCGGTACTACACAGGTCCCAATATTCCCCACAGGAGGAACCATGTAGTCTCTCAAAACGCGCCTCCCATGATCTTATTGATGTCCAATAACAGCTGCTGGAAAATCATTCAGATTATTCTAATTTCTGTCATCCGCCATGGCTAAATCTGTATGTTGATTTGCTTCCAACTGTTGTCTACGCCTCTGTCGAAAGGTGCGTTCAATTTCTGTATCAAGAGGAAGCAATTCACACGATTTAGTTTTTCTTAACATAAATTAAATAGAACAATAATTAAAAACAAAAACTGAAAATAAAAATAACAATAAGCAAAATAAAGTTCAAAGTAAAATAAGAACTAATGGGTATTGATATTAATATAAAAACAGTCTCCGGCAGCAGCGCCAAAAACTTGTTCACGGATATCTCGCTGCGAGATATCCCCGCAAGTGTACGGGTCGTGAGAAGTAATAAAGTGGACCTAGGAGTCGGGATTATCGTCCCACGAGGACTGCTATTAAGTACCAAAATATTTTGGTTCTATACTTTATTTGAATAGATAAAGAGAATTTGTGATTGTGAACTAAATTAAGGAATTAAACCAAAGAAATAAATTAGCGAGTTTGTTTTTTTTTAAAACGATTGTAAGGTAGTTGAGATTCACGATTTCACCTAAGCAATTAGATCAATTCCAATTCCAGTTTTATTTCCTAAATATGCATTCGGTCGAATTCACTAATGTATATTGAAATTCCTCTCTCGAGTTTAAATCAATTCTACCTAAATAAGTCAACCGTGTATCTCTACAGCGAGTCTGAATATTCCTTATCTAGATGCAATAAACACAAGAATTCACACACGACCACAATAACAACAAAAGTATATCTCTATCTCTTATTCAATTTTCGAATTTATTACCACGTTCTAAGTTATTAACTCATCTCTCGAATTATGGAAATAACTCAATATATCATGAATTGGTGATCAAGCAATTCAAGTATTAAGAACAATAATAAATCAATCATGCAACAAAACATTAAAATTATGAAATTTGGATTTAAAATAATATAATTATGCTACTCGTTCATCCCAACATCAAATTTAGTTACATATCATTAATAAAGAACAAAAACAATAAAGATAAACGCTCATTGAAAATAATATAAAGAATAGAAATCTTGCACCAAGTTTTGAATCTTCAATTATCTTCAATTGACGCCCCTTTGCGATACTTGATTCTCCAAGAATCTAATGTTAAATTCTCAACTGTGGCTCGTTTTATGGAGAGACAAATGTTCATATCTCGTGCTTCATGTGTTGTAATTTCCATCTTTTCTCGACTGTATAAGTTGGTCCCCCGACTTTTAATTGCCCATTCAGTCCTCAACTTTCAATTATTTCAATTTAGTCCCCAAGCTTTATATTCTTCTAGATTCGCTCAATTAAGCTCCAAATGTCCTCCAATTATACAATATTTCCCTAAATTGCTTCATTCTTCATCTCTTGGAATATTTTCTGAAATATAAATAAATATGCACCAATTAAGTAGTAATTACTCTAAAACAAAATACTAATATTCTAATTTAGACATACAAATAAGTGTATAAAAACACTTATCAAATATGTTGTTGGGAAATTGGATTGTAAATAGAATTGTCAACACAAGTAGCAACGTCAAATATATTTTTCCAAACTCCGTGTGATTAAAATAGGAAATCAACAACGCAAACAAGTCAATCCACAAGCAATAGAATCTCTAAAAATTATAAAACCAATGTGATAACACCAATAACTATTATTTTTTTCTTAAACCTAGAGGTAACCCAATACACACTTTCAAGAATCAATCTTGACACCCAAAATATATATCATCTAATACAATAGATGAAACCTAACAACAATAATAATAATGGAGAATAATAGCACCTAAACCATTCTAAGATAATACTTAGAGAATCCCAAATCTTGAACAAGAAGAACACATCAATAACAACACTTTCTTCCCCAAAAATAATACGAGAAAAACAGCATCTTATTCTCCAAAATGTTTTTGCGTGTTTGTGTTAATAAAAATGGACAGAAAACTCCCAGCCACTACGTTGTCTCTAGCCTCCGTCTACGTGAATTATGAAGTCCCCGCAAAATGTTCTTTTCACCTTTTTTATTAGGTTAGGAAATTGTTAATTAAATTGCACAATGAACCTCCAAGTTTCAATTAATATTGGAAATGGGCTAAACCTTTAATATTTAAAGGGAATATTGCACTGGTCACTGTTTAAAAAAAAAAAAAAAATGAAATTGAAGAATACGCTCCAATGGAATTAAACTAAAAAATACGTTCCCCCAGCTTCTCTCCCACCTCAACGTCCCGTCTTCTTCCATAGTGATGTATTCAAAAATTGCCAACGGACGCACCACCACAGTGGTCCACCGTCAGCGCCGACATCACCTGACCTCTGTGTGTCGTTTCTTCCTACTTGTGCGCAGCTTATTCCCCAATGCTACATGTGAACCACCACCACTACTTCCCAATTCGGCACCTGTCTGTTCTGTCCCACCCTCCTCTTCCGCGCGCTTGTGGTGGCATTGTGGTGGTGTTGGTGATGTTTGTTTTTTATTCAAGAGTGGCTAGTTTTCGGTGTGTGGACTGTTATGGCAGATTTTAGAATTTTGCAATCGATTATAGGTTGGGTCGTGGTGTTTCAAGGTGGAGTCTTGGGCGGTACTCTGTAGTGATGGTTCTTGGCAGTGTGGGTGGGCTTGCAGAGGGTATAAAAGACGATGACGGAGGTGAATTTATCGGTTCTGGTCCTTACATAATTGCAAGTTATATGACTTTCAAGTGTGTAACATTTTTTTTGGGATCTAATTCCCTTAAACAAAACACTTTTTATTAGATTTAAGTTTTTGTCACAACTTAATACCTTGCAATAGTCTTTACAAATTTATCCTTCCTTTTTTCTCAATAAAATTCTAAGTATCTTAGGGCATCCACATTGGATGTGTTAAACTATTTATTAGTGGAAGATGTTAATTAATAGTCATTTATATGTCTACATTAGATATGTTAACTTATTTGTTAAAGAAATCTTTTTGGCTACATGTTAACTTTCTTGTTAAATTTAGCTAACATTTTAACATTTTAACGTGACACTTTTATGTTAAAATTCTCCAATAACATAAATACACCTCATCTCCACCTACCCACTCACACACTCAATCGCTTTATTTATTCATTTTTTCTTCTTTCTTCTTAAATTTTTAAACATCCATAAAAAAAAAAAATAAGTAAAATAAAATTGTTGATTTCATATTATATGATTTAATGAGATCTTCAAAATGATAAATAAATTTTACAATTTTAAAAATAGGTATTTATCATATTCATTGGACTTAATTAGAAATTAAAATATTCATTGTGACGATAATGTATATGTTAACTTTAACATGTATACATGTTATTTAGCATTTATTTTTTGTCTATGTGACTAAATAAATTTAACACATTCAATACGGATGCTCTTAGTCACCGACGGAGTCATAGCATGGCGAGCCGACGCGGCCGTCCGTGCTGGATCCGCTACTGGAAAGTAATAGTGGTTGTGTGTATATATATATAATGGCTGCAAGTCTTGACTATAAAATCATCAACCATTTCCATTTCTGTGACTGTGTGTATATATATATATAATGGCTGCATGTATTAGTCAATTATAATGAGTGGTGAGTGGTATAGTGAGTGTGTGTGTGTGAGAGAGAGAGAGAGAGAGAGAGAGAGAGAGGAGGGGGGGGGGGGGGGGGTGGAGAGGCAGCTTGGTCTGTTGTTCTAGCCATTTTCTTTTTTTTTTTTTTTTCTTTTTTGTTTGAAATGGAATGAATAAATAATATATATGTATGTTAGTGTTGTGTCCCATGTTGTACAAAAAGTTACTCTAGTATAATAAAAGAAGTTTATTTGGAATCAAATTCAACAATTTGGTATTAGAGTGTTGTTCCAAACTAAATATATTCAAAGAAATAGAGAATGAGATGATCTTGCAACCGATTCAGACTATATTATATGATTTTTGAAGTTGTACTAAACATTTTTTAGCGTTATTACGACTTGTATCAGATTATATTTTCATTATTAATGATTTTCTTATTGTTTGATAAGTTACGTACTTATTAAAAATATTTTCACATAATTTATTTATAAGTATCGACAGTTGACCAGTCAACGATCGCCCTAGCTGGAAAAATTTTCTAGATCCGTCACTGTTCTTAGTTAATATATAATTACTTAATACTTAAAACAATAAAAAAAGAAAAAAAAAAGAAGGAAAAAGTAAAGTTGTAAGATAAAAAAATAGCTGTTTGTTTCTAATTAAAATTTGATTTTTATCAAAGTCAAAATCAACAATTAATCACATTCATATATTTCATGGATTTCACAATTTTTTAATCACAAATCTTATCAATTTTTATCAAAGTTTGCTAAAAATTTAATTTTAATCCTACGGGGAATATCTCAAAACTTTAAACACGTGATACTTGTTGAAATAAAACGTGGCAGGAAAACTTTATGCTTATCTCAATTATATGTACTATATGGATAAACTATTGCAAGATATGAATATGTGATACCTTATGTGGCACCACAAAATTGAAAACTTCACTCGAGACAATTTGCACACCTTTCAGAGATAAATCACGTGATGGTCACGAATACCAATTTTGTAAACAGTTGGACTTTTCAACCCCTATTTTTTTGTGCTCAAATATGTTGTCCCAAAAAGAGTAGTTATATGCACTGTTCATCATTAGGATGTTGTACCATTTTAAAATATTTAAACTGAATTTAACCATGATGTGAGTGGGTAGTCTTTGCACGGTCAGAAGCTCAAGTGCGGCTAAAATACTTTGTTTTTCACGATTTGCAATCCGTTCGGCAGCGATAAAGTTAATTATAAACATTTGCTTTTTCAAATTTGGAGGTAAATTGATGGTTAAAATTTGAAAAGAGAAAAGATGTGTAGTTAAAAAGTTGTATTGAAAATTGAGTTGATTATAACTAAAAAAAAAAAACATTTCACCCGAACCCATTGTTGGTTTAACGTCTATTTGGCAAACTTAAAAAAAACATGTTTTTAAATAATACAATTCTCCAAATTATTTTTTAATCACACATATTTTCTTTCTCTATTGTTTAACCACACATTTTAGATTCTGACAGACGAACAAAAAAAAAATATAATAAATAAATAAATAATAATAAATAGTTTTATCGAGTGGACAGCCTGTGAACACATTTGGTTATAAAAAGATACAAGCAGGGAGTCTTCCAATCACATTTCACTAATAAGCTGCCTTTAATCTCTCGCTCAATGATGAAGTTTCCCATGAGGTCATTTGCAGTGGTGTCCCTCTTGCTGCTGGTTTCCCTTTCCACTGGTTCGAGATTTATACAACTTCATAGCATGTTATTTTACAAATAATAACTTTTATTTCATAGCAAAGCATTCGTAATTGTTAATTACTCATTAACTGTGCTTCTGTATCTTTTTCTCTTCTCTTATATTAAGCAGATATGAGTGGTCTTCTTGTGGTGGACGCTCGAGTTTGTGACTGGGATCTTTGTCGAAAATATTGCTCGCTTCAGGGTAAGCCAGGATGCTGCCCAGGAATAAATCGCCCATGTCGTTGTACAGCAGCTTGTCCACGTCCCAGTGGTCCTCTTGAGGTGGATACTGGAAAGTGTAACTGGAATCTGTGTCAAAAATATTGCTCGCTTCTGGGAAAGCCAGCGTGCTGCCCAGGACCATCTGGCCCGTGTCGTTGCACAGCAATTTGCCCACGTATGTGAACATAAACATAATGATATATATGTTGCCTTGCAGTGCAAGAAAAAATGCTCCCTTATGTTAGCATTGAAATTTCCTTTCATGGATTGCAGGCTTTGAAACAAAAGAAATTACTGAGGAGATAATGGTTGATGCAACAGATGGAGAACTTATCATCAAAGAGACAGTAACTGCTTGAGGTTTTGAGGCAGACAAACTTGTAGATCTCTGCTGGGAGACTACAGTAACTGGCTTTAATTAAATAAATTGTAGATCTTCGTTTGGAGACTGCATTGTGAAATTGTGGCCAACTTTAAATAAAAGTATTATGTTTTATATTTTAGTTTTACTATGGAGTTGATACATGCACAAACTAACACAATTTTTCCCCGGTACATGTGAAGGGGAAACTCGTCGCAAACGCATAGGGGTGGCCCCCCCCCCCCCACATACATGTGGGGAAAATGATAAAATCACCGCATCACATTCCTGTTGGATATTTATTAATGAATCGAGAATTGAAAATCGATTAAAGTGACTTCGTGTCGACTTCGACCAAATACTCAAAAGCTCGACTCAATCAGAATTTTGATTTCTCTGCATGTATTGAAGGGTATATTTGACATTTCGAAAACCAATATTGGATGAATGAGAAATTACGAAAAAGGACGAAAATTAGGTCAAAATATTTGACCGTGCGACCGCATGGTTGGTAAACCGCGCGATCACACATCAAATTCAATTCCGATTTTTTGTCGAGCGGCCGCACGATTGTTCGGTGAATAGACACCTTTTCATAAAGGTACATTGTTTGGAAATGGTGCATGGTTTGGCCTCAATTATTTCGTCCACACTCTTTCATGGTCTATAAATAGGACCCTTTGAGTGTCCTATTCCTCACAATTTTGATATGCTCATCCTCTCTTCTCTCCAAAATCATTTCATTTATTTTGATTTTCTCTCATTTTATCCTTAGAGTACATAAGCCTAATTTTGGTTTGTTGTACTTGTGTTTTGGAGTACTCCAAACACAAGTGTAGCCGTTGTATCTTGGGAGTCGATTGCCGAAATCCGTAGGCACCATTGCGGGGCAAATTCGACTTAAAGACAAAGAGTCCAACTCTTGCTTCGGCATTATCCCTACTTTCCTTCTTCTTCTTGTTTGTGTTTTTCTTTGCCGTTACTTTATCCAATTATCGGCAAGGATTTACAAACCATCATTATACTTATTTTGGCATCACTATTCACAAAATTCCTCCAACAAATCCTACCTGTGGAAGCAAAATTCTGCACTAACATCAATACTATCAAATTGAGCTTTACACAAAAAATACCAAAAAAAAAAAAAAAACTTGAATAATTACCGACTTATCAAACTTGTATCTCATTCCATTAAACTTTTAAAAAAATAATAAATAAATAAATTGTATGGTCACCAACTTTATCAAATCGTTTTATTTCATGCCTACCTAAGTCCTAACCACATATAAAACAGTTAAACGTTCAATATGAAGAACTTTTTTCCGTACTTATCTTCTTCAGATCATCGATCTCATTGATTCGAGGATGAATCTGTTCTCACCTGGAGATGATGATGTGGCCACAAATGCCTTGGATTTTCATGCTAAAATTGATTAACTAAATGCAGAAAAGGGAAGACCAATCTGGGCTTGTCAATCACCAGTACGGAGTCACCAAAGCCTCATTATGGAGTAAATGTTGGAATTTAAGGGTTAATCAATGATTAAATGTGTGAAATCGAATAAGTCTTCAATAGAAGTTGATTGCGTTTGATTCTTCAAAATACAAAATGTGCATTATAAAGAGTCATGACTTCCGATGAGATGCAATTTAGACCATCAATCATGAAATAATGCGATCAAATGATTGAAATGAATTTATATCAAAAGATGAAATCATTCAAAGAGAAACATTGAAATAAGTGTCATTTTTAATGTTATTTGTGTTTTCTAGGTAGAATTTGCGGTTAAAAGTTGTTTGTGGAAATGTGTTTATTATAACACATGATTATAATACAGTTGCCGAACAAATCATAAATAATAATGAACATTATGTTACAAATGATTTAAAAAAAAAAAAACCATAATTTTGTACAATTTAAAAACATAATACATGAATAAATACCTTTTTACTAAAAATAAAAAATAAGTTTGTAACCAACATTATTTTTATACATAATAATTAACAATTCTTTTCATTAATAATTTTTTATTTCAATTATGATATAACCTTGATTTGAAATTTTAAAAATAAAAATCTTAAATAGTATTTTTCCTACATCAAACAATTAATGCTAAAAAATGAAAATATTAAAATATAATATGTCAATTTTACATATTTTCAAAGGAAGAAAAAAATTTAAAAATACAAAAATTAATGAAACACTAAGAACTTTCTAGGTTATCTATATAATTTGTTCACATATACTATTATCCCTTCTAAAAATAAATAAATAGAATATATCACAGTTATCCTTGTTTCGCGGGAAAATGAACCTTAGTTAACAAAATGAAAGAAGTGTTGTGTAGGGAGACCCACAAATAAATTTTTATCTCTTCTCCTTTACTTATCCGAACAAAAAATTTAAAAAATCTATGTTCATATCCCTTCCCTTATAGCAGAAAATTACCAATAAGAAGGGATAGCAGATGCAGCACCAAAATTAGAAAAATTCATGGCACATGATGGAAACTAATTGACACTTACATCTACAGTATAAACGTTCAATATCTATTTTGAAGGGGGCATTTCTCCTTAATGGCGTTTTCCAGTTCATTAGCACTGTTGAAAGATCGAAAACGCAAGTGAAAGAAAATTCTCTTCCGTCAAAGTATTATTGGTCGCAGTCGAGATGTCCTCCATCTAGAGACAATCAATCAAAAATCATGAAAAAAATTAAAGAAAGAAGAAACAGATAGAGAAAAAAAAAAAAAAAGTAGTTTGATAAACATAGATTACCATTTCTGTATGACATCCATTTGAAAATTTCAGTATCAAGAAAAGTTTTGCTACACAAATGAAATTATAATGAGGGATCATTTAAAAAAAATATACTGGAAAAAACTAAAGTGTCATTCTGAAAACTCTAAGAAGAACACTTTTAGCTCCCATTTCCTACATATTATTTAAAATCTCATTTTTTTTTAAATTTTGATTTTCAACCACATTTTATCAATAAAATAATCTATACATAAACTCAAAAAGCTTCCATACATTTTAACCACACATTAAAAAAAAATTAGTATTACAAGCCACATTATATGAAATAATGGGTCTCAATGAGGGACTTATTGTTTGGTTATGAGAAAACTCACATGGGAATTCATATAAGAACTTAAGAAATATCCCAATTCTTGATATTATGCTTCCATTTTTGCGATAGTTGACTATAATCCTATCATCATTGAAGTGGAGCATAGTAATCAAGAAAATATAACCCAGCTTAGTAGGAATAGAGCATGTAATACATGAGAAATTACCATAGTAAATTCTGAAATGATATACGTTGAATCCTTCTGAAATTTCAATATTATGGTTTTGCTTGGTTTCAAATCCGTCAATGAGCATGATATTTCTTCCATTACCTCTTCTCTCATCATTTTGTAAAAAAAAAAAAAAATGGTCGTTTCTTCAAAAATTCAAAAATTTCTTGAAAGAGATTATGAGTGGAAACAATAATTGGACACTCAAAAGAAAAAAAAAATGCTAAAAACCCTAATGAAAGACTGTATGTCGACAGTTGATCGGTATGATTTCACGATCATAAAATCCAATGATGAACTATAAGCCTTAGAAGTATACAGGTCGGCCTATCTTGACCGATATGCAGGCCCAAGTATCCGATCTCCTTAGAAGAACTAATCATATAACAACTTAAGGGTCGGGCAAGTACGCCCGACCAATCATATGGACCGAGCATATTTTCCGACCTTAACAGATCACCCCCTTCACATATCCATAGGTCGGCACAAATGTTCGGACATATTCTAATATTGCCCGACCACATTCTTATCTTGCCATATCATGGGTCTGATGGTGGGCTTGTCTTAGCCTCAGTACATCTAAAGCCCATACAAGCATACCTTGAGTCGTCTTTTATTTATGAGCTTCATCAATGGGTCACATTCTTGGGCTCCAAGACAAGATGCTCTCCATAAGGAAACGTCACAAAAAATGGAGGTTCAATCCTTATAAGGATTCTTCTCTTAAAATGTAAGTTTACGCAAAAAGGACTCATTCTCATAATAGAAGAGGGTTACGGGATTTTAAGCCCTATAAATACAGCTCCTCTAATCGAAATTTATTCATTCATCATTAATATAGTTTTTCAGTTATATATTCTCTCTCTACTTTTCTCTCCAGAAAACTAATTTTCACATCGGATGGACGACGGGGAGAATCCTTCTCGCCTTTGTTGCAGGTCATCCAAGGAGAATTAATTCATCTTTTCCAGTGATCAAACAGCTCAAGATCTTGTCAAATCAAGGTTAGGAATTTTTACAGCATCAATAGTTATGCAAGTAGCTGCAAATTTTTGTTTTGAATTTTTGAATTGAAAATGTGGAGAATAAGGTTATATTACATATCACATAAACGTAACCGTCCATTAATAACCACCGAAACATAACAGTCCATTATGCCACAGTAAACACCCATGATAATATTTTTTTATTTTACGTTTCTGAAATAAATACATTCCCAATGATATTCTATGTTATAAAAAGATTATTTAGACAACCACTGCCTTAAAAACCGTCCAAATATAAACTATACATTATAGAAAGAAACCGCCCAAGATATATATATTTTTTTTACACGTTTGAAAGTAAATATATTTCAAATGAGATTCTGAAACCAAAAAAGATTCCAGAATCTCAATTGACTTTATATAGATATATATAGATATGGATTATGTTTCTTGAAGAGTTTAGTTAAGAATTGATTCATCCAACAAAATTAACATAGAAGAAGCGTTGTATCTTGATAGACAAAAGTTCATTTAATTCTATCAGCGCCAGTAGATAGGGCGAAATATTAGGAGATTTGCATTTGCATACCTCGTTTAATTTCATGTCCTAATTTTTACATTTTAGTAAGTCGAAATTTGTGCTGTCTTTTTTCTTTTGATAAGTCAAAATTCTATTTGATAGTCTGCAATGTGCATAAATAGTTATTTTGTCGTAATGTATTTTTGGTTAAACGAAATATAAGTTTGCACCAATTTATGTAGCAGTAAAAACTTCTACCTATTTTCCTAGGAAAACTCGTCTTGAATGCTTAGTCGCACAAGTTAGTATATTTGTTAAATTTTTCAACATTTGTAGAAAACAATTTTAAAATGCAATGCAGCAAAATAACTGCACGTACTCACCTGATGAACTCTTAGAAAGAATCAAGATATGAAAACATAAATGCCAAAAACTAAGGTGGCGTTCTGTTTGTATTTTATTTTGTATTTTCATATTGGAAAATGTTTTATGTTTCCTTTTTTATTTTTGTTTTCAAAGTTGCTGAAAACGTGTTTGGTTTGTTATTTCTGAAAACTGATTATGAAATTAAAAAGCTGGAAAACACTTTCTGTTTAAAATTTTGCAAAATACTACTTAGTCTATTTTTAATGAATGTACTTGTGGATTAAATTAAACAATCTATATAGTTTAACTGTTTTTGTTGGACTAATTAATAATGTCATTAATTTACAACTCCAAAAATATTATAAGAACTTAACAACATAATGTTCAAGTCCAAATTAATCCCCTATACATGTAACTCAAATTACTCACACAGAGTTTGACTAAATAAAATAAATTTAAAAGTCATCTTAACCTTCTCGAGTAATCAATCCACATTTGATTAGCAATTTCTTCTCGCACTTGTCCCATTTGAGCTGTTTGGCTCGCATCAAATTGTATGAGTTCTCGAGCATCACCATCAAAAATCATACTCTCTACTGAATATTCTGTAAACAACTCGTCTAATGCCTGTTCTTGAAGAATGAAGTTATGTATTGTGCAACACGCAGTAGGGATGTGTCTTTGCCTAATAAGAGGAAGAATGCTAATTAACTTCAGAATAGGAAACCTGGCCTTCAACACTCCAATACTACGCTCGATTATGTTACAGCACGAGGAGTGTCTAATTGAACAACTCTTCCTTTCCTCCCAGTCTTCCTCTCCCAGCATAATTACGTAGATGATAGCGACATCCTCGATATGGGGCCAGAAAATCAGGATTGTTTGGGTAACCAGCATCAACTAGGTACCATTCATCTATAATTATAAAATAATACAATTTAAACTTATGTGTGAAGCATATATTCCTAAAAGACGTAGAAATTAATATAATATACCTCCACGTGGCATTGGGAATCCGTTTGAGGCATTTGTAACAGCGTCAATGAATACTCGAGAATCATTACCTGTACCTTCCCAACCGACATACACAAATGTGAACTTCATACCGAAATCGCATGGTAGCATTACATTTTGTGTCACATTTGTTTTACTTCCCCGAAAAGTTGTCTACCTCAATGCCGGTGCCCAAGCCGCCACACGTGTCCTATCAATTGCACCAATACAATTCTTAAAGTACGGATACTTTTTCAAGATGCGCTCATGCACAACCCCCTGGTTTTTTGGACGCATTAGCTCGGTGTCCAACTGGCAAACAGCGTGTAAGACTCGCTTAAACCACTTGTGTATTGTGTGACTTCCATGTTGAAATCTATCACCAACAATTCTATAACAAGTAATGTGCCCTATAATCATTAAAAACATATCTACACTTTCCTCGACACTCACCTTCTTCCCATTTATCAAGAGACCTTTTACTTCAAAGTATCATAGAAATTTCCCAACAGCATCGATGTTCTACGGGGTGTCTTATGGATAAAATCTCTTCCAGACAAAGCTACTAACATCTGGCATCCCATCATGTCTGTAGATAAATCGAACTCTTCCTCTATGAATGAAAAAATATCTTCGTCACTTGAGCCATTCGACAAAATGCAGTGGGAGTCAGACATTTCCTGCTCAAATCGAACGTAATAATTATTCATTTTGATGGTGAACAAAAAACATTAATAAAACAAGTACTAAACACAAATAAGGATCCAGGATCACGTTAATAAAACATAATGTTCAACATAAATGAAGAAAGGCTTTACCAACAACAACAATGACAAGGATAACCCAATTCATGACCAATCGAAATAAGTTCAAGCACATAAACTGCTCAGACAAACAGAATCCTGAATAAAACAAGCTACAAACACAAATATGACCAATCGTTGAAGCAACTACAGGAGCTCCAGCACAGGCATCCTCCTAACTTTAGGCACCATCAAAAATTGCATCCTGAACTATAGATCCTTGAATGCCTTCATGACTTTTACATACATCTCAGTACTCAATCCTTTCATGTTGTTCAGGATTTTCATGCAAATTGATTGAGAATATGGATCCTATCTAGTTGCTTCTTTATCACTGGTACCAGCAGATGATTTTCCTTGGAGTCGTGCAAGCTTCTCTTTTGGGTAAACCTGTCACAGTTCACTTTCATCATTTCTTGCAATTATTGTGGGTGACCACTGCTACATACAGGCCTCGAGCTTATCCGATTTACTGATCTTAGGTTCTTTACGACGTCGACCAGGTTTTTCTAGTTCATCGTCGTCAATTTTTTCAGCTCATACATGCACGCTCTTGGTCAGAAATGCATCCTATACTTCTTGTTCTTCGTCTGATGTAGGGGGAGGTTGAGTGGAGGCATTACCTAGTCCACCAATTTCTATGGTCCCGCCAAATAGTTCTCCAAGTGTTTCACAATGCGAACATCCCTTACTCCTGATGATTTGTACTCCGTTTTGTTTAGCTACAATAATGTTAACAAACAGTGTCAACTAGTATTATATGTGCGTAGAATTAAATTATATATCATGTTATATTATGTGAGCAAGAATTACCGTGTAAAAATGTTCCCAAACTTCCTCTGGAGCATTTACTTTGTTCATATTTGAATTCCATGTGACGTAGTATGCCCGATAAGTTGAGAAAACAATTGATGAGTACTATGCAGACGGTTCCATTTACCTTTCAATCGTGCTATTCCATAGTCATTATTTGTGATGCGAAGCAATTCATCATTGATCTTTTCCCCAATCATAAGATTTGAATGTAAAACATTGTAATTTTTTCGCTTTCATGAAGTCATAACATAGCTGGATAAATGCATTCTCATTTGTATCGATCCATTGCATGGGTGCCGTAGTATAACCTTTGTGACCACCCATGATCTCCATGCAAATTAGTTATATGAACAATATGTAACTTCTAAAGAAAAAAATGTACACTAACTAATGCACCAGCCCAAAACAAGAACATGGTTACTACTATAAAAAATATGTAGCAAATGAGAAAGGTCATTTGGAGATCAAAGTAGCAAAGGTCATTAAGAGATCATAATGGCAAAGTCCTTAGAAAATCATAATGGCAAAAATCATTAGGAGATCATAATGGGAAAGGTCATTAGGAGATCATAATCATTTGCAAATGTCATTAGGAGATCAATATGTTATGGCTGTGAAAGTAAAAAGCAGTATAACTTTTCTAGCCAAAAATCCAAGTAAAACATGAATAATGACATCACATAACCAATAGACCAAAGCATGTCGAGTATAAAGAGAATATGCCTATCAAGGATGAAACTTAAACAAACTAGTCATGCATAGCTGAAATTTGTTCAATGACGATCATATTGAAATCATTGAGCAATAAGAGGCAGTAAGAGGCAAATCAAGATCAATTATGATGCACTTAAAACTTGGGTCGTTTACATATGAGTGTTTTGGACAAGTTATCAAATAACTAGCACTACGCATCAAAGCTTTAAAAAAACACTCGAATCCCACAATTTAGATGGACAACACAAAATGTAAGCCAGAACACAAAATTAGTAGATCAATAACAAAGATATAGAACTTCCAATATTTATTCAAAATCAGACCAACCTAGTAATAGCATCAAAACATAATCCGGATAAACTTTGTAAAAGAAATCAACTAGAAGAGACATTAGAGCACATCCTTATGAATGGAAAAGTGACTATAAAGTGGTCGGAAAGACTTCTTCATAGACTATGGGGTGCCCATGATCAACTCTATCAGGCCAATATTATTGTTTTCAACACTGGAAATTTGCTCAACATACACTTGCGGTTGAAGACGTCCTATCCATTATCCCATTTATAATATTTTGGTAGCTTTGGCCGAAAAGGAACATGACTAAGCACCAAGATGTTAAAATGAAGGCCAGAAGAGTAATCAGAAGAATGAAGATTCTTATATCCAGTTTATCTTCTATTGGTTTATGGCAGACAAACAAAATTTCCATACCTCCTAAACTTAATCTTGTTAGTTGGATTAAGCCACAACAAGGAACAATCAAACTTAATTGTTGTAGATGCCTATGAGATGACAAGCTGGCTGCAAGAGGTAAGAGTGTTAAGTACACACACAGGGGATATTATATTTGGATTCTATGAATTTTATAGAGAATGCTCTATACTAGAAGCGGAGGTGAGATCAATAGACAAATTGGTGGACATTCTGATGCTTATTATTGTAATAAAAGAGACAATTTGTACCTGTTTGTGTTGTCGGAGTTCAGATGATCCAGTGCAGAGCGACACTGGACGGATCTTGCTCTCGAAAACGGAGAAGGGGAGGATCGTCCACTGGCTGCGGTTGATGGTGACTTGGGGTGGATCTTGCTCTCGAAAATGGAGAAGGGGAGGATCTTCCACAGGTTGTGACTAATGGTGACTTGGGGAGAAGTGAAGATGCGTTAGGTTTATGTTAGTTTTGATACAGGAAAAAAAAATTAGTTTTGATACAGGAAAAAAAAATTAAACAAAGATAGAGTGGCGGTGTAGATCGAACCCGTGATCTCTATTGTGATAAATGTGTAGTTGTCCAATTGAGCTAGCCTAGCTTTTGTCAAAATGCGACATTTTCCGCATTTTGAATGGACGACCTGTTTACATTAAAAAGGTTCTAAGTATTGTGTTCATCATTTTGTATTTCATTTGTAAATTTTTTCCTTGTTTTGGAAAAGTCGTTTTGGAAAATGATAAAGAGAACGCTTTTTTAAAAATAAAAATAGAAAATGTATTAAAAACAGTAAAGAGAGCAGGGCCTAAAGATTATTAGATTATACAATAAAGTTGTACCTTTTCCATTTGGGACATTAAACAAGATAAACAAAACTTGACCTCTACCATTTGAACATCATACAAGTCCCCCAAGGACAAGACAAAAAAAATAAAATAAAAATGCAAGATGTCCATTCTAGTACTATAGAAAAAAAAAATCACACACGCACGAGTCTTTGACATCTATGAGCAAATCAGATGAGTATCCACTTGACAACACTCGATGGTAGTGGAGCCAACACATGAGCCACCCTTGGTAATGTTGGATACGCCAATGTGCCAAGTATAAACCAGTTGAAGCTCAAGAGCGCAACAGCATCAGATGCTGGTTTGTCATCAATGGTCGCGAAAAATTGGACAACACTCATCAAGGACATGACGACAACAGTAAAAAGAGTTGCAACAAGAGGCACGCAAGGGTCCTCAGCTTCCCTTACAATCAACCCAACCAAAAGCGACAGTATCGCACTGCAAAGGCTTCGAGAGAGAGCCAGCTCCCTCCATCTAAACATAATATTGCTTGTGTTTAGCTCTTTTAAGACGATGTGGGGCCCATAGGATTTATATTTCAATCCTTCTTTTACAAAATCACGCGCTTCCACCTCCCAAATGTCTTCATGCACCATCACTCAGTCAGTGTTTTTGTTGTACCCCCAGACACAACAAATTTATTAGTGTCCTTCGTGTCACGACCACGGCCTGTATCACCTTCATCTCTGTAGCTCCAAAGTGCTTTACCCTCAACCTCTTTCAACCGTTGATTTTCATCCTTCAAATCCTGAACCTGTTGGACCAAAGACACAGGTTGGTCAAAAAGGATACAAGGCAGATTTGTTTATTTTCTTTTTTCTCCTTTTAAACCAGAAATCATTATATGCATACACAAAGTAAGGTTTGAGGCACTACGTTTTCATGTTACATTACATCTCCGTTGCACTCTAGCTTGCTGTGTAGCAATTAAAGAGAATTAATAGTAGACAAAGTTGGATTTCTGTGAGCTTTCAGTCCAGAACCATGTTACTCAGGCTTGTTACTATGCATATAGGTAAAAAGATAGCTTCTTGCCTTCTAATATATGACTTTGCTATAGAAATGGTTATGGTCACTTACATGAAATAATAACAATATAATTTGCAGTTTTATTTCTTGTGAAGATACCTGGATGTAAACTTTGGTATATGTAAAGAAGAAAGATTTAAGGAACAGGTTCACAACTAGATTCCCTCTTCCAACCTAAATACACTATGTTTGAAGACTTTTAATCTCAAATTAAGCTAATACATGTCTTAAATTTATACTATAAAAGGGATAGATGGTCTCTAATCAAGTCTATGTTTGACCTCGACTCATTTACACTTTGTCAACTACCAGATTACCGGCCACATGGATCTTTCAATCATTCAACAAGTCAACGCATTAACAGCTCTTACCAACCCACTTTTCTCTGGTCATGGTTGAGGTACTTTGTAGCGACCAAGAATTTTTCACGCGATTAAATAATTATTTTAAAATTTCGAAAATCGTGTCGCTGCGATCTCATCCATTTTTAAGTTAACTTCACGACGCGTTCGTCTAGCCAAGTCGAGAATTATCGAGTTCGTTCGATTTTAAATTAAATTCCGAATTTCCAAAATTTTATTATTTTAATTATCTATTTAAATTATTATTTTCAAAATCATATTAAATTTCAAGTTTCATCAATCTCATTTTAGCAGTTTAATTCTTCCGACCCAGTTGAATTCGCGTATGAATTTACCTCGAACTACGTGCAAGGCTTGTCTAGGTTTTCACACCACCAACCCCCATCCATCACATCAATCCAATACTACACCATACCTATCAAACCCTCTTATACACTAGTACACTACACAACCCAACTCTCAACAACACCATCTTCACCAGCCTCTCCCCTCAGCACAAACCAACACACGATTTCATTCCCAGCAACTCCATTTTGTTCAGTAAGGTAAGAATATCATCATCATCACCCTACCCGTGTTTGTTCACTCCACAACCCAAACCACCAATGCAGCCACCACCACCGTTCATCATCACCACGCCCAAACCACAACCACAACTGCCGCCACCACCACACGCAGACACCAAACTACACCACAACCACTTCACTGCCACCACCAAATGCAACCGGCCAGCCACCATTATCAAACCACCATCACCGCCTCAACCAACACCACCACATCATTGTCACCACCCCTTTCGAACCCACCACCAACCATAAACCATTACTGCCCAAACCCAAAACCCAAACATAACTTACCCAAGCTACTCACCTTCGACCGCAGCTGCTTCGACCGGAGGTTCACCAGAGATTTCACTCCCAAAAATCGCGATTCAAGCCTCGGTTTTACCCCAAATCAGCACCAAACTTTGTTTCTTTTACTACCATCCTTTCCTCTTTGTCACCGCCACACGACGGCGGTGATGACGCAGTGAAGTCGCCTGCGGAATGGCGCCGACAATACCCACGGATTTCACCTCTCCCTCGCACGCCATCCCTCATTTTTTCTCTGATTGAATGAATTATGAAAGAGAGAGAGAGAGAGAGAGAGAGAGTAAAGTTTTATTTTAATATTTTGATTTTCGAAAATTACAGCTTGGTCCCAAAGTTTTAAATTGTTTCAAATCAGTCCCTATGGTTTTAAAACCTATTATTTCAGTCCCCTTAAGTTCTAATGATTTTAATAAGCCCTTCATTTTTAAAATCACTTATTTCAAGCCCTACAATTTAATATTCATTTTGAGTTTCGACCCAACTTTTGAAAATTATCATTTTAGTCCCTCAACTTTCAAAGTATTCATTTTAATCCCTCAACTTTTAAAGTATTCATATTAGTCCCTCAGCTTTCAAATTATTCATTTTAATCCCTCAACTTTCAAATTATTCATTTTAGTTCCTCAACTTTCAAATTATTCATTTTAATCCCTCAACTTTCAAATTACTCATTTTAGCCCATCAACTTTCAAACCATCAATTTCAATCCCCAAATTGTAAATTATCATTTTTAAAGTATAAATTTCAAAAGACTAATTTAACTTATTTTCTAATTGGCTAGACGAGGCGTACAGAGATTTGAAAGATTGAAGTCATTCCCGCTCAACCACACTCGTTAAGTTTAAGGTAGACTCACCCCTATTAATTGATTTAAATTATGATTGCATGTGAATGTGTATGTTATGTGACTTATGTGAAAGTCATTTTTATGAAAAGAGACGAGAATGTATTTCTTCGGAAATAATTATGTTGTTATGCTTGTCATAACTTAGGTGCTTTTATGTATGAGAAAGAAAGAAGAGAATATCTTGCAAGATAAATGATGATGTTATGCATAACATACGTGCCTTAAGTGCACGAGACGAGACTACCCACACCCGATGATTTTAAAGAGCCTATGATTTTTCAAAGAGAAGTCACGTGCTTTAATGCACAAGAAGAGACTACCCACACCCTATATTTCTAAAGAGCCTGCATTTATGTGTTCAATTATATTGTAGATTAATTAATTGGCGATGAGTCTACTGAGTATTTCTATGAAATGCTCATGTCTATTTTAACAACATTTGCAGATTTCGGAGAGGGTGGCAAGTGATGGATGATTGTGGCAAAAGACGTTAAATGGTTGAAAATCTTATTTTGATGATTTCCGTATTTCCAAACATTGGATAATTTGAGAATTTCAGTTATTTGAGAAATTATGATATTGTCAATTGCTTTACAATATTAATGGCTCGATTTATTATTTCGAATTGTTTCATAAATGTTTTCAATTTTTTTCGACCATTACAGTTTATTTAATGTTGCCAAAAATGAATTTCAGTTATTTCTTCTGCTAAAATATTATTTTTAAAAGTTAGATCAGACGATGACGTGGTGAACCGGGTATTTAGAACTCGGGGCGCTACATACTTTATTAAGGAAAACAGGCCTTGACATGTCATTTTGGTTATAGATATGACCAGCCAAATTAATATAGAAATTTTGGCAATCTACTGCTGATTTTGTAAGAAGATTGATTCTTTCATGTCGACTACTTGGTACTTCAAGACAATGACACGCCAACAGCTCAACACAGAAGATTTCACATTGCCGATAGAAACAATTTCAAGAAATGAGAAAATGATAAAATTCACAATATCTCATCTATGCAAAACACATTATCACAGCAAAAAAATAAACAAAGATATAAATGAAATACAAAGGGATGCTAATGTAATTATAACAACAAGGAACCAAAAAACGCAGTCAGGCATTCCAACATTCTTTTGTCAACAAAAGAGAACATTGATTTGAAAAATCACAGAAAATTGCAGCTTTAGATGTAATATCAATTTCCTTATACATGGACTATGCTTGTGGCATGTTTTGTTGACGTTGTATGCAGATGCAAAGAGACAAATGCTTTACCTCCCTCTCTAACAGTTGAATTCTAACAGTAGTCTTGCCATGTTCAACTTCAAGTTCTTCTAACATCCATCATCTCCATCATTTTATGCTTTTTGATTGTGATATACAGCTTTTCTTCTAGTTCCCTTCTATCCCAGAGAACACTTTCCAATTCAGTTTTCACTCCATGCAGTTGCAACTCAAGCTGTAAATGAGCTTTTTCTCATGTTAGTTATTGAATTATAAAACAATGTTAATAAGCAAATAATAATCATCCACCAATCTCTAGTGACTCCCTCTTTCTATTTTAACTTTCTTTCGTTCATTATTGGTTTTATAAGACCTTAGAAATTTACACAAAGAACAGCACAGGGACTTGGTAGATTTCATTAAATCATGTACATCCACGCATTATTATGTTTACGGTCCACAATTTCTTCAAATCGTATAATGCAAACATGCAAAACAGCACGAGTTCAGACAGAAATGGTAGACAGTAAAAAAAGAGATGAAACTAAGCTTATATTTGATAAATTGTTTATAAATGGGTATTGATTATAAATAGTGACGTTTGGTCCATTGTTTTTTGAAAAGTAAAAAATGGTGGGCTAAAATATTTAATCAGTCGAAATTGCTAACTTTTCAATAAAAGGGTCTAATAAGATGTTACTAAATGGTCGTTCATAAACAAAATTTATAAATTTTTTTTACCAAACAACAACTAAGTTAAAACATACCAGAACAGCCATATAATAACCAGGTCTGGGTTAGTTGGGTGGGATTAATAAATCCACACATTCACCGAAACCCATCCCCAACCCATAATATATGACGATCTAACCCATCTGAGGAGCAAAGGAACCAGGTGAATTTTGCCAAAACCTGATCAATATACTAAACAGGATTCAATATTTCTACCATATTCAAAAAAAGTTGGGGAAATGTCCTATCATGTCATCAATCAGTTGCATGCTCATGTCACTGGATCAGACTTCTAAAATTTAATGAAGGTAATCTCCTCAAAACATGAGAATTACAAACTTTGCCACATTATTCAATTGAATCTTAACAACAAAAAATGGTTGAAGTTAATTACGAGTCGTTCCCTGTGCAATGCAGTAATTGCTCGCATAGGAAGAGTCACTATAGCAATTGTCCAGATTGCAAGTTTCCAGAAGATAGAAATATGAAGATGGATTGCTGCATTCAGAAGCTCTATCCACGTCTGAATTACGATAGAGATGCTATGCACGGCAAAAACACAAGACAACATAACTAGTGAGAAGGACTTTGTTGCCAACCTCACTATTGAACATATAAATTCAACAAGCATTGCTGTCTTATTCACTATTGCAAACTGCTAAATCGCTTTATTTACTATCCACACGACATTGCATAAAATCGAAGAGTCAAATGCACGTTACACAACAAAGCCGTAATAAAGGAGAAGAACAAGGAGCAGATAGTTTATTAAATTAGTGCTAAAAGTAGTTGCATCAAGAAGAGACAGTTTTTCCTTGGTTACATATATACCTAAATCTTAGCCCAAAAAGTAAAAGCAACATCTTCCAGAAAAAAGGGACATCTAGTTTAGCACTATACTTGCATAATCTCAATTTAATCCTCCATTTTCTATCAAATACGCAAGAGGCTTCCTTTATCCAGGGGAAAAAAAGTGAGTTCACATATATAGCTGCAAAAAGTTTCGTTCAAACGAATTGTATGTATATTTTCTGCAGTCTGTCAAATTTGTTGTTGATGTATCCGTCGAAAAAGTACAGACAAATAAGGCATCTAACAATTCTAAGCAAAGTTCCAGTCCATCCTTAAAGTAGCATCCACCAAAAGGAACTATGTAACACTTCTCTGAAAGGTCTTGAATCTTCAGTTCTGCTCCCTACCCTATCAGGGAAACTAAAGAAATGAAAATATTATTTGAAACTTAATACTCAGATTTAGCAAACTGATAATCCCAAAAGCACTTTTCACTTCCATTGAATAGCCAAAAAAAGGGGAAACTCTGTTTGATAGAGATTAAAACAGTTTTTAGTGGATTGTGATACAAGTTGATGAAATGTGTGGTTAAAAAGTTTTGAGATCATGAAACATGTGGTTGTGATTAATTTGACCTTGACTTTGATAAAAATCTAATTTTTAATCTACACAAAACATACTAACAAGTTACTAGTGAATCAAGATCACTGGCTCACTGCATAGACTTGAATAAAATATTCAAATTATTGCTTTAAAAAACAAAAAAAGCCTTTAGCTATCCATTGTTCCAACTGGAAATGCAAAAACTATTAGGTGAAATTAAAGACTGCTCATGCAAGAAAAATAGAAAAAAACAAGAGATGCAAATCATTAAAGGGGAATTAGTTGGAATGCCCTTGCCTCAAAGTACTTTTGTCTAAGTAACCCCTTGACCAAAATAAGAATATAAGAGAAAAAAAAATATATTAAAATATATCAAATGACCTTTTTATCCTTAATGAAAAAACAAAAAGATATCTTTCCTTTTTTTTAAATGTGCAAGATAAAGATTCAAACCTTGTACTTGAAGGTAAAAAGTTTGAAGTTCGGACCACTTCAACCAACAATATTATGTGTATTAAATTATCTCTAACAAATGTATATTGTATTCTAAAAATTGTATTTCCCTTCACATAAATATAAGGTTACAAGGAATTGATCCTTGTACATTTTAAGAACTTAACCACTTGAACCAATAACATTTTACGTAATAAATTATATCTAATAAATATATTATATTCTAAAAATAATTTAAATTTAATATTGCAAGGAATTGAACCTTTAACATCTAGTAAACATATAAGCAGTGATAGACGCATACAATTAGTAATGGTGGGACACGAAGATGGACATATATTTTTCATGATGAACATTTAAAGGTCCCCCGAAATTTTTTTTTTAGGAAGTGCTCGAAAATAAAGAAAAAAATTCAAATTCATACAAAACAAATATACTAAATAATATGCAAACACACCCGCATGTGTAGTTTTTTATTTTGAAAATCAAGTCTCTGTTTGATAAATAATTTTTATTTATAAATAATGAATGTGATAATTTCGAGGTAAAATACGTTGTTGAAAAGTGGTTTGAAAAAATGTGTTGTTAAAAAGTGATTTGAGAAAATAGGTTATTTATTGCTATAGATGAGTTTTTGTCGCTATAGATACCTTGTAACAGAACTCATAACGACGGGAGAACTATTTCGAGGTCTAAGTCGTTATTTTGTTCACATAACTAATTTAAAATCATTATAGTAAAAAAAAAAGTAGTAACGAGCTTGAAGTCGTTACTTTATATACATAACGAGTTTCATGTCGTTATAGTTACTGCTTCAGATCTATTTATAACGAGTTAAAAGTCGTTACTTTGAGTCATAACGATATACATGTCGTGTTGCGATTGAAGAAATGATACAGACGACGGACGACGTTATAGTAATAATTTACACTGAAACAATATAGAATTCACCAAACTTATGAAAGAACGACATTTAACTCATTATGATATTTATTCGGCTATGAACATAACGATTCCACTATCGTTTTGCTATTGAAAAAACAACATTGACATTGTTTTGGTAATATAGTACACTCAACGAGCTTAATGTCGTCAAATTTGTAAACAAACGACATAATTATCGTTACGTGACTTTCTGAGCCTGAAGCATAATGATCTCGAACTCGTTCTACTGAAACAGTAACGACCTCCACATTGTTTTAGGTTATTTTCTACACAAACGAGCTCAATGTTGTTACGATTACAATGAAACGATCTTCCAAATTATAACGGATTTGAAGTCGTTACAACGACTTAAACATAGTTTTTGAAAAGTTAGTGGACTTTGTTGACCGTTGGGAATTTTGGACGACGAGGGCATATCCGTTAATATATGCAACGACATTTATGTCGTTATTTTTATGAAGTAACGATTTCAATGTCGTTATGGACAACAGTAAAGTAGTAAGGTATTTTCAACTGTAACGACATTAATATCGTTACGAAAGACTTCGAAGTAGTAACTATAAAGACATTTAAGAGCCTGTTTGGTAATGTGAAAAATTTTGATTTTTGTAGTTTTTTTTGGTTTTTTGATGGATGTGTGGTTTAAAAATGTTTGAAAAGTCAAAATGATGGGCTTAACTAAGAATGGATGGTCGAGATTGATTTTGAAAAATTGTGGTAAAAATTTCACCATTACCAAACAAGCTCTTAGTCGTTACGTGTACACAGTAACGAGTTCAACCTCGTTATGGACAGATATAAAGTTTTGCAAAGTAACGATTTCAACCTCGTTATAGTTTAAAATCAAATGAACAACAACCTGCTAAAAACCAATCATTCTCATTCCAACAAAAATTGATAATTCTTGAACACTTCCACATCTAAAATGCAATGTTTATTGTCTGCACAACTAACAAAAAATTCAACCTCCAACTACAAAAGTATAATTTCTAATACAAATCAAGTATCCTCATTCCAGATAAACAACTACTCAAAAAGATTCATGACTAGACAAACAAAATCCAGATTTATCAATGTACACTAAGGCTCAAAGTTTCATGCCAATAACTATGAAATCAATCTCTTCCTCCACATTGGGATACATTTCGAGCGATTGCATTCACGTCCATATTCCCTTGGAGAAATTCAATGTACTTCAAGTTCTAATCAACTAGAACGATGTTGGGTGAATCAATATGGATGACAATGACAGATTCATGATAACGACATCAATATGCCCAAAACGACTTTGAACTCGTTACGCGCGCAGATTAACAGCATAATGCGAAATTACACCCAACAGGCATTGATTTAGATATTACTTGAAGAAAATGGTTCAGAATTGTTCAAATTCATCCTTACCTTCTCTTCTTTTCCAAATGCCCAATATCAATGTTACAAAATGAATTTTCAACCTTCAACGAGATTAACACTCAATGGAGCGACAATGTATTTTGTGGTTTGGAGAAGGAATAACAGAGATCAGTGACTTATTTTGGAGAAGAAAAAAGAGTAGGAAGAAGAAGGGAGAGCAGGTACCTATTTTGGAGGAAGATTTTCGTTGAGGAGAGGAAGAAGACGACAATGAAATCAAAGCTAGATTTTGTTTGGCAAATGCAATTGGCATATTTGTAATTCTATATATCATTTTTGTATTTTTTTTAGAATGATGTTATTGGATTAAAAATTATTGTTGTGGGTCTTCTTAAACAAATGTTTTTGTTGACTGTGTCATTTAAATGAAGCGGCCATCATTAAAAGCCACAATGTAAAACACGGACCACGGTTACCTTCAACTCTAGCAATATAGCCTCAATTTACAAAACCAAAATTCTGAAAAAGACGATAAAGGAAAAGGATTGTATTCCTCATTTTCCCATCCCCTTTGTAATGGTCGTCTCCAACAGAACTCTTATTCTCAAAGAGGCAAATAAATAGATTTATCATTCCACACCACACCACACCACACCACACCCCCATCCCCACCCGCCTAAGAAAAAAAAAAAGGGGGCTCCCAACCAATCAAACAAGAGAGAGAGAGAGAGAGAGAGAGAGAGAGAGAGAGAGTTACATTCTGCTGAAGCGAGATTTGCTGACCAAAGTTAAAGATGGACTCTTCTGAAATATGAACATCAACAAAAGCAGAGAAAGGAAAGAAGGTCTAATCTGTTCTGTAATGAGGTCGAGGTGAGGTTTGAGGGTTTTGGCAGTGGTGAGAACTGAGGAGGAAAACAGAAAATGAAAGATGGGGCAACACGTAGGGTTGCATGGGCATGACACGTTAAGATAATAGGTTTGGGATTTATTGAATTCAATATTGAGAGAGTGTTTGATTTTAGTTAAAATAATTTTTTTTGAAATGAATAGTAATTTTTTTATGGTTGAAATTTGATTGAAAAGTCAAATATTGTGAGCTTGACTTTTATTGAATGATTGAAATATAGTACTGTAGAAAAATGAGAAAAAATGAATGAAAACCAAACAAGAACTGAATGAGTCGAGAGGAAATTATATGTTGCCTATAGGAAATGTCGCCTCCTATTGAAGGTGTCCGGCTCAACAACCCCTCTCCACCCGTCACTTGGTGGGAGGGAAGTTTTATAGTGCCCCATTGATCGATTTAATTTCATATGTGGAAAAAGTGGAAAAATATTCAAGTTTTATTGTTTGATTGACATTATTTTTCATAGAAATTAAAACAAAATTTTGTTATTTTAATCAAATTTTATTTTTATTTTGCACAAATTTGTACTTCATAATAATAACGTTTAACAAAAAGGACAAAACGAAGCGAAAATGGTTTTAACTAATTCCCACAAAAGTGGTGGGAAAATGAGTTCTACAAAAATAAGGTAAATGTGGGAAATCGAGAAAAGATGGAAAACTAATTCCATGGAAAAAAAATGCTATCAAACACAAAAAAAAAAAAAAAAGTGGAAAGTAAGAAAATATGATGTATCAAACACGCCCTTAGTGGTAGCACATGAAATCAAGAAACGACAATTAATGTATTAATTTGAATCTAGAAAAGCTAAAAAGAATTGGTGAAACTTATAATATCTTGGAAAACAAAAGGCTTTCAATTAATGTACATAACAAATAAAAAGATTCAAGAATTTAGCTATATAGAGGTAGATATGTGTAAAAAATATATTTCGATAAGTTACAAATCTTTTTTTCTCTCTCATAGCTTCTCATCAAATGAAAGGATTAAAGAAATCAACACTAAGCGAAGAAATGAGGAGAGCAATATGTGAATATAAAAAGGAGCATCCCTATATTAGCCAAAAAGATATGCAAGCACGGGTTCAACAAATGTTTGAATTGTCTACTTTTCAAATCAAATACCCTTAACACGTTAACAGAATATTTGTCGGGTGAGATTAAAAATAGCAATATTAAAAGGTACAAATCAGCAAAATACCTTGAGTTAGAGAAAGATTTGTATGAGTGGTTTCTCCAATGGCAAGAGAAAGTAAATATGTCGAGAGAAATGATCCAAACTAAAGCAAAAGAGTTTTCGCAATAAAGGTGTGGTGAAACTAATCCAGAATTCAAATTCTCTAGTGGCTGATTAGAATGTTTCAAAGCAAGACAAGGAATCAGATCTTATCGACCATTCGATGAAAGGGGTTCATTTGTCGTGGAGAATATTGAAAACGCTTTACCTTGAATACGGTCTAAACTAGACCAATTTCAGTTGAATGATATTTACAATATGGATGAAACTGTATTATTTTATCACTTGGAAGCCGACCATTCGCTTGCTACGAAGCAATTGGAAGGACACAAGAAAGACAAGGTGAGAATTATTGTTGTTGTTTATTGCAATGGTTATGGTTCTACAAAGTATCTCTTTGGGTTATTGGTAAATATGCAAATCCAATATGCTTTAAAAACGTGAATATGAACAATCTTGGTTGCGTGTATCCATCAAACAAGAAAGTTTGGATGTCTGGCTTGCTTTTTCAAGAATTTTTTAGTTGGTTTGACAAGAGAATCAATGACGTAAATGCTCTCCGAATAGTACCCATCCAAAGGTAATTGAAGGTTTGAGAAATGTAGAACTATTTTTCTAATGTGGCTTGATGTGAAGACAACAACAATTGCAAATTATTTTCGACATTGTAAAAGTCGATCAGAGGAAGATAATATCCCAGAACCAGAAAGATGAAGAGATCCAGAGATTAAGTGAAGTCATTTCTAGTTTACGCTATAGAAATGTGATGAATTTTGACCATCTTTTGAATTATCTTAACGAGAATGATGCAGTGAAGAAATCGCCTACAAATGAAGAAATTATTCAATCTCTAATTTATATACTTAATGATGATGATCATGATCCTGATCCAAATGATTTTTTCATTTTATCAAAGATTTTGTCAAAACAAATCTTTCTAGCAATTATCACCTTAAATAACTACTTTCCACAACATGAGCAAAATATTCCGGAAGTTTATATGCACTACAAAAAGTTTATAAAGGATGTGACTGGATTTGGTTTAGGTGTTAAGAAAAAAGTAACTTTATATGCATATTTTCAAAAAAAAAAAGAAGAAAAAGAAAAAGAAAAAGAAAAACTGACTTTTTTTATTGATATTGTTGATTGATCGAAAAGTTTGAATCTATTGCATGGATGTTATTACAAAAAGTTCGAGAATATGTGAATTATATATATAAATTCTTGTATGGAATTTAGTAATCTTTATTTGATTAATTGCAGACTTGGTCCCCAACGTTTTATTTTAGTTGCAAAAATGTCCAAACTTTTTTTGGGCACCATAGTACCCCAACCTTTTGATTATTGGCAGCACAGATCCACTTTCACAGAAACTGTTTGATTTTCTATTAACTTCATCATGTGCACACTATTTTGAATGTAATATCTGTTATTTCAGTACAAGTTATTGTTTATTTCCATGCCAAGTTGGAGAGGCACTACAAGAATATCTTTCAATAGCAACGATAAAAGTGGTCTCTGAAAGTTCAAATGTCGTTACTATTTCATATTAGAGTCGTCTCTATTGTGAGGGGGCCTACAGAGACGAAGACTTTGTCGTCTCTAATACCTTGACACCTAAAGAGATGACTTTGTCGTCTCTAATTATGAAAAATATTTAATTAAATTTTATTTATTTATTTATTTTGACCGATTCAATTCCTTTTCAACCTGACCGATTAGAACCGCCAACCCAGGAAATTTCTTTAATTCATATAATAATTGTGTATGATTTGGATTAGAACTCGAGACCTAAGTATTGGATGGTCATATCCCAACCACTAAGGCAATTAAATTCTTGTGTCAAATTTTTTTTTAAATAATATATATTAGTTAACGTAACGAATATTTATTTTATTATTATATCTTAATAATATTTTTCTCAACAAATTAACTTTAATATTAATTCTAAAAATGTAAATAATAAAATAAATCAACAAAAAAAAAAAAATACTATTATAAATCACATTTTAAAAAAAAATCAGAATAAAAAAAATTAAAAAGACTTAATAGGGACGACTAACCATTGGAGACAACAAGAAAAGTCGTCTATATTGTTCCGATAAATAGAGACGATTTGAAATTGCCGTCTCTATTAATCGGACCAATGGAGACAAGAAGAAAAGTTTTCTCTATTGGTCAAACAATAGAGACAGCATTTTCTTTATTGGTCAATTTCTTGTCGTCTATATTTGTTGGATCAATATAGACGACTTCATAATGTCGTCTCTATTGGGTGGACCAATAGAGATGACAGAATTTCTGTCATCTCTATTGGTCCACCCAATAGAAAAGACTTTTCTTGTCATATCAATAGAGACGACTTTTCGTGTTGTCTCTAACTTTCATCGTTTTTGCTCACTTTTCTTGTAGTAAGGTTACCTCCAAAGTCCAAACACCAGAAAATGCTCTCAATCCCATATAAACTGTTAAAAGAAACCATATTTCAATGAAACCATTAGTTTTGGAGAGGAATAATAGGAACCCAGCTTACTGCAAACACTAGAACCTGAAAAATGGAATTTTATAATTAATAAGAAATTTGCTTATTATATACTTAGAAAATTGCAAAATTAACTAAGCCATTTTTCTAATAAAATGGTTCGGTTACATGAACTATTGACTAAGAGCATCGCTAATGGTCTATCCATTAGGGAAAAATAGATTGTCACATAGGAAAAATAAATAATGGTATGAAAATTTAATCTCCAATGATTAGTTTGCATGCTTATGTGGCACTGACATGGCACGAACATTATCTTATACTATATCTAGATGTAGATAACTTGTTATACAATGTGACTAGATAAATATTAATTTTTTATATATTTAATCTAAGGAAATGGGCATTTTTCGCATGGAAAGCGACCACGTTCGCGGGAACGGGAGAAGCCAAAGAGAGGTTCGCGCTACAAAATTCTGCTCAATGAATTCTTTTTCTTGCCGCAATTACTTACTTCCAGATTTTTTTTTTCTTAATTCATACAAAAAATAATGATTTCTGCAAGAAGATTATAAACACATATTATAAAATTAAAATAACAATATTTTACCAAATATATATATGGCTGAATTTTTCAAGTCAAATTTGGAGGAAGTTTGTTAATTGAGATTTTGCTAATTTGAAGACACATGTATACATAAAAAAAATGTAGACAAATATCATTGGGAATAAGCTTTAAAATTCACTATCTATATTATCAATATGAGTGAGATAATTATCTACTTAACTGCCACTGATAAGTGTATTTTATACACTTATTTATCTGTCGAAATTAGGATATTATAATGTTTTTCTTGAATAAATTCTACTTAATTGTTATTATTGGTCATTATTTCAGGTTTTATCCCAATAGTCGAGAAGATGGAAGTATTGAAGCAAATTCATGACAATTGGACGAACATTGAGATAAAAAGAAGAAAAATGAATAAAGTGTACACTCCCAAAAGTTGAAGACCGAATGTGCAATTAACTCAAGGACCAATTTATTTTATTTGGAAGAATTGTGGCCCTAAAACATAAAAATTAAAGTGTGAACTAATTGAGCTTTTTGATGGCTGATTTGGTGATTATGTGTGTGTATATATACACACACATTGCAGTAAAAGAAAACAGAGAGAGGGGCCATGAGGTTAAGCAGCCGAGAGAGGGAGGAGCCGAGAGACAAATTGGGTTGTGGTCAGGTGTGCAAGAATAAGGAGGCAGGTCGGTTGGTGGTTTGTGCAAAAGGTAGGCTGCTAGGGGAAATATATACATATACTTACACATAGAGCAGCATAAAAAACAGGTGCAGTTGGCAGCAACAAAGGAAAAAGAGAAGAGGACTCGACTGGTTGGTGGAGTACTTGGCTAGTTTGGAGAGATATGCACAAAGAGAGAGAGAGAGAGTCGCGCAGCACTTGAGGCATACACAGCCGTGAGGAATTAGTTGAGCAACTGGCTGGAGGAATTAATTGGAAACAAGGCAGGAACAATATTTGTGAGTTAAAGGTTGGTGCGGTTGTGGATCAAAGAAGAAAAGGATACTTGGTGGCTGGCTTGGAGAATTCTTGTGGAAAAGTTGGCAGGTTGTTCAACAATAAAGAAGAAGGCACGGTTGGTTTGGAACAAAGAAAGGAAAGACTCGGCTATGCATTGCTGGTGATGTTAATTCTTCAATTATTCAAACTCCATGTAATACCACTTTTCGTTTTACGTGCTTTCTTGAATACCACCAAAATTTTATGATGAATAATTTATTTGACAATTATTATTGATAATAAGTTGAATTTTTTTGCAGTGGAAGGACTTGGACGCCGTCTTGATCAATGTACCAATTTGAAAGTTTATAAATTGGTTATTTTAATTATTTATGTGCAATTCTATGTGATTAATTATTTTATTGCCTAAGCATGTTATTTTCTATTTTATTATGCTAATTTGAAACTTGGGGGGAAAGTTTAGTGACAATCGAGGGTAAATAGAACTTATAAACTTACTTAAACAAAAGAGGGGAATTGAGGGACCAACTTGCAATTTTTGAAAGATTAAAAAACTTAATATTAACCTAACCCTCACTCCTCTCTCTCTCACACCGCTCCCATCCCTCTCTCTACTCGGTCGCCTCTCTCTCGACTCTCCTTCGCCTCACTCAACTCTCGGCCTCTCTCTTGATCCCTCACATCTCTGTCTCTCGCGACTCACTCTCCTCTCACGACGACGACGTCGCTACTGCCTCCCTCACTGTCGCCGACCATCGGTCACCAACCACCACCGGTAAGGCACCCACCTTCCCCCGACCGAACACACACAGTGCACACGTGATTTTTTCACACGCCACCCGATCTCTATGTATTGATGTGTGTAAATAAATGTGTATATAGGTTGAGTGTATGTAAATATGTGATGTTTCTCATATTTTTCAGATTTAAGTTTACTTAATTTCGACTTATACCAATAAATTGGGGTTTGGTAATGTGTATGTATATGGGTATTGATGTATATATGTATATATGGATATGCAATTTCACAGTAGATTGTCATATTTCAAATATATGAATATGGGTCTTGCATAGTATATGAAGGAATTTCAGATTTGGGGCTTAATTAGAATTTTCGAATCTTGAATTTTTATTTGAAAATTTGAGATATGCAATGTCATACTGTATAATTTCAGATTTTATGGATTCATTGAATTAATTGGTTTTGTTGAATTTATAACTAAATTGAAATTTGTAATGTATTTTTGGAATTAGGAAATTTAGTTTTAATTAGTGTAATTGACAATTTACTTCGATTAGTTAATTTGGAATTATCTTTAGAATTTCAAAGTGTAGAGTAAAATTTTAAATGTGTACTAATTCCAAATTTCAAAATGTAGAAACTCAGCAGTTATTTCACCTTGATTCTTAAAAGTGGAAATTAAATATTTCCAGATTTATTAATAGTTAAATTTCTAGTTGTAATTTAGTAAAGTTAAGCTATATAATTTTAATTTTTTAGTTGACACAAAAAGGATAAGCGATTTTCTAATGTACATTGAAATTTATTGCTTGTCTCAAATGTAGTGTTAAATGTATTTGTTATACTGTGAGGTCACATATTTGAGTTAGATGTTGTACTTTATTGATTAATGTGAATACTTAGGATATTTGGTACATTGATGTCATGTGCAATCAAGACACCTCCACTTTCTATTTAAGAAAGGCGGTAAATACTAAGGAAGTCAGGTAAGTAAACTTCCCCTATTTTCATTGAAGTTAAATGTTTAAGGTGTAATTAATGGGCTTAAATTATATTCTTGAAATTTATTTGCTTGTGCTACTTTCTATGAACTTTATACATGTATGTGCTATTAAGAGAAGGTTTAAGCATACATGTTATCATGTCATTGCATCGTCAAGCATGCATTTTCATTGAGTTGGGGAAGTCAAATGATTTTAAATGAAGAATGTGGTAAGTTTTAGTTTCCTCAAAAATGATATATCCCAAGTTTTTAGAATAAATTGATGTACTTCTATGCCATGAAAGGTGTTAGTGGAAATGGGGCGCGGGAGACCGGCGTACCCGAATTAAATCGATGTTGCAGTGGTGAATATTAAACCGCCTTGCGGTGACGATTGCCTAACCGCTTGGCGGTGGAAAATATTAAACCACTTTGCGGTGACGATTGCTAAACCGTTTGGCGGTGACAAATATTAAACCCCTTTGCGGTGACGATTGCTAAACCGCTCGGCGGTGGCAATTATTAAATCGTTTTGCTGTGACAATTGCTAAACCGCTTGACGGTGGAAAATATTAAACCGCTTTGCGGTGAAGATTGCTAAACCGCGTGGCGGTGGCAAATTTTAAACCGCTATGCGGTGGAAAAGTGATAACCTGGTTCTAAATAAGGAAAATTGCCCACTGTATTTTGATTGGCTCGAAGATACACTAATTGAGCTCACGATAGAAATGAAGTTAAAGTTATGGAAATGTTTAAGTGAAAGTTGGAAAGTCCGAAGTCTTGAAAAGTAAAGTAAATGGAGATAATTACTTTGAATGGTCTAAGGCATTTCATGTAATGAGCATGCATCACATGCATGAAGTTTACTTACTGAGCTTTAGCTCACCCCAATCCCTTTCCAATATATTTTAGGTGATGAAAGCTAGATGAGACGAGTAGAGCATTTGGTGGCAGACTCAGGATATACTCGCTTCAACCTTTTTAAATAAAGTCAAATTAGAATTTATTTCAATGTCTCATTAATTATTCTTTAATTTATTTATAATTGATCAATGCTTGGTTGGAGTTAGTTTCGAATAAGTATGAGTATCGTATTTGAGGTTAAATTGCCTCTTGTTGTAATTGTTAAAGTTTATTATTTGGAATTATATTGTTGTGGAGGTTGTGATTCTTTTTGTAAATGGGTTTGATGATGTTTGGGATTGAATGAGTTGAGATGTGTGTTTGAAAATGGTTATGATGTCTCTCTACAGGTTGGCTAAGTCCAATTTATAGAGGAGACTCTGTCGAAATTTCTGTAAAATTTTATAATAGAAATGAAAATGTTAAGGTTTTAAATGATTTCTTTTCCGCATTTAAGTAAAGAAAAGTTAACACGCCTAAGTTTAAGATTTCGAACTTGGGGTGTTACACTCCAAGTTTTATTTTTATTATTTATTGCTTTTTATGCATCAAACATGAGTAGCTAAATTTTATAATCAGGATTAACGATATATATTTAATGTTTTTAGTTTGATTTTAATTCTCAAGTTGGTACTTTATTTTCATGTATTGATTTTATTATTGCGTTTAATACTTGAGATGCTTGATCACCAATTCATGATTTAATGGTTGTTTTCATAATTCGAGAGGTGAGTTAACAATTAGATCACGTAATAAAATTCGACAATTTCAACAAAAAGATAGATATATGAATTTGTGGTTGCTTGTGGTCACTTATGAATTCCTAGGAAATTTAATGCATTTAGTTAAGGAGAACTTTGACCCGTTGTAGAGATACATGGTTGACTTAATTAAATAGGCATAATTTGAACTCAAGAGAGGTATATTAGATACAAACGTGAATTCGACCAAATACGATTCTAGTAAACAACTTGAGATGAGAAATTAAAATAGAACATTATTTCGAAATCGTTAGTCCCGATATTTATTTAATTGTTCGAAAAGCCACCACTTTAGTTATTTTTTTTTATTAATTGTTTTTAGTTTTTTTTAGTTGTATTGTTTACTTCATTAAATCTCAATTTTATTATTATTTTGGATTCTGTTGCAGTTGTATTTTTTTAGTTAGTTTTTGTTTTAATCTAGAAATTTTAGAATCGGAGTAAATTTATAACGAATAAATAGTCCTCATGGGATCGACAACCTGGACTCAAAAGTGCACTTTTACTACTTGTTAGCGATATCGTGCACTTGCGATTTCACACCAACAGTCATACAGGTCAAAATACTCACAAACCATTAGAGGTGCTCTAAACTCGTTCTTTTCCCCTATTGGAAGATTGAAGAATTCTTGAATTTCTAACTTTATTTTCTCCACCTTCGAAGAGCTCACATCATGGTTGATCAACTGAAGTAGCCAAGCATCCAATGTTTTAATCACATAAAACAATATTCAACTGAAAATAATTGACATGTTACATGATGTTGGAAATTACTTGATCCATGTAGCATGAAATGAATTCAAGGGAGAGTTATTACTCGATTTGTGGAATAACTTTCCATCACCCATATCAAACAAAAACTCCCTCGATTCAAAGTGCGAGGTTAAGACTTTTCTCAAAAAAATTCTTATGGAAAAATTACAAGGCATAAATCACCATTTTTTAGACAAACACAAGTGATTCAGTCAAGTTTAACTTGGCATGCAATGAAATGCACATGATGGAGTTAACGGAAAATCAAACAATTTCTGTGAAAGTGGACATTTGCTGCCAATAATCAAAAGATTGGGACCTATGGTGCCAAAATAAAAGGTATGGACGTTTTTGCAACTAAAATGAAATGTTGGGGGACCAAATCTACAATTAACCCTTTTTAATTTTTATTTTTGTTGGGAATTTAAAGATTTAGAAAAATTTATTACTTAATGCATTTAGCCATGTTATTACTTTAGTACACACTAGTACAGATTTTTCCCAAGAAATAACAAAACATATGTCATTGTTTGGAACAACAAAGGCGTATAAAAAAGCCGTGGCATTTTTGTAATTTTATTTTAATATATGCATTGGTTGTTTAATAACAACCGAAGCTAAAAAAATGGATATGGAGTAAAGGACTCGATTCTAGTAAAGAACCAATGCCTATACTCAATAAAAGACATCAGTTCTAGTAAAGAGCAGATGCCTTTTATAGGTTTTTTCGGCCCACTTAACCGGCTCATCTTTTCTTGAAACCATCACTATCTTCATTCAATTGAACTCAAACCTCCTTCATCGGCAAGATACAAACTTCGAAATGGACCATCTTCCTTCACCAACCACGTTCGAACATCCTAACATTTTTGTTTTGTCAGTGCTAGTTTGTACCACCACCCCGTGCATCCCCCACCATCACAGCCATTATTGCCAATCTGCACCATTACCGATCCCTCAGCCACACAAGACCGTCCGACTGACCACACGTCACGGAGATCATCTTTCACATGGTGAATTCTCCCATTCACATACTTTTCAAGTAGGTATGTACCCCTTTCTATGCTTCACTTCGTTTTTCTTTTCTTTTGTGGCTTGATGTTTGATGATCTTAAAATTTGATAAGGTGATGAAAAAGTATGATTTCATTTTGGGGAGTTAAGGTGATTATGTTGTGACGATTGGGAGATATGGGCATGAACATATAAAGTGAATAATAGGCTAAAAATTATGTAGCCTAGGTGTTTGATAAATTGCCATAATGATGTTTTGGTCGAGATTCGGGAAAACCAAACTTTGGAGTACCTTGAACATAAGTTGGACATCATATGTGATTGATATTGAACAGTTGTCATGCAGAAAATCATCAAAAACATTGATACTTTAGGATAGAAGATCATTGCAAAGTGACTGCAGGCCATGTTAAGGTCACTGCATGCCATGATTAGGTCATTGCAGGCCATGACTCGGCCACTGCAAGCAATGTCTAGGTCAATGCAGGACGTGACTAGATTTTTGAAGAAAGGTACATCATATAGTTTATTACATTACTAAATAAATAATTAGACATAATACTAAGAATTGTTTAATTATGAGTTTATATTTTATTAACAAATTTACTAAGAATGATTAATATGTTATGAGAAACATGTATGAGATAGTGACAAACTATTCTTAATGCACTTCTTTAGATAAGGAATAAGTTACTGAATACTAAAAATTGTTTAATTATTGATTTATATTTTATTAACAAATAACTAATAATTCATTTTAATTGTTTATAGAAATTTAAATAATACTGCTCAACAGAGGAAATCGACGAGATTCGAAATTAATGGACTAAATACTTCCTTGAAGAATGTATGTAAATTTTGGCTTTTATGCAAACATTTACACATTTGTATAACTAATTAACAATATTGTAAATATAAACTAATTTGGTATTCAATTTGTTGATTTATTTAACTTTTTACGCATGTCTATTATATATATATGTTGGGTAGTGATAGATTTGGTGATGTGCATGTGGAGAATCGATTGTAGGACAAAACCTGACGCATATAGTTAAAAAAAAATAGGCGTTTATTATTATTATTATTATTATTATTATTATTATAAATAAATTTTTTATTAGATAACAATAAAAAAAAATAAAATTGAGGGGGACATGTACTTGACTTCCAGTAAAGAATGGGCGTCGGTTGTTGGACAACAACTGACGTGTATGGTACAACCGACGCTTATGGTTAACAAAATGCGTCGGTTCCTAAATTTTACCCAGCGTCTAAAGTCTCTTTAGGCATCGTTTTTACAATCCAAGTCTAGTGTCCAGACTACTTTACGCGTTGAAAATATTATATTGTATAAGTGAATAACATTTGTTCACTTAGAGCCCTAAATATTATTACCTTGTGTTTCCCCAATTCCCTCATGTATGTATGTATGTATGTATGTATGAGACTCTTACTCTTAATAAAACACAAGTTTATCGACTCCTTTATTCTTCTCTCTTTTTCTTTCTAATTTATAACATGAAGATATTTTTAAAGTTGTATATATTTTAGAAAATAATTTTAGAGATATAATTGCAACAATAAGAATATAAGATGTGTTATTAGTTAAGAAAGTGCAGCTAGTATAAATAGTGAAGAATCCTACCATTTTGTATAAAGCATAAACTAAGAGTTTTCAAGTAATATAAATATCCTCTTGCACCAAAATTCTCTAACTTATATTCCCTTATTAAATCCTTCTAGTTCTGTTAAAGCCTCTTATTTCAACAAATGGGCTCTAGCACGGCTAAATCATATTATTCTTTAATCAATTCTACATTTACAGATGTATTTCGACTCCACTTTTTAGATATTGGATCGAACAAATGGTCTTTATTCGTGGCCACCTAAAAATTGTGCATTGTTTAAAACTAAATAGTGAGAAAAGTAAATAAATACAAACCTAAATCTTCACTTTTTAAAACAAACAAACTTTTTTAAAAAAAAAAAAAATCAAGTGTTAATTAATAAATATAATATTATTTAATATAAAAATAATTATCAATTATATATTAAATAAAACTAATATAACATTTAAATAAAAAAGTCATCAAACAATTGTTGGAAACAATCTGTAATATTAATAAGAATGAAGTGAAATGAAACAATCAACAAAATGAATAATAATAAAAGACTGACTTGAATGCAGATTGAGGCTAGCGATTGGCTATGTCCTATTGCAGAATTCCATCCCTACTCGTGTGCTTGCAGTTCGATGAGCGTCTGCTACCAGGATTCAACAATCTGTAACCAAGAATCTAGCACCCAATTTCTTGGCCCTGGCGAATTTACTCAGTGAATTTTCTCTCAGAATTTGAATGATAGAATGCAAAAATTAATCAAACTTAATTCATGTTTATGTATTTATAGACCTCCAAAAAATATAGTTATGTAATGAAAAGTTGTGTTGATCAGACACAACTGTTTCTTACACAACTGTTCCTTTCAAATCTTGTCAAAATCGAATTTGGACATAACTGCTAACTAGAAACCGAATTTCTGTTATTTAGACCAACCAAATAAATAAAATGCAAAAAATTAATTTATTTGGATCCATGAGACCCCAAGAGCCCCAAGGCCCAAGGCCCATCTTTTGACATATATATATATTATATGCCCATTAAATAGTCCAAACAAGCTCAAATTACATGGATTAGGCCCAAAGCCCAATAGGTTGGTCTTTTGTCCAATTTGATAAATGTATAATTTTTACACTTATAAAGTGGTCTATACATTCATTTCTATCTTATGTGGGATAAACTTCATCCAAAAGTCTTTATATTTCTATACAAACTCCAACAATACCTCACATTTGTATAGTAAATATTGTCAGTCACAAAGTTTTGGATGATCAGGAGAAAACTAGATTCAATTTGCTTCAGGATAGGTGTCTTTTGGACTTGAACCTTCCTTAGTGAATACTTGTCGGATTTACTAGTGAATCAGTGTGTATAGGAGACATTGAACTGTTCACTATGTTTAGTAAACCTAGACAACAAGTATCACACATATCGAATCTTGACACCTTTCGATTCATACGGTTGTGTTCGTTTTGGTCCTGAACCATCCTGGATTCATAGGAGCTTTAGAGAATTTAGCCATGTCATTCTCATAAATGCGACCCCACATTACTCCCATATAGGTGACATGATAATTATGAATATCCTGCAATATTCATTTAATATTTTATTTGTGTCATTAAGAATGATTAATCATTCAACCTTAACATCACAGGTAGCATACGATTCTTATCATAGGAATGAACAATATTGTATGCTCTATTCTTTTGAGTTTCACTCAACTAGTTTTCCTTTTTGAACCTAGAATTAGACAACCAAAATTACTAGGTTTGGTTTCCGTCAAGTTACTCCTCATTGCATTGGATTTAAACCCATTCCCCTCGATAAATATAACACTTGCTCCTTTGGTATACCTTTTGTAAGTTGATCAGCAATATTCTCCTTTGATTTCACATAATCAATGGAAATAATACCACTTGCGAGCATATATTTTATAGTGTTATGTCGACGCCTTATATGCCTTGACTTGCCATTATACATATGATTTTTCGCTCTACCAATAGCTGCCATGCAATCACAATGCACACATATGGCCGTCATAGGTTGAGGCTATAATCGAATATCTTCTAAGAAATTTTTAAGCCATTCCGCTTCTTCGGCGGTCTTATCTAAGGCTATAAATTCTGATTCCATTGTAGAACGTGCTATACACGTTTGCTTTCCGTATCATTAGAAATCCAATTTGCATCACTATATCCTTCCAAAACTGGAGGATATTTTGTATAATGCAATCCATAGTTCATTGTACATCTTAAATATCTCAATACTCTAATTAAAGCTTCCCAATGAGTCTTTTGATGGATTGCTTGTATATCTTGCTAATCTGTTCACAGAATAAGCGATATCCGATCTAGTACAATTTGTAATGTACTGTAGTGTACCGATGATTCGAGCGTATTCTAGTCGAGATACACTATCTCCAATATTTTTCTTCAAGAAACTTTTAGGATCAAATGGAGTACTAGACGGTTTGCTATCAAAGTGTCCAAACTTTTTAAGTATTGTTTCCAAGTAATTTGATTGGCTCAGTACATATCCATCATTACTTCTTTGAATTCGAATTCCTAAGATAACATCTGCTTTTCCCATATCTTTCATATCAAATGTCGAATTCAATATCCTTTTTGTGGAGTTTATGACATCTAAGTTTGGTCCTATGATGAGCATATTATCTACATATAAACATAAAATTACATAAGAACCATTGTCAAACTTTTTGATGTAAATACATTTATCACATTCATTGATCCGAAATCCATGTGATATCATTGTATTATCGAATTTTTCATGCCATTGTTTAGGTGCCTGTTTAAGTCCATATAAGGACTTTACAAGTTTACACACTTTCTTTTCTTTCCCTTTTACCACAAACCCTTCAGGTTGTTCCATATAAATTTCTTCATTAGAACTCACCATTAAGGAATGCGGTTTTTACATCCATCTGGTGTATAACCAAATTGTAAATAGCTGCAATAGCAATTAGCATTCTTATAGATGTGATCCTAGTTACTGGTGAGTATGTATCAAAGAAATCTAGCCCTTGTTTTTGACGATAGCCTTTTGCTACCAACCGAGCTTTATATTTATCAATAGTACCATCCACCTTCAATTTCTTTTTGAAAATCCATTTATAACCAATTGGTTTACATCCCAGTGGTAAGTCTACTAACTCCCACGTATTATTTTGTAAAATGGATTCAACTTCATTATTTATTGCTTCTTCCCAATAAATCGATTCAGAAGAAGTTATAGCCTCTTTATATGTTTGTGGCTCAGCTTCAGTAAGAAAGGTATAGTAATCACGTCCAAAATCTTTTGCAACTTTGATTCTTTTTCCCCTTCTAGGTTCTATTTCTTCCCTTTGGACAAATGATGTGTCTCTATTTGTCTCGAAGTCATTTTCTTGAACAACAGATGATGGAACATCCTCAATTTCATGACTCAAATCATGTATCTTTCTTTTATTTTGATCGATTCTTTCTTTATATGGGAAAATATGCTCGAACCATTCAACCTCATTAGACTCAATAATGGTATTTGCTTGAATTTCCGAAATTCCAGATTTAATAACTAGGAATCGATAAGCTCCACTATTATTGGCATATCCAATAAATACACAATCAATAGTTTTAGGACCAAGTTTTACTCTCTTAGGTAAAGGAACTTGGACCTTTTCTAAACAACCCCACACTTTCATGATTTTGTAACTTGGTAGCTTTTTGTTCCGTTTTTCATATGGAGATTGATCACTTTTCTTTGGTGGGATTCGATTTAAGATAGTATTTGCAGTTAGTATAGCTTCACCCCACATATTAGGTGGTAAACCAGAACTATTAAGCATGTAATTCACCATGTTTTTCAATGTTCTATTTTTACGTTCAGCCACCCCGTTTTGTTGAGGAGTGTAGGGAGCTGTTGTTTTATGTACTATTCCATGAGAAGTACAAAATTCTGCAAAAGCATTCGATTCATATTCTCCTCCTCTATCCGAACGCAGTATTTTGATCTTCTTTTCTAACTGATTTTCCACTTCTGCTTTATATGTCTTAAACACATTCAAAGCTTCATCTTTTGTGTGTAGCAAATATATGTAACAGTATCTGCTACTATCATCTATGAAAGAAATATAATAATTCTTTCCTCCACGACTTGGCGTTGATTTTAAATCACCCAAATCTGTATGAATTAATCCCAATAATTCGTTTGATTTATTAACAACAGATTTATATGACTTGCTAGCAAACTTTGATTCAATACATGTTTTATATTTGTGCATGTTATCCATTGTACAACTAGGCAATAAACCAAGATTAACCAGTCTATGCAAAGATTTAAAATTAACATGGCCTAATCTAGCATGCCATAATGTAGAAGATTCAATCAAGTAGATGGAAGCCTTATTTATATTATTAATAACATCATTCTCAAGTACATTGAGTTTAAAGAGCCCTTCAGCCAAGTAGCCCTTTCCTACAAAAGTTCCCCCTTTAGTAAGAACAAACTTGTCAGATTCAAATACAAGTTTGAACCCCTTCTTACTTAGCACAAGACCAGATACAAGATTTTTAGTAATAGTAGGAACATGTAGCACATCTATAAGAGTAAGTTCTTTCCCCGAAGTTAATTTCAATACCACTTTTCCCTTTCCAGCGACATGTGCAGTAGAGGCATTGCCCATGAACATCTTCTCATCGCCATTGTTGGGAGTGTAGGTGTTAAACATATTTATGTTTCCACAGATGTGCCTTGTTGCACCGGTATCCACCCACCAATCCTTGCTATCAATCACCATGTTAACTTCAGATATAACACCAACGAATTCTTCAACCACATTGGCTTGGTTGTTATTGTTTTTGGTAGCAGGATTTGCTCTCTTGTGGTAGCAATCTTGTGCTTTATGTCCAGATTTTCCACATACCAAGCAAGCACCCTTAATTGCCTTGAAATTCTTTCCTTTTGGAGCAAGAACTTTTGGACCTTTGCCTTTGTTGTTGAACCTTTTGTTCTTCTGGAATTTAGGCTTAGGCTTGGATGACTCTCCACCCTCAATGATATTGGCTTTGGCTTCGAACACCGAAGCATTCAACCCATCACTTTTCCGATGATCTTCTTGAACCCTTAGTTTTAGAACCAGATCCTCCATAGACATATCAGTCTTTTTATGCTTTAAATGGATCTTGAAATCATTCCAAGATGGAGGCAATTTCTCTATTATAGATCCAACGGAGTATGCCTTTGGTAGGTCCATTCCTTCTGCAGCAAGTTCATGGATAATAATTTGCAACTCTTCAACTTGATTGACAACAGCCTTTGAATCCACCATTTGGAACTTTAGGAATTTTCCAATAATGAATTTCTTTGAACCAGCATCTTCGATCTTATATTTATTCTCCAGCGAATCCCCAAGTTCCTTTGCAGTTTTATAAGATCGGTACACATCATATAGTGTATCATCAAGGCTGTTCAGAATATAGTTTCTGCATAAAAACTCACTGTGTGTCCAAGCATCGACAGCACTGAGTTGTTCTGCAGTAACATTTTCTCCTTCTGCCTTAGGACATTCTTCCTTGACAACATGAGCGAGATTCAATGTTGTTAAATAAAACAACATCTTCTGTTGCCATCGTTTAAAATCCAGTCCCTTGAACTTGTCTGGCTTCTCAACATGAGGTTTCACTTTCACTCCAGTCTCAACTTGAGATTTCACTTTCACACCAGATCCAGATGGTTCCATACTGAAATAATACAAATTAATAAAACTAAAATAGAAAGATGAAAATGAGAAATTCTGCTATAGATTATTGGAAACAATCTGTAATATTAATAAGAATGAAGTGAAATGAAACAATCAACAAAATGAATAATAATAAAAGACTGACTTGAATGCAGATTGAGGCTAGCGATTGGCTATGTCCTATAGCAGAATTTCGCCCCTACTCGTGTGCTTGCAGTTCGATGAGCGTCTACTACCAGGATTCAACAATCTGTAACTAAGAATCTAGCACCCAATTTCTTGGCCCTGGCGAATTTACTCAGAGAATTTTCTCTTAGAATTTGAAGGATAGAATGCAAAAAGTTAATCAAACTTAATTCCTGTTTATGTATTTATAGACCTCCAAAAAATATAGTTATGTAATGAAAAGTTGTGTTGATCAGACTCAACTGTTTCTTACACAACTGTTCCTTTCAAATCTTGTCAAAACCGAATTTGGACATAACTGGTAATTAGAAACCGAATTTCTGTTATTTAGACCAACCAAATAAATAAAATGCAAAAAATTAATTTATTTGGATCCATGAGACCCCAAGAGCCTCAAGGCATATATATATATATATATATATATATATATATATATATATATATATATATATATATTATAGGGAAAAATACATATATAAGGTGTTTACAATACACAATTTCAATTTTAAGATATAACTTAAAAACTTTCAAAAATCAGGTTGTAATTATAATTACTTAATTAAATTAAATAATTAAAAATATTTTATTAATTATATAAATTCAGGTCACAACACAATATAAATTCAGGTTACAAAACGAAACTTGCTTAAGTTACAAATAATTTTAGGGTCACAAATTATCAAAATAATAGGTCACAATAACAATTTTCTTTAGGCACAAATAATATCAATGTCACAAATTTTAAATTAATCGATCCCAAGTTATTTCTAGGTCACAATTTATCAAATTGTTAGGTCACAAGTCCTTTAAGCCACAATTATCTTATTATTAGGTCACAATCCACTTATTAATTATTAGGTCACAAAATGTTCGAAAACTTGCCCACATCACAATTTCACGATTCTCACCATCACCAGTCCACAACCACAACCACCACCGCCTCAACGTTGTCACCACCATTTATTCACTTCAAAAAAATTATAAAAAACAACATGTGACCTGTAATCTACACTCACCACCCCCTGAATATTGTAGTCACCACCACACCTATGCCTCCACCACCTCCATTTCAACCGCACAAAAAAAAAAAAAAAAAAAAAAGAAAGAAAGAAAAAGAAAAAGAAATTGCAATCATCATCTACAATCCGCTGTGCTGTAACACACGGAGCATCACCACCACCAACCACCATCATATTGTCGTCACCACCACCTATGCCTCCACCACCTCCACCTCAACTGCACAAAAAAAAAAAAAAAAAATTGCAATCATCATCTACAATTCCCTGTGCTGTAACACACAAAGCGTCACCACCACCAACCACCATCATCACTGCACACCAATGCACTACCACATCTACCAGACTGTCACATCACCACCACCGCCGCCGTTGCTGCTGCATCATCACACCGCTACACCACAGCCTCACCCACCACAACAACACCCCACCAACACCAACACCACCACCTGTGATCCAAACTACTAAATTTGAGCTTAAGGTTCCCTGTTTTCAGATATGAGAATTCAACCAACCATCCTCGGTGAAGTCGAGGTCAAACCCGTGCAGCAACAACTGCTATTCCGACGACGTCGAAATCGAAAACTCCTGCGCGCGGTAAGTGAGTTCGCCGGAGGGAACGCCAGAGAGAAGGTGAAGGCGTGGTGAGTGAACGATTTCGCAAAGAGAGAGAGAGAGAGAGAGAGAGAGAGAGAGAGAGAGAGGGTGTGGCCGCTGCTGCAAAAGAGAAAATGAGGAAGAAAGAGAGAGAACGTGTATTAAATGAGAAAAACTAGGGTTTGATATGTATATAATGGTAGATAAATAAGATGATTTTATTTTATTTTTATTGTTATTAATATTAAAATTAACACATTTAATTGGCACCTGAAATTTGAAATAATACAAGTTTTACCTTATTTATGAATTTTGATATTTAAAAGTAGGGTTGAGTGTAATTACCACTATATTATATGCCCATTAAATAGTCCAAACAAGCTCAAATTACATGGATTAGGCCCAAATCCCAATAGGTTGGTCTTTTGTCCAACTTGATAAGTGTATAATTTTTACACTTATAAAGTGGTCTATATATTCATTTCTATCCTATGTGGGATAAACTTCATCCAAAACTCTTTATATTTCTATACAAACTCCAACAACAATATGGGTCTATCCATCACAACTCCAACCCCAACCCTGACCCCGACCTCGATCCCACCCACCCACTAGCCCCCACCCCACCCCACCCCGACTCGAACCCACCCACCCCACCCCACCCCAAAAATTAATTTTTTTTTTCTACTTTTTCCAACCACAACCTCGACCCCATCCTACCCACCCACCCCACCCCACCCTCGACCCCCACCCCAAAAAATAATTTTTTTTTTCTATTTTTCCCAACCTCCACAAATATGAGGTTTTTTTCTTCTCTCTCAACTTTTTTTCACCATATCCTACCTTGCCACCGTCATCCCACCCACCTCACATCACCCACAAAGTGAAAATTGATTACACAAAATCACAAATCACAATTACAAATTTAATCGAAAATTTCACCCCAATCCCACCCACCCCACTCCACTTAACTTCAACCCACATGCAAAGTCACAATTCGATTACAATTAAAAATTTAGTTGCAAAATTTACCCCACCCCACCCCAACTCACTCGACATGCAAATTTATAGCTGGTCACATGAAGTCACAATTGGGCCACAATTCAAAATTTAGATGCAAAACCCCACCCCTCCCCACCTCATCCCAAAGTCACAATTGGTCAACAAGGTCATAGTTTGGTGACCAAAAGTCGTAATTAGGTCACACGAGATCACATCCCACTCCAAAAATGATTATTTTTCTCTATGTTTTCCCACCCACCCCACCCAGACCCAAAATGATTTTTTTCTTTGTGTTTTCCCACCCCCACCTCACCCAACTTGCAAAGTCACTATTGGTCACAAAAAAGTTACATTTCAGTCACAAATCACAATCGTAAATTTCAACCCCACATGCAAAGTCACATTTGGTTACACAAAGTCACAATTGGTCACACAAGATCACAATTCAGTCAAAATTACAAATTCAGTTACAAAACCCCACCTACCCCAACCCCAAACTCACGATCACACAAAGTCACAGTTGGTCACACAAGGTCACAATTTGGTCACACAAAGGCACAATGAGGTCAAATGAGTCACAATTAGGTCACATGAGGTCACGGTTAGGTCACAATTGGTCACACAAAGTCACAATTAGGTCATAATTTCAAATTCAATTACAAAATTCACCCACCCACCCACCCCCACCTCACCCCACATGCAAAGTCAAAGTTGGTCACACAAGATCACAATTCTGTCCCAATTACAAATTTAGTTGCAAAATTCACCCCACCCCACCCCCACCTCACCTCACCCCACCCCACACCACACCACATGAAAAGTCGCATCTGGTCACATAAGGTTATAGTCCAATCACACGAGGTCACAGTTCAACGATGAAGTCACAGTTCGCTCACACACAGTCACAACTTGATCACACATAGTCATACTTGACACAATTGTTGGTCACATCACGTCCTCATACAATAGTCACACAAAGTCACAGTTGGTCAAAATCAACCATAATCGCTCACATTTTTTTATTTATTATTGGTCACAACTTACACATTTCTTGTTCACAATTGGTCAATATTTTGTCAAATTACCTAAGAATTGGTCACATTTCATACTCATCACAAGACATAAAGTCAAATTTACCTTCGAAGTCACAATTAGTCAATATTTTAGTCACAATCATCTAATAATTAATCACATATTTTTTTTATTTTTTAAATTGGTCACATATTATTTATTTATTAATTAATTGGTCATAGTCATCCCTAAGTCACATTTAGATTTAGTCGACATTTTGATCACGATTACTATTCAAATCACTCACCCCACCCAAAACGAATGCCTCCAGTTTGCACTACCGCAGTGCAGCAACAGCTGTTGCAACCAAATGCCCCGACCATCGCCTTCACCACCACCACCACGACCACCAGTCCACAATCACACAACCGCCGCACACGACCACCAACCACCAATGCAAAACCACCACTACTACCACCACACACTGATGGTGAGATGGTCAATAGATAGGCGACATGCGTGTAGGAAACCAACAATAACACCCCACATATTTTCAATAAGCAAACACCACAAACCGCTGCTGAAATCGAATTCTCAATCCACCAACCACCAAAAAAATTGCCGGAGAAATCAAAGCATACAGCCTTCGACCGTCGCTGCTTCAAAGTAGCTTCATCATAGCAGTGACGTCGCTGCTTTGTTGCAGTGGCAAAAATTTTCACACTGCACCAGTACGATGCCGCCTCCGTGCTTGCCGCGATTTTCAATGATTTTTGGTTAATTAGAAAGGGGAAATCACTCTGCTGCATCGGGATCCACCAGTTCAGCAACATCGAACTCCCTAGTGCCATCACTGCCTCTGTGTCGCTAGAGTTGGATAGAGATAGCCAGGGCGGAGAAAGAGAGGGGGTCAGTTGAGAGAGAGAGAGAGAGAGAGAGAGAGAGAGAGAGAGATCTATTTGTTTGGGTCCAACTAGTTGGAGATTCAATCTAATTTTGTATTAATATAATTATATTTAATTAGTTAATTAAATATATTAACACCTAAAATTTAGAAAAATTTTGTGCTCCACAAGATTTTTAAATTGCATTTTTGAAATACAAGTGTCCATGTAATTTTCCCTTAAATAATATGAAATCAATTGATCAATGAGGAAATTACACTATCTAAGGTCTTTTAACTTTCAATTTCAAAAATCAAGTGTAAGTGTTATTTATACAAAAATCTGGTCATAATTTAATTTTAATATCAATAATAAATATTAAAAAATAAATTTATAATTATCCTCCACCCTCCACCCCACCCCTACATAACTAATTAGGGCTTCTGGCTTTCTCTCCCTTTTCTCTCCCCAGCGACGCCCCCTCATTTAAATCTGAGAAATTACCACCACGGGAAGTGACGCTCAAGCGGTGTTGATGGGAGATGCACAACGGTGGGTGCGAGGGAGAAGTACAGGTCGATGCGCAACAATGACCGGCGATGAAGAAACGGTGTCGCCCGGAAACAGCTCCTTCAGCAGCGACGACGGTGGATTATAAGCAACTTTCGAGCACCACATCTGATTTCTCATCATCTTTTTTGCTAACGGTTGTTGGAATTTGCTGCCTTTGTGGTGATGTATGTGGTGCGATGTGTATGGTTGGTGTTGGTGGGTGTGGTGTTGGTGCTTCGTTTTATGTGGTGCTGTGGTGGCGGTGATAGTGGTGATTTGCGGCTGATGGTGGTGTTGTTGCTGGTCTGATTGAAGGCGGTGTTGTTACAGAACAGTTGCAGTCCATTTCAGGCGATGATGGTGTTCTCTAGCGATGGTGGTGTGGTTCCCGATCGATGGTGATGATGGCGAAAGGGGCTAGGTTGAAAAGTGAGGGGTGGGGTGGGGTTGTGATGTGTAGGGGCGTTGTGGCGGTTGCAAATGGTGGTAATGCCCGGAATCCATGGTTTGTGAAGTGGTGGTTTTGGTGGTAATGGTGATATGTCGGCGACGACGGTGGTTCTGTGCGTCGGCAGCGACGCTTGGCGGCAGCGGCGTCGGAGGTGGTGGCCGGCATTCATGTGACTTTGATAATTTGTAAAACCGTAATATAAGTTTCTTATCGTGACCTTAAAGTGGTGGTTGTAATTTGTGATATAGAATAAATGTGACCTAAATTAATTTGTGACCTTGAATATGATAATTGTAACTTCAAAAATTTGTATTTTGTAACTTGAGATTTTTAAATTAATTATTAAATAAATATTTATTTATTATTTTTGTGACATTGAAATTAGTTATGAAACTTGTGAGCTAATAAATAAATACGTTGTGACCTAAAAAATCGGGATTAACTAATTTGACATTGATGTGACCAAATGATTTTGTAATTTGTGACCTTAAAATCAATTGTGAAACTTGTGACCTAAAAGATTTTGTGTTTGTGACATGAAAATTATGCAATGTTGTGACCTTAATATGCATAATTAAAAAAAATATATTTAATTATTTAACATAATTAATTAATATTAATTAAAACCTGATTTTTAAATATATATAGGTTTTGTCTTAGTTTTAAAATCTATATTTATAAATCCCTTAATTATGTATTTTTCCCTAGATCAATCTACCTAAGCCCAACATCACATTTGGACATGGACATTTGCTACCCAACCTATCATCAAAACCAAGAAAAGTAAAAATTCAAAATCATTAAATAAGAAAATTACTTCTAGAGTTCTACCTTTTTGCATTCTCTCATTCTCCAAAAGTTAAATCCGACAGCTACCCAAGTCCCAGCCAAGCGTGATTTGTCATTTTGAAGAATACTTCTTTAGTTCTTCTCCGTCGTGTTCGAGCTCCAACAATCACCATGTTAGTTTTTATAGATTTTCCATTCTTTCACATGTAGTAGATTTTACTTTTTAAAGTATTTGCATATGCCGTTGGACCTAATGTAAAAGTGTTCTATATTTTACCCTTTTAATTGCTTTTCTTTTAATGTTTTGTTAGTTGTCACTAAGACGTTTCCTCGTAACCTTCCACCGATAACTCCATTTTTCTTTCTTTCTACATCATTCACTCATGTATATATGCATATATATTATTATGTATTCATATTTTTAATTGTATTCCTTAAAAATTAGTAATGAACGTAATAATAGTAAATGTGTTTGTTCATTTTTATGTAAGATATTTTGTGTTTTGACATCTACTGCATTGGCACCTTACTATGTCAACAACTCCAAGTTGTGAAAATGCAAATTCAATAAATTTTTCAACCCTAACAACAAATCTTTCTGAAAGAAAATCATTTTCTAATCATGCGTATATCCAACTATGATCAGGCAACACATCAAATGGGATAACAATTTCAACAACACATCAAATGGGATAACAATTTCAACACACTTATATAAACTAACGGATTTAAAATAATAATAAAATATAAATTCACTAAACAAACTTATTATTAATTTACATATTAATATAATAAGTCGAATATACACATATTTATTAACTCTAGTATACTTACTAATTAATATAATGTACACATATTTCACTTCACTTCACTTCACTACTATATATAAATGACACTTCAAACATTACTATTCATAAGTACCAAATACGACTTCACCTGTAAGGACCAAAAAAACGTGTTTCGCATCCCAATAATGAAAAGAAAAGAAGTATCGGTAGGCGGGTAGCGTTAATTTCCATTTCATCATCATCATCTATGTTCCAGACTCTTCCATTTCTCTTCCACTTCGTCTCGTGCTCTCTTCGTCGTCGTTTTGTTTTCTTCGCCACTCCACTTCTGCTCTCTTCACCCCAACGTAATCGCTGTCCACTTGTGTACGTATTTCTTCTTAGTTTGTTTTCCCTCCAATCTTCTTGGTTTGTTTCTTCTTCAGGTTCGAGTAATAACGGGGTCTCCGTTTGATGCGCAGAGGTGCAGAAGCAGCTGCTGCCATTGGATATGCAAAGGGCTGAATCACCAAGATAGCACGTGAGAGCTCTTAATACCCAATTTGCAAGGTCCATTTTTTTTTTCTCGAGCGTCTTTTTTGCTTCGTTGGTAGTTTTTTTTACTCAATAATTGCTAATAATGGTCGAAAAATGTACAAAGCATTCTTGATTAAGCTTAGAAAGTTTACTTATATAAGTTCTAGATTAATTTTTTATGAGAGTTTGGATAACTGGGTTAATTTACTTTAACAAAAGTAAAATTTGTAATTAAAAAAGGTTATCTAAATATATTTGGATGCTAAGGGTACCTGAAAGTAACTTTACATTTTTTCATTAATTTTAGAATCTTACCTTGAAGTTTGAAGCAGAAAGCCTTGTATTAAAGTTTGTACTTCGTGAACTTTAATGTATCATAAAGGAAATTGTGCAAGATTCAAGATTTCCCAACAAGAAGTGAAAGCAATGTTTTGGGTTGTACCTTGCAACAGTGCTATGGGCATTGGCTGCACAGTGCAGAGAGTAGTAAATACACGTTCAATTTATTTATTTATTGTTCTTTTCCTTTGAACAGCAGGATAAACTTCTCTATGATATCTAATAATTTTTCCTTGGTTCATCTAGCTAGCTCAAAAGGTTTGTGAATCATGACCGCATGTTTGCGTTTTATTTGCTGTGAAATTTTTGATGTCCTTAAATATACTATTTTGTAATGCCTTATAATGCATATTCCTTAGAAATCGTCTTAATTTTGAGCAGCTGGATACAAGCTCAGTTACAAGACCATCCAGATGAGCTGTGTGATAATGGTGTGCAGGACTATCGAAATCATGCTAAAAACATTGTGGTAATTTTTTCATTTTCTTTAAAATGGATCCTAGGGTCCTTCATAACTTTTGAAGACTTGAACTGTAATATGCACGGTTAATTTAGATAAATAGTCTTTTTGGGTGCCTTTTGGTAGTGATTAATTGCACAGTCGAGCTGGCATGTACAAGTGCAACTTACAAATATTAATGAGACCGTTACGAGAAATCCAGGTTAGCCTAATTTACGGTTTAATTGTTAGAATCTTTTGGTATCCAAGCACAATCTTTCACCACTAACCACCTTTTGCAGCCAGATAACTTGGAAATGGTAAGGTTGTTTTTCTTGGTCGGTATATGTTTGATTTCACTGCATTTTTTAGTATTTAAAAGGTGTTTTCATTTTCTTTCATTCCTATAGTTATTTGGATTGGATGGATTGGGCATGTCCAAAAGCAGAGAAATTGTTCAGTTGATTTTTGCCAAGACCATGGAAGAAAAGTTGATAGAGTTGCTCCATTGCTGGCTCGTGGTGGGAAATAAAGGTAAGACTCCAATGATGTTTTAGATAGAATTTTTACTTACATTTTGATTTCTATATTTGTCTAGATTGATTAGAATTTTTTAAATATCTCATCAAACTTTTCATTTGATTTTCTCTTCTTTTTCTTATAGATAGGACACATGATTTCATTTTATGGACCATGTTATTATTTATGATTGAATATTGATTAATTCTCTCCCCAAAGTTATTATTCTATTCTTCAATATGTCCCCTCCTACTTTTTATGTGTTACATCCTACATCAGCTCATTAAAACTACCATTTATTTTGCTTCTTTATTTTAGTGTCGATTCAAAAGAGGGAGCTTTGTTTTTCAAATGGAAATATCCAGATTGATGTTCAATATCGATTATCAACCAAGATACTGAACTAAATAAAATATGTTTCCAAGGAATTAAAATATCTCATCTTTGACCGTTCTTTCATCTGTGATCAAGTTAAAATACAGAAATGATAGAGGGGTTCTTCCAGGAGAGTCAATGGAGCGATAATGATATTGGATTTATAATGTTCCCTTCAGATTCACCCAAGAAGCTAGGTACTTTATAGCTAATTTTTCCCCTCATTTGCTAAAAATTTTAATTTTTTCGTAGTTTGGGCCTAATCAAATTTAGTCATTTTGGCTCCCTCTATTGTTAGATTATACAGCTATGATACAGAAATTAGTTTCATTAATTATGTACCAATTTTGGGGTCTAAAATTGGAGTTGCAAAATCTAATACAATGTAATAGAGGGATAATAGTTTCATGTGAGGTCTTACTGCCTTTGACATCGAAATCTCCAACGGGTTGTTTCGAAAGTGCAAAGTTGCTCTGCAGTTGTTTATGGTATCACATAATCATTTGCTTTGTTGGAAATGTAAACTATATGTTTATGCATTTTGTTTAGTTTGTAATTGGTTTAAGAAATTTTGTTATTCTATATGCCTCATCGTTGCTTGCTTTAAAAATCATTTTTTTGAAAGTACGACTCCAAATGCTGTGTTTCATGAACATGTATACTCATCAATTATTTCCCAATGTAGAGATAACGCATTGAAAAAAAATAAATTCATAATTTAATTGAATTGTGTGTTTGATTTTAAAGAGGAAACCCTTGCTAATATTAACCCTGCAATTTTATGGCTAACGAGATTCTGAAAAGCAGGACACAGGTTTCCCTTTGACAGAAAGAGCCCGGCTGGGGATACGTGGTCTCCTCCCACCTCGTGTGATATCATTTGAACAACAATATGTTCGTTATAGTGAGTCTGATAACTTTTAAGAGCCATTTTGATTGCATAAGTTTTCCTGTCATTTATTATTTGGTCACCAGCACTCTAAATGTTGATTACCTGTCAATGTTTCCTGCAGGAAATAATAAAAGGTTGACAACCATTTTTTCCCTGTTGGAATAAGTGCTGACTGCACTAGATATCTTTTTTTTCCCCCCTCTTTTTTTATTATTATTCTTCATTTTATATATCTAATCATAATTAATAGGAATTCGAAAATATATGATGTGATTCAAGGAAAGGAATATATGATCGTCCATTAAAATCGTACATTCAATTAATATTCTATATGTGCATATTGTTTCGTCTCTTGTATCTTTTAGGTTGCAAGTTCTTTCAATCTATCTTTCAGCATATATCTGTCTGATAACTGTTGTAGGTTAAATATAGCTTTTAAGGTTATGAAATTAATGCTGAAAATTCAACTATTTGTATTGTTAGTGGAGTCATATCGGTCACTGGAAAAGAATACTCAAGGTCAACATGATAATTTTGTATCATTAGCAAAATGGAGGATTTTGAATCGACTGCACGACCGGAATGAGACATTATACTACCGAGTAAGTTTGGTGGGCATGGCTCTTCTAAGGGATAACTATCCATTAAATTGATGTAAGATAACTATCTTCGCAGGTCCTGATTGATAACATCAAGGATTTTGCTCCAATAATATATACTCCAACAGTAGGATTGGTATGCCAAAACTATTCTGGATTGTTTAGACGTTCACGTGGAATGTATTTCAGTGCCAAAGATAAGGGAGAGATGATGTCTATGATCTATAATTGGCCTGCTCAAGAGGTATCATATGAAACTTGGATGCATGTTCATTATTTTTAACCTTTCCTTCTGGTAGTTTATGAATTGTGTACAGATCTATGATTTTTTTGGGTTTGGGGTCCGACATCGAAATCTCCAACGGGTTGTTTCGAAATATTTTTTTCTTCAGTGTATAGTATGTTTTCTGGGTATTGAAAATGAGTGAAATCTATTGTTTCACTTTTTGGCCCAATCATTATATTGTGTTTTGAGGAATCATTGGTCGATGAAAACCACTACCTTAATTTTTTTTATTTGTAGAATTGAATTGTGTTTTATTCAAAGTTATATTAAAAATGCATAGTTTCATTTTGAGCAAAATGAATTTGTTGCAAAATTGAATGAACTGTGATTTCTTTGTTGTGCAGAGAAGCACTTTTTGGAATTCACGAAAGGTATATTATCTCTCTTTTGTTTTTTCTTTCTCCAAAAAAAATTTATCAACCCCTAAATAACTATTTTCCAAAATATAGGATTGTGGTATTGCATATTCTCAATTCAGATGCTTGGACTATTATTGGTTATATTTCTGAGGTTTACTTTCTTTTCATTCTTTGTACATGAGCTATCAAATTATAGTCTTTAAGATTAACTATTCTATGTGGATTACTCTTATTTAGAAAACTGCATTTGAGTAAATCTTGGATAGTATAGACGTATTATGAATATTTCTGAATGATGAATATTGTAAACTTTGCAGGGAAAACAGAAATCACTTGCAGAAAAATTTGAGTATGTCATGCACGGACTACAACAGAAGATGTCAGAAGATAAAAATAAAAATAAAAATGATGGAACCAACATTGTTTAAAGTGTAAGATTTATATGCCCTTTCTTCAAAGAAATGTATTTTCCTTATATTGTCTAATCCTTTCTTACAAATATGGTATCTAGGATGATAGGGTCGCATTCTATGTTGACTTGATTATACTTTTTATGGTGTCTTATTGCTCTATATTTTTTTTCTAGAATTATAATATCTTTATTTCTTGTTCAACTGATTTTGAGTTTCTCTTCCTTTTATCTTTATGGTGATAAGGTAGTAAATATTTTATGAGCAGTGTACATAACAGCGTTGAAACTGTAAATACTGCAGCAATTGCCATAGTCACTATTGAAACTAGAGTCCAACCATCTACCGTACATGTATTTAAATACATGATGATAATTATATATAAAATACCACGTCCTTTGAATATGTAAAGGACAGTCCAAAATGTTTTGTTCAAGCATATTTTCATATGTGTGTACATGGTAGCTTTCTTTACCACAATTTGTTGGATGTGAAATACTGATTATTGTAAGTTTTCTTGATTTATAGTTATTAAATTGATTATTTTCTTGGAGTACATAAAATTGAGATATGATGAGATTGTCATATTGATTTGGTATGTTGTCATTTGAATTAGATGAAATAATTAAAATGGAAAAGTGAAAGAATTAAGCTTTATCTTTTATAAATTATTTTAATATTATGCTACAACTAAAAGATAAAGTTGTGGATTTATTGTGTTTGGTATGGAAAAATAGCTTATTTTCCAGAAGGAAGATGCTTGGTTTGGACAACGGTCGCAAAGCTCCTTCTTCCAGTTGCTTTTCTCTCTCTCTGAAGAACTTCGTTTGGTACGAAACTGCTTTCGACATTACATTTTGTTACTTTATCTTTAAATTCATGTCCACAGTTGTTTTGCTTGAGATGATGTTCAGTAGAAGATATATTTCATGATGATTTGTATTTGAGGTTGCTGACGAAATGCCAATTTATGCCAATTCTGAGGAAAGGATTGTTGATTTACAAGGGGAAGCTTTCAAGGTTCTTAAAGCCTTGGAAGCAGTGGTGTGGTAGTAGAGAAATTTTTTTTGTAGATCAGGGTGTTCTTCCCTTATATTTGAGAAAGGTGTAATTTGGTTCTCGCTTAGTTTCCCAATACATGATTACTGGACTCTAACCAAGATGTTGTTCTACAGTATAATGCACCACCAGTTACTCAGGAACAACAATTGATGACTTGGTCTGACAAGACATTGATTCCTAGGACTTCATTTGGGAATGATTGTCCTCTTCAAGTGAAGAGGGATTCTTTATTTCTTACTCATGAAAGCTAAACTGAAGCACATTTTCCTTCATTTATATTCTCTCTGTATGGATCAGATCATGGACTTGGAAATCATTTTTCGGCAGGGATAGGACGTACTGGTGGACCAATTGTAACTCGGGTTTGTAGTTTTAACAATTCGCATATTTACTTGCATCTTTTTATATAAACTTCTCGTGTAAAGCTCTCTTAGTTTCATCATGCCATCTCAATTTGACAATTAGAATTTTCTGTAGTAGAATCTCATTTTCCAATTTTTTCTTCAAATTCAATTTCAACCACATATTTCTATGAGACTCGCCATTTTTTACACTTTTCAACCATACATTTGAAAATGTCTAAAACAAACAGGCTTTAATGTTCCAGCTGATGGTTAGACTTAGTTTGATGTTTGTATTTGTCACATTTGTTGATTGTCGATTTTAGTTTTTTTCTTTTGATATATCATTTGTTGGGTTTTAAATTTGTATATACCAAACTTGCTAGAGAATCGGGTAAAAGTGACAATATATGTGTACTTTTTTATTTTTTTTCCTCATAATTAAAATAAAAATAAATTAATTAATCTTCATACACAATCAGATATATGTATGTTGAATTAAACTTTTGTATTGATATTCCGTCAAATTTGTGGATAGTGAATTTTTAGTTTGTTTTGACATCATTTAATATGTTTTAATTTTGTATACAGTGACTTGCTGGAGAACTGGGTAAAAGGGGCACTGTAGTTATTTCAGATGTCGAGAATGTAATATCGAGAAGTAAAACTTTCTTCCCTGAAACATTAGCTAATAACTTAAGTAATTACATTTTTTACAGGACTCTTGACGTAGATTTTCTTCTTATGGCTATAAATTTAGATGATCGTTCACTCCGAAGTGTTCAGGATGTTTGATTTTATTCATGTTGTTACTACTGACCATAAAACTGTCACAAAAATTACGACTCCGAAGGTATATATGTTACTATATACTATATATAAATCTCACTTCAAGGTTATTATTTCTAACGACCAAAAATAGCACTTTTAGAGTACAGGTGAAACACGCGTTTTGATATTTTCCCTTTGGTTTCTACCAAAAAAAAAAAAAAAAAAAAACGTTTTCTTTACTTCATATTTCATATATAATAGTTAAAAAAACAAAATAAAAGACACTGTCATTTATCTTTTGCTTTCACCACTCTCACCGTTTCCAGAAACTTCAGAGTAGGCTTATGGTGTTTTCCAGCTTTCGTCATCGCCGGTCAGTTTCTTCAAATTTACTTCATTTTGGGTTTTATTACTGCAATTTTTTTGATTTCGATGGATTTGTGTGTCATTTGTTGTCGATATCGTGAGCGATTCTTGTTATCTTGTTTGTCTTTTGTTGTATTCGAGTTTCCCTTTCATCATTTGTGGTTCTTTGTTTCAGATTTTATTAAAAGGTGCTGCGATGTCTTTGATTTTGTGAATGATTTTTGTGATTTTATTTTTTCGCTACATTCAAGTTTCCTTCTTGACGAATCTGTGTTGAAGTACACTAATTGGAACCGTAGTTCCTTGTTACTAATATGGATGATTATTGGCTTAGGTATATGGCTTCACGTCCTCCTCCGCCTTATCATCCATATGGGGGTTTTGCCATTCATCCAGTCCCAATTCATCTAGAATGAGATTTTTCAGTGTAATGCTGGATTTACATGGGTAAGAAATATTATTTTATATTCTAGAAGATGATGATTTAAATCAGTAAAGTGTACCAAGTTTGAATGTTAGAGTATCACAATGTATTTGTTTGACAATTGTTAATTCTTACAAATAGTAAACATTTAATCAGATACAATTTTTTTCTTGTATATGACAAGTTTGAAGTTACTTCAAAAGTGTAAATTCTAATAATCATTCAATATATAAGCAGAAAGTTTATTATTGTATATTATCAAACTTACTGAATGTGCCAACTCCTAAAATATTTTTTTGCGACGCCTAATTAGTTAATAATTATTTCTTTTAATATGTTTTTTCGTTCCAATCTACCTTCAAATTTAGCAGAGAGTTGAAGAACAGATCGAGTCTTGTGCAAGCTACTGAATCCCATGTCAAAATTTCAAAATTCTGAATTCAACAGATAAGTTGTAGTCAGTTTAAAATGAGTTTATCAAGTTTAACATATATGCGATGACCTTAATTCTTGCAATTTAATTTACAATTTACTATTCAATTAATTTTTCTCTTTTATGTTCTTTTTCTTTCTACGAAAAAAAAGTTATTTGCCTTTATCATGTTTAGGTCTTTGGTTCAACTTCCTAGCCAAAATATTTATATGACCTGGTGATCTTCCCATAGTTTTAGAAGATCTAGAGGGCTATAACTGAACCATTTTTGCATGTGCACATATAGGGACGGGAAAGACTAACACAATGGAGGGTGCGGCTAGAAAAAAGGTTTGATTTATTTTCATTAGCCTCTAAAAATGTATTCGCAAAGTTTTTTCCCCCCTATGGGGCTACAATTTGTTGTATTGAAGTACAAGGAAGTGAAATTACTTTTAGAATCTGTGTCAAGATGATTAGTATATAACAGTGAATATAAATTGAACCAGTAAATTATTAGGCAGTCAGTTTAACTTATCTTAAGATTTTAAACAATTGGCCTTGTCTTTGTTTACTTTTTAAGATTTTTTACCATGATGTTTTGAACAAGTTTGTCTACAGAATATTTTATATCACAGGTCACCTACTGTACTGTTGCAGCTCTCCAACTAATGGGATTTATTTATAAAGAGATATTGTCCAAGAATGCATCCACTTGCACTATAAACATGCCATTGCAGCTTGCAGGTTTGTTTCTAATTTGTTGTGGAGAACAATGACTAAGCTTCACCTTAGTTTATGGAAAATGAAGGATAGCCAAAACTCTCTGTGGACATTTATTTTATTAATCAATACTTGCAAAATTCACCTCTTTTCTCGTGATATTAATGTGTTCCTTGCTATCTTTAGAATTGGTGTTTTGATAAACAGCTCTCTATCTATTTTGAATTGGTTGTTCCTATTCCACATGTAGTTTCAATTTGTTTACTTTACACTTTCAGAAAGTAAAGATGACAAGTATTCTTTCAGTCTAAAGCAAAATAATTGATGTTTTAAGGGATAATTGAGTTAGAATGAAGACAAGAACATATAAAGGAGATCTTGCAAAGGTAATTATTTCGTCACTGAATTCTTTCCCTTTCTATTGTCTTATTGACACCTATTTCTTTGTTTCAAGGTTTTGGATGTTGATCATTGCAAACAAATCAGGTTTAGCGATAAATTTTAAATTGTCATTGTCCATTTTAACTTTGCTAATTCCCAAAGAGAGTTTAACCAATAAAAAGAATTATTTTACTATAAGCCTTTTATAGTTTGCATTGTTCTTAAGTTATTATGTTTTTCTATAGCTATTCCGTATGAAGCTTAGCTTCTTGTTTCTGAGCTTTATGTAGTGACCTACTATAATACACTGTTTCTCTTATATAATTTTCATCGATCTTTTTTGTTCTTTTTTTTCACATATTTTTTGGATGTGAGAGGCTTGATATGAGCAAAAATAAATAAATCATTTCTTTTGACTTTTTCTATGGTTTTGATTTCTTTTGAGTGGATTAGTAGGAACAAAAATAAATAAATACATTAGTATGAACAAAATAAATAAAATCATTTCTATTAACTTTTTCTATGATTTATTTAAGCCGTTAATCTAATGAATGACCACTCAACTTTGTCCTTATATCTATTCAGCTTGTATATAATACATATGCCCTTTTGTATAGTTTTCTTTTAAATTGATTATATATTTTTGATATGATTTTTATGTTTCTTGATTTTCAGGACCCAAAAGGGACTCAAAATTTGAAATGTGCTTCCCACCATTATAAGTAACTTATTCTGGCATAAAAAATATACTTACAAAAATATGTGTTGCATGTATGGGATAGTTTGAGTAATATTTAATTTTATAAGTTATTCTAACATTTAAAAATATACTTACAAAAATGTGTGTTGCATGTGTGAGATAATTGGAGTATTATTTGAGTTTTATTTAATAACCTTGTCATCAAAAGAATGCCTCAAGCGAATTTGATTTTCTCTTGCCATACCAGGTATTGTATAGGAGAGAGCCGACTCTTCCACATTTCAATGTATTTGGGTATGGTTGTTTGTGATTTCTCACAGCGTTATGAGATTGACTACGACGAGACGTTTGGCACTGTTATTGTCTTATTAAAGTAGAATGTAGTCACTATGTTTTTGTATTGGTAGTGTCTTTTAGGCCTTTTTGTTTCAATCTTGCATATGCTTTCTTGCTGGTCAAAGCCACTTGATACTTGGTGCTTTTATATTTTAAAGGTCTTGCTCTTACATGTTAAAATATGAAATTTTGTAAGTGACTTTTTTTTTGGTGTACTGGTTGATCAATAATATTTTTTATTTTCACAACTAGGGTAAAAAGTAGTAGAAGGTGATAAAATGGCAAATGAGGAAGCTTGGTTGCCTGATGAATCGATAAAGATAGTAGCTAAAATCTACAAAAAAATAAAGTTTACCTTCATACTCTTCTAACTTTGACATTTAGATAGTATCATGTTGGATTCATATTAATTCCATGGATTCTATTTTTACTCTCGATGATAGTTTAAATCACAATAAAAGATACTTGACATTGTAGATGTGATGTAATGTTCAAAGGTTTAACATTCCAGAATTATCTTCTACTATTCAATCGCTGATTGAAACTTCTTTTGGTTCATTGAAGCATGGTTGCAAAGTTGCTTGGTTGCTAGCCTCTAATAATTGTGCAACTCCTCAATTTTCTTATTTTTTACCAGAATACTCCATTAGTTTGTCATTTTGTATTATGTAACAGAAACTATCAACTCATCCTTTTTTTGGATAATTATTCAGTTTTATTTTTTCCTATAGTTTGGTTCGATTTTCTTTCCTCTGTTGTTTGATTAGAATTTGAATTTTCAAATGTACCTAATTATAACATATATTTTTGACATATTTTCTAGATTGCTGTGGTTATGAATATTTGTATAGAATTATTTTTCTTTAAATATGACTTGAAAGCTATGTTATATAATTGACATGGTTTGACTTAACAATTAACATATGAAAACATAGGCAAAAGTGTACTACATTATGATAGTTTAAAATAATAAAATCCTGAATTGTCTCTTTGTGATTCTATTGATTGCATTATATTCCCTATTCCTTCAATTTAACATTTTCATTAATTATTTATGCTCCAATTGAACTATTTATTATAATGCCAGTTGTATTCTTTTAGTGTTAGATTATATTGCAATCTCATTTGAATGCAGCTTCAGTGACCTGTTGGTAATGAAAACCAAATTAAAACGTTCAGTGGCCAAATTATTAATTCTGTTTAGTTCTCTTTATCTTTTTTTTTTTCGACACATATTTTTATTTTTCAGGAACTTCGAGTAAGAGTGCTTGCTGCATAGGTAAATTTATTATCTTGCATTTTATTGATTTTCTCTTCATAATAATCTTCGGCCTGTTGCTTCTACTGCTTCTACTATACTTTCAAATCAGTATTTGTGTACTTTTGAAACCTTTTGGAGTGGATTCTATTGAATATTGTTGTGAAGTTCACTTATGTCATTTATTAATTGAAGATTGCTGATGTATCTTTCTTGTTTGCAGGAATTTAAAAGTGAAGGTGGTTGATGTATGAGGTAAATTTATTCTTCTGCAATTTATCAATTCATTCTTACTAAAATCTACACAATATTAGTTTTATTGCGCTTTGAAATCTGTCTGTTTATTCATGAGACACGAGAAGAAGGGTTTGGCAATTTGTACTTTTGGTGAGAAGTATTGCTCCTCTCTTTTTATTCCTAAATCTGTCATAGTTATGGACCATTGGATGTGAATATATTATAGGGCATCCCGCATCGGTTACAAATTTGTTAACAAAAAAGAATATAATTTTTTCTGTCCATTAATTTGTTGGTTTAGTTCAATATGAATGACCATTTCTATTTTTTGATCTGCTTGTGGACTTTCATTTGCTGTTTGTATATAGGCAATGTATATACGAATGTGATGTTCATCAGAATTTTTTCACTTACATTTGATTTTTGTGTGATTATTTTTATAAGCGCCTTTATGTGTATATAAAATCTGATGTTCTCGTCCTAAATCAAGAAGCTATTTCATACATGATGAGCCTATGCCAAATGGTTTCTTTGTTGATTAGCTTCATGACAAATTCGTGTTAAATATGCCTCGTTTCAGGGGAAAGAAAACCCTTTTGAGGGCATTGAAGTAACAAGGGAGCAAGCCAACAAGCTCACGCTATGTTTTTTGATAATCAATTCAAAGTCGACTATCAAAGTCCCTGAATTTGAACTTGAAGTTAAATGTTCCTATTAAAATGCTTCTTGATTGTTGTCACTAATCTATTCATCATTTTAGTAACCTCAATAATCATGAGGAACTAGGACTATCATTGTGGGCTTAATTTTTGAAGTGATGATCTTTTTATTTTTAATTTGATTATACTGTATTAGGCATTCATTTTATATTATGCTTCATTTCCAATTACACGCGAATAAACACAAAAATAAAACGTTTCGTGCAACGCACGTATCTTCTACTAGTACTGAAGTTAATGTACTAATTATCAATGTTTTTTTCCCCCCAAAATGATGTACTAACGTCTACCACAAAATAATAAAATTACAAAGAATTAATATTCGTTGAAACATTACATTAAAGTAATAATTTTTTTGAATCTGGTGAAAGTGTTAACATAAAAATTAAGATATTTAATCTAACATACTTACTAAATCTAATATACATATATTTACTAAAGTTAATATACTTATTGTCAATATAGTTTTTTTTTTTTTTTTTTTTTTTCAATGATGGACTAATATACAACACAAAATAATAAAAATTAATATTCATTGAAACATTACATTAACATAATTATTTTTTCGAATCTATTAAAAGTGTTAACATAAAACTTAAATATATTTAATCTAACATAAATATTAATATATTTAATCTAACATACATATTAATCCAATTAACATTATCCAAATACAGATCTGAAATTCCTCGTTTTGCAATTTGTTGTTCCGGTGCGGTTTAATTGGAATACCTTATTTTGAAGGTGATTAAAATTGGGAATTCTACTGAAGTGTGATCCTGAGAAAGATACTGAAAATGTTTGTATACAAGAAGCGATTAGTTACGGTAATGAACTCCTCATTTCGGTGACAAAGGAGGAAATTGCGAAATTTTCAGCTTGGTTTAAACTGGCACTGGTGGGGAAATTTTCACATCAGAAACCTTGGAGTCAAATTATCCAACAAGAATTTAAAACTTTAAGGCTTAATGGAGAATTCTGGATTGAAAATCTGGATAGCAGGCACATTATCATAAATTTTCAGAAAGCGGAGGACTATTATAGAATCTTTCAGAAATCTATATGGTATATATATCAGAGGATTGCCGATGCGTACATTGAAATATACTTATGATTTCAATCCCTCAGTTGAGTCGCCTATTGTTACGGTATGGATAGCATTACCCAAGCTTCCTCTCGTTTTTTATGAAAAGGCTATTTTATTTTCTATAGCTTCTACTATTGGAAAACATTTGAAGCTTGATGAAGCTACTGCTACTAAATCTAGGACTAACCTGGCTAGAATATGGTTGGAAATGGATATAAAAAGGTCCAAGATTAGATAAAATTCGTATTGGAAATGAGTCCTTTGCAATCTGGCAGAATATTGTTTATGAAGAAATCCCCAATTACTGCCAATTCTGTAAACATCTTGGTCATGATGCTGACCAATGCTTTTGGAAAAAGAATGCTGGAACAGACACAAAAAGAGATGAGAAGAAGGTGTCTACTGTCTTGGAAAACAATGTTGATAAGGCTAAAGGACGGAAAGGGAAGGAGATTTGGATAAACAAGGAGCATAAACAAATTGAAATAGGAGAACCCATCACGTGTGAATAATATGAAAGATAAAGATGAATTGATCATACCATCTGAATAAATTGACGTTGAGACATTATCACTACCAAATGATATGAGTAGGAGTTATAATGATAATAGTAACACTGAGTAGGAACCAAAGTTGATTGAATTGACAGGGGTGAATACTAATGTTAATACAGATGATGAGAAGAAATGTGATGAGTCTGAACAGGAACAATCTGCAGAGGAAGGTAAAACTGTTGTTAGTCAAATTTTGGAAGAAGATCCCCAAGTTCTACATAGTGGAAGTTTTGATTAGCTCAAACACTTTGAAGAAGACATTGATTTAATGGGAATCAACAGAGACTTTAAACTTTATGTGACTCATCATCAGACTGAAATCATTCCTGTTAAAATAGACCTAGGGAATTTTTCCATCATTCACAAAGATGGTGGTACTAATGATCAGACTTGTAACCAGATACATAGGAGTAATTTCTGCTCTAAAATGAATCTGATATCAAGCCAGAAGATTGACAAAGTTAAGCAGAAGTAACTGATTCTCAGCCCCCGCCAAAGATTCATAGCCCAATGAAGCTCAGACAGCAAGGAAGAAAAGGAGGCATGACCCTCAAGTAAATTCATGTTGAATTCTATGATGATATGGAATTCACTACGAGAAAATGACTCAACAACGGCGACAAAAGTCATCGCTAAAAGGCCAAATGTCATTGCTATTGAGCAATAACGACGACAAAATCGTCCCTAATAGTTGTCGTTTTAGGTCTGTGGACTGTGGTTGATGCTCAATAGCAACCACTGTAGAGGCTTTAGTGACGGCTTCTTGTCATCGCTAAAAGTCTTTTTTTTTTTGAACCCCACCCACTAACCTGCGCATTTTCTTTAATTCATATGATATAACTATGTAATGTGGAGAGTCGAATCTTTGACCTAAGGGTTAAATTGTGTCTTCTTAACCATTGAGGCATTTGAGTTCTTGTATTTATTTTTGTTTTAGCTAATATATATTAGTTAGCTAATTTTATAAATATTTATCCCATTGAATTATTTATTTTTTAACGAAATTGAATTTAATATTATTTGTAAAAAAAATAAAAAATTGCAGACAAAAGTCGTCGCTAAAGGGCTGTGAATTAGAAATGACTTTTTCAAGTCGTCGCTAAATGGCTGGAAATTAGAGACGATTTTTTTGTCGTCGCTATAGGCTGGGTGTTGTGTGAAATATCGCAAGTGCACAATATCGCTAACAAGTAGTAAAAATGGACTTTTGAGTCCGGGTTATCGACCCCACGAGAACTATTTATTCGTTATAAATTTACTTTGATTCTAAAATTCCTAGACTAGAACCAAAACTAACTAAAAATAAATTGTAAAATAATAAAAATAAAAACGACAAATAATTGAAAATCAATGAAATAAACAAATCAATTAAAATAACAAATAACAAATTAAACTAAAAGCAATTAATAAAATCAAGTTACAAAAGTGGTGAGTTTTCGAACAATTGAATAAATATCGGGACTTACAATTTCGAAGTAATGTTCTATCTTAATTTCTCATCTCAAGTAATTTTCTAAAATTGTATTTGGTCAAATTCACGCATATATCTAATTTACCTCTCTTGATTTCAAATTAGGCCTATTTAATTAAGTCAACCATGTATCTCTACAGCGGGTCAGAGTTATCCTTAACTAAATGCATTAAATTTTCTAAGAATTCATAATTGATGACATGCAACCACAAATTCATATCTCTATCTTTTTGTTGAAATTGTCGAATTTTATTACGTGATCTAATTGTTAACTCACATTTCGGATTATGAAAACAACCATTAAATCATGAATTGGTGATCAAATAACTCAAGTATTAAACGCAATAATAAAATCAATACATAAAAATAATGTGCCAACTTGAGATTTAAAATCAAACTATAAGCATTAAATCTAAATCGTCAATCCCGATTACAAAATTTAGCTACTCATGTTCTTGAAAAAAGAAAAAAAAGAAAAAAAAAAGCAACAAATAAGATAAACAAAACCCGGAGTTGGAAGTGTTCAATAATTAGCATTGCTTCCATCTTATTTTTTTAGTCCCCAGTCGAGCCCTTCTTGTTGCACAGGCACTGCCGATCAGCCTCCTCAATTAAAATCAGCCGACCACTCTCAAGTAACCACAATTCTTGTCTCCCAAAAAGTCACAAGCTTTTGTGTATATATATGTATGTATGTCTCACAGCCGACTTCCACCACAAGAATTCCCACAGGCTGCTGCTTAATCCGTGTATATATTATCCCCAGCATGCACTTTCTATTCAGCCGTATATGTATATGTGTATCAAAGATAATATCACCACTTTTTGCCTCTCAATTCAACCACGGTTGCTGCCTTTTTTTGTGTTCTCTCCGCTCTTTGTTAGTCTCTCACTGCCTTCCCTCCTTGTTCAGCAATATGTGTATATATATATACACACAAATTAGCCCTAAGGCCCAAATCAAATAAATTCTCCTTTAAGCCACTCAATTCTTCCATATATGATAAGTTAGTCCTTGAGTCTTCAATTTTGCAATTAAGCCCTTGAGTTTCAAAATGTCTTCAATTAGCTTCACTTTCCATCCAATTATATTATGTATTTGCTTCAATTTCTCATTTTTGTTGATTTTGAGATAAAACTTGAAATAATGACAAATAAATACAAACTAAGTAGAATTTATTCGAGAAAAACAAAATAATATCCTAATTTAGACAGATAAATAAGTGTATAAAATACACTTATCAAACCCCCCAAAACTAGAATATTTGTTTGTCCTCGAACAAAAATAAAACTAAACTATAAAAATAAAAATGCAAACATAAATTATTTTTGTTTTGTCAATTTATTTACCGTGCACTTCAATAATCCAAAATGACGATTCACTTTAGAAAAGAAATATGAACAACAAAAATTATTTTCATTCATCCAATGGTCAACTTCATCATGTGTGTGTGTGTGTGTGTGTGAATAGCCAAAAATCGAATGCAAACTCATGTAAAAATATACTTAATACTGTGTGACTAATTATACAGAAATAAGCCTAAATCCCATGTGGTCAACAATGATTTTCTTTTTATTTTCCTTACACTCTCATGGATGATCACAAACTTAATGATTTTCTCTCATATCCCAAGGTCTTTCCTATTGGTGTGGTTTCTAAACATGTATAAACTGCATTTTTCCACACAAGGCAGTTAGGATTTGACAAATATGCACGACAGACCAAGAATAATTCATCTCCAATCCCACACTCGAGTATTTGGAATTTTATTCAACAAAGCTTATACCATTTATATGTCATTTTTTTTATATGGACGACTTTTTTTTTAATGTCCTTGTCTTTTATCATCTTTGTACAGAACTTTTCATACTGACTTTTTATATGACCCCTGTAGTAAGATTTAGGTTGGCAGCTCCCAACTCAGTTGAACTTAGGGTACCAGGTTCAGAGAACCCCTCAGACTTAATTACCCGAGTCATAAAGGCTTAAACAGAAAAATTAAAGATGTTTTAGTGTCTTATGTATAAGTGCACTTTCCGTACTTGCTTTCTAGTTGACCCCTGTAGTTAGCTTTAGGTCGGTGACTTCTAAGCCAGACGAATTTAGGGCACCAGGTTTGAAAGACCCCTCGGACTTAATTACTCGAGTCAAAAAGGCTTTTGAAGAGCAGAATAAGACCTTCAGCATTTTTCTGTTTTTATGCTGGTAATGGTTTATACCCCTTGATTAAAACCCCTTACACTAAAGATGGATCATTAAAAACTTCAGACCCTCAATCCGTCAATGCCTACTTGTACTTAACCTTTTCACCCCCAAACTACTTCTTGAGCAGTTTGGTTCTACATTTCAGGTTGAAATCTAATTTCTTAAGGTTTGAAAATTTTCAGTCAATTCTATGTTTAATGTGCACAAGATTACCCCACAAGTATCAAGCATCTCCCTACACAAGTTTTTATTCGAAAGTGGCTATGTGCTCAAGTTTGATTAACTTCTTACATGGATGAATGTCGAGAAAAATTTTAGTTCACATGTTGCCCAAATTTTCTAACTAAAGCACAAAAATCAATTCAAATTATGTCATAAGTAATAAATAAATCAACAAAAAATTTCAAAATTTTCACTTTTTTTTTTTTTGAATCCCAAAAACAAGGTATCGAATGAACAAGATGAAGAAATGAGATACCACCCCCCCTCCCCAAATTAGAAAGTTACATTGTCCTTAATGTAAAAGAAAAGATATATCAATTGATAACAATAAATAAAAGAGGAGTTAGGTACTTCCCAGATTTAGATGAGCAATGTGATAACTTGAAGTTTGGTTTTGATCTCACTTGAATGATTTCGACCTGTTTCTTGTATTTTCATGCTTGGTTGGAAGTGTTACAAGTAGAGTGTTCCTCGCAAGTAAAAAAAAATAAACAACATTAGAATCATACATACCACTGAAATAGATCAACACAAACAATCCCAACTAAAACATAGAAAAAAATTTGAATTTTCAAACATGGTCGACCATCAAAATTGTAAGCTCATGGATGATGTATGAATTAAAACTAAAAATGCACTTGAAGATCAAATCAAAGAGGTGGTGCTAGGGATGCTTACTACAAAAACTCCAGGAAAGAAATAAAATGCAAGTACTACCTAAAAATTTAAATTGACAAATAAAGCAAGAATAAATAAAAGGAATAGAAAATTGGGTTGCCTCCCAACAAACGCTCCGTTTATAGTCTTAAGCCTGACTTTTCATAGTGGTCGTTTAAGGAACTCTAAATAAGGCTTTTGATGACCTTCTTTGCTTGTGTCGGTTGAACTTACTCCAATTTTCATTTATACTCCAAAACTTCACTTTTCCCATGTCATATGAGTTATCTTTACAATTCGCTTCAAACTTCAATGTGTAAACTTCAATCATCTCGTCGGCATTGATGATGAAATCAATTATTAAGAGATCATTGAAGTCAGATGATTGGTTGGTAAAATCAGAATCATTAAATGTCGCTTTTTTAGATTGCTCGGCCATTAAAAATTCCACATTTTCCATCTGATCATCTTCTATTTTTGAAATTTCCTCGAACTCGATGTCCAAATCTTGATTTGTTGACAATGAGACAATGAACTCTTTATGGCAATTACTTTCTTCCTCTTGCATTTGTTGAAAGCTCGGTGGACTTGATTCCTTTAATTGACACTCATTTAAATTTGGTGGAAGAAATAATTTCAAGGGTAAATCACTCTCATCAAATTTTGTGAAGCATATAAAAAATCCAGCTGGAAAGTTATCTAGAACAGCTTCATTAATTTCGTATTCAGCTTTTATTTCTTTTAATCGATCCCCTATGATTAAATCTCCCATAAGCATATCATCATTTTCAACTCCTAGAGCTATCAATTGTTGTTGCCTTATAAAGAAGTCTCGCACAAGCATTTTGTTGAAGTCAACATCAGCCATCTCAAATGTTGAGTATCAATACCTCAAAAGAAAAATAGAAAAAGAAAAAGAATTAAAAATAGCAAAATACCAATACTAAATAACTAAAAGAAAACAATATCTAAAAGCTAAGAATAATAAAAATCAAAATAAATAAATAACAAATTCAAATAGTCCCCGACAACATCGTCAAAAACTTGTTGTGTGAAATATCGCAAGTGCACGATATCGCTAACAAGTAGTAAAAATGAACTTTTGAGTCCGAGCTGTCGATCCCACGAGGACTATTTATTCGTTATAAATTTACTTTAATTCTAAAATTCCTAGACTAGAACCAAAACTAACTAAAAATAAATTGTAAAATAATAAAAATAAAAACGACAAATAATTGAAAATCAATGAAATAAACTAATCAATTAAAATAAAATTAGAAATTTAAAACTAAAACGACTAACGAAATCGAAATAAAATGGTGGGTTTTCGAACAGTTGAATGAATATCGGGACTAACGATTCGAAATAATGTTCTAACTTAATTTCTCATCTCAAGTTTTTTTTCTAAAATTGTATTTATTCGAATTCACGCATATATCTAATTTACCTCTCTCGAGTTCAAATTAGGATATATCTCTACAGCGGGTCAAAGTTCTCCTTAGCTAAATGCATTAAATTTTCTAGGAATTCATAATTGACCACATGTAACCACAAATTCATACCTCTCGAATTATGAAAACAACCATTAAATCATGAATTGGTGATCAAGCAACTCAAGCATTAAACGCAATAATAAAATCAATACATAAAATAATATGCCAACTTGAGATTTAAAATCAAACTATAAGGATTAAATCTAAATCGTCAATCCCGATTATAAAATTTAGCTACTCATGTTCTTGAAAGAAGAAAAAAAAGCAATAAATAAGATAAACAAAACTCGGAGTTGGAAGTGTTCAATAATTAGCATTGCTTCCATCTTATTTTTTTAGTCCCCAGCCGAGCCCTTCTTGTTGCACAGGCATTGCCGATCAGCCTCCTCAATTAAAATCAGATGACCACTCTCAAGTAACAACAATTCTTGTCTCCCAAAAAGTCACAAGCTTTTGTGTATATATATGTATGTCTCACAGCCGACTTCCACCACAAGAATTCCCACAGGCTGCTGCTTAATCTGTGTATATATTATCCCCAGCCTACACTTTCTATCCAGCCGTATATGTATATGTGTATCAAAGATAATATCACCACTTTTCGCCTCTCAATTCAACCATGGCTCTATCTCCCACGGTTGCTGCCTTTTTTGTGTTCTCTCCGCTCTTTGTTAGTCTCTCACTGCCTTCCCTCCTTGTTCAGCAATATGTGTGTATATATATGCACACAAATTAGCCCTAAGGCCCAAATCAAATAAATTCTCCTTTAAGCCACTCAATTCTTCCATATATGATAAGTTAGTCCTTAAGTCTTCAATTGTGCAATTAAGCCATTGAGTTTCAAAACGTCTTCAATTAGCTCCACTTTCCATCCAATTATATTATGTATTTGCTTCAATTTCTCATTTTTCTTGATTTTGGGATAAAACCTGAAATAATGACAAATAAACATAAACTAAGTAGAATTTATTCGAGAAAAATAATATAATATTCTAATTTCGACAGATAAATAAGTGTATAAAATACACTTATCACTGGGCATTAGCAAAGAATTTTCCTATTGTTGCTAATTTTCGTAGCCGTAGCTCCAGTTTCTTGTAGTGATTTAAGGGGAATATCAAACTTATTTCAGATGCTTAAAATGATCAGTAAAATGCATAATCTGGGGTTGATTTTTGTAACAGAACCTAATGTTGATAAAAGTAAAATTCAGGAGTATCCAAGGAAGTTGGGATATGACCATTGTTATTCTAATAGAAATGGTAAAATCTAGGCATTTTGGAAGGAGGAGATGATGTGTAGCATTGCTGAAGATAAAGAGCAAGTACTCACAACTCAAATCATTTGGAAAGGTGAAGATGTTTATGTTTCTTCTATTTATACTAAATGCTCCTTACAACTAACAAGAATGGTTTGGAATAATTTATTACAATTCTCTAAAAGTTTAGATAAACCTTGGTTGATTGGAGGTGATTTTAATGCCATTTTGAATCGGGAGGTAACCAGCCTAATATTAAATCTACGGAAGAATTCAATGAATTTCTGATATATTATTAAGTTGATGAAATACATATGGATATTTCTCATTTCACTTGGACTAATGGAAATATGTGGGAAAATTTGGATAGAATATTGGTCAACTCAACATGGATGGAAAATCTTGATGGATTTAAAGCTCTCTGTCTTAATAGAGATATATCCGATCACTGCCCTTTGATTGTTAAGAGTTGTGACAATGTGGTTAAAATCAAATCCTCCTTTAGATTTCAGAATATGTGGCGTTTACATGAGGATTTTATTAAGAAAGTGGAGGTGGAACTCGAATAAGCCTTTATCTCCTTATTAAAGAGGAATATTCGAATTTTTTATAAGCGTAAACAACTGAAAGAGGAGTTGATTACCTGGAACAGAGAAAGCTTTGGCAATATTTTTGAGAATTGGGCAAAGGCTGAGAAGGAAGCTCTAAGAAAAGAGAAGGAATATGATAGAAATAAAAATCCTAAGGCAAGATCTGAAGTGAACAAAACCTATGCTGCTGTGAATCTTTTGCTTAGCAGAGAAGAAGGGGCCGTTCTCTTTATGTTTCGATTTTGGATTTTGAGTTTTGAATTTTGTTTTGAATTTTGAATTTTGGTTGTTTGTTTTGGGATTGCTGAAAATATGTTCTCTTTGTGATTTTGAAAAACTGTTTTCAAAAATATAAAATTGAAAAATGCGTTTACTTTGTAATTTTTTGATATATTTATTTTGTAATATTTTATATGTAAAAAATGATTGATTTGTTGAATATCATTAATTTTAATGTTAATAAATCAGTTAGTTCTCTATGTCAATAAATTCATCATTAATATTGTTTCAGCTAAACAAAAAATTAACCACATACTAACAAAATCTTAACATGAATCTATATATAATGACAAAATAATATAAGAATTTCAAGTGAAGGAAGTGTCTCACATTTACAAAATAATAATAATAATAATAATAAAAATAAAAAATTACAAAAAACAAAGATTTTTTTTTTTTTTTAACATGGATCTATATAATGACAAAATAACATAAGAACTTCAGGTGAAGGAAGTGTCTCACTTTAACAAAATAAAATAAAATAATAAATAAATAAATAAAATAAAATAAAATAAAAATCTTAAAATGGATCTATATATAATGACAAAATAATATAAGAATTTCAAGTGAATGAAGTGTCTCACTTTTACAAAAAAAAAAAAATCTTAACATGATTTATATATAATGACAAAATAATATAAGAATTTCAAGTGAAGGAAGTATCTCTCACTTTTACAAAAAAATAATAATAATAATTTACAAAAAAAATAAAAAAAAATCTTAACATGGATCTATATATAATGACAAAATAACATAAGAACTTCAAGTGAAAGAAGTGTCTCACATTTAAAAAAAAAATAATAATAAATAAAAAATTACAAAAAAAAAAATATTAACATGGATCTATATATAATGGCAAAATAATATAAGAATTTCAAGTGAATGAAGTGTATCACATTTTAAAAAAAAAAAAATTCAAAACGCGCGTTTTGGTCGTTTTGGACTTTTTAACACAAAATATCCAAAACGTAATAAACTCGTTTTGAGTTTCCTTTGTAATTTTTTTGGTATTTTGGAAAACTCGTTTCTGAAAATGGGTAAAGTGAAATCGTTTTCGATATTTCCAAAAATCGAAAACTCAAAACAGGCTCAAAACAGCAAAGAGAACGGGGCCGAAGTTTTTTGGAAGCAGAAATCTGGGATAAAATGGTTATGCGATGGGGATAGAAACACAAAATACTTTCATGCTGTTGTAAAGAAGAACCGAAACAAAAACAGAATATCAAGAATTTATACAAAGGAGGGGGAAACCTTGAATGAAACTGTGGAAATTCCAAAATCGGTTGTTGAGGTACATTAGCAAGATCCTTACTATGGAACACACTGAAGAATGTGAAGGACTTCTGGAACCTTTACCCAAACTAATCAATGATGAAGATAACAAAGCTCTGAGCAAGGCCCCTACATTGGAATTAAGGAAGTGGTTTTCTCTATCAGTAGAGACAGTGTCGTAGGTCCAGGTAGTTACGGAGGAGCCTTTTACTGATCATGTTCAAAAATCATTAAAAGTGGTTTGTTTGATGCAGTTATTGATTTCTATAAAGACAAAATAATACATAATGAAGTAGTAGCCACATCCATTGTTCTGAAAAGAACAGGGTTGTCATCGGAAGGATTTTAGACCAATTCACTTATGTAACATGATAAGAAAAATCCTTAAAAAAAACACTATCTGCTAAGTTGAATAAAGTTCTACCTAAGATCATTTCCATGCTCAAGGTTGATTTACACCTGGAAGGGCAATTTCAGACAACATTCTCTGTTACTAATAGCAAGTATATCGATCGCACAAGTAATATAATGGATTTTGAGTCTGAATATTGTTCCCACAAGGATTGTGTAAATTGTATTTTAGACTACACTCCTTAACTAGAACTAGAGAAAGCTTTGATTTGAAAATTTTGTTTTAAAAACTAAACTAATACTTAAACTAGAAAGCAATGAAAATTTTGGAATTAAATCTATAAAAAAACTAATGCGTTAGAATTATGAATCCATTTTAATTACATCATCCATATTTTGACCAACTCATTTAAATACAATTCATGAATTTTGAATATCCATGTTCCTAAAATTAATTAAGTCCCCTTTCGAGCGATGCATAAAACATTTTCCTAAATGCAAATTGACTATATTTCTATGACAATTAAACAAATAGAAAAGTAGTAAAGATTCGTGAATACTCTCAAGGATAACACAAATCACAGGGTATATTTCTATCCCCTATCGAATTTTGTGGAAATTGATACAAATTTAATAATCTCCTACTCTTTTGAACATAGAAAATTACCACAAACTCATACAACTAGTGACCTAAGTAATTTCATGAAAATTAAAGAACATTTATCAATTACATCAAACCCATAAATTGCGTAAATTAAATAATAGATTAAAACATGGAATCCAAAAGTTAAAACTTCATCATAATCCTGACACTAAAAACCTACCGTAGATACATAATTGAAAACAATTCACAAGAAAAATGGATAGACATCACCCTATCCCTGTTCTTGATCATTGATCTTCAATTGTGCCTTCGACTTCGCATGGATTTCTCAACAATTGGACAGCGTTTTGGCACGAAATCAACAAGCTGGGATACCCTAATGTGTTTTTACCATTCATTATTTGTAGAAGTCGAAAAGTGGCTGAAAATCATGTCCAAATTGGCTTCCAAAAGAGTTCCAACCGAATAAGGAAAGTTACCTTCGTAGGAGATCTTTTTGTCATTGCACAGAATTCAGTATTTTGATCATATCTTTGTATTCCCTTATCCGATTGAGGTTATTTAAAGAGTGTTAAAAATTTAGCATAAAGGGATGCAATGCTTCCTGAAATAGGATTTTCCCAATTTGAACGTTTACTATCCCGAAATTAGGTCTCAAAGTTCGACTAAAAATCTACCCGAAAATCATGTGTGATTGAAATCAATTTATGGTAATATTCTTAATTCATTTAATTCCTTTTTGACTTCTAATTGCATCCAATTGACTCATTGCAATCTTTAAGTATCGTATCATGGTCCGAATCAATCATTGAATATTTGCAATTTGGTTCTTCTTCATTTGATTTGTATACTTTAGTCGTTGAACTTCTAATTTCTTTAAATTTGATTCTTTCTTTGACTTTTCTTTCAATTTGCACCATGATTGACTTCATCAACTCTTGCTTTGTACAATTTAGTACATTTATCATCCAATTGACTTGATTTTTCTCCAATTTTTTTATTTTCTCAACTTTTGGATTATTTCTGAAATATAAACAAACAATAGCAAAATGAAAAACAAATATTCTCAAACAAATAAATAAAATCCTACTTTTTGGATAGAAATAAGTAATTAAAATACACTTATCAAAACCCCAAACTAGAACTATTGTTTGTCCTCGAATAAAATTAAATTAAGCTATAAACAAAAATGCAAATAACAAATATTTTTGGTTTGTCGACTTATTTACATTGAGCTTAAACAATTGAGATTGACAATTCACTTTAGAAAAGAAATATGAATAATATAAAAACATTTTCATCCATCTGATGCTCGACTTTATTGTATGTGTGTGAGTAGCCGAAAATCAAATGCAAACTCATGTAAAAATACGCTTGACATTGTGTGATTAATCATGCATAAATAAGTTTGAATTCCATGTGATCAAACAATGGTTTTTTATGATTTCCTTACAGCTCTCATGGATTATCACAATCTTACTTCTTTTTTCTCATATCCCGAGGTTTTTGCTATTTCTGTGGTTCCTAAATATTCATACACTGCATTTTTCCACAAACGGCTGTTAGGATTTGATAAGCATGGACAACAGACCAAAAGTATTACATCCCCAATCTCACACTCTAGGGTTAGAAATCTCAATCAAACAAGCTTATACCATGCATTTTATTCCATTTTTTTTCTTCCATTTGGACAATAGTTTCTTTCATACCCTTGTCTTTTTACCATCTTTGTGTAATACCTTTTTCACTTGCTTTCTGTATGACCCATATAGCGAGCTTTATGTTGGTGACTCCCAAACCAGATGACTTTAGGGCACCAGATTCAGAGAATCCTTCAAACTTAATTACCCGAGTCATAAAGGTGACAAAAAAAAGTTAAAGGTATTTTATCATCTTATGTGTAAGTCTTCTCTCCTTTTTGCTTTCTAATTAACTCCTATTACAAGCTTTGGGCTGATACCTCCCAGTTCAGTTGAATTAAGGGCACCAGGTCTGAAAGACCCTTAAACCTTACTTGCTCGAGTAAAAAAGGCTCCAAAGAGAGGAATAAAACTATTAGCATTTTTCTATTTTTATGCTAGCTAGTGTTGGGATCTAAATTCTTAAGGTTTGAGATTTTTCAGTCAATTCTATGGTCGAATTGCACAAGTTTACCCCACATGTATAAAGTATCTCCCTATACAAGTAATCATTTAACTGTAGTTGTGTACTCAAATTTGAATAACGTCTTACATGGATGAATGTTTAATAAAAATCAAGTTCACATGTTGCCCAAATTTTCTAACTAGAGTACAAAATTCAATCAAAATCATATCATAAGTAATAAACAAGTCAACAAATTTTTTCTAATTTTTATAAACTTCTACCCCAAAATCGAATGAATGTGTAAATAAAAGTTCATGGATGAGATCTCTACCCCCAAACTAAAAATTTACATTGTCCTCAATGTATTTCAAAAACATAAATCAAATAAACACAAAATAACAAAGAGAGGTAAGGTACTTCCCGAGTTCGAAGAGGTGGTGATCCTATTTTGAAACTTTGATCTTCATGTAGCTTGGATGATTCAACCGTTTTCCAACTTTTCCATATTTGACCCAAGGTGTTTTCATATTGTTTTTCATGTAAAAAGAGATAAATAGCATTAGAATGCATAAATCTTGCATAAGAGCTAAAGCAAATCAACTAAACACCCCCAAACTAGTATATATCAAAAATTTGAATTTTTTAAACATGGTTGACCATTGATATTCAGCCATTGACATCGCCTTAAAAAAGTGAAAATCTTCAGAGACATTTCTCAAGCATATGAAAGTACATAACTTGGTCTATAATATATCAAAAATTCAGCACAGTTGGAGTTCATTTGGGTCATGAAAATGTATGATGAAGTAGTTGACATGAAGCTGAATTCTGATGCAGTGGTGTTGTGAGGTTGGCAGTGAGATGCACTGAGGTGCAATGATGTTCATGTTGAGTTATATGCCTTAAATCAGTGTAAATTATGAATGAGTGATGTACAAACATTGTATAACATGTGTTAAATGTGATTATCAAAAAAGAATTGCAAAAACTCAACAAAATACTCACTGTGACATTTGATCGAATACCTAGTATAAATATGAAGAAATTTAAAGAAATCATAGAGTTGGAGTTTTGAATTGAGCCAAAAAAATTTCACCTATAAACTTATAATACAATACTCCAATTCTAGCCTAAACTCCATCACCAATTATCTACAATTTCGAATTCCACAAAAAGATACGAAGAACACCAAAAATCATGCATAATTTCGTAAGAGTGTGAAAAGTGCATACCTTTGGAATGATTTTAATGTGAAGTAAGACATGAGTTGAAGCTAATATGAGATGTAAACATTGGGGAATGATTTTAGACTCAATGTTGGGTGATTTGGGGGAAGAAAAATGAGTTGGAATTGGTTAAAATGAAAGTTTTGCAAAATATAAAGCAAAATGCCGAACTTCACAAATTTTGGCCACGCGATCGTACAGTAGTAACACTATGCGATCTCGCGGTTATTACTTGCAGTGATCTGAAACTTTCCATTTTTTGAGTTTTGGAACCCGTTTTCAGCCCCTAAATCTCTTCTAATCATGCAACAAATTTCTAAACTATGTTTACATGTCCTAAGCTAGGTCATCATGTTGAAGATTGTGATGTTAAACAACAAAACAAGTAAAAATGCAAGTAAATCCTATGCTTAAACATGCAAAATAGGGGCAATGAAATATTCAATGCAACTAACATATCAAGATGTGAATTCTAATCATGATAGCAATCCTAAAATGCAATGTAAAGCAACTAAAAAATAAAATAACTCGAAAGTAATAAATAAAACAACTAAAGAAAAGGGTTTGACAAGGGTTGCCTCCCAACAAGCGCTTCATTTATATTCTAGAGCTAGACTTTTTGTCAATTGACTTACTGACACCTAAAGAAAGCTTTGGATGCCCATCTTCTTTCGGCTGGCTTTGTTCCACTCTTCATTTAATCTCTAAAACTCAAAATTGTCCCTCTTCATATTATAGGATATGTCATTTTCATCCAATTCAAATTCAACTACGAAGACTTCCACCTCCTCGTCGGGTTTAACTACAAAATCAATTTGGCAATCAACAAAGTCAAAACAATGAAGATGATTTTTTCCTCAATGATGGCCACATCTTTGTTTAGTTCTATTGTGATTGATATTTCATTTTATTCAATTACTTCTTCAATAGTTGATTCATCCTTGGGTTGAATGGTTGGTACTTCCTCAAACTTCAATGGCAATGGCAAGTCTTTCTTATGAACTTTCTCGAGTGGATTACATCCCCACCTTTTAAATTCACTCCAATACATGGAGTCTCCCAGCAGCATATTACCTTTATCTAACTTGAATAGCTTCTGATGGTATTTTGAAATTACCCTTTCACTCCATAGTGGAGGACCATCTCTCACAAGAGCGATGTCCTCGTCCCAATCGTTCGGTACATACTCACCAAAGAGCTGTGATTTGCATCCGATGTGTCAATTGCTTATTGTCGGCATTTCAAGTATTCTTTAAGCACTAGGAGTTTTGGTGTGACCCAAGCACTGTCCATTACAATATATTTTGTTGAAAAAATTCACAATCTGGATATTCTCCAAACATGTCTTCATAGTCCATGTTGAGATCGTTCATTGCAAGCCAATAGTAGATTCAAATATTCCAAGAAAGAAAAACCAAACATAGGATGATTTAAAATTGTGGTAGATAATCCAAAGTAACAAAATAAAATTAAAAAAATGTAAAAAGTCCGAATTAGTGAAAGTAATCTAAAATAAATTTAAACTACAATTCCCAGCAATGTTGCCAATAACTTGTTGCTAACCTCAAGTGTACGGATCGCAAAAGTAATATAATGGATTTTTAGTCTGAATATTGTTCCCATGAGGACTGTTTAAATTGTATTTTAGACTACACTATTTAACTGGAACTAGAGAAAGCTTTGATTTGAAGATTTTGTTTTAAAAATTAAACTAATGCTAATACTTAAACTAGAAAGTAATGAAAATTTTGGAATTAAAACTATGAAAAAATATCCGTCAATATTATGAATCCATTTTAATTACATCATCCATATATTGACAAAATCATTTAAATACAATTCATGGGTTTTTAATAGCCGCATTCCTAAAATTATTTAAGTCCCTTTCCAGCGATGCATAAAAACCTTTTACTAAATGCAAATTGACTATATTTTTATGACAATTAAACAACATTAAAAGACTCGTGAACACTCTTAAGGATAACGCAAAATATAGGGGTATATTTCCATCCCCTATCGAATTTTGTGGCAATTGATACGAGTATATGAATCTTCTATTCTTTCGAATATAGAAAATTACCACAAACTCACACAACTAGTGATCAAGTAATTGCATGAAAATTAAAGAACATATATCAATTGCATCAAATCCATAAACTACGTAAATTAAATAATAGATTAAAACATAGAATCTGAAAGTTAAGACTTCATCATAATCCTAACACTAAAAACCTAGCCTAGATACGTAATTGAAAATAATTTACAAGAAGAATGGATAGATATCACCCTATTCATGTTCTTGATCACTGGTCTTCAATTGTGCCTTCGACTTTGCATGGATTCCTCAACAATTGGACTGCGTTTTAACATGTAATCAACAAGCTGGGATACCCTAATGTGTTTTTTCTATTCATTATTTGTAGAAGTCGAAAAGTGGTTGAAAATCACGTCCAAGCTGTCTTCCAAAATAATTCCAACCGAAGAAGGAAAGTTACCTTCGTGGGAGATCTTTTTGTCATTGCACAGAATTCAATATTTTGATCATATCTTTCTATTCCCTTATCCAATTGAGGTGATTCAAAGTGCGTTAGAAATTTAACTTGAAAGGATACAATGCTTCCTGAAATAGGATTTTCCCAATTTGAACGTTTACTATCTCAAAATTAGGTCTCAAAGTTTGACTAAAAATCTGTCCGAAAATCTTGTGTGATTGAAATCAATTTATGGTAATATTCTTAATTTATTTCATTTCTTTTTGACTTCTAATTGTATCCAATTGACTCTTTGCAATCTTCAAGTGTCATATCATGGTCTGAATCAATCATTGAGTATTTGCAATTTGGTCCTTCTTCATTTGATTTGTATATTTTAGTCGTTGAACTTCTAATTTCTTCCAATTTGGTTCTTTCTTTGACTTTTCTTTCAATTTGCACCATGAAGGGATACAATGCTTCCTGAAATAGGATTTTCCAAATTTGAACGTTTACTATCTCGAACTTAGGTCTCAAAGTTCGACTAAAAATCTGTCTGAAAATCTTGTGTGATTGAAATCAAAATATGGTAATATTCTTAATTTATTTAATTCCTTTTTGACTTCTAATTGTATCCAATTGACTCCTTGAAATCTTCAAGTGTTGTATCATGGTCCGAATCAATCATTGAGTATTTGCAATTTGGTCCTTCTTCATTTGATTTTTATATTTTAATCGTTGAACTTCTAATTTCTTCCAATTTGGTTCTTTCTTTGACTTTTCTTTCAATTTTCACCATGATTGACTTCATCAACTGTTCCTTTGCACAATTTAGTACTTTTATCCTAATTGACTTGATTTTGCTCCAATTTCATTGTTTTTTCGAGTTTGGGATTATTTCTGAAATATAAACAAATAGTTGCAAAATGAATAGCAAATATTCTCAAACAAACAACTAAAGTCCTACTTTTAGGATAGAAATACGTGTATAAAATACACTTATCATTCTCCTTGCCTAAGAACAGGTTTACCATCTAGACAGAAAAGGGAGGGGTGGAAATGTCATGCTAAAGATCTATATGGCCAAAGCATATGATATAGTGGATTGGGAATTCTTACTAAAAGTGCTGAGAAAATTTGGGTTTGATGATGAATGGGTGGAAAAGATTTATAGATGCATCAGTAGCTCCAAGTATTTTGTGATCATAAATGGTGGATTAAAAGATTTTTTTTCAAAATGGGGCATTAGACAAGGTGATCCCATCTCCCTAGCCTTATTCATTATCATGGCTGAAACACTATCTAGGGGATTGGATAGTTTGTTTACAAAGCTACCAGGTTTGGATTTTGATTACGGAGGCCTTGTTCAATTATCCCATCTTGCATTTATTGATGATATTGTGGTGTTTACAAATGGAAAAAATAGAGCCTAGTGTGACTTATGGAGTTTCTGGAAAAAATATGCAAAAGGTTCTAGTCAAGCAATCAACCAGAATAAAAGTTCCTTCATTACCTCTAAGTCTCATGACAAGCAAATCGGTAGCTATGTTATTGTTTTTCAAATGAAGGGTTGGCCTATTACATATTTGGGGGTACCTTTATATAAAGGACAAAAGAAAAGCTTCCTTTTTGAGGAATTAATATCCAAAATCAAATGCATATTAACTTGATGGGAGCATACCTAGATTTTTGTAGGAGGTAGAATGGTTCTCATTAAACATGTGCTTGCCTCCATTCCACTTCATCTACTTCATGTGCTAGACCCTCTAAAGGAAATTATCGATAAAATTTCCAAGGTGCTCAATGCTTACATATGGGGAGATTCAAATAAAGCAAAACATATACATTGGATGTCTTGGGATAAATTATGCTACCCTACTGAGGTAGGAGGATTAGGGTACATATCCCTTAAAGATGTTAGCTTCTCATTTGACTATAAAATGAGGTGGGGTTTTAGAAAGTAGGCATCACTACGGAGTTAGGTTGTGAAATCTAAATACTGTCAAGGCATACATGAATCTCACCTGTAGATTAGAAGCCTAGATTCTCCCCTATGGAAATGGATGCTAAGGCTAGGAAGTATGTTGAGCCTCATCTATTCTGGAAATTTGGAAAAGGAAGAGTGAATTTCGAACTAGATCAATGGCTCAGAAATGGCATTCTTTCTGGAAAAACTCTCCCCAATATTGTGCTATTGAAGTACATGATAGAATATAAAATGGAAAATGGTCATAACTGGGATATCAATCTTCTGAACAAAGTACTTCCATAGGTTATTATTTAGGAAGTGTTCAAAATTCCACTGAGTAAAGATGATGATCAATTATTCTGGAAACTTAGTCCAACGGGTCTTTTTTCTGCTAAAAGTTGTGTAGAACAATTTAGAAGAAGCAGAACTTCCCAAATGCCCGATATGTTTAATAAATGGCTATCCTAACATTTTTGTGGATAAAATTTTAAAAATCAGGTTCAAAATTCAGATGGCTTCAAAATGTTTGTGTTGTAGGGAAGAAGAATCAATAAACCATCTTTTTGTACAGGGGTGGATTGAAAAGGATGTATGGAGAACCAAGTTTGATAAAGCCTACATTACCAATCATACCAGTAATACTCCCAGTGATATGATACTATTTAGGTTATCTCAGACAAAATCTAAGCCTGGTAATTGATATAATTATTCCTTTCATTGCTCTATGGTTCATTTGGATCGATCGAAATAATGCTAAGTATAATGAAATGAGAATGAACTCTCCCATTATAATTATCTAGACTCATCAAATTCTCTACAATTTGATGAAAGCAAAAGCTTAAACAACTCAGGTATGCTGTGGTAAGATGGCCATAACCGAATGAAGGCTGGATTAAACTAAACATCAATGGAGCTGTAAAGAATGATGGACAAGCATCTGGCGATGATGTTGTTCGAGATCACCTTGGCAAATTTTTATGGGGATTCTATGATTTCTATGGAACAATCAATATTATGGAGGCTGGGATAAGGGAACTAGACATGGGATTAAAAGTTTGTGCTGATTTTGGTTACCAAAACATCTGGATCAAAGTCGACTCGATGGCAGATTTCTTACTTTGTAAAGATACTAACAAACGAACATGGAATATACAATATTTTTTGGAAGCTATCAAGATTAGAATGAATCAAGTGAAGGCGATTATAACACATATTTGGAGAGAAGGTAATGGAGTGGCAGATTATTTTGCGACATTGGGACACAAAGAAAAATGCTTCAAATGATATATGAAGAGGAGATGGTTGGTTTAGTGAAGGGGATCATTCGGCTAGATAGAACTAGTTTGCCTTCCTTACAAATTTGTAAATGAGGAAATTACACCTACGCATGTTTTCCAAATTTACAATTCAAAAAAAAAAGATTTTCAAGTTATTTGTACAAAAAACTGGTCTTAATGCAATTTATAAAATATTAAAAACATTAATTAATTAGTTATTATTATTATTATTATTATTAAACTAACCTACCCACACCTCCCACACCCCTCGCCCCCAATTTCAGGAACAACTCTCCATTTTTCTCAGAACTCCTCGGAGAAGAAGCGGCAGTTGAAATGGCCCACCGATTTTCGTTCAACTACAGAGGACGAAGGAGGACAGCAAGTAGACCCCCAGACTCACTGCTGCAGCTTTTCACACTACAACCACTTCACTAGCCCAACCTTCATTTTTAGATTTAGAAGACCAGTGTGTGTTGTCTTTCAAATTTTTTTTGAAGACGGACCGATCAGATTATATAATGGTTGGTGAATTGAGAGACTCGATGTGGCTGTGTTGTTTTTAATCTACTGTGTTCATTGTAAGTCTGTGTAGTGGTGTTAGGGGAGATGCAATGCTGTGGGGATTGCACAGGTATGGAGGCGGTGCGACGGTGTGGTCTGTTGTGTTCACTGTGCGTCTGTGGCGGTGAGCTCTATGGTGGTGGGGGAGGCAGGTGATGGTAGCACTAAATCTTGATTTCGACTTGTCGGTTGTAGGCGGAGGTGGAGCGGTGTTCGTTGTACTTCACTTGTGGTGGGGTGTGCATCTATTGTGGGGCTATGTGGTTGTGCTTTTGAGGTGAGTTCGGCAGTGGTGGAGTTCCATTTTTATGGAAGTGACTGCGGTTGCGGTTGAGGTGGCAGTGGTGGCTGCGTTGTGGTGTAGTGTAGTGTAGGTTCCGAGGTGGGGTGGGTGATTTATTTGTGACCAATTATAGGTGATTGTGACTGATTAATAGATAAGTTGTGACCAATTAGTTTGAAATTTGGGATCGAGATAAAGTTGTGACCTACAAAATTTGATATTTTGTGACTTATAAATAAGTTGTGACTTAAGAAATTTGTACATTTTGATCGAAAAATAAGTTGTGACCATAAATTATAAAAATTGTGACTTATAAAATCGAAATTTGTGACCTAGGAAAAGTTGTGACCTACAAAATTTGAGATTCGTGACCGATAAAAAAATTGTAACTTACGAAATTTGTAAATTGTGATCGAAAAATAAGTTGTGATCTACATTTTTTCAGAATTTGTGACCTAGAAAGATGTCGTGACCTATAAAATTTGTGACTTGTGGCCGATAAGAGAATCGTGACCGATTAATTTGATAAATTGTGATTGAAAAATAAGTTGTGACCTGTAAAATTTGTAATTTGTGACCAAGAAATATATCGTGACTAATTAGTTTGATAATGTGTGACTTATGACCTGTGACCATAACTTGTATAATTGTGACCATAACTATTTAATTATCAATTTAATTATATATTTTTTTAACAAAAACCTGATTTTTGAACTAAAAGAACAAGTTTCTTAAAGATGAAATCTTATTTTTAATATTCTTTATTTATGTATTTTGCCCAAAAATTGTTAATATGATCTAAACATATGTTCAATCTATGACCTAACTTTGTGATTGTTTGTGACACTAAAATAATGATTGTGACTTTAAAAATGATAATTGTGACCGGAAATATATGTATTTTGTTTCTTGAGATTTTATAATGTTGTGATCTTAATTTGTGACATATAAAATTTGTGGTTTGTGATCAAGAAATAGATTGTGATCAACTAAATCGATAATTTGTGACCAAAAAATGAGTCAACCAAATAATTTTATAAATTGTGACATATAAAATTTATAATATGTGACCAAGAAAAATTGGTAATTTGTGAAAATCGTGACCTAAGAAATTTTTGATTTGTATCTGAGAAAAAATTATGACTCATAATTTGTTAAGTTGTAACCAATTGACTCGAGATTTGTGGTCGAAAAAAATCGTTACCTACGAAATTCGAAATTTGTGATTGAGAAATAAATTGTGACCTAAAAAATTGTGACTGTGACGTCTGTGACCATAAACTTATGACCTGATTTGTAACTTGTGACTTAAAAAATTGTGACTTGTGTGTTGAAAATAAACTTGTTTGGCCCAAAATCTTATTGAGTCCAAGTCCAACATTTTTATGTGATCCAATTAGCCCAATGCATGGAAGCTTCTTGTAGTAGGCAAGATTGAATAAGAATCACTAGATTGTAGTTGGTAAGATTAATTGTAGATTGTTGGATGGTAGTTGGTATGATCAAATATTGATCGTCGGATGTATCTTTGTTTTTAATATTTGTATGGTTAGGATTGATTTGTATTTCCTATAAATAGCCCTCCCCATTCTCATTTGAAATCATCAAGTGAGTGAAAGAAGAACAAGAAGCATAGCTTCTTTGAGAGTGTGAAGAGTAAGTTGTAATATTTGAGTTTGAGTGTTTTAGTTAATAAAAGTGTGTTTTTGAGTGAAATCGATCCAACAAAGTGGTATCAGAGCGAGGTTATAGGAAAAGGAAAAATATCGTCATTGAATATCAAATCGAAGCTCTCAAAGAGAGGAAAGCAGCGGTGCAAAAAAAATCGGCCAAATCTGAAGTCGTTTGAGCCCCAAATCATTCCACAAAGTTGCTGTCCCGGAATCGAGTTGACTCATCCAGTGCACTGAGTCATACTGAGTCAGACCCAGTTCAAACCGAGTTCAACCGAGTCGGACACTACCCCGACGTTTTCCAGCATTCCGGATCCGTCGGTGTGATCGGAATTTCCAAATTCAGTTTCTATAAATGGCGAATAATGGTATGTCTTCTTTTCAAGTACCTACACTAAAAAACAACAACTATGATAATTGGAGTATCAAAATTAAAGCTCTTTTGGGTGCACACGATGTTTGGGAAGTCGTAGAGAAAGATTTCAGTGAGCCCGAAGATGAAACTACTCAAACTCAAATGCAAAAGGATTCATTGAAGGATTCAAGGAAAAGAGACAAGAAGGCTCTCTTTCTCATCTATCAAGCATTAGATGATGATGGTTTCGAGAAAATCTCAAGCGCAAAAACTTCCGAGGAAGCATGGAATAAATTACAAACATCCTACAAAGGAGCTGAACAAGTGAAGAAGGTTCGTCTTCAAACACTAAGAGGTGAATTCGAATCCTTGCATATGAAAGCATCCGAGTCGATTTCCGAATATTTTTCTAGAGTCTTGACTGTTTCTAATCAATTAAAAAGAAACGGTGAGAAACTAGAAGATATAAGGATCCTAGAAAAGATACTCCGCTCACTTGACCCAAAGTTCGAGTACATTGTCGTGACTATAGAAGAAACTAAAGATTTAGAAGAAATGACGATCGAGCAATTACAAGGATCATTGCAGGCTTATGAAGAAAAGCATAAGAAAAGGCAAGGAATCAATGAAAAACTGCTCAACACACAACTCAAAGAGAAAGAAGAAATCAGAGGCTACAACAGAAATCAACATAGTCGAGGAAGAGGCCGAGACCGAGGACGAGGTAGAGGTCATAGTCGTGGACGAGGTTGGAATTACAATAACAACAATTTCAACAGTAATTACGAAAGAGGGGAAAGTTCGACAAGAGGTCGTGGAAGAGGCAATTCAAACTCAAGGTACGATAAATCTCAAGTTCAATGTTACAATTGCAAACAGTATGGCCATTATGCAGCAAACTGTTGGAATCCAAAAAATGGAGTCGAAGAGAAGGCTAACTATGTTGAAACAAAAGAAGAGGTTGATGGAACAATGCTATTTGCACACAAAGACAGTGACGGAGGCCAAGGAAGTATTTGGTACCTAGATACTGGTGCAAGCAATCACATGTGTGGAAAAGGAAGCATGTTTGCAGAACTCAATGAAAGAGTAAGTGGCAATGTTTCGTTTGGAGATCACTCTAAAATACCAGTCAAGGGAAAAGGTAACATCCTTATTCGCACTAAAGCTGGAAGACATCAAATGATTTCAAGTGTCTACCATGTGCCAAATATGAAAAGCAATGTCTTAAGCCTAGGTCAGCTATTAGAGAAAGGCTATAATTTTTACTCCAAAGATTATAGCATTTTTGTAGTAGATGACCAGGGAAAATTGATAACCAAAGTGAAAATGTCGAAGGATAGATTATTTCCTTTGAATATTGAAAATGATGTTGCAAAGTGTCTTAAAACTTGTTATAAAGCATCATGGCTTTGGCATCATCGATTTGGGCATCTAAATTTTGGAGGATTGGAGCTATTATCCAAGAAGAACATGGTGAGAGGCTTACCTTATATAAATCATCCAAATGAATTGTGCAAAGGATGCTTACTTGGGAAACAGTCCAGGAAGAGTTTTCCAAAGCAGTCAGAATTAAGAGCCAAGAAGCCACTCGAGCTCATCCATACCGATGTATGCGGTCCAATCAAGCCAAGTTCTTGTGGTAACAGTAATTATTTCCTTCTCTTTATAGATGATTTTTCAAGAAAAACCTGGGTATATTTCTTAAAACAGAAATCAGAAGTTTTTGAAGCATTCAAGAAGTTCAAAACTGCAGTAGAAAAAGAAAGTGGTTACCAGATTAAAGCCATGCGATCAGACCGAGGAGGAGAATACACTTCCAAAGAATTCCATGAGTTTTGTGAAGCAAATGGAATCAGACGTCCACTGACCGTTCCAAGATCACCCCAACAGAACGGTGTTGCAGAAAGAAAGAACAGAACCATCCTTGACATGGTACGAAGCATGCTCAAAAGCAAGGGACTACTGTAACGCCCCGAGTTCCGAGGAGCCGGGAACGTCACTTTTCTAAATTCTTGAATAAAACTTTTGTTGCGGAAAATGATTAAATATTAAATATCGCATTTATTGAATAAAAGTTTAGCGATAATTCAAATGGAATAGGTAAATTCGTACAAATTTATAAAAATGACAATTCTTGATAAAATGAAATAATTATTTCAAAGCTCACGACTTTTAAAAATATCAATTTGTAATTTTCCGTCATTGCCCATCACTCGCCACCGTCTCCGAAATCTGTAAAAGATTTTTAAAAACGGGTTGAGCATTTCATGGAAATACTCAGTAGACTCGTGCATAATAATCATTTAACGTTATAAATTAAAACACATAATCATGATATTCAAGTCTCAGGTGTCTAACGATCACCAGTATTCTCATGAACATAAAGTTCAAGTTCTCATGCATTTAAGCAAGTAATTCTCATGAACATAAAGTTCAAGTTCTCATGCATTTAAGCAAGTAATTCTCATGAACACAATCATACATGCTAAACTTATAAATCAAATAATTATTGATGCGCACTTTTGAAAAACGTAAATTTGTAGATAAGAGTCTACCTTAAATCCGACGAGTGCAAAGTTGAGCGGGAAACGACTTAACTCCTTTAAAATCTCCGTACGCTTCGTCTAGCCAATTAGAAGATCAAGTCGAATTAGTCTTTTGAAATCTATAGTTTAAAATGATATATTACAATTTGGGGACTTAAATTGATGATTTGAAAGTTGATGGACTAAAATGAATAATTTGAAAGTTCAAGGACTAAAATGAATACTTTTGAAAGTTGAGGGACTACAATGTAAATTTTCCAAAAGTTGGGTCGAAGCTTAAAATGAACTTTAAATTAGAGGGCTTGAAATAATTGATTTTAAGAATGAGGGCCGAATAAAATCATTTAGAACTTAAGGGGACTGAAATAAAACATTTGGAACTTTGGGGGCTAAAATGTAAACCTTTTAAAACTTAGGCTTCAAATCAAATAAATTAAATCAGCAAGGACCAAAGTAAAATGGGTTTGATACTTAGGGTTAAAATAATAACTTTTGAAACTTTAAAGTAAGATTTAAAAATATTTAAACTATAGGGACTGATTTAGATTATTTTAAAACTTGAGGACTAATTTGAAACAATTTAAAACCTCAGGGACCAAGCTGAAATTCTGAATAATCAAAATTAAATAAAACCCCTCTCACTCTATCTCTCTACCATATCGGACGCAGAGAGAGGGGAGGAGCGAGCGACGCCGGCGAGGTCCCCCCTCTGCGCAACTGCGATTTCGCCGGTGAAACGCCGGCGCTGGACGCAGCGAGCGACGGCCAAGGAAGGGAGTCGGATTTTTGGGATCAGGGTGCGGGAGTAGGTGCGAATCCGAAGTGCAACCGAGGCTTGATTGCGCGATCTGGGTCTGAAATTCCGGCGAATAGGTCGGCGGTAGAGGTAAGTTTCTGGGTTTCTTTGATTCTTGGGTTTATTGATTTGGTTTTTCTTTGGGTTCGATTGATGGGGATCGGTGGCTGGGTGGCGATGATGATGCCGGTGGTGATGGTGGAAATGGGTGGTGCATTGGGTGCGAAGATGGAGGTGGTGGCTGCGTGTGTGTGTGGTTCGTTGCTGGTTGGTGGTGCTGCTGCTGCAGGGGGTGGTGGTTCTTGGTCTGATGGTGGTGATGATGATTGGCCGGTTGTATTTGGTGGTTGGAGTTGGGGAAAGGTTGTATTTGGTGGTGATGATGATTGGCCGGGTTGATATTGGATAATGGTGGGTGTTTTGGTTTGGATTGTGCGGTTGGTGGTGGTTGTACGGTGGTGGAGGTGCCGTGGTGATGATGAAGATGATGGCGGTCCTAGGTGTGTGCTGGAAGTGGTGATGAAGTAGGAAATGAACGTTACCTCTGCTGACTTGGGAGACCGGGATGGTGATGGTGATGCTGAAATGGTGCTGCACAGGGGCGGTTTGGAGTTGGTTGCAGTGGGGGTAGGTTGATTGCTGAAAATGGTGGTGTTGGGGGCAGTGGTGATTGGGGTTTGGGTTGGAATTGGTGGAGGTATGGGTTGGTGGAATATGTTGGGAAATTTCATGGGGTTTTGATACACAAGAACGGGAATCGAGAAATAATATGCGCGAAACAACTAGGTTGGGAAATGGATCTGATAAAATGATCTAAACATGATTTGGGCTTTAAAACAAGTTTGAAAGAAATAAAATAAATAAATAAATAAAAATGATATAATTTTAGAAATTCAGAATTTATTTAAAATTGAATTAATTCGATATTTCTCGACTTGGCTAGACGAACGCGTCGTGACGTTAACTTAAAATGAGTGAGATTGCAGCGGCACAATTTTCAAGACTTTAAATATAAATATTAAATTGCGTAGAAATTCTCGGTCGCTACAACCTTACCCCCTTAAAATAATTTCGTCCTCGAAATTAAACTTTCTTGATCTATTCTTTCTGGATACTTGGCTAGGATCTCTTCTTCATTTCCCAAGTAACTTCATCATTATTGTGTCTACCCCACTGGACTTTGACTAAAGGAATCTCTTTGCTTCTTAAGACATGGACTTCTTCTCTCTACTATGCATATAGGTGCCTCTCTATAAGTCAAATCTTTCTGAACTGCAAGAGACTGATAATTCACCACATGACTAGAATTATGAACATACTTTCTCAACAGAGAAACATGAAAAATATTGTGAACAACTGCAAGTTCTGGTGGCAAAGCCAAATAATAAGTCACATTATCCACTTCTCTAGTATTTCAAATGGTCCGACAAAACAAGACCTAAATTTCTCTTCCTTGCCGAAGCAAAAGTACCCTTCATAGGAGTTACTTTCAAGGACACTTTCTCTCTGATCTCAAACATTAAGTCTCTTCTTTGATCGGCATAACTATCTGTCTATCTTGGGCAGCTTTAATTCGTACTCTGATCTTTCTCAATAGCATCAACTGTTCTTCTCAATTAATACTGAACCCAATGATTTCTTCTCATTAACTTTATCCCAATAGATTGGCGATCGACATCTTCACCCATACTGTGCTTCGTTTGGTGACATAACAATGGTAGCCCGAAAACTGTTATTGTAAGCAAATTCTACTAATGGAAAAACGTGTCTCTCATTTACCATTTGGGTCTAGAACACATGCCATAAACATATCTTTCAATGTCTGAATCTGGAGATGGTATAATTTAGTACCCATTGCCACATGTAAACTGTTCCAAATCTCGAAGTAAATCTCGAATCTCTATCCGAAAAATGAACACTAACAATACATGAAATCGGACAACCTCTCTAACATATATCTGTACCTCATACGAAGCTATGCGAAAATACGCTCGATAGCTATTGAGTAGAACTCAATCAATCATCCGTCATTATCCAACTTATTAACTCATTCATTAACCTTCTATTCCCAAACTTTCCAGAATCTATACTGATATCGAATCCACGATATAACCATCAATTATTCAAATGCTTAAACTAGAAACCAAGAAGATTGATCAAGAATAATACCTTATCACTCAAAACATAGAAACGCGGTATCAATTCCAAAACATTTGGGTACAAACTCAAACTTGGCAGAATCTTTCTGAAAAAGATTTACAAACGTAATCATTTCCAAACTCGACTGAACCTTCCTTTTCGAAATTGAAGAAATTTCAACTTAAATTCTTTAATCCATACTTTTAAATCATGTATCAAGTACTTGATATCACATACTCATTCTAGCTGAGGACAAAGGTACTTAACGTATCATCATAAGAATCAAATCTGATATTCTCAACTTAAGAAACCTCACTTACTTCCCAATCTGAAGTTCCATATACAATTTCTCCTCTTCTCCAACTTCAATTCATGTCACACTATGAACAATACTCTGATTAAATCTATCACCAATAAATAAGACTTCTGCGAACCATATAAGATTCCTCATCAAGTTTACTTAACCCAAAGATACAATTCTATTATAAGAAAAAGTCACGCAACTGATCATCTCGAGTTTTCCATCATTGTAGTAAAATATCTTACTCACATCAAAAGTACAACTGGTAACAAGTAATCAGAACTGCATAACCAAAATCTTAAATAAATCTCTATATCTTATGACTCAAAATGAAGATTCTTAATCGTAGGTAATATTTCACCATAATGCAATAACCCATCAAAATGAGATCAATTGACTCCATATATTCACACAATCCTTCGCGGGATAACCATAACATCTATTACCCGTCTAGTCACCATATCTTGTAGTAATCATGTAACATGTCACTTATCGTCGCATCATATGACCTCAAATAATCATATCAATCTCTCTAAGATTTCAATATAATAACCATCATATCTATCACGTGAACCTTGTACGTCAATCTGCTCACTAAGATTATATATCAATCTCTTAAACTAAATAAATCTTGGATTCTGTCATTGCCGCTCCTTCTGCACACTACTCCGTAATAAGTCATTGCTGTGAAGGCTGATCCTCATTTCCACAAATTCTATCCATAAGGACAAATACATAAAATTTCATTTCTTGTTTTCGAACCAAAATACCATTAGTAACTCTTTCCAAAATTTCAAGGTAGGATCTTATCATAAACTTTCCTCCGTTCCAATGCATTACTTCTGCAATACTTGAGCAAATTTAGGACCTGATAAAATTTCCGTCATCACTTTCATCCAACAATTTTCTCTCATGATCTTCTAATATTATAAATGAAAACTTAATGTACATCTGTGAATCATTCACATTACGAGGAAACCCTGATTCATTTCCATGACTGTGACTCATCTTTCCTCGAATTCTACTTAGAACCAAATATAGCATAACTGATTCATGAAAAGTCAACTTACTTCATAATCTCAATACATCGCCACCTTCAGTTCTCATCATCACATTACTCCTTATAATCATCTATTGCACCCTTAATATTCAAACGACCTTATGACCATTATCATAATCTCACATAGTCCCAATCATTCGATCATATGTCTCCAAATTCTCACTATAATAAATCTCGATACTTTAAGGGCGTCATACTGTAAAATACTTCCAATATCTCTCATTCATGATAACTGACTTTTCCAAATAATCTTATTACTTATAAACAACCAAATCTTACGCATCATCTACCAATCAACTTCCAAAACAAATCAACAGTATTATCATATATCCTCATCATTTATAATATTCTCCAATACAAGTGATCATCTCCAACTAGTACTCAATTCGTTCTCAAAATAATCAAGATTCTTCTCAATAACACCCTAATATTTGTCTTCACTGTCTTTCAAAATATAATTTGACATTTCCCAATGTATGCATCAATTCATCACATCACTTCACGTATATCTTGATATCCCAATAGTTGTATACATCATTCTGTTTTGAAATTGTGCAACAAGGAGATCATTTCAATATAACTATCTCCAATACAAAATGATTATGCTTCGAATAAGCCAAAAATATCTCAAGAGTCATTATCCCTTTAAATCACTTACTAAATCTTGCTTGCGGTGTAAATGAACTTGCAACTCTAACCTCAATTCTCTTAGTTGGTTGCTTTACTATACCATGCTCTTAACTCAAACTGATAAAATTCCGGACAGAGTCTCCCTTGTAATATGGACTTATCCAACCTGTAGGTATACTTCATAACCAACAATAACAACCTGTAGTTATATTCCACATCTGACCACCACGATTAAATATTGGCAACAATTCCAACATACTTCAATACTACCAAAATATCCCAGAAAGTTAATTCATCATTCCTCAACATAACGATCTCAAATTATATTTTCCAATATCACGATATCACTTCTTCAATACATTAATTGGCTCAAATGACCACTCATTCATCATACTTATAAAATATATGCCACAAATCAATATCTCCAAAATTTCTTCACAAGGTCAAACTTCATAATCAATTTCTCTTCAACATAGAGGAATAATTCACTTACTCAAACACAATATCAATTCTTAATTCTCAATAATTTAGAATCAAAACTTTAAATCTCAAAGTTCATAATTCTTCTCATACAAGTCTCAATAAAATCATATTACTCATAATCTCAACATCTCATCACATCTTCATAAAATTGGCTTGCTATCTCTCGTTGATATATTCCGAAAATATTGTCAAATCCTTTCTTTTGACTTCTCGTAACTGGTGCCATGTCTAAAATCAATTATGCGAAGTCCAGTTAAGGTTCTTCATTTCTAAGTTCGAGGACAAAAATTATTATAAAATCATTCTTAAGTCATATTATTCCCATTATGCTCAACACTCGTTCTCTTTCTTTTCTTTTCTTTCTGAAAAAAAATTTCTCGTTATGCTTCAAAACTCTTTTTTTTTTTTTTTTTGCAGATAAAATCTCTTTCTCTTTAGTAACGAGCCGGCTCCCTCGCTGGGGCCTTATCCGAGTCGTACTCATAGTCTTTACTTCTTTCTCATGCGTTTAAGCAAGTAAGTTTTGACAAGCATAACGACATCATAAATCTTCTTTCTCTTTCTCATAAATCATAAGTATCGAAATACTCTTCATTCTTTCTCACAAATCAGTAAAATAAGTATTCGAAATACTGAAATAACTCTAAACATCTTATACTTCTTTACCTCGGAGTCGGTGGAACGAATGATGGCAGTGGCAATCTTCATTAATAATTACATAACGGAAAAAGTTTTCTTGAATTTTTTTTTTTTTTTTTTGAAAACTTACCAGTCTACAGAAACGCAGACTGGCTCTGATACCAAGCTGTAACGCCCCGAGTTCCGAGGAGCCGGGAACGTCACTTTTCTAAATTCTTGAATAAAACTTTTGTTGCGGAAAATGATTAAATATTAAATATCGCATTTATTGAATAAAAGTTTAGCGATAATTCAAATGGAATAGGTAAATTCGTACAAATTTATAAAAATGACAATTCTTGATAAAATGAAATAATTATTTCAAAGCTCACGACTTTTAAAAATATCAATTTGTAATTTTCCGTCATTGCCCATCACTCGCCACCGTCTCCGAAATCTGTAAAAGATTTTTAAAAACGGGTTGAGCATTTCATGGAAATACTCAGTAGACTCGCGCATAATAATCATTTAACGTTATAAATTAAAACACATAATCATGATATTCAAGTCTCAGGTGTCTAACGATCACCAGTATTCTCATGAACATAAAGTTCAAGTTCTCATGCATTTAAGCAAGTAATTCTCATGAACATAAAGTTCAAGTTCTCATGCATTTAAGCAAGTAATTCTCATGAACACAATCATACATGCTAAACTTATAAATCAAATAATTATTGATGCGCACTTTTGAAAAACGTAAATTTGTAGATAAGAGTCTACCTTAAATCCGACGAGTGCAAAGTTGAGCGGGAAACGACTTAACTCCTTTAAAATCTCCGTACGCTTCGTCTAGCCAATTAGAAGATCAAGTCGAATTAGTCTTTTGAAATCTATAGTTTAAAATGATATATTACAATTTGGGGACTTAAATTGATGATTTGAAAGTTGATGGACTAAAATGAATAATTTGAAAGTTCAAGGACTAAAATGAATACTTTTGAAAGTTGAGGGACTACAATGTAAATTTTCCAAAAGTTGGGTCGAAGCTTAAAATGAACTTTAAATTAGAGGGCTTGAAATAATTGATTTTAAGAATGAGGGCCGAATAAAATCATTTAGAACTTAAGGGGACTGAAATAAAACATTTGGAACTTTGGGGGCTAAAATGTAAACCTTTTAAAACTTAGGCTTCAAATCAAATAAATTAAATCAGCAAGGACCAAAGTAAAATGGGTTTGATACTTAGGGTTAAAATAATAACTTTTGAAACTTTAAAGTAAGATTTAAAAATATTTAAACTATAGGGACTGATTTAGATTATTTTAAAACTTGAGGACTAATTTGAAACAATTTAAAACCTCAGGGACCAAGCTGAAATTCTGAATAATCAAAATTAAATAAAACCCCTCTCACTCTATCTCTCTACCATATCGGACGCAGAGAGAGGGGAGGAGCGAGCGACGCCGGCGAGGTCCCCCCTCTGCGCAACTGCGATTTCGCCGGTGAAACGCCGGCGCTGGACGCAGCGAGCGACGGCCAAGGAAGGGAGTCGGATTTTTGGGATCAGGGTGCGGGAGTAGGTGCGAATCCGAAGTGCAACCGAGGCTTGATTGCGCGATCTGGGTCTGAAATTCCGGCGAATAGGTCGGCGGTAGAGGTAAGTTTCTGGGTTTCTTTGATTCTTGGGTTTATTGATTTGGTTTTTCTTTGGGTTCGATTGATGGGGATCGGTGGCTGGGTGGCGATGATGATGCCGGTGGTGATGGTGGAAATGGGTGGTGCATTGGGTGCGAAGATGGAGGTGGTGGCTGCGTGTGTGTGTGGTTCGTTGCTGGTTGGTGGTGCTGCTGCTGCAGGGGGTGGTGGTTCTTGGTCTGATGGTGGTGATGATGATTGGCCGGTTGTATTTGGTGGTTGGAGTTGGGGAAAGGTTGTATTTGGTGGTGATGATGATTGGCCGGGTTGATATTGGATAATGGTGGGTGTTTTGGTTTGGATTGTGCGGTTGGTGGTGGTTGTACGGTGGTGGAGGTGCCGTGGTGATGATGAAGATGATGGCGGTCCTAGGTGTGTGCTGGAAGTGGTGATGAAGTAGGAAATGAACGTTACCTCTGCTGACTTGGGAGACCGGGATGGTGATGGTGATGCTGAAATGGTGCTGCACAGGGGCGGTTTGGAGTTGGTTGCAGTGGGGGTAGGTTGATTGCTGAAAATGGTGGTGTTGGGGGCAGTGGTGATTGGGGTTTGGGTTGGAATTGGTGGAGGTATGGGTTGGTGGAATATGTTGGGAAATTTCATGGGGTTTTGATACACAAGAACGGGAATCGAGAAATAATATGCGCGAAACAACTAGGTTGGGAAATGGATCTGATAAAATGATCTAAACATGATTTGGGCTTTAAAACAAGTTTGAAAGAAATAAAATAAATAAATAAATAAAAATGATATAATTTTAGAAATTCAGAATTTATTTAAAATTGAATTAATTCGATATTTCTCGACTTGGCTAGACGAACGCGTCGTGACGTTAACTTAAAATGAGTGAGATTGCAGCGGCACAATTTTCAAGACTTTAAATATAAATATTAAATTGCGTAGAAATTCTCGGTCGCTACAACTACCAAAGGAGTTTTGGGCAGAAGCAGTTTCATGTGCAGTCTATTTGTCCAACCGATCTCCAACAAGGAGTGTATGGGGAAAGACACCACAAGAAGCATGGAGTGGAAGGAAGCCTGGAATATCCCATCTACGAGTATTTGGAAGTATTGCATACAGACATGTACCGGATGAGATACGGAGAAAACTTGACGACAAAAGTGAGAAACTTATCTTTATTGGCTATGATACACAGTCCAAGGGCTACAAGCTATACAATCAAAGAAATAAGAAAGTTATCATTAGTCGAGATGTGGAGTTCGATGAAGAAAACAATTGGGATTGGAGTACCCAAAAAGAAGAATACAACTTCTTTCCTCACTTTGAAGAAGAGCACGAGGAGCAACCGATCATAGAGCAAGAGCAAGCAGTAGGAGAGCCAAGTACACCACCTACTTCGCCTACAGTAACTGAAGATAGAAATTCTCCACCATCTTTCTTAAATGAAAGAAATGAAGAACGCACAAGAAATCTCCAAGATATATATGAGGTAACTGAGAGGCTTGATAATCTTACTCTTTTCTGTCTCTTTGCTGAATGTGAACCAGTGAAATTTGAAGAAGCTGTACAAGAAAAGAAGTGGAGAAATGCGATGGATGAAGAAATCAATTCCATCAAGAAGAATGATACATGGGAACTTGCATCTCTTCCAAGAAGTCACCAGGCAATAGGTGTCAAATAGGTGTACAAGACGAAGAAGAATGCTAGTGGAGAAATTGAACGATACAAGGCAAGACTTGTAGCAAAAGGATATAGTCAAAGAGCTGGAATTGACTATGATGAGGTATTCGCTCCTGTTGCTCGATTAGAAACTATAAGACTAATAATTTCTTTGGCTGCTCAGAACAAATGGAAGATTCATCAGATGGATGTAAAGTCTGCCTTCCTAAATGGAGTCCTAGAAGAAGAAGTGTACATTCAACAACCACCAGGTTATGAAGTGAAAGATCAAGAAGACAAAGTCTTAAAATTGAAGAAAGCCCTTTACGGGTTGAAGCAAGCACCAAGAGCATGGAATAGTCGAATCGACAAGTACTTCCAGGAGAATGGCTTCACCAAAAGTCCATATGAACATGCTCTCTATATCAAGAATAAAGATACAGATATTTTGATCGTGTGCTTGTACGTGGATGATCTTATATTTACTGGAAGCAGTCCAAGCTTGTTTGACGAATTCAAGGAAGCAATGGCTAAGGAGTTTGAGATGACAGACATTGGGCTTATGGCATACTATCTTGGCATTGAAGTCAAACAAAAGGAGGAAGGTATCTTCATCTCCCAAGAAAGCTATGCGAAGGAGATACTCAAGAAGTTAAAAATGGATGATTGCAATCCGATAAGCACCCCAGTAGAATGTGGAGTCAAAATGTCCAAGCATGAGGAAGGTGAAAGAGTAGATCCAACATTATTCAAAAGTTTGGTTGGAAGTCTACGTTATTTGACTTGTACAAGGCCAGATATCCTGTATTCAGTTGGATTGGTTAGTCGCTACATGGAATCTCCAACAACTACTCATTTCAAAGCTGCAAAGAGAATTCTTCGCTATTTGAAAGGTACAACTGATCTTGGCTTGTTTTATTCAGTTTCTAATGAGTATAAACTTGTTGGATATAGTGATAGTGACTGGGGTGGAGATATAGATGATAGAAAGAGCACTACAGGGTTCGTGTTCTTTACGGGTGACACTGCTTTTACTTGGATGTCAAAGAAGCAACCAATTGTCACTCTCTCAACCTGTGAAGCTGAATATGTAGCTGCAACCACGTGTGTTTGCCATGCAGTTTGGCTAAGAAATTTGCTGAAAGATTTAAACATATCTCAAGGAGATCCAATCAAGATTTGTGTTGATAACAAGTCAGCAATTGCCTTAGCAAAGAATCCAGTATTCCATGATAGAAGTAAACATATCGACACGCGCTACCACTACATAAGGGAATGCATTGCAAGGAAAGATGTGCAACTACAGTATGTGAAGTCTCATGATCAGATTGCTGATATTTTCACCAAGTCCCTGAAGTATGAAGATTTCACCAGATTGAGAAATTCTCTTGGAGTTATAAAACAAGTTTAAAGGGGGATGTTGAAAATAAACTTGTTTGGCCCAAAATCTTATTGAGTCCAAGTCCAACATTTTTATGTGATCCAATTAGCCCAATGCATGGAAGCTTCTTGTAGTAGGCAAGATTGAATAAGAATCACTAGATTGTAGTTGGTAAGATTAATTGTAGATTGTTGGATGGTAGTTGGTATGATCAAATATTGATCGTCGGATGTATCTTTGTTTTTAATATTTGTATGGTTAGGATTGATTTGTATTTCCTATAAATAGCCCTCCCCATTCTCATTTGAAATCATCAAGTGAGTGAAAGAAGAACAAGAAGCATAGCTTCTTTGAGAGTGTGAAGAGTAAGTTGTAATATTTGAGTTTGAGTGTTTTAGTTAATAAAAGTGTGTTTTTGAGTGAAATAGATCCAACATTGTGACCATAATAAACTGTGACCTAAAAAATTGTGAATTGTGATCATAAATAATAAAATATTTAATTAATTATGAACTGATTTTTGAAATAAAATTTTAAGTTTCTTAACCTTGAAAATGTGTACTTTAAAAACCTTAATTATGTATTTTTCCCTTTGTAAATAGTATGCCTATTTTTGCATACTTCCTTATTGCTCTTTGTGGGGATTTAGTCTTACATTGGTAGTTGTGATGTTTGTAAGTGAAGCTTGTCGTTCGGCTCTTTGCCCCCCCCCCCTCAAATTAAACTTGCAATTTTCTAATAAAATTTTATCCTAGACTTCGATTTTTAAGTTAGGATAATTTAAAAAAAAATATCTAATTAATCTAATATGTATTAATATACTATTAGTAATAGTTACAATTTTTTTTCATATGACATATTATCAAACTTTAAACACTAATTTAACATTGTGAATTAACTAAAACTTGTGAAAAAAAAAATAATTATAATAATAATAATAAAATATATCACTTTACCTTAATTTAATGGATAAAATGATTTCCACTTACTAACACGCTTCCAAAATCTGATTTAGTGCATTAAAAGAGATAAAACAAGAAAAAAAATATATGGGAGTGTTTTTGGGATACGAAAATGGGGTTAAACGGGGTTAGAAGGAGAAATGAAATAAAAAAGAAAGCTTCTGAAGCGGTTTAAAACAAGAATTATCGACGGATTATAAATCTGTCACTAAAGCCATCGAAAATTAGCAACTAACTATAATTTTCTTGGTAATTTGTGACCACCTATTCCGTTTACGTTGGTAATTTGTGACCAACTATACATCCGTGGGAATTTTCCAACGGATTATAGAATCCGTGCTAAGTTTTCCAACAGAACCTAACTCCGTCGCAAAATTGAGACCAATTTTGGGACCCAAAAAATGTCCATCGGTAATCTGCAACTAACAATTTTACCGTTCGAACTTTTCAACGGACCTTAAATTCAGTCGCAAATATTTGGACGGTATCAAGGACAAGAAAATTTGTTGCTAATTTACTAGGGAATTTTGTAATCGTTTCAAATTTGAAACGAAATTAGTGACGGAAATTTGTTCGTTGGTAATTTGCGACGAATAGTTATTCCATTGGAAATATTTCCAACGAAACTCTTGATCGGTTAGTAAATTGCAACTCAAAAGACGACTTGGTCAGTAATTCACAACGGTTAAGTTTTTCGTTGTTAATAAGCAACGAGCTTTTTTTCGTGTGTACTTTCCAATTCTGGTAGTGTTTTTTATATACAAAAATTTATTTAATGTCTTCAAAATACTTAAAATAATATTTATGATTCTCGATTTCGACCGCGACGCGTCGTAACGCATTATGTTTTTTAAAACTTTTGTTATAGTTCATTTAATATATGAGAGAGAGAGAGAGAGAGAGATTAGAGTAATACTCTCTCCGTCTCATGAAGATAGACTTACTCTGTTTTTCACACAGATTAAGAAATTGTATTGGAAAAGTAAATTTTACTTACACTTTCCAAATACACCCTTACATTAATATTAATAATTCATTAATCTATTTAATCAAAGCACATTAAATAGGGGAATATCAAGAAATGAAAAAATTAAATAAGGTAAGTGGACTATAAATTGAGACGGATAAAAAAGGAAAATAAGCCTATCCTCATGGAACGGAGGGAGGACAATTTATATTAGATTCGAATAGAATTAACTCACATAAGTAATAAGATTGCACAATGATATGAAGATTTTGACAATTGTAAAGTGAGTATGTCGAGTGTTGGGAAAAATGTAGATTGAGACAAATTAAAGTTTGGTGATACAATTAAAATTTAACAATTTTGTAATACATGACAAATTTCAGTTTTAAAAAGTATATATTCAATAACTGCCTGAGGACAAATATATATGAAATGATTCTGCTTACTTCCATTAACTTCAGAACCATTCAAATAATGACAATAAAAATGCATATCTTTGTGGGGTAGAAATTGTTGTGTTTAAGAAAATGATTAGAAAAGATTTGGTTTAAGATTTACTTTATAATGAGATTTTGATAGTCATTATCATATCCTTGAATGCAGAAAAAGATCTAGGAAGTAAACTAAATTATCGTCGAAATAAGTAAACTTTTGACTTGAAATTATTCGTCACAAGAACATTGAGTAATTTGATAAGAATTTTGAATATACTTTTTAAGTATGATATACAATCTAATCCGTATTCGCATAATTACATCGCTCAAGTATGGTACTCCCTAGCATGAGCCGTCGACCCAACTAAAGGTCTGGCTTTAGAAGCCTATTTAAGTGCGCAAATTTTGATTATTATTTGATTGAAGAAAAGGACGTTTAATAAGTCATTATTATTTGTTTGAATAAGATAATTATCGAGCTCGAAAACTAGAGGCCTGAGTATTATGTTGGTAATGACATTAATTACCAATCAAAGCTGCCCTTAAACTTAGGAATGTAGATTACTTTTGCAAAACTAGAAAAATGATTATTCACATTACATATTTAAATGGACCACAGCCGTAATCAGAGGTCCCTAATATTATTTATTATTGTACTTACGTCTCTAATTTTTCTTTAATTACATTCTTATCCTTAAGATTTCATTAATTAATGTATATTGCCATTAATTGATTTGGTCCAAAAATCTTGTCAGCACTCGATTTAATGTGAGGGTCATACATTTAGTCCAAATTTAACTTTTATTTTTTTTAAAAAAAATAAAATACTAGAAACAAATAAGTCTATTTACGCATTTCGGACAAAAAATGTTATTAATAAGTGCGATGAAAATTTTGAAGAACAAAGTATGATAATAAACAAATAAAAGTTATAAACCTTTTCAAGCACATATATTTGCGAACATATTTGACCAAGAGTTATTGAGAATGGTTAAATCATATTCCATGTTTTGGACCTTTTCAAATGTGTCACGTTGGTTATACTTATTGCGATGGTTCTCACTCCAAAGATGCATGAAGTGTGATTTTCTATTCTTCATATTTTTTTCTTCCCATAAATATAGACTTATTTCATCACAAATTAAGAAAATTTAATTAATATAATTGAAAATATAATTTCTCTTATATTTTTCCTAATATTAAAATAAATTAAATAATAATCTAAATATATAGTAGTTCATATTTGTTGATAATAAAACATATTGAATAAGGGGATATATTAAAATATTAAAAAATAACTATTTCAATAAGAAAAGTCATCTATAATTCGAGAGTGAAGGAAAGTGCACAGCACAAACCTATCTTCATGCATGGGAGGGAGGGTGTAATCTACAACTTTAAAGAAAAGAACTATATACTAATGAAATAAGTTGATATTCATAAAAACATTAATAATGTGTCTATACTACAATAAAATACTCTACAACAATAAAAAGAAGAAATTATTTTTGGCTTTGTTTGGAAATGACCACGTGACATCGTCCCATTGTAACTATTTTTTTTAAAAGTCAACAATTTCGATCAAATTGTCAAAGATTCCCTATAACACTATTTTTTTACTTTCCGAAAAAATTAATCAATAAAATATTGGTACGTAGTTATTTATAATCAACCGTTTATAAATAAAAAATCAAAAACATACAGTAATTTATGAACATGCTAACATTTTTTTAAAGTAAAAAAAAATGAACGCTTGACATTTCTTAATAACTTTTTCACCATTCTAGGCATTTGAGTTTTGACAATATATTTTTAATTTGTTAGATCTCATATCATTTAGGCGTAACCTATCACTTCATTCAAAAAGTAATTTGCAAGTTTCCGAAGAAATTAGGTCAATAGACAAGTTGAATTCAAGTTTATTGTTGAATTCAACGACTACACGTCAATATTATAGATTAACAGGAGTAGAAATTGCGAATGTTAAGAAATCACATCCTTCCAAAAAGGAACTAACCAATCTATATAAGTGTACTATGAAATCACAAAGATTGTATCAAATACAGTACACATGAAATTATATGAACTTATACCACTTTGCAAAATTACCAATGAAGTCCACCCCACCCCACCCCACCCCACCCCATCCCATCCCCCCAACCCACACGAAGCTCCTTCAGTCAGCTAGCTTTAACAAGTGCGGTAGTGGTCCTCGTATAGCAAGAAGTCAATCCAAGATTAGAGGAACATCACAAAAGTCTTCTTATCATTTGAATATTATCAGTTAATCAAATGATAAATCAAACCCAATTTTACACAAACAAACAAACAAACAAACAAATCATTGCATGCAAATAAGCAATTCCATCTTCAAAAGAGAACTATTCTAAAAAAATCCAATTTCTACATGAATGGCTTCTCCTGAAGATGTCTTATTACTTGTACAAATCTGATAAAGCAGCAAGCCCATAAAGATCACTCTCCGCCCGGTCGTCAACATATCCTTAAACTTCACCGGCATTCGGGGGGTGGGCTGTTGTGACCCATACCAGGACTATGTCCTGTCCCTGGAGTTGGCCTAAAAGCTTCTATTTCTGTCTTCTTATAGCGGTTGAGAATAAAACGATCAACACTTCTCCGTGGTTCTGACCGGCGAGCTTTTTGCAGCCGTCGGGATGCATATGTCATGTAAAAATGCTGCTGTAAAATTAGCAAGAGAATCACTAAAACAGCCGCCACATAGTTCTTGTGATACAAGGCCATGCATATAATATGGAAACTGCAATTCAAGAAATGAAATGTGAGGGTGAAATCAAACTGAAACTGCTGCTGATTTATACCAATATAAAGGTCCCACGCAAGACCATATTGGCTGTAAACAACAAACTTAGTGAAGATTGATGATGTTTTTTGTTTGAATTTGATTAATGAATTATTTTATTTTTTTTATCATGCGAATGTTTTCCATATTTGGAAACGATAGAATTTCTTTTTCTTGACTCATTCCCTTTTCAGAGGTGTTTTCCGCACGTCCACTCATCCAAAATCCAACAAATTTTTAAGAAATCAAGAATATTCAACAAAATTTCTGAGCCTGGAATATGGACACGTCGTAACATCTCATTGTACAATTTTTTATAAAAAAATTAATAATTTTGACTGATGAAAGACCAACGAAATTTTATCATGTCATTATTTATAAACAATATTTATAAACAAATGAGTTATCAAATAGATTAATTTATTATTGTTTATTAGCAATATGTATATGTCAAGTAGGATTTTTTAAGGGAAAATGCTTCGTCCACCAAACTTCTTTGGGATTTGCTATGATCTTATTTAAATTTTAGATATTAAATGTCTGCTATACTATCTTGTGCAAAATCTCTCTCTCTCTCTCTCTCTCTCTCTCTCTCTCTCTCTCTCTCTCTCTCTCTCTCTCTCTCTCTCTCTCTGTGGCTTTAGTTATGTGTTTATTTGTTAAGGTGGAGAACCAACATTGCTTGTCCAATTCAAGAAAATAGAAAATTGATCATAGTAAGAAGGAAACTCTCTAGCACAAACATTATAAGGGCTTCCTATATGCAAGGAAGGTTAAATATGTGTATGTGCATATGAATATATGATGCTTTCTGAAAAAAAATAAAGGGGCAGCCAGAATGAAATCTTATGCACCAATAACCTAAAAAGGATGGCAGAAACTCTTTCTTGATTTCCCCGGTTCAAGAATTAATAATAGATGGAGAAAATGAGGATGAAGCAATTTTTAGACTCGAAATCAGTTTGACCCGGCCTGAAAAGTTCGGGTTGCGAACTTTATTGTGAAACTAAATTAGAGTCCTTTTTATGGTGCCCCAAGGGGACACCATAAAATGCCAACCCGTCACTTGGTAGGTGGGTATTAGGGGTGACACGTGCCCCTAGTGGGCACCTATATAATTATCAAACTAAATGATGCATGAGAACCCGAACCCGACGATGCTGAGTTGTCAAATTACACGTTGATGGCTTTGAGATACCATGAGTTGGCAGATCGGCGCAAGTATGGCAAGTGATGATTGGGGTAGTAATTGCACATGTCTCGATATTTTGGCCATAAATTTGGCTACGGTTATCAGAATTATGCCCATGACCGCAATTCGGAAAGCTTGTTTCGACGTGCACGTCGTGGTCACCCGGCTTTGCTCAATGCGAATCGAATCTATCCTCAAAAAAAGGCTGTTTTCCCACTCAATTTGTCACTTTTTGTTATTTCTTTCAACTTTAGCGAGATTTAGTTTATTAGAGCAACTCCAATGGTGGTGTAAAATAACTTCAATTAATGATTTACATTCCCAAATTCGCAGAAATGGTGTCCAATAACAGAGTGTAAACGAGATGCAAATTAGATTTCCGACCAAAGATCTAAAAAAAGATCCACAATTGCCTCTTATTTTACACCTCCACATGGAAAAAAATTCAAATAAATTTAGCTATCAATGAATAAAATTTTAATGTAAGATATATAATTTAAATTTATTACATTAATTTACATTACGATTAGATTTTTTATATTAATTTGCAAATTTTTAATTTTTTAATATTTTTATTTTCTTAACCAAATTTCAAATTTTTAGGTCAATTTTTTCGTAATATTTATATATATGAACAAATAAAGAAATAGATTGTCATAAAATTTACTAGCTAAAAAACTTGTACAAAAACTAAATTTAAATCTTATAATTTGTATCTCACAATTGGTGCAAACTTTAATATAGATCCACTGAGATGTATATTGAGATGTAAAAGTGATTTTTGGGAGGTGTAATTTATACCGCGATTGGAGTTTCTCTTATGGTATTGTTCGTTATTCTTGGATAATAATTACGTTTTCTTACGGCTATTTAGTCCAGCTTGTAGACTATTTTTCATTCATTCAGACTTTTGATAGTTTTATTCTTAGTAGAGAGTCCTCTCTACCTTTTTTGGCGTTATTTCTTGTGTTCTTCATTTGAATCATCTGTAACCCTAGTCAAACGGAATAATCTTTATTCTGTTCGGCATTAGTTGGTATCAAAGCATTAGCATCTTCTTGGAGTGATACTTCATCGAATTTCAATGGTTAACCGTGGTCAAGGCCGTTGTGGATAGGTTCCGAACGAGGAAGTCCCACACCATGAGCGTAACATTACGGAATTGATGATTGAGAATTTATATAGGCAAGTTGCCAAGTTAACCAAGCACTTAGCAGCTTAGGAGTTCGGAGATCGTGAAGTGGAGAGTCACGATTCTGATTCCAGATTAGAAAATTCGTATAAGAACTATACTCAGTTTGAGGAGCATCATGGTCGGGAGAATCGTCATGGGGATCTCGGCTTCAGGGTGGATCTACCTGGTTTTTCTGGTACGTTGCAAGCCGAGGGGTTTTTCAATTGGTTGAATGAAGTGGAGCGTGTTTTTTTAATATAAGGATGTCCTAAAACATGTTAAGGTGAAGCTTGTTGCCCTCAAACTCAAGGCAGAGCCTCAGCATGGTGGGAACAATTGTGGCGCTCACAAGACAGGAAGGGTAAGGGCGAGGTTACTGATTGGGAGAAGATAAAGGGTCACTTTTTTCCTTTTGGCTACACCCAACCTTCATTTACTGAGGTAGGGTCCGAGGTCGATGGAGGAATATACGGAGGAATTCTACCAGTTAATAGCATGTAGTGATTTAATTGAGACAGAAGAGCAAATGGTGGCACGATATCTGGGAGGATTATGACAGCCCATCCAAGACTCCCTCAACCTTCATTTACCGTGGATAGTTTCTGAAGCATACCAACACGCACTGGCTGTGGAGAAATAACAGAATCGAAAACCAGTAATCAGGAGCAAAAACAGTCATTTATCTCGCCCTCAAGTTGCGAATCCTGCCCCACAGCCACAACAAAATAATCTTAACCCAGGTATTAAATGTTTTAGATGTGGAGAATAAGGTCACAGGGCAATTGATTGCAGGAAACTATTTAATCAGGGGAGTAGAAAACTCCTAATTGAGGAAGATGATGTAGAGGATAACGAGGAGTTTTGAGAGCCTGTGTATGATGATGATGATGGAGAAGAGGATGTGTTGTATGGGGACGGCCAAGAAACTATGGTTGTTTACAAAATTCTTTTGACTCCTAAGGGCGATTCAAGGGATGATTGGTTAAGAATCAACATGTTCCATACAACTTGCACCGTTGCGGATAAGGTTTGTAAGATGATCATTGATAGTGGTAGTTGCGAGAATGTAGTTTTCGAGGAAATTGTGCAAAAATTATAGTTGAAAGTAGACCAACACTCTAAACCATATAAGTTATCTTGGTTGAGCAAGTGCAGTGAAGTAGCAGTGGAATGACAATGTTTGGTCTCTTTTTCCATTGGCCAGAAATAATTTGATAATGCTTGGTGTGATATCGTCTCTATGGATGCCTGTCACGTGTTGTTAGGATGACCTTGGCAGTATGATCATAGAGTTATCCACGATGGGAGGAGAAATACTTACTTAGCATCAAGGGAAAGAAGAAAGTGCTGGCAACGAGGCGAGGAGGTCATCCCCCTAGGTATGTAAACAATAACACCAACCTACTTTCAATGTCTAGATTTTTGGTTGAAGTTGAACGTGAAGAAGTAGTTTTACACTGTTTCCTAGTGGGAATAATGTGGTTGATAAGGTTCCAGATTTACCAGTGGAAGTGCAGCAGTTAATCATGGAGTTTTCTGATCTGATGCCAGAAGATCTTCCCTCTGGGTTGCCACCTATGAGGGATTTTCAGCATTAGATAGACCTTGTCCCAGGGTCTAACTTACTTAATCGACCAGCTTACCGTCTTAGTCCTAAAAAAGCTAAGGAGTTACAACGTCAAGTATTGGAGTTGCTGGAAAGGGGCTGTATTCGTGAATGTATGAGCCCATGTGCATTTCTCGCCATACTAGTGCCGAAGAAGGATGGGTCTTGGCGTATATGTTTATAGGAGGGTGATCAACAAGATTACAGTGAATTATAGGTTCCCAATTCCCCGTCTAGATGATGTGTTGGATCAACTGTTGGGCTCTAAGGTTTTCTCAAAAATTGACCTTAAGAGTAGGTATCACTAGATCAAAGTAGAACCTGGAGATGAAAGGAAGACGACATTCAAGACACGTCAGGGGTTATATGAGTGGATGGTCATGCCATTTGGACTATCTAACACACCCAACACCTTTATGAGGTTTATGCATCAGATTTTATGGCCTTTCATGGGGAAGTTTGTGGTAGTTTGTTTCGACGACATTCTCGTCTATTGCCCGACTTGGGCGATACACTTTGATCACCTTAGTGTTGTCCTTAATATGTCAATCAGAAAAAAATGTTCCTTCTTTACTACTTCTATGACTTTTTTAGATTTTGTTGTGTCTATTGATGGTCTTCAAGTAGATCAGTCAAAAATTGATGCAATTTTGGGGTGGCCTCAACCAAAGTCATTACATGATGTTAGAAGTTTTCATTGATTGGCATCCTTCTACGGTCGATTCATTAGAAATTTTAGCACGTTGATTGCTCCTATAACAAAATGTATGAAGGGACGTGACTTTCAGTGGTCCGAAGAAGCAAAAATCAATTTTCAGTTGGTAAAATAGAAGATGATAGAGGCTCCAGTTTTAGCGCTTCTTGATTTTGAGAAGGTGTTTGAGGTGAATTGTGACGCATCTGGAGTTGACATTGGGGGTATTTGAGCCAAGGCAAACCTATAGCCTTTTTCAGTGAGAAGCTTTCTGGGTGGAAGAGGAATTATTCCACCTATGATCTGGAATTTTATGCTATTGTTCAGAAGCTAAAACATTGGCGTAATTACCTTGTGCAGAGAGGAGTTCATTCTTGTCACTGATCATTAGGCTTTGAAGTACATTAACGGCTAGCACAAGCTTAATAGGAGGCATGCCAAGTGAGTAGTGTACATGTAGGAGTTCACATTTAACATAAAGCACCAAGCTGGGAGTCTTAACCATGTAGCAAATGCATTGATTTGTCGCACCTTACTCCTCACTACCACGAGTTCTAGAGTTGCTGGATTTGAGGTATTCGCTGATATGTATGATGCAGATCCTTCATTCGGGAAAATAATTCAGGAGGTAACTGATAATAAATGACATGATTTTATTTTTCATAATGTTTATCTATTTCGTGGATTACAAATGTGCATTCCAGATTGTTTACTAAGGCAGCAGATTATTCGTGAACTCCATAATGAGGGGCATTACAGACGGAAAAGACGTTGTCATTGGTTTCTTCCACTTATTATTTTCCAAATTTGAGCAGTGACATAACTTATTATGTAGAGCGGTACTATGTATGCCAGCGATTGAAGGGAACTCTCACAAATGCAGGCTTGTACATACCTCTACATGTACCTGATGCCCCTTGGTTTGATGTAAGTATGGACTCTGTGTTGGGTCTACCCCACACCCAACTGGCCATGGACTCTATTTTTGTTTTGGTGTATAGGTTTCGAAGATGGCTCATTTTGTAGCATGTCGAAAAACCACGGATGCTACTCGGATCGCCTACCTCTACTTCAAGGAAATTATGAAGTTACGTGGCCTTCCCCACTCAATTAATTCTGATCGCGACACCAAGTTCACGAGTCACTTCTAGAAGAGTTTATGGGAAAATCTGGGAACCCAATTGAACTTTAGTAGTGCCTACCATCCCCAAATAGATGGTCAAACAGAAGTGCTGAATCGGAGCTTGGGAAACCTTTTAAGGAGTCTCGCAGGGACTAAGCCAAAGCAATGGGATTTGGGTATTACCTAAGGCCGAGTTTGCCTTCAACAGGTCGAAAAATAGGAGCATGGGAATTAGTCCATTTTAAATTGTGTATGGATGGAATCCCTCGGGCATCCTTGACTTAGTTCCTATTCCACATGTAGGTCGTGTGAATCCAAAGTCGGATGAGATGGCAGGACATCTACGAGGTATCCATGAGTAAGTAAAGTTAGCCATCCAAGAAAGTAATGTTAAGTATAAGGTCAGGTCGATAGCCATCGATGTCAGGTACTTTTTGATGTTGGTGATTCCATGTGACGTCCTCCAAAAGATCAGTGATAATACCTATAGAATGCATGTCCCCAATCATTTGAAGACTTCTAATGTCTTCAATGTGAAACACTTGAGTCCTTGTTTTGAGGGGTAGGATGAAGCTCATGTGAACTCGAGGACGAGTTCTTTCCAACCCGGGGCGACTGATGCAGGAGGATCCGAACCAGATGATGCTAAGTTGTCAGATAACACATTGATGACATTGAGATACCATGAGTTGGAAAATCAGCGCAAGTATGGCAAGTGATGATAGTATCTTCCTAATTGGGGTAGTAATTGTACATGTCTCAGTATTTTGGCCATAACTTTGGCTACAATTATCAGAATTACGTCCATGACCCCATTTCAGAAAGCTTATTTCGGCCCGCGTGTCATGGTCACCCAGCTTCGCTTAGTGCAAGTCGATTTCATCCTCAAAAAAGGCTGTTATCCAACTCAATTTGTCACTTTTCGTTATTTCTTTCTATTTTAGCAAGATTTAGTTTATTATGGTATTGTTCACTATTCTTGGATAATAATTACGTTTTGTAAAGGACATTTAGTTTGACTTGATGACTATTTTTCATTCATTCAGACTTTCGATAATTTTATTCATAGTAGAGAATCCTCTCTACCTTTCTCAACGGTATTTCTTGTGTTTTTTCTTTGAATCATCTGTAACCCTAGCCAAACAGAATAATCTCTATTCTATTCGGCATCACTAAATTATGGGGAAAATGAGAGAGAAGGTCTATGGTAGTATTGATCTGTCTTATTTTTGGCCCTATGTAAATTAGGGTGTGGATATTCTTATAAGTAGGAGTTCTCAGAATATAATCTATTATGCTATCTTAAATTTGTATATTTTTTCATAAGTTTTCCTATATATTTTAGGGATTCTGACGTAAAACCTACGTGTTCTTTATTTTTTGTTGTTGTTCTTGCATTTATATCATAAAAAATTGATATCAGAGTGTGGTTGAGTTTGATTACTGTAATGGAAACAATGAAATACATTATTCTATTGTTGGATCGCAACACTACTAGATTGTCAAGATGTTGGCAGTGCTTGCACAGATGTATTTCAATGATAACTTTTAGGGTTTAATAAGACGCCATCAACTTGGACAACATAAAAAAAAAACGTAAGGATCGAAATGTCTTATCTTAGATTCATCTTCATCTTTAAAACCAAATTCTACAGGACATTTTGAAGAGTATGTTGAGGCAGCGTTATGGTTAAAGTTGGAGCAATTGTGCATTACGAAACGTCTAATCAGTAAGATAAAAACTTAGAATTTTGTTCTAATGAGTTTTGATTTATGTAAGTCGGAAGGAATATTGAGGCACTTGACAGTTCGTAATACTCTACAGGAAAATGATATGCCAATGAATAAGACTTTGATAGAGAAAGTACGTTTTATGCTTTCTAATGCTGATTTCCTTGAGTCCTTTTGGGCTGAAATTGTCTCCACAACTTGTTTTCTTGCTAATCGATCACCATCAAATGCTATTGATAAAAAGAGTCTAGAAGAGGTATGGTCTAATATTCTTGCTAGTTATTCTGATTTACCAACAAATGTGTTTACAAGTTAGCATTTTTTTTTTTTTTTTTTTTTTTTTTTTTTTTACTTCGCGTCTATTTTGTTTTCAAAATACAATTCTAATCATGTAAAGAAACTTCGATAATTTTGATAGAATCTAGAGGGAACAAAATTATGGGCTCAATTTCATTATTTCGTTTTTAATTATTAATTGTATCATCATTGATGTTAAGGCAATTCATGTTTTGCTTAGACTACATTTTGTAGTTTAACATTTTTTATACTACCAAAGACTTCTCTTGATAATGTGATGTAGTATGTTTGATTCGAAGAGCTAGGGTTTTATGTGTTTAGGAATTAATTTCTTGACACGAGTAAACACTAAAGTGGATATTTCTTTTTTCAATTCTATTGAGGTTTTCTTTCGTTGTTTTATTTTTTGACACGAGTAAACACTAAAGTGGATATTTCTTTTTTTTCGATTCTATTGATGTTTTCTTTCGTTGTTTTATCTTCTTATGCTTACTAAAGTGGAAATTCCTTTTTCCTATTCTATTGAGGTTTTCTTTCATTGTTTTATTTTCTTATGCTTTTGTGATTAGGTTTATAAAATTGATTGGATAGAAGTTTGGGAAGAAGCTAAGAAATAATATTGCAAAGTTCGTGAACATGACTGTTTACAACTGCGAACAAATTGAACTAGAATATAAATACACGGTTTTGAGTAGATGAGAAAAAAACATTTGAAATAAAAACAATGGTAAAATATGGAATCAATTGACATCCATATAAGAAAACTACTGAAATCCATATTTTTTAGGATACCTAAATCTTATGAAATCAATTGACATCCATATTGAGGACCTTGAATTTTGATGAATTCTGTAAAATTCTAAATTGATGATATGTGGAATGTTATGAAATTTTAAAATCCTTCAAGCCTCATGTAGGGGACACCCCTCTTAATTCTGTGAGTTCTTCATGATTCTCACAAGGATTCACATCATGAAAATTGGAGAATTATTTCTTTGTATTGCTATTCGTGTTAAAGTGTAGATTGTTAGAGAATGATGACTTGAATTCCGTCAGCACAACTCAAAAAGTTTGCGGTGTGACTTTTGTTATGAAACTAATTTATGGGGAAAATGGGATTTTGTACAGTCATATTTTCATGTAGTGAATTATTTCTCCTCTACTCGTGAATTTTTCTCCCTATTCTGGGATTTCCCACGTAAAATCTATGTTTTCTTTATTTTTCAGTGATATTTTTGCTTTTATATCATAACAAATATAAAGTCTAATTTTGTTAGCCAGATAATGGTCGTGCCACTATTTAGACACTGTCAGTCTCAAGTACGACTTGGTCTATAATCAAGGAATTTAATGAACAAGCTTTATAATATGCTTCCTCCGTCCCACAAAGATAAACCAAATTTTTGACACAGATTAAGAAACTTCATTTAATGTAATTGGAAATATAAATTTCTCATACCCCACTTATTCTACAATGAATAAATTGGATTGCTAATCTATACTATTTTTTTTAGGAAATATCCCAACTTGAAAATTCAAGCCTATGATATATTTTATTAATAACAAAACAAATCAATGATTACATCAAAGGAGAGGGACTAATATGCCTTACCTCCTAGTACTACATATATAATTCTAAGCTATACTACTTTTAAAAGTCCATTAAATGGAGAAAGTTTTTGGAGTATTTTACCCTCGCATCTTTTTAATAATTTCATATTCACCCTCAATTTTAATTAATATACATTTTTTAATATTTTACCCTTGCATTTTTTTAATAATTTCATAATCACCTTTAGTTTTAAATAATGTACATTTTTTAATATTTTATTTCTTTTTAGTTTCGTATTGTCAATAAAAATATGTTTCATATATTTACAATCTAAACTCTTCACCCTCACTAAAATCTTTTAAATAAATCAATAACTCAATATACAAAAAAAATATAGAAAATAATTTTCACCCTCTACATTAAACATTTTATTCTCTATTGATAGTCATATTCCAATTTTAAGTTTTTTGTCAAATATTAATTTGACGTTGATTATAATCTCACCACTCATAAAAATAGAATGCTGTGAAAATTCACTTCTTTATTCAAAAGGTCAATTATTGAAGTATGATTAGTTATATGAAAAATTAATTAAGTTTTGTTTTCCAATCAATTTAAATTCTTATTGTATTAGATTTTTACATTGAAATTCCGAAGTGCGAATTTCTTTAGAAGATCATTTATTTATGTTTTAAGTTGATTTATATATTTTTATCTTGTATTCGAATTTTAAGGTGAAGTTTTAGTTTTTACAGTTTATAAAAATGTCATGAGGTAGCGCAATCATAAGTTAATATTCTGTTGTAAATATGTATTGTATTTTGTTCACCTCGACTCCTCTTACTATATTTCTGAACTCATTTTATTGTCATATTTTTACTATGTCAAATAATGAAAAGAAATCACAAGTGCATGTTGGGATTCACAGTACTATGAATCAATTTGTTGAGTCAGAAATTTGAAGGTACCGATTTCAGAAAAAAAATTCTGATCAAGCATTACTCTAATTAAATATGATATCTTCCGTGTCTCGAATAATTATACCTTAGTAGGAGACCTAGATTAGATATATCTAAGTTTTTCTTAGACATTTATGATCAAATGTTGTTCGGAGTTCTAACTTCACATGCATGGTAAGTATTTTTTTACTCTAATATACAATTGATTTTTTTCATCTTGATTCTAAACTTCGAATAAATTGTCAAATGATGTTTCTCATTCTATTTTCACTACAACAATGGATTGAGTATGAACTATACACACATGGAAGAAGAAATCCTATCAACTCCAGTTTCTTCGAATTAGGTAGCTTAAGAATACATTTCTGGATATATAAAATTTAAAGAAGTCAGCAATCAGTAATTAGAAGAAAGATAATAGTATTGATAAGGGTATTGTGTACTTAGAAACTTGAATAATGTTTATGGTAAATTGAATTTGATATTGAAATTGTTTAAATTAACACTTTGAATTCCTTTTTAGGTAAACATGTAGGGAAATTTAGACAATTTTTATTCAATTTCAAAAAATATATATACTTGAATAAAAATATCATAATATCGTTAAAATATCACGTGCATCGCATGCATTATATGCTAGTTAAATTAAATTCCAGAATTATTTATTAGAACTATAATCCTTGCATTGATTGAACCGAATAGGCAAAAGCTTGATTACATGCTATTTGAATTGAATGGATGGACCAAAATAATGAAAATTATTCAAATGAATTGACAAGCTTATGTTGTTCTTTCAATTTCTGAATCATGCTTTAGAATTATTTTGTAGATGTATGAAAATAAAATAGAGATTAGGCAACAAATCAGACTGACGGAAAGGAAAGGAAAGGATAGGAAAGACAAGAACTAAAATGTCGAATGATTGGTTGTTGTCGATAGTTCTCCAACCACGAAGGAAAATGGGATGGACGATGGACCATCATTTTTTTTTATCTTTCCAATGGAGTATTTACTATATTTACTAGGAAAAAGTTAAATTTTTTTGGGGTTGATAACAATGTAGTAAAGTAAGGGTATATTTGGAAAAAGGAAACCTTAATGCATACATTCTCTAAAAAGCAGTGTTCTAAATTGCGTAATGCGTTGCGATGTGTCAAGGTCGAGAATCAAGAATCAGAAGTTTAGGCGTGTCAATGCGAATGAATAAGCGTCATAATGCGTTTCGTATTTTTAATATTATTTTAATTATTTTAAGACATTAAATATATTTTTATATAAAAAAAATAGATTTTTTACCCTTAAAAAACAAAACAAAAAACGCCAATTAGGCACGCGCCTAGGCAGTCAAAAAAAATCGTTGACCGCATTTTTACGCGCATACCACTTATTCGACACGTTTTGGTCATGCATCGCGACTAGGCGCGCCTAGACGGCGCATTTTCGCACATTTTAGAACACTACTAAAAAGTAAGCGGCTATAATTTAGGATTAAAAATAAAAATATAAAAAAGGAAAATGAGTATCTTTGAGAAAGAGTGAGAGTATTACGATATAACTTTTGGACTTTCACTTTCAACTTGCATTGAATATTTCCTTCCAAACATCCACAAGTGGACATTCGCTAGCTCATGCTACACAAGGTCACATGTGTGTAGAGAAAGAGAAAGAGAGACGGAGTGTATTCTTTAACGCTCTCTGCTTCCACCTTGAAAATTTGAGTTCCAGACATCATGTTTTTGAATATTTTGCTAAAGTTTTGATATAGTATTTATAACTACTTATGTTTTAGGTGGACAACCAGGCAAATAGATATCCACAGAATTTAGCTTATCGAATCCCCTAATAGTACTATAAGAATCGGTACTGAACATCCCTCCTGTAACTATACAAGCTACCAACCATGCAACATATTTTCGTTTTCCTACAACCAATGAAAGAACTAGACATTTTCATTATGAGATCAAAAATCAAAGAAAAATGGATAGATCCAATAACAATAAGCCCCTATGTGGCTCCCATTTTTCTAAAATCAACTTTTTAAAACGCTCAAATTCAATCATTAATTTTAGTCAAATCCACAATATTTAACTTTATAAATATTTTTTAGCAATTCATTCTTCCAAAATTACTATTCAAAATCACATTATTTTCCAATTAATGGGGGCCAAACTGGGACTAAAACTTAATAGATAGTACCTCATTGCAAAAAATGATGCACCAAAACTTAGGGATTATTTTTACCTAAAAAATCAAAATTCTTGAATTTATTACTTGTTAATTCCACTAACTCTATTGTTTATAATCAAAAGCTATTAGTTGAGATGAAAATGCCAATCTTCCATCATTCTTTCGAAATTGTTAAAGATTTATTCTTTATGCACTTATGAAAGTTATTACGCATCCACGAATGTGGAGCACAAAATTCATTCGCACTGATCACATTCACAATTTCTCTCAGTATCATTCAAACTTGCCCAATCCAGAATATTTGTATTACTAAATAAGTACAATTTAAGGGCTTTTAACAGTGCTAGCAATTGGGGGAAGAAGACATTCAAATGTTTTAAATGACCAAAATAAAGCAAGACACCCACGTTTCCATTTTATGATAAAAATTACACACTTAACAACGGTACAAACGTTAAACAAACAAGACAAATGAAAACTCTAAGAATCAAGAACCCATATAATACTTTTTATTTTTTTATGAAAAATGTAAAATTGGAGAAATGGTGAACAAAAATCCTATAAGCAAAATCTTAAACTACCCAAAAGCAACAATACAAACATACCTAGTAGCTCAAAAGTCAAAATTGAAGAGGACAAAAAAAATGATCATATCATTTATTAAGAATTTGCTAAAAATTGCGGTGGCAAAGTCATTGTGGGATCAAAAATTAGGATGCAAAATTTATTGAAAACAACATAACATTATTAAAAATAAGTCAATATATTACTACATTTATAGCTTACGCATTTTTATGCTTTGAAGACGTCGTATAATTTCATTGTCATCAATATTGTCAAATACATTGTTTTCATTATATGCTCACCAAACTATATGTCAAGGAAAAAAGAAAACGTCAAATAATATTAAAACTAAATTGACTATAGTATCTCAATGCATAAAATGATGCACCAAAATCTAGGGATTTCTTTACCTAAAGCAAAATCACAATTCTTGAAATCTGTTATTATTTCTTAATCCCACTAACTCTAACTTTACATTCAAAAACTATTAGTTAAGAAGAGAATACCAATCTTCCATCATTTTTTCAAAATTGTTAAAGATTTATTCTTTATGCACTTGATGAAAATTATTACGCATGAACAAATATGGAACCCAAAAATCATCAATACACTGACAAATTCTCCCAGTATCATTCAAACATATCGCATCAAGAATATTTCTATTACTAAATAACAATTTAATGGCACATTCAATACAGTAAATGCTGGAAAATACGGGTCATGTGTCGTTCATGTTGGATGACCCGTCCCACAGTACATCAAAATGATTGGAGGGAGTGGCTTGAATTTGGAACTCAAATCTACAAGTTCCCATAACCACCGTAACTCCCATATAACCTCAAATTATTGTTTTTTGGACAAAAAGTATGAAAAAGAGAGCATCAATATGTGAAAAAAGTCGTATGTGAAAAACGAAATAAATTGGAAAGACTCTTAAAAAAACATTTTTTGCATGAAAACTCACAAATTTAGGCACTTAGGTTGTGACAAATAATTTCCTTCCATTGTATTCGGGACTGAGACCATTGGAATGCAAGAATATGCATATTTTGGAGTTTGAAAAGTAATTAAAGTGATTCAACCACACACAAAAAGTCTTGGAATTCATCTTTTCAAGTAAGAATTCTTAAACCCAATTTATGTTCAAACATGCTTCGGAATATTTCATTGGTATCTGAGCTTTTGAGGTTGAATTCCTTGCACTATTTCATGCTTAATTATGTCATTACATTTCCATTGAATTATGGATCTTGTATGTAAACTTTTGAAACCTTAAGTGGTATTTAATGGAATCTTTTGATATACAAGTTTAAATTTAACGAAGTTTTGGAATTATATATATAATATGATGTAGAGTTTACTGCATTTTATTTGTTGATATTTGTGCAGTAATATTGGCATGGTTATAAAGGTATTTTAATGAGTTTTCCAACTCACATAAAGAACTCTAAATTTGGAGTTAAAACGAAGAAGTTATGGCAATTCAAAGTTTATGTGACTTTGATAAAAATTTGAAAAAAGATGATGAAAATTGATGTTTAATCACTGATTCCAAAATTGCAGAGCATTCCCTTAGATTATGAGAGTTTCCGTCTGAACCCAGTGATTTTGAGAATTTCAAATTTGTAATGCCCCGAATTTTTCGTATATAAACTCGGATTGTTACTAAAAAATAATTAGATTTTTTTTTTCATAATTGCGGAAACATAAAAATAAATAATTCTTTACTATTAAAAAATAAATAGTATTCATAAGTTTATCAAACATGAAATCGAAAGACATTTCAAAGAAATCTTAATAGTCTAACTTAACAAAATAAACATTTCTTTATTAATAAATAAAAATTTAATACTTCTCAAATCCCCTTGACAGTTCGTATCACCATTCCGTCACAGATCCAAACGATCCGAACTAACCTATAAAATTTTATAGTAAGAGCAAGTATTTAAAATACCAAGTAACATATGTGCCATTTCCATACACAGTTACATATAACAATAAAGTAAGAAAACATTTCCCTTCAAAAGCACGAAAATAACATCACGTGAGCTAAAAGTTGGAAAATATTTGGATGGTAAGATTTTGCCTATCAAACAAGGGAAAAATGGTTGAATTTTCCTTTTCCATGGAAAATAAATGGCTATCAAATATAGCTTAATATTATGACCGAACAACTTTATGTTTAAAAAAAAAAAAAAAAAATCTATAAATTTGTTTTCTGAAATTTGATGGGGGCAGAATCATACTTTTGGAGGGTGGGTATAAATAGTATAATTTCACTTGAAGTTCTAATTCAATTGAAAGTAGTATTTTATTCTCTCAAATCTGTGCAATATTCAAGTATCACACGGCAGATCAAAGTATAAGCCTCTGTTTGATAGGCTTTATATGGATGGTAAACATTGTGTTCTAGACATTAGAAGAATGGGAATTTAAGATTAGAAGTGTGTCTTCCTCGCGAGCAACCATGCTAAAAGTATTTAAAAGTAAATTGGTAACTTTTTAATTCAAAGTCAATTATAATATTCAATACTTGGAAATGCATGTGATTTATGCAAGTTTCCATAAGCACGTTCTATATTTCTAAAGAACACGAAAGTGTAGCCATAAAAAAGCAAAGAAAAGTGAGGCAAGGAAAATTACTGAAAAGTGTATTTTATACACTTATTTTTATGTATAAATTAGAATATATTGTTGTCATTTTGGAATATTTACTATTTAATTTGTCTCTATTTGTTTATTTTTCAAAAAATATCCCAAAAAATGAAGAATGAAACAATTGATGAGAAAAATGCACAATTTGATGCTAATTGTAGCTTAATTGAGCAATTAAGGAGTTTATGACAACAATCGAGAATTATCCATGGTGCGAAAGTGAATAAATTAGAAATTGAAGGACTGAAGAGTAAATTAAACATGAACGACCAATTTGCAAATATCCAGTGATTGATTTGGATCACAAGAAAATATTTTGATGATTTTTAGGAGTCAATTGGATGCAAGTAGAAGTCAAAAAGGAATGGAATATAATAGGAATATTACCATAAAATTGATTTCAATCGCACAAGATTCTTGACAGATTTATAGTTGGACTTTTAGACCAAATTTTAGGATAGTAAACATTCGAATTGGGAAAATCCTATTTCACAAAGAATTGTAGCCCTTTATGTTATCTTTCTAACTAACTTTGAATCACCTAAATCAAATAAGGAAATAGAAATATATGGTTGAAATACTGAACGCTATGCAGATACAAGAAAAGACTCGCTCGTGGGTTTGATGAATTTCTTTCCTTCTTCAACTAGGTATCTTTACCAACTATAAATACAACCTCTTGACATGAAAATCAGAACCTTTGTCTCTCCAAAGAATGAGCCACAATTAAGAATTCAATATCAAATTCTTGGGGAATCAAGCATCGCAAAGTGGCGTGAATTGAAGATAATTGAAGAATCAAAACTTGGTGCAAGCGTTTCTTACTTTATATTATTTTCAATGAACGTTTATTATTGTTTTTTTTTTTTTTTTGTTCTTTAATAATGATATGTACCTAAACTACATGTTGGGATGAACGATGTAGCCTAGTCATATTATTTTAATTCCAAATTTCGTTGTTTTAACTATTTCGTTGCATGTATTGATTTATTATTGTTCTTAATGCTTGAATTGCATGATCATCAATTCATGATATATTGATTTATTTCCATAATTCGAGAGGTGAGTTAATAACTTAGAACGTGGTAATAAATTCGGTAATTGAACAAGAGATAGAGATATACTTTTGTTATTGTTGCGGTCGTGTGTGAATTCTTGTGTTTACTGCATCTAGATAAGGAATATTCAGACTCATTGTAGAGATAGATTGTTTACTTATTTAGGTAGAATTGATTTAAACTCGAGAGAAGAATCTCAATATACATTAGTAAATTCGACCGAATGCATATTTAGGAAATAAAACTGGAATTGGAATTGATTTAATTGGTTAGGTGAAATCGTGAATCCCAACTGCTTTACAGTCTTCTTCAGAAACAAAAGCAAGCTCGCAATTTTATTTCTTTAATTCAATTCTTTAGTTAGTTTTAAAAATCACAATTCTTTCATTCGTTCAAATAGGGTTAAGAGGTAACATTTTTCGATACTTAATAGCAGTCATCATGGGAATGATAATCCGGACTAGTTTGTCCACTTTATTAATTTTCATGATCCATACACTTGTGGGTATATTTTGCATCGAGAAATATAAGTGAACAAGTTTTTGCGCCGTTGTCGGGAACTTTTTTTATATTAATATCGATACCAATTAGTTCTTACTTTACTTTGAACCTTTACTTGCTTTATTTTTATAATTATTTTATTTTTATTTGTTAGTTTATAAGAATATATTTAGAAGCTATGAATTGTTTCCTCTTCAGAGATTACACGAATTTTCAAATAGCTGGAGGTAACACAGCAAGATAGCAGCAAACAGTTATCAATGGCACTCTGATCGAACAGCAGTTCAGATGTGTCTGATGTTTGATTTCTTTTGGGGAAATCATGTTGTATTTGATTACCCTATTGCACTAAAAGATGCTATATGGAAGGCTGATTGTTCTGAGAATTATTATATGGTAGAGTAGTGGTGTCCATCAGTACATTCAGGTCAAGCTGAAACTAAAGATTTTTACAATCAAGATTTGATAAATTAGGAATGAAAAATCAACAAGCTGAAATTAAGAAGTTGATGGAGCAGATGACAGTATGCAAGTCAGAGAGTCCACCATTGTAATTACCAGAAATTCAGGTGCAAAGATCAGAGGAGTCAGACAAATTGGTTGAAACAATTGAAGAAAAAGAAGAACTTAAAAAAGTGGATCAACCAAAAGAAAGTAGCTGCCAAAAAGAGGCAAAAAAGTGGATCCCATTGTCGATTGTCCAAAATCTGGATATCGAGCTCAAGGAGATTTCAATTGAAGAGGAAAATCAATTTGAGAAAGAGGAGTTAAGCACAGAAAAGCAGACACTTAAGGGTGCCAACTCCACATTGCAACCCTTTAACCTCAATACTTGGGGAACAATTGATTTTATCATTGGTAATGAGACCTTGATTGAAAAATCTACATATTGAAGTTTGAATCGAGTGCAGAAGTCCACATATATGACGTAGGCAAGGTACAATTTTGGTACATAAATGCACTTTGGAACAAATTTGACCTTCTTAAACAAAGAAGGTCAACAAAAGCTCTATTTAAAGTTCCTTGAACAGTCAGGTAAAAAGTCGGGCTTTAAACAATAAACGGAGCGCTCATTGGGAGGCAACCATATTTCTTCCCTTTTATTTACTATTCTTTAAGAATTTATTTTATTACTTGCTTTGAGATATTTGTATGATAGGTAACATTTTTAAGTGCTTTGCATGTTTGCATGTCAAAATATTTAGGCTTGTTGCACTAAATTTGCGTTCTTATGTTTATTTTATTTTTGCATGTTTTGTTTAGGCTAGGTTTTTAGTTGTTACCCCAAATCACACACACACATTAGTTTTGATCATGAAGAATATGTTTAGGAAAATTTGTCATAAATTATGAAATGATTAAGGGGTTAAAAACGAGGATGAAACTCAAAAGAGTGAAATTTTTCAGTCTGCCAGAACTACTGCGCGATCACGTAAGTGAATTTAAAATAACTTTTTGTTATAGAAATTAACTGCGCGATCGGTGGTGTTAAAACCACGTGATTGCGTGGTCAATCTTGGAGCAGTCTCGGAAGTTTAAGTGCTTTTCCTCATTCTTTCAATTTCAAACATTACAAACTTGTTTTCTCTCCCTCAAATCACCCCAAACACGATCTTCCATCAATTGTGCATGCCATCAACACTTTGTTACATCGATATCATTGCTTAGATCACTTCAAAATCCAACAAAAGGTATGATCTCTTCACTTAAATCAATGTTTAGTCAAAATTGTGAAATTATCTCTAATTTCTTGGACTTTGAAATTGTGAATTGTGAAGAATGAGCTTAGGTTAGTTATTGGAGATTGTGATATGTGCGGTAATTGATTAAAATTTTGGATTCTTCCAAGTTTCCAAATTGATTAACATTCTTTGATTTTTGCAATGCATACCAAGTGTTTGATGATATGCCACAAAGACATTTTAGTTCAGATTTGACAAAATCTTCAAAGCATTTATCCTCATGACATGATTATCATTGATTGTGTGTGATTAGTTCATGAGTTAGTTCACTACATCGCATGAAAATCATGAAAACCATCATTGCACTATAGCAGCCTCATTGCAAGGCCACTGCACACCATCACCATTGCACCTGAAAACTGCTTCACGTCATCTACTTTTCCAAAGTGTTTCATGACCCTATTGAACTCCAAATGAATTGAATTTTTAATATGTTGTAGACCATACTGTGAACTTTAATATATCAAAAGATGGCTTGAGAAAATTTGTGTTTTTCTAGGCAATGTCAGGGCTTGAATATGTGTGGTCAAACATTTTTAAAAATTCATGAAATTGCTCTAACTTTAGTTTGCGGGTGTGGTATGTAGATTACTTAGTTTCTTATTGGTGTTTTTGATATCTAATGTCACTTATCGTTTGTATGCAAGGTAAACACCAATCAAAACACTCCCAACTAAGTTTGGCAAAGCAAGAATATGGTCAAATTCATCCAAATGCATTGTGAATCGAAGCTTGAAAGCTACAAAGCATCTCCATTGCACTTAGGAAGTTCTCATTCTCTCTCCTTGTCTTGTTTTACATTGTTGAATCTTTTTGACAAACATTGAGGGCAATGTTTCTTTCTAGTTTGGGGGTGGAAAATCTCATTACTTCCATGTTCATGTCATTCATGCTATCCATTTTATGTTTTCATTCAATTTCTATTGGAATTAAAACAAAAAAAACAAAAAAACAAAAACAAAAACAAAAAACAAATTTGAAAACTTTGTTGACATGTTTATTGCCGGATGTAGTATGAATCAAATCTTGCTTTAACTTGATTTTTGGACAACATGAAAACATGAATTTTATGAACTAGTTATCACTTGCTAGGTTTCATCTACATCGCACACATAGCCATTATTGGATAAATACTTGTGTATGGATTTATTTAACACATGTGGGGCAAGTTTTATGCACCCTGAACTTAAGAATGATTGGATAATCCCTAAACTTAGATTATTAGACATCCTTTCCCTAAACTTAGAAAATAAACTTGCTCAAGAGCAGTTTGGGGGTGGAAAGAAGTGGTGAAGGTAGGCTTGAACTTGTAAGAGGCTGTAGTTCCTGAAATGTGCCATTAGTTGAAGAGGTCTTGGTCAATGGGTATAAATCATTGCCAGCATAAAAACAGAAAAATGTTGAAGATCTTATTCTACTCTTCAAATGTCTTTTTGACTCGACTAATTAAGTCTGAGGGGTCTTTCAATCCGGGTGCCCTAAACTCGTTTGGCTTGGGATTCATCGACCTAAAGCTCGCTATATGGGTCAATTAGAAAGCAAGTACGGAGAGTAGACTTACACATAAGACAATAAAACGTCTTTAACTTTTTTGTTTAAGCTTTTATGACTCGATTAATTAAGTCTGAGGGGTCTCTCAAACCTTGTGCCCTAAAGTCGTTTGATTTGGGAGTCACCGGCCTAAAGCTCGCTATAGAGGTCATATAGAAAGCAAGTATGAAAAACTCTGCACAAAGAATGTAAAAGACATGGATATAAAAAGAAAATGTCGTCCATAAAATAAAATAATTAAAAAAAATGGGAATAAGCTTGTTGATTGAGACTTTGAATACTAAAGGCATGGATTAGGGAACCGCTTACCATTGGTTGTTTGGGAAGATTTAGATAATTCTAACCACTTGGTGTGCAAAAATGCCCATTTTTATGTTTAGAAACCACATGAATAGAAGGAACCTTGGGATTGGAGAGAAAAGCAATAAGTTGTGATCATCCATGAGCGATGCAAGGAAAATCATTATATTCATTAGGGTGACCACATGAAATTCGGGCTTGATTGTGCATAACAAGCTACATAGTGTTAAGTATATCCTTTGCATGAGTAGGAATTTAATTTTGATTACCCACACACACACTTGAAAATCTGGCATGAGATAACTAGAATTATTTTACTTTGTTGTTCAAAACCCTATGCTATAGTATGAATAGATTTGGATTATTAAGGCGTATAGTAAACATGTTGACATGACAAAAAGATTTGTTACTTTGCTATTTTGATTCATTAGTTTTATTTTACATTGTTCGAAGACGAACAATAATTCTAGTTTGGGGATATTTGATAAGTGTATTTTATACACTTATTTATATATCTAAATTAGAATACATTATTGTCGTTTTAGAATATTTACTATTTAATTTGTGTCTACTTATTTACTTTTCAAAAAATATCTCAAAAGATGAAATAATTGATTAGAAAAATACACAATTGGATGCTAATTGGAGCTTAATTGAGCAATTGAGGAGTTTATGACAACAATCGAGAATCATCCATGGTATGAAAGTGAATAAATTAGAAGTTGAAGGATTGAAGAACAAATTAAACACGAAGAACCAATTTGCAAATATCCATTGATTGATTTAGATCACAAGAAGATACTTTGAGAATTTTTAGGAGTCAATTGGATGCAATTACAATTCAAAAATGAATGGAATATGATAACAATATTACAATAAAATTGATTTCAATCGCTCAAGATTCTTAACAGATTTCTAGTCTAACGTTGAAACCTAATTTTAGGATAGTAAACGTTCGAATTGGGAAAATCCTATTTTAGTAAGAATTGTATCCTTTTATGTTATATTTCTAAACCACTTTGAATCAACTCAATAGGATAAGGGGAAAAAAAAAAGATATGGTGGAAATACTGAATACTATCCAGATACAAGAAAAGACTCGTGCGCGGGTTTGACGAATTTATTTCCTTCTTCAACTAGGTCTCTTCACCAACTATGAATATGCAAGCGTTTCTTACTTTATATTATTTTCAATGAACGTTTATTATTGTTATTTTTTTTCTTTAGTTATGATGTGTAACTAAAATCCATGTTGGGATGAACGATGTAGCCTAGTCATATTATTTTAATTCCAATTCTGTTGTTTAAACGATTTCGTTGCATGTAATGATTTATTATTGTTCTTAATGCTTGAATTGCTTGATCACCAATTCATGAATATTGAGTTATTTTCGTAATTCGAGAGGTAAGTTAATAACTTAGAACGTGGTAATAAATCCGGTAATTGAACAAGAGATAGAGATATACTTTTGTTATTATTGCGGTCGTGTGTGAATTCTTATATTTATTGCATCTAGATAAGGAATATTCGGACCCTCTGTAGAGATACATGGTTGACTTATTTAGGTAGATTTGATTTAAACTCAAGAGAGGAATCTCAATATACATTAGTGAATTCGACCGAATGCATATTTAGGAAATAAAACTGGAATTGCAATTGATTTAATTGACTAAGTGAAATCATGATACCTAACTATTTTACAATCACCTTTAAAAAGAAAAGCAAGCTCACAATTTTATTTCATTAATTCAATTCTTTAGTTAGTTTTAAAAATCACAATTCTTTCATTCGTTCAAATAGGGTTAAGAACTAACATATTTCGATACTTAATAGCAATCATCGTTAGAACGGTAATCCGGACTAGTTTGTCCACTTTATTACTTTTCACGATCCGTACACTTGCGGGTATATTTTGCATCACGAAATATTACTGAACAATTACCATACAACTCTAGATACAGAAAATACGTTGAAGTAAGAAAATGAGACAGACAAGGACTTTCAAAGTTTGGAGGATGCTCTATCTCTCTCTTCCGCCCCCCCCCCCCCCCCCCTCCCCCCGAAAACTTGAACGTTCCCAAAAGATAATGAACTTCCCAATTCCCATTCAGCGAAAATTTGACAAAACTAACCAAAGGATGTATTCATTGATCAAAGTCTTCTTAAAATGCGCAATAGTAGAAGCATCTCAAATCTTGTATAATATATCATAGCCACTAGAAACAATCATTGTCCCATTGTGATTAAAAATAACCGAGATCGAATGGTTCGAGTGTGTGGGGATGACCTTAAGGCACTTGGTGCGTGTCGCTATGCACAAAAAATTAATTAAATTCCTTACTTGCCAATTATTAATTTAAAATGTAATAGCGGAAGTAAGAGTCGATCCCACAAGGAATGAGAACTAAAATAGTGTCGTATCAATTAGAATTAATGGGGGTTTTGAGTTTAAATATGGTAAATGACTGGAACAATAAAATAAGCACGTAAAATGGCTGGAATATAAATCAATTACTAATGAATCCTATTTCTCAGGTTCGGTTGTATTCTATCACAATGTTATCACTTTCCAAGTAACGCGAATTCAATTTATTCTTTGATTTATCACCCGTAAATAGTTAATAAGCTATAACTATTCCTATTCTCCCTTAATTGCATTTAATTAGAATAAACTCTATAATCAAGCATTAGCCATTGAATAACCTAAAACAAGCTCTTTAGATTTAAGACAACAACTATATAAATTCGAGAAGAAATAGGGCGAATTAGATTATCAATCACACAAGCTCGTGACAATTAACTTAAGTTGGATTTTTCTATGGAAATACTAGATTCCCACTTGCTACTATGATTTGAACAAAAAGATAATTACGGACCCAATCATTCAAAATAGCAAATCTAAATACAACAAATTAAATGATAAGGCCTTACTCAAATAAAGTATTGCATCGATTGAATTAAAAATGCATAAAAATCCAACAATCAAAGTAAAGAATTTAGAACTACATTACTAGTTTGGAAAAGTGATGAATAAAGTAATTAAAATACAACGTCCCCTTTTGAACTAGGTGGAGAAGTCTAGCCAAGCATAACCATGAAGAAAATCCAGAATTCTTGCATCTTGTTCACCTTCTTCTCCAATATTTTCCTCTTCCAAGCTCCAAGAATTAACCCCTCTCAATAGTGATTTTCCAATACTTATTATGTTGTGATTTTTTCTTTTTATAGCCACGAAAACGTACCCTAGGGTTGGGCTCAATACATACCAAATATAGTGGAAGGAAAGAAATCGGCATAGAAGTTAAAGCCGTAAATTTGATGGTTACGACCGTAAGTAAATTACTGGAATTTTTCTGTGTTTTGAAATTACGGTCGTAAATTTCATGGTTACGGCCGTAAGTGCTTTACTGATAATTTCTCACTTACGCCTTATAGTGACTTACGGTCGTGACTAGTTTTGATACAGCCGTAGTTAATTTGCCCTCTTGGTCCCTGAACTTCATCTTTGAGTACTTTTTGGTCCTCTTTTCCCATTTTCTCTTCCTTTGCGATCCTATACAATCATAAAACATAAAATGCATTGACAATGCTTAAATAGGATCAAATCAATACTAAATTAGGGCCATAAGCGAACCAAATAAGTGTTAATAAAGCACTTATCAAATCCCCCCACACTTGAACCATTGTTCGTCCTCGAACAATGATGGAAAAAGAATAAAATAGGACTCAAACAACAGATAGATCTATAATCTAGAGATTCAAGGTTACAGCCCACTTTTCTTTAGCAAGAATATTTAATTGCATAATCAGAGTGTGTTAGTGTGTGCTAGAGATGCATCATATAATATTCCCCGACTCAAATCATGGCCCAGTATGGTTTATGTCCTTTCACCTCTCATGGGCACTCCCCTAACATCTATCAATGAGTGACTACAAGGGAATCCATTTCGCCCAACTCTGGCAGAAATCATCTGACTAAAACAAGTTGCTTATGGTGTGAATTCAGTCAACACAATATCCCCAATCCATATTCACAACACAAACCCTAAACCAAGTGTAACACCCCAAGTTTAAAATCTAAACCTTGGCGTGTTAACTTCCATTCACATTATATGCGGAAATAATCGTTTAAAACATTTAAACTTTTCATTTACTATTATAAAAATTTTACAAAAATTTCGACAGAGTCTCCTCTGTAAATTGGACATAGCCAACCTGTAGAGGGACATCAAAACCATTTTTAAAATACACATCGCAACTCATTCAATCCCAAACATCATCCAAACCATTACAATAAATCCCAAACTCCTCAACAATATAATTCCAAGTAAATAAACTTTAGCAAATGAAATAAGAGGAAATTTAACCTCAATAATACGTGAATTAAAGAATAAATAATGAGAAATTGAAATAAATTCTAATTTAACTTTATTTTAAAAGGGTTGAAGCGGGGATAGCCTGAGTCAGCTACCGTGTGCTCTCCTCGGGTCACCTAACTTTCATCACCTGAAATGTTGGGGAGGGATTGGGGTGAGCTAAAGCTCAGTAAGTAAACTTTATGCACGTGATGCATGCTCATGACATGAAATTCCTTAAACCATTCAAAGTAATTACCCTCATTTACTTTACTTTTCAAGACATTCATACCTTCCAAACTTCCACTTAAACATTTCTAAAAACTTTTAACTTCATTTCAAGACTTTCATTTCAAATCTTTCATTTCATTTCAAAACTTTCACTTCATTTCAAGACTTTCATTTCAAGACTTTCACTTCATTTCTATCGTGAACTCAATTAGTGTATCTTCTAGCCAATTACAATGCAGTGGGAAATATCCCTTATTTAGGACCAGATTATCATTTTTCCACCGCAGAGCTGTTTAATATTTGCCACTATCAACCGGTTTAGCAATCGTCACCGCAGAGCGGTTTAATATTTGCCACCGTCAACCGGTTTAGCAATCGTCACCGCAGAGCGGTTTAATATTTGCCACCGTCAACCGGTTTAGCAATCGTCACCACAGAGCGGTTTAATATTTGTCACCGTCAACCGGTTTAGCAATCGTCACCGCAAAGCGGTTTAATATTTGCCACCGCCAAACGGTTTAGCAATCGTCACCGCAAACCGGTTTAACATTCACCACCGCAACAGCGGTTTAATTCGGGTACGTCGATCTCCCGCTCCCTATTTCCCACTCACCTTTCATGGCATAGAAGTACACTCATTCTTTCTTAAAACTTGGGATACATGCATTTTGAGAAAACTTAAACTTACCACATTCTTCATTTAAAATCATTTGACTTTCCAATTTCGATGTCAATGCCAATGCATATTTGATGATGCAATGACATGATAATGTGCATGCTTGAACATTCTTCTTAATACATATACTTTCATAATGTAAATGAAATTCATCAAAGCAAGTAAGTTGCAAACAGCCATTTACACGTTTCACATTTACATTTAACTTCTATGAAAATAGGGGAAGTTTACTTACTTGACGTCCTTAGCATTTACCGTTATCTGAATTTGCAAGTGGAGGAGCCTCGACTACCCGTGTCGTCAATGTACCAAAATCCTAATTGTATCCATTCATTAATAAAATATGCTTTCAGTTCAAATTGATATATTCATCATTCTTTCAACATTACATTAAACAAGTTAAAACAATAAATCTTCTTTCCTTTTTTTTCATTCTTGTGATCATTTATTCCAAACAAGGTATTAAGATATATTAAATACTTCCATACCATGCTCGAAATCGAAAGATTTAAACCATTCGACAAAACGTGTAACTTTTAGTTCACAAACACATTCGTTATTCATTTTAATAATGATCAAACCTTAACCGAGATTTAAACTTCAATTTAACCCAAGCGTGACTTTACATAATAACCAAAACAAATAAAACCATATTCGAGACAAGAAATGAATCTCAATACACATTAGAAGGCCTTCTCATCTTTTAAATTCAAATTCAAACTCAAAATTACATAACTTTAGAAATTACTTAATCGTGATTCTAACAAGTTCACAAATCTTAAAATAATCATTTCTTACAAACTTTACCAAAAAGAAATTAACTAATTTCATAAATCTAATCAAATTCGAAAAACAAAATCTATAACTTTTAATCCAAAATTAACCTAACCATTGGTCCATCGGTTAACAATTGGATTCATATATTAAAAATCTAAGAATTAACTAGCTAATATGACATCAATACATGAAAATTCTCAAATTTCTCAACTTACCCAGAATAACATAAACTTAAATTAACTAACTTAAATTTAAACCAAGTATTTTTCCAACAATTTTGAAATCTGAAAATTAGTCTACATAACTAAGAAATCTGAAAACTTACCGTGAATGACACACATATATACATTTTTCATCAGAATTGAAAATTACATTTATAACTCTAAGTTAAACTAAAAATCTCAATTAAACAAATTTTAAATCTACAATTTTTGAAATCTGAAAATCACTTGCACACATATGCATAAAGTGTATACATATTCAAAATCTCAATACCCATTTATACATCTATGATGAACATTACTCAAATCCAAAATTAGCCTAAAATTCGAAATCTACATTCTCATAGAATCTGAAAATTTAACATATATACATACACAGTAAAGTATGTCTACACCTAATATCTTGATAGTTCAAACTGAATTTATATATAAATACAATATATACATATAATTCCATATATACATACAAATTAATCAAAAATTGAAATTCAAAAATCCAAGCAAGGCAAAATCTGAAAGTATACAAAGTATATACATATACACATACATCACAATGTATATTCAAGTGTGTGTGAAAATCGTGTGAACTGTGAGTGGCCGTGCGAGTGTGTGCGTCCGCGCGGGGTAAGGAGCAGTTACCGCGCGTAGTGGTTAAGGTGGTGGTCGCGGAGGTGGGCAATGACCTCCGGTGGGGTGGCGGCGTGCCGAGAGACAGAGAGAGCGCAGAGACAGAGAGAGAGCAACGTCGGGAGAGGGAGAGAACGAGAGGCGTGAGGGAGAGGAAAAGTGAGGGTTTAGATTTTAGGTTTAATTTTAATCTTTTAAAATTTGCAAATTGGTCCCTCAAGTCCCCTCCTTTGCATATTTAATCCCCTAAGTTCCATTTGTTTTCCAGATGCCACTAAAGTTTCTCCCAAGTTTCAATTTAACACAATAAAAATAGAAATTAGCGTGCATAGGCAATAAATTTAATTACTTACATAAAAATTGCATGAGGACCATTTATAATTTTTCTAATTGTCACATTGAGCGAGACGGCGTCCAAATCCTTCCACTGCAAAACAATTCCAAGAATTGACATAAAATTAAATTAAATTCTCAAATTTCCATTACATTAGCATAAATATGACTTGAAATTTTAAAGGGTACGAAAATGAAAGGCGGTATTACACCAAGCAATTCAAACACTCATAAGTAAATGTAAAGGGAGTTAACACCCTCACTAGACATTTCTCTATTCACACAGAGTGTATAAGGGTGAAAATTTTTTCACTCAACTCACTGCATGGAGAATCCATTACCACAGACTATCCAGATGTCATAACCAGAGCTAACAATAACACAAGTACAAAGTAAAGGGCTTTATTCGGTTGTAATGGGGCTTTGGGTCAGGTAGGATAAAAGGAAAATATTTAGGCTAAGTTGAGAGGAGAGTTCACAAGCAGAATTAGTTCAGCATAATCCTTTCTTCCTCCACTTTTCTCTGTGATTTCCTACAGTTTTCCTACTACCCACTGATTCAACAACTTGATTCTTTGTGGTGTACTTGAGGGTTTATTTCTCTTTCCGGGAGCTTTATTGATCCGGTAACTCGAACAATTGACTGAACCTTTCTTTTTCTTTTTTTCTTTTTCAGCATACCCTGCAATTTGTTTTCTTCTGACCATTGCCCCACCTAATCCTTAGTTAGCACAAGATGAAGTCGTTGCCTTTTTGAATCTTAGTTCGTTACATACTCCTCAAACAATACAAGCTTGTGACCCTCCAAAGAAATCCAAAGAAATGCTAAGGCTAAGGCTCAAAATGGTCTCTATTGGCAAATGTATCATGGTAGACCCGTTTAACAAGTCGAATTTGGTTCAATCTAATGCCTTCATTATATTTTGCACTTGAGCTAAGAAGCTACAACAGTATGCACAAGAAAGTACATCCAAGCACAAACCAACCATGCAGGACACACATCAAAGAATTACAAGCTCAATATAAGGGTTAAAAATAGGTCTTAGGCTCAAAAGCTCACAAATTATGGTTTATATGTGTTTCTCTCATCCAATTATGAGTTACAGGTCATTGCTTGATCTTCATTCCAAATTTCAAATCCATTGGTTAAGGATAGTGTTTACAAGTATTCAAACCATGACTACTCACAAAAGTCTGATAATTTCTATTGGAATTGGGACGCTCAGGGTGTTATATAAAGGGATAACATGTCGATTTCAGTTTGGGTTGGTTAGGTAGTAGACATTTGACAATTTTACTTTCATTCTCAACCTATTCAAAATTTTGTTGGACGAGGTCATCTCTATGTGCTCATTTCATATCCAATTATGCAATGATTACTCAAAATTTTGTCAAAAGTAAGGCCGCTTCCTATTACACCAAAACATGGTTTAAGACACAAGTATGGAATACAATTGAAATGGATATTGACTCAAAAGAAAATGAACACTACTGGACTACAAGAAAAGAAAAATGGAAAAGAAAAACAACCTTACATTCATCCTCCGCCCCCAACACTTAAATGTCACAACGTCCTCATTGTAAAGTAATTCAAAACAACAGAGAATCAGAAAACTCCCTTGGGGTCTATTGTGGCGGTGGCCCGTCGCGGGGTCTCTGCAACCTTCGGATCTCCTCTCGAATGGCTCTTTGCCCTTCCAATATTAATTGTTGATTCTCTTGCATAGCGTTCAATTGAGCTTGGAAGGCTTGCATCATCTCCAACATTTGCAGCTCAGAGGGGCCTGTGGTGCCCCCTCCCTAGTGGTAGGCTCCTCAAAGCTCGGATCATCATCCAATTCTCCTTGTTCTTCTTCCCCTCGACCCTCTTTGCAACAATTTTTCTGCGGGCATTCTCCAGGCTGGCCTTGGTGAGGCAATTTTCGTGCCCCAGTGTGTCCTCACTCACCGATGCAGGGACTCTCTGAGCTCGACATAAGGCAGTGAGCAAGCATGGGAAAGGCATCCCTCTCTTTCGAGGCATCAAGCTGGTATATGTGCAAATTGTGTCATAAATATGCTACCCCAAGTCAAATTTGATTCCCTTGATTATGGCATAATAAGCTCGGAGATATCGGATGGAGACAGTGGTGAGGCTGATAGACGAGAATAGACTACCCGATCCCCATTGATGCATGAACCAGGCATCCATCTACAAGTCCATGTTCTTGTACTGGGGATGGACAACATGTAGGGTGTCGTGAAGTTCGGACTTCAGGGCCCAATGGAGTACCTCTTGGTCTGGGAAGGAAGCAGCAGCAGTCACTATCATAGGTAGGGCTCCCATGCTATCAATTTCGAGGTAGCCCTCTATCACTTCCTTTGAGACCGCGACTCTCGTGTAGTGATAGTCCGGAGATTCCTCATCACTAATCTCCTTATTTAATTGTATGTAAAACTTAAATAGGAGCCGGGGGGGTTCCCAAAAGGAAGCTCTCTGGAAAACTTCACCCAGCCGAATTCCATATATCGGGCCCAGAAAGGACAAAGTACAATGACTATTTTTGCGCTCCGCATCCTGAAAGTCGTCTAATAGAAACAATAGTTCTTTAATGCATTGCTTGGATTGATTTTTCTCTCGGCCGGTTTGGATGAAGATTCCCCAGCTACCTGCTTTCCCTTTTTTGTTGGTGGAGCTATAGAATATCTTGCACAAGAAAATTCCGATATCAATGGAAGGAGATACAATTACGATATAATCGGAAAAGCAATCAACCAGGTTAGTAGTCCAAGTAAAGCGTCGAAGGAAACATAGTGCACAACAACTAAATTCAATTGAAGATCATTGAACACTCACACTCACATGATCAGGAAAATCCAAGTTGGAAGAAAACAATTCAAATAGGGATACTGGTGAAATTAATGGTGCACAACCCAATTGTTGAACAATCCCTAGCAAGCAAAAATGAAATTTCCAAAAGAACCTTACATTCCTCAATTGAACCCCTAACATAGGTTATATACACTCACAATAGCATAGAGGCGAGACACAGAGTGGATTTTCAAGTAAAGAAGCACTTCACACTTACTTAGACATTCCATCGAGCATGTGGTGTGCATGCTTGTGGTAGTGCCTTGGAAGTGTGAATTGAATGATGAAATATACCCAATAACATAAATAAAAAACAAAGAACTTCAATCCATGGCATCAAAGTATGAAAAAAAATTGGAAATTATAAGTTTCAACCCACCGTGTGAATAAGAAAAAATGAGAAAAGAGCGAAGTGCCATATCTTTGAATCTTGTGAAATGGTGGATGAATGTGGTTTACAACTCTAGAATTCTCAATTGATGCACAAAAATTTGAACAATGGATGATGGATGGGAGAAGGGCTATGAGTTATTTTTGAGAGAAAAGAGGATGGGTGTAAGTGTGAGGGAGTGGTAGAACTCAGTATATGGCAGTGGGTTCACCATTACGGCCGTAACTGATTTACTGGTCAAAATGGATCAAAATGGAGTTACGACCGTAAAATATGTATTTACGGCCGCAACTAGTTTACTGGACAAAATGAATGAGAAGCCTCATTATTTGATTACGGCTGTGACATATATATTTACGCCCGTAATCTGAGCACTGTCTCCATTTTTTTTTTAAAGGTAAATTAAAATTACAAAGAAAGAAATTTAGAGAGTAATGGAACTCCCCTCTCGGGTTACCTCCCGAGCAGTGCCTCTATTTAACGTCGTTGGCTCAACCAAGTCCTCGCATTATTATTTCTCATCTTTGTTGCTCTCCAAAGTAACAAATTCCAAGTTTTCAATTTGGAATCCCTCATAGTATGGCTTGAGGCAGTGTCCATTGACCTTGAACTGCTTATCTGTCTTAAAGCTCCTGATTTCAACTACACCATGCGGAGAGACATTAGTAACAATAAAGGGACCAACGCCAAGGAAATGAAGCTTACATGGATGAAGCTTTAGTCGAGATTGAAATAGTAGCACTTTCTGGCCCTCACAAAAGCTTTTTCGAGAAATGCATTGATCGTGGAAAGCCTTGGTCCGATCTTTATAGATCATTGCATTCTCGTAAGCTTCATTCCAAATCTCGTCCAATTCTTTATGATCTCCCGCTGCTCTCCAATCTATATTCCATTGCTTGATGGCCTAGTAGGCCTTATGCTCGAGTTCTATAAGTAAGTGGCACGGCTTTTCAAATACCAATCGGTATGGGGACATACCAATCGGCGTCTTGTAACCGGTTCTGTAGGCCCATAGAGCATCTTCGAGTCTAATGCTCCAATTCTTTCTGTTTGTCCGGACTGTTTTCTCTAAAATGGACTTTACCTTCTTGATGGAGATTTCTGCCTGCCCACTGGTTTGGATGTGATATCCGGTAGATACCCATTGCAACACTCCATATTTCTTTAACAACGCCTCAATTGTTCGGTTGCAAAGGTGTGTCCCCCTGTCACTGATCATTGCTCGAGATATTCTGAACCTGCTGAAAATGTTAGCCTTCACAAAGTCTGCAACAACCTTAGCTTCATTAGTAGGGGTGGCCTTTTCCTCCACCATTTTTGACACATAATCAATAGCTAGAAGAATATAATTACAACCAAAATATGGGGAAAAGGTTATAGGGGTTTGAAGCATTTGGTCTTGTTGGGATAAATTACCTGTTCTCTGGCAGTTATCGCAAGACTTATAGAATATGTAGGCGTCCTTGAAAAGGGTTGGTCAAAAGAAACCACTTTCCAATACCTTTTGTGCGGTCCTCCTAGGACCAAAATGGCCTCCACATGCATATTAATGGAAAAAGGTGAGGATTGATTGGTATTCTGATTCGGGCACGCACCTCCGGATGATTTGGTCGGGACACCTCTTCCACAAGTATGGATCACCACAAATGTAGTATTTGGTGTCACTCCTCATCTTATACTTCTTTGCCTGTGAAAAACCATTAGGTATTAGCTTAGAAGTCATGTAATTAACTAAATCTGCATACCATGGAAGGTTCGCCTTGATAGCAAATAAAATTTCATCCGGAAATGCTTCACACAAAGGTAGGTCATCTTCGGCCTTCACTACTCTGCTAAGATGGTCAACGACCACATTTTCAGAACCCGCTTTATCCTTGATTTCCAAATCAAACTCTTGTAGTAAGAGTATCCATTGAATGATTCTTGGCTTTGCATCCTTCTTCACAAATAAGTGCCTCAATGCTGCATGATATGTAAAAATAATGACTTTAGAACCCAATAAATAAGAACAAAATTTTTCTAAAGAAAATACCCCAGATAAAAGTTCCTTTTCAGTGGTGGTATAGTTTGATTGAGCCTGATTCAAGGTTCGGGAGGCATAGTAAATCACATTGGCTGCTCTCCCAACCCGTTGATCTAAGACCGCCCCCACAGCATAGTCCCTAGCATCACACATTATTTCGAATGGGAGATCGTAGTTTGGTGGTTGGATAATGGGGGGTGTAGTCAACCGCTCCTTCAATTGGTTGAAATCCTTCTTGCACAGCTCTGTAAACTCAAATGGCACATCGTTTTGCAAAAAATATTGCACAGTGGGGATGCAGTTTTTTAGAGATCTTTTATAAACCTGCAATAAAAACTTGCATGTCCAAGAAAAGATCGTATATCCTGCGCATTTGCGGGGTAAGGTAATGCAGATATGAGGTCTACCTTAGCTTTATCAACTTCTATCCCTTTCACAAACACTACGTGACCTAGCACAATTCCTTAATCCACCATAAAATGGTATTTTTCCCAATTTAGGACTAAGTTAGTGTCAATGCATCGTTTCAAAATTAGTGTCAAATTATTCAAACATGCATCAAAAGAGTCACCCCACACACTAAAGTCATCCATGAACACTTCTATAATTTTTCCTATATATTTAGAAAAAATACTCATCATACAATGTTGGAATATTGCAGGAGCATTACACAAACCAAAAGGCATGCGCCTATATGCAAAAGTGCTAAATGGATAGGTGAACGTTGTTTTTTCTTGATCTTCTGGTGTTATGGCAATTTGAAAATATCCCGAAAAACCATCTAAAAAACAGTAATGGGAATGACCAGCTAACTTTTCCAACATTTGATCCATAAAGGGAAGGGGAAAGTGATCTTTTTGAGTGTCAGCGTTTACCTTCCTGTAGTAGATGCATACCCAGTATCCGGTTTGTACCCTAGTTGGTACAAGTCTCCGTCTTTATTTTCCACCACAGTCACTACGGACTTCTTGGGCACCACTTGTACTGGGCTGATTCATTTGCTGTCTAAAATTGGATAAATCATCCCTGCTCCTAACAGCTTTAAAACTTCCTTCTTCACCACCTTCATCATTGCCGGGTTTAGTCTTCGTTGAGCTTATCTTGATGGTTGAGCTCCTTCCTCAAGCAATATCTGATGCATATAGACTAATGGGCTGATTCCCTTGATATCTACAATTGTCCAACCAATTGCCTCTTTGTGCTCTCGAAGAACCCGAACCAGTTTATCTTCTTCCACCTTGGTGAGGTTGGATGAAACGATCACGGGAAGCATTTCTCCATCACCAAGAAATGCATATTTCAAATAGGCTGGCAGGGATTACATTTCCACTACTGGTGCCTGCAAAACAGAGGGTATCAATTTGTTAGGATAGTATGTTAACTGAATTGTTTTGACAGTATACCTGCGTGGCACGGGCCCCAGTGAATTAAGTGCAGCTATTCCATTTTACAGTTCCTTGCTCATTCCCAATTCGTCGTTATCAACTTGCCTTAATGACTCCGAAATAGCTGTTTCTAGCTCATCCCTACAATTTAATTCAAAGACTTTATCCACAACAGGAGTAATGACATTAATAGAGTAGGCAACACATATATCATTCGGTGCTTCATTACAGCATAGATATTAAATTGTACCACCTCCCCATTAAATTCCATAGTCAACACCCCTTTCCTCACATCAATTATGGTTTGGGAGGTCCACAAAAATGGTCTAACTAAAAACATAGGGGTAGAGTTAGGGGAGTGATCATCATTCATATCTAATATATAAAAGTTCGCCGAAAACACCAACCCTCCTACTTGCACTAACACATCCTCAACTACCCCATCTGGATACGCATTGCAACAGTCGGCTAGTTGAATGATAACACTAGTTTCAGTCATTTTAGTAAGTTTTAATGCAGTGTACGTAGATCTAGGCATTACATTTATAGATGATCCTAAATCTATCAATGCATGATCTACCTTGGTATTACCTATTTGACATGGTGCAGTAAACATACTCGAATCTTTACACTTAGGAGGCAGTTTTCTTTGAAAGAGTGCCAACACATTCTCTCCCATTCTTACCTTCTCGATCGCCATCAATTTCCGCTTGTTAGTGCACAGATCCTTCAAAAATTTTGCATATCGGGGAACTTACTTGATGGCATCCAATAATGGAATGTTGACTTCCACCTTCCTAAACATCTCCAAAATTTCTCTTTCCTTGATTTCTTTGTTTGTCTTTGCTCATTTGATTCTCCAGGTTTTGAATATTTCATTTGTCATCCTGTTGAAATTGCAGCGTGTTAGTTACAAGTGTTTTTACCATGTCTTCAAGAGACATACCTGAATCTTGAGGTTTTTGCTGATATTGCCCCCGTGGTTGGAAAGTCCCTTGTTGCTGGAATTTCCCTTGAGGTTTGTTTGGGGCAAACCCTGGGGGCTTGTTATTTTCGCAGCTCAAGTTAGGGTGATCCCTCCACCCAGGGCTGTATGTGTTGGAGTACGAGTTGTACTGCTGTCTTTGAAAAGGGAAACCTTCTATAGCATTTACCTGTTCATTGTTCTCCTCTTGCAACACCGGACAGGTTTCCGTTGGATGTCCAAAAGTTGCACATATTCCGTATGCTTTGACTTGATGGTGAGTTCCCTACGGCAAGCTGTTTAACGAGATTTTTTAGTTCAAACAATTGACCTTCAATATTGGAACCACTTACCTCGTTCACGCAGCGGACTTGCGTATCCCTATTTGAATTGAATTGCTGAGTGTTCTCAGCCATATTGGATATCAAAGTCGGTGCTTGTTCCGGTGTTTTATCCATTAGTGCACCTCCACTCGCAGCGTCTATCATGCTCCTATCCATTGGTGCCGTCCTTCATAGAAGTATCGTATCAAGAATTGCTCACTGATATGATGATGGGGGCAGCTCGAGATGAGCTTCTTGAAGCGCTCCCAATACTCATATAATGATTCGCCATTATTTTGGCGCACTCCCCAGATTTCCTTCCGGATTGTCCCAGCTCTAGACACAGGAAAATATTTTTCTAAGAATAGTTTCTTCATGTCACTCCAGGTAGTGACCGATCCGGATGGTAGACAATATAACTAATCGGTGGCAGCATCCTTTAGCGAGAATGGGAAGGCCCTCATCTTGATTTGTTCCTCAATAATACCCGTGGGCCTCATACTATCACAAACCACATGGAATTCCTTGAAGTGTCTATACGGGTCCTCACAAGGATGTCCTTGAAAATTTGAAAACAAATGGATGAGTCCAGATTTGAGCTCAAAAGTTTTTTCCTCATCAACTGTTGGGAAAGTGATACACAATGACTACTGAGCAACATCTGGAGTAGCCAATTGTTTAAGAGTTCTGTTATTGATATTGTTAGCTGCCATTTGTTGTGCTGCTCTTCTTCGCTGTCAAAAAGATATCTCGATCTCTGGATCAAAATCAAAAAATTCAAAATTAGTTGATTGAGTTCTACGCATATAAGCAAAGAAGTAGACAAGCAACAAATTTTATTTATTTATTTATTTTCCTTTGTTTTTTTTTGTTTCTTGTTTTTTTGTTTTTTTTTTTTGAAAAATTATAGAAATAAAGTGAAAATAAAATAATTAAAATAAAATGAAGAAAAAAATAAAATTCTAATTGATTAAACACTAAATTGGTTAACCGCTCCCTGGCAGCGGCGCCAAAAAATTTGATGCGTGTCGCTATCCACCAAAAATTAATTAAATTCCTTACTTGCCAATTATTAGTTTAAAATGTAATAGCGGAAGTAAGGATCGATCCCACAAGGAACGGGAACTAAAATAGTGTCGTATCAATTAGAATTAATGGGGGGTTTGAGTTTAAATACGGTAAATGATTTGAACAATAAAATAAGCACGTAAAATGGCTGGAATATAAATCAATTATTAATGAATCCTAGTTCTCAGGTTCGGTTGTATTCTATCACAATGTTATCACTTTCCAAGTAACTCGAGTTCAATTTCTTCTTTGATTTATCACCCGTGAATAGTTAATAAACTCTAACTATTCCTATTCCCCCTTAATTGCATTTAATTAGAATAAACTCTATAATCAAGCATTAGACATTGAATAACCTAAAACAAGCTCTTTAGATTTAAGACAACAACTATATAAATTCGAGAAGAAATAGGACGAATTAGATTATCAATCACACAAGCTCGTGAGAATTAACATAAGTTGGATTTTTCTATGGAAATACTAAATTCCCACTTGCTACTATGATTTGAACAAAAAGACAATTACGGATCCAATCGTTCAAAATAGCAAATCTCAATACAACAAATTAAATGATAAGGCCTTACTCAAATAAAGTATTGCATCGATTGAATTAAAAATGCATAAAAATCCAACAATCAAAGTAAAGAATTTAGAACTACATTACTAGTTTGGAAAAGTGATGAATAAAGTAATTAAAATACAACGTCCCCTTTTGAACTAGGTGGAGAAGTCTAGCCAAGCATAACCATGAAGAAAATCCAGAATTCTTGCATCTTGTTCACCTTCTTCTCCAATATTTTCCTCTTCCAAGCTCCAAGAATTAGCCCCTCTCAATAGTGATTTTCCAATACTTATTATGTCGTGAATTTTTCTTTTTATAGCCACGAAAACCTGCCTTAGGGTTGGGCTCAATACATACCAAAGATATTGGAAGGAAAGAAATCCGCATAGAAGTCACAGCTGCAGCCGTAAATTTGATGGTTACGACCGTAAGTGACTTACTGGAATTTTTCTGTGTTTTGAAATTACGGTCGTAAATTTCATGGTTACGACCGTAAGTGCTTTACTGGTAATTTTTCACTTACTCCTTGTAGTGACTTATGATCGTGACTAGTTTTGATACGGCCGTAGTTAATTTTCCCTCCTGGTCCTGAACTTCATCTTTGAGTACTTTTTTGTCCTCTATTCCCATTTTCTCTTCCTTTGCAATCCTATACAATCATAAAACATAAAATGCATTAACAATGCTTAAATATGATCAAATCAATAATAAATTAGGGCCATAGGTGAACCAAATAAGTGCTAATAAAGCAATTATCAACACTTTCCAGCCTTCACATCCCAAATGCATAGAGTCTCATCGAAAGAGCTGGAGGCAAGTATGGTGGAGTGAGGATTAAAATTCAACAACACATGCACTACAACAAAGTTCACCTTTTACGGGGTGCATCGCAAGCCGTAAAACTGTGTTTACGACGTGCGCACGTCGTAAAAGGTTAGGCCGTAAATACTTACGGCATGCACCAATGCACCCTGTAAATACTATGGCATTTATGGCGTGCACTAATGCACGCCGTAAATTACTGCGAGTATTTACGGCTAATTTATGGCGTGCGTCTTTGCACGTCGTAAATTTTAATTTTTTATTAAAAAAATATGTAAATTGTATAATTCTAGAAAATCTATAATAATTGTACAATAAAATTATATGAATTAATCAATATATAGTCAGTAAACGTGAAATTCGATAGGCCAAAAATGTTGAATAAGATTAAATACAATATACCAAAATTTAAATCAACTCCACATACTAACCTTGATGTGATCCAGATCCCGAATATAAGTCTTCAAGCAACAATGCATGAAAACACATTCTTGGCGACTAAAGAGGCAAGTTTCATGTTGGGCTCAAGTACGAAAATCAAGTTGGAGACCAAGAATAATGAAAATGTTGCAGTCAGGCCATTACGGCCGTAAAAACAATCCTCACGGCCGTAAATTATATTCTGCTTAAAGTTACGGCCGTAACCAACATCCATCACGACCGTAACTTTCTCTCTGTCGAAAATAAGATTTCCAGGAAAATTAGACTTACGGCTGTAACCTATCTCACACGGCCATAAATATGGAGCGGATTTTGCTGATTTTATTTCCTTTTTCCAGTTTTAGTTATTTTAACTATTTTACTTTAATTAGAATTCTATTTTGAGCCTAATTAGCGGCTAGGTTTATTTTGCTTATTTATACGCTTTTTCTATTCATTGTAAAACAGACTTTACACAACTTTGATATTATAATTGAGTGGCTATTTTGCTTTCACAATCTTATTCTTCATTGAATAAAATCTGAACTTGCGAGTTATTCTTGTTTGTTCAAATCTCAGTGAGAATTAATATTGCTTGTAATCAAGAGGTCAATATATCCTTGTGATTGTATTGGTTGCTTGGTTCAATTAATTTTAATTGGATTCATAAATCGTGGTTTCTTGGCGTTCTTGGGTCGATTCAATATTTTGTGGGTTGCGTAGCTACAATTGCTACGTGGTTTGCATCATTTGGTATCAGAGCTTAGGCTCCAAAAATCAAGGTTATATATTTATTTTGTTTTCTATCCAGTTTGATTTTTATGTTTATCATTAAGTCCCATAAAAATCATCCATATCTTGTTTAGTGTTTTGCATTCTTCTTGTTTTTGAGTTTGTTGAGTCTTTAATCCAGAAAATCGTTCCAAATTTTTTTTTCAAAAAGTGTTTGTTTTGCTTAATTCTTATCCGAATTAAGTTCCGTTTGTTTTGTCGTGTTCGTTGTCGAATTTTCGAATTTAAAAAAAAAATATTATTTATTTATTTATTTATTCCGAAAATTCACCCAAAATTCAAAAAATATATATATATATATATATATATATATATATATATATATATATATATATATATTTCCATTCAAGAACCATTTTTTTGAATTTCCTTAAATTCTTGAAAATCCTTGCCTTCCAAGTAAAATTAAAATTCTTGATATTCTTTCCTTTCTATTCAAAATTCAAGAATCACTTTCTTGGGATTTTTTTTAATTCTTGACATTCTCTAAATTTCTTTCTTCCGTTTATTTTTCGAGTAAGAAAATAAATTCCTTCTTGCTAATTAGTGTCTAGATCATCTATTCTTGAGTTTTCTTGAATTGCCACATAAGGGATGTATTATGATCTGGGTTCGTTGTTCCAAACTAGATGTTATGTGGGTCAGAAGGTGTGCAGTTTGGCAATTGATAGAGAGTGCTTCACTAATTTTGCTAATATCACCATGGTTGAAAAATTGGGATTATCTCTAATACTGCACAGTAGACCTTATTGTATGACGTGGATGAGGGAATTTGGGAAGTTCCATGTAACCAAGCAAGTCCTAGTTACTATCACCCGTGGAAAATATATTGATGACGTATTTTGTGATGTAGTGCCTTTAAAGTCTTGTCATATTTTGTTGGGAAAATCATGGAGTCGTATGAGGGAAGCAATATATTATAAGAGTATGCACATATACAGGATTCTTACGAGAGGGAAAACATTCACACTGCATGGATTGACATTCGAGGAAGCACTAGACGATTCGAGGAAGGTAAAAAAAGAGAGTGAGAGGAAAGTTGTAGTGAGATTGCAAGAGGAACCTCGAGATAGGGATGTTGAGAAGGAGGGAAAGCTTAAACTAGAAACGGTTGATCAAATTCCAAAATTTGAAGTAGAAGATGAAGAATTGGGTAGTAAAGAGGTGAATGAACAAGAAAATAAAATTGTGGAAGAGGTGATTGAGGATGAAGGTGTAGTTGAGACTAAAAATGTAGAAGAAGTTGAAACTAAAAATTTAGAAGAGGTAGTTGAGCTTGAAAATGTGGAGTTAGAAGAGGTGGATGATCTTGAGAGAAAAGAAATAGAAGAGATTGAGCAAGAAGTTGCAACAAAGGAAGGAGGTGAAGAGAAGGACCTCGTTGTTAGGGAAGAAGATTTGGAGATGATATACCATGAGTACAAGGATCCCTATCTTGTACTTTGTGAAACTAACATTTCCCACCATATTTTGCTTATTTCTTTCTTGCAGGTTGAATATACTTGGAGATTTGAGTCACACCACATTTGGCCAATGAAGTTCATATTTCGACTCGTCCATCCAATCCAAGTATTAGACTATTGGTTGATCCTATGTAATGGAGGCAAGAATTTTCCTTTTGATCCAGGCGGTGCATTGAAACACCATGAACCAAGCTATGATTCGGGACGAATCATCCTGAAGAAGGAGGGAATGATGTGATCCAGATCCCGAATATAAGTCTTCAAGCAACAATGGATGAAAACACATTCTTGGCGACTAAAGAGGCAAGTTTCATGTTGGGCTCAAGTACGAAAATCAAGTTGGAGACCAAGAATAATGAAATGTTGCAGTCAGGCCATTACGGCCGTAAAAACAATCCTCACGGCCGTAAATTATATTCTGCTTAAAGTTACGGCCGTAACCAACATCCATCACGACCGTAACTTTCTCTCTGTCGAAAATAAGATTTCCAAGAAAATTAGACTTACGGCCGTAACCTATCTCACACGGCCATAAATATGGAGCGGATAGAATTTTGCTGATTTTATTTCCTTTTTCCAGTTTTAGTTATTTTAACTATTTTACTTTAATTAGAATTCTATTTTGAGCCTAATTAGCGGCTAGGTTTATTTTGCTTATTTATACGATTTTTCTGTTCATTGTAAAACAGACTTTACACAACTTTGATATTATAATTGAGAGGTTATTTTGCTTTCACAATTTTATTCTTTATTGAATAAAATACGAACTTGCGAGTTATTCTTGTTTGTTCAAATTTTGGTGAGAATTAATATTGCTTGTGATCAAGAGGTCAATATATCCTTGTGATTGTATTGGTTGCTTGGTTCAATTAATTTTAATTGGATCCATAAATCGTGGTTTCTTGACGTTCTTGGGTCGATTCAATATTTTGTGAGTTGTGTAACTACAATTGCTACGTGGTTTGCATCAAACCTACTCAAAAATTTAGATAGAAATGTCAAAAATATAGATAATTACTTAAAAAATAACAAATTAAAATGTTATAAAAGAGTGTATCCATATCAAAGTTTTTGTTTGACCAATAGTGTTATGCCAAAAACAATCAACTTGACAAGCAGATTCCATATTTCATGATAAGCTGTTCTACTACATAAAACAATTTGGAGCTTTGCGATCAAATCCTCCTTCGCCATTTACCCCCTGCACTGCAGCAAAATTTAAAAGCTGCATTCCCTCTTCACCCATCTCTTGAAATTCCGAGAGCAATAATATTCTGATGCATCTCACACAACCAACAAACTCCCTGCACAGTCATGTCATGTTAAATTTTGTAAGAAAATGTGAAAGAAATTCTTTGGAAGGGTCATTGCTTAATATATATAATAGAAAAAGTAGACAAATTTATACATCCATGGTTAAAAGGCATAAATGTCATTACTTGACACTGCATAATTAAAGGTTAGCTATAAATTTCCTCAAACAAAACAATGTATTAAACTTTCACTATAGTTGGATAATCTCAAATGAAGAAGAAATAATTCCAGATAGTTTTGCTTACTTTCAATACACCTTGATTAGATTTCACGACAAGATGCCTCAGAGACGAGCAAAATTATAGATGTTATGGTTCTGTTTGTAAACCCTTTCGATTTTTGCCTAATAGGTCTCTATTATCATAATCCCAGATTGAGTTGAATTATCTCCAAATGGTCTCTTACTTCCATTAGAATGTTCGCCAAATTTTTTAGGACAGTATTTATCTACAAAATGGCATGCGACATAAGATATGTTCAACTTTATCAAAAAAGATATGAAATGGAAAGTGGTGTTCGTAAATTATGTAAGAGAATTGTCAAAGTGTGATTAAGACTATTACCTGAGAAACAAAAATTACAATCATGAGTTGTGCCAACCCAATTTAATCACATTTGTCAACCTTAACCAAGAAAGTCAAGAGATTGTATCCATCCCCTTTTTAGCTAGTAACCGAACAGCTTTATGTTATAAAAAAAAAAAAAAAAAAAAAAATCCTGTAAATTTGTTTTCTAAAATTTGATTTGGCCGAATCATATATTTGGAGGATATAAATAGTATAATTTCATGCAAAGTTCTAATTCAATTGAAAGTAGTATTTGTTTCTCTCAAATCTGTGCAATATTCAAGTAGAATCATGCTATGTTGTCAGATTAATTCACCGACTGACTTACGTAGCTACAATGCACTTGGCGTCTCTAATCACTTTACCTATCACATTATCTTTAAAATCAATTATCATAATTGTGCCAACACATAAGTTAGTAAATCATTAGATAAATCAATCTGGTTAAGTAGATTAATCATATTCAAGTATCACACCAGAAATAAAATCCGTTTGAAACCAAGGCCACGCTTGATATCCCAAATTTTCCGTGGAAGTGACTTTTGCACCGTTTGATTGTTTAAATTTTCAATGGAATTCGTTTTAAAACTTTTCTAAAATCCGTAATTTTCTTTGATTTTGAGAAATTGGTTTTCTTGGCACTTTGTAGGAATTGGTTTTCCACCATTTTAACCTCGTTTGGTCCTTTTTGTTGTTATTAATTGACTTTTTTTTTTTATATAAATTAACATTGTTATTATCAAGTAAAAATGTATGAAAAATAAAAAATAAAAATAAATTTTGATTGAAATAGGGAAATTTTGCTTTATTTTCTATGAAAATATTGTCAATCAAATAACAAAATTTGAATAATTCTCTACTTTTTCACCTAGAAAGTTAAACCAATCAAACATATTAAACTTCTAATTCTCAAGAATTCAATTCCTTGAAATTTATTTTCTTTCCACTCAAATTTCATCATCGCAATCAAGCAGACCCATACAATTTCATTTAAACTCCAATTCATTCAATCAAATATAACTCGATGCGGTTTTATCCAAAATCACTTTTTTGGGGCGAAGACTCCTAATTAATTAAGATCTAAAAAATGAATCCAATATCAATATGTTAATTATCTTTCTACCAATAATTAAATATTTTGCCAAAAATAAATTTATTGTCAAAACACACTAGTCCTTCGACTTTTCAAAATTGTTAAAATACATCAAGGATAAAATTGTTAATTAATTCGATTCTAAAAAATTTTCGGGTTGTTACAAGATTGGACCTGAGAATTTGAAAATTTCATATCGATCCTGAAGACTATGGATATTTCAGATTGATCCCTAAAAATCTGCAAACACCAGACAATCTCCTATAAATTTTCTAAAGTTCAAATTAGTCCCTAAAATTTCTCGAGTTTTCTATTAGATCAAGAAAATTATGAGTTGGTCATTTATAGTTCAATCTTTTAAATTACATATTGGCTCCAAATGTATATAATTTCGTGGAATATTGTTTTTAAAGATTACATATTGGACCTTAAATTAAAATTTGAACATTTCATTTTAAATTCAAAATATTTATTTAGGGATTCTATTACCTATTGGGAGGTAATTAGTTTTATTTTGTACTCCCAATTTTGGAAAGTTACTTAGAAAGTATTTTTGATCTATCGGGTTGTAGACAATGTTTTGAAAATTGTATTTAAGTGGGAAAAATATGTTTTGATGTTAAATTTTTCCAATTTTAAATGTTCCCTTGTCCCCACGTTCTTGAGTAGTATTGGCCTTGACTTGATTGTATGATCCATTACGACATGTTCTCGTTTTTCGTACTTGATCTGATTTCAATATTTTTATGCAAGTTTTGTATTTTAGAGAAAATACTACGGGCATAAAATATTGAGATGTTCTCATCAAGATTCAAAATTGTTAAATGGATCTGGTAACTCAATAGAATAAATTAAGCATCTAGAATGCTTGCATCTTCTTTTATTTTTTAAAAACGGAAAATTTATCCTTCATTAAAATGATAGTTACACAACTCGATATCAAATCTGTTCAAATATTTAGAAAAGTCATAGATTTTCAAATACATAAACACTTTTCTCAAAAAAATAAGAACAAATAAACCTTAATTACTATTTGCTCCAATTCTTTTAACAATGAAGCTAGCATTTTTCTATAGTGATGTGAACATGAGGAGAATGCTGAAATACGTTACCCGGGGAGTATTTGCAGAAATGGAAAAATGAATTGGGTGAAGACAAATGGTAAAAGAAATCTAGGTCAGAATAAAATGGCCAGAAAAACTGTAAAACCATTAAATGTGATCCAACCGTTTTACATAGTGGGCGATTGAAATGAGTTAATCAAATGAAATGGTAACGGTTAGCGGTCACTATACCAACAGAGATCCTATGCAAACAGTGATTTTTGGAGGGAAACAAATTTCAGTTGACTTTTTATATATATATATATTTGTCATAAAATATGAATATATCACAATTCTTTGTGTGATCTCTATATGCTCATGAATTCATTAATGTTTTTCTATATATATTTATATTTGTCATAGAAATATAGGCAAGTCATGTATAGAAATAAAGTTAACTTTACTCTGGAGAGGATCTTAAACAAATTAGAAACATTCATCTTCATTATTTGAGAAATTGTTGTCAATTTAATAATCCAGAATTATAAGATATTATAAAAGTTGATTATAAGTCTTAGCAATACATTCATGCACAGGGCGGACCTAAGGTGGGGCATTGTGGGGCACGTGTCCCACTAAAAAAATTCTTTTTTTTAAACAAGAAATTAGAATTTGAGATTTTAGTTGTTAAAAATTTGTGTTTAAAAACATTTTTTTTTATGTTTTCAATGTAAAATATGTGGTTGAAAGTAGAGAGAGAAAATCAGTGAGTGGTTTGAAAAATTGTATTGTTTAAAAATATGTTTTTTTTTTTTTTTTTTTTTTTTTTTTTTTTAAACAGATTGTAAATTATGTACTTTTGTTTGGAGTTTATACTTTTAAATTAATATTTTGTACTATTGATCTCTTTTGAAATTTACATTTGGGGATTGAATATATTTTTACAATTGTTTATTTGTTTGTTTGTTTGTATCAGTTATAAATAAATAAAATTGTAATAAAATTTCAAGTGTCTCTTCATTTTTCGCAATATTTATACAACTTTGATTGTGGTGATTGATATTTGTTGAATATCTATTTACAATTGTTTATTTGATTGTTTGCATTAGTTATGAATAAATATTTGAAACGTAAATTTGTATTTTCTAAATACTCTTCCTTAAAAAAAAAATTCGGGGGCACTGCACCTGAATCCCCGTAAACTCCACCACGATTAATAACAAATATCCATCTTTATGCCCCACTAAGATAAAACGTTTGCGTCCGCCACTGATCATGCATATAATCAAAATATTCATTCAAAACGATTTGCAATTAGTTTAGTTTTTGTTCATATAAAACTTATTTACAATGTTTACTTTTTATTTTACAAAAAATCAATCTGAATATTTCGTGTATCGATTTTATCAGTTCCATTGAAGCTTTAAAAAAAATAGATTTCATTGAATGTACACATTGATCAACAATAGAAAATACATTAACAGAATTTGCACCTTAAATTAATTCGAAGAAAGGTTGATGAGATAATCGATTGTGAAGATTCCAGAAAAGTAAGAATAAAGAAGAACACGTTTGGTAGGAATGATTTTAATGCATGGAATTAGGTTATCATTTTGAAGAGGGTAAAATAGGTAATGAATTTGAGAAAATGTCAAAATCCATTGATTTTAGTAGGTTATTGTCAGAATTACAGTGCACCGATTTTGGATGGTTTTTTAACGGAAATGCTACTTTGAGATGTACATACAAGTTCCTCATTGTAGCAGTATTTCACTATGTGTGTATTTGATATTGTTTAAAAGAAGTTTTTTTGAAAAGAATAGTAATTTTTAGGAGAACAAATAGTTGAAATTTGGTTGAATAGTCAAAAATTATAGGTATAACTTTTGATAAATGATTGAAATTGAGTAATATGAAAAAAAACAGAATTTTTAAAATGAACCAAACAAGGGCTATATGAAGTTGCTAAAGTGCCCTTTTGTAGCATTCGTTTTTTAATTACCCAAAAGTGTGCTCCTACAAGCTAACAAAGATCGACCTAACCCCTCATACATGACGTCACTCAAAATCGGTCAAAACGGGAGGGGAAAAAACTCTCAAGCAAGCTTTAAGAATATCTCTAATGTTACCTTCTATTTTAGATATTCAATTGACATAACGATATGTGAAGGAGAAAAAACATACGTCACAATAGAAAGATGTCCAAAACGATATCAATTTCTCCTCTTTTCTTTCTCCTGCCACATCCTATTTGTTTTGAAGATGTCTCTCGGCGCTTATCGAACCAAATAGCATTAGTAAAATTCCAAATATGCACACCAGCCACCAGGTGTATATGTTAACACCGCACCGTTGTTTGAGCAAGGGGTGGACAAAATAATCGAACCAATTCAGACCAAATCAGAATCGAACTGAACCAAATCAAACCAAGCTGTTCAGTTCAATTTTACATAAAAATAAAAAATAACGGTTTGGTTCTTGGATTCGATTTGGACTAACAAGTTACTTTTTCTAAACCTTTTTTGTTAACTAAAAAATTTTATTTTCTATTTAGTAACGATGTTGATGAATTCTAATGAAGAAGCTGATATAAGCAGACATAATGATCCCAGAACTGAACCGAACCAAACCAAACCAAATCAGAATCGAGCGATTTGGCTCCATATCTTTATAAAAACCAATTGATTTCACTAGTAAAAAAAAAAAAAAAAAAGACATCGGTTTATGATTCGATTTGTTTTTCTAAAATTAGAACTAAACAAAACTGAATCACGTCCACTAGTTTGAGTTGTCACATCCTCTCTGACTCGCTTTCTCACCGAGGTATGTCTATATATTGACGCAATATTATTTGGGCTGTGATATAAAAATCTACATATCAAAACCCTCCTCCCCAACCCCCACCCCCACCCCTTCTCTCTCTCTCTCTCTCAATGGTGAAGTTTGGCAGTGTTGAAGAAGGAGAAAAAGCCCGATCGAGCTCCTTTTCAGCTGGTCAAATGGAGGTTCTTATTGCTTTATGTGACACCTTTTTGCCCTCCATTGATGTCTCTCAGCTCCCTGTTGATGATCTTTCCGCCATTAAGTTCTACCAAACATCTGCTTCCATGGCCGGAACTCCACAACCTGTAAATATACACATTTCTTATTTCTTCTCTTTTTCAACCTTAAACTTACTTGTATGTTGAGTTAAACGGGATTTGCAGAGTTTTCTCTTCTTCTTCTTTTTCCCTTCTAGAAACAAAACTCACTATCGAGAAGTAACTTTTACTCAATTCTAAAAATATACATTTACTAATTCAATTTATAGCATTGTTAAAGATTAATTTTTTCATAATTCAAATTTTTATTTGAATGTAATTTTCAGGTTAGTGTGTTGTTAAAAGAAAAATTACAACACCCTAAAATTTACTTAAGCAGATTGGCACTATGGGCACTGTCAACAAGGATTGGAACCTTTATACTGTGTGGAAGATTAAGTTTATCGAGCCATTTTCCATATTTCCTGAAATTTCCACAGATTTCATTACATAAAAGAGAACAGATTCTGCTTTCATGGTCTCGCAGCTATATATTTCTCTTGAGACTTCTCTTTGCAGCAGCAAAAGTATTCACTTTACTTGTATTTTTCACTCAGGTACGTAATTCTCGTACATATATTTGACACACTGCACGTCAATTATTTTCCAATTTCCTCCTTCAAGTGTTGCTTTTATAACATTCACATGACTTGACTTGCATTTTATTCTCAATATTTTGCTTGTGCTCATGTCATGTCATGTCTGTTAAAGGAATTATTTGATATTCTTCCACTCGGACAGTTTCTTTGATGTACATGTAGATGTAGCTTTTTGACACGCGTCACACATCCAACAAGTTTGGCAAAAGAAAAAGTGATATCATTCCACATCTCCTTATTAGTAACACTGCAGTGATTTATAAACTAGTTTATTTATGATTTTGAAGTAAAATGTGTGGTTGAAGAGTAGAGAGAGAAAATTTGAATGATTAAAAAGTAGATTGAGAAATTGTATGATTTATAAACCGATTTATAATCAGAATATTTGATATTTATGTACTTGAAATTGTTTATTTGACGAACGCATGTGCATACAACTTTTGACACTTGCTTCTTACCAATTTCGCTACGTGTACGAGGAATTTAACAGAAAGGTGTATTTTTTCTTTCCGCATATACGTACCACATTTAACGTGTTCGATCGATGATGTATTGCGTTTAAAACTTAGGAGATTTATTTATTTTGCATTCCCCATATTTATTGACATTTGTCTTGCAAACATAATTAAAAGTTTCCATTTATGCTTAAGATAATTTTGTAATTCTTGTTATCATTTTTCCTTTAATGTTCATTTTGGTCATTAATTATTAGTTGGTAGACAGTTGTAACAGACGCAGTAAATTCATCTGTGGTCGACGGTCCCTCTCCTTTATGAGTTATTAGGACTTTTTACATTTTTGTTAAAGTGCATTGAATGTGATTTGTTAAGTAGGTGGGGGCAATTAATTCAATTTATAATAATAATAATAATAATAATAATAATAATAATAATAATAATAATTCCTCCGTTGCACGGAACAAAAAAAATTATAATTATTAATTAATGAATAACTAACTAAATATTTTCAATAATTAATGAAAATGTGAGAAATATATAACAAAAACAATTAAATTCATATATTATGGGAAAGAATATGAAGAAACAAAAAAGTATTCAACAGCAAAATTCAATGTAAATTAAAAAAACTTCTTTAAAAATAATAATTGTGGTTCATAATTTTTAAACAATTACGATTCATGGTCATTGCATACAATACAATTAAAAAGAAATGTGGTATAGAAATGCATATTATAGGAGAATATATGGTTAAAAAGTAGAGATTTTTTTTAATATCATGTATAGAATACCCCATTAATAAAATATAGTTAAAAACGAATTTTAAAAATGAAATGTGAATTAATGAATTCCAAACATAATTCAAAGAATGATCACAGGAAAAAATGTTTTCCCAAATAATGAATAGACATAATTTCTTTATTGGACTTTATTATATCAATCCTTAAAATTTAGGATATTAAAACTTTCCAATTAGATCGTGCAGAACATCAATCAATACATGAAAAGGAGTTGCACGTGTATTAAATTTATTTATGAAAAATAACAATATTTTTTATTTCTTACGTTAATGTTGCTCAACGTTACAAATAATATTTTTATAGATATTTTTAGTAATGTCAAAATATAATAATGATAAAAAAAAAAAAAAATCTATTTCACAAAAGAAAATTGTTTTTATTTTTTTACAGTCTTGAATGTTACATAATTTGTTCTTGAAATCCATATAAAAATGATCCAACTAATGAATCAATGTATTATAGAATTGATTAAACAATTTGTTAGTACCAATGCACTGATTCTCGTGTAGTGGGGAATGAGTGTCAATGCAATTGTGCCGATATAATTGATATTTAATGATCTTAACTCAAACAAATAAATGTCATATTTTGACCCCAAAAAAAATGATGTCAGCAGTTTTGGCGAGAAAACTTGGGTCAACTATCTTGTTATTATATATATATATATATAATATTAAGATAAGATTTGTATGGAAGAAAATACTAAAGCTTCTGCGCAAGTATAAAAACATACTCCCACCATCCCATAAAGATAGGCTTACTTCTATGTTCACACAAATTAAGAAAACATAATTAATATATGTTGACACTATAATTTTACCAACATTCTACCTAATATACCCTTACATTAAATAATGAGTTGTTTACATTTGTTGATAACAATATATATTAAATATGGCCATATTAGAAAATGAAGACATTAATATACTCTCAAAAAGGAAAGTAGCTTATCTTTATGTGACAAATAAAAAAGGAAAACAAGTCTATCTTTGTGGGACGGAGGAGTACCAAAAATAAAATTGACATACTCCCTCCGTCCAAATTATATAAGCTGTTTTTCATTTTTCGTTTGTCCCAATTATATAGACTTGTTTCTTTATCGAGAAGTATTTATTTTGTTTGTTTACCAATGTACCCCTATTTATTACTTTCAATATAATAGTTTTGATATTAAATAAGGGTAAATTGAAAATTTTCTTAACAAAAATTACTTTTTCAATGATATTAAATATGTTTTCTTAATCTGTGTGAAAAATCAAACAAGCCTATATAATTGGGACGGAGGGAGTAAAAGAATAATAATTCGTGATATGTCGGGAAAAAATTCTTAATCTTAGTTTCGATTTTTTGAGTATTATTATAGAGTTTTAAATATTTTTTTTAATGTATTTCATTACATTTAAATAATTTTTATGAATTTGTATATACTTTCATAGACTTTCAAATACTTTTATAATTTTTTATTTTTTTTCAATTGAAAAACTTAAATATTAATAGAATAATTTTTCTATGGCGTAAACATTAATCGTTAATAATAATGATATGTCAAGTTATCAATAAAAAAATATGGCATGAGCGATAAATATTTTTAAGAGAGAAACATTTATGATTAAAAAATGAGGAGAAAATTAAATTACGTTCGAGATCGTTAAAAAATTGAAAGTCATCAAATCCGGGTGGAGGCAGAAAGCAAATTGATTTATCAAAATCGTGAAAAAAGATATAATAAAACAAAACACAGAAAGAAACATAAAATTAAAGGTGCTCAAATGCAGGTGGAGGCGGAAAGAAAATTGATTTATCTCATGCATAGACGGAAATCAGGGAGGAGGGGAAAAAAACATCCCTTTTATTTTTATTTTTATATAATTATTTTTTTTATTTTTTTTTACAGCTATGGCAGAAAGATAGAGAAAATTGAAGTCCTCTCAAGTATTTAGGTTAGGTTGAAGAGAGTAATGAATTTTTCTATTTATTATTTAAGGCTATTCACATAATTACACTACTTTTAGGGATCAAATTGAAATTTACTTGTATTTTATAAAAATTGAAAATTACTTACAATAAAATTATAAAAACTGAAAAATACTTCATAATCACGTGAAGTATCACAATCTGATACTTTTGATACTTCTCAAATATGTTAGTATCACAGTATGATACATATGATACTTTTTAATTTTTTTTAGTAACAATGAAGTATTTTTCAAAATTTTTTATTTTGATAGTAAAAATCAGTTTTATTATCTAAAGTAAGTAATCTATACAATTATCCCTATTATTTTTCAACCCAAAGCCCATCAAAATCTATTTTCTAATCATATATTTTTCATAAATTTACTATTATAAACCACATTATTTAATTAAAATAATAAATGGGGATAATTGACTCGACGAGGTATGTCGTGCAGTCTATACTTCTAATAGTAACGTTGATCCAAACCCTCTTATGTGGATGAGTCGGCTAGATGGTTACCCTCAAGATTAAGGCCTCGCAAAAATCGAACAAAACCAACGAACCCGGCTGACCCGACACAAACTGACCGATTTGGTTCGATTTTTTAAGTGATTGGTTGGGAAACGAAATTTTAGTTTGGTTTTAGTATGAGTTGTGGGTTAATTCAAAAATCCAATTTAACCCAAAACCAAACAGACCCAATTAATGTTCAAAAAAAATAAAAATAAAAAATCACTCAAGCCCTATATTCCAATCATCTAGGCTAGTGACCCTCACCTAACTTTCCAAAAAAAAAAAAAAATGTGTTTTAGAACTTCCACACCTTTTTTTGCACCGTTTTGTCATTTTTAAGTGAATCTTGTTATGAAGAATTTCTAGGGCCATAGATAGAGGCTGCTGCTATACTAGAAAAATGACATCTTCCAATACATCGCTAGATAACCATGGCAGTACGGATCAGTCCCTGCCATAACCTCCAACTAAAGAAAGATACAGTGAAGGAAATATTAGTGCACCTTATCACGCGATAATAATCCTGGACTGTCTACCTGCCCGAACTAGCTTCCAAGCAGACTTAGTAGCAAACCTACAATCTAGTGTGTCTCTCCAGACAATCGGATCTGGGTTGTAAAAGTATGAAGGAATTGCCTCAATCTGTTCCGCCGTAAGAGGCGAAAGGATCTATTATAATCACCCAACGTCCCAACCAGTGTCATCGAAAAATTCATGCACCTTCTTCGAAGTGTGATGCCTATTTGGGAATAAGGCTGTTAAGGTAGTGTCACCCATACAGCAGTTATGCCAAAAGAATATCTGTCTGACCCTAATATGCCACTGAATGTGTGGCGCAGCTAGTGGTCAAACACTTTTTAACCTTTTTCAGACAATAGAAGTCGAGAGTGAGATAGCTACAAGTAAAGGGTGAGTCCCCCTACAGTACTTAACTAGTAAGAAATGTACCCATAAGGATCTCTGGGAACAAAAGAGGCACCATAGCTTCGGCATGAATGTCCTACCGTCGTTTGAAACCAAGATTACCCTCATCAGTAGGAAGGCACGCATCTTTCTTCTCCTCCAATCTAAATGGTGTACATGATCCTTGGAATCATAGAGGAATCGTGCGAAGATGCTCTCGAGCTTCTTCATTGCAGCCTTACGAGGTTTTAGGATTTGAAGAAGATATAATGGAATAGATCGCTGAGGACTAATTTAAGTAAAGTAATGAGTCCACCATGTGAAAGCAGATATTAAGCTCAATCAATGATCTTGCTCCTAACCTTCTGAATCAGGTTATCGTAAAGGAACGTCCTCTTAGCCTCATTGTATAAGGGGACCCCCAAATAAGTGAATTCCCCTAGATAAGTGAACGACTACTTGTGATGTCTGAATCCAGTCAAGTGATCAAGCCATCTGATCTGACTGATAGAAGCCCGTCTAGGAAGGATAAGTCCACTTTTGTCTCGGTTCAACAATTATCCAGAAACTCCCTCATAGTGATTCAAGCACTCAGTACCCTCCTGATAGTTTGTTTCTGGCCGTTGGCGAAGATGAACATGTCATCAGCAAACGAAAAGTGTGTGATAAGAGTAGTGACACCATGCCTTTAATCCATACTAGGATACTTCTCAAACTGTAATGTGAGTAAACGCGAGAAATTAATAGACACCAATGATGAAAAGTGATGGCTGGATAGGATCGCCCTGTCGAAGTCCCCGTGGGATGGAAAAAAAACCCACGTGGTCGCCCATTCAAGAGCGCCAAGAACATATACTCAGATATACATCTTCTGATCTTGTCGATCCATAACTGATTAAATCCGTAGCTTTATAGTACAATATATAAGAAAACCTCAATACATGCTGTCATATGATTTAGCCATGTCCGACTTCCGCATAGTATTCTCCCATCTTACTTTATTATTCAAAGTATAGAGGAGCTCTTATACTAGTAAGACATTATCCCTAATAAGTCTGTCAGGTATAGAATCAATATTTTGCTGCGTGGAAATAATGCAAGGCAATAATGTGCTCGGTTTGTGTTCAATAACTTAGTTATGAGCTTATTAAACACCAACGTAAACCCTGCTTCAGCCTGAAGAACTTTTTTCAGGAAAAAATATCCCCGTAAGATAGGTGGGGAGTGACCACTTTTGAAAGACGAAGGCACAGAAATCATGATGCATAATCCAAATATTGAGGAATTGGAAAGGCCTAGCCCCAAGTCATCTTCAATCTAGATTTTGAAAGACATTTAAATATTTTTTTAAAGGACCCTTTTTTAATGGATCACATTAGATTTTTTACTTTTATGGATTTTTATAGACTTTTAAAGAGTTTTATAGAATTTTGCTTAAAATACTTTCAAAGACTTTTATAGATTATTATTTTTTTAATTGAATAACTTGAATATTAATTTTCTTGTGTTGTAAATCATTAATAATAATTATATGCCAAGTTAATCACAAAAAATAGGGCATGAGAGAGAAACTTCGGTAATAAAATTTCTTAAACTTTTACAAACTTTTATACATTTTGATTGACTTTTAATAATAATAAAAAAAATTGAATATACAAATCTCTCTAAGGATATTCCATGGGATTACTTTGCTTAATTATTATATGTTTTGATAAAAAAATTTAATTATTATATTTCTATAAAATTTTAGTCGCATCTATTTTCATAGAAAAATTAAAAATAAAATAATAAAAACAATGATAAAGAAGAAAGTGAAAAAAAAAAAAGAATATTAAAAAGAAAAATATATAACAAGTTGAAGAGACGAAAAAATAGTAATTTATTTAGTCATAGGTATTAGATTTCTAAAAATAAACATGAAGGAAGAAACAAAAATAATGACCAACATCCATACTTGCTCGTATTTACATGAATATTGCCAAGGAAGCAATAACAAATAATGACCATAAATGATTCCATCAAAAAAAAAAAAAAAAATGACCATAAATGAGAGAAAAAATTGAGATGTCAACTTTCCGACCTCTACAACCACTAACATAAAACACACGTAAAAATGGAGTAAGTTTAATATCAAACATATTGTTGCATATAGATGCATGACTAATTATCTTATTACTTATTCTAGAGTTCCGTCTTAAAAAACCTATGACTTCTTAGTGTTTCACAATTCTTTATAATCCTTACATGAAAATATAATACATACTGTTCAATGATTTGCACAGGTGAATGAGAAAGAAGAAAATGTTTCATGGAAAGCTATAGGCTACTGCGGACCAGATCCAAATTTCAAAAATAAAAAATTTAATCCCGAAAAGATAGAAAAACTTGCAAATCAAAGATCAGAAGAACACCACGACCATGAAGATGACATGTATGAACCACTTTACAAGGGCATAATCAATCTAAACCAACCAAAGCAAATAATCTTTGATGACCTAGAGAAATTAGGGTTTCCTGTTTCTATCCCACACTCGAAAACACCAAAAATGAAATCATTCAATCCATCTTTTGTAATCAAATGTGATGCAATAGTTGTTGGTTCTGGTTCTGGTGGTGGAGTCATAGCTGGAGTTCTTGCAAAAGCCGGTTACAAAGTACTTGTCCTGGAAAAGGGAAGATATTTTTCAAAAAAGGACCTCACACTTCTTGAAGGACAAGCAATGGATCAAATGTACCTTGGTCATGGGATTTTAGCAACAAAAAATATGGATATTCTTCTGCTTGCAGGCTCCACTGTAGGTGGTGGCTCCACAATAAACTGGTCAGCCTCAATAAGCACCCCAGAACAAATTATGAAGGAATGGAGTGAAGACTACAGCATAAAACTATTTCAGAGCAAGTTATATCAAGAAGCCTTGGATATTGTCTGCCAAAAATTGGGAGTTCAATCCGAAATCGAAGAAGAAGGATTCAACAACATGATCTTAAGAAAAGGGTGCCAGAAATTGGGTTTTCCGGTGGAAAATGTCCCTAGAAATTCCCCTTCGGATCATTACTGTGGATGGTGCTGCCTTGGCTGCAAATATGGGATAAAGAAAGGCACAACAGAAACATGGCTGGTGGATTTGGTTGATTCTGGTAATGGTGCAATCCTTCCTGAATGTGAAGCCATACAAGTTCTACACAAAAGAAATGATAAAGTTACAGGCAGAAGAAGCAGCGCTGTTGGAGTTGCTTTTGAATTTCAGCATCAAGGGATGAAAGAAATTGGATTTGTTGAGTCGGAAGTGACAGTAATTGCATGTGGTGCTATTTGTACACCTGCACTGCTGAAAAGAAGTGGGTTGAAGAATCCAAACATAGGTAATTTTAATTTTTTCTTAAAAAAAAAAAAAAAAAAAAAAAAAAAAAAAAAAACTACATAATTTTTCAATTCAGGATCATTGATACCGTGTTGAACCACTTGTCTAAAATCTTAACATGTTAAAGAACGGATGTATTTATGATTTTGCCTTGATCTTGAACAGGTAAAAATTTACATGTCCATCCAGTAATAATGGGATGGGGCTATTTTCCAGATAGACCTTCATCTGATGTAATATGGCCAGAAGCAGATAAGAAGAGCTATGAAGGAGGCATATTGACTGCAATGTCAAAACTTAAAATAAACCCAGAAGACTTCGGCCATAAAGCCATCATCCAAACTCCAGCATTGCATCCCGGCATGTTCGCTTTGTTATTTCCATGGTCTTCGGGCCTGGAATTTAAGACAAAAATGCTAAATTTCTCCAGGACAACTCATATATTTGCATTGGCAAGAGACAAGGGATCAGGCACTATAACTAACCCTTCATCAATAAGTTACAAAATGGATCGTGCAGATGAAGAGAACTTGCAGAAAGGACTGGAAAGGGTGTTGAGGATACTAGCAGCTGCTGGAGCTGAAGAAATTGGAACGCATCACGGCTGCGGGAGGACCTTAAAAGTGAAGGAAGCTAGTCTCGAAGAACTTGAGAAGTTTGTAAAAGAGGAAAGTTCAAGGCCAGTGAAAAACCTGTCAACACCAATATGTTCAGCACATCAGATGGGGAGTTGTAGAATGGGAGTGGATCCCGAAAACTCTGTCGTGGATTCGAAGGCGGAGACGTGGGAGGTGGAGAGACTTTTCGTGGCAGATTCAAGTGTTTTTCCAACAGCTTTAGGAGTAAATCCAATGATTACTATTCAGGCTATTTCTTATTGCACTGCACAGTCCGTTCTTGAAGTTCTTGGGAGGAAAAAGTACATATAATAATAATAAGAAGTGATTATGCTATAAGCACATCGGGGTACTTCTCGCATTTTTGTTATAAGAATAAGTCTATTTTTACAATTTCATCCACAATGTGAATGTCAATTTCCTTACATTGGAGTGGGAGCTTGTTAATGTAGGATTGTTGTAATAATAAATAATTTACTATGAATAATATTGCATGGAGATTGTGATTCCGGATGTAAACGTGCTCATGTGAAAGAAATATTGTACCAAGCTTTTAGCCCATATTTGGCCCCCGTTAATTATTTGAGAAATAATATGACTTTGAATAATACTTTTTGATGATGTATGATTCAAAAATACTTGAAAAGTGAAAAATGGTAATCTCAACTAAGATGGATTAACAAAATGAAATTGTTAAAAATATCAACTTTGAGTTCATGATTTATTTAATCAAGTTCGTTCTCTCTTTCGGGGTTATTCATGTATACATTAATGCACCAATTTATTAAAAAAAAAAAAAAAAAAATGTAAGAAAAAAAATATGAATTATTTTGGGATTAGTTTGTGTTAGGATTTTGCTCCCAAACAAATAGAGAGACTATGATGATTAAGCGGTTCGATTTACTTACACATAATTGAGGATGGTGTTCTTAAAGTCATCAATATTACAAATTATAATTCAGGTTATAATGTAAACAATTTTCAAATCACTTTTTAACAATATATATTTTCTCTCTCCACTTTTTATCAACATATTTTACCTAGAAAATACAAAGAAATCACATTAATACCTTGGTTGTTTCTCATTAAAAATTTCTCATTTTTCTATAATACTCAATCTTAACCATCCATTAAAAGTCAAGCCCACAATATTTGATTTTTCAACCAAATTTCAATTATTCATTCTCCTAAAATCACGATTCATTTCAAAAAACAAAATAAAACAAAATAAAATAAACTCATTTTAACTAAAATCAAACATATATGGTATAATTTGAATGGGCCTGCTAAACACACCCCGAAAAATAATGAATTTTAGTCCGAGATTGACAACCCATATACAAAAAAAGTCCATCAACCATTAAGCAACTAGTTGGTGGTTTTTAGAGACTCAACTCGTCGCTCATTGGCTACTCTAAGTGCCCACTTGGTAGATCACCCTAAATCTAGTTTGGAGCCACTCTTAGGGCATCAAAAAATTTGCGGGGCCAATTGGCAAACTTCGGAATTTTGACTCCTAAATTATAGCAAGTAATAATTCTTTTCTAATTTATAAGAATTTTACGAAATTAAATTTGTTAACTTAAATTAACAAGAAATAAAATAAATTACTCAAAACATTTATATTATAATCAAATAACAAAATATTCTAAATTACCATTTACACACTTCGTTCTTTAACGCAATCATTACAATTTATAAATCAATTTATAAACAATTCAATTTCTCAAACCACTTTTTAATCACAAACATTTTCTTTCTCCAATTTTTAACCACGTTTTTAAAGGCAGAAATATAAATCAAATTTGAATAGTCCAATTATTCAAGTATTTCCTTTAATTTCAATGGATAACATGTTCAATTTATTCAATCTTTCTTTGTAACGAAAATCAATTCGGATTTAATTGGGTACGTAATTATGGCCTTTTTGAATTTAAGTTTATGCATGTGAGGAAAATCAATTGGCTCTTAATTGGGTTTTAAAATGTGAACTTTTTTATTAAAAAAAAAATTAAATTAAGCTAAAATTTGACTACCTTAAAACCTGGGCCTTAGGCATTGGCCTCTTCAACCTGTGCACAGGTACGGCCCTGCCTCGACTACCTCTCTTCGTGGCAGTCGACTGACTTGTACGGAGCTCCTTTCTCGACAGAACTCGTGTCCTTGTTGTGTTCTTGTGTTCTTCATTGTTAGCCTTTGTAGTAACTTATTTGTAAAGAAACCATACCCTGCCTTGGTGGAATCTCGTGTGGTCACTTGGATTTGCTTTCATGGATTGCTTGATGGTGTTTACTATCGCTTGTATCATTGGGAATAGATCTAAACCCCTTTACTACTAATTTCGAAGCTTAGAAGAATTCTATACATTCGGTTTCTTAATCATTGCACAAGTTTACTTGCTTTGATCTTGTTTTAACTCCAATTTAATCTTGTTATACTTTGTGTTTTGCGAGGTAAATCTTACAATTTTCATTTAATAACTATCACATGTATTAGATTAAATTCATGTTTTGTGAACCTTGTAAAAAGCTAGTGATTGTACATATGTTTAGAGTATTAAGACAAGAAATAAAGACGTTGTTGCCTTGAATATTATGGTCTCCTTTTTTAAAAGTTGTACTATCTCGAGATTTGTAACAAAAATGATATTAGAGCGATTTCATAAGAGCTTGAAAAGAAGATATGGAAAATAAAAATTCTCTTCACATTTCTCTACTGATTAATGAAAATTTAGCACGTGGTGTATTCATATTTTTAAGGGACAAATCCAAATCAGCTAATTATCAAAAATATAGATCAACATGTAAGGATTTGTTTTAGATTAAATATCCTCCAAATTTAGATTATATTATTTCTATATTACATATAATATAGTATAATATTACATCTATAATTTTGTAAATATTTTTCAAGTTTTTTAGTTTTGAAATGTTATTCCTACAATCTTGTAGTTATGTATTTTTTCCCTTCTTTTTCTAAAATGGTGATATAGATATAAAGATCTATAAATCTTCAAAAAAATCCTTTGTTTTCTTGGTTTAAATAGATCTTGAAATGACAGTTTCGTTCTCCGACGCATGGCATGCATGAGATTATAATGCGCTTTGTCTTGAGTGTTTCATGCAAGACAACGCTTTGTATCATAGCAAGCCTTGCTATTGACATGTTGGTTGTCAGCCGCTGTTTTTATTTTTATTTTCTTTTGTCTAACTTCTTCTTATTATTATTATTATTTAAACTTTTGAGTTTTTTAAACTTCGTCTTCTTCTATTTTTTTTTTTTTTTTTTTTTTTTTTTTTTTTTTTTTTTTGTAATTTGGTTTTTATAATGTGCTATTCGTGTCTTTTAATATGCTTTAATAATTTCTAATATACACACATGTATTAAATTCCGTTTGAATTAATAATAACACAACAAGTTTCATATTTTTAATAATTTTGAAAAATAATACTGTAATATATTAAGATAAAATAAAATAGACAGCATAAATTAGATAAATTTTCTTAAAATATAATCCAAATTACATCAAACAAGTACCACAATAACTGGTTTAGTGGTCGTCATCATCATCAAACCCATGAAATGCAACATAATCACTTCTAGCAATACCAGTATACCTATCTTCTTGAGTTTCATTCCAAGAGTTCTGTAGATGATACGATTCGTCCACCAGCTGATTCCTAAAGATGTGGAGAAAATCAACTAAAGTGTAAGCATACACTAGTACAGAAACAGGAATACGCGTCGGTTGGAAAACGGAATACGCGTCGGTTGTAGCGGCGACGTCTATGAAGCAGACGCGCAAAGTCTCGACTTTAGGCGTCGGTTGTAAACCGACGCCCAAAGTCAGTTTTGGGCGTTGGTTCTAATTTAGAACCGACGCCTAAAGTAAAAAAAACAAAAAAACAAAAAAACAAAAAAATTAACTTTGGGCGTCGGTTCTAAATGTAGAACCGACGCCTAAAGTCTTTTTTTTTTTTTTTTTTTTTTTTGACTTTAGGCGTCGGTTGTAATATTACAACCGACGCCTAAAGTTTTTTTTTTTTTTTTGGTAGCATCACATTTCTTTCATCCATTCAGCTGCAATATAGAAATTCAATAATTCAAATATTGCAATTTATCCATCTAATAACTAAAAATCAACAATACAAAATTAAATTAATAACTAGTTGAAACACCCATACATATATATAAACATATATACATTTATATACATTATATATAATACATATATATACATATTATTTACATACATTATACATGCATAAATATTATCACATATATTTACATACATTATATATATACATAAATAAAAACACACATATATAAAGAGGGAGGTGGGTCTCTTACGAGATGGTGGAGGTGCGCGGCGGTGGTGGAGGTGCAACTCCGGTGATTCGGGGAGAGGAAGAGATAAAGAGCGAGGGGAGGAATGTGGTGATGAACGTTGCCGGGAAATGGAGGAATGGTGGTGGTGGCGGCGGCGGCGTCATAGTGCGGTGGTTCGAGTGAGAGAAAAATAAAGAGAGAGGCGGGAAGAGATCGAGTAGTGAAAAAAATAGAGATGATCTGAGTTTTCTGCGCATAAGTAAATAAAGGAATACGTGTCGGTTCTTTAAGAACCGACGCGGGAAATCGGAGAATGGGCGTCGGTTGTAATATTACAACCGACGCCTAAAGTAAAAAAAAAAATAAAAAAAACTTTTTTTTTTTTTTTTTGACTTTAGGCGTCGGTTGTAATATTACAACCGACGCCTAAAGGCAAAATTTTTTTTTTTTTTACTTTAGGCGTCGGTTGTAATATTACAACCGACGCCTAAAGTTAAAAAAAAAAATTTTTTTTTTTTTTTTTTCTAAAGAATACGCGTCGGTTCTTCAAAAACCGACGCGTATCTCCGGTTTTACGCTTCGGTTCTTGAGGAACCGACGCGTATTCTCTAGGTTTAAATTTTACACGTCGGTTGTAATATTACAACCGACGCCCATTCTTTAATTATATTTACAAAAATGCCACCGTCCTTTTATAGGCGTCGATTTTACTAAAAACCGACGTATATTCCTCATTTTTTTTAGTGATTTTTGTACTAGTGATAGTAGGAAATAGTGCAAAGTAATGGAAACAATTAATAATTTTCGATCAGCATTGCCTTTTTTTAGCATAAATGAGAACATGTGACGACATGGATATCCTTTGAACTCAAACTTTATGTAATGAAGTCAATTGGTGTGAAGTAGGTCAACTCACGTTGGCGATGATATGTTTTTTCCACCTCTAAACGTGTTACAACATACGTTTTGACACCTTCGTATGTTGATTTCTTTGAGCAGAAGTAGTAACTACTCTGAGCTAATTCCTCTTAGAACAACAGGAAAATTGTCTTTGTATAAACACATGACATTTGAGTTTCCATGGAAAATGTTGTTGTCATACGAGGCTCCTCATTCAAGTCAATGTGTTCGAAAACCAGTTCACTATGTCTCTGGTGAGCCGAGCAATGCTAAATTGTGTGATAAAATCCATCAAAGTATCCGTCTTATTGACATATCTTTTGAAGAACGCATGGTTTCTTTCTGACTGTTGACTGCTTGACATCCCGACAGAGAATATGTATGAAAGTACCCAACAACATTGTGTTTCATACATGTTGGCAAGCCACTCGTTCCAACCCTGATCAATGGTTTCCATCACATCAGCCCAACGGGATTCAAACTCTTCTGGAAACTCCGACTGCTTAATGATACTCATCAGACCGAGGTATTGTTCCTTATATAGCACGGGACTCATCTTCTTTGAGAACTTGTTTAGAATATGCCATATGAAAAATCTATGAACCGTGTTAGGAAATACCACACCAACTGCTCTAGGAATGGCGGCGTCTTGATCAGCAATAATCACCCCGACAGCCCGTTGGGTGAGCATTGCTTCCATCAACTTCGAAAACAACCACATAAATGAATCAGTCTTTTCATCACTCAATAAGCCACATCCAAAAATGGTAATATGTCGATGGTAGTTAACTCCAACAAATGGTGCAAACACTATTGAGTACTTGTTGGTATTGTATGTTGTGTCGAAAATGACAGCATCCTTGAAATAAACATAAGAGCTCCTTAACTCTAAATCAGCCTAGAAACAATGAGCAAACACACCATCCTCATCAGTCTCATAGGCGTAGTAGAAGCTAGGACTCCTTTTTTTCAACTCGAAATGCGCAATTAACGTTTCTATATCGCGACCAATGGCTTCTAGTCGTTGATCACGTCGATGGTTCCTGATATCCTGCTCAGTACAACCCTATCAAAAAGGCCCACCCACATCTATATGTTGGCCTGTTAAAATTGATCGGGAAGCACTTTTTTGTTGCAGAAACATGTCGGTGCGAACATAGTATGTGCGTTTTGCTCGGTGTAGATAGTCCGTGGTTGAGCCCCTAGACAAAAGGGCTTACAACCCACATAAAATTTGTCTCATGTTTCAGTGCTATTAATTTTGCACCACATCTACAACTTAAGTTCCCATGTTTTCGTTCACCAGAACAGGAAACTAATTTTTTTAGTTTCATAAGGTAGGTCTTACCTATTTTACCCTGTTTGGAGCAAACATACGACTTCCATACAAGCTCATTTGTTTGCGGATCCTTTGAATACTACAAATACGTATGCTAAACCCAGATAATTTCATATAGTCCTTGTAAAAATTGTACACATTGTAACAACCCGAAAATTTCGTACCTTAGTTAATTTATTTAGAAATTTGGATCAAGTATTTTCTTAATAAAATAGCCAATTCCACATTTGTACAACAAGATAGTACATAATTTATGAGAAAAAGAGTAGAAATTAGCGTTATTGGTAATTTTAGAGACTAAAATTGGCCTAAAATAAAGTATATCTATGATGCTTGAACTCAATTGGATTGAAATTCATAATTGATGATGAAGCTGGAAATTTTAGAAACTCCTATTAGTTACAGTTTTGCCATTTTGATGAAGTCTACTTTGGGACCATTTTGTGGATTATGTAATGATCTTTAGTCATTGCAAGTTATACCATTTTATAGCTCATGATGAGATCTAAGCATTGATATCAAATTTGGATACATTTGAGTTCGAAAGGTATTTCAAAAATCGAGCTAAAGTTGCATGTGAAAAGTAGTTGGAATGCTGAAAATCTTCAAACTAATTCTAAATGTAAAGTTGTGGTTGAGTAACCATGTTTGAGAGGATGGTATGAGCAACGTGGTAATCCGATGTCTTTGCATGTTATACTACCTTATAGTCCACAATAAGATGTACGTATTGGTTCAAATTTGAGCACAATTGAGGTCGAGAAGTGCTTCAAATATCAACTTGAAGTTGAATACTTGAAATGGTAAAAGTGCTGAAAAATCAAGAAATTTGGCTAAGTGTAGAAACTCAGCCGAACAACCATTTTTGGACGAATGGTACGGGCGGTAATAATGATCCGTTTTCGTTGCTAGTATAACCGTTACAAAGCTTGAAGTGTGAACTTTACAACGGTATAAAGATTGGCCAAAATGGAGCTTGTCTTGACCTTCAAATATTGAACCGAAAGTAATACCTTGAAAAGGAAAATATGGAAATTTTTGTGTTAAAATAATACAAGAGAAGTGACACTTGTCACCCTACCCTTTCTAAACCTAAGGGGTACTTGGTAATCAACTTATTTTGGTTATAAGTAATTATTTATCATAAGTTATAGGGCTTAGATGATAGAAAGAAAGTTTAAAGGACTTAATTTGCAATTACATAAAGACCGACTTGTATAGACTTGAAGTATTGGGGCTGAATTTCAAATGTGTCTTGTATCTATCTATATAACACGAGACCAGCTCATTTCTCCCTCAAAATGTCGGTCTAAAATTCAGAGAAAAGAGAGGAGAAAGTGGCCGTGAGTGAGGAGAGAAAAGGAGAAAGAAACCTAGATGATGAAACCATGAAGTGCTATCTAGTTGAGCTAGGAATGGGTACTTGGATACTCTCTTCAATTCTTAAGGTAAGTAAGAGAATTCTTTTCTTAATGTTTAAAGTTTATATTGGGATTTTGGATTGATTATTCAAGTTTGAAATTAGTAAAGTTGAAAATTATTGAAACAATTGATTATAGGAATCACTAAAACCCATTTTCTTACACAATTCGGTGGAGACAAAGAGAGAAACCAAGAAGGGAAGCAGTGAACAGCTGCTGGACAAAATTTAGGAGAATAAAAAGGAGGAGGAGAAGAAGACGTAGGAAAGAAATGGGAAGAAGTAGGATAAGCTTGGTTTGATTCTTGACTTCTCAAATGCATGATTTTTCCTTCTTAGATTCAAGAAGTGAGTGAAACTTGATTTGTGTAATATTGTGTTAAGTTTTTCATATGGTGTTGAAGTATTGTCCTTAAATTTCAGATTCTAACATGTTTTTTATGTATTATGATTGATTGGATAAACTTTGTTTAAGATTGAAAGTTAAGAACACAATTGTCCTCTAAGTATTTGATGAATTGTTTGAGTAAACCAACAATGGTTTTGTTGACTTATATTGATGTTGTGTTATATTTTAGATGTTAGGAATTATGTTTTAAGGATGATAACAAACATTAGATACATTTTGAAAATGATTATAAGTGGAGAAATGATTGGATGAAGGTTAGGAAGTATTAGAAGTTGAGTTGGGCAGAAAGTTTAAGTGTTGTCCTTGATGTTCTAAGTGTTGTTTTAGATGTTTAATAATCTCAAATCATCACGTATTGATGGATTTATTCATGTTTGAAATCTGATTTCTAAGGGGAGTCATATATTAAGAAGGTAAATGAGATTTGAACATTATTTGTGATACATTTAATGATATTTCTTGCTTTGGAAATTGCAAGTATTAAAATTCGGCTTTGTAGTTGATCTTGTTGAGTTGAATGAACCTAATACTTTTGAAGGAGTAAATGTAGTTTTTGAAAGGGGTTTTGAGGCTAAAGATGTTGTTGATCTTATGACTTAAGATTTTTATTAGTCTAAGTTATATTCTATATTCAAAACTCATGTTGTAACGCCCCGAATTCCGCTGCGCCCGGGACGCCACTTCATCCTTTAAAATTGACTTTATTGCGGAAAAATAAATTTAATTCAAAGTATCACCTTCTTCATTCGAAAACTTCAACGGAAACTTTATTAATTTAAATATAGAACAATTCATAAAAATTTAATCCCAATTATTTAAATGAAATTAGCGATAAATAATTTAAAGAGCAACATTCAAAAAAATTTCTAATAACATCATCATTTATTTAATTTGCCAACGCTGCCCCTTTCATTCGCCGCCATTTCCGAGATCTGCAAAAACTGTTAAAATTGGAATGAGCATTTGAAAGAAATACTCAGTAGACTCATCGCCAATAATTAATTTACAGAATAATTTAACATGTAATTATGCAATCATACAGTGACATCATCATCATCATCATCATCATCATCATAGGCTATTTTAATAAAATCAAAGGCTCTTTAAAAATCATAGGGTGTGGGTAGTCTCGTCTCATGCATTTAAGCAAGTAAGTTATGCATAACATCATCATTTCTCATTTATCTCATAAGAGATATTCTTTTCTCGTCTCATGCATCAAGCATATAAATCACGTAATATCACATAAAACACATAAATTATAATTTAAACTAATTAGTGGGGGCGAGTCTACCTTAAATCACGAGTTTGAAAAGTAAGGCCGGAAAGTCACGTCAATCTTTTAAATCACCGAGTGTATCGTCTAGCCAAAAGAAAATTAAATGAACTTAGTATTCTGATATATTAAAGTGACAAAAATAAAGTTCAGGGTTAAATTGAAATTTTAAAGAAAAGCATGAGTTTAAAAGGTGTAGGGGATGAAATGGGCTGTTTGAAAATTAGTGGGCTGACTTATAATATTTTAAAAATACTAGGGTTCAACTCAACTCATTCCCAAAACTGCAAGGATTAAGTAAAAGCTTTTGAAAATGAAGGGACTGAAATATCTTCTTTTAAAACTTTGGGGTTTGAACATTAATTTCCAAAATGTCTAAATATAACCATCTCTCTTTCTCATTTTTTTTTCGTTACAGAGAGAAGAGAGGCGAGTGGGAGACGACGGAAGGGGATTCGCCCCTTCCTCATCGACGGGCGAAGATCCGGCGGTGGTACCGCCGTCGAGTGGCGGGCTGGAGAGGTGAGTGTGGGTGAGGCAAGAAAGCTGAAATGGGCTCAATTTGGTGTGGAACCGAAAATGGGCTATGGGTATAGCGATGAAGAATCCGGTCAATATAGCATGGCAGTCGAGGTAAGATGTTTGGGTTCTTTGTTAATTGCTTGGTTCTGGGTTTTATTCTGTGGATTTTAGGGGTCGGATTGGAGTTGGGTAGTAGATTATGGCAAGTGCGGTGTGCGAGTGGTTTCGACGTATGGAGCGCAGGCATGAAGGTTGCGATTTTGGGAGTCTCGCCGGTGGGAATCCGGCTAGAAGTTTGTCGAGGTAAGTTATGGCTTTGGTTTTGGGTTTTATATTTGGGATTTGATTTGGTTGGGGGTTGGAGCAGGGTGGTCGATTGAGGTGGGGGTAATTCCGGTGGACAGTGAAGTGTGGGTGGTGTTGTTCGGTTCGACTGTGATGGTTGCAGGGTCTTGATTGGAGGTTTGAGAGAGAGGCAGCGGCTTGGTGGTTTCGAGCAGTGGTGGCTGGTGGCGTGGCCGTGGGTGATAGGCGGCGGCTCGATGGTGATGACATTGTTTTCTATTGAATTCTCTTTTGTCTCCTTCGATTCATTAATCAAATCGAGGCGACACTCTCAATATCCCCTAGTTCCATTAATTTGGATTAGAGGCACTGAGTGCATGGAATTCGATCTTGCAGGTTGGTTTGATTGTATGATAATGGCAAATGGAAAAAGAAGGGAGATACCTTGCAGTGGTTCTGAATCTGTCTGTGTGTGCGAATGAAGCTGGGGAAGAGAATTATAGTCGTATGGGTTGTGTTTAAATTCTCTTTTTGGTAGATTTTGACTGCATTTGATTTAGGGAAATTTAAGGGATTTGCAAGAGAATTACATTTGAGTGATGACTGAAATTATGGCACAAGAATCAGTTAGATGGAGGAAAACATGTGAATAAGAATGGAAGGAAATGGTGTCGATTTGCAAGAGAATTAAGGTTAATTGAGGGGGGTGAAGTTATGAGATTTTGGGGGAAAGGAAAATTATCAAAATGGGATAGAGAAATCTGTGATTAGGTTTTCAAATTGGCAAAAGAGAAATTGATTAGTTTAATTTTGGCTGAATTTGGTAGGATGAGGAAATCTGCTGATTGAGGAGAATTGTAGGAGATGCTGATCATTTGGGTGCAGAATTGAGGGGCCAAAAAGGGGAAGATTATGATGGATTTCTGATTGGGATGAATTGCAGGAATTTCATGATGGTAAAATGTCATTTTAGGAAGTATGAGGGAGAGAACCAGGGGTGTGAAGATAGAAGATTGCTGGAATTTGCCAAAAAATGAAATTGGTAAGGGTCATGAATTGGGTTGTAATGTGTGGCAATTTGTAAGGGAATTGAGGGAAGGTTTGGAAATCAAAATCTGTGTAGCAGGTAAGAGGAAACGTGAAGTGCAGCTGCTGATTAATGGATTGGGCTCAAAAATTGGGCCAAGGGGTTTGGATTTGGTTAAATTGGAATATGGCATTAAACAAGCAAGACTAGAAGTTGGGCTTAAAAGTTAGGACCTAAAATAAATCAAAATTTGGACTTAAAATAATTTGAATCCAAATAACTTGAAAATTTGGACAAACTAAATAGATATTGATCCTAGAATATTTTTGATAAAATTTGACTTTAAGTCTAATGACGGACTTGAACATCATTTAATAAAATTTGGAATTGGAACAAGGTAATTTAAAATAAATTAAATTTTATTTTATTGGCTAGACGATCACGTTTTAAAAATAACTGAGCAAAGTCGTAGCGACACATTTTTAAAAATAATATTTATTTAAATAAGTCGTGAAAATTTCTCGGTCGCTACAACCCTACCACCTTAAAATAATTTCGTCCTCGAAATTTTAAACTTTCTTGATCTAAAATATCTAGGCACTAGGCCAAAATTTCTCATTCCTTTTCTCATGTAGTTTCATCACTACCGTGTTTACCCCATTGGACTTTGACTAATTAAACTTCTTGATTTCCAAGGACATAGGCTCTCTCTATTGTGCCATATCATACGTCATGGTCTAGTTGGGTGCTAAAATATTGATAATTCATCACGTGTCTCGGGTTAAAATATGCCACGTTCTCGGTTCTATCTAGTATCTCGAATGTTCTAATAAATATGTCTAAATCATAAATATTAATCTACTAGTAATCACCACTTCCGGTCTAGCTAGGCATTAAAGACGATTAAAACATATACAGGAATGCTAGCGAGAGTATACCTGCATCCCCGTCAAAATCTGGATTGGCATCTTCATGTGTCATGGCGAACACTCGAGCATTCCCTTTCTTGTTCTGATCCACTTTCCTTTTCTGATCGAAACCCTGAGAGGGTGTGGCACGACAATCCTGTGCAAAGTGGCCCGGCTGACCACATTTATAACAAACTCCTTTGCCCAAAAGGCACTCTCCCTTATGCATCTTTTGGCATTTGGGACATGGGGGCATGTAGTTAGCGACTTGACCTTTGGCCGGCCCTGTATTCTGCCTCTTGTTGGATGTCTTATTTATGTTTTGGTTATGATTTGAACCATGCCATTTCCTTTTTCCCTGCTCACTCTGCGAACCTCGTCCTTCATATCCGATACTGGCATACGCCACGGTCTGGGCTTTCTTCACTACCTCCTGATAGGTAGGGAGTTCGTGGGAACCAACTATTTGACGAATATCGGAACGTAACCCCCGCTCGAAGCGACGAGCCTTTTTAGCCTCAGTCTCCACCAGATGTGGAGCATATCGTGATAATTCCTTGAACTTTCTCTCGTAATCGGTTATGTCCATTTCTCCCTGAGTCAAATGCAGGAACTCAGTCTCCTTATGGTCTCGAAGGGCTTGTGGGAAGAATTTGTCTTTGATCTCGGCTTTAAATTCTTCCCAAGTTAGAGTTGCCTGTTCCACTTCAGTTCTGGTCCATGATGCGGACTCCCACCAATAGCCAGCCCTTCCGACCAACATGAACTCGGCACATAAAACCTTCTTATCCTCAGGGCAGGATATGTGTTTGAAGATTCTCTCGATGGTCTGTAACCATTCCTCAATAGCAAGCGGATCATTTCCGCCATCAAAAGTGGGCGGACGGTACCTTCTAAATTGCTCTATCATCGGCATTGTGGAAACTGCAGGAGTTTGCCTCAAACTTTGTACTGCTTGGAGTAAGTCCCTGATAGCCGTGGATTGGGCTATGGGGCCCTGTTCTGGGTTAGCTTGCTCGGATGCACTTCTGTTTCCACGTCTCGACATTTCCTTAAGAAGAGGAGTAAAAAATATATTCAACTTCTCGATATGTATGTATATACATATATTTTTAATCATAAACCAAATATTAAAAATAAAAAGAAAATGTTTTTATCAAAATAATATCTTTATTGATAATTGAATAATCCTTCAAGTGAGGATACAAAATAAGAGGGGTAAAATGCTACCATAGTCCAAATAAATAGGGCCAATTATATTAATCTATTGGGTAATACATGACTTGGCATCCGAGAATTCTTCTAGCACTGGCTCATCGTCTTCCTCTTCTGGGTCTCCTTCTTCTGGTTCTTCTTCTTCTTCTTCTGGATCTTCTTCAGGTTCTTCTTCTGGATCCTCTTCGGGATCACTCTCGGGTACCAGCTCAGCTCCTTGCCCAAATTTGGGCTCGGGTGCCGGTGCCTCGCCAGGAGAGAACCCCAAAAGGTCCTTGTGGTACATAGGCCAGTATGCCACAAGTCTCTCACAGAATGAGTCGTAGTCGAGATCCACGTTAATGGAAACATTCACGTCCATGTATATCAAGGGGGCTATATTTCGCGTATTATCCGAAAAGGACGAGATCAAATGACTAATCGACTGGAAGTCATTGGTCACGTAGCCATGTTGTATTGCTCGATTACGTAAGTAGCGCTCTTGCCCAACATGCTGGTTGATATTCCATTCCGGCCTAGGTTTAAAATTGTCATAGTTCCCAGCGGCTATTTCTTCGTAACTAGATACGTTCTTGGAACTTGATGCCATGTCCTAAAATCAATTATGCAAAGTCCAATTATGCGGGGTTTATCCATTTCTCTTAGTTAAAATTACGAGGACATAAAAATTTAAAAGATATTTCAAATTATACTCAAACTCGTTTTCTTTCTTTCTTTCTTTCTTTCTTATTTCGGATACAAAGTCTTTCTCATTCTTTCTCGTCTAAATATCAAAACTTTCATTTCTCATGCATCCGAAATTAAAATAAATAAACTTCATAATAAAGAATCATTTACCTTCGGAGTTGGCGGAGCGAAAGATGGCAGTTGCAAAAGTCGTAAAAATATTGTCGTCAAAACATTATTTATTATTATTAAAAAAAAAATCTCTTTTCAAAATTTGCAAGTCTACAGAAACGAAGACCATCTCTGATATCACGCTGTAACGCCCCGAATTCCGCTGCGCCCGGGACGCCACTTCGTCCTTTAAAATTGACTTTATTGCGGAAAAATAAATTTAATTCAAAGTATCACCTTCATCATTCGAAAACTTCAGCGGAAACTTTATTAATTTAAATATAGAACAATTCATAAAAATTTAATCCCAATTATTTAAATGAAATTAGCGATAAATAATTTAAAGAGCAACATTCAAAAAAATTTCTAATAACATCATCATTTATTTAATTTGCCAACGCTGCCCCTTTCATTCGCCGCCATTTCCGAGATCTGCAAAAGCTGTTAAAATTGGAATGAGCATTTCGAAAGAAATACTCAGTAGACTCGCCCCCACTAATTAGTTTAAATTATAATTTATATGTTTTATGTGAAATTACGTGATTTATATGCTTGATGCAGGAGACGAGAAAAGAATATTTCTTATGAGATAAATGAGAAATGATGATGTTATGCATAACTTACTTGCTTAAATGCATGAGACGAGACTACCACACCCTATGATTTTTAAAGAGCCTTTGATTTTATTAAAATAGCCTATGATGATGATGATGATGATGTCACTGTATGATTGCATAATTACATGTTAAATTATTCTGTAAATAGCCTTTCGAAATGCTCATTCCAATTTTAACAGCTTTTGCAGATCTCGGAAATGGCGGCGAAGGAAAGGGGCAGCGTTGGAAAATTAATTAAATGATGATGTTATTAGAAATTTTTTTGAATGTTGCTCTTTAAATTATTTATCGCTAATTTCATTTAAATAATTGGGATTAAATTTTTATGAATTGTTCTATATTTAAATTAATAAAGTTTTCGCTGAAGTTTTCGAATGATGAAGGTGATACTTTGAATTAAATTTATTTTTCCGCAATAAAGTCAATTTTAAAGGACGAAGTGGCGTCCCGGGCGCAGCGGAATTCGGGACGTTACACATGTTTTAAAGTACATTAAGATGTCTAAAAAGTGTCTTCAAAATCTGCTGAAACCATTTGTTTAAAATGGTAGTTTGCATATATATATATAATTTGGCTAGACGAACACTCCTTTAAGTTAAATGGAAAAAGTCGTAGCGACACGTATTTAAAGTTCTAAAAATATTTTATTTAGAAAGAAACGAAAATTAAAACTTACTTGGTCTAAAAATTTGGATATTTGACTAGAATTTCTTCTTCTTTTTCCCATGCAGCCTCATTGCTACCATGTCTACCCCACTAGACTTTGACTAGTGAAATTTCTTTATTTCTTAGGACATGGACTTTTCTATCGATGATGCACATGGGTGCCTCTTCATAATATAGATTCTTCTGAATTGGGATTGACTGAAAGCTCACCACGTGACTGAGATCGTGAACATATTTTCTCAATAGAGAGATGTGAAAAACATTGTGTATAGCCGAGAGTTCAAGTGGCAATGCTAGACGATAAGCCGAATTACCTACTTTCTCCAATATTTCAAAAGGTCCGATAAACCGAGGCCTTAATTTCCCTTTCTTTCCAAAACGAATAGTGCCCTTCATAGGAGAGATTTTCAAAAACACTTTCTCTCCAATCTCGAACTCCAAGTCTTTCCTCCTCTGATCGGCATAACTTTTCTGTCTGTCCTGGGCAGCTTTAATTCGCAATCTGATTTTCTCGATAGCCTCTACAGTCTTTTCAATTAATTCGGGACCCAATAACTTCCTCTCGCCAACTTCATCCCAATTTACCAGTGATCAACATCTTCGCCCATACAGTACTTCATACGGTTTCATACCAATGGTAGCCTGAAAACTGTTATTGTAAGCAAACTCAGCCAATAGCAAGTGAGCTTCCCAATTGCCGCTCAGGTCCAGAACACAGGCTCTAAGCATATCCTCTAAAGTCTGAATGGTGGGTTCAGACTGCCCATCTGTCTGCGGGTGGTAAGCGGTACTAAAATCTAATTTAGTCCCCATAGCCGTGTGTAAGCTCTTCCAAAACCTCCAAGTGAATCTCAGATCCCTATTTGAAACAATAGTCGTTGGAACCCCGTGAAGTCGAACGATCTCCCTGATATAAATCTGGGCCAAGTGATCTATACTGAGAGTCATCCGTACTGGAAGAAAATGGGCTGACTTTGTAAGTCAGTCTACAATAACCCGGATGGCATCATGTCCCCTCACTGTTCTTGGTAAGCCTGTTACGAAATCCATGGAAATTTCCTCCCATTTTCATTCTGGGATGTCTAAAGGATTTAGCAATCCTGACGGTCTCTGATGTTCAGCCTTGACCTGCTGGCAGGTCATGCATCGTGAGACAAACTTGGCAATACACCCTTTCATATTCCTCCACCAGAATGTAGTACGCAAATCTCGGTACATCTTTGTTCCTCCTGGATGAGCTGTATATGGAGCTGAGTGGGCTTCCCTCAATATTTCATTCCTGATCTGATCATCTTTCGGTACACACAGGCGACCCTTGAATAATAGTTCCTTATCAATTCCGATTTCAAAATCTGCTCTCTTGCCAGTTCCAACTTCAGCTTTGATCATTTCCAAAAACTTATCACTCTCCTGAGCCATCATAATTCTGCTTCTCAAATCTGGCTTAACTGTCAAATTTGCCAATCTGCTAGAACTTTAGATTCCTGGGTTTCTCACTTCGATTCTCAAGTTCTGAAAATTCCGAATCAATTGTTCTTGTACTGTTCCCAAAACTGATAATTGACCAACATCTTTCATGCTTAGTGCATCTGCAACCTTATTAGCCTTACCCAGGTGGTAAAGAATAGTACAATCATAATCCTTCACCAGTTCCAACCATCGACGCTGTCTCATGTTCAATTCCTTCCGAGTGAAGAAATACTTGAGACTCTTATGGTCGGTGTAAATCTCACATTTACTCCCATATAGGTAATGTCGCCAAATCTTAAGAGCGTGTACAACTGCTGCCAGTTTTAGATCATGCGTCGGATAGTTTTTCTCGTATGGCTTCAACTATTTTGAAGCATAGGCAATCACTTTACCTTTCTGCATTAACACACATCCTAAACCATGTTTCGAGGCATCGCTGTATATCACAAAACCCTCAGATCCATCCGGCACTGCTAACACTGGTGCTGAAACCAGTCTATTCTTCAATTCCTGGAAGCTTCGTTCACACTACTCCGTCCACTGGAATTTTACACCCTTCCGTGTCAACTGAGTCATGGGACCCTCTATCTTAGAGAAACCCTCTATAAATCTTCAGTAATATACAGCTAATCCCAAAAAGCTTCTTACATCACCGGCATTCGCTGGCGTGGTCCAATTACTCACTGTGTCCACCTTTGACGAATCAACTTCGATGCCATTGATTGTCACAATATGACCCAGAAATCCTATCTTCTCAAACCAAAATTCACATTTCTTAAATTTGGCCTATAACTTTTCTGCCCGTAGTGTGTCCAACACAATTTTCAAATGTTCCGCATCCTGTTGTGAATCTTTAGAATAGACTAGAATATCTTCAATGAAGACAATAACGAACTTGTCCAGGTACTGATGGAAAACCCGGTTCATCAAGTCCATAAATACTGCAGGTGTGTTCGTAAGACCGAATGGCATCACCGTGAACTCATAGTGTCCATATCGAGTCATAAACGCTGTCTTTTGTATATCAGCAGACTTGATCTTCAACTGATGGTAACCGGACCTTAAGTCCATCTTTGAAAATACCGCAGCTCCTTTCAGTTGATCGAATAAATCTTCGATTCTGGGCAGGGGGTACTTGTTCTTTATTGTCAACTTGTTCAATTCCGGATAGTCAATGCACATTCTCATACTACCATCCTTCTTCTTTACAAATAGAACAGGTGCTCCCCAAGGAGACACACTTGTCCTAATAAATCCCTTCTCTAGTAATTCTTCTAGTTGGACCTTCAATTCTTGCAATTCTTTCGGTGCAATACGATACGGGGCTTTTGAAACAGGGGCAGCTCCCGGCACCAAGTCAATATCAAATTCTACCTGTTTATCCGGCGGGGTGCCAGGTAGATCTTCTGGAAATACATCTTGAAAGTCACACACAACTGGCACTGATTCCAATTTGATTTCTTCGGCGAGCTTTCCTTGGAGGTTAACCAGATAACTCTGACAGTTTCCCTTGGAAATCAGCTTTTCGACTTGCATAGCCGAGATAAGGCGAGGGAGTGCTTTAACCATCGAACAGTAAAATCTGAACACCTCATCCCCATTCTTCCGAAATACTACTTCTTTCTCATGGCACATGATTGCCGCACAGTTAGAACTCAGCCAGTCCATTCCTGGGATAATGTCAAAGTCCTTCATCGGAATAATATTCAGGTCTGCCTCAAGCACTATCCCATCGAAATCTATTCGTATAGACTTGACTATCCTATTAGTATCAAGAATTTCTCCTGACGGTAAGCTCACTTCAAGCACACTACCAGTTGTTTCACCCACTTAATTCAATCTAGTTAAGCATGAGTCGGCAATAAATGAATGTGTAGCACCCGAATCTATTAGGACGTATACGGGAATACCAGAAACAGATAAAATGCCTGTTATCGTCGTTCATATTATTAATTCGAGCAATGCATGATACATGAAATTAAGTAATATAGGTATATCAATGCTAAAATAATGGTATACCTGCAATCACGTCGGAGTTCTCAACGGCGTCCATGGAAAATACTGTAGCCTTCCCTTTCCTGTTCTGGTCTATGTTCTTCTTCTGGTCCGAGCCTTGAGCAGGTGCTGTGTTGCAATCTCGAGCAAAGTGGCCCGGTTGGCCACATCAGTAAAAAACAACTCTGTTGCCAAAGAGGCATTCTCCTTTGTGTGTCTTCTGGCACTTCGGACATGATGGGAGGAAACTGGTCACCTGACCTCTGCTAGGTCCTGTATTCTGTCTCTTATTGAAATTCTGGTTCATGTTCATATTATGACCATGCCATTTCCGTTTACCTTGATGCCCTTGATTTTTCCGATTGCCTTGGGTGCCAATCTTTGTACCAGCATAAGCTACAACCCGAGCTTTCTTCACAACTTCTCGGTAGGTGGGCAGTTCATGTGAGCCAACAATCTGCCTGATATCCAAACGCAGGCCTCTCTCAAATCGGCGTGCCTTCTTAACTTCGGTTTCTACTAGATGTGGAGCATATCGTGACAGTTCCTCGAACTTCCGTTCATATTCAGTGATGTCCATCTCACCCTGAACTAGCTGTAAAAATTCGTTCTCCTTGTGGTCTCGGAGGGCTTGTGGGAAGAACTTGTCTTTGATCTCTTCCTTAAACTCTTCCCAGGTCAACGCTGCCTGCTATTCTTCGGTCCTAGTCCGTGATGCGGACTCCCACCAAAATCCGGCCCTACCTATCAACATAAATTCTGCGCAAGTAACATTCTTATCCTCAGGGCAAGAGATATGCATGAAAATCCTCTCGATCCCCTGTAACCACTCCTCCACGGCCAATGGATTGTCCCCGCCATCAAAAGTGGGCAGACGATACCTCCTGAATTGTTCGATAATTGGCACTGAGGAATGTGTTGGGGCCTGCCTCAAATCTTGCATGGCCAGAAGTAAGTCCCTGGTGATACTGGATTGGGCCGTGGGGCCCTGTCCTGAGTTCTCTTGTTCAGATGTAGCACGGTCCATTATACTCCTGTTAATGCGTCTAGACATTCCCTTTAAAAAAAATGAAAACAAGGAGTGTGTTTGTAACTTCTATTAAAATTTGAACCAAATATAGTAATAAATTAAATTCCAATATAGACAAAAATGAAAATTGAAATATTCTCATTAATAATTTAAATTTCCTTCAATTGAGGGTACATAACATAGAATTGCCAATACTGGGAATGGGAATAATGCTAGACAAAATTTAAGACCACCATCATATATTCTACATCTTTGGTGGTGACATAGGAGATATCGATCCTGGGGTGCCGGGGGTATAATCTGGTGCGCCCGGGGTTATATTCGGTGAGTCAAAGGTATACCCTGGTGAGCCAGGAATATAGTCGGGTGCACCCGGTTTCATACTCGGAGAGTCAAAAATATAACCCGGTGAGCTAGGAGTATTGTCATATATGCCTGACTCGGCGTCGGGTATTTCAACTGGTTCTTCCTCGTCATCTGATAGGATAATTACCTCTGGTGCTGGAGTATGGGTTAGGTAGCGGTCCCACCGCATTACAAATTCGTCACAAACAGTTTGGAAATTCACGTCCTCTCCTAGACGTCTCTTCATGTCATTATAAAACTCGATCGCTAATCCACGCTGACATTCTAGAAATGTTGACAAAAGGCGCCTAATAGATTGAGCATCAGTCAGCCTAAGTCCACTAACTATGGCGTCATGACGTATGTCGCAAAAACGAAGAATATGGTTTGATATCCCGTCAATTGGTGCCATGTCTAGAATCCAATTTGCAAAGTCCAGTTAGGGTATTATTATTTATCTAGGGACGAAATATTTTATGAAAAATATGTTAAATAGTAATAATTCTCAGTATGCTCCAGAATTCGTTTCTTTCTTTCTTTCTCATTTTTTCGGATACTAGTTTTCTAATTCTTTCTTGTCTTGTCTTCTCTTTCTTTTCTCGTCAAATTCTCAAAACATTTATTTTCTCAAGTATCCGAAATAAATAAATAATCATACTAAATTTCTTTACCTTCGGAGTCGGCGGAAAGAGTGATGGCAGTGGAAAATGTCGTCAAAACATTATTTTCTATTATTTTTAGAAAAAAAAAATTATTTTCTTGTTTTAAAAAAATTTGCAAGTCTACAAAAACGTAGACCCACTCTGATACCATGTTGTAACGCTCCGAGTTCCGAGGAACGCGAAAACGTCACTTTTCTAAATTTTTGAATAAACTTTATTGCGGAAAATGACTAATTATTAAATATCACATTTATTAAATAAAAGTTTAGCGATAATTCAGATGGAATAAAGTAATTCGTACAAATTTATAAAAATGACAATTCTTGATAAAATGAAATAATTATTTCAAAATTCACGACTTTAAAAAAAATATCAATTTGTAATTTGCCGTCATTGTCAATCACTAGCCACCGTCTCCGAAATCTGCAAAAATTGTTAAAACAACGGGGTGAGCATTTCAAAATGAAATACTCAGTAGACTCAACTTCAATAATTAATCTACAAGATAATTGGACAAGTAACTATGCAAATAATGTAGTGATATTCTTTTCTTATCATAAGCATCATAAAACGAGTGCAAATGAACACATTCTTTTCTTTTCTCATGCTAGCAGATAAGTTATGACGTGCATAACATAAATTCGCAGATTTATCCCATATCAGATATTCTTTTCTTTTCTCATGCAATTAAGCATATAAAATCACACAAATCCACATAATCATGTGCAATTATAGTCTAAATCAATTAGTGGGGGCGAGTCTACCTCAAACTTTACGAGTTCTCAAAAATCGGAGCGGGAATAGTATGCCAGCTTCCAAATCACCAACTGCTTCGTCTAGCAAAAAAAGTAAATTAATTAAATTAGTATTTTAGAAATTTAAAGATTTAAACGTGATAAAATAAAGTTTGAGGGCTAGATTGAAATTTTTGAGACAATTGAATTTTAAGAATTTTTGGGACTGAAATAGAATTTTACGAAAATACAGGCTGATTCATTAATTATAGGAACATTTGTAACTAAATTGAAATCATTTTAAAAGAAGGGACTGAAATAAGTATATTTCGAAACTTGGGGCTGAAAGGTAAAATTTGAAAACTTAATATAATAAAAATCCTCATTTTCTCTCTTTCTCAAAATCGAAAATTTGAGAGAGAGAGAGTAGGGAGCCGCGAGAGGGAGATGAAGGCGAGGAAGGGAGGGGCTGCTCCTCTCCGTTCCGGCGCTGGGGCCGCCGCAGTGGCGGCGGTGTGGGCATGTGAAGGGAAGGATTTTTGGGCTTGGTTTTTGGCTGCGAAAAATGGAGTTAACCGAGGCTATGGGCTCGGTTTCATGGCTGTCCGGCGAAAGAACTGAGCCAATACAAGGTGGCTGTCCGGGTACGATATTTGGGTTTTGTTAAATTCTTGGCTTTGGGTTTTATTTGGGGATTTGGCTTTGATTTTCGAATGGGGGAGTGGAGTCGAGGATGGGTGTTCGATTGCGGTTTGAGAGAGAGAGAGTGGCTGGAGGCTTTGGTGATTGAGTTTCAATTGATGGCAGTGAATAGAGGCGATTGGGTAGTAGGTGTTGGCTGTGAATTGAGTTACTGTGGTGGTGATTGTCGTGGGTGAGGGCCACGGGTTGTGTGATGGTGAATGGTGGTTCGATTGGGTTGGTTTGGTTTGGCAGTGATGATAACAGTGGTGGTGTTTGTTGGTTCGGCTGGCGATGAAGGTGGAAGAGGTTGGTTGTGGTGGTGCTGTGAAACATTTCGGTAGAGTAGGAGAGAAAAATTACCAGATTGCTTGTTTGATTTTGAGTGAGTTTCGTGTGGGATGAAAATGGGATATATGCTACGGTTGGTTTTGCTGAATATTGGTAAGTTGCGGATTGTTTGCTGATTGAGGATGGATTGCAGGAAGGTGAAATCAGTTGGATGCAGAATTGAGGGGCTGAAAGTGGGGATGCAGATTTGGACAGCTGGAAGAATAATCTCTTGATTGAGGATGAATTGCATGATGTTGCAGTAAGATAGCCGTTGTTATTAGGGAAAAGAGGGAGAGAATTAGGGAGTGCAGATGGAATTAATGTGTGGTTTGGTAGAATTATTGAAAAGGCAAAATCATTCCTTGAAAGGCTGGAATTGAAATTTTTGAAAGTGGAAGATTTTGGGGAGAGTTGTAGGAATGTGTAATAAGTTGAATAACTAAATTTGGGGATTAAAGAAGTTTAAATTGGGCAAGAATCAAAATATTGAAATCAATGAATTTGGACGTAAAGTTGAAGTTTGGTCTTAAAATATTTAAAACTTGGACTTTTAAATTAAATTGTGGTTTTGGAATATTTTAACAAAACTTGGAACTAAATAACGATGAAAATTAATTTAATTTCATTTATAATTTGGCTAGACGAACACTCCTTTAAATTAAATGAAAAAAGTCGTATCGACACGCATTTAAAGTTCTAAAAATATTTTATTTAGAAAGAAACGAAAATTCCCGATCGCTACATATTCACTCTTATGATATATTGATATTGAAACTATTTTTACTCGATTATTATTAATTTTTAAATTCAAAGTAAGGATAATAATCCTAAATTGTAACAGGGTAAACAAGTTTAGAAAGAGTTTTTAGTAAATGTATTAAAGTTGCCATGTTTCTGAAAGTACGCTACTAGTAACCACCTGTAGTTACGTTTTTAGTTGATTTTATGCTTGTAATAGCCATCAGCTGAATTGAAAAAAAAAAAAAAAAAAGCTTGAATTTTGGGATCGTGACACACATCATCAAGCGTTTGAAATTCTTGTCCAAATTTTGGGATTGCACCAATATTCATTTGTGTAATAAATACTTTATCATTCCCTTCCATTCCTAAAAGTTAGTATGAAAAATTATTTAGTTTGCGAAATAATTTAAACATAGACACGTGCAAAACTTAATGTAACAAAAATAAAATTAAAACTAAGTTGCGAAAATTAAACAAAATAAAAACGTAAACAAAGGAAAATAAGAAATTAAAATAAGATACACACTGAAGAGTGATTCAAACCCCTAAAGATTTCGGAATTATATATATTTTCTTTGTAAATTATGGAAAGAAAATAAGAGAAAATGACTTACCAAAAATTCAACAAAAAGAGATATAAACAACCCTCATAAAAATAAGAAATTCTTCTCTCATTCTTTTGTTCTGAATGAAGTGTATCGAAATTTTTTTTTTTTTTTTTTTTTGGAATAAATGCATGTAAGTGTAGTTGAATCATGATCTTATAGGTAAAATTGTACAAAAAACGACAAAAAGAAAATTTAATAAAAAAAAATTATTATTTAAGGTTGTTAGCCTTTATGTTGGAATTATATATGCCCATAGAGTATAATTCACGACATTTAAAAGTAAAATATTAATTGATTGTATTAATATGATGTTGTGTTTGTCCACGGGTTAATTTGATATTACAAATTGAGTGTTTAAGTTGTTAAACACAGAAAGATTCAATTTGTGATTCGATCTAAAATTAACGTTCACGATCAGTAAATAAATATGGACAATTTATTTTGATAAGATCGTCTCGATTTTATTAAAGTCTGTCTTTGACTTTGGTAATAAAATTGAGAGTACGTTTGGAACGTATTGGACGGGACCACGTGAAATTAATTTGTGACATTGACCATACAAATTTAATTTCACTTGATTATTGTACGTGGGACCTTAATCCTAATAGGATAATGGACTTCGATTACTAACTTGAAGTTCTTTGAGGTATCAATGGGTGAGATCAAATTGCTGATCAATATCTCGGTACTTTGGGAATTAAAGTGAACTAACGAGGAACATATATTCGTATTATGGAATCCGTCACCTTTTAGGTATGATCATAATCTCACTGGTTCTTCTAGTGGACAGTTGAATCTGAGCTCAGTAATTCGACAGTGACTGTTGAATCCTATGATGTGATGGGATCACATCGAACTGTCAGACAGAAGATGAGAGTTGAGAATTTATGAATATTCAAAGAGGGGCATTTTGGTCATTTTAACTTACTCCGAATATTCGAGTTGATCGACGGGGGTAACATGTAAGAACGATAAGTCAATGGATATAATTATTGATTAATTGTTTCAGTAATTTCAATTTTACTAAGAGTGCGATCTCGTTCTTTTAGTGGAATAGAACGTGATTAATAAATTAATTTTGACTGATCAAGAGTTGATCGGGTCATAATTAATTTATTGGAGCTTAGTTTAATTGGGTCCGATCAGGTTCCCTCGATGGCTTCACTATAATGGGTTTATACAGGCTTATTACCTGTATTGGGTTGTGCAGAAATGAGCCTGGGTTATGGTACTAGGTCTGGTAGGGTTTTGGAGTGTAAAGAGGTTACAAATAGGGCTATTTACATAATTACACTACTTTTATGGATCAAATTGAAATTTACTTAAATTTTATAAAAATTGAAAATTACTTATAATAAAATCATAAAAACTGAAAAATACTTCATAATCACGTGAAGTATCACAATCTGATACTTTTGATACTTCTCAAATATGTTAGTATCACAGTATAATACCTATGATACTTTTCAATTTTTTTTAGTAACAATGAAGTATTTTTCAAAATTTTTTATTTTGGGTAGTAAAAATCAGTTTTATTATCTAAAGTAAGTAATCTATACAATTATCCCTTACAAATAGTCTCCCAAGACTATTTTTCTTAACCTAATTGGCAAAGTGGCGAAACACACACTAAAGTGTGTAGTGTGTGTTTCCTCTTTACAAAGAAACCCTAAACCTAGTTTAACCTAGATCTTGAGAAAGGTGACCACACACCTGCACAACTGCCATTGGAGAACACCGAGGAAAGCTTGAGGGTTTGAAGCTTTGGTGAAATCAAGAAGTAGCGAAAAGATATTATTGTAAAGCACGCTACAAAGGTAATCTTCTCAAAATCCTTTTTGTGTGTACAAAATTATTTATTCCAAGTTGAATACATAGAACAGAAAATCCTGTAACGGGATGATCTATCACAAGAAATCAATTTTTGTGATTAGAGCAACCCGGGTTCCCAACACTTTAGAATAGCGACTGACAACCCAAGTTTACAAGCAAGCCATGCGAGCATAATGACGGTGGAGGAGGTGAGAAAAGAGGTGGAGGTGGAGATGGAAGAGACGGTGCTCATTTCAAGTTTCTGCCTCATTTACACAAACAATAAAATAGGAGTGGAATTTAGGGGAGAAATTTGAATATTGAAATTTCATTTTTTAAATTGGGTGATGTTTCACTTAATTATTTATATGGGCATGGCATATATCAAATTAATTAGTAGGTGTCAAATAGCTAATTGTGTGTATTTAGAGTGGGTTTTGGTCTAAGTTCCTCTTAGGGAAAAGTAAACAACTAAAGAATAAAAATTATTACTTTCTAAACCTAACAAATTTCAGAATTTTCTTTAAAAATCAGGTGTTAAAAACCTAGTTCACTGTAACTTCACGCTTATTGTGATTCAGATTGGAAAATTTAGTTCACTGTAACTTAATTATTTATATGTGTTGGGAATTGCACACCAATTCCCTCTCTAATTAACCTACATGAATTTTTGATGTTTAAGAAATAATTGAGCAAACTAAAAAATAAAATAAGAACACAAAAATTTACGTGATTCGACAACTTGCCTACGTCCACGGACCTTCGCCAAAGCTTTTCACTATATAATAAATTGTTACAATTATATAGAATTTTCACTCACCAAACCTCCCAAGTATTGTAGGAAAAATAACCAAACTTTACCACATCTACCAATTTCTACTTCTTTGTACAACCCACAAAGAACCCAAGAAAAACTAAGATGCTAGACTACATTTTTCCTCACAATACTCTCTAGTCAATGTGCAATTAATTGGCTCCTCAATACACATATTTATAGGTAAACATAACCCAAAAAAGTGCATTACTTGTGCCCCAAGATATTTCCTTGTTGAAGTAGAATAATCAGAATAAGGAAAGAAATTCATGTCAAAAGATTATCTTCATTTTCTTTCACCTTTAACTTGGTCTCCAAGTTAACCACTCTAACAGGAAAATCAATTGTCCAAGATATTCTCATTCTTAATTTTGGTCAAATATCCCAACAATCTCCACCTTGACACAAATTCATCCAAGCCAAAAAATCTAAATTCAATCATTTGATAAACAAGAAAGTATTTAACACTTTGATGATCTCATACTCCACCATATGAGTATAACCAGCACTCAGAATTATCAACGAACTCCGAGCTTTTCATCGGCTCATGTCGTAATAAACATTGCTGAAAAATTATGGTGCAACCCTCATGTTTGGCTTTCTTTGGGAGCTCATCAGCCATCGACATCAAATTCATCACACACCTTGCATTAACGCCAAACCAATGCCCGTTTGTAAACACGTGTACTCGCCAGTAAGAACACATCCTCTATCATGGCAACTGGCTTCATGCCATAAAGAAGTCTCATCTTACTAAAGTACATCATCACCACCCTCCATCAGGAGAGTCGCATTGTCCACCTCGGAGCAATAAGCCGACTCTGCTCCACCTTTTGGACAATTTCTTCTCACATGACTAGATTTATCACAGTTCCAACACATTACATTCTTCTTCATGGAGTTACCTCTCTTCCACTTTTCAGTAACAAGCAAAGCTTTTCAGATGAACTGTCACTTCAACCTAATCAACTTAACTTCTGAAAATTCCACCGTTTCCTTCTCGTACATCACAATCAGCATGATGTACTCAAACGTAGATAGAAGAGACCAGATGAACCTTATCCTCATCATCAATCTTATCTCCATTAGATTCCAGTGCAGAAACAATCTCATTGAGAACACTAAGATAGTCTAAGATTTTCATACCTGCATTCATTCTCAAAGAATGAAACCGCTCTTTTAGGTACAAGTTATTTGACAAGCTCTTCATTTGATACAACTCTTCCAATTTTCCCACAGTTCCTTCACAGCAAATATCCCATAAATATTTGCAAGAACATTTTGAGCCAAACAAAGTTGTTACATGTCAGCAGCTTTCAAATTCAAATCTTTCCAATCTTCATCTCTCGTGCTGAATTCAGTTTCTTTGTCAAAACTCGGAGTTGGTTTTTCCTTCAAAGCTATCTGCAATCCTGTCTGAATCAATATATCTATGACTTGTACTTACCACAAGCCAAAATTGATCTTCCAGTCAAATTTCTCCACGTTGTACTTTCCAAACATATTTTCTTTTGCTATAAAAAATTTTCGAACCACCTGATGCTCTGTTAATTAAACGTCAATTTCCCCGTCAACGGCACCACTGTTGGGAATTGCACACAAATTCCCTCTCTAATTAACCCACGTGAATTTTTGATGTCTAAGAAATAATTGAGCAAACTAGAAAATAAAATACGAATACAGAAATTTACGTGGTTCGGCAACTTGCCTACGTCCACGGACCTTCGCCAAAGCTTTTCACTATATAATAAATTGTTACAATTATATAGAGTTTTCACTCACCAAACCCCCCAAGTATTATAGGAAAAATAACCAAGCTTTACCACATCTACCAATTTCTACAACCCACAAAGTATCTAAGAAAAACTAAGATGCTAGAGTACATTTTTCCTCCCAATACTCTCTAGTCAATGTGCAATTAATTGGCTCCTCAATACACATATTTATAGGTAAACATAACACAAAAACGTGTATTACTTGTGTCCCAAGATATTTCCTTGTTGAAGTAGAATAATCAGGATAAGGAAAGAAATTCATGTCAAAAGATTATCTTCCTTTTGTTTCACATTTAACTTGGTCTCCAAGTTAACCACTTTAACAGGAAAATCAATTGTCCAAGATATTCTCATTCTTAATTTGGGTTAAATATCTCAATAATATGGGCATGGCATATATCAAATTAATTAGTTGTGGGTGTCAAATATCTAATTGTGTGTATGTAGGGTGGGTTTTGGTCTAAGTTCCTCTTGGGGAAAAGTACACAACTAAAAGTATTACTTTTTAAACATAACAAAACTTTAGAATTTTCTTTAAAAATCAGGCGTTAAAAATCTAGTTCAATGTAACTACACGCTTATTGTGATTCAAATTGGGAAAGCTACCCCAATTCTTGTCGTTTGACTACGAGGCATTGTGTTTAGCTTGTAAACTCTTCCATTTCCTGGAATCAAATAAACAATCAACCATTTCATGCTCTTTATGCTGAAGAGGAGTATAGAGCAATGGCGACAACCCGTTGCGAGGTTAGTTGGCTATTATACTTGCTAAAGGATTTTGAAATTCATAACTCGCAGCAAGCTCATCTTTATTATGACAATAAAGCCACCTTACTTATGGCAACCAATCCAACCATTCATAAATGTACCAAACACATCGAGATAGACTGTCATTTGGTTTGTAAAAGAATCCAACAAGGAGTAGTTAGTGCAAGTTTTGTACGTTCCAAACAACAATTGACTGATATTTTTACAAAAGCACTTGGAGCTGACGTGTTCCGTGATTTACATGTCAAGATGGGTGTTTAGAACACCCTCTTACCATCGAGGGGGGAGTATTAAGAATGTTATTTACTTACCACAATTCTACCCGCTATTCACGGATGACAGGTTTCCCTTTATTAGTAATTTTCCACTGTCTATTCCTTTTTCATTGTATTTTCCACGTTTGCTTTCGTTTTTCATAGTTGACAGAAGCTGCCAAGTTGTATATATGTTTTAACATTCAAAATTAACGTAAGAGAGAATTTTATTTCTTTTCTTCCATCTTCTTAATTTTATCAAATTCAATGCCCTTGGAGAGTATTGAATTTACCCGTATATGTTTCTAATGAATACGATATTTTAGTTAAAAAAAAAAAATCAATTTTCTCTTCTTCTGCTTTTCGAATTTAATTTAAAAATTATATGTTAACATATATAATTGTTTATTTCTCTAGTTGTATAACGGTCCGAGTCAATGAATATGACAAATCATAATAAATACTATATTGACTTTAATAAGCTACAACCCAAAACCCACTTCAATTTTAGGAAATTACTTGGAAACTTCCTTTGAGAGAGAGAGAGAGAATCTTAACAATTATTTAACATATGTCAAATCATATTTTTAAATTTTAATTATAATATATGTATATATATATATTTATATATATAAAAGAGAGTGATTTTTTTTTAATAAAAAAAAAAAAAATTATCAAGCCGTGATCTAGCTCGACTCACTCCACCAAAATATGAACCGAGCCTAACCTTCTTCAAAGGAGTCGGCTCACCCTAACTTGGGTGTTGATTTGAGTCGAATCGTGTTACACGATGAACAAGTCGAACAACTCTACACAATCGATTTAGCACCCCCAACATTACAAAAATAGACGCAAGCCCATATAAAAACTATGGAAAAGCCTTTATTTTTAAAAGTCTCATTTACACCCCCACCCCATTATTCCCTACCAATGACCAAGCCACGGCCACCATTGAAGCGGTTTAGGAGTTGACCACCCTAATATACAGTGATCCAAAAACTGTCAAAATACAATCAAGAAATGAAAGAATTCTATGGAATGGCACCAAACAATTCTTTGCTTTGGCATCGAGTAAACTCCAACCCCCCTTCTTCTTCTCATCATTCTTTCATAAAAATTATCCATTCATGGAAAGAGTAAACCAATACAACAATTTTGTCTTAATTTTCTCTCTTATAATCACACTTGGCCTTGTCTCCTTCTCTTTATGCCTTGCTGCTGAATTCAACAAATCAAAGGTAATTTCTGAATCAATATTTATGTGCACTGTTTCCCAATTTAGACAATCTAAAGATGATTAATTCAGTTTTTTGTTTAGAAAAAGGATCTGAGGTTTAATGACAAGTTTTGTTATTTGCCCGGAAGCCCGGCATTTGGATTCGGAATAGCCGCTTTAATCTGCCTTGTCTCCGGTCAGGTCATCGGAAACTTTTTCATCTGCATAATGTTTAGTGCGAGAGATCATAGGAGTGGTTGTGATGATAAGATAAAAAGGCCTACAATTGCTACTATTTTCTTGGTTTTTTCATGGTAAGTAAATTTAAAAATAGCATATTTTTTGCCTTTGTGAAGATAAAATATGGTTTACTTCTTTATCAACACCGACTTTTTTTCACTTCACTCGCTCAATATTTGTTACATAGCCCATTTTTGTCTTAGATTTTTTCAAAACTCATTTTGCCCCGCCCCTAGTTCTTGGAAATTTTTTGGTTTCGAACAGTCTTTATAGAAGAATGTGCGATTAAAAATTGTTTGAAAAGTCAAAAATAGTGAGTTTGATTAAGATAGATTGTTGAGATTGAGTGTTGAATAAATTTGATTTTTGAAAAATGTATGTGTTTGGTATTGTTTAAAAAATATATTTTTTAAAATGAATAGTGATTTTAGGGAGAATGAATTATTGAAATTTGATTAAAAAGTTAAATAATGTGGGCTTAATTTTTAATAAATGGTTGAGATTGAGTACTGTAAAAAAAAATTTAAAGAAAAATAATCTTACAACATGTATTCATAATTTTTTTTTTCAAAGTTTTAACTAAAACATTACTTCAAAATAAATAAATAAATTCAAAAAATTCACGTCAAATGAAAATTAGGAGAAATTATACTGAGTCTCAAATAAGGACAGAGTAGAGTTTGACAAGTCCAAGTGAACAAAACCATATGTTTAACCAACGGACGCTGCTATAGTGCCCGCGCGGGCTACGACCCCCTCACATGGGGGGGTCCCACCTCGGGCTAGGTGGGACCCCCCCCATGTGAGGGAGCAGTAGCCCGCGCGGGACACCGCGCGGGCGAAGCAACTTTATCCTTAACCAATACATGTCCCGCGCGGGCGAAGCAACTTTATCCTTAACCAATACATCAAAAATCTTTACGGGCACAATATTATGCCCACCACACACATAATGCGCCCCCCCATATGTATGTGGGGGTCACCTCGGTGCTTGCGACGGGAGGGTAGGAATCAGGTCTTCCAATACATTATTAAAAAAATCACTTTTACAAAATATATTATTTTAAATAATCTTGTTATAACATGTCTCAAACAAGATATTACTGGTAAAATAAAAATGAAATTGCTATTCTCAAAAAATCGACCTCAAACAAATTTTTCAACCAAATTTTATCCAGTTGGACATATCGGACTGTATTATTGTTTAAACAAATATGATATGTCGACCAATGGTTTCCATCTTCCTATAGCTTATGTAGGCTCCGTTCTTTTATAAATTAATTTACAATTTATTTCACTACAAGACAAATAAGACACAAAAATTAATTTACACAATTTCTTATACCACTTTTTAATCATTCACATTTTCTCTCTCCAATTGTTTACCATACATCTTACGTAGAAAATACAAATAAATAAATCAAATAATTTCAATTCCAATTTAAAGTTAGCCAAACAGAGGGTTAATGGACTTCACTTTTAGTTCATGTTTGGTAAGGATTAAAATTGTGATTTTAATTCAAGTCAAAGTCAATATTTAATCTTAATCACACATTTAATGGACTTCACGACATTTCAACCAAGAATTTCATCAACTTTTATCAAAATTTACTAAAAATCAAATTTTAATCCCATCGAACAAGGGTTTAGTCACTTATTCAACTTGTAGACTTTATTTTTGGAGTAAACAGCACAAATAGTCCACAACCTTTAGGTTTCTTGCGAAAATAGTCCCCAACGTTTAGATTTTTACATTTATACTCTCAGAATCACCAAACATTGCGAAAATGGTCCATATCATTAGATTCCGTTAATTTTTTCCGTTAAAAACATGTAAATAGCACAAATGGTCCTTAACCTTTGAGTTTTTTACGATAATAGTCTCTAACATATTAAGGTCACATTTGGCATTTTTAATTTGTAACCTCCAAACGTTTGGCGTATTTAGTCCCTAACGTATTAAGCCCCTATACGTTTGGCATATTTAGTCCCTAACATATTAAACTCCTATTTGAGACCAATTATTTCAAATAATATGGTTTGTAATCGTAATTTTTTGAAGAATTTGTTGTTAAAAAAAATTAAATTTATTTGTAAATTATTTTATTGATAGAATGTGTGGTTAAAAACGAGTTTTAAAAAATAAAATTTATTCTGAATTTCTAAAATGGACAATAAAATATGTAACAAAAATTCATCCCTTCAACCTATTGGAAAAAAAATAATGAATCCATGAAACATAAACAAACAAATACATTGGACATTATTTTAGGAATTGAATAAAAACTATGTTTTTATCAATTCTATTTTTGATTTTCGAAATTTAATTTTTTTTTTCAAAACTCATTTTCTTCCACACGTTTTATTAATATATATATTTTTTTAATTTATGCGTAAATTAAAAAAAAAAAATCTTATGTTTTAACCAAAATTCTCCAAACTTACTTTTCAAATTGATCGATTCTAAAAATTGAAAGTAGAACTGATAAAATCATATTTGTTATTCAATTCCTAAAATGATGTCCAATGTATTTTTTTGTTTATATTCCATAAATTTATTATTTTTTATCAATAGGTTAAAATGTTAATGCGGTGAATTTTTGTTAAATATTTTACTGTGCACTTTAAAAATCTAGAATAAACTTTATTTTTAAAAATTTGTTTTCAACCACACATTTTATCAATAAAATACTACAAATAAATTCAATTTTTTTTTTTTTTACTTTTTAACCACAAATTCTTTAAAAAAATTACAATTACAAACAACGTTATTTAAAATAATTGGTCTAAAATAGGGATTTCGTATGTTAGGGACTAAATACTCCAAACGTATAGGGGCTTAATTTGTTATGGATTAAATACGCCAAACGTTTGAAGATTTAATATGTCAAACACGACCTTAATATGTTAGAGATTATTATCGCAAAAAACTCAAAGGTTAGGGACAATTTGCACTATTTACACGTTTTTAATGGTGGAAACTAACGAAATCTAATGGTATGGACCATTTTCGCAACGTTTGGTGATTCGGAGGGTATAAATGCCAAAATCTAAATGTTGAGGACCATTTTCGCAAGAAACCTAAAGGTTGTGGAGCATTTGTGCTTATTACCCTTATTTTTGTGCTACATTCCTGTGTAAAGAACCTAGTAACATGGACAGCTGGCATTGGAATTAGTACAATCTAAGATCCCGTTTGGTCCATGAAAAAATTTTGGTTTTTATAGTTTTTTGTATTTTTTAATAGATGTGTGATTTAAATTTGTTTGAAAAGTAAAAAATTGTGAACTTGATTAAGGATGAATAGTTGAAATTTAGTTTGAAAAGTTTTGATAAAAATTTTAGATTGAGCAAACATGCTCTAAGTCTCTATTTAACGGTTAATTTTTGTTTATAAACAAGAAATTTAAGTTTTTTTAAGTAAAATGTGTGATTAAAAAGTAATTTAGAAAAATGAGAAGAAACAAACACTTGCTTAGTCAATTTTGAATATTACCCCACTTCGAGAACTCATTATTTTAAATAAATGTAATTTGTAATAGTAAATTTTGGAGAATGTGTAGTTGAAAAGTAGAGTATTTTTTTGAGTTTATGTGTACTTAAATTATTTTATTGATAGAATGTATGATTGAAAATGAGTTTTGAAAAAAATAAGGTTTGAAATAATATGTATCAAATAATTAATATTAATATGTAACAGGATCATCTTTGGAGTTTGTGTTATTCTAATCAGTGCAGCCACCAGCATGAGCCGAAGTCAATCCTTTGGGGAAGGATGGTTAGATGGTGAGTGCTACATAGTCAAGTCTGGAGTCTATATTGGCTCGGGAATATTGGCTCTCCTCACTCTTGGTTTAACCCTTGGTTCGGACATCGTGATGATAAGGCAATGTCGAGTCGAAGAAGACAGGAAAGTGCACGCACAAACAAAATAGGTTACATATACACTCACAAATGTAGTTTTTTTTTTTTTTTTTTTGAACGGAATATTTTAACCTCTACTTGGTAAACCATTCATAAACGATTTATAATTAGCGGCGAAACAAAATTTCATTTGTCCATATTTTTGAAAAATAAAAAATGATCGGTGAAAATTTTTAACCAACCGAAATTGTTGACTTTTCAAAACAAAATCGTCAAATGAAATTGTTACATGACCCTTTAATAAACAATATTTACCAAACAGTGTCTTAATAATTGATTTTAGATGTTAGAGAGAAAAAGGAAAAAAAAAATTGTCGAGATAAATATTTGTTTTACATATACGATCTTCTCCGAATAAATACCTGAGATAGATTTTCTATCCATATTACAATTTTTGCTCTATTTCTATTTATTTTATAATTACTATGTTTACCAAAAGATCTAAAATAATGTTATTGTCTGATTTTGTTGAAAAAAAATTAAAAAAATATAAATTAAAGTTCAAAATTATTAACAAGATATTTTATGAAATCCCAACTTTTATTAACATTTTCATAATACATTTCATCAATTTTTATCAAAATCTATTAAAAACCTAATATTTTAAAAAACTTTGGCATTAAGTTTTAAAAAGTCAAAAAGAGCATTTGGGATCAAAAAATTAGGTGGCGTTCTGTTTGTATTTTATTTTGCATTTTCATTTTCGAAAATGTTTTGTATTTTGTGTTTTCATTTTTGTTTTCAAATTTACTGAAAATGCGTTTGGTTTGTCATTTCTGAAAACTGTTTTTGAAAATGAAAAGCTGGAAAACAAGTTCTGTTTGAAATTTTAGAGAACACTATTTAAACTATTTTTAATTAATTTGCTTGCAGAATACTACTAACTCTAACTCAAATTTCCTTTCACAATACACTAAAAATATGGTTACATGCAACACGCTAATGTGAGCATTAAGAGTCTATATTAACACAGCTTGGTCAGGTTCAGGACTTGAGAAAGCTCTACTTCTATTAAAATCCAGAAAATGCAAGTTCTTTCAAAACCACTAGAATCCATTTATCATTGCATTTTTTGAAATATAACAAAAAGAATTCTCATTTAATTTTTTTTTGTAATGTTGATATTGAATTCAATAAAACTTTATTTAAACTAAGTTCCAAGTTAGGATAATTCTCAAAAAAAAAAAAAAAAAAATCTTTATTTAGGCTTAGTTTCAAGTTAAGATAATTCTAAAAAAAATAAAAACTTTATATTAAACTTAGTTCTAAGTTAAGATAATTCTATAAAAAAAAAAAAAAAAAAAAATATTCCCAAAACGCGTTTTCCGCGTTTTGAACATTTTTTTGTCGAAATAGACACAAAACTCCCAAAACGATGTTTCGGGTGTTTTCCGTTTTGTGTACAATTTTTTTTTTTTTTTTTTTTTCCAAAATGCGTTTTCGAAAATGGTAAAGAGAACGCGTTTTTAGCGTTTTCGAAAATAAAAATATAAAACGACCTCAAAACAGCAAAGAGAACAGGGGCTAAACATTTGACCCAGTTTATTAATTTTATAAAAATGTTTCCTCTAAAATCTCTTCTGAAATATAAGGCAATTATAAATTAATTTTCAAACATAGGAAGCAAAATCGAAGGCAGAAACATTGTAAAATGTTTAACAATCATAGCCGACTGTGCAATAATACAGGAAATAAGAAAAGTTTAACGACCAAAACGTACGACGTTCAAGTGAGATACTTTCTTAAGCTAAATAGTAGAAATAAATAGCCTCTTTAGTAATGTAAAAATATTTATTTTTTGTGGGAATTTTTTTTAATGGATGTGTGTTTTAAAAAGTTTACTATAGACTTGATTAAGAATAGATATTGAGATTGAGTTTAAAAAGTTAAAGTGATTTTTCATTACCAAATGAACTCGAAGTGACACAAACCTAATACTTGCAAAAATGACGTACTACCAGTCTACCATCCAAACAAGTTAAAGACTCTTAGGGTTCATTTGATTGCAATGATGAAATTTGGATAGAAAAAAATTAATTTTATGGAATTGAATTTATGTGAACTTATTTTCTTCAAAATAGGAAGTTTAATGTGTTTAATTTGATTAATTTTCTAGGCGAAAAAAGTGAAGAATTTTTCAAGTTTTGTTATTTGATTGATATTATTTTTCATTAAAAGTTTGATGAAATTGAGCTATTTTAATCGAATTTTTTTCATACATTTGTACTTGATTATAATAATATTAATTTTTGAAACAAAAAAATCAATTCAAAACAACAAAAGGGTCAAACGAGGTCAAATGAGTTTTCCACACAACATGAAAAACACTTTCACACCTATACAAGAGAAAATGTTTTCTACTATTTTATGAAAAATAGTATGCATCACATGGAAGATGGGAAACAATTTTCTTAAAGAAAAAAAAAATTGACTATCAAATACTACAAAAAATGAAAAATGGAAAATATTTTAATGAAAAATATTCTATCAAATTGGTTTTTTTTTATTTTCTAGATAGATCATCCATGCATGAATAAATAAATAATCTGCAATTACATCATTATTACCTTTTATATGAGTAATTTCAAAATCATAATGACTAAATCTTACTTGTCATCTTATTAATCTTTTGTTAGCCATTGTTGGATCAAACTCATAATTATTACTTAACTTGGGTATTGTCAGTTCTAATTTTGAACTTTGTAGTAACAATAAATAATTCAATTTTTTTAATAGCTAATTTAACATCTAGTAATTAATTTTCATTAATATGATAATTAATTTGTGTCTGAGTAAAACTGTCACTATATATTGTGTAATTTTTTTTCATTTTCTTTTGGATAAATATATTTAAGTATTTCTCCATATTCTGTTTCACATGCATCGATTTTTATTATCCATTCACATTCCTCATTTGGTAATTTTAATTTTGGTAAATATCGACAAAAATCTTTAATTTTTTGTACTTTCCCTTCTTCATCTTTGGACGATTTCGTCCATTTAGCTTTTCCTTTTAGTCTCTTTTGTAAAGGAATTAAGTGTTTTGATAAATTAGGTATATATACTTCCTAGTCTGGTTTACAAGACATAAAAAGCTTTGTATTTATGTTTTATCTTTTCTATAATTATCAAATTTATGTATTTTTATTCCTTTATAATTTTGGAGTTTAATCCATTCTTGAGTAATTATATATCTTAAAAATTCTACTTTCTCTTTAGAAATTTCCATTTTTTGTAGTTGATAAAATGATAACATTATTCTTTACAGTATCTATAAAATATTAAGATGTTTTGTATGATCTTGTCATGTTTCTAAATCGTAATAAAATTGTAATAATCTTTAAATATTTTATCCATATACATTTGAAATTCTTCTGAACTATTTTTAAATCTGAATGGTAAGACATCCCATTTATAAAATCCTTGTGGTTATTTATAAAAATTGTCAAATGTTTAGATTCTTCTGTTAACATAATATGATAAAATTTTAATTTTAAATCAAACTTCGTGAAATATTTCTTTCCCTTTATTTGGTCAAATAATACTTGCTGGTTGTTGAGATGGCAAAAAAACCCTACCCGATGGGTACCCTACCCGAACCTGCCCCTAATGGGGAGAAAAAACCCGTCTCGTGGGTCGGCGAGGCGGGTATGGGACGGTTTCCCGCGACCCGCCCGGGTCGCGGGACGGGTGCGGGTTTGGCCGTCCTAACCCGAACCCGCCCCGAATAAATAAATTAATAAAAAATAATAAGGAAAAAAAAATTAAAAAAACACCCAAAAAAAAAATTAAACAGGACGGCGGGGTTGACCCGCCCCGAGCCGAAATTCGCGAGTTGTGGGGCGGGTTTGGAATTGAAAAAATCTCGCGGGGTGGGACACTGGTCGGGGGGGACCCGACCCGAACCGAACCCGCGCCATTGCCATCACTAGCTGGTTGGAAATTAGACAATTTAATTCTTGTGTATTTTTTTAATCTTTTGTATCATTCTAGACTTTCATCTTTTCTATTCTAAATATTTTACTATTATAAAGGGACTGAATTACTATGTCTAATATTAGATTTTCTAAAAACTTTGTTTCATTTGGCATGTAATTTGGGTGGGAATTGGGGCATTACTATTAATGGCAATGACTTCACACACACACACACACACATATTTTATTTATTATTTTTCTACCAAAATGATAAACTAAATATTTTTTTTGGTTCTACATCTAACTTTGATTTTAGAATCTTTTAACACATTTTTGAATTGAATATTAATCTTTCATTTAATTGATATTCATATTCTTTAGATATACCTTCTTCGGTTATTTCTCTTGTCATATGCATGTATAAATATTCTTCTTTACCAAATTCATTAAATTAACTTTCTTCACTATTTGAATATTCTAATTCCATTATTGAATTTTTTATTTCGAGCTCTTCTAATTCATATATTTATTCTTCTTCTTGTTCTATATATAGATAATAAATTGTAATTTTCTTTTTCTGTTAAAGATATATACATCATATTTTTCTTTTAATCCTTTTTTGTTCACTGATATCTCGCGACGCGAGATAGGCACTCAAGTGTACGAGTCGTTAGAAGTAATAAAGTGGACCTTAGAGTCCGGATTATCGTCCCACGAATACTGCTATTAATTACGGAAATATATTAGTTCTAAACCTTATTTGAACAGACAAAATAATTTGAGATTTTGAATTAAAACGAAGAAAATAATTAAAGAATTAAATTGTGAAATTTGTTTTTTCTTTAAAAATTGATTGTAAAGTAGTTGGAATTCACGATTTCACCTAACCAATTAAATCAATCCCAAATTCAGTTTTATTTCCTAAATATGCATTCAGTCGAATTCACTAATGTATATTAAAATTTCTCTCTTAAGTTTAAATCAATTCTACCTAAATAAGTCAACCATGTATCTTTACAGAGGGTCCGAATATTCCTTATCTAGATGCATAACACGCAAGAATTCACACACGGCCGCAGTAATAACAAAAGTATATCTCTATCTCTTGTTCAATTACTGGATTTATTACCTTGATCTATGTTAACTCACCTCTCGTACTATGAAAATAACACATTGAATAATGAATTAGTGGCTAGTTAATTCATGCATTATATACAATAATAAATCAACACATGCAATGAGTCATTAAAACAAAGGAATATGGAATTAAAATAATCAACTAGGCTACATCATTCATCACAACATTGAAATTTAGCTACACATCATATTTAAATAACAAAAACAATGTTTAATGGCGTTCATTGAAAATAACAAATAAGAGTGGAAAGCTTGCACCAAATATCAATTCTTTAAGTGATCTCCAAATCTCGCCTGATAGGGCGCATATTTGTTATTTAATTTGTGATATTTCCTCTTATTTCATTGAAATTAAATGCTTAAATTGTAGATATTAATCATATTTTATGATTTGTGGATTAGGTGGAGAATTGAGATCAAATTGGACTCAAATCACAAATTGGAAAGAAGAAGTTTGGAACTCTAAAGTATACAATCAGATCAGGACTTTGAATAAGGCGTGGGCACGCCTTATTGATTTTGAAAGGCAGCAACATAAATTGGACTACTCTTTGAAAATCCCAACAATACAATTTTTTGGCCCATCTACTACCATAGGAAAGTCTCTGGACCAATGGGAAGAGGAGAAGCTGGCAACACAATTGAAAAGAGAAAAGAATTGCTGAAAAAAAGAGGACTCTCGGCTGCCAACAAATTAAGGATTGGAAAAAGGACATCTTTTGAAAAAAGGAGACTCTCATGACTTATCCCAAAAAAAAAGGTTGGACACTCCTGCACGTTAAAAAGAGAGAGAAGAAATAAAAAGAAGAAGAAGAAAAAAGGAAGGAGAAGAAAGAGGAGGCTGCAACACGTTTCGTCAATTTCTAGAGTTTGATATCAATTTTTATTATTATTTCTTTTAGTTTTTATTTGCCAAATATTTATGGATAGTTAAATCTATTATTCCAGTTCAAGGTTATTCAAAGTTTGATTCGCCAAGAATTGTGAGATCTAATTAAATTTAATTTGTTCTTTAATTGTTTTCTATTTATATGTCTTTTGCTTATGAATGAAGTTGTTATTTTGATTGATTAATTCAAAGTGCATGTTGTTTTAATTGTCAAAATAATACTTATCCAATTAGAAATCTAAATCCGTAATTTTTTAGGTTTTCTAATACAGGTGGCAAATAACATAGTTAATTATAGACTGATTTTTGACTCATGTTATGAAGGCATATAACCTAACTTAAATGAATCACATGTGTGAATTTGTTGGTTAGAATTAGTAGTTTCTCTAGAAATTAATGTTATTGGTAAATTAAATCCTACGATCATATCTAGGGTTGTTTATTGATTAGGGAAATAATTAACGAGCGTCTCTTGATTATCGATAAAGTAAGGAGAGATAGGTTGTTAGATCGTATCAATGACCATAACCAATTTAGACAATGATTTAAGGATTTTATTCTTGCATCGATGATCAATTCTGTGAATCGATACTGAGATTATACCTTGGGCTGGATATTTGTTAAATTCGATATTTCCAAAAATTTTAATTTCGCACTCGTTATTTACAATTGATTTTGCATTCAAAAACTCAAAACCCCCCTTTATTTTTAATTCATTGCTTTTAATTTTCCCGAAGAATTAAATCTAACCAGTCTCTGTGGATTCGACCTTGCTCACCACTATTGCAATTTATTTTTATGAGAGCAAGAAAATATTATTATTTGTTGGATTCGACACCCACCAAATTTTTGCCCCTTTGCAATGCTTCGATCTACCAAGAATTTGACGTGAAAAACTCGATTATATAATGTTCTTAGGTGAGGCAAAGGTTCCAATTTCGTTCCTCATAGGTTGTATATATAGGTTTTGAAAAAACCTAGGTGAAGAGGAGGAAAACCAGATTAAAATCACGAAAAAACCCAGATTTACGGCCCAGTCGGATGCCTGCGTGGCCTCGCAAGCAAAATTCTCGAGGTCTCGCGGGTAAAATATTTTGGTTCTGACCATTCGAAGAGAAGTCGCGCGACCTTGCAGGCAAAACTCGCGCGGCCGCACAGTTATAACTTCCGGTGCAATTTTCAAGTTTGAAATCCATTTAAGTAGGTCCTTGACTTTTGTTTGCACCTCAAGCCCTCCACTTTCAATTCAAGCATTTTAGTCATCACCTCCTCAGTTTCTCAAATAAACTCCAATTAGCATTCAATTGTGCATTTTTCTCATTAATTACTTCATTCTTCATCTTTTGGAATATTTTCTGAAATGTAAACAAATAAACAATAATTAAGTAGAAATTATTCTAAACCGACAATAATTAATTCTAATTTAGACATACAAATAAGTGTATAAAATACACTTATCAAATACCCTCAAACTAAAACTATTGTTCGTCCTCGAAAAATGTAAACTAAACTAACAAATTAAAACAACATAAAGCAATTATTTTTGTTTTGTGAACATGTATACCATATGGCTCAATAGTCCAATTCAGTTCACGTTTTCAGCAAGAGTTATGAACAATATAGTAAAATAATTTCTAGTTATCTCATGCTAAATTTTCAAGTGTCTGTGTGAATAGCTAATATCAAACTCTTACTCATGCAAAGGATATACCTAACACTGCGTAGCTTGTTATGCACAATCAAGTCCGAATCTCATGTGGTCACCCTAATGAATCTAATGATTTTCCATGCATCGCTCATGGATGATCACAACTTACTGCTTTTCTCTCGAACCCCATGGTTCCTTTTATTCATGTGGTTTCTTAATATCAAAAATTTGCATTTTTCCACACCAGGTGGTCAGAATTAGTTAAATCTACCCAAACAATCAACGATAAGTGGTTCCCTAATCCATGCCTTTTGTATCAAAGTTTCAATCAACAAGCTTATACCAAGTAATTAATTTTTTTTAATGGACGACGTTTTTTTATATCCATGTCTTTTACCATCTTTATGCAGAACTTTTCATACTTGCTTTCAATAACATCTCTGTAGCGAGCTTTAGGTCGGTGACTCCCAAGCCAGACGACTTTAGGGCACCAATAAGAGACTAAGGAATCTAAATACCACACCCCAAAACTAAAGTTAAAGCAATTTCATGATTTTTTTAAAATGGTCGACCACACATATTCAAGCCCTGACATTGCCTAGAAAAATAAAAATTTTCCTAAGCCATCTTTTGATATGTTAAAGTTCACAGCATGGTCTACAATATATTAAAAATTCAATTCATTTGGAATTCAATAGAGTCATGAAAAGTTATGGAGAAGTAAGTGACGTGAAGCAGTTTTTAGGTGCAATGACCTACAGTAACCTTGCAATGGGGTTGCCATGGTGCTAAATTTGTTTTCATGATTTTCATGAAATGAAGTTAACTAATTCATGAACTAAAACACATAATCAATGATAAACATATCGTGAAGATAAATGCTCAGAAGATTTTCTCAAATGTGCACAAAAATCTCATTGTGGCACATATCATCAAACATTTGGTGTACATTGTGAAAATTAAAGAATATTCATAAATATGAGTATATGGATGAACCCAAATTTTTTACCTATCAAAACACAATTCACATACTCCATAAACTAACCTAAACCCAAACTTCTTTTCTCACAATTTCAAAAATTCATGAACTCAAAGAAAATCTCACAATTTTTTTATAAAACTATGAATTAAGTGGAGAAGTCATACATTTGATTGGATTTTGATGTGTTAAGAGCAATGACTTTGATGCCACTAAATGTTGATGACATGCACAAAGATGAGAAATCAATTTTGGAGTTATTTGGGGAGAGAAAACGAGTTTGTGGTGTTTAGAAGTGAAAGAGTGAAGAGAAACACATAAACCTGTCGTTCTGCCCAGAAATTGCTTGCGTGACCGCACAGGAAAAAATATCGCACGGTCCCGCGGCATTCCGGCAAAAGGCAGTTTTCCTTTTTATTTTGAATTTCAACCTCGTTTTTAACCCCCTAATCATTTCATGATCCATGTTATGACCTACCCGACAATATCTTCATGATCTAAACCAATGTGTGTGTGAGCCTGGGATGATGAATTAAAGGCCTAGTTTAAACAAAACGTGCAAAATTAAAATAAACGTAAGAATGCAAAATAGTGCAACAAGCCTAAGTATTTTGACATGCAAACATGCAAAGCACTTAAATATGTTATCTATCATGCAAATATCTCAACACAAGCAAATAAACAAATACTTAAAGCATAATAAATAAAATAGAAGCAAGGTTGGGTTGCCTCCCAACAAGCGCTCCGTTTAAAGTCTAAAGCTCGACTTTTTGCACTTCAAAATCATGGAGGCTTGAAATATGATTTTGATGCCTTGTACACTTTGCAATTCCCTGCCTTGCATTTTTCAGTCCATTTTCTCACTTTCTTCAATTTCAAAGCCTCGTTTTTAGCTATTTGTTGAGAGATGTTAGGCTTTTTTTTTTTCCTTTTTGTCCCTCCATCCATCTTTTACCTTCACGAACTCATGTTTTTTGATTAAAGCCTCATCAATCTTAATACCATGCTTCGTCTTTTCTTTTGGTTTCTGGACCACCCCCTCCACCTTGAAGCAACTTTCTTTTAGAACTTCAAGATTTTGCCTTGGCTTGATGCTTAAAGTAACTTGTTCCTTCTCCACTCTAAATATGATTTCTCCCTTTTCAATGTCGATTAGGACTCTTCCAGTAGCTAGGAACGGCCTTCCAAAGATGAGAGGAATCTGAGTGTCTTCCTCCATGTCCAGGATCATAAAGTCGACTGGGAAGAAGAATTTGTCTACTTTCACAATAACATTCTCCACTATTCCATATGGGTATTGGATTGATTCGTTGGTTTAGGGTGCCCCAACCCAAGTTTCATATACACAGAAAGAGGCATTAAATTAACACTAGCCCCTAAGTCACATAAAATATTAGCAAAGCTGAAATTAGCAATAGTGCAAGGGATAGAGAAACTCCCTGGATTAGTCAATTTTTTGTGGTAATTTCTTTTGAAGTATGGCATTGCATTCCTCACTCAGTGCTACTGTCTCAAAATCAACAAACTTTCTTTTGTTTGATAGCATCTCCTTCATGAACTTCAAATATAGGGGCATTTGAGCTAAGGCTTCTGTAAATGGGATGTTTATGAGCAGTTTCTTGAATAGTTCCAAAAATTTACCAAACTGTTGTTCCAACTGATGCTTTCTTTGTCTTTGTGGATATGGAACTGGAGGCACATATGCTTTGACTGGAGGTCGAACTCTAACTTCTTCAACTTTTTCTTGAGATTCTAAAGTCGATCCCTGTTCTTTCTCACTTTTCTGTTCTTCCTCCACATTCTCCCTCTGATTCTTCTTCTTTTCATATTCTTCAATAGTCACTTCAGGTAATTGAACATCACTCCTTGTTGTTATTGCATTCATATGTTCATGAGGGTTCATTTCAGTGTTACTAGGTAACTGACCTGGCTGCCTTGTTGCACTGCTCGCTGCCAACTCCCCCATCTGTTTCTTCAAATTTTTTATTTCAGTAGCTTGATTCATTATTTCTCCATTCTGACTCTTGACTAGCTGGATTAACATTTCCATCTTCTCGACCATGTTTTTCTGAGATTGTTACTGTTACTGTTGATGAAATCCAGGTGGGCCCTGAACATTCTGATTGTTAGACCATGAAAAATTAGGGTGATTCTTCCAATCTTGGTTGTATGTTTGTGAATAAGGACCACCATGTTGCCTGTTTTCTACAAAATTGACTTGTTCTGGATTTGATTGATTTTGTTGTAATGGGCAGAAATTTAGAGCGTGATTTTTGAAACAAAAACCACACAAAGTTGTTTGAACTGAATTCACTGGCTGCACACCCATACTATCTATTTTCTTTGTCAAAGCATCCAGCTTAGCACTTAATGCTGTAATCTCACTAACTGCAACAATTCCCCCATACTTTGGTGCAGATCTATCTGAGTACCACTGGTAACTGTTCACAGCCATCTACTCAAAAATCTCAGAAGCTTCTTCATAAGTCATATATATTACTGATCCCCTAGAGTCTACATAGTTTTTGTTTTCGTTTTTCAAACCATTATAGAATGTTTGAACTAATATCCAATTAGCGATTCCATGTGTAAGACACTGTCTGATGAGCTCTTTAAACCTTTCCCATACCTCAAAAATTGATTCCGATGATTGCTGACTGAATGATAAAATTTCACGCCTTAGCGTTGACATGCGGCCAGGTGGAAAAAATTTATCTACAAATTTCTGGCTCATAACTTCAAATGTAATGATTGTGTGTAGGGGCAAAGAGTAAAACCAGGCTTTTGCTTTGTCAGACAAAGAGAATGAGAATAGCTTTAATTTCACGGCATCATCTAAAACTCCATTCATGCTTTGCATATCACATAATTCCAAAAAGGTCCGAAGATTTGTGGATCTTCAAATGGCAATCCATGAAAAACGCACGAATTTTGGATCAAGGATATCAAGAAAGTCTTGATCTCAAAATTATTTGCTCGGATTGCAGGCGGCACTAAGAACGTGCCAATGTTCCCCACAGTATGAACCATGTAGTCTCTCAATATGCGCCTTCCATGATTTTGTTGATGTCCATTCACAGTTGCTGGCAAATTATGTTGATTTCCCTGATTATCCTAAATTCTATCATCTGCCATGGCTAAATCTGTTTGTTGTTCTGCTTCCAACTGTTGTCTGCGTCTCTGTCGAAAAGTGCATTCAATTTCTGTATCAAGAGGAAGCAAATCAAACGACTTAGTCCTTCCTAACATAAAGTAAATAAAATGAAAATAACAAAAACAAAAACTTAAAAATAAAGCAAAATAAAGTTCAATAGTAAAGTAAGAACTAATGAGTATCGATATTAATATAAAAACAGTCCCCGACAACGGCGCCAAAAACTTGTTCACTGATATCTCGAGACGCGAGATACGCCTACAAGTGTACGGGTCGTAAGAAGTAATAAAGTGGACCTTAGAGTTCGGATTATCGTCCCACGAGGACTGCTATTAATTACTAAAATATGTTAGTTCTAAACCTTATTTGAACGGACAAAATAATTTGAGATTTTGAACTAAAACTAAGAAAATAATTAAATTGTGAAATTTGTATTGTAAAGTAGTTGGGATTCACGATTTCACATAACCAATTAAATCAATCTCAATTCTAGTTTTATTTCCAAAATATGCATTCTGTCGAATTCACTAATATATATTGAAATTCCTCTCTCGAGTTTAAATCAATTCTACCTAAATACGTCAACCATGTATATATACAGAGGGTCCGAATATTCCTTATCTAGATGCATACACGGAAGAATTCACACACGACCATAGTAATAACAAAAGTATATCTCTATCTCTTGTTCAATTATCGAATTTATTACCTTGATCTATGTTATTAACTCACTTCTCGGATTATGAAAATAACACATTGAATCATGAATTAGTTGTCAGTTAACTCATGCATTAAACACAATAATAAATCAACACATGAAATGAATCATTAAAACAAAGGAATATGGAATTAAAATAATCAATTAAGTTACATCGTTCATCCCAACATTGAAATTTAGCTACACATCATATTTAATAACAAAAACAATATTTAATGACGTTCATTGAAAATAACAAAATAAGAATGGAAAACTTGCACCAAGTATCAATTCTTCAAGTGATCTCCAAGTTTCGCCCATTTGTAATGCTTCGATCTCCAAAGAATTTAACGTGAAAAGCTCGATTGTAAAATGTTCTTAGGTGAGACAAAGGTCCCAATTTCGTGCCTCATAGATTGTATATATAGGTTTTGGAGAAACCGTGAAAGAGGAGGAAAACCAGATGAAAATCGCGAAAAACCCCAGATTTACAACCTAGCCGGAAGCCTGCGCGGCCTCACAGTCAAAATTCTAGAGGTCTTATAGGCAAAATATTTTGGTTCTGACCATTCAACGAGAAGTCGAGCAACCTCGCAAGCAAAACTCGCGTGGCCGCACAGTTATAACTTCTGGTGCAATTTTCAAGTTTGGAATCCATTTAAATAGGTCCTTGAATTTTATTTGCACCTCAAGCCCTCCACTTTCAATTCAAGCATTTTAGTCCTCAAACTTCGAAATCTTCACAATTAGCTCATTTCAACTCCCAAATCCTTCAATTTGGTCCTCCAACTTTCAATTTATTCATTTTAGCACCTTGCATGATTCCCGATTGTTGTCATCACCTCCTCAATTGCTCAAATAAACTCCAATTAGCATTCAATTGTGCATTTTTCCCATTAATTATTTCATTCTTCATCTTTTGGATATTTTCTGAAATGTAAACAAATAAATAATAATTAAATAGAAATTATTCTAAAATAACAATAATTAATTCTAATTTAGTCATACAAATAAGTGTATAAAATACACTTATCATATAGCATTTAATTTTTAGAATTTTTTAGATGTTCTTGTTCTATTCTAATTTTGTCCTAAATATCTTTTGCATGATATTCTATACATTTTAAATGTTCTTTTATAAGGTTTTCTAAAGTTGCTAAATTTATCTTTTTTATAGGATTTGTCATTTTATATATATATATAAAAAAAAAAAAAAAAAAATCTTATATTTTCTATGTGACTGACATCCACATTGGGTTATTTTATATTGTAATTTATCACACTATAGTTTTTTATTTGCTTTATAACATTTTAATGTATTACTTGCTTCCATACATTTTTCTTGTTGTTTCTGTCCCGTAAATTGTATTCTTGCTCCTCTAGTATTATTTCTTATTGGGATGTTTAAAATTTTCTAATTCTCTAAGTAATTCTATATTCCAAGAACTAGGTGATTTTAAAAATACTTGGTTCATAAATTCAATATAACCATGTTGGGCAGGATATTCTGATTTTTCATAATATTCTCTAAATTGACATGCATATTGTCTAAAATAACACATATCACATATTAATAAATTTGCTGATAAATATATGTTTCTCAATTCTGAACTAGTTTTAGTATCTCTATCTACTAATGTGTATTCTCCTTTTAATTTGTCTTCGTATCTACTTACTATTGTTCATATTTCATCCTGATCATTACCTCTAACTTTAGCTTTATATGCTTCAAGTAATTTTCACCACCATCTTGCAGTGGTTCTGATATATGTATTTTCTAATATTAATTGAAATTATTTTCCTATTAATTCTCTAGTATATGCAATCATGGCCATAGATTTTACCATAATTCTAATTTATTATATACATCTTGTATAAATCCTAAGTCTAACCATCTTTCTTCTAAGCTATTTTGTATTTCCATACTTCTTCATGGTGTATATTCTACAGGATAATTTCTTTCAGGTTTTGTATAATATTTTTGTTATGGTACAAAATTATCAATTCTAAAAATCTGGTTTTGTGTTTGAGGTAGATATTCATCTGGTCTATTTTCAAGATTAGTTCTACTGGTAAATTCTTCTTTAACTTGATTAATTTCAGGTTATAGTACTTGTGGTGTTTGTCTTGGTGGTATTTCTCCTAATGGTACTAAAGTTGGCTGTTTATTCGTATTTATATCTTCTAATTTTAGATCTTTAAATTTTTCTACATAATTTTCTTTAGTACTATAATATTCTTCAGCTTCTTTTTTTGGATTTTTTTATAAATTTTTTTATTTGTTCAGCAATCATATTTATTCCTAATCTATTAATAACTTTAAATTTTTTAGCTATTATTATTTCTTTTTCTTTTTCTATTTCTTCATATATTTTTGTTATATTTTGGTTTATTATTTATATATTATTTTGTATATTATATAACATTTTATGTAAATCATTTTTCTTGTATCGTTTACTTTAACTGTTCTAATCATATTTATTTGTTCTTTTGTGGTGTCTAAGGGTTTTCATATGCTCCTAACGTGTTTCATATTTTTCCTAATTTATCTGTCATTTTTTTAATTTGGTTTTGTAAGATTGTTAGTTGTTTTGATAGTTATTAACCTTTTGCTTTATTTAAAATATTTGTGTTGGAATATTTTTTTATTCATATATTTATAACATTATTAACAATTATCATTTGTCTTATTTCAAGTGGTAGGTTTTTAATAATTTATTGACCTTATTCAGAATTTTTAGCTTGTTCTAAACTTTATTTTGTTATTTTATCTAAATTTAATAAAATTAAAAAAATTCAGTTTAGCCACTATTTGATTTTGGTATGGATTAAAATAAGATTTGTTTGCAGTTTTTGATAAAAGTTGATGAAATATGTTGTTAAAAAATTGTGGGACCCATGAACTATATGGTTGAGATTGATTGTTGACTTTGACTTAGGCTGTGTTTGATAGCGATTGTGGAATTTAGGTCGAAAGATAATGAATTTTAGGGAATTGAATTCCTAAGAATTGGAAGTTTAATGTGTTTAATTGATTTAATTTTCTAGGTGAAAAAATTGGGGAATTTTCCAACTTTTGTTGTTTGATTGTCATTATTTTTCATGGCAAATAAAATAAATTTAGTTATTTTAATAAAAAATTATTTTTCACATATTTGTACTTGATAACAATAATATTACTTTTTGGAAAAAAATAAGTCAATTAACAAAAAAAAAAAAAAAAAGGATCAAACGCAACGAAATTCAATTTCTATGTAACATGAAAAATAAAAACTAGGTATATGGCTGGAATTCATTTTCCTCATTTAGAGGAGAATATGAGCTTGAAATCAAATCTTAGAAGACAATTTCCACATGGCCAAGCACTTGTTTTTTCAATAGATCTTCCTTTAGCACCTCAAGTTTTGCTCTGAAAGGCAGGTTTTGAGTCTCATCGTTTTGTTGTAATTGTTCTACTATCTCTGGCTAGTTTGGACTACAGATGATAGTTAAGAATATGTCAGGCTTTCCATATTTCTAAACTACGCTCATAGCATCCATATAGCGTGTTCGCAAATCTCTGGGACTACCTATAAAACTGCGCGGTAGAATAATTCGAAGACCAACTTTTTGCCTCTTGTTTCACCCAGATCGACACTATCAACAATGCCTTGATACAATTCAGCCCTCAATGAAGTTTGATTTCGGCGAAAGTAATCTAGTCTTGATGTTTCAATCTTCACATACATATCAACAACGTACTGTTGTAATAGTCGACCACTGTGCAGCAATATTGAATTTTCCAGGGGCCTTATTTGGAGTTTGTAATAGTAATAATCTCTGCGTGATACATTTGCTCGCCTACGTTTTTTGGTAGAAATTGTGACAATGACAAGTTGTACAAATTAATTAAAACATTTTAAGGTTACTAAATAAATTCAGGAGAAATAATAGAAGAGGATATAACGGAATCCAAACATGAAAGTAATTCAAAAAATACCTATGGTCTCTGCATCGATGATATCTTCACTTGAAAAAAAAAATTTCAGCATCCATAACATCTTGATTACCACAGATTAAACTGCCTCTCTAATTTTTATCAATTAACTGAATGTTACGATGCCATCTTGATTAACCATATGGGAACAATAGTGGATATTGTAGAGGATCATAGCACCTGAACTAATGTTGCAATTTTTTTGAAGTTCCATCAAAGCACTGCACAACTATATCACACGCACAGATTTTAGATGAATCATCATGTTCGACACATATTGCGGCAACTTGTGATACAATTGGTACATTTTATAGTCTTTTGTCAACATTTGGATCACTGTGAATGACAATGGATTGATTTTTTAAATCTGCACTTACACTTAAACTCCAAAAAAACTTCACGTACGGATTTAAATCCAAAATATGTATTAGCTTTGACAATGTCTTCCCATCTAGCCTGTTTCCAACCTGAAGCCTATTATGTACTTCATTATCAGTATCAAAGAAATATAACTGTAGGTAAGAAGGTCCTCCAACGCATGGTACAACTTCATTTATAAAATGATAAACTTGACCTTGGATGAGAAATGTATAGATGCCATGGTAGTTTTCAAAAAGATTCTTATCATAATGCACCCCAAAGGAAGTCATTGAGAAATTACAATTATAACTGCGCACGTACTTCAGGAAATCTATGCTTTCTTCACCAACTGATGTGAACAAATCTTTGAGTTTTTCAGGGGGGTCATGGGATTTCAATTTTACCTGACCATCTACACAGTAAAAACCTTTGCTCTCTTTATGAAATTTTCGTGCTCCACAATAAAAACACACCATGGTCAGAAGTAATACAGGGGCTTCCAATGGGATACCTGCTGAAGTTAAAAAAAACGAAAATTTGTAGGTGAAGAACTTGATGCTTCATACTTGACGTGGCAACTTAAACATAAAAACTGTAAGTGTATGGTATTCCTCTTAACAAGAAGGATGACCTATTAAGTTTGAGCTCCACTAGACTAACTTTGTGCCTTCTGTAGGTTCATGGTGGAACACTGTTGGTGAATGGTATCTTCAGGATTTAATCTTGGAGCCATATGAATATGAAATCGATACAATTGTAACGTCTTCCACTTATTGTTTTAGCCTTTTCATTGCTCTATATCATCAACTCTCTAAAGATTGTTTGAACTTGTTTGAGAAATCTGCTCATTATTTTTTGTTCCAATATAGCTTGTACCTGAGGGCTGTGAGTTCGTGTTAACTAAACTAAGGAAGGTTTCTTTATTATTCTAGAATTAAAATATTAATTCTGCATACTGTCTTTATGATAAACAAGAGAGGTGGCAAAGCTGTTTGCAGATGCTGGACTCATTCGTATTGCAATTTGAGTATCAACTTACAAAATAGAGCATAATGCCTATCGTGCCTTCGAGAAGGATATTTTATTGAGGTATTATTCTTCTTTTGGAAATTTTAGTTTTAATATTTTTACTTTCTTAGATGTTGGTATATGTACAATCCAAATGTTGAAGTGGAAGAATCATATTGATTGCAAATGATTGATTGAGAGTTTCTGAAATATCAGGTATTCATGGATGTGCCTCTGCAAGTGCAAGACAAGATATCCAAACGGATTGTACACGCTTGCATGAGCGGGAAAAATCAAAGGTTATAGTAAAACAAATGACTTCAGATTTTGAAAAAAATATTATCGCTGAAGATATAAAACATGGATTGTTCCTAGGATTATAAGCCAGTATATCATTTTTTGGAGGATTTATTCCATGCACCTGCTATACTTCTTTTTATTGGACGTCGACCCGTCATTTATTGTCAATCAACCATGTATAATCAGAATTTTACATATAAGCAGTTTTTTGCATGATAACACTGAGTAGGAGATGGATGAAATCGGAGGTTCATGAAATCGGAGGTTATGGACTTCATGTTTATGAGTAGTTTAAGTGTTTTATTTCAATATTTTTTAATTCATCTTGTTAGTTATCTGAGGAAATCTTAAATACAATTTTTTATCTGACGAATTTCACCATTAGACGCTGGGATTAGGAATCAAATATGCAAAGAAACTTGTGGCTTCATTTTCATTATGTTTGTATTTGTATTTGTCTTTTTGTTGTTGAATTATGCTAAGGAAGATTATCCGACATTTATTTACTCACTGTTTTAGTTGACTTCTTTAATAAGATATCTTAATCACATCCTTTTAAGTGTAATAATTTTCCTATTGCCTGATATTTGTAAATCGAAATTGGCTAGGTTTTATATAGTATTTAACTTTTTTTTTCTTTAACATTTACTGTAGAATGGGAACCAAAGTTGAAACCAAGTACGAATCATACACCTATGAAAACCTTGAGAGGGAACCCTATTGGCCAATGGAAAAGCTTCGATTTCCATTACTGGAGTGGAGCCTGTGGATTCATTGTCATGCACAATGTTAATTGTCTAGAGACTGAAGGTCATTTACATTATTGCTTCTGACTAGAAGAAAAAAGAGCACATGACAGATGTTCTTTCATTAATTCCATCTTTTTGATTTTATAGTGATGGATGACTGTTTGAAAGTTGCACAGGGAGTTGATCACTTGTTCAATCTTTCCACAGATATGGGAAGGATGGGTAAAATCACTCTGTCATCATGTATAACAATACAACGATCAATTCATACATTTTCGAGGTTTTCCAGAATCAATGAAATCAAGAGGTTCAAGTTCTTTAATCTTCTTGATTTTATTCAGCATTGCATTGAATCTAAGATCAAAACTTTGGTTTCAGGTTTTCTATCCCTTCGGGCTTTTATCTATCCAAAATTTAAGCATTTTGATACCAACTTTCAGCTTGAAGGAGTCTAATGCATTGCCTAAAGGTTTCTGCAAGGTTCAGTCCATGAAGTACTCTTCTTAATTCACATCTACATATCAAACTTCATGAAAAATATTGGTAACTTCTGGCTTGAATAGCATTGATATAAATCCCAATCGATTAGAATTTGGAATGTACTACCTTTCTTTACATTTTAAATTAATTGGGAGCTGGATGATTATTTCTTAGATTTTCTTATCATTAGTTAATTCAATATTTTGCTTCCATTCTTATTATATGTATATATGGATGTAATTTTGGAAAAATATCTTTATTTTTAGAAATAGGTTACAAAGGGGCACTTCTTATTAATAATTATTTGATAATTTTTCTGCGCTTCATGTATTCATAGTGATAAGATGTTATTTTTTCAATTATATCTGATGCATATAAGATACTTTAATGTTTGATATTTTAAGTGACTGAAGTAAATTTATTTTGTTGTTGCAGTCATCGCTTGCTACTGCAAGAGCAAATAATTTTTACTATCTCCAGAATGGGAGCCCAAAAAAAAAATGCTTATTTATGGGTATGATTTTTCTGATGAGTTATTTCTTCTGGGCTTCTTAACAGTGAATGAGGTTAAGAAAAGTCTGTGACTGAGCAAACATTTCGATTCAAAGGAACAATATTTTTTTAAATTTACCACATAGAAAATACATGTTGCTCTTTGTCTAATAATTTCAAGAAACGAGATCATCTAGGCTTACCATTTTAAAGATTCTTAGAGTTCCACCTCAGTACGATTAAACAAAGTAAGTTTTGGTTACAATCTTATTATCATCAAGTGATCAAAACTTTGGATGATGCCAAATGTTTAAGCATTTAAGGATGTTGCAAGTTAGAGATAACTTCTTTTGTTTTTGTCTAATTCCGATTTGAAGATACAAAATCATTAGCAAATAGAACCTGGGATTTGTATATAACTTCTACGTTGTTTCGTCCTTTGAGTGATTTAGGAAGCAATTATACAGCCAAACATTATTTATAGTTTGGGATATAAACTTCAAGAGTTGTTATATTGAATGATTGATTATTACTTCAAGAGTCTTCATATTGAATCTGATTCAAACTTGAAATTTATAAATCCCAAGTACCTCTCTATCATGAATTATTTTCGGTTTTACCTTCCCGAAATTTTCCCAAAATTGGACAAGGTTTTATTCTTAGGTGATGATGTAGTGGTCCAAAAGGATCTTACTGCTCATTTTTGGCTAGCAGCTTGTAATTTAGCAACTAACCTCGCATATCGTTTGTCCCCTTTCTTCGGTAACAGTCACAGGTGGTTGATCTCTTTTTTTCTTTACCTTATCTTGTAATTTAGCTACTATTTTCTTGAATATTGACTCAATTTGTGTCTACATTATATCCAATATGATGGTGTTTTTACCTTTCAGCACCCAGTTTTGAAGCAGCAAATTTATAACATCTACCTCAAGGATAAGGGCTTCAATCATGTTGTAGGTGGAGGTTCTGCAATTGAAGCCCATAGGTCATCATGAGCTCATCCACCAGATTTCATATTCATGGGCTCTGAGGATAATTTTGGAACTGGGGCAGAAATGGCACCTCAAAGGTCACGTCATTAAGTTTGCTTTTTTTTTTTTATTTGAAAATTCTAAGCTATACATGAGTTGTATATGGCTATTATTAGCAAAAATGTATGAAGATCTTAGCTTTTCTATGGAAATCAATTCCTCAAATATTAATTGTAGTGTTTTACTGGAAATGAGTTAAATATTGTTTCACTTTTTGGTTCAGTCATTATATTCTATTATGAGAAATCACTTGACAATGAAACCACTCCATTTGTATTTATATATTTATATATATATAGAAAAGAATCATGTTTTATTCAAATTTGTATTAAACAGTGTACACACTATCAAACCTTACACTAACTATTCAGTCGTGCAACGCACGTCCAAAACCTAGCATGAAGAAAAGAAAAAAGAAAAAAAAGAAAGAAAGAAAGCATAGAGCAGCGTTCAAAAAACGTTGCAAAATTGTTGGGATATATATTTTTGCTACACTTAAAAAATGTTGCAAAAGACTACAGCAGTACTCAGCAAATGTTGCAAAATGTTGGGTTATAGGTTTTTGCAATACTCAAAAAAGGTCGCAAAAGATTGGGCTAAAATTTATTGCAGCACTTAAAAAACGTTGTAAAAGGGTTTACGACAACACTTAAATTGCAAAAGGGTTTACGACAACACTCAATAAATATTGCAAAATGTCTATTGCAACGTTTATTTCTCGCTTTTACAACACTCAAAAACTCTGTAGAAAGTCTTTTTTCTACAATAACACTGAGATTTGTAACACTTGACAAATGCTGCAAAAGCCTTTTGGCAACATTTTTTGAATGTTGCAAAAAGTTGTTTTTGTTATAGTGTAGACTTTTAATCCCTTTTGAATTTATAATAGGTTATATTGAGTTATAGTATATGTTGTATTGAATTCATTTTAGTTTTAAAACATATATAAATATTAAGGATTCTTGAAATTATTAACGTGTTAATGAAAATTAATAATTGAGAGTTTATAAAACTATGTAATGTATTAAATTATAAGTTATAATGTATGTTATTTTGGTTATAGAGTGAGGATCATAGATATTCTTATTGAATTAACTGAATTAATGACATTTTTGACAAATGAAAAAATAATATAATATTAAAATGTAATTCAAAAATATATTATTCATATTTCTCATAATTTCCTTAACAATGAAAAAATATTAATATTTAATTAAGAAAGAGAATTTCAATGTCATGAAAAAATTATAATCGTATTTTTTTTAACTATTTCCTTTATGATAATGTATTAATATAATTGTATTTGTTTTTAGTGAAAATAAATAATAATATGAAATAAATAACGAAAAATTAAAAATTAAAATTAAAAGTTTTAGGCTCTTTCGAAATTATGACTTTTAGTAAGAAAGAGTTTGGATAGTTAGTGTTTTGAAATTAATGACATTATTGATAAAATAAAATAAAAAAAATATTGAAGATAATTATTCATTTTAACATTAAGGCTAAATCTGAAATTATAAAAAAAGTTGCGATGGTAAAAACTTGTAAAAAAGTTTCTCCCTTAAGCTACTTCTATAAGTTTATTTATTATTTATGTATGTATGTATGGATGGATGGATTATTATTATTATTATTATGGTCAATAAACAACTCTAGAAAACAATAAATTGAATATGTTAGAGCATATTTGTCAATTTTGCCAGTTTTGTTGAGTTTGATTGATTTAGAAAATGTGGCTTGGATTAACGTGTTTCTAATGAGTCAATTAGGTATGGTGATAATTAACTTGGTTAGTTACAAGACTCCTTTGATTAGTCACTCAGCCATTAATGGTAAATTATTCAAAGTGGCTGACTCTCTCTAGATTTTGGTGAATTCCGATAAGTTATTGATCTTATCTTGAAATACTAGTATTTACACGGTGCATGTAGTTGCTTTCCCTAATATATATTTCGATATCATTCGTAAAATTTTAATACTTTTAATCAGTAGTAATATAAAATGCATAAAATAATAATTACAAAAATCCCCGATTATCATGATACGATAATCGAGCAACGTGAGAGATCAAAAATTATATCGAAAATCTTATACCGTATAATCTTTACACAATTATTATCATTAAAATTATTAATGATCACATTTTTCGAAACCACTTTTTAACTATATACATTTTTCAAAATCACTTTTCAATTAGGTATCTAAAAAACGAAACATCAATATTTTCGTTTATAAACAAAAACATAGCTTTTGAATCGAGGTTTAACTATTTTCTATAAATTTATTTATAAACAACATATTTTTCATTCATGTTTATCTACACGAATTTAAATATGACATTAATTCAAATGAAATTTGTACTCCATCCGTCCCAATTATATAAGCAAGTTTGACTTTTCATACGGATTAAGAAAACATATTTAATATTCTTGAAAAAATAATTTTTGTAAAGAAAATTCTCAATTTACCCTTATTTATGTATCAAAACTATTATTATTGGTAGTAATAAATAGGGTTACATTAGTAAACAAATAAATAAATGCTTCCCAATAAAAAAAATAAGCCTATATAATTGAAACAAGATAAAAAAGGAAAGACAGCTATATAATTGGGATGGAGAGAGTATTAATCACAAATTTAAATAGACATTAATCTACATAAATTTTTATTTTATTTTATTTTTCAAAAATTATAAATGCATTTTGGATGGAAAATTGCATCAGTTTAATATTCAGCAGCATTGAAAGAACAGTTTCATATGTTTTTCCCCTCATTCATCTGCTCATCAGTTTCAAAAGTTCAGCTTAATGGTGATTAAATAGCCAAGCAAATCTCCCGGCTGAAACAAGAAGTAGAACATAGACAGTGAAGTGAAAAGAAAAATTCAACTTCCTCTCCTCTTCCACTTCTAGCAACTTAAAACTTGTTTCTTTTTCTTCATTTCTGGATTTCTTTGAGAGAAAGACGCAGCTAGTTCGTAGGCGGTGAACGTTGTGCAGCGTGAACAGACGATCAATTGTATCTTGAGAATCGAACACCGATCAAAACCTCTTGCATCCCGATGAGGCAACGAATTCGATTTAAGGAAATCGTGTAAATACATACCTTCGGTTCGGTTTCATTTACTTTGATTCACTAATTTTTCCCTAATAATATGTATATGTGTATGTGTATAGATATAGATAAATAGATAGATATATGGATGAACAAGATTAGGAGGGGAGGTTTTTTATTATTGATACAAGAGTTACTCGATCAAAAGTGCCTCACAATTCGAAGGAATTGTTGAATTCTTGATAATTGAAGGTTGATTTCTTGGTTTGGTTGATTTCTTAACACTTAGCATATTTATAAAATATTAAAAAACTCCTCCCATTCGTTGAGGTAGAAATTGTTATAAACAAACTCCAATCTGTTATAAATATTATTATAAATTAGGTATTAGGTAAGAAATTAGGTAAAAGTTAGGTATGAATGACAATTACCATTATGCCCCTATAAAATTTACATATTACGATTGTTTCATTATTCACTCCTATAAATAGGAGTCATTTCATTAAGAATTTTCACACATATGGAATGAGAAGAGTTTCTCAATTCTCTCCATCTCTCTCTCTAAACTCTCCATCTCTCTCTCTAATTCTTGTTTAGATTTTTGATAGTTTCACAACACGTTATCAGCACGAGTCTCTAACCTATTGAGTAATATGACGGGAGTATGCTCTACAGTTGCATCTAAATGATGAACCTCTGTATCAGAAACCATATTATTATTAATCAACATTTCATTTTCCAAATCTAGAGTTTTTGGTGTTAGAAAATCATTTATACATCATAGATTAGAAAATCAATTCCAAGTATATAGAAAAATTGAAAAAAAAATGTGTAATCCGAAACTTTCAAAGCAAATTCACGCCAAACCGTATATCCAAATGATGATCGGAGACCATATCCATGACGACGGCGACGAGACGATCCTCCGGCACCGACGCGTGTCGACGGCAGAGTCACCGGCGCGGTGGCACGTGAAGCCCACGCGCGACGTCGAGGCGGAGCGTGACGGCGTGTGAGGAAGAATCCGGCAATTACGTCAAAAGGCAGTTTGTTCGTCTTGATATTTTGGAATTTTCTATGATCTTACTTTTCTGTTTTGTGCAATTTTGAAATTTTTCGGCGGTCGAACGTGGCGATTTTCTTAAAAACTATTTTTGAAGCACTTCCGACGAGATTTTGAACTTCGGACCAAAAGTAAGTTTGTTCTAAATTAAATTTCAAACCTATTGACGTTTTCGATTCATCCATATGAGCAATATATTAAAATATGGACCATTTTTCCCTTGGTAATACATAAAAGTATATTAATCGTAAATTAACGATTAATATGTGATCAACAAGATAAATTAAAGAGTTTAAACAAGGTATAAGTAATAATCATTTTCATAACGTGATGGATTAAGTTATTATGGACTGGATTTATACATTAACTGGATATGACTCATTATCGTAACGGATTGGACTATTATGAATACCTTGACTGGATTTGAAGATATGACTCGCTCACTATTATGAATACCTTGACTGGAAGATATGACTCGCTCACTCATGAAAGGTAATTATTTCATTATGTTGACACCGCCTATATTGTCGGTCTATCAATTAAATACATGGAATATTTTACATATATTCAAATTTTATAAACACCTCAGTTGTTGGTAAATTCTAACATATTAGAAAGATGTTGTCAACATATATACGTGGTGGTATAACCCCAGTATTATTATTGTTAATATATATATACAATATTATTATTTGATACTTCATTAAATGATACCAGAAGTTATCAATACTAAAGATAGATAATATTTTATCAAATGATACCAGAAGTTATCATTACCAAAAGGTTGGTGAATGTTGATAAAAAAAATTTATCCTATGGTACCAGAAGTTACCAAATCTGTATTTGAAAGGGTGGATGAAAATTATTCAATAAGAGAATGTTGATGTATGATAAGATAATATCACATGATAGTAAGGATATGGCTAATGTGAAAATAATCTCATCAGTATTATGAGATGAATATTAGATGATAAATATCTGGAAAAGTTCTTGTATAAATACTTATGTATTCCAGAAGAAGTACATATTTACTCTAGAAGAAGTAAAAATTATCATCTAAACATACTGAAATGATATTATTATTATTGCTCCTGAAGAAGCATAAACGAGTCATACATGCAAAATACAAAAGGGGAAAACATTTATGATCCTCAAAATTTGAGATGTGTTTCGGGAGTAGCCGTATCCTACTACCTCTGATCTTTTGAGGAAATAAAGAAACATTCAAAGAGGTGTGTTTCAAGAGTAAGAATACTCCGTACTCTACCACCTTAAATCTTTGAGGTACACAAGATTAAATATTGATAAAATCCTAGAAATTTAAGGTGTGTCTCAAAAGTGAGAATACTTCATACTCTACCACCACCTATTCTAGGATTCACAAGGATAAATTTACATTAACCGGACTCCATTTTCGCTTGATTCCCCTTCCTTGCGACCAATCTATCTTAACTCCTGCTGGATCTTGTATGGGGACATATGATTGCAACTTATCCAGCATTTTCTCGATAGTAGGAGCAGAAATAAGGATTCTCCTAGAAAATGGAGAGATGAATCCCTGTTCCACAGCATCATCAAGAAATGTTAGCAAATCATCAAAGAAATTGTTAACATTTAAAAGCCCAATAGACTTGGTATGGAGATCTAATTGAGCCCATGAGGTAATATTAAAGATTTCCTCTAAAGTACCAAAACCTCCAGGGAGGGCTATGAAGGCATCAGAACCATATAACATGCAAGTTATGCGTTCATGGATAGATAACGTATGTACTTCATGCCCTCGTGTTTTGCCTACGATATCAACTAAAGGAACGGGTATAACACCTATCACTCTTGCTTTCTCTGCTTGAGCGGATTGTGAAACACAACCCATCAATCCATTGCTACCTCCTCCATATACGAGAGTGATACCTTTCTCCCCCAATTTCTTTCCTTAATCTACTGCTGCTTCTAGATATCTAAAACATTTCCCTACTTTTGATCCACAAAATACACAGATAGTTTTGATATGTCGAAGTTTTGGTCCTTCCATCTTTGAAAGTATAAGGAAGGAAAAACTTATGAGAAAATGATATTTTGGGATGCATGAGACTATGAAAATCATTGGCTTTTTAAACTTGAAAAACTTCACTATTTACTACTCGTCTTTTGAAAAAAGTGAAAACCTACTTCTGACTAAATTACACTACTTTTGATAAAGCTTATCTTTCGGTGATTTTTCAATACACTTTATCAATACTCGAGAAATGAAACATGAAAATATTTTATAAATATATGTGCAAATATATACACACAATATACTGATTTACCTTGTATCAATGCTGAATAGCCAAAACATTATTGTTTATAACAGCCTGGCAAACAGGATCTTTTGCTATTATATTACCTAAGCCAGGCTTGTGCTTAGAAAATGAATCTGGTAACTCACCAGCTAAATGAACTTTTGCTTCGATCAACCAACGAACATCTTCTAGGATACCTTGATCCATCAGCAGCCTCAATCTTTCGAGTCGAACTCGGTAAATCTTTTTCAAAACATTTATCGGAAGATTTGAGTAGTATTTGCGGATATTTGATAATATAACATCCATTTTTTTATGGATCTAATCTCTTCCCAAACGATCTATTTAAATGAATTATTTAAACGCGTAAAGGAGCGCTCCGCGTGATATCGATTCCATCAAGAAATAATGGAATAAATTATTGAAAAGGTGGGAACAATGAGATAATGCGTCATTACCATTTGCGATATAAGGGAAGATTTGCCGACAAGATTGAGATATTTTCTTAGATATTGTACCTGATTTTTCCGGTATACTAAAAGTAATAAAGGTATACTGATTTGAACTGTACATAAATAAGTACTGATGAAATGAATACTGTATTGAACCAGAAGTTCATACATATGTGCAAGTGAAATATCTTGATGAACCATAAGTTCTATAATGATTGGTTAGATTCCAATTCAATAATGAGATTTATTGAGAATGCAAAATGGCATTCATTAAAGAACCAGAAGATTGTTCAGGTTAACAAGTTATCATTGTTGTTTGTTCTCAGAAGAAAATTAATTATCTCACTAAGAAAATGAATGACTGATTATTTGCTCAAGTGATGATATTACGAGCAAAGTGATAAATGCTAGCATGAATATATCTTAAAGTCATTAATAATTTTACAAATTAGTTGAGATAATAGAACAACTTGAATATAAATATTTACTATGCAGCAATATTTTACATACAAACATGTCAATAAGATGAAATAATGATTAGCTTGTAAAGCTTTATGATTTCTAAGAAGTGCGATATCTATAAACACGCATGAAGCGTGATAAAGATCAAGCTTTAAGCGTAATTATGCCTGAAGTATAATGACAATCGATTTCAAAAACAAATATCTCTTAATTGAGATGATCCCTTTGAGGCTAAATACTCATAGTGAGTAAAATGGACATAGTTAAATGATAAGAGATTCAGGTGTGATGAGAAAAAATACAAAGAGATATCTCTATGTTATGTTTATATTGACATGAAATGAAATCGATAAATAAGTCGACTACACACAACTCTCTTATGAAAATGAGGTTTTTGAAATTAAAATACTTTGGCCAAATATAAAAATCCCAATGTAGGGATTATTATTATAGGACCTGAAGTCCAAAACACTTAAATGTGTAATGCCAGTAGTAATTTGTACAAATGAAAAATATTACACAGTCGTAAAAGACTACTCGTTGCGCTCAAAAATTTTCATAGAAATGGCATGAAATATGGTGAATAGACTATAGTCTAAATAACTAGTTTGAGCTCTTTGATATACCAATGAGTGATATCAAAAAGTGTGATTCTCATCTCGGTACTTTGGGAGTTTTCTTTGATGTACCAGTTGATCGCGGTATGTTGGGATTTCAAGGGAAATGATTATAGATTATATGTCGAAATTGATATCTATTTCAATGATTGATTATACTCCTACAAATTAGAAATTGCAGTTTATAAAGTGCAAGAACATACATGTATAAATCATTGAAAGATTCAATTTTCCCAGAATAGTATCATTATAGAATGAAATGTGATTCTTAAAATAAAATCACATGAAGAATGATACATATAACCCCATAATATAATATGTTGAAAATGAAATTGGAGTATACTATTATTATATTTGAATATTTGGGCATGCAATTGATTTTCAATATGCAAAAATTATATTATCCACCGGAAAATGAATATTCACCAGAAGTGAATTTGAAAATGAATATTTAATTATTCATCAGAAGTGAATTCTAGATTTTGATAGAAGTGAATCAATTCTAGATTTGAGTAATGCAATCAGTCAACTAACTAAGCATTGCTTGGTATAGCATTTTCAGTACATCATAAATGAGCTATGGCATCATAAATGAGTTATAAACTATTTATAAAAGCTCATCACAAACTATATGTTTGATGAAATAATTTGAGATTGCATTAATATACTTATGATATTCCTATGAAGGGATCAAATACGTGCTGCACTCTTTTTCCCTTAACTGAGGTTTTGTCCCACAGGGTTTTCCTAGTAAGGTTTTTAATGAGGCAGCAATTATGACGTATCAATGAGAATAATGTACTCTTTTTCCCTTCGCTAAGGTTTTGTCCCAAAGGGTTTTCCTAGCAAGGTTTTTGAGACTTTCTGACGCGATCCCAGTCGGGGAATCTCGTCGAACACGCGGAATAACGATAATTAAAATCTAGGAAAGATCTAAATCAGATCGACACAAGACAAAGAACGAAAAATAAGGATAGAACGACGGTAAAGCCTTGACCCGACAATCACGACGCAATTTATGACGTTGCGGATTGAAGAACCAAGATTGGTGAACGCCACAAGGACTTGTCAATTTCCTTGATAATTATCGAATTTGGAAACGCCACAAATACTCTTGCGAATATTTGATAAGTTTGCTGGAAGAACGCCACAAAGATCGGATCTTTGATAAGTTCAAGAAAAATGGAATAAACTCAACCTCTCAATTTTGGAGAATCCTCTCACAAATTTTATTAATCAACTCAAACTTGTCTGTCTTTACAATGAATGGAAAAAGCGTATAAATAAGAAAAATAACCTAGTATCTAATTTACTCAAAATAGAATTCTAAATAGACTAAAATTCTAAAATAGGAAAATAACCTAAAATAATAAAAGGAAACAAAATAATTGGTAAAATTCCAGAAAATCTGGAATCCTGAATTACGGCCGTGAATATATAGCTTACGGCCGTAATGAACATTCTGTCTCAATCTTCAATTAGCTGTTACGGCCGTGATCAACATATTACGGCCGTAAAATATTTCAATTTCAGTTTTACGGCCGTGAGGAATATCTTACGGCCGTAATAAGCGTTCTGCCTGTTTTTTCCTGAAGAATGTTACGGCCGTAAAAATGAAGGTTACGGCCGTGAATCACGTTCTGCCTTATTGTTTGATTTCCTGCCTCGGCTCGATTCTTTCACCTTCTCGGCTCGACACCAACACGGAGCTTGCTCCGTTTTGCACGTAGATCACTGTCATACTGCCGATGGCTCGACTTCGTCCCTCGATGCCTGGTCCGGATCACATCACTTTCCCTTCGCTAAGGTTTTGTCCCACAGAGTTTTCCTAGCAAGGTTTTTGATACATTGTCACAACTATCTGCAAGTAATAATTCAACAACAAGCTTTCTCTTTAAATTGTGCTAGAATGAAATCAACAAATGAAGAAAATTATAGACATCTGGAATGGTATCAACAAATGAAGAAAATCATAGACATCTTATGAAGAATGTTATGATATCGGCTACACACAAGAAGATTTTCATATATACATATTCCAGAAGAAAGATGATATCATTATTCAAAAGGTTCATGAATACTTGATTGCACACTTCAGGGGGAGAATCATGATGTACTCATTTTCCTTCGTCCAGGTTTTGTCCTACTAGGTTTTCCTGACAAGGTTTTAACGAGGCAGCGGCTGTACTCTTTTTCCTTCGTTCAGATTTTTTCACATTGGGTTTTACTGACAAGGTTTTAACGAGGCAGCATTAAAGCACTAAAGCAATAAAGCAATGAAGCACTTCAGCACTTCAAATTTCAGTACGTGATTTGTACTACTTATCATTGATGTCATTTTGGATATTAGACTCAATGATTAATGATGGACAACATCAGGTTGAGAAGCTGTACTCTTTTTTCTTCGCTCAAGTTTTATCTGGAACGCCCCAAATTCCGTGAAGCTCGGGACGTCACTTCTCCTTTAAATCTAATTTTATTGCGGAAAATAATTGAATTCGAAACATCATATTTATGTGAAAAATTTCAACAGTAAATAAATTAAATTTGATAAATGTATAAAAACGTTGAAATCTTAACTTTCAAAGAAAGTAACGACAAATAATTAAATTGACGATGTTCTTGACTTCAAATATCATATTTAAAATAACAACATATAAATAAATTGACACTATTCATGCATCGTGACTTTAAAAAATATAGCTTCATTATTATTTGCCACCACTGCCCTTTCATTCGCCACCATCTCCGAAATCCGCAATTTGTAAGTTTAAAAATGGGGGTGAGCATTTCATAGAAATACTCAGTAGGTTCAGCGCAAATTAAATAAACTATATAGTAAATAACACATATAATCATGCAACTTAATTCAGAAATTCTCTTTCTCATTCAATAAGCAAGTGGATCTCATACATCACAAATTTTCATGCCCGAAGACATGTGGATCCGGGCCCGAAGGCAACTGGTCCATGCCCGAAGACATGTGGATCTGGGCCCAAAGGCAATTGGTTCATGCCCAAAGACATGTGGATCTAGGCCCGAAGGCAATTGGTCCATACCCGAAAGCATGTGGATCTGGGCCCGAAGGCAACTAATTCTCATAAATTACGTAATCACATGCATAAATTTACAATACGAGTTTACTTAATATTGCGCATATAAGATAAAAGGTTTTTGAAGTAATGAACCTACCTTAAGATATTTCTGAGCTTGCTTAAAAAATGATTCTAACTTTCTTGAAAATCCCGCGCCTCGTCTAGCCCTAAAATAAATAATTTTCCTATTAGAAAACTTGAAATTAAAATTTTGGAATATAAAAAAATAAATTTGAGGGTTGAATTGAAAGAATTTAAAAGTGTAAAACTTGGACTAAAATGATAAAGTGTAAAGATTTGAGACTAAAGATAAATATTTTAAAACTAAAGGACTTAAATAACTTAATTTAAGAATAGGGGCTGAAACAAGACATTTTAAACATTATAAGGACTGAATTAAAAGGCTTTACGAAGGCTGGGGACTGAATTGATAAATCCAGAAAGTTCCTGACCAAATTATATTTTAGTCAAAACTCACGGTCATATTATACTCAACTGAAGACTTGGGGACTAATTTGTGAAATAAATTGAAATTAGGTACTATTTTGATAAAAATAGAAATCTCCAGGTCTAAATTCAGATTTTCATAAATACTTGGGGTTTAAAATAACTATTTGAGACTTTTGGGGCTGATATAAGGCATTTTGAATCTGTGGGGACCGAAGGACAAATTTATAAAATTTTGGTTTAATAAAACAAAATCTTCTTCTCTCCTTCTCTACTCCAACGCCGAGAGAAGGAGAGATCGCGAGAGGCGGCGTCGCCCCTTCTCGATCGATGGCGCCGGCGCCATTCCTGCCGGCGGAGACACTGCCACTACATGACTGTGGTGAGTATGTGTGAAGAGAAGGTGATTTGGGTAAGTTTTGGGTGCGAGAACCGAGGTTTGAATTCGAATTTGGTGTGGCGATTTTCGGTTATTATCCGGCCAAACCGACGACGGTCGAGGTAAGGTAATGGGTTGGTTTATTCTCTGATTTCATTTGGTTAATTGGGTGTTGGATGATTGAGGATTTGAAATGGGAAGTGGCCGATTATGGGATGGTGATAGTGCTCGGTTTGCACTTGGCTATGGAGGTTCGTGGGCTGTACGTCGTAGAGGCTGTAGTGATGTTTGGGTTTGTGTGGTGGTTGTGGGATTTTGTGGTGGTTTATGATTGACTGATTTTGTAATGACAGTGGTGGTTTACATTGGGCTATAGCAGATTGTGGTGGTAAAGGTCATGAAAATTTGGTGGCTCCTGCACATCGTTTGTGTGGTGAGGGATTGCACAAATTGTGGGTTGATAATTTAAACCGTGGTGGTTGGCAATGGCTCGGTGGTGTTGATGGTGGAATATTGGTGTGACGGTGGTGGATTTGCAGATAACAAACTTTGGCTATGGTAGAAATTGAGAGAAATTATACATTTACTGGAGGCGGTTGCGTGGGTTTCGATAATGAGGTTTAATTAATAGTTGTTTTAGGTATTAAATATGGTAGCTTAGATTAAAATCTTGGTTTATGGAAAACTTGTAAGAATTTATGGAAAACTTGTAAGAATTTTGGAAGTGAATATGGTTGTGTAAGGAAATACTTGGGGAGGAAGAAGCTGTTGAATTGGTTGGGCCAAGAAATGACTTATTGGGTTTTTAAATGGGCTTGAATGATTGGTAAAAACATTTGGGCTCGAGATGTTTGATTGGATTAAAACAGTTGAAATTTGAACTTAATATAATTAAAGTTTGGGCTTTTGAAAATAAACTGTGATATTGAAATATTTTTGATAAAGATTGAAATTTGACTAAGTTTTTAAATAAATTTAATTTCAATTTATTGGCTAGACGAGCACGCATTTAAAAATAAATAACTAAATGATGGGCAAAGTCGAAGTGACACGCTTTTTAAAAATATTTATTTAAATAAAATCACGAAAATTCTCGATCGCTACATTATCCCATCGGGTTTTCTTAGCAAAGTTTTAACGAAGCAGACAATTGAGCAAGCAATTAATATGTCATTCAAGGGGGAGTGTTATAAATATTATTATAAATTAGGTATTAGGTAAGAAATTAGGTAAAAGTTAGGTATGAATAATAATTACCATTATGCCCCTGTAAAATTTACATATTACGATTGTGTCATTATTCACTCCTATAAATAGGAGCCATTTCATTAAGAATTTGCACACATATGGAATGAGAAGAGTTTCTCAATTCTCTCCATCTCTTTCTCTCTAAGCTTTCCATCTCTCTCTTTAATTCTTGTTTAGATTTTTGATAGTTTCACAACATAATCCACTTTATCGTTCCTTCAATTAAATGGGGTGATGAATATTAACAAATCATTCTTTCATCTTCCCTTTAGTATCTTCTCTCTTCACTGTAAATAAATACATTTTTTTATTGTATTTTGATTTAAATTCCTTAACCACCTCTCTTTTGTTTTCACAATTTTGCAAACATACTCGCGAATGAGTATTGGGGGCATATGGCTATACATTGAAATCGTCAAATTGCTAAATGAATTGAAACCGTAATTTTGAAACTGTTGATTCGAGTCCATGCGGACCCCTCAACGTTTTGGTTTTAATCCAAACCTAACCGCTTTCAAAAGATTTGGTTTATGTTTCATTTTTCAAAACCCGTTTTACAGTGCCAACCAGCAAAAAAAAATTGCAATTAATATTTAATGACAAAATTATAGATTTATAATACAAATTTATTTTATAGTTTAATTTTTTTAACAGAATTTGGCTTAAGAAGTTCTCACAACTTATTCTACCATCTCAAGCAGCCCAGCCCTAGCTAGGTCACAATACCTGACCCGAAAAGCCCAAGGCCCCAAAACTTAAAAGCATCGAACCCTAAAAGGTTAAACCTAATTACCATTTACCACCTCTCATTCCCTCTTATGCCTCATCGCCTCCTCACCGTCCGCGTTTGGTCCGAATCAACACACCATACACATATTTAAGCCGGTAAATATGTTCAGATTTCCAAGCATTCGAAGCAGTGTCGCCTATCTTTCTTTCGTTTTTTAACATATTTTGTTTATTTTCTAGTTTTGATAAAATATTGAGCTTTAGAATGATAAATCTAGAAGTAAACAGAAGTTTTCCACATAGCTAGACTTGTGGGTAAGCTTCAAATTTTTATTTTTTTCTTATTTCGAGTTTGAGCTTCAGAATGATGAAATCGAATTATTCTGTTATAAAACTATCTAAAAATTAGAGAGAATATAGAGAGAGATAATAGAGAAATTCTTCTAATTTGATATATATAATGAATTAGGATAAGCCCCTATTTATAGGGGTGGACAATGGCGTAATCGTAATATGTAAAGTTTATAAGGGTACAATGATAATTGGTCATTCACATAATATATAATTTATAACACTCCCTCTTAAATTACCTATTCCGAAATTGCATGCCTCGTTAAAACCTTACTAAGAAAACCCAGTGGGATAAAACTTGAGTGAAGGACAAAGAGTACAGTTGCTCCCCCTGATATTGGTCATCGTCAATCATTGAGTCTAATGTTCGAGTAGAACAAATCATGTACTGAATCTTGAAGTTCTGAAGTGCTGCCTCATTAAAACCTAGTCAGTAAAATCCAGTGGGATAAAATCTGAACCAAGGAAAATAGTACAATCATTGCCTCGTTAAAACCTTGTCAAGAAAACCTAGTAGGATAAAACCTGGATGAAGGAAAAAGAGTACAGCATGATTCTCCCCCTGAAGTGTGCAATCGAGAATTCATGAACTTCTTGAACATTGATATCATCTTTCGTCTGGAATATGTTTATATAAAAATCTCCTTGTGTGTAGCTGATATCATAATATTCTTCATAAGAGGTCTATAATTTTCTTCATTTGTTGATATCATTCCAGTATAACAATGTGTTGCTGAATTATAGCTCGTAAATAGCTATGATAATGTCTCAAAAACCTAGCTAGGAAAACCCCGTGGAACAAAACCTTGGAGAAGGGAAAAAAGAGTACATTATTCTCATGAATTCTCATTAATACGCCTCAGATGCTGCCTCATTAAAAACCTTGCTAGGAAAACCATGTGGGACAAAACCTCAATTAAGGGAAAACGAGTGCAACCCGTATTTATTCCTTTTATGGAATATTACCAAGTATATTGATGCAATTCCGAATCTTCATATCATTTATGATGAGCTTTATATAAATCGTTCATAACTCATTTATGATGTCATAACATTCTATATTAAGCAATATTTTACTAATTTACCGATTGCATCTTTCATTTCTGGTGAATAATAAAATCTAGAATTCACTTCGGGTGAATAATCAAATTTAGAATTCACTTCTGGTGAACAATTAAACATATTCATTCCCATATTCACTTCTGGTACATCAAAGAATACTCTCAAAGTACCGAGATGAGAATCATACATTTTGATCTCACTCATTGGTATATCAAAAAGCTCAAGCTAATGGTTTAGACTATAGTCTATTCACCATATGTCATGCCAGTTCTATAAAAAATTTCGCGCGCAACGAGTCTTCTTTTACCACTGTGTAATATTTTTCATTTGTACAAATAATTATTCGCTTTACACATTTAAGCATTTGGATTTCAGGTCCTTGAACAATAATTACTACATTGGAATTTTATATCTAACCGAAGTATAACAATTTCATCAATCTCATTTTCACAAGAGAGTTATGTATGTATTCGATTTATTTATCGAATTCCATTTCATCTCAATATAACATATAGAGATCAAGTACATAAATATCTTATTATGTCCCTTTTACTCATAGTGAGTATTTAGCCTCAAAGGGATTATCTCAATTATTCAAGAGATATTTGTTTTTGGAATCAATTGTCATTACGCTTCAGGCATAATTACGCTTCAGATATATTTTCCCCATGATGTTCACAAATCTTATATTATATCAATCGGATAAAATTCCGCAACTCATATCATTCATGTTGGGGATATAATCTCAATCATATATCTAAGTGCGTTTTGGTTGAGTGTATACATATCGCACTTTTTAGAAATCATAAAGCTTCCCAAGCCAAACAAGTTATTCTCATAACAAATAATTTTGAGACTTCTGATGATCTAACCATTATAAAACTTCTGGTTCATTATGGTTTTATTTCACTTGTACGTATGTTCTGGTTCAATATAATATTTATTTCACTCGTACGTATAAACTTCTGGTTCAGTACAATATTTATTTCACTTGTACGAGTTTCTGTATATTACAAATCAATATACCTTGATTTATTATATCGAGAAAAAAAAAAGCTTGGGACGATATCCAAGGAATTATTTCATATCACATTCTTGTCCCCAAATCTTCCCTTATATCGAAAAAGGCAAGGGACCATATCCGAAGAAAATAATTCTTGTCCCCAACTTTTCAATATTTTATTCCCATTTTCTTGGTAGAATCAATGTCACGCGGAGCCACCGCTCTTTACGTGTTAAATAATACATTTAAATAGATAGTTTGGAAAGATGATTAGATCCATCAAAATGGATGTTATATTATAAAATATTCGTAAATATTATTCTAATCTTTCGGTAAATGTTTTGAAAAAGATTTACCGAGTTCGACTTGAAAGATTGAGGCTGCTGATGTATCAAGGTATCCCAGAAGACGTTCGTTGGTTGATCGAATCAAAAGTTCGATTATATGGTGAATTACCAAATTCATTTTCTAAGCACATGCCTGACTTAGGTAAAAGTACTTTTGCAAAGAAATGAAGAGCAAAAAGATTGAAAGGTTGTTACAACTGTGCTCGATGGACATGTGACACTCGTTGTAAATCAATAGGGTATTCGTCTATAAATCGAGATGATAAAATAGATTTCATTAAGGGTGGACTGAGTAAGGAGTCTTTGGATGATATTTGATTGACTCTTGAGACGCACACTTGTGGGTATGTGCAATGTGAGCTACTATCTTTATGGGCCCAATTCAACAATGATAAAGACCGTTATAGTCTCAAGAATATAATAGCAAAAGACCCTATTTTCCGGTTTGTAACAAAAATGGGTGTTTCGACTATTCAGCATTGATACTAGGTAAATCAGTATAGTGTATATATGTATGCAGATATATTTTAACAAAGTATTTTATTTTCATTTTTGCGTATTAACGTACTGTCAATGAGAGATTGCCGAAAGGAGATTGTTCACTGATATCTCGCGATGCGATATATCCCCGCAAGTGTACGGGGCGTGAGAAGTAATAAAGTGGACCTAAGAGTCCGAATTATCGTCCCACGAGGACTGCTATTAAGTACCGAAATGTGTTAGTTCCTAACTCTATTTGAACGGGAGAATTTGTTTGAGATTGTTAACTACAACTAAAGAATTAAAATTGCGAAATTGCTTTTGTTTTTAAATACGATTGTAAAGTAGTTGGGAATCCTGATTTCACCTAGCCAATTATATTAACTTCAATTCAAGTTTTATTTCCTAATTATGCATTCGGTCGAATTCACTAATTTAAATTGAGATTCCTCTCTCGAGTTTAAATCAATTCTACCTAAATAAGTCAACCATGTATCTCTACAGAGGGTCTGAATATTCCTTATCTAGATGCATAACACACAAGAATTCACACACGACCGCAATAATAACACGAGTATATCTCTATCTCTTGTTCAATTACTGGATTTATTACCACGTTCTAAATTATTAACTCACCTCTCGGATTATGGAAATAACTCAATAAATCATGAATTGGTGATCAAGCAATTCAAGCATTAAGAACAATAATAAATCAATACATGCAACAAAACATTAAAACAACGGAATTTGGAATTAAAATAATCTGACTAGGCTACATCGTTCATCCCAACATAGAATTTAGTTACACATCATCAATAAATAACAAAAACAATAAAAATTAACGTTATTTAAAGATAATATAAAGAATGGAAATCTTGCACCAAGTTTTGATTCTTCAATTATCTTCAATTCACGCGCCTTTGCAATGCTTGATTCTCCAAGAATTTGATGTTGAATTCTCTATTGTGGCTCGTTCTATGGAGAGGCAAAGGTCTGAATTTCGTGCCTCTTATGTTGTATATATAGGTTTTGGAGAAAACCTAGGTCAAAAAGCCCAAAGCCTGTCAAAAATCGCGAGAAAAATTTGATCTGCGGCCCAGTCGGACAACCGCGCGATCGCGCAGGCGTAATGACGGCGATCGCGTGGAAGACCCAAAAACTCTCGGGTTATAATTTACAGCCATCTCGCGATCGCTTGGTGTGTAACCAGCGATCGCGACTTCATCTTTCTTCCGGCTGTGCAAGTTAGTCCCTGACTTTTAATTGCACTTTCAGTCCTCAACTTTCAATTGTTGCAATTTAGTCCCCAAACTTTATCTTCTTCTCGGTTTGACCATTCAAGCTCTTAATTCATTCAATTAGGTCCTCCAACCTCTAATTTAGTCACTTTGGCACCAAACATGTTTCCCGGTTGTTGTCACAAACTCCTCACTTGTCCAATTTAGCTCCAATTAACATCCAATCGTGTCATTTTTCCATTAATTGCTTCGTTCTTCTTCAATTGGGACATTTTCTGAAAAGTAAACAAATAAACATAAATTAAATAGCAAATATTCTCAAACGAAAATAATTAATCCTAATTTATACATACAAATAAGTGTACAAAATACGCTTATCAGAGATTGTTGGTGTGAAATATCGCAAGTGTACGATATCGCTAACAAGTAGTAAAAGTGGACTTTTGAGTCCGAGTTGTTGATCCCACGATGACTGTTTATTAGCAATCGATTTACTTTGATTCAATAGAATTCCCAAACTAAAACCAAAACTAACTAAGGAAACAAATTGCAAAATAATAAAAACAAAAACGACAACTAATTGAAAATCAATGAAATAAACAATGTAATTAAAATGAAAATAGAAAATTAAACTAAAAACAATTAATAAAAGCAATAACAAATTGGTGGGATTTATAGCAATTGAATGAATATCGGGATTGACGATTTCGAAATAACGTTCTAACTTAATTTCTCATCTCAAGTTGTTTTCTAAAATTGTATTTGGTCGAATTCACGCATATATCTAATTTACCTCTTTCGAGTTCAAATTAGGCCTATTTAACTAAGTCAACCATGTATCTCTACAGCGGGTCAGAGTTCTCCTTAGCTAAATGCATTAAATTTCCTAACAATTCATAATTGACCACATGCAACCACAAATTCATATCTCTATCTTTTGATTGAAATTACCGGATTTTATTACGTGATCTAATTGTTAACTCACCTCTCGGATTATGAAAACAACCATTAAATCATGAATTGGTGAACAAGCAACTCAAGCATTAAACGCAATAATAAAATCAATACATTAATATCAAAGCACCAACTTGAGAATTAACATCAAACAAGAAACATTAAATCTACATCGTCAATTCCGATTTAAAATTTAAATACTCATGTTTGTGGAATCAAAAGAAATAAATAATAACGTAAATAAAACCCGAACTTTGGAAAATTGAAGAATTGACTTCACCAATTAATTTCACGCCTCCAGCCGAGTCCTTTCTTTTCTTCTACTTCGACATTCGACCAACTCTAATGTATATGCCCACACTAGTACAGAAACAGTCTTTCGCGTCGGTTATTTAAGAGAATAGGCGTCGGTTTTTTAGGCGACGCGTATGAAGCAGACGCGTAAAGTGAAGACTTTACGCGTCGGTTGTAAAACGACGCGTAAAGGCTATCTTTACACGTCGATTGTTTATAAACCGACGCGTAAAGTTGAAAAAATAAATAAATAAATAAATAAATTTTTTAGGCGTCGATTTTCCTTAAAACCGACGCGTTTTCAATTCTTTTTTTTTTCTTTTTCTGTTTTTTTTTGGACACGAAATTCATTTGCCTATAGAGTAAAATACAATGACCTAGACATGACATGCAATGACCTGGACGTCGCCTGCAATGACCCAGGCCACTGCAGGCCATGGCCTGCATTGGAATGGACGTCACCTGCAATGACCCAGGCCACTGCAGGTCATGGCCTGCAATGACCTAGATGTCACCTGCAATGACCTGGATGTCACCTGCAATGATCCAGATCACTGCAGATCATGACCTGCAATCACCTAAACGTGGACTAAACATTTTCCACATGCACATCACCAAATATGTATGTAATCGACATAATTAAAATAATGTTAAATAAATGAGAAATAATTATATTTACAAGATTGTTAATGTCACATGTAATTGAGTAAATAGAAGTTTGAATACACGTCGATTTACACACACCTATCGACGAAGTATTTAGCCCATAAGTTTTGAATTTCAACAATTTCCTCCATTGAGTAATACTCTTTAAATGCCTACAAATAATCAAAATGAATTATCAGTTATTTTGTAATAAAATATGAAGGCATAATTAAAAATTATCATGTTCAATAACTTATACATTTTCCAACGACGGAAGCTGAAAGTGTTTAGTGACTATCTCATACATATTTTTTATGACGTAGTAGCCACACTCAGAACCTCCGGGCTGTTGAGGACACTGAAATTTTCACATTGAAAACTAACATTAATAATCACACTAAATAGAATATGAAAATAATTCAAAGATTTGTAATATATTTTAAATATGTGTTTTCATACCTTTATTTTTAGCCACGTTGTATTGGCTCTTGTCCTAATGCCTCCTTGTGTCCAATATAGTTTGAAAGCCCTAAAATTGAATTAAATTATTCGAACCAGTTACATAATAAATAAATACAAAAACTAAGACTTCTATAAAAATTTTGGCAGAGTCTCCCCTATAAATTGAACTTATCCAACCTGTAAATAGACGCGTTGCTATTGAATCTATCACAACTTCTCAACAATCACAACATATATTCATCAAAGTGAAACCACAACTCCACAATCAATTTCACCACAACTCCACAATTATTTCATGAAAATTATCATAACTTACGTATTCAATAGCGGCTTGATATCTAAGTCACGCTTAAATGCACTAGCTGAATCCAATAAGTACACCGTACTCTTCTGAGGAGAAATCACTAGCAACATCCAGTGGTTCCTACGTATTATGAACATGTAAATACAACTTCAAACATGTGCGATTCAAATTACAAAAAAAAAAAAAAAAAAAAAAATTAACTGTTAACAAGAGAGAATGGTCATACTCCTGAAAATACGGTGCTAGAATGAATTTCTTTGTTTGAATTGCCCTCATGGTCTCGTCTATATAATTTACAACACCATTGGCATTTGTTCTTACCGACACCGACGCAATGTGTGACGGAGACATGAATCCAATTGAATCAATACCGCAATCCTGACATAACTCATGAAGGTACCTAATAATAATGACAACAATAAATAGAGATCGAACAATGATTTAAATTGAAGTTGTAATTTGTGATCAGAAGTCTTACAATGCAAATATTTGTAGGATAGATGTATCCAACCATTGCATTTTAAGCAGATCGGTAATGTCTGCGACTGTAACAAAAATACCATCCTCGAACGTACAATTGAAGACGGAGGCATCTACGGGCACCTGATAGAAGTCATCACCAACAGGCAATTGAAGGACCAGGGTGTTTAACATTTTGCATTTATCACCCAGACGTAGTAAAGTCTCATCGTCGACTATCGCAGGTCGCTGGGTAGATGACAATTCAAAACTCTGAGGCCTTTTCCCTTTATTAGATTTTTTTACGATTTTTTTTGGAGCCTTTTCCTGCAATAAGACAATTTTTGTCATTATAACACGTCTGATACAAATTTAAAAGAAATTAATATTGACATAAACTTTTATATAACTCGTTTTTATTACCTCTCCAAAAATCACCAACTCCTTAGGCCATTGGAAAAAACTTCCAATAGCTTCCCCCACCGTGGTGTGGTGCTGAGATGGCGCTGGAAGATAGAACGCTTCTGCACCATCTATAACATGGTCAACGGACACCTTCTCGTTGGGGATGTAATACGTTCCATCTTCTTTCTTCTTCGATCTAGCTCGAACCCAATCTAGGCTGCGATCCTCGCTTACAATTGAGGAGCTAATCATGTCACATGAAGAGCTAGAAGATAGCGGGTCACTTACTAGCCAATGTGGCTTCATCCCCGCATATCCGGCTGAGCCCAAATAATGAGGATGCTCGTTCCGCATTTGACTGTCCCTCGCCTTTTTACTTTTCTCCTGAAATAAATCACAGGTTTTTAGTTTTCACTCAACAAGACACATGCGTACATTTAAATATACCTTAAATGTTTCCGTCTGTCGTTCTTTTTTAAACAACTCCCATTGCTCTTCGGTCAAGAAGTCATAAAGCTGCGTAGGAGATGTATATTTTGGGTGGTCATGTGTAATGAAATTATGAACCAGCCTTGTCTTGAAATCTTTCCATCTCATCCCCGCAACCCGCATAACAGTTTTTTTTGGAAGGTCATCGAGAATGTTGAATTCCCTCTGAAAGACAATGATAACATGTGGTGTTATAAAGAAATTACATTCACTTTTCAATTATTTACCATGTATCAAGTGATAGTACCTTTATCTCTTCCCACATCATGTCCTTAAGGCCTTGATCGACTTTGTACCAATCACTGATGTTTATGTCAACATGAATGCGGGCTAAAGATCTGACAAAATGTTTGAAGTTCTTCGTGCCTGGTCCGATCGGCCTATGTTTGTCATTGAACTCAATAATATTCACTTGTTGGCCCGCTTTCTTCATGTTTTTGCACATAGTTGGCCCTCTTGTCCTTTTTTTTGGGCAGTACTATGATCATCTGAAGAATGTGAAGACTCGACCATTATATTGGGAAAATTTTCTACGTACCTGCACATATAAATAAATGAATATTAACAACGTATAGAGCATATATAAAAAACACAAGAAAGTTATATGCAAGAATATGTAAATGAACTCACACAATTAATATGAACAACGTATAGAGCATATATAAAGAACAAAAGAGAGTTATATGCATGCGAGAATGTATAAATGAACTCACACAATGAATAATCACGAACGACGGTCAATCCATAATCCTTCTTCATGATCCCAACGCATGTAAGTGGATTCAATGTTATCTTCCTCTAAAGTTGCACTCCCTTATATACCAATAGAAAATGGAAGAGTTTCATCAAAGTGATCATAATCTTCTTCATCTACTACATCACCAATGCCAACAATGCGACTCTTGCCTTGAAGGACCACTGACCACTTAGTGTCGGCAGGATCAAGAACATAAAATACCTGTTTGGCTTGTGATGCAAGTATGAATGGCTCGTCAAGATAACCCAACCATCCAAAATCCACCAAAGTGAAACCTAATTCATCCACCCGAACACCCCGTCGATTATCAACCCATTTACATTGGAAGAGAGGAAACTTGAACTCCCTGTAATCAAGTTCCCAAATTTCTTCAATGACACCATAATAGGACATCGAGGCATCTATTGGCATTGTATCTTTAGCACTTGAAAAATCTCTTGATAGTGCTACTTGTGTCACTCCACTGTTTTGCACCGCACTCTTATCATCTTGACATTTAGTGTAAAACGTATACCCATTAATGTCATATGCTTCATAAGATCTCACAATCGTGCTAGGACCATACGCTAACCACTTTACTGTTTCAACAATGGTATTCGACGTTTGTGATAACTCTTTCATGACTCTATCTTTGAACCATTTTGCAAATAAACGATTGTGTTGATTAGTTACCCACCTTTCACCTTTAGAAGGATTCTGCTGCCTTAGGATGGACATGTGCTCGTCCAAATACGGATGAACTTGAGAAAGGTGTTGTAATACTAGGAGGTGTGCTTTATCTCGCAATTCAACACTAGGGACAATTGATTTGCTTCCAATCGTCCCTTTACCTTCGAGTCTTCCCTCGTGAAGAGATTTAGGAACACCAATAGTCTCAACGTCATCAAGGTAGTCAGTACAAAATTCAATATCCTCCTCAGGGACATAACCTTCAATGATACTACCTTCGGGTAAAAATCGATTTCTGACATATCCTTTCAAAATACCCATGTATCTCTCAAATGGATACATATACCGCAAGAACACCGGACCACATATCTTAATTTCTCTTACCAAGTGAACAAGTAAGTGCACCATAACGTCAAAAAATGATGGTGGGAAATACATTTCAAATTGACATAGAGTGATAACAATATCGGCCTGCAAATCATCCAACGCCTCTGGGTCAACAACTTTACTGCAAATTGTATTGAAGAAAAAACAAAGTTTTATTATGACTTGTCTGACATGTTTTGGAAGTATGCCTCGAATTGCAACTGGTAACAAGTGTTGCATTAACACATGACAATCATGAGACTTCATACCAACCAATTTCAAGTCCTTCATCGACACAAGACTTTCGATGTTTGATGAGTATCCAGATGGAACCTTAATAGCATGAAGGCACTCACAAAAACATGTTTTCTCTTTTCTGGACAAAGTATAGCAAGCTGGAGGTAAATAAGTACATTTTTCCGACTCTTGCGGTGCTAATTGATCCTGTATCCTCATTTCTACCATGTCCTTCCTGACTTTGATACCATCTTTCGTCTTCCCTTGAACGTTCAACAATGTCCCAATGATGCTATCACAAACATTTTTCTCCACGTGCATTACATCAAGACAATGCTTTACTGATAAATGTTGCCAATAAGGTAGATCCCAGAATATGGACCTCTTCTTCCAAAGACTCTTTTGAGGAGGCTTAAAAGGTTTTCCAAACAAAACATCAATATTTTTAACTCGTTCATATACCTCACCTCCTGTTAACGGCAAGCGAGCTGCTCGATCCTCAATTTTTCCATTGAATGCCTTCTTCTTCTTTCGATAAGGGTGATCAGCGGGGAGAAATCTTCTATGACTCATAAAGACATTTTTCTTATAGTTTTTCAACCAAAGATCAATCGTGTCTTCTTCACAAACGGGACATGCTTTAGGTCCTTTGTTCGTATAACCTGACAAGTTACCATATGCGGGAAAATCATTTACGGTGCAAAATATCATAGCACGTAAGGTGAAATTCATCTGGCTATGTGCATCAAACACCGATACACCTTCATCCCACATCAATCTTAAATCTTCAATTAGTGGGGCAAGATAAACATCTATGTCATTCCCCGGTTGTTTAGGCCCTGATATTAACAAAGACAACATGATATACTTGCGCTTCATACATAACCAAGGAGGAAGATTGTAAATCGTTAGAAGAACTGGCCAAGTGCTATGTCGACTACTCATGTTACCGTACGGGTTCATTCCATCTGTACATAGTCTAAGCCTAAGATTCCTATCTTCACCCCCAAAATCAGGAAACAACCTATTAATGTTCCTCCATTGAGGAGAATCGACCACGTGTCTTAGTTTTCCATCTTGTTTCCTCCCATCAGCATGCCACCGCATGTTCTTCGCATCCTTTCCATTGGCAAACAAACGTTTAAATCTTGGTACTACGGGTAGGTACCACAACACCTTTTCCGGAGGGCTTTTCTTATCCTCAGAATTAGCATTCATGTTCTTTCTCTTATACCGTGATGCCCCACACTTTGGACACAGACGGAAGTCCTTATACTCATTTCGATACAGTATACAATCATTTGGACATGGATGTATCCTCTCGATCTCCATTCCCATTGAACACAACAATTTCTTTGCTTCGTAAATTGAACTAGGAAGCTCGTTATCCTCCGGAAGCATCTCTGGTAAGAGTTCCAGTATTGCCGTGAAACTCTTATCACTCCACCTACTATTTGCTTTCAAGTTATATAATTTCAACACAGCAGACAATTTTGTGAATTTTCTACATCCAGGAAACAAAGTCTTCTCAGAATCATTGAACAAGCTATCGAACACATTAGGCTTTTCAATGAATTCCCCTTGTATATCACGCATCATTTCGTCTATCATATCATTATTGTCATTTTCCACATCATTCTCATCAGTATTGCCTAAATTATTCTCCTGCAGTCCACCTTCATCGTCACTAGTACATGTCCTAGGAAGCATACTCTCACCATGCCATATCCATCGTTTATAACCTTCTTTAAACCCACGACGAATCAAATGACTCTTCACTTGCTCAAAACTACGAAACTCTCAGATTCTTACAATCACAACAAGGACACAAAATCATTGCTTCACCTTTCTCTCTCATGTGTTCGTCCGCACATTTCATAAACTCTTCAACTCCTTTCACATATTTATGTGTATTACGTCTGCCGTACATCCAATCTCGATCCATATCTAATAACCTATATGCGAAGATATAATTAAAAAAATATTACTTTTGAGTGAATATTTGTAATGATAGTTATATACTTGAACCAACTATATATTAATAATTGAAATCACATGCATACGATAATTTATTACGTTGAATACTTCATAATTTTACTAGTATATTTTGTTTAGTTATTTATTTAGTATGGTTAATTCTATGATAGTGAAAATCACCTATAATTACTATTATCTTCATTTTTTATTTGTAAAATCCTACAATAATTTCGGCAGAGTCTCCCCTATAAGTTGGACTTACCCAACCTATAGGAGGAATCAAAATGCCACAATACAACAAAAATGTTCAACCTCCACATATTCACTACTCAAACACAATAAATCAAACTTCAACATCATCAACCACTCCAAAATTAATCCAAAATCAATTCTTAATTCCTAAAATGCTCAAAGTATGATTTCATAACCTAACATTCCATGCATAATTTCAATATAATTCCAATAATTCAAATTATAACAATTAACTATTTGCAATACCAAAATTATAACATATATATATATATACATACATATATATACATACATACATACATACATACATACATATATATATATATATATATATATATATATATATATATATATATATATATATATATATATATATATATATATATATCCTTGGAGAGTGTTGTTATCTGTTCTGAGTTTGTTTTACAGGTTAAGTTCTGTAAGTGGATGGTTCGAAACCTCGGAGGCAGGGCAGAAGAGTGTAAGACCCGGGTAAGACCACGTGGAGGGAGTAGGTAAAAGTCCGACCTTTAACTTAGCCTCGTTTCTCAAACAATTTGCAGGTAGTAATACCTTTCAAGCTTACCTTGTTCCGACAATGTCTTCTTTTTCCAGTTGGTTCAAAGGATCTGGTAGTTCTAGAAATAGAGCTAATATTTTGTCAAACAATTTTCAAAATACTGAAGAATCACTTCAAAATGATTCTGAAACTTTTCAAAATACAAATGAACTTCAAATTCATCAAATTGAACAATTATTGCATAATTGGACAATTCCTAAGGTAGACAAAGGATCTATCTATGAAATTGGTCGATTTGATTTTTCTCAAAATTACATCATCAAAACACATGAGCAAACCTTGCATGTTTTGGGTCAAAATACAGAGCTTGCTCTTCTTTCAAAAAACTCCATACAAGAACATCGTAAGAAATTCCAATTCTTACATATTGGTCTTGTTCAAATTGCCCTCAAGCCCTTGTTCAGACTTGGACTTGACATTCCTGTCTTGGTTACTCTTCGTGATCAAAGACATTCAAACTTCGAGCATTCGCTCTTGACAGTTCTAGAATCAAATCTAGAATCTGGTCCAATCTTTTCAAACTGCTATCCAAACTTCACAGTCAGTCTTTTTGACAAACATATCTTAAAGACTCTCAAACTTCATGTTCAAACTAAGAATCTTAGTTTGGATGAATCAAATTCATTCGCTGTAATATACAGAGTATATTACAAACTCTTGGGTACGAATCTCAACATTCGTGCTCTTCGTTCGTCTCCAAGAAACGAATCGCTTCTTATGGAGGTGAATGATCTTCATACTAACACCATGATTCCTAAGAGAATTCCATGGAATCTTCAAGCTAGGAGCTTAGAATGGGAAATTCTAAGAGCCTCCAAACCGGAGCCTCCTCCTTCATCTGATACTCCTAATCAGATTCTTTCATTTCCTGATGGAAGTGTTAGGATGATCTTTGGAGAATCATCAAACAACTCTTCAAACATTTCAAGATCTAGTTCATCTAAATCTTTTCAAAATTTTCAAAATTCAAATGTTTTTCCTTCAAGATTCTCAACTTCATCCAGCAGACTCAAAGATGTCAACTTTGAAGCTGTTATTCCAAAACCTCAATATTCTGAATCTGAACAAGATTCACCGACTGCATCTGACATGCAGCCTCCTTCTGAAGACATTCCTCTTCTGAGAAAGAAACATCACAGAAGAAGTTTATCTTCTCAACTCAACGTCATTTCTTCTAGCATTGATAGAAGATCTGAATTCAAAAAAGATCAGTCTCCTAAGGTCAAAAACCTAAGGAAACTTTTTCGTCAAACTTTTTCAAAAGAAGAAATTGAATCTTACTGGGATGAGTACTTCGCTCAACCAGAAGATATTTCATTTTTCAAATGGATTAATTTCAAAGTTTTTGGTAAACAAAAGAAGCCTTCAAAATCTTCTTCCAAACCCAAATCCTCTTCGAAACCCAAATCCATTCAAGCTTCATCTTCAAAAGAAAAAACTTGGAAAACTTCTTCCAATCAAACTTTCAAATCGGAATATCCTCCTCTTGAAGAGATCGTTATTCCTCATGGGAATGCAGAAGTTACTGCGTCTCCTTTCAAACAAATTCCTGAAGATAGAACTGATAATGCAGCAGCCAAAACTGTTGATGTCAGAAATCTTCAAATTCAGAACAATTACACAAACATTGTTCTTCAAACTATCGGTAATCAGTTAACCAGAATTGAAGCCAATTCTGAAACTGAAGCCAAATTCAAAATTCCCTCTAATGCTTTTTCTTCCATTAGAGATTCTCCTTCTTCCTCATCTTCCTCGAGTAATCAAAGGTTGCTTTTCAAACCAACCAATCTTACTCCTGATCTTGGTAAGAAATCTTTAGACACTGATTCTGCAGTGATTAAAGAACTTGCCTCTCAATTTTCAAAAATGTCCGCATCTTCAAAAAATATCAACACAATTGACATTTCAGATGTCGAAAACCAATTTGTTGAAGAAGCACCGCTTCAAGTAAACAGATTGAAATTTCAATCTTCAAAACTTCCAACATTCTATTCTCGTCCTACTCAACCAGATTTACTTTTAGAAGAATCATCTTTTAGAAGGAAAGTCACTGAGACATACTCAGGCGACGAAATCGTTGAATGGAATATTGATGGAATGACGGAATTCCAGATTATTCAAACTATCAATAAAATGTATGTTTGCTTCAATGCTTACAGATGTCAAAAGATTGATGAAGTGAATGCTTGTAATAATATTATTATTGGCTTCACTGGACAATTAAAGGGATGGTGGTCTAACTACCTTAACGATGCAAGTCGTTTAGAGGTTATTAATGCCACAAAAACCGAAAATGATCAGATTGTTTCTGATACATTGACGACCCTTGTTTTTGCCATTATCAAACATTTTATTGGATCCCCTGAATTCCTTCAGGATAGATCGTCAGAAATTCTGATGAATTTGTCTTGTCCAAAATTGCACGACTTCAGATGGTATAAGGATATCTTCCTTACCAGAGTCATGCTTCGCGACGACTGCAATCAAGAGTTCTGGAAAGAAAGATTTCTATCTGGACTTCCTAAACTTTTTGCAGAGAAAGTTCGCAATTCAATCAAACTTCAATTTAACAATTCAATTCCTTTTGGTGACTTAACTTATGGCGAACTTGTTAGTTACGTCAATAAGGAAGGGTTATCCCTCTGTAATGATATCAAACTCAAAGCCAAACTCAAATCTGAAAGTTTTGGGTCTAAGCATGAGTTGGGTTCATTCTGTGAACAATATGGTTTTGAAAAAATTCTTCCTCCCTCTTCAAAAAACAAGAAGAAGTTTCCTTCATTTCTGAGGAAACGAAATTTTCAAAATTCCAAAAGATTTTCTTCAAAATCTCATCCTCAATTTCAAAAATCTTTTCAAAAGAATTCTTTTCAAAAATTTCAATCAAAACCAAAACATTTTCAAAAAACTGGTGATTCAGCCAAGGTCACTTGTTTCAAGTGTCATCAAACTGGTCATTATTCAAACGAATGTCCCATGAAGAACAAAATTAATAATCTTCAAATTGCTGAAGATATTAAGATTGATCTTCTCAATCTTCTTCATTCATCATCCGATGATGATTCTGAATTAGAGAAAATTTATCAGCATCAAGAAGATTCTGATAATGAATCTAATTCTTCCTCCTCTTCTCATCCTTGCGAAGGTAAAGGTATTTGTGGTTGCAGAACCATTAATGTCCTTACAAAAGAAGAAGAACTTATTCAAGAAATAATTGAGCAGATTGACAATCCTCAATTAAAGAAGAAGTTCTCTTCGCTCCTTCCTTCTTCTTCAAAAACCCATGAATCGTTTAGTATGAAAGAAATACTAAAAAGATTTAATCAAGAATCTACTTCTAAATCTTCATCATCTGATTTGAAATCAGAAGTGAAGGAAATGAAGTCTCAAATTTCCTTTTTGGAACGTCAGGTTAAAGAAATTAAACTTGATGTTACCATTATCAAAAATTCCTCTTCAAATATTCAAAATCAAAATGATTCTGATTCTTCTTCTTCTTCCTCAGAAGAATCCTCTGATTCTCGTATTAATGATTTTAGTCCTCTTCAAACTGATGAAGAACGGATTAATGTTATTAATCGAATTCAACTTCAAAAATGGTTCTGTCAAATGACAATTGTCATTGACGAGTCTTTTCAAATTACCACTAGAGTATTAATTGATTCTGGAGCAGATCAAAACTGCATCAGAGAAGGATTAATACCTTCAAAATACTTTGAGCAAACTACCGAACGTCTCTACGGAGCAGGAGGCAAAAAGCTCAACATTCAAAATAAACTTTCAAAAGCTCATGTTTTCAAATCAAACATTTGTTTCAAAAATGAGTTTCTTTTGGTGAAAGATTTGGATCAAGAAGCAATTCTTGGAATTCCTTTCATCGTTCAAATTACTCCTTTTCAAGCTAACGAAAATGGTCTTCAGACCAATGTTTTCGGTCAAAATTTGATTTTCAAATTCATGCATCATACATCTCCAGCAGATGTTCATGATTTCAAAAGAACATCGATTTCTCAAATTAAGAATATTAATTTCAGAAATTTCAAAAAGAAAGAATCTTCAATTTTCAAAAAAGACAAATTGACAGATCACTTTCCTCAAAATTTCCTTGGATCCATTAATAAAGAATCTTTCTTTATTAAATCCTTTTCAAAAGACAATCACGAGTGTCTCCCACTCCTCAAAATAAACCAAAATTGTCAAAAGTTGTGGGTCCCAGATAACACCTTTGTCACCTTTGTCAAAAGTGTCATTATTGGTATCCTTTTCATTATTGCTTCAAAGACTTTTTCCCATGTCCAAACAGCTGTGTCAGACATAGGATTAGGTGGGATCGGTAAGGGAAACCTACAGTCGATTCCTTTTGAATCAATTCAAAAACAACAGTATTTTTACTATTGCAGTAACAAAAACTGTTTTCAAAATTACTTTTCAAAAAACAAGATTTTTCAAAATAATTTTTGGGATAACTATTTCACGGAGAAATTCCTCTATAAATTTGAGAGATTTCGAGTGACTGAAAGGCCACCCCAAAAGAGTGTTCAAACAAAAGGTATCAAGATTGATTGGTACAACAAAGTTCTTGAAGACATGGCTTCCTCCATGGCCAATTCCTCAAAAAACAAAAATAAGGGCAAAAAGGTTGCTCTTACTCCTCTTCCTTCAATCGAAGATTTTGTTCAAACTTCCAGCAGAAGTGTTTCTGCTTCAAACATTCCTCAAATTTCCACTTCAAACAACTTTTCTGTTCTTGGCAAAATTCCTCAAACCCCAGAAAAGCCAAGACCTTCAAACTACAAAAAGGCCGTTCTTACTGGTTCAGGAAAACTTCCTGAAATCAATAAAAGCCCTTTTCAATATACCATCAAAAATCCATTTCTTTCTGTTCTTACATTGGAACCTTCTTGGATTGAAAAATATTCTGATTACAATGATTGTTTATCAAATGTTTTTCCTTCAGGTTTCCATTTCATGCCAACATCAATTCAAAAGAACCGTGAGTTTTATGAAAAAATCCTTCTCAAAACAGGATCAGCCATTATTACTCATACTCAAAATAAAGAAAATCCTCAAAATATTGATTTTTCAAAATGTTCAATTGTCAAGGTTTTGTCATATGATGACTGGGGACAGCAACCTTGGATTGAGAAAAAGATGAACCTTGCAAAAGGTGAAACTTTCTCTTCAAAATTCAATTACTTGGATTATCAAGATGCCTGGTTTAATGCCTTTTTGTTTAGACCAGTGAATCATTCTTGGTTCATCCTTTTTCATCAAAATTGCCAAAATAATTTTCCCCAATGGTTTCAAAATTGGTTTAATTATTTTGGACTTGAAGAAAGTATTCTACCCAGTCTCTCTCTTCAAGGATTCAAACATTTCAAAAATGAGGCTAAAGATTTGCTTAAGTCTCAGGAGAATCTTCTCCTTCAATTTTCCTTCAATTTCAAAGTCTCATGGATTCTTTGTTGGGACTTTTTTCTTCTTCAAAATACTGATTCTTTCAGTCCTCAAAGGATTGTTAGGAGATTCAAAATAAAATGGTGGGCAAAATTTCATGAAACAAATTGTTGTCCCAAGGCAGTTCAATCATGGATTAATCAAAAATCAAATGAAGGACTTCCATCAAAAAAGCTTCAAGATAAACATGCTGATTTTCTTGCCGAAAAGGGTAGATTATTAGCACTTCTTGCAAAATGCACCAGCCCTGAAGAAATGTCAATTTTAGCAGAGAAAATTGCTGCTCTTGCTGAAAATGCTTCTTCAGTTCAAGATTCCTCAGAAACAAGTTCAGAGGCGGATTTCAACGTCGAAGACAGTTTCTATCAAAATGAAGATGATTTTCTCGCAAATGATTACGATGAAAATCTTTCAAATATTCAAACTACCAAATGACTACATGGACGCAGTTTCCTTGATGACCTCAGAGAATTTCGCGTTCAAAAATCAAAAGAATTTTCACTCAAAATAATCAAAGTTAAAAATCAATGTCCACTTTATCCAGAGAATCATTTCTTTTCATAAAAGGACAAATGAGATTTTTGCTTTTTCAAACTTTCGGTGGAGTTGGTAGAGTGGTTGGCTAGCTTTTTGGAAAAGCTGCAGACAAGTCACTGTTCAATCAACGACTTTCAATCTACAATCACTTTTCAAGATTCCTACTTTTTGGAAAGTAGTCGACAGAGCACTGTTCAATCACTGTTCAATCAAGACTTTTCCAGCTGTAGTTCAATTATTCAATATTCTGATGTAACTTTTTCATTTTTAGTCTTCTATAAATGTAAGAGTTCATTTCAATTGTTTGGCAGAGTTAATTGGGAGAGTTAGAGTTACTCCAAGAGTGTTTGCTACTCTGAGAGTTAATTAGCTTCGTCAATTAATTTCTCCATTTCAAAATATCATTGTAACGTTCATCGTTATAATTTCAATATAAATTTCAATTTTTCAAATTGCTGTTCAAGTATTTAATTGTTTCATTACAGTTGAATCTTTTTTCTGCATTTTGATTATTGTTTTTTCAATATATTCCGCACTATCCTTGTTCTATCTAACCTGGGTTATATATATATAAACACACACATATATACATATATATACACATACTGATATATGCATATATATATGCACATATACACACATATATATATATACACACAAACAAATATAGATCTACTTATATATATATATAGATACACGCACGCACGCACGCACACATATATATATATACATACACGCACACACACACACACATATCACACACACATATAAGAGTAAAGTTCTTATGAGATGGAGGCGGGTTCGTGGTGGCGTCGCGGTGTTGGTGGCGTCGTGGTGTTGGTGGAGGCACGGTGGTGATTTTTTCGCGATGTTTAAGTGTTGAGAGAGAGATATGCACGGTCGGTAGTGAACGCGCGAATTTTTGAAAAATATATTAAAGGGTTTAGGCGTCGGTTCTTCGAGAACCGACGCGAAGAACCGACGCCTAAACCTGGTTCAGGCGTCGGTTCATGACGCCTGAACCGGAAGTTTACGCGTCGGTTCTTGGTGAACCGACGCGTAAACCTTGGACTTTACGCGTCGGTTCCCCAAAAATCGACGCGTAAAGTAGACCGGGTCGAGAACCGACGCGTAAACTTCCGGTTCAGGCGTCGGTTCTTCATGAACTGACGCCTAAACCCTTTTTTTCGCATTTTTCTACTAGTGCCAGTAATTCTTTAATTCTAAGTGCACAAACTTTTGATCCAACAAACCACTTTGTGACCTCCAATTTTGTCCCCTAGCCGTGTATATATAACTGCCGGCTGCCTTTTATTGATTCAATCACAAACCAACCAATTAACTAATTCTTCCCAATTTTGTTTCAAGCTGCACCTTTATAATTCTCACCAATTAATCTCAAACTTCCAGCTGCTTCCTTTTTGCCAATTAACTCCACTCCCGGCTGCTCCCTTTTATATGTATATATGTGAATATATATATATGCTAGCAGCCCAATGATTTCCCTCGAATGTTGCTCCAACCGTGTATATATATCTCCTCTCTCAATTTTCTCACGGCCTGACCTATTTTTCTTTTTTTCCAAAGCTGCGTTTCCTCTTTTTTTAGCAAACATGTATATATTGAATATCAAAAATGCTAGTTGTACTTAGAGCATGACAAATAGGTTGACAAAAAAATGAGTTGGCAAGTTTATGAATGTTGATTTCAAAATTGATGTGATGTGTGAATTAATAAGATTCTGCTAACTATGCAATATGTTAACCTATATATGTCAAATTATAAGTACTTGTAGCAAAATTGATAAAATATATACACAATCCAATCCTAAGCCAAAATAAAATAAATTATCATTTAAGCCTCTCAATTCTTTTAAATAAACTAAGTTGGTCATTGAGTCTTCAATTGTGCAACCCTTGAGTTTCAAAACGTCTTCAATTAACTCCACTTTTCATCCAATTATTATGTATTTATTTCAATTCCTCACTTTTCTTGATTTTGGGATAAAACCTGAAATAATAGTAAATAATAACAATTACGTATAATTTATTCAAGAAAAATATTATAATATCCTAATTTCGATAGATAAATAAGTGTATAAAATACACTTATCAAACCCCCCCAAACTAGAATATTTGTTCGTCCTCGAACAAAAAACAAAACAAAACTATAAAAATAAAAATGCAAACAGAAATTGTTTTTGTTTTTGTCAATTTATTTACCACGCACTTCAATATTCCAAAATGACGATTCACTTTAGAGAAGAAATATGAACAACAAAAAAAAATTTCATTCATCCAATGCTCAACTTCATCATGTGTGTGTGAATAGCCAAAAATCGAATGCAAACTCATGTAAAAATATACTTGACACTGTGTGACTAGTCATGCAAAAATAAGCCCGAATCCCATGTAGTCAACAATGATTTTCTTTTTTTTTCCCCCTTACTCTCTCATGGATGATCACAACTTTAATGCTTTTCTCTCATATCCCGAGGTCTTTCCTATTGATGTGGTTTCTAAACATGTATAAATTGCATTTTTCTACACAAGGCAGTTCGGATTTGACAAGTATGCATGACAGACTAAGAATAATTCATCTTCAATCGCACACTCTAGTATTAGGAATTTTAATCAACAAAGCTCATATATATATATATATATATATATATATATATATATATATATATATTGTATGGACGACTTTTTTTTTTTAATGTCCTTGTCTTTTATCATCTTTGTGCAGAACTTTTCATACTGGCTTTCTATATGACCCCTGTAGCGAGCTTTAGGTTGGCAGCTCCTAACTTAGTTGAACTTAGGGTACCAGGTTCAGAGAACCCCTCAGACTTAATTATCCGAGTCATAAAGACTTAAACAGAAAAGTTAAAGATGTTTTAGTGTCTTATGTGTAAGTCAACTCTCCGTACTTGCTTTCTAGTTGACTCCTGTAGCGAGCTTTAGGTCGATGACTCCCAAGTCAGACGACTTTAGGGCACCAGGTTTGAAAGACCCCTCGGACTTACTGTAGCGCCCCGAGTTCTAAATACCCGATTCACCACATCATCTTCTGGTCTAAACTTTAAAATAATATTCTAGCGGAAGAAATGTCTGAAATTCATTTTTGGCAATATCAAATAAACTGTAATGATCTATAAAATTGAAAACATTTATGAAACAATTCGAAATAATAAATCGAACAATTAATATTGTAAAGAAATTGACAATGTCATACTTTCTCAAATAACTGAGATTCTCAAAATTATCCAATGTTCGGAAATACGGAAATCATTAAAATAAGATTTTCAACCATTTAACGACTATTGCCACAATCATCCATCACTTGTCACCCTCTCCGAAATCTGCAAATATTGTTAAAATAGACATGAACATTTTATATAAATACTCAGTAGACTCATCGCCAATTAATTAATCTACAATATAATTGAACACATAAATGCAGGCTCTTTAGAAATCATAGGGTGTGGGTTGCTCTTCTCGTGCATTAAATCACATGACTTTTTTTTGAAAACTTATAGGCTCTTTAGAAAATCATAGGGTGTGGGTTGCTCTTCTTGTGCATTAAAGCACGTGGCTTCTCTTTGAAAAATCATAGTCTCTTTAAAATCATTGGGTGTGGGTTGCTCTTTCTTCTCGTGCACATAAGTTATGCATAACATCATCATTTATCTTGCAAGATATTCTCTTCTTTCTTTCTCATTCATAAAAGCACATAAGTTATGACAAGCATAACAACATAAATATTTCATAAGAAATATATTCTCATCTCATTTCATGAAATAACTTTCACATAAATCACGTAACATACACATTCACATGCAATCATAATTTAAATCAATTAATAGGGGCGAGTCTATCTTAAACTTGACGAGTGCAGAGTTGAGCGGGAAATGACTTCAATTCTTTCAAATCTTCGTACGCCTCATCTAGCCAATTAGAAGATTAAGTCGAATGAGTCTTTTGAAATTTATAGTTTAAAATGATAAATTACAAGTTGGGGACTGAAATTGATGATTTGAAAGTTGAGGGACTAAAATGAATACTTTGAAATTTGAGGGACTAAAATGAATACTTTGAAAGTTGAGGGACTAAAATGAATACTTTTCAAAAGTTGGGTTGAAGCTCAAAACAAATATTAAACTAGAGGGCTTGAAATAATTGATTTTAAAACTATGAGGGCTGAATTGAATAACTTTAAAAAAATTATGGGCTGAACTTAAAAACGAAGGGGGCTGTTTTAAAATATTTTAAAACATCAGGGCTGAATTAAACACTTTTAAAAAGAGGGGGACTAGGCTGCAATTTTCAAAAAGTTTAAAATATATAATTATATACATATATACATATCTCTCTCGTAACTGAGAGAGAGAAAGCAGCAGCGGGTAGGGGCGAGCCTACCGTCACTACCCGGAGCCACAGCCGGCAGAACGCCGCCACAAGGTGACGGCAAGGGACAGCCAAGGAGGGGTTCAAATTTGAGGGATTGGGTGCGAGTTTTTTGAGTACGAAACCAAGGTGTAATCGAGGCTGGAACGAGGCTCAAAATCGCGATTTTCCGGCGAATAGGTCGGCGGTAGAGGTAGGTTTTTGGGTTTATTTGATTCTTGGGTTTTTGGTTTGATTTTGGTTGGGATTGGGCAGTGATGATGATGGGTGTGTGTGGTGGTGTCGCGGCGAGATTGTGGCGGTTTCGAACGGTGGTTGAGGTGGAAATGGGTGGTGGCTGCTTTGGTGTTGTTGATGATGGAGGTGAATGAGGCGAGTGGGCTGTGGCTGGGCAGTGGACGAAAGTGGTGGTGGTGACGGGTTGTGCAGGGGTTGGTCTTGGCCGGTTGTGGTAGCATTGCAGTAGGTTGTGGTCGATGAATGGTGGTTCTTGGTTTGGGCGTGGAGACGGAGGTGAGCTGGGGGTGGCTTGGTGACGGTTTGGAGTGGTGAAGCTGTTGTTTGGTCGAGGTGATGGTGACTGCTTGCGGTGGGAGTACACGAACCTGGGATGGTGACGGTGCTTGGGTGGAGGTGGCGGCTTGGCAGTGGACTGCTGAAGCGATGAGTTGCTGCAATGGTGGTTGGGTTGAGGGAGGATGTATAGGGAGTGTGAGGATGAATTATGAAGTTGGTGGGGGTATGAGTTGAAGTTTGGAGGAGTTGGTGATGTATAATGGAGTGGGTGGAAGTATGGGATGGATGTGATTGATGGAAAGTTTGACAAGTAATACACGAAAATCGAGGAGAATCGTACGCGAGAATCAACTAGGTCGGAAATGAATCTGATAAAATGAACTTGACGTAATTTAAAATTTAAAACGATTTGAAAAGAATAATTTAAATAAATAATTAAAATAATATAATTTTTGAAATTCGAAATTTATTTAAAATCGAATGGACTAATATTTCTCGATTTGGCTAGACGAACGCGTCGCGACGTTAACGTAAAAATGGGTGAGATCGCAGCGGCACGTTTTTCGAAACTTTGAAATAATTATTAAATTGCGTAAAAATCCTCGGTCACTACACTTACTTACGCGAGTCAAAAAGGCATTTGAAGAACAGAATAAGACTTTCAGCATTTTTCTGTTTTTATGCTGGTCATGATTTATACCCGTTGATTAAAACCCCTTACACTAAAGATGGATCATTAAAAACTTCAGATCCTAATCTATCAATGCCTACTTGTACTTGACCTTTCTACCCCCAAATTGCTTCTTGAGCAGTTTGGTTCTACATTTCAGGTCAGGATCTAATTTCTTAAGGTTTGGGATTTTTCAGTCAATTCTATGTTCAAAGTGCACATGTTTATCCCACTAGTATCAAGCATCTCCCTACACAAGTTATTTTTCGAAAGTGGCTATGTGCTCAAGTTTGATTAATGACTTACATGGATGAATGTCAAGAAAAATTTTAGTTCACATGTTGTCCAAATTTTCTAACTAAAGTACAAAAGTCAATTCAAATCATGTCATAAGTAATAAATAAATCAACAAAAAAAATTTCAAAAATTTCACCCTTTTTTTTTTTTTTTTTTTTCCTATGAATCCCAAAAACAAAGTATCGAATGAAAAAGATGAAAAAATGAGATACCACCCCCCCCCCACCCAAAACTAGAAAGTTATATTGTCCTCAATGTAAAAGAAATGATATATCAATTGATAACAATACATAAAAAAAGAGTTAGGTACTTTCCAGGTTTAGAGGAGCGATGTGATAACGTGAAGCTTGGTTTTGAACTTGCTTGGACGATTTCGACCCGTTTCTTGTGTTTCCATGCTTAGTTGGAAGTGTTACAAGCGGTGTGTTCCTCGCAAGTAAAAAAATAATAAAAAACATTAGAATCATACACACCATTGAAATTGATCAACACAAATAATCCCAACTAAAACATAGAAAACATTTGAATTTTCAAACACGGTCAAAGTGTGCAAAATCATGCATATGATTTGTTTTTGATATGATAGAATAATGACTTTGACACAATGTGATGCAAAATTGTTGACTCATGGATCATGTATGAATTAAAATTAAAAATGCACTTGAAGATCAAATCAAGAGGTTGGTGCTAGGGATGCTTACTTCAAAAACTCCAAGAAAAAAAATAAAAAATAAAATAAAAATGCAAGTACTACCTAAAAATTTAAATTCAAAGCTTTAAATAAATTAAAATAAATGAAAAGGAAAGAAAATTGGGTTGCCTCCCAATAAGCGCTCCGTTTATAGTCTAAAGCTCGACTTTTTGGAGACTTTCTTATGGTGGTTTAAATGATGCTCGTGACGTCCTGCATTCCTTGCAATTTCCCGCCTTGCATTTCTCAGCCTTACTGCGCACTTTCTTGAATTCTTGATTGTTGATCTGAGTGTGTTTTTCTTCTCGCTTTAAATTATGTCCATTGGCATGTACCATTGTCTCCACTTTGAAGCAACTTTCTTTTTGATAGTATTTATTTGGATGTTGAGTGACGCTGAAAATCACTTGATCATCCTGAACCCTTAAGATCACCTCCCCCTTTTCAACATCTATCAAAGCTCGTCCCGTGACTAGGAAAGGTCTACCAAAAATAAGAGGCATTCGACTGTCCTCTTCAATATCCAAAATCACGAAATCTACTGGAAAAATGAATTTATCCACTTTAACTAAAATGTACTCTATGACACCATATGGATGCTTCACAGATCTGTCAGCCAGCTGTAATATGATTTTGGTTGGTTTGGGTTTCCTCAATCCAAGTTTCTTGTAAACTGAGAGAGGCATCAAATTGATACCTGCCCCTAAATCACACAAAACTCTATCAAATTTGAAATTTCCAATATCACAAGGGATAGAGAAACTCCCTGGATCTTTGAGTTTTGGAGGCAATTTATTTTGCAAAATTGCGCTGCACTCCTCAGTTAAGGACACGATCTCAAATTACCTCAACTTCCTCTTTTTAAAATCATCTCTTTCATAAACTTGAGGTAAGCTGGCATCTGAGCCAAAGCATCTGTAAATGGAATGTTGATATGCAATTTCTTGAATACTTCCAGAAATTTACTAAACTACTTATCCATTTTGTGATTTTGCAGACGTTGGGGGAATGAGACTGGTGGGACATAGGTCTTGATAGGCGATTGAGATTCTTCCATTGATTTTGCAACATTATTTTGACAATTTGAATTTGATATCTCATTCGTCTCCATATCCTTGTCTTCATTTTCCATCAGCTTTTCCCTCTGTTCATATATCTTCTCATGTATTTCAGGAAATTGCACATCACTTTTGGTAGTGATAGCCTGAACATCCTTCTATACCCTATTTCTTAGGAGTTTATGAGGGAAAGGGATTGGAGGTAGATATCCATTTGGTGGAAAATATTCCTCTGCGGGAATGTATGATTCATCCTCAACAGCTACCTCATAACCTGGAGTGTAGATTTTTTCCATTTCCACTGCAGAGATCATGTTGACTTGCTCCCTTGGATTTTTAACTGTGTTACTTGGGAGTGTTCCAGGTGCTCGCTCAGACAGTTGTTGAGCGATTTGACTTATCTGATTTTCAAGCCCTTTAAGTGCAGCTGAATGATTTTGTATGGTTGTTTGATGTAGTTCAAACATTTTATCAGTCTTCTGCATGGGCTTTTGAAACATTTCCCCCAAACTTGGTCTTCTCTCCTGCATTGGTTGGTTAAACTCATTTTGATTGTTAGATCATTTGAAGTTTGGGTGTTGTCTCCAACCAGGGTTGTAAGTAGGAGCTTATGGGTCATTCTGTTGTTGATGATTGTTTTGCACAAAATTAACCTGCTCCTCTTTGAAGCCAACAACATGCAATTTTCGGTTGAATGGTTCGCGCTACAATTCTCACACACTACTGGTGATTGAATAGCGTGAACTCCTTGATGATGTGAACACAACATGTCAACCTTTTTTGTTAGCGCAGCAAGTTGCGCATTTGTACTGGTCAGTGCATCTACATCATGAACCTCCAGCAACTCTCTTTTGCACAACTCTTTCAGATGGGAACATGGTGTGTGTTTTTGCAATGAGTTCGACCAGATCCCATGCTTGGTTGACACTTTTATTGGTAATGGACCCACCAGCAGATGAGTCCACTATGGATTTGCATTGTGCTGACAACCCACAGTAAAAGTACTGAATTTGAAGGCCTTTGTTATATCCATGATAAGGACATTTTCTAAAAAGATCCTTAAATCTACCCCAAGATTCATAAACTCTCACCGTCTAGTTGTTGAAAAGTAGATATCTCCAATCTCAGTTTAGCGACCTTAGCAGGTGAGAAATATTTGTTACAAAATTTTCGATCCAGGTCATCCCATGTGGTTATACTAAATTCAGGTTCAGAATCAAGCCACTCCAATGCACTATCTTTTAAAGTGTAAGGAAATAGCCGCAAACGAATGGCATCATCTTTTATGCCTTGAAATTGGAAATTTTGGCACATTCTCCCAAATCTTGCAACATGTGCATTGGGCTCCTCGTGTGCCTTTCCAAAAAATTGGAGATTATTACTGAAAAGGTTTATTAAATCTACTCTCAATTGAAAGTCATTCCTTCCAAAATGCGGATATAATATGCTAGAACGGTTTGCAGTGGCAACAGGAGTCAAGAATTGACCCATAGGAAGGTCTCCTACGTTGTCATCTTGTACATTCTGTTGGTTGTTTAGATTGATTTGCAATGCTACATTTTGACCAGGAGGTAATGCAGCTGCATTCAGGTTTAGTTCAATGTGTTCCAAATGATTGATTGCATTGGCCATTTGGTTCAGATTTTGTTGTTCCCTAAGTCGTCCTCTAAAGAATTGTTCAATTTCAGGTTCGAAAGGTAAAATATTTCCCCTTTGGGAACGGAGTATAAAAGGACAAGAAGAAAAAAAAATTGAAAATTTTGAGAATTTTTGCTGTTTTTGTTTATTATGAATCAAAATACAAAAAACTAAAGGAAGACTAAATCTAAAATCTAAGAATGCTAAAAATCAAAATAAATAAATAACAAATTAAAATAGTCCCCGGCAACGGCGCCAAAAACTTGTTGGTGTGAAATATCACAAGTGTACGACATCGCTGACAAGTAGTAAAAGTGGACTTTTGAGTCCGGTTTGTCGGTCCCACGATGATTGTTTATGAGTTATCGATTTACTTTGATTCAATAGAATTCTCAAACTAAAACCAAAACTAACTAAGGAAACAAATTGCAAAATAATAAAAACAAAAACGACAAGTAATTGAAAATCAATGAAATAAACAATACAATTAAAATGAAAATAGAAAATTAAACTAAAAATAATTAATAAAAGCAAGAACAAATTGGTGGGATTTCTAGCAATTGAATGAATATCGGGACTGACAATTTCGAAATAACGTTTTAACTTCTGTCTCAATCTATGCCCTTCTTTCCTTTTTTCCTTTTGGCTCGCTATAAGGGTTTCGGGGCACTTTTCCTCCCCAATTTCTCATCTCAAGTTGTTTTCTAAAATTGTATTTGGTCGAATTCACGCATATATCTAATTTACCTCTCTCGAGTTCAAATTAGGCCTATTTAACTAAGTCAACCATGTATCTCTACAGCGGGTCAGAGTTCTCCTTAGCTAAATACATTAAATTTCCTAAGAATTCATAATTGACCACATGCAACCACAAATTCATATCTCTATCTTTTTGTTGAAATTTCCGGATTTTATTACGTGATCTAATTGTTAACTCACCTCTTGGATTATGAAAACAACCATTAAATCATGAATTGGTGATCAAGCAACTCAAGCATTAAACGCAATAATAAAATCAATACATTAATATCAAAGCACCAACTTGAGAATTAACATCAAACAAGAAATATTAAATCTACATCGTCAATTCCGATTTAAAATTTAGCTACTCGTGTTTGTGGAATCAAAAGAAATAAATAATAACATAAATAAAACCCGAAGTTTGGAAACTTGAAGAACTGACGTCACCAATTAATTTGACGCCTCCAGCCGAGTCCTTTCTTTTCTTCTACTTCGACAGTCGACCAACTCTACTGTATATGCCCAGCAATTCTTTAATTCTAACTGCACAAACTTTTGATCCAACAAACCACTTTGTGACCTCCAATTTTGTCCCCTAGTCGTGTATATAACTGCTGGCTGCCTTTTATTGATTCAATCACAAACCAACCAATTAACTAATTCTTCCCAATTTTGTTTCAAGCTGCACCTTTATAATTCTCACCAATTAATCTCAAACTTCCAGCTGCTTCCTTTTTTCCAATTAACTCCACTCCCGGCTGCCCCCTTTTATATGTATATATGTGAATATATATATATGCTAGCAGCCCAGTGATTTCCCTCGAATGTTGCTCCAACCGTGTATATAAATCTCCTCTCTCAATTTTCTCAGGGCCTGACCTATTTTTCTTTTTTTCCAAAGCTGCGTTTCCTCTTTTTTTAGCAAACATGTATATATAAAATATATACACAATCCAATCCTAAGCCAAAATAAAATAAATTATCATTTAAGCCTCTCAATTCTTTTAAATAAACTAAGCATGAATAGGGTGACATCTATCCATTCTTTTTGTGATTTATATTCAACTATGTATCTAGGCTAGGTTCTTAAATGTTAGAATTGTGATGAAGCATTTATTTCCGGATTTTATGTATTGATTATCGTTTAATTTCATAATTCATGGGTTTGAGCAATTGATTTATATTTTTTTATCATGCAATTACTTGATCACTAGTTGTATGAATTTAGGTTGTGATTTCTTAAGCTCGAAAGATTGAGATTTCATTAGACTTGTGTCAATTGTCACAAAGTCCGATAGGGGATAGAAATATACCCTTATGCTTTGTGTTATCTGCTATAGTATTCACAAAACTTGTAATGCTTTTCTATACATTTAGATTCGTCATAGAAATATAGTCGGATTGTGTATAGAAATAGGTGTTGATTCTTGTCCGAAAGGGAGTCTTGACAATATTAGGAATATGGATTTTCAAAACCTCATGAATTATTGTTAGATGTTTAATTTAATGCATAATTAATGGAATAAATGCGGATTCTCAATTCTAGCATGTTTTTCTCATATTTTCTCTAAATCAAATTTCCTCATTCTTTCTAGTTTAATTTTAATTCAAAATTTCCAAATCCTAGGCTTCTCTAGTTCCGGTTAAGGTAGTAGTCTAAAATACGATTTAAAACAATCTCTGTGGGAACGATATTCGGACTTAAAATCCACTTTATTACTTGCGTGACCCGTACACTTGCGGAGCGTCGTCAAGTTTTTGGCGCCGTTGCTGGGGATTGTTATTTAAATTTATTTTTAGATTACTTTCACTAATTCGGACTTTTTACTTGTTTTAATTTTATTTTTACTTTTACTTTTATTATTATTATTTTTTAATTTCTTTGTTTTAGTTAGTTACTAGTTTCCTTTCTTTTAGTTGTGTATGCTACGTTAGAAAAAAGGGAATCTCTTCGAAGCTGACCCAGAAATAGAACGTACATTACACCGTAGGTTAAGAGAACTTGGGGAATTAGATAAATCTAAAAACCAAAAAGAAAATCAAATGGCAAACAACAATTTGAGATTACCCGACGTTGATCCAATAAATGAAGATGACATGTTGGTGGGTGACCTCATGACACCTCAGGTGGTTCAAAGTCAATCCAGCATAGTCTATCCACCATTTGAACAGGCAAACTTCCAATTGAAAACCAATGTCATCAGCATGTTCCAAAACGGATATCAATTTTATGGGAGACCTGATGAAAACCCACACACACATGTTTCTAAATTTTTAGACATGTGCCAACACTTTCAATATCAGGGCGTATCTGATGATGCTATCAGACTCAGGTTATTCCCTTACACTCTAAGAGATAGGGCTGTTGAGAGGTTGGATTCTCGCCCAGCTGCGAGTATAACCACTTGGAACGACTTGGTCCAAAAGTTTTGCACCAAATTCATGCCTCCGGCTAAGGTTGCCAAACTGAGATATGACATCACCATGTTTCAGCAACAAGATGCTGAATCCTTTGATGATGCATGGAACAGATTTAAGGGCATGCTGAGGAAGTGTCCAAACCATGGGATCAAACGAGGTGATCAAGTGAAGTGCTTCTATGAAGGACTACTTCCACATTTTAAAAACATGGTTGATTCCTCATCAAATGGTGCGTTAAGCACAAAGAGCATCGGGCAGGCATTGGAGCTCTTCGAGAGGATAGCAAATACAAATGCCATGTGGGGATCAGACAGGGTTGTTCCAAAGAAGGCATCAGGAGTCTATGAAGTGGATGCTTACACTGCCATATCAGCAAAAATAGACTCTTTGGCTGCGAAAGTGGAGGGCATAGCACTGGTGAGTCATTCATCAAAAAGTGCCAAAATGACTTGTGAAGAGTGTGGTGCAAACCACGCCACTACAGATTGCCCTATTTTGGTTTGTCCATTGGAGCAAGTTGACTATTTACAAGGAGGTCAACGCCAAAATAATCCATACTCAAATACCTACAATCCAGGATGGCGCAATCATCCTAACTTCTCTTGGAAAGATCACTCTAATGGACACATTGCACCTAATTTCAACACTGAAGAGAGAAAGCCTGCATTGGAAGAAATGCTTGGGAAGTTTGTGGAAAGGACAGAACAGTTCATGTCTAGAACAGATCAGTTTATGAGAAAAACTGAAACCAAAATTCAAAATCAACAGGCTTCAATCAAAAATCTGGAGACTCAAGTTGGACAGATAGCACAGTTGATCACAGCTAGAGCTCCTGGTACATTACCTGCAAATACTGACGTAAACCCAAAGGAACAACTAATGGCTATAAATGTAGTGCAACATGAGATAAATGCTATCACTACGCGTAGTGGTGTGCAACTTCCTGAGATTTATGCTAAAAAGCCAGCTGGAGTTCCTAAAAAAGTTGTGGAGAATGTTGAGAAGATGGCTGAAAAGGAAGATGACCATGAGGTGAAATCAAAAATTAAGCCTCACGAGTCTCCTATTCCATTTCCACAAAGGCTGAAGAAAACAAGAGAGGATAAGCAGTTTAATAAGTTTGTGAATATGCTGAGAAAACTGCACATAAATATTCCTTTCTTGGAAGCCATCACATAGATCTCAAGTTACGCCCAGCTGCTAAAAAAGATGATGTCTAGCAAGAAAAAGCTTGACGAACTTGAGGAGGTCACTTTGAATGAAGAATGCAGCGCAATCCTGCAAAACAAGCTGCCACCTAAGCTCAAAGACCCAAGGAGCTTTTCAATACCTTGCATTATAGGTGATTTAAAATTCAACAAGGTCTTATGTGACCTAAGTACAAGTATAAATCTGATGCCCCTGTCTTTATACAAGAAATTGGGACTGGGTGAACCAAAGGAAAGCAATATCAGATTGCAACTGGCTGATCAATCAATCTGCCACCCATATGGAGTTGTGGAGGATGTATTGGTGAAAGTTCACAAATTCATATTCCCAGCGGACTTTATCATCTTAGATATGGAGGAAGATGAGAATTTTCCTTTGATACTTGGTCGGCCATTCCTAGCCACTGCACGAGCATTAATTGATGTAGAAAAAGGAGATGTAGTGCTACGGGCCGAAAATCAAGAGGTGACTTTCACAATGATGCAATTTGATGTCCATGAACCAGAACTAAAAAATTGCTCCAGGATAGATGTCGAGTTGGAATTGGCGTACTGGGAGAGGTATGAATACAAGGTAAGGGCGGATGATGAGGCTACACCATCCAATCTAAAACCACCTTGAGAAATGTTTGTCAAAAAGTCTAGCTCTAGACTATAAATGAAGCGCTTGTTGGGAGGCAACCCAATTTTTCAAACCCATTTTCTTTAGTTATTTTGTTTGTTGCTTTTGAGCTATTTTATTGCTTAATTGTTGTTTAGTTGCTTGACAGTGCATTTTAGGAGCACTAGTATATTTAGAATGCATGCATTGAGTTGTTATGTGCTTTAAATAATTCTAATATTCTATTTTGCACGTTTTTGCACTTTTAGTTTCTATTGCATTATTATTTGTTTTGTCCTTTTTCATTACAATCTTCCACTTGAGAATTTAGCTTAGGACATGTACATATAGTTTAGAAGTTGGTTGCATGCATTTGGATGTGTTTAGGGGTCGAAAACGGAGTCCAAAATCGAAAAATGAAAAAATTTCAGGACACTGCCTTTTATACCGTGCGGTCGCACGGTGATTAAACCGTGCGGTCGCACGGTTCAATTCTGGACAGTTTCGGCAGATTCATTTATATGTTGAATTCTCTCATTTTAACCACTTTCAAACTCGTTTTACCTCTCCCAAATCATCCCACATTGAGTCCCCAATTAGTCCCCATTACTTGCACATCATTTTAACTCAAAATCATGCCTTACATTGCATTCAAAACATTAAAAGGTATGAGCTTTTCCACACATTTACACAAAATCTTGCATAATTTGATGTTCTTCATATTTTTATGTGATTGGTGAATTGTAGATAAATAGGGATGGGTTTAGGATAGTTGATGGGTGTATTGAATTCTGCTTATTATGTGAGAATTTTTGGCTTAATTCAAGTCTTCAACTCTATGATTTTCATTGATTTCTTTAATATGCATGCTAGGTGCTCGATAAAATGCCACAATGAGTGTTTTGTTGAGCTTTGGCAAATCTTTTTGGATGATCACCCTCACTACATGTTAAACATCATTTGTGCATCGTTCAATCCATGTTTACACTGATTAAAAGCATGAAACTCAACTAGAACATCATTGCACTACATGGCACCTCATTGCAAGGCCATTGCAGGAACCAGTGCACCTGTTTTCAGCTTCACTGCACCTACTTTGTCACATCTTTTCATGACCCAAATGAACTTCAAACTTACTAAATTTTTGATATGTTATAGACCAAGTTATGTACTTTCATATGCCCGGGACATGTCTCGGGAAATTTTCACTTTTTTTAGGCGATGTCAAGGGTTGAAAATCAGTGGTCGGCCACTTTTCAAAAAAAAAAAAAAATTCCAAAATTTTTCTAAGTCCTAGTTTGGGTGTGTTGTGTTGATTTTCTTTAGTTCCTATGTGATAATTATGCTTCTAATGATCATTAATGTTTATTTGCAAGGAACATATCATCATGGGACAATTCACGTCAAACATGGAAAAGGAAGTAAGGGGTCATTTTATCCAACAAACATTCAAGTCAAAGCTTCAAAAATGGGAACACCAACTCTCCAAACCCGGGAAGTACATTAACCCTCTTTGTTATTTCTGTGTTTATTTTCTTTATGTGTTTTGAATACATTGAGGACAATGTATGATTCTAGTTTGGGGGTGGGAATCTCATTCATGTCCTTCATGTACACATTCATTCGATTTTGGGTAGAAAATTCAAAAATATTGAAAAATGTGAAAAAAAATCATAAAAAGTGAAAATTTTGAAAAATTTGGTTGATTTATTTATTGCTTATGATATGATATGAATTGACTTTTGTTCTTTAATTAGAAAATTGGGCAACATGCGAACTAAATTTTTCTTAACATTCATCCATGTGAGACTTAAATCAAACTTGAGCACATAGCCATTTCAAATAAAAATTTGTGTAGGGAGATGCTTGATACTTGTGGGGTAAACTTGTGCACTTTGAATATAGAATTGATTGAAAAATCCTAAACCTTAAGTAATTAGATCCCGACCTGAAATGTAGAACCAAACTGCTCAAGAAGCAGTTTGGGGGTGGGAAGGTTAGTATGAGTATGCATTGATGGATTTAAGATTTGGAATTTTTAATTGTACATCTTTAGTGTAAGGGATTTCGATCAACGGGTATAAACCATAATAACCAGCATAAAAACAGAAAAATGCTGAAGGTCTTATTCTACTCTTCAAATGCCTTTTTGACTCGAGCAATTAAGTCTGAGGGGTTCTTTGAACCTGGTAGCCTAAGCTCAACTGAGTTGGGAGCTGCCGACCTAAAGCTCGCTACAGGGGTCAACTAGAAAGCAAGTACGGAGAGTGGACTTACACATAAGACACAAAAACATCTTTAACTTTTCTTTTTAAGCCTTTATGACTCGGGTAATTAAGTCTAAGGGGTTATTTGAACCTGGTACCCTAAGCTCAACTGAGTTGGGAGCTTCCGACCTAAAGCTCGCTACAGGGGTCAACTAGAAAGCAAGTAAGGAGAGTGGACTTACACATAAGACACAAAAACATCTTTAACTTTTCTGTTTAAGCCTTTATGACTCGGATAATTAAGTCTGAGGGGTTCTTTGAACCTGGTACCCTAAGCTCAACTGAGTTGGGAGCTGCCGACCTAAAGCTCGCTACAAGGGTCATATAGAAAGCAAGTATGAAAAGTATTGCACAAAGATGGTAAAAGACAAGGACATTAAAAGAAAAAGTCGTTCATATGAAAGAAAAATAGAGTAAAATGGTATAAGCTTTGTTGGTTGAAATTCCTAACACTTTGTTAATTATTCTTGGTCTGTCGTGCATACTTGTCTAGTCCTAACTGCCTTGTGTGGAAAAGTGCGATTTATACATGTTTAGAAACCAAATCAATAGGAAAGACCTCGGGATATGAGAGAAAAACAGTAAGGTTGTGCTCATTCATGAGAGGGTAAGGAAAATCAAAAGAAAATCATTGTTGATCACATGGGATTTGGGCTTACTCTTGCATAAAAAGTCACACATTGTCAAGTTTATTTTTGCATAAGTTTGCGGTTGATTTTGGCTATTCACACACACACAATGAAGTTGAGCATCGGATGAATGAAAATATTTTATGTTGTTCATATTTCTTTTTCTAAAGTGAATTGTCAATTTGGATTGTTGAAGTGCATGGTAAATAAGTTGACAAAAGCAAAAATATATTTTTTTATTTAATTTGCATTTTTATTTTTATAGTTTATTTTTATTTTTATTTTTTTGTTCGAGGATGAACAATAGTTCTAGTTTGGGGTGTTGATAAGTATATTTTATATATTTATTTCTATCCTAAAAGTAGGATTTTATATGTTTGTTTTGGAATATTTGCTATTTATTTTGCGTTATTTGTTTACATTTCAGAAATAATCCCAAATTCGAGAAAACAAACACTAGTACAGAAACAAGAATACGCGTCGGTTGAAAAACGGAATACGCGTCGGTTGTAGCGGCGACGTCTATGACGCAGACGCGTAAAGTTTCGAATTTAGGCGTCGGTTGTAAACCGACGCCCAAAGTCAGTTTTGGGCGTCGGTTCTAAATTTAGAACCGACTCCTAAAGTCAAAAAAAAAAAAAAATATTAACTTTGGACGTCGGTTCTAAATTTAGAACCGACGCCCAAAGTTAATATATATATATATATATATATTTTTGACTTTAGGCGTCGGTTGTAATATTACAACCGACGCCTAAAGTCCTTTTTTTTTTTTTTTTTTCCTGGAGAAGCATCACATTTTTTCATCCATTCCGCTGCAATAGAAATTCAATAATTCAAATATTCCAATTTATCCATCTAATAACTAAAAATCAACAATACCAAATTAAATCAATAACTAGTTGAAACACCCATACATATATACAAACACATCTATAATATAAATACCCATATATATATATAGACATATATACATTTATATACATTATATATAATACATATATATACATACATTATACATGCATAGATATTATTACATATATATATTTACATACAATATATATATATATAGATAAAACATATGTATATAAAGAGGGAGGTGGGTCTCTTACGAGATGGTGGAGGCGCGCGGCGGTGGCGGAGGTGCGAGTCCGGTGATTCGGGGAGAGGAAGAGATAAAGAGCGAGAGGAGGAATGTGGTGATGAACGTTGCCGGGAAATGGAGGAATGGTGGTGGCGGCGGCGGCGGCATAGTGCGGTGGTTCGGGTGAGAGAAAAATAAAGAGAGAGGTGGGAAGAGATCGAGTAGTGAAAAAAAAATAGAGATGATCTGCGCCTTTTCCGTATAAGTAAATAAAGGAATATGCGTCGGTTCTTCAAGAACCGACGCGGGAAACCGGAGAATGGGCGTCGGTTGTAATATTACAACCGACGCCTAAATTTTTTTTTTTTTTTTTTATTCCTAAAAGAAGAACCGACGCGTATTCTCCGGTTTTAGGCGTCGGTTCTTTTACAACTGACGCCTAAAGTTTTTTTTTTTTTTTTTTTATTCCTAAAAGAATATGCGTCGGTTCTTGAAGAACCGACGCGTATTCTCCGGTTTTACGCGTCGGTTCTTTTACAACCGACGCGTAAAGTTTTTTTTTTTTTTTCCTAAAGAATAGGCGTCGGTTCTTTAAAAACCGACGCGTATTCTCCGACGCCCATTCTTCGATTATATTTACAAAAATGCCACCGTCCTTTTATAGGCGTCGGTTTTACTAAAAACCGACGTATATTCCTCATTTTTTTTGGTGATTTGTGTACTAGTGAAAGGAATTGAAGCTAAAATTGAGCAATTGGATGTAAAAAGTGTCAAAGTGAGCAAATCAAGAATTGATGCAGTCAATCAAATAGCTAATTTGAAGAAAAAATCGAATTTGGAAGAAATCAGAAGTTCAGGGGTTAAATTGCAACAATCAGAAGTTGGAGGACTTGTTGTGCAATTAAAAGACAAGGACCAAGTTGCAGAATTTAAAAGATAAAAATTGCAGCCGGAATTACAACCGTGCGGCCGCACGGTTGAACAAGGCGTGCAGTCGCACGGTCAAAAAATTCAGCGACTGGAGTTTACCTGCAGAGTCATGCGATCGCGCATTTTTGAACCGTGCGGCTGCACGGTAGTCCCGACTGGGCCGCAGCTGGGCTTTTTGCGCGTAATTCAGCTGTTTTCTCCTCACTTAACCTAAATCTCGAGAAAATCTATAAATACCAGACCAAGGGCACGAGATTAGGGGTTCCCAATTCATTGAAGAGAGGCCAAAACGATGTCGGATTGCGGAGGGATCCACTCCAAGCCAAGACACAATTGAAGAACGAAGATCAAGGGCATGAATAGGGTGACATCTATCCATTCCTTTTGTGATTTATATTCAATTATGTATCTAGGCTAGGTTCTTAAATGTTAGAATTGTGATGAAGCATTTATTTCCGGATTTTATGTATTGATTATCATTTAATTTCATAATTCATGGGTTTGAGCAATTGATTTATACTTTTTTATCATGCAATTACTTGATCACTAGTTGTATGAATTTAGGTTGTGATTTCTTAAGCTCGAAAGATTGAGATTTCATTAGACTTGTGTCAATTGTCACAAAGTCCGATAGGGGATAGAAATATACCCTTATACTTTGTGTTATCTGCTATAGTATTCACAAAACTTGTAATGCTTTTCTATACATTTAGATTCATCATAGAAATATAGTCGGATTGTATATAGAAATAGGTGTTGATTCTTGTCCGAAAGGGAGTCTTGACAATATTAGGAATATGGATTTTCAAAACCTCATGAATTATTGTTAGATGTTTAATTTAATGCATAATTAATGGAATAAATGCGGATTCTCAATTCTAGCATATTTTTCTCATATTTTCTCTAAATCAAATTTCCTCGTTCTTTCTAGTTTAATTTTAATTCAAAATTTCCAAATCCTAAGCTTCTCTAGTTCCGGTTAAGGTAGTAGTCTAAAATACGATTTAAAACAATCTCTGTGGGAACGATATTTGGACTTAAAATCCACTTTATTACTTGCGTGACCCGTACACTTGCGGAGCATCGTCATGGCGCAATCGTAATATGTAAAGTTTACAACGGTACAATGGTAATTGGTCATTCACATAATATATAATTTATAACATATTCCAATTTTTTATGGAAAATGTTGTTTCCTGATTTCAATGACTATGATGAATCTACTTTAATTTAGTTTGCAAAACATGGTTTGAATTCACATCAAATTGCAAAAAATTGTTTGATTTAATTTGGTTTGAAAAATTAAATGATTTGAGTTGAGTTGAAAAAAGTCAAACCATTTATTATTTAGTTTAAAAAATTATCAAAAATTGTCCAAATCAGACCGTTTAAATCCCTAATTGACAACCATCAAGAATACATCGCGAATAAAGACATGGTGCACAAAAGTACTCCAAAAGAGGTTCAGTAATTCAATAATCATTTGGTGCAGCAGTGTTTGGTAAACAAAATAAATCAGTTTATAAATTACAAAAATTTTCAAATCACTTTTTAACGACACATTTTTTCTATTCAATTTTCAATTACTATATTTATTTCAAAATTATAAATAAACCAGATTATAAATCACACAGTAAAACCAAACAGAGATGCAATTCTTGCAAATATTTTCGATTTGAAATCTTAAATACTTATGCAGTTTTCATAGGTTTATGGATGAAAACGCAATTCTGTTAGATTAAAATAAACATGGATGGGGTTGATAGAGATTCCGTATCTTCTTTCATTGTTTGCTACTTATATAATTTTGCTCTACTTTGTTTTATTAGATATAAAAAATTATGCTTTCAATTTTTTTTAATGCACTTTTTTTTTTAAAACATATATACTTATATGTGAACATTTTTTCCCCAGAAATTCAAGTAAGTTATAGATAAATAATTTCATTTCTTTCCCTTATTTAAATTCATACGAAGTACAGTTTAACCTTATAAATCACTTCTCTAATTAACAACTCAATTAAATTCTTTATTTCCCATTGGATTCATAGGAAATAATTCCTTGAATATGGATAATCGAAGTAAATATGATTCGTGTGTGAAAAGTTATATAATGTTGCCATTGCATTCATATGTAGGGAAATATTGAGATAAATGTAGGCCTTACAACACTTGATATTTCCACTTTGTGGTAATATTGTAACAGTATTTTCTTGACCAAGACTTGGTCTCGCATGACTAAAAACATGATGAGATAAACAATATTTTGATTGGTTCAAACACTACTATTATTAACTACTGTAATTGGACTAATATACAATATAGCTAGTATCTCTCCATTCTAAACATGAGCTTTTTCAGAACAATCTCAATCTCCATTTCCATTTTCATTTCCGTTTTTTCTCTTGCTTTCTTTTTCTTTCATTGCACTTGTGCAGCTAGATTTGATATCAGTAACAGTTGTGACTTCACAGTCTGGGCCGCCGCTGTACCCGGCGGCGGCATGCGGCTCAGCAAAGGCCAAACTTGGACCATCAACCCTGGTGCAGGCACTAGAGGGGGCAGAATTTGGGCTCGAACAGGTTGCAATTTCGATGACAACGACAGAGGTAGCTGTCAAACAGGAGACTGCGATGGGTTACTCAAGTGTGAAACCTACGGTGCACCACCAAACACCCTAGCCGAATACGCTCTCAACCAATTCAATAACTTGGATTTCATCGACGTTTCCCTGGTTGACGGGTTTAACGTGGCAATGAATTTTGGTCCCGTCGGAGGGTGCTTCCGCGGAATCCGTTGCACTGCTGACATCAATGGCCAGTGTCCTAATGAGTTGAAGGCACCCGGCGGCTGTAATAACCCGTGCACAGTTTATAAGACCGATAAGTACTGTTGCAACTCCGGTAGCTGTGGCCCGACGAACTTATCTAAGTTTTTTAAGAACAAGTGCCCTGACGCATATAGTTACCCTAAAGATGATGAGACTAGCACATTTACTTGTCCCAGGGGAACTAATTATCGAGTTGTCTTTTGCCCCTGAAGCAGCATTTTCACTGCATTTGAGTAAATTTACAATTAATGTCAATCATATATTTCATTGAACTTATAATTTTATCAACTTTTTATTAACTTTGATCAAAATTTACTAATATAATTTTAGCTAAACCAAACATAGGCTAAATTACTCCGTGTCATATTCCGAGTTAAGTAAATTTATATTAAGAAAATTTCATCCGCCTCTTGGACCTCAGAGACGGATCCAACCGCCGGCGAGCTAGCGCGGCTCCGCTAGCTGGATCCACCGGCAACTCCATATTCTGATTTTTTTTTTTTTCAACTCATTTCCTCGTCTTCTGTCCGTCTTCACCAAAAACTAAAATGAAGATTGAAAAATCTGAACAGAAAATCTGGCTTGCCTTAAAAATCTCACAGGCAAATACACACGAAAGTAAGAAGAGAAAGAGAGAAAGAGATAGAGATGAGATCCGTCGGGGACTGGGACTGGGAGTGCTCTGAAATTGGTTGAAATGGGAAGAGAGAGAGAGAGAGAGAGAGAGAGATTGAAATGGGAGTGGGACCAGCCTAGGGAAGGGGGGAGGTGCTCTGGGAAATTAATAAAGAGAAGAATGATTAGCATGTTAAAAGGATTTTGAATGTTAATTATCCAAAACTTTTAATTATATTTAAATAATTAATTATTTGTTTAAGTGAATAAATTCCATTAAGGCTGTGTTTGATTGAGGAACTTGGAAAAAAAATCATAATATAAGTTTTGTATTTAAAAATATGTTTTTTATGTTTTTTAGGTAAAACGTGTGGTTGAAAAGTGAAGAGAGAAAATGTATATTGTTAAAAAGTAATTTAAGAAATTGTGCTGTAAAAAATATTTTTTTAAACATAGGCTTAATTACCAATATTACACTATTACTTTTTAACTTTTATGATAATTTGATTGATTGTTTTTGGCAATATCGTCTCTAGCATTTTAAATATGTAGTATTATCGATTCTCTAAAGATTGTTCTTATTTACTTAAACATTGTTATTTTCTATTGGTGCAAATTATCGTTCTTGATTTTCATTAGCATGTATCTTGTATTATATTTTTATATTAATTAATTAATTTTTAATATTATTTAATTAAAAAATAAAAAATACGATCGTTGACTATTGTTAGTCAACAACAGCCCTAGCTGAACTTTAATTTTAGATCCGTCACTGCACTTGGTTGATTTATATGTGGAAAGTTATACAATGTTGCATTCGTATGTGTGGAAATATTGAGATAAATGTAGGCCATGCAAAACTTGATATTTCCAATTTGTGGAAATGTAGCAGTACTATCTTGACCAAGACTTTCTAGACTTGCATGTGTTGAAACATGTTACTGTACACCAATAGATAGTAACGTAATCATGGATTTGTTGGGCATAAATTAATAATTTTTTGAAATTCGACAGATTTGTTGACCAAGACTTCTACCAATTTTGATCGGCTAGTCGACTGGTTCGTGAAATCACGAAACGAGTGCGGCTCGGCTCGCCAAATAGGCGAGCCAAACAGACCCACAAAATCACAAGCCAAAAATGGTCACACAACTTCTAATTGGACCGTTGTGGTCCATAACGATCATAACAATATTATTTTTTTTATTTTTTTTTTTCAATTTACCGCCTAATTCAACATCAATTTTACCAAAATCTCTCAACTCTACAATTATACTTCAATCTCTTTAATTTCCATTCATAAATTTACATTTCATTTCAATCCCTCAATTTTTCATTATATTTCAATTTCAAATTTTTTAATTCATTCTAACTATTATACACATTTCATATTCAATATTCTAATCTCCTACACTACATTTCAATTCTCATAACAACTATACAAGTTTCTTTCTATTTCAACAATCAACATACAAAAGAATGGATCCCGAACAAAGATTTGTTGAAGAATTGTTCGATGGTGAACTTGGAGTTGGGGGCATGACTCAACACCACAATCTCATTTCAACGATGAATTTTGCAGTCTCAAAGACGTTTCGATTCCAGAAAAAATTCATGATGTCGGTGATCAACGAATCGATTTAGATGATATTGATGTTCTAATCTTAAAAAATGGTCCGGTCGATATTCCCGACCTAGAGAAAAGCGAAAAGCAGGAAAAGGAAAGAAAGTTGCAAAGCGTTGTGAACATTTTAAACTGATCTCAACTGGGTGTACAACTGACGAAAATCAAGAGTTCAAAGTAGTGTGCAAATATTGTACACAACAGTTGGCTTGGCAAAAAGGTTATAGGTACTATATATCTCAACATCACTTTCGTAAGTGTGTGACCAAACATGGGTTAGCCGACTCAAATCAAAGTTAATTGCAATTTGTTTCGTCCGCAAGTGGTTCTACATCTACACTTATAACGTGAATGTATTTTGAAAAAGTGAATAGAACTGGAATGACTTAATTCATTGTGGATAACGAACACTTTGTTACTTACATCAAACGTTATCTTCAACCCAGGTATATTGGTATTAGTAGAAACATTTTTCGTTCTGACACTAGAGAATATTTTATTAAAACTAAGAACCAATTAATAACCGATTTATATAAACAAGGTGGTGTTATTTCATTTATTTCTAATCTTTGGGAAGACATTAATGTTATATAGTTGACTGCACACTACATTGATCCACTTTGGATTATGTATAAAAAAATTCCTTTAAAATTATAGGATTTCGTCGTAATGCAAGTAAAGTATTGTTTGAGCCCCATTTTTTGGAAAAAGTTTATGAATAGTGTTGTTTTGAATAATATTTTTTCGAGAATGTGTTGTTAAAAAATATTTTAAAAGTAAAAAATTGTAAGCTTAATTGAGATGGATGATTGAGATTGAGTATTGAAAAAATTGTGTTTTGAAAAAATTGGGGCTAAACAGGGGCTTAATGCTATACAACAAATTGTTAGAGAATATGATTGCGAATGTAAAATTCGATCATTTACATTCGAAAATGCTAGTGTACATAAGACGATTGTAGATAAATTATGTAGAGTTCTTAATCCTGAATTTAGTAAATTTTTATTCCATGTTAGATATGAATCAACTGGTTTTTGATCCTGTACTAAGAAGAACTGGAAATGCTGTCAATATTCTGGTGATAAACTATTATCTCTAGAAATACAATGTTCAGATTAGAACTTCTTGAATGCATTCTTCTAAACACTGAGCTTAATCTGGCTAATTATATAAAATTTTGAATAATTCCCATCCAAAGTCAGTAGAGATATAATTTAATTGAAGCCTAATAGGCACGTAAATCTCTAAACTAATCTATCATAATATCATTATTAAACCAGCAACAGGCAATTCATAACAAATAGCTTCGAGTAATTTTCAAAACCCTAAAAAATCTCGCCTAAAAGCAATAAAATACAACCTTAATCAAAATAGTGTCTTCGGGGAAGAGCGGAGCATCTCCATGGTAGCGGGGTGGAGTGAGACGATGGAGTTGTCATCATTGATAGCCTCGTGAATGATCAACCGATTCGCAGCCTCTTTCCTCTCCAAAATAGCAGTCGAGTTGTGGGTAGTTCCGTCGCTAGTGGCCAGCGGTGGATTGGCTGAAGAGGATGCAGCTTCGGTCACTGGGAATCATCGTTGGAGGTCGCTGGAAGGAGCGGGAGAGAGAGAGAGAATGCAGAGAGATCAGGGAAGGGATGATTGGAATGAACGAAACCTACCTTTCGCCTTTATCAATTCATCGGCTCGGTTATGGGTGAAAAATTCCTGTAATTCAGCTGGCTAATTTTGTGCGGCGTGGCTAACGGGTTATGAACAGTAAATTAACAACTCCTCCCTTTTAATATAGTGGGAAGTGGGAAAGTGTAATAATATCTTAAAAAATTATTATCTTTGTATTTTTCTAATTTTGAAAAGTTTTTGTTCTATTTGTCTAACAAAATTCAGAAAATTAATATTATCTTGTCTTAATTCTTGTTCTCTTTACTAATCTAAGATATTCTCTATTTTGTTCTGAAAGTCTAAGGGACTGTTATCTTTGTATTTCGATTTTGGATTTTGTTTTGAATTTTGGATTTTGGTTGTTTGTTTTGGGATTGCTGAAAACATGTTCTCTTTGTGATTTTGGAAAACTGTTTTCAAAAATAGAAAACTGAAAAATGTGTTTACTTTGTAATTTTTTGATATATTTATTTTGTGATATTTTATATGTAAAAAATGGTTGATTTGTTGAATTACATTAATTTTAATATTAATAAATCAGTTAGTTCTCTATGTCAATAAATTCATCATTAATATTGTTTCAGCTAAACAAAAATTTAACCACATATCAATAAAATCTTAACATGGATATTATATCAAAATAATATAAGAACTTCAAGTCAAGGAAGTGTCTCATATTTACCAAATAATAATAATAATAATAATAATAATTACAAAAAAAAAAATTTAACAAGGATCTATATAATAGCAAAATAACATAAGAACTTCAAATGAACGAAGTGTCTTACTTTTACAAAAAAAAAAAAAAAAAAATCTTAAAATGGATCTATATTTAATGGTAAAATAATATAAAAATTTCAAGTGAATGAAGTTTCTTATGAATAAAGTGTCTCACTTTTACAAAAAAAAAAAAAAAACTTAACATTGATCTGTATATATAATGACAAAATAACATAAAAACTTCAAGTGAAGGAAGTGTCTCACTTTTACAAAAAAAAATAAATAAAAAAAAATAATTTACAAAAAAAAATCTTAACATGGATCTATATATAATGACAAAATAATATAAGAACTTCAAGTGAAGGAAGTGTCTCACATTTAAAAAAAAAAAAAAAAAAATCTTAACATGGATCTATATATAATGACAAAAGAACTTTAAGTGAAGGAAGTGTCTCACATTTATAAAAAAAAAAATTCAAAAGGCGCGTTTTGGTCGTTTTGGATTTTTTAACACAAAATATCCAAAACGCAATAAAGTCGTTTTGAGTTTCCTTTGTATTTTTTTTTTTTTTTTGGTGTTTTGGAAAATGCGTTTCTGAAAATGGGCAAAGTGAACATGTTTTGAATATTTCCAAAAATCGAAAACTCAAAACGGACTCAAAACAGCAAAGAGAACGGGGCCTAACATTTTCTCTTTTTTATTTTTATAGCTCTTGTACTTAAAATTCTTCATGCCATATATAATCCTGAAAATTCTTCTTTTAAATTTAATATTTCAATTAGATTTTTCTTTTCTCATAAAGTATACGAGTATCATAAACAGGCATGAGTTTAAATTTGTTTTGTGTAAAATAAACTGAGTAGCTTAATGAAATAATATAAGTAATTTTGTCATAAAATAAGGATAATTTAATAATTTTTTGACGGGTTATTTAACTGATTGTTCAAAATGGATTGTTCAAATAAAATTTCTTGTCCTAGTTTTAGATAGGGGGTTGGAGCTAGCCATCAAAACAGTGTTGGAATATTTTTTTTGTAGAATGATGCCAAAGAAATAGAATAATTTATATGAAATCTGTGCCGACAAATGGAAGGAGTAATGACAAGGAAACAAGAAGAATAAAGGAAAAGAGACAAAGTCGGGGCAAGTGATGAACACATTGTCCTTAAGTCAAATTTGCCTCGCAACGGTGCCTACGATTTATGGCAATCAACTCCCAAGATACAACGACTTCTACTTGTATTTGTAGCACTCCAAAACATAAGCACAACGAATCAGAATTATGACTTTTATACTCCAAAAATGAAATTGAAAGAAAATAAAAAAATTATGCAACAAAATGCAAGAAATTTTGATTAAAGAAGAGGAGAGAATGATATTGATGTTGCATATCATTGGTGTGTGTAATTGGACATCTCAAAGGTCCTATTTATAGATGATGAAGGATTGTGGACGAAGTGGTTTGAGCCAAACCATGCATCAGTTCGAAAAGACACAACTTTTCGGACTACCATGCGATCGCATGGTTATAAGCCATGCGATCGCATGGTTATAAGCCGTGCGATGTGTGACTTTATATGAAACTGAATTTTTAATAAAAACAGTTGACATGTGATCGCATGGTTAAAATTTCGACCAACATTTTCCCTTCTTCGTAATTTCTCATTCATTCGATATTGATTTCGAAATGCCAAATATACCCTTCAATGCATGCAGAGAAATCTAAATTCTCTTGCGGGGGCATTGCCCCGAGCCCCCACGAGGGGCGCTCCCTGTTTGTGCACTTCGAAGCGGCAAGTGGCAAACTAATTTGCTTAAATGAATTGTGTCGGGTTTGAATATTTGGCCGAAGTTGACACAAAATCACTTTAATCGATTTTCAATACTTAACCAATTTCTCAATTTATTAAACAAATATCCAACAATTAGGACAATGCTACATGCCTACATGTACATATTGGATTACTCTCCCCTCACATGGAGGGGGCTCACACAGGGAGTAATCCAATGCCTACATATTTGTGTGTACAAGTAGGATAATCCATAAAAAAAATGACAAAAAATGCATAATGTTGTAAAACTACCAAAATCTATATAACAAAAATAAAGAGGTAGAGAGAATTGAGAGAAATCATTCTCATTCAAGTGTGTGAAATCGATTAAATAAGGCTCCTATTTATAGGAGTGGACAATGGCACAATCATAATAACATAAAGTTTACAGGGATATAATGGTCGTTCACATTATATAAAATGTATATTTTGTAACACTCCCCCTTGAATGGCCCAATATGCAATTGTCTGCCTAGCTAAGACCTTGCTAAGAAAATTCAGTGGGATAAAACTTGAGCAAAGGAAAAAGAGTACAGCTACTCCCCATGATGTTGGTTATCATGAATCATTGAGTCTACTGTTCGAAATAACATCAAATGATAAGTAGAACAAATAATGTGCTGAAGTTTGGAATTCTGAAGTGCTACCTCGTTAAAACCTTGTCAGTAAAATCCAGTGAGATAAAATCTGAACGAAGGAAAAAAAAAAAGTACAGCATGATTCTCCCCCTGAAGTGTGTAATCGAGTATTCATGAACCTTTTGAACATTGGTATTATCTTTCATCTGAAATATGTATGTATGTGTGTGTGTGTGTGTGTGTCTATATATATATATATATATGAAAGTCTCTTTGTGTGTAGCCGCTGATATTACATTCTTCATAAGATGGCTATGACTTTCTCCATTTGTTGATTTCATTCCAGCACAAAACATATTGTTGAATTAGAGCTCATAAATAGCTTTAATAATGCCTCAAAAACCTTGTTAGGAAAACCTCATGGGACAAAATCTTAGCGAAGGGAAAAAGAGTACATTATTCTCAGTAATTCTCATTAATACGCCACAACTGCTGCCTCATTAAAAATCTTGCTAAGAAAATCCTGTGAGACAAAACCTCAGCTAAGTAAAAAAGAGTGCAACGTGTATTTATTCCTTTCATGGAATATATCACAAGTATATTAATGCAATCTCGAATTTTTTTACCAAACATATCATTTATGATGAGCTTTATATAAATTTTTCATATCTCATTTATGATGTCATAACATGTTATATTAAGCAATGTTTTACTAATTTATTGATTGCATTTTTCACTTCTAGTGAATAATTAAATCCATAATTCACTTGTGGTGAATAATTAAAAATATTCATTTCCATATCACTTCTGATGAATAATAAAATATTGATTTTCAAATCCACTTCTAATAAATAATCAATTTTCTAGATGTCAAATATAATTTATAAAAATAGTATACTCCAATTTCAACATATTCTCAAATTTCAACATATTATATCATTGGGTCATTTGTATCATTCTGAAGTGATACTACTTTGGATATATTGAATCTTTCAATGATTATGCATGTATGTTCTTGCATCTCATAAACCATAATTACTAATTTGTATAAGTTTAATCAATCATTGAAATAGATATAGATTTTAACATATAATCTATAATCATTTTGCTTGAAATCCCAACATACTACGATCAACTGGTACATCAAAGAATACTCTCAAAGTACCAAGAAGATGATCATACATTTTTATCTCACTCATTGGTATATCAAACAGATCAAGCTAGTGATTTAGATTATAGTCTATCCACCATATGTCGTGCCAGTTCTATGAAAAATTTCACGTGCAATGAGTCGTCTTTTACGACTGTGTAATATTTTTCATTTGTACAAATAACTACTGACTTTATATATTTAAGTGTTTGGACTTCAGGTCCTTGAACTATAATCCCTACATTGGGACTTTTTATATTTGGCCAAAGTACTATAATTTCATTAACCTCATTTTCACAAGAGAGTTGCGAATGAATTCGATTTATTTATCGATTTCATTTCATCTCAATATAACATGTAGAAATATCTTTATATTTTCTATCATCAATTACATGAATTTCTTATCATTTAACTATATCTCTTTTACTCACCATGAATATTTAGCCTCAAAGGGATCATCTCAATTATTCAAGAGATATTTGTTTTTGGAATCGATTGTCATTATGCTTCAGGCATAATTACGCTTCAGGCGTATTTTCTCCATAATGTTCACAATTCTTATATTATATCAATAGGCTAAAATGCAGCAACACATGTCATTCTTTTTAGTGATATAATCTCAATCATATATCTAAGTACGTTTTGGTGGAGTGCATACATATCGCACTTCTTAGAAATCATAAAAGCTTCCCAAGTTAAACAAGTTATTCTCATAGCAAATAATTTGAGACTTTTGATTATCTAACCATTCATTATAGAATTTTTGGTTCATTACGATTTTATTTCACTTGTACGTATGAATTTCTGGTTCAATACAATATATATTTCACTGTACGTGTGAACTTCTGGTTCAATATAATATTTATTTCACTTGTACGAGTTTCTGTATATTACAAATCAATATACCTTGATTTATTACATCGAAAAAGGCTTGGGACGATATCCAAGAAATTATTTCATATCTCATTCTTGTCCTCAAATCTTCCCTTATATGGAAAAAGGCAAGGAACGGTATCCCAGGAAAATAATTCTTGTCCCCAACTTTTCAATATTTTGTTTCCATTTTCTTGATGGAATCAATGTCGCGCAGAGCCACCGCTCTTTACGCGTTAAATAATACGTTTAAATAGATCGTTTGGGAAGAAGAATAGATCCATCAAAATGGATGTTATATTATCAAATATTCGTAAATACTATTCTAATCTTCCGAAAAATATTTTGAAAAACATTTATCGAGTTCAACTTGAAAGATTGAGGCTGCTGATGGACCAATGTATCCCAGAAGATGTTCGTTGGTTGATCGAAGCAAAAGTTCGACTATCTAGTGAATTACCAAATTCATTTTCTAATCACATGCATAGCTTAGGTAAGAAGAGTACTTTTGCAAAGAAGCGAAAAGCAAAAAGATTGAAGGGTTGTTACAAAGTGCTCAATGGACAAGTGATACCCATTGTAAATCAATAGGCTATTCTTCCAAAAATCGAGATGATAAAATAGATTTAATTAAGGGTAGACTGAGTAAGGAGTCATTGGATGATATTCGACTGACTCTTGAAACGCACCCTTGTGGGTATGTGTAGCGTAAGCTACTATCTTTATGGGCTCAATTCAACGATGAGAAAGATCGTTATAGTTTCAACAATATAATATCAAAAGATCATGTTTGCCAATTTGTTATAAACAATGATGTTTTGACTACTCAACATTGATACAAGGTAAATCAGTATAATGTATATATATACATATATATTTTAACAAAGTGATTATTGTCTAATTTTACATATTTTAAAGAAATAAATAAATGAAAAACACAATTTTGGGATATAAATTTTGTTATTTAGAGCAAAACTTATAAAAGATTCAATTTTATTTCTTTAACTCTAAATTAATTTTAATTGCTAAAAATTTCATTTATTTAATTGCAGGGAAAGATTGGACAATATTTCAAATTGAATTTAAATTTCTTCTCAAAAATTTCTAATCTAATTCGACTGAAGAAATCAAGATTGGCCCAATTCCCAGCCCAAAAATCATCTCACCAGCTGGACCTTCTCTCTAAAATTGAGAGCCGCAACACATGCCCTAAAGAAAAACCTTCTGCTGCTGTCTCTAGAACCCACTTCCAGCTCAACTAAGTTTCTCCCTCGCCATCTCTCTCGTTCCCACAGAATCCAACCAGCACTTCCACTAACGAGAACACCAGCCTTAACTCCCAACAGCCCCCCACCTTCGGCTTGCTGCAACCTCTCAGGAACCAGCCACAGCTCGGTTTTCTCCTTACTCTCGGCCAGCAGACCTCTCCCACAAACATCTCACAGTCGGCAGCCTCCATCACTCAAGAGCCTCAACCTTTTTTCTCTCAAACCAGTCACCAACTCCCTCTCCTCACCATACCAATCTCTTAATCCTCTAACCCAGCCGCCTCTCTACCCGATATCTTTCTTGTTCCCACACAAACACTCTGCCAAGCCTCCACCAGCGGATCTTCCAGCAGCAACTCTGGTTTCTCTCTTCCTCACGAGCCGCAGCAACTCCACCATTCCCAGACTTCATCAACAACAGCCAACCATCTCTCCACTCAACCGTCCAGCCTCTCTCTCATGACAGCAGCCTCCCTCACTGAAAATTGACAACAGCTACAGCAGCCTTGGTTTTGGTTATTTGTTCTAGTTTAATTTATTGTATTTTGTTTAGATTTTCAATTGTTTTGATTGTTAGTCCATATACATTCAGATTATTGATGCTAGTTTGATTTTAGATGTATTTTAGTTAGTGAAATTTTATTTCCGAATTTGAATTTCGTTCGAGTAATGGTTAAGTGTTTACTTGATTTTTATTTCGTTAATTTAATTATGTTCGGCTAAGTTATATTTGAGGGGAGTTATTCTTAGCTTCAATGGGTATGTTTTAATTCGTTATGGATGAATTCTTGTGATTGATAATAATTAACGAGTGTTTTAAATTTTCAAATTATTTTACTTCGATTGATGTCGTTGATGTGGTATGTATTGAATATGCACACAACATGCTCGACTAAATGCCGTAAAATAAATTGATTAATTTTCGTACTAATATGTCCAAATTTTATCGATCTCAAGAAATTCATACTAAATTTATTTGCAAAGCCCAATTGATAGCGAAAGAATAACTCCACTCAAATTTCCCTTTCATTGCATTTAATTATATCATCTTTAAATTCATTTAAGTAATCTTGAATCCATAGTTTAAGACTTGAATTTATCAAATATTATTATACCATAAAAATTCCTAGGAAGAATGATACTGGATTATTGCTAGGCTATAACTTGACCCATTTATACTTGGAGGGTAGATTTTCCATCGAGTCACAAAGTATTTTATATTTTCATTTTTCCCGTATTAACATACTGTCAATGAGAGACTGCCAAAAGGCAATCTCCATTTATGGGGCACTAATAAAAAGTAGTGTCATTTTGTCAAAAGTAGATAGTCAACTTTTCAAAAGTTGAACAGTAAAATAGTGTAAATTTTCAGTTTTAAAAAGCCAAATATTTTCACAGTTTCATTAATCCCAAAATAACATTTTCTCGTAAGTTTTCCTTCCTTATACACTCAAAGATAGAATGACCAAAATTTCGACAGATAAAAACTATCTGGTTATTTTGTGGATCCAAAGTAGAGAAAGGTTTTGGGTATCTAGAAGCAGTAGTGGATCTAGGAAAGAAGTTGGGAGAGAAAGGTGTCAATCTAGTGTATGGAGGAGGTAGTAGTGGATTGATGAGTTGTATTTCTCAATCTGCTCAAACAGAGCAAGTGAAAGTGATAGGCGTTATACATGTTCCTTTGGTAGATATTGCAGGCAAAACACGAAAGCATGAAGTACAGACATTATCTATCTATGAACGCATAACTTGCATGTTATATGGTTCTGATGCCTTCATAGCCCTGTCCGGAGGTTTTGGTACTTTAGAAGAAATCTTTAATATTACCTCATGGGCTCAATTGGATTTTCATACCAAGCCTATTGGGCTTTTAAATATTAACAATTTCTTTGATGGTTTGCTAACATTTCTTGATTATGTTGTGGAATGGGGATTCATCTCTCCATTTTCTAGGAGGATCCTTATTTCTGCTCCTACTATAGATGAACTGCTAGATAAGTTGCAGTCATATATTCCAATACAAGATCTAGCAGGAGTTAAGATAGATTTGTTGCAAGGAAGGGGAATCAAGCGAAAATGGAGTCCTGTTAATGTAAACTTAACTTTGTAAACCTCAGAATAGATTATGGGTGGTAGAGTACGGAGTATTCTTGTGGTAGAGTACGGAGTATTCTTACTCTTAAGACACACCTCTAATTTTAAGGATTTTAAACTTAACCTTGTGTACCTCAAAAAGATTAGGGGTGGTAGAGTATGGAGTATTCTTACTCTTGAAACACATCTCCACTTTTGAGGATTTTATAAATGTTTCCCCCTTTCTCTTTGTGTGTTTTACATGTATCATCTTTCTTGACATGTTTCGGTATGACTATTTTGTGCTTTTTCAAGAGCAATAATAATATCCCTTCAGTATATTTATACGATGAACTTTACTTCTTGTGGAGTAAATATGTACTTCTTCTGGAGTACATAAGTGCTTGTGCAAGAACTTTTTCAGATATTTATCAAATCTGTTTATTTCAATCATACAATATACATCTCATAATACTGATGAGATTATTTTCACATTAGCAATATCCCTGCTATCATGTGATATTATCTTATCATACATCAACATTCTCTTGTTGGATAATTCATTTTCATCTATTTTTTCAATACAGATAATGGTAACTTCTAGTACCGTTTGATAAAATATTTGTTATCAACGTCCAACAACCTTTTGGTAGTGGTAACTTCTGGTACCATTTGATAAAATATTATCTAACTTTAGTAGTGGTAACTTTCGGTACCATTTAATGAAATATTAAATAACAATAATATCAAATTTATAAGAGCATAAATATTTAAAACCAGTAAAAACAAACCATATAGATGGTAACGTAAAATGTATATTTAAAACTGATAAAACCAACTATATAGGTGGTAACTAATATGTATATTTAAAACTGATAAAACAAACCATATAGGTGATATCAACATAATGAAATAGTTATCTTTCATAAGTGAGCAAGTCATATCTTCAAATTCAGTCAAGGTATTCGTAATAGTCCAATCATTTACAATAATGAGTCATAATTAGTCAAGGCATAAATCTAACTCAATACATTACAGTAATAATTATATTACTTGTACCTTAAATAAATCCTTAGAATGTTTTTACCTCTTTTAAACTGTTTGATTTATCAATTGATCACATATTATATATTTTATCAATACTAATCACATGATGATTATGCATAATTAAACGAGTTAAAATATGTTAATAATTTTTAGAATCTTACCTGTGGTTACCTACCAAGTTAGTGGACACCAAACCATCTCCTTTTCTGTTTAGTCCATAAAGAATCTTTTCCATCATGACCAAGATAGTGGAAAACATCCATGACCTCATTAGCTTCTCCTTTTTCCATATCACGCTCCACTTGAAGAGAAGCGGAGAATGGCGGAGAAGCTGCCCTCTGTTGTGGAGATATCAACGGCTGCGACAGAGATGGAAACAGATTGGGAGAAATGTTGAGGTAAATACAAGAGTTCAATGTCCGAAATGCTTTTGGAGGATTTGAGTTTGGATTCTCCCTAGATTTGCTAGCGCCTCATCCATTGTTGTCGAAAAAAGGAGATACTAGAGGTGTGGAACCGGTCGATGAGCCCGTTTTATCACAGGCTTCCTGAATTCTTCCACCATACGCTTCACCACATCGAGATGGCTATCTTTCAATGACTCGGCAGCTGCTACCCAATTCAACGGATCTTTGGTACAAAAATTAATTTTATTGTTGGAATCATCATGTTCGATTACTCATATTTATGATCAGATTGACAGAAATGGAAAGGAGAGGAGAAGAACTATGTTTGCATTTGTGGGAAATTCCTTTTATCCATCACAGATTTTGGGTTATACAATATCTTCAATTTCTTTTTTTTTTTTTCCCAATGGATTTGGAATTGATTTTTCAGATCCACAAGATATAAATGATTTTCCAATATCAAAAACACTAGATTTGGGAAAGGAAATGTTGATTAATAATAATCAAGTTTCTGATACGGATGTTCATAATTTGGATGTAACTATAGAGCATACTCTCATCATATTACTCAATTGGTTAGAGACTCGTGCTGATAACATGTTGTAAAATCACCAAAATCTATATAACAAGAATAGAGAGGTAGAGAGAATTGAGAGATCATTCTCATTCAAGTGTGTAATTTAATGAAATAAGGTTCCTATTTATAGAAGTGGACAATGACACAATCGTAATAACATAAAGTTTACAGGGATATAATGATCATTCACATTATATATAAAATGTATATTTTATAACACATAAAGCTTTCAACTTATCGAAGGTGAGTGGGGGATGAAAGAGACGAAGCTTGAAAATATGATATTTATAATAACATCAAAATGAATCTGGTTTGTAGCACCAGATTGAACTAAACAGTGTATGTGTACCATGAAATTAATCCTGCTTCTAGTCAACACAAACAAAATTTTACGTGAATTTGAGTACTCGCATCGCGGAATCTATTAATTTTATAACAGTTAAAAATTCGTATTTTCAATTTAATCATGTTAAAAATTTCATATATTAAATACTAATAAACAAATAAAAATAAAGATAATTGCACACTCCACGTTTAGACGATATCGTAATTTTTATTTTTATTTACACAAATATTCATAATTCTCTACACTATTAAATACTAAGTAAAAATAATACATGTGCCTCACAGATGCAAATAACTACTAGCATTTTTCAAAAGTTTTACTTTATTATTATTTAAAAAAATAACTGACTCCTTTTTATTGTTGTCAAAGAAATCTGAATCTACCTATTGTAGCGTCCCGAGTTCTAAATACTCGGTTCACCACGACAGTTTCTGATCTACACTTTAAAATGATATTCTAGCGGAAGAAATAATTGAAATTCATTTTTGGTAACATTAAATAAACTGTAATGGTCGATAAAATTCGAAAACATTTATGAAACAATTCAAAATAACGAATCGAGCCATTAATAATACAAAACATTCAGCAATGCCATAATTTCTTAAATAATTGAAAATCTCAAAAATAGCCAAAGTTTAGAAATATGGATCATCAAAATAAGATTTTCGATTATTTAATGACTATAGCTACAATCATCCATCATCTGCCACCCTTTCCGAAATCTGCAAATATTGTTAAAATAGAATAGACATGAGCATTTCATAGAAATACTCAGTAGACTCATCGTCAATTAATTAATCTACAATATAATTGAACACGTAAATGCAGACTCTTTAGAAATCATAGGGTGTGGGTAGTCTCTTCTCGTGCATTAAAGCACATGGCTTCTCTTTAAAAAATCATAGGCTCTTTAAAATCATCGGGTGTGGGTAGTCTCGTCTCGTGCACTTAAGGCACGTAAGTTATGCATAACATCATCATTTATCTTGCAAGATATTCTCTTCTTTCTTTCTCATGCATAAAAGCATATAAATTATGACAAGTATAACAACATAAATATTTCCAAAGAAATATATTCTCGTCTCATTTCATGAAATAACTTTCACATAACATACACATTCACATACAATCATAATTTAAATCAATTAACGAGGGCGAGTCTACCTTAATTTCAACGAGTGCAAAATCGAGCGGGAAATGATTTCAATCCTTTAAATCTTCGTACGCCTCGTCTAGCCAATTAGAAAAATAAGTTAAATTAGCCTTTTGAAACTTATAGTTTAAAAATGATAAATTACAATTTGGGGACTGAAATTGATGATTTGAAAGTTGGGAGACTAAAATGAATACTTTGAAAGTTGGGGGACTAAAATGTAAATTTTCAAAACTTTGGGTTGAAGCTCAAAATGAATATTAAACTATAGGGCTTGAAATAATTTATTTTAAAAATGAAGGGGCTGATTAAAATTATTTAAAAATTTAAGGGGCTGAAATGATAAGTTTTAAAACTATAGGGACTGATTTAAATAACTTTAAAAACTTGGAGGACTAAGCTGCAATTTCTGAAAAAATCAAAATTCAAATCTTCTCTCTCTCTCTCTCTCTCTCTCTCTCTCTCTCTCTCTCTCTCTCTCTCTCTCTCTCTCTCTCTCTCTCTCTCTCTCTCTCTCTCTCTCTCTCTCTCTCTCTCTCTCTCTCCCATTTCGCAACAGAGAAGGAGGAGGGGAGGGGGTGCGACCGAGCGGCGAAATTAGGGGAAAAATCGGTGCTACAGCCGGCGAAACGTCGCCGGTAGGTGGCTGTGAGCGGCGGCAAGGGAGGGGTTAAGGTTTTGAGAGGATTGGGTGCGAGTTTGTGTGTGAAGACGAGGTCTTAGGTTGCGATTTGGAGCTTCACCGGCGAAGGTCCGGAGGTAAAAGCAGTGGTTGAGGTAAGTATTTTGGTTTTCTTTGTAAGATTTTGGGTTTGATTTTGAGTTTGGAAGTGGGTTGGCCGAGGTGGTTGATTAGTGGTTTGGTTGTGGTGATGATGACGGTTTCGTGGGTGTGGTGTATTGGTGGTGGCTGTGGTGTTGCACGGTGGTGGAGGTAGTACTGCAGTGGGGGTGATGACTGGGTTGTGGGGGTAATGGTGATGATTTGGATTGATTTTGGCTTTGGTGCGGGAATGGTGGTGGCTGCTGCGTTTGGGTGCAGGTAGTGGGTGGTCGAGGTGAGTGGTTTGTGCAAAGGGCGAAAATGGTGGTGCGTTTGGTTTTGGTGTTGTGCCTGCGTGTGGTGGTGGTGCGATGAGTTGCTACAATGGCTGGGAGAGGGTGGGGAGAATTCTTACCTTGCTGGAGTTTGAGGCTTCCTGTTACTCCAATGTCGTGAATGCTGGAATTCAGAGTGAGGCTGGTGATGGTGATGCTGAGGGTTAGATTTGGAGGAGTTGGTGATGTATAATGGAGTGGGTTGGTGATGTAGAGCTAGAGTATGGTATGGGATTGATGTGATAGGTGGAAGTTGGTGGTGTGAAATCTTGACAAGCAATGTACGGAATTCGAGAAATATAATACGCTTGAATCAACTGGGTCAGAAATGAATATGATAAAATGAGCTTGACGTAATTTAGAATTTAAAACGATTTTGAAAATAATAATTTAAATAAATAATAAAATTTTAGAAATTCGAAATTTATTTAAAATCGAATGGACTTCACATTTCTCGACTTGGCTAGACGAATACGTCGCGACGTTAACTTAAAAATGGATGAGATCGGAGCGGCATATTTTTCATTATTTTAAAATAATTATTAAATGCGTAAAAATTCTTAATCGCTACACCTTTATTATATTAATAAAAATAACTGATATTCTGGGAATCTTCAATTCAATTTTAATTTAGAACAGAATCTACAATGTGAGCAGAATTTTCAATTTATTGGGTGGGTTTGAAAATTATACTATGCAGTTACTCTACCACCGACAATAAAGGAAAAGGCGATTTCTTAAGTGGTGTTGATGGGTAGTCCAGTGGGTGTTGATGGGCAGTTTTTTTGTTCAGTAGCAGCTGGTAAGCAAAACCAGGCCTTCATCTCTCGCGGATTCCCTCAAATTACACGCAGTTCACAAGCGAACTACACTATTTTACATCGTACCACGAACCTTCACTGTTCTGACTACTAAAGATACTATATTTTCTCTATTCGTTTTCCAATTTTCTGGGATGCAATGAAATCAGTGGTGTCATCGTTTCAAACAGCTATGGAATAAAGATCTACTAATTCACTTGTTTTCCATCGCCATTTCTTCAATAGGTCATGCCCTAACAAGGTATCCTTTCTACTCTCTTCCAAGCCCAATCTACGCTTTTCCCTCAATTTTCCATATTATTCGTTTTCTGCTATTTGTGAGTTTGAGCTAGAAAAGAAATTGGATTTTTTAAGATATGAAATTAGTCAGTGGTTCATCTCAATGATTTCAGATGCAAGAATTTCTTTTTCTTTTTCTTTCTTTGGTTTCTGTTCATTAGTTCTTTTTTTATTTTATTTACATGTTTTGTTCATTAGTTAATTGTTCATGTATAATGCAACAACTGAGGCTCTTACTCCAAATGGGTATTACCTTCCTTATAATGAATGGGGCAACCAGGAAGAGGATGATTTCAAAACTGCAATCTTGTATGACTAATTTATGCTTTAATTTTTACAAATTGGAAATAACCCTTTATATTATCCTACTTGACCTGTCTCCTATTATAATTTTTGTGTATACTGTTGTCCAATGCAGTGTTTAATTCTCATACCGCAGAGCTGGATCAATTATTTGGGTAATCAAGGATATGATGTTTAGTTGAAAATTTAGACAAATTGATGGAGGTAAATGCCTGTGGAAGAGTTCAGGGGAAGTATTTTGATTAAATTTTATTTTTATGTTGATTGTGCTAAACATTACAATCTAAATCAAACTTGGAGATAATAATTTAATTCGCATTGGGTTATACATACTCATAAAACCTACCTCTATCATGTAATTGTAGGTAAGCTTCATCTCTGTCTTTCGCTACATGGGAAAGGCCAAGAAATTGCCACACAGGAATTCTGATTGCAAATTTTTTTGTCAAACAGCTCTAATGGTAAATTATTATTAGATTGGATTTGAAAATAATTGAGGTACGATTTTCATACAGATTCTTTCCTTGATCTGAAGCTCAAATTACTTTCGATTTCTTCAAAATTAAAGCAATTTTTGTGGATCTTGATACTCTTCATCATTCGGTGTGACTGGATTGAAACATGGAGCTACCCCAAGGGGGGTGTACCTTTGCAGAGGTAGTTCGGCAGAGATCATATCCAATTTCAGCAAAGGAAAAATCGTTTGAAGCTGTTACAATAGAAGTAAAGTCTGAATTGGTTAATGTTAGAAGCTCAGACAATTATAGGAATGAACCTTTTTTTCCTATTTCAAAGGAAGAAATACAAAGACTGGCAGTTGGTTACAATATGCTCTAATTGGGAAATTCTCGCACAAACGTCTAGGAAATTATGAGATTAAACAATACTTAATGTCTTCGGGATTTAAAGGAGAATTTACAGTAGGTACTTTGGATGCCAAACATGTGATTACCAATTTTAAATTGGAAGAAGATTATATTCGATTGTTTCTGAAACCAATTTGGTTTATAAAGGGCTATCCAATGAGGATCTTAAAGCACATGGTGGATTTTGATCCGAATAGATAATCAACAATGGTCCCTATGTGGATTGCGTTACCAAATCTACCACTGATTTACTTTGATAAGGCCATTCTGTATTCCATTGCATTTGTTCTGGGTAAACCTCTTAAAATTGATGAAGCAACTGCAACTAAGTCGAGACCTAATCTAGCTCGCATTTGTGTTGAATTAGACTTACAAAAACCTAGAGTTGAACGTATTAGAATTGGGCATGAATTTTCTATATGGAAAAGAGTTTGGTATGAAGATGATAACAGGAAGAGTGCATTTAAGTACTGTCAATTCTGTCATCACTTGGGACATGATATGACTAACTGCTACTGGAAAAAGGAGAACAATATCCCCATCCCCTTTGTGAATGAATATATCCATAAGAAGGGGAATGAAACATAGGATAAGGGAAAAGGTATGTTGGTGGAAAAGAAGGACATGACAAATATCCAGGATAGTCCAAAAGTTAACAAAGGAGACCAGGCTAGCACAAGTAATGTTGAGAGAGTCATTGATAAAAGTGATGAGCTAGTTGCAATCAAAAAAAGTATTGAACCAAATCCAGCATCTGTGAAAGATCCAGAAATTGGAAAAACTCCTGGGCAGCTGAAGTTACATGATGTGCAAAGTGGTAGATTTGAATGCCTGCAAGACTTAGAATGAGATTCTCTGAAAGAGGAAGAGATAATAAGTCAGCAGACTGAACGTGATGGAATTGTGAGTTATGGGTGTGAAATTATCTGTGAGGGAAAGGATCAAACTTTGGACTCAAAATGTGAAAGTGAAAATCAAAATATAGAAGGGGAAGATGTCAGTGATAGCAATCTTATTACACAGAAATCCATAAAAAAGAAGAGAGGAGGAAAAGGAAGGGGCAAATATCATAGAAGATGTATATTATGATGCTGCCAGCCCTCACTTAGAATGTCAAGGGGAATTTTGAAAAAGCCAACAAAAAGAAGAATTTTGGCATTAAAGAAGATGTATTCACTCCAATCTCTTTTTATTACTGAACTAATGTTGGATGCGAGAAAAATCAAAAAGTGTAAAAAGATTCTTCAATTTGATGAAGCCTTTGCCAACTGTAATAATAAGATTTGGGTCTTTTGGAGTCGAGGCAATAAAGTGGAAATAATAGAGAATCACGAGCGACATGTTACTTTCCAGGTATCAACTAAAAATAGTAATAAGTGTGCTTTCACTATAATGTATGCTAAATCTACTGTAGCTGAAAGAAGAGTTCTGTGGGGGGAGAATTCAAGATTTATCTGTCAGATTGAATATGCCATGGTTCATTGGAGGGGATTTTAATGCCATATTAAGGAGTGAGGAGAAAAAGGGTGGGTCTCAGCCTAATGCTCAATCTATGAAAGATTTTGGGAATCTTCTTATTGATTGTAATCTATTAGAAGTTTACATGTTTGGAAACCAGTTTACTTGGAACAGAGGAGAGTTATGGGAGAAATTAGATAGAGTACTAATCAATAACAAAGCTGCCTCGAAAGTTGGTTCATTAAGAGTGTCTGTTCTTAATAAGAACACATCTGATCATTGTCCAATTCTTATTGAACAGAATGAGGAAAGTTTTAAGTGTAAATCTTCATTTAGATTTGTAAACTCTTAGATGCTGAATGGGAACTTCTACAAGGTGGTTGATGATTGTTGGAATCAACCTTTAGTTCCATTTTCTAAAGGCCTTATGGATTTTTCTTCAAACTCAAAAGGCTGAAGAAAGTTCTGAAAAGATGGAACAAAGAGAAGTTTGGTAATATATTTGATAAGGTGAAACAGACTGAGTTAATAGCTGAAGCTAAGGAACGAAGCTATGTGGAGGAACTTATCGCTGATAACAGAATTGTTGTGCATCTAGCTTATGCTAAACTGAATAAAGCGTTGGCTGAGAAGTGACATATTGGAAGCAAAAGGCTGGTAATAAATGGCTAAAGGATGGTGACAGAAATACCTCCTTTTTTCATGCTCAAGTCAAAGGTAGGCGACAAAGGACTAAAATTCACAAACTCCAAATTAAAGATGGCGAATGGACAGAGAATCATGATATTATTAAAAAAATCTGTAGTGGATATCTTTAAGCAAATGTTTGATGCAGAACAGTTGAATACTAACTTAGACATTGCCGGTTATATTCCAACACTAATTTCCTATGAAGAGAATGTTAAACTTAATAAGATCGCTGATGAAGAGGAGGTTGAAAAGGTTGTGCAGAGTATCGATAAGAATAGCATGGCAGTCCCAGATGGATTTGGAGCGGGTTTTTATCAATCATGCTGGCAGATCATTAAAAGTAACTTGATGGATGCGATAAGGGATTTCTTCAGAGGGAGAATGATGCCACAAGGTATGACCTCCACCACTATAGTTTTAATTCCCAAAATAGAAGATCCTCATGGTTGGAAAGATTATAGGCCAATAAGTATGTGCAATGTCATTAGCAAAATCATTTCCAAAATCATGAACAATAGATTGGCTGCATTACTGCCCAAGATCATCTCGTCCAATCAAAGTGGATTCACTCCGGGGAGGTCTATCTTAGAAAATGTTCTATTGGCCCAAGAAATGATATATCAGATTGATAAAAAAGTGAGAGGAGGAAACCTCATCGTGAAATTAGACATGGCTAAAGCGTATGATAGGATTGAATGGAGCTTTCTTTTCTCAGTTCTTGAGGCTGTTGGATTTAATGAAGAATGGATGGATAAAGTACGAAAATGTGTATGCTTCTGTCATTTTTCAGTATTTATAAATGGTGAATTGACGGGATATTTTCCATCCACAAGAGGTCTTAGACAAGGCGATCCCATTTCATCCTCCCTCTTTGTTATTATGGTTGAATTTTTCTCAAGGGGTATTAACAATCTGTTTATGCAACATAAATCATTGCAGTGTAGATATGGAGGTAGAGTTTTGATTTCCCACCTCATCTTTGCTGATGACAACATCATCTTCACTAATGTGCAAAAATCCCCGGTCCAAAGAGTTATGGCTTTCCTCAAAGAGTATGCAGATACTTATGGTTTGTGTGTTAATATTCAGAAATGTTCGTTCACCATGTCAATCAAGTATAATAGACAAAACATCCAAACTTGGATTAGATTCCAACTTTCAGAGCTTCCTATCAATTATTTGGGTATTCCTTTACATAAAGGATATAAAAAAGTCTTCCTCTTTGATGATTTACTAGATACGATTAGATCTAGATTAATCAGCTGGGAGAATCAGCTTCTATCAAAGGGAGGCAGACTTATTCTACTCAAGCATGTGGCTAACTCAATTCCATTATATTTGCTTCAAGTTATGCAACCTCCCAAAGCTGTCTTCCTGAAGTTGGAGAGGATTTTTAATGGTTTTCTTTGGGGTATTCAAAGGGTGGAGAAAAGAATTCATTGGGAGGCTTGGAACAAAATTTGTTTGCCAATTGAGGAAGGAGGAATCAGATGTAGAGCTCTACAAGATTATAGCACTGCCTTCGATTGCAAACTTTGGTGGAAATTTCGACAACATGAATCACTATGGAGCAGAGCGTTGGAAGGGAAATATTGTAAAGGAATTCATCCTACTCGGATAAGACCCAAATTGCAAGACTCTCAAGTTTGGAAAAGAATCAAAGCGGTACAACAACTGACAGAACCAAATATTGTGTGGAGAATTGGCAAGGGTAATATATCCTTTTGGCATCATCAGTGGATGAAAATGGGCACTCTCAAGCAATACAACTCTGATAATGATGACAACCTTAGTGATAGAGTTTCTGATTTTTTTCAAGACAGTGAATGGAATGTTCGGAAAATTCATGAAATCCTCCCAGATGAAGTTATCTCCCTTGAAGAGGATAAAATATGCTGGCTCCTGGACAAAACAGGTACTTTTTCTACATCTTCGTGTGTTAAAAAAATAGAGTCCCTCACCTGGTTCAACAAGTATTTAAGTTGACCTAGCATAAATGGTTACCGCCTCGAATCTCCATATTCAACTGGAAGTTATGGCATGAGTGGCTACCTATAGATCAGGTTCTATCTACTAGATTTGGCATAAACCTCCCCTCCAAATGTTAATGTTGCAAACAAGTTGAAAGTATTAACCACATTTTTGTGAAGGGACCAATGGCTGAAGGAGTTTGGAAGTACTTCCATATCAAATATGGCGTTAAATACATTAATTCAATTCATCTAAAGTACCTATTTCTCTACTGGTATACTCATTGCATATCGAAATGCTGTATTTTCAGAAGGATTCCATTAGTTGTTTTTTGGGCTTTGTGGATAGCTAGAAATGAAGCAAAACACGAAGGAAAGATGATGAACAAGACGTCTATTATCATGGCAGCTGAAAATGGATACTACTATTGCAAATTACCCACAAAACCAATAAGAAAGTGATCTCCTCATTTGTGCCAGTAGCCTGGAAAAAACCGGATAGGGATCAATTGGAACTCAATACTGATGCTAGCAGGAAAGGTGATGAAGTTGTGACTGTGGGGGGGGGGGGGGGGGGGGGTAGTTTTGAGAATTAGTAATGGCCAGGTGTTATTTGGATACTATCAAAGGCTACAGTTTATGTCTAAACTAGAGGCGGAAATTAATGCCATAACAATTGGATTAAAGTTGTGTAAGCAAAGAAATTTTCTGCCGGACGTAATTGAAACTGACTTAGAAACAGCCTTTAGCTTCATTACAAAAGCTTATGATGGACCATGGAACTTACAGTATAATTTGCTTGAAATCAAAGATCTTATGAGATGGAAAATAGCACAGTCACACATAAATGGAGGGAAGCAAACTATGTAGCTGATCACTTTGCAAATATGGAAACTGAAATGAGGGAAATTTGCATTTTGGAAGGTCATGAAATCAATGGTTAGATTAAAGGTTTAATCAAGACGGATGTTGAAGAGAATTCATACATTAGACAGATTATCACAGTGGATAGGTCATAGTTTGTATAGATGTTCTTTAATTGATTTTAGGATCTTTATGCATCATTAGAGTCCGGTTTTCTGTTGTATTTTGGAGGTTTGGTTTTATGCCCCCCTCCTTTGTAATAAATTTTGATTTCAATAAAAAAGGTAGGGGAATCCAAACCCCAATCTCGCAAATCTGGCGGAGGAATAAAACCCATGTTGGGTTTGCGCTGATGAATTCATTAAAAAAAAAAAGTATTATTAGATTGGGCTTGCAAAATTGACTTCTTTTGCATCTTCTATCAATTCTAGATTTCTTCCACATTTTATTCTCCTTCTTTTTCGAGGGTTAGGATAGGGGAGTTGAAAACAGATTTTCATTTACAACATTGAAAAGCAATCTTCTGATTCTTTGTAAGTATTACAGATTCGAGGATGGTGGGATGTCTTGCCACACGATAAGAAATCCAATGTGAGCATGATTTTATCCCTCCAATCAAGGTTTTGAAAGATTAGGCAGTATGGATGTTGATCTTGCTAAAGTTTTGTTTTGATATTATATTTCTCTGATAGTTACTAAAAAGCCTTGGAAATATCAAGGAAGAAGAAATCTCATTGGCACTAATTCCAGTTGCACCATTTTCTGTGGCGCAAACAATTATTATACCGATGCAGGACATTCTTGGGTTGGGAAGTTCAACTAGAATGAATATTCCAGCAACACAGGTAAAATAGCCACAATTATGGACATATATACATGTTTGCATCCATTTGTGTGTGACACATATTCAGGTGTAAATCAAGTCTTGGATTTTTATCAAAATTTATGAATCTTTGTATTTAGCTAAGAAATATGCTTGCAAACTATGGATGGGTGTAGCAATCTTGATCGTTTAATTTAAATCAATGAAGTCTTGGATTGATATTGAAACTTAGGAATCTCTACTTTTTAGCTATTTTACAAGAAACCCACCGTACTTTAGTACCAAGTGGCTATAATAGTTCAATAGATTGGGAGAGTGGTAAAATATATATTTCTCAGTGCTTAATTATTCTTACTGGAGCATTCATTTTTATTACATGCCTTGGTTAGCTCTTCATAAAAGAAACCAGATGAAACGGATAAAAATGCAAAGATAAAATACAAGCAAGCTTAGTGAGAAGAGGTTGAATAGGCTATGGATGTAGAGTCGAAGACCATTAATTTGAAGACTTCCATGAAAATGTTGCACAGTTTGTTTCGTATTAAATTTCAATAATCCTTATTTAATATTCTTTGCTAGGCGATCAATTATCAATTGCCTTAATTTTTTTACTAGGAAAAAAACAAAGACAAGTCAACTGCTGCAATGTCGAATATTGAAAAGGCTGATAGATCTACTGTTGTTTTCCTTTGTATGTATGTTTTACTGATTTGTGCTGGAGTAATATCTCATGTTTTTCAACTACTCGTGCAATCTTCCCTCTAAACAATGATTGGTTTAAGTTCGAATTGCATGTGAAATAATCACAATAGACACAACCAAAAAATAAGTCCTCGGGCATCTACTTAAAAAAATAGGAATTGTTGTGTTTTTTTTAGCTCCCACAATATTTTGATACTATTTAATTTCCAGGAATTTTCATATGATATGGGAAGCCGCACTGTGAAATGGATTGTTGATGTTTCAAAGCTTCAAACTTTTGCCATTCTGTTCATTATAATGTGAATTTTAGATAGAGTTGTGCTAAGACTTTTTCCCTTGTGACTTGGCCTTAAATTGCTTCAAGTAGTGATTGATGTTTCTCGCAATCTTCCAGCAGGATGCTGATCCCATGTCACATCATGTTCCACCTCACTCTTGTATCAAGGTATGAGGTCCTCTCTTTCTCTTAAAGCTCTCCTTAAAGAATGTGGTTACTTAAAATTTTTACTTATTGTGAAATAATTTATCCTCTTCACAAATGGATAACTTCTATATAGGCAAGTTATTTCCTATTTCTTCTAAACGAATATTAATCTCAGTCCCTGTTATGATCTTGCGGTTTATGGGTGTGCTTTTTAATTGGCCATCAGCGACAAAAAGCTTCAGCTTTGAAGGGGAAATTGTTGTTGATGAACTTTTGAATTCATGAAATCTAATGTTAGAGATCTCCAGGGGTGTAGCTAAGCTTTTGAAATCTATAATAGAAGTTTTGTTGATTTTCAGTGAAAGGTTTGATTTATAGTTAGCTTTTAAAGCTCCTATTGTTCAGTTGAATATGTAATCTTGGTATAAGTTGGAAAAACTTGAATTATAGTTCCATGACTTTTTCAATGAATTAACATATCATATTTTTATTTATCAGTTCGCACGTGAAGATTATTTTTGTCATTTTTTTTTTGAATTTTTACCAATTGTTATGTTTCAGTAAATTATTTTTTGTCAATTTAATATGTCCGTACACCTTACGGGTGTGAAACTAGTTTATTATAAATCTAACTGTTTCTAAGGCACCAAAATTCCAGCTTGTTCAAACCAAGATTCAGAAACATCAACGACTACAGATCTGTTAAATCATAAGACACAACAACAAGCAGAAGTATAAAATCCACAGAAGACCAAGAAGTCTTAGGAACCCAAACACCAACGTAGGAACCAACTCAGAAGAAAACAACTAAAGATCATGAAAATCAAAACAAGAGTAGATCTATCACAGATTCAAAGAAACAACACTCAAATCAACTGAAAGGAGTCAAATAGCGGAAAACCAACTACGTTTAGGAACATAAACACCTACATATAAATCAAATCCACCAAACTAACTAGCATAAAATAAGAGTAAAAGTAGATCTCAATGCTGGAAGCTACAGAGGTAGATCGATCAGAGACTCGACGAAACCGACACTCGAACACACCCAAAAATGAATAAAACCATAGGAAACCAAACACTTTTCACAAACCTGGACAACTACCCAGAGGCGGCCCTGAGGCCGTGCTAGAGGTGCAACGAACAGGGCACCATGATTTTTGGGCACCAAAAATGAAAAATATATGAGGACATATTATTTTTATAATTTTTTTTAAACAAAAGTATTTTTATTTATACCAGTAGACAGACTTCAGGGGTGAAGAGACCAAGTGTAATTTTGCCAAAAATGACATTTTTTTTAATAAAAAAAAAAATTGATTTTTCTTTCTTCTCTTACTCAAAATCATTCCAACTTCAAACAATCCAACAACCCCTTTGTAAATCGAAACTCCCAGACTCCACATCTTCCAAAACCTCATTTGCCTTTGTAAATCAAAACTCAAAATCGAGAGAAGATAAGCTAGATTTTAGAAACAAGGAAAGTGAAAAACGGAAAACCCCCATAAATCCTCAGTCCCAGGCCCGCAGTCGCAACTGCTCTGTGTCCGTGAGTCTGTCTCATTGTCTTCATTAGTCATAACTCCATCTCACTGTCTTCCAAAACCCTACATTTCCTGATCATCGCTCTTGGTGATATGTGATTCTATGAACTATTGAACTGAATACTATTATTATACTGATGAGTGATGATTCTTATGATTTTTGATTTTTTAGGCTAGATTTTGATATATTGAGCCTGTAATTTGAATATTTCTAATTTCTAATTATTTAATTCCCAAGTGGCAAGTGCAGTTCAGATTGGTTCGTTGACTTCATTCACTGCCACAGTGCCAGTTCTAAGAGTTCTTGATAGATGCTCTCTTCATGAAGGAAGGACTATATTGATAGATTTCACTGCCAGTGTTCGGTTGACATACTAACTTATTTGAAAAGGCTGGACTACTTTCCAAATACACTAGTATCACACCCGTACATTGTACGGAAGAATAATATGAAATGATTTTACTGTAAATCTCATTACAAAATAGGAGAAAAAATTGAATACATAATTTTCTTTGATTAATGATACAGATTATCAACGAATGCTCAAAATAGAAATAAATTACAATTCTCATCAATTTTGAAAAATCTCTTTAAATAATATATTGTTTGCATAGTTTGTAGTTGCTCACACCCTGTGATACACGAAAGTTGCTATAAACAAAAAATATTTAAACAATTGCTTAAATTTAAATTAAATAATGAAAATTTTCAAATATATGTTGTATAGAATAAATAAGAAATTTCATCCAAATATTTTTGACTAACGTGAATAGAAATACTAATCCTCAAAATATTATAATTTACATAAAATAAAGTAACTGTAACAAATTAAATATATGCAGTCCTATATATATAAATAAATGTAACAAATTAAGTAATATTGGCGATGCATGAAAATGAAAATCAACCTCAAGATTTGTGGTATACGAACATGAAATTCAACTCAAGAGATCTTTCGCATGATTAATAATTTTTAATTTTGAAATACGATGCATTTAATTGAACATAATTAAATGCATATTTAATTGTATATCAATAAAAAAAATTATTAATGAAAATATAAATACAATATATATATATAGTGAGTCTTTTTTTCTATATATGTAAATGAAATTAAGAAATATTGTTTTACCATTTTTTACGACATATAATTATTATTTTTAAATGTTTTAATAAAATTGTAAATCGTTGAATTATTTTATCATCTTTACGAGGAAAACAGATCATGAATTAAGTGTTTTAGAGATTGTACCATGAACATATCAACTCCATTTATGAAATTAACATTCAATAAATGAAATTTTCTTTTTTAAAAAACTTTTGAACTTCAAAATTAGGCTCGTACAATACATGTGCAAAACTCAACTAACATATTTTCCTTAAGACCGACGCTTTTCTTTTCTTATGTTGTTATTCATCATATTCTTCTCAAAAAAAAGTGGGATAGACATTTTTTGTACAATTTGATTTTTTAAGCACTAATTATTAATTTCAAGTCTTTTTTATAAAAAAAATAATCATTAATTTTAATAAATATTGTTATATTAATTGATTCTTCTTTATTTATATTGTTACATTATTATTATTTTAATAAAAATTATTAATCGATCAATTGTTTAATAGAAATTATATGAACTAATTGTAAAAATCTGTAATATATTTTTGCATATTTTATTTATTTAAATTTATAATAAAAAATAGAAAAATGAATAGAATTAGTAAATAAATAAAAATAATGTGAAAATGATGAATGAATTGAAGAAATCTTAAGTTTGTAAAATTAACCTAACTTAATTGGATTTGGCTTAAAAATTCTTATAGCTATTATTTATTTAATTTGATGAGAAAAAAAAAACCAAAACATAAATTAATCATCTATGACAAAAATGAATTTAGTTAACTAATTACAGATAATATTATAGGACTTAAATGATATGATTTAAAATGAATTAGATATTGAGGAAAAATAAAAAATTATAAAATAAAACTTTACCTTTAATTTTTAATATGATTTTACGGACAATATATTTATAATTTGCTCTCACTTGTTAGCTTGCATTAAACTTCTCACTGTAATCTTTAATTTGACACTCATATTACACATTTTTCGATTTCAAAATAATAAAATAATAATAAAATAGAAAAAATAAAATTTTGATGTTATTAATAGTATAGCACGGATGTCAATGCAATTAATGACACATGTAAAATAATAATTACAAAAATATTTAATATACTATTTTTTGGCAAAAGAATTTCAAATTTAGAAACTTTTTTTGGTAGGAAACTATGTGAGTATTTTTGTGACGACTATTCTACTTTTATATATATTAAGATTAAGATTTATTGCTTGTAGAATTTATTGACAATACCTGTTATAGTTGCATCTGCTGAAAGAATTTTTTCAAAATTGAAACTATCGAAATCTTACTTGTGATCAACTATGTCACAAGAACGATTTAATGGACTCGCTTTGATATCTATTGAATATGAATTGCTAGAAAGTATTGATTACAAAAAATTCATTAGTGGTTTTACTTCAAAATGCAAGAAGAACTAATTTTAAATGATTTATTGCATTTCAAGGCTTACATATTATATTGTTTGAGTTGTTTTCTATCATTTTCAGTTTCTGGTCAACTCATGTTGGCTGTCAAAGATATTGGTGATTTGGATGATATTTTCTTAAGAAAATACGAGATTTTGGATGTTTTGAAGGTTCTACAAAGCGCAAATTTTTTTAGTTGTACATTTTATTTATCACATGAAAGCGATATGAGAAAAAAATTGAAAATGATATTTTTGTTATGTGACAATTTTATGTATAATGAATTTAATATTTTTTTATGCATGTTTTATAATTAAGGCCCTGTTCGGCAACTGTTATAAATAATAATGATTTGTGTTATTTGTATTTTCTAGGTAAGATGTGTGATTAAAAATTGGAGAGACAAAAGATGTGTGGTTAAAAATTGAAGAGAGAAATTATATTTATTATAAACAAAGATACCCAAACACATTGTAAAGAATGGGGACACTCTTTTAATATTTGTACAAGGCACCCAAAAAACATAGGGCCAGCACCGCAACCACCTAAAAATCAAATCGGCAAGACACAATTAACGAGATTGAGAACGAAAGACAAGCCCTTGATTGATATAAATTAAAGTCTAGATTTTAATTTAAATTAAAATCAACAATCAATCTTAATAACATATTTCATGGGATTATAATTTTTTAACCACACATCTTATTAAATTTTATAAAAATCTACTAAAATCTGATTTACCAACAAACATGGCAAAAGATCGATTTCGATGGAAGAAGATTCGAGAAAATGTAGAGAGTAGGAGGTGTTCACAATGATTTCTCTTCTGTAGCGTATGGACGATAATTTGAATAGTACCCCAAACTTTTCTTTTTTAATACTTTGTTTGGTAAATTGTTTTCCCCAAATTACTGTATATTTCTTAAAAATATTTTTAACTATATATTTTTATTTTATCTCAAAAAATCACATATATATTGTAAAACTATCAAAATAGAAGAACAAGATAGTAGAGAAGTAGAGAGAATTGGGAGAAATAATTCTCATTAGGCATATCCCAAATGAATTGTTTAGGCTTCTATTTATAGGGGTGGACAATAGCACAATCATAATAACGTAAAGTTTACAAGGATATAATAGTAATGTCATTCACATATATATTATTTATAACACTCCCCTTTGAATGATATATTACGCAATTGTGTGTCTCGTTAAAACCTTGCTAAGAAAACCCAGTGGGAAAAAGAGTACAGTTGCTCCCCCTGATATTGGTCATCGTCAATCATTAAGTCTAACGTTCAAATAAAACAAATCATGTACAGAACCTTGAAGTTCTGAAGTGCTGCCTCGTCAAAACCTTGTCAGTAAAATCCAGTGGGAGAAAATCTGAACTAAGGAAAAAGAGTATAGCCGTTGCCTCGTTAAAACCTTGTCAGAAAAACCTAGTAGGATAAAACTTGGACGAAGGAAAAAGAGTACAGCATGATTCTCCCCCTGAAGTGTGTAATCAAGTATTCATGAACTTTTAAACATTGATATCATCTTTTGTCTGGAATATATATATATATATATACGAATTTCCTTGTGCAACCGATATCATAACATTCTTCATATGATGTCTATGGTTTTCTTCATTTGTTGATATCATCCCAATATAACAATGTGTTGCTAAATTATAGTTCGTAGATAGATATGATAATATTTCAAAAACCTTGCTACGAAAACCTTGTGGGACAAAATCTTAGCAAAGGGAAAAAGAGTACATTATTCTCATCAATACGCCCCAACTGCTGCCTCATTAAAAAATTTGCTAGGAAAATCCTGTGGGACAAAACCTCAGCTAAGGAAAAAAGAGTGCAACGCGTATTTATTCCTTTCATGGAATATTAATGCAATCACGAATCTTTTCATCAAACATATCATTTATGATGAGCTTTATATAAATCGTTCATAACTCATTTATGATGTCATAACATGCTATATTAAGCAATGTTGTACTAATTTATCGATTGCATCTTTCACTTCTGGTGAATAATCACATCTAGAATTCACTTCTGATGAATAATCAAATTTAGAATTCACTTCGGGTGAATAATCAAATCTAGAATTCACTTCTGGTGAATAATTAATTTCCCAGATGTTATAAATAGTACACTCCAATTTTGATTTCAACATATTATATCATAGAGTCATTTGTATCATTCTATAGTGATACTACTCTGGGTATATTGAATCTTTTAGTGATTATACATGCATGTTCTTGCATCTAATAAACCACAATTTCTGATTTGTATTAAGTATAATCAATCATTGAAATAGATATCAATTTCGACATATAATCTACAATCATTTTACTTGAAATCCCAACGTACCACGATCAACTGGTACATCAAAGAATACTCTCAAAGTACCGAGATGAGAATCATACATTTTGATCTCACTCATTGGTATATCAAAGAGATCAAGATAGTGATTTAGACTATAGTCTATGAAAAATTTCGCGCGCAACGAGTCGTCTTTTACGAATGTGTAATAGTTTTCATTTGTACAAATAATTACTGGCTTTACACATTTAAGCATTTGGACTTCAGGTCCTTGAACAATAATCCCTACATTGGGGTTTTATATTTGACCAAAGTATTACAATTCCATCAATCTCATTTTCACAAGAGAGTTGTGTATGTATTCGATTTATTTATCGATACCATTTCATTTCAATATAACATATAGAGATCAAGTATATAAATCTCTTATCATTTAACTATATCTCTTTTACTCACCATGAGTATTTAGCATCAAATAGATTATCTCAATTATTCAAGATATATTTGTTTTTGGAATCGATTATCATTATGCTTCAGGCATAATTACGCTTCAGGCGTGTTTTCCCATAATGTTCAAAAATTTTATATTATGTCAATCGGCTAAAATGTCACAACACATGTCATCATTTTAGGGATATAATCTCAGTCATATATCTAAGTGCGCTTTGGTGGATTGTATACATATCGCACTTTTACAAATCATAAAACTTCTTGAGCTAATCCCTATTTGACATAGCATATTGTTGTATGATAAACAATTTCTGAATAAGTTATTCTTATAGAAACTTTTGATAATCTAACCATTTATTATAGAACTTCTAGTTCAATACGGTTTTATTTCATTTCTATGTATGAATATTTGATCCAATACAATATCGCTGAACTTCTGGTTCAATACAATGTATATTTCACTTATGAACTTCTGGTTCATACTATATATATATATTTCACTTTTACATATGAATTTCTGGTTCAATACAATATTTACTTGTTCAAGTTTATAAATCAGTATACCTTGATTTATTATATCTAAAAAGATGATTAGACCGAAATCTCAATAAAATGATCTTTGTCCCCTTCTTTTGATTACAAATATTTTCCATTTTCTTGGTGGAATCAATGACACGCAAAGCCACCGCTCTTTTACGCGTTGAATAACGCATTTAAATAGATCACTTTGGGAGAAGATCAAATCCATCAAAATGAATGTTATATTATCAAATTTTCGCAAATACTACTCAAATCTTTAGATAAATGTTTTGAAAAAGATTTACCGAGTTCGACTCTAAAGATTGAGACTGTTGATGGATCAAGGTATCTCAGAAGATGTTCGTTGGTTGATCGAAGCAAAAGTTTGATTAATTGGTGAATTACCAAATTCATTTTCTAAGCACATGCCTGACTTAGGTAAAAGTACTTTAGCAAAGAAGCGAAGAGCAAAAAGATTAAATGGTTGTTACAAATGTGCTCGATGGACATGTGATACCCGTTGTAAATCAATAGGATATTCATCCAGAAATCGAGATGATAAAATAGATTTCACTAAGGGTGGACTGAGTAAGAAGTCTTTGGATGATATCTGATTGACTCTTGAGACGCACCCTTGTGGGTATGTGCAGCGTGAGCTACTATCTTTATGGGCTCAATTCAACAACGATAAAGACCATTATAGTCTTAAAAATATAATAGAAAAAGATCATATTTTCCATGCTGTTATAAACAATGATATTTTGGCTACTCAACATTGATACAAGGTAAATCAGTATAATGTATATATTTTAACAAAGTATTTTGTATTTTTCACGTATTAACATATTGTTACTGAGAAATCACCGAAAGAGTATCCATTATGGAGCAAAATATATGCTGTCGAGACAAGATCAAAAGTTGTGTCATTTAGTCAAAAGTGAGTAGCAACTTTTTCAAAAGAAGAGTAGTAAATAGTGAATATTTTCAAGTTTAAAAAGTCAGATAATTTCGCAGTTCAAAGCATCCCAAAATAACAATTTCTTGTAAATTTTTCCTTCCTCATACTCTCAAAAATGGAAGGACCAAAATTTCTACAGATCAAAACTATCTGTGTATTTTTGTGGATCAAAAGTAGGGAAAGATTTTGGGTATCTAGAAGCAGCAGTGGATCTAGGAAAGAAGTTGGGAGAGAAAGGTATCAATCTTGTGTACGAAGAAGGTAGTAGTGGATTGATGGGTTGTATTTCCCAATCTACTCAAACGGAGCAAGTGAAGGTGATAGGTGTTATACCTATTCATTTGGTAGATATTGCAGGCAAAACACGAGGGCATGAAGTACAAACATTATCTATACATGAACGTATAACTTGTATGTTATATGATTCTAACACCTTCATAGCCCTGCCCGGAGGTTTTGATACTTTAGAAGAAATCTTTAATATTACCTCATGGGCTCAATTGGATCTCCATACCAAACCTATTGGGCTTTTAAATGTTAACAATTTCTTTGATAGTTTGCTAACATTTCTTGATTATGCTGTGGAATAGAGATTCATCTCTCCATTTTCTAGGAGAATTCTTATTTCTGCTCTTACCATCGAGGAACTGTTGGATAAACTGCAGTCATATATTCCAATACAAGATCCAATAGGAGTTAAGATAAATTGATCGCAAGGAAGAGGAATCAAGCGAAAATGGAGTCCGGTTAATGCAAACTTAACCTTGTGAATCACCAAAATATTATGGGTGGTAGAGTACAGAGTATTCTTACTCTTGAGACGCACAAAAAGATTAGGGGTGGTAGAGTACGGAATATTATTACTCTTGAGACACACAAAAAGATTAGGGGTGGTAGAGTACAGAGTATTATTACTCTTGAGACATACCTCTACTTTTTAGGATCAAAAATGTTTTCCCCTTTTGTGTTTTGCATGTATCTCTTTTCTTGATATGTTTCAGTATGACTCCTTTATACTTCTTCAGGAGCAATAATAATAATATCATTTCAGTATGTTTAAATGATAATCTTTACTTCTTCTGAAGTAAATATGTACTTCTTCTGGAGTACATAAGTGCTTATGCAAGAACTTTGATCGAATCTATTTATCTCAATCATATAATGTTTATCTCATAATACCGATGAGATTATTTTCGCATTAGTCATATCCGTACTATCATGTGATATTATCTTATCATACATCAACATTTTCTTGTTAGATAATTTATTTTCATCTTTCGTTTCAATACAGATATTGGTAACCTCTGGTACCGTTTGATAAAATATTTTCATTAAAATCTAACAAACTTTTGGTAATGGTAACTTCTGGTATCATAAAATATTATTAACTTTTGGTAATGGTAACTTCTAGTACCATTTGTTGAAATATCAAATAACAACAATATATAAAATTTATATGAGTAAAAATATTTAAAACTAGTAGAACAACCATATAGGTGGTAACGTAATATGCTTGAAACTTGTAGAACCAACCATATAGGTGGTAACGTAATATGCTGGAAACTTGTAGAACCAACCAATAGGTGGTAATGTAATATGCTGAAAACTTGTAGAACCAACCCTATAAGTGATAACAACATAATAAAATAATTACCTTTCATAAATGAGCAAGTCATAAATCCAGTCAAGGTATTCATAATAGTCCAGTCCAATCCACTCCGTTACGATAATAAGTTATATTTAATAACTCAATACATCACATCATGGTAACGATTATATTATTTGTATCTTATTGATCACACAATAGTGTTAAACACTTGTAATATATATTTTTTCAATATTAATTATAAGATCAATAATCATGATTTATTCAATACGTTAAATTACGATTAATATATTTTAATGTATTATCAAGGGCAAAATTGTCCATATTTTAACAAATTGATCATATGAATAAATCGAAACCGTTAATAGGTTTGAAATTTAATTTAGAACAAACTTACTTTTGGTCTAAAGTTCAAAATCTCGCCGAAATTGCTTCAAAAATAGTTTTTACGAAGCCGCCAAAAATGTCCAAAACTGTACCAAACAGAAAAGTAAGACCATAGAAAAATCAAAAACTTTGATATGAACAAACTGTCTTTTGATGCTATCGCCGGAAATGTTCCCACGCGTCGACGTCTACGCGTGGGAGTCACACGCGTCACACGCCGCTGCGCCGCTGCGCCGCTGCGCCGTGTCGACGTCGTCGACACGCGCCGGTGCCGGAGAATCGTCTCGCCGCTGTGGTTTCAAATCTAGTCTCCAACTGTCGATTGAATGTATAGTTTTTCGTAAATCGACTTTGAAAGTTTCAGATTATACATTTTTTCCACTTTTCCTTTTGCACAACATCGCGACCATGTTTATTTCCTTATATGGAACTTTTTGAATCATAGTTTCCATCTTTCTTGAAGTTTTCAGATCTACAATATATGAGTTATTTTCTAAAGCCAAAAGTGTTTGGTTTGAGAAAGGAAAAACATTGATTAGTAATAACCAGGTTTCTGATACAGATGTTCATCATTTAGATGTAACTGTAGAGCATACTCCCGTCGTATTACTCAATGGCTAAAGACTCGTACTGATAACGTGTTATAAAACTATCAAAATAGAAGAACAAGATAGTAGAGAAGTAGAGAGAATTGGGAAAAATAATTTTCATTAGGCATATCTTAAATGAATTGTTTAGGCCCATATTTATAGGGGTGGACAATGATACAATCGTAATAACGTAAAGTTTACAGGGATATAATGGTAATGTCATTCACATATATATTATTTATAATAATATATAATTTATAAACAAAACATTTTTACCAAACAGGGTTTTACTGTGAGTGAGTATATGCCAAAAGGCAAAAGTCACTTAAAAATCAAAATGAATCCAATTCGAATCCCACAAACAATAATGCACACCACTTTCAGATCATCAAAGCGTGGGGAGTTCGATTCCTGGTAGGAGTAGCTGAGTGATGTAATAATCAATATTGGTTGGAGTAGCTTGGTGATGTAATAATCACGAAGGAAGGCTCCCTTGGGGTTAAGAGTATAAGGGGTGCTCGAACTCTGGTCAACTTGGGCATAACTCACGGTTTACATCTGCCAGTTACTAAGGGATCGGTGGCTGGTGGTCCAGGATTAAGTTTAGCTAAGCTGGGATACCTGAGATAAAATAAAAATAAAAATTAATGCACACCTGTTCAGACAGCTAAAACCCTGGCCTCCTAATTTCAGACAGCTAAAACCCTGGCCTCCTAATCTTGGTACCCCCAACCCCGTAGTTGAATTCCCCCAAAAATATCTCGATAAATTCTCCTTCTTCTTGCCCAAACTCTTCGGTCCCTCCCCCTCTAGACGCCAGTCCGCCGCCTCTTCAGCTCAGCTGCTCTCCACTGACGCCGCTCTAGGCTCCACAGACCTGAGACTCGAGAAAGGCTGAGACCATAGCCCTCGCTTGCAAGTTGCGAGGTTAGTGAGATTGATTATTGAAAATGATGTTGCTATATGCTATTTGATTCTCATTTCTCCCGAATTCCTAATTTGCTCGTGAGAGTTGTGGGACGTTATGTATTGTATTTATGTTTTCCAGTGGTTCTGAACTTCTGTGGTTGTGTTTCCTGTTCGGTCCTATTGGATTTTGGAAGATTGAATAAAAGCAGAATGGCAGAATCAATTTGGGTTAAATAATTTCTGAAAATGTGATTTTAGAATATCTTCTTTAGATATATTAAATTTAGCTAGCCATCTAGGCAAAAAAATAAATGTTAAATGACACGTGTACATGTTAAAGTTATCATATCTATTATTGCCAGAATGAAGATTTAGAACCTGGCCTTTCTTTTCTCATTTTTTTCCCACTGTGTATAGAGGCAAGTTGAAGATGGTTAGCGTAATATATAGATGGAAATAGAAAGAGTGAAGCGGAAAGGAGGAAGGAGTTGAGGGTAGGGTGGGGTTGGGGTTGGAGAGAGAGATTTCATAAGCAGAACATTAACATAGATACATTGGACAGAGAAAAATTAATTAAGAAGAGGAACATTCACACGGGCCTTGATGATGCCTAATTTACACAATCTTTTCACATGTTTGGTATTACTTATGTAAGGTTTCTTTTCAAAAAAAAAAAAATGGTTTGTAGATTAGGATATCATTTTCTACTTTCATCAGATATTTTATCATTAGCAATTTGGTGAGTTATTTCTATTGGCCATTAATGCAGCTTTATGATTACTTTTTAGCAATATCATCTTGGCTTCTTATTATCATATAAGTTTAAGGAATATTTTCTCATATTCTGTAAATTCTCTAGATACCTCGGTTTGCCTTTGAGAAGTTTCCTGGCTCAGAGCCAATTTTGACTACCTAGATGAAGTCTGTTGGTGAATCCATGGCAGTTGGTCGAACATTCCAGGGGTCCTTTCAGAAAGCAATAAGCTCTTTAGAATGTGGGTATTCTGGATGGGGTTGTACATGGGTCAAGGAACTTGATTGGGATTGGACCAATTAAAATACAGCCTGCAGGTTCCTAGTCCAGATCATGAAGGTTGATGATATCCATGAGTTAAGTTGAGTTACGTTGACACATGGTTCCTCACTCAACTTAAAGAACTTGTCGATGTAGAACAGTATAATGTTGGCTAGAAGTTTGTCACATTTGACAAAGGATGACTTCTGGGAAGTAAGAAAAAAAAAAAAAAAGAGGGTTCAGTGATAAACAGATAGCTTTTGCTACAAAATCCACAGAGAAAGAAGTTCGTTCAAAGAGATTATCTTTAGGTGTTAAACCTGTATATAAAAGAGTTGATACGTGTGGTGCCGAGTTTGAGGCTGATACGCCTTACATGTACTCATCCTATGACTTTGAGTGTGAATCAGCTCCCATCGACAGGAAAAAGGTTCTGATTTTAGGTGGAGGGCCAAATAGGATTGGACAAGTAATTGAATTTGACTATTGCCGCTGCCACACATCCTTTGCCCTTCAAGTTTGAGTTTTCCATTAATTAAATGTTGATCTATTTTTCAAGCTTAGGTTGCTAATGGGTCAATATTTTGATGATATTGGACATGGATGTGATTTCTCTGAGCATTTGAGTAATATTTTACAGAAGTTCTACATGAATTAATTAGTGGAACAGTACACACTGTGCCTCTACAATAGCACACTGTTGATATTTGGCGTAATTGTGGATATTTCAGACAAGTCAATGAAATGAATGTCTAGTTTGAAGAAGTAATGAAATTAACTACATACAACTGTAAGTTTAAAGTTTTGAGCTTGTCATCTTATTTTTGCTTTAACCAAAGATGTAGTTAGCAATTCAGCTATCCAGTATTGTTGGATGTAAAAAAAGTTTATGGATGAACACACGTGTATGTATCGAGTGCAATACCCTGATTAATTTTACTCATTCTCAATTACCAGTCAGTAAAGGCATTCTTACTCCGAAGTAAGTCAACAAACCGTCCTTATAAGCTTAGTCAAACATGTTGTAAGTCTTATAATTAATGATTTGATTGTTATCAAAAAATAATCAGTGATTTGATTGCTCTGCCCGTCTTCTGTGATTTAAGTAGCTCATGATTTGTGCTAAGTTAACAATTTGGCATTTTTAAAATAATTCACTAACACAGGTTTACTGTTGTATTTGATTTGAAAATGTTTGATTGATAGTAGACTCAAATTCTCAAAGTATGACTTGTAATGCAAATTATCAGTGGTTTTATTGATATTACATATTTATTTTTATTTGTTGGTTTCTTTTTCATTCTTTAGCAGTCGACTAGTGGTATCATGAGCTTATGATGTATTATTTGATGCATAACACAATGTAATGGATACATAATAACTGTAAATGACAATCACTAAAATATGAGCATATTTTTTTATCTCATATTTTTTTTATGAGCGTATTTAATGGTAGTGCATGTTTGCAAAGCTTATAATTGCTTATAAGCTAGTAAAACTCTATACTTATCCATACATTCCTCGGGATCCACGACTTGTAATCTAGTAAGACCCATAGCTTGTAATCTAATAAAAGCTTTGCCAACAATTCTGGTAGTAATATGTAGTTTAACTCATGATGTTATGTAATTTTTCCATCTTTGCATTTCTATGCGAGTCTTTGCAGTTACTTTCGTAGAAACATTTTAATTATACTCATAGATAGGAAGCACAAATGTATTCAATACAGTTTTGTCTGTTGCTGGTTTTTTACTATGATGGATAACATTTGTTATTTTCGAAAACATGGTTGGGGAAGGAACACTAGATAGCACTCCTAGATAAATTATTTATGTTTTATTTGTTTTTTTTTTTTTTTTCATATTCTAGAGATATCATTTTATTTGTTGATGTAGGATGCAGGCTATGAAACAATAATGATGAATTCCAATCCTGAGACAGTATCTACAGATTATGATACCAGTGACCGACTCTACTTTGAACCTCTTACAATTGAGGATGTTCTCAATATTATTGACTTGGAAGGACCTGATGGCATCATTGTGCAATTTGGAGGTCAAACTCCACTTAAACTGTCAATTCCGATTCTGCAGTTCTTAGATGAGAGCAAGCCTAGGTGTAGAAGTGGACATGGATTTGTTCGTATTTAGGGGACGTCACCGGACTCTATTGATGCTGCTGAGGATAGGGAGAGATTCAACGCAATCTTGAAGGAATTAGAGATTGAGGGGCCAAAAGGAGGAATTGCAAAGAGTGAAAAAGATGCTCTTGCCATTGCATCAGATATCAGTTACCCAGTTGTGGTCCGGCTTCCTATATTTTGGGTGGTCGAGCAATGGAGATTGTCTATAGCGATGACAAGCTTGTTACCTATCTTGAAACTGCTGTTGAGGTGGATCCAGAGCGTCCAGTTTTGGTTGACAAATATTTATTTGATGCAATAGAAATTGATATCGACACCCTCGCTGACTCGCATGGTAATGTAGTGATTGGTGGAATAATGGAGCACATCGAACAGGTTGGGGTTCATTCAAGTGATTCAGCATGCATGCTTCCCACAAAAATCGTTTCTTCTTCATGCTTGGACACTATTAGATCGTGGACTGCAAAATTGGCTAAGAGGTTGAATATGTGTGGACTCATGAACTGCCAATATGCCTTCACAGCTTCTGGGGACGTTTTCTAGCTCTAGGCTAACCCCCGTGCATCCCAGACAGTCCCTTTTGTTTCCAAGGCAATTGGCCACCCACTAGCTAAATATGCTTCCCTTGTCATGTCAAGGAAGTCTCTTCATGAACTGTCCTTCACAAAAGAATCATACCAAAACATGTTTCTGTAAAAGAAGCTGTTCTTCCATTTGAGAAATTTCAAGGGGCATATGTTCTTCTAGATCCTGAGATGCGTAGCACAGGTGAAGTTATGGGTATCCATTATGAGTATTCGATTGCATTTGCGAAGGCACAAATGACAAAAGCCACCACTTTCAGGAACCCTCTTTCTTAGCTTAAATGACTTGACCAAGTCAGCTTCCGGCTATTGCTCGAGCTTTTCTGGGTCTTGGATTCACAATTGTTGCAACTTCTGAGACAGCTCGTATTCTTGAATTAGCAGGTTTTCCAGGAGAGCAAGTACTGAAGATGCACGAAGGGCAGCCTCATGCTGGTGATATGATAACTAATGGGCAAATTCAGTTGATGGTGATTACGAGTTCAAGTGACAGTCTTGACCAAATTGATGGACGGAAATTGAGGAGGATGGCTCTCGCTTACAAGATTCCCATTATAAACACAGTTGCGGGCGCTTTAGCCACTGCTGAGGCAATAAAGAGCATGAAAAGCAATGAGATTGAGATGACAGCTCTTTAGGACTACTTCAATCTTGATAAAGAAGCAGAGAGCGATAAAAATTTGCAACCAATCTCATCCTCTCTTCAAGTAGATTAAGATTTTCAGTCAGGTAATATTTTTCTATTTTATCTTCTCATCATTTTTCATTCTACTAGCCAATGTGTTCAACCAAGTGCTTACTTTTGTAATCTATCTTTTTCCTGTGTAGAAATTTGCTGTATAAGAACAAGTAAAGGTTGAAGATGGTGCAGCATCAAGTTTGAATAAGATCAAGAACAGATCTGGTCAGAGGACTGGTTCTGCAACATAAATGCACTAGGCGTATTCCCTTCTCATCCTCGTATGGTTGATGTGAAAATGTTGTTTTTAAACTTTCTATTGATTGACCTTCTTTCCTCGACTCGATATCATAAGTATTTGTTGTGACCATTAGAAATTGAAATAAAGCTGTCGAACTTTGCTTTTTGCTATTTTATTATGAGTAATTATATTGACACCACTAATTTTGTTAACCACACTACATTATGTATAAATATTTATTAAAACATGAATTTTACAATTACGCCACATTCCTTTACAAATATCACATTAACAAAATAAAATGAAAATAAACATGTTACACTACATAAAAAATATGAACGCATACTAACATATGCACAAAATACACATTAAACCAAGAACATGCACTAAGACACGAAATTTCACACTAAGATACGAAATTTAACACTATGCCTCAAGAAAAAATACTAGCGCAAAAATAAAAAAAATTACGATTTTGCTCAACATTTTAAATTACAATCACAAAAATTACATAATATCTTTTTCTCAAACATGAAATAGATTATAAAACACAAATGTTTATTTATTCGATTTTCAAATGTGATACTTGTGAGGAAAAAAAATTAGAGGCACATTGCAATTAATAGTGTCCTAGGTGCGTGCGAGTATGAGTTTGAGTTTGAGTTTGTTTGATTTGGTTTGGATTGATCATATTCTGCTAGTTCGGATGATCCCAGGCACATCGCCATTTCTAAAAGTAGTTTACTTTTAGTTCTTTGTACATTTTTGCTTCGATTTCTTAAATTGAATTTGTAGTTTGAGTTGAATTGTCTTTATGCTGATGAAATATGTAATATATAAAATTTATGATTTTTAATATTTGCAGTTTACGTGAAAATAAAAAATAAGAAAAATTGATATAATTTGTGGTTATTTCAATCAATTTAATTTTGGTTAATTTAGTAAATATGAAAGGTGTTGTGTGATTAACAAAATTAGCGGTGTCAATATCTCTTTATTATTAGTATGAGGAGGTAAACAGAAACCCAAAAAAAAAAAAGTATTGAAAATTATAGATTCATTCATGTTGAGAAGATATGTAGTACTTTTTTTTTCCTAGATTGGGGAAGATTCGAGAAAATCTCCACAGTAAATTAGAAGGGAAGAAAATCGAAAAGTATGTCAAATGAATTATCATTTCATTTGAAACAAATATTTATCTACTCTTGAAATTAAACAGTTTGACACTTAGGGTGCGTTTGATTCGTCAAATTTTTCATGGAAAATATGATTTTTCATGTGAATTTCCAACTTTGCGCTGTTTGGTTGCCTAAATTTTCCATAAAATTCATTTTTCCACTTGCCTCGAAATTCGGTATTTTCCTTATTTTGAATGAATTCATTTTTCAAGGGGAGGAAGATGTTTTATTTTCCAGGGAAAATCTTATACTATTTTCGTTACGTTTGATCATTTTTGTTATTGTTAATTGATTTATTTTTTTTCTAAAAATTAACATTATTATTATCAAGTACAAATGTATGAAAAAATTTAAAAAAATATTTTTTTATTAAAATAAATCAATTTTACTTTATTTTTCATGAAAAATAATGTCAATCAAACAACAAAAGTTGGAAAATTTCCTACTTTTTTCACCTAGAAAATTAAATCAATCAAACACATTAAACTTCTAATTCCCGGAAATTCATTTTCTTTTCACCCAAATTCCATCATCGCTATTAAACACACCCTTAAATTTGGCCTCATTATCTACTTATTATTTCATTTTATATATTTAATTATTTTTCTTCCATAGGAGATGAATATGAAATTATGATTGATTTCCACAATTATGAATGTATAATATTGGCGTTAAATTTGAGCATGAGAGATATTTTATACGCTTGGACATGTTTGAGACCCATTTTTTTAGGATTTCAGTTTTGTAAAAAGTGTTTCTTTACAACGTATAATAAGTATAAAAGATTATTTTATGTGTAAAATTATTTTATTAAAATGAACTAAAGTTGAAAATAAAATTTAAATAATGAAATTCACTTTACAATGTTAGCATTGATGTACTAATAAGGAATAAGTTTGGCAATGTTTGCTTGATAATAATAATAAACCTAGATAAGCCTCAGTTTATTAGTAAAAGAAAATGTTTATAAACAATTTTTTTTTTTTTTTTCGAAGTAAAATATGTCGTTGAAAAAATGTGCGATAAAAGGTGGTTGGGAAAAATGTATGCTTATAAAATTAGTTATCAAACAAGGTAGATGATTTTATAAAAATCACATTCTTGGTAAATTTTAATAAAAATTGATGAAATGTGTAATTGAAAAGTTGTGAATTTTAAAAAATCAAATGTTAACTTTGATTTAGATTATAAAATTTTAATTTTTAATTGTACCAAACACGATCTCTATATTGGGCAATTTTAAAATTAACTACAATTAAAATTTAAAATTATACTTAGCCTATGTTTGATATTGATTAAATTTTAAATTTTAATCTAAGTTAATGTCAATAATCAAATTCAATTATATATTTCATGAGATCTACAACTTTTCAACCATATATTTAATAAATTTTAATCAAAATTTATTAAATATCTAATTTTAATCTTCATCAATCAAGAGTTTATAATTAATTTTACTCACACATAGAAATTTTAAAATGTCCATAATCTTCCCGTAAGTTTTAAGTTTCATCGATATGTTCTACGAGAATTTCACCTTATCCAATGCAGTACCCATTGCAGTAATAATTGTACCTCAATTAGCCCCTCTATTTAAACGTGTCTTCTTTCTTCTGCACTTCTTTCTGTGTCGTATTTGCACAAACCTATGTATCATGTTTACATAAATGTGATGTGAATCTCGTCTCTCTCTCTCTATAGATTTCCATCCACTCTAAGTTCATATCCCAGATCTCAAATCAAATCACATCTCAAAATTTCAATCACAAATTCTCGCAAGCTAGTATCGAGTTCCCAATCATCAGTACACGGCCCGGAGTTGATCCGTAATACGTCAATTTTCGGACCGGAAATCCCCCCGACTTGAAAGCTGGAGCAACTGAAGACAATCGGCCGGGAGCTCGCAATGAGCTCCCAAGGCGGTTTCGGGCAGTCCAAGGAGTTTCTTGACCTCATTAAATCCATCGGCGAGACCCGATCCAAGGCCGAGGAGGACCGCATTGTTTTGCGCGAAATAGATACCCTGAAAACCCGATTATCCAGCCCCAATATCCCGAAATTCAAACTCAAGGAGTATCTAATGCGTCTCATTTATGTTGAGATGCTTGGCCACGACGCCTCTTTTGGATATATTCATGCTGTTAAAATGACACACGATGAGAGTTTGTCGTTGAAGAGGACTGGTTATTTGGCGGTGACTTTGTTTCTCAATGAAGATCACGATTTGATAATTTTGATTGTGAATACGATACAGAAGGATTTGAGGAGCGATAATTATTTGGTGGTTTGTGCGGCTCTTAATGCTGTGTGTAGGTTGATTAATGAGGAGACAATACCTGCTGTGTTGCCGCAGGTGGTGGAGCTCTTGGGGCATCAGAAAGAGGCGGTGAGGAAGAAGGCAGTGATGGCTCTCCACAGGTTTTATCAGAGGGCACCGGGGTCGGTCTCCCATCTCATTTCCAATTTCCGTAAGGTGTGCTTTCTCAAGATGGGCACTTGAGCATTCGAAAAGAGTTATTTTACTTTATTTTTTAATTTATTGCATATATAATGCATTAATGTGAACATGGAAATATCAATATCTTGCAACGATGGTATTGATGAGCAGGTGGATAGTGTTGAGTGTAATTTTGTTTTATGCTGAAGAGGTGTAGCATCATGATGAAGGTTTATTATGGCATTAGTTAATTTCATTATTGTGGAAGTAATTTTGCTTAAATTTAGCTTTAGTTTTCTCTTATAGTATTATATAGATGAATCGGAAATGAGGATATGTGATACGAATATAAAAACTTGATTTTCTTTATTAATTTTTGCTTTTAAAGGCTTCAAGCGATAATATTAGGTTGTTAGTTTAGTTTTTCATTATGAATGATATTATGTCCTGGTGTCATTTAAGAACAAACATCATAAAAGTTTCCTGAAAGAACGTAGTGGTACTGGTACACTTGTCTGTGTCTATTGTCAATTTTACAAGGATATTTGGATGCATGTATATGAAATAGAGTGATGTCAACAATGTTTGGGAGCTAAATAAGGATTTTGTTATTATGTTCATGTTGATTTGTTTGTGTACAAGGAAATAAAATGTTCTCAATTTCCTAGAAGTGATTGTTTGTTTTTGTTGTTGCAGAGGCTTTGTGACAATGATCCGGGTGTAATGGCGGCAACTCTTTGCCCTCTTTTTGATCTTATTACGATTGATGTTAATTCTTACAAGGACTTGGCAGTCAGTTTTGTCAACATTCTTAAGCAAGTAGCTGAACGCAGACTGCCAAAGAGTTATGATTACCATCAGATGCCTGCTCCATTTGTTCAGGTATTCCTGAAACATTTTTTGTTTTTATTCGGGTATGTTCTCATATACTAAAATTTGAATGTTTTATAACTGGAGCAGAATCATAATCTTCGCGGTAAAATTAGGAAATTATTTGCAATGGCTTAAATAATGCAGTTTCTTATTTCTACCAAATATTCAAATGTCATTATTCACCGAATTTTGCCTGTAAATTCTATATTCCCCATTTCCATTGCTATAATAACTGTACAGAAAGAACAACGAATAAGGTGAAAAAATAGGCCAAAAAAGGTTAAAAAAATAAAGCACATACCATTCATGATTTTTAGTACTTTGGAATCATTGTGTGCTTGGAAAAGATGAAATTAACCCCTCGGTAAGAATCTTATTGGCAACTATGGAACCTAATTGTTCAACTTCTTAAAGCTGCAAAAGAAAATACCTGGTTTCCAAATTTTTCCTCTCCCTTTTTGTATTGAGTTTGGATCCTTTTGGAAATTTTAATATTGCATAGACACACACACGCATAACACATTTTGAATAAAAAGTGGAATATAGAGGATGAAAGGAGTGTGAAGCAAACCTAAATGGGCTGGGAAGCTTTCAGATGTGGCTCTACATGATTATGGTCCCCTGGAATTACTTTGGAATTGAATTATTAAGTGATTCTCCACATCTTTTAGTTCCATCTTAGTTCTAACATAGAATACATTGATTTATTTCCTAAAAAGGATGTGAAGCAGATATTTGGAGAGAGAGAAAGAGAGGGACCGTATCCATTATTTGAAATTACGCAAAAGATAAATTTATGGCCTTTCTATTAAATTATGGTACTATGAAGTTCTTGTTCTCAAGTTCCTAAATAATTTAATCTCGTTATTTGAAATTACGCAAAAGATAAATTTATGGCCTTTCTATTAAATTATGGTACTATGAAGTTCTTGTTCTCAAGTTCCTAAATAATTTAATCTCGTAAGGTCCGCCCTAGACATGTACTACCATCTTCTTACAGAAAGCGGTCACATCTCTTTTTGGAGCAAACCGAAAATAGTGTTTAGCTGCAAAGGATGTGATTTATTTAGGGATCCAGCTTAGAAGAACACCTAAAGTTATATGTTATCTTCATTTTTCTTTTCTTTTCTTTCATTTTATGCACTTGCTTGTTGATTATGCTTGGATGTCTCCTCTGTTTTGCAGATTAAGTTACTGAAGATTCTATCACTATTAGGTAATGGTGACAAAAAGTCCAGTGAACAAGTGTATACCATTTTAGGCGACATAATGAGAAAATGTGATACGGACAGTAATATTGGGAATGCTGTTCTTTATGAGTGCATATGTTGTGTTTCCTCAATACATCCCAACCCAAAGTTACTTGAATCTGCAGCGGACACCATTTCAAAATTTTTGAAGGTCTGTACTTTGCAACTTGGTGTGCTTTGCTTTTCCAGTTATTTTGTGGGTTTTTGGATCTTGTAGACCTACATATTTTATCTGATGAACAGAGTGATAGTCACAATTTAAAGTATCTTGGAATTGATGCTCTCGGTCGGTTGATAAGGATAAGTCCAGAAATTGCAGAACAGCACCAACTGGCTGTCATTGATTGCTTAGAGGTGAGAAATGCTGTTATTCTCATATGACTGGGAAGCTGGTGATATTATTTGATGGAATAATGAAAACACCAGCTACATTGCTTCTTCTTTTTTTCAAGTTACACAAGCTTATACTTTTCTTAGTGGTTAAAGTGTAACCATTGACAGATATTGCTTAGCGTGCAGAAATAAATACCCATTGTTAGGAATTTTGGAATCAATCATCTCACTACTCCCAATTTCCAATTGGTATACTCCCAAATATTTATCATTGCAGCTGGAGAACTTATTAGTTTAATAAAATGGAGTTATCTTGTGCTCTCCAAAAGTAGGTCAACCTTTATAATTAATGATGTTTTAAATTCACAGCTTTTTCATTGGATTATGATTCTGTAATTGGCTGATCGGTTCTAGACGATCCCTTTTAAGCATTAACTAAGACTTGTATCAAACAAAAGCAGGATTACTGATTTATAGGTGCTTCATTTTAAAAAAAGAAACAGAGAAATGAAAACAATATTTCTTGATTGAGGTTTTCATATCAATTTCACTTCGAATTCTAACATGCTTCTCAGTGCAGGATCCAGATGATACCCTAAAGCGCAAGACATTTGATTTGCTTTATAAAATGACAAAGTCATCAAATGTAGAAGTCATAGTTGATCGTATGATCGATTACATGATAAGCATCAATGATCATCATTACAAAACTGAAATAGCGTCGAGATGTGTTGAACTTGCAGAGCAATTTGCACCAAGCAATCAGTGGTTTATACAGGTGAAGGACCAATTCATAATGTTTTTATGCTTTTCCTGGTGACTACATCTATGTTTGCAAATTTACTAATTTTCTTTTCCTTTGATGTGTTTATACTTGTTAGACCATGAATAAGGTTTTTGAGCACGCCGGGGACCTAGTGAATACTAAAGTTGCACATAATTTGATGCGGTTGATTGCCGAGGGATTTGGAGAGGATGATGATACTGCAGATAGTCAGCTCAGATCTTCTGCTGTATGTATCTAACAAGTTTCTTTTTTGTTCTGGTTCACAATTCACACACCTTGTGCATTTTAGACACGTGCTCATTTATTTGTGACAACTGTTTCGAGTTCTGAACTCATTTGTAGTGGTTATTTTGAACAAAATTCTTTGAGCAATGATTCGTGCATATATTTAATGCATGTAAGTATGCTAGTAAATGCATTAAGTAGTTCTGAAAGATTTCATTACTAGCAGCGAGATGATTCAGGACAAAAGCACATGGCATATTTATGAGATGTTCGTTTTTTTCATTCAATTTGCAATTTAAAGAAGAGGCAAGAATCCTTGCAATTATATTTCGGAGAAGCGACAAATAAGATGGAGAAATACCAAACCATGAACAAGATGTAAGATAGGCCTCGAAATTACACAAACCATGTTACAGTCAATTTTCCTACTACTGTAGTAAACTCCACTTGGCATTTATAGTTGCTGATATGTGCTTACATGTGCAGTTGGGCCTGTTGGAGTGTGAAGCACCAACGTGTCTTTCTTTGTCAGCTTCCAAAGTTCATAGGTGAAAAGTTCAGTAAAAGATGAGAGAAGTAAAGTGAGAGAGATGAAGAAAGAAGAATTGTGAAAAATAAGAGAGACAATCGCCATATTGTGAAAATAATAATATCCGACTAAATGAACAAGACTAGTATTTTAATATTTAGAAATCCCTTACAAGAGTGGGAACTAGCCAATAGAACAAATGAGAATTTCCAAATTAAATAGTATTAAGTATTATGAGAAAATAAATTAATATATAATTTCTAAGTCCTTGTTTGAGACCCATTATAATCAATATATATTTTTTTTTTTTTGGGGAGAAAATGTATTTTAGAATAGTGATTTTTTTGAAGAATATGTAGTTAAAAATTAAGAGAGAAAAATGAATGGGAGAATGTGTGGTTAAAAGTGAGAGAGAGAGAGAGAGAGAGAGAGAGAGAGATGTATAAATTATAATGGGGCTCAAACAAGGGCTAAATTTATGCCTATAATAAATGAATATTTTTGAATCACCGAATTTAGGAACTCCCTCACATCACATGGTATGCAATCTCCTTTAGATAGTATTTCACATTAATGTGATGATGTTAAATAGGATTGTGAAAATTTAGTTGTCGTGAAAGGAAGGATGCGGTTGTCTAGTTTGGAAAGGAAGAAAAGGATGGGTGTCTTGTATGGTTTCTCCTCTAATTTTTTCGTGCCTCCAATCTTAATGGATTTGTTTTGCCTATGTGATTAGATTGGTTCTTATGGATCCTATTTTTAATCTATGTGAAAGATCAACTTATAATGCACAGGTTATGATCTTAGAAAAGTAGCTAATTGTTAGGCTGGTACTTATTCACCATTATAAATCTTTGTCATCGTTACTTCCTCTTCCTCTAATCCCGCTTTTTTCTAAAAATCAATTAACAAACTCTGAAATGTATTTTTGTTCTTCATTGATTATGAATGAGAATGGAATAGATGGATCAAAGTATTGGTATGCTCTTGTCTGCTGTGTTTTTACTGTCACTGATTTCCTTTATCTTCCTCTTCCTTTAATCCTTATTTTTTTCTAAAAAATTGATCTGACATATTATAGTTTGTTTTTGTTTGTCTCTGCTCATGAAGAACAGAATAGATGGGTGAAAGTTATGATTGTGCTATAGTTTGTTTTTTGTTTGTCTCTGCTCATGAAGAAGAACAGAATAGATGGGTGAAAGTTATGATTGTGCTCTTTTTAGCACTTCTAAAATTAGAATAATTTTGTTGGGTACAGGTGGAGTCATATCTTCGAATTAGTGGTGAGCCAAAACTTCCGTCTACCTTTCTTCAAGTATGTTCTATTTACTCCTTTTATTTTTCCATTTATGATCTGTCACACTTAGTTCTTCATCCTTCCATTTTCTCGTTTCCTATAAATGAGCCATTATAGAATTAAATCTTGCATCTGCTATCTATTTACCAAGTCCTGCATTGCAGGTCATTTGCTGGGTCCTGGGGGAATATGGAACTGCAGATGGGAAGTATTCTGCCTCATATATCACTGGGAAGTTATGTGATGCGGCAGAGGCACATTCAACAGATGACACTGTCAAAGTACGTTTTTATTTTAATTATGCTCATTGAGTGATGCAACACATGAATTTATCTTGACTTGAATGGAGACTATGGAGGTCTACATAAGAAAGAAAAAAAAAAGCGAATTTCTCTTCATTATATGGAGTGAGTTCACGAGTAGCTTTTGGCTGCACTACATTTTGACAACATGTTTTCATTGGTTAAGAGCAGTTCCACAACTAAGTGTAAATGCCTATTCGAGTAGAACATGCTTGTACTTATTTCTCGTGGATATTATGATATCAATATACAGCGTACAAGCTTAAGTGGAACGTGATTTCATTGTCATTATACTGAAATTATTTCTTTTGATTATGCTTTAGTGATTGTTATCCTGCTTATTTTGAAGGCATATGCGGTAACAGCGCTCATGAAGATATATTCATTTGAAATAGCAGCTGGGAGAAAAGTGGACATGCTACCTGAGGTAGGAAATGTAACCCATATTCGTCTTTGCTTTGACTTGCCGATTTGATGTCCTTGTCATGTATAGCACTTCACAAGTTATACTCTAAATGATTGGAAATATAGAATTTAATTGCTTTCATTTTCGCATGTAAACCTGAGCTCTTTGTAATGAATTGACGTGTTACTTTACTGTAGGACATGCTTTTTGTCATATGCTTTTGGTGTAGATTAGACATTCACCATCTGAAATCATTAGCATTCATCAGGCATTAAACGACAATTTGACATAATGAACTTTCACAATTTGCTGTTAACAGTATAATGTTCTTGTTGGTGTTCTCTTCTTGCCTTGATTTATGCTACATAACCTCTTGGTTCAACACTATGAATGATAAAATAATGTGAAAAATCTCATTTTATTCTATATAACTGAAAATTGAATCTGTTGTCCCTTTTCCATGGGTACCTTAAATAAATTTCTTGAGTGTGAGCTACCTGATTATCGTGTTTGTTTTTGCATCAGGAAAATATAAATTAGTAAAAAAATAAAATATGAATTCTAATCATTCTAATCCGACTTGTGATTATTCAAACTCGAGATTTAATTTTCGGACTGGAATCTTGCTTGCTGCAGTGTCAATCCTTGATTGAAGAATTATTAGCATCCAACTCAACAGATTTGCAGCAGCGTGCTTATGAACTTCAAGCAGTCATTTGCTTGGATGCTCATGCAGTTGGGAACATCATGCCAATGGATGCAAATTGTGAAGACATTGAGGTGATATTCATCTTTAGAGCAATCTGGTTTCATTTACTTTATTCTGGGACCATGACTGCAATAAGAATGCACTCTTTTATCTTTCTGATTGGGATGTCTTAAGTAGTAATCGCGACAGTAAAAAATGCTATTTTTGCTTTATAGTGGATATGAACACGTAGTTCCTGCATCTTTATTAGTTACTCAGATGTTCACCTACTTTATATGCTACCTCTTTCCATTTAATTTCTCCATGATATGCTGCAATATCTCTGTACATTGCCCGTCTGGTTCAGCTAAAAAGTTTGATAAAAATCAAAGTCAAACTCAACAATTAATTTTAATCACACATTTCTTGAACCCACAACTTTTATCAACTTTTCAACGGCACATTTCATCAACTTATATCAGAATCTACTAAATGTCATAGTTTTAGGAAAAACCAAATAAGGGCTTAGGATAAATTTAGCATAGTTGAGTTGAAATTCTTTTGCAAGCCTCTCATATGGATTAATAAAAAGTGGCAAATATGTCGAGAGTGTTTTCTTGTACGCCTACCTAGTATCTGTAGCCCTGGAAGACACTGATATAAAGAGATTGCTAGAGAAAGGGAAAAATTAAACATTGAATACAATTCTTGAGTTAGGGGATATTTGCTTTCTTTTTTTTTTTAGGAAAATGAAATAGGAGAAGGAAAGTATAATTACAAGAAACAATAGCCCTAGCAGTTGTCATTTTGAAATGATTTGTTGAGAAATATGGGACGAACACATTCCAGGAATTCAAGTTTGCATGTTTCCTTGCCGTAGCACTGTCGACACAGCTAGTTACTAAGAGTTTCTACGGATCTGAGATAGTCTCTTCATGTAATCAAGTTGAGATGGTCTATTTCTCCAGCTTGCTTTTATTTTAATAATGGCAAAAGAGGTAGCAGAATGGCAAGAATTGTAGACTTATAAATGCATGGATCTCAGGATTTGTGGCACAGAGGAAGATCCAATACCTCTTTAAACTCATCTAATATACAAGTTGGATATTACCCTTTCTTAAGTTGTCCCACTGTAAAATACTTATTCTTTCCCCCACACTATATTTCAGTTATATTCTGAGAATAAAATTCTCAAATTTTGTATCTGCTACTAGACGGACCCATTGAATAAATTATATTTTCCAGAATTATGACTTTCCTTTGAAATTATTGTTGCATTATTATGGTCATTTAAGAATAATATATGCAAGTTGCTTTGAAAATGGCACTGAAGAATCATGTGCCTTTTGAGCACAATATATTATTTCAGTATTCTGAGTTTCTTGTCATGGCTCGTCGTATATCTACGTTTATATGATTATTATTATTATTATTATTAGTAGTAGTAGTAGTAGTAGTTTGTGTTAATTGGCTATTGTTCACATAATATTAATTGCAATTCGACAATTTTCACCCAATAAATTCGTTTTATTATACTCGTAGCGTCTGTAATCTTTCCAGATTGACAAGAACCTCTCATTTCTTGATGATTATGTCCAAGAATCACTGGGAAAGGGAGCTCAGCCATATATTCCAGAGGATGAACGCTCCGGATTGTCAAACATTAGTAACTTCAGAAGCCAAGATCATGAATCTTCAACACATGCTCTTAGGTTTGAAGCCTACGAGCTTCCTAAACCCTCATTACCACCAAAGGTTGCCTCAGTAATGTCATCCTCAGCTGAACTTGTTCCAGTACCTGAGCCATCGTATGTTGCAGAAGTCCACCAACCTGCTACATCTACCCTGATGGTCTCTGGTTCGGGCTCATCGGAACTCAAGTTACGACTAGATGGTGTTCAAAAGAAATGGGGCCGTCCTGCTTTCTCCTCTACTACGCAATCTCCTTCGAGCAGTGATACCTTTGGAAGTAACAATGGGACAACTCCTCATGAGTCAATAAGCAGTACAAAGTCGAAAGTACACGATGTCTCTTACAATTCAATGAAACAGCAACCTGAGGTTTCATCTGAAAAGAAAAAATTGGCTGCTTCTCTTTTCGGAGGAGCATCAAAATCTGACAGAAAACAATCTTATTCTGGCCAGAAGGTTTCAAAGACTAACAATCATGATGCAGACAAGTCTAATATAGCCGAGGCTACTAGTTCATCCGGTACTGCTGCTGTAAAAACAACATCCCAACCACCTCCAGACTTGCTAGACTTGGGTGAACCAACTGTTACTAGTAGTGCACCGTTTATAGATCCTTTCAAGCAATTGGAAGGTCTTCTGGATCTAACACAAGACACGACCAATCTAAGTTCCAGCGAAGTTAGCGTGCCTAATGCGCCTGATCTTATGTCTATCTATGCAGATCTCTCTTCTAGTGCCCAGAGTACTACTGTTGCCCCACCTCCAGATGTGACTAAAACACATCTAGCAAAACAACCAAGCAAGGGACCAAATGTTCAAGAATTTTTGGAGAAGGATGCACTTGTAAGGCAAGTGGGTGTGACCCCATCTGGTCAGAATCCCAACTTATTCAAGGATTTGCTCGGCTAGAATTTTGTTGAATTTGAGTTGTGGGATTTTCTTGAAAATTATCACGATTGAGGTAATGTTTTTCTCGAGTGACGGGCTAAGAGATGGCGATTTTGGTCCAACAAGACTATTCACAATAGGAGTTTGGAGTGCAGCAAGTGGCGTCTTTTCGTGGCAGTAAAATCGTGTTACTTCTGTGTCTTTTTGCAGGAAATCTTTAGTGTATGTAGAAATACATTGATTGTGTAAGATGATAGGGGTTCTTTCAACCACATAGCACTTTCTGTGTATGTTTTTCAATGCGAACCTGTTTGCGTTTTAAGAGAACTCTGTTGTGATTTCCATGCATGTAACTTGACATTCTTTTTAGTTTCAATTTTCTTGTTCCTGGAGCCATTTTTCCAGATAATTTCTTAAGTTTGTTAAATTAATAAACTTCTTCAATTGAATTATTACTAAAGATAGTGAATTTATTTGCTTATGGACAAAATATATTTAAATAAAATAGATTAATAATTAGATACCGAGGTTGTATTTAGGCTTGCATTTTGTAAAATGTGTTTTAAATTGTAGAAACTTAGAACCACCCTCCTAGCATAAGCAAGTAACCAAACACTCTTTTAATATTTCCTAATCCTAGACCTAATTAAATGAATAAAGTTGAATTCTAAGTGACAAATTTGTGCATATGGATCAAGAGAACAATTGAATTTCATAGGAAATCTCTTAGAAGATGAAAATGGTAGAAAAGGTAATTGATCAATTTCGAGAAAAGACTGAATTGAAATTCGTTTGTTAGATTACTCACTGCAGAGCATTTTCAATGTTACATTATTTGGATTGGGAGAATATGATTATATCATTCTTAGAAAATCAGTTAAAAGTAACCTAAAATTCACTATCTTGAAAATTAAAGCATTAATGAAAGTATCTTAATTTTATGATCTGCAATTTTTATTTTTATTTTAATTCCTCACATTCTTGACTTTTCATTCTTTTGGCATTCTCGGAAAATCAGTTAAAAGTAACCTAAAATTCAGTATCTTGAAAATTAAAGCATTAATGAAAGTATATTAATTTTATGATCTGCAATTTTATTTTTATTTTAATTCCTCGCATTCTTGACCTTTTCATTATTTTGGCATTTTCGTTCCCATTTCGTTTTCTTTTTTCCAACATTTGTGACCCCAGTTTTTTGCTAAATTGGCGATATATTTTATTGTTTGAAAAAAAGAAACTTACTAATACAAAAATAAATAAATAAAAAATACGGTGTTTGATCCAGTGTTTAGAAAATCGGAAACATGTTCGAACTGGAAAAGCCAACGGATCAAGGATTAAAAGGTCCGATCGAATCTAACTGGGGTTGAACCGGTTTCAATTAAAAAATTAAAAATTATTTCAAAATTTACAAATCTTTCTTAAAAAAAATGAGATTTTACAAATAAATCAACATTTACTCATTTAGAAAATAAAATCATATGCAAAAGTAGCTTAAAATAACAAAAAGTAGCTCAAAACAACTTTAAAAAAAATTCAACAAAAAAAAAAAAAGAAGTCAAAATCGGGTTTAAAATCCGGACCGATTCCCCGTTGAACCGGGAAGAAACCTGGTTTCCGGTCCAAGTTTTAAAATCCCGGTTTTAAGGCTCAACCGGATCCCTATTTTTCCTGTTGAACCGACCAGTCCAGCTCGGTTTGATTTTCCAAACACTGGTTTGATCACGTGTGGAGGTGAATTGGGATCGGAGAGGTGGGAGAGAAGATTTTCAAAATTTTATTTATGTAAACTATATATATATACACACACATATTAGTTTACACCCTTGCGATGCACGGACATATTTCATTGAAGTAATATAAGGATGACCTTAGTACAGTAGCACAAAGAGATTGAAACTATTGACACTAAGATACACTTGAAAATCCTCAAAATATGTAATCCAAAATAATCTTCTAAAGTAAAAAACAGAACAAAATTCTTATAAAAAAAAAACTTTATCTATGTGCTCGATTCTTGTTGTAGCTTGATTCTCGAGTCTGGGAAGACAAAAATCTTGATCTTCTCTAAATGGAAGTTTGCTTTAAAATCGTGTATCAAACTTTAAAAAAAAAAAAAAATTGAAAACCCTCTAGAAATGGTCCTTAGTATTCAATGTATGAACCGACACCATATTCCTTCAGCAATTAATTATACAAATTGTATGGTTTTATATCAATGAATTTTCCCAAAAACACAGACACAATAAACAATTTCAAATGTTAAGTGGTCAATTATTTATCTCTCTCCCTAAAAATTGCTCCACCGATTTTCTGTGCTACATTACGCTTCACTAAAAAACACACCATCACTATCTGTTAATCTCATCAAATTTCCATCAAAAGGATCTAAAGAGTTAAAATAATTACCTGGCCACAATCAGGGGCGGACCTGTTGTGGGGCTTACTGGGTCACTTAACCCAATAAAATCTGGCCCAAATTTAATTTATTTTTTAAAAAAAATACCTAAGTCTCAGTCGCAGCAGAGAGCAGAGAACCAAAGTTGAAAGTCCCAAAACCCAAACCCCTAGTTGCTGAACTTCGTCACTTCGTCCGCCCCCGTCCGTCCGCGGCCTCTCACCCTCTTTGAACCAACCTTCTTTGAGTGTCCACCGACCGACCACCACCACCACCACCGACTGCTGACTGCTTGCTTTTTGCTATTTTATTATGGGTAATTATATTGAATCCACTAATTTTTGTTAACCACACCACATTATATATAGACATTTATTAAAACATGAATTTTACAATTACACCACATTCCTTACTGGGTCACTTGACCACTAAAATCTGGCACAAATTTAATTTTTTTTTCTTAAATACCCAGGTCCCAATCGCAGCAGAGAACCAAATTCGAAAGTCCCAAAATCCAAACCCCTAGTTGCTAAACTTCGTCACTTCGTCCGCCCCATCCATCCGCGCCCTCTCACCCTCTTTGAACCAACCTTCTCCGAGCGTCCACCGACCAACCACCACCACCACCACTGACTGCATCTGCACTGCACCTATCGGTACCGTCCACCGCCAGAGCTCTCAGGAATGTTGTTGCAGCGCTGCAGCCAGCAAGCTTCGGTCTTCTGATTCCGGACTCAGTCTTCGGCCTGCCTACTTCATTTCAGTTGTCGATCAGTGCTTGACACTTCCATCGGACCATCAGCTTCTTGAAAATTCATTTCAGAGTTCAGACTTCGATCAATTCTCAAAAGGTTAGTAACGAGTTAATAAGTCATGACTTCATTTCAACAAAAAATCTTGAACTTGGAGTCTGGAATACTAATTTTAATTGTGTTGTGATTTGAAGTGTGGAATTTGTGAATTTATGATGTTGAATTTGCTATATGTAGTGTTGTGCAATAGCCAATAGAGTAGTGATTGGTAGTTGTTTAATTATTTGTTTACAATTGTTTATTTTATTGTTTGTATTAGTTATGGATAGATATTTTAAACAAAAATCCACGTTTTCTTGTGATGAGCAAATTAATGAAAATGAAGTTGGGGATGAAAGGATCAACACAATTAATGAGGAAAAGAATGAAAATGAAGTTGGAGATGAAAGGGTTGACATAATTGGTGAAGAAACATATGCAGAACTTGGAGATGTTCCCTTTGAAATTAATGTCAGGGATGTTAGGAGAGATACTCTCGAATTTGATATAGCAAATCTTCCTTCGGTTCCTGGGTTGAGAATTCCAATAAATGATTATGATTTTAATGTTCGGGATTTGGTTCGAAGAACATATGTGCAAAGAGGTCCTGTCAACCTCGCAGTCATGAATTTTCCCTAACAAAATTTAGTAAACAAGATAGGCGATGTTTTGTTTCATGGTATAATGAGCATAGTTGGTTGGAATACAGTATAGAAAAAGATGTTGTATTTTGCTTCTATTGTTATCTTTTCATCTCAATTGGTGGTTCATTTGTTAATGGTGGGTTTAGGAATTGGAAAAAGAAAGATTTGCTTAGAACACACATTGCAAAATCAAGTAGTGCACAGAATCAGGCTCGGGTCAAATATGAATCATTCAAGAAACAACAAAGAGGCATTCGGTCCTGTCTTAATAAGCAATCACATCAAGCTCAACAAGAGTACCGAATTCGTTTGAATGCGACACTTGACTGTATTCGATTTCTTCTACGACAAGGGCTGGCCTCTCGTGGTCACGATGAATCTGTAGACTCCAATGATAAGGGTAATTTTCTTGAACTATTTCATTGGTTGTATGATTATAATGATGAGATTAAGGATGTTGCTTTGATGAATGCTCCTGAAAATCTCAAGTTAACATCACCACATGTTCAAAGAGATATCGTGAGTGCTATTGCTTCTGAAGTTATAAATGTGATTATCAAAGATATTAGTGATAGCCTTTTCTCTATCCTAATTGATGAATCTCATGATATTTTAATGAAGGATCAAATGTCAGTCGTTTTTCATTATGTTAAGGATGGATGTGTATTGGAACATTTTATATGTGTAACACATGTTTCCAGTACTACAGCTGCCTAACTTAAGGCTGGAATTGATCAAATTCTCTCCAAGTACAGCTTAAGCATGTCTAACTTAAGAGGGCAAGGATATGATGGAGCTAGTAATGTGAGACGTGAGTATAATGTTGTTGGAGGATCGGCTAAAAGGAGTGATCTTCTTAGAGAGAGACAAAGACTCACAATTCTTGAAGCACTAAACGTTGGTGAGATATCAAGTGGACAAGGTCTCCATAAAGAAACTACTCTCAAGCGTCTTAGTGATACACGTTGGGCTTCCCACTATAGCTATTTAATTAACTTGAATGTTATGTTTTCATCTACACTTGAGGTTATTGAGATGATTGCTACAGATTTTACAAGTATAGGAACAAGAGGTGAGGCATGTATGTTATTGGAGTCGATGTTAAAATTTGATTTTGCATTTAGTTTACATCTAATGAAAAAGATCTTTGGCATTTCAAATGACCTGTCAAAATCATTACAAAGAAAAGATCAAGATATTGTCAACGCCATGAGATTGGTAAAATTGTGTAAAGTACAACTTCAAATGGTGAGGGATGATGGTTGGAATTCATTTTTTGGGATTGTCTGTTCATTTTGTGAAGCTCATGAGATCAATGGTCTCAATATGGATGATCTGTTCATAGCTCTGGGATGTTCAAGGCATGACACCGTGACAAATTTGCATCACTACTGTGTGGAAATGTTTTACGCATCATTGATATGCAACTTCAAGAGTTGAATGATCGTTTTTCTCGTTTTTCTGAAGTAAATAGTGATTTACTCCTTTGTGTTGCTTGTTTATCTCCAAGTAATTCATTTGCTTCTTTTGAGAAGAACAAATTCCTTCAACTATGTGAGTATTATCCGATGGATTTTGATGCATCAGCTATTTTGGAACTTGATTATCAACTTGATGCATATATTCTTGACATGCACACTGATGAAGATTTTGAAAGATTACATGGCCTTGGTGATCTTGCAAAGAAGTTAGTTACCAAAAATAAACATCAAGTGCATCCATTAGTCTACAAGCTTGTGACATTAGCTTTAATTCTTCCGGTGGCTACTGCTACAGTTGAGAGATCATTTTCTGCAATGACTTATGTCAAGAATCGTCTACGCAATCGCATTGGAGATCAGTTGTTGAATGATAGTTTAATTGCATATATAAAGAAGGATGTATTTGACAATATCGAAAACAATGTGATCATGGAACGTTATCAGAGTATGAAATTGCGTAGAGAACAATTATAATAAAATTTCAAATGTCTCTTCATTTTTCGCAATATTTATACAACTTTGATTGTGGTGATTGGTATTTGTTGAATATTTATTTACAATTTTTTATTTGATTGCTTGCATTAGTTATGGATAGATATTTGAAACATAAATCAGCGTTTTCTAAAGGCTCTTCCTAAAAAAAAAAAAAAAAAAAAATTCGAGGGCGCTGCCCTCGAACCCCCGTAAACCTAACCGCAAATAACACAAATCCATCTTTGTGCCCCATTAAGATGAAATGTCTGCGTTCGCTGCTGGCCACGATCCACCATTGTGGTAGCTCCATCTAGTATTTTTTGGATCACATCCTGTTACAATCCACCATTCATGGTTCTCTATGGCTGGATAATATACTTTCAAAGGCATGTCTCCAACCAAATCTTCCCAACGTGATTCAATATAATCCATACTAGTTGTTGCTAGGAATGAAAGTATCACAATGCAATTGCCCAATCAAACCAACGAAAATCCAAAACCAACTATTAATTGACAATCCAAAACCAGACAACATTAATAAAAGAAACCAACTCTTCATAGAAAATAATAAAAATCTCAGAGTAATAACAAAAAATTATAAATTAACAAAGCCCACAATTCATCACTACCAGCAAATAAAAGATAAAATCTCCCAAAGAATCATCCTTAAAAAGGTCTACCCACCCCTTAGATTGGGATTTATGTGTCTCCAATTTATTTAGCTCTACCAACTGAAGTGGAGCAACAGGAGCATCTGAACCATTAGATTCAAAAGATTGCAATGAAGCTTGAATAGAATAGCACTTCTTGCTTCCAAAACCCACTTTTCCTTTGCTTGAATTCCCTTGAAATGTATACGTTTATTGCTGCCATTCACCATTCAAATCAAGATCAGTTGATGTGTATTTTAATAGTTGGAGCCCGTAAATCCCAATCTGAGAGTAAATTAATGTATAAAACAATCAATGAAAATGTTGACCTATTGTCAACTTGACCTTATTGTTTTGATCATAACAAACAAGAATATATTGTGTTGCTAACAAGTGTGCTTCAAGTGTTTCATATAATGATAAATATTCAAAAAATTCAATGTTCAAATCGTCTATCAAAGATATAAATCAAAACTATGTGATCAAGCACATGAGACGCAAAGAAAATCAAGAAAGAATCGAAGATATTCAAGATCAAATTTCAAGTCGGAAAGCATGAAGATCGAGGAATGAAGCCTACAAAGAATTGAGCGCTTACAAATTACTTTTCAATCTTATGTAAGATTAATGCATCAATAGTTAGCAATGCACTTCATAAAGCTCAAGAAACATTTTTAAAGCTATCAAAATATCTTTTTTAAAATCAACTTTGATTAGAAAACCTTGAAAAATCAAAATCTTGAAATCCTGATTTTTCAGGTCGACCGCAAATTTATGAGGTCGACCGCATGACACTTTCAGGTCGATCGCAAATTTTTTCAAGTCGACCGCACTGCATATATTTTAACTCAAACGACTATTTTCTTGCAACGACTATATTGAGGTCGACCGCATGGCTGAATAGGTCGACGGCAAAAGACAGTATGTGCGAAATTTGCTCTATAAATAGCCTTCTCTCTTGCATTCATTTTCAACAACTAAGAGGAGATTTTAGAGAAGTTTTCTTGTGAAAAATTCATTGTTCTTACTTGATTTATATTTATCTATCTTTATTAGAACACTTTGATTGATTCAACTTTGTTTTATCAAAATTCATCAAAGTTTTTGGAAGAAAGTTTTGTGAAGATTCTTGGTTTTATATTGTTTAAACTTCTTCAACATCTTCATACCATATTGAAATTGAAGTGTAAGTCTCTCTTTGTTCTAAACTTTTGTTAATCTTTTAAAAGAGAGAAATTACAATTAAGGAACTTTGATTATTTGTACTACATTTTTCATTATCATTTGATTAATCAAAGTTCCATTGCCTAAGCACTTTGAGCTTAACTTATTGTTAATTATTCAAGTGTGGCATCTCTTGGTACTTAATTTGATTCAATATTTTAACAAGAGATTATTTGAAAAACTTTGTTTGATTGCATTGAACTTTTCATTATCATTTGCATCAAAGTTTTTCTCTAACACTCGAACTTAATTCATTGTTATCTATTGAAGTGTTAGCCTAACTCTCTCGGTACTTAATTTGAGTATATCATTTGTCAATAGAGTTATTTCAATTGTAAATTCAATTCATTATATCTTGCGGTTTCGAGAGCCTTGTGAAAACTCGATTGTTGGTTAAGGGTAGGTGCTCCTTGTTGTAAGTCACTTAAGGATAAGTGCTCCTTGTTGTAAGTCACATAAGGATTTGGTACTCCTTGTTGTAAGTTACTAATATAGTGGATTTGGCCTTATTCGTGACGGAGAGCTCGGTAACGGGGGACGTAGATCACGTTGGTTGATTGAACCTCCTTAAATCGCGTTTGCATTCTCTTATCCCTTTTACTTACTTACATTGCACTTACTCTATTCTATCAATTTATATTGTGCAACACTATATCTAAGTGCTATACTTGCTTTATCAATTAAGTTTACACATTTATAGCACACTACATTGATAGTTAAGTTACTTGCAACACTAAGTGCTCATACTTATACCCATTGATTTTTAAGTTTGATATTATTTATTGAAAAAGTTTTATAAACCAATTTTCCTCCCTCTTGGTTAGTTTATCTTGGGCTAACAGAAAATACTCCATTTACCATCTAACTAAACGATAAATTTAAAAGTTAAGCTAATCAGTTTTTTAGAGGTCACATCAATTAAAATTAAAAATAGTAATTGCACAAGTAAATTAATGTATAAAAAAATACAATGAAAATACCCCGTTTACCATCTTACTTAACGATAAATTTAAATGTTAAGATCTCTAATTTTTTAGAGGTAACATCAATTAAAGTTAAAAATGGTAATTGCACAAGGAATATTACAAGGGATCGGTTCTAGCTGCTGAGGAATGTCGAACCATAATATTTGAAAATTTTAAGAAATTATGAATATTCTTAATTTTAAGAAATTAAAACAAAATATCAAAGAATAAACCAAAGCCCCTGAGAATACTCCTTATGAAGCTAATAATTCATTGTACTCCTATCGAAACAATCATAAATTTAAATCATAAAATAAACGAAAAAATTGAAATTAAACTTCAAACCAACCTTACATTTTCTTCAATAGTGCCTTCTTAGCATAACTGTCTTAACAAACATCTCTCTGGTCTGCCTATGATCAGCACAACAGAGGATGAGACTATCCATTCAGGGACATGGTTCTTTGATGCTTAGATATCATCCATAGCATTGATGACTTGGGGATAATCTTTCAACTTCATATTCAACGCGGTCTTGACATATTTTACTGGCAGCAACTATTTTGGTTATAGTAGGTGGTTGAAGCACAATTTGATACATTGTCCAGAAGATTGGAAACAAAAAGTGGTGTTGATCTAGTGGTATTTTGGACCGATTTAAACCCCCTCATAAATGTTTAATAGAAATTTTGAGTTGGTGTTTATGGTGTTCTTGTTGAGTTTGTCAATAATCGGTGATTTTTTTTTCCTTTTCTACTTTTTCTTGAGGGTGGGGGAGTGGTGGGAGTTGAAATATAGTGAGACTGCATTTGATAGATTTCAATGTTTGGCCAACGTTTTCTAGGTTGCAAATGTAATTATTTGCAATCTTGGATGTTGGGATCCAGACAGTGATTCGAGTGGTAGGGTCAATGATCATTAAGATGCTGTAGAGGTTTAAGGGAAAAGATGGAAAATTATTGAAGTCAAATGCATCTCTTAAAAACCTATGTCAATTCAAACCAAGACATCTAAATCTAGTAGGAAAGAGTTATTTCGAATAAAAAGCACAGCAGACACAATTGAGAAATACCTCTGGCCAATTCAAGCAAGTACTGGGGATAATGCACGCTTCAGTTATCTAATCATATACAAAATCAATGCTTTTGGAAGAATTGTATCCAGGAAAGAAGCCCCAAAAAATTGAAACAACTGATATTATTGGCAAAGCCATGACATTTCAATGTTGTCTCATAAACACATCTTTTAGCTAAGATTTAATAGAGCTACTTAAGCTCAGGTTTTACCATATATTATATTCAGATCAGGAACATTTGACCAAGCTGGCTAAAAATCTGATCTTATTTCTTTGCATTCAGTTCATCTAATCTATAGTACTGACTATACGTGCATGGAAAAATAAAATGAGAGATAAGGAATATGACTACTACATTTGTTTCCCTAAAAACACAATTCAGAATTTTCACTCACTAAACTTTAATGACACACAACATTATGTCAATAATTTGATGGGAAAATAAGAAGAAACTAACGTTGGTCAGATAATATATACCAACACTATTGATCCAATTAGGATATGAGGGAAAAGTTGTGGATTCTAATCCAGATTTGTAATATCCTCCACTCCTTTCCTGAGTTTGAGAAAGGTAAGACTCAGAACATCACCATATCTGACAGGATAGGAGTACACCACTGTACAACCTAATTTACAGATTGGTGTAAACCTTTGTACATCATACCTGGTCTCCTTTCGTCGATCAACTGTATTACCTCAATGCATAACCTAATTTACAGATAAAGACAGGGTCATTAATCAAAATCTGTATCTTCAACAAATTTCTTATATTCTTGCTTAAGCTCATACGTTCCTTTGTTGGTTCCCCTTTTATTGTATAAACATAGCTCATTCAATATCTCTTTCAAGAATTGCTACAATAGGAGATGTATAAATATTAGGCTTATATGGTTCAGAAAATGAAAAAACTCAAGTAAATTGTTAACATGCGGTTATATATTTACAATTCATTAATAGAACTTCAACAACTGATTTGAAATCTTGGGATCCCAATTAACTATATTAACCTTGAATCTGTTATCATTTTTTTTCAATTAGAAATAAAGGTGAAATACAATCAATCATGTCAATAACGGCCAGATCAAGTCAATGATATTGTTGATATGTGAAAAGTTCACCAGAAATTGGGTGAATTAACATCTCAAATAATAGTGCTAAGACAGAGATGATGCATTTTTCTTAAGAATTAAGAATATGACAGATTCGGGGTCTAAAGTTCATCACAATATGATGAACAAAGTAATTCTTAGATGTACATCAATGTCATAAACCGTTCACAAAACAAATGAGGATCTACATTATTGATAAGCTTTTCGAAAAATAAGTAGATTTCCAACAAAAATAATAAAAAAAGAAGCAAACCTACCCAGCTCGAAATCGGGACTTCAATGCTGGGTTTTTGGTGTCGTGGTATCGGTGGAGTCAGTACGGTCAGAGGAAACATGATGGAAAATGGCGGAGGTGAGGAAAATTTGATGGATTTTTGTGCCATTTCTTGCTCAGGTTTTCTTCATCGGCATGTTAAGATCGCGGGTTGGAGCACGGACCACAGGGTAAAGAACCATACCTTGAAGAGAACTCATCCTCTGCAATCCATAATAAAATTTAAAATACATATAATCATACACCGAATATTCATCATCAACTAATCTTTTACAAAAAATTAAACCCGTCTCTTTTTAAATAATATAATATATTACTTCTCAAAAAGAAGAATCTTTATTACTAGCGGAAAAAAAAAAGATTCTTGAAAAAGATTCCTCGCATAAAAACACAATAAAAATAATAGAATAGAAGGACTACCGATTATCAATATCACATAAACGTTTTCGATAACAAATCAGAAGCCACTTCTGGTCTTAATCAAGTGAAGCTTACATCGTCAAATTAAGACAATAGAAGCTCTGTTGGAAGAACCAAGCTGCATCCGTGACACTCAGATCATATTTCCCGACACCTTTGGTAGCTTGAGTCTTCCTGCGGTTCGACGATTTCGACGGGGAGTAGAAACTCTTGAGAGAGATGAAGGAGGAACGAACGACGCTAGAAAGGAAATGCAAAAATGAGTTAGAATGTCCCAAAAGATGAAAGAATACTCTGAAGAGTCGAAGATACATTTCTCTGCAGAAGACAGTGGAGAAGGCAGAAAACTTCGATAATGGGGAAAATTTGAATTTTTTCCAATTGGCTATGTAGATCACGACCATTAGATTTTTGGAGGCGATTTTGGGTTTGGGCGGGATTATTTGGAAGAATTTGAGCTGGAATTTCCTTTACAACTATCTTACTTTTATACACACACACACATACACATAGTGGTGGATCCAGAAAATTTGTTCAAGCAGGACGCTCGTCCAGAAATTTTCTTCAGCTCGGGCGAACATCAATAAAATAAATGTATTTTTCGAGTCGTTGCCCATAAAATCTAACTAAATTTTTTTCCCGACGGATCAAACACGGACGAACGCAGCGGCTCGCCATATGGTGGATCCGCCATTGTGTGTGTGTGTGTATTAAATTATGGGACAAGCCTGTTTTCCAGTAGTGGCATCAATACATAAAAATAAATCTAACCTCAATATCCATTAATAGAAAATCAAAATTGCAGGACAGCTCGAAAACTTGAATAACTCGCACCTTAATTGTCCAATCTACCTTGGTGGGATTGAGGGAACCTAGCACGGCGAACAAGGTAGACATTCCTTGACATAGAAGATGGAAAAATAAAAAATAAGGCTACGTTTGATTACCAGAATTTTTCATGGAAAATATGGGGTTTTACTTGATTTTTCAACTTTGCGCTGTTTGGTTGTCTAAGTTTTTTCATAAAATTCATTTTTTCACTTGTCTCGAAATCCGATATTTTCCATGTTTTGGATGAATTCGTTTTCTCGGGGGGGGGGGGGGGGGAGGTTTTATTTTTCATGGAAAATCTTATACCATTTTCGTTACGTTTGATCTTTTTTGTTATTGTTAATTGATTTATTTTTTTCTAAAAATTAACATTATTATTAGTAAGTACAAATGTATGAAAAAATAAAAATAATTTTTTTTTATTAAAATAGATAAATTTTACTTTATTTTCCGTGAAAAATAATGTTAATCAAATAATAAAAGTTCAAAAATTCCCTACTTTTTCCATCTAGAAAGTTAAACCAATCAAACACATCAAACTTCCAATTCCCAGTAATTCATTTCCCTGAAATTCATTTTCTTTCCACCCAAATTCCACCCTCGCTATCGAACGCAACCTAAGAAGAAATAAATGAGAAAAAAAAAGTAGATGTAAGCACAATAGTTGTTATAATTCACTGTAAGTCGAAAACACATATTACCGAAAGGAACAATTACAAATCACCACGCTAAAAAAAAAAGAACACACTAACAGAGGAAGCAATTTGAATCAGGCCATAGTCACACGCATACCTGTAGACCTTAGAGAAATTCAAACCGAAAAACAACAACAATAAAAACTTGACGCAAGAAATACAACTCACGGAATACAATACAATGATTGACAATACCTTAAATAGCATCAAACACCATAAGGTGAATATTGGAATACGATCCATTGATGCTCCCAATTTCTGCCTGAAGAAACGAAAACGTCTGCACATCTGTCACCTTTATGGACCAATTTAAGAAGTCAACAACATAATACCTTATAAAAGTTAAAAACAAAAATACATTTATCAACCCAAATAAATAAATAGAATAAAGCACTCCACTTAATTAGTGCCGTCACCAACTTCAAAAAACTAACATAAATAAACCAAAACAAACAGAATAAAGCACTCCACAAATTTACAATCACAACTTCGAAAATTAACATAAATAAATCAAATCATACAGAAATAAAGCAATGTCACAACACGACATCACGAATTTAGGCGGGAAAATGGGAATTCTCCACTACCTTGTCTTTTATATATTATTATATTATTATTTTGAACAACACGACATCACGAATTTAGGCGGGAAAATGGGGATTCTCCACTACCTTGTCTTTTATATATTATTATTATTATTATTATTATTATTACTAGTAATCACACCCGTGCGATGCACGGAAGATATAATTGACAATTATTTATTGAACAAGCTGTAAAAATACAATGTCTGATATAAATTGTGCATTCATATATAACAAAAAATACTCAGAAAGTAAAATATAAAATTGCGACTTGCATATTTTTTAACAATTAATTGTTTATTATCTAGTTTTCTTAATCTATTTAGGCGAAGTAAGATATGGGCATGTGATTTATTCTGTACCTTACAATTTTGATTTGATAATTGTAGTCGAGCTTACGATTTTTTAATTTCTAAAAGTTGAAATGTTTACAATTTTCAAATCGTAAAATGAAATAAAGAGGCTAATAGACATTTATAGAATTAATTTATCGACTCCCCGTATAGCACTATAAGGATTCGTAATAACTATCTTAATGCAATAATTGATATTTAAATAAATTAAACAAATATTTCATTTCATTGCATTGCATTGCATGTAAAAAAGCAAATACATTACGAACAAAATTTATTAAACATTTTAAAAAATAAAAAATTGCTCAAACTTAAATTAAATGTTGCAATTTGTTAAACTTACATGTGACAAACTTATACGCAATCCTATATTTAAATGAACATAGCAAATAAATAATATGAAATACAAATTTTAATTAGATTTTATTGAATGAATATTATAAATATAATTAACTTTATATACCAAAAATCATCTATACATCTTAATTTATAAATGGGGGTTTAACTCACAAAATATAAGACTTAATCACTTATTTGTATAGAATTGATTCTTCAAAAATAATTTTTTCAATGTTCATTCTCAACCACACATTATTTAAAACTCATTTTTCACAATTGCACATACCATTTTGCTAACACCTTCTATTTTACAAATAGAACCAATAAGTTTATTTAAACCTAAAGTTGTAGAAAATTAAATGATTTAATTAAATTTATTTAAAAAGATCGAATATATATTATTTCTTTCAATTTGATAAGAAAAATATTCAAAATTAATCAAATGAGATAAATTAAAAAGATTGGATGTTGGAAATAGTAAAAAGTATAAGTAAAATGTTTACATTTAGTATTTAAGACCGTTTTACAAATGACATGTTTAGAATTTGTTCTCATTTCTTAGCTTGTATTAAACTTCTTGTTGAGATCTTGGATTTGACATCCATATTACATATTTTTTGACTTCAAAATAATGCAATAATTATCAAAAGAAAAAATAATCTATAATTTAACTTTTTATAGATATTTTTTTCACAAATCCATAAATCATTTACTACATGCATTAATTGTACTCTCCTAATTCATGTATTAAAATAAATTGATAAAAATAAGAAGTTTTCTAAAATGAAATGTGAAAATGGGCGGGAAACTATGTGCGTAAAATGATGACGGTTATCCTATTATTATATATAGATAGATTATTATTATTATTATTATTACTATTAATCGCACCCGTGCGATGCACGGAATAAATAATATTTATTGAATAAGTTGTAAAAATACAATGCCCTGTAAAAATAATACAATAAAAAAATAATAATAATATCTTGTATCCACAAATTGTGAATAATTTGTAATTTCATTTCTCCCCATAAGATTTCTCACTTTAATGCATAAATTGTATATTCAATATACAATCAAAAAAGAAAAAAAAAAGAAAAAGAAAAAAAAAGTTATGAACTGCATTTTTTTAACACTTAATTGTTTATTCTCTAGTTTTCTTAATTTATTTATTCATATAGAATTGATTATTCAAAAATTATTTTTTTTGATGTTCATTCACAACCACATATTATTTAAAACTAATTTTTCACAATTGCACATACTACTTTTTAACCATACATTCTAAAAAAAGAAAATCAATTTTCAACCACTCAATTGATTGATTTGACAATTATTTTATTTTTTATACTACCTTCTTTCGCTTTCAATCATGCATTTAAAACTATTTCTATAGTCTATATCAAACTTAGTCCTATTCAATGGTTTCAAATACAACGTGACATTTTATTTTTCATCAAGTATTAAAAATGGTCATGTTACACACACACACACAAAACTATTTTTTGTACATGTTAAATAACTGTATTGACCATATTTTATTTTTAAATAGAATAAGTTTGATAAAATCTTATATTTTTATTTTCTGTAGAATTCAATGAATCAATTTTTAAAGTCTGTAGTATATATTTTACAAATTGATGTTATTTTAAATTTATAAAAATTAAAAAATAGATAAATGAACAAAATGAGTAAATTTATAAAATTAATTTCAAAATTACCAAAGAGTTTATCAAAACCTAAAGTTGTAAAAATTAAAATGATTCAATTGAATTTACTTAGAAAGATTGGATATCTATTATTTCTTTTCATTTGATAAGAAAAAAGATTTGAAATTAATCATTTATGTCAAATTGAAGTTAGGTAAGAAATGATAGATATCATTTTATGACTTAAATGAGATAAATTAAAAAGAATGGATATTGGAAAAAGTAAAAAGTATAAGTAAAACTTTTACATTTATTATTTGAGACAATTTTATGAATGATATATTTAGAGTTTGCTTTCATTTGTTAACTTGTATTGAACTTCTCGTTAAATTCTTGAATTTGACATCTATATTGCATATTTTTTTACTTCAAAATATTACAATAATTATCAAAAGAATAAAAATAATATACAATTTGACATTTTTATAGATTATTTATTTTTTACAAATCAATAAGTCATTTATTACATGTCTCCTACAATTAATTTTGCATTAATTGAAGTTTCCTAATTCAATTATTAAAATAATTAATAAAACTACAAAGTTTCTTAAAATAGCAGGTAAAAATGGCGGGAAACTATGTACGAATTTATGTGTGTAGATTTATGTGAAGGCTATGTTGTTATTATATATATTAAGTGTAGCGACCAAGAATTTTTACGCGATTAATAATTATTTTAATAGAAAATCATGTCGCTACTATTTCACCAATTTTTATTAAGTTAACGCCACGACGTATTCGTATAGCCAAGTCAAGAAATAATCGAGATCGTTCGATTTTAAATTAAATTCCGAATTTCTAAAAATATCTCCATTCTCTTGATTTAAAGTATATTAAGTCTAAGTACTTAATTCAATGTTATCCCAATATTTATTTGTACAAAAATTACTTTTATTATTTAAATTAAGAAAATATATGCAAGCATGAGAGGTTCCATTATATATAATAATTATGAGAATCTTAATTTAATAAATATGGAAAAGTATATAAATGGTTGATAGATTCCATTATATGTAATCATGAAGAGCATAATATTTGTATAAATATGGAAAAGTATATGAATGAATTATATACTCCATTATATATAATCATGAAGAGCATAATATTTGTATAAATATGAAAAAGTATATGAATGATTGATAAGACTCCATTATATGTAATCATGAAGAGCATAATATTTGTATAAATATGGAAAAGTATATGAATGAACTATATACTCCATTATATATAATCATGAAGAGCATAATATTTGTATAAATATGGAAAAGTATATGAATGATTGATAAGACTCCATTATATGTAATCATGAAGAGCATAATATTTGTATAAATATGGAAAAGTATATGAATGATTTATATACTCCATTATATATAATCATGAAGAGCATATTATTTGTATAAATATGGAAAAGTATATGAATGGTGCTTTACTTTAAGAAAATGATGTGTTAAAATTAATAGAATTGAATGATTATGTTTACAATATGCCAACTTTATACATCTATTTAAACCCATCTCTTTTACACACAACTCTACACATATACACTTATTTCCAACCTCTTGACAAAATCCACAAGTAAGAGAAATTCAAGGTGGTCAAGAAAGTTTTGGTCCATTTACTACTACACTTCATTTTAATCTTTTAAAAGGTAAGTATATCTTATGTTTTTATGAAAATTAAGTATGTTGTTATGAAATGTAAGTATATCTTATGTTTTTATGAAAATTAAGTATGTTGTTATGAAATGTAAGTATATCTTATGTTTTTATGAAAATTAAGTATGTTGTTATGAAATGTAAGTATATCTTATGTTTTTATGAAAATTAAGTATGTTGTTATGAAATGTAAGTATATCTTATGTTTTTATGAAAAGTAAGTATGTTTTTATGACAAGTAAGTATATCTTATGTTTTTATGAAAAGTAAGTATGTTTTTATGAAAGGTAAATACACCTTATGTTTTTATGAAAAGTAAGTATGTTTTTATGACAAGTAAGTATATCTTATGTTTTTATGAAAAGTAAGTATGTTTTTATGAAAGGTAAATACACCTTATGTTTTTATGAAAAGTAAGTATGTTTTTATGACAAGTAAGTATATCTTATATTTTTATGAAAAGTAAGTATGTTTTTATGAAAGGTAAATACACCTTATGTTTTTATGAAAAGTAAGTATGTTTTTATGACAAGTAAGTATATCTTATGTTTTTATGAAAATGTTTGGATCATTGCTATGAAATCAATCTCACAAGATTGTTATGGGTTCCATATGATATGTTTATGATTATGCTAAGGGGACCGGAGTTTAGTAGCGCTACACATAAGAATTCTTGCCATTTAAGTTCGGTAAAATTCTTGTGTCTCCCTATGTTTATGAGTATTTCGATCCTATCCTATGTTATGATGAAAATGATCCATATGCTTTCAAAAGAAAATTTATGCTTGGTATACTTACTGGGATTTTATAAATCTCACTCCACGATATTTACCATTTTCAGATAATTGAAGGTTCGAGGCGGTCAACATGGAAGTGGCAAAAGTGGTTAAGATTGATGAGATAATTATGTTGAACTTTATGTAAGAAAATTATGTTCTATTTTTATTCACAGATAAAATTATGGGATTCTAATTATTCTTTTGAATAATTTTACATTACTATTTAAGTCTCGATAATATGATATGAGTCACTTTTAGTGGCACTCGAATGGTCGAGAATTCGGGTCGTCACATTAAGATTATTATTATTATTATTATTATTATTATTATTATTATTATTATTATTATTATTATTATTATTATGTTTACTTTTAACATGGTGGGTATAGTGTTCACAATGGGCGTCATAACCCTTACCCACCATATATGTAGGACTGACACGTGACAAAAAAAAAAATTATTTTTACCATGTGTTAGACCCACACACAACGTGGGTATGGGTAAGGATTATGATGCTCATTGTAGGCACCATATCTTTACGGTTATTTCTAACTAGTATTGCACCCGTGCGATGCAGGATCATTTGTTACTCACATATATTGAATTTATATGTTAACATAAAAAATAAATATTTAATTAAAAATGAAAAATACATTGTACATACCTTAATTTTTTTTAAATTTTTTTTTACGGTTCGTATGTTTATTGTTTCAGGAATTTCTTTAAATATTGTAATTTGAATCGATTTAAAATTTAAAATGGAAAATCAAAATTACATTTAAATAGAATTTTTAATAAGTAAAAAAAATAGATATATCTGTGATATACATTCAGAATTTTATTAAAACGAGAAAAAAGAAAAAAATCAAAATCAAATATTTAAAGTTCGTTTAAATCGGTTTACAACGTGAAACCACAATCAATGACAGAATTTTAACAAATTAAAAAATTATAGATACGAACTATCAAAATATTCAATAATCTCCAATACAATGTCACTTTTCATTTTCCACCTAGCAGTCAAGTGTTATATTACCAAAAAAAAACTATTTTTATACGTTTTAAATAAATGTATTTAACTTCACCCTATATTGAAATATTATGAGTTTGCTAACATTCATTTATTTTTTATTTTGATAAAATTAATTAAACTAATTGTTAAAGTCAGTAATATGTATTTTACATATCTTTATTATTTAAATCCATAGTATTAAACATAAATAAATGAACAAAATGAATAAATAAATAAAATTAATTAAATAAATAAATAAACAAAATGAGTAAATAAATAAATAAATGAACAAAATGAGTAATATGTGTGTCAACTCGAATTAAAATTAATTATTTATGACCAAATTAAATTTAGTTAAGAAATTATAAATATCATGACTTAAATAAAACAATTTTGAAATAGTATGACATGTGGAAAAAGTAAAATGTACAAAATAAAACTTTTACATTTAATCTTTGATGTGATTTTAGAGAATACATGTTTATAGTTGACTCACACTCATGAGTTCTTATTCAAGTTCTCGTTGAGATCTTCGATTTGATATCCACATTGCATATTTTCTTATTTCAAAATAATAATATAATTATCAAAAATATTCTAGTTCATTAAATACTTTCATTTTAGGAAAGATGGTTTAGATAGGAAAAATTCAAAAACTTGTTTTTGGAAAGTAATCTCCCTTTATAAATAGCTGGTATTTCACACGTGCGATGCACGAAAGTTGTTATCCACAATATCGATTTAAATAAATATTCGTAAAATTTAATGCTTATACATAATCAACATGTATATAAATGTATACAAAAATATTTTATTACAATAATTATTATAATTTAAAAAACAACATAACTAATGCAAATTATTAAAAACTTCTTTGAATATTAAACATCAATTTATATATTTAGGTAATAAATGATTATTGATTTCAATAATCTTTATGAATTATTATTAATTTCATTAAAATGCAAATTTAGTAATTTTTTTAATGGTATATCACGTTTAATGTAATATTATGTGTATAGATATTGATGCATATGAAATATATTAATAACTTCTACATTTGACTCTCGTATTTAATATACTTTTCAATTTCATTCAAAAACATCAATCACAATAATTAGAAAATAAGTAAAAAATATATTTGAATTTAACAAATAAAAATTTATTTATTAAAATAAGTAGTCAAAATAATAAATTAAAAATCTCGCAATTATCATGATATGACACTTGAGTAAAGTTTGAGATTACAAAATTATTCTGAAAATCTTATTACCCTATATTATTCAAAAATTTACTAAAATTAATAATGATTAAAAAATATTAGTCATTCTATTGATATTATTAACTAAAAAGAAATCAAAGTATTAATTATTCAATATTAGTTTTCGTTCAACAACCTTTTTTATAAATTATTTATAAGTAACACATTTTTTCAACCATATATATATTTCAAAAAATATGATTTTTATTATTAAAGATAACAAATGATTTGATCATTAATAATTAAAACACAATTTTTATATTGATAAATATACATCGAATTTATAACATTAAGAACAACGAATAAAAAAAATAAATGATAATTTTAATAATGATAACTAAAAATATTAATTGAACTCATTCAATATTAGTGTTAATAATAAAATTAAAATTGATTAAAAACATAGCAACCATTAAAATTTATCTAGATTTAACATTCACACTAATCCACTTATAGATAATAAAGTTAAAGATTGTTTAATTTTATAGGAATTTACTGTTTATAGAAACAAAAAAATGGGTGGGAAAATGGCCAAGAATTGTTTTTAGGAGTGCCCAACTTTTATATATTATTATAATTATTATAATATAAAAATGAAGATGGGTATCTCCGATGGTTAAGTACATGAATACAAAACTTTAAGGAGTCATTTTTAAAAATCAGGCATTTTAAAAGATATTTTAACAATACAAAAAATATTTTCAGAATCGGGTAATTATAAACTGATAGAGTCTAATCTACAAGTTTGAAGAAAAAAGATTAGAGATCCATAGATTTCGAATAGAGTTCAATCTGTTGAATAACATCAAGGTAAGGAATAAATTCATCCAGTCGAAACCCAAAAGACCTTCAGAATCAGAAAATCAAGTAACATGAACATATACTTAGTAATGATGATAGAGGTGCTAAATTTTGGATTGTATAGGTGGAGGTGGTGGTGGTTGTTGTGGTGGTGGATTGATAAGTACGTTTTTCGTACTTATTTTGATCTCAATTTTATAAAATTGTGAGTATTTTAGAGTTTGATATTGCTTAATTGTTTATTTGTTTCGATTGTTTGAGGAAAAACTCGAATTTGGAAGAAATTGAAGCAAAACGAGGAAGTCATGGAAGTCATGTGCGGAGTATGTGGAGAAATTAGTGCACAACCGCGGGTATGTGAAGAAATCAAAAGTTTGGGACTCAATTGCAATATCTTAGAAAGTTGAAGGAGTAAAGATGCAAATATTTTAAGGGCATAATTGTAATAAAAGTCAAAATATGAGGATTAAATTGAAGAAGACTAGAAGACGAGGGACTTGGGTTGCAAATAGTTTAAAGAAAAAGTAAAAATAAAAATAAAAAAGAAATGAAGAAAAAGACAATATATATATATATATATATATATATATATATATATATATATATATATATATATATTATAGTATTATGAGGCATTCCTCATCAATTTTTTTTGCTGGGCGCACGCAATGCGCCTTGCAAAATTCAACAGAAAACATTTGCTATTGCTCACGCGATCGCTTGGACCATTTTCGGCTCAATTTCGATTTTAATTTTCAGTTTTTATTATTTTATTTTTAAGGGTGTGTTTGGCTCGTTATGGACGCATTTTTGGGATCTTTTTAGGTCTAATTTTTGGGAGTATTTATACTCCAATTTCTTCACTTCTAAAACACACTTTTTCTTTACCAAACCCTAGCCTCTTTCTCCATTTTCTTCTTCTTTTCTTTGTTTTTGCTTTAGTTCGTAGTTTAGTTTTTGATTTCAAGTTGCTATTACCCATTGGATCAAATAAGCAAGAAGTAAAGTGAAAATACAAATCATAGTTCAAAAAATTCTTGAAGTAAAAATGATGGCGTACAGGATCAGGCCCTCGCATTTATGGACCGTTGGGATCGCCAAACGTGAGATGTTGGGCCTCGCGACTTTAAATGGCCATAACTTTGTCATACGATGTCCGTTTTGGGCCCATAAGTACTTTCCGGAATCGTCTCGACGAGCCCTACAAGACTCATCGCTACGTTGTGATGACAATGGATTTTAGCCATTTGAAGTCGTTTACTAAGTGAAAAACTGCATTTTGTTCTTTTTTTATTACTATTTCGTTTATTTTTCTTGTTTTCGGCGAGTCTAGCCCATTATTGGATAAAGCCCGTTAGGTTTTCTCTATTTAAATGTTTCCTGCATTGTTCTAGGTTTCTTGGTTGACTTCAAATAAAATTTTGGGCGTTTTATGAATTGCAATCCTTTTCTTCAGTAATTGGTGATTGTTTAAATCGTGACAATTATCGTAGGAGAGCCTACATCAAAAAATCAAGGGAAGTGTTGTATTTCATTTATCTTGTATTTTTATCTTTAATTTCTATACTTTGTGATGTATTTCCATAAACCTTATCTTTTGTGGAATATTTATATAATGGGATAGTTGTTTTATGTTGAGATGATTGATGTAGCTTAACTTAGTTTAAGTAATTTTAATGTTTGTTTATTAATTTTGAGATTATTTCATGTGTGTTTGTTATTGAGATTATTCCATGTGTTTGATTGATCACCAAATATATGTTTTGTGAAGTGTATGATAATCGAGAGATATTGTGTATTTTAGACCAATAAAAAATGCTCTAGGTTCTTGTTAAGGATAGAGATATACCTTAAACCCTAGATGATCCATTGAACTATTTTCACAAAGAGTTAATGCAATTGATGGGGCTTTAATCGACATAGAGATATAGTAGGCTAAACAAATTGATTAGGGTTAATTTCACTCGAGAGAGGTAATTAGCTAAACTTGGAAAATGAAGTCTAACATTGTAAATGAGTCCACTTTATTACTTGTACGCAACCCATGCGCTTGCGGTACAACTATTTATAGCCATTTTCAATCGTCAATTAAGTTTCGAGAATATTGATGAATAAAGAGGTTTCAAGTCAAAACTAACTTACCATTAGTGGTCAATTCTTTTTCTTTCCCACTCGTGACATTCATCCCCCAATAAATATTTATTTCCTCTCCCGGGATGTAATTCTAGAGGGTACTCTCAAATCACTATTTTCTTTTTCCACTCTAGGTTGGGTGTGTTTCGACATTCAAGGTTATATTAAACAATTCAAACACACTATTAATCTAAGTCCTTATGCAAGTACAAATGCATGATTTTTAAAAACTAACGTGATGAATGCTCGTGTCTTCTCCACTCCCTTGAGCTTTTCAATTGACCCATGTAGTGAGCTTTAGGTCGGCAACTCCCCGATTGTTTTAAGATCAAAGGGTACCAAGTTTCAAAATACCCTTACGGACTTAATAATTCGAGTAAAAAAGACAACGAAGTGAGGTAGACTTATTAAGCAAATGCAATAATGAAGTGCTCTTTTTTTTTTTTTTTTTTTTTTTTTTTTTTTTTTTTAAGTGTGTGTGTACCCTACTCATTAAGCTTTCTAATTGACCCATGTAGCGAGCTTTAGGCCGTTGACTCCCAAGTTTCAAACTTAAGGCACCAAGTTTCAAGATACTCCTACGAGCTTAATCACTAGAGTCAAAAAGGCTTCGAGATAGGGTAATGCAATGCAAAAATTGAAATGGGCTTAGAACTTTAGCATACGATCATTATTTAGTTTATACTTGGCGAAATACATTCCACACAAAATTTATTTTCAATATGCATGGAATCAAATATGCATAGAAAGAAAACCAAACAATCAAAAGACATGGTTGTGATGTGATCTTTGTGAATTCTTGTGATTGAATGCGTTTAATTAGGGCTTATTCTGACCTAACATAAAGACATATGATTGACCTAATTAGATAGAACTAATTTAAACTCGAGATGAAAATTTTAGATACAATTGTAAATTCGATCAAATACTACTTTAGAAAGAAAACATGAGATAAGAAATTGAATACAAAAGTCTAATCTTTTCATTTGTTTTATTTTTGCAGTTCAGGAACTGATTAATCAAAGCCAGTAACAAGTAAATTAGTCCTCGTGGGATCGACATTCCGGACTCAAAAAGTCCACTTTACTACTTGTTCGCGATATCGTGCACTTGCGATATTCACACAACAAGTTTTTGTGGATGTAGAGGTGTTGGTGAGACTGGTGTAATACTATTAATTATAAATTGTTAATTTCTAACTAGCAGTTCGATCAAAGACGTATAACAAGTTGTTTAGCTACTTGTATCGATTTTTCATAATGCGATAAGATACTGTATAATGATCAATTACAATTTCGTGGTAATGATTACAATTTTGTAATAAATTGCAAACCGTCAATTTCTAACTAATGGTTTAATCGAATATACATTTGTATGGTATAACAAGTTGTTTAGCTACTTGTATTGATTCACCACAACGTGATTAGAAACTATCTAATGATTAATTAGAAATTCATTAAAATTTGTATCTTTAATACAATTTTGAAATTAATTACAAACTGTCATTTTATAACTAAATGTTCGGTTGAAGATGTCTTTATATGGTACATCAAATTATTTAATTATTTGTATCGATTTTCCATAGTTTGGTTAGATACTGTCTAAATTGTAATTGTAATTACAATTGTAATTTAATTGTTTATTATTGATCACTCAAAATCTCTTTTCTTTTAAAATTAATTAAAATTACAACTTAATTTTATTCTATAATGAATTACAGTTTGTAAAAAATTACAATTGTAAACAGAATTACTGTTTGTAATTGATTAAAATAAAATTGTAACTTTTTTTTTCGAAATATAATAAATAAGAAACAAATCAAAACACCAAACTCACGCTGCCCTCTTCCGCAAGCCAGGCTGAGAAGAAGAGAGGCCGCCTATAAATCTTGAAGCAACTAAAACTAGAACAAGAAGCAAACCCGGCAAGCTTATGGACTATTACATTCCTATCTCTAAGTACATGAATACAATTATATTAATGGCAATAGAATAAATTTTAATAATTATGAATACAATTAATAAACTGATAGTTAACAAAATAATAAAATTCAACTGTGAATAGAAAATTAAAATTCAATAAACAAAAATGAATTTAATTTAAACAAAAAATCCTATTTGAAAAAATATTATTAATTTTTTTAGAAATATACAATTATTTTATAAAATGTGTTGAAAAATATTTAATTAATCCAAAAATGATTTGGCCTAAAGAACTTAAGAATATTCCGTATATTGGGTATTTTTATGAGTTTTCAATTTACTAGAGAAAAAGAAAAGGAAGAACTTAAGAATATTTCTTATATTGTGTATTTTTATAAGTTTTCCACTTAGACTATTAAAAAAAAAGTTTAAGTGACTAATACAAAAAAATTATTTCTAAATGAATAATTTCATACTTGAATAATATTAATGTGTTACGTTTGAAATGAAAAAAAAAGGATTAAAATATTATGAAAATAAATAAATAATCTTTGAAGTTTTACTTCCTACTATGTCAATTAAATAAACAAAGATATATTTTTAAAAGAGAGAACGAAATAAAATCCTATAAAGATCAGGATTTTTTAATTTTGATTAGTTTTATACATATTGCATTTTCTATTTTGATTATTTTTTTCTTTTTAAAAGTTTTGAATTCAATAATATTTTGTATTAAAATATTGTTGTACAATGATTTTATTTGATATAATTGTATAATTAACATATTTTCATAATTTTTGATCGAAATCACTACCACAAACATATTCTTGTGTATCGCACGAGGGGAAACTCTAGTTTAAAATATAAAGATATGATCGGACTTAATTAGTCCATCTACGATCCCCCGCCCTTTTTTGTTTTGAGGAAATTACACCTACCCCTATTTTTAAAAACTCAAATTCATAAATAAGATCAAATTTATATACCTTCAAAATTCAGGTCTTAATTCTACTTTTAATTAATTAAAAAATTATATAATAATATTCTATTAATTAGCCCATCCTATGACAATTTCAAACCACAAAATACCACTTTCATACCCTAATTATTTTCTCTCACTCTCTATATTCCACGCCTCTCTCAATCCAACCGCATCCACCAACCTCTGCCACTTCCCCCCGACGACAATACCATCATCTCCGCCGAGATTAGCCGTTGCCAAAGGCGATTTCAAGGTAAGCTTCAGTCACTACTTACCATGAGGCAGTGGCGACGCTGCTGCATCTATCTAGCTTCGTTGATGTGATTTTTTGCAGCAGCGATATGGCTTTTGGTGGCGGCGGTGTGGCTTCTGGTTGGTGGTGGTGTGGCTTCTGGTTGTTGGTGATGTAGTTCGCGATGTGTGGTGGTGAACCCGCACCTACTACTTCTGATGCGCGTTGGCAAGCTAGCCGCTGTAACCACTTGCGGCTCAAGATTGCTGGCAGTGGTGGTGGCTTTGTGATGATAGGTCAGTGATGGTGCGTTTTTTATGATGGACCTGTGGTGGTGGTGGACTGATCATTGATGGTGATGGGGTGCAAGCAGATCCGGTGGGTGGAGTGCCGATAGCCTGCAGTTTTGGAGGTGGAAGTGGTTTATCTGGTTGAATCTGACTCCAAGATTTCTCATGAAGCAGGGGTGAATCTAACTCCGACATTGCTCTGGTTGAATCTGAAGTATGCACAGGTCACATTGTGGTGGTGAAGGATTTTATTGGTGGTGGCATGGTGTTGAATGTAGTGGTGAGATGCCCGTGCTGGTGCTGGTTTGGAGTTGTGAAGTGAGGGTGGTGTGGGTTGGGGTTGTGACTTTGAAATATAAATGTGACCTACAATTTTTTTCTTGTGACCTCGAAAATATATAACTGTGACCTTAAAAATGGGGTGGTAGGCTGTGATCAGAAAAAATTATGGTTGTGACCTACAATTTTTTACTTGTGACCTCGAAAATGAATAATTGTGACCTTAAAAATGGTGGTTGGTAGGTTGTGATAAAAAAAAATGATGGTTGTGACCTACAATTTTTTTTGTGACCTTGAAAATGAATAATTGTGACCTTAAAAATTGTGGTTTGTAGATTGTGACCTAAAAATAAATTCAATTTGTGACCTAATATTTCGATAATTTGTGACCATGAAATCATTCGTGACCTAAAAAATTTGTGTTTTGTGACTTCAAATATATAGTATTGTGACCTTAATACATATAATTAATAAAATATTTTAATTATTTAATTTAAGTAATTGATTATAAATATAACCTGATTTTTGAAATTTTATAGATTTTACCTTAATTTTGAAATTGATATTTAAAAACACCTTATTTATGTACTATTCCCTTTTGTTTTCTAAAGTGATTGGGCCCTCTTGAAGTGGTCCAACTCAGACCCATTGCCCAAACCAATTTCAATTTACAGGTCCTACACACAGTCCGAACACCACAGACAGTGGCGACGCGCCCCTTCTCCTGCTGCCAAGTCTCCGACTACCGCGTGCCGCCGAATGCTGACTGAGTTCGTGATCGACTCCACCTGTTGCCTCCACCAGTCCTCCAGCCTTCACTTGAATATTTGGTATTTTGCTATATCATTCTCTGTTTATGATTTCATTTGGTTTGTTATATGAATATATGATTATCTTGTTTTTGGATAGTATGATTTTTTTTTAAGAATGAAATATACTATGTCTAATCTTTCAGAAGTATTTTTTGCTTGTTGATTTCTTGTGACTGTATAATTGTTGAATACTCCGGTTTACTTGTTTTCCCATTTAGGCGACCTTGGCGAATTTATGAGATTTTTCTGTTCGTGCGTATTGATTGTTGTTTAATTTTGGGTTTTGATGGTTTGATATGGGGGTTTAAGAACTGGCGATGCTTAATTGTTATCTTCTCTTCTTTATCTCTTGGGAAAATCCCAATTCCTTTGTTCTGTTTACTCCTGAAAATAACACGAGGAGACGGAATTTAGATCATAATGTGTTCTGATTAAACAAGAATTTCACATATTTCATCTATTATTCTGTTTTAATTTAGGTTGTAGAGTGAAGAGGAATTGTAAATTTTGTTTTTGGTGGGTTCAGGGATTTATTTCGCCAAAGAGTCAAAGACTGATATTTTACTGGAATTATGTTGAGTTTGAGTTTGAATTGTTTGCAATTTTAATTCTAAAATGGTAGTGAAGTTTTGTTTTTGAAAAGTTCGTGAGAATTGTGTGTTTTAGTTTTCTTGAAGATGAAGTATATGATGAATTTTGTGGGTGTGTTTTTGTTTGACGCAGCATTTATGTTTAGATTTACTTTAAAGTTTTTCTATATTTGTTCATGGCAACAATAAACAACGAGAATTATATATTGTTCCTTTCATTTATATTGAATATGAAGTTGTTATTGTGAAAAATAACAAATGTAAACATTGAAGTTGAAGATGCTCCTAAACTTTGTCCAAATGAACAACCAAAGTCTAGTTTAGTTTACAAAATTAAACATCTAAAAAAAACATTTGCATTTTTTCTTCCAGTTAAATAATTAACTATGGTTTCACAGAAGAACCAAAAATTGTCACAATTTAATTTTATTGCTAAGCATAACTACAACAGGATCAGTAATATGTAGCAAATTTGGACACTAAGAAATGGTAGGTTTAACAGAACCTTGTTGAGACAGAGTTGACCATGGTCACATGGGAAATAGCCTAAGTATATTGCTCGCTGAGCACTATAATAACAAGAGTTTAAAATCAAGTTTCTCTTAGCTTAGTCACTTCATTGTTGCCAAGAGAATGAAACCAGATATCATGCCTAAAGGACTAATATATTCTTATAGGTGTTAAAATTCGAGCTAAAATAAATTGGAATTTGAACACTTGGGGAGAAAACCTTTTACACTGTTGGACAACATGGAATTGACCCAAAAAATAAAAACCCATTTTGAGTTTCTGTTTTACCTATTCCAGTTACAAGCTCCAAACTCCAAATTACTAAATTTTATATTTTTAAGCAACAATGATATTCCTCTTACCGATTCATAGGAGTTTTGATCATAAAATTGACCTAAACATAAATCCCATTTCTATTTGAGTTAACATTTTACCTTTTCCAATTATTCCAAACCCCTAAGTCCATGATCCCAAACACAGAATATCTTAATTTTACAGAATTAAGCAAAAATTATATTCATTTTCTTAATTTACATGCCTTCTGGTCATAAAAAAGCAAATCCCAATGCTTGAGTATCTCGTAAAAAAAGTTAAATGTAGACAAACAAATTTGTGAAGAAATCCAGAAAAAAATTAGCAAAAACCTACATTTTAGATCACTCTGAGAATTCATGTCAAGTTAATAAACAATGCTCCATAACTGATAAGAAAAGAATTAACAGGATCATAAATAAAACATACTGACTTGCACCTCGATGCTTTAGCCACTCTTGAGATTTTTTGAAGAAGACGTGCGTCGTATGGGTTAATTGCAAGGAGAAAATTTCGCAGGTAAATGGTGAAAGAAAAATCATTTTTAATTTTCAAGTTGCTCATATACCGCCCAAAATGTTGTCCTTAGCCGTCCTATGATATGGGTGATTTTTTATTTTTATTTTATTTTATAGGAAACTGAAATTTTATTGAACTAATCCAACAATTACAAATGTAGTTGTGGACGAGTCGTCCATCACAAAAAGGATTAAATCTATGGTAAAGCAGTAGGACTATATACTAGTCTATAGGTTACTCATAACAGTAGAATCCAAAGAACTCTTGGGATTTAGACGAAATAGAAAATTATCTAAACCACTAAACATATTGGCTGCTCAAGCCCATAAACCAGTGAAAAATATAATATTTTCCCAAATATCTTCTGTCGTTCTTTCTACATTGTCAAAAATCCTTTTATTCCTCTTTGTCCATATCATCCACGCTCCTGCCATTACAACTATTTTCCAAATCTCCTTCTTTCTTTCCTTTTTATCCTCGAAATTCCATTTGATAATAATTAAATCCGCCCAACATCTAGGCATAGCACCCCATACTCCAAACATATTCAGCAGTCTATCCCAAATTTGTTTTGCTAATTCACAATGGATCAATAAGTGATCGATGGTTTCATTGGCCTTTTTACACATGATACAAAATGATGGGAAAATATACCAACCAGGTCTCTTTAGTTGTAATAAATCCCAAGTGTTAACCTTCCCCAAAGACACCAACCAAGCAAAAACTCTAACTTTTGTAGGAATCATTCCTTTCCAAATAAATTTAAACTGGGGAAGTTAGAATCACTAGGGGATTGACAAAGAAGGTTCAAGAAGGATTTACATTAAAAGGAGCCCGATGGGTGACCAGTCCAAATTCTTTTATCCAATGAAAGTAGGTCAATAGTGATTTTTTAGAGCAAAGTGGAAAGGGAAGTAAATTCTTCAATATCTCTGTCATTAAGATTTCTAAGAAAACCAAGGTTCCAAGTGGGTGTAGAATTTGGTGTTAGGGATATTATACTGTTAATGGCAGAATATTTATTGTTTGATAACCGAAAAAGGCGAGGGAATAATGTTTGAAGAGTTTGGTTACCCATCCATTTATCTAACCAGAACCGAATTGTATCCCCTTTCCCAACCACAAATCTGGTGTTTACTTGAAAAGTATTCCAAACTTTTATAATGGATTTCCATGGTGTCCGATAAGTGGAATTAATTTCCATGCATGCATCCCGTCCATTTGAGTGGAGACCATACCGACTAATGATTATAGAATGCCAGAGTGACTTCGATTCAAAAGGGAACCGCCAAAATCATTTGCCAAGAAGCGCCAAATTCCTCAAGTGAAGATTACCAATCCCTAGGCCTCCTTTTTCCTTTGATTTTGTGACAACTTCCCATTTGACTAGATGGTCGCTATATCCCTCCCCTCTTCCTTCCCAAAAGAAATCCCTCATCATTCTCTCAATCATCTTTACCACCTTCAAGGGCATTCTAAAAATTGACATGAAATATGTCGGAATACTTCCCAAAACCGATTGCAAAAGCACAAGTCGCCCTCCTCTTAATAAGCAACCTTTATGTCATCATTCCAATCTTCTTGCAATTTTCTCAACCACTGGGTTCCAAAAAGAATAAGTATTTGGATTTCCTCCTAAGGGTAATCCAAGGTAATTCAGTGGCCAATTACCTTTATCACAACCCACTTTCTTTACAATGTCTTCAATCATTTGTTCTGTCAAATTAATGCCTACAATCGTGCTTTTTGCCATATTTATTTTTAATCCCGCACTTCTTGTAAAAATGTCCAAGATTCCTAAGAGATTTTCGATGCTCTCATCCTTATTCTCCAAGAAGAAAATACTATCATCTGCAAATTGTAATTGTGAGTCACTTTATTATTGCCAATCTTAAATCCTTCCAATATCTTCATATCACAAGCCTTATTGACCAATCTACTAAGGACGTCCCCTACTAGAATGAAGAGAAAAGGTGATAGTGGGTCTCCTTGCCTTAATCCTCTAAATGCACCGAATTTTCCCCCTGGTTTGCCATTAATCATCACTGAGAAATTTGCTGACGAAAAACAGCCCATTATCCATTCCCGCCATCTTCTACCAAAACCTTTCCTTTCTAACACAAAATCTAAAAATTCCCAACTAACGTCATCATATGCCTTTTCAAAGTCAATTAAAGGCTTTTTTTATTTTTTTTATTTTTTTAAATGGAGGTTAGTACTTTCAATCACAATACTTTGATAATTTATCGGGTATCGATTGTTGATAACTTTTACTTTCGGTTCATTAAAAGATGCATGATAATGCATTGAAGTTGAGAGGAGGTGATGTGATTTTTTAGGCTAATTAGTTGATGTTGTGTTTATTGCACAAACTAAACTTCTACAGAGGAGTAAATGTGTAACCATTCACTCGAAGTTTATTTGAGATGTTGCTTAGGAGGAACTTATGTTGCTTTGGACTTGAAAGCGAATGTGAGACACTTAGCCCTTGTTTGAGCCCGATTATAATTTCATACATTTTTCTCTCTTACTTTCAACTACACATTCTTCAATACATTTTTTCTATCTTAATTTTTATTCACACATTCTTCAAATATCACTGTTCCAAAATATGCGATCTCAAATAATCTAATTATAATGAGTCTTAAACAAGCACTTAAGGTAATGGATCTAAGTGAAGATATGCAAGTTCTAAAATAATGATGTGATTAAGTTAAATGGAATCTAGACTTTGGACATGGACATGGACATGGACATGGGAATCTGGAAAATGTTATTAAATCATTGATTCACGACAGTCTCCTATTTTAATTTTCTTTAGAGATCTTTTACATAAATACAACATTATGAAATATGCAAATTAGCAAGTCACAAGAAAAAGTACAATTTATAAAAGCATGTATTCTCTTTTTTGCTTTGTTCATTAGTGTAAATAATTAGAGTTTGTATTCATGAATGTAATATTATTTAGAGCATTATTTATAGGAACTTGATACAACAAAATGATAACTACAAATCATGATAACAAAAGAAACTAACCCTAGCTAGTAATAAAATAGTAATTATCTTTATCTCCTAAAGGCTATACAGTTCTTTTTCTTTCGTAAAAAGGAAGAATTTCAAGCCCCCCCCCCCCCCCCCCTCCCACTTTTTTAGTTTGTACTCTCTATACTTATTTCTAAAATTATTTTTTCAAACATCTTACCAGAGAAGGAAAAAAAAAATGGAAAAAGATATTGCAATGAAGGCATCCATTCCAGGATCTAGGCAATTAAATATGAAGAAATCATTCAAGCGCGCATTACATTCCTTATTAACCGCTTGCTCTAAAGAGGTTAATTTTCTTACTCAATTATTATAGTTGAAGTGTTTTTATTTCAATTCAATCACTTATTGATATGTCTTTTTCTTTTTCTTTTTTTGATAATTCATAGGAATTTTGTAAAGCTTTTCCGAGTTTTACTGCAGCAGAACACGAACGCCTCCACCGACTGTTCATTCAGGTTTGATATATCAATTTTTCCAATTAGGGTTTATTTTTATTTTTTAATTTCTTTTTATTAAATATAATTTTTTTAAGAGCAGTTTGACTAAACCTAAAAAAGTTGTCTTTCAACATGATGTGTTGGGATAATTTGGATAACTGAGCCTTTTCTTATATTTTGTAAACTAGGTAATTTTTTATGCTATTAAATTAGTAACTCTCACCCTAGTGTTAAAATAAGTGACTTCATTATTTTTAGCTTTTATGGATAAACTTTTTATCTCTTTTAAATAATTTTTTTAAGCTTAGGGAAACATGTATAATTGGAAAAAAGGCCATACTGATATTGGAGGATATTTTTCTTATAATCAAGTTATGACATCTGATGCTTAAAAATATTTCCTTTTGGCTATAACTTGTGCTTCATTGTGGAAATGGATGTGGAGACAGTACACCATAATAAAGGAAAATAAAAAATAGTGTGAAAAATGAACTCCCTCGTATATTTTTGCATTCAGAATATGATATCTTTTTTCCCCCTCTTTATATTCAGTTGATTGAAGAACATGTAGAAGAAAGAATTTTATAACCTTTTTTGTAGAGAACACAAAATAATGTCTCCCTTGTATTGTTTTCCCTTACATCTGTTTACCAGTTTTTTTATGGGAACCTAACACTCGGAAATGTCTTCCTCAGCATTCGACATCTCCTTGTCATTGAAATTTAAGATTTAATTTAAATTTTAAAAAGCTGAAGAGATCCATACATGAATATAATTTTTTCCTTTTTTTTGAATTTTGAACTATATAAGCCTTCAACATTTTTACTTTTCAGGTGATCAATTCTTTGCATGAAGATTTAGAGGTATCCAATTTTATAATGTGTATTGAGGCTTTCATTTGCACAGAATTATATCGCTGCACTATTTATGAATTGAACTAATTCAATGGTTTTTCAATTGTTAATTTATCATTTTAATGCTATTTTATGTTGCTCGGACTTTCTATTTTTTGAAGAAGTATCCGTGTCGGACACACGAATATGGGATAAGGGTATGTGATCCTTCTCGGATCCTCTAAACTAAAAGATGATACTTTATATCATTTATATTAAAAGAGAATCCTTTATATCTCCATGAAAAACATCTATAATTACCAATATTTAAACTAGTTTAACACGTGTGATGCACAGATATATTTTATTGATAAAGCATAATGTACTGACACGGAACAATGAAAAAAAATCAATAAAAAATAGCAACAACGAATGCCAATTTTAATTATAACAATAATTCTGTTATCAAAAGTATTACACATTTTGGAAAACTTCCTTATACAAAACCTTATTCTTCAAACCAGCACGATTCATAAATCATGACACTGCTACTTACAATTGCACATTTCGTTATCAAATCCCAAAATTAAATCTTTTTTACATTATTTAAAAAATAAACCAAAATCTCCATGCCCAAAAGTTTCACAACTGAACCTATATATATATATATATATTCCCTCACATTTTAGGATCCTACAATTGCACCTTCTTTAAAAAATAAATAAATAAAAAATACTCAAAAAGAAAACCAGGTTACAAAAAATGGAAGTTTAGTGGCCTATAATAGAGAAAAGGGCCAGCAAGAAAATATTCAGGCACAACGGAGAAGCTAAGACCAAGGTGGCAGGATGTGAATCCAGGAAAATAGTTGAGCTAAGTTCACTAGGACAATATTTCACCGATGATCGTGAACGGCCGCAACTCGAAAATTATTCTCCTTTCAGTAGATCTCATTCAGAATTTTTAGAAGATAGTAATAAAAAAAAATATAACTTAGAGAAATCAAACTAATGACATTTTTAGATAATATAAATTTTGTTCCTAACCAATTTATTATCCAATTGGTATCCAGGAAAAATAATGTAGTAGTAGAAGGGAGGAAAGGAATTCTTCAGAAAAGTGAGATTCTTGGAAAAATAAATAGTTCCTAACATTCAGGTATTACATTCCTCGCATATTCCAATCAACATCATGAATTATTGACAAATTCAACTCTTGACCAAAATATTTTCCAAAGTTATAGTAGTGGCATCTCAAGGAAAGGAATACCAGTGCATGAAAAATATATGAAATTCACCAAGAAAAGTCTCCATAGTTTTACACTACAAAATTTGCAAGGGTAGAAACTGTGTCCGTGTTCGTGTGAAAATGCTTGAGCAAGAAAAGAAACAAAGTTGAAGAAATCCTCAGAAACTAACATAAATTAATATCGCACACGAAATTGACACAATAATGTTATGGAAAATCTCATTATTTCCCAAAGATCAGTAAATGCTTTCATTATTCGAGATTACATGCCGTTCTTATGAGCTTAAGCAATCGAGCACTCAAAAGACTTCTATACACATTATCTATCATCGCCCAACATATATGATATAACAAAAAAAAAAAAAAAAAAAAAAAATTCTCTTAACCATAAAAAAACATTCTTTTCATTTTGCAGTTATATTAAACATTATGAATAAACTGAACTCAATTCACAATCACATTTTTTGTTGTTTTACTATGAACCCTAGGCTTCCAGTATCGGTTTCCCCCAAATAAGCAAAAATACACTCATTTAATCACCTACACATTAAAAAACTCCAAATAAAAATTATATAAACTAAGAATGACGGGCACTAAGAATTACGGGCACGGATGGAATGACACTCTAGCTATTGATGCCCTAAAGGGAAAAAAAAAAATACTCCAAAGCTTAATATTCTTTCATCATAAAAAACAAAAACCCTAACAAGACCTAAAAACAATTTGTATCAAATCCTAATCAGACATATAGAGAGTGAAAAAAAGAGGAAGAGTACTCGATTCCTTAAGATAACGAAAGACAAGGTAATTCAACTATACAGAACTCGTCGATGCCATATTTTCCTTCGGCAAAGATATATATATATATATATAAAATTAATGTATGATGCGAGTTACTTCCTTCAAGCATCCCTTCCTTTACTCTCTGTAATCAGAGGTTGAATTTTTGTGATCGTGTACATTCAACTAATGGTAAAATCAACGTGTGATTAAAAATAGAAAACGTACAATCGTGTGAAGTGGATCATCAGGGAAGAATATTTGGATGGTTCTTGGCTGAGTTAATGTTAAGGTCACTTTGTGCACTTGCAACGGAGGCATTGCCATATCAATGGAATTGTGATGACGGTTCCGGTGGTTTCAATCTAAACATATCTTAACTTAGTGGACGGTTAAATAAAATTGTAAAAAAATATCTATAAAATAACCGTTTGAAGCATGCCGGGTCAGTGTTAAGTGGACATATTATGCTAATTGAGATTCTTGGAGGGAAAAAGATTTCAGAATCCCAATTAGCTTTCTATATATATATATATATATATATATATATATATATATATATATATATTAAAACAAATTGAAGTTTATAAGACGTATTTATGCACCCATGTTAAAAATTTGTATTATTTTTAGCAATGTCCTCGTATCCTAAATTTTGGAAAAAAGGTCTTAGACTTAATATGTACCCGTAGCTGATGCCCGAGTTCGAGCAACATAGCTGCTATTTAGTAATCTACTATGACTAACATTTAACCAACAAAACCAATGTTCCCCATTCTAGGCAGTTTTGGTGTTCTTCATCTCAGTTTCAACAACTGAGTGTGCCATTGAGTTAAGGTATCCCATTACCAAGTGACTAGACTTTGACCATATCTTGTCATTGAAAGATACAACAAGAACGAATAACGAGAAAGTAAATTTGAGAAACATGCTTTGAATATGACTTGATATGTAGCTTAGGCTACGTCCTTGTAACTTACTAGTTACTATATCTCCTATGAGTTTGAAAATATGGTGGCATACTCCTCGTCCATTGACATTAAAGTTATCTTTTCTAATCTACTTTAGAACAAGTCAGAATGAGACCAAGTAGTGGAATAGGAGTTTTGACATGTTTAATATATTAAAACTGTGTCAAAGTAAATTTATCTTTCACATTTTATCAATATTTGATTTGGATGGATATTGTAGACAATATCCCTCCATCTCATCATTATTCCACACTTTCCATTTTGGGATGCCCCAAAATTAAATCATTTCAAAATATTGATTGATCTTTCTGATTTTATCTCTATACAATTTTTTTGTTGATATTTTATTAAGTCATTGCATTTAATAATTCATTTGCTGGAATTTTCGTAAATGAATGCTAGACTAAATTAAAGAAATGCAATAGATGCGTGCTTCTTAACCGATATTTCAAATTGAAGTTCTTCTACTGTGATAGAGGGGGTATATTTTTCCTAAACAAATCATACTTTCTCGTCTAGTTTTTGTTATTATTTGTGAAAATTTGTTATCAATTCTGTGATAAGAGAAGTATATTCAAATTAGCCTCCGTTTGATGTAAATTATTTGGGAAAAAAATTGTTTTGAATAGTGATAGATGTGATATTGTGTGGTTAAAAATAAAAGTTTTGAGTTTATGTGTATAATATTTTATTACTAAAATTTGTGGTTAAAATTGAGTACCATAGAAAAATGAGATATTTTTAAAGAACATCAAACAAAGGCTTAGTTATCAATTTTTCCCATATGATCATTCAAGTGTAGTGATCAGAAATTAATTGCTGAGAGCAGTAGGGTATTAAGCAAAAGATCATTCAAAACTTGTTTTATTTGGGCGATAGACCTAGAATAATTAGTTTCTCTTTATTCAAATCTCTGTTATTTTCGGCATTGTGTCTTGTAAAAGACATCGAGCCTAATTCACATAATCCTCCTAGGGGCTGTACTCCCTCTGTCTCTCTAACACGCTCTTAATAGGTATTATATGTTGTCCCATCCAATATTTACCTGTGCCGCACCATGCTGTATATTAGATCCGCTTTAAATGTTTTCTATTTTTTGTTAGGCATCTTTTTCATATGTGATTGTATTTGCACATTTTTCCTCAATACCTTCGTCGTTAATCTCGGTGGATGATGCCTGGAAAGAAGTGCAGGCTTCCGCATTCAAGTGCATATGAACTTCTTAAATATGTAAAACTATGGCCCAATTTAGTCATATTAGTTATCTCTAAATAATGTATTTCAATCAGCTATGCAATACATCCAGATTTATTCATGAGCTCCATCACGTCCGAATATTCCATATCCATTGAAAAAAAAAATGTACATAAAGAAATAAAACATTATTGTGATATGTCTTTGTCAAATCTTGCAGGAAGAATTTGAGTCTATATGTCTTGAGACACAGGTATGATCTCTAAAATATCATTTTATTCTGTTGAAATTGAACCCCTGAAATTCTAAAAGGTTTTATTTGTGATCTTGTGTTACCATAAAAGCTGAAGATGAGTTTAGGTCTTTTAATTCCACTGAACATTGTTGTACTTGGAAAGATTTTGGCTGTTCACAGAACTTGTATTTTCATCTTTTTACAGGCTGCAATGGTTCTTGACAGTGTAGAGGAACTCGTGGATGAACGTACTCTCGACCCTCTATTTTCTGAGAAGTAGGTGTCCTATTTTTGTTTGCTATTTAACAATTTATAGTTAGCGATGGACATGTCTTGTAACTAAACTAAAAGCCCGTTTAGTCCCAACCATTTTTTCAAGTTTTTGACAAATTTTGAGTTTTTGGAAGAAGTGTGGTTGAAAAGTGTGAAAAGTGGTGGGTCCCATATAAATATGTGGTTAAAAATGAATATGAGGAAAGATTTGTAAAAAAGGGGGTTGGGACCAAACGGGCACTAACATTCTTTTAGTAAACTTTTGAATACTATAAAAGTTGATGAAGTCATAAAAAGTTAAGATTTGCGTTGCCAAACTTTCTACCCTCCCATTTCTGTATGTAAAGATAGGATTTACCATAAAGTAATGGCCACAAAATTACAGGAGTAATGTTGAAGCAACTGCACAAAATTTATCCGAAGCAAAGAAGAACGAACTCCACTACCTGACCGGAATGTTGCGAAAGGTTGAATCTAAAACTTGTAATGTCAGCATCTAAGTGAAAATATTTGATTGGTCTATATTTTATTGAATCCTGTAGGTTGGAAGCAATTCAAATGCATTATGTTGTAATTTTATGCTATAATCCGCCTCTGTTTAGACAAATTTATAGTCTACAGCAGTAAAAATTATGGTCTATGTTGCTCAGACTCGGGTACGGGTATTTAAGTGTCGGACCATTTTTTCCAAGATCTACGGGAACATGAGTAAAAATGACACAAAATTTTAACATGAATGCATGAATACGTCTTAATAAATTTCAAATTAAATTTATATATTGGTAGTTATAAATTCATTTCTTAGAGATATAAGTGATTCTCTTTTGATATAAATGATATAAAGTATTATCTTTTGGTTTAAAGGATCCGAGAAGGATCACATACCCTTATCCCATATTTGTGTGTTCGACACGGGTATTTCTTAAAAAATAGAGAGTCAGAGCAACATAGATTATAGTAAAACATTAAATTCTAGTACAGGTAGTAATGCGTATCCTGTGTTTCTGTGTATACTACCCGGTGGCATCTATTAGCAAGAAAACTTGAACTTATATGGCCTAGTTACAACTTGTTTTACTGGGGTTTTAACAATCAAATAATTATGCCACTGCTTATGAGCTACCTGAGTTACCTATTTAATCATTAGTTCATTGTTATATTTAACTATAAACATAAGTGCAATGCTTCATGAAGAAAATGGGTTTTCTGACAAGATATTGCAGTAGAATATATGCAACTGAAAAGGCCTGTGAAGGATAAAACGTGCACCGAATCTTTCTATATTGAACACAAATGCCAAAATAAGAATAGGCTAGTGGTAACAGATGAGCCAAACTTGATGCTTTTGTTTTCTATTACCATGGTGCAGAGATTTATACTATGAATAAAAGGATCACAATCACATGGGAAATCTCAAAAGAATGGGTTTTTCTGGTTCTTCTCCTAATTGGTTTAGCACTTAAAATGGTTAACTGCTTATCTATACGATTTTTGGAGAAGCTTCTTGGCAGCTGTTATTGTGTTCATGCCTCCCAACTGCTTTAAAGTGCTTCTACCTTTGGTCCTTTGTGGATTGCTTAACATCTGAGGCAGCCTTGTAATTTTGTGAAACTTAATCTGGCCTTTCTTCTGTTTGTTAATGTACAATGTATGAAAGGAGAACTCTTGGCCAATTACTTCATCTCGCAAATGTATCTTTATCAGGCAGAAGAACAGAAGCGTGATATCAGTGCTCGTCTTGAACTCCTAAAGAGAGAGAAGCACGACTTCTCTGGTGCTGACAACCTTCTTGCTGAGGTAATTTTTTTCTGTAATTTTTTGCATTTACTCGTGAATACTATTTGAATAATATCTTCTAAAATTCTTCATCGCTTAATTCTGCAGTTAAGGACTGGGTTGTTGAACTATGAGAATGGCCGCAGCACGAGGATCACTAATACATAAATACCATCAGCAATCTCATGTATCAAACTTAGAGTGAATCTCAAACCTTAAACTAAGTAGTTTTGTTGTTATATTCTGGCTGTAAGCTATATCTGTTAGGCTTGAGAATAGATAACAGCATATAAAACTGCTGTCACTTTCTTGAAGAGTTTCCTTGTTTGGCAAAATGAAAGATCTTCCTTTCGTGTTAAATTCTATTTTCCCTTAAGATCTTTTTTGTGTCAGCAGCCTTGGAATTGACAGTTGTTGTTGCTCAGCTTGAAGAACCGCTCGAAATTCAAGAAGGTATTTGAAGTTTTGAAGTTATCCTATTCTTAAGAATTTATGCTGGCATTTGGTTCCAGACTAAAGATAATTTCTTCCTCTTTAGATTTTGTCTCCATTTTCATTCCTTCTGGTGTAATAGAAATCTTTGTGGATCCATTTCCTTTTCTGAAATTATGTAGGCTGAAACGCTTATGGCGGATAACAATTTCCGATATAATGTTTGCAGTTTGTACATCATAGAACTCTGAACAGCGTTAGAAGGGTCAGGTGAGTGGGAGAGAACTCGTGCCTTAAACTATTACATACTTGAGTTTGTGATCATATTAACTTCCTGCAATGATCATCCTGGTGTAGGTATTTATAACACACTAATATTATGAGAGAACTTACACGACATGTTTCTTATTGTGTGTTTGGTAAACTTATTTATAAGCAAGTTTATAAACATCACATTTCCCCATACCGCTTTTTAACTATGCACATTTTTTAAACCATTTTTTAATCATACATTTTACCTAAAAAAATTTAAATTCCTTGTTTATAAACAAAAATCAGTTGCCAAACAGGCTAGACATGATGAACCAATTGCATTATTTTTATGTCTTATTCCACTGTCCTATTCCATTCAGTATGCAAATACTCTGTGTTCAATATTTTGAGGGTTGTGGCTCCAGGCCTATAGCTTTCCTTTTCTCCTCTTCCTTTTTAAAAGATGGTGCTACTTGTAAATAAAAAGTTACATACTTTAAAAAAATGAAAAGTTACATTAAGTTTTATAGATATAGATATATAGTCTATAGATGAAGTGTCAAGAAGAGAGTAGAGAATTTTCTTTATTATTTTTTTTTATTTGGTTGCAAAAATGCTAACCTAATCATATTTCATCACGTCATGTGTGTGTAAATGATGATTTACATGTAGCACGACTACTTTTTAAGCACTGGCCCTTGCAGAACTGAGGTCCCCTATAGACGGTCCACGGGGCCGATGACCTCTACATATGATCCAAATAACAGCTCATTCTGGACCGGGCTGCTTGGGACTTGAAAAATGACAACCCGACACATTTTTAACATGTATAATCGATGTATAGGTATATGTTAACTAGGGGTAGCACTTCCCTAACCATGGGGCTAACCAAAAGAATTTAGTACTATGTTGGCTGAAAAAAATAAAAAGAAAGAGCAGAGAGCTGGCAATTGGTTGTTCTGAGAACTTTGCACTGTCCCATTGTCTGGTGACGTGTTAATAATACATACACTACATACGTGTATGTGGGCTTATAGTTTGCTATATTTTAGAGGATTAGTTTTCAGGTTTGTAGCCTTCTCTCAATGGAGTATTCATTTGGATGCAAGCATTTAACCTGCCCTTTTGTCAATCATCAATTTAATTAAAGAAACTTAAAATGATTGATTTTGACTTGTTGGTACAAAGTCCTTGAACTATCTTGTTGCCAGCTATTATATAAAGTTAATACTGCTTATTTGAAGTACTAATACTAATAAAATAGTACTAAGTTGGCAATTAATAAATTCTGGCATAAAGCATTGCTTCCAATTATTTTTCATATTATAATTAGCAAGGTCAAAGGTGGTAGGTCGAGTTGGCTTGGCCCTTAGACACTCGAGCTCTACTCGTGTTCAAATACTAGGCTTTCTTTGGCCTTATGCCTCATGGATGAGTTGTCCACAAGTTGGCTTGTACTTGACAAGAAGTTAAAAAATAAGCTAAAAAATGGGCAATTTTTTTTAAAGAAATTAATAAAATAAGTAAAAAAATTGATTTGATCCAAGAGTTGGTTCGTGAAAAAAGTGAGCTTGACTTGGTTCAGACTCGTCTTATATGAGTCTGAGTTGATCATGGATCAAGCTTGGACGAGATTAGTTGACAAGCGACTCGATTTGTTTGTAACCCCTAATTAATCTTAGAGACTCAATAATTGTATGAGTATTTACGAATGTTTTGACTTAATTTAGTTAAAGAAAAATTAGAGTACACTAAATGCTTAGCATGTTATATTTACTTTACCTTTCATTTTTTTATGATTAAGGTGCTCAAGTTTCGTCTGACCAATTTTTCGAGAGAGTGCAATCCCCGTGGTTCGTTATCCAAGTAAATCCGAATAAGGATATAATTTATGCATACTTGCACGGTTTTGATCATTTTTCTCTATTTAGTCTTCAAAAACATCCAAATTTGAGTTTCACCTAAAACAATAAAAACAAATACACAATTAAGCAATATTAACCTTAAAACACTCTACTATCCAAATTTATAGTCAAGATAAGTACAAAATCAATGAACATGCTTCAATATAAACATTTTCCTTCCAATAACCAAGATTCGAATATTCGATCATGTAGTTTTCACTCCTCCTGTTTTGCCGCAGCACAATTTTCACGAGGCTTATCTTTCATTTTCTTAATTGAAGTCGATTCGAAGCACGAGTAGAGTTTTCATGCTTTTATACATACTCCGCAACCTTGTGAATTGTTAATAGGTAACTGAAATACACGAAGGGGATGTGTGATTCTTATTTCAATTTTACCTCTCATCCTTTTAGCTATATTGAGATCTCGAACTATTTTTATCTTTTAAGTCTAAGCAACTCATGTAAAAAAACATGTCAATCTCTTAATTTTTTTTTTTCTGGATTCAATTGAAATAAATTAAACTTTTAATAAATGATGATGAGATCCATAGAGAAAATCATTTTGTTATAAAAATGAGGAAACTTGGTTGATGTCCAATCAATGTATTGAGATATTATAAGCCACATTGAACGGTTTTTAAAAATTTAAAAGTTGCTTATGAAATTGTTTTGAAAATGTGTAGATAATTTTTTTTGAGTGTTTAATCTTGTTAAAGGAACTCTGTAGAAAGTCGATATAAGGTAACTTTTTTAAGAAGGTCGTCTACAATAAGTAGAAGTCATGCCAAACATATATTATTTTATATAAGAGTCTCTTTGATAATGTAATTTTTTTTTTTTTTTTACTTCAACTTTTCAAACTCAATCTTAATCATCTATTCTTAGTGAAACTCATAATTTTTTATTTTTTTAAACATTTTTAAATTACACATTTTTCAAAAAATAAAAAAAAAATCATAAAAACTTTTAAAAATCAAATTATCAAATAGAGTTTCATAAAGATTTTGACGATGAGAGAACCACCAAATCAATAACTATAAGATTATTTAATCAGTTGAAGAAACGTTATATACGAAAGCAATGATGACAACATTTGGACACTTGGAAAGATTGCTTCTTTTGTTGGACACTTAATTATGACTATGATTAATAAAAACAGCTAATCACATTTCCCCTTTAAGGGGAAAAAATTTATTTGAATGAGACAGTTCTTGAAATATACAATTATAATTGTTTGAACTTTGAAGATAAGGTGGGATGGGATGGGACGGGGTTATGATATCGTAATACTATTAAGTAATAAAATTGATCTATAAATTCGAGTATAGTTCCCACATATCAAATATTCTTCGCTTTATTTGAAAAATTAAATTGGTGATAAGAATTAATACTAAATTAGCTATCAATCAAATTAAACAGAATTGATCAAGAGATTTATAATTGTAAGTAATCAAATAAGAAATGATAGGTAAGACGTTCGATTTCACTAATTAATCTTGCTCATATTAATTCATATTTCGGAATAAACATTGAATTGTCGATCTAAATATTCAATTTAAAATATTCACCTTTTGCCTTTCTCGAGTTAACCTATCTCTCAAAATGACATTATAATATCTTGATTAACAATTTAATAAGAAAGATATTTAATCACATAATTCAATCACATGAATTTAGATTGCAATTTCTCAATTAACAAATAATTCATAAAAAACAGTGTTAGTATTCTACATACAATTTTTCAATTAACATACAAAAAAAATATCTTGATATTAATTCTTGTTAAACAAATCATGAACATAAATCAATTTGCGCAAGCCAACACAATGAATACATAAAATAAATCCAAAATAATAAATTAAAGCGTGAGTCTTAATTAAATAGCTAAATCGTTCACCCCAACCGTTAAACTAGCCAAGAAAAATGATTGAAGATTTAAAAAAAAAAAAAAAAAGACACAGATAGACATCATCTAGAAAAAATAGAAATTAAGAAGATTTGATGAAGTGTTTTGATCTTGGCTCTTCAATTTCAATTGCCCGAAATCTTATTTTCTTGATCTTCAAAATTCATTGGACCTTTTCTTGATTTTGCAAATCTCTATGAATTATGATATGATACGACTCTCTAATCTCTCTTGATCTCCTCTGTAACTGTGTAGAGATATTGTACTCATAGGTATGGAAAGAGCCCTAAAAAATGTATAAAATTCGAGTCACAATTGAAGGCCAAGGAGAACTTGTTGGAAAAATAGTGTATATAGAAATGTTGAAGATTTGATTAAAAGTAGATCGAATTAGAGATAAAAATTGATGAAAGACATGTTTATAAACAAGCGACTGCATGGATCAAAGGCCATGAGATCACATTTGGCCCAATTTTATGTGTCCAACATTTTCGGGTAAGCTTAGTGATCGCCAACAGATAACCTAGCGATCATTGGGTTCAACTTTTTTTTGAAAATATGTGTCATGCAATCCCATGGCACTATAACCATGCGATCGCATGATTGTCTGAAAATGACCCATTAGAAAAGTCGAAAAATCGGATTTTTCATACCTTTTAGTGGAAGAACACAACTTATCAACTTATGGGTTTCACCATTTCGTGGATGTGTTCACTGTTTAGAAATCTATAAATATGTGATAGACTTTAAACACATAACAACACAAAATCAAATCAAATCAAATCTTAGTCCAAATTATAATATATCGTTTCCAATCTTTGTATTCTTCAAGTTCTTAGAAGTGCCTTTGTTTGAGCACCATTATAATTTCATACATTCGTCTCTCTCTTACTTTCAATCACACATTTTTTTTTTTATCCTCTTTCTCCATCTTTCTAAAATTCAACAGAATTGTAATTGGAAAAGAATTTAAAAATCCATTTCGATTAACCCCTTGTGATTGCATGGTGTAGATGGTTTAGATCGCATGGTACACTTGATTTGCTTGTTCCTGGAACATTTTGTGCCCTTCTATCGCAAGGAATTAAGTATTTGCAATCGCATAGGCCATTTACTTCCTTGCTTCGTATTTTTAATGTGCATAATTTTTTTTTACCTACAACTCCATATTGCACTTTTTTTTTTTGTGTTGAAATTTAAATTCACTTACCTTTTCAATGATATATTATGGGTTCCACTAAGATCTCAGTATTAAAAATTGTGTACTGATTTCTTCAGATGCTCCGCACATAACTTTGCCTTCAACAACCAAAATAAATGAACACATGATTAAGTTAAAATACTCTCAATTCGCCCATATTTGATTGCCTATACAAGTGTAAGGAGCGGATGGATGTATACATATATATTAATGGATGGCCACAAAGAGTTTAATTATGTTATTATCTAATTCTTCGAACATGGATTGATATCAACTTGTGGGATTTGGGAATTGTTGTACACTCTCTCACTATAGTGAATATTTAGCTGCGGTAAGTGGGTGTAATTACACATCGTGGGTTATCCAACTTTGAGTGGAGGTGCACCTAGGAACTCAACTTCAAGATATTGTAATTATATCATTAAGCTTCGTTTGCTTATGGATCTAGTGACTCAGTGGCGGACGAAGATTTTTTATAGTATTGGACACAATGGACTTGTGTTTTTGCAGATAGCATATACGGGAGTTCGGAGGCAGCGCTCTCGAAATTTTTTTTCTTAGGAAGAAAATCGAAAAATGAAAAAGTACTTAAAATTTTATTACAATTATTCTCTACGCGTTTTTATACTTTGATAACGTTTCATAATTTCATCATCGTCAATATTAAGTACATCATTCTCAATATTTGCTACATTAAATTCAAGGGTGCCACTTCTAACATTCTCAACATTATCCCCAACGTTGAAACACAACTTCAATTTCAGCATTAGTTTCTTCACCAAGTTTCTCAACCCTTTCATCTTTAACATCATTTTCATTACTTTGCTCATCAGAATAAAACGTAAATTTACGCTTAAAATATTTTTTCATAACTGATACAAACAAACAAATAAATAATTGTAAACACATATTAGCCCTAAAATCTCAAATTCTCAAACAAACAAAAATTCAAATAAAACAATAAATTCTCAAAACTCAAAACTCTAAAATCTCAATCTCAATTCACCAAAATCTAAATCTCCATTCAGAATAGACAGAGACAGAGAGCAAATAAATGAATAATAATCCAATATAATTTTAGGGAATCAGGTAATGATTATATTCAAGAATCAACTGAAGATATAAAAAGAAAAAAGAAATCTAATTTTTACTGAGGACACGTGCCCTAGCGGGCCCCATGTGGGTCCGCCCCTATAGTGACTCATCTTTAATTTGGTGCAATCAAGTTATCCAACTTCATTTAGTTTGCAAATTTGACCATTCTATGATATTGGCCCCCATCAAGTTAACTAATGTTATGTGTTGAACCGTTTATTTAAAATTAACGTATGACCATCAAATATAGTCGTGTAACTAACCGTGCACATCACTCATGGTAATTGCGACTGAGTGGATCAGCGCGGATAGGTGCCAATCCAAATCAACTACACGAGTTTTCAGATCGAATCAAATAGTAAAAATTCGGATCGGATCGATTCGGGTTTGGATCAGATCAAATCGGAATTAGAGATTTGTGTCAAATTTAATAAAAGATTATATATTTTAGATTTAATAATTAATTTTTTTACAAAGTTTTTTATTTTTTTAAAAAATAAACTAGACGAGGATTGGATTGGATTGGATTGGATCACCTCCAATCCAAATTCGATCTGTCGATCCACGGATTGGGTGTTTTTCGAATCAGATCGGATCTTCGAATTGACAGATCGGATTGAATTTTTTTGCTATCTCTAATCACTCATCTTAAAATAATTTCTTAAACTAAACTAGAAATTCATTTTTCACATGTCAACTATTCATTATTTTTAACATCAAGATCAACATATTTCTTTAGTTAAACTAATAATAGTGGACACAATGAGCAAAGATGCAAGCAAATCGAAGTTGGTTGAGTTTATTGCACAAAATTGAAGACGAGTTTCTAGATCTATAAGAAAATCAAATTTAGGTGATTTAACTGCACCAAATTAAAGATGAGTGACTCGAAACTTTCTATGGGGACGTTTTCTTTTCTAGATTTGCTCGAGTAAACTATAGGCTACCAGCATTACTCTAAGTTGCGTCATGACCTTATTCTATATTTTCATCGGATCAATTAAGATTGAGGTTTAATCTCAACGTAATTATTTATTGAGTCAGAAGACAAAATTTTTGAAAAAAATAAATTGAAAAAGTTTTGAAATAAAGAAATTGGCACATCAAGCAAATAATTTACTTATAGATAAAGAAGAAAAATGTAGTAATTAAGATCGTAGGGTCAGAATGATGAGAGGTGTCTTCATAATAGCGAAAGGTCCCAAAGTCAGCTACTTATTGAATTGTTGAAGTCAAAATGAAAAATTATTGAATGTGGTCCATTCTGGCTGATGTTACAATCATGCACACTTTATATATACTGAGAAAAATGTATTGAAAATGACCAATTTGTTGTAAAACTATCATAATAATATTATATGAATAGAAAGAGAAAGAGAGATTTGAAGATGAGAGAATTCACTTCACTTATTGAATTGGTGTATAAAATGACTTGATATATGCCCTTATTTATAGGGGTGGACAATAGTACAATCGTAATAATGTAAAGTTTACAGGGATATAATGGTAATGCATTCAAATATATATACATTATTTATAACACTCCCCCTTGAATGACATATTACGCAATTGTCTGTCTCGTTAAAACCTTGTTAAGAAAACCCAGTGGAGATAAAACTTGAGCTAAGGAAAAAGAGTACAGTTGCTCCCCCTGATATTTGTCATCGTCAATCATTGAGTCTAATGTTCGAGTAGAACAAATCATGAACTGAATCTTGAAGTTCTGAAGTGCTGCCCCATTAAAACATTGTCAGTAAAACCCAGTGGGATAAAATTTGAACCAAGGAAAAAGAGTACAGCCGCTGCCTCGTTAAAATCTTGTCAGGAAAACCTAGTAGGACAAAACCTAAACGAAGGAAAAAGAGTACAACATGATTCTCCCCCTGAAATGTGCAATTGAGGATTCATGAACTTCTCAAACATTGTTATCATCTTTCGTCTGGAATATGTATATATAAAAATCTCCTTGTATAGCATTCTTCATAAGATGTCTATGATTTTCTTCATTTGTTGATATCATTCCAGTATAACAATGTGTTGCTGAATTATAGCTCGTCGATAGCTATGATAATGCCTCAAAAACCTTACTAAGAAAATCTTGTGGGACAAAACCTCAGCGAAGGGAAAAAGAGTACATTATTCTCATTAATTTTCATCAATACGCCTCAACTGCTGGCTCATTAAAAACATTGCTAGGAAAACCCTGTGGGACAAAACCTTAGCTAAGGGAAAAAGAGTGTAACGCGTATTTATTCCTTTCATGGAATATCACAAGTATATTAATGCAATCTCGAATCTTTTCATCAAACATATCATTTATAATGAGCTTTATATAAATCGTTCATAGCTCATTTATGATGTCATAACATGCTATATTAAGCAATGTTGTACTAATTTAGCGATTGTATCTTTCACTTCTGGTGAATAATCAAATCTAGAATTCACTTCTGGTGAATAATCAAATTTAGAATTCATTTCGGGTGAATAATCAAATATAGAATTTACTTCTGGTGAATAATTAAACATATTCATTTTCATATTCACTTCTGGTGAATAATAAATTATTCATTTTCAAATTCACTTATAGTGAATAATCAATTTCCCAGATGTCATAAATAGTACACTCCAATCACTTTCAACATATTATATCATGGAGTCATTTGTATCATTCTATAGTGATACTAATCTGGGTATATTGAATCTTTCAGTGATTATACATGTATGTTATTACATCTCATAAACCATAATTTCTGATTTGTATAAGTATAATCAATCATTTAAATATATATCAATTTCGACATATAATCTACAGTCATTTTACTTGAAATCCCAACATATCGCGATCAACTAGTACATCAAAGAATACTCTCAAAGTACCGAGATGAGAATCATACATTTTGATATAACTCGTTGGTATATCAAAGAGCTCAAGCTAGTAATTTTAGAATATAGTCTATCCACCATATGTCATGCCAGTCTATAAAAAGATTTCGCGCGCAACGAGTCGTCTTTTACGACTATATAATATTTTTCACAAATAATTACTGGCTTTGCACATTTAAGCATTTGGACTTCATGTCCTTGAGCAATAATCCCTACATTGAGGTTTTATATTTGGCCAAAGTATTATAATTTCACCAACCTCATTTTCACAATAAAGTTGTATATGTATTTGATTTATTTATCGATTCCATTTCATCTCAATATGACATATAGAGATTTCTTCAATTATCAAGTACATAAATCTCTTATCATTTAACAATGTCCCTTTTACTCACCATGAGTATTTAGCCTCAAAGGGATCATTTCAATTATTCAAGAGATATTTATTTTTGAAATCGATTGTCATTATGCTTCAGGCATAATCACGCTTCAGGCGTGTTGTCCCCATAATGTTCACAAATATTATATTATATCAATCGGATAAAATGCCATAACACATGTCATCCTTTTAGGGAGATAATCTCAATCATATATCTAAGTGCAATTTGGTGGATTGTATACATATCGCACTTTTACAAATCATAAAACTTCTTGAGCTAATCCCTGTTTGACATAGAATATTGTTGTATGATAAACAATTTCTGAATAAGTTATTCTCATAGAAAATAATTTGAAACTTTTGATAATCTAATCGTTTATCATAGAACTTCTGGTTCAATACGGTTTTATTTCATTTCTATGTATGAATATTTGGTTCAATACAATGTATATTTCACTTATGAACTTCTGGTTCAATACAATGTATATTTCACTTATGAACTTCTGGTTCATACAATATTTATTTGTTTGAGTTTATAAATCAGTATACCTTGATTTATTATATCTAAAAAGATGATTAGACCGAAATCTCAATAAAATGGTCCTTGTCCCCTTCTTTTGATTATAAATCTTTTTCCCTTTTCTTGGTGGAATCAATAATACGTGGATCCAACACTCTTTTACGCGTTAAATAATGCATTTAAATAGATCACTTTGGGAGAAGATCAGATCCATCAAAATGGATGTTATATTATTAAATATTCGCAAATACTACTCAAATCTTCCGATAAATGTTTTGAAAAATATTTACCGAGTTCGACTCGAAAGATTGAGGCTGTTGATGGATCAAGGTATCCCAGAAGATGTTCATTGGTTGATCGAAGCAAAAGTTCGTTTAGCTGGTGAATTACTAGATTCATTTTTAAGCACATGCCTGACTTAGGTAAGAGTACTTTTGCAAAGAAGCGAATAGCAAAAAGATTAAATGGTTGCTACAAATGTGTTCGATGGACATGTGATACCCATTGTAAATCAATAAGATATTCATTCAGAAATCGAGATGGTAAAATAGATTTCATTAAGGGTGGGCAGAGTAAAGAGTCATTGGATGATATCCGATTGACTCTTGAGACGCACCCTTGTGGGCATGTGCAGCGTGAGCTACTATCTTTATGGGTTAAATTCATCAGTGATAAAGACCGTTATAGTCTCAAAAATATAATATCAAAAGATCATGTTTTCCAGGATGTTATAAACAATGATGTTTTGGCTAATCAACATTGATACAAGGTAAATCAGTATAATGTATATATTTTAACAAAGTATTTTGTATTTTTCACGTATTAACAGATTTTTACTGAGAAATCACCGAAAGAGTATCCATTATGGAGCAAAATATATGCTGTCAGAGACAAGATCAAAAGTGGTGTCATTTAGTCAAAAGTAAATAGCAACTTTTTCAAAAGAAGAGCAGTAAATAGTGAATATTTTCAAGTTTAAAAATTCAAATAATTTCGCAGTTTAAAACATTCTAAAATAACAATTTCTTGTAAGTTTTTCTTTCCTTATACTCTCAAAGATGGAAGGATCAAAACTTCGACGGATCAAAACTTCGACAGATCAAAAACTATCTGTGTATTTTATAGATCAAAAATCGAGAGAGACTTTGAGTATCTAGAAGCATCAGTGCTTCTAGGGAAGAAGTTGGGAGAGAGATATATCAATCTAGTATATGCAGGGGGCAGCAGTGGATTGATGGGTTGTGTTTCACAATCCGCTCAAGTAGAAAAATCAAGAGTGATAGGTGTTATACCCGTTCCTTTAGCTGATGTTGCAGGCAAAACACGAGGGCATGAAGTATAGACGTTATCTGTCCATGAACGCATAACTTGCATGTTATATGGTTCTCATGCCTTCATTGTCATGCCTGGAGGTTTTGGTACTTTAGAGGAAATCTTTAATATTACCTCATGGGCTCAGCTGGGTCTCCATACTAAGCCTGTTGGACTTTTAAATGTTAACAACTTCTTTGATGGTTTACTAACATTTCTTGATTATGCTGTGGAACAGGGATTCATCTCTCCATTTTCTAGGAGGATCCTTATTTCTGCTCCCACTATCGATGAACTACTGGAAAAGTTACAATTATATGTTCCAGTACAAGATCCAGCAAGAGTTAAGATAGATTGGTCGCAAGGAAGGGGTGCCAAGCGAAAAAGGAGTCCGGTTAATGTAAATTTATCCTTGTGAATCTCAAAATATTGTGGGTGGTAGAGTATGGAGTATTCTTACTCTTGAGACACACCTCTAATGTTGATGAGTATTTGAACTTAATCTTGTGAACCTCAAAAGGATTAAGAGTGGTGGAGTACGAAGTATTCTTACTCTTGAGACACACAAAAAAGATTAGGGGTGGTAGAGTATGGGGTATTATTACTCTTAATACACACCTCTACTTTTGAGGATCATAAATGTTACCCCCCTTTTGTGTTTTGCATGTATGACTCATTTATGCTTCTTCAGGAGCAATAATAATAATATCATTTCAGTATGTTTATATGATAATCTGTACTTCTTATGGAGTAAATATGTACTTCTTCTGAAGTACATAAGTGCTTGTACAAGAACTTTGATCAAATCTTTTTATCTCAATCATATAACATTTATCTTATGATACTGATGAGATTATTTTCACATTAGCCATATCCGTGCTATCATGTGATATTATCTTATCATACATCAACATTTTTCTTGTTGAATAATTTATTTTCATCCACCATTTCAAATACAAATATTGGTAACTTCTGGTACCATTTGTTGAAATATCAAATAACAATCATATATATTAAATTTATATGAGTAGAAATATTTAAAATCAGTAAAACCAACCATATAGGTGGTAACGTAATATACTTGAAACTTGTAGAACCAACCATATAGGTGGTAACATGAAATGTATATTTAAAGCTGATAAAACCAACCATATAGGTGGTAACAATATAAAGAAATAATTACATTTCATAAATGAGCAAGTCATATCTCCAAATCCGGTCAAGGTATTTATAATAGTCCAGTCCGTTATGATAATGAGTTATACTCAATACATCACGGTATGACAACTATTATATTACTTTTAAGTCTTTCAATTTATCATATTAATCACATAGTAGTGTTAAATAATTGAGAATATATATTCTATTAGCATTTATCATCAGATCAGTAATCATGATTAATCAAATTCGTTAAATCACGATTAATATATTTTAACGTATCATCAAGGGCATAATCGTCCATATTTTAATATATTGATCATATGAGTAAATGGAAACCGTCAATAGGTTTGAAATTTAATTTAGAACAAACTTACTTTAGGTCCAAAGTTCAAAATCTCACCGGAATTGCTTCAAAAATAGTTTTTACGAAACTGCCACGTTCGACCACCGGAAAATGTCCAAAACTGCACCAAACAGAAAAGTAAGACCATAGAAAAATAAAAAACATCGATATGAACAAACTGCCTTTTGACACGATCGCCGGAAAACGCTGCAAGCGCCCACACGCGCCCAGTTGACGTCTGCGCGTGGGACTCACGCGCCACCGAGTCGTTCAGCCGCCGTCGACATGCGCCGGTGACGGAGGATCGTCCTATAGCCGTAGTTCTGGATCTGGTCTTCGATCGTCGATTGCATATATGGTTTTGTGTAGATCGGCTTTGAAAGTTTCGGATTTTCTAATTTTCCAACTTTTCTTTTTGCACAACATCGCGACCACGTTTCTTTCCTCGTATGGAACCTTTTGAACCATGCAAAGTTTCCATCTTTCTTGATGTTTTCAGATCTACAATATTTAGGTTGTTTTCTAAAGCCAAAAGTGTTTGATTTGGGAAAGGAAAATATTGATTGATAATAACACTAGTACAAAATTGCGCATAAAAAATGGGGAATACGCGTCGTTTTATACAACAACCGACGCCAATTGAAAACGCGGTGGCAATTTTGTAAATAAGTTTTAAGTAAAGGCGTCGGTTCAAGAGGAACCGACGCCCAAACCCGGGTTTTGGGCGTCGGTTCCTCGTGAACCGACGCCCAAAGGGTTTCGGTTCCGCGCCCTTTTCATTTGTATAATCCGCGTAACTCACTTCACACACGAAACTCTCTCCACTCTCTCCACGCCCAAGCTGCCACCGCCCGCCCTCGCCGTCCCGCCCAGTCGCCGCCATCGCCCGTCGCCGCCGCCGCAAGGTGACCTTAAATCTCTTCCCCTACTTAGTTTTTGTATAAATGTGTGTGTGTGTGTGTATATATATATATATATATATATATATATATATATATATATGTGTGTGTGTTTATATAATGTTTGTGTATATATATGTATGTATATATATATATCTATGTGTGTATGTGCGTGTATGTATATCTTTGTGTGTGTATATATATATATATATATAATCGATTTATTATTTATCAAGTTAATTGGTTTGTTTGAATATATATTATTGATTTGAAGTTATTAGATTGATATACAATAATATTTGATTTATTGGAGTTAAGTTATGCAATCTTAGTTTGATTTTTAAAAGTTGAGAATTGATTTTGGATTAATGTTTGAGTACTAGATGATGTTGAAGTTTGATTGGTATTCCTGCAGCGGCCTGGGTCACTGCAGGTGTTGAAAAAAAAAAAAAAAAAATACTTTTGGCGTCGATTCTAAAGTTTGAACTGACGTCTAAAAGTAAATTTTTTTTTTTTTCAACTTTAAGCGTCGGTTATTAAAAAACCGACGCATAAAGTCGAACTTTAGGCGTCGGTTCTAAAGTTTGAACCGACGCCTAAAGGTAAATTTTTATTTTTTTTTTAACTTTAAGCGTCGGTTATTAAAAAACCGACGCATAAAGTCGAACTTTAGGCGTCGATTTACAACCGACGCCTAAAGTCAAAACTTTAGGCGTCTGCGTCATAGGCGTCGCCCCTACAACCGACTCCTATGCCCTTTTACAACCGACGCCTTTTCCACTTTCTGTACTAGTGTAATCAGGTTTCTGATATAGAGGCTCATCATTTAGATGCAACTGTAGAGCATACTTTCATCATATTAGTCAATTGGCTAGAGACTAGTGTTGATAACGTGTTGTGTGAAACTACCATAATAATATTATATGAATAGAGGGAGAAAGAGAGATTTGAAGATGAGAGAATTCTCTTCTCTTATTGAATTAGTGTATAAAATGAATTGGTATAGGTCCTTATTTATAGGGGTGGACAATGGTACAATCGTAATAATGTAAAGTTTACAGGAATATAATGATAATGTCATTCACATATATATACATTATTTATAACACAATTCAAGTTTTACAATAGGGTTGTTAAGGTAGAAAGATCAAATATATATATTTTCAAGAACAAATGTGATATATACATGAGTTTTCAAGATCGGTTATTCAAGTTAGAGTCGAAGCAATAACCAAGGACGAATCTAGCCCTTGGCGAGGGCGTTCAGCCACTCGGGCTGGAACCGCAAAAAAAAAAAAAAAAAATTAACCTTATAATTTTTTCGGCAAAATTTTTTTTCCTCTTACTTTGTAGTGTCCGCTTGTGTTGGAACAAATTCACTCGTGCTAAATTGATTTTCTGGATTCGTCACTGACAATAACATGAGATAAATGTTATACAACTTAAATTTGGAGAAATGTTCAGTAAGATTAAACGTTTATGTTTTTATATTTGATGAAATATTAAAAAATTGATCTAAAACTTATTTAGGATAATCTTTAATTTGTTAAGACTTTCATCTAAGCTACAAAATTACTTTCATACTCAGCATCAACTATTTTGTTATTGTTTTGATTCCACTAGGATCAGAGTGAGCAAGCAAAAGTAAGGGTGAACAAATAAATCGTCAAATCGCAAAATCAAATCAAATCGTAATAAATGGTTTGGTTTAATTCGATTTCAAATGTGAAATGGTTTGGTTTAGTTTGAAAAAATTTCAAACAAACTTAAATGGTTTGGTTTAGGTTTCAATTTTCAAAACCGCGGTTTCAAACGGCCAACCCGCTAAAATTTAAAAAATCATAAAAATAAAAAATAAATGCGAACTTTCAATTTTATTTTATTTTTTTTTTAAAAAAAAAATGCAGCGTAAACTTATAATATTTCACCAATGTAAGTATGAATAAACATGTGTATGGAGTAAAAAATAACATTTTTATGTAGTGATAAGCTGTCAAAGGATTTAGTTGCTAGTCTTCCCAATAATGAAATGATTCATCCGTATTTTTATAGCATTTAGCTTATTAAAATTGCAGATGAATTAACTACAATTACATCCAGGATGCAAATTGTGGTAATACTCTATTCATTTCTCTAATAAATGCCAAATTTCATTTAAAAAAAAAATGCATCAGAAACTTATATTCCACCAATGTAAATAAGTAAATATATGTATGGAGTAAAAAATAACATTTTTGATGTATTGATAAGCTGCCAAAGGATTCGGACTTGCTTTCTTGTTAAGGAGTTAGATGCCGATACACGCTTCTGAAATATGTTTTCCAAACTTTTTTTTCTGACTGAATCTCTCTTCATTATGTAATAGAAGTGAAAATTAATACTTCATCTTGTATTTTTTTGTTCTCTATTAGTGATATAATGTATTATTTTGACTTGTATCAATGCATTAAGTCGAAATTCTAGTCAAATATATATACTTAAACTTATTTAGAATGTGTCAATTTATTTCGTTTGTAAACTGCGGTTTGAAACCGTACCAAACCACAAAAAAAAATGTTTGGTTTGGTTTACAAAATGAAATGATTTGGTTTGGGTTGAAAAAATCGCAACCCGCTTTAAATGATTTGATTTGAAGTTTTGTCAAAAATTGCCCAAACAAAACCGTGTCCACCCCTAAACAAAAGTAATAACCTAGCCAGGGATGGACCCATGTTTATGTTTGAGTGGGGGCGAAATAGTACTACATAAAAAAATATTTCAAAGAAAACAATAACAATGTTGTGAAACTATCAAAATTCTAAACACAAGAATTAGAGAGAGATTGAGAACTAGAGAGAAGGAGGAGAATTCTTTCTTGATCAAGAATTGGTGCAATTCATTACAATGAATATAGGCCTATTTATAGGAAAATATAGGAGTTAAATATAAGTCATTAATACATTAAATATAGTAAATATTAGGTAATATTGGATGTGATGTAATGAAATTAGGTAATGATTTCATAACACTCCCCCTTTAATGACTTATTGCTCAATAGCTCAATTGTCTGCCTCGTTAAAACCTTGCTAAGAAAATCCAGTGGGATAAAACTTGAGCGAAGGAAAAAGAGTACAGCTACTCCCCCTGATGTTGGCCATCATTAATCATTGAGTCTAATATCCAAAATGACATCAATGATAAGTAGTACAAATCATGTACTGGAAACTTCGAATTATGAAGTGCTGAAGTGCTTCATTGCTTTATTGCTGTATTGCTTCAGTGCTTTAGTACTTTAGTGCTGTAGTGTTTTAGTGCTGCCTTGCTTTAGGTCTTTAGTGCTGCCTTGCTTTAGGTCTGCCTCGTTAAAACCTTGTCAGTAAAACCCAATGGGACAAAATCTGAACGAAGGAAAAAGAGTACAGCCGCTGCCTCGTTAAAACCTTGTCAGGAAAACCCTGTGGGACAAAAACCTGGACGAAGGAAAAAGAGTACACCATGACAGCATGATTCTCCCCCTGAAGTGTGCAATCAAGTATTCATGAACCTTTTGAATAATGATATCATCATTCGTCTGGAATATGTATATATGAAAATCTTCTTGTGTGTAGCCGATATCATAACATTCTTCATAAGATGTGTATGATTTTCTTCATTTGTTGATATCATAACATTCTTCATAAGATGTCTATGATTTTCTTCATTTGTTGATATCATTCCAGCACAATTTAAAGAGAGAGCTTGTTGTTAAATTATTACTTGCTTAGCTGTGATAATGTCTCAAAAACCTTGCTAGGAAAACCCTATGGGACAAAACCTTAGCGAAGGGAAAAAGAGTACATTATTCTCATTAATACGCCATAATTGTTCCATAATTCCTGCCTCATTAAAAACCTTACTAGGAAAACCCTGTGGGACAAAACCTCAGTTAAGGGAAAAAGAGTGTAGTGCGTATTTGTTCCCTTCATAGGAATATCATAAGTATATTAATGCAATCTTAAATTATTTCATCAAACATATAGTTTGTGATGAGCTTTTATAAATAGTTTATAACTCATTTATGAAGTCATAGCTCATTTATTGAACATGCTATACCAAACAATGTTTAGTTAATTAACTGATTGCATTACTCAAATCTAGAATTGATTCACTTCTATCAAAATCTAGAATTCACTTCTGATGAATAATTAAATATTCATTTTCAAATTCACTTCTGGTGAATATTCATTTTTCCGGTGGATAATATAATTTTGCATATTGAAAATCAATTGCATGCCCAAATATTCAAATATAATAATAGTACACTCCAATTTCATTTTCAACATATTTTATTATGGGGTTATATGTATCATATCATTCTTCATGTGATTTTATTTTAAGAATCACATTTCATTCTATAATGATATTATTTTGGGCAAATTAAATCTTTCAATGATTTATACATGTACGTTCTTGCACTTTATAAACTGCAATTTCTAATTTGCAGGAGCATATTCAATCATTGAAATAGATATCAATTTCGACATATAATCTATAATCGTTTCGCTTGAAATCCCAACGTACCGCGATCAACTGGTACATCAAAGAAAACTCCCAAAGTACCGAGATGAGAATCACACTTTTTGATCTCACTCATTGGTATATCAAAGAGTTCAAACTAGTGAATTTAGACTATAGTCTATCCACCATATTTCATGCCAGTTTTATGAAAAATTTTGCACGCAACGAGTCGTCTTTTACGACTGTGAAATATTTTTCATTTGTACATATAATTACTGGCTTTACACATTTAAGTGTTTTGACTTCAGGTCTTATAACAATAATCCCTACATTGGGATTTTATACTTGGCCAAAGTATTATAATTTCACCAACCTCATTTTCATAAGAGGGTTGTTTATGTATGTAGTCGACTTATTTATCGATTCCATTTTATGTCAATATAAACATAACATAGAGAGATCTCTTTGTATTTTTATCATCAGGCCTGAATCTCTTACATTTAATTATATCTCTTTTACTCACCATGAGTATTTAGCCTCAAATGGATCATTTTCATTATTCAAGATATATTTGTTTTTGGAATCGATTGTCATTATGCTTCAGGATTAATTACGCTTTAAGCTTGATCACGCTTTATGCGTGTTATTGTTTAATTTCCCCATAATATTCAAGAATCTTGTATTATATCAATCGGCTAATAATGCCGCTACACATGTCATTCATAATTATGGATATAATCATAATATTATATCTAAGTGCATTTTGTTGGAGTGTATATAGATATCGCACTTCTTAGAAATCATAAAGCTTTACAAGCAATTCTTTATTTCATCATATTGACATGTTTTTATGTAGAATATTGCTGCATAAGAAATATTTATATTCAAGTTGTTCTTATAGCAAATAATTTGAGGCTTTTAATCTGCTAAATCATTAGTAATATAATATTCTATTATCTCAACTAATTCGTAAAATCATTAATGACTTTAAGATATATTCATGCTAGCATTTATTACTTTGCTCGTAATATCATTACTTGAGCAAATAATCAGTCATTCATTTTCTTAGTGAGATAATTAATTTGCTTTTCAGAACAAGCAGCAATGATAACTTGTTAACCTGAACAATCTTCTGGTTCTTTAATGAATGCCATTTTGCATTCTCAATAAATCTCATTATTGAATTGGAATCTAACCAATCATTATAGAACTTCTGGTTCAGCATGATATTTCACTTGTACATATGTATGAACTTCTGGTTCAATACAGTATTCATTTCATCAGTACGTATTTCTGTATAGTTCAAATCAGTATACTTTTATTACTTTTAGTATACCGAAAAAATCAGGTACAATATCCAAGGAAATATCTCATAATCTCAATCTTGTCGCCAAATCTTCCCTTATTTCGAAAAAGGTAATGACGCATTATCTCATTGTTCCCACCTTTTCAATAATTTATTCCATTATTTCTTGATGGAATCGATATCACGCGGAGTACTCCTTTATGCGTTTTAATAATGCATTTAAATAGATCATTTGGGAAGAGATTAGATCCATAAAAAATGGATGTTATATTATCAAATATTCGCAAATATTATTCTAATCTTCCGGTAAATGTTTTGAAAAAGATTTACCGAGTTCGACTTGAAAGATTGAGGCTGCTGATGGATCAAGGCTTTCCAGAAGATGTTCGTTGGTTGATCGAAGCAAAAGTTCGATTAGATGGTGAATTACCATATTCATTTTCTAAACACATGCCTGGTTTAGGTAAGAGTACTTTTGCAAAGAAACGAAGAGCAAAAAGGTTGAACGGTTGTTACAAATGTGCTCGTTGGACATGTGATACTCGTTGCAAATCAGTAGGATATTCTTCTAGAAATCGGGATGATAAAATCGATTTCATTAAGGTTGGACTGAGTAAGGAGTCATTGGATGATATCCGATTAACTCTTGAGACGCACCCAAGTGGGTATGTGTAACGTGAACTCCTTTCCTTATATGCTCAATTTAACGAGGATAAAAATCGTTATAGTCTCGAAAATATAGTAGCAAAAGATCCTGTTTGCCAGGCTGTTATAAACAATGATGTTTTGGCTATGCAACATTAATACAAGGTAAATCAGTATATTGTGTGTTTATATTTGTACATAAAATATTTTCATGTTTCATTTCTCGAGTATTGATAAAGTGTATTGAAAAATCACCGAAAGGTAAGCTTTATCAAAAGTAGTGTAATTTAGTCAGAATTAGGTTTTCACTTTTTCAAAAGATGAGCAGTAAATAGTGAAGTTTTTCAAGTTTAAAAAGCCAATGATTTTCACAGTTTCATGCATCCCAAAATATCATTTTGACATAAGTTTTTCCTTTCTTATTCTCTCAAAGATGGAAGGACCAAAACTTCGACAGATCAAAACTATCTGTGTATTTTGTGGATCAAAAGTAGGGAAATGTTTTGGGTATCTAGAAGCAGCCGTGGATTTAGGAAAGAAGTTGGGAGAGAAAGGTATCAATCTAGTATATGGAGGAGGTAGCAGTGGATTGATGGGTTGTGTTTCCTAATCTGCTCAAGCAGAAAAATCAAGAGTAATAGGTGTTATACCCGTTCCTTTAGTTGATATCGCAGGCAAAACACGAGGGCATGAAGTACAAACCTTATCTATCCATGAATGCATAACTTGCATGTTATATGGTTCTGATGCCTTCATTGCCATGCCTGGAGGTTTTGGTACTTTAGAGGAAATCTTTAATATTACCTCTTGGGCTCATTTAGATCTCCATACCAAGCCTATTGGGCTTTTAAATGTTAACAATTTCTTTGATGGTTTGCTAACATTTCTTGATTATGCTGTGGAATAGGGATTCATCTCTCCATTTTCTAGGAGAATCCTTATTTCTGCTCCTACTATCGAGGAACTGCTGGATAAGTTGCAATCATATGTCCCCATACAAGATCCAGCAGGAGTTAAGATAGATTGGTCGCAAGGAAGGGGAATCAAGCGAAAATGGAGTCCGGTTAATGTAAACTTAACTTTGTGAATCCTAGAATAGATGGTGGTAGAGTACGGAGTATTCTTACTCTTGAGACACACCTTAAATTTCTAGGATTTTATCAATGTTTAATCTCGTGTACCTCAAAGATAGGTGGTAGAGTACAGAGTATCCTTACTCTTGAAACACACCTCTTTGAGTGTTTCTTTATGTCCTCAAAAGTTCAGAGGTGGTAGGATACGGCTACTCCCGAAACACATCTCTCACTTTGAGGATCATAAATGTTTCCCCCTTTTATGTATGACTTGTTTTATGCTTCTTCAGGAGCAATAATAATATCATTTCAGCATGTTTAGATGATAGTTTTTTTACTTCTTCTGGTATAAATATGTACTTCTTCTGGAATACATAATTGCTCGTGCAAGAACTTTTTCAGATACTTATCATCTAATATTCATTTCATAATACTGATGAGATTATTTTCACATTAACTATGTTCGTGCTATCATGTGATATTATCTTATCATACATCAACATTTTTCTTGTTGGATAATCCATTTTTATCTATCTTTTCAATACAGATAATGGTAACTCCTGGTACCGTTTGATAAAATATTTTTATTAACATCTATCAACTTCTTATCAATATTTACCAACTTTTGGTAATGATAACTTCTGATATCATTTGATAAAATATTTTCTAATTTTAGTATTGATAACTTCTGGTATCATTAAATGAAATAAATAACAATAATATCAATAATAATACTGGGGTTATACCACCACGTATATATGTTGACAACAACCTCTAATATGTTAGAATTAACCAACAACTGAGGTATTTCTGAAATAATATAAAACTTGAATATATGTAAAGTATTCCGTAAACCGATCATATAGGCCGTGTCAACATAATGAAATAATTACCTTTCATGAATGAGAAAGTCATATCCTCCAGTCAAGGTATTCATAATAGTGATCAAGTCATATCGTCAAATCCAGTCAAGGTACTCATAATAGTCCAATCCATTGCGGTATAAATTCAGTCCATAATAACTCAATCCGTCACGGTATGACAATGATTATTTTTAATTATACTTTGTTTAAAATCTTTAATTTATCTTGTTGATCACATATTAATCGTTAATTTTCGATTAATTTACTTTTATGTATTACCAAGGGTAAAATGGTCCATATTTTAATATGTTGCTTATATGGATAAATCGAAACCGTCAATAGGTTTGAAATTTAATTTAGAACAAACTTACTTTTGGTCCGAAGTTCAAAATCCCGTCGGAAGTGCTTCAAAAACGGTTTTTAAGAAAACCGCCACGTTCGATCGCCGGAAAATATTAAAACTGCACAAAACAGAAAAGTAAGATCATAGAAAAATCAAGAACGTCGATATGAACAAACTGCCTGTTGACGTCGTCGCCTGATTCCTCCGAACGCGCCGGCACGCGCCCCCTCGACGTCTGCGCGTGGGTTTCACGCGTGTCACGCGCCGCCGCGCCGGTGACGGTGCCGTAGACACGCGCCGGTTCGGAAGAATCGTCCAGTCGCCGTGGTCATGGATCCGGTCTCCGATCATCATTTGGATATACGGTTTGGCGTGAATTTGGTTTGGAAGTTTCGGATTACACAATTTCTTCAATTTTTCTACGTATTTGGAATTGATCTTCTAATCTATGATGTATAAATGATGATTAATAATAATCTGATTTCTGATACAGAGGTTCATCATTTAGATGCAACTGTAGAGCATACTCCCGTCATATTACTCAATATGTTAGAGACTCGTGCTGATAACGTGTTGTGAAACTATCAAAATTCTAAACACAAGAATTAGAGAGAGATTGAGAACTAGAGAGAATGAGGAGAATTCTTTCTTGATCAAGAATTGGTGCAATTCATTACAATGAATATAGGCCTATTTATAGGAAAATATAGGAGTTAAATATAAGTCATTAATACATTAAATATAGTAAATATTAGGTAATATTGGATGTGATCAAAGCTCTCTCTTGCAAGAACACCCTTCTATTGGCCAAATTAAACATATATATATATATATATATATATATATATATATATATATATATATATATATATATATATATATATATAATCACTCACAATATAGTACAAAATTTATGAACAAAAAATATAACATTTTTTTTTCTTTTTTTTTTTTTTTTTTTTTTTTTCACACTTTCACGTCTATATGCATATATATATATATATATATATATATATATATATATATATATATATATATATATATATATATATATATATATATATATATTCAACTCTTATTCATATTTTGATTGTGAATATATGAGAGTATTTATAGAAAAGTTAGAATGAGATGAACCAATAATATGAAACCAAGTTGGTGTGTACGTGTATCACTTTGATCTAAATAAATAAATTCCACCAATCATCTTTTCTAATGAAATTAAGTAATGATTTCATGCCCCCAGGGCACATCTCCAAGTGGCAAAGGGGATGGGTGGTAAGTGCTCAGCGCAGCTGTGTGCTTGGTTCGATTCCCCGCAAGGTGGAATTGGCCTTGTGGCAAGCGGGAGTTATTGAGCGTTTCTCATGCTTACCATAAGTCCTTCCACCCTGGCTCCTTGGAGGCATAACCTGGATTTACCTTCCCGAACCAATGACCTTGGGCGTGGTCGGTTCGGGCCCTCAGGGTGTGGGCTACACCTTTTTTTTTTTTTTTTTTTAAGTAATGATTTCATAACAAACAGTAATCATACTCTTTTATAATATTCAATTTTTTTTTTAACCAAGAGGGGCCTTGAACCTTACAAGGCCTTCAAAAGATCCGTACATGAACCTAGCTATGATTCTCTGCATCAGGGGCGGACCCACATAGGAGCCAGCTAGTAAAAATTTGATTTATTTTTTATTTTATTTTATTTTTTTAATCTTCAGTTGATTTTTGAATATAATCATTACCTAATTCCTAAAATTATATTGGTTTATTCTTAATTTATTTGCTCTATGTCTGTGTCTATTAAGAATGGAGATTTAGATTTTGGTGAATTGAGATTGAGATTGAGAATTTGGAGTATTGAGAATTTGAGATTTGAGAAATTATTGTTTTATTTGAATTTTTGGTTGTTTGAGAATTTGAGATTTTAGAGCTAATATGTGTTTACAATTATTTATTTGTTTGTATTAGTTATGGAAAAATATTTTAAGCATAAATCCACGTTTTCTTCTAATGAGCAAATTAATGAAAATGAAGTTAGAGATGATAGGGTTGAGGAATTTGATGAAGAAACTGATGTTGAAATTGAAGATCTGTTTCAACATCGGGAATAATGTTGGGGATATTAGGAGTGACACCCTTGAATTTGATGTAGCAAATATTGAGAAGGGTGTACTTATATTGACAATGATGTGATTATGAAACGTTACCAAAATAAGAAAACGCGTAGAGAACAATTATAATAAAATTTCAAATACTTTTTATTTTTTTGTTTTCCTCCTAAAATAAAAAAATTTCGGGGGAGCTACCCCCGAACCCCGTACAAGCCGTCTGCAAAAACACAAATTCATTTGTGTCCCAATACTATAAAAAGTCTGCTTCCGTCATTGCTCTGCATGCTACTGTAATGTCTAAAATGATGCAAAATAAAATAGACGGATTGGGGGAAAATATGTTTTTAAGATTTAATTTTCATTGATTGCCTTGCGGACTTTTTACATGTCAAAAAGGAAAAAAAAAAAAAAATAGAATTGAACCTAGTATCTTACACTACATCTTCTAAATCTTGAGTTTCTAGACTTGTAGGAAAATGAATAATTGCTAATTTTACGTAGTTCTTTAAACTTGAGCTATCGAAACTCTTTTAGCTTGTTTTGTTCTGTATTTTAATGGACAGTCGATTGTACTGTCCGATCATCTCCAGTATAACAAACGTGCCCTTTATGTACAATTTGCTTCCTCAGCCGGTTTAACACCCAAAATCATCTTGTCTTTTTTTTTTTTTTTTTTACTGTTTCATTCTTCTTCACGTGAGCTGATGATCTCTTCTTCATCAAGAAAACTGTGCAAAATTTCTTGAAACTTCCCTTTATAAATGAGAATGGCTTCTGCTTTCTGTAAGTGCAAGATTCTAAATTTTGAGAGAGAGTTTAATTGGCAAACCATTCTGGGGCAGAGCAAAGGGTGCATACTGAATCTCATTTTGTGGGCCCACTATAGACCACCTGTTAGGATAGGAACAAACTTTCCATTAGGAGATAACTTCAAACTTGCTATTTTTAGGAACTGGGATATTCTTAAAACATATGAGAAGACTGTTAAATTTTAAGGTTTTTTTATTTTTACCTATAATTTGTGGTCAGATGATGTACAAGGACTAAAATCTCAGTCTTGGCTAATTCATTCCCTGGACATGAATGGATCCCATTGCCAAATGGCATAAATGTATTGGGCTTTGGAGCAACCTGTCAGAAACAAAATATTTTAGATTAGGCCTTAGAAGAGAAGAAAGCTTATAGTTTTAAACTATGAATTTTGTGCCAAATTTACCTCGAATCTTGAAGGATCAAATTTCTCAGGGTCTGTGAAATTTTCTGGGCTGTGGTGAATGTTTCTAAAGAGTGGTAAAACTTTCCATCCTTTTGGTATAAGATAGCCTGTAAATTTACCAGTAGATAAATATTAGCCAAATTTCATTAGGAAAAAGGGTAAATTTTTCATTTTTTTTAAAAAAAAAAATCTGATTCTGGTTTTAACTTACCTTTAAATTCAACATCTTGAACAGCTTCTCTGAAGGTAAAAGATAGGATAGAAGCAACTCTGAGTGTTTCTTGAATTACCCTTGTGGTAATTGGCATTCTCTTGGTATCTGCCCAACTCAGTACCTTCTCTTCACCAGATTCCTCTTTAGACTTAATTATTGCTTCTTGTTCTTCCTATATTCACAATACCAGTACAAAGAATTTAGTCCTCTGCATGAGTTTGTATCAGTTATTATATATAAGCAAGTGGGATTTAAAAGCTTACAGTTACAGATTGTAAGACGCTTGGATTTTCTGCTAGGTACTTGATAATCCATGTCAGTACACTTGCAGTGGTATCTCTTGCAGCGAAAATGACACCGATTATGTTGTCAGCGATTTGTTCATCGGTTAGTCCTTCGCGATCGCACATAAAAGACCCAAGCAAATCGTTGTAATCTTGTTTCGTTTGCCTGCGAAGGGACAGGATTTTGGCCAAGATTTGTGCCAATTCCTTCCTGGCTTTCATGGCTTTGTAAAACAGTGTTCCAGGGATGTTAACAGGCATTGAATTGTACCCTTTTTCAAGATTGTAATAACATTTCTTGAGTTCTTCTCTGTACAGAACTTCATCCTTTCCAAATATGGACAGTAAAGCCACATTGAAAGTGTACTGCGGGACAGAAAAAATAAACAGTTTTTATCAGAACTCCAAGTTTCAGATTCAAAAACAGAGGAACTCTGTTTTTTTTTCTTCCTTAAGGGAGCACATAGAACATAGAACATACTGTTTTCATTTCTTGGAAAGTAGTGATCATTTTTCCTTCCCATGACTTGAGGGAGCTAATGGCAATGGAGTCGATGTCTGGTACGATGTTCTTGATCGATTCAGGCATGAATGCGCGAAGGACGAGCTTGCGAAGTTTGGCGTGATAGTCGCCCTGATGAAAGAAAATAGCCTGTTTGCCTAACATTCTCTCTTTGCTTGCAGGGAATGTGGGCTTGAACAGATTTGATTTGGTGACAAGCACAAGTTTTACTGCTTCTGGGCTTGAAATCATCACACAAGGACACCCCAGTATGTGAGTCTTGAATATGGAACCATACCTATTAATTTTTTAAATTAAAAAAAAAAAAAATCAAAACAAAATAACATTCTTTGTGAGAATCTTGAAATCAAGAAAAAATCAGATAAAGGGTAGTAGAATCTGGACTCACTTCTTTACTTTGGAAGCAAAGAAAAGATTTGGGTTTTGTGAATAAAGTTGAAAGGTTTCTCCTATGTAAGGCCATCCCATGGTGCCAGGTGGAAGTGGCAATTTCACTTGGCCAAAGGAGAAGAGTTTAAGGATGGCATTGAGGGACAACATTAAAGCTGCAGTTAAGAAAAAACATAGGCAGATGAATTCCATGATTCTGTAATAATGGACAGTACAGAGAGAGTACTATCAGTAGTCACAATGAGTAGCTTTTTGGTTTTTTGATGAAGAAAAGGGAGTGAATCAAAGGTGTATATATAGGTGGGGGGTTAGGGTGGGTTGGGTGAGGAGGGTGCAAAGAATGAGCCTTTCATATACAGCTCAAAGCCCACACACGGAATCTCCCTCCAGCTCATGTATTTGGGAGAGAAACATGAATAAAAAGAGATATACACAACTACGCAAGTGTGTGTGTGCGCGTGTCAGTGTATGTAGGTGTGTATGTATAGGATGAGAGAGAGGCACGTGTGAGACTGAGTGAATAAAAAGAGCGTGTGGGGGTAGAAAGAGAATTGGGTTGACTTTGACTCATAAATGAGGTGCGAGGAAACAGGGCCAGGCTTTTGGCTGGAGTTTGGGACAAAGTTGGAAAAGTCGCAGAGGGTATAAAATTTACTATCCGTACCATCGTATAAAAACTTGAAAGGATTGTACAAATAAATACCATACTTTTTGGATCACATTAAAATTTAATTAAATTTAAAAATTACTTATAATAAAATTGTAAAAATTGAAAAATACTTAATTACTTAAAGTATGACAATTCTCAAATATATTAGTATTACAATATAATACTTATAATTTTTTTTTTTAATTTTTTTTAGTAATAGTGAAGTCTTTTTTTTATTTTTCCATTTAAAGTAAGTAATCTGTACAATTATCCCAACTTGAAATACCTTTTTTTTTTTTTTGGGAGTTCATATTTTGCATACTCGTGAGCCTCTTTGGTGTGGATTAATGCTACTTGTACTCAGAGATTAACAAGAAAGTTGACAAAAAATGAGGTTGGGAGATTGTGTATGTTAATTTAGGAGTTGACTCCTTTTATATGTGTATATACACATGTATATGTGAGGTATTTTTATTTGGAATCATTCAATTTCAATTAACATCGATCTGATTCTGAATCTTAAAATCAATTTAGCCACAAAAATAAAACTTTGATTCTATTCCAAAAATATATTTTCATGTTAACGAAGTCATAATTAACACGAATTTACATGGAGTTAAAATTTTAGCTCGCCCGCACGGACATGGTGCAACGATAAAGCATGAAAACTTGAAATTAGAGGATCGAAGGTTCAAATCTAGATTCTTGAAATATAACAATTGGATATTGGAAGACAAATGCTTACATGGAGATAGGATCATGATGCACATTGTCACTCCTCCGAGGATCTCATCCGCATGATATAAAGGGGGGTTAATGGAGGAGAAGTGTTGCCCGAATATTTACTTCAAGTATGCATAGACAGTATCCACATTCGGGTTTAGCTGGAGAGCACTTAAGGGAAAGGCTATCGTCCCTCAAGATTAATAAGCGAAACTTGAATATTTGAGTCATAAAAAATAATAATAATAATATAATAATAAAGTCCATGTTTTTGGTACCAGTAAAAAATTAATTAAAATTAACAATTAATTTTAACCATATATCATAAGACCCAAAAGGGTCACAACATTTCAATCATTCATTCCATCAACTTTTATCAAAATTTTAGTAAAAACTTAATGTAATTTCTACCAAATTGGGACTACAAATCGACTTGAAATATAAACCTATGTTTGGTAAACGTTTTTTGTTTATAAATAAAGAATATGATGTTTCAGATATAAAATGTGTGTTTGAAAAGTGTTTTGAAGAAATGTGTATGATTAAAAAACGATTTAAAAAATATGTTATTTATAAATTTATTTACGAACAATTGGTAGAATATTTTAAGAAGAACTAGTATTACACCCGTATGATGCACGGTCAATTGTTACTCACATATATCAAATTTATATTTTAACATGTGAAATAAATATTTAATTAAAAATGAGAAATGAAGGAAGACAATAAATTAAAAAAAAAAGTATAATTACACATACATTAATTTTTTTTAACGATTCGAATGTTTACCGTTCTAGAAAATTTCTTTAAATATTGTAATTTAAATTGATTTAAAGCTTAAAATTGGCAAACAAAATTACATTTACATAGAATTTTTAATAAGTAAAAAAATAAATATATTTATGATATATGCTCAGAGTTTTATTAAAACGAAAATTTTTGGTACATTGAGTTGTTATAAACGTAGGATTTTTTTTTTTTTTTTAATTTATATGTAAATTATTTTATTAGTAGAATGACTTACTATTTAAAAAAAAAAAAAAACTTCAATAACCATTTGCATTAACTATTCAATTTTAATGACTATTAATAGAATTAATCTTTTCAAAATATAATTCCTAGATTATAACAAATAATTTATCACTACCAGAATAGTACTATTAGAATTGGTACTATCTTAATACAATATTTGATATGTAAATATATTAAACATTTATTTCATTTCAAATTTACTTTAACGTTATAAATTAGATTCATGTGGTCCTATATTTACATGAGTGTAACAAATTAAACAGTATGAAATATTAGTTTTAATTAAATTTTAACTATTGTGTATTGCAAATACATTAATTTTATATACTAATAATAGATTGATGAACGTTTTTGTTTCATTCTCTTTCATTTTCTGTTTTTAAATAAATTTATGTGATATTGACAAAGTTTTTATTTTTTTGTTTTGTTTTTAGGAATTTAAAAAAATTGTAATTGATTTTCAAGAGTGGAAAATGGACCAAGAAATTTCAGAATCGGAAAAATGGAGATGTTTAAAAATCCGCATTCAATTGGATAATCACTTACTCATATGGAATTGATTTTTCAAGAATCAATTTTTCTGAACATTCATTCCAAACAAATTCTTTAAAAAATTATTTTTTTTACAATTTTTCATATTACTTTTTAACTATACACATTCCAAAAAATCACTTTTTTACAAAAACAATTCTCAAAAGATCAAAATCAAATAGTTAAATTTCGTATAAATCGGTCTACAACGTGAAACCACCATCAATGAAAGAATTATAGATACGAACTATCAAAATATTCAAAATTTATTTAATAATTTTCAATACAACGCGACTTTTCATTTTCCACCCAGCAGTCAAAGTGTTATATTACAGAAAAAAATTATTTTTATACGTTTTAAATAAATGTATTTAACCACACTTTATTTTGAAATATTATGAGTCTGCTAACATGTCTTTATTTTTATTTGGATAAAAATTAGTTAAACTAATTGTTAAAGTCAGTAATATGTATTTTGCATATTTTTATTATTTAAATATATAGTATTAAACAAAAATAAATGAATAAAATGAATAAATAAAATTAATTAAATAAATAAATAATTAAATAAACAAAATGAATAAATGAATAACTAAATGAACAAAATGAGTAATATGAGTGTCAACTCCAATTGAAATTAATTATTTATGATCAAATTAAATTTAGTTAAGAAATTATAAATATCATTACTTAAAAATAAAACAATTTTAAAATAGCGGACATGTGGAAAAACGTTTTAGGAGGGAAAAGTTCTAAAAACCTGTTTTTGGGAAAAACAAAAAATAATAATTAAATGATAATTTTAATACTGATAAATAAAAATATTAATTGAACTCATTCAGTATTAGTGTTAATAATAAAATTAAATTTGATTAAAAAAATATCAACCATTATTTTGTATTTATTTACCATAACATTAGTACTTATGTGTGTGTGTATAAAAGAAAATAAATGCGTTCACATTTATTCAGATTTTATATTTACATTTGCCATTCATCCTTTTTTACATTCACGTTAATTCATTTTGCATTCACATTTAGCATAAATAAAAATGTTTAATTTTGTAGAAACTTACTATTTATAGAAAGAAAAATGGGCGGGAAAATGGTAAAAAATTATTTTTGAAAAGTGCCTTACTTTTTTATATACTAGTGCATCACCCGTGCGATGCACGGATATTGTATCGTACAAAATATATTTTAAAATTAGTGAATAATTTTGGTATATTGAAAAGAATAATCCTACAGGTACAGGCCCTGTACGAATGCAATTTTCCAATTGAAAATACAAATTTGATTTGTAATAAAATATGTCAACACTTTTCTTTTAAGTTTAGTATAAGCATTATAAATTCAATACTACACCATTTTAATCCATAAATAAAAATAAGTGAGATATTGAGGATGCTATGTTTGTCGGATACTTTAGTATTTTACTTAATACATCAAATATAAATATATTGTGGAATGTATCAATTATTTCTCATGATTTATGCCTCTCGTATTTATGTTTTTCCAATTTTGATTCAAAAATATAAATCACAATAATTATAAATGTGTGCTTAATCTTAAACCCACAAATATTTGTATTTAACCAATAAAAATATATTTTTAATTATAAAATCAAGTAGTCAAAATAATAATTACATAAATTTAGCAATTATCATGATATGACAAAATGCTACGTTGGTGACAAAAAAATTATAACGGAAATGGTATACCATATAATCTTTACAAAACTATTAAAATTATAGCAATTATTAAAAAAATATTATTCATTCTTAACCAATAACATTATAGTTTTACATATAAAATCAAGTAGTTAAAATAATACTTACGCAAATCTTGCAATTATCATGACATGGCATCCGGATAACACTGAAGGTTAAAAGATTATACAGAGAATTTTAGATCATATAATTTTTAGACAATTATTAAAATTAATCTTATATTTGTTTTATTCAAAAAAATGTATTAATACTAATTAATACTTAAGTTCGGCCAGCAAAAAATTGCATCGAGCATTTAATATGAAATGGGAAAATGAAAAGCCATTTCTCATCCACACCTCATTAATCAATTCAACATCAACAAATGAAAAGTCACTGGCATGACACGTCTTCCACCTATTCCAATACATATTCAAGTTGATAATTAATGTTAAACAATTGTATCGAAAATCAGGAAAAAAAAAACACAAAAAAACAGAAGGTTTCCAAAAAAAAAATAAGTGACAGTGGGTGGGAATTTTTTTTTACGACTGTTGTGGTTTAATATATAATATAGATATATATAATAAAATAATAATAATAATAATAATAATATATTAAGATTTCTCCCGTACACAAAATGCATAAAAAATAATATACTAAAATAATTAATAAAATTTTACAAACAATAAAACTACTTCAAATTATAATAGCTTCTTTGAGTAATAAAAATCAATTTATATATTTAAGTAGTAAATGGTTATTAAGTTTTCCACATTTTTTCACAAAAAAAAAATGAAGTTGTTGTTCGATAAAAAATTGATATTATTTTTTATCGAAAATAACAGATATTTGCACATTGTTTGGAGTTGCGTTTTTAAGTATTAAAATGAACATCCTTAATAATTTCAATTTCATTTCCCATTGCACTAAACGCATTATCAAGTCCCTGTTTGGTACCTATTATTTTTAAATCTCATTTTTTAAAAACTCATTTTCAACCACACATTATACCAATAAAATAATCTACACATAAATCCGAAAATATTCTCCAATTTTTAACTACACATTCTCTAAAATATTTACTATTCCAAATCACATTATTCCAAATAATGGGTCTCAAACATGGACCAAATGCAGTCAACGCGTTATCCATAACATAGTAATTAATTTCACTATGTAAAATGATTTCCATAATACCATTCAAATGTATATCAATGTGATGACATAATAATTAGTTTTAGTTTCAATAAATTATTAATTATCATCAGTACCTCTTACGTTGATGCAAGCAAGTTTAATTCAAATAATTAAAAAAATGAATAGTCACCGTTTTCTAAAAAAAAATTACTGCTTTCTGAAAAAAAAAATCTATTAAGAAGTGTAAACAAACTTATTTGTCACTAATATTTTTAACTAAACAAAACAGAACAAATATTAAAGTTTAATAAAATATTAATCTAATTAATGCACAAATAATGTAAGAAAAAGTAAAGCTATTTTTGTTTTTCAAAGTTAATGTGTAGTTTTCCAAATGTATTAATTTCTTTATAAAATTTATTTTTTATAAAGCAATTAATGATGAATATTAATGCATTTCAATTTTTGGAAAGTATTTTAGACTGGAAAACAAAAATGATGTACTGAAGTTGCAATTTAACAATATGAATTTTGATAAGTGCTTGTTAATTTTTAATACTTATACATAATTTATCCAGTATACAAAATGCATAAAAAATAATATTATATTAAAATAATTATTAAAATTTTACAAACAGTAAAACTACTTCAAATTATAATAAAATTATAATAGTTATATTAAAAAATTTTATAATTTTTTTATCATCAACTCTTTATTAATTTCTACATCTTGTCTTTTGAGACGATTTTTGTTCAATATATTTGTTTTGTTGGCGAAAAACACTTATTTATTTCTCATATTTTTAAATAATCAAAATAAATAATTAATACAAAAGTTAAAAAAAATATTTGCGCATCCTTTCAATGCAAATTAGCAGAATATTTGAATAGAAATTGCGATTAGAAATAAAATTTATTAATTAATTGAATGTTATAAATAACAATGCGATTAAAAAAAGTTAAGGATATAAAAGCAAAACTAAACAAACACCGAAGATCTATTTTGCAATTAAACTATGGTGTAAATTTTAAAAAATGTGTTGTATGAATATAGTTCCCCAAAATAATATATTATATATATATATATATAGACAACCTATTAGCATTCAATACATGTAATCAAGTGCCTATTTACAATGCATTACACACTTTCCCACATTAAATGTCTCATTAATTGTCAACAACTCATTTCCCAATTCTGGAAATTCAATTAAAAAAAAAAACACTTATTTATCTCTCATATTTTTAAATAATCAAAATAAATAATTAATACAAAAGTTAAAAAAAATATTTGCACATCCTTTCAATGCAAATTAGCAGAATATTTGAATAGAAATTGCGATTAGAAATAAAACTTATTAATTAATTGAATGTTATAAATAACAATGCGATTAAAAAAAGTTAAGGATATAAAAGCAAAACTAAACAAACACCGAAGATCTATCTCGCAATTAAACTATGGTGTAAATTTTAAAAAATGTGTTGTATGAATATAGTTCCCTAAAATAATATATATATATATATATATATATATATATATATATATATATATATATATATAGACAAACTATTAGCATTCAATACATGTAGTCAAGTGCTTATTTACAATGCATTACACACTTTTCCACATTAAATGTCTCATTAATTGTCAACAACTCATTTTCCAATTCCGGAAATTCAATTGAAAAAAAAAAAAAAAAAATTCCAAAAATAGAAACTGAAAATGGGCGGGAAAAATTTTGACGGCTGTTCTGCTTTAATATATAATATAGATATAGATTGTATGATTCACGAGCAAAATTTTAAGCTTCTATTTGACAAAAATTAGTTAAAAAAATAAGCAATTAAATGTTATTATATCATTTTTATAAATAATATGAGTATAAAATAATCATTTATGAACGGTTTCAAACACATGGCTAATAACAAGTGGATAGTTAACTGTTAAGGAGCCATGAATTGAATTTTAACTATTGTCTTGGGATGACTGGAACAGTATTAATTGAATTTTGACCAAATTGTTGATTTGGACGTAGATTGAAGTATCCGACAATCAACATCAAATATTAAAATATTTTTTAATTAACGTTTTCAATATAGAAGCAAAATTTCCAAAAGAAAATGTCAAACTAAATTTTGAGCGTTCTTGCGAATTAATATGAACTTTTCCGGAATTTAAATATATCATGTTTATTGTTCAACTATATTTTGACTATTGCCTATGTTCAGCTAGCCCATTAATGGGATGTTTTAACTAATTTAAATTACACAATTTTTCAAATTACTTTTTAACCACACATTTTTTCTCTCTCAAAATTTTAACCAAACATTTTATCTCGAAAACAACAAAAAATCTCTTCTCCCCTCTTTAAAGAGCTGCCAAACACACATTTAATGTAAAGTTGAATTAGGTTTTTCCCCGTGTTTTCGTTACTAGAGAGCATACTCTTTCCTTCATAGAACATTAATTTGAAGTACGAGTAGAGGCTATGTTGTTTTTCTTCTCAATCTTGACGAATCAATTTATTTAATGTGGCATTGTTGTTTTCTATTTTTGCTCTCACTTGTGATTACTCTCGATCCAAAGCAAGCTCAGTATTAAGTAGTTGATCAGATAATTATCTACAATATTGTATTTTATACTGAGTGGTTTAAATCATGACTCTATTAATTAATTGGCTCCTTCTTATTGTTGGATAATATCACTAATTTATTTTGTATACTAGTAAGAGTTACGTGCGTTGCACGAAGTGGTTTATATTTGTGTTTATTCCCGTAGAATTAGTAATGAGAAAAAAAAAAACTTATTTGTGAGTATAAAATCAAATTTTACAACTTTTCTTGCAACTACATGAATTTGTTGTCCATCATTTGTTCGAACCCTCTCCTCAACCTGAAGAAGCATCCTCTACAAAAGTAGAATTATGAACCTTATTACATGTAAACAACAAAGGACATTATCATTTCAACTTTTCATAAGACCAAAGATACAATCCAATACAAAAAAGTGAATTTACCAGTTGCCAAGGTTATAGGGCTTAATTATTCTGCAAAGCCCAAATGACTCGAGTATTTCATCACCTAATTCAATTTGAAACTCTTAAAAAAAAAAAACAAATCTCCCAAATAGCAATTTTAAATATCCTCTTGAAAACTTTAACAGAAAGTAAAGCAATATATCAATATTAAACCACAAGACAATAAAGCTTCCACCATATTTTCAAAAAGAATAAAAATTTATCACCTAACTTCAAAAATTCTACTAAATAACTTTTGAACATGTTCTAATACTAAAAATTATCACCTAACTTCAAAAATTCTACTAAATAACTTTTGAACATGTTCTAATACTACATTACATTAAAATCATTGACTAAAATTGACCCAATTACTAAACTTCAATAAGCACATTAAAGATAATTTGTATACTAGCACTGCATGATGTAGGAGTATCCTTGTACAAATCCTTGAGTTCCTTCAATATACGTTTCGATGCCATAAATTAACCCTTTTAACATACTCAATAAAGTTAGTGAAATCACTAAGTTAAAAAAGCTCAGGACCATAAAAATCACAGCATAAATCCTAAGATATAATTAAACTGGAAAAAACATTAAAACCAGAATTCATTTCTCCATAAAATGAAACACACAGAGCTATACACACATGTATTTATAAATGGAATTGACTTATTAAATCCAAAGAAGAATTTCTAAGAATCTACAGTTGTTCAAAAAGAAAAGATTGTTTAAGTATATCATGTAACTAATGGGAAGAGGAATGTTGGGAGTATATCTTGCCGTAAGTTTCAATGTCATGTAGATCATATCCCCTATGTTTAATATAGGGTGCCAAGTCTATTAAGCGAGATCTAGCAATGTAAGGACATTTCCTACAGGCTTTAGCTACTTATAGGACTTAAATAGAGCAAGATATGTATTCTTTGTCCAGTCAGAAACCTCAAATTTGACAACACAACGGAGACCAAACTATGAGAAAGAATATTAATGGTCTCTCGAAGCAACTTCAAAAAGTCAAATAACGGCAATAAATTTTGGATATTACAAGAATTAATGTTACAGGAAGCTCACAGTCATTTATATGTTGCTGGAATCAGAAATATGAGACAATTTTATTATAAATTATGTAATTTTTATTTAAAAAAATAATGTTATAAAAATATCAATCAAGAATATAAGTAAATATAAAATCAATACAAAAACCACTACATTGTTAGACTAAAACAACCACATTATAATCGACATTTTATTACATTTTTTTGTGTTGAAAAATGTTTAGATAGTGGAATCAAGTAAATGAAATAAACACACTGAAGAATGAAGGTTAGGGAGCATTTACAATGAAAAGAAAAAAAAAAACACTTTGTCTCTAAGAACCCAAATTCTATTTTACCGTGTTTGAAGTAGTATTGTAGTCTCCAACTTTCAAAACCTGTAAATCCACAAAGCTCTGTAGTCAACATAAACCCGATTTTTTCTTTTTTTAAATACACTGACAAAACAGAAATTCAATACGTTAATCTAATAAAGACCATAATCTCCAATGAATTCAGTTAACGTCTAAGGAGAAGTTTCAAAACACAATTTAAATATATAAGTTATCTCCTCGTTAATAGGGTAAGCTTTTAGGGATGGTTCAACATAAATTCTGTACAAATTTAGAAATGAGAAAGGTAAAAGAAAAAACAATAATAAAAAAATAAAAAAATAAAAAAGAGGAGGCAAATCTAATAGCAAAATATTTCTAAGCCCACCTGAGGATAGAAGTAAGGAGCCTCCTATGGTCCCACATAAAAAAAATTAGGTGACTGTTTCATGGATGACCAACAAGGAATGTAAACTTGAATATCTATAGATGCAGAATTACAAGGCCACATATTAATTAAATCAATGGGTTCACTTATTCTCAAATAGAATTTAAAACGTATAAACAATCATGAACAAAACAAAGGAAAGCACAAATACTAATTCGACAATCAAAAGATATCTTAATATATGTAGGATATACACAAGAATTAGTAATATATATAGCTAAAAACTTACATGAATGACAACATTGTGGTGTTGGCAAAGCATCTGGGATGGTAAACTCGGGTAATTTGGCATATCGGCATCGACTTCTTTATTATTAGTAGTGGCAACAACCTGGCCAGCAATTTCAAATATGATCACTTACATTTATAAGCAAAGAAATTGCAGTGCTTAAATAAAAATTTCATCATAATCAAACAAATGAAAGAGAAAACAAAGTTTAATTAGATTAGTTAAAAAGACCTGCTCACTATGATCATGAGGGAAGTAAACCACATGACTCCCAATTGTCGGCATGGATATCGGAGGACCTATGCATGCAAGCCATAGCTAGGAATTCAAACACCTTTTCTCCCCTTCCCTAACCCACAGTCAACAGGTAATTACCCTTCAATGACAATCACAAACTTAACTATTAATCGGATTAGCTTAAATTTGTAATAAAACTGAAATTGAAAATTTGAAAATTTAAGCATTTAGTTGAAAAAAAGAAAACAAAGAACAAAAGGTAACACTGAGGAGACATAACAAGTATCTCCTTGAACTTCCTGACCCATCCCTGATGTTGAAAACTTCAGATTTTATTCAGATTTTTCTTAAATATATGATAAATAATGCAATTAGCAACACAATTATAAATACTGAAAACACTACCCTTACTTCCAATCCCAAAAATCTCAAAACCCTAAATCCCAACTCAATTTTAGCTCCAGCTCCTCTCATCTTCCCCATCTTTTACTTCCTCAACTCAAATCTTGACATCCATTTCAATATCACTAATTTTACTATATCCAAGTAAGCAAAATCTTTGCTCTAATCATTTTCTAATTAACTGAAAACAGTAAAGTCAATAAATTTATATGCTCATTCCAAACAAAATTCAAGAAGAACTCGAGAATGAACTAATTATGACAAAGCTTCTTCGACAGTTACATAAGACAAAACCTCGAAAACACAAAATCAGGAATCTGGTATTGATCATGATACAGACTACCTATTTTTTTCCATTTAAATTTGATATTCTAACAATAATATTTTTTCGAGGAAGTAGAAACTATTACTAAGATTTTTCAGAAATGAACCTATTTTGCTCAATTTTTGTTATTGGGAATGATTAGCAAAACTAATTTATAAGTTAGGAAGGTACAAGCAGACTCACCCTCAATAACAAACCCATAGTAAATCATGAAAAAGAGATTGTACCATGGCGACCACGTCAGTTGCTCCAGCACCACCAGAAATAATATAATTTGTCATTTAAAGTTTCTGGTAAATCCAGTCTTTTCTCTTTCTAATATTTTTACCCGTGGTCAAATACAGGAACTTTTGTTGGCAAAGAAGACTTGAATATACGAAAATATTAAAGCTGCAAGGGATGATGGGAAGTATCAGAAAACAGGGGTGTGAGGAATACCTTCTTGGCAACAGTTTTTGTATCCTTCTTCCCTTTAAAAATTTTGTCCAACAAAATGTGAAAAAAAATGTCCAAGTGGTCCTAGATAGGCAGTGCCAAAAATTTGTATTTAGATAAAAATTAGAAATAACAAGTACGTGTAAAACTCAGTTTCATAGTGTTAAAGACAAACTTTTAATCAATAATTATTTATGGTATCAGAAAAGAGAAATGTCCTAATATTCAAGGTTTGTTGTCACTCATTTATGAAATGTGTGCATGTGTGAGACTTTTAATGGAGAAAATGAATCTTGGCAGCAAATGAAGGGGTGTACTGAAGATAAATTTTGACTTTTCCTCTCTAAAAGCTTAAACTTTTAGAAGAGGTGGTTCAATACATAGAAGGACGACAAAGCACATAGTGGACAGGTGCAGCAAATGATCCCAAATATTGGCATAGTTTGTAGGAGGTTTATGCTAGCAGCTTCAGAAATGGGATAGTGCAATGAGGAAAATCGAAATAAAGACTCAGTGTCAGCGTTTTTTTTATCAATTTTTTGGTTGACACATCCCAAAGGCATACTTAAAGTTATAACTTATGATTACCAAAAATGAAAAAAATATTAAACTCAGTGCAACTTTCATTTACAAAGATAAACATTTTCAAGAGAAATCAATGCTATTGTGTCAAGTGAAAGAAGGAAGGGGAAGGAGGAGAATGGAATAAAAAACTAAGATGCAGTTAAAACACGTTTTTCCTTTAATTTCCCCCACATTTTAGTGTTTCTAATTGCATATATATATATATATATATATATATATATATATATATATATATATATATTTTCCATTGTGGCCAAAGATGAATGTCACTTGGTAATTTCTTTTAATTCTTCCTACCGAACAAAGTCAGCGAAGTTCCTAATTCGTTTCTGTTTCCACAACATTTGAATGAAAGATAGAGTTGAGACATCAACTTTACAAACCGAGAATTGATCTAATATGACTTGAAAATTGATACCATGTCTAAATGATAAGGGCATATTCTCTTCTAAAAATTACAGAGGCTCTCCTTAACGTGATAATAGAGACCTTAACTTATCAGTTGTTTGGTGTGGCGTGTTCTGGAGGAATTTTGGATTTTTTGGAGAATGTATGATTGAAAAGTGACTGGTCCCATAAAAATGTTTAGATGAAATCAAATTTGAGGAAAAAGTTGAAAAAAATCAACGGGACCAAACAAGCTCTGAATTCTTTCTTTCCATAAAAGATCTATCAACCTATAAGCCCCTGGATACAGGTTACACTCACACCCCCCCAAATTTTTTCACACAAGTACAATACTGAATTGTATTAAAGAACAAAAATAATTCAAAATATACTCTACTGTCCTGGCTTTGGTTTACTTCATTAATATATTTCTATCTATATCAAGACAGAAAATCAATTATCTTAAACTACTACACAAGGGCAAATAATTACAGTGTCATTTTCGGGGATAGACCATTTGCCAAAGCCAAATGAACTCAATAATTGTTGAACATTCTCAATTGGGGAGCATTTTCATTAAAAATCATGGATTCAAACCTCAAAATACAGCAGCAACTGCTAATTATATGCTAACATATATGTCCACAATTTAATTGTACACATGTGAAGAAAAAGAAAAAAAAATGTATAACAATACCACTTTGAGAAGAAGTCGTTTGAGTTGAAGTTTTGGAATGCCAGTGAGCTTCTGCGGCACTATATCACTGATCGCTGACATCGTCCCTGCAGTTATAATCTGCAAAAGCCCAATTCAAGATTTCTTGAATAATCAAAAGTAATACATACCCATACATAATCAAGGCCATGTATGCAAAATAAATAAATAAAAGTCAACACACCTCACATGGAAAAAAATAAACAAGTAAACAACGACAAAAAAAAAAAAATGTTGAAGTCAGAAGAAAGTCAAGACCTTGGTTCTTAAAGGGTGCTGTTGGAGTTGTATCAAGTACTGTTGCAATCCCTTCTTTGCGATAGACCCCATTTTTCTTCGTTTTGCTCAATCTTTCTTTCTACTGATCTTGTGTGTGAGAGAGAGAGAGAGAGAGAGAGAGAGAGAGAGCGAGAGAGCGAGGAGAGGAAATCTACCAACAAAATGAGGTCAAAAAAAGAAAGATCAGAAAATACTGAAAATACTGACCGTCGTCGAAGAGAGACGACGAAAACTGTGACCCTAGGTGCGAACGATCTGTAAGCGCGACGGTATCAAAATCGGACAAAAATTACATAGATCCATACAAAACAACGAATGGGAAAAAAGAATCCGAACCTTTGATTGCGATCGATGCGAAACGCTTTAACCCTAGGAGAAGGATCTAGAAGCGTGAGAGAGAGAGAGAGAGAGAGAGAGAGAGAGCGGACAGAGGAGAAATGAGAAGTTCATTTCCCTTATGTGTATCTATACGGCCAGAGAGAGAGAGTGCTAGTACAGGAAATACAATTGAACGAAAAAGCGTGTTCCACTATTCAACTAAAAGTGTCATTTTTCGTCCCATGAATAGTAATTTTGTAAGTGGATCATATATATAGTAGGGATATATATACACACTAAAAAGGCATTATACATCCACACCTACAAATACAATATATATGCATGAATGATAGAGAAGAAACTTTTAATTAATATCTATTTTACACTTATATATATAGTTATATACTTAATATACACTTACACAATACCATCCTTAGGTAATAACATTAAATAATTAATTATATTAATTTTTTACAATGTCATAATATAATTTTATTGATTTGATTTGTTGTTCGTGACAAGTAAAAATTGTCCACAAAAGTAAAAAACCGTTAAGTATTCAAACATTCACTCGTCGTGGGAAATTTTTATGTTGTCCACGGTGGGTAATAGATCAAAATTTTATAATTTCATATTATTATATTGTCTCATTTATTTAGTATTAAATTAATTTATTATCTAACAACATATAATGTTATAATATAAATTTATATTAGTATCGTAATAATATTAAATTTTCTCATTTATTTAATATTAAAAAAAAGAAATATTAGTTGTAGTTTTTACTTTGTTTTTTAATAAATATTAGTATGGCTATAATATATTAATATAATACTTAAATATTACGTCCAAAAATTGGATTTTCTACTCAAATTTCGCAGATTACAATGTTATATTATGAATAATAACCATGTGATATTCGATCCAAAATATTACAATTTCATTATTTCGTGATTTTGATTTTCATATGTTACATAAAATAAATATTTACAATTTTTTTTTTTTTTTTTTTTTATAAAATCCCATCAGAATCTTGGTGTGGTTTTTATGCCTCCACCGCAATTCCTATGGGGGGGGGGGTTAGGATGCCCCTACCCTATTATTGAACAAAATCAAAATTACATCTAAAAGGAGGGGAACATAAAGTCAAACCTCCCAAAGAGATGCCTATTTACACATATGAAAGACGAAAAACTAGAGTGATGTAAACGATTTCACACAGCCAAACATGGATGCAATCAAGAAAAGCTGAAAAACAGGAGAAACAAATCCCAAACAGTGAAACAAACAAACAAATCAAAGAAAATCAACCAAAGAATACCAGGCCTCATTTCGTGTGAGATTCTGATCAAAGTACCAGATCAAGCAAAGCATCTCCATTCTTCCTGTTGCCAATGAACATCCTAACCAGCAGGCTATCCATGGAAATCCAGACAACAATACCAATTCCCTCGAATGCAATCTACTCTGACAAAACACGACAACATGTTCCATCCAATCTAAGGAGTTCTCTCATTTTAGTATCAAATTCTGCTGGCTTCAAAATTCTGTACCCGTTTTCTTTGTAACCTGTGTTCGCTAACTAGTCTGCAACTTTGTTAGCCTCTCTCCATATATGCGTAAATTTGTATTCCAACCTCTGAAGTTTAAGGAAGATGCTTCCCACTAAGTATTTGACAGACCAAGGGCCATTCTCTTTATCAACACAATACCTGATAGCTTCCAGAGAATCAACTTCGATCCAGATTCTGTTGAATCCTTTTTCAATACATAGATCAATGCCGGTATTAATAGCTTTTAATTCAGCTTCGATAATAGAGCAGTTTCCGTAAAAGTCATAGAATCCCCAAAGAGCTTTACCCTGTGAACTCCGAATAATACCTCCTCCAGCCGCTTGATTATCAGTTTTCACAGCCCCATCAGTATTTAGTTTCACCCACTGATCTGGTGGTTTCTCCCATTTAACCAATCTCTCAACCTTCTTGTTCTTCACTAGATTTTTCTCGAGTTTAAGGAGGCTATCAGCAAGATAGGAAACTCTTTTAATAACTCTATTATGGCTCATGCATATTCCTCTATATTTAGCTCTGTTTCTTTCCATCCATAAAAACCAGAATAACAGAAAGGGAATAGATGCAATAGGATCTTTAGGTTTCGCCTTAGTTTGGAAAATCCAGTACATGAACATGACTCTAGGCTGAGAATAGTCACGCACCTGAGAGCCTTGTGAATTTAGGAAATGCTTCCAAACTTTGCTGGCTATGTCCCCCATACAGAAAACATGACTGATGGATTCTATATTGTTACAACACTGACATTTAGAAGCCATTTGGATATTGAATTTATGTTGAATAACCTCATCAACAGAGACCCATTTATTCCACAATCTCCATATGAACATCGATATTTTAGGGGGGATTTTTCCGTTCCATACATACTTTAACGATAGCTGTTTGGATTTCCTTTGTTTGATGAACTCCAAGCAACTTTTAATGGTGAAGTCTCCTGTCTGGCTTAATTTCCAGACAATTTTATCTGGATGGTTAGATATGGGAATTTCCAAAACCTCTCCCACCAAGTCTCCTGGAAGAATCCGATCAAGTTTCTTCTTGTCCCACTTGTTGTGAATTCTGAACTGGAACACATATTTCAGAATTTCAACATTTGTGAAGGTTTTATTCTGTAGGCCACCTGACATCATCCACTGATCATAAAGAAAATCCACTTTCCCTTCCCCAACCTTCCACGCAATATTAGGCTCCACATAGTGTTTAATACGTTGAATTCTTTTCCATAAAGGGGAATCAGACTGCTTGCAAACAACTGTGGAAGCATGAACAGAGCTGCAATATTTGGATTTCATCACCCAACCCCACAATGAATCTTGTTTCCTAAACTTCCACCAAAATTTGCAGTCAAATGTGAGGCTCAAGTCCTTTGATGAATTACATCCTATTCCTCCTTCTTCAAAAGGTAAACAAATTTTATTCCAAGAGGACCAATGAATTTGTTTCGATTGTGAAGAGTCTCCCCAGATATAAGCATTAAAAATACGATCTAACCTCAGCAGAATACTTTTAGGAAGATCATAAGTTTGTAAAAGATGTACAGGCATAGAATTCAGCACATGTTTTATGAGAATAAGTCTTTCCCCAGCAGAGATCAATCTATGTTCCCATGCCCTCAATTTATTTTTAATCTTATTGATAAGCTCATCAAAAAACCTTACCTTCAACCTTCCTCTTATGATAGGCACACCCAGATAAATAATAGGGAAAGGTTGGCTGTAAAATCCTGAGGTCTCAGCCACAATCTGTTGATGCCTTATATTAGTCACAATGTAGCTACTCTTTGACTGATTAAGCATTTGACCAGAGCCTTTAGAATAAATCCTAAGGAATTCCATGATCTTCTCAATAGATTTTTTCTCCCCATTAATAAATATAATGACATCATCAGCAAATGCAAGGTGAGAAATAGGAATGTTACCTCCATAAATGTAGTCCAGTGATGGAAATCTGCTGTATAGTTTGTCAAGACCTCTCGATAAGCATTCAGCCATTATAATGAAGAGAGAGGGAGTAATAGGGTCCCCTTGTCTTAAACCCCGACTGGACTTGAAATATCCTTTTAATTCACCATTAATAAGGATGGAAAAACCACAATTATTGATGCATTTTTTTATTTTGTCCCTCCATTCATGGTTAAAGCCAAATTTCCCAAGGACTTCAAGTAGGAAATTCCAATTCACCCTGTCATACGCCTTAGCCATGTCAAGTTTCAATAGTACATTCCCTCCCCTAACTTTCCTGTCAATCTGGTGGACCATTTCTTGTGCCAGTAAAATATTATCTACTATATCCCTCCCAGGAGTAAAGCCACTTTGATTAGGAGAGATCAGTTTAGGGAGCATCGTGTTCAGTCTAGTAGACATTAACTTGGAAATGATTTTATTCAAGACGTTGCAGAGACTGATTGGCCTAAAGTCTTTCCATCCGTTAGCCTGACTTTTCTTAGGGATAAGAACAATAGTTGTGGCAGAGACACCTTCTGGAAGAATTTTTCCAGTGAAAAAATCCCTCATCGCCTCAAGTAAATCATGCTTTATAATTCCCAGCAGTCCTGATAAAAGGAAACAGAGAAGCCATCTGGACCTGCAGCAGTGTTCTTATCCATCGAATGAACAGCTTTATGTAATTCTTCCATAGAAGGCAATTCATTCAGCATTTTATTATCTTCATCAGTAATTATTTGAGGGATAGGATAAAAAAGTTCCTCATTATTCGTTAAAGTCTCAGATGATAGGAGGTTGGAAAAGAAGTTTACCGCTGACTGCTGAATATCTTGGGGATCATTAATGAAGCTGCCATCTTCATTTTGTATCTGCAGAATTTTATTTTGATTCCTTCTTTTTTTAACCACAGCATGAAAAAACTTGGTGTTCCTATCTCCATCACTGAGCCATTTGATTCCAGATTTTTGTTTCCAAAAAGCCTCTTCTCTGGAAAGAATCAGATTCAGTTTAGCATAAGCTTTGTGAACCTCAGCTCTATCTTCATCCGATTTCGAGATATCATACTTCCTCTCTTTGTTAAAAGCTTCTATTTCAGCCTTTTTGATCTCCTGGAAAACATTTCCAAAAACATCTCTGTTCCACTTTCTAAGACATTGTTTGAGTTTCTTAAGCTTGTAGTAGAAGCCAAATAGACCTCTGGAATAAGGAATTAAGGGGGACTTCCAGCTGGTTTCAACCGTTTCCATAAAATCACCATGTTGAGACCACATAGTCTGATATCTAAAGGATGGTTTGAAATTGCTTTTGTTAATAGCACAACAAATAAGGAGTGGGTTATGATCAGAAGTATCTCTGTTAAGCAGTTCAAGAGCAAAATCCTCATAGGCTGACATCCACTGATTATTAACCAACAGCCTATCTAATTTTTACCACATCCTACCATTAAACCAGGTAAATTGAACACCTGGTATTTTATATTCATCAATACCACATGCCATGAGCATTTCATTAAAATCCTCCATAGATTTGCTATCAGGCTGATTACCCCCTGTCTCTCATTGCTTTGTAACACAGTGTTAAAATCACCTCCAACAATCCATGGACTAATCATACCTTCAGCAAAGGAAATTAAATCATCCCACAGCTTTTTTCTCTGATGAACAGAGCATTTAGCATAGACATCTGTGATGTAACTGCTAATGCCTTTCCATTTCATTTTCATAGTAACATGCTGCTCCTTATCTTCAAGCACACTACATTCAAAATCAGACTTCCATAAGCACCAAATCTTCCCAATGTTGTTCGCATAACAGTTATCTAACCCCAACTTGTTACAAAATTCTTGGATTTTAGATTTTTCCACCAAAGGCTCTACAATGATAACCAGACCAATTTGGTGAATCAGAACAAGCTTCTTTAGCCTCTTAAGAGAGTTAACAATCCCTCTCACGTTCCAAATAAGAATATTGGTAGTCATTCTTGAGATAATGCCAGATAACCTCCCCTTCTTTTACTTCTTCTGTTCTTTCTGGGACTCAGAGTTAAATCTGGAGGCACCTCAGATTGGTTACTCACACCACCACCTCCTATGTCTTGCAGATCAGGAAAATAATTACTTCTTAGTTTATTCACTTCTGATACTGACTCCTCTTCCCCACCTTTCATATCGTAATCTCTCAGATCAACATAAATCTGATCTAAATCAACTGCCTTACCAAGCTGATCCTTCGAATTAATACAAATATCATCATTAGCAATCTTTAAATCAGGCTCCTCTTCCTCCCTATCATTCAAACACTTAAACTGACCTTCATTGAATTCAAATTGATCCTTCAAATCTAATTGTGGAATAGTAGATTTATTCCCCTCAACCTTCTCTGTCCTATCAGCAGAAAGGGCAGTATCCTTGCTCTCTTCCATTTTATCAGACATCTCAGCTTTGGTCATGTCTTGCTTTCCATCAGATATTTTAATCCCCTCTTCCTTCTCTGACTTATCAGCATGTAAAGCAGGCTCCATGGTCTCCTCCACTTTGACAGACATCTCAACTTCAGTATTGTTCATGTATTGCTTTCCATCAGTTATTTTAGTCGATGTATCCCCCAATTCAAACATCCTACATTCCTTCTCAGTGTGATCAATAACTTTCTGTTTATTTGTCCCAATATTCTTTCCTTTTTGCTGCATAATGTCCTTATCCTTGCTTACTTCTGATTTCCTCCATAAACACCTCTCAGTTGTATGGCCAAGGTGTTTGCAAAAATGACAATACTCAGGAACTTTCTCATAAACAATCGGTTGCCAGATCGCAAAACTCTCATTCCCAATCCTGATTCTCTCCACCTTAATCTTCTCGATGTCCATTTCTATACATATCCTCGCTAGATTAGTACGAGTTCTAGTAGCAGTAGGTTCATCTAACTTCAGAGGTTTACCCAAAACTGATGCAATAGAAAATAGAATGGCCTTATCATAGAATACAAGGGGGAGTTTGGGTAGAGCTATCCAGACCGTGACAACTGGTGATTCCACAGATGGATTGAAATCATACGTATATTTCATAATACGCATCGGATATCCTTGTATGAACCATAGTTTTTTTTGAAAAATTCTAAAATAGTCCTCCTCCTTAAGATTAATTACCACATGTTTACCATCCAGATTTCCCAACGAAAATTCCCCAATAAGACGTAAAGACTTTAGCCCCTTCTCAATGACAGCAATTGGGGGTTTTTGATGAGAGAATTTACCGACGAGAGCCATTTTAAACCAGCCTGATAAATGTGAAATCTCTTCTTCAGAAACATGAATGAAAGGTTCATTACCATAGTTACCTGCTTCTCTTACACTGACTACTTCCGATTTGCCTTCAGCAGCAACCTCCTCAAACGACTTGTTCTTAGCTGGGATGTGCGTTTTCCTTCCTTGAACAATTTCCGCATAGGTTTTGATTCCTCCCACCACAGGAGGTTTATCAGCCTCCCCTGAACTCATGACCGGACAATCGCCGGAAGGCGACGTTAGTCGAAACTGAATCTCCCGCCAAAATTCAATAAACCAGCAAGACGTTAGAGAGAGAAAAAATTTGATTATTTTCAATCATTTAAGTCCTATAATATTATCTATAAATATTTACAATTTTTAATTCATGTTACCTCTTTTTGTCATTTTATTATTTGATTGTTCGTCTCAACATTTTTTTTTTCAAGTTTTGTGTTGATTTATTATTATAATTTTTGTTTAAGATTTTCAAGAAACTAAAAATATGTTATAATTTTTACTTCTTCTTTTAATAATTATTATTATGACTATAATATGTTAATATAATAATTAAAATATTTCATCCTAAATTTTAAAATTTGAATTACCTACTAAATTTTTATAGTTTATGACAACGTATATATGTGAATGTAACAATCACGTGACCTTCAATCCAAATGTAACAATTTCACTTATTCATGACTTTTAGTTCATAGATTACAAGAAAAAAAACATTTTACAAATTTTAATTACATTTATATACAACACAACACTACACTACACAATTCTATTACAATTACAACTACATTACATTAAATTACATTATATTATTGTAGTTTAACTTCTTAATTAATATTCATATGATACATTGATATTTTACACGTTTCATTCCATGCTTCAAATTCAATCAATAAAACAATCAGAATCATTTAATTTATTTATTATTTTAACTTTAAAATGTCATAATATAATTTTATATTATTATATGAAGCTTCTTCTAATTATATGACACAGCGTGAAATTATTTCAACCAAAAATTAGTATATTGACTACATCAATGACAAACTAATTGAGTTATTTCCTAGAGAAAGTAACTAATTTGTAAGTTTGATGAAACAATCGATGATACAAAATCAATTTTACCAAGAGAATTTTCTAAATATGTTATTATTAAGGGCCCCACCACATAAGTTAATCTTGAAAACAAATTGTCTAGTGATAGTACTTTTCAGGAATCTTGATCTATCCAACGATCTTTACAATTGAACAAGAATGATTTTTCGTGATTTCAAGATACATATATCATGCATGAATAATAGGACAACATGTGTGTATATATATATAACAATTTTATTTTTTTATAATAATATCAATTACCTCAACTATTTTAAAAAATAGTAATATTACTTCAAAATTTTTACACATCATTAATCATATATATAAGATGTGCAATATAAATTTTACTATTTAATTGAAAAGATTTCAATTCTTGGTACAGCAGTGGACCTTACTTGTAACGTTTGATACGTTTTAGATAGTCTTTATGACACATCACATTTCCAAGGTTACTTGTTTAAATCATGTCAGTCATAGAATAGATAAACATGTAGGCACATCAAGAAAATAAACATTGAAAATGAGAAACAAATTCCAAATCAATTATTTTTTCTTGTTGGGTTTTACATTTGTTGATGAAGTGATTTAGTTTACTCATAATGAGCATAAGATATAAAATTCATTCGTTATGTGGCAGATGTGGATTGAATAATGATGGATGGACATGTGGGGTTATGAAACCTACGATAAATTTTAGATCATTTGTAATCGTTCTAACTTCTAAATCCTACTCTGATGCTGTGATCAAGTATAATAATATGTCTAAATTCTAAGTTCAGCATATTTAAACAAATTATTTACATATAATTTTCAAATTATATAAATTAATTTGTATATTTAAAATACAATATAAATGTGTTTCATGCTAATGAAGTGCATCGCTCTTGTATTAAGTCTAAAATATCTAATATATTTGAAAATTCATAGCTACAATAACTCAACGATTAGAGAGCATGGATCCAGTGCCGGCTCCAAGTATAATCCACCTAAACCATTGATTATGCCAAAAGAAAAGTCTTGAAGCACTTTTTTATTTAAGAAAAATCTGCATATTCTTCTTCTTCATATATATATTTTTTTAATAAGAAACATGTATATTCTAGAAGAGTAAGCCTTTTTTGGCAAACTCAAAAAACATGTTTTTAAACATAATTTTACAAACCACTTTTTATACCACACATTTTCCTTCTACACTTTTCAACGAAATATTTTACTTCAAAAACATTAAAAAACATGTTTTTAAACACAAAAATTTTAATAAATAGAGCCCCAAATAAATTTTCGCTTAAAGCTCCTAAAATGTCACACTCACACTGCATGGATCACATGGTCAAATTTGTTGGAAGAGGAAAATACATCGATAACTCACTTCAATTATATATCACATCAAAATTGCATTTCTTAACTGCTCAAATTTTGTGCAAATTAATAGCAAATTTCTTTGTTCACATTATTTGATTTAGCCTTCAATTGGATATGCGTGACCTAATTAACTTTATTTTGCTTAACAAATTATTTTTCTTCAATTCATGTGAATATTGCTACATATTTTAACTATTCAACGCCAAATTTAGGTCATTTTTTTCCCATTTGATTCTAGATAGAGAAAGTTTTTCTATAAAAAACGTATTTTCTCCCCCACCAGTTTTGATTTGTGAAGATTCGAAAGTACATGTCCAACAAAAAAATTTTGTATGGTAAGAATACTTGTGATTGAGTTTATATTTATTCGTGATTGGACATTAAATGTTCTTACGAACAAATTAAAAACAAAAATAAAAATATGAAATATATATTACGTCTTTACAAAACTAATTACAGGTTTTGTAATTTCATTACTCACTTTCTTAACTTTTGTTTGATTAATTTTGTTCTTGTAGGGTAATACGTATTTTCTTAATATAATCTCCACTAATTTTGACAACAATTTCTTACGAAATAATCAAATTGGTTGAAATGTTGAACTCAAGAAGGTCGCGCTTTCTAAGTTGCAAGTTTGGATTCTTGAGAAATTTCATGAACTCAAACAATCTAACCCAAATAATTAACTTTCGCTACTTCATCTAAATATTTAAGTATGTGATTGACCCGAAAAGAGTTGACATTAATAATTATGGAAACCTTCCCGTCAATAATAATAATAATAATAATAATGGAAACCTCATTTCAAGAAAAATAAAATAAAATGCAGAGATGATGAGGTTTGTGTGCCTAATGCGAAAGAATAAGCTCTTGCATACATGGAATGCTTCGATGGTCGTCCTTAAAAAAAATGATCATAACTTATGCATACGATGTCTGTTTGGGTGTTTGAGAACGTTTATTGGGTCAAAACGGAGGTTGAAGTTTCTCCATTTAGTATTTTCCATTATTTATTTATTTCGTTTGTACGCTCAACCTATTAAGGGACTGTTGGTCGTTTAAGTTATTCATTTGCTCTTATTTAAAACGTTTTAACGTGACGTAGGGTTTTTGGTTACTTATGAAATAAGAAAGACGATTCTTTTCTTGAGTACAATCCGTATTGTTTGAATATCATTGTGTGTTGTAGATTCGATTTACATCAAGAGATGATATAAATATGTATTTATATGTGTTTGTTATAATCGTGACGTTTATTATTCACTGGATACAAATGTATGACACATGACATCCAAACTTTTAATTGATAGTTAGATAAAGTTGACACAATATAGCAATTATGAAGGTTCATTAAGCCGAAATGTGAATCGTAAATTAAATAATATTCATAAAAAGAAACAATTTTTATTTTTTAAGGTACTCTTTAGTTGTGCATAGCGAATGCATCTCTAACGAATACAATTGATCGGGGGGTTTTTAGAAGCACAGGAAAATATTAAAATATTGATCGATATTATTCTCCTTCTCCCTAGAATTGATTAGTGTTCCATGACCCGACCATAAGCGCTCGGGTCTTCCTTGGTATGGTCGGCACTGACCGACCATTCTCAAACGGTCTACGCTATGGTGATATGACCGGACTCGTACAGGTCGGGTTAATCCCGACCTTATCCTTTGTCTGATTGCCCATAAATAAGGTCGGATCTTCTCGGCCTTTGGGCCATAATGGAAAACTTCATAATTCCCTTCGACCATGGGCCATGTTCTTGGGCCCCAAGACAATACGTGACCCATAAGGAAACACTTTACAAAAAGGAAACTGAATCCCTATAAGTTTAGATTTCTTCTTAAAAGGTAAGTATATAGCAAAAATGACTCATTCCTTAAATAAAGGAAGTTATGGACTTTTTAGCCCTATAAATACAGCTCCTTTGATTATATATTATTCAATAATAATTCTTTATATACATTCCAGTTATATATTTTCTCTCTACTCCAGAAGACTAATTCTTACATCGGAGGGGCGACGAAGAGATTCCTCCTCGCCTTTTTTGCAGGTCATCCAAGGCGAGTTCATTGATCTTTTCCAGCAATCAAGTATCATCAGATCCTGCCACATCAATGTTAGGATTTTTGACAGCATCAATTGGCGCTGTCTGTGGGAAAAGATACAATCATCCATGGTTAATAGACGCCAAGTTCGCCCCTCCGCATCCACTGGTCAGCCCCTTCCGGCCAATACTCCGGCTGAAGAAGAAAATCCTCCGCCTCTTGAAGATGTTGGGGAAGGACAGGACCCAGAAATCACGTCAGACAGCGAGCCCGTTAGTCGAGAAGATTTCAATGAACTTCAGCAGCAGCTCCGCGAACTTCGTCAAGCCCTTCAACAGCAGAACAATCATCAAGCAGCACCTGACCCGAGCACTCCAGGCACGATTCCCAGGGAAGATCCCCGACCACCTAATCCTGTGGCTGACAACTCCCCGGGAATTAGGGGTGCCCATCCCATGACGGAAGGATCTGCCAACTTAACACAGCAAGAGCTCTCAAGAATCATTCAGGAGGGAATTGCCGACGGGATACGGTAGAATACACAGGGTCGGACGTCATTCATAAAAGAACCCCCTTTACTCCCGAAATAACATCATTCCCCTTACCGGAAAGATTTAAATATCCCCGAATAAAAGAATACGATGGAACGAAAGATCCTAACAACCACTTGAATACCTATACTGATGTCATGGACATGCAAAATTCATCCGATCAGATTTTGTGCAAGGCCTTCCCGCAAACCTTGATGAATTCAGCTCGAGACTGGTTTTCTACAATACCTCCAGGTTCCATCTCATCTTTTGCTGATCTTACAGAGAAGTTCACTTCTTTCTTTGCAAGTAGCAAAAGAATCAAGAAAACCGCCGCATCCCTCATGCAGTCAAGGCAAGCGCAGAATGAAACACTACGAGAGTTCATGACTCGCTTTAACGCTGAGAGACTTCAGATTCCAGATCTTCACATCTCATCAGCAACCTCGGCCTTGACCTTAGCCATTCGAGGTCCAGAATTCAGAATGTCATTTTCTAAGAATCCGCCCTCAAATGTAACAGAGCTTCTCCGAAAGAGCCGAAAAATACATAAATATGGAGGAAACACTTTTGTCAGTTTGGGCACAGGATCAAGTGCAGGGGATGGTAGCACAGTCTTCACAATCAATAAAACAAGGAAATAAGAGGTCAAGACAGGAGGATGAGAAAGATTCTTCCCGAACTAACTCAAAGGGGAATGGTCGTGGGCATCAGAGTTTAACTCCGCTAAACACCCCCCGATCCCACATTCTCATGGAAATCAAGGGACGGGAAGATTTGCGTTGTCCCAAGCCTATCAAGGGGAAAATCGACGAAAAGAATAAATAAGTATTGTGACTTTCACAAGAGCCCGGGTCATACCACAGATGAGTGCAGGACATTAAAACAGGAGATAGAAGCCCTCATAAAAAGGGGCTTCCTGGGGCACTACATAAAGAAAGACGATAAAGAGCATGGAAAAGGCGAAGAGAATAACAGATCCGCTGGCACCATAAATTTTATCATCGGAGGAATAACATCTAGAGGTGATTCAAATAACGCACGCAAAAATCATGCCCGGGCACTAGGTGATCGGGAAGAAAAGTCAGGAAGTCATGACCATGAAGTTTCAAACAGCATCAGCTTTAGCAACGCCGACATGGAAGGAATTTCGTATCCCCATGACGATGCTGTTGTCATCAGCACAACAATTGCTAATTTTGATGTTAAGAGGGTACTAGTCGACAATGGAAGCGTAGCCAATGTTCTTTCCTTAGAAGCCTTCAACCAGATGCAGCTCCCAAAAGATCGGCTTCGACAGGTCATCACTCCCTTACTGGGTTTGGTGGAGGAACCGTAAAACCCGAAGGTCTAATTGACCTTCCTACCTCACTGGGACAAGAAGAAAAAAGGGTAACAAAGATGACTCCGTTCCAGGTCGTCAAGACCCCTATGGCCTATAACACTATCTTGGGAAGACCATTCCCGAACAGCTTAAGAGCTATAGTATCGACATATCACCTGACAATCAAGTTCCCAACTTTCGCAGGCATAGCATCTGTTCAGGAAAGTCAATCGGTAGCCAGGAGTTGCTATATCAGCTGTATTGCAAAGGGTAAGACAGATCTGATGTCAATAGACCTTCCTACGGAAGAAAGAATGTCGCCAGTAGAGGAGTTGGAAGAAGTTCAAATCTCGGAAGGGAAGAGCTTCACAATTGGGAAAGAGTTCCCCAAACTAATGAAGGAGCAGTTGTCACAGTGTTTAAAGAAGAATATTGATGTATTTGCATGGAGTGCAGAAGACATGCCCGGGATTGATCCCGCACTTGTCGAACACAGGCTTAACGTCATGCCCGACAAGAAGCCCGTAAAACAGCGAAGGAGACAGTTTTCCACAGAGAGAAGGCAGATAATAAAAGAGGAAGTAGATAAACTCTTGAAAGCAGGATTCATCAAGGAGGTGAAGTATCCAGAATGGCTAGCCAATGTGGTCTTGGTGAAGAAGCCGAGCGGCAAGTGGCGAGTTTGTATAGTTTTTACAGATTTGAATAAAGCATGTCCAAAAGACAGTTATCCTCTTCCCAAGATCGACAGGTTGGTGGATTCCAAATCAGGCTCCAAACTTTACAGCTTCCTAGACGCCTTCTAGGGATATCATCAAATTCGGATGGCACAGGAAGATCAGGAGAAAACTTCCTTCATGGCAGATGAAAGAATATACTTCTACAAGGTCATGCCGTTTGGATTGAAGAATGCTGGAGCTACTTATCAAAGGTTGGTAAACATGGTCTTCTCTAGGCACATCGGAGTTAACATTGAAGTTTACGTCGACGACATGGTCGTAAAAATCTCAAGAAAGAAAGATCACATTGCTGACCTTGAGGACATATTCAGTACACTTAGAAAACATCGGATGAAACTAAATCCCGCAAAGTGTGCCTTTGGAGTAGGCTCGGGAAAGTTCTTGGGATTCATGATCACTCAGAGAGGTATCGAAATTAATCCAGATAAAATTTTGGCCCTAGCATCAATGGAACCTCCCCGAAATATCAGGGAAGTGCAGAAGCTGACAGGAAGAGTAGCAGCATTGGGCAGATTTATGTCAAGGACAGCTAACAAATGTTTTCCTTTCTTCAACACTCTTCGAGGAAACAAAGACTTCAGATGGGACGACAAATACGAGGTCTCCTTCAGGAAGTTGAAAGAATATTTGGGTACTCCTCCAATATTGGTAAAGCCAAATCCAGGGAACAGTCTGTTCTTGTATCTAGCAGTATCTGATCATGCTGTGAGCGCCGTTTTGGTTAAAGAGGAAGAGAATGCTCAAGAACCGGTATATTACGTCAGCAAAATGATGTTAGATGCAGAAACTCGATATACATTGGCTGAGCAGCTCGCACTTGCCTTGGTTACAGTAGCCAGAAAGTTATAACCATACTTTCAAGCCCATGCCATAACCGTCCTCACAAATCAGCCCTTGAAGCAAATCTTGCAGAAACCAGATGTATCTGGCCGTCTACTCGCCTTGACAGTGCCAAGGGAGATTAGCCCGATCTACTCCCAGAAATACTATGGACCAACCGAACCTCATTCAAAACTGCAACAGGGGAGACCCCGTTCATGCTTGCCTTTGGAATGGAGGTCGCTGTCCCAGTGGAAGTAACAATCCCGAGCTTCTGTGCTATGGCCACGGGATCGCCCGACCACATTGAGGGACAGAGAGAAAGTCTGGATCTTCTGGAAGAAGTCAGGGAAGATGCATCATTAAGAATAGCAGCTTACCAACAGGCCATGTCTAAGAAGTTCAATATCCGAGTAAAGAAGAGGAAATTCAGAATGGGAGATCTTGTCCTTCGCCGCAGTGAGGCTGCCGGTCATCAACCAGGAAATCTTGGGACCATATGGGAAGGACCATACGAAGTCATCCGAAAGGTGAGCAAGGGCTCATACAGCCTCCACACAATGGATTCAAAACCTCTTCCTCGGCCATGGAATGCAGAGAATTTGAAGTCATACTATAAGTAGTCATGTCTCTGTTGACATCAAGTCATTTAGTCATAAAGAAGTCGGGCCTGCGTGCCCATTGTTCTTTCTTTCAGAGTCAGGGACGGGTACTCTTTTTCCTTATCCAGATTTTTTCCCATTGGATTTTTCTGGGTAAGGTTTTAACGAGGCCAATCGTTCAGTCCCCCTCAATAAAAAGTACTTCTTTCAAAGAATGAGCACTACGAAGATCAGATTTTGATGTAACTTACAAGATCATTCACATGACTTTACAAGTTATTCCCATCGAATAATTTACAATGTCTCATGGTAAGGTTTTACAAATTATTCTTCCAAGAATAATTTACAAGGTCTCATGGCAAGACGTTACAAATTATTTCCCATCGAATAATTTACAATGTCTCATGGTAAGGCTTTACAAATTATTCTTATACTAGTAATTTACAAGGTCTCATGGCAAGACGTTACAAATTATTTCCCATCGAATAATTTACAATGTCTCATGGTAAGGCTTTACAAATTATTCTTCCACGAATAATTTACAAGGTCTCATGGCAAGACGTTACAAATTATTTCCCCTCAAATAATTTACAATGTCTCATGGTAAGGATTTACAAATTATTCTTCCACGAATAATTTACAAGATCTCATGGCAAGACGTTACAAATTATTTCTCCTCAAATATTTTACAATGTCTCATGGTAAGACTTTACAAATTATTCTTCCACGAATAATTTACAAGGTCTCATGGCAAGACGTTACAAATTATTTCCAAAAAGTAATTCACAATGATTAAAGGTCGAGTAAACGCGACCTTACCTTGTTATGAGCACGACTTTATCTTGGTAAAGAGGCTATAAAGAATCGTCATGCCCGGTCTCTCTAATTGCTATCAATCATAAATTTTGATCACATAGTTAAGAGCTCGTCCACACTCGATCATCTATGCCTCTATAAGAACGGTTTGTGCACTTAAAATGATTGTTAACGTATCATTGAAACACAAGTAAAGGGTGCGAGCGTTGGCAAAAAACAGACATTCATTCATGAATGGAAAATTACAGGCTGTCCTTGGGGCATACCCTAGGTTTGTACACATTCGAAAAAGGGGGTACAAAAATAGCTTCAGGGATCGGGCTCACTCCCGATCTCATCATCCCCCACCACTTCGCAGTCCTCTTCCTCGTCATCAAAGGGGGAGAGATCAAGCTCGTCAGCGCCCAAAGGAAATTCTGCCAGCGGGCTGGTATCGAGGTCGGGCTCCTTCAGAAGGCACCAAGCTCGAGCTTGTTTGATCGCTTGAGTGTATGATTCAAGGGCGTAATTTCCAAGAGCAAGCTTATACTCTTTAGACCCCTTGAATTCCTCAACTGCCAGCGCTCGGGTTTGGAGCTCCCCCTCATGTGCTAGTTTGAGCTCTTCCTCTAAGCATTTACTTTGGTCACGGGCTGATTCCCACTCTTGGACAACCGCCTCAAGCTCAAGCTTCACCTTCCTGAGCTCTTCCTCGGCAGCATTAGCCCGGGTCGCCTCATATTGGACGGAATGAACCAATTGGCTGGCAGTCTCTCCCCGTTCAATACTTTGATTAGCAACACCTCGGGTAATGCCGAGCATCTGGAAATCGAGAGAATAAGTTAGAAGAAAATTTAGCTGAATGAAAGCTAAGAAGTACTGGGACACCCCAGACCATACCTGAAGTGCTGTGCTCATTATATGTTCCACTCCTCACTCTAACCCGATCTCATATTGATACTTCTTTACAAGATCAGGGTGGAGAGAATCTTGGAGCCTCTTCCGGCAGTCCTCCAGGTAAGGGTTCTCAGCCTTGAGCTCCGAGTCAGAGGGTGGGGGAGCACGACCCCTCTGCTGCCGTTCCACCCTGGCATGAGGAACTTCAGCAGCCATGTTAGAAGATTAGCCCGGGCCTGAAGTAGAAGCTCTTGATTTCTTTTGGGGACGTCGTGGAGTCACCCCGTCCACAGTCCGCTTGTTCCGAGCCACTTGGGCCTTAGTCAGAGCAGCCTCCTTCAGTGCCTCGGAGTCAAAAGCCATCCTTGAAACAAAAAATACATTCGGGTTGGTTAGATCTCCTTGAAATAAGACAAACCAAGAATATAACAAAGTAGAAGTACTGTTTTTACGTCGAACCCTACCGGGCTGGAGACCAAGGCTAGCTATGTCAAGGATGTCATTATTTACAAGGTCATTGGCCTCCTCGGCCAATATACCAAAGTCGCACACCCTTACAGCATCTGCCATAAGCTCGGTGATGGCGTCCTCCTTTAGGTTCCCTATCCTGTTTAAGCTATCTACGTCGGGTTTCCTAAAGGTCGGCCAAAAAATGTTGTCCCCTTCTCTCGGCTTAATAAAGAAAAAATTTTCTTTCCAGTACTTAATGGAGGATGGAACCCATGGAGCTTCAAATCTACCCTTCCCGCACAGGTAAACAAAGGAATTACACCGGGGAAGAAACTTGAGTTCCAAAAGACATTTACAAAGGTTGACAGTAGGTTCTATTCCTAAACTCCTACACAAAATGAAAAAGTATACAAGAATCCTCTACCCGTTTGGAGCGAGCTGACCCGAAAAAATGCCCGCGGTCAGCAAGAAGTCCACAAAAAAATAATGGAGTGGGAATCGAAGCCCGGCAATTAAAGCCTAGTGAAATACTACTATTTCCCCCTCCCGGCAATGATAAGGGTACTCATCTCTATTAGGAACCCTTGCCGTATACCTATCCACCAGGTTATACCTCCTCATATCTACCTCGATCATGTGTTCTTTCATTTTGTTAAAAAATGTTGGAAATTCGAGGGCGGCCTCTCTCGGATCTCTATCTACCCCGGGATCATTTTCCGCTTCCTCTTCATTTTCCGACTCATTATCCTGAGGACTGGTCGGGGGTTCGTAGAAACCTAGAGGCTCAACCTCTAATGGTTCGTCTAAGTTTTCTATTTCCCTAAGGTCGCCCACAGGAACCTTCTAGCCATTACGTTAATAAATAATAAAATCAGATAGAGGACGGGATAGTTCGAGCTTACCTAAGTACTAAATAGCTATCGTTGAAGGCGTCGTGACAACTCGAGGAGTTCTTTGATCACTCTTTTTTTTCGCAAAGTAAGGAGAATGAGATTATGGGGACCACATATATATAGACAGGAATTGGCGGGAAAATTTTTAGGATCCACAGATTGCCCCTAGCCACGTGTCAGCCATCCAAAGTGAATCAATTAGATCTAAGCATTAAATTCTATCAGTTGGAAAAGTACATATTACAGCTGTCATACGTCCACATATCTTGTCCCGATCTCTGACACACGGGGGCCAATGATCGATATTATTCTCCTTCTCCCTAGAATTGATTAGTGTTCCATGACCCGACCATAAGCGCTCGGGTCTTCCTTGGTATGGTCGGCACTGACCGACCATTCTCAAACAGTCTACGCTATGGTGATATGATAGAACTCATACAGGTTGGGTTAATCCCGACCTTATCCTTTGTCTGATTGCCCATAAATAAGGTCGGATCTTCTCGGCCTTTGGGCCATAATGGCAAACTTCATAATTCCCTTCGACCATGGGCCTCGTCAATGGGCCATGTTCTTGTGCCCCAAGACGATACGTGACCCATAAGGAAACACTTTACAAAAAGGAAACTGAATCCCTATAAGTTTAGAATTCTTCTTAAAAGGTAAGTATATAGCAAAATGACTCTTTCCTTAAATAAAGGAAGTTATGAGTTTTTTCAGCCTTATAAATACAGCTCATTTGATCATATATTATTCAATAATAATTCTTTACATACATTCAAGTTATATATTTTCTCTCTACTCCAGAAGACTAATTCTCACACCGGAGGGGCAACGGGGAAATTCTTCCTCGCCTTTTTTGCAGGCCATCTAAGGCGAGTTCATTGATCTTTTCCAGTAATCAAGTATCATCAGATCTTGCCACGTCAATGTTAGGATTTTTGACAGCATCAAATATAAATGGTTAAAAAATTTATTTGTCATTTAAAAAAAAAGGTTGAACGTCAACCTTAGGCGTCCAACCGTTCATACCTTGGGATTGATAGATCATGTAAATCATATGTCATGTCTTAAGTTGATTAGAATTTGGGTACCACAAGTGCTTAACAAATTCGAACCTGCGACCTCTGTGCTGTCAGCAGTAGTGGATTCTCAACTTTTACTAGTTGATGTGTCATGAGGGCAAGTTATAATTTGTTATTTTGTTTCAGGTATAGTGGACATAGTGCCAAATGTTGAGTTTTCGAGTTACATCTTTTAAGAATTATAGTTAGTAGATCGTATTTTGCATGTAAGTTGATCATATTATATGAAATATATTTGGTCGTCGTGAATGACGCTTTCTCATAAAAAACATACACTATTTTAATATATTTTTTGAAAACTGTATAAAATAAAAGCACATATTTATATGTTCATTATACATTAGATTAATATCGATGTCTATATTTTTCATCAGGACAATAGTAGACAAACAAACTGAAAAAATCTGCTAACAAATTTACGTTGGTTGACTTAATTGAACTATTTTAATAAACTATGTTTAAAAACTGTATAGACTAAAAGCACTATTTACTATGTTAATTATTTAATTAATTGAACTTATAAATAAAATTTGAAGGGATTATGACCATTATTAAATTAGAAAATGTTAAAAAAATTAATTTAAGGAAAAATAAGAAATTATAAATTATTGTCGGGGCATTATGATCCAAAAATATTTCTCCATGTAAGTGCATTTTAAAAGTAGTTTAGATGTATATAAATAAAATTTGAACCGACAATGACGATTATGAAATTGGAAAATATTAATTTAATTATAAAGCATATAATAATTAAAATAAAATTAATTGAATGACAAATAAGGGATTATAAATTATTGTTGAGGGTGTTAAAGTCCAAAATATTTCTCCATTTAAGCGTCTTTTGGAAATAGTGTATAGAATAGATATAGATAAATAAAATTTGAAGGGAAAATGACCATCATTAAATTATAAAATATTAAATTAATTATAAAATATAATAATTAAAATAAATTAATTAAAGAAAAAATTAAAATTTAAAATTATAGTCGAGAGTTTTATTGCCCAAAAATATTTCTCCATCTAAAGGGCTTGTTAGAATTAGTGCATACAGATATAGATAAATAATATTTGAAAGGACAATAATCATCATTCAATTAAAAAAATATTACTTTAATTATAAAACTTAATAATTAAAATAAAATTAATTGAAGGACAAATAAAAAATTATAAATTATTGTCGATGGCATTATTGTCCAAGAACGATTCTTCCTTTAAGTGTCTTTCTGAAGTAGTATAAATGTTTGGTCCCTGTTTGGGGAGAAATTTTTTAGTAAATTTTAATAGAAGTTGAAATGTGTGGGTTAAAAGTGATGAGTTTTATGAGATATATGGATGAAATTGATTGTTGAATATATGACCAAATTAAATTTTAATTTGTACCAAACATGGACTTAACATGATTTTTGCTTTTACCTCTATTAGCTTCTTGAGCCACCTCGAATTAGTTTAGGGCTAGTTTGGCAATAATTTTGAAAGCAAATTAAAAATAGGGAAATATATTAACACAGTTATTGTTAATGACACCACATTTTAATTGCAATAAATGTCCCCATTGTTTTACTTATTTTGACAATTATTCTCTTATTATTTTTTGTCGTATTTTTATCTGTAATCATTAATTAATTAATACATTTTATCTATAATTGATAATTTTATTTCAAATATTCTATCACATTGAAAAAAAAAATATTTTTTGAATTCTTGAAATTATTCTTTATCTGGCTTATTTAAATATAAGAGAGGTAAATAAAAAAATTATCTTCACTCCTAAAAAACACTTTAGCCATCATTAGCGTGATAAACTGTGCTAATTAATAGAAATCGAGGATAAAAATGAGACAAAAAATTTAAGCGGTATAAGTGTAAAAATTAATAAAAATTAAGTATTATGATTGCAATTAAATTGTGGTGCACTTAACAAAAAATATGGTGTTAATATAATTATCCTTAAAAATATTCTCGAGATTAAGAAACTGTTATTGAACCTATTTGAATGAATTTCTGAAAATATTTTTCAGACTAGAAGAACTTTATAAGAAACTTGGCATAAGATAACTGCCTCAAAATCTCTTGTACAAGAAAATAAGCTTGGTCAAACATATATTTTCTCAAAAGTTAGAAACAATTTTTAACTTCTCAAAAATTCTGTAAAAAAGGGGCTTGTAACTTTTTCACAGGGAGTTGTATATTAAAGTGATATGGATTTTTTAACTCGACGTGTTCATTGCTTATTTGAGATTATGAGAACATCAACATTATATTTTATTATTCCTAAGTTTTTCAGAAAAATCGAATTACTCTTTTCAATATTTTATATAGCCCCTATTTAACGTGGATTAAAATCAGATTTTTAGTTAATTTTGATAAAAATTGATGAGATATGTGGTTGAAAAGTTATGATTTCCATAAAATGTGTTTAAAAATTTAAAATTAATTATTGACTTTGACTTAAAATTAAAATCAAATTTTAATTGGAACCAAACATGAACATAGTATTATTATTACATTGCCATTTTTCAGCATTCAAGTTTTGTTACGACCTTTTGGATATAATAGGGATTCTTTTATGCTTTTAACCTTATGAATTTGAATATAATAATAATAATAATAATAACAACGTTTAGGAAATTGGAATCAACTGGCTAACTTTCGAAAATGATTACGTAGGTACAAAACTTGGTACTTTCATAAATTAACATTAAACGACACAAAATCCATGTATAGATATTCTGCTGTGAAAAGTAATTTTTTGAAAAAAATTATGAGTTCACGTGTAAATGAATATTGAAGAAAGCTATCGTTAGTGCACGTGTAAATAGATCATATGGAGTTTTTATGACGATCAAAAACCGTTATGACAAATTCCCTAATAATTTAAATTGACCGTTTAACTAACTGACCGTCATGATACATTTTGATGACGATTAAGGAAATTGGCATAAAATGGAAGGTTTGATTTCAGATTGACTTAATTCGTCACTAAGAGTAGTTTCAAGTTATTTTTTGTATTAGTTTTTAGTTTAATTTAATTATAACCGTTAATTTCGAGCATATTAGATCTTATTATCAATGAAGTATGAATAATGCTTCTTATCTTTATTAGAGATGATAAATTTATGAAGAATAACTCAATTTTCACAATGTGATTCACAATGTAGATGACAATCCACTCACGTTGGGGTGAGAACCACAAAATTCAAAATTTGAGGCCTCCACCCCAATGTGAGTGAATTGTCATCCAAATTGTGGATCACATTGTGAATGTAGCATTATTGATTTATGAATATGTGCTCCATTTTATTGATCTTATAATTTAACGTCATATCCTATATTGTAATACCCTTGAACGAAAATAGATAACATTATTTATTTTCGAATAATCTTAATCTAGATGAAATTGATACTGTATTCGGTAATGGTTTTATAAACCATTTTTTTGACACAATATCTCAAATCACTTTTTAATCACACACATTTTCTCTCTTCAATTTTTAACCACACATCTTACTTAGAAAATGCAAAAAAAAATAAAAAATGAGGACAGCCGCCGAACCGTCCATAATTTATGTGACGCTGGTGCGAATAAATGAGTACAAAAATTCATGTTACCAAAAAGGGATGAAATGGCGTATACGTACATTTTTGTGTTGATAAGATGGTGAGACTTTCCGCCTAACATTATGTCAACGGGATCAAATCTTAACACGAAATTTTTCACCCACTGCGGCACTAAGATCCGATCTTAGTCAGCCTTTCAATCCCAGTTTGTTTATAATTATGAAAGAACCAACAGATTTAAGGGAACAAGAACAAAATGCAACACACAACACCGAGCATACAGGAATCCTTCCCAACTTTTATTAACTCAATAAAAGAACACTCACGTTTTGCAAGGACACAACAATGGCACTGATTTTCTCTAATTGCCTTTGTGACTCTTGCCAAGATAAATACAAAATTCGTATGCAGTTGACACCCCCAACTGCTAGAGTCAGTTTCCAAGTTTTCCCACTAAGAACCCATCCCAAACTGCCCATGTAACTGCCATACATGTGCCAATCCGAATTTCCATGTCAAAGCCTTTGACATGTGCCTAGTAACTGCCACACTGGAACATGAAGTCAGCCAGCTCCAACTTGCTGCCTTCCTAGTGAATCCGAGTTTGCATGCAACCGAGAGTCGAGCCGAAGGTAAACACTGCAACCTGCCGAAGCATGCCGAGATCCTCCCGTGCCATGCCAATCTGCCCAACGAACTTGTCATGCACAACAAGCTAATTCAATGCTCCTGAGTTACTCCCGCTCTGCCTTGAACCGTTCCCACGAAATGCACCCACCGAAGCACATTTCTACCAAGGCCTCGACATGAGATCAAGGCAATGCCCATGTCTTAGCCAATCCGAGCATCAAGGTGCTAACAAACCACCCCCACCAGATGAATTCGACGCCCTCGTCGAATGATCTTTCAGGTACTGCTCAATCTGCTTTTCGTATTGCCAAAGGGTCACATCACGTTCCCAAGTAGCATCTGCCTCACTACTACCTTTCCATTGAATCAAATACTCAATTCGCCTGTTCTTTTTACTCATCCCAAGAACCCTGCGATCCAAAATCCGAGCAATTTCCTTATCAAACTGCGTTCGAACAACTGGAGGTGCTCTCTTTGCCTGCACCCGATCAGCAGACTGATCTTCATGAAAAGGTTTCAGATAGCTAACATGAAAAGTAGGATGTACTTTGAATCTTTCCGGCATATCCAACCTGTAAGCAACTTTTCCAACACGTTTCAAAATTTCAAACGGCCCATCATATCTTGGAACCAATCCTCGATGCACCACACTGCTCGAGATCTTTTTCCAAATTTGAGGTGTTAGTTTCAGCAACACCTTATCCCCCACCTGGAATTCCAGATCCCTCCTGCCTTTATCAGCATACTTCTTCATCCGCCTTGATGCTTTAGCTAAGCTGTCCTTCGCTTGTTCAAGCATATCCTGTTTGTCTTGCACAAAGCGATAGGCTGCAGGACAAGAATTTCGACCAGCATGTTTAGCAACTTCATGGGGAGTTCTTGGCTGCTGCCCCATTGCTAACTCAGCCGGGCTCATTCCAGTAGACGAAGACCGATGAATGTTGTAACAAAACGGCGCAGTATCCAGCAATTCAACCCAGTTTTTCTGACTTGCTGTCACATAGTGCCTCAGAAATTCTTCTAGCAGTCCATTAATCCGTTCAGTCTGACCATCTGTTTGAGGATGATTGGCTGTGGAAAATTTCAATTCTGATCCCATTAGATTGAACAACGCAGTCCAAAACCTGCCAGTGAAACGAGTATTCCTGTCACTTATAATATCTTCCGGCAACCCAAAGTACTTGATCACATTTTTGAACATAAGTTCAGCTGCACGTTCTGCCTTGCATTCATGCGGCGCAGCCATAAAAATCGCATACTTAGAAAACCGATCCACCACGACCATGATAGACTTCATTTCCCCAACCTTAGGAAACCCGCTTATGAAATCCATAGATATTGATTGCCATGGTCTGTCCGGAGTAGGAAGTGGCTGCAACAACCCCGCTTCCTTCTTCCTTTCTGCTTTGTCCAGCTGACACACTAAACAAGTCTTCACATAGACTTCAACATCTTCAGCCATCTTCGGCCAGTAATATGACTTGCCCAACAGTGCCAACATTCTTTCAACACCGGGATGTCCTGCCCATTGAGGATCATGTGTTTCCCACAATAATTCCTGCCGAAGTCCCCCAACCAAAGGAACAAACAGCCTGCCACCACGTGCATAGATTAGGTCATCATCAATCCAATACCGCCTAACAACTCCAGAACTGATTTCTTCCTTCAGTTTTCTGTAAGCAGCATCATTAGGAGCATTCCCACGAATTCTGTCAAGGAGGGTCGTCTGAACCAAACTCAAAGAAGCAACATAGGACTTTACCTCTTTCCGACTCAGAGCATCAGCAACCTGATTCTGGCTTCCTGGTTTATGCAGCCATGTAAAGTCATATTCGGCCAGAAATTCCTGCCATCGTGCCTGCTTTGGAGACAACTTCTTCTGCGTTTTGAAGTAAGTATTTGCCACATTGTCCGTCAGTACACAAAACTTAGTTCCCAGCAGATAGTGACGCCAAATTTCGAAACAGTGTATGACCGCAGTCATTTCCTTCTCATGGGTCGAATATCGTTGCTCAGCATCTTTCAGTTTCCTGCTTTCAAAGGCCACCGGGTGCCCATCCTGCACCAATACTCCACCAATTGCTTTGTCTGAAGCATCAGTGTGCACCTCGAATGGTTTATCAAAATCTGGCAGTGCCAACACAGGTTCAGTAGAGACAGCCTGCTTCAGTCTCTCAAAAGCTTTCTGACATGCCTCTGACCACACCCACTTCTAATTCTTCTTCAATAAATCAGTAAGGCAACTCACTTTCTTGGAATAGCCTTCTATAAAACGACGATAATAGTTGGCTAAACCAAGAAAAGATCGTAATTCCGGAACTTTAGTAGGAGCAAGCCAATCCATGATTGCCTTCACCTTCCTTTCATCCATCCGAATTCTGCCATGACTCAACCAATGACCCAAAAACTGAACTTCCTCTCTACAGAATTCACATTTCTCCTTTTTAACATACAACTGATATTCCCTAAGCCGAGAGAATACCCTTCTCAAATGCACCAAGTGATCATCTAGTGTCTCACTATAGATCACAATATCATCCAAATACACCACCACAAATCGATCCAAAAACTCATACAGAACATCATTCATCAAATTACAAAATGTAGCAGGGGCGTTTGTAAGACCAAAGGGCATTACAAGAAATTCAAAGGAACCGTACCTTGTAACGCAAGCAGTCTTCTGCTCATCACCAGCAGCAATTCTCACTTGCCAATAGCCCGCCCTTAAGTCCAGCTTTGTGAAGAAAGAAGCACGGGACAACCGATCAAACAAGTCTGCTGCATGAGGCACCGGGTACTTGTTCTTCACAGTCACCTTATTCAATGCACGATAATCCACACACATCTGCATCGAACCGTCTTGCTTTCTTTGGAACAAAACAGGAGCACCGTAAGGAGCTTTCAAAGGCTGTATGTAACCCGCATCCAGCAACTCATTCAACTGCCTTCGAAGTTCTGCTAATTCTGCAGGAGCCATCCTATATGGAGCTTGAGCTGGAGGCTTCGTTCCAGGCTCTAATTCGATCTTATGGTCAACTGTGCGACGGGGAGGCAACACTTTCGGAAGTTCTGGTGGCATCACATCCGAAAATTCATCCAACACTGCAACAACAGAATCTGGCACTTCCACAAACTGATCCGGTTTGATTTCAATCAATGCTGCCAAATATGTGGATTCCCCTCGTTTTAACCCGCCATCAACCTGTTTTGCTGACTGCACCATCCCAGTCAGTCTTATTTGCTGATTTCCAGGAACATTCATATCAAGAAAGACTGCAGATACAAAGCAAGGATTTGCTTCATCTGCAATAAGCATCCCACGCAAATAAGGCACCACTGAAGCCTTTGCCTTCACGAAGAATTCCACTCCGAGAATCAGATCAAAGTCATCAAGTGGAAGGGCCATCAGATTGCACTGCCCCTCCCAACTTCCCACACGAACATCGCATTGAGCCATGCCCTTCAATGGTTGCGCCTCTGAATTTACTGCCTTAATCCGAGAAGTGGCCTGAACCAACTTCAAACCCAACTTGTCTACCGTCTTCAAACTCACAAAGTTGTTTGTAGCCCCGGTATCCAACATTGCCATCACAGCCTGCCCATTTATACTGATAGGAACATACATTAGCCCACGCATCGGTACTTCCTTCTTCTCAGTAAGAGCATTCACGAGTTGCAGAGGATTGACTCGTGTACTGACTTCTCCCTGTGCAGTACTTTCATCCTCAATCACTAAGGCACTGAGTTTCTCCCGCTTAGGACAGTCCCGAGCACGATGCGGCCCATTACAAATAAAGCATCCACTGCTAGAGTTTTTGCTTTTGCTTTGGGACGCATCGCCATCTTTTGATTTAGCATAGTCACCAGTTTTAGCCTTGTGATCATGCTTTTTCCCTCCTTTGGAACCTGGTTTCTTCCCACCATGCTCCTTTTTACTGTCCTTGGTATAGGTCGAACCAAGTTTGTAGTCAATCAAACTGTCAGCCGCCACAATAGCAGACGCCAAGTCTTTCACACCTTGTCGCCTTAACTCAGTCTGTGCCCAAGATTGCAAACCCGAGATGAAGTTGAACAGCTTATCTTCATCGGACATATTCTCAATATCCAGCAGTAAAGACGTGTAGTCTTTCACATAATCACGTACCGAACCCACCTGTTTCAGCCTTTTCAGTGCTTCCCTTGCAATCCAAGATGTATTGCAAGGCAGGAACTGATCCTTCAATTCCTTTGTCAGCGTTTCCCATGTCTCAATCCGAGGCCTTCCCACACTTTCGTCATCCCTCAGCCTAGTACGCCACCAAAGCTTCGCATCTCCTGCTAAGTACATGGAAGCAAAGTTCACCTTTTCTTCTGTAGGAACACGGGCAGTCTTGAAGTACTACTCCATATCCCACAGAAAATTCTCCAATTCCTTAGCATTCCGGGCACCAGAAAATGCTTTAGGCTCAGGCACACGAATTTTGGAAGCCATCGGGTCCTTTGCACCAACCGGACTCGCCACAGCCCGCTTGACCAAGTTTAATTCACGTTCCATGTCCTCAAAACGTGTTTTCATGTTGTCTGCCACGTCCATCATGTCCTTCACCATGGACGTCTGGTTGGCATTCATCTCCCTTGTGAAAGCGTCGAATTGGGCACGCAATTCAGCGAGGAGAACACGCTGATGATGTGCCTGCGCTGCAAGATTAACCGCATCGTCAGTCATAGGAGCACCAACGAAATCTTCCAACTTTCCCAGTCGAGCAATCACATCCTGATCTGCCATCTTTCACAGCAACAACCCTAAACCGGGCTCTGATACCAATTGTCAACGGGATCAAATCTTAACACGAAATTTTTCACCCACTGCGGCACTAAGATCCGATCTTAGTCAGCCTTCCAATCCCAGTTTGTTTATAATTATGAAAGAACCAACAGATTTAAGGGAACAAGAACAAAATGCAACACACAACACCGAGCATACAGGAATCCTTCCCAACTTTTATTAACTCAATAAAAGAACACTCACGTTTTTCTAGGACACAACAATGGCACTGATTTTCTCTAATTTCCTTTGTGACTCTTGCCAAGATAAATACAAAATTCGTATGCAGTTGACACCCCCAACTGCTAGAGTCAGTTTCCAAGTTTTCCCACTAAGAAACCATCCCAAACTGCCCATGTAACTGCCATACATGTGCCAATCCGAATTTCCATGTCAAAGCCTTTGACATGTGCCTAGTAATTGCCACACTGGAACATGAAGTCAGCCAGCTCCAACTTGCTGCCTTCCTAGTGAATCCGAGTTTGTATGCAACCGAGAGTCGAGCCGAAGGTAAACACTGCAACCTGCCGAAGCATGCCGAGATCCTCCCGTGCCATGCCAATCTGCCCAACGAACTTATCATGCACAACAAGCTAATTCAATGCTCCCGAGTTACTCCCGCTCTGCCTTGAACCGTTCCCACGAAATGCACCCACCGAAGCACATTTCTACCAAGGCCTCGACATGAGATCAAGGCAATGCCCATGTCTTAGCCAATCCGAGCATCAAGGTGCTAACACATTGCCACATGCATGCGTCGAAAGCCAAAAACTTATGCGTTAAGAGTTTTGATCAGTTTATTTGTCATTAACTATTTTTGGTAAATTATAGTTTTGAACTATAAAAATAGAAAATATCTTATACACACACACACACATACACACACACACACACACTAAGTAGATTGATACGAGAAGGACAATGTTACAGGTATCACGAAAGTGTGTACTGTTGGAAAATTGTGTTTCCAAATGATTGTTCAAATATTTAAAGATGATAAGATGAAGTACACAATTAAATCAATACAAATAGGTATTGATAAGGAAGACAAAAGAATGAGAAAAATAGGAACATAAGAGGCCAAAATATGAACCACGCGATCGCGTGGTTCATGGTCCAGCGATCGCGTGGTTCAATGGATTTGAATCTGTTCAAAATAAAGAGGCTTCACGCGATCGCGTGAGCCTTGTACCGCTATTGCGTGGTGGTTTCCGAAAGGCACCTTTTGGTGCCTAAGTTGGTTTTTTGCACCAAAAGGTGCTATTTTGTCTAAGAGGTGTATACTTTCATAAAATGTGGATTAATCTCTATATAAAGGATGTTATATTGATCAATTTAATAATATGAAATATGAGTGAGAACATCCATAAAATATAGAAGCCATTTTCCACCAAAATCAATATTCATTTTTTCAATTGTTTTTTGTTCCTTTTCCATGAATTATTAGTGCTTAATAAATACATGGTTTGAAGGCTTGATTAATCCGCTAAAGCATTTGCTATCTAACCCTTTAAGCATCTCGAACGAGAGGGAGCAAATGTACTTTTAGGACAACGTGTAATCACGTGTTCAAGCCTCTCGTTTGATTCCATAATTCGATGTTATTCCATTCATATCATGATTTCAAGTGGATGTTTCCATGTGTTTTGATTTGTGATTCTTCAAGTGGCATTCGATGATTTCGTCTCCAACCTCTCGAGGTAAGTTCATATTTTTTAACATGTACCGCGCACTCACATATGGGGGAGGGTGAAATGATCATTACACTACCTATGTGCTTGTGCGGTACCCTTTCGCGGTAACTTTAGCATTTTTCATACGAGAATACTTTGGTAGATTAATCAGCATTTAATTGGTTAACTAACTCCATTTCTTAGAGAATATGTCGACAATTGGAACTAAGACCAAGAACGACTTATTATGATGAGATGAGTTGACTCAAATTGCTCGAACAGGGTCTTGAAACAAATTTAATACATCTCATCCAACAGAGTTCTTCGATGTGTATTCATCTAAAAGATATAAATAACAATAAAAATAGAAATTATAAATATCACGATCTTTCAACAGATATTAGTGATCATGCATAGTGACATTAAGAATTTCAAGTGAGACTTAAATGTAGTTTGAGATTCTAGACGTGCTTAGAAACGTGTTAGGCAAATTAGCTAATACGTTAATATAGACATATATACACGTTTATCAAGTTAAACCCATAATAATACTTCACGAGATTAACGTCATTTCAATTTTAATTTTAATCAGATTTTCTGAGCACGCTTAATTCGGGTCAAATTCAAAAGAAAATATTCAGAAAATTATATTTTTGACGCACATGATACGAATGGGTACAAATTATTCATTAAATTCCATGTTACCAAGAAGATTATAAATGACGTATGTACTATATATAGCTCTACATTTATTAGTAGATAAGATGAATGCATCAGCTTAACAATTCCCCAGCCTAATATCGAACTAGTTTGTACCAGAAATTATATGCATAAAATCACAGGAGGTAGTCAATTGAAGAGCTAAGATCTCGATGTTGCCATGTTGGGCATGTTGAGAAATTTCTTCTTCAAAGTGATGATATCCGCCTTTGAAAGGAGACACGAATAACACAATGGATTAATGGATGAAACAAAATGTAAAAGAAAAACTTGAAATGCAAAGAATACTATTCTAGCTAAAAGCTAAATTTGTGCCATCTCGATTAGAAGAGAATGTTAAAGGACAAACACACAAATTGTTTTTAGCAGATTTCAAGTCAAGAACCGAGTTGCAAATAAATATCAATGCATAAATTGTAAAACTTATGTTTTGATCCATGAATTCCATCTCTATTTATAGAATTCCCACATACTATTTCGTAGATTACACAACTTTTCACAAAAGAGTGAAAATGTTTGATGAAAAGGTGTTTGCCAAATCTGGGAAAAATTTGCCAACGGTCAAAATTTTGTACTAAGCGATCACATTAATAGCCATGCGATTTCTTAAGCAGAATCAAAATTGCTTATAGTATGCGATCGCCAAACATTGAACAAAGCGATCGCATTGTTCATTTTCTAGCCGGACCAATCTGTCTGGTTTGGTCCGTCCGATCCGATTTTAATTCATTTTATCCCTTTTTTTGCACTTTACAATTTTTCTTTAACTATAATTTGATCAATTAATCTATTTGTACATAATAGTATCTAAATTGAGTTATCAATTAATGTGTTGACAATTTTGTAGTTACTGATTTTGAAAATGATGTAATGAATAAGTTGATGGATGTTTACCAAATTATATATATGTAACTCAACTGGTAAATTTCTATGTACGAATAGCATTATTCTAATTTGATTGTCTCATTCAATATATATTTGAAGAAGACATTTATATAACAGGGCATTTAGAGAAGGCAAAAATATTTATATATAATGTGTATGCTAAAGAAATTTCAAAATTTTCTAACGTATATTTTCAAAAATTATAAATTAGTGTTCAGCCGGTTGTCTACTTGGAGATTGTACTAAGCAGATAGTATAATGATGAATTAATGTGAATAATATTTTAGAACACTTTTTTTTATTAAAATGAATGTTCTTTGCACTATCTTTATTATCGGGCCTAAATTGAGATTCTTACTGCGTATAACGTTATCCAGACAGCTTTCGAAAGATATACAAATACATTAATCGACCGCAAAATTAATAGTTTGTCAAGTTTACACAATGAATATTGTTGTATTGTAGAAGTTATTTTATATAATGTCAATATCTTTTACTACATTTATGTTTGGTAAAAATTTTATTTATAACAAAGAATATGATATTTTTGAGGTAAAATATGTGAATGAAAAGTGGTGTGAGAAAATATGTGTGGTTAAAAACTATTCTGAGTCTCACATGAAATACGAGACAAACACTTTGAACTTGTCTCAATACTATAGCTTAGTTTATTATTATTATTATTATTTAATTTTTAAGGACTTCAAAATAAAGTTAGAATATTCTAGGTAGGGATGTCAGTTGGTCCGGTTTAGAGCAATACGGGCGAATCCACGAATGCCTCGCGGGTCTCAAGGCCCGTTTATATTTTGTAATTATATTTTCGATTTTTTTACTTTTTATTTTTTTTTAATAAGAAGAAATAAAAAATAAAAGTAATTAACAGGTGTGATGAGCAAGCCTGGTACCGGAGAGAGGCCGTGCGGAGGACCAGCCCCGTGAATCCAATTATTCGGGTCACCTAATGAGGGAAAAATGATAAACTCCCCTCGAGAATGACCTCCCGCATGACCTCCCTCTCACATAGAGGGCGATGGGGCCACTTCAAAAAACTGGTCCCACTACCTTCTATGTGAGGGGACGGTCAGGCGAGAGGTCACTCCCGAGGGGAGTGTATCATCACCCCCTAATGAGATCAAATCTCCGTATTTCTTGAGTTCACAAAATTTTCTTGACATCCTTAATTTAGATGTTTGTAAGGTAATTTATGAGGTATCTATATAAATGATTAATAAATATTAAAATGAATAATTACACCATTAGTGGTCAATCTATAGTCTCACCAACAAGTTGGTTCCTAAAATTTAAAAATAAGGTATAACCGTAAGTTTATTAACTTTGACTTTGCAATGAACTTTTGGGCAAAACACTGAGGACTAAAATATTTCATTTCAAAACATTATCGACCAACTTGCTTTTAGAACAATAAATAATTTAAAGGAAACACCTAGAATATTTGTTTGAACCACATTATAATTTATACATTTTTCTCTCACTTACTTTCTGTTATATATATATATATATATATATATATATATATATATATATATATATATATATATATATATATTAATTGAAAGAAATAAATAAATTACGTAAAGTGCTCAAGTGGTGGAAAATGTGGAATTTACATGGGAGGTCGGTGGTTCGATTCACATTCCACGTACATATTTTTATTATTTATTTTTTAATCATTTCCGAATTAATTTTATTTCTGACTGTTGATGCAGTTTCTTATGAAATAATGAAATTCATAAAGTTTCAGTTTTCTTCATTAATCCCTGTGGAAGTTATGCATATTTTTTCTCTATAAATTCAAGATATTTTTTCAGAATAAAACACAGAAACAATTTATTAAAAAAAAAAAAAATAAAATAATCTTCTTTTGTTCATCTATTTTTCAATACGCTATTCTGGAGTAACCTTGAGAGTTCTAAAATCACTTGTGATTGCTGCACATAGTGATTCGATCGTTGTATCATGAGAGTGATTGTCCAAAGAGGTCGCAGCAAATTACGGCGGGCAATTTCACTTTAGGACATCGTGCTGTCACGAGTCTCGATCGATAAGTTTTTCTTTTCTGAAATACTATTGTTATAAATAACAGTACCTGCAACTAGTTTTGTCTAACACTTTCAACCACATATTTTTAAATACATTTTTTTCTCTTCTAATTTTTAACCAAGCAATCTTTAAAAAAGTATTATTCCAAAATCAATTATTTCAAATAGGCTATAATTGAAAACAAGCAATTATCAAATTAAATTCATGTTTTACATCAGTCAAAACTAATCTTCGTAGAACTTGAATGACTCTGTGCCTTAATATATATAGATGGATATATGAAACTTTACACATTAAAGAAGACTCAACCAACAAACGTTCACCAAGTTGAGATGGTATGGGCACAAAAGCACAAAGATTACTTTTGAAAGATTGTGTGCTTAAAGATACGTGGATCCTTAAACATTAATTGTACAAGGCATTAATGTTCGCACAATTATGTGCATGTACTGGATTCTGTTACAAATGGTTGAAGTAACTTATAATTATTTTTCACACAAGTTGCTACTTTGTAGGGCATGGTCTCAACTTTATTAACACAAATAGGTAGAACAATTTGATCCCCAAAAGCTTGATTCTTTATCCATTTTTAAATAAGGGTTTGGACAAGGAAAATGAAAGGGATAGGGACAAGGAGAGGGAGCGGGAGCGGGAGAGGGAAATGAAAATGAAAATGAGAAGTAGAAGGGAAAGAATAAGGTATATGAATTTTATAACGAATATGACATGTCATTTTGAATGATGTGAGAAAACGGAAGGGGTATTATTGGTTCCCTTGTTTGATAAGGAGTTTCAAAGAATGTTGTGGTTCGTTGATTTTGTGTTGTATACTATTGTCAAAATCTGATGGGAATAGTCAAATAAAAAAAATAAAAAAAATGGAAATGCAGAAGAGAGATGAAGTGACATATGTCAAGAAAAATCTCTTTAAGACAAATTTCTTCCCCTGCAATGGTACAAACAGTACTGAAGGATTTTGTGTCACAAGATACAATGCTTCTTCCAAATTCAGTACTACATTATACCCACCTTGCGAATTAAACTTGTGTATAACTTATATTATTCTAGGATGGAATGAAAACGAGCTTTTACAAAACTCCAGAAATTATTTTTTGCAGAATTTATTAAAATAGATTTCAAGAGAGATGATAAAATGAGAATTGATTGGTGTGAAAAAATCGATACGGTGTTTCCCTATTTATAGGTTTCGAAGGAATTGGTGTGTGCTAGGTGCACCAATTGATCCGAACCACCCTGAGACACTGGATTAAGAATTGAAGGTTCTGTTTAAGTCTTGCAATGAATGTGTCCATTCATCACACCCATGCTCCTATTTTGAGTAGTTGTTAAGCTATGCAGATGTCATGTACAACCGTCGCTTTGTCACAATCCACGTGTGTGTCAACTCACCAAGTCATCCTAATGCCATGTCATTGAGTCATGATTCGATTTTTGAAAATTTTAAGGCTTCTCAATGCTCTTCATGACGATGCATATGTGCAAAGTGAGCCTCTAAAGTTCCCAATGAGAACTTTGCGACGTGGGTGGGATGGTGTCAGGATCGAGGTTGGGGTCATGGGCAAAGGCACATGTTGTGTTATGCACCACTTTTCAATGGCCAACTAAAGCTACCTATGTAAGACACTAGTGGTTCGTCATGGTGTAGGTGAACTAATTGTATAAAATTACAACTTGAAGTGTTATTCCACTATATAAACAAATTAATTTTCTTGTAAACTTCCTATTTGGGATATATTACCATATATAAGACACTTAAAATACAAGTGGGGCCTTTAATATAATGAATCTTTTATTGGAGACTTTTTCAATTCATCCAATTAATTATAAATCTTTATCAATATTGCTACTTGTATAAGTAGCGATATGCAGTTTGGCATAAGGAATATATGGCGCAATCCTAATTTTTTCAAACATCACATTGTATTTTGAATCAACAATTACCACACCTCCACATCACCTACAACCTCTATTTCAAACTACTTGTACAAGTATCATTTTTATTAATTATTATGTAGCCCATGTCAGTAAATATAACTCATTTTAATACCTTAACCTAAAAACCAATTAATTCCAACAATCCCCTACATAAATGAAAGAAGCCGACTCAAAAAATCAAGGAAGAAGACAGTAGAAGAATACAATTTGTAACATAACACATCAAGATAGGTAGCTTTCACTTTGAACATTCCATAGTAAGAATCTACCAAACTCACTTGGCTAATAATTGAAGGCAGTGTTTTGAAGTGTCATCTGTTATTGCAAGCTCAAACAATAGATCAAATACATCATCTCTCATATCAAACTTGGTTCTCTATTATATTCATTATTTTGGCCCTAAACTACTTGGGTTCTACAGTGCCTTTATAGAAATTGCCTAAGTAAGATTCTTAAAGGACCGGTCATGTTCGCACTAACATAGGTGATAATCTATAAAGAGTATCCTAAAATACCCTACTTGTGCTAAATACAATATATAATTATCATTAAAAACAATGCTTACCTTAACAATATTTGTAGGCAGCACTTTTGTATCATAGAAATGAGGAGTTAAAAATCTGAAGTGCTTCGCATAAAGTCAATCATAATTATTTTTCCAATTAAACGAGGTCAGTGGGATCTTCAGTGGTTAGGTTAGGTTTCCACTAAGTTAACCCGTTAGATTTAGACCTTAATCCCATTTTCTTCGATGCACAGTGTATTTTGTCTTTAGATGACTCTTTTGTAAACAAATCTACTAGGTTATCTTTCGATTTTACAAAATTAATTGAAATTGTTCCATTTGAGAGTAACCGTCTAACGATATTATGTCTACGACGTATATGTTTTGACTTCCCATTACATACAAAATTTTTTGCTCTGGCTATTGTTGCTTGGTTATCACAATGAATGCATATAGTTGAATTATGTTTTGGTCATATAGGAATATTTTATAGGAAGTTTCTTAACAATTCTGCTACTTCTCCTGCTTTATCTAAAGCAATAAACTCAGATTCCGCAGTTGACTGAGCTATACCAGTTTGCTTAGAGGATTATCACAACACAACACAACACAACCTAACCACCAAAAGTAAATGCATAGACACTAGTAGATTTAGATTTATCCGTATCTGATATCCAATTGACGTCGCTATATCCTTCAATTACTGGAGAATATTGACCATAGTGTAAAGAATACTCTTTGGTGCATTTCCAATAACCCAAAACTCTTAGTAATGCATAACAATGTTCAATACTAGGGTTACTAGTGTATGGACTTAGCTTACTTACCGAGTAAGCTATATCAGGCTTTGTACAATTCATTAAGTACATTACGCTTCCAATTATTTAGGAATATTCCAACTAGTGTTTATCATTTATAGTATTCTTTTGAATAACTACATGATGAAGAAATTGATTGAGCATTTCTTTAATAGCATGTGTCTTAAGCCTTTCAATCATTTTGTCTACATAGTGGCTTTGAGACAAAATTAATCTATTAGATGTTCTAGAGTCTTTCATTCCTAGAATCAAATTTTCTTTAACTATATCTTTCATATCGAAATTATTGGCGAACATTTTCCTTATTATGTTAATGACTTTCATATTAGTCCTTGACATGAGCATGTCATCTGTATAAAGACATAGTAATACGTATGCTTCTTCGAATATACACATTTATCGTCTTCATTTATGGTAAATCCATTCATAATCATGACACTGTCAAATTTTAGAGTCATTATTTAGGAACTTCAATTTATATAAGGACTTAATTAACCTTGTGTCATTGTCCTTTCACAATGAAACCTTTTGATTGTTCTATATAAACTTCCTCGTTTAATTAATCATTTAAGAATGCAGTTTTAACATCCATTTGATGTATGTACCAGATATACATCACTACTATTGTAGTTAAAACCTGAATATATGTAATTTTGTTATTGGTGAATAAATGTAAAAAAAAATAAAAATAAAAATAAAATCAATTCGTTCTTTTTCACGATATCCTTTTGCAACATGTCGAACCTTATAGGGTTTTAAATTTCTTTTAAAAATCCATTTGCAACTAATTGACTTAGTTCCATTGGGAAGATCAATCAGTTGTCAAGTATTATTACTCATAATGGATTCAATCTAGCTATTTATATCTTCCTTCAAGAATTATTATTCCGAGCTAGACATAGCCTCGTTGAAAGTTTGACTGTTTGAGTCTCATTCTCAATCATAAATGAAATAAAGTCTGGGACAAATGATTTAGCTATTTTGCTCGTTTACTCTATTTTGATTCAAACTCTTTACTTTCATTAAAAGCACTTTCACATGTTCTCTTATGAGTATTTTTGGGAATATCTCTTTTAAAAGGGAACACATTTTCAAATAATTTGACATCTCTAGACTCAATAATAGTATTAATGTGAATTTCACTTCTATCAGATTTATGTACAAGAAATCTATAAGTATTTTTATTTATTGCATTTCGATAAAGACACAATAAATAGTTTTAGGACCTAACTTGATTCTTATAGGAGGTGGAACCACTGCTTTTGTCACGCACCTCATACTTTCATGTATTTATAGGAAGACAATCTACCTTTCCATAATTCATTAAGTATTGAACCAGTTTTCTTGTGAAGAACCATATCTTTATCTTTATATATATATATATATATATATATATATATATATATAAGTAGAAATGAGGAGAGAGAAGCATTTTGGAGATAAAATTGTATTTAATGACTCTCTCTCCTCATTTCTACTTTTATTATGTAAAATAAATAAATAAAAATAAATTAAGAAAAGTTAAATATTTTTGTAGGAAAAATTATTATTTATTACATATTTAGTAAGATTTGTAATAAATATACTATTTGTAAATGTAATACATTGAAAATGAAAAAATTAGATTAATATATTTGAACATAAATAATGTGATATCTATGTAAATGTGTTAGGTAGAGAATGAAAAAACTGGATTAATATATTTGAATATAAATAAATGTGATATCTATTTAAATGTGTTACGTAGGAAATGAAAAAATTGTATTAATATATTTGAACACAAATAAATGTCATATCTATGCAAATGTGTTACATTGGAAATGAAAAGTTTGGATTAATATATTTGAATATAAATAAATGTAATATCCATGTAAATGTGTTACATAGGAAATGAAAAATTTTATTAATATATTTGAACACAAATAAATGTCATATCTACGCAAATGTGTTACATTGGGAATGAAAATTTTGGATTAATATATTTGAAAATAAATAAATAAATGCTATATAAATTTGTTAAGTTAGACATGACAATTTTGAATCAATATATTTTGAAAATAAATAAATAAAATCATTAAAGTTTTACTTCCTAATATGTCAATAAATGAGTAGGTTCTTCAGTAAGTATATTACAAAAATAATTAATTATTTGTTATCAACTTTTTATCATCAATGATAAATTAATAGAAAATTTAATCATTTCATCATTTTGACAAAAATTAGTATGTTTAAAAATAAGGAAAAATAAAATATATGTAATCAACATATTAAAAAATAAAGTTAATTAAAAATTATAATATATTAAAAGGAAAATAGATGATAAGGTGGGCAAACTTTTAACGAAAAATGTAAATAAAAGTCAAAAGAAATTTTATATAAGAAATTTAATTAAGTGACAAACTTTGAGTGGCGCGATACAGTGAGTATACATGCAGAATTTTTATTTCGATTAGTGTTTTTTTTTTTTTTTCAAAAGTTTCAAATTCAGTAACATGTGTTATGTAGGAAATGAAAAAAACTGGATTAATATATTTGAACATAAATAAATAAATGTCATATCATATCTATGTAAATGTGATGAAAATTTTGGATTAATAAATTTTAAAATAAATAAATATATGCTTTATAAATTTGTTAAGTTAGAAATGAAAAAATTGAATTAATATATTTTGAAAATAAATAAATAGAATTATTGAAATTTTATTTCCTAATATGTCAATAAATGAGTAGGCTCTTCGATACGCATGTTACAAAAATAATTAATTATTTTCTATCAACTTTTTAACCACATATATTTTATCTCTCCATTTTTCAGCCACTATTTTTTATCTTAAAATCTTAAATAAATAAGTTTATAAGCCAAACATTATTACCAAACGGAGGCTTAATCATTTCATCATTTTGACAAAACTTGGCATGTTTAAAAATTATATATTCCGTGCATCGCACGGGTAGACAACTAGTTTTTAATAAAGTTAGTATTTAAAATCACTTCCACTCACAAGTTTTGTGGTAACCTAGAACTGATAATCATAGTAATAATCGTATCTTTCAAATTCAATTTTTCATCTTAGCAATTCCGTTTTGCTGGGGAGTGTATGAAGCAGTTGCTTGGTGAATAATTTCAAACTTAGAACAAAATTCATCAAAAAGTGATGAATCATATTAACCGCCTCTATCGGATCTCAAATCTTGATTGCCTTACTAAGCTGATCTTCAACTTCATTTTTATGAGTGACAAAATTCATCTAATGACTCATCTTTACTATTTAGTAAATATATATAGCAATATCTACTGCGGTCTTCAATGAACTTGATAAAATATTTCATACCACCTTAAGATTGAAAAAATTTTAAATCACAAATAACATTATGTATTAAACATAATTGTTCACTAAATTAAAAGACTTTTTAGTATAATTTTACTTCAACACAAATCTCACATTTATGTTTTTCTTTTGATTCAAGCTTAAGTATAAGTCCTAAACCTACTATTTTTCATAAGGACGCATGATTGATATGCCCTAATTTACCATGCTTTAAAATAGAAGACTTAAGAAAGTAAGCAAAAAAAAAAAAAAAACTTTTATTAATAACTTGTGGGTACAGATATTTGGATTTTTTTGTCAACAATAGCAACATTGGCCTTTAATAGACCATCTAGCAAATAACATTTTTCAACATACACGCCCCCCTAGTAAGTCCAACCTTATTAGACTCAAATATCATTTTAAAGCCTTTCATACTAAGTATGGATCCAGAAATCAAAATTTCCTTTTGTCTGGAATATGCACCACTTAGTTTAGCGTTAGTTCCTTTTTGGATGTGTATTTCAGAATTACTTTTCCAGTTTCTTCAATTTTAGACGCTGCGAAATTTTTCATGTAAAGATGTTCGTTATGTTTCACTTTCTTTTGTCCCACTAAACCTTCACATTTGATCCAAGTTAACTTCGGAAACAACATTATACAGGTTGATGTGTGTCGTAATGCACCAAAATATAATTAATTCCTTACTCGCCAAATATCAGTTAATAATGTAGTAGCGGGAGCAAGAGTCAAACCCACGAGGAATAGTGAACCAAATTAGTTGCTCAATGAATTAGAATAGAATAGGGGGTTTTGTTTGGAATTGCTTAAATGAGAACTATGCATAAGAAAAACAAGTAAATGTGTTTAAAAAACTAATATGAGAGAAGATCTTGTTCTCGGGTTCGGTTCTGCCGTCAATTATTTTTATAATTTTCCATGCAATGCATTTCTATCCCTTATTCAATTTATCAATCTTAGATAACCAACAAGCTCTGATTATCGCAATTATTCCTTATCTAAATTAAATCAAAATAAGCTCTTTGATTCAATTCTAGCCAATGGGTAAATCCTAAACAAGCTCTTAAGATTTAACGCAAGGCCAGTATGAAAAGTGAAAAGAAATAAATTGAATTGGATTATCAATTTCACAAGCTCGAATTAATCAATCCAAATCGAATTATTACTAAACATGTACGATATTTATTTGCTACTAAGAGTCAAGATCTAATGGCAACTACGAAAAAAGATCTAAACATAATATATACATGAATTTAAAGATTAAACAATTCAATTGGCCAAATCAAATCCCTTAACCAAATAAACTCAATTAACATTCAAAACGTAATAATTCAACAATTGAAAGAGAAGGAATAGATGCTACGTTATTAGTTTGTAGGAAAAGAAAATAACAAAATTGAATTGACACAACTTCCCCCTTGAACAAGACAAGGATTTCTAGCCCAATATGGTCATGGTGAAATCTTCAAGTTGATTCATGATTTCCATTTCTTGTTGATGCCTCCTTGCTTGAAAATCTCCCAAGAATTTTCTGTTCAAAACCCTAATTTTCCAATCTCCTTCTCGTAGTGATTTTCCTCTTTTTATACCTCTAAAATTGTGCCCTAAAGATCCCAAGAAAATATGCCAAAGATAGACTACTAAACCTGTTAGGAAAGTATTCAGTGGGAAAGTTTCGGCCGTAACTTGATCAATTACGGCCGTAAATTGTCTTCTGAAATTTTTGAGATTTTGAAAGTTACGGTCGTAACTTTATAACTTATGGCCGTAAGTGAATTTCTGCCGATTTCATATGTGAGCAGATAGAGACTTACGGTCGTAAGTCTAGAACTTATGGCCATAACTTATTTGCATCCTTGGTCCCCAGTTTACATTTTTCAGAACTTTTTGGTCATTTTTCCTTCATTTTCATTCTTTGTGATCCTATATAACACACACTTAAAATGCATTAAATGACACTTTAATAGAATTAAACCAACAACAAAATACGACACTAGGTGGACTTAATAAGTGCTATTAAAGCACTTATCAAATCTCCCCACACTTAAACCATTGTTCGTCCTCGAGCAGTTGTAAAGACATGACTCAACTAAACAGGTAGACCTATAATTCGGAAAGTCAAGGTCACAGCCTACTTCTTTTTAGCATGAAAATTAATCTACATAACGGAGTGTGTTAGTGTATCTAAGAGACGCATCATCCAATATCCTCCGAACAGAAACGAAAATCAATACCCCTGTCCCAATTCATTACCCCATGCGGGTTGTATCCTCCCACCTTTCGTAAGTTCTTTCTTAACATCTATCAATGAGTTACTACAAGGGTGTTAGTTTCGTCCAACTCTATAAAAAGCCACCAGATTAGTGCGAGTTATCCATGGTGAGAATTAAGTCAACAGATGTCCCTAGCCCCAAATCAATAACACAGAACATAGATCAAGTAAGTATGTTTTTATGAAAAGTAAGTATGTTTTTATGACAAGTAAGTATATCTTATGTTTTTATGAAAATTAAGTATGTTGTTATGAAAGGTAAATACACCTTATGTTTTTATGAAAAGTAAGTATGTTTTTATGACAAGTAAGTATATTTTATGTTTTTATGAAAAGTAAGTATGTTTTTATGAAAGGTAAATACACCTTATGTTTTTATGAAAAGTAAGTATGTTTTTATGACAAGTAAGTATATCTTATGTTTTTATGAAAAGTAAGTATGTTTTTATGAAAGGTAAATACACCTTATGTTTTTATGAAAAGTAAGTATGTTTTTATGACAAGTAAGTATATCTTATGTTTTTATGAAAAGTAAGTATGTTTTTATGAAAGGTAAATACACCTTATGTTTTTATGAAAAGTAAGTATGTTTTTATGACAAGTAAGTATATCTTATGTTTTTATGAAAAGTAAGTATGTTTTTATGAAAGGTAAATACACCTTATGTTTTTATGAAAAGTAAGTATGTTTTTATGACAAGTAAGTATATCTTATGTTTTTATGAAAAGTAAGTATGTTTTTATGAAAGGTAAACACACCTTATGTTTTTATGAAAAGTAAGTATGTTTTTATGACAAGTAAGTATATCTTATGTTTTTATGAAAATGTTTGGATTATTGCTATGAAATCAATCTCACAAGATTGTTATGGGTTCCATATGATATGTTTATGATTATGCTAAGGGGACCGGAGTTTAGTAGCGCTACACATAAGAATTCTTGCCATTTAAGTTCGGTAAAATTCTTGTGTCTCCCTATGTTTATGAGTATTTCGATCCTATCCTATGTTATGATGAAAATGATCCATATGCTTTCAAAAGAAAATTTATGCTTGGTATACTTACTGGGATTTTTATAAATCTCACTCCACGATATTTACCATTTTCAGATAATTGAAGGTTCGAGGCGGTCAACATGGAAGTGGCAAAAGTGGTTAAGATTGATGAGATAATTATGTTGAACTTTATGTAAGAAAATTATGTTCTATTTTTATTCACAAATTAAATTATGGGATTCTAATTATTCTTTTGAATAATTTTACATTACTATTTAAGTCTAGATAATATGATATGAGTCACTTTTAGTGGCACTCGAATGGTCGAGAATTCGGGTCGCCTCAGTTGGTATCAGAGAAAGTTATACTTTTCTGTAGACTCCTTAAATCATTTCAAAATATTTCTACAAGAAATTGCAATTAATCTATTTTTAATTTCAGTTAAAGTAATTAATTTTCTTCATATTTTACATCTCTTGGAAAAAAATGTTTATGCATGTACAGTAAAGCAGTAGGTTACTGTTCGGTGAACAGTAACCGGGACACTGTTCACATGAACAGTACTCGTGACGGTCACTGTTCATCATTTAAAAAAAAAAAAATTTGTGTTCGGTGAACAGTGCGTTTACTATTCAAAAAAAAAAAAAAAAAAATTTAACTATTGATTTTGTCGTGATGGAGAAATATGAATGGATATACTTTTAAGTCTCTTATCACTTTAGACCTAACTTTATGTATTTGAAAAATTTTCTTAGTTGTCTAAATTATTATTTAAGTAAATCATTAGCAAATTGTTATTATGAATCAGATTTTGGTCTAATCATTTATGCAAATTTTATTTTGAATAACCAAATTATTTTATTTGGTATTATATTAAATTGGGCTCAATCATGTATGAAAATTTTAATTGGGCTAAGTAAATTACTACATGTATTGATAGTGTATCAATTGGGCCAAATCTCATGTAAAGATTCAAAAATGGTTAATGAATTTTTTCTAAGAAATAGACCATTATTTAATTATGAAAATTTTGACTCATCAATCCGCTACGCCACCTTCCACGTTTTGACTCCTCGAACCAGGTATGTTATGTATAATAGCAATTACATGGCATTTATGATTATATTGAAGCATGTTAAGTATGAAATCTTCATATGTTATGAATCTTTATGTGTTACACATAATATACATGTCAAGTATGATATAAATTGATAGAAGACTCAATTTTTTTATTCTTTTCAATGTAGAATCATGAGACAGAGAGGATATTTATATGAATTTTGGTGCATATTAAGCTTAGTAAGATTGACTCAATTAGAAATTAAGTTGGGTTGTAACTTTTGCCCAAAATATATGGAATAATATATTAAACAAACAAAATTGATAATGAATTCGTACAATAATTTATCCCTTTATCACTACCTTTGTGTAAAAACAAGGGAAAAACTGTGGATGGTTATTAGTACTTCCTCTTCAAGTTTCAATTTTCGGTTCAATAATTTATCCCTTTATCACTACCTTTGCTTAAAAGTAAGGAAAAACTGTGGATGATTATTGGTACCACTCTTCAAGTTTCAATTCTGAAAAAAAAAAAAAAAAATTCAGAAAGAAAAGAAAGAAAGAGAACGGGTGTTGAGCATAATGGGAATAATATGACTTAAGAATGATTTTCAAAATAATTGTTGTCCTCGAGTTTAGAAATGATAAACCTTAAATGGACTTTGCATAATTGATTTTAGACATGGCATTAAGTATGAGAAGTCAACAGAAATGATTAGAAATATGTTCAGATTATCTATCATTTAGATTTAATGAGAAATAGCGAGCCAATTTTATGAATTTTTATGAGATGTTAAGATTATAAGTGATATGATTTTAATGAGACTTTTATGAGAAGCATTATGAAGTTAGAGATTTAAAGATTTGGTTATTGAGAATTAAGTAATGGATATTATGTTGAGTAAGTGAATTATGCCTCTATATTGAAGAGAAATTTATTATGAACTTTGGCCTTGTGATTAAATTTTGGGAATATGATTTATGACTTATAAATATAAGTATGAGTAATCTTTTGAGCCAATTAAGGTATGGAAGGAAGTGATATTGTGATATTGAAAAATATGATTTGAAATTGTTATGCTGAGGAATTATGAATTGAATTATGGGATATTTTTTGATGATATTGAAGTGTTGGAATCGTTTTCAATATTTTTAGATCGTTGTGATCAAATGTGGAGTTATTTATTATTGTGAGTTATAAAGTATGCTTATGGTTTGGGATAAGTCCAAATTACAAGGGAGACTCTGTCCAGAATTTTATCATTTGGAATTAAGAGCATGATATGATAAGCATCCACTAAAGGAATTAAGGTTAGACATGCAAGTTCATTTACATCACAAACGAGATTTAGTAGATGATAGCAGAGATTTTATTATTTTCTCATAAGGAGAACACACAAAGAGTCACACTGGAAAAGAAATACATAAAACACGCAAAAGCAAAAGAAAGCAACATGGGAAATTCCTCAAATTGAGAGATGTGTTTCTGGAGTAGCCGTATCCTACCACCTCTGACCTTTTGAGGAAATAAAGAAACCTTCAAAGAGGTGTGTTTCGAGAGTAAGAATACTCCGTAATCTACCACCTGGAACCTTTGAGGTACACACAAGATTTAAACATTAAGGAAATCCTAGGAAATTAGAGGGGTGTCTCGAGAGTAAGAATACTCCGTACTCTACCCCCACCTATTCTAAGATTCATAAAGTTAAGTTTACATTAACCGGACTCCATTTTCGCTTGATTCCCCTTCCTTGCGACCAATCTATCTTAACCCCTGCTGGATCTTGTATTGAGATATATGACTGCAGCTTATCCAGTAGTTCATCAATAGTAGGAGCAGAAATAAGGAGCCTTCTGGAAAATGGAGAGATGAATCCCTGTTCTACAACATAATCAAGAAAGGTTAACAAACCATCAAAGAAATTGTTAACATTCAGAAGCCCAATAGGCTTAGTATGGAGATCTAGTTGAGCCCACGAGGTAATGTTAAAGATTTCTTCTAAGGTACCAAAACCTCCGGGCAGGGCTATAAAGGCATCAGAACCATATAGCATACAAGTTATGCGTTCATGGATGGATAAGGTTTGAACTTCATGCCCTCGTGTTTTTCCTGCAACATCTACCAAAGGGACAGGTATGACACCGATTACTTTTGATTTCTCTGCAAGAGCAGATTGGGAAACACAACCCATTAGACCACTGCTACCACCCCCATACACAAGAGTGATACCTTTTTCCCCCAGTTTCTTTCCAAGATCTACGGCCGCTTCTAGATAACTGAAGCCTTTCCCCACTTTTGATCCACAAAATACACAAATAGTTTTGATCTGTCGAAGTTTTGGTGCTTCCATCTTTGATAGTATAGAAGAGAAAACTTACGAAGAAGATGTGATTTTGGGATGCCTGAACTATGAAATATGTTTGGCTATTTAAAGCCGGAAAAATTTACTGTTTTTGATTGATTATGAAAAAGTAAAGATTTACTTTTGACAAAATCGGCCAACTTTTGACTGTTTTACCAAAGATATCACCTTTCGGTGATTTATTTCCAGCTTTATCAAAACTCGAGAAAGGAAAATATATTTTATTTCCAAAACGCGTGAAAGAAAACAGCAAAATATTTTAAATGTGTATCAAGAGATTTACCTTATATCATTGTTGAACTGCCAGAAGCCTCATTTTGTAAAACAGACTGGCAAACAGGATCTTTTGCTATTATATTTTGGAGACTATAACGATTTTTGTCCTCGTTAAACTGAGCGTATAAGGAGAGAAGTTCACGTTGCACATAACCACTTGGGTGCGTCTCAAGAGTCAGTCGAATATCATCCAAAGACTCCTTACTCAGTCCACCCTTTATGAATTTGATTTTATCATCCCGGTTAGTAGAAGAATATCCTACTGTTTTGCAACGAGTATCACAGTTCCAACGAGCACATTTGTAGCAACCATTCAGCCTTTTTGCTCTTCGTTTCTTTGCGAAGGTGCTTTTGCCTAAACCAGGCATGTGCTTTGGAAATGTCATAGGTAATTCACCAGATAGTCGAACCTTTGCTTCGATCAACCAGCGAACATCTTCTGAAACACCATGAGCCATCAGCAACCTCAATCTTTCGAGTCTTATTCGATAAATTTTCCTCAGATCATTCATTGGAAGACTGGAATAATACTTGCGAATGTTTGTAAGAATGATATCCATGTTTTTGATGGATCTAACCTCTTCCCAGCATGAACTATTTAAAAGCATTAAGGATCGGAGGGAATCCGCGTGATATTGATTCCAGCAAGAAAGCGCGGAATAGAATAATGGAAAAGAGGGAACAAGAGTTTATGCGCCGTTTACTTTCTTGATAAAAGGAAGATTTGATGATGACGGGATTTGAGATATGGAATATTTTCTTGGATTTTGGGTACTGATATTTTGATATAATAATCAAGGTATAGAAATAATACGGGGATACGTGAAAGTGAAATAAGGACTGTATTGAATCAGGATTAATAAGTTTGTGCAAGTGAAAGGAATACCTTACGGGAAATGTTATGATATTTGAGTTAAGAATTTTAATTATTTGGGAGATATTTGTTTATTGAATTTTGCAGAAATTTTGGGTTACAAATATTGGAAAGATAAACTGATGATTATGTTGATATGTGAATAACATGTTTGGGTATATTACATAGAGAATATTCAGGTAATCGTTTTAATTATTTTGGGATATTTGGTGATAAGAAGAAATGACAAATTATTATGGTATGATATGTTAGTAAAGATTTATTGAAATTTTAGAGATATTAATACGAATATTTGAGGTCACATGATACGATGATAAATGACAAGTTACATGAATACTACAAGATATGATGAAATATCACATACGATTGGGAATTTTCATTTTGATTCAGAAGAATTTATGAGTAGACATATGTCTATTATTGATAGAAAAGTCCATGTCTTAAGAAAACAAATTGATGCATTTAGTCAAAGTCCAGTGGGTTAAATATGGTTGGGTTAAATATGGTAGCGATGATGCTACATAAGAAGAAGAAGAAGAGATTCTGATTAAGTGTTCAGAAATCATAAGATCAAGTAAGATTAATTTCGAGGACGAAATTATTTTAAGGGGGTAAGTTTGTAGCAACCAAGAAATTTTACGCGATTAATAATTATTTTAATAGAAAATCGTGTCGCTACTATTTCACCCATTTTTATTAAGTTAACGCCACGACGTATTCGTATAGCCAAGTCAAGAAATAATCGAGATCGTTCGATTTTAAATTAAATTCCGAATTTATAAAAATATCTCCATTCTCTTGATTTAAAGTATATTAAGTCTAAGTACTTAATTCAATGTTATCCCAATATTATTTGTACAAAAATTACTTTTATTATTTAAATTAAGAAAATATATGCAAGCATGAGAGGTTCCATTATATGTAATCATGAAGAGCATAATATTTGTATAAATATGGAAAAGTATATGAATGATTTATATACTCCATTATATATAATCATGAAGAGCATAATATTTGTATAAATATGGAAAAGTATATGAATGATTGATAAGACTCCATTATATGTAATCATGAAGAGCATAATATTTGTATAAATATGAAAAAGTATATGAATGATTTATATACTCCATTATATATAATCATGAAGAGCATAATATTTGTATAAATATGGAAAAGTATATGAATGATTTATATACTCCATTATATATAATCATGAAGAGCATAATATTTGTATAAATATGGAAAAGTATATGAATGATTGATAAGACTCCATTATATATAATCATGAAGAGCATAATATTTGTATAAATATGAAAAAGTATATGAATGATTGATAAGACTCCATTATATATAATCATGAAGAGCATATTATTTGTATAAATATGGAAAAGTATATGAATGGTGCTTTACTTTAAGAAAATGATGTGTTAAAATTAATAGAATTGAATGATTATGTTTACAATATGCCAACTTTATACATCTATTTAAACCCATCTCTTTTACACACAACTCTACACATATACACTTATTTCCAATCTCTTGACAAAATCCACAAGTAAGAGAAATTCAAGGTGGTCAAGAAAGTTTTGGTCCATTTACTACTACACTTCATTTTAATCTTTTAAAAGGTAAGTATATCTTATGTTTTTATGAAAAGTAAGTATGTTTTTATGAAAGGTAAATACACCTTATGTTTTTATGAAAAGTAAGTATGTTTTTATGACAAGTAAGTATATCTTATGTTTTTATGAAAAGTAAGTATGTTTTTATGAAAGGTAAATACACCTTATGTTTTTATGAAAAGTAAGTATGTTTTTATGAAAAGTAAGTATGTTTTTATGACAAGTAAGTATATCTTATGTTTTTATGAAAATTAAGTATGTTGTTATGAAAGGTAAATACACCTTATGTTTTTATGAAAAGTAAGTATGTTTTTATGACAAGTAAGTATATTTTATGTTTTTATGAAAAGTAAGTATGTTTTTATGAAAGGTAAATACACCTTATGTTTTTATGAAAAGTAAGTATGTTTTTATGACAAGTAAGTATATCTTATGTTTTTATGAAAAGTAAGTATGTTTTTATGAAAGGTAAATACACCTTATGTTTTTATGAAAAGTAAGTATGTTTTTATGACAAGTAAGTATATCTTATGTTTTTATGAAAAGTAAGTATGTTTTTATGAAAGGTAAATACACCTTATGTTTTTATGAAAAGTAAGTATGTTTTTATGACAAGTAAGTATATCTTATGTTTTTATGAAAAGTAAGTATGTTTTTATGAAAGGTAAATACACCTTATGTTTTTATGAAAAGTAAGTATGTTTTTATGACAAGTAAGTATATCTTATGTTTTTATGAAAAGTAAGTATGTTTTTATGAAAGGTAAATACACCTTATGTTTTTATGAAAAGTAAGTATGTTTTTATGACAAGTAAGTATATCTTATGTTTTTATGAAAATGTTTGGATTATTGCTATGAAATCAATCTCACAAGATTGTAATGGGTTCCATATGATATGTTTATGATTATGCTAAGGGGACCGGAGTTTAGTAGCGCTACACATAAGAATTCTTGCCATTTAAGTTCGGTAAAATTCTTGTGTCTCCCTATGTTTATGAGTATTTCGATCCTATCCTATGTTATGATGAAAATGATCCATATGCTTTCAAAAGAAAATTTATGCTTGGTATACTTACTGGGATTTTTATAAATCTCACTCCACGATATTTACCATTTTCAGATAATTGAAGGTTCGAGGCGGTCAACATGGAAGTGGCAAAAGTGGTTAAGATTGATGAGATAATTATGTTGAACTTTATGTAAGAAAATTATGTTCTATTTTTATTCACAAATTAAATTATGGGATTCTAATTATTCTTTTGAATAATTTTACATTACTATTTAAGTCTAGATAATATGATATGAGTCACTTTTAGTGGCACTCGAATGGTCGAGAATTCGGGTCGCCACATTTATCTTCCTCAACTAGCAAATTTTCTTTGGTCCAAGCAATTGACTAAACTTATCTCTCTCTCTCTCTCTCTCTCTCTCTCTCTCTCTCTCTCTCTCTCTCTCTCTCTCTCTCTTCCAAAGATAGGCTACAACATTTATCTTTTGTCCAAATCACTACACAAGATAGAACTGCAACTTTTGAAACTTAATCCACCATAAAATCCTCAACCAACACAAGCTTGTGAATCCCTTCTCTACGGGCTCAAAATAGAGATAGCATGAAAGAAGGGGTATTTATAGTTTGTAACATGGCATCCAAATTTCAACGAAAGGCTAAGGCTCAAAGGGGCTTCTATTGGTAAATTCATATGGTAGGCTTGTTTAGAGAGTCAAATTTGGTTTAACATAATGCCTTTACTATATTTTGTACTTGAGCCAAGAAGCTACAACAGTGTGTACACGAAAAAAAATCCAAGAATAAACAACCATACATGACACACATCAAATAAATAAGAGCTTAATATAAAGAGATAAACCAACTCATAAGCTCAAAAGCTCACAAATGTTCATATGTGTTGCTCCCATCCAATTATCAAGTATAGGTCATTGCTGAATCTTAGTTCCGAAATCAAAATCTATTGGCTAAGGATAGTGTCCTACGAAATTCAAATCATAGCTACTCACAAAATCTTGGTAACCTTATCTCTATGTGCTCATTCTTTCTCCAATTATATAATTTATGAAGCTGGTGGTTCAAAAATTATCATAACTGGGTTGCTACCTATTAAATCAAAATGTGGAACTAGACAAAACAAAATAAAAGAGGGGGAATTTATTTATTTTTTCCAGTCGATATTTATGGCCCTGAGATAGGATAGTTAGGGTCGTAAGTGAGCTCCTATGAAAAATTGATGAACAGTGAGTTACGGTCGTGAAAAACTGGATTACGGCGTAACAAATCTTATGTTTCCCTCTTCTTTTTTTTCTTTTACAATCTTAACAAGGAAAAGAAATAAAATGAAATAATAATAAAAAATAATAATGAGAGAGTAAAGAAACTCCCCTCTCGGATTGCCTCCCAAGCAATGCCTTTGTTTATTTTGTCACTCTCTCCATGTGGTGACCTTCACAGAAATGTTTATATCTATGGCCATCCACCTTGTGATGCTTGCTAGTGGCAACTTCCAATCCATCATTCCCACTAAGTTTCTAGACTTTCTGTACGAAGCAATTAACAACATCAATAAAATAGATAGAATTAACATCATTAGGATAATTTATGGCATCATAAATATTAAACTTAATAATTTTACCATCAAATTCCATTGTGAGTGTGCCATTATGTACATCAATTTTCGTCCTAGATGTTAAATGGCCCTCCTAGAAGAATTGGTGTAGACTTAGAAGAATTATCTTCTTCCATATTAAGTATATAAAAATCAGCAAGAAAAATCAATTCATTTACTTGAACAAAAACATCTTCTAAGACTCCCTCGGGGTACACATTAGACCTATCAGCAAGCTGCAAAAATCACACCCGTTTCCTTTAATGGACCAATATTCAAAGATGAATAAACAGACATGTGCATGATATTTATGGAAGCTCTTAGATATAACATTGCTTTCTCAATTATCACTTTACCTATTTTGCAAGGGATAGTGAACATATCTGGGTCCTTGCATTTAGGAGGCAATTTTTCTAAAGGACAGATGAAACATTTTTCCTCATACTTAGCTTCTCATTCCCCTTCAATTTCCTCTTATTTGTGCACAAATCCTTCAAAAAATTTGCGTAACGTGGGATTTGCTTGATTGCATCTAATAGAGGGATGTTTAGCTCTACTTCCCTAAATGTCTCCAGCATCTTATTTTCCATAGTTTCCTTGTTTGCCTTGGCTAATCTGCTCGGAAAAGGAGGTGAGCTCAATTTACCAATCAAGGGGAGTCGAATTTTACCTAAGGGTTTTTTGAAATGGTGTCCTTCTTTTCGTCTTCTCTTTCTTCGACTTCCTCTTCTTCATTTGTGGGAGGTTTCATTCGTGACCCCTCAATCTCTTTTCCACTCCGTAAGATTATGGAACTCACGTTTTTTAGGTTGACTTCAAGTTGAGATGGTAATTTGCCTCCAGATTGTACATCTGATTTGTTAATGGCTGTAGCCATTTGACTCATCCGGTTCTTTAAATTCTGAATGCTAGACTTGGCATCCTATTGAAATTTCAACGTGTTAGAAGCCAAGGACTTAACCATATCTTCAAGAGAAATATCTGAATTTTGGGGTCTTTGCAAATATTGTCCCTGATATTGGAAACTTCGTTGCTGTTGAAACTGCCCTTGAGGTTTGCTAGTGATGAAACTTGGGGTTTGTTAGCTCCATAGCTTAGGTTGGGGTGATCCCTCCATCTTGGATTGTAAGTATTTGAGTACAGATTGTACTGCTGTCTTTGCAACGGGAAACCCTCTACAACATTCACTTGTTTACTATTTTCCTCTTGCAACACAGGAAAATTGTCCATTTGATGTTCCCACAAGCTTTGACTTGTTGTAACTTCCCTATAGCAAGTTGTTTCACAAGATCTATTAGTTCAGAAAGTTTACTTTCAATATTGGAACCACTTACCTCATTTACAGGCCAAACTTGCACATCCCTATTCGAGTTAAACTGTTGAGTGTTCTCAACCATAATAGAAATCAGGGCTCTCGCCTCTTTCAGTGTTTTGTCCATTAAGACACCTCTACTAGCGGCTTCTATCATGCTCCTATCCATTGGAGACAATTCTTCATAGAAGTATTGCATCAAGAGTTGTTAGGTGATTTGGTGGTGTGGCCAGGTTGAAATGAGCTTCTTGAAACGCTCCTAATATTCATACAATGTCTTGCCACTGTTCTGGCATACTCCACATATCTCCTTTCTATGCAGTGTAGTATTTTTCCAAGAAAAATCTCTTCATGTCATTCCAAGTGGTGACTATTCCAGATGGTAAGCAGTAACGCCAGTCTGTAGCAGAATCTTTCAGTGAAAACGAGAAAGCTCTCATCTTGATTTACTCATTTGTGATACCCGTTGGTCTCATACTATCTCATACCACATGAAATTCCTTGAGATTCCCGTATGAGTCCTCACCGAGATGTCCTCGAAAAGTTGGCAAAAGATGAATAAAACTAGATTTGAGTTCAAAAGTTTTGCCTTCTTCCACTGTTGGAAAAGTGATGCACAATGGTTGCTGAGCGACATCCGGGGTAGCCAATTGCTTGAGAGTTCTATTGTTAATTGCTGCTGCCATTGGTTATTGTGTTGCCCTTCTTCTTGTCGAAAAGTTCTCTCAATCTCTGGATCAAAATCAAAATACTCAATATTAGTTGATCTATTCCTACGCATACAAGCAAAGAAATAGAGACAAAAATAAAAATAAATGAAGAAAGGTAAAATTCTAATTAATTAAACAACTAAATTGGTTAATGTTCCCCAGAAACGACACCAAAAATTTGATGCATGTCGTAATGCACCAAAATATAATTAATTCCTTACTAGCCAAATATCAGTTAATAATGTAGTAGCGAGAGCAAGAATCGAACCCACGAGGAACAGTGAACCTAAATAGTTGCTCGATGAATTAGAATAGAATGAGAGGTTTTGTTGTTTGGAATTGCTTAAATGAGAACTATGCAAAAAATAAAAATAACAAGTAAATGTGTTTAATGAACTAATATGAGAGAAGATCATGTTCTCGGGTTCGGTTGTGCCCTCAATTATTGTTATACGTTTCCATGCAATGTATTTGTATCCCTTATTCAATTTATCAATCTTAGATAACCAACAAACTCTGATTATTGCAATTCTTCCTCATGTAAATTAAATCAAAATAAGCTCTTTGATTCAATTCTAGCCAATGGGTAATCCTAAACAAGATCTTAGGATTTAACGTAACGCCAATATGAAAAGTGAGAAGAAATAGATTGAATTGGATTATCAATTTCACAAGCTCGAATTAATCAATCTAAGTCGAATTATTACTAAACAAGCACGAGATTTATTAGCTACCAAGAGTCATGATCTAGTGACAATTACGGATCAAAGATTTAAACATAGCATATGCATGAATTTAAAGATTAAACAATTCAATGGCCAAATCAAATCCCTTAACCAAATAAACTCAATTAACATTCAAAACGTAATAATTCAACAATTGAAAGGGAAGGGATAGATGCTACGTTACTAGTTTGTAGGAAAAGAAAATAACAAAATTGAATTGACACAACTTTCCCATTGAACAACACATGGATTTCTAGCCCAGCATTGTTATGGTGAAATCTTTAAGTTGATTCATAATTTCCCTTTCTTGTTGATGCTTCCTTGCTTGAAAATCTCCCAAGATTTCTCTATTCAAAACCCTAATTTTCCAACCTTCATTATGTAGTGATTTTCCTCTTTTTATACCTCCAAAATCGTGCACTTGAGATCCCAAGAACATATGCCAAAGATAGACTCCTAAACTTGTTAGGAAAGTATTTAGTGGGAAAGTTACGATCGTCAATTGTCTTCTGGAATTTTTGAGATTTTGTAAGTTACAGCTATAAATTGTCTTCTGGAATTTTTGAGATTTTGAAAGTCACGGACATAACTTTATAACTTACAGCCGTAGGTGAATTTCCGCCGATTTCATATTTGAGCCAGATAAAGACTTACGGCCGTAAATCTGGCACTTACGAACGTCACTTATTTGCATCCTTGGTCCCCCAATTTTAATTTTTCAGCACTTTTTGGTCATTTTTCCTTTCTTTTTGTTCTTTGTGATCCTAAACAAGACAACACATAAAAATGCATTAAACAACACTTTAATAGAATTAAACCAATAACAAAATACAACATTAGGTGGACTTAATAAGTGCAATCAAAGCACTTATCATAGGTTCATGTCAACAAATAGAAATGCTATTTGCTTCTGTCATGTTGATTTGGGTAATTTCTTCTTGTGATCATATTTCCTTTTTCGACAACCTTTTGTAAGATTCCCTTATTTCTTACAATTATAATAATTTCCTTTAAACCACTTTGCATCATTATTTTTCTCTTTATCCATAGACGAGCTTGGACGCTTCATTTTTTCTTGTTTTTAGACCTGAAGTCTTTCACCACGTTAGCTTTTGCTTCCATGTTCCGCACACAACTTTTCTTTTTCATAATCCTTTTGTCCTCTTCAATGAGAAGAGAACAACAACAAAAAAAATTTGACTGACCTGAGAGCAATGAGGACTCAATCTCATTAGGGGCGCCCCCTGAATAATAGAGTTCACGGGTGGGTCCTCTATCCTGCTTAGACCTGCCCTACGGACTCGCCCAGTCTTTTTTTTTTCTCTCTCTCTTTTCCCTACTAAAAAAATATTAAATTATAAAAAATAATTAAAAAATATTAATGGGGCGGGATGGCCGACTCGCCTTGCCAGCTTGCCCCACCCTGAGACCCACGATGTGTTCGCGGCCCATCCCGCCTCGAAACCTACCCATTGTAATCCCTACTTGTATGAATAATACATATTATACAATGTGTTATCCCACCCATTGAGAATTTAATTGTGATATAGGAAGTCTGCATATTTTCATGCTTCAATAGTCAATTACATATTCTTGTGTGTAGCATTCTCCTTTGCTTGTAGGACATTCTTCATGCATAAATTTAACCACATTTAACACTATCAGATAAAATAACATATTTTGTTGCCGACATTTGAAATCAGTGTCGTTGGATTTTCTGACTTTTCGTGTTGAGATACAAGTGGAATGGCAAATTGATTGGACCCAAACTTCTGTCTAATAACTCAACTATTAATTTTCGTCACATTAGTCATCTTTCTGTAACACACAATCACATATATAAAGATTGAAACGATTAAATAAATTACGTAAAAAATTCAAAGAATTTTATCTTAGCCCCTATTTGGTTCTGATTAAAATTTAATTTTAATCTCAAGTCAAAGTTAACAATTACTTTTAACCACTAATTTCTTAGGTCTCACAGCTTTTAACTACAAATTCCATCAATTTCTATCAAAATTCTCTAAAAATCAGATTTCAATCCACCAAACAAGGACTTAAGATTGTTGTCAAAATTTGACAAGAACAATCAAATAAAAAAAGAACAGATAATTTAGAAAAAAATGAATAGATATATAGCGAGGAAAATATCCTTTAGATAGATTTCGTTTCCTACAAAGGTGCTAACAGGACTAAAGGATGTTTGTATCTCAAGATACAACGCTTCTTCAAAACTCAGTACTGCACTATACCCACCTTATTAGTCGAAACTAAGTATGACTTGTATTCTTCTAGAATTGAATGGAAATGAGTTTTTAGAAAACTCTAGAAATTGTTTTGGAGAAGTTTATTAAACAAAATTGATAAATCAGAATGGGTGCATCAATTGATCTGGACCACCTTGAGACGTTGGATCGAGATTTGAAGGTCCAAATTAAGTCCTACAATGAATATGTCCATTCATCACACCCATGCACCTATTTTGAATAGCTATTTAGTCATGCAGATACCATGTCATGCACAATCGTCGCCTTGCGACTATCCACGCGTGTGCCAACTCACGAGCCATCATAATGCCACGTCATTGAGTCATGATTCAATTTCTGAAAACTTTAAGGCTCATTGATTAATGCTCCCTCGACAAAGCATACGTGCGAAATGGGCCTCTAAAGTGCCCACTGCAAACTTAAAGACGTGCGCAGATCGGTGTCAGGGTTGCGAGCACATGTGATGCTATGTTAGATACATTACCATGTATAAATATACATCATTTAATAACTTAACCCTATAGTCAATTAATCCCAAAAGTATACAAGCAACTACATTGAAAGACGCAAAAGCTATAGAGGTGAAAAATTACAAGGAAATAATAAATTTAAGGTAGGTAAAAGTCCAGAAACCAATCGATTTTTAGTCGCTCTTAATTAAATTTTAAACCTTTTTGGTTCCTAAAATGGTTCGGTTCCTATTCTAATGCCCTGAACAAAGAATCAGTTTTGATCCAATTTTTGCATTGAACTGGTTTATTGTTTGGATTTTGGATCTGCGTAAATTTACTTTAATAATTTTAAATTTATTGTTATGGAACATAACCAAATCAAATTATACTGCAACCATTTGGTTCAGTTCCATAGTTACCAGAAGCAATAGCTGTTAGCTGGTTGGTATGTTTTTTTTTTTTACTTCGTAATTTCTAATACAATAATTCTAAAGTAGATATTTTTTGTAGACATTGTGACATATCATACATTCATTGGATGACAAAATATAAATGGTGGAGTAGTTATTTTCACCACACAATGAATGTGTGACTTGTCACAATGTCACTTAAAAATATTTTTAAAAAATGTCTTTCTAGTATTACTATAATATTACATTAGAATAGATGGATGTTTTTTTAGTTCAAATCTAGATACGACACACGTGTTAACCTTTTGATGAGCAATGAATAACATCTATACATGAATGTGGACATTTTATAAATTGATTTATTTACGTTTTTGGGGTAAAATATGTGGTTAAAAATTGATTTGAAAAATCGTGTTATCTATAAATTGATTTATAAATTGTAATAAATGCGTTATAAGAACAAAGGCTAACTTTATTCACAAACTTTATCTGTTTGTTAAAAAATTTGTTTAAAAATATGTTTTTTTAATGTTTTTGAGGTAAAATATGTGGTTCAAAAATGGAGAAAAATTAATGTGTGATTGAAAAGTAATTTGAGGAATTGTCTAGTTCAAAAACATATTTTTAAATAAGTTTTCCAAAAAGATAATTAAATTCTTAAACGATATATTTTTTGATATTATCATTTTTACAATATCAACTAATAAATATTGTCTCTTAAGACATATACTGACCACCAAAATTGAAGACCTACCCTTTATAAATATAAGAATGACAATGATAATGATAATGACAAATGTCATATGAAGTGAGGAGAAAAGAAAAATAGTAAAAAAATGACATTAAATTTAATTGAAGTTATTTATATTTAAATTCTATTATCCATGAAAAGGTGGACACCCTCCCAATAAATGTGCCAATAAATGATATTAAATACGCACATTATCTGATCACTAGGGGAAATACCCAAAAGTTTTATCTTTCTGGGTAATATTTTCATCTTATTTTTTTACCTGATCTGAGGCTAGTGTGAGATTGTGATTGGCAAGTTATTATAAGAGAAAAACCTAATTCGTTATGGTTCATACATTAATCGCAACAAATATGACCTAACAATCTTCAACTAACATAATATAATATACTATGATTTATGATACTTTTTAAATAATTAACCGAATCTATTGTACTAAATTATACATTAATTATGATTAGTTGATGGGCTAGTAGTTGGTGCATACGTTGTCTAGTATATATTTTAAAGAAATGGAAGTATTGCCACCCTTGACCAAATAAATACTTAAAAAAACTAATTAAAGTGGACTATCACTTAAATATGAGGGTGGACATTTTTCATAATTAATTCAAAGTAAATAAAAATGTGTAATAATTGGAGTGAACTTTCGAGTTTGATCTCTAATGGTAAAGTGTAGGGGTTAGATAACGGTTCTCCTACTAATTAAAAAAAATTGGTTGTCTAGATGTGTATTACTTGGTATCAGAGTTAGATGTGTTGTGCTAGATTACCCTACAGAGGGAAGAATTGAGCAATATATGAGTGTGCATCAATCTTCGTAAAGAACTCTCGAAGTAAGGTCCGAAAGAGTAGTATTTTTAAGAATTATTATTATTAGAAAACATAGTTCTATTCCATTTAAAGCAATCAATTGTCAAAAAAAAAAAAAAAAAAAAAAATACCATTTATAGAAGTTTGCATCAATGAGAGAAACGTCCTCTAATTTCATTGCTATAGTACTTTGTTATGGTGAAAAATAAGTTTACAATAGAAAATCACACACACTATATTCTCTAACCCCATCCCTCTTTCATGATATTAATACAAATTTGTACATCACAACTTAACATGTACTTATGATAGATTCTTCTCAAGTTGATCGTAGACGTTCAAGAGTTTAATTACGTTGCTCCTACCACATATAACTTTTAGGAAAATGATGTACATTCATACATAATAATTAATTAAGCATAATTCTCTTGATCATACTTGGTTACAGCTATCATTTGTCTTCTTTTGTGTGTGTGTGTGTGTGTGTGTGTGAGAGAGAGAGAGAGAGAGAGAGAGAGAGAGAGAGAGAGAGAGAGAGAGAGAGTATGCTAACCCTACTGTTAAATAGGATGGATTTGCAAATTGGTTGCTAGCACAAAAAGGGAGATTTTGATTTTAAAAAGGACTAGATTCTCTCCTTCCTTTTTGCAAGGTTTATGGATCCATAAGCACACAAAAGTCCACTTTTTGAGTGGAATTGACGTCAACTTATAATTGTTTTTGATATATTGCCTTGGTATGTGATTCGAAAGGTCAAGGACGTCAATTTGATATGCTTAGACAAAATTTTACAGCCCATACCCCCCAATATATTATAAGCTTCCTAGAAGTAGGTCGATGAAATTTACGCCCTATAACCTGACTTAAAATAATAATAATAATAAAATAAAATAGTTTTCAACTTTTGTTTTATTACTATTTGCACAACTAGCTAGTTTTTAATGATTTAGATTCCTCAAATACTTAACAAATCTTTCACGTGAGCCTCATATATATGTCTATATAAAGCTAATTTATTTTATTTTATTTATTTATTTGTTTATTTTTTCCCTCTCCCTCTCCCCCAAATTTAGAAGGATGGCTAGAAATTATAAGTCAACATATTTTTATGAAAGTTTTGATAATTTAATGAAAATTTGGACAAGATTCATTTTACGATTGAAAACATAATACTGAAATCATTTGCATAAATTTCTTTGTATAACACAAATCGATCCTAAAAGTTCAATTGTTCAAATTTTGACAATAGGGTATGTACTGTTACTAATCAAAATTTGAATAGTCCAAATGCTTGACAATTCATGTGAAATAGAATCGAGTAATTAGTGCAAAATCATTTCAAGATTTAAAAATCAAATTTGGTGGCTTCACATTAGTTGTATGAAAAGGAAATTAGTGAGTTCGTTATATGTAGATACTAAGAAATCATGCACGGTTCTTGAATTCTAATCTTAAAAATGTCAAATGTATAAAATTCCTATGTGCTTGATAAAACCATGTTTGCGTTAGCAGTTTGAGAAAACCATGTAATACAACTAATTGGTATTGTGTACATGATGTAACCTTATGAAACAAACAAAACATAAAACTATAGAAGGACCCTAGAAGTTTCCTCACTTGATAGTGTAATGGGGTATGGGCACATTAAATAAAACAAAAAATAATCAATTTTTTTTGGGTATATAATTATAATATATACCCCACCATGCAATATTGCCATTTTTGGTGCCACTTTTATGGGGTGGATGCCACTCCAAAACTACTTTTTTGATGATGTTATTTGGTAATGTTCGGCGGCTATTAATGTGTTTATAAATCGAATATTATTATTTTCGAAGTAAAATATGTGATTGAAAAGTGATTTGAAAAATGTGTTTGATTAAAAAGTAATTTGAGAAAATGTGTTGTTTATTAATAAGTAATTTAAGAAATTATGTTATTTATAAATTGATTTATAAATGATTTAAAGAGAAGGTATCAAATCCAATGACCTAGCTAGTTGAAAATTTTGATAATGATTTGTTAGTTCAATGTTTGGCACATATTGTCTAAAATTCATTTTTCTTCAAACTTATTTTTAATTATGTACAATAAAATAATTTTACATGTAGATCAAAGAAATTTCTCTACTTTTTAACCACATTCTTCCAAAATCATATTTTATAAAATCTATTCTAAAAAATCTAGCTAATCAAACAGTGAATTGATTGGAAGTTGTCCTTAGTTTACTAGATAGAGTTCGTAATCAAACTTTGAAGTACTTTATTTAGTTGATGACAGTCTAAAAGTTAAGTTACTTTCGTTGGACAATTTGCTAATCGAGATACTTTGCAATCTTACCATTATCATATTTTAAAGAGAAACTTTAATAAGAGTGACAAAATAAATTGTGGGCCTATTAGAATTTTCTCGTAAGATCCAGATCCATTTTGGTACAGTAGAGATAGTACGTCGTCGATCTAACGATCGAGACAACCCATTAAGTGAAACCCGAGTTGTTACAAGATAATTCAGAATTTACATCAATTTATAAAGTTAATAATGTTATTCTATGTAATATGTTCATTTTTTGAGATAAAATCTCAAGTATCAACATGTAATTTTAGAAGTCAATATGCAAGATGAAATACGTGCGAAAGATTGAAATGAATCCCATGTTTATTAAAATTGTATATAAATAAGGGTTTTTTTTTCCTCCCCTCAAGCCAATTTTTAATCATGGACATTTTTATTTTTTCAAATCATTTTTCAATCACATAATTTATCTTAAGAATCACAAAAACTTTTGTTTATAAACAAAGTGTAACCGCCCAACAATCCGAAGTTTTGAACTCCGATTATAACAATAGCGAATGATTATGTGATGTTGTACTCTCCATACGAGGGTGTCACAGTTTTGGTACATAGTAGGTGATCTTGGAATTGCTTAATGTACGTAGTCGGTGATCTTGGAATTTAAAACGACATTAGACTAGTACTTTACTTCATATGTTAATTTTTTGGGATGAAAAACTAAATTCTTATTTGAGATGAAAGCACATGAACTCCACATATGTCATGTCTAATCAAGTTTATTCAGCTTATTGACTACAAAACTATTTTTAATAAGAATAAAATGAACATTTTGTTTGTTTTTTCAGTACGAATTATTTGAACAAAAGCTTGAGTTGGTCTTGATATTTTTAGTACAAATTATTTGAACAACGCTATTTTTTTCTTTTGCTTCAAAAAAGCCCTTTAATTAAGAACGTACCTTTATGTTAAAACGCTGCACGTGTATATATACTATTTCTTTATACTTTTATCTTAGTTTATCTAAAGAATATAGATGTGAGTTGGTCTTGATCGAGATATCTTGTAATCGAACCCACCCTTTTAAGGTTGGGAAAAAGATACAACATGTGTTAACTAACTAGCTGACTCTTTTCCGCTATTTCATCAGTAAACACACAATTGTAATTCACTAAAATGAGATAGAAAATTATAGCAATTTTTTTTATTAAAAATTAATGCATTTTGTTTAGACTTTCAAAAAAGCCCTTTAAATTAAAACAACTCTTCGTTAAAATCTGACAAGTATGCTAATTCTTTATACTTTTTATCTTAATTTATTCGATGAATATAAAGATGAGTTGATCTTGATTCGAGATATCTAGTAATCAAACCCACCTTTTTAAGGTTGGGAAAACTTTTTTTCATTCCATTAGTCTTAACACATGTAATTAATTACTTATAAAGAGAGAGAAAAATGATAGCAATTTTTTAACAAAAATCAAAAAGCCCCTTTGAAAATACCCCTTTATGTTAAATTCCTGCATTTATATGCTAATTCTTTACACTTTTATCGTAATTTATTTGAAAAAATAATATAAAGATAAGCTAGTTTTGATTTGATACATCTTGTAATCGAACCCACCTTTTTAAGGTTGGGAAAAGATACATTTGTGTTGTGTGGTAATTAACTAATTACTCTTCTCCGTCATTTCTTTGGTAAACAAACACATGTAATTAACTAAACAGAGATACAAAATGGTAGTTAATGAGCACAAAATAGGCTCACATCGAACATGAGCACATATCGAGCCCCTCACATCCCAAGAACACCTATGGTAGGATAAAATTGTTGTCATACATGAACACCGGAATACCCCAAGCTCGATCATCGGCATAAACCCCCATTTAATAAAATAAGTTCCCCGAGCATTCTCTCATCCTCGAGGAATTATGAAGGCCCGAGCATTGTTTGTCGCCCATCACGGTTTAAGTGCTAGGGGTCCGTAAGGCTCGAGGGTGCCCATCAAGCATGGGCTGGGTCATTTTCCTCGCGCCCTAGCCAATATCCCAACGCAAGTAGGACCCTCAATTCACTGAAGTCCTACTTCGACATGGTAACAAAGGATTACGTAATCTTATCCTAAAGATGCTAGCAAGACTCTTACGTCTAAAGGAACTCCTAAGTCTCACAGCCAACAGGTAACCTAATCCTACCTGGAAGGTAAAAACCTACCTCTATAAATACTCGAATTTTATTCATAATCAAGGTACACAATTATTATTCTTCTTGTTCATAGCCTCTTGCATAAATTTTCCCTTCCTCTTTACTGACTTATAAGCATCGGAGGGGTGACGAGGTCACACATCACCGCCTTTGTTTTAGGTATTCAGAGATCCAGTTCGTACTTGTTCGTTGCTCTAACTTGGAAAATTGAGGTGCGAATTTATAACATCATCATTGGTGCCGTTTATGGGGACCATTACTAGAAGCCATGGTTAATACACACGTTCTGAACTTTCACAAGCAAACTTACCTGCCTATGATCATCCTGTTGGGGGGAGCAGGTGCCCCCACATTACTCATAAATCCTACTACATTACCAGGAAATCAGACATCAAAACCCCCCCAATCTACTATTGATACCCAGGCACCTTTGGAGGAACTTCATCCGCAAGTTGCTGCATTGACTCAATTGCTCACGCAGCAGAATCAACGTGAACCACAAACACCCGAGGAAGGGAATGCTTCACAGGTCCAATTACAGAACCATGCACACAATACTGCTAGGGTGAGTACCTCGAGATTACACCCGTCACCACCGAACATGATGAGTTCAAGAACAGTCATCATGACCCCTTCCGAGCTTACGAGAATTATCCGGGGGAATAACAGCTAGTATACGATAAAATACTCAGGTCCCAGCAAGTTTCACCCCCAAACACTCCATTCACGCCAGATGTTTTAGCCTTTCCCCTACCAGACAGGTTCAAGTACCCGAGGATAAAGGAGTATGATGGTACAAGTGATCTTGTGAATCATCTCAACGTGTACACTGACATCATGAACTTACAAGTTACTCCCGATTCCCCAAACCTTGACCAGTGCTGCTAGGGATTGGTTCTCAACTTTTGAACCAAATTCTATTCCAACATTCCCAGATCTTGCCAACAAATTCTCGGCCTTCTTTGGAAGTAGTAAGCACATAAGGAAAATAGTTGCCTCACTCATGAGACTTAGCTAAGGATAGAATGAGACACTGCGTGAATTCATGACCAGGTTCGATGCTGAAAGACTATAGATCCTTGATCTTCATATCTCTGCTGTTGTATCTGCTCTTACTCATGCTCTGAAATGTGAGTCTTTTAAAATGTCCTTATCAAAAACACCACCAAAATTAGTCACTGAGCTTCTTACTCGAGGTGAGAAGTATATAAATATGGAAGAAACTATGTATCCAAGGAAGAGCGACACTACTTCTGAAAAATTTGAGCACAAGGACAATAGGCCTAATCGTAAGAGACAGTGTGATGATAATAAAAAATAGGACTGTGATTGGGGAAAAGTAAGATCAGAACAATCGTCGTCTTTCACTCCCTTGAACACACCTCGGGCCGACATCCTTATGGAGATCAAAGATATGAAGGAGCTAAAATGGCCAGCCAAGATTAGGTCCCCTCCAGACACACGTGACAAGAGCAAGTACTGTGATTTTCGTCTTGATCATGGGCACACCACATAGACTTGCTATGTGCTCCAGCGAGATATCGATGCTTTAATAAAAAGGGGTTTTCTAAAAACATACGTCGGGAATGACAAACGACAGAAGCGTGATCATGAGTAGGATCAATCATTGAGAAAAAACAAACCTACACCAGGTATAATCAATATCATCATTGGTGGAATAGCTTATGGTGGAGAATCTAAAAATGGGCGCAAGGTGTATGCTAGACAATCTGCAGGGGCCGAGCCTGTTACTCATCAAGATATCACATTTGGGTCAGATGATATGAAAGGTGTAATCTCTCTTCATGACGACGCTATGGTAGTCACAGCAATCATAGCTAACTACGAGGTGAGAATAATTTTGGTTGACAATAGGAGCGCAGCCAATGTGTTATCAGATGAGGCCTTCATTAAAATGTGGATATCAACCGACAATTTGAAGCCTATCAGGACTCCTTTGCAGGGCTTCGGGGGGGGTTTATTATGCTTGAGGGTACCACCGAGCTTCCTTTAACGTTGGTGACAGACCCCAAGCAAGTGACAGAAATAACGATGTTCCATGTTGTGCGAGCTCCAATGACATATAATGTAATCCTAGGTAGACCACTACTAAACAAGATCAGAGCAATAGTATTGACATTCCATCTTATCATGAAATTTCCAACAGCAAAAGGCATAGGGGTCGTTCATGGAGATAAAACAGTAGCGAGGCAGTGCTATGTTACCAGTGTTAAAAATCTCCCAACTAAAGCTACACAGGTCTTGACTCTGGAGCTCGACCTCGAGCACCGTGGAAGGCTCTCACCAGTTGAGGAACTATTGGAGGTCAAGCTCGAGCCTGGGAGGAAAATTACCATTGGTCGGGATCTCGATGATGACTTGAGATCAACACTCACGCAGTGTCTGAAGGACAATGTCGATGTGTTCGCTTGGAAGGTTGAGGACATGCCTGGGATTGACCCCAAGGTTACAGTGCATAGGCTGAATGCAAACTTAGATGCACGACCATTCAATTAGAGGAAGAGACAGTTTGCTCCTGATCGACGAATTGTGATTCAGGAAAAAATAAGCAAGCTCACAAAGGCAGGGTTCATCAGAGAATTTCAATACCCAAATTGGTTTGCAAATGTGGTCTTGGTAAATAAAATCAATGGTAAGTGGTGAGTTTGCATTGACTACATCGACCTGATCAAGACATGCCCCAAGGATAGCTATCTGCTACCACGAATTGACAACCTTGTGGACGGCACATCGGGTCACAAACTATACAGCTTCCTTGACGCCTTCTCAGGCTATCACCAGATTTCAATGGCAGAGGATGACCAGGAAAAAATGTCTTTCATGGCCGATTTAGCAATATATTGTTATAACTTAGAAGGTCATGCCTTTCGGATTAAAGAATGTATGAGCAACGTACCAAAGGCTAGTTAATAAAGTGTTCGCAAGTTTAATTGGGAAGAAAATTGAGGCATACGTCGATTACATGGTAGTGAAAAGCACAGAAACCAACATACATATTCATGACCTCGAGGAGGTATACTCCACACTCAGAAAATACAGGATGAAGTTGAATGTTAAGTGCATTTTATACACTTTTTATACCTTTAAATTAGCATATCTTGGAACATCTTGAGCAAATATCTACTAATTTATGCATATTTTGTGTTTAAATAGGTTAATATCAAGGTTTGAGGCCAAAAACCACAAAAGAAGTGCAAATAATGCTGAAATTGGAAGTTTGGGGACCATTTTGTCACCTCCGGGAAGTTTATGACAAGCCACGCAATTAACCAAGGGACCAAATTGAAAGATTTCAAAAGTTGAAGAGCCAAAAGTTCAATTTTAGAAGGACATATTTGAAAGAAATCTAAAAATTTGGGGACTAAATTGCTCGAGATTAGAAGATGGAGGACTTGATGGCAATTACGGAATGGACTTAACTGCAAAATCATCATTTAGCTGAGCCACGCGATCGCGTGGCTCGAACCAAGTCGCGAACGCGACTTGGACCTTAAAACGGACCCGAGACTAACTTATCGCTTAAAAATCAACCGCGCGATCGCGCACTATTTACCGCGCGCCTTTAAAAATAAAAAAAAAACTTTTCAGGCCGAACTGGGTCAACCCGGCCGACCCGGTTCGGCCCGTTAGGCTGTATTACGCGATACTGGCACTTTTTAGGGTTTTTGGATGATTTTTAGGGTTGTATAAATAAGAAAGATCAGATTTTTGAGAAGACCCATATAAGTCTTGCCTCTTTTTCATTTCTCTTGTATTTTTTCCTTAGCATTTTACTCATCTAATGCAATCTACAAGTAATGTTTTTATGATTTAGTAATGTTTTCTTATATTTAAGTATTTTGTTGTTGTTTAAACTTTTGAATATTGTTATTTTCACACATTTTCATCAAGAATGTCATTTATTTCTTGTGCATTTAATGTTTTATACTTGGGTTGTTGAAGATATTAATGGGTGGTGAATAAACTTTGTTCAAAGTGAAGGATTCTTGAGTTTTCACTTCAAGAACTTTACAAAAAGGGGAGTTTTCTTTATTATCTTGTTTTTAATCTTTGTTTTAAGTATTATTCATATGTTTATGTTATTTGTTAAATGTTTTTGTTAGTTTATTATGGGTTAATGTTATTGTGTTGGAATTTTTAATTAAGTTATAGTTATTTAAGCATTTTAAGTAGTTTCTAGATTTTGGGGATTTATGTTTACATGTTTATGATTTAATGTTGTTTTAGGTTTTTGTAACTTTTAAATGTTTGTTACTATTTTAAGTTGTCATTGGAATTTACTACTCAAGTTAGGTGAATTTAAAATTTCCCATGTAATTTTGTTGATTAATTAACTATCACTAATTGATTTGAAAAGAAGAAATTAGTATAGTTATGAAAACTAAATTCACTTTGTTTTATGTTATGTAACTTGTTTCAATTATCAAGTTTATATTTTCATCAAAGTATTTAGATTAATTAGTTTTATTCTAAGTTTCATGTTGTTATCTATTTCCTTTAGTTGATTAGTTTATATATTGCCATGTTTCTTATTTGTGTCACTTAGATAGTAATTCACCACCAAACCATATTTTTATGTTACTTGACTTATCTTTTAGAATGAAATCAATAACTTTAGTTACAAATCAATCAATCCTCGTGGGTACGATAACCCGGACTTCTCTAGTCCACTTTACTACTTGAACGCGAACCGTGCACTTGCGGTATACGATTCTAGCGAACATTGAACCCAGCTAAGTGTGTGTTCGGGGTATCGTCAGGAAAATTCTTGGGTTTTATTATCACTCATTTGTGAATCGAGGCCAACCCTCGATAAAATACAGGCTTTAGTTTCCATAGAGTCTCTAATAAGTGTATTTTATATACTTATTTCTATCCTAAAAGTAGGATTTTTATTATTTGTTCAAGAATATTTGTTATTTATTTTGTTTGTATTTGTTTATATTATAGAAATAATCCAAAGTCGAGAAAATAATGGAATTGAAGCCAAAATCAAGCAATTGGATGATAAAAATGTCAAAATTTGCAAATCAAGAGTTGATTCAATTAATCAATGGGTCAATTGGAAGAAGAAATCAAAAGTTCAGGGACTCAATTGTATCAATCGGAAGTTGGAGGACTTGTTGTGCAATTAAAATACAAAGACCAACTTGTAGCACTTAAAAGATGAAAATTGCATCTTTCCGAACAACCACGCGATCGCATGTAATAGACGCACGCAGTTACATGACCCAGAAAATCAACGACTGAAGCCAACCTGCAGAGGCGTGCGGTTGAGTACTTTTGAACTCTGTGATCGCATGGTTATATTCTGGGTCGCAACTGGGTTTTTTGCGCTGAATTCAACATTCTTTCTCCCCAAGTAACTTAAATTCCGAGAACATCTATAAATACTTTGCTTGGAGCACGAAATTAGGGGTTCACAATTGTAATATTTCATGCCAAAACGCTGTCAAATTACTGGGGGATTCATAGAAGGCAAAATTCAAGATTCAATAACAAGGATCAAGGAGATGAATATGGTGACATTTATCCATTTCTAGGCTAGATTTCTTGTGTTAGAATTGTGATGAAATTTTGAACTCGTGAATCCATGTTTTAATCCATTATTTATTCTATTTAATTTATGGTTTTCAGCAATTGAATTATGTTTTTTCTATCATGCAATTACTTGATCACTAGTTATATGATTTTAGTGATTTCTTAAGTTCGAAAGATTAGGATTTCATTAGACTTGTTTCAATTGCCACAAAGTCCGATAGGGGATAGAAATATACCCCCATGATTTGTGTTTTCTGCTATAGTATTCACAAATCTTTTAATACTTTCTTACACATTTGCATTCAACACAGAAAAATAGTTGGGTCGTGCGTAGGAATAGGTGTTAATGCTTGTCCGAAAGGGAGTTTTAACAACATTTGGAATATGAAAATTCAAAACATATGAATTGTATTTAAATAATTGGGTTAAAATATGGAGGATAGAGACAAAATGGATTCATAATTATAACGCATTTGTTTTCATTTGTTTAAAATCAAATTTTCTCGTTTTTAGTTTAATCTTTATTTAAATTTTCAAAAACAAAAATTTCCAACTCAATCAAAGTTTTTCTAGTTCCGGTTAAAGATTTGTAATCTAAAATACAATTTAAAACAACCTTTGTGGGATCGATACTTGGACTCATGTCCACTTTATTACTTGCGCGACCCGTGCACTTGTGGTGAGCGAATAGTCTCCCAAAAGTAGGAAAAATGTTTAGAAGTAGACAAATCGAGTAGCAGCGCTTAGTAAGTTCACGTCAAGAGCAGCTGACAAATATTTCCCCTTTTTCAATTTCCTTAGGGGAAATCGGACTTTTGAGTGGAATTACGAAAGAGAGCATGCACTGCATGAGCTCAAGGTATCCCTAGCAACACCTCTTGTGCTTACAAAACTAAGCCTAAGGGATGTGCTATCCTTGTACCTAGCAGTTTACCAAAATACAGTAAGTGCAGTTCTTGTCAGAAACATGGGCAGAGCCCAGCAACCAATATATTATGTCAGCAATGTTTTGCTTGATGTCAAAAAACGCTACACACTAGTAGAGCAGCTGGCATTAGCACATGTTGTAGCAGCGAGAAAATTGAGACAGTACTTCTAGTCACATACAATTTCAGTGCTCACTAATCATCCCCTCAAACATATACTTCAAAAGCCTGACGTATCAGGAAGACTGCTTAAATGGGCAATTGAACTCAGAGAGTTTGATATTAAATTCAAACCTCGACCGTCGATAAAAGTACAGGCATTAGCAAGCTTCATTGCAGAGCTCATACCAAGGCTTCGAGGGCCAGAGAATAGCTCGAACAGCCCCAACAGTTGCTAGGAAATTTTTTTGGATGGAGCATCCAACTTCTCGGGCTCAGGTGCAGGAGTCATAATCATGAGGCTGGACAGACAGATCGAAATACAATACGCCTTGAGGTTTGAATTTGAAACAATAATCAACGAAGCAGAGTATGAAGCTGTTATCAATAGTCTTGAAATTGCCCATGGCCTTGAACTTGAACATGTAAAGATTTTCAATGACTCCCAGCTTGTCGTAGGGCAGATTGATGGCAGATTTGAAAAGAAATAGGAGAATTGGGGTTATACTATCTGCGTGTTCATGACTTACAGAGGACGTTCATAACTTGTGAGAGATCCTAAAAATACCTCGATCACAAAATATCAAGGCCGATGCTCTTTCAAGGTTAATGCTCATGAGCATTGACAACCTGGAAAGGAATATTCACATGAAATTGAGATTTATATCACAACCCAGCATAGCCCCGAAGCATGCAGTTATGGACATTAACCGTGAGCCATCATGGATGGACCCTATTATCAAATACATATCTGATTGAAGCCTCCCCGAAAATCCAAGGGAAGCTAGGAGCATCAAACAGAGATCAACTAGATATTGCTTGATAGGAGGAGTTCTTTTTCGAAGAAGTTTCACACTTCCTTACCTTAGATGCCTTAAAACTTCAGAAGTTGCTCAAGCTCTTGCAGAAGGACATGAAGGTATATGTGGGAATCATTAGGGTGCCAGGACTTTGGGTAACAAACTCCTCCGATATAGGTACTATTGGCCAACCATAAGGATAGATGCAATAGATTATGTGAAGAAGTGTGACAAGTGACAGAGGCATGGAATTATCATCCACACACCAACTGAGGACCTAACTCCTATCCAGTGTCTAGGACCTTTTCAAACAATGGGAAATCGACATTCTAGGTCCTTTTCCCTTAGTAAGAGGACAACTGAAGTTCAAAGGAGTAGCAGTAGAATACTTCACTAAGTGGGTGGAGGCAGAGCACCTATCTACCATTTCAGAGCCTAAACTCAATTCTTTTGTTTGGAAATCTATTATATGCAGGTTTAGACTTCCGAAGGTGTTGATAACAGATAATGGTAGGCAGTTTGACAACACACAGTTTTAAAATTTCTGTGCAAACTTGAACTTTGACCATCGTCTAACTTCGGTTGCACACCTCCAAATCAATGGCCAGGCAGAAGTGACGAACAAGATAATACTCCAAGACATCCGCACGAGGATAGGAGAGGTACGAGGATCTTGGCCCGACGACCTGCCAGCCATGCTTTGGTCTTACAGGACCTCACACTGCACAGCTACTAGGGAAACCCTATTCATGCTTGCTTTTAGAGTAAAAGCTACAATCCCCATTGAAGTTGGCATACCAAGTTCTAGGCGTCTTTTCTATAACTTTGAGGGTGAAGGGACAAGTGAACACCTTGACCTGCTAGAAGAAGTCCCTGAACAAGTTAGCATAAAGATATCATCTTATCAGATCAAAACAACTAAGTACTTTAATAGCAGAGTCAACCCGAGAATGTTTAGAGCAGGAGACCTTGTGCTGAGGAAACTTGGGCCAACTTGGGAAGGACCTTATGAGGTCATACGATAGACTCGAGAAGGATCATATAGCTTACGAGATCTTGTAGGAATACCTCTTCCAAGACCTTGGAATGCAGACAACATAAATTTTTACTACAAGTCTATCGTATGACCTCTTAATTTCTTTTTACTTTACCTTCAGTTTAGTTTCATTTTAATTCTTGGTCGGTACGCCACCTCTTAGTTCTTTTCAAGTTGTGTCTGTAAATAAAAAGCAGTCAGGAAATAGTCCCCAATAAAAGGAAAAGTTCTCCAATGATTGTGACTACCTCAAAGCCTTACCCACGCTTAAGCACCCAAAGTCTTGCCCACGAGCAAGCATCTCAAAGCCTTGCTCATGCGCAAGTACCCAAAGCCTTGCCCACGAGCAAGAACCTCAAAGTCTTGCCCATGTGCAAGCACCCAAAGCCTTTCCCATGAGCAAGCACCTCAAATCATTGCCCATGTGCAAGTGCCCAAAGCCTTGCCCACGCGTAAGCACCTCAAATCCTTGCCCAGGCGCAAGCACCCAAAACCTTGCCCACGGCTAAGCACCTCAAATCCTTGCCCACACACATGTACCCAAAGCCTTAACCACGAGCAAGCACCTCAGAGCTTTTCCCACGAGCAAGCACCTCAAATCCTTGCCCTCGCGCAAGCACCTAAAGTCTTGCCCATGAGCAAGCACCTCAAAGCCTTGCACACGAGAAAGCACCTCAAAGCATTGCCCACAGGCAAGCACCTAAAGCCTTGCCCATGAGCAAGCACCTTAAAGCCTTGGCCACGCGCAAGGACCCAAAGCCTTGGCCACGAACAAGCACCTCAGAGCTTTACCCACGCGCAAACACCCAAAGCCTTGCCCACGAGCAAGTACCTCAGAGCCTTTCCCAAGAGAAAGCACCTCAAAACCTTTCCCATGAGCAAGCATCTCAAAGCCTTACCCACGAGCATATATCTTTCCCCGAGCAACAAAAAAAATACACATCTACCCATACAATGGTTAGCCATGTTTGGGGATCATGAGTGTTCTGGGACCCTAGTATTTAAGCCTGAGCCAACCAACCTTGTGCAGGGTCAGCACTTCAAATTTGCATCGTAACTATGTTCGGGCTAAATTCACGTCATAACCTTGTTCGGGGTTAAATTCATGTCATAACCTTGGTTGGGTTAGCTCTTTAAATTTGTATCATAACCTTGTTTGGGGTTAAATTCACGTCATAACCTTGTTCGGGGTTAGCGCTTTGAATTTTAACCTTGTTCGGGGTTAACGTCATAACTTTGTTCAGGGGTGAGCTCTTTAAATTTACATAATACCTTGTTCGGGGTTTAATTCACGTCATAACCATGTTCGGGGTTAGCACTTTAAATATACGTCATAACCATTTTCGGGGTTACTATTTGTGGTCATTCATCAAAACCATGTTCAGGATTTACAGTTTTGTTCATTCAAAAATCCAATGATCAAGGTTACACTAATGTTCATTTCAAAAATTCTATGTTCGGGGTATGCATTAGTGCTCAGTTAAAAATCCAGGTTTGACGACCACATTAAGTGTTCGCGCATTATACTTATAAGCAGGAAACACATACATAGCTCGAAAAAGATACTTAGACAAAATAACAAAGTACTTCATTCATTCAAAAAATAATTAGTTGTTCATACAAATAATTGGGATAGGGGATGTAAAGGTATAAGCTTGGGCATCCTTATCCACAAACTCAAGGTCGTCCCCCGATCCCTCACCATCCTCATTGGGAGTGTCTTTGAACTCTGAAAGAACGAGACCCTTGGTAAGATCAGGGTAAGCTCTAAGGTCCTCAGGCTTAGCCTCGGCCCCGTTCTCACGCAAGATTGCCCGGACCTGCTTGAAGGTATAATTGTAGGCCGAGGCATATTCTCCTTTCATGAGCTCAAACTCCTCAAACTTCTTGAAATCTTCTATGGCCAAAGCATGAGCATTGGCCAGCTTCTCCTCAAAGTCTTTCTGTGAACGTTCGAGCTCAAGCCTCAGTTCCTCCTCCTGATCCCTTGCATCCCCGAGTTGTGCCTTGAGAGCCTTGCCCTCTTTCTTTAGCTCCTTGTTCTCATCCCTGAGCTGCACAATCTTAAGCTCGCGAATGGTAATGGACTTCCCCGGCCGCTCAACATGTTCAAAATCATCAATTGCCCGAAGAGCTACGCCCTGGGCAATATTTAAAGCCTGTACCTTAAATAAAACATAAGGTTGGGGGAAAAGATGAAATTTCAAATAAAGATCGATCCTTACCCTGTTGAGTAAGGCCTCCCGATGTCTAAGGCCCAAGATCAGGCTAACTTCTTTCCTATTCTTCTCAATCACGTAGGGTGACTGAGAAGCTTCCTTAGTGGAGTTGTTTAGTTTAGAGGGATCGAAGGTCATATTATATGCAAAATAAAGACAAGGCAACATCATAAGCATGAAAAGAAAAAATACTATTAGGAGAGTGACCAAACTCCTACCCCCGAAGTTCCTTAATCAAGATCGAGGACTTCATCCTTGGGCAGATTGTCCGAGTTATTGACTAAGGGCTCAAGGCTCTCCAGCATCTTCCTATCACGCTCTAATATCTCAAAACATGCCTGCCCTTCATTGAACTTTACCATGTCCGGACCACCCACTCCAACCGAAAAGGGTGCCCGGGCTATGGAGGAATGACATAGAAAAACCTCTACTTCCAACCCCGGAGAGAGCTCGGCATCCTAGGCATCCTAAATCTACCCCGACTAGACAGGTAAGCAAAACAAGAAAAGTGGGGTAACTACTCGAGATCGAAGACCATCCTGCAAAGGTCTAATCATCGCTCTATAGCATAGATACTACAGGCAATGAAAAAATAGACCAACATTCTCCAACCATTTGGCACTAATTGCCCCGGGCACATAAAATGCTCTACCAGGAACCCAATAAAGAATGGATGCAGTGGCCACCTAAGCCTGGCCCCTATAAACTAGAAACTCCCCCTCTCGAGCAACCACTATCCTATCCTTGGGGGTTGGAGCCCGAACATCCCACATTGGCATAAGGCTGAACTCTCAAGCTATCTCTATAATCTTATGTTTCTTGTATATACACCTATGCTCAGGGAAGGACAATGGGGTTTCGTCGTCGCCTTGAACCCGAGGCCTAACGTCTAAGGAATCGACCATGGGGTTAAGAGAATTACCTATGTCCTCGGTCCTACTACGCTCGCTACTCGAACTACTCGTGCTACTGCCACTGCTACTATCACTGCTAGACATATCTCTTAGAAACTGGAAATTGGTTTAACTTAAGGGTTCAAGCTCTTACCTCGAATGCTGAAACACACCGAAAAACTCTTCTCGAGCATGACCACGTTGGATTTACTCTTAAAGGAACTTGCAAGTGTGGAAATGAAGAAAAACCCTATTATAGGGGATGACAGTGTGCATACCAACGGTTGTGTGATCTGACCCGCCAAACGATGCCACATGTCATCCATCCATGGCCTACGTGGCCTGTCAAACATCGCGTCTTGTCAGACCGACGTGTCAACTTCAGAACCGTCACATTAAGTCACAATAACCCTGACCACCATTGTTCACAAATAAAGAGCATCCACTCCTCCACAACCCCGAGCGTGGATGCGCGAGGGCGAGTGATGAGCACAAAATAGGCTCACATCGAACACGAGCACATATCTAGCCCCTCACATCCCAAGATCACCTATGGTAGGACCAAATTTTTGTAATGCATGAACATCGGAATACCCCAAGCTCGATCATCGGCGTACGCCCCCATTTAATAAAATAAGAACCCCGAGGAGTTATGAAGGCCCAAGCACTGTTTTTCGCCAATCATGGTTTAAGTGCTCGGGGTCTGTAAGGCTCAAGGTGCCCATCAAGCATGGGCTGGGTCATCTTTCTCTCGCCCTAGACAATATCCCAACGCAAGTAGGACCCTCAATTCACTGAAGTCCTACTTCGACATGGTAACAGGTAACATAATCCTACCTGGAAGGTAAAACCTAACTCTATAAATACTCGACTTTTATTCATAATCAAGGTACACAATTATTATTCTTTCAATTTAGAGCCTCTTGTATAAAATTTTCTTTCTTCTTTAATGACTTAAGCATCGGAGAGACGACGAGATCACACCTCACCGTCTTTGTTTTAGGTATTCGGAGATCTAGACCGTGTTTATTCGTTACTCAAGCTCGGAAATATTTCATGTTCGAATTTATAGCATCATCAATAGCAATTTTTTTTAAAAAAAAAATTAATGAATTTAATATAGTTGTTAACGAGGCAATGAGTCAATATGCTCTCTTTAATTAATAGTTAATTAAGCAATGTTTCAAACACTTTCATTCCAAGTCATTCTTCGACTTTTACAGATAATAAATGGCTGTTTTTGCAGTCTCACACTTCCTTAAATTACATAGAAAAAAAAAAATTAATAAAATCATTTTTCTATTTTTGTTTTTTTCATAAATATAATGTCAAATCTAGGCAGACACGTGTTTAGGTTTGAAAGTACAAATGCATGTACGTAATACGTACAATTTTTGTATTAATGTTAAGAATAGTTGGCAATTATTTATGTAATTTTGAAGAAAACAATATTTAAAATAAGTCAAAACTAATCAATGCCAGTTGGAAATATAGAATATTTAAATTAAGTCAATTAACGGAAAATTAAACAAAAACATGCACATAAATTCTACAATTTAAAAATAAGGGATTATTATTAATTAGCACACGAATTTTAAAAATATTTTTTAAGTTTGTTAGCATTCGTTTGGTAAAAGAATCTTTTTTGTTTATAAAAACACAATTTTTCAAATTAATTTTTAACCGCACATATTTTCTCTCTTCAATTTTCAATCATTACTTTTTACCTCAAAATTATAAATAAACAAGTTTATAAGTCAAACAGTGTTAACAAAAAGTCGTTCTTACAGTATTAGTAGTGTTGGATATTGGTTAATAAATCGAGAATTGAAAATCGATTAAAATGACTTCGTGTCGACTTCGATCAAATACTCAAAACTCGGCTCAATCTGTTTAGGCAAAATTGTTTGCCACTTCTCCGAGGGGTCTAGGGGGCAGCGCCCCCCGTAGGGGCTCAGGGGCAACGCCCCCGAAAGAGAATTTTGATTTCTCTGCATCTATTGAAGGGTATATTTGGCATTTCGAAAAATCAATATCGGATGAATGAGAAATTAAAAAAAATGACGAAATTAGGTCAAAATATTTGACCGTGCGACGGCATGGTTAGGAAACCGTGCGATCACATGTCAAATTCATTTCTGGCTTTTTGCGTAAAGCCGTGCGACCGCATGGATTATAACCGTGCGACCGCAAGATTGTTCGGTAAAAAGACACATTTTCATAAATGTGCATGGTTTGGAAAGGATGTATGGTTTGACTTCAACCATTTCGTCCACACCCTTTCATGATTTATAAATAGGACTCTTTGGGTGTCCTATTCGTCACAATTTGATATGCAAAACATATATCATTATCTCTTCTCTCCAAAATCAAAATCATAACATTTGTTGTTTTTTGATTTTTTTTCATTTCATCTTTGGAGTACGTATACCAAATTTTGGTTCGTTGTACTTGTGTTTTGGAGTGCTACAAATATAAGCGAGTGATACAAACACAAGTGAAATTGTTGTATCTTGGGAGTTGATTATCGAAATCCGTAGACACCGTTGTGGAACAAATTCGACTTAAGGACAAAGAGTCCAACTCTTGCCTCGATTTTGTCCATACTCTTCTTCTTTTTCTTATTTGTATTTTTTTTGCCGTTACTTTGTCCAATTTTCGACATGAATTTACAAACTATCATTCTACTTATTTTGACGTCACTATTCACAAATTCTTCCAACAAGTAGTTGTGTGCTTTTCCAGTCAACTTATCATGTTTGTTGTTTGTTCCTTTTCAATTAATTTTTTTTTTCTTCAGAAAACAGGGATATTTACAACTTTAAAATTTATTATGTCATTTTTTTGGTACTAAAAATGCCAAATTAATAATTTTACATGGTAGATGAAGGTTAATAGTTCTAAATTTTACGATTTTAGTTCATCAAAAGAAACTTTAGAAGTCAAGGAATTTCATCAATGTTATGTATCGCTTTGTATGTATCTTTCTAATGGGACTCACCCATCAAAACTATATATTCATCTCTTTTACTTATTTATTTTTAGATCATAAGGAAAAAAAAATTATGCTAAAACTATCACCTATTTATTGTCTATTGTAATCACATTATGAGTCAAATGAGATTTTATTTGACCAGATTAGATTAGAGTCTTGAATTTGACTAACTATTACTAGAAATGGATGATTAAATTATTTAATTAATTTAGCACGTTAATTAATTAATTAATAACAAAGACTTCTAGTTTAGTAAACTTGCTTATGAACTACATCTATTTTGCCCCTACGGGTTCGTGGAAGATTAGGGTCCATAATTATTATTAGTTTTAAATATTTTATGAATTTACTACGTTTGAACAACTTGACAATAATAAAGTTTTCATATGATTTCCATTCTCTCTTTTGAACTTAGTCAAAATTCTTCAATGACCAACTGCTGATATTAGAACTGATGCTCTCATTCAGAAGACTATCAGAGAGGAGTTCAAATCGTGCACAAAGCTCGTTAAAATCTTATGTACGTGTATGTGTGTGTAGTTGGAAATTGATTGAGAAACTTTGTAACGATCGAGAATTTTCATTTCTTTCTAGTAAAATATTTTTAGAGTTTTAAATGTGCGTCGCTACGACTTCTTCCATTTAATTTAAAAGAGTACTCGTCTAACCAAATTATAAATTAAATTAAATTAATCTTCATCGTAATTAAATTTCGAATTTTATTTAAAATATTTCAATGTCACCATTTTAAATCTTAATTCAAATTTTAATGATTTTAAAGTCCAAATTCATTTATTTCAACATTTTGATCCTTGTCCAATTTAAATTTCTTTAATCCCCAAATTTAGTTTTTTTTTTTTTTTTTTTTAGCACAATCCCAATTGGTGTGAAAAATTCTTTTCCCCACATTTCCATAATCCACCCTCTAAATCAGACATTTTTCTCTTAAAAGAATTCACACACGTTTTATTTTTCAGACCCAATCTCCAGAATCTCATCCTCACACTCCCTGATTTTCTCCCTCTTTCCCCTAAATCACACATATTTCTCTTCCAAATTCACACACGTTTTTATCCTATCCAGCAGTCTGCATTTTTCCATCTATCAACCCTCTCCCTCAATGGTTATTACTGCCTCCATCCCTGATTCCCTCCTCCCTAAATAATAATTACCATTTTTACTGCAAATTCCTACACTTCATCCTCAATCAGCAGACTCCCTCAACCTACCAAATTCAGCAAAACGAACAATAACTTATATCTCATTTTTTTTCATTCCACACGAACTCACCCAAGCCAGACAACATTTATGGTAATTTTTCTACTGCATTGCTTCAACACCTCACAGCCACGACCACCACAATAACCCAAACCATCAGCCCTGAACATCACCAAATCACTGCCTAAACCAAACCAATCTAACCACAACGAGTCGAACCAAATTTTCACCGCCTGCGCAATCCAAACAACAACCTATGGCCGACTGAATATCATCAACACCGCACGAACCACTCGACGGCATCACCATGCCCAACTCAAACCCACACCAATTTCTCCCAAATAAAAACCAAAAACAGAGTTAAAAACGTTACTCGTAACCTACCTCAACCGTTATCGGAGCCCCTTCGCTGGCGGAGCCCCCAAATCACGACCTTACAATCGCGATCTTGGCCCTGTTTTTCGCAGCACCACAACCAAGTCCAAAAACCCTTCCCTTCACATGCCCACACCGTCGCCCCTGCACGGTGTTCCCAACGCCGGAACGGAGAGGCGGAGCCACTCCTTGCCCGTCGCCCTCGCGACTCCTCTGCACTCTCTCTCTCAATTTTGATTTTGAGAGAGAGAGATAAATGAGGGATTTTTATTTATATTAAGTTTTCAAATTTACCTTTCAGCCCCAAGTTTCGAAATATATTCATTTCAGTCCCTTCTTTTAAAATGATTTCAATTTAGTTACAAATGTTCCTATAATTAACGAATCAGCCCTTATTTTCGTAAAATACTATTTCAGTCCCAAAATTCGTAAAATTTAGTTTTCTCAAAATTTCAATCTAGCCCTCAAACTTTATTTTTGTCACGTTTAAATATTTAAATTTCTAAAATACTAATTTAATTAATTTACATTTTGGCTAGACGAAGCAGTTGGTGATTTGAGAAGTTGACGTACTACTCCCGCTTCGATTTTTGAGAACTCGTAAAGTTAAAAGTAGACTCGCCCCCACTAATTGATTTAGACTATAAATTCACGTGATTATGTGGATTTGTGTGATTTTTATATGCTTAATTGCATGAGAAAAGAAAAGAATATCTCGTATGAGATAAATTTGAGAATTTATGTTATGCACGTCATAACTTATCTAATAGCATGAGACAAGAAAAGAATGTGTTCATTTGCACTCGTTTAATGAAGCTATGAATAAGTAAAGAATATCACTACATTATTTGCATAATTACTTGTCCAATTATCTTGTAAATTAATTATTGGAGTTGAGTCTACTGAGTATTTCATTTTGAAATACTCACCCCGTTGTTTTAACAATTTTTGCAGATTTCGGAGACGGTGGCGAGTGATGGGTAATGACGGCAAATTACCAATTGATATTTTTTTGAAAGTCGTGAATTTTGAAATATTTTTTTATTTTATCAAGAATTGTCATTTTTATAAATTTGTACGAATTACTTTATTCCAGCTGAATTATCGCTAAATTTTTATGCAATAAATGTGATATTTAATATTTAGTCATGTTCCGCAATAAAGTTTATTCAAAAATTTAGAAAAGTGACGTTCCCGCGTTTCTCGGAACTCGGGGTGTTACAAACTGCAAATTGATTTCTACTTCCTCCAAATTGGCCAATTAACAGATAATTGAAATAATTTCAGAAAGATGCTTTTGCCCCCTCGCCCGAGTGCACATCATATGATGTGTAGCATAGAGGGCAATACAGCTTACGTACGTAATGGTGTTTAAAAAAAATGCAATTTTGTACGAACATAATCACCATATCAATCGATTAATATTGTGCCACACATGAGTCAGTAAAAATGCTTAAAACTTAGCTCTATCATGTAACTTGGGAATTTCTTGCCCTCATCCTTCAAAGATCCTATTATTTCTGCCTCCTCAAATGAGTGAAGAAATAGATGAAATTATTGCTTTCCAGATGACCAATTGGTCATTATGGCTCGATATTATTACCATTTATTTCTTTCCTCAGTTCTCACCACATCTTTCGCATTTTCATTTCATTTCTTTTTGTTTCCGTATCGTATCCTTTTAATTACTTTTATTTGAATACCCATTATGTGATTTTTTTTTCAATTCTTATGTTTCAGTACATTAGTTTTTGTCTACGGTAATATGTTCGTACATCGCACGGGGTGTGAAACTAGTTAACTATTATTTGAAACAGGTGATTATTTAATTAATTTAGCATGTTAATTAATTAATAACAAAGACTTCTAGTTTAGTAAACTTGCTTATGAACTACATCTATGTTGCACCTATGGGTTCGTGGAAGTATAGCGTCCATAATTATTATTAGTTTCAAATATTTTTTTGAATTTGCTGGATGAGTCCTAGGATCAAGTGCTTCCATTATTAATAATTACTCCAAGATCAAGTGCTTCTATTATTAGTTACGCGTCCGTGAAGATAAATTTATATTCCTTATTTGTATGTCTCAAAATATATGTCACTTTCCTTATTGAAAATTTAAATTTTTTTAAATTTTCTAATATACACTTATTTAATGTTCATTGTATAAACTAATTATATTTATTTCATTATCTAATGTAGGAATATATTAGGTAAAATATAAGAAAAATATATATTTTCAAATATATTAATTATATTTTTTTAATCAGTGTGAAAAAAGAAACAAGTCTATTTTAATGAGACGGAAGGAGTTTTTATTTAATTACTTTATGAAATGGACTATGCGCCCTCATACTCATAGCACATTAGCAATTAGGCCCGGACCATTAATGGAGGCCCATAAACTTGAAGTCTCATTTAGTCCTTTTCAGTTTTCACAGCCATCATGCAACGAGTTCTCAAACTTGAGTGGAATCGGTGAGCGCTTTTATTTTTTATTTTATCTTTTCTTCTTCTTCTTCTAGTATTAGTCCCCATGCGATGCACGAACATATTTTATTGAGGAAAAATAATGTATTGAATCAGAACAATGGGAAAAGAATCAACAAAAACTAACAAAAGTCTAATGAAACGAAACTAAATAAAAAATAAAAAAATTAAGAGATAATGAAAAATGATTTGTTTGGTTGTAGAAAAACCGTAAAGAAGAACATATAAATGATTTCCATAGAATTTCATCATTGGTCTGTTTGATTGCGTTTTTGTTGGATCAAATTCATTTTCCTACTTGTCTCTATTTTTGTGATTTTCTTTGAAAATAAAGAAAATATTTTATTTGGATTTAGTTAAAAATTCATTTTTCACATTTACCACATTTTTAATAAAACTAGTGCCAACTCGTACATCGTACGAGAAATTTTTTCAGTCGATTTTTTTAGCGTGCTGAAAATACAATTTTGGAATAAAACGTTACAACTTTATTAAAAAAAAATTAACATTTTACAGTTCCGAGTCGTAGTTGAAGTAATAATAGATAAACAAGGACAAGATTGTAGAGAATCTGATTACAAAAATTATGACATATCTAATTAATAATGATAATTGTAGCTGTAGTTGTAAATTATAAATTTAGATTGAAAAGACAAATTTTATGGTATAATAAAATGGCTTTAGATAGGTACTTGAAAGATGAGTACCTTCGAATTTAGAAATTAATTTTCCACTACGAATTGTGATGTACATTGTAAGAATCAACGAAATTGATGCTCTTCAAAAGTTAATTATACATACTAAACTAATATTACTTGCCTCAGAGACACAACAGCAAAATTCTTTCTATCGTCATTAGCAAAGGGTACCACCTTATGAACCATGTCTCTTTCAGTGTGCTTCGGCTTGATGTTGTGGTATACCCCTGGTTTTGCATGCTTTTCGATGACAATATCACCAGTTTGGAGGTTTGCACAAATAAAAGGAAATCCATCATCATCCAGACTGTCAATTCATCTGATAATTTGTTTATCACTTTCTGAACCATGTCTCTTTCAGTGTGCTTCAGCTTGATGTTGCAGTATGCCCCTGATTCTGCATGCTTTTTGATGACAACATCACCTATTTGGAGGTTTGCACAAATAAAAGGAAATCCATCAACATCCAGACTGTCAATTCGTCTGATAATTTGTTTATCTTAATATTTTATTCGATGAACATAAAAAATACAAAAAGGAAATAAGTAGTTAAAATAAAATTCATCTAATAGAAGGTAAAACTCACATTATTTAAAGAAGATTCGGCAAGGTAGTGACTTATCATTTCATGCCTAATTTCAACTACATTGGAAGTCTTGCCATTGTACACTCATGTGACACTTCGTATCATCTCAGGGACGATTATCATGTTTTGTAGGTGGGTTTTTGAAAATTTCAGGCTTCTCGTCAAGTGGGGCCTCCAATTTCCCCTTACATAGCTTCCTGATCATAGCCATTGCATTAACTTTTCTTTTTAGAAGAAAAATATGTTCAATAAACAACTATTATAAGTCTATTCAATAACAAGATTAGAACCATTTGCAAGATTAAAATGAACAAAAAACAGACCAACCACGTATTTCATGCCAATTGAAACTGAAGAGATTAAAATGAACCAAAAATGGATCAACCATGTATTTCATGCTAATTGAAATCGACGAAAAAATTTAAAAAATGAACTTCTTATAGATTTCCTATTTACTTAGCTTTAGGTGTTATCCTATTATTCCTTCTCGTTCACTTGAAAACAAGTGTGAAGGTACTATCAATAGTGGCTAGACCTACTTCAGGAGGCTCACTTGTGTAACAATCAATATCAAGAAACAAAAAATCAAAGAAAGCTTAAAAATAGTAAGTAAAGGGAAAAAGTCCTAACCTCAAATCAACATCTTCGAACTGCACAATTTCTTCTACCTCGTCAACAGTGGAATTGGCAGCAAGCAATTGATTCCTTCAGTGCCACTGTTTTAGCTCTTTCTACGACCCTAGGTGAAGTCCTGTGTATAACCTTTACCCTAGAAGAAACGGATATAAGGAAATCAAGAAATAAAGATTTATCATCAAATCCAAACATTATTAGATATTAACATCACTACAATGTCAAACGTGATATGCACTCTGAGTCATGATTCATGATCTGGAATATATAGTTAGCTCTGACAGGCATGATATTGGTGCTTTCAGATAACTCATTCAACAAGGGATTAGGACATCTAACTGGTACTTGAAGAACAAAATATGTGGATATATCAGCGTTTCACTTTCTTCATGAATCGTGGCAGTAGCAATTTCAAATATGCCATTGCATTGTAGGTGAGATATATTTATAAAAGGGAAATATCACTCAATACCGTGAGCAAAAGAAAGAATTTTAGAATTAAATCATTAGATACCCTTGCCGAGTTCTTGGGAAATTTGATGCTATATCCTTCAAGAGTTTAGTTCCCAAACAGATACATATCCGCACTTGAATAAATTATAAAACAAACATTAGAATCGGTATTCTAGAATAATTATTTTATTATAGCTCAGAGTTTATTAATTCATCTATTGGAAGAACTACAGCCAGACTTTAAGATAAAGAACAAGAAATGCTGAAAATTAACCACTAATGAATTTAAAGAAGTAGCAACAAAGAGGTTGTATGGATAAAATCAGATTTTCAGAATTATCTCATGAAACAGATTGAGTATTAATTTCCAATCACTTTCGGGTATCAAGTATCTCCAACCCTCCTTGTGTGAAACATGCTGACACGTTTTCCTCATATCAGCTGTTATTTGCAGTAGATGTGTGACGCACAGACAAATTTTCATTTATGTTCGAATTTCGATGCCAACACACGACGCACAAAACATATTGCGAAAATATTTTTATATTCTTTTTATAATTTAGTGACCTAAATGATGTCACTTGACCGGAATTTCAAATTTATTTTACTTTAAAATAAAATTCATTCATTTAAAAAGTAACAATAAAACATTTAATTTGAGATCTTGACTTTAAAATATTTTAGATAAACGGTAACAATAATGAAAAAGCGAGTTTGACAGTTCAAGCACAAGACCTTATTCGTGAGTTCACACCACACAGATCGTCACCTAATGCAGCACTATCTGTCTCGTCGTCTGAAGATCCTCGCCAACATCTTTTATTTCTTTTTTATTATTACCTAAAATATTAGATATGTCGTGGAATGAGCAAACACTTGCCCAGTGAGTGAAGTATGGTGCACTTGTGCTATTGCACGTAGACAAGTTAACCTCACATATTCAAGATTCATGCAAGAATTACTTATTAAATCAATCAAGCCTTTATTCATATCTCCTAGTCACATCATATATTAAAGACGATGCTTATATTCAAGAACAGATCCAAGTCAAGTTCAAGTCAAATTAATTTAGATTATAGGTATTTCAAGTTATATCTAGTCCATTCAAATCAATTTTACATATTTTAGTCAAGTCAAACTTCATATAATTAAGATCAACGTAAAAACATGTCTTACACATTTAAACCAGTTAATTCATATACTCGAGTCATATAATCAAGACAAGACAAGACAAGTCGAGGCAAGACATTTATTCAAGTCGGGTCAAGATAATATATTTAAGTTCATATGCATTTTCATATTAATCAAATCGAGTCAAGTTCATATAATCATGATTGGTGTAAATGCATGTCTTTTCAAAAGAGCGTAACTTTTAATATGGCTCAGATTACAAATAAATTGTTATCTCGTGCGCGCACAAGTAGGAAATGTAACCCTGAGTTCAAACGTGGAGTTCATTCCACGAGTTCTTTTACAAGCGTGATTTCTACACCGCGGGTTTCAAGTAGGGAGTCGAGATCCCTGAAATTCATTAACAAGCGTAACCACATTGTGATCCAATTACTGGACTCCGTGGCACGTATATCAAGACAAGCGGGATAGAGTAACTGTAATATTAAGAAGTTCATTTCTATGCAATGCATAAAGAAAAACATGAAAATCATTTTAATGCAATGTAACAACTTTAAATATATCTCGAAGTAGCATTTAAGGTCACGTAATCAAGTACAAGTCCAGTCAAACCAAATCAAGTTAAGTCAAGACGAGTTGTTCATGAGTTACACATAGACAAGTTAATTCTTATATATTCAAGATCAATACAATATTCAAGTTACTTTATATTCATCTTCTCAAGTCAAGTCAAATGGATATAATCATGTATTGTGTCAAGTAGATGACATATGAATTTATTACGTTTATCACATTGACGAGTCTAAGATCACATAATAAAAAACAAAGATTAATTTAAATATCCAAATAATACTAGTTTAGTATATCATGTATCGATACATATTTATATATATATCGATACATGTATCAATACATAAGAGAGCAAGAAGATCTTAAAATCTCTATGTGTCGATATATGATGTTACAATTATGATATTGATATTAAGATTGTGATAATAATCTAGTTAACCATTTTCTCTATAATGAACATATGGATGTCGAGATAATGTTAATTATGATAATCACATATTACACGGGGAATGTTTAGAGCAACATTACATAAATACTTATAACAAGATTAAGATAACGTCACGATGATAATAATATGGGACTTATAACAAGATCAATATAACAATATCATATTAAACATGGAATTATAACGAGATCACGTAATCAAGTAAACAATTAAACATATTTCACTCACCTCGGTTCAGAAGTGTCTAAAATGAGGTTTCCTAAATTCTACTTCAGGATGTATCGATCTTCCATGAACAAGTATCGATACATATTCATCTTCAAGCTTCTTGTATCGATACATCGTATCGATATTTGCAGTCAATTCAGTATCTCCAATACCGGTTTTCTAGTATTTCTTCAAGATTTTAACTATCTATTCGAACGGGACTTTATTCAAGAACATGTTATTGTATTTAACATGTCTTGATTTGAACATCATTTCATTTAGGATATCAAAAAGATCATATTATCAATTTAACAAGTCTTGGTCCTAAATACTCAAACATAATTCTAACAAAAGTTCTATAATTTTTGGAGGGATAGAAACGTTATTTCTCTTAACATTTCCGTGGCTTTTTTGGGTGTGAAAGTTTAGTTCAATCCATGACTATTTATAGAGATTAAGGAAGCAGGAGGTGGAGGAGTTCTTCAACGCAACCTGGAGGTGTCTTCTTCCAATTTGCATTACTGATGTAACCTACAAGGAGGTGGTGGACGTCTAGAGCCATGCAAAGTAGGAGGTGGCAAGTTATAGGTTGGACTGGTATTGAAAATAGGAGGTAGCCGTGTTAAACATAGAGAGTGCCACCTCATGCTCTAATTTTTCAAAATTCAATTCGACCAGCCATGTTTGAGCTCGGATTTGAGGTAACAAACCGGATTCGAAATCTTGATTTCTTGGTACTATTTCAAAGTACTCATGGATTACTTTAATGTGCAATTTACGGCGTAATAAATGGATAATCGAGGAGAAAGTTATGACCTTCCGAAATTGGTCACTCAAAACTGTTTTAGAGTTAACCGTTTTTACCATCTTAACTTTAAAAATTCACCAAGGGCTAACCGTTGGTCGGAATGATAAACCGTTTTCATATTTTCTAAGTTCACTTCGACAGCTTTCCCGTACATATATCACATGTAATCAAATGAGGTCGGGAGTGCTAGAAAAATCTCGAACAAAAGAACACTTAAGTTATTTTTGACGTAACTTTTCTTTATTTAAGATTTTCGTTTCTCTTTCGTTTAAACATGTTTTTATTTCTTTTCATTCCAAAATCATTACATCAATTATAAAATACTTTTATTACGTCATAAGGGACAATAAAGGACGTCAAAATTTTCGAATCGTTACAGGATGTGTTCGCCTCAGTGTCGCCACCACACCCGATATCCTTTCCATCCTCTTGAAAGGATGTGACCATGCTCCAGTTGAAAGTGCTCTAGATAGACCATTAGTTATGATTGAAGCATCCATGTAGTGTTCAATTGACTGCACTTCCCGATCCGATCTCTGTGAAGATCTCTTTGCATAGCCCTGAACATGCGCCTCTCTTCGTGTTCAATGAGAACTCTCAACTCTCTCTCAAGCAATTCACCAGCTAACTCCAACCTCTTATTCCTGAAACCATCTCTATTGTCAACTTTTCTGCGTAACAACATCGGCAGGATACTACTTATTGAGCTGCAAAACCAGCTTTTCCTTATCTGTAGGCTCCCTCGTCTATACCTCACAAGATATTAAGGAGTCCAAAAAAGATGAGCCAAGCAGACTCAATTATCAAATTGTGTAAAACTTTTTCGGTCAAAGATTTATTTTCATCCCCAAAATTATAATTATAATTATAATAATAGTAGAAAATGAACAAATTTTACAACCAAGGATGGTTATTTACAAATAGAGTGAATTTCTCATGAGCACCTACATAAGTGGCATAAATTATATTGTCAAGTAATTTTTACACATGTACCACACAGATGAGATCTTTGTGCTTGTCACGTGCTTGGATACATAACTAAGTGCGGTAAGAATAGGTTAGTTTGCTTAACTCCTTAAAAATTGCAACAAATCCTCGAAAGATCCATTACAAAAAGTGGAAATTACACCTAACCCTGTTATATAAGAATCAAATTCAAAAACAAAGTCAATTCTATAAAACTTCAAATTTCAGGTTTTAATAAATTTTTAAAATATATTAAATGAATTATATTATAATAATGTATCATAATTGATCTTCCCAAACTGGAAAACCCTCCCTCTCTCTCTCTCTCTCTCTCTCTCTCTCTCTCTCTCTCTCTCTCTCTCTCTCTCTCTCTCTCTCTCTCTCTCTCTCTCATTACTCGATCTCTCTCTCTCTGATGAGAATCGGGAAAGTCAAACCTCAATGCACGTGCCCGTGGCACCCATGACGAGATCCGAAGTTGAAGAGGTTCAAGATTCGAGGCTAAACAACGTGAATAAATCAAGAAAAGAAGCCAAGAATCAAGTTGGAGCCAAAATTGGAGTTTCAGCCACTTTCGGTCGACCGAACTTTCTTCCGGTCGACCGATCTTCTGCAGAGGAATTTTGTTCCAGCCTCAGTCACTTTCGGATGAGTGGCAGTCGATCGAAAGTCCACTTTCGGTCGACCCTGTGATCGACCGAACTATTTTCGATCGACCGAAACACTTCGTTTTACAAAAAAACGGGGTTTTTCTTGCAATTTTCGAAATTACACTTTTTACCCATTTTGTACATTAAATACACATTTTCTTGTCATTTGTAAGAAACTTGGTTGTTCATTGAAGCTTGGTCTTAAGAGAGACTCCTTGAGGTAAGGTTAACCTCCTTTGTTCTTGTATTATCTTTGGAATTTCTTCAACTAAATCTAGGGTATTATTATTCTTGTGTTTGTTGTTGATTTTCGCCACCTTGGAATTTGTTTAGTTCTTTCCATTGGGCTAGGGTTTGTTAATCCTTGAATTTTGGGTTAGACTTAAACTTGGGTTAAGGTGTTTATCCATTTATTTACCACTTTAACTTTTTTGGGTTGGTATTAAAATTGTTGTGGGAATTTTCGATCAACGCACCGAAGGGGTTCGCATCATTTGGTATCAGAGCTTTGCTCTAATTTGGTAAACCTATCCTTTACATTATTGTTATTGTTATTCAAAAAAAAAAAAATCCGAAAATTGAGAAAAAAATTGTGAAAATTTGTTGTTCTTGATCATTTGTTGAACTCCACATATTGGGCATTTTGATTGTTGAACTTATTGAGGAATTCCATTAGTCATACACTTGCATTTCTATGTGTTCAAAAGTGTGCCACCAAGTGTTTGATAAATTGTTCCAAAGAAAAATACTCCCTTAGTGCTTTATTGTTCGATACCCATATATTGCTAATTACTTGGGGTTATCCAATTCCCATCATTGAGATTGTGTTATCAACATTTTATTACATATATCACTTACTTCATCTATTTGATAATTTTTGATCATTCACTTCTTGCCACAATTGTGTTGTGGGAGTTTTCATATATCCACATTATCCACATTCAAGGTCATTCAAAAATTGAGTACAAGGAGTTTGATAAATCGCCTCATTCAAAATTTACACTCTATGTGCTTATTGCTCTACATATATGCATTGTCTAATACTTGTGGTTTTTCAATCCCATTGTTGAAATTGTGATCCTAGCATCTTATCCTACATAGATATTGTTCCTTTTGAGTATAGCAAGCACATAAATTCTACTTGCTATTTGTGTCTACTTGTTCTAAATTCCTTTTTCCTTGTTGGTGATTTCTTTAACTCCACAAGAATTATACTTTGTGGTTTAGTTAATTACCTTCCTTGGAGAACTTGAGAAATGAGATTTTGAGTGGAAAAAGGCAAGAGTGGTGAGTTCAATAGAGGGTAAAAGCCAAATTTGAATGAAACACGAGAGAAATAATTTCTTGTGAGAACACTTTCACACTTGCACACCATGTCCATTTTCAATTCTCAAACTCAAGATTTGAAGTACTTGTTGGAAAATCTTTCAATCACCATGGCTAGACAAATGGAGAAAAGTGGGGGTGAGTTGGAAAATTTAGGGACAAGAGGGGAGAGTACATCAAATAGGGGAGATGAAGAAATGATGTGTAGTAGAAGAAGGGTGAGGGATAAATTTGGGAACATTGTGTATAGGGATGGAAGTGGAAAACAAAATGGGAGTTTGAATAGGAAAATTAGAAGGGATGCTTGGGATGATGAAAGGGATGGTGAACAAAATGGGAGTTTGAATAGGAAAAGAAGAGAGTGGTTAGAAGGTAGGAGAAATGGAGTTGATGAAAATATTGATAGTGCGAGAATGCAAAATTCATCACTCCATGGAATGGGTAGAAGTGGAGAAGTGGAAGAAGAATGGAGTATGAATAGGAGGAGAAGAGAATGGGTAGATAGGAGTGGAGATGGAATTGATGATATTATTGATAAGGCAAAAATGAAAAGTCCATCATTCCATAGGAAGAGTGATAATGAGAAGGGAGTGTTGGAGATAAATGATAGGCCACCACAATCTATGGCCCATACTAATGAGGTGGAGGAACATGGAAAGGATAATTTCTACACTAGGTGCCTAGTGAGTGATAAACCATGTAGTCTCATGATAGATGGGGAGATTGGCACTAATTTGGTGAGTGCTAGTAGAGTTGAGAAATTGGGGTTACCGGTTATGAAGCATCCTAGTCCTTATATATTGCAAAGGTTGAACGACTATGGGGAGGTGAGGGTAAGTGAACAAGTTCTTCTTACTTTTCACATTGGTACATATAATGATCAAATATTATGTGATGTGGTTCCCTTACACACTACTCACATAATTTTGGGGAGACCTTGGCAATGTGAGCGAAATGTGAATCTTAATAGGGGGAGGAACCGGTATAGCTTCAAAATGAATGAAAAAAAGGTTGTGATCCTATCTTTGAGCTCGGAAGAAGTATGCAAAGACCAAATGAAGCTCAAGAAGGAATTCGAGGAAGAAAAGGAAAAGGAGAAGGAAAAAGAAGAGAAAGAAGGGGAGGATAGGAAAACAAAAGAACCTTCAATTGATAAAATTGAAGAAAATAAAAATGAGAGCAAGAGAGTTGGGGCCACGTCCCTAGAAAAAGGAGAGGCTGTGAGAGTTGGAGCCACGACTCCAGAAAAAGGAGAGGTGAGAGAAGAACCGAGGGTTGATGATTCTACCTCAGAAAAAGGTGAGGAAGTGATGAGTGCCACCAAAGAAATTGAGAGAAGAGATCACTCCAAAATATCCTTTACTCTGGAATATTCTAACACTTCCTTCCCTAGTTTGGTTCTTTCTTTGTTGCAGGAGATTGTGAGGCCAACTTATCAAGGCAACAAAGAACTCCAAAAGCATGCCTTATGGAAGAAATTCATGGAAGCATTTTCCTACAACAACGAGTACAACCGAGGTAAAGAAAATGACATGACTGATGCAACATCTAGGAGGTATGATCCCAATATTTCTTTAAATTTAAGGTTATTGTGCTTTGAATACATTAGAGGGTTGTATGATCTTGAAATAGATTTGACCAGTGTGTTGTTGACTTGTGGAAATGTAACATGTGGTAAGAGTCATTGGCATGATGAGTGCTTGATTTTTGAATGCAACTTTTTGCATGTGCCAATTTTCCTAAGTACCAAATCCTTGTGTGAAAATATGCTTGACGTGCATATTTGCTCTCTAAAGAAATTGTTAGTTAGGGGAGTCCATGGGAGATATTTATTGAGATGTCTTGGTGATAATAAGACTTCACTTCTAACATTTCTTGATACCCCCTCATTTTATCTTGAACATGTTAAGGGCATGCATGTTAATAATCCAAATTTGTTAAACATTTATGAATCATGTTGTGAGTGATATCTTGATGAATTCTATGGGCATGATAATTATTTGTTTTGGAAAATTGGATTGTTGCTTTTTAAATGTGCCATGTGTAAATTGCTAATGGAAGAGGTACATGATAGTTGTTTGATGGGGCGATTTAAAATCAACGGGGTCTTAGGGGTATTATGTGATCAATTTTATTGGCCTAATTTGAAGATTGGTGTTGAACATGTTACTTGTCAAAAATGCCTAACTTGCAAAATGGCTAAACTCAAGTTTTTTCCCTAAAAATTCCATACATATTTGCCCATCATGAGTAAACCTTGGATTACTAATGTTATGAATTTTATATTGGGTTTACTTAGGTCCAAGAAAGGGAATGAAGCTAATTTTGTGAATGTTGGTAGAATTATTAGAATACTACATCTTGCTACATTTCATGAATCCAGTGATACTACCAACGTAACAATTCTTCTCTTTAAGGAGGTAGTGCATTTACATGTTATCCATAGGGGAATGTTGTTGAGTATAATTGCACATTTTATTAATCACATTTTGGGGGATTTGTGGGGGAGGTTTAGAACCAAATTTCCAGTTTTAACCATTCCTTCTTACCAAACCACGTTCCAAACCAAGATGGTTAATAAAGTTTTAACACAATTCCTTTGCACTATCCTTGTGATTGGCCTAAAGAGTGGGAAGCAAGGTCAATCTTTTGTTGGATTTGCTTATAATCAAAGTGTTCATTCTACTACTGCATTTTCTCCTTTTGAAATTTTTCATGAATTTAACTCGTTAGCTATTTTGAACTTGATGTGTTTGTTTAATGATGAAAGAGGTAACTTGGGTGGGAAGAAAAGTGAAGAAGAGGTTAAGTCGCCTCATGAGTGGAACAGGTCTCCAATTGAGAGGGAGGATGAGCACTACAATTCAAACACCAACAATGGTAGGAGGCGATTCGTATTTGATCCGGGTGGTTGGAAATGGTTCTTTTCAAGGGAAGAACGGGTTCCCGATCGAATAAAATCCAAAATGCTACCCTGCGATGTTGGCACCTCTCAAGTTCTTCGCAACGCCTACAAATTGATTTTACACTGTGAGTATGAAATTTCAGTAACATTTATTGTGTCTGAATTTTCTATTTTTATTGTAGGTGTCGATTCGTGGTCGAATCTCTTTCGAGATGGAGGAGATGATGAGAATCACGAGGGTCCAACTTCATTGCATGAACCTGTGATCCACAATTTTGCAAGATCAAAGTTCAAGGAGTTTCACGACAGTGCATTCAAGCAAAATTCGAGGTCGAATCATTTTCAAGAGGGAGGGGATGATGAGAATCGGGAAAGTCAAACCTCAATGCACGTGCCCGTGGCACCCATGACGAGATCCGAAGTTGAAGAGGTTCAAGATTCGAGGCTAAACAACGTGAATAAATCAAGAAAAGAAGCCAAGAATCAAGTTGGAGCCAAAATTGGAGTTTCAGCCACTTTCGGTCGACCGAACTTTCTTCCGGTCGACCGATCTTCTGCAGAGGAATTTTGTTCCAGCCTCAGTCACTTTCGGATGAGTGGCGGTCGATCGAAAGTCCACTTTCGGTCGACCCTGTGATCGACCGAACTATTTTCGATCGACCGAAACACTCCGTTTTACAAAAAAACGGGGTTTTTCTTGCAATTTTCGAAATTACACTTTTTACCCATTTTGTACATTAAATACACATTTTCTTGTCATTTGTAAGAAACTTGGTTGTTCATTGAAGCTTGGTCTTAAGAGAGACTCCTTGAGGTAAGGTTAACCTCATTTGTTCTTGTATTATCTTTGGAATTTCTTCAACTAAATCTAGGGTATTATTATTCTTGTGTTTGTTGTTGATTTTCGCCACCTTGGAATTTGTTTATTTCTTTCCATTGGGCTAGGGTTTGTTAATCCTTGAATTTTGGATTAGATTTAAACTTGGGTTAAGGTGTTTATCCATTTATTTACCACTTTAGCTTTCTTGAGTTGGTATTAAAATTGTTGTGGGAATTTTCGGTCAACGCATCAAAGGGGTTCGCATCACTCTCTCTCTCTCTCTCTCTCTCCACACCTGTGGAGGCAGCGGCACACACACACACTCTCTCTCTCTCTCTCTCTCTCTCTCTCTCTCTCTCTCTCTCTCTCTCTCTCTCTAAACCTCCAGCGGCGGCAAGCTCCTCCGTCGATGGCACTCCAGTCACCTACTCCTCCACCCACCAAAGCTCGCAGCCACAACATCGCTGCACACGACTGCGCTAGGCTGTCGCATCTCCAGCGATGGCACTTCAGTCACCCACCCCTCCACCCACCAAAGCTCACAGGCAGAGCATCGCAACACGCAATGGCGCAAGGTTGCCGTGTCACTATGCACAGCACCAGCCGCGGCCTGCGTGTGGTGGTTTGCTACAGCGGCTGCTGAATATGTGGTGTGGGCAGTGGTGGCGGATCTGTTATTTTTGGGTCTTGTTGGTGGCGACTCTGTTATTTTTGGGTCGTGTTGGTGACAGTGGTGGCGGATCTGTTATTTTTGGGTTGTGTTGTGTGTACTTGGAGGTGGACTTGAACGGTGGTGGTGCTGGTGCTGATGTTGTGATGTGCCTGTGTATTGGTATATGTTGCAGTGGAATCAGGAGGTGGTTAAAATTGGGGGTAGTGGTGGTGGTGGTGGAAATTGGGGGTGGTGCAAGTCAGGGGTTGTGACTTGGGTGGAAATTAAGAGTAATTAGTTTGTTGTCTCATGACTCAGGTGGTACATTGGTGAATCCTGATTGCAATTTAATTTAATTTTTGCGACGGCGACGACATTTAGGTGGTGGTGGTGGGCTGCGACGTTAAGATGGCAGTGGTTATGAACTGATGGCGGTGATACGGTGATGTGGGCAAGTTTTCGGATATACTGTGACCTAAGTGAATTGTGACTTAATAATTAATAAGTGAATTGTGACCTAATATAATAATATGATAATTGTGACTTCAAATATTGGTGACCTCATAATTTGATAAGTTGTGACCCAGAAATAATTCGAGATCGATTAATTTAAAACTTGTGACCTTGCAATTATTTGTGACTTTGTTATTGTGACTTACTATTTTGATAAATTGTGACCTTGCAATTATTTGTGACTTAAGCAATTTACATTTTGTAACATGAATTTATATTGTGTAGTGACCTGAATTTATATAATTAATAAAAAAATCTAATTATTTAACTTAGTTAAATAATTTTGTCTACAACCTGATATTTGAAGTTTTTTAAGTTATATCTTAAAATTGAAATTGTGTATAATAAAGACCTTATATATGTATTTTTCCCTTACAACAATTACATAAACTATCAAATACTTAAAGGCTAAAGCCCATGGTCAGCAAGAAGAACTCAAAAATACTGGAAAAGAGAGAGAGAGAGAGAGAGAGAGAGAGAGAGAGAGAGAGAGAGATTCCAATAACTTTAATTAGTTTGTATGAGAGAGAGAGAGAGAGAGAGAGAGAGAGAGAGAGAGAGATTCCAATAACTTTAATTAGTTTGTATGTTTTTTTAACCTTCAATTATGATCTTAGTTACCAACTTCAGCAAGAGGTCAGAGCATCTTCTTTTAGCACCTATTCCATTAGAAGATACTATCCAACTAAGCTAACGACTTACAAATCTGCTTACATTCATGTTCTACAATTTACTTAAACGTTTTTCTTCTTTTCTCTAATCAAGAATTGAAATACTATTTTCATTATAATTTACACAATTCAGGATTAAATATACTATTTAGGCTAGACAAAATACTATCTACAAGTTCAAAATGTACCTAAGAGGTGAAAAAAAAAACGAAGTAATAAATCTCAGAAGAACCTACAACAAAATTCAAAAGAAATTAAATAGTACGATTTGTAAAAGCTTAACACAGATCCAACTTTCCGCTCCAAAAAAGAAGCAATAAACGGTATTCCAACCCAAAAAAAAATACAAAATCCAGTCAAAAAATAATTTTCCCTCAACAATTTTCTTTATAGTTACTCGAACCCCAAAAAGTCCTTAAGAACATTAATTATTCTATAGATTCCAACAAGTAAATCACTAAAAAATGTAAAGCCCTAGGTTTGCAGTTGCACTCACGTATATGTATTTCAATATCTATGCGATTAATTTGAGTGAAAAAACATAATTAAAAATTCTTGTCGAGAATAAGAATCGAAGCTAACCCTAGCCAAAACACACGGCAAAGACAAAGAATAGAGAAGCTTCAAACTTGGATGTCGAACTGTAGGCACAACAAAACCCTTCCCGTCTGAGAATACCCACCGGAGATGCATCGATACAGGAGAAGAGATTGATGAAGATTTCATAGTTCTCGTTATTTTAGAGTGGAACTTAGAGGGGAAGACTGCTTTATCGATTCAATGAAGGGGATAAAAAATGAGATAACGATGGGGATAAGGATAATTATTTACTGTTGCCATGTTCGTTCAATTTGTATGGGACTTGTATAGGTGTGAAAAGGTTTCATAACGAATAGTATCTTACATAAGCTCTTTTATAATAAAAAAAATATAATAAAAAAAACTAGTGAAGGTCTCGTAGTCCGTACGACAACAGATTCTACGCGTAGATATTAGTGTTACTGCAATATACTTTTGAAAATGAAGCATCGAAAGCTATGACATATTAACGTTAATGGTAAGATTTTCATAAACTGAAGTTTGTACCTTAACGTTAGCCAGTTGGAAAGAGTTGCTTAGCATATGATATTGAATTCTGAAAATATCTGCAGTTGTGCAACTAAACAAGGATTGTGAGCACAATGAATCTTTTATATACAAAAACTCAGCATCACACTTGTAATATGTCAGCATTGGTCAAGAAATGCAGTATGGAACCTCAATTTTATTTAACTGCTCCTAAGCTTAGCATATCTTTTAGGATGGTTATTTAATGATTTCATACAAGGTTTTAGGCAATTTTAGCATCAACATATACAAATTGAAGATTTGGGAGGACGGAGCAGTTACTTCAAGCAATGACACGAGAAGCTATAAATGGACATTGCATGAAAAGGAAGAGTGAAGTTGAAACCAATAAGTAGTAAGAAGTGCATTACACAAGTAGAAAAACTTCTGCAGCGTTCTCTTTGGCGTTTTTCAGCCGTTTTCCATTTTTCATTTTTGAAAACGCGAAAAACGCGTTCTCTTATGCCGTTTTCGACAAAAATTTTCGAAAATGTTTTCAAAATTTGTAAAGGAAATGGAAAACGTGAAAATCACGTTTTTCGCGTTTTCCAAAATTTATACCTATTAAGTGGAAAACGCGAAAAACGCGATTTCTACTTAAAAAGAATAAATTAAAATAATCAAAAATTTTGAAATTTGTCAAAATTTGTCATTTTTAATTACGTTATTGGACCCTGATTTTCAAAAAGTTGTCATTTTAATCCTCAAATTTTGAAATTTCTTTCGAAAATACAATAATTTATTTGCAACTTATGTCCCTCAACTTCAAATTTTGTTGCACATTAGTTCACAAATTTGACTTTTCTTTCAATTTTGTCCTTCTCGTATTTGCTTTATAGATCATTGTCTTCAAACATGTATAACTTTTGATGTACAACTCCGAATTGCACTGCATTTTTTGCGTCGAACTCCAAATTCAACCATCTTTCTGATGATATATCATGTGCTTAATTATTAAACATTTCTTTTTTAATTTTGTATTGTAGACACTTATTTTGTAAGGGCATCATTAATTAACGTAAATTGATTTTTGCAAATTTTATTTAAACTTAAATTTTAAACATTATGAGTGCTTATTGAAAGGATGTATATATATATATATATATATATATATATATATATATATATATATATATATATATACAGTAAATGGAACGATTACTTTAGAAGGGATAATTACTACCAAAATGTGGAACGATTACTTTAGAAGGACAACATGAATTTTTGAACTTTTTGGTATAATCAAATTGTGTGATAGGGGTTATTTCATTTATATTCACAAGCAATATAATTACAAGTATATAGAAATAATTTTTTTCAAAATTTTAAACATAACTTGTTTTCCACCTTTTCATTTTCAAATACAGTTTTCAGAAATAACAAACCAAACGCGTTTCCAGCAATTTCGAAAAAAGTCATAGACTATAGAAAACAGAAACATTTTCGAAAATGAAAACAGGAAACTAAAATACAAAGAGAACGCAGCCTTCTATTCTCCACCACCAGTTATTAATACATCGTGATGCATTCACTATGTCTTGGATCCAAGTATAGAAGATACAGTAGAACGCTTTGTTGAAGATAAGTACCAAATTAATGAATGAAACATATGATGATTGATATAAGTTGCAGACTTGTGTTATCCATCAGTGATCGCAACATTGATGTCTCCATTTTACCCGTTGCTTCCGTTGTTATTCCCTGACACACTCCGGTAATTAGTAGCATTACCTTCCAATATTCTGTCTAAGTCATCACAAGGTCTCTGGACGGGAGTTTCTAAAAGTTATGCAATCTGTAAAAAAATACAGAGAGTAATTGTATTATTGGCTCATAAAAAAACTAAATGATCTGTTAACAAAGTTTGAAAGAGTGCCCCAGCACTTAGGAAACATGAATTGGACACTAATTTCATCCAACGAGTAGGAATAATACTTGTATAAGACGGATCCTGTAGTAAACGTATCACTGTTTTTTACCTGCTCGAATAACTAAATAACCATAAGATATCACTTAAATCTGACATATTGAGGAGTTTCTGTATCCAATATCATATAGAAAGCCACAAAAATTGCACCATCGAATAGTGAGGACTATTAGAAAGGATCTTACGTTTTCTGTTGAGAAATTTAAAAAACTGCGATGCAAGTCATGAGAATTAATGAGTTGTGCTCTAACAACAATATCATCTACTGACAAAAAATATAAAAAGAGAAGAAAATGCAGAAGAAAGAGGTGGGAATTTGGTCAAGTAGCCAAAGTCCTTTTTTTGTACAAAAGTTGTCACTTGTTGCTAAGGTGCATGAGTTACAATTACTATTGATCCTACGATGCAAGACAAACATCTCAATACAAGACTTTTAAAGAAGTAATGATGATGAAATTTTAATAAATAAATATGAGATTTATTGGATGTAGTGATTGTTGGAGAATTGATGTCATTCGAAAAAGTTTTTTTTTTTTTAAATCCCACAGAACATGATCAAATGAACTGCTTTCAAGATATCTAATCTCTATTGATTTCAGACCATTTAAATGGGTTAGAATTTTTAAATCTTCAGGTTACAATAATACAAATGTATATAATAGATGGACATTATAAATTTCTTATTTTTTGCACAAATTTACAGCAGCTAATGATATTATAACTAAATTCTGAACATCCAGAATAGAAATTTACAGTCTTGGGAGGAATAATTGGAAAATTTGGACAATGGAAAGCATAATTTCTCACTATTACCTAAGTATATAGTCACAAAAAAAAAAAAAAAAAAAAACATCGGACAAAGTATAATTGAATCACATATTCACTTGTAAACATTTTTTAATAGATAAGAAGATGCCTCATCGTGATTAAAAATTGTTGTTGAGTGCTTTATTTGACACCAAATAGCACAAACAAATGTATAAATCGTAATTAAAAGTGAATGAAGTTTTGTAGTTAGCGATAATATTTGAAAAAATGATTTTATGTTTGATTTAACTTTGTTTTAGATGACAATAAATCTTTTCGTAGGTTAGTGTTCTAATGAACAACATTTGGTGATGTCAATAGTTACTATACAGAGATTTTGGTCAATATTTTTGATAATTGCTTAGTTGCCCACATTCTTATTTTGTGGATTAGGTAAATTAAATAGCTCCAAACCAGTTAATGAAAGCACACAAAATAAATAAAAAAGGACAATACAAACACGTCAAATATCTCTATGCACTTTCTTGAGCACTCTTTATCTCACTCACTTCCAGAAGTTGAAAATTAATTAAGCAATTAACAAATAAAAGTTGATTAGTTTAATAAATTAATTAAATGAGGCCAATAATTATAGACTTATAGTGACAGGTTATTCAAATTATTAAAGGAAAGAGCAAAGAAAATATAGAGTTGTGATAGTGAACAGGGAAGAGGATGGTAGGCTTGGAGCCAACAAGTTCACCGAGAAGCAGCCTTTGCAATCGTGAAGTCAAGAGTTAAAGATCAAGTTGGGTGTAATGGTCCAACTAAGGTAAAAAAGGATGTGATTTAGGTTTCCTGGAACTAGGGGGTGTAGGCTGTAATGGGAATGGAGTTTGAATAACTATAGGTTTTTTTTAATCTGATAAGGCTAACTATTTAGCCCATTCCTTTCTCTTTTCTTTATTATTATTATTATTATTATTTTTACTTGAACAGTGTTTGGAATAGTAAATGTTAAAAGGAAAAATATATTTCTCTCTTTTGAGACCAACCCCCATTTTCAATTTCGAATGAGACTGAACGAAACCCTTTTAAATATCAATAAAGGGATTTAAGCAAAAAAAAAAAAAAAAACATCAGTTTTTGGATGATTATCCCTAGGAGAGTTGGTAAACTTGATAGCAAAATTTGGAAAAAATAGAAAAATAATTTCATACATACAAAACTAAAGCATATAATAACATAGAACTCACATAGTATATTGTTCTTTTTCGTGATCTCGGAAATCTTGTGTGGTATCCATAGCAGTAGATTTCTCAGAATTTCTTGATTTAAATTGACCCTTGATGCATTGTATGCTGAAATATATATACACATCAAAGTGGTAGTGAAGCAGTGTGAGTTATCCTGGAATAAATCAACAATATGTTTACAAACTAAATATGAAGACCACATTTCAATAATCAAAAATAGCTATAATGAAATGATACACAGTGAAATGCAGCCGAAGTTTTTCTTGGCAATCAAAAAAGAAAGTAACTCAGTGGGGAATTTAGCCATAACCCCCTGATCAAGAATTGTAACATTGCCACGATCTCAATAACGAGAAGTATCACGCACAAACAAGTCCTATTGAACAAATAATTAAATGTGTTCCGAATTAATTTCATTCAGCTAAAGCCACAAACAAGTATGACGACGAAAATCAGCATTGCCGTAGGCTCATTAATGAGAAATATCATGCAAAAATATTGATCAATGTCAGCTGAATATCGTAATATAAATAAAGACAATGAAGGGTACAAGAAATACCTATTGACCCAACTTATCAATCCTAGAACTAAATAGCTACCTTGTACTGTTAAAAGTTTAAGTGAAGAAGACAGTTTCATCTGTCTGTGAAAACATTAGATATGACGACATTCTAATTAATACTGTGAAACTATATCCACCTAAGCAAGGACACAAGAGACTATTATTATAGGTGCAGAAATTGATAATCCAAATTGAACACAGCAACAGATTTTTTTTTAAAAATGTGGATGAGACATGGAAGAAAATAATACGTTGTGTAGAAACCCTCTAATTGGACGGAAAACAAAATGTGGACCATGTCTTGTTTTTCAACATACAACCTTTTAAATTTCCTAGCACTCTGCCCCTCCCGTATAGACTTACGAAAATTAACATTCACAACCAATATATTTATACTTCTCGTAACTGAAAGAAAGGAAAATCTTCCAAACCTCTGCATACAAGAAAAGTGCTCCACATTGATATTCTTCGGTAGTAAATGCAAAATAGTATTAGAAACTAAGCTGAAAATATTAAGAGCTGGTTCTACTTCATTTATCAACTATAGCCATTTTTCTCTTCTATAAATTGTAAATAATAATTTAAGGAGACATTGAAAATTCACAATTATTTACAAAAAAATTATAAAGCTTCTCAACCTTATAACTTAAATTTTAAAGTCAATGAATTAATTCATTAGTTATTAGATTGCAGAAACAGAAAACAAAAATTACACAAGAAACTGCAATGATCAAGACATGATATATTAGACAAATACTTAACGATATGAAAATATTTAATATATCTAAAGTTTAATAAAAGAAAAAGCTCTAATTGTGAAGTAAAATGCTACCCAAAGTATAAGAAATTAAACCCATTATTTCACATTTCACTTTAAAAAAGCTCAAATCATAAAAGAATAAATCACACACACACACACACACACACACACACACACACACACATTAATAAATGAATAAAAAATAAGAAATACTGATCATCCCCAAGAGTAAAATATAAATGACTTACAATTAAATCAGAAAATTTCTATCCTTTGTACATGATATGCATTCCACCGGCATGAGCATCAATTAATAACCTCATTTCCTGTTCTAATTTCCTTACCTAAACTAACTCAATCCATTTATATACTATACTTCTAACAAGGATCAACAACTCCAAAATCCAATGGATTGACGAAAAATTATCTGGAGCATTTTCAAGAAATCCGATTGAGGCAAATAATAGACATCAAGATGCTAATCAACTTTAAATAGTTCTATTATAAATTTTAATGATAATGCATTACAAGCTCATTCTACATTTTTTTTTAAAATAAAATTTTTATTTTATTTTTTGTTTATTGTGAGGCTTAGACCTCCTACCTCATTTCACATTGAAAAATGCAGTTGTACTCAATTATGCCTTTTTCACCATCAATATGGAGTTTGAAATTAAGATTAGGAAATTCTCAAGTCAAATTGAAGGATTATGAAATTTGTCTATCCAACTCATGAGCTTCCATACCAGTGATGCAAACACAAATTTCAATGTCTTTTTGGTTGATTACAAGAAATTTAAGATGTCATTCAACATTCTATAAATACAGAATGGGATTTTCACAGAAAATGCCAAAACCACTTAAATTAATCAATAAATGGAAACAAAAACAAAAAATTAAACTAACAAAATTTAAGCCAACATAAAACTCCTTCTAAATAACCCTACTAACGGTAGCAAAAAACTTATCACTATCAATAACCCCAGTAAAACAATGACAAAAAAGGGCAGAATGAAACTACACATGGGGGCCGCACTAAACTCAGACACTTGAGGCAAAACAGAGGCAAAAAAGCAATAAATAACTCCATTATATCCAGCAGGCACCTAAAACCCACCAACCAACGGAAAGCTGAAACCCAATCATAGAAATGCAAGGAAACAATACTCAAATGATGATAGCACACTACATATTTCACACTGTATATTTAATGAGATAGTGTGTCCTAAATGGAAATCTACCCTCTCCTATTCATATGGATAGATTTAGAGAGCCCGCTTCTGTCTTTAATTTTCTGTATGTCCTAAATGAAAATCTACCCTCCCTTATTCATAGAAAAACACCTGCCATACCATTTATTCTCCTAAATATCCACAATATCCCAATGTGAATGGAAATTGAACTATTAATCTGGGGTTCTATCTCATTACTCTTCAGTTGCAACTATTTTTCTTTTGTAAATTTGTTACTGGAATGTAATACTTATAAATAAACAACAAAAACTTGAGCCAGTTTTACTTGAAAGTGAATATTCTATTAATTAATCCAAATATATCTTACCTTTTAATTTGGCGACGTGAACGACCTCCGGCGGCTCCAATATACGATCGGTAGCTCTCTGTGGTTGGAGATTAGGAAGGTAGCTATTAAATCAGAAATTGCTAATCGAAAAAACAACACCCAAATGAAAATTGAGTTGAGAACGAAGATGATTTATTTGCGATGAAGGTTTAAGGCTCTGAGCATCAAATCGGGGAAAAACTGAGAGTTGTAGCTGAAAATTGGTTGAAAGCTGTGAGATACTTATTTCTCTCTAGAGTTGATCTTTTAGGGAAACCAGTTTGTGAACAGATACTGAGAGCATATTACATCGAGTAGAGATCCTTAAAAATTAATTAATTAACATACCTTAGTTATACACAAGATTTGAAGCTCAAATCACAAGAAATCATTAGCTGAAAAATTATCTCAAAAAATGAACAAACATAAACTGGAAAAAGATAACTTTAAAAGGAAACAATTTTGAAATCGACATACCTGAGCTAGTCCATCTCCAATTTCAGTCGGAATTTCTTAGACCACTTCAACATCTAAAAAAAAAATTGTAAACAAAAAAAAGGAAGAACTACCACTTAACAATAAGTCTAAGAGAAGAAAAAGAAAAGAAATTGGTGCAAAGAAAAGAAGTTCAAACAAAGAAGATTACGTAATCAAAGGTTGTAAATTACAATTAATATGCATTTATTTGTAAAGTATCTTATTTCTGAGCTTAGCATAGCATGCTCTTATTCTTATCCTCGAGTTCGGCACCAAATTTAATTAATAAAGCATCTAAAGAGAAGGGATAGAGGCCTTGAAATTCAGATAGATACATGAGAAATAACAGCATATCAAGCAAGACCTGATGCTGCTTTTTTAATAGCCAAAGTAGAATGACTGCATGGCCAGTAAAACGGGCATGTTCTCTAGAATATTTACATGCACGGGAAAAAAGATTATTGTTAGATCAAAAGTTCCAAATTAAAGCAAGAAAGTAGAGAGATTGATCGTTAATGCTCCAAATTCGTTGACTTGATCGAATGCCAAAAGAAAAGAGCAATTAGTAAATTATCTCAGGCTTGCCAATTGTTTCCAAACGTTCTTCAATATAATCAAGAGTCATACTCAATTCTTTAAACTAAAAATGTCATTACTATATTGAGCATGGTATAACATTAGATAACAATAAAAGTCAAATAATAATAATAATAATAATAATAACAACAGAGAGAAGTTGGACCTCACAACTCATAAATATGAATTACTTTGAAGTTGTAAGAGCAAAAACTAATGAAATTAAATAACAAATACCAAGTTCAATGATTTCATTTAACAACCAAAAATTTGCAAATAACAATTGTAAGTAAAGTAAAAATTATTAATAGCATTCATCTTATAGAATATAGAAACATACTAATGAAGTTAATAATATAATTATAAACTAAAGAATTCATTGTTGTATTCATCATAGAATAACTTCTTCAATAATAATAAACGAAATTCAAATTAGAAAAAAGGAATGGAAAAGTTGAACCTTATTATCCCTATGAGAATGTCAGTTGCTTTAAGGTTGCAAAAGTAAAAAAAAAAACTGATGAAATCAAATAATAAATACCAAGTTCATTGATTTCATTCAATTGCCAACAGTCTGCAAAATAATACTTGCAATTCAATTGTAAATTAGTAACATAATTCATCTCATAGAGTATAAAAACATATTATTAATGACATTGATAATTTACATTACTTCATTTGCCATAACATAACATTGAGCAACCTTAGCAACCAAAAAATCAGATGAAGAACAAAACCTTAGCGAAGGAAATCCCTCGAAGTAGACTGAAAAATTACCATCAATTACCAAACACTGATAATTACCACTCAACCCTAGCGAAGGAAATCTCTCGAAGTAGACCGAAAAATTACCATCAACTGCCAAAAAATGATAATTACCACTCAACACTAGTGAAGGAAATTTCTCGTAAGTAGACCGAAAAATTTCTGAAACCAAAAAACCAGATGAAGAATAAAACCTTAGCAAATTTGAGCAAAACAAGGGCATTGTACCAAGCCTTGGTTGAACATTGAAAGTGTTTTTAGTGTTTCCTATTTCAGGGATGCAAATCTATCTTTATGAGTCCTATTGGAAAGTAATAATCTAATAAGTTCTGGCCATTCTTTTCCTGGAATTTCTTAGAAATTAATTGGGAAGCAGTATGACATGTCTCACTTACAAAAGATCCAAGAGTGTTTGGGAGAAAACTTTTCATAAAGATCCATTGTTGAATGCGATTTTCCTTCCTTTCAAATTCTTTAGCATCCAAGGAATTCTTAAGGACAATACCTGCAAGTCTACGACACTCAGCTGGTTTGCCGTTGTTCGAGAGCACAATAGATAATGATAAAAGAAATCTCGGTAGATTTTGGTCTTTGAACTTACCAAGAGCACTCTCTGCCTCCCTTCGAATTTTTGCATCTAGTGATTGTGCAGCCAATAGATACCGGGTGATCTATAGGGAAATTTTCCCTACAGCACAAAAAAATTGTACATGAAGCATTAAGGAGGTCTACTTGGAAATAAGCACCTCCATCCCAAGAATCAAAACAAAAATTGGTGAAAATGAAAAACAGTTGAAAAAACTGAACACTACTTCCAGTGAAAAAAAATGAACATTAGAGAGTCCCATTTAAGCATAAGCATAATTCTACCAATTAAATTTTATCTTCAAAATGCATCATCATCAATCAACAATTTATCCTAAAATAGATTTGAGGAAACTACGGAACATATACTCGGTCAAGCATAAAATCAAAGTAGCAGGCAAAATTGTATCTAATTTCGAAAAAAAAAAAATGCTTGCATAAACCCTAGACCATGAAAACAAAAAAGTTCAAATTAAATTCAATAAAATGGGAAGGGAAAAAAACTCCAAAGATGTATAAAACCACGAAATAGATAGAAAATCACCTCAAATTAAAGCCGAAAATTCAAAATAACTTCGCTTATAGTTGTAGTAGCTAGGGTTTTTCCCTCTCATTTCTTTCTCAAGCACCATGAAGAAGATCGAACATCCACCGTCGGCTATACTGACTAATATGACTGAAAATTATCAGAGGAGCTTTTAGAGTTCGTGTTATCTGAGCGGTTTCTGAGTCACCATCTTTCGAAATGCTGATTAATTCGACGTCGTCTGAGGCAAATCAATTGGTGACGGTGAGGAGGTTAATGCAGGTGAGGGTTGAAACAATGTGAAAATTTTGTTATCAGATGACGAAGAAAATTTGGAGGAGTTAGATGACGGGATTAGATCGAGAAGAAATTCAAAGTTTAGGGTTTGCTATTGTGTAGAAATCAGAATTGAGTGAAAGATAAGAACGTGTGAGAGAAATTTGGTAGATGGTCGACCTAATGACAACTGCAGGAATTGTTGTGTCTGAAGATAAAATAAACCAGTTAATCAACAGTACATAATCGGTTCAAGTGTGAACACGAGGGGGACATAATTTCAATAGTACTTGGGCTTTACCCTCTTTTAAGAGAGGGGGAAAAGGGGAAACATATCCAAATTCATTCAATTTATTTTTTATGAAAAATAAGTTCTTGGTAATTCAATTCTTTGAAACTTATTTTCTTTCCACAAAAATGTCATACTTGCAATCAAACACACTCTTAAATTCTAAAATACCATTGTTCACACCAATCACCATTTTATGGGCCGTGTTAAAGTCAATTCATAAAGATTTAAACTACTCATTTTAATAGAATTAATCTTATTAGATAGAACTCCAAAACTCAATGTGTATGTTCAAGTGCAAATGTCAAATATTTAGAAAAAATAAATTCAAAATTGAACACGAACTTTAAAAATGGAACCTTACTACTTGCAAATTACATGGGCTTTTATCAAAGACCTAATGTTACATCGTCTAGTGATTCCATTTCTAAATGATTACTCAATTCAACAGCCAAAAATATAAATTAAACTACACATATTCCATGAATCTACCCTTTTTACAAAAATTAATAGATCCAGTAATGACAGAATGATTCTAACTTCTTCCTTTCAGCAATGGTTATTCTTCTCAAGGCATCACACTCAACCCTCGTACCGTCCGAGGAGGGGTATGTCATTCGCAACATCGAAATTATACCTGTACAACACCAAATAAGGCAAAATGAAGCTAAATTTTGACAAGCAATGTCACTTTTATAGTGAAATAAGCAAGTGAATATCGTACTTCTCCATGAAAAAGGTGTTGTTGCGGCTGCTCTTCACAGGAAAAAGTCATCTATCTCACTGGGTTGTTGGAATGTTTATAAGAATGGCATTATAGGACATTTGAATAGCTTCCTCGGGACTCATCCGTCTTGTGTGAGCTAGGAGTCGAAACTGATTAGAACCAACATTTATCACAACCCAACAAATCTAAACCCACTTGCAATGTGAATTTTAGGTACTGCTCGACAGAAAATAAGATTACAGCACATGAGGGCAAAATTGCAAGATTCAAGATACATATGGATAAGTACAAAAACAAAGTTCTCACGTAATTTTACAATCATAATTTACAGTGGATGGCCCCATGAAGAAGATGAATTATAGCAGTCACGAGTAGTAAAACAAAGAGGTATTTGCTAATTTCCTGGGTAAATTTATTGATTCGAATACCGAGTCCGCCAATTACAATACACGAGCGAATCGTCCTAGTAAACACATTTAAAACACTTGTGGTTTTCATCAGTACATTCCCAGGAAAATAAATTTAACTGAAGTGTCAGACTGTTAGTTGCTATTGGGAGTAAATAATGTCTCATGCATAAGAAGTTTTCAAGCATGCAAAGGCTCGTGTTCAGTGTTACTGTCAAGAGCTAAAACCAAAATAACACTCACCACTTGTTGCCAACCATGAGATGGCTCAGTTGGGGGAACTAGGCCATAGGCAGGTTAATTGAAATAAGAATCAAACACGACTAAGACAAACTGAAAACAATATGCTCGCAACACAATAGCTTTATTCTAATGAGCTTGAATTGACTTTTTTTTAAAAATCAAAATCACATAAGGTATTAATAGCATTATTATATAACTAAGCCTTCTGTGCTAAACTAAAACTCTAACGAACTGAAGCTAAAACCTATGTTTTCAATTGTTGAGTGCATTTTACATGCATATTTCATATATTTTTAGTAATACTTTTTAAGTAATTTGGACAAATACCTACTTAATTGTGCATATTTTGTGGTTAAATAAACTTCATAAAGAAAGCACAAGAAAGAAGCTAAATGGATGAATACTTGAAGAAATTGAGGAGAAAAGAGTCAAATCCATCAAAGAGTCAAAGTTTGGGGACCAAATTGTCATTTTCGGAAAGTTGTGGATCGCATGTGCAATTGATTAAATGACTAAATTGCAAGTTTCCAAAGTTGACGGACTCAAATGCACTTTTGGAAGGGCTCAATTGAAAGAAATTGGAAACTTTGGGGACCAAGTTGATCCACACTGAAAGTTGAAGGACCCAATTGCAAATCATTGAAGGATGGAGCTGCCAGGTGAACAACGCAATCGCGTGACTCCAACAAATCGCGTTCGCGAACTAGGCCAAAAATCCAAGCAGAGGTTTTTCACCTCAACCACGCGATCGCGAGGCACTCAACCACGCAATCGCGTGGTCAAAAATTTGAACTGATTTTCTGGGCCGACTCGGTTCGGCCCAAACGCTGAAAACGCGGATTTACGCGAAAATTGGGTATTTTTGGGCGTTTTTTACTAGGGTTTCACACTTTCTTCTTCACTTTTCATCTCAAAACTCATTTTCGCTCTTTTGTTCTTCATATTTCTTGTTATTTCCCTTATAATTTCTCTTGTAATTAGTTAGGTTAGTTGATGAACGTTGATTTAGGGGAGAAATACCTACGACTTTGTGGAGGAACATTGATGTTTTGAAGCACTAACCATTGTTGAAGGGAAGTTTTCTTGTTAATCTTCATATTTCTTCATATATTTTAGTTTATTGTTGAAATGATGTATTTAATTCTTGAATTTCATTGTTATTTCGTCATTGGCTAAACTATTTTGTGTTGGGATTATTGATGAAGCTTGACCTAGCCTAATTGTTTTTTAATGCTTGTATTAAGAATATAGGCTACTTGTTATCTTTTGCATTTATTGTAGTATTTATTGACTTACATTTATTGTGGCCACATTTATGCTTGAATTTCATGGAATGTGAAATTATTGAGAAATTATTGTGTATTCTAGATCAATACAGTACTTGCTCTAGGTTCTTGTTTAGGATAGAGATATACCTAAAATCCTAGATGACTCATTGAGCTATTTTCACAAAGGTTTAATGCAATTGGTGTGTATTTAATTGACATAGAGATATAGTAGGTTAATTCCACTAATTAGGGTTGATTTCACTCGAGAGAGGTAATTGGCTAAGTTTGGAAAATCGGGTATAACATGATTAATAAATTGCATGTATTTTTTCTTGTTGAGAATTTAATTAGGTAATGGTCAAATGGAATCAAGAATCCCAACACTCCTCTATCATCAAATCATCACCATTTTCTACTTGTTTATTTATAATTGTGATTTAAATTCTAGTGCTAGGACTTTCCCAATCCAAACTTTATTGTGTATGTTTCTTGTTAAAATTGATTGAACTAGAGTGTAGTTATAATAGACAATCCTTGTGGGATCGATAAATCGGACTCATTTAGTCCACTATCACTTGTATGCGATACGTGCACTTGCGGTGTGTTTCTAGCGAACAACAATCATATAAAACAAACCTCTTTTAAAGAGCACAAGTCCTAAGCAAAAACTAAAAACTTGATTTATAAATTGTAATGATTGCGTTAAATAATAGAGGCTCAAATTCTCATTAGCAAACTTCAAGCCTAGAGATTATCATACACTTGAATAAAGAATTGAAAGTAATAATCATTTTTACTCAGGAAAAATTGAGGGAGTCTGTCGATGAATTGAGTGAGAAGTATACTACATCAGAGGAGAAAATTGGATGCTAAAATCAATGAAAATTTGGAAGCTAAATAGATTCGAACTGATAAGAGGATTATGGTGAAGGATTTCCATCAACAAGTGGTTGAAATACGTATGCTCATAGAGTCTGGAATGATTTGCAAATCGTAGAATTCAGTGTCAAATAGCGAAGATAAAGATAAGAGGGCTGAGGTAATCACTTCACCCTGCCTTTTTGGAAGTGGCATATTGCCTACACCAAAGGGTAATATCCTTCAATCAGCATTCATGTCTGGTGATAAGGTACATGGTAAACTCCCTAAGATAGATTTTCCATATTTAATGTAGAAGGACCTAGGGAATGGATCAGAAAAGCCCAGAAATATTTTCAGATTCACAATATAAAGGAGGAGGTTAAGGTTGGAATTGCTGAAATGTATATACAAGGAAAGGCACACATATGGTTCCATAGTTTTGCTGCAAGTTATCCAAATGGCACTTGGGGTGTGTTCACTACTGAAATCTGCAGGAGGTTTGCAGAAAGCACTGGAGAGGAAATAGTTGAGGCTTTTTGTAAGATCAAAGAAAAGGGAAGTGTTAGTGAATATCAGGAGTTGTTTGAGGAACTGAAGGCTCAGGTGGTGATGTTGCTACCCTTGGCTCTAGAGAGTTACTATATCTCATTGTTCACCAGTGGGTTGAAGGAGGAAATTCGATCAATGGTGAAAATGATGAAACCCCCTTCCCTATCACAAGCCTTTGAAGTAGCCCTCTACAGGAAAATACCATTCAGGCACTCATAAAAAATTCCAGGCCCACTAAATCACTTCCCTTCACCAGAAACCTTTACACCCCTCAGAAAACAAACCACCCCTATAGCCATACCCAAAACAACCCACAGCGAGTTAACCCTCCCAACCAAAACAACCAACACCAAATTTATAAAACCATTTCTTCCTATGATATCCAGACTAAAAGAACTTGGGGCTGTGTTTTAGATGTGATGAAAAATATACTCCGGGCCATATTTGCAAAAATAGAGCATTTAATTACATTGTGGTGGAGGGAGATGAAGACAGTATTGATGAGAAAGAGGGTGATGATACCATGGCTGAGGAGGAAAATGAGGAAATTATGCAAATATCTGTACATGCTTTGTTGGGAAACACAAAGCATAGAACCATTAGAATCCCTGGAGTGATAAAAGGGAGGAAGATTTCTAGCCTTATAGACAATGGGAGTACCCACAACTTTATTGATGAGAGATTGGTGCAAGTCTTGGGGTATAAAAGCAAGGTGACTCGATGTTAAATCTACCCTCCAAGTATAAAGGGGTCAAATTATAGCCTAGCAATAATCCAGGGTCATTCTTCCTAGGGATTTTATTGGTATCGTAATATTTGCTAAATTCGGAACTTAAACTATGATTTCAATTGTGTTTAAATGAATAAAAAGAGAATATAATTAAATTGCAATGAAAGGGAAATTTGAGTGGAGTTATTCTTTCGCTATCAATTGGGCTTTTCAAATAAGATTAGTGTGAATTTCTTGAGATCGATAAAATTTGGAAATATTAGTGAGAAAATTACTCAATTTATTCTACTGCGTTTTGTCGAGCATGTTGTGTGCATTTTCAATACATACCACATCAGCGACACTAATCCAAGTAAAATAATTTGAAAACTTAAAACAATTTATAAACCTTTATCAATAACAACAATTCGCCCATGAGAAATTAAAACACGCCCATTGAAGCTAAGAATAACTCCCCTCAAAAATAACTTAGCCGGACATCATTAAATTAATCGGAATAAAATTCAAATAAACACTAACCATTAATCAAACGAAATTCAAATTCGGAAATGAACTTACAATACTAAATATATCTAAAACCAAATCAATGCCAACAATCTGAAAATTCTATAACCAACATTATAACTCAAACTAAACTAATGTCAAGAATATGAATTTATATAAACTAACAAATGAAACAATCAAAATCAAAGCAAACTAAGAATCAAAACTGGAAAGAATCAACCGAAACCGAGAGCTGCTGGGCATGTGCTGTAGCTGCTGGTTCGAGGGAGCTGCTGGCGAGTCTGCTACGTGAAGATGAGTTGATGTGCGGAGGCTGAGGGCTGCTAGTTGTGTGAGGGAGAGAAGACAGAGGCAGAGAAGATGAGAGATACGGGTGGGAGATGGTGAAAAGGAGAGAAAACGGAGCTGTGGCTGGTTTGCTGTTGGGATTTAAGGTTGGTGAGGCTGAGAACGGTGGCGTGAGAGAGGAGAGGTGTGGCTGGCGGTTTCTGTGCTGCTGCGTGGCTGCTGGTTGTTCCTTGAGGAAGAGAAGGCTGGCGGCTGGAAGTGGTGAGGAAGAGAGACAGAGCTGCGTGAGAGAGGGAGCAGGTTGGCGGCTGAAGCACCGGTTGAGAATGGTTGGCTGCTGGTTTGTTTTCAGAGAAGGGAGAAGACAGAATATGCGTGAGGTAGAGGGAATTCAGAGGGAGGTTCTGTGTGTGTAGTTGGTGAGAAAGAGAGGTGACTCTTGCTGTTGAGACCGACAGATAAAAGAAAGGGATGGTGAGCTGTAGGTTTTAGGTTGGCATGAGAGAATGAAGTGGGTTAGAGAGTTGATTTTTGGGCTTTTTCAGGTTAATCAAGCTAGGGGTTTTTGAGATAAAATTATCCAAAATGTATCTGCAAATAAATAAATGAAATTATTAGCAATTAAAATTAATTTAGAGTTAAAGAAATAAAATTGAATTTTTTATAAGTTTTACTCTAAATGACAAAATTTATATCCCAAAATTGTATTTTTTCATTTATTTACTTCTCTAAAACAAGTAAAATTGGACAATAATCACAAGGATAACAAGCCAATGACTGTCATGGTGGCTAATGGTCAAAAATTAAAGAGTAGATGTATGGATCAACCCCTATGTCGGACAATGCAGAATTATGAGTTCCAATATAAACTTAGAACTCTCACCGAGAGGCAGTGATGTGGTATTAGGCATCAATTGGCTCAGCCAAATTTGGTCCTATGGTTTGTGATTTTGGGGAAGGCTACATTAGTTTCAACTACAAAGGGTTAAGGATCACTCTTAAAAGTGTGGAAGATAGTAGTATCAATATGATAACCACGTGCTCCATTAGTGAAGAAGAGTTGGCTGCCATACCTGATGAAATCCAATCTGTTATCACAAATTTTGAGGATGTCATTAGGACACCTACTGGGTTGCAACCAGAAAGGGGTAATGAACATTTCATTATACTTAAAGAAGGAGCCCAACCTTTTAAATTAAGACCCTATAGATGTCCCTACATACAAAAGGCAGAAATTGAGAAGTTGATTAAAGAGATGATGGCTGCAGGGATCATAAGGGCAAGCAATAGCTCGTTTGCTCTCGCAATTTTATTGGTCAGAAAGAAAGATGGAAGTTGGAGGTTTTGAGTAGACTTCTGGCAACTAAATAATCTCACGGTTAAGGATAAATATCCATACCCTGTGTTGATGAGCTTTTGGATGAATTATTTGGAGCAAGGTACTTCTCAAAAATTGACCTCAGGGCAGGGTATCATCAAATCCGGGTGTAGCCAGATGATGTAAATAAGACAACTTTCCTCACTCATCAAGGTCTTTATGAGTTCAGAGTGATGCCGTTTGACTTAACGAATGCACCGGCTAAATTCCAAAGCCTCATAAATAAGGTATTTGCAGAATATTTAAGAAAATTTGTATTGGTTTTCTTTGACAACATCTTGAAACACTGGTACTTGCCCAAATGGCTGTTCAAGAATCATACCAAAATTCAAGAAATAATAACCTATAAAATTCAAGTTGAATAAACAAAGAGAAATTGACCAAATTTATATAATAAATGCAGAAATTTTACCTGAAGTTGGAGGTAATCAGGTTTGTTTTGTCCACCTCATACCATAGGGTTTCTATTATTGCTCTCTCCACACCACACCGCCACCACCACTCAAGACCGCCACCAAGTGCACACACCTCATCACCACCAACCATAACAGGACACTCAAACACCATGCGGCATAACAAAAGGAAGGAGAGGCGCTACAATGGCGGCACGATGCCACCGCAAAGATGAATGTCATAAAGAGTCGTCAGATAAACCCGGAAGTCAGCTGATGAACTAGGTGGGGAAGGAAGAAGGAGCAACATGAAACCAACGAATTTAACTGAAAATTGAAGAGGAGACAGTTTCGTTTGGAAGAGATGGACTAAAAGGGATGCTCTCATTACTGGAAGGACTGAAACTGAATTTTCTTTAATAAAAGTGTATTGCGTTTCTTATTTCTGAATTGTAAAGCACGATTCATCCTTAACAGATAAAAGGATTGAACTCTGCTAAGTTAGTTATGCTTATGAAAATTTTACGCATCCTCTCTCTTTGATTCTTCTTTATTCTCATCTCCTTCTTCTCTATTCTCATCCCTGAATTCCATAATTTTGTTAATTCAATATATTAGAGTTGGGCCTTCAATTGCCCAGCTCATTGAGTTCAATTTTGCCGTGTTGAGTTTGGATTTGTTGCAGGATTGATTGGAGTTGTGACAAAGAAGTACAACAGCCGCCCGTGAAGATACACTATAGAGGCGTCAAGATTTTCACTCAGCAAGGAGCTGCGCGCAGAGGTCACTGCGCAAAAGACCGTTGCATATTGACACAGAGCATGCGGAGACCACCGCGCAAAAGGTCATCATTTGCAGAACTGTCCGTCACATCTGTCATATTTTGTGGCCAGGTTTCATGCCGTGAGAAGCCGTGCGCCTCCTATGCAACGATGTTGAAGACTAGCAAGATGATCGATTGGGAAATAAATTAGGGCTTGTGTGGAAGAGGGAGAGATCGGTGAGGATGTTGAAACTTCAGATTTATGAAATGCTGACTTGAACAACCAGCCACAATCAAAAAAGGGAAAAGTACATAAATATAAACTAAAACTTTCACTTTTTAAACCTAACAAACATAAAAAAAAATTTGTAAAAATCAGGTCTTAATATGTTAATTAATTAATACAATATTATAATAATTATAATGAGTTGACAAAGAAAGGTATAATATTAAATAATAAAATAAAAATAATATCTAATCCACAACCACTCCATCCCAATCTAACCCTCCACCCACTTCACCCCGACACCCACACCCACCCACCCCACCCAGACACCCACCCCACCCCATAAAATAAATTTTTTCCATATACTTTTCCGCACTTACCTCCACCCCCAACACCACCTTACCCACCCCACCCAACACTCCTCCCCAACCCCACCCACCCACCCCGCCACCACTCACTCACCAACCAACCCCACCCCACCACACCACAAGAATGATGTTACTTCTATTTTTTTCTCCCCCCACCCACCCACGCACTAGTCCCATCCCATCACACCCACCCACCAACCACTCCATCCCAACCCAATCCAACTCAACCCCGCACTCACCTCACCCCACCCCGGCAACCCACCCCACCCCACCCCTATCCCACCCACGACCCCACCCACCCCACCCCACCCCACCCCACCTCAACTCAATAAATGAATTTTTTCCTTCTACTTTTTCACACTCACCCCCACCCCCGACACCAACTTATCCACCCCACCCCATCGCACCCCTCCCCAACCCCACCCCACCCACCCCCACTCACACACCCCACCTCAAATCAATAAATGAATTTTTTCCTTCTACTTTTTCACACTCACCCCCACCCCCGACACCAACTTATCCACCCCAACCCACCCCACCCCACCCCCACCCCACCCCTCCCCTCCCCTCCCCAATCCCAACCCACCCCACCCCCCCACTCACCCACCCACCCAACCCCACCAAACCATACCACAAAAATAATTTTACTTCTATTTTTTTCTCATCTCAGACACCCACCCACCCGTCCCATCCCACCCCACCCCACTGCTCCACAAACTCAACCCACCCACCCCTAGTCCCACCCCACCCTATCCCACCCCCACCTCACTCAAAATGATTTTTTTCTACTACTTTTCCACAACTCGCCTAGACCCTACCATATCCTACTCCAACCCCACCCACCCCACCCAAAATTAATTTTTTTGCACTAATTTTCGACTCCCCCATCAGCCTTGCCCCGGACCCTACCCCAACCCACCTCACCCAAAATAATTTTTTTACTACTTTTCCACGACTCACCCATACCCTACCCCGTCACTCATCCCCAACCCCACCCCACCCCACCCCACCCAAAATTAATTTTTTTCCTAATTTTTCACTCCCCTACCCACCCCCGGCCCGACCCTACCTCGCCACCCACCTACCCACCCCACCCCACCAAAATATGATTTTTCTTCTATATTTTCACACCCCACCCTAACAACCCCACCAGACCCCACCCTAGCAACCCCACCACAACCCACCCCACCCAAAAATGATTTTTCTTCTATTTTTTCACACTTCACCTCAACCGCCCCATCCTATCCCACCATACTCCCATCCAAAATGATTTTTCTTCTATTTTTTACACCCCCTCCCAACCACCTCCACTTCATCCAAAAATAATTTTTCTTCTATTTTTTTACACTTCCCCCCAACCGCCCACCCCACCCCATCACACCGCACCAAGCCACCCACCATACCCCATCAAAAAATTGTTTTTCTTCTATTTTTTCACACTTCACCCCAACCACCTCATCTCATCCCACCTCACCCCGCCCACCCACCCACCCAAAAAATAATTTTTTTCTTCTACTTTTTCCAACCCACAACCCAACCTAGACCCCCACCCTATCCACCCACCCACCCCACTCTAAAAAAATGATTTTTTTCTTCTACTTTACCCCCACCTTGACCCACCCTACCCTACCCTACCCCCACCCACAAAAAAATGATTTTTTTCTTCTACTTTTTCAACCTCGATCCCCCCCCCCACCAACCCACCCACTTCGACCCTACCTCACCACAAAAAAATGATTTCTTCTACTTTTTCTAGCCTCACCCGACCTCTACCCCACCATCCCCACTCCCAAAATCACAGTCAGTCACGTAAGTTGACACGAGATCGCAGTTAAGTCACACAGAGTCACAATTACAAATTTCGATGTAAAATCCCACCTCACCAAAGTCACAGTTGGTCACACAAGGTCAAAGTTCGGTCACACAAAGTTGCAGTTTGGTCAAACGAGGTCACAGTTAGGTCACAGGAGGTCACAATTAGGTCAAACGAGGTCACGGTTAGATCACACGAGGTCACAGGTCGATCACATAAAGTCACACTTCGTTCTTACAAAGTCACAATTCGGTCACACATAGTCATATTTTGGTCACATTTCAGTCACAATTACAAATTTAGACACAAATTTCACCCCATCTCACCTACCCCACCACCCCCATTAGTAAAGTCACAATTGGTCACACAAAGTCACAATTTAGTCACAATAACAAATTTAGTTGCAAATTTCACACTACCCCACGACACTCCACCCGCACCCCACCCACAAAAGTCACACAAGGTCACAATTTGATCATACGAGGTCACAGTTCGGTCGCACAAAGTCACGGTTGGGTCGCACAAGGTCACGATTCGGTAGCACTAGGTTACAGTTCTTCGGTCACACGAGGTCAAGTTCGATTACACAAGGTCACAGTTCGTTCTCACAAAGTCATAGTTCGGTCACACATAGTCATACTTGACACAATTGTAGGTCACATCACGTCCTCGTCCATTGGTTACACAAAGTCATTGTTGGTCACAATCTCTAATATAATTGGTCACAATCATCCATAATTGATCACATATTATTTGATTATTTGTCACAACTAAGACGTTTTTTTTTATCACAATTAGTCAATATTTCTTGTCACAAGTTGCACAAAATCACAATTAATCAATATTTTGATCACAATTACCTAATCATTGATCACAATCCGCACTATCACAAGTCACAATTAATTAATATTTTAGTCATATTTACTTAATAATTGATCACATTCCATACTCGTCACAAGTAGCACAAAGTCACAATTAGTCATATTTTGGTCACATTTACCTAATAATTAGTCACAATCACAACAAATCATCACAATATATCACCCCACCCCAAACCCCCACAAGACCTTACCCTACTCCCACCCTAACTCTAACCCCCTCTCTTCTACCTCCCACCCACCCCAAAAATCCCTCAGTCGGTACTGCCAAAAATGGAAAAAAAATATGATCCAGTTATCTACCACTCAACCCCGCCATTTCCGACGACGACATTACAAAGCATCAAATCCCCAACCACCGCCATCGCCGCCTCCTCCACTACCACCATTACCATCAACAGACAGCAAACTCCACCGAAGCCTCAATTTATCACCATCACACCACCACCTCAATCCACCACTACCAACAACACACCACAACCACCACTTAAGCCTCAATCCACCACCATCACCATTTTTAAATTTCGATTACAAAAAAAAAGAGCCTCAATCAATAGACGTTGCTATTTCGAGGAAAATCCGGAAAAAAAATCTGAACCTCCACCCTTCATGCCACCGTCGGACCACTTACTGGAAAATCCCAAACTGTAGAAAAAGAAGCTTCTCAGCCTTACAAATCCAAATACGATGGCTGTTTGTCGAATAGAGTTTCGATTTGGCCGGAATTTTCTGATTAATGCTTCGCTCAGAAATTTTTCCAAGCTAAAATCATCGACTGCGGCTCCTCCTTCCACCTCGAGCAGGCGCCGTTGACCGCTACCACCACAATCAGTCCACCGCACTCGATTTATTCCTCACAACTTTAGTTCCGTCTTCATCTGCTTGCACGTCGATGTTAGCATTGCCTCATGCTAATCCTCCATGTCGGAAGCCGAAGTCCTCGACAACGCCGATCTCAGCCACGTGAGCTTCCAACGTCTCCTCCTCTCCAGAACTCAGGGGTAATGAGATGAGAGGGATGTAAAGGATTGTGAATTTATTTTAATTTTTAATTACGTTTAATTAGTTAATTATACTAATTAACACCTGAAAATTAGAAAAAAAATTTACCGCACCAGAATTTTGAAGTGCATCTTTAAAAAGTAGGTTCCTGTGTAATTTTCCCATCTAATAGGTGAAATCGTGCCACAAGTTGTTGGGTTAAAATAAGGTAACTGTCCAATAATTTAACTGACATAAAAAAAATTAAAATATTATAATTGCCCATTAATTTCTTTTAGATGCCAAAAAATTTTATTCACATTAAAGAATCTCCTACAAAATTAAAAATTGAAGAAAAGATTTCCAGAATCTCTGCTATTTTTATTAATATATAGAATATAGATATAGATATAGATATAGATTAGTTTTGCTGCTTTTGCCACAAGTTTGATTTTTAGTAGAATATGCTATTTTAAAAATTAGAAATTTTTAATTTAAAAATAATGACTTCAAATAATAATTGTTGCAATAGTCGACACTTCCTTATAGATTTTTCCTGAAGAGAAAACAGTATAAAACGTCCATATCATTTTCCTTGATTACGGAGTTCGTCCTCATCCTTTCAATTTTGATATTTTCATCCTCAAAATCACGTTTTGTAGCGGAAATCATTCTTTCCGTTTTCACCATCAATTGCACATGTGTGATCCACTACCATGTTTTTACAAGAATAATTTGCTCCTTCCACCTTATTACAACTTAATAGGAGAAATATTATAAAAATTTAGGCACAAAATATCCCTAACGTATAAACGTTTTTGCATAACAAGTCTTTAACATTTATAATATGGAAAAGTAGATAACTACAAACTTAAAACTATCACTTTTTAAAGTTAACAAACATAAGATTTTTAAAAATAAAAAATCAGGTGTTTAATAATAATAATAATAATAAATATAATATTATTTTAAAAAGAATTATTTATTATATTCTAAATTAAGGATAATATAATTTTATCCAAAAACCACCAATACTTAATATTTCAGTCCCCATCCTTGCATCCACCCACCCACCCCGACCCCCACCCATCCAGACCCCCCACCCACCCACAAAATATCAATTGGTCATACACAGTTACAATTCGATCACATATACAAATTTAATTGCAAATTTAATCATCTACCCCACCACACCATGCAAAGTCACAATTTGATCACATATATAAATTTAATTGCAAATTTAACCCTCAATCCCATCCACCCCACCATGCAAAGTCACAGTTGGTCACAAACAAGTCACAATCATAAATTTATAGAAAATCCCACCCCGCTCCCACCGCACCTCGCACGACACACAAAGTCACAATTAGTTACAGAAAATCAAATTTCAGTGAAATTGCAAATTTAGTAGCATATTTCACCCCCACCCACCCCCACCCAATCATCAGAGTCACAATTGGTCACACAAAGTCACAGTTTGATCACAATTACAAATTTAGTTGGATAAATTCATCACATTTTAGTCGCATATTTCACCTCACTCATCCCATCCCAACACATTAGCAAAGTCACAGCTGGTTACACAAAGTCACATTTCAGTCACAATTACAAATTTAATTGTAAATTTCACCGCCACCCCTAAAAATTAGGTTAACTCTTTAAAACTAACAAACTTTTTTTTATTTTTAAATTCAAGTATTAAATAGTGATTAATAAACATAATATAATATTATATAAAATATAAAAATTATTATATTTATAAAAGCCTTAAACAACATCCAATCACAACTTGTCCGTCCCACCACCGCCCCTACCATCCACCCACCCCACAAAGTTACAGTTGGTTACACAAAATCACAGATCAAAATCACAGATCGGTAACAATTACAGATTTAGCTGCAAATTTCACATCACCCCACTCGCAAAGTCAAGATTAATTACAAAAAGTCACATTTCAGTCACAATTACAAATTTAATTGCAAATCTCACCGGCCACCCCATTCCATTGGTAAAGTCACAATTGGCCACACAAAGTCACAATTGAGTAACAATTATAAATTTAGTTGTAAAACTCTCCCCCACACCACCCGTAAAGTCGTAGTTGGTCACACAAGGTCATAATTTGATTACATAAAATCACAATTCGATCACACTAAGTCGTAATTCAATCACAAAAGGTTCGAGTTTGATCACATGAGGTCACTGTTCGTTCGCACAAGGTCATAATTCGTTCGCATTACAGCTCTGTCACGCATACTCATATTTGACATAGCTATATGTCGCATCAAGTCCTCGTCCAATGTTCACACAAAGTCATCGTTAGTCACAATCTCTAATATAATTGGTCACATTCATCCATAATTAGTCATATTATTTATTTATTAATCACAACTTACTAGTTTTTTGGTCGAATCCCGCACTTATCATTAGTCGCACAAAGTCACAATTATCAATATTTTGGCCACATTTACCCAATAATTGGTTACAAACAATATTCAAGTCACTACTCCTCCATCCGACCCCGACCTCAAACCCAACCCCAACCCCAACCAACCACCTTACAAAACAAATCACTTCCTTCACTACCACCGCCCCGTCGTAGCCACCACCATCACCTTCACCCCCACCATCTTCACCACATCAACATAAAAACCAGCGGCCATCATAACCACGCAGTGGAGCAAGAGCCCCAAGGTCATTTATGTTTTGACCTGCACACATCACGACCCCAACCACCTCACCGCCACCAATTCCAAGCAACCACAACCATAACACCATCGTCGCACCAAGCCCGAACCTGCCATGAGTCCGGTGAGACCTTTGACTTGGGGTCCACGGGCTTAAAAAAATTTACGGGCCCTTTTTCCCCCTTTGGCAGCTGGTAGCCCAGGCCTAAATAAAAATAATTATTTGGAATATCATATTTTGTTGGTTGTTTTATGTTAGTTAATACTTTTGATTTTTTTTTATTATTACTTTTTCACAATTTTATGATGAATTTGTATATTGTTTAGTATATTTATCTTGTATGAATATGAATTTTTATCATTATTTTCAATATTTTCCCCCGTAAAGCCCAATGCCCATTTTTTCAAGAGTGAAATGTTTTGTCTCAAGCCTAAAAAACCACATGTACGGCTCTGCTTTGCTCAGCCAGCGATTTAGTTTAACCCATAGCCTAGACCCCCACCTACCCCAAACACCTAACCCTACCTCCACCACCAACACCACCGTCGCTTGCAACCACCATCCACAACCACCACAGTGCAAGTCGTAACCACATCACACCAAATTCCAGTAAACATCCCCGAAATGAAAACATCAAACAAAGACAAAATAAAGGAAGATGACATCCCACACCAAAAGTCGCGTGCAACATAGCTTGGGAAATTAGCCAGAAACCGGTGCAGAGATGCCACTGCAACTGACGACACTTTGCATGGTTGTTATGCCCAATCTGCAACCGCTAAAATCGGCGACCTCACAACGGTCGCCAAAAATCTGGTTACCGAAAAAGTAGAATCATAGTAACAGACGATGAGAGACATGATGATTTAGATGGCAGCAGCGATGGAAAAGGCAGTGCTTGGAGGGCGGTGGTTGTCGTCAGAATTTTATAGGATTGAGGTCTGATTCAGTTGAATTTATCTATTGACGCCGACGATCCGAGAATTTGTGGTGAAGGGAGAAGAACTGAGAAGGGGTTAAATTCTGGATTTTATTTTATTGTATTTTATTATTAAAAAATTTGAAATTAAAACCTGATTGTGTAAAAAAAAAAAAAAATCTACACTTGATTTTTAAAATTGGATCTTAGAATGTAGGCTCCATAAAATTTTCCCTTATAATATTTTGCACTTCACAGCTAATTGCCTAATTCTTTTGTATTAACATCCAATGTGATTCACAACTAATATGATCCTTAATTTCTTACTAAAATCATTCATATTTTTGGATTTTTAACTTGCTTTATTGGATCATTGAAATCCAATTATTTATACAAAATCATTAGTTAATTTTTAACGATGTGTTCTTTAAAGCCATCATTACAAATTATAATTTGATTCATAATGTATACAATTTTTAAATCACTTTTTCAACACACATATTTTTTCTCTCTACTTTTCAACCGGACATTTTTTACCTAAAAAACAAATAAATCACATTATAATGGGTAAGGAGCCGCAGAACACACCCTACATTATAAATGCCATTGTATAATTAAAAAGACCCTCGACTTTCTCCTCCATTGCCTCATCTCCCTTATCTAGGTCTCTTCTCTTACAATCTACCCCTTCCTATCATGGCAATAGTAGACCACCAGAACATATGATATGGATAAATTAAAGTATTTCAGGAAAGGTGAAAAAATTGGTTAATTTAATTTATAAAGGCATAATCGAAATAAACTCTTGTCAACATTCGAGAGTTTCGGTGAGTAATCTAACGCGAAATTATAGCATTTGTCAATTTATTTTATGTGGTTTGCAACTCTCCTCGTCAATCGGCCGACAAGCACAGTCACTCTCTATTTTATAAACTTAGGTGTGTATATATATATATCAACAAAAATAAGTAAATTTGAACCTACCATGTCCATTCTTTTAAAAAAAAAAAAATAGTACATGTTAAGGATGAGTTGTGTAAACATATTTATTGGTTAGGAACATGTTGTGCCTAAACGTTTATTATATTTCTCTTGCTAAATTATAGTAAGGTGAGATGACCAAATTGCCCTTGTAAAAATATTGTAGAGGATTACACATGTGCAATTGACGGTGAAATTTAACAGATATAGATGAAAATGATGATTTCTGCAACGAAACATGATTTGGAGGGTGAAAATGACAAAGTTGAAAGGATATGGACGAATTCCGCAATCAATGCAAAAAATATGGACATTTTGTACTGTTTACCCTTCTTGAAAGCACCAAAAGTACCCTTCAATAATAAGTTATTTGATAACGCGATTGTACCATTGAAATTATAAATCAAATCGAAAATCCAAACAGTGACAAAAATTGTTTTTGTTAAAAGCAAAAGTATAAATGTGTTTAGGATGATCTTTTTTTTGCGCCATAACTTGTCCTGCCAAAAATATTATATGAAATATAAACAGGCCCACATATTGTTAATGAAAATCAATTCTTGATAGCAAAAAAAAAAAAGTTGAGACCAAGATAAGATCTCTTAGCATAAAAGACATGAACAAGCTCTAATACGTGAAGTCTGAAGATCGAATTGGGCTAAACCTAATGGTCTACTTTCAACTACCTGACCATGTTAGAATAATTAGCACATTCTAGAATATGCTTAGAATATGCTTTATATGTAGAATATGCTTTTGAATATGCTTAGAATATGCTTAGAATATGCTTTATATGCTTTAGAATATTCTAAGCATATGCTTTTGTTTTGTATGTATATATAGGATTGAGTATTATAATGAATGGTGTGGTTTTAGAGTTGTCTCTTCTCTCTTTCTCTTCTTCTATTCTTTCTTCTTTCTCTTAGTTTATTTGTAGAACATATATAAGGATATATATGTTATTGTGTTTTCTACATGGTATCAGAGAAATTTGATTCACATTGCCTTCGAAAAACGAAATCAGCGTGCATTTTTCTTCTTCGCGAAAAACTCTAAACCGTACTGTTTCACGAATTTCGAGGCACTTGCAGTAGGAATTCCGGTGATCTAAGACCATATTCAGAATCTGCAGGTGGAGCCGCGTCGACCGGAGTGGCGCGTGAGAATACACGCGCCGGTGTAAGGAGGCGCGTGAGTCAGGCAGTCGGACCTTCTGGTGGCGCGTGGGGGCGCGTGCGGCAGTTCCTGGCGGCACGGTTCACGGATTTGCGATCGACTATTCATCCTCTATCTGCTTGTGGTGTTGGTTTGCAGTTATCCATTCTTTTTTACACACTGCTTTGCTTGACTTTGTTAGTTAGTATCGTTTTCTCTCTTATAATGGCATCCGATGATTCTCTTCAGGCTATTAATGTGCGTTTGAATGGTAAAAACTATGCTTACTGGAGTCATGTTATGAAACACTTTCTTAAGGGTAAAAAATTGTGGGGTTATGTCAGTGGAATAGTTGAGAAACCGGAAAATAATGATGCAAATTATGCAACTCTGTTAGATACCTGGGATTCAAATAATTCAAAAATTCATACATGGATAAATAATTCTGTAGAACATAGTATTGGTACACAGTTGGCTAAGTATGAAACGGTAAAGGAGGTTTGGGACCATTTGCAGAACTTGTACACTAAATCTAGTTTTGCAAAACGATATCAGTTAGAGATTGATATTCGAGCATTGCAACAAAAGAATATGAGCATTCTGGATTTTTATACTGCTATGACATCAATTTGGGATGAGTTAGCTCTTACTGAACCGGCAGGTCTGAAAGCAAGTGCGGATTATATTATTTATAGAGAGGAGCAACGATTGGTTCAGTTTTTGATGGCACTTCGTAGTGATTTTGAGGGACTCAGAGGTTCTATTTTGCACCGTACTCCTCTTCCATCTGTTGATTCAGTTGTTAGTGAACTTGTTGCTGAGGAGACACGGTTAAAATCTCTTACTGAAGATGTATCTCTTCCACATTCTGGGACTTCAGTCTTAGCTTTACCATCTACACAGAATCGAACCAAAGGATATGCACGGTTCCCAAATGATGTTTGTAGTTTTTGTAGACAAAAGGGACATTGGAAGGCTCAATGTCCTAAGTTATTGAAGTCCCAGCAGTCTTATAGATCCAATGCCCACACAGCAGCGATTGTTCCACCTGTTGGCTCCTCTATACTTGGTCCACCGCCTTCATCTGATTCCCGATTGACTGATCTTAGTGAGCAGTTTCAGAAGTTTTTAGCCTCACAGTCACATGTCATGTCAGCCTCTACTCATGTAGGTTTGTCCTCTCAGAACTCCTCAGGTAAAACCTCCTCGTGGATTTTTGACTCGGGTGCTTCTAAGCATATGTCTCCTAACTCATCACCTTTTGATTATTTATATCCTTCTATGTCATCTTCACCTGTTATGACTGCTGATGGCACCCCGTTGTCCTTAGCAGGTGTTGGTTCTGTTCATACTTCTAATCTATCTTTATCAGATGTCTATTGTGTTCCTGACCTTACTTTAAATCTTATTTCTGTTGGTCAATTATGTGATTCTGGTAATTCTGTTCACTTTACTTCTACTACTTGTTATGTACAGGATCCGCAGTCTCAGAAGCTGATTGGGATCGGCCATAGGCAAAGAGGAGGACTTTATGTTCTAGATAATCTGAGACCAGCGCATGTTGCAGCCTCTAGTACTGATTTATCGTCTTTCCATTTGAATTCTTCTTCTTCTAATTTCTATTTATGGCATTCTCGCCTAGGACATGTGTCTGCTAGTCGTTTGAGATTTTTAGCTTCTAAAGGTTGTTTGGGAGACTTAAAACCTCATGATATTTCTGATTGTAGTGGATGCAAACTTGCTAAATTTTCAGCTTTACCTTTTCCTCGTAGTATTTCTTCTTCTATTGCATCATTTGATCTTGTACACTCAGATGTATGGGGCCCTGCTCCTGTTTCTACTAAAGGAGGATCCCGATATTATGTTTCCTTTATTGATGATTATAGTCGTTACTGTTGGGTATATCTTATGAAGCGACGTTCTGATTTTATTTCTATTTATCGTTCGTTTCGAGCACTTATTAAAACTCAACATTCTGCTGTCATTAAATGTTTTCGATGTGATTTGGGTGGGGAATATGTTTCTAATGATTTTCGTGAGTTGCTTGCTCTTGATGGTACAATTCATCAAACTTCTTGTACTGATACTCCTCAACAGAATGGTGTTGCTGAACGTAAGCATAGACACATTGTTGAAACTGCTCGTTCCCTTCTCCTATCTGCCAAAGTACCTAGTGAATTTTGGGGGGAGGCAGTTCTCACTGCTGTCTATTTGATAAATAGGATACCATCTTCTCATTTATCTGGTTTGTCACCATTTCAAACCTTGTTTAGTTATTCTCCTGATTACTCTCTCTTAAAAGTCTTTGGGTGCACTTGTTTTGTTCTTCGTCCTACGGCAGAACGTAGTAAATTAACTCCACGCTCAGCTATTTGTGTCTTCTTAGGATATGGTGAGGGACAAAAAGGTTATCGATGTTTTGATCCTGTCAGTCACAAGTTATATGTCTCTCGTAATGTTGTGTTTCTTGAACACATTCCCTTCTTTTCTATTACAGATAATACCTCTCACATGACCACGTCAGATCTCATTTGTATTGATCCTTTCACTGATGATATTGATAGACCATCTACATATGTCCCTACTATTTGTTCTCCATCTTCGTCATCTGCTACAGGTACACATGCGCCATCTCAGAATGTCCTCCCTTCTCCTATGGATCCCCAAGCACCGTCTGAGGCTGAGGATTCGCAGTCTCCTCCTCCTCGATATCCTCAACGTATACGTAAGTCTGCTCACTTACCCGAGTTTGATTATTCTTGTTATTCTGAGTCCTTTTGTTGTTTTTTGTCTTCCATTCATAAGCTTTCTGAACCTTCCTCTTACAAAGAAGCAGCTTTAGATCCTCTTTGGCAACAGGCTATGACTGATGAACTTAATGCTCTACATAAGACAGACACTTGGGAATTAGTTTCTTTACCACCAGGAAAACATGCTATTGGATCTCGTTGGGTCTATAAGATCAAGACCAAATCTGATGGTTCAGTTGAGCGTTACAAGGCTCGATTGGTTGCTAAGGGATTTTCTCAACAGTATGGCTTGGATTATGAGGAGACATTTGCCCCTGTTGCAAAAATGACTACTGTACGTACACTTATTGCGGTTGCTTCTATTCGTCAGTGGAGTCTCTCTCAAATGGATGTTAAAAATGCCTTCTTGAATGGAAATCTTCAAGAAGATGTTTATATGGTTCCTCCACCTGGTGTTCCTCATTCTCCTGGATTTGTTTGCAAACTTAAGAAAGCTCTATATGGTCTCAAACAAGCACCTCGTGCCTGGTTTGAGAAGTTTTCTACAGTTGTGCTCTCTCTTGGTTTTACATCTAGCCATCATGATTCCGCTTTGTTCTGTAGATGTACTTCCACTGGTCGTATTCTCCTTCCGTTGTACGTTGATGACATGATCATTACTGGTGATGATGTTGTAGGGATAACCAATTTAAAATCAGAATTGGCTCGTCTTTTTGAAATGAAGGATTTGGGTCCCTTAACTTACTTTCTGGGGATTGAGGTTGCTTCTTCTCCTCGAGGTTATATGCTCTCTCAGTCTAAATATGCTGCAGATGTCGTTGAGCGTGCTCATCTTACTGATACTAAAACAGCTGATACTCCTATTGAGGCTAATGTTCGTTACTCATCTTCTGATGGTGAACCACTGTCTGATCCTACTTTGTATCGTACTATTGTTGGTTCCCTTGTTTATCTTACCATTACTAGGCCAGACATTGCTTATGCTGTGCATGTTGTCAGTCAGTTTGTTTCAGCACCTACCATGGTTCACTGGGCAGCGGTTGTTAGAATCTTGCGCTATCTTCGTGGCTCTTGCTTTCAGAGTATTTTATTCCCATCGACCTCCTCCTTAGAGCTTCGAGCTTACTCTGATGCAGATTGGGCTGGGAACCCAACTGATCGTAAGTCCACTACTGGCTACTGTGTATTTTTGGGTGACTCTCTTATCTCATGGAAAAGTAAGAAGCAGACAGTAGTTTCTCGCTCATCAACTGAAGCAGAATATCGCGCTATGGCCTCCACTACTACTGAGATTGTGTGGTTACGTTGGCTACTTGCAGATATGGGTGTTTCTATTTCATCTCCCACCTCTATGTATTGTGATAACAAGAGTGCCATCCAGATCTCACATAATTCAGTGTTCCATGAGCGCACGAAGCACATTGAAATTGATTGTCACCTTGTTCGTCATCATCTTCAGCATGGGACTATTGCCTTACCTTTTGTCTCTTCATCATTGCAGCTTGCAGACTTCTTCACCAAGTCTCATCCGACTTCTCGCTTCCGATTCTTACTTGACAAACTCTTGTTGCTTCATGCTATAGCATCGTGAGTTTGCGGGGGGATGTTAGAATAATTAGCACATTCTAGAATATGCTTAGAATATGCTTTATATGTAGAATATGCTTTTGAATATGCTTAGAATATGCTTAGAATATGCTTTATATGCTTTAGAATATTCTAAGCATATGCTTTTGTTTTGTATGTATATATAGGATTGAGTATTATAATGAATGGTGTGGTTTTAGAGTTGTCTCTTCTCTCTTTCTCTTCTTCTATTCTTTCTTCTTTCTCTTAGTTTATTTGTAGAACATATATAAGGATATATATGTTATTGTGTTTTCTACAGACCAAACAAATGCCAAAACATGGGATAAAAATGGGATTAATGTGTCTTTTGGTCTACTTGCTAACCAAATTATCATCCAAGTCTTTCCAATGACAAAGAATAGGAAAGTTTGTGCACTCTCTCAATAGCTAGCTTGTACAAGTTTTTCCCATGCCACAGCTCACCTTTGCTTTGCATAGCAATCACTCGACAAAATGTCACATAGAATCCAGAAACACTTGTTTGCAGAATGTGTGATAGGTACAGAAAGAAGAAGATTTCATGGAAAAGTAGGATCGGTATAAACGGACTTTTCGACGCAAAGAACCATTGGAAATACATGAGATGTGGAACATGAGATTAGCCCTCTCCCACAAAATGTTGCAATCCTATGACAGCACATACAAATTATGTGTCTTAACAATATCTTGTGCTATCCTATCAAAAAATCATGCTATTATACAATCACTCCTTCTCCTTCAACACGAGGATGAATTCTTGATATTCTAGGTGGTTTTGCGCATCAATGACTACAAAAACTAATCTTAGAATTATATTATATATGACATGAATAAAACAGGTTGCCGATCCCCTAAAGATACGTCGAGGACTAACAACACAATATGGTGCCAATGAAGGCTTCATCTAATTCAAACATAACATATTCCCACTTGAAAGTTAAGGAAATAAGGTTAACAGACCTGTTGGCTGCTTTACCATGTCACAGATTATTCAAAACGCCAGTGAATACGAAACATATTGCTAGAAATATAAATAGATCACTTCCACTTCTTGAATTTCCCTCCATATCCATTATGCTTGCCAATTTTTCCGTGCTTTCCATGTTTAAACTTTCCATGACCGTATTGACCACCTCCGTAGCCATAATGGCCAGGACCATGAGCGTAACCACCACCATGGGCCATGTGACGGGTACCAAGGGCTGCTGCTGCCGCTGCAGCACCACCAGCCAACAATGCTCCTCCACCAGATCCATACCCTGAAAGTCATATGTAAAGCATCAGAGTCGAGGCACGGACTCTTTCACGAGAAGAAATTCTCTCCTTTCAGTTGGATCAAGACAAATTCAACTAATATTATTAAAAAAATGACCATGACATAGACGAAATCACACGAGCCAGTCAATTATAGGCTTATCTTTCATTTAATACTAGGCAGTCCAGACCATATATCCACGGTGGACAAATGTTATTGTGTCAACCGTGAATGATATGCTGACACATGTCCAGAAATTTTAAAACACTAGACACGTGTAAGTATGACATCCACGGTGGACATATTAATACCTGCCCACCGTGGGAGGTGAACATTTCCACAATACTAAATACCAGAAAAGATGTATAAACAGAAGTACATGTTTCATATACTACAAAATCGAAAGCCTCATTCGACAAACTCTTCTTTGGATACGAGAGTTTTCTAAGTAACTTTTCTATATTATCAGTACCTGAGTGATGTCCATATGAACCAGGGCAACGAGTTTGGGGATAACCATGTTGGGGGTATCCAGATGAAGGGTATCCATGTGGGGGGTATCCCGATGGAGGATACCCCTGTGAAGGATATCCGTTTGGTGGATACCCTTGCGGAGGGTACCCTCCAAGTGGCGGATACTGTCCTGGAGGATATTGCGTCGGGGGATACTGTCCAGGTGGATAGTAGCCGTAATCAGAGTAAATCCCTTTGTCCCCCATTTTTGTATGTTCGAATGTAGAATTACCTAAAAGATAAACCATGACACTGTAAGGCTAGATGCAATATTCATATCAATGAATCAGCAAAAGAGAACCACATTGAATCAAAACACAAATCACATAGCTTATTTTGATACATTCTAGCATTCCAGATAGTGGTAGTGAATTTTTTTCAATCAAAATAATCAAATAATGTAATTGAAATCAGCAAAGAAGTTCCTTACCTATGATCTACAATTAAGCTCACAGGTTTTACAATCTTGACGCTCTTTAGGCTAAGACGAGTCCATATCTGTTGTCCCAAAATAGTGTCTCCTTAACTATCCATTCAATTAAAACCAGTCTAGCATTTCCAGCTGACAAGCTGGCTATTTCCTTCAAATCTTTCATATGTTTATAGAATAAAAAAATTGCAGAGTGTTTTCAAGTTAATCAAGTCCAATATTTGGCACAATTATTTAAAATTAGTATATCTCAATTTCCTCATTTGTTTGCAGAAGGAACAAATATATTTTGAAATATTTTCCATTTACATTAGCTGAATTCTATAAACACATCACCATCACTTTTGGTTTTTGCTAAAAGGTTGTTAATTAGGCATAAATTTAGTGAAAATTTCAAATTTGCTACTGCTATTAATAGATCACCCAGTAACTCCCATATTTTGAACAAAACCCATTAAATCTAATCACGTTATCAAGAATTCCAACTACAAAAATGTTAAAAAAGCAATCAAAATTGATCCCGAAACGCATGATCATATTCATATCATGCCCTCGACTTACAACTACAAAAGTAGTATAAGAACCAGATTCACTTATCCTTTAATAAAGAAAGATAAAAAATAGAGTGCAATATAGAAAGGAAGAATTTATTCACCTTGAAGCTCTTCTAGTCGTGCACCAATACTGCAAGTAATGCATGGATTTATAGGGTATGAATAATGTTCTGATTCCATGCTTTAATTCAACGCGTATTACGTTTACGCATGCTATGTTGCCACGTGTGTACACGGAAGGAAACCAAATCCAATTTCAATTTGGTACGTCCAGTACTAATAATGTATCTAAAAATTCTAAACTAAGCATATGGTGGGAAACCAAACCCAATTGTAATTTGATACGTCCGGACTAAGCACATGGAAGTATTCTGAGGAATCAACTCGGATTGGAATGGTGAAATTCGGCATTTGTGGGTTCAATGCAAAAATTGTTATGGATTAAATTATAAGAAATTGTTGAGATATTATTTTTAGTTACAATATTTTAGATTCATCTATAATTAGTTTTGTTAGATTCAAGTTTTCTATAAATTGTCTTCAGCATTGTAATTTTGATCAAGCCATTTATAATAAAAAATAAATAATAATAAAATAAAATAAAAAAGTATTTTAGTTTGTTCGCAAAATCCTCTTTTAAGTGTTTGATTGCGAAGTGGAAAATTGGTGGAAAGAAAATATTTTTCAAGGAATTGATTTTGCTTGGAAAATAATTTCGTGGGAAATCAATCGAAAGTATTTGATTGGTTTTAATTTTCTAGGTGAAAAAAGTGGATAATTTTTCAAGTTTTGTCGTTTGATTGACATTATTTTTCATGGAAAATAAAGTAAATTTTTGCTATTTTAATCAAAAAAAAAAAAATTTTTTTTACTTTTTTAATATATTTGTACTTGATGATGATAATGTTATTTTTTGGAAAGAAATTAGTCAATTAACAACAACAAAATTGATTTAAACGGATCGAAAATAATTTTCCATCTACCATGAAAAATAAAAATCCACCAAAACCCAAAGAAAACTTTTTCTACAAAAACATGGGCTGGAGGTCAAGACCGGCCTGGTCAAGAATGTCATCATTCACCAGGTCATTAGCCTCTTCGGCCAATAATCCAAAATCACATATCATCACCGCATTGGCCATGAGCTCAGTTACTGCCTCATCACTCAAGTTACCTATTCTATTGAAACTATCGACATCTGGCCTTCTAAAGGTCGGCCAGAAGAGATTTTCTCCCTCTTTTGGTTTAATAAAGAACTTTTCTTTCCAATATTTGATCGAGGATGGGACCCAGGAACCTCGAACCGACCATTCCCACACAGATATACAAAACTATTGCACTGGGGCAAGTACTTGAGCTCTAAAAGGCATTTACAGAGATCGGCCGTTGGTTCTATCCCTAGACTCATACATAGGACATAAAAATACACAAGTATTCTACACCCGTTGGGAGCGAGCTGACCCGGAAATATGCTCGCGGTCAGCAAGAAGTCAACAAAGAAATGGTGAAGAGGAAATCTTAACCCGGCCATTAAGGCCTCGTGGTACACTACCATTTCCTCCTCCCGGTAATGGTAAGAGTATTCATCCTTATCTGGTACCCTAGCTGTATACCTCTTCTCTAGTCTATACCTCCTCATGTCTACCCCGATCATATGTTCTTTCATTTTATTGTAATAAGTGGGAAGTTCAAGGTCGGCCTGTCTCGCCTCCCTGCCTACTCGAGGATTGTCATCAATTTCTCCCCCACTGTCAGACTCAAGTTCCCGAGGACTAGTCGGGGGTTTATAGAAACCTAGAGGCTCGACCTCTAATGGCTCGTCTAGGTCTTCCACCTCCCTCAGATCACTCACTGATACCCGCCTAGCCATGACTCTATAAATTAAATAATAAAATCAAAAGAAAGGTCGGGAAAGGTCGAGCTTACCTAAGTACTAAGAAATTATTGTTGGAGAAGACGTGATAACCTGAGGAGTTCTCTTATCACTTTTTTTCGCAAAGTGAAAAGAATGAGGCTATGTGGACCACATATATATAGGCAAAGAATTGGGGGGAAAAGTTTCAAAATCCAAAAGTTGCCTCCTGCCACGTGTCATCTTTCTAAAATCGAGTCTTTTATGACAAAATCCTATGAGTTGGCAAATCACATGTAACAGCTGTCATGCGCCCAGAAATCATGTCCCAATCTCTGACGCACGGGGGGCCAATGATTGGTATTATTTTCCTGCTCCCTAAAATTAAGGAGAATTCCGTGACCCGACCTCATTTGCCCGGGTTCCCTTAGTATGGTCGGTACTGAACCGACCTTATCACTACTCAACAATCACGAGCTGCACTTTAACGACATGCCCGGTCTCACATAGGTCGGGTACATCTCGACCTGTTGCTTCGATTTAACGCTTAGAGATGAGGTCGGCTCTTCCCGGCCTATGGGCCATGCTGGCAGGCTTCATAATCTCTTTCTACAATGGGCCTCGTTAATGGGCTATATTCTTGAGCCTCAAGGCAATACGCGATCCATAAGGAAACACTTTACAAAAAGGAAACTGAATCCCTATATGTTTAGAACTCTTCTTAAAAGGTAAGTTTATAGCAAAATGACTCATTCCTTAATTAAAGGAGGTTATGAGCTTTTTCAGCCCTATAAATACAGCTCCTTTGGTCACATATATTCATTCATTATTCTTTACGTTTTCTAGTTAAATATCGCCTCTCTACTTTTCTCCAGAATACTAATTCTCACACTGGAGGGGCGACGGGGAGAATCCTCCTCGCCTTTTTTGCAGGTCATCTAAGGCGAATTAATTAATCTTTTCCAGTCATCAAGAAGTCTCAATTCTTGCCACGTCAAGGTTATGATTTTTTACAGCATCAGATACTTTTAGCTTAGGATTTAAGGAGGATTTATGGGAAATTTACATTGTAATGTTTTTTACTTTTATAATACTTTCAAGCTGGAGATATATTTCATATAACTTCCAACTTGAGGGAGGATGTTGACATATTATTTTTAGTTAGAATATTCTAGATTCATCTATAATTAGTTTGTTAGATTCAAGTTTTCTATAAATAGTCTTTAGCATTGTAATTTTGATCAAGCCATTCATATTAAATATATATATATATTAGTTTCTTCCCAAAATCCTCTTTAAATTCTAAATTTGTTCAGAAATTTTTTGAAAGATCTGAATGATCAACTTTGCAACCAGTTGTTAGAATCAATAGGTCTTAGAGCCTGTTTGGTAATGTAATTTTTAGAAGTTTTTGTGAATTTTTTTGGTTTTTGATAAATGTGTGGTTTAAAAATGTTTTAAATGTCAAAAACTGTGAACACCATTAAGAATCGATTGTTGAAATTGAAATTGAAAAGTTTAAGTGAAAATTCTCACATTACCAAACAGTCTCTTAAAATACATAGTTTCTTTTTCAGTTCCAAAAATTAAACTAAAAATCAAATAGAAAAAAAAAAAAAGAATGTAAAAGTCTTTCTTTTTTTTGTTGTTGCTTGAATATTTTATAGATTAAATATATTACCACCACAATAACTAATTTATACACCACATTATAAATACACAACCAAAAAAAAATATATAATTTTGATAAATACACTACAATAAAGGTACAAATATACCCCTTATTCAATTTAAAAAGAAGAAAAGCAATTGTACGACTTCAAATTAATAATCATTTATTCATTCTCTCTCCTTCACCACCAGTGATCAGCGACCACCACCACCATCATTCGTTATGTCTTTTAACAGGTTCATTCTCGGAATCTGGTTATATATATATATATATATATATATATTAACAATTGCAGCGTTTGATTTTGGAATTTCCTTTTTCTTTATTTTTACATTCATTCCTCTTCACACAGCCACCTTCCTACAATTTCACAGTTTCACGCTCTCTGTCTTCATGGCGGTGACCACCCACTCATCAGCCAATAAGAATTGATTTCTAGCCAAACAGTCAATGCCACCCCACCTTCCTCACCCTTACCGTCCTTACTCCCACCATGATTCTTGGGAATCTTTTAAAACATTTCTCAAGCCTGTGCCTATCCAGTTCTGTATTTTCAAAAGCCGTCTCAATGATTTTTTGACCCTTTACCTCCAAAAATTAATTTCTATGGGTAAAGAAGATTGATTACAAAATAATTGTATAAAACAGTGGTGGAGGATTAATGTGAATTCTGGTTGAATAAAATAATTGAGTAAATGTTGAGTTTTTTGTTTGGGGCATATGGAGTTCTGATACGAGTAACTCGCCGACTAAGCTTGTGGTGGCGTTGGTGTCTTGGTGAAGGCAGTCCCAAATACGATTGTAGGAAAAATTTAATTATGATGGTAGTGTAGAAAAATTAGTAAGGGAATATTAAAAGGTTATATATGTAATTTTATTAATATCTGTTTTGTAAATGAGAAAATTACTTAAAATTGTGTGTAGGAAACAATTTTTGTGGTGGAAATATAGTCACTCTATTTTATATTCAATTGAATATAATAAATATCCAATCACGATTTGTCCAACAATAAATAAGAGTAATAGATTTTGAATCAAACCATTAGTCCTTATTTATTTCTTCGTCTTTACAAAATAAAAAAATGGAAGAAGCTGTTGCACGTTCCGTTCACTGGGGAAAAGGGGAAAAAGACTTTTTAGTCAATGAGATCAATATCATTGTCGGAAATGGTGGTAGTGAACTTGATGGGGAGCTGGAGGCGACAAGGGAGGCCCCTAGGTGGTAAGATTTGAGCCCTAAATCCCAAATTTCATCTAGAGGCTTATTTGAGAGAAAATTGAAATGTTGCAGAACTTACGAGTCAATTTCTGGTTCTGAATGCAAGATGACAATGGGTAAAAATTAGGGAATTCAATGGGCTTATTTGGTCAGTTGAGCCACAATTGGATTAGGCCTAGTTTTTATATAGCAGTGTTTGAATAATAATTGTATTAAAAAGCGTGTTGTATTTTTTTAAAACTGGATGTCTATCTCTATTTTTTTTATTTTTTCTATTTTTTAAAATTTGGCGGGTTAGCGGTTTGATTTCGACAATTGAAACCAAACCAAACCAAATCATTTAAAGCGATTTGAAATTTTTTCAAATAAAACCAAACAATTTCACATTTAAAACCGAATGAAACTAAACCATTTCTTGCGGTTTGGTTATATTTTACGGTTTATTTGTTCACCTTCTTCCACTTCATGGTTTCTCTTGGCTATATGTAGGGATGACAGTAATACCCACGGACCCGATATCCGTTGGAGATCCGACATAAACGGACGGGGGTTACTCGATTTAATGGGTTTGTGGATCGGGTATGGAGGTAAATGTTAAAACCCGACATAGGTATGGGTAGGGTGTGAATTTTACTACAAAATCCATACTCAACCTGCATACCCATTAATTTCCTTAAAAAATTATAGAATTTAAAATAAAAGTAATTGTGTGAAGAAAATTGGTTAAAAAAAAAAAAGGAGAGATATGACTATAGATTGTCATTGGAAAGTAATTTTTTGAAATAGTAAAATCGTTAAAAAATAAGTGTAAGTGTGTTATAGATAATATCAATTTCTCTAATCTTCAATATGCCGTGTCGGTAGCGATTTTTTGGCTAATTTCTATCAGATTTTTATAGTTTTTATAATAAAATATTATATTTTTTTTTATCAACAGTAGTTGTTACCTTGGAAAAGAGTCAAAAATCCATTTTTTAATATCTTGCACAGACCATTATATATCAACGTAAATCATGTATATGTATAGTTTTAGAGTTTGTCACACCAACAGGTGTATCAAAAAAATTAAATAAAAAATAGGTAATGAGTTTCAAATGGGTATGGAAAGCGTACCCACCTCCTACCCATCCTAGACCCACCATTTTTAAATGAATAATGAGTAGGGTATGAATATTGTAAATCTCTAGTGGGTAGGATACAAATTTGGCAAACCCGACCCATACACGATTCATTGCCACCTCTAGCTATATGTTTCATCCAGAAAATACATATTAAACTGATCACAAGAATTCTAGTTACATTACCTATTATCCAACGAGGAATCCTTCCAGTTGTATAGACCATTTGCAAGGTAATGTTTCATAGTTTAATGAATCTTCCACTTACTTGATGGGTTGGCTAAGAGATTAGACCTTCCTGTCATATAAATATTGGAACCAAATTTCTAACACAAGAAATTCTAAGTATATACTTTATTCGATACAAACTCTCTCTCTCTCTCTCTACAAATTAATTGAAAAAATCAAGACAATACTTAACAGTTTAATACTCGGAAAGGCCCACAAACGATGAAGATTTTTGTTTCTGTCGAAAAAAGAAGAAGTCTGACTACTTAGAATCAAACAAGTATCAACAGAAGAGAAGAAGAGATTTCTAGCATTTTGTTGATCTGGTTACACCTAGATTTGGCATGAATCGGATTTTTTGAGGAACATATCGAGCGAGTTTGATTTGGTTAGACAATCTAATTGATAGAGGAAACATTGTAAAGATATTCCTTTAATCTATGATACAGAAATGGGAGAAAATTTAGACCCGTATTTTTCTTTTTAGTGGTAGATTCTATCAGAGCTGGACAATCCTATTAGGTCCAATACCTTTACATAATGGTTGGGGTCCTATTAGTAGCCATGATACAAGTCAGATCCTAGATGTAGAAATATAAGAATGAGGACCCTTTCTCCATCAAAAGAAATGAGATTATCGTGGATACAACACATAAAAAAATTAGCCAGATTTGCTTCACCACAGCAGGATTAACCGCATTTTATATGTTTTGAGTGAATGGATACTCCGAGATAGAGCGAGAAAAATGGTGAACAAATAATCATTGAGTTCTACTCTTTCTAGACAAACATACAAGAGACCCGCCAACACTAAAATAATTAATAAAGCTTTGAGAGATATTCATATAATTAGTTTGTTTCTCTTCTATCTCTCATTTATCTATCTTCTTTAGTTATTCACTAGAGCAATTAGGATCTGGAAATTGATCTGGGGCAAGTGATCGGATCTATTATGACATAGCCATTAGGCTGAAGTAGCTACTTTCGAAATAATAGAAAGAAAAGCAATGACTAGAGTGAGAGATTTAGAGTCGAAAAGAGGATTTCTCACTTCTTTCTCTCATTCAAAACCATGCATGAGACTTTTTTTTTCTCACATGGCTCCCAAGCGACAAAAGAAAGAACTTGTTGAGTGCATTTTATATGCATATTTCATACATTTTTTGTAGTAATTTTAGAGTATTTTGGACAAATACCTACTTATTTTTGCATATTTTATGGTTATGTAAAGTTAACATTCAACTTCATGGGAAAAAGTACAAGAAAGAAGCTAAATAGAAGCTTAATTGAAGAAATTGAAGAGAAAAAAGCCAAAACATGCAGAGCTATGAAGTCTAGGAACCAAGCTGTCACTTTTTGAAAGTTCAGAACCAGTCATGCAATTAAGAGAGGGATCAAAATGCAAATTTTCTAAGTTCAAGGACCTCAATTACAATTTTGGAGACGTATCTGAAAGAAAACAAAAAATTTAGGGACCAAATTGAACACAATCGAAAGTAGGAGGACCTGACTGCAAATATTCTTGGCAACGATGTACCTAGCTAACTACGAGGCCGCGTGACTTGAACCTAGTGAGGCCAAGAACCATGGTGCAAAATGGACAAAACCAGACTTATGGCTGGCAAAGTATACTGCGCAGCTGCATAGTCTTAATTCTGAAGAAAAAAAAATTTGGGTCTTCCGGGTTGACCCGGTGCAACCCAGTTCGGCCCAATTGCTGGAATACGTGGATCTTGTTCGATTTTAGGGATTTTTGGTTGATTTTTTGGACACTTTAAATACCAAAAACCCCTCATTTGCTGGGTTCTTGGCCTCTTTTCATTTTCCCCTTATTTTCCTTCATTTTATTTGCATTTTTTTCTCTTGTAATTTTTTTGTATTTTGATGTAGGATGTTGATTGAAGAGTGAAATACCTATAACTTGATGGAAGAATTTTGAAGTTTTGGAGTCAAAATCATAGTTGAAGGGAAGTTTATTTATCTTAATCTTCATATTTCCTTATATATTTTAATCCATTAGTGAAATGGTGCATTTAATTTTTGAATTTTATTGTTATTTCATTATGCACTAATTTATTTTATGTTGGAATGATTGAGGAAGCTTAACCTAGTCTAATTGAAATTTATGTTTACATTGAGAATTTAAGTTATTTATTATCTTGTATATTTATTGTTGTGTTTATTGTCTTGTATTTATTTTGGCCAAATTAATGCTTGGGTTTAGTGGATTGTGCAATTATTAAGAAATTGTTGTATTTTCTAGATCAATATAATATATGCTCTAGGTTCTTGTTAAGAATAGAGATATACCTTAAATCCTAAATGATCAATTGAGTTATTTTCATAAATGTTTAATGCAATTGATGCGTTCTTAATTTACATAGAGATATAGTAGGCTAATTCCACTAATTAGGGCTAATTTCACTAGTAAATCACATTTCAATTTGCATGTTGGGAAATCAATTAGGTGAGCTCAAATGGAATCAAGTATCCCAACTCTCTTTTATCAACAACTCATCACTTATTTTTCCATTTAATTACTTAATCTATTGAGGATTTAATTTTAAGTCTATCGCTCGAGTCACTACGCTCCGAAGAAAAGTGTCAAATGAATGCAATATCCTATTTTTTTATTTTTTTCTTTCTTTTTTCTATTTTTTTTTTTTTTTTTTTTTGTAACAGAAATAAAACTATATGCGTTACCTCTCTCTCTCTTAAGCTTTCTAGATGACCCCTGTAACGAGCAGCATGAATCAAATTACTCCAAGTATAGCACATCTATCCACAATTCATTAATCACGTAATTTCAAACCTGAAGTACAGCAATGCTATTAAACTTAACAAACAAACATGCAAAAATAATTTTTTTTAATTAATAATAAAAGCAAAAAATTTAACTCAAATTTTTGCGCACACCCCCAAACTTAATAATCAACAAGATATGAAATTTAGCCTAACATGATTGTGGTAGATTCTTCAAGTTGCTTCATGAATTCTATTGTTGTTGATATTCTTGAACTTGAAAATATTCAAAGAATAATCTATATTTTGCTCTCAATTTTCCTCAATGTCCAGCCTCCTTTTTGTGATGATTTTCCTCCTTTAATACTCTCAAAATCGTGCTCTAGCTTTACCCCAAAGATAGACCTTGAATCAGATAAGGAAATTTCTTCGCGAGAAAGTTACGGCCGTAACTTTACTTATTACGGCCGTAATTGGGATTCTGAAAATTTCCGGAATTTGGAAGTTACGGCCGTAACTTTGTCATTTACGGCCGTAAGTGTATTTCTGCCGAGAAGCGCCTGTGATCGATGTTTTGGTCATAACTTTTTCTTCCGAAGTCCGATTGTCGTGATTCAAGTTGTGTTGGAAAGAAAACTCAAATATATACAATTCTTTGTGAAATAGCTCTTCCCAAATTCGAAAGTCTTATATGACCAAATTGAGTTTCAATCTATGACTAAAATTCATGATCACAATCCTTGCGGGTTTTTGATTTCCAACTTCATTCCAAACCTTCTTTGACCATAATTTTTGCATCTAATCTTCTTCCCACATGCCATTATTGATTTGGAGCTCTTTGAATATGCCCTTGAACCTCACTTCTTGATTTTTTTTGTATTTCTTCGGTCATGTTTCTTTTCTTTTTCTTCTTTTTGACCTTATATAGCACAATAAGTGAAAATGCATTAAACGATGCTTCAATAGGATCAAACTAATAACAAAATAAGATAATAAGTGAATTAAATACGTGCTAATAAAGCACTTATCATCGGGTTACTGCCCTTTAGTTCTTGATTTATAGTCTTGAGCTTGATTGTTGAACAATGCTTTAAGGCACTCTAAATAAGACTTTTGATAATCTGCTATATTTGCTGAAGTTGACTTTGCACCTAATTGCACTTTTACTCCAAATTTTTATGTTGCACTGTTCAAAATCAGAGGTAATTTTACCATTCATCTCGAGCTCAACTACGTAAATCTCAACCTCTTCTTCGGACCCTATCACAAAATCAATTTTAAGAAAATCAATTGAGTCCAAGGATTGCTTGATAATTCTTCCCTCATCGGCTGTTGTGTTTGTCGTTAGAATCAAATCCTCATTCCCAACCTGATCGTCTTCTTTTATTGTAGTTTCCTCGAGCTTGATATTCGTATGTGAAATTGTTAACATATGGACAATGACATCTTCACGGCAATCATTTGATTCTTGTGCTATTTGTTGAAGATTCAGTGGAGGTGATTCATTTAAGTAATACTCATTCGAATTTGGTGGAAGAAATAATTTTTTAAGGGTATATCACTCTCATCAAATTTTGTGAAGCGTATAAAAAATCCAGCTGGAAAGTCATCTAGGACAGCTTCATAAATTTCACATTCTGCCTTTATCTCTTGTAGTCGATGCCCTATGATACAATCTCTCATAAGCATATCTTCCTCTTCAACTCCTTGATCTATCAATTGTTGTTGTCTTATGAAGAAGTCACGTACAAGCATTTTAATGAAGTTAACCGTAGTCATCTCGAGTGTTCAGTATCAATACCTAACAAGAAATAAAAATAACAAATAAAATAAATCAATCTGAAAAATAAAAATAGTAAATAAAAGAGATTAATCTAAACTAATAATAAATAAAAATTAGTCCCCGAAAACGGCGCCAAAAACTTATTGTGAAAAATATCGCAAGTGCACGATATCATGAATAAGAAGTAAAGTGAACTTTTTGAATCTAGACGTCGATCCCAAGAGGACAAATTTATTTGTTACTAGCTTTGATTAATCAGTTCTTAAGCTATAAATAAATGTCAAGATTTTGATTTTTAAATTATTAAAATAGTGAAAGAAATGAAATATGAAAATAAAACAAATGAAATGTTTGATTTTTGTTTTTGTGAATTAAAAGTGTTGGGACTCACGATTTCATCATAGTTTTCGTATTCAATTTCTCATCTCATATTTTTTTTCTAAAGTAGTATTTGATCGAATTCACGATTGTATCTAAAATTCTCCTCTCTAGTTTAAATTAGTTCTATTTAATTAGGTCAACCACATATCTCTATATTAGGTCAGAATAAGCTATAATTAAACGCATTCAATCACAAGAATTCACAAAGATCACAACAACAACAACAACAACAACCATGTATCTCTACCCTTTTGTGAAATTGCCGAAATTTATCACGTGGTCTAGGATGGCAACTCACCTCTCGAATTATGAAAACAACCCACAAAATCAATGAATTAGTGGCCAATTAATTCATGCATTAAGATTGGAAATAAATTCAATACATCAAATTAAATTATAAACACATGAGAATTGAAATTGAATAATTAAATTAAGATTACATAATTCGCCCTAACAATAGTTAGTTACATATAATTAAATAAATACAAGAAGACCATCACAAAATTCTAGCAATAAATTGAGAAGAGGAGGGAATTCTTATACCAAGATACAATCTTCATTCCAAGTTCTTGAATTGTCCTTTGGCTTCTAGGAATTTCTCGATTTCTTGTAGAATGTTTATGAATAATGAATTGGAGGCTTCTTCTCTAGGTTAAAATATGTCTTTTTATAGTTTAGAAGTCAAGAAAGTGACTTTAATTCTTGTTGGGCTTGAAAACAAATGGAAAAAATCAAAAAATTGCAAAAAAACCCTATGGTCGGGCTGCGGCAAACAGAGGCACCCGCGGTTTGCAAACCGCGGTTGAAACTCTGGTCCATCAGTCGAACTTCAAACGCGCATAACTTTTGATTTACAACTCCGATTTGTGCACCGTTTATTGCGTTGGACTCTAAATTCATTTAAATTTCCAATGATATATTATGTGCTCCGTGGAAATATTTGTACCGAAAGTTGTGCACTGATTTCTTCACATACTCCGCACATGACTTCCTCGTTTTGCTTCAATCTCTTTCAAATTCGAGTTTTTCCTAAAATAATCAAAATAAATAAACAATTAAGCAATATCAAACTCTAAAATGCTCACAATTGTTTAAATTTGAGATCAAAATAAGTATGAAAAACGTACTTATCAATAGGGGGGTGGGACGAGTATGGTATGCTAATTTAATGACTCGATTTTTGGTGGGGCAGGTATGGTAATTGTGTCTGTGCCCCGAACCAACCGAATACCCGATTAAAAAAATGATTTTCGTTTATATTTAAAACTTAAAAAGCTCAAAATTAGAGTCTATATTTAAAAGTCAATTAACTCAACCCACATGACCAAAGCCCAATCCAAATCCATAAAGTCGAGGTCTATATTCAGTTGAATATCTGATTCATTCATCTCCACTCCCTTAGTCAATCTCATTTTGGCAGACGACAATTCTCCACGACTGTACATTTAGAATATTGTTAGTGGGTGTTAGTATAATGTTGCTAGATAATAAGCTACTTTTAGGAAATGTGTAGGTGAATGGTGTTGAACGGGAACTTCGTATGTGGAAGGTTATATTAGTCTTTATGCTCTCAAATTGGCTTTAACATGAGAGTACTTGTTTGAGTAACTTGGTTCTCCTTTTATTGTTTAACGTATTTTATTGTCAAATTCACTCTGCTAGTATGTTCTTAAAAATATTTAGGTCACAGTCAAAGTTATCCTGTTTTATTGTTCTTCAATGAATATTTTGAAATCCATAGAAACTTATACTCTTTTGTTATACTAATATTGTTATATTCGTAATATTATTTGCTAAATTCGAATTTTGAATTTGAGAATTTGGATATTGTTTGCATTTTACATTTGAATTTGAGATATTATTTGCGAAATATGTTTAGTATTGTCATGTTGGTTTTTTTTTTTTTTAATAAACGACATTTTCAGTTGGGCTTGCAAAAATTAATTTATATTTAAGTGGTTATTAACCGTACCGAACCGAGAACGCACCGACCCGACTTAGGAAATTATGGGGAGGTTATGGTATGGGCAAAAAGTTGGTGATTCGATTATGATTTTAAACGAACCTATCCCGAACGGAACCGTTACCATCACTATTACTGTAATTGCTTTCGAAAAAAATAAAGCAGATTCAGCCGAAGAATTCTTTCGGGTTACGGGTTACCAATCCCGACTATTCAGTTTCCTCCCCCAGAAGGGCACTCCAACATTGAAAAAAATGCTGAGAAGTACAGTGCATCTGATGAGTTCCCGGTCGGGAAATCTCGTCGAACACGCGGAATAACGACAATTAAAACATAGGAAAGATCTAAATCAGAACTGACACAAGACAAACAACGAAAATAAGGATAGAACGACGGTAAAACCTCGACCCGACAATCACGACGCAATTTATGGCGATGCGGATTGAAGAACCAAGATTGGTGAACGCCACAAGGACTTGTCAATTTCCTTGATAAGTTTCGAATTTGGAAACGCCACAAATATTCTTATGAATATTTGATAAGTTTGTTGGAAGAACGCCACAAAGATCGAATTTTTGATAAGTTCAAGAAAAAGGGAATAAACTCAACCTCTCAATTTTGGAGAATCCTCTCACAAATTTTATTAATCAAACTCAACTTCTCCTTTACAATGAATTTAAAAAGCATATAAATAAGCAAAATAACCTAGCATCTAATTTACTCAAAATAGAATTCTAATTAGACTAAAATTCTAAAATAGGAAAATAACCAAAAACTAAAAAGGAAATAAAATAATTATAAAATTCCGAAAAACCTGGCGCTGCTTGTTTACGGCCGTGACGAAATCTCTTACGGCCGTAAAGGCTTTTCTGATTAAATTTATGTTATTCTTTACGGTCGTAACACAATACTTACGGCCGTGAAATTCCTTCAGTTTGCATGTTACGGCCGTAAGCCTCGTTCTGCCAAAATTCATCATTTTTCCTCGTTAATTGATTACGGCCGTGATTGTAAGATTTACGGCCGTGAATATAGGGGTTACGGCCGTGAAGGTCTTCTTTTACGGCCGTAATGGATTTTCTGCATAAATGATTTCTTTTACTCGATTCGGCTCGATCAGTCCCTCTTCTCGGCTCGACCCCAACACGGAACTTACTTCATTTTGCACGTAGATCACTATCATATTGCCGATGACTCGACTTCGCCCTTCGATGCCTGGTCCGGATCACATCATACTCCCTCTCTCGAAAAGGATTCGACCTCGAATCCATTTTTGGTCGGCTTTTCAAGCTCCTCCTGCTTTCCTGGGCTCGATGATCATTTTTAAGCTTCGTGCAGTCCTTTAGACTCTTGGGCTGCTTATTCTGGCCAATTAATTTCTGCCCCGTCTTAAATTCATGGCTTGATTTATGTCCCTGCAAAATAGATTTTAAAGAACTGGGGAGGGAGTCGTTAGCTCGGTTAAGTGCAAGGTGTGGGTCCCCGTACACCAACCTATGTGCAAATAAACTCAATTTGGGGGTGGACTCTCTTTTCTTTTTGCACTCATTCTCTCCTTTTTCTGAGGTCGTGGCCTCAACACTCTTATTTCTTTTTTCAAACTCACTTTTGATTTTCAATTGATCATTTTGAGCTTCTTTTGGAGATAACGGAACAATTGTAAATTTCTTCCCACCCTTCACAAATGAATATTGATTCTTAAACCCATCATGCACTACCCTCCTGTCATGTTGCCAGGGTCGCCCCAACAATATATGACCAACATGCATAGGTACCACGTCACAGACCACCTCATCCTTATAACCCCCGATGGCAAAATTGACCCTAGCCTGCTTATTTACCTTAATTTCCCCCGACTCGGTCAGCCATTGCAATTTATAAGGGTTTGGATGTTTCATCAAGCTTAAGCCCAATTTATTAATCAACATTGTACTAACCACATTAGTACAACTTCCCCCGTCAATCACCATACCACAAGCCTTTTTTCCCACCAAGCCCCTAGTATGAAAAAGATTATCCCTTTACTCACCAATTTCATCCACCCTAGCCCTAGCACTAAGGACACGCCGATTAACAAGTAATTCTTTTTCAGGATAGGTCAATCCTTTCTCATCACTACTACTAGCTCCAGCATCCACTAACTTAGGCATTCCCTTAAATTCATCCTCGGAACTAATTCCACCATTATCACGCAAGATCATTAGCTTCCTATTTGGACACTGGGATGCTATATGACCCATACCCAAGCACTTAAAACACTTAATATTTCTATCCCGAGTAGTTTGAGAATCAGAAATATTTTTACCTTTCGTTGTAGGCTCCTCCTTCCCTTTCAGGTTATGTTCAACGTTGGATTCCTGCTTAGGTTGTGATGTAGGATAAGATGGTGAGTGTCTTGCTGCCCCCTTTCGCCTTAGCTGTCTTTCCACCTTCATGGCCATATGCACCATATCTTCCAGCTCCACATAATGTTGCAGCTCAATGACATTGGCAATATCTCTATTCAGCCCACTTAGGAACCTAGCCATCGTAGCTTCCCGATCCTCCACCACGTTAGCCCGAATCATTGCCACCTCCATATCCTTATGATAATCTTCTACACTCCTCGACCCCTGAGTCATACCCTGCAACCTCTGGTAAATATCCCTATAATAATGAGTCGGCACAAACCGCTTCCTCATTATGGTTTTTAATTCACCCCAAGTCTCCATTGGCTCCTCAAGGTTTCTCCTCCTACCCGTCACTAGTTGATCCTACCAAATATTTGCGTAGTCGGTGAATTCAATCACGGATAATTTCACCTTCTTCTTTTCTGAATAATTATTACAATCAAAAAGCTGTTCAACCTTTGTCTCCCAATCCAAGTTCGCTTCCGGATCACTCTTACCTTGGAACGATGGTAATTTCACCTTAATTTTCCCAAGGTCATCGTCAACATCATCTCTACCCCTATGATGCCTCCTAGCATCACGACGCTCCCTATCATGCCTCCGCTCATACCTATCTCCTCTATCCCACCTTCGCATACTACCTAAAGATATACTGCCACTTTCACTGCCCATGTCTTCATTATCCACACCAACCTCACGTCTATTACCTCTCCTAACCCGAGAATCATCATGAGATTGATCACGAGGTCTTTGTTCACGTTCTGCACCTCGATTTTCCATATGTATCATAAATCTCTCAAATTGTGCCCTCATTGCTGCAATATCACCATTACTCTGTTCATCATTTCTATACACACCCTGGGCTGTTTCCTGTCTCCAACAGAAGATGAAGATGTGGAAACCTCTCTATCATACATTTTTAAGACACGAACAAGGAAATTCGGAATATTTGGGGAATATTTTGGGAATTTTCGGAATTTTTTTTTATAATCTGCCAAAGAATTGGACTACGTGTATGGCAGAAAAAACGGAACTGTATTTGGACGAAAAATGAAGAAGAAAAACACTTTTGAATTTTTGGGACGGACTCTTATGGATCAAACTGGAAAAATTTATGACTGATACGAAGAACGCGAAGAACAGGAAAAAAATCAAGAAACGCAAGAATCTGAAATAGTTCCAAGCTCTGATACCAGATGATGAGTTCCCGGTCAGGGAATCTCGTCGAACACGCGGAATAACGACAATTAAAACCTAGGAAAGATCTAAATCAGAACTGACACAAGACAAACAACAAAAATAAGGATAGAACGACGGTAAAACCTCGACCCGACAATCACGACGCAATTTATGGCGATGCGGATTGAAGAACCAAGATTGGTGAACGCCAGAAGGACTTGTCAATTTTCTTGATAAGTTTCGAATTTGGAAACGCCACAAATATTCTTGCGAATATTTGATAAGTTTGTTGGAAGAACGCCACAAAGATCGGATCTTTGATAAGTTCAAGAAAAAGGGAATAAACTCAACCTCTCAATTTTGGAGAATCCTCTCACAAATTTTATTAATCAAACTCAACTTCTCCTTTACAATGAATTGAAAAAGCGTATAAATAAGTAAAATAACCTAACATCTAATTTACTCAAAATAGAATTCTAATTAGACTAAAATTCTAAAATAGGAAAATAACCAAAAACTAAAAAGGAAATAAAATAATTATAAAATTCCGAAAAATCTGGCGCTGCTTGTTTACGGCCGTGACGAAATCTCTTACGGCCGTAAAGGTCTTTCTGATTAAATTTATGTTATTCTTTACGGCCGTGACACAATGCTTACGGCCGTGAAATTCCTTCAGTTTGCATGTTACGGCCGTAACTTCCAAGCTTACGGCCGTAAGCCTCGTTCTGTCAAAATTCATCCATTTTCCTCGTTAATTGATTACGGCCGTGATTGTAAGATTTACGATCGTGAATATAGGGGTTACGGTCGTAATGGATTTTCTACATAAATGATTTCTTTTACTCGATTCGGCTCGATCCGCCCTCTTCTCGGCTCGACCCCAACATGGAACTTACTCCGTTTTGCACGTAGATCACTATCATATTGTCGATGGCTCGACTTCGCCCTTCGATGCCTGGTCCGGATCACATCAGCATCTTTTCAGTGTTCTTCGTGATCTTTTTTCTCATTGCACATTTATCATCCCTTAAGGTGTCTTATCTAATAAATTGGAAGTTGTGTCTAATTAAGCAATGACTATACTGTGGCTGGCGAATATTTTGCAAAACGATTACTTCAGACAAAGTAAGTAAAGTTATTGGAATGAATTGAAGGTCTTATGTGTCAATTGGAATTGGGAATTCTTAAATGTATACCTTAATTTTGGCATCCTTCTTGTGAGAACATTTGATGCATGAATTTCATAATTTAGAGAGATTCTTTGTTTACTGACTTTTGAAAGCAGGATGTATGTATATTAAGGCAGGAATCTCGTAACCACATACAAGCAAAGACAAGAAAAAAATACACTATGTCTTACAGCATCACTAGCATCAGGTTCCATTTCAGCTGGTGACAGCAATCTGTCAAAACAACGTCCAGAAATGATGCAGACCAAGAGTTCATTCACGGGATCAGGAATTACTTCTCTGCACGTGTCATCGCAAACTATACAAACATCGAGGAAAAACCGACAAGATTTAAATACCCCAATTAACGAGTATATAGGATAAAATATTATTGTTAAATTAGGAAACGTTCGAGACTAATTATTTCAAATAATGTAGTTCGTAATAGAAAAGTATAATTTTTTTTATTGAATAGGGGCCTTTTTTTTTATTACTAATTTATTACAATTGTAATAGTTAAGAACTTAAATAACTTGCTACATAAAAAATTAAAAAAAAAAAAAATACTTCAATGACCATTTGCATAACTCATTTGCATAACTATTCAATTTTAATGATTATTGATGTAATTAATCTTTTCAAAATATAATTTCTTATCACAAATAATTTATCTGAATAATACAATTAGCTAGAATTGGTATTAACTATTTTATTACAATATTTGATATTTAAATTTATTAAACAAATATTTCATTTCATATTTACTTTAACATTACAAATTAAATATATGTGGTCATATATTTAAATGAATGTAGCAAATTAAATAACATGAAATGTTAGTTTTGATTCAATTTTAATGAAGTATAACGCAAACACATTTAACTTCATATACTAAGAAATCATTTATGCATCTCGATTCATAAAAGCGGAGCGGTTATTTAACCCACAAGATATAGTACTTTATCACTTACTCATATGGAATTGATTTTTCTAGAATCAATTTTTCTGCACATTCATTTTCAATCACACATTCTTTAAAAATTATTTTTTACAATTTTTCATATTACTTTTTAACTATACATTCTAAAAAATCACTTTTTCACAAAAACAATTCTCAAAAAGTTAAAGTCAAATAGTCAACAACCGAGTAAAGTTTGAGGTCACAAAATTATACAAAAATTCTTATACCCTATAATCTTTAAAAATTATTAATTAAGAATGATTAAAAAAATATTAATCATTCTATTGATATTATTAACTAAAATGAAATCAAAACATTAATTATTCAATATTGGTATTCGTTCTATAATAAGCTACAAAACTACTAAAGAGGAGGTAGATCAGTAAACCCTTACTCTATTCCATCATAAGATTCAAGAATAGAAGGGTCGTAGCTCAATAGCTCATATGTTAGAATCGGTACACCGCTACTCTATTTACTTCATAATCATGGGCTAGGCTCACTCACTTTCTTTCTAGAGAATAATACATAACTGAGATTTTTAAAATACACATTTTCAAAATTAAGAAATTTAAGGTTTTATTTAAAAAATCAGATCATAATTAATTATATATTTTATTATTTATGAGCACAAGTCACAATTTTTTAAGTCACAGCTTATTATGATCACAAGTCACAATTTTTTAGGTCATAAGTCACAAATCAAGTCATAAGTTTATGGTCACAGTCACAATTTTTTAGATCACAATTTTCGAATTTCGTAAGTCACGATTTTTTTTTATCGTAAATCTCGAATCAATTGATCACAACTTAACAAATTATGAGTCACGATTTCTTCATTGATCACAAATCACAAATTTTATTGATCACAATTTATAAAGTTCTTAGGTCACGACTTGTTTCTCGGTTACAAATCACAATATTATAGGTCACAATTTTTTCCGATCACAAATCTCAAAATAATCAGTCACAACTTAAACAATTGTGAGTCACAATTATAAATTTAATCACAATCATGTATTATTTATTAGTCACAATTACTCAAATATTTGATCACAAACACTTAAAAAATTGGTCACAGTTACAATTTTTTAAGTCGCAGTTTATTTTTCGATCACAAATTTCGAATTTCGTAAATCAAGATTTTTTTTCAATCGCAAATCTTGAGTCAATTGATCGCAATCACTCAAATATTTAATCACAAACGTCAAATAGTCTTAGCCAAATTGATTAGTTAAAGTTTTTACAGTTTTTACTTGTAAGTTGATGTGCCACCGTCTAAAATCTGCAACTTATGACTAGTCATAGTTAAAAAGTGCATTTGATTTATTTAATTTGCATCATTCCAATGGAATATTTTATATGTCTGTTTCCTTGCGATGTTTATTCTATTTTCAAGAAAGTGGACATCAAGGATAGAGAGATCAGCTAATAAGATAGCAATATCAAGGCAAGAATCTCATAACCATACAAGCAAAGGTAAGAAAAAAATACTAGTGCGCAAGAGGACAATGTCTTACAGCATCAAGTTCCATTTCAGCTGGTGGCAACGATTTTCTTCTATTTATTAGTTTAGATTAGTTTTTAAAAAATTAAAAAAAAAATATTTGATACTGTTCACCGACTATTAAGGTGGCGTTCTGTTTGTATTTTATTTTGTATTTTCATTTTCGAAAATGTTTTGTGTTTTGTGTTTTCATTTTTGTTTTCAAATTTGCTGAAAACGCATTTGGTTTGTCATTTCTGAAAACTGTTTTTGAAAATGAAAAGTTGGAAAACACGTTCAGTTTGAAATTTTGCAGAACACCATTTAAACTATTTTTAATTAATTTGCTTGCAGAATACTACTAACTCCAACTCAAATTTTCTTTCACAATACACTAAAAATATGGTTACATGCAACACACTAATGTGAGCATTAAGAATCTATATTAACACAGCTTGGTCAGGTTCGGGACTTGAGAAAGCTCTACTTCTATTAAAATCCAGAAAATGCAAGTTCTTTCAAAACCACCAGAATCCATTTATCATTGCATTTTTTGAAATATAACAACAAGAATTCTCATTTAATTTTTTTTTTTGTAATGTTGATATTGAATTCAATAAAACTTTATTTAAACTAAGTTCCAAGTTAGGTTAATTCTAAAAAAAAAAAAAATTCTTCATTTAGGCTTAGTTCCAAGTTAGGATAATTCTAAAAATAATAATAAAAAAAAAAAAAAAAACTTTATATTAAACTTAGTTCTAAGTAAAAAAAAAAAAAAAAAAAAAAAAAAAAAAAAATTCTCAAAACGCTTTTTCCGCGTTTTGGACATTTTTTGTCGAAATACACACAAAACGCCCAAAACGATGTTTCGGGCGTTTTCCGTTTTGTGTACAAATTTTTTTTTTGTTTTCCAAAATGCATTTTCGAAAATGGTAAAGAGAACGCGTTTTTAGCGTTTTCGAAAATAAAAACAGAAAACGACTTCAAAACAGCAAAGAGAACAGGGGCTTAGTATTTGGTTAGGTTTTATGTTATTTTCCTCTAGGAAAAAAAAAAATCATTTGTGCGCTGCTGGAAAAAAGGATTGCTTGATGTTTTCCAACCCTCTATAGCCAATCATACAAGCCCTAGCCCGTTATCTCAATCTCACTGCCCACAACTCACAATTCACAAACCAAAGCCCACATATATCCTACTATTAAGCTCATATATTTCCAGACAAACCCCCCAAGACATGTGGGAATTACATCCACCCCTACCTTTAAAAATTCAAATTCATAAATGAGATCAAACTTAAATAACTTCAATTTTCAGGTTGTAATTAAAATTTTAATAATTAATTAATTAATTAATCTAAAATTAAATTAAATATCCAATTTTATCTCAATCTCACTCCACACCAAACCCTAATTATTTTTAGTATCTATAATTCTATACTACATCAAACTATAGTTTTGCCATGGAGAATGAAACAACTCTTGCAACTATCAAATTGATGAACCAAGATCTTGTAAGGCTCGATAGATTTGATGGAACAAACTTCACGCGTTGGCAAGACAAGTTAAAATTTCTACTCACGGCATTGAAGATCTTCTACATTTTGGATCCGGATTTGGAACATTTAGCGGAACCAGCGGAGACGGACACGGAGGCAATAAGGGCCGAGAGGAAGAAAAGACAAGAGGATGAACTAATATGTCGTGGACATATTTTGAACGCTTTGTCGGACCGGTTATATGATCTCTACATCAACACTTCTTCGGCAAGAGATATTTGGAACGAATTGGAAAACAAATACAAGGCGGAAGAAGAAGGTACCAAGAAATTTTTAATCACAAAATATTTTGATTTTAAATTTTTGGACAATATTCCTATTCTCCCTCAAGTACATGAATTACAAGTACTTGTCAACAAATTGAAAGCGGTCAAAATTGAACTCCCGGAATCCTTTCAAGTGGGGGCAATTATTGCCAAACTTCCAAGTGCTTGGAAAGGATACTGGAAGACGATTCTTCATAACTCTGAAAACTTTACTTTGGAACGATTACAAAAGCATCTACGCATTGAAGAAGAATCGAGAATGAGGGATAAGAATGAGAATTCTTATGAAGCCAAATCAAAAGCAAACGCTATTGAAAGGGCCGAACACTCCAACAAGGAAAAGTTTAATCCTCTTGGTCCCAAAAAGGACAAAGGGAAGTTTAAACCAAAACCAAAGGGGTCATGTTATGTTTGTGGAAAACCCGGTCATTGGGCCAAGGTGTGCAGGCATAAGAAGAAATCCAATGGTGAACATAAAATAAACTCCATTGAAGATGACTACATCGTGGCTACAATATGTGAAGTCAACACTATAAAAGGAAAGGTTCAAGGATGGTGGTATGACACTTGTGCCACCATATATGTGTGTTATGATAAGTCTTTATTTAAAACTTATCATGACTTGGAAGATGGACATGAAATACAAATGGGTAATGAAGGCCACTCCAAAGTGGTTGGAAAAGGAAGTGTAGACATCATCTTCACATCCGGAAAAACCATTACTCTCACTAATGTATTCCATGTTCCGGACATGAATAGGAACCTAGTTAGTGGTGATCTTTTGGGAAAACCCGGAATCAAAAGTGTTTATGAATCCGGTAAACTTGTATTATCCCGTAATGGGATCTTTGTTGGAAAGGGCTATTCTAGTGATGGAATGGTCAAACTATGTACCGTTGACAATAAAAATATGAATAAAGTGAATTCTGCTTATATGCTTGACTCATTTACTTTGTGGCATGGTAGATTAGGGCATATAGGCAATAATTCTATGAAAAGAATGAAAATGTGTGACTTAGCCCTTGTTTGAGCCCCATTATATCTCATTAAAAATACAAATTTTTTCTACAGTAATCAATCTCAACCATCCAAAAAAGTCAAGCCCATAATTTTTTACTTTTCAAACCACTTTTTAACCATTAGATTTCCAAAATCCAAATTATAAATTGAAATAATGGGAATCAAACAAAGGCTTAATATCTTATGATGAAAACAAAGTTTATAAATGCAAGACTTGTGTAGAATCTAAGATGATTAAGAAACATTTTCATAATGTAACTAGAACAAATCAATTATTAGATCTGCATACCGACATATATGAATTAAATGGTATGTTAACAAGGGGTGGAAATAGATATTTCATAACATATATTGATGATTGTTCTAGATTTACTTATGTTTATTTATTAAAACATAAGGATGAGGCTTTTGAAACTTTCAAAGCATATAAAAATGAAGTTGAAAATCACTTGAATAAAAAAATAAAAATTCTTAGGAGTGATAGAGGAGGTGAATACTTCTCTAGTGATTTTAACTTATTTTGTGAACAACATGGCATAATTCATCAATGTAGTGCACCTAGAACACCCGAACAAAATGGTTTGGCAGAAAGAAAAAATAGGACACTTGTTGAAATGATTAATGCAATGTTGTTATATTCTAAATTGTCATTTAATCTTTGGGGTGAAGCATTACTTAGTGCATGTCATATATTAAATAGAGTTCCTTCAAAATTTACAAAAGTATCTCCATATGAATTATGGAAAGGAAAAAAACCAAATATTGGTTACTTCAAAGTGTGGGGGTGTCTTGCTTATTGTAAAAACGCCGATCCTAAACGAACAAAACTTGGTCCAAGAGGGATCAAATGTGTATTTGTTGGATATGCTTCAAATAGTAAAGCATATCGATTATTGAATTTGGAGGCCAATGTGATAATTGAATCACGGGAAGTAGAGTTCTTTGAGGATTCTTTATCTTCGGATAAAAATATTAAGGAATCAAATAAAGAGATTCCAAACTCTACAAGATCATTTGGAGAAACATCCTCTAAAGGTGTTAATGATCCTAATGAACTTCGTAGAAGCAAAAGAACTCGAAAAGAAAAAGTATTAGGACCGGATGAAATAGACTCTCAACGTATTTCTCTTTATCTTATTGAAGGAAATATAAAGAGTGTCATTAGAACAACACCATATGTTCTACAAACAGAAACAGATCCTAAAACTTATAAAGAGACTATGTCATCAAGAGATAGTATTTTTTGGAAAGATGCTATAAAAGATGAAATGAATTCAATAATGTCTAACAATACTTGGGAACTTGTTGATTTACCAAATGGCTCTAAACCTATAGGATGTAAATGGGTATTTAGAAAGAAGAACGACACGGATGGTACTCTCAATACCTTTAAAGCCCGACTAGTATCCAAAGGATATCGACAAAAGGAAGGAATAGATCATTTTGACACATATGCACCCGTGGCACGCATTACATCTATAAGAATAATGTTTGCCTTAGCTTCCATTTATGATTTGCATATACATCAAATGGATGTTAAAACAACTTTCTTGAATGGGGACCTTGATGAGGAGGTTTATATGGAACAACCTGAAGGTTTTTCCCGGAAATGAAAAGAAAGTATGCAAATTAGTTAAATCATTAAATGGCTTAAAGCAAGCACCGAAAAAATGGAATGAGAAGTTCGATTTGAAAATTATGTCATTTGGATTCAAACACAATAGTGTTGATAAGTGCTTATATTCGAAGGAACATGAAAGACATGTTGTAATTATATGCCTTTATGTGGATGATATGTTGATCATAAGTAATCACATGGAAGGCATAAATGAAACAAAAAGATTTCTATCTTCCACATTTAAAATGAAAGATCTTGGGCAAGTAGATACCATATTAGGTATCAATGTCACAAGAAGAAATAAGGGTTTTACGCTTAATAAAACACATTATATTGAGAATGTGATTGATAAGTTCAAGCATTTGAACATTAAAGAAGCAAACACCCCATTTGATGCAAGTATTAAACTTGTAAAAAATGATGGAAGAGCAATAGCACAACTTGAATATGCAAGTGCTATCGGATCTCTAATGTATGCGGTCCAATGCACTAGACCGGATATAGCATTTGCGGTTAGTAAACTTAGTAGGTTTACTAGTAACCCAAGTAAGGAACATTGGAAGGCAATTGGAAGAGTTCTTGGTTATTTAAAGAAAACCAAAGATATAGGTCTCCAATATTCCCGATTTCCGGCAATCTTAGAAGGATTTACCGATGCAAGTTGGATATCTAGTACAGGTGAGAATAAATCCACCTCAGGTTGGGTGTTTACTCTTGGAGGAGCAGCAGTCTCATGGAGATCCAAGAAACAAACATGTATAACACACTCAACAATGGAATCCGAATTTGTAGCATTGGCAGAAGTCGGAAAAGAAGCTGAGTGGCTAAGGGATCTCTTGTATGAAATTCCAATGGGAGATAAGAATTTAAACTCTATTCCTATACTATGTGATAGTCAAGCCACTTTAGCAAGAGCTTACAATGAAGTATACAATGGAAAGTCTAGACATATTAGTCTAAGACATGACTATGTAAGGAAATTGATCAAAGATGGAACAATTTCAATCACTTATGTAAAATCAAGTGATAATTTAGCGGATCCACTAACAAAACCACTCACTAAGGAATTAGTGAGAACCACATCGAGTAGGATGGGGTTAAAACTTCTTAATTAAAGATCCACCAATGATGTCAACCCTACCTAAACTTACTAAAAGGTACATTTTAGGTTCAAAGGGTAAAAACAAGTCATTCGATAAGTGAATAGTGTTCAACATTTACAAAATAAGTGTTGGTTGTCATAGAAAATGAGGGATAAGTTTTTAAACTTTTAATAAAGTTCGGATCAATAGGATCAAGTATCTGTAAATATGACAAAGATACTGGAAGAACTTTACATATATGAATTTAGAGATGGTGCCGTCTCGATAGAGAGTTCGAAGTTTCTCTTTTAAAAATTCATGAATAGGATGAGCACAAGGCCATAAAAGTGCTAAGCGTGTTATGAAAAACATAAAGAATACAATGATACTTGTGTGTGTAATCTCACCGGTTTCATTACAAAGGAATAATAGGTTCAAAGCTTTTATGCCACCTAGGATTTCAATGATACCTTGTGATTGATTACACTATGGATAGATTCAAATCAAAAGATATCTATTCCTTATGCATAAGTATTGAAAATTTATCAAAAATGCATTTTGAACAGTGGGGGATTGTTGGATATATATATATATATATATAATATATGTGTGTGTGTGTTCAAAATGATTAATGATAAATAAAGGAATGATTTTGAAAAGAAACGGAAATGAAAAATCAAAGGTGGCATCATTTATAACCGCGCGGCCGCACGGTACAAAAACCGTACCACCACACGTCATTTTTGACGTGGAATTTTTGGATAGAACCGTGCGACCGCACGATGGTTCAACCATGTGGTCGCACGGTATAAAATTTTGACTGTTAATTATTTGAAATTAGCTCCTTTTGGAGAAACATTCCACCTTTTCATGGAAAGATGGCACCAATTCGTGATTGGTGTTTGGATATCTATAAATAAGTGATTCTTCTTCATACCAAATAACTTTTTAACAATTTTGAATCAAGATTGATATCCAAATTATTCCATTTCTTCATTCCAATTTTAGTGTTCTTGTTTTTGCTTCAAGTTCTTATTTTGCTTTATTTGAACTTGAAGAAAAGGCTTGATTAATCCTTCAAACCTATTTGCAATAATCCCAAAAGCAAACTTGATCCCGGTGGGCGTAAATATAGTTTGAGGACAACGTGTTTCACGTGTTTGAGCCTTATATTTCCTTCATCAATTCTTGTTGTTTTTTATCATTTTATTCATTCTCCTACACCATATTTCTAACAGTTGATATCACCCATCAACCCGCCACCATTGTCATTATAAACATATTAATCGACAACTATTCAAAACACCCGACCATCACAATTGCATCCTCCAACATTCTAACATCACTCACTGCCAATAACTAACAAATTGCCATCACCTCCACCAACACCCCCACCTGGTTGCGTTGCTCCCAACACTGGCAGCCCACAAAACCCCTACTTGCTCGTCGCCACAGTTACATTCAAACCACCAAGTTACCCGTCTCATCTTCAATTTCCATTTAGCAAATTCTTTAATTCGGCCTCTTTGGCAACTGAAACTCTCTCTGTTGGTCATTATTGAGAGGAGAGGAGACAAGAATTGAGGTTGGCTGGTGAGTTTTTCTTGGAATATATACACAGAAAAAGGTGGATTATTGAACAAAAAGAGGACTCGGCTACCATTAAAAAAGGTCGAGGCTGGTGAATTCTTGGTGCAAAGACACAATGTTAATTCTTCAATTCTTCGAACTTATGATTTTACGTTCATTATATATTGTTTTTTCTTCCAAGAACAAGAACATGAGTAACTAATTTATTAATCGGGGATTGACGATGTAGATTTAATGCTTTTAGCTTAATTTCTGATTCTCAAGTTGGTACTTTATTTTCATGTATTGTTTTTAATGCTTGAATTGTTTGATCATCAATTCATGATTTAATAATTATTTTCATAATCCGAGAGGTGGGTTAACAATTAGATCACGTAATAAAATTTGACAATTTCAACAAAAAGATAGAGATATGAATTTGTGGTTGCTTGTGGTCACTTATGAATTTCAAAGTAATTTAATGCATTTAGCTAAAGAGAACTCTGACCCGATGTAGAGATGATACATGATTGACTTAGTTAAATGAGACTAATTTGAATTTGAGAGAGGTAAATTAGATATATGCGTCAATTCAATTAAATACAATTTTAGAAAATAATTTGAGATAAGAAATTAAGCTTGAACATTACTTCGAAATTTTTAGTCTCAATATTCATTTAATTGTTAGAAAACCCACCATTTTACGTCTTGCTTTTGTTAGTTATTTTTAGTTTTAAATTTTTATTTTTATTTTATTTGCTTTGTTTATTTTTTAAAATCTCAACTATTTTTCGTTTTGGATTTTTTGGCAATTTATTTACTTAGTTAGTTTTTGTTTTAGTCTAGAAATTATTTAAAATCAAAGTAAATAAATAACAAATAAATAGTTCTTGTGGGATTGATAATTTAGACTCAAATGTCCACTTTATTACTTGTTAACGATATCATGCACTTGCGATAATCTCACACGAATAACTACAAAACTAATGTTCGATTTATAATATATGGCGTGGATTCAACAATTACAAGCCGATGAAAACAACACAATATGGTGCCAACAAAGGCTTCATCAAATTCAAAATAACATATTCCCACTCGAAAGTTAAGGAAATAAGGTTAGCAGACCAACTGTTGGCTGTTTTACTACGTGATTATTCATAAAGCAAGTGACATATTGCTAGAAAATATATATAAATAGATCATTTCCACTTCTTAAATTTCCCTCCGTGTCCCTTGCCAAAATTTCCGTGCTTGCCATACTTAAACTTGCCATGGCCATAGTGACCGGCTCCATAGCCATAACGGCCGGGACCATGAGCGTAGTGTCCACCACCGGTACCATGGGCCATGTGACCGGCACCAAGGGCTGATGCTGCTGCTGCTGCCCCACCAGCCAGCATTGCTCCTACTACACCAGATGGTCCAGATCCATACCCTGAAAGTCATATGTAAATTAAGCATCAGAGTCATATATATCTTTAGTTACTTTCTTACATTAGATACCGAAAATCAAAAAAATAAAATAAAGTACCTGAGTGATGTCCAGATGAACCATGGTAACCCGACTGCGGGGGATACCCGTGTAGGGGGTATCCTGATGAAGGGTGTCCATGTGGAGGATATCCAGACGGGGGACATCCATATCCGCCTGGTGGAGGGTACCCTCCAGGTGGTGGATACTGTCCTGAGGGACACTGTCCAGGAGGATAGTGGCCATGATGAGAGAAAAGTCTATCCTTTCCACCTCCCATTTTTTTTTTTTTTTTTTAGTTCAAATGTTGAATTACCTAAAAGATAAACCATGACAGTACTGTAAGATTCATATCAATGGATCAGCTAAAGGGATTAAGGGAACCAGTGAACCGCTTTGAATCGGAACACAAATTACAATGATTATGGGCATATTAATAGAAATATTTCATTGCACCTTGAAGGATTCTCATTTATCATAAAAATGATCAGGTAATTGATAATCCTATAGACATAGTACTTTCTCCACGATCAAGAAAAATAGAAACTCACATGTTTTGAATTGAACAAATTAAACCCAGTAAATCTAATCACGTTAATAATCAAGAATTCCAACCACAAAAATAGTTCAAAATCAATAAAAGTTAACAATGAAAGGCAAGATCATATCATATCCCTCGACTTACAACTATCAAAGTAGTACAATAACTAGAACCACTTAATCTTTTACAAAGAAATATCAAATTAAAAGTGTGTGAAATAGAGAAAGGAAGAAATGCGTCACCTTGAAAAGCTTTCCTATTTGTGAGCTAATATTGCAAGGAATTGTCAAACGAGAGAATATAGAGAGAGTACTGGATGTACAAGTATTTAGTCCATGGATTTATAGTGCATGAGATAATGTTCTTATTCCATGCTTTAGTTAGACGCTTGCATGGTGTATTGCCAAGAAAGTGGAAGGTGGGCCTTACCCGACCCTGGTCCCTATAAAATTAAGGGACAATTATATAACTACAAACTTAAAACTATATCATTTTAAAACTAACAAATTTAGGATTTTTTTTTTAAAAAAATCAAGTGTTAATTGATAATTAATAAATATAAAATTGTTTAACATAAAAATAACTATCAATTATATATTAAATTAAAACTAACAACAATGTTACACTCACTCCACATTTGTCTTCATGATTGATAACTCACTCATATGAGTTGTCGGGGCACACCGCACACTCATCAATGATGGGTCCACCTCACCCATATGAGTGAGTTGTCAAACATGTGGGCAATGGTAAGGTGAGAATAGTTTTATTCTAATACTAATATAACATTTAAATAAAAAAAGTCATCAAACAACATGGGTCCGTCCATTACAATTTCAACCCCGAACCCACCCACTGGTCCTCACCCCAAAAAAAGATTTTTTTCATCTACTTTTCCTATACCCGACCCCACCCACCCCGACCCCACCCCAAAAAATAATTTTTTTTCCTACTTTTCCCACCCCACCCCCACCCCGACTTCGACCCCACCCACCCATCCTACCTACCCACCCACCCACTCCAACCCACACCAAAAAATGATTTTTTTCTTCTACTTTTCTCGACCCCTACCTCAACCCCACCCTACCCACCCACGCCGACCCACCCCAAAAAATGATTTTTTTTTTCCCAACCCCCACCCCACCCCACCCCACCCCAAAAATAATGTTTTTCTTCTTCTACTTTTCCCAACCCCCACCCCGACTTCGACCCCACCCACACTATCCCTACCCACCCAACCCCACCCAAAAAAAAAAAGATTTTTTTCTACTTTTCCCAACCCCGACTCAACCTCGACCCACCGACCCCAACCCCAACCTACCCTAAATAATGATTTTTTTCTTCCCTTTTTCCTAACCCCTACCTCGACCTCGACACCATCCTATCCACCCCACCCCACCCAGAGCTACCCAGCAAAAATGAGGTTTTTTTTTCTTCTCTCTCTTTCGATATTTTCCCACCATACCCTACCCTTTCACCCTTACCCCACCCCACCTCACCTACAAAGTAACAATTGATCACACAAAATCACAAATCACAATTACAAATTTAATCGCAAATTCACCCCACTCCACTCAACTTCAACCCACATACAAAGTCACATTTGATCATACAAATTCACAATTCAATCAAAATTACAAAATCAGTTGCAAAATCCCACAACACTTCACCAGACATGCAAATTCCCCACCCCACCCCACCATACCCTAAAGTCACAGTTCGATCACACAAAGTCATAATTAGGTCATACAAGATCACACCTCACCCCAAAAATGATTTTTTTTTTCTCTATGTTTCCCCACCCCATCCCATCTCACTCAAACCCAAAATGATTTTTTTTTTTTTTTTTTTTTTTGCTCTATGTTTTCCCACCCCCACCTCACCCAACCCGCAAAGTCACAATTGGTCAAAAAAGAGTTACATTTCAGTCACAAATCACAATCGCAAATTTCACTGCAACCCCACCCCCATCCAACTCTACCCCCACATACCCCACATACAAAGTCACATTTAGGTCACACAAAGTTACAATTCGGTCAAATTACAAATTTAGTTGCAAATTTCACCCCCACTCCACCTCACATGCAAAGTCATAGCTGGTCACACAAAGTCACAATTGGTCACACAAGATCACAATTCGATCAAAATTACAAATTTAGTTGCAAAACCCCACCCACCCAAAGTCAAAATTGATCATACAAAGTCACAGTTCGGTCTCACAAAATCACAGTTGGTTACACAAGTGATTATTGTCCAATTTTACTTGTTTTAAAGAAGTAAATAAATGAAAAAAAAAATACAATTTTGGGATATAAATTTTGTCATTTAGGGTAAAACTGGTAAAAGATTCAATTTTATTTGTTAAACTCTAAATTGATTTTATTTGTTAATAATTTCATTTATTTAACTACAGGTACATTTTGGACAATTTTATCTCAAAAATGCCTAGTTTAATGGACCCGAAAAAGCCCAAATTGGAAAAAAACCTACACATCCCTCTGCAAGCCATCTCTGAGCCTCACGATTTTTCTCCCTCTCTCAGCCACTTCTCCCTCTGAATCCCTTCCTTCACGTAGCAGGGGATCTCTCTGTCTGTCTTCTCGCACAGCAACCTCCAACTGGAACCAGCCGCTGCCTCCTCCTCACCCACGCTGCCAACCTCAGACTTCTCACCACCGTCAACTGTCCCCAGCATCTTCTCCTCCGCACCAACTCCCACAGCCTCAAGCACCTCTCGCCATTCTGTCTCTGTCTTTGTCTCTCGTCCACTTCAGCCGCAACCTTGAACCTTCTTCCAACCGCACAGCGCCGCAACCTTTCTCCAACCAGCAGCTCACGCAGGTCCCTCAGTCTGCCTTCATCTTCTCACGCCCGCACTTTCACTCTGTCTTTTCTCTACACACAGGCAACCAACTTCAACTCTCATTCCAGCAGCTACAGTACTCGGCCAACAGCATACTTCCAGCAGCCTTAGTTTGGTCGACACAGCAGCCTCAGTTTTAGTTGATTGCTTGAGTTTAATTCATAGTTTTTCTTAGACTTCTATTTGTTTTAATAATTAGTTTACATAATTTTATATTATTAATGTCAGTTTGATTTTAGATATATTTGGTATTATAATTTCATTTCCGAATTTGAATTTCGCTTGATTAATGGTTAGTGTTTATTTGAATTTTATTTCGGTTAATTTAATGATGTCCGGCTAAGTTATATTTGAGGGGAGTTATTCTTAGCTTTAATGGGTGTGCTTTAATTCGTCATGAATGAATTCTTGTTACTGATAAGCGTTTACAAATTGTTTTAAGTTTTCAAATTATTTTACTTCGATTGATGTCGTTGATGTGGTATGTATTAAATATGCACACAACATGCTCGACTAAATGCCGTAGAATGAATTGACTAATTTTCGTACGAATATGTTTAAATCTTATCGATTTCAAGAAATTCACACTAATTTTATTTGCAAAACTCAATTGATAGCGAAAGAATAACTCCACTCAAATTTCCCTTTCATTGCAATTTAATTATCATCTTTTTATTCATTTAAAAATAATTGAAATCATAGTTTAAGTTTCGAATTTAGCAAATATTACGATACCAACAAAATCCCTAGGAAGAATGCCCCTGGATTACTGCTAGGCTATAACTTGACCCCTTTATACTTGGAGGGTAGAATTAACATCGAGTCAAGTTTTTGGCGCCGTTGCCGGGGATTATTTTGGTGTTAATTGATTTTTGCTGAATTCTTTTTATTTTATTGTTATTTCTTTTCTCTCGACTACTATTCTTGATATTGTTCTTTGTTTATGTCCGTTTGGTTCCGAGATAATACTAAGCGATTAGTAAGATCGGAACCTACTAACCAATTTTTAATTCTTGAAAATCAGCAGGTAGTAATGGCAAATAATGCAGATCCAAATGAGGTTCCAGTCGTTCGAAGTCTTAGAGATTATATTTTTTCAACAATGGCAAACACTCCATCATGGATTGTAGTTCCTGCAAATGCAGCGATTTTTAACTTTAAACCGGGAATGATTGATCATCTACCACGCTTCCATGGGATGCCATCAGAGAGTCCTTATCACCACATTCAGGAATTTGAAGGGGTTTGTTTTACCTTTCTTGAACGAAATTGCACTGAGGAAGTCATTCGACTCAAGATTTTCCCTTTTTCACTAAAGGATAAAGCTAAGTCATGGCTTAACTCTTTAAGGCCTAGTTCAATTACAAATTGGGCAAATATGCGGAAAGAGTTCATTAAAAAGTTTTTTCCACCACAAAGAACCACCGCAATTCAAAGACAAATCATGAATTTTTCCCAAAAGAATAATGAAAATTTTTACACTAGTTGGGAAAGATTCAAAGATTTGTTGTTATCTTGCCCCCATCATGGTTATGAAAAATGGATGTTAACGAAATTTTTTTATGAAAGGCTCAGACCTGAAATGAGACAATTTGTGCAAACCATGAGTAATGGTGACTTCTTTGCAAAAGACCCGAATGACGTTTTTACATTTTTTGATGATTTAGCTGAAAATGCCCAATCTTGGGATAACATTGATGAGTTTGATAGGAGTGTTACAATAAAAACTGAATTTCCAAAAATTGCATCTGGAAATGGAATTCATTCACTTAGAGCAGATGATGACATAAATGCCCGATTGGCTGTCATCACTCGAAAACTTGAAAACTTGGAAACTCAAAAAGTGAATGAAGTCAATTCCTCTTCCACCATTTTAGAAAAATGTTCAATTTGTGATGATGCACAGCATTTAACCTCTGATTGTCCTGCACTTCCCCAACTAAAAGAGATGTATTTTGATCAATCTGTTGCTGTTAATATGATTTCCAAACCTTATTCTAATCCATATTCGAGTACTTATAATCCAGGTTGGAGAAATCATCCAAATTTCAGTTGGAGGAATGATCAAGGAGGAAACAATAATGTTGGCAACAATGCTGGACCTTCACAACCAACACCTTATATGCCACCGCAGAAGAGAAGTCTGGAAGACCAAATCCAACAATTCATGCAAAGTCAAGCTGCCATCAACAATCAAAACTCTCAGGCCATTAATGACATCCGATCTCAGCTTACAAAGCTGACTACTCAGGCAAGTGCAGCAGAAAAAGGTAAGTTTCCAGCTCAACCAATGCCTAATCCTCAAACTCAATACAATGGGGTCGATGAATCCAATCTGAGACATGTGAAAGCAGTAACTACCTTGAGAAGGGGTAAGCAAATCCAAGTTCCTGAACCTCAAGAGAACTTGGTGGGTAAGCAAGCTAAACCTCCTGTCGATGATACTTTATTAAAATCTTTACCTGATGTTCAGGAACCACCTAGGCTAATAGTAGGTGCACCCCCTGCCCCTTTTCCTCAAAGATTACAACCTGGTAATAAGACCAAAAATCAAACAGAAATTCATGAGATTTTTAAGCAAGTTAGGGTAAATATTCCTCTGTTAGATGCAATTCAACAAGTCCCTGCCTATGCTAAATTTCTTAAGGATTTGTGTACAGTAAAGAGGAAGTTAGCTGTTAAGAATAAGGCCTTTTTAACTGAACAAGTGAGTTCTATCATACAATGCCAAACTCCTCAAAAATTTAAAGATCCTGGTTCTCCAACCATTGCTTGTATGATAGGAACCACTCGTATTGGTCATGCATTGCTAGATTTAGGTTCGAGTGTGAATCTTTTGCCCTTTAGTGTGTATACACAGCTTGGTCTAGGTGAACTTAAGTCTACTCCCATGATTTTACAATTAGCAGATAGATCTGTTAAGATGCCTAGAGGGATAATTGAGGATGTTTTGGTTCAAGTCGATAAATTCTATTATCCAGTTGATTTTGTTGTTATTGATGTTCAAAGTACACCTAAAACTTCTCCTCAAATCCCTGTTATTCTTGGTAGACCATTTCTTGCAACTTCAAATGCTTTAATAAATTGTAGAAGTGGTATTTTAAAGTTGACTTTTGGAAATATGTCTTTGGAACTTAACATATTCAATGCTTGTAGACAACCAAAAGATTTTGATGAAGTACAGGAAGTTAATATGCTGGAAGAGCTGCTATTTGAGTTAGAAGATCCTAATGAGCAACTTGAGCAGAATCTTGAATTGGACAACATTCAAGACTCTTCAAAAATTGTAACAACAGCAACTGTAAGAGCTTGGCAGCCCAACATTGAGCCTCTAAATGTTAGCCAAACACCCATGCAAACATCAGCGGAAAAGATGCCAACTCTGGAGCTTAAACCTCTTCCATCGGAACTAAAGTATGCATTCTTGGGAACTAATGAATCATACCCTGTGGTAATCTCTTCTACTCTTACTTGTGATCAAGAAAATATGTTGCTGAAAGTGTTGAATGATCATAGATCTGCAATAGGTTGGACTATAGCTGATATCAAGGGAATTAGTCCTTTAGTGTGCACCCATAGAATTTTCCTAGAAGAAAACGCTAATCCTTCAAGGGAATCTCAAAGAAGGCTAAACCCTAACATGAAAGAGGTTGTTAAAAACGAGGTTTTAAAATTACTTGATGCAGGTATTATTTATCCTATTGCAGAAAGCAAGTGGGTAAGTCCTACTCACGTAGTACCTAAGAAAACTGGGGTTACTGTTGTTGAAAATGAACAGGGAGAAATGATAACTAAAAGAGTACCTACTAGTTGGAGAATGTGCATAGATTATAGGAAATTGAATTCCATGACCAGAAAAGACCATTTCCCTTTACCATTCTTAGATCAAGTGTTAGAAAGAGTTGCTGGACATTCATTCTATTGTTTCTTGGATGGTTTTTCAGGCTATCATCAAATTGAAATAGCATTAGAAGACCAAGAAAAAACTACTTTTACTTGCCCTTTCGGGACGTTTGCTTTTAAAAGAATGCCTTTTGGTCTTTGTAATGCCCCAGCAACCTTTCAAAGAAGCATGCTTAGCATATTCAGTGACATGATAGAAAACGTTTTGGAAGTATTTATGGATGATTTCTCTGTGTATGGTGATTCATTTGATGATTGCCTAACAAATTTGAAAGTTGTTTTATGCAGGTGTGAAGATAAGCAACTTCTCCTTAATTGGGAGAAATGTCATTTCATGGTAACACGAGGAATTGTTTTAGGTCATATAATTTCTGCTAAAGGCATGGAAGTAGATAAGGCGAAAGTAGATTCAATTTCTAGGTTACCCATTCCTTCATCTGTAAAAGATGTTCGATCATTTTTAGGCCATGTAGGTTTTTATAGGAGATTCATAAAAGATTTTAGTATCATAGCAAAACCTTTAACTACACTTTTGATGCATGATACAAAATTTGTTTGGACTAATGAATGCACTGCAGCTTTTGAACATTTAAAAAAGGCACTCACCACTGTACCCATAGTTAGATCACCTGATTGGTCTCTACCTTTTGAATTAATGTGTGATGCAAGTGATATAGCCGTAGGGGCAGTGCTTGGCCAGAGGAAAGGTAAGGAACCGTATGTAATTTACTATGCTAGCAGAACTTTGAATCAAGCTCAATTGAATTACACAACTACTGAAAAAGAGCTGCTAGCTATAGTTTTTGCACTGGAAAAATTTCGCACTTATCTTATTGGGACCCCTGCTACCATCTTTACTGATCATTCTGCTCTTAAATATTTGTTCACAAAGAAAGATGCTAAACCTAGACTCATTCGATGGATCTTGTTATTGCAGGAATTTGACATCACAATTAAGGATAAAAAGGGGGTGGAAAATGTTGTCGCCGATCATTTATCCAGATTAAATTCTGAAAATTCTAAAGTTTCTCACCCTTTAAATGATTCATTTCCCGATGAACAGTTATTTAGCTTGAACATTGTTCCATGGTTGCTGACTTAGTTAATTATCTTGTTACAGGTCATATGCCCTCAAATTGGAGCGTCCAAGACAAAATGAGGATGAAATATATTGCAAGGAACTTCTTCTATGATGATCCATACTTATTCAAATATTGTGCTGATCAGATTATCCGAAGATGTGTTCCTGATGACGAGGTACAACAAGTTCTTAATTTCTGTCATTCTCATGCTTGCGGAGGCCATTTCTCTTCGCAGAAAACATCTGCTAAGGTACTTCAATGTGGGTTCTATTGGCCTAGTTTATTTAAGGATGCTCATACCTTTTGTAAAAATTGTGAAGCATGTCAGAAACTTGGTAGTATCAGCCATAGGAATATGATGCCATTAGCACCATTCCTTGTTCTTGAAATTTTTGATTGTTGGGGATTAGATTTTATGGGTCCTTTTCCCCCTTCTTTTGGATATCTATATATATTGGTTGCTGTTGATTATGTGTCAAAATGGGTAGAGGCTGTTCCATGTAGAACTAATGACCATAAAGTTGTGCTCAAATTTTTGAAAGAACATATTTTTTATAGGTTTGGTATGCCTAAGGCCATAATTAGCGATGGAGGAACACATTTTTGTAATAAACCTTTTGAAACCTTGTTAAAGAAATATGGCATTAGGCATAAGATTTCCACTCCCTATCACCCTCAAACTAATGGTCAAACTGAACTAGCCAACCGGGAAATTAAAGGCATTTTGACAAAAACAGTTAGTCCAAATAGAAAAGATTGGGCTATAAAATTGAATGATGTTTTATGGGCCTATAGGACTGCTTTTAAAACTGTTCTTGGAATGTCTCCTTATAGAATTGTATTTGGAAAACCTTGTCATTTGCCGGTTGAAATTGAACATAAAGCTTATTGGGCAATTAAAACACTCAACTTTGATTTAGATCAGGCTGGTGAATTTAGGAAACTGAAATTGAATGAGTTAGATGAATTACGTTTGGAAGCGTATGAGAATGCAAAAATTTCAAAAGAGAAAATGAAAGTTTTTCACGATAAGAAAATTTTTAGAAAATCATTCTTCCCTTCTCAAAAAGTATTGCTATATGATTCCAAACTTCATCTATTTCCTGGTAAGTTGAGAACTAAATGGATTGGTCCTTACATTGTGCAAACTGTTTACCCTTATGGAGCAGTTGAAATCTTGGATCCAAAAACTGGTACTATTTTTAAAGTTAATGGACAACGTCTGAAACCATTTTTGAAAGATTTTTCTGCTGATATTAATGAACTACCTCTGCTGGACCCTGCTTCCAGCAGCTGATTTTCTTGAAACTAACTTTTATTATTATGTATATATTTTCTTTTTCTTTTGCAGTTTTATTCTTTTCTTCAATTTTTAGTTTTTCATTCTTGAATAATTGCTCATGTGCATAAGCCTCCTCTCAGGTACACTCTTCTCCTTTAGCTTGATTTAATTTTGAGTCGTGTTTATTATTCACCGTTCATTTTTCTTCTCTTTGAGTCATTGAGGACAATGTCTGATTTTAGTTGGGGGGAGAGTGACTCAAATGTACTTGTTTTGCATAAATTCTTTTGTGATAGTTGAGCATTAAAATTGAGTACATCTTGAGTCTTGAGTTATATCTTTGTTATTCTGTAAAGACCTCCCTCCAAAAAAAATTTTATGCACGAATTTAAGCCTTGTGGTAAGATGGATAATCAACACATACAACTAGAGCTCTCTCAAGTTTAAGTAATTTTATTTGTTCATCATGAGAGTTGAGTGATTGGTGGTTTTCTTATATTGACCTTGTTTGATATTGCTACTTCCATTGGGCATCATTACACGGATTGTGGATTGTTGGTGGTTTACACTTGAGAAACGATGAAGGTCAATGTCAAATAAAAATTTGATCCTTTGAAGCTAATATTATCATATTCTCTTCCCATCACAAATCCCTTCATATCCACAAAATTCCTTCATAGCCACAAAGCCCTTTCATCTATTTCACATTAAAAATGACATTACATCCAGACATTGCTTCCATAAATACATAACCTTGTTTCTACTTTCAAGTATAAGTGAGGATGATTATTTTTGTTCCGTATTTGAGAAAAAAATGTTCAGTGCATGAAAAGAAAGAAAAGTGGAGTTAGAAAGTATTTGACAGTCATTGAGGTTAGAGGAGAATGTTGAAGAATTATTTGAAAGGATTTCAGTTTCAAAAAAAAAAAAAAAGAAAAATGAAAGAAAAGGGAGACGTATTGAAGAGAAAGTAAAGGATGTGAAGAAGAAAGCAAGCTTGAAGTGTGATTAAAAGTGAAAATTATTATCCTTGCTTATATTTTGTAAGTCCTCGATTTCTACCCACCTCTTTTATTTCCTTATCCCATCGGAAAAAAAAATAATAATAATGCTACCATTGCGTCTTATACTTCCATTGGAATTTCTTGTTCTACTAGTATCACTGAAATATGCAAACCTTTTTTTCACCACTCCTTATCAATTTTCTTGAAAACACCATCATTACCTTTACGTTGACATTGATATTTTGATCTTAAGTTGCTTGTGGTAAGAATGGTTGAGTCCCAATGGTTGTGAGCTTTTCATGAGGTCAATATTTGCATTACTGTCATCCACATATATATGGCCTTTGTTTATTGAATGCTTGAGTGATCAATTTTCAAACTCCATGAGTGACCCCCTAACCAGTTCAGAAACAAAATACACATACCCGTGAGTATATGGAGTTTATACTTGGCTTGAGTGATTACTCGACACTGTATGTGTTGGGGTTAGTGGTTTGATGGATCGACTTAAAATACACACACACAAAATTTTGGGAAAGTTTTTATGGATTAATTTGGATATAATGCTTGATCTCTTGATTTTGCGAAGTTGTTGTGCTCGACTATCTAAACTTATTCTTGACTTTACAATCGAAGTTTTTCATTGAGTTAATCATGTTTTTTTAATTCGCTTGAATTGCTAGAGACTAGCAAACAGCTAGTTGGGGAGTGTGATTATTGTTCAATTTTACTTGTTTTAAAGAAGTAAATAAATGAAAAAAATACAATTTTGGGATATAAATTTTGTCATTTAGAGTAAAACTGGTAAAAGATTCAGTTTTATTTGTTAAACTCTAAATTGATTTTATTTGTTAATAATTTCATTTATTTAACTACAGGTACATTTTGGACAATTTTATCTCAAAAATGCCTAGTTTAATGGACCCGAAAAAGCCCAAATTGAAAAAAAACCTACACATCCCTCTGCAAGCCATCTCTGAGCCTCACGATTTTTCTCCCTCTCTCAGCCACTTCTCCCTCTGAATCCCTTCCTTCACGTAGCAGCGGATCTCTCTGTCTGTCTTCTCGCACAGCAACCTCCAACTGGAACCAGCCGCTGCCTCCTCCTCACCCACGCTGTCAACCTCAGACTTCTCACCACCGTCAACTGTCCCCAGCATCTTCTCCTCCGCACCAACTCCCACAGCCTCAAGCACCTCTCGCCATTCTGTCTCTATCTTTGTCTCTCGTCCACTTCAGCCGCAACCTTGAACCTTCTTCCAACCGCACAGCGCCGCAACCTTTCTCCAACCAGCAGCTCACGCATGTCCCTCAGTCTGCCTTCATCTTCTCACGCCCGCACTTTCACTCTGTCTTTTCTCTACACACAGGCAACCAACTTCAACTCTCATTCCAGCAGCTACAGTACTCGGCCAACAGCATACTTCCAGCAGCCTTAGTTTGGTCGACACAGCAGCCTCGGTTTTAGTTGATTGCTTGAGTTTAATTCATAGTTTTTCTTAGACTTCTATTTGTTTTAATAATTAGTTTACATAATTTTATATTATTAATGTCAGTTTGATTTTAGATATATTTGGTATTATAATTTCATTTCTGAATTTGAATTTCGCTTGATTAATGGTTAGTGTTTATGATGTGATCCGGACCCTCGACAATAGAAGTCATAGCAGGCTTGACGGGAAAATTTAAATATTCAAGCCAAAACAAGAATTCAGCAGATTCGACGAGCTTTGAAGATCAAACCGTGTCGAAAAGAACCAAAAATTAAATCACGGCCATGGATGGAATTGGTCACGGCCGTAACTTTGGAAGCTCACAGCCGTAACGTTTGAAGGATCACGGCCGTAACCTGCTCTCTGTCCAATTCATAAATCGGAATAAATGGATTTATGGCCGTAACAAAAATAGTCACGGCCGTAACATAACTCAATTACACAATTCACGGCCGTAACTGAAGACCCTCACGGCCGTAAGACTGCTTCTGGAACGTACGCCGTTGTTGGAAATTAAAGATTTTTCATTATTTTATTTCCTTATCAGTTTTAGGTATTTTAGGTTAGTTAGAACTCTATTTTGAGTCCATTAACTATTAGGGTTTTATTTTGCTTATTTATCTTCTTTTCCATTCATTGAAATACAGACTTTGATGATTAAATAAAACAGAGATTGAATGTTTTCAATTGTTTAATGTGTGGATTCACATTACAAACCCAAACTTATCAAGATTGATTATCTTGTGGCGTTAATCCCGAATTTGTCAAATATTCGCGAGAATATTTGTGGCGTTCAAAATCAGAGACTTATCAAGGAGATTGGGCAAATCCTTGTGGCGTTTTGAAAGTCGTGGTTCTTTATTCCGCATCGTCGAGCCATCGCGTCGTGAATATCGGGTCATGATTCATCCGTCCAACCACAACCTGAGTTCGGAACTTTCCGGCGTTTCTTCCGCGCTTCGAACCTCATCAGTTTATTTGAATTTTATTTCGGTTAGTTTAATGATGTCCGGCTAAGTTATATTTGAGGGGAGTTATTCTTAGCTTTAATGGGTGTGCTTTAATTCGTCATGAATGAATTCTTGTTATTGATAAGCGTTTACAAATTGTTTTAAGTTTTCAAATTATTTTACTTCGATTGATGTCGTTGATGTGGTATGTATTAAATATGCCCACAACATGCTCGACTAAATGCCGTAGAATAAATTGACTAATTTTCGTACGAATATGTTTAAATCTTATCGATTTCAAGAAATTCACACTAATTTTATTTGCAAAACTCAATTGATAGCGAAAGAATAACTCCACTCAAATTTCCCTTTCATTGCAATTTAATTATCATCTTTTTATTCATTTAAAAATAATTGAAATCATAGTTTAAGTTTCGAATTTAGCAAATATTACGATACCAACAAAATCCCTAGGAAGAATGACCCTGGATTACTGTTAGGCTATAACTTGACCCCTTTATACTTGGAGGGTAGAATTAACATCGAGTCAACAAGGTCGTAGTTGGTCACACAAAGTCACAGTTTGATCACATAATGTCACAGTTCGTTTGCACAAAGTCGCAGTCCAGTCACACGAGGTCATAGTTTAGTCACAATTAGTCACACAAAATTACATTTTAGTCACAATTACAAATTTAGTAACAAATTTTACCACAACTTCGCCCAGCCCCGCCCATCCCACTCTACCCACAAAGTCACAAATGGTCGTACAAAGTCACAATTCGATCACAATTATAAAATCAGTTGCAACATTCATCCCACCTCACTTGCAAGGTCATAGTTCAGTCACACGAGGTCACGATTTGATCATATAAAGTCACAATTCGATCAAACAAGGTCGCAATTTGCTCACACAAATCACAGTTAGTCACAATCTCTAATATAATTGGTCGCAATCATTCATAATTGGTCACATATTATATTTATTGATCACAACTTACTCATTTCTTAACCACAGTTAATCAAACATTTCTAATCGTGTATTATTTATTTATTAGTCACAGCTTGCTCGTTTTCTTGGTCATAGTTAGTCAAAAAAAATTTCATAATTGCCTAATAATTAGTCATATTCCGTACTAGTCATAAGTCACATTTAGTAGACATTTTGATCACAACTACTTAATAGTTGGTCGCAATTTCCTTTAATCGGTCACAATCCCACCCCACCCCAACCAAGACTAATTACCCTCCTCCACTACCACTCCACCGTGACGGGAACCACCACCATCACCACGGCCACCGTCACTATCCCCTTCACCACCACGCCACCTTTCTGCTATAGCCTTCAACCACCACAAGGCACACTAGCATCACCACCTCAACCACGACCACTCTGTCACCACCAACCACCACCATAGAATTCGACCACCACCACAACATATCATTAAGTTCAGACACCATAACCGCACCTGCGCCACCATCGGAGCTGCCAGCAACACCACCACAACTACCATAACTGCCTTCATCAACTTCACTACAACATCACAAATCGCCCATTGAACCTCAACCACTGCCGGCACAAGCACCACCACAACCCCATCATCATCGCCACCTTCACCACAACTACAGCCACCGCTCCATCCTCCATAAACCCGAAATGGATTCTCATCTAGTGCAGCGCCTCCACCACTACGTCCAAAACCACCGGTAACAACAAAAACATAAATTCTGAATATGTGTCTCGTGCACCGTCGCCTACACCGTCTACCTTAGGTGTAAGTTCCGATAAAATCACCGATCTCTAATCTTCATCCTCACAATCTCTAAGGTCCACCGCACATACAAACCACCACCTGCACCACCGCACATCCAAACCGAAACAACTGACTGCACATAAAAACCACCTACAAACCACCGCTGCACCACAGACCACCGTACTTACACCCATACCGTGAACGATTCGAAGATACCACCGGCAACTTCGAATTTTAGCCCGTCGCCTTCATAGTTGTACCGAACTTGGAGCCTTGCTGCTTGTGGATTCCCACTTAATTAGATGAATTAACACCTGATAATTACACAAAATAAAAGTTCCAACCCAGATTTTTAATTTGTACCTTTAGGGGGTTTATTCAATTGGGATTTTGAAAGACATTTAAAGACTTTTTTTGATGGACTTATTTTAATGGATTTTATTGAATTTGATTGACTTTTATGAATTTATATAAACTTTTAAAAACTTTCGTGGACATTTATTTAAAAGACTTTTATATACTTTCAAAGACTTTTATAGATTGATTTAAAAGACTTTCAAATACTTTTAAAGACTTTTACAGACTTTTATTTTTTAATTGAAAAATATAAACGTTAATAGATTAATTTTCGTATGATGTGAATATGAATCGTTAATAATAATTATATGTAAAGTGAATTAAAAAAAAAGCGTGAGAAATATAAATAGTTTTAAGACAGAAAAATATTTTTGATTAAAAAAATGGGGGGAAAATAAAATCGCATTTGATATCGACATAAAAATTGTATTATGTTTATAAAAAAATTTCTAGAGAAAATTCTTGAATCACTTTACTTATTATTATTTTTTTTGACGCAATTTATTTATTATTTTTCTATAAGATCTTATGAAATTTTAGTTAGATTTATTTTCATAAAAAAATCGAAAAAAACGATGAAAAAAAAGAGAGTCCAAATATAAAGAAAAAATATTTAAAATAAAAAAATACAAAAAGTTGAAGAGAAGAGAAATAATGATTTGTTTAGTCAAATGTTTAAGGTTTCTTAAAATAATATGAAAGAAGAAAAATATAGAATAAATAAAATTACAATTTAAAAGAATTTTTTTTTTATAAAAGTTTTTCAAAATCTTGGAGGTTAATGAGAAACAAATAAAGAGATTTTGTGGTTGTACTTTATATTTAGAAGTTAGTACATAGAGGATTTCGTAGGAGTTTTTAAAAGTCATTGATAATTTGAATAACACGGGACTTTTAAAGACTTTTAAAAGTCTTTATACAATACACCATGACTTTAAAAGACATTTTAAGAGTCTATTAAAATCTAGATTGAATAACTCAAAATTTTAATGGATTTATAAAAGTATAGATTGAATACCCCTAGACTTTTAAATTTCATCAAAGTCTTTAAATTTACTTCCAAATCCTAATTAAATAAACCCCCCTTAGAAAACAGGGTGTTGTGTAATTTTCCCTAAAATTAAGGCCCCTGACGGTTTTGTGGGGGCGGCTCAACAAGTGATATCTGCCCAGTGAAACCCCGAAGCTGATACGTACGAGTTGTGTTGTCTATTGAGAACATTTTCGTTAAAATCCCTATCAAAATATTTATTAGTTTATCTAATTTCTCCCAAGAAAGCTCACCAAGTCACTATTTTATTTTAACTCACTTCGTTTGACAGTATGAAAATTGTTTATAAATAAAATCTTTGTTACTCCCTTTATTCCATAAGGATATATTTGTTTCTATTTTCAAATAAATTAAGAAAACATAATAAATATATGTTAAAAATATAAATTTACTTACATTTTACATAATATACCCCTACATTGAATAATGAGTAGTTCATATTTATAGATAACAATACATATTGGTATAGATAAAAATTAGATTTTTAGAATATTTTGGTAAAAGTATGTGATGTGTGTGGTTGAAAAATTGTGGGTCTCATAAAAGATGTGATTAAGATTAAATGTTGACTTTGATTTATATTAAAATCTAAAATTTTAGTTATACCAAACAGGGGATAAATTTTGATAGATTAAAAATTATGACATTAATATATTTTCAACAAGAAAAGTGACCTATTAGGATAAGCAAAAAAAAAAAAGGAGCCTATCAATGTGGAACGGAGGAAGTATTTTTCGAGTTAAAATGTGGTTGATATACAAGTGATTTTAAAAAATGTATCATTAAAAAGTGGTATTGAAAATTGTAATTTTTATTAAAATGGTTTATAACAATGTTATCGAAAGGAGGCTTAATGTTTGTTTTCGTTTGTTACACAATTATTCAATTGTACCCAATTTATTTTTATTTTTTTTCCTTTAATAATTTGTCATTTTGTACTTGTCTGAAGAAAGGACATTTGTGTTGTGATTATAAATACGCCCATGTTTGGTAAAACTAAAATTTTAGATTTTACTCTAAGTCAAGATCAACAATTAATCATAACCACACATTTCATGGGTCCCGCAACTTTTTAACTACATATCTCAACAACTTTTATTAAAATTTTTTAAAAATCTGATTTTAATTTTCTACATGTTTCCATTTATAATCCATTTAAAACGTAGGCACCTCAAACAATAGAGCATGGAGGGGATAAATGGTATTGACCGTGTCCAACTGTCTATCATTAAAGCCAAGTTGGAGAACTTTCAGAGTTTTTACAATCGAGACTTCAAAATTTGTTTTTTGTTGTTCCACATGTTTTGTAGCTAATGATGCTTCCAAAACCAAGTCGAACGACGCTTCGAATGCACCTTGTAGATCAAGGTGCGAATACGTAAATGCGTGGGCATTCAATAAGACCCTTTTGTGACTAATCACGAGGTCTTACAGAACAATAATTATTTCAACAAATAACAAAAACATCAAAATCCTTCATTTCATAAACATGAAACTAGAACTTGGGGAATTAGCGTTACGTGAATGCACGGGTCAACCAATAAATTGATCTACCGTTTACCGACCCATGCAATAGTTAAGAAACCAGGGGATTAAGGGTCCCGTGGGTGCAACCGCACCCACTGGATGTAGCCCAAGCGCAAGAAAACTTTGGCTCAGTTCGTAGTCTAACTTTTTACAGCCTTCTTTCAGCCCATATTTCCCTTCTTTTTCCCCAGAATCACGATAATTCAATTCCACAGAAACATGACCACAGTCCTTTCAGCGACTCCATCCTCGCCCAATCATCCTCGTCCGACTCCAGGACTCCAATCGTTGTGACTTTTGTTCCACCGCTGGTTCGCCGACTCCGACCACAATGGCATCGTGCAGTGAAAACCTCAAGAACTTATTCTCGATTCAAATTTCAATTTGTCATCTTAGGTTAGATTACCCTGCACTTTCCTACCTTTTCTTATTCTTTTTTTTTTTTGGGGTTCCTTTTCTTTTTCATTTTAGGTTATCGAGACTCGAGATTGGTACATTTAAAAGTTGAATTCAATCCCCAAATTGTGCTTTAAGTCTTTTTTTTTTTTTGCTGCACATATAATATAGGGTGAAATGTTGCAAAGAATTAATAAATGAAATCAACAGCATCCAAAAGTTTTCCTCAGCTTTGACAACAATGTAGCGTGTAAGGATATGCTAAAATATGCTACTTTGATTATTTTCCAGGTAAATGTTCTCATCAGTAAAGCCCTGTGAAGAACAATAAAATAAAATAAAACTTGTCCTTGGTTATGTGTGGAATGGTTGTGAATTCCAGAATTGTGATTGTGAAGATTGTTATTTTCAATTTCCTAGTCATTAAACATTATAGAGATGAAGGGGATTTTCATCTCATCGATTGGAGATCAATTGATGAATAATAGCTAAGTAGTGTATGTTGAAAATGTGTATTTAATGAAGTTGATAACAAGACTACTATATAGCGTTTTCAAAGTATGCCAACCCATAAGAGGCAAATGTTAAAAAGTACATTTTGAAGTTATTGTTGCCTTATTTGAATTTTTTTTTAACATAATTTTATACTGACCGATAATCCTGGATTCGCTCCTGTAAGAAGCCATATATTAAAATGGAACTGTAACCATCACCCTATAGGCCTATATAGTAATGACAACCGGACGAGTTCGGATCGAGTACCCTCGACCAGTGCCCCGCCCCACGGGTATTTTTTTTCCCCCAAAACCGCTACCCGCGCACACAAATTTCAGGACTAATCGGGGCAACAGATCAGGGCGGGTCCACCTGTTGCCCCGTTTACCACCCCGTTTAATTTTTTTTTTTTTTTACAGTACTTTTTATTTTTTTTCCTTATATATTTTTATAAATTAATTTATTCAAGTTGGGGTTTCCAAACCCGCCCGACGACCCGCGCGACGGATTCTTTTTCGCCCCATTTGGGTCAAGTACCCATCGAGTAGGGTTTTTTTTTTTTGCCATCTCTAAACCTATACAGAGTAAACTAAGGCCCTGTTTGACCTCAACGCATTACACCTTTTAGAATCTTGCCCTATACAGAGTAAACTAAGGCCCTATTTGGTCAATAAAAAATTCAACTTCTCAAATTCATTTCCAACCACACATTTCTATGGGACACATCATTTCACACTTTTCAATAACTTTTCAACCACATTCAAAAATTTCTCCTATGCCAAACAGGCTCTAAATCACAAAATCAAAGTTTATAAGCAACTTAGAAATAAAAAGTTGAAACATTTTCCATGCCATTTTGATAATTGCCAAACGATTTTTAGGCTTAAGGTAGGCATCTAGCTATACATGCAAAATCAGCTCAGCAAAACCTCAAACAAGCTTCTAGCTCTTGCTCGTCCTTGCAACTATATCCAAGTTGGTATGCTCGAGCTGAAACACGTAAATGCCATCAGTCAAAAGAATAAGGTTTAACATAACACTTCAAGTTTAGAGATACAACAAGATTCGTACCAAAACGACCAGATCCCATAAATGGCTCTGCTTCATCAGCACCACCACCTTGCTGCTGTTCCTGAATTTTCAACCCCATAACAGGAGCATCAAATTAAAAGATGACACACGGACAGTCGAGGTCAAAACATCAAATAACACTAGTTCTAATAATAAATAATTGCATTTTGATGTTATTATAATATCATAGTTAAAAAGTGCATATGATTTATTTAATTTGCATCATTCCGATGGAATATTTTTAAATGTGTGTTTCCTTGAGATGCTTATTCTATTTCCACTTTCAAGGATAGAGAGATCAGCTAATAAGATAGCAATATCAAGACAGAATCTCATAACCCCATACAAGCAAAGGTAAGTAAAAAATACTAGTGCACAAGAGGACAATGTCTTACAGGATCAGGTTCCATTTCAGCTGGTGACAGCAATCTGTCAAAACAGCGTCCAGAAATGATGCAGACCAAAAGTTCGTTCATGGGATCAGGAATTACTTCTCTGCACGTGTCATCGCAAACTATACAAACATCGAGGACAAATCCACAAGATTTAAATATCCCGGTTAACAAGTAAATAGGATAAAATATTATTGTTAAATTAGGAACCGTTCAGCGGCTTATTGAATTGGCCAATTTAAATCAGCCGCCGGACGCAAGCTTAATATTCATGTTTTCCAAAAACAAAAGGTCCCTTCTTACCATGAACATGCCCAGTCTTCTCACAAACAAATACATCTCCAATTTGATAATAAGTGCAACTTTCCCCAGAGCAAGCATGATCAGCTACCACTGTGTCAGCCAGGCCTCGGCTACTCTTCCATGTAGACACTTGATCGGCAAGTGTCTTGTCGAGAATTATACGGTCATCATTCACCTTACATCAAATAGTAGATTTAAAAAAAAAAAAAAAGTCAATACGACATAATCTGACAGGAAGAAGGGAAATAAAACACAGGCACAGAAATTTAATTCATTGCCAAAATTTTGTTGGTCATTAAAAAGTTGCACATGTTAACATTGTCATGCATTGGATTCTTTAAAAACTTATCAAAGTTATGCATATCCATTTCTTTCCAATTACTTTCGCCCTCCATTTGAAAATTTTAAATGAATGTGTGGACATCAGCATGAAGCCCATGTACCTGCCCAATATTTAGAGGGACAATCAAACATTCAAACCATACATGCACTCCTTCCACCACCTCCTTTCACCACAATAAACCAAAATATAATTGATATTATCCTTTGCCATAATTCTTCTCTTCTTGAACCCCTTTCTCTCTTCTTCTCTTCCCTTTCCTCTTCTCCCATAATTGTTCTTTTGTATCCAGCATCAATTTGGTATAAGAGCTCTACTTGTTTCCTTTGACCAACAAATCCATAACCAACCGTTTCCATTAAATCCATACATACAATTCCACCACCTACCAATCCAAGTCATACCACCACCTCCTTCATACACAGTTCTTCGAAAAGCACAAAACACAAAAAGAATGTCTCCCGCGGCAGCAATTTTCTTCAGTTTATCAGTTTAGATTAGTTTTAAATAAAATAAATAAATAAAAATAAAAATTATCCGGTACTGTTCACCGGCTATTAGTAGTTGGTTAGGTTTTATGTCATTTTCCTCGAGGAAAAAAAAATCATTTGTGCACTGCTGAAAAAAAAGGATTGCTTGCTGTTTTCCAACCCTCTATAGCCAATCATACAAGCCCTAGCCCGTTATCTCAATCTCACTGCCCACAACTCACAATTCACAAACCAAAGACCACATATATCATACTATTCAGCTCATATATTTCCAGACCAACAAATAAATATATACAAGCCCAACCTTAATCATCACAACCAACCCAACAACAATTTCGCCAAGCCCATTAATCCACTATATTAGCCAACATATTACACAATCCATATTTACCCACAATACAACCCAATATGTTTCTGACTGACACCACAAAACCACCCACAACACTAAACCCACTAAGTAGGGATGGCAAAAAAATTCATCGGACTCAATGCCACAAAGACCCGACTCATCCGGGTAGAGATTACCCGCCTTAATGTATCTATGGGTCGGGTATGGAGCTATGATGCTCAGACTCTGATACGGATCCGAGTGTCGAATCCTTCTTTTTCTAAAATCTAGGATAAGGAAATACGGCAAAAAAGAGTCCAAATTTTGGACACGGGTATGCGGGTACGATTTTTCAAACATTGATTTTAATTTTTTCCCAAATTTCACATGATAAAATTAAAATAAAAATTAAATTATAAATTGTACAATATATAAAATAAGATGACAAAAGTAGAAATAAGAAAAAAGTATGAAATCAGTTTGATAATTATATCAATTTACAATTCAAATTGGCTCATGATTACATTTAAAAGTCCAAACTTACCAAACCCATAGCCCAAATCTAATTTGTTGGGTGATCTGGTTAGAGCGGAATAAGAGAATTTTTGACGACATCGAGGATTCTTATGGAAATTTGTGGGATAAAGTTAGATATTGGACAGCTATTTGGTTGTTCAATGTAAAAGAATTTAGAGGAATTTTATTTGCTGATTTAGTTAGAGACTGGAGCTTTTTGTTGTAGGGATACAATTTTCTTCTCTTTTTACTGTCCGACTCTCATCGGACTAACTTGTATCCTTTCCATCATTATCATTAATATAGTTGTTTCTTTTCAAAAAAAAAAAAATAACCCAAACACCCACTACCCTACTCTAGTAACTCTACGCAGCATCGCTCCAGTCTCGTCTTCAGAACAAAACAGCGGAGTCTTCATCGTCTTCAAAACTGCGCAGCAGACTTCTCCAGAATACCATCGTCGTCTTCTTCTTTGCTGGTCTAAGCTTCTTCTTCTTCTTGAACCGTTTTATTCCTTGCTTGCCGCGTCCATTTGAAAAATGGAGGATCCAACTCGTATTCCATACCGGTACCCGTGTCGCATCGTGTCGACACGGGTACGCCGACCAGAAGGAAGAGTCGGAGCAACACAGGTATGGAGTTTAATATTAAAACCCACCATAAGTATGGATAGGGTATGAGTTTAGAAACAAGACCCATACCGACATGTATACCCATTTTTTGCTTAAAAAATAAGATTTCTGGAAGACTAAAACCCGTCGCAACGTCTTATTTTTCTAATTTTTTTTCATTTGGAGATTATATTTGACAATTTTTAAATTTTGTATGAATTCCCTTATAAAATATGAAGTTTTGCTTGCAATTCAATTCTCTTCACTTCCTAAATAAAACAAAAAATAGGTAATGAATTTTCAAATGAGTATAGAAGCATACCTAATAATACCAGACTCCAACCTGAATTTCTTTAATGGGTATACGAGTCGGGTATTGAGGTTACATCATATCTCCAGTGGGTCGGGTATGGATTTGTCAAACCCGACTCATTACCATCTCTACCACTAATCCATAAACCATAACTTGGCCCAACCCTTTTATAGTTATCTTCTTCCTCTAAACAAAGCTAAAGTCCCCGCGTAGCGCGAGACCATCACCACCATCTTTCCAATCAAAAACCTATTCCAAAATCGACCATTGCTGCTACTGTCCAAATCAATACCCTAGCCCACAAACCATCACAGTTCGCCACCACCGTCGAATCTACAAAACACCTAACTCGCAACCCCCAAACTAATAATTGTCCATCCCTCCCCCAAGTCATTTGCCCTATGTCCATATATACACTCCATCACCTCCTCTACTTCACCGCCTACACAAATTCGAGTAGAAGCAACCCATCTCCTCACAATACCAACACAAACCAACACTACAATCAACCTTAACAAAGTCGGTAATTCTACAAAACCACAAGCCAAACACAGTCACCATCCTCAAATTCATAAAACATCTAGCACATATTCCACCACTCAGCTTTTGCACGCAGTCACTCTCTACATCCAGTTCTACTCATCCACTGTAATTGATCTCACCCATCAAATCACCACCATCGTCATTATAAACATCTCAATCGACAACTATTCAAAACACTCCACCATCACAATTGCATCCTCCAGCATTCTAACATCCCTCACTACCAATAACTAACAAATTGACATTACTTCCACCGACACCCCACCTGGTTGTCCGGCGCCCAACACTAGCAGCCCACAAAACCCCACTTGCTCGTCGCCACAGTTACTTTCAAACCACCAAGTTACCCGTCCCATTTTCATCTTCCATTTAGCAAATTCTTTAATTCGGCATCTTTGGCGACTGAAACTTCCTAAGTTGGTCATTCTCACAGTTTGTAATTTATTAGTTGATTTAAAAAAAATGGAAAATAAAAAGAAAATACAAAAAAATTTCATATGATACCACACTCCATATAACAATTTTTACACATACAACACACGATCATGTCCCTTTCCCTTGCACTACATATAAGACATGTATCGAGGAAAGACAAATCACACTCCAAGTATGGGATTTTGATGGTCACACTCGACTAGACTTATTTCTTGATTGGCTTAAGTCTTTAGAAAATTCTTTAATTTTCACAATTTGAGTGACTCATGTCGTCTTTATCATGCTTGTAATTTGGAAGTTTCTCAGTTTTTATTATTGAATAATATACATATTTATACAACAATATCAACCCTATATTAGGAAACTAAATAAGTAGAGCCCTAAAGTTAATAGATAGAATCCCTATATTTAGACTAAATAACATATTTACAATAACACTCCCCCTCAAGCTGGAGCATAGATATTGATCATGCCCAGCTTGTTACAAAGATAATCAACCCGAGCCCCATTTAGGACTTTCGTAAAAATATCCCCCAATTGTTCTCCAGTCTTCACATATCCTGTGGAGATCAAACCTTGCTGTATTTTCTCACGAACGAAATGACAGTCAATTTCAATGTGCTTTGTTCGTTCATGGAACACGGGATTCGATGCAATATGGAGGGCAGCTTGGTTATCACACCACAATTTTGCTGGTAAGTATGTCTTAAGACCTACTTCATTTAAGAGCTGATATATCCATACTATTTCACACACAGATTGTGTCATAGCTCTATATTCTGGTTCTGCACTTGATCGTGACACAACATTTTGCTTCTTACTCTTCCACGAGACTAAATTTCCTCCAACAAAGACACAGTAACCAGAGGTGGATCGTCTATCTACCTTGGACCCCGCCCAATCTGCATCCAAAAAACACTCAAAAGTGTGTCCATGATTTTCATACAAGATGCCACGTCCAGGTGCTCCTTTTAAATAACACAAAATCTATTCTAAAGTTGTCCAATGGTCAACCGTTGGAGAAGACGTATATTGACTCATAACACTAACGGAATATGCAATGTCTGGACGGGTTACTGTAAGATGATTCAACTTCCCAACCAATCTTCTGTATTTCTCAGGATCTCCAAATAGTTCACCATCTTTTGTAATTTGAGAATTAGGAGTCATCGGGACACTACATGGCTTTGCCCCCAATTTTCCTGTCTCAGTCAATAGGTCAATCACATATTTCCTCTGAGATAGGAAGATACCTCTTTTACTCCTGATTACTTCGACACCTAAGAAATACTTTAGCATCCCTAAATCCTTTGTGTGAAATTGAGTGTGAAGAAAGGACTTAAGAGATGAGATTCCTATAGTATCACTCCCTGTAATGACAATGTCATCCACGTACACAACTAGAAGAATGATGTCAGCTTCAGATTGTTTGTAGAAAACAGAGTGATCCGACTTGCTTTTCATCATTCCAAACTTTTCCACTGCCTGACTAAATTTTCCAAACCAAGCACGAAGGCTTTGTTTTAAACCATACAAAGATTTGCGAAAATGACAAACTTTCCCACACTCCCCCTGAGCAACAAAACCAGGAGGTTGCTCCATATATACCTCCTCCTGGAGGTCACCATGAAGAAAAGCATTCTTGATATCCAACTGATGTATAGGCCAATTATGAGTAGCCGCCATAGAGATAAATAATCTGACAGATGTCAATTTAGCAACAGGAGAAAAAGTATCAGAATAATCAATTCCATAGATTTGAGCATAACCTTTAGCAACAAGACGGGCTTTCAGTCGAGCCACTGACCCATCAGGATTTACCTTAACGGCAAACACCCACCTGCAACCAATAGCCTTTTTCCTTGAAGGTAAATTGACCAATTTCCAAGTACCATTGTCATCTAAAGCATTCATTCCTCTATCATTGCCTGACGCCAACCAGGATGAGAAAGGGCTTCATGAATAGTTTTGGGAATAGAGATGGAGTCGAGAGATGCAATAAAATTACAAGTAGAAGATGACAAGTGGCGATAAGAAACAAAAGAAGAAACAGGCTAAGTACATTTACGTGTACCTTTGTGTAGAGCGATAGGAAGATCATCACTTGAGACTGGATCTGACGACGAAGGAGTAGGTGTAGGACATGTATCAGGAGGATTTTGTCGTCTGGAGTATACCTGGAGAATGGGAGGCTTAGTAAGTGCCGGTACAGAGGCAGGTTCAGAGGGTTTGATAGTATAGACCAATAAATCATCATCTTTCTCCTGATGTTCTGGAGTGGATGATGGTAAATATGGTGTCTTCAAGAAAAGTGACATCAGCGGATACAAGATACTTATTAAGAGTAGGACAATAGCATCGATATCCTTTTTGAAGACGGGAGTAACCAAGGAAAATACATTTCAAGGATTTGGGATCTAATTTGGTGACATGTGGACGAACATCCCGAACAAAACAAGTGCTACCAAATATCCTAGGTTCGATAGGGAACAAGGACTTAGTCGGAAAAAGAATACTGAAAGGGGTCTCACCATGAAGAACAGATGAAGGCATGCGATTAATCAGAAAGCGTGATGTGGAGACTGCATCAGCCCAGAAGGTTTTGGAGACATTCATTTGAAATAACAGGGCTCTTGCTGTTTCAAGAAGATGTCTATTCTTCCTTTCCGCTACTCCATTTTGAGACGGGGTATCAACACAGGAAGTTTGATGAAGAATACCATTCTGAATCATGTAAGTTTGGAAAGATGCAGACAGATACTCTTTGGCATTATTCACAATGTATGGACAGAAACATTAAATTGAGTTTTAATTTCAGCACAAAATGCACAAAAGTTAGAAAACAACTCAGAACGATTTTTCATTAAATATAACCAAGTCACACGAGAAAAGTCATCAACAAAAGTAACAAAGTACTTAAACCCAGTTTTAGATGTAACTGGACAAGGACCCCAAACATCTGAATGGACTAATTCAAAAGGAAAACTAGCTCTTTTATTGATTCTAGGACTAGAGCTAAGACGATGATGTTTGGCAAACTGACACGACTCACAATCTAATGAAGACACTCTACTAAACTGTGGACAAAGTTTCTTTAGCAATGGAAGAGAAGGATGACCAAATCGACAATGCGCCTCAAATGGGGTTGTTACGCCAGAACAAGCAAATGATTTTGGTATCTGTGTGTCAAGAATGTAGAGACCTCCAAATTCATGTCCTTTACCAATAATCTTCTTCGTCATAAGATCCTGAAATAAGCAATAATCAGGAAAGAATGAGATGCAACAATTAAGAGCACGAGTTAGTTTACTTACGGAAATTAAATTAAATGACAAATCAGGTAAATTTAGGACAGATGATAAAGGAATCAATGGAGTAGGTGTAATTGTGCCAGACCCAAGAACACAAGATGTTGACTCGTCTGCTAAAGTAACATTAGAGGTTGATGTATGTGATTGAAAAGTAGAGAAGAGATTAGAATTACCTGTCATATGATCTGTGGCACCAGAATCAATGACCCATTTAGAGGATGAGGAAATAAGACATGTATCTGGATTACCTGACTCGACAATGGCAGTGACTGGAGAAGGTGAAGACTTTAATGATTCTTGGTACTGAGAGAACTTGGCAAATTCATCTGCAGAAATTAGAACTGATTTTTCAGACATATCATGAGTGGATGCAATATGGACCGAGTGAGTTTTATGAGTTCTATTCTGGAGTTTTCTACAGTCACTCTTCATATGTCCTAACTTATGACAATAATGACACACAATTCCTCCTGAATCATGTGCCCGACTATCAACATTATTCGATCCCCCTCCTCTGTTACCACTTCTGTAATGCAGTCGCCCATATCTATACTCATTAGTTCGACTGACAAGAGCACCATCGGACTGAATATGTGGAGTACCTTCTGTGTGAAGTACCTTACTAAAGACGTCCTGTAAGGAAGAGATCGTAGGACTAGAGAGAATTTGAGATTTAGCAGTCTCAAACTCCGAAGGAAGACCAGCTAGAAAACTCATGATGGCCATATGTTCTCTGTGACTTTGTTGAACCTTTACATCAGGACTAAATGGTAATAACATATTAAGTTCTTCATAAGTTTTCTTAAAATCCATAAAATAATTTATAAGAGACCTATCTTGCTTTTCTGCACGATAAAAGGATTTGCACACCTCATAAATGCGGGAAATATTCCCTTTTCCAGAATATAGGAAATCCAAATTTTCCATCAATTCCTTAACAAATTCACAATGATTGATCAAGCCAATCACTTCACTGACAATCGAGTTTCTTATCTGCAAGAACAACCGAGCATCCTCTCTTAGCCATGTCTGTCTTGAGTCATCCTTAGGTGGATCATCCGACATATGAGCATCCTTATCGATACTCCTCAGATAAAGTCGGACGGTTTTACTCCAATCCAAATAATTGGAGCCATTGAGCATGTGTTCAGTAATTTTTTACATCACAGGAATAACATCAGATACTATTGCTGTCTTTTTATCAGCCATGACTCAAATGATTTTATTTGTAAATGACAACAAATAAAATGTCTTAAAAAAAGAAAGGAAGAGTCTGCAGATCAGAGAGAAAGAAGAACAGAAATCAAACTTCCTGAGAGATGTCTGAACCCTAGCAGCACTACTGGAGATGATAACAGGCAAACCGAGCACAGATATGGACTGTGCAGACTCCGGCGGTGCAGACAGGTGCTGCCGAATGCTCCGACGGCACAGGCAGAAGTGGCTGAAGGCTCCGACGACACAAAGGAAGCCCCGACGAAGCAAACTGAAGCAACTCCCCACTCCGGCACGCAGGATGAGGCGTCGAAAGTTGTTTTCCAAACCGGGTGCTAGGTTTCTGGTCACCAGACTTCGCCTGAGCGTCGATCGGAAGGTGGCGCTGCTTCCTGTGCCGACGGCGATGACAACCGGCCACTACAAAGGTAAGACCCAAATATTTAACCCACTGATGCTCCAAAGGTGAATAAACTGTCGTGGAGGCTGGAGCTGGGGTTAGGCAACCAGCGGCTCTGATACCATGTAATTTGGAAGTTTCTCAGTTTTTATTATTGAATAATACTATACATATTTATACAACAATATCAACCCTATATTAGAAAACTAAATAAGTAGAGCCCTAAAGTTAATAGATAGAATCCCTATATTTAGACTAGATAACATATTTACAATAACAATGCTAATACATCAATTGTTGGATCTGCTAGATTAATATTATTGGCAATCCTTTTTGCATAACATTAATCTCTTGGGTCAACGCCCCATCACTTCATGGGATGAGATGAAACGAGTCTTGAGTAATAGATATTCTCTTGTGTGCTATAAAACTCAATTCCTAGATCATTACTTTTTGCATTGTAGACAAGGTATATCTACTATTAGGGAATATCTAGTCCACTTCAAAGAGTTGTTTCACAATTGCAGTATTTATGAAGCTCCTTACATTACAGCGTCTAAGTTTCTCAACGGGTTGAATCCTAAAATCATACATCATAACATTCCCGCACCACAATCCTTACATGAAGCATACCAAATTGCCAACCTATAGGACATATCCTTCCATCTTTGTCAAGCATGTCATAGGCTAGGTCTGTCACCAAAATCTCATCAATCACCACTCGAGTCTAGTTGTGTCACTCTTGTGGAAGATAATAATATTTCAATTATTCAGCCAATTGAATATTCTGATAGCGAGCATGAGGAACCATCTATGGTGTTGCCACTTGAGTCAAATAGTCCACAAGTCCTATGTTGACCACAAAATCTAATATGACATTGGATTAACATATCTCAACTCCTCCCTCTTGAACACGTGGACTTCCTGCGCACTTGGACAAATGATCAGTATGCAACAGGAGTCGGGATGGCATCCGTTTGCACTACGACGCTCAAGTCATGACTCATTGTAAGTAAATATAATTGGATGCGGGAAATATAAGTATATAGAAGAGACAAAAGGGAGTGAGATTATTTGTATTGTGTATTGAATTACTAGCATCTTTCTTTGTGGCAATTGCAATCTATTTATAGAGGGGGTTGTTGCTTAAAATTTTGACATGTTGCCCTTTACACCTGGCAAGTCCCCAACCCTTCATGAGCTAAACCATTTCTTTGGTAATAATAATCACCATCCACTATGGGGTTATGGCTGCTGTCACATCCCCTTACAAACATCACATCAAACTGCCTCTTGCAGAAAGGTCACATCTCTCTGACACATTGACCAATCTTGTCACCTTTCCGGAGTGGGACTCCTGTATAATCAGTCCGATGTCATGTGTGGTGAAAGACAGTTTTTAAGTTTCGGCATATGGCCAGACTGATAGTCATGTAAGGATGAGTTCGGAACGATGACTAGATACCTACGGGTCCTACATGTGCCTTTATGGATTCATGTTATGTCCATTTAGGCATAGTCATAACAACCTCGATTTTGCCAAAGTTGATCTTTCCTACTCCTTTGTGTTACTCTAACGTTGGCTTTGGTAATGTTTTACCTACACCCTGTGATACTTCTCTGATTGGCAAGTTTTCAAAGGTTATTGTTCGTTCACACACCCTACTATCGACATTCAGTTGGTACCTACTAATTAAGGGCATATTGCTTCAGCTCCATACCTTGTTGACTTTCATGTCGAGTTTAAACGACATTATTTCCAGCCATGAACATGATGAGTTTGCATTTGACACTATTTAGGCACGAAAACTTTCTTGGTGATTTTTATGTCGTTACATATTTCTTTAGAACAGTTTCTCAAGCATGTAATGTAAAGAACAGACTAGATCATTCACTTAAACATAGGTTTTGTTTTCAATATAGAAGAACATATATGTTTCCTTGTTGGGGCACAATCGAGCCACCGATGTTATATTCATTTGTTTCTGCTGGTCAATCTTTTGTGCTAGTGCATCATGCTCCTCGTGTGGATTTCGTGGTACCTTTTATGAATAAGTTGCACATATTGCTTATTGAGGTCCCTTGTCGATGAGTGGTCAAAAGAAAAGATCATCCCGCTTGGCCTAATGAGATTCAGTTGTTGACATATGGATGGTTCCGTTATTTGGTGACAAAGAAAGATCGCCCTCCGTGATCATGATGTTGCAGTCTACCATGTCCGAGCTGACCGAGTTCTCACAGTCACGGAGAGAATGCAAAATTAGAATGGATATTAATATATTTAGTTCCCAATTTTGATGCGCATTTTAGGAAATATAATAAGTTTGATTTAATAGCTTTTAGATATTTCCCTACTTAGAATAAAATTATTGAAATCCTATGTAAAGAGGTCTTATGCTTGCATCCGGCATCAGATTAATTGTTCGTTAATTTGATTAATATCTTATAAAACGGGTGGGGGGAAGTAAAAGATATGAAAATTAATGTATTCTTAGAAATGAATCAATAAGGATACCAATGAAATATTATGTTAGAATGTTAGAACTCATGTAAACAATACACATTAGTGAAAAATGTCTAGAATCAAAAGGGTTTATCCCTTTCCTTCCCCCCAAGCATGAAGAAACTACTTGGTGAATATTGTATATCAAGACAAAGTGGTCTGATATGAAATTATGAGTCAATACATAGTATTTTAATTTAGATGTAATCTAGTCAAAAATACTTCATTTGTGATCAATCCATTTAGATGTGCCATAAACATTTTACCAAACATTAATCGCTGTTCACCTGAGAAGGGAGAGGTGCTTGGCTCCTCTTTGCCACCTGCATTTGGATGTAATATTCTTTAAATTCAGAAGGGCATCCCCTAACAAATTCTGCCATATCTTCTTCATCACGCTGCAGGGTAAAAGAATAACATGCACGTTAAATTCAATCTGGGTAGGTGTAGCAAACATATCCATCACAAAGTTCAAAATACGCATAAGTATGGATTCACTATGAAGCTATTAGAAAATGTCAAGAGAAACAAGTGGTAGCAGTACTTCACTTAGATTCTCTTTCTCCCTCCTACTCCAACCCCCCCCCCCCCCCCCCCCAAAAAAAAATAAAAACAAAACCCCAAACCACCAAACACGTTCAAAATAAACTCAGACAAAGCCCTAGCACATGTGCCTAATGGTACAGGAGATTGACTTTAATAATAAGAACATGATTATTATTATTAATATCAAGAAAGTAATAATAATGTGTGAGAAATAAATAGCTTGAGAATCCTCACATCATAGAGGATTGAAATGAGGATAGACACAATTTTACCACGAAGATTTAATAATTAAAGTTGTAATATATTACAGAATTCAAACTTAAATCTCAAATAACCTGAATGTAAAGCTTCTTCCAAGCACATTCCCGTGGTTTTTTTGGAGGCAGCAGACCCCACCGCATGCAATATCTTCACAAAAATACTAAATACATTATTTTTCTTCAATAGAAGTGATAGAATTAGATATATAAGAACATCTTCCAGGTAAAAATAGCCACATTTGAAATATGAGGACAATTATGATGAGAACTGAGAAGCACAACTTCCAGTTATAATCAGTACAACTTTTCCAAGCTCATCAGAAGCAAAACATCCACTACCACAGGGGAGGGAAGAAATGTATCAAATACACATGTAAACTAATGGCATTTGCTTTTCTCATACATTTTCTGAATCTATACGGAATAAGATGTACACCACCAAGTACGAGGTAACTAGATTAAATTCTCCGATAATCGATTGGAATCTTATAAGAATAAAATGCTTTAATATATATATATATATATATATATATATATATATATATATATATATATATATATATATATATATATATATATATATAGTTCTTGTTAATACAAGAAACTGTGCTAAATTATAGTTGTATTTGAACCTCCTAGATCTTCCTATGGAGCATTTTATTAAGAAGTGAACATTTAAAATGAGGATATGAAGAAAACAGCAGCATATGCATATGCAAAAATTCAACACCCTCAATGAGAAGAAGGCACAAACCATAAACATTCAGACATTGCAATAGCAATAGATATAATCCATGCACATGACAAAATGGAAAAAAGTATCAGCTATATCAGCTAATGGCGGCGTGGGAAGGAATATAAGTTTACTCACAGGCGACGCCACAAGGACTCATCTGAAGCAGCATAGCTGAGGAATTTACACACCAATGAACACGCATTAAGATCCTGCAGTCCAATTATGACAGATGAATGAACTTCATAAAAAATAGCAACTCAAGGAAAAATACAGAATCAAAACAGAAAAACAAAGAAATGATAAAAATTTAAAAGCAAATCTAGATACCTCTGATGAGAGAAATTTGAGGATGTTATGGAACAATTCAGGAGGGACTTTACTACAAAACCCAGTTTCAATCCTCCTTGATGCCGGTCTGCTTTCCCTACTCTCCTGCCATTGTTATTGCTGACTTCAATTATTCCACAATTTTTTGAAGGCAATAAGGTAGCTTCAGCTCCCAACTTAGAGGATGACGATGAAGAAGAAGATATTAATGCTTTTGACAATCCCTCACTGATTTCACCTTTCTCCCCTCTGATTCTCTTTGCTGGTTGCTTTTTATTCTCTTCCTCTTCGCTTAGAAAACCCTCTTCAACATGCAATCTCTTTCCATCTCTCTCTTCCTCCTCTGCTTTATAATCATCCAACTCAACTGTCTCCTTTACTGTCTTCGGTTCTTCCTAGAACATGCGTCCAAGATTCCACAGTTATGATCGAATGCACCAGTAAACATGTATCATACAAAATCCTTGTACATACATGTTATATAAGATTGTGATTTCAGAATACGAACAGATGCATTCCGGAAGGCAAATACGTCCTTTTTGGTCAATAACATTGTTCAAACACACAGACAGAGATGGAGCTAGAGGGGGGGGGGGGGGGGGGGGGGGGTGGGTGGCGACAGTCCCCCCAACATTTTTCGCCGATCTACTCCTAGTTAATTTGTAGTAGGTTTTTAGATTTCGCCCCCACAACATTTTTCTTTCGTCCTTGCAAAATTTTTAATTTTTTTTTCAATTGGCAAATATTGACCTAATAACTTCAAGTCTAAAGCTTAATAAAGTCTTAGACTTAATTAAAAACACTAGACGACCCATTATTTAATTTTCAATTTATTCCAATGAATTCATTCAATTTAACTCTCAATTTAAAAATTTGACAACACTTCCCGATGTGTGCCAACTGTTGCATTAACAAGAAAATCAATGAGTTATGATTGATTCGTCTTGTCTTAACTCTTCTATTTTTAACAGCAACTACAGAACGTGCATTTTTAGCTATGAGCGTCATTAAGACGAAGTTGCGAAATGGAATGGAAGATGATTTTTTGTCCAATACTATGCTTGTGTTCAATCCTCTTGATTTAAAAAAAAAAAAAAAAAAAAAATCGGGGGCGGCCTCCTCCTCCACCCCCATATTTTTGCCCCCTGCAATATTGAAATCCTGACTACGTCCCTGAACACAGATCTCACAGTCTGACCAAGTGTTCAACATTTCATAGACCATCTTCAAATGAACATTAAAAGTCCTCATTTTAGACACTTCTCCAATGCACATCGCAAATATACACTCATCTAACACTCATGTTTATCCAACACTTCAGCACGCCGCATTATATAGGGAAATTTTTCCATGAATCAACATATAACTTTCAAAGTAATAACATTTCAATTGGTAAAACATTAGTGAATCAAACAATTTATTCATTAATTATAAAAATATGTTCCATAGTTAAGCATGATAGCCCTTTTTAAACGAAATAGGAACAAAAGCATACCTGAAATAGGGGATTTAGGAGACTAAAACCCTAAAATTTTGATCTCTAAAATGTAAATCTTAAGCCTAATAATTTTTTACCTTTGATTTACTAGACAAGAAATACATGGGACTATATAATATTACATATATGTATAGCTTCCTGAAAATTCGCCAATATAAAATAAAACTTTAAAAAAATCTATAAAATTCAAGTCGTATTAGAGCATAATTACCTCATCCGAGAGTTCAGCTAGGACTTCAGATTCCAGGAATTGAGCGAGGACTTCGTCCTCATCATCCGACGCCATAACAATTACAAAATATTTCAGAAAATTGATTAAAGGATACGCATGCACATACGCGGATGTATATGTATAGGCGGTGGGTGTTGTCAGGGAGGAAAAGGCCACCGGGAAATTCAAGGTGGGATCATCGTCAAATCTGGACCGTTGATTTATGGAAGGTGGGAAAGCGACGGGATGAAATGAGGAGAGAGAGGAGGGAATTCGCTTGAGAGTCGACCCCGCATCGAGGATATCGGGTCGTCAGTTCGGATCATAAAATTGGGCCGGATAGTTAGATTGTTGGGAAAATTGTGCTTAGTACATATTTTAAATAGGGAAAAATACATAAATAAGATAATTATAAATGTAAATTTTAAAATTAAGTGAAACTCATATAATTTTAGAAATCAGGTTTTAATTAAAATAAATTAATCAAATTTAATAATTATCAATATTTTATTAATTACAAATATTAAAGTCACAATATAAAATCTTAAGTCATAGAGTACAAATATTTTAAGTCACGTATTTAAGATTACAGTTAGGTCATAATCATTTAAAATAACAAGTCACAATTATCATTTTTTTTTTTCCGATCACAACCTACCGACCACCATTTTTAAGGTCACAATTATTCATTTTCAAGGTCACAAGAAAAAAAATTGTAGGTCACAACCATCATTTTTTTCGATCACAACCTACCAACCACCATTTTTAAGGTCACAGTTATTCATTTTCGAGGTCACAAGAAAAAAATTGTAAGTCATAACCATCATTTTTTCCGATCACAACCTACCAACCACCATTTTTAAGGTCACATTTATTCATTTTTGAGGTCACAAGCAAAAAAATTGTAAGTCACAACCATCATTTTTTCAGATCACAACCTACCAACCACCATTTTTAAGGTCACGGTTATTCATTTTCGAGGTCACAAGAAAAAATGGTAGGTCACATTTATATTTCAAAGTCACAACTCAACCCAGCCCTCACTTCACAACTTCAAACCATCACCAGAACCGGCATCTCACCACTACCCTCAACACCGCGCAGCCACCAGCCACTGTCAGTGTCGCTACCACCACCACCACAACGACAGCTTCCAATATTTAACCTCACCGCCTACACCACCAGTCACTGTAGTCGCCGCCGTAGCCACAAACCAAAAAAAAATTCAAACTTTAGGTGACAGCAACATCACGCGATGACGACCTTCACTACGAAGAGCCAAGCACAATCACCGAACGGAAGTCACTGTTGATGAACAGAAGCAACAAACCCGATTTGTAAAAAAAAAAAAAAAAAAAAAAAAAAAAAAAAAAAACTCTAACCTTCCACATCAAACCGCCACTAGATCTAGGAACACGATGCATCCCCCAGCAACGTGCGCCCATTACCTTCCTCCGCACTCCGACATCGTGACGCCTATGCACCTGAATCGAGACTACAGGTTGTTATTACAACGACAGGGGCTTCTGTTCCGTTTTCTGAAAATGTTGCAGCCGCGATGGACTACGCTCCGCCTGGGAAGAGAGGGAGAAGAGAGAGACAGGGTCTGTTTGTGTGTGTGGAGGGTGGGGGCGCTCCGCCTGGGAAGAGAGAGAGACAGGGTTTGTTTATGTGTGTGGAGGGTGGGGTGGGGTGAAATAAGAGGAATTAGGGTTTGGTGTAGAGATATTGTTTGATGAATTTATTTTAATTTCACATTATTGGTATTAAAATTAAAAATTTATTTAACACCTGATTTTTGAAGATATTCAAGTTTAATCTTATTTATGAATTTGATTCTTTAAATGTAGGGTTAGGTGTAATTTCCACTTTTAAATAGTAACTAAAAAATCTATCTATATATCTATTTATCTTCTATCTATATTCTATATATTAAACAAGGATAGCTGGTCCAAATTTCCCTCCAAGTTTCTTATAAGTGTATTTTATACACTTATTTATTTATCGAAATTAGGATATTATAATATTTTTCTTGAACAAATTTTACGTAATTGTTATTATTTACTATTATTTCAGGTTTTATCTCAAAATCAAGAAAAGTGAGGAATTGAAGCAAATACATAATAATTGGATGAAAAGTGGAGTTAATTGAAGACGTTTTGAAACTCAATGGCTTAGTTGCACAATTGAAGACTCAATGACCAACTTATGTTATTTGAAAAAATTGAGAGGTTTAAATGATAATTTATTTGATTAGACTTAGGGCTAAATTGTGTATATATATATTATATATATAAACATACACAGCCGTGAAAGAAAAAAAAAAAGAAAAGTTAGGCAGCAAGAACATTGCGGCTGGAATCAAAGTGTGTTGACTTGTGTGAGAAATTAATTTGTTTGGCAGCAAAATTGGAGACACTAATTAGAGAAGGTGCGGCTGTGAGTTGGAGGACTTTGGGAATCGGAATTAATCGGTGGAAGTGTTTAGGCTGGGAGTGATTTGTAGAGAAATATATACATATATACATACGGTGGCTTCGGATTTTTTTGGGGGACAAGATTAAGGTCACATTGATTTGGTTGGCTCTGTGTTTGCATTGGAGAATCATAGATACACAAAATACGCAGCAGCTTGGGTTTAGGAAGGCGGCTTGGCTGGTTGGAGAAGAAAGTGAGCAGCAGCATTACTTGGGTTGAATGGTGGAGAATTAATTGCTGGGAATTGTGTACAAAAGGAGGTGTTGGCTGGTTCAAATAAAAAGACAGGTGGTTGCAATTGAAAGGCAGACGAACTCGTGATTTTTTTTGTGGTGCTAAGAGATGCCAATTCTTCAACTCTTCAAAATTCGGGTTTTGTTTATATTATTTATTGCTTTTTATTTGAAGAATATGAGTAGTTAAATTTTATAATCGGGATTGACGATATAGATTTAATGTTTCTTATTTGATTTTAATTTTCAAGTTGGTGCTTTGATATTTATGTATTGATTTATTATTGCGTTTAATGCTTGAGTTGTTTGATCACCAATTCATGAATTAATAGTTGTTTTCATAATCCGAGAGGTGAGTTAACAATTAGATCACGTAATAAAATCTGACAATTTCAACAAAAAGATAGAGATATGAATTTGTGATTACTTGTGGTCAATTATGAATTCTTAGGAAATTTAATACATTTAGATAAGGAGAACTCTGACCCGTTGTAGAGATACATGGTTGACTTAGTTAAATAGGTCTAATTTGAACTCGAGAGAGATAAATTAGATATATGCATGAATTCAATCAAATACAATTTTAGAAAACAAGTTGAGATGTGAAATTAAGTTAGAACATTATTTCGAAATCGTTAATTCCAATATTCATTTAATCGTTCAAAATCCCACCACTTTGCTTCTTACTTTATTAATTGCTTTGTTAGCTAGTTTTAGTTTTAAATTTTTATTTTTATTTTGTTGAATTGTTTATTTCATTTATTCTCAAATTTTATTGTCGTTTTTGGATTATTTTGCATTCTATTTTTTTAGTTTGCTTTTGTTGTAGTTTAGGAATTTTAGAATCGAAGTAAATTTATAACGAATTAACTAGTTCTCGTGGAATCGACAACTCGGACTCAAAAGTCCACTTTTACTACTTGTTAGCGATATCGTGCACTTGCGATTTCAAACCAACAGTTCCCCCCTCCCTCCCTCCCCCCCAAAAAAAAATAAATGTTGAAAAAAGTTAAAAGTCCCTCCATTTTTTCTGTTTTGCAGACTCCAGAAATTTGAAATTTGAAATTTGCAAGCTTACTGTTTGTGTAATACCGCATTTCGATTTACATGCTTTCTTGATTTTCACTTAAAGTTTATATTAATATCATTATAAATGATATAACTAATATTATGATTATTATGATTTTATTTGAATATTTGCAGTGGAAGGATTTGGACGCCGTCACGATCAATGTGCCAATTAAAATGTTGATATATTGTTTATTTTAATAGTTTACGTGAAATTTTATGTGATTTATTTGTTTTATTGCCTAAGCTTGCTATTTTCTATTCTACTTTGTTAAATTGAAGTTGGGAAGAGTTTGGTGACACTTTGGAATTTTATTTGAAGGTCATGAACTTAAATTACCAATTTATGAGAGTTGAGGGACTGAATTTGCAAATTACCAAAAGTTAAACATAACCTAACCCTCACTCTCACAATCGACGTCTCACTCTCAACTCTCGCCTCACTCCCTCATCCCTGCCTCTCACGCTCTCGTCTCTCTCTCGGCCCTCTCTGTCTCTCGCCCTCACCGAACCTCTACCGGCGACGGCGACCACACACCTCACCCACAACCACGGTGACTCCCCCTCCCTCTCACCATAAGTGCAGCCCCCGCCTTCCCCTCCTCTTTCCGCGCACACACCGAACCCAATTTTTACACACACAACACACCTTTTTACACGCACACAAACGGGTTTATATGTATTGATGTATATATGTTGTATGTATATATTTATACGAACATTTCAGATTTTTCAGATTGAGTTGTAGTCAAATTTCGAATTTTTAATTGTTAACCTCAGATTTGGGGCGTGTGTATGTGTGTATATATTATTATGTATGTGTGTGTGTGTGTGTGTGTGTGTGTATATATACACACGTAAATTTCAGATTTCTATGTGTATAAATATATAATTTCATATTCAAATTTTAGTCTAAATTTCATATATTAAATGCCAAATTTAAAATATGGAATTTAATGATGTCAGTGTGTATCTAATACATGGGGATTCACAGATTTTAGGAATAATGTCATAAAGGGGGTGTGTGTTCAGATTTCAATTTAGTTAGCTTACTTGAATCTAAAATTTAATGTTGAGTTATAATTTCGAATTTCAGATTGGAGTAATTTAAATATATGTATGTATATATTGATATTATACATATATATAAATTTTAGACTTTCCAATTTATGAAATTTGTGAACTGTAAATGTGCATAACAATTTTAGACTTCGAAATGTAGGAATTTAGTATTATAACTTATATGTATAGTTTATTTTCGGAATTCAGATTTGATGGGATTATGAAATTAGTTAATTGTGTGGTAACGGTTGAGTTATGATATGAAATTTGGGTTTATGAATTATTTGCAGATTCCAAATTTTAGCAATGTTAAATTTAATATTGATCCATAATGGTAAATCTTCAGTTTACAACCATATTTTCGAAATTTTTACTATGAATAATTAGAAATTTAATTGAGAAATTTTGTAAAGTTAGGTAATGTAATTTTGAATTTTAGTTGAACTACAAGATGAGTAAAACTTTTCTATTGTGTATTGAATTGATTGTTCATTTCGAATATGGTGTTAAATGTGTTGGACATGGCTTAAGGTTCCGTTTGGTCTGAATTATATATTAAATTGAAGTTTTAACCTTGCTTAGAGTTTAAAATGTGATTTTGAACTAAAAGTATATTTTATTAAATGAATGGGTACAACTAGAATTTTGGTACATTGACGTCACGGGCAGCCGATGTTCCTCCACTTGCAAATCAAGATAACGGTAAATACTAAGGATGTCAAGTAAGTAAACTTCCCCTACTTTCATCAAAGTTGAATGTTTAATGTGGAATTAATGTGCTTGATTGACATTCGTGTTAATTATCAAATTTTAATGCTTTCAGCTTACCATATGCAATTATGTGTATTTAAGGAAATGTTCAAGCATGCACGTTATCATGTCATTGCATCATTAAGCATGCATTGGCATCGAAAAGGGGAAGTCAAATGTTTTAATGAAAGGAATGTGTCAAAGTGAAATTTTTGTCAAAAGTTATGTATCCCAAGTTTTTTTTCAAGAAAGAATGGGTGTGCTTCTATGTCATGAAAGATGCGAGTGGGAAATGGGGCGCGGGGGACCGGCGTACCCGAATGTAATGAGCCGCTTTGCGGTGGAATGAAATGAACGAGCCGCTTTGCGGTGGAAATGTGAATGTTAATCTGGTTCCAAATAAGAATTGTCCACTGTTATCTGATTGACTAGAAGTTATATCAAGTGAGCTCACGATGGAAATGTAAAGTGAAAGTTTTGAAATGTTAAGTGAAAGTTCGAAATGTTGAAAGTTTTGAAAGTGAATGGGGATACATATTTCAAAGTTAAAGTATTCATGTCATAAGCATGCATTCATGCATAAAGTTTACTTACTGAGCTTTAGCTCACCCCAATCCCTCCCCCATATTTCAGGTGATGAAAATTAGATGATTAGAGGAGAGCACGTGGCGGTAGGCTCAGACAGTACCGACTTGAATTATTTAAAATTTAATTTAATGATTTAATTTAAGTTTTTATTTGTTATTCTTTTAAATTGATAAGTCATTTTGAATTAGTTCGTCGGTTCTTAGTCAAAATAAGTTATGGTATTTCCCTGTGATTAATTTTAATCATGTTTCATGAGTTTATAAATTTATACTTCAAATTATTTTAATTGAGGAGTTTGGGGAATTAATGTTGAAGTTGAATTTTGGAATTATGGTTGGATGTTGAATGTTGGATTTGAATAGGTTGAGAATTTCATATGTATTGTAGGTGTGATGTCCCTCTACAGGTTGGTTATGTTCAAGTTATAGAGGAGACTTTGCCGAAATTTCTATAGAATTTTAGAATAGAAAATGTAAAGGTTGAAGTTTTTAAATGATTTGTTTCCGCATTTTAATGTTTAAACGATTTATTTCCGCATATAATGTGAATGGAAGTTAACACGCCTATGTTTTAAATTTTTGAACTTGGGGTGTTACAGTTTGAGCCTTGGCACGGTTATTTTTAAGCAAATCAGCATTAAATGCAACCTCCAAAATTTGAAATTTGCGGTGTTTCTGATTGACCTTTGCACGATTAATTATATTCTGAATACTGATTGACCCTTTGAAAAGTTGTTGTCCCTTTATTTGCAGAAAAATATAATAAATATTAATTATTTAATTTTCAGCCGACTTCGGACTTTGCATTAAATGAACAGCATCCAAAAAATTTGATTTCACGAATATACTTATGATGACACTTTTAAAAGTTGTTTTAAAAAATTTTTAACTACAAACATGATTAATAAGTATAATTGTTTATATATCCAATAGTCTACTACTTTCAAACACATTTGTGCCTTATCTGTGACTTTCATAGCAAGTGATTTAAAAGGCATCCAAGAATTTTGCAATCCGGACAAAACTTCCAAGAAACTTGCAGGTATGTAAAGATATATAACCAAGTGCTTTGTTACAAAATACATATATATAAAATTTTAATAACATTTTCCTCTACTTCTTTCGCTTTGGTTGCCTTAGGAATGGCTCCGATTATTGATTTGTTAACGGATGTTGATATAACAAAGACACAGTCGGCGTTCAAAGTTTGTACAGTTCGAGTTTGGGAAAATCCAAGTTTTCGAAGCACCGATGACATCTACAGCTTGAAAATGGTTTTCGTAGATAGAAAGATGCTTTGGGATTAGGAAGTAAAAGAGCAGTTGACCACTCCAAGCCGAAGACATGACTTATCTATAAATACGTGTATTATTCTCTTTTGTTGTAACACATTGACTAGAGAGTATTATGAGAAAAAATGTAGTCTAGTATTTTGATTTTTCTTGGTTTCTTTGTGGGCTATACAAAGAAGTAAAAATTGGTAGATGTGGTGAAACTTGATTATTTTTCTTACAATACTTGGGGATTTGGTAAGTGCAAAGATTATATAATTGTAACAATTTATTATATAATGAAAATTTTTGGCGGTCCGTAAATTTTGCGTTGTTGTTTAATTTTCTTGTTGGTTCAATTATTTCTTGAACATAAAAAATTCATGTGGAGTTAATTAAAGAGGGAATTTATGTGTAATTCCCAACACTTATGAACACTCTTCTCTTCATTTTTACAAGGATGAGTTTTAATATTCTACACTTAGTAAGATGAATAATGAAAGCAAACCCGAAACTTAGCAATCGTTTGGTAAATTATTTACAAATAAAATAAATTTACAAACAACATATTTTACCTCGAAAAATCACATTATTTATAAACATTTTTTTTTTTTTACCAAACTGAGGCTTAAGGTTCTCATTTTATTGGCTTGACCTTTTTAATTTTAATAGGTTATAAATATCAATGAAGTGAATTTTTTCGAGGAAGGGTTCCTTTCCTTAATATCAAATCGAGTCGACCACGTCAGTAACGTCTCAATATCTAAGCAAATGAGTTGATGTGTACAACCTCTAGTTTTCTAAAACTCATTTTTTCTTAGATTAATTTTCAAGCACATATTTTATGGGATCCATAACTTTTAAAAAACTTTCAACTATACATTTTAATTAAATTTTATCAAAATTTACTAAAAATTTGAGTTTAAAAAAAATTAAAATATATAGCTGGTTCCCATTAGTGTACCAGTTTGTCTACTATTTACTTGTGAGGAATCATAACTCTTTATCTCCTGATGTCTACTGAAAAATTATATTCAAAACCTGGACTAGCAAAGTTGACTTCAGTCTTTGGCGCAGAAAATTAAAACATTCTTGTGCATCAGAAATGTGCATGTGCAATAGATGAATCTTGACCCCCACCCCCACCCCCCACCCCCCAATTGAGTGCATATAGGAGGCAAGAATTAAATGAACAAGCTTAGAGTACTATCTTTCTTCATCTGTTTGGTCTTTTGTTAAGACTAGTTTGACGCATGTGTTTTGCACGTGTCGTAATTTTGTTGAGTATGTAATAGCGTGCACACTTCTGCAAAGAATAAATTCATTTTTAGCTATGGTGCTTAGTATAACTTACTGAAATAATTAGTAACATGAGATGGAAGAATGCAAAGATGAAAACATTTAATTGTGGATATATTTAGAGAACCACTTATTTACAGCATAATTAGTATCCCCTTCCCCATGGTGAGGAGAAATGACCAAGCAAACACAACCATGGTTATCCTTTACATGCTACGTGCTAAAGTGATTACTTGATAGTTAAACAATTGAACATAGCTTAAGAGTAATCCCCAAAGTACAGTAATGTGTATCCTTTTCTTTCAGTTATTACAAGTTAGCTCAAGTGGCTTCAATCAAGAGAAACCACTTTTGCATTCTTCCTCGAACATTTCATGTCAAAACCTCCAAATATTGACCTATAATATTTGAAAAAATAGGACAATTGTAAAATTGAAAATAAAATGGATCTCACACGTGAGGTATACATGTGGAATTGTAAGAACTATTTGAAACATGAAGCATTCTGGAATCCAATTTATTTGGTTGTTTTAACATAGTTTCTGCTAGTTCTCAAATCATCCAAAGTTATTCATATTTAGTTAAGCTTTTTTGATAGCTTATACATCAAACATAGGTCACAATACCATGGAATTCTGCTAGAAACATGTTTCATTTCAGATTGTTGATTTTGTCAGGTAACATCCGAGTCTTCATCAATTCTATTTAGTGATCATCACATGGCCTATGCAAAATCTCCTATGTAATGAGATTCCTACGTAACTTCAAATTTGTCTTTGAAGGAAACTCAATTACATAATTTCTTACTAAAAACCCCACTATTTAGCACGGCTTAGACAACTCAAATGATGGCTTATGAATAGCACCTTCTATCTAGACTCTTTTAATGTATAGGGAAAAATAGGAGAAACTACAACTACTACTGAACTTTGGGGAAAATTTGAGGAATTGTATCTTACTAAGATCATTCCAAATAAATGTTTTCTACTAAAATAACCTTTTGTGTTCAAACTTGAATCTGCACATGATCTTGAAGCTAATTTTGATAGATTTAATAAATTAACACAAGATTTATCTAATTGTGATGAAGAAATCTTTAATATTCAAATTTGTATTGCATTACTGAATGTTGTAGGAGATAAGTATAAAGATGCTAAAAATGTACTTGAATATGGTAGAGAAAGCCTGACCTTAGATATCATAACTTAATCTCTAAAAATAAGGATCTAGAATTGAGAACTGAAACTAAATATGATTCTCAGGGGGAAGTTTTAGTGACTAATTCTAGAGTTGTCTTTAATTCCTATTCTCAAAACAATAATGCTATGAACAAGAATTATAGAAGGGTTAAGGATTTTGAAAGAAATAAAGAATAAGTCAAAACCATGAACAAAACGAATAAAACATGCTATTACTGCAGTAAATTTGATCATTACATTAAAGATTGTTTCAAAAGACAAAGTGACATGAAGAATAAGACTGATACTAATAATAATAATAATATTGATGAACCCACTAATGGAGTCTTTGTAACTGTTGCATCTACCAGTGACTCTCAATATGATTGGGTATTAGACTCAGGTTGTTCTTATCATGTCTGTCCTGATAAGGAATAGTTTTAGAACCTAAAAGGAACTAAGTGTGGACATGTTACATTGGGGAATAACAAGACATGCAATGTACATGGTATATGTAACATTGCTATTAAGCTTCATGATAACCAAACTCTAATGATGGAACATGCTAGATATGTTCCAGAACTTGATAAAAATCTCATATCATTGGGAGTTTTAGACAATGAAGGTTTTGAAATCAATATAGGAAAAGCTCACCGTAAAATTGAAAAGGACAATGCTAAAATTTTAAATACTTGTGAAATTGATGGTTTATACACAATACAGGCAACTCCATTAATCAAAAAATGTCTAAGTGTTTCAAAAGGTCCTAAGACACACTCTCTAATATGGCATCAAAGACTAGGACATATAAGTTTCAAATCCCTTCAACATTTAAGTAATGAAATAATTCTAGACATCGTTTTCAGTTAAGGAAATCATATTTTGTGAGGATTGTGTTTTGGGAAAACAAACTAAACTTCCCTTTCAAACTGGTATTCATAAATCAAAGGCAATATTTGCATACTTTCATGGTGATCTTTGGGGACTAGCAAATGTTTCTACAGCTTCTGGGTTCAAGTATTATCTATTAATAGTGGATGATTTTTTGAGAAAATCCGAACCTTTTTGTTAAAAACTAAGGTTGAGTGACGCAGAACAAAAGTTCTAGGGTTTACCGGCGTAAGCTCCCAACAAAGAAAATTGTAAAACTCAAGAAAATATATTCAAAAATGGAATTGTATTATTCAGGAAAACAAAGAGTCTTTAAATAGTCTTGAAAACCCCTAATTTAAGAAAAAAAGACAAAAACAGACATCCACTTAATTAAACAATTAGAAAGGCTAAAAATAGAAAACTTCAATCGGCCAATAAACTGCCTTAAACTGCAAATTTGATGATGAAATCAACCTCAAATGGGTAAACCTAGGTTGGGATGTTGTAGAGCATTGCGAGACGTTTTCGAAAACATATTATAATAGAAACTCTAACACTGGTGCAAAAAGTTATGCTCGTTTCTTTGAAACAGCTCATTTTGCCAATTTTCGGTCCAATTCTTCTTCAAACTCTAACGTAAATGTTCTACATCAATGAGACTTTCAAAATCTTAAAAACTGGAAGATTTTAATAGAAAATCAAACTAACAAAAGGATTAAAGTCCTAAGGACTGGTAATGGTCTTGAGTTTTGTAATTCAAGTTTTGGAATTTTCTGTAAAGAGGATGGTATCATGAGGTATAGGGTTGTTACTTATACACCACAGTAGAATGGTACTACAGAAAAGATGAATAGAACTCTGTTAAATGAAGTTAGGTGCCTGCTTTTGGGTTTCGTCCTCCTAAAAAAAATTGGGGAGAAGCTGTCAAAAAGGCTACTTGTTTGATTAATAAGAGCTCTTCTAGGTCCACTGATTTTAAAACCCCTGAGTTCTAGTATTGCGGTAAGCACCGTAATTACTCATTCCTTAATGTTTTTGATTGTGTAGCTTATGTACATCAAAATCAAGGAAAATTAAAACCTAGATCCATCAAATGTGTGTTTTTGGGTTATGCTAACAGTGTAAAAGGTTATAGACTTTTGGTCAAAGATAGTCACAGTTTTTAAGTAATTATTAGTAGAAATGTTCCATTTAAAGAAGGTCTAATGCCTTGTCTAATAAAAAAATAATACTAGATCTGAAAATATTAAACAGAAAAATACTATGCTTTTAGATTTAAATGATCTTAGTGCTCATGAAACAAATCCTGACACTCCCATTGAGGTGGAGTAACTACAAAATACTGATTAAAATGAGTTAGATACTAATGAAAATCTAGATACTCAGATGAATCTGAAAAGTGATGCTCGAAATGACTTAGCTGATTATCGACTTGCTAGAGAAAAAATTAGAAGGCAAGTAAGACCTTCTACCAGATATGTAAATGATGGCTTTGTGACTTTGTTTATTGCTTTTGATAATCTGCATGATGAGCCTATTACTTATGAAGATGCTATGTACTATTCAGACTCAAAAAGCTAGCTTGCAACAACAACAAATGAAATGAACTTTTTATATAAAAAACAGAAGCTGGATTTTTGTTGAGAGAGATAAAAACTAGAGGGTTATAGGTATAGATTGCAATGAAACAGTTAGAATTTTTTCATCTCTAGTTGCTCAGTTTAAATGAGAATTGGAGTAATTAGATGTTAAGAATGCCTTTTTGAATGGTGACTTAGATGAGACTATCTATATGCAACAACCTAGAGGTTTCGAAATTAAAGGTAAAACTGATTTTGTTTGCTTGCTGAAAAATCTCTTTATGCCCTAAAGCAAGCCCCTTGAAAATAGTACAAGAGGTTTGAGTCTTATGTGAAAACTCTTCGGCTGCGTTCTCTTTGGCGTTTTCCAGCCGTTTTCCGTTTTTCATTTTCGAAAATGCGGAAAACGCGTTCTCTTGCGTCGTTTTCGGGAAAAAAAAATTCGAAAATGTTTTCAAATTTTGTAAAGGAAATGGAAAACGTGATTTCACGTTTTCCGCATTTTCCACAAATTATACCTATAATCTGAAAATGCGGAAAACGCGCATTTTCCACTTAAAAAAAAAGTTAAAAAAATTTGAAATTTGTCAAAAATTGTCATTTTTAATTACATTATTGGTCCCTGATTTTCAAAACTTGTCATTTTAATCCTCAAATTTTGAAATTTCTTTCGAAAATATCCTAATTTATTTACAACTTAGGTCCCTCAACTTCAGATTTTCTTGCACATTAGTCCGCAAATTTTACTTTTCTTTCAGTTCAGTCCTTCTCGTATTTGCTTTATAGGTCATTGTCTTCAAACATGTATAACTTTTGATGTACAACTCCGAATTGCACTCCGTTTTTTACGTCAAACTCCAAATTCAACCATCTTTCTGATGATGTATCATGTGCTTAATTATTAAACATTTATTTTTTACTTTTGTATTGTAGATACTTATTTTGTAAGGGCATCATTAATTAATGTAAATTGATTTCTGCAAATTTTATTGAAACTGAAATTTTAAACGTTATGAGTGCTTACTGGAAGGATGTATATATATAAAGTATTAAATGAAATGATTACTTTAGAAGGAAAAATTACTACCCAAATGTTGAACGAATACTTTAGAAGGGCAACATGAATTTTTGAACTTTTTTGGCATTACCAAATTGTGTGATTGGGGTTATTTCATTTATTTTTGTTGTGCAACTCAAATATGACATCTTTATTTCATTTATATTCACAAGCAATATAATTAAAAGTATACAGAAATCATTTTCTTCAAAATTTTAAATAGAACGTGTTTTCCAGCTTTTCATTTTCGAAAACAGTTTTCAGAAATAACAAATCAAACGCGTTTTCAACAATTTCGAAAAAAGTCACAGAAAATGGAAAATAGAAAACATTTTCGAAAATGAAAACAGGAAACTGAAACATAAAGAGAACGCAGCCTTAGGTTTTCTAAAAGCAGCTATGATTCCTGTCTCTTTTATGATAAAACTGGAGGTCATAATTATATTTACTTGCTTTTATATGTTGATGATACGCTTATAGCATGTCATGATATGAATTGATTAAATGATTTAAAACAAAAGCTCAAATCAGAATTTGAAATGAAGGATCTTGGTCATGCTAAGAAAATTTTAGGAATAACCATTAAAAGAGATAGAGTTAACAGAATTTTATTACTTCATCAAACTACTTGTGTAGAAAAGATTTTAGAAAAATCTTGTATGAAAAATGCTAAACCATGTTCTTTACCTTTATCAAATTGTTTAAAACTATCTTCTAATCAATCTCCTAAACTAAGGATAAGTTAAATAGAATGTCTAGAGTATCTTATGCAAATGCTACTGGCTTTGTTAGGTTCCTTATGGTCTATACTAGACTTGATTTGGAATACTCTGTTAGTGTTTTGAGCATGTTTATGTCTAATCTTGGTGAACTTCATTGGAAAGCTTTAAAAGGAATGATTATGTATGTCTCTACTACTAAATATGTAAGTCTGTTATATTCTAAGAGTAAGGAAGATATCATTTTAAAGGGATTTTTTTATTCTAATTTTATTGGAGATATAGATAAAAGTAGAAGTGCATCATCTTATGTTTATACTTTGTGTGATTCATGTATAAGTTGAAAATCGCAGTTACAAAGAATTGTGGCTTTATCAACCACAGAGGCTGGGTATATTGTTGTATGTGAATCTTTAAAAGAGGGCTTATGGATTAGATGATTACTTCATGAACTAGATTTTACAAATGATAATGTAATGCTTTATTCAGATAATCAAAGTGCAATACACTTATCTAAAAATCTCATGTTTCTTTATAGGAGGGCTAAACATGTAGATATTAGATTTCAATTCACAAGGGACCTAGTAGAAAAGGACTTGGTGAAGATAGAAAAAAATTCAACTGCCTTAAATCATGCTAATATGAGAACAAAAGTACTACCCATTAACAGATTCAAAGACTGCATGAAATTACTCAATATTGAATTAAACTAATAAAAATGTTTTTATTAAATCTTCCTTCTTAGTTTACATTTTAGCTTTGTGTCTTGTTTTTTACATTTGAGCAAGATGAATCAAAGGAACTTAAATCTACTATTGGTGCATCGAATTAACAGCTAGGTGGAGAGTCCTTGCAACCAGGTGGAGAATGTGAAATTACCATGTGCTGCAAAGTTGTGTTTTGACTTAAGAAGTTGTGTTTTGGAAACAAATTTTTGGTATTAATATATGATGGCTGGATGACTGCCACGTGCCCTTGTTGCTGCTATTTGATCGGGCGTGTTGACTTGTATCATGGTGACTCTTCATTATACAGAAGGTTCGAGATTACGCTAGGATTTTCTTTGTGTAACTCTTTGTCTCTCTCTTTAGTATCGTGAACTGTTTCTTCCATCTTCTTCTTCTTGGTGAAGGGATTTTCTAGTTACTTAGTTGTAATCTTGATATGATTTCTTAGTTGTTTCAATGAAGAATAATCTTAGTTTACTGGTTCTTAGATGGTAGGTTAGAAATTGATTGGATTGTTAGTAATATTTGTAGATCTCACTCTCTATAATTGTTCTTTGTGCCTAGATTTGAGTGTTGATCCTTCGGAGGATTGCTCAACGAAGGATTAGGTGACTCTTTCAATCGCTGAACCTTCAGTGCTTCGACCAAAAATTCCTCGTGTTCTTAAAAAATTTTATGTTGGTTTACGTTTTGTAAGTACATTAGATCCTACGGATTTGAAATATGTGCTAAAATATCAAATAATTTAAAGAATAAACTAATATAAGGAAATTTCGTGCAAGTGAACATCTTAAGGCAAAGAAATGTTAACATAAAACGTTTTGTAATCGATAATACAAAGAGCAGATCGATAAATATCGCCTTGATCATGACACATCGGTTGATAAATGCATTTCATCCCTCAATATCATCCCTAGAAAATGTTGAAGAGCATGCTTCTACAAAGGACTTGTATGAATTAAGATCATGATGACAAATTAGGGCCATGCTTTCTGACTGCAAATATCTTGCACACAACAAAAGATGCACAAGAGACGCCCAATAATATCAAGAACCTTTTTCTCTTCCCACCCTTTTAATAAGAAATGAGAATCAAGATATACAATATTAGCTATTGGGGATCTCTTCAGCACGTAAGAAACAAATAGCCTTTTTCTTCAATTTCCTCTGCTCCTATGGAAAAGGATAATGTTGGAGATGGGTCGATCAGATGTAGTAGTAGATATATTTCACTGATGCCGATGCTTATGCTTATGGTGATGGTGATGATGGTGTTTACTTGTACGCTGCTTACCCGAGTCTGAAACCTCAGAAGAGCTTGAATGACGACGCCTGCGTCTGCTACTCCTCTTCTGATACCTACCATCGTCTGAACTCTCCGATGAACTCAACTCCGGGTGTTTTTGCCTGCTTCTCTTTTGTTTCTTCTTTGATCTTCTCCACTTATCAGCACCAGAAGACGACCCTCTTTCTCGATGATCACCCGATTCGGGACTAGATGGCAATGACCTTCTGTGCTTGCTCTTACCTGACTTCTTCTTGGGCTTGCTTGAAGAAAAGTTGGTCAGCAACTCGGGTAGGTTGTCCCCGCCCAGGAACCCTGCACATCAGATGGAGGAGTACAGATAAATTTCATGTCATAAAAATCAACACCTTGATGATTCACTCGATTTTCACAAAGTTCACACAGAGCTTTCACCTCCATATTCATCGAAAATGTCCTCGGCAACTATTTGCTGATTGGGGTCATCAGGATTGAACCCACCATGAGGAGGGCTCATACCGGGTTTCTGTTTCAGCTCCCACTTCAGAGGCTGCAGGACAAGTCAAAATGATCATAAATATAATTAGAAAGTGCACTAAGTAGATAATTTTTCTTGGAACACAAAATTAAAAGAAATGGAGGTAATTTCTTCTGATCATTCCTGACATAACTGATTATTAAGTTAGAGGTCCCTTCGAAATCCTAATTTATTATCTCGTGGAGCAGTATTCCTAAGTAAACCAATAGACTCAATCAACAGATTCAAGTAGTTCATATATATCACTTAGACACCACTTGTGTATCATCATTTAGAATTAGAACTCGCTATATGTCATTTTTTAAGAATAAATAAATACACCATAATACAGATCATAATGCCCTGTGAATTATATATTCTTGTGATTTTTGCTGCTTCTCCGGATATTTCCTTACTAATACATACAGATTTCCTTAGTAATACATATTTAGTACAGTATATAGCCATTCATTAACATAGGAATAGACACTCTTGATAGCTTTGATTTCACGATATAGTTGTAAATAGTTTCATACTTGTTTCTTTCTCTTGTTTGAGACAATAATTTATGCAACTCTGAGACGTGGTGTGTATACAATGGCTTTTATGTTAATTTAGCATCTTACACAACTCATTGTTGTGTTTTATCAAACACAAACCTAATCATTAAAAAATTTCACACCTTGCTTAAAAAAAACTCAGTTGCCTCTCTAAATTGAACACTTAAAGAGGGCCAAGAAGATAAAATCTATACATGACAATTAAACAACTAAAAGCATGGCATAGTTTTTCCAAATATTACCTCGCTAGGATTGGTTTGAGCCAGGATAGCAGTCAAAGGATCATCTCTTTTCAATCGATTCTCCTCATTAGGCATTATAGCATCTTTCAATGGACATTCACGATCACCACTTTGGTGACCAAAATTTCCGCATCTTAGACATTTCACATTCCGTATCTCGACTCCAAAGGGTTTCACCCTGCCAGGAGCACCAGTTTCTAACCTGGAAATGAACAAATTTATTATTTACACCAGCAAATATGTCAACTAGTAACATGAAACCTACAAAATGACAAGGTGATCATTGTGTTGCCATCCCCACTAGACCCACAGTTGCAACACCAGCCTTCCCCACCCCTTTAACCAAAATAAAGATAAAAATGGAAGACGGAACAAATTTTACTTGAACAGATCCTTAACAGCATAAGAACAATGAAAAAAAGGTCCACACTGTCTACAGGCATTAAGCATATTATCCACCTATAAGAATGTAATAGATAAATATAGAAGAATATGTAGAAAGAGGAGAGATTAATTTATTTTTATTTTTTTCAACTCGGTTAGAAAACCAGTCAAAAAGAGACAAGGTAATAGAATCTAGAAGATGATTTAGAGTCTGGCCTAGATGAGAAAAAAACTTTAGCAGGTTAGGAATAACTTTAGTTCAGTACTCCCTGAATTTTGGTTGGAAGCAAAAGTGTCTAATAGATAATTTACCAAATTTGTTACCCTCCCCGTGACAGGGAGGGGAGCAGAACTCGATAATTTACTAGATGGTATGCAACTACCATGTGAGATAAGTGGGGCAAGATAAGAAGGGAATCCAAATATTTACTAGTCTCGGAGCTTGGGTGGCATTTCTTTGGAATAAATTTATATGCCGCTTACTGGGACATGCATCAATGAACAGGTTATTGCTAGAGCATAGTGACCATACTAAGCAAGGATATCATCCTTCGACTATGATTATGATTTGGAGAAACAATAGATACTTTAAAGCTTGAATTATGAAATGTGACGGATATTTCCTCAGATGCTGGAAGAAAATAGCACCACTTACGGCAGAACAGGGTGTAGTTGTCTCATTTCAGTTCTAGAAAGAAGATAGAGAGGGAACAAATGAATTCAGCACCAGTCTTCCTACTTGTTTCATTACAATTGTGGAGCTAGCTGGTGACCTCTGTTCATAAGAAGAGGGGCTAAATAACCAAATATAAAAGGCAAACCTTTAATATTTCATGTTTCCTCAATAAGAGGCATCTGAAATTATGGAAATATGACAGCAGCTAACTGATCTTTATCAAAGCTTCTTTAATATGAGCTAGTTCGCAAAGGCAGTTTCTTAGTTACATTCATGAACGACGTTGTAAAGAGTTATCACTGTCAAAAAATGAAATCAAATATCATGTTTTTCGTTCAAACATATTAAAATAAAGACCTTTTCAGCACATTTATACGAAGTTAGAATATTTCACGGTGCAACGATAATGGTAATCAACAAAGACTAGTGCACAGTGCACACACCTTGGGGCATTTTTAAGGACTTCAAATTGTTCCTCTGTTGGTAAAGCGCGGCCAAATACATCTTTTGGTCTTGGTTTCTTTTTCTCCTGAGCAGAAGGCATAGACTCTGTCATCCTAGCAAAGAAGCACCATTTACATTTCTTTATATTTGTGCATAGGATATTTGATATAATAGTAATCTATCTATCTCAAATAAGGTGTAAACGCTATTAACCAGTGTTTCATGTAAAAACCATTACACTGATGATGAGGCCCCAGCGACAGATGGCTCCTCAGAGGCACTAACACTTTGGTCCTGCTTCTTTTTTCCCTCATCCACTATCTCTGCAGCTTTTGCACTCTCCGCATTGTAACCAGGAGGTTTAACATACATAAAGCTTACAGCTTTTATCATCTCCAACTGCACAATCACAAGTAAATCACAATCAAGTAACAATCGCAATTATCAACCATCCATGCCCATGTTAAACTGTGACTCTCCACAAGGATTACATAGAGCTATGGTAAATACTATTGTTGGCTAGTATCAGAGCCAATGCCAAAACAATAATCTCATTCAACAAATGTTTATGTGAGATAGAATGGAAATGACACTCCAAGCATTTCCTTATTGCTCTAGAAAGTATGATAGATTGGAAATGACACTCCAAGCATTTACTTATTGCTCTAGAAAGTATGACATTAAATCTTGCACATAGCATAAGCAATGGATAATCTATTATATATTATGTTTCAACCTTCAAAATTTCTTCAGCATTATACATCTGCTTATTCAGGTTATTTATGGATTTGCCTGTACTTAAGCTGTTTTCTCCTTTTATACAATTTTTTTTATAGCTTTCAGTATCCCACTTCCCACTTACACTTTTATATATAATTAGTTACCTTTTCTTTCTCTTTCTTGGAGATAAGCGCAGTCTGCCGAAAAAATTCCTGCTCCTGAGCATACTGTTAGAAAAAACAAACACAAACAAAATGAATGAGAAAAACGTTACAGTTTGATGTTATAGAGAAATTTGGTTATTATAATTTAAAATATAAAAGAGACCCACATATGTTAAGTTGTGAATCCTAATTATTTACCGAGCCTAATTAATGCCGACCCTAATTATTGCCACTTCACGGAACCTCCCCAGTGAGGTCGCCATGGTGTTGGAAGGGGGCAGGCAGCTTCCTCCAGGGGGTAGGGAGCCATCAGGCAAAAATTCTAGTTAAGAGCTGTTTAGAAGATTATGTTCTTGCAAAATTCAATTATAGAATTAGAGTCCTTATGTAATTCAAATTTTCCCTATTCAATCTTATATAGGGCACAATACGTAGACATTTAGCTACCCATCAAAATAGAGAGAAAAAAGATGTTAAAGGAGATATACGTGCGTTTTCTCTTGTAAACATTCTTTTCATTATAGTGAATTCCTACAGCGGCGGAAGATGGCATAATTTCACATTGAGGCGAACATCTATGAATATTGCGTTTCTTGATTGCTTTTTCTTTCTTGATGTCAATTGCTCTCGATAAAATAAAACTAGGGTTCCTAATTCACAATAACTAGTATCAGAGGTTCGATTCTTGATTGAGAGCAATGGGTGGTGAACGAGGAGGGTAGTTGGGAATCTACAAGTTTTCTGGTATGGATTTTGCATTCTGGAAGATGCAGATCGAGGATTATCCATACAGTAAGAAACTGCACCAACCACTTCTAGAGGAAAAACCTACAGGAATGAGTGACGATAACTGGAAACTCCTCGATCGTCACGAATTGCATGTTGTTCAATTGATACTATCGAAGATCGTTGGTCACAACATGGCGGCGAAAAAAAAAAACACAAAAGATCTGATGAAGGTGTTATCCAATATATGTGAGAAGCCATCTGCATGTAACGAGGTACTCCAGCAGCAAAACATCTCAATAATTTGAATACAATTATCAATCAGTTAGTCTCATTCAAGATTAAATTTGATGATGATGTTCACGCCTTAATCCTATTTGCATCACTACCGAATAGTTGGGAGCCTATGAGAACTGCAGTCAGTAATTCTATAGGCAAAGAAAGTGAATGCTCGAATTGTGGCAAGATTGACTACATGATAAACAATTGCAGAACATCAAATAAGAAGAAAGAAAGTAATAATGACAGTGCTAATATGCTAATATCTTAACTGAAGATGTACAAGATGTATTATTCTTATCGGTTGATAGTCCTATTGAATCTTAGGTGATGGATTCAGGAACTTCTTTTCATTCCACCGCATATCGCGAGATTATGGAAAACTATGTTGCTGGAAATTATGCAAAGGTATAACTTGCTGATAGAGAACCTATGGATATTGTTAATATTGGTGATGTCAGTTTGAAGATGTTAGCGAGTCAGTATGGAGAATTCATAAGTTGAAGCTTCTACCTAACCTAATGCGTATTCTAATCTCAATTGGACAACTTGATGATGAAGGTCATAATGTGACTTTCAATGCTGGCTCTTGAAAAGTCACGAAGGATCTATGCTCAAGGAAATAAATTTGGAACTCTTTATATCACTTCCAATTATAGAGACAAGGTTGTAGTTGCTAATTCGGCTATCAGTTCTGATTTGTGACATTGCAGGCTGGGACACATAAGTGGGAGTAGAATGAAAGTGTTCAAGTCTGAAGTGGACCTAGCGGGTTTGAAATTTGTTGAACGAATTATGTCTCTGTTTGGTGGAAATTAAAATCAGATTTTTAGTAGATTTTAATAAAAAAATGATGAAATGAGTGGTTGAAAAGTTGTAGGTCCCACGACATCTGTGGTTGAGATTAATTGTTGACTTTGACTTGAATTAAAATTTAGATTTTAATTTGTACCAAATAGGACTTATGTGTGAAGGGTGTATTTTTGGCAAAAGAAAAGGGTTAGTTTCTCTAAAATCGGAAGGGAGCTAAAAGCTACAAAACAAGATTTTATTCATATGGATTGCGAGGACCTTCGACTGTGACTTCCCTTGGAGGTCCAAGTTATTATATGACATTTATTGATGACTCAAGTAGGAAGGTATAATCTATTTCTTGAAGAATAAATCTGATGTATTTGATGCCTTCAAAAGATGAAAAGCAATGGTTGAAAACGAGACATATTTGAAGGTGAATTGTTCACAATCAGATAATAATGGAGAGTATGTAGTTTATGATTTCAAGAAGGATTGTGCTGATAATGGAATTAAGATGAAGAAAATCATTCCAAGAACACCTCAACAAAATAGTGTAGTTGAGAGCATGAATAGGACTTTTAATGAGCATGCTAGAAGTATAAGATTACATCCTGGGTTACCAAAAATGTTCTGGGCTAAGGTAATGAGCAATGCAATTTATTTGATCAACAGAAGTCCTTCAACACCATTGGGATTCAGAATACCAGGGGAAGTTTGGAGCAATAAAGAGGTAATACTTTCACACTAGAATGTATTTGGTTGTGTTTCATACGTTCACATTGTTTCTATTGCAAGAAGCATGCAATGCTAAATTAAAGAAGTGTTTCTTAATGGGTATGATGATAACAAGTTGGCTATCGTTTTTGGGATACGCTGGTCAAAAGGTTATTAGGAGAAAGGATGTGATCTTCAATGAAGTGTGTTGTATAAAAACATGTTGGAAACAAACTCTAAAGACTCGAGTTTTGAAATTAAGAAACTGAGGTGATCCCGTTGAAAGATCTTCCATTAACTGAATTAAAAAAATGTTGATTGTGAAAATCAAGAAAGTATAGTACTAAAAGCAAATCAATTCACCCATGTGACAACTTAGAAGATCTAGTAGAACGATTAGATCATGAGCCCCCAGATGTAGGTGCAATTAGCACCAAACTGGGTCAACAACCAGGTTGTGTTCGTTCTTGTTGTTCAATTCTTGTTTGATTTATTATGTTATCCGCGATTATCACAAAGTTAGGCATACAAAAAATCCCAACAATATATACACACACACACAAACAAACTAATCAATTTCCATATAAAGATTAAACTTCGTACTCTATAGATAATAAAATGCATTTTCAAATGTTTATAAGCTTCTGTTTGGTAAAAAAAAAAAAATTGTTTATAAACAAAGAATGTAATGTTTTTTTAGGTAAAATATATGATTGAAAAGTGATTTGGGAAAATGTATATGGGTTAGGTACGACATGGGTGTCGTGATCAGAAGCATGGTGGTTTGTCATGGTCCCGTTAGAGTTATGGGGCTCATCTCACATCGGAAATTCATGGCCTTCAGTATGGGTTTATAACCCATTGGGCACTCTCCCTTCAATATCTAGCCTTTGAGGAGTTCTACCCAAGATGTTGTAACAATGGTATCAGCGTATGGCAAAATTGAGAAACAAAATGAATTCATTGACAATCATTTAGAAGACATGCGATAGCTATGACAGGATGAAATCACAAAGGAAAAATAAATAGGAAGCATGACTTAGTAATTTCGACGACGGTTGCATTTATCGAGGGTAATTCAGTTCCAAGAGGAACAACCTGAAGTTGATATCTCTTTGAGCCATAGAGAAAATTCAGTGATGCAGTAAAAAGCGATTACCTAGGAAGCACCGACATGCTGCCGAGTTGACATATTGGTGTCCGACACATATAGGACACAGGTACGTCTTCGACACGCTGCCAAGGTGCGTCGGAGCTTGTAGCGAGTCGTAGAAGAAGAAATGTGGTCGATGACTGAGTAAGAAAAGAATGCAACGATGACAGGAAGAAATGCAGAGATGGCTGAGTTATGCACTGGTGGTGAAGAAATGCATAGGAGGAGGAAGAGAAGAAATGCGTAGGAGGAGGAAGAGAAGAAACGAAGAGGCTAGGTTTTGAAAATGAAAAACTTTGACAACATGTTTGAATTTTGGAGCGTTATCCCTCTACTTTTCAAATTCTTGGGCCCCACATCATTGACTAGCCTGCTAATCGTACTTATTCTTGAGTGTAAATCCTCTACTTTTCAAATTCTTGGGGCCCACAACATTGAATAACATGCAAATTGTACTTTTTATTTATGAATTTAATATGATTTTAACTTTTTATATAACTATTTATATAAAATGTAACAATTATAAAAAAAATTATTGTTTTAGATGATTAAATAAAAAAACAATAATATTTTAATCAAAGTGTCAATGACATATCGTGTCAGAACTTTTTGAAAAATAGCATGTCAACGTGTCCTACACGTATCTCTAACACCGTATCTATGTTGGTGTTCTTAGACAGTAACCATAGCTGATCAGACAACTGCAAGTGCACAAGTTGGTGTGCCTGTTATTCAATTAGCAGCTAGGGAACCAAATTTTGGTACTCTGTGAGTAATAGTTGAGGTAGGAATTAGTGCAATTCATGAAGTATATACAAGTCATGAGAAAAGAGTATTCTTCAGGCAGATCTTGCAGTTTGTTTCCCACGAGATAATGTTCTAATCCCAGCTCCATATTTTGCTAGCTACCCAAAAATCTAGCCTGCTAATGTCATGAGTGGAATACATGGCATTTACAAAAATGTCATTATTGATCTTCAAAGAGAAATCATGAAAGAGCAAGATGAAAGTCCTGAGAAATTGGAAGAGACGGTTATGAGCACTAAATATATTGCATTGGTAGTCAACTAAGAGCTTGATAAGCATACTAGACTAATTACAAGCATCTTGCACTACCTGCTTAATCCAAAATTAGTGAAGAGAACGAGGCAGCTTGAGAGTCCAGATTTTGAACCTTGAGGACAAGGTTCATTTAAGGGGATGGTTGTCATAGTTAGCCCCTCACCACCCTTACACCAATACTCGCCCACAATAAGCAATTCTAGAATATTATGTAATTATCAATAAATGCAGCACATGGCAAAGGAAAAAAGGCAGGCGAAGATTATCTAGTTTGTGGCAAAACATAATCCTCTCCCCTTTTCTCTATCGGTTACTTTCTCTTCTCTTCTTTTATCTCTCCAATTCTCTGAATCTGTCCACAATAGTCTCTGTTCTTATCTCTTTCTTCATTTTAATTTTTCTTCACCATCTATCTATAATTTCTGGTTGATATTAATGAGAGAGAAAAAAAAATGATCTGATTTGATGTTGGGAATGCATTTTTTCCATTAATTCTGTTGACTGGAGCTGGTTATGTTTGGAGCTGAGCATCAACCGTAATAAGTATTATACCTGAGGGTCAAATATGAGGTTTTTTAAAGGGTTTGTACCTCGCGTGAGACCTCCTCCGTGCGGCGTTGTTTCTGGGCGTGGGTTTGCTCGGCGATCCACTTGCGGCGCTGATTGGGATATGAAAGAGGGTGCCATGGTTTCTGGTTGAGGAACGAGTGTGACCATGCGGTACCCGCTTTGGTCCTGTAATCAACCTCTCCTTCCTTGTCTGATAATCTCTTGCTCAATTTGAACCCTCCCCCTTCGTCTTCCATTATCGAACAGTGAATCTAATTGAACTGTCTCCCCAAATTGATTTGCGGGCGTTTGGATACACTCGATCTTGAGCAATACAAAGTACGAACTCTTCGAACTGTTTGGAATCTTTGGATAAGTTATGCTGAGTCCGGTAAACCGATTATGCCCTTGTTTGATATCCATGAAAAGTTATGGTTTAAAATAATATTTTTGGGAGAATGTGTGATTAAAAAATGTTTAAAAAATAAAAAATGATAAGTTTGATTAAAATAGATGATTGAGATTGATTGTTGAATAAATATGATTTACAAAAATTGGAGGTCAAACAAGGACTATATTTATTTTTTTATTAATTATTGTTAATTTTTTAAAGGGGACGATAAACCAATTATAAATGTGTTTATAAATAAATTATATAATAATATCACTTTTTTATCACACACAGTTTTTAAATTACTTTTAAATTATATATTTACCTCAAAAATAAAAATAGATCATTTATAAATCACAAATGAACCTTCGAACACAATATTCAAAATCAGACTTCAATTTTAATTAATGATTGTTACCGGGTATTTCTTTGAATTCTTTATGATAAAATCCAAACACTGTAGTATATAGGGGTTGGTATTTTTCCCGGAATTGATGAAGTCGAATCGAAACCAGATAGAATCGATCAGTTTAGCTCTTGTTTTTATATTAAATGGGCTAGTTTTGAGCTCACGCATTGAAAATCAGAAAATTACGTGATTACCTCTTGTGATTGAAAAATGTCAAGTTTTGAAACTATTCATAATTTTACTGGATTTCCTATAATAACTTTAAAAAAATGCCAAATTTTCATGAGAGAGAATGTAGTGTTTTTTATTGACATCATTGAAGATAAATTTCTTATATTTAGGAAAGTTGTTACCATTTCTTTAAGTGATTAAATCAGAAAATTCCCAAAAAATTCCAAAATTCCAGCCAGACACATTCCCTATCATTATCACACTTCACCAATGAAATCTGCTCTTCCACCGTCAGTGTTGAAGAAGTGTCGCCGGAACTTCAATAAATCAGAGATTTTAGGTCGTCTATTTTGTCCGGCGTTCGATAAGCACATCCCAATATCTCTTTTCAATAGTTATCAGCTAAAGAAACAATTGAAAAAAAAAACACCTTCTACTGGATTACGAGGTAATGTTACGTAATATGAAAAAACTCATTCCATTTTCGTGTCTGACATTAATGCTTGTAATATTACGTTGACATCGAACTTCTGTATTGGATGTTGTCATTACAATGTGTAATACATGACAAAATGATTGTGTTTTTTTTTCATATTACAGAGCTTTTAATATTGTATAAAGCGAAATTAATGTCATGAAAATTGTTACTATTTATCATGTTTACATCATGATTCCTTACAGTGTCAATTAACTTTCTATTGCTAGTTGTCATTACATTGCGTGATACATGACAAAATGACTGGTTATTTCATATTACAGAACTTGTAATATTATATCAAGTGAAATTAAACTCATCGTGAAAAATGTTATCGTTGATGCGATTTTACCTGGAGATTACGTAGTGGATATGGTAGTATCAATAGATGTAATATTACATAGCTAGTTCTACCATCCTACCAAACAAACCATTCTATGCAAAAGCTTCGTATTTGTAAAAAATTACATTGAATGTAATACAAGGACAAGGTGTGTTAGATAGCATGCGGTTTGAATTTAACCATATAGCTTGTAATGCTACGTAATTTTGCCTTGTGAATACTTCAAGATTAAGGTATTACCACTGGATGTAATATTACAACGAATGTAACATTATAGTACCCTTACCAGTCATCATTGTAATATTACATGTAGTGTAACCTCGTGGAATTTTTTGAATATTGCATCAGCTATAATTTAAAACTATCACTTGATTCTATCAACTAAATTCAATGTAACACAAGCTGGTCATTTTCCCAGGTATGGATTCCATCTACGTATTCATTAATTATGGTGATTCGTGGAATGACCTACATGAATACATGGGAAAAGGGGTAGCAGGTTTGATAGTTCCTTTGGGTATTACATTTAGTACCCTGCAGCGTAAGATTGTCGATCGCTTAAAGTTGAATTGTACAATCACTAAAATAAGGATGCAGTATCGAGTGGACAGAAATATGGCTCCAATGAAAATATTAGATGATGATGGTGTTGCATTTTATTTAGAGTTAAAAAGATAAGAGCCAACAAGCTTCCCATTGTGCATTGATTTGGTTCCTATAATTGGTAACGATGATGTTGATGTCATCTGTGATGAAAATGAATTTATTTTATCCAACAAACATAATGCAATTTTAGATATTATGTCATCCCTTCAACTTCAAGTTCATGGAGGTATTACACCTATGCAGATCACAACATCAGAGAAGACGTCGTTGGATGATGTATCTTCAGTATTGTGTGATATGGCTGAGAGTGTGACACAGAAAACATTACAGAAAGATGTGAATGTGATTTCAAGTACGAAGATCAGTAACATTAATAGAGGACAAGTTTTTCAGGATAAGAAAATACTTATGAAGGCTATGAAATTGTACGCCATCAATAATAGGTTCCAATTCAAGGTGAAGCGGTCCGACAGACAGAGTATGTTTTAGAGTGTTTGGATCCTATTTGTGTTTGGACATTCAGGGCCTCAAAAGTTGGGAAGACAAACATGTTCAAGATAAGGAAAATACCTGCAGAACACACTTATGAAGTAGATGTTATGTTGGGTGATCACCGTCAAGCTACAAGTGCCATTGTTGTTGGGGTGATAAAGAACAAATTCACATTGGGCAAGGTAGACTACAAGCCAACAGACATCATGCATGACATGTTAGTTAATTACATTTTTACACTGAGTTACGAGAAGGCTTGGAGGGCAAAAGAGCATACGTTTAATGAGATAATGGGTGATCCCATAGAGTCATATGCAAATTTGCCTGCATATTTGAGAGTGTTATGTGATAAGAACCCGAGTACAATAACTAGACTTGAAACAAATGCTAATAACGAGGTCAAGTATGTTTTCATTTCAATGGGTGCTTCAGTGGCAGGATGATCTAAATGTAAGCCTGTTATCGTTGTTGACGAAACGTACTTGAAAGGTCAGTATGGCGGTACATTGTTCGCCGCTGGCACGCAAGATGTGAATAATGCCATATTTGTACTTACTTTCGGTGTTGGAGATTCAGAGAATAATAAGGATCGCGATGATTTGTGCATTGTTTCGGATGGGTGTCATAGCATTAAGAATGCAATTACAATAGTTTACCCAGATGCTTTCCATAGTTTGTGTTGCTTCCATGTATTGAGTAATGTAACTAAGAAGTATGGTAAGCCTGGGCACAACATCACAACACCACACAATGCGGTTGCACGCGCGTATACAACATCCGAATTCAATTATCAAATGAGTCAATTGGACATGATCAATAAGAAGATTCGTACCTACCTAAAATTATTACAATTTTTATTGCATGTATTACATAAGAATGTCATTTGATATGGTCTAATATACTTTTTCACGACAGGAAGAAGATGTGGAGTTCGAAAAATGGTCACGTGCACATATGAGATGAAACAGGTATAATGTAATGACGTCGAACGTTGTTGAATCTATTAATGCTGTAACATGTGTGGCAAAAGGTTTCCCAATTGTCACTTTATTAGATTCCCTACGACATCAGTTGCAAGAATGGTTCAATAAAAATCGCAACAAAGCTTCGTCCACATTCACGAAGTTGGCAACACATGCAGAAAATGAATTGAGGGAAAATTCAGTGAGTGCGGTGAAATTGAAGGTATATTGATTACATTCCTATTATGTAATATATTATTGTAACATATTTTGTTGCATTTAATTTGGTTTTTTGGAAGGTAGGTTCGTGCATCAAGTCAAACTATATTTGAGGTAGGAGATGGAATTATGTCGGATACAGTGAACATCAAGGACATGACATGCACGTGTAATAGGTTCCAAATAGATAAGATCCCTTGTAGCCATGCTCTTGCAGTTATCGGGAGTATCGAGGCAGATCCCTATGATTATTGTTCTTTATATTATTCAAGGGAGTATTACATCGCAACTTACGAGAATGATGTATACCTGGTTGGTGACCGATCAAGTTGGACATTGCCAGAAGACTAAGTGCCAATTTTGGTATTGCCTCCTACACCTATAAGGGAGCTAGGTAGACCTAAGAGTACAAGATACAAATCAGCCATAGAAAAAAGTCAGTCACTTCGTTGTAGATGATGTGGGAGTTACGATCATAACAGGCAAACTTGCAGGAGTACACAACCCTTGAAATGTAACAAGAAAAAGAAGATTAGAAGGTAGGAATGATGATATCCATTTGAGTAATGTCCAGAAAATAAGGAATTATATTCCATGATATAATCTTTCATTTTTTGTTATTTCCTTATTGCTGTGAATTGCTATCAAACATTAAATAAGTGTTTTTACAGTTGAATATTGGTAACTACAAAGAAGATGATAATAATTGATGTTTTATTTTGGTGAGATTGTAGTATTCAATGTACAATGGATGTCATATTCAAAAACATTTAAATATACCATGAAATGAATTTGCTATGGCAGCCTCCACAATGTCATAATCCCTCATTAGGGGTAGTCTGATGTGATCTCTATGTAATATTATGTAATGTTATAGTCATTTGTAATGTTTTAATGTATTATAATTGGTTCATAATCCATGTACTATTTCTATTAGAAGATCACACCTTTTGAACGCAGTATGCTGTACTGTATTTTTTTTATGAGAAACATTACATGTACTGTAATAGTCTGTAATGTATTGTAATGACATGTAATTGAAATGCAAATACACATGGTCCATCAGTTGCAGATGCTACATGTTTATTTTCATAAACTAGAAATAGTACTCGAAAATTGGTTCATCCTCCATGCACTGGTCCAATTACAACATCAGGTCTATTGAACTGTAAGGGACTGTAATATTTCAAATGAGTAACATTACAGCTATTGTAATGAATTGTAATATAAAGTAATGACATGTAATGTTGAAATGCAATACACGCGGTCCATCAAATACAGATCATACATGTGTCATAAGCTGAAAAATAGTACCAAAAAACAAAGGGATGAACCATAAGGTTCCTAGAAATAGATATTACACGTGATGTGTTATCCTGTAATGTGAATGCTACCCATATAAAATAATCTTGCATTCTAATTCAAAAACTAATAATATATTTCATTTGGTACCATTCAAACTGACCTTTACAGAATGAAAACATAAAAGAAAGTAATCAAAAATTTAACCAACTTATTATATATGTTGGTTAAACACCATAATACCATAGCGTTATCTTGTTATGAAAAGTGAAATAAACTTGATTACATTCCATAGTAAATATTAACTACAAAAATTACAGATACTACTGATCTCCGCCTCTAGTGCGCCTCCGCTTGTACACGCGTCCCTTTTTCCCCTGCATTGATTTGGAAAACTTAAACAGTTGCGTGGCCAAAGTCTTTCATGCCTCGAATGCTGGGAACTTCATTGGCATTTCGCTCATCTTCCAATTTAAAAGGAACTCGGCATATTTTATGACAAATACCCCATAGTCGTACCTGTAAATATTACAACAAAATTACAAAAATATTGTAGTGAATTTAAGATTTCAAATAAATAAGCTTTGAAGCTATAAACAGAATCTCTAACCAGTTGTCTTGTTGTGGGATGTTGTCCACTACTTTAACATTGAACGGGTCAAACTTCATCTGTCCAACATCATTACTTTGCGGCCACGTCCCATTGTAGAACATTAGATATGGAATGATATCCGCAAATGGTTTTAAATATTTCCGGACAACATCATCCTTAATTTTATGCCCATTGAGTTGTCTCTCTTTGATATCGAATTCAGCAAGGAGCCAATGTTTGTGATTGGACATCATCAAAGGGATTAAAACAAAGTCGACCTCTGACCATGGGGTGTTGTATGGCATACGGTGACCAATTGTGTAGTCAATAAGTGATAAGTGGTCGGCAATGATAGAGTTATCCTTCTGCCATGCGTGGTGTATACCTCTTACCTTGGCAGAAAAGCACAGATTAGTAGTAGTAGACTTGTATGTTAAGTCCTTTGTCATCTTTCTCGGGTGGTAGAAGCACACATTGATATGTTGCATTATACATTTAGCCGTTTCAGTGTTGCTGTAATGTATTTAGATTTAATTTATTTAAAAAGAAATTTCTATACCGTGTCATCAAGGTTGTTCTCCAGCTGAAATAACTTGAACCACCAAAATTTGTCATCAGAATCCATAAATCCAAGATCCAAGGGTGGATTAATCTTCCTATTGGTATACTTCTTTGCTCTGTAGATAGATCAATAATATGTTATGAATAACACTCCATACCTAATATAAACACATGGACATGAAAATTGAAATGAGTATTTAGGGTTATTTGACGTTACACATTGCTGCTCTTGTAACCAATTTTAAACCATTGGTAAAACTGGTCTATGTCCTCATTAGTTAGCCTTTCCAAACCCAGAGTGAAAGCTGAATGGCTGTCATGTAATTCTATTGGCCGTTCAATTGGAGTGGCCGAGTTGTATATGAATGATGATTGATTGTAGCGTGAGACCTTCACTTTCCTCTTCAAAGGCACCTCTGGTGTGTCAAAATCTTCGATGATATCACCTTCTAGAACATTCTCTTGGGGATTCATATGCAAATTATGTACATGTTATCATATAGATAGTTGGCATTCAAATTACATACACCATTATAATCCTATGAAAAATAATTACACGTTACCTGAATTACTTGATCTTGGTTATGCTCATGAAGGTCTTCCGTTAATACAGTTACCTCGTCGCCACTGTTTTTGTCCTCCTGTGTGTATTTAGAAAAAACATGTAAAAAATGAAATTACAAGTCATGTAATATGCAGCTGGGTTACCTTGGCAGCTTGCTCATCAATATGTCCAGGGGTTTCGTACACATCCTGTGTCTCCTGATCAAAATCATCATTGTCTTCCATCTACGTTTTGTTCAGCGAATGACACAATTCATCCCAATATTAATGAGTTCATAGACCTTATTAATTGGAAAAATTATTATATTTAATTCCAGTAAAAGGGAATTACATACCTCGTGTTCCCCTACTTCAATGTTTAATGGACATATGTCTTCTATACCAATTTGTTTAGTCGTGGCAATCATTAGAAACAATCAAACATTCTAAATACAAAACATAAGATTTGTAATGAACCAAAAAATAATGTTATGAACCTTTGCAGCAGACTTCTTAAATCTCTCAGTTGCTAGCCTCTCTTGTTCCGCCAAGACAGTAAGGACCTCTTCTGAAAAAAAAAAAAAAAGAATCTTCATCTTGATCAGTGTTGCTCACGGGTTGATTAGAAGAAATGCCAAGACTAAATGTAGGAAGTTCATCCTCACCATCCAGCGTTGGGGTAAATGTCTTGTCCAACTTTTCGATAGTTGGATAACCAAGAGTAGCTAGCTTTGGTGTGACTTCCTATTCGTCAACGGGTCTTGCCTTATCATATATATGTCGTGCGTTAGATTTTTTAAAATGTAATATAATAATATGTGACTGGACTAATATTACCTCATCATGTGGGGACTGCACATTCGTTCGGCACCTCGTGCACTTATTGGTTGATATACAACAAATCAGTTTGTTGATCATTGATGAAAATTCCTTTGTCATAGATGAAAGCTCCATTTTCAATTTAGTATGTGCATCAGACAGTATTCCTTGTTTCGTTACAATATCATCCATCTGAACAATCTGTTTCATCTTCGCTTCAAGAATAGTCAAACGGTCGTTAGCTCAACTGTTGACTCCATGTACTCCTGATGTCATATGCAAGTTGAAAAGTAATTACAAGTAACATACATTCTATTCTGCTCGTCATCTAAAGTATTAGAAAACATATTACGTCACATTGATGCTTGGATGTTTGTTTTTCATGTGGTTTACTCATACTAGACGTGCTAGCAGCATTAACAATATCTTCATGAGATGATGAAGTTGTCTTCACATTGATGGATTGAGGTGGATGGCATTTCTGAATCATATCACCTTCCTTTTCACTATCATCATTTCGCGCACCTGGGAATACTTCTAGACAATAGTCTTGTGCCAACTCCTCGTCTGTAGGCTCTATAATCCTCACTTCCATCTGTAAATGTAACACATATATAACCATTAAATTAGTACTATTTTGTAATTTATGTTTAGAAACAACACTTCATAAATCATAAAAATGTAGAATATATGTACCTCATTTGAGCCGAATGTATCCATGGAAAGGTTGCCCGAATTCACATGGACAGATGCATCCCAATTCAGAATCCGAGGGATTTTGGTTCCTTTCCTCTCACATAATTTACTGCTTAAGTCTGTCACTGTCTCGTATATCCATATCTGAAAGGCCAACATGAACCCATTCAGCCTATACTGTGGTGATAGCTTCTTTCTCTTGGTCACTTTCTCAAGTCTTGAAGTCATCACAGACTTCAGTGACTTCAATGTATACCTATACAGATCCAAACCCCAAGGATACAACTCCCCATTATCAGAATCAACCATTCTTATCAACTCATCATCTATATTCTTGTGTGCTTGGGTTGTAAATAAGAATGTCAATATCAAATACAGAACATCGAGATCAACTACGTCATCATCTGGGATACCCTCCTCCAAATCTAAAAACATGTGCTTAACATTTTCTCTGAATATTCTTTCCATGTTTGGGAAGTACTGATCCTTTATTCTGCACGGTACAGCTTGGAATATAGATTTATCAGTGCTACCAATACACCTCAACCCCATAATAAGGCAAAACTCTTACAGTCCAAATCTGACTCGGCTACTGCCAATGTCGAACCACATTTCTTTTGGGTTCGGTTGTCGTAGTTCCCTCAACAATACTTTGTGAATGAGTTGGGGTTGAAGGATAATTCTATTCATATCTACGAGTCTTCCAAAGCAGGTACATCTAAATAAGTCCTTTTGAAGTTTATTCAGCTTGGCATTCAAGTTAGATATCACGTCATTTGTGGTGTCCATAACAATACTAGTGTGGAACCAATATTCGCGTGGGAGGATGAGGTCCCATTCCTGTAAGAACAATCAATTATAAATGTACTACTCACTCATCAAAATGAAAATGATATGTATTAAATTTAATATGAAACGAGGTCTCTGGATATGTCTACTCATCTAATTAACTAGTTATGATTACAAAAATAAAACATGGAATATGTTTTAGTCATTATACCTCTACTGTAATGATCTCTAATGTTCTTTATGATAATAGATCACCATCAATCAGTTCCATACAGTTTATAAGAGTAATAGAAACAATTGTATACATATTACACACAATGTAATAGTCTGTAATGTGAAAAACATGTATATTACGTCTAGTGTAATAAAATATATAATGTTCCTTAAATTACTAGCTGTCACCTTGCATGATGTGCATATGGGATATAAAAATGACTATTAGACACTATTTCAACCATGTTTAACACTATTTCAATCACGTTTAACATTACTCGTTGACAGAAACTCCCAGATTACCATTAAACCTTCACTTTCTAATGGTATGTAACGTTAAAAAAATCCATATTACATGATAAGTGCTTTCCTAGCACTTTATTTCTTTACTTGTTGCCTCGAATTACTGTTAGTTTGATCCTAATTAAGTATTGCTTAATGCATTTTATGTTTTATATTGTGTAGGATCGCAAATGACAAGAAAAGAAGGAAAAAGGACCAAAAAGCACGTAAAAAGGAAGTTCGAGGACCTGGCATGTAAATAAGTTACGGCCGCAACATGAAAGTCACGGCCGTAAGCAGTTGATTGAACAAAAATATGAAAATCTGCAGAAACCAAGTTACGGCCGTATAGAAACTAAGTCACGGCTGTAACAAGGATCTTACGGCCGTATTGAATGCAAAGTCACGGCCGTAAGAAGTGAATCAATTGCGTAGAAATTAAACAGAAAGTGAGTTACGGCCGTAACTCATTATATTACGGCCGTAACTTAAGCCCGAGAAAAAAAAAGGAAATTGTTTCCTAATTCAACTTAAACTCTATCTTTGGTATTTCTTTTTGGCTAAGCTAGGGCACGAATTTGGGCTCTATAAAAGGAGCAATTCAGTACCAAAGAAAAAAGAGAAGAATTTATTTTTGAGAGCCACCAATATCAAAGTTTGAAGAGAAGAAATTCCGGGCAAAATCAAGGTTAATCAAGACAATATTTTTGGGGAATTCTTCATGGCAATGCGTGGCTAGTCTTCTCAACCTAGTTCAAGGGGGAAGTTGTGTTCATATTATTTTATTATTCATTCCTCAAACTCGTAACGTAGTTCTTGTTTTTATATTTTATTTACTGGATTTCTCATGAACATTAATTTCGTCAAGACAATTTATTAATTGATTAAGGCCTTGTCTTTTAATTATTGTGTTGATGTTTGCTAATTTGGGTAATTGGATTCGTATTTGTCTTATTATCTAAATCATAGTAGCAATTGGTAATTTTATATTTCCATATGAAAATCCAATCTAGATTAATCAATTCGAGCATATGTAATTGATAATTTAGTTCACCTAATTCTTCTTGTTTTCACATAGTTAATGAATTAAATCTAGGGAGCTTATTTTAGGTTGTTCATTCACTCTAAATTAATTGGAGAACTAGTTCTAATTGATTATTATTAAGGAAGAATTGGATTAATCAGAGCTTTTTGATTATTCCGGGTGATAAATAAAATAAAGAAAATAGTACATGCGTTGCTTGGGGAATGACAATATCATGATAGGGCACAACCGAACCTGAGAACGAGGATTCTTTATTATTTGATTTTTATTCCAGCTATTTTACATCTTTATTTGATTATTTAGATTAATTGCAATTTTCAACTCAAAACCCCCCTTTACGATTCTAATTGACATGGCATTAAATTAGTTCCCGTTCCTCGTGGGATCGACCCTTGCTTCCACTGCTATGTTCTTAGTAATAGTGAACAAGGAATTTAATTATTATTTTGGTGCATTACGACACGCATCAAATTTTTGGCGCCGTTGCCGGGGAATGGTTAACCAATTTTCTGTTTAATCAATTAGAATTTTATTTTCTGCATTTTTATTTATTTATTTTTGTTTTCGGTTTAATAAAAAAAAAAAAAATTTGAAATTCCGAAAATTTTATTTAATTATTCATTTATTTATATGCATAAAACTCGATCCACTAATCCTGAATATTTTCTATTTGATCCAGAAATCGAGCGAACTTTTCAACAGCGAAGAAGGGAAGCACTAGAACAAATGGCAGCAAATAACCTCAACAACAGGACACTTAAACAATTGGCCACCCCAGATGTCGCTCAACAGCCACTCTGTATCACTTTTCCGACAGTGGAGGAGGGAAAAACTTTTGAACTCAAATCTGGACTCATTCACTTGTTGCCAACTTTTCGAGGACGTGCTGGTGAAGACCCTTACAGGCATCTCAAGGAATTCCACGTGGTTTGTGACAGTATGAGACCCACTGGTATTACCGAGGAACAAATTAAAATGAGGGCCTTTCCATTCTCGTTAAAGGATGCCGCTACTGATTGGCTATACTGTTTACCATCCGGATCAGTCACCACCTGGAATGACATGAAGAGGCTATTTTTGGAAAAATATTTTCCTACTTCTCGGGCTGGAACAATCCGGAAGGAAATTTGCGGGGTTCGTCAAAACAATGGTGAATCGCTGTATGAATATTGGGAGCGCTTCAAGAAGCTCATCTCGAGCTGCCCCCATCATCAAATCAGCGAACAACTACTGGTGCAATATTTCTACGAAGGACTACTACCAATGGACAGAAGTATGATAGATGCCGCAAGTGGAGGTGCCTTAATGGACAAAACACCGGAACAGGCTCAGGCTTTGATTTCCAACATGGCTGAAAACACTCAGCAATTTAACCCAACCCGAGACATGCAAGTTCGCCGCGTGAACGAGGTAAGTAGTTCCAATATAGAAAGTCAACTGTTTGAACTAACAAATCTCGTTAAACAACTTGCTGTAGGAAGTGCACAACAAGTCAAGGCATGCGGGATATGTGCGAACTTCGGACATCAAACTGATGCTTGCCCGGTATTGCAAGAGGAGAATGGCGAACAGGTAAAGGCTGCAGAAGGGTTTCCATTTCAAAAACAGCAATACAACCCGTACTCCAATACCTACAATCCTGGCTGGAGGGACCACCCAAACTTGAGTTATGGGAATAACAAACCTCCAGGTTTCATCTCCAACAAGCCTCAAGGGAATTTTCAACAACAAGGAAATTTCCATCCACAGGGACAATATCAGCAAAAGCCACAATCATCAGGTATGTCTCTCGAAGAAATGATGAAAACTTTGGCCACTAACACTCTACAATTTCAACAGGATGCCAAATCCAGCATTCAAAACCTGGAAAATCAAATGAGTCAAATGGCCATAGCTATCAACAGACTGGAAGCACAAACGGGAGGAAAATTGCCATCTCAACCCGAGGTGAATCCGAAGAATGTAAGTGCAATTACTCTTCGAAGTGGAAAAGAAATTGAGGCGCCACAATCAAAGCCAACCGCGAGTGAAGATGAGGAGGTTGAAGAAAAAGAAGTCGAAAAGAAAAACAGCATTCCACAAAACTCTCAGGTAAAAACCGAACCTATTGCGAATGCGAAACTAACTCCACCGCCTTTTCCGAGCAGGTTAGCGAAGGCGACTAAGGAAAGCAAGGAGAAAGAAATTCTGGAAATGTTCAGGAAAGTGGAAATCAACATTCCACTGTTGGATGCAATCAAGCAAGTGCCCCGATACGCGAAGTTCTTAAAGGAGCTGTGCACCAACAAACGGAAGTTGATGGGAAATGAAATGGTAAGAATGGGGGAAAATGTGTCAGCACTCTTCCAAAGGAAACTGCCCCCAAAATGCAAGGATCCAGGCATGTTCACTATACCATGCCAAATAGGTAACACTAAGCTGGATCGTGCATTAATAGATTTGGGTGCATCTATAAATGTAATGCCTAGGTCTACATACAATGCATTAAAACTTGCTAATATGATTGAAACTAATGTTATAATTCAACTAGCCGATCGTTCTAATGCTTATCCTGACGGGGTAGTTGAAGACATTCTAGTGCAAGTAGGCGGGTTAGTATTTCCTGCAGATTTTTATGTATTGGACATGAATGATGACCACTCCCCCAACTCCACTCCTATTTTGTTAGGGAGACCATTCCTAAAGACATCTAAGACTAAGATAGATGTTAGTAGTGGCACACTTTCCATGGAATTTGATAATGAAATTGATCAATTCAATATTTATGATTCCGTGAAGAATTTTGGTGATGATCCTGTTTATTCTGTTAATGCTAATGACTCTTTAGTACAGGAAGTTCTCGATATTGGTGGAAAGGACTGTCCAAAGTCTCCGAAATCAGGTAAAATCTCATCCATCTCATTACCAATTTCTGATGAAAAACCTCTACCCCCTATTTTGCAGATCTTAATGAAGAGCATGAAGAAAAAATTGAGTTTTGGGAATCCACCTAATCCCGGTTGAAGGAGGAAACAACAAGTCGAGCCAACGACAGTAAACAAAGGCGCTGCTCGGGAGGCAACCCGAGAGGGGAGTTTCTTTATCTCCTCAACTTTTTATTTTCGTATTTTCCTTTTTGGTTAATTTTAGTTTATTTAGTCATTTCATTTGAAAAAAAAAAAAAAAAATCAGTAGCCTTGTTACGGCCGTAAGTTAACATTTTTACGGCCGTAACTCAAGTCCAGTTTTTATACAGAGGCCTTATTACGGCCGTAATTACATTTTTACGGCCGTAATTGTTTCTTGGCAATTTTTTTCATACTGTGACTTAAGGCCGTAAGTCATACCTTCACGGTCGTAAGTATACCCTTTTTCAAAATTTTAAAACGGTCCCCTCGCGCATAACTTCCCTTTTATTGTTTTGCTTTTCAATGAGGACATTGTTTTGTCTAAGTGTGGGGGAGATTGAATTGATTGTGAGCTTAATGTCTTTATCTACTTTCTGTAGTCGAAACGTTAAAATTCAGTTTGAGTCAGCATCCATTTTAATCTTTGATAGGAAGCGACCCCACTTTTGGTTCATTTTTTTGAAAAATAATTGCATAATTGGACATGAATTGAGCACGTAGAGATGAATTTTCCAATACTTTCCAAATAGGTTTGAAAATGGGGACAAAATGCCATATCTCTGCAAACCTAGTAGATTCAAACCCAAATTTGATATGACTGATAAGTACCTCGAGTAAAGAGATTCACCCCTTTGGCCACTAGATTTTTTGCATTTTTCAATTCGACCCTAAGACCGAGCAATGACCAAAACTCATAATTTGATGGGAGACACACATATGAACCATAATTTGTGAGCTTTTGAGCCTATGAGCTACTTTTACTCTTTATATAAAGCTCTTATTTTTTTTTTATGTGTGTCCTGCATGGTAGATTTGTTCTTGGATATGCTTTTGTGTACATGCCGTAGTAGCTTCTTGGCTCGAGTGCAAAATATAGTAAAGGCACTAGGATGAACCAAATTTGGCCTTCTAAATAAGCCTACCATTGTACATTTACCAATAGAAGACCCTTTGAGCCTTAGCTTTTCTTTGGAATATTAATACCACACTACAAGCCACGAACACCCATTCTTTCATGTTATCCTTTTTCTTGAACCTATAGAGAACGGATTCACAAGCTTGTGTTGGTTGAGAAGTTTGAGGTGGATTAAGCTTCAAAGTGGAAATTCAATCTTGTGTCATTGGGGATTGTGGGGGTGATTTGACCAAAAGAGAAAAATTGCAGTATATGTCTTTGAAAAAAAAAAAAGAGAGAAGTTCAGGCCAGTTCTCAAATTACGAGGTCATGAACATTTGCTAGTATTGAAAATAAACACTCAAGCTGCACAAATAGAAGTCTAGTGTTAAATCAGTTGGATAGCAGGAAGATTATTTTCATGTTGAAGAAGAAAGAAGGAATGTTATAATTGAACCGATTCGGCTTGTGAAACTCCTTCTCGATTCAGCCTAAATGTTTCCCTTTTATCCCACCTGACCCGAAGCCCCGCTACAACCCAACAAAGACCTTTGCTTTGCACTTGTGTTATTGTTGGCTCCGGTTTTGACATTTGAGCAATCTGTGGTAACAAGTTTTTCATGCAGTGAGTTGAGCGTAAAATTCTCACCTTTATATACACTTTGTGTGAAGAGAGATATCCGGTGAGAGTGTCGGCTCCCATTACATGTACTTATGAGTGGTTTGAATTGCTTGGTCTATATTTTGTGCCCTTTTGATCTGAAACTGTGTATTGACTAAATTTTTACCATGAGATAAACCGCACTAATCTGTTGGCATTTACTTGAATTAGTCAAAACTTACATTTTTATGGGGAATTGATAAATTCAGAGAGAACTCACGAGAGGTGAAAGGATATAATCCACATTGGGGTATAAATTTTCATTTTTGTTCGGAGAATATTGGGTGATGCATCTCTTACACACACTAACACACTCCGATTATGCAATTTGATTTTCGTGCTAAAAAGAAGTGGGTTGTGACCTTGACTTTCCAGATTTAAAAGTCTAACATGTTCATTCGAGTCGTGCTTTAGTTCTTTTCTATCATTATTCGAGGACGAACAATGGTTCAAGTGTGGGGGGATTTGATAAGTGCTTTACTAGCACTTTATTTCTTTACTTGTTGCCTCGAATTACTGTTAGTTTGATCCTAATTAAGTATTGCTTAATGCATTTTATGTTTTATATTGTGTAGGATCGCAAATGACAAGAAAAGAAGGAAAAAGGACCAAAAAGCACGTAAAAAGGAAGTTCGAGGACCTGGCATGTAAATAAGTTACGGCCGCAACATGAAAGTCACGGCCGTAAGCAGTTGATTGAACAAAAATACGAAAATCTGCAGAAACCAAGTTACGGCCGTATAGAAACCAAGTCACGGCTGTAACAAGGATCTTACGGCCGTATTGAATGCAAAGTCACGGCCGTAAGAAGTGAATCAATTGCGTAGAAATTAAACAGAAAGTGAGTTACGGCCGTAACTCATTATATTACGGCCGTAACTTAAGCCCGAGAAAAAAAAAGGAAATTGTTTCCTAATTCAACTTAAACTCTATCTTTGGTATTTCTTTTTGGCTAAGCTAGGGCACGAATTTGGGCTCTATAAAAGGAGCAATTCAGTACCAAAGAAAAAAGAGAAGAATTTATTTTTGAGAGCCACCAATATCAAAGTTTGAAGAGAAGAAATTCCGGGCAAAATCAAGGTTAATCAAGACAATATTTTTGGGGAATTCTTCATGGCAATGCGTGGCTAGTCTTCTCAACCTAGTTCAAGGGGGAAGTTGTGTTCATATTATTTTATTATTCATTCCTCAAACTCGTAACGTAGTTCTTGTTTTTATATTTTATTTACTGGATTTCTCATGAACATTAATTTCGTCAAGACAATTTATTAATTGATTAAGGCCTTGTCTTTTAATTATTGTGTTGATGTTTGCTAATTTGGGTAATTGGATTCGTATTTGTCTTATTATCTAAATCATAGTAGCAATTGGTAATTTTATATTTCCATATGAAAATCCAATCTAGATTAATCAATTCGAGCATATGTAATTGATAATTTAGTTCACCTAATTCTTCTTGTTTTCACATAGTTAATGAATTAAATCTAGGGAGCTTATTCTAGGTTGTTCATTCACTCTAAATTAATTGGAGAACTAGTTCTAATTGATTATTATTAAGGAAGAATTGGATTAATCAGAGCTTTTTGATTATTCCGGGTGATAAATAAAACAAAGGAAATAGTACATGCGTTGCTTGGGGAATGACAATATCATGATAGGGCACAACCGAACCTGAGAACTAGGATTCTTTATTATTTGATTTTTATTCCAGCTATTTTACATCTTTATTTGATTATTTAGATTAATTGCAATTTTCAACTCAAAACCCTCCTTTACGATTCTAATTGACATGGCATTAAATTAGTTCCCGTTCCTCGTGGGATCGACCCTTGCTTCCACTGCTATGTTCTTAGTAATAGTGAACAAGGAATTTAATTATTATTTTGGTGCATTACGACACGCATCATTACACTTGTTGTAATGATTTGTAATATTCCTTAAATTACTAGATGTCACCTTGCATGATGTGAATAGAGGATATAAAAGCGTATTAGACACTATTCAAATAGCGTTTTAAACTTGGCGTCCACATTCAATCAAGATATTAAGAGCATGGCAGTATCAATCTAATAGAAATCTACTGGAAACTACTTTAATAGATTTGAAACTTGACATCAAAATCTAATCGATGATATAACGGCTACTGTGCACTATTGTAATCATCACTAAAACTTGCCATCAACCTTAATCGCAAGACAAAGCACCAGACTATTGCTATTACTTCACTGGAATCTAACTGATACATCGCACCAACAACATAAATCAAGAATTTCAATGATTACAAATTGAAGGTGGCGAATATGACTAAATTTAAATATAATCATTAACATAATCTATCACTACAAATATAAACACATTCCCACCGAGAAATTCATAAGTTTGAAGTAAATAAATACTATACTAGATTAGATTACATACCCTTGGAAGAATGACAGGGAGTTGCTTCGGATTCTTCTTGCTGTAAGATCGCTTCTTTGATTGCCCAGATTTTTCCATCACAGTGGTATGAGGTTCTGACGGCAAAGCCACTGAAGGTGCTCGGTTAGGATGTCCACTCCGGCGGTTTTCTTTGACGGGTGATGCTCAAGTAGACATCATTCCGGTATCTATTCAAAATTTTGGGCGATAACTATGGAAATGGGTGGATATATGGTAGTGTTTATTTGTTTCATTTAGAATTATGCAAAAAAATGGAGTCCCGAAATTTGAAAATTGTGAAGGATAGATATTAGCACTAATTACGGATGGAAGAAGAGAGAGAGATTTTTTTGAAAAATCACGTGAATTTCTAAATAGTATTAAAAGTTAGCATTTATCTAAGGAGTGTAAGAATAACTAGTGTATGATCTAATTATTCCATTGAAAACCGATGGATTTTGGTCCAATTTTTTTTTTCGAATCTGTCTTTTTATACCACAAGACGCATCATCTCTTTAAACACTAAACCCCGAAATTACCTCACGTCAAAATTCCATTTTTTCATGCTATTCTTCTTCTTTCTGTTGTTTCAAAATCTAAATTTAAATCTAAATAATTTTATAAATACTTTGTAAATTCATAGCTTTAATGCAAACCTAACCGAAAAAACATATTTCTAGATTAATCTTTCACAAGAATTCAAAATTTTCATTTTTTCCAAAGTGACCAATATGAAGAATCAAGATCTTTCGGGATTATTAAAGATGATCAATAATAAGATAATCAAGTTATAAATCCCATGTGTATTTTTAAAGATATATTATTGTATAAATTTCTTAAGAATAATATTTGATTTAGATTTTACCATTCATGTTGTGTTTAATAGTTTATTATGCTTTTTGGGCTTTTATTAGTTTGATATTAACTTTAAAGTGAGGTTTTATTTGCTGCTTTGCTTAGTTTTTTTTTTTATCAAAGATTTAATTATATAGATCAAAAGTGGATACAAAATCACCGAGCATACTCAGGAAGCAATAATGAAAACTTGCCAAAAATCGCCTAGCAAGCTATACATAACGAATCTTGGCCACAGCCAAGTAACAGGGAGGTAGGAAAAAATCTGCTAAGTGTTACAAACAAAAAATTGGGTATGCCCGGCCAAACGTGACTATCTTCTCAAAATATGTGACAAGGAAATAGTCTCTATTACAAAACCAATCCTAAGCAAATTCAAACTAAGAATATCAATGGAAATTGTTCCACGACATGAGACATCCAAATACAAGCAAAACCAAATACACCGGGCATACCCGGGATAAAAAGATCAAAAATGGAAGAGAAATAGAAAATGCTACTACTCAAAGTCTAAAGCAATCTAGAGATTCATATCGATTCAAAACATAGACAATGCTATCTTCATTTGGTCAGAGATCTTTAAAGTGTAGACGGTTGCGAGCAATCCAAATGTGATAAATAGTAGAGGCCAAAGTGATAAGTGTATTGTATACATTTATTTATGTGTCAAAAGTAGGATGTTATATGTTTGTTTAAGAATATTCGCTATTTATTTGATTTATATTTGTTTATATTTCAGAAAATAACCCAAAATTGATAAATGGATTCAAATGAAGAAAATATGGAAGAATTGAATGATTATTGAAACTAATTTGAGAACATGGAGGAAATATGGTTCTAGTTTGGGGGTGAGAATCTCGTTGATGCAATGCATTCATTCTATTTTTGGGGTTGTGTAAAAAAAAAAAAAAAGATAATTTTTAAACTTTTAGTTTATTGCCTAGGACATGGTCTGGATCATTTTTGTACTTTAACTAGAGCAATGAATAACATTGAAACATGTTTTTATCTTTACTATTTATCCATGTTTGACTTTTATCACTTGAGCACATAGGTATTGTCAAATAATTACTGGTGTAGGAATTTGCTTGATACTTGTGGGGGTGAATTTTTGCAAATTGAACATAGGATTGACTAAAATTCTCAAACCATAAGTTGTTAGATCCCTATCTTAAATTTAGAACCAAACTGCTCAATAAGCAATTTTGAGGTGAAAAGGTTAGTGCATGTATGAATTAATGGGTTGAGGAGGGTCTGAAGTTCTTGGTTTTTGCATTTTAGGTTGAAGAAGTTTTGGTCCACAAGTATAAACAAACACCAGCATAAAAACAGAAAAACTTTGAATGTCTTATTCCACTCTTCAAGGCCTTTTTTACTCGAGCAAGTAAGCTTTAAAGGTCTTTCAAACCTAGTACCCTAAATTCAACTAAATTGGGTGTTATCAGCTCAAAGCTCATTACAAGGGTCAGTTAGAAAGCAAGTAGGGAGAGTGAACTTACACATAAGACAACCATACATCTTTAACCTCTCTTTGACACCTTTGTGACTCGGGTAATTAAGTTTAAGGAGTTCTCTGAACTTGGTGCCCTAAAGTCGTTTGGTTTAGGAGTCACCGACCTAAAGCTCGCTAAAGGAGACACATAGAAAGCAAATGAGAAAAGCACTACACAAAGATGGTAAGAGACAAAAACAATAAAAGAAATAAGCTTGTTGATTGGAATTTTGAAAATTGGAGGTGTGAGAGTTTGGAAATACTTACCATCGATTTGCTGTTCATGCATGTATCTATTTCTAACAATCTTGTGTGAAAAATGCATTATATGAATCTCTAGAAACACAAATTAAGGAAACTTTGGAACTGTAAGAGAAAAGTAGAAAGTGTGATCATTCATGATTGATGAAAGGAAAATCTTAAAGAAAATCATGTTGACCACGTGGGATTTGGGATTACTCTTGCATAATGAGTCACACAGTGTTAAGTTTATATTTGCACAAGTCTGTATTTGATTTTTTGGCTATTCACACACACACTAAAGTCGAGCAATGGATAGATAGAAATATTTTTATGGTGTTGTTCAAAGTCTTATGCTAAAGTTTGATGATGATTTGGGTTGTTGAGGCATATGATAAACGAATTTACAAAACCAAAAACATTTATTATTTTGCATCTTTTTGCTTTACAGCTTAGTTTTATTTTGTTTGAGGACAAACAAAAGTTCTAATTTGGGGGGTGTTAATAAGTGTATTATACACCCTTATTTATGTTTCAAAAGTAGGATTTTATATGTTTATTTAAGAATATAGGATTTTATATGTTTGTTTAAGAATATTCGCTATTCATTTGGTTTATATTTGTTTATATTTCAGAAAACAACCCAAAATTGAGAAATTGATGCAAATGAACCAAATATGGAAGAATTGAATGATTGTTAGAGCTAATTTGAGAACATGGAGAAGTGCAAGGAGCAAATTGAGAAGAACATGAAAGAAATGAGAATAAATCAAAAGTATAGGGGCCAAATTATCACAATTGTAAGTTGGAGGACTTGGATGCAAATAAATAAGGAGGGTCAACTTAAACAAGAATCAAAGGTGGAAATATCATGGTAGCGGTAAATTGTGTGGCCACGAACCATTCTACTACGCGGTCGCGCGAGGAATTCAAAATTTACAAAACCTGATTTCGTGTAACTCCACTGCCACGACACATTGAACTACGGGGCCGCGCTTCTTTCTTGCTGGGTCGACTTAATGGGCTTTTTACGTGGGATTCGACATCTTTTGCCCTTATTCACCTAGGTTTTACCTAAACCAATATATAGCTGTTGTTAAGCACGAAATAGGGGCCCCCAATTGCTCCCAAGTTGTGTGCTTTCATGTCAAATTGTTGCTCAATTGCTGAGGGATCCGTGCAAGGTCAAAGACAAGATTAAAGATACAAGAATAAGGAGATGAACGGGGTGACCTCTTTTCATTATTCTTATAATTTATTTTCAATTATGTACTTCAGATAAACGTTTAGTGTTGGATGTTGTGATAAAGCTTTAATTTATTGATTCTATGTTTTGACTATAGTTTAATTTATACAATTCATGGATTTGAGTAATTAAATTGTGTTTTTTTATCTTATGCAAACTTTCGGCCAATTTTTGTATTACCGTGTGACATTTTCTTATATCGAGAGAGTAGGAAATTGTTAGACTTATTTAATTACCACAAGATCCGATAGGGTATAGAGATATACCACATATGCCTTGTGTTATCCTTCAAAAGTGTTCACAAAACAAAAATGTTTTTCTAGTGTTCAATTCGTCATAGAGATATAGTCGGATTACATTTTAAAAAAAAGTTTTTAATGCATTCTCAAGAGATGACTTAAATAACATTAGGAACACAAATTTTCAAAACTCCATGAATTATAGTTAAACAATTAAGTCAAAACATAGATGATATAGTTAAAGTGGATTCTCAACTTCCAACACACTTGCTTTTGTTTATTTATTTTAAATCAATTGTTCGTTGCTTTCTTAGTTTAATTCGTAGTTTAAATTCAATCATACAATTCTCCATCATATTTCTCATTCCGGTTAAGGAATTTGAAATAAAATACAATTTACTCAATCTTTGTGGGTACGATATCCGGACTTTTGGTCCACTTTATTTCTTATGCAATTCATACACTTGCGGTTTCACAACACTAAGCAATGCATTTGGATTTACCATGCCAAGATGTTCCATCTGCTTCCTTTCTAATCCATTTCAATGCATTAAACACGGTGCTCATTAATCGAGTAATTCTAAGCCAGCTCTTAATTCGGTCCCAGATTTTGAAAGATAACCTGTACTGAAAGAAAAGATGTTGCATTGATTCAGTCAGGTGGTCGTAGAACCCACATTTCCTATCGATATCCAAAAATTCCAACTTGTCTTTTGTTAGGAGTTTTCCCAGAACAGTTAACCAAAGATTGAAGGACATTTTTCGGTTCTATGCAGCTGCTCCAAACTGTACTATCCCAAGTTTTGTCCGTCCCAAGTTGCCTAAAATAATCATATGTAGCTACAATATGATATCTACCTCCATACTTTTAGCTGCTAAGTTTCCAGCAGCATTTTCGATAGAGCCTTCCATGCAAATAATAGTGTCCCTAAGAGATAACAATCTCTTGAATAGGTCCTAGTCATCCTTCTTAACACATATTTCCCAGATGGAAGTGCCTCAAAGATAAATTTGATGTATCCATCAAATCCAAAGGGTGTCCTTTTTTCCATGAAAGTTCCAAAGAACATTGGCTAGTAAGGATGCATTCCATTCCTTAAGATCCCATAAACCCCAGTCCACCTTCTGATTTAGGAAGACAGATGTTCTTCCATGAAACCAATGGTTTGCCTCCATTCTAAAGAAAGTTCCTACAATGTTTAATGATTCTCTCAAACACTGTTGCTGGAATTGGTAGAATCGAGAGCCAAAAGCTTTCGATTCCTTGCACAACACCTCTAATCAATTCTACACTACCTATATAAGATAATGAATTGCTTGGCCAAGAACTAATAATGTCGGCCACTTTGTCCACGAAAGGAGCATAATGGATTACCTTTAGTTTCTCAACTACTAAAGGAATCCCAATATATCTGAAGGCATAGTACCTTTTGGTATACTTGGCAAAGAAAGTATGTTGTGTAAGGTTTCTCCATCAATGCCTACTGCATAAAGTGATGATTTCAAAACATTCATTCTTAAACCAGAAACATCCCCAAAATTCTCGGGACAATCAAGCAGAATCTCAACTAAGGTTACATCTCCCCTCGCCAAAAGCAATAAATCATCCATGAAGGCAAGGTGGGTAATCTTCAAATGGCCACATTTGGGGTGGAAATTGTATTCTAAATTTTTAGTGGCAATATTCACAGACCTCGATAAATAATCAAGGCAAAGGACAAAGAGAAAGGAGTGAGTGGATTGCCCTTTCTGATATCGTGTTTCCCTTTGAAGAAATTATGCAAATGACCATTAAGTCTAATGAAATACGTGGGGGAAGAGATGCATTCCATTACCCAGCCAATGAAAATATGAAGGAATCCTAGACCATGAAGCACCTCCCTTAAGAAGTCACAACTGATGGTGTCAAAAAGCTTTCTTTAAATCAATTTTAAGAAGGCATCTCGGAGAAATGCGTTTCCTATTATACTGCTTGAGCAATTCTTGAGCCAAGTGAATATTCTCAGTCATACTGCTTCCTTCAACAAAAGTTGATTGTGCTTTATCAATGATAGAACATAATGTAGGAGCCAATCTAGTAGCCATGATTCTTGAAATGATTATAAATCACATTGCAACAAGCAATAGGTAGGAAACCTCCCACGGTTGGAGAATCTTTCGATTTGGAACCAAAGCAATAATTGTATGGTTAAGTTACTTAAGAAGCAAACAGGAATAAAAAAATTCAAGTATAGCTTGGTAAAAATTATCTCCAACAATGTGCCAACCTTTTTGACGAAAAACGAAGAGAAACCATTGATTCCAAGGGATTTGTCTTCCCCAATATAAAAAATAGCATCTTTGATTTCATCAATTGAAATAGGTTTCATAATATTCATGCATTGTTCGGCAGTCAAAGCTGATCCATGCTGAAGGATAGTGATATCGATCTGATCACAGTTAATACCGGTGCAAGTTCTTGTAATAAGAGAAATTTAGAAGCTACTTCATCTTGAGATTTAGTTACAGTATCATCTGCTTTCAAAGCGCAGCAATGTGATTGCGTCTCACATTTATTTTGACAATGCAATGAAAAAACTTAGTCCTTTATCACATTTTTTTCAAGTAAATACATTTAGCCTGCTAGAAGTGGAAACTCCTTTTTTGATTCACACAAACTGGCCTAGAGTTTCTTTAAGTCAGAAGTCCGAACCTGAAGCTCAGAGTTAGAGGGGTCATTGTTAAGTACATTTTTATACACTTTTTATGTCTTTAAATTATCATTTTTGGAATATCTTGAGCAAATATCTACTAATTTATACATATTTTGTATTTAAATAGGTTAACATTCAAGTTTGAGCGCGAAAAATCACAAAAGAAATGCTCAGAACTTTGGGGACCAACTTGACACGTTTCAGAAGTTGCAGACCTACTCTGAAATTAATAGAGGGACTAAATTGCAAGTTTTCAAAAGTTGAAGGACCTCAAGTTCAATTTTAGAAGGACTTATTTGTAAGAAATCTAAAAAAGTGAGGACCAAATTGAAAAATGAAGGACCACGTTGCAATTAAAAGAGGGACAATGCTACAAAACCCACTTACCAACTCAACCATGCGGCCACGGGTTCGTATCAACATGGTCGTGACTTGAACCATAATTAAGTAGAACCAAAATGTGCTAGCGAAATTATCACTGTGCGGCCGCGCGGTATAAAATCACGTGACCGCACCATTGTAAAAACCAAAAAAATTTCAATATTCGCAAATTTTAGGTGGCGTTCTGTTTGTATTTTATTTTGTATTTTCATTTTGGAAATGTTTTGTGTTTTTATTTTTGTTTTCAAATTTGCTGAAAACGCGTTTGATTTGTCATTTCTGAAAATTGTTTTTGAAAATGAAAAGCTGGAAAACACGTTCTGTTTGAAATTTTGCAGAACACTATTTAAACTATTTTTAATTAATTTGCTTGCAGAATACTACTAACTCCAACTCAAATTTCCTTTCACAATATACTAAAAATATGGTTACATGCAACACACTAATGTGAGCATTAAGAGTCTATATTAACACAGCTTGGTCAGGTTCAGGACTTGAGAAAGCTCTACTTCTATTAAAATCCAGAAAATGCAAGTTCTTTCAAAACCACCAGATTCCATTTATCATTGCATTTTTTGAAATATAACAACAAGAATTCTCATTTAATTTTTTTTTTTGTAATGTTGATATTGAATTCAATAAAACTTTATTTAAACTAAGTTCCAAGTTAGGATAATTCTAAAAAAAAAAAAAAAAATCTTTATTTAGACTTAGTTCCAAACTAGGATAATTCTAAAAAAAAAACAAAAAAATAAAATAAAAAAAAAAAAAACTTTATATTAAGCTTAGTTCTAAGTTAAGATAAAAAAAAAAAAATTCCCAAAACGCGTTTTCCGCGTTTTGGACATTTTTTCTCGAAATACACACAAAACGCCCAAAACGATGTTTCGGGCGTTTTCCGTTTTGTGTACAAATTTTTTTTTTGTTTTCCAAAATGCGTTTTCGAAAATGGTAAAGAGAATGCGTTTTTAGCGTTTTCGAAAATAAAAACAGAAAACGACCTCAAAACAGCAAAGAGAACAGGGGCTTAGGGTTTTTGAGTCAATTTTGGGGTCATTTGAATAGAAATCATCCTCATTTTGCTAGGATGTAAGTTCTTATGCCTCTTTTTAATTTCTCTTGTATTTTTCTCTCAAATTCTAGATTTCTAATTGTAGCGACTGAGAATTATCCATGACTTATTTAAATAAATATTATTTTAAAAATGTGTCGCTGCGACTTTGTCCATTTATTTTAAAAACGTGAACGTCTAGCCAATGAAGTGAAATTAAATTTATTTAAAAATCTTAGTCAAATTCCAAATTTTATTAAATGATGTTCCAAGTCTAATTTTCAATTAATTGAATTCAAATTATTTTAAGTCCAAAATTTTAATTTAATTTTAAATCCAAACTTCCTTGGCCCAATTATAGAAGTCCAACCTATTCATCAACACTTTCACTTCACGTTTTCTTTTACCTTCTACACAGCAAGATTATATCCAATTATCCCCAATTCATGTTTCATTTCAATTTGAATCCCATAATTTCCTCCCCAACTTCCAATTTTACACATACAGCACATTTTCCCTTCCCCCATCATCATTCAATGCCCACAATATTGCATAAATTCAACTCTCCACAATTTCCTCAAGTTTTTCTTTCCTTTCTTCCCAGAAATTACCTCCTCCAAGTTTCATGCTATCCACTTATGGATGATTGTTAATTCCCAAAATTCTTTCCCCTCAATTTGCCATTGCCCCATGTAAATCCCTTCAATCTCTCCCAATTCATATTTTGCCAAAATCAGAAGACAACACACAAGATATATTTCCCTTCCTCTTCATCACAAACTCACGCCACAACATAATTTCAATCAACAGCCCAGTGTAAGCTCTCGACCAACTATCCACAAAAGCCTCCACCGTCTGAGTTTCAACCACCACCAATTCCCAACCAAGCCACGGTCGACCATCAACCAATTAACAACAAAATTCACTGCCCAAAATACCAACTGAACCAAATTTTCACAACTACTACACCGCCGCCTATCACCCACGGCCATGCCACCAGCCACCACTGCTCGAAACTGCCAAGCCGCCTCCTCCATCGCCCACTCAAACCATGAACAACGCACCACACCATCCCACTGTCCAACCAAAACCAAACCACCACCGCGTCGGAATGGCAGCCTCCAACTCGCAATTTCATCAACACCGCACCGACTGCATCATCTACTGCCCAACTCCAATCCGACCCCAAATTCACAAAATAAAACCCAAAACCAAGAATAAACTAAACCCATAAACTTACCTCAACCTTCGACAGGATTTTTGTCGGAGAAAACCCGCAACCCCAGCCCCATTCATCTTCTTTTTTTTTTTTTTGCACCAAAATCTTCCCCTTTTCTCATACTCCGTGCGACCCTCACCGCCACCCCTTGTCGGCAGCGCATCGCCGGCCGAAGTGCCGGTAGTGGCTTAAAATTGGAGGAGCCCTCCGGTCTCGTCTCTCCCTCACGCCTCTCTTCTCTGTCACGCTAATGAAGAGAGAGAGAGTGAAATTTGTTATATTTATTTTGTTTTGTTGAAATTGCTTTTAAGCCCCAAACTTTGAAATGTGTCTATTTCAGTCCCTTTGTTGTTTTAGAAGTCCTTTAATTTAATGCCTACTGATGTGATCCAGACCACGGACACAAGCCCGCACAAAGATCCATTGAAGATCAAAGGAGGACCGATGACTCGACTGCAAACAAAGAGGGCCAACGAAGCAATGGACAAGCTAGTGCAAGAAACAATGGCCAAAACAATGTTCGTGTCGTCAAAATAAGCAAGTTCCATGTTGGGACCGAGCCAAAATGATGAGTGGATCAACCTCGTTCAAGCCGTCGAAGAAAATTGTAAAGTTTCAAAATTCACGGCCGTAACCCGTAATTCTTACGTCCATGAAGAGGTCACTGCTAAAAATTGAGAATTTGAAGAAATTGGACTTACGGCCGTAACTAATATTTGTCACGGCCGTAAAGAAGTCTCGGGTTAAAGAACGAGATTTTCAAAATATGGCTTACGGCCGTAAAAAGAATCTCACGGCCGTAACGGTGAAACAGAAAGGGTCTTACGGCCGTAAAGGGAAGGGTCACGGCCGTAAGTAACTATACGCGTAAAATTAGGTTTCTAACTATTTCCTTATTTTTGGTTATTTGTTTCCTTGTTTAATTAGAACTCTTAACCTAGATTTTGACCCTATTTATAGGGATGTAATTTTCATTATTCAAGAGAACTTTGATATTATTATTGATAGGAAATTTGCTTTCATACTTTATTCTTTATTGAATAAAATCCGAACTTGCGAGTTTAATTCTTGTTTGTTCAAATCTTGGGTGAGATTTATTTTCATTGTGATTAAAAGGTCAGGATATCTATTGATTGTGTTGGTTGCTTGGTTCAATTAATTTGAATCAATCTCGAAATCGTGATTCTTTGGCGTTCTTGGGTCGATTTCAATATTTTGTGGGTTGCGTAGCTACAATTGCTACGTGGTTTGCATCATCTGGTATCAGAGCTTAGGCTCCAAAAATCAAGGTTATATCTTTGTTTTGTTTTCTTGAGTCTTCTTTAATCTTGTTCTTCGTATTCTTCCAGTTCTGGAGTCTTTAATCAAAAAAGTTTCACAAAAAAATTCAATAGTCGTTATTTCCTTCGTTTGTTATCCAAATTAAATTTCGTTTGTTTCGTCTTTCTCGAAGTTGAATTTTCGAGAAATCTAAAAAAAAAAACGAAGATTCTCAGTCCAATAAAAATAGTTGATATTTGATTTCAAGAATTATTTTCTTGAAACAATCTTAATTTCCATAAAAGTGTCAAGTTCTATATCGAGTCAAATTCCATTCTCTAAAGGTCTTCTTCAAGTTTTCCCAAACAGTTCATAAAATTCTCACTCTTACTCGATTTGAATCATTCGGGCTTAAACTTGTTTGAGTTCGGGTTCGTTCTTTGAAGCAATTGGGGTGAAAGCCATTGAGTGGAAAAAGGTAGAGAGGCGAGATCAATAGAGGGTAAAAGCCAAATTTGAGTGATACACGAGCGAAATACACGTGAGGCATATAATATTTAGTTTTAGGATGTCTGAACAATCTTCTACTACAAAAAACAACGATCGAGTCAACATGGCGGAAGAGATGGTACAACGGTTTGAGCGGTTGTTTGGGGATGTGTTAGGTAGGTTAGAAAGGCTTGAGCAACCTCGGGAAGTGCCTAATGCCTACAGGCAAGGTGGGCAAGGTCGTAGAGTAGAGGGGGCCGATGAGAATGAAGAAGGTAGTGATTTTGACGATGGAGCAATTGTGGATCGAGTAGTTAGGCATGGAAGAAGGGATAGAGATCTTGGTGGCGATAGAATGGATGGTAGTATGAGCAACATCAAAATGAAAATTCCGTCATTCAAGGGTAGGAGTGATCTGGAAGCATACCTAGAATGGGAAAAGAAGATGGAATTGATTTTCAATTACTACACTTATTCAGAAGAGAAAAAGGTTAAGGTAGCTGTACTTGAATTCTCCGATTACGCTATTACTTGGTGGGATCAATTGGTGACTTCTAGGAGGAGGAATCGCGAGAGGTCCGTTAGTACTTGGGATAAGTTAAAAGCTATCATGAGAAAGAGGTTCGTTCCTAGTCATTACCATCGGGAGCTTCATCAAAAATTACAAAGTCTATACCAAGGATCGAAGAGTGTGGAGGATTATCATAAGGAGATGGAGTTATTGATGATTAGAGCTAATGTAGAAGAGGATAGGGAGGCTACGATGGCTCGATTTTTGAATGGGTTGAATAGGGATATAGCTAATGTGGTTGAACTACAACATTATTTGGAGATGGAAGATATGTTGCACATGGCTATAAAGGTGGAGAAGCAAATAAAGAAAAAGGGAACAACAAGGTATCGATCTGGTTCTAATTCTTCTTAGAAGCCGAAGTGGGAAAGTAAAGGAGATGGGGCTGTTTCTAAAGGGAAGTTTGAAACACCAAAAGGGAAGTTTGAGACACCAAAAGGGAAGGAGGAACAAGCTAATAAACTCGTACCTAAAGGGGAACCTCAACCATCTAGGAGTAGAGACATTCAATGCTTCAAATGTTTGGGGAGAGGACATGTGGCATCTCAATGTCCTAATAGGCGAGTGATACTTGTGCGGAAGGATGGAGCCATGGAGAGTGATAGTGAGGAAGAGGATTATAGCGATATTCCAGCATTGGAGGAAATATGTGATGATGAGGATGTGTTATCCGGGGAGCATGGCGAGTTATTAGTGGCAAGGAGAGCTCTTAGTGCTCAAATCAACACAGATGATTTGGAACAACAATGGGAGAACATATTCCATACACGATGTCGCATTAATAACAAGGTATGTAGTATGATTATTGATGGTGGTAGTTGCACTAACGTCGCTAGTACTATACTTGTTGAAAAATTAGGATTACCTTTGTTAAAACATCCTAAACCTTATAGGCTTCAATGGTTAAATGATAGTGGAGAAATTAAGGTGAATAGGAGGGTGTTGGTGATTTTTTCTATTGGTAGCTATGTGGATGATGTTATGTGTGATGTGGTTCCTATGCATGCCGGACACATTTTGTTGGGTAGGCCTTGGCAATATGATAGGAAGGTAATGCATGATGGGTATAAAAATAGGTATAGCTTTACCAAAGGGGGAAAAACCATTACACTTGCACCATTGACGCCGTCACAAGTGTATGAAGATCAAATAAAATTGAAAAATGATGAAGAAAAAAGAGTGAAGGAAAATGAGAGAAAGAGAGTTGAGGCTACGACCTCAGAAAAAGGAGAGGAAAAGAGAGTTGGAGCCACGACTCCAGAAAAAGGAGAGGCGAGAGAAAAAAGGAGTGTTGGGGTACATACCTCAGAAAAAGGAGAGGGAGCGAAGAGTGCCAGAAAAGAAAGAAAAATGAGTTTCTACGCAAAAAGGAGTGAAATCAAGAAAGCATTCATGGAAGAAAGGCCAACGGTCCTTCTGCTATACAAGGAATCATTCCTTGCATTTGATGAAACTAACAAATCCCTCCCTAGTTTGGCTATTTCTCTCTTGCAGGAATTTGACGATGTATTTCCCGATGACATACCTAGTGGGTTACCACCCATTCGAGGTATTGAACATCAAATTGATTTCGTACCTGGAGCAGTCATTCCGAACCGCCCCGCTTATCGAAGTAACCCCGAGGAGACGAAGGAGCTCCAAAGGCAAGTGGAGGACTTGATGAGCAAAGGGTATATAAGGGAAAGTATGAGTCCATGTGCCGTCCCCGTGTTACTTGTGCCCAAAAAGGACGGGACTTGGAGAATGTGTGTCGATTGTAGGGCCATCAACAACATAACGGTAAAGTATCGTCATCCTATTCCTAGGTTAGATGATATGTTGGATGAATTGCATGGCTCTAGCATATTTAGTAAAATTGACCTTAAGAGTGGTTATCATCAAATTCGAATGAAAGAAGGAGATGAGTGAAAAACTGCTTTTAAAACTAAGTATGGCCTGTATGAATGGTTAGTAATGTCTTTTGGACTTACTAATGCACCTAGCACATTTATGCGTTTAATGAATCATGTTTTACGTGCATTTATAGGTAAATTCGTTGTAGTTTACTTCGATGATATCTTAATATATAGTAAAACATTGAATGAGCATGTGGAGCATGTTAGGTGTGTGCTTGTGGTTTTAAGACAAGAACAACTTTTTGCTAATTTTAAAAAGTGTGATTTTTGCATGGAAAAAGTTGTGTTTCTTGGCTATGTGGTTAGTGCTAAAGGAATAGAAGTAGATGAAGAAAAAGTCAAAGCTATTAAAGAATGGCCAACACCTAAAAGCATAACTGAGGTTAGGAGTTTTCATGGCTTGGCTAGTTTTTATAGGCGCTTTGTTAAAAATTTTAGCACGATTGCCGCACCACTCACAGAAATTGTCAAAAAAAGTGTAGGTTTTAAATGGGGAGTAGAACAGGAACATGCATTTAAAACAATCAAAAATATGTTGTGTAAAGCATCGATTTTATCACTTCCTAACTTTGACAAGGCTTTTGAGATTGAATGTGATACCTCAGGCCTAGGCATTGGAGCTGTTTTAATGCAGGATCAAAGGCCAATCGCCTATTTTAGTGAAAAACTAAAGGGGGCTGCACTTAATTACCCCACATATGACAAGGAGTTATACTCACTTGTGCGCGCTTTGGAGACATGGCAACATTACTTGTGGCCAGGGAGTTCGTGATACACACTGATCATGAATCCTTGAAGCATTTGAGGGGTCAAACTAAGCTGAGTAAGAGACATGCAAGGTGGGTAGAATTCATCGAAACATTTCCCTATGTCATCCGATACAAACAAGGTAAGGAAAATGTGGTGGCAGATGCATTGTCTCGAAGGTATGTTCTTTTAAATTCTTTAAATTCTAAACTACTTGGATTTGAATACATTAAGGACATGTATGCTAGTGATCTGGACTTTTCTAATATTTATGAATTATGTGGTAAAAGGGCTGTGGATAGGTTCTTTAAACATGATGATTATTTATTTCAAGAAAATAAATTGTGTGTCCCTAGGTGTTCAATGAGGGAGTTACTTGTGAGAGAAGCCCATAGTGGAGGTTTAATGGGTCATTTTGTGGTTAAAAAGACCATTGAAATCCTAAGTGAACATTTCTATTGGCCTAAGATGAAGATTGATGTGGTTCGGGTTTGTAATAGATGCATTACTTGTAAGAAGGCTAAATCTAGGATTAAGCCCCATGGGTTATATATGCCATTACCCGTCCCTAGTGAACCTTGGGTCGATATCTCTATGGATTTTGTTTTGGGATTACCTAGGACTAAGAAGGGAAGAGATTCAATTTTTGTGGTAGTAGATCGCTTTAGCAAAATGGCACATTTCATACCATGCCACAAAACTGATGATGCTACTAACATAGCTAAAATTTTCTTTCGGGAAGTCGTATGCTTACATGGGGTGCCTAAAAGTATAGTCTCGGATAGGGATGTTAAATTCCTTAGTCATTTTTGGAGAGTCTTGTGGAACAAGTTAGGAACAAAACTACTTTTCTCTACAACTTGTCACCCACAGACCGATGGACAAACCGAGGTAGTAAATAGGACAATGATTCAATTGTTGCGCACGATAATCAATAAAAGTCTGAAAAATTGGGAAGAGTGTTTACCATTTATTGAATTTGCATATAATAGGGCTATACATTCTACTACTTGTTGTTCACCATTTGAAATTGTTTATGGTTTTAATCCGCTAACACCATTGAATTTAATTCCTTTACCTGTGAATGAACGTAGTAGCTTAGATGGAAAGAAAAAGGCTGAAATGGTTAAATCACTCCACGACAAAGTGAGGTTGGCGATTGAAAAGAAGAATGAACATTATGCATCGCAGGCTAACAAGGGGAGAAAAGGCGTCATATTTGAGCCCGGTGATTGGGTTTGGGTACATTTGAGAAAGGAGCGGTTTCCAGAACAACGCAAGTCAAAGTTACAACCGCGAGGAGATGGTCCATTCCAAGTGATTGAAAGGATCAACAACAATGCCTATAAAATCGATCTTCCTGGTGAGTATAATGTTTCGGCTTCATTTAATGTTTCTGATCTATCTCCGTTTGATGCAGGTACAGATTCGAGGTCGAATCCTTTCGAAGAGGGAGGGGATGATGTGATCCAGACCACGGACACAAGCCCGCACAAAGATCCATTGAAGATCAAAGGAGGACCGATGACTCGACTGCAAACAAAGAGGGCCAATGAAGCAATGGACAAGCTAGTACAAGAAACAATGGCCAAAACAATGTTCGTGTCGTCAAAAGAAGCAAGTTCCATGTTGGGACCGAGCCAAAACGATGAGTGGATCAACCTCGTTCAAGCCGTCGAAGAAAATTGCAAAGTTTCAAAATTCACGGCCGTAACCCGTAATTCTTACGTCCATGAAGAGGTCACTGCTGAAAATTGAGAATTTGAAGAAATTGGACTTACGGCCGTAACTAATATTTGTCACGGCCGTAAAGAAGCCTCGGGTTAAAGAACGAGATTTTCAAAATATGGCTTACGGCCGTAAAAAGAATCTCACGACCGTAACGGTGAAACAGAAAGGGTCTTACGGCCGTAAAGGGAAGGGTCACAGCCGTAAGTAACTATACGCGTAAAATTAGGTTTTTAACTATTTCCTTATTTTTGGTTATTTGTTTCCTTGTTTAATTAGAACTCTTAACCTAGATTTTGACCCTATTTATAGGGATGTAATTTTCATTATTCAAGAGAACTTTGATATTATTATTGAGAGGCAATTTGCTTTCATACTTTATTCTTTATTGAATAAAATCCGAACTTGCGAGTTTAATTCTTGTTTGTTCAAATTTTGAGTGAGATTTATTTTCATTGTGATCAAGAGGTCAGCATATCTATTGATTGTGTTGGGTGCTTGGTTCAATTAATTTGAATCAATCTCGAAATCGTGATTCTTTGGCGTTCTTGGGTCGATTTCAATATTTTGTGGGTTGCGTAGCTACAATTGCTACGTGGTTTGCATCATCTACACTTTTGAAATGAGTTAATCGATCCCTAGCATTTTAAAATCCTATGAGTCAGCCCACTAATTTCGAAAAGTCCATTTCAGCCCCTACAGTTTTAAAATCCATGCTTTCTTAAAAATTTCAATTCAACCCCTAAACTCTATTTATTCAATTTAATATTTCAATTTTCGAAATACTAAATTAATTTAATTTTCTTTTGGCTAGGCGATACATTTGGTGATTTAGAAGATTGATGTGATTTTCCAGCTTTATTTTCAAACTCGTGATTTAAAGTAGACTCGCCTCCACTAATTAGTTTAAATTATAATTTACATGCCTTATGTGAAATTTCGTGATTTATATGCTTTGATGCATGAGATGAGACGAGAATATTTCTTATGAGATAAGAATGAGAAATGATGTTATGCATAACTTACATGCTTTAAATGCATGAGACGAGACTATACACACCCTATGATTTTAAAGAGCCTTTGATTTTATTAAAATAGCCTATGATGATGATGATGTCACTGTATGATTGCATAATTACGTGTGAAATTATTCTGTAAATTAATTATTGGCGATGAGTCTACTGAGTATTTCTTCGAAATGCTCATTCCATTTTTAACAGTTTTTGCAGATTTCGGAGAAGGCGGCGAATGAAAGGGCAGCGTTGGCAAATAAAATAAAAGATGATAAATTCTTTTGTCAACTTTATGAATGTCACTGATTAGATTATTTATCATTAATTACATTTAAACAAGTGAGACAAAAGTTTTATGAATTGTTCTATATATAAATTAATCAAATTTCCGCTGAAGGTTTCAAATAATGAATGTGACGTTTTGAATTAAATTTATTTTCCGCAATAAAGTAAATTTTAAAGGACGAAGTGGCGTCCCGCTTTTCCCGGAATTTAGGGCGTTACACTAATGCAATGTTTAGTAAAAGTTTTTATGATTTAATAGCATTTTTCTACATTTAAGGTTATTGTGGTTGTTTAAGCTTTTATTTATTGTTATTTACTCACATTTCCACCCAAAATTACATATGCTTTTAGTGCCTTTAATGTTTTAAGCTTAGGTTGTTGGAGATATTTATTGTTGAAGGAGAAATTTTGATGGTTATTTGTAATATTTTATTTAGCTTGTTATCGACATGTTTATGTTCGTTGTTAAATGTTGTTATTTTACTATGGGTTAATGTTATTTTATTGGAATGTTGAATTAGTCTAAGTTCACTTAATCATTTTTTGTTGTTAGAGATTATGAGTTATTTATGTTTGTGTATTTATGATATTGAATTGAATGTTGTTTTATGTTTATTTAGCTTCTAAATGTTTGCTAATATTTTGAGTTGTAATTGGAATTTACTACACATGTTAGGTTAAATTTAGAACTTCCCATGTAATTTTGTTAATTGATTAACTAACACTATTTGATTTTTGAAAGAAAAAATTAGTGTAGTTAAGAAAACTAAATTTACCTTGGCTTATTTTATGTAACTTATTTCAATTACCAAGTTTATGTTTTCATCACTGTACTTAGGTTAATTAGTTCTTATCCTAGTTGTTATATTGTTATCTATTCACTTTAGTTAACTAGTTTTCATTTTGCAATGTTTTTACTTATTTCACTTAGTTAGTAATTCAAAATCAAACCAAAACTTGTTATGTTACTTGGCTGTTCTTTTAAAATGAAATCAACAAGTTTAGCTACAAATCAAACAATCCCAAATTTAGTTACAAATCAAACAATCCTCGTGGGTACGACAAACTCTCATCACTTTACTACTTGAACGCGAAACATGCACTTGCGGTATATGATTTTAGCGAACAAGTTTTTGGTTCCGTTGCCGGGGATTGATTTTATTTGTACTAAATGCATTGATTTTAGTTAATTGAATTGTTTTCTCATTCTCATTCTCATTCTCATCTCTTTCTTCTTTTTATTTTTATTTTAGGCACTCTTACCTTGTATATCCAACAACGTCCAACTTGGGAAATTCTTCCATTTGATCCCGAACCTGAACTAACTTATAAGAGGAGGATTAGGGAAAGAAGAGAACAAGTGGAACAACAAATGCAAGGCAACATGGGGGACAACAACCAAGATGGTACAAACCCCGTCATTGATGAAGATGATAAGCCAATGGGGCAATTCATGGTTCCCTCATCACTCAAAATCGAGGAAGCATCATATATCCCCCATTTAGGTGTCCAGACTTTTATCTAAAGCCAGATGTGATAAATCTCTTTAAGGGGCATCTACAATTCTATGGAATGACCTAGGAGAATCCATTTACTCACATCTCGCAATTTTTGGAGATGTGTAGTAACTTTGATTATCTGGGTATTAGCAAGGAGGTTATCAGCATGATGTTATTTCCACATACCCTTTGAGATGGAGCTCGTGAATGGTTAGATGCTATCCCCGTTGGGAGTATTACAACATGGAATGACTTAGCTCAAAAGTTCACAACAAAATACTTTCCTCCAGCAAAAGTGGCAAAATTTAGTTTCCGATGGAGCTATCACTATAAAATCATCCAATGAGACAATTGAGATTTTGAGAGGATGGCTAGTTACAATTCTACTTGGTCAACCGATCTCATGGTACCAAAGAAAGCCGCGAGAATTCATGAAGTTGATGCATATGCGTCTTTGTCGGCAAAAATGGACCTTCTATTCAAGAAGTATGATGACTTGTCTTCTTAACATACGGTAAAAGCAATCTACCCTCCTATGTCAATTTATGATGTATTTGGAGCAACACACAAGGTTGAGGAATGTCCTATGCTCAAAATGGCTTCCACCTCAAATTAGCAAGTGAATTATGCTCAAAATTTCAACCAACCACAAGGCAATCCTTACTCCAACACATATGAGGAATCATCTGGATTTTTCGTGGTCCAATAATCAAAATCAAGGAAAGCCTCCCGATTTTGTTCAACCTCTACCACATCAAGATAAGAAGCCTTCTATAGAGGAGTTTCTCATGCAATATATGAACAAGACCAACACTATTCCCCAAAATCAAGCAGCTTCCATAAAAGATCTTGAAACCCAAGTTGGGAAATTGGAAAAAATGATGATGGAGAGACAACAATGAGCTTTACCAAGCAACACCGAGATTAATCTAAGGGAAAATGAGCAAGCCATCACTACAAGAAGTGGAATTCAATTACTGGAAATCACGATAAATAATCTTTGGCACAACCTGAGATTAATCCAAAAGGTAAAGAACTTGTTGAGGCAAATGAAAATGATGCAGCATCCAAGGAAAGTGGGGAGATTTCAACAAAGGCTCCTACTCCGGTAAAAGCCTATGTACCTCCCACTCCTTTTCCTCAAAGACTTCAAAAGCACAAAGTGGACGCACAATTTGGTAAATTTCTTGAAGTCTTCAAGAAAATTCACATCAACATACCCTTTGTCGATGCATTAGCACAAATGCCTAGCTATGCAAAGTTCATGAAAGACATTCTTTCAAACAAAAGGAGGCTTGAAGATCATGAAACTGTGATGCTAACAGAAGAATGTAGCACCATCATACAAAAAAATTGCTTCCAGAAACCAAAGATCCGGGGAGTTTTACTATTCCTTGTACTATTGGTGATTTAAATTTTGAAAAGGCATTATGTGATCTCGGTGCTAGCATTAATTTGATGCATTTGTCTATTTTCAGGGATTGGGCATGGGAGAAGCGAAACCAACCATGGTTTCATTAAATTGGCTGATCGCTCTATTAAGCACCCACGTGGTATTATCGAGGATGTGCTAATCAAGGTGAACAAGTTCATCTTCCCTATCGAATTTGTCATTCTTGACATGGAGGAAGACCTCGATATCCCTATCATTTTGGGAAGAACTTTCTTAGCAACTAGTCGGGTTTTAATAGATGTGCAAGGAGGAAAATTGATATTAAGGGTTCAAGATGAGAAAATCACATTCGACATCATAAAATCCATTAAGTACCCCACCGAGGCCAATTCATGCTCCCGAGTAGATATCATTGATCAAGAAGTGGCTACATCATTCATACATGGATCATCCAAGGATCCCCTTGAGACTTGCATTGCTCACTCTTTAATCACTAAGGGAGAGGATAATCTAGACTTTGAAAGGATGGCACAACACTTGGAGGCTACCAAATCTTATCCTTATAAGAAGATGCCATATTTTGAGGAATTGGGAGCAAGCTCTTCTCCTTCACTACCTTCCATTCAATAAGCTCCAAATCTTTAACTCAAGCCTCTTCCATAACATTTGAGGTATGCTTACTTGGACGATTCTTCAACTCTTCCGGTTATTAATTCAAAATCTTTGAATGAAGTGGAGGAGGAAAAGCTACTTAAGGTGTTAAAAATGTATAAAATGGCTATTGGGTGGACTAGGCTGATATCAAGGGTATCAGCCCTACTCTACGCGTGCACAAAATCCTCATGGAGGAAGACTTCAAACCAACGATGGAGCATCAATGCCGTCTAAATCCAAACATGAAAGAAGTGGTAAAGGCAGAGGTATTGAAGTGGCTGGATGAGAGAATTATCTATCCAATCTCAGATAGTGCATGGATGAGTCCCGTCCAATGTGTTTCAAAGAAAGGAGGTGTCACGGTGGTTGAAAATGAGAACAATGAGCTTATTTCTACAAGGCCCGTGATCAGATAGAGAGTGTACATTGACTACCGAAAGTTGAACAATGCCACTAGAAAAGATCAATTCACTCTGCCCTTTATTGATCGAATGTTTGGGAGGTTGGTGGGGGCATTCCCACTATTGCTTCTTGGATGGATACTCGGGCTATAATCAAATCTTGGTAGTCCTCGAAGATCAAGATAAGGCCACTTTCACATGTCCATATGAGACTTTTTCTTACAGGAGGATGACGTTTGATCATGTATTCATGGATGATTTTTCAATTTTTGGCTCTTCTTTTAATGAATGCTTGAGTAATCTTGACTTGGTGTTGAAAAGAAGTGAAGAAATTAATCTAGTGTTTAATTGGGAGAAATGTCATTTTATGGTGAAAGAAGGCATTGTACTTGGCCACCGGATTTTCCAAGGGGGGATTGAGGTTGATAAAGCTAAAATCCAAGTTATAGAGGACAATATGGAGGTGAGGAGGCACCTCAAGAAGGACCACACGAGGGCGTCGATGAGGGGAACCCACAACCTAACCCTCCTCGTTGGCATCGAAACCGATGCATGTGTGTGAGATATGACGTGCATGGCTGCCCAAATGCTGGAAATGCAAAAAAAAAAAAAAAAATAGAGTGAACAAAATGCTGCCATGAGCGCCTACATGGCAAGGGGATATGTGTTGAACGAACCAATGGTACCACTAGAGATGGAAAAAAAATCTGATCCGCTCCACTGATCCGTCGACCCGATCCGATCCGATCCGAAAAAATACCTATCAGAGGATCAGCGGAGTGGATCGGGGCGGGGCGGGGCGGGTCAACGAATCGGGACCGATCCGCCCCGGTTAATTAAAAAAATAAAAACAATAATTTTTTTAAAATTTTTTAAAAAAGATTTAGTTTAAATTATATATTAAAAAAAAAAAAAAAAAGTCGTCGCGGATCAGGAGGCCGACCCGACCCGAAAAATGACGTATCGCGAGCCGGATCTGGATCTGCTGAAATAATTTCGGGGAGGGGCGGATCAGGGCCCGATCCGCCTAGTTTCCAAACACTAGGTACCACCTCCCTAATCGCAGCCACATTATTCACCCTATGATGTTGGCACTGCATCGCTTTATTATAACGAACCACAAATGTACGGCTAGGTGGATTCTGTTCCCCACGGCGAAGGGGACCCAGTGTACGTGAAACCAGAGGAACACAGCCCAACGCCTGAATACCATGAAGAGGATGTCCCCTCAAGATCCGGTAGTGTCTTTAGCCGCATAGGGGTTCTATTCAAAGGTAGGCGAGAGAGTAGAGCTGAACAAGCTCAACAACAGACACAGATGCCTAGGAATAGGCGTGAGTGACGGGATGAAGAAGCCCTTTCGCGGGGTCATGTACCTAGAAATAGCTATGAGATGGGGATAGCGGAATGGCGCCCAACAACCCATGAGCCTAAAAATAGGCAAGAGAGAAGAACTGAAGAGGCTCACTCCCGAAACCAAAGGGGATCACCGAACTATCAAAGGCCTAATTACGGCTAGGCTTTCTCACCTCGAAGAGAGAGCCAACCCCAATGGCCTTATGGCCAACACCATGGCGTAATGAAATCCAACCATGATGAAAGCAATGAAGTGCCGTGGTATGAGTTGGACGATGACAAGGAAATAGGTCATTTCACCGAAGGTATTCGGAGGTGCCCAGTGCCTACAGACTTTGAAATGTCGGAGATAACCAAGTACTCCAGGAGAAGTGACCCTGATGATCACCTATTGAACTACCGCGCCAGTATGGAAATAGCGAGAGCCACTCCTGCGTTAAAATGTAAGGCTTTCGCCTTGACACTTGAGGGAAGTGCCATACAATGGTACAAAAACTTCCTCCTGGCAGTATGCACAGTTGGAGAGATTTAAAGACAACCTTCAAAAATGATTTTGTCTCCTCCAGGCCAGGTCAACTCTCACTCCAGCGCCTTCAGGATCTAAGGTAGGGGACGGACGAATCTCTGAAAGGCTATTTAGCTCGATTCACAGAAGAAATGTACAATTGTGAGAACATCATAGAAGCAGAAATGTTCTCCGCCCTAAAGGGGGGGTCTGGACATGACCAACATATTTTGGAGGAATGTCCGAAGCAGGAAACTTAAAGATTACAATGCTCTTGTAGATCTAATGAAGGAGGAAATTATCTCAGAAGAAATGGCTAGGGTCAGAGCTAATCACCCTCAAGAAAGATACAATACCGAACATCAGTCCGGGGGTAACCCAGGGGTCGGAGTTAGTAAAAACAGCCCGGAAATCGACGAGGAAGTGGTGCATGCCCATTTCTAGGGACTAGATCTAGTTATGCGACCGAAATCACGGAATTCATTCCCAACCTACACACCGCACTACCTCTGGTGGATCCCAATAACGCTCCGGAAGGAATGGGTAGAAGTTGAGGTGGCAAGCAGTCAATGACTCGATTGTTTCGGTCATGCGACAGAAGAGTGTAGGGAGATTCAGGCGTTAGCCGATCAAAAGGCCCATGAAAGAAGGGGAGGCAACTTTGCCATGAACAAAGGTATGCCAAATAAGCCAAACGATAAAAAATCCAACCGAGTTGGTCGAAAGGATCCCAAGAAGAATCCTTCGAGAGGAAGGAATGAAAATCGCCAGAGAGAGAGAAGCCGGGATCGGAACAAACCTCCGGCGCATGATAAGAATGTTAGGGAATTGCCTCATCCTCCAAGCGATTTTCCAATTCGGGAAATTGACACAATATTTGGAGGACCCCATCTGGGTGGGAGTACAAACAATTCCCAAAAGCGATATATTAGGGAGGCCAAGGAGCTCGCTAACGTGAATTATCACATGAATTCGCATCCTGCTGGGACTTCAAGGACTGATCCAATCATGTTCACCTTGGATGATGCGATCGGAGTACATTTCCCACACAATGATGCGTTGGTAATACGGATGGTAGTGGCCAGAAACGAGTTGTCCCGAATGCTGGTAGACGATGGAGCCTCTGTAAATGTGATCTACGGGGTAACTTATGGTAAGATGGGGATCAACACCCCCTTATTCCTGCCCCGGATCCCATATATAGCTTCACGGGGGATAGTATTATCCCAAGGGGATCAATAATCCTGATGGCCGAAGTAGGGCAAGAGCCAACCATTTCTAGAATCCCGATGGAATTTCTGATCGTAGACAAGAATTCCTCGTATCATGGTTCGATCGAAAGACTTGGCCTTATCGACTTAGGGGCCGCCACCCACAAAATATATCTGCATGAAATTCCCAACTGAAAATGGGATATCTACTGTTAAAGGAAGCCAGACCGAGTCGCGATCGTGTTATACAAGTGCCATCCGAAAGTTTCAGGATCGAACTGTTAATATGATTAGCGATGTTGCAATGACTGAGGCAATTGCAAATCCTGAAATATGGGATGTAGAGCCTATTAGGAATATGGACTTCACCATGACAGAAGAAGAAGATTTGACTAATTTGGATCCTAGAATGATGGGTGCGGACTGTTGCACCGGCCCGGCCGAAAAATTGGAATGCTTCTCCGTAGATCCGACAGACCCTATAAAGGAGTTACAGATCAGATAGAACTCTACAGACGAGTTCAAAAGGGAGTTGAAAAGCTTTCTCATCTAGAACCTTGACGTGTTTGCATGGAGGCACAGTGACATGGTGGGGATAGACCCCAAGATAGCCTGCCACAGGCTCTAACTTGACCCGAGTCATCCCGGACATCGACAAAAAAGGAGACCTATGAGTCCTAGAAAATACGAGGCCTTGAAAGAAGAGGTGTTGCAACTGTTGAAAAACGGCTTCATTAGGGAATCTCGCTATCGGAAATGGGTCTCCAACCCTGTATTAGTCCCCCAAAAAAGTGGGAAACTGCGGGTATGCATCAATTTTTTGAACTTAAATCAGGCGTGTCCAAAATATAACTTTCCTTTGCCCTAGATCGACTAGCTAGTTGATTCCACGGCAGGCCACAGGATGTTCAGCTTTATGGATGCTTATTCTAGATACAATCGGATCCCAATGCACAGATCCGATGAAGAGCACACATCTTTTATCATGGACAAGAGACTTTATTGTTATAGGGCTATGCCCTTTGGGTTGAAAAATGCAGGAACTACTTACTAAAGACCTTTGCTATACTGAGGAAATACAGGATGAAGCCAACCCTGTAATATGCGCCTTTGGAGTAGCATCGGAAAAGTTTCTTGGTTTTATGGTGAACAGCAAGGGGATCAAAGTCAATCCAGATAAAATGAAGGCCTTGCTCAATATGCATTCACCCAGGAGCCCCAAAGAAGTGCAAAGCCTAACTGGTAGAGTAGTTGCGTTGAGCAGATTTGTGTGCAAATCTACTGATAAATGCCTACCTTTCTTCAAGGTCTTGAAAGGAGGAAGGAGATTCCAATGGACACAGGAATGTGAACAAGCCTTTACAGGAATTGAAGGGATTCTTAGGACGGCCCCTTGCTATCCAAACCCAAGGTCGGCAAACCAATGTTCCTGTATTTGGCTGTCTCCAGAGAGGCTGTAAGCTCCGTCCTAGTTAGAAATGAGGATGGGAATCAACTGCCAGTGTACTATGTGAAGAAAGCTTTGGTAGATGATGAAATGCGATACCCATACATGGAGAAGCTCGCTTTGGCCTTAATCACAGCTGCCCACAAACTCCGTCCTTATTTTCAATCGCATTTGATTCGAGTACTTACAAATTTTCCCACGAGACAAGTCTTGCAGAAACCAGATGTGTCCGGAAGATTGATGAAATGGGCCATTGAGATTAGCAAGTACGACTTGCAATATGCGCCCCGAACAACAGTTAAGAGCCAAGCTTTGACATATTTCATAGCAGAGTTTACACACCCGCCCAAGATGGAGATGACAGAAAACATGGAAAGCACTCGTGAGTGGGGATTATTCGTGGATGGGTCATCCAATGAAGGAAAGTCAGGCGCAGGAATAATACTGGTAAGCCCATAAGGACATAAGTTGCACAGTGCGATCCGCTTCGACTTTAAGGCATCAAACAATGCAGCGGAATATAAGGCACGTCTCACTAGGATGAGGCTAGTAAAAGATTTGGAAATCAAGTCATTGATAGCGAGTAGCGATTCTTAGCTCATCCTAAGCCAGGTCGGTGGGCATTTCTCTGCTAAGGAGCCTACGATCATCGCATACTTGAAAAAGGTAAAAGATTTGGCAGCGTATTTTGAAAGGTTCGGGTTGATCCATATTCCCAGGATTGGAAACTCCAACGCGGATGCCCTATCTAAATTGGCAAGCAGCAAAAACGCTGAGCTCCTGGGCATGGTACCTATCGAACATTTGCCGATTTCCTCTATTGAACCAAGGGCAGAGATGTACTGTAGAGGAAGTGAGTTCTTGGATGACTCTCATTATTGAGTGCTTAAAATATCAGACTCTACCAAACGAGCCAGAAGAAGCTCAAAGATTGCAGAGGTGTGCTGCCAACTTCATCCTCCGCGACAGGGTACTCTTCAAGCAAAGCTACACCGCCCCTTTGCTACGATGTGTTGGTCCGAAGGACGGAAAATATATAATGATGGAAATTCATGAGGGCACCTGTGGCAATCATGCCGAGGTATTATCTCTGGAAAGAAAGGCCCTGAAACATGGGTACTTTTGGCCCACCATGTGGAAGGACGCCCATGACTTTGTCCGCAAGTGTGATAAATGTCAGCGATATACTACCATCCCGCAAGACCACACCATAAGCTGAGGGTGGGTACCAGCTCCTGGCCTTTTGTAAAGTGGGGAATTGACATTATAGGTCCCATGTGGCAATAATTGCTTCACAATCGTTGAAGTAGATTTTTTCACTAAGTGGGTCGAAGCAGAACGCTTGATGAAAATCACCGAAGCCAACACCTCCAAGTTCATTTGGAAGAACATTATATGTAGGTTCAGCGTTTCGCATTCATTGGTAACTAACAATGCGAAGCAATTTAAAAACAGAAAAGTAGATGAGTTACTCATAGCTCTCATAAGACCGTGTTTCACAAAGAGCTTATTCTGTTGGATGACCTGTTGGAAAGTGCCTCGAAAACCAAACAGCCTTCTCACTACTGTTAGATCCGCGTCGGAAAGCAGGGAGGCAAAAATCAGCCCTGAAATCATAGATAGAACAGGAATGCATGTTATATATATATATAGTAACACAAATCATAAGCTATGCGCCCACATCGAAAAATTGAAGCAAAATGAAACTCACGAGGAGAAGAAAGAGTCCGGGGAATGGTGATCTCATGAGTAGGGTCAACAGGTGAGCTTTGCCACTCCCTAGTGACCCAAAACCACTAATTTCTCCAATTCTTTATAGAAGTGGGATGCCCAGTGATGATGGGAGGGTAAGAGTCCCTAGGGGACAGGTAGTACCAATCCTTTACATCAGACCTCACGTCTCTGTCCCTCATGACGGACTTCTTCAAAATGTAAAGAGTATGGATTATGTGCAAGGGGATGGGTAGTTCGGATTGACCTCTTTCCATACTAACTAGGTACCAACCGCTTGTGTCCAGAAGTTCGAAGCCACTTTATAAGGGCATAAGTTGTAGCTCCGAAGTAATACCCTGAAGAAGGGATACAAAGGAAGCCTCATCCCACATGACAAGGTTTCATAACAAATTGCCACTTGGTCGGGCGGAGGACAAGGTCGGAAAGATGATATAGGGTGCACCAGTCGAACCCCTTCGGGTATCCTGAACTTTGAAGGAGCACTCACCAAATCAACCCCTCGAATCTCCGATGCTATCTCCCTGCTCTCCTATGGTTCTGGGTTTGGGTCCGGGTCCACATGATATCTCGACACCTTATTCACATAATCCACCCAGCCTTCAACTTGAGCGATTTTGTAGCGATCGAGAATTTTCTTTAAATTATATAGAAAAGTTTTTATCGAAAAAAATAAAAAATAAAAAAATAAAGCGTGTTCGTCTAGCCATTTACAAGTGAAATTAAATTTATTTTAATCCGAGTCCAATTCCAAATTTATTAAAAATATATCCATTTTCCTTATTAAATTATTTTAAGTCCAAATACGAAATTCATTTTATCTCAAAATGTATTTTCAATCCAAAATATACCAATTTTAAACACATTACCTAATCAAAGTTAGTCTAATTTTTAGTTAATTATCCTAAACTAATCCTACCAACTAATCCTAATCTATATCCACGTTTTTTTTTTCTTTTTTTCTTCTTCTTCTCCATCAAATTCATCATCATTATGTATCAAAAACATCATGATTCATTACACCATTTTTACACTCCATTCCAACCTAATTTTCTCCACTAATCCATTTTTTTTTCTTTTCCCATCACTTTATCATTTTAAATTCTCTCCACCCACAAATTGTCCCCTCAATTCTTGCTATAAATTGAGCATGATTTGGAGAGGAAAAATGCACCAAGACAAGAGAGAAAATATAGAGAGAAGAAAAAAAATAGTAGGGAGAAATTTGTGAGTAACATAGAGAGAAATATTTGTTTTCTCGTGAGTATTTTTAATATCGATTATTTCAGCCCTATAGTTTAATATTCGTTTTGAGTTTCAACTCAACTTTTAAAAAGTATTCATTTTAGTCCCTCAACTTTCAAATTATTCATTTTAGTCCCCCAACTTTCAAAGTATTCATTTTAGTCCCCCACTTTCAAATCATCAATTTCAGTTCTTAAATTTTAAATTATCATTTTTTTACTATAAATTTCAAAAGATTAATTTAACTTATTATTCTAATTGGCTAGACGAAGCGTACGGAGATTTGAAAGATTGAAGTCATTCCCGCTCAACCACACTCGTTAAGTTTAAGGTAGACTCGCCCCCACTAATTTATTTATATTATAATTGCATGTGTTATGTGGATTTACGTGATTATATGCTTAATTGCATAAGACAAGAGTATCTCTTATGAGATAAGACAAGAGGATCTCTTATGAGATCAAGAGAAATTTTGTTATTCATGTCATAACTTATATGCGTTAGCACATAAGAGAAGAGTATGTTCATTTGCATTCACTATGTAATGTCTATGATTAAAAAGAGAATGTCATTGTATTATTTGCATGATTACGTATTCAATTATCTTGTAAATTAATTATTGGCGATGAGTCTACTGAGTATTTCTTTTGAAATGCTCACTCCGTTTTTAACAACATTTGCAGAGATCGGAAGTAGTGGCGAATGATGGGCAATGATGGCAAACAATTATTTTTAAAGTTGAGATTTTTGGAACTTGTTTATTTATCTGAGTTTTGGAAATTTTATGGAATGTTTTTCAAGTAAATTTATTTAAATGTGAGTTCCATTGAAGTTTTTTTTTTTTTTTAAATAAATGTGATGTTTGGATTTTCTTAAAATTCATTTATTTCCGCAATATTTGTTAAATATATATTCAAAAGAGAGACGAAGTAGCGTTCCAGGTTTCACGGAACTTGGGGCGTGACGGTTTGGTATCAGAGCCAATCTGCGTTTCTGTAGACTGGAAAATTTTCAAAAAAAATAATTTTCAAGAAACATTTTCCATCATGTAATTATTATTAATGAAGATTGCCACTACCATCATTCGTTCCACCAACTCCGAGGTAAAGAAGTTTATGATGTTTAACATTATTTCAGTATTTCAGATACTTATTTTACTGATTTATGAGAAAGAATGAAGAGAAAGAGAAAGAGACTGTATCCGAATAAGAAAGAAAGAAATGAGTTTTGGAGTATAACGAGAAATTTTTCAGAAAGAAAAGAAAAGAAAGAGAACGAGTGTTGAGCATAATGGGAATAATATGATTTAAGAATGATTTTATAATAATTTTTATCCTCGAGTTTAGAAATGATGAACCCTACCTGGACTTTGCATAATTGATTTTGGATATGGCACCATTTACGAGAAGTCAACAGAAAATATTAGACAATATTTTCGGAATATCTATCGTTTAGACTAAACGAGAAATAGCAAGTCAGTTTTATGAAGTTGTGATGAGATGTTGAGATTATAAGTGATGTAATTTTATTGAGACCTTTATGAGAAGAATTATGAAGTTAGAGATTTAAAGACTTGGATCTTAATTATTGGAAATTAAGGACTCGATATTGATGTGATCCGGACCAGGCATCGAAGGGCGAAGTCGAGCCATCGGCAATATGATAGTGATCTACGTGCAAAACGGAGTAAGTTCCGTATTGGGGTTGAGCCGAGAAGAAGGACGGATCGAGCCGAATCGAGTAAAAGAAATTATTTATGCAGAAAATCCATTACGGCCGTAAAAGAAGACCTTCACGGCCGTAACCCCTATATTCACGGCCATAAATCTTACAATCACGGCCGTAATCAATTAACGAGGAAAAAGGATGAATTTTGGCAGAACGAGGCTTACGGCCGTAAGCCTGAAAGTTACGGCCGTAACATGCAAACTGAAGGAATTTCGCGGCCGTAAGCATTGTGTCACGACCGTAAAGAATAACATAAACTTAATCAGAAAGGCCTTTACGGCCGTAAGAGATTTCGTCACGGCCGTAAACAAGCAGCGCCAGATTTTCCGAAATTTTATAATTATTTTATTTCCTTTTAGTTTTTGGTTATTTTCCTATTTTAGAATTTTAGTCTAATTAGAATTCTATTTTGAGTAAATTAGATGCTAGGTTATTTTGCTTATTTATACACTTTTTCAATTCATTGTAAAAGACAAAAAATTTGAGTTTGATTAATAAAATTTGTGAGAGGATTCTCCAAAATTGAGAGGTTGAGTTTATTCCCTTTTTCTTGAATTATCAAAGATCCGATCTTTGTGGCGTTCTTCCAGCAAACTTATCAAATATTCGCAAGAATATTTGTGGCGTTTCCGAATTCGAAACTTATCAAGGAAATTGACAAGTCCTTGTGGCGTTCACCAATCTTGGTTCTTCAATCCGCATCGCCATAAATTGCGTCGTGGTTGTTGGGTCAAGGTTTTACCGTCGTTCTATCCTTATTTTCGTTGTTTGTCTTGTGTCAATTCTGATTTAGATCTTTTCTAGGTTTTAATTGTCGTTATTCCGCGTGTTCGACGAGATTCCCCGACCGGGATCTCATCAGATATTGTGTTTGAGTGAGTAAAACTCCGAAGGTAAATGATTTTATCATGAAGTTTATGTTATGATGATTTCAGATACATGAAAAATGAAGTATTTTGAGAATTTGATGAGAAAGAACGAGAAAGATTTTTGTATCCGAAATAAGAAAGAAAGAAAGAAAACGAATTTGAGTATAATTTGAAAGAGTTTTTAAATATATTTTTTTTACGTCCTCGTAATTTTAACTAAGAGAAATGGATAAATCCCACCTAATTGGACCTTGCATAATTGGTTTTAGGACATGTCACATTTCACGAGAAGCCAACAGAGGAATTTAGATCTAGTATATATTAGATATTTATCGTATATGAAGGCTCATATCAAAGAGATATTATTATTTCTCCTGAAGAAACACAAAAGAGACACTGGGAGTTGATTTTATGATATGTCTGGTTTATAAATTTTCATTGAGGAAGTTACCAACATATTCTGTTTCAAATATAAAAAAAAGGGCATGGCAGGGCGCAATAATAGTCATGTATTGGATCGTAATACCACCGAGCATGCCGACCCAGAACAGGCCCCCACGGCCCAGTCCACTATCATTAGGGACCTACTGCGGGCTTTGCAAGATTTAAGACACGCTCCGATAGGTTCCTCAGTACCGATTATCGAGCAGTTCAGGAAGTATCGGCCGACCAATTTTGATGGCGGGAATGGTCCATTAGCTGTAGAAGAATGGTTGCAGATGACCGAGAAGATTTTCAAGCATATCTCTTGTCCTGAAGATAAGAAAGTCCTATGCGCTGAGTTTATGTTGGTTGGCAGAGCTAGTTTTTGGTGGGAGTCCGCATCGCGGACTAGGACTGAAGCACAGTGAAAATCTTTGACGTGGAATGAGTTTAAAGAGGAAATCAGAGACAAGTTTTTTCCCCAAGCTCTTCGTGATCACAAGGAGAGCGAGTTTCTACGTTTGGTCCAGGGTGAGTGGACATCACTGAATATGAGAGGAAGTTTGAGGAACTGTCTCGATATACTCCACACTTGGTGGAAACTGAAGCTAAGAAAGCACGTCGTTTCGAGAGAGGCTTACGTTCAGATATCAAGCAGATTGTTAGCTCACATGAGTTGCCCACTTACCGAGAAGTGGTGAAGAAAGCTCAGGCTATAGCATATGCTGGTGCGAAAACGGGCACCCAAAGCTATCATAACAATCAGAGGCACCAGGACAAAAGAAAATGGCATGGTTCAAATTATAATCAGAACAGAAACCAGACAGCCAACAAGAGACCGAATACAGGACCTAACCAAGGTCCGATGACTGTTCATATCCCACCGTGTCCCAAATGGCATAGGATGCATAAAGGAGAATGTCTCTTCGGCAAAGGAGTCTGTTACCCATGTGGTCAGCCAGGCCACGTTGCACAGGATTTCCGTTCTACACCTGCTCAGAGTCCCGACCAGAAGAGGAACATAGACCCGAACAAAAAGGGAAAGGCCAGAGTATTTTCCATGGACACTATCGAAGAACCCAATGTGATTGCAGGTATATAGTTATTTTGTACTCATGCACCTACCTTGCATAGTTTTTTATGATATGTATTGCTCAAATTGATGAAATTAACATGATAACAGGCATGTTATCTGTTTCTGGTATTCCCGTATATGTCTTAATAGATTCGAGTGCTACGCATTCATTTATAGCGTGTGCATGCCTAATTAGACTAAACATGACGGGAGAAACAACGGGTAGTATACTTGAGGTGAGCTTACCGTCAGGAGGGATTATTGACATGGATAGGATAGTCAAGTCTGTACAAATAGATTTTGATGGGACAATGCTTGAAGCAGATCTAAATATTATTCCGATGAAGGATTTCGACATTGTCCTAGGTATGGATTGGCTGAGTTCTTACCGAGCCACAATCATGTGCCATGAGAAAGAAGTAGTATTTCGGAAGAACGGGGATGAGGTATTTAAGTTTTTCGGATCGAAGGTTAAGGTACTTCCTCGCCTTATCTCGGCTATGCAAGCTGTAAAGCTACTTGCTAAAGGAAATTGTCAAGGTTATCTGTTTAACCTTGAAGGCAAGCCTTCTAAGGAAATCATACTGGAGTCAGTACCAATGGTTTGTGACTTCAGGGATGTATTTCTGAATGACCTACCAGGCACCCCGCCTGATAGATAAGTGGAGTTTGTTATTGACTTGGTACAGGGAGCTGCACCTGTTTCGAAAGCCCCGTATCGCATGGCACCAAAGGAATTTCAAGAATTGAAGGTTCAACTGGAAGAATTACTAGAGAAGGGTTTTATTAGGCCAAGTGTATCTCCATGGGGAGCACCTGTCCTATTTGTGAAGAAGAAGGATGGCAACATGAGAATGTGCATTGACTATCGAGAACTTAACAAGTTGACGATAAAGAATAAGTATCCCTTACCCCGGATCGAAGATTTGTTCGATCAATTAAAGGGAGCTACTGTATTCTCAAAGATGGATTTAAGGTCTGGTTACCACCAGTTGAAGATCAAGCCAACTGATATCCCTAAGACGGCGTTCAGAACTCGATATGGACATTATGAATTCACTGTGATGCCATTCGGTGTCACGAATGCACCTGCAGTATTTATGGACTTGATGAACCGAGTTTTTCATCAATATTTGGATCAGTTTGTCATTGTCTTCATCGATGACATTTTGGTATACTCAAGGGATTCGGTACAACATAAAAAAACATTTGAGGATTGTACTGGAGACACTGAGAGCAGAAAAGTTGTATGCTAAATTCAAGAAATGTGAGTTTTAGCTTGAGAAGATTGGTTTTCTAGGTCATATTGTTACAGCCAATGGCATCGAAGTTGATCCTTCTAAGATTCGAAGCGCGGAAGAAACGCCGGAAAGTTCCGAACTCAGGTTGTGGTTGGACAGATGAATCATGACCTGATATTCACGACGCGATGGCTCGACGATGCAGAATAAAGAACCACGAATTTCGAAACGCCACAAGGATTTGCCCAATCTCCTTGATAAGTCTCTGATTTGAACGCTACAAATATTCTAGCAAATATTTGATAAGTTCAATATTTGAACGCCACAAGAAATATTCTTGATAAGTTCGAAAAACATAGGAATCCACCTATAACTTTTATTGAATCCTCAATAAAAACTGTTTATATCTAAATCGAAGTCTGAATTACAATGAATGGAAAGGAATATAAATAAGTAAAATAACCTAGCCGCTAATTGACTAAAAATAGAATTCTAATGAGACTAAAATTCTAAAATAGACAAACAAATAATTAAAAACAAAATTTAACCTAAAAATACGCAAAAACCCTAATTTTCGTCTGCATAATTGACTTGCTGTTTTGAAGCCCCAAATGATGGAATTTGGCCATAAAATCAGTCGGCTCAAGGGCTTTAGCCCATGAGTTTTGCTTAGTGGCCCATTTCTACTCGAAAAACACATATTATGCATCTAATTTCGACATGGTTGACTGGATTGCACTTTTATTTGGCTTGAATATTTAACTTTTTCCGTCAAGCCTGCTATGACTCCGATTGTCGAGGGTCCAGAACACATCATACTCTTATCATAAACATCCTCCCTCCTACGTCTCCAAGGTTTTCCCAATAAAATATGATAAGATTTCAATGGCACTACATCACACCATACATCATCACTATACCTTCCCTGGGTAATAGGCACTAGAACTTGTTTTGTTACTTTGAAATCCCCAAACTCCCTCATCCACGACATCCTATAAGGTTTATAGTGTGGTTCTAGGGGAAATCCTAATTTTTCAATCACGGTGTTACTAACGAAATTAGTAAAACACTTTCCATCAATCGCTAAACTGCACCCCTTATGATCCACATAACATCTAGTTTGGAATAAAAAGCCCGGATCATAATCCATTCCTTACGTGGCATTTCAAAAATTCAAGAACGAAAAGGATTTAGACATCAAATAGCAAGAACAACTTTTATTGACTTGGAAGGAAATGAATATCAAGAATTTTAAATAAACTCAAGAACGTGGTTCTTGAATTTGGAATAACTCTTTTTTTATTATTTTTTTTTTTTTGAATAATGAATTTTCGGAATTAAATAAAAAATAAAAAAAATAATTTTTTTTAATAAATCCGAAAATTCGACACGAACGCAACAAAACAAACGGAACGGGATTTGGAAAAGAATCGAATAAAACAAACACTTTTAAATTTTTGTTGGATTTTTATATGGATCATAAACTGAAAGTCTTTACTGACACGAAGAACAAGAAAACTAAAAAAAACTGAAAACAAAACACTCAACAAGATATGGATGATTTTTATGGGACTCGATAATAAACATAAAAATCAAATTGGATAGAAAAACTTGAATTCAGAGTCCAGCTCTGATACCAGATGATGAGATTCGAAGCGCGGAAGAAATGCCGGAAAGTTCCGAACTCAGGTTGTGGTTGGACAGATGAACCATGACCCGATATTCACGACGCGATGGCTCGACGATGCAGAATAAAGAACCACGAATTTCGAAACGCCACAAGGATTTGCCCAATCTCCTTGATAAGTCTCTGATTTGAACGCTACAAATATTCTAGCAAATATTTGATAAGTTCGATATTTGAACGCCACAAGAAATATTCTTGATAAGTTCAAAAAACATAGGAATCCACCTATAACTTTTATTGAATCCTCAATAAAAACTGTTTATATCTAAATCGAAGTCTGAATTACAATGAATGGAAAGGAATATAAATAAATAAAATAACCTAGCCGCTAATTGACTCAAAATATAATTCTAATGAGACTAAAATTCTAAAATAGACAAACAAATAATTAAAAACAAAATTTAACCTAAAAATACGGAAAAACCTTAATTTCCGTCTGCATAATTGACTTGCTGTTTTGAAGCCCCAAATGATGGAATTTGGCAATAAAATCAGTCGGCTCAAGGGCTTTTGCCCATGAGTTTTGCTTAGTGGCCCATTTCTACTCGAAAAACACATATTATGCATTTAATTTCGACATGGTTGACTGGATTGCACTTTTATTTGGCTTGAATATTTAACTTTTTCCGTAAATCCTGCTATGACTCTGATTGTCGAGGGTCTAGAACACATCACGATCCTTCTAAGGTCGAGACGGTGACTAATTGGACTACTCCAGAAAATGCCGGCGAAGTGAGGAGTTTTCTGGGTTTAGCGGGGTATTACCGTCGATTCATTGAGGGATTCTCCAAGATATCAGGTCCCTAACTCAGTTGACCCGGAAGGGTGTTAAATTTCAGTGGACTGAACAGTGCGAGAAAAGTTTTCAAGAACTGAAAAATAGATTGGTTTCAGCGCCAATTTTGACAATACCCGATAGACCTGATGGTTTTGTGATTTATAGTGATGCATCTAAACACGGTCTAGGATGTGTATTAATGCAGAAAGGTAAGGTAATCGCCTATGCTTCGAGACAGCTGAAGCCATACGAGAAGAACTATCCGACGCATGATCTAGAATTGGCAGCTGTGGTGCACGCACTCAAGATTTGGCGACATTATTTGTATGGGAGTAAATGTCAGATTTACACTGATCACAAGAGCTGAACATGAGGCAGCGTAGATGGTTAGAGTTGGTAAAGGATTATGACTGCACCATTCTCTACCACCAGGGTAAAGCAAATAAAGTTGCAGATGCTTTGAGTAGAAAAGATACTGGACAGCTGGCAGCTTTGGGAACAGTGGAGGATCAATTAATACGGGATTTTCAAACCCTAAAGATTGAGGTGCTAGTCCCATCAATCCGATGTTCTAGTAGATTGGCAAACCTGACCGCCAAACCAGATTTGAGAGGTAGAATTGTGATGGCTCAAGCTGAGGATAAATTTTTAGAGAAGACCAGAACCGAAGTTGGGATAGGTAAGAGAATAGGTTTCGAGAGATTGCTCCAGATCACGCACTTATGTTCAAGGGTCGTCTTTGTGTACCAAAAGATGATCAAATCAGGAATGAAATCATGGTGGAAGCTCACTCAGCACCATATGTAGCTCATCTAGGAGGGACAAAGATGTATCGCGATTTGCGTAATACTTTTTGTTGGAGGAACATGAAAGGATGTATTTCAAAGTTTGTTTCTCGATGCATGACCTGTTAGCAGGTCAAAGCTGAACATCACAGACCGTCAGGGTTGTTGAACCCTTTGGACATACCAGAATGGAAATGGGAGAAAATTTCCATGGATTTTGTGACGGGATTACCGAGATCAGCAAAAGGACATGACGCTATTTGGGTAATCGTGGACCGACTCACAAAGTCAGCCTATTTTCTCCCAGTTCGAATGACTCTTGGTGTTGATTCGTTGGCACATATTTATGTTAGAGAGATTGTTCGGCTTCATGGAGTTCCAGCGTCCATTGTGTCAGATAGAGATCCGAGATTCACCTCGAGATTTTGGAAGAGCTTACAGACTGCTATGGGTACTAAGTTAAATTTTAGTACCGCTTACCATCCTCAGACAGACGGGCAGTCTGAACGCACTATTCAAATATTAAAGGATATGCTTAGAGCCTGTATTTTAGACCTGAGCGACAATTGGGAAACTCACTTGCCATTAGTAGAGTTTGCTTATAACAATAGTTTTCAGGCTACCATTGGTATGGCACCATACGAAGCACTGTATGGGCGAAGATGTCGATCGCCAGTCTATTGGGATGAAATTGGCGAGAGGAAATTATTGGGTCCAAAATTAATTGAGAGAACAGTGGAGGCTATCGAGAAGATCCAATTTTGGATTAAAGCTGCTCAAGACAGACAGAAAAGTTATGCCAATCAAAGGAGAAAATACTTAGAGTTTGAGATTGGAGAGAAAGTATTTTTGAAAGTAGCTCCTATGAAGGGTACTTTTTGTTTCGGCAAGAGAGGGAAATTAAGGCCTCGTTTCATAGGACCATTTGAAATATTAGAGAAAGTGGGTAATGTAGCTTATCGTTTGGCGTTGCCACCCGAGCTCTTGGCTGTACACAATGTCTTTCACATTTCCTTATTGAGGAAGTATGTTCACGATCCCAGTCATGTAGTGAATTTTCAATCGATTTCGATTCAGAAGAATCTGTCTTACGAGGAAGCACCTATATGCATTATTGATAGAAAAGTCCATGTTTTAAGAAATAAAGAAATTTCGCTAGTCAAAGTCCAGTGGGATAAACCTAGTAGCGATGAGGCCACCTAGAAAAAAGAGGATGATATTATGGCTAAGTATCCAGATATTATAGATCAAGTAAGTTTAAATTTCGAGGACGAAATTATTTTAAGGGGGTAAGGTTGTAGCGACCGAGAATTTTCTTTAAATTATATAGAAAAGTTTTTATCAAAAAAAATAAAAAATAAAAAAATAAAGCGTGTTCGTCTAGCCATTTACAAGTGAAATTAAATTTATTTTAATCCGAGTCAAATTCCAAATTTATTAAAAATATCTCCATTTTCCTTATTAAATTATTTTAAGTCCAAATACGAAATTCATTTTATCTCAAAATTTATTTATTCTCAAAATTTATTTTCAATCCAAAATATATCAATTTTAAATACATTACCTAATCAAAGTTAGTCTAATTTTTAGTTAATTATCCTAAACTAATCCTACCAACTAATCCTAATCTATATCCACGTTTTTTTTTTCCTTTCTTCTTCTTCTCCATCAAATTCATCATCATTATGTATCAAAAACACCATGATTCATTACACCATTTTTACACTCCATTCTAACCTAATTTTCTCCACTAATCCATTTTTTTCTTCTTTTCCCATCACTTTATCATTTTAAATTCTCTCCACCCACAAATTGTCCCCGCAATTCTTGCTATAAATAGAGCATGATTTTGAGAGGAAAAATGCACCAAGACAAGAGAAAAAATATAGAAAGAGAAAAAAAAATAGTAGAGAGAAATTTGTGAGTAAAATAGAGAGAATTTTTTTTTTCTCGTGAGTATTTTTAAAATCTATTATTTCATCCCTGTAGTTTAATATTCGTTTTGAGTTTTAACTCAACTTTTAAAAAGTATTCATTTTAGTCCCTCAACTTTCAAAATATTCATTTTAGTCCCTCAACTTTCAAAGTATTCATTTTAGTCCCCCACTTTCAAATCATCAATTTCAGTTCTTAAATTTTAAATTATCATTTTTTTACTATAAATTTCAAAGGATTAATTTAACTTATTATTCTAATTGGCTAGACGAAGCGTACGGAGATTTGAAAGACTGAATTCATTCCTGCTCAACCACACTCGTTAAGTTTAAGGTAGACTCGCCCCCACTAATTTATTTATATTATAATTGCATGTGTTATGTGGATTTACGTGATTATATGCTTAATTGCATAAGACAAGAGTATCTCTTATGAGATAAGACAAGAGGATCTCTTATCAGATCAAGAGAAATTTTGTTATACATGTCATAACTTATATGCGTTAGCGCATAAGAGAAGAGTATGTTCATTTGCATTCACTATGTGATGCCTATGATTAAAAAGAAAATGTCATTATATTATTTGCATGATTACGTATTCAATTATCTTGTAAATTAATTATTGGGGATGAGTCTACTGAGTATTTATTTTGAAATGCTCACTCCGTTTTTAACAACATTTGCACAGATCGAAAGCAGTGGCGAATGATGGGCAATGATAGCAAACAGTTATTTTTAAATTATTTTGAAAGTTGAGATTTTTGGAACTTGTTTATTTATCTGAGTTTTGGAAATTTTATTGAATGTTTTTCAAGTGAATTTATTTAAATGTGAGTTCCATTGAAGTTTTTTTTTTAAACAATAAATGTGATGTTTGGATTTTCTTAAAATTCATTTATTTCCGCAACATTTGTTAAATATATATATTCAAAAGAGAGACGAAGTAGCATTCCGGGTTTCACGGAACTTGGGGCGTGACTTCGTCTCTCTTTTGAATATATATTTAACAAATATTGCGAAAATAAATGAATTTTAAGAAAATCCAAACATCACATTTATTTAAAAAAAAAAAAAAACTTCAATGGAACTCACATTTAAATAAATTCACTTGAAAAACATTCCATAAAATTTCCAAGACTCAGATAAATAAACAAGTTCCAAAAATCTCAACTTTCGAAATAATTTTAAAATAAATGTTTTCCATCATTGCCCATCATTCGCCACCGCTTCCGATCTCTGCAAATGTTAAAAACGGAGTGAGCATTTCAAAAGAAATACTCAGTAGACTCATCGCCAATAATTAATTTACAAGATAATTGAATTCGTAATCATGCAAATAATACAATGACATTCTCTTTTTAATCATAGGCATCACATAGTGAATGCAAATGAACATACTCTTCTCTTATGCACTAACGCATATAAGTTATGACATGAATAACAAAATTTTTCTTGATCTCATAAGAGATCCTCTTGTCTTATCTCATAAGAGATACTCTTGTCTTACGCAATCAAGCATATAATCACGTAAATTCACATAACACATGCAATTATAATATAAATAAATTAGTGGGGGCGAGTCTACCTTAAACTTAACGAGTGTGGTTGAGCGGGAATGTCTTCAATCTTTCAAATCTCTGTACGCCTCGTCTAGCCAATAAGTTACATTACTCTTTTGAAATTTATAGTTTAAAAACGATAATTTACAATTTGAGGACTGAAATTGATGATTTGAAAGTTGGGGGACTAACATGAATACTTTGAAAGACGAGGGACTAAAATGAATAATTTGAAAGTAGAGGGACTAAAATGAATACTTTTGAAAGTTGAGTTGAAACTCAAAACGAATATTAAACTATAGGGCTGAAATAATATATTTTAAAACTATAGGGACTGATTTAAAAAAAATGGAACCCAGGGACCAAAGTGCAATTTTCGAAAATCAAAATATTAAAATCAAAATATATTTCTCTTCATTTCCAATTCAAAATTCAGACAGAGAGAAAGAAAAGCGAGAGAGAGGAGGTGCGATTTACACCCCTCGCAACCGTCCTTCGACCGGTGAACTGCCGGCGTAACACCGGAGCAAGGTGGCGGTGAGTGGCGGCCAAAGCAAGGTTTAGATTGGAGGGGCTTAGGTGCGAGTTTGGTGTGAAATCGTGGTCAAAAGCGGAGCTGGGTTCGCGTTGATACTCAGGTCGGAGAAGTGGCGTCTAAGGTGAGTAGCTTGGGTAAGTTATTTTTGGGTTTGATTTGGGGTTTATTTGGGACTGGGGTTGGCCGCGATTGTGGTGGTGCTGCAGGTGGGTTGTGTTCGATCGAGTAGGTGGTGGTGGTGGCGGCTGTGGGTTGATTTTGCAGACAGTGGTTCGAGGTGAAGTAGAGATGGAGGTTGCGATTTGGGCACGGTGATGATGTTTTCAGTGGTTTGTAGTTGGCGGTTGTGGTGTAAAGAGCAGTCGGCGGTCGAGGGATGATGATGATGATGATTCCAATTGTGTGTAGAGAGAATTGTGGTGGTGTCCAATCGAGAAGGTAGTGATGATGATCGTTGAAATTGGCAGCTTGGTGTATTGTGGTGGTTCTGACTGCAATGATGTTAATGGTGGTGATGTTTGTAGAGGCGGTGATGGTGTTTGATGGTGGTTCAGATCATGTCTTTGGTTGTGCAGGCTGGGTGGTGAATGGTGGATTGCGGTGGTGGTGATTGGTATACTGGCAGTGGAGGTGTGATTGGTGGTTCAATGGAGTTTGGTGCCGACTTCGGTGAATGGAGGTGGATTGGTCGATGATGATGAATTGGCTTGGTCATTGGTTTGATTAGGATTTTAGATTGATGCGAATTTGGAGTGGGCTGAGGCGATTTCATGTGGTGCAGTGACTGTGTGGTGGCGGGTTTGGCATTAGGTTTGTGCTTGATGGTTGCATTGAATTTGTGTTGAGATTTGTGAGGAGATGGAGGACATATATAAAATTGAGGAAAAGATGGTGGATAGTTAGGTATGAAAAGAGTGGAACATGGGTAAATCATCATTATGTTTTTGAGACATAATGATGGTTGAATTTGATGATTTCTTGAGGTTGGTAGAGATGAAAGTGGGGGTGGGAGGAAGATAACTTAAATTGAATAAGTGATGGGAAAAGAAGAGAAAATAAAATGATCAATGGAAGACATGATTGTTTGGTATGGAATGATGATGGAATTGGTGTAAAGATATGATGATTGATTTTGGTGTTGTGAACGTGAGTTGTGATGGCGGAGAAGAGGAGTATATGTATTAATTAGAAATTATAGGAGAGAATAGTGGGGAAATAGGTTGGAAATGAAGTGGAAAGTTAGGTAAAAGAAATGGAACATGGATAAATCATCATTATGTTTTTGAGACATAATGATGGTTGAATTGGTGGAAAAGAAAAGAAAGAAGGAGCAAAAACGTGGGGGGAAATTTTTAGGTAGAATTAATTTAGGATAATTAACTAAAAATTTGACTAACTTTGATTTGGAAATATATTTAAAACTGATATATTTTGGACTAAAAATAAATTTGAGAATAAATAAATTTTGAGATAAAAATGAATTTCGTATTTGGACTTAAAATAATTTAATAAGGAAAATGGAGATATTTTTAATAAATTTGAAATTTAAAATGATTTTTAAAATAATACTTTGAATAAATAATTAAAATAATATAATTTTAGAAATTCGAAATTTAATTTAAAATCGAACGAACTCGATATTTCTCGGCTTGGCTAGACGAACGCGTCGCGACGTTCACGTAAAAAAAATGGGTAAGGTAGCAGCTGTACGATTTTCTAAATTTTAAAATAATTATTAAATGCGTAAAAATTCTTGATCGCTACAACCTTACCCCTTAAAATAATTTCGTCCTCGAAATTTAAACTTACTTGATCTATGATATCTGGATATTTAACCAGAATTTCTTCTTCTTTCTCTCAGGTAGCCTCATCGCTACTATGTCTACCCAACTGGACTTTGACTAGTGAAATTTCTTGAGATATAGACTTTTCTATCAATAATGAACATAGGTGTCTTCTCATAAGATAGATTCTTCTGAATCGTAATTGACTGAAAGTTCACTACGTGACTGAGATTCATCATTCTTTGAATTCCACTTAGAACCAAATACAGCATAACTTATTCATGGATGGTCAACTTATTTCATAATCTCAATACATTATCACCTTCAGTTCTCATCATCACATTATTCCTTACAATCATCTATTGTACCTTTTATATACAAATGACCTTATGACAATCATCATTATCTCACATAATCTCAAATATTAAATCACATGTTCCCAATTTCTCACTTTGAATAAATGGTTACTCCTTTAAGGCATCTCATCATAAAATATTTTCAATATCTTCCATTCATGATAACTGACTATTCCCAATAATCATATTACATGTAAATTCAATAAACGGTAAATGGTTTTCCTAACTATCACAAAGGTCTAAAATGCAAGCTCTCAACATAGCATCTAAACTCTATATACAGAAATATTTGCTGACTACTTAAGTCATTATTCAATAACCCAAATGACATCACGTCTCTTCACTAATCTCTGTAAGCCCATGAAAAATTCTCTAAAACTTCTTATCACCAAATATCACCAAAATAATTAAAACAATTACTTGAATATTCTCTCTATGTAATATACCCAATAACATGTTATTCACTAATCAACATAATTCTGATTCAATACGGTCCTCATTTCGCTTTTACGTATTCCCGTATTATCTCACTATACCTTGATTACTATTATTATACCGAAAAAATATCAGTACCAAAATCCAAGAAAATATTCCATATCTCAAATCTTATCATCAAATCTTCCTTTATCGAGAAAGTTAACGGCGCATTAAATCTTGTTCCCACTTTTTCATTATTCTATTCCATGCTTTCTTGCTGGAATAAATATCACGTGGATCCTCTCAACTCCTTTATGCCTTTAAATAGATCGTTTTGGGAAGAAGGTTAGATCCATCAAAAATGGATATCATACTTTCAAATATTCGCAAATATTATTCCAATCTTCCAGTAAATGATTTGAGAAAAATTTATCGAATTAGGCTCGAAAGGTTGAGGTTGCTGATGGACCATGGCATCCCAGAAGATGTTCGCTGTTTTATAGAAGCAAAAGTTCGATTAGCTGGGGAATTACCATTGACATTTCCTAAACACGTGCCTGGTTTAGGCAAAAGTACTTTTGCAAAGAAACGAAGAGCAAAAAGGCTGAACGGTTGTTACAAATGTGCTCGTTGGACATGTGATACTCGTTGCAAATCGGTAGGATATTCTTCTAGAAATCGGGATGATAAAATCGATTTCATTAAGGGTGGACTGAGTAAGGAGTCTTTGGATGATATTTGATTGACTCTTGAGACGCACCCAAGTGGGTATGTGCAACGTGAACTCCTTTCCTTATATGCTCAATTTAACAAGGATAAAAATCGTTATAGTCTCAAAAATATAATAGCAAAAGATCATGTTTGCCAGTCTGTTTTACACAATGAGGTTTTGGTAAATCAGCATTGATACAAGGTAAATCATTTATAAAATATTTTTTTTCTGTTTCCTTTCTCGAGTTTTGATGAAGATTGGTTAAAGATATTGAATCACCGAAAGGTGAAAGCTTTGATATGATAAAATAATCAAAAGTAGGCTGATTTTGTCAAAAGTAATTTTTAACGACCCGGGTCCCACTTAACGGGCTGTCCCGACCGTTAAATGACGGCGTACTGTCCCCACTGTACCAACACGAGTCTTTTCAGCATGCTTTGTCCTCACTCGCACGCTCCCCTAGAAAACTTCCCAGGAGGTCACCCATCCCAGAATTGCTCCAAGTTAAGTTGGAGTTTTTAACGATGGACTTCCGAAAAAGAAGGTGCACCTTGATGGTATGAGTAGTACCTATCATTTCTTTTAAACTTTCCTGTCCTGGGGTGTTACAATCACCCCCCGTTAGACTCGCGACGTCCTCGTCGCGCTTAATCCATCTGAGGATCTGTTTCCAGGCGTTGGGATTCTAGAGGTGGCTCCCGCCCTATGGCGTAGCACTTAGTTCCCGATTTTCCGGCTGGCAGCGGCTCTGATACCAACCTGTAACGCCCCGAATTCCGTGAAACCCGGGATGCTACTTCGTCTCTCTTTAAAATATATATTTAACAAATATTGCGGAAATAAATGAATTTTAAGAAAATCCAAACATCACATTCATTTGAAAAATTTCAACGGAACTCACATTTAAATAAATTCACTTGAGAAATATTCCAAAACTCAGATAAATAAACAAGTTCCAAAAATCTCAACTTTCAAAATAATTTAAAAATAAATGTTTTCCATCATTGCCCATCATTCGCCACCGCTTCCGATCTCTGCAAATGTTAAAAACGGAGTGAGCATTTCAAAAGAAATACTCAGTAGACTCATCGCCAATAATTAATTTACAAGATAATTGAATACGTAATCATGCAAATAATACAATGACATTCTCTTTTTAATCATAGGCATCACATAGTGAATGCAAATGAACATACTCTTCTCTTATGCGCTAACGCATATAAGTTATGACATGAATAACAAAATTTCTCTTGATCTCATAAGAGATCCTCTTGTCTTATCTCATAAGAGATACTCTTGTCTTATGCAATTAAGCATATAATCACGTAAATCCACATAACACATACAATTATAATATAAATAAATTAGTGGGGCGAGTCTACCTTAAACTTAACGAGTGTGATTGAGCGGGAATGACTTCAATCTTTCAAATCTCCTTACGCCTAGTCTAGCATAACTTAAAATAATAAGTCCAATTTAATACTTTAAAACTGATTTGAAAGTTGGGGGACTAACATGAATACTTTGAAAGTTGAGGGACTAAAATGAATAATTTGAAATTTGAGGGACTAAAATGAATACTTTAAAAGTTAAGGGACTAAAATGAATAATTTGAAAGTTGAGGGGCTAAAATGAATACTTTTGAAAGTTGATGGACTAAAATGAATATTTTTAAAAGTTGAGGGACTAAAATGTGAATTTTCAAAAGTTGAGTTGAAACTCAAAACGAATATTAAACTATAGGGCTAAAATAATAGATTTTAAAAATACTCACAAGAAAACAAATATTTCTCTCTATTTTTCTCTCTACTCACAAATTTCTCTCTACTATTTTTTTTTCTCTCTATATTTTTCTCTGTTGTCTTGGTGCATTTTTCCTCTCCAAATCATGCTCTATTTATAGCAATAATTTGGGGGGGGGGGGACAATTTGGAGTTGGTGTGGGTGGAGAGAATTTAAAATGATAAAGTGATGGAAAAAGAAAAGAAAAGGATTAGTGGAGAAATTAGTGTAATGAATCATGATGTTTTTGATACATAATGATGATGAATTGGTGGAAAAGAAAAGAAGAAGGAGCAAAAACGTGGGGGTTGAAATTAGGTATGATTAGTTTAGGATAATTAACTAAAAATTAGACTAACTTCAATTAGGCAATGAATTTAAAACAGATATATTTTGAACTGAAAATAAATTTGAGAATAAATAAATTTTGAGATAAAAATGAACTTCGTATTTGGACTTAAAATAATTTAATAAGGAAAATGGAGATATTTTTAATAAATTTGGAATTGGACTCGGATTAAAATAAATTTAATTTCACTTGTAAATGGCTAGACGAGTGCGATAGTTCTTAAATAATGATATTTAAAATTTGGAGAGTTGTAACGATAATTTTTTTTTTTTTTTAAACTTGAAATTTCTTGGTCGTTATAAACTTCCCCACTTAAAATAATTCGTCCTCGAAATTTAAACTTACTTGATCTATAATATCTGGATATTTAGCCAGAATTTCTTCTTGTTTCTCCCAGGTAGCCTCATTGCTACCATGTCTACCCCACTGGACTTTGACTAGTGAAATTTCTTAAGACATGAACTTTTCTATCAATAATGGACATAGGTGTCTCCTCATAAGATAGATTCTTCTGAATCGTAATTGACTGAAAGTTCACTACGTGACTGAGATTGTGAACGTATTTTCTCAATAAAGAAATGTAAAAGACATTGTGCACAGTCGATAGTTCGGGTGGCAATGCCAAGCGATAAGCCACATTTCCCACTTTCTCCAATATTTCAAATGGTCCGATAAAATGATATCTTAATTTTCCTCTCTTGCCGAACCTAACAACACCCTTCATAGGGGCTATCTTTAAGAACACTTTCTCTCCAACTTCAAACTCTAAATCTTTTCTCCTTCGGTCGACATAGCTTTTCTGTTTGTCTTGAGCGGCTTTAATCCGCAGTCTAATTTTCTCGATAGCCTCTACAGTCTTTTCAATTAATTCTGGACCTAAAATTCTCTTTTCACCAACTTTATCTCAATGAATAGGTGATCTGCTGTCATAAATAGCTTCATATTGTTTCATGCCAACAGTAGCCTGGAAACTATTGTTACATGTAAATTCAACAAACGGTAAATGGTTTTCCCAGCTATCTCACAAAGGTCTAAAATGCAAGCTCTCATATAGCCTCTAAACTATGTATAAAGAAATATTTGCTGACTACTTAAGTCATTTTTCAATAACCCAAATGATATCACGTCTCTTCACTGATCTCTGTAAGCTCGTTACAAAAATTCATGAAAAATTCTCTCCAAATTTCAATAAATCTTTACTATTTCTTTAAAAACATATCAAACCATAATAATTTGTCATCTCTAAAACTTCTTATCACCAAATATCACCAAAATAATTAAAACGATAGAAATTACCTGAATATTTTCTCTATGTAGTATACCCAATAACATGTTATTCACTAATCAACATAATATCATCAGCTTATCTTTTCCAATATTTGTAACCAAAACGTACTGCAAAATTCAATAAACAATTAGCGTATTATACTTGGTCACTACAACCTTACCCCCTTAAAATAACTTCGTCCTCGAAATTTAAACTTACTTGATCTATGATATCAGAATTTCTTCTTCTTTCTCTAAGGTAGCCTCATCGCTACCTGAGAAAATATGAGAAAATAATAATATCTCTTTGATAATAATATTTCAGCCCTATAGTTTAATATTCATTTTTGAGTTTCAACTCAACTTTTGAAAATTTACATTTTAGTCCCCGAACTTTCAAAAAGTATTTATTTTAGTCCCTCAACTTTCAAATCATCAATTTCAGTCCCCAAGTTGTAAATTATCATTTTTAAACTATAAATTTCAAAAGACTAATGTAACTTATGGGCTAGACGAGGCGTAAGGAGATTTGAAAGATTGAAGTCATTCCCGCTCAACCACACTCGTTAAGTTTAAGGTAGACTCCCCCCACTAATTTATTTATATTATAATTGCATGTGTTATGTGGATTTACGTGATTATATGCTTAATTGCATAAGACAAGAGTATCTCTTATGAGATAAGACAAGAGTATCTCTTATGAGACCAAGAGAAATTTTGTTATGCATGTCATAACTTATATGCGTTAGCGCATAAGAGAAGAGTATGTTCATTTGCATTCACTATGTGATGTCTATGAATAAGAAGAGAATGTCATTGTATTATTTGCATGATTACGTGTTCAATTATCTTGTAAATTAATTATTGGCGATGAGTCTACTGAGTATTTCTTTTGAAATGCTCACTCCGTTTTTAACAACATTTGCAGAGATCGGAAGCAGTGGTGAATGATGGGCAATGATGGCAAACAGTTATTTTTAAATTATTTTGAAAGTTGAGATTTTTGGAACTTGTTTATTTATCTGAGTTTTGGAAATTTTATGGAATGTTTCTCAAGTGAATTTATTTAAATGTAAGTTCCATTGAAATTTTCCCAATGAATGTGATATTTGGATTTTCTTAAAATTCATTTATTTCCGCAATATTTGTTAAATATATATTTTAAAGAGAGACGAAGTAGCGTCCCGGGTTTCACGGAACTTGGGGCGTTACAGTTTGGTATAAATCTGTAACGCTCCGAGTTCCAAGGAGCGCGGGAACGTCACTTTTCTAAATTCTTGAATAAAATTTGTTGCGGAAAATGACTAAATATTAAATATCACATTTATTGAATAAAAGTTTAGCGATAATTCATATGAAATAAGGTAATTAATTCGTATAAATTTATAAAAATGACAATTCTTGATAAAATGAAATAATTATTTCAAAATTCACGACTTTAAAAAATATCAATTTGTAATTTGCCATCATTGCCCATCACTCGCCACCATCTCCGAAATCTGCAAAAATTGTTAAAATAACGGGTTGAGCATTTCAAAATGAAATACTCAGTAGACTCATCGCCAATAATTAATCAACAAGATAATTGGACAAGTAATTATACAAATAATGTAGTGATATTCTTTTCTTATTCATAGGCATCACATAGTGAATGCAAATGAACACATTCTTTTATTTTCTTGGCAAGCAGATAAGTTATGACACGCATAACATAAATTCTTTATCTCAAAAGAGATATTCTTTTCTTTATCTCATACGAGATATTCTTTTCTTTTCTCATGCAATTAAGCATAAAATCACACAAATCCACATAATACATGCAATTATAATATAAATCAATTAGTTGGGGGGAGTCTACCTTAAACTTAACGAGTGTGGTTGAGCGGGAATGACTTCAATCTTTCAAATCTCCGTACGCTTTGTCTAGCCAATTAGAATAATAAGTTAAAATTAATCTTTTGAAATTTATAGTAAAAAAATGATAATTTAAAATTTAAGAACTGAAATTGATGATTTGAAAGTGGGGGACTAAAATTAATACTTTGAAAGTTGAGGGACTAAAATTAATATTTTGAAAGTCGAGGGACTAAAATGAATACTTTTTAAAAGTTGAGTTGAAACTCAAAATGAATATTAAACTATAGGTTTGAAATAATAGATTTTAAAAATACTAACGAGAAAACAAATATTTCTCTCTATTTTACTCACAAATTTCTCTCTACTATTTTTTTTCTCTCTCTATATTTTCTCTCTTGTCTTGGTGCATTTTTCCTCTCCAAATCATGCTCTATTTATAGCAAGAATTGGGGGGACAATTTGTGGGTGGAGAGAATTTAAAATGATAAAGTGATGGGAAAAGAAAAAAAATGGATTAGTGGAGAAAATTAGGTTGGAATGGAGTGGAAAAATGGTGTAATGAATCATGATGTTTTTGATACATAATGATGATGAATTTGATGGAGAAGAAGAAGAAAGAAAGAAAAAAAACGTGGATATAGTTGGTAGGATTAGTTTAGGATAATTAACTAAAAATTAGACTAACTTTGATTAGGTAATGTATTTAAAATTGATATATTTTGGATTGAAAATAAATTTTGAGAATAAATAAATTTTGAGATAAAATGAATTTCGTATTTGGACTTAAAATAATTTAATAAGGAAAATGGAGATATTTTTAATAAATTTGGAATTGGACTCGAATTAAAATAAATTTAATTTCACTTGTAAATGGTTAGACGAACACGCTTTATTTTTTTATTTTTTATTTTTTTGATAAAAACTTTTCTATATAATTTAAAGAAAATTCTCGATCGCTACAACCTTACCCCCTTAAAATAATTTCGTCCTCGAAATTTAAACTTACTTGATCTATAATATCTGGATACTTAGCCATAATATCATCCTCTTTTTTCCAGGTGGCCTCATCGCTACTAGGTTTACCCCACTGGACTTTGACTAGCGAAATTTCTTTATTTCTTAAAACATTGACTTTTCTATCAATAATGCATATAGGTGCTTCCTCGTAAGACAGATTCTTTTGAATCAAAATCGATTGAAAATTCACTACATGACTGGGATCGTGAACATACTTCCTCAATGAGGAAATGTGAAAGACATTGTGTACAGCCAAGAGCTCGGGTGGCAACGCCAAACGATAAGCTACATTACCCACTTTCTCTAATATTTCAAATGGTCCTATGAAACGAGGCCTTAATTTCCCTCTCTTGCCGAAACGAAAAGTACCCTTCATAGGAGCTACTTTAAAGAATACTTTCTCTCCAATCTCAAACTCTAAGTCTTTTCTCCTTTGATTGGCATAACTTTTCTGTCTGTCTTGAGCAGCTTTAACCCGAAATTGGATCTTCTCAATAGCCTCCATTGTTCTCTGAATTAATTCCGGACCCAATAATTTCCTCTCGCCAATTTCATCCCAATAGACTGGCGATCGACATCTTCGCTCATAAAGTGCTTCGTATGGTGTCATACCAATGGTAGCCTGAAAACTATTGTTATAAGAAAACTCTACTAATGGCAACTGAGTTTCCCAATTACCACTACCTTTTTATCATTTACTAAATCTTGCTTGGGGTGTATATGAACTTGTAAGTCTAACCTCAATTCCCTTAGTGGGTGCATACCATACTATGCTCTTAATTCCAATTGATAAAATTCTAGGCAGAGTCTCCCTTGTAATTTGGACTTATTCAACCCATAGGTATACTTTATAACCAACAATAATAAATAACTCTACATTTGACCACAACGATTTATATATTGACAACATTTCCAACAAACTTCAATATCACCAAAAATATCCCAGAAAATCAATTCATCATTCCTCAACATAACAATTTCAAATCATAGTTTCCAATATTTCAATATCACTTCCTTCAATACATTAATTGGTTCAAAAGACCACTCATACTTATAAATATATGCCACAAATCATAATCCCAAAATTTAATCACAAGGCCAAACTACATTATAAATTTCTCTCGAAATAGAGGAAGAAATTACTTACTCAAACACAATATCAAGTCCTTAATTCTCAATAATTAAGAGCCAAGTCTTTAAATCTCTAACTTCATAATTCTTCTCATAAAAGTCTCAATAAAATCACATCACTTATAATCTCAACATCTCATCACAACTTCATAAAACTGGCTTGCTATTTCTCGTTTAGTCTAAACGATTGATATTCTGAAAATATTGTCTAATCCTTTCTGTTGACTTCTCGTAAATGGTGCCATGTCTAAAATTAATTATGCAAAGTCCAGTTAGGGTTTATTGATAAGTGTATTTTATACACTTATTTCTATCATAAAAGTATGAATTTATATGTTTGTTTTAGAATATTTGCTATTTATTTTGTGTTATTTGTTTATATTTCAGAAATAATTCCAAAGTCGAGAAAACAATGGAATTGGAGCAAAAACAAGCAAATTGGATGATAAAAGAACCAAAGTATGCAAATCAAGAATGGATGAAGTAGATAAAGGGCTAAATTAAAAGAAAAGTCAAAGAAAGAACCAAATTGGTAGATTTCAGAAGTTCAAGGACCAAATTGCAAATATTCAATAGTTGATTCGGATCAAGATAAGATACTTGAGGACTTTTAGGAGTCAATTGGATGCAATTAGAAGTCAAAAAGGAATGAAATATGGTAAGAATATTACCATAAATTCATTCCAATCAAACAAGATTTCTGGCAGATTTTTAGTCAGATTTGAAAGCTAATTTCGGGGTAGTAAACGTTTGAATTTGGAAAATCATATTTCAGGAATAATTGTAGTCCTTTAAGTTATATTTCTAATGGACTTTGAATCACCTCAATTGGATAAGGGAATAGAAAGATATAATCAAAATACTAAATGCTGTGCAATAAAAGGATGAAGACCAAATTGCTGAAATTTAAAGAAGAAAATTGTTGCTGCCGATATAACCGTGCGGCCGCACGGTTGAAAAAGCGTGCGGTCGCATGGACAAAAAAGTCAGCGACTGAAGGTTGGCTTTTCGAGGCTGCGATCGTGCACTTTTGAACCGTGCGGTCGCATGGTAGTCCCGACTGAGCCTCAGCTGGGCTTTTTACGCGGAATTCAGCAGTTTTCTCCTCAATTAACCTAATTTTCGGGGAAATCTATAAATACCAGACCTAAGGCACGAAATTAGGGGTTCCCAATCTTCATAATTCATGCCAAAACGCTATCGAAGTGCCAAGAAATCCAAACAACGCCAAGATCAAGATTGAAGATACAATTGCAAGGAGATGAATTGGGTTACATCTTTTCATATTTCTTGTTATTTATTTTCTATTATGTTTCTAGGCTAGGTTTTCATTGTTAGAATTGTGATGAAGCATTAATCTATTGATTCCATGTTTTGATTTTATATTTATATTATGCAATTTATAAGATTGATGCAATTAATCATGTTATTATTATCATCTATGATTGTGGACGCATAATTATTGATGTTTGTGATAGATTTCTATGTTCGAAAGAGTAGGAATTTATTAGACCTTGATTAATTTCCGCGAAGTCTGATAGGGGATAAAAATATACCCCTACGCTTCGTGTTATCCTTAAAAGTGTTCATAATTCGTTAATGCTTTTCTACATGTTTTGATTGGTCATAGAAATATAGGCTCGTCTCTTGTAGGAAAAGGTGTTTATGCATCGCTCGAAAGGGAACATAAATAAATATAAGAACACGGATTTTCAATGCTCATACCTTGTTATTAAATGTTTAAGTCAAATACATGGTTGACATGATTAATGTGGATTCATAATTCTAACAAATTCATCTCATCGTTTTTACAAATCAAATTTTCTTATTTTCTTTAGTTTAATTTTTAATTTGTTTTTCAAAATCAAGATTTCCAAATCCTAAATTTTCTTGTTCCGGTTAAGGTTTGTAGTCTAAAATACGATTTAAATCAATCTCTGTGGGATCCTCGGACTTAAAATCCACTTTATTACTTGCGCGACCCGTGCACTTGCGGATCGTCATCAAGTTTTTGGCGCCGTTGCCGGGGATTGCTCTTTAAATTTATTGTTAGATTACTTTCACTAATTCAGACTTTTTTTTCCGCTTTATTTTTATTTTATTCTTGTTTATTTTTGTTCTTGTTTTTATTTTATTTTAGGACTTTAAATTCTAATTTTAGTTTAGTTACTAGTTTCGTTGTTTTTCTTTTAGTTGTGTATGTTACGTTCGAAAAAAGGGAATCTTTTCGAAGTTGACCCGGAAATAGAACGTACTTTACACCATAGATTAAGAGAACTTAGGGAACTAGATAAACAGAAAAATAAAAAAAATTCAAATGGCAAACAATATGGTTTTACCTGGAATTAAGCTAGAAGATGAGGGAAATAGACTTGTAGGAGATTTCATGACCCCACAAATTGTCCAAAACCAATCAAGCATAGTTTATCCACCTTTTGGTCTTGCAAACTTCCAATTAAAGACCAATGTGATAAATATGTTTCAAAATGGACATCAATTCTATGGCAAACCCGATGAAAATCCACATGCACACGTGTCTAAATTTTTAGACATGTGTGAACATTTTATATATCAAGGTGTGTCAGATGACGCCATAAGACTTAGGTTGTTTCCATACACCTTACGAGATAGGGCAATAGATTGGTTAGACTCCCGTCCTCCTGCAAGTATAACAACTTGGAATGACTTGGCCCAAAAATTTTGCACAAAATTCATGCCCCCAGCCAAAGTTACTAAACTCAGAAATGAGATAACAATTTTTCAACAACAAGAGTTTGAGTCATTTGATGAAGCATGGAATAGGTTTAAAAGCATGCTTAGGAAGTGCCCTCAACATGGATTACCTAAAAATGAGCAGGTAAGGTACTTTTACATTGGCTTGCTCCCTCAATACAAGAGTCTTGTTGATTCGTCATCAAATGGATCAATAACTACCCAAACTCTTGATGGAGCACTTGAACTGTTTGAGAGAATAGCCAATACCAACGCAATGTGGGCGTCTGAGAGGACCATTCAAAAGAAACCAGCAGGAGTTTATGCAATGGATGATGTTTCGGAATTGTCTGCTAAAATAGACTCTTTGATGAATTTCATACAAACCAACCATTCAGTGAAAAGTGTAGTAACTGGATGCGAGGAATGTGGGGCCAATCACAATACCTCGGATTGTCCAATTTTGGCAGCTCAAGCTGAGCAGGTCAGCTTTATACAAGGGGGACATCGCCAAAATAATCCTTACTACAACACTTATAATCCTGGTTGGCGAAATCACCCTAACTTTTCATGGAGGGATAATCAAAATGAAACTGGCCAGCAAGCCCCTCCACAGCAGGTAGTGGAGAAGAAACCTCAACTTGAAGAGATGATTGTGAAATTGATGGAGAAGACTGACCAGTACATGAGCCAGACCAATCAATTTATGGCTAAAACTGATCAGTTCATGACAAAAACTGATCAGTTCATGAGGATGACTGAAACTACACTGCGAAATCATCAAGCTTCAATCAAAAATTTGGAAACCCAAGTTGGTCAGATAGCTCAGGCTTTAGCAAACAGAGCCCCAGGTACACTGCCTGCTAACATTGAGGTTAATCCTAGGGAGCAAGTGATGGCAATAAAAACTGTTGAAAGAGAGGTAGATTTTGTGCCAGGAAGGATCACTTTTGCTTCATGTGACAGAGTTTATGAACCTCCCACTCCTTTTCCCCAAAGACTGAAAGGTTGGAAAGAGAAACAAGGAGTAAATGCAATTACCACACGCAATGGAGTGAAATTACATGAGATTCATGTTCAAAAGCCAGATGAAGACAAGGAAAAACATGTTGAGGCACCTGAAAAGCAATTTGCTGAGAAGAAAGAGGAGAATGAGGTAAAATTGACAATTAAACCTCATGAGTCCCCTATTCCATTCCCGCAAAGATTACAAAAGCCTAAGGAGGATCAGCAGTTCAATAAATTTCTCAACATGCTCAGAAAGCTGCACATTAACATTCCTTTCCTAGAAGCCATTACCCAAATCCCCAGCTATACCAAGTTCCTGAAAAAAATGATGTCAAGTAAGAGAAAACTTGAGGAACTTGAAGAGGTGTCACTGAATGAAGAGTGCAGCGCCATCTTGCAACAAAAGCTGCCACCCAAGCTGAGAGATCCGGGAAGTTTTTCAATTCCTTGCATAATTGGTGACTTAAAATTTAACAAAGTTTTACGTGACATTGGTGCAAGCATAAATTTGATGCCTCTTTCAGTCTATATGAAGCTAGGATTAGGGGACCCAAAGCCAAGCCCAATCATCTTGCAGTTAGATGATCGTTCCATTCGATACCCATACGGAGTCTTTGAGGATGTGCTGGTTAAAGTGGACAAATTCATATTTCCGGCTGACTTCGTGATTCTAGATATGAATGAAGATAGTAAGGTGCCACTGATTTTAGGTCGACCCTTTCTGGCTACTGCTAGAGCCTTGGTTGATGTGGAAAAGGGGGAGATCATGCTTCGAGTAGAGGAGGAGAAAGTAACATTTGACATGGTCCAACTAGTGAATCAAAATCCACTACTTGAAAACTGTTCAAAAATTGAAGTGACACAACATCTTCATCTTTGGGAACAAGTTGAGTATGGGGTCAAGACAAATGATAGGGCATCAACATCATGTTTCATGCCACCTTGAGAAAGTTTGCCAAAAAGTCTAGCTCTAGACTTTAAATGAAGCGCTTGTTGGGAGACAACCCAACTTCTCAAACCCTTTTTCTTTATTTGTTTTATCTATTTTCTTTATTATTGTTTTGATGCTATACACTGCATTTTAGGATCACTTGCATGCTTAGAATTCATATTTTGACATGTTAGTGGCATTGAAAACTTCATTGCTCCTATTCTTGCATGTTTTAGCATTTTTAGGATTTATGTGTTTTCTATTTGTTTTGTTGCTTTTTATCACAATCTTCCACTTGATCACCTAGCTTAGGACATGAACATATTGGTTAGAAGTTGGTTGCATGCATTTGAAAGCATTTAGGGGTCGAAAATGGGGTGTAAAATTGAAAAAAAAAAATTACAAGTCACTGTCCAATTGAACCGAGCGGTCGCACGGTCTTATGTTGGAAGATTCGGCAGAATGTTTAAAATGCTGTTATTTTTCATTTTAACCACTTCAAACCCGTTTTTCCTCCCCCAAATCGCCCAACATTGAATCCCCAACTGTTCCCCTAAGTTTGCACATCATTTTAACTTCAATTCATGTGTTGCATTGCTTCCAAAACATTAAAAAGGTAAGAATTTTTCACCAATTTCCAAGATTATGCATAATTCTTGTGCTCTTCAAATTTTTGTGGAAATTGAACATTGTGGATTGATAGTGATATGCTTAGGATAGAACTTGGGGTATTGAATTGTGATTATTAGGTGAAAATTTTTGGCTTAATTCAAGTCTCCGATTCTATGATTCTCATTGATTTCTTAAAATGCATGCTAGGTGTTTGATTAAATGTTTCAATGAGGTTTTTGTTGAGTTTTGGAAATTCTTTTTGGATGATCACCTTCACTACATGTTAAACATCATTTGTGCATCATCCATTCATTGTTTACACAGATTTAAGGCATAGAACTCAACATGAACATCTTTGCACTACAAAGCACCTCATTGCAAGGCCATTGCAAGGCATCGCAGCACCACTGCACCAATTTCAGCTTCATGTCACCTACTTTGTCACACTTTTCATGACCCAAATGAACTCCAAGTTTGCTGAATTTTTGATATGTTGTAGACCAAGTTATGTACTTTCATATGACCGGGACATGTCTCGGGAAATTTTCACTTTTTCAAGGCGATGTCAAGGGTTGAAAATCAGTGGTCGACCATATTTCAAAATTTTCAAAATTTTTCTAAGTCTTAGTTTGGGTGTGTTGTGCTGATTTGTTTTAGATCCTATATGATATTCATGCTTCTAATGATAAATAACTCTTGTTTGCAAGAAAAATATCATCGTGGGACACTTGGAGCCAAACTTGGAAAAGTAAGAAAGGGGTCAAATCATCCAAACTACATGAAGATCAAAGCTTCAAATTGAGAACACCACCTCTCCAAACCTGGGAAGTACATAACACCCTCTTTGTTATTTTGTGTTCTTATTTAATTATTTGCTTTGAATACATTGAGGACAATGCATCGTTCTAGTTTTGGGGTGGGAATCTCATTCATGTGCTTCATGTACACATTCATTCAATTTTGGGTAAAAAAAATTCAAAAAAATTGAAAAATGTGAAAAAATCATAAAAAGTGAAAATTTTGAAAAAATTTGTTGACTTATTTATTGCTTATGACATGATTTGAATTGACTTTTGTGCTTTAGTTAGAATATTGGGCAACATGTGAACTAAAATTTTTCTTAACATTCATCCATGTAAGACTTTCATCCAATTTGAACACATAGCCACTTTCAAATAAAAACTTATGTAGGGAGATGCTTGATACTTGTGGGGAAAACTTGTGCAATTTGAACATAGAACCGATTGAAAAATCCCGAACCTTAAGTAATTAGATCCCGACCTGAACAGTAGAACCAAACTGCTCAAGAAGCAGTTTGGGGGTGGGAAGGTTAGATTGAGTATGCATTAGTAGATTGAGGATTTGAACTTTTCAGTTTTACATCTTTAGTGTAAGGGGTTTCGATCAAAGGGTATAAACCATAATAACCAGCATAAAAACAGAAAAATGCTGAAGGTCTTATTCTACTCTTCAAATGCCTTTTTGACTCGAGCAAGTAAGTCTGAGGGATTCTTTGAATCTGGTACCCTAAACTCAACTGAGTTGGGAGCTGCCGACCTAAAGCTCGCTACAGGGGTCATCTAGAAAGCAAGTACGGAGAGTGGACTTACACATAAGACATTAAAACATCTTTAATTTTTCTGTTTAAGCCTTTATGACTCGGGTAATTAAGTCTGAGGGTTCTCTGAACCTGGTACCCTAAGCTCAACTGAGTTGGGAGCTGCCGACCTAAAGCTCCCTACAAGGGTCATATAGAAAGCAAGTATGAAATGTATTGGACAAAGATGGTAAAAGACAAGGACATTAAAAGAAAAAAGTCGTCCAAATAAAAAACAAAGGGAATAAAATGGTATAAACTTTGTTGATTGAAATTCCTAACACTTTGTTAATTATTCTTGGTCTGTCGTGCATACTTGTCTACTCCTAACTGTCTTGTGTGGAAAAATGCAATGTATACATGTTTAGAAACCACATCATTAGGAAAGACTTCGGGATATGAGAGAAAAGCAGTAAGGTTGTGATCATCCATGAGAGGGTAAGGAAAATCAAAAGAAAATCATTGTTGACCACATGGGATTCGGGCTTACTCTTGCATAAAAAGTCACACATTGTCAAGTTTATTTTTGCATAAGTTTGCAGTTGATTTTGGCTATTCACACACACACAATGAAGTTGAGCATCGGATGAATGAAAATATTTTATGTTGTTCATATTTCTTTTTCTAAAGTGAATCGTCAATTTGGGTTGTTGAAGCGCATGGTAAATAAGTTGACAAAAGCAAAAATATATATTTTATTTAATTTGCCTTTTCACATTTATAGTTTAGTTTTATTTTGTTCGAGGACGAACAATAGTTCTAGTTTGGGGGTATTGATAAGTGTATTTTATACACTTATTTCTATCATAAAAGTATGAATTTATATGTTTGTTTTAGAATATTTGCTATTTATTTTGTGTTATTTGTTTATATTTCAGAAATAATTCCAAAGTCGAGAAAACAATGGAATTGGAGCAAAAACAAGCAAATTGGATTATAAAAGAACCAAAGTATGCAAATCAAGAATAGATGAAGTAGATAAAGGGCTAAATTAAAAGAAAAGTCAAAGAAAGAACCAAATTGGTAGATTTCAGAAGTTCAAGGACCAAATTGCAAATATTCAATAGTTGATTCGGATCAAGATAAGATGCTTGAGGACTTTTAGGAGTCAATTGGATGCAATTAGAAGTCAAAAAGGAATGAAATATGGTAAGAATATTACCATAAATTCATTCCAATCAAACAAGATTTCTGGTAGATTTTTAGTCAGATTTGAAAGCTAATTTCTGGGTAGTAAACGTTTGAATTTGGAAAATCATATTTCGGGAAGAATTGTAGTCCTTTAAGGTATCTTTCTAACGGACTTTGAATCACCTCAATTGGATAAGGGAATAGAAAGATATGATCAAAATACTAAATGCTGTGCAATAAAAAGATGATGACCAAATTGCTGAAATTTAAAGAAGAAAATTGTTGCTGCCAATATAACCGTGCGGCCGCACGGTTGAAAAAGCGTGTGGTCGCATGGACAAAAAATCAGCGACTGAAGGTTGGCTTTTCGAGGCTGCGATCGCGCACTTTTGAACCGTGCGGTCGCACGGTAGTCCCGACTGGGCCTGAGCTGGGCTTTTTACGCGGAATTCAGCAGTTTTCTCCTCAATTAACCTAATTCTCGGGGAAATCTATAAATACCAGACCTAAGGCACGAAATTAGGGGTTCCCAATCTTCATAATTCATGCCAAAACGCTTTCGAAGTGCCGAGGAATCCAAACCACGCCAAGATCAAGATTGAAGATACAATTGCAAGGAGATGAATTGGGTTACATCTTTTCATATCTCTTGTTATTTATTTTCTATTATGTTTCTAGGCTAGGTTTTCATTGTTAGAATTGTGATGAAGCATTAATCTATTGATTCCATGTTTTGATTTTATATTTATATTATGCAATTTACACTAGTACAGAAAGTGGAAAAGGCGTCGGTTGTAAAAGGGCATAGGCGTCGGTTGTAAGGGCGACGCCTATGACGCAGACGCCTAAAGTTTTTACTTTAGGCGTCGGTTGTAAACCGACGCTTTAAGTTTTAAAAAAAAATAAATAAACACTTTAGGCGTTGGTTCAAACTTTAGAACCGACGCCTAAAGTTCGACTTTATGCGTCGGTTTTTAATAAACCGACGCATAAAGTCTAACTTTAGGCGTCGGTTATAAGTTTGAACCGACGCCTAAAGTGGTCATTTTTTTTTTTTTTCCTTCCCCGTTTTCACACCTGCAGTGACCCAGGCCGCTGCAGTTCATGGCCTGCAGTGACCCAGGCCACTGCAGGTCGTGACCCAAGCCGCTGCAGGTCGTGACCTGCAGTCATTTGGACGTGGCCCGCGATGACTTGAACATTTTCCACATGCGCATCATCAAATATATATATAATCGACATATACATAATAAAATTAAATAGAGAACAATTATATATACAAGATTGTTGTTTTATTATACAAATATGTAAATTTAAGTTTGGATACGCGTCATTTTACACACACCTATCAACGAAATATTTGGCCCATAAATTTTGAATCTCAAAGATTTCCTCCGTTGAGTAGTATTTTTTAAATGCCTACAAACAATCAAAACATATTATTAGTTATTTTATAATAAAATATAAAGTCTTAATTAAAAACTCTAATTTAAATTATTTATACCTTTTCTAACGAAGGAAGCTGGAAGTGTTCTGTGACTATCTCATACATATTTCTCATAACGTAATAGCCACACTCAGAACCTCCAGGTTGCTGAGGACACTGAAATTTTCACATTGAAAACTAAAATGAATAATCAAACTTAATAGAATATGAAAATAATTCAAAACATTACAATAAATTTTAAATGTGTTTTCGTACCTTTATTTTTAGCCACGTGGTATTGCCTTTCGTCCTAACACCTCCTTGGGCCCAATACATTTTGAAAGCCCTAAAATTTTAATAAATTATATGAACAAGTTACCAAAAAAAAAATACTCTAAATTTTCCACAGAAATTTTGGCAGAGTCTCCCCTATAAATTGAACTTATCTAACCTGTAAAGAGACAAGTTGCTATTGAAATAAATTCTCAACAATCACAACAGAAATTCATCGATTTTACCACAACTCCACAATCAATTTCATCACAACTCCACAATTATTTCATGAAAAATTATCATAACTTACGTATTCAATAGCGGCTTGATATCTAAGTCACGCTTACATGCACCAGCTGAATCCAAGAAGTACACCGTATTCTTCTGAGGAGAAATCACTAGCAACATCCAGTGGTTCCTACGTATTATGAACGTGTAAATACAACTTTAAACATATATGATTCAAATTAGGTAAAAAAAGAGAGAATTTCGGTGGTCTTACTCCTGAAAATACGGTGTTATAATGAACTTCTTACTTTGCATTGCCCTCATGGTGTTGTCCATGTAAGTTACAACACCATCTGCATTTGTTCTTACCGAAACCGATGCAATGTGTGTCAGAGACATGAATCCAATTGATTCAATACCGTATTCATGACACATCTCATGGAGGTACCTAAAAATAATTAAACCAATAAATATAAATAAAATAATGATTTAAAGTCAAGTTATAATTTCTGATCAGAAGTCTTACATTGAAAATATTTGTAAGATAGATGTATCCAACCATTGCAACGTTAGCAAATCGGTGATGTCTCCGACTGTAACAAAAATATCATCGTCGAATGCACAGTTGAACACAGAGGCATCTATGGGCACCTGGTAGAAGTCATCACCAACAGGCAATTGAAGGACTAGAGTGTTCAGCATTTTATTGTTATCAAGATCACAAATAATATTAACAATGTATAGCGCTAAGGAATACAAGAAAGTTTAGTAGTTGGAATCAAATAAGATAATTTACGACCTATATGTGAAGATATAATTAAAAAGATTAAAAGTTTACAAGGATGATTGTATTTTATATAGTTATTTTATTAGTATGGTCAATTTTGTACGAGTGACAGTCACCACAAATTATAATTTTCATTTTTTATTTGTAAAATTTTACCAAATTTTCGACAGAGTCTCCTCTGTAAATTGGACTTAGCCAACTTATAGGGGGAATGAAAATACTACAATAAAACCAAATTATTCACCATCGACATATTCAAAACTCAAACGCAACTCCAATCAAACTTCAACATCATCTACTACTCCAACATTAATCCAAAATCAATTCTCAACTTTTAAAAATCAAACTAAGATTGCATAACTTAACTCCAATAAATCAAATATTATTGTATACCAATATACTAACTTCAAATCAATAATATATATTCAAACAAACCAATTAACTTGATAAATAATAAATCAATTATATATATATATATGCACAAACATATACATACACACAGATATATATATATATATATATATATATATATATACACACACACAAAAACAGATACATATATATATATATATATATATATATATATATACATATATACATACACGCACATATATATATATATACATATATATATACACACAAAGATATACACGCACATACACACATAGATATATATATATATATATATATATATATATATATATATATATATATATACACAAACATTATATAAACACATAGATATATATGTGTGTATATATATACACACACACATTTACAAAAAAACTAAGTAGGGGGTAGAGATTTAAGGTCACCTTGCGGCGGCGGCGACGGGCGGTGCGGCGACAGGCGGGCAGTGGCGGCTTGGGTGTGGAGAGAGTGGAGAGAGTTTGGGCGTAGAGAGAGTTTTGTGATTGAAGTGAGTTACGCGATACAATTGAAAAGGGCGCGGAAAAAAACTCGGGTTTGGGCGTCGGTTCCTATTGAACCGACGCCCAAACGCGGGTTTTGGGCGTCGGTTCAAGGGGAACCGACGCCCAAAACCCGCGTTTGGGCGTCGGTTCAATAGGAACTGACGCCTTTACTTAAAATTTATTTACAAAATTGCCACCGCGTTTTCAATTGGCGTCGGTTGTTACATAAAACGACGCATAATACCCATTTTTTATGCGCGATTTTGTACTAGTGTTATGAGATTGATGCAATTAATCATGTTATTATTATCATCTATGATTGTGGACGCATAATTATTGATGTTTGTGATAGATTTCTATGTTCGAAAGAGTAGGAATTTATTAGACCTTGATTAATTTCCGCGAAGTCTGATAGGGGATAAAAATATACCCCTACGCTTCGTGTTATCCTTAAAAGTGTTCATAATTCGTTAATGCTTTTCTACATGTTTTGATTGGTCATAGAAATATAGGCTCGTCTCTTGTAGGAAAAGGTGTTTATGCATCGCTCGAAAGGGAACATAAATAAATATAAGAACACGGATTTTCAATGCTCATACCTTGTTATTAAATGTTTAAGTCAAATACATGGTTGACATGATTAATGTGGATTCATAATTCTAACAAATTCATCTCATCGTTTTTACAAATCAAATTTTCTTATTTTCTTTAGTTTAATTATTAATTTGTTTTTCAAAATCAAGATTTCCAAATCCTAAATTTTCTTGTTCCGGTTAAGGTTTGTAGTCTAAAATACGATTTAAATCAATCTCTGTGGGATCGATACTCGGACTTAAAATCCAATTTATTACTTGCGCGACCCGTGCACTTGCGGATCGTCATCATTTATCATTTCTAAACTCGAGGACAAAAATTATTTTGAATTCATTCTTAAATCATATTATTCTCATTATGCTCAACACTCGTTTTCTTTCTTTTCATTTCTTTCTGAAAAATTTCTCGTTATGCTCCAAAACTCATTTCTTTCTTTCTTTCTTTCTTTCTTTCTTATTCGGATACCCTCTCTTTCTCTTTCTCTTTCTTCTAAATCTCAAAAATCATTAAATAGGTATCTGAAATACTGAAATAACGTTAAACATCATAAACTTCTTTACCTCGGAGTTGGTGGAACGAATGATGGCAGTGGCAATCTCCAGTAATAATAATTACAAAATGGAAAATGTTTCTTGAAAATTATTTTTGAAAATTTTCCAGTCTACAGAAAGGCAGATTGGCTCTGATACCAAACTGTAACGCCCCAAGTTCCGTGAAACCCGGGACGCTACTTCATCACTCTTTAAAATATATATTTAACAAATATTGCGGAAATAAATGAATTTTAAGAAAATCCAAACATCACATTCATTGGAAAAACTTCAATGGAACTCACATTTAAATAAATTCACTTGAGAAACATTCCATAAAATCTCCCAAACTCAGATAAATAAACAAGTTCCAAAAATCTCAACTTTCAAAATAATTTTAAAATAACTGTTTGCCATCATTGCCCATCATTCGCCACTGCTTCCGATCTCTGCAAATGTTGTTAAAAACGGAGTGAGCATTTCAAAAGAAATACTCAGTAGACTCATCGCCAATAATTAATTTACAAGATAATTGAACACGTAATCATGCAAATAATACAATGACATTCTCTTCTTAATCATAGGCATCACATAGTGAATGCAAATGAACATACTCTTCTCTTATGCGCTAACGCATATAAGTTATGACATGCATAACAAAATTTCTCTTGATCTCATAAGAGATACTCTTGTCTTATCTCATAAGCGATACTCTTGTCTTATGCAATTAAGCATATAATCACGTAAATCCACATAACACATGCAATTATAATATAAATAAATTAGTGGGGCGAGTCTACCTTAAACTTAACGAGTGTGGTTGAGCGGGAATGACTTCAATCTTTCAAATCTCCTTACGCCTCGTCTAGCCCATAAGTTACATTAGTCTTTTAAAATTTATAGTTTAAAAATGATAATTTACAATTTGGAGACTGAAATTGATGATTTGAAAGTTGAGAGACTAAAATGAATACTTTTTAAATGTTCGGGGACTAAAATGTAAATTTTCAAAAGTTGAGTTGAAACTCAAAAATGAATATTAAACTATAGGGCTGAAATAATTGAATTTTAAAAATTAAAGGGCTGATTAAAAATCATTTAAAAACTTAAGGGCTGAAATTGATGATTTGAAACCAAAAGGGACTGAATTGAATAACTTTTCAAACTTGGGGGCTTAAGGTGTAATTTTCAAAAAATCACAAATAATAAAAACATTTTCTCTCTCTCTTCTCGTCTGAATCAGAGATACAGAGCGAGGAGTGCGAGGGAGGGCGAGAGACGGTCGCGAGAAGGGGGAGTTTGGTGGAGGTACTTCCGGCGCCAACCGCCGGCGATTCACGGTGGTATCACCGCCGTCGAGTGGTGATGACAAAGAGGAAGAAGTGGTAGCAAAAAGGCGGAGATTGGTGCTGGTTTGGATGTGAAACCGAAACTAGAAATTATACTTTTCCGATGGTAAATCGACGGTTGAGGTAGGTAACTGATCTATTTCTTGATCTTCGTGGGTTTTGGGTTTGATTTGGTTAAGGATTTAAGTTTGGGTTTGGTGACTGGGTCGTGGTTTTTGGGTAGTGGCAGTGGTGATGTGGTTGAACATGGTGTTTTACTGAAATTTTGCAGTAGGCGATAAAGATGATGATACATAGGTTTCGTGGTTGGTCTTGGCCGTGGTTGAGGTGCTGCAGGTGGTGATGGCTGCAGATTTGTGGATGGCCGGATTGCATCTGGTGGTATTGTGGTGGTTCTGACTGTGAGTTGCAGGCAGCTTGATGGTGATTGTGTAGACGGTGAAATTTCGAATGTTTGGGTGAAGGTTTGATAGTGGTTTACAGTAGGTAGTGGCTTGAAGCCATATTTTGCAGGCTGTGTTTCGAGTTGTGGGTGTTGCTGCTGATGTAGAAATAGGCGATGTGAGATTGTGGTAGGTGGGAGTTTGGTGATGAAGGAGAAGGAAGCATTTACCTTGCTGGAAAGAGTGGGGGCTGAAAATGGAGCTATAAAGGATGGAGTTTGCACATGGAAGGTTTGGGTGTTAGAATGATTATGTGGAATAATTGAGTGGATGGAAATGATGATGTTTAGTGGAGAATATTTTGTGTAAATATGGAAAAACGTGGGGGTGCAATTAGGTTTAGGTTAAATAGGATTAATTAGGTATAATTTTGATTAGGAAATGTATTTAAAATTGATATATTTTTGGACTGAAAATAAATTTGAGAATAAATAAATTTTGAGATAAAATTGAATTATGTAATTTGGATTTTTAATAAGGAAAATTGAGATATTTTTACTGAATTTGGAATTTAAAATGATTTTTGAAAATAGTACTTTGAATAAATAATTAAAAGAATATAATTTTAAAAATTCAGAATTTAAATTAAAATCGAACGATCTCGATTATTTCTCGACTTGGCTAGACGAACGCGTCGCGACATTAACGTAAAAATGGGTGAGATAGCAGCTACACGATTTTCTAAAATTTTAAAATAATTATTAAATGCGTAAAAATTCTTGGTCGCTACAACCTTACCCCCTTAAAATAATTTCGTCCTCGAAATTTAAACTTACTTGATCTATGATATCAAATTTTTTTCTTCTTTCTCTCAGGTAACCTCATCGCTACCATGCCTACCCCACTGGACTTTGACTGGTGAAATTTCTTAAGACATTGACTTTTCTATCAATAATGGACATAGGTGTCTTCTCATAAGATAGATTCTTCTGAATCGTAATTGACTGAAAGTTCACTACGTGACTGAGATTCATTATTTTTTGAATTCTACTTAGAACCAAATACAACATAACTTATTCATGACTGGTCAACTCATTTCATAATCTCAATACATTATCACCTTCAATTCTCATCATCACATTATTCCTTACAATCATCTATTGTACTTTTTATATACAAATGACCTTATGAAAATCATCATTATCTCACATAATCTCAAACATTAAATCACATGTTCCCAATTTCTCACTTTGAATAAATGGTTACTCCTTTAAGGCATCTCACCATAAAATATTTTCAATATCTCCCATTCATGATAACCGACTATTCCCAATAATCATATTACATGTAAATTCAACAAACGGTAAATGGTTTTCCTAACTATCATAAAGGTCTAAAATGCAAGCTCTCAACATAGCCTCTAAAATCTGTATAAAGAAAATATTTGCCGACTACTTAAGTCATTATTCAATAACCCAAATGACATCACGTCTCTTCACTAATCTCTGTAAACCCGTTACAAAAATCCATGAAAAATTCTCTCCAAATTTCAATAAAAATTTGTTATTTCTTTAAAAACATATCAAACCATAATAATTTGTCATCTCTAAAACTTCTTATCACCAAATATCACCAAAATAATTAAAACGATAGAAATTACCTGAATATTCTCTCTATGTAGTATACCCAATAACATGTTATTCACTAATCAGCATAATATCATCAGCTTATCTTTTCCAATATTTGTAACCAAAACGTACTGCAAAATTCAATAAACAATTAGCTCCCAAATAACTAAAATTCTTCACTCAAATGTCACAACATTTCCTGCAAGATATTTCTTTCACTTTTACATATGTATGAATTCTGATTCAATACGGTCCTCATTTCGCTTTCACGTATTCCCGTATTATCTCACTATACCTTGATTACTATTATTATACCGAAAAATATCGGTACCAAAATCCAAGAAAATATTCCATATCTCAAATCTTATCATCAAATCTTCCTTTATCGAGAAAGTTAACGGCGCATTAACTCTTGTTCCCACTTTTCATTATTCTATTCCATGCTTTCTTGCTGGAATCAATATCACGTGGATCCACTCAGTTCCTTTATGCCTTTAAATAGATCGTTTTGGGAAGAAGGCTAGATCCATCAAAAATGGATATCATACTTTCAAATATTCGTAAATATTATTCTAATCTTCCGGTAAATGATTTGAGAAAAATTTATCGAATTAGGCTCGAAAGATTGAGGTTGCTGATGGATCATGGCATCTCAGAAGATGTTCCCTGGTTGATTGAAGCAAAAGTCCGATTAGCTGGTGAATTGCTATTGACATTTCCTAAACACATGCCTGGTTTAGGCAAAAGTACTTTCGCAAAGAGATGAAGAGCAAAAAGACTGAATGGTTGTTACAAATGTGCTCGTTGGACATGTGATACTCGTTGCAAATCAATAGGATATTCTTCTAGAAATCGAGATGATAAAATCGATTTCATTAAGGGTGGACTGAGTAAGGAGTATTTGGATGATATTCGATTGACTCTTAAGACGCACCCAAGTGGGTATGTGCAACGTGAACTCCTTTCCTTATATGCTCAATTTAACAAGGATAAAAACTGTTATAGTCTCAAAAATATAATATCGAAAGATCCTGTTTGCCAGTCTGTTTTACACAATGAGGTTTTGGCTAATCAGCATTGATACAAGGTAAATCATTTGATATATGTGCACATATAAAATATTTTTCTGTTTCCTTTCTCGAGTTTTGATAAAGGCTGGAAGAAAAATAAATCACCGAAAGGTGAGTAGGTTGATTTTGTCAAAAGTAGTTCACTTTTTCAAAAGAAGAGTGAAAATAGTGAAGTTTTTCTGTTTTAAATAGTCAAACATTTTTCATAGTTCATGCATCCCAAAATAACATTTTCTTGTAAGTTTTCCCTTCTTTACTTTCAAAAATGGAAGGACCAAAACTTCGACAGATCAAAACTATCTGTGTATTTTGTGGATCAAAAGTGGGGAAAAGTTTTGGGTATCTAGAAACAGCAGTGGATCTTGGAAAGAAATTGGGGGAGAAAGGTATCACTCTCCTGTATGGGGGTGGTAGCAGTGGTTTGATAGACTGTGTTTCCCAATCTGCTCTCACAGAGCGAGCAAAAGTGATCGGTGTTATACATGTTCCTTTGGTAGATATTGCACGAAAAACACGAGGGCATGAAGTACAAATCTTATCTATCCATGAACGCATAACTTGCATGCTATATGGTTCTGATGCTTTTATAGCCCTGTCCGGAGGTTTTGGTACTTTAGAAGAAATCTTTAATATTACCTCATGGGCTTAACTGGATCTCCATACTAAGCCTATTGGACTTTTAAATGTTAACAATTTCTTTGATGGTTTGTTAACATTTCTTGATTATGCTGTGGAATAAGGATTCATCTCTCCATTTTCCAGAAGGATCCTTATTTCTACTCCTACTATCGATGAACTACTGGATAAGCTGCAGTCATATATCCCAATACAAGATCCAGCGGGAGTTAAGATAGATTGGTCGCAAGGAAGGGGAATCAAGCGAAAATGGAGTTCGGTTAATGTAAACTTAACTTTGTGAACCCTAGAATAGGTTTACAAGTGAAATTAAATTTATTTTAATCCAAGTCCAATTCCAAATTTATTAAAAATATCTCCATTTTCCTTATTAAATTATTTTAAGTCCAAATACGAAATTCATTTTATCTCAAAATTTATTTTCAATCCAAAATATATCAATTTTAAATACATTACCTAATCAAAGTTAGTCTAATTTTTAGTTAATTATCCTAAACTAATCCTACCAACTAATCCTAATCTATATCCACGTTTTTTTCTTTCTTTCTTTCTTCTTCTTCTCCATCAAATTCATCATCATTATGTATCAAAAACATCATGATTCATTACACCATTTTTCCACTCCATTCCAACCTAATTTTCTCCACTAATCCATTTTTTTTTCTTTTCCCATCACTTTATCATTTTAAATTCTCTATACCCAAAAATTGTCCCCCCAATTCTTGCTATAAATAGAGCATGATTTGGAGAGGAAAAATGCACCAAAACAAGAGAGAAAATATAGAGAGAGAAAAAAAAATAGTAGAGAGAAATTTGTGAGTAAAATAGAGAGAAATATTTGTTTTCTCGTGAGTATTTTTAAAATCTATTATTTCAACCCTATAGTTTAATATTCGTTTTGAGTTTCAACTCAACTTTTAAAAAGTATTCATTTTAGTCCCTCGACTTTCAAAATATTCATTTTAGTCCCTCAACTTTCAAAGTTTTCATTTTAGTCCCCACTTTCAAATCATCAATTTCAGTTCTTAAATTTTAAATTATCATTTTTTTACTATAAATTTCAAAAGATTAATTTAACTTATTATTCTAATTGGCTAGACGAAGCGTACGGAGATTTGAAAGATTGAAGTCATTCCCGCTCAACCACACTCGTTAAGTTTAAGGTAGACTCGCCCCCACTAATTTATTTATATTATAATTGCATGTGTTATGTGGATTTACGTGATTATATGCTTAATTGTATAAAACAAGAGTATCTCTTATGAGATAAGACAAGAGGATCTCTTATGAGATCAAGAGAAATTTTGTTATGCATGTCATAACTTATATGCATTAGCGCATAAGAGAAGAGTATGTTTATTTGCATTCACTATGTGATGCCTATGATTAAAAAGAGAATGTCATTGTATTATTTGCATGATTACGTATTCAATTATCTTGTAAATTAATTATTGGCGATGAGTCTACTGAGTATTTCTTTTGAAATGCTCACTCCTTTTTTAACAACATTTGCAGAGATCGAAAGCAGTGGCGAATGATGGCAAACGGTTATTTTTAAATTATTTTTAAAGTTGAGATTTTTGGAACTTGTTTATTTATCTGAGTTTTGAAAATTTTATGGAATGTTTTTCAAGTGAATTTATTTAAATGTGAGTTTCATTGAAGTTTTTTTTTAAATAAATGTGATGTTTGGATTTTCTTAAAATTCATTTATTTCCGCAATATTTGTTAAATATATATTCAAAAGAGAGATGAAGTAGTGTTCCGGGTTTCACGGAAGTTGGGGCGTGACAGATTTCCTCCTCGGACAATCCCAGCTCCTCTCCGTGCGCTCTAAACGGAGCCCTTACACCCAAACTAAAATCTGGAGGATCAGATGAGGAGCCTGCTGTCTATTCTCTTTTTTTATCTCTATTACTCTTACTTCGAAGTTCTCGCAATGAAGCTTCCTCTTCGGCAGACAAGTGATCCATGTAGGGTTGGTTCTTTTCTTCTTCGCAGTCAAAATCATCCAAATAGATTATACTACTACATTTCCTATTCCTCCGCCTAACCAACTCCTTAAAAAAATTGAGAGCTAAAAACTTACAAGGACAGAGGATAAAAACCTCTTATAGGAATCGCCATTGCCACTAACTCCTGCGAACCCTTTCCCCCGACTCTTTCCATTTTTTTCTCAAATCCAAACTTACCCAGGGGAAACAAAAATATAAAAGGAAAATTCTCAAACAAGTACTAAAGATTTGAAAATCAAAAGCAATATGTACAAAAAAAAATACCTTAAAGGAGTAAGGAATAGTGGACCACCACTCGAATGAGCAGTGCGCCGGCTAAAGGTTTTGATTGAGTGAAATGGCTCGCAGAGTAGAAGCTCTCAAGGGTCGCGATGAAACTCATATAAAGGGAGAAATAAAATAACTCTCATGGAAAAAACTTATAAGAAAATTTCGAGAATGTGAGAAATAAAAGAAAGTCTTGGGATGAAGGAGACTTTATAAGGGAACCCAATTGATCCAGGCCCTTGATCCCCAAGCAGAAAGATTAATCCAGGCAATACACGTGTCATAAACAGCAAGTAAGTTGAAGCGCCAGCAGTCCAAAATTTGAAAAGAGTGACCATTCAAGTGCTAGAGTGTACCCCACGCGCATTAAAGCACGCCTCCCCTTTTTAAAGCATTCCTTGAAAATTGGAACTAATCATTCATCTCCATAAATGATCCCTCAAGGGAGCATGCGGGTGGCCATAACGGCCGCATTCAAGGGAAGGTAAACCCAATTTCCCTTTTCCTATGAGCGTGCCTCTTAATCCATTAGTGGAGCCCCCCCCCCCCAGGAATTTTGAGCTATAACAAGAGCAATTCTCATCTTCCCCACTTCGGACTTACAAGCTTAGGTTGGCCTATGTCAAATTCGATACGCCCATGAATGGACCTATCGAACTTGAGGAATTAGTGTTACGACCTCGCCTAAATTAAGCTTGACACATCACTCGTAGGAGCCCACATGAGACCCACTGATTGCAGGACAGGCCCAAAGACTTATGAGTTATTGCTTTGTCGGGGTGGTATATAGGCTGAACCACTTGCGGACAAACTACTTGTTCTGAGGTAATATCATCCAAGGCATATGGCTAGAGATAGCTGCACAGTTGGATATTTGTATCATTGAGACTAGACTTGTATGCAAGTTGCAGCTTGACGGGACGTTGCCTTTACCGTAGATGTGATGACAACCATAATTCTTTGGTAGGGTGTAATGATTATGGTCAATTAAATGATTAACCTAACCAATGGCTAGGGTGAAGACACGTGTAAAGTCTAAACACACGTCATGATCTTAAGATATGGTTTTAACTATAAATAGAGCACATTTTCCCCCAAGAAAGGGGTTAGAAACTCAATTCATAAAATCCCACTCCCTTTTCTCTCTTTTACACACTTAAATTTCCCGCACCCAATTTATATTTACTTAAAGTGTGTACTGACTTAGGCATCGGAGTGCAAATGGGAGCCACCTCGGCCCCCTTTGCAAACTGATTGTTTGTCCTAGTACGCAGGAGATCCACATGTCCAATAGGGAGGATCTGAGACGTATTGATCAAAGGTTCTACCAGATTTGGTGGTCAATAGCATTGTTATCAACACATATAAACTACTTATTATTTAATGTAGGGGTATATTAGGTAAAATGTAAGCAAATTTATATTTTCAACATATAATAATTATGTTTTCTTAATCTGTGTAAAAATAGAATTGAGTCTATCTTTATGGGATAGGGGGGTATCAAACAAGAAATCATTATTCGAAAATCTCTGATAGGAAAATACTGGCAATATGCGTGCAACGCACGCACCAAAACTAGTTTCATCAAGAGTCTTTATGAGCTTTAGGTGTATTGAATTTGTACTTGTACTTTCTTCAAAAGGATTGGTGGTTTGCATTATAATGAAATGATTTTTGATTTCTACAAGATTTTTGAATAAAAAATTATATGATACGAATAATTTTTCTCAAAAAACTCGATTAGTTTTCTCTCGCGCAGAAAGAAAATCATGGCTCCACCCATGAGGGGTTGGGTAGTTGAGATTAATTTATTTTAATTTAATAATAATATTAATATTTAATATTAAAAAAATAAATTAACACCTTATTTGTGAATAAAAAAGTTATAATTTTGATTTTTGAATTAAATAGTTAAAATGTAGCTAGCATTCTTTGTAATTTCCTATAAAAATTCTTCTTGTATAGCAGGGGTTATCGCCTGGGGCGGTACAGCAGTTACCCCTGCTGTACAAGAAGAAGGGGAGGGCCCAATTTCCTAACTAGTTTGGCAACTCCCTGCCCTGGTAAACTGTCGAGTGTCTTCAACCCATTACAAAAACGTGAAAAGCACGTGAAAATCCTCTATTTTCCTTGATTTTTTTCTTCCTTAAACATCACGATTCGCAAAGCCCCAGTTTACACCTACCATCATTCCATCCCCAATCAACCATCTCAGCCTTCACATACAAAAATTACACACACATATACATACACTTATTGAGGGTAACGTGAGATGAAATTACTGTTATGAAGACGATGGCTGCAGCATCTACAGTGAGTTCAAATGGAGGGAATGTGTGGAGAGCACATATGGCGATGGCCATGGTGCAGGTGTTCAATGGAGGTTACCATGTTATCACCAAAGTTGCACTCAATGTGGGGGTGAATCAGCTTGTTTTCTGTGTCTTCCGGGACCTACTTGCGCTCTCGATTCTCGCTCCCGTTGCGTATGTACGCGAAAAGTCAGTGCCGCAGTCCCCTCTTACGGGTTTGTTTGTGTTTAGATCTGTGTTTATACGTATATATCTGCGTGTCTATATAAATTTGGCTATTCCTACATGGTGATAGTTCTTAGCATTAATTATGTCACAACCCAATATATTCACAACTAAATTCAACCACAAAACGCAGCAATAACTGGAAACAAACTCAATTAAAGAACAGTACCCAGCTGGGCTTTCATTGAATAACGATTCTCACAGAAAATTAATGAAAACTGAGTGTGAGGTGAGAGAGAATTAAGAAGAATGAGGGAGAAGATTCTGCAGAATCATTCTATCAAAACAAATCACGTGTTCTCTCAACCACATAACTAATTACATATAAGTCAAAAATCGTGTTTCTATATGGAATAAACGTAATATCATTTCTACTACTAAGCAAAACGATGTCGTTGAAGTTCTCCCCGATTTATTTGAATTTCAGTTGCTACCGTTAAGCTTTCTTCCTGTTGGACCTCTTTCCTTTGCTCATCCATTCCTTCAGTAACTCTGCTGATTGTGCTGGGTCTATTGGTGGCTCTTCATGACATCCCTCCCCCTTACCATGACCTTGTCCCCAAGGTTCAAAATTAGGAAATTTCTTGAGAATCTCTTCAGCATTCTCCCAAGTAGACTCCTCCAACGTGTGACCCCTCCATTTGATCAACCACAAAACTACTGCACCTCTCCTCTTAGATACATTCTTAACCTGCAGAATTTCTTCAGGATGCCATTCAATTTCTGGATTGAAATCTACTTCAGGTAACTTTGCAGACTCTACCTTTTGATCCCCCTCCTTTTTAAGTAGAGAAACATGAAAGACTGGATGGATTTTCGCTGATTCTGGGAGAGCCAATTGATAAGCTACTGTTCCAATTTTTGCTGTAATTTCATAAGGGCCATAATATTTGGGGCTGAGTTTATGATTCACTCTCTTTGCTAAGGATTGCTGTTGGTAAGGATGCAATTTTAGGTATACCCAATCACCCACTTGAAATTTCCTTTCTGTTCTCCTTTTGTCTGCATAAAATTTCATTCTAGCCTTGGCTTGTGCTAAACTCTCTTTGAGTCTTCTATCCATCTGATATCTCTCTTGTAGCAATTCTTCAACAAAAGCTACCTTGGTGTGTTGATATGGCCCTAAGGCCAAGTGTGGAGGAGGAAATCCGTATAGAGCCTCAAATGGAGTCCTCTGGATAGCTGTATGATGAGTGGTATTATACCACCATTCTGCCAATGATATCCATCTGAACCATTGCCTAGGTTGAGCATAAGACATGCATCTCAAGTACATTTCTACACATTAATTAAGTCTTTCTGTCTGGCCGTCAGTTTGCGAGTGGTGGGCTGAGCTCATTTGTAGTTTAGTTCCCATTAACTTGAATAGTTCTTGCCAAAGGTTGCTGGTAAAAACTTTATCTCTATCTCATCATGAATAAAATTTTCGTTTCCTATCAAAAAAAAAAAAAAAAAAAACTTTATCTCTATCAGAAACGATGCTTTGTGGTATACCATGTAGTTTGCCAATGTTGTCCAGGAAGAGATGAGCTATTTTCTTAGCCGTGTAAGGATGCTGCAGTCCAATAAAATGCCCATACTTAGTGAGTCTATCCACCACCACGAGTCTATCCACCACCACCAATATCACTGATTTACCTTTAGACATGGGCAGTCCTTCAATGAAGTCCATGGGGATATGACTCCAAGGCTGTGTGGGTTCTGGGAGTGGCTGAAGCAAACCGGGGTAAGGAACATTTTCACCCTTGCACCTCTGACACACTTCATACTGCAATACAGTTCTCTTAATGTCTTGTGTCATGCCTGGCCAGAAAAATTGTTGTTTTGCCCGGTAAATGCTGGCTTGTATACCTGAGTGTCCACCTTCCTGTGAGTTGTGGATACATTCAATGATTTTTTGTCTAATTCCTCCTCCACTCCCAATATAAAGCTTCCCTTTATGTTTAAGTATCCCATTCATATATATGTAATCCCCTTCAGAGTTAGGATCTATAGTCAAAGACTGAATCAGCTCAGCAGCCTTCTGGTCACCTTCATAGCTCATGCTGACTTCTTGTATCCAAGTGGGGACTACAGCTGTAATGGAATTACTCTCTTTTGCAGGCTCGGATTTTCGGGAAAGGGCATCAGCTACATAATTTTCAGCCCCTTTCTTGTACTGAATCTCATAATCAAGTCCCATTAACTTTGTCAGCCACTTCTGTTGCAAGGGAGTGGTAATTCTTTGTTATAGTAGAAACTTGAGGGATTGATGGTCGGTTTTAACCACAAAGTGATGGTCCTCTAGATAATGTCTCCATTTAGTCACCGTCGAAACCAAGGCTAACAACTCTTTCTCATATATAGACATCCCCAGTTTTCCAGCACTGATAGCTTGACTATAATATGCCAAGGGTCTCCCTTGTTGCATCAAAACGGCTCCCAATCCCCCATAGCATGCATCTGTTTCGATCGTGAACGGTTGTTCAAAATCTGGCATTGCTAGCATAGGAGTGGTGCTCATCGCAGTTTTCAGCTGATTGAAGGCTGATTCAGCCATTTCATTCCATACAAATCCATCCTTCTTCAGTAGATCAGTTAGGGGTTTGGCTATACTTCCATAACCCCTCACAAATTTCCTATAGTATCCAGTAAGCCCCAAGAATCCCCTAAGCTGCTTCAAGTTCTTGGGAATAGGCCAACTTTGCATAGCTTCAATTTTCCTGGGATCTGCAGATACCGCTTGTGAATTGATAATGTGGCCCAAATATTCCACTTGTGACTGCCCAAAGTTACATATACTGAGCTTAGCATATAGTTGGTTTTCTCGTAATATCTCCAATACTACCTTCAAATGAGAACAGTGGTCTTCCATATTCGAACTATAGACCAAAATATCATCAAAGAATACTAAAATAAACTTCCTTAGATACCTCTGGAAAATTTTATTCATTAGGCTCTGGAACGTGGCTGGGGCATTGGTCAGCCCGAAGGGCATGACCTTAAACTCATATAGTCCTTGATGAGTTTTGAAAGTGGTCTTGTAGATGTCCTCCTTCTTAACCCGTATTTGATGGTACCCAGCTCTTAAATCCACTTTGGTAAAATATTTGGCCCCATTTAACTCGTCCAGCAACTCATCGATCATTGGCATGAGGTACTTATCCTTGATGGTTAAGTGGTTTAATTGCCGGTAATTCACGCAGAACCTCCATGTCCCGTCTTTCTTTTTAACCAGCAGAACAGGCGAAGCGAAGGGGCTGTTACTGACTTGAATGACCCCTGATTCCGGCATCTCTTGCACCAGTCTTTCTACCTCAGCTTTCTGTATAAAAGGACATCTGTAAGGTCTCAGCCTGAAGGGTTGGGCTCCTTCTTTCAACTCAATTGAATGTTCATGACTCCTCTCAGGTGGTAAACCTGTAGGTGTTTCAAATACATCCTGAAACTCATCCAAAATGGGTTGGATGATTCCAGGTGTATCTGTCCTTTCTCCTTCATTAACCACCTTCATTTGAACCATAATCCCACACTCCTGCCCCTTTAGCTAGGTCTCCAATTCGTCCACATTCATCATAGCAATCCCATTATTATCCTCCCTTTGGAAAATCACACTTTCTCCATTATACCTAAAGCTCATGCATCCTTTCGCAAAATCACAAGTGATAGGTCCAAATTGACTCAACCAGTTAATGCCTAACACCATATCACTCTCCCCCCCCCCCCCCCCCAAGTTAAGAGTTCTCATTGGAAACTGGAATTCATACCCCTGCATTTGCCAACATAGGGGCTATTGGACGATCCTGCTTTCCAGCTGCTCGCCGTTAGCTACTCTCACTAACACTGGTTTATCCCTCCGGATGTGGTAACCCAAAATTTGTGTTAGCTTCTCATCCATGAAGCTATGTGTACTGCCACTGTGTATTAAAATAGACACTCTCCTCCCTTTCACTTTCTCTGGTATCCTAATGCATTTATGCTTGGCATTCCCCATTAAGGCATTAACAGAAATCTGCATCAGCTCCTCTGTTTCACTGTCCCCACTACCCACTTCTTCTAACTCCGCCGACTCTCGGCCCTCTTCTTCATCCACCACAATATAGTTCAGCATTCGGTTTTTACACACATGTCCAGGTGTGTATTTCTCATCACACCTGAAACACAACCCAAGGCTCCTTTTGGTTTGGATATCTGTTGGGGTAATGGTTCGGTATTTATTTGGTTGGCTGGTTGTATTTGTGGCATGGGACTTTTGTGGGGAAGTGTTAGGTTGCTGGGATAAGTGTTTGTCTTTTGGTGAGGATAGCTGGATTTAAAAGGGATTGGAGCTTTATGGGGTTTGGAGTTTTTGGCCAAGGCATTTATAGTATTCTCTTGCAGCAGGGCAACTTCAAAGGCTTGGGATAATGTTTGGGTTTTCATTATCTTTACCATGGACTTGATTTCTTCTCTCAGGCCACTGGTAAAGATACTTGGGGCAGAGCCATCATCACTTGGGCTTTGAGCTCTTCAAACAGCTCTATATATATATTCATTCACCCCTCCCTTTTGTTGGATTTTGCTAAAGGCTTCTATCACTTCCTCCCCAGTATTTTCAGCAAACCTCTTGCAAACCTCCGTTGAGAACACTCCCCAACTAGCATCAAGGTGACTGGCTATGAAGCTGTGAAACCAGATGTGAGCCTTTCCTTTGAGATACATCTCAGCAATGCCCACTCTCATTTCATCAGGTACTTCATGGATCTGGAAATACTTCCTAGCTTTCCTCAACCACTCCCTGGGTCCTTCTCCATTAAAATAAGGGAACTCTATCTTGGGTAATTTAAGCCCTCCCTTTCCATCAGTTTTCCCAGAGGAATTTGAAGAACTCCTTGGAGTCGTAGGCAGAATCCCACTCCCAGCAAACACAGGCGGAATGGTCCCCTTCTCTCTCCCAATTCCTGTTCCCCTTACTAATTGGGTTACCATTGACACTATCGATTCATACCTATCATTAGATTCTGCCATTCTCTTATTCATTTCCACGATGGCTCCTTCAATGGTATCGAGTCTAGACATCTTCTCTTCTAATTTCTTCACAGAGGTTTTCACATCCCGAAAGGCAACATCCAACTCCTCAATCTCCTTATCATACTTCTTAAATTGTTCTTCCATAGCCATTCCTCTCGTTAGCATCCCAGACGGACTTCACCGCTCTGATACCAAAATGTCACAACCCAATATATTCACAACTAAATTCAACCACAAAACGCAGCAATAACTAGAAACAAACTCAATTAAAGAACAATACCCAGCTGGGCTTTCATTGAATAACGATTCTCACAGAAAATTAATGAAAACTGAGTGTGAGGTGAGAGAGAATTAAGAAGAATGAGGGAGAAGATTCTGCAGAATCATTCTGTCAAAACAAATCACGTGTTCTCTCAACCAAATAACTAATTACATATAAGTCAAAAATCGTGTTTCTATATGGAATAAACGTAATATCATTTCTACTAAGCAAAACGATGTCGTTGAAGTTCTCCCCAGTTTATTTGAATTTCAGTTGCTACCGTTAAGCTTTCTTCCTGTTGGACCTCTTCCCTTTGCTCATCCATTCCTTCAGTAACTCTACTGATTTTGCTGGGTCTGTTGGTGGCTCTTCATGACAAATTATTTCGAGACCATTAATTTAGGGCCAGCTACCATCACAAATATTGTTCAACTATGCCAAAATCTATTGTGGTTTTTCTCAAGATTCTATCAAGTGTTTATTTTACATTCTTGATCCTGAAAATGCGGAAAACCTGCAAGCAACAGTCAGTATTGAGCCCGGACAACTGAGATAGGGATGGCTGATTTCACTCCTACAATAAAGTTAGTTATGGTTCCAATGAGAATATGAAATAATTTCAGACGTTGAATTATTTGTTCTTTTGTGCAGACTATGGAATTAGGGTTTATGTAGGTGTAGCACAATAACTGGCACTGTCTAAATGCTAGGTTAGTTGTGGCATCTTCTAACTTACTAGATGGACCATTCCATGTGTTGATTATCTGACTTGCTTCAGTTGCATCTCAGAAATTCTAGGCAGATTTGTGTTGGTCTGATAAACTTAATGCCTTCTCATTGTACTGATTACTGCAGCTGGACTAAGTTCTTTCTTGATCTGGGATGAGTGATACTTATAATGAGTTCATCTCAATTCAATTAAGATTACTTTTACTTAGTTTGAATCAATTTCAAAATTTCATGTATTAGTTAATTTAATAAATTATGTGCAACAAAGGATAATGAGTAATAGGTACCTTGAAAAAGGACATTGAGAATTTTTTTATTAATCATAAATTCTCTACAGCATTCTTCTAAAATTATATTGAAACAGTATAATTTTTTAGATTTTGTTTTAACCAACTAATCATCATGTCTTGCGCCCCATCAATATCAGTTGATATTATGTACTTGCAATCTAGAGGATTAAATACTACCAACTTCTTAGATTATATATTGATGCCCAAACCTTCCTTCAGTCATAAATTTAACCAGATGTCTCTATATTTGAAATCCCAATTATTTACATATTTCATGATTATTGAATAAGTTTCCATCTATTAGAATTTCAACCACATGAATTTAATGATCACATGTAATAAAATACCCCACATGAATATCTTATTAAAATATCATGGTGTATATTGAGAATTTACATCTCTTCACGATCATATAAAAACTAATTGTCTAAGTTATCAAGGATATTGAACAACTATATAGTTAAAAGGCGGAAATGTATTTATTAGATGAATTGTGATTTATGGTACTAAGTGTTAAGACTATTAAATAACTAAATGTCTATATGATGGAGACGAAGTGAGGATGGCCACACTAGAACAATAAGATAAGAATGATATTATAAGCCAACAAGTAGAGGTGACATCAATTGAGGATAAACTAAGGGCAAAATGACTTAGATTCTTGTGACATATCTTGCATAGGTGTGAGAAGTTTTATTTCACAAAGAGTGATCTTAGTGGGAAAGGCCAACTGAGATCGGATACTTGTTTCTGTCGATCCGATTTGAAATTTCAACTTGTTAGAAAAGGGACATGTAGACCATAACAAATATGTTTCCTCTTGTGGTTGTGAAAGATCTGGTTATATTGGGTAGTCTAGTAGATGCAGTGACACACCAACAGGTGGCAAAAATAAGGCTTAGTTTATACTTTATTGTATTATTTAGGACATTGACCAACAATATGATTGGCCTCTTTAACATGTCAAATAATTAATATTATATTTCCAATTTGTTATTTATATAAATAATCGATTAGAGGAAATCAATTTTAGTTTTCATATTTTCAAGAAAGTCTTTATCTCCGGAACCATGTTCAATGTGTTCTATATGCTAACGCTTAATCCCAAAATTTCATTTTACTGGCTTATAATGTTACTAAAAATCACGATTTATATCTTCTGTCTGCGCAATGTCTGCGCAATCTCTCTCTGGACATTTAATTATCATATTAGTAATGTAGCAAGTACATAGAAATTAGAAAAACAAATCTCGTTCAAAAGTTAGGTTATTGCACGAAGCAGTAACTAATTTCCCACCCCATTCCTAACCAATTGTTCATTCTAAAATTTCTTTAGCTGTACTGGTGGTGTTATAAATAGTGCATAACTAATCTTCTATTTTTTATTTTGCAGAAGGCTAAGACCGCCTCTGAATAGACGCCTTGTTATCACATTCTTCTTTCTTGGTTTGACTGGGTAAGTTTAATATCTCCAATGCTTTTTATGCTTATAATTATGTGTGCTGCAATACTACTGATTTATCTTTATCTTTTTCCTTTTCATTGGTAATTGTATAGGATTTTTGGAAACCAACTTTTGTTTCTTATTGGTCTTGGCTATACAAATCCAAGTTATGCTGCAGCCATTCAGCCTGCTATTCCAGTCTTTACATTTGTATTGGCTGTGATAATGGGGTCAGTCAATCTATTTATGCTGCTCTGTCTAGCATGCGTACGCTGTATTATCTTACCCTACCCTCCTGTGTATATGCTTGTTGTGCGTTTGGGCACCTTTACATGAATCTCAGATTCATATCCATTTCCTTTGTGTGTGTGTGTGTGTGTGTGTGTGTGTGTGTGTGTGTCCATAATCCTTATATATTGTCACTGTTCAGTATCACATTTTTTTTATTCCGTGCAGTACAGAGACAGTGAATTTGCAAAGCACAGAAGGCCAAGCTAAGTTAGGAGGTACTCTTGTGTGTATTTCTGGTGCCATTCTAATGGCTATGTTCCGTGGTCCTGCTGTGTTTGGATATAAGGAATCAGAATTTACAGAAAGTGAAATAAGTGCCAAGGGCCAGCCTGAGCCTGTTGGATGGTTATTGTCTAGTTTTCTGGAATTAGGGATTGGTAATTGGAACCTTGGTGTTTTATGCTTAATAGGGAATTGCATGTGCATGGCAGCTTATCTAGCCATTCAGGTATAAATAGTTAGCTGAGTTGAAATTCAACTAGCTTCTTTCCATCAGTGTAGGTGTTCATGTCGTGGTTTCATATTTTTAATGGAAGATGATTTTTACAGGCACATGTTAATTCGGTCAATTTAGATGGTCTGAACATATTTTTTAAATTATTGGTTAACCTATTTGATCCTCCCAATTTCATGTTTCTAGGGATTCATTTTGTTTTTAAGATGTTACACCATATGTCAAAAGTTATTGTTTCTTCACATCATTGCCTTCCACAGGCCATGGCTTTCAATTGTGTGACGTTACTTTTCTTGTTGCTAGGTCTTCTTCTATGTGTGATTAAAAATTTTCATAAACATGTAGCTCTCATTAATACACTTTCACACGCATCAGAAATCTCTCAATTTCTGTGCATTCACGTTTTCAGAAATTCTTTTTTGGCACCATATACTTGTGTTTCAAAATTGTTGATTCTCTAAACCCAAATTTGGAATTTGCATTTCTGGTTTACCATAATTTTGCTGTCATTTTAGTAGTGTATTTGAATTTACTTCTGACAAGTGATGCAGAAACTCTAATTTTCTTCATGAAAATATAGGTCTGCTACTTCTTTTTTGTTTGTCTATATGTCTTTTATGATAAATAGTTAATTTGTGTCGTTCGTAGAGATTTACCTTCCCCTCTTACATATGTTTCAGGCACCAGTTCTAGCCCAGTATCCTGCAAGCATATCAGTGACAGCATATTCCTACTTCTTTGGTGTATTCTTTATGGTGGTGACTGCATTCTTTATGACGAATGAGTTTACCGATTGGAATTTGACGCAATCTGAGGCTTTTGCAGTGTCCTATGCTGTAAGTTACTTACATTTCTTATTTATTTTCATAATGTGGCTAGAAAACAAAGGGAGTTTACTCCAAATATTTTTGATATTTTTCCGAAACAGAAACTACTAAATTCGTTAAAGAAGAACAAATGGAGGTGCTGAGTGTTAAACCACTAAAGAACGAAATTCCACAATCACTGTAGTGGGAAGGTGGATATTACAAGCATACAAAACCAAATAAATTAAGAAATAAGAGTAAACATTCATGAATTTAGAAATCTTGGTTTGAACATAAATTAAGGTGGATGATATGGCAAGTTAAAACATTGAGCAGTATCATAGCTTCTTTAAAATTCTTAGCAGTATTTGGCAATCTGAACATAAATCAAGGTTATCATATCAGTACAAGTTAAAAAGATTATGTGATGCGAATGTTTGATCGTAATTAGTGTATTACTTTCTGGTCGTAAATATAAAAAACTCTTAGAATTCTAGAAAAATATTATTTAGAAGCTTTTTATTTTAACATTTAAAATTAAAATGAAGAATTAGAGATTCAAGGATCACTTTGTTCATCTTTAGAGATAATAGAAGTTTCTATGTGTTACTCAATTACTCTATTGATTTATTTATTTCAACACAAAAGAAGGTGAGATAACAATAATTCTACATTTATGGAAAGAAATTTACATTCCCGTGTTTTCCTTTTGAAGCCTCAAATCACATTCACGTATCCATACAAGTTAATTTCATTATCCAGTTCAGACAGCTCAAGAGAAAATTTTCCCTATTGACAAAATTGTTATTTTCCCTTCTTTTAGTACTAAGCCCCTCTTTGGTAGGGATTAAAATGAGATTTTAGTAGATTTTATAGAAGTTGGTGAAATGTGCGGTTAAAAAATTGTTGGTGCAATGAAATGTCAGGTTAAAATTAATTGTTGACTTTAACTTGGATGAAAATCTTACTTTGACTTCGATTTAGCTAAAAATTTGCTAAAATTTTTATTCAAAAGAACAATTAATTTTAATGACATTGTGTCCACAACTTTTGTCAACTTTATTCCAACTACATATTTCATGAACTTTTACTCCCTCCGTCCCAAAAAGACAGTCCTGTATATTATTTTTGTCTCCCAAAAAGGATAGTCTTGTTTCCATATTGAGCATATATTAAATTTTTCATTTTCACATATACTCTTATTTAATGTATCTTGGTACAATACAAACCAACTACTAGCTATTGCTTTTTCAATTTTTTTGTGGAAAACAAAGTGAATCCACTTAAAACAATAAATAAGCGATAAAGGGTATAAATGAAAATTATCGATAACATTTAATACCCTAACTATACTAACTATAATTTCTAATCCGTGTGAAAATAACTGTAGGACTATCTTTTTGGGACGGAGGGAGTATTAAAATCTACTGAAAATTTGATTCTTAGCTAAATTAAACAGGAGCAAGGTGAGTGAATGGAAATTTTAATTTTAGAGTGTTACTGTTAATAGAAGCCCATATTTTAAAATTAGCATACATAACATAAATGAAGGGTAGTAAAACACTGATGCCATGGCAATAATTAATTCCTTACTTGATCAAGACTTTTTGTTCCTTACTCTAATTTTTTTTTTTTTTTTTTTTTGTGTGTGTGTGTGTGTGTGTGTAGTAAAACGAAGATGCCATGGCAATAATTAATTCCTTACTTGATCAAGACTTTCTGCTCCTTACTTTTTTTAGTCATATTGTATTAGTATTATACTACTAAAATAGACTTCTGTTTTAGGACCACTGAGGGAAAGGAAAAAAAAAAAAAAAAGAACTATCATATGGTTTGTCATTGAGTGGTGTTGTTTTGTTCTGATGGTAAAGTAATTTCTACCCAATCTTTTGTTATTTCTTTTCCGTGAATTTTCAGTTGTATGGCAAAATTTAATAGAGCAAGAAGAGAGAGGAGTAGCCCAAAACTAATGTGGCTTGAGGTAGTTGCTAAGGACCTAGTTGCTTTAGAATTAGATCTCCTAGTAGATTTAACAACACAATAAAACAGAATAGGGAAGAAGGATTTATGTACCTCAATCCAAAGTTATTGGGAATAAGACTTGGTTTGGTGTTGCTTTTGTATTTGAATATCTATGGACAATCGAGCATGCTAACACATAGCCCCCATTTTGGGGTCCTTTAAATTTTTTACACATTTTTCTCTCTTCTCTTTTTAACCGTACATTTATTAATAAAAAAATATTACAACAGATATACCAAAAAAAGATTCCCTACTTTTTAACCACACTTTCCTAAAAATCACTATTCATTTCAAATAAACTCCTTTTAAACAACATCAAACAGTGGCATAATTTATTGATGAGTGTTCTTTTTTTTACTCTAGAGTTTCTCAGTGTTGCATGCCTATACGTTGAATCTGTTGATCATCTCATATAAAAGTTTAAGATGTTCTCAGTGTTGCATGCCTATACGATCTGATGGTATTTCAAAATTTGGGCACTAGATCCTTGGTTCTTATGGTACTACATCTGGTTTGAGAAAATATTAAATATAATCCGACTTTGGAACCAACATTTTTTTCCTGTATTTTCAATTTTCGAGTTTTGTATGATCTTCTCATATGGTGATTGGAGTTCCTCAAAAAGCACCTTTTAGTGTTGGCAAATAACTTGATATTCACTTCCCTTGTGTTCAATTAAGTGAATTAATTAAGCACCCACTGTTTTATAAATGGGTTAATTGCACAAATTACTTCTTTAAATTAATCAAATTGATGTTTACTGAACAAATTTTTTTTCTTCTGAAAAATACAGAGAATATGGTCTTCTTCTTCCCCGAGCTGCTCTTCTTCACCCAGCCAACAACCGCACAACAACCGACTCCCCACCGCCACCATCAACCTCAATCACCACGGGACCACCGCCACCACCACCACTGCATCAACAGCACCGAAGAACCCCTTCCTTGACAACATAATCGTGGACGCAGCCTAAAACCACCCACGCCATTGCCACCACCGTACAACCACCAACTCACCACCGCTAGCACCAATAGACCACCTGCACCGCAACTTACCACACCATCAACCACCAATTCTGTCAATTTTGTCTTGATTTTGTGACCATTTGATTTTTAAAGGACTCAATTCAATAAATACTACTATTCAGAATTAAGAAGATGAACTACAGAGGTCGATTGGGCGTCGAGACCTTCGAGGTATTAGCGAATCCTTGATCCGTTATGCTTGATGAATTCGGTTGGAGAAGAAAGTAGAAGTCGATCGTAGGAGAGTTCCAGAGAAAGCATTTCACCTTTTTTTAGCCTGGAGTTCTTCATTCCTTTAGAGACATGTTGATGATTTTGAGGTTGGTTGTGATGAGAAAAGGCTGGGTGGAGTGGAAGAGGTGCTGCGATTTATGTTAAATGGTTAAATGGCGAGGAAAGGCTTGGGACTTGGGAGGGTTGAAACTTGGTAGTGGTGCTTGTTTTATGTCAAAAAATGGTGAAAATTTGTAGTGAATATTATATGAAAAGTGTTTGATTTTATATTTGAAATAAAGTATCATAAAATTTTGTAAAAGTTTTAAGCTATGATACTAAAAAAAGTGTATTAAAACTATTTGATTTTATATCGGAGACAAAGCATCAAAAAAAATTGTAAAGTTTCATGCTGTGATATTAGAAAAAATTGAAAAGTATCGTAAGTATCATACTGTGATACTACAAAAAATTGAAAAAGTATTATAAATATCATATTGTGATACTAAAAAAAATTAAAAAGCATCTTAAGAATCATATTATGATACTTAAGATTACGTAAGTATCATAGTATGATACTAACCTATTTGAAAAGTATCATAAATATTTTTCAGTTTTTACAATTTTATTATAAGTAATTTTCAAATTTTATAAAATTGAAGTAAATTTCAGTTTGATCATTAAAAGTAGGGTATTTTTGTAAACAACCCTTTATAAATTTTCCTTGCAGGGAATTGTAGCATCTGCTCTTAACTATGGGCTGTTGACATGGTCAAATAAGATTCTTGGCCCTGCATTGGTTGCTTTGTATATGCCGCTTCAACCTGCTTTGTCCGCGTTCCTATCAAGAATTTTCCTTGGAAGTCCTATTTATTTGGGAAGGTATCCTCTAAGATTTTCCTCTTCATTTTTGGTATTAGGTGCTAATCAATTCATTTAAGCAACGTTCTCAGGCACCTATGATGTGCAACCCTCTGCTCTTCCATGTTCAATAGTTTATTTGTTCTATCTCGTCATTTTATTTACTTATTTTGAGTTTTTTGGGGTGCCATTTATCAACTTATTCTTGTGAACAGCATTTTAGGAGGACTTCTAATTGTATCTGGGCTGTATTTGGTTACTTGGGCATCCAATAGAGAGAAACTAGTAGCTGGAATTGTTCCTCACACTACTCGGCCATCAGAATCCTTTGTTAATAAGGATTCACCGTCTCTCAATAAGATCCCATACCAGATAGGACACATTTTCTCAGGTCCTTCGACCTCAATACCAAAGATAATGGATTAACTTAGATTTCTCCAAGAGGTTTTTCCATTACTTCTGTTACAGTGACCTCAAATTTATGTAATAATTCCTATATATATATGTTCTATTTAGGCCTTGAAGTCTCTTATCTCTCTTCCAATATTTGAAAATTCCATGTTGTACTTGTACCTTTCTTTGGTCAGATTGCAGGAAAACCGTAGTTATCCTCCTTTATCTGTCCATTTGATTCCGATAAACTTATTATCTTCTAGGTGCAAGCAGAAGCATAACTTCCCTAAGTTCTATCGCTGCAAAATCAGATTCTCGTCGCACCAAATTTCCTCGTCAACTCTAAAGATGTGTTTGGTTCACCGGATTCATCCCTGTAAGGATTACTCATACGCTGTTTTAGTTTCCTAATATACTGGTTTTGTCAAAGGATTCACCCTTTCTTTTCAAAGGCACGATTCGTCTTTCCCAACATGATAGTCTGATCGAGTTTACTCAGCTTAAGTTTCCTTCACTAGCATGCCTATACAGTCAGCAATCTTGTTAATATTACTCAGCAATACAATATTGTAACTAGTATACGGTTGTTACTTTATTTTGAAATTATTTCTTAAATTTCAATCTTCATTTTATTATTTATTTCTACTAGTGTTACACTCGTGCGATGCACGATCATTTGTTACTCACATATATCGATTTTATATAGTAACATATGAAATTAATATATATAATTAAAATGAGAAACGAAGGAAGACGATTACTTACAAAAAAGGTACAATTACACATCCCTTAACTTTTTTTACGGTTCGTATATTAAGCGTTTTAGAAAATTTACGTTCAGAATTTTATTAAAATGAAAAGGTAAAAATAAATCGATTAACGGTCTAATTTTATTCTATTACATTTTCTATTTTTAAAGAAAAAATATTTATGTGATATTGATAACTTTTTATTTTATTTTTTTACGAATTTATAAAAAAAAAGTTATAATTGATTTTCATATGTCAACATATGAAATAAATATTTAATTAAGAATGAGAAACGAAGAAAGCTAATTAATTATAAAAAGATACAATACAACACATTTTAAATTTTTTTTTTTAACGGTTAGTATATTTACTGTTCCAAATTTTTTTTTTAAACGTTGTAATTTAAATGGACTTAAAGCTTAAATTGAGAAAATTAAATTAAATTTGAATAGAATTTGTAATAAATGAAAAAAATAGATATATATATATATATATGATATACGTTCAGGATTTTATTAAAATGAAAATGAAAGAAAAATAGATCGATGAATACTCCTATTTTATTCCTTTTCATTTTCTATTCTTGAAAAAAAAAAATATTTATGTGTTATTGATAACATTTTTTTTATTTTTTATTTTTTATTTTTTTTACCAATTAGAAAAAAATTGTAATTAATTTTAAAGAGGGAAGGCATACCAAAAAATTTCAAGACGATTTGATTTTTGAGACGATTTTACTGACACTATATTTTTAGTTTAATATCATTGTTATCTTGTATTAAACTTCTAGTTGAGATCTTCGATTTGACATCTATATTATATATTTTTCGAGTTCAAAATAATACAATAATTATAAAAAAATAATAATTAATACAAAAAATAGTTTATAGATAGTATTAAAGAAATTGAATGATATAATTTAAAATGAATGAGATATTGAGTAAAATTAAAAAATATAAAAAAAATTTACATTTGATCTTTGAAATGATTTTACGGATAATGTGTTATATGTTCTCACTTGATAGCTCGTATTAAGTTTCTCATCGAGATATTCGATTTGACATTCATATTATATATTTTTCTATTTAAATATAATAAAATAATTATCAAGTGAATAATAACTATTACAAAAAAAATAGTTTATATATTAAAATAAATTAAAATCTTGATGTCATCAATAACATATTACGTATTCTAATGTTATGTATCATAATAATTACTAAAATATTTATTACATTATTTATTTTGCATATTATTTTTGTACATAGATTTTCAGATTTAGAAAGTCATTTTAGGTGATAAACTATGTGCGTGTTATTTTTTATATTAACTTTATTTTTATATATGTATAGAGAGATAGATTACATATTTTTCGACTTAAATATAATAAAATAATTATCTAGTGAATAATAACTATTACAAAACAAAAAAAGTTTATACATTAAAATAAATTAAAATTTTGGTGTCATTAATAATATCGCATGAATTTTAATGTTATGTACCATAATAATTGCTAAAATATTTATTACATTATTCTTTTTACATTAATTAAACTTGTTTTGAAAGATTCTTTAAAATTTCTAAATTTAGAAAGGAGTTTAGGCGGAAAATTGGACTTTTTCTTTTTTAGCATGTATTCTATTATTATATATAAATAGATAGATTAGTTGTAGTTTTTACTCTTAAACTTTCTACAAAATTCATTTTGGATCTTGTTATTATTTATTAGTATCACACTCGTGCGATGCACGAAATTTCTATTCATAACAATGATTTAGAATTCATTATATAATCATATTAAATAAAAAGTATAGTACAAATAATATTTTATTACAAAATATTATCGAATTCAAAATTTTTAAAAAGACAACACTAATTAAAATAGAAAAAAATACCCTTGCGTTTTAAAATTTAGCACTTAATTAAATTTTTTGTATTAAATTTGTTTTAATTTTATTTGTATTCATTACCAATTTTCTTTTTAATGTATTTTTTTTTAATTAAGTTTAAATTTTAATGTATTGATTACATATATTTTATAAAAACTTCAACACACACACACACAAAAATTTACTTATTAAAGAAATGATGATATCTTGAACGGCGCTCAAGATATTTTTTTTTTTTTTTTTGAATTCATGAAAATATATTAATCATACAATCATATTGTCAAATAAAAAATATAGTACAAATAATATTTTATTTCAATATATTATCGAAATCGAATTTTTAAAAAAAGACAACACTAATCAAAATAGGAAAAAAAAATACTTGCGTGTCTTAAAATTTGGCTCTTAATTTTTTTTTTTATTAAATTTATTTTAATTTTACTTGTTTTCATTATCAATTTTCTTTTTAATGTGTTAATTTTTTATTAAGTTTAATTTTTAATGTATTGATTACATGTATTTTATAAAAAACTTCAATACACACACACACACACACACACAATATATATACATATTAAAGAAATGATAATGTCTTTCACGGTGCTCGAGACATTTTTTTTTTTTTTGGAATTCATGAAAATATGTTGATTATATAATCATATCAAATAAAAAATATAGTACAGATAATATTTTATTACAATATATTATCGAATTCGAAAATTTAAAAAAGACAACACTAATCAAAATATAAAAAAACAACGCGTTTTAAAATTTGGTACTTAATTAAATTTTTTGTAGTGAATTTGTTTTAATTTTATTTGTATTTATCACCAATTTTCTTTTTAATATATTTTAATTTTTGATTAAGTTTAATTTTTAATGTATTGATTATATATATTTTATAAAAACTTCAATACACACACACACACACACATATACATATATATACACATTTATTACTAACTTCATTTAATATCAACTTTAATTTAAAACTATAATTTAATACCAACTTTTATTAATTACATTTATTGCTTTTTTTTTTTTTTTTTTTCAAAAGTTACTTGATTTAGAAAGAAATTTGGGCCAAAAAATGTGTGCGTAAAATAGTGACGGTTATCCTATTATTATATATATATAGATATAGAATAGATATAGTCATCCTATTATTATATATACACATTTATTGCTTTAAATAGTCATCCTTCTTACACTAAAATTATACATCGAAAATTACTTTGCATGTGCTTGCATTATAATTTCTTATTACCATAGGAGTAAACTAATCATAAAAAAAACAATAGTACAAGTACTCTACGATTATAATTTAATATATGAACATAACCATTTCTACAATTATAACAGAGATCCACCACTAGCAGTAAATAAAATGAGGAAGAAAAATAGTACTGATGCAAGAGTCTGAAGTTGTTAGTCCTCAGATTTCACTTCGTCGGGTCCAACTCCCTCATAATTAGTATCAGAAGCTAATTCTGTCTTATCCTCTACTGGGCTTTTCTGTTGCAGCCCCTCCTTTAATCTTCTTATCTCGTCTTCTTTTTCTTCAAGCTTCTCTTGCAAGATAACCACCTGTAAATTGTAATAATCATAATAATTAGAATATAATTCTCAATAATCTAGGATGCATTGCTGCAATAAGTGGTTGAAAACTACACTGTATTTAGATTGTAATATAATAAACAAGACTTCAGCTACTTTTTCTTTCTATAAATATTTACTGAAAATTTTCTAATTCACCTCACTAAATATGCCATAATGGTTTTTGTGGCCGGGTTTCAGTGCCCAGTATTCCATAACTAATTATAGTATTTCATGATGGTGTACATATTGAGAATTTGCACTCGGCTAATTTGTTACTTTAAGGAACAATGAACAAGGGGGGGAAAATAGGCCATGACCATGTTCTATGGATGTGGGCATTGGCGTGCACTTAAGCACTGGATGCCAGCATTGGCTTGCACTTAAGCACTGATACGTGCCGAGAGTCTCCCAAAAAGCATAAAATTGAACTTGAGAACTTGAACATGTAGGCATATATATACTTCCAAATTTGAGTGGCATTTCAAACCCAAGGGGATCAAATTTTAAATTTTTCTTTTTTCCCAGAAAAATAATAATAATAATTGTGCCAGAGCTGGTTGAGACAAATTAAGCCCTTGTTTGACAACCATTTTAAGGAGAAATTGGTGTTTTGAGTAGTGATGTTTTGAAGAATGTGGTTAAAAAATAGAGAATTTTTTTGAGTTTGTATAGAATATTTGTGTGAATGTGTGATTGAAAATGAATATGAAAAAATAAAGAGTTTTGAAAAAAAAATGTTGTCAAACATGGGATAAATGAGCGACTTGATATTTGATAGTTAAATAGTTGATTTTGATGCAAGGAGTTCATGGGACTCGAGAACTGTATCACTTCTTAGTTTAGGTAAGTTCATGCTATTGGTTTATTTTAAATTCTCCCATATTTCTCCAACAAAAAGGATTCAAGATTAATCCACCGCCCCAGATATGACGGGGTAGCATGCCAATATGTATAAAATACTGACAACTTATACAGATGCAGAGATGAGAATACCATTTCGTTTGATCTTTCTGCATCGTTGGTCAGTCCTTCCACTTGCTTGCACAATCCTGCAATCGCATGAATAATGTAGTGAAAAAGGGATAGTCTTTGTAGCTTAAGTTTGGACACCGTCTTAATAAAGCAGACTTGACAAATAGGATGTGTAGCCTACCACTAGTAAGTAATAGATAAGACTTCTTTTACTTGAGCAAATGGATGCTAAGAATACATATGCTTCTAATATATGATGCACAAAATGATGAGATTCAACTGGCCCCACAGGAATGCTATATAACATTATGATAACACTAACCTTCAAATAGACTTTTCAGTTCAGCATTCTGAGATTTTTGCAGAGCAAGTTTCATTGCTAGCTCGTGCACCTACCAGAAACAACCGAAAAGAGCATCAACAGTATGATTTATTTATTTTATTTTATATATATATATATTTTTTGGTGTCATTCTACAAAGGAACTGCCAACAACAGTTACATATATGCATCTGTGAACTTGTGGGTTTCAGTCCATTCTAATTTTCAGCATTAGGAGTAATGGTAACAAAAATTATGTGACTCAACTCCGTTGTGTTGTGACTCTGTACAATCTCATCACTAAATTTGTTGGGTAAGGCGAGATACAATCTGAAAATGAGTTGCCTGTACCTTTCCTTCATTGGCTTGGTTACCAATCTCGTCGTTTTCTTCTTGTAGAGTCCTGCATTTTGCCATTAACATCTTCCCCATTTTACTTTGTGGGGTGAAATTGACCGCAGCAATATTATCTTGCAACTCTTTTACTTTTTTATCCTTCTCCTCCACCAAATTCTGGCATATGTAAGAAAGTATTCAACTTAAGCATACAAAAAGGTTTAAGATGTCAAAAAGATCCTAAAAGAATTCATTAGAGAATTATCAATAAAGAAACAAAACGTCCATGATCGTGGAACTACACTTGCAAATACAAGTGGTGAAACTGGCAACCCAAATGGGTGAAAAAATGAGATTAAAGAATAGTTATCCAAAAAGTGAACAAATCAGTCTGCCTGCTTAAACGAATGAAAGAAACATGCTACAATTGCTGAGAAATGTCAATGTAGCAATAACAGAAGTGAGGTTTCACAGTTAGATTGTTGACGAGGAAGCAGCCAATTAAATTTGGACACTGCTCGTCTTAGAATACTGTCTTTTCAGGGACCCTCAATAATTATGCCATATAGAAATTAGATATCCATCTTAGAGAAAGAGCGTGTTCAGAAAAGCTTTAGTTCACTAGTAAGTAAATTAGTTCTAAAATAATTAATAATTAATATATTTAAAATTGATTAAAATTGGAATGAGTTACTTGTTTTGAGTCTTTTGACAAACAGGCAGGAATTAAGTAACTTTTATTTTTGAATAAAAGGAAAAAGTAATTTACAAAGATGTTTGGAAATAAAAGTTACTTTTACTTATTTTCAGCCTTACCCAAACATGCTATGTACTCTTCTTTTCCAATGTTTAGACCACACTACCACGACTGGGCAAATAAATATCATCCCCGCGTCGTCTCAGGTGTAACTTCTAACTTAATCTGTACTATCAGCAATGCCAAATGATTTAAGTACAAGAGACCATCGCTGCTTTGATTCACAGCAAAGGGAACCCTACTTCTAAAGTACCCAATATACAATTAAGTTGGTTCACTAATTAAACCAATTTTTAGTTTTCACAATCTCTTAAGTTTAAGCATCAAATTGAGGATTGACGCACTATAATTAAAAGAATATTTCCTAATTATCATCACGAAATAGAACTGTACAAAAGCTTTAGTTTATAAGTATATTATCTACAATCTATTAAAAGTGGGAGTGAGTGAAAAACTTTTGTTTTCTCATTTTACCCTTAAATTGTTATGGTTTCAGTTAATATTACCCTTATCATTTAATACCCTTAACATTTAATTTATTATCATTAAATACGGTTATTATGTTAGGTTCTAATAGTTGGGTGTTTGAGACGTAGGGCAGACTCTGATACCTAAGACGAGACGTAGGGCATGCTCTGATATCAATTGATGAGAACCCAACCACTTTACTCAAATTGATGATAATGGTTTTGTGAACGTGAGGGTGAGGGTGAATGAAAACTTTATTTATCCGATTCCAAAAAAATTGAGCTCAATCTGCATAAAAGATTTTCGCCCAAATCTGTTTGGTCTCCTCCCTGTCTAAAATTACGAAGAAGGTCCTAGCTATGAGACTAAGAGTCTTGAAGGTTACAATCGATGCGTCCCAATGTGCCTTCGTAAAAGGACGACAAATTTTGGATTTAGTATTAACAGCAAATGAGATTGTAGAGGAGTATAGGGTACAAAAGAAAGGAGTGGTGTTTAAGGTGGATTTTGAAAAAGCCTATGATCATGTAAGTTGGGAATTCCTTGATTTTGTACTGGAAAAAAGGGGTTTGGAGAAAGATGGAGAAAATGGATATGGAGATGCTTATCATCGGTCGATCATGATTAATGGCAAGCCGAGGGGTAAGTTTGGGGCTTCAAGAGGATTGAGAAAAGGAGATCCATTATCACATTTTCTATTCATTTTAGTGGGAGATGTGTTAAGTGGATTGGTCACTAAGGCCTGCGAAAAGGGCTTAATTGAAGGTTTTAAGATAGGAAGGAATAAAGTGAGGATTTCACATCTCCAATTTGTCGACGATAGTATTTTCTTCTTGTAAAACAAAGATGAGAGTATTGACCATCTTGTGGAAATTTTGGGTGTGTTCTTGAAAACGGCGGGATTAAAGTTAAACAAGACAAAGAGTTTAGTGGTAGGGCTTAATCTCAAGGAGGAAAGAATTGAAAACATTGCTAATAGATTGGGTTGTATTAAGGGTGCTTGGCCATTAAACTACCTTGGTCTAACTTTAGGGGGAAATCCAAGAAAGCTTTCCTTTTGGGAACCAGTGAGAGAGAATTGCGAAAAGACTAGAGGGTTGGCACAAAGGTTGCCTATCAAGAGGGAAATTAGTTCTCTTGCAAGCAATTTTGGAAAGCATCCCGACATACTTTATGTCAATATTCAAAATGCCGATGAAAGTTGTTGAATCAATAGAAAAAATGATGAGAGATTTCTTGTGGGAAGGAAAAGGAAAGATGCATAGTGATCATTTGGTTAAATGGGAAATAGTTTCGAAACCAAAACATTATGGTGGTCTGGGGATAGGCAATCTACATATAAAAAATCTGGCATTGTTGGGCAAGTGGCTTTGGAGTATCCCCATTGAATCGAATTCACTCTAGCACTTCATTATCCTAAGTAGATATGGTCTTCATTCAAACGGATCGGATACTATTGTAGAATTTAACTCCACTCTCTCCATTGCAAGAATCTGGGAACAATTCATAGAAAATACCAAACTTGTTGTGGGGAAAGGGTGATAAAATTCGATTTTGTCTTAACAAATGGGCGAGAGATCAAACATTTCAAGAGTTGTTCCCGTCTTTTTATGTTGTCAAAAAATAAAAATTCGTTGATCAACAATGTTGTCTCCTTCACATCTCCCGTTTATTCCACTTGGAATCTAGAATTTTCTAGAAACTTTAATAATAGAGATGTAGATGATTTCACGTCCCTTTTGAGCATTATTGAATCTACTAAAATTGATCCACACTCCTCGGATAAAAGAATCTGGAGTAGTCAACCCTTGAGCTCGTTTTCTTGTAAATCATTTTTCAATTCTCTTTGTCAACCTTCCTGTGTTTCAAATTTTCCTCAACACAAATTCATTTGGAAAGGTGTGGCACCCTCAAAAGTCAAAGCCTTTGCTTGGTTGGTTGTCTTGGGAAAGGTAAATACTTGTGATTTGTTGCAATTGAAGAGACCTTCTTGGTACTTATCCCCATCATACTGCATAATGCATAAAATGGAAAATAAGGATATTAACCATGTCTTAATACATTGTGAATTTGTAAAGGAGATTTGGGGTCGAATATTAAGCATGTTTGGCGAGTTTGGTCCTCTACCTAAAAGATGGGCTGATTTGGTACTCATCAAATGGTATTTGGAGGACAAAAGAAACATAAGGAGTTGTGGAAGCTTATCGTGTTAGCTGGAGCATGGGTTACCTGGAATGAGAGGAATTGTAGAATATTTGATTACGAACGAGCTCTTGAGGATATATGGGATAACATAATTTTCTTCACAGGACTATGAGTCAAGGCAGTTGAGATTCTTAGTAACTTAGAGAATAACTTGTTTCGCTTAGATTCCCTTAGTTATCTATGCATCAATAATCACAGTCTTCAATAGGACTATGAGTTTGTACACTATTCATGTTCCTTAGCGTCTTAAGTGTGGAAGTCTCAACCACTTTTTAGTTGTAACTTGTTATCAATTTTATCATTAATAAAAGTTCAGTTTCTTATACAAAAAAAAAGAGGTATGGCAGATGCACAACTATTCGATCTTAACAAGTCCCAATATCCCGTCGGCCCACTCCAAGGTAGCTTCACTCTACCCAGACCGGCCCCTTTTGCTACTAATAGTCAGCCCTTCCTTAGATTGCTCCTCCTAATAATCGAACCGGCCCCTTTGGCTACTGATAGGTAGCCCTTTCCTTAGGCCACCCCTCCCAAGAATCGAACCAGAGACATGAGGGCAAACTTTGAAACCAGTTGATGAGTACCCAACAATTTTACCAAAGGTCATGGCTGGAATGTATGTCAAGCATCCAACTATTGGATCCTAACGTATTATTAGTTATTATATTATTTTACAATACATTAATATTTTTCTCATTTGTCAAAAACACCTTTAAATCATATTAAAACCATTAATTAATTCAAATAAAAAGAAAGTTATATTTTTTTAATTATAATCTAATTAAGAATATATAATAAATAATTTCAAAACTTAGGAAAAACAATAATCAAAACTGAATTTTTTGTTTATACTTACATAAAATTAATTTTTTTTAATTATAAAAATATGCTCCTAAATTCACTCAATTTGACCATGCACGACTTTTTCATATTTATTCTCTGACTTATCATAAATATTTTATAAACCAATTTTCGATTTGTTTTATGAAGTCATATTACTTCTTGATATATGACATGTAATTTCTTTATTAAGCTAGCATTTTAAAAAATTGTCTAATATATATTTCGAGGTATTCGGTGAAGATTTTCAATAAAATATTAATTTATTAAAAATTGCACAATTTACAATTTTTGTTTTTCTTTAATAATATCAAAGAACTCAACTACTTTAAAAAAAAAAATTATTAATACTTCAAAAACATTACATATCATATACCGTGCAAATCTCATGCTTTCTACTAGTACATGAAAATATGTTTTAGCAGAGACATTTTCTAAATGAACTCGAAAACAAACCTACAAGGCACTCCATGAAATTAAAGCAATTAGAAATTATCTACATCATAAATATAATATGTTAACTAAAACATCCTTCAGATTTCAGTAGAATACAGAGTCATATCCAATAGAATTGGAAGTCTAAAAGAAGTACCTTCAATCGTATGAACTCTTCATGGATTGCTAGGTCTAGTAGTAACCTCCTTGCCTGTCATGTTTATTCCAAGTTAAATATATTAACAAAGAAGAAGAAAAGAAAGGAGTCAAGAGGCACATTGCTCTTCATCTACAGAATCAGCTTTTAAATCAAAAGTTTCTTCAAAATCTATTCTACTTGGTTTTAGTTCCACGTGTAAAGGGGTTGATAACACAGCATTCCAATTAGTTCTACCATTTACACTAGAAAAAGAATTCTCTAAACTATTGTCATTCGATGATTGTTACTTCTTCCTTTTTTCCCCTGTTGGGGCCGGGCTGTATAACATCTTTATGTTGCCACATCTTAAAGGATAAATTCATGGCTTCATACATATAACAGTAAGGGCCTGTTCGGCGGCTTGTGGGAGAGAATTAGAATTATTTAGTTTATTTATTTGTGTTGTAGGGTTAAAAATTGAAGAGAGAAAATATATATGGTTAAAAAGTAATATGGGAAATTGTGTAAATTAAATTTTGTGTTTTTTTTTGTCTTTTCCCAATTAAATCTACTAGCCGAACAGAGCCTAAATTATACTTACTGCTCATACAATCTTCTTCTATCGTGGATCATGAAAGCTACATAATCATCGAGGTTGTGGAATCGAACGAAACAAACAAACAAACAAAATTAAATAGGTCAAGTTGATGATTTCTTAGCACTTCTTTTTATACAATTTTTCATTGAGATGAAGGCAGAACTTTCAATTAATATTGATAAAATCATGTTAAAAACAAAAAGAATGAGAAGTACAAGAAACAACATAGATAAACTTCCAAAGCAAATTAAATCGATGGTTGTACAGAAGTTTACCACACAAAAACAAACAAGTTCATACTTGAGAGAAACTTAGGTTCACATCTCTCAAAACACAGACAGTATATAATGTGTTTTACAGAGTTAAAATCATGCACTGCCACGAAAATCACACAGGAGAAGTTCTATGACATGCACAGAACCTGCATTGACGGTGGTTTGAGCTGAGCTCTCAAATCTCGAACTGCAGACTGTATAAAATTGAGAGGAGAGGAAGTAAGAGTGTAGATAAAGAAACAAAAGTTTAGCTTGACAATAAACCATTCTTTATGCATCACCATACCAATAAAAAAAAAAAAAAAGATTAAGAAAAGCTTAGCAAAGGATGACTTCTCACCTTCAACTCGGCTATCTCCTGCTCCCGTTTCGCAAAGGTTACTATGAATGCAGCTTCTTTTTTCTTTGCTTTCTCAAGCTAATAACAAAAAAAGATTAAGAGAAGCTCCGATAACTACTAACTAAAAACTTGTAAATAGAGAAAATACGTATATTTAACCCAAACCTGTTCTCGGAGAGACTCCTCAGAGGATCTCAAGTTCTGAAGGTAGTTGACTACTAATTTTGGTTCTAGCAGAAATGTAAGAAAAGTAATTCTCATCAGAGAAAGAAATAATTCAAAAAGTGATTAATTCTTTAGTTACAAGAGTCCAAAACAAATGCTAGAATAAAAGGACAAGTGCGAAAAGAATCAGTCAAACCAATAGGTGCTTCTGAGGATATGAAGTACTCATTCTGAAAAGATGAACGCCATTGTTGAATCTCGGACTTAGCCTCCTTAAGTTCTGTCTGAAACCAAAATACTACAACCAGTTAACCAACAAAAAGTTTAACATCGTCAAGAAAATTTAGCTAGAGTTTTTGTTTATCAACTCATATATTTTGGAAATGCACACTTTTTCAGGCTAACAAACTGGAAAAAAATAAATAAATAACAAACCAAGAGAGATCACAGTAAACAGAAAGATGAATAATACCTGACAATCTTTGAGTTCATTCTTACAGTTCTGAAGACTGCAAAATGCCACAAGACAGATACTCGTAAGTTTTTCACATTCTAGGAAAGGACTTCAAATAATTCTTATATTTTTATTATTAAGTACATATTCTCTTATTATATGATAAACCAGACCTCTCACGAAGAGATAAAATCATTCCTGTTGCCACACCTGGTGCAGTTTCTTCTACTTGCAGGTTAGCCTTAAGATGTCCATGAACAAAATGAAGTCAGGTTTGAGATTCCAATAGCCGTAACAATGTTACCAAAATCATACCACAAGGAACGAGACTTCACAAAATTAATCGATAAATATAGGCACAAAAACTAAACCACCCAGTTGTCATGCCCCGCGTGTCACATGACTGAAACTTCGAACACGAAGGCAACTAAACCACCCAGTTGTCACGCCTCGCGTGTCACATGACTGAAACTCCGAACACGAAGGCATGTGAAGTAGCGCAGGGCAGGCGCAAGGTCGTAGGCCAAGTACACATGCGGGATGCAATGCCTAAATCTTCAAGAGACCAATGCAAGAATAGCAAGGAAGGAAGGTACTTGAAGAAGATGGAGGATTCCAGAAGATTACGATACTTGATTACGCTAATACGTTCTGGAAAGATCCATGATCGAGCTTTGAAAGATGTATCTCGCACATTGAAAAAAGCTATGAAAGGCAAACATGTTGCGTGGGGAATGAACGTTCTAGAAAGGTGCGGAACGTTCTAGAATGGGACGAAACATTCTAGAATGGAGTGGAGTGTCCTAGAAGAGTATAGAAGATTCTAGATTCAACTAAGCCTCAACTCCTCTGGAAGATTCTAGAAGAATCTAGATTGATAAGTAATGGTATAGAATATTCTAGAAAGCGGAATATTTGTATAGATTTTCCTAGAAATCTCAAGATTGTAAATATTGGTCATTGGATTAAGTAAATCATAGCCATCCATTTGTAGAGACTTGTCCTATAAATAGGTGGTTAGGGACATTTGTAGAGAAGGTGAGAGTGATATAGCCTTCAAGTGTTGAAAATGTATTATTGTTCTTAGTAAAGAGTTTTCTTTAAACTCATGTTCTTTGTTTTTCCTACTCTTGCCTAAGGTTGTTCCTAATACAAGGCGGAAACATAAGGCTGACTTAGCATAGAACCGCAAGGCCATGACACAGTACTTCATTTTTCCTTTTTCACCCACGGGACTGGAGAAAGAACGTGAATGTACATCAATAGTTTGAATCATGAATTGTATGGTAAGTTACATAAATCAATAAGAAGTCAATAAAACAAATAAATATGTAAAATGGCATTTAGGGTCCGTTTGATAGCGATAATAGAATTTGGGTGGAAAAAAAATGAATTCCAAGAAATTGAATTCATGGGAATTGGAAGTTTAATGTTTGATTGGTTTAATTTTCTAGGTGGAAAAAATGAGAATTTTTCCAAGTTTTGTTGTTTGATTGACATTATTTTCCATGGCAAATACAAAAAAGGTTAACTATTTTAATCAAAAAATATTTTTTTAAAATTTTTTTCACATATTTGTACTTGATAATAATAATAATGTTAATTTTTGGAAAAAAATAAGTCAATTAACAACAATAAAAATGATTAAACATGAAAAAAATTGTTTTCCACATTTACCTGAAAACGTTTTCTTTACTTATACCGTGGCAAACCAATTCTACCAAATCAATGCAAAGTAGATCACGTGACAAAAAGTGAGAAAGTCTTTGCCTTGGAATTATTTAGTCATCAAACAGCAAAAAAAGGGAAGAAAATGCAAATTGTTTTCCCAAGAAAACAAAGCCAATCAAACAGGGGCTTAGTGAACAAATTAATGAGACTTCGGAGCCGAGGAAGACCAGTCAAAAGCTCAGGGCTTTTTATTTCCCTTTCTTTTCTTTGACTTTTATCTTCTCAAAGGCAAAGTCTCTGCGTTCAGCCACAATATAAGCTAGCATTGAGAGACATATGGACTTCTTGGTATTCCATATGGAGAAGCTTATGCAAATAGATTTTAAAAACAGATGTCTAGAGACTCAAGATGTTACTATCAATACTAGCAACTTTTTCATACTTTCGGATATGCCATTTAAAATGACAAAGTAAATCTTCCTTCTCTGCCCTTATTTTACTTCCCAAATACTGATGATAGCCTCTGTGACTTAATTTTCACCAAACATGCAATATTTTCAGGAGTCCAATATAGGAAGCAATGGCAAAGTTCTTACGGGCCTGGGTCTACGGCCCCTCCAAATTTTGAAAAATATGTTTACCTTTAGTTATCATAATATTTTAAAAACCTTTGATTTGTTACCCCCAACCCAAGAATAACAATTGACATTTTTATATGCATTCCTGTGTGAATTTAGTTTAGGTTTATTCATTTGTAACTTAAGCCCCTTGTCTTTCTAAATTTCTAGCTTCACTGTAACTAGGAAGCTTATGCAACTTCATGTCATGGATATAACTTTTGACATCAATTTCGTAAAATATATGGTTGAAGCAAAGTTGAACAATTAGAATGATAAAGAGGGACTGATGGGAGCCTTTCAGTTTGCCTACATAACTCTAAACTGAATCCTGACTGTAACATACAAAAATTGATTTTAACAACAATATAACAAGAAAGGGAAAGTTGATATTGCTCTTGACCTCCACTATCCACTGCTTTTTTTTTTTTTTCCCCTCTCTCTCTTTTCCTCCAAAACCAACACTGAAGCAACTCCTACAATCACATCCTTGTTCAAAAGCTAAAATTCCAATTGTGCACCTTGTTAACTGCCAATACTCTCGGGCAAAAGTACATGAAAAGACGAACATCTTCCTTCTCTATTTTAGAGAAATTCTTTTAATTGTAATTCAGAATACTGCTAAAAAAAAGTTATGATTTATGAAAGGAAAAACTTGCAAAAATCTTCTATCGACCACTGTACAATGTGCATATCCATAATAAAGCATGTCAATTTATTATTCCAAACCACAATGTACATAAACATAAGCATAATCACATGCACATATCCCAAACCACAATGCACGTAAACATAATCACATGTATAGTTATGATTCAGCAGTGAAGCCATAAAACCGGGTTACATAGCTTTTTAAGATAAAAATCTAGCAAATACAGAGCTTTTTGGAAGTAAAAATACCTTTTTGGAACAAAAAATATCGTCTTCATCATCATCGAGATCTCCGAAGCTTCTCTTATTAGCTAATAAACCACATTCCCAAAAGTAAAAATATTGAAATAGTAAGTACTTCCAACAAGAAAACATTTTTGATAATTTACATCGAACAATTTGAAAAACCTGGCCGCCTCGAGCTGTTGCCTCCTGAAAAATCGCCTCCAAAATCATCGTCCTGTGATTTTTCAAGACCGTTGTAATTAATTAAAAATAAAACCAAGGAATAAATTAATACAAACTGGAGTGAGAAAGAGTATTGAAATTAAGAACGCTTACGTCGTCGATGTGATCATTTGATGCCATTGGAATTGAAATCTGAATGGCAAGTGAAAATCGAAACCCTAGTTTACTCAAATTGAAGGTTTATGATTGGCCGTTGGGGGTGGCAAGGGCGAAATCAGGAGTGAATGGGGAATTTATGGGAGTGCATGTATGGACTAGGAGTGGATCCGGTTTCATTTGAACGATTTCTAGCGGAATTTCAAATCAAAAATCATTTCATTTCCTAAATCTCAATTTAAATATGCTATTTAGATTCCAAATTAAGGCATATTTTTATACGATAATGCAAGAATGATGAATGATTAATCTACCAATAATAAAGATTACAAATTTCACAATCAATATATAACATTGAGTAAATGATCAATACAACATTTATGGTCAATAATTAAGAAATACCCACTGACCATTATATAGATTACGTCAAAAGATGTTCTTGAATTTTTTTCGAGATGCAACTCATATTGGTAAGCGGATTACTCTGGCAAGTTGCAACTACAATTAGATTTATTTGTTCAAAATCATTCACATAAATAAAATATAACACACTATGTTAATAAAAGGGTATTTTTCTATTTAATATGTTATAAATTTGTGTCATAATGAATTCTTTTCTAATTTGTTTATAAAGTTTTTCAATGAAAACTGCAAGCCTCATTTTAACTTTTCTGCGACATTCAATAGTTATAGTTGGGAATTAAGTTGGAATGCTTTTAGAAGAGATCAAACATGCATAGATTAGAACATAACTTTATTATTGAAAAATTTCACATTTTTGTGCAATTGACAGAGGCTAGAAATCTTTTAAAAAAAAAGTCCAAATTTTGATAAAAAGTATTCTATAACTCATTTATACTAGAAAAAGAAACCAAAACAATACTCAAAATGACTTAAAGATTTCAATTACAATTTGAATTCGATAAACTATTCTTGCATTCATTTTTTATAATTTGTTTAAAACTTAGCGGATTGGGATTTGAAACCACGGTTTCGAAACCAAACAATTCCACGTTTGAAATCGAATCAAACCAAACTATTTGTTACGGTTTAATTTAGTTTAACGGGTTGGCAGTTTATTTGTCCACCCTATTATGGACTATGGATCTCAAAGAGTAAAATGAACACCCAACCAACTTGAACTTAGACACGACCTTGTTCACTTTGCTGTTTTGAGGTAGTTTTCTGTTTTTATTTTCGAAAACGCTAAAAACATGTTCTCTTTACCATTTTTGAAAACGCATTTTGAAAAAGCAAAAAAAAAAAAAAAAAAAAAAAAAAATTGTACACAAAACGCAAAACGCTGTGTGTATTTCGATAAAATAAATGTCCAAAATGCGGAAAACGCGTTTTGGGAATTTTTTTTTTTTTTTAAAGAATTATCTTAACTTAGAACTAAACTTAATATAAAGTTTTTATTTTTTTATTATTTTTTTTAGAACTAGTAATCACACCCGTGCGATGCACGGAATAAAATAATATTTATTGAATAAGTTGTAAAAATACAATGCCCGATAAAAATAACACAATAAAAAAATAATAATAATAACTTGCATACACAAAATGTGAATAATTTGTAATTTCATTTCTCCCTATAAGATTTCTTACTTTAATACATAAATTGTATATTCAATATACAATCAAAATATCAAAAAAAAAAAAAAAAGTTATGAATTGTATTTTTTTAACAGTTAATTGTTCATTATCTAGTTTCCTTAGTTTATTTATTCATATAAAATTGATTATGCAAAAATAATTTTTGTTTTACTACCTTCTTTCACTTTCAATCACACATTTAATACAATTTCTATAGTTTATATCAAACTTACTCATATTCAATGGTTTCAAATACAATGTGACATTTTATTTTTCACCAAGTATTAAAAATGGTCATGTTACCCACACACACACAAAACTATTTTTTTTGCATGTTAAATAAATGTATGGACTATATTTTATTTTTAAATAGAATAAGTTTGATAAAACATTAGGTGGTGTTCTGTTTGTATTTTATTTTGTATTTTCATTTTCGAAAATGTTTTGTGTTTCCTGTTTTCATTTTTGTTTTCAAATTTACTGAAAACGCGTTTGGTTTGTCATTTCTGAAAACTGTTTTTGAAAATGAAAAGCTGGAAAATACGTTCTGTTTGAAATTTTGCAGAATACTACTTAAACTATTTTTAATTAATTTGCTTGCAGAATACTACTAACTCAAACTCAAATTTTCTTTCACAATACACTAAAAATATGGTTACATGCAACACACTAATGTGAGCATTAAAAGTCTATATTAACACAGTTTGGTCAGGTTCGGGATTTGAGAAAGCTCTACTTCTATTAAAATCCAGAAAATGCAAGTTCTTTCAAAACCACCAGAGTCCATTTATCAGTGCATTTTTCGAAATATAATAAAAAGAATTCTCACTTAATTTTTTTTTGTAATGTTGATATTGAATTCAATACAACTTTATTTAAACTTAGTTCCAAGTTAGGATAATTCTCAAAAAAAAAAAAAAAAAAAAAATCTTTATTTAGGCTTAGTTCCAAGTTAGGATAATTCTAAAAAAAAAATAAAAATAAAAATAAAAACTTTATATTAAGCTTAGTTCTAAGTTAAAATAATTCTATTAAAAAAAAAAAAATTTCCCATAACGCGTTTTCCGCGTTTTGGACATTTTTGTCGAAATACACACAAAACGCCCAAAACGAGGTTTTGGGCGTTTTCCGTTTTGTGTACAATTTCTTTTTTTTTTGTTTTTCAAAATGTGTTTTCGAAAATTGTAAAGAGAACGCGTTTTTAACGTTTTCGAAAATAAAAACAGAAAACGACCTCAAAACAGTAAAGAGAACAGGGGCTTATATTTTTATTTTCTATAGAATTTAATGAATTAATTGTTAAAGTCTGTAGTATATATTTTACAAATTGATGTTATTTTAAATTTATAAAAATTAAAAAATAGATAAATGAACAAAATGAGTAAATTTATAAAATTAATTTCAAAATTACCAAAGAGTTTATCGAAACCTGAAGTTGTAGAAATTAAAATGATTCAATTGAATTTACTTAGAAGGATCGGATTCATTATTTCTTTTAATTTGATAAGAAAAAAGATTTGAAATTAATCATTTATGTGAAATTGAAATTAAGTAAGAAATGATAAATATCATTTTATGACTTAGATGAGATAAATTAAAAAGATTGGATATTGAAAAAAGTAAAAAGTATAAATAAAACTTTTACCTTTATTATTTGAGGCAATTTTAAGAATGATATATTTAGAGTTTGCTCTCATTTTTTAACTTGTATTGAACTTCTCGTTAAGATCATAAATTTGACACATATATTGCATATTTTTTTACTTCAAAATATTACAATAATTATCAAAAGAATAAAAATAATATACAATTTGATCTTTTTATAGATTTTTTATTTTTTACAATCAATAAGTCATTTATTACATGTCACCTATAATTAATTTTGCATTAATTGAAGTTTCCTAATTCAATTATTAAAATAATTAATAAAATTAAAAAGTTTCCTAAAATAGCAGGGAAAATGGCGAGAAACTATGTGTGGGTTTTTTTGGCTGCTATACTATTATTATATATATATCAAGACAAGATTAAGATTAAGATTATCCTAACTTGGAACTAAGTCTAAATAAATTTTTTTTTTTTTTTTTTTTAGAATTATCCTAACTTGGAACTAAGTTTAAATAAAGTTTTATTGAATTCAATATCAACATTACAAAAAAAAAAAAAATTAAGTGAGAATTCTTATTGTTATATTTCAAAAAATGCACTCATAAATGGACTCTGGTGGTTTTGAAAGAACTTGCATTTTCTGGATTTTAATAGAACTAGACATTTCTCAAATCCCGAACCTGACCAAGTTGTGTTAATATAGACTCTTAGTGCTCACATTAGTGTATTGCATGTAACCATGTTTTCAGTGTATTGTGAAAGGAAATTTGAGTTTGAGTCAGTAGTATTCTGCAAACAAATTAATTAAAAATAGTTTAAGTAGTATTCTGCAAAATTTCAAACAGAACGTGTTTTCCAGTTTTTCATTTTCAAAAAAAGTTTTCAGAAATGACAAACCAAACGCGTTTTCAGTAAATTTGAAAACAAAAATAAAAACAGGAAACATAAAACATTTTCGAAAATGAAAGTACAAAATAAAATACAAACAGAACGCCACCTAAACTTCAAAAGGTATCCGATCACTCAATTTTGGAAAGATTTCTAATTACCCACTCAATTTAAAAAAGTATCTCAATGACCATCTACTTTACAATATACTATCTACTTAATCACTCATCTTCAAATGGTATGATTAAAATTTTAAATTAATACTCGATAAATTAATAACATCTAATAAATAATCAATTAATGAATACAAGTCAAATGAAAGACATTAAACGGCCTAATGATATATTAATAAACATTTATGAACTAAAAAGACATCAATCAATACATAGTTCAAGGTAGATATTTAACTATTTTATAAATAACATTCATTGATGTGGTATTAATTCAATGAAATTGTTTCAAAAAAGTATTATCTTATCAATTTATGAAAAATATTAATTTTCCCTATTTACTCTAGTCAGAACCGTCAAATTGGTTTATTTAGTAGGGGTTATTAAGAATATGTAACACGTTAGCAATTATATATTGGTTTATTTATGTTTTGAGGTAAAATATGTGGTTGAAAGGTGGAGAGAGAAAATATGTGATTAAAAAGTAGTTCGAGAAATTATGTTATTTATAAATTAGTTTATAAATAAATTGTAATGATTACATTAAAGAACGAAGGCTAATTTATCGAGTATTAATTCAACAATTTGAAGTTCGACGGTTAAGTAAAAATTATATTGTAAATTGGATGGTCATTTGAAATATCTTTTGAAGTTGGGTAGTTAACCAGAATTCTTGTTGACGTTGGATGATCATTTGATATATTTTAAAGTTGAGTAACTAATTAGTAACATTCAGCAACTTGGGTAGCCATTGATTAATTTTGCTCAATTTCAAAAGTCTTCAAAATTACCAAATGAGATTTTAAAGAGGCGTTCTAAGTTTAATGAATTAAAAAATAAATTGAAATTTAGCCATTGGTCTCAATTTTTTTCCCTCAAATTTATTTTTAATCACATATTTACGAGATCCATCATTTTTCAATTACTTTTTAACCCCACATTCTTTCAAAAATTCGAAATGCTCCAAAATTCTCAAAAAACTATTTGCACGAAATAGGCACTTAGTATTTCGATAATTTATAAATTTATAAAAATTTCATTAATATGAGGATTTTACAAAAAATCTTTTAAAAATTCATCATTTTAATGAGATCCTATTAATTTTGTAGAAATCTATGCAAATATAAGAAATTCATTAAAATTTATATTTATAAAATACTAAATTTTATAAAATCACAATCGAATTCGAGTACACCTTATTTTGAAATTTAAACGTGAGAATATTGGAAGGGTAAATTCCACTATTTGACCTCAACCTTTTCTAAGTGTTATATTCATGCCCCCAACTATAATTTGTGCTACCTTGTGTCCCCAATCTTTTAAAATTGTATATGCTACGTCCCAACTTGACGGAAAATATCTAAATCTATATCTATACCATCTATAAAAGGCCTTTCAATGGAGAAACATTTATAGACCATAATACCCTCTACAATATTTCATAAGTCGCCACTTGTCCCTGAATTAGTCATATTAGTTTTTTATTTATTTTTTATTTTATCTTTTGATAACCGTTCTTTAATTAATTTACTATAGTCATCAGAAGTATAGTCCTTCAACATTACTCACTATTCCGCCCCCACCATTTCCCCTTTTCTCCATCGAATGGGAAATGAGCCATCTCATTCTAGATTCTCAATTTTTTCACTCCCATTCACACCATCTTACGAGCCTAGATGTTGTCTGCTTCCAAATAGAAGCTTAAAGTTCATAAACGCTTGAACTCAGTAAATCTCCAGTTATACAATTCAGATTTACCATTCTCTACGTATCTTTTCTAAAACGCATACTTAAATTCTTGTGTAGTTGTATGTGATTTGGGTGTTTTAGTTTTTTTATTTATTCTTATTTTATGCCTGTGATTTTTTGTATATCATATTGAGAATACAAAGACTTTGTATTTTTTTTCGGGTGACAATTCAAGATCTAACTAGTTAATGAATTATACGAGAACAATTACAATTTTGGTATTTTCATTTTTCCTACTATTTTTTGAATATTTTTTAATCCTTCTCCTTCTCCTCTCACCCTCACCCCCACCAGACCTTTTTATTTTCCTTGTTATTTTTTGAGTACTATTACTTGCAAGAAACTCTGCTTTTGTTAATTAATTCTGAAAGAGGAGATTTATTTGTTAATTGATGTAATTTTAAAAATATATAAAGTTTTTTTCACCCTTTTATTATATATATATAAAGAAAAACGCTCTGAAAGAAATTATGTGTACATTATTGACAAATTCTTAAGGTACAATTTTGATCCTGACTTAAAATTATCAAAGATTTTAGCTAAAAATCAATTGACTAATATTATTTTATTTTATTTGATTTATTTTTTATATGAAAAATATATTAATTAGCATATAATATATAGGAATTTATATTTGTCTTTATAACGTTGAAAGAGTCAAATGATTTTTTTTCTATATTTTATAATACGTTCTTTAACTTATTAAATTAAAATGCACGTTGTAAGATTTTAAGAAAATAACATAATATATTTTGTAAATCTCATAAAAAAATGATTTAAAGAAAAATGTTTAATAAGTGTGTGTGTGTGTGTGTATCTCAAAAAATATAAAGAAAAACACTCGAGAAAAAATTATGTATACATTCTTGACAATTTTTTAAATTACAATTTTGATCCCAACTTAAATAGTGACGGGATAATATTTCTTTGGTCTAATTTCTTGAAAAGTAAAAAATGATCAACATGAATCTTTAACCAATCAAAATTGTTGATTTTTTAAAAAATTGTTCAATAATTATGAGATGCTTCCACATGTCCATTTTGATTATAAAAAAAGGTCCATATGCATCGATATTTATACTCATAATATTGACATCAAACATCATATATCATTAAAAAAACTATTGCTCAAAGAATCTTTTAATAATTTGGATTAATTATGTTATTTTTAAATTTTTATAAATAAATATTGTAATAGAATATTATTTTTTATGTCATTTGTAATTGTGTTGATTATTTATAAGCATTAAGTTTACGAATACTTATTAAAATCGATATTGTGAATAACAATTTTCGTGCATCTCACGGGTGAAATACTAGTTAATCTAATGTTGTCTCATGGTTCTCTAGAATCTAGATGAGGCCTAGCTATCATCCAGAAGGGTTCTCAATGAGAATAGGATGTCGACTATGCCTAATGAACCAACGAACTAGATCACTCTATTGTGGCATATGAACGGGAAATGCCCCGAGGACACCATACCCATAGGGAGAACAAAAAAAGAAGATTTCTTGAGGGCAAGCTCGGTGGAAATGTACGGGAAGAAGAAGCACGGAGCTATCCCTAAGCCCAGGTCCGCAGATCCCGACCTCACCAATAATGGTGGTCATCACGTAAACAGAGAAGGATAAGAATGGATTCTTTATCAACAAAGTGAATAAATTAACCTTTTCATAGAGAGCTGGGAAATTTAGGAATGCAAGGCACTTAGGGAATCAAAATGATTCTATATTTGTTCATTCATATTAAAAAAGGAAGGATTCTAGAAAAATCGATATTTCTTTAAGCTGTTGAATCTCTCCTTTATTGATCAATATGTCAGTTTTCAACTTTATTTGTGTTTTCCTTTCTTTTCTGTTTATAATTGAGTGGATATCTTTTCTTAATGCATTTGGTTAATTTTATTGTTTCACCATGACACAATAGCATATGTCAAAGGAGAGGGCGCAAATATTTCATTTTGAGGAGATATTCTTGACTTTTATTCAAAAGGTCCAATAATATACATGTTCTATAGTGCAAAAGCGACTATTGATGTATGGGAACCTAAAATACTGCAGCCTAAGGAGTTCAGTTTGTCCTAAATTTGGTTACTGGGTGGTTCATTTGGTGAAGATCTCAATAGCATTGAAGCTGGTTGACAAGTATAATTTCTCCACATATTGATCGGTCATAAGTTGTTGCATTCCTCTTATTGATTTGAATGCATGATATTTCAGGTTAGCCCTGATCTCTACGCCGATAACAACAATAGATTGTTCAGATACTGGAATTTAAGCTTATTTTTTCATGTTCATTTTCTATATGTGCCATTATAGCTTGAGGGAAAATTTTCATAATTATAGAGTGACGCATATCTAGTTGCTATTATCTACTTTGCTTAGGTTTCATTCAAGTCAACGGTCAAATTGCAATGTGTGCAAGCATCTCTCCCGTTTATGCTTATCGAAATTCCAAGTATGATATCAGCATTCTTGTCTGGAAGGTAAATTCCGAATTCGCTCCACTCTATTTTGTTGTGAAACAGAAAATCAACTATAATTATTGTTCATTAAAATCGTATATTGCAAGTGCACGATTCGCGTTCAAGTAGTAAAGTAGACTAGAAAAGTTCGGGTTATCGTACCCACGAGGATTGAGTGATTTGTAACTAAAATGACTGATTTCATTTTAAAAAGAAAAGTCAAGTAACATAAAATGTTGGTTTGATGGTGAATACTAACTAACATAGATTAAAGCATGGCGACATGAAACACTAATTAATTAAAACAAGTAGACAACAATATGTAAAAGCTAGAATTAAAACTAATTATCCAAAGTGAACTAATGACAATAAGAACTTGACGATTAAACTAAACTAGAAAACATGAGACAAGATGAATTAAGTTTTTATAACTACACTAATTTCTTCTTTCACAAATCAATTAGTGATAATCAATCAATTAACCAAATTATATGAGAAATTCTAAATTAAACCTAACATGTATAATAACTTGCAAATACAATACAAAATATTGACAACATTTTAATATTACATAAACATAAAACAACATTCCTAATCATAAAAACATAAACATAAATACCTAACATCCATAAACAACCTAAAATACTTAATTAAAAATAAACTAGTCAAAAATTTCAACACAATAACATTACCCCATAATAAACTAACAACAACATTTAACAAATAACATAAACATATAAAAAAAATCTAAATAAGAGATTACAAATAAATTAGTAAATAAAACTCCCTTTTAATGAGCTTTTTGAAGAGAGCATTCCATGGGTTCCTCACTTTTCCTCCAAATTTCTCCTTCAACAATAAATAGTTCCAACCACCCAAGCTCAAAGCATTAAATACATTAAAGATATAAAAAGTTTTTGATGAAAATGTGAGAGAATAACATAAATCAAAGGCTTAAACAACAACAAACTACTTGAATACAAGAAAACATTACTAAAACATAAAAATATTAATCGAAACTTGCCTTAAAGAAGTAAATTTTAAGAGAAAAATACAAGAAAAATGGAAAAAAGAGGCAAGACTTACTTGATACCTAGCAAAATCTGATTTTTTCTATTTATAATACCTTAAAAATCACCCCAAAACCCTAAAAAACGCTAAAATCCGCGTAAAATAGTCGTATGGGCCGAACTGGGTCGGATGGGTTGACCCGGTCCAACCCGATTTTTTTTTTTTTTTTTTTTTTTTTTTTAAAGTCGCGCGCGATCGCGTGGTTGAAATCCGCGGCCAACCTTGGCTGCGGGTCCCTTTTTTGCTGTGGTTCGCACGCTCGGCTCGGTTCGATCCATGCGTTCGCGTGACTCAGTTGGAGGGTGATTTTGCAACTTAGTCCCTTACATAATTGCCATCAAATCCTCTATCTTTTAATCTCGAGCAATTTAGTCCCCAAAATTTCATATTTCTTTCAGGTAGGTCCTTCAACTTTTGAAATCTTGAAATTTGGTCCCTCGTTTAATTGCCCAGCTCGTCCAAGACTTCCCGAAAGTGACAAAATGGTCCACAAACTTGGAATTTCAGCAAAATCTTCACTCCTTTTGTGATTCTTGGCCTCAAACTAGGACATAAACCTATTTAAACACAAAATATGCATAAATTAGTAGATATTTGCTCAAGATATTCCAAAATATGCTAGTTTAAAGATATAAAAAGTGTATAAAAATGCAATTAACAATTATCATTTTATAATTTTTTAAAAAAATTATCATAGGACCTAAAAGAGAGAAATTGGTGGATGCAGTTTGGCAATGGATATGTATTGGAATATTGGCGATCTTTCTTATTCTCCTACTTAACAGAGAGTGCTTGTAACGACCCGGGTCCCACTTAACGGGTTGTCTCCGTCGTTAGATGACGACGTACTGTCCCCACCGTACCAACACGGGTCTTTTCAGCATGCTTTGTCCTCACTCGCACACTCCCTGAGAAAAATTCCCAGGAGGTCACTCATCCCAAAATTTCTCCAAGCCAAACACGCTTAACTTTAGAATTTCTAACGATGGACTTCCGAAAAAGAAGGTGTACATTGTTGGTATGAGTAGTACCGATCATTTCTTTTAAGATTTCTTAGTCGGGGTATTACAATCACCCCCTGTTAGGTACTACTCATACCAACAAGGTGCACCTTCTTTTCCGGAAGTCCATCGTTAGAAACTCCAAAGTTAAGCGTGCTTGTCTTGGAGCAATTCTGGGATGGGTGACCTTCTGGGAAGTTTTCTCGGGGAGCGTGTGAGTGAGAACAAAGCATGCTGAAAAGACTCGTATTGGTACGGTGGGGACAATACGCCGTCATCTAACGGCCGGGACAGCCCGTTAAGTGGGACCCGGGTCGTTACAAATGGTATCAGAGCCAGCCGCCAGTCTGAAAATCGGGAACTAAGTGCTACGCCATAGAGCGGGAGCCACCTCTAGAATCCCAACGCCGGCAACAGATCCTCAAATGGGTTAGGCGCGACGAGGACGTCGCGAGTCTAACAGGGGGTGATTGTAATACCCCGACCAAGAAAGCTTAAAAGAAATGATAAGTACTACTCATACCAACAAGGTGCACCTTCTTTTTCGGAAGTCCATCGTTAGAAACTTCACAGTTAAGCGTGCTTGGCTTGGAGAAATTCTGGGATGGGTGACCTCCCGGGAAGTTTTCTCGAGGAGCGTGCGAGTGAGGACAAAGCATGCTGAAAAGACTCGTGTTGGTATAGTGGGGATAGTACGCCGTCATTTAACGGTCGGGACAGCTCGTTAAGTGGGACCCGGGTCGTTACAAATGGTATCAAAGCCGGCCACCAGCCGGAAAATCGGGAACTAAGTGCTACGCCATAGGGCGGGAGCCACCTCTAGAATCCCAACGCCTGGCAACAGATCCTCAGATGGATTAAGCGCGACGAGGACGTCGCGAGTCTAACAGGGGTGATTGTAACACCCCAGGCCAGGAAAGTTTAAAAGAAATGATAAGTACTACTCATACCAACAAGGTGCACCTTCTTTTCCGGAAGTCCATCGTTAGAAACTTCAAAGTTAAGCGTGCTTGGCTTGGAGCAATTCTGGGATGAGTGACCTCCTGGGAAGTTTTCTCGGGGAGCGTGCGAGTGAGGACAAAGCATGCTGAAAAGACTCGTGTTGGTACGGTGGGGACAGTACGCCGTCATCTAACGGCCGGGACAGCCCGTTAAGTGGGACCCGGGTCGTTACAGTGCTTCCATGATAGAATTGGATGGTGAAGTCGTAAATTCACAACCCGACGAGCAGTACACTTCGACTCAACTGGGCAACGATCAATTCCCTGAAGAAGGTTTTATCAAGTCAAGCTATTTCAAGAATATAGAAGTTGTTGACAGTTCCAACAATCTTAAGAATCCTATCCTAAAGATCTTGGCACATAGACTGAACAATCCAACTTCTATGATATCCAAACGGGTAGTAATGGAGATTAGGGCCATTATTTTTATTATGGAGGCCCTGGTAAAAACCCTAATTGCCAATGATGGGAAAAAGGTAAAATAGAAAATGTTTCCTTCAGGTTAAGATCACTATATCAATCAATATGTTTATGTACACCCTTTTCCTCTCTCGATTCAAGTGATGGGAAAGTGGCTAAGTTAATTTTCTTGAAAACGCAAAGGCCCCTGTCATTTTCTTTGTATTTTCTATTTTTTATCACTCTTCCATTCTTGGAGTGCTGTCTTGTTCTGGTCAAATGGTTTGTCTTAGTGCATGAAAAATTGCAGCTGCGTTTTGTCAAATGTGGATATGCAGTGCATGAAAAATTGCACTATTGTTTCTCAACTGAAGCAAGTGGTTTTGAATCTTGAAAAAAGGATAGTCTGGTCCTTGACTTACCGTCGTATAACAGTTGTGGAAATATGTTTCACTTCATAGAACGCGATTCAAGTGTCGAGAAACCAATGTAACTTTACAAATTAGATGCGTGTGTAACCACAATTTTGAAGATATTAAAAATTAAACAATTTGCTGGTCAATCGCGTGAAAAGCACGTATATGCCACTAGTAAAGAGTAAAAGGTCATGTGATGGTGAGTTATAAATGTCTGATGTTTGTAACTGTCTAGAAGAGAAATGCTACTTGTACATGGACTTTAAGGGCATCTTTAACGGTGCGGTTGGTCCAATTTTATTTGCCTATGTGGCATGAAGATTGAAGAAATTATTAAAATATTCCAAAAAGTGTCAGAAGGTCATCCGTAAAGTCCGCAGTTGGACCTTTGTACGTGGAGACCTTTGATCTTGATTATTTTATTTTTTTGGGTCATTCTCTTTCTTTATTTCTATCGCTCTTCAAGGACTCTTTCTTTCCTCTCTCTACTTTTACTTTCTCTCTCTTTCAGAAATGTATTATTCATTAGTTGGACCGACAGTTCACGTTAAAGATGCTCTAACAAGAAAGTTGACAATGGACGTGTGTCACAATTTTATCATTTCACACATCAAATCAACTTCTAAATTAACACATACAAAGTTGCCACCTCATTTTTTGTCAACCTCTTTTTCAAGGTTTTAGTATAAGTAGCATTAATTCTGTCTAGAAATCATCTTCATGACTTCATCTACTTTTAATACTACTTTGTCATGACATTTTACTTTAAAACAATCGATAAATCTATCAATATATTACTAGTGACAACTGAGGTTCTGGTTAATTTATTTTGACCAGATTCTCATTTGGTAAAGACTCCTCAATTAAAACAGTTTATATATTCTATTTGTAATTTTCACTATATATATATATATATATATATATATATATATATATATATATATATATAAAGCAACAAGTCTGCCTTAATTTATTTTTAACGTTAAAGAAGTTTATTTTTTACAGTTATTAATTTGGAAAATTTTCAAAATCCATATCTTTTTCTGAATGTGGGTCAGTTTTTTTTTATAAAGGGCAATTAATTGAACTGACATTAACATATTGGAAAGGTCACTGTTAAGTGCATTTTCATACACTTTTTATACCTTTAATTAGTATATTTTGAAATATCTTGAGCAAATATCTACTTATTCATGCATATTTTATGTTTAAATAGGTTAATATCCAAATTTGAGGCCAAAAATCACAAAAGAAGTGCATATTATGCTGAAATTGAAACTTGGGGGACCATTTTGTCACTTCTCGGAAGTTGCAGATAAGCTGTGAAATTTAACTTAGGGACCAGATTGCCAAATTTCAAAAGTTGAAGGACTTCAAGTGCAATTTTTGAAGGACCTATTTGAAAAAAATATGAAAGTTTGGGGACTAAATTGATCGATATTAAAAGATGGAGGACTAGATTGCAATTATGGAAGGGACTAATCTGCAAAGAACCATCCCAGTCGAGCCACGCGAACGCGTGGCTCGAACCAACTCGCGAATACGACTCAAGCCATAAAACTGAACCGAGAAAAATGGCTCGCGCAAAAAAGCACCGCATGATCGCATAGTATTAATTTGAAAAAATTAAAATAAAAAATTTGGGCCGAGACACCCGATTCGACTTAGTTTGCTGTGTTACACGGATTTTTGCTTTTTTTAAGGGTTTCTGGGTGATTTTTGGGATATTATAAACACCAAAATCTGATTTTTCAACTAGGGTATGCAAGTTTTATGCATCTTTTCCATTTTTTCTTGTATTTTCTCTCAAACTTTTCTTAATTAATGCATTAAATCTTTTAAGTTTTTGTATTTTTACTTGCTTTCCTTCAATTAAAGCTTAATGTTGTAGAAATTTTCATTATTGTTGTTTTTTTTACTTTTCTCCGCAAACTTTCATGTTATTTAGGGTTTAATTAAAGCTTTTTGTTGAGTTGTTCATGAAATTAATAGATAATGGAAAAAAAAATCTTGATTTAAAGTGAAGAAAATTTGGAATTTCAATTTCAAGAGCTTAACTAGAATGAAAGTTTTCTTTTATTATCTTGTTTTAACACTTTGTTTAGCTTCTTGTTGAAATGATTATGTTAGTAGTTAAATGTTGTGATTTTATTATGAGTTAATTTTTATTATGGGCTAAATAGTATTTTATTGGGATGATTGACGTTACTTAACTTCACTTAGTTATTTTAAGTTTATTTATTTATTTTGAGTTATTTACTTTCAAACATTTGCATTTATGATTATTGTCTTTTAATATTGTGTACTTTGATTTATGTTTATTGTCTTGCATTTATCTATCTTAAGTAGATATTTTTTTTTCTTTATACAAAAAGTGTTGTTTAAGTGAAATCATGAATTCCAAATTTTTAATATTTCATTTTCTTTGTAGTTAGAATTTAAAGTTAGCTTGTTTATGTTTTATTTTCACTAAAAAATTCAAAACTTATTGCGTGTGACTTCGCTATTAAAAATTAAATTAACTAGAGTGTGTAATTGAGTTTACATTCCTCGTGGGATCGACAACCCTGACTTGAAAAGTTCATTTTATTACTTGAACGCGACTTATACGCTTGTGGTATACGATTTTATCGAACAATGACTTTCTCAGATTTAATAAATTGTTTTGCACTACAATTTGTATGTGTGTGTGTGGGGGGGGGGGATCGAAAACCTTGACTTGAAAAGTCCATTTTATTAATTGAACGCGACTCGTACGCTTGCGGTATACGATTTTAGCGAACAATCACTTTCTCAGATTTAAATAAATTGTTTTGCACTACAATTTGTATGTATGTATGTATGTGTGTGTGTATATATATATATGGGCTTCTAATATATTTCTTTAGGGTTTGTGAAATTTCCTCTTCTTTTATTATTTTTAGTGGTAGTATTCTGGAAGGTTTTTTAGTTGATTTGTAAACTTTAACCTAATTTCGAAATTGTTAAAGAAATCATTAATTTTTTTTCCTTATTCCATCGTTTTTATATTTATATATATAATTGTTTCACTGCTTTTAGATTTAATAAACATTTTAAATTTAATTGTTTTTTAATCAAAAATTAATTATAGATGTTAATTTTCCTTTTTATAAATCAAATTGTACTATAATTTGGATTTTTAAATAATTGTGTTGATTAACTCATTTGTGTATAAGATTATTGGATATTCATATTCATAGTGGTATGATCTTAAATGTGAATTTTTTAAAACAGATGATAATTAAATTAAGTTTTACTCATGTTCAAGTCTTATTTATTTTATAAAATGAGTTGTTCCATTATATTAATTTAATATTGTTATCTATAGTCATTTGAGCAAGTTATTTTACTTGATTTGTCCTTCAATTATTTAAATCTGCATTTGTTATCTTCAAAACTAATATTCCAAATTCTGCACAAATTCATTATGTTGGAGAATTTTCCCTTGCACAATTACAAAGTAACAAGTTATTCTCAATATGTGACAAGTAATTGAAATGATAAGATTAACAAGAATCAATAATAAGAGAAAACTCCCTAAAGTCTTGATAATGCCACGATCGTGTGACTAGACCCGAGGGCTCAGAGATTGCCCCAATAACCACAATCGGAAACACCACACGAAACAGGTAAGATCACACTCCGAGGCAACCCACAACCCACAAGTTTTCACCAAGAAACCGTACTAAACAGAGGCCTATAACCGGACGCACCAAGGTGCGGTAACCAAGCGCCGCGCACGAAGAAAGAGGCGGAAGAAGCAGCCCACCACGAAGGAGGCAGCAAAACCAGAGGCCAACGAAGGATCAGGGTCGCGGGTTTACCAAGTTCACAGAGAAGAGAGAAGCCAAACACTGCCGCGGTCACGAAGAGAGAGCGAGAGAGAGGTCCTTTTTGAGTGTGTCGTGAGTTATGAGAGTGAGGGAGTAGATATATAGGATAGGTAGATTTAGGTTTAGGTTTTAATTAGGGAATGGGTCGGGAGCCTAATTAAAACCCGGGCTGCCAATCGGATCCACCTATCGAGCAACAGGGCCAATGACCCAATTAACACCTCAAGATAGGTTGGTAAAGTTTCTAACCTGTTCACTCTTGGGTTACGCATATTGTGGTTTAATTGGGGCATAAAATACCTCGATCATAGGCCGAAGGCCTACGAAGCAAAAAACCGACCCGATGTTTTATCATCGCCCCCAGGATTTGTTTGGGACCAAAATCCCAAGAAACCTCCACCTTGGTACCAAACAAACCTGCAAAAAACAAAACAACACATGTTTAGTAGTTGCAAGATTAAAGTCCTAAACTAATCGGACCTTTTCATACCTGTACCGATATTTAGAAGCAATAGACAACTTCTAAATTTTACCAAAGTGAGCACCTTTGTGCCCATGTCTGCAGGGTTATAATCTGTATGCACTTTCTCAAGTTTAATTTCATCTTGAGAAACAATATTCCTAATAAAGTGTAATCTAACATCAATGTGTTTAGTACGTTCATGAAAAATAGGGGGCTTACATAAATGAATAGCTGATTGACTATCAGAATATACTGTTACACTTTCATTTAAGGCTCCTAGTTCCTTAAGTAATCCTTTAAACCACAAAGCTTCTTTAAAGGTTTCGGTAACAGCAATATATTCAGACTCAGTAGTAGAGAGAGCAACAATATGTTGGAGTTGAGACTTCCAACTAACACATGAGTCACACAAAGTAAACACATAAGAGGAAGTAGATTTCCTATTATCTCTATCTCCACCATAATCAGCATCGGTAAAACCATTCAATATCACATTATTAGATTTGGACTTATAGATTAAACCCACATTATAAGTGTCACTAAGATACCTAAGTAGCCACTTCAAGGCTTCCCAATGAGTGGGGCTAGGATTAGACATGTACCTGCTCAAAGTACTAACAGCAAAGGCCAAATCTGGCCGAGTACAAACCATCAGATACATCACAGAACCAATCACATTAGAATAGGGTATATTACTCATATAAGCTATTTCTTCCTCATTCGTAGGTGATTGATCTTTTGTTAAAACAAAATGATTTCCAAGAGGTACAGAAGCAGGTTTACAATTTATCATACCAAACTTCTTTAACACCTTTTGCACATAGGGAGTTTGATGCAAGAATAAACAAGAATTAGACCTATTTCTTTCAATTTCCATACCCAAAATATGTTTATCATGGCCTAAGTCCTTCATATCAAATTCCTTGTTTAACTCATTTTTAATCTTGTCTACTAAAGTCATGTTAGAACCAATTAATAACATGTCATCCACATAAAGTAACAAATACACACACTCATCAGTGCTGTGATGCATATAGTATAAACAATGATCAAACTCACTCCTCTTGAAACCAATAGAAAGCACATAAGAATCAAATTTCTTGTACCACTGTCTAGGTGATTGTTTTAAACCATATAATGATTTTTTAAGAAAACACACATGATCAAGTTTTTCTTTATCTTCAAAACCTTTGGGTTGAAACATAAAAATTTTCTCTTCAAGATCTCCATGTAAAAAAGCAGTTTTTACATCAAGTTGTTCAAGTTCCCAGTCATAATACGCAACAAAAGCAAGCATGACTCTAATGGTGGTATACTTAACAACGGGCGAGAAAATCTCATTATAGTCTACCCCTTCCTTTTGTGTGTACCCCTTGGCAACTAGCCTAGCCTTATATCTCACATGCTCATTCTCAGTGGTACCCTCCTTCACCTTGTAGACCCATTTGAAGCCTACAATTGATTTATCTCTTGGTCTGTCCACTAAAACCCAAGTTTGATTCTTATGGAGCGATTCCATCTTCTCTTTCATGGCACTAACCCAAGATTTCCTATTTTCACTTCTCATAGCCTCCTCGTAAGTATTGGGCTCTTTATCAGCTAGGTCTTGGTAACTAGCATAGGCTATGACATAGTCGGACATTCTTTGGGGTTCTCTATGTGGTCTTCTTTCCCTATCTCTAGCTAACTGATAGCCATCCAAAGGGTTATGGTCAACATGATGATCTATAGGGTCATCTTCTTCAAATTCTACATTCTCGTGATCTTGTTGGGGGTTACTCTCCACCTCACTCGGGGTAATGGGGATAGGGATTCTAACACTCTCCACCTCAGGTGAGGGTTCATCTCCACCTATCTCTGGCTGTTCTTCGTTTCCTAGACAAGGCATCTTAGACTCATTAAAAGTGACATCTCTACTGATGATTATTCTTACGCCTTTTTGACTTCTGTCCCACAACCTATACCCTTTAACACCTTCGGGATATCCTAGAAAAACACACTTTCTAGCTCTAGGTTCTAACTTTCCCTCACTTTGATGAGAAAACGCAGTACGACCAAAAGTTCTAAGCATAGAATAATCAGCACATTTACCATACCATTTTTCATATGGTGTATCACCATTTAAGGCAGCGGAAGGAGTCATATTAATCAGATAGCATGCAGTCATAACAGCTTCACCCCAAAAAGATTTAGGCACACCAGAGCTTAACATCATACATCTAACCTTATCAAGTAATGTACAATTCATCCTTTCAGCAACCCCATTTTGCTGGGGAGTGTAAGGCACAGTTCTATGTCTAGTAATACCATTATCTTTACACATATTGTCAAAATCAGAATTGCAGAATTCAAGACCATTATCAGTTCTCAAATATTTTATATTTCTACCTGTCTGATTCTCCACCTGTAATTTCCAAGTTTTAAACTTTTCAAAAGTTTCAGATTTATCTTTCAACAAATAAACCCACACACGTCTGGAGAAATCATCAATAATGGACAAGAAATATTTGTTACCACCAAAAGTGGGATTACTCCCAGGGCCCCATAAGTCAGAATGAATATATTCAAGCATTCTAGTTGTCTGGTGTGTGCTGGATGCAAAAGACATCCTGTGATGTTTCCTAAGCACACAATGATCACAAAATGACATGTCAGACACCTTATCCTTTCCAAACACACCCTTATCAGTCAAGAATTTTAGACCTTTAACACTAACATGTGCAAGTCTATTGTGCCATTTTTGTGTGTGATCGGTGTCAATGGATGCAATAGTATGGTTTTCACCACTTACTACTTCATCATGAGTTGTGTAAATGCCATTTTTCTTAATGGCCTTAAAGGCCTTAAGTGCACCTTTAAACATTTTAATCATCCCGTCACCAAGCCTCCCAGTGAAACCTGCATTTTCTAACTCTCCCACCGATATCAAATTTCTACCCATATGTGGAATGTACCTAACATTCTTCAATGTATGCACAAAACCATTTTCAAATTTGACAATAACATCACCAACACCTGTAATGTTATATCCGGGGTAAGGGTCTCCCTCCCATACTTGATAGCATTCTTAACATCCTTATATATGCCAGGAATGACATTCAATAAAATTATGGCCTTGTATTCTTCAGGCACTTTATCACCGCAATTTGTGATATCTTGAACAAGTTTATTGAAAATATCAAGATTGTCATCTAATTCCTTTGAAGGATCGATTTTGAAACTGAAAAAGCTTTCAAGAAGAAAAAGTTTGTTCGGGGTGGATTGTGTTAAGTAAAGTTCTTGTAACTTTTTCCAAAGAGCTTTAGTAGTATCGTGTTTACCAACTTTTCGTAAAACACTATCAGATAAGTGCAAGATAATAGAAGTATAAGCAAGTTCATCAAATTCCTTTTTCTGTTCTTCAGTCACAGTAGCAGGAAAAGAATTATCAATAGCTTTAGAAACTTTTTGCTGAACTAAAATACCTTTCATTTTCTGTTACCAAATAGAAAAATCACCCTTTCCATTAAAGACACTCAAGTCAAAATGATGTGTAGACATATTTCAAGAAAACAAGCAACACACCACAATGGAATAATATGCAGCTCAAAGAGAATTTCACACAGAAACCTAAAAGGCCGCAATATATACGCCGTTCTAAACTCTCAGGATTCCGTGAGACTCAAAAGGTCTCAGGTCAAGAGAATCTTCGACACGGGTAAGGTCAAGGGAAACAATTCTAATATCAAGAGTAACACGAGATAGATAATCACCAAGATGTATCAAGAACAAGTATGAAATCAGCAATATCCCAAATCACAGGTAATAACAATTAAATCCTATAACTAGCAACAGGCAACTGCAAGCCTAATGGTCACCCCACACGATGACCTGCTATTGCAGAAATTTAAAAAAAGTGATCAGCCAATTTACCGGAGCGGACTTCTCTGTGTCCGTAATAAGGATTGATGCGAAAATTATTTATTTATTTTAGCGAAGTTTGCAATCAGCTATCCCTCGATGTAGGCAGACTCGGCACTAAGCAAAAATGACCTACACAGTGATTGCAAAACAAAAACACCCGAAAATAATTAGTCAAGAATTTTCAGACAACACTAAGTAAATGAAAATTTCAATGACAACAAATAATTTCTGCAATGTAACAGTGAACAGAGGTTGAATAAAAATTATCAAATTCCAACGAATGTCACGAATCAGCCGATCAGTAAGACATGGCTCTGATACCAGTTTGTTGGAGAATTTTCCCTTGCACAATCACAAAGTAACAAGTTATTCTCAATATGTGACAAGTAATTGAAATGATAAGATTAACAAGAATCAATAATAAGAGAAAACTCCCTAAAGTCTTGATAATGCCACGATCGTGTGACTAGAACCGAGGGCTCATAGATTGCCTCAATAACCACAATCGGAAACACCACACGAAACATGTAAGATCACACTCCGAGGCAACCCACAACCCACAAGTTTTCACCAAGAAACTGTACCAAATAGAGGCCTATAACCGGACGCACTAAGGTGCGGTAACCAAGCGCCGCGCACGAGGAAAGAGGCGGAAGAAGCAGCCCACCACGAAGGAGGCAGCAAAACCAGAGGCCAACGAAGGATCAGGGTCACGGGTTTACCAAGTTCACAGAGAAGAGAGAAGCCAAACACTGCCGCGGTCACGAAGAGAGAGCGAGAGAGAGGTCCTTTTTGAGTGTGTCGTGAGTTATGAGAGTGAGGGAGTAGATATATAGGATAGGTAGATTTAGGTTTAGGTTTTAATTGGGGACTGGGTCGGGAGCCTAATTAAAACCCTGGCCGTCATCGGATCCACCTATCGAGCAACAGGGCCAATGACCCAATTAACACCTCAAGATAGGGTGGTAAAGTTTCTAACCTGTTCAATTTTGGGTTACGCTTGTGGTTTAATTGGAGCATAAAATACCTCGATCATGGGCCGAAGGCCTACGAAGCAAAAAACCGACCCGATGTTTCATCATCGCCCCCGGGATTTGTTTGGGACCAAAATCCCAACACATTAAAAATACCTTATCTTGAAAATACAAGACTAATCTTGATTGGTTGACGAAAGGTTAACTCTAACCAAACATCTCAAAATGAATTGATTTAAAAAACAACTATTCAAGCACATTTAAAATTTAAAAATCTGGCAACGTAATGCTCTACACAATTTAAACAATTGACTAAAAAATATTAAATAAAAAATCAATATTTTGGAATGTCATACAGTTTGTGTCAATCAACGACACTACTTTTAAGTTAATAACGTAAATAAATGTTTCCGGTATGTAATGGCTGATATTGTCAAATTGGGAAAGCTTAAAGATTGTAGGCTTTAAAGTTGATAATCTTAAAGATTAGAATTTAATATTTCCAATTTAAATTATTTATTTTTAAAATGTGTTCATCGAGGAAATAAATGGAGTTGTTCTTTCAAATTGTTTATATAAACGATTGAATTCAAAATCAAATCTAATCATATCTTATCTTAAACCATAAAAAAGTTATAAAATTTTAAAATTACCATTGTATTTGATTTGTAATTATAGGACTTTGAATTGTCACAATCATCCATAAATTTAGCCTATGTTTGAGACCATTATTTAAAAATAATGTGGTTTGTAACAATAAATTTTGGAGAATATGTAGTTAAAAAGAATGGAATCTTTTTGAATTTATGTGTATATTATTTTATTGGTAGAATGTATGGTTGAAAATAATTTTTGAAAAAAAAAATATTATTTAAAAAAATGGGTACCAACTAGGGGCTTAATCGAGAAAACAATATAACTTTTAATGCACATTAAGTATTTGTAATGTTGCATTTTCAAGTCCAAATAATTGGACTTGATGTCAATGTATTGACAACGTGTAAATAATTATTTTTATCCACTTATATAATAAAAAATTATTAATATTTCAACTGTGGTTGAAATAAAAAGACATTTAGGGGATTTATTCAATTGTGATTCTAAGACTGATGAAAAATATGAGACGGCAAAATCTTTCTAACGATGATTGTGGACTTGGGTTGAAGGCTTCTCTGAGTGGATTTTGAGTATAAGAGATGTGATGTTCGGGGGTGATAACGATAGTCATGCAAGAATAGAGGTGCCAAATGACCTACTGGTAGATGGGTCGGATAACCCCATGACTTTCATTATAGAAAGTACATATTTATCGTTTTCTGGCAACTATGATGATGTTTCGTATTTGTAGGGGAGAACTATACTTTCCCCAACACTTGATCGTGTACAAACTATAAACGAGTACATGGTTTAAATCAATCATGCTGATGGAAGGATTTACTTGAGCTCAGATTCCCTATGCAAGGCTGAGAACAGTACATGATTGTTTGAAAATATTCATTCTGCAGAATTCTTAAATGGTATAAAGTGCTTTGGTGTACCTTCCCATTAGTTGGTGCTAAAGGTCATTGTTCCGGTGATACTTTTGAGAAACATTGATCATGCTGCAGGTTTATGTAATGGAACAAGACTAATCGGTACAAAGTTTGGTCATCGTGTTGTTGAGGCTAAAATCATGCATGGGAGCAATTCAGGAAACACAGTAATTCTCCTATGGATGTCATTGACTCCATTTGATGTGAGATTACACTTCAAATTCAAAAGAAGACAGTTTTCGTTGATTGTGACATATTCTATGACCATCAATAAAAGTCAATGTCAATCACGTTCGCATGTGAAATTATTCCTAAAAAACTGATTTTTTGCCATGGACAGTTGTATGTAGCAGTGTCAAAAGTTAAAAATCGTACTGGTTTGATGATATTGATGTGCGATGACGATGAGAATCCAACAAATATGAGGACAAATGTTTTGTACAAGAAGATTTTCTAAAATCTATTATAAATATCATAACATAATGCTTATTATATTTGCATTGGATTTTGTTGGTTTACGTTGATTTTTTTCTTCTAATTCTTCAGTTCCATCAATTTTATGTTTTGCCGTTTAAATATGTACAGTTGTGAAACTAGTTTACTTAATACACAATTACTATCCAATAGTATTGGAAAATGTCGAGGTGCATTCGCATCTTCATGAAATGTGTCAAGTTAAGATTATCCACAGATATTTAAAAAGCAATAACAATTTGCTCGATGACAATCTCGAGCAAAGTTGATTTTGGACTTGCTAATAATGAAATCTTGTATCAACATTGAAGTTGCAAGAATCGTTTTAATTTTACATCTATATGCATACATTTTGTTTGGAGTAATTTTAGGAAGATATTTTTAATTGACATACACTGGGTGATAAAAAATTAAGTGGTGATATAGTTATTTTTATCACTAAATGTATGTGTACCGTGGGACAATGTCACTTAAAAATGTCAAATAAAAATATCTCTTTAAAATTATTCTTTTGTTTTAGTTTTAATTTTTACATCATACATCAATGAACAAAAATGTAATGGTCCTCCTCCTTTTGTAGAATATATCTGGCTCTTGAATATTTGGTTCAAGGTTGCATGATTGAGAAAGCTAACATATATGCTTTCGTTTTACGGTCCACATAAACCGTATTTGACAGAAAAACAATGTTTTCGTGAAAATATTTGATGACCTACTTTTTCTTATTTTAAGAAAGTGGGAGGGGGAGGGGGTGGGGATTCTATGTTTGGGCTCCATTAAAATGAGATTATGAAATAAATGTATTTTAGAATTTATTTATTTATTTATTTATTTTTTTGAATGTGTATGATTTATAAATAAAGAAAACTTTAGATTTATGTTTAATATTATTTCATAGGAGAGTGCATAGTTAAAAATGAATTTTAGAAAATATATTTTAAAAAAAAGGATAAATACATATGTAAGGAGTTTAAAAGATGAAATTTAAAATTTAAGAAACTTATGACTTTAATACAAAAATCAAGTTTTTAATTAAAAATATGTAATTCAATAGGTTGAAATCATAATTATATAATTTATGATCACAGATACAAATCACAAATTTTAAAGGTAGCAAATTTTAAAATTTATGGTTACAGTCACAAAAATTTTAGATCTCAACTTAATTCTTGGTCACAAATCTCGTATTTTGCATGTCATAATTTTTTCCTCGATTGCATATCTCGAGTTAATTGACGACAACTTAACAAATTATGAGTCACAATTTATTTATGGTCACAAATCATAATTTTTATAGGTCATAATTTTTTCTTGAGCACAAATCATGAATTTTTAGGTCACAATTTTCACCAATCATAGGTTTTATAGATCACGACTTATTTCTCGATCACAAATCACAAATTTATAAGTCAGAGTTACAATTTATCAAATTATTTGATCAGAAATAATCAATTTAATTGGTCACAATCTATTTTTTTTTTTTTTATCACAAATCATAAATTTCAAAATAATTAGTCACAACTTAAAAATTATGAGTAATAATTATAAATTTAGTCACAATTTTAAATTTGTCTAGGTTACGTATTATTTATTGGTCACAATCACTCAAATACTTGGTTACAAACACTCAAATAATAGTTCACAAATGTCAAATAGTCCTTTATCTTTAGACTACCTCTGCCACCACCATTAGCTGCTGCCATCGCGACCACCACCACGGTCACCACAGATTCGCTACCTACTTCCGCCACAAATCACAGCATCAAACACACCTCCACAGCCACCGCCGCATCAAACACCATCCCCAACTCCGCCTCCCCTACTCCAATCACGACTATAGATCAACCATCATCATCTACCACTCCACGACCAACCGCCTTCCTTCACCACCACCCACTTCACCGTCGCCACCACCAAATCTACATCCTCCAAATCCACAGCTCAATCGAACCAGTTTATTTCGAGGTCAATACCACCACCACCACCACAACAAATCCACCATCAAATAAAAAATCAATACAACATACACCACCATAACCAACTTAACCACAGCGTACAACACAACAACAAGATAAAATAATCACAACCACTAGCACTGCTAGGGAGAGAACGACGATGAAGACCTACAGCGAAAGCCGCCTCTCGTCGATCCCTACAGTAGCGACAATCATTGCACCTGAGCCAACAACAATCGCTCACAACATTGGTTGTCCGCTCAGTCACTACTTCATGACGCTGTGCCTAAGCCATTGTGCAATGGTGGTCGAAAGCGGTGCTCTGCCTGAGGCGCAATGTTGCCACTGTTGATTGTCAGTTTCTGGGTGGTGGATACTGATTGTGGCGCTACGCCTGAGATTGAAGTACAGCCACCGCGCTGACAGTCGGAGTGTGAGGTTGGAGATTTGATGTCGGTGGGTTGCGAGAGAGAAGTGAGAGTAAATTGAGGCAATTAGGGTTATATGTTAATGGTTTTGTGAAGAGGTGGATATGAGTTGGAGTAGATTATTATAATTTATTTAATACTTTTTAAAAACTAATTAACATCTGAATTTTGTAATATTAAAGTTCAAAACTTGATTTAACGTGATCCGGCCCGATTTTTGGGCCGGGTTGCGGGTTTTCGAGCCGACCCGGATGGGTCGAGTTTGACAATATTGGAAATTTTCACTTTGTTTTAAAAAAAAAAAATGGAGCCCAAATATGGACTTAGTTAACATGTCTTAGTTGTACTAAGGCATAATTTTAAACTATAATACCCGATTGAAGGAAATTTTCATGAAGAGGAAGCATCGTGCATGCTCAAAATAATGGCCTTCCTCATTTGAAATAGTTCTTGACAAGTTTGTGATTTAGAAATCTAAACAACCACTATTTCAGAATTCTAGTTTGCTAGACTCATATGACAAGACCAAATCTCCTGGATCGAATAGTTTTTCTTCAAATTGACTCATGATATTCTGTTGACTGAAAACAAAGACTTATCTAGCATTTTCAAATCTTAATCAAGAACATACTACAATGAATGAAATGTTTTAAGCTTTGAGACCATGTGTCTTTTTGACACTTAAGCCGAGGCGCATAGGTATTGATCTTTGAGACGCATGCGTCTTTTTGCTAATTCAATCGAGTAATCCATATCTAAAATATCTCATACATACTTTATGTCCCATATTTCCATGTTTAGTTTTTGAGTATCTTGAGTGGTACATATATTGTTTTTATTTGGTTATGGAAATGATCATAGGATTCAACTGTGTATAGATTTTTGTTTCTTAAAATGTGTCCTTCATTTACAAGGTAAAAAACAAGACTCTCACCTTTAGAGTTATGGCCTGTTCCTTGATGACACTGTCGGCCCCCTACTGGGTGACCGCTGTTGACCTATGGTCAATTTGACCTTATTGTTTTGATCATAACAAACAAGAATTTATTGTGTTGCTAACAAGTGTGCTTCAAGTGTTTCATGTAATGATAAATATTCAAAGCACTCTATGTTCAAATCGTCTCTCAAGGATATAAATCAAAATTATGTGATCAAGCACATGAGACGCAAAGAAGATTATGAAAGAATTGAAGATATTCAAAGATCAAAATTGAGGTTGAAAAGCATGACATGAAGATCAAGAATTCAAGCATACAAGATTAGAGTTGATTTAACATATGTAAAAGTATAATACTCTCAATCTTTAGCGATGAAATTCAACGAGCTCGAAAATGATTTTTTATGCATCAAGAAACCTACTTGAAAATTCATCACTTGCATAAAATATTTTTATCTAAGTCAAGATTGCTTTTCAAAGGTTATTTGATCTTAAATCATGATTATACTATGAAAAATAAGTCAGAAAACTGTGAAAAATCAAAATCTTGAAATGCTGTTTTTTGAGGTAGATCAGACAGGTCGACCGCATGACAAAAGAGAGGTCGACCGCACTGATCTACCGCACTGCTGTTTTTGAACTCAACGGCTATTTTCTTGCAACGGCTATATTGAGGTCGACCGCATGGTTGAACAGGTCGACCGCAAAAGACAGAATGTGCAAAATTTGCTCTATAAATAGCCTTCTCTCTTGCATTCATCAACAACAACTTAGAAAACATTTTATACAAACTTTCTTGTGAAAATTCATTGTTCTTACTTGGTTTATATTCATCTTTTATTTTCAATAAAACTTTGATTGATCTAAACTTTGTTTTATCAATTTCATCAAAGTTTTTGGAAGAAAGTTTTGTGAAGATTCTTGGTTTTATATTGTTTAAACTTCTTCAACATCTTCACACTATATTGGAATTGAAGTGTAAGTCTCTCTTTGTTCTAAACTTGTTTTAATCTTTTAAAAGAGAGAAATTCCAATTAAGGAACTTTGATTATTTGTACTACATTTTTCATTATCATTTGATTCATCAAAGTTCCATTGCCTAAACACTTTGAGCTTAACTTATTGTTAATTATTCAAGTGTGGCATCTCTTGGTACTTAATTCGATTCAATATTTTTAACAAGAGATCATTTGAAAAACTTTGTTTGATTGCATTGAACTTTTCATTATCATTTGCATCAAAGTTTTTCTCTAACACTCGAGCTTAATTCATTGCTATCTATTGAAGTGTTAGCCTAACTCTCTCGGTACTTAATTTGAGTATATCATTGTCAAGAGAGTTATTTCAATTGTACATTCAATTCATTATATCTTGTGGTTTCGAGAGCCTTGTGAAAACTCGATTGTTGGTTTCGAGAGCCTTGTCAAAACTCGATTGTTGGTTTCGAGAGCCTTGTCAAAACTCGATTGTTGGTTTCGAGAGCCGTGTGAAAACTCGATTGTAAAGGATAGGCGCTCCTTGTTGTAAGTCGCCTAAGGATTTGGTACTCCTTGTTGTAAGTTACCAAAATAGTGGATTTGGCCTTGCTCGTGACGGAGAGCTCGGTAACGGGGGACGTAGATCACGTTGGTTGATTGAACCTCCATAAATCGCGTTTGCACTCTCTCATCCCTTTTACTTACTTACATCGCACTTACTCTATTCTATCAATTTATATTGTGCAACGCTTTATCTTAGTGCTATACTTGCCTTATCAATTAAGTTTACACATATATAGCACACTACATTGATAGTTTAGTAACTTGTAATACTAAGTGCTAATATTTGTACCTATTGGTTTTAAGTTTGAGATTATTTATTGAAAAAGTTTTATAAACCAATTCACCCCCCTCTTGGTTAGTTTACTCTTGGGCTAACAACCGCAACCTTTGATTCCAGTTTGGCAATACCCAAAATAATTAAAAGAGACAAGGTCAGCCTAATTTTGTGGTGAGCTAAGCAAAGTTCGATATGTCACTCTTCTACGATGCTTATTTCGAAGTAGACAAAGTCTACAAGTTCCCTAGGGATGATAATTGGATCCACAAGACCCAAGACCGCAGGACCTTGCCCTTAATTGGGCGGCCCTGCCCTGATTATATTTGTGAAGGGTCGTGACTGTTGGGAATTAAACACAAATTTCCTCTCTAATTAACCTCACATGAATTTTTGATGTTCAAGAAATAATTGAGCCAACAAGAAAATAAAATACGAACACAGAAATTTATGTGGTTCGACAACTTGCCTACGTCCACGGACCTCGCCAAAACTTTTCACTATATAATAAATTGTTTCAATTATATAGAATTCGCACTCACCAAACCCCAAGTATTGTAGGAAAAATAATCAAGCTTTACCGCATCTATCAATTTCTACTTCTTTGTACAACCCACAAAGAATCCAAGAAAAACTAAGATGCTAGACTACATTTTTTCTTACGATACTCTCTAGTCAATGTGCTCTACAACAAAAGAGAATTATAAGTGTATTTATAGAGAAAATATACGCCGGATACTTCTCCTAATTCACGTTACTGGCCATCAACCATCCGGATTGGAGAATTCTTGATCAACTGGACTTCTAACAATAAACCTCCATTATCAATTTTATTCCTGGAACATGTAACCAATTAAAAGCACTCCTAATTAATTACATAATTACCTTAGCCAATCCCACTAGGACACATAGTGGAGAAGTCACGCAATTCAATTTCCATTAGGATACCAATTCGTTCCCATGAGCAGTTGAATTACAAAAGAATGAATTCTCCAACAATAATTAAGGTCCTTTAATTTTTGGCAATTTGAGACAATTACCCACAATCTCCATTTTGCCGAAAACGAGCCAAAATTCAATCATCTCTTTTGTTCAAAATACTTGAAAACGGGTAAGCTTTTGACATACTTTGATGGTCTTAATTCTCAAACCAGAGAATTAACATATTCCACCATATGAGTATAACAAGCACTCAGAATTATCAACGAACTCCGAGCTTTTCATCGGCTCATGTCGAAATAAACCTTGTTGAAAAATTATGGTGCAACTCCCATGTTTGGCTTTCCCTGGGAGCTCATCAGCTATCGACATCAATTTCAACACACCTTGCATTAACGCCAAACCAATGCCCGTGTGCAAACACATGTACCCACCAGCAATATCACATCCTCTATCATGGCAACTAGATTCATGCCATAAGGAAGTCTCATCTTACTAAAGTACATCATCACCACCTTCCACCAGGAAAGTCGCATTGTCCACCTCCGAACAGTTAGCCGACTCTGGTCCACCTTTTGGACAATTTCTTCTCACATGACTAGATTTACCACAGTTCCAACATATTACCTTCTTCTTTATGGAGTTACTTCTCTTCCACTTTTCAGTAAAAAGCAAAGCTTTTCAGATGAACTGTCACTTCAACCTAATCAACTTAACTTCTGAAAATTCCACCGTTTCCTTCTCGTACATCAAAATCAGCATGATGTGCTTAAACGTGAATGGAAGAGACCAGATGAACCTTATCATCATCATCAATCTTAACTCTAATAGATTCCATTTTAGAAACAATTCCATTGTGAACACTAAGATGGTTTAAGATTTTCATACCTGAATTCATTCTCAAAGAATGAAACAGCTCCTTCAGATATAAGTTATTTGGCAAGCTCTTCATCCGATACAACTCTTCCAGTTTTCCCACAGTTCCTTCACAGCAAATATACCATAAATATTTGCAAGAAATTTTTTGGCCAAACAAAGTTATAACATGCTAGCAGCCTTCAAATCCAAATCTTCCCAATCTTCATCACTCGCGCTGGATTCAGTTTTTTTTGTCAGAATTCGAGGTTGGTTTTTCCTTCAAAGCTTTCTGCAGTCCCAACTGAATCAATACATCCATGACTTATACTTACCACAAGCCAAAATTGATCTTCCAGTCAAATTTCTCCACGTTGTACTTTCTAAACATATTTTCTTTTGCTCCAAAAAAAAATCTTCGAACCACCTGATACTCTATTAATTAGACGTCGATTTCCCCGTTGACGACGCCACTATTGGAAATTACACACCAATTCCCTCTCTACTTAACCTCACAGGAATTTTTGATATTCAAGAAATAATTGAGCTAACAAGAAAATAAAATACGAATACAGAAATTTAAGTGGTTGGCCACTTGTCTATATCCACGGACCTCGCCAAAGCTTTTCACTATATAATAAATTGTTTCAATTATATAGAATTTGCACTCACCAAACCCTCAAGTATTGTAGGAAAAATAACCAAACTTTACCGCATCTATCAATTTCTACTTCTTTGTACAACCCACAAAGAATCCAAGAAAAACTAAGATGCTAGACTACATTTTTCCTCACGATACTCTCTAGTCAATGTGCTCTACAACAAAAGAGAATTATACGTGTATTTATAGAGAAAATATACGCCGGATACTTCTCCTAATTCACGTTACTGGCCATCAACCATCCGGATTGGAGAATTCTTGATCAACTGGACTTCTAACAATAAGCCTCCATTATCAATTTTATTCCTGGAACATGTAACCAATTAAAAGCACTCCTAATTAATTACATAATTACCTTAGCAAATCCCACTAGGACACATAGTGGAGAAGTCACGCAATTCAATTTCCATTAGGATACCAATTCGTTCCCATGAGCAGTTGAATGACAAAATAATGAATTCTCCAACAATAATTAAGGTCCTTTAATTTTTGAAAATTTGAGGCAATTATCCAACAGTGACCTGTGACTTTTCGAACCCCCCCCCCCCCCCCCCCCGAGCCCACCATTGCCATCTTTAGAGTTCTCCCCTAGAGCTCTAGTCATTGTTTATTTATTTTGCACACATCGCAGACTCATACGCAATTTGAATTCAAAGGTAACCTAACACATTGCTTAGTTGAGTCCCGAGCTTTTTTCGGACCGATCTGCTCCTCGTCTGGATGATTGAAGTCACTTTGTTGATTTTGAAATGGCTTATTTCATGCTTATAAGCATGTGAGAGAAAATATGTATCCAACCTCTATATCTATATATTAAAAAAATTGACATTATTTTCTATTAATCACTTTTATTTTTCAAATAATTTAGCTATAATAGTTGTCTTTGTGCCACAATAATTGAAAGTTAAGAGGACATTATTAAAGTCGACATCATAGGTCATACTTGCAACCACATGAAATCATGTTTGAGTCCATTTCATAAGAATAGATTTGTGAAAGATTAATTTTTCAGATAATGTGCAATAAAATGGTAGGAAAAAAATCTTTAAAGCTTGTTTGAAAATAATTATTTATGAAAATGAGTTTTGTAATGGTGAATTGTGGAAGAATGTGTAATTAAAAGTAAGAAAAAATCAATTTACGTGTAAAATGTTTTATTTTGATAATTTGTGATCGAAAATGGATTTTGAAATAATGACAGTCAAAAGGGAGCTTAAGTATAAAACTATTTTATTTATAGGATATGTAATATAAATTTTAAAAAAAATTAATAATGGAAGCTCAAACAAGGGCTAACTATTTTTAGGTAACGTTAAGACTAATGAAAATTATAAACAAAATCAATAAGTAGATAAATTTTATAAAACTTTATTATTGTTATAAATAAGAGAGAAAAAAGATAAGAAAATACAATAGAGAAGTCAATGTAACTCCCCGAGAATTCATCATATTATTATATTCATTTATTCACGTAAGTTGAGACCCCTTTGACGTCAAATAAAATTTTAATTGATTTGACGTAAAACGAAATAAGAATAAATTCATATATACGTCTCTTTTCAATACGCTCGTTTGAGCACTTCCGACCTCTATTGAAAACACTTGATATACGCACGGAATAGTTCTCAAAGAAAATTTCGAGAATAAGAAATATGTTTTTAAGTTAGACAAATGGATATTCGCTGGAAACTTCTTTAAGATGACCCTTTACCTAAAATCTCGAAAATCTAATTTTAAATGGCTTATTTTGACAAGTCATAACTTTCATGTTGGTTGGTCATATCTCTCATGGTAAAGTGTATTTGAAAGTAGGCAGTGAGTACTTTGAAATGATACCAAGAACTCGATATTTAAATCTCATTTGTTGCCTCAAAATTATACTCAAACTTACTCTCTCAAAACTGGAATTTTGAAGTATGCATGGAAAGTAGCCTTGCCACCTCCATCCTTGTTCACTTATTTCTCGCGATGCGAGATACGCCCGCAAGTGTACGGGATAGTGAAAAGTAATAAGTGGACCTAGGAGTCCGGATTATAGTTCCCACAAACTGCTATTAATTATGGAAATATGTTAGTTCTAAACTTTATTTGAACAAACAAGAGAGTTTTGATTTGTAAAACTAAAACTAAGAAAATTAACCAAAGAATTAAAATTGTGAGATTGTTTTGTTTTTAGAAATGATTGTAAAATAGTTGGGAATCCCGATTTCACTCAACCAATTATATTAACTTCAATTCCAGTTTTATTTTCTAAATATGTATTCGGTCGAATTCACTAATGTATATTGAAATTACTCTCTCGAGTTTAAATCAATTCTACCTAAATAAGTCAACCATGTATCTCTACAAAGGGTTCGAATATTCCTTATCTAGATGCATAACATACAAGAATTCACACACGACCGCTGTAATAACAAAAGTATATCTCTATCTCTTGTTCAATTACCGGATTTATTACCTAGATCTATGTTATTAACTCACCTCTCAGATTATGAAAACAACATATTAAATCATGAATTAATGGCCAGTTAACTCATGCATTAAACACAATAATAAATCAACACATACAATAAATCATTAAAACAAATGAATATGGAATTAAATTAATCAACTAGGCTACATCATTCATCCAAACATTGAAATTAGTTACACATAATGATTAAAGAACAAAAGCAATAACAATTAACGTTCATTGAAAATAATATAAAGAAAGAACACTTGTATCAAGTTTTGATTCTTCAATTATCTTCAATTCACGCCCCTTTACTATGCATTGATTCCCCAAGAATTTGATGATGAATTCACAATTGTGGCTCTTTCTTTGGAGAGACAAATGTTTTGATTTCGTGCCTCTTATGTTTTATATATAGGTATTGGAGAAATCCTAGGTAAAAAGAGGAGAAAACATGATGAATTCCGTGTAAAAAGCCCAGTCAAAACCGTGCGCGACCGCGTGGTATAAAACCGTGCGATCGCTCGGTAAAGGATAAAACATTCTGGTCATAATTCCAAGGGGTCGTGCGATTGCGTGCCTTTGATGCTGCGATCACGTGGCTTCGGACTAAAATGCAATTTTCCACTTTTCCGTATGTAGAAGTTGGTCACTTACTTTTTTTTATTGCACATTCAGTCCTCAACTTTCGATTGTTGCGATTTAGTCCCCAAACATTGGAATCTCCTCAATTTGCTCGTTTCAGCTCTCAATTCCTTCAATTGGGTTCTCCAACCTTTGATTTGTTCACTTTGGCCCCATGAACATTTCCCGATTGACGTCACAAACTTATCAGAATTTCGTGGAGCTTGGGACGCTACGTCGTCCTTTAAATCTGATTTTATTGCGGAAATAATTAAAAATTTCAAACATCATGTTATTTTCAACCTTTGAAACAACATTTTTTTAACGCCCCGAATTTCATGAAACCCGGGACGCCACTTCGTCCTTTAAAATTGACTTTATTGCGGAAAATAAATTTAATTCAAAAACATCACATTCATCATTTGAAAACTTCAGCGGAAACTTAATTCATTGAAATATAGAACAATTCATAAAAATTTTAAATCTTAAGTTTTAAAGTAAAGTAACGATAAATAATTAAATTGATGACATTTATGAAGCTTGACTTAAAAAGAAAATTAACATTATTTCTGATTTTTCCACAAGCTGTGATGCCCCGAGTTTCGAGAAACGCGGGAACGCCACTTTTCTAAATTTTGAATAAATTTTATTGCGGAAAAATGACTAAATATTAAATATCACATTTATTGAATAAAAATTTAGCGATAATTCAGATGAAACAAAATAATTCGTACAAATTTATTAAAATGAAAATTCTTGATAAAATGAAATAATTATTTTGAAATTCACGACTTTCAAAAAAAATCATATCAATTTATAATTTGCCGCCATTGCCCATCACTCGTCACCATCTCCGAAATCTGCAAAATTTGTTAAAACAACGGGGTGAGCATTTCAAAATGAAATACTCAGTAGACTCAACTCCAATAATTAATCTACAAGATAATTGGACAAGTAATTATGCAAATAATGTAGTGATATTCTCTTCTTATTCATAAGCCTCATAAAATGAGTACAAATGAACATATTCTTGTCTTGTCTCATGCTAGCAAATAAGTTATGACGTGCATAACATAAATTCTCAAATTTATCTCATACGAGATATTCTTATCTTTTCTCATGCAATTAAGCATATAAAAATCACACAAATCCACATAAATACGTGCAATTATAGTCTAAATCAATTAGTGGGGTCGAGTCTACCTTTAACTTTACGAGTTCTCAAAAATCAGAGCTGAAATAGTACGTCAGCTTCTCAATTCACCAACTGCTTCGTCTAGCCAAAAAAATTAAATTAGTATTTTTAGAAATTTAAAGATTTAAACGTGACAAAAATAAAGTTTGAGGGCTAGATTGAAATATTTGAGAACACTGAATTTTAAGAAATTTGGGACTGAAATTGAGTTTTACGAAACTAATGGGCTGATACGTTAGTTACAGAATTCTTTGCAACTGAATAAAAATATTTTAAACAAGAGGGACTGAAATTAACAGCTTTAACATTCTTGGGGGCGAAATGGCAAATTTGAAAACTTAAACATAATATATATTTTTCTTATTCCTCTCTCTCTCAAAGTGTTTGGATAGAGAGAGAGAGTAGAGGGACCGAGGGAGAAGCGATGGGAGGAGGGGGAGGGGCTGCTCTTCTTCGTGCTGCACGTTGCCGGAAAGTTCGGCGTTGGGACCGCCGTGTAGTGGCGACGGTATGGGTGTCTGAAGAGAAGGGTTTTGGGCTTGGGTTGGTGCGGTTGTGATGCGAAAACAGGGCCAAAATCGCGGTTGGAAGGTCGCGATTTGGGGGCTCCGCCGAACATACCCCGAATGGAATAGGTTGGGAGTGGAGGTAAGTACATGGGTTTCTCATTTAATTTAAGTTTTTGGGTTGTCTTTAGGGCGTTTTGGTTGTGGCGGCTGGTGGTGGTTGGTCTGAGGTCGAAAGTGGTTGGGTGATGATGGGTTGGGTCGATGGTGAAGGTTTGGTTGTGGAAATGGGGTTGATCGGGAGTTTGGGTGATGGTGGTGGTTCGGTGTTGATCACGAAGGAGGCAGTGTGTGGTGGCCGTGGGTGAGAGCCATTGTTTTGCCTGTGGTTTGGGTTATTTTCGTGTGGAACACTTGTAGTGGAGTAGGAGAGAAATTACCAGATTGATTGTTTGGCTTGGGTGAGTTCGTGTGGGAGGAAAAATGGGATATATGTTGTAGTTCGTTTGCTGAATGGTAAGTTGAGGGAGTCTTGTTGATCTGGGGAGAATTGTAGAAATGTGTAATAAGTTGAATGCAGAATTGAGGGGCTGAAAGATGGGATAGAGATTTTTGGAAAACTGCAAGAATAATCTCTTGATTGAGGGAGTTGAGGGATGAAGGCAGTAGATAACCATTGAGGGAGAGATTTGATAGATGGAAAAATGTAGATTGCTGGGTATGATAAAAAAAACGTGTGTGAATTTGTAAGAGAAATATGTCTGATTTAAGGGGTGGATTATGGAAACGTGGGGAAATGAATTTTTATACCATTTGGGATTGTGCTGAATAACTAAATTTGGGGATTAAAGAAATTTAAATTGGACAAGAATCAAAATATTGAAATCAATGAATTTGGAGCAAAAGTTGAAGTTTGGATTTAAAATCGATTACAACATTGAGACATTGGAATAATTTAAATAAAATTCGAAAATTTAATTACGATGAAAATTAATTTTATTTTATTTATAATTTGACTAGACGAATACTCCTTGAAATTAAATGGGAAAAAGTCGTAGTGACCCTCATTTAAAGTTCTAAAAATATTTTATTTAGAAAGAAATGAAAATTCCCGGTCGCTACATCAATGGCTCATTTTAGTTTCAATTAGCATCCAAATATGCATTTTCCCCATTGTTTGCTTCATTCTTCTCCTTTGGGATATTTTCTACAAAGTAACAAGTAGACACGAATTAAACATCATATATTCTAAAACGACAATAAATTATTCTAATTTAGACGTATAAGTAGGTGTATAAAATACACTTATCAAATACCCCAAATTAAAACTATTGTTCGTTCTCGAACCATGTAAACTAAACTAACAAATTAAAACAACATAAAGAAATTAGTTTTGCTTTGTCGACATGTATACCATATGCCTGTCCCAACCATTTCACGTTTTCAGCAAGATTTATAAACAACATAGTAAAATAATTTCTAGTTATCTCATACCAAATTTTCAAGTGTGTGTATGAATAGCCAATATCAAACTCTTACTCATGCAAAGGATATCCCTAACACTGCATGGCTCATTTTGCACAATCAATCCCATAATCCCATATGGTCAACCTAATGACGCTAATGATTTTCCTTGCATCGCTCATGGATGATCACAACTTATTACTTTTCTCTCAAATCCCAAGGTTCCTTCCATTCATGTGGTTTCTAAACATTAAAATTTTGCATTTTTCCACACTAGGTGGTCGGAATCATTTAAATCTGCCCAAACCATCAATGGTAAGCAGTTCCCTAATCCATACCTTCTGTATCAAAGTCTCAATCAGTAAGCTTATATACCATGTAAAAATTTATTATTATTATTATTATTATTATTATTATGGACAAATTTTTCTTTTATATCCATATTTTTTACTATCTTTGTGCAGAACTTTTCATACTTGCTTTCTATATGATCTATGTAGCAAGCTTTAAGTCAGTGACTCCTAAGCCAGACGACTTTAGGACACCAGGTTTGAAGAACCCCTCAGACTTAATAACTAGAGTCATAAAGGCTTAAACAGAAAAGTTAAAAATGTTTTATTATCTTATGTGTAAGTCCACTCTTCGTACTTGCTTTCTAATTGACCCCTGTAGCGAGCTTTACGTTGGTGACTCCCAAGCCAGACGACTTTAGGGCACCAGGTTTGAAAGACTCCTTAGACTTAATCACTCGAGTTAAAAAGACATTTGAAGAGTAGAATAAGACCTTCAGCATTTTTTTGTTTTTATGCTGATAATGGTTTATACCCTCGACCAAGACCTCTTCAACAAATGACACATTTCAGGAGCTACACACCATTAAAAGTTCAAGCCTACCTTTACCATTTCTTCCCACCCCAAACTGCTCTTGAGCAAGTTTAGATTCTAAGTTTTAAATATTGGGATGTATCTAGATCTAAGATTAGGGATTAATAGTCTTTCCTATGTTCAAGGTGCATAAAACTTGCCCCACATTTGTTAAACAAATCCCTACACAAGTATTTATCCAATAATGACTATGTGCGTAATGTGATGAAACCTAGCAAGTGATAATTAGTTCAAAAGAATTTCAAGTTTTCATGTTGTCCACAATCCAAGCTAAAATAAGATTTGATTCATACTACATTCTAGGCAATCAACATGTAAACAAAGTTCTCAATTTTTTTTTAAACTATCCCAATAGAAATAGAATGAGAACATAAAATGAATAGCGCGAATATGGAAACAATTTGAATGAATGATATTTCTCACCCCAAACTAGAAAGAAACATTGTCCTCAATGTTTGTCAAAAAGATTTAAAAATGTAAAACAAGACAAAGGAGAGAGAACGAGAACTTCTTAGGTGCATTGGAGATGTTTTGTATCCTTGAAGCTTCCATTAGCAATGTATTTGGATGAACTTTACCCCATTCTTGCTTTTCCCTACTTGGTTTGAGTTGTTTTGATTGGTATATTCCTTGCATACAAAAGATATGTTCCATTAGATATCAAAAACCACAACAAAACCAAAGAAATTCAATACCACACCCCCAAAATAAAGTTAAAGCAAATCCTTGAATTTTCAAATATGGTTGACCACACATATTCAAGCCCCGACATCGCCTAGAAAAACACAATTTTTCCTGAGCCATCTTTTGATATGTTAATGTTCTATAACATAATAAAAATTCAAGTCATTTGGAGTTCAATAGGGTCATAAAAAGGTATGGAGAAGTAGGTGACGTGAAGCAGTTTTCAGGTGCAATGGTCTGCAGTGACCTTGCAATGGGGCTGCCATTGTGCTAAATTTGTTTTCATGATTTTAATGCAATGAAGTGAACTAATTCATGAACTAAACACACACAATCAATGATAAGCATGTCATGGAGATAAATGCTCGGAATTTTTTGTCAAATTCTAACAAAAACTTCTTTTTGGCATTTCATCAAACACTTAATGTGCATTACAAAAATCAAAGCATGTGCATCAATTTGGAAACATGGATTGACCCAAAAATTTTACCCATCAAAGCACAAACCACAATCTCCAACAACTAACCTAAATCTAAACTTCACAGCTCAATTCTTTGCAATTCATGAATTTCAAGAAATTCTCACAATTTGAATAAATTTGAGACAAAATGAAGTATTCATACCTTTGATTGAGTTATTGAGATGATAAAAGCAATGAAATTTGTGCATTGTGGTGTTGATGATATGCACAAATGATGAGAGATCATGTATGGAGTGATTTTTGGGGAGAGAAAACGAGTTTGTAATGTTTAACATGGAAAGATTGAAGCTAATACATACAAACTATCGTTTATGCTTCCAGGTAGTCCACGCGAGCGCGTGGTTTTAACACCCACGATTGCGCAGGCTATACCTGTAGCGAAACTCATTTTTATTGCATTCACGCGATCGCTCGAGTCAATTGCAGCGCGATCACTTGGTTACTCCGGCAGTACTGAAAATTTTCTTTCATGAAATCTCAACCTCTTTCTTAACCCCTAAATCACTTCATGATTTACAGCATGCACTCCTAAACATCATCTTCACCATTTAAACTAGTGTGTATGGGTTTGGGATGACGATAAAAAACCTAGTTTAAACAAAACATGCAAAATTAAAAATATACCTAAATATGCAATAATAGACTAACATGCAAAGTGTTCTAACATGTAACATGCAAAACACTCAAAATAAGTTACCTATCATGCATTTATCTAAAATTCAAAAATGAAATAAATAATGAAAGTGTAATAAATAAAAGGGAAGAAAAGTTGGGTTGCCTCCCAACAAGCACTCCATTTTAAGTTTAAAGCTTGAATTTTTGTACTTCCAAATCATGGATGCTTGAAATATGACCTCAAAGCCTTACACATCTTGCAATTTTTAGCCTTGCACTATTCAACTCTTTTTCTCACTTTCTTGAATTCCAATGCTTCATTTTTAGCTGGTTGTTGAGGAATGCTAGGTTTCTCCTTCTTCTTCATGTTATTTGCATCCTTCCTTGCCTCCAAAATCTCCTTTTTTGACATCAAAACATTCTCCAATTTTATCCCTTGCTTCAAATTTTCTTCGGGTTTCTGAATTAAGCCTTCCGCTTTTAAACAACTTTCATTTTGAACTTCACGATCCTGTCTTGGCTTGATGCTGAAAGTGACTTGTTCCTTCTCGACCTTAAAGATGATTTGTCCCTTTTCAATGTCGATTAGGGCTCTTCCAGTAGTTAGGAACTGCCTTCCAAAGATGAGAAGCATCTGAGTGTCCTCCTCCATGTCTAGGATCACAAAGTTGACTGGGAAGAAGAATTTGTCTACTTTCACAATAACACTCTCCACTGTCCCATATGGGTATTGGATTGATCTGTTCACCAGCTTCAAAGTGATATTTGTTGGTTTAGGCTCCCTCAACCCAAGTTTCCTGTACACAGAAAGAGGTATTAAATTAACACTGGCCCCTAAGTCACATAAAACATTATCAAAACTGAAATTATCAATAGTGTAAGGGATAGAGAAACTCCCTGGATCAATCAATTTTTGTGGTAATTTCTTTTGAAGTATGGCACTGCACTCCTCATTCAGTGCTACTGTCTCAAAATCAACCAACTTTCTTTTGTTTGATAGCATCTCTTTCATGAATTTTAGGTAAAGTGGCATTTGAACTAAAGCTTCAGTAAACAGAATATTTATGTGCAGTTTCTTAAAAATTTCCAAGAATTTACCAAATTGCTGTTTCAACTGATGCTTCCTTTGTCTTTGTGGATATGTGATCGGAGGCACATAGGCCTTGACTGGTGGTTGAACTCTAACTTCTTCTTCAACTTTTTTCTTGAGCTTCCAAAGTCGATCCCTGTTCTTTCTCACTTTTCTGTTCCACATTCTCCTTATGATTCTCCTTCTTTTCATATTCTTCAACGGTCATTTCAGGTAATTGAATCCCATTCCTTGTTGTTATTGCATTCGCATGTTCACGAGGGTTCATTTCAGTGTTACTAGGTAACCGTTCTGGTTGCATTATTGCACTGCTAGCTGCCAACTCCCCCATCTGTTTCTTTAAATTTTTTTATTTCAGCAGCTTGATTCATTATTTCTCCATTCTGACTCTTGAGTAGCTGGATTAACATTTCCATGTTCTCGACCATGTTTTTCTGAGATTGTTGATGTTGTTGAAATCCAGGTGGGCGTTGAACATTCTGATTGTTAGACCATGAAAAATTGGGGTGATTCTTCCATTCTAGGTTGTAAGTTTGTGAATAAGGATCACCCTCCTACGTGTTTCCTACGAAGTTGACTTGTTCTGAATTTGATTGATTTTGCACTAATGACAGGAATTTATAGCGTGATTTTCGAAACAAAAATCACACAAAGCTGTTTGAACTGATTTCATTGGCTGCACAGCCAAACTGTCTATTATCTTTGTCAAAGCATCCAGCTTAGCACTTAATACTGTAATCTCACTAACTGCAACAATTCCCCCAGACTTTGGTGTAGATCTATCTGAATAACATTGGTAATTGTTGGCCGCCATCTTCTCAAAGATTTCAGATGCTTCTTCATACGTCATAGCCATTATTGAGCCTCCAGCTGCTGAGTCGGCGTGTTTCTTGTTTTCATTTGTCAAACCATTGTAGAATGTTTGAACTAATATCCAATCAACGATTCCATGTGTAGGACACTATCTGATGAGCTCGTTAAACCTTTCCCATGCCTTAAAAATTGATTCCCTTGACTGCTGACTGAATGATAAAATTTCACGCCTTAGTTTTGACATGCGGTCAGGTGGGAAAAATTTGTCTACAAATTTCTGGCTCATAACTTCAAATGTAGTGATTGTGTTTAGAGTCAAAGAGTAAAACTAGACTTTTTCTTTGTCCGCCAAAGAAAATGAGAATAACTTTAATTTCACAGCATCATCTGAAACTCCTTTCATGCGTTGCATAGCACATAATTCTAAAAAGGTTCAAAGATGCGCATGTGGATCTTCAGATGGAAATCCATGAAAAACGCACGAGTTTTGGGTCAAGGATATCAAGGAAGTCTTTATCTCAAAATTATTTACTAGGATTGCAGGCGGCACTATGCACGTTCCAATGTTCCCCACAGGAGGAACCATTTAGTCTCTCAAAACGCGTCTCCCATGATTTTGTTGCTGTCCAATAACAGCTGCTGGAAGATTATTCTGAATTCTGTCATCTGCCATGACTAAGTCTATTTGTTGATTTGCTTCCAGCTGTTGTCTACACTTCTGTCGGAAGGTACGTTCAATTTCTGTATCAAAAGGAAGCAAACCAAATGACTTAGTCCTTCTTAACATATATTAAATTCAACAAAAATTAAAAATAAAAACAAAAACTAAAAATAAAAATAAAGTTTAAAGTAAAGTAAGAACTAATGAGTATCGATATTCATATAAAAACAGTCCCCGACAATGGCGCCAAAAACTTGTTCATTGATTTCTTGCGATGCGAGATACGCCCGCAAGTGTATGGGATCGTGAAAAGTAATAAGTGGACCTAGGAGTTCGGATTATCGTTCCCACAAGGACTGCTATTAATCATCGAAATATGTTAGTTATAGACCTTATTTGAACAAACAAGAGAGTTTTGATTTGTAAAACTAAAACTAAGCAAATTAACCAAAGAATTAAAATTGTGAGATTGTTTTGTTTTTAGAAACGATTGTAAAGTAGTTGGGAATCCCGATTTCACCCAACCAATTATATTAACTCCAATTCTAGTTTTATTTTCTAAATATGTATTCGGTCGAATTCACTAATGTATATTGAAATTTCTCTCTCGAATTTAAATCAATTCTACCTAAATAAGTTAATCATGTATCTTTACAGAGGGTTCGAATATTCCTTATCTAGATGCATAACATACAAGAATTAACACACGACCGCAGTAATAATAAAAGTATATCTCTATCTCTTGTTTAATTACCGGATTTATTACCTAGATCTATGTTATTAACTCACCTCTCAGATTATGAAAATAACATATTAAATCATGAATTAATGGCCAGTTAACTCATGTATTAAACACAATAATAAATCAGCACATGCAATGAATCATTAAAGAAAATGAATATGGAATTAAATTAATCAACTAGGCTACATCGTTCATCCCAACATTGAAATTAGTTGCACATAATGATTAAAGAACAAAAACAATAAAAATTAACGTTCATTGAAAATAATATAAAGAAAGAAACGCTTAAACCAAGTTTTGATTCTTTAATTATTTTCAATTCACGCTACTTTACTATGCATTGATTCTCCAAGAATTTGATGATGAATTCACAATTGTGGTTCTTTCTTTGGAGAGGCAAATGTTTTGATTTCGTGCTTCTTATGTTCTATATATAGGTATTGGAGAAACTCTAGGTAAAAAAGAGGAGAAAAAATGATGAATTCCACGTAAAAATCCCAATCACGGCCCAGTCGGAACCGTGAGCGACCGCGTGGTATAAAACCGTGTGATCAATCAGAAAGGGTAAAATATTCTGGTCATAATTGCAAGGGGTCGTGCAATCGCCCGCTTTTGATGCCCCAATCACGTGGCTTCGGACTAAAATGCAATTTTCCACTTTTTCTTCTGTAGAAGTTTGTCGCTTACTTTTTATTACATATTCAGTCCTCAACTTTTGTTTGTTGCGATTTAGTCCCCAACTTTGAAATCTTCTCAATTTGCTCGTTTCAGCTCTCAATTCCTTCAATTGAGTTCTCCAATCTTTGATTCGTTCACTTTGGTACCATGAACCTTTTCCGGTTGACATCACAAACTTATCAATGGCTCATTTTAGCTTCAATTAGCATCCAAATATGCATTTTCCCATTGTTTGCCTCATTTTTCACCTTTTTGGATATTTTCTACAAAGTAACAAGTAGACACGAATTAAATAGCATATATTCTAAAACGACAATAAATTATTCTAATTTATACATATAAATAGGTGTATAAAATACACTTATCAATCCTCATCTTCTAACTTCCCCTAGTCATCAACCCTACCCCTCCACCTCTTACTTATGAAAGAACTAAATCACCAAGAAACAATACACTTCATGCTTGGTAATGATTCAATTAGATTTAATCCTAGTCATCTCCACATCAATCCCTCTCATCTACTTCAATTCGTGAGCATCACTCCTTATAAATAGCAGGGATTTGAACACATCCCAAATAGTGATGGCAAAAATACGCAATTCGGTCCGAGCCCGACGGATACTCGATCTGCCCTGTTTGATAAAAAATGTTATTTAAAATACCTTAATTTAATCATATAAAATCTCTAAAAAAATAAAAAATAAAAATAAAAGAGTTCATGGGGAAGATTAAGGGGTCAATCCGTCTCGACTTGAACCCGACCCACTCCGAAAATTGATAGATCATGGGGAGTATATGGATCGGACAAATTTTTCACGGGGCGAATTCGGACTATCTTATATTGAATAGTAAGTCATTCATCTACTCTATTTTGAAGATTAGTAAGTTTAAGAGCTTCAAACCAGTAAAAAATGAAGTTGAAAATGCTGGTTTTTCATTGTAGTTATGTAGATGTTAACATCTACAAGTTTGGTGTAGATGCCTGAGCTCAAAACCATGAAAGATGGCGTTCTAACATTTTTGTATGACACCAAATATCTTAGTGTCGACACCAAACGGACAGCCTGATGGTCTAACTTCGTTCAGCTATAACTTTGTTTTATAAATTCGATTTGCAATCCATAAAGTCTGCTGAACTTCAAATTTGATGATCTTTCCAATGATATATTACATAACTCATGTGGATTTTTTTACTAAGAGTTATGTACTTATTTATATATATACTCCACACAAAGATAGTTGTAAAACTCTCATTCCAACAGAGAATTGTTCTAGGACTCATTCATGGATCTATTCATCCAATAAATAGTGAGTTGGATATGTTTATGTGAATTATATGATTTCATTATGATGGAATATTTTATCATATGAGTAGAATATACTTATTTAAATTATATATATGCAACACATACTTGATGTATATTTGAATAGAACACGTTGATAACTTTGTTTACTTGAGTTATATAAATGTGGTTGCATGAGATTTTTAAGACATATTGCTCATCTTGTTAATTGAAAGTATTCATCATGAGCATCGCATGCATATTAGATTACGATTGCCACATCATACCCCAATTGTAATCGTGATGTTTTAGATATTGATTTTGTATGTTAGGAGCCATCTCGTGATCTCGAGTCCTAGGAAGATCGACATTTTATTTGATTAACCCTATTGAGGTTAGTAGGGTGAAAAGTGAAATGATGAAGTCCTATGAATTATGATCATTTTATCAATATCGTGTATGTGGATTTGTTAAGCGTTTGAGGTATGATCTAAGAACCGTTGGTGGCCCATCATGTCATTCATTACTGTATAGTATGCAATTATCAATATTGAAAAGTATTTATGACATTTGGTTACTAGTGATATGGTACCTACATGATGTCTCAATTATAATTGACTATTATGATACGATATGTTGTTTGAACAACCAATGATATGGTGCCTACAATACATCATGATCTAGATCTGTCGATTATTTTAGATATATGAATATTTTCTTGTATATCGAGCTGTATTACTTTGACGACACATTCTAAATGATACATACATTTGAATTGGTCTAGAGTATGTGAGGTTGACTTCTATATTTCAATGTGCAATAACACATGTGCACTATATAATGCTCATTGAGCACGTCTGTGTTTGTCCCACAAATTTTAACTTTTAAGGTAGCTATAGAACTAAAAGGTTGATGTGGAACTTCAAATGGAGAGACAGATAGTGCTGCGTTAGGTAACGATCTGTGAGTTATGGACACACAATCAAATAAGATTTATTGTGTTTGAACAAACACACATTTTATTAAACTCGTTATTTTATTATTATTATTATTATTATTATTATTATTATTATTATTATTATTATTTATGTAAAATATTTTAAAGTCAAGATATTTTTTTATATTCACTAGAAATGTTTCAAAAATTAATATCGTTACTTTTTTAAAGTAACGAGTTTTCTTTTAAGTAAATTGCTTTTGAAAACCTAGTTATGTGACATTATTTACATCACTGACAAATAAAGAAAATGAGAAATATTCACATTATTTGGAATCGTTACATTAATAGACTTGTATGTTTTATTAAGAATTAGTGCCCTATATATATGTAAGAATTAAGGATATAAATGTAATAACAACTAGGGTTACAGGGGTATAAATGTTATTTTCTAATACATATAATATTTACAACTCTCCTCTTGAATGATACATTACACAATACATGCCTCGTTAAATCTTTATTTGATAAAAATATAATGAAACAAAAATATCAAACGAATGAAAAATAGTACATATATTTTGGAGTATTAAAATAAATGCTACCTCATTAAAGCATTGTAAGGAAAATCCAATGAGACAAAACTTATACTAAGAAAAAAAAAGTACAGTTACTCTCCTTAATGTTGATCACTGTAAATTATTGAGTCAACGCATCACAATCTTATTAACCAATTTCTTGAATGTAGATGTTGACAGTGATTTTATGAATAAATCAACTACATCGACACTTGAGCGAATTTGTTGAACGTCGATATCACTATTCTTCTGAAACTCATGCGTATAGAAAAACTTTGGAGAAATATGTTTGGTTTGTCTCCTTTGATGAAGCATTAGTTGAGTTGTGTAATATAAGCTGTATTATCTTCTTATAATATTGTTGGACCATCTCTTGTTGAAGTTAATCCACATGATGCTTGGATATGATTGGTCATGTTCTTCAACCATAAACATTCTCGCCTTGCCTTGCCTTGCCTTGCCTTGTAGATTGCAATAATTTCTTAATAATTTAAAGATGTTGTCAAGGTTTGCTTCACGGATCTACATGATATATCTGTTCCACCATGTGTAAATACATATCATGTTTGCGATTTACCTTTATATGGGTTGAAGAGATAACTTTCATAAGGAGCGTATCGAGCTTCTATGACAGAGTCAAATTAATTAAGAATCTAAAAGTGATAGTATCCATTACAGGAGAATATACTTCCTTACAATCAATTTCTTGGTCTTTGAGAGAAACATTGAGCTATAAGTTCAACTGTGTATCTTGTAATTTCATTATTTTCATTTCTATTCCTTGCGAAACCTTTTTGTACCCTACATAGATTACATTTCCAGGTGTTCAAACTACAGGTTCAAACATTTTTTGTTTCTTTAAGGAATTCAACTTCGCTTCTATGAATTCTTCTCACTTTGGCTAATCATTTATATATTGACAATCTTTAACAGACGGTGGTTTAGAATCCCGATATTGCATTATTTCGAGAGCCACATTAAAGGAAAAAACATTGTTTGTAACAATATTATCTAGTTCCCATAATTAATTAGATAACAAATAATTTATTAAAATCTCATTTTTTTGGGTACACTTGTAGTTATGTAAAAATCATATTTTCAATATTTCATTGATCAATCTTTTCAACATGTCTTCTTCTGATTTTTTTCGTTGGTTTTTCTATTGTAATTCTCTCTTCTAGTTACAGAGTTTTTAGCACCAACTGATCGACCACGCTTCTAGTATATTTGAGATTCATTGGCTAAAACAGATTTTCCTTCATGGAAATCAATTTTCAGTGGAATATTTTCTGCTGGTATATATGACTTTGTCACTTTTTTATGTTAACAAATACATCAAGTAATTGATTTGCAACTCTTTACAACTGAATGATTTTCTGAGCATCTTGCTCACATTGATTGATGTAGGGATCAAAGTGGGTTATAATTGTTTCATTCCAAGAAACTTTACCTTATTTTTCAGAATGTAGTTTTGCTCCTCCTAACATTGAAAAAATTATTTTGTCAAAATGACAATATGCAAAATGTGCAGTAAATAAATCTCCCGTTAAAGGTTCAAGATACCTAATTATGGATGGTGAATTAAAACCAACATAAATTTCAAGTCTTCGTTGGGGACATATTTTGGTACGTTGTGGGGGTGAAATTGACACTTAGACAATACAATCAAAACCTCGTAAGAGAGAAATATTAGGCTGCGTTTTCTTTAAGTTTCAATTTTCAGTTTTCATTTTCGAAAATGTTTTCTGTTTTCTATTTTCAGTGCTATTTTTAAAATTTCCGAAAACGCGTTTTGTTTGTTATTTCTAAAAACTGTTTCCGAAAATGAAAAGCTGAAAAGCACGTTCTGTTTGAAATTTTGAATTTTTTTTTTTTGTACTTGTAATTATATTTCTTGTGAGTAAATTTATAAAATGATATTTTGTAGATTTAGACAACATCCTTGATCACAGAAAATGACATTTTGTTTAGCTATTATGAGTTTTGATTTTGTAAATTTGAAGAGTCAAATTCATTCTTTATTTTAAAAAGGTAAAACAAAGAGTTTTTTTTTTAAATATTATTATTTTATAGACTGTTTAATATAAAATAAAAAATATTTTGTATTTCGAGAGTTTTTGAATCAGGAAAACTATTCTTATTTAACTAACTTCGAGAGTTTTGCGAAAATAAATTTTAGCAATAAATAATACTAGATATGATACTAGGTAAAAGAAAAGAATTTAACTATAAATAATACTAAAAATGACAATTTGTAAATAATACTAGAAATATTTTTTTTTTTGAGTCACTAGAAATAAATTTTAGCCATAAATAATATTCGAAATAATAATTTGTAAAAGGGAAACAGGTGGTGTTGGCTGAATTTCTTTTTTAAAAAAAGTGAAAACGCGTGTTTTTCGCGTTTTCGAATTTGTAAAGAAAACGCGGAAAATGTCAAAACCGTGTCTTCTACATTTTCAGAAACAGAAAATAGCTAGAAAACGACATAGAGAATGCAACATTAGGTTTATGAACAAATACAAGTTGCAAAGGAGAATATTGATAATAGATAGTTGGTCTTATATGAACCAATGATGCATCATGTAATATGACATGACTACATACAGAAGCTGAAAAATTTTGTTTTCATGAACAATGGTCTAGCAATTAATTGTAGACTTTTGATAGATGATTTAGGTAATCAAAATTTTATATGGACATGAGAAACCATATGTTCAATGTTAATCCCAATTAATATAGAATTGTTAAGATGGTCGGGCCAATCGGACCCCTGAAAACTGGTCCGAATTGACTTGAAACCACGGGCTGACCCGTGATCCGAGTAGACGGTTCAGGGGTCAACAAGGTGTGAACTATGGGTTTCGCGATTCACACCTCCACGAGCCGCGGTTAACCTTATAGATCACGGGTCAATAAGGTGTGAACTATGGGTTTCACGGGTTACACCTCCACGAGCCGCGGTTAACCTTTTGTCCTGTGAAATAATTAAAAAAATAAAAAATTTAAAAATTTGAACAACTAAATTATAGTTAAGTAGGTGTCAACCTAGTTAAGATGTACATAAACTATAAATACTTGATAGTAGTAATTAGAAATGTATTTAGTTGTTATTAATGATGTATTTAACTTTGTAAAGTTAGAAGTAATTCATGTAAAATAAGATATAATTTTAAATTCTATGTAACCATTTCTTTATATAAATATGAATTTATCGTTTCGTTCATTTCGTATTAGCAATATAAATTTTTTTTTTTTTTTGTTATAAATATGAAAAATCTGTGCTTTTATCCATATGAGCCAAATCAGAACAAATCGCGACCCGCATGGGTTCAACCGGGATGGGCCAGCGGGTGAACCTAGGTTATAGTTCAAAATTCGTGGGTCGACTCGGACCAACTTGTAAACCCCCAGTTGGCAGACTTTTTCACGCGGACCATTACCAGACTCATATCTTGACGTGTCGATCCGACCTGGATCACCTGGATTGACACTTTTAAATTGACATACAATCTTTGAATGCTTGTGATCAAAATTTACTAACATTATCAAGACGAATTATCTTGATCGAGTAATCAGAAAACTGAACTCATAATTTTATAATTTGAGCAAATAGTCTAGCAAAAGCTACATTCCTAATGAAATTAGGCAGACATGAGTCCATCTACTAGAATAATCAATTAAAACCGTAAAATAACGAAATAGTCCACATGATGGGTGTATTGACCTACATATATTTTCCTGAATTCTTTTCAAGAAAGTTGGAAATTCAATATTGGCCTTTGTAGTCGAAGGCTAATGACAAAATTACCTTGCGAACAAGCAACAAATGGCATGGTAAAAGAATATCCTGGTTCTTTAGAGGATATCAATTTAAGTTGTTAGTTATTCGTCACATCATTATTGCTACTGGATGTCTAAGTCTATCATATCAAAGTATAAAACTTATTGGGTTAATGAACTTCGGGTACGTGATAATGTTTGATTCAATCATTTTTATGGATGCTGGTAGTTTTTCTTTTATCTAATTCTGCCCAGATATAGATGAAATTATGCAATGATATTCTATATTATTTTCTTGTGTAGTCTCAATGTCATATCTATTGCATCGAATATCTTTAAAACTAAACAGATTCTTTTGTGAATTAGGATTCGACGAGAAGTCTGGATCATTATGATCCACAAGTATAAAAAAACTCACGTGTCACTAAATTAGTTTTGGACGTACACATTATAGGTGATTATTCCTATAAAAATTATTACCTTCTAACTAATATTTTGAGTGAATCGTGATAATAACATATTATAAACTAGAGAAAAAAGAGAAGAGAAGATAATAGAAAAGTCAATAGACTTGTTTTTTTTATTAAGAATTAGAACCTCATACATATAGAGAAGAATTTGGGATATAAGATAATAATAACTAGGACTGCATACGTATAAATGTCATTCACACATATAATATTTACAACAATTATATCACACTCTTATTAATTATAATATAATAACTTTATTAAAAGAGAAAAATGAGCGTCATTATTCATATGACATCATCAATGACATGATGATGTAATCATTGGAGGTTTTTTTTTTTTTTTTTTCAATAAAATGTGTGATTTAGCTCTTGAACTTTTCAATTGTCAAGTTTTGCCTCCATAGACTCATAAATTTCATGCAAATGCTCAAATACTTCTTCTAATTAATTAATTAATTAATTAATAATTAATTTCATCTTCAAAGTGCTAGAATCAATCTCCAAGCCACCACGTGTCAGCATCTTCATGTGTCACCTTCATTTTTTTTCCTTTCCAAACTATGATGTGAGTGTATTTCAATCTCTCCTCCATTTTTTCAACCTACAATGATAGAGTGAAATTGAATACAGCTTTTATGCATGTATCAAACAATGGTATGTCTTTCTCTAATTCCCCCCCCCTCCTTTTAATAATCTGATGTGATTCCATTAACGAACTTTATATGACCGTTCAGATAATTTTTCATTGAAACAAATGACATGTACTCCCTCCATCCCACAAAGATAGGCTCACTTCCATTTTCACACGAATTAATAAAACATAATTAGTATATGTTGAAACTATAAATTTACCTACGTTATACCTAATATATCCTTATATTAAATAAATAGTTGTTCATATTTGTTGATAATAGTGCATATTAAATAGGGGTAAATTAGAAAATGAAAATATTAATATACTCTCAATAAGAAAAGTGGCATATAATTTGGGGCAAACAAAAAAGGAAAACGAACCTTTCTTTGTGGGTCACGGGGAGTAATTCCTTAATTCGGTAACTAAAAATACAGTTCTTCCTACTTTTTCATTACATATTTACAATATATATCAATATAAACTTACTCATCATCATAAAACAAAATTATAAATAACGTTAAATCATTATATTAATAGAAAGTGAAAATTACATCCACACAAGTTTTTCAACTTTCCATTACAAACATAAGATTTACAACTAATTTGTTCAAAAATCAGGTAATAGTCTAAAAATTTTAATATTAATATATTATTAAAAATTAAATCCATATTTCTATATACCCTATGACCCCACCCAAGCTTACTAGCCAAACCCATTCATTGGGTCTTGCAATCAAAAATTAAGGGGGAAAGTGGCAACTCCATGGATGCGAGTTTCTGCTGCGCGACGATGGCAACAACGACTTCGCTATTCCATTTCAATCTCCACCGTCGATCGTATGGAAGCTAAAGCCCTCCCAAATCTGCATCTCTCAACTTTCAGATCTGAATCTTTGATCGAGTAGTCGATGGTGATGAACTGTAATCATTCGAATTTCTGTTGGTAGCAGTTTGGGGAGTTTTGTTCGGGTGAACATATATAGGTTTTGAGTGCGTTCCTGTGTGAAATAGGTGACGATTTGGAGACTTTGTTGCGGTGTGGCAGGTGTTATTATAGATAGTCAGTGGTTATATATGCAGTGCAGATGGTGGTGGTGTGATGAAGTGGATGAGGTATTGGTGGTTGTGGATGCGGTGCAGAAGGTGGTGATGCGATGAAGGTTGAGATGTTGGTGATGTTTTTGGTAATTTGTACATTTGAGGTGATACTGGATGACCTGGGTGGTGGTGCGCGCAATAGGTTCAGTGGTGGTGCAAGTGGTCTGTGTTCCGTGGGTGATTATTGGTGGTGGTTCAGGTGGTGTGCCGTGGGTGGTGTTGTAGGTGCTTGTGGTTGTGGTGGTGGTGGTAAGGCAGCGGCCGGGTTAGGTGCTATATAAGAGTGGGCTGAAATTTGGTGGTGGTGGTGGTGGTGGTGCAGGAGTTTGTATGTAACTGTGTGTGCCCTGCGACGGTGGTAGGTGGTGGCGGTGGCGGTGGTGATGGTCGTTGGGGAGGACGGTGTTGTTGGTGGTTTGTAGTGTTGGGTGTTGGGTGTTGAGTGTTGGCAGACGTAGTGGGTTGTGATGGTGGGTGGGAAGGGGCGGTGTTGTTGGTTAGTAGTTGGTTGGTGTTAGCAGTGAGTGACGAGGGTAGTTGTGATTTAAGAAATTTGAAAATTGTGACCTACAAAATTCGAGATTTGTGACCAATAAATAAGACGTGACTTATGAAATTTATAAATTGTAACCGAAAATAGATTGTGACCATAAATTGTAAAAATTGTGACTCATAAATTCGAGATTTGTGACTGAGAAAAATTTGTGATCTACAAAATTCGAGATTTGTGATCGATAAATAAGTTGTGACTTATGAGATTTGTAAATTAAGACTGAAAAATAAGTTGTAATCTTAATTTTTAGAATTTGTAACCTAGAAAGATATTGTGACCTATAAAATATGTGACTTGTGACCGATAAGAGAGTCGTGACCGATTAATTTGATAATTTATGACCGAAAAATAAGTTGTGACCTATAAAATTTGTAATTTGTCCGAGAAATAAATCGTGACCAATTAATTTGATATTCTATGACCTTTAAAATTTGTGATTTATGAACTGTGACCATAAATCATATAGTTGTGACCTTAATTATTTAATTACCAATTTAATTATATATATATTTAAAAAAATTTGATTTTTGAACTAAAAAAACAAGTTTCTTAAGTATGAAATCTTATGTTTAAAATTCCTTACTTATGTATTTGCAGCTGGTGGTGGTGTTAATGGCGTGTGACCAAAATGAGCAATTTGTGACTAGCAAATAGTATTATGACCTAAAATTTTGATAATTTGTGACCTTAAGTTGAATTATTGTGACCTACTATTTTCATATTTGTGACCCTAAACTAAGTTGTGACCAATTAATTATTATGATCATAATTTATGACCTATAAATTTGTGGTTTATGATCGAGAAATAGATTGTGACCAACTAAATCAATAATTTGTGACAAAAAAATGAGTCATCCACATAATTTTATAAATTGTGACCTAAAAAAATCTTGATTTGTATTCGAGAAAAAATTGTGACCAATTGATTCTAGATTTGCTATCGAAAAAATCGTGACCTACGAAATTCGAAATTTGTGACTGAGAAATAAACTGTGACCTAAAAAATTGTGACTTGTGACCATAATAAGTTGTGACCTTAAAAGTCATTCAAATAATTTTATAAATTGTGACCTACAAAATTTATGATATGTGACCAAGAAAACTAGTGATTTGTGAAAATTGTGACCTAAAAAAATCTTGATTTGTGTTTGAAAAAAAATTGTGACAAATGAAATTTGTGATTTGTGACCAATTGACTCTGGATTTGCGACCGAAAAAAATCGTGACCTACGAAATTCGAAAATTTTTGACCGAGAAATAAATTGTCACCTAAAAAATTGTGACTGTGACCATAAACTTATGATCTGATTTGTGATTTGTGACCTAAAAAATTGTGACCACAATAAGCTGTGACCTTAAAAGTCATCCAAATATTTTATAAATTGTGACCTACAAAATTTATGATATGTGACCAAGAAAACTAGTAATTTGTGAAAATTGTGACCTAAAAATATCTTGATTTGTATTCGAGAAAAAATTGTGACCAATGAAATTTGTGAATTGTGACCAATTGTCTTTAGATTTGTGATCGAAAAAAATCACGACCTACGGAATTCGAAATTTGTAACTGAGAAATAAATTGTGACCTAAAAGATTGTGACTGTAACTATAAACTTATGATCTGATTTGTCACGTTGTGATGAGGTGGGGTAGGGTAGGGTAGGGTCGAGTGGGGTTGGGTTGGATTGGATTGGGGTGGGGTGTGGTGATATGGGGAAGTGTAGGAAAACATCGAGAGAGAAAAAAAAAAACTTATTTTTGGGGTAGGGTAGGATAGGGTGGGTGGGTAGGTTGGTTGGGTTAAATAATTTTGGGGTGGGTAGCGTGGGGTCAGGGGACTGTGGTTATGGCGAGATCAATTTGTCTCTTTGCGATGAGGTAGTGTAGGGTTGACTGGGATGGGATGGGATGGGGAAGGGTAGAAGAACATCAAGCGGAAAAAAAAAAATTTGGGGTAGGGTAGGGTAGGGTTAGGGTGGGTGGGGTTGGGTGGTCGGCGGGGAAGGGGCCCATGAGGGAGGTTGTGACATCAGTTTTTGATTTAATATTATATTAGTTTTAATATAATATATAATAGATAATTATGTTTATATTATATATATAATATTATATTTATTTTTAATTATTAAACACCTGATTTTTGAAAAAAAAAATGTTAAGTTTGTTAGTTTTGAAAAGTGAAACTTAAAGTGTTGTAGTTATATACTTTTCTCTAATAAAAATGGATTCAAATCCAATAAGAGAAATTGTTACTAATAGACTTTTAATACCCATCTATGTTTGATTGGTAAAATTTTTCATAAAAAATATTACTTTTATGAGAAATATTTTTTAATATTGTGATTGATTGTAACAATTGCCATGTTCTTTTGAAGCACAAACTAAACAATTTGCCAATATTTTCTCACTTACCTTAAAAATATTTTATTTTCCACATCGTCGATCAAACACATTTTGAACACTCACATAGTTTTTATTACTACAAAGTGAACTACCGTTCTTTTACGCAATAATTACAATTTATAAACTAATTTATAAATAACATAATTTTCCAAACTACTTTTAATCATACATATTTTTTCTCTTCAATTTTTAACTACACATCTTACCTAAATACCAACAAAAAAAACAAAAAAAAATTCAGCAGAGCCGCTGCCTAACGGTTTAATTTTATTTTTGACGATATCACAGTCAACTTAAAATCAAACGGTCTCTTCTTTTTGTGGGTGTTGACCAATTTGAAATCTTTTTATTACAAAAATAAAAAGAAAATAAAATAAAATTAACTGCATTAATTTACCGGGAAATCTGTGGATAACTGAAAGCCTCATCTCTCTCACACACAAAATAGCAGTTTGAGCTGATGTTACGTATGAAAACGCTGTCGTTTACTCCATGTTTATGTTGAGCTTCAGTTGAATAGCAAACCATGGCTTTGAGTTTGACTTCGGACTCATCTTCTCCTTCCACGTTAGAGTGGAAGTTCTCTCAAATCTTCGGTGAGAAACACCCCGGAGAAGATGTACAAGATAGTAATTCACTCTACTCTGCTCTGTTTTTGTATAGTTAATTAGTATTCATTTTTTCTTTTTTGAAATTGTGAACTTTTTGTTTTGTTTTGTTTTGTTCGTGTAGTTGATATCATATCTGCTATTGAATTTGATAAGAAGGGGAAATTCCTAGCTGTAGGAGATCGAGGTGGCCGCGTCGTGATCTTTGAGAACAAGGATGGTAACGATGTGCGAATCGCATGATCCCCCCCCCCCCCCCCCCCACCTTGAATTTCTTACATTTTTAGCCAGCATCAGTCTTCATAAGCATTTAGAACGTGCTTGATAAAATAAGCAACTTAAAAGTAATTTTGACTTGCTCGCGTGATGAAAAGGAAAAAAAGAAAAAAAAATTCGTTGAATTGTGAATTAAATAGTATAATTGCAGACGAGTGAATGATGATAATGTGGCATTATAACAAGTGTACTTTTGTGAAGTAATTTTTACATTTAGAATGAGATAGAAAGTTCACTCCTTGTTTGGTAGAATAAAAACTAAAACACTGACTTCCGCTGCGTTTTCAGCTGGTGTGTGACTTTTGTTTGTTTCAGCTGTTTATTTCTTCATTATTTCTCAGCCCTCCCTCAAGTTGGACCTTGGTGAACATCATCCAAGCCCAACTTAGAAGATAAAAACAGAAATTGGGGAGCAACAAGTGCTTTGGTAAAAAGTTCCACCAATTGAAGCTTTGAAGCCAAATATTTTGGATAGACGAAACCTTCTTTGAATTTGTTCCTAACCACATGTCAATCAGTTTCTAAGTGCTTTGTACGCTCGTGAAAAACTGGATTGACACTTATATGAATGGCGGCTTTGTTGTCACACCAAAGCGGAATAGGCAGGACGAGTGGTAGATGAAGATCCTTTAGGATGTAAGAAATCCACTGTAATTCACACATGGTAGTGACCAGGCTTTGATACTCAGCTTCGGCAGTAGAATGAGAAACTGTAACTTACTTTTTAGTTTTCTATGAGATTAAAAGAACTTCCAAGATTAATGCAATATCTAGTTAAAGACTTGCAGGTGTCAGGGCAAGAAGCCTAATCTGCATCCGAAAAACCTTCAAGATGAAAGTCATTATGACGAGAGAAAAACAGAAGGCTTCCCTTTAAATACTTGAGAAGATGAAGTGTCATGTTCAAATGAGCTTGACATGGGGCATGGACATACTGACTAAGAGTCTGCATAGCAAAAGTAATGTCTGGACGAGTGAAGTTAAGATACAAGAGACGATACTTGTCCAGATCTGGAAGTAAAGTATCAGGAGCTGCAGTTAATTTGGTTCCCTTTGGCATTGGTACAGAGACAGATTTTGCTCCACTTAATCCAACATCTTTAATTATATCTAGAGCATACTTTAGCTGGTTGACATATATACTTGCCTCACTTCTGGCTATCTCCAATCCTAGGAAAAATTTAGCATAACCAAGATCTTTTATGGTAAACATTTTGTCAAGATAATGTTTGGTAGCTATGATTGCTGATTCATCTAATCTTGTAAGTAAAACATCATCAACATAAACCAAAAGAATAGGGATAAGCTGGGAAGTGTGTTTAACAAACAAACAGTGGTCATTTGATGACTAGTGAAAACCGTAAGCTGTCAATTTTGGGATGAATTCCACATTCCATTGGTGTGAAGCTTGCTTCAAACTATAAAGACTCTTCATCAATTTACAAACTTGGCTTGGGATTGATATGGTATATCCTTCCGGAGGCAACATATACACCTCTTCATCCAAAAAGCCATGAAGAAACGCATTATTAATATCTAGCTGATGCAATGGCCAATTATTGGCTGACATACCTGCCTAAAGGATTCTAACTGTCACGAGTTTTGCAACTGTCGATTCTAATCCACTGCTCCTGCTTACTCGAATTTTCTTCAGGTTTCTCACAGTCATGATTTATAAGTCCAATCTTCATCTTAGCGCCCAAGGCTACTCTGATAGACCTACTCCAGCTCAGATGGTTCCAATTAAGGGCGAAGTAACTAAAACATTCCTGATCCAAGTTTTGAAGATCCAATGGATCTCCATTACTATATTCCTTCGCAGCAGGAGCTTCATTCACTCCTTGATTTTGAGGTATTGTTTCATCAGCCATAGCTCCGTATGGAGAAATCTCTAATTGGATTGAAGGTTCTGTTCTGATACCATGAGCAGAAATTAAGTAGAGATTATTGAAGAGAGATTTATTATTCAATCATACTTCTAACCTGATTCAATCAGGATACAATGCTATATAAAGAGCAAGTACAAATGAAAGAAGGACACCTAAGCAAGGAAAATAACAAACCAACTAAAAAATAAAAAAAACGTAAAAGAAAAGAACAAAGTAGAGAACATAAACTAAAACACGACTTCCGCTGCGTCTTCAGCTGGTGTGTGACTTCTGTTTGTTTCAGCTGTTTATTTCTTCATTATTCTTCAATTATTATAATGCAGATTGGTTAATGATAATTATGTGGCATTATAACATTATAACAAGTGTGCTTCTGTAAAAGTATTTTTACATTGAGAGTACCATGGAAGTTTCACTCCTTCGGTATTATAGGATTTACTTGAGCACACTTCTCGGGATGAGTTAGAGCGACTGGATCTTGTTGTTCAGCAGCATCCTAAATTCCAATATAAAACTGAATTCCAAAGTCATGAGCCAGAGGTATGGTTTAAATGTTGATTTATTTCTAGTTTTAGTTCTTTGAATAAGCTGATATATTTTTTGGTAATCGCGCTTGTTGCTGAACCTCATAATGTACTATTTTGACAGTTTGATTATTTGAAGAGCACTGAAATTGAAGAGAAGATCAACGAAGTGCAGTGGTGTGCAGCGCCAAATGGATCATTATTTATTCTTTCAGCAAATGACAAGACTATTAAATTATGGAAGGTATACTTGTATCTCATATTAGCATACTACAAGTTCCTCCATTATGAAGAGTTGAAATCACTTGACTCTTCCCGTCTTTATGTAACATAATTCTACAGGTAGGATAAGTAACTTGTATATTTAATTTCTCAACTTAATTTACATGGTATATACCACAAATTATACTACTATAGGTTTATAAATTATAAAGTTATGGAAATTTAAGTTCCAAACGTTGTGCAAATTTGAATCTGGAAATGTATTATTAAACTAATTCAAGTAATGGTAAAGGAGAGGGATCAATGGATGAAGTGCTTATTGATACTGATAAATAACACGGAACTTAGTGGGGTCTCTCTGCCAGATTACAGTCACGCACCAGATGTTTTTCCTTAGAATTCCTTAAAAACAGACATGAATGAATTGATTTTGGTTTTAAAATGATTGATTGATTTTGGTTTTAAAATAATTGGTCTAACATTGGCGTGAGCCTTTCAATATTAGAATTTGTGGAATCTGTTTCCCACTCTTCATTCATGTATTAGCAATTTACAGTCCGACTCTTACGAATGACCAAATGCGGAAATAAAGTATTCTTTGCTATATATTAGATACTTGTAGGATGGCTGGAGAATTGTACTGTCTAATGTGAACATTGAAACTAGATTCCTTCAGATTAATATAGCGAGAGCATAGGTTGATTCATTACAAGCTATATCCTTTAGTCGTGCGCGAATCTAATTTAATATAACTTATTTTGTGGTCTTTTGATATGCTTATGCTTACCTCTGCCTGATTTCCAGGTCAAGGATCATAAAGTGAAGAAAGTTAAAGAAATGGATATCACTCCATTTGTATCTTCAGAGAATTCACTCATGGCAGAAAGTAGTTTTACTAATGGGAAACATAAACCAAAAATTTCCAATGGTTACTCTTTAGAATGGACAGAGACTGTAGCCAACAACATGTTGAAATCTCATGCAGGTCATGACAAGGTACTGTACTTCAGAGTATAATTTGTGTTACATCTTCTGGTTTAGTGGAGCCATGAAGTTTTTGTTTATAATGCCGGTATGATGCCTATCTAGGTAACAAGTTTTGCAGATGCGACTCATGCAAGATGTAGGAAACTCTATGCCCATGCTCATGATTTCAATATTAACTCTATCTCTATGAATAGGTAAGATCTGTAGCTTTTTCTTAACTTGCTTGTTGATTCTATCTCCCGGTTAAAATTGATGCAATGGTAAATTTCTTTGCAGTGTTTTTGACATTTAGTATTGAAAGATTTAATTTGAGCCTTGTTTCTCTCCAGAACTTGCTCAAATTGATAATACAATAGTCTACATTTTTAAAAAGTTTTTAAAGTTGCAGCAGCAAGAATATGACTGTATAAAAAGATTGAACACCGAATATTTATGATAATCTTGTTTTTATGATGGTTCTGCAGCGACGGTGAGACATTTCTTTCTGGAGACGACCTAAGAATTAATTTGTGGAATCTAGAGGTCAGCAATCAGTGTTTCAATATCATTGATACAAAGCCTGAAAATATCGAAGATCTTATAGGTGATTTTCGACATACAATTTGACTGCAAGTTCCATTGCCCGTCCACATCTTTCGTTGTGATTTTTATTCTCTTTTCATCCCTCTCAAGTCCCCTTTCCAATCTTAAAATGTTCTACAGAAGAGTATCTCTATTAAAACTGTTTTAAAGAGCCTTCCTAAACAAATAAATGTCTGGCACACAAACATTGAGATGCCCAAACACGCACATTGAGTATCCAGACAGTGGAAAAACTAACCAAAAACTTGTATAATAATTAGTATAACTTTCTGACATATTTTATTTTATAAAGTGTGTTTGGTATTGTTTAAAATGATTTTTTTTTTTTTTTTTAAATGAATAGTAATTTTTAAGAGAAATAATGGTTGAAATTTGGTTGAAAAATCAAATATTATGGGCTTGACTTTTAATTGATGATTGAGTATGTAGAAAAATGAGGAAATTTTAATGAAAACTAAACAAGGGCAAAAAAACGAAAGAAATGATGGAATCTTCTTTAAATTCTATGCAGAGGTAATCACATCGGCCAAATTCCATCCCCTTCACTGTAATCTGCTCGCTTACAGCAGTTCAAGAGGATTTATACGGCTTGTAGACATGAGACAATCAGCACTTTGTGATCACAACGCAATGATGTGAGCATTTTTATAATAGCTATCTATATATCTTTTGCCATTGTGATTTTGAGGCTTTTCGTTGAGCCATAACATCTAACGGTCATTTTGTAGATTGAAAGACGAGGAATCCCATGGCCCAAAATCGTTCTTCACCGAGATCATTGCATCAATATCAGATATGAATTTTGCAAACGATGGAAGACATATATTAAGTCGTGATTATATGAATCTAAAGGTTTCTAAACTCCCCAACTTATTTCAAAGAATTACTTTTCTTAGTAAACGAATTGCTGTTGCATATTTTGCTTCTCATATCAGTATCACATTCTCTGTCTTCTTGCTTGTAAGGACGCGAAGAAAAAGTTGTACAGTATCCATATCTGTTTTTCACCTTAATATTTCTTTTATCCTTCCTTTTCAGCTGTGGGATATGCACATGGATTCCCGTCCAGTTGCAACCTATAGGATTCATGAGCAACTTCGGCCTAAGGTGAGAGCACTTTGTTTACAAAATGCTCAGAGATACTGTTACACAAATAATGACTTGACGATAATATAGCATATCATTGATGGTAACACTGTTGTTTTTGGTTTATACTCACTCACGATATTTTTGTTTAGAGTGTGTTTGGTATTGTTTAAAATGATTTTTTTTTTTTTTGAAATGAAGAGTAATTTTTAGGAGAAATGATAGTTGAGATTTGGTTGAAAAGTCAAATATTGTGAGCTTGACTTATAATGGAATGTTGAGATTAAGTACTGTAGAAAAATGAGAAAATTTTAATGAATACCAAACACATTCTATTCCTTGTTCACAGTGAAAATTGGACATGAACAAAAATTTATCAACTCACTGATGCCCTACACTATGTTACACAGTTGTGTGATTTGTACAATAATGATGCAATTTTCAATAAATTCGACTGCTGCCTCAGTGGAGATGGACTTCACTTTGCAACTGGATCGTATAGGTTAGTCTTTCTACTGGAAGTTCTGATGCATGTGTGCTGTTTACCAGCATACTTGTGTTTTTACTCCCCTATAACTATGAAACCTTCTTGTTTACCAGCAATCATCTGCGCATATTTTCTTATAACATTGGGAGCCAAGAAGGTGTAACAATGGAAGCCAGCAAAAATCCGTCCAGGTATCCAATATTTGTTCCATAGTTTTCAGGCCCGGCCTAGGCACAGACCCAGATGAAGAAGTGAGTCACTACTCACTAGATCACTGGTTCAACAACCCAGATGAAGAAGTGAGTCACTACTCACTAGATCACTGGTTCAACGATGGTTGAACTGTCATCCGGGTTCAACTCCTGTCAAATATAATAAAAATTATTTTTATCATATTATAAAATAGTGAGAGTAGTTGTCGTTCGTTAAATTAATCTTACATTTATCTTCAATGTTAACTCCACAGCTCAAGCTTTGATTGCAGGAAGCTACAAGCCCAGGCTTCTAGAAGAGCTCGACGATCATCTTTGAGCAACTTGACTCGAGGGTTTTACCGACAAGGTCATCCCGCATTTCCTTTTTTTTTTTTTTTTTCTTAATGGCCTTAGCTTTCATTTTTGCTAATCTCTGCCTTTTTCCAAATTTTCAGGACACGAAGAAACTACAAAAACTGATGAATTTTCTTGTGACTTTAACTCGAAGTTGCTGCATCTGGCTTGGCATCCAACAAAGAATTTGATTGCTTGTGCTGCCAATAACAGCTTGCTTATGTATTATGCATAGCCTACTTGCATGTTCGATAAAAACATTGGATAGCAAGAGACAATATTACAAAAAAATGAAAAAGAAAATACGAGGTCCAACGGACCTGCAGCACTTATAATCAGTAGCATGTTCTTGAAGGCTTGTGCAGAGGTTTCATTATTATACAGTAAAGTTATGTCACTCTTCTATGGTGCACTCCTGAACATCAAGTGTGTTTTGTATGATGAACTCGAGGGTATTAGAGACTCTTCCCTACCGAACGTGCTACAAGACAGAGCAAAGGGCGACAGGCAAAGGAGTGGATCGACAAGGAAATGTTGAATTACAGGGAAATCCATTGCATTTCCTAGCAAAAGAATCATGAAATCCCCATAAGCAGATTAACGCATTCAGAATCCTCGACTCTTCCAAAATTTAGCAAACGAACAAAAGAATCACGAATCACTCTTAGCTCATCATGTACCCCCCTCAAACGCAGCCCAGCCCGGTTTATTACTTGGCTCATCCATTTCACCATCACTGTCATCGCTAACATTAAGATTTGGTAAAGATTCAGTTATATCTGATTCATTTCCAGAGTTGCATGCAGATCCACTGAAACTTGATTCCAGGTTTATCACTTTACATGAAGCAGGATCCTTCTGTGGCGAGTAAGGTACAGATTGCAGGAAGTTAAAGTATGCATACTTAATATCAAACCGCATATCATACCCTGTCATGTAAAATTAGTACTTTCAGATCATATATCTTAGATATCAAACTATCTAAACTAGAGAGAGCTCGAGTCATTATTACAATAGTTTATTGCAATAGTGAGTCCTGAGTTGTCGGGACTCTGTCTAACGTGATGAAACCACATGCTAGGCCTGCATAAAATTCAGCCAGCATTATGTTAGCAGTCATTACCAACTTATCCCTTGCACAAGATTTTCGCTGCACAACCAAGTATAATGTTGTGGAATTTAAAATCAGAGGATAAATGAATGATGAGAAGAAGAATTTCTGGAGAGAACTAAAGAAAACATTACTTACTCGTACTATGGTTTATGAAGACAAAATTAGAAGCAGTCAAAGTACCATGCGCCAGGAAGTTGTGGCATTTAGTTTCATGGTTTAGAGAAAAATTCTATTCTAATCCAGAAAAAAACATAAGTAGAAAAGAGAGAATTTCTACACCTATCTGCAGCCACGACATCTTGGAAAACTAATCTGCATGCCTCATGGTGAAATGGAGCGATACTACATTTCATATCTCAAAAGATTTTTCCACTCAAAATTTTCATTCATATAGATGAGTCAGCTAATTAACACTGCGTTCCTCGTTGTGTTTGATCATATTCGACGTAATTTGATTTGGCCCTTTATGCTTCAATATTGTGGATTTCATTACTTTCTTTTGTTATCACTTTCACATATGGTCTTTGTAAGTGCTGAGAGATTGAAGCAACTGCTAAAATTGTAAATTTTATATTGTTTTATTTCCATTCCAATAAGCAAAACCCAAACCAACTCAGCCTCCTTTTATTAAAGTTTATAAACAAGTTTACAAACAAAACATTTCTCCAAATTACTTTTTAACTACACACATTTCTCCAAACCACTTTTTAATCACATATTTTACCTCGAAAATACTACATTCCTTATTTATAAACAAAAAACTTTTGGCAAACAGAGGTTCATTCAGCTAAGCAATTAAAATGTTGAACCACATTTGATGATAAATACCCAAAAAATACTCTGTAGGTGTTATTATATTAGCATGTTCCAATCATAATCATCGTGTAGAATATCCCCAAATATCCCCAAGACTTCTGTGGAAAACCTATTACTCTTGATGCAAGTAATGGAAGTCCTGAAAACAGCAAGTTTAAAGGAAAACAATGCAGGCTCCTTATCCTTTGATGATATCTTATTAGTCGAAAGAGATTTTAGTCAAGCTCACTCCATATTAGGTTCTTCATTATCAATCTTAAATTTTGTTTTATTTTAGTACTTTTAACCCCGAGTATTTTCGTAAATTCGAATTCCTATTATCAGTCTTCGGCTGTGTCGAGCTAAGTTTTATTAATTCCACATAGCCTATGGCTAGAATTGGTTTGATTATTACCAATAAACCTGGTAGCATTAGAATAATAAAGATCAAGGTCTAAAACTCGTAATTCTTAAACTCAAACGTTACATATCTTGTTATTGAGTTCGTTCATATAGAAAGCTGTTGAAGATTTAATTGCAATTATTTGATATAGTGAAACCCTTCTTTCAGTTGCAGTTTAACACTAATAACCGTTCCAAAATCAAGTTAAACTATTCATCCATATAACAAAGATAGATGATCAAAGTGGACTACCCAAAAAAAAAAAAAATGCATGAGCCACCATGAAAATATTGAATAAAAAACCAACTTAATTCTGTAAATCTTAATAGAAATCCACTAGATAATTAGAGAACAAGCCGAGGGAGGGTCTAAAGAAAATCTTACAAATAAAGCACTTCGCCCGCCTTGACCGTAACTTCAAATGGCTTTGGTCCGTTGAAGTACAAAGGAAACTTATCAACTTCGCTCTGTTTCTCCTCCTGTGAGGGGTATGGATCTACACTAGACCATGGCACGGCCCTAATCGGATCCTCTAGCTCCAGTGTAAATTCACCAGCATCCTTTAAAGAAAACAACACAACAGTGTCAAGACTCTGTAAAGATCACTAATCAAAAGTATACTCGATCCAAAGTTAGAGATATCCTTTTCACTGCAAATACATAAGTATGAAGATCCCATTTCACCTCTCAAAGTTCATATTTCCAATATCCAATAATAAAAGTCTTCGAAAAGATCATCTATAAACTAAGAACTATAGAGGCGAATGTAACGAGTACGCATTAATAATATTATGAGTTAGATCATATGCTATACAAGTATAAATTTCATAAATTAACACATATCCACGCATACGCATACTAACAGAAAGGCACATTATTAGCCAGCAGCAATTGAGCATTTGTGCAGACGGGGAAAAAAAAAGGATGGAAAATTGGGACCTGATGATAGTGATATCGAGCAGTTGAATACTCACGGATGTACATTCTGTGAAAATCAGTAGGAGGAAGCAGTAGGAAATGCTTCTCCCCAGTTACAACAGCATAAAGATTCTCATAATGATCCTTATGAAACGAAGTCTCTGAAAAATGGTTCCCAATCCACAAATTTACAGCCTCGGGCTGGCACCCTAGTGCCTCACTCGCCCAAGGAATATCTTCTTCACAATCACTCGCCAAAGCCCCGTACTCGGCACGAAAACAGTCATTCTGTTCCTGCAAATACGCCACCCGCTTAAAATCCGACTCAGTACCCTATCCAAAGCCTGCTCAAAAGGGATGGTTTGGACATGAGCGGATGCAAAGCAGAGAGAGGAAGGAGAAGTGGGGTGTGGGGTTACAGAATCGGCGCGGCCTGTTGGGGTGAGATGGAGGGATACGGGGGTGGAGGAAAGGGTGTGCCGGAGGTAGGAGGTGGAGGGCCATAAGGAGAGGGCGGGCCAGTGGTGGGTGGCAGCGGAAATGAGGCAGGGCTTGTTTGGGGTGACGTAGTCGCGGAGGAATTGGAGGGGGGCGGGCGGGCAGGCTAGGTGGTCAACTTTGGGTGGAGTGCCTAAGCTTAGGTCTCTCACTTCTTGCCATAGATTGTGTATTTTTTCTTCAAACTCCATTCTTGAAACCTCTGTCCCTCTCTGCTGCTCCCTAGTCCCTACTTAAAATTTCCCTTCGTCTTTGTTGTTTCGTGAAGTTCTTGGCGCGTGAGAAAATACAAGGCCAACATGGAAATTTGAGAAGAGAAGAAGCATGGTTGAACTTGACCAATTTAATTGCGCTCATAAAGAATTTCAACCATATCAAATATAAGGTTCTAAGTCGCAACTTGTAACTTTCAATTCAGTTGAGATTTCCCATATCCACCTTTTAACCACTGAGCTATATCCCCAAGAATGAGTTTAGTACAACAAGACCAGTAGAGGTGAAAATTGAGACCTTGATCGAGAATTGAGTTTAATATAATATAAGACAACCTATGTTTGGTAAAAAAAATTTCTTTTTTATTATTATTTAAAAACAAAGAATGTAAGGTGGTGTTTTGTTTGTTTTTTATTTTTTATTTTCATTCTCAAAAACGTTTTCTATTCTCTATTTTAAAATTTGCTGAAAATATGTTTGGTTTATCATTTCTGAAAACTGATTCTGGAAATATAAAATTGAAAAATACGTTCCATTTGAAACACACTACTATTAGACAAGCAAAATAAAGTGAAAAACAAAATTTTTGCACTGAAATTGTTATAATGTATAAAATAGAAGTTGAAGATAAAACTACAACATAAAAAGTGTGTCTCTGTTTGATTGTTGTTTTTTATAACTTATTTTTCTTTATTACTCAATTATAAATAGACATTTTAGCAATAAAACATTGTACGCAAAACTCAAATTTTTTTTTTTATCATTTTTAAAAACAAAATATTTCATCAATTGCAATTTACGGGCCAAATACTTCTATGAAGATTTTATGTAAATTTTATTTTTTTATGTTAATATGTAAAAATTGTTAAATAATTAATATTAATGTAAATTGACTTATTTAATTTTATTACGCGTATATGTCGATTACAATATGTTGAGTGTTGATAGCTAAATTTGTCGATGATGGATTGAATATGTAAAATATACTAGACTTTGGGTAGAAATATAATAACAAAAAAAAAAAAAAAACTTGCGTTGGTTGTTAGTTGACAATCGACGCATATAGTCTAACATTGTCTTTTACAACCGACGTGAATGACTGAAACTGTACTGGTATTATTTAGTGTCTTTTTTATTGTCCATTTTCTTATACTGAATTGATTACTCATGCAGACCTTTTATTATATAGGTGTGGCAGAAGAGATATCGCACAAGTGCAGTTTATAGTACTTCACACAAAAAACACATATTCCACTTCCAGTGTATGTAACTTCTAGTGAAGCAACACATCCTCCCAATTTCAGATCCAAAGTGAAGGTGAACGGAACATGCTTTACATCAGATACACGTCCATCAGCAGAAGAAGAAGTTGCGAAGCTCGTATTGGCTGGTGTTATTAGCAAAGTGATGGATGAGGGAAGTTCATTTATACATGAGGTGAACGATGTTGAGTAGGCGAAAGACACTCCAACATTAACTCCTCTTCAACCGCGGGTGGCTCAAAAGCTCCAAAGAGGTTTGAATTAAATTTTAACCATAAGTGTCAATTCTTTTTAACAACCTGTCGATTCTTTTTAAGAACCGACGCATTGGCTACGCACCCGAACCAAAGGCACCGGTTAAACCATGCGAGAGTCGCTTCCCATAAAATCGACGCCTATTCCTGTTTTTCTTTTCGACTAATTTTAAATTTGTTCAACAAAACACACTGCTATTGGACTAGCAAAATACAGTAGAAAACAAATTTTTTACACTGAAATTGATATCATGTATAGAATAGAAGTTTAACATAAAAGCACAACATAAAAAGTGTGCTTCTGTTTGATTGTATTTTTTAAAACTTATTTTTCTTTATTACTCAATTTTAATTACACATTTTAGCAATAAAATATTATACACAAAACTCAAAACTTTTTTTATCATTTTCAACAAGAAAATATTTCATCAATTGCAATATACGGGCCAAATACTTATATGTGGATTGTATGTAAATTTTATTCTTTATGTTAATATGTAAAAATTGTTAAATAATTAATATTAATGTAAATTGACTTATTTAGTTTTATTACGCGTATATGTCGATTATAATATGTTGGGTGTTGTGATGTGCGTCGCTATGCACCAAAATTTAATTTACTTGACAATTATCAATTTTAATTGTAATAGCGGAAGCAAGCGTCGATCCCATAAGAAACGGGAACTAAAATAGTGTCATGTCAATTAGAATTAAAGGGGGGGGGTTTAGTTTAAATAATGCAAATGACTTGATAAAGCAAACACGTAAATTGGTTGGAATATAAATCAACTATTAACAAATCCTAGTTCTTAGGTTCAGCTGTATTTCATTACAATATTACTACTTTCCAAGTAATACGTACTCAATTCAATTCTTGATTTATCATCCGTAAATAGTTAACAAGTTTTAACTACCTCTTCTCTTCCTTAATTGTGTTTAATTAGAACAAGCTCTCCAATCAAACTATAGTTATTGGACGATCTAAAATAAGCTCTTTAGATTTAATGCAATAACCAAATAACTCAAGAAGAAATTAGGTGATCTAGATTAACCTAGGTTGGATTTTCAATGGAATTACAAAAATCCCAATTGCTACTATGAATTGAACAACAAGACAATTACGGATCTAATAATTCAATTTAGCATGCATAAACACAACAAGATATGAGATAGGCCTAAATCACATAAATCATTGTATTAATTGAAATAAAGTGCATAGAAATCCAACAATCAAGAATATGGAATTTAATATTAAATTACTAGTTGGAAAATAGAAACATAATGAAAATAAATACAACGTCCCCCTTGAACTAGGTAGAGAACTTAGCCGCTTAAAGTCATGAAGAAATCCAGAATTTTCGCTCTCGAGTCACTTGATTCCTCTCCCAAGCTCCAAGCAAGCCGCTCTCTCTTCAATAATTTTTTCCGCACTTTTTCTGTCATAAATTCCCCTTTTTATAGCCACCAAAACGTGCCCTAGAGTTGGGCTCAAGACATACCAAAATTATGCAATGAATCAGATAAGAAAATTTCTTAACGAGCAAGTTACGACCGTAACTTGTTCTTTACGGCCGTAAGTTAGTTTCTGCTGAATTTTTACATTTTGAGGTTACGGCTGTAACTTTTGTGTTTACGGCCGTAATGTAGCTTCTGCCCAATTTCCGCCTATTCCTCTTAAAGATTTACGGCCGTAAGGTTTGGTGTTGCGGTCGTAAATAATTTGCATCCAAGGTCCCCAAACTTCAGCTTTAGGTGCATTTTGGTCATTTCTTCCTCTTTTCTCTTCCTTTATGATCCTATATACCATAAAACATAAAATGCATTAATAATACTTAAATATGATCAAATCAACAATATACTAAGGCTATAAGTGCACAAAATAAGTGCTAATAAAGCACTTATCAAATCCCCCCCCCCCCACACTTAAACCATTGTTCGCCCTCGATCAAAGGTGGAGAAGAGAATAGAATAGGACTCAAACAACATATTGACCTATAGTTCAGGGAGTCAAGGTTACAGCCCACTTCTCTTTAGTATGAAAGTTCAATAGCATAATTGGAGTGCGTAAGTGTGTGCAAGAGATGCAACGTCCCATATTCCCTATCTCAAATCATGGCCCAATATGTTGTATATCCTTTCACCTCTCGTGTGCACTCTCCTCCCATCCATTTATGAGTGACTACAAGGAAAACAGTTTCGCCCAACTTCGGCAGAAATCACTCGCGTAAACCGAGTTGCTCATGATGTGAATTCAGTCAACACAGTATCCCCAAACACATTCATAGCACAAACCCTAGACCAAACAATTCAAACAACTCATAAGCATATGTAATGGGAGTTGACACCCTTACTAGATATTTCTCTCTTCGCACAAAGCGTATAAGGGTGGGAATTTTCACTCAACTCACTGCATGGAGAATCTATTACCACAGACTGCTCAACTGTCATAACCGGAGCCAACAATGACACAAGTGTAAAGTAAATGTCTTTACTGGGTTGTAATGGGGATTCGGGTTAGGTGGGATAAAAGAAAAACATTTAGGCTAAGTTTGAGAAGGAATTTCAAAAGCTAAATCTATACAAAATAAGCATTTTCTCCTTCACCTTCAATACAAATCTCATTGTTTCCTGATATCCAATTGGGCTAGCACTTACTTTTGTTTTTTGCGCATTTGAGAGTTTGTCTTCCTCAACTAGCAAATTTTCTTGACTAGATTTTTCTTTTCTTTGCTTTTCTGATTTTTTTTTTTAGATTGCAGCTTTTCTCTTTTGGTCAAATCATCACACAGTCATCAATCGGCACAAGGCAGAACTTCAACTATTTGAAACTTAGTTCATCACATAACCATCAACCAGCACAAGCTAGTGAATCCCTTCTCTATAGGTTCAAGATAGAGATAATATGAAAGAAAGGGTATTCGTGGCTTGTAGTGTGGTATTAAAATTCAAAGAAATGCTAAGGCTCAAAAGGGCTTCTATTGGTAAATGCATCATGGTAGGCCCATTTAGAAGGTCCAATTTGGGTTAACCTAATGCCTTCACTATGTTTTGCACTTGAGCCAAGATACTACAACAGTATGCAGAAGAAAGCACATCCAAGCACAAACCAACCATACAGGACATACATAAAAAATAGAGCTTAATATAAAGAGTAAAAGTAACTCATAGGCTCAAAAGCTCACAAATTACGGTTTATATGTGCTTCTTCCATCCAATTATGAGTTATAGGTCATTGCTCGATCTTCATTCCAATTCAAATCCATTGGTTAAGAATAATATTTAAAAGTATTCACACCATGACCACTCACAAAAGTCTGATAATTTCTGTTGGAATTGGGTCGCTCAGGGTGATATATAAAGGGATAACATGTCTATTCCGGTTTGGGTTGGCTAGGTTGTAGACATTTGACAATTTTACTTTTCATTTTCAACCTATTCAAAAATTTTATGGACGAGATCATCTCTATGTGCTCAATTTATATCCAATTATGCAATGATTTTTGTCAAAAGTGAGGCCGCTTCCTATCAAAACGTGGTTTAAGACATAAGTGACAAAAGTAGGGAACATAATTAAAAGGGATACTGACTCAAAAGAAGTTCAAATATTTGACTACAAGAAAAGAAAATATGAAGAAAATAACCGTACAATCATCCCCCCCCACTTAAATACGACAATGTCCTCATTGTAGAATAATGCAAAACAATAGAAGGGGGAAACAGAAAAAACTCCCTTGGGGTCTATTGTGGCGGTGGACCATCCCGATGTCCCTGCAACTTTCGAATCTCCTCACGAATGGCTCTTTGCTCTTCCAATATGAGTTTTTGATCCTCTTGTATGGCATTCAGTTGAGTCTGGAAGGCTTGCGTCATTTCCAACATTTGCAGCTCAAAAGGGCTATGAGTAGGAACCTGTTGTGTCCCTTCCCTAGCGACGGGCTTCTCGGTGCCCTGATCATCATCTGAGTCCCCTGAATCTCCGTCCCCGCGACCTCACTTGGCGACGATCTACCTGCGAACATTTTTCAAACTAGCCTTAGTGAGGCAATTTCCATGCCCCAATGTGTCCTCGCTCACCACTGCGGGAACTCGTTGAGCTCGGCATAATGCTGTGATCAAGCACGGGAAGGGCATACCCCTCTTCTGTGGCATCATGCTAGCATATGTACAGATTGTATCATATATATGCTTGCCCTAGTCAAATTTGATCCCCCTGGAGATAGCATTGTAGACTCGGAGATATCAGATAGAAACTGTGGTGGGGCTGGTAGACGGAAATAGACTCCCCGACCCCCACTGATGCAAGTACCAAGCATCCCTCTGTAAGTCTCGATTCTTATACTAGGGATGGATGACGTTGAGGGTATCGTGGAGTTCTGGTTTCAGAGCCCATTGGAGTACCTCTTGTTCTGGAAAGAAGGCTCCTGCAGTGAAGGTCATAGGTACGGCTCCCGTACTATTGATTTCTAAGTAGCTTTCAACCACCCCCTTTGAGAATTTAATTCTCTTCCCCGTGACCATGGTGCAGTAGTAATCTAGAGAACCTTCATCACCAATTTCCTTGTTGAATTGTGTGTAGAACTTGAACACGAGCGGGGGATTCCCGAAGGGTAGATCGCTGGAAAACTTCACCCAGCTAAATTCCACAAAGCGAGCCCGAAAAGGTCGAGTTGCAATGATTATGTCTGCGCTCCGCATCTCCTGAAAGTCCTCTGGGAGAAATAGTTGTTCTTTAATGCAATGTTTAGACTGACTTTTCTCTTGGCGGGGTTCAGATGAGGATTCCCCCGCTACTTGCTTCCCCTTCTTTATCAGTGGAGTCATAGAATATCCTGTATAAGAAATGAGTAAATTAGTCTAGTGTTATGGTAACTTAAGGAAAATACAATCAAGCAAGTATAGCTCATTGTTCAAGTTGCAAATTCGAGATTCAATGTCGGCATGAAGAGCACAATGTACACATAAATTCATCATGGAAAGAATTACCAAATGTAACATAGTGTACAAATCACGGATTAAGCTTCAATTTCAAGCAATTGAATAAAAATATTGATGGGTGTTGAATCCAACAAATAATAATTTCTGGCTCTCATTAAAATAAATTTCAATAGTGGTGAGCAAGGTCGAATCCACAGGGATTGGTTAGATTTAATTCTTCAAGAAAATTAAAACAATGAATTAAAAACAAGGGGGTTTTGAATTTTTGAATGTGAAATCAAATTGTAAATAAACAATTGCGAAATTAAAATGATGAAAATATCAAATTAAATAAATATCCAGCCCAAGGTATAATCTCAGTAATGATTCACGGAATTGATCATAGATGCAAAAATAAATTTCTTTACTCATTCTCTAAATTGGTTATGGTCATTGATACGATCTAACAACATATCTCTCCTTACTTTATCGATAATCAAGAGACGCTCGTTGATTATTCCCCTAATCAATAAACAACCCTAGATACGATCGTATGATTTAATTTACCAATAGCATTAATTTCTAGAGAGACGACCAATTCTAACCAACAAATTCACACGCGTGATTTATTTAAGCTAGGTTATATATCTTCATAACATGAGTCAAAAATCAGTCTATAATTAACTATGTTATTTGTCACTTGTATTAGAAAACCTAAACAATTACAGATTTAGATTCCTAATTGGCTAAGTATCGTTTTGACAATTAAAACAACATACACTTTGTATTAATAAATCAAAACAACAACTTTGATGCAAACAAAAGATATATAAATAGAAAACAATCAAAGGAACAATTAAATTTAATTAGATCTCACAATTCTTGGTGAATCAAAACTTCGAAAAACCTTGAACTAGAATAATAAATTTAGCTACTCACAAACATTATAAATCAAAAATTAAAATAAATAAAATCAAATAAAGATCAAACTCTCAGTTGAACAGTAACGTGTTAGCCTCCTCCTTTTTCTCCCTTCTTTCTTTACGTGAGTCAGCCTCCTCCCCTCTTTTACGCGAGTTCTCCTTTTTCTCCCAGAATTTCCTCCCCTTTTTTCTCTTCCTTTTCTCTTCCTTTTTGTCTTCTTTTTCTTTTCTCGTCCTTTGTCCAGCAGCAATCCTTTTTCTTTTTCAACTCTTTTCTTTCCTTCCTTTACTCATTTCCAATTATAATTCTTTTATTTTTTTCCTTTGTGGTGCCTTGTTTCCTTACACATATATGTCAAATTTTCTTTCTTCCAATTTAACATATTCCTTTAATCCACTCTTAGGTCAAAGTCCTTCCACTTTTTGGCCCAAGTCTCCTCCAATTGAATTGTTTTGCTGGCCTTTTAATTTCATCCACCAAAACTGTGTAAAGCCCCTTAATAATTTGAGATAGCTGACTTCCACAATAATAAGGCGTGCCCACGCCTTATGTCAAGTGCTCATCTGATTGTGTGCTTTTAAATTTCAAATTTCTTCTTCCTAATTTGTGATATTTGAGTCAAATTGATCTCAATTCCCCACCTAATTCACAAAACATAAAATATGATTAATATTCAAAGTTTAAGGATTTAAAGTCATTGAATTAAGAAGAAGAATCACTAATAAAACAACAATTATGCACCCTATCAAATCCCCCACACTTAGACAATGCTTGTCCTCAAGCATAATCTAGCATCAAGTTAATGGAATGTACTCTCATCATCATCAATTCTTCTATCTCCACCTATCCATCCACAATCTAACACAAGGCTAGTTACTTCAACAATTTTTTCAAAATTCACATGTGGTGGGATTTAACACCTCACATTAGATTCACACAATACACTCAAAGTGCTTAGGGTGTAAAGTATATATGCACTCTCAGGTCAAAGCATAGAAAACTCTTACCATAGGCTTGCTAATATATCACATTGGAGCCACCAATGGTTTTGAATGCAAAGTATGGGTCTTAACACCGGTTGGAATGGGCCTTGGGTAAGGTGGGATAAAAAGGATACATTTTTGGCGATTTTTATTGAAGGAATTATATGAACTTCTTCGTAAGAACTCACTTAAAATTCATGTACTTCAATCATATCACTCCATACCCCAGTGTAGTTTATATCCTTTCACCTCTCGTGAGTATCCCCTCAACAACTATCAATGAATTACAACACGGGTGTTAATTTCAATCAACTTGAAGGCACGAAATATAGACCAAGCAATTCAAACCACTCATAAGCACATGTAATGGGAGTAAACACTCTCACAAGGTATTTCTCTCTTCGCACAAAGTGTATAAGGGTGAGAATTTTCATTCAGCTCACAGCATGGAGAATTCATTACCACAGACTGCTCAAATATCATGACCGGAGCTAACAATAACAAAAGTGCAAAGTAAATGTCTTTATTTGGTTGTAACGGGGCTTCGGGTTAGGTAGAATAAAAGGAAAATATTTAGGCTAAGTTGAGAGGTGAGTTCACAAGCTGATTCAATTCAAAACGATATCTCCTCCTCCACCTTTCGATATGATTTTTCCATAATTTCCTAGCATCCAATCGATTCAGCCCTTGACTCTTATTATGCACGTGGGGTTTATTCTCTTCACATGAATTTTTTTTTTGTACAACTTGATTTCTTTTTGACCCCATTATCACTTAAACATTGATGAATAACATAAAGTGAAAGCTCCCATTTTTCTGAAGCTAATTCTGTCTCATAATTCTCAATCAATACAAGCTTGTGAAATTCCTCTCTTGTAGGTTCAAGATAGAGGTTACATGAAAGAACGGGAATCCATGGCTTGTAGCGTGGCAACAAAATTCCAAAGACATGCTAAATCTCAAAGAGGCTTCTATTGGTACATGTATCATGGTAGGCTCTTTAAGAAGGCCAACTTGGGTTTCACCTAATGCCTTTACTATATTTTGCACTTGAGTCAAGAAACTACAACGACATGCATAAGAGAGAACATCCAAGAACAAACTAACCATGCAGGACACACATCAAAGAATAAGAGCTTAATATAAAAATAAAAATAGCTCATAGGCTCAAAAGCTCACGAATTACGGTTTATATGTGTTGATCCCATCCATTTATGAGATAAAGGTCATTGCTTGGTCTTGGTTTCAAACTCAGATTAATGCTAAAAAGAGTGGAGTTAGGTCAATTAGAGTGGTGTTACAACACATCAACTTTGGTTTGACTCAATTAGGTATATATTGCAACTCGACCCCTTTATCCCCCAAACATTTCTTTCACATCACAAGTCTTTGATTTTCAATGTTTGTTATTCTCAACCAAAATAATTTGAAGCACAAGTGAATAAGCTCATATATTCCTTCAATGCAAGGTTCAAGAGAATGGAATATTAGGAAGGAATAGGAGTTCTCATGACTTGTATTATGGTTGATTTTCAACAAAAATGCTATGGCTCAAAAGTGGCTTTCTAGTGGCATATTTCAAGGTAGGCATTTTGAGAAAGCTAACTTTGACTTCACCTAAGTGCCCTTACTTATTCAGTGCATTCAATTACCAAGAGGCATCTCAACATGCTTAACAAAGCAAGTTCTAGAAGAAATCAACTACACTTGACAATCACACAATCAAAAGAATAGAGCATGTCATAGTGTTAAATGTAAATACTCAAGAGGCTCAAAAGCTCACAAAATAGGGTTAATGCGCATTAAATCCCACACACCCTTCATTCAATCCACCATCAAGAGCAATCAATCACCGTGTAGTAAATGAAAACTCAACTACTCATGCCATTCCCCACTATGCCTCAATTCATCTCAATAATGCACAATAATTCAGATCATAAAGGACAAGTATCCGTATAATGACAAATTGGGGATGAGAATTTTCAAAAATTTCTTTGAAAAATAGGGCAAACATGGAATATAATAGAAATTGAGGTGCAAATAAAATGAATCATATTTCATAAACCAAGCAAAGCATATTCAAAACCTTCCCCCACACTTAACCCATACATTGTCCTCAATGTAAAAAGTAAAAACTATAAATAAAAAGAATAAAGGACTCCCCTGAAATTTGCCTAATTCTCTTTTGCGTGTAGGTGACTGAATATCATCCAGAGTTGTTCGGGTTTCATCACTGCGAGCCTGTTGTGCAGATTATCTTGTGCTTCCATGACTGATTTGAGACCATATTTATTTGCCCATGATGCAAAACCGATGGTGGTTGATGCTTGAATTCATGTGAGTGGAAGAAAAAGAAAGAGAATTGGAGTTGAGGGGAAAAGGGGTAGGGGAGTGTGTTTCTGGGGTTGGGTGGTTTGTGAGTTGTGGGAGGTGGAGATAGTGGGGCTGAAGAAGAAGAAAGTGGAGGGAGGCGAGTGTTGATTTGAGTCTGAATAAGTTTTTTTTTTTTTGAACCCGAGATGCACTTTGAATAAGGCGTGGGCACGCCTTATTCCAAGTTGTGAACAATTACCTTGTAATCCGAGATGCACTTTGGGTAAGGCGTGGACACACCTTATTCCAAGTTTTTCTTCAATATTTGAATCAATTGCTTTCTTCATAGAGCGTACCCACGTCCTAATGAATATTCATATCTGCCCAAAAATCAAAACATGGTCAATTTCACTTCAGAAATTATGGATATCACAAAATTAAATAATAGTAAATAAATAAAAACAAAAATAAAAATAAAAATAAAATTTGATTGCTAAAATTAAAGAAAAATTTGGGTGGCCTCCCGGAATCGCTTATTTTAAAGTCATTAGCTCGACTCTCCTCGTAAGCACTTCATGGCACTCTAAATATAGCTTTTGATGCCTTGCACATTTTGCTTATTTTGACTTTTCTCCACTCTTCATTTGTTCGAAACACTTGCACTTTACCACTTCCAATGTCATGGGGCTTGCCTATTCTATCCAATTCAAACTCAACAATGTAGACTTGCATCTCCTCAAATGGCTTAATCACAAAATCAATTATTGGACAACCAGTGAAGTTGAGAAAATTTGATTTGGTCTCTTCCTCATTAATTTTCACTTCCCCGTGTGATTCTTATGTGATTAAATTGTCATTCTCTTTAAGCTCATCTCCATCAGTTGATGTCTCCTCGGATTGAATGACCAATCCAAAAGTTGAATCCATGGGCAATGACAAGTTTTTCATGTTAATTCCCAAGAGATTAACAATGGTTTGGGAAGGCAACTTGCCTTGAGATTCCAATTTGCTCACAGTTGATGCCAATTGACTCACTTGATTCTCCAAGTTCTTAATCCCCGCCCTTGTCTCCTGTTGAAATTGTTGTGTATTAATTGCAAGTGTTTTAACAATTTCTTCTAGAGACATAATTGAACTTGAAGAAAATTGTTGTGGTTGAGGAGTAGGCTGTCTAGGTCGAAATTGCTGGAACTGTTGGAATTGTGATCTTGTTTGATAACTGAAGTTCGGATGATCCCTCCATCCTGGGTTGTAACGGTTTGAATAGGGATCATACTTTGTTTGAGGTGGGCCTGGAAATCTTCCAACTGCATTAGCCTGCTCAAATGAATCTTTTTGAAGAGGAGGACACGTGTCAGTTGGATGACTGGTGGCAGCACAAATTCCACATTCTTTAATCTGTTGCATATTTCCTACAGCCATTTGTTGAACAAGAGATGTTAGATTCGCTATTTGATTTTCAAGAGATGATACATTTACCTCATTCACCCTTTTCACAGGGGTGTCTTGTCTGAATCCAAATTGTTGAGTGTTAGCAGCCATGATGGAGATCAAATCACTGGACGAGGAATCAATTGAGCATAAAATGAATAAAATAGAAATAGAAATAGAAATGAAAATGAAAATGAGAAATTAAATCTATTTGACGCCAATCCCCGGAAACAGCCCCAAAAATTTGATGGGTGTCGAATCCAATAAATAATAATTTCTTGCTCTCATTAAAATAAATTGCAATAGTGGTGAGCAAGGTCGAATCCACAGGGATTTGTTAGATTTAATTCTTCAAGAAAATTAAAACAATGAATTAAAAATAAGGGGGTTTTGAATTTTTGAATATGAAATCAAATTGTAAATAAACAATTGCGAAATTAAAATGATGAAAATATCAAATTAAATAAATATCCAGCCCAAGGTATAATCTCAGTAATGATTCACGGAATTGATCATAGATGCAAAAATAAAATCCTTTACTCATTCTCTAAATTGGTTATGGTCATTGATACGATCTAGCAACCTATCTCTCATTACTTTATCGATAATCAAGAGACGCTAGTTGATTATTCCCCTAATCAATAAACAACCCTAGATACGATCGTATGATTTAATTTACCAATAGCATTAATTTCTAGAGAGACAACCAATTCTAACCAACAAATTCACACGCGTGATTTATTTAAGCTAGGTTATATATCTTCATAACATGAGTCAAAAATCAGTCTATAATTAACTATGTTATTTGCCACTTGTATTAGAAAACCTAAACAATTACGGATTTAGATTCCTAATTGGCTAAGTATCGTTTTGACAATTAAAACAACATACACTTTGTATTAATAAATCAAAACAACAACTTTGATGCAAACAAAAGATATATAAATAGAAAACAATCAAAGGAACAATAAAATTTAATTAGATCTCACAATTCTTGGTGAATCAAAACTTCGAATAACCTTGAACTGGAATAATAAATTTAGCTACTCACAAACATTATAAATCAAAAATTAAAATAAATAAAATCAAATAAAGATCAAACTCTCAGTTGAACAGTAACGTGTTAGCCTCCTCCTTTTTCTCCCTTCTTTCTTTACGTGAGTCAGCCTCCTCCCCTCTTTTACGCGAGTTCTCCTTTTTCTCCCAGAATTTCCTCCCCTTTTTTCTCTTCCTTTTTCTTTCCTTTTTGTCTTCTTTTTCTTTTTTCGTCCCTTGTCCAGCAGCAATCCTTTTTCTTTTTCAACTCTTTTCTTTCCTTCCTTTACTCATTTCCAATTATAATTCTTTTATTTTTTCCTTTGTGGTGCCTTGTTTCCTTACACATATATGTCAAATTTTCTTTCTTCCAATTTAACATATTCCTTTAATCCACTCTTAGGTCAAAGTCGTTCCACTTTTTGGCCCAAGTCTCCTCCAATTGAATTGTGTTGCTGGCCTTTTAATTTCATCCACCAAAACTGTGTAAAGCCCCTTAATAATTTGAGACAACTGACTTCCACAACAATAAGGCGTGCCCACGCCTTGTGTCAAGTACTCTGATTGTGTGCTTTTAAATTCCAAATTTCTTCTTCCTAATTTGTGATATTTGAGTCAAATTGATCTCAATTCCCCACCTAATTCACAAAACATAAAATATGATTAATATTCAAAGTTTAAGCATTTGAAGTCATTGAATTAAGAAGAAGAATCACTAATAAAACAACAATTATGCACCCTATCAAATATGCACAAGCTCAAGATCCCAATCATGTTTTTCGAGAGAGCACAATTCATTAGCCAACACTCCAAATGCAAAGTGAATGCCAGGTTTATCAATTCCATGGGAACATTGTGCATTTACGAGTCAAAGTAGAGATTTCAAATCAGAACTTAGGTCATTGTGGAATCAAAAACTTGAAAACATAACCAAAGTGTCAATAAATGTTTAACAAGCCATAGGGCCAAATGCAAAATACCCTAAACAATTTTCATCAATTCATCATACTCAAATACCACACTCTCCCTCAATCGAACCCCTAACATGGTTTCTATACACTTATACTAGCATAAGAATGAGATTCAAATTGAAATTTTAAGGAAAGAAACACTTCAACATCTCTTAGACATTTTATCGAACATGTGGAATGCATAGTTTGTGGTGATGCCTTGGATGTAAGAATATAGAAATGCAAAGTTTCCAAAACACAAACACACTCAACAATGCAACTTTGAACAATAAAATTGGAAATAAGTTCGAGAATTTCATGTCCATTGATAAGCCAACCATTAAAAAGAGAAAGTGAAGAATGCATACCTTCAAATCCTTGTGGAACAAGTGTATGTGTGATGGAGGTGAGGAATGACCCTAAAATCTTCTTCTTATAAACGAAATTAAGGGAGTGAAAATGGGTAGAAATTTCTGTGAATGAATCACGGAGATGAGGGAGGAAATTGGGTAACGGTTATGCATGAATGATGCGTGTTTTAAATTTGAACCGCGTGACTTACGACCGTGAAGTTATTACTTACGACTGTAAGTAACAATCTGAAAAAAAAATGAAAAATTTAACTATGGTCGTAAACAATATATTTACGGGCGTAATACGGCCTCTGGATAAATTCGCTGGAATTGAGTTATGGCTGTAAAGTTGTAACTTACGGCCGTAACAAGGCCACTGAATTTTTTTTAGGTGAATGAAATGAACTAATAATAAAAAAAATGACAAAAATGAAAATAAGAAAATAAAAATTGAGGGAGTAAAGAAACTCCCCTCTCGGGTTGCCTCTCGAGCAGAGCCGTTGTTTATTGTCGTTGGCTCGACTGAGTCCTTGCGGGACTAGTGCCCTTTATTGTTGTTCTCAAGCGTGATCACTTCCAAGTTTTCAGTTCGGAATCAGTCATAGTATGGCTTGAGACGGTGCCCATTGACCTTGAAGTGTTTTTCAGTTCGGAATCAGTCATATTTACGGGCGTAATACGGCCTCTGGATAAATTCGCTGGAATTGAGTTATGGCTGTAAAGTTGTAACTTACGGCCGTAACAAGGCCACTGATTTTTTTTTTTAGGTGAATGAAATGAACTAATAATAAAAAAATGACAAAAATGAAAATAAGAAAATAAAAATTGAGGGAGTAAAGAAACTCCCCTCTCGGGTTGCCTCCCGAGCAGAGCCGTTGTTTATTGTCGTTGGCTCGACTGAGTCCTTGCGGGACTAGTGCCCTTTATTGTTGTTCTCAAGCATGACCACTTCCAAGTTTTCAGTTTGGAATCAGTCATAGTATGGCTTGAGACGGTGCCCATTGACCTTGAAGTGTTTCTCTGTCTTCAAGCTTCTAATTTCTACTGCACCATGAGGAGAGACATTAATAACAACAAAAGGACCAACCCAACGCGAACGAAGCTTACCTGGGTGTAACTTGAGGATTGAAACAATAACACCTTCTGGCCCTCACAAAAGCTTTTTCGAGAAATGTGTTGATCATGGAATGCCTTCGATCTTTATAGATCATTGCATTCTCGTAAGCCTCATTCCAGATTTCGTCCAATTCTTACAATTGAAGCTTCCTATGATCTCCCGCTGCTCCCCAATCCATATTGCATTGCTTGATGGCCCAGTAGGCTTTATGCTTGAAGGCAGGTGGTAGGGCTTCCCGAATACCAATCGGTATGGGGACATACCAATTGGCGTCTTGTAAGCAGTTCGATAGACCCATAAAGCATCTTCGAGTCTAATGCTCCAATCCTTTCGGTTTGGCCGGACTGTTTTCTCTAAAATGGACTTTACTTCCCTGTTGGAGATTTCTGCCTGCCTGCCTGCTAGTTTGGGGTGATATACGGTAGATACCCGGTGCAACACTCCATATTTCTTCAACAAAGCCTCAATAGTTCAGTTGCAAAAGTGCGTCCCCCTGTCACTGATCATTGCTTGGGGTATTCCGAACCTCTTGAAAATGTTAGCCTTCACAAAATCTACAACAACTTTAGCTTCATTAGTACGGGTGGCCTTTGTCTCCACCCATTTTGACACATAATCAACAGCTAGAAGAATGTAATTACAACCAAACAATAGGGGAAAGAGTCCCATGAAATCAATGCCCCATACATCAAAAATTTCACACGCAATTATAGGGGTTTGTGGTTTTTGATCTCGTGGGGATAGATTACCTGTTCTTTGGAAATTATCGCAAGACTTACCGAAAATGTATGCGTCCGTGAAAAGGGTCGGCCAAAAGAAACCACTTTTTAATACCTTTTGTGCTGTCATCTTAGGTCCAAAATGGCCTCCACATGCATATGAATGGCAAAAGGTAAGGATTGATTGGTATTCTGATTCGGGAACTCACCTTCGAACGATTTGGTCGAGGCACCTTTTCCACAAGTATGGGTCATCCCAAATATAGTATTTGGCGTCACTCCTCATCTTATGTTTTTTTTCCTGCGAAAAACCATTAGGTATTAGCTTAGAAGTCATGTAATTAACCAAATCAGCATACCATGGAGGATTCGCTTCAATAGCAAATAAACTCTCATCTGGGAAGGCTTCACACAAAGGTAGGTCATCTTCGGCCTTCACTACCCTGCTAAGATGGTCAGCAACCACATTTTCAGAACCCGCCTTATCCTTGATTTCCAAATCAAACTCTTGTAATAAGAGTATCCACCGGATGATTCTTGGCTTTGCATTCTTCTTCACAAACAAGTGCCTTAATGCCACATGATCTGTAAAAATAATGACTTTAGAACCCAATAAAAAAGAACGAAATTTTTCTAAAGCAGATACCACAGATAAAAGTTCCTTTTCAGTGGTGGTATAGTTTGATTGAGCCTGATTCAAGGTTCGGGAGGTATAGTAAATCACACGGGCCGCACTCCCAACCTGTTGCCCTAAGACTGCCCCCACAGCATAGTCACTGGAATCACACATTATTTCGAATGGGAGATCCCAGTTTGGTGGTTGAATAATGGGGGGCGTAGTCAACCGCTTCTTTAGTTGGTCGAAAGCCTTTTTGCATAGCTCGGTGAATTCAAATGACACATCATTTTTGTAACAAATTGCATAGTCGGGATGCAATTTTGGAAAAATCCTTAATAAACCTGTGATAAAAACCTGCATGCCCAATAAAAGATCGTCTGTCCCGTACATTTGTGGGGGTAAGGTAATGCAGATATGAGGTCTACCTTAGCATTCTCAAATTCTATCCCCTTTTCAGACACTACATGATCTAACACAATTCCTTGATCCACCATAAAATGACATTTTTCCCAATTTAAGACAAAGTTAGTGTCAATGCATCGTTTTAAAATTTATGTCAAATTATCCAAGCATGCATCAAACGAGTCACCCCACACACTAAGGGGCCGTTCTCTTTGTGTTTCGATTTTAGATTTTGAGTTTTGGATTTTGTTTTGAATTTTGAATTTTGATTGTTTGTTTTGGGATTGTTGAAAACATGTTCTCTTTGTGATTTTGGAAAACTGTTTTCAAAAATAGAAAACTGAAAAATGCGTTTACTATGTAATTTTTTGATATATTTATTTATTGATAATTTATATGTAAAAAAATGGTCGATTTTTTGAATTACATTAATTTTAATGTTAATAAATTAGTTAGTTCTCTATATCAATAAATTCAACATTAATATTGTTTCAGCTAAACAAAAATTTAACCTCATACCAACAAAATCTTAAAATGGATATATATATATAATGACAAAATAACATACGAACTTCAAGTGAATGAAGTGCCTCACTTTTACAAAAAAATAAAATAAAAATAAATTACAAAAAATAAAAATCTTAACATGGATCTATATATAATGACAAAATAACATAAGAACTTCAAGTGAAGGAAGTGTCTCACTTTTACAAAAAAAAAAAAAAAAAAAAAAATTTAAAAAAATCTTAATATGGATCTATATATAATGACAAAATAACATAAGAATTTCAAGTGAAGGAAGTGTCTTACATTTAAAAAATAAATAAAATAATAATAATAAAAAATAAAAAATTACGAAAAAAAAAATCTTAACATGGATCTATATATAATGACAAAATAATATAAGAATTTCAAGTGAAGGAAGTGTCTCACATTTACAAAAAAAAAAAAAATCCAAAACGCGCGTTTTGGTCGTTTTGAACATTTTAACACAAAATATCCAAAACGTAATAAACTCGTTTTGAGTTTCCTTTGTATTTTTTTTGGTGTTTTGGAAAACGCGTTTCTGAAAACGGGCTGAAAATAGCAAAGAGAACGGGGCCTAAAATCATCCATAAATACTTCTATAATTTTTCCTATATATTCAGAAAAAATGCTCATCATACAACGTTGGAATGTTGCGGGAGCATTACACAAACCAAAAGGCTTGCGTCTATATGCAAAAGTGCCAAATAGACAGGTGAATATGGTTTTTTCTTGATCTTCTGGTGTAATGGAAATTTGAAAATATCCAGAAAAACCATCCAAGAAACAGTAGTGGGAATGACCAGCTAACTTTTCCAACATTTGATCCATAAAGGGAAGGGGAAAGTGATCCTTTCGAGTGTCAGCGTTTACCTTCCGTAGTCGATGCATACCCGATATCCAGTTTGTACCCTAGTCGGTACGAGTTCTCCATCCTTATTTTCTACCACCATTACTCCAAACTTCTTGGGTACTACCTGTACTGGACTGATCCACTTGCTGTCTGAAATTGGGTTGATCATCCCTGCTCCTAACAGCTTTAAAATTTCTTTCTTCACCACCTCCGTCATTGCCGAATTTAGTCTTCCCTGAGCTTGTCTTGATGGTTGAGCTCATTCCTCAAGCAGTATACGATGCATATAGATTGACAGGCTGACTCCCTTGATATCCACGATGGTCCACCCAATCGCCTCCTTGTGCTCCCGAAGTACCCGAACCAGTTTGTCTTCTTCCACTTTGGTGAGGTTGGATGAAACAATTACGGGAAGCGTTTCTTCATCACCAAGAAATACATATTTCAAATAGGCGGGCAGAGATTTCATTTCTGCTACTGGGGCCTGCAAAACGGAGGGTAGCAATTTGTTAGGATAGTCTGTTAATTGAATTGTTTTGACAGCATACTTGCGCGGTGCGGGTCCCAGCGAATTAAGTGCAGCTATTCCATTTGCAGTTCCTTTCTCATTCTCAATTCGTTGTCATCAACTTGCCTTGTGATTCCGAAATAGCTGTTTCTAGCTCATCCCTGCAATTTAACTCAAAGACTTTCTGCACTACAGGAGTAATGACATTAATATAGTAGGCAGCACACATATCATTCGGGTGCTTCATTGCATCATAAATATTAAATTACACCACCTCCCCATTGAATTCCATGGTCAACACCCCTTTCCTCACATCAATTATGATTTGGGACGTCCACAAAAATGGTCTACCTAACAATATAGGGGTAGAGTTAGGGAAGTGATCATCATTCATATCTAACACATAAAAGTCCGCCGAGAACACCAACCCTCCTACCTGCACTAACACATCCTCAACTACCCCATCCGGATATGCATTGGAACGGTCGGCTAGTTGAATGATAACACTTGTTTTAGTCATCTTAGTAAGTCTTCATGGAGTGTAAGTGGATCTAGGCATTACATTTATAGATTCTATTAAATCTATCAGCGCATGATCTACCTTGGTGTTACCTATTTGACATGGCACAGTAAACATACCTGGATCCTTACACTTAGGAGACATTTCCTTTGAAATAGTGCTGATATATTTTCTCCCATTCTTACCTTCTCGTTTCCCACCAATTTTCGCTTGTTAGTGCACAGATCCTTTAAAAACTTTGCATATCAGGGAACTTGCTTGATGGCATCAAATAAAGGAATATTGACTTCCACCTTCCTAAACATCTCCAAAATTTCTCTTTCTTTGACCTCCTTGGTTTCCCTTTCTAACTTGCTAGGGAAAGGTGGAGGAGTTAGTTTAACATTTAAATGGGGATCAGTATTTACCTGAGATTTTCGCGAATTGCCTTTTTTCTTCCCGACCCCTTCTTCTTCAACTTCCTCCTTTTCAGCCGCAACAGGTTCCATTTGTGGGTCCTCAACTTCCTTTCCACCCCGGAGAGTCATGGCACTCAGTTTTTGGGATTCACCTCGGGCTGCGATGGTAGCTTCCCTCCAGATTGCGCTCCTAATCTGTTGATGAAAGTGGCCATTTGGCTCATTTGATTCTCCAGGTTTTGAATACTTGATTTGGAATCCTGTTGAAATTGCAGCGTGTTAGTTGCCAGGGTTTTTACCATATCTTCGAGAGACATACCTGAATTTTGAGTTTTTGTGATATTTATCCCTGTGGTTGAAAAGTCACTTGTTGATGGAATTGCCCTTGAGGTTTGTTTGGAGTAAAACTCGGGGGCTTGTTATTCCCTAGCTCAAGTTAGGGTGATCTCTCCACCCAGGGTTGTATGTGTTGGAGTACGGGTTGTACTGCTGTCTATGGAAAGGGAAACCTCTTTCAGTATTTACTTGTTCATTGTTCTCCTCTTGCAACACTGGACAGGTATCCGTTGGATGTCCAAAATTTGAACAGATTCCGCATGCTTTGACCTGATGCGAGTTCCCTACAGCAAGCTACTTAACGAGATTTGTTAGTTCATATAATTGACCTTCGATATTGGAACTACTTACCTCGTTCACGCGGCGGACTTGCGAATCCCTACTCGAGTTGAATTGTTGAGTGTTCTCAGCCATGTTGGAGATTAAAGCCCGTGCTTGTTCCAGTGTCTTGTCCATCAGTGCACCTCCACTTGCGGCATCTATCATACTTCTATCCGTTGGTGCCAGACCTTCAAAAAAATACTGCACTAAGAGTTGCTCACTGATCTGATGATGGGGGCAGCTCGAGATGAGTTTTTTGAAATGCTCCCAATACTCATATAATGATTCTCCATTATTTTGGCGCACCTCACAGATTTCCTTTCGGATCGTGCCTGCTCTCGATGCAGGAAAATATTTCTCTAAGAATAGCTTCTTCATGTCATTCCAGGTGGTAACAGATCTGGATGGTAAACAATATAACCAATCGGTGGCAGCATCCTTTAGCGAGAATGGAAAGGCTCTCATTTTGATATGTTCCTCGGTAATACCCGTGGGTCTCATACTATCGCTAACCACATAAGACTCCTTGAGGTGTCTATACGGATCTTCACCGGGATTCCATCGGAAAGTTGGCAACAAGTGGATGAGCCCAGATTTGTGCTCAAAAGTTTTTCGCTCATCCACTGTTGGGAAAATGATACACAATGGCTGCTGAGCAATATCGGGAGTAGCCAGTTGTTTAAGAGTTAAGTTGTTGATGTTGTTAGCTGCCATTTGTCGTGCTACTCTTCATTGCTATCGAAAAGTTCTCTCGATATCTAGGTCAAAACCAAAGAATTCAAAATTAGTTGATCGAGTTCTATGCATATAAGCAAAGAAGTAGACAAGCAATTTTTTTTTTTTTTTTGAAAAATAAAAATCAGAAAATAAAATAAAATAAAATTCTAATCGATTAAACACTAAATTGGTTAACCGTTCCCCGGAAACGGTGCCAAAAATTTGAGGCGGATCCCTATGCACCAAAATTTAATTAAATATCTTACTTGCCAATTATCAATTTTAATTCACGCATACTGTAAACGAGAAAATAAGAATAAATATATTTAGATCATGTACGTTAAGAAATCACCCTGTTATCGACGAAACACATTATTATTGAACTAGCAAAATACAGTAGAAAACAATTTTTTTGCACCGAAATTGTTATCATGTTAGAATAGAAGTTGAAGATAAAACTACGACATAAAAAGGCTACTCGCTCGAACAAAAGGCATTGATTAAACCGGAATATATGTGTGCGTCGGTTCCCTTAAAATCAACTCCTATTCCTATTTTTCTTTTCGATTAATTATAAATATGTTCGAAATAGCCTATCAAGTAGCCCAATTGATCTTGTGGGCCTTCGTCAATTCGACCCATCGTACGTCAATTTTATTCACACATACTGTAAACGAGAAAATAAGAATAAATATATTTAGATCACGTACGTTAAGAAATCACTTTGTTATCGACTAAACACACAATTATTCGACTAGCAAAATACAGTAGAAAATAAGTTTTTTGTACTGAAATTGTTATCATGTATAGAATAGAAGTTGAAGATAAAAGTACGACATAAAAAGTGTGCCTCTGTTTGACTGTTATTTTTTAAAACTTATTTTTCTTTATTACTCAATTTTAATTACACATTTTAGCAATAAAATATTTTACACAAAGAGCAAAACTTTTTTTTTTTTTTTTTATCAATTTTAACAACAAAATATTTCATCAATTGCAATTTACGGGCCAAACAAGTCAATATGAAAATTGTTTGTTAATTTTATTTCTTTATGTAAATATGTAAAAATTGTTAACTAATTATTATTACTGTAAATTGACTTATTTAATTTTATTACGCGTATATGTCGATTATAATATGTTGGGTGTTGATAGAAAAATTTGTTGACGATGGATTGATCATGTAAAATATTCAAGTTCCAGTTTATGTAACTTCTTCTATATCAACACGTCCTCCCAATTTCGGGTCCAAAGTGAAAGTGAACGGATCTTGCTTTACACCATATACACGTCCACCAGCAGGAGAAGAAGCTGCGAAGCTCGCATTGGCTGGGGTTATTAGCGAGGTGAAGGATGAGGGAAGTTCATTTGTACATGGGTTGAACGATGCTGAGGAGGCGAAAGACACTCCAACATTAACTCCTCTTCAACCGAAGAAGGGATCTATAGCTCCAAAGAGGTATGAATCAAATTTTAACCTTAATTCTCGGTTCTTTTAAAGAACTGACACATTGGCTACTCGCCCGAACAAAAGGCATCGTTTAAACCGGATTATATGCGTGCGTCGGTTCCCATAAAATCGACGCCTATTCGTATTTTTCTTTTCGATTAATTTTAAATATGTTCGGAATAGCCTATCAAGTAGCCCAATTTACCTTGTGGGCCTTCGTGAATTTGACCCGTTGTACGTTGATTTTATTTACGCATACTGTAAATGAAAAAATAAGAAAAAATATATTTAGATCACGTACGTTAAGAAATCACTTTGTTATCGACGAAACACACAATTATTGGACTAGCAAAATACAGTAGAAAACAAATTTTTTGCGCTGAAATTGTTATGATGTACAGAATAGAAGTTGAAGATAAAAGTACGACATAAAAAGTGTGCCTTTGTTTGACTTTTATTTTTTAAAACGTATTTTTCTTTATTACTCAATTTTAATTACACATTTTAGCAATAAAATATTTTACACAAAGTGCAAAACTTTTTTTCATCACTTTTAAAAACAAAATATTTCATCAACTGTAATTTACGGGCCAAATAATTCTAAGAAGATTGTTTGTTAATTTTATTTCTTTATGTCAATATGTAAAAATTGTTAACTAATTAATATTAATATAAATTGACTTATTTAATTTTATTACGCATATATGTCGATTATAATCAGTTGGGTGTTGATAGAAAAATTTGTCAACGACGTGAAAAACAATAATAAAAAAATAAAATTGAGTCGGTCAGCTGACAACCGGCGCATATAGTTGTACACAATATGCGTCGGTCGTTACCATATAGGTAGCCTACATGCATCGATTGTACAACAACGACGCGTATTGTCTTTTGCAACCGATGGTAATGGCTGAAACTGTACTGGTGTTATTTTTTGCCTTATCTGTTATTTTCTGGATATATTGTGATCTTTGATTGTTTAGGTGTGGCAGAAGAGATATCGCACAAGTGCCGCTTACAGTACTTCACACAAAAAGCACATATTAAAGTTCCAGTTTATGTAACTTCTTCTAAATCAACACGTCCTCCCAATTTTAGGTCCAAAGTGAAGGTGAACGGATCTTGCTTTACAACATATACACGTCCACCAGCAGGAGAAGAAGCAACGAAGCTCGAATTGGCTGGGGTTATTAGCGAGGTGAAGGATGAGGGAAGTCCATTTGTACATGAGGTGAACGATGCAGAGGAGGCGAAAGATACTACAACATTAACTCCTCTTCAACCGAAGAAGGATCTATAGCTCTAAAGAGGTTTGAATTAAATTTTAACCGTAATTCTCGGTTCTCTTAAAGAACGGCGCATTGGATACTCGCCCGAACAAAAAGGCAACGGTTAAACCGGACTATACGGGTGCGTCGGTTCCCATAAAATCGACGCTGACTCCTATTTTTCTTGTCGATTAATTTTAAATATGTTCGAAATAGCCTATCAAGCAGCCCAATTGATCTTGTGGGCCTTTGTGAATTCGAGCCGTTGTACATCGAATTTACTCACGCAAACTGTGAACGAGAAAATCAGAATAAATATATTTAAATCACATACGTTAAGAAATCACTTTGTTAACGATGAAACACACTATTATTGGACTAGGAAAATACAGTAGAAACCAAATTTTTTGCACTGAAATTGTTATCATGTATAGAATAGAAGTTGAAGATAAAAGTACGAACTAAAAAGTGTGCCTCTGTTTGACTGTTATTTTTTAAAACTTATTTTTCTTTATTACTCAATTTTAATTACATATTTTAGCAACAAAATATTTTACACAGGCGCAAAACCTTTTTTTTTTTATAACTTTTAACAACAAAATATTTCATCAATTCTAATTTGTGAGCCAAATAAATCCATGACAATTTTTTGTTAATTTTATTTCTTTATGTAAATATGTAAAAATTGTTAACTAATTATTATTACTGTAAATTGACTTATTTAATTTTATTACGCGTATATGTTGATTATAATATGTTGGGTGTTTATAGAAAAATTTGTCGACGATGGATTGAACATGTAAAATATGCTGGACTTTGGGTAGAAAAACAATAATAAAAAAATAAACTTGCGTCTGACAACCGGCGCATATAGTTGCACACAATATGCGTCGGTCGTTACCATATAGGTACCCTACATGCATCAGTTGTACCCCCAACCGACGCTTATAGTCAACCAATACGCGTCGATTAACAACCGACGCGTATTTTCTTTTACAATCAACGGTAATGGCTGAAACTGTACTGGTGTTATTTTTTGCCTTATCTGTTATTTTTCTGCATATTCTGTGATCTTTGATCGTTCATTTTTCTTGCAATGAATTTATGACTCATGCAGACCTTTTATTATATAGGTGTGGCAGAAGAGATATCGCACAAGTGCCGCTTACAGTACTTCACACAAAAAACACATATTCAAGTTCCAGATTATGTAACTTCTTCTAAATCAACACGTCCTCCCAATTTCGGGTCCAAAGTGAAGGTGAACGGATCTATCTTTACACCATATACACGTCCACCAGCAGGAGAAGAAGCCGCGAAGCTCACATTGGCTGGGGTTATTAGCGAGGTGAAGGATGAGGGAAGTTTATTTGTTCATGAGGTGAACGATGCTGAGGAGGCGAAAGACACTCCAACGTTAACTCCTCTTCAACCGAAGAAGGATCTATAGCCCTAAAGAGGTTTTAATTAAATTTTAACCGTAATTGTCGGTTCTCTTAAAGAATTGGCGCATTGGCTACTCGCCCGAACAAAAAGGCATCGGTTAAACCGGACTATATGGGTGCGTCAGTTCCCATAAAATCGACGCCTACTCCTATTTTTCTTGTCGTTTAATTTTAAATATGTTCGTAATAGCCTATCAAGCAGCCCAATTGATCTTGTGGGCCTTCGTGAATTCGACCCGTTGTACGTCGATTTTACTCACGCATACTGTAAACGAGAAAATAAGAATAAATATATTTAGATCACGTACGTTAATAAATCACTTTGTTATCGACGAAACACACTATTATTGGACTTGCAAAATACAGTAGAAAACAAATTTTTTGCACTGAATTTGTTATCATGTATAGAATAGAAGTTGAAGATAAAAGTACGACATAAAAAGTGTGCCTCTTTTTGACTTTTATTTTTTAAAACTTATTTTCCTTTATTACTCAATTTTAATTACACATTTTAGCAACAAAATATTTTACACAAGCACAAAACTTTTTTTTTATAACTTTTGACAACAAAATATTTCATCAATTCTAATTTGTGAGCCAAATAATTCCATTACAATTGTCTGTTAATTTTATTTCTTTATGTAAATATGTAAAAATTGTTAAATAATTGTTATTACTTTAACTTGACTTATTTAATTTTATTACGCGTATATGTCGTTTATAATATGTTGGGTGTTGATAGAAAAATTTGTCGACGATGGATTGAACATGCAAAATATGTTGGACTTTGGGTAGAAAAACAATAATAAAAAAAAAAAACTTGCCTCGGTTGTCAGTTGAAAGCCGGCGTATATAGTTGTACACAATATGCGTCGGTCGTTACCATATAGGTAGCATACATGCATCGGTTGTACCACAAGTGACGCTTATAGTCAAACAATACGTGTCGATTAACAACCGACTCGTATTGTCTTTTACAACCGACGGTAATGGCTGAAACTGTACTAGTGTTATTTTTTGCCTTATTTGTTATTTTTCTGCATATTCTGTGATATTTGATCGTTCATTTTTCTTGCAATGAATTTATGACTCATGCTGACCTTTTATTACATAGGTGTGGCAGAAGAGATATCGCACAAGTGCCGCTTACAGTACTTCACACAAAAACCACATATTCAAGTTCCAGTTTATGTAACTTCTTCTAAATCAACACGTCCTCCCAATTTCGGGTCCAAAGTGAAGGTGAATGGATCTTGCTTTACACCATATACACGTCCACCAGCAGAAGAAGAAGTTGCGAAGCTCGCATTGGCTGGGGTTATTAGCGAGGTGAAGAATGAGGGAAGTTCATTTGTACATGAGGTGAACGATGCTGAGGAGGCGAAAGACACTCCAACATTAACTCCTTTTCAACCGAAGAAGGATCTATAGCTCTAAAGAGGTTTGAATTAAATTTTAACCGTAATTGTCGGTTCTCTTAAAGAATCGGCGCATTGGCTACTCACCCGAACAAAAAGGCATAGGTTAAACCGGACTATATGGGTGCGTCGGTTCCCATAAAATCGACGCCTACTCCTATTTTTCTTGTCGATTAATTTTAAATATGTTCGAAATAGCCTATCAAGCACCCCAATTGGTCTTGTGGGCCTTCGTGAACTCGACCCGTTGTACGTCGATTTTACTCACGCATATTGTAAACGAGAAAATAAGAATAAATATATTTAGATCACGTACGTTAAGAAATCACTTTGTTAACGACGAAACACACTATTATTTGACTAGCAAAATACAGTAGAAAACAAATTTTTTTCACTGAAATTGTTATCGTCTATAGAATAGAAGTTGAAGATAAAAGTACGACCTAAAAAGTGTGCCTCTGTTTGACTGTTATTTTTTAAAACTTATTTTTCTTTATTACGCAATTTTAATTACACATTTTAGCAATAAAATATTTTACACAAGCGCAAAATTTTTTTTATCACTTTTATTAACAAAATATTTCATCAATTCTAATTTGTGAGCCAAATAATTCCATGAAAATTGTCTGCTAGTTTTATTTCTTTATGTAAATACGTAAAAATTGTTAACTAATTATTATTACTGTAAATTGACTTATTTAATTTTATTACACGTATATGTCGATCATAATATGTTGGGTGTTGATAGAAAAATTTGTCGACGATGGATTACACATGTAAAATATGCTGGATTTTGGGTATAAAAACAATAATAAAAAAATAAACTTGTGTCGGTTGTCAGTTGACAACCGGCGCATATAGTTGTACACAATATGCGTCGGTCGTTACCATATAGGTAGCCTACATGCATCGGTTGTACCACAACCGACGCGTATTGTCTTTTACAACTGACGGTAATGACTGAAACTGTACTGGTGTTATTTTTTGCCTTATATGTTATTTTTTTGCATATTCTGTGATCATTGATCGTTCATTTTTCTTGCAATGAATTTATTACTCATGCTGACCTTTTATTAAATAGGTGTGGCAGAAGGGATATCGCACAAGTGCCGCTTACAGTACTTCACACAAAAACAAAATATTCAAGTTCCAGTTTATGTAACTTCTTCTAAATCAACACGTCCTCCCAATTTCAGGTCCAAAGTGAAGTTGAACGGATCTTGCTTCACACCATATATACGTCCACCAGCAGGAGAAGAAGTTGTGAAGCTCGCATTGGCTGGGGTTATTAGCGAGGTGAAGGATGAGGGAAGTTCATTTGTACATGAGGTGAACGATGCTGAGGAAGCGAAAGACACTCCAACATTAACTCCTCTTCAACAGAAGAAGGATCTATACCTCTAAAGAGGTTTGAATTAAATTTTAACCGTAATTTTCGGTTCTCTTAAAGAATCGACGCATTGGCTACTCGCCCGAACAAAAAGTCATCGGTTAAACCGGACTATATGGGTGCGTCGGTTCCCATAAAATTGACGCCTACTCCCATTTTTCTTGTTGATTAATTTTAAATATGTTAGAAATAGCCTATCAAGCAGCCCAATTGATCTCGGGGAAGTCGTGAATTCGACCCTTGTACGTCGATTTTATTCACGCATACTGTAAACGATAAAATAAGAATAAATATATTTAGATCACGTACGTTAAGAAATCACTTTGTTATCGACGAAACACACTATTATTGGACTAGCAAAATACAATAGAAAACAAATTTTTTGCACTGAAATTGTGATCTTGTATAGAATAGAAGTTGAAGATTGAAGTACGACCTAAAAAGTGTGCCTCTGTTTGACTGTTATTTTTTAAAACTTATTTTTCTTTATTACTCAATTTTAATTACACATTTTAGCAACAAAATATTTTACACAAGCGCAAAACTTCTTTTTATAACTTTTAACAACAAAATATTTCTTCAATTCTAATTTGTGAGCCAACTAATTCCTTGACAATTGTATGTTAATTTTATTTCTTTATGTAAACATGTAAAAATTGTTAACATATTATTATTACTGTAAATTGACTTATTTAATTTTATTACGCGTATATGATGATTATAATAAGTTGGGTGTTGATAGAAAAATTTGTCGACGATGGATTGAACATGTAAAATATGCTGGATTTTGGGTAGATAAACAATAATAAAAAAGTAAACTTGCGTCGGTTGTCAGTTGACAACCGGCGCATATAGTTGTACACAATATGCGTCAATCGTTACCACATAGGTAGCCTACATGCATCGGTTGTACCACAACCAACGCTTATAGTCAAACAATACGCGTCGATTAACAACCGACGCGTATTGTCTTTTACAACTGACGGTAATGGCTGAAACTGTACTGGTGTTATTTTTTGCCTAATCTGTTATTTTTCTGCATATTCTTTGGTCTTTGATTGTTCATTTTTCTTGCAATGAATTTATTACTCATGCTAACCTTTTATTATATAGGTGTGGTAGAATAGATATCGCACAAGTGCCCGTTACAGTACTTCACACAAAAGGCACATATTCAAGTTCCAGTTTATGTAACTTCTTCTAAATCAACACGTCCTCCCAATTTCGGGTCAAAAGTGAAGGTGAACAGATCTTGCTTTACATCATATACATGTCCACCAACAGGAGAAGAAGCTGCGAAGCTCGCATTGACTGGGGTTATTAGCGGGGTGAAGGATGAGGGAAGTTCATTTATACATGAGGTGAACGATGCTGAGGAGGCAAAAGACACTCCAACATTAACTCCTCTTCAACCAAAGAAGGATCTATAGCTCTAAAGAGGTTTGAATTAAATTTTAACTGTAATTGTCGGTTCTCTTTAAGAATCGTTGCATTGGCTACTCACCCGAACAAAAAGGCATCGATTAAACCGGACTATATGGGTGTGTTGGTTCCCATAAAATCGACGCCTATTCCTATTTTTCTTGTCGATTAATTTTAAATATGTTCGAAATAACCTATCAAGCAGCCCAATTGATCTTGTGGGCCTTCGTGAATTCGACCCGTTGTATTCGATTTTATTCACGCATACAGTAAACGAGAAAATAAGAATAAATATATTTAGATCATGTACGTTAAGAAATCACGTTGTTATCGACGAAACGCACAATTATTGGACAAGCAAAATACTGTAGAAAACAAATTTTTCTCATTGAAATTGTTATCATGTATAGAATAGAAGTTAAAGACAAAAGTACGACATAAAAAGTGTTCTGTTTGGCTGTTATTTTTTAAAACTTATTTTTCTTTATTACGCAATTTTAATTACACATTTTAGCAATAAAATATTTTACACAACGTGCAAAACTTTTTTTTTGTCACTTTTAACAAAAAAATATTTCATCAATTCTAATTTGTGAGCCAAAATAATTCCATGACGATTGTCTGCTAATTTTATTTCTTTATGTAAATATGTAAAAATTGTTAACTAATTATTATTACTGTAAATTGACTTATTTAATTTTATTACGGGTATATGTCGATCATAATCTGTTGGGTGTTGATAGAAAAATTTGTCGACGATGGATTGAACATGTAAAACATGCTGGATTTTGGGTAGATAAACAATAATAAAAAAATAAACTTGCGTCGGTTGTCAATTGACAATCGGCGCATATAGTTGTACACAATATGCATTGGTCGTTACCATATAGGTAGCCTACATGCATCGGTTGTACCACAACTGATGCTTATAGTCAAACAATACGCGTCGATTAACAACCGACGCGTATTGTCTTTTACAATCGACGGTAATGGCTTAAAATGTACTGGTGTTAATTTTTTTTGCCTTATCTGTTATTTTTCTGCATATTTTGTGATCTTTGATCGTTTATTTTTCTTGCAATGAATTTATTACTCATGCTGACCTTTTATTGTATAGGTGTGGCAGAAGAGATATCACACAAGTGCCGCTTACAGTACTTCACCCAATAACCACATATTCAAGTTCCAATGTATGTAACTTCTTCTAAATCAACACGTCCTCCCAATTTCGGGTCCAAAGTGAAGGTGAACGGATCTTGCTTTACACCATATACACGTTCACCAGCAGGAGAAGAAGCTGCGAAGCTCGGATTGGCTGGGGTTATTAGCGAGGTGAAGGATGAGGGAAGTTCATTTGTACATGAGGTGAACGATGTTGAGGAGGCGAAAGACACTCCAACATTAACTCCTCTTCAACCGAAGAAGGATCTATAGCTCTAAAGAGGTTTGAATTAAATTTTAACTGTAATTGTCGGTTCTCTTAAAGAATCGGCGCATTGGATACTAGCCCGAACAAAAAGGCATTGGTTAAACCGGACTATATGGGTGCGTCAGTTCCCATAAAATCGACACCTATTCCTATTTTTCTTGTCGATTAATTTTAAATATGTTCGAAATAGCCTATCAAGCAGCCCAATTGATCTTGTGGGCCTTCGTGAATTCGATCCATTGTATGAAGATTGTTTGTTAATTTTATTTCTTTATGTTAATATTTAAAAATTGCTAATTAATTAATATTAATGTAAATTGACTTATTTAATTTTATTACGTGCATATGTCGATTATAATATGTTGGGTGTTGATAGAGAAATTTGTCGACGATTGATTAAATATGTATAATATGCTAGATTTTGGGTAGAAAAACTATAATAAATAAATAAACTTGCGTCTGTTGTCAATTGACAACCGGTGCATATAGTTGTGCACAATATGCGTCAGTTGTTACCATATAGGTAGCCTACATGCATCATTTGTACCACAGCCGACGCTTATAGTCAAACAATACGCATTGATTAACAACCGACGTGTATAGTGTTTTACAACTGACGGTAATGATTGAAACTGTACCGGTATTATTTAATATCTTATCTTCCATTTTTTGGATATTCTGTTACCTTTGATTGTCTATTTTTCTTAAACTAAATTGATTACTCATGCAGACCTTTTATTATATAGGTGTGGCAGATGTGATATCGTACAAGAGTCACATACATTACTTCACTCAAAAACACATATTCCACTTCCAGTGTATGTAACTTCATTTGAAGCAACACGTCCCTCCCAATTTTAGATCCAAAGTGAAGGTGAATGGAACATGCTTTACATCTGATACACGTCCATTTAAAAAGAAGGCAGCAGAAGAAGAAGCTGCCAAGCTAGCATTGGTTGGTGTTATTAACAAAGTGAAGGATGAGGGAAGTTCATTTATACAAGAGGTGAACGATACTGAGGAGGCAAAAGACACTCCAACCTTTACTCCTCTTCAGCCGTTGGTGGCTCTACAACTCATAGAGGTTTGAATTAAGTTTTATAAGAACCGACGCATATGGTACTCGCCGGAACAAAATGCGTCAGTTGAACTAGAATATATGCGTGCGTCGGTTCCCATAAAACCGACACCTTTTCCTATTTTTCTTTTCGACTAATTTTAAATTTGTTCGGAATAGCCTTTCAAGCAGCACAATTGATCTTTTGGGCTTTCGTGAATTCGACCTGTTGAACGTCGATTTTATCCACGCATATTGTAAACGAGAAAAGAGAAAATGAGAATAATTATATTTATATTACATACGTTGAGAAGTCACTTTGTTATCGACGAAACACGCTACTATTCGACTAGCAAAATATAGTAGAAAACAAATTTTTTGCACTGAAATTGTTATCATGTATAGAATAGAAGTTGAAGATAAAGTACAACATAAAGGTGTGCCTCTATTTGATTGTTATGTTTTAAAACTTATTTTTCTATATTACTCATTTTAACAATAAAATATTATACACAAACTCAAAACTTTTTTTTATCAGTTTTAACGACAAAATATTTCATCAATTGTACTTCTATAAAGATTGTATGTAAATTTTATTTTTTTATGTTAATATGTAAAAAATTGTAAGTAATTAATATTAATGTAAATTGACTTATTTAATTTTATTACGCATATATGTCGATTATATTATGTTGGGTGTTGATAGCTAAATTTATCTACGATGAGATCGAATATGTAAAATATGCAGGATTCTGGGTAAAAAAAAATAATAATAAAAAAATAAACTAGCGTCGGTTACGCATATAGTTGTACACAATATACATTAGTTGTGATCATATAGTTAGCCTACATGCATCAGTTGGTATTGTATGATTTACTATGCATGTTCCAATGTTCCCCACATGAGGAATCATATAGTCTCTCAAAGCGCGTATTCCATGCTTTTTGTTGCTATTCAATAACAGTTGTTGACAGATTTGCCTGATTATTTTGAACTTTGTTGTCTGCCATGTCTAGATCTGCTTGTTGAGCTGCTTCCAACTGTGTCTATGTCTTTGTCGAAATGTGTGTTCGATTTCTGTATCAAAAGGAAGCAAATCACAAGATTTAGGCCTTCTTATCATAAATTAACTAAAACAAAAATAAAAATAAAAATAAAAATAAAACTAAATAAAAATTCAAAGTAAAGTAAAGTAAGAACTAAATAGTATTGATATTAATACAAAACAGTATCCGACAACAACGCGTAAAACCTGTTCACTTTATTTTGTAATGCAAAATATACTCGCAAGTGTACAGAGCGCGAAAAGTAATAAAGTGGACAAAGGAGTCCAAATTATCGTCACACAAAGATTGCTATTAATTATCGAAATTATTAGTTCTTATTTCTATTTGAGCAATTGGAGATTGTTTTGAGAATACTAAATTAAAATCTATGCTAAAGAAACAAATGACAAGATTTTTTTGTTTTTAAAAACAATTGTAATGTAGTTGTGATTCACGATTTCATCAAACCAATTAAATTAACTTCAATTCCAGTTTTATTTCCTCGATATCTATTCGATTGAATTCACCAGTGTATATTGAGTTTCCCTTTCGAGTTTAAATCAATTTTACCCAAATAAGTCAACCGTGTATCTCTACAGATGGTCCGAATTATTCCTTATCTAGATGCATAGAATATACGAATTCACACACGATCTCGATAATAACAAAAATATATTTCTATCTCTTGTCTAATTGCCGAATTTATTACCTTGATTTAAGTTATTAAGTTACCTCTTGGATTATGAAAATAACTCATGTAATCATGAATTAGTGGTCAATTAATTCAAGTATTAAACACAATAATAAATCAATACACGCAATGAATCATTAAAATAACGGAATTTGTAATTAAAATAATAAAGTTATGCTATATCATTCATCACAACATGAAATTTCGTTACACATCATAATCAAATAACAAAAACCATAAAAATAAGCGTTCATTGAAAATAACCTAGAATAGAGTTGCAAGTTGGATCGGAAAATCCGATTCTATCCAATTCCGTTCCGAGTTTTTCCAAAAAAATCCGATTCCGAAACTTCCGAAATCCGAAACTTTTGAAATCCGAAGTTTTTCAAAAAAACGGATTGGAATTGGAACGAATTTCAAAATACCGAAAATTCCGAAATTCCGATCCAAAAGATTCCGAACATATTCCGATCCGAAATTTCCAATTTTTTCCTAATAAATTCCAATTTTTGTGTTTTAATTACAATTAATAATATAAAATTTAAGAAAATAATTTATTGAACAATTAATAACATTAAAATATTATTAATATGAGATGTAACATATAATTGACTAGTAGCACTTTACTTAGTAAAAATAAAAAATAAAAAAATAGTAAGAAGTGTAAAATTATTATCCTCGTTGACTTCTACTTTATTGGATCTTAATGGAAATTTTTTTGTTAAATATTTATAGACGTTATTTTGTTATTTTTTGTGATTTATAACTTAAATTATAGTTTTTGACTAGTTGAAATTTTGGACTTATTTAATTTCAGACATTCAATTTCTCGAATTTATTTTTCTATATGCTTAAAATTAATATAAATCTTGGTAAAATATTAAATATTGAAACTTTCCGAATTTTAGTTTGGAATAAAGGTTGGGTATTCCGAAAATTTTGGAACTGAATTTGGAACGATATTTTGATTCCGAGATTTTTTGGAACGAAAATTGGAACACTTCGCTAAACAATTTTACATCCCATTATGGATTATCTCCCTCGAGCTCACACCTGGTAAACAATCGAGTTGCTTTGGTAAATAGTTAATGATAATTTTACCACGATGGTTGTACTTTAGCTAACAGTGTAGAAATCTTCCATCTTTTCATAGTTATTGATTTAAAGTTCTAACACGTATTTATAATCAAAATAAAATTTCTAATACCATTTTTTTTTTTAACAAAGTACATTTTTTGAAACTATTTTTTAGCCACAAATAACACAAAAATAATAGCGGCCTTTTAGTCGACGAACAGACGCTAAATCATCTTGAATCTCCATGACATCAATCACCCTTTCCAAAATCAAGATTTATTTATAAACTAATAATATCTAATTTTTTAAATAAGTTTGAGATCGATTTTTTCGATTGTTTTTCGGATACTTCATTCAAACCATTCTTATATTTATAAAAATATATTTGACAGTATTCTATCCATGTATCAATATTTCACGTCTTGATACATGAACATATAATGTGACATCAAGTTATAGTTATATAATTACTTGAATATTGAAGTTGTTTTGTCTTAAGAATTCCATAACTCAAGTAACGTATGGAAACATTTTCAAGAAAATGATAGATTTGTCAATTGTTCAGGAATTGTGCTTTGCTTGGATGATGTTTGTAAATATTCCCCTTTGGCCCAAAAAAAAAGCTTATTTTAAATGTATATATCCATTTTATAGTACCTTAAGAAGCCAATTTTTTTTATCTCTCTTTATGTCAAAACTCCAATATAATAAGAGAGACATTGATTGCTACACTGAGTTCAACACTTTTCTTGAACATAAATTTAATGAAAAAAAAAATCTATTAAGTATTGCGGTAAACATGGGTAGCATAACATCAGTCCATGTGATAGTGGGATCAGTGTCACATTATTCAATGTCTGAAAATATATTTCAACTTCTTTGAACAATAAAGGTTTGAGGACAATTACCTGCTTAAGCTTAGTAAATATACGTCGAACCAGTTCTTGAAACCACGAAAGTCGAGCACAGTTCAACGGAAATATTAACACAACTCCCAAAAGAAGGATGTTTTAGAGGCTGCTGCTACTATATAGTAGATGATGTTAAGGTACAAAACTAGAGATGTGCCAATTTCTACAGAAAAACGAAGGAGAAGTCAAGGAGCTATTAACCTGCCTTGTTGCCCCGGAGATTTCCACGATGATTCCAGTTGCATCAGATGTAATTTCTCAACAAATGGCTCTAGAACTTCAGCCTCTTCTTCTGGGGCAAAGGCCATGCAGATGCTAAGTTCTTGGACTGCCCCCTCGTAGTCCCTGTAATTTGATTATTAAGTATTGTGTAAAATGGTCGGAAAACGAAGAATTGTACGCCGTACCTTACCTACTATAGTACAACATCATGCCATAGTCTCTTCTGAAAGCCCAACTATGCGGCTGCAGAATCAGCAATCTCTCGGAAGCCATGATCGCGAGCCTAAAAAATATTATGAGGTGAATTTCACAATTGCAATCAGGAAAAAGAATCATTTGCAGTAATCAAATCATATAAGAATTAAGATGGCTACCTCAGCTCCTGAGGCCGCAACAAATGGATATTTGAACCATCGGTCTTGTTAAATTTCTCGTCAACATGATGAACGGATCTAAGCGGCGAAGCCAACATCAGTCCATGATTTGTTCTTGAAGCCCGTTTCCAGTGAAGTCTCTGCAATATACGTCGATTCTTTTATTTTCCATGGTTGGAAGCATTATTCAGGGTAAACCCCTGAGGAAGTTAACATAATTTACTGGCATATGGAGCTTACAATCAAATTACCCAAAGCAACCCCAATAATATCCCGGTTTGTTGCAATATCGAGCCCTAAAAGTGAATTACTATTTATGTCTGAGGCCAAAGATCGGGGATCTTCCACGCACTTCCCATTGACAACCTCGAACAAGCTGTGTCCAGAAGTTACTTTGAATAGTTCCTACAGTAGAATTTTACAAGTGAAATTTCGAATTATATGATTAGATATAATATAAAGGATAAATCAGTATGTTCTGTATATACAGATGTCTCATTGAGCTAAAAAGACGGTAGAGAACAGCGAGACATCTGTATGTACGGATATGTGTTCATGTAGTATAATTGTAATATAAATGGCTGTTCACGTGCTGGCATAAACTCGGCATACCTCAGGGTTCCCTGTTTGGGGCCATATCAAAAACTCTCCTCCAACTCGAGATCCAACAACGGTCAGATTAAGTCTTCGACAAACCTCAATATAGATAACACTAAATAAAATTGCTGTGAATAATGAAAATCATTTAGTGAGCTGATATCTAATATTGCTAAAACAAATAAACTAAAAGATTGAAAAGGTATACCGCTGGCACATCTGGAGCTTAATACAGAGTGCAAGTATAAACACCTTGAATCTAGCTGTACAGATGACCTTTCGAAGCCTCTCGACTCAAAAAGAACTTTGTTCACAGCATCTATAACTTCTACCAGATCACATCCTATATCTCTTGAGACGAGCTCTGCTTCGACTTCCTTTGCAATGACATCCAACTCGACCAGCCACTCGTATATATTCTTTCCAGCCAAAGGCACTGCCTCCATGCAGTCCCACTCTTCGACATTGGACGGTGATGAGGTATCTCTCCTTTCTTTATGGAGTGAAAGTGCATCCATCTCCCGATTGAAAGACAAAAACGCCTCATCTTCAACAGCGACATAAAGTAAAGCCTAGAAAAGATTGATTCCGGACAAAGTACGGAAATGGAGAAATTAGCTTACGCCAGATACACAAAAGGAGGACGAGATCGTGAAAAGTACAGATTACTCATTAACTACCTGAAACAAAAAGTGCGGAATAGGAAACAAAAATTACCTTTGCAAGAGAGATATCTTTGTCCTTAGATTGGAAAGATATCTCCCGGGTAAATTTTTCCCTAGCAGCTTCAAGAACCTGATAGATTATCAAGATGTAAATGAAGGCTTCAATGAATTTCACAGATTTCCCAAACTATCCATCAATTCTCAAAATCAACCAAAGTCAAAAGATTAGTTAGCAAGTAACAGACAATAATATTAACAACATATGACTGCAAACATGGAAAATATCGTAAGAATACAATTCCAACCTCCTTATAAAAGCTAGCTCTAGACGAATTCCAGGATTCTGCCATAGCAGAACAAGCAGATGAAATGCTCAATCTCCTTTTCTCGAGTGCGGAAATTCGAGTTGTAGCAGTCAAATTATTCATCTTCCCATTTCCACAAACACTCCAACATAATTTTCGACCATCAAATTCATACCTGATGATCATAAAGAACAAAGGGATATTGGGGGTTGTCTTGTCTAGGAGTAGTAATATCACAAATGCAGAAATGCTTCTCCAATCCACATACTATGACTTCGCACAAACAATTGCAATATAGTTATAAAATTAAGGTGACTATACAAACAAATTTATTTATTCCAAAAATCAATTCATGTTGTTTTTCCAACAATCAGATTCAAATCCCATGTAATTTCTTGAGCCAACATGATCAAATTACCTGCCACAAGTTCCCAGAGGAGGCACAGGCACAGCTCTTAAAGAAGCATTCACCTCACCAATCATCACGATCCTCTGCTTATGGTTCACCCCAGGCCATGAAACACCCAGCATTTTCTTGAAAGAGAAGGAAAAATTAAAATCTTTTGACGAAAAAGGAACAAAACCGCTGCTGAATGCTGGTATTTGGCTCAAGAGTCTACAGATCATTAATGGTTCACTGGACCAAAAAATCAGCAAAATGGGACAAAAGGGTGCTTAAAATTTTCAAGAATCAAGCTTTCTCTGCTACCAAATAAGTTGAAGAGAAAGGCTTGGGAATTGAATGGGGGAGTAATTAATGGCAAAATAGGCATTGAATGAGAACTTCCAAAACCAAAGGAAGACAAAGACAAGGTTGCTGATGAATATGAATACGTGTAACTACAACTACAGCCAGTACAAGAATTATAGTGGAAGTTACGAAGCAAAAAAAATAAAAAAGAATTATAGTGGAAGCTGACGCTACTATTACAGCTAAAAATTTCAAGATCCATAGTAATTGCAACATCAGCAGCAGAATAAAAACCCAACTTGCTTTTTTATTCTTCCCCTCTCACTCTGTACCCGTCTGTATGTATGTTCTATCAGATGACTCTTCTTTCATCTCCTCAACTCAAGAAGAAATATGAATTTTGGGAGAGTGGGCTGGCGGTGGGGTACGGTTTGAGATTGGCATCGAAATATCACATCATGGGTACTTTATTGCACGATTTATTTAGATGAGCAAAAGCATAAAAGTCAGTGTATGAATATCCTTTATGAACAAGATATTCTTTTGAACCTACTCTACTGTCCATCACGATAATATAAAATTTGTTCGTATATGAGAGATAATTTATATGTGAGTTCTCAATAAATATATTGTTTTGATATGTTATTCGTAACGAACAACATATTCGAACTTAATACTAAAATGTTTGCACTATTGAGGAAAGATTATGTTCACCGAATGCTTAGGTTAAACATTTAACATGTTATGTTACAAATTTTGTATTATGCTCCTATTTGGTATGAATTAAGCCCTCGTTTGACATTGATAAATTTCAATTTTTTACAAAATTTGATAAGAATTGATGAAGTGTGTGGTTGAAAAATTGTGGACCCCATAAAAATTAAAAAGTATAGTTAAAATTAAACGTTGACTTTGAATTAGATTAAAATCTAAAAAAGTAGTGGAACCAAACACGGACTAATTTCATATTTTAATCTAAGTCAACGTCAACAATTAATTTTAATCACTCATTTCATATGATCCACAACTTATCAATCACACGTTCCATAAACTTTTATCAAAATCTACTTAAAATCAGATTTTAATTTATTTTAAAATTTAATCAATAATTCAGACTAATCAATCAAAATTCTATTCATGTATTACAATTATATTGATAAACATAGACACAACTCTCGTCGTGGAGAAGCAGTGCTTGAAATAAATTGGACATTATTGATTGTTTAGCCGAAGAGTTAAGAATGATTGTCAAAGCTCTTATATGTGATTATTTATTTAACCTATATTTGATATTTAACACATAATTGACTATAGATCTATCTTCCCTGAACCAAAGGGTTAGTAGTTTGTAGACCAGTTTGTCGTTTGAAGAGATCTTTCAAGAACGAAAAATATAAAAAATAAATAACTATGTGTTCACGAAGTATATATAGTATAAGTACCAATAATACGAGATTATTCTTAAGAGCTTGTTTACTGAAGTTAAAAATTTCATCACAATTTTTCAAACTCAATTTCAACCATCCATTTTTTAGTCAAGCTTACAATTTTTGACTTTTTAAACATTTCTAAACCGCACATCGATCAAAAAATAATTATAAAAAAAAAAAAAAACTAGAAAAAAAAAAAAATCACATTACCAAGCAAATTCTTAATTTCAAAAACATGTCAGAACTATTGAAAAAGAATCCCCACAATATGTCAACAAACGCAACCAAAAATGAAAAATCAAGAGAACATCAATTTACTAATCAAATTCACATACCCTGTGCTAGTCTCCCTCATGGTAGCATTATTAATTTATTATTACAACTTCCCCTCTTTCACACGGCAAGAATTGTTTTATTTCCTAGCAAATTTATCCCCTGTTTGATGTTCCTAGTTTTTGGGGGAAAAAAACGATTTTGGAAAATCGTGTAGTTAAAAAGTGGTTTGAAAAATAAAAAATTGTGGATTTGACTTTTTTGAATGTTTGAGATTGATTATAGCAAAAAAAAGTATTATTTTTTACGAAAAAATGAGTATCAAGCAATGGCTTAATGACATATTTTCTTTCCTTCATTTACATCTTCCTTCAGCCCTCGATTATGAGAACGTAAAAATTTAAATTCCATATTTGAACTTGACGTTTTCAAAATCTACGTAAAATACTTCTTGAACAATAGATTTTAGACATCAAAGATTAGTAACATATTTTTAAATTAGGAGACAATAATGGTGATTAAGTAATCGCAAGACCAAAGACTTAAACAATACATAATTAGGCATAAGTGTTGCAATAATAGGGATTGGGGAATTAAATAAATAGTATTAGAAAGACTTGTCAAGAAATGGAACGAGTTTGAAGAGAGACATGGATAAGGTAATTAAATAAAAATGGGACCATAGACAGAATTGCATCCAACTCTTATGATGTACTAGTTGTTTAGATTGTGACAAGGATCGTTTCATGATTGGATAAACTCCCATTTCGATACCCCCCCCCCCCCCCTCTTTCCCCTTTTATTTCTTTTAAGAACATCCAAAATCAGTGGGGTTTGACTATTTTTTAGATTATCTTCTACTTTTACCCTTAAAAATATAATTTCCAACCAAATTATTTTGTTTAAAACTAAACTTATAAACAGAAATTCATCGTTTTGTTTTACATCTCTCTTACATGGAAAGAGTTGTTTGTTGAAATAAAATATTGTTATTTATTAATTCATTTCCAATGAATTAATTATGAGCTTTCATTTGTCCACGAATTGTTTGGATATTATAAGTCGAATGTTTAATGATGTGATCCAGGACCCTCGACAATCGGAGTCATAGCAGGCTTGACGGGAAAATATAAATATTCAAACAAAAACAAGAATTCAGCAGGTTCGACGAGCTTTGAAGATCAAAACCGTGTCAAAAAGAACCGAAAATTATGCAGAAGGGCTGTCACGGCCGTAACCAACATTATTCACGGCCGTAACCTCCCCTCGGGTTAAATGCAGAATTTCAAGATTTTCAATTTACGGCCGTAAGTATAAGTGTCACGGCCATAACCTTAACCAGAAACACAGTTACGGCCGTAAGTGTCATCTTTACGGCCGTAACGGATTAACGGATAAGATTTTTTCCAGATTTCGCATTATTTTATTTCCTTATCAGTTTAGCTATTTTAGGTTAGTGAGAATTCTATTTTGAGTCAATTAGTGGTTAGGGTTTTTGTTTGCTTATTTATACGCTTTTTCCATTCATTGTAAAATAAGACTTTGATTATTGAATAAACATTTTGAGTGTTTTACTCGTTAAAAGGTGGATTCCTTTTAGTTTCCAAGAACTTATCAAGATTTCAATTCTTGTGGCGTTCAAGATCCGAACTTATCAAAGATTAACTATCTTTGTGGCGTTCAAATCAGAGACTTATAAAGGAGATTGGGCAAATCCTTGTGGCGTTTCGAAAGTCGTGGTTCTTTATTCCGCATCGTCGAGCCATCGCGTCGTGAATATCGGGTCATGATTCATCCGTCCAACCACAACCTGAGTTCGGAACTTTCCGGCGTTTCTTCCGCGCTTCGAATCTCATCATTTGGTATCAGAGCTGGACTCTGAATTCAGGTTTTTTCTATCCAGTTTGATTTTTATGTTTATCATCGAGTCCCATAAAAATCATCCATATCTTGTTGAGTATTTTGTTTTCTTGTTCTTCGTGTCAGTAAATTTTTTCTTTGTTTGATCCATATAAAAATCCAACAAAATTCGAAAGTGTTTGTTTTGCTTAATTCTTATCCGAATTAAGTTCCGTTTGTTTTGTCGTGTTCGTTGTCGAATTTTCGGATTTATAAAAAAAAAATATTATTTTTTTTATTATTTTATTTATTCCGAAAATTCATCCTAAAATTCAAAAAAAAAAAAAAAAAGAGTCCATTCAAGAACCACTTTCTTGAATTTCTTGATCCTTTATTTTTCATTATTCTTTTTCTGTGTCCTTCCACATAAATTTTACAATGTCCAATTCCCATAAAAACGTCAAAGATCGTATGTGGAGATTTTTGAATGAAGCTTTGATGATATTGGATAAACTAGATGAAAGGGAAGGGAAATTGAAAAAGGGGCGATCTCAAGCAAATCGTAGTGATTATAGGCGTGATCCTAAACCTAGGGATGGAATCGGGGTTAAGAGAGGAGTTGAGATTGATCCAAAAGCAATTTTGAAAATTCAAAAAGAAATTTATGAGGAAAGATTGAGGTGTGAACGGGAGGCATAAAGAAAATATTTGGCTAAATTGCGAAAAAAGGAGGAGAAACGAAAGGTGGTGATTAAATGGCTAGAGGAGAGTGAAATACATGTTATAGTTGAGCCTCGGGATATGAATGTTGAAAAGAAGGAGGGAGGCTTGAAACATGAATTAGAAGTAGTTGAAGAGACCCCGAACTTTGTGGTAGGAGTTGAAAACGTGGAGTTATGTGAACAAAATCCAAAATATGATGAGGAATTAGAAGTTGGGGTAGAAGTTCAAATCTTGAGCTTTGAATTGGTAGATCCACATTTGAATACCGTTGGGGGAGTGTATGAAATTAGTGATAAAAATTTGGAGGTAGAAGATGTGGTCGAATTTGAAAGTAAAAATTTTGAAAATGTTGTTGAAAATGCAAAGGAAGAACAAGGTGAAGAGGAGGGCCTCGTGGTTCTTAAAAAAGAAGTGGAGATGGTGGTTTATCATGAATACAAGGATCCATACCTTGTACCTCATGAAGCTAACATGTCCCTCCCCATTCTATTTAATTCTTTCTTGTAGATTTCTTACACTTGGGAGCTTGAGTCACACCAATCATGGAAATTCAAGCTCGAGCTTCAATCCATTCATGTAACCCAAGTTACAAAATACTATTGGGCATCCCACTGGCATGGAAGCAATAATTTTCCGTTTGATCCAGGGGGAGCAGTTGCATTCATGAACAAAGCTATGATTCGGGACAAATCATCCTAAAGAAGGAGGATATGATGTGATCCAGGACCCTCGATAATCGGAGTCATATCAGGCTTGACGGGAAAATATAAATATTCAAGCCAAAACAAGAATTCAGCAGGTTCGACGAGCTTTGAAGATCAAAATCGTGTCAAAAAGAACCGAAAATTATGCAGAAGGGCTGTTACGGCCGTAACCAACATTATTCACGACCGTAACCTCCCCTCGGGTTAAATGCATAATTTCAAGATTTTCAATTTACGACCGTAAGTATAAGTGTCATGGCCGTAACCTTAACCAGAAACACACTTACGGCCGTAAGTGTCATCTTTACGGCCGTAACGGATTAACGGATAAGATTTTTTCCAGATTTCGCATTATTTTATTTCCTTATCAGTTTAGCTATTTTAGGTTAGTTAGAATTCTATTTTGAGTCAATTAGTGGTTAGGGTTTTTGTTTGCTTATTTATACGCTTTTTCCATTCATTGTAAAATAAGACTTTGATTATTGAATAAACATTTTGAGTGTTTTACTCGTTAAAAGGTGGATTCCTTTTATTTTCCAAGAACTTATCAAGATTTCAATTCTTGTGGCGTTCAAAATCCGAACTTATCAAAGATTAACTATCTTTGTGGCGTTCAAATCAGAGACTTATCAAGGAGATTGAACAAATCCTTGTGGCGTTTCGAAAGTCGTGGTTCTTTATTCCACATCGTCGAGCCATCGCGTCGTGAATATCGGGTCATGATTCATCCGTCCAACCACAACCTGAGTTCGGAACTTTCCGACGTTTCTTCCACGCTTCGAATCTCATCATTGTTTAAGCTGATAAGTATGAAAAGATTCGATTTATAATTCAATTCGAAATATTTGTCCACGAATCTGTAAATAAAGACTAATGCTTTATTTTGACAAGATCATATTAATTTTATGAAAGCCTGTCTTTGAATTTGGTGTTAAAATTGAGAATTTAAGTCCATGTTTGATGTTGTTTATAAAATTTATTTGAAATGAATAGTTATTTTTTGAAGAATGTGCGATTAAAAAGTAGGGAATCTTTTTTGAATTTATGTGTAATATTATTTTATTGATAAATGTGCGGTTCAAAAAAAGAGAGAGAAAAAATGTGATTTATTTATAATGAGAATTAAAAAATGGCTGAATGTATTGGGTTGGACGACGTGAAATTTAATTTGTGCATTTGATTGCGCGAATTTAATCTTCATTATCATATGTGACATCTTAATTCTAAACGAGTAATGAACTTTGGTTACTAACTTGAAGTTCTTTGAAGTACGAATGAGTGAGATCAAATAACTGGACATTATCTCAATGCTATGTGATAGTCACGATCATGACCTCAAAAGATCTACTAATAGACAATTAAACCTGAGCTCAATAATTCGACTTTGACTGTTGAATTAATTATGTGATGTGATTACATGTAACTGTCAATAAAAATATGAGAGTTTATGAATATTTGAAAAATAAGAGACATTTTGGTCATTTCACCTTGTTCCAGATATTCCAGTTGATCGATGAGAGTGATGTGTGAGATTGATAAATCAGATGGTGAATTTTTTGGTAATTATCTTCTATAATTTCAACTAGGCTAAGAGTGCAATCATGTTTTTATTGATTGCAATGCTATGAGGACATATCTTTACTAGATAAATTTTTCATAGTAATGTGCATTTGGTCTTCACGTGGATTGTGGGAAAAGAATGCTATCTTTGAGAGATTAATCTGTGATTTATCATTTGTAAATGAAAATGACTCAAACACTTAATATAAGATAAAGTAGATCATTATTTATGTTGTTATTTATACTTTTAATTTAGGTCTTACCTTCTGATTAAGCAGTGAATTACTATGCCATCTATTTCAGTGCAAGGTTATCTCTACTTTGGAGGCCTTGTGTTTTAGCCTTTAATTAGATTATATGGGAAGTCCCAAAGAGTGCACATCGTATAACAAATGACATGCCAATTGAAATTCAGGCTCAATTTCATTTTTTTTTTTTTTTTTTTTTTTGTTACTTTAAAAAATTTTACTCCCAAGTTCAGAATGGAACTACCATAAGTGGTGCCACGATATGTATGCATATTTTAGGTTCTTGGTTTTTCACCTCTTAAAGATCAATATTAATTTTATATTTTCCTTTAGTTCCTGAATGTTTTCTTGAATATGTCAGATGAATGTTATGATCAAATTTATCAAGAATCTTAAGACTTGCCTAAATAGTTACTTCTAAGAGTGACTTCACATAAGATACTTCTATAGAACTTAGATTTTACCAGAGTGCAGTCCCTTGACTAATCAAGAAATGCTAGATTTAAGAGCACACCTAAATAAAAACAATACAAACAGTAATAACAATACACTTAAATAAAAACATCGCAGGACAGGAGTGAATTTCTTTTCAGTTCAGCAATTTCAGGAAAACAATCAAAACATAACATATGGCCTTCATCTCAGCTATGTTAGATCAACCCTTGAACAATAAAACATTAATTATCAAGCAAAATTAAATAACTCATAATAAATCATGACGCAAACCAATAAACAATAATCAATCTATGCGTCATCATTCTCCTTCTTAATCACGATGCTCAATTTCTTATTAGAGGCAGTAAACGAAAGATTAGGTAGGATCCCCCTTTTTGCAGTATAGGTACCATGTCCTTCATTTTTTCGGAGATATGATATTCGTACTCTTTAAAGGAGTACAGACTTCATCACTGAACGAAGAATCATTTACACTATCCACTTCATTCTGGGACATCTCAGAATATATGTCTGATTCGTGCCACATAACATAATATCTAAGTTTCTTGTTTAATAATTAATAAGTTAATAAGAAAAATAAAAATGCTAAATTTTTTCCAGTTATAGAGAAACTACATAAGTAGAAGAATTCAATTTGTCCATGAGTCAAATGAACATCAACTATACAAATCTATTCAACCATGTGAATACTTGCATGACACATTGTACAAATTAACAATAAACTATCTTTTTACAAATCAATGGTTAATACTCTTGAGGAAATGTACAAGTGAGGATCCCAATCCTCTCCAGAGAAGAAATTATCTGTAAAACTCCCCATTAAGGAAAAATTAACTAATTATCAAGTATTGGAAGTACATCTTTTAAAGAAAAAGCCATTGAAAAATCTATTGAACAATCTAAGGAAACTTTTTTAGAAGCTGTCAAGAAGTCAACAGTTGTAACAAAAGAACTATCAGAACAGGAGAAGGCCATGAAGAAACTATAGACATGCTTGAAGTATGTAGAGTACCTAAACATGAAACAAAAGAAGGAGACTGGCTAAGAACAATTAGCCACCAAAAAATTAACAAAGCAATTATACTACCAAGAACAGTTAGAGGACTGTTTGACCAAGAACTTATTCGATGCATATACCCTAACGGAGATATGAAGGATATATCACTATTACCTAATCACATTAAAGTAGAAGTTAAGACCTACTTCGGGATATTCTATGTCAGGATTTATTCTGTCATCCCAGAATTTATTGAAGAGTTAAGGCATCACATATTATAAACTTGGAGTAATTAGCAAAGCCAACCTTGCAGAATAAAAAACTAAACCATTTGACAAAGATGAGCAAATTAAAGCTATTCTAGAAAAATGGCTTTGGGATTCAGAGCCATGTACACAGAACTTAGAGATACACTTACACAAACTAATGTTAGGGTATACGAATCTAATGGCAATAAATTATTGATTTGCAGCACTGCAAGAGTTAAACATGTTAATAGTCAATTATGGATATTAGAATAATATGCTGAGAATATACTTATCAATACTTTGGACCTAAGTAGGGAAGCATATGACCACCTACATCAACTAATGGAAGTAGAGACAGGTCACAAGTGTGAAAACTATGGGGCCCATTCAACTACAATGAAAACGAAATTTATCTTGTCTAATATGAATTATTTAAGGCATGGGGTCCAGACCCATGTGAAACTTTTGAAAAGAAGTGGAAATTATTGTCACCTTATCTTTGCTTTATCTACTTTAAATGAAAGCCATACATGTAAAAGTTAGGGAATCTTATCATGTCCCTCAACTTGTCCTTTATCATCTATAAAAGGAGGAGTCTCTTCTCATTGTAACATATCCGAAGATCATATTAGTTTACATCAATAAATATTTATATTCTCTTCATTTATTGTCTTTCTTTTCATTCTTAGTTCAAATTTCTGTTCATCAAACCAATCCAGAAACACCTAACAGAAGGTATGAGTAACTAAACTCTGTACATATATATATATGAAGCCCTTAAATAGTTTCTAATACTCTATTTATGTATGATTTCATAAGCTTATTCTTTATAAAACTTTTGTTAAAAGAGTACATCTAGATGTAGGAAACGAAACTGCATTGCATTGAACCTCTTTGAAGTGTTTGTTTAAATGTGACAAAAAGTATTGAAGTAAGCCTTTCGAGCATCCATTAATGCAGAAATCTTTCAAGCAACAACGATCTCATATGGAGAAGTGTTGAAGAGAATTTGTTCAAAAATATTTTAAAATAGATTTACAAAGAAGCGTGATGGAGTCATAGATAGAAAAGAAGTATTAATAATTATTTATGTTGGATTATATACCTTCTTTATCATTGATTTTATTTGAATCTTGTTATCAGAATTATATTGTTTAAATTATCATCTTGTTTAGGATATTGCTTACATGTTTTTACATATGTTGACAATCTGTTTTTATTATGTCCGGATTAACTATTGAAAGTGAAATTGAAATTATTAGGAGAAGATTAAATGTAAAAATTCTTCTAATTAGAAATAATAAAATATATTTAAAAGAAATAAGAAGTCTCCAGAAACTAAGAAACTTATTAAAATTCAAAGTTCAGAATTTAAGAAATAGAATCAATAATTCTAATTAACTATTTAGTTTCATGATTTATGAATTCAATACCTCTATAATCCATTGATTAGTTTATGTCCAGTAATCCTTGACGAATTTAAAGATCGAAATAGATAAATAAATGTACAGTTAGAATACAAACGAAAAAATTTAGGAAGACATTATAATTTATTAGATTCAACAATTAAAAATTATTAAGATACAGATATTTCAGTACTTGAAAGAATTATCATAGATAAAGAGAAATTGGTTAGAGATTTAGAAGAAAACAATTGAAGAATTAGATATAATTATAGCAGAAAAGACTTTAGAATATAATAGTAAATTTTACACATTTTATTGTAATACAAAATATATTTTAAACTTGGACATTTTACCTGACGATTAAAAATAAAGATTTGTAACTAAAAAGATAACATAGTAATTATACATTTAGAAATTTTGTCTTTTAGTGTGTTAGTATAGTCAATTAGAACTTATAGCACATACTTTTTTTTTGGAGAAGGAAAAGCTTATTCATTGAAAGTATCTTGGAGAAGTACATCAGAAATGAAATGCCGAGGAAAATTAAACCATTCTAACGAACTAGACATAGGATCCGACGCCCTAGCTAAAGCATGTGCTACACGGTTCGTCGATCTTTTAACCCAAGTGAATCTTAAGTTAGAAATGTCCCGAGCTAATCTTCGACCATCTTCAATAATTAAGCCAAAGTAGGAGTAGTTCGGTTCATCATGTAGGAGAGCGTTATATATGAGCTTGTCACCCATCTCAATAATGCTAACCGTAGGGAATCGAAGTTTTATCCATGATAATGCTTGGGATTTCAAAGTGACTCTTTTACCGTGTAGGGTAAATCGTTTTTGTCCAATTAGACGTGCGTACCTAAGTTGATAATTTAGAGATGTGCAAGCAAAGATGTTTTTTATAGAAGAACCTAGTGCTACTAGTGACTATGTTTGGCGATCATTGCCCCAAAAACAATTGAAACGAGTATGAACGAAAAAATGTACAGTGGATATGGAGGCAACCATTTTAATTGTGTATGTACCTTCTAATTCCATTGACATACATTGGGCAAGTTTTAATGTCACGTTGTAGGGTCGTAGGGTCCTTTAATATTCTTCGTTGGAAAACCAGGAAGAATTTTGTGTAAATAATTATTTATTTATTTATTTTTATTTTATTTTTTTTCACGAGCATATGTATATTTATTTCTACTTAATTTGACGGTAACTTTAAATGCATTCTGAATGGATTTTAGAACTCAAGCCTGTCTTTAGCTTGAGCTCAAGTTATAGAATTTTAGGGTTGAGCCGAGCTTCAGTCGCAATTTAAACGCGAGATCAAGCTCATTTTTAAAATAAATATTACTCTTGCTTACTTGACCTATTTCTCACGATACTATTAATTAATGGAAATCCCTTCAAAAACAAGTTTCCCATTTCATAAACGTTGGCAATGGTCCGTGCCAATCGAGTTGTAGCCTGCTTAAGCTTTCTTAATATGTTTACAAGAAAATAATTGAATGTGACGATGTGTTAAAGTATACTCCAATAATACAAACGATTGGAGGGTCTTGGCAATTCAGGAATTCAATTCAGTACGAGCGAATTTGTTCCAGTATGAGCGGGTAATGAGAAAAAAATTTCGATACAAAAAATTATAAGGTAAAAAAAGAGTTTTTGACGGATCCAGTCCGAGCGGCCGACTACCCTAGCCAAGGGCTGGATCCGCCCCTATGGCAAGTGAAAGAGTTTAGAAAATGGTTCGGTCATATCCATCGTGACATCCATCTGTGCACTAGTAAATGACTTACACGACTATCTTATCTAATAGTTTAGTTACCCTAATTTTTTTCCTTTTCATATCTGTTTTCTGGCTTTAAATCCCAAATTGCAGGGAATCAAAGGTGGAAATGCAAAACTTGTTTATACAGTTAGCAACAAAAGATTGATACAACGTTAATCATGTGTCACTTCCCCTGAATATCGGCCACCATTTGACGTTTGTTTAATACTCTCTCTCTCTCTCTCTCTCTCTCTCTCTCTCTCTCTCTCTCTCTCTCTCTCTCTCTCTCTCTCTCTCTCTCTCTCTCTCTCTCTCTCTCTCTCATACACAATATGAATATATATATTGGAGTCATGTTTGGTATACCTCTAACGTTGATATTCAAAGTCATTATAAATTAATTTTGATTATGCATTTTAAGAGATTCCCGACTTGTCAACCATATAATTTATCAAAATATACTAAAAATCTGATTGATAGTTACACCAAACAAGGGAACGCTGTCTTGGGACTTAAAGAAATTTATTAATTTATTTAATTTAATCTTTCAACGTGTCTTCACATGTCATATATAGTAAAAGACGTCAGCAAACACAAAATGAATAATGACGAAACCGTGCCTACTTTGATAGGATATTGAACCGTCTAGAAGTTTAAGTTATTGAAGATATGGACTTGCCTATTTGAATCGATTCTGCACGAGTCTTTCATACCAAATCTAAGTCCATGTAAAGGCTTAGTATATCACTTTCGTGATTAAAGTTTTAAAGATAAACAAGTATTTTGGATGAAGCTGCATACCCAATGTGAACTACTTGTAGTACCAAAATAAGAAGTTGGTGAACCAAAACAGCAACTCAAATTGAAGTAATCCACTTTAAAAACACACTATGCACTTCAAAAGTATATTCATCCTCCACTTCTGAACATGGCCAAAGGGCCATCTCCCATAATCCCATTGCTTTTGGCAGTCTCATTAGGCCTCCTCCTTAAGGGCAACTCCCAAATCAATCTCCCAACAATATCTGAAGCAGAAAATGCAATCTTTACATTTGTTGTATTCATACCAGTTCTTGTACTCTTCACAATTTACTCTACAAGTACAACCCATACGAATACGATTGTGGCGCCTCTTGCACTGATCCTGATCATGTACACAGTCACTACAATGCTTCTTGGCCCTCTCGTGCTCATCTTGATCGTTTATGTCGCTAATTCTTGCTCGGGCTTCTTGAAATCTGATGGAGAGGAACTCTGGTGGGGATTCATGCTAGTGCTTGTGTTCTTTGTGCTAAACTGGGTTGTGTCCGATGCAGGGCAACAATGGGGAGTCCTCGTGCTGGCTATACTGATCTATGTTTTATATCACTTCGTCGACAAATCTTGAAAAACAGCACTGTTAACTATGCTATATGTACCATTCTATCAGAAAATGTATAGTGCAGCTTTTAAGTATATTAAAAAAAAAAAAAAAAATTAACTTACAAGCTAAAGGAATGTAATGAGAATCACTGGACAAGAAATGTAAATGATGGTTCCTATTCAAGAAAGCAGTTCTATTATCCGATTACATGTGACGATTCTAATGCATTTTTGTGCCTAATTTCGGCTTTCTTTATGGAGTGGAAGTGCATCCATCTCCCAATTGAAAGCCAAAAACGCCTCATCTTCAACAGCTACAAAAAGTAAAGCCTAGAAAAGATTGATTCCGGACAAAGTAAGGAAACGGAGAAAATAGCTTACGCCAGATACACGAAAGGAGGACGAGATCGCGAAAAGTACGGATTGCTCATTAACTACCTCAAACAAAAAGTGCAGAATAGGAAACAAAAATTACCTTTGCAAGAGAGATATCTTTGTCCTCTGACTGGAAAGATATCTCCTGGGTAAATTTTTCCCTAGCAGCTTCAAGAACCTGACAGAGATTGTCAAGAAATAAATGAAGGCTTCAATGAATAATTCAACAGATTTCCCAAACTATCCATTAATTCTCAAAATCAACCATGCACTTAAGTCAAAAGATTAGTTAGCAAGCAACATATGACTGCAAAAATGGAAAATATCATAAGAATACAATTCCAACCTCCTTATAAAAGCTGGCTCTAGACGAATTCCAGGATTCTGCCACAGCAGAACAAGCAGGTGAAATGCTCAATCTCCTTTTCTCGAGTGCGAAAATTCGAGTTGTAGCAGTTAAATTGTTCATCTTCCCTTTTCCACAAACACTCCAACATAATTTTCGACCATCAAATTAATACCTGATGATCATAAAGAACAAAGGGATATTGGGGGTTGTCTTGCCTTGGAGTAGTAATATCACAAATGCAGAAATGCTTCTCCAATCCACATACTAAGACTTCGCACAAACAATTGCAATATAGTTATAAAATTAAGGCGACTATACATACAAATTTCATTATTCCAAAAATCAATTCATTTTGTTTACCCAATAATCAGATTGAAATCCCATGTAATTTCATGTAATTTCGCTTTTCCTCTCGTGAGATGCTCTCCCTCAAACTTCTTATTATCTCTCAAATCGGGGGTATAATTTCAAAAATTGTACACATAACAAGTTCATGTATAATTTTAACTCTACCTACTAAAAAACTAAATTAAGTAGTCTGTCCCAAGCCTCCAAAAAGGAGAAAGATTTTCAACTAGACGTTTTTCGATTTTATCTTTAAAAAGGCAAGCTCAAGGGCCAAGCTTGAGCAACGAGCCAAGTAGAAGCTCAACTCATCAAAAGGTCGAGCCGAGCCATTGCCATCCTTAGGTTCGGACCATTTGATTGAAAAGTTCCAAGGTAATAGTTCGTCTCTTTTCTTTAAAATTAATTGAGTGAAATTTTTGAGTTCATAATAGAAATACTGAGGGTTTTATTATCCTAATTTGGCTTTGAAACAAATGTATTGCGTTAGATAATACTAATCAAATGTTATAAAGTCTAGCTCGAATTAAGTAATGGAATTCGATTCTACAGGTAATCGTTCGCTTGATCAACACAAACCCTATATAATATATAGATATTAGTACTCTTGAAACGATTATAATTCAAGCAATTCATCCAATCTTCATCATCTTTTTCCAAACAAATTATATGGGTGGCCAATTTCAATCTTTCCAAATCAAACGACACTTCAAGAAGTATGGAGAACTTTATTTGCCACTTGTTCATGCCAATACATAGCCAACAATATGTAAGAAATTTGGTGTACCAAGAAACAAATGTACATACAACACCAAAATGAACAACTCAAGGAGAGTAGAAAGTACAACCAAAGTAATATGTTGGACAAAACACCATGCATGGCTATTTGTATTTTCTCCTAAGCCCAACTCATCTTTAAGAAACTTTTTAGGACCATAGACAAATTAAAGGGTCCACTTATTATCTCTCAAATCGAGTAAAACAGGCTACAAAGTTTGGTGAAAGATGCATGCACGTTCCTACTTTATGCAAGGGATTAAATTACCAGCATTTGGTCATTACCTAGCTTCCTCCTGTCAGTCAAGGTCACTCTACACATCAATTTTGAACACACAGAATCAACACAAACCCAAACAGTCACTACTATTAGTTTTATACCCCCAAACTGTCTAACTAATTGGTCAAAGTGATGGAATGAAATGTTTCGAGTGGGAATGTATCCTAAGTTAATATGACAACCTACAACCAACTATTCAAGTGCCACCTATATGCATGATAATCAAATTGACTATGTGCTCAAATAATGATCTAGCAAGAATCAAATTACTTCAAGTATAGCACATCTATCCACAATTCATTAATTATGCAGCTTCAAACATGAAGTACCGACAATGTTATTAAACTTAACAAACAAGCATGCAAAAACATAAAACACAATTTTTTTTTTTTTTTTTTTTACTAAAACCGAAAATTTAACTCAAATTTTTGTTCACACCCCCCAAACTTAAGTATAACATTACCCTCAATGTGTCAAAAAATTATTTAACTAATAAAAAAAAGAAGGTAGAATTTACTCCCCTAGGGTATGACTTGAAGTTGGTAGAGCCCTTTGATAATTCTGTTCATTGGATGTCAAGACAATTCCCTTTTTTCCTCATTGCTAGGCTAGAACTTTCCTTGTAAGAATTCAAAAAAAAAAAAAACATTAACGATAATATATAAGGTGTAAAAATTAGTAATGAATCCACACCAAGAAAATTTTTGCAATCTCTAACTTTTATAAAAATTATCTTAACAAAGTGTATCTTTCTGCAAAAATCCTATAAATAGGAAAAGATAAATTTTACAAATTGTTTTGAAAATCAAAAATCTAGGTGCAACCTTATAAATAGGGATTTTTTTTAATTTTTTTTTGGTGTAACAATCTATTAGTGATAAGGGCAACGATGAAATTTTTTTATTCAAAGCAATAAAAACTTCACAAAAATTGTGGGAATCGTGTCCTAAATTTTAATACAAATCCTAATGCAAACTATATGATTTCAAAATTAAAGAACAAAAGTTTAGAGTTTAGAGGTTGGATTACAGCCCTTTAGTTCTTGATTTATAGTCTCAAGCTTGACTGTTGAACAATGCTTCAAGGCACTCTAAATAAGGCTTTCGATAATCTGATATACTTGCTGAAATTGCCTTTGCACCCAATTGCACTTTTGCTCCAAATTTTTATTGTGCCCTGCTCAAAATCAGAGGTAATTTTACCATTCATCTCGAACTCAACTATGTAAATCTCAACCTCTTCTTCGGACCTTATCACAAAATCAATTTTATCAATTGAGTCCAAGGACTGCTTGCTAGCTCTACACTCGTCAGCTGTTATGTTCTCCATTAAATCAACTCCTCATTCTCAACACGATCTTCTTCCCATTTTGAAGTTTCCTTGAGATCAATGTCCGAATTCAAGATTGTTGACAAAGAGACAATGACATCTTTCATGGAATCTTTTTTCATCTTCTTGCATTTGTTGAAAGTCCAATGGAGATGATTCATTTAATTGACACTCATTTAAATTTGGTGGAAGGAATAATTTCAAAGGTAAATGACTCTCATCAAATTTTGTGAAACGTATAAAAAATCCAATTGGAAAGTCATTTAGGACAGCTTCATTAATTTCATATTCAGCTTTTATCTCTTTCGATAACCCTATGATACAATCTCCCATAAGCATATCTTTCTCTTCAACTCCTTGATCAATCAATTGTTGTTTCCTTATGAAGAAGTCACGTACAAACATTTTATTGAAGTCAACCGCAGTCATTTCGAGTGTTCAGTATCAATATCTAATAAGAAGATAAAAATAACAAATAAAAAAGATCAATCTAAAAAAAAAAAGAGAGAGAGAGATTAATCTAAACTAATATCAAATAAAAATTAGTCCACAGCAACGACGTTAAAAACTTGTTGTGTGAATATCACAAGTACACGATATCGCGAACAAGTAGTAAAGTGGACTTTTTGAGTCCGGAATATCGATCTCATGAGGACTAATTTATTTGTTACTAGCTTTGATTAATCAGTTCCTACACTACAAATAAATGTCATGATTATGATTTTTGCATTTTTTAAAATGGTAAAAGTAATTAAATGTGAAAATAAATAAATAAAGCAATTGAAATGATTTGATTTTTGTTTTTCTAATAAATGGAAAATGTTGAGACTCACGATAGTAATTTTTCTATCATATTCAATTTCTCTTCTCATGTAATGTTTCGAAAGTATTGTTTAATCGAATTCACAATTTTATCCAAAATTTTTCTCTCGCGTTTAAATTGTTCTATCTAGATAGGTCAACCACATATCTCTATGATGGTCAGAGTAAGCCCTAAATAGATACATTCAATGACAAGAATTCAAAAATGATTACGACAATCATAACTATGTATCTCTACCATTTTGTTAATTGCTGGATTTTATTAGTAGGTCTAGGTGTTAACTCACCTCTCAGATTATGAAAACATCCCACAAATCATCAAATTGGTGATCAAGCAATTGATGCATTAAAACTCAATAATAAAATCAACAAATAAAACATTATGCCCAAAACATGGGAATTGAAATTGAATATTCAAACAAAATCACATCGTTCGCCCCAACGAATTATTTAGATACTCATGCTAGAATCTAAAATAATAAAATTACAAAATATAAAATTCAACATGTCTTCAATCAACGAGAAAGGGTTGAGCATTTTGCACTAAGAAAATCGATCCCAAGCTTGACAATCTCCAAGTCCTTGATTTTGCCTCTTGCCTTGTGCCTCTCTTCTCGTCTATTTCAGAACCCTCATAATAATTTATTTTGGTCTTTATATAGGGTAGACTAGGTTTTAGACGACCGCAGTTTGCAAACCAGGGTAAACAGGGAAATTCTCAAACCGCGGCGCACCCGCGCTGTATCTTCCAGACTTTGCGATTCAGTCCATGTTTTGTTTGCAAGCAAAGTCCTCCATGTTTCTGACATCTTCAATTTAGTCCTCATACTTTGACTTTTATTACAATTGAGTCCTCCCAGAATTGCAACTCAGGTCCTCCATCTTTCTACCATTTACAGATTGATCCCCATACTTTCCTTTGTTGTATGATTTAGTCACTTTTCCTTGTTTTGTGCCCAACGCATCCCAATTCAAATTATTCCTGAAACAATTGAAATAAACATAAAATTTAGCAATACCATATTTTACAATACTCACAATAGTACAAGCTTAAGCATAAAAATAAGTGCAAAATTGCACTTATCAAATATCCAACAAGACGTGTGTGTGTGTGTGTGTGTGAGAAAACATGTTTCATAAAATAAGATAAAACATTCTCCACAAGTTATTCCGTGCATCCTGGGCAAAGCATGAATTATAATTTAAATGGATCAAATATACTTTTTATCAAAACATTTCATATAGACGATTATATATATATTAGGATACAAATTAAAGAAGGAAGATACACAAATCAAAGAATGTGACAACTTGCAAAATGAGGAGATCAAGGGATCATTGAGACAAGTTGATTGATGACATGATAATATGCTTAATCTTAGGGATAATGATTTCATTGTTAACTTATTTAGTTTATGAGTTGTATTATATATTGATGGTTTTCTTTATGAATAATACGACAACTCACATTCCTATTCATCTCTAAAATTTCTTCTATATATACTAATCAATTTTATCCTTTCAAATCACAAAAGTATGACACATATCTTATAATAGCTCAAAAAGCACTTCCAAACATGATCTTATCTCTGCAAGGGCTCATATGGTTATTTTTATTAATTTATTTTTTAGGTCAAAACTTGTTTATGAGATTTGAAGGCAGAAGCTGCTTTGAACATATTTAAATAATTTTCAGGAGTCTTGCTTTGTTTGGCTAAAAGAACTTTTAAAGAAAGTTGGTATAAAATAGTTTTTCATGAATCTCTACTACAATAAATAGAAACAACTATTAAGTCCCTTCAAACAGACCTAAAGAATGATCAATTAACTCATTTACAAAAACACAAGTTGTTGCAATGCAGTACTCGATTACGAGAACATAAAAATTTAAATTCCATATTTGAACTTGACGTTTTCAAAATCTACTTAAAATACTTCTTGAACAATAGATTTTAGACATCAAAGATTAGTAAAATATTTTTAAAAAGGTTAGGAGACAATAATAGTGATTAAGTAATTGCAAGACCAAAGACTTAAACAATACATAATTAGGCATAAGTGTTGCAATAATAGGGATTGGGGAATTAAATAAATAGTATTATAAAGACTTGTCAAGAAATGGAACGGGTTTGAAGAGAGACATGGATAAGGTAATTAAATAAATTATAAAAATCGGATCACAGACAAATTTGTTGGGAATTAGGACGCAACTAATCCCGCCCAGGATCGATGTGACACAAATTAATTGGACTGAGAAAATATAAATACGCAAAAATAAAATGCAAATACGAAACACAAAGATTTACGTAGTTCAGCAATTTGCCTACGTCCACGGACCCACACCAATATATTTCACTAACTCGGAAAAATGAGGAGTACAAAAATACTACACTGTATTTTTATCTGCCTATGCAAAGGCTATTCTCTCCAACTCACTTTTCTCCCTATTTTGTGAAATGCCTCTCTTGTGTTGCTCTCTACACAAGATCACTCTTTGTTGTGGTGGTGTATTTTTCATTGAGGTTTTGCCCTCTATTTATAGGGAAAGTTTGGACAAAGAATCAACAATGGAAGGAATAAAATAGGTGTGAACATATGAGGATTGTAGGCTAATGGTGTCTTACCAAATAGGTGTGAACATGAACTATTAATGGTGGCTTGCCAATTTCAACAAAGTTGGCTTTATTTTCCACATTTAGCTCCATTTTTCAACAATCTCCCACTTGGGGACAAATGTGGCTTCCCCTGAGATATCTCCTTCTTGCAACTCCTTGTGAAATATGGTGTGAGTCATTTCCTTTATCTTCACTTCAGAAGACCAATTGAAGCTGAGCACAGCTCCAATTTTTCCTTTGTTACTGTCTTGGTCATCATGTCGGCTGGGTTCTTGCTACCCTGGATCTTCTCTAGTATTAATACTTCATCCTCTAGAAGAGACCTGATGAAGTGATAACGGAGTCCAATGTGCTTGGTTCTAGAATGAAATGCTGAATTCTTTGCCAGATGTATCGCACTCTGACTATCACTGTGCAAAACATTCTTCTCCTGACTGAATCCCAATTCTGCCAACAAACCCTGTAACCAGATCATTTCTTTGCTAGCCTCGGTTACTGCCACGTACTCTGCTTCTGTAGTGGATAGAGCAACAATCTTCTGTATCTGCGAAATCCAGCTAACTGCAGTAGTACCTACTGTGAAAACATAACCAGTAGTACTTCTCCTGCGATCTACCTCGCCAGCAAAATCTGCATCTACAAAGCCTTGTAGAGTCACCTCGCCTCGTCCAAAGCATAAGCATCTATCAGTAGTTCCCCGTAGATATCTTAATATCCACTTTACTGCTTCCCAATGCTGCTTTCCTGGATTTGCCATAAACCTGCTCACAACTCCCACTGCATGAGCAATATCTGGTCTGGTACAAACCATGGCATACATCAAACTTCCAATGGCTGAGGCATATGGTATTTTAGCCATGAAGTTTATCTCGTCCTCTGTCTTAGGACTCTGATCACTAGATAGACGGAAGTGATTAGCTAGTGGCGTGCTAACAGCCTTCGCACTGCACATGTTAAATCTCTGCAGAACTTGACTAATGTACTTGGCCTGAGATAACTGCAAGATACCCTTCTGCTTATCTCTGAAAATTCTCATTCCGAGAATCTGCTTCGCTGCACCCAAGTCCTTCATTTCGAACTCTGCTGACAGCTGCATCTTTAACTTCTTGATTTCTTCCATATCCGAGCCTGCTACTAACATATCATCGACATAAAGTAGCAAAATTATATAACTGGACTTGAATCTCCTGAAGTAGCAACAATGGTCAGCATTACATTTGAAGTAGCCATTTTTCTGCATAAATCCGTCGAACTTCTTGTACCACTGTCTCGGGGCTTGCTTTAAGCCATACAGGCTCTTCTTCAATTTGCAAACGAGCTTCTCCTTTCCTTTGACTGAGAAGCCTTCTGGCTGCTGCATATATATTTCCTCCTCAAGGTCACCATGGAGGAAAGCAGTTTTTACATCTAACTACTCCAAGTGCAAACCCTCTGCTGCAACAATACTCAAGACTGATCTGATTGTTGTCAGCTTCACAACTGGCGAAAATATTTCCGTGTAGTCAATTCCTTCTTTCTGCTGGAAACCTTTGACCACCAACCTCGCCTTGTATCTCTTTGATCCATCATGTTCCTCCTTGATTCTGTACACCCACTTATTGTGTAGAGCTCTCTTTCCTGTAGGTAACTCGGCTAGTTCCCACGTCTGGTTAGAGATGAGAGACTTTATCTCATCTTTCATTGCAAGCTCCCACTTGCCAGAATCACCGACCTGACATGCCTCATGATAGCATTCAGGTTCACCTGCATCAGTAAGTAACATGTAGCTCATGTACTTTCTATTTGGAACATGAGGTCTGGTTGACCTTCTAAGAACAGGGACTGGAGACTGTGATGCATCAGTCTCTAGAACAGGCTCCTGTAACTGCAGATCCTCCTCTGTCTGCTGCGACGTACTACTTTCTGGAGCATCATTCAACTCAACATATGTTGGATCATCATGTACTGTGTCATCGGACTGCACTGCATTTCTGTCCTTGTACATAACCTTCTCGTTGAATATGACATCCCTGCTTCTGATGACCTTTCTGTTCTGGTCATCCCATAAGCGGTAACCGAACTCATCTCTGCCATATCCAATGAATGTGCACTTTAGTGATTTGGGGTCTAGCTTGCTCCTTGCCTGATCACTTATATGTGCATATGCGACACATCCAAAAACTTTCACGTTGGAAAGTTTTATTTCTTTTCCGCTCCATACTTCCTCCGGTATCCTGTACTCTAACGGTACCGAGGGTCCTCGATTGATCAAGTACACCGCTGTGTTGACTGCTTCTGCCCAAAACTGTTTGGGCAAGCCTGCATGTAACCTCATGCTTCTGGCTCTCTCCGTTAATGTTCGGTTCATACGTTCTGCAACTCCATTTTGCTGTGGAGTCCCTGGCAACGTCCTCTCCATTTTGATGTCATTCTGGTAACAGAACTTCTTGAACGCCATATCCGTATATTCTCCTCCATTGTCGGACCTCAGCTTCTTTACTCGCAATCCTGTTTCATTTTCCACCATGGCTTTCCACTTCTTGAACACATCGAATACTTCGGACTTGTGTCTCAAGAAATAAACCCACACTTTTCTCGAGTGGTCATCAATGAAAGTCACAAAGTATGACTTTCCGCCAATGGATGAAACTGCGGTTGGTCCCCAAACGTCTGTGTGGACTAACTCAAGTTTCTCTTGCTTCCGAGTTCTGCCACTAGTGTTGAAACTCACCCTGGTCAGCTTCCCAAAGATGCAACTCTCGCATAAGTCTATATCAGTAGACTGAATCTCTGGTAGTTTCCCCTTTGCATGCATATACTTGAGTCCCTTCTGACTCATATGCCCAAGTCTCTGGTGCCACAAGTTTGGGCCCTCCTTGCTTTCAGCAACTGCAATTGTCACACAAGCATCCGTCGTTGTGTAGAGGGTGCCAGTATCCTTGCCTCGAGCGATAATCATGGCGCCCTTGGTGATCTTCCAGTTATCACCAGAGAAGGTGGTGACATGTCCTTCTCCCGACAATTGCTTGACGGAGATCAAGTTCTTCCTCAATTCTGGAATATGTCTCACGTCCTTCAGCTTCCACACAGATCCATTGATCTTGATCTGTACATCACCTTTTCCGACCACGCCACACGGTTGATCATTACCGAGATATATTCTGCCAAAATCACCCCGCGTATAGTTTACAAAAAACTCCTTGTTTGAGGTAGCATGAAAAGATGCTCCGGAATCAATCACCCAGTATTCCGTTTTTCTCTCCAAAGAGCATATCAAAGCATCGTCCGCTTCCTCTTCCACAACATTGACTTCTGTCCTGTCCTCCTTTTCTTTTGGAGGTGTTGGACACTGGTTTTTGTAATGACCGGTCTTCCTACACTTCCAACATTCCACAACCTTAGTTTTGTTGGAATTGTTTGGATTTCTGGATCTTGATCTTCCACTTCTGAATTTGCCATTGCCCCGCCCATTTCCTCTGTTAGAATTTCTGCCTCTGCTTTCCACGTTCAATGCCGATCCTGAAGTTGAGGCACCTTCTGATTGTCGTCTGATCTCCTCCGTTAAGATCATGCTTACGACATCATCGAACTTCAATTTTGACTTTCCGGCAGAGCCACTAATTGCTGTGACTGTACCATTCCAGCTGTCTGGCAACTGCCCAAGAATTAACAAAGCTCGAACTTCATCACTAAAAGTGATTTCGACTGTGTTTAGCTGGTCCGTCACTTCATTGAATTCATTTAGGTGCTCCCCAAATCTTCCGCCTTCGGCCATCTTCATATTGAACAGCTTTTTAATTAAGTGGACTTTATTTGCTGCAGATGGCTGTTCGTACATACTAGAAAGGCCACTGACTTTGACAACGTCAGCCTGATTGTGCCGAGTGCTTTTCGATCAAGCAACTCCCAATCCCCCTGGCTTATATCTTCTGGCTTTTCTTTTAGTGGCTTGTATAGATCCTTCTGGTACAGATAGTCCTCCATTTGCATTTTCCAAAATCCAAAATTTGAACCATCAAATTTGTCAATTTTGGATATTTTCTCATCTGTCGACATTGTTCACACTCAATCACAAAACAGTCTAAAGAAATCTTTTTTGATGTGGAAGATCAGTCAAAGCTGCAACCACAGAGCATACTAAGAATTTCAAAAGATCTCAATGAGCCAAAGCTCTAATACCAATTGTTGGGAATTAGGACGCAACTAATCCCGCCCAGGATCGATGTGACACAAATTAATTGGACTGAGAAAATATAAATACGCAAAAATAAAATGCAAATACGAAACACAAAGATTTACGTGGTTCAGCAATTTGCCTACGTCCACGGACCCACACCAATATATTTCACTAACTCGGAAAAATGAGGAGTACAAAAATACTACACTGTATTTTTATCTGCCTATGCAAAGGCTATTCTCTCCAACTCACTTTTCTCCCTATTTTGTGAAATGCCTCTCTTGTGTTGCTCTCTACACAAGATCACTCTTTGTTGTGGTGGTGTATTTTTCATTGAGGTTTTGCCCTCTATTTATAGGGAAAGTTTGGACAAAGAATCAACAATGGAAGGAATAAAATAGGTGTGAACATATGAGGATTGTAGGCTAATGGTGTCTTACCAAATAGGTGTGAACATGAACTATTAATGGTGGCTTGCCAATTTCAACAAAGTTGGCTTTATTTTCCACATTTAGCTCCATTTTTCAACAAAATTTGCATCCAACTCTTATGATGTACTAGCTGTTTAGATTGTGACAAGGATCGTTTCATGATTGGATAAACTCCCATTTCGATACTTGAGCATTCAAATCAGGATCAATATTGAAAATTTTGAGATTTTTTCCACCGATTTTGATCGATTTTTGTGGCATAGGATGAAAAAATGGGTATTTGCCCCCTTTTTTTAAGAACATCCAAAATCAGTGGGGTTTGACTATTTTTTAGATTATCTTCTAATTTTACCCCTTATAAAATATGATTTCCAACCGAAATATTTTGTTTAAAACTAAACTTATAAACAGAAATTAGGGATATCAACGAATCGAGTCGAGTCGAAAATTAAGGCTCGAGCTTTTAGGGGTCGATTTTTTTTGCCCCGAGCCAAAGCTTGTCCTAAAAAATAGGGCTCAGTTCGAGCTTTAAGCTCAAGCTTTTCCGAGTCGAGCAGAGCGAGCCAAGTCCCGAGGTTTAAAATTTTTTTTTTTAATTTTTATAACAAAAATTCATAATTTTTTTTATCGAAAATGTATATATACAATAAGCTAAATAGAGCTTGTGGCCAAATTTCATGGCTCAAGCTCCCATCGATTTTTTTGGGAGAGCTTTTTTTTTGCTCGAACCAAGCCAAAACCCGTCTCTTAAAAAAAAAAGCTCGGCTCGACCCGCGAGTCGAGCTAAGCTCGAGCTTTTTTCGAGTCGAGCCCGAGCAGCTCGAGTAAACGAGCCGTTTTGCCATCCCCAACAGAAATTCATTGTTTTGTTTATAACAATTACATCTCTCTTACATGGACGGAATTGTTTGTTGGATTGTATTATGTCCGTCAAGTAAATACTTGAACATTTTGAAATAAAATATTGTTATTATTTATTAATTCATTTTCAATGAATTAATTATGAGCTTTCATTTGTCCATGAAATGTTTGGATATTATAAGTCGAGTGTTGAAGTTGTTAAGTACGAAAAGATTCGATATAATTCAATTCGAAATATTTGTCCACGAATCTGTAAATAAAGACTAATGCTTTATTTTGACAAGATCATATTAATTTTATGAAAGCCTGTCTTTGAATCTGGTGTTAAAATTGAGAATACATTTAAGTCCATGTTTGATGTTGTTTATAAAAAGTTTATTTGAAACGAATAGTTATTTTTTGAAGAATGTGCGGTTAAAAAGTAGGGAATCTTTTTTGAATTTATGTGTAATATTATTTTACTGATAAATGTGTGGTTGAAAAAAAAGAGAGAAAGAAATTGATTCATTTATAATGAGAATAAAAAAATTGCTAAATGTATTGGGTTGGACAGAGTGAAATTTAATTTGTGCATTTGATCGCGCGAATTTAATCTTACTGATTATCATATGTGATATCTTAATTCTAAACGAGTAATGAAGTTTGGTTACTAACTTGAAGTTCTTTAAAGTACCAATGAGTGAGATCAAATAGTTGGACATTATCTCAATGCTATGTGATAGTCAGGATCATGACCTCAAAAAATCTACTAATAGACAATTAAACTTGAGCTCAATAATTCGACTTTGACTGTTGAATTAATTATGTGATGTGATCACATGTAACTATCAATAAAAATATGAGAGTTGAGAATTTATGAATATTTGAAAAAAAAGAAAAAAAAGAAGAAGACATTTTGGTCATTTTACCTTGTTCATGATATTTCAGTTGATCGATGAGAGTGATGTGTGAGATTGATAAATTAGATTGTGAAAATTTTGGTAATTATCTTTTATAATTTCAACTAGGCTAAGAGTGCAATCATGTTCTTACTGATTGCAATGCTATGAGGACATATCTTTACCATATAAATTTTTCGTAGTAATGTGCATTTGGTCTTCACGTGAATTGTGGAAAAAGAATGCTATCTTCGAGAGATTAATCTGAGATTTATCATTTCTAAATGAAAATACTTAGACACTTATATAAGATAAAGTAGATCATTATTTATGTTGTTATTTATACTTTTAATTTAGGTCTTACCTTCTGATTAAGCAGTGAATTACTATGCCATCTATTTGAGTCAGTGTTCTAAAATGTGAGAATAAACGCCGCCTAAGCACGCATTAGCAAAATGCGTGAGGAAAACACCTCGCATTACCCATATGCGCGGAATAATGCTTTTTACTGAACATAAATCAAAAAAATCAGTGATTAATGGTCAAGAACCAATAATAAACTGTTACTTTTCCAATCCAATCAGTTAGAAACCAATTGAACCAGTGCTATTTAAATAAATAAAAAAATTATATTGAGGGGCTGCATGTAAACATATGCAATCCCTTTGCAAACTTAATTTAGCTTACCGGTGAACAGCCCATTTATAAGGGTAATAGTTGTTCTCATCCCACATCAACATCCGATGTGGGATGGGAACTGATATGCTTTTTCTTTCTTATTTTCCTTTTAAATTGCTTTGCTTCCTTTTTTTAATTGTTTTTACTTACCATTATTTGTTTGACTTTTCTCTCCAAAGTATTATTTAAATATTATAATATAGATAAAATTATCAACCATAAATCTCTATTTTTTTGAGTTAGTAATTCTAAAATTAAAGAAAATTATTTATATATTTTATATTAATTGTGCATTTAGTTTTTATGTAATAAAATATATTTTTCATATAAAAATTTATTTAATTTCTTAAAATATTATTAAAAGTACGAAACGCATTGTGACGACTATTCTTCGCATTGACACGCCTAAACTTGTGATTCTTGATTCACGACCTCGACGCATCGCAATGCATTACGCATTTTAGAACCTTGATTTTAGTGCAAGCTTATCTCCACTTTGGAAGCCTCGTGTTTTAGCCTTTAATAAGATTATATGGGAAGTCGCAAAGAGTGCACATCGTATAACAAATGACATGCCAATTGAAATTCAGGCTCAATTTCAATTTTTTTTTTGTTACTCTAAAAAATTTTACTCCCAAGTTTAGAATGGAACTACCATAAGCGGTGCCCCGTTATGTATGCATATTTTAGGTTCTTGGGTTTTCACCCCTTAAAGATCAATATTAATTTTATATTTTCCTTAAGAACCTGAATGCTTTCTTGAATATGTCAGATGAATGCTATGATCAAATATATCAAGAATCTTAAGACTTGCTTAAATAGTTACTTCTAAGAGTGACTTCACATAAGATACCTCTATTAAACTTAGATTTTACCAGAATGCAGGCCCTTGACTAAACATCGCAAGGAATGGGTGAATTTCTTTTCAGTTCAGCGGTTTCTGAAAAACAACCAAAACATAACATATGGCCTTCATCTCAATTGTGTTAGATCAACCATTGAACAACAAAACATTAATTACCAAGCAAAAGTAAATAACTCATAATAAATCATGACGCAAACCAATAAACGATAATCAATTTATGCATCATCCTTCTCCTTCTTAATCACAATGCACAATTTCTTATTAGAGGTAGTAGACGAAAGATTAGGTAGGATCCCCCTTTTCGCAGTACAGGTACCATGTCCTTCATTTTCTGGAGATATGATATTCGCACTCTTTAGAGGAGTACAGACTTCATCACTGAACGAAGAATCATTTACACTATCCACTTCATTCTTGGACATCTCAGAATATATCTCTAATTCCTGCCATATAACATAATATATAAGTTTCTTGTTTGATAATTAATAAGTTAATAAGCTAAATAAAAATTGCTAAAAATTTTCAAGTTATAGAGAAACTACATAAGAAAGTAGAAGAACTCAATTTGTCCATGAGTCAAATGAACATCAACTATACAAATTTATTCGACCATGTGAATACTTGCATGACACAGATTATACAAATTAACAATAAACTATCTTTTTACAAATCAAGGGTTAATTCTCTTGAGAAAATGTACAAATGAGGATCCCAATCCTCTCCAAAGAAGAAATTATCTGTGAAACTTCCCATTGAGAAAAATTATCTAATTTATCAATTATTGGAAGTACATCTTTTAAAGAAAAAGCCATTGGAAATTCTATTGAACAATCTAAGGAAACTTTTTAGACACTGTCAAGAAGTCAAGAGTTGTAACAAAAGAACTATCAGAATAGTAGAAGACCATGAAGAAACTATAGACATACTTGAAGTATGTAGAGTACCTAAATAAGAAACAAAAGAAGGAGACTAGCTAAGAACAATTGGCCACCAAAAAATTAACAAAGCAATTATACTACCAAGAGCAGTTAGAGGACTATTTGAACAAGGACTTATTTGATGCATATACCCTAACGGAGATATGAAGGAAATATCACTATTACCTAATCCCATTAAAGTAGCAGTGAAGACCTACTTCGGATATTCTTTGTCAGGATTTATTCTACCATCCTAGAATTTATTGAAGAGGTCTATCTAAAAGCATAACATAATATAAACTTAGAGTAACTAGCAAAGCCATCCTTGAAGAATCAAAAACTAAACCATTTGACAAAGATGAGCAAATTAAAGCTATTCTAGAAATATGGCTTTGGGATTCAAAGTCATGTACAAAGAACTTAGAGATACCCTTACACAAACTAATGTTAGGGTAAGCGAATCTAATGACAATAAATTATTGATTTGCAGCATTGCAAGAGTTAAATAGGTTAATAGTCTATTGTGGATATTAAAATAATATGCTGAGAATATACTTATCAATACATTGGACCTAAGTAGGGAAGCATATGACCACCTACGTCAAATAATGGAAGTAGAGACAGGTCACAAGTTTGAAAACTATGGGGACCCACTCAACTACAATGAACACGAAATTTATCTTGTCTAATATGAATTATTCAAGGCATAGGAGTTCAGACCCATGTGAAACTTTAGAAAAGAATTGGAAATTATTGTAACCTTATCTTTGTTTTATCTACTCTAAATGTAAGCCGTACATGTAAAAGTTAGGGAATCTTGTCATGTCCCTCAAATTTCTTTTATCATCTATAAAAGGAGGAGTCTCTCCTCATTGTAACATATCCGAAAATCTTATTAGTTTACATCAATAAAGATTTATATTCTCTTTATCTATTGTCTTTCTTTTCATTCTTAGTTCAAATTTCTTTTCATCAAACTAATCCAAAAACACCTAACAAAAGGTATGAGTAACTAAACTCCATATATATATATGAAGTCATTAAATAGTTTCTAATACTCTATTTATGTATGAGTCCATAAGTTTATTCTTTATAAAACTTTTGTTAAAAGAGTACATCTAGATGTAGGAAACGAAACTGGATTGTACTGAACATCTTTGAAGTGTTTGTTTAAGTGTTAAATAAAAAGTATTGGAGTAAGCCTTTCGAGTATTCATAATAATGCACGAGTCTTTCAAGCAGCAACGATCTCCTATGGAGAAGTGTTTAATAATTAGATAAATAACTGAAGAGAATTTGGTCAAAAATATTTTAAAATCAGATTTACAAAGAAGCGTGATGGACCTATAGATAGAAAAGAAGTATTAATAATTATTTATGTCGGATTATATACTGTCTTTATTATTGATTTTATTTGAATCTTGTTATCAGAATTATATTGTTTAAATTATCATCTTCTTTAGGATATTGCTTACATGTTTTTACATATGTTGACAATCTGTTTTTATTATGACCGAATTAACTATTGAAAGTAAAATTGAAATTATTAAAAAAAGATTAAAAGTAATTGATGCTGTCAAAAATCCTAACATTGACGTGGCAGAATCTGATGACATTTGATTGCTGGAAAAGATGATGAACTCGCCTTGGTTGACCTGCAAAAAAGGCGAGGAGGATTCTCCCCGTCCTTCCTCCGGTGTGAGAATTAGTTTTCTGGGGAAAAGTAGAGAAATAATATTTTACTGGAAAATGTAAAGAATGATGAATGAATATATGTGAGCAAAGGAGCTATATTTGTAGGGCTGGAAAAGCCCATAACTTCATTTATTTTAGGAAGGAGTCCTTGTTGCTATAAACTTACCTTTTAGGAGGAGTTCTAATCTTATAAGAATTGTACTTCCTCTTTTTTAGGATGATTCCTTATAGGTTATGTCTTATTCCGAGGGCCCAAGAAGGTGGCCCATTGATAAAGCCCATAAACGGCGAACACCCGGAATCCTGAAGTGGTCGGGCAAGGCCGGGCATGTTCCCACTATAGATGCAGGACTTGAATAGGTCGGGCATCCATGGGCTGGGATGGTCATAAGGTCGAGCATACATCCCGGCTTATAGAAGAAAAGCCTGCTGGTCGAGACTGACAAATCCCGGGACATAAGGCCGACCTGAGTTGCGAGTTGGGCCGACCTGTTGCGCGGGATTCCATAGGTCCATTCTGACAATCCCGGAAAATAGCCTGATCAATGGCCCCCGTGCATCAGGGATCGGCGATGGATGCCTGAATGCAATTAACTCCTGAATGAGTGGCGGGATTTCAAAAATTTTCCCGCCTTTTTCCTCTTATATATATGTGGTCCCTATCCTCTCATTCTTTTCACTTTGCAAATTTAGTAAAAACCAGACAACTCCTCGAGCGTCTAACACGAGCTAAAAATTCCAAGCACAACCTTTAGGTAATCTCGACCTCTCCCGACGTTAATTTTATTCCGTAATTTACTTGTTAGGAAAATGGCCAGGCAAGTGAACATCACGGACCTTAGGGAGGTAGAAAATTTGGACGAGGCCCTAGACGTAGATCCAATAGGATTTTACCAACCTCTGGGGGGGACGAGTCGAGCGTTGACAAGGAAGTCAATAACCCTGAATTTGATGAGAGACCGGGAACTCCCAACCTAAAGTTACCAACATTCAACAGTAGGATGAAGGAACACATGGTCGAGGGAGATATGAGGAAGTTTGGTCTTTCTGATAGGTATACTTCTCGGGTCCCCGAGCATGATGATGTATCATATCATTGCCGGGAAGGGGAGACCGTAGTATTCCATGACTCGTTAGTGGCCGGCCTCAGGTTCCCCTTACATCATTTTTTTGTAGACTTCCTTTTTATGGCTAGCATTCTTCCCGGGCAACTGGCTCCAAACGGGTGGAGAATTCTAGTTTACTTCTTTGTTTTATGTAGGAGTCTAGGGATTGAGCCTACCGTGAACCTATGTAAATGCCTTTTAGATTTGAAGTTTTTACCCCGATGTAAATGCTTCGTTTATTTATGCGGGAAGGGAAGGTTCGAGGTGCTCTGGGTCCCCTCTTCCTTAAAGTATTGGAAGGAAAAAAAAATTTATATCAAACCTCGGGAAGGTGAGAATATTTTTTGGCCCACCTTTAGGAAACCGGAAGTAGATAATTTCAATAGAATGGGAAATGTAGGGGAGGACGAGATGGCCGACCTCTTGGCCAATGCCATAAGAGTGTGTGACTTCGGACTTCTGGTCGAGGAGGCTTCAGATCTTACTACCAGCGAGATCTTAGGTTAGGCTGGCCTTGACTTGGAGCCCGGTAGGACCCGACCTTGTAAATTAAGTAATAGTTGATTTCATTTTTCCACTAGAAAACGTTTCCTTCCCCATCTTATTCCCTTTTATCTAAGTATACCTTCCCGTCCTTCACAAGTATGGCTTTTGACGGAGACGGGCTGAGGAAGGCGGCCGAGGAGAGAGCTCGAGCAGCTGCTGAGAGGAGGAGGGAAGGTGGCATTACCCGTAGACGGCCACAGAAAAGGCCACGCCAGACACAGTCCGGGCCGGGCGAAACTTCAAGGAGGAACGCGGAAGCTCCACCTCGGCGCGAGACCAGCCAAGGTGTTCGCCGCCCTCCTGTTCGGGAAGAAAATATCAGATCTCCTCCTCTTGAAGCTGCAGTAGAGGGTCCTACCCTAGCCGACCTGCGGTCCAAATTGGAGGAGAGTTAGCACCCCGGTCTACTGGAAAAATATTCTGATGAAGTCTCACTGGAGAACGGGGTGGACCATTTTCTGAATGCGGCGCTTAAGGTAATTTTAAGACGACTGATAAGTGTGTTTTTACACACTTATTTAGTTCCTAAATTAGCACTTTAATTGACAAATTGAGCAAATATCTACTTATAAATTGTGTTTATCTTGTACAATTAGGTACAAATTCAATTGGAAAGCAAATAGACAAGATTGGAGAGAAATTGAGCTAAAAGAAGAGCAATTGAGCTTAAAGAGGACCAAATTGAAAGAAACCAAAAGTTTGAGGACTCAATTGCAACATCCCAAAAAGTTGAATGACCAAAAGTGCAATTTTGGAAAGAAAAGGACAGGAGAGCATGGCTGGGAACGTGTTTTCTGCTGGAGAGTATGGGAAAAAGGCTGGAAGGCAGCTGGAAATGATGGAAAAGGTGATGCTGAGAGACAGAGAAGGATGGGCAGATGATGGAGAAGGAAGCTGTACTGCAAAACACACATACATACATACAATCAGCTGGAAATGCAGAGCGAGGCAGAGGAGAAACCGGTGGATGTCTTACTGCTGGTGACAGCAGCAGTAAAGAACCGGAAGAAGAAAATTGTTTTGCTGATACATAAGAGGGAGACCAGAAGGAGAGGAAGAAGCAGGGTGACAGGCTGCTGATTTCTGGCCGGAGGGGAGCATATAGGAAAAGAAAAGAGGAAGAGGACTGCTGGTGACAGCAGCAGCGAGAACTGGAAAGAAATAAGCAAGGCTGGAAAGAAAGGAATAGCTGGAGAGACAGAGAGAAGCCGGGGGCAGCTGCTGAATAGACAGAGAGATACACAGCAGAGGCGGTTTGACGGTAAAAGGGGGGTGGAAGAAAGGATTGCAGCCTGCTGGTGCGAGAAGCAGGCTGCTGGTGCGAAGTTGGCTGCTGGTGCTGGAAGAAGCGCTGCTGCTGCTTCTACCTGAAAATAGGAGGGACTGCTGTTGCTGATTCTGGTTACTGCCGGCTGAGGAAGGAAGTACTGCTGTTGCTGATTCTGGTTACTGCCGGCTGAGGAAGGAAGTGCTGCTGCTGTTGAGGAAATTCTGCTGGTGATCAATACAGCTGCTGATTCTGCCTAAAAATAGTGTGTGCTGGTGCTGGAAGCTGCTGTGCGAGACTGTGAGGGAGCTGCTGGTGACTGTGGCCGGAAACATTGCTGCTGGTGATCAATACTGCTGATGCTTGCTGCTATAAGCAGCTGCTGGTTCTGGAAAGTAGATGATAATGCTGCTGGACAGAAAGTAAGCAGCTGCTGAGGAAGAAAACGCAGAAAGGCTGAAGGAGCTGAAAGGTAGATGCAAGGACTGAAATGCAAAGAATTGAAAGTTCAGGGACTGAAATTCAATTACTTGATAGTTGGAGGACCTTGATGCAAATTCCACCATTTCCAATTTCCGGGTTTTTATTTTTAATGCTTCTTGTTATTTTTATTCTCAAACTCATGTTTAGCTAAATTTTGCACGTTGGGATTTATGGAATGAATTTAACCTAGCTTGGATTAATTTTAATATTTGCTATTTGATTAAATGCTTATTTCATGTGTATTTGTTATTGAGATTATTACATGTGTTTGCTTGATCACCAAATATATGTTATGTGAAGTGTATGGTAATCGAGAGATATTATGCATTTTAGACCAAATAACAAATGCTCTAGGTTCTTGTTAAGGATAGAGATATACCTTAAACCCTAGATGATCCATTGAGCTATTTTCACAAAACGTTAATGCAATTGATTGGGCCTTAATCGACATAGAGATATAGTAGGTTAGACCAATTGATTAGGGTTGATTTCACTCGAGAGAGGTAATTGGCTAAGCTTGGAAAATCGGGTCTAACATTGTAAATGAGTAATTTGTTAATTTGCATGTTGAGAAATTAATTAGGCGACGGTTAAATGAAACCATGAATCCCAAACACGTTTTATCTTTCATTTTCCGTATTTTAATTCGGTTTAGAATTAGTTTCTTTAATTTAGAATTTACAAAAATCCATCTTTTAATTGTGTGTTTGTTTTATTGTTAGAATTAAATTAATTAAAGTTGTATAATGTAGAGTAAACATTCCTCGTGGGATCGACAACCCGGACTCAAAAAGTCCACTTTATTACTTGTACGCGACCCGTGCGCTTGCGGTACACTATTTTGAGCGAACAAGTTTTTGGCGCCGTTGCCGGGGAATGTTTTTACTTTGATTATTACTTTAGTTAATTTTAGTTTTAACAATTTGTAATTATTTTTGTTTTATGTTTTATTTTATTATCTTTGGTTAACCACCACAATTCTAATCTCTCTTGTATTTGGTTTTCTTTCTATGCATATTTGATTCTAACATTGGCAAAATAGGAACGCAATTGCAATGAACAATCTCAACATGGGTGATGAATACACGCTTGAAGAATATTCAAGTTGTGAACTTTGTTACAAGATGCATTGTAATGGACAATGTTTGTTTTCGGGGAATAGTTTGATTACGTCGAATCTTATTAAGTTTAGACAATATTTGAAATGCCGAAAACAAGCTATTGATACATTGGATGTGAGTTACATGCTCTTGGGGGATTGTGTACCGGATGATTGGGATGAGGACATCACTCTTGTGGGAGATGGTCCTCCACTATTGAATGAGAAGGTACTTGCAAAGTATTACAATGAGCTTGCCAATCTGGATGAAGAGGATATGCTTATGGGGGATGCCATGTATTGGGAAGGATTTCAAATGTGGGGGTATAACCCACTCTTGGGAATCAATAGGAAAAACTTGCCGTTGCCCATGGATTCAACTTATGGATCGGTCATTCAATCCGAGGAGACATCAACTAAAGAAGATGAGCTTGAAGAGAATGACAATTTAATCACAAAAGAATCGCTTGGAGGAGTGGCAATTAATGAGGAAGAGATTAAATCAAATTCTCTCAACTTCATTGATTGCCCAATAATTGATTTTGTGATTAAGCCACTTGAGGAGGTGCAAGTCTACTTAGTTGAGTTTGAATTGGAGGGAATAGGCAAGTCCCATGACTTTGCAAGGAGCAAGGTGCAAGTGTTTAGATCAAATGAAGAGTGGGGCAAAGCCAAAAGAAGAAAAATGGGGAAGGCATCAAAAGCTTCATTTAAAGTGCCGTGAAGTGCTTATGCGAAAAGTCGAGCTAATGACTTTAAAATAAGCGCTTAATGGGAGGCAACCCATTCTCTATCCTTTACTTGCTTTATTTTTATTTTTATTTTTTTTTGCATATTATTTACCTTCTTGCATTTTATTTACTTTCTTGCAAATAAATTGGCTAGGTCAAATCTCTATCTTCCATAAGTATTTTCCTCAAGTTGGGTATTGTGAAATAGCTCTAATACATTCTCATTTAATTCTAGCATATACTCATATCAAACTTTCAAAGTCAAAATTTGCTTAAAACTCATTTTTAAATCACTTGGTTCATATTGTCTTTTATCTTCAAGTGTGATTTAATATTGATGTGGATGGGCAAATTACATTGGATTTATGAGTTAGAATTGAGATGATGAATGTAATTTAAATTTTTGGATCATCACCACTTATTATCTACTTTTTTCTTGTGTTTTCATAGGATGCTCACAAGGTATTCGGTGAAATGCCTCATTAGAGAAAATTGTGCTCAATTGATTGGAGGCTTCAACACAAGTTTGGGGGTGGATTGTTGGTGCTTGCAATGAGATGTTCACATGCCCAAGACTACTTATGAGTGCCCTACCACTTCTTGGGATGTCTAGTAACTTCTTTCCTCTTACTTTGATTTAATTTTACACATTGAGGACAATGTGCATTTCAAGTTTGGGGGTGATTTCCTATTGTGTATTGACATGTTAGATAGCCTTGCCGTGGCCAGGATTACTTAGATGTTTAAAATTGTTATTGATTCATGATTTATGACCAATATGCTACTTGTGTCTACTTTTACAAAATGTTTATCCATGCAAGATCATATTTATCTTGAGCACAATAGTCATGATTGATTGTTGGTGAAGTTTAGGAATTGTTGAAGGGTGAAGAGGTTAATGGAGTAGAAGAACTAGGTTGTGAGCTTGTATTGTTAATTTTTATCAACCTATCAAATGTTTCCCAAAACTCTAAATCTCTTTATCCTATTGTAAGACAAGTTTGGGGGTTGTCGACCCGGTGAAGGAGACGGTCTAGACGTGTGGTGATTCCATGCATGTTGGAAATAAATTTTGTGTGGAGTGTATTTCGCCAAGTATAAGCTAAGTTATGACCGTATGCTAAAGTTCTAAGCCCATTTTAATTTTTTGCATTGCATTGCCCTATCTCGAAGCCTTTTTGACTCGAGTAATTAAGCCCGTAGGAGTATCTTGAAACTTGGTGCCTTAAGTTTGAAACTTGGGAGTCATCGGCCTAAAGCTCGCTACATGGGTCAATTAGAAAGCTTAATGAGTAGGGTACTCACACACACACACTTGAAAAAAAAAAAAAGCACATTATCATTGCATTCGCTTAATAAGTCTACCCCACTTCGTAGCCTTTTTGACTCGAGTTAATAAGTCCGTAGGGGTATTTTGAAACCTGGTACCCTTTGATCTTAAAACAATCGGGGAGTTGCCGACCTAAAGCTCGCTACATGGGTCAATTAGAAAGCTTAAGGGAGTGGGGAAGACACGAGCATTCATCACGTTAGTTTTTAGAAATCATGCATTTGTACTTGCATAAGGGCTCTTAGATGAATAGTGGGTTTGAATTGCTTGGTATAAACTTGAATGTCGAAACACTCATTAGTGGAGAGTCACTGCATTTCTAGGTTGTCGAGATTGTCGGTAAAACACACCCAAACTAGAGTGGAAAAAGAAAATAGTGATTTAAGAGTACCCTCTAGAATTGCATCCCGGGAGAGGAAAGAAAAATATTTATAGGGGGATGAATGTCACGAGTGGGAAAGAAAAAGAATTGACCACTAATGGTGGGTAGTTTTGACTTGAAACCTCTTTACTCATCAATATTCTCAAAACTTAATTGACAATTGAAAGTGACTATGCACACATACACACCGATCGAACATCGGATAAGCTAAACTTCTTTTTGGTAGCATTGTTTGGAATCATACTTTTGAATTGATCATACAATTTTACACTCATGAGTAATTTGCAAGTTATCCAACTTTGTTGATCTATATTTCACGTTACTTGATTGCACTAGTAGGTAATTTTGCTCGAGACGAGCAAAAGCTCAAGTTTGGGGGTGTGATAAGTGTGTTTTTACACACTTATTTAGTTCCTAAATTAGCACTTTAATTGACAAATTGAGCAAATATCTACTTATAAATTGTGTTTATCTTGTACAATTAGGTACAAATTCAATTGGAAAGCAAATAGACAAGATTGGAGAGAAATTGAGCTAAAAGAAGAGCAATTGAGCTTAAAGAGGACCAAATTGAAAGAAACCAAAAGTTTGAGGACTCAATTGCAACATCCCAAAAAGTTGAAGGACCAAAAGTGCAATTTTGGAAAGAAAAGGACAGGAGAGCATGGCTGGGAACGTGTTTTCTGCTGGAGAGTATGGGAAAAAGGCTGGAAGGCAGCTGGAAATGATGGAAAAGGTGATGCTGAGAGACAGAGAAGGATGGGCAGATGATGGAGAAGGAAGCTGTACTGCAAAACACACATATATACATACAATCAGCTGGAAATGCAGAGCGAGGAAGAGGAGAAACCGGTGGATGTCTTACTGCTGGTGACAGCAGCAGTAAAGAACCGGAAGAAGAAAATTGTTTTGCTGATACATAAGAGGGAGACCAGAAGGAGAGGAAGAAGCAGGGTGACAGGCTGCTGATTTCTGGCCGGAGGGGAGCATATAGGAAAAGAAAAGAGGAAGAGGACTGCTGGTGACAGCAGCAGCGAGAACTGGAAAGAAATAAGCAAGGCTGGAAAGAAAGGAATAGCTGGAGAGACAGAGAGAAGCCGGGGGCAGCTGCTGAATAGACAGAGAGATACACAGCAGAGGCGGTTTGACGGTAAAAGGGGGGTGGAAGAAAGGATTGCAGCCTGCTGGTGCGAAGTTGGCTGCTGGTGCTGGAAGAAGCGCTGCTGCTGCTTCTACCTGAAAATAGGAGGGACTGCTGTTGCTGATTCTGGTTACTGCCGGCTGAGGAAGGAAGTACTGCTGTTGCTGATTCTGGTTACTGCCGGCTGAGGAAGGAAGTGCTGCTGCTGCTGCTGTTGAGGAAATTCTGCTGGTGATCAATACAGCTGCTGATTCTGCCTAAAAACAGTGTGTGCTGGTGCTGGAAGCTGCTGTGCGAGACTGTGAGGGAGCTGCTGGTGACTGTGGCCGGAAACATTGCTGCTGGTGATCAATACTGCTGATGCTTGCTGCTATAAGCAGCTGCTGGTTCTGGAAAGTAGATGATAATGCTGCTGGACAGAAAGTAAGCAGCTGCTGAGGAAGAAAACGCAGAAAGGCTGAAGGAGCTGAAAGGTAGATGCAAGGACTGAAATGCAAAGAATTGAAAGTTCAGGGACTGAAATTCAATTACTTGATAGTTGGAGGACCTTGATGCAAATTCCACCATTTCCAATTTCCGGGTTTTTATTTTTAATGCTTCTTGTTATTTTTATTCTCAAACTCATGTTTAGCTAAATTTTGCACGTTGGGATTTATGGAATGAATTTAACCTAGCTTGGATTAATTTTAATATTTGCTATTTGATTAAATGCTTATTTCATGTGTATTTGTTATTGAGATTATTACATGTGTTTGCTTGATCACCAAATATATGTTATGTGAAGTGTATGGTAATCGAGAGATATTATGCATTTTAGACCAAATAACAAATGCTCTAGGTTCTTGTTAAGGATAGAGATATACCTTAAACCCTAGATGATCCATTGAGCTATTTTCACAAAACGTTAATGCAATTGATTGGGCCTTAATCGACATAGAGATATAGTAGGTTAGACCAATTGATTAGGGTTGATTTCACTCGAGAGAGGTAATTGGCTAAGCTTGGAAAATCGGGTCTAACATTGTAAATGAGTAATTTGTTAATTTGCATGTTGAGAAATTAATTAGGCGACGGTTAAATGAAACCATGAATCCCAAACACGTTTTATCTTTCATTTTCCGTATTTTAATTCGGTTTAGAATTAGTTTCTTTAATTTAGAATTTACAAAAATCCATCTTTTAATTGTGTGTTTGTTTTATTGTTAGAATTAAATTAATTAAAGTTGTATAATGTAGAGTAAACATTCCTCGTGGGATCGACAACCCGGACTCAAAAAGTCCACTTTATTACTTGTACGCGACCCGTGCGCTTGCGGTACACTATTTTGAGCGAACAAGTTTTTGGCGCCGTTGCCGGGGAATGTTTTTACTTTGATTATTACTTTAGTTAATTTTAGTTTTAACAATTTGTAATTATTTTTGTTTTATGTTTTATTTTATTATCTTTGGTTAACCACCACAATTCTAATCTCTCTTGTATTTGGTTTTCTTTCTATGCATATTTGATTCTAACATTGGCAAAATAGGAACGCAATTGCAATGAACAATCTCAACATGGGTGATGAATACACGCTTGAAGAATATTCAAGTTGTGAACTTTGTTACAAGATGCATTGTAATGGACAATGTTTGTTTACGGGGAATAGTTTGATTACGTCGAATCTTATTAAGTTTAGACAATATTTGAAATGCCGAAAACAAGCTATTGATACATTGGATGTGAGTTACATGCTCTTGGGGGATTGTGTACCGGATGATTGGGATGAGGACATCACTCTTGTGGGAGATGGTCCTCCACTATTGAATGAGAAGGTACTTGCAAAGTATTACAATGAGCTTGCCAATCTGGATGAAGAGGATATGCTTATGGGGGATGCCATGTATTGGGAAGGATTTCAAATGTGGGGGTATAACCCACTCTTGGGAATCAATAGGAAAAACTTGCCGTTGCCCATGGATTCAACTTATGGATCGGTCATTCAATCCGAGGAGACATCAACTAAAGAAGATGAGCTTGAAGAGAATGACAATTTAATCACAAAAGAATCGCTTGGAGGAGTGGCAATTAATGAGGAAGAGATTAAATCAAATTCTCTCAACTTCATTGATTGCCCAATAATTGATTTTGTGATTAAGCCACTTGAGGAGGTGCAAGTCTACTTAGTTGAGTTTGAATTGGAGGGAATAGGCAAGTCCCATGACTTTGCAAGGAGCAAGGTGCAAGTGTTTAGATCAAATGAAGAGTGGGGCAAAGCCAAAAGAAGAAAAATGGGGAAGGCATCAAAAGCTTCATTTAAAGTGCCGTGAAGTGCTTATGCGAAAAGTCGAGCTAATGACTTTAAAATAAGCGCTTAATGGGAGGCAACCCATTCTCTATCCTTTACTTGCTTTATTTTTATTTTTATTTTTTTTTGCATATTATTTACCTTCTTGCATTTTATTTACTTTCTTGCAAATAAATTGGCTAGGTCAAATCTCTATCTTCCATAAGTATTTTCCTCAAGTTGGGTATTGTGAAATAGCTCTAATACATTCTCATTTAATTCTAGCATATACTCATATCAAACTTTCAAAGTCAAAATTTGCTTAAAACTCATTTTTAAATCACTTGGTTCATATTGTCTTTTATCTTCAAGTGTGATTTAATATTGATGTGGATGGGCAAATTACATTGGATTTATGAGTTAGAATTGAGATGATGAATGTAATTTAAATTTTTGGATCATCACCACTTATTATCTACTTTTTTCTTGTGTTTTCATAGGATGCTCACAAGGTATTCGGTGAAATGCCTCATTAGAGAAAATTGTGCTCAATTGATTGGAGGCTTCAACACAAGTTTGGGGGTGGATTGTTGGTGCTTGCAATGAGATGTTCACATGCCCAAGACTACTTATGAGTGCCCTACCACTTCTTGGGATGTCTAGTAACTTCTTTCCTCTTACTTTGATTTAATTTTACACATTGAGGACAATGTGCATTTCAAGTTTGGGGGTGATTTCCTATTGTGTATTGACATGTTAGATAGCCTTGCCGTGGCCAGGATTACTTAGATGTTTAAAATTGTTATTGATTCATGATTTATGACCAATATGCTACTTGTGTCTACTTTTACAAAATGTTTATCCATGCAAGATCATATTTATCTTGAGCACAATAGTCATGATTGATTGTTGGTGAAGTTTAGGAATTGTTGAAGGGTGAAGAGGTTAATGGAGTAGAAGAACTAGGTTGTGAGCTTGTATTGTTAATTTTTATCAACCTATCAAATGTTTCCCAAAACTCTAAATCTCTTTATCCTATTGTAAGACAAGTTTGGGGGTTGTCGACCCGGTGAAGGAGACGGTCTAGACGTGTGGTGATTCCATGCATGTTGGAAATAAATTTTGTGTGGAGTGTATTTCGCCAAGTATAAGCTAAGTTATGACCGTATGCTAAAGTTCTAAGCCCATTTTAATTTTTTGCATTGCATTGCCCTATCTCGAAGCCTTTTTGACTCGAGTAATTAAGCCCGTAGGAGTATCTTGAAACTTGGTGCCTTAAGTTTGAAACTTGGGAGTCATCGGCCTAAAGCTCGCTACATGGGTCAATTAGAAAGCTTAATGAGTAGGGTACTCACACACACACACTTGAAAAAAAAAAAAAGCACATTATCATTGCATTCGCTTAATAAGTCTACCCCACTTCGTAGCCTTTTTGACTCGAGTTAATAAGTCCGTAGGGGTATTTTGAAACCTGGTACCCTTTGATCTTAAAACAATCGGGGAGTTGCCGACCTAAAGCTCGCTACATGGGTCAATTAGAAAGCTTAAGGGAGTGGGGAAGACACGAGCATTCATCACGTTAGTTTTTAGAAATCATGCATTTGTACTTGCATAAGGGCTCTTAGATGAATAGTGGGTTTGAATTGCTTGGTATAAACTTGAATGTCGAAACACTCATTAGTGGAGAGTCACTGCATTTCTAGGTTGTCGAGATTGTCGGTAAAACACACCCAAACTAGAGTGGAAAAAGAAAATAGTGATTTAAGAGTACCCTCTAGAATTGCATCCCGGGAGAGGAAAGAAAAATATTTATAGGGGGATGAATGTCACGAGTGGGAAAGAAAAAGAATTGACCACTAATGGTGGGTAGTTTTGACTTGAAACCTCTTTACTCATCAATATTCTCAAAACTTAATTGACAATTGAAAGTGACTATGCACACATACACACCGATCGAACATCGGATAAGCTAAACTTCTTTTTGGTAGCATTGTTTGGAATCATACTTTTGAATTGATCATACAATTTTACACTCATGAGTAATTTGCAAGTTATCCAACTTTGTTGATCTATATTTCACGTTACTTGATTGCACTAGTAGGTAATTTTGCTCGAGACGAGCAAAAGCTCAAGTTTGGGGGTGTGATAAGTGTGTTTTTACACACTTATTTAGTTCCTAAATTAGCACTTTAATTGACAAATTGAGCAAATATCTACTTATAAATTGTGTTTATCTTGTACAATTAGGTACAAATTCAATTGGAAAGCAAATAGACAAGATTGGAGAGAAATTGAGCTAAAAGAAGAGCAATTGAGCTTAAAGAGGACCAAATTGAAAGAAACCAAAAGTTTGAGGACTCAATTGCAACATCCCAAAAAGTTGAAGGACCAAAAGTGCAATTTTGGAAAGAAAAGGACAGGAGAGCATGGCTGGGAACGTGTTTTCTGCTGGAGAGTATGGGAAAAAGGCTGGAAGGCAGCTGGAAATGATGGAAAAGGTGATGCTGAGAGACAGAGAAGGATGGGCAGATGATGGAGAAGGAAGCTGTACTGCAAAACACACATATATACATACAATCAGCTGGAAATGCAGAGCGAGGAAGAGGAGAAACCGGTGGATGTCTTACTGCTGGTGACAGCAGCAGTAAAGAACCGGAAGAAGAAAATTGTTTTGCTGATACATAAGAGGGAGACCAGAAGGAGAGGAAGAAGCAGGGTGACAGGCTGCTGATTTCTGGCCGGAGGGGAGCATATAGGAAAAGAAAAGAGGAAGAGGACTGCTGGTGACAGCAGCAGCGAGAACTGGAAAGAAATAAGCAAGGCTGGAAAGAAAGGAATAGCTGGAGAGACAGAGAGAAGCCGGGGGCAGCTGCTGAATAGACAGAGAGATACACAGCAGAGGCGGTTTGACGGTAAAAGGGGGGTGGAAGAAAGGATTGCAGCCTGCTGGTGCGAAGTTGGCTGCTGGTGCTGGAAGAAGCGCTGCTGCTGCTTCTACCTGAAAATAGGAGGGACTGCTGTTGCTGATTCTGGTTACTGCCGGCTGAGGAAGGAAGTACTGCTGTTGCTGATTCTGGTTACTGCCGGCTGAGGAAGGAAGTGCTGCTGCTGCTGCTGCTGTTGAGGAAATTCTGCTGGTGATCAATACAGCTGCTGATTCTGCCTAAAAACAGTGTGTGCTGGTGCTGGAAGCTGCTGTGCGAGACTGTGAGGGAGCTGCTGGTGACTGTGGCCGGAAACATTGCTGCTGGTGATCAATACTGCTGATGCTTGCTGCTATAAGCAGCTGCTGGTTCTGGAAAGTAGATGATAATGCTGCTGGACAGAAAGTAAGCAGCTGCTGAGGAAGAAAACGCAGAAAGGCTGAAGGAGCTGAAAGGTAGATGCAAGGACTGAAATGCAAAGAATTGAAAGTTCAGGGACTGAAATTCAATTACTTGATAGTTGGAGGACCTTGATGCAAATTCCACCATTTCCAATTTCCGGGTTTTTATTTTTAATGCTTCTTGTTATTTTTATTCTCAAACTCATGTTTAGCTAAATTTTGCACGTTGGGATTTATGGAATGAATTTAACCTAGCTTGGATTAATTTTAATATTTGCTATTTGATTAAATGCTTATTTCATGTGTATTTGTTATTGAGATTATTACATGTGTTTGCTTGATCACCAAATATATGTTATGTGAAGTGTATGGTAATCGAGAGATATTATGCATTTTAGACCAAATAAAAAATGCTCTAGGTTCTTGTTAAGGATAGAGATATACCTTAAACCCTAGATGATCCATTGAGCTATTTTCACAAAACGTTAATGCAATTGATTGGGCCTTAATCGACATAGAGATATAGTAGGTTAGACCAATTGATTAGGGTTGATTTCACTCGAGAGAGGTAATTGGCTAAGCTTGGAAAATCGGGTCTAACATTGTAAATGAGTAATTTGTTAATTTGCATGTTGAGAAATTAATTAGGCGACGGTTAAATGAAACCATGAATCCCAAACACGTTTTATCTTTCATTTTCCGTATTTTAATTCGGTTTAGAATTAGTTTCTTTAATTTAGAATTTACAAAAATCCATCTTTTAATTGTGTGTTTGTTTTATTGTTAGAATTAAATTAATTAAAGTTGTATAATGTAGAGTAAACATTCCTCGTGGGATCGACAACCCGGACTCAAAAAGTCCACTTTATTACTTGTACGCGACCCGTGCGCTTGCGGTACACTATTTTGAGCGAACAAGTTTTTGGCGCCGTTGCCGGGGAATGTTTTTACTTTGATTATTACTTTAGTTAATTTTAGTTTTAACAATTTGTAATTATTTTTGTTTTATGTTTTATTTTATTATCTTTGGTTAACCACCACAATTCTAATCTCTCTTGTATTTGGTTTTCTTTCTATGCATATTTGATTCTAACATTGGCAAAATAGGAACGCAATTGCAATGAACAATCTCAACATGGGTGATGAATACACGCTTGAAGAATATTCAAGTTGTGAACTTTGTTACAAGATGCATTGTAATGGACAATGTTTGTTTTCGGGGAATAGTTTGATTACGTCGAATCTTATTAAGTTTAGACAATATTTGAAATGCCGAAAACAAGCTATTGATACATTGGATGTGAGTTACATGCTCTTGGGGGATTGTGTACCGGATGATTGGGATGAGGACATCACTCTTGTGGGAGATGGTCCTCCACTATTGAATGAGAAGGTACTTGCAAAGTATTACAATGAGCTTGCCAATCTGGATGAAGAGGATATGCTTATGGGGGATGCCATGTATTGGGAAGGATTTCAAATGTGGGGGTATAACCCACTCTTGGGAATCAATAGGAAAAACTTGCCGTTGCCCATGGATTCAACTTATGGATCGGTCATTCAATCCGAGGAGACATCAACTAAAGAAGATGAGCTTGAAGAGAATGACAATTTAATCACAAAAGAATCGCTTGGAGGAGTGGCAATTAATGAGGAAGAGATTAAATCAAATTCTCTCAACTTCATTGATTGCCCAATAATTGATTTTGTGATTAAGCCACTTGAGGAGGTGCAAGTCTACTTAGTTGAGTTTGAATTGGAGGGAATAGGCAAGTCCCATGACTTTGCAAGGAGCAAGGTGCAAGTGTTTAGATCAAATGAAGAGTGGGGCAAAGCCAAAAGAAGAAAAATGGGGAAGGCATCAAAAGCTTCATTTAAAGTGCCGTGAAGTGCTTATGCGAAAAGTCGAGCTAATGACTTTAAAATAAGCGCTTAATGGGAGGCAACCCATTCTCTATCCTTTACTTGCTTTATTTTTATTTTTATTTTTTTTTGCATATTATTTACCTTCTTGCATTTTATTTACTTTCTTGCAAATAAATTGGCTAGGTCAAATCTCTATCTTCCATAAGTATTTTCCTCAAGTTGGGTATTGTGAAATAGCTCTAATACATTCTCATTTAATTCTAGCATATACTCATATCAAACTTTCAAAGTCAAAATTTGCTTAAAACTCATTTTTAAATCACTTGGTTCATATTGTCTTTTATCTTCAAGTGTGATTTAATATTGATGTGGATGGGCAAATTACATTGGATTTATGAGTTAGAATTGAGATGATGAATGTAATTTAAATTTTTGGATCATCACCACTTATTATCTACTTTTTTCTTGTGTTTTCATAGGATGCTCACAAGGTATTCGGTGAAATGCCTCATTAGAGAAAATTGTGCTCAATTGATTGGAGGCTTCAACACAAGTTTGGGGGTGGATTGTTGGTGCTTGCAATGAGATGTTCACATGCCCAAGACTACTTATGAGTGCCCTACCACTTCTTGGGATGTCTAGTAACTTCTTTCCTCTTACTTTGATTTAATTTTACACATTGAGGACAATGTGCATTTCAAGTTTGGGGGTGATTTCCTATTGTGTATTGACATGTTAGATAGCCTTGCCGTGGCCAGGATTACTTAGATGTTTAAAATTGTTATTGATTCATGATTTATGACCAATATGCTACTTGTGTCTACTTTTACAAAATGTTTATCCATGCAAGATCATATTTATCTTGAGCACAATAGTCATGATTGATTGTTGGTGAAGTTTAGGAATTGTTGAAGGGTGAAGAGGTTAATGGAGTAGAAGAACTAGGTTGTGAGCTTGTATTGTTAATTTTTATCAACCTATCAAATGTTTCCCAAAACTCTAAATCTCTTTATCCTATTGTAAGACAAGTTTGGGGGTTGTCGACCCGGTGAAGGAGACGGTCTAGACGTGTGGTGATTCCATGCATGTTGGAAATAAATTTTGTGTGGAGTGTATTTCGCCAAGTATAAGCTAAGTTATGACCGTATGCTAAAGTTCTAAGCCCATTTTAATTTTTTGCATTGCATTGCCCTATCTCGAAGCCTTTTTGACTCGAGTAATTAAGCCCGTAGGAGTATCTTGAAACTTGGTGCCTTAAGTTTGAAACTTGGGAGTCATCGGCCTAAAGCTCGCTACATGGGTCAATTAGAAAGCTTAATGAGTAGGGTACTCACACACACACACTTGAAAAAAAAAAAAGCACATTATCATTGCATTCGCTTAATAAGTCTACCCCACTTCGTAGCCTTTTTGACTCGAGTTAATAAGTCCGTAGGGGTATTTTGAAACCTGGTACCCTTTGATCTTAAAACAATCGGGGAGTTGCCGACCTAAAGCTCGCTACATGGGTCAATTAGAAAGCTTAAGGGAGTGGGGAAGACACGAGCATTCATCACGTTAGTTTTTAGAAATCATGCATTTGTACTTGCATAAGGGCTCTTAGATGAATAGTGGGTTTGAATTGCTTGGTATAAACTTGAATGTCGAAACACTCATTAGTGGAGAGTCACTGCATTTCTAGGTTGTCGAGATTGTCGGTAAAACACACCCAAACTAGAGTGGAAAAAGAAAATAGTGATTTAAGAGTACCCTCTAGAATTGCATCCCGGGAGAGGAAAGAAAAATATTTATAGGGGGATGAATGTCACGAGTGGGAAAGAAAAAGAATTGACCACTAATGGTGGGTAGTTTTGACTTGAAACCTCTTTACTCATCAATATTCTCAAAACTTAATTGACAATTGAAAGTGACTATGCACACATACACACCGATCGAACATCGGATAAGCTAAACTTCTTTTTGGTAGCATTGTTTGGAATCATACTTTTGAATTGATCATACAATTTTACACTCATGAGTAATTTGCAAGTTATCCAACTTTGTTGATCTATATTTCACGTTACTTGATTGCACTAGTAGGTAATTTTGCTCGAGACGAGCAAAAGCTCAAGTTTGGGGGTGTGATAAGTGTGTTTTTACACACTTATTTAGTTCCTAAATTAGCACTTTAATTGACAAATTGAGCAAATATCTACTTATAAATTGTGTTTATCTTGTACAATTAGGTACAAATTCAATTGGAAAGCAAATAGACAAGATTGGAGAGAAATTGAGCTAAAAGAAGAGCAATTGAGCTTAAAGAGGACCAAATTGAAAGAAACCAAAAGTTTGAGGACTCAATTGCAACATCCCAAAAAGTTGAAGGACCAAAAGTGCAATTTTGGAAAGAAAAGGACAGGAGAGCATGGCTGGGAACGTGTTTTCTGCTGGAGAGTATGGGAAAAAGGCTGGAAGGCAGCTGGAAATGATGGAAAAGGTGATGCTGAGAGACAGAGAAGGATGGGCAGATGATGGAGAAGGAAGCTGTACTGCAAAACACACATATATACATACAATCAGCTGGAAATGCAGAGCGAGGAAGAGGAGAAACCGGTGGATGTCTTACTGCTGGTGACAGCAGCAGTAAAGAACCGGAAGAAGAAAATTGTTTTGCTGATACATAAGAGGGAGACCAGAAGGAGAGGAAGAAGCAGGGTGACAGGCTGCTGATTTCTGGCCGGAGGGGAGCATATAGGAAAAGAAAAGAGGAAGAGGACTGCTGGTGACAGCAGCAGCGAGAACTGGAAAGAAATAAGCAAGGCTGGAAAGAAAGGAATAGCTGGAGAGACAGAGAGAAGCCGGGGGCAGCTGCTGAATAGACAGAGAGATACACAGCAGAGGCGGTTTGACGGTAAAAGGGGGGTGGAAGAAAGGATTGCAGCCTGCTGGTGCGAGAAGCAGGCTGCTGGTGCGAAGTTGGCTGCTGGTGCTGGAAGAAGCGCTGCTGCTGCTTCTACCTGAAAATAGGAGGGACTGCTGTTGCTGATTCTGGTTACTGCCGGCTGAGGAAGGAAGTACTGCTGTTGCTGATTCTGGTTACTGCCGGCTGAGGAAGGAAGTGCTGCTGCTGCTGCTGCTGTTGAGGAAATTCTGCTGGTGATCAATACAGCTGCTGATTCTGCCTAAAAACAGTGTGTGCTGGTGCTGGAAGCTGCTGTGCGAGACTGTGAGGGAGCTGCTGGTGACTGTGGCCGGAAACATTGCTGCTGGTGATCAATACTGCTGATGCTTGCTGCTATAAGCAGCTGCTGGTTCTGGAAAGTAGATGATAATGCTGCTGGACAGAAAGTAAGCAGCTGCTGAGGAAGAAAACGCAGAAAGGCTGAAGGAGCTGAAAGGTAGATGCAAGGACTGAAATGCAAAGAATTGAAAGTTCAGGGACTGAAATTCAATTACTTGATAGTTGGAGGACCTTGATGCAAATTCCACCATTTCCAATTTCCGGGTTTTTATTTTTAATGCTTCTTGTTATTTTTATTCTCAAACTCATGTTTAGCTAAATTTTGCACGTTGGGATTTATGGAATGAATTTAACCTAGCTTGGATTAATTTTAATATTTGCTATTTGATTAAATGCTTATTTCATGTGTATTTGTTATTGAGATTATTACATGTGTTTGCTTGATCACCAAATATATGTTATGTGAAGTGTATGGTAATCGAGAGATATTATGCATTTTAGACCAAATAACAAATGCTCTAGGTTCTTGTTAAGGATAGAGATATACCTTAAACCCTAGATGATCCATTGAGCTATTTTCACAAAACGTTAATGCAATTGATTGGGCCTTAATCGACATAGAGATATAGTAGGTTAGACCAATTGATTAGGGTTGATTTCACTCGAGAGAGGTAATTGGCTAAGCTTGGAAAATCGGGTCTAACATTGTAAATGAGTAATTTGTTAATTTGCATGTTGAGAAATTAATTAGGCGACGGTTAAATGAAACCATGAATCCCAAACACGTTTTATCTTTCATTTTCCGTATTTTAATTCGGTTTAGAATTAGTTTCTTTAATTTAGAATTTACAAAAATCCATCTTTTAATTGTGTGTTTGTTTTATTGTTAGAATTAAATTAATTAAAGTTGTATAATGTAGAGTAAACATTCCTCGTGGGATCGACAACCCGGACTCAAAAAGTCCACTTTATTACTTGTACGCGACCCGTGCGCTTGCGGTACACTATTTTGAGCGAACAACGACCTTCTACCTTTTGTGTTACAAAGCCTTCAATCTTGAAATAATACAAGTATTTAACTCATACAGATGCTTAGCATTGGCCGGGGTCTTCTAACCCAAGGTGTCCGGCGAGGGGAGGCTACAAGTCAGCTCGTCCATTCTGTTCAGTACGAGGCCACCCGTGCTAACAATGCTGAAGAAAAGTTAACCAGAATGGAAACTGACCTGGTCTTGATGACTCAAGACCGGGACCTCGCTTGCTCGCTCTGAAAATGCCAAACTCTCTGAAGATCTTCGCCAGGCCAGGGAAGAGTTAGAAGCAGCGAAGGTAGCGGCGGTCGAGGCTTACAAGAAGTCTGAAGAATATGACCTTTCCGTGGGTAATTATACCATGGAATCCTATTCCCAAGGCATGAGGCAAGCCCGGGCTTGGATCAAGATACATGCGCCCGACCTGGATACCAGCCCGTTCTCTCAATTTCCATTGGGCAAGGAAGATCTTGACCTCACTCCTTTCATGGAAGAGGTAGCAGAGGTCGATTCTGAAGAAGAAGAAGCCTAGGCCAGTGACCCCGAGCAGCAGTAGGAATTTCTCCTGTAATTCTCTTGTATAGCCCGAGGTATACCTCGTGGCCTTTTTGTAACAAGGTTTTTTGTTAATGAAAATTTTTTCTTTTGTCAAAGCTCGTGTTTATTGTTTCTCATCTAATTTTATGGATCGATGATTTTTGATAAAGCACGATCTTTCCGTTAGTATAAAATAGTTCGAGCTTTTAACTTACGAATTTTCAGAAAAGATATTCTATAAGGTCAGGTTACCGACCTATTTGTGCAATTCCTGGGGTCGAGCTTCTGCAAGATTCCCAGAATCATTTTGCTTTGATTCCATATGGTCGGGTCGTGACCGACCTCACATATAGAAACTAAGTGGAAGATGAGTGACCGACAAGATAGCGTATGCCCGACCCTTTGACTTAAAGATAAGATCGAGCCCTTTACTTGCAATTTTTCAGAAAGGATATTCTGTAAGGTTGGGTAATACCGACCTCAATTATTTTGAATTCTTAGTTGGGAAGTAATTTGTAATGTCTTGTCATAAGACCTTGTAAGTTACTTTACGGGAAATAATTTGTAACGTCTTGCCATGAGACCTTGTAAATTATTCGTAGAAGAATAACTTGTAAAGCCTTACCATGAGACATTGTAAATTATTTGATGGGAAATAATTTGTAACGTCTTGCCATGAGACCTTATAAATTATTCGTAGAAGAATAATTTGTAAAGCCTTACCATAAGACATTGTAAATTATTTGATGTGAAATAATTTGTAACGTCTTGCTATGAGACCTTGTAAATTATTCGTAGAAGAATAATTTGTAAAGTCTTATCATGAGACATTGTCAATTATTTGATGAGAAATAATTTGTAAAGTCTTGTGGATGACCTTGTAAATTATTTCAATATCTGATCTTTGTAGTGCTCATTCTTTGGAAGAAGAACTTTTATTGAAGGGGACTGAACGATGGGCCTCGTTAAAACCTTACCCAGAAAAATCCATTTGGAAAAAATCTGGACAAGGAAAAAGAGTACCCGTCCCGGACACTGAAAGACAGAACAATGGGCACGCAGGCCCGACCATAATATTCACTGATGGACGTGCAAGTCCGAAAGCAAGAATAAAAATGGGTACGCAGGCCCGACCTTAATATTCACTGATGGACGTGCAAGTCCGGAAGCAAAAATAAAAATAGGTGCCCAGGTCCAACCTTACTAAGACTAAGTGACTTGACATCAACAGAGATGATTACTTGTAGTATGGTTTCAAGTTCTCCACATTCCATGGCCGAGGAAGAGGTTTTGAATCCATTGTGCGGAGGCTGTATGAGCTCTTGCCCACCTTTCGGATGACTTTATAAGGTCCTTCCCAAATAGGCCCAAGTTTCCCTAGTTGATGACCGGCAGCTTCACTGCGGCGAAGGACACGATCTCCCATTCTGAATTCCCTCTTCTTTACTCGGGTATTGAACTTCTTAGACATGGCCTATTGGTAAGATGCAATCCTTAATGATGCATTCTCCCTGACTTCTTCTAGAAGATCCAGACTTTCTCTCTGTCCTTCGATGTGGTCGGGCGACCCTGCGGTCATTGCACGGAAGCTCAGAATTATTACTTCTACGGGGACTGCGGCTTCCATCCCGAAGGCAAGCATGAACGGGGTTTCCCCCATTGCCGTTTTGAACGTGGTTCGGTTGGTCCAAAGTACTTCAGGGAGGAGATCGGGCCAATCTCCCTTGGCCCTGCCAAGGCGAGTCTTCAAGTCTTGTAAGATGAGCCTGTTTGTAACCTCGACTAACCCATTACTCCGCGGGTGCGAAACGGAGGTCAACCTGTGTTCTATTCCCAAGTTCTTGCAGAATTGCTCAAAGGCTTGGCACTCAAATTGATGGCCGTTATCTGTTATTAATGTCTTAGGAAGACCAAAACGGCAAACTATCGATTTCCACACAAATGCCTCCAACTTTTGTTCTGTGATTACGGCTAGCGGTTCGGCTTCCACCCACTTAGTGAAGTATTCCACAGCAACTGCCAAGAACTTGACTTGGCCCCGGGCTATGGGGAAAGGTCCAAGTACGTTGATTCCCCATTGAGGAAAGGATATGGACACAAAATGGAGGATAGTTCTTCCGCGGGTTAATGTAATCGGGCTGCGAATCTTTGGCATTTGTCACAGGCTTTCACATAATTAAGTGTGTCTTTCTTCATATTAGGCCAATAGTACCCGTATCTTATTAATTTCAGTACTAGAACTCTTACTCCCTGGTGTCCTCCACAAATTCCTTCATGAACCTCGGCCATGGCAAGGGCTGCTTCTTTTGGAGTTAGGCATTGTAGATAAGGAAGTGTGAAGCTTCGGCGGAACAAGGTATTTTGCAGCAAGGTATATAAGGAAGTGTGAAGCTTCGGCGGAACAAGGTATTTTGCAGCAAGGTATATCTTGGGGCTCTTGCTTTGATTTTTCTGGCCTCTACTCTGTCATTTGGAAACTTTCTTGATGTTAGTTATTCAATTATTGGATCCATCCAACTGGGCTCTTGATCCGAAATATCCATGACCTCGGGTTGTTGTACGATACTAGGCTCATGAAGATTTCGTACGAACACGGTCCTCTCCAAGTGGTCCAGATTGGAAGAAGTAAGTCTTGAAAAAGTATCTGCTTTGTGATTGGCGGACCTCGAAATTTTGTCTATGTAGCAAGACTTGAACTTCCTTTGCAAGTGTAAGACCATTATCCTATAAGACGACATTTTCTCATCTTTTGTTTCAAAAGTGCCGTTCACTTGCTCTACCACCAATTGTGAATCACTCTGGACCCTGACATGCTCGACCCCTAGATGTTGAGCTGCTTGAAGTCAAGCAATTACGGCCTCATACTCTGCATCATTATTGGTTGCTGGGAAGTCAAACCGTATTGCACATTGAATTCCCATTGTGCCATCGTCTTTCTTTAATATGATTCCGGCCCCCGAGCCCGCTGCTGCGCGTCGCGATGCACCAAGAATTAATTGAATTTCCTTACTTGCCAAAACTCAAATTTAAATGTGATAGCGGAAGCAAGGGTGGATCCCACGAGGAACGGGAACTAATTTAATGCCATGTCAATTAGAATTATAAGGGGGGTTTTTGAGTTGAAAATTGTAATTAATCTAAATAATCAAATAAAGATGTAAAATAGCTGGAATAAAAATCAAATAATAAAGAATCCTAGTTCTCAGGTTCGGTTGTGCCCTATCATAATATTGTCATTCCCCAAGCAACGCATGTACTATTTCCTTTGTTTTATTTGTCACCCGGAATAATCAAAAAGCTCTAATTAATCCAATTCTTCCTTAATAATAATCAATTAGAATTAGTTCTCCAATCAATTTAGAGTGAATGAACAACCTAGAATAAGCTCCCTAGATTTAATTTATTAACTATGTGAAAACAAGAAGAATTAGGTGAACTAAATTATCAATTACATATGCTCGAATTGATTAATATAGATTGGATTTTCATATGGAAATATAAAATTACCAATTGCTACTATGATTTGGATAACAAGACAAATACGAATCCAATTACCCAAATTAGGAAACATCAACACAATAATTAAAAGACAAGGCCTTAATCAATTAATAAATTGTCTTGAAGAAATTAATGTTCATGAGAAATCCAATAAATAAAACATAAAAACGAGAACTACGTTACGAGTTTGAGGAATGAATAACAAAATAATATGAACACAACTTCCCCCTTGAACTAGGTTGAGAAGACTAGCCACGCATTGCCATGAAGAATTCCCCAAAAATATTGTCTTGTTTCACCTTGATTTTGCCCAGAATTTCTTCTCTTCAAACCTTGATATTGGTGGCTCTCAAAATAAATCTCCTCCCTCTCTTTGGTACTGAATTGCTCCTTTTATAGAGCCCAAATTCGTGCCCTAGCTTGGCCAAAAAGAAATACCAAAGATAGAGTTTAAGTTGAATTAGGAAACAATTTCCTTTTTTTTTTCGGGCTTAAGTTACGGCCGTAATATAAGGAGTTACGGCCGTAACTCACTTTCTGTTTAATTTTACAATGCAACAATTTTTTCTTTTACGGCCGTAACTTTTCCTTTACGGCCGTAAAGTGGTTTCTGCTTATTTTCAACTTGCTTCACCACACTTTCACGGCCGTAACTTTATTTTCTTACGGCCGTAACACCTTTTCTTGCGGCCGTAAATATATTTGCACCTAAGTCCCCAAACTTCATTTTGATCGCATTTTGGTCCTTTTTCCTTCTTTTCTCTTCCTTTGTGATCCTATACAATATAAAACATAAAATGCATTAAGCAATACTTAATTAGGATCAAACTAACAGTAATTCGAGGCAATAAGTAAAGAAATAAAGTGCTAGTAAAGCACTTATCACCCGCAGCATTTGATGCTCCATCCACTTGCAAGGTCCAAGTGGCCTCTTCCCGGTCATGACCTGTAGGCCCCCGAGGTCTTGGTGTGAGTTAGGCGACAAAGTCAGCCAAGACCTGTGCTTTAATGGAAGGTCGAGGTTTGAACTCGATGTCATACTCCCTGAGCTCGATTGACCACTTGAGTAGACGATCGGATACATCTGGTTTCTGCAAGATTTGCTTCAATGGATGATTTGTGAGGACAGTTATGGCATGGGCTTGAAAGTATGGTCTTAACTTTCTCGCTGCTGTAACCAGGGAAAGTGCGAGCTACTCTGCCAATGTATATCGGGTTTCCGCTTCCAACATCATCTTACTGACTTAATATATAGGTTTTTGAGTCTTCTCTTCCTCTTTAACCAAAACGGGGCTCACAGCATGATCAGACACTGCTAGATATAAGAACAGATTGTCCCCTGGATTCGGTTTTACCAGTATCGGAGGTGTACCCAAGTATTCCTTCAACTTCCTGAAGGAGACCTCGCATTCCTCGTCCCACCTGAAGTCTTTGTTTCCTCGAAGAGTTTTGAAGAAGGGGAAACATTTGTCTACTACCCTTGACATAAATCTTCCTAATGCTGCTACTCTTCCTGTTAACTTCTGCACTTCCCTGATGTTTCGAGGAGGCTCCATTGATGCTAGGGCTGAAATTTTATCTGGATTAGCTTCGATACCTCTCTGAGTGATCATGAATCCCAAGAACTTTCCCGAGCCCACTCCGAAGGCGCACTTTGCAGGATTCAGTTTCATCCGATGTTTTCTAAGTGTATTAAATATGTCTTCAAGGTCAGCAATGTGGTCTTTCTTTCTTGAGCTTTTTACGACCATGTCATCAACGTATACTTCAATGTTAAGCCCGATGTGTCTGGTGAAGACCATGTTAACCAACCTTTGATAAGTAGCTCCAGCATTCTTCAATCCAAACGGCATGACCTTGTAGCAGTATATTCCTTCATCTGCCATGAAGGAAGTTTTTTCCTGATCTTCCTGTGCCATCCGAATCTGATGATATCCCGAGAAGGCATCTAGGAAACTGTAAAGTTCGGATCCTTATGTGGAATCCACCAACCTGTCGATCCTGGGGAGAGGATAACTGTCTTTCGGACATGCTTTATTCAAATTTGTGAAGTCTATACAAACTCGTCACTTCCCATTTGGCTTCTTTACCAAGACCATATTGGCTAGCCACTCTGGATACTTCACCTCTTTGATGAATCCTGCTTTCAAGAGTTTATCTACTTCCTCTTTTATTATCTGCCTCCTTTCTGTGGCAAATTATCTTCTTCGCTGTTTTACGGGCTTCTTGTCGGGCATGACGTTGAGCCTGTGTTCGACTAGCTCGGGATCTATCCCGGGCATATCTTCAGAACTCCATGCAAATACATCGATATTCTTCTTTAAGCACTGTGACAACTCTTCCTTCGTTAATTTGGGAAGCTCCTTCCCAATCGTGAAGTTCTTCCCTTCTGAAATTTGAACATCTTCCAACTCTTCTACTGGGGACATTCTTTCTTCCACGGGTAGTTCTATTGACAGCAGATCCGTCTTTCCGTTTCCAATACAGCTGATATAGCAACTTATGGCTACCGATTGACTTCCCTGAATAGTTGCTATGCCTGAGGAAGTTGGGAACTTGATTGCCAGGTGATAAGTTGATACTATAGCTCTCAGTTTGTTCAGGAATGGTCTTCCCAAGATGGCATTGTAGGCCATAGGAGTTTTCATGACTTGGAACAGAGTCATCTTCGTTACACGTTTTTCTTCTGATCCTAGTGAAATGGGAAGGTCAATTAGACCTTCGGGTTTCACGGTTCCTCCACCAAACCCAGTTAGGGGAGTAATGACCTGTCGAAGCCGATCTTTGGGAAGTTGCATCTGATTGAAAGCTTCCAAGGAAAGAACGTTGGCTGCGCTTCCATTTTCAACTAGCACCCTCCTGACATCAAAATTGGCTATTGTTGCACTGATAACAACAGCATCATCATGAGGATACGAAATTCATTCCATGTCTGCATTGCTGAAGCCGATGTTGTTTGAGACCTCCTAGTCATGACATCCCGATCTTTCTTCCCGATCACTCAGAGCACGGGCATGGTTTTTTCGTGCATTATTCGAATCACCTCCAGATGCTATTCCTCCGAAGATAAAATTTATGGTCCCAGCGGATCTGGTATTTTCTTCACCTGTTCCATGCTCTTTATCGTCTCTTTTTATGTAGTGCCCCAGAAAGCCTCTTTTTATGAGGGCTTCTATCTCCTGTTTTAAAGTTCTGCACTCGTCCGTGGTATGGCCTGGGCTCTTGTGAAATTCACAATACTTATGTCGATTCTTTTCGTCGAGTTTTCCCTTGATAGGCTTGGGCCATCGCAAATCTTCACGTCCTTTGATTTCCATTAGAATGTGAGATCGGGGTGCGTTTAGTGGAGTTAAACTCTGATGCCCATGACCGTTCCCCTCTTGGTTATTTCGGGAAGAATTTTTCTCATCCTCCTGTCTTGATCTCTTATTCCCCTGCCTTGTTGATTGTGAAGACTGTGCTACTGTCCCATGCCCTTGATCCTGTGCCCGAACTGACAAAAGTGTTTCCTCCATATTTATGTACTTTTCTGCTCTTGGGAGAAGCTCTGTTACATTTGAAGGTGGGTTCTTGGAAAGGGACATTCTGAATTCCGGGCCTCAAATAGCCAAGGTAAGGGCTGAAATTGCCGATGATATATAGAGATCTGGAATCTGAAGTCTTTCAGCGTTAAACCGAGTCATGAACTCTCGCAGTGTCTCATTCTGAGTTTGCCTTAACTGCATGAGGGATGCGGCAGTCTTCTTGATTCTTTTGTTACTTGCAAAGAAAGCAGTGAACTTCTCAGTAAGATCTGCGAAGGAAGAGACGGATCCTGGAGGTATCGTGGAAAACCAGTCTCGAGCTGAATTTGTCAAGGTTTGCGGGAAGGCCTTGCACAGAATCTGATCGGGAGCATTCTGCATGTCCATGACATCAGTGTAGGTATTCAAGTGGTTGTTAGGATCTGTTGTTCCATCTATTCCTTTATCCGAGGATATTTAAATCGATCTGGCAAGGGAAAGGATGTTATTTCAGGAGTAAAAGGGGTTATTCTCACGAATGACGTCCGACCTTGGGTGTTCTGTCGTATTCCGTCAGCAATTCCTTCCTGAATGATTCTTGAGAGCTCTTGTTGTGTCAAGTTTCAGATCCTTCTATCATGGGATGGGCACCCCTAATTCCTGGGGAGTTGTCAGCCATAGGATTAGCTGGCTGGAGATCTTCCCTGGGAATTGTGCCTGGAGTGTTCGGGTTAGGTTGCGCTTGATGACTGTTCTGTTGTTGAAGAACTTGATGAAGTTCGCGGAGCTGCTGCTGAAGTTCGTTGAAATCTTCCCGACTAACAGGTTCATTTTCTGGAGTGGCCTCTGGGTTTTGTTCTGCCCCAACATCTTCAAGAGGTGGAGGATTATCATCCTCAGCCGAAGTGTTGGCCGGAAGGGATTGACCAGTGGATGCGGAGGGACGGGCTTGGCGTCTATTAACCATGGCTGATTGTATCTCTTCCCACAGACGGCGCCAATTGATGCTGTCAAAAATCCTAACCTTGACGTGACAGAATCTGATGACAATTAATTGATGGAAAAGATGATGAACTTGCCTTGGTTGACCTGCAAAAAAGGACAGGAGGATTCTCCCCGTCGCCCCTCCGGTGTGAGAATTAGTTTTCTAAGGAAAAGTAGAGAAAGAATATTTTACTGGAAAACGTAAAGAATGATGAATGAATATATGTGAGCAAAGGAGCTGTATTTATAGGGCTGGAAAAGCCCATAACTTCCTTTATTTTAGGAAGGAGTCCTTGTTGATATAAACTTACCTTTTAGGAGGAGTTCTAATCTTATAAGAATTGTACTTCCTCTTTTTTAGGATGATTCCTTATAGGTTATGTCTTATTCCGAGGGCCCAAGAAGGTGGCCCATTGATAAAGCCCATAAACGGGGAACACCCGGAATCCTGAAGTGGCCGGGCAAGGCCGGGCATGTTCCCACTATGGATGCAGGACTTGAATAGGTCGGGCATCCATGGGCTGGGATGGTCATAAGGTCGAGCATACATCCCGGCCTATAGAAGAAAAGCTTGTTGGTCGAGACTGACAAAGCCCGAGACATAAGGCCGACCTGAGTTGCGAGTTGGGCCGACCTGTTGCGCGGGATTCCATAGGTCCATTCTGAAAATCCCGGAAAATAGCCTGATCAGTAATAATTCTTATAATTAGAAATAATAGAATATATTTAGAAGAAATAAGAAGTCTCCAGAAACTAATAAACTTATTAAACTTCAGAGTTCAGAATTTAAGATATAGAATCAATAATTCTAATTAACTATTTAGTTACATGATTTATGAATTCAATACCTCCATAATCCATTGATTAATTTATGTCCAGTAATCCTTGACGAATTTAAAGATCTAAATAGAGAAATAAATATACAGTTAGAATACAAACTAAAAGATTTAGGAAGACATCATAATTTATTAGATTCAACAATTAAAAATTATTCAGATACAAATATTTCAATACTTGAAAGAATTATCATAGACAGAGATAAATCTCTAACCAATTTATCTCTATATATTCAGTACTTGAAAGTATCTTGGAGAAGTACATCAGAAATGAAATGCGGGGGAAAATTAAACCATTCTAATGTACTAGACAAAGGATCTAATGCCCTAGCTAAAGCATGTGCTACACGATTCGCCGATATTTTAACCCAAGTGAATCTTAAGTTAGAAAAGTCCCGAGCTAATCTTCGACCATCTTCAATAATTAAGCCAAAATAGGAGTAGTTCGGTTCATCATGTATGAGAGCGTTATATACGAGCTTGGGATCCGTCTCAAAAATGCTAACCGCATGGAATCAAAGTTTTATCCATGATAATGCTTCTCGAACAACCCATTTATTAAATAGTACCCACACAAAAAAATGGATTTCAAAGTGACTCTTTTACCGTGTAGGGGAAGTCGTTTTTGTCCAATTAGGCGTGCGTACCTAAGTTGATAATTTAGAAATGTACAAGCAAAGATTTTTTTATAAAAGAAACCAGTCCTACTAGTGACTATGTTTGGCGATCATTGCCCCAAATTTCCCTAATCAAAAAATTAGTAATGTATTCCCTTGTTTAATAATGAACTTTTAAGAAGAAAAAAATGTGATAACATTTACTAGTTTCTTCTAAAAGGTAGTATATTTACTAATATCCCCTTATTTATATATATATATATATATATATATATATATATATATATATATATATATATATATATATATAAATCCGCCTTGCGAGTCCATGAAAAATAAAAAAATGATTAACCTTTTCGTGGACCTTGAAATCTATTTTAATTTTTACTTTGGCCATTGACATTGTGCTCGTCCTCACTCAAAGACACTGCATTCATCCCTGAATCTAGTGAAATTAAAAAAAGCACACTCGTGGACGAGGATGAGGACGATCTCCAAGAAGTAAGCCTAGATCTGTGAAATTAGAAGCAAAAAAATGGCAGAATAAAAAGTCTGACGGAAAACGGAACAAAGACACAAGTGTAGAAGAAAGACTCGAATGTCCCAAACCATAGTCACACCATGATAAGTGCTTTATTAGCATGTATTTAATTCACCTATTATCCTATTTTTTTATTAGTTTGATCCTATTGAAGTATCGTTTAATGCATTTTCAGTTATTGTGTTATACAGGATCGCAAAGAACGAAAAGAAAGGAAACATGACAAAAGAAATACAAAAAAATCAAGAAGTGAGGTTCAAGGACATATTCAAAGAGCTCCAAATCAATAATGGCATGTGGGAAGAAGATTAGATGCAAAAATTATGGTTAAAGAAGGTTTGGGATGAAGTTGGAAATAAAAAAACCCGCAAGGATTGTGATCATGAATTTTAGTCATAGATTGAAGTTCGATTTTGTCATAGAAGACTTTCGAATTTTGGAAGAGATACTTCACAAATAATTGTAGATATTTGAGTTTTATTTCCAACTCAACTTGAATCACCACAATCAGACTTCGGGAGAGAAAGTTATGACCAAAACATCGAGCACAGGCGCTTCTCGGCAGAAATGCACTTACGGCCGTAAATGGTAAAGTTACGGCCGTAACTTACAAATTCCGAAAATTTTCAGTAGCTAACTTACGGCCGTGACAAGGAAAGTTACGGCCGTAACTTGCTCGCCAAGGAATTTCCTTATATGATTCAAGGTCTATCTTTAGTATATCTTTGAAGTAAAGTTATGGCACGATTTTGTGAATATTAAAGGAGCAAAATAGCCACAAAAAGGAGGCTAGACATTGAAGAAAAATAGAGAGAAACTAGGGAAAGATAGAGAGAATTCTTGGGAGATTTTTTTAGCACAAGAGCATCAAATGCAAGGGGAATCCATGAATCAACTTGAAGAATACTCCACAACCATGCTAGGCTAAATTATATGTCTTGTTCAAAGGGGAAGTTGTGTTAACTTGATTATGTTATTTTCTTTTCCTACAAATTAGTAGCGTGAATTTATTCCTTTATTTCAATTGTTGGATTATTATGTTTTGAATGTTCAATTGAGTTTATTTGATTAATAGTTTAATTTGGCCAATTGGATTATTGATCTTTGGATTCATGAATATGCTATGTTTAGATTCTTGATCCGTAATTGTCATTGAATCTTTACTTTAGTAGCAAATAAATCTCGTGCAGGTTTAGTAATAATTCAACTTGGATTGATTAATTCGAGCTTGTGTAATTAACGATCCAATTCAATCTATTCTTCTAAATTTTCATACTAGTCGTGCATTAAATCCTAAGAGCTTGTTTAGGATTGTCCATGGCTAGAATTGGTTCAAAGAGCTTATTTTGAATCAATACACATAAGGAAGAATTTAGATAATCAGAGCTTGTTGATTATTTATGATTGATAATTGAATTAGGGATAGAAACACGTTATAAGGAATGGTATAACATTAATTGAGGGCACAACCGAACCCGAGAACAAGATTTCTTCTCATATTATTTTTCTAGTCATATTTAATTATTTATTTTATGCATAGTTTTCATTCAAGCAATTCAAACAAAAAACCCCCCATTCCATTCTAATTGATCGAACAACTAAAATTAGTTTCCGTTCCTCGTGGGATTGACCCTTACTCTCGCTACTACATTATTAATTAATATTTAGCAAGTAAGGAATTATTTATTATTTTGGTGCATTGCGACACACATCACACCACTAATATACAAACCAGCTTCGTTCATAGGAAAAAACAATTGAAACGAATATGAACGAATGGGGAGTCCTTGTTCTGGCTTTACTGTTCTATGTTTTATATCACTTCGTCAACAAATCTTGAAAAACAACAATGTTAACTGTTGGATTTTTGATACCCAATAAATTCTGGTGATGATGTAAAACAGTTGTGGGAATAATATCGACACCTCGATTGATAGTTCGGCTCGATAACAACTTTGGATCACTTGAAGTGACTTAATTGGTAGTTGCTCGTGGTCCACTTGGAAGGCCCAATTGTGGTGCTTATGGGCATGGACTTTGAACTTTGGCTTGGGTTTTTGGAGGATTGGCCCAACTTGTGACCTAGCCCAACATGTTATATATATCCCATCTCTTGCCATTGTCTTAGAGAGGGTGTGAGTTTGAAATGGGGAAGAGGAAAAAGAGAGAACAACCGTTCTTGGAGTTCTAGCTTGGTAGTTCTCTATTGTTTCTCTTGTTCTTGTTCTTCCCACGTTGGAGCAACCAAGGTGTGGTTGTTGTTAAGTCGAGGGTGAAGTCGAGGTGTCGATTTGGAGAGCTTACTGAGCTCAGAGGTGTCTCGAAGACCCAACCACAATTTCAACATGGTATCAGAACTTTGGTTGTGATTTTGGGTTGAAAATGTGCTGAAAATCGGACCAGGAACGGAGCTGGAAAAGAAGGCGGAATTTGTCCAATGTTTCAAAATTCTGTCTGGACTGAAAAAGGGAGATTCCGGTCGATCCAGAGCTCTGAAGGATGATCCCCCACTCCATCAGAACGGGCTTTTCGAGGAGAAGACTCTCCTGAAATTTGGAGACGATCAGACGGCTGAAACAGAAGATATCTACCAATGAAGAAAGGCTAAAAACTGTGCAAAAACCAAAATCTGACCGTAAATTGAAACGCTGATCCCAGACGATCCAGAAATCTGATCGATGATCGGTCACCTCCATATCAACGGGATTGTCTAGGAGAAGACTCGACTGAAATTTGACGCCGATCCGATGATTGAAACGAAAGTTATTGGCCGGAGAAGAAGAGGCTGGCGGAATGAGAAATGCTGATTCTGGACAAATGGTTGATCTGCTGGAGAAATTGAGACCACCGGTGGACTTAGGAGGTCGAGATGAACAATCTGGTGAAAATTGATTTTTCCAACCGCCGGCCAGCGAGGCGCGTGGGACGCCGGAGTTGGCGAGTCGGGCGAATTCCAGCGACAACGTCTGAAGACAGTTTGGTTCTCTCATCGAGGTGGAGCCGTTGGCGCTGACGGATTTCTGTTTGGAGTTTTGTACTAAAAGTTGGACGATTTTGCCTCTGTGGTCGTTCAGTCGACGGGTGATTCGTGTGCTGCAACTTTCGGTGGGGGCTTTAGGGTGTATGGTGGTGTCCCTAAAGTTATGAAGTTCGCATGTCTCCTAATTAACGGACTCAAAAAAGTCCGCTCTGGTAAATCGGTTAAAACCTTTATTTATTGCACTAGCAAATCATCGTGTGTGGTGATCGTTAGGATTGTGGTTTCCATTGCTTGGTAACCATAGCCTGTTGCTAGACCTAGGAATTATTTGTTAATTCTTGCCATATATTCAGTGTGATTTTTAATATATTATTTTCTGTATGGATTTAATATATGCGCTTTAGATGTTCTGTTTCCATTTAGATATTCCTGTGACCTTAGGAAGTATGATTGGCTGGATTCTTTATGATTTGTGCCTATACTTTACTTGTGGTCATTGCATTTGTTGCGTGTCATGTTTGTACATTTTTGGGTAAGATGACAACACTTGGGCTTTCTTGATGGTATGTTGATCTAGTTTGGTGGAGCATGATATGGCAGGGTTTTGGGTCTAGCTAGTGCGGTAGGTAAATGTGATATAAGAGCGGGTGGTGCTGGGAGATAGGTGAGGTGAACGGTACCACTGGATCTAGGAAAGATCCGAGCTTGGCTTATTGGGGATAAGTGCTCGATGTAGCTGCATGAGCATCTGTGTGATCCTTTCTGCATGTGTGTGATTACTTAATTCGATGCATTGTTTTGTGTAGCATTTCAACTTGTTTGGTGTGTTACTTTGCATGAATTTGTGTGTAATCAAATTTTACTGTGTGTAATGTGTTAGCATGCATAGTGGGTTTGTGATGCATTAGCAGTGAGTGTGAGTATGTCTTTTGGTAATGTGTGGAGTAGATGTCTGATAGTGCATTGATGAGATGTACCGGGGGTGAGTGTGACATTTGAATGTCCTATAAATCTTCTATCTAAAAATCCTGGCCAGGTGGAGCGTTAGAGACACTTAGATCACTTCTATTAGGTGGAGACTCATTATCCCCTTAGGTTGAGAGAAGTGTGGTATTGATAGAGGAGCATCCCATAGATTTAGGACCTATTCTTGTTTACCAGTTAGACATATGTGGTGATCAATCTAGTGGGCATAGGTGGCGATGTGTGTGATATGTGTTCTCGAGGAGGGATATACACGGAATGGGATAAGATAATTGTGTGAGGTCTTTTCATGAGGTCATTTATGCATTGTGGTGTATATGTGTTGACCGTTTTATTTGATTAACTTTGTGTTAGTCTTATTAACTATGCTATATGTACCATTCTATCAGAAAACGTATAGGGTAGCTTTTAAGTATATATATATAAAAAAAAATTAACTTACAAGCTTAAGGAATGTAATGAGAATCACTGGACAAGAAATGTAAATGATGTTTCCTATTCAAGAAAGTAGTTCTATTATCCGATTACATGTGACTATTCTAATGCATTTTTATGCCTAATTTCAACTTTCAAACAAGTTTTCCCAGTCTTTTATTTTTCTTCACCTTGTTTGGGGGTCAGTGTAAGTTAAGTTAAAGTTTCGCGTGCTTTGTCTTTCGGTTGGTTAATTAAGACGGTAAGATGAACAAGTTGATTTAGTCATTAGAATGCTTCCTGAATCTTGCTTTTGATGAACGGTTTTTGGTAATGTTCAATGCCTTTTTTTCAAATATCATGCTAATTAAAAAATTTCAGTTATTGGTGGAAAATATAAAATTAAGGAATTCTGCAAATTTCTCTTAGGTAGTTAGTTGGGACTAGAATTTTGGTTAAGCGAGGGCAAAGGGTAGAGAACTCTTCACAGTCTCAAAGGCCGTGAGATCCCAAAAACATAACATAAAATTGGCCAGGGTTTTTAGAAAAAATGTGAAAGAGAGAACACCTCGTAGTATTTAATCACATTAACCAGCAATATGAACTGCGTAATGTATGTTCTTTTGGCACTTCTTTGCGGCTCTCCCCTTGTTAATTTTTCGGAAGGTAGAGTTGCTGGAATTTTAATTCCAATGTGTTGTTCAAATATTGATTATGAAAGATAGAATCCATGTAAATGGATTAAAGAATTATTTTGGATCTACAAGTGAAAAAGAAAAGGAGAGCCAAATGAAGAACAGCCCGATCGCACGGTACAAAATGCGTGCGATCACACGTCGCACATGTAAAAATCGTTAAAAGTTATAATCGCGCGATCGCACAATTTATCACCATGTGATCGCAAGAGATTAATTTTTTACTGTTGTATTGTTTGATTTTTGGCACCTTTTGACACGATTGAGCACTTTTTGACTTGTTTTTTGCACTTATTCGTACATGAAACTTTCAAGTCTATATATAGAGATGTTGAAAAAGAGAAATACATTTCCAAAACATATTCATAACAAGTGTTGATCCAAAAATGAAAAGATTCAACTCATTTTTCATTTGTTCTTATTCATTTTTCTAAGTATTCTTTGTGCTTGATGAATACTTGGATTGTAGGCTTGATAAATCTGCTAAAGTCATTTGCTATCAAACCCTTTAGCATCTCGATCAAGAGTGGGCAAAAGTACTTTTAGGACAACCTTTAATCACGTGTTCAAGCCCCTCATTGGATTTCATTATTTGGTATTCTTCCATTATTTCCAAGTTTTCAAGTAGATGTTTCAATGTGATTGGTTAGTGATTCTTCATTTGATAAATGATGATTTTGTCTCCAACTTCTCGAAGTAAGTTATTTTTTAGCAAGAGGAGCATATTTTCGATACCATTTCTATTCCATTGGACTCACGTCATTTCTTGGACAAAAAACATCCCAAAAAAAAAAAAGACTGTCAGCAAAAGCCATTTTTTCCACACTCCCTCAATCCTTGTTGGATATTGGAGAAAGGGGCAGGGTTGAACTGTCAACACATTGAATAAATACCACCAGGGCTAATCTGGTGCCCATATGAGCACCAGATATGACACCCACTCGACAAGTGTCGAATGAGTATTGGATATGGGTGGATATGCCCCACTGCCCGCCCACCCATAAGGGGGAGGGGATGGGGGAGTATGGCCCACAAGTGGGTGTGGGTTTTAGATCAACAAGTATATCACCCGTGCGTTGCACGGATTTGTGCTAAAAAATTGTACATATTAAGATTAGATATTTTGCTTAATTTAAAAATGATTATTAAGGTTGCGAACAATTAATATGAAATGAACATCATATATACGTTACAATTGTCTTAAAATATTAAAATTATGTAGAGTTGTAAGAAACACTTAACACAACATAGAAAAATAAGAAATAGTACGAACTACTCCATTTGGAACGGATACCATAAAATGTTAATAGAAGCTATAGATTAACAACACATTTATACTTCTTCTCGATGATATTAGTGGAAAAGTTGTCCGTAAGGAATCTTTTGGCTACACTCTGTTCATGCTTTCCCCCGAAGTGATAAATTGTGCTGGACTCCTTCAATGGAGTTGTAACTTCATCACCCGACGAATTTTGATAAAATCAATCCAACATCAATAAAAAAAAATCCCCAGATTAGTCTTGCGTTCATCCAAAGCATTTATTTTTCAATAAACACTATTATTTCAATACCTTTTCATCATCAACTTTGGTATTATCTATTTTTGATATTACATCAGAATAATGGTTGTCATTGGGCTTCACATATTTAGAGATGATATTTGCATCAATGGTTACCCTCATGACTGTATACACAACATTACGATAGTTTATATTTTGATTCTTAACTTGAACCTTGAACATAATTTTTCGATCAACTAATGACTCCACTTCTATGGGTACTGAATCCAAGTCAGATTTTTGAAATTCACAACTGTTGTGGTTAGATCAAAGAAATAGGAACATTTGGGATTGAAATTGAATTGAAAATTTCCAATAAAGTCATAAATACCGTAATGATTTCATGTATCAATTCTGCTGCAGTTTTTCCTAATAGTTCAGTGCACTCTATATCCCATAAAAGAAATGATGTGTTCCCCGTCCCATCAATCACTCTCACTTGTATCTTGAATCTAACAACTCAAAATTAATGTTAAAATAGTGATCTAATATTCATTGCATGAATATAATGTATAAGATTTAAAATGCGAAATTTGAACCTTGGATGAGCAGAATTATCGAAACAATAGCATTTTTCACAATAGAATCATGTGTCAACACAATTGACCTTCTTTGGACACCTATTGCAAGCTAAGTACCACCATTTGTGTTCCGTTTCAACCGAACACATGGTAGCAAATACCCAAAAACTAACAAACCTGGGCAAATAAAATTAGTAAAATGACATTCTAAGACAATTTTCATCAAAAATATAATTTCAACCGAACACAAGGTAGCAAATATCCAAAAACTACCAACCTGGGAAAATAATATTAGTAAAATGACAATATAAGACAATTTTCATCAAAAATACAAATATTTCCAAAATCACGTGAAACACAACTCTTACCGAACAATTTAGATTCATCAACTTTGTTTGCATTCACAATATCACTAAAATTCTCGACCACGTAGATTTGATTCGAGAAGTTATCATCAGAAATCTCAAAAACATGCATCTTCATCATGAAATTGATCTTGTACTTGTGAAACGTAGTCTTGAATTTCATGTCGTTGGTCCAAACAACAAAATGTCGAATCACATATAAATGACCCTCCTTAATCAATGACTTGTACTTCTTAATCAAAGAACTCTTAATACTCGAATGTATACGATCACCCTACGTTAAGAGGTAACTAGCAAGAGAATTTAATCCATTTATATCATTGAACATAAAATCATAATATTAAAAAAAACATATTAATAAATGAATAATTAATCACAAAACATGACACAATTAATCATGACAGTATTTTCCTATAAGCAGTAATCGACATAAAATTAAAAATAATAAATGTAATCATCACATTTCTAATAACCTAATATTAAATTTAAAAAACAGAAAAAAATGTAACATCATAATAATAATTAAGAACTACATGTAATAATTTGATTAATTAATAATAAATCTAATTGTTCATGGTTACACTAATCATTTCATAATGTTCCTATAAGCAATAAAATCTTAAAAACAATAAATGTAATCACCACATTTATAATATTTACCGAATAAACAGTACAAACGTTACACCACAATTCTAACTAATTAATACAAAATGTTCATATAAGAAGTAAAAAACGTGGTAATAATAATAATAATAATAATAATAATAATAATAATAATAATAATAATAATAATTTGGTGATTACATTTATTGTATTTAATTTTAAAAAGATCACTGCTTATATGAACATTATGTAATAATTAATAAAACAAATAATAATAATAATAATAATAATAATAATAATTATTATTATTATTATTATTATTATTATTATTATTATTATTATTATTATTATTATTATTATTATTATTATTATTAAGTGATCTTTTTAAAATTAAATACAATAAATGCAATCACCAAATTCCTAATAATCAAACTAAAAACAATTAATGATCATAATCTATCTACTCCAAGAATTACATTAATAAAAACCTGCCTATCGTAAATAAACAATCTAAAATATAGATAACAATGAAATAAGATGAAAATATAAATCCAACAATTACATTACTAAGAAACTGATATTAATATTATCAATCACTTATTAAACAAAAAATAGGTGGACGTTAACTAACATCGTCATAATATAAGGTCTCGTGATAAATACCTCCCGATCATGAGCAACGAACTCCAAGCTATAAACCTCATTCGGATTGGCGAACCTCGGTAACTCATAAACATGGAAGATATGAACTTTTATTGCCTAGCTTGTTTTAGTAATGTTGACGTCTCTCACCAAATCAAACACATGCGCTATTCATTAGTACTGTAGTGCCAATGCAAGACGGAGGGAAGTATGAACAGAAAAGGAAGGAAAAAAAACCCCCCAATTAACACAACGAAAAGAGAACTTAGAATATGTAAGAAGTAAACAAAGTAATAATATTGTTCAAGTTGGAAACTTACACTGAAGTAGTATGAAAACCTTGTGAAATAAGCAATTGATGGACAAAAAATGAGGAATGACGTCTACGTGGTAAGTATAATAAAAGTGTTGTGACCGTTCATTTACCGAAATTTGACTAAAAAAAAAAAAAAGCAATACATGATTTCAGTCAAATTTTGTGTTTACTACATCAAAAAATTTAACTATTCATTTTCCATATATTATAATAATAAAAAATAGGAAATTTGTTTCGGTCAAATTTTGTGTTTACTACATCAAAAAATTTAACTGTTCATTTTCCATATATTATAATAATAAAAAATAGGAAATTTGTTTAAATCAACAGAAAATCTGTCTGTTCAGTTATCCAGATTTTAAAGTTGGAACAAAAAAAAATTATAATCATAAAATTTAAAAAATGGTTTCAGCCAGAAACCGAATTAATAAGGAGCAGTATGTGTACATGAGGAGACACAATCACTGATTACAGTACATTAACTATCCCAAACATTAAAGCTTACTAAATGCCGGCCAAATGAAGAAACCACATCAATTAACGGAATTAAAGAAAAACAAAAAAACAAAAAAAATTCCGGAATATGAAATTAACTTTTGGCAGGAATTTTCATTTGACGGCACTTCTGTTTATATATATATATAGATTTCCTATATACCATATCTAGATAAGACTACAAGACAAGTGAACAAGCTTGGGAAAGAATCAAAGTGTAAAAAGGAAGGGAAAATACTTATACATAAGCTCGTCTTCAACCCATTTACTCCATTTTGAATTAAATTTGTACTAAAATAGTGTAATTTTGCACTATTCAGTAAAGTTATCTCCAACCCAGAACTCTAAATCTTACATCAAATGAACAATGTACTTTATATTCTCTTATTATTTTCAATTCTCAGCAATTAAGTTAATTTGAAAAGTATCTAATTAAATATTTTACTACCACTTAAATTTATAATTTAAAATAATTATCGAAAATATTACGTTTATTAAAAAAGACATTAATCTTAATATCACAATTAACAAGATAAACCATACTACATAAAAATGTTACATATAATATGAAAATATTTGCACAATACAAATAAAAAACAACTAAATCTTGTATACTAATTCTCGGAATTAGTATATTTATCCCACAAATGATCAATTTATTCATTTTGAAGTACAATGTGAGATTCTTTTAGGCTGTTTGCTACACAAAAAGTTGACATGTTTTGTAAACAATTTCTTGAAAGTAGACCCCACTCCAATTTCATATTACCTATGTCAGATTATGGGTGACTTCTTTAATTTCCATCCACTTTTGCAACGGGTCAACCCAAAGGAATTCCAAAAATGCCCCCCATTCCACTGAAAAACCACCTTTTCTCTTTACGAAACTCATCCAGTCTCTGCCTTCGCTTTCTACCAAATAAACGCAGACAATTACAGTAATCCTCCATATTTGCATCTGCATTCAGCAATGGACTCTCACAAATCTTCAAAATCCGGTGGTAATTCAGGTCCCTCTCCGGTAAGACCCATTATTTGTACTTCCATGTTGGTTGTTTCCCTTTATGTTCACCTTTTGCAAGAGTCCCTTTCACTTTCCAATGTACATGACGATGGGTGCACTTAGGTACAAGCTCCTGCATCTAAGGCTAAGGCCAATGCTAAGGGTTCCTCCGGTAGAAAAAACGTGAAATGGGGCCAGGATGAACGCCGCTTCTTCATAAGCTGTTGCAAAAAGGCCATCACCGCAGATCATCGAGAAGGTAAATGCTTTACTACTGCTGGGTGGGAGCTCATAGTTGGGTGGTTGAAGGAAAGGACCGGTCGAGAGTGGTCCTAAGCTGCACTGCTCAACCACTGGAATTCCATGCGTAAGGATCACAAGCAACTTTTCGAACTCCTCAACTGTAGCGGTGTCACCTACGACCAGAACATAAACGCTGTTGTTGCCCTCGACCACTGGTGGGAATCCAAAATTAGGGTATGCCCTGGTCTAAAATTCAAGTTCCTGTAGATTGTGGTACTTTCGGGCCTCCAATTTTGTGTTAATTAGGAGTCCTTCATTTGCAAGCTTATAATTACAGGCTGAAAAATAGTTCTTTACTTTTTATCATTAATTCACTGTTGTGCCATGCATAATTATGTTTTGGTTAACCGTAGTAATCAGTTACTCACACTATAGCGAGTGTATATGGTTCATGAATACATCCATTGCGTGGGTGTTTAGCAATGCGGTTCTTTTGTTAATGAATTTTACATTTGGAACTACATACTGACTTCGTGGTTTTGCAATGCTAGCGCACATTTTTCTATCACAGATAATTAGATTCGTGTTTATTTTACAATCATCATATTATACAAAAATTTGCCCATCTTATTAATTTCTTTTGAGTTTGATCTTCCCACTTTCACTATTTTGCAATCCAAGGATTTTTTTTTGCTTCACTCTACCTTTTCTTTTGAGATTGTGTCACTTTTACGAACAAGTGCGTCTTTAGTTTTCTGCTTTACATGAAAATTTTGGTCAGTATGCATTGGTTACTCTTTTGGATATTGTGTCACATTGTGATGTTACTGTCCCAGATACGCAAGGATTACGCCAAGTTCAGGTCCATGGATTGTAGTGAGATTTACGATGTGTACACACGCTTATTCGGGGACACTTACAATTTCGACAAGTACGCGTTAACACCGACAAAAATGGCACAGAAGGGGGGATTCTTGAAAAAAAAATATCGTGTTGCTGGACCATCAAACGATACAATTCCTATAAGTGCTGAGATGAGCGATGAAAGTGCTGGATCTGAAATGAACGAGAAAGGATCAGCCATGGAGGTATCTCAATCCCGAAGCGGGGATAAACGTAAGGGAGGTAAAAGTGAGGGGAAACAAAGAAATAAAAAATCTTCGAAAGAGACACTTTCTGTGTCGGCGCACCGGTTGGCCAGTCTAGGAGAGGACTTGCGCGCCGAACGAGCACGTGCACGTGAGGAATGTCCTTCCTGCATTGAATGTGTTAGGGAACTAAAGAAAGCTGGTTTTCTTCAGTCGAAGACAAGGTTGCTCAATTTTGCGCTCAACTTCTTCACAATCAAGTCAAACCGCGAAGGTTATGCCGCATACGACACTGTTGAAGAAAAATATGACTGGCTAGTATACAGCTTCGAGGAGTACTTCGTATCCAAAAAAAAGGCATGAGTTAGTAGTGTGCTCGTGCTCATTCCTCCATTTTCCAATTTTAGATGTTTGACGTTTTCCGTATTTCAAACCGACACTTGTTTGGTATAATGTGTATGTGGTGTTCATGTTTTAGGAGTAAGTCACAGGGAGTGGAGTTTGCCACGTTATGCACTTCTCACACTTTAGCCTGTATTTGGTGTATAATAATGTGATGTCAGACTTTACCATTTTTTCCCATGGATATGCATTAGGGTAGTGAATGCTTCTGCATGCAAATAGTGTTCTACAACAAAAAGGTTGTCCTCTAGCTATTCAAATTTCAATAAAGCAAATTGCACCATTCCAATAAGGTTATGAAAAGCATCACATGTTCCTTTAATTATTGTACTACTACTACTCAGGTATTTTTCTATAAATGAATTGTAAAGTTAGGAACTGAGACACACATTCAAAATTCTGCAATCAAGAAAAATTGCCAACCCACAATATATCCATAGGACACACCTTTCCATTTTTATTTTCACCAAGCACACGGGAAATGAAGCTACCTTCAAATTATGGCGTACTTGACTTCAGCTCCGTTCTTGGTCACAACTCAGATGCTGAATTGGACGACGAGGAGTGCATAGACATGCTCGAGCAGGACACGATACAATGGCTCACGTACTATAAAATGCTCGAAAGTGCAATGCTTGACTATTTGACACGTCTTCAACAACCGCAAATCTCACGCTTCCCTAACATACGCAATGGTCACATGTTCATGTTGGATTGTTTGGAACAGGAATCAGGGTAAATATGCTTTCAGGAATTCCATATGTATCCACCCATGTTCACACACTTTTCACATATTTTGTGGGACAACTATGGATTGAAAACCGAGAACAGTATCGACGTATACAAACAGGTCGGAATGTTCTTGAGTATTTTAGCGCACGGTAAAGGTTATCGACAAACCCAAACGCGCTTTAGGCACTCACTGTACAACGTGGGTCTTTATTTTAGGAAAGTATTGGCAGCCGTTGTAAGACTTGGTGCACATGTGATAAAGCCAGATCCGAACTACAACCAAAGTCCACTGCACCATAGGCTAGATCCTAGAAAACACCGTATGTTTCAGGTTCGATTCCTTATACTGCAAACCATGAATAACAATTCTTAAGCTGCTTTTAAATCAACTACCATTGAAAGAAATCACGACTTAACAATTTGAAGTATGCAGGACTGGATTGGTGCACTTGATGGCACACATATTCGTGTTGTACTTCCCGGGACCGATAAACTAAACTTTATTGGGAGGAAAGGATATCCGACACAAAACGTGCTCGCTGTATGTGATTTCAATATATGTTTCACATTCGTTAAGACTGGCAAGTTAGGGAAAATTCATGACAGTTACATTCTCGCAAGGGAAATTCATGATCCCGATATACAGTTCCCGGAGCCCAGCTATGATAAGTACTATTTAGTTGATTCTGGATTCGCTCATAGACGCGGTTACATGGCTCCATTCAAATTAGCTATTGTTAGATATCATTTCCAAGAATCTAAATCTGCATCCACGTCGCATGGACGCAGATTTAGGAACTATCAAGGGTGATTTAATTTTTATCATTCTTCTTGCAGAAACGTTATTTAAAGGTCATTTGGTGTATTGAAAGAAAGATGGCTAATTTCGGATAGGATGCCGCACTATCCATTCGATGTCCAAACAACCGTTGTTGTTGCGACGATGACCAAACATAATGTGCTTCGTCGTTCAGGTCATATTGATCATCGATTTCGTTTAGTTGAGGGGGTGCCTGACACTATTGAAGTTGACCTCCTGGAGAAGATGAGCAACAGTAGGTGGAGAAGGAAACCGAGAGGTATGGTGATGCAGAATGGATCACTTTAAGGGAACACATGGCTCGACAGGCACGTTAACACTTGGGTCACACAAATGTTATGAAATGTGTTGTTTGTCTCTCAATGCGAATGAAAAATAAGTATTTTGTGTATATGTTGACGATTTCGTATCATTCGTGTCCAAGACTTGCATACAATGCGTGAAAGAGCATAAAAAAATAATTAGGAACGCTCTCGACACAAGAACTAGTGAATAAACATTATCATGTGTGTTTGAACAATGGACAATCTATCGCATGTTCACCAATATAATAACACGATTCGGGAAACACCCTATAATTGTAATTCGTACAAGAAGCATGGACATCGACTATGATGTGCTACACCAAGTGCATTGGCAACCAATTATTTTTTTACTATTTTTTTTTTCCGGTGGAAATATAAATGGTCGTCCCATTTCATTATTCTCACATGATGAAGTTGTGGTTGGCGAAAAAGGATAGAAAATACATTCTTCATACATTGTTTGTGTTGAAAATTCAATCCAAAAAAGTGAGAAGGCCTTGACTGAAAATTCCAATCCCAATAATAGAAGAAATAGCCAAAAGTGTACGGTCAAGAAAAAGAAGGAAATAGCCAAAAGGAGTTGGAGGGTAGCTGCATCCAATTCATTTCTCTGTACTGTAGCTTTCTGAAAAGTAGCTCCCTGATGTCAGACTTTAGCAATATTTTATTCAAATTACGTTGACGGGCCCCACTCTCCTGAAAATTTTCCCAACTTTCTGAAAATAATTGGGACAGCAAACAGGCTCTTTATCTTTAATTTGTCTATGTCGAGCATAAAATTCTTGAAATCGTACATTTTCATCTACGATCATCTCAACTTCAGAAGTTGGTGCTTCATGGAAAAATGAGATAGGCGCTTGAACATCACGTTCATTGTTCGCTAAAATTGTGTATCTCAAGCGCATGGCGCGTACAAGTAATAAGTGGACTTTTTGAATCCAAGTTATCGATCCCATGAGGAATGTATACTTAAATTACACATGTTAGTTAATTTAATTTTAATAACGAAGTCACACAATAAATTTTTGAATTGTTTTTTCAAATGCAAAATTTAAACAAACTAACTTTAAATTCTAACAACAATAAGGAAAATGGAATATTAAAAAGTTGGGATTCATGATTTCACTTAATTAATTTGCATTTTGTAAATAAAATTAACTACTTAAGATAAATAAATGCAAGACAATAATCATAGATCAAAGTACACAATATTAAAAGACAATAATCATAAATTCAAATACTCAAAAATAAATAACTCAAAATAAATAAACAAACTTAGAATAACTAAGTGAAGTTAAGTAACACCAATCATCCCAACAAAATACAATTTTGTATATAATAAAACTTAAATCACAATAAAATAACAAAATTTAACAACTATCATAATCATTTCAACAAGAAGCTAAATAAAGTATTAAAACAAGATAATAAAAGAAAACTCCCCTTCTAGTTAAGTTCTTGAAGTGAATGCTCCAAGATTTCTTCATTTTGAATCAAGTTACTCCATTATCCATTGATATCTCCAACAACCCAATACAAGGCATTAAATCAACCATAAATACTATAAGATGTTTAGGTAAAATGTTGGGGAAAGAACAATAATAAAAACTTCAACAAAAATAATAAGCTTAAAAGGAAAAAAAAAAAAACTTAGTAAAAACTCAAGAATATTAAAGATTAAAATGCATTAAGAAGAGAATTTTTTAAGAAAAAGTACAAAGAAAATGAAAAGAGGCATAAAATGAAAGATAACTCTAATTGAAAATGTGTTTTGGGTATTTATAATTTCCCAGAAATCACTCAAAGACCTTAAACAAAACGCCAAAATTCGCGCACAACAGCGATATGGGCCGAACTGGGTGGGCCGGGTCAATCCGGTCAAGCCCAACGAATATACATATTATTATTTTTTGAAATTACATCTGCGCGATCGAACGGTGATGTTTGCACCAAGTGGTTCAGCATCTACCTAACTTTGTGCCTGGTCCCCACGCGCCAGTGGTTCCAACCAGGCGTTCGCGTGGTTCAGTTAGTGTGCGGTTTTGTAGCTCGGTCCTTTTATAATTGCAATGAGGTCCTTCATCTTTCAATGCTTATCAATTTAGTCCCCAAATTTTCAGATTTCTTTCAAATACTCCTTCAGAAATTGCACTTGAGGTTCTTCAACTTTTGAAATTTTACAATCTGGTCCTCCGATCAATTGCACAGTAGGTCCGCAGCTTTCCGAAAGTGACAAAATGGTCCCCAAACTTCCAATTTCAACCTACTTTGCACTCCTTTTGTGATTTTTGGCCACAAACGTAAATATCAACCTATTTAAATACAAAATATGTATAAATAAGTACATATTTGCTCAAGATATTCGAAAAATTGCTAGTTTAAGGGCATAAAAAGTGTATTAAAATGCACTTAACATTCATTCTCGATAATCATGTTGTGCACAATAATGCACGCAGACATTATATTATGTAACACATGTTTGGACCAAAATCATCCTGGTCCCTCGACTATCGCAAATCGTGATTGAAGAACGCCAACTGCTCGTTCGGTATCTTTTCTACAACTTTCTTGTCGTGCTGCAAAATACATTTTTTTGGACTTGTGGATCATGAATTGTATACACAAGGGTAGACCACTTTAAAGTTTAACATTTCATCTCACACTTACCTTCTTGCAAATCCAACTATCACATTCCTCAAAGCTTTTTAAAAATGAGTTCAAGTAAATGAAGTGTTTTATACTCAAACGAAGAAGACAAACACTTATGTCATGTTTGACTTGATATTTTCCAAAATCCAATAATTGTTATTAACCAATCGAAGGATAAATTTTGGTCTCGAATTGAGTCTAGCTATAACAGTTCCGAACTAGAATATATCACTCAAAGTTGACCTCTGAGGTCTTTACAATCTTGAATGTCTTTTATTTTGACTATTGTTACTAAGTTGAGGGCATGCGTTCGACGGGTGGAACTTCTCAATTCGAGGGGTGCATCCGAACAAGATATTGTAAGTATTATATGTAATATTTCATTTCACAGTTCATTATTCAATGTGATCAGAAACTTAATTATTTTCCACAATCTTGCAGATAGATTGAGGAAAAATATTGTTTGCACAAAACAAGGCCGAGAAGAAAGGCTTCAAGTTTGATCATGTCTGGCACATTTTGAAAGATATTGAAAAGTTTACTAACGATATTAATACAACATTACCCCCACTTTCAAATGGAAAGCGGAAATTTGCATCGTCACAATTAGACTCTCCCACTTCCGTTCATCCAATGCCTACATCTCCTGGATTGTCATCGTTTTCTCTTCATATAGATGAATAGTGGCAGTTTTGTCCAACGACCCATTGGGGTTAAAAATGTAAAAGGAAAAAGAAAAAATAATGAAGAATTTTCGTATATGATGCAATCAATTGCAGAAAATAATCGAGAAATCACTCAGGTTTTGAAGAAAGGATGCGATAATAGACAAAAACTTATGAAATTCAAATGCTTCAAGCTGAGACTGAGTTGAAAGTTGTTGCGGAATTTCAAGAAGAGAATAATATTTTACTTAAAGACTTAGACTCCATGCTAGATCCAAGTCTACGTGAGTTTATTCAAAGCGAATAACTACAAATTATGGAAAAGAGATCTCAGCAACAAAGTAAGGAATCTCAAAATAGCTCAACTCCATTTAGTCAATATTTTGATGGTCTAGGAGGATCTGGAAATGACTTACCAGATTATTAGATTATTGTAAATTACTTGTCGTATTTTACTATTTCATGTTTAGTTATCGTGTCGTGATTTTATGGTTTTCATTTATATTCATCAATTATGTAACTTTTTATTTTTAATCAGGGGGAATTTTATTTTAATATTATCATTAGTTTTTATTTATATTAGATTTAATTTAATTTAATCCATATGTTAATAAAAATAATAGCAAAGAATATAAATAAATTTTAACCAAACAAAATAATTAAAAAAAATGAGCAATGGACATGGATCTGAGAAACGAATTTGGTATACAAAATAAAGGACAAAATTGGAATAAAAAGAAACTCCAAAACTCACGCCAAGTGCATAATGGGACGATGTTGGTGTAAAACTCCATTTTGGAGTTGGATTGAGTTGCTCTAAGGATACATCCATATTGTATATAAGGATGTAAAATTTAATGTCAAATTTTTGGTTCTTGTAGCTGGATTGATTTAAAAAATGGAAAAATTACTTTTCAGATTTTTTGTTGTTCCTCACGTGACAAGTGTCGTGGGACCCACCTCCTACCCTTCGTTCAATTTCTTTAACAGAACAAGAACAACTTTCCCCTCACCCAAAAAATCAAGGACCAAAAAAAGACATAGCTTTCTTCCATCTACCATGCACCAATGAACAAAAAATCGACCTTCTGGTCGGAAATGAAGAAACTCGTCGGACCTGAAGAACTCGCCGGAAAACATTGACCTGGGCGCTCTTGGACTATGTCATTGGATAATCTTGCTTCAACTCAAGGTTGGTTCTCATCCACTTCCATGTAATATAATCTTTCTTTTGTATTTTTTTATGCTGGCAAATGGGTGTATTTGAAATTTTAAACTTAGAATCTTAAATTTGTATCCGGTCATACTATAAGACGAAGTGAAAAATACATAAGCTATGAACACCGTTTTACGAGCATATTTGTAATGGAGTTTATATCAGTTTTAAAATTCTCTTGTGATTTTAAAAAAATTAGTGAGTACCGATTATTTTTAAACTTGATACATATATTGAGAGGTCATCACTGGTTAGTGGACATCATTGAATTGGCTCTTTGGATGTAGACTTGTAAAAATCCCCATTTTTCAATTGCAATGAAAAAATGGATGGGATTTCTTTTGATTTTAAGAAAATAATTATTATCTTTCTATTGCTCTATTAATTAAGTGTAATAAACTTTTCGAACCTAATTTCAAGATAATTAAGCACTTGAATTCAAACTGAATATTTCTTTACAATGATTTCTTATTTAAAATGTCTCGGATATTTGGTACTAGGGGTAGGGAATGAAAGTCCAATTGAAAAGCTCTGATTGTACCTATAATTGAAGAGGCTCCGATTGTACCTGTGGCTAGAATGAAGTTTGCTTTCGTGGATGCAGCTTTTGAATTGTACAAGAGATATGCCTATGACATTGGATTGTTTGACTATTAAAAGAAACAGTAAAAAAGGTTTGGATGGCAAGATAAAATATGTTGTACTTGCTTGTGGTGGGGAAGGTAGTAGGAAGAGTGTGGTTGCAAATATTTTGCGACCACGGCCAACCATTAAAACGGGGTGTAGGGTTAGGGTATCTGCATGTGTTGACATTTCAGGGGACTGGCGAATTAACAAAGTTTTTCTTCATCATAACCATAATTGCAATCCATCGAAGTACAGATTATTTCGTTGCAATGGTGAAATCAGGTTCGATGTCAGAAAGAGGCTTGAAATAAATGACACCGCTGGTATTACTCTTCATAAGAGCTTCAATAGTGCAATTGTGGAAAATGGTGGATATGAAAATTTAAGCTATACTGAGATTTTAGGAACTACATTGATAAAAGCACGTCAATTAAGATTCGGAGAAGGCGATGTTGCTTCCTTGATGGATAATTTGTTAGAATGCAAAATCCTAGTCCAAAGTTTTCTATAGCGTTGATGTGGACAAGTACGAAATGCCCTTTGTCCCATTTGTTGGTATTAATCACCATGGACATTTGACGCTGCATAGATGTAGCGACCAAGATTTTTTACGTGATTAATAATTATTTTAATAGAAAATCGTGTCGCTACTATTTCACCCATTTTTATTAAGTTAACGCCACGACGTATTCGTATAGCCAAGTCAAGAAATAATCGAGATCGTTCGATTTTAAATTAAATTCCGAATTTCTAAAAATATCTCCATTCTCTTGATTTAAAGTATATTAAGTCTAAGTACTTAATTCAATGTTATCCCAATATTTATTTGTACAAAAATTACTTTTATTATTTAAATTAAGAAAATATATGCAAGCATGAGAGGTTCCATTATATATAATAATTATGAGAATCTTAATTTAATAAATATGGAAAAGTATATAAATGGTTGATAGATTCCATTATATGTAATCATGAAGAGCATAATATTTGTATAAATATGGAAAAGTATATGAATGAATTATATACTCCATTATATATAATCATGAAGAGCATAATATTTGTATAAATATGGAAAAGTATATGAATGATTGATAAGACTCCATTATATATAATCATGAAGAGCATATTATTTGTATAAATATGGAAAAGTATATGAATGGTGCTTTACTTTAAGAAAATGATGTGTTAAAATTAATAGAATTGAATGATTATGTTTACAATATGCCAACTTTATACATCTATTTAAACCCATCTCTTTTACACACAACTCTACACATATACACTTATTTCCAATCTCTTGACAAAATCCACAAGTAAGAGAAATTCAAGGTGGTCAAGAAAGTTTTGGTCCATTTACTACTACACTTCATTTTAATCTTTTAAAATGTAAGTATATCTTATGTTTTTATGAAAAGTAAGTATGTTTTTATGAAAGGTAAATACACCTTATGTTTTTATGAAAAGTAAGTATGTTTTTATGACAAGTAAGTATATCTTATGTTTTTATGAAAAGTAAGTATGTTTTTATGAAAGGTAAATACACCTTATGTTTTTATGAAAAGTAAGTATGTTTTTATGACAAGTAAGTATATCTTATGTTTTTATGAAAATGTTTGGATCATTGCTATGAAATCAATCTCACAAGATTGTTATGGGTTCCATATGATATGTTTATGATTATGCTAAGGGGACCGGAGTTTAGTAGCGCTACACATAAGAATTCTTGCCATTTAAGTTCGGTAAAATTCTTGTGTCTCCCTATGTTTATGAGTATTTCGATCCTATCCTATGTTATGATGAAAATGATCCATATGCTTTCAAAAGAAAATTTATGCTTGGTATACTTACTGGGATTTTATAAATCTCACTCCACGATATTTACCATTTTCAGATAATTGAAGGTTCGAGGCGGTCAACATGGAAGTGACAAAAGTGGTTAAGATTGATGAGATAATTATGTTGAACTTTATGTAAGAAAATTATGTTCTATTTTTATTCACAAATAAAATTATGGGATTCTAATTATTTTTTTGAATAATTTTACATTACTATTTAAGTCTCGATAATATGATATGAGTCACTTTTAGTGGCACTCGAATGGTCGAGAATTCGGGTCGTCACAGTTGGTATCAGAGCAAAGAGTTTTAAAAACGATTCTGTAGATTTTTGAAATTTTATTTCTTAAAAAAAAAAAAAAAAAAAAAAAAAAAAAAAAAAAAATCACTATTCACGTGAACAGTAAAACGACGTGCTATTCATGATGAACAGTGAACGAAATCACTATTCATTATAAAAAAAAAAAGTTGAATTTTCACATGTCAAGTATGGTTATGATTTTGAAAAGCATGATGAAATTTGATGTGCGAATTTCAAGGACAAAATTCATTTTAAGCAAGGGAGTTTGTAATGTCCTGAAAATTTTATGGAATATAATTAGTTAGTGATATGATGTTTATATTGATGTCTTTGATAAATTTCTTGAAGTTCGGGGACTAAAGGAAAAATAAGATTTGACGATAAATTTTATTTGGGTTAAGTTATTAATTATTGATGGGGAGATAATTACTATATCGATATTGGATTTGTTTTGAAGACTGTGATTAATTAGGAATTATGATTCAAGAAAATGTTGATTTGGATACAACCACATTAAATTATTGTTGATTAAAGGAAAATAAGATTATATGAAATATTTTAACTCATCACTCTACTATGTCACTCTCCACGTATTGACTCCTCGAACCAGGTATGTTATATGCTTTGCAAGTCATTTACGATTTTATTAAGACGTGTTAAGTATGAAATCTTCATATGCTATGAATCTTTATGTGTTACACATAATATACATGTCAAGTATGATATAAATTGATAGAAGACTCAATTTTTTTTATTCTTTTCAATGTAGAATCATGAGACAGAGAGGATATTTATATGAATTTTGGTGCATATTAAGCTTAGTAAGATTGACTCAATTAGAAATTAAGTTGGGTTGTAACTTTTGCCCAAAATATATGGAATAATATATTAAACAAACAAAATTGATAATGAATTCGTACAATAATTTATCCCTTTATCACTACCTTTGTGTAAAAACAAGGGAAAAACTGTGGATGGTTATTAGTACTTCCTCTTCAAGTTTCAATTTTCGGTTCAATAATTTATCCCTTTATCACTACCTTTGCTTAAAAGCAAGGAAAAACTGTGGATGATTATTGGTACCACTCTTCAAGTTTCAATTCTGAAAAAAAAAAAAAAAAAAAAAAAATTCAGAAAGAAAGAGAACGGGTGTTGAGCATAATGGGAATAATATGACTTAAGAATGATTTTCAAAATAATTGTTGTCCTCGAGTTTAGAAATGATAAACCTTAAATGGACTTTGCATAATTGATTTTAGACATGGCATTAAGTATGAGAAGTCAACAGAAATGATTAGAAATATGTTCAGATTATCTATCATTTAGATTTAATGAGAAATAGCGAGCCAATTTTATGAATTTTTATGAGATGTTAAGATTATAAGTGATATGATTTTAATGAGACTTTTATGAGAAGCATTATGAAGTTAGATATTTAAAGATTTGGTTATTGGGAATTAAGTAATGGATATTATGTTGAGTAAGTGAATTATGCCTCTATATTGAAGAGAAATTTATTATGAACTTTGGCCTTGTGATTAAATTTTGGGAATATGATTTATGACTTATAAATATAAGTATGAGTAATCTTTTGAGCCAATTAAGGTATTGAAGGAAGTGATATTGTGATATTGACGACTATGATTTGAAATTTCTATGTTGAGGAATTATGAATTGATTTTCTGGAATATTTTTTTATGATATTGAAGTTTGATGAAATTGTGGTCAATTTTTAGATCGTTGTGATCAAATGTGGAATTATTTATTATTGTGAGTTATGAAGTATGCTTACGGTTTGAATAAGTCCAAATTTCAAAGGAAACTCTGCTTAGAATTTTATCGTTTGGAATTAAGAGCATAGTATGGTATGCAATCACTAAGAGAATTGAGGTTAGACATGCAAACTCATTTACATCACAAACGAGATTTAGTAGATGATAACAGAGATATTTATTATTTTCTCGTAAGGAGAACACACAAGAGTCACATTGGAAAGAAATACATGAAACACGCAAAATCAAAAGAAAGCAACATGGGAAATTCCTCAAATTGAGAGATGTGTTTCCGGAGTAGCCGTATCCTACCACCTCTGACCTTTTGAGGAAATAAAGAAACCTTCAAAGAGGTGTGTTTCGAGAGTAAGAATACTCCGTAATCTACCACCTGGAACCTTTGAGGTACACACAAGATTTAAACATTAAGGAAATCCTAGGAAATTAGAGGGGTGTCTCGAGAGTAAGAATACTCCGTACTCTACCCCCACCTATTCTAAGATTCATAAAGTTAAGTTTACATTAACCGGACTCCATTTTCGCTTGATTCCCCTTCCTTGCGACCAATCTATCTTAACCCCTGCTGGATCTTGTATTGAGATATATGACTGCAGCTTATCCAGTAGTTCATCAATAGTAGGAGCAGAAATAAGGAGCCTTCTGGAAAATGGAGAGATGAATCCCTATTCCACAGCATAATCAAGAAAGGTTAACAAGCCATCAAAGAAATTGTTAACATTCAGAAGCCCAATAGGCTTAGTATGGAGATCTAGTTGAGCCCACGAGGTAATGTTAAAGATTTCTTCTAAGGTACCAAAACCTCCGGGCAGGGCTATAAAGGCATCAGAACCATATAGCATACAAGTTATGCGTTCATGGATGGATAATGTTTGAACTTCATGCCCTCGTGTTTTTCCTGCAACATCTACCAAAGGGACAGGTATGACACCGATTACTTTTGATTTCTCTGCAAGAGCAGATTGGGAAACACAACCCATTAGACCACTGCTACCACCCCCATACACAAGAGTGATACCTTTTTCCCCCAGTTTCTTTCCAAGATCTACGGCCGCTTCTAGATAACTGAAGCCTTTCCCCACTTTTGATCCACAAAATACACAAATAGTTTTGATCTGTCGAAGTTCTGGTGCTTCCATCTTTGATAGTATAGAAGAGAAAACTTACGAAGAAGATGTGATTTTGGGATGCCTGAACTATGAAATATGTTTTTCTATTTAAAGCCGAAAAAATTTACTGTTTTTGATTGATTATGAAAAAGTAAAGATTTACTTTTGTCAAAATCGACCAACTTTTGACTGTTTTACCAAAGATATCACCTTTCGGTGATTTATTTCCAGCTTTATCAAAACTCGAGAAAGGAAAATATATTTTATTTCCAAAACGCGTGAAAGAAAACAGCAAAATATTTTAAATGTGTATCAAGAGATTTACCTTATATCATTGTTGAACTGTCGAAGCCTCATTTTGTAAAACAGACTGGCAAACAGGATCTTTTGCTATTATATTTTGGAGACTATAACGATTTTTGTCCTCGTTAAACTGAGCGTATAAGGAGAGAAGTTCACGTTGCACATAACCACTTGGGTGCGTCTCAAGAGTCAGTCGAATATCATCCAAAGACTCCTTACTCAGTCCACCCTTTATGAATTTGATTTTATCATCCCGATTAGTAGAAGAGTATCCTACTGTTTTGCAACGAGTATCACAGTTCCAACGAGCACATTTGTAGCAACCATTCAGCCTTTTTGCTCTTCGTTTCTTTGCGAAGGTGCTTTTGCCTAAACCAGGCATGTGCTTTGGAAATGTCATAGGTAATTCACCAGATAGTCGAACCTTTGCTTCGATCAACCAGCGAACATCTTCTGAAACACCATGAGCCATCAGCAACCTCAATCTTTCGAGTCTTATTCGATAAATTTTCCTCAGATCATTCATTGGAAGACTGGAATAATACTTGCGAATGTTTGTAAGAATGATATCCATGTTTTTGATGGATCTAACCTCTTCCCAGCATGAACTATTTAAAAGCATTAAGGATCGGAGGGAATCCGCGTGATATTGATTCCAGCAAGAAAGCGCGGAATAGAATAATGGAAAAGAGGGAACAAGAGTTTATACGCCGTTTACTTTCTTGATAAAAGGAAGATTTGATGATGACGGGATTTGAGATATGGAATATTTTCTTGGATTTTGGGTACTGATATTTTGATATAATAATCAAGGTATAGAAATAATACGGGGATACGTGAAAGTGAAATAAGGACAATATTGAATCAGGATTAATAAGTTTGTGCAAGTGAAAGGAATACCTTACGGGAAATGTTATGATATTTGAGTTAAGAATTTTAATTATTTGGGAGATATTTGTTTATTGAATTTTGCAGAAATTTTGGGTTACAAATATTGGAAAGATAAACTGATGATTATGTTGATATGTGAATAACATGTTTGGGTATATTACATAGAGAATATTCAGGTAATCGTTTTAATTATTTTGGGATATTTGGTGATAAGAAGAAATGACAAATTATTATGGTATGATATGTTAGTAAAGATTTATTGAAATTTTAGAGATATTAATACGAATATTTGAGGTCACATGATACGATGATAAATGACAAGTTACATGAATACTACAAGATATGATGAAATATCACATACGATTGGGAATTTTCATTTTGATTCAGAAGAATTTATGAGTAGACATATGTCTATTATTGATAGAAAAGTCCATGTCTTAAGAAAACAATTTGATGCATTTAGTCAAAGTCCAGTGGGTTAAATATGGTTGGGTTAAATATGGTAGCGATGATGCTACATAAGAAGAAGAAGAAGAGATTCTGATTAAGTGTTCAGAAATCATAAGATCAAGTAAGATTAATTTCGAGGACGAAATTATTTTAAGGGGGTAAGTTTGTAGCGACCAAGATTTTTTACGCGATTAATAATTATTTTAATAGAAAATCGTGTCGCTACTATTTCACCCATTTTTATTAAGTTAACGCCACGACGTATTCGTATAGCCAAGTCAAGAAATAATCGAGATCGTTCGATTTTAAATTAAATTCCGAATTTCTAAAAATATCTCCATTCTCTTGATTTAAAGTATATTAAGTCTAAGTACTTAATTCAATGTTATCCCAATATTTATTTGTACAAAAATTACTTTTATTATTTAAATTAAGAAAATATATGCAAGCATGAGAGGTTCCATTATATATAATAATTATGAGAATCTTAATTTAATAAATATGGAAAAGTATATAAATGGTTGATAGATTCCATTATATGTAATCATGAAGAGCATAATATTTGTATAAATATGGAAAAGTATATGAATGAATTATATACTCCATTATATATAATCATGAAGAGCATAATATTTGTATAAATATGGAAAAGTATATGAATGATTGATAAGACTCCATTATATATAATCATGAAGAGCATATTATTTGTATAAATATGGAAAAGTATATGAATGGTGCTTTACTTTAAGAAAATGATGTGTTAAAATTAATAGAATTGAATGATTATGTTTACAATATGCCAACTTTATACATCTATTTAAACCCATCTCTTTTACACACAACTCTACACATATACACTTATTTCCAATCTCTTGACAAAATCCACAAGTAAGAGAAATTCAAGGTGGTCAAGAAAGTTTTGGTCCATTTACTACTACACTTCATTTTAATCTTTTAAAATGTAAGTATATCTTATGTTTTTATGAAAAGTAAGTATGTTTTTATGAAAGGTAAATACACCTTATGTTTTTATGAAAAGTAAGTATGTTTTTATGACAAGTAAGTATATCTTATGTTTTTATGAAAAGTAAGTATGTTTTTATGAAAGGTAAATACACCTTATGTTTTTATGAAAAGTAAGTATGTTTTTATGACAAGTAAGTATATCTTATGTTTTTATGAAAATGTTTGGATCATTGCTATGAAATCAATCTCACAAGATTGTTATGGGTTCCATATGATATGTTTATGATTATGCTAAGGGGACCGGAGTTTAGTAGCGCTACACATAAGAATTCTTGCCATTTAAGTTCGGTAAAATTCTTGTGTCTCCCTATGTTTATGAGTATTTCGATCCTATCCTATGTTATGATGAAAATGATCCATATGCTTTCAAAAGAAAATTTATGCTTGGTATACTTACTGGGATTTTATAAATCTCACTCCACGATATTTACCATTTTCAGATAATTGAAGGTTCGAGGCGGTCAACATGGAAGTGACAAAAGTGGTTAAGATTGATGAGATAATTATGTTGAACTTTATGTAAGAAAATTATGTTCTATTTTTATTCACAAATAAAATTATGGGATTCTAATTATTCTTTTGAATAATTTTACATTACTATTTAAGTCTCGATAATATGATATGAGTCACTTTTAGTGGCACTCGAATGGTCGAGAATTCGGGTCGTCACAATAGATGCAGGCCAATATCCACTGAGGACACCGAGTGCTATATTTGGCTTTTGAAGGTATGGCGTCATTTCATGCTTGGATCTCCATCGATTAGAATAGTAACCGACCAATGTAGAGCCATGCAAAACTCAATCGAGGTTATATTCCCAAAGACAAAACACATGTGATGTTTGTGGCACATCTAGAAAAAGTTTCCTGAAAAATTCGGTGGGCACCCCCAAGAAACATCCCCTTATGGACTCTTTAATTACAGTGGTGTACGATAGTCAATTCTCAAAAGAGTTTGAGGAGAACTAGGATGTAGAGATTGATAAGTATGGCTTAAAGTGTAACACTTGGTGGGACTTTACTCAGATAGAGCTTGTTGGGCTCCATGCTTTTTAAGGACCAGATTTTGGGATGGGATCTCTACCACGCAGCGAAGTGAAAGCATTAATGCCTTCTTTGATGGATTTGTTCACTCTAAGACCTCACTCAAGTAGTTTGTTGAATAGTATGAGCGAGCATTTAAGAGCAAAGCTAAGAAGGAGTTTCAGGTTGACTGCAAATCATTTACTCAAATGGTGCCATGTGTGACGATGTTTGAAATCGAGACAATTTCAGAATGTTTACACGATAAGTAAATTTCAGGAGTTGCAGAAGGAGCTTACTAGAATAATATACTACAGAGCAAATCCATCGAAGGATGATGACGTTGGGAAGAATAAAGAAGAAGCCGACTTTTCTAGTGTCTTATGGTGGGGATGATAATCATGTGGAATGCAGTGTCACCTATTCAAGTTCAAGGGAATATTGTGCAAGCATGCCATACTGGTGTTGATTTACCTAAATGTTGAAAAATTCCATGAAAGATATAGTTTGCAACGATGGCGAAGAGATGTGCGATGATTGCACACTAAGATTGCCATCAACTCAAAGAGTGTAATAAATTTATCAATTCAATTACTTAATTTCTCCCCTAAAGCTGAGAAATCTTATATTATATAAATCGACAACCATTCTGTAGCATCTCATCTTTCACGAATAATTATAATTAGTGATTCAAACCCAACCATTTACCCAACTATTTATTCTTAGCATTCATTTATTTCCATCTAGCGCGCTGTTGTGGAAAATATACACATTTCAAGATTTTAGATGAAAATCATACGGCTTCATAAGCCAATAGTGAGGTGATCATTCTGGCATGTTTATATACAAAATACTTCAGTACGTGAAACAATAATTTCATTCAAATAGTTCTCGAATATTATAGTAAATAACTAGATGCATTTAATTTTGCTAAAGAATCGGAAGTCTAATGTACTATTATTAACATAATCAATACATAAAATCATTTATTGATTTTGGTATATGAATGCACTAACATATATCACTTTACTCATGACAATATAACTTGCACAAATAATATCTTATACCTCTTGTATAAGTTTCCAATCATACATATAACCATTTATTGTCTCCAATTTTCAAATTTCAATATGGTATACGTAGAGGGTGAGTGGGCCCACAAAATTCACCATTAAATTATTCAAGAATCGAGAATATAAGCAACTCAGTTCCATCTTTAGTTAGTAAGGCAAGCAAATTATCTTTGAGAATAAGAAGTACATGATAATTTATTAATTTGAAGAATCTTTTGGTTCTTCTGTAGATTTCCTTTTGAATTCTTAGAATTTCTCGTTATTGAACCAGGATGATTTAATCGATCAAAGTTAGTAAGGTAAGCAAATTACCTTAGAGAACAAGAAGTACGTGATAATTTATCAATTTGAATTATCTTCTGGTTCTTCTATGGATTTCCTTTTGAATTCTTAGAATTTCTCGTTACTGAACCGGGATGATTTAATCGATCAAGCCAAATTTTAAAAGACTAAAATTATCGAACTTCTAAGATTAAATAAATTTATCCAATCGATCAATTATTTTTGAAGTAATTGATAAAACGATAACATTAGTCTAATACATACAGTTAAACATGTGATATTAACGGATATTTAATATGAATTACTTGAAAGATATTATTGATCCATTAGTGAAAAAAAGGAAAAAAGATAAACATGACTTAAAAGAAACTTGCATGCACATTAAAAGGTATTGTAGTTTTACTATTACTTTTTCAAGAATAATAAGTCAATATTTTTCTGGAATATTAAAAATTATAATTCATACTTTTCAAGAGCGAATAATATTCTTCTGAAATATTAATGATTATTTTATTGAATTCGTGCTTCTTCAAGAACACAATAAGATATATACTCTTCAAGAGTAATAAATACAATATTCTTTTGCAATATTGATTGAATGTAATATCATTCTTCTTCTTCTTCTAGAGTAACGATATAATGCAGAATGATTGTAATAAATTTAATTTAAGTATTCTAAAAAAATATTAAAAGTTTTGTTCTCCAAAAATTCATCTTTCAACTAATTCAAAATTCACTACTGTTCGCATAGAGATTTCTCATAAATGAGACTTTGGATATTTATCTTAACCGTTGGATATGTAGAAAAATGAGTTACGAATGTCATGTCCAAATTTCATGACGATCGAACCATGATTTGTTGAGATGTCAATGTTTGAACACAATTGTGGGTTTTTTATTTTTAACAGGAATAGATAGTTTTTATGTCAATTCAATTGATTGGAGTTTTGTGACTTTCCTAAAAAATAATCAGTTTATTTGTACTCAATTGATTAGAAATTCATGCTGATAACATGCAATAAGCTAGAGAGAAGAAGAGTCAGAACTAAGTGTATTTTATTGAGAACTTATGTCTTCTATTTATATAGGGTTCATATATATATATATATATATATATATATATATATATATATATATATATATATATATATATATATATATATAGACACTAAATAATCATCAATATTTATTCTACATTTTACAACAATATACATTTATTCTATTCAATAAGCTTTTGTTCTTCAGTGGTACCCCAGCGGGGCAGGATATTCCTTGAGCTCGTGTCCTTCACATTGAATGTCCTGCAAATTACAGAAAATTAAGTCATTATCAAAAAAATAAAGTGATTGCTTTTGTTTTCATTTTCATTTCACAGATTATTATTCCTTACACGAAATTAAACCGAATTATAGAATATTATTAAAAAATTAAAATTTTATACATACGCGGTTCAAAAAACTTTTTAATACTTCAAAAAAAAAAAAATTAATACTTAAACCAAACGTTGACTTGAGTAATTATATAAAGAAATTTTTTTCACGACGTAATTCTTAGACAAGTGTTTTTATTTTATTTCTTTATATCCGGTACTAAAAATATATATGTAACCTAATCTAGATCATTTCTTTCTTTCTTTTTTTCTTTTTTTTTAACAAAATGTCTAGAAATTATACGATCTTCCATCCGAAAATTCAAACGACTATGTAAAAGAATTATTTATTTGAATTTTTATCTTCAACGAAAACCAAATATATATTATTTCTTGAAACTAAAATCCGAAACTTGGTTTTATAAGTGTGACAATAAATAAAGATTTTCACAATTTTTGGTACCATAATGACAAATTATTTTTTCTAGCCCTCGTCAGGATTAAGTGAATTCAGATTTTCAGTAAATTATGATAAAAATTGATGAAATATGTGATTGAAAAATTGATAAGAATTATGAATTCCATAATGCATGATTAAAAATGAATTTTATGTAAAATGATTTTTAGATAATGAAAGCTAAACAAGGGCTTAAAAAGTTTGTGAAGTATTAAGAATATTTTCGACGAAACGGAAATTGAAAATTTTCTTACCGATGCAAAGTGATTAAGGTCACGATGGTGCGCCTCATCAGCCCTGATAACCGTGACGACATCTTTCAACGTTGAATCTGGCGGCAATCGCCAGTAATCAATGGCGATTGCCGGCGCAGGTCTATTCTCAAAAAGGCCCTTCTCCAAATCAATTAGAAATTCAGTGTATGAATTCACTGCCTCTTCTTCAAGGTAGCCCACTATGCGATGAGCAAGTTTTGGGGAGACAACATAGGAAACAAAATATGCATTTGCAAATACACCTTGGACAGCAAATACTATGGCTCTCTCGTACCATTTCGGTTGGGACAATTCTAAGAATGTCATTAGATGCATTCTCTCATTTTCCGCTTCTTCAAGAAGGGCTTTGATCCAGCCACCGCTATGCTCGAACCGCCGGAGCGACTTGAAGTGTAGGAGCATCCCACCTACCATGCCGGGGACAGCTGCCACCGTCTCTAGCAGCATAGCATGGCACATGTGCCGTCGCTACATGAAATTATAACTCGGGAATTTAGAAATACACGTGACTAAAGGGAATAGGCGATATCAACCATGCTATAGGAACACAATGGTGAACCGAAAGTTGAACACATGCATACACGACAGTCATCAATTGTTTTTCCATCACATCAACTTTAAAATCAATCGCCCACAAACTTTCGGTGTAACTTTTCGGTTCCTCCAACTTTTTCCTAGACGATATTCAAGATGTTCAAAAGATTATGTGGTTTGTTTGGACGATAATTCATTGAACTGTTTAATCATATCCAAAATTGTGTAATAAATATGAAGAAAAATGATAAATGAACAATTTAAATTGAACAACCAAGGGAACACCCTCTAACATGGGTGTTCTTGTAGCAAAGTCCAAATATGAATGACTAGGAAAAGTTAGGGTCATATCACCTGAAAAAGTAAGTGGGTGGGAAATTTGAGAGATTGAACAGTCCAATAGGCAAATTTATCCATGAATGTAGTTGCCTTGTGGTGCTTTGTCACATCAATTGAAGTGTCCGCTTTGTACGTCTCCCATGGCTGGAAAAATGCAAATTCAAAAATTAATCAAAAACATCGACCATAATAAACTACTTTTCTATTCTATTTCCTCACCAGATAACAAAAAAATTATAAAAATTTCAGTACGTACTCGAAAACAGTTCCATTGCCAGGGCGAGCCATCCTCCTTGGCCACTCTAGACGGAGCGACCCCCCAATAGCTGCTAACGACGGCCTTGCCACTCTGACCAACCACGTTTTCAGAGTTGGAATCGAGTTGTGGCTTTTCTTCATTGGTAATCTTAGATGCCAGGTTACTACTATAGTACCTTGCCTCCAGAAAGGGAGTGAGTCCAGGTCCACAATTCTTGGAGACATTATTCATCGAACTACCGAACGATGAAAACCTCGATTGCAGCTGCCGGGAAACCATCCCGGAAATCGCACGTTGACTCATCGGAATTTCAAATATAGAGTGAAATAAACACAAATATTCGGAAAAATTTTGAATTGTACTTTGAGCTTTGAGTTTGTTGTGAATGTCCGGAGGATGTTATGATCTTATATAGTGCTGTGAAAATGTCGTGTTTTGATTGAATAATTTTATGAGGAGACTAGAAATTTAATCAGAATGCTTTGGGAGACTAGTCAACTTCGACGGTGGAATTAATTAGATTGGTGATGAATTTTAATGATTGTGTGATGTTTTAAAGGGTTAATAGTGCAAAACGTCGTTACCTTTGACATGTATTGTGCAAAACGTCTTAACGTTGAAATTTTTGACGCTAAACGTTCCAACCTTTATATTTTCTTGTTGGAGACCTTCTTTCAGTCAAATGTAACCTCATTTCACCGTTAATTTGAAATTGAACAGTAAATATTTAACACATGCAAGGGCATTTTCGTCAAAATCAAAAACAGTCCATTCATATTTGGGTAATTGGCACAAAAGCTCCATACGTTTGACACTTATTGTGGAAAAACGTCAATACGTTCATTTTTTGGGCGAATAACGTCTCTATGTTCATTTTTTTGGCGAATAACGTCCCTATCATTAGATTTTCTTGATGATTAGTCCTCAAATTTTACTTTTCTATCAATTTAGTCATTCCGTATATGATTTAAAGGTAATTGTTTTCAAACGTGTATAACTTTTGATCTACAATTCCGAATTGCACTCTGTTTTTTGCATTAAACTCCAAATTCAACCATCTTTTTTATGATGTATCATGTGCTCATTTATTAAACATTTCGTTTTGACTTTTGTATAGTAGATACTTATTTTGCTAGGGCATCATTGATTAACGTAAATTGATTTCTGTAAATTTTATTGAAACGGTGAAATTTTAATTTTAGTATGTGTTCGGAGGCCAGCGGAATTTATAATTGGATTTATTTGACTTTTTTATTTTTTTAAGATAAATTGTTTTGTTAAAAATTGGTATGTTTAGCCCCTGTTTGAGCCATATTATAATCTCAAATCACTTTTTGAACAACGCACACTTTCTTTCCCCAATTTTTAAAAAGTGATTTGAAGAAAGAAAATGTGTGTTGTTCAAAAAGTGATTTGAGATTATAATATGGCTCAAATAGGGGCTAAACATACTAATTTTTAACCAAACATTTTACCTTAAAAAAAATAAAAAAGTCAAATAAATCCAATTATAAATTTCACTGGCCGCCGAACACACACTAAAATTAAAATTTCACTGTTTCAATAAAATTTACAGAAATCAATTTACGTTAATCAATGATGCCCTAACAAAATAAATATCTACTATACAAAAGTCAAAACGAAATGTTTAATAAATGAGCACATGATACATCATAAAAAAGATGGTTGAATTTGGAGTTCAATACAAAACGGAGTGTAATTCGGAGTTGTAAATCAAAAGTTATACACGTTTGAAGACAATTACCTTTAAATCAAATACAGAATGACTAAATTGATAGAAAAGTAAAATTTGGGGACTAATCAGCAAGAAAATCTAAAGGTGGGGACGTTATTCACCCAAAAAATGAACGTAGTGACGTTTTTCCACAATAATTGTCAAACGTATGGACCTTTTGTACCAATTATCCAAATATGAATGGGCTGTTTTTTATTTTGACAAAAATGCTCTTGCATGTGTTAAATATTTACTGTTCAATTCCAAATAACGGTGAAATGGGGTTAAATTTGACAGAAATGATGTTTCCAACAAGAAAATATAAAGGTTGGGACGTTTAGCGTCAAAAATCACAACGTTGGAACGTTTTGCATAATACATATCAAAGGTAGGAACGTTTTGTGCTATTAACCCTATTTTAAAAAATAAGACTTCAATTTTGACCCGTCTCTACCAGTTGTTAGATTTTGTTAGTCAATTTATCTTGAAAATAAAATAAAAAATGATTAGTGAGAATTTTTGATTAATTAAAATTGTTCACTTTTTCAAAAAAGATTTAATAAACAAAATGATTTTATAGACAAAATGTTAGCAAAGACGTCCTAAGCTATTACGTTGAAAAAAGATTTAATATTATATTTATAAACAAAATGTTAGCAAAGATGTGCTAAGCTATTACGTGTGTTAGGGGTTTAAAATATGTTAGCAAAGACGTGCTAACAATTTTGAATAAAATATTTAGAAGTTGACCAAGAAAAGTATAGGAATTTTGGGGGTCACATCAATTGGAAAACTTTCTAGACATTAGACAATATTACTTTGTCACATGATGCATAAGTGCTACAGTAAATAGATGCCAATTTCCTACCTATTTCCTTTTATTTGTCTTTATCCAGTTTTTGTCGAAGATAATTTGAGAAATACTAAAAAAAAAAAAAAAAAAAAATGAATTTATTATCAACGTTAATAAAACTTTGGTATTTGTTATATTTTGATGTAATTATAGTAATTCATTCTAGTTAATGTTTTAAAAAATATAATGGACCGTTCTTTTTGTGTTTTAATTTTGAGTTTTGAGTCTTGAATTTTGTTTTGAATTTTCTGTTTTTGGTTTTTATTTTGGGATTGTTGAAAACATGTTCTTTTTATGATTTTGAAAAATTATTTTAAAAAAATATAAAACTGAAAAATGCGTTTACTTTATAATTTTCTGAAATAATTATTTTGTGATATTTTATATGCACAAAAATGGTTGATTTGTTGAATTACAATCAGTCAATTCTCTATTCAACAAACATTTTTATTGCTCTAAGAAGTAATAAAACTTGAAATCTAAATTAATTAATAAATATTAACTTTTGACCAAATAAACCTCAAGTGAACAATTAAAAATTCACGTTTATGGCCAAATAAACCTCCAGTGATCAATTTAAAAATTACAAAAAAAAAAAAGTAAAAATCGACCCAGAAAACAGCAGCCTTGATCAAATTGGTTGAAATTAACAAGTCTATATATCTTTCCTTTAGCCAAAATTAAATGACAATATTCTACTTCACCTAAGCAGCAATAGTTTAAGCATGGATCCAATTTCACTACAGCAATATGAGAGAAGTAAAATCCATGCCAGCCTAGGGTAAACTACTTACGATAGCTTTAATAGAAATTTCAACTTCAATGATGCAGATATCTCCAAAGACGAATCCTTTCTTAGGGTGATGTGATCCAGACCACGAATACAAGCCCGTACAAAGATCCGTTGATGATCAAAGGGGGACCGATGACTCAATTACAAACAAAGAGGGCCAATGAAGCAATGGACAAACTAGTACAAGAAACAACGGCCAAAACAATGTTCGTGTCATCAAAAGAAGCAAGTTCCATGTTGGGACCAAGCAAAAACGACGAGTGGATCAACCTCATTCAATGCGTCGAAGAACATAGTGAAATTTCAATGTTACGGCCGTAACATATATTTCCTCACGGCCGTAACCAGCTCACTGCCAAAATTAATATTGCGAGAAATAAAAGATTACGGCCGTAAGTGTTAAGGTTCACGGCCGTAAAGGAGTCACTGCTCAAAAATCAGAATTTGAATTTTTTTGACTTACGGCCGTAAGGAAATATGTCACGGCCGTAAATATGGTTCAGTAACAAGGTTACGGCCGTAAAGGAATTAGTTACGGCCATAAAAGTCGATACGCGTAATTTTAGGGTTTTTATTTATTTCCTTATTTTTAGGTATTTGTTTCCTTGTATAATTAAAACTCTTTAGTCAGGTTTTGACCCTATTTATAGGGATGTAATTTCCATTATTCAACACACAACTTTGATATTATAATTGAGAGGCTATTTTGCTTTCACAATCTTATTCTTCATTGAATAAAATTCGAATTTGCGAGTTATTCTTGTTTGTTCAAATCTCGGTGAGAATTATTATTGCTTGTGATCAAGAGGTCAATATATCCCAGTGATTGTATTGGTTGCTTGGTTCAATTAATTTTAATTGGATCCATAAATCGTGGTTTCTTAGTGTTCTTGGGTCGATTTCAATATTTTGTGGGTTGCGTAGTTACAATTGCTACGTGGTTTGCATCATTTGGTATCAAAGATTAGGCTCCAAAAATCAAGGTTATATCTTTGTTTTGTTTTCTTGAATTTTCTTTAATCTTGTTAATCGTGTTCTTCCAGTTCTTGAGTCTTTAATCCAAGTGTCACAAAAAAAAAAAAATCAATAGTCGTTATTTCCTTCGTTTGTTATCCAAATTAAATTTCGTTTGTTTCGTTATTCTCGTAGTTGAATTTTCGAGAAATTAAAAAAAAAAACGAAAATTTCAACAGCAAAAGAAAAAGTTGTTATTTGATTTCAAGAAATACTTTCTTGAAACAATCTTATTTCCCATAAAAGTATCAAGTCCTATATAGAGTCGAATTCCATTCTCTAAAGGTCTTCTTCGAGTTTTCCAACACATTCATAAATTCTCACTCATACTCGATTTGAATCATTCGGGCTTAAACTTGTTTGAGTTCGGGTTCGTTCTTTGAAGCAATTGGGGTGAAAGCCATTGAGTGGAAAAATGTAGAGATGTGAGATCAATAGAGGGTAAAAGCCAAAAATTGAGTGATACACGAGCGAAATACACGTGAGGCATATATTACTTAGTTTAGGATGTCGGAAATTTCTACTACAGCAAAGAACGGCGATCAAGTCAACATGGTGGAAGAATTGGCACTACGCTTTGAGAAAATGCTTGGGGCTATGTCAAGCCGGATTGAAAGGTTAGAGCGGCCTAGGGAAGCGTCCAATGTGCGGAGACAAGTGGGGCGTGGTCATAGGATAGAGACAGAGGAAGAAGATGAATTTGATGGGTATGATGATGGGGCACTTATGGATAGAGATGTTAGGCATGAACGACGAGGTAGAGAGGATGTTGGGGATCGATAGGATCGTGGCATGGGTAATATCAAAACAACTATTCCTTCCTTTAAGGGTCGGAATGATCCGGAACAATATTTAGAGTGGGAGAAAAGGATTGAGTTGATATTCGATTGCTACAGCTATATGGAGGAGAAAAAGGTTAAGGTTGCAGTCCTTGAATTCACTAATTATGCACTTACTTGGTGGGATCAATTAGCAACCTCTAGGAGGCGAAATCGTGAGAGACCTATTAGTACATGGGGTGAATTAAAGGCTGTCATGAGGAAGAGGTTTGTTCCTAGTCATTACCATAGGGAACTTCATCAAAAACTGCAAAGTCTTTACCAAGGTTCTAAGAGTGTCGAGGATTATCATAAGGAGATGGAGATGTTAATGCTTAGATCCAATGTAGAGGAGGATGAAGAGGCCACTATGGCCCGTTTCTTAAATGGGATGAATAGAGATATAGCAAATGTGGTCGAATTGCAACACTATGTGGAGTTAGAAGATATGCTACATATGTCCATGAAAGTGGAGAAACAATTGAAGAGAAAAGGGACAGCTAAGTATCAGTCGGGTTCTTCGGGTTCTGATCCGTCTTGGAAGCCGAAGTGGGAAAATAAAGGCGATGGGGCTATTTCTAAAGGGAAGTTTGAGGCACCAAAAGGAAAGTTTGAAGTACCCAAGGGAAAGGAGGAGTCCGTTAACAAATTTTCACCCAAAGGGGAGTCTCAACCATCTAGGAGTAGAGATATCCAATGCTTCAAATGCTTGGGAAGAGGACATGTGGCTTCTCAATGCCCTAATAGGCGTGTTATTACCTTGTGAGCAGAGGGGACTTGGGAAAGTGGCAGCGATGAGGAAGACTACAGCGACATGCCCACTTTGGAGGAAGCTAGTGATAATGAGGAATTGTTATCCGGAGAGCATGGGACGTTATTAGTAGCGAGGCGAGCCCTTAGTGCTAAAGTCAACGTGGATGACGTGGAGCAACAGAGGGAGAACATATTTCATACACGGTGTCGCATCCAAGACAAGGTATGTAGTATGATTATTGATGGTGGTAGTTGTACAAATTTTGCTAGTACCACACTAATTGAGAAATTAGGGTTACCATTGTTAAAGCATCCATCACCTTATAGACTTCAGTGGTTAAATGATAGTGGTGAAATTAAGGTGAATAGGAGGGTGTTAGTGAATTTTTCGATTGGTAGCTATATGGATGAAGTGATGTGTGATGTGGCTCCTATGCAAGCCAGGCACATTTTGTTGGGTAGGCCTTGGAAGTATGATAGGAAGGTGACACATGATGGGTATAAAAATAGATATAGCTTTACCAAGGATGGGAGAAAAATTACACTTACGCCATTGACACCGTCACAAGTTTATGCAGATCAAGTTAAATTGAAAAATGATGAAGAACAAAAGGTGAGGAATATTGAGAAAAAGAGAGTTGAGGCCACGACCTCGAAAAAAGGAGAAGAAAAGAGGGTTGGAGCCATGACTCCAGAAAAAGGAGAGACGAGAGAAAAAAAGAGTGTTGGGGTACATACCTCAGAAAAAGGAGAGGGAGCGAAGAGTGCCAGAAAAGAAAAATCAAGAGTGAGCTTCTATGCCAAAAGTAGTGAAATCAAGAAGGCTTTCTTGGAAAATCGGCCAATGGTCCTTTTATTGTACAAGGAGTCATTCCTTGCTCTTGATGAAGCTAACAAATCCCTCCCTAGTTTGGCTATTTCTCTCTTGCAAGAATTTGACGATGTATTTCCGGAGGATATACCTAGTGGGTTGCCACCCATTCGAGGTATTGAGCATCAGATTGATTTTGTACCTGGAGCAGTCATTCCAAACCGTCCCGCTTATAGGAGTAATCCCGAGGAGACAAAGGAGCTTCAAAAGCAAGTGGAGGAGTTGATGAGCAAGGGGTACATAAGGGAGAGCATGAGTCCATGTGCCGTTACTTGTACCAAAGAAGGACGGGACTTGGAGAATGTGTGTTGATTGTAGAGCCATCAACAACATAACGGTAAAGTATCGTCATCATATTCCTAGGTTAGATGATATGTTGGATGAATTGCATGGCTCTAGCATATTTAATAAAATTGATCTTAAGAGTGGTTATCATCAAATTAGAATGAAGGAAGGAGATGAGTGGAAAACTGCTTTTAAAACTACATATGGCTTATATGAATGGTTAGTTATGCCGTTTGGACTTACTAATGCACCTAGCACGTTTATGCGTTTAATGAATCATGTTTTACGTGCATTTATAGGTAAATTCGTTGTAGTTTACTTCGATGATATCTTGATATATAGTAAAACTTTGAATGAACATGTGGATCATGTTAGGTGTGTGCTTATGGTTTTGAGGCAAGAGCAACTTTTTGCTAATTTTAAAAAGTGTAATTTTTGCATGGAGAAAGTTGTGTTTCTTGGCTATGTGGTTAGTGCTAAAGGAATAGAAGTAGATGAAGAGAAAGTCAAATCTATTAAATAATGGCTAACACCTAAAAGCATAACTGAGGTTAGAAGTTTTCATGGGTTGGCTAGTTTTTATAGGCGTTTTGTTAAGGATTTTAGCACAATTGCTGCACCACTCACAGAAATTGTCAAAAAGAGTGTAGGGTTTAAATGGGGAGTAGAACAGGAGCATGCATTTGAGACTATTAAAAATATGTTGTGTGAAGCACCGGTTTTATCACTTCCTAACTTTGACAAGGCTTTTGAGATTGAATGTGATGCCTCAGAGCTAGGCATTGGAGCTGTTTTAATGCAGGATCGAAGGCCAATAGCCTATTTTAGCGAAAAACTAAAGGGGGCTGCTCTTAATTATCCCACATATGACAAGGAGTTATACTCACTAGTGCGCGCTTTGGAGACATGGCAACATTACTTGTGGCCACGGGAGTTCGTGATTCACACCGATCATGAGTCCTTGAAGCATTTGAGGGGTCAAGCTAAGCTGAGTAAGAGACATGCAAGATGGGTAGAGTTCATCGAAACCTTTCCCTATGTCATCCAGTACAAACAAGGTAAGGAAAATGTGGTGGCAGATGCATTGTCTCGAAGGTATATTCTTTTAACTTCTTTGCATTCTAAATTGCTTGGGTTTGAATACGTTAAGGACATGTATGCTAATGATCCGGACTTTTCTAGTATTTATGATTCATGTGGTAAAGGGGCTGTGGATAAGTTTTTTAAACATGATAATTATTTATTCCGAGAAAATAAATTGTGTGTCCCTAGGTGTTCAATGAGGGAGTTACTTGTGAGAAGGACCCATAGTAAAGGTCTAATTGGTCATTTTGCAATTAAAAAGACCATCGAAATCCTAAGTGAACATTTCTATTGGCCTAAGATGAAGATTGATGTGGTTCGGGTTTGTAGTAGATGCATTACTTGCAAGAAGGCAAAATCTAGGATTAAACCTCATGGATTATATATGCCTTTACCCGTCCCTAGTGAACCTTGAGTCGATATCTCTATGAATTTTGTTTTGGGATTACCTAGGACTAAGAAGGGCAGAGACTCGATTTTTGTGGTAGTAGATCGCTTTAGTAAAATGGCACATTTCATACCATGCCATAAAACTGATGATGCTACCAACATAGCTGATATTTTCTTTAAGGAAGTCGTGCACTTACATGGGGTTCCTAAGAGTATAGTCTCGGACAGGGATGTTAAATTCCTTAGTCATTTTTGGAGAGTCTTGTGGAACAAATTAGGAACAAAACTACTTTTTTCTACAACTTGTCACCCACAGACCGATGGACAGATCGAGGTAGTAAATAGGGCAATGATTCAATTATTCCGCACCATAATCAATAAAAATCTAAAAAATTGGGAAGAGTGTTTACCATTTATTGAATTTGCATATAATAGGGTTATACATTCTACTACTTCTTGTTCACCATTTGAAATTGTTTATGATTTTAATCCGCTAACATCATTGGATTTAATTCATTTACCTATGAATGAATGTAGTAGTTTAGATGGAAAGAAAAAGGCTGAGATGGTTAAATTACTCCACGACAAGGTGAGGTTGGCGATTGAAAAGAAAAATGAACATTATGCTTCGCAGGCTAACAAAAGAAGAAAGGGCGTCATATTTGAACCCGATGATTGGGTTTGGGTACATTTGAGAAAGGAGCGGTTTCCAGAACAACGCAAGTCAAAGTTACAACCGCGAGGGGATGGTCCATTCCAAGTGATTGAAAGGATCAACGACAATGCCTATAAACTCGATCTTCCTGGTGAGTATAATGTTTCGACTTCATTTAATGTTTCTGATCTATCTCCGTTTGATGCAGGTACAGATTCGAGGTCGAATCCTTTCGAAGAGGGAGGTGATGATGTGATCCAGACCACGAATACAAGCCCGCACAAAGATCCGTTGATGACCAAAGGGGGACCGATGACTCGATTGTAAACAAAGAGGGCCAATGAAGCAATGGACAAGCTAGTACAAGAAACAATGGCCAAAACAATGCCTGTGTCATCAAAAGAAGCAAGTTCCATGTTGGGACCAAGCCAAAACGACGAGTGGATCAACCTCATTCAATGCGTCGAAGAAAATAGTGAAATTTCAATGTTACGACCGTAACATATATTTCCTCACGACCGTAACCAGCTCACTGCCAAAATTAATATTGGGAGAAATAAAAGATTACGGCCGTAAGTGTTAAGGTTCACGGCCATAAAGGAGTCACTGCTCAAAAATCAGAATTTGAATTTTTTTGACTTACGGTCGTAAGGAAATATGTCACGGCCGTAAATATGGTTCAGTAACAAGGTTACGGTCGTAAAGGAATTAGTTACGGCCGTAAAAGTCGATACGCGTAATTTTAGGATTTTTATTTATTTCCTTATTTTTAGGTATTTGTTTCCTTGTATAATTAAAACTCTTTAGTCAGGTTTTGACCCTATTTATAGGGATGTAATTTCCATTATTCAACACACAACTTTGATATTATAATTGAGAGGCTATTTTGCTTTCACAATCTTATTCTTCATTGAATAAAATCCGAACTTGCGAGTTATTCTTGTTTGTTCAAATCTAGGTGAGAATTATTATTGCTTGTGATCAAGAGGTCAATATATCCCAGTAATTGTATTGGTTGCTTGGTTCAATTAATTTTAATTGGATCCATAAATCGTGGTTTCTTGGTGTTCTTGGGTCGATTTCAATATTTTGTGGATTGCGTAGCTACAATTGCTACGTGGTTTGAATCATAGGGTCATTCATGTCAGTGATTGGAATGAGTTTTGGCCATCCCCAACCGGGTTGAGAAGCCGAAAACCATCTATTTACTGCAATCAATGAAATTCAATGTAGATATATTATAATCAACCTAAACATGAATTGGTTCAGTTAATTATATGAATGAATCCTTATGCCATATTATAATTTAAAATATATATATATATATATGTGTGTGTGTGTGTGTGTGTGTGTGTGTGTGTGTGTGTGTGTGTGTGTGTGTGTGTGTGTGTGTGTGTGTGTAAAATTCCTTGTGCTATGAGGAAATATAGATAAATGACATAAAAGAAAAGAGACTTTTGTCAAGAATTTACAGATTACTCCACTGCATTCTTCTTCTTGATGTTGTTGATGGATCAAATCAAGAACTCAACTAAGCAAGCTTGAAGATCTGTGAATCTGACACTTAATTTAAAGATAATAAAAGTGTTTTTCCCCAGTTTTATGAGAAACATAAAAGTACAAAAACCGTGGTGATCATGAAAGAGAGAATTTTTCAATGGTGGAGATGATGAAGGTGATGGTGGAGGATTGTGGTAGAAGTATGGAAAACAAGGCACAATTGGATTTGGAGGTTACAAAACCGAAGGATACGAGTAATAACAAATGTAACTAAATTGAACTCCTCTTGTGTTTGCAAAAAATGGCCATTAGTTTAAGCCCTCAATCACCTCTATTAGTTCTAATTCAGAAAACCAAATAATGCTCTAGGACCTTCCATCACAGTCACTCCTTGCATTGTTATTCAAGCAGCAAGCAGTTGCACCATAAATGCAAATGTACCAGCACAAATAAAAACATTATCTGTTTATCTTATATATCAAATCTTGGATATTTTAAGATAAAATCCATCCCACCCAAAAGCAAGTGAAGATCCCACCCCAACTTATCAAGAAATTTATTGAGGAACTAATTCCATCCACATTCAATAATAATAAAGTTAGAATTTTGCCTTACTTATGCCACTTCTTTCTTCGTCACTCTCCCTTCTGCACAACATAAGATAAGGTTGAGTGCCCTCCCGTTTGATTAGCTCTCTCGCAACAAAGAGAGTAACCGAGAATGAATATGTGCTGCGCTTCGACTTAGTCCTATAACTAGTCGACCAACCACCTTCTCCTTCCTAGGAAACCATTTTCCTTTGAATTCCTTTCCTATATAAGCTATCCTCTCTAGGCGACCTTTTTTTTATCAATCAATCTCGCTCCTTTTTAAAGATGCGCTCTCACTTCCTTCTTCTTCTGCTCCGTCCAAGCCTTCACTCCCCCTACCTTCAATCGCCCCTCCCTTACCTTCTTCATCCTCTTCCCAACCTTATGTTATGAGGCAAGGCCTCACCGTTCTTGGTCCAATCTTGCTGCTAATCAAGCGAAAACTGTTGAAACTACTCTCTCTTATGTCGTTCCTTCCATTGTCAATGGGAAAAAAAGTTGTGCCCCATGACTTCCATTCAACCTGAGATTGAACCTTGGAAAAAAGGCAGTTGTGGGCTTTGTTCTTGGTGTCTCCCCTTCATTCCAGAATATGCTTAAGTTTTTTCACAAACATTGGCAGTCAGTAAGCCTACCCAAGATCTATACTTGGAGGGATGGGATTTTCTTCTTTGATTTCCCCGGAAAAGGAGCATATTTTGAATTATGGCCTTTTTTTCTTTTGATAGTAAACCAATGATCCTTAGCCCCTGGTTCCAAAATTTGGCTGTTGATAGATTGGGAGTTGCAAAAGTTACTGTTTTGATTTGGCTGCCTGGATTACAACTTCAGTAGTGGGGAAATGAGTCTTTGACTAGAATTACCAGCTTAATTGGCACATCCCCTTTTCTCTAACAAGATGAGAGTGGAGAAAGCTAAGCTTGTCTATGTGAGGTTTTCTGTGAAGGTAGGTGTTGATGATGAACTCCCGAATGAAGTGAAATTTATTGGTGAGGACGACAAAGAAATTATTTACGAAATTTGTTGAATATGAATGGAAACCATTGAGATGTGTTCATTGTAAAGCACTGGGCTATCTTCCTACTGGTGTGCTTTGGCACCTAAGTGGTAAGTATAAGATAAAAATTCCCCATAGATGGGATTGAGTCCACATCTGGCTCAATAGAAGAAAGAGGTTTGTAACCTTAGCTATCAGTTCAATCCACTCTTTTCCATTCCATCGCCAGGAAGAAGGAAAGAAAGGATATGATAAGACGTAACTGGGAGCAAAAGGTTCCAGGTAATTTAAGGGAGAACAGAACCTGTGCCCTAGCGTCAGGGATTGGACCCGACAAGCTCAACAACGATAAGAAGGAATGCCTCTTCTGGGTCACTCCCTCCCGTTGTGTTCCTCTTTCAATGCTTTGCGTGTTCCACAGACAAGGAAATAGCCACTTCTTTATACAATTAGTTAACAGTGATTCAATTGCTAATAGAACATCGCCTACGATCACTTTCCAACACGCTTACTGTAACAGAACTGGCGCCGAATATACCAATAGGACGAGACAGACCGCTTATTAAGCCAACAAATTCTTCTTGGTTACACATACACATGTAACCCCCCTTCTTGAAAAGAAGTCATTCTTGCAAGGACCGCTTCTTCCTAGAAGAGAAGACTAGCTAATGTTCCATCTAAGATCACGAAATGAGCTTGTTCAGTGCCACATCTCACAGCTCTAGGATCCAATTTCTCATGAGAGGTCCCCGTTACATAGACATAAAACACACATCCAAAAATGGATGATACAAATCAAGAATCTATTAACATAATTATGAATCCCAATCCTGGAAATAGACTATCCCACTTTTCTTTACTACCTAGGGCTAGAAATTAGGTGGAAGAATGAACATTGGAGCATTAGGATTTCACTCTTGTACATGTCCCTTTCAATACTTAAGATCTTGATATACGTATTGGCAGTTTAGTTCCTCTAGCATCGGATTATGGGCATCTTTCTTCTAGTCACCTGCTCGTACATTAACAAGGGAAGTTGTCCTTCAAAGAGCCAAGTCAGCAGACTTGCCTTCTTTCACAACCGGGTATGTAACAGCTTCTTCTCTTCCTCCAAGCAGTAAAGCAGGAAAGTAAGAAAGGCTAAGAGCCAACAGAGAGAGCTTGCAACAGCCTATGCCATATTCTTGCCGAAAAGAAGCCCTTCTGTTAGAAAGATTTGGCTCCATTCTGACCTATTCTATTCCCCCACAGCTACTTCTCTAAGGCATTGGGCATTTTATTTGTCCTTCCACCAGCAAGAGACATTAATGCCGCATCAACAGTAGGTTACGAGAGCCGCTTCCCGGTGATATATATAGTTAGATCGATCCCACATTCTCAAGTGGAAGGACATGGCTTTAGCCTTCCTTAAGCAGTACAAGCATAACATTGATAAGGCCCCAGATCGCACGGATCTCCAAAACATGGGAAAAAGGGTGCCGAAGGCTAAGGCAAGGCATTCTTCGAAGAAGTAGTGCTTTCTTCTTTCAAACTTTTTCAAAGGCATGAAAGATATATTATTTAGAGATGCGAGAAATACAATAGGTTGGATGCTAAGAATACGGTCTTTGAAGGACCCACGGGGAAGGGCTTAGAAGAGATTAGTGCTTTGGTTAACAGTAGAAATTTTCCCTCGCAAGATCGAATTAATTAACAAGCCACCATAGTCAAAGAGTATCTTTTTGGGGAGCCAGGAAGTTAATTCCCAATAAGGATATCCCCATAGCCAATCTATTAACTATGAAAGGTACCCCAATAGGAAAAGCACCAATGAGAAAGAGCGAATCACCCACCAAAGCTGTGGAAGTCGGGATTCAAGCGAAGAATAGCCCTAGTCTGATAGCGGAGTCTTCTATCTATGACGTATAACCTAAGTGTGGGGATCTGAAGGATACTTTGATAGTCAACTAAAAAAGGCCGGGTCCATATGAAAAGAAAAGTAAAGGGTGGTAGCTCTCTTTAATAGGTCTATCGAGCCTGAGTTTAGGCTGTAATGAGAAAGGGGTGTACAAGGCTGGGAATCCGATCTTTATTGTTCAATGTAAGTTCCTTGAATGCTATTTCTTAAGCAACCTGAACCTTCATTCCCTTGGGTTAGGATCAAGGTTGGGTTGGGCTTCCTTCTACCTATCGAAAAAGGAAAGGTAAGCGCAAGATAGTGAAGAAATAATCCAATTCCCCCGCAAATGGTTACGGTAATCCAGGTCTTATTTACCCGTTTTACCCATTTGATAAGTAGATCCCTGGTGGTTGTAAGGTAAGGGTTGTCCAAAATCATTGAAGCAACTGGCCGAGCCTTGCCACAACGACTAGCAATTGGGCAGGTCGAGAAGTAGTTGGATAGGCCGAGCCACCTATCTACCCCCATCCCTTTCAATTCGTTTATCTGTTCTCTTTCTTGTCTCCAAAACAATCAATCATAAAGTCATGAAATGTTAACTTATTCCCTGTTTTCCTTTCTTTATGACCAGCAAAACTCACTCGCGAGAACGGGAGCTGGGTTGGCTCCGTACCGGCTGAGGGCATTAGCACTCGACTGATAGGGATAGGGACAGCTCAACCCAAGCTAATCTCTTCGAGGCCATCAATGTATCTCTTTTCTCGGATTCAGTCTTATTCCTGGCTTCTAGGCTTTCCACCCGGTTGAGAGATGCGATGAGTCAAGCGCGTGCAGTTAGGGACGTTTCTTCCATGTCTATTCGATAACTAGCTACGTCAATCGAAATCGAGTCAATCGAACTACTCGATTCCTTTGGACCGACAACTGACTGAGCAAGGGATGAAATCGTTCTTTACTCGCTTTCTTCTGTTCAATAGCCACCACTAGTCATAGTTGGTGGGGCATGGGATTGACCCATTGATGGGAACAACGGAGAAAGGAATAGGTGAGCTTGCAGAAATCTAAGCGCCAGGATCAGACGAGAGATTGGGAACGGGACCTACAGGGGAATAGCATTTATCGAGGAGCAGACTTATGCACCTTGGACTTCTTAGATAGCCGGGTGAACATCTACAATGGTGGATAGGAAAATGTTGGAGTATCGGGGAAGGAAGCGTGAAGAGCCCCTACCTAAGCTATAACAATAGCGCGAAGGAATGGATTAGGGAGTCAGGTGGGGTAGGTTAAAGGTGGGATAAGAAGAGCTTTTCAGGCTGAAGAAGCCTATTTCCTATCAAGGAAAAGGGGGGTGTTCTTTCTTTTCCCCAGAGAGGGGATGAAGCTGAGCTGGAATTCATGATTGGGATCATAAAGAAAGGCCAAAATTTTCGCTTAAAGTCGATTTCCAACCTGTGACTAAGAAAACTAGATGAATCAAGGTTCGAGGACCGACCAGGCGATGAAGTCAGCCCAGCCTTTCGAGTTTAAGGATATTGGAGGAAAGTACTTACTAATTTATGCCTGGCCGCAGGAAAAGCCAACTGGTCTTTCGATCCAGACCAACTAGAAAATAAACTCCCACAAAGTAGCACCTAGCCTTACATTCGTGAAGAAGAAACTCTTCTGAATCGTTTGATTAGAGTATTTTGTGCATAAACCAATTGGAAAATCAAAGGGTATGACAAAATTCTCAACTTATATTCTCAATCACAAACAAGCAAGACTCTGAAATATTTGCTATGATAATTTTCCACTATGTGCAAAGACGATGATCGAATTGCAGTTAAATTAATTACCCCTGATTGAATCTTATATTTATGATATTTTTATTCAATTTTATTTTGGCAAGCTTCTTCATTCCTCAAGTAACACTGATATTTTCATAAACTTCAGTTAAAGATTTCCATAACTTCCCTGAATGGTCACATAGTATCACTGGAATCTGTTAGACATCTTTATTCTCAAAAAAATCTATTGGGTATAGTAGAAGAACTCAGAACTCAGGTCAGGTTACCAATCATATGGAAATCAAAAAAGTTCGATATGAAAATCTAAAATTATACTAAAATCAAATAAGAACGAAACTGAAAAAATTGATCGATAACCCACTTCAGTTGCCGGAGAAGGAAGGGATTAAGACATTGTTGATACCAAAACATCTCAAACAGTAAAGAGAAAAAGATATGTAAAATGCAGCAAGAAAAATGTAGAAATGCCCGAAAAAAATAGACAGATCAGAAGAGATGTTGCATGCGTCGTTGTTGGTAGGAAGGGGCTTGATTTGTGTGAGAGCAAGAGGAATTCAGGCTTGAGAAGTCATCGATTTGAAGAGATGCAGTAGAGGATGCAACAAGTTTCTGTTTGTTGCCCTGCAGCTTCTCCCCTTTGTCAACACTACGTTTTCGTTCAAGTCCCGTGTTTTGGGAATTTTGAACACGAAACGCCCAAAATGAAAAAAAAAAAAAAAAACCCGTTTTGAATTTTGTTTGTATTTTTTTTTTCGAAAACTCATTTTTGAAAATGGTTAAGTGAACGCGTTTTCAGTATTTTCGAAAATTGAAAATTAAAAACAAGCTAAAAACGACAAAGAGAACGGGGCCTAAGTTTTGGTAGACATGAAGGTCAGTTTTAAAGTTTACGAGATTAGACTGAAATATTATTTTAATCATTCTAAAAATAAAATAATATATACCAAGCATCTAAAATTATAAATACTACATGTATGATATAATTTCTACAATTAATCAATTATACAATTTTTATATTTTTGAAATGCCAAATTAGCATATTTTTATAGTTCCACTTTCAACTAAACAATTCATGTATTTAATAAAATTCAAATTGTTGGTAAATATACTCATAAAGCAACCACAATCTTACAGAAAGCAAAAGAGCAACACGATTTGTTTCGCCAAAAGGCCCAGATGTTTGGCGAAGCCTACGTCACCTGTTTGAGCATCTACAAATTGGGATTTTTCTCTAAATTCACTAGATAAAGAATAACCAGAGTTCAAATGATACAAAACCTTTACAATTTCAAGAAACTAGTCCTCAGACCCAACTAAACCTAACTTCTCTCTCAACAGATCACACCAAGTAACCCAAAAATTTATTGTTCATCATACAGTGAACAACCCATAATTGCTCATAAATCTCACCAAGAAAAATTTAAGAACGAAGAAGAAGAACAAGAGGATCTTCAGAGAGAAAACGAAAACAAGAAAAAGAGAAAGTCTCCAAAAAATTAGGCGTCACCATGGCTTTAAGCTTATTTAGATGAAAACCTGGATCCAACGGCTACCAAAATCCCACCAGGCATCATCTCCAACATCCAACTCAAATAGATAGAACTCGTGTTTGAAAAATGTGAGATCACATATGAAGTGAATGGGCAGCCAAATTACACATATTAGCAATTGGGTCACCAATTCTATTGGGCTTGTATCATTGGGCCGAATGGTTAAAATTTAATCACCAGTCCAATACTTACAATCTCGACCTTGATTATACTTTACTTGGCTTCTAGTGGACTTAAAACAAAACTCAACTTGTTTCATTTGCTCTTGGTACCTACAACCATTCCAAAGTTTATCTACAAACAATATTTAAAGGATTCAAACAATCTTTAAACTTATATAGAGGTAGAATTTGTGTTCCCATATCAGTAGGATTACATTTTGTAGATACATTATCAATTTTCGTGATTTCCTTATCTAACACAACTTTAATCAAACGAAATTTCGCGTCTATTTTTTTAGTTCTATCATGAAAAATAGGATTCTTAAATGAATTGCATATTGACTATTAGAACACAAAATGACTTCATTTTCTTCAAATCTGATTTCATTTAATAAGCCTTTAAGCCACACACATTCTTTAATAGCATTTGTTGCTGCAATATATTTAGCTTTTGTCAAAGACAAAGCTACAATTTTCTGCAGTTGGGATTTCCAGCTAATGCTGGTATCATTACTAGTAAAAGCATATGCGGAAGTTGATTTTCTGTTATCATAGTTTCCAGAAAAATCTTAATCTACATAGCCTTTTAAAATAATTCTAGTTTTAGACTTGTTATGCATAAAATCCAGATTAGAAGTACCTTAAAAGTCATTTCATAGCTTCCCATTGACATTCACAAGAATTCCCATATATATGCTTAACAGACTAATAGAATAAGCTAAATTAGGTCTAGTGCAAATCATGATATACATGATAGACCCAATAGCACTAGCATAAGGGACTTTACTCATCCTAGCTAACTCTTCTTCAGTTCTAAGTGATTGATCAGAAAGTTTAAAATGACTAACTAAAGGTAAACTAACATGTTTAAATTCAGATATAGAAAATCTTCTTAACACTTTTGAGATATATGAATTTTCTTTTTAAATACTTTATTTTCTATTCTATCCCTTTTTATTTCCATTCCTAAAATTCTTCTATCAGTGCCTAATTTTTTCATTTCAAATTCATCACTTAGTTTATGTTTTATGTAATTAGTTCTCTACAGTGTTATAGCCTGCAAGTAACATGTCGTCAACATAAAGTAACAAATAACAAGAATTTGAACCACTACTACCTTTATAATAAAAACAATGATCGTATTCACTTTTATTTAAATCAATGTCTTTTATAAAAGTATAAAACCTTTTTATACCATTTTCTGGGGCCTATTTCAAACCATATAAAGATTTATGTAAAAGACACACCAATTTCTCTTTTCCTTTTTGTTCAAAACTTTAGGTTAAACCATATGAATATTTTCTTCCAAGTTTCCATATAGAAAAAGCAGTTTTAATATCTAGTTGTTCTAATTCAAAATCAAATTGAACAACTAAAGTCAGAAGTATTTTGATAGATATGTATTTGACAACAGGTGAGAAAATTTCATTATAATCCACAACTTCCCTTTAAGTAAAACTCATTGCAAATGATCTGGCCTTGAACTTAATACTATCATTACTTGATTCACCTTCTTTTATTTTGTAAATCCATTTATAATCAATTAGCTTTTGATCTTTGGAAGGTTTTACAAGAGACCTATTTTAATCTTTACTAAAGAATTTATTTCTTCCTTCCTGGAAGCTAACCAAAGATTAAAATCTTTACTAGTTATAGCTTCCTCATAGGAGTCATGTAAAAATCTAAAAATTTTGACTTCCTTTATGATCCGTGTTTAAGTGTCCCTCTTCTCAAGACTTTTTCAATCTCTCACGACCTCCTTTTATTACATGTTATATATGTTCGGATAATTTCTTGGAACAATCTTCGAGAATATGAAAACGGTTTTTAAGTTCGATCAATGGATAGTTCTCGATGAATTTTTAAAGTTAGTGCCTTACAGAAATGATAAAGAAAAATAGTTTTAAGTGGCATATTTCGGAAGGCCATAACTTTCTCCTCGGTTATCCATTTCTTGCATCATAAAATGTAAAACAAAGTACGCATTGAATATTTTGAAATGGTACCATGAATACAAGATTTTGACCTCATTTGTTATCTCAAATATGTGTCCAAACATTGCCCCTCAAAACTGTTTTTGGAGCATGATGCGACACGGCTACACTTTTCCACCTCTCCTTGGTAGACTTCATTACTCATCCAATTTGTATAAGAAAACTCTTGCTTTGGATGATCTTAGACCTCTAATACCTCCTTTGTAGATTTCCTTAGTCACCAACCTATAAAGAACACCTCATGCTTGCTCAATAAATCGAATCAGCCATGGAACACTATAAATACCCTTCATTAAGTTGAATTCTACACACTGAAATTGGCCAAGAAACCGTAAATAAATTCCTTCTTCCTCTTTCAAACACAATTAAATAATTTTAAAATAGACTCATGTTTAAATATTTTAAGATCAAGACGTGTTAATTTTAATAACATGATCTTGATAGTAGAAATGTTAAACCAAAAATAATACAACCCTTGAAGAAATCCCAAAAATCAAATTTGATAGTATTGAAATCAAATAAACGTATTGAAACCTTGTATCGACATTTGAAGCAGGAAGATTAACATGTATCGATATATTTATAGGAAAAATTTAAAGAAATTTTTTTAGTGATTCTCGAATCGAGGTGAGATATGTTTATTTAATTAATTGATATGCATTAGAAATATTTAAGTGAATTATGTGATTTCATTATAAGTAAATCAAATTATCCATATATGACTTTAACTGTTGTTATTATAACATCACTAATCATGTCTTGACACTAACGTTTATTTCTCCGCTTTTTGACCATAAAAAGATAATCAACAAAGTTATCATCGCTGACTTACTTGTCTCTAACGATTATTTATTCGCTTGTCTAATATAAAGAGATGATTAAACAAAGTTATCATCGCTAATATTTTCTTGACGCTAACACTTAGTTGTTATGCACTTATTTATCATAAAGTAGTAAATGATTATTTGAACATGTAAGAGAATAGTTGATTAACCTTATGTATCAATACATAGAAATCCTGAAAGGTTTCTGTTTTATGTTAGATATCGATACATTAAGCATGTATCGATACAGGATATGCTTTAAAGTCTTCTTTCAACAGTATGATACATTTTGAGTAATCTTTATAGAAATTATGAATAATATTTGTACTTGTAACACTTGTACTTGATTATGTGATCTGAAATGCTACTTCTTGACACATTAAAATTATCACATTGCATTAAAAGGATTTTCATGATTTTTCGTATGCATAACATGAAAATGATTTCTTTGCATGATATTACAGTCATACTCTATCCCGTTGTCTTGATATTTGTACCACGGTGTCCAATAACTGGATCACGATGTGGTTATGCTCGTTATCGGGGATTAATTTACCTACTTGTTACATGAGAGTGATTTCTTTGCTTGATAACTGGGATTAAATTTTTTGTTTGTTATATCCGCGCTCGGAATAGTGGTTGATTTGTAATACAAGCCCAATTAAAAGTCATGTTTTCTTGAAAATGCATGCATTAGTACTAGTCTTGAATATCTTGCATTGTACTTGGATAATTGAATGTCTTGCATTTAACTTGGATACCTGAATATCTTGTATTAAATTTGGATACTTGAATATCTTGGACTGAATTAGAATACTTGAATATCTTGTACTGGAATTGAATAGTTGAATACCTTGCACTGAACTTGAATAGTTGAATGTCTTGCACTAAACTTGAATACATGAATGTATTTGTATTGATCTTGGATACATTGTATTGGTCTTGAATGTATGAGGTTAACTTTTCTATATGATATAATACATGTGCACCATATTCTGCTCATTAAGCACACGTATACTCACCCAAAGACCCTAACTTTTCAGGGAGACATAGAAATAAAGAAGGTTAGTGCAAATCTTCAGACGGAAAGAGAAATAGTGTTGCGTTATGTGACGATCCGAAAGTTGTAGAAACACCAGATAAGGTTTATTGTGTTTGAACTGCCAAACTTGTTATGTTATTGTTAATATTGTTTATCTAAAGTATTTTAAAGTTAAGATCTTTAATATTAACTAGAAATGTTTTAAAAGTTAATATAACTGAGTTTTAACTAGATGGGTTTTTCTTTAAGTGAAGTGATTTTGAAATCCCAGCTATGTGACGTCACTTACGTCACTCGCTTATGAAAGAAAAAAAGATAAGAATATTTTCGAAATCTGTTTTGTACGTCACAAGTTGGTAACTGAATTTTAGAATGTTGTGAAAAATTTTCGTGCATCACAAATCAGTTCAGATTCCAGGAAGTTTTGGACATTTAAAGCAAAAGCATAATTAGCTTCTACAAATCTGATGGGAGACCTTATACCCCTCCTAACCCTATCTCTAGAAAGTTGGTAACTCTCTAAAGGCTTATCAGCTTCCACAGTCTCCTCAGTATCAATATCAGTTTCAAGATTAGCAACATGATTCTAAGGTTGCTCCACCTCAATGTGATCATTATTATCATAACTATGATTTAAAATATTAGGTTCAATCCTCGAAATGAATTGGAAGTGCGAGATGCACTAATAGGAAAGAGACTCTCCCTTGACCTGACTTTTCCTATTGGCATTGACTACGATAAGTAATTCACTCAAACTGATTCCATTGAAATATTTCATTGATTAAAAGAGTATGATTCCTATCATACATTACTTCATTGGACTCCAATGAAATTGTAAATTCTACAGGATCACAGGTCTCTTTATTAGTTCCTATTTGTGGTGCACAATTTCCTTCAAATAGCAGGACCAAAACCCGTTGCCTTACCACTTAGATCTAAAGGAGGATTGGGCCGAGGGCATAAGGGTCTTTATTTGAAATTTATATTTGAAAGAAATAATACCTAACACAATAGTCTTACTTTGATTTTGTTCAGGTACAAGTCGATCCTTTTTATTCAAATAGGACATTATTTTCATTGAATATAACATTCCTTCTAATGATAACTTTGTACTCACCCTGATACTTAAGCCAAATCCTATAATCTTTAACCCCATCTCCATATCCCAGGAAGACACCTTTAAAAGACCTAGGTTCTAACTTCCCTTCACTTTGGTGTACATATGTTTCACACCCAAAGGTCCCCAGTTTGGAATAGTCAATTGGGTGACCATTCCAAATATGGTCAAGGGAGTCATGCTTCAAGGACTTAGTGAGACATTTTTTAATAAGGTAAGATGTAGTTTTATTGCTTCTCCCCAAAATAATTTAGGAAGGACAGAATGAATTAGCACGCATCTCACCTTTTCTAATAAAGTCATATTCATTCTTTCTGCAAGGTCATTCTGTTGAGGGGGTATAGGTAACTATTCTATTCCTAATAATGTTGTTTTCTTTACAAAAAGAGTCAAGCTCTTCATTGCAAAATTCAAGTCCATTATCAGTTCTAAGAATTTTAATAATCTTATTAACTTGATTTTCAAAACCCTTAAACTATTGACATATTTCAGATTTGTGTCTTAGAAGTAGATCCCAAATTTTCTTTGAAAAATCATCAACAATTAAAAGGAAAAATTTGAAACTAAAATAAGTGTTTACAATGGTTGGTCCCCAAAGGTCAGCATGTAAATAGTCAAGTATGGAGAAAAATTTGTGAACCCCAGTAGTAAAAGGTAGTTTTGTTTGTTTTCCAAAAATCCATTGTTCACAAAAATATAATTTTCAATATTATCATCCTCTGATAGTCCCAGTTTTTTCAAAAGATGCAGGATGTTATCACTAATGTGACCTAAACTTTTATCTCATAGCTCAGATTGATCATTTTGAAAAAGATGTAGCAGATATAGGACTTCCCACCAAGGATTTTGCATATAGAGGATAAATTCCATTAGTTTTGGGGACAGATATAATTTTGGTAAAGTTATTTTGAATGATTATGATTCCTCTTTTGATAGTAATTTCAAAGCCTTCATCATCTAAAATACCCAGTGAAATTAAATTCTTTTTTTTAATCCAAGAATATATCTTATTTTCTTAAGAGTCAGAATCTTATTATTTTCCTGTTTTAAAACAGTTTTACCAATCCCTCTTATCCTACAAGAAATATCATTTCTCATAGTGACTCCCCCCCCCCCCCCCCTCCCCAGCCTTCAACTTCAACTAATTCAGTGAAATATTCCTTACATAGTGACATACAAGTTAATGACGTACAAGTTACCTTGAATCAGTATCACTATTACATTATTCAATAACTAAAAAATCATCCCAAGTTTCATGTATAATGTGACAACACCATCATTGGCACCTAAATTAGTGTTGATAACATTACTCTTAATCAGTACAATACTAATTTTTCATATCATGTTTCAAATGAATTACATTTACATATAATGAGAAATAAAAATCTTGAGATAACAATTTTGAATAAAACATTTACAAGTTGACAAAGAAATGTATAGGAAAATTGGGGATCTCGTCAATTGGAAAACTTTCTAGACAATCACATCAATTATAAATTGCTAAAATAATTAGACAAGGTTATAGTATTTCCTTTTATTTGTCTTTATCCAGTTTTTGTCAAAGATAATTTGAGAAATAATAATAATAATAATAATAATAATAATAATAATAATAATAATTTATTATCTACATTAATAAAACCTTGGTGTTTCTTATATTGTGACGTAATTATAGTAATTCATTCTAGTTAATGTTTTAAAAATATAAAGCTTTGCTAGAAATGAAGATCAAGTTTTAAAGTTTACGAGATTAGACAGAAAAGTATTTTCTCATTTTTAATATTATTTTAATCATTCTAAAAATAAAATAACATATACAAAACATCACAAATTATAAAATACTACATGTATAATATAATTTCTACAATTAGCCAATTATACAATTTTTAAATTTTTGAAATGCTAAATTAGCATATTTTTAGAGTTCAACTTTCAACTAAACAATTCATATTTAATAAAATTCAAATTGTTGGTAAATATAATCACAAAGCAACCACAAATAGGATGGTAATGGGGCGGAGAATCCCCAAACTCGATGGGGACCCGCGTCAAATGGGGCGGGGAATCCCCGACAATGACTGGGATGGGGCCGGACAGGGATGAAAAAATATCCCCTATCGGGGATGGGGCGGGAATGATGATTGCTATCAAATCCCCATCTCTGTCCTAGACCCGCTCCGAAATCATCCTCGATTAATAAGTTTAATTAAAAAAAAATTAAACAAATTAAAAGTGTCATAATCCACTCGACGCCCAAATATATAATTTCAAAATTAAACCCTACATTTCAACTTTATACTACTCTTCATCTCTCACTCTCAAGTCTTATCTCATTATCTCAAAACATACTTCTTAATATAATTAAACTTGTACGCTCTATAAAAGCTATTATGAGTTTTTAATATTAATGTTAATCATTCTTTATAGCTATTAAATGAAAATTTTGTAAAATAATCATACTTTAAGAAAAGAGTTTGTATAACTAAGACATTATATAACAATTATAAAAAGATATTAATGGACATAATAATAATAATAATAATAATAATAATAATAATAATAATAATAATAATAATAAATGATGATGTAAATAGGGATTATGAGCATCTCCGTCCCGATCCGTCCCGTTTAAATGGGGACGGGACGGGGATGGTAAATCTTCGATGGGGCGGGGATACACCGTTGCCATTCTTAACAACAAACTTGCAGAAAGCAGAAGAACAACCCGATTTGTTTCGACAAAAGACCCGGATCTTCGGCAAAGCCTACGTCACCTATTTAAGTATCTACAAATTGGGATTTTGCTCTAAATTCACTAAATAAAGAATAACCAGAGTTCAAACAATACAAAACCTTTACAGTCTCAAGAACCTAGCCCCTCATACCCAACCAAACCTAACTTCTCTCTCAACAGATCACACCAAGTAATCTAAAAATTTACAGTTCATCATACAGTGAACAAACCATAATTGTTCATAAATCTCACCAAGAAAAATTCAAGAACGAAGAAGAATCAGAGGATCATCAGAGAGAAAAAACGAAAAACAAGATAAAGAGAAGAAGTCTCTAAAAAATTAGGCGTCACAAAGGCTTTCGCCCATTCAGATGAAAACCTGTATCCAACGGCCACCAACATCCCACTAGGCATCATCTCCACCGTCCAACACAAATAGACAGAACTTGTGTTTGCAAAGTAATGTGAGATCACATATGAAGTAAATGGGAAACCGGGTTACAAATTTCAGCAATTGGGTCACCAAAATTGTGTGGCTTGAATCATTGAGCCGAATAGTTAAAGTTTCATCATCGGTCCAACACTTACAATCTCTGTTCAGTATTAATCAATTTCCATCATGAGTTATACAGATATATAGTTGAAAAATTATCAAATTTTTTACTTTTTTATTATTTATCAACATGGAAATATATAGATAATTAATTCATAGTTTTATGTATTTCGAATCTAAAATTGTAGAAAAATAATAAAGTTGGTACAAAATACTGAAAAGTGATTAATTGAAATATGATTGTTCTTTCGATGTTGCTACTAAAACACATTAAGTTACAATTACTTGTAAAGAAATTACATAATTTTTCGCTCAATACATACCAAAAACTTATAATATACACTGTAATTTACCTTATTTTTGTTAAACGTCAGTAGTTTATTATATTATAATTTTAGAATATTTAACAAAACCAATAATTTTCAATTCATGGCTCTGTCCCAATTTTGGGTAAATTGCTTAAGGTGAAGAATGTCGTTATTTCGGCTCACGTAGAAGTTGCTGCTTGAGTAGTTTTCCCAACTTAACACCCCTGGATATGGGTGGAAAGGGCCAGATGTTACTGTTGGTAAAAATTTAACATGCATAATTATATTCTAATAACGTGCATTTTACATGCATAAAGTTGGACAGAATTCCGACTTACCGAATAAGAATATATGAAGTAGAAAATCAAAAATGCATGAAATTGAATTTGGTCGAGGTAAGAGTTGGACTCTTTGTCATTAAGACGATAATGCTCCACACGGGTGCTAACGATTTTCCAACATTCGTCTCTCAAGATACAACGACCACGTCCCGCAATAGGAGCACTTCAAATTACGAAAACCAACGAACCTTACTAATACTTTGAACCCTCTTCATATGAAACTTGACTCCAAATAAATGCAAAATTATTTTGGAGTGAATATGCATTAGTATGATAATGCAATCATGAAAAAAAAATGAATGATGAATTGATAAATGAATGAATAATCCAAGCATATGGGGTCTATATAGAGATGTTGAAAAATTGTGTCTCAAAATACATAACCCTTACAAGAGACACATCCTTTCAAATTTGTCTCTAATTGAAGAGACACAACTATTGAAAAAAATTAATTTCAAAAGTCACAATCTTTCATATAAAAAGATACATCTTTTCATTTAAATTAATTCTAGAATATTCAATAATATTCTTCTAATTTTCCAATATTGTCACAATTTTAAGTGGCTTAATTTTCCATTCACTATTAATGGTTCCACTTAAAAATAATTACATAAATTGGTCAAAACCAATTTTACGTACCAAGTTCCAACAATCCCCCACATGAATGAAAATTAATGCAAAGACTATGCAGACATGAAGAGAGTACAAGTGGAAAGTTATTGTATCAGGAGAGGTAGCTTTTGGTTTTGAACCTGCCTTAGTGAAATACTATTGGATTTACTTGGCTAATCAGTGAACATGTTGTCTTGAACTGTTCAGCCGTTGGTGTAAATCAAGACAATAATACTCACACAATATCTTCCCTAACACTTTCGGTTCTCACAGTTATGTTCATTTTGGCCCTGAACAACTCTTGGTTTCATAAGTGTTTTAGAGAATTCAAGCCTTGAAACATTCTCATAGAAGCGACCCCACTTCTCACTTACATAGGTGATCTCCTATTAGGAGTAGTCTCCCTATCCCACTTGGTTTATCCAAGATACATGAATCATTAAAAGCTAAGCTTAACCTAGACACTCTGCTGAAAGCACTTTGGTTTGACCATAGGAATGGGTAGGAATTTAATCCTAAGTGCTTGACTGAATCTTCGTAACTTAGTTGTCTCATTTAACCAAGTTCTTAGGATCTCCAGTCAACATGGTTGAGTTATCATTACAAAGATTACAAGCATAGTAGGCTTTAATCTCATTCCCTTTGATCAGCAGTTTAATGATATCTTGGTAAGTTTTTCTATATAGTGGATCCACAAAATAATACCATCTGAGACCAACTGCAATACAAGACGATCTATATCGTTTGAGACACAATCAATCAATGTAGCGAGTATAGACTTGTCACTTTTGGAACTCTGAAGCCAACATGCTTCAATCACTTTAGTTGAAGCTTTATTACAGTTATTCGTAACCCCCACAAGTCTAGGATATCGAATAAATAAGCTGCCAAATTTTCTTGAAATAAAATACTTATTTCTCACTTTGTCTAAAGCTCTTTGTCTAGAGCTCTAGTTCCAAAAATTCATCTTCAAATTCATAATGGATTCGAGCATTTTCAAATACTGCACTAGCATAGTAAACTAAAGGATATAAATCCTTACAATGGACGTCTATGTCCAAATATGGTACTAACAAATTTTTTCGGGAATAGTGCAGTTCAATAATGGTCAAAGTCTCGTTATAAGTTGAAGAAAGCAAGGCCACCCCCCACACTTCATAGGTAGTCCCAAGTTCAAGTTTTAATATATACTCGAACAACAACTCGACACGATTGAGATAAGATTTGAAATCCAACACTATTTGGATTAAATCTTAAAATCAAGAGCTTTAAGGACTTGGATCTTTAAGGACTTGGATCTTTAAAGTCCAGAACTCGAACGACTATATCAATAATCTTGGAAAACTTGTAAGGCCAAAGTTGCATATTCCAAGACCTTGAGTACTTAATATGCAATTAAATCCTTAATGTAAAAATTGCAACTCAAGTCTCTTGGCCTATTAAATCTCCTATTACAAGTCCTTTTCATCAAATCACCAAGGTTTCAATCATTTTTGGTTATTATGAACCATCCTTATACTTCTAAAATTGGTATAAGGGATTTATACCTTTCAATCTTCAAAGAACATTTTTCTATGACTTATAAAAGGTATAAAGAATACAACTTTTAAAGTTACCCCCAAAATTCCTCAATTAGGAATGCATGTGCAAGTAGTAACATTACCCCCACAAATCTTGGGTAAAGTTTGAACTTAGTGTTTCACTCCACAAAATTTTGTGGTCATCAATTTCTATGGCAATCAAAATGTGATTTAATATTTTTTTCTTCAAATTTTGGATTATGCAAATTGAGTATGATAATCCTCAAAATGCTAGAAATAACCATAGATTAGAAAGTCATTCTAAAGAACTCAAAACCAAATTTGCCAAATACCTTCGTTCAATGGACGTTTGTGATTCTTTTAGAAACAAAATATGTGACCCACAAACTAATGAGATTCAAACTTACCATACTTCACAAAATCAGGTAGTGGATTCGTGCATGCAATAAATGCTCCCACAATACACAAATTCCAATACATGCATGATAATAATGCATGCAAACTAATTTCATAGCATAATATATAATAATTTAATCACTAATCATGCATGCGTAGTCTGATATCTAATTCCATCTTTCGTATAAAAATGGATTCGGTATGTATTCAAACATTATGCAAATAATTTAACAAAATATAATATGCACACGTGATCCATATATCATGAACGATCTCTGAATAATTCTCAAGCACCTTGTCCATCATCAATGGAAAACAGGCTTGCTACAAAAAGAACAAAGTTTTATCTACAACAAACTTGATAAATAATCTCATTTTTCCTCAACCAATGGCCACAGAAGAATTATCACCATAAACCAAAGTACTTGGGTTTAACAATTACCAGGACTTCATCGAAAAAAGAAATCGGTTTACCCAAGGATAGTAGATGCAATTTACGTGAAATATTTAAGTCCATGCACTTTCATAAAAACCATAAACACAAATGAAAGTCCAAAAATTATATTTTGTTAGTGCATATAAATGTGAGAAGCACTAATTATAATAAATTACAACGTAGTAATTTCTACATGTGCCATGTTATCCAAATTTAATCAAAAATTATATGCATAATTATAATAACATTCTCGTCAATGGAATAAAATCCAAACAAAACTACTAAGAGTGCAACTTTAATTAGTACATTAATGCAAACGGATTAATGATCAAAGTACGTAACTTAATATCATAAAATATAAAATGCACGTTATTATCATCTTAAGTTTGTTGGTAAAAATTTAACGTGCATAATTATATTCTAATAACGTACATTTTACATGCATAAAGTTGGACAGAATTCCGACTTACCGAATAAAAATATATGAAGTAGAAAATCAAAAATGCATAAAAATGAATTTGGTCGAGGTAAGAATTGGACTCTTTGTCCTTAAGACGATAATGCCCCACACGGGTACTAACGCTTTTTCGGCATTCGTCTCCCAAGATACAACGATCACGTTCCGCAATAGGAGCACTCCAAATTACGAAAACCAATGAACCTTACTTATACTTTGAACTCTCTTCATATGAAATTCGACTCCAAATAAATGCAAAATTATTTTGGAGTGAATATGTATTTGTATGATAATGCAATCATAAAAAAAAAAAATGAATGATGAATTGATAAATGAATGAATAATCAAAGCATATGATGTCTATATATAGATGTTGGAAAGTTGTGTCTCAAAAGACACAATCCTTACAAGAGACACATCCTTTCAAATTTGTCTCTAATTGAATAGACACAACTATTGAAAAATATTAATTTTAAAAGTCACAATCTTTCATATGAAAAGACACATATTTTCATTTAAATTAATTCTAGAATATTCAATAATATTCTTCTAATTTTCCAATATTGTCACAATTTTAAGTGGCTTAATTTTACATTCACTATTAATGATTTCACTTAAATAATTACATAAATTGGTCAAAATCAATTTTACGTACAAAGTTCAAACAGTTAAGTCCTTTGAAATTATTAATCATTTTAAAGTTTATATTATATTCTCTTATATGATGCATTGAAATCATCCTCAAAAGACTAAGGGACATAGTGTGCAGTATAATTAAACATACTTAAATAAACAAGTTAAATTAAAACCATTTATATATATATTTTTTTTACGGAATATTATTTAATATTACGTATCAAATGCATAGTTAGAGATTGAAATCAGACACAAGGAGGGTTGGGATAGGGGAAGGGTACGGACAATTTTACATAATTTGGTATCAATGGCATCAAAATAATTATTAAAAAAAAAAAAAAAAAAAATTCATTACCAAAAAGAGCTAATAAGGATTTCTTTGAGTTTATATTTGAATTTTGATCATATGTTAAGACAGACTCACCTACGAAAAGCAAGCAAAGTATGACAATCTTCAATTTATTTGGCTAAATATTTTGAAATACCATGCTACACTAACAGATATCTGTACAAATGCATTTTCCCTATTTTGAATAATAAAAATCGTTTAGATAAATGAATTTTTGACTACATATGTTTAGCAACCCTTTGACCAAGATAACTGTAGCCATGCTATTTATATTTCCTTTGTTCATCCTCCGTTCGGACACCAAAAACAAATTATTTTTCATGTATTCTGATCCTTTTTTTTTTTTTTTTCCTGGGGAGCAGAATCTTATTGCTTGTTTGGGATAGTTAAAAAGTTTATTTTGACAAAAAGGTACATTGAATACCACGAACTCAGCGATGAAAAAGTAGATAGTAACTATGAATTTTGTGTAATGGAATGTGTGGTTAAAACTTAACTATTAGCTTGGATCTCTAAGTTCTTGACAAATTTTTGAGATATTGTATTGTAGTAACTTTTTTGACTGTCATATTCCCGTATCAAAATATCTTAGTGGCCAACTTCAATAATTGAGAAAATATCAGTCAAACATTATCCACAATCCATTAATGCTGGCTGCATTTTGCATCTCTCACGCCTCTATCTCTATCTCTATGCCAAACTTCTTCCTCTATCACTCTAAAATTTTACCACAAAATTCAAAAACATAGTTTTGGAATGACAACAATTGGAGAGATCTTTGTTGTTACACCTTCTGGCTCAGGCCATTTGTTTCCTTGTATTGAACTCTGCAAACAACTTAAGGTGCCATTCTATTTATGTTTCGATTTTGAATTTTGAATTTTGTTTTAAATTTTAGATTTTGATGGTTTGTTTTGGGATTGCTGAAAATATATTCTTTTTGTGATTTTGGAAAACTGTTTTCAAAAAAGAAAACTGAAAAATGCGTTTACTTTGTAATTTTCTAAATATATTTATTTTGTGATATTTTATATGTAAAAATGGTTGATTTGTTGAATTACATTAATTTTAATGTCAATAAATCATTTAGTTCTCTATATCAATAAATTCATCATTAATGTTGTTTCAGCTAAACAAAAATCCAACCACATACCAATAAAATCTTAACATGGATCTATATATAATGACAAAATAATATAAGAGTTTCAAGTGAATGAAGTGTTTTACATTTACCAAAATAAATAAATAAAATAAAATCTTAATATGAATCTATATATAATGGCAAAATAACATAAGAACTTCAAGTGAAGGAAGTGTCTCACATTTACCAAAAAAAAAAAAAAAAAATCTTAACATGGATCTATATATAATGAAAAAATAACATAAGAACTTCAAGTGAATGAAGTGTCTCACAAAAAAAAAAAAATCTTAATATGGATCTATAAATAATGATAAAATAACATAAGAGTTTCAAGTGAAGGAAGTGTCTCACATTTAAAAAAATAAAAAATAATATATCTTAACATGGATCCTATATATAATGGTAAAATAACATAAGAATTTCAAGTGAAGAAAGTGTATCATATTTATCAAAAAAAAAAAAGTCCAAAACGCGCGTTTTGGACTATTTAACACAAAACATCCAAAACGCAATAAAGTTGTTTTGAGTTTCATTTGTTCTTTTTTTTTTTTTTTTGGAAAACGAATTTTTGAAAATGGGCAAAGTGAACGTATTTTCGATATTTCCGAAAATCGAAAACTCAAAATGAGCTGAAAACAGCAAAGAGAACATGGCTTTAATCTTTGGAACTACAAAGCCACCCTTGTACATCCCTCTAACACGTCCGTCACTCTTGACTCCACCCTCAACCACTATTTCCACCTCATCAGAACCATCGGAATCACCGGCCATATAAGAGGACTACCAACATCAAACACTTCCCCACAACAAATGGGCTTGGAACTCGAGGCCCACCTCGAAGGTAGGTCCAATGGGCCAAACTTAGCCCAACCAATGTGTGCCATAATTGACTTTCAAGTGGGATGGACTAAACACGTGTTTTGGAAACACAAAATTCCGGTTATCAGCTTCTTCACTTTTGGCGCGTGTGCAGCATCCATGGAATGGGGCGCGTGGAAATCTAATGCAAATGAAAACAAACTTAATCCGGGTCAGATTCATATCATTCATATCATACCCAACTTACCAGAAGAAACGCATCACATACCAGGACCTCACGCGCCACCACAATCTGCCTCCACGGACATCCACCAACAGCGGAGGCGGGCCACCGAAACCAGGAGATCAACCGCCGTCGGTTCCATTAATAGAAGGCTCAATCGCCTTACTGTTCAACACTAGTGATGATCTAGAGCAACCATTTATCAATTACTTGGAGAATCAAATCGGAATACCAGTATGGGGCGTCGGCCCGCTCTTTCCCGATAAATATTGGGCGCCGATCAAATTCAATACATTAATACACGACATCCAAATTAGAAACCCTAAGCACCTAACTAATCAGAGCGAGGATCAAGTGAAACAATGGCTGGATCCAAAGGCCCAAAGAAGTGTTCTATATGTAGCATTTGGCAGTGAATTTGAACCCTACAGAAGAAGAATTAAAACAATTAGATAGCGCATTGGAAGAAATTGCTTATCCGTTCATTCGGGTTATCCAAAATCGTCTACATTCATCTGAAAACGAAGGATTTTTTGGATTGGGTGATAAAATAGGTGAAAGGGGATTGATAATTCAAGGTTGGGCACCCCAATTGCTGATTTTGAGCCACCAATCAATTGGGGGATTTTTATCCCAGTGTGGATGGAATTCAACTGTGGATCGGTTGGACTTGGCATTCCGATTCTGGCATGGGCGATTAGGAGTGATCAGATATATAATGCGAAGTTGGTGGTTAATTATTTGAAAATTGGGTGGCGTTGCCCAGTGGTTCGTCGGAGATGGTGAAAATGGATTTGTTGAATGGAATTGAGAAGGTAATGAGTGACGAAGAGATTCATAAACGGTCGAGAATTCTCAGAACAAAATTTGAACAAGATTTTCCGGCTACTTCAGAGGGAGCATATGATAAATTCAAATAAAATTATAAAATAAGCCCATGTTTATCTGATATTGTCGTTAGAGTATAGTGGTTCTATGAAAATCAAGGTTTTAAAATGCGTTGCGATGCGTCGATGTCGAGAATTAAGAATCACAAGTTTAAGCGTGTTAATGCGAAGAATAGTCGTCATAATGTGTTTCGTACTTTTAATAATATTTTAATTAATTCTAAGACATTAAATAAATTTTTATATAAAAAATAAACTTTATTACATAAAAACTCAATACACAAATAATATAAAATATATAAATAATTTTCTTTAATTTTAGAATTACTAATTCAAAAAAATAGTGATTTACGGTTGATAATTTTATTTATATTATACTATTTGTTTCAAAATGTCAAAATATTTTAATCCTTATAAAATAAGAAAAATAATATTTAAATAAGATTGGAGAGAAAAGTCAAACGAATAATGATAAGTAAAAACAATTAAAAAAAAAGAAAACAAAGCAATTTAAAAAGAAAACAAGAAAGAAGAAGCCTATTAGTTTCCATTCCACATCGGATGTTGACGTGGTATGGGAACACCTATTACCCTTATGGGCTATTCGGTGGTAAGCTGAATTAAGTTTACAAAGGAGTTGCATATGTTTACATTCAGTCTCTAAGTATAGTTATTGGTTTTTGACCATTTATCATCGATTTTTTTTATTTATGTTCAGTAAAAAGCATTATTCCGCGCATATGGGTAATGCAAGGCGTTTTCCTCAAGCATTGAGCTAATGCGCACCTAGACGACGTTTATTCGCGCATTTTAGAACACTGATGAAAATACTTTGGGTCGTAAAACTTATAAATCTAAGAAAACAAATAAAAAGTGCGCTACTAGACAATATTAGAATGCGTTTGATTGTAAGGGTGGAAAATAGGTGGAAAAAAAATATTTTTCAAAGAAAAGATTTGTCTGAAAATCATTTTCATGGAAAATATTAATTGGAAGTGTTTGATTGATTAAATTTTCTATATGAAAAAGTGTGAGATTTTTCAAGTTTTGATATTTGATTGACATTAATTTAAATGACAAATAAAGTAAAATTTAGTAATTTTAATTTCTTTTTTACTCTTTTTTTTTTTTTTTTTTACTTTTTTAACATATTCGTACTTGATAATAAAAATAATAATGCTATTTTTTGAAACAAAAATAAGTCAATTATTAACAACAAAATTGATAAAACGTAACGAAAAAGTTAACTTTCCTTACCTAGAGAAAATGTTTTCAATTGAAAGAGAGAAAACAAGGCGCGGGGACAGTAGCAAGGAAAATGTTTTCCACTTCAAATGTTGGCTATCAAACAAGAAAAAAATGAGGAAATATGGAATTTTTTTTGATTTTGCATGAAAAATATGCTCCATCAAACATAGCCTTAAAGTTTTACTTGTTTTTTGTATGGAAAGTGTACGAGCATCTCCAATAGTAATGACGTAATGTAGAATAAACTTATGATTTAGATCTTCGAAGTGGTAAAAAACCTCTCCTATTGGAGAGATGCAAATGAGCATTTTGCATTTTACGATAAAAAAAAATGTAATCATTAAAAAGGCAAAAATTGGATTTAGAGTAGAATTTGAATTTAGATCAATTTGGACGTAAACGAGAAGTAAAATAATTTTATGGATATTAATTAAGACCCAGTTTTACATCACCATGAGAGATGTTCACAAGATTTCACGAGTTCATCGTAATTATCGAGACAAAAATAAATAAATGGCTTACAACAATAAAAATCGATTGGGACCATTTTTTATTAGTTGTTACGTTAAAATTTGTTAAACGATTTCACAAGTTATTAGGTCTTGGGTATTTACAAAAGGGTTTGTTTTTGGAAAAGGCAATAGATTTTCTTACAAAATTATATCTCGACTGGCTCTTTCTTTTCTCTCTAAGAACCGAGTATGGTTCATTTTTTACACCAAAGTATTCTTTCTTCTTGTGCTTTGATTCTGCTTGATTTTGTGGATAACTTTTGAGACTTTTACATAAAGAGGTAGAGCTAGTCGAGAGGAGTAAGGTTGTGGTTTTTGTTTCCCCAATCGGAGGTTTTAAGCCTAGATTTCATCTAGTTGAAATCTCGATCAGATTTGGGATTTATAGTATCATTGATATTCTTGAGTTGTTTGATGATTGAATCACATTTGGCATGAAGTTTATTTGAGGTATACAGATTTTTTACAGTGATATCAAAGATGTGTTTAGGTAGAGAAATTGAGTGCAACCAAGTGAAGAAATCGAAGGCAGTGACCATCCAAAAACTACAAAGAGTTGAAAGCCAAAAACAGTGGTGACCGACCGAACCGAGAGAAGGAAGGAAAGTGTTCTGACCATTTTCTAAACCGGACTTCTGGCCAACCAACTGGCAACATTAAGCCATTAGAACGATCGCAACATTGTGGGGAACACTTTCCTGGAAGCTTGAGTTGTTACGACAGCGGCATACGAAGATCTAACCGGAAAAGCGAAAATAAAACAAGAGCTTCAAATTCAAATTCCGGCCAGACGAAAACTCAAATCAAGAAATAGTTACCACCATTGTGTTGGCGACGAAGAGGTGCAGCTTCTATTGCTTTTTTCATTTTTTAGGCAGGCGGCTCTGGCGACGGTTTTCGATGAGTTTATAGCGACAACTTTTGGACATATTGGTCTACAGGACCTACATAGTCCATATCCAAAGTCCGTTTTACCAAATTCAATTTGCATCTTGTTCACTCGATCGGTCGAGGGCAGCATATGGTCTTCTATCGTGATTTCGAGGTTTGATTTCTTTAAAATTGATCAGTGCTGTGAGGGCTCCTATCGTGGTAGTAAGAACATCTAGGATAATTTTTCAGCTCGGGATTTTCTGAACAAAACGAGGAAGGGCTGGAAGTTGGGGGTCTTTTGAGGTTTGGCTTTTACAAGATTATGTGTTAATCTTGGGTGTGATAGGAGGATGTCTTGCTAGTTTTGCGTGAAAAATAGATTCACGGTGTTTTTCAAGATTATGTGTTAATCTTGGGTGTATTCAATTTTACAAGATTAAGTGTCAATCTTGAGTTTATTATTCCGCATAGTATACCTGTTTGTTGTTGGGAATTTGCAAGGACAGGTTGATAAGAGTCATTCAGTAAGCAACATTTTTCATTAAACAATGATGTCAAGAATGAGTTCTAGGGTTTAATTGGGGAAGTTCGATGGTAAAGGGGATTTCTCCCTTTGAAAAAAAATGAAGGCAGTGTTGATGCAACAAAGGGTTGCAAAATCATTATTGGAGGATCAAATCAAATGGCCAGAGGTAGGCCAAAGTAGATGAAGTAGCTAAAACTCAAGAAGTGGCATACAGCACTATGATTCGTCATCCCTCAAATAACGTTCTAAGGCAGGTAAGTGAGTCTAAATCTGCTTTAGAAATTTGGAATAAGTTAGAAGAATCATATGCTACTAATACTGTTCCTAATAAGATTTTCTATTAGAAAGAAATTTTGGATTTAAAATGGACTCCCTCCTAAGACATTGAAACGAATTTAGATGAATTCACTAAAAGGACGTTAGATCTAACGAACAGTGGATGGAAAATTACAGATGATCAATTAGCTGTAACTTTGGTAAATTCTCTTTCAGAGTCTTTCAAAGAAATTAAAAATGTGATTAAATATGGAAGGGATACCATTACTCTTGTAAATGTCACTACTTCGATTATGTCTAAAGTTTATCAAAAAAATCATATTTCTTTAAGCACATTGCATATTTCTGGTTTTCATTATGAAACAAAAAATGATACTATGTTAGTATATAAAGAAAATGTCATTGTGATTAATGAAATTCTGAGAAATATACTTTATTACATATGCTTGGCACAACGGTTGTACAAGATCATACATGCTCACACACATTTCAAATTGGTCACACTCATTTGTGGCACAAAAAGGTTAGTCTATTGATAAGTGTATTTTATACACTTATTTATATGTCAAAATTAGAGTATTTTATTGTCATTTTAGGATAAATTTTATTTAATTTGTGTTTAATTGATTACATTACAGAAAATATCCAAAAAGTATGACAATGAAGCAATTTATGGGAAAAATGCACAATTGGATGATAATTGAAGCTAAATTGAGCAATTGAGAGGTTAATGACGTCAACCGAAAAATACTTGTGGATCAAAGTGAATAAATCAGAAGTTGAAGGACTCGATTGAAGAAGTTGAAAGCTAAAACGAGCAAATCGAGAAGATTTCAAAGTATGAGGACTATATTGTTGCAACTGGAAGTTGAAGAACTGAAGATCAAATTAAACAAGAGGACCAACTTGCAAATATCTAATGATTGATTTGGATCACAAGAAGACACTTTGAGGATTTTTAGGAGTCAATTTGATGCAAGTAGAAAGCAGAAAGGAATGGAATTTGATAAGAATATTACCATAAAATTGATTCCAACCGCATAAGATTCTGGACAGATTTCTAGTCTGACTTTGAGACCTAATCTTTGGGTAGTAAACATTCGAATTAGGAAAATCTTATTTTAGGAAGAATTGTATCCCTTTAAGTTATCTTTTTAACCCATTTCGAATCACCTCAATCGGATAAGATAATAGAAAGATATGATCAAAATATTGAACGTTGTGCAAATACCAAAAAAAACTCGCCCGCGGGTTTGACGAGTTGCTTTCCTTTCTCAACTATGTCTCTTCTCAACTATAAATACAACCTCTTGGCACAAAAATCAGACATTTTCCTCACCTAAGAACAAGCACAAAGCTCAGATTTTATCATTCAATTTTTGGGAGATCGAAGCATAGCAAGGGCGTGAAAGTAGAAGATCATGTGGAGAATTTATACTTGGTGCAAGCTTTCCATTCTCTTATATTATTGTCAATGAACGCTATTATTTATTATTTTTGTTGTTTATTCATGATGTGTAACTAAATTTCATGTTGATATGAGCGATGTAGCCTAATTTTATTATTTTAATTCCATATTTCGTTGTTTTAACGATTCATTGCATGTATTGATTTATTATTGTGTTTAATGCACGAGTCAATTGGACACTAATTCATGATTTAATGAGTTATTTTTATAATTCGAGAGGTGAGTTAATAACTTAGATCAAGGTAATAAATCCAGTAATTGGACAAAACATAGATATATACTTTTGTTATTATCGCGGTCGTATGTGAATTCTTGTGTATTATGCATCTAGATAAGGAATATTCTGACCCTCTATAAAGATACATGATTGACTTATTTAGATAGAATTGATTTAAACTCGAGAGAGAATTTCAATATCCATTAGTGAATTCGACCGATTGCATATTTAGGAAATAAAACTGGATTTAGAGTTAATTTAATTGGTTAGGTAAAATCGTGAATCCCAACTACTTTACAATCATTTTTAAAAACAAAACAATTATGCAATTTTAATTCTTTAATTGTTTTTCTTAGTTTTAGATCTCAAATATCAACACAATTTCATTTGTTCAAATAAGGATAAGAACTAAAATATTTCGATACTTAATAACAGTCCTCGTGAGAACGATAATCCGGACTCTTTGGTCCACTTTATTACTTTTCACGATCCGTATACTTGTCGGTTCGTTTTACGAAATATTAGTGAACACCTATGTAGACAACAAATATCCCTATATTGTTGTTTCTACTAACAAAACTGCAGGTTTAGCTCCAAATACACTTCAAAATGAATTTTTGGAGAGTTCAGAGTTTGAAATGAACTCAAATAACCAAGAAACAGGTGGTCAAACATTTGGAGGTCAAATCAGCATCAGAACATTGATTTTGATACAGATTTTTAGGAAAATCAGAAACGAACAGATCCAGTGTTTGAGGAAAATCAGCAAGAAATTGATGGAAAAATTACTAAAAATGAAGAAATTCAACAAGAAACTATCCAACAAAGCTTGCATGACTATCAACTAGTCAGGAATGGAGAAAGGAGGCAAGTAAGACCTAATCTTAAGCATGATTCCATGAATCTAATAGAGTTTTTTCTTATGAAAGGTTGTAAGGAACCTGCAACTTATGCAGAGGCTATTAGGAGTGATAAAGCTAAGAAGTGGCAAATTACAATGTAAGAGGAGATGTCTTCTTTGGACAAAAAACCCAACATGGATCTTAATCCCTAAACTACCAAATCAAGAAGTTTGGGAGATTGAAGGATTTCGAGAAGAATTCTGGCTTAGGTGAAGGTATTTCCAACTTAGGTGAAGTTATGGTGTTTGGTTTAAGCCGAGGTAAAGGATTGTTGGGATAATTGGCTTATAACCAAACAAACCCTTAAGAAATGTTATCTTGTTGATATAAACTTGAGTGACATTTCTGAAATTACTTAAAGTAATCGGAGCAAAAATAAGTAAAATGTTTACAACAATAAAAATCGATTGGGAACCATTTTTGTTGGTTGTTGCATTAAAATTTGTTAAACAGTTTTAGAAGTTATTGGACCTTGGGTATTTACAAAAGGTCTGTTTTTGGAAAAAGGCAATAGATTTTTCTTACAAAATTATATCTCGGCTGACTTTCTCTTCTCTCTTTAAGAACCGAGCCTAGTTCTTTTTTTTACTCCAAAGTATTCTTTCTTTGATTGTGCTTGATTTTGTGAATAACTTTTTGGGCTTTTTACTAGGGATGACAAAAAAATTCGATTCACTCTGAACACGACGGGTACCCGACCCTAATGGAGCTAAAAAAAAATTGCCCCGCAAGTTGATGGGGCGGGTATGGGGTGAGTTTTGTTTGACCCGCCCCGCTAGTGACCCACCCCGCAACTTATACCAAAAAATAATTAATTTTTTTTACTATATAGTTTGAAATAATATTATATTTTGTTAGTTTTTGTTTATGATGAGTATTTAAATATATTGTAGAATCTTGTTGAAAATATGTTGTTTGATATTGTTTTGTTTAAAAAAGTTGTTTAATTATGAGGGATGTAATTTAATAATAAAACAAGTGAAAAAATTGTTCAAATAATTTTTTTAAAAAAAAAGAAAAATAAATAAACGGGGCGGGGCGGGGCGGGTATTGGATGTCCCGCCCTGAAGCCATACCCGTTCCGCCCCGTTATTACTTAGCGAGTCATGAGCCGGGTATGGGTTTGAAGTTCATCTCGTGTGAGGGGACACGAGGCAGGGGTACCCGCCCCATTGCCATCTCTACTTTTTACATAGAGAGGTAGACCTAGTAGAGAGGAGTAAGGCTGTGGTTTTGGTTTCCCCAATTGGAAGTTGTAAGCCTACATTTCATCTAGTTTAAGTCTCGATAGGATTTTAGATTTATAGTGTTCTTGACATTTTTGAGTTGTTTGATGATTGAACCACATTTGGTACGAAGTTTAATTGAGTTATACAGATGTTTTACATCTATTTAAATTACGATAAGCTTTATCAAGAATATTCAATCACCGAAGAATTCGACTAAGGATTATGCTTTGTTCGGTAATATTGTAGAAGTTTATAAACGATTTTTTTATTGTTTAAAAAGTAAGACATGTGGTTGAAAAGTGGAGAGAGAAAATTTGGATGGTTAAAAAGTAGTTTGAAAAATTATGTTGTTTATAAATTGATTTATAAACAATAATGATTACGTTAGGGAACACACTATAATACAAGTTTATCTCTACTATCTACTCAAATCTCAATTTTTACAGCAAATAACTCATCTTTTCACTTGTTACAATTCACAAGTCAACGAATAAATGATTATGACCTTGTATGAGTTCTTTTTTCCTTTCTTTTTTTTGCTTCCCAAAACTCATTTTCAATTACACATTATCTCATAAAATAATTTTATAGGTAAATTCAAAAAAAAAAAAATTAACCACGCATTTTCCTAAAATCACTATTACAAAATTTATTTTTCCTAAAAAGTGGGGCTTAAAAGGACATGAATAAAAAAGTAAAAATGATGCATAAACATTAATTGAAGAACAAAGTTTCATTATCAAAATTAATGTTACGTCGGTGTTCTGAACTATAAATTTAGCCTCTATTTGGTAAATTATTTATAAACACATTTATAAATAAGGAAACAATCACCTACCCACAACGAACAGATATTAATGTGACCACTGTGAATATGATGCTTATATATGTTCGGTACTTTAAAAATTCTGGACATGTGTCAGCATCACACTTATGGTGAAAAAATTAACACTTACTCATTGTGGTTAGGTGATCGGAATTGTTTCTAAATAACATATTTTCTCAAACCACTTTTTAACACACACTTATTTCAAAATGACTGTTCAATCACATATTTTACCTCGAAAATATCACAATCTTTATTTATAATCCAAAATCTTTAACTAAACAGAGGAAATACAACTTGAGAAAAAAAGCCTATGTTTGGGAGAGCTTTTTCTAATGTTTTTATCAAATTTTGCTAGTCAACAATTCAACTGGCAGTGAAAAAGTAATAAATCTGAGACGCAATCAGTGGCCTATGTCAGTTAATTAAACTGAAGTAGACAATAATACCCTCAGTACGATATTTTAAGAATTAAGAAATAAAGTTTAGCAAGGGTATAAGAGTTAATTCCGTTTTCATTGCCATAGAGGTCAAAGGAAGGCACAGAAGTATAATGATGTTGCGGCTGTGGGGACCGCACACAATCAAAAAAATTAATTTTTTAGGACAAAATTGCGCGCCCAGACAAATAAAGATTTGTAGTATATCACCGAATTTGAAAGGAAAGCGAGAAAAAATAAAGATTTTACACCAAGAATCCATCTCTTGTTGTAATAACTACGAAACCTACCTTTGTTCCTATTCTCCCATTCTCTATTGTGGAAGTCAGCCATTCAAACACTATAGCAATATTGTTTTTTTATAGGGAAAAAAAAAATGTTACCGTTGCAAGCAAAAAGTGGTTTTAATGACTACAGACCATGACAAGCAAGAAATTTTGTTGCAAATTATTGTCTTCCCTATAACTGACATACTTTTGCATTTTGATCCCTACTACAAGTTTTTTCATCCAGTTTTGATAATTTTTTGCTTCAATTCGTAAAATTGGATCCCAAAACTTTTAATGTTTCAATGTTGGTCCCTAAATCTTTATAATAATCTGAAATTGGTCCTCCCCAAGTTCCAAAAATTATGCAAATCAGTCATCAAAATATTTTCAATATATATTAATCAATTGAATGCAATCCGGTCAATCTTCAATTGTTCCGAACACCATCTAACTTAACGTAAAATCCTCATTTTTTGTTCCAAATACCTCCAAGTCCAGATCTTGCTTACCATAACAATATTTACACTAAGTAAGAACACACTTAAATTTACAAAATATAACTTAAGTTTAATAGAACAATAAGTTTGAAACACACCTATCAATGCATTGGAAATATTAAGGAATTAAAATAATAAATCCATATAGAGGAAGCTCGGCCTTTATGTAATCAATTGTATCTACAAGTATTGATGTTCTATTCCTCATTCCATCTTCTTAATTTATCCAAAAAAAAATAAAAAAGAAGAAGAAGAAGAAGAAGTTCCAAGATAATTTAGGATATCTGACCTTTTTTTTTCTTGAAATATGAAGCACAGGGGCGGATTTAGCCTTGGCCCATACTGGGCTGAAGCCCAGTCCTGGTATGGGCCAGATCCTGTTAAAAAAAAAACTAGTTAGTAATTCGGCCCAAATTATTACCCAGCTCGGCCCAATTCAGTCAGCAGCCCAACTCCCACCCACTGACCCAAGCGTAAAGGGCCTAAATCCGCCCCTCTTCATTTCCGTTTCTTCCTTAGTTCCTTTCCTCTGATTCTGAAAGAGAGAGACTGAAACTCTCAGCTCCGCCCTAAGCCCTTCAGCTTTGCTGCTTCAGGCTTCAACTTCAACTCCGCGGCTCCGCCGACCGCCACCGCCAGTCCGCCATCCGCCGCACGCAGCTTCGCTCGCTGCCTTGCCACTCGCCAGCTCCAGTGTAAGCAGCAGCGCAGGGCGTGCAGGCGCGCCGCACGCAGCTCCCCAGGTAGCTCGCCGGCCGCCGGACCCGGGACCTGACTAGTCCTGACTGAGGTAGTGAGGTTCTTCTTCTTCACTTTTCTGCTTGACTTTGCCGTCTGCCTGCTTGGCTGCTTCATAGTTCATTCAGTTCTTCTTCTGCTCGGATGCTCCAAATGCGAAATGCCATTGTGCCAATATTAGTAAATGCAAATAATTTGTTATTTGTAAATTGTAATTGCTACTGCTTACTGCCTTACTGCTAGTTTAAACTTTAATCAGTTAATGTTATATTGTTATTAACTTATAACTTATACTTATTTATGAATTATGTTAATATCAATTTGAAATTGCTGCAGGCAGAGAATGAATTTTATGCTTTGAAACCTCGTCGTTCTCATGGAGTTCTTGGCAATTGGGATGAAGATTCAGTGGATCCTCATAAAAAGGTTAGCAGCAGCCAGTTCCTCTGATTTGATATTGATTTTGAGATATTGATTTTAAGAATGTGATTAGAAAATATGATATCGGTTTGGTCAATTTTAGATTATTGTGATTTTAGTCTTTAGATTATCTGATTTTTAGAATGTTATTTGATTTTGAGAATATGATGCATTTTATAAATTTATATAGCATTATGTTATTTAAATTTTGATTTTAATTTCTTGGTAGTTATAATGTGATTTTAAATTTGAGAATGTCAGTTATAATGTTAGATAATATTTATGGGGTTAGTTTTAGATTATGTGATTTAGATATTAGATTATTTGATTTTGAGAATGTAATGTAGATTTTACTACATTATTTCTTTACCATTGGAAAAAAAATTTGGGGGCGAACCCCCGAAAGAGGAGGGCGCACCCCCCTTCCAACTCCCGCACCAACTCTCCTATTTGATTTCAGCTTGGTCCAATAAGAAATCCTGGATCCGCCACTGATGAAGCATATAATTGAACATTTGCTACACAGTCCAAAATTAAAAATATGAATTTTATTTAAAAAAATCTTAAAAACCAACCATTCTTCATTTGGATAAAGGAATGAACTTGGATAGGATTCATTCGTGCTGTGTATTGTGCACTAATCGGAATCATCATCGGAAAATATATATCATCAATGGAAGATATCAGATCCATATATTGAAAATGGAATAAGAATTGATGATAATTTAAAATTTTGTTTTTAAAAAACCAACAATCAAATTTATTTACTGCTAGTAGAAGTTCAGTTCAACGACTTTGTTTTTTGTGCCTGGAGAAAAGTTCACCCAACTGTTATTTTTCTTTTATTCATTGCGTCTCTATCTAATCAATAATAATACTTTGAAATGTGTAGAATGTAAAGATGAAACGAGTATAATGTATTATGTAGTAATTGAATTGAAATAATTAAATTGAGAATTAAATTAGATTATAATAGAAAATAGTAGATAGTAGTAGAGAATTTATGTAAGATTGGAATGAAAATACGTCACATTTCATTTCACGAGCTTGGCTCACCGGCTCGTGGCAACAAGCCACAAGCAGCTCGTTTCTCCACCCTTGTGACTGGCTCGTGTTCAAACTCGTCTTTTTTAGAGTCAAGTTGCTCGTGGCTCGTGTTTGACGAGTCGAGTCAATGAGCTAACGAGCTGCTCGGCCCATTTTCCACCTCTAAATTCATACTATGTTATGTCAACTTCTTGTAATTGCTTACCTTTTTGCCTTTGATCTCATGAAGGACGTAATATTGCATTTCAAAATTTCAGTTGACTTTCAACCTGTCGAGTAGCCTCTGGCCTCAGGCTTCCCCTCGAGATTTGGAGTTTTTGTTTGAAAAATCATTGGTTGTTATATTATTTATAAATAATATTTCACTAGTTTATCTTTTTTAAAAGTGAAAAATGGTAGGAAGAATCTTTGATCGGCCGGAATTGTTGAATTTTCAAAAAAAAAAAATTGTCCAATTAAATGTTGTTACGTGACCGTTTATAAACCAAATTTATACACAAACAGTCGAGTATTGTTGTGAATGTGTGCAAGTGTGTCCTAAAATCTGCCACAAAGAGCGTTTGTAAAATACGTCTCTTTAAGTTCGAGGGTTGGCTGAATGATTGACAATTGGCATTCTTTGGGCCATTGGATGAGACTTGTTCTAGATGCTTCTTGGGTTTACCCTACTTGGTTGATTGAACCATCATTTTGCTGGATATTCAGTTTCATTTCTAGCTTCTGGGTTGAGAGAACTCTCTGGTTCTTTGTACTAGAAATTTTCTCATTCGAGTTTCTGCTTCTACTCCCTTCTTTCTTTTGATTTCTTTGTGAAGATCATGTAATACATTATTACTGATTATTGATGTTGGTTGGGAAGTGGTTGTTGATGTTCCTTCATGAATAGTAAATTGAGAACTAGATTTGAAGGCGAGAAAGATAAGTTTTAGCTTGATTCTTTATGTATTTGAATGATTGTATATCTTGTTCGCCATAATTGGCCCTTATAGTGCAATATCTAGTGATTGTCCACTTACAGTGGATGCTGAATATGGGATTAGATTTATAACCGCGCCTCTGGGATTTCGGCAAAAAAATCCTTGTATTGATCTTTTAATTTTCTGTAAATTCTTTAAGTTTTATGTCTTCTGAGTTTAGATCCATCTCATTTGTTTTGTTTCTGGGAATTTCAAAAACTTTTACCAAACACATGCTGAAGGTAAAGTCTAGATTATACCCTAAAAACAAACCATTAAATGAACCGAGGCATACACTTCCATTCGAGTCTTCCACCCACATTGAAAAATTATCATATAGCAAAATTTAGGACACAACTACTTCTCGAGTTTGGAGTTCAATTGTCAAATGTAAGATCTTATGACAATAAATTGAATTCTCTTATAAACTCAAAATAATTTTGGAGTCTTAACTGATATAATTTTTTTGTAGCACTTTCTTTAAAGTTAATAACAAAATATCAAAAGAAAATGTTTATTTCTCAAGTCATGCTTTATGCAAAAGAGTTCAGATCTGTCGTCCCAAATATATGTCCTCATAGCCATCTCTCCAATAAAAAAAATTGCACGTCATTTAACAATTACAACTCATCTAATAGAGATAAAACTCTTCCTAACAGAAAATAAGGGACGTTAACTTTTAATTCTAAAAATCATTTCTTATTTTTCTCTCCCCATTCAACATCCTGTCTCTTCATCTTCCTTCAAATTCCAGCCAAACGGTCACAACGGAGAAAACCAATTGCAAATCCAAACTCGCAACTTCTGGTGAGTATTGGGGACGAATTTTCTGTTGAGACTGTTGAGTCCAGATTGTGTCCAAACATTCTTTTCAACCAATCATTATCTCTCACAATTTTATTTTATAAGTTTACTAAATTAATTTACGAGGAAGTTATGTTCAAATTACCATCATCTTGTGACAAAAAAAAGTTTGAGTTGCTATTAACTTAAACCAAAATATATTCCGCAATACAATTGTGTTTGCAAGTATGCTAGAAGCATTCAATATACATTTTCGCTCCATTCTTGCCATGATTTTCAATCAATTTTCCCCTTTTTAGTCACGTCCAATTTGCTATAGGTTTACCTCTACGTTCTATGTCCAAAGAATCCAATGTCACCATACTCTTATGCTTTTCCATAAAAGCATTACAGTTCTTATTTCTACAAACGACTATATACCTCTTTCTCCATTAGGCATGTGTACATAGCTACACTGGACTCCTTATTGTATTTTTGATTTTAATACTTCAATGAAAATGATTTTCTGTTGAGTCTAGATTGTGTCCAAAGATTTATTGGATTAACATATGAAGTATTTGTCTTTGTCTTTGTCTTTGTCCTTGTGCTTACAGTTATTAATTTGTTTGCCCTAAGTTGATTTATTTTGTGTTTACTTGAAGGTTATGGATGAGATTATGGATGAGATTAATAATGTTATGGAACAACATTAGTCTAGAAAATTGGGTTTTGACAAAGGAGAGACTTATATATTTTATAACACTTCGGGAATAGTGGTCGACGAGGAAGATCATGACAACGGAAAATTTGATAGTAGTAAACACATTATGTCCATTCATTCCAAAATTCCTTATGAATCTATTCCAAAAATAGATATAGAATTCGATACATAAGAAGAAGCTTATAAGTTTTATAATGCTTATGCTTATTAAGTGTGTTTCAGAATTCAGAGAAGTAAAGGATACAAAGATATTGATGGAAATATGATAAATATAATATTTTGTTGCTCGTGTGAAGGTCATCGTGAAGAAGATAAGCGACGTGTCATTGTTATACATCGTCGTGCCAAAACAAAGTTTGGTTGTCTTGCAAGAGTGAAGGCCAATTGATGACAAACAAGTAAGTATCGCTTTTTGAATTTTATTACTTCACATACACATATGACATCAAGCCCTAGTAATAGTCATTTACATAGATCTCAAAGAAGATTGACTGTAGCCAACGAGGCTGAAATTGATTTAGCTGATGACTCAAGTATCACTCCAAAAGAGAGCTGTGAGTTAATGACTAGGAGAACCGGTGGTCATGAAAGTAGTGATGATTATCAAAATTATCTAAGGACTAAAAAAACATCTAAAATTAAGGTAGATGAGACATGTGGCATTCTTCAATATCTTCAACACATGCAAACGCTCTACAGTTAGACAATGAAGGATTAATAACTAACATCTTTTGGATAAATGGACAAATGCGATTAGTATATTCTCATTTTGATGATGTTGTTTGCTTTGACACGACTTACAAAAAAAATCAAGAACGTTGGCCTTTTGCTATGTTTGTAGGGGTTAATCAACATAAGCAAACTATATTATTTGGAACTGCGCTTTATACGATGAGACAATAGAAACATTTATATGGTTATTTGAGAATTTTCTTAGATGGATGGTAGGAAAAAACTAACAACAATTCTCACTCATCAAGATGCTTTTGCACTAACTTCCCAATAGATAGAGACATCTCATCGTCTATATATTTGGCACTTATATCAAAATACTGCAAAGCGTCTAAGTTGCGCTTTTGAGCATTTTTGAGAATTCTCTAAAGATTTCGATAAATGTATACATGATTATAAAGAAGAAGAAGAAGAAGAATTTTTGCAAGCTTGGTGTGAAATGTTTGAGAAGTATGACCTAGTATCTATAGTGATTGTTTGAAAAGAATATTTGGCCTCGAGGATAAATGGGCAATGGTCTATGGTAGGGACACCTTTTAGGTAGATATGATGACAACCCAATGAAGTCAAAGCATGAATAGCTCTTTAAAAGGTTATGTTAGCTTCAAGCATGATTTATCGAAAAATTTTCATCATTTTCAAAGGTTGATTGAGCATCGATGCTATGAAGAGCTTAAAGCTAATTTTGGAGCAACTCCAAGTTTGTATAGTTCAAAAGTGTTTAAAGCATTTCAAATTGAATAAGGCAAAGCTTATGATTGTTCCACGAAAACTAATAAGTGTATTTTATACACTTATTCATATGTCAAGATCAGGAAATCATATTTTCGTTTGAGAATAAATTCTACTTAAATTGGTGTCATTGTTTGTATTTCATAAACTCTCCTGAAATCAAGAGAATAAAGAAGGTAATGAAACTAATGAGCATTTGGATGACAATTGGAGCTAAATTGGAAGTTGATGACGTCAACCGGGAAATACAAGAGGAGTTAAAGTCAAAGGAATCAAAAGTGCAAGGGCTTAATTGAAGACAATTGAGAATTGGAAGAGAGATTGAAGAGATTTAGAAGTTCAGGGGTTCAAATGATCAAATCAGAAGTCGAGGACCGTGCCTGCAAATTCAGAAATGGACCAACTTAAACATACCGAAAATGTGAAAATTGCATAGGAAGGTTATAACCATGAGGCCGTACAAGACAAAGGTTCGAGACCGCATGGTATCTCCTTAAATGGTTAGAATTGAAATCATATAACCATGCGGCCGCACAACTTGTGCTTTGCGGCGCACTGTTGTCCAATTGGGCCGTTAAATTGGGCTTTTACACGATTTTCAACAGGATTCTCCCTTGATCAGCTAGGTTTCACCCACAACCTATATATACAACATAAGAGGCACAAAATCTAGACATTTGTACAACCAAAGATTAGCCTTAAAAAGGATATTTCAATGTCAAATTCTTATGAATTCAAGTAAGGTAAAGAAGCGAGAATTGAGAATCATCAACGTGGAATCGATTCTTTGTGCAAGAGTTCCTTTTCCTCTTTGTTATTTTTAATGAACACATTATTTTATTTTATTTTATTATTTTGTGACGATGTGTAACTAATTCATATGTTGGGATGAACGATGTAACTTAATTTAATTATTTTAATTCCAAACTTCATAGTTTCGATTATTCGTTGCATGTGTTAATTTTATTTTACGTTTAATACATGAATTAACTGCCCATTAATTCATTGATATTGTGGATTTTTTCATAATCCGAGAGTTGAGTTAACAATCTAAACCTAGGAATAAAATTCGATAACTTACTAGAAGATATAGATATACTTTTGGTATTACTCCAGTCATACTTGAATTCTTGTATCCTATGCATCAGCTAATGAATAATTCTGACCCTTTATAGAATTATATGGTTGTCTTAGTTAGGAAGGATTGATTTAAACTTGAGAGAGTAATTTCAATATACATGAGTGAATTCCACTGAATGCATTATTAGAAAATATAATCAGAGTTTGAGTTAATTTAATTTCCTAGGTGAAATTGTGAATTCAAACACTTTTAAATTGTTTTAGAAAACAAAGAAAAATTTCATTGTTTAATTCATAATTTAGTAACTAGTTTAATATTCAACAAAACACTATCCATTGTTCAAATAAGGTTTTTAACTAACAATTTCGATACTTAATAGCAATACTCGTGGGAATGATAATCCGGACTCCTAGGTCTACTTTATTATTTTTCATGATCCGTACACTTTGCACATGGCAAAAAGAGTGCAAAAAGATTGAACAAAAGCGTTGGTTGAGCATGATACGTTAGGTGAGTACAAATTCACCATTCCTGGAAAATGTTATTCTAATACTGTAGTTGCAAAAAGTTTAAGTTTTCTTGATATTAATGCTAACATGCTCTCAATGTTCTATCTTCAAAAAATGTTAGAAAAATTCCTTAAAAATACATTTTAATAAGATTTTGGAAGATATTGATGCAAGCACAAGCACCCAGCACATTCAGTCTTCTACTTTAAGCATCATGTATAATCGCAATGATAGTAATATTGATGATAGGTTTGGTCGAATAACAGGAATTAAGCATTAGGGAAGACTTCGAGGGAGCTCTGAAAGACCAAAAAATGCTCTTGAAAAGGGAAAAGAGGAAAAAAGGTTATCTAAATTCAACAAGTACACAAAATTAATCTATTGTGGAACCATAAGAAAAAGTATATTTTGAATGGTTTTAGTGTCTTGAAGACAGGCTGAGCTATGTCCTTTATCATTACCCTACAACAATAAGTTATTTTGAATGGTTTTAGTGCCTTGAAGACATCAAGAGAGTGAACAAAGAGATTGAACAACTCTACTTTTTGACAACAATCATTTAATTTTCTTGAGGGGATAATTTAGTGTTTGGTTTGATTCAAGTTCAACTAGAATTATACTAGTATGGAGTCAAAATGAAAAGCATGAGTTGAGTTTGCTGTTTGCTTGATAGTTTGATAATTTAACCTTTGATTTCATTGAATTTTAGCACTATTTCAATTCACCTTCCTGTTTGACAGTTTGGTAATTTAGTGTTTGATTTTCAACATCAGCATAACTGGAATTTCCAACATCAGCATAATTTAATGTTTGACACAACTGGAATTATATAAATTCCACTTTTGGGTAAATTCCAATTTGATAATTAAGCTTCCTGTCACCACCCTTAAAGGGACTTGATAACATTAAATGGGAATTTTTATAAATTGGGAACCTGCATCATAGAAGTTAACCATGAAGTATTGTCATCAAGCTTAAAAATTACATCTTATCTGGTATGTGTTATATGAAAACGAAAGTTCATGTATATCAATAAAGTCATAAGCTAATGTTCATATACAAACTTGCCACTAAAATATACAATTTCCAAATCGAATCCCACACTAAGCATTTGATCAGCTTCATCCACAACAGTAAATTTCACTTCTATCAAATTCAAAGCAACCCTTTTGCTCCACGAAACTGAGATTTTTCATAAATTACAAGCAAATTACTATTGTAATTCTTGATGATGCACAACCTGCATAACTTTACAAGAAGTCCATCAATCTATTGAGGCATCGGTTAGTCACTACTTCTCTCAAACAATTGCCATTCATCACCACTTATCAGATAATAGCGATGGCAAAAAAACCCGATCCTTCCCGTTAATCCGTTGACCCGATCCGATCTGATCAGATCCGAAAAAATCTCGATCCGTGGATCGACGGATCGAAATTTATGTGATCCGTCCCGATCCGAAAATTTATGGAGCGGATTTAGATCGGGGGTGATCCGATCCACCCCGATCCGACATTGTTCATAAAAAAAATAAAAAAATAAAAAATATAACAACATATACGGACAGACCACACTCCACAGACGACTCACTCCACACTCAGATGGATAGAGCCCTAATTTCCCAATTCCAATTCGTCCATCTTCATTCCATTCAGTCCAAGGCTCCGCCGTCGCTCCAAGCTCCAGGCTCCGCCGCTCCAGCGTCCAGCCCCAGCCACGACGCACGTCGCCAGACTCGCCACCCGCTACTACTGCTGTAATCTGTGCTTCAGCCTTCAGTTCTCTCTAAACCAGTAACCACTCTCCTCTCCAAAGTCCAAACCGCCATCTCTGATTCCACTGCGGCACTAGCGCAAGCGCACCGCCACTTACGCAGAGACCCCGCCAACGCAGCCTGTTGTAACTCGTAACTCTCTCAGTCTCTGCCTCTGTTCCTCATCCTTGTTATAATGTTATTTGGTTTTATAATTGATTCTCCTTTTCTTGAATTGGTTTGGTTGGATGGTTTTTGTAGAAATTTGTGCTATTGGTATATTGTGAATTATGAGACTTTACTTGACTTATATTTTGACACAATCTGTACCTTCATCTCTTGATTTCAGTAACATTCATAGTTAATGTTTTATTTGGTCATGAAGAATTATGTTTGATTTTCTGCTAACAATAGGATGAAATGAGTAGTTTAATTTTTTGAGTAAGAGAAGTAGAGAACTAATTTTTTTCAATATAATGGAAGTAATGACATAAACTATGAAATTTAATCCTTATGAAGGTTCGATATACCCAATCTGATAAATTTTGCAAAGTGTTTCCCTTTGATTAGCTTATGCCATTAAATAATTGATATATAGCCTTTCCAAATCCTTGAAATTGTAAAATTTATTGATGTAGGATTCTAGCATGGTTAAGTGGTGAGTTTTGTTTCAAGCACATAGACATTTTGCACAAGGTATACAAATTTTGTTGAAATTCTTTGATATTTTTAATGTTTATTTACATCACTCACTATATTTCCCGTGCCAAGTAAATTGGCATGTGTATCAACTATCAATACCTATTGGCTTTTTATTGGAAGTGTCTCTTAGTTTCTATCTTAGTATTTAAAATCCTTTTAATCTTGTGTTTTTATCTTGATTAGCAAGTGTTAGATGTGTCTTTTCCAACTCAGCCCATTATTTAATGACAGACTTATTTTTGTTATAGATGTCAGAATCTCAAAGTAATAAACACCCTAAATGCAATCAAATATCATACCTTGTCTAAAGTTGCACGGGACGTGTTGGCCATTCCGGTGTCTACCGTGGCATCAGAATCCGCTTTCAGTACTAGTGGTAGGTTTGTGAGTCCACACCGGAATAGGCTTCACCCCAAAACCTTGGAGGCATTGATGTGTGCTCAAGATTGATTATGGGCCGAAATTCACAGTAAGACATTCCATTTATATTTGATATGACATACTGGCATTTTAACTCTTAAGTTAATGTGTGTAATGACTAAATATTTATGTTTTTTTTATAGAAAATTCAACTCCTTCTCAATACGTCGGATGTTGCACAAGGTTCAGTGACGAGGAAATCGAGGAGGCAAGTGTAATGTCCATTTCATATCATTTAAAAAACAATTTAAATAATGTTATATGATACATACCTATTTTCTTATTTCAGGAACTGTCTGCTGTCATCTCTAGCTCAAACATGGACACTCTTGATTCTTGAGCAAACGAAGTAAAACTTGATGATGCAAAGTCTTGTTGTGTTTTGTAATTTTTATTGCCAAATGTTTGTGTTCTAATATGTTATCTTTTGTTCAAGTCATATTTAAACATATTTAGTGTTGTTGAATTATGGGTGCATCAGGTGATTAATTTGTGGAATGATGTTGATTGTGATTGTCGAATATGCAATGTTAATTTGGTTCTTCAGTTTTGTCGTTTGATTGTTGTTGAATGAATGTGCACATTCATTTGTTAAATAGGAGGAGCAGGAAAAAAAACGGATCGGATAGGCGGATCGGGGCGTGATCCGCCCCGACCACAGTGGATCGCGGGGCGGATCAGATCACTACTATTGATCGACGGGGCGGACACGGATCGGACCGATCCGCCCCGTTGCCAACTCTATCAGATAACCACTGCATTTTCTCAACACCTACTGTACATTTCTTCCCCTTCTCTTGTCTCCTCCCCAATTCGAGCCACAATGTACATCAGTCTTAAAAGTTCATTGGAACACAAGAACCCATCTGTAAACTCACATCTGATTAAAGAATACAAACTCACTTCTATCCATGCAAGTATGAACTCCAATTGAATTTTAGCCCCAAGAACCTAAGATAATTAAATATTATCAAATCAACAAATAATATAGTGAGTTCACATAATTATGATCATGCACTCACATCGTTGGCAAGCCAAACTCCGCTCCCGAGGACAATTCTGAACTAATCTTTGGTATCAAATATGGTTGTTTTCCCAATGGTGAAGTGGAACTTGAATGATTAAAGAATTAGAAAATCATATACGATTCTTTAAAAGTTAAGAAATAAATAAAAAAAATCATAAGAAACTTATTTCGCCCCAAGTTTATAGTACCCATATTGAAAGCCTTTTTCTTCACCGGACCGACTTCACGGAATATGTTGACATAAGTGATGTCCACGGATGTCTTCTTCTTTACCTTGGCCTTGAAGGGAGAAAGAACATGCTGTGAGGGTTGTCTTGTCCTCTTACTAAGAATCTACTTCTTTACCTCGACAGCACATTTCCGTCCCCTCTTCTCGAAAATCTTCGTCAGCACCTCAATCGACTCATCCTCCGGTACCTCCGACACTCGAGGCACCTCCTCCGCCACCCCCGTCGACACATGCAGATCAGTCACATCCTCAGACACCCGAGGCACCTCAGCCTCCACATCCACCTGAGGTACCTCTGCCTCCACCTCTAATCGAGGCATCTCCTCCGCCTCCCGAGGCACCTCCGCCTCCACCTCCACCTGAGGCACCTTCTCCTCCACTCCCATTGACGTACGCGACTCCTCACCATCTACCCCCACTGGCGCCCCCATAGTGACATCCCTAGCCACCTAAGGCACCATCGCCACCCATGCCAGCACCATGCTCGGTCATCTGAGCTATCATATCATCCAGCTCATCGTGCTCTGGCATCATATCTGATACTCCATGCCCACCTCGGAGCTCATCCCTAAGGGCGTCGACCTTACCTCCGAGAGCGTCGACCTTACCTTCGAGGGCGTCGACATTACCTCCGAGCTCATCCTGAAGGGCGCAAATCTTACCACGAATGACCCCCACCAGAAGCTCAAACAAATCATCAGTGTGAGGTACAGGGTACTGAAAACAAAAATGAAAATTAATTATTTAACTCAAATATTATAACATGTAAATGTGATCATTAAAATACTATAATTTATTGAAAACTAAAACCATGAACATACTGTGTGAGTGGGGGAGGGTACATGTACATGAGATCTCATGAGCGGCGGGGACATGTCTTGTACTGGACTGTGCTAATCCTAAATAAAACAAAAGTGAAAATTAAATTAATCATTATTAATTTAAGATTCTACATAAATTTCGAAAGAGTCTCCCCTAAAAACTGGACTTAGCCACCCTGTAAAGGGACATCAAAATACCATAATAAATAAAAAATATTCAAACACTCAACCACAACAATTCAAAACATCAACCACAATTCAATAAAACTCTCATATCATGAGCTACTCCAAAAATAATTCTCAACTCCAACTAATATAAAAGGAAATAAACTAACCCCTAATAAAATACTATAGCTTATTAAAAACTAAATCCATGAACATACCGGGGGAGTGGGGAAGCGTACAGGTACGTGAGATCTCCCCGGTGAATAAGATCTCATGAGCGATGGGGACATGTCTCGTACTGGACTGTGCTGATCCTATATAAATAAATAGAAATGAAAACTAATTATTTAACCCAAATTACAACATAAAATGATAAACTTAAAAAAGATTGTTTTAACTCCTTTGAATATACCGTGAGATGGGAGAATATCAATCACAAGTGCAGGAGATCTCCTCGGTGAAGGTGATCTCCAGATAGCATGTTGATCGTATATAAATAAATGAAAATGAGAATTAATTGCTTGTGTCAATATAATACAAGACCAAAAGGCAAGTAACAATCTAAAATTACATTACATACTAGTCCACACATGTAGTCTTGTTCCTCCTCCTCGGTCGAAGCCGTCAACTCGTGCACGACTTTGAACTAATATATTAACATTCAAACGAGTTATAAATCATGTATTAAGCCGATATAATACATTAACAATAATTTTTGATCAAATTGTACGCTCACCTGAGGATCATCGAGGATAACAGAAATCTCCTTAATGCTTAGCTTCTCCGTTGATCTCCAATGCAGCATACGTGGGAATCACGTCTCCATCCTAACTGCCCACCTGTCACCCAAGGAGGGAATAACCTCGTATGCTCAGATCTGCGAAACTTACAATTATGATGACGATGAAAAACATAATAAAAAATTCAAACTGAAAACTTTAAAATTATTACCTGTAGAGCCAAGGATAAGCCGTACGCATCATACTTCCGCTCTCCCTTCGCCGTATTGGGTATCGAATGTTTTTTTCTTAAATATGTTGGTGGTATCGACAAAACATATAGATCCCCATTGATAGTTATTGAAGACGTCAATATCATCGACAACGTCCAACACATTTAAGTCGGTACCAGTCTTTTTTTGCTTGCCCCTCACGACGCTCCCCAAAATATAGACCATGCCCAATTTTAATATATCCAACATATTGGGATATGTCCGTAAAGCTTGCTGGAGCCCCCCCCCCCCCCCCTTGTAACAGTCATTTTCCCTTCAAAGTATTTGAGATAAAGCCAGGATTTTGAGGGATTCCGGGATTGTGGCAATGGCCTGTCACCACACTTTAATCCCGTGATGAGGGCAAACTCAAAAATTGAGAAGGTGACTATCTTCCCATCCCCAAAGTAAAAATTGAATATATCACCCTCGAATGGCTTCAAAAGTCGCAGTACCAAAGAATCTATAAGTTACAGTGCAAACTGCATCGTACTCAATTCATTCAATGACCATAAGAAAGACCGCTTCAACATATCTTGATGATACTCATCAAGGCCATCTAGAACTGTTTTGAAGCTGTTGAAGGTCATGTACTGTGAAACTTTTGCTGGACACTCTCTAAGTTCAAGATCAATTGCATACTCCATCCTACAATATTTTCAAATGTTAAAACCACGTAGAAGAAAGTATGGCGCAATATCTATAAACTCAACCATTTAAAATTGTAGACTACCGCACGTAAAAGAACAAGTAGGAAAATTAAACATTAAAGAAAAAAAAGTTTATTATTTTTTAATTATTATGGTATATATATTAACATTATTAATTATTATTATATTATTTTTTTATTAAAGCTGTGAAATTATAATTACAATTATTAATGGTAAGATACTATTATATATATTTTTACAGTTAGGAAATTATAGTTCATATTTATTATTTCTAATTATTATAAAAAATATTAATAATTTTTTATCAACATTATTTAATTATAATTACATTTATTTTGATATTATTAATACATTTTTTATTAGCAAATTATGAAATTATAATTACATTTCTTATCTTATTTCTAATTATTATGAAATTATTAACAACATTTTATTATTATTATTATTATTATTATTATTATTATGATGATGATGATGAAATTATTTATACATTTTTTTATTAGCATTATGAAATTATAATTACATTTTCCAACATAATGAAATTATTATATCTTTTGTTACAATTATGGAATTATAATTACATTTATTAATACTAATTATGAAATTGTATTTGTTTATCATTAGTAAAGAAAATATTTACCCATTTTACATTACTAGTAGTAAAAACATGCGTTGTACGTCTTATGTATAGGTTAAATGATATACATAACATTTTTGAAATATTAATACTATTTTTTTAAATTATAGTTGATGCAATTGATATTGTTAAATGAAGAATTAAAACTGTTAAAAAGAATGCATATAACTAAATTTTATTTTTATGAAATTATGTATAGTGAAAATGTTAAATAAACTGAAATGTAAAGTCTTTATTTTAATAACACTTTTTTCATACAATATTTTTGTTAACGTTTCACAACTTCTCTTATTTTTATTTTCTACTTTTATCAATATTCTTATTGTTTGTATTGAAAATCCATGAGAAAGTGCTACATATAGTTTCTCATGTGATAATACATATTCAGGTAGTTATATTCCAAGTAGGTAATATTTATCTTTAGACTTTGTTAATGGTAATTGCAGAACTCAGACTTCCTAAAAATTGTTCATCTATCGTTTCAATGAATGTAATTCATCATTTGCTAGGATTAATGGAATACACGGAAGGGAAACTTATTTTTCATCATGTTGTTCAATGATTATTTTGGCATGGATAACATATCTCCTTAAATCACGATAAATCACTTTTACTTAATTGCAAAGATCGTTGTTCATATTCCTTAAGAGCATTTGAAGGCAATTTCTTTTCAAGATTAACTTATATAGTATAGTTATGATCCCATCTTGATAAAATTGATTTGTATTATCAAAATCTTCACTTTCTTTAGAAAATAATTCAATTAGTTTGTCATGAAGATAGTCAACGTACTCATTTTTTTTTTTGAATTAATTTCATGTTGTGTCATAAAATCAGAAGAAGTTACATACAATAATATATAATTATATAACATTGCATATTATAAGAAAAATATTAATGTAATGAATTACGTTATTAATATTATTAATTAATAATGATGGTATTGGTAAGAGTTTAATGCATTCATTTTAATTGTATTGTAATTATTGAATATGAAAATCAATGAAATAGTACTTGTAAAATGTCATAAATACATTAATTCAGAAATTAATCTACATTAATGTGATATAATTGTATTGTATGTAAATGTGAATTAAAATTTGTAAAATATTTTTTTCATGTGACCTATAAAAATAAGTCATGACTTATGAATTAATGAAATTGTAACATTTTGGATTGAATGTCACGTAGTTATTACATTCAAAATATACACATTATAAACTATAGAATTTGAATAAAATAATCCAATTTTAGAAATTATAAATGTAATATTTTGATTTTTATATTAATATTTTATAGTCATAATGATATTTATTAAATGACGAAAGTAATTATAAGATGATTTTCTTAAAAATCTAAAACAAAAAATGTAATAATAAATTAGTACAAAACTTGAAAAATTATTGGGAAGAGCACCCCTAATAATAAAAAGATAAAGTGGTAAATGTCAATTAAAAATATTAAAATATTTTTATCATGTAACCTATGAAAATAAAAATCACGAATTAACGAAATTGTAACCTTGTGAATTGAAGTCCATGTGGTTATTACATTCATAATAATTTATATTGTATAAACTATGGAATTTGAAAAGACAACTCGTTTTTTTAAAATTTTGTATGTAATATTTTTAAGTATTACAATTATATATTATAGTCATATTATCATAATAATATTTATTAAATGACAAAGTAATTTTTCTTCTTTTCTTAATCTTAATGGTAAATAAATGAAAAAAAAAAGTATAAAAATATGATGATGATGATGATGATATAAAATAATATTATAAAATTGTAAATTGTTAGATAATAAATGAATTTATAGTAAATAAACGAGAAAGTATAAGAATATGAAGTTATATTATAACATTGTAATTGTTAGATAATAAATTAATGTTTAATTTTATTAAATAAGAAGTAAGAGTATATTGAGTATATAGCTAAATATATATGTGTAAAATAAGAAATCACAAATTTTTTCACCCATCCCAAATGGGTAATATATTTTAAGTATTATATTAAGATATTATAGTAGTAATAATATTTTTTAAATGATGAAGTAATATTTTTCTTAATACTAAATAAATGAAATATGAAATTATATTACAAAATTATAAATTGTTAGATAATAAATTAACTTAATACTAAATAAATAAATATTACCAAATTATATAATAATATTATAAATAATAATTCATATTTAATGTTATTAATTAATTAAGGGATAAGTGTATATTAAGTATATAACTAAATATATAAGGGTAAAATAGGAAATCAAAAGTTTCTCTCTAATCCACACTTTTAATTAAAATTAAAATTAAAATATGTTGTATGTATGTATGTATTGCATTGCATTGCATTGTATTGTATATGTATATGTATATGTATATGTATATGTATATTGTATTGTATTGTATGTATGTATGTATGTATGTATGCATGTATGTATGTATGTATGTATGTATGTATGTATTGTAGGTTGTAGCTAAAATTCTAATTATTATTCTTAACATTATTTACCATTTATTACAAAAAATAATTTTGATAATATTTTTTATTATCAATATTAATTAAATAACATTATTTTTTTCTCAAATTTTCGCTGTCTCTGGCTAGAAGGACCGTATAGGTCCAAATGGTCCGGACGGACCAAGGATAGGTCCTTACGGACCTTCGTCCTCAAAACACTAGGCATTACGCCCAGTCGCCTTACCGGAGCTCTTCATTTTCCGCGAGCTCCACCTATAAGATTTACTAAAACTAATATCAAAACTCAATCACATGAGAAAAACAACAAATTTCAAACTATAAATCTTGAAATCAGAGTTAAAAATGTAAACTAACTTTGTGTTTGAAGTTTGAAGGTGGTGATGTTTTCTTCGTGAATGTCTTTTCTTCTTCGATGGACCAAAAGTGGGAGAGTTTGGATGGGAGAGTTTTGGACGGGAAGATGGACCAAAGACTTGTAAGTATAAGGGTATATTAGACTTTGTCAATAATTTACAATTTTTACATTTTTTTTTTTTTTTTAAACTTACAATTTGGTCATTGGATATTTTGAGAAATGAACTAATGAGCACTAATTCCTCCTAATTATTCTAACAAAAATGTCTGCATAGTTTGACTTCCAGTTATCCATATTATTCCGTCACAAGAAAGAAATGGAATCTCCATTTTTACACAATATAATAAACAGTTGGGCAGAGAGAACTTGTAGCAAAAATATCCATGGCTTCTTCTCTCACAAACTGCCCACCATTCGAATTCTCAGCAAAATATTATGATTCATCAGCAGGTGGAAGCAGTTGTGTGAGACAAACCAGTTTCTTTGGAGGGCAACCGGTGCTCAATCAAGGTGTTGGGTATTCTGTGATTCTTGGATTTGGAGCATTCTTTGCAGTTTTCACCTCTTTCCTGGTATATTTACCCTATCCCATATCTAAATTTTAAGTTTCAAAATTTGGGGTCTGGTTGAATTAAATTATTTTATGACCGAACTTCTTAATCACGAAGTGTTCAAATGTAATATTCTACTAGTATTTGATGATTCCCTTATGAACTTTTGTTGAGTCGTTGACTGTTCAGTTTTACTTAATCAGTTTTAAGAAGATACTTATAATTGAAACCCCTTGTGTTATTGAGTGGATTCGTGGAAGTGTCTCTTATAGAATCACAAAGCTTATAAACTAATTTTGAGGCTTTTTAAAAATTGAACTTTTAGATGAGGTGGGGTGGTTGAATAATATGGCAAAGGTAATGTGTTCAAGTAGGTGTTGAAGACAAATTTGATCCTCTTAATAGATTGAGCTTTTAACTACGTCGGTTCATCAATTGGAGTTGAGTTTGTTGTCAGAATAGTGTTTTTCGCTATTCTCCCATACTAATTTTTGTAGGAAAACTTGTTAAACAATTAACTAATTAAAACAAATAATTTACAATAAGCAGTAAATGAAACAATGTTGGACAGGAAATAAAATGAACGCGTTGTAGGGATGGCAAAACGGCTCGTCGGCTAGGGCTCGGCTCGAAAAAAGCTCGAGCTAAGCTCGGCTCGCGGCTCGAGATTTCAAGCCAAAGCTCGAGCCGAGCTTTTTTTTGAGAGACGGGCTTTGGCTCGGCTCGGCTCGAGCTGAAAAAAAGCCAGCTAAAAAAGGTCGAGGGGAGCTTGAACAATGAATTTCGACCACGAGTTCGGCTCAACTTGCTATATATACACATTTTAAATAAAAATTTTATGAATGTTTGCTATAAAAATAAGAAAAAAAGTAAAAGTTCGGGACTTGACTCGGCTCGACTCGAAAAAATCTCGAGCTAAAGCTCGAGTCGAGCCTTATTTTTGGGGACTAGTTTTAGCTCGGCTCGGGCCAAAAAAAGTTCGACCTCAAAAAGCTCAAGTCAAGTTTGAGCCTTGATCTTCGGCTCGGCTCGTTGACATCCCTAACGCGTTGGAGCCGGGCCTGTGTTCAATATAGTGTCCTTAAAGTAATATTCGCCCTTTCACCGAAGTAACTCGAGCACTTGCTTCCCAGGATACAGTGGCGTGATTTGCACCGTTGCAGTCGAACTGAAAGTTTTGTCGGAACGGAATCACCAAGCTGCTAGAAGGGGGCAGGAATTTGGAAAGAAAATGCAGAGAGATTTCGTGAAGCTGTTGTGTCTAGACTGAAGGAATTGTTGCTTTATATATATGCAGGGAGGAGACTTTGTATTTAGTACAATATTTAAATTCTGCACCTACTCCAGACGTTTTAGAATTACAAATTAAATGAAAATAAGTTTTTGGAGTTATGTTTTAAATGAAAAATTCAAAACAAAATTCCAAAACCTGGCTTGCACTTTGTGGCCAATTTTTGACTCGTTCGGTCAGACATTCGTGTACGCAGGTCGCGTTCGCACACAAGTTCAATGCTCGAAGGCCAAGTCGGTCCAAGATTTCCCCCCCCCCTGCGGGCGCGTAGGCCATGGAGGAGTCTCTATGCAATAAATGGTTACTCTTTACAAATTGTTACCCATAGATAAATTGATCCACAAACTCATTTCTATCCTATGTGGGATAACTATTTAACCATTCCCAATATTTCCACATTTTTTCCATTTTCCAATGTGGGATGGAACTATTATTTATAGCCTCCACTTATTTCCACTTTTCCATTTCTAACCAATGTGAGATTGTAATCCCTTTTAAGGCTCCTCTTCAAATCCCAACTTTCAATTAATGTAGGATTAATTTCACATTTACAAGTGAAAATTAATTGCCACCAATATATTTTCCAACAATCCCCCACATGAATGAAAATTGATAAAGACACGGAATACTTGGTGATAAAGTTCCACAGTTGAAACCTGCATAGGATAGGTAGGGGTTACCTTTGAACCTTCCCTTGTGAAAATACATTTACTTTACTAGCTGATCAGTAGACGCGATGTCTTTGAACTGGTCTGCCTTTTGTGTAAACAATGATGTACTTCACACAGGATTCTTCCTAACACATTTCAGTTCTCATGGGTATGTTCGTTTGTGGCCATGAACATATGCCTGGTTCAGTGAGAGTTATTAAGAATCGATCCTCACAATTCCCTTCGAAGCGGCCCTACTTCTCTCTCACATAGGTGATTTCTTAATTAAGAGTAAACCGCATTACTCCGCTCGGATTTCGACGCATAAGAATCATTAAAAGCCTATTGCTTATCCTCTTCCAACGGGTATCACTGTTATGGATAGGAGATAACCCCACAGTGATCCTATAAGTATTTGCAATTAGGTTTTCTCATTGAACCTAGATCTTGGGATCTCAAGTTAGCTAGGTTGAGTTTCCATTACAATAACTTATTCTTTTAGAGGCTCAAGTCCCATTCCTTTCGATGACTTTGCAACTAACTCTCTATTTAACCCTTTGGTTAGCGGATCCGCAATGTTATCTTTTGACTTTACATAGTCAATCGAGATAACTCCAATTGAGAGTAATTTCCTTATGGTGTTATGTCTACGACGAATGTGTCTAGACTTGCCATTGTAAATGTTGCTTTGTGTCCTTCCAATCGCATATTGACTATCACAATGTATGCAAATGGCTGACACAGGTTTTGACCATCTTGGAATATCCTCTAAGAAAGCCTCTTCACCACATTTATTTAGAGCTATAAACTCAGATTCTATGGTAGATCTCGCAATAACTGTTTGTTTAGACAATTTCCATGATATGGCTGCTCCTCCCAGTTTGAACACAAATCCACTTGTAGACTTTGAGTCTTTAATATCAGATATTCAATTAGCATCAGTATATCCTTCAATAATTGCAGGATATCTGGTATAGTGCAGTCTATAATCACGAGTATATCTCAAGTATCTTAGTACTCTTACAATTCCTATCCAGTGGTTAGACCCTGGATTACTAGTATATCTACTCAACTTACTAACTGCGGAAGCTATATCTGGTCTTGTACAACTCATTAGGTACATAAGACTTCCGATTATTCTAGAGTACTATACTTGTGAAATACCATCGCCTCTATTTTTCGATAGATGTTGGCTTGTATCTATCGGTGTTCTAGCCACGCCAGTATCATCATCATTGAATTTTTCAAAATCTTGTCCACATAATGTGACTGACTTAGAACGAGTCCATCTGATGTTCTTGAAATTTTAACTCCAAGAATCACATCAGCTAAACCTATGTCTTTCATGTCGAATCTTGAATTCAACCTATTTTTAGTAGATTTAATCATCTTATCGTTGCTACCAACGATGAGCATGTTGTCAATATAAAGACATAAAATGACATAACCATTTTTTGTGTTCTTGATGTAAATGCATTTGTCACATTCGTTGATTTTAAATCCACTTTCCATCATGGCATTGTCAAATTTTTCATGCCACTGTTTTGGTGCTTGTTTTAAGCCATATAATGACTTCACCAATTTACACACCTTGTTTTCTTGTCCTGGTGCAGAAAATCCCTCAGGTTGTTCCATGTAAATTTCTTTTACTAAATCTCCATTTAGAAAAGCAGTTTTGACATCCATTTGATGTACTTCGAGATTGTACAAAGATGCAATCGTTAATATCATTCAAATGGAAGTTATTCTCGTTATCGGAGAATAAGTATCAAAGTAGTCAAGGCCTTCTCGTTGCCTATAACCTTTAATAACAAGTCTGGCCTTGTACTTATCAATAGTTCCATCTACTTTCATTTTCCTTTTGAAAATCCATTTGTGGCCTAGTAGTTTATTTCCTGGGGGGAAGATCCACCAGATCCCATGTATGGTTTTGCAAAATAGAATCTATTTCCTTCTGAAGAGTTTACAACTTCTTTAAAGCTTTGAGGTTCAGTTTTTAGCATATAAGTTAGAAAATCAGGACCATAAGATTTTCCCGTCCTTTCTCGTTTGCTATGTCTTGGTTCAACCTCAATTTCCTTTTGATCTTGACTATTTTCAATCATAGTCTCATGTGTCCGTTTAGAAGAACTTGGTTCTTCTTTGGACTTGTATGAAAATACGTGTTCAAAGAATGACGCATTTCTTGAGTCCATTATCGTGTTTTTGTGCATATCAGAAATTTTAGAATCAAACAAAAGAAACCGATAAGCACTACTATTATGTGCATATCCGATAAATATGCAATCAACAGTGTTTGGTCCTATTTTCACCTTCGTTGGTGTAGGTACAGTCACTTTGGCAAGACACCCCCACACTCGTAAGTATTTGTAGGAAGACTTCCTTCCTTTCAACAACTCGTAAGTGCTCTTTTCTTCTTTCTTTCGGGGCACCTTATTTAAAAGGTAATTAGCTGATAACACAGCTTCTCCTCACATGTTCTGAGGTAACCCAGAACTTAATAACATTGCATTCATCATTTCTTTCAATGTTCTATTTTTTCGTTCAACAACACCATTTTGTTCAAGTGAATAAGGTGCTGTTGTTTCGTGTTTAATTCTGTGTTGTGTGCAGAATTCAGCAAATGGTGATTCATATTCATCGCTTCTATCACTTCTCAACACTTTGATCTTCTTGTTGAGTAGATTTTCAATTTCATTCTTATAGAGAACAAACTTCTCTATCGCTTCGTCTTTACTTTTAAGCAAATATACAAAACAATATTTTGTACTATCGTCAATAAAAGTAATAAAATATTTATTACCACCCCTTGTTTGTACATATTTTAAATCACATACATCGGTGTGAATTAAATCAAGTGGTTCAGTTTTTCTTTCAACAGATTGAAATGATGACCTTGTCAATTTTTCCTCAACACAAGTTTCACACTTATGTTTATGCAATTCAAGTTAATTAGTCTACGTAAAGCGTCGTAATTAACATGTCCTAGTCTATCATGTCACAAATTGGAAGACTCAAGCAAATAAGCGGAAGAGTTATTCATTTTTGGCTTAATAGCTATTACATTGAGCTTAAAAAGCTCATCACTAACATAGCCCTTTCCTATTAGACAAAATGACTTTGTCTGACTCAAACACCATACGGAAGCCATGCTTGTTCAACAGCGAGCCGGACACCAAATTCTTGCGAATCTCCGGCACATAAAGTACGTTGTTTAGAGTCAGCTCTTTCCCATACGTCATCTTTAGAACCACCTTCCATGACCCTTGATTTCAGAAGTCGCTGAATTTCCCATATACAGCTTCTCCCATCCGCTGCTTCAAAACCATTAAACATCTCCTTGTCGGAGCAAACATGCAGGGTGGCACCCGTGTCTATCCACCATTCTCTTGGATTTGAACCCACCAGGTTCACTTCAAAAATGACAGCTGCAAGGTTGATGTCAGGTACATCTTCAACCACATTTGCTTCCTTTTTCTTCTTCGGCAAGCGGCACTCCGTAGATTTGTGACCAATCTTGTCACAATTGAAGCATTTTCATTGAACTTCTTCTTGAAAATTCCACCTTTTGGCCCCAACTTGGGCCCTTTTCCACTAGATGGCCCAGACTTGTTCTTGTTGGTTTTGGAGCTTTTTCCATGCACTACAACATTGGCTTTGACCACAACCGTATTGAACCTTCTTTTAGAGCTTTTATTGTCTTCTTCAATTCGAAGTCTAACAATTAGTTCATCAACGTTCATTTCCTTTTGTTTGTGTTTTTGGTAATTTTTGAAATCCTTCCATGCAGGAGGTAGCTTTTCAATTATACAAGCCACTTGGAAGGATTCACTCACAACCATTCCCTTGGAATGAATTTCATGCAAGATCACTTGAAGTTCTTGTACTTGACTGATTACAGGTTTGGAGTCCACCATTTTATATTCCAGAAAGCGACCAACAAAAAATTTCTTGGCTCTGGCATCCTCAGTTTTGTACCTTTTGTCCAAAGACTTCCATAATTCCTTAGCCGTTTTAATGGTGCAATACACGTTATACAATGAATCAGCCAAGCTGTTCATAACATAATTCTGGCATAGGAAATGAGAATGCTTCCAAGCATCCATTGTACTGATTGCTTGAATGTCTCCATCACCCTCTTTGAGCACTGGAGCATTTTCAGTGAAGAATCTCACAAAATTCAGGGTCGTGAGGTAAAACAGCATTTTTTGTTGCCACCTCTTGAAATTCGAACCATTGAACTTTTCCGGCTTTTCCTCGTGATTAATTGGGACTGTCACAGTTGGACTAGTAGCCAAACACTTGGCATGGGAGCCACAGTCTTAGTTCCACTCGGGCCAGCAGCTAGACTTGGCATATGAACCACAGTCTGTGTTAATAGGGCCACTACTTGAGCCACATCACAACTTGGCATAGCCACAGTCTGAGCCACAGGAGGCACATTAGGCACCATTGGAGGCACCACTTCATTTTCGGATGCTACAACGTTATTTGTAGGTGTATTTTCCATTTCAGAAATACAATCAGAATATCATTACAAAATAATATAGAAGAATTCAATTGCTGTTATGGAACAACAAGAAATCTGTTTGAAAACGATTTTGTAAATTGTTTTAGATTATTGTTTAACAAGAGAATATTGCTTTAAGTTTGTTGGAAAACTTGTTAAATAGTTAACTAATTAAAACAAATAATTTACAGTAAGCAGTAAACGAAACAATGTTGGACAGGAAATAGAATGAACGCGTTGGAGCCGGGGCCTGTGTTCAACACAGTGTCCTTAAAGCAATATTCGCCCTCTCACCGAAGTAACTCGAGCACTTGCTTCTCAGGATATAGCGGCGTGAACTGCACTGTTGCAGTCGAACTGAAAGTTGTGCCGGAACGGAATCACCAAGCTGCTAGAAGGGGACAGGAATTTGGAAAGAAAATGCAGAGAGATTTCGTGAAGCTGTTGTGTCTAAAGTGAAGGAATTGTTGCTGTATATATAGGCAGGGAGGAGCATTTGTATTCAGCACAGCATTTGAATTCTACAGTTACTCCAGACATTTTGGAGTTACAAATTAAATGGAAATCAGTTTTGGAGTTATGTTTTAAATGAAAAATTCAAAACATGGTTTGCACTTTGTGACCAATTTTTGACTTGTTCGGTCCGACATTCGTGTACGTAGGTCGCGCCCGCACACAAGTTCAAGGCTCGAAGGCCAAATCGGTCCAAGATTTGCACCCTCCTGCGGGCGCGTAGGCCATGGGGGAGTCTCTATGCAATAAATGGTTACACCTTACAAATTGTAACCATATATAAATTGGTTCACAAACTCATTTCTATCCTATGTGGGATAACTATTTAAGCATTCCCAATATTTTTACATTTTTTCCATTTTTCAATGTAGGATGAAACTATTATTTATAGCCTCTACTTATTCCCACTTTTCCATTTCTAACCAATGTGGGATTGTAATCCCTTTTAAGGCTCCTCTTTAAATCCCAACTTTTAATCAATGTGGGATTAATTTCACATTCACAAGTGAAAATCAATTGTCACCAATATATTTTCCAACAATTTTTGGACTTGGACTGGGATTTGAACCTGATGATCATGCACTTACCTATTTATACTTAGTACCTACTTGGCAATTGGACTAACCCCCAGAGCCTGAACTTTTAAATTTTACTATTTATTGCTGATGGCATCTCCAGTGATTTACAGTTTGTGCTCTAAACATGTCTAGGTATGGCTGGAAAAGCGATACGTTGGTTCCCGCCACACTTCAGAATGGTTTAATACAGCAGGCAGAAATGTTAAAACAGGACTCATTGCTAGTGTCATTGTGTCTCAGGTAATAGGTTCATATTTCTTTCAACCTAGACTTGAATCTGTTTTGAATATTTTAGTTTACTTACAGTTTCAATTGTCTGATTTTTGCAGTGGACCTGGGCTGCCACAATTTTACAAAGTTCAAATGTTGCCTGGGAATATGGAATCAGTGGTCCTTTCTGGTATGCAAGTGGTGCTACAATCCAGGCATGTCTAAGATCATTTTTCCTATCAAAATTTTTCCTTCTAATCTTAAATCATTCTGATCAGTTTTAGGAATTCTGATGAACAGGTACTCTTGTTTGGTGTAATAGCGATCGAGATCAAAAGAAAGGCTCCTCATGCTCATACTGTATGTGAAATTGTGAAAGCAAGGTCGGTTATATTCTAATGAATTCTTCAGTTTTCTTCTCTTTCCTCTTCAATTCAAATTTATAGCATCTTTTTTTCTTTTTCATCAGATGGGGAACTGCTGCTCATATCGTATTTCTTACTTTCTGCTTCATGACAAATATTATTGTAACGGCTATGCTTCTTCTTGGTGGATCTGCTGTGGTGAATGTACTCACTGGAGTGAATATTTATGCTGCAAGTTTCCTTATACCTTTAGGTGTAATTGTCTACACACTGGCAGGAGGTCTAAAAGCCACCTTCTTGGCAAGTTACATACATTCTGTAATAGGTGCATGAGATTGCCCTTTTTTTTTTTTCCTTGTATATCTGTGAGAGTCTTCTTATTTTGATTGTCCTCTAAACCTTTTTATTCATTTTTTTAAAATAACAGTGCACGTGGTTTTAGTCATCTTCGTGTACCTAGTTTACGTTGCAAGCAGTGAGCTTGGCAGCCCAAGCATTGTATATAGACGCTTGCTTGAGGTCGCAAGCAAGTCTCGCAACTGTACAGAGCCAATTTCTCATGTTGGGCAATCGTGTGGCCCAGTTAGTGGAAACTACAAAGGGTCATACATAACAATGCTGAGTTCTGGAGGTCTGATCTTCGGGATTATCAATATTGTTGGCAATTTCGGTACAGTTTTCGTTGACAATGTATGTCTATACCGGTTTCTTACAATTTCAGATGTTCATTACAATTCATGAAATGCTATTTTGACCAGTGGATTTTTTGGAACTACAGGGATATTGGGTGAGTGCCATTGCTGCAAGACCATCATCAACACATAAGGGTTATCTCTTGGGTGGATTGGTATGGTTTGCAGTGCCATTTTCTTTGGCAACATCACTTGGTCTTGGAGCACTAGCCCTTGATCTACCAATAACTGCGAGTGAGGCGAGCCATGGACTTGTTCCTCCTGCTACAGCTATTGCTTTGATGGGAAAAGGAGGATCCGTTCTTCTCCTCACTATGCTTTTCATGTAAGCTGAAGTCGATATTCCTGGAATTTGTATACATTTTATTTCACCCTGCTTTTTAAAACGATTTATATATGATAATCAGGGCTGTAACATCCGCGGGTTCGTCTGAGCTGATTGCCGTTTCCTCACTATGTACCTACGACATATACCGTACATATATAAATCCAGAAGCAAGTGGAAAACAAATCCTGAAAGTATCAAGGGGAGTTGTATTCGCTTTCGGATGTTTCATGGGAATTTTAGCTGTGATCTTGAACAAGGCTGGAGTTTCCCTTGGTTGGATGTATTTAGCAACGGGAGTTTTCATTGGTTCGGCTGTTCTTCCCATAGCCTTTATGCTTCTATGGAGAAAAGCAAATGCACTTGGCGCCATTCTTGGGACTATTATCGGTTGCTTTCTTGGAATCATTACATGGTTGACAGTTACTAAAGTTGAGTATGGGAGGGTAAATCTTGACACAACTGGAAGAAATGCACCAATGCTTGCTGGAAACATAGTTTCTGTACTCACTGGAGGAGCTGTTCATGCAGTATGCAGTTTTCTATGGCCTCAAAATTATGACTGGGAAACAACTAAACAGTTAACCGTGGTAGAGAAAGAAAAGTCCGAATTACCAGTCGAAGAGTTCAGAGAAGAAAAGCTGATCAGAGCAAAGGCATGGATTGTCAAATGGGGTGTTGGTTTTACCATTGTTATTGTTATACTTTGGCCTCTTCTGACTCTTCCGGCAGGTAAATGTTAAAGGATAAACTCACACATCGAATAAAGATGAAAATATAAATTAATTTATAATAGTTTGGGCTACTCCTCTTAACAATCAACAATGTTGACATTTTAAGATGAACTCCTAAATCTTAACATGGTATCATAGCTCATTAGGCTCCAACAAGTAATTCGATCCTATTAAGAATAAAAAAAATGAGCATTGGGATTTCAAGATTCGTCTGCTCAAACAAGCAACCATCTTGATGGGCGTGTAAAGAGATAAAATTCCACATCGAATAAAGATGAAAATATAGACCAATTTATAATGATTTGGACTATTCCTCCTAATGGACGGTCAAATCTTAACAGTAACCTGATATATGAAACGACAATAAAAAAGATCTACGTATTAGATTATAAAAATGCATAGTAAGTTTTTCATTCTTGGTTTTTAATTCTAATATGCTTCTGCAATGCAGGGCAATTTAATAAGGGATGCTTCACACTTTGGGCAGTGATAGCAATTGCATGGGGCACAATAGGTTCAGCTGTGATTATAGCTTTACCTCTAATGGAAAGCTGGAGTACAATCCAAAATATCCTTATTGGCATGTTCACGAATGACAGACTTATGGAAAAGATTGAAGAACTGAATTTCAAGCTAGGGACTATTGTGTCTGCAATTCCTGAAGCAGAGAGAATTTACTTACTTGAAATAGAGAAGGCTAAGAAGAAAGAAGCATCAGAAATTGAAGTTCAAATTCTTCCTGCATAAAATAATGTTTGAAAAAAGTAATTTTGAACCACGACGGAGCTTTGCCAATTGAAAACAACCTGTCTCGCTTTGAAGGGCGGTAGTAATTATAGTTATAGATAGTCGATGCGCAGAAATAAAGCGAGGAAAGAGGATCGTGTAAGTCGGGCTGCTTAATGTATAAGATCAGTAGCCTGGAAATTTGTTCTTTGTTTCAATATATAGCTGTGTGGAATGGTGTTTACCCAGAAGCTTTGTTGTGAAAATGTTAAGGTTCCAAGATATATTATTGCACAAATTATCTGTTGTCAACCTCAAAAAAAAGGAAGAAAAGAAAGTAGAAAGCTGCAGATTCTTCTAACTACAAAAACTGAAAAGCAAAAGCAATGATTTAACTCCAAAAGTTCCGACTTTTTTTGTTAGTTTTTGTAAAAGAGAAACTGTAAAGTCTGGTTCTTCTTTAACTCTACACTCCATAAAGTCCAATAAAATTATTGGGCCAACATTTCCTCGACTGCCTCGTATAACAAACAAAAGTACTGCACACTGCACTGTCAACTTTAGCAGAATTACATTAAAAAAAAAAATCCTTTTTTAGACTACTTAAGTTTTCAAATCACTTTTTAATTACGTACATTTTCGTTCTCGAATTTTTAAATACACGTTTTACCTAAAAACACAAAAAGTAAATGAAATAAAAAGGTTTCTGCTGCCAAACAGACCGTTAATATTATATTTAATATTTAAATTATTGCTGTAATTAAAGCCATGTGGGGGTACTGTAGGTGCAATGGGGCGAGGTGCGGTGGGGGTGGATTGGAGTGGATTTGTCAAGTCTCAATAATATCCCAACGGTGAGCTAGTTACCTAATTTGGCTACTTGTATTTGTAGATAAACAAAAAAATATGATATTTTATAGTTATAAAATATGTGATTAAAAAATAATTTTAAGAAATGTGCATAATTAAAAATTGTTTGTATCGTTTACTTGTTTATATAAATATGTTTACCAAATGGAGGCTAAATTTTATCACAAGATGTTGGATTTGGATTGAGTACTTGAATTCTTTATTATTTTATTTTGATACATAATTATCATTCTGTTCGTGAGGTAAATTATGTGGTTAAAAAGTGGATAGAGAAATGTGTATGGTAAAAAAATATTTTGAGAAATTGTATTGTTTATAAATTAGTTTATAAATTGTAATGATTACGTTAAAAAGCAGAGAGATATATTTATTGGAAAATGAAATTGGACGAACTAACGTTAATTTTGATGTCACCTTCAAACTCGTTACAACAGCATATGTAGTTCAACAAGCAATGATCTCCTACCCGCTGGAGGGTAGGTTATCCTACCCTCCAGCACCTTTTCCATCCCAGAAAATATTTTTTTAATGATGGAAAAGGTGCTGGAGGGTAGGATAACCTACCCTCCAGCGGGTAGGAGATCACCAGGCGTAGTTCAACTACTCTCGAGAATTCTCGATTATGTTGATTTGTTTTCTTGGCTTTATTTATATTCAATGCTTCAATGGCCAAAAATAGCCAATATACCAATCTTGTTTTGCATACTTAGTGTAACATTTGTGATTATTGTTAGTTAGGTTAATGTCAACCAATGTTTGGTAAAAATTATTTGTATATAAACAAAGAAATTGAAGTTTCGATATAAAATATTAGTTAAAAAGTAATTTTGAAAAAAATGTGTGTAATTAAAAACTGATTTGAAAAAATATATTATTTGTAAACAAGTTTACCAAATGAAGATGACATGTTTAATATGTACTGAGTAAAAATCGATACACCAATACCATTTGTTCCACTCCATTTATCCGGATGGAAACCAATTTAACTGAATGTGGTGTCATACTGTCATCCAAATCTCAACACCTGTTTTTGTTAAACGATCACGTGAGAACATCTCATTAAGTATTTTATAGTCGACAATTGCAATTAGTTAAATATTTTCGTCGAACTTTTACTTTTAAAAAAAATAGATCGACATATTGTCACATCGCTATTTATAAACAACAGTTTATAAACGAGTTTCCAAAGACACAATTATATAGATTAGAGATGTGCTAGTTAATCTCATTGACAACTCCCTCGCATAATGTTTGTGGAGCCGCTTAGACAACGAGGTTAATAACATTGTACTACCAGATAAGTTCTATATATTATGGTAATAATTTTTTTTTTTTTTAAACAAAGAATTTTTTGTTTTTAAAGTAAAATATGTGATTGAAAAATATTTTGAGAAAATATGTGGTTAAAAAGTAATTTGGAGAAATATATTTTTATAAATTATTTGTTTGGTAAACAAAATAAACTGATTTATAAATTACACAATTTCTCTAACCACTTTTTAACCACACACATCTTCTCTCTCTAATTTTTAATACTATTTTTTTTTTTACCTTAAAATCATATTATCTCTGTTTGGTAACATTGTTTGGTTTATAAATTGAGTTATTTATGATTTTGAGGTAAAAAGTAGTGGTTAAAAATTGAATAGAGAAAATTCGTGTGATTAAAAAGTGATTTAAAAAATTATGTAATTTATAAACTGATTTATAAAAAAAAATACTGTTATCAAACAGAGGCTTGGTTTATAAAAATTAGGGTTATCAAACAGAGGTTTAGTTTATAAAATATTAGGGGTCAACAAATAAATCGTCAAATCGCCTGAAATCACAATAAATGATTTGGTTTGGTTTGAAAAAATTTCACGGTTTGATTTAGGTTTCAATTTTCAAAATCGTGGTTTCACACCGCAACCCACAAAATTTTAGAAAATTATAAAAAATAAAAAAAATAAAGGCAAACATTCAATTTTGAAATTTAGTTGATTACATGAATAATTTTCTCCACTTGCAAAATCTTTTTGCATATAAAACGCATCTCCTTTAAAGAAAACCCAACAAAGTGAACATGAGGAACCATGCTTGCACAAAACCCAAGCTTAGAACGAGCTAAAAAAACATGGCAGTAACCTTAATAAATTGAATGAGATTATATCGAATAGTCTTCATTTTGTCACATGGAATAACAGAATGCTACTATTCAACAGTTAGATACCAAGAAGAAGAAAGATGGAAGAAATTGTCAATGAATGTTAGTGTCATTTGCTCTTGCATATATATAGTTATAGTACAATATTTATTGAAGCAACATGCAGGACTCTTTTTTTATTATACAGTTAGCTAGCTGCTCAAATATGTATTTGTGATAATGATCTTTGATATCAAGTCAGTGTTAAAATAAGTGAATGCTAATTTATCAAGGAAATCTATGCATGCGATTGGTAACAAACATTATCTCAAATATTATTGAGCTAGTTTTGACTCGAAATTTTAGATGAATGTGTATCTTTGAGCTCGTTTGGCATGTACTAATTTATTTGTTGGAAAATCGCGGTTTAAAATTATACAAAACCGAAAAAAATGATTTGAATTAATTTGATTTAGAAAATAAAATGTTTTGATTTGATTTAAAAAATTTTTAAATGTTTTAATGCAAATGTTCTGGTGCACCTGGTATGGTGCACGATCACGTGCAAAATATCATTCCCCACCCACCCATATGAGGTGGGAGTCATTGCATTGGACGTGCACTGTATTTCCACGTGCCCCAGAACATTGCTTTTAAAAAAAATAAAATAAAAAAATCGGAGGCTAAAATCTGGCAAAACCGAACATCTTCTAGATGATCTGATCTGATTAAAAATCTGCTAAATCATTAATGAAATGAAAGGTGACCGTTGAATAAACAGATCTCTTTATAAAAAGATCCTTTTGCCTGTTCAATTCCTTAACTATCAAGTATTTTTCATTTCAATCCTTCATTTTCTTCGTTGTGTACTGATTAGTGAATCAACTCCAGTCTCCACTCCAATGGATTTAACATTGATACTTTTTCACTTCTTTGAAACCTAGTAATGTCGATAATAGATGAGAATATATTATTAGTGTGTGTTTGATTTTAATTAAAATGAGTTTTTTGAAATGAATAGTGAATTTTAGAAGAATGAATAGTTAAAATTTTGTTGAAAAGTCAAATATTATAAGCAGAGCCGTACCTGTGACTTTGTAGACCTGAAACAAACAGTAGTTCTTCGAGATATAGGCCCTGGGTTAGACGGGGGTTCGGGGGCAGCGCCCCAGAATTTTTTTTTTTTAAGGAAAAAACTGAAAATAAAGATTAAATTCATATTCACATAAAACAAACTATACAAATTCACCATAAAATTGAAAAAAAATAAAAAGTTCAAAAGTATTAACTAATATAAAACGATCAACAAAATATAATATTTCATATACCTTAAAGTTTTATATTCAAACAAATCTCAATTTTATGGACCTAGGCTGAAATATTTAAAAAAAAAAAAAAAAGGGCTCAAAAATAATATGGGCCCTGAAATCATGGCCTCACCTGCCTCTAGGTAGGTCCGGCCATGATTATAAGCTTTACTTTAATAAATGGTTGAGATTACTTCAGTACTGTAAAAAAATGATTTTTTTTTTTTTTTAATGAAAACAAAACAAGCTCTTAATTTTAAAAACAATAACCCGAAACCAAAGTACTTTAATTTGCCCCACTGATGCATTTCTCAATTTTGGTTTAATAAAGTAGAACCCTTCACGTTTTTCGGTTTTTGTTTTCTCCAAAAATCGAGCAAGTGGACTTCTATATTTGTTTTAAAAATGGTTTTGTTTTCCAAAAATTACACCAATCTATACAGTACACCTTGTTGCAATTCCATCCCCATACTATTTTTTTATTACTGTTATCTTTAACTATTTTGTTAACTCCATTGTTCTTACAGGCGAATTCAATCACTTTAAACATTTTTAAGGGTAATTATATTGACATCATTAATTTTGTTAACCACACAACATAATATTGACACCACTAATTAAAACATAAATTTTATAAGTGCACCTCATTCTTTTTACAAATATAACATTTGTTAAATAAAATGAAAATAAAACATGGTACACAATATACACCACCAATCCTTTTTAGGTTAACAATTAAAATAATAAAATAATTCTAAAAACATGAAAATTAGCTAGAAAAACTAAGAAATACGATCAAAACATAAGATTTGATGAATATCAAGATATGACACTCAAAAACATAAGATCTTATCTTCTTTTATGATTTTCTTCTTGCAGATTTAACAAAAATACACAATCTCGAATTTATGAACAATCCAGTTAATATTTAGAGTTGCTGCAAAATTTAATTTAGAATTTTTTTAATTAGATTTGTGGTGTCTTTATATATACAAAATCTCTATCTATTACAAAGAAGATAGCATGTACCCGTGCAAAAGGTAATAAAATCTCAAGAAACCAAATCTCTATCAAACCATAAATATGGATTTGTATATGCTGACAATCGTGTATTATTGTTAATAAGAATAATAAATTCTATCCAAAAAAAAAAAAGAATAATAAATATATAAGATAATTTGTTTCTTGGGAAAATATGTAGAAATTTTTGCAGACCTTCACGTTTAGAGAGATAAAGATAGAAGATGATTATGGTGTACCATAACCATCCTTTTGGGTAGAGAGATGAAGGAAGAAGATGATTGTGGTGTATACTAATTTTATTTATTATTTTTGCAAAAGGAATGTAATGTAATTATAAAATTTCTGTTTTAATAAAATTGGAGGGTTATTTTATAGGAGTGTTATTTAAGTCAATTTATTTGTGACCAATTTAGTAAATATGAAAAATGTGATGTGATTAATAAAAATTGTGGTGTTAATATAATTACCCAACATTTAAAATGAAGAAGTTTTATTAAAATACGTTTATACCCTTATTATCAGTTTACATAAATCTATTAAGAAAAGGAAAACAACAATAATTTTAGGGAGACATTTTTTGAGAACATCTAAGTGATATTGTGGCATGTTGCACATTTATTGGGTGGTGAAATTCAATGAATGTGTGACATGTCACTTAAAAAAGTCCTAAAAATATCTCCATAGAGTTACTCGGAAAAAAATGTTGCATAACAAATATTTTCAACTAGACTCAAAGTGTCACAAAATTATGTGCTAGTATCTAGTGACTTTTCTACCATAATATGCAAACTATCGTTCCCCAAATCAAGTTTTATGAATCAAAAGAAAAATCCTACTCATATATCAACTCATCTCGTAGAATGATGTGGTATTACGAAACATCTACTTGTAGTTCACTCGCGTTGATCAAGCAAGAAGTTTGCTACCACCCATTTAAAGTTATCTTTCGTATCTACTTATTGCATTCTATCACATTCACGCTTTTTTTCCTTAAAAAGTAGAGTAAAAGTACAATCGAGCTATTTTTCTGTTCATCTGTTGATGTGACAGTTGGACACGGCTCAACACACGGGAGAACATTTTCCAAACGACAATTTTTCTAACATAAACAGGCAAACACCCTTGCACAAAAGCAAATAAGATGGGCTCTCACTTAAAAATGGCCACAAAGATACCTAAAAATTCTTAAAGTACACACAAGAGCGATGTTACTTGTATATAGTGGTTTATCGATTGAGTTATATACAATACATTTGAAAAATATTCATTACTTTATCCATCACATTATCTCCAAAATCAATAATAGCACCTATGTTCGAAGGCTACAATGGTTTCAAACCAGATTATTTCATGTTTTTCGAGGTACATGGATGGTTAAAAAGTGTTGATAGAAAATGTAAGTAATTAGAGATTGATTTGGAGAATTGTGTTGTTAAAATTTTGGTTTATAAAAAAAAAATAGTTGGATTCGAACACGAGCAAAATTGGTAACACACAAATCGATAACTTACGATTGGCAAACATATATTTAAACAAGTTTTTTCTTATACAATTCCCCAAATAATTTTTTAATCACACACATTTTCTTTCTCTATTTTTAACCACATATTTTACTTAAAAATATAAAAATATATAATTTTAAACGAAAAACTTTTATCAAACAAAGACTTAATTCAAGTACACAATACTAGAAAGCAAAGGCCATACCAGGGAAACCACCCCCTAACTGAAACCACCCACCCCAGAAAAGGTTCCACAAAAAGCACCCCAAAATCCACCCACAGACACATAGTTCCCAAACAGAGACAAATTCTCAGAAAAATGGCTGCTCAAAAACAAGAAGATAACCAAGATCAACAACAAAATGATGATCATAATGAGAAGCTTTTGTCCTCGTACTTGGGCCTTAGTTTCACAATCTTTCTTGGGTTCTTACCCAAAAACTCAATTTCTATATTCTCAACTCTCCAAAGCAAGAACAAAGCTTTAACCTTTAAGCTTATGCAAGCAGAAGAGCAGCTAAAGCAGATGTATTCAAGGAGAAAAGAGGACTCAAAGGCAAATGCAAGAGTTGTTGAAATCTTTGCAAGCCACAGGCATTCATGGCAGCAAGAAGAGAAGAGGCTGTTGCAGCTGATTGACGAGGGTAATGAGGAAATGGCTTATTTAAAGAGCAAAGTTGAGTATTTGGAGAAAATGGAGGCTGATTTGAAGGCCAGTATTGAGGATTTGAGGAGGGAAATTTGTGAGAGAGATGATATGCTCAACTTCATTAGTAGAAGTAACTGTGAGATGGAAAATAATAGTGGGGAATGCTATGGTGACACGGCTGTGAGGTATGGAAAAAGTGGGGTTCCGGAAGGGCTTGATTTGGATGTAGAGGAGTCTTATATAAGAAATGGGATGGAGGAAATGGGGATTGGAAGTGTTTATGGACAGAGTGCTAATGGGTTTAGTCCAGATTTCTTAAATTCTGCTGCTTCCAAGTTCTGGGATGAAAAGGGAAGTCTCTGGCAGGTATGATTTTATTGATTATCCCGGTTTTTGTTTTCATAAATCCTGGTTTGTGTGTTCTTTGTTAAATTGTGGGCTAAATGGATAATGTGTTGATTTTTAATTACATAAATCAGTCTTGGAGATTTTGATTTCTGCATCTATCCTGCTATTGTTTTGGACTTGTCAAATACTTGTATTCAGCTCAATTCAGAAGGATAATTTGTATCCTTCATTTTCAATTATGCGGGGCGGGGCAGGGGCTGTGTATATATCCTAGTTTAAGTGGGAGTTTTTTGAATTATGGGATCTGAACAGGAATTTTCCTGAAATTGTTCTTCAGTTTCCAGATTACAAAATTGTATCGTCCTGGCATTGTTCTCGGGTTTTCATCGAGTTTTGAAGGGAAATTTGAATTTTTTTGATGATATTTTGCATGGATTTCAATCAAGAGGGAGTTTTTTCCCACAGAAAATTCAAATTGAAAAGCTTGTAAATTTCAAAACTGAATCCTAATTACACCAATTTGTTTTTGAGTGCACAGAGCTACGAACCCTTTCTGTCTTTGGTAAAAGTGTTTTGTTGATAAACAGAAAATACGATACGATGTTTTCGAGGTAAAATAAAAGTTGTTTGGGGAAATGTGTTGTTTATAAATTTGTTTATAGATAGTTTACTTATTTGTAAAACATTGCTCAATTTTAGCTTTCAATATAGTCTATTTCTGCAATAGCCATTTATCTTTTTGCATCTTTCGAACCCCATTATAGGCCCAGACCCCATTGCTCTGTGATTTCACATCATATCTTCTATTCATAAAGCTCTCCAGAAGGAAAATTCTACAAAAAAATGGTGATTTTCACTACCTTTTCTTCCCACTATTTTGCCCCTCATCACTTGCAACAACTTCCTTACCGGATTTGTATTATTGAAATGGAGTCTGATAGATGTCCTAAGCTCAGGCAAGAGAGGGGTTCCCTAAGTTGACAGTATTAAAAGGTAACCTTATTACGAAGAGTAAATCAAATCCTTATAAATTAGTCTATATTTTCATCTTTATTCGATGTGAGATTTTAATCTCTTAACATGCCCCCCTTAAGATGGTGGTTCGTTTAAGCAGACTAATCTTGAAATTCGTGTGCTCATTTTTTGAGTCTTAATCGGATCGAATTGCTCGTTGGAGTTTAATGGACCGTGAAACCACATTTAAATTTTGGGGTTCCATCTTAAAAAGTTAACCTAATTAAGAGTAGTATCTCAAGTCCTTATAAATTGGTCTATGTTTTCATCTTTATTTGATGTGTGATTTTTACCCCTTAACAGACAGCCAGCATAAAACTTTATCAAATCCTATAATAATTCCTATTAAACGTTTTTGTTGGGGGCATCCATTATTAGTGACTCAATGTTGCTTTAGACCTTTTATAGTTGATTTAACAACGAAAAAGATGAAGTAGCAACCCAAAGTTATCGGGCATAAAGGTTGAGTCGTGACGAGTTTGATGTTATGTTAGGGTACACTGTCTTTAATCAACAGTTATTGATTCCAGTATTTACTCATATAAAGTTTTCAGCTTTATACTAAATGTCAACAGTTATTGATTCCAGTATTTACTCATAAAGTTTTCAGCTTTATACTAAATGTTGTTTTCTGTGGTAACACTGTTTCAGTTTGGTTTATAAATTTGTTTATTTATGATTTTGAGATAAAAGTAATGATTGAAAATTGGAGAGAGAAAATGTGTTGTTTATAAACAAAAAAATTCTTTTACCAAACGGATGCCTAATTATGTTCATTTTCTGTTTTTGATAGAAGTACATTTTCCTTTTAGTGATTAGTCAATCTTCTTGGAGTTTGGCTTTTTTCTGAAAAAATGTGCATTATTGCCATATGCCAATGGAATCTTGATGAGACTTGGCCTTTGCAAAAGCATGTCAGTCTATATATTTTGGAACTTATAAGTACTTTTGACATAAATTCCGGCTTTCATCTTGAGAAAGACGGTGCATGCAGTTACCGGTCAGCTTATTTTGTGGAGCTAATTATATATCATACGCTTATTTCATTGTCCGCTGATTGGCCAAATACTGGATATCGTCACCCTATGTATAGAGGGATTTTAAGGGGAGGCCGTTTTCATAGACAATAGCTCTAACATCAAGTGTAAACCGCGATAAATTTGTTTGCACTTTGTGTATTTTATTCTATGTTGCTTGGACACTCGTACGGGTACATATCTAAGTGTCGGTTTTTTTTTTTTTTTTTTTTTTCAAAACTTAGGATACGAGGACACGGCTAAAAAAATGCAAAAATTATTTAGACATAAATGCATGAATACATCTTATAAATTTAAAATTACTTTAGAAATTTATGTATTAGTAATAATAGATGCATTTCTTGGAGATATGAAGGATTATCTTTTGATTTAAATGATATAAAGTATCATCTTTTGGTTAAAAAGATCCCATACCCGAGTGTCCGACACGGGTACTTCTTCAAAAGTGAAGAGTCCGAGCAATATAGATTTTATGATTTCATTTTGATTATTATAGCTACAGCTACCTAATTGGGATTATGGCTTAATCCATTATTCATGAATAAAACGTCTACGCAGGATGTGCAGTATGAATCTGTGGAATCACTTTACCATTTGAAGCATTTTGTTGCAAGGTAAAGTGTCAGTCTATTTACAAATGTTTCACAAGGCAGTTCTGGTGATAAATACCCGGTATCTGATACATATATTACAATATTTTCTTGTTCAGAAGGGAGTCACCATGGAAGGTAGACGGTGAATCAACAGGAGTTTCGCCAAAACTAAAATTGCTCGAGCAAGAATTAAAGAATCTCGAAAGTATTGGTAAGACGGATCTATCGAAAGTGCCATCTCTAATGCGAAAGCAGGCGAAGAGATATCAAGCATTGGCAGGAAAAATTGATGATCTCTGCAGAAGAATGGTAATGAATGAATCTGTTTTCATTTGTTTGAGTTCATTTTTGCTTTTTCAAAAATACTGTGATCTCATAAAAGCGTCCCTTTCTCAGCAAGCCAGTGATCCATGCGAACCCAACCTCAGTACAGAGTTTCGAACTCAAAGGCAGACAGAGTTTTTACTTGAAGCATTTCGACTACAACAGCGCGCTTCTGAAACTAATCAGAAGCTGACGACATTACAAACTGAGACGGTGAAGACTTGTCCTGGGGACGAGCTTGAAGGACCGGCAAAAGTAACCACAAGACGGTCACTGGAGTCCATCAGAAACAACTTCAAAGAAATCCAGAGGAATTTGGAGATATGGCTGGCTAGAATTATTGGAGATCTCGAAGGAATTCTGTCCAGAGATGGTGCCTCTCGTGCGCGGGAATATTATTTCTCTAGGTATCCCTTTGTTCAATAAAAATGTCCCAACTATCTGCTGATATCTTAATCCAGCAAATATATAGTTCCACTTATGGTAATTTCTGGTTAATGTGAAAAAAGTTATATATAGCTTCTTTCGAAATTGTGACAACTAACTCAACAAAGACTGATATGATTGAAGGACCACTTCAATTTGATGAACTTAAAAGCCTGTAATGGGGTTCATACGAAGTACAGACAGATCAAAGATGTCGACTGGTATTAAAATTGGGAGATTTTTAAGATTAAAAGAAACTTATGTCGTGCCTGTTCGGCAGTACTACACAAGATGAAGTTCAAATCTTGTTCATTCACTGTCTAGTTATATTCAACATTGCATATCTATCATGCAATTACCGTATGTATTACTGTCAACTGATATATGGACCATCTTATCTAAATTATACAATCATGGTTTTCTGGCAATCTGTATTGGAGGCTTTCAATGGCTTCCATGTTCATGTGTAATGAAGATTGGTGGTCCTGAGCAAGAAAGTAACTGTTCCATCCAACTGTGAGTAGATAATAAATATTTATTTATGTTGGGGGACCAGAAAAGAAAAACAGTTCCTTGTTGATTCAGAATAGAAATGGCTTCAAGGCACTAGAGATAGATCCTTACAGAACTGGACTGGAGGGGTAGATGGAAGGCAGTTTTCCTAGGAAAAGAAACAGACAAAAGGGAGAGTAAAAATGAGTCTGGTTAGCCCTATAAATTGAGATTAGTTATGATAGGAAAAATTACAGTTGGGCTCCCCAATGATATGACATTTCAATTTTTTAGCACTTGTCTTTGATAACAACGAAAAAACAATCCAAAAGCTGTTGAGAAAGTGTGAATAAGGTAGGGGACTAGGGGTGAAGTTGAACAAATCATTCTTAAAACCTACAAATCGAACCAAACCACAACAAATAATTTAGTTTGGTTTGAAAAATTTTTAAACCGCTTTAAACGGTTTGGTTTAGGTTTCAAATTTTAAAATCGCAATTCAAACTGTCAACCTGCCATTTTTTTAAAAATAAATGTAGATATTCAATTTTAAAAAATGCAGCATCTTTGAGTTTTAGTGGGATTTCAAGAATCGTAATTTAACATTAGGTTCGAAACATATACGGTCATGGAAGGTACATGAGCATTTACCGTACAAGAATTCTAATAACCTAGATTTGGCTTAACAAATGCCATCACTATGAGTCCCAAGATTAGGTTGTTGAGCAATTGGTTTGTCAATTTCATCCATAAATGTAGTCTAGCCAGTTTCCACTAATAAACAAACATTTTAATTTGGGTACTCGGACTGTACACTAAGTTACAAAAGCTTCTTTTTTCCAAATTTTCTTATAGACAGAACACCACAACCATAAAGTCACTCAACAATCAGATGAAAGCGACTTGTTGAGATCCAACAAAACATAAAGTACACATTTTAACTCAAATTTGAGACGAATATCTTTGAGCTTGTTTGAAATTTATTAATTTAATTGTTGGCAAATCTCGGTTTCAAACCGCACCAAAATCACAATTTTTTTTTTCCTTTGATTTGATTTAGGAAATGAAATTGTTTGATTTGATTTGGAACAATTTCAAATCGTTTTAAACAGTTTGGTTTGATATTTTGCTAAATATCGCTCAAATCAAACCATGTTCACCCCTAAGCGTATGGTTGACCCGTTTAATTTGTGAATAATGTGATTTTGAATAGTATTTTTGAGAGAATGCGTGGTTAAAAAATATTTGAAAATTAAAAAATTGTAGACTTGATTAAGATTGATGGTTGAGATTGAGCGTTGAATAAAATTTATTTTAAAAGAAAAATGGGGACCAAACAGGGCTAAAATAAGTCCCGCACCGGTTAAACATAGAGTAATGATAGGCAATTACTTCACCAATTTCGTTTTTACTTAAAAGACAATCACTCAAACTTTTTGATAGCCAAATGAACAAATTTTCGTCCAGTGAGAACTCACATGAAATCGAAGAACCAAAGGTCCAAATCACTACTTTCAGTATCCCTATCGCCATTACAGAACATTTTCCAATCTCTTTATAGGCTGGAATGTTGCATAGCTTATTGTGCGCTGTGTGGTTCTCATAGAAGAATCAATGGATTCTTTCAAACTTATTATTGGGTACTGTCTATCGAATCATTTATATATTACCAAAAGGATGGTTACTTATTTGGCTAAAGTGGAGAAGTTTCTTCACCATGAATTGGAATCTCACTTCCACTAGCCAATAGGACATCTTTAGTGCCTTATCTCGGGTGTGTTTGATTCTCAAATGTGGAAAAGTTTTGTGGAAAAGAAAACTTTTCCATGTAAGTTGGAAAATAAAAAAAACCACTACTCCCATGAGAAATTATTTTCCATGCAATTGGCCAAAAAAGTGCTTAAAGTGATTGTACCACGAAAAACGAATTCCATTTCCAACTTGCAATCAAACAGCAAAAGTAGGAAAATATTTTCTCAAATGTGACATTTTCCATGGAAAATGGTGTTATCAAACACACAATTCTACTTTGGTATCATAGGCATATCGAACCACCAATCCATCCCAAACTTGACGTATCACGATAGACAACTTCCTTCTAAATACCCCGGATTTTGAGGTCACACAGCCATGGATCGAGCTCATTCTATTCTATTCGATATATCAATATGTCTCACAACCATTCTACTCTATCCAATATCAACAAATACACAAAATGTACCAACAAACTCAAATCAATTCATCAAGACGACTAACAGCATATTCATTGAAAGATGGGTTCAAAATACTTAATTGTATCGAATTCAAGCATAGATAAGTCGAGAAAGAGCAGAAGCTATCAATTTCATAATTATTTTACTCCACTCATACATGGATAAGGACTTAGTTACGCTGCTGCAGCTTCCTTCAACTGCTTCACCTTTGTGATGTAATCACTCATTGCTTCCTCCTGTGATTTTCCTGCAATATAATGGTAAAATTATGCGAGCTTCCAATTAATCTTGTGATCAACGAATCAAATGAAGAGTTTCTTATGCCAATTGAATACCTTCAACAGCCTTCCACGCATCCCACTTTGCCCTGTCCCTCATGTTAAATATACCAGGACGACCTGCAATTAAACATGGTAAAATGAGATTTGCATCAATATAAAGGAGCAGTATTTCGATTTGAACTTCATTTGGTATCAAAGGGTTTAAGAAACTACTAACTTGTGTTGACATCGCCAATTGTGGATTGCTTGTAAAGACCATAAAGGATAAGCTTGTCTTCATTGGAAGTACTCTCTGGTAAGGTCTTAGCTTTCTCTGCATGCTCTTCAAATTCCTCCTAAAGCCACAAGAAAAGTCACAATTTCTATTTCATCAAATAGATGAATTTTTTGCTAAAGCATAACTGTACCATGATTTCTGGTTATTCTAGAGTAACAAGAGGGTATAACCTATAGAATATAAGAATTGGATCGAGTGACCTCCAAACTATTCAAAGAATTATTCAAATAAAAACAAGATTCAATCATGGCGTCTCCTTTATATTACACAAAATGAACAAACATTAATTACATAAGAACAAGAATTTAATAATTTCAATCCTCATCTCTTTTCAAAGAAATTAGTCCCATTGATGACGAACTTAAAAGCAGGGAAATTCATAAATATGCAGGACAAATACATCATTACAAGTTACAAGTGAAAGCTCAGAGCAATAAAATGGTTTGTTTAAATTGATGGTTCTGGTCGACTTAATTCAGTAAAAATGTTTCTAAAATCCATCCATTTACCAAAAAAAAAAAATGGTTTTCTACCCATCTTCAAAATCGAGCCTGTATGTACTCAGCTAATTTCGATATATTAGTAAGGAATGATAGTATAGTATGTTAGCACTGCAGGATCAGAAATCCACTATCAGGTCCGATTTCAAGGAACAGTTTAAAAAATTCCACAACAGACAGATTGAACTAAAGTTTGCATACCAAACCTTTTGCCCAGAAGTTTCAACATATGACCATAATGAAAACAAATCAAGATTCAGTGGAGTGCATAACTAAATTTAAGAATCAAAACGAATCACACATAATAATCTATGGATCCATAGCCTCGCGAGTGTATGTGAACTCAAATGTGTATAAATACACGCAAACGGATCAGAAGACAATTTGAACGTTTTCACATAACACTGATCAAGAACTGTAAACAGATCTATGGAAAAACAGGAACCCATAAAAAACTTCATCCAAAGTCAGATCGATTTAAAAATTCCCAACACAATACACCCAGATCTAACACAATCAGAAATGGAATTCGTCGTATAGTGATTGAATAAACAATAGAAACATGATAAATAAAAAATAAAAAAATACTATACATGAAGAGAGATCATATACTTTCAAACCCATTTTTGTTTCTTCTCCTTTTGGTATGCCTTGCTCAAAGTGTGTGCCTGCGAGTTTATATATTGCAGTGGGCGGAAATTTTGAAGTGTGGGACTGGAGAAGTTTTATAAAGAACTTGGGGGCGGTTGTTACTACGTGTAGAAAAGGGTAATCGTTTTTTATAATGTACAGGTGGAGACAGGAGTATAGATGAAGCTTTGCAGGATGGGTAGGAATCGAGTTGGGTTGGATGCGATACCCAACAGCTGAAACGAGAGTTGGGTCGGGTGAATTTTAACCCAAAATCTATATAGGGTTCTGTTTGATAGTGCGAGGGAAATTTGAGGGGAGTGGCAAAAAAATGAATTTCAAAATATTAAATTCATGGAAACTTAGGGGATATGTCCTCAATATGGAATTTAATAGAATTTTTTAGATTCATGAATTGTCATGGATTTTATAAATTCTAATGGAATTTCATAAAATCTCTCATATTCTAATTTTTAGTGGAATTCTATTCCACATATTTTAGTGGATTTCAGTATATTTTGATGGAATTTGTTAAATGTGTTACCAATATGAGATTTAATGGATTTTAGAAGTTCATCACTTTTACCTCTTGTCGGGTAATTTATTTGTTATTTTTTGTTATGCAAGTTGAACGTGAACTTAAGACAGAAGTAAAAAAAATTAAAACGATTTCTTACTTGATCATCAAAAAATTAAAAAAGAAACAAAAATATTCGAATTGTATTGTTAAAAAATAAAATATACAATCTTGTTCTGATTATAAAAAAAACATACAAGCATTTGATTTAAAATAATCATCTTCTCTTCTCTATATTTATTTTTCTATCTTCTTATTGTTCTTATTATTTTTTATTTTTGCTTTTCAATTGAAATTTAATTATCCAAAAACTAGCAAAATATAATTTCTCCCACTTTTCATTCTCTAATTCAGCAACATCTTTAATCAATTATAGAAATATATGTATATATAGCATTAATTTTTTTAAATTTTCTGGGTTTGGTGAAGTTTTTGGTGGTGAAAACTGTCCAAATACTCGATTTTTGTTAAAATGTGAGCGATTGAGACTTATTTTCTTGTAATCATATGAAAAATGAAGTCAAGTTTATCCAAGACATTCATTTTTTTTTCACTTGTCATTTTATTGGAATGATAGTAGAACTTCTGAAGGAAAATATTCTCATACTAGTGAATCATCCCATGCGATGTACGGGAAGAAACGTCTAAATAAAAATAATCATATTCGAAATTAAATGAATCCTTAAACAAAATAAATAACATTTACAAATAAGAGATTAGTTCATCATTTATTAGTTTCATGTATAAATATCAACCTTTTAGGGAGAAATCATACATGAAAAAATGATCGTGCCTGACTCTTATTGATAGTCATGGCATATGATACCATCAATGAAAATTGTTTTTGTTTTGAAATCTAATAAGTATCCTAAAATTCGAATGGCTCAACGATATCATTGGAATAAAGAACTTGTGGCATTACTGTCAGATAGAATTTGACCTTATAAAATATGATCGTCAAGTTTTGTAACGATTATTCACTATCTCCTCGAACCAAAAAGTCCCCTTGCAAAATGAACACTTAAATGTAGGATCTCCAATATTCATGTACTCTGAACATTCAAACAATAAATGAAAAAGTTAATAATAGAGATCATGCATATAAAAGATAAAATTCAATATTTTGACCATTGACAATGAAAAACATGTATAATAATAATAATAATAATGATAATAATAATAATAATAATAATAAAAATTGCGAGGTTGACAAAGATATTGCATCAAATTTATGATATTTTAGGTTTTCAATATTTATACAACGTAATTATTTTCTGATTGAAATTATAATTTAGTATTGATCATCTCAATTGTTAGTTAAGTAAATTGGGAGTCAATTTATATATTATTGTGAAAAAATATCATAAAATTTGAATTAAAATATAGTAAAGAATATCTTGGTATGGTTAATTACTTTTTGAAATTTTAAAATTAACAGTTAAGACAAAAACAATTAATAAATATATCATTTCAAATAATATAGATAAATTTGTTAACCGTTAATGTTAAAAAATGTGATATGAGACTTTTTGGAATAAAAAATTAATTAAGAATTAAATGTAATTGTCATTGAAATAATTTTGATAGATAATGCAATATAGGAAAGAACTTTAATATGTATATGTAATAAATAACTTAAAAATAGGATTTAGTTATAAAAATTTCAATACAATGTGATTTATAAAAATACGAATGTGTATAAATTTTAAATATAATTTTAATTGAGAATTTGACATTGGATCTGTATGACTGAACCAAATATTTATCCATAAAATTAAAACCAATAAAATATCACAATTATTATAAAAAATTAATTACGTATTAAATGTAATTATCTATAAAAATATTTAATAATTTAATAATACGCTATAAAAAAGACTCCAATTTTTAGATTTATTAAATAACTAAAAATAATATTATTTATATAAAAAAAAACTATACGTATGATGTGATTTATATTTTAGTACTCCCCACGTCCCATAAAGATAGTCATCTATTCATTTTCACACAGATTAAGGACAGAAATGAATATAAAATATTAATTTCACTCTTAAAAAATAAAGTAGACTATCTTTTTTAGACGGACAAAAAAGAAATAGTGGACTATCTTTGTAGGATGGAGAGAGTATTATCTAGTAATAAAATTTCGACATAATTTTTAATTGAAAATTTTACTTTGGATTTGTATAACTGAACACAAATATTTATTTGTAAGATTGAAAACGTTAGAAGAACACATTTTTTTATGAAAAGAGATATTTTGATACAAAAAAGCCAAATATAAATAAGTAAAACCAAATAAATTATCGTTCTTATATCATAAAAAAAAAAAAACTTCTCTGTAAAAACAAATTTTAAAAAAAATAATAATTCTAGTTTATTGTTTTTATTATTTTTTATACAATGTGATATACAATTTCATCAAATATATATATTGACCCATGAATAATATGTTTTTTCTTCACTCAACGGCCGAAACCATTAACATATCTATCCAACCCAAAACTATTCTAAATAACCCAACATTAGTTAACACATTGCAACCCCAACAGAGAAATCTAGAACATAATATAAATAGACTATTAACAAATATTCTTATTAGTCCAAAATAATTTTGCATTCTATATTGTTTTCGAAACTTTCTCTACAATATTATTGTTTTAATATTTTTTCTTTTTTGTCAGAAATTCAAATCTATGTTCAACCACTCAAAATATCACAGGTCTTGAAGAAAAGAGTGGTGTCAATCCTTTTTACTTTTTCAAAAAATAATTTACGATTTTTTATTTTCAACTGGTTTGTAATATTAATAACTAATAAGCATTACCACCGCACCAGAAATTTTGAATCATAAAACGTGATAAATAGAAGGTGGAGTGGAGGGATCATGTTAAACAGTACACATTTTTTCAAAGAAATAATCCTTTAATTGAATCTTTTATTATTGTGTATATCTTCATAATCATAATCATAATCTTAATATATATATAATAACAACATAGCCGTCACATAAATTCGCACATTGTTTCCCGTCATTTTTACCTGCTATTTTAGGAAACTTTGTTGTTTTATTAATTATTTTAATAATTGAATTAGGAAACTTCAATTAATGCAAAATTAATTATAGGTGATATGTAATAAATGACTTATTGATTTGTAAAAAATAAAAAATCTATAAAAATGTCAAATTGTATATTATTTTTATTCTTTTAATAACTATTGTAATATTTTGAAGTAAAAAAAATATGCAATATAGGTGTCTAATTCAAGATCTTAACGAGAAGTTCAATACAAGCTAACAAATGAAAATAAACTCTAAGTATATCATTCATAAAATTGTCTCAAATAATAAAGGTAAAATTTTTACTTATACTTTTTATTTTTTCCAATATCCAATCTTTTTAATTTATCTCATTTAAGTCATAAAATGATATCTATAATTTCTTACCTAACTTCAATTTGACATAAATGATTAATTTCAAATCTTTTTTCTTATCAAATGAAAAGAAATAAAAGATATCCGATCTTTCTAAGTAAATTCAATTGAATCATTTTAATTTTTACAACTTTAGGTTTTGATAAACTCTTTGGTAATTTTGAAATTAATTTTATAAATTTACTCATTTTGTTCATTTATCTATTTTTTTAATTTTTATAAATTTAAAATAACATCAATTTGTAAAATATATACTACAGACTTTAAGAATTAATTCATTGAATTCTACAGAAAATAAAAATATAAGGTTTTATCAAACTTATTCTATTTAAAAATAAAATATGGTCAATACAATTATTTAACATGTACAAAAAATAGTTTTGTGTGTGTGTGTGTGTGTAATATGACCATTTTTAATACTTGGTGAAAAATAAAATGTCACGTTGTATTTGAAACCATTGAATATGAGTAAGTTTGATATAGACTATAGAAATAGTTTTAAATGCATGATTGAAAGTGAAAGAAGGTAGTATAAAAAATAAAATAATTTTCAAATCAATCAATTGAGTGGTTGAAAATTGATTTTCTTTTTTTAGAATGTGTGGTTAAAAAGTAGTATGTGCAATTGTGAAAAATTATTTTTAAATAATATGTGGTTGCGAATGAACATCAAAAAAAAAATAATTTTTAAATAATCAATTCTATATGAATAAATAAATTAAGAAAACTAGAGAATGAACAATTAATTGTAAAAAAAAAATACAATTCATAAAATTTTTTTTCTTTTTTGATTGTATATTGAACATACAATTTATGCATTAAAGTGAGAAATCTTATAGGGAGAAATTAAATTACAAATTATTCACAATTTGTGGATACACGATATTATTATTATTTTTTTTATTGTATTATTTTTGTCGGGCATTGTATTTTTACAACTTATTCAATAAATATTATTTATTCCATGCATCGCACGGGTGCGATTACTAGTAATTATATATAAAAGAAATGAAAGAGGTTGTATATCGGGAAATGGAAAAAAAAAGATATAGAAAACAAAAATGAATAAACAGATTTTGAAAAACGGGAAAAAAATGAAACAAATTCTGAAAAAGCGAAAAAGGAAAAAAAAAAAGAAAATAACTGACTTTCCAGTGTAATTAGACGACGGGAAATAGAAGTCATATAAACACAATAAATATTGAAGAATGTAAGTAGACGTCAGCGATTTTGAAAATAATAAATAAATATTGAATGCCCAACTATTTTTGAAGTGAGTTTTGAAGTTGATTATTGGATGATAGATATGAGTATTGTGAACATGATAAATATTGAAGTCCCCAAAAATTGGAAAAATAAATAAATAAAATCTGCACATAGCACAAGAGTTTTGGAGGGAAACAGTGAAGTTGATTGGGGTTGACTCAGCTACTTTTATATATTATTATATAGAATATAGATATATAGATATAGATATAGATGCCACAACAAGGCCTCAATCCAGCATGAAGTCAACTTATAATAATATTAAAATATTTTGCAATTTATTTTTAATTTTATTTTACTTTTAAAGTGTAAATATTTTTTTTTTTTTTTTTTTTTTTTTTTTTTTTTTGTAGTCTTTAAAATATTTTAGTTTAATTTTTGAAATTTACTTTCATTTTTATAGTGTAAAAATTATTTTGGGTGGATGGTAGAGGTGGATTTTTTTTTAGTTTGGGCCGTTCACAGTTGGATGGTAGAGGTGGGTTGAGGGAGAAGAGAACTCATGAATAATTTGGGGTTATTGTGTACAAATCTTCATAATTTTTTTTTTTTTTTTTTTGGTATAATTACAAAAGGTTATATTTGCATATGTATTGTGGTGTACTTATAAAAAATATTTTTTATTAGTAGTGGTAATATAATGTGTGTATTTAGTAGAATTTGTGGTGGTAATATATTTATGGGTCATGGAATTGGAAATCCAAGGGGGTCATGGTTATATTTGTTGAAGAATTTTTCCTTCATATTTATTGTTTTAAATCAATCAAAATTCTTTCAATTTCATTCATATTACAAGGAGAAGAATGCATAACTAAGGTTTTTAAAATACACATTTTCAAAATTAAGAAACTTAAGGTTTTATTTCAAAAATCAGGTCATAATTATTATACATTTTATTGTTTGTGGTCACAAGTCACAATTTTTTAGGTCACAATTCAAAAATCAGGTCATATGTTTATAGTCACAGTCACAAATTTTTAGGTCACAATTTATTTCTCAATCACAAATTTCGAATTTTGTAGGTCAAAATATTTTCGATCGCAAATCTTGAGTCATTTGGTCAAAACTTAACAAAATATGAGTCACAATTTCTTTATTGGTCACAAATCACAAATTTAATTGGTCACAATTTTTCTGGAATTAGGTGACACTCACAATTTTCATAAATTACTGGTTTTCTAGGTCACAGATCGCAAATTTTGTAAGTCACAATGTATAAAATTATTTGGTCATGACTCATTTTTTTATCACAAATTATCGATTTAGTTGGTCATAATCTATTTCTCGGTCACAAACCACAAATTTTATAGGTTACAAATTAAGGTCACAACAATTAATTGGTCACAACTTATTTTTTAGTCACAATTATCAAATTATTAGGTTACAATAATTCAACTCAAAGTCACAAATTATCAAAATTTTTAGGTCACATACTATTTTTTAGTCACAAATTACGTAATATTGGTCACATATCATCATCACCACCACCACCCCCGACCGCCACCACCGTCATATTGGCCACCACCGACCACCACCACCACCACACCTAATCTCACCACCAACCAACACCACCATTGCCACCACATGAACCACCCTACCCTGCCCCCACTCCACCATCACCACCAATCCATCCGACCTTACTATCACCACCAACTGCAACCACCAATCACCACCATTACCGTCACATAACCACTCACTGTCTCCACCACCACCGTGAGCTCACCACCACCATCACATAATCACTCTTTGCGACGGCCACAACCACCGCCCAAACAGTCAGCACTTTCATTTCTCCAACCACCACCACCATCTCCGACCGCTACCAAAACCACCATTTAAACCACAAAAACTGCCTGCACAACATCACCATCAACACCAACCAACAAAAAAAATCCCAAAATCCGGATGGAAACACAGTGGCGGATGAGAGGTGGCATAATGCTGCTAAAGAGAGGAGCTATGGCACTGTAAAGTGCGGCGCTCACAGCCGCTGAAGAGTGGCATCTCACTGCAACGACGATGATGCGGCGGTTAAGCGACGACGCTCACATCCACTGAAAAGAGATCAAGCGCATCTTCGGTGGGACTAAATAATATTAGGGAGAAGTAGAGAGAAAACATAGCTGACTTCCAAGACGATGGTCGGCCGGTGATCGACGGCAGATCTTGAGGTTGGGGGAGAAGTCGAAACCAGTGGGAGAAAAGGAGAAATCAGAACGATGGTATTGATTAATATTGGAGGAAAATATTATTCTTTTAACATTTAGAAGATGACCTGATTTTTGAACAAATAAAGTCCAAACTTGATTTTTGAAAAGATAAATTGAAAACAATGGGTGGGTGTAATTTCCTCTATTACAAATATACTTAAATTCATAGATTTTTTAGGTTACCGAAATTTTATGAAATTTATTAAAATCTATATTGAGGACCTTGAATTTCGACAGATTCTATAAAATTCCAACTTGAGGATTTGTAGAATGTTATGAAATTCTAAAATCTCTCAAATATCATATTGAGGAACCCCCTTTAGTGTGTTTGTGATATGAGCCCCATTGGTATTTAACAAAAAATTCTCACAATAATTTGAATCAACCCAAGAAAACTAAAATTGATAATAATAAACATTGACCCAAGTTTAATTTAATCAAAATTCAAAAGATAAAAACTCTAGTCCAATGGATAGAAGTAAACAAATTCCACGATTGTTGATTTCAAAAATAACACAAGAATAATAAATTCAAAATGTAGTTGAAGATTCCAATAATTACAAGAGTAAAAGAAAGGATTTTATCTCACCCAAGTGTTCTTGACAAAAGACAATAAACTCCAAGTTGAAGAACTAAGGGTTTGAGTGTTGTTTGGTATTTATAGTACAAATAAATTTGAAATAAATAAAAATATGAATAAGTTACAATCCTCGCGAAATCTAAGTCCAAAACAATCGTGCAATCGTATGGCTATCACTTTCGGCTAAACAAAACATTCTGACAATTCCTGTTGATTTGTCCCACAAGATATCGATCGCGGGCTATTCCTCTTACGCGGTCGGGTGGTGCTTCATTTGGCCTCCATCTTCAATTGTAATGTATGTGATGTTGGTATCGAGGTTATCTTTGGTTTGGGCTCGACTCTATAGTTTGTGAATGAGTCCCACCATCAACTCTTGAAACTCCTTGGCCTTGGATCCAGTCATGAGTCTCACCGGCACACGTATCGAGGTTTGACTTCCTTGATTCTCATTGTCTCCTCCCTCTTGAAAATGATTCAACTTCGAATCTTCACTTACATCAAAAGGAGACAATTCAAAAACATTAAAAGTAGCAAAAACAATGTACTCACTTGGGAGATCGAGCTTGTAGGCATTGTCTTTAATTTTCTAAATGATATGTGGTTGCAATTTGGACTTTCTTTGATTGGGAAAACGCTCATTTCTAAGCCAAACCAATCACTCGGTTCAAAAGGACGAGTTTCCTACCCTTGTTGGCATTGGAAGCATATTGCTCATTCTCCTCCCAACTCTTTAGATTACCTTTAAGGATAGTGCGAAAGAATTGTGCTAAAGTTCTATTAACCACCTCGGTTTTGCCCATCGGTTTGGGGGTGACATTGACAAGTAGTTGAAAATAAAAGTTTGGTTCCCAATTATCCCACAAAACCTTCCAAGAGTGACTAAGAAAATTTACATCTCTATTTGACACAATACTCATATGGATGATGGATCCCATGAAGCCTCACTATTTCTTTAAATAATAGGTCGGCTATGTGAGTGACATCATCGATTTTATGACAAGTAATGAAATGTGTCATTTTACTAAGCCTATCAACGACCACAAAAATAGAATTACTTCCTTTCTTAGATCTAGGTAGACCTAAAATAAAATTCATGGAAATCTCAGTCCAAAGTTCACTTGAAACGGGTAGGGTGTATACAAATCATGAGGTGCTTGCACCTTGGATTTAGCCTTCCTACATGTTATGCATCTAGAACAAATCGTCTCAACATCTCTCCTCATTTTTTGTCAAAAGAAATGTTCTTACAAAACTTCCAAGGTTCTTATCACACCAAAATGTTCCATTAAACCTCCCTCATGATCCTCCCTAACCAACAATTCTCTCATGGAGCAATTGAGCGTAAAAAGTTTATTTTCATGAAATAAGAATCATTCATGCCTATAAACTGTCGCAAGCAACATTTTCACACGACACAAATGCACTTGCAAAGTCTACATCATTCGTATACAATTCTTTAATACTTTCAAATCCCAACAACTTTGCGTCCAAGGTAATGATAAGAGCATACCTCCTAGATAATGCCTCGGCTACCACATTTTCCTTACCTTGTTTGTATTTGATGACGTATGGAAATGTTTTCAAGTACTCCATCCACTGGCATGCCTTTTGCTCAACTTGCCTTATCCTTTTAAGTGCTTCAATGATTCATGGTCGATATGGATAACGAACTCCCTTGGCCACAAGTAGTGGTGCCCTGTCTCTAACGCCATCATCAAGGCATAGAGCTCCTTATCATAGGTCAGGTAGTTCAAGGTGGCCCCATTGAGTTTCTCGCTAAAGTAGGCAATGTACCTCTTCTCTTGCATCAATACTACTTCAATACATATCTCTGAGCCATCACATTCAATCTCGAAAGTTTTTGTCAAAGTTAGGCAAGGTTAAAATGGGTGCGGTGCACAATCTTTCTTTTATTTCATTAAAAGTGTTTTCTTGTGCTCCCCCATATAAACCCAACATACTTTTTAACAACCTCGGTAAGTGGTGAAGTTAGAGTGCTAAAATCTACATCTATCTACATCTATATCAACAATACATACAATATATACATTCCAACAATATATAAAAATGGTGGATAGTGGAGAAACATTTGATTCCCTAATATACCCTCATAAATTTAATAATGTACCTAATCTGCCATCATTTAATGTTTATAAAATAAATTATATAATGTAATAATTTACATCTACATCTAAATCTACATACGTACATACATACATATTTTCTCTCTCCAACTTTTAACAATACATATTTTCTCTATCTAATTTTTAACTATACATTTTACCTAAAAAACCCAAATAAATCAACATTATAATTCCAATTCTCTTGAAATTGCAACCGAACACAACCTTAATTAGGAATACAAAATAACTAATTTAAAAACTCTCTTGCAAAAAAAAAAAAAAAAAAATGTTTAAACTTATGTAGCCCCTATTTGGTATAGATTAAAATCAAAGTTTTAGTAGATTTTTTATAAAAGCTGATGAGATGTGTGGTTGAAAAAATATGGACACCCTAAAAAATTTTGTAAAATTAATTGTGAATTTTGACTTGATGTTAAAATTAGATTTTAATCAGAACCAAAACAGAGGCATAAACTTTTTTTTTCATTATAAAAATATGTTTCTAAATTAATTTAACTTTTATATGCACAGTTTTTCATATTTATTCTAAGATTTATCATAAATATTTTTATAAATTAATTTTCTATATGTATAATATTTTATGATGCAGATTACTTCTTACTATATGACACGTGATTTATTTGTTAAAATGATTTTTTAAACAATTATCGAACATATATTTCGAGAAATTTCAATTTCTAAAAACTACAGTCAATGTACAATTTTAAATTTAACCTTTTTATTTAACAATATTAGTAACCCCAAATATCTTCAAAATCAATTTTAATCCTTCAAAAACATTACGAGTGTCATTCATTTTATACATAAGACGTGCAAAACACGTGTTTACTACTAGTCTTTAACAAAACGACGATAAAAACTAGCTAACCCATGAAAACTTTTTACTTCAGTGACATTTTTGGGAGTTGGTCATTCCTTAATAGCCTTGATCTTTTCTTTATCAACCTCAATTTCCTTGGTACTGACAACAAAGCCAAGAAAAATAACAATTTCCATGCAAAAATGACACTTGTTGAGATGGTATATAATTTTTCTACATTTAAAACCAAAAGCACACATCTCAAAGTGTTCTAAATGCTTCTCTAAATTATTACTATAAATTAAAATATCATCAAAGTAGACCACCAAAAATTTCTCAATAAATGCATGCAAAACATAATTCATTAACCTCATAAAAGTGCTCTGTGCATTAGTGAGACCAAATGGTATAACTAACCTCTCATATAAACCATACTTAGTTTTAAATGTGTTTTTCCATTCATCTCCTTCTCTCATCCTAATTTGATGATATTCACTTCCCAAGTCAATTTTACTAAAAATGCAAGAACCATGTAATTCATCAAGCATGTCATCTAGTCTAGGAATGAGATGTGGATACTTTACCATTATGTTGTTGACCGCCCGACAATCAACACACATCCTATAAGTCCCATCCTTCTTTGGTACTAGGAGCACGAGCACGGCACAAAGACTCATGCTCTTTCAATCATATCCTTTGCTCATCAACTCCTCAACTTGCCTTTGAAGTTCCTTAGTCTCCTCCGGGTTACTGCGGTATGCCGTTCTATTTGGAATGATGGCTCTGGGAACGAAGTCAATTTGATATTCGATGCCTCTAATGGGTGGAAGCCCACTAGACATCTAATCTGGGAAGACATCTTCAAATTCCTGCAACAAAGAAGTAGCTAAGTCGGGGAAGGAAGTGTGAGATTCATCAAGTGTAAGGAGGGATCTCCTTCACTTGCATAAAAACTCATTTTCTTTTTGCTTCCCTCTCCTCCCGTTTCTTCTTCTCACTCTCCCCCTCACTTCTTTCTCCACTCATTTTTTCACTCAACTCTCATTTTTATTTATTCTTCTCTTTCTCCTATACCTCCCTCTTGAGCTTCATTTGATCCTTATACACCTCCTCTGGACTCAATAGTAGTAATATCACTTGCTTCCCATTCATTTGGAAGTTATACCGTTTCTCCCTCCTATCATGAATCACCTTACTATCGTATTGTCATGGTCTATCCAAAAGTATGTGAGTGGCTTGCGTGGGAACAACATCACAAAGCACTTGGGTCACTATATGTCCCAATTTTGAATGTAAAAATGACTTGCTTACTCACCCTTGCCTCCCCATAATCACTCAACCATTGCAACTTGTAAGGAATTGGATATTTCATCACCAGTAACCCCAACTTCTCCACCATACTAGCCCTTGCCACATTGGTGCAACTACCTCTATCAATAATGACACTACAACCCTTATCCTTCACAAGATACCTAGTGTGGAAAATCTTTTCTCTTTGTTTTTCCACCTCACTAGCCTTGGCTTATCTGTTGAGAGCCCTCATGATAACCAAAGATTTAGGAGGACTAACAACCCTTCCACCTCTACTTCCTCACTATCACTATCACTATCACTATCACTATCACTATCATTCTCATTCCCTACCAAATTTTGTTGTTCCTCATCCTCATCTTCGAAATACCACTCCCCATTTCTAATGAACATCACTCTATTATTCGGGAAATCATGAGAACGATGCTCTCTACCCCTATATTTGAAACACTCAGCATCTCTACTCCTAGAAGTAGTGGAACCAACCTTAGGCTTGTCTTTATGGGCTACAATTTCCTTTCCTTTGGATGGTTCACTCTTGTCCGTAGGAGGTACCCTATCAACCCTCTCATTTCCCCACTTAGATTTCTAAGTTGAATTAGAACCCCCTACATATTTGTCTTCGTCCCCTCTTCTTGAAGTGCTCTCTCTTTCTCAATTGTTCCTCAACCTTGATAGCCATGTGCACCAATTCTTCCATCTCCACATAATGGTGCAACTCCACCACATTGACTATCTCCCTATTCAAATAACTAATAAATCGAGTCATGGTGGGCTCCCTATCCTCCTCCACATTTGCTGTCATTAATGCTTTCTCCAACTCCTTGTAATAATCTTCTACACTCCGGGATCCTTGATTAAGAGTTTGTAACCTTTGATAAAGCCCCCTATAGTATTGATTAGGAACAAATCTCTTCCTCATGAGACTCTTCAGCTCATCCCAAGTGTCCACACTCCCCTCATAATTTCTCCTGCTAGTGAGTAACAAATTATCCCACCAAGCTAACGCGTAGTTGGTGAACTCTACTATTGCTAGCTTAACATTCTTATCCTCGGAGTATCTATAGCATTTAAAAATCAACTCCATTTTCCTCTCCGATTCTAAGTAAGCATTCGAGTCACTCTTCCCATGGAATGTAGGAATCTTCATTTTAATGCTACTAATGTTTCCATCCACTCCATCTCTACTGTTCGCTAAAATCGTATACCGCAAGTGCACGGTTCGCGTTCAAGTAGTAAAGTGGACTAGAGAAGTCCGTGTTATCGTACCCACGAGGATTGATTTATTTGTAATTAATGTTATTGATTTCATTTTAAAAGAAAAGTCGAGTAACATAAAAAGTTGGTTTGATGGTGAATACTAACTATCATAAAATAAAACATGGCAACATGAAAAATAGTTAATTAAAGCAAATAGACAACAATATGTAAAAGCTAGGATTAAAACTAATTATCCAAAATAAACTAATAACAAAAAGAACTTGGTGACTATACTAAACTAGAAAACACGAGACAAGGTGAACTTAGTTTTTATAACTACACTAATTTCTTCTTTCACAAATCAAATAGTGGTAGTCAATAAATTAACCAAATTACATGGAAAATTCTAAATTAAACCTAACATGTATACTAACTTGCAATTACAATACAAAATATTGACAACATTTTAAGATTGCATAAACATAAAACAACATTCCTAATTATAAAATCATAAACATAAATGCCCAACATCCATAAACAACCTAAAATACTTAATTAAAATTAAACTAGTCAACAATTCCAACATAATAACATTAACCCATAATAAATTAATAACAACATTTAGCAAACAACATAAACATGTGAATGATACTCAAAATAAAGATTAAAAACAAAAGAATAAAGAAACCTCCCTTTTTGTAAAGTTCTTGAAGTGAAAACCCAAGAATCCTTCACTTTGAATCAAGTTTCTTCATCAACCAATAATATCTTCAACAACTCAAACACAAAACATTAAATGCATAAGAAATAAATGACCTTCTTGATGGAAATATGAGAAAATAACAATAATCAAAAGTTCAATAATAATAAGCAACTTAAATGCACAATAGCTTTACTAAACATAAAAATATTAACTTAACATTGCATTAAAAGTATGAAAATCAAGATGAAAATTACAAAAGAGAGTTAAAGAGGCAAGAACTTGGTTCTCCCTAAAAAAATTTGATTTTTCTATTTATAATACCCCAAAATCATCCAAAACCCTAAAAAAAACGCAAAGATCCGCAAAATTCAGCATCTGGGCCGAACCGGGTCAGCTCGTTCCAGCCCGGAATTTTTTTTTTTTTTTTTTTCTTTAAAGGCACGCGATCGCGCGCTTGATCTTTCTGCACCAAGGTTAGTCTCGGGTCCGTTTTGAGGTCCAAGTCGCGTTCGCAACTTGGTTCGAGCCACGCGATCGCGTGGCTCAACTGGAGGGTGTTTTTGCAGCTAAGTCCCTTCCATAATTGCCATTAAGTCCTCCATCTTTTAATCTCGAGCAATTTAGTCCCCAACTTTTCAGATTTCTTTCAAATACGTCCTTCTAAATTGCACTTTAGGCCCTTCAACTTTTGAAATCTTGCAATTTGGTCCCTCAATTAATTGCGCGGCTTGTCCAAAACTTTCCAAAAGTGACAAAATGGTCCCCAAACTTTCAATTTCAGCGTAATTTGCACTTCTTTTGTGGTTTTTGTCCTCAAACTTGGATATTAACCTATTTAAACACAAAATATGTATAAATTAGTAGATATTTGCTCAAGATGTTCTAAAATATGCTAATTTAAAGGTATAAAAAGTGTATAAAAATGCACTTAACAAATACCCCAAACTTAAACTCTTGCTCGTCTTGAGGAAGAATATCTACTAACACAAAAAGTAAATGAATGAATGATCGACAATGCTAGATAACTTGTTAATTCTTTCTTGAGTGTAAAATTGCATGATAAATTCACAATTATGTTTTCAAAAATAATACTACAAAAAGAAGTTGAGCTTATCTCATGTTTGATCGGTGTGCGTGTGCATAGTCACTTCCAATTATTACTAAGGTTCAAAGAAACATTGTAGGAAGGATAAATTTCAAAATAATACTATCCACCCTTAGTGGTCAATTTCATTCTTTACCCTCTCGTGACATTTATCCCCCCATATTATTTCTTTTCTCTCCCGAAATGCAATCCTAGGGGTGACTCTTAATTCACACATTTCTTTTTCCACTGAAGTTTGGTTATGAATTACCAGAAATCTCAACAATCTAGATATGCAGTGACTCTCCACTAGATGAGTGTTTCAACATTAAAGTTTATACCAAGCAATTCAAACACACTATTAATCTAAGCCCTTATGCAAATACAAATGCATGATTTCTACAACTAATGTGATGGTTGCTCGTGACTTCCTCACTCCCTTAAGCTTTCTAATTGACCCATGTAGCGAGCTTTAGGTCGGAAACTCCCCGATTGTTTTAAGACCAAAGGGTACTAGGTTTCAAAATACCCCTATGGACTTACTAACTCGAGTAAAAAAGGCTACGAAGTGAGGTAGACTTATTAAGCAAATGCAATGATGATGATGTGCTTTTTTTTTTTTTTTACAAGTGTGTGTGTGTACCCTACTCATTAAGCTTTCTAATGACCCATGTAGCGAGCTTTAGGCCGATGACTCCCAAGTTTCAAACTTAAGGCACCAAGTTTCAAGATACTCCTATGAGCTTAATTACTCGAGTCAAAAAGGCTACGAGATAGGGCAATGCAATAATTAAAATGGGCTTAGATCTCTAGCATTTGGTCATCACTTAGCTTATACTAACATCAACAACACTCCACACAAATTTAGATCAAGCATGCATGGAATCACTACACATCTAGACCGTCTCCTTTACCGGCTCGACCACCCCCAAACTTATCTCACAAAGGATCAAGAGATTAATAGCATTAAGGAGGAATTGGATAGGTTGATAAAAATTGAAGATACAAGCTCACAACCTAATTTCTACTTCACAATTTTTTCCAACCTTCAATGGATTCCCAATCTCAACAACAATTAGTTATGACTATTGTACTCAAGAGAACTCAGGATCACTCATAGATAAGCAATTTAAAAATAGGCACAAGTAGTATATTCGATCATAATTCGTGAATTAATCAGCAATTTCAAACATCAAATCATTTTGAGCTGACAAGGCTATCTAGCATGTCAATATCCACAACAAAATGAACAAAATCAAACATCACAATATCTTAAGCTGGCAAGGCTATCTAACATGATAAAGTGCAACATGAAGTCAACACCCCCAAACTTGAATTACACATTGTCCTCAATGTCAAAATAGAAACAATATGTAAAGAAGAAAAGAGGTAGTGAAACTTCCCTGATTCAATGCTTGTTTGTGATGTTGAAATTGACCTAAGCTTTCGTCGAATGTAGTTCACCCCCAAACTTGTTGAGGACAATGTCACTTAGGATTTTCAAAAAATTGTTACCTACAAAAGTTTGAAAATTAATTAAAAAGGAAGTAAAGAAGTATAGTAAATAAATACAAGTAACTCAAAAGAGAAGAAATTTGGATTGCCTCCAAAAAAGCGCTTGGTTAAAGTCATAAGCTCGACTTTTGGATTGTTCATTCGGGAGCATTGAGGAGAAATGATGAATTTTCCTCCGGGGGTTCAACTTCCAAGAATGGTTTCAACCTTTGCCCGTTGACCTTGAAATGTCCCTTGTCGGATTGATATATCTCAATAGCTCCATGGGAAAAAATTTGAGAAATTGTGAATGGCCTCCCACCAACGGGATCGAAGCTTTCCGGGGAATAGTCGAAGTCGGGAGTTGAATAGAATAACTTGTTGTCCAACTTTGAAGTCTCTCTTCACAATGTGGTTATCATGCCATTTCTTGGTCCTATCCTTATAGATGCGAGCATTCTCATATGAGTTGAGGTGAAATTCATCAAGTTCATTAAGTTGAAGCAACCTCTTCTCACCAATTAATTTTGCATCAAAGTTTAATGCCTGTGTAGCCCAAAATGCTCGATGCTCAAGTTCAACGGGGAGATGACATGATTTTCCAAAAACAAGACAAAATGGAGACATACCAATAGGAGTCTTAAATGCGGTGCGATAAGCCCATAATGCATCATCTAGCTTCCTCGACCAATCTTTCCTTGATGTATTCACCGTCATCTTAAGAATTCTTTTCAACTCTCGATTTGAGATCTCCACTTGGCCACTTGTTTGGGGATGGTAAGGTGTGGCTACTCGGTGTTTCACTCCATACTTTGACAAAAGTGAGTCAAGGAGGCGATTGCAAAAGTGTTTGCCTCCATCACTAATGATGAGTCGGGGGGTTCCAAAGCGTGTAAAAATATTCTTCTTGAGAAAATTGACCACCACCTGAGCATCATTAGTGGGCAATGCCACCGCCTCTACCCATTTAGAAACATAATCCACCGCCACCAAAATATATTGATTTGAGAACGAGGATGGAAATGGCCCCATGAAATCAATTCCCCAAACATCAAAAATTTTCACTTCCAAGATTGAAGTCAATGGAATTTCATTACGCCGAGAGATATTCCCACTCCTTTGGCATCTATCACATTTGTATATTAAGGTATAAGCATCCTTGAACAAATTTGGCCAATAGAATCCCGATTGAAGAACTTTTGAGGCGATTTTGGAAGCTCCAAAGTGACCCCCATACGGTGATGAATGACACCTATCAAGAATTGCTTCTATTTCTTCCTCGGGAACACATCTTCTAATAATTTGGTCCGACCCCTCTTGAATAAATATGACTCATCCCAAAAATAATGTTTCACATCGGCAAAGAATTTCTTCTTTTGTTGATAAGAGAAATCCGGGGGAAGAATACCACTTATAAGAAAATTCACGAAGTCCGCATACCATGGTGCTTCGAAAACTTGGAGAAGATGTTTGGCATGCAATAGTTGTTCATCCGGAAAGGCTTCATTGATTTCCTCTACTCCCACTACTTTAGGTTGATCAAGCCTAGATAGATGATCGGCCATAAGATTATCTGCTCCCTTTTTATCACGGATTTTCAAATCAAACTCTTGCAAGAGAAGAACACATCTAATCAATATTGGCTTCGCATCCTTCTTAGCAAGCAAGTATTTTAGAGCGGAGTGATCGGTATAGACAATTACCTTTGAGCCGATGAGATAAATTCGAAATTTGTCAAAGGCAAAGACCACTGCAAGCATCTCTTTCTCGGTTGTGGCATAATTCAATTGAGCATCACTCAATGTTCAGCTTGCATAGTAGATCACATGCAACAATTTACCTCTCATTTTCCCCAAAACCGCTCCTACGGCATAATCACTAGCATCGCACATGAGCTCAAATGGTAAGCTCCAATCCGGGGCCACAATAATAGGAGTCGAGATAAGCCTCTCCTTAAGAGTGTTGAAAGCCAATAGACACTCTTGAGAGAAATGGAAAGTGTTGTTCTTCTCAAGTAGAGAACAAAGAGGCTTAGTGATTTTAGAGAAATCCTTGATGAATCTCCTGTAGAAGCCCGCATGCCCCAAGAAACTCCTTATGCCTTTCACCTAAGTAGGAGGAGGCAATTTCTCGATAACTTGTATTTTGACTTTATCAACCTCAATCCCCCATTGTGAAATCCGGTGGCCAAGTACAATGCCCTCTCTTACCATAAAATGACATTTCTCCCAATTAAGCACTAAATTGGTTTCTTCACATCTTTTCAACATTAAATCAAGATTATCCAAGCATTCATTGAAAGAAGAGCCAAAAACTGAAAAATCATCCATAAATACCTCGATGAATTTTTCCACCATGTCGGAGAATATGGCCATCATACAACGTTGAAAAGTATCCGGTGCATTGCAAAGACCAAACGGAATCCTCCTATAAGCAAAAGTCCCATATGGACATGTGAAGGTAGTCTTCTCTTGATCTTCGGGGGCTATTAAAATTTGATTGTAGCCCGAGTATCCATCCAAGAAACAATAATGAGAATGCCCCGCCAACCTCTCAAGCATTTGGTCAATAAAGGGGAGAGGAAAGTGATCTTTTAGAGTGGCATTATTCAATTTCCGGTAGTCAATGCACACTCTCCATCCCGTCACGGGCCTTGTAGGAATAAGCTCGTTGTTCTCATTTTCAACCACCGTGACACCTCCTTTCTTTGGAACACATTGGACGGGACTCACCCATGCACTATCCGAGATTGGATAGATAATTCCCGCATCCAACCACTTCAATATCTCGGCTTTCACTACTTCTTTCATGTTTGGATTTAGACGGCGTTGGTGCTCCACTGTTGGTTTGAAGTCATCCTCCATGAGGATTTTATGCATGCACAAGGTAGGGCTAATACCCTTGATATCCGTCATAGTCCACCCAATAGCCATTTTATGCATTTTCAACACCTCAAGTAGTTTTTCTTCCTCCACTTCATCCAACAAATTCGAGATAATAACGGGAAGAGTAGAAGAATCACCCAAGTATGCATACCTCAAATGTGATGGAAGAGGTTTGAGCTTAAGAGTTGGGGCTTGTTGAATGGAGGGTAGTGAAGGAGAAGAGCTCTCTCCCTACTCTTCAAAATATGGCCTCTTCTTGAAGGGATAAAATTTGGAAGGATCCAAGTGTTGTGACATCCTTTCGATGTCCAAATCATCCTCTCCCTCAGTGGTTATGGAGTGAGCAATGCAAGTCTCAAGGGGATCCTTAGATGACCCATAGATGAATGATGTAGCCACCTCTTGATCAATGATGTCTACTCGGGAGCATAAATTTACCTCGGCGGGGTACTTAATGGATTTCATGATGTCGAATGTGATTTGCTCATCTTGAACCCTCAATATCAATTTGCCTCCTTGCACATCTATTAAAGCTCGACCGGTTGCTAGGAAGGGTCTTCCCAAGATGATTGGGATATCAAGGTCTTCCTCCATATCAAGAATGATAAAATCGATAGGGAAGATGAATTTGTCCACCTTGATTAGCACATCCTCAACAATACCACGCAGATGCTTAATAGAGCGATCGGCCAATTGCAATGAAACTGTGGTTGGCTTCACCTCTCCCATGCCCAATCTCCTGAAAATAGACAAAGGCATTAAATTAATACTAGCACCAAGATCACAGAATGCTTTTCCAAAAGTTAAATCACCAATAGTACAAGGAATAGTAAAACTCCCTGGATCTTTGATTTTTGGAGGCAATTTGTTTTGTAGTATGGCACTACATTCTTCCGTGAGCATCACAGTTTCATGATCTTCTAACCTCCTTTTGTTTGAAAGGATGTCTTTCATAAACTTTGCATAGCTAGGAATTTTTTCTAATGCATCGGCAAATGGTATGTTGATGTGAAGTTTCTTGAAGACTTCAAGAAATTACCAAACTGTGCATCCACCTTGTGCTTTTGGAGTCTTTGAGGAAAAGGAATGGGGGGCACATAAGCTTTCACTGGAGTAGGCACCTTTGTTGAAGTCTCCCCACTTTCGTTCAATGTTGCATCATTTTCATTCGCCTCCTCAACATGCTCATTACCTTTTTCTTTCACCTCGGGTTGTGCCACATGTTGCTTTACCATGATTTTCGGTAATTGAATTCCACTTCTTGTAGTGATGGCTTGCACATTTTCCCTTGGGTTGATCTCGATATTGCTTGGCAGGGCTCCTTGTTGTCTCTCCGTCATCATTTTTGCCAATTTCCCAACTTGAGTCTCAAGATTTTTTATAGAAGCCGCTTGATTTTGGAGAATATTATTGGTCTTGTTCATGAATTGCATGAGTATCTCCTCAATGGAAGGCTTCTTCTCTTGGGGTGGTGGAGGTTGAACAAAACCGGGAGGCTTTACTTGATTTTGATTGTTGGACCAAGAAAAATTCGGATGATTCCTCCAACCCGGATGTATGTGTTGGAGTAAGGATTGCCTTGTGGTCGGTTGAAATTTTGAGCATAAGTCACTTGCTCATTTGAAGTAGAAGCCATTTTGAGCATGGGACATTCCTCAACCTTGTGTGTTGCTCCACATACATCAAAAATAGAAATAGGATGGCAGATTGCTTTTACCGTATGTTAAGAAGATAAATCATCACACTTCTTGAATAGAAGGTCCATCTTTTCCGACAAAGCCTCATATGCATCAACTTCATGAATTCCCACGGCTCTCTTTGGTACCATTCGGTCGGTTGGCCAAGTAGAATTGTGACTAGCCATCCTCTCAATGAGCTCAATTGCCTCATTAGGTGATTTTGTAGTGATAGCTCCATTGGAGGCCGAATCAACCGTCACTCGACTAGATGGATTCATCCCAAGATATAAATATTGAACTTGCATTTGCTTGGTGAACCCATGATTTGGACATTTCCTCAACATCTCCTTGAATCTTTCCCATGCCTCATAGAAACATTCGGTGTCAAGTTGTCGAAATGTGGAGATATCACTCTTCAATTTAGCCACTTTTGATGGAGGAAAGTATTTTGTAGTGAACTTTTGAGCAAGATCATTCCATGTTGTGATACATCCAACCGGGTTGGCATCTAACCATTCACGAGCTCCATCTCTAAGGGTATGTGGAAATAACCGCATGTTGATATATAGCCTCCTTGCTAATTCACGGATAATCAAAGTTACTACACATCTCCAAAAACCCGAGATGTGAGTAAATGGATTCTCCTCGGTCATTCCATAAAATTGTAGATGCCCCTTGAAGAGATTTATCACATCCGGCTTTAGATGAAAGTCCGGACGTCCAAAGGGGGGATATGTGATGCTTCCTCGATTTTGAGTGATGAGAGGGACCATGAATTGCCCATTGGTCTATCATCTTCATCAATAGTGGGATTGGCACCACCTTGATTGTTGTCCCCCATATTGCCTTGTATTCTTTGTTGTTCAACTTGTTCTCTTCTTTCCCTAATTCTCCTTTTGAAAGTTCGTTCGGGTTCGGGATCAATTTGAAGAATGTCCCAAGTCGGACGTTGTTGCATAAACAAGGCAAGAGTACCTAGAAAATGAAAATGAAAAGAAGAAAGAGATGAGAATGAGAAGACAATTCAATTAACAAAAATCAATGCATTTAGTACAAATAAAATCAATCCCCGGCAACGGCGCCAAAAACTTGTTCGCTAAAATCGTATACCGCAAGTGCACGGCTCGCGTTCAAGTAGTAAAGTGGACTAGAGAAGTCTGGGTTATCGTACACACGATGATTGATTTATTTGTAATCAAAGTTATTGATTTCATTTTAAAAGAAAAGTCAAGTAACATAAAAAGTTGGTTTGATGGTGAATACTAAGTATCATAAAATTAAAACATGGCAACATGAAAAATTAGTTAATTAAAGCAAATAGAAAACAATATGTAAAAGCTAGGATTAAAACTAATTATCTAAAATAAACTAATAACAAAAAGAACTTGGTGACTATACTAAACTAGAAAACATGAGATAAGGTGAATTTAGTTTTTATAACTACACTAATTTCTTCTTTCACAAATCAAATAGTGGTAGTCAATAAATTAACCAAATTACATGGGAAATTCTAAATTAAACCTAACATGTATACTAACTTGCAATTACAATACAAAATATTGACAACATTTTAAGATTGCATAAACATAAAACAACATTCCTAATTATAAAATCATAAACATAAATGCCCAACATCCATAAACAACCTAAAATACTTAATTAAAATTAAACTAGTCAACAATTCCAACAGAATAACATTAACCCATAATAAATTAATAACAACATTTAGCAAACAACATAAACATGTGAATGATACTCAAAATAAAGATTAAAAACAAAAGAATAAAGAAACCTCCCTTTTTGTAAAGTTCTTGAAGTGAAAACCCAAGAATCCTTCACTTTGAATCAAGTTTCTTCATCAACCATTAATATCTTCAACAACTCAAATACAAAGCATTAAATGCATAAGAAATAAATGACCTTCTTGATGGAAATATGAGAAAATAACAATAATCAAAAGCCCAACAATAATAAGCAACTTAAATGCACAATAACTTTACTAAACATAAAAATATTAACTTAACATTGCATTAAAAGTATGAAAATCAAGATGAAAATTACAAAAGAAAGTTAAAGAGGCAAGAACTTACATGGTTCTCCCTAAAAAAATTGATTTTTCTATTTATAATACCCCAAAATCATCCAATACCCTAAAAAAAACGCAAAGATCTGCAAAATTTAGCATCTGAGCCGAACCGGGTCGGTCGGGTTGACTCGGTCCAGCCCGAAATTTTTTTTTAAAAGGCGCGCGATCGCGCGCGGGATCTTTCTGCACCAAGGTTAGTCTCAGGTCCATTTTGAGGTCCAAGTCGCGTTCGCGACTTGGTTCGAGCCACGCGATCCCGTGGCTCAGCTGGAGGGTGTTTTTGCAGCTAAGTCCCTTCTGTAATTGCCATTAAGTCCTCAATCTTTTAATCTTGAGCAATTTAGTCCCCAACTTTTCATATTTCTTTCAAATATGTCCTTCTAAAATTGTACTTTAGGCCCTTCATGTAGCGCCCCGAGTTCCGTATACCCGATTCACTACGTCATTTTCTGTCTAAATTTTTCGAATAATATTTTTGCGGAAGAAATAATTGAAATTCATTTTTGGCAACATTAAATATACTGTAATGGCCGATAAAATTGAAACATTTATGAAACCATTTGAAATAGTAAATCGAACCATTAATTTTGTAAAGAAATTGACAATGTCATAATTTCTCAAATAAATGAACTTCTCTAAATTATTCGATTGTTTGGAAAAATACGGAAATCATTAACGTCAAACTTTCAACCGTTTAACGATTATTGCCACCATCATTCATCGCTCGCCACCGTCTCCGAAATCTGCAAAACTGTTAAAAAGTAGGGTGAGTATTTCATGGGGGAAATACTCAGTAGACTCATCGCAAATTAATTTAATTTATAAGATGATTAAACACACAAATCCCGGCTCTTTATAAAACGGGCATTGATAGAGCTTCTTTATAAAACTGCTCTTGATAAAACTCATATTTAGCATTACAACACGAGACATATTGTGAAAATAATAGGCTCTTTGAAAACATCTCTTTGAAAATAGTTCTTTGAAAACAGCTCTTTGAAAACAGCTCTTTGAAAACAGCTCTTTGAAAACATCTCTTTGAAAACCATATACTTATAAAAACATTTTAATTATGCCAAGCATAATTTCTTTTGAAAGCATAACATAAGATAGGATTTAAATCCTCATAAACATACAAGAACTTTACCGAACTTAGGTGGCAAGAATTCTTATGCAGTAAAATCATAATAACAGTAAAATCACAGTAAGTATACCAAGCATAATTTTTGAAATTCATAGGGATCAATTGCATCATAACATAAGATAGGATCGAAATCCTCATAAACATATGCGACAGGAATTTTACCGAACTTAGGTGGTAAATCCTCATAAACATATGGAAACACAGGAATTTTACCGAACTTCGTGGCAAATCCTCATAAACTTATGGAGACACAAGAATTTTACCGAACTTCGTGGCAAGAATTCTTATGTGTAGCGCTACTAAAACTCCGGTCCCCTTAACATATCATAACTTATCATATGGGACCCAAAACAATCTTGGTAGATTGATTTCATAGCAATGATCCAAAAAAAACATTTTCGTGAAGCATAGGGTATACTTACTTTTCGTAAAAACATAAAGTATATTTTCTTTTCATAAAAACATACTTACTTTTCATAACAACATAAGGTATATTTACCTTTCATAAAAACATACTTGCTTTTCTTAAAAATTGACTTTCACAAGTCACATGACATTCATATGAAATCATAATTTAAATCAATTAATAAGTGCGAGTCTACCTCAAATCCGACGAGTGCAAAGTTGAGCGGGAATGACTTCAATTTCTTTAAATTCTCCGTACGCTTCGTCTTAGCCAATAAGTCACTTTAGTCTATCGAATATATAGTTCAAAATGATAAATTATAATTTGAGGACTAAAATTGATGTTTTGAAAGTTGAGGGACTAAAATGAATACTTTTGATAGTTGAGGGACTAAAATGAATATTTTGAAAGTTGAGGGATTTAAAATGAATACTTTTGAAACTTGGGCTTAAAAGTAAATCAACAGTGACTGAAATAATAGATTTTGAAAATGAAAGGGCTGATTAAAACTCATTTAAAACTTTGGGGGCTGAAATGGATAACTTAAAAATTTGAGGACTGATTTGAAAACCTTTTAAAACTTCAGGGACTGACGCGCAAATTTTGAAAGTTATTAAATATTTCAGATTCTCATTTCTCTCTCTCACTTTACTGTCTCTCACTCACTCACACTCGCACGACCAGAGAAGAAACGGGGCGGAGGAGGCGAAATACGTCTTCAGCCGGCGATTCGCCGGCGCACACCGGCGTAAGGTGATGGCAAGAGGTGGTTAAAGGTTTTGAGAGTATTGGGTGAGAGTTTGTGTGCGAACCGGGGCTGAATTCGAAGCTAGGGTTCGCGATGATACTCCGGCGGAAATTCAGCGATGGTTTAAGGTAGGTATTTGGTACTCTATTTCTTGGGTTTTGGGGTTTTGATTTTTTTTTGGTTTGCGATTTGGAGTTGCTGATTCACAGTGAAACCGAGGTTAGAGTTCACGGTTTAGGTCGTGATTTCTCCGGCTACAATTCCGGTGTTGGTCGAAGGTAAGTCTTGGCTTGTCTATCATGGGTTTGGGTTTGATTTGGTGGGGATTGAAGTTGGCAGTGACGGCTTCGAGTGGCAGTTCTTGGTTGGTTGAATGGATTGAGGAGGGAGCTGCAGTGGTTGGTTTCTGATTTAGGTGATAACGGTATTTAGGGCGTGATGGTGATGACTGGCTGAAATGGGGGTTTGAATTTGAGTTGCTTGAATTTATTTGGTGGTTTGGCCGATCGTGAATGGAGGTGATTAGGTAGCAGAGGTGTAGATTGATATTGGAGTCTGGAGCTGCTGGTGTTGATGGTGATGATGAGACGGTGATAGTACTTAATTTGGTGAAGGTATGGAACTGCTGAAATGGTTGGGTTTGATTTTGATATTGAATGTTCAATTGGCAGTGAGGGTGATTTCTGCAGGCTCGATGGTGGAATTATCTTGGTTTGCAGATTGAGTTCTTGCAGAGAAATTGGAGGATTGGTGATGGTGTTATAAGGATACTGAGTTGGTCTGAATGCAGTGGCTGAAAGAGGTAATCAGTGTTAGTTTTATACAGATTTGTTTTAGTATATTGTGGGATTGATGGTGGTCCAGCACTGAAGGTGGAGAGGTAGCTTTCGGCTAAAGATAAAGGTCATGCTGAGGATGATGATGTTTTATATATATTGTATTGTGGAATCTGATGAAATGAAAGTGAAATTTGGTGATGATGATGATGATTGTATAATGTAAAGAGGTGCATACATTGTTTGAGAATGAATTATGAAATTGGGAATGAGATGGAAAGTGATCAATATGGAGGACATAATAATGTGAAGAGGAATCATTGAATGAATACTCATAATTGGAATGATAAAATAAAGAAATGGTGATGATGAATCCGTAGGTGAGACATGGGTTGGATGTGAATTAGAATAGGTGGAATATGAAATAGAAAATAGATGTAAATTTTTTTTTGATTATGACAAATAACTAAAATTGGACTAACTCCGATTAGAAAACGTATTTAAAACAGATATATTTTGGACTTGAAATAATTTGAATAAGGAAAATTGAGATATTTTAATAAATTTGGAATTCAAAATGATTTTGAAAATAATACTTTGAATAAATAATTAAAATAACATAATTTTAGAAATTCGGATTTTAATTTAAAATCGAACAAATTCGATATTTCTTGACTTGGCTAGACGAATCCGTCGCGGCATTAATTTCAAAACAATAGCGACTCAATTTTCTAAATATTAAAATAATTATTTATTGCATAAAAATTCTGGGTCGCTATAATCTTACCCCCTTAAAATAATTTCGTCCTCGAAATTAAACTTACTTAATCTTATGATTTCTGAATACTTAATCAGAATCTCTTCTTTCTCTTATGTAGCATCATCGCTACCATATTTAACCCACTGGACTTTGACTAAATGCATCACTTTGTTTTCTCAAGAACATGGACTTTTCTATAGACATATGTGTCTACTCAAAAATTCTTCTGAATCGTAAGTGACTGAAAGTTCACTATTCTTTGAATTCCATTATTATGAACCAAAAACAATATAACTTATTCATAGATGATCAACTTATTTCATAATCTCAATACATTATCACCTTCAATTATCATCATCATATCATTCCTTACAATTTTCTATTGTACCTTTATATTCATCTAACCTTACGTTCATCATCATTATCTCACATAATCCCAAACAACATCATGTCTCTTTACTAATTTCTGTAATTCCATAAAAAAAATCTCTTCAAGTTTCCATAAATCTTTACTGATATATCAAACCATAATAATTTGTCCTTTCTTCTTATCATCGAATATTCAAAAAAAAAATAATCAAAGAATTACCTGAATATTCTCTCTACGTAATATACCCAAACATATCAACATAATATCATCAACTTATCTTTCCAATATTTGTAACCCAAAATTCAGTAAACAAATATCTTCCAAATAACTAAGATTCTTTACTTAAATGTCACCACATTTCCTGCAAATTATTTCTTTCACTTATACATACTTATGAATTCTGATTCAATACGGTCCTTATTTCTCTTTCACGTATTCCCGTATCATCTCACTATACCTTGATTATTATACCAAAAATATCAGTACCAAAATCCAATAAAATATTCCATATCTCCAATCTTATCATCAAATTTTCTTTTGTCGAGAAAATAACAGCGCATTAACTCTTGTTCCCACTTTTCATTATACTTTAAATCATACATCAAGTACTCGGTATCAAATACTCATTCTAGCTGAGAGCTAAGATACTAACTTAAAACAGCATCACAATGATCAAATATGTTATTCTCAAACTTAAGAAACTTCACTAATTTCCCAAATCTGAAATTCAAAATTAAAATTTTCTATTCTCCCAAACTTCAATTCATATCACACTTTATGAACAATACTCTGATTAATCTTATCACCATTAAATAAAACTTCTGTAAATCATATAGGATTCCTCATCAAATTTGCTTAACTCAAAGATACAATCCCATAATTTAAAATCACACAACTGATCATCTCAGATTTTCCATTATTGTAGCCAAAATATTTACTCACTTCAAAAGTAAAACCAATAATAATTAATCGAAACTGTATCACTAAATCTTTAAATAAACCCATATATTATGACTAAAAATGAAAATTCTCAATCGTAGATAATATTTCACCATAATGCAATAAACCATCAAAATAAGATCATCGAACTCAATATTCACACGATTCTTCCCTGGATAACCATAACATTCCTTAACCGTCTAGTCGTCATATCTATCACGTACCTTATACGTCAATCTGATCACTAATATTATGTATCAATTTCTCAGATAAAAAAAATCTTGGATTCTACCGTGGTCCCTCTTCTGAACACCATTCCAAAATAAGTCATCACTGTAAAATCTTATCCCTATTTTCCTCAAAATTCATATCCTTATAATACTCTCCAATTCAAGTGATCATTCCTTACAAGTGATAAATCCATTCCCAAGAATAATTTAGATTCTTCCCAATAATGTCATTATACTTGTCTTCACTCGTCTTTCAAAATATAACTTATCATTTACTCAATCTTGCTTATGAACTTGCAATTCTAAACTCAATTCTCTTAGTGATTGCATACCATACTATGCTCTTATTTCCAAACGATAAAATTCTAGGCAGAGTTTCCTTTGAAATTTGGACTTATCCAAATCGTAAGTATACTTCATACTAACAATAACATATAACTCCACATTTAATCACAACGATCTAAAAATATTGAAAACGATTCCAACACTTCAATATCATCAAAAATATCCCATAATTCCATTCATAATTCCTCAACATAATAATTTCAAATCATATTTTTCAATATCACAATATCACTTCCTTCAATACCTTAATTGACTCAAAAGATTACTCATACTTATAAATATATACCATAAAACATATTTCCAAAATTTATTCACAAGGCCAAACTTCATAATAAATTTCTCTTCAACATAAAGGCATAATTCATTTACTCAACATAATATTCATTAATTAAATACCAAAAACTAAGAACCAAATCTTTAAATCTTTACTTCATAATGCTTCTCATAAAAGTCTCAATAAAATCATATCAGTTATAATCTTAACATCTTATCACAACTTCATAACTGGCTTGCTATTTCTCATTTAATCTAAACGATAGATAATCTGAACATATAATCAAATCCTTTCCGTTGACTTCTCATACTTAGTGCCATGTCTAAAATCAATTATGCAAAGTCCATCTAGGGTTCATCATTTCTAACTCGAGGACAAAAATTATTTAAAAATCATTCTTAAATCATATTATTCCCATTATGCTCAACACTCGTTTTCTTTCTTAAAAAAATTTCTCATAATCATACATTAAAGCATATAAGTTATGACAAAGCATAACAACATCATTATTTTCGAAGAAATACATTCTTATTTCTCATAAATCATAAGTATCCGAAATACTCTTCATTCTTTCTCATAAATCAATAAAATGAGTATTCGAAATACTGAAATAACTTTAAACATCATAAACTTCTTTACCTCGGAGTTGGTGGAACGAATGATGGCAGTGGCAATCTTCATCAATAAAATTTTATAATGGAAAATATTTCTTGAAAATTCTTTTTGAAAATTTTTCCAGTCTACAGAAACGCAGACTAGCTCTGATACCAACTTGTAGCGCCCCGAGTTCCGTATACCCGATTCACTACGTCATTTTCTGTTTAAATTTTTCGAATAATATTTTTTCGGAAGAAATAATTGAAATTCATTTTTGGCAACATTAAATATACTGTAATGGCCGATAAAATTGAAACATTTATGAAACCATTTGAAATAGTAAATCGAACCATTAATTTTGTAAAGAAATTGACAATGTCATAATTTCTCAAATAAATGAACTTCTCTAAATTATTCGATTGTTTGGAAAAATACGGAAATCATTAACGTCAAACTTTCAACCGTTTAACGATTATTGCCACCATCATTCATCGCTCGCCACCGTCTCCGAAATCTGCAAAACTGTTAAAAAGTAGGGTGAGTATTTCATGGGGGAAATACTTAGTAGACTCATCGCAAATTAATTTAATTTATAAGATGATTAAACACACAAATCCCGGCTCTTTATAAAACGGGCATTGATAGAGCTTCTTTATAAAACTGCTCTTGATAAAACTCATATTTAGCATTACAACACGAGACATATTGTGAAAATAATAGGCTCTTTGAAAACATCTCTTTGAAAATAGTTCTTTGAAAACAGCTCTTTGAAAACAGCTCTTTGAAAACATCTCTTTGAAAACCATATACTTATAAAAACATTTTAATTATGCCAAGCATAATTTCTTTTGAAAGCATAACATAAGATAGGATTTAAATCCTCATAAACATACAAGAACTTTACCGAACTTAGGTGGCAAGAATTCTTATGCAGTAAAATCATAATAACAGTAAAATCACAGTAAGTATACCAAGCATAATTTTTGAAATTCATAGGGATCAATTGCATCATAACATAAGATAGGATCGAAATCCTCATAAACATATGCGACAGGAATTTTACCGAACTTAGGTGGTAAATCCTCATAAACATATGGAAACACAGGAATTTTACCGAACTTCGTGGCAAATCCTCATAAACTTATGGAGACACAAGAATTTTACCGAACTTCGTGGCAAGAATTCTTATGTGTAGCGCTACTAAAACTCCGGTCCCCTTAACATATCATAACTTATCATATGGGACCCAAAACAATCTTGGTAGATTGATTTCATAGCAATGATCCAAAAAAAACATTTTCGTGAAGCATAGGGTATACTTACTTTTCGTAAAAACATAAAGTATATTTTCTTTTCATAAAAACATACTTACTTTTCATAACAACATAAGGTATATTTACCTTTCATAAAAACATACTTGCTTTTCTTAAAAATTGACTTTCACAAGTCACATGACATTCATATGAAATCATAATTTAAATCAATTAATAAGTGCGAGTCTACCTCAAATCCGACGAGTGCAAAGTTGAGCGGGAATGACTTCAATTTCTTTAAATTCTCCGTACGCTTCGTCTTAGCCAATAAGTCACTTTAGTCTATCGAATATATAGTTCAAAATGATAAATTATAATTTGAGGACTAAAATTGATGTTTTGAAAGTTGAGGGACTAAAATGAATACTTTTGATAGTTGAGGGACTAAAATGAATATTTTGAAAGTTGAGGGATTTAAAATGAATACTTTTGAAACTTGGGCTTAAAAGTAAATCAACAGTGACTGAAATAATAGATTTTGAAAATGAAAGGGCTGATTAAAACTCATTTAAAACTTTGGGGGCTGAAATGGATAACTTAAAAATTTGAGGACTGATTTGAAAACCTTTTAAAACTTCAGGGACTGACGCGCAAATTTTGAAAGTTATTAAATATTTCAGATTCTCATTTCTCTCTCTCACTTTACTGTCTCTCACTCACTCACACTCGCACGACCAGAGAAGAAACGGGGCGGAGGAGGCGAAATACGTCTTCAGCCGGCGATTCGCCGGCGCACACCGGCGTAAGGTGATGGCAAGAGGTGGTTAAAGGTTTTGAGAGTATTGGGTGAGAGTTTGTGTGCGAACCGGGGCTGAATTCGAAGCTAGGGTTCGCGATGATACTCCGGCGGAAATTCAGCGATGGTTTAAGGTAGGTATTTGGTACTCTATTTCTTGGGTTTTGGGGTTTTGATTTTTTTTTGGTTTGCGATTTGGAGTTGCTGATTCACAGTGAAACCGAGGTTAGAGTTCACGGTTTAGGTCGTGATTTCTCCGGCTACAATTCCGGTGTTGGTCGAAGGTAAGTCTTGGCTTGTCTATCATGGGTTTGGGTTTGATTTGGTGGGGATTGAAGTTGGCAGTGACGGCTTCGAGTGGCAGTTCTTGGTTGGTTGAATGGATTGAGGAGGGAGCTGCAGTGGTTGGTTTCTGATTTAGGTGATAACGGTATTTAGGGCGTGATGGTGATGACTGGCTGAAATGGGGGTTTGAATTTGAGTTGCTTGAATTTATTTGGTGGTTTGGCCGATCGTGAATGGAGGTGATTAGGTAGCAGAGGTGTAGATTGATATTGGAGTCTGGAGCTACTGGTGGTGATGGTGATGATGAGACGGTGATAGTACTTAATTTGGTGAAGGTATGGAACTGCTGAAATGGTTGGGTTTGATTTTGATATTGAATGTTCAATTGGCAGTGAGGGTGATTTCTGCAGGCTCGATGGTGGAATTATCTTGGTTTGCAGATTGAGTTCTTGCAGAGAAATTGGAGGATTGGTGATGGTGTTATAAGGATACTGAGTTGGTCTGAATGCAGTGGCTGAAAGAGGTAATCAGTGTTAGTTTTATACAGATTTGTTTTAGTATATTGTGGGATTGATGGTGGTCCAGCACTGAAGGTGGAGAGGTAGCTTTCGGCTAAAGATAAAGGTCATGCTGAGGATGATGATGTTTTATATATATTGTATTGTGGAATCTGATGAAATGAAAGTGAAATTTGGTGATGATGATGATGATTGTATAATGTAAAGAGGTGCATACATTGTTTGAGAATGAATTATGAAATTGGGAATGAGATGGAAAGTGATCAATATGGAGGACATAATAATGTGAAGAGGAATCATTGAATGAATACTCATAATTGGAATGATAAAATAAAGAAATGGTGATGATGAATCCGTAGGTGAGACATGGGTTGGATGTGAATTAGAATAGGTGGAATATGAAATAGAAAATAGATGTAAATTTTTTTTTGATTATGACAAATAACTAAAATTGGACTAACTCCGATTAGAAAACGTATTTAAAACAGATATATTTTGGACTTGAAATAATTTGAATAAGGAAAATTGAGATATTTTAATAAATTTGGAATTCAAAATGATTTTGAAAATAATACTTTGAATAAATAATTAAAATAACATAATTTTAGAAATTCGAATTTTAATTTAAAATCGAACAAATTCGATATTTCTTGATTTGGCTAGACGAATCCGTCGCGGCATTAATTTCAAAACAATAGCGACTCAATTTTCTAAATATTAAAATAATTATTTATTGCATAAAAATTCTGGGTCGCTATACTTCAACTTTTGAAATCTTACAAATTGGTCCCTCGATTAATTGCGCGGCTTGTTCAAAACTTTCCGGAAGTGACAAAATGGTCCCCAAACTTCCAATTTCAGCGTAATTTGCACTTCTTTTTTGGTTTTTGTCGTCAAACTTGAATATTAACCTATTTAAACACAAATATGTATAAATTAGTAGATATTTGCTCAAGATGTTCCAAAATATGCTAATTTAAAGGTATAAAAAGTGTATAAAAATGCACTTAATATCTACCTCTAAGTTCCTTTCGATGCCCCTGATTGAATCCCCTATCATAACGTTCTCATCTATTCCTACCCATGTTCCAATTTTGATCACTACCCCCTTCACTCTCCAAATCATTCTCATATTCATCCTGAACTCCTCTCTTATTACCCCTTCTATCAACATTTTCCCTTCTTGTTTCTAAGCTATCCAATTTCCCATCTATTGCTTCCATTTGTCTAGTCATTGTGGCCGAAAGAGTTTGCAACATTTCCTGTAATTCTTGTGTTTGGGCATTGGAATCTTTCCCCCTTGAAGTATGTGCATTGGACATGTTGTGCAAGTGTGAAATTGTTCTCACAAGAATATTTTCACTCGTGTTTTACTCAATTTAGGTTTTTACCAGATAATAAGCTCACTATTCTTGCCTTTTTTTCCACTTAAAGTTTCTTTTATCAAGCTCACCAATGAAGATAATCAACTAGACCAAGAAAAATTAATTCTTGTGAAGTTGAAAACGACAATCAAGCAAATAATTTAGAAGTGAGTAGACATAATAGAAAGTGGAATTTATTTGCTTGCTATAACAACAAGAGATGAAATTTGAATGGTAGGACATTGTTTTAAGAGTGCAAGATCAACAATTGATTGGACAAACACTAGCAACTATCAAGGAAAGTGTTTAGTGTTCGAAAAATTAGTCTCCACTAATGTAGTTCTCATTGAGGCATTTTATCAGACACTTTATGTGCACACTTTGATAAAGTGTACAAATAAATAAAAAACAGAATAAGTTACAATTCTCGCAAAATCTGAGTTAAAAAAAAACCACGCGCTCTCGCGGGGAAAGATTGCTCAATTGCATGGCGATCACTTCTGGATGAACAAAACATTTCGACCATTTCTATTGATTTGGCCCACGCGATCGCGAGCTATTCCTCCTACGCGATCGCATGGTGCTTCATTTGGCCTCCATCTTCAATTGCAATGTATGTGATGTTGGTATCGAGGTTATCATCCATTTGTGCTCGACTCCATAGTTTGTGAGCGAATCCCACTATCAACTCTTGAAACTCCTCGGCCTTGAATCTCGTCATGGGTCCCACCGACACACGTATCGAGGTTTGAATTCCTTGATTATCATCAGTTTGATTGAAAATATGGAAATGGATTTTTCAAAAAATATTTTTCAGAAAAAGATCTCCTTTCATGGAAAATATCAATCGGATGTGTTTGATTGATTTAATTTTCTAGGTTGGAAAAGTGAAGAATTTTTCAAGTTTTATTTTTTGATTGACATTATTCTCCATGGCAAATAAAACAAAATTTTGCTCTTTTAGTAAAAAATAATTTTTTTTTTAAAACTTTTTCATATATTTGTATATGTAATAATAATGTTAATTTCTGAAAAATAAGTCAATTAAAAAAAAAAAAAAGATCAAACGCGATAAAAATTATTTTCTATGTTACGCGGAAAATATTTTCCCTACCAAATCGGGAGAAAACATTTTCTAGGAATTCAAGGCATTGGTCACATGTTAACAAATTTGGAGTCATAATTATAAATTTAGCCACAAACTCACATTTTTTAGATCACATATCGTCTATTGGTCACAATTTACTCAAATAATGGGTCATAAGCAATCTTCACCCACCAACACCACCACAACCACCACCACCACACACGTCACCGGTCTACACACATACAACACCAGCCCAAACTCATCGTCACAATAATCACAGCCACCAACACTTCACCCAAAATCACTACAGCCACTACTTGGAACAATCGCCACATTCATTACTACCGCACCACCATAGTTCACCTCCAACATAAATGCACAACCTAAAATTCATGGAAATCCCCACCAACACGAGACGACCGCTGCCACCTGCACAATAGCCTCCACTATCGTAAAATCTTCAATCGCCACCAACGCAACGCAACACAACCCAACCCAACCCAATCCAAACAAAACAAAACATATTTGCCACCATATCACCACCAACAATACATCCCAATAGTGCCGCCCCCACCATTGTACCGTTACAACCATCCTAATACATATCCACCGCTATGAAGTGGAATGAAGCAATGACGATATCTGGCGGAAAGGAAGCAGCGGGGAGATCGTAGCAGCGATGATTGAAGCAGTGCCAACACCTCCACCTAACATCTCGTCGGATTTTCTTACGCTGAAAACTCACAATTGTTGTGTTCCGTGAAGAGATGGGAATGGAACTAGGGTTTTGAGTAAAATTTGGGTGTGGTGGGGTGGGTTAGTGGGTAGGGGTTTTATAATAGATTGATTTAAACTAGTGCATCACCCATGCAATGTACGAATGATACTATAATTGAAAATATGTTTCACGTCGAATTAAACTCGATAAAATCGTAAACAAAGAATGAATAGACACTAAGGGTTATTAGGAGGAATGACCTAGTTCATTTTACCCAATTAATAAATGATGGCTCACAAATCGTAATTATTACAAATGAGTGGTTATATTACAAAATTATGTTGGATGGTCAAAAAAAAGGAAAAAATTAGTGGTCCAATGTCAACAACCAAGGGTACACGTTCCATAGGATTTCAATGCTAAAAACCATTTATTCATTTCATATTTATGCAAAAAAACTGGGGAAAAATCATAGACAGAAAATAAAAGTTTTAAAAATGGTGGGAAAGTGTGTGATATTAGTATGTGCAGACACCTTTATTATAATATAGAAAAATGAATGACAACATGAGTTTTGAATAAATAAGTTGAAATTTTGATTTTTGAACTGGATACATAAAATCTATTGTGTAATTTCCTCATAAACTAATTCAAATCGGTTCATTCGATTTATCATATTCAAGGAGATTTTCCTTTGAAAATCATTTTTTTAATTCCAACCTTCAAGCTGAAAATCGAAAACCGACCCAACATCTCTATAAACCTACCTAAAATGATCCGACTTTTCGTTTTGGATCTTAGGCAGATAATATTCCTGCATGCTAAAATCTTTTTGGCACTTCCCATCTTGACTGTTGCCTAGAGTTGACAATGAATTGAGCCGAGCCGACCCTTTAAACCCACAGCTGGGCTCGTCCAAGGGATGAGCCGAGCTTGGCCCACAAGCCACCTAATATATATATATATATATATATATATATATATATATATATATATATATATATATATATATATATATAATTTTTTTTTTTTTACTTTTTCTTCATAAAAATGAAATTTTGATAAAATAAAATTTACGAGCCCACGAGCCGAGCTTGTGACTTGATCCACAAGCCGTTTTGGGCAAGCAACAAGCTGCTCATTGCTCTAAGCTCCCCGGTTGGCCCTTGGCTTGTCTAAAGAAGAGCATGAGCGGCTCGTGGGCTGAGCCTCAACCCATTTGCCATCTCTAGAGTGTTGTCGATTTTAGATAGTTAAATTGATATTAGGGAGTAGGAATGACCCAAAAAAAATTAGGGAGTAGGAATGACCAAAGAAAAAAAAATTTATTTTCAATCCTACTCTGCATGGAGCGAAGCGTGGAGAGGAATTTTGCCATGCATCAAGACAAGAAATATGATCCTATCATGACTTAGAATGCGTTCGGGAAGTGTTATAACACGTAATGACTAGTGTTATTTGTGTTTTCGAGGTAGAAGTTTTTGTTAAAAATTGGAAGAGAAAATTTGTATGGTTAAAAAAGTAGTTTGGAATTCATTCCGATTATCAACAAATTTTATCGAACACATTATTAGTTATTGACAAGTCACTCAAATTTGCATTATTTTTTGATGTGGATTTAGAAATTCAAGTGAGCAACTCCTTGAATCTTCACTTTATACCACGCCAACTCCACTTTTCTCATAAGGCATGGAATTAGATAGCTATCGAGTAGTTACCTAACATAAATAATAACAAAAAATTTGGCTGCCTCAAGGACTTGTCATGTTCGGGCTCTGTCCCTGATTTTCCCCAAGCCTATAGACTATACCTACTTTACTCTCATATTCCTCCACAAGTCGTCCTCTTTCTCCTATTTGTTAGAATATATTATATCATATATTCTATATATTCTGTATATTATAGCGTATATTCTGTAATCTGTAGATATAGTAGCTAGCCCCGTTCTCCTTTTATAAAAAGGGACGGACCCTTGTATAGTTTTACACAGTTTAATATACAATTCTTCATTCTCTGTTTTCTCTCTAGCTCTTTATTCTTAACATGGTATCAGAACTCTCGAATTTTGTTTATTTGCTGTGTGAAAATTCAATTTGGAGTTCAAAATTTTGAAGAAAATTCAAAAATTTTCTTCATGTTCTTCATCTTGTGAGTTTTGTCTTGTTTGTGCCTTTCACCGTTCACCCATGGCATCTGCTACGAATATTAATATCACTCATCTGATTGATGTTGTTTTGGATGACACCAACTACAATAACTGGTCTCAACAGATGTCTGTCTTTCTTATTGGTCGTCGGTAGTGGAATTTTGTGACTGGGAAAAAAATTGAACCAACGAAAGAGGAAAGTGAATCTCAGTCAGAGTTTGATGAACATCTTGAGGTATGGGAGGCCACTAACTATAAAATCTTGTCGTAGTTCATTAATACATCTTGTTCGTCGATTCAGAGTCTTCTTCCGATGTTTCGAAATGCCAAATTTGCTCGGGATTTTTTGGAAAATCGATACAATTGCTCTAGTGATGCCGCCCTACAATTTCAGTTGTAGTCCAAGTTGTATCAGATGCATCAAGAGCTTGATCAATCTATTGCTGATTTTCACTCTCAGGTCAGCAGTCTCTGGGATCAGTTGTCTCAGGTTGATCCATCTTTTTCGGATGCTGATTCTGCTAAACTCTTCTCCTATTATCGGGATCGTAGACAGTTCATTCACTTCATGATGCATATCCGAGATGATTTTGAAAACACCAAAGCCTCGTTACTTCATCGCTCTCCACGGCCAACTCTCAATTTTGCCCTTACTAAGCTCATATCTGAGGAGACACGGCAACAAACTCGTCGAGATTAGTCTACTGATCTGATTATGTCTGTCACACCTAGTACTACTCCTCCAGTAGTAGTAGTCTCTTTTTTCGGGTCACGATAGTTTGTTGGTCAATGTCATTATTGTAAGGAAGAAGGTCATCGAATTTTTGATTGTCTCAAGAAAAAGGCTAAGGACGCAAGAGATGATCAAAAGGCAAAGGCCTCTACCCCCCAAGTGTGCTGCAGTATCGACCAGTTCACCATCTTCTGAATCTTCTCATGTACCCACTACATCTCTTACTGCAGCTAACCTAGAGGCGCTGGTTCACCCGATTTTGTCCCGTACCTCCACTGCATTGACCGTCCCTTCAGGTATATCTTCTTCTTGGTTTATTGACTCAACTTGTTACAATCACATGACTCTTGACTCCTCTTTATTTTCTGAGAAGAAATATGTAAGTAATGTCCCACCCATTTACACTGTTGATGGTTCCCATATGTAAGCAAAGTAATCAAAGTTAAAATTGTACATGAATTGTTGCAACTCCTAGCCTTGGAATAATGAGTTTAAAAACTTAAAATACCATATCCTTGGAATTGCTATAACTCCTCGGCCAAGATACTATCAACTTTATCTTGAAGTCGTAAATTTGAACATTTCCAATCCTTTAAGTATACTAGAGCGGTATGTCTTCCTTCAGTCTTGATCGTTCATCTGATAAAATCATACCACTTAAACTGTATATAGCCTCCAGTACAACAGTGGACATTGAAAGTGTTAATAAATCAAGTGAAATTTTTTTCTACAATTGGATAGTCTTTCGTTATACCTCCACCAAGGTAGAAACTCAAAAATATCCATTTCTTGTTGTGTTAACACACTACGAACGTTAACCCACATGTACATAGCTAACTCGGATGAAATTTCAACAAATGTACCATATAGATCTACCAATATAGGTATGTTGTCACTGAAACTAATTGAAGGAGCACTTACATTTATGTTTATATAGTCCCATAAAGAATTAGAATGTCTTGAAGTACTTCGCGAAAAGTTACTTTTGGAATTAGACTGCTTTAACATTTTTTTAGCATAATAATTGTACTTTTCACATAATAAAGATTATATATTTCATGTAATAATTGTACATTTAAGTTATGTGAAATCCCTTTTATAATAGATTTAGTGCCCATTAGATTAAGTTGAGGATCCATCATCGCGGCTAAAAGAAATAAATAAGGTAATTCTTCCCAATATTTGCGAAATTTCAACTTTATGGAACAGTATTGGAAAACTCCTATATTGATTGAATGTTTGTGAAATATGAAAAAAAAAATGTTGTAAAACAACTGAAGATTTCAAGTAATAAACAGTACTACAATCATTTGTAGCATCAAAAAAGAGTTTAAAGATATTTTTACACAAAATGCAAGTTCTCAATCCAGTCTTCTAAATTATGTTCAGATCCATATGTATGCATACTATTATGATATATTGAAATGATTTTATCATATTTTCCACATAACTGTAACATAAGTTATGTAGAGTTCCATCTGTGTGTTACACCCGTGGAAAATGATTGTTCTTCTAAGCTATTCTCTGTATACAAACTCTTAAATGCTTATTTTCTTAATGGGATACTGTAAATTGTATTTGCGTGCTTCTAAACAAGATTTGGGTCTTGAAAACTTATTTGAAATCCCAAAAACAAGGTTGAATTGTTTGCCTTTGATTACTCGCTTTCGACACTATTTCATACTCACATATTGGTCAGTAATTTAATCACAATGGAAGGAATTTGATTGTTATAATCTAAGAACAAGTTTGGGGAAGACTTGTAATAATCAAGTCTCCAATCCTTATGTTTTCTCTTCATTTTTTCACACAAATATTGTATGTATTCTTTTTATCTTTTTAAAGTAATGAAGGTTATGGAAGTTATATGGTTGTGGGAGGTTGAGTTTCAAATTCAAACTTCAAATCCTCCCTCCAAAACCTTATTCTACATTCAGGTCGGATCAACCCACATGGGCGACAAGTTTTCTTCCAATATATACAGTTGTGAAATTTATTAATTGTATAATTTTATCTAAGGGTCCTCTAATAAATTCTAAATCACTTTTTACAGTTAAGTTGATAATGTGAAAATCACAATGCTACTGGAAAAACAAACTTCCAAATACAAGGTTAAGATTATATATAAATTTATTAATAGCAAGTTTATTAACACTAGCATTGTCAAAAGGGAATTTGTAAATCCATTTGTAGCTTTAAAATTTGGAACTATTTAAAATGAAAAATTATAGAATTCTAAATGGAATATTGGAGAAAAAGTAAAGAGCGTGCAGCTGAAAATTATAGAAATGCAACTAGTATTAGAGTAGAGAAATTGTTTAGTGAACTCGTGAATGATAAAAGAAGAATTAACATAGGTATTTATAGAAGACTGAATATTAGAAAATCTTCATTTTTTTTTACTATTGGAGACAACCATATCTTCAATTCAAATTCAAATTATATTGATTGTTTCCATCAATGTCAAGTTACAACACTACTTACTTATAACACAACAGGCAGCTAAGGCTACTTTGGTCTGTACACAGGACAACTCGAGTGCCTCGACGGGCCATATGAGGAAGGCCTTGGCTCAAGCCTAGTCCCATTCTTGGGGCTCAGCTCGAGCATTGGCTTGTTCCTTGGAGCCATGATTCGAGCCTTTACCAACCAAGCACGAGCTGCTCGAGCCGACGATCTTTTTTGCCAACCCTATCTGTGTACACACGTAGATAGAGTATCTATGTTATGCATGATTGTTATACCTTTTTAAAATATGATCATATATAAATTAGCTAGCCTTAGTCAATTTTCCTATGTGGGATAAACTGCAATAGTTTTACCTCCAAAAAAAAAAACATCTTCCGATGGTTACTATATGAACATTAATTTCTCACACACTCAAGCATCATTTTGGAAGTAAAAAATGATTTCGAATTTTCAAAATGTGAAGTACGCTTGTCTACTTTGATCTTAAAAAACAAGAAAAAAAAAAGAAAAAAAAAATCACTCAATAATCCATACATCTTCTAAAAGTGGTTTAAAGGGAGAAATTTTTTTGGACGTTTCTACCGTTACAACTTTTTTATATTTTCATATTTACCCTTAATGTTAATTAATGAATAATTATTTCTTAATATTATTTTTTTCCGTTTTATCAACATCATTAATCTCAATACATTTACAATCTAAACTATTTACTCTCTCATTAAATAAAGCCTAAAACTTTCAATTCTCATTTTTATTTTCCGTTATTTATTTCAAATTAGTGTTTATTCTCACTAAACACAAATATAATTATATTAATACTCTATATAAACAGAAATAGTGAAAAAAGTCCGCAAATACAATTATATTAATACAATTATTTATTCTCAAACTTGAATTTTAATAAATCGAATGGTTTTGTCCACAAATAAATGTATCAACCATATTTTGTTACGAAATTTGATCGCTCATGATGAAAATTAAAGTATAAAAATTTTCAATATCTGTACAGATTCCATTGAAACCTATATGTATCAGATTAAATAAATATGTTATCTTTATTAATACTTATTGGGTACCAAATTCTTGGTACACTATTTTGAGTCATAATTGAAAATTTTACTCCAATGCTTCAGAAAAGAAAAATGTATTAACTTTATCATTAAAAAATTAGACCAATAGTAATCATATATTTTCATATGTGCACGATGAAATTGAAATCAACTTGATGACAAACAACAATATTGAAGAGAATGAAGATGACATCTATCAAATTTATGCATTGATAAATTCTCACAAGTCTCAAACTTTGTCATGAAGGAAAAATACTTGGTATTAAATCTTCACTGACAATTTTTTTCTTCTTTTTATAATATTTCAAATATTATATAAATAAAACCTATCATTTATTCCCAAATATTGTCGATGTTGTTCTCAATATGAAGCTCATAATTGCTTTCATCAAATAAGTGAGTCTAGTCAAGGTTTTGATTAAGAGAGAAAATATGATCTCAGAAACTTTGTTTGAAAGCTTGAAATTTTTTAGGACATAATTTTTACAAATTTCTTTATATGGACAATTATCGTGCAAGGCACATTTAGACAACTAGTATATCTAAACAACCTCATATTCAATCCCTTTTCCAACACCAAGTACTCGATGCGATTTTTATACTTGAAAGCTACTACTGCGTAATTGTAATACCCCGAAACCTATGCCCCAAAGGTTATTCAAACAATTCATTCATTTGTAAAAGTATTGACTTGAAATAAGATATAATAACAATTTTGGAGAATGATGCGGAATATCATAATTAGATTTTTATGTCTCAGAAAAACGTCAAATAATTCAACATCTATTTGAGATCTAAATAAATAAATAAAATTCCGATTTTCTAAACAATTGTCTAACTAAATATTTGATAAGATCTTAAGACAATCATATTTATCTAAATAAGATTCAAAGACTAGTAAAGATAGACGTCTAAGTATTTTGAAGGTGGAATCTGTGTGAGCTATGAATCTCATTTAGATGGTAAATGATTAAAATTTTAGGTTTGGTCACACTTATCCGAAACTCGATTCTAAGACTAGTAAGGGATGGACCTCAAAAGGATTAGAGGTGGAATCTATACTGGTTTCTAAATCTTGTTTAGAGGATTAGATAACCAAGAGTCCTCATACATTAAATGAGCTTAAGAGTTTGGTTATTAATACACTTCGATTTTTGTGCTCAAGCTAAGAGTGAGTAAGAGTAGTTCATCACTTTTGCTGATGATCACTCAAGATCTCGATTCTGTACTTAATATCTCATTGATTTAAAATGTTGGAGAAATTCAAGATTTTTTACGAAGGTTGAGATTCTATACTTAATATCTCATTGATTTAAAATGTTGGAGAAATTCAAGATTTTTTACGAAAGTTGAGAAGTAATTAAGAGAATCGAGATGCTTCATAGCCTAGAACCATTGGAGTCTTTACATCCCTAGAGTTGTGGTAAGGGTGCAAGCCATATCTATGCCACATTCAAATTATGGCACTTTTGGCACACAAGCTGAAAGAAATGACTAACAAGATGGAGGCAACAATGAAGCTTTGATTATTTGTGAGGTACACAACGAAACTAGAAATTATTTCTTATATAGTCCGCTGGTCAAGATAGTATTTTTTTTAGTACAAATGTAACTTTCTTAGAGGATAAGGTATATATAAGAATACAAATCCACAAGTAAAATTTTATTGGATGGGATGTTAGATCGTGGTTCAAAAAACTTGATTCCAAATTTCCACATAGAATTAATCGTGATGATTTGGAACTTCCTATAGAACCAATGGTGGTTGATCCTAGTGGGAGGAATGGGCAAGTGGTTCTGATAGGGAGAGGGATGAATTGGTTTATAAAATTTTTTGATAAAAGATCTCAAACAAAAAGAAAAACCAATGGGTACAAGTATGAGCACTAAGTATTGCAAGGAACTTAACTATCAACATAGTGTGCTATAAATATGTAAACTTAATTGATAAACCAAGTATAGCACTAAGATATAATGTTGCACAATATAAATTGATAGAATAGAGTAAGTGCAATGTAAGTAAGTAAAAGGGATTAAAGAATGCAAACACGATTTAAGGAGGTTCAATCAACCAACATGATCTACGTCCTCCGTTACCGAGCTCTCCTTCACGAGCAAGGCCAAATCCACTATTTTGATAACTTACAACAAGGAGTATCAAATCCTTATGTGACTTACAGCAATGAGCACTTATCCTTAGGTGACTTTACAACAAGGAGCACCTATCCTTTACAATCGAGTTTTCACAAGGATCTCGAAACCATAAACAAAATACAAATGAGAAATTTAAAATTGAATAAACTCTCTTAATAAATGATATGAATCCATCAAGTATGCTTGAGAGTTTTTAGGATAACACTTCAATAGATAGCAAATATTTAAAGCTCAAGTGTTTATAAAAACTTTGATAAATGATTTGTGATAGTTTTGCTTGAATCAAAGTTTTTCAACCAATGATCTCTCTTTCCAAATAATACTTAGTTAAGTATGAAGAGAGATATACACTTCAATAAGTGTTTGATGATGAAGAGCTCAATCAATGATCAATAATGAAGTAAGAATAATGAGTTTTTCTCCAAAATAGAATTCTTGATAAATATATGAAAAGTTTTGATCAATTAAGAAATTCTTTGCAATAAATGAAATAGAATGTAAAACAAAGTAAGCTCAATGATTTTCAAGTAAATATGCTCTCTTTATTTCTCTTGTAATTGGTAGAATTGAATGCAAGAGAAATGACTATTTATAAATCAAGAAAATGAGTTACAGGAAGTTTCGGTCGACCATTTCTACACTTTCGGTCGACCGAAAGTTCAAAACTAGCCATTACACTATTTGAGCCGTTAGACTTTCGATTGAGCAAAACATGTTTCGGTCGATCAAGAGAGTTTCGGTTGACCGAAATAGTAAATTTTGGAATTTTTTATTTTTATATCAAAAAGTTTATTTTTCCAAAATCTATTTCATGTTATGATTTGAAAAATCATTTTTATGCAAATAATGACGTTTAAAAATAATTTTGAGCTTTATGGACTTGCTAAAAATTGATGAGTCGATACATTTACAAAATAGTTGAAATTTTTCAACAAAAATATTCTAAAGCTTTAATCTTCGATTTTCGACAATCTTGTTCACTTCAAATCTCTTTTATGATTGCTTTGTACTTCAATGGATGACGATTTTGATCTCGGAGTATTCAAATGACACATATATGATAGAACTCAAGAATCAAAACCATTAGTAATACAAGAGATCTTGTTTGTTATAATCAAAACAATATATAGGTGAATAATCATAGGTCAACATGTTCAACCACTATTCTTGCCTAGTGATTCCAATGGACAGGGGAAAACTAGAGGTTGTAGTTGAAGAAGTACTCACTCTTTTGCCTTCTCTTTATGTTCATAGAGTGGTAGTGGGAAGGTTGATCCCAATAATGGATATAACCAAGTAGTGGAAGGAGAGGAAGTAACTATATTTGTATTTAATGGACATACACTTCTAGATACTTATTCTACGAAGAATCTTTTTAGACTATCTCTACTGAAATAAGAGAAGGACTCATCCTCATTTAGGGAAGTGATAGAAGTTGTGGACTTGAAAATCATGGAATGTGGACATGAACTTTGAATTGGATTCCTAGTATTCCAAAAAGGTTTGGATATTTGTAGACGCACCTAATGGGGTCAAATCTATATGGTGTGATGAGTCTTTAAGATGATAAGAGAGAGGCAGATGGGAATGTTGATGCTTTCAGTGCAAGGCTAATGACTATAGGTTTTTGAAACCTGTAATACCACTTTTCGTTTTGCGTGCTTTCTTGAATACCACCTAAATTTTTATGATGAATAATTTATTTGACAATTATTATTGATAATAAGTTGAATCATTTTGCAGTGGAAGGACTTGGACGCCATCTCGATCAATGTACCAACTAGAAAGTTATTAAATCTTTTCATACAATTTTATGCTTAATTGTTTATTCGAATTGTTACTTACCAAATTTCTATTTTTATCAATTTGTAAATTGCCTAGATTGCATTATTTCGTAAATATGGCACTTTGTTAAACTTGTGAAGGATTTACACTTAAATTACCCGTTTTGAAAGTAGAGGGACCAAATTGCAAAGTGACAAAATTTAAACCTAGACCTAATTTTATAAACGGCACAACTCGGTCTCTCTCTCTCTCTCTCTCTCTCTCTCTCCGCACACCTTACGCCCGCTCTCTCCCTCTCTACCACTCCTCTCTCTCGGTCACTCTCACAGCGTTCCCTCATCTCTCCGTCTCTTGGCTCTCTCTGTCTCTCGGCTCTCTCCTCTCTTGACCTCACTCAGCTCGCCGTCAACATCACCAACGCCACCACCCTGGTGAGACACACACACACACACACCTCCCCTTTTCTTTTTCCCGCAGCAACACCGCACCTACACGGTTCAACCACACACACAACACACACATTGAATTGTTGTATGTATATATGAAGTTGTAAGTATATATTGGTGTATATATATGAACCCATGTATAATTTCAGATTTTTAGTCTATGTAGATATTTTTTCAGATTTTGGATTTATGAACTAATTAGTGTAATTGAAATGCTTTGTTTCATTTTTGATTTAGGAATGGTAATTTTCGAAAATTGAGAAAAATTTGGTGAAGGTGTATATAAATTCAGATTTTTAGGTTATATGATTCAATTTTCAGATTTCGAAAATGGAAACATTAATTTGGTTAATTGATATATTTTAAGTTTAATTCTTATATAATAATCGTAAATTCAGATTTGGGGCAATATATATATAAATATGTGTATAGATGGATCTAATGTATTGACTTACATGCTGAAATTCGGATTTTTGAAAAAATATAGAGTTAATTCCAGAATTTTCAAATTTATGAAAATTAATTTCAGGCTTTCGAATTTTGTAATTGAAAATCAAATGTGTATGTTATATCTGGGAAATTCTTGAATTTAAGATTTTAGGCTATGTTTGATTAGTTTTAAGTTTAATTGAAACCTTATTTTGAATATTTTCAGATTTTAAAAAGTTGGAATTTTAATGGAACATTTTTTTGTAAAGTTCGACTAAGTTATAATTTAGTTTGAGAATTGAGTAAATGGATTAGTACAATTCGTAAGTTGCATGAAATTAAGTCCCTTATTTCAAATATGATTTTTTGTGTGAACGTGAGTAATAATTATAATTACTAGATTTTGAGAAAATTGTAAAGTCGTGTACATTTTTCAAACTTTGGTTTGATTTAAGTACCTTAATAGTTAAGCTTATAATGTTGTGTCGAATGTTTAATCTTTTGCTTTCGAGTATGGTATGGAAGTATTTAATATATCTTAATACCTTATTTGGAATAAATGATCACAAGAAAGAAAAAGGGAAAGAAGATGTATTGTTTTAACTTGTTTAATGTAATGTTAAAAGAATGATGAATATATCAATTTGAACTGAAAGTATATTTTACTAAATGAATAGATGCAACTAAGATTTTGGTACATTGACGACACGGGCAGTCGAAGCTCCTCCACTTGCAAATTCAGATAACGGTAAATGCTAAGGACTGCAAGTAAGTAAACTTCCCCTATTTTCATGAAAGTAGAAAGTTAATGTGAAATAAATGTGCGTAAGTGATTTCGTGTTAATTACTTAATGTTGATGTATTCGAATTGTGATATGAAAGTATGTGTGTTTAAGGAAATGTTCAAGCATTCACATTATCATGTCATTGCATCATCAAGTATGCATTGACATCGAAATGATAAAGTCAAATGTTTTAATGAAAGGAATGTGTCAAAGTGCAATTTTTGTCAAATATTATGTATCCCAAGTTTTTGAAAGAATGGGTGTACTTCTATGTCATGAAAGATGCGAGTGGAAAATGGGGCGCGGGGGACCGGCGTACCCGAATGTAATGAGCCGCTTTGCGGTGGAATGAAAGGAATGAGACGCTTTGCGGTGGAAATGTGAAAGTTAATCTGGTTCCAAATAAGAATTGCCCACTGTTATCTAATTGACTAGAAGTTACATCAAGTGAGCTCACGATTGAAATGAAGTGAAAGTTTTGAGATGTTAAGTGAAAGTTTGAAAAGTTTGAATATTCTGGAAAGTAAAGTCAAAAGGGGATACATATATGAGAATTTTAAAGCATTCATGTCATAAGCATGCATTCATGCATAAAGTTTACTTACTGGGCTTTAGCTCACCCCAATCCCTCCCCAACATTTCAGGTGATGAAAGTTAGGTGATCCGAGGAGAGCACTTGGTGACAAGCTCATGCTACACCGCTTCAAGTTAAAAAAAAAAGTTAAATTTGAAGTTTATGATTAATTATTTCTTAATTCATTCATTTTATGTTGATAATTGTTTGGTTGAGATTAGTTTAAATTAGTTATGGTATTTCCCTGTGATTAGTTTTTATCATGTTTCATGAGTTTATAAATTTATACTTCAAGTTATTTTGTTGAGGAGTTTGGGGAATTGATGTTGAAGTTGAATTTTGGAATTGTAGTCGGATGTGGATTGTTGGGTTTGAATGAGTTAAGAATTGTATTTGTAAAATGGTTTTGACGTCCCTCTACAGGTTGACTATGTCCAATTTACAGAGGAGACTCTGTCGAAATTTTTGTAAAATTTCATAATAGAAAATGAAAATGTTGAAGTTTTAAATGATTTCTTTTCCGCAGAAAAGTTAACACGCCTAGGTTTAAGATTTTGAACTTGGGGTGTTACAAAACCCTTCTCACCGATTTACCTATTGTCATTCATTGTGAAAATGAGGTACGAAAGATGGACTTCAAGACGTAGTTTCTTGAATGCACCTTGAGGAAATCATCTATAAAGTGTAACCTAAGGGGTTCATACAAAATGCCATGAAAGTAAAGTTTACAACTTAAAAGTGTCCAAATTTGGATTTGAATAATTGTTCAAGGCATGGAATATAGAATTTGATCGAACCATTATGATACATGGTCTTGAATTGATCAAAATCTTGATATTTCTTAAGTATACTTGTGTATACAGAAAGACGAGACATTTTCTTGACTATTTATGTGAATGGCACTCTACTTATATGTAAGTGTATTTTTATTAAATAGTAGTTGGTACCAAAAATTAGATGTGAAGGACTTGTAAATGACTGTTCGTTTTTTAGATATTCGTATTTTTCAGAGCGGGAGGAGAAGGGGATAAAGCAGTCTCAAGCTTTATGTAATAATAAGATACTATCTACATTTGCAATATTGAAGTCTTGAAAGTGATAACTTTCTTTGTGAACTTTACCTATCTTATGAGTTTTCTCCCAAAGTTCATGGCAAAATAGAGAAGGTTCCTTATGCTCAGGCTATAGAAAGCCTTACTTTGCACTAGATAAGTCATATCTTATCCTGGGGATATTGTTGGAGATTATTAGTTTAATCCAGGATCAGATCATTGAATAGAGGTAAAGCATATATTTGAGCATTTTTTGGAAAACACGTAAATATTTGCTTATCTATTCAGGTTGTGATCTGGTGGGTTAAAATTAAAACTAATTCATATCTGATTTGACTAGAACTCTTAGGAGTTGTCAAAATTCGAATATAATTGGAAGATAAGGTGGTTATTTGGTTGAGTATAGACAATCTTGGATTGTTATCTATACCACCATGACTTGCATTGAAAGGAGTGGCCATCTTGATTGAGAACATGATCATTAATGTAATGATGTTGTTGAAAAGATGGATGATTCGATGTTTCATGTATACTCTAAGGGAAAGTGAAATTTTGTTGGAATTATATATGCTCATACTCATAGAATATAATTCAAGACATTTGAAATAAAATATTAATTGATTGTATTAATATGAAGTTGTGTTTGTACATGAGTTAATTTGATATTACAGAGATTAAATGTTTAAGTCGTTAAACACAGAAAAATTCAATTATTAATTCAATCTAAAATTAGTTTTCACGATTAGTAAATTAATATGAACAATTTATTTTGATAAGATCATCTCGATTTTGTTAAAGTCTATCTCTGACTTTGGTAATAGAATTGAGAGTGTGTTTGGAATATATTGAACGAGACCACGTGAAATTAATTTGTGACAATGACCATACAAATTTAATTTCACTTGACTATCGTACGAGGGACCTTAATCTTGATCCGATAATGGACTTCGATTACTAGCTTGAAGTTCTTTGAAGTATCAATGGGTGAGATCAAATTTCTAATCAATATCTCGAACTTTGAGAATTAAAGTGAACTAACGAGGAACATATATTCGTATTATGGAATCCGTCACCTTTTAGGTATGATCATAATCTCATTGGTTCTTCTAGTGGACAGTTGAATTTGAGTTCAGTAATTCTAAAGTGACTATTGAATTCTATGACGTGGTGTGATCACATCGAACTGTCAGATAAAAGATGAGAGTTGAGAATTTATAAATATTTACAAAAATGACATTTTTGTCATTTTAGCTTGCTCAAAATACTCGAGTTGATTGACAAGGGTAACTGTAAGAGCGATATATCAGAGGATATAGTTATTGATTATTGTTTCTGTGATTCCAATTTTACTAAGAGTCTAGTCTTATTCTTTTAGTGGAATAAAATGTGACTAATAAGTTATTTTTGTTGATCAAGAGTTGACCTGATCATAATTAATTTATTGAGGCTTATTTTAATTGGGTCCGATCAAGTTCCCTCGATGACTTCACTATAGTCTATAATAGACTTATATAGACTTATTACCTGTATTGGACTGTGTAGAAATGGGCCTGGATTATAGTACTAGAGTTGGTGGGATTTGGGAAGGGAAAATTACATAGAACCTTGTATTTCAAATATGCAATTCAAAAATCATGTGAGGGAATTTTTTTTTTCAAATTTCAGGTGATAATTAACAATTAACTAATACATAATTAATCAATTAAATTCTAACAAGTATTAAGTACCGTTCTTGACTTCTTGTACAAAAATAAACCAACATTCATTTCTCCCAATTGCTCCTTTCTCTCTCTACCGCCTGTCTCTCTCAAAAATCTCAACTCCTCCTTCCCCGACCACTATGGCGAGATCACCACCTCCGAGAGTGATTAGTTGCAAGCCTCACCGGAGGTGAAGACACCCTGACCAGGGAGATCGCTGCGGCGTAGACAATCTCGGTGCTGGAAATCGCAGCGGCGAGATGGTCGCTAGTAGTGACGAGGGTCTCTTTGATGAATATATGATTAGAATTTTAAGTGGTGGTGGAGCCTTGAAATGCAGTGGGTGATGGATGGTGGTTCGGTGAGGTGGAGGTCATGGTGGTGTCGGTGCTTCAGTGACGATGCATCGTGTTGCTTAGAGGAACTGGTTGGTACCGTCGACGGTGGCTAGGGCCAGTGCAGGTTGGGGTTTAATTTTTTGGTCGGAGCTGATTAGCAACACTGTCAAGCAATGGAGCTGTTTCAGCTTCTGTTTAGGAGGGTTAGGGGTGACGGTGACAATGAAGATGCACCGTGTGTCTTAGAGGAATTGGCGGTTGCCGCCGATGGTGGCGTCGGGCCAATGCAGGTTGGGGTTAAGTTTTTTGTCGAAGCTGATAGCAACATCGTCAAACAAGCTGTTTCAGTTTCTGTTTGAGAGGGTTAGGGGGTTGGGTTGGGGTGTGGGGTGGGATGGGGTGGGGTGACGGTGATGGAGGGTTAGGATGGGCGGGGTGGGTGGGTTTGGGTTGGGTTGGGTTGAATAACTTGAATGGTGATTTTGACCAATTATTAGTTAATCGTGACTAAAATATCTGCTAAATGTGATTTTGTGTGACTTATGACGAGTTCGAAATGTGATTAATTATGAGGTAATTGTGACAAAATATTGACTAAATGCGACCAAGAAAACGAGTAAGTCGTGACCATAAACAAATAATATATGACAAACCATGAATGATCGTGACCAATTATATTATAGATTGTGATCATCAATGACTTTGTGTGACCATTTGTGACCATTTGATGAGGATGTGATATCTTACAACTTATCAACTATGACTATGTGTGACCGAACTATGACTTTGCGTGAGTGATCTGTGACTACGTGTGACCCAATTGTAACTTTGCGTGAGCGAATTGTGACCTTGTGTGACAAAACTGTGACTATATGTGACTTCATGTGATTGATATGTGACTGAAATGTGATCTCGTGTGACCAGACTGTGATCTCATGTGACATAACAAGGACCTTTTGTGATCGAACTGTGATCAACTAGGACTTTTGTATGACCAACTGTGACCCTAACTGTGACTTTGTGTGACCAAACTGTAACCTTGTGTGACCAATTGTGACTTCGTGTGACCAACTGTGACTTTGGAAGTGGGGTGGGGTTTTGTAACTTAATTTGTAATTGTGACTTTGTGTGACCAGCTGTGACTTGACAAGAAGGGTGGGTGGGGTCAATTTTGCAACTAAATTTTTAATTGTGACCGAATTTTGACTGTGTGACCAATTGTGATTTTGCATGTGGGATGGAGTTATGTTGGGTGGTGTAGGGTTGTGGTGAAATTTACGATTAAATTTGTAATTGTAATTTTGTAATTGAAACTTGACTTCTGTGACCAATTGTGACATTGGATGGAGTGGAGGTGGTTGGGAGGGGTGTAAAAAATAGAAGAAAAATCATTTTTGGGTGGGGTGGGTTGTGGTGGGGTTGCTAGGGTGGGGTCTGGTGGGGTTGTTAGGGTGGGGTGTGAAAATATAGAAGAAAAATCATATTTTGGTGGGGTAGGATGGGGTGGGGGTGGGGTAGGTGGGTGGCGAGGTAGGGTCGGGGCGGGGGTGGGTAGGGGAGTGAAAAATTAGGAGAAAAAATTAATTTTGGGTGGGGTGGGGTTGGGTTGGGGATGAGTGGAAAAGTAGTAAAAAAAAAATCATTTTGGGTGAGGTGGGTTGGGGTAGGGTCTGGGGCAAGGCTGATGGGAGAGTCGAAAATTAGTGCAAAAAAATTAATTTTGGGTGGGGTGGGTGGGGTTAGGGTAGGTGGCGGGGTAGGATATGGTAGGGTCTAGGCGAGTTGTGGAAAAGTAGTAGAAAAAAATCATTTTGAGTGAGGTGCGGGTGGGATAGGGTGGGGTGGGACTAGGGGGGTGGGTTGGGTTTGGGGAGCAGTGGGGTGGGGTGGGATGGGAAGGGATGGGACGGGTGGGTGGGTGTCTGAGATGAGAAAAAAATAGAAGTAAAATTATTTTTGTGGTGTGGTTTGGTAGGGGTGGGTGGGTGAGTGGGGGTGGGGTGGGGTGGGGTGGGTTGGGTTGGGTTGGGATTGGGGAGGGGAGGGGTGGGGTGGATAAGTTGGTGTCGGAGGTGGGGGTGAGTGTGAAAAAGTAGAAGGAAAAAATTAATTTATTGATTTGAGGTGGGGTGTGTGAGTGGGGGTGAGTGGGGTGGGGTTGGGGAGGGGTGCGATGGGGTGGGATGGATAAGTTGGTGTCGGGGTTCGGGGTGAGTGTGAAAAAGTAGAAGGAAAAAATTCATTTATTGAGTTGAGGTGGGGTGGGTGGGGTCGTGGGTGGGGGTGGGGGTGGGGGTAGGTTGACGGGTTGGGGTGGGGTGAGGTGGGTTGACGGGGTGGAGTTGGATTGGGTTGGGATGGAGTGGTGGGTGGGTGGGTGTGATGGGATGGGACTAGTGGGTGGGTGGGTGGGTGGGGGGGAGAAAAAAATAGAAATAATATCATTCTTGTGGTGTGGTGTGGTGGGGTGGGGTGGGTGCCAGTGGGGTGGGGTGGGTGGAGGGTTAGATTGGGATGGAGTGGTTGTGGATTAGATATTGTTTTTATTTTATTATTTAATATTATACATTTCTTTGTCAACTCATTATAATTATTATAATATTGTATTAATTAATTAACATATTAAGACCTGATTTTTACAAAAAAAAATTGAAGTTTGTTATGTTTAAAAAGTGAAAGTTTTAGTTGTATAGTTATGTGCTTTTCCCATTTGGGAATGTAAATGGGCTACAAATAGTCTCATAAGACTATTTTTCTAACCCTAGCATGTGAAGTTCCCTCTTAAGTTTTGCAAAGTGACAGAGACATTGGAGCAATCCAGTCGAGCTCTTAAGTGGAGATATAATAACTTTTGGCAAAACTTCAAAGGTTCTTGTAAGTTGACGTACCATTTTTATCTTTGACTTCACAAGTGTTTTTTTTTTTTCATCGGATGTGGATTTCCCATGGCCTTTTGCGCTTTTCAGAAAACATAAAATGTACATAACGATAGATATTTATATTTTACTGCATTTGGAGTTTTACCTGAAATATTTTATAAAATATTAAATCTTGCTTACAATTCAATGGACATAGTAAAAGAGGAGGTCAAACAATTTATTTTTTGGGATGAAAAGGAACTCAAAACTCACCCACATCGTGTCGAATTCTCTAGGTAAGCTGTATAAATTTTGTAAATGTAGGGAATATGAAATTCCCACCTTGATGATGTGTTAATCAACTGAATTGTATGGTTATTTAGCTATGATATATAATAGATCATTAGTTGATCTGTAGAGTTGCATAACTTTCTTGTCTAGAGCAACCCAAATTTGGTTGACTTAGGAGAAACCCTTTGCTCATTGAATTTTGCAAGAAATGTAAGAGGAGTTGAGCATGGGCCTGCTTGTAAACAGACAGATCATACCGAGATTATCAAGTACAAGTAGCTGGTATGAAGTAGCAACCTACCACAAGAATCCTTTGCATATTATTAATAATAACTGTTGTGACTTGTGCTCTTTTTAATTTTTGAATAAACATATATGCAGAAAAGTAAAGCATGAAGAGAAGGAAATGAAGAAGTTGCAAGATAGTTTGAAGTCTTTACAATTAAGGCTTGCCGTCAGAAAGCTCACGTGCAGAAATCTTCAAGAGGTACAACGAATATCCAATATCAAACTTTTTTAGTAAATAGTCAGCATAATGAATGCGAACTATTTCAAGTTACTATTAGTTTATGGTTTTAATGATAATTATTCACCGATATCTCGCGATATCTCCGCAAGTTTACGGGTCGTGAGAAGTAATAAAATGGATCTTAGAGTCCGGATTATCGTCCCACGAAGACTGCTATTAAGTATCGAAATGTGTTAGTTTCTATCTTTATTTGAACGAGAAAATTTGTTTGATAACTTAAACTAAAAATAGAGAATTAAATTAAAGAATTAAAATTGCAAAATTGTTTTGTTTTAAAAGACGATTATAAAGTAGTTAGGATTCACGATTTCATCTACCCAATTAAATCAATTTCAATTCCAGTTTTATTTCCTAAAAATGCATTCGGTCGAATTCACTAATGTATATTGAAATTCTTCTATCGAGTTTAAATCAATTCTACCTAAATAAGTCAACCATGTATCTCTACAGAAGGTTCGAATATTCCTTATCTAGATGCATAACATGCAAAAATTCACACACGACCGCAATAATAACAAGAGTATATCTCTATCTCTCGTTCAATTACCGGATTTATTACCACGTTCTAAATTATTAACTCACATCTCGGATTATGGAAATAATTCAATATATCACGAATTGGTGATCAAGCAATTCAGGCATTAAGAACCTAGGTTGCACCGACACTCTGTCGGGAGCCAGCGTGTCGTATCGGACACGTGTCCGACACCGACACTCTCCGGACACTTTCTGACACGTGTCGGAGTTACATCATAATCATATAAATGAAAAATGGGAAGTGGCGAAATGCATGCAATTAAAAAAAATGATAAATCTAGCTTATAAGTTTGTTTTTATTTGATATACTCATTTTAATTCAATAAATATACAATGTGTTGTTTTGTAAATAAGACTAAAATAATAATAAATTAAAAAAATTAATTTACGTGTCCCCAACCTGTCGTGTCCTAACTTTTTAAAAAAATCATGTGTCGACGTGTCCGTGTCGTGTCATATTCGTGTCACGTGTCGGTTCCGTGTAACTTAGTTAAGATCAATAATAAATCAATACATGCAACAAAATCGTTAAAACTACGGAATTTGGTATTAAAATAATATGACTAAGTTACATCGTTCATCCCAATATGAATTTTAGTTACGCATCACAAATAAAGAGCGAAAACAACAATAAACGTTCATTGAAAATAAGATAAAGAAAGGAACGCTTGCACCAAGTGTTGATTCTTCAACTATCTTCAATTCACGCCCCTTTGCGATGCTTAATTCTCCAAGAATTTGATATTGAATTCTCTATTGTGGTTCGTTCTATGGAGAGGCAAATGTCCACTTTATTACTTCTCACGATCCGTACACTTGCGGGGATATCGCGAGATATCGGTGAACAAGTTTTTGGCGCCGTTGCAGGAGACTATTTTTATATTAATATTGATACCAATTAGTTCTTGCTTTAGTTTGAATTTGTATTTGAATTTTTTTTAATTTTTAATTTTTATTTGTGAATTTTTTAAAAGTTGTGAATTGTCTCATTCTCAAGTATTGAATGAATATTGAGACAGTTGGAGGCAACACAGAAAGATGGCAGCGAACCTTTATCAATGGCTTCATGATCAAGTTGCAGTTCAAACTTATCAAATTTGTGACTTCTGCTATGAAAATCATGCCATCCAAGATTGTCCTTTCGCACATCAAACTCAGCCAGAGATTGATCAGGATAATTATTGGGGAAATAGTCATATGCAGTAGAGGAGTTCTTATTTTCAAGCTTATAATCCTTATTGGAACGAGCAGGGTCAAATAATCAGAGTATCCAAAGCCTGCAATTTTTCCAACAGCAACAACGGCAGCAAAGTGATTACAACAGAGATTTACTATTACAGTTGCTAGAAGGTCAACAAGAAAAGTTGCAAGAACTACAGACAGATTTTCACTATCAGCAAATTGGGAAATAACATGTCAAAGAATTTATATCTAACGAAGATTTGCTACAATAGCTACTCCAAGATCAACGGGCTGAATTGAATGAAATGAGAGATCAGATGGAGCAGTTGGCAGTTAGCAGAATAGATAGACCACCAGAGGAGTTGCCAGAAATCCTAGTGCAAAGATCAGAGGAGTCAGAAAAATTGGTTGAAACAGCTAAAGAAAAAGAAGAAGAACTTAAAAAAGTGGATTAACCAAAAGAAAGTAGCTGCCAAGAAGAGACCATAATCCCATTGTCGATTGTCCAAAATTCGGATATCAAGCTCAAGGAGACTTCAATTGAAGAGGAAGATCAATTTGGGAAAGAGGAGTTAAGCACAGAAAAGCAGACACTTAAGGGTGCCGTCTCCACATTGCAACCCTCTAACCTCAATACATGGGGAACAATTGATTTCATCATTGGTAATGAGACCATGATTGAAATCTACATATTGAAGTTGAATCGAGTGCAGAAGTCCACATATATGACATGGGAAAGGTACAATTCTGGTACATAAATGCACTTTGGAACAAATTTGACATTCGCAAACAAAGAAGGGCATCAAAGTTCTGTTTAAAGTTCCTTGAACAGCCAGGTAAAAAGTCGGGCTTTAGATTATAAATGGAGAGTTTATTGGGAGGCAACCCAACTTTTTTTTTTCCCTTTTATTTATTATGCTTTAAGTATTTATTTTATTTTATTTTTAGATACATGCATGATAGGTGACATTAAGTGTTTTGCATGTTAAGACAATTTTGCTTGTTACATTAGTTTGCATGTTTAGGGGTGTTTTGATTTTTATGCAATTTTTAGTAGTTTAGGTATTCATCTTCATCCCAAGCACACACGCACACACGATTAGAACTTGGAGAGTTTCTTATTGGTGTTCATATCCTCTAAAGTCATTCATTTTTTGTTTGCAAGGAGCACACCAATCAAAACACCTCGAGCCAAGTTGGGCAAAGCAAGAATATGGTCAAATTCTTTTAAACGCATTTCAAATGGAAGCTTCAAAGCTACAAAGCATCTCCAATGCATCTGGGAAGTTCCTATTCTCTCTCCTTGTCTTGTTGTACATTGTTGAATCTTTTTGACAAACATTGAGGACAATGTTTATTTTTAATCTGGGGGTGAAAAATCTCATTACTTCCATATTCATGTCATTCATGCTATCCATTCTATGTTTTCATTCAAATTCTTTTGGGATATTTTTTCATTATTTAATTTTTTATTTTCATTCTTCATCTTTTGGGATATTTTTTGAAATGTAAACAAATAAACACTAATTAAATAGTAATTATTCTAAAACGACAATAATTAATTCTAATTTAGACATACAAATAAGTGTATAAAATACACTTATCAAATGTCCAACAGTTCCATGATCTTGAGATGACAATTAGCAGGCGAAAGAAAGACAAGACTAAAAAGAGGATGTAGAGCTTTAGTCTCTATTTCTACTCAATCCTCAGCATTACCATTTCTAAACCAAGAAGAAAAGGCTTGCAACGGAGAAAAAGCCTCCTTTAGCTCCTACAGAATTGAGGTTATGGTGGAATTGCAACATCACAAACTCAAACAACGGGCTTACTTATCCGAAGCCTTGCAGCACAAATGAATATGAGTTGATGCTTCATTACTGTTATTGTATTGTTGAAGTTACAAGAAAATCATGGAAGTTTATTTTTTTGGTGGTTAAATATTAGATATTTTTATTATGAATAGACTATTACTTTTTGTTAAGATATAATTTACCTTTTGCATCACAATTTCTTTTAATTAATTTATTGTTCTTATTCTCAATATTGTTAATTTAAATTTGGCTATCGAACACTAAATTGAAACATTGGACAGAATGTTAGCAGGTACAAAATTGGCTACTAAAGGTATTTTATTGACACGAGATTTAGCAACCAGAGTTTGGTTAGTAAATGCCTTTCTGCAACTAAATTTTAGTTTTTGGACCATATGAATATTTGTTTTTAACATTCACCAACCAATTTTTTAGTTGTCGAAGCTTATGATTTGGTCTTAAAAACTATACTTTCAGGCTTTCAGCAACCATGCATTGGTCCAAGGAAGGTGTCAACATTCAGAAATCAAATAATTTTGGTCCAAGTAGGTGTACCTTCAGGGACCAAAGATTGGTCGCTGAAAGGTAAGCATTAGCGACCAATTTCAAGGTGATCGCTAAACAATTGGAGAAGAATTTAAGTGATTTTTATGATATTTCAGCGACCAACCATCATGGTTGGTTGCTGAAAAATTTAGTCGCTGGGAGTTAAGCATTAGAGACTGCATTTTGGTCGTTGAAAGGTAAGCATTAGCGCCAATTTTAAGATTGCTGCTAAATTTGAACCTTTTAAAACCAAATATTATTTTCTTAATATATCCTTGAAGAAACTCAGGATTAACATGCCCAAACATTAGAACTCAAATGTTCTGTAATAGGAATTTTGTTCTTGGAATTGTGATGAAGGATTCTCCGAGTAAAAGTTGTGTTACAAAGGTTTTCAAGTTATAAGACAATTTATCGTGCACCATTTTCAACTACCTCGTCTATAAGATGAACTTGTCAGCGAGGAGGGATTTCATAGTTTTCCAAGTAAAGACTACATCTCGAAATATTCATTTGGTGGTTGCACATTTCACCAACCCTTTCTCATGAAAAATTAGAACTCTTGTATTTACTTTGCATGACCTTTCTCAGGAGAGGCAGGTCCTTTAATGGTTGTAAAATATTAAAATAATAAGACAAATTATTTAATTTTGTATTCAGCTTGACTTATTATTTTACCATGTTCAAAGTAAGGTGTGACTTCAGGTGGTCAACCGAAAGTTTGTTCTATATCTCTGTTGTTACTAAGATTACAAAATTGCATAACTAAGGTTTTGAATTATTTATTTATAATTTTACTTACTTTGCAGTCCCCTTTTAGTGGTCAGTATTTGTTCGAATTGGAACAATCTTTTCATCTTCTTGCTTTCAGTATTTTTGAACATCGTATTCACATGCACATAATTTAAGCACTCTATTATGGCTAGAAAAGCCTTCCTAACCACTTGGGAGGGAATTGGGGAAAATGTCCGATACAACGCTTATGCGCGAGTTCTCGTTCTCAGTCCTCGGCCTGTGTGGGTCTGTGATTGGAGTCTCTCTATATTGTTTCCTTCATCATTTTTCTTTAGCTTAAAAGTATTTGTAAAGCGTTATTCATGTAATCAGTCGAATAGGGTTCATTCTATTATATTTGGTTCATATATTGGATTATATTCATCCATATAGCACGTACGATGATGAGTAATAACACTTGGAATTCAACATGACAAAATAACTAGACAACACGAGGAGCCCTAAAGAAGAAAGAGGCATGACCATCGACCCCAAGAAATGATCAAATCTTATCTTGTACATCGATGGAAAGTGAGAACTAAAAAAATAAAGTACAATTACATTCGTATTTACTTACATGCTAACAAAAAATACTTGTATAAACGCGCGATATTGTAATATATATGTTTTGAGTAGAGAGAAAAAGTATGAACGTAGAGTTGGTTTGTATAGTTGTAAATTAGTGGGCTGTAGCATCTTTGAAGAATAAACCAAAATGATATTGTAGTAATTAAATAATTAAGTGAGGTTTAATGTGTTTTTTTATTGATTAATGTCACTGTGGATCACGTAAGCTGGTGACCCCAACTTGAACTAAAACTCGCCGGCTTCCCAATAAATGGCTTAATGCTTGTGTTGATTTTGACACACAAAATTTCGTTTCATCTCGTCACAATGCTAAACAAGTGGTCCCGACCATCATGCACAATCAACTATTTTATCCATCTCTATTTCAAGCACTGAACTCTTATACATATCGTAATTCCCAACTTTCCTTTGCCAAATAAGCACGTGACGTACTATTGATATATTCCTATTCAATTTGATCGGAGAAGAATCACAAATCATTACAACCTTCACTTTTTTAAAACAATAATTCCTCGTGATATCTAATAGTACAGGAATTTTCTCCTCCCCATCACGGGGAGGAACCCAATGGTCACGTGGGTTGGGTCCCACTAGCGCATGGGACCCACTCACCTGACTGTCGAGCTCCTCCCTGTGAGAGGAAGGAGTAGAACGTTTTTAATTAATCTTGAATTCCTTTCGATCAGAACGCAATGAAGAAAGTATGGAATTAATAATGAATATTGCATTGTTGTAAAAACATTTTTTCAAGATCTTTTACTTTAAACTTTATGGAGTTAAAATATAGTTTGACATTGACACTAAACTAAACTATATAAGTTGGGAGTATGAAAATGTTAAAATTGGACATTGACAATTTATAATGTCCAAGGGCATAGTATATTATGAGGCAGCCTACATAAAAGTTCAAAATATTGAACATTTTTTTATGGGGTTGCTCTCAAGGCAATTTTTTTTTTTTTTTTTGTAAATATTCTTAGGCATAGTTTGGTTCAGTGATTGAAGATAATTGTAAGGTACATATTACTAAAAATTTGGTGAGTTTACTCTTACTGATATTTTAATTTCGATCTTCAATTTAAAGTATATTTTAGAGAGCTGATGGAAAATGGTCATGATCTAGTCGGTGTTGAAGTTCAAAACAATATCCATAGCCTATAACCATTTCGATTCATGTAATCTCGACATCAAAGTTGTTGGATTGTCTCAAGATGTCTCTTTTCGAAGAATGTTATTGGAACAATGTGACTTCAACAATATAACCACACAACTCTTTCTAGGGATGGTAAAGAAGCGGGATTGGAGTTGGGGTAGTCATTCTCGTCATCCACTAGTAGGGTATTTTTGTCTCCTTAACCCGCCCCTCCCGTGTTTACCACCTTATTTATTTATTGCTTTTATTTTTTGTTCTTAATGATTTTAGTTGGTGAAAATTATTACTCCATTCATTTCACAAATATTAAGAAAATGTAATTAATATAGTAAAAAATATAAAATTTTATTATATTTTTTCTAATATACACCACATTATATAAGAGTTCAAATAGGATTATTCATATTTGTTGTATGTTGATAACAAGACACGTTAAATAAGGACATATTAGAAATTAAGAATTCAATATTACTCTCAACAGGGAATATTGCATATAATTTTGGACAAACAAAAAGGGAATGAAGCATATCATTAAAATTTATGTGATGAGGGGGAGTTTTTTTTTTGGTCAAATTGTAGAAAACAAATCAATAATTCCTTTAGAAATGATGATTATTCTTTTCTTTTTTTGCAATAAGAAACTTGTATTTTGAAATAAACTTTAGACGAGATGGGTAACGAGGAACCATGTTCCCCTTTCCCTTCCCGCCCTCGTTTCAGGATAACAACCCCACCCAATGCTCACCACCGGTCCACCAGTGTTCACGACTCTGCTAAGATTCAAGAATTTGATGAGTTTGTTTTACTTTCTCACCATTCTTTCTCATGTTTGCGATTTATTTTCAGTGTTTGGATCTTATGTTCTGATTGAGGTTAATGATATTATGAAAAGCAAAAGTGAAGATTGAAGAATTCTATTTTCTAAAGCAAAGGAAGTAAGTGTTGATGAAATTGATTCTCAAGAATAGTGTTGGCGATGGGGTGGATTGGGATCCGCCCCACCCCGATTTTTTTTCCAGTCAATCTGAATCCGCCCCGTAATCCACCATTTTTTGGGGCAGATCTGTAAGGTTTCAAAACAAACATGCACAACGGAATTAAAAGAATCGAAACCATAACCCGGATCAACCTTGCACTATGATGAAGTTTGTGATAGAAATTATACCTTTTGATGAATCGCTAGAATCTGATGTTGTTGTAGTATAGGATCTTTACCACAGCTTTCCAATCGTCCAGCCTCTAATGGTGATCCACACAGCAAGTCAATATCTGGATTATTGTGCTAGCAATCAAGAAAAACAACTAACTGTTTCTCTACAATTCTCTTAGTACTTATAGAAATAATCTAAACCTAATTAGGTTAAAGATTGTGAACTTGGGCCAACCCAAGTTCGGCCCAACTAATTGGGACTTGGACATATTATTCCAACAATCTCCCACTTGTACAAGATCCAAATTCCAGATGTTAAATTCTTGCCTTTTGTGTGTGACACATCAGGTTCCATTCACAATGACAAACGTCATGTTATTATCGTTCCAATATAATTGGAATGAGATGAACCGAAATCTCTATTTCACATTCATCATCGATTCACCAAGATCGATTAATTCATGTCGCAGTCCGAGATTGACGTCTAGCAACGTATCAAGGAAATCCATGTGAAGGGAATGTCATGTGGTATGACAAGACCAGTTTATGTGTAGTTTCCGTGGAAATATAGTCCCTTCATCACATATAACCCAATCGGTTGAAAGACATGGAATAACGTCAATATCTTTTAACCAATTATTTTATTCACCTCCACTTTAGTTGATTTAGTCATGATATAAACATTTTCAATTCATAACATTACCCCGGCCGAGGATTTTACATCAACTTTGTTTGGTGAAATGCAGGTTACAATCTCCTACTATCCAGGAGTGATGAATCCTCATTTTAGACCTACACAACCGTCATATGAGTCTTACTATACCCGGTGTGACGTCATCCTGATGACTCTCTCTCTCTCAAAATCCAACATCAACGCTCACCAAAGCATAGTAATCTTCACATAAGATTCAATGAAGTCCTCAAGTCAAAGGACCAAATCTACAACCACACATTAGAGATTTACCACTGACGTTTGGATAGTTATCCACGTGGTATCTCTAGGTGAGTCATCCAATGCTTGTTCATCTAACAATGCATCCACATGTTCATTTGAATGTCCCTCTACATTCTAGCTTGTGAGATGAGCAACTTTTTTCATAAGAAAGAAATGTAACACGTGCTAGTCTAACTGCAATAACAATATCCATATCTTGCTATTGCTTTGACTAGGGATAATTTAAGAATAAGTCATTCTATCACTTGAATCTCACAATCACACACACCTTGTGACTTACAAGTTGTTTGAACTTATTCTACGAACTCCATTATTGTAATTCTAAGCAATAACAGATTTGTCAATCAAAATGTAGACCTCAATTTACTAATAAACGTTTATACCAACGATGTCCAAACAAAGTGTATATCACATTAAATAAAATCTCATGCAAACTAGATCCAATCACTCATGTATCTAACAACAACAGATTTGGTATGATCATCATGCTTGTGTTGAGACAATCCCTTTGTCAGAGGATCTGCTACATTATCTTCTGTCAGGACTCGTTCTATTCGTATGTCATTTCTTTCTATGATCTCCCTGATGAGATGATATCGCCTTAATACATGCTTGGATCGCTGATGAGACCTTGGTTCCTTCGATTGTGCGATGGCTCCATTGTTGATTTTGAAGCAGCTAGGAACCACTCCCAGTTCAGTTATGAACTTCCTGATCCTGATGGCTTCCTTTGTTGATTTTGAAGCAGCTATGTATTCGGCTTCTGTAGTTGAACTGCAGTAGTGTCTTGTTTGGAACTTTTCCAACTGACCGCTCCTCCATTTAGAGTAAATATATATCCGGACTAGGATTTACAGTCATCTTTATCTGACTGAAAACTGGCATCAGTATATCCTTGAATCTTAGTTCATCTTCTCCATATACAAGAAACATATTTTTAGTCCTTCCCAAGTACTTAAAAATGTTCTTGACAGTGATCCAATGTTTCTCACCAGGATTCGCTTGGAATCTGCTTGTGACACTCAAAGCATATGAAACATCAGGTCTTGTACATAACATCGCATACATAATGGATCCCATTGTTGATGCATAAGGTATCCTATCCATGCGATCTCTCTCATTCTGTGTTTTTGGACACATTTCCTTAGAGAGAGTGATCCCATGTGCAATGGGACAAAGTCCTCTTTTGGACTCTTGCAATATTAAATCTTCTTAAGATTTTATCTATGTACGAGGACTGTGATAGGCCAAGCATCTTTCTAGATCTATCCCTATAGATCTTAATCCAATGATGTATGCTGCCTCTCCCATGTCCTTCATGGAGAAGTTTTTGGATAACCATGTTTTACTGATTGAAGCATGGGGATATTGTTTCCTAATAACAATATGTCATCTACATACAGAATTAGAAACACAATTTTTGCTCCCACTATTTTTCTTGTACACACACGGCTCATTTTCATTTTTGATAAAATCAAACTTTTTGATTATCTCATCGAAACGAAGATTCCAGCTCCGTGAGGCTTACTTTAACCCATATATGGATTTTTGTAGCTTGCATACTTTGTTTTGTTCCTTGGATTCGAAACCCTCGGGCTGTGTCACGTACACATCTTCATTAAGATTCCCATTAAGAACGCAGTTTTGACATCAATTTGCCAAATTTCATAATCATAGTATGCTGCTATTTTAAGCAGAATCCGAATAGATTTAGACATGGGGACTGGTGAAAAGGTTTCGTCAAAGTCAATTCCTTGTCTTTGCTTATATCCCTTTGCCACGAGTCTTGCCTTGTATGTATGAATATTACCATCCATGTCTACCTTTCTTTTGTAAACTCATTTACAACCTATGGGTCTTACCCCATCAGGTAGGTCAACTAAGGTCCAAACCTTGTTTTTGTGCATGGAGTTAATTTCAGATTCCATGGCTTTCTGCCATCTCACTGAGTCAACACTTGACTTTGATTCTACATAAGTTGAGGTTTCGTCTTCCTCAATTAGCAAGTTTTCTTTGGTAATCATAAGATCAAATCTTTTGGGAGGATGAATAACCCTTTCTGACTAGCGTGGAGCTGGTATGTCCTTAGGGTCTGGCGATTCCCCATTACCAGTCTGTGTCTCATCAATATTAGACACAGCCACTGGTTCATCTAATCGATTTACCTCTCCTGTAGTTTTTTGAATTTCTTCAAGTTCTACTTTGCTCCCACTGTTCTCTCTTAGAATGTAACTCTTTCTCTAAGAATATAGCATGTTTTGACACGATGACCTTCATCTCGGTGGGATTCTAGAAATAGTATCCAACTGTTTGCTTTGGATACCCTACAAATAGGCATTTGTCGGATTTAACATCTAATTTATCCGATTTTGCACACTTCACATAAGCATCGCAACCCCAAATCTTCAAATATGAGAGATTAGGTCTTTTCCCATTCCATATATCATATGGAGTTTTATCAACCGACTTAGATGGGACACGATTTAGTGTGTGGCATGCAGTGTTAAGTGCATAACCCAAAACATTTTTGGGAGAAGTGCTCAACTCATCATTGATCGCACCATGTCAAGTAGAGTGCGATTTCTCCTTTCAGATACACCATTATGTTTTGGTGTATACGGTGGAGTCCACAGATAACTTAAAAATTCTTTTTTCAAGTATTCTCCACCTCGATCAGATCGAAGTGTGAGAATGCTCTTACCAGTTTGTTTCTCAGCTTCTCGCTTGAATTCCTTGAACCTTTTAAGGACTTCATGCTTGAACTTCATTAAATAGATGAATCCATATCTAGAATGGTCATCTGTGAAAGTGATGAAGTAGGAGAAACCTCCTCTAGCATTTGTTGACATTGGTCCACATACATCTGTATGTATGAGGCTCAAAATGTCGGTAGCCCTTTCTCCCTTTCCAGTAAAGGGTGACTTGGTCATTTTGCCTAAAAGGCATGATTCGTATTTATCAAATGATTCAAAATCATTTGTGTCCAAGTATCCATCTTTATGTAACTTGGATATGCGTTTTTCATTTATATGATCAAGCCTACAATGCCAAAGGTAGGAATTATTAACGTTATCTTTCTTAGGCCTTTTGTTTTCTATACTCATTATAGTATTTTGCATGTCTAGAACATAGATGCCATTAATTAATTTTCCACAACCATAAAACAATTCATTAAGATAAAAAGAACAACATTTATTCTTAATCTCAATGGAAAAACCATCCATGTCCAAACATGAAACTGAAATAATGTTCTTAGTAATGGAAAGAATAAAATAGCAGTCTTTTAATTCTAAAACAAGGCCCGAGGGAAAGGATAAATAGTAGGTTCCTACAGCTAATGCATCAACTTTTGTTCCATTTCCCACTCGTGGGTCCACGTCCCATTTCTGCAGTCTTCTACTATTCTTTAGTTCCTACATATTTGTGCAAATATGAGATCCACATCCAGTATCCAATACCAAGAATCTAAAGGAGCAGACATAAAAACCTCGATAAAATAATTACCTGAAGTGGAAGCCTCATTAGACTTCTTACCCTTCAAGCTAGCGAGGTAAACCTTGCAGTTCATTTTCCAATGTCCTTTACCTCCACAATTGAAAGCAAGAGTCATTAGACTTGGACTTTCCTTTGTCAGCTTTGACTGTTTTTCCAGTAGACTTGATCTTCTTGGATCCTTTCTTAAAGGTAAAGTTGGACTTCCTCTTAGTTCCCTTAGAGTTGTCAATGCTCAAGATCTACCCTTTACCTTTATTGATGTTAGGCTCAACAGTTTTCAGCATATTCAGCAGCTCAGGTAGGTTACCGTTGAATCTTATTCATGTTAAAGTTTATAATAAACTATGAATAGCTATCAGTTAAGGATTGAAAAACTAAGTCAACACTTAGTTCGTGATCCATAGCAAAACCCAATTGGCCCAATTTTTCAATAAAGTCAATCATCTTCAGCACATGAGCACTGACTGAAGATCCTTCTGCCATCACACCTCTAAATAGCATTTTGGATGTCTCATACCTTCTCAGTCCGAGACTGTTCATCATACAAATCCTTGAGATGAAATATAATGGTATGAGCATCCATACCCTCGTGCTGCTTTGTAACTCAGGTGACATAGCTGCAAGCATCACACATGTTGCCAGTATTGTCGTCATCACTGTGTTTATTATAAGCTTGCACTTCCTCTGGCGTAGCTTCCTCAGTAGGAAACTTCCGACATTGGCTGCTCAATGACATATCCAATTTTTTCATGCTTGAGAACGATTCTCACATTACGATGTCAATCCAAAAAGTTTGGTCCAGTAAGCTTGTTAGCATCAAGTATGCTTCTCAAACTTATATGGTTACTCATTATTCAATAACTGAAATGACAAAAATAGAACAATAATTAAATACAAAAATTAACATAATTTGGACTTTATTAAATTAATATGTACTCTCACTGTTTGACATGAATTAATGACCCCCCTTACATTAATTGGTAGAATCTATATGATTCCCAATGGGCTATGATCCCTTTCATTTTATTATATGGACACACATGCCCATATAAATTAAATAAAATAGGCACGCAGGCCCAATTAAATAATAACAGGCTCGCATGCCCAATTAAACAATAATAGACACGAATGCCCAATTAAATAATAACAGGCACGCATGTCCAATTAATAAAAGCAGAATTAAATAAACCATACACTGAACCAATCGCAAAGGTCTAGTCCATAATCATCCACTATAGATCTTAACACAATTAATATCTAATATTAATAATAATATATATTAATTTCCAAATTTGCAATGTAGATTTTAATTGTCTAAACTCTTTTAGAAAAAACAGATCGAATAAAATAATCAATCTTATTGATTTACCAATTAATTAATCATATTAATCAATTTTTTATTAATGAAAATAATCAATTAACTCATTATTCATGGGGACGATAAAAATAACAATTTTATTTTTAATCTCCAAATTGAGTCGTACTCGAATTTGGATCAACCTTTTAAAATTTTACGTAAGGTCTATCTTAGAATTTTATGAGAAAATCAATATTTTAATCAAGTAAAAAATTCAAAATTTTTGTTTAAAGACAATTTTATTAAATTTTTCTCAAAATAAAATTATAATCAAGACCTATTCGAATCCCTTTTAAAATTCAGGTCCTTAATTTTAATTTCCAAAAATATAGGTACCTTTCAGCAAAGTTTTAAAACAAAAGGGATCTATTTCAATTTTGAAAATAAGCATAGGGCCCGCCCATGCTTCTTTGGAATATGGGGGGCGGGTATGCAATTTCCAAAATTGCATAACCCACCCCCGTCCCCAACTCAGCACACCGAAAACCTAGGGTGTTTCGGTGCACCGCTGCGGCGCCCGCCGACGCCTTTTCTTCTGTGCCGCGTCACGTCGGCGACGCGGGCCCCCCTTCCGGAGACCTGCTGTCGCAAACAGCAGCATTGTTCACGACAGCAGCGGTTGCTGCGCACATCGACGAAATTCGCCGCAGTGGCGACACTCACCACTGCCATGCGCAGCGCTGCGTCCTGGCAGCGGCGACGATCGCCGTTGCCACGTGCAGCTGGAGGCACTGCCTCTCCGACGATTTTTTTTTTTTCAATCTGATTTTTAACTATTAATCTAAAATATTTTCAAATTTAATTTTTGCAAATCAAATTAATATTTCAATAAAAATTATTGTGAATACATCAAAACAAAACAAACTTCAACAAGTTTCAAGGTAGGCTCTGATACCACTTTAAGGTTTCAAAACAAACATGCACAGTGGAATTAAAAGAATCGAAACCATAACCCGTATCAACCTTGCACTACGATGAAGTTTGTGATAGAAATTATACATTTTGATAAATCGCTAGAATTTGATGTTGTTGTAGTATAGATCTTTACCACAGCCGTCCAATCATCCAACTTCTAATGGTGATCGACACAGCAAGTCAATATCTGGATTATTGTGCTAGCAATCAAGAAAAACAACAAATTGTTTCTCTACAATTCTCTTAGTACTTATAAGAATAACCTAAACCTAATTAGGTTAAAGATTGTGGACTTAGGCCAACCCAAGTCCTGCCCAACTAATTGGACTTGGACATATTATTCCAACAATATCGGGTTCGGGTTGGGGTGGATTGGCCACCCGATCTGGGATTTTTTTTTTTTTAAATATAATTTAAACTATATCTTTAAAAAAATTAAAAATATATATATTCTTTTATTGAATTTTTTTTTTTTTAATTAAACTGTGTGGATCAGGGCAATTTAGGCTAGATCCGCTCCTCTGATCTACGGATCGAGATTTTTTCGAATCATATCAACGAATCGGTGGAACGGATTGAATTTTTTTGCATCTCTACTCAAGAAGACGTTGAGGTAAAAAAAAATAAAAAAATAAATTTAAAAAACATGTATTGAACCTATTCATGTTACACTTGCACAACTTCCTACGAATCTCGGATTAAGAACTCCAATAATGAATTTCAATGTTAATCTTCAAAATCAAATAAGAAAAGTATACTTGTAGAGAGGTTGATGTCAACCTCGGAGTCATGCATTTGCAAGTGAAAAACAAGGCAATTCATTTCTATTTGGTTTAATGAATATGATGATTGGTTGGAATATAATACAAGTAAAAATGTCGCATTTTGCTTATACTATTATCTATTAAGACCAAACAATGGGGAAAAAAATGTTGCATATTGAATATTACCGCTGTTTTATTTGATTTTTTTTTTTTTTATGTAATTCTACGTCATCCCACTGTTCCATAATTCTGAGATGCTCCCATCTAGTAATTTAAGTATGCAGTTAAACCAAATCAAGTCAAACTTTTTTATTTTAGTATTCCTCCCGACAAAAACAAATTGCAAGTCAAGAAAACAGCATCATTAATTATTAATTTTGTGAAAATAAATGTAAAAAGGTCATTTTCGTTGAACATCATTTTCTATGAGCAAATATCATGAAACCTAACACGGTAACTCCTAAGCCCCGATCCTTTTTTATCGTACACCTCTCTCTTTTTCCTGAGTCATGTTACTTATACTTGAAGGTTGACAATATATACATATACAATCATATCACTTTAACTATCACATCAATTCCTAAACTAGCACAATTAATCTCGCCAACTCATTTTTTGTCATATTCATCGTCAACTTACAAGTACAAGTAGTATTAGCTCTTCTCTAATGATGTTCGATTCAGTAGGATTAGGTATCAACTTTATATCCATATCCTTGCGTAAAGATGGTGGAGTAGGTTTATTATTATCATTTCTAACATATAATAATCAACATACTTTGAATAATTTAAATTGATTGAGGCGGATGCCAAGTTTATTTGATTTCAAACACTTTCTTAGTAATAGTATACATTGGATTTGATTTTAATCCCGGAAGAAAATATTGGTAGTGATGGCAATGGAGCGGATCGGGGCGGATCAGTGCCGATCCAAATCCGCTCCACGAAATTTCGGATCGGATCAAACAGTAAAAATCTCGGATCGTCTCGGGTTCGGATCGGGTCGGATCGAAACAAACATTAAGAAATTTTCGTTATATATTTTCGTTAACGACAAATAAATCAATACATAATTCATAAAATAACTAATATAATATTTAATTCATACAACAAAATATTACATATACAGAGAATTAATGATTTTGTATCAAATTCAATAAAAGATTATATATTTTATATTTAATAATTAATTTTTTTACATATTTTTTTAATTTTTAAAAAAAATTCGGATCGCGGATCGGGTCGGATCGGATCACCCCTGATCCAAATCCGATCCATTGATCCACGGATCGGGATTTTTTCGGATCGGGTCGGGTCGGATCGACGGATCAACGGATCGGATCGGATTTTTTTGCCATCTCTAAATATTGGATTATGCTTGGGCGAAAATCTTGACCAATTAATGTCCGAACAATGCTATGTAAAACCACCGACATTAAGCAACGCGTCTAGGTATTAGTAAAATCACTGTTTCTCTATACAATGAAGGGGATGAGATAGTAGCCCCAAATATCACATAAACCGATACTTAGGATCTTTTTGAGATGACTTTAAAAGCCATTTTTCATCAGTTTGACAATTTTTTTTCAAATTTTTCCATTAGTTGAAAAGCTTTTAGAGAAAATTGGTCAAGTTTATGACAATTGCAAACTACAATGACTAACTTGAAAAATTGCCCATAAAAAATGAGAAAATTTGTAAACAATTCAAAGCCTTCGTCACTCCATGCCTTATTTTTCCATGCCATCCTCCTTCACAGTCACACTATGTACAAAATATTTTCTATATAGTTTTCTTAACTTACATCACTCAATCTATAGAGGTAAACAATTCTAGTAGCTTCGATTCATTGATATATATTTCACTTAATTGAGGACTTTTGATTTTTCGGAAATACGGTCTAATAAAAAATTGTGGAAATCAGGCTAAATCGTGTTTTTTATATTTACTAGTTAGTAGCGCGTGCGTTGCACGTTACTTTGTAATGATATTATGAAATATATTTGAAGAGACCAAGACCATCATTAAATTAGAATATATTACATTAATTACAATATATAATAATTAAAATATGATTAATTGAAAAGACAAATAAGAAATTGTAAATTATTGTTGATGGTATTATCGTCAAAAACAGCTTATACCTTTAAGGAACTTTTAGAAGTAGTATGGAAACGTTAAAAAGAAAATAATAAGTATTTTGCTAATATTTTACAAATCAGGTACTACTAATTAAATGATTAACCATAAAAGCGTTTTTCTTTCGCTTATCGTTTTGTGGTGAATTTTTTAGATGGTGGGGACTAAGAGTTGGAAATAAATTGTGGTGGTGCATGACGGACATGAGTTAACAAGTTACAATTTTAAAAAATTAATACATTAACAACAATAATTGGATAACATAGTGTTAATTACAATCAAAGAAAATTTAAACCATTAGGGTGTATTTGATATGCAGGTGGAAAAGGAAAATGAATTTAAATTTCTTGAAAAATATTTTTCCTTCAAATTTATGAGAACTGGTTTGCCTTATTTTTAAGGCAAATGTTCACTTTTTTAATTAGGGTGAAAAATATTTTTCATACAATGCTTTACAATCAACAGAATTACAGAAGGTTCGTGCGGTTTGCCTCTAGCAGCTGACAACATTATTTTTATATTTTTTATCCATTTATTTATTTTCCCCTGTTAAACACAAAATATATTTTTTTCTCTTATTTTCAATCACACATTTATTAATAAAATAATATTCCCTCCATCCCACAAATATAGACTTACTTCTATTTTTACATGATTTATTTAAGAAAACATAATTAATATATGTTGGAGTTATAAATTTACCTACATTCTACCTAATATACCCATACATTAAATAATTAGTTGTTCATATTTGTTGATAAAAATGCATATTAAATAGGGGTATATTAGTAAATGAAGATATTAATATACTTTAAAAAAGGAAAACGGATCTTTGTGAGATAAACAAAAAAGAAAAATAAATCTATCTTTGTGGGACGGGGGAATATTACACATAAAATCATAAACCTATTTTTTTAATCATACATTCTCCAAAAAATTTTTATTACAAACTACATTTTCCTATATAATTGATTTAAAACATGGGCAAATTATTTATCTCTATTCTACTTATTTTATCTTATAATAACTTCGCCTTTTGTAATATATTATTTTTGTCTTCTATTTTATCTCGAAAACATCTTAACAAACTTTAAGGTGTTATTATAAATATCAAACGAAATTTAATACATGTATGTATATTAAAATGTATTACTACAAAATAAAAGACAAAAATAATAATTACAAAAGGGCCAAAATATAAGATCCCCGTTTGGTACTCATTATTCAAAATCTCTTTTTTCAAAATTAATTTTAACAACATATTCAACCAATAAAATAATCTACATATAAACTCAAAAAAATTACTTACTTTTTAATAACACATTCGTTGCCCCTGTTTGAGGTCCGTTATTTAGAAAAATGTCGTTTGTAATAAAAATTTTTTGGAGAATGTGTGGTTGAAAAATAATTTTTTTTTTTATACATTTATGTGTAATATTATTTTATTAATTAGTCCTTGTTTGGTTCACATTAAATTTTTCTCTTTTTTCTACAGTACTCAATCTCAACCATCAATCAAAAGTCAAGCCCACAATCTTTTACTTTTCAACCAAATCGCAATCATCTATTCTTCTAAAAATCACTATTCATTTAAAAAAAACTCTTTTTAAACAATATCAAACACACTCTTAATGTGTGATTAAAAAGAAGAGAAAAAAATATATCTTGTGTTCAACCGATATCAAACAAGGGTTAATAAATAAATAAATAAATGGATAAAAAAAATATTAAAAATAATTTTGTCAGCAGCTGGACCAACAACTGACAACATTAATTCATGCGCTTTACCTCAAGGCAAAGCAACAAAGCGCGTGAACCTTCTTATGCGCATGAAGTTTAGGAGAACGATTATATTGCAATCAAACAAAAAAAGTGAAAATTTTGATTGGAAAATATTTGCCTTTTCCTTTTTCACCAACCTATCAAATTAACTCTAAGGGTGTGTTTGATAGGCGAGATTTTCCAGGGAAAATATGATTTTTCACGTGATTTTCTAACTTTGCGCTATTTGGTTGTCTAAGTTTTCCATGAAATTCATTTTTCCACTTGTCTTGAAATCCGGTGTTTTCTTTGTTTTGAATGAATTCGTTTTCCCGGGGGGAGGAGGTTTTATTTCCATGAAAAATCTTATACCATTTTCGTTACGTTTGATCATTTTTGTTGTTATTAATTGATTTATTTTTTTTTTCTAAAAATTAACATTATTATTATTAAGTACAAATGTAAGGAAATTTTTTTTTTATTAAAATAGATAAATTTTACTTTAATTTTCATGGAAAATAATGTCAATCAAACAATAAAAATTGAAAAGTTCCTTACTTTTTCCACCTAGAAAATTAAACCAATCAAACACATTAAATTTCAAATTCTCAGGAATTGAATTCCCTGAAATTCATTTTCTTTCCACCTAAATTCCACCCTTACTATCAAACGCAGCCTAATATTATTGTAATTTAACATAGAGTGTAAGATACTCGATATAACTAATTAAATGTAGTTTTTTTTTTTTTTTAGAAAAAAAATACACTTAAAAAAAATTACAGATATAACAGATAAAAGGACACTTACATATTAGAATAATTTCATGCTTTTTTTTATACTGTTACAATATTTATTGATATAACTAGTTTAAAAAAAAAAAAAAAAAACCCCAAATATTCCGTTATAAATTGCATATATTGAAAACATTTCACTCTAAAGATATCAATTCGGGTGGTCCGGGTTGGGTTGGTTCGCCAACGTATGAGCCTGAAGGAAAAAAGCCCGCAAGTTGTTGGTTTACTTCGAGTAGGTCCACAAATTTTGAACTATAATTCAAGCCCACTGCTTGCTCATCTGGGTCGAGTCCATGCGAGTTGCGAGTCGCAGGTCATTTCGATTTACCTCGTATGAATAAAAATATAGAATTTTTTATATTTATAGCAACAAATATTTTTTTAAATTTGTTAAATATGAAATGATAAAAAAAAATGGTAAATTCATATTTATATAAAGAAATGTTTACGAACTCAAATTATATTTTATGTTACATGAATTACTTTTCACTTTGTAAAGTTAAAACATAAACAAAAATAACAACTAAATATATTTCTAATTATTACTATCGAATATTTATAACTTAAATACATTATAACTAGGTTGTCACCTACTTTATTATAATTTATAGTTTAAGTACATTTTAACTAGGTAAACAAATGTCACTTATTAAACTATAATTTAGTTTTTAAAAATTTTAAAATCTTTTTAGTTATTTCACGGACCAACAGATTTTTGACCCGTGAATCGCTCAATTAGACCACAAGTTGACTTGTGATTCTAAGTCAATTTGTGGTCAATAAAAACTATTGCAAAATCCTATACAGACAATACATTGAGCTATTTGCATGTATCACGATAATAGTGAATGGAATAATTTTTTTTTTTTTTTTTTTTTTTCCCTTGTAAATCACTCTAAAATTTAATTCTAGCCAGCATCAACCCAAACTGGAGTCTGGATTAGACTCAGTAATGGCATTTTCCACTGGTTTGGTACTCTTTGTATGACGATTTTCATTTCACAATAGGATACAGACAAATTTAGGTGATTGGAATCTTAAGAAAGTTTTATGCATTGTGATTCCAGATTTATATTTCTTTATTATGTTTGTCAATTATTCAATTTTTCTTGCAAGCGAAAGCAACATATGTAATATGTTATTCAAATTAGAATTATTAATCACAGTGCATATTCATGACAAGTTCAAAGTTGAAACCTTCTTGAATTGCCGGTTCTGTTACTCTTTAAACCCTGATTGATCAGAGTTATTAACTGAAATTTGAGCTCTTAAGCATTGATTATTTCAGCTTTTTAGAAAGTCTGCGTAGGTTTTGTTCTCCCTCTTAAGAGTCAAGAAAAGGAAACCCTTTCTTGCGTCAAAGACGAATAATCCCTCGTAGAATTATAAGTTCGTTCTATTCCCGGCTTGATGAACTTCAGGTAGATGCTAATTTGTCTTTGAGAGTTGTTTATATTTGACGAAAAGCAGAATTGGAGAATTTTGCTCTTTCTGAATCAAAGACTTGCCTCTTTTGAAAAAGGCAGGCAGGTTATAAGTTTAAATATTTATGCAAACAACAAAATTTATGAGGACTAGTTATTATCTGTAAAACTATCACAAGGCAGAAAAGAGACTGTGAAGGAAATTCAGGGAGAAGAAGGAAAGAATTTCATGGAGATGGAGGGAAGAGGCTACTCAGAATTTTACAGAAACACAAGTGAAGAGATGTTCATAAAAACCATGATGGAGAGTTCTATTGGGATGCCAGCTCCAACCATGGAGATGTTGGGATTCAAGAATTTTAGTCAGAACTTCCGTGCTGATAGCGAGGAACTTTTCAAAAGCTGGCTCACGAATGCAGAGGCAAGAAATTGTACTATTCTCCTATGTTGTCTTTGCATTTCGTCTAGAATGTATACGAAGTTTAAGGTTTGTTCGATGATGTTCTGGACTCCGGCTAATAATATATCTAAAAAAGTAAAAATTGTTTGGTCTTCCTTATTTACAATACCTTTTGTCATTGCTGTATATCAGGCTGGAAAGATAGTGTATGAAGCAGATTATCCATCAATTTTGAACCAAATTTGATCTTAGATAGAGGGTTTTTTCAACTGGATCTGGTGTTTACTTTTGCTATTCCCCTTCCATTTTCTATCACAACTGACACACTTTTTCTATCAGAACAATGGTTGCCACTCAGCAAGCATTATGCATCGTTCTCGACAAGCATCAAGAAGGTTAGTCTTCGGTTTAAATTGATAGTATTCACATCAAAAAATTGTTACTCCCTGCATCACATGCTGATAGAGAATGATGTAATGTGCAGGATCTCATCTGAACTAGCAGGATTAACTAATCAACATGGAGGTGTAAACCACAAGAAACAAAATGACGACGTTATATTGCCACAAACTAGTTCCATTGCTGCTGACTCCTCGAATGATCTCAATTCAACGAGGTAACTTTATCATGTTTCTGTGTCATTATCCATTGAAACTGCAGTTAGATCCATTACATTTCTGTTTTCTTCTATTTGGCTACCATGTTGTTCTACTGCTTAGACGTACTTGTTTCTGAATTCTACAAATCCATTTGAATAAGTATTCATTTCATTGGCATCAGGAATGGAATTGGCAAAGAACTGCAGGCTAGTAATCTGTTCTTGGCAAAGGTATGAGAGATTAGTTTCAAAGATAATTCATATTATTAAACTTTGAAAGTGTCTCACGTTTAACTTATACACAGGCATGGTTTAACAGTTCTCAACCCATGACTAGAAGTCGTTCTTCTGAATTAAGGTACCCTCTGAGTGATAAATTATTGAAGGATATTTTCTAGAGTTTATTGAAATACTTGGCCTGAAAATAATAACTTAAGGGACCTAATAATTTTCCGCTAATTATAAACACCTGTAATGGTGAAGGCTAGAATGAATGATTCAGCATTTTTTCCCCAAGTTTCTCTACGAGTCCCAATTGAGAGCTCTATGTGCCTCACAGGTCAAAAAGATCAAAAGTGAGATCTCTACGAGCCCCTTGGGACAAAAATAGAACCTAAGTGAGAACTCTACCTGACCTTACGTCAAGAAAGACCCTACATGAGAGCTATGTTGCTCGGATTCTCCATTTTTTAAGAAGTACCTTTTTCGGACACACGGATATGTGGTGAGGGTACAAGATCCTTCTCGAATCCTTTAAATCAAAAGATAATACTATATATCATTAAAATCTAAAGAGAATTATTTATATCTCCAAGAAATGCATCTATAATTACCAATACATAAATTTATAAAGTAAATTAAAGTTTATAAGACTTATTCGTGCACCCATATCAAAATTTTGTTTCATTTTTAGCCGTGTTCGTGTATCCCAGATTTTGGGAGAAAAAAGTCCGACACTTGGATGTACCCGAGTCTGAGCAACATAGCATGAGAGCTCTTGGTTGATTTACCTATAAAATATATGATTGTATGCATTTTCTTGAAGGAGGAGGTATGTCGCCCTGCAAAACTCACAGACATCGTTAGGCATGGAGGCCATGCGTGACATGTCTGCAAGTGGTGTCAACAACTTAAATCAAGAACATACAGATGCAAACGGATTCACAAACATGCCAATGACTGAGATTCCTAACCAGATCAGCACATTCATGTCTCCCTCCAATTCCTCCTCGTCTAATTTCAATAACCCACAATTGGGGACTGCTGATAAGATTTCTTCTGTCGTGAGCATGTTAAAGGGTACACTAGAGAGAAAGAAGCTCAGTAACCATGTCGAGAGAGAAGTTGTTTATGACAGTTCTTTTGGCTACTGTGGTACCGCGGAAGTCTTAGGCAACATTAGTATTCAGGGGCAAGGGATTCATATTTATGAAACTCAGGGAGCTTTCCATGATGTATCTATAGCTGAGGTAAAAGATAATGGAATTTTACAAAATATTGATGAGTCGTTTGGTATAAACCTGGATGGTCTAATGGCTCCTATGAACCCTGCATTAATGAGCACAATATCTCGAGAACCATCTCAAAGCGAATCTTCGGCTGCAGCCCCTGTAGTTTCAAATGGTTTCGACATATATGATGACCCTTTCATTACTGCTCAAGCTCCAAGTGTTAGTGAAAGCTCTATGAAACAACAATGGTCAAATAAAAGGAGTCCAGAAGATTTGAAAGATATTAGAGAACGCATATATGAAAATTTGAAAGATGATCAAAAGGTACTTCTAAATTCTAATCAATTCGACTTCTCGTCCCCTGCAAAAATTGTACCTCATTCTATCTTTTCAATCTTTAGCAGAAAGGAGGTTTAATTCGATTTGGATCAGTAACATCAGCTGGTTCAGGTAACTAACTTTGTCTTCAAGCTAATGAGTGTTTCATAAGCCATTGAAGTCTTACTAGCTTTATATTCATTTCATACAGTTGATAGAGGAGACCCAACCAAGAAACGTAGAGTAGAGCGGTCTCGGAAGTATGCATCTTCTTTTGCTCATCGCCTGTGCATTGCATATATATGATTTGCTTGCGATTCTTTTGAACGATTTCTTGATGTTGGATTTTCCGAGTAATGCAGGATGGCAGAAGCAAAGGAAAGAAGTTCAACGCCGGCAGTTCCTTCGGATATGCAATCCATTTTGAAGCGGTGTGAAAATCTTGAGAAGGAAGTGCGTTCGCTTAAACTCAATTTGTCTTTCATGAATAGGTAAGCATAAAAGGTTGATTTCATTAAAAGTATAGACTGTATATCGTTTAAGACTCAACTGATAAATTTGCAGAAAGGATTCAGAACAGACTAAGCAGATTGAAGAGCTTCAAAAGCAGAACCAGGACTTGACCGAAGAAAAGGAACGCCTTCTTGAAGAGATCGAAAGGATCCTTGCAGAGACGACGGGAAAGTTCTGATACCACATGATACGGAGATCAACATTTCTGCGAATGCACTCAATGCTTATATAGTTATATATCAATTTGTGGTTGTGGGAAAATTTGAAAACCATTCGTGTATAAGATTTGGTGGAAGGATTTTTCATGTATATCTGTTTTTTAACGCAATCATTACAATTTAGCCACTGTTCTGCGGCTTTTGACAAAAAAAAAAAAAAAAGTTTTTTTGTGATTTTTTAGGTAGATGGTTGCTTAAAAAGTGGAGAGAGAAAATGTGTAGAGTTAGAGACTGATTTGAAGAATTGTGTAGTTTAAAAATCAAAAAAATCCAAAAAAAGGGTTTACCGAACAGAGGCTTATAAATTAACAAGAAGTTTCACCCAGCGATGCTCAAAAATATATTTGTGAAAGTGATTTCAATCAAAATTTATGAAAATATGTTAATTATACGATCATATCAAACAATTACATAATATAATGACATTTTAATACAAAATATTATCGAATTCAAAATTTAAAAAAAAAACAATTAATTAAAACTGGAAAATTAAAATTAGGAAATCTTGATCTTTATAAGATTTTTCTTTTTCTTTTCTTTATAAGAAAATATTTTTATTCATTATTTATTTGTTTGTTGAACTTTCTTCTTCTAAATAAGTATGTGTTCGACGGCACAGTTATAATAAATGTTTAGAAATAACGGCAGCTAAAAGTTCGCCGAACAGACGCTAAATTATTTTTATCTTGTTTTTGAAATAAAATATAATATAATAAATCAAATTAACAACCATAATCTATATTTGCTTTGAATTGATAATTTTGAAATTAAAGAATATTGTTGTTATATTTTTTGTTTTCACTTGTTGTTTTGTATTAAACTTCTCGATATCTTCAATTTGACACATATATAACATATTTTTTCGATTTCAAAATAATACAATAATTATTAAAAAAAAATAATTAATCAAAAAAGTTTATAGATAATATCATAAAACTTAAATGATATAATTTAAAATAAATGAATTATTGAGGAAAAGTAAAAAATATATAAAACTATTATATTTGATCTTTGAGACGATTTTACGGATAATATGTTTATAGTTTGTTCTTACTTGTCAGCTTGTTAAACTTCTTGTTGAGATCTTCGATTTGACACCCATATTACATATTTTTCGACAATGTATTGAGTAGTCCAAAGGTCATGCATGGTAAAAAAAAATGAAAAAATTAATTTTTTGATAGTTGACGCACCAATGGAATTATCTCTTTTGTCAAAAACGTGGATAGAAAAATATTTGGAAGGAAACGGTTTCCAACACAGAATAATTACTGGCACCCTATTAATTCCCAATAAGAGCATCACCAGCAGACTCTTTAAATTCAAAATCCTCTTTAGTTTAAATAGTAAGGTCCAAAAATAATACTCCAGCAGGCTCTTTAAATTAACTTTTAAATTTAGAGACTCACTCTCTATTATTAAATACATTGGAATATTTCACTTTTCAATACCCTCCATCTTTTTTTATTAAATATCATGCACAATTATCAATCTCATTTTCAACTACCCTTGTATCCACCGTCCACGCTATATTCATATGTGTGTATATTTGTTTTCTGTGTTTGTAATTTTTCTTCAACATGAATTTTATTTTTATTTTTTATTTTTTATTTTTTTGCGGGAAACCAGCAACATGAATTTTGTAATTAATAGGGATGAAAATCAGTACGATAGCTCAAATGAGAATACTTGACAAGGAAGAGGTTTATTTAGAATTAGAGGAATAACAAAATTTGAGGGAAAAAAATTAATGCTCTTTGAAAAACGAAAAATATAGAGGAAAAGATAAAGAGGCTGTTGGAGTAACTTAAAAAAATAGCTCTCTAAATTTTTAGATTCTCTCTAAAGTATGAAAAATGCTCTCTAAATATAAAGAATCTGCTGGAGATGCTCTAAGATGTCGATTTTGAAGATATATATATATTGACATATTGAAGAATATATACTTATCAACTTCAGATTAATAATAATAATAATAATAATAATAATAATAATAATAATAATAATAATAATAATAATAATAATAATAATAATAATAATAATAATAATAATATATAGATATGGATATAGATATAGATAGATATAAATTTATAAACAATTCAATTTTTCGAATTATTTTTTAACTACACATATTTTCTCTTCCAACTTCAACCACACGTTTTATTTTAAAACAAAAATAAATCAATTCATAATTGTTAAATCTATTCTAATCTATCTATCTAATATCTAATCTAATCTAATCTAATCTAATCTACTCTAATACTATATTAAAGAAGAAAAGTCCTCAAAGTTTTCCCTCCCAAACTTCCCCCCAAAATGTTATTATCATAAAATAAAAATAAAGAAAGAAAAAAGAAAGGAAAGAAACCCGCCCCCTAATGTATTTTTGAATTTTGAATCAGTCATGCCTGGCCCCGTAAGTTCTTTTCTGCAATTTTATATCAGATCATATCAGATTTTGGTCTAAAATGAAATTGCGTCAAAGCTTCTCCAAAAGCTTCGTCCAAAGGCAACACCTAGTGCAACTACCATCCCTTCTCTCTGCGATTTTCTCTCTCCGCGTCTTTTCTTCAAAGCGTCGATCCTCTCTCTCTCTCTCTCTCTCTCCACTTCTTTTCTTCACAGCGTCGCTCTTCTGCAAGTGGAGGGGTTTTATTTTTTTGCTACGCTTTGTGTCATTGCTTCTCGGCTGCTTGCCGTCGTCCCCACCGCCCAGGTTACCTCATTTTTTTACAGTCGGGGCACTAGGGTTCAAGTTTTTTCTCTCTTCAATAGAGAGCTGTGATTTTAGCTGATTTCTCTCTATAAGATTTTGCTACCGAACACATCTATGGTGACTTCGAGTTGATTTTTGTTTTGTGCTTATATTTATTTCATTAATTATTAATTTATTCGATTTTATTGAGTTTCAGGAGAAATCCGGGGTGGAATTGAAGCTAAGGCTATTAGAACGTGCTGCTTCTTTGTAAGTTATTTGCCATCAAATGCTGCTTCTTTGTTAGTTAATTGCAAAATGAAAATGTTGGGACGATATGTGTATATATTTAATTTTATCTTTGAATTTTGTTTGAAAATGCTGCAGAGTTTTTTCTCTATTTTATTACAATGTTTACTTTAATGAACTTTTTTTTTTTTGATGTGAAGACTGAAATGAAGAGATCCCTTCTGACATTTCTTCAATGAAAGATTGCAGGATTTAGTAGCTCATTATTTTAAGTTGCTTGGGATTTCAATGAGGATACACAGTAAAATCATAGTTTATTCCTTGGGAACATTGAAGCAGCATTTAGGTCACACTCCCTCAATCTTCATTTTGAGGCTCCAGCAAGCTCTAAGAATAGTTTCATTTTGAGAGCATCTATATGTCATAACTTAGTGATTTTGAAAAGCATCTAAGAATAGTTTTATTTTGACCAATTGAAAAGCAGAGGTGTTCATAAGCATTTGCAAAGCAGTTAAGATATTTGAAAGCCAATAAAGAGGGATTTTGGGAATTTTTGTAGTATTATTGAAAATTATTGTGAAAATACTGGGGAAAATGGATTTGGAGAGGCATATAGAAAACAACACCATTCAATCTTAGACAGTCACAGTAAGATTTGTCTTTTCTTGCATAATATGGAATGATTTAAGTCTTTTTTTTTGCATAATGTTGGACTAATTTTGGTCTTTTCTTGCAGGAGTCAATGAAGATTCTAATGAAGTTTGTAAAGAAGTTCGATGTATTGAGATGTACAGAGATTTTTCACACAGTGAGATTGATGGAAGTATGTCAGCACTGATGGAGTCTGGTTATAACATTTCAATTTCCCCATTTTCATACTCTGCACATTAATATTTGTTCCACCTTTAAACAGCTGCATCCGAGGGTATAAATTTGGCAATGACAATTTGGGATAATTGGTGAAAGGAAAGTGGTAGAGAAGTGTGGCACAGAAGGGTGTTTTGAGAAGTTTTTTGCATCTGAATTGTCTTTCTTCTTCTTAGTTCTGAAGTGCACAACATTTCTACTCCACTCCACTCCAGCCAGCTTTAGCCACCAGCTCACAACCAGAAATACAGTTGCCCATTTTCAAAGGTAAATTTTCCCCTTTTAGAAATAGAAATTCTTGGTTTGGAGTATCTTGAATCAGTCATATTTCTTCTTCTTGATTCTGCCACAATGATTTTTTGCACTCTGAATCAATGTTGTCGGCCAGAATGCTTCTTTAGTTATATACCCAAAATATCTGTAAATCCAATCCGAGAACAATATTGTCACTTTCTTTCTGTTTTTTTTTTCCCTGGCCTAGCATGACAGCACAACAATTAGATACATGTATAATATTCGACTGTTTGTTTCTGTTTTGTTTTATGGGGGTATTCGTCAATACTCATTGTTTGTATATACAATTTTGCATTTAGGATTGATTGCTGCAACAGTAGGTTTGACTACGGAAGCTGCACAACATCTTGAGGTAACAATATCAAAAATTGATAAAGATCTATGAACCACATGCTGAGGATGTACCACATGCTAAGGATGTTAGAAGCTTGCATGTTAATAGACGTTTATACTGTGATTTTCTGTTGATGGAATGTACTTGAAAGTGATTTTTAAAGCTATTTTTAGGCTATACTAATCGAAAGATGATAATAGAGCAAGTCCAACTGATTTTCTCTTTTCAATACAAGTGGAACTTCTCAAATTTAGAGCTAAGTTGCCCAATGTAAATTGTCGTTGATTAATTTCAATTTGCGAGATTTATGTTGAACTATCCATTGTTTTTTATCTTCAAGGCCATTAGTCATTCTAGATAGATCTTCAGAGAGCAGAGTTGTGAAATTAAAAAAGAGGAGTTCTCAAGGATATCGATGCTAACACTTTGTGGGTTAATGGCAGGTTGCATTTGAAGAAGTTGGGCTGTTATACAATCAAATGATCTACCTCTTTGGATGTACAATGTGTAAGTGGAATTTAAAACTTGACTTCTTCCTTTGCTCTTTGTAAAATCACATGCATTGTACAATTTGAAGTCAATAATTGCGTCATTGCATCTGCTCAACTGAAGTCCAATATCGCTTTTGATACTATATGTTGGAGCTTGCTTTCTCAAGGTTATATTGCTTCCATTTTTGTTTCTCAATTTTCTCAGTTTGAGTTTATTATGTTTTAAAAGGGTGAGGTGCATTTTGTTGATTTGCTACCATTTTATATCTGCACCAGCTGCTGCAACATTATTTTTGGAAGATTTGACAAATCTGGTGGAGTCAGGAAAAATACCAATGACGAGAATTGATGACGCATTTGAAAGAATCCTGAGAGTGAAGTTTACTGCTGGCATTTTTGAATTTTCCCTGAGCAATGGATCTTTGCTGGATACAGTTAGCTGTGATGTGAGTTCACAATCTCCACAGCATGGATTATCTTTTCTTTTTAAATTTTATACTATAGTAACGCAAGAATTAATAAAACAGAAGGTGAATACACTTTAAATGCTTAAATGGCATTTTTGAATTAGCAGAGGCATCTGATTAAGACAAAAAAGGGTGGGAGGAAAATTTTAAAATGGAATTGGTGTAACATTGAGTGGACTGAGACAACCATAAGAGACAAGTATTGTTCCTATGGTTTAATAAAAGTGTATTGTGATGCGTCTACGAAATTTAAATCCTTTCTCTCTCTTTTTTATTCTCATTTCTTGGGAAAAGTGTGAGTATTATATTGAAGATACTTGCTACTCCTCAGCCAATGTACAACTGAAAGAGATGCTCAGCAATATGGGATGGTAAAAGTTGTAAAACTGCCATTTATGTTAGAGGGATAGAATTTAAAACTGATGATCTTTGTTAGGAAGGTTGGACAAATTAACACCTCTAAACTAGGAGATAATTAACCTCTACTAACCAAAACCTTGATGTAATGGGAGTTCAATCACCCAAAACTAAGTGTTTAATATTAATCATAAGTCATAATTGAAGATCCTAATTTTATTTAATGAAGACATATATTTATAGTTGATTAGAATACAATTCAAATAAGTTTGACCTAGAAAAGTTTATCCAGAAGCAAGAGATATTGCAGAATTGCAACGTACTAGGCTAAAACAAAATGGAAATGATTTCTGCTTCTTTGATGACCCTTTTTTTTAAGGAACAATGTTTTACCTTTTAGTATATCATCTTCATGCTTTTGTTCTGAGTATTTAGCATAAGAGCTTGCTACTCACTTTTCAGGAACAGTGCTTGATGGCTTCCCATTCTAGCAAAACATTATGAATCCCCTTTCTTCGAAGGACCTTTAGTTGTCCTTTTTGATTTTGAATGGGTCTGGCGGTGTCACAAGATCAATCTGGTAAATAGCGATCTTTCTAACCATCATTTCATCATTATTTTCTTATTTTATCAACTGGAATGTCAATTGTATACTCATATTTTATGTTAGATACAAATCCGACTGAGGAGTTGTATGTGGTTATTTGTTAGTTTACTGTAATTTATATGGTTATTTGTTAGTTTAGTTTCATTTATTTTGCCCTATCAGTTTCATTTTTGGCATGGAATGACTTATTTTTCTTTAGTTAGTTTGTTGAATTTTTTACTGCTATTTATCTTTCTTCCCAGGCAGAAGCTCATTTTTTGGGCTTTTTGTAACACTGGACTGTAATAAGTATGGATTCTTGGCCATTTGTTTCGCCCTCTACTTTTAATTTTCACTTTTCTCATTTTTTTGTTGGGAAATGACTAAATCAATGATATGTTCTTTCCAAATCTTTTACTTCACAAATATATCAAATTTGTTTATCCAGAAAGATAATTATCATAATAGATCATAAGATTATTTTTTAGCTACGAAGTTGATATAAGCTTATAGCACTGATTTCATAATATGTTTATACACTTTTATGCTCAACTGCAAACATCCTTAAGATTAAGCAAATGAACAATGGTCATTGTAATTTCTGTCTATAATCCTTAACCATTTTTAAATTACAGAACATTTGGCACATTAAAAAAAAAACTGAAGTAAGATATTTGGAGGAACTTAAAGATATATTCTTGAAGTTATCGAGCAAAGGTTAGCCATTGTAATTTCTTTTGGCTTCTATGATTGGTTGAAATCATTAAGTTATTTCTTTCTTTCTTCATTATTGATTGTAACTTTTGTTTTATGAAATTTGGGTGATGCTAATATTATAGGATTTGAGAGATCTTCATGTCTTTTAGCCCCTGCATTGATTTAGTACTTTGATGCATGGTTTTAAGTCTTAATACTTCCCACCATTTCGTCCTACTCATTTACTTTTTAAAGGAAATTGAAACAAAATGGGAGAAAAATATAAGATTTTCAGTATAAATACTAAAATTCAAAAGAAGGCATGATGGTATATTGTGAGTTCTTGGTATAGGTATATTAGTAGAATAGTTTTAGCTAGAGCCTAGAATGAAGAGAAAGCTATTTAACATGTATTTTGATAGGGTAAAATATAAGTCTACATGTAAATATGTCGAAAGTATTAAGGGAGAAAGATACTTTTGTTCAGAACGATATTATCATATAAAGTTAGGAATTGTTTTAGTTAATTATTTGCATTCTAGAACAATTCTGGGATTATGTTTTTTTCGGATTCATTATGTAATCGTGAGTTGACAATTTAACATGGGGTTTTCAAATTCTGATCCTTATAGACCTAGTTTTTATGCATCTTCTACTGTTATAGGCTCTCGGAGTAATTGATTGGTGTTGATGTTTGCAGTGTCCACATCATCAATATGCAGTTGAAGCTCTATAGTTTCCTGATATTATATAGAAAATTGTAGTCTAAATTTGTACTTCATGTTGACATTATATCACATTTGTAAAATTTTAATAGTTATTGTAATATAATATTATTTTTTATGTATTTGTATTTGTATTTGTTTATTTATGTTTAGACATTAAATTTTTACAAATACTTATCGATAAATTGTGGAGAGTTCATTTGTTTGCAATTTCAAAGAAAATATTCCTCATAGATTTGTTTGCATTTTCTTGGTCTTTATTTGAAGTTACTTTTGTAAAACTTATGAGAGTGCTATTTGACCTTTAGAAATTTTAGGCCTTGGATTGTGGTTTCTATGTTAAATTTTCTTAGCAAGTTTGATTTTTTATATTTTATTTTAAATATTGTGTATATATAATACTGTGCATCGCACGGGTGATAGAACTAGTTGTTATCGATAAGAGCATCAATGACAGATGCATCGTCCAAAAGTCAAGTCAAATATTCTTTAGTATCAAACAGTAATATATTGTCCTTTGTTATATGTTGGCAAGCTTGGAATAGGACAAACCAAGCTTTACTCGTGACAAAGTTTGCCAAATTGATTCTTTAGTGTGAAAGCTAGAGGCTATCTATTTTCTTGACATGATCATATGAAGGATCAAAAAGTATTACTAATAGCCCGTAACGGGAAAAACTTTACCTCAATTTTTCAAATTCAATTTCAATCATTTATTCTTCATCAAGCTCATAATTTTTAACTTTTCAAACTTTTTTTAAACCACACATCCCAAAACAAAAATACAAAAATCAAAACTTTTTACATTACCAAACAGACTCTAAAGGTAATTTACCACCACAAATACTACTAAATACACTACATTATATTAACATCACTAATAAAATATATGTTTTATAAATACACTATAATACAAATACAAATACAATTATATCCTTGTCTAATTATAAAACAAAAACCAAGTGATAAAATATGTACTCCACAATGAGTCCCCCTCTTCCTCAAAACCCTGTCGTGAATCTAATAGGAATGGCATCAAGAACCGAAGAGACCTTCCAAACTGGACTCATCCAATTTTCTTACATTTTACAAGATGGAGTATGTCTGTTGAGATATGAAAGAATTTAGAGGAGAAGAAAGACTGAATTTCGTCATGTAATTTGACATTATAAGCTCGGAGGAAATTGTTTAATTATACTACCATACTTCGTCGATCTTACTTGTGATGCGTCACTACCCTTCTTTAGTGCTAGTAAATTGGGAGAAGTTGAAACAGAGTATAAACGATGTGATGAATTTGGGATTCAACCCTTTGAGGACAACGTTCGTCCAAGCAATTCACGAGCTATGTGGAATTAGCAAAAAGGATGGGAGTATAAAGCCAAAGTTTATAGGAGGCTTGGTTTCGGATTTTGAGATTAAATTGGCATTTAGATCGCAACCTTTGTGTATGAAGTTGTCTAAAGAGAAAATTGCGCGAGGAATGGACTTCTTTTCTTTATAAACAATATGGGGTTGTCTCCTGCCATTCTTGTGCAATGGCCCATTGATCTTTTTTGTTGAGTAGGTGCTACTCACTTTCGGCCTAAATTGGTTAAGCCCACATACTTGGCCTAGAATTAGACCATTATATTAAGTTGGTGATATCAAATTGGTGATAATAATTTTGGTGGTTCCACAACAACACAATTGACGGTTTCTCCTCTTTAGCTCCCTTTGGGAGGCGTTTTTGATTAAGGGTTCGGACAAGATTGCTTAGTGATGTCCATTTGTAATTCCCTTTTGTGATCTCTTTTCTTGATGATTAGAGTATCTTTTCTTTGTGGTTTCTCCAATTTCTTCGTGTTTGGAGTGGTTTTACGATATGTGTAAAACATAGTTTAGATGGAGAGTAATCTTTGTGAAATCCGTGTGTTGTATGGTAGTGGTTGTGCAATTTGAGATCGCAAGTGTACGATATCGCAATCAAGTAATAAAGTGGACCTTAGAGTCCGGATTATCGTTCCCACGAGGACTACTATTAATTACCGAAATATTTCAGTTCTTAACTTTATTTGAACAAATGAAAATTGTTTTAAGAATAAAAATCTAGAATTAAGAAATGGAACTAATGAATTAAAAAGAATTGTTAAATTGTTTTGTTTTCAAATATGATTGTAAAGTAGTTGGGAATCCCGATTTCACCTAGCCAATTATATTAACTCCAATTCATGTTTTATTTCCTAATTATGCATTCGGTCGAATTCACTAATTTAAATTGAAATTCCTCTCTCGAGTTTAAATCAATTCTACCTAAATAAGTCAACCATGTATCTCTACAGAGGGTCCGAATATTCCTTATCTAGATGCATAACACACAAGAATTCACACACGACCGCAATAATTACAAGAGTATATCTCTATCTCTCGTTCAATTACCGGATTTATTACCTAGATCTATGTTATTAACTCACCTCTCGGATTATGGAAATAATACATAAAATCATGAATAAGTGGCCAGTTCATTCACGCATTAAACGCAATAGTAAATCAACACATGCATCAAAGCGTTAAAACAAGGAATATGAAATTAAAATAATATGACTATGCTACATCGTTCATCCCAATGTTAAAATTAGTTACACATCATCATGAAATAACAAAAACAGTAAAAATAAACGTTCATTGAAAAACAATATAAAGAATGGAAAGATTGCACCAATCATCAATTCTTCAATTGTTTTCAATTCACGCCCCTCTGCTATGCTTGATTCTCCAAGAATTTGATGTTGAAATCTCTGTTGTAGCTCGTTCTATGGAGAGGCAAATGTCTCAATTTCGTGCCTCTTATGTTGTATATATAGGTTTTGGAGAAAACCTAGGTCAAAAAGCCCAAAGCCTGTCAAAAATCGCGAGAAAAATCTGATCTGCGGCCCAGTCGGACAAGCGCGCGATCGCGCAGGCATAACTCCGGCGATCGCGTGGAAGACCTTATAACTCTCGGGTTATAATTTACAACCATCTAGCGATCGTGTGGTGTGTAACCAGCGATCGCGACTTCATCTTTCTTCCGGCTGTGCAAGTTAGTCCCTGACTTTTAATTGCACCTTCAGTCCTCAACTCTCAATTGTTGCAATTTAGTCCCCAAACTTTATCTTCTTCTCGGTTTGACCATTCAAGCTCTTAATTCATTCAATTACGTCCTCCAACCTCTGATTTAGTCACTTTGGCACCAAGCATGTTTCCCGGTTGTTGTCACAAACTCCTCACTTATCCAATTTAGCTCCAATTAACATACAATCGTGTCATTTTTCCATTAATTGCTTCATTCTTCTTCAATTGGGACATTTTCTGAAAAGTAAACAAATAAACATAAATTAAATAGTAAATATTCTCAAACGACAATAATTAATACTAATTTAGACATACAAATAAGTGTATAAAATACACTTATCAAATACCCCCAAACTAGAACTATTGTTCGTCCTCGAACAATGTAAACTAAACTACAAAAATCAAGGAAATAAGAGAACAAATATTTTTGTTGTGTCAACATGTTTACCATATGCCTCTACACTCCAAACCAATTTAAGCTTCAGCAAGCGTCATGAACAACAATGCAAAATATTTTCTAGTTATATCCTGCCAGAGTTTCAAGTGTGTGTGTGAATAGCCAATGTCAAAGGCATACTTATGCAAAAGATATACTCAACACTGTGTGGCTCATTATGCATAATCCAACTCGAATCCCATGTGGTCAATCTATGATTTCTAATAAAATTCCTTTCAACGCTCATGGATGATCACTACTTTCTTCTTTTTCTCTCGCATCCCAGGTTTTTATCTATGTGGGTTCTAAAAATATTCTTAGCTTTTTCCACACAAGGCAGTCAAAATCAGAAATATGCATGCACAACTAATCAAAAGAAAGCAGTCCCCAATTCTACAACCTCAACCACCACAGTTCAGTCAACAAAGCTTATATCATGCAATATTAATTATTTTTATGGACGACTTTTTCTTTTAATTGTCCCTGTCTTTTACCATCTTTGCGCAGAACTTTTCATACGGGCCTTCTATATGACCCCTGTAGCGGGCTTTCAGATCGGCAACTCACAAACCAGACGGCTTTAGGGTACCAGGTTCAAAGAACCCCTCAGACGTACTTGCCTGAGTCATAAAGGCTTAAACAGAAAAGTTAAAGATGTTATAATGTCTTATGTGTAAGTCCACTCTCCGTACTTGCTTTCTAATTGACCCATGTAGCGAGCTTTAGGTCGATGACTCCCAAGCCAGTTGACTTTAGGGCACCAGGTTTGAAAGACCCCTCGGACTTACTTACTCGAGTCAAAAAGGCATTTGAAGAGCAGAATAAGACCTTCAGCATTTTTCTGTTTTTATGCTGGAAATGGTTTATACCAGTTGACCAAACTGCAATGACTAAAGTGCAAAACCAAGAACCACAGACCTCCAACCCGTCAATACACACAAATTCCAACCATTTTACCCCAAAACTTGCCTTTTAGCATGATTGGTTCTAATTTAGGGGTGGGATGTCTAACGATCTAAGTTCAGGACTTTTTTAGTCATTCCTAAGTTCAAATTGCATAAACTCTGCCCCACATGTATTAAACAAAATCCCTCACACAAGCAATTATCTAACACTGGCTATGTGCGCAATAAGTATGAATCTAACAAAACATAACCATTTCAAAAATAAGTTCATGCTTTCATGTTGTCCAATTTTCAAGTCTAAACACAAATTGATTCATACTATATGCTAGGCAATAAACATGTCAACAAAGTTTTCAAATTTTATTTATTTATTTATTTTTAATCCCAATAAAATAGAATGAAAAGTAATAATATGGAAATAATGAGATCCACCCCCAAACTTGAAATGAACATTGTCCTCAATGTTTTGCCACATAAATAAGTAAGAATATGCAAAACCTGACAAAATAAAGAGAACGAGAACTTCCCAAGTGTAGAGGAGATGTCTCATTGTAGTCTTGATGCCTCAATTTGAAATGATGTTGGATGAATTTGACCATATTTCTTGCCTTGCCCAACTTGATCGGATGTGTCTTGACTGATGTTTACCTTGCAAATAAGAGATAAGTAATATTAAAAGTCATAAACATCAATAAGAAATAATGGAAGTTCAGTACCACACCCCCAAACTAAAGTTAAAGCAAAATTTTGAATTTTCAAAATCGGTCGACCACACTTTTTCAAGCCTTGATATAACCTAGAAAAACACAAATTTTCCCGAGCCATCTTTTGATACTTTAAAGTTCACAGCATGATCAACGACATATTAAAAATTCAGTTCATTTTAAGATCAATAGGGTCTTGAACTATGTGGAGAAGTAGGTGACGTGAAGCAGTTTTCAAGGTGCAATGGCCTGCAGTGGCCTTGCAGTGGGGTTGCCATGGTGCAATGTTGATTTTCATGATTTTCATGCACTGTAGTGAACTAATTCTAGAACTACATACACACAATCAATGATGAACATGTCATGAAGATAAATTCCGGAATGAATTTCTAAAATTAGCACAAGAACATCTTTGTGGCATTTCATCAAACACTTAATGGGCAATGCAAAAATCAATAAATATGCATAGGTTTGGAGTTATGAAATAGCCCAAAATTTTATGTCTATTAAACCACAAATCACAAACTCCAACAACTAGCTTAAGCCCCTTCTTCACAATTCACAATTCCAATTATTCGAAATCTAAAAGAAAATTTCATAAATTTGAGTAAAGTATGTTTCAAGTGAAGAATTACATACCTTTGATTGATTTGGATGCAGGAAATAGCAATGATATTGATACAATTAGGTGTTGATGACATGCGCACAGAATGTAAGATCAAATATGAGGTGATTAGGAGAGAGAAAACGAGTTTATAATGTTTGAATTTGAAAACATGAGGTACAACACTTAAACTGCCGATTTTACTCTCAGTACAGCCACGCGATCGCCTTGCTGGAGTGCCAGCGATCGCGTGGTTCAAGGTTTAAAAATCTGTTGATTTTTTAATGCAAAGTCGCGATCGCCGAAGCCTATTGGCACGCGATCGCTTAGTACACGGCAGTACTGAAATTTTTTCCTATTTTTGATTTTCAAAATCGTTTTTATCCCCCTAATCACTTCATGATTGATGCGATGATTTTCCAAACATTAACTTCATGATTCAAACTAGTGTGTGTGAGTTTGGAATGAAGATAGAAACCTAGCCTAATGTAAACATGCAAAATCCAAAAACATTATTAAATATGCAATAATAGACTAATATGCAAAAGTGTCCTTAACATGAACATGCAAAACACCCAAACAATTTTCCTACCATGCATATATCTAAAATTCAGCAAATAAATAAATTATGAAAGCGTAATAAATAAAAGGGAAGAAAGGTCGGGTTGCCTCCCAACAAGCGCTCCGTTTTAAGTCTAAAGCTCGACTTTTTGCACTTTTTTATCATGGAGGCTTGAATGATCCTCTTGAGGCTTTGCATTTCTTGCAATTCCCTGCCTTGCATATCTCCAATCGTGATGAGAATCCAGGGAGTCAATCGAGCCAAAGTCAAACAGGTCAATCCTCTTTCCGAATACCGGTGGGGCCCATGACAAGATCCAAGGCTAAAGAGGTCCAAGAGTCGATGGCGGGACTCATTTTCAAGCTCTGAAATCAAGTTTCCATGGAAGAGATCAAGATCGAGGTCAATTGCCTAATTTTGGAAGAACAGGAACTTTCGGTCGACCGAAAGTTTCCTTCGGTCGACCGAAACTCTGCAGGATTTTGAGGCTCAGCTGCAGGCAGTTTCGGCTGACCAACGTACGACCGAAACTACCATTTCGGTCGACCAGGTGGTCGACCGAAATAAGTTCGGTCGACCGAAAGATAATTTCGGTCGACCGAAAGTCCTCCGAATGTAAAAAAACGGGGTTTTTTGTGCAATTTACCAAACTTTTGTTTTTTTCATTTCTTGTATATACCTTGTAAAGCCCAAACCCTAGATAGTTTTTGGATGAATATTGAAGCCTCCATTGAGAGCATTTGAGAGAGGTAAATCCTTTCTTTTCTTGTAACTTTCTTGGAATTTATTTCAACTTATATATTGAGAGTTGTTCTTGTGTATTTGTTGATTTTTATTCCACAAGTCTTGGTATTTGTCGTAATCCCTCCATTGGGCTAGGGTTTGTAAATCCTTGAATTTTGGTTGGGTTAAACTTGGGTCAAGATTTCTCCTTTATTACCTATTTTAGCTTTCTTGGGTTGATACAATATTGTTGTGGGAATTTTTGGTTTAATCACCAAAGGGGTTAGCATCATTTGGTATCAGAGCTTGGCTCTAAAATTGGTATTCCTATCTTTACATTTATTGTGTTGTTCTTGATAGTCAAAAAAAAAAAACGAAAATTACAAAAAAATTGGGGAAAATTAGTGCCCATGAAAATTTCATGATTTCTACATATTGGGCATTGTTGTTATCATCAATTTGAAAGTTATTGGGGATACATTTGAACAAACACTTGAAAATTTCAAACTATTCGAAGCTTGCATCCTAAGTGTTTGATAAAATGTTTCAAAGAGTGTCTTCATATTGAAACCTACCATTCAACTACCAAACACATTCCTAATTGAATTCCTTGTGTCTTACATCAAGTTATTGTGACTATACCCTTGAAAATCTTATTGGTCTAGTTCAATTCCTTACTTCCTTGTATTATAGCAAGCAACTAAATTCTACTTGCTATTGTGTCAATCCTTCATTTGCTTCCTTTGTTGTTTTTGGAATTTGTGCTACACAAGAATTAAATTCTCAATTTAGTTGCATTACGTTCCTTGAAAAGTTTGAGTAAGAAAGTGAAGAGTGGTAAAAGGCAAGAGTGGTGAGCTCATTAGAGGGAAAAAGCCTAATTGAGTGAAACACGAGCGAACATAATTTGTGAGGACATTTGCACACTTACACTCCATGGCTCATGCACATACTTCGAGTGGACAAGATTCTAATGCACAAACTCAAGAGTTGAGGGATATGATACAAGCTCTCACAGTTACTATGGCGGATATGAGTGGAAGGTTGGAAGGTAGATTAGCAAGGTTGGAGACTAGGAGGGAAGTTCCACCCCCAAGAGATGATAATGTTAGGAGGGGTGATAGGAGAAGGCCTAGAGATGAGTATGAATATGATGATGTTGATGATGATGAATTGGAGAGTGAAGGGGGTTGTGACCAAAATTGGAACATGGGTAGGAATAGAGGAGGTAGGAATGTGAGGGGAGTAGGACGAGGTCATGGGAGGAACCCTAGGGGTAGGGATGGAGTGGATGGTAATCTTGGTAGTATTAAGATGAAAATTCCTTCTTTCCATGGGAAGAGTGATCCGGATGCCTATTTAGAATGGGAGAGGAAGATAGAATTGATTTTTGAATGTCATAGATACTCCGAGGATAAAAAGGTTAAGTTAGCGGTAGTGGAGTTTACCGACTATGCCTTAGCTTGGTGGGATAATTTATTACTCACTAGGAGAAGGAATTTCGAGGGTAGTGTGGATACTTGGGATGAGTTGAAAAGCCTTATGAGAAAAAGATTTGTACCAAGTCACTACTATAGGGGACTCTATCAAAGACTACAAACCCTTACTCAAGGAACAAAGGGTGTTGAAGATTATTATAAGGAGTTGGAAAAAGCTTTGATGAGGGCCGACATAGAGGAGGATAGAGAAGCCACTATGGCTCGATTTATGAGTGGGTTGAATAGGGAGATCGCCAATGTGGTTGAATTACACCATTATGTTGAGATGGAGGAGTTGGTACACATGGCTATTAAAGTGGAGGCTCAATTGAAGAAGAAGGAGCACTTTAAAAGAAAGGGGCAAGAAAAGTTCTTGGGAGGTCCTAGTTCCAATTGGAAGTCTAAGTGGGGGAGTGAAAAGGTTGATAAGGTACCACTTAAGGACAATATTGAAACCTCCAAGGGAAAGGAAGTTAGCTTCGTCAAGGATAAATCAAAGGTTGTTCCTACCACTTCTAGGAGTCGGGATATAGAATGCTTCAAGTGTAGAGGACGGGGGCATTATGCTCGAGAGTGCCCTAACAATAGGGTGATGATTATCAAAAATGGGGAGTGGTACTCGGAAGATGAAGAGGATGAAGAGGGGGTGCCATGTAGGGGAGATAGTGATGACGAGGAAGAAGAGGTGGAGGGAATTGTTAGTCCACCCAAGTCTTTAGTCACCATTAGGTCTCTCAACACCCAAGCCAAGGTGGATGATGCGGCTAAGCAAAGGGAGAATATCTTCCATACTAGGTGTCTTGTGAAGGACAAAGCGTGTAGTCTCATCATTGATGGGGGGAGTTGCACCAATGTAGTTAGCACTAGTATGGTTGAAAGGTTGGGATTACCTTTAATGCCACATCCTAATCCTTATAAGTTACAATGGTTGAGTGATTATGGTGAGTTGAAAGTAAGCAAGCAAGTATTACTTATTTTCAACATAGGGACCTATGAGGATCAAGTACTTTGTGATGTGCTGCCCATGCAAGCTACACATATTTTATTGGGGAGACCATGGCAATATGATAGGAGGGTATTGCATGATGGTAGGAAAAATCGGTATAGTTTCCAAATGAATGGAAAACCCGTGACACTCCTACCTTTGAGTCCGGAAGAAGTTTACAAGGACCAATTGAAACTCAAGAAGGAGGAGGAGGAGGAGGAAAAAGAAAGAAGAAAAAAAAGATGGAGTTGAGTGAGGGACAAAAAGAAAGTGAAAAAAAAAGAGGGGAAAAAAATAGTGAGAAAAAAAATGAGGGGTTGCAAGAAAAAAGAAAGAGAGCCAAAGAAATTGAGAAAAGAATGAATTTTTATGCAAGTAAAGGTGATGTGGAGAGAGCTTTAAAAGAAAATCATTCTATTCTTTTGATGGTATATAAGGAATCCCTCCTTACACTTGACGACCCTCACACTTCCCTCCCCATTTTAGCTTCTTCTTTATTGCAGAAGTTCGAGGATGTCTTCCCGGAGGAGATGCCTAGTGGGCTTCCACCCATTAGAGGCATCGAGCACCAAATTGATTTCATCCCCGGAGCCGTCATTCCAAATAGACCGGCATACCGAAGCAACCCGGAGGAGACCAAGGAACTCCAAAAACAAGTTGAGGAGTTGATGGGTAAAGGATATGTTCGTGAGAGCATGAGTCCTTGTGCCGTTCCCGTGCTACTAGTGCCCAAGAAGGATGGAACCTTTAGAATGTGCGTCGATTGCCGAGCCATTAACAACATAAAGGTAAAGTATCGACACCCCATTCCTAGGTTAGATGATATGCTAGATGAGTTGCATGGTTCTTGCATTTTTAGTAAAATCGACTTGAGAAGTGGATACCACCAAATTAGGATGAGAGAAGGAGATGAATGGAAAACCGCTTTTAAAACTAAATATGGTTTATATGAGTGGTTGGTGATGCCCTTCGGTCTCACTAATGCACCGAGCACTTTTATGAGATTAATGAACCATGTTTTGCGTGCTTTCATTGGGAAATTTGTGGTAGTTTACTTCGATGATATTTTGATTTATAGCAAAAATTTGAATGAGCATATTGAACACTTGAGAAGTGTATTTGTGGTTTTGAAAGAAGAACAATTGTATGCTAACCTTAACAAGTGTAATTTTTGCATGGAGAGTGTGGTCTTTCTTGGATTTGTGGTTAGTACTAAGGGGGTAGAGGTCGATGAGGAGAAGATCAAATCCATTAAGGAATGGCCCACTCCCACAAGTGTCACCGAGGTAAGAAGCTTCCACGGGTTAGCTAGTTTTTACCGTAGATTTGTCAAGGATTTTAGCACACTAGCTTCACCCCTTACCGAGGTTGTCAAAAAACATGTAGGGTTTAAATGGGGGGAGGCGCAAGAAAGGGTCTTTAATGAAATAAAGAACAAATTGTGCACCGCCCCGGTTTTATCCTTGCCAAATTTTGATAAAACTTTTGAGATCGAATGTGATGCTTCAGGCACAGGTATTGGAGCAGTTTTGATGCAGGAGAAGAGGCCGATTGCCTACTTTAGTGAGAAGCTCAGTGGAGTCGCCCTGAACTACCCCACCTATGACAAGGAGCTCTATGCGTTGGTAAGATCATTAGAAACATGGCACCACTACTTGTGGCCTAGAGAGTTCGTCATCCACACCGACCATGAGTCATTGAAGCACTTGAAGGGGCAAGGGAAGTTGAGCAAGCGGCATGCCAAATGGGTGGAGTACGTGGAAACTTTTCCCTATGTCATCAAATACAAGCAAGGTAAGGAGAATGTGGTAGCCGACGCCCTTTCTCGAAGGTATTCTCTTATTACTACTTTGAGTGCTAAATTGTTGGGTTTTGAGAGCATTAAAGACTTGTATGCGCATGATGCGGATTTTGCTAGTATATTTATATCATGTGAGAGGGTTGGATTTGGTAAGTATTATAGACATGAGGGGTTTTTGTTTCGGGAAGGTAAACTTTGTGTGCCAAATTGCTCATTGAGGGAGTTGATGGTAAGGGAGGCCCATGGCGGGGGATTAATGGGTCACTTTGGGATAAGGAGAACCTTGGAAATTTTACAAGAACATTTCTTTTGGCCTAAAATGAGTCGTGATGTTGGGAGAATTTGTTCTAGGTGCATAACTTGTAGGAAGGCCAAGTCTAAGGTAGAACCACATGGATTATATACACCCCTACCTGTCCCTAGTGAACCTTGGACGGAAATTTCTATGGACTTCATTTTGGGATTGCCTAGGTCGAAAAGAGGTAGTGACTCCATTTTTGTGGTTGTAGATAGGTTTAGTAAAATGACCCATTTCCTTGCTTGTCATAAAACCGATGATTCCATTCATATCGCCGACCTATTCTTTAGGGAAATAGTACGACTCCATGGGGTTCCTAGGAGCATTGTGTCGGATAGGGACGTTAAATTCCTTAGCCACTTTTGGAAGGTCTTGTGGGGGAAATTGGGAACTAAACTCTTGTTTTCAACAACTTGTCATCCCCAAACCGATGGCCAAACTGAGGTGGTTAATAGAACTTTAACACAACTTCTTCGCACCGTCCTTAAGGGCAACCTAAAGAATTGGGAAGAGTGTTTACCTTTTGTTGAATTTGCATACAATCGAAGTGTTCATTCTACTACTTCTTTTTCTCCATTCGAGATTGTTTATGGTTTTAACCCTCTAACACCTTTAGATTTGATTCCGTTACCTATTGATGAAAGAGGTAGTTTAGATGGGAAGAGAAAGGCGGAGTTGGTAAAATCTCTCCACGAGAAAGTCAAACTAAAAATCGAGAAGAAGAATGAACAATATGCCTCCAGTGTCAATAAAGGTAGAAAACGAATGACATTTGAGGCCGGTGATTGGGTGTGGTTGCATTTGAGGAAGGAGCGGTTCCCGACTCAAAGAAAATCAAAATTACAATCACGTGGTGATGACCCCTTCCAAATCCTAGAGAAAATCAACGACAATGCCTATAAGCTCGATCTTCCTGGTGAGTACAATGTATCGGCTTCTTTTAACGTCTCTGACTTATCCCCTTTTGATGCAGGTGAAGATTCGAGGTCGAATCCTTTTCAAGAGGGAGGGGATGATGAGAATCCAGGGAGTCAATCGAGTCAAAGTCAAACAGGTCAATCCTCTTTCCGAATACCGGTGGGGCCCATGACAAGATCCAAGGCTAAAGAGGTCCAAGAGTCGATGGCGGGACTCATTTTCAAGCTCCGAAATCAAGTTTCCATGGAAGAGATCAAGATCGAGGTCAATTGCCTAATTTTGGAAGAACAGGAACTTTCGATCGACCGAAAGTTTCCTTCGGTCGACCGAAACTCTGCAGGATTTTGAGGCTCAGCTGCAGGCAGTTTCGGCTGACCAGCGTACGACCGAAACTACCATTTCGGTCGACTGAAAGATAATTTCGGTCGACCGAAAGTCCTCCCTATGTAAAAAAACGGGGTTTTTTGTGCAATTTACCAAACTTTTGTTTTTTTCATTTCTTGTATATACCTTGTAAAGCCCAAACCCTAGATAGTTTTTGGATGAATATTGAAGCCTCCATTGAGAGCATTTGAGAGAGGTAAATCCTTTCTTTTCTTGTAACTTTCTTGGAATTTATTTCAACTTATATATTGAGAGTTGTTCTTGTGTATTTGTTGATTTTTATTCCACAAGTCTTGGTATTTGTCGTAATCCCTCCATTGGGCTAGGGTTTGTAAATCCTTGAATTTTGGTTGGGTTAAACTTGGGTCAAGATTTCTCCTTTATTACTTATTTTAGCTTTCTTGGGTTGATACAATATTGTTGTGGGAATTTTTGGTTTAATCACCAAAGGGGTTCGTATCAAATCGTTTTCTCACTTTCTTGAATTCCAAAGCCTCACTTTTAGCCAATTGTTGAGGGATGTTCGACTTTTCTTCATTTTTGTCCCTCCATCCATCTTTTTCCTTTACGAACTCATATTTTGTGATTAGATCCTCCTCAGACTTAATCCCTTGCTTCTCATTTTCTTCTGGTTTCTGAATTACTCCTTCCACCTTGAAGCAACTTTCCTTTAGATATTCGAGATCCTGTCTTGGCTTGATGCTGAAACTGACTTGTTCATGCTCGACTCGAAAAATGATTTCCCCTTTTTCGATGTCTATGAGAGCTCGCCCTGTGGCAAGAAATGGTCTTCCAAATATCAGGGGCATCTGAGAGTTCTCCTCCATATCAAGGATCACAAAGTCAACTGGAAAGAAGAACTTGTCCACTTTCACAATCACGTTCTCCACTTTCCCATATGGATACTGTATAGACCTGTTAGCAAGCTTTAGTGTGATATTTGTTGGTTTAGGCTCCCCCAAACCAAGTTTCCTGTATACAGACAAAGGCATTAGGTTAACACTAGCCCCCAAGTCACACAATACATTATCAAAAGTGAAATTACCAATAGTGCAAGGGATAGAGAAACTCCCTGGATAGGTCAATTTTTGTGGTAATTTCTTTTGAAGTATGGCGCTGCACTCCTCACTCAGTGCTACTGTCTCAAAATCAACCAACTTCCTTTTATTTGACAGCATCTTCTTCATAAACTTTAAGTAGAGGGGCATTTGGGCCAATGCTTCAGCAAAAGGAATATTAATGTGCAGTTTCTTGAATATTTCCAAAAATTTTTCAAATTGCTGCTCCAACTTATGCTTTATCAATCGTTGTGGATAAGGAACTGGGGGCACATAAGCTTTGACTGGTGGTCGAACTCGAACTTCTTCTTCGACTTTTTCATGAACTTCAGGAGTCGATCTCTGTTCTTTCTCGCTTTCCTGTTCTTCCACCACATCTTCCTTTTTGCTCTTTTGCTTTTCATATTCCCCTACAGTTACTTCAGATAGCTGAACCCCGCTCCTCGTTGATATTGCATTAACATGCTCACGAGGGTTCATTTCAGTATTGCTTGGTAACTGTCCAGGCTGTCTTGTTGAACTGCTTGCTGCCAGCTCTCCCATTTGTCTCTTCAAATTCTTTATTTCAAGAGCTTGATTCATAATCTCACCATTCTGACTCTTGACCAAGTGAATTAACTCTTCTATGTTCTCGGATATGTTTTTCTGAGATTGTTGCTATTGCTGTTGCTGTTGCTGAAATCCAGGTGGATGCTGAACATTTTGATTATTAGACCAGGAGAAGTTGGGGTGGTTCTTCCATTCTGGGTTGTAGGTTTGTGAATAAGGACCACCCTGTTGCCTGTTGCCCACGAAATTGACTTGTTCTGGATTTGATTGACTCTGTTGCATGGGACAGAAATTCACAGTGTAATTTTCAAAACAAAAATCACATAGCGATGTTTGAACTGAGTTGACTGTCTGCACACCCATTCTGTCAATTTTCTTCGTCAACGCATCCAATTTAGCATTTAATGATGTAGTCTCATTAACAGCAATTACTCCCCCAGACTTAGGTGTAGCTCTATCCGAGTACCACTGATAACTGTTCGCAGCCATCTTCTCAAAAATCTCGGATGCTTCTTCATATGTCATATCTATTACAGATCCTCCAGCTGCTGAGTCAGCGTACTTCTTGTTTTCATTTGTCAGCCCATTGTAGAAAGTTTGAACTAGTATCCAATCAGCGATTCTATGTGTAGGACACTGTATGATGAGCTCGTTGAACCTTTCCCAAGCCTCAAAAATTGATTCCTCAGGCTGTTGACTGAATGATAAAATCTCCCGCCTTAGCTTTGACATGCGGCCAGGTGGAAAAAATTTATTTACAAATATCTGGCTCATGATTTCAAAAGTCGTGATTGTATGTAGGGGCAAAATGTAGAACCAAGCTTTAGCTTTGTCTGCCAAAGAGAATGAAAATAACTTCAATTTCACAGCATCATCTGAAACTCCATTCATGCGCTGCATTTCACACAATTCCAAAAAGGATCGAAGATGTGCATGAGGATCTTCAGTCGGCAATCCATGGAAAACACATGAGTTTTGGATCAGTGAGATCAAAGAGGTTTTGATCTCAAAATTGTTAGCTTGGATTGCAAGAGGTACTATGCATGTTCCAATGTTCCCCACAGGAGGAGTCATGTAGTCTCGCAAAACGCTCCTTCCATGATTTTGTTGCTGTCCATTTACAGCTGCTGGCAGATTTTGTTGATTTCCTTGATTATCTTGAATTCTATCATCTGCCATGGCTAAGTCTGTTTTTTGATTCGCTTCCAACTGTTGTCTACGCCTCTGTCGAAAGTGCGTTCAATTTCTGTATCAAAAGGAAGCAAATCAAATGACTTAGTCCTTCTTAACATAAATTAAAGAAAACAAAAATTAAAAGCAAAAACTGAAAAATAATATAAAAATAAAAATAAAAATAAGCAAAATAAAGTTCAAAGTAAAATAAGAACTAATGAGTATCGATATTAATATAAAAACAGTCCTCGGCAACGGCGCCAAAAACTTGTTGTGCAATTTGAGATCGCAAGTGTACGATATCGCAATCAAGTAATAAAGTGGACCTTAGAGTCCGGATTATCGTTCCCACAAGGACTGCTATTAATTACCGAAATATTTCAGTTCTTAACTTTATTTGAACAAATGAAAATCGTTTTAAGAATAAAAATCTAGAATTAAGAAATGGAACTAATGAATTAAAAAGAATTGTTAAATTGTTTTGTTTTCAAATATGATTGTAAAGTAGTTGGGAATCCCGATTTCACCTAGCCAATTATATTAACTCCAATTCATGTTTTGTTTCCTAATTATGCATTCGGTCAAATTCACTAATTTAAATTGAAATTCCTCTCTCGAGTTTAAATCAATTCTACCTAAATAAATCAACCATGTATCTCTACAGAGGGTCCGAATATTCCTTATCTAGATGCATAACACACAAGAATTCACACACGACCGCAATAATTACAAGAGTATATCTCTATCTCTCGTTCAATTACCGGATTTATTACCTAGATCTATGTTATTAACTCACCTCTCGGATTATGGAAATAATACATAAAATCATGAATAAGTGGCCAGTTCATTCACGCATTAAACGCAATAGTAAATCAACACATGCATCAAAGCGTTAAAACAAGGAATATGAAATTAAAATAATATGACTATGCTACATCGTTCATCCCAATGTTAAAATTAGTTACACATCATCATGAAATAACAAAAACAGTAAAAATAAACGTTCATTGAAAAACAATATAAAGAATGGAAAGATTGCACCAATCATCAATTCTTCAATTGTTTTCAATTCACGCCCCTCTGCTATGCTTGATTCTCCAAGAATTTGATGTTGAAATCTCTGTTGTAGCTCGTTCTATGGAGAGGCAAATGTCTCAATTTCGTGCCTCTTATGTCGTATATATAGATTTTGGAGAAAACCTAGGTCAAAAAGCCCAAAGCCTGTCAAAAATCGCGAGAAAAATCTGATCTGCGGCCCAGTCGGACAAGCGCGCGATCGCGCAGGCATAACTCCGGCGATCGCGTGGAAGACCTTATAACTCTCGGGTTATAATTTACAACCATCTAGCGATCGCGTGGTGTGTAACCAGCGATCGCGACTTCATCTTTCTTCCGGCTGTGCAAGTTAGTCCCTGACTTTTAATTGCACCTTCAGTCCTCAACTCTCAATTGTTACAATTTAGTCCCCAAACTTTATCTTCTTCTCGGTTTGACCATTCAAGCTCTTAATTCATTCAATTACGTCCTCCAACCTCTGATTTAGTCACTTTAGCACCAAGCATGTTTCCCGGTTGTTGTCACAAACTCCTCACTTATCTAATTTAGCTCCAATTAACATCAAATCGTGTCATTTTTCCATTAATTGCTTCATTCTTCTTCAATTGGGACATTTTATGAAAAGTAAACAAATAAACATAAATTAAATAGTAAATATTCTCAAACGACAATAATTAATCCTAATTTAGACATACAAATAAGTGTATAAAATACACTTATCAATAGAATTAGTGATTCTTGGAGATCATTTTGGTGTTCTTGATGTGCTTAGTGGATTTGAGCGTAAATCCAAGTTTGATGGATTGCTCAACGGGGGATGTAGATGATTCTTGAATTATCGAACCTCCGGGGCCTTTGGCCGAAAAATCTTGGCATTCATGTATTTTTACATTTAATTATTTTTGTTCTTGATCATGTATCGATCCTAACAGTGGTATCAGAGCCTTGTGATTTGAATCTAGAATCTTGTGTGGTGATCAAGAATTGTTTGAATTTTTTGGGATTGGTAGTAATCTCAAAAGCTTGGAAGAAATTGGTAAAATTGAAAAAGTGGATCAAGAACTTTCCACTATGGGAAAGTAGAAGACTCGACTTCAGGGACAGCTCGTTCCGGCAACTCCAGAGGCGACGACTGGGTAAAGAACCGACCGAGGCAAAGAAAAATTGGCATTGAATGAAAACGACAAGGAGCTCCACTGACCAAGAATATTGAGAGAACCGACTGGAAGAAAAATCAAGAAATTTGGGAAGATAGCCACAGCTGTGAAGTACAAAACGTCAAAACCAACAGGAAGAAGGCACCGACCGAAGGAAGGTCTGACCAGAAGAAGAAAATGAGCAAATTGGAACCAAGAATATCAGTGGCCGGTTTTACCCAGAGGAGTGAAGTTGGTTTCTTGAATTTGCCTTGGATTCCGGCAGCAGTGCTAGGCGGCAGTACGAGTTTTTGGCTGGAGAAGAATACTGGCCGTGAAGTGAAGAACCAAAAATCTGGCCAGATCGCAAGGGAAAGAACCCACAGTGACCAAAAGATTTTCACTTTGGGAAAGTAAAAGGAACTTGCAGGAATCAAAATCCCAAGAAGGAATGTCTTGGGTATAAAATGTGAACGAACCGAACGGAGAAGAGAAGTTTAAGTCGGAATTGCAGAAATTTTCAGAAGGCTGGAGGTGATAGCTCGGTCGGAGTAGAGTGCAAGGTGAAGCAGATGTCGCCCACGCTAGGTGGAGACTTGACCGGTGAAATTCTGACCGAAAATTCATTTCAAGATTCCGGCTAATCTTTACATCCGATTGACAAATTGAGTCCACGGGTGTGTTTTTGAGGACAAAGTGAAGACCCAGCTGGTGGAGGGTTGCAGTTTCCGGCGGAGGCAGTCTTTTTGGCCGGAGAAAAAAAAAAATTTTTGACCGAATCTTCATTTTCAAATTCCAGCCAAATGGGGAATCCAACAAAAAACAGCCACCACCACTGAGATCGCGAGGACGAGGAGAATCTCCAGCTATTTTCTTGAAAATTTTGGCAAAAATTCCAGTGGCGGAGCAGGGGCGGCCGGCGGTGGTCCGGCGAGCACATTTTGGACAGTTTCATCATCTCGACCTGCTGAGTCCATTTCCGCAATCCGTTTTGCAAGATTCCAAGCACATATATACGAACATGAATTGTTCGCTCGGTGATATTCCTAAACCCTAACGTTTTCTTACTTTATGGAATAGCTACCTTGCCGGTAGCAACCTGTTTTGGTTAATTATTACTTTTGAAAATTATAACCTTGTCGGTTACAACCTGTTTTGCGAGCTATGTTCGATATTGATATGTCTTAATTGCTTTGGATTTGTGATCGTTGACTTTAGTTGGGTAAAATTGGATAATTCCCGTATTTTGTTGTTGATCACTTTATTGAAACTCTTAGCTTAATGGAATTCAAATTTGACCTACCTAGTATATATTGACTTAGAATTAAGGAATAACATTTTTTGTGATTTTGATTGTTTCTTAATTTAGGTTTTACTTGATTGTGCATTTGTGCCATAATCTGTTATATTTGAAATACTTGGTTGAGTCGTTACTTGATGTATTTGTTGAGTTAAGCTTTGTTCCAAATATGATTACGCGTTGTGTTGATTTGGGGGTTTTCGATGTGAATTATGATTTTTGGTTTGACAACACAAAATGAGGCTGACTGGTTAAATTGGACATCTGATCATGATAATAATTGAGGGTGATCTTTTAACTTGTAACGGGTTATAAGAATTGGTGTATTTGTTACCACTGCTTATGTGATTAGAGATGTTGATTCCTCTATTTCTTTTACTAACACAAATGACATGCTTTGTGGTGATGAAAGGACTGTTATTGGAGACTTTGTGTCGTATGTACCTTTCTGTGATAAATGTGAATTATGTGTAGACTGTATGTCTTATATGCATTTATGTGGTCATTGTGTGTTTGGTAAGTTTCATAGTAGACATTATTGGAAATGACTATATGTCTAATGTGGTTTTATGTGATTGTCATGTATTTTGTAAGCAACGACTTATTTCTTTTACTTCAGGTATTTGTGATACTACTCATGATATATTGCATGATAAATGTGTTAATCATTTTATGCTTTAGACTTTTTGGTCGTGGTTTAGAAGCCAAAATGGTGGTTAGATCATGGAGTAGTGTGATCACGGTTAATGGGGCTGATGTGTCATGTTTTGGACATGATTTTTGGTGCAATTGAGAGAAAAACAGCAAGGTATGCTAGTTATCAGTTGCATGTGGAGTTAGATATAGTGAGAGTACTATACCCAGGTCTAGGATACCTCGAGTAAGGTAGAGACTCCATATTGAGCGTCCTGATGTTAAAAGATAGTGATGAGAGAGTGATAGGAATACACCCGTTATATCATATTCTTGTGTTGACTAGTATTTGACTAGTGAGGTAAGGTAAGGAGACTTTGTGGATGAACAATCAATAGAGTGGATAAGCGATGATAGGAGACATGAGTTATCTTGTTATGTATCAAAAGAGGATACTACTCGGAATGAACTTTTAAGATTATTGGATACATGGGTACACACATAGAAGGAGGTGAAGGTTATATGAAAACTTTTGTTGGTGGTTTTGATTGGTCATGACAACTTAAACAACCTAATGTGAAATTACATTTTTTATAAAAGTTTTTATATTTCAACCTCTTGATTTTTTGGAGATAAATGGAAATCCGTAAATGTGTGTCTTTTGGCTTAAAAGGTTCTTATATGACTTAAAAATTGCCTTGGTTGTGGTATAAATGACTTGATTTGTTTGTTCTTCTTATTGGCTTTTGATGCAATAAATTTGATCATTGCTTGTATATCATCATGTTGAAATAAAAGTAACTTGGTGTTCTTGTTAGTGTATATTGATGATATTGCTTTTGATTGGTTCATTGTTGATACTTATAAATGAGAGTTTTGAAATATGTACATTAATCTGAGGAAATATGATATGAATCTTGTGTTTAAGTGTTATACACAATGTGATATTGTGAGGATTTATAAATGTATGTTATGCATGAGATACTGGTAATTGGATGTTATCCTCCTATGTGTTTTCACCTCGTATGATAGTTATGTGAGTTGCAAATCACATATTTTTTGCACATAGTGCTATTTTGACTATTAGCATGTTATACATTTTATGAAAAATCTAGTTTTTCATGGTTGTACTATACATAGAGAAAATTTGTTCAATTTATTTGAAATATTTCATATGGTGAATAAATCCTGAATAAATGTTTTTTATCAATTATTTCCTCAAATATGGTACTAAAATTCATAACTTGTTTTTCAGGTGTGTGAGAGCAAGATGATATTAAGTTGGTTGCTCAAATTCACTATTAGTGCACTCAAGTTCGTAGCAAGGTGGAGATTGTTGAGTAGGTGCTACTCACTTTGGGCTTAAATTGGTTAAGCCCACATACTTGGCATAGAATTAGACCATTATATTAAGTTGGTGATATCAAATTGGTGATAATAATTTTGGTGGTTCCACAACAACACAATTGACGGTTTCTCCTCTTTAGCTCCCTTTGGGAGGCGTTTTTGATTAAGGGTTCGGACAAGATTGCTTAGTGATGTCCATTTGTAATTCCCTTTTGTGATATCTTTTCTTGATGATTAGAGTATCTTTCCTTTGTGGTTTCTCCAATTTCTTCGTGTTTGGAGTGGTTTTACGATATATGTAAAACATAGTTTAGATGGAGAGTAATCTTTGTGAAATCCGTGTGTTGTATGGTAGTGGATAGAATTAGTGATTCTTGGAGATCATTTTGGTGTTCTTGATGTGCTTAGTGGATTTGAGCGTAAATCCAAGTTTGATGGATTGCTCAACGGGGGATGTAGATGATTCTTGAATTATCGAACCTCCGGGGCCTTTGGCCGAAAAATCTTGGCGTTCATGTATTTTTACATTTAATTATTTTTGTTTTTGATCACGTATCGATCCTAACATTTTTGTAACTTTGAGAAGAGGATTGTCCCGAGGTATCGAGCGGTTAAGGTTTTAGTAGATAAGGGTTTGATGAAGAATATAATTTGACGTCTATTTTGGATAGAACAGAGAAGCAATTTCCTGATAAGTTTGTGCACAAATACGAGGATGTTTTGCCTGAAATGAAGGATAAATATTGTGCAGGATTGATCTCAAAGCACAATTGATTTGCAGCAAGCTTGTGGCAAAAATCTTGTAATTTCCATTTTACGAAATTCTTCCAAGTAATAGGATTTTATACTTTTGGGATACTTGGCAAATGTAACCTCTCTTTCTTCGTATTTCGTATCAAGTATTGTCTAATTCGGCACAAGCAAGAATACTCTAGAGAGTCGTTACCCATAATTTCTTCAAAGTTAGGTGAACAAAATGATTTGTCTATAATGGAGGAGGTGGATGTGAAGGTGGTGATGGTCTAATTCGGCACAAGCAAGAATACTCTAGAGAGTCGTTACCCATAATTTCTTCAAAGTTAGGTGAACAAAATGATTTGTCTATAATGGAGGAGGTGGATGTGAAGGTGGTGATGGTGGTGGTGGCAGCGACGGCGACGAAGGAGGAGGAGTGGGTTGTGGTGTATATAGAAATGAGTGACAGATTTTCTAAAAAACTTATAAAATTAAAAAGTTGTTTATGTCCTTTAATTAATGTTTATTTTTGTAAGTAATGAATATTTTTAAAAAATGTGGTGTAGAAAATAAATTTTGGAATGGTAATATAGCTACCCTAATACTAAGCACAAAAGAAAATAAAGCCCCAGTTTTAACCTTTTTTTTTGAGAGGAAAAAATTGTAAAAAATTATTATTTTGAAGAATACGTAATTAAAAGTAGGAAAAGTTCTAATTTTTGTAAGAAAAAAATGTATTTTAATGGAAGAACAGGTAATTAAAAATGAGCTCTTGTTAGATGCTCATTTTAATGAGAAATTAGTGGTTTGAATAGTTATTTTCTGAAGAATGTGTGGTTGAAAAGTAAGGAAAAATTTTGAATTTATGTGTAGAATATTTTATTGTTTGAATGTGTGGTTGAAAATGAATATTAAAAAAAATTAAAGAATGAGGATCAAACAAGGGCTAAATGTGGAAAAAGAATAAATTTTAAAAATCTATACTACTTCTAAAAGGTCCTTAAAATGAGAAACTTTTTTGAACTATATTAACCCTACAAATCTTTTAAATTTCTTATTCATCATTAATGTTCATTAATGTCCATTTTCTTTAAAGTTTTATTTATCAAATTTTAATCAATTAGTTTACCTAACTAAATAATTTATCACATTTTAAACTATTCATATTCTCATTCCATTATTTTCACTCCATGCATAGGGACACCGATATATTCTTAGGAAATCTCTTCATATAGGTATATAATTCAATACTTTCCTTATTTTTCATTTGCGTATTTCGTTAATTTCTTATTTTGTTTGATCGCTTTAGTGTGTGAGAAAAGTAATAATAAAAGCAGATGAAGACGAGAATCGAAATGTTTAAATCATGGCGTGCTTTAAATCTCCCTCTATAGAGAGATGTGCATAGGTGGTGGAAACCTTCATGACTCGGTGTCTAGGACCATAGCAAAGGTGCCCTCATGAAACTCGGAGTCGGTTGGGTTTTTTTAGTTCCTATTGAAAATGATAAATTCCTGATTGGATTTGCCCCTATTGAAGTCTACACATTATAATCATGCAGAAGTGAAGTTGAACAAGTACAAAGTCTTTTGAAAACTTCAATGTATATGTTGGACAATACAACTCTTTGCAAGCTTAAGTAATTGATTTTGATTTTATGAATATTTTTATTGTTACCTCTTCAGTTTTGTGTGTTTATGTTTGAATGTGAAGTGGAACGATCTAAAGATTCATAATTTTGAATTGTATGAGCTGACCCATTCAGATATTTCTATTATAATTATTTTAAGAATTCGATTGATTCTATATTGTAGAACGTATTAACGTAAAAATGTGATACAATTGAAATTGCAAACTAATTTCAAAACGGAATGACTATGTATTAACTTTCAATTCATTAAAAATGCTAATAATGTACTTATATTTTATGAATTTGTTCTTATAAATGCTCCGTATTTCTTATAATAAATTTTGAGTTCTTTATAGACTTTTTATCGAACTATCAACTGAGATTTGAAGAGAAATGCTAAGAATTGAATTAGTGGCAGTGCATATGATAAGGTGACCGTTAAGTTTCAAGGAGCAGAAGCAAACATAAGCTTTTACTTGGATGATCGATGATTACAGAAAAAAAAACTAATAATAAGTATCTTATTTTAGAGATTTATGATTGGACTGCTTTAATATTTATTGTAATCGAAGATTTGCTAGAGTCTTCATTTATTTCACCCGATCTTGTAGAATGATTTTTCATTATCTTTAATAGTTTGTACTTTTATTTTCTATTTGTAAATTTTGAGGTTTTTAAAGACGTGAGAAATAAAAAAAAAATACTTTTTTTAGAGGAAACATAATATTTTGTGCATTTCAGATGAGCAATCTAAAGGTGGAAGAATTTGTTATTACACTTTGACGAAAAAGTACTGATACTCCAAGTAAAAGTTCCAAGTATAGAAATATACAAATGTGTTAAATGGGAAGCCAAAATAAATAGGCGGCGTTCTGTTTGTATTTTATTTTGTATTTTCATTTTCGAAAATATTTTGTGTTTCCTGTTTTCATTTTTGTTTTCAAATTTGCTGAAAACGCGTTTGGTTTGTCATTTCTAAAAACTGTTTTTGAAAATGAAAAATTAGAAAACACGTTATGTTTGAAATTTTGCAGAATACTACTTAAACTATTTTTAACTAATTTGCTTACAGAATACTATTGACTCAAATTCAAATTTTCTTCACAATACACTGAAAACATGATTACATGTAACACACTAATGTGAGCATTAAGAGTCTATATTAACACAGCTTGGTCAGGTTCGGGATTTGAGAAAGCTCTAATTCTATTAAAATTCAGAAAATGCAAGTTCTTTCAAAACCACCAGAGTACATTTATCAAGGCATTATTTGAAATATAACAACAAGAATTCTCACTTTTTTTTTTTTTTTTTTTTTGTAATGTTGATATTGAATTTAATAAAACTTTATTTAAGTTTAGTTCCAAGTTAGGATAATTTTTAAAAAAAATCTTTATTTAGGCTTAGTTCCAAGTTAGGATAATTCTAAAAAAAAAAAAAAAAAAAAAAAAAAAAGAAGTTATATTAAGCTTAGTTCAAAGTTAAGATAATTCTTTAAAAAAAAAAAAAAAAAATTCCCAAAACGCGTTTTCCGCGTTTTGGACATTTTTTGTCGAAATACACACAAAACGCCCAAAACGAGGTTTTGGGCGTTTTGCGTTTTGTGTACAATTTTTTTTTTCCAAAATGCGTTTTCGAAAATGGTAAAGAGAACGCGTTTTTAGCGTTTTCAAAAATAAAAACAGAAAATGACATCAAAACAATAAAGAGAACATGGCCTTAAGGTCTGGGGCAAACATATTCTTTATTGTTCGTTGGCTAAACAATTGATGAAATTGATATAAGAAGTTTAAAGCCAAGGCATATATGGATATGTTCTCATTCGCAACCTTATTTGATTGATAAACTTAAAGTGATTGATGTTGTCTCTTTTGAGAAGAATTTTGAGCCCAAAACACGGATTTCTATGATGTTAATAAAATTCTTTTAGGATAGCCAAAGAGTTCATTAAGTTTTTTTTTTTTTTTTTTAGAGGTACTTAGTGTAAAATGGGCACTATCCACGAAGTTATACCTTGAATCTCATGTACTTTCTAGGTAATCACAATAAAATTAGCAATTATAAATTTTATTTTTCGTAAATACAGCCCTAAAAATTCTTATTAATACCTCATCGAACACATAACATTTCATATCACGAATTAGTCAATCAAATGTCATTCGCCAGAAGGTACTCACAAGATTTAAGTTACTTTAAGTATTGTCATATTTCAAAATCTCCTCTAATTATATTTGTATTTCTATAAATATAAATAAATTGTCAATTTCTTCATTGTAATATCTGATAATATAATATAGCATATTATTATATATTTATTATAATTATTACTTTAACTTTTTAATTATTAATAATTAATAAACACAAAAATTTCTAAAATATAGAAAATTTAAATTATTGTTGGACAATCATGTGCAACGCACGTGTATATCACTAGTAGACACATATGGTAGCATAATTTTAAAAACACATGGTATAGTTAACAAAATTAGTGGTGTCAATATAATTACCCTTATTTAATTTGTTTAGTATATCATACCAAACACATGTGAATAATACTTTTCTTTATTTTACATAAATTATATGTAATTTCTTACATGTATGCTAGGCATTTCTTCAAGAAATTACAAGCCTATTATATAATAATCAAATTCAAATATAAGATCAAACTTGTAACTTCAAATACCAAGTTCTAATTAGAATTCAATAATTAATTAATAAATTAAGATATTTAGAATATATGAATAAATCAGATTAGCGTCATTTACGTTATTAACTGGTGAATGAAATATTTTGAAAATAAGAAACACAATCTCACTATCCTTAAATATCCGCCCAATACTGTAATCCACGAAGTTGCAGTTTACACTTGGTTTTTTCCTCTCCATTTGACCTCGAAACATTTTGCTAATGTTTAGTTCAGATCACATGTTCGATTCAAGTCGCCTGTTATCGTAACAAGACAATAGGTAATGAAAGATTTAGTGATATTTGGTACATATCACTTGTTCAATTTTTAGTTGTTATACTAGAAAATCATATTTAATTTAAACTTAATTACGACCACAATGTTTCTATTTGTGCACCTAGATAATGTAGATAGTCTTGGTTTTCATGTAGTCTTGATTATGAGACTGATTTTTTGGTTATATATATACACACACACATACATATTAGTATTCTTCTGTGCAATGAACGAAAATTATTAAAAAATATCAATTTCGATAAGTATTTGTAAAATTTTAATACTTATACATAATTAACACAAATTCAAAATGTATGGAAAATAATATTATATCACAATAACTATTAAAATTTAATAAATAATATAACTAATTCAAATTATAATAGCTTATTTGATTATTCAATTTACATATTTAAGTAATACATGACTGTTAATTTCAATAATTTTTATGAGCTATTATTAATTTCAAAGAAAATACAAATTTAATAGTTTATCTAATAGTATATCATGTTTGATGTAAAATTATGGTACAATATTAATTTTGTGGAAGACATCAATATATATTTCACGATTTCTGCATTCTCCTACTGTATTTAAGTTTTTCCAATTTTCATTCAAAAATATCAATCACAATAATTATAAATGCGTGTTTAACTTAAATCCACAAATATTTGTATTTAACCAATAAGATTACATTTTTTTACTTCTAAAATCAAATAGTCAAAAATAATAATTACGTAAATCTAGGAATTATCATGATTCTAATTAGGGATTCAATAATTAATTAATAAATTAAGATATTTAGAATGTATGAATAAATCAGATTAGCGCCATTTACGTTATTAATTAACCAATGGAGGAAATATTTTGAAAATAAGAAACGTGATCTCACTATCCTTAAATATCCACCCAAGACTGTAATCCAACTTGGTTTTTCCCTCTCCATTTGAACTCAAAATACTTTGTTGATGTTTATTTTAGGTCACATATGCAATCATCCAAGTCACGGGTTAATAAATAAAACAAGGTTTAATAATTTATCATCTCAAATAGATATTTTCGGTTCAGGTCACCTATTATCAACAAGACAATAGGTAATGCAAGATTTTCTGATATTTGGTTTATGTCATATGTTCAATTTTTAGTTGTTATACTGGAAAATCATATTTAATTTAAACTTAATTACGACTACAATGTTGCTATTTGTGCACCCAAATAATGTAGATAGTCTTGGTTTTTTCATGTACTCTTGATTATGAGATTGATTTTCCTAAGTATTTGGTTGTATTCATATATATATATATATATATATATAAAATAGGGAAGGCAACTACGCGGGGAATACCTGAATCCGACGAGGACCCACCCCGAACGGTGCGGAGAATCACCGACAAAGACGAGGATGGGGATTAAATAGTATTCCCGAACCAGGGACGGGGATGCCATCTTATCCCCATCCCAGATCATCATTCCCAATTAACAATTTTCATTAAAATTTAAAGACACAAACAAAGATGAATATATATATATATAGAGGTGTCAAGACGGACGGGCCGACCAGACCCGTGAAAACCGGCCCGGATTGACCCAGGACCGCGGGCCAACCCATGACCCGTGCGGGCGGTCCACGGGTCAAGAAGTTGTGAACCGCGAGTTTTGCGGGTCAAACCTTCGCGGGCCACGGTTAACCCGCTGACTCGTAAAAAAAAAAAAATTGTTTTTATTAAATATGGTAGCATTGAAAATCTCTCTTCTTCTAGAAACTCTAATACAACTTTTAAAGTAAAATCTTATTTTTTTCTCCCTAATAGCTAAAAAAATAATGTTTTTTGACAATAGTAATTAGAAATACATTTATCATTTAATTGTTATTTGTTTATATTTTATTTAAATTTGCAAATTTAGAAGTAATTCATATAACATAAAATATAATTTTAAATTATATGTAAATATTTTATGGTATAAATATGAATTTATCATTTTAATCATTTTTTATTTAGAAACTTGACAAAAAATTTGTTATAAATATGAATAAATCTATGTTTTTATTCATACGGGCCAAATCAGAACAAACCGCGACCCTCATGGGTTCGACCCGAATGGGCCAGCGGGCGGGCCTGGGTTGTAGTTCAAAATTTGCGGGCTGACCCGTAACCGGCCCGTAACCCGCAGCAGGCGGGCTTTTTTTCAAACGGGCCGTTACCAGGCTTTTTATTGACGGGTCGATCCGGCCCGGACCACCCAGATTGACACCTCTATATATATATATAAGGCGGGGAATATCCGAACCCGACGAGAACCCACCCCGAACGGTGCGGAGAATCCCCGACAAAGACGAGGATGGGGATGAAATAGTATTCCCGAACCAGGGACGGGGATGCCATCTTATCCCCATCCCAGATCATCATTCCCAGTTAACAATTTTCATTCAAATTTAAAGACACAAACAAAGATGAATATATATATATATATATATATATATATATATATATATATATATATATATATATATATATATATAGATGTTTAAAAATTATTAAATTTAGAAAATGTTAGGATTGTTCCTGCATGTTTTCTTATATTATTTGTACAAAATTATTTTAAAACTTAAAAAAAATAAAAATTAATAACAAATGAGGATTTACACATCCCCGCCCCGCCCCCAATTAAATGGGGTCGAGACGGGGATGAGGATGGTAAATCTTTAACGGGACGGGGACGGAGAAAGGCATCCCCGCCCCATACGCGTCCCGCTGTAATTCATATATATATATATATAAGTCGCAGATTAATAGATGTAACGTGGTTTAATGATTTTTCGTCTCAAATAGATATCTTCGGTTTAGGTCACGTGTTATATCAACAAGACAACAAGTTTATCAAAGTAATGCAAGATTTACTGATATTTGGTTCAAGTCACATGTTCAACCATCTAGGTCACAGGTTAATAGATATAAAATCATTCAATGATTCATCATCTCAAATATATGAATCTCAAGTCAAATATCATCACAACCAAGCAACGGTTTTATCCGTGTCACGCCGATTTACTAATGTTTGGATCAGGTCACATGTCCAGTCTTCCAGACAGGGACAAATCCAAGAATGTGATCTAGCACAAGCGACCACTACATAGTTAAGGGAGGGAATATTGACGTCAAAATTATAAGGTAAAAAAAAAAAAAAAAAAAATTGCCAAATCCAGCACGAGCGGCCGGCCGAGCTCGCCATTAGCTACATTCGTCCCTGCTTCCAAGTCACATGTTTCTCAAAACAAGACCTGTTAACATTTATTGCAACCAGTCTACAAGTGTATCGATGTAATACTAGATTTGTTGATATTTAGTTCAAGTCACATATTCAATCATCCAATTCACGGATTAATAGATGTAACGTGGTTTAATGATTTTTCATCTCAAATAGATATCTTCGGTTCAGATCACATGTCACATGAACAAGACAACATGTTTATCGAAGTAATGCAAGATTTACTAATGTTTGGTTCAAGCCAAATGTTCAATCATATAGGTCACAGGTTAAAAGATATTACTTCATTCAATGAATCACCATCTCAATTATATGTATCCAGTTCAGGTCACATATCACCGCAACAAGACAACAATTTTATCAATGTCACGCCAGATTTACTGATGTTTAGATCGGGTCACGTGTTCAATCTTCCAGGTAGCAAGTTTCTCAAAACATGACAGGTTAACCATTAATCAAAGTGTATGTTCACTATTTCACATTGCCCGAAGGTAGTGAGACGACTTATTATCTTATGCACGAGAACTGTAAAGCCATTGAATGCTGCAATTAGTCACTGATCCATGCTAATAGTAACTTGATGAGAGGAAGAATGAATAAACCAAATCTACGACTTTTCCACTCAGAACAGACAATTGGTGAACCCAAAAACTTCTTTTATAGAGTTGAACACCAGAACAAGTAAAAAATAGTTAACCAAAAACAATCTAAAATGAAGATGGAAGGGGAAGAAGTTCCTCAATTGGAATGATATAATCTAATGAAAATCATTCGAATATTTGATTGATGAAAATCCAAGGACGAGAGATATGTGACTTCTAGTTTTCTCAAATAATAGGATCGTGGTCTATATGTGACCTCGTGAATTGTTCTATATCCAATTGGTTAAAGTCCGATAACGGGAATTGTATTTGTATTCTCCAATCGGTGTTTGCAATTTATATAAAACTCCTCAACGAAAGAGTAATTGGAGAGACCTGGTTCATATAAAAGTCTCCAGTAACGGAAAGTGAGATTATATTTATTAGTTGTTATTCTATAAAGGTGTGATGTGTGTATTGTTCCCATTCTTGTTTAAATAGGGATAGCAATGGGCAAAACTGCTCGACCCCCTTGGTTGGCCCGTTGCCCAGCTCGTGACAAGCCAAGTAGGCCCAACTAGCAATCTTTTCGATTTTTCTAAAGAGAATTTAAATAAATAAAAATATTGAATCATTTAAATAGGGGATAAAACACACACACGAGAAGGGTAGCATTTACCAGCAAGACACCGCAGAAAATTGGTGGAAAAAAAAACAAAATATCGAAGCTGTTTGATAAAACAGTGAGGGCAAAGGGGGATTTAAGGAAAGGAAAAAAAAAAATATATATATATATATATCACTTCTCCTAGTACATGCAGTTGTACAAAAATTTATGCGACTATAATAAATATATCATCACCTAATAGTTATACAAATTACCTACTCATATTGGTACAACATAGAGCACGGTTTGAAAGATGAGTGCTGCCTAATATGGCGAACTATATCATCCAGGGGAGGCCAAGTCGCTTCATGTATTGAATGGTGACCCAACTCATAAACGAGATGTATACTACTAACAAACAAGCTCGCTTTAATAGGATAGTATTAGAACGGAGAGGAAGCATTCTTACAGTGTGGATTCGACTTATAAAAGATTTCAATGGCCGTATAAGCCCAACCAAGGTGATGGATATCAAGGAAGTCGAAAAACCAGTAAGAAGTCCGGCTATTATGTCCCATCTCCTTATCCTGATGGATCCCTCACCAGCAAGCCATGACTTCAATATCCTCATGAATCTGTCATTATAAAGCATCTTATCTTATGTTGATAAAAGGAAAAAAAGACAGGAAAACACTTAAAATACACAATGAGAATATCACAAAGGCAGATAGATCACATAGTTCAGAGATCACTCGCTGCATATGAAGAATTATGCGCTTCACAAGAAACATCTGATATGATGGCTAAGTACAACACCACACTGGGAGGCAAAGCTCGAAAGTTCTTTCTCTAGAACTATTCCAGAAAGTTAAGTTTTGTTAGTATAAAATAACTTTTATAAATCATGATTGGTAAAATAAGTAACTTAAAAGTAAGTATACTTGATTTCATTATGGCCAAAAATTCTAATCCTTATTCCTAATAAATTTGAGCCTTTTTCAGAGTTCCATTGAATACAAACTACCTCCTGTGAAAGATCCAACTATTAAACCAGTGGCTAATAAAATATTACGAGTGTAAACTCAAATTTAAGAGCAATTAGGAGCTACAAACAGAAGTAAAGAAAATGATTCAGAATAACACCATAAACTAGAAGAAAACTAGCATGCGAACTTCCAGATGTACTTGTGGCCATGAAGAGACCGTAAAAAGAAGAAAACTGTAAGCTTGATACTCACAAAATATAATATCTTCTAAGCATTTCAACGGTTGACGGATCTTTAGCTTGGCAATTAAATAAATCATCCTGATCCATGTGCACCTTAGGAATGCCCAACATATACCAGCATCCATATGTTTCATTCACCTGAATAAGCCAAAAAGTAGATATGTGCTTATTATAAAAGAACATAGAGAGTAATTTACACTAGTGGATCATAGGCATAGTCTAGATCAAAACCAGTAAAAAAAGGATTTCGAAGCTAAAATATTAACACATATAGTTGGAAGTTCTATTTTCCTTGTTTACTAGCTTCCCTTTTTAGTAAAACCAGTTTAGAATATATTCAGATTCTATAAGGATTCCTGTTTTATCATTTCCTTTTCTTTGTATAGGACCAACTATGATAGGCATTCACATGGAAGATTAACTTTAGTTAAATTTTTCCTATTTCACTTATCTGTAATCCTAAATATGGTCTTTCATTTGGTAATTCAGAAGACACCAGAAAAGTTGAACAAATTCTATATTCCTCATTGTTTGAACAACATTACATCTTAGGATTTAGGCTTCACGACCTACCTTAAATTTATTCTTGGTCAACCAAGCAGCACCAAAATTGGGTCTACAGTAAGAGGGGAGTGCTTCTTTTGGAGCTTCAGCCAATGCAAGTCTCGCCTGACCTAAATGATCTCTATATTCAACCTGTTATATTGAAAGCAAAAGTGAAAATAGAATCCAAAAAGAACAAGGAGAATAATTTTCATATCCTGAACGAATAATTTGAAGTACCTTGTTGAAGGATTTTGATCTTGTTTTTATGTATCTACAATTTAAAACCACAATAATTTTTATTTTTATTTTTTTACATGGGATTGTAGGGGAGGGGAATTTGGAGACTCGAACCCTGGACCATCCAGGTAAGTGGGTGCCCTTTAACCACCTGGGAACCCACTTGGTCTCACCACAATAAAATATTTAAATATTAGCACTTGCATAATATAGCATTTATACTTGGAAACTTAATCAAATTGATGCAGCATTCCATGTAGTATGACCTTATTCCTTAACGGAATGTCAACAAATAAAAACATGTTTCTAAAGTAGTTATCTTAACCAAAATGCCTAACTAAAAGTACATAGGTTTTATTTGCAAGGACATTGGACAATTAGTCTACGGAATGAAGATGAAACGTTTACATCAAATATCCACATTTTCAACACTCAGAAAAATTCTTCACACTAATTCAAAGTTCAAACCAAGACATTTAATAGTGGGCAGAGGGAGTAAATAAGCACAATAATCGAAGGACTGGCCAAGAGGAAACAAAAGCTTGAAAAAAAAAGACAAGTGCATTGCTAAATAAGATGATTCTATTAGCTTTTAACAAAGAACCGTACACTTCCTTTTCTTAAAAGAAAATTTTCGGAAGTTACTTATATGAGAGGCAAACATGAATATTTGGTTCTTCTCAAATATTAGAAACTGAGATACTACCATGAGAAAACATAAAGGAAAGTAGCATTGTGATTAGTAATTTTGCTTAGAAAAGGTTAGATGACTAATTTGAGATAAATCTTACCATGGAGTTTTTAAGTTTTCAATTAGAAACCTGAAGTTAATTTTAAAAGGTTAAATAACATTGTGAATGTCCAGAGTAGCAGGCAATTACTTTTCGAGAAACTAATCAATATCTTTCTAAAAAATATTGAAAACTTAATTGAACAGGGAACAATTCCAGTAAGTGAAATAATATATTAACTATTTATACTACAAGAATATTCAATTGCAAATAAGAGTGACAAAGTAGCTAACACATAACTTCAAGGCTAGGAAAAACAGACAGACAGAGAGACGCATAAATTTGGCAGCTAAAACCTAGATGAGGACAGTCCAGAACATTAAGCTTTGAAGTATCAATGTAGAATAATTTGAACATGTTGATTTCATGAATGAAGCCCTCGAGTAAAAAGGACCTAGAAGGTCCACCAATTTTCTAGACTACCAAGATGTCATATCAAACGCGTTTTTAGAATTCTTATTAGCACGATATCTTTAGTAAGAAGGCAAATCTTTAGTTTCTAGCACTGTTAAATCCTAACTGAACTATCAAGTTAACAAAACTTCAAAGGTGCGCAGCAGCAGCAAGAAGAAACCTAATCTCTTTCAGTAATATAAACATTTTGAATTATCTCACAATAAAACATCTTAGATCAGTGCTTGGTTTTAGCAAAAGATCAGTTCACACTCAAGTTATCAAACAGATGATTTCAGTGAATGAGAACCAAAGTTGCAGAATTCATCCAACAGTACTTGGAATAAACTTGTCTGAGAAATACAAATTGTAAATTGCGCAAGTAGCAGCAATAATCACCTCAAAAATAGAAGCCCAGTAGTAATCATAATGACATCGATATTTCTTTCTCTCATGTGGGTGGAATACATGCTTCGCTTTATAATTTAACAATCCCAATTCACAGACCTTAGATGACCTAAGATCCACACCTGAAAAGATGTCTGTATCAGTGTCCCTGTGCTGACATTAATAAATAAATCCTCCGATGGGCAGTTAAATGATATAGCACAAAATACCAGCTCTTGCTTTATTGGACATTATATTATTTATTTATTTATTTAAAAAAAAAAACATAAATACATTGTTAAAAGAAGAGATGAAAAATGGCACAATCACCAAGGTGAAGTCCTAAATGTGACTTGAGCATCCAAATATGGGTCAATACCGGCAAAAACATCTCTGAACAAGGTTCTAGCATCATGTCAAATGTGTCCAAAGAAGAAGAGCAAAGCAAAAAATGCATACCCAAAAGTAAACCAACCTCTTGGGCCAAATTAAAGTGGTGTGCCTCTATTACTATTGTCAGATTTTCAATCTCATAAAATTGGAGTAGATATTAGCATAAGCGGAGAGCAAATAATTCTAGGAAGGATTATTCATCTTCCTAGTCTTCAACACAAGAAAGGGGTGTAGAAAATTCCTTTTTTTGTGTCTGAAGAGTAATGATTTTTGATCCTGTTCATAAAAAATTCCTAGTCTTGGTTTCGATTTTTCGAGATGTATCAGAACTTATTCGATTTATTACATAATAATCTAATAAGTAGTGAACCCAAAGAGGAAGGGGGGGGGGGGGGGGGGTTATTATTGATTAAGTATGCTGAACTTCGAAAAAAAATTAATTTGGCTGAAATACTCAAATAAATAGAGTAATAGAAAGTATTTGTACAATATTGACTATTTCTATTCATGCATGAAATTGAGATAGTAATATATCCAGGTTTTACGGAAACTTGCCAACTTAATTAATTATTCTTTAGAGAAAAGGATTCAACAAACTCGTCTAGTAACCGATTTATACCCATTTATCCGCCACTCCTTTGCATCTATTTATGAACTAGATTGTTTATAAACACTTCCCATACATTCTTTTAAAATAAAAAAGGCAACAGTCTCAAATGGTCTCTGCTGAGATAATCTGATACACCTTTAACAGACAACCCATTCAAATCCAGCTTCTTTTAACAATTTGTACTGCCAAAATCTACCAACAGTGAGTAACAATGAATGAACAATGCATTATGCATTCCTATTACAGATTACACACCATGAAATATAAACAGATTATGAAGACAATTCTTTCTCATTAAATCATAAATTAATCCTCCTATAAGAAAATCCAAGCAAACACCTTACTCCGATAAGGTTAAGATTTCCAAATAAAAGTGAAAAATTCAGATAACTGTAAACTCAACAAGTTAAATAAGAGCTTAGATAAAGGATTCGCAAGAATACACCCGCTTGCCAAACACCCATGACCTTCTATTCGAGAATGAGGCTTGACAAAAACACTCCCAAAGATGGATAACAAGGTAGATATATCAGATATATTTCCTTAAATACTGAAAAGTTTTTAAAATTCCAAGCAATGGAATTACTTTCAGAATTAGAAAAAATAAAATTAATGGGAATTAATTTTCAACGTCGAGACATTATACTCTCCTTAGCAACTGTCATCCCAAGAAGCACATTTACCTCCATCTCTTGACATGAAACTTTATTCCTTCCTACAGCCACATTCTCGCTAACCCACCCAATTTTCCATGAAAGCATTACGTATAGTTTTTCCTTGTAACTGTTATTTTATAGTTTGTACACCAAATCTAAGAAGCATAAACACAGAATAGGGTCATGGACACAACAGAATACGAACATGTGAACATGGTATTTCAGAGAGAGAGAGAGAGATGATAGGGACGCATTAAATAAAACAATTTGTTTTTTAAGCTGAGAATTAAATGTGATAGAACGATACTCTAAGAAGAAAAATAAGCACAGGCTAATTGTTTTTTGATTTCTTTGAACCTAAAAGATTGTAATGTTAAGGTGTAACCTATTTATTGTTTTAATTAGTATCTTATAAGTTATAACATCAAACCGTCCTTCACCGTGTCCTAGTTTGTCATTAACACTCCACAATGTGTCCCAGGACGTCTCTGACATGTCCTGGTGAATTCAGAATTAAAACAAGTTGTTCAAGTAAACACGAGGTCAAGTAAAAGAATTTTTTTCACCACTGTTCGATCTAATGCCATATCTACCAGAAGATCCAATATAATCAAATCTTTTCCAACCGTAGACATTAAGTCATAACATTGTCTAAAAGCTCAAGTTGTCTAATGGGCAATAGCTCAACATCTTAAGAGAGAGACCACAAATATTCATCCAAACGCTATCATCAACAGTCCTCCTCATTTACACACTAGATTAAGTTTCAATAAAAAATCTGCAGCGAGATTTGATGACTCAAAATATCATATTAATCACCTCGTGTAATTTTTTTTTTTTTGATAGGAAACGATAATTTTATTCATGATGGAAAATGAACAATTACAAGAGCATATGGATAAGATATCCACACCATAAAATCTAAAAAGCCAAATCAGGGCTATAAACAAAAAAAGTTCACAATTATTAGAGACGTGTGGTTTCTAGATAGCTAGTCGGATTTAACCACAATAAGAAACTATCCAGACCGCTGAAGTTCCCTGCTGACCTTGCCCATAATCCTTAAAAAACATGATGCTATCCCATAAATCTTCTATTGATCGTTCAATGTTATCAAAAAACCTCGTGTAATAATTTAAACCGTTATAGAGTAGCAACATGCATTCATTCTTTGTTTACTCCTCTTACTCGTGTCATATTAATAATTTTGGTAGGTCTCTCTTTCTATGTTCCACGGATCACACCACCCTCGTAAATGGAAGTTTCTTACACCTATGCAATACATCTCTAACATCTAAGTCGTGTGTCCAATTTTGTTGTGGGGGGGGGGGGGGGGGTGAAGAATTTATTTTGCATAGAAGGCCAGAGGCCTAGATCTAGTAGTTTATTAAACCAATAATACTTGACTCGTGGTAAAAAAAAAAAAAAAATGTTAATTTATTATTCCAGCAATATATAAGAGCATGAACACTCTTAGAAGTTCGTAAAAATTAAGATCAAAATGAAATTTATCATATGCAAAGAACTTATTTGAAATGCTTGTATACATTACATTACCATCAATATAGTAAAAGTCTCCTGCAAAGCTCAAAAGAAAATTTTAATTCTTTCAAAAGAGTAACTGAAAATCAAAATGGTATACCAAAGAATTCTCTAATAACGCTTGGTAAAATTATACCAAAATTCGAGAGCACTTTTATTTGGACAACACCGCGCAATTATTAGCATTATCCAAAGCTCGAATTCTGTCCGTTTTTCGACAAATTAACAACTAATAAGCAGGCTCCATAAATCAAATTCAGCAAAATTGAAATACAAAACTCAATTGATCAAAACGAATAAATACGTAAAGAAAAGAAGAATCGAGAAAACAACAATAACTTACTGCTGGATACAATTTTGCACCGGGAAGCCACAGAAACGGGATTCCAAATAGACAAGTTCCCGATCAATACAGCCAAGTAAAGTAAGCAAAAGAATAACAAACTTAAGGTTAAAAGAGAAAAGGCAAGGGCAAAACAGGAACGGAAAACTGTGTAATGGAGACTATTTTTATTCATATTCTCCAGCTCTTCCTCACGGGTCTCCGGGGAATCCATGGGGAATTATAAGTACGGCTGAATGGTGCTACTGTAATTTCACCTGGTGAATCTCCGCACCGGAATTTTATCCGGTGATCGGAGTTTTCGCTTGAACAAACAGATGGGGCCTTTTTTATTATTATTATTCAATTAATTTTTGTTGTACGTTTTGTCGATCATTTTGGGCTGTCATTTTGGAAAATATTTTTGCATAATGTTTGGTAAACACGTTGTAACTTAACAATATTTCAATTGTCTTTTTTTTTTTAAAAAGTAAAATTAGTAGGCGAAAATCTTTAAGTAATTGAAATTGTTAAGTTTTTAAATAAATGAACAATGATATCTTGCCACCTGACCCAAAAAAAAATTACAAATAAATTTTATTGAACAGATATTAAAAGCCAACAAAAGAATCCATGTAAGATGGCAATAATACACACAATCCGTTGGATATCGAACACAAATGGACGAATATTACCAGACTATTAGATTTGTAGGTAGGGTATGACGGTAAATTTAAAAGGAAAAAAATACATAAACAGTGTTTGTTAAATCCAGGCCCAAAGAAAGGTACAGAGATCCCCCAGCAAGGGGCCAATAAAGACACAATGGACCTTGACCCGCGGCTAAAACCTAAAATATCACCTTGGGACGAATGTCGAGGTGGTACATCAAGCAAATCTCTTTAGTCGACCTGGTTAACGACTAGTCGATGTGCTTTATACTCAGGCGGGGCGCTTTATGGCGTTGACCAGAAGAGAGATGGAGTCAGTGATGGGACACTGTCTTTACCAAGATGTGACAGGCGTCCATCCCCTACGAAATGTAGCAATGATTACAATCAAAAAGCAAGGTTGTCACGTCCAAGAGCTAGGATGAAGACAAGTGTAAAGTATGCCACGTGTCATGATCCGAGAAAATAACTTCAACCATAAATAGAACACGCTTGTCTCCAAGAAAGAGGTTAGCAATTTCATACTCTTAACCAAAGATATATATCTCTCACTCCCTTTTCTCTCTTCTAGACATTTACTTCTCCTGCACCCAATATATATGTAAATTCGCCTAAAATGAGTACTGACTTTGGTATCGGAGTGCAAATGGGAGCCACCTCGGCCCTCATTGCAAACTGATTGTTTGTCACAATGCGCAGGAGATCCACGTGTTCAAGAGAGAGGAGCTGAGACGTGTTGTTCCAAGGTCCATCCGAATTTTGTGGTCAACATTTTGGCCCCGTCTGTGGGAAGTCATACTGCTAATCACGAAAACACATGATGAAAAGCCACACATAGAAAGAAAATCCTAAAAAAGGACAAGTAACCTCTTGCAAAAGATCGGAGAACTGCAAAAACTTTGAAATATAAGTTTATTCACCCTTGAAAAAGGTAAAGAGCTTTGAAACATAATGATGAGGTTCGAAGCGAGGAAGAAACGCCGGAAAGTTCCGAAGTTATGTTGTGGTTGGACGGATGAATCATGACCCGATATTCACGACGCGATGGCTCGATGATGCGGAATAAAGAACCACGACTTTTGAAACGCCACAAGGATTTGTCCAATCTCCCTGATAAGTCTCTGGTTTTGAACGCCACAAATATTCTAGCAAATATTTGATAAGTTCGATATTTGAACGCTACAAGAAATATTCTTGATAAGTTCGAAAAAAACATAGGAATCCACCTATAATTTTATTGAATCAATCAATAAACTGTTTATATCAAAATCAAAGTCTCAAATCTCTATTACAAATGAATGAAAAAAGCGTATAAATAAGCAAACAAAAACCCTAACCACTAATTGACTCAAAATAGAATCCTAATTAAACTAAAAGAGCTAAAATAACTAAAATTGGAAAAAGAAAATAAAATAATCAAGATCCTGCGAAATTTGATCCGCTCCTTAGTTACGACCGTAAATACCAAAATTGATCCTTTTTGCTTCGTTTTTGCTCCAATTTGGCTTGAATTGTAGATTTTTCCTTCAAGCCTGCTATGACTCCGATTGTCGAGGGTCCGGAGCACATCACATAAGTTCGGTGACCTTGAAAAAGGTAAAAAGCTTTGAAACATAAGTTTATTCACCCTTGAAAAAGGTAAAGAACTTTGAAATATAAGTTTAGTAACCTTGAAAAAGGTAAAGAGCTTTGAAACATAAGTTCAGTGACCATGAAAAAGGTAAAAAGCTTTGAAACATAAGTTTAGTAACCTTGAAAAAGGTAAAGAGCTTTGAAACATAAGTTCGGTGACCTTGAAAAGGGTAAAAAGCTTTGAAACATAAGTATATTCACCTTGAAAAAGGCTTAAAACTTTGAAACATAAGTTTAACAACCTTGGAAAAAGGCTCGGAGCGTTGGGAAAAGAATCTCTCTGTCCTTGAAAGATAAATTAAAACCAAGAAATCTCTTTGAAACATGAATGAAAGCGATGGTGATGTTAACCCCCGTAGGGGAAGAAATGGCCAGCACAGCGAAGAGGAGGCTCCTCAAGGACCTCATGAGAACGTCAATGAGGGAGGGGCACAATCTAACCCACCACGCCGGCACCGTAATCGCCGCATGTTGCGAGACATGACTCGCATGGCGGCCCAAATGCTAGAAATGCAGAAGCAGCAGATAGAACAGACTGCCGCGATGAATGCCTATATGGCTAGAGGGTATGTAGTGAATGAACCCACGATGCCTCCACAATACCTACAACCACATTACTCACCATCCGATGCGGCCACCGCCTCGTATTATTATCAAGATCCACAGGCTTATGCCGACGTGGAATCCGAGCCCTTCTACGAGGAAGGCCTGGAACATGAAGCACGAGAAGAGCAAGCCCCCCTCCCAACTAGACACAGGGAGGCCTCGCCCGCAAAATCTGGCAGTGTCTTCAGCCGGATAGGAGGGTTATTCAGAGGCAGGCAAGGGGGTCGGAATAATGCAGCTGAGCCTAGGAATAGGCGGGAGCGACGCGCTGAAGAAACCTTATCGCAGAGTCGAATGTATAGGGACCAACAAGGTATAGGGGGAGAAAGGTTCACCCCCACGCACGAGCCTAGGAATGGGCAGGAAAGGAGAGCCGAAGCAGTTCGGACCAATCCTCTCAAGGAATTACAGAGCCATGAAAGGCCAAACTATGGCCGCGTTCTGCCGCCACAAAGGCAGGAGTAAGCTCCGCCACTCTATGACCAATACCATGATCCATTGTATTCCGGTCACGACGAGAACAGCGAACTGCCGTCGTATGAATTGGATGACGACGAGGAAACGAGTCCTCTCACAGAGGGCCTCCGTAGGTGCCCAGTGCCTCACGACTTCGAAATGCTAGAAATTGCAAAATATTCTGGCCGAGGGACCCTGACGATCATCTGTTGAACTACCGTGCTAGCATGGAAATAGCAGGGGCTACGCCGGCACTGAAATGTAAAGCCTTTGCTTTAACTCTTCAGGGGAGTGCGATACGATGGTTTAAAAAACTCCCTCCTGGCAGCATCCACGGTTGGAGAGATTTGAAAACGGCCTTTAAAAATGGCTTTGTTTCCTCCAGGCCTGGCCAGCTCCCGCTCCAACGCCTTCAGGATCTGAGGCAAGGAAGGGACGAATCTCTGAAAAGTTACCTAGCCCGGTTTATAGAAGAGATGCACATTTGCGAAAACATCACTGAGGCAGAGATGTTTTCCGCTTTGAAAGGAGGGCTGGATATGACCAGCATGTTCTGGAGAGACGTCCGAAGCTGAAAACCAAGGGATTACAATGCCATCGTAGACCTGATGAAGGAAGATATTGTATCAGAAGAAATAGCAAAGGCCAGGGACAACCACCCCCAAGGAAGATACAATCTTGGGTATTCTAATGAGGCAAACCTCAAGAAAGGGGGAAATAAGGATAGGATCGGCGGCAACCGAGGTGGAGCGCCGCGTCCGTTTCCGGGGACAGGATCTAGCTTTGCTGCAGAAATCACGGAAGCTATCCCCCACTTGCACTCCAACACCCCTTCTCAAAATCCTCCCACGGCTCAAGGGAGAGTGGAAAGTGGCCGAAGTGGAAAACAGCCCATGATTGGGGCTTACTGCGCCTACCACAGATATTACGGTCACGCAACAGAAGATTGCAGGGAAATCCATATGTTAGCTGACCAAAAGGCGCAGGGGAGAAGGGGAGGTGACTTCTCCCCCGACACAGGGAGAACTCAAAAATCTGGCGGTCAGAAGTTCAACCGAGCTGATAGGAGAGCTCCGTGGAAGAACTCAACTAAGGAAAGAATTGACAATCGTCAAAGAGACAGGAATAAGGGGGAAACCGCCTCGGCGCATGCTAAAGATACACGGGAACCACCTATGCATGTAGCCGACCTCCCCATTCGTGAAATCGACACAATACTGGGAGGCCCTCACCCAGGTGGGAGCACAAACAACTCCCAAAAGAGGTATATAAGAGAGGCCAAGCAGCCCGCCAACGTGAATTATCATATCCATTCACATCTTGTTGGGATGCCTAGGACGGAACCTATCACATTCACCCAAGACGATGCCGTTGAAGTGCACTTCCCTCACAACGACGCATTGGTTATCAGAGTAGTGGTGGCTCGGAATGGGCTATCACGGATGATGGTGGACGATGGTGCCTCGGTGAATGTGATTTACGGGGTAACTTTTGATAAAATGGTGATCAACACTCCACTCATTCCAGTCCCGGATCCAATATACGGATTCACGGGGGACAGCATAACCCCCAGAGGGTCCATAACCCTTATGACTGAAATAGGGCAAGCACCAACCCTCACCAGAATCCCTATGGAATTCTTGGTGGTTGACAAAATCTCTTCTTATCATGGTTCAATTGGGAGGCCAGGTCTCATCGACTTGGGAGCTGTGATGCATACGAAATACATTTGCATGAAGTTCCCCACGGAGCATGGGGTTGCAATTGTAAGGGGGAGCCAAACTGAGTCGCAGGCCTGCTACACGAACGCAATCCGAAAGTTTCAAGATTGGAGCTTGAACATGATAAACGATGTAGCCACGGCCGAGGCTGCTCCAGACCCTGAAAGATTAGGTGAAGGGCCTTCTGGAAGTAAGGATGTTACAATGACACTGGAGGAGGATTTAGCAGATCTAGACCCAAGAATGGCAGATGACAATTGCTCCACACCGGCCGAAAGGTTAGAATGCTTCGGTGTAGACCCGTTTGACCCAATCAAGGAATTGCAGATCGGATTGGATTCACCAATCGAATGCAAAAATCAATTGAAGAGCTTCTTACTTAAAAATCTCGATGTATTCGCATGGAAGCATGGTGACATGGTTGGGATCGATCCTAAAGAGGCCTGTCACAGGCTCCAGATTGATCCCAGAAGCCCTGGGCATAGGCAAAAGAGACGACCTATGAGTTCCGACAAGTATGAGGCCTTGAAAGACGAGGTCACAAAGCTATTGAAAAATGGCTTCATCAGAGAGTCCCGCTATCCGAAGTGTGTATCAAAGCCTGTTTTGGTACCAAAAAATAGTGGGAAACTGAGGGTGTGTATTGATTTTTCAAACTTGAACCAGGCATGTCCAAAAGACAATTTCCCACTGCCCCGGATCAATCAGTTGGTTGACTCCACAGCAGGGCATGAACTGCTGAGCTTCATGGATGCCTACTCCGGGTACAATCAAATCCCCATGTGTGAATCGGACGAAGAGCATACTTCGTTTATAACAGATAGAGGACTCTATTGCTACAGAGCTATGCCATTCAGCTTGAAAAATGCGGGAGCTACCTATCAGAGGCTGGTAAATCGCATGTTTTCAGAACAATTGGGAAGGACCATGGAGGTATACGTTGATGACATGCTAGTCAAGAGCTTGGTCGCCGCGGATCATATCCGCCATTTGTCAGAAGCCTTCGATGTTTTGAGGAAATATCGAATGAAGCTCAACCCAGCGAAGTATACATTTGGGGTAGCATCTGGAAAATTTCTTGGGTTCATGGTGAATAAGAGGGGAATCGAAGCTAATCCTGACAAAATCAGTGCTTTTTTAAACATGCAATCGCCTCGAAATCCGAAAGAAGTGCAAAGTTTAACGGGGAGAATTGTGGCTTTGAATCGATTCATCTCCAAATCCACTGACAAATGCTTGCCATTTTTCAAGGTCCTAAAGGGGGGAAAGCGATTCCAATGGACACCGAAATGTGAGCAGGCTTTTTCCGACCTAAAAGTATCTTTGGGACGGTCGCCATTACTATAGAAGCCAAAGGCTGGCGAGCCTCTCTACCTGTATTTGGCTGTATCCAAAGAGGTTGTCAGCTCAGTGTTGGTCAGAGAGGAGGATGAGAATTAGTTTCCAGTGTATTATGTTAGCAAAGCCATGTTGGATGTCGAGACGCGCTACCCAGATATGGAGAAGCTTGCTCTCTCGTTAATCACCAAACTTCGTCCCTACTTTCAGTTACACTCCATACACGTTCTCACCAACTTTCCCATGAGACAAGTGTTGCAAAAACCAGACATTTTTGGGAGGTTACTGAAATGGGCTATAGAAATCAGCCAGTTCGAACTACATTATACGTCTCGGACCACTACAAAGGGTCAAGCGTAGGCAGATTTCGTAGTCGAATTCACACATCCACCGGAGGTCGATATGGTTGATAGCGTGGATGACAGTCGAGAGTGGAAATTGTTCATTGATGGGTCCTCGACTGAAGGACGATCCGGTGTGGGAATATTGCTAATAAGCCCAGAGGGATTTAAACTACACAGTGCGATCCGCTTTGAATTCAAAGCCTCAAACAATGTTGCTGAGTACGAGGGGTTATTAACTGGGCTAAGACTTGCAAAATCTTTGAAGATTAAGTCCGTAGTGGCTAACAGCGATTCGCAGCTCGTTGTGAGTCAATTCAATGGGCAATTTTCTGCCAAAGAACCTTCCATGGTCGCTTACTTGAAGAAAGTAAGAGATTTGGCTATGCACTTCGGCAAAATGGAGTTACAGCACATCCCTAGAACAGAAAATTCCAACGCCGATGCTTTGTCCAAACTAGCAAGCAGCAGTGATTCAGAGTTCCACAATCTGATCCCAGTTGAGCACATGCTGACCTCTTCTATTGAGCCGGGACCAGAGATTTTGGCGATAGAAGAGGAGGAATCCTGAATGAATCCCTGATAGCGTATTTGAAACATCAGACAGTACCAAACAAGCCGGAAGCAGCTCGGAAGTTGCAAAGATACGCTGTGAAATTCGTACTCTTGGGCGACCTACTGTATAAACGGAGTTACACCTCCCCTTTACTGAGATGTGTGGGGCCAGAGGAAGGACAGTATGTAATGAGAGAAATCCATGAGGGCATATGTGGCAATCATGTCGGGGAGTTGTCACTAGCTCGGAAAGCCCTCAAACATGGATATTTTTGGCCTACTATGCGAAGGGACTCCCATGACTTCGTGCGCAAGTGTGATAAATTTCAAAGATACGCAACCATACTACATCAGCCACATCACAAGCTAACTGTGGTGACTGGCCCTTGGCCTTTTGCAAAGTGGGGGGTTGATATTATCGAACCTATGCCTAGGGGCGCCGGTAACAATTGCTTTGCGGTAGTGGCAATTGATTACTTCACCAAGTGGGTCGAAGAGGAACCTTTGATGAGAATCACTGAGGCCAACACCACCAAGTTCATTTGGAAGAATATCATATGCAGGTTTGGAATACCCCACTCGTTGGTAAGTGATAATGCGAAACAGTTCTAAAACAAAAGTGTAGATGAACTGTGCGACGATCTGGGAATCAAGAAATTATTTTCATCTCTGCATCACCCACAAGCCAACGGACAGGTCGAGGCTGTAAACAAGACCATAAAAAATACCCTGAAAAGGAAGCTGGAGTCCAAAAAGGGCGCATGGGTAGATGAACTCCCACAAGTACTATGGGCACTTCGAACCACCTCGCACACTGCCACCGGCGAAACACCATTCTCATTGGCATATGGAGCCGAGGTGGTATGTCCCGTTGAAATTGGGATCCCTTCGCTTCGTCAAATCCATTACGACGAAGTGAGCAACGAAGAATCACAAAGGGCCGGTTTAGATTTCCTCATGGAAAAATGAAGCGATTCCCAAGTGGTGATGGCCAGGTACTAGAAAAAGATGGCTCGGTACTACAACAAAAGAGTGAAGAGTCGACGCTTTAATATTGGGGACTTGGTCCTCAAAAAGGTCCTTCCTTCAACACGGGAACCAGGAGTAGGGACTCTAGGTCCTAACTGGGAAGGCCCTTACAAAGTCTTTGCCGAAGTGGTACCTGGAATGTACATGGTTGAAGACTTATCTGGGGTACCTCTATGTAACCCTTGGAACACAGACCACCTTCGCCGTTATTTCCAATAAATCGAATTTCTCCTCTACAATTGCAGTATTATCGTGTGATTTATCAGCCCACACTGCGACCTCCGCGTAAAAATTGAGTGTGTTGGCACCATAGAAAGGGGTTCATACAAATTCGCTTGCATAGGTCTTACAAAATGTGATTTAAGAAACGTTCAAATGATTGTCAAAATCAGATCTAACTGGTAAACATAAATGCCTCAAACCACTCAGATCTAAGGGACTATACTCATTCGCCATGTAACACGGTTGAAAAGATTCAAATTTAGCCAAATATTGTCATATAAACCAAAATTCTTGGCACGTTAAGTTAATTCATAAATACGGAGCGCCCTCTTGTGCGAGGTGTTAAACGTTTTCGAAAAATTATTGATACTCTCATACATACACTTAGACAAAGCGTTCTCAAGACGAATGTGTAACAAGCACTGTGTAATCAGGCATAAAGGACAAACATAAAAGTTCCTGTATGTCAATGGGTTCAAATTTAAACACAAAATTTCTCACCCAATGCGACAGTAAGATCCAATCTTAGTCAGCCTTCCAGTCCCAATTTGCTTACAATTATGAAAGAACCAAAAGATTTAAAGGAACCAAAGCAAAGGACTCCTGTGAACTTACACTGCGACATTAAACAGAAGTTCATGCAAAGTTGTTAATGTAGGTGTTACAGAGTTTTAAGGTAAAATTGCTCAAAAGTTGGTCAAGATCAGATCTAATTAGCAAACATAGGTACATTAACTGTGTCAGATCTGAGGGACTAGAGCACACATCTTATCCTAAAAATCAAGTGCATTTTACATCATACAAGACGTTTACAATTACAAAGGCATCCGCGCTTGGAAACATTCATGCGTAAACAATTCGAAATGTTACATTTACAGGAAAAATATGAATAAGTCATTTCATTCATAAAATCAAGACATTTACAATATAAAATGTTACATTTACAGTATAAAACGCAGTTGGCGCCACAAAAAAAAATAACTAACTAACTAACTAACAATAAGGAAAAAATAGAAGAGGATTATTGTGGAGGGACACCTTCTGGAGAGCCCTTGGCGGATGCATCTAAAGGATCTGCATGAGCATCTTGAGGCTCGGGGTAGAATGCTTCAATGGAGGACAGGTCCAAAGTTGGAAAAGCTTCCTTCACGTCCCCCAAAGCCATCCTGGCCCCTAAGTTCTCAAAAACCTGCTGCATAGCCTCATACTCAGGGGTCTCTTCAAAGGTGTCTTTGAAGTTCTGGACAGCCTCCGACACTCTGGTATTTAAAGCATTCTCCACCCGTGTCGTGACAGTCTGCTCCAGGACTTCAGTGATCCTCGTTTGCATGTGCTTTTCAAAAGAGGCAAGGTCCTCTTCTGCCTTCGCCTTAGCCTCTAGCTCCCTCCCAAGTTTTTCGTTAACTGCTGCCACCTCGGCTTCCAGCCTGGACTTGGCTGCATTAGCGGCAGTCAGAGGACTGTGCGCGGTTGGAGTCATCTAATTTTTTGCACAGAACCGCTAAGTCTGATTCAGAGGATCGGAGGTCATGCTTCAGTTTTTCGTTGTCCTCTTGGAGGCGCTTGGCATTGGTCCTCTCCTCGGAGGAAGACTTCCGGGCTATGACCAGCTGGGTCTTTAAATCATTTATCTCCTTTAACATGTTGTCCGCATGCCGGAGAGCAGTCTCTGCATTTTTCTTGTCCCTCTGCGCCTCCTCCACGGATGACTCCACCTCGTCAATGAGGGCCAGCGCCCTGGCATTTATGGCCTTGGCGGCGAGCAACTTCCAGGATGGACTGACACTAGAGGAAAAAGCGGACCAGCCCTCCGTCCAAAATTGCTCAGTAATAAAGGCGGCCCGGGCTGGAGGAGAACTGGGGGAGTCAAATAGTGAAGGGCTGAAAGTGACATCTTTGGGGAGAATACTGGTTTTAATATGTTTGAGTTCTTCCGCCCCCTCTGGTGTCACTTCGTAAGCCAGTCCTGGAATGGGCACAGTTGGCTCGTCCTCCAGATCTTCAATCGTTGGTGGCGGAGGCGCAGAAGTGGACTCCTTGCCCTTACCCCTTTTTAGCCTCTTCAATGGGGCGGGCTCCTCCTCAGGTGCATGCTCAGATATGTCCTCCGGCAAGGAAGGCGGCACCAGGGGACCCATAGTCTCCCTATCCCTCTTGGATCCGCCTCTCTCCGACCTTTTCCCCTTCCCTTTGGCAATGCCTCTTTCAGGATCTGCCTCCTTTTCCCTGCTGGGCTTCTGGGGACCCACTGGCAGCAGGTTGGGTGGTGGCAGCAGTGCTGGAAGAGGGCCCTGGAGCTGGGCTGTAGACGCCTCAGACACTTCCTTTGCCACCCCAACCTGCAGGTTGGCTAGGACCGCTTTCTGCTTTCTTTCGATTTCATTGCCGTGGCGCAGGGCAGGAGGGATCTTTTTAGCCATGAGACCCTTCAGAGAAATCTTCGGGAACTCTTTGGAACCTAACCAAAAAGGAGTAAAATGAGGCTATAAACAACGGGGACATGAGATATAAAAGCAGTAACAAAGAAAACTCACCCATGGCTCGCATAAGACTGTGTTTGACGAATAGTTTTTTTTGTTGAATAACCCCCTGAAAGATGCCCTTGTAAGCGAACAGACGCCTAACGGCCGCTAAATCCGCGTCAGGGAGTAGACGGGTAAAAGTGTCCCCTGTCACAAATCGGAAACATGTTAAAAACCAGCAAAGAAAGGTGACTTGAAAATAAAAACAAGTGGCACATGACACTTAAGGACACTAAAGCAAACACAAGACTCACTAGGAAGGGAAAGAGTTCAGGGAACTGAAATTTCTGGACAAGGGTCTACAGGAGAACTCTGCCACTCCCCAGCCACCCAGAACCATTGATTCCTCCAGTTCTTTATAGAGGTAGGTTGGCCAGTAATGACAGGAGGATATGAGCCTCTAGGAGACAAATAATACCAGTCTTTCACATCGGCCCTCACGTCCCTCTCCCTTCTCACTGACTTCTTCAGAGTGTACAAAGTATGAATAATGTATAGTGGGATGGGATGGTCGGGGTTGACCTCTTGCCATGCTAGCCAAGTGCCCACGGCCTGTGTCCAGAAGTTAGGTGCCAACTGGTAGGGGCACAAGTTATAGCTCCTAAGCAAGGCCCTGAAGAAGGGGTGCAGAGGTAGCCTCATACCGCAGGATAGAGCATCGTAACATATGGCCGCTTGGCCTGAGGGAGGGCTGCACGGTCGGAAAGAAGGCGTAGGGTGCACTAAATGAACCCCATCTGGCATCCTGAACTTCGCCGAGGCCCCATCCAAATCAACTCCTCGGATTTCAGTAGTGACCTCCCTGCTCTCCCAAAAATTCGGGTTTGGGTCATGGTCCACATGATATCCTGATATTTTGTTTACCAGGTCCACCCAACCTTCGACCTGGGCTATCTCCTCCTCTAAGAGCCCCAACTACTCTCTATGCGCCCGAAAAGGGGCCCTGGTGCCCAAATCAAGATCCTGTGGGCCAGAAGAAGAACTCGTTGCTCTCTCTCTCCCCATGTCCCTATCACGTTTGCTTCGGAGTTCTCTTAGCGCGGATTCCTCTTCAGACGACAGATGGGCCATGTAGTTCTGGTTCCTTTCTTCTTCGCTATCAGAATCACTCAAATAAATTATACTGCTAGTTTTCCTATTCCTCCTCTTAATCTGCTACCTAAAGAAGCGGGAACTAAAGACCGATAAAGAGATGGGGCAGAAACCTTTGACGGGAACCGCCATTGCTAACATTTCCTGTGAACTCGTTCCCCCAAATCTTTCCATTTTTTATTTTGTTTTTAAAGACGGGTCAGACTCATCAAAAAGATAAAAGAAAAATGCGGAATAAAATTCTCAAACCCACAGTGAGAAACTAAAAATAGAAAAGCTTAGCGCATACAAAGGAAAAGAAATTTACCTTTGAAAACTGGATGTTCAAGGTTGTGCACTCGAAAGGGGAAACACGCCAAGGAAAAATGTTGGGTAATGGAAACAATTTTCCGGGTGAGTAATCCTAAGGAAGCGCTGGGAGACAAAAAAGCAAGTAGAAGATAGAATGCTGCTATCTTTTGTGAAACAAGGTACTGCGAAAATTCTGAGAAGCGGGTAAAGGAGAAATGCAGGAATGAAGGAGGCTTTATAAAGAACCCAATAGTCCCAAATCCTTGATCTTTGAGCCTCATGATTAATTTGACAACCCACGTCTCTTGGGGGGAGGATTAATTACGGCGCCAGCTGCAGAAAGAAAGAGAGAAACCCTTCAGCTGCCAAAGTGTTTACCACGCGTGATGATATGTCCTCCTCCATACTCCTCATTGTTCTTGGAAACAGATACCAGTAGCTTCTTTGTATTAAATGCGCCACCTAAGAAACGCGCTAGTACGATCCCAGCCCCATTTAGGAGGGAAAAATCCGAGGTAGAAGGTCGGCTATAATATGGATCCGAACCTCACATAAGGAATGACATTATTGACCCCCTAAAATATCACCTTGGGAAGAATTTCGAGGTGGTACGTCAAGCAAACCTCTTTAGCCGACCTAGTTAACGACTAGCCGATGTGCTTCATACTCAGGCAGGGCGCTTTATGGCGTTGACCAGAAGAGAGATGGAGTCAGTGATGGGACACTGCCTTTACCAAGATGTGACAGGCGTTCATCCCCTACTAAATGTAGTAATGATTACAATCAAAAAGCAAGGTTGTCACGTCCAAGAGCTAGGGTGAAGACAAGTGTAAAGTATGCCACGTGTCATGATCCGAGAAAATAACTTCAACCATAAATAGAACACGCTTGTCTCCAAGAAAGAGGTTAGCAATTTCATACTCTTAACCAAAGATATATATCTCTCACTCCCTTTTCTCTCTTCTAGACATTTACTTCTCCCGCACCCAATATATATGTAAATTCGCCTAAAATGAGTACTGACTTTGGCATCGGAGTGCAAATGGGAGTCACCTCGGCCCTCATTGCAAACTGATTGTTTGTCACAGTGCGCAGAAGATTCACGTGTTCAAGAGGGAGGAGCTGAGACGTGTTGGTCCAAGGTCCAGCCGGATTTGGTCAACAGTGTTTATAATACAAAATTTCAAATCTAAAGAAATAAATTTAAAATTGTATACATCAGGTTGTAATTAATAAATTAATATATTATTAAAATTCACCTACCCACCCACCCACCACACCCAATTCAATTCAATTCAAATTAAATCTCCATTGATTGTATGTGTCTCCTCCTCCTTCTCCTCCTTACCACCCCCACGTCCTCCACCTCATCACCACCGTAGTCGTCTTCACCACAACCCACCAATCACCATTGTCGTCTCCGCCACCACCATCAAAACCACCAGGTTTTCGTTGCACCACAACCACCACCACGGTAATAATCGTCACTTCGCCAATTAAGCCCAAAAAAAAAAAATTGTTGCCTATTTTCAGAATTGAGAATCAGAAGAAGAAGATAGTCTACCATATCTATGACCTAAATATTTGATGTGTAACATATGACATAATGTATCAAAAAGGTTGTGACTTGAAGATTTTTTTTTTAAGTCTGGCATCTAACTTAATACATCAAATGTGACATGTGACTTGAACATTTGAAATGTGACCTTTGACATAATGCATCAAACAGGTGGTGACCTGAACATTTGAAGTGTCACCCGTGATATAATGCTTAAAACAAGTTGTGACCTTAATATTTGAAGTTTATCCTGTGACCTAATACACTAAATGGGAGTTATGACCTAATGCATTATATATGAAATGAATATGTGAAATGTGACTTGTAACTTAATGCATCAAATGTAACATGTGACCTCAACATTTGAAGTGTGGTGATAAGATTCGAGATGCACGGAATTAAACGCCGGAAAGTTCCGAACCCAGGTTGTTACGGACGGTGGAATCTTGACCCGATATTCACGACGCGAGGATCGACGATGCGGAATAAAGAACCAAGATTTGCGAAACGCCACAAGGATTTGTCCAATCTCCCTGATGAGTTTCTAGTTTTGAACGCCACAAAGATAGTTAATCTTTGATAAGTTCGGGTTTTGAACGCCACAAGAATTGAAATCTTGATAAGTTCTTATGGGAAATAAAAGGAATCCTCCTTTTAATGAGTAAATCACTCAAAATGTATTTTCAATCATCAAAGTCTGAAATACAATGAATAGAAAAGACTATAAATAAGCAAACTAAAACCCTAGCAAAATCCTAACTGGCTCAAAATAGAGTTCTAATTAAAGTAAAATAGATAAATAAAGATGATGAAGAGTTACGGCCGTGACTTCATTATTTACGGCCGCAAGTGTAAAGACTTGAAATTCTGCATTTTAACCCGAGACTGGATTACGGCCGTGACAAGCTGGGCATTACGACCGTAAGGATGAATCTGGTCCTTTTTTCTTTGTTTGGCTTGAATATTTGAATTTTCCCGTCAAGCCTTCTATGATTCGTATTATTGGGGTTCTGGATCACATCATGTGGCCCGTGACCAAAATGTGACTTGTAACCTAATGCATCAAATATGACCTAAGCATGTGAAGTGTGACTCGTAACTTGATGTATCAAATGTGACTCGTGACCTTAACATTTGACTTGTGACTTGGGACATAATGCATCAAATGTGACATGTGACATAATACATCAAATGTGACATCAAGATTGAAAGTGTGACCTGTGAGAAATGCCTACCAAATCACAACACAACCATCAACCAATAATCACAACCTCCATTTCCACCACCGACCCCTGCCAACCAACAATCACAACCTCCAAGTCACTTACATTGCTAAGGGTTGTGGTTGTGCTCAGGTTGCTGGTGTTGATGGTAAATGCGTACCACCCCCACGACCTCTGCCAACACTACCACCACCATTGACCGTCGCCCTCGTCGTCTCCTAAGTGGAGAGGACGGTTCGTCATGTAGCACCTCATACACACCACCAAACGCCATAGGACAGCAATGTCGTTGGCACCACTAACGCCGTAGCTATCTTAGATCTGTAGCCACCTGTGACACAACTCCATCGCCAAAGCACCACCACAGTCCACAGATAATTCTTAGAAGAAGAAGATGCTTTAAGCATTGCAATAATATTAATTTTGAAGCGGAGGATTTCGATGACGATGTTGGTGTTGGGATGATGATTTCTGCTGGTAAAGAGAGTGGAGAGAGAGAGAGCGTCTCTTTTCCGTTGGTAGCGGAGAGGGAGACACACACACACACACACACACACACACACACACAGACAGAGACTACCTTTTCATTTGGGACTAGAGAATGAATTAGGCACTGGAGTCCGTTTGGTAACACTATTTGGTTTATAAACTTGTTTATTTATGATTTTGAGGTAAAATGTAATTGTTGAAAATTGGAAAGGGAAAATATATGTTGTTAAAAAGTGGTTTAGGAAATTGTGTTGTTTATAAATATTTTTATAAACGAAAAAAATTCTTTTACCAGACGATAATTAATAATATTAAGATGTAATTGATTTCAGAATTGTTAAACTTAACAACTTATGATTGAAATGTTAATTTTAAAAACAAGGTCTCGTGTAATTACCACATTTAAAAACCTCATATGGGTATGGGTCGAGTATAAATTTTTGTACAAAACTCGAATCCGACTTATATAACCATTAATTTCCTTAAAAAAGAATATGGCACTTAAAAGAAAAAAATTCTTTTAACTAGATTCCAAAAATTAAAATATATATATATATAATGGGTATAGAAGTATACCAGCATCCGACCTATCATTCTTAAATGGGTATATGGGTAGAGTGTGTGTGTTATAAATCTCTAGTGGGTAGGGTATAGGTTTTCCAAACCCGACACATTATCATCCCTAAATCCACGTATTTGGTGCGTTCATTAAATAATGTGTTCAGCAAAATATAAACAGTCAAATAATGTTATTTATCTCAAGGTAACTTTTGGTCTCTACCTATTTGGTCATTTCTCATTGGAAATTGAGAAGTTGCGTGTGTAATTGCACATGGACACATCTTTATTCTTCAATTAATATGTGTCAATTGGATATAAATCAATCACTACCTTGAAATAAAAGACGTTGCTCTAAATGATCACGTGATAATGTTTCATTGGATCATTTTTTGAAAAGTCAATAATTTTGATTGTTCAAAGGTTTCGTTCACCATTTTTTACTTTTAAAAAAATGACCAACGAAATGTTTACACGTTATTATTTATAAACAATTGTTTATAAACATGTTGCGAAACAAAGGCTTTTGTTTGCTAAAAGCTTATTTAGAAAGGATCAAGTGGCAATGTCTTATTGAACCATTCTGAACATTCAACAATTTCGACGTGTCAAATATTATTGTCTATCATTTTTTATTTTTCAATAAAATAGACCTACGAAATATGATCACGCGACTATTTATAAATACAATAATTCTACTTGTACTAACAAATCTTACTAACTAGTGTACAAACATAAATTAATACCTATTTTACCCTTTAGCTAAAAATATAACCAACACCTTATTTCACATATTATCTTATTAATTTTAACACAAAATAAATTCTAAAAATTTAATTATTTTAAAATTTTTATTACTTATTTCATAATTAAAAAATATTATGCCTGTTTATGATCCTCATATACTTCACGGAAAAAGAAAATATTTAATTAGAAGTTTACATAGTGAATATTTAGAATTAGAAAGAATAGGAAGAAACTTAAAAACTGATCCTATTGCCATAGAAAAATATAGAGAAATTAAAAGACTAGTCTTACAACATAATGAATATTTAAGATTAAAAGAAGAAAACTTGATTAGACAAGAAAATATTAGATATATGGATGAATTTGAAGAAAGATTTTTAAGAAGAACAAGACAAAGATTATAATTTCGCAAAATGAAATTTCATGATCCGAGCCATAGTGGTATCAGAGCTAGTAGTTATACTTAGAAATATATTTAGAAAAATGTCTAAAAAATTACCAATAATCAAACCTAGAGTATATAATTATAAATCTAAAGATTTACCAAATAATAGTCATTGGCCTTTAATAACTGAAACATATGGAAAATTTATACCATTTATACTATTAGAAGAAGGAGGATTTGGCGAATATAAACAATTAAATTGGACAAATTTATTTTTACTAAATAAATTAGGAATAAGTTTAGATAAAACAACAGTACAAAACTTAGAACAAGCAAAAAACTCAGAACAAGTTCAAGAAATTATCAATAATTTACCATTAGAAATAAAACAAATGATAGAAATAACTAATGATTATAAAGATATAAACAAAAATATACCCACACAAATATTAGAAGTAAAGCAATATATAAATAACCTATCAAAACAATTAATAACCTTAGAAAACCAAATTTAGCAAATAACTGATAAAATAAATAAAATAGGAAATATGGTTGGAGTATATGAAAACACAATAGAAATTACAGAGCAAAAAACTAATATAGAACAAATAAATATGGTAAGAACAATTAAAGAAGAAAAAATAGGGAAAAATGATTTACATAAAAGATTAGATAATATACAACAAAATATTGAAATTGTAAACCAAAATATAACAAAAATATAGATGAAATGGAAAAAAGAAAACCTAAAAGAATAATAACTGACAAAGAATTTAAAGTTATCAATAGATTAGGAATAAATATGATTACTGAACAAATAGAAAAAAATTATGAAAAATCCTAAAGAAGAAGGTGGAGAAGATTACATAACAGAAGAAGATTATATATGGAAATTTAAAAACCTTAAAATAGAAGAAATTAATATGAATGAAAAACAAAGAGCTTTAGTACCAACAAGACAAAATCCACTAAAATATATACATCAACCAGGAACTAACCTAGTTAAAAAAGAAAATACAAGTAATACTAATCCACAAAATACACCAGAAATTTATATAAATCAAAAACTAAATCAAAATTTTCAAACAAATAATTTTATACCACAACAAAAATATTACACCAAGCCAAATAAAAATTATCCTATAGAATATACACCATGAAGAAGTATGGAAACACAAATTAGTTCAGAAGGAATATGGATAGATTTAGGATGTGTGCAAGATGTAGATCATGAATTAGAATTATGGATGAAATCTATGGCTATGATGGCCTATATTAGAAAATTAACAGGAAAGCAATTACAATTAATATTAGAAAATACATTTATAGGAACCACTGCAAGATGGTGGGGAAATTTAACAGAAACTTATGTAGGACAAATTAGAGGAAATGACCAAGATGAAATATGAACTATTTTAAGCAGATATGAAGATGCATTAAAAAGAGAATATACATTAGTAATAGATAGAGATACCAAAATTAGCTCAAAACTAAGAAATAGATATTTATTAGAAAATCTATCAATATGTGATAAGTGTTACTTCAAACAATTTGCATGTGAGTTTAGAGAATATTTTGAAAATGCAGAATATAATCAGGAAACATATGGTATGAAAATTATGAACCAAATATTCTTTAAATTACCAAACCCATGGAATTTAGAATTATTTAAGGATTGAGAAAAATTAGAAATACCATTAAGTAATAATAGTCTAGGAGCAAGAATACAATTTATAGAAATGAGACAACAAGAAAAATGTATGGAAGCAAATAATATGATAAAATTTCATAAAGCAAGTAAAAAATCATTATGCTGTGATAAATTACAGTATAAACCAACCCAATGGGAATGTCATCTAGAAAGAAAATATATAAAAAGAAATATTATAGAAAAGATAAATTTAGAAACAAATTTAAAAAATTCAATAAATACAAAAGGTCATATAATAAGACATTTAAAAGGTATAGAGTACCAAATAAGAGATATTTAAGGCAAAAACAAAACTAAACTAAAACATACCCTAAAAATCCTAGAAAATGTAAATGCTATTCATGTGGAAAAGTAGGACATATATCTCCAGAATGTCATAAGAAAGATAAAAAGAAAAATATGATATATATCTCATTAATAGAAAAAGAAAATTACAACTTATTACCTATTGAACAAGAAGAAGAATGGGAAGAAATTCCTGAAGATGAAGAAATTTATGGATTAGAAGAACATGGAGTAATAAATACAATAATGGAATTAGAATCTTCTGAAGAAAGTGAATCTAATGAATCTAGTGAAGAAGAATATTTATATATAAATATGATTAGACAAATTAGTGAAGAAGGTACATCTAAAGAATATGAATACCAATTAGAGAAAAATGAAGAACAACTAAATGAAATGTTAATATTTAATCCTAAAATGTATGAAAAGATCTTAAAATCAGAATTTGATGTAGAACCAAAAGAAATATTTAATTTACCATTTTGGCAGAAAAACAAAGAAATAGTATATGTAACAAGAAATCATAATTACCCTATAGACATAAGAGATACTACATGAAATACATTAATACCTATAATAAATGAAGAAATTATAAGACAAGAAATAAACATATTGAATCCTGAACTAAAAGGAAAAATAAAGAACATATATTCAGGAACCGTACAAATTATAACAAAAGCCTATTTCAGAGAATGAATAAATACACCTATAGAATTCTATATTATGGATGATAGAATTGTAAGTTCAGTACAAGATGCTCTAATAGGAATTGTAACAGGAAACTTAATGTACCAAAAAGTAAAATTTACAATAAGACCAAATTTCAGCATAAATATGGGAGAACAAAATAAAAATAAAGCCTTAACATTATATTACAGATTAAGAGGAATCTATATGGAACCAGGAAGTAAAACTATAAGCTTAACTATTAGAACAATATATGCTTTTACTAGTAAACATGAAGTTAAAATTAAGAATGCAACGAGAACACATATAATAGAAACCATATTTAAAAATTTATTGGAATACAAACCAGCTAAAGAAAATCCAAGAATGACAATACTAGAAGATATAGAAATAGATTTCAATCAAGCTAGAAGATTAGTAAATATGGATAAACCACAAATAAAATTTGGAAGAAGATCAATTAGCCTAAGAAGAAATACTAGTACAAGATCATTACCTGAAATAGAAAATAGAAATGATTCAGAAAAACAAATAATGACAAAAATACATAAAAAAATACCAAGAATGAATCTATCTAAAAGAAATGAGACAAAACAATTTGAAGTTATGATAGAAATTAGAATAAATAGAGAATGGAAAGAGCAGAAAGTATTAATAGATAATGGAGCAACTGTATCTCATATAAAAGAAAACATAATAAGAGATTTAGAACTTAAAGTAACAAATAATCCAATTCAAATACAAGATTATTTTGGAAATATTCATCCCATGGATACTTATGTAGAATTACCAATAAAAATAAATAAAAGAAATGAAATAATCATAAACATGTACGTAGAACATACAGGAAAGGTAAATACATAATTACTATTAGGACCAAACTTCTTAGAGCAAGTAAAAACATATTACATAAAAGATGATAGAATGCTATTAACAATACAAAATGAGAATCTAGTTATACCAAGGTTATTATGAATAAAATACAAGGAGGAAGAGAACATATTTATATACTAACCAAAATGAATTACAATGGATATATTAGCATAAATTATCATGCATTGTTTGATACAGGAGCATCATCCTGTTTGTTTAAAGAAAATGTATTACCCCCATAAATGTGGAGTAATAAAAAAGGTAATGAAGAAAGAGTAATACTTGCAGGATTTGATGGAAGCACAAACCTAATAACTAAAGTAGTAAGGAATGTTAAAATACAAATAGAAAAATATGAATTACAAATACCTTATGTATATCAATTTGATGATATGGCAGGGAATATATTATTAGGAAATAACTTCATAAAACAATATTATCCAATAACTATTGATGAAAAAGTTATACTTTTATCTACCCGTTGTCACCATATAGCAATAGCAATAAGAATTAATGATCCTTAAAGTAGAGAAAAAATGCCTCATATAGCAGCTCAGCGTGGTGATGATAGACAAAAATTAACAAAAACAACACAATTTATGCCTAATAAAAATAGAATAAATCTAGTACAAGAACATTTTGATCAAATAGTAATAAAAAATATTACAGAAAAATTACTAAAATTATCAGGAGATAATCCTTTGGAAAAATTGCACATAAATAAACTTATGGCAGAAATTATATTAAAAGATGACACTAAGATTATTAGTGTAAAACCAATTAAACATACACCAAAAGAATTACCTGAATTTGAAATGCACATAAAAGAAATGCTAGAAAAGAAATTCATTATAGAATCTAACAGTAAACATAGTAGTACATCCTTCATTGTAATAAAACATTCAGAACAAAAAAGAGGAAAAATCTAGAATGGTAATTAATTATAAAAAGTTAAACACTTATACAAAAGAATTAAAATATCCAATACCAAACCAACATGTATTATTAAACCAAATTAGAGGAAAGAAATATTTCTCTAAATTTGATCTTAAATCAAGATTTTATCATATTATGTTAACTGAAGAATCTAGACATTTAACAGCTTTTATGGTACCACGGTGATTTTATGAATGGAATGTATTACCTTTTGGATTTAAAAATAGTTCAGGAGAATTCCAAAGGTACATGGATAAAATATTTAAAGATTATTATCATTTTATTACAGTATATATTGATGATGTTCTTATTTACTCTGAAACTAGACAAGACCACCTAAAACATTTTAATATTTTTATAGATATTGTAATGAATAATGGAATTATATTATCAGCTACAAAAATGGAGATAACTAAAGAAAAAATAGAATTTTTGAGATCTATAATAAGCCAAGAAGGAATAAAACTCCAAAAATATATTGGTACAAAAATACAAGAATTTGACAATCATATAAAAGATAAAACACAATTACAAAGCTTTTTAGGACTTGTAAACCAGACTAGGAAATATGTACCTAACTTAGCAAAACATTTAATCCCATTACAAAAAAGACTAAAAGGAAAAACTAGATGGACACCGTGGTCTGAAGACGAAGAAGAAGAAGTACAAAAAATTAAAGACCTTTGTAAAGATTTGCCAGAATTAGAATTACCCAAAAAAGAATGTGGTTGAATTATAGAAACCGATGTATGCGAAATAGTATGGGGAGCAGTACTTAAATATATTTATCCAAATGAGGATGAGGAAATGATTGCACAATACACTAGTGGCAGTTTTACTCAAACTCAAACTAATTATCATATAAATGAAAAAGAATTATTAGCTGTAAAATTTGCTATTAAAAAGTTTGAATTATTTATTGTTACTACAAAATTCAAAATTAGAATCGATAATACACAAGTCAAATATTGGTTAATTAAAGAAATTGATCCAACTATTGCAAATAAAAGGTTAATTAGATGGCAAGTAGAACTTAGCCATTATGATTTTGAAATTATTCATATTAAGGGTACGACAATGTTATTGCAGATTATTTATCAAGACATGGAAGACATACTTAAGAAAGTAGAAGAAATTAACTTGGCCATGGGTCAAATGAATATCAACTATTCAAATCTATTCAACCATGTGAATACTTGCATGGCGCAGATTGTACAAATTAACAGTGAACTAGCCTTTTACAAATCAAGGGTTAATTCTCTTGAGAAAATATACAAAGGATGAACTCAATCCTCTCCAGTGAAGAATTTATCTGTAGGACTTCCTATTGAGTAATAAGTATCTAATGTATCAATTATTGGAAGTTCATCTTCCAAAGCCATTAGCAAAACTATTGAACCATCTAAAGAACTGCGAAGAAACCAGCAGTCGTAACAAAGGAACTATCAGAAAAGGAGAAAGTTATGAAGAAACTAGAGACATTCTTGAAGTATGTGGAATATCTAAACAAGAGGACAAAAGAAGGAGAATGGCTAAGGACAATTAGCCATCAAAAAATCAATAAAGTAATTATTTTTCCAGGAGCAGAACCAAGAACAGTCGGGGGGCTATTTGACCAAGGACTTATTCAGTGCATCTACCCTAACAAGGATATGAAGGAAATATCATTATTACCTAATTCTATCAAGGCAGAAGTTAAAACATATTTTGGAATTACCAAAGCTGAAAAGATCTATGTCAGAATTTACTCAGCCATTCCAGAATTTATTGATGAAGAATTTCTAAGAGCAGAACATATTGTAAAACTTGGAGTAACTAGCAAAGTTATTCTTTCAGAACCAGAAATTAAATCATTTAACAAAGAAGAACAGATACAAGCTATTCCAGAAAAAAAGGGCATTAGGATTTAGAGTTATGTATACCGAATTAAGGGATACCCTTACACAAACTAATGTTTGGGTATATGAATCTAATGATGACAAATTATTAATCTACAACATTGCAAGAATTAATCAAGTTAATTGTCAATTATGAAAATTAAGAGAATATGCTGAGAATATACTTTTTAGCAATTTGGATCTTAGCAAATGAGCCTATGAATATCTACATCAACTAATGGAGGTAGAAACGGGTCACAAGTGTAATAATTGTGGGGACCTACTCAACTACAATGAAGACGAAGCCTACCTTGTTTGAACATGAATTATTCAAGGCATGGGGGTACAGACCCATGTGAAATTTTAGAAAAGCAGTACAAATTATTGTAACTTTAGCTTTACTTTATCTACCTTAATTTTCAGCCAAGTATGTAAAAGATGGGAAATATTATCTTGTTCCCCAACTTTGCTTTTACCAACTATAAAAGGAGGAGTCTCTCCTCATTGTAAGCATCCGAAAATCATATTGGTTTTCAGCAATAAAAATCTATATTCTCTCCATCTATTGTCTTTCTTTTCATTCCTAGTTCAAAATTTCCTTTCATCAAACCAATCCAGAAACAATTAGCAGAAGGTATGATTAACTAAACTTCACATAGATATATATGAAGTCATAAAATAGTTAGTAATACACTATTTATTTATGAGTTCATAAGTTTATTCTTTATAAAACTTTTGTTAAAAGAGTACATCAGAGGTAGGAAACGAAACTGGATTGTGCTGAACCTCTTTGAAGTGTTTGTTTAAGTGTTAAACAGAAAGTGTTGGAGTAAGTCTTTCGAGCAACCTTTAATGCGTAAGTCTTTCGAGCAGCAACGATCTCCTATGGAGATGTGTTTAATACTTAGATAAATAACTAAAGAGTATTTGGTCAAAAACCTTTTAAAATCAGATTTACAAAGAAGCGTGATGGACCCATAGATAGAAAGAACTATTATTAATTATTTATGGTAGATTATATATCGTCTTTTTTTATTGATATTATCCAAGTATTGTTATCATAGTTTTGAATTTATCATTTTGCTTATGATATCTCTTACACGTTTTTACATATGTTGAAAATTTGTTTTTACTATTCCAAGAATTTACTATTTGAAGAGGATTTGAATTAATAGTCTAAATTTAAATATTTAGTTTTATAATTTATGAATTCAGAACATTTAATATAATTAAATCTTTCAGAAGTAAACAACTTTAAGTATTTAAGAGAAGAAACAATTAAACAATTAGAAATTATAAGAGAAGATTTAGGAAGATTTTTTATTTAATTTATTAGACTACGCAATAAAAGAACCATCATTTACAGATTTTTCACAATTTACTTGAATTATAGTAAATAAAGGAAGAATAATTAGTGATCTAGAGAAAAAAATTGAAGAATTAAATATAATTATTGAAGAAAAGAGTTTAACATATAATAGTATATACTACACATTTTATGTAAACAATAAATTTAGAGATATAGACATAACATTAGAAAATTAAAAGAATTATAACTAAAAGGATAACATAGTAATTGTACATTCAATATTTTTGTCTTTTACCTGTTAGTACAACTATTAGTACAGTTTATTAGTACATATAGCAAGGTCCTTATAAATAACTGTTTGTAAATGATTCGTCAAATAGAACCTAATTTTGGTACATATTTTAAAATGGGATAATTGTAATTACTGCTCCAAATCTTTCCATCTAAGTTTTTTATTTGGAGTAGCGCTGGTTCCAGACTGTTCAAATTGGTGCTATAAAATGACATCTGGACGATTTTCATCTAAAAGTTAGTTACTTGACCTAAAGACAGCAATAGACCATAATTTGATCGATCTTAAAAATGGTAAATGTTGGAATATTTTGTGTATTATGACAATAGAGAAATAGAATAATTATATGAAATTCATGCTGAAAAATGGACAGAATTACGACAAGGAAACAAGAAAAATAAAAGAGAAAAAAAGAAGCAAAGTCGAGATAAGTGTTGAACGTTTTGTCCTTAAGTCAAATTTGTCTCGCAACGATGCTCACAGTTTATAGCAATCAACTCCCAAGATACAACAACTATCACTTTTGTTTGTAGCCCTCCAAAACACAAGCACAACAAACCAAAATATGGCTTTTGTACTCCAAAATGAAAATGAAATAATAGAACCAAAATTATGCAACAAGAATGCAAGAATTTTGTATAAGAGAAAAGAAAATGATATTATATTTGCATATCATTTGTGTAATGAATATGACATCTCAAGGGTCTTATTTATAGGTGATGAAGAGTTGTAGACGAAGTTATGTAAAGCCAAATAATGCATTACTTCGAAAAGACACAACTTTTAGGACTACCATGTGATCGCATGGTTTTACTACCGTGCGATCGCATGGATTTGTGCTAAATCGAAAATAATCAGATTTCACGTGTGATGGCATGGTTTTACTATTGTGCGGTCGCATGGTCAAAATTTTGACCAAATTTTTATCTTTTTCGTAATTTCTCATTCATCTAATATTGGTTTCGAAATGCCCATTTTTACGCTCCGAAGTAGCGAAAGGCAAACTAATTTTACTTAATGGATTGGGTCGTGTTTGGATATTTGACCGAAGTTGACACGAAATCACTTTAATTGATTTTTCAACACTTAACCAATTTCTCAAATTATTAAACCAATATCCAACATTAAAATTATTTTTTTAATATATTGTAATTAAAAAAGGTAATTTGCATCTAATTCAAATCGACCAAAATGATATCCAAGAAAATTTTTGTGAATTGGCTAATTATGAAGTGAAAGTGATTTCGATTACATTCTTAAATTGTTTTTAACACACTCTAATTATTTGATTTTTAACTAGTTGTCATTTATCGCTATTTTGATTGAATTGATAATCCAATTTTTGATAACATTGATCTCTTTGGGTACTTCCTTGAACTAATTTTCCGAGATTGATGGTTAAAATAATGAATTTAGTACAATAGAAGATTTCAATAGCAATGAATATTCGTCGAATATTATCGAAATTATACACACATCGATTACCTACTTACTTCATCATCGATTATCAATGAAAATGTTGTCACTAATGTCAATCACCACTTGAAGCATTTTAGTAGTTGATCAACAACAAGAATCCATCATGATCATCAATGAGATTTTATTCTTTCTATATATATATATTATAAAACTAAAGATTAATTTCAAATATCTTTTATATTTTTCCTTTACAGCATTATTACTACTAACAAAGAAGTTATTTCGAATTATTGTTTTATTCTCTACAAAATTTTCCTTCAATAGTTTTATTTTTCTTAAATTGTTTTTTCCTAATTGCTATTTTTCTTGGAAGTAGTATTTATTCATTTTACTTTATTTAGCTATTTCTGGTTTTGTCAAAAATAAATTTTTTTAGTATATTTGATTCATTTGATAGAAATTGATGAAATGTATAACTAGAATTAATATTTCATCTATAAATTATATTTATAATCAATAAATCTACTAGTACAAAGGGTTTGACAATTGTTTCACGCGGAAGTCACCTCGCTAACAATTACCAAAAGGGGGATCAGACGAATGTGTAAGGAACAAACCTCTCGAGACAAAGTCCCAACGAGGGATGCTATATTGATGAAGATTATGGTGAAGATAAAACACCTCCAAAGGGTGCAAACACACAAATTACACTAAGAGTTTGACGATAAAAGTAAAGATAAAGGAAATTACATATTCTCTTGTTGAGATTTTTGATTGATTCTCCTCTAAATGACTAATTTTTACAATATATACAAATGCACAAACTTCTTTCAACCGTTGCCAATATTTGAATCTTCGGTTTGCCGCCTTAATTTGTAATACTTGCATGGATTAATTTGCTTCCTCCACGTTGCATAACCGTCGCCCATGTCCTTGTAACATCCGCTTGCCACACCGCTCTAAGTAACCTCCACAATTCGTCATTTGAACTGCCACATTCATCAACAACTGGCTGCGTGATCAAGAGACAAGTGTCAAAACTGCTTCTACTTGCTTTGGTCGCCCAACTGTTTCATCGCTCGTCCTATTGCCCAAATATCCTAGTTGCCGCACAATCGTCCAGTCATCCAACTTCTTACCTATAATGAGTCTTTAACGTTGGGCCTCTTTTGGTTTGGGCCAAGGTTTAGGCCTCTTGTATTTTTGGGTACATTTTGGGCGTCAACAATTACCCCCCAATATGGCGGAATTAATGTTCATCCATTAATTTTATGTCATATTAATCATTTCGATGTGTCCCTCTTTCTAGAAACTCTCAGCATTCCAATATTCTTCCGTCTTTTCCAACATAGACCGTTCAGATTCTACCTGTCTGCCTTCTTTTTCTCACATAAAGAGGTGGATCCTTTCCCTATAAAAAGAGGATTTGGTTGCAGATACGTCTTCTTATCCCTTTCTTCCAGTCTTGTACGCCACTGCTATTATGTATATTCCCCCATATTTGACAAGTCTTTTGTTCCTATTTCTCCCGGATATGAACCATCTAACTCTCCTTTCGCACGATCTGCTCTAAACATACCTTTGGTATGGGAGATATAGGAAATTGTTTCTTGGCCGCGGAGGCTCCTTTCGGTGCCTCTCTCCCTTGTGATCCCTTTACAGGGTCATCAGATCTAGAGTAACTGCCCGTAGGGAGGGCTCGCCAGCTATCTCTCACTCCATGATTGGACAATGGCTTGCTGAGAGTGCAAAATTTATATAACTCTTTTTTGAATAAAAGAAACATTTTTTGTTATAGGTGCATCTCATTCTCATTTCTCCCTTTTCTTGCTTGTGCGATAATTACGCACCTTTCCCGGCGAAATACAATGTGCTTATATTTGTTCGTCCTCCCATATGGAAGTGACATATTTTTTCAAGTATTTTCCGTTGATGGATCTTATGTGTTTCGTGTTAACTAGATCTTCCAAATGATAAGCTCCGTTGGACAACACTCTGCTTACCCTAAACGGTCCTTCCCAATTAGGCGACCATTTCTCATATTTGGGATTTTTACTTTCTAACGGGAGTATGGTTTTCCAGACCAAATCTCCTGCAATAAATAATTTGCTATCACTCTGTTTTTGTAATATTTAGCCACTTTTTGCTTCTGAACTTGCAATCTATCAAGGACGTCCAACTTCAATTCGTCCAGTTCTAAAAGATTCTGAACCATCAATTCTGCAAAATCGCTTTCGCATAGATGGTTCTGTAAACTTGTTCGAATTGATTGTACGTTGATCTCCATAGGTAGTACTGCTTCTTGTCCATAAGTTAGCTGAAACGGAGTTACACCTGTACTCGTTCGTGGAGACGTCCTGTAAGCCCACAAGGCACTGTTCAAACATTCGTGCCAATTCCTGGCATTTTCGCCCAACATTTTTCGTACAATGCTCTTTAGGGTTTTGTTGGACGACTCTGCTTGCCCGTTAGACTAAGCGTAATAAGGCGTAGAGTTAACTAGCTTGATGCCAAATTCGTCCAAGAACTCCTTTACTAGATTTCCATTCAACGACATTCCATGATCTACCATTATGGTTTGTGGCACCCCAAACCTATAAATAATGTGGTTTCGAATGAATTCTATGACGTTCTTTTGGGAAATCTCTTTCAAAGGGATAGCCTCTACCTATTTAGTAAAGAAGTTCGTTGCTACAATGATGAAAGTGTGTTGTTTGGACGATGGGGGATAAATCTTCCCTATTAAATCAATAGCCCAACCTTTAAACGGCCAAGGTTTAATAATAGGTGCTATTTCCCTGGCTGGTGCTCTCTAGATTTGTCTGTGCCTCTGACATGCTAAGCAACTTTTTGCATATTGCATGCACGATTCTCCCATTTTGGGTCAAAAGTATCAACTCCTAATAATCAGCCATCTCATTTTTTGGCCTGCTTGATGGGCCCCACATATCCCTTCATGGACTTCTGAAATAATGTTATTAGCTTCGCTCAAACTTATGCATTTTAATAACACCCCCATCTGAGCGCTTCTTGTATACTTGTTCGTCTATGAGGACGTAATTCAATGCACACATTTTCATTTTTCTGTCGTTTCTTCCACCAGGTTCTTCCAAAAATTTCTTTAGTTCTTCTCTCCAATCCATCGCATCCCCAGTTTGTATACAATGAATACTTCTTCCCTTTATCCTCCTTTGTACGGAGGGGCAGGATTATTCCATACTCACAAGTTGTTGTTGCATTTACCAAATTTGAATAACCCGAGGCGACTTGGGCTAATTCGTTCGCTACATCGTTGTAAATCCTGCTTATGTACTGAAGCTCCACTTGATCAAATTCCTCCAAAAGCTCTTGGGCGAGCTCGTGTTGCTTTACCACAGAATCGCTCTGGCACTTGAAATTGACCGTTAACTGGTATATTACCAACAGAAAATCTCTCCGGATAATCACATTCTTCACTTTCAGCTCTACTAACAGTTCTAGCCTCGTGATCAATGCTTCATACTCGGCTTGATTGTTAGTACATGCTCTTTCCAAGGTGAGAGCATACTTCTAACAGACTCCCAGAGGATTTATTAAAACTATACCAACCCCCGTACCCTGGTGAGTTTTTGATCTATCAAAATATAAAACCCAAGGCTTTCTTTCGAGCGAATTCATTTCTAAATTAACCTCCTTAGGTATGTCCAAACATGGATGATCAACCAAGAAGTTGGCTAAAGCTTGATTTTTAACTACCTTTTGAGGTATGTGTTGTATTTCAAATTCAGAAAGGGCCAATGTCCAAAGGCCAATTCTCTGATGTAAAACAGGGCAAGAAAACAAGTACCTAACTATATTTACTTTGGATATCAAATACACGGTTACAGGCCGTAAATAGGCCCTTAGTTTAGTACATGTGAAATATGGAGCGAGACAAAGTTTTTCTATAGCTGAATAATTACATTCACACTTCGTCAACTGTCTGCTTAAGTAGTAAATCCCTCTCTCCTCGCCCAGTTGGTCTTCTTGCGCTACCATTTCGGCTATAAATCCTTACTCCGCCGATATATAGACTTTCATTGGCTTCCCATGAATTGGTGACACCAGCACAGGCGGGTTTGATAAGTATATCTTTAGGCTGTCAAAAGCCTTTTGGTGTTCCTCCCGCCAGACAAATTCGTCTTGATTTTTCAACTTTAAAAGAGGCGAAAAAACTTTCGTTCGCTCTGCACAATTAGAAATAAAACGCTTTAAGAAATTTACTTGACCTAGGAACCTTTGCAATTCCTTTTTATTGGTAGGCGGTTTTGCTTCTATGATGGCCTTCGATTTATTTTTGTCAAGTTCGATCCTCCTTTGGTGTACCAGAAAACCAAGGAAGTTTCCTGAATTAACACCAAACACACATTTCAAAGGGTTTAGCTTCAACTTGTACTGCCTCATTCGTTCAAATGAAGGTCTTAGTTGTTGAAAATGGTCTTTTTCTTTCATTGACTTTACTACGATATCGTCTACATATATTTCAATAAATTCTCCAATCATGTCATAAAAGATTAAATTCATTGCCCTTAGATAAGTGGCCCCAGCATTTTTTAGGCCGAATGGCATAACTACCCACTCAAAACATCCCAAGGCCCCTGGGCATCTAAAGGCCATTTTATGCACGTCTTCGTTAGCTATGTAATTTGGTTGTATCCAGAATACCCATCCATGAAAGAATGCATGACATTCCCCGCAGTTGAGTCTACCAAGGAATCCACCGTTGGCATAGGATATTCATCTTTAGGCATAGCTAAATTTAGATTCCTGAAATCTATGCACACCTTAATGCTACCATTCTTTTTAGACACGGGCACAATATTAGATAACCATTCTACATACGTGGTCATCCTAATGAAACCGGCCTTTAAAAGACGTTCTATTTCCTTTTTTACTTCAGGTACTACATTAAGGGCAAAATGCCTAGGTGGCTGCTTATGTGGCTTAAAATTATGCTTAGTTGGTAATCTGTGTTCCACCAAATTCCTATCTAAACTAGGCATGCGTTCATATTCCCAAGCAAAATAATCTTTGTATTCTTTTAATAAACCAATCAATTCATCACTTACCTCTCTACTAAGCGTTCGGCTGGTGAATGTTGGGCGTTCTTCCCCTTTGTCGCCAATGTTCACTTTTATGAGAGGGTCTTGCGCTTGAACATGCCCCTGTTTAGATATCCCTATTGCTTCATCGTCCAGGCTTTTTGTGAGCAACTCTTCCTCCAAATAATCCACCTTGTGGATCTTTCCATCAACATTCTGCTCCAACTCAAAAATGGCCAACTTGCACCTGAACGTTGCCAATGCTGCTGCCTCTTTCATCTTTTTTGCATTTTCTTCAGACTTATTATTGAAAGCCATTGGTCTGGCTTTTGAGGCCCGAATATCGGCCACATTCCCTTTTTACTGATTGCTTGTCATGATTCCTCGATCACTTTTATGCCAATGACTGGCTTCTCAAGGGCCACTATATTTGGCCTCATCTGGTTGAACATCTCTGTTAGGGCATCAACCGAGAATGGTTCTTCGCTTAGCGCTACGACTTGAGTTTCTTCCCCCTCTTACACTACTCTTTCGGACCCATAATTACCCTCTTATAATTCCCCTTGTACATGAATCCTTCTATAGAGTTCGCTTCCGCCATGAACGGTTTATGATCTGCCTGTATCACTTCTGCTTCTCCTTTATCATTCCAAAATACTAAACACTGGTGGAGAGATGAAGGTATTCACCGGCTCCCATGGGTCCATTCTCTTCCTAAAAGGACGTTATAGCTGGTAGGACCATCTATTACGAAGAAAACTGTGGTCCTAGTGGTAGTCCCCACAGTGACGTCCAGCGGCATCACTCCTTTGGCCGACGTCACCCCCCGTTCAAGCTTGTGAGGATAACTTCTGTGAGGATCATATCATCCTCCTTTTTCGCAAGTCTTCTCATCATTTTGGACGGGATGGTATTTATAGCGGCCCCGTTGTCTATAAGAACCTTTGACACTGGAATTCCATTAATCTGGGCTTTCACATACAGTGGCCTAAGCTGTCGGGTTAGTTTGGTGGAGGGTTTCCTAAAGATAACTTTTTCCGCTGCATCGATATCTACCTCCTGGCCATCTTCCTTTATTTCGACCCTTATTGTTGCTTCGGCTTGCAATACTTCTTGCCTCCCACTCTGATCTCTCAACTCTCTATGTGTGAACCATCCAGTAGGAGGAGGAAGTATCCTAGTTGGGGACCCATACTTCTCAACCCGTGGCACTCTCGTTTTCCTTTTGGGCGTTCCGTACAGTACGTAAAAATCGAATGCTCGCCCAGAGGGCTCGCCCAATAGATCCACTTCGCACACACCTTCTTGATACAACTGCTTTAACAACACATTGCGAGACACCCCTCTTTTCCTACCTTCCAACTCCAAATCGATTTCTTCCTCGATGTCTGTCATGCCATCGTCTTCTTCTTCATAATCTACCTCTTGAGACGTTTGGCCCTCTTCACATATCAACTCGCAGGCTGCTCCTTCATTTTCTCCACCTTCTTCTCATATATCCTCTTTGTTCCTAAACTCATTGGCCAGTATATAGTTGTTGGCCATAACTGGGGGTAATGTACCAAACTGAATGGTGGTGGCTCGCTCTGTTTCTTCTTCGTCTCTTTCTTCTTTGCTGCGTTCGAACTTCGATTTCCCAATGGGATTTCCAGACGCTTTCTTCACCGATCCCTCTGTACTGTTTCCTTTGTCACTATCAAATTCACTTTGGTCAGCTTCCTGAGTTAGCCTTGGCGCTTCTAGAGGCAACATTTTGTGTTGTCGCCTCATCATTTTGCCGTAGTTCCTCTGAAAACGCCTTTGTTGTGTCCTTGTCATCTCATTGAAGGGCACAACTCGTCTCGTGTTGTACTGGAATGAACGCCAAACATTTGATTGTCGTGGCTGCGGCCTAAATGTTTTTCTGTGATTTTTTGGTCATAGTTGCCTCTCTTGATACGGTTTTCCATGTGTATCCGGGCCTCGCCCCCTATCGGGTTGGAAACTTGGCGCAACTCTGGGATAAGTGTGAAAACTTTGCACTTTGTTTCCTTCCACAGACTTATTCACTTCTTCCTTGCACCTATCACATAAGACACCCCTGTCTCCTTGGTGTTCTTTTCCTTTAAGTAGTTCAAACACTTTAGGACGTCGTTGTTCATCTTTTATTCCATCATCAATCACCAGTTTAAACTTTGGCAATTTTTGGGCAAAATCAGTTGCCATCATGTTCACTCCAAGCGGTTGTGGGAAGGGTTCTCGTCCACCTCCATCTTTTTCTTAGGCTCAAGAGTGATCCTTCCTAACTCAATGGCTTCCTGCAACACGTACCGAAAAACCAAACAATTGTTAGTCGTATGAGACCATGCATTATGTCATTTACAGTATTTTTTTCCCTTAGTTTGTTCGGCATTTGGAAACTTATGTTTATCGCTCAACTTGATTTGCTTGTCCTTATATAACTTGTCGAATATAAGGTCCGCCTTACTGACATCGAACGGAAATATTTTAGACTTCTTATTTTTCTCTTATACAGCCTCGTCTTTTATTATCGTGCCAGATCTTGCTGCCAGGGGACAGGCATATGGGTCCCCTTTGACTAGGTCGGCCAAGCGTACTTCGTCCTGGTCAACATATCCGTCACCCATCGTTTGTATGTCAAAATTTGGGTCCCTATAAAAAGTCCCTTTACTAGAATTTTTCATTTGCTCTTCTTCTCTCAGCAGACGCTCATATCTTATTACATTAGCGCTCAATTGAAATAGGTCAGGGAACTCCCTATCCTGGAACTTTTTCTTGAGGTCAAAACTCAGGAAACTCTGAGCGATTCTAACGAATTCTTTTTCCGGTAAGGGTACAAAGCATTTACTCCTGGCCGTTTTGAACCGTTGGAGAAAGCTTTCAGCCCATTCAGCGGGCATTTGCCTTAGATTGACCAGATCGGCTAGAGTCACCTCGAATTCCATTTTATAGAACTGGGCGTTGAACAGTTGTTCTAATTTTTGCCACGTTTGCATAGAATTCGCTGGCAGATTAATGAACCAAGAGAAAGCCATCCCTGTTAAAGAACTCGTGAAAAGCCTCATTTTATGATAATCGGTCACCTCACCACACTGCAACGTGAATCGCCCTATGTGTTCTAACGTGGAGACCTTCCCCAAACCAGTAAATAAAGAGAATTCTGGCACCTTGTAACCCCTAGGCCACGGATAAGCTTGATCCACCCAATCTGGGTATGGCTTAGAGTAAGTCGGCCTAACATAAGGACTCATCCCCACTGCCATTTGATCTCGCACCATCTCAGCGATTTGATCCCTTAACAAGGCGTTGGGGTCATAAGGGAATCCTATAGGTTGATTTCCCCCTGGTGGTACTTGTGGCCTGACGTTTGGCACAGGATTTGGTAAAGGAGTTGGAGCGCAATTACCATTGGTGAAGTTGTTGTTATTGTTCCCTCCATTGTTAAAATGTGGAACATTTTGTCCATTATTTTGGATATTATTCCTAGGTACTGGACTATTCCCCAAGTTCGGAACTGGGTCACCCCCCAAGTTCGAAGTTGGGTTCCCCCCCAAGTTCGGCACTGGGTTACCCCCCAAATTCGAAGTTAGGTTAACCCCCAAGCTGGGCACTGGATTATTCCCCAAGTTTGAAGTTGGGTTGCTTCCCAAGTTTGACACTGGATTATTCCCCAAGTTTGAAGTTGGGTTACCCCCCAGGTTTGACACTGGATTCTCCCCCAAGTTTGAAGTGGACGGCCCAAAAGGCCATTCTATCCCCTGATTTGGACTTGAGGTTGGGGAACTATGTCCTACAATCGTCTTGGATTGAAAATGATATCCTATATTTGGGAAGGTTGATTGAACAACTTGGCCTGTCAACTTATTCATATTATCATGCAATATTTTTAGTTGTTTGGCCATATTATCAAATTGTTCCTTCTCTCTTTGAATAAACTTTTCCATATTATGGACATGTTGTAGATTTACCTGTTCATAACGGCTATGACTCTCTCCCTCTGTTCTTGGAGGACTTTGTTCCTCCTCATATCTTTCAATTATAGACGGGAGATGATGGCTTGTTGTTTCCTTGTCAGAATTCTTGTGAGGCACGATGGTTCACTTCGTATCTTCAAAAACAAACCAAATTATCCCACTGGGCGTGCCAAACTGTTTCGCGTGGAAGTCACCTCGCTAACAATTACCAAAAGGGGGATCAGACGAATGTGTAAGGAACAAACCTCTTGAGACAAAGTCCCAACGAAGGGTGCTATATTGATGAAGATTACGGTGAAGACAAAACACCTCTAAGGGGTGCAAGCACACAAATTATGCTAAGAGTTTAACGATAAAAGTAAAGATAGAGGAAATTACATATTCTCTTGTTGAGATTTTTGATTGATTCTCCTCTAAATGACTAATTTTTACAATATATACAAATGCACGAACTTCTTTCAACCATTGCCAATATTTGAATCTTTGGTTTGCCACCTTAATTTGTAATACTTGCATTGATTAATTTACTTCCTCCACGGTGCATAACCATCGCCCATGTCCTTGTAACATCTACTTTCCACGCCGCTCTAAGTAACCTCCACAATTCGTCATTTCAACAGCCACCTTCATCAACAACTGGCTGCGTGATCAAGAGACAAGTGTCAAAACTGCTTCTACTTGCTTTAGTCGCCCAGCTGCTTCATCGCTCGTCCTGTAGCCCAAATATCTTAGTTTCCGCACAATCGCCCAGTCGTCCAACTTCTTGCCTATAATGAGTCTTTAACATTGGGCCTCTTTTTGGTTTGGGCCAAGGTTTAGGCCTCTTGTATTTTTGGGTACTTTTTGGACGTCAACAACAATAAACTTGACAAAAGGATAATTTCTCGCGAGACTTAAAAAATCCAATATATCTCGATATATTGAAATTTGAATTTTTAATCAATCGGTCTATTATCCAACCTAATCAATCTACCCAATCAGTACATAAGACATTTTCATCTTTCCCGACACCATTGCTGATGATCTCTAGCGACCCTCGACCGGAGGAATAACTCCATTTTCGCTGGCGATTAAAGTACTCAAAAACCAACATTGGGATTTTTGCGTCTATACGTGAAAGCTGAAACTTTGCCGCCACCAACGATGATGACCTCTAGCGACTCTGGAGCGAACAAATAACTCCATTTCCGACGGCGATACTCGTACTAAAAGAAAAGGAGCTCCTTGGTATTTTTTTTCTAATCATAATCTTGTATTTTTCCCTGTTGTTCAAATAATATATTCTTTTGTTTAACAACAACAACGCAAACAATGAACCTGACCCAATTTTCCTTCACCTACCGTTCGAACATGACTAGAAGAATCAACTTGCGGCCGAGCATGGACACATTGAAGCTGGGTATGCTTAATTCCAAACATAATGTTTGTACTAGTGCCTTTTTGAACTAATTTATTCCATCGATAATTTTTTTTTATACATTGATTACTCTTCATGATCATTTATTTTTATTCGATCAGCTTACAAAATCATTTTTTTTTACTTCATTATTAACTTGTACATGTTTGTATAGGAAATGAATCTATCTCTAGTGGTGCTAATCAACTGGTTGCGGTTCATGAATGTGCGAGACTGAATGATATAATGCTGGAGAATTGTTTCGGAGTGAATGATGAACTAACAGCCGAGGGTAGTGAGTGTGTGCCTGAGGTTGGGAAGAAGTTTGATAGCGACGACGATATTTTTCAATATTATCTAAAGTATGCCCGCAAATCGAGTTTTCCTATTATGCGGAGGAATTCAACCAAGAGTTCAGATGGATTACTAAGGAGTGTCACATTTGTTTGAAATCGAGAAGGGAATAGGTCTAGTACTGTGATGAACTCTTTGAAACCTCACCCAACTATGCAAACGGAATTCAAGGCAGGATCACGGCTAGCTCAGAAGCCTCAGAGACATGTCATGTTACTGTAGTCCATTTAGAGCATAATCACAACGTTAATCCTTCTCGGTCCAGAATAATTCGATGTAATAGACAGTTGACTGATACTGTGAAGCGGAAGCTCGAAGTTAACGACATTGCTGGAATTCCTCTACACAAAAGTTTCATCTCTGCAGTTGTAGAAGCCTGTGGATATGATCAGCTCACATTTATAGAAAAAGATTGCAGAAACTACATTGATCAAGTATAACGTTTGAGACTTGGGGAAGGAGATGCAGCTTCAATTCAGGCCTACTTCTTGAAGATGCAGGCCAACTGTCATGGTTTCTTCTTTACTGTTGACTTAGATGAAGAGTCACTTTTAAGGAATGTATTTTGGGCTGATAATAGGTGTCGGCATGCATACAAGGAGTTTGGTGATATTATTACATTCGATACCACATACCTCACCAACAAATATGATATGTCGTTTGCTCCATTCGTAGGCGTTAACCACCATGGGCAATCCACACTGCTTGGATGTGATTTGGTATCAAGCGAGGACACGATGACCTTTATATGGCTATTCAGAACATGGCTTGATTTCATGGAGGGACAGGCACCACAAGGTATAATTACTGATTAGGATCGCGCGATGCAAAATGATATTCACATAGTGTTCCTGGATGCAAAGCACGGATGGTGTTTGTGGCATATTTTAAAGAAATTGCCCAAAAAATTTGGTGGCCACACTCAGAAAGCTAGCATACTATCCACCGTGCATGAAGTTGTATGACTCACAGTGTCCCGAAGAATTTGACCGTCGTTGGAAAGAAATGATTAATATGTACACATTGCGTAACAACGACTGTTTATCTGGTCTTTTCATCGAAAGAGGTCGTTGGGTACCAAGTTATCTTAGAACCCATTTTTGGGCAGGAATGTAAAGAACACAGCGAAGTGAGAGTGTCAACGCTTTTTTCGATGGGTATGTTCATTCCAAAACAACTTTGAAGCAATTTTTCGAAAAGCATGAGTGAGCACTGCAAAGTAAAATGGAGAAAGAGTTCCACGCAGATGTGAAGTCATTTACACAAATGGTCCCTTGTGTCACAACATACACTATGGAGAAACAAATTCAAGAAGTGTACACACTGCATAAATTCAAAGAATTTCAAGTGGAGATCACCGGAAAAGTGTATTGTGATGTTGTTTTCGCCGGCGACGAAACAATGTCTGGGGTGGAAGAAGATATCACCATAAACGGAGTAGAGAAGAGAAAGAATTTTGTAGTCACTTTTGAAAGAGAGAATTGTCACGTTGTGTGCAGTTGTCACCCGTTTGAGTTTAGGGGGATCCTTTGTAGACATGCCATCTCGGTTCTGATGTGCAATGGTGTGAAAGTTTTACCCGAAACCTATATCTTGCGAAGATGGAGACGAGATGTGCGTAGATCATACACTAGAATGAAGGTGAACTATGATGGATGGGTTAGTACAGTTGAGCAAGTCATATACAATCAATTGTGTAATACCTTCGCTAGGCTCGCCAACATAGTGGTTGATGATGAATTACGAACCCAAAAATTGATGGAGTGGCTCGAAAATCAATTTGGAGAGTCATCCAAGTTGAGACAAAAGACAACATGTGGTAGTAGTATTCCTTCGCAATTGAGTGCGCAAAATGTCTTATGTACTGGGGATTTACAAAATTTTCCATCACCTCCATTTTTTAATCTTAAATGTTTGAAAAGAAAAGGGAACTCCTCGAAAGAACCGACAGAAGGGATTGTTAGAGAAAGCTAGTAAGAAAACTAAGGTATGTTTTGTCCTTAATTTTTTGCACATAAGAGATTTTTTTGTGTTAGCACACTTCGAAGGTTTAATTCTTTTCCAATGATGGGTAATAGATTAAATCTACAACATACAAGAGGAAAGAAATTCAAGAGAAGTGCCTACCTAGGATTGTGATGCCAGACTATCAAATTTCTCAACATAAAAATTAAGACATTGGCTATTTTTTACAACAATGTAGAAAATTGGAACATGTTCTATTTTTGAAAATGATATGGACAATCAAAACATTTGCTATTTTTGACAATTATATTGACTGCCTGTATGGTGTTTATTTAGTGTACATTGGTTTCTTAGACACTTGATGTAATGGTGATTTCAAGCTTTGACAATGATAAAGGCAGTTACCCTTTCTTTGTTTTGTATAGTGTTCAATTCAACACAGGCACCTCGCAGTTATAAAAAAAACTTAGCGAGAAATTTATCACACGCCAACAAATACAATAGGTGAGGCGAGCAAAAATCCACACAAAAAATTGATGCAAGCTTTGCATAAATTCAAGTACAAATTAACTACACCAACAAAGTCAACATAGTTGTAATTTACCACAATTTAAACCATCCATATTGAATACAACAAGCAGTAACATCACAATATGCCACACTACTTCTAGAAATAAAAAAAGCACCTAAAGAAGTCTACTACCCAAACATAGCTTCCCTTCATCGTGGTGGGCTCACTACAAGTTGAGTAAGCTTTTTGTTTAGCTTGAGGACAAGTACAATTAACAATAACATCAAACTTTCACTTCTTCTTATTCTTGTGAATTGTCAAAAGCGAGAACTCCACGTCCTCTTCATGCGTTATCCATGCACATGTCCTCAGTATGCGGGAAATCTCTTCGCTTGCCTCTTCATCACAACCACCCGACTGAAGTCCGCTTGCCCTTCATCAAAACCCCCCGCACGAACTTCGTGTGATTTCCCTTCATCAAAACCCCCCGCATGAACTCCGTGTGATTGTCCTCTATCCCAATTGAAGTACTTGCAGTATGCATTGTTGCAATTGAAGAACGACTTCCCTTTGTGCAATGACAATTCTCCCACCACTAACCATCTAACATATCCCAAACCACACCACCACGGGCACCGCTTCTTAGTTGGACAATCATCCAACCAATGACCCCTCTTCCTATAGCTATGACAAGGTCCGTAGTTTGGTCCTCTTGCTTCACGTCCTTCACCCATCTTCAAATCCTACATTAGAAACTACACAGTCAAAATAAACTATAAGATAGTGAAGTAGATATATCAACTTTGGAAAGGATAACCATAAAATATAGCCTTCAAGGTAAATCACTTCAACAATGCACATATTAAAGCATATCCATAACCCACTCCCAAGTAAAATTGTACTAAACACCAACATATATGTATGCAAATGAAATTGACTGCACTTTTCAGACATTTTAGACTCTAAAAATAGTAGAAATATACTCAAACTGAAATTAATTTTCCATTAGTCTTCAAACAGAGTGCAATTGATGCTTTATCACCAATAGGCAGCAACATCTGAAATTTTTCAATTAGAACCAACATGATATTACTCTAAGCATCCTTCATCTCATATCTTAAAGTGAAAATACATATTTCATATAAAAAATGCAGAGCATTATTTCAATAATACCATAGAAAAATCTGCAGTTGCATTCAATTGAAAAAAATTGGCTGTCGAGGTAAATCACTTCAACAATGCAGTGCACCAGTAACTTAAAAAACAAAATCTGAAATTTATTTCAATATTTCTTCAGATTCGCCCAAAATCATTTCAAGTTTGAATAATACAATACCAAAATCTTTAGTTGTTTTTAAGTAAAAAAAAAAAAATTGGTTGTTGAATAGTTACCACCACAATGATGAAATCTTGTCGGAGAATGTGTGCTAGAAGATGCAGCTTTGTTTCTTGAATCCTGAAGCTAATAGAAGCGAAAATGCAAACTCGTCAAAGGGGAAGAACTAGAATGCCAGTGCTCACTCGGAGATGGGGAATGGTTTCCACCCTTGTTATCACCGGAATGATGGCTTCACCGATCACCCACTACCCCTCGTAGAGTTCTCCTGGAGTGGTCTGAATTTCCGAGAAGTTGAACCAAGATCGAATGCTGAAAACCAGGCTAAACGAGAATTGCCCTAGTTATTAGGATAGATCGTAAATTTTTGACAAATTAAGGGCATAACGGTTATTTTGTCAAGGTTATTGTCAAACCCTTTGTGCTGACAAACTTATTGATTTATAATTGTTTCTATTTTTTACGATTAGATAATTTGACAAAACTTTTGTTAATGGAATGAGAATTTTTAAAATCTGAGCTTCTTAAAAATATGGCCTTAGAAAAAATAGTAGCCATAATTTGTAATAATACTATATTACGAAAAAAAATATTAAAATCCTAGTAGAAAAAAAATATAATATAAATCTTTATCTTTATCTTTATCTTTATATATATATTATAACAATAAAGTTGTCAAATATAACACCACACAATTTTCTGCCTTTTTTACACTTTCCTAAAATGGGAATTCATAGTTTATAGAGATTAAAATAATTAAAAAAATTAATTATCTATATATATTTCAAAATTGCTTTTATCTAGAGAATATAAATGGTCACTTTGAAAATGATTTTACCTCATTATTAGTTTTGTTATATATTTAGTTATTAATTAGTTGGTATTTTCAATATGTTTATAATTTGGAATTATGATGTATAGTTTGAATATAAAATTATAGTATGCATAAAAGAATGCAACCACGTGAATGCAATCACGAGCACAGCCATTAACAAACAAACATAATATTTGAGTATTCTATCATTAAAATTAAATATAATGGCCAAGTAAAATGGAGCAATAGCAAAACATACTTGTGGGATGCAACAAGAAGCTCCTCATTCTTGACATCTTTAAACGATGGATTAATAATAATAACGTAATTAAAAAAGTATTGTTTTACGAAAGTTATAATAATTAAAATAGTATTGAAAAGTAACATAATTATAAATGTATTGTTTTAATTAATAATAATACTGTAATAATAAAAAAAATATTTAAAAGAACGTAATTTAATTATGTCATTAAAAAAGAATATAACTAAATATGTATATATATTGTTTTAATTAATTACGTGTTATGCTAATAATAAAATAGTATTGAAAATAATATAATTAAAAATGTATATTGTTTTACCAAAGCTATAGTAATTAATAAGTATCGAATATAACATAATTATTAGAGAATTTATTAGTAAACTAAAATAGTATTAAGAAGCATATATAACATAATTAGGGTTTTTTTCCTTTCGAAAAACTACTTTGGAGCGTCTGCACCTTCAAATGCCAGTTGGTATCCTCAATTTTTTTTATTGGACCTTTTTTCTTATTACTGTTCTATGTTTAATACACTCATACAGTGTATATATCTTGAAATTAAACTTTTCTTCTGAAATAGCAACAAATTAATTTATACCTTGAAAGAATAATTTTTTTCAGCTTCAATACAGTTCCATTGAAGAGAGATTAAAAAAAATAAAAAAAATTAGTTTTTCATACTAATATTAGTCTCCAAATCCTGGAGAAAGCAGTTAGATTGTAATTTTGAACCTATATAGTCCCATCCTCCATTCTTTGATTGTTTGATACCACACTAATAATTTTCACCTACAAAAACATGTAAATAAATAAGAAATAATGTTCATGTGATGTACTGTTTAAATGAAGGTAGTACTTCATAGTGATAACAAACATAATGCCTAATAATTTTTAGACTAACAAAGAATCATGTGTTTTGCTTAACATATATTTATCTATTAAAAAACTCTTTCAAATGTAAATTTATCTTTTTCTTCTTACATGTTTTTCTTTCTTTTCTTCCATTTCATAGCATGCTTCAATGCTTAATTTCCTTGACATACCCAACATGAGTTAATAAATTCACAGGATATATCAAACGTTCTGCTGAGTGAATGAAATTATTTACAGAAACATGCAATTTTGTTTGAAAAACTAACAATTAGTTTGTTTAAACGAAATATTAACAATTTGTTTGTGCAATTATTATAATTTTCTATTATCACATTTTTCCATTTTTTTAAATTTCATATTTAAAAAGTAATCATTTACATGTCCCGTGCATTGCACGGGGATGAATACTAGTATCTTTATATATACTAGTTAATCACCCGTGCGATGCACGGGAAGAAACGTTTTGATAAAGATAATTCAATATGAAATTAGATAAATCATTTTCATAAAATAAATAAATTTCGCAAATAAGAGATAATATCATCATTTATTGATTTTATATGACTACAAATTTTGGAATACTTCTTTGTACACAACATTGTTTGTTGATTTTGTTGTTCTTCCTTTCTTATCACAAATCAATATCTTTGATCTGGAACGATTTGTCACCCTAGAAATCGTAACATAAAGTTATCCATGTTTAAGCACCAGCCGTTTAAGAAGAAGTTCCACATGCAAGAATGATTGTCCCTGACTCTTATTGATAGTCATGGCATATGACACCATCAATAGAAATTGTCCTCTTTGAAATCTAATAAGTATCCTAGAATCAAAAGGGTTCAACAATAACATTGGAATAAAGAACTTGTGTCTTGCATTGATGCCAGAAAAAAATTGACCTTCTAGAACATGGTCGCCAAGTTTTGTAACTATCAACCTTGTTCCATTACTCAATCCCTGTGTATGATCAATATTTCTTAGAAAGAACTTGTGTCCTCACTTATCTGTTGCAAAGGCCCACCACGTGGCGCAATAGTGATATCCATGTGTCCAGGTAGTGTGTCAAAATCCACCGACAATCAATTCGGCAATTTCATCGACAATAGAAAAATCATATTGACCATCATTGGTCGCCCACCAACCAATAAGTATAAGTCTTAAATTTGAAGTGTTTCCTCAATCATCTTTTCTCAAACCAACCTAAATTGCCTTAACAATTTGTTGTATTTATCCAGCATATCCTTCGAATCAGAAACTATTAAATCATGCAACATAGAATCGCATGATTCACTCCCACCCGGGGACATTAAAAGACATAAATAAAATTTTAGAATATCACAACAAAATTATCCGTAAACAATATTAATATAAAAGCAATAAATACATAATACGTATCTCACAATCCTTTTTCTGCTTTCAACCTCATTCACATTATCAACAATGTAAAGCGAGCAAATTGCAGAGCTGAACCGTCATTAGGCAATAGACTCTCAATCTTATGGCAATTTTGATCGTGTAATCTGAAGAGGGGAGGCCATCTACCATCATTTAGCTCATTATCTATTCTCCCATAAAAGTGAATGAAAACATCATATTATATGTCCGAATGTTCTCAATGGAATTTTTAATCCTGTCTCCCTGTCATATAACAAATCTTTCAAAATTAGAGGATGATCTTCCATTAGAGAAATATTCATTTTCTCTTGTATACAACAAAGTAGGGGTGAACAAATAAACCGCAAAATCGAATTAAACTGCAACAAATGGTTTGGTTTGTAAAAATTCCAAACCACCTTAAACAATTTGGTTTATGTTTCAATTGTCAAAATCGCGATTTCAAACAGTCAACCCGCCAAAATTTAAAAAATAAAAATAAAGACAAATGTTCAATTTTTTTTTTTTTTTTAAAAAAAGCAATATACTTTTTATTATCAACAAATCAAAATTGAGGAGACAAAGATTAATTTGTTCAAATCCACAATCATTTGGAAATAATTTTTCCGACTACAATTCATTATCATCATCCAAGATATTTTCTTAAAAAAAAATTTTTAATATAAGAGCTAGCGATAGTTTACTTCTATATAATTAGTTTATTTGTCAACATAGATTGATTCACAACAAAGCACTCAATTAGAAACTTAATACTATTTTTGAGCTAGTTTCAACTCGAAATTTTAGATGAATATGTGTCTTTGAGCTCGCTTTAAAATATACTAATTTATTCATTGGCAATCTGTGGTTTCAAACCGCACCAAATCGCAAAAAATAGTTTGACTTTATTTTGTTTAAAAAATAAAATGGTTTAGTTTGGCTTGAAAAAATTCCAAACCGTTTGAAATGGTTTGTTTTGAAATATTATTAAAAATCGTGTTCACCCCACAACAAAATGAGAATTTCGAATTACGATATGTTTTATAATGCTTATTCACTCTCTCCTCGCACAAAAAATTTGCTTTGCAAAATAAATATTTAAATGTACGATCTCCAATGTCCATGTACTTTGAACAATCAAACAATAGATGAAAAAGTTAATAATATAGATCATACTATAAAAGATAAGATTTATTGTTTTGACCATTGACAATGAAAAACAACACGTATAAGAAACGAATTCGATAATCATAAAAAAAAAAAAAACTAAAATTGTGATTGACAAAGATGCATCAAATTCATAGTATTATAAGTTTTTGCAATTTTTATACAACGTAATTGTTTTTTGATGAAAATTATAGTATAATATTGATCATCTCAATTATCAGTTAAGTAAATTGGGAGACAATTTACTTATTGTTGTAAAAATTTAAGAATCATAAATATTGAATTAAAAGTATGATTATTTAAAACAAAATTTAATACAAATTGATTAAATATTCGATATAAATATAAATGAAAATTCGATATTAGATTTGTATGACATAACGAAATTATTCATCCATAAGATTGATACCAATAAAATATCACAATTATTAAAAAAAAAATTATTTACGTATTAAATGTAACTTTCTATAAAAATACTAATTAAGTTAATAAAACGCAATACAAAGGAGTTCAAATTTTTAGATGTACTAAATAACTAAAAAAATAAGATTATTTATAAAAAAAAAATTATACAATAAGATTTATTTAGTATTAGATGCGTGATACAACTTCGATACAATTTTGAACTAAAAATTTTGCATTGAATTTGTATGACTGCACACAAATACTTATTTGCAAAATTCAAAATATTAAAAGATAATTTTTTTTTTATTATTATGAAAATAGAGGTTTAAACACAAATAATCAAATATAAATAAGTAAAAAAAAAAAAAATCTCCACAAAATATTTAAGTGGAAGTAGTAGTGTGAACACAATAAAAGTTGAATTTTGATCTTTGGAGTGTGAAAGCAATAAAAGTTGAGTGTGAAAATAAATGAAATATATAATATATAATATTGTATAAAAAAAATCACAAAAAGTTGTGTCAAATTGGCGGAAGGAGTCGATATTAGATTTGTATGACATAACGAAAATATTCATCCATAAGATTGATACCAATAAAATATCACAATTATTGAAAAAAATTATTTACGTATTAAATGTAACTTTCTATAAAAATACTAATTAAGTTAATAGAACGCAATACAAATGAGCTCAAATTTTTAGATGTACTAAATAACTAAAAAAATAAGATTATTTATAAAAAAAATTTATACAATAAAATTTATTTAGTATTAGATGCGTGATACAACTTCGATATAATTTTGAACTGAAAATTTTGCATTGAATTTGTATGACTGCACACAAATACTTATTTGCAAAATTCAAAACATTAAAAGATAAACAAAAAATGAAAAGAGAGGTTTAAACACAAATAATCAAATATAAATAAGTAAAAAAAAAATCTTCATAAAAATATTTAAGTGGAAGTAGCAGTGTGAACACAATAAATGTTGAGTTTTGATTTTTGAAGTGTGAAAGCAATAAAAGTTGAGTGTGAAAATAAATGAAATATATAATATATAATATTGTATTAAAAAAAATTACAAAAAGTTATGTCAAATTGGCGGGAAATTCTCCTCCTTTAATATTAAGTAAGATAAAAGTAAAGAAGTGGTTTGGTGTGAACACATTTTGTGGGAAAGTGGTTTAGTGTGAATACATTTTGTAAATTAATGGCATTTATTATTTTTATGATAATCAATGGTGATTTTAAAAAACTATACATTAGTTTATTATTGTTTAAAATATAAAATTCTTAAAATTAATTTTTTATTATCTTCTTATTTATTTTTCTCATGCGAATTTTTTATCCATTTACAGTTTTTTTTTAATGATTCATGCTTGACGTGACAATATTATTAATCAACAGCATAAGGTATAATCCTCGAATAATTTTTTTTTTTTTTTGGAGTAATTTGGTAATAATTGTTATAGACTATTATTCATTTGATACTTTATTTGTCATTTTTTTTTTGAGTAAGTGGTTTAATGTGAACACATGTTGTAAATTAATGACATTTATTATTTTTATGATAATCAATGATGGTTTTGAAAAACTATGCATTAATTTATTGTTGTTTAAAATATGAAATTCTTAAAATTATTTTTTTATTATCTTCTTATTTATTTTTCTCATGCAAATGTGTTTTTTATCCATTTACAGTTTTTTTTTTTTTTCATGCTTGACGTGACAATATTATTTAATCAACAGCATAAGGTATAATCCTCGAATAATTTTTTTTTTAGTAATTGGGTAGTAATTGTTATAGACTATTATTCATTTGATATTTTATTTGTCATTTTTTTTACTATTCAAATATTACAATACAATAATTTTTATAGTTTACAATTTTTTTTTTAATTATATGGATTAAATTCCATATATAAATGATTTTCCTATATATGACTTATTATTTTCCATCTAAAAATTATACATTCGTTTATCATTATTTAAACTATGAACTTTTTCAAATTATTTCTCTCATGCGACAGTATTTTTTATCTATTTACAACATATGATGTACTTTTTTTTATCTAATTCTTATACGAATGTTGCAGAGTACTTAAATTTTGGTGATCCTACATTTAATTATGAAAATTGCAGGGCTTTTTTTTGGTATGCAGAGTGTATGGACAAACAATATAATAAAAATAAGCAAAAATATTCACTCCGTTGTAATCACTCTATTTATATCATTATACATATATATATGTTTGTTCTTATAAAAAATAGAAAAATATTGTATACGTAATTATATGAGAAGACATGATGATCGTGCAACGCACGGGTGAAAATACTATTATATTATAATAATAAAGTGGTCAAATATAACACACACATATTTTCCCGCCTTTTTTAACTTTCCCAAAACGGAAATTTATGGTTTATAGAGATTAAAAAAAAAAGTTGATTATCCATACATATTTCAAAATTGCTTTTATTTAGAGAATATAAACGGTCATTTTGGAAATGGTTTTACCTCATTATTAGTTTTGTTATATATTCAGCTATTAATTAGTTGGTATTTCAATATGTTTATAATTTGGAATTATGATGTAGAGTTTTAATTAATTATGCTTCTGTTTGTTTTTCATTAAAATGAACTATTTTGCAGAAAATTCATTTTTGCACAGTGGAACCAGTCAACAATGGTGGGCGCCAAAGAGGAAAAATGCTTGTGGAGCCCTATGAAAGTCAAAAATCCTGTTGTAAAATGTGCTTTTAACGAAAAATAAACAGACGCTATGTGCTATGCTAATAATAAAATAATATTAAAAATAACGTAATTATAAATGTATATTGTTTTACAAAAGTTATAGTAATTAATCAGTATTGAAGATAATAATATAGTTATTAGAGAACTTATTAGTAAAATAAAACAATATTAAAAAGCATATACAACATTTTTACAAATGTGAATTGCTTTACCAAATAATAAAAAACCATTAAAAATGTATATAACATAATTATGATTTTTTTTTCTTTTGAAAAACTAATTTAGAGTGTCTGCACTTGCAAATGCTTACGTTACGTAAAGAAGTCTTTCAAGATTTTGATAAATAATTTGTGTGTTTTGTAATCCTTTAACGACAATTATAAATGATTGTCGTCTTTTTTTGTGCAATTATTACCATTTTCTATGATCACATTTTTTAATTTTTTTTTAAATTTCATATTTAATAAGTAATCATTTACATATCTCGTACATCGCACGGGGACGAATACTAGTAATAAAATATAAAATAAAATAAATCTCTTACACCAGACATTTATCGTTCGTCGCCATTCCAACTACTCTTCATCTTGGGACCAATCTTACACCAGACATTTATCGTTCGTCGCCATTCCAACTACTCTTCATCTTGGGACCCAATGGACCTCTTACTTCATAAACTTCATTGGGCAGCAAATTCACCACCCTCTCAAATGATGATTTCAAGTTCTCACTCAGTAAATTTTCCAACCTATTTACTTCATCCCCAACTCTTGTCTCAGTAATCGGACCCCATTCTCGATCATAATTCAACCACGGCGGCTCCACCACTGCCGGAACAAGATACTCTGCCGACACTATTGAAAACCTTCCTCCAGTATCCACAAAAATATCACCTTTTTCAGTGTCATTTCTTAATCCAATATCACCACCTCCCTGTAATACAAGCCCAGGTTTGGAATAAAATGGATGGCCGTTTAATGCTGAATATGCGACGATTTTGTTACCGGTTTGAAACTCCACCATTGATGTATCGATCCATGTGCCTGCACTGTGTTCTCCGAAGTAAACTTTGTATAAAACCCCATCAAAATTGCTGATTCGGAGAGTCAAATGTTCCCAGTCCCCCACATGTTCGCCGATATGCCCCAATGAAATGTCGATCAATCCAAGTTTAGCTGTTGTATGCCCATTAAAGGGGTAGAATATCCACATTGCTATATCAGTAAAAGTTGAACCAAACATGGGTTTAACTTGGAGATAAACCTCGGAGCTTGCTAAATCTCCTTTCCTTACTTTTTCCTTTGCATCTTCCTCAACAGGAAGGTCCAGCCAGTATGATCCATCAGTTGAGCCACCTTGAGGGAGGTTGGAGCCATTGGGTTCAATTGGAACTGGGTTTGACTCTTCTCCTTTTGTATACAGTAAAGCTCCATTATTGAAGTACCAGTTTACTGAAGAGGGAAGGTAAATTTCGTTTGGATGAAAGTAAATAAATGGTGAATAGGCTTCAAATAATGCTTCGATTTGTTCAAGATTTGGCATAGAAGACGAGGGGAAATTGTTATTCTTTAAACATGATAAAGATAAAGAAGAGTCATCGCCATCGTCTTGGATGGCGAATGTCCCTACACTTAATGCTTGAGCTTGGGTTCCTCTATTCTGTGGTCTTAAACCATAGAAATTAACTCCATTATCACTTGTCTCTGTTCCTTGTGCCCAAATCCAGTTATCAGTCTCACATTCGTCCGAGAAGTCGGTCCTAACGCACTGGATTTTATCGAGGGATGGCTTATCCGACGAGGTGGTGATCACAAGACCGACAGCTACATAACCATCTGGTGGCGTTGGGAGCCAAAAATAGGCTTGGGTTGTCTGGCTAATTTCCAAGGACTCGCTAGTCCAAACTAGAGTGTAATCAGTTGGCTTCTTCAAAATGTCACCTGAATCATCCTTTCCCACCAAAACCCAACCAAAAAGTGGCTGGTTATTCGGTTGGGCATAGCAACCAAACATGGAAAATCCATCCGGTACGTCGGACGGCTCGAAAACCGTTACACCGAGGTTGTCTGGTCCACCTTCGTATGTCGACCAAACTTTGTTGAAAAACGATACTTGGCGCACTTTAAGTCCTCCAAGGTCGATCTCACCACTAGCAAAGTCACCACCTGCATATATGATGTAAAGATCACTATACAATGCTCGTTAATGTTAAAGAATAAAAAGAAGCTCGATATAAGAAAAAAAGGTGTAGCCCACACCCTGAGGGCCCGAACCGACCACGCCCAAGGCCATTGGTTCGGGAAGGTAAATCCAGGTTATGCCTCCAAGGAGCCAGGGTGGAAGGGCTTATGGTAAGCATGAGAAACGCTCAATAACTCCCGCTTGCCACAAGGCCAATTCCACCTTGCGGGGAATCGAACCAAGCACACAGCTGCGCTGAGCACTTACCACCCATCCCCTTTGCCACTTGGAGATGTGCCCTGGGGGCAAAGCTCGATATAAGAACCTGATGGCCAAGAGGGCAACGGAGAGGGAAGCTTGAAAATGGTGTCAATTGGCAAAGATGTGGCTTCCTTGTTTGAGGAAGAGACAGAGCTGCTCCCAAGACAATTTCCCATGACCAAAAATCTTGTAAGAGCAATCAAGAAACATGTAATAATCGTTATAATAGGATATAAGAAACAGATGGCTAACGAGCATATTCCAAGTATATAAGGATTAGAAGAAATTCAAAGGCAATAAATATGGGGTCCACTTTGAAGATTTTATTCCCCAATCAATTTGCCGTGCATATTATAATCACCACAACGTATATATGCACATGTTTGGTTGGTGGTTTTTAAAATCAAATTTTTAATAAATTTTTAATCAAATTGATGGGATATATGGTTGTAAAAGTTGTTGGTGCCATAATATGTTATTAAGATTGATTATTGACTTTGACTTAAATGAAAATCTAGATTTTAATTAGTACAAGAGACATCTTTTTCTTTTAGGGTTAATTACGGTCACTGAAGTTTATGTGAAATTTCAAAACGGTCAATAAAGTTCAAAATTTACTCCAACAGTCACTAATGTTTTGAAAATATACGGCAATGGTCACTCTGTACATGAAACACATCCATATTGGTCCTAAACTTTTTAACATTGACCAAAAACACATCCAAATTCATCCTATACTTTAAAACATTTTTTAATATGTCCCAATATTCAACACCAACATCAAAATTAGAAAAGATTGGTAAAAAAGAGCTTTAATTGATTGTACCTAGAAAAAAAAATTCTCATAACAAAATTTTCAATCAAACATCAAAATTAGAAAAGATTTTCCTTGATTTGACATTTTTCATTTAAAATTTGCTCAATCAAAATGTGAAAAATTGAATTTGGGTCCCAGTCAATTAAAATCTTCACATGTTCACATTGGCTTTGACCCCTCTTCATCTTTTGTCAATTGGTGAGAAATTTCAAAGTTAATTTTGGTAGTGGTCCCGTGCCTAGTTGGCAATGATCATCGAACTCACATCATGTTTTGAATTCACTAAAAGATAACACAAGACAAATCGTGTCTAGATTTAATTTAGTCTCGGTTCGGCAAGTTACTTTTTTTTATTATAAATCAATTTATAATTTACACAATTTCTCAAATTATTTTTTAATCACACATATTTTCTCTCTATACTTTTCAACCACACATTTTACCTAAAAAATATAAATAAAGCAAATTATAATCACTACTTTTTATTCGAACGGAGGCTTAATGTCAAATTTGCATTTAAAATGCAACATTGCAACTATAAGATGGACTAAAGATGTTTTTTCTAATAAAAGAATAACGTCTAGCAAGTCTTTCCTATTGGCTGAGATTTTATTTTAAGTTTTTAACACGCAAATCATATTAACACGTTTTTTAATAATAAAAATATGAAACACGTTATCTTCACCGTCATGCCAACTATACATGCATGTCGTTTGTGCATGGTGTGGGCAGGAGCGGATCCAGCTATGGACGAGTCCGTTCTACAGCTCATACTGGATCCGATCAGATTTTCAGATTTATTAATTATTTATTATTATTTTTTAAAAAAATATTACAGTCTAGTAATGTGTTTGATTGAAAGTTTAAAGTATTTGATTGTTTTAATTTTTTATGTGGAACAAGTGAAGAATTTTTCAACTTTTATTATTTGATTGACATTGTTTTCCATATAAAATAAAGCAAAATTTAGCTATTTTAATATTTTTTTAATTTTTTCACATATTGTACTTGATAATAATAATAATATTAATTTTTGAAAAAATAAATAAATCAATTAACAATAATAAAAATGATCAAACATGATCAAAATGGTAAAAAAAATTCATGAAAAATAAAACATCCCCCTTGGAAAACGAATTCCTCAAAATCAAGGACCATATCGGATTTCGAGACAAGTTAGAAAACGAATTCTACGAAAAACAAAGTCTCCGTTTAGCAAACATGTTTTTTCCTATACAATTCCCCAAATCACTTTTTAACCACACATGTTTTATCTCTCCATTTTTCAAGCATACATTTTACCTTGAAAACATAAAAAACACGTTTTTAAACAAAAAACTTTTAACAAGCAGAGGCTTAGGCAATTAAACAGCGCAAAAGTTGAAAAATCAATTGGAAAACCCATTTTCATGGAAAACTTAAGGTTATCAAACGCAACCTTATATCTATGACCCATGTCATCCGTCCAATCCATTTGCTGCTTTGGTAGACGATTGATTGAATGACAATTTGGTGATTTATACAGAGTGCAAGAATTTTAAACTTATTGAGAATGAGGTAATTTTGCAATGCTTTCAATGTATGAGATCTTTGAAAATGTAGTTGTCTAAGCTTATAGCTACGGAGTAGGGTTATATCATGTATTTTTCTACTATTTTTGTTTGTGTTGAACTATATTTTCATATTAAATGAAATTACGTTTTAAAGCATTTATATGCTAGTAGAATTTTTAATATTTTTTAATTAAATAATATTTCACCTTTGAGGGTCAACGATCAAAGAGTCAAAGTCCGCTCTAGCTCAACCACAATCATAGATTCGCCGCTAGGTGTGGGGTATTACGTGATAAAATTAACTTCAATTAGATATCATATGATGTGTTCCGGACCCTTGACAATCGGATTCATAGCAGGCTTGACGGGAAAATTTAAATATTCAAGACAAAACAAGAATTCACCAGGTTCGACGAGTTTTGAAGATCAAACCATGTCGAAAAGAACCTAAAAATTAAGCATAGTGCCTTTTACGACTGTAACCGTTGGAATTACGGTCGTAACGCAGCTATCACAATTTTTGGGCAGAACATGACTTACGGCCGTAATCAAATTCGTCACGCCCGTAACTGTAGTATTAACTTTGGGCCCGAGAGGGGCTTACGGCCGTAAGCCCGGTATTTACGACCGTAACTAAGAAGCAGATCAAATTTCGCAGGATCTTGATTATTTTATTTCTTTTTTCCAATTTTAGTTATTTTAGTTTAATTATGATTCTATTTTGAGTCAATTAGTTGCTAGGATTTTTGTTTGCTTATTAATACGCTTTTTCCATTCATCGTAATTCAGATTTGATTTTGATTAAACAGTTTATTGAGGATTTAATAAAACATATAGGTGGATTCCTATATTTCATAGAACTTATCAAATATTTGCTAAAATATTTGTGGCGTTCAAAATCACAAACTTATCAAGGAAGTTGGGCAATTCCTTGTGTCGTTTCGAAAGTCGTGATTCTTTATTCCGCATCGTCGAGTCATCGCGTCTTGAATATCGAGTCATGATTCATCCGTCCAACCACAACCTCAGTTCAGAACTTTTCGACGTTTCTTCCGCGCTTCGGATCTTATCATATGGTATCAGAGCTGGACTCTGAATTCAAGTTTTTATATCAAGTTTGATTTTTATTTTATCATCGAGTCCCATAAAAATCATCCATATCTTGTTGAGTGTTTTGTTTTCAGTTTTTTTTTTTAGTTTTCTTGTTCTTCGTGTCAGTAAAATTTTTCAGTTTTTGATCCATATAAAAATCTAACAAAAATTCAAAAATGTTTGTTTTATTCGATTCTTATCCAAATCCTGTTCCGTTTGTTTTGTTGCGTTCGTATCGAATTTTCGGATTTATTAAAAAAAATTTATTTATTTTTAATTTAATTCCGAAAACTCATTATTCAAAAAAAAAAAAGTTATTCCAAATTCAAGAATCACTTTCTTGAGTTTCTTTAAAATTCTTGATATTCATTTCATTCCAAGTCAATAAAAGTCGTTCTTGCTATTTGATGTATAAATCCTCTTCATTTTTGAATTTTTTTTAACGTCACATAAGGAATGGATTATGATCCGGGCTGTTTATTCCAAACTAAATGTTATGTGGATCATAAGGGGTGCAGTTTGGAGATTGATGGAAAGTGCTTTACTAATTTCGTTAGTAGCACCGTGGTTGAAAAATTATGATTGCCCCTAGAACCACACCATAAATCTTATAGGATGACGTGGATGAGGGAGTTTGGGGATTTCAAAGTAACCAAACAAGTTCTAGTGCCTATCACCCAATGAATGTATAGTGAGGATGTATGGTGTGATGTAGTGCCATTGCAATCTTATCATATTTTATTGGGAAAACCTTGGAGGCGTAGGATGGAGGTTGTTTATGATAAGAGTATGCACATATACAAATTCCTTAAGAAAGGGAAAATGTGCGCACTATGACATTAGAAGAAGCACTAGAAGATTCACGGAGGGTAAGGAAGGAGAGTGAAAAGTGGTATAATAGGAAGCATCGTGGGAATAAGGATATTGATAAGAAGGAGGGAGAGTTGAAATTAAAAACAAATAAACAAACTCCAAAATTTGATGAGGAGAAGGTGGAGTTGGGAAGCGAGGAATTGATTAGGAAAGAATTGGGAGTTGAGGTGAAAGTTCAAAATTTGGGTTTTAAATTGGTAGAACCACATTTAGGTAGTGATGATGTAGTGTACGAGAATGGTGATAAAAATGTAGAGTTAGGAGATGTGGTTGAGTTTGAAGATGAAAAATTTGAACAAGAAGTTGCAAAAGAGAAAAGAGGCGAAGAGAAGAACCTCGTGGTTCAAGAAGTGGAGTTGGTGGTGGTTTATCATGAATACAATGATCCATACCTTGTACCTCATGAAGCTAACATTTCGCTCCCCGCTTTATTTAATTTTGTCTTGCAGGTTAAATGTGCGTGGAAATTTGGGCAACACCATCAATGTCCAAAGGTGTTTCAACTTCAAGTCATTCACGTGACCCCCGTTGCAGAATATTTTTGGTTGATCATGTGCAATGGCAGGAGAATTTTTTCATTTGATCCAGGGGGTGAAGTGAAACAACATGAACAAAGCTATGATTCGGGACGAATCATCCTAAAGAAGGAGGGTATGATGTGTTCCAAACCCTCGACAATCGGATTCATAGCAGACTTGACGGGAAAATTTAAATATTCAAGAAGAAACAAGAATTCAGCAGGTTCGACGAGTTTTGAAGATCAAACCATGTCGAAAAGAACCTAAAAATTAAGCATAGTGCCTTTTACGACCGCAACCGTTGAAATTACGGCCGTAACGCAGCTATCGCAATTTTTGGGCAGAACATGACTTACGATCGTAATCATATTCGTCACGGCTGTAGCTGCAGTATCAACTTTGGACCCGAGAGGGGCTTACGAACGTAAGCCCGGTATTTACGACCGTAACTAAGGAGCGGATCAAATTTCGCAAGATCTTGATTATTTTATTTCCTTTTTCCAATTTTAGTTATTTTAGTTATTTTAGTTTAATTATGATTCTATTTTGAGTCAATTAGTGGCTAGGGTTTTTATTTGCTTATTTATACGTTTTTTTCATTTATTGTAATTCAGATTTGATTTTGATTAAACAATTTATTGATGATTCAATAAAACATATAAGTGGATTCATATATTTCATAGAACTTATCAATTTAATTACCTTGTGGCATTCATCTCGAACTTATCAAATATTTGCTAGATTATTTGTGGCGTTCAAAATCAGAAACTTATTAAGGAAGTTGGGCAATTCCTTGTAGCGTTTCGAAAGTCGTGGTTCTTTATTCCGCATCGTCGAGCCATCGCGTCGTGAATATCGAGTAATGATTCATCCGTCCAACCACAACCTGAGTTCAGAACTTTTCAACGTTTCTTCCGCGCTTCGAATCTTATCAACATACATATTATCATGACATGCTAATTACTATAAATTCACAGCCTGTTCGGTAAAATTATTTTTGTCAAATTAACTTTTCAAACTCAATCCTAACAATTATTCTTAGTCAAATTCACAGTTTTAACATTTCAAATATTTTTAAATCACATATTTATATAATAAAAAAATTACAAAAACATTTAAAAATTACATTACCAAACAGATTCTCAGTCAAAGTTGATTTCATTAAAATATTTTATGAGGTCTACATGTACTAGCTGACTCTTATTTTAGGTTTATGAGATGATCACCTATCTATAGTGGATATCTTGATCTATGGAAACTTTTCATCCAAATTTTTTAAATTCAATCTCAACTATTCATCATGATCAAGTCCACACTTTTTAACTTTTCAAATATTTTTAAACTATACATCCATATAAAAGAAATCCACAAAAATCAAAATTTTTCCACATAATAAACAGTCTCTTAAGTGTAATGAGATTGTTATAAATTCTATATTGAATAGAAATCAAAAATATCCTCCTTATGAATCCCTTAATCTTTTATATGTCCAAGGTTTCATATAGTCTTGGATTTTTTTAAGCTCATCTTGTTTTTTTGTTTTTTCATTAATATTTATCTGAGCAAGGCTTCTGTGGATAAATTTAGGAGTTGTTCGATTTTTAACAGTAATATCAGAGCATCAAGTCATCTGGAATGGTGGAGCACAAAAAATATGTCAAGCGTCAAATAAAATGTAGAGAAATTTGATAGATGGATAATTTTTTATCAGTGATATTTTTTATTTATAGTGTCTGATGAACTTATACATCACAAATTTTCAAATAATTTTTTTATAATCACATATATTTTTCGAAATCACTTTTCAACCACGCATTTTTACCAAAAAAAACCTCAATTTTTTTATTTATAAGCAAAAATCAGCCTCCAAATAGTAGTATAAATTGCTCGAGGATTCCGAAAAAGGTGTAATTGAGATGTTTTTGGTACATGTGGACAGGCTGGACTCTCCAAGAAAATTTTTAATTAAAAAGGTATATTAGATTCAATTAATTGCTGAAAGTTACTAATTAGATATATTGATATTGTAATAATAATGGAGAGTATGCTGGTCAGCAAATATGCAGAAAATGATTTTGACTTCTTATTTGGAAGTAACTAGATTTGTAAGATTTTTGGTCAAGTGTTCAGATCCTTCTTTTATAATTTTGAATTTGATAGTAATAAGGGAGTTGGGTTATATGAATTGTTAATCAGATCAAGAGAGAACTGAATAGGTGACAGGATGAATTTATGTTCAGTTCGATGTTTATCTAATGGTCAGGTCGGAATACAATATTTAAATGATGAAAGTTGGAAAAGTTTCTTGTATTAATTTATCATGAATGGGCATTTATGTCCCCTATTTATAGTAATATAGGATATCAGACATAACTATTACAATAAATCATGTTTTCAAAATGTGATTGACATTTCTGACTGAATCATATCAAATGATTACATTGACGCCTTACAGTTAATAATGATTTCTGAAACATAATTCGACTGATTTGACCACTTTGCAGAGCCTTCATTTTCACCTCGATTTGCACCATTTAAATTAGGTCAGATGTTTTCACCTCGTGCACATGGAATCACCTCGCTTGTTGAGATCACCTCGGTATATTGACTTAGTTATGCTATTGCTGGGCTGAAGTTTTGGTTTGTTAGACTTACTTAAAGATTCGTTGACATCCAGGTCGTCTCGTTACTAAGAGGATGCATTGACCATTGACCTTTGACTATTGAATTTATCCTCCACCTCAGCTCGACATACAATAAATGTCCTTTCGAGATCACTTCAAAATACTTGAGGACATGTCTCGAAGTAACCTAGTAGTCCGTTTATTGTTGACACTTAGCTCTTTAAATTCTGCAATCACTCTAGCCAAGTGTCATTAATCTGTTGGTGGATCAGTCCTTGGATCAAGTGCAACCGTCACCATAATGACAACGCGTCTTTTCATTTTGACTGTTGGGTTGCTCTCTCTCTCCTCCTCCTATAAAAAGGGCCATTTTCCTCATTTCCCCTTACAAAATTCCTATAATTCTCTCCAAATTGTTGTTGGCCTATACTTGTGTACGACATGGACTTGTGTTCGTAAACGGATCGAACATGTTGAGAAACTCGTAAGGTGAGGTTATTCTTCAATAATCTCGCCTCGATTTCCATTCTGACCTATAAATCTAGGAAAAATTTCTAAGCGTCTAGATTGTGACTTAGATAACTAACAATGAGTGGGAGCATAGGAAGTAGTGGTGGATGTTAGGTCTAATGATAGAAGTGAAAATTTGAGTCCAAGTATCACTTGGAATGAGAGCGGGGAGTCCAAACAAATTTTTAGAGAGGAGACGAAAGAGGTGATTTCAAACCCCAACCCTTTAACCATGATCACTCCTCTCGTACTATTCATTCCAGTCTACTCCAATTCCCTTCAACTGCTAGCCCTTTCATTTGACCGCCTCCCTATACCAATTATAGCTTTGGTTTTGCTTGTAAGCACTTTAGATCTGAAGTCGAGGACAAGCTGGTTTTATGGAAAAATAAATATAGGATCTCCGACTACGTTCACTTCTCTTCCTTCCAGAAAATTCTGAATGGGCTGACCAACCACCTCAAGGTTGTGTCGTCGTCAATTATCAAATCCTTGAGACAGGTCTTAGATTCCCTCTTCCTTACATAATAACAAACTGGTTTAGGTCTTGGGAGGTCAGTCTAACCCAAATACATCCCAATGGGTGGAGGTACATTTTTGGTTACATCTCCCTCTTCAATAAAATGAGCTACGAAGACCAGAGAGTAGACGAGTAAATAATAGTAAATAATGTTTTTTTCTCTAGATTTTTGCCATAAATCAAGAGATAACTCAACACACACTTTCAATGATTAATCTTGACAACCACAATAAACTTCATCTATATAATAATAGATGAAACTCATAAACAACAATACAATGAAGATTAAATAGTACCTAAATTCATTTTAAGATAAAATTTAGAAAAATCAAGTTGAGGAAGAAGAAACAAAATTAATAACCTTTCTTCCAACAATGATAGGCCGCCACTTTGATTCCCAATTGTCTAGTATATGTGTGTACCTATTCAGCCGAAATCCAAAGCATAAAAACTCCCAACTACGGTGTATATCTGCTTCCCAATTATTGTACATTTTCTATTTCTCAAAAAGCAGGAGTAAGCATGTGCTTCGCTTTAGGTGTATCCCACACCCTGAGGGCCCGAACCGACCACGCCTAAGGCAATTGGTTCGAGTTTGTAAATCAGGTTATGCCTCCCAAGGACCAGGGTGAAGGGGATTGTGTAAGTATGAGCATCCCTCAATAACTCCCGCTTGCAACAAAGCCAATTCCACCTTGCGGGGAATCGAACTCTGCACACTGCCACGCTGAGCATTTACCACCCCTCCCCTTTGCCACTGAGAGATTTGCTCTGGGAGCATGTGCTTCACTTTAGGTTGGGCAACAGTTAATTGATATAGCAGCGCTATAGGGACAACTGACAAGGGCATGTATGATAAAGCAGCGCTACAGGGACACAGGCCCAGTCCATTGGAATTCCCGTAATTGATATTGCACCATGGTCCTTCACCTTTCAATTCATATTTAAAATGGAATGGATTGTTAAATTTAGGGGGTTGGCACAAATACCCAACTTTTTGTATCATAATTGAAATTTACGTCATTTTAAAAAATTACTAAAAAATAATTCTTTTTTTACTGAAAAATACGTTCTTCATCACAAGAAACATATTATTATACTTATTATATTTTTAAGTATCACAACATGATAATTATGCTACTATCAAAGTTTTTGTATCATATCCTGAAAGTTTTTCAAATTTCTATGATATTTAGGACGGAATTTTAGTATCACACGTTAATACTTTCAACTTTTTATAATATTTTCATTATATTCAGTCAGGCATTTCACCAAAAACGTTGTAGATTTGGTGAAAACTCTATGAGACATCTTTCAACAACACACATAGCCTCTTCGAGGGAAAGGGAGGTTGCAGGACGTTGGTGATACGATATTGGGGAGAATATTATACGTTTTTGAAGAAGAAAAAGAAAAGTAAGTAAAAATCAATTAAAATATTAATGTAAGTAAAATTTCAATAATGGATAGAAAGGTCGTAGGGGAAATTACACCACCTACCCTAAAAATTAAGGAATTTAAAAATACCCTATATAACTAATTAAAATCTTTAAGTACAGTATTAATTACGTTCTAAACCAAAAACTCCACCCAAATTTGACCCTTATGTCGCAGTCACCGCTTACGATCTTCATGTGTGTTCTGAAAGATGAAGGTTTTTCTCCTTCGTGCCTTTGATTGCTGACTCGCAACCTCATTGAAGCTCTTCATTGTCAGGTATATAGAAATAAACCCAATGAGATTCTCCTTTACCAAAATACACCCAAATAGAAACCCTTCTCCTGTTATTGATTTTGATAAGTGTCGGAACTACTAATAAGAGGATTTGGGGAGGATTATAGATGACTATATCTTTCATGAGGAACGTTAATATATTTTAGGAATTGTAATTTGTGAAAAATTCGAATTGTGAAGGTAGAAATTAAAAATTATTGGGAAGTGATGATGATCTATATCTATGTATATCAGAGGCTCATTTCGTCAATGCTTCGCTGAACATACATTTTGCGTCAATGTTATTTTATTCATGCATCATTTGGCATTTTTATATTGTTGAGAAATTGAAAAATGTGACATTTAAGGCGAAAAAGTGACAATGCACCACTTTTTCATAATGTCACTTTTTAGTTAAAATAAAAAATTATAGAAATGACATTTTGTCACTTTTTTTAACACGATTGAAAAATGACGATTTTGCCACACTTTTTTTTGGGGGGGGGGGGGGGGTTGTTGGCAGTGTGCATTAAAAAGTGACAAAACATTAAAAATCGTCACAAAAGCATTCAAGTAAAAAAAAAAAAAGCGACACATTGCACTTTTTTCCACTAAAAAATGGCATCGTGTCACTTTTTAGTTAAATGATCATGTAAAAAAGTGACATTGTGTTTGCGTATAAAAAATGGAGAATGTGTAATGAATGTACTAATGTTTTTGAATTTGTGTAATTTGTTAGTCAATAATGAATATTGCAAAAATTGAAAAATTGATCTTCAAGAAGAAAAAAGTAACAAATTGTGTCACTTTTTTTTAACACAATTGAAAAATGACAATTTTGTCAAAGTGGTAGTGTGCATTAAAAAGTGACAGAAAATAAAAAATCGTCACAAAAGCATTCAAGTAAAAAAAAAAACGACAGATTGTCACTTTTTCCACTAAAAAATGACATCATGTCACTTTTTAGTTAAATGATCAAGTAAAAAAGTGACATTGTGTTTGCGTATGAAAAATGGAAAATGTGTAATGTATCTACTAGTGTTTTTAGACTTGTGTGATTTGTTAGTCAATGATGGATATTGCAAAAATTGAAAAATTGATATTCAAGAAGAAAAAAGTAACAAATTGTCACTCTTTCACTAAAAAGTAAATAAAAAGTGTTTTAAAAAAAAAAAAAAAAGTGGTACAATTGTTATAATATTTTGAATAAAATTAAAAAGTCGTGAATTTATTTTAAGATTTTAATTTATGTGTGATCAAAGAAACTAACATACATGTCACTTTTTAAAAAATATGTGACATTGTACCACTATTTTTTAAAAAAGTGAAAAAATTATTAAAAAAGTCACAAAAGCATTAAAAAAGTGGCACTCAAAATTTATAAACTATTTTTACTTTCTAAAAAATTCTAAAAGATATTTTTATAAGTTATCCAAAAATAAGGATATTTTTGTAAGAACCATGCTACGTTACCCAACTTGTTTATCGATTGTATTACCGATAATATACTTGGCAAACATTCATCACTTTACCCATTACATCATCTTCAAAATCAATCATCATAATTGTGTCAATACAAATATCGGTAAACCAGTTAGTAAATCAATTTGGCAAAGTAGAATAATTCTTTGTGTAAGCACCCCTAAGGTGGTATGTAGTGCAATTATCCCTTAAATTTAAGTTTTGGACTAAATTGATTAAGCTCAACAATATCCCACTACAGCCCATGAGGGAGGTACACCCAAGACTCCATTGACTTGGATTCCATCCCGATCTTCCCTACATAAAACTCTTTATGCTTGGTAACAACCTTAGTCAACATATCAGCAATATTCTTATCAGTGTAAATATTTTTCAATTGCGTCTATTTCTCATCAATTGCTCCACGGATCCAATAATATCTCACATCAATGTGTCTGGTATGAGAATGGAAAGTAGAATTCTTACTTAGCTCAAAAGCACTCTGACTATCACAATAAATTATGTACTCAATTTGCTTCACAATGAGCTCATCAAGAACCTTTTCATCCATATCTTCTCTTTCCTTGCTTCGATAACTGCAGTGTACTCAACCTGAGTAGTAGATCTGCCACACATTTTTGCAATCTTGACTGCCAAGAGATAGCTCCCCCGCAAAAGTAAAAAAGTACCCAAATCTAGACTTTCTGTTATCAATATCTCATGCCATATCTGTATCTGTATACATTGTCGAAATAGATGAGCTCTCCCGAAACCCGAACATAAAGTAGAATTTCCTATGAGATACCGCACAATCCATTTTACTGCTTCCCAATTATCGTTGCACGGATGAGACAAAAATCTGCTTACCGCACCAACTGTACGTGTAATATCTGGACGAGTACGTACCATAACATACATCAAACTATCAAATGTTGAATTAATTATATTCAACTTAATTGTAATTACAACTTAATTACATTTTGTAATCAATTAAATTTAAAAATTAATCGCAGTTGTAACTTTATTTCAATTTTGTAATTAATTACAATTGTAACAAATGAATTTGTAAAACATGACATATTTTTTTTTGCTAATATTAATTGAATTAGTTACATTCACCTTTAATTACAACTTAATTACATTCTGTAATGAATTATAGTTTACAATTAATTATAATTTTAGCTTTATTTCAATTTTATAATTAATTACAATGGGAACTAATGAACATATACGCTGGAAATGTGTAGGTCACTGATTTCTGAGACCATGAACAACGTGGTACAGCACCAACATCGAATCTTTGATGCCAAAACCAAGGACTAAATAATAATACATTAGTTTCACATGATTTTTTGTGTCCTTTCTATTCACATCCGGAAATCTCGCGTTCAAGCTCAAATAATGATTATGATGATTCTCTCATTTTTTGAATTTCTACATCAGTACCTTAAAAACACAAACTCACAAAAGTCATACAATAAGTCTACATTCACAATGTGAATTAGGGTTGGACAAAATAATCGAATCAGACCAGACCAAACTAGAACTAAACCAAACCAAGCGGTTTGGTTCGATTTTACATTAAAAAAAAATAATGATTTGGTTCTTAGAATTAATAATCATTTGGTTTCGGTTTCGGTTCTGGTTCTGGTTCTTTTTCAGAACCAGAACCAAGAACCATACTCAATTTATATATATATATTACAAATTAGTAGATATTCATCTCACAAAAATATTCAAATTTGAAAATATAAATATGAAATGTACAAAAATATTTACCATGCATTTTATCTCATTTTCTATTAGACAAAGATTTTAAATCATAAATCTAAATTCTAATTCTAATTCTAATTCATTTTTTTTCTTTTCAATTATAGACACGCATTTACACGACTTTACTTGCACTCTTATAACACAGCAATCGTTGCACTCCTTATTCACCATCGACGGCGTAGATGTTTATTTTCCAAAATTTATGTATATATAAACCTCAACTCAATTCGTTAATTCTCAAGGGTTAACCCAAACTCAAGTTGCAAATTCATTCCTAACTCACACAACACTACGATAGAATGGGACTCAGAACTTCATTGTAACCTGTAACTATAAGTCTAAACGGCCTTTATGTTCGATTATCTAAGTTTCAACTGGTCGACGAGCTTCCTTTAGGCGAGTTTTTTCTTCTTTGACTTGGAATAACACGTTACTTTTTCTAAAGTTTTATTTTGTTAATTAAAAATTTCATTTTCTATTTAGTATTGATGTAGATGGATTCTAATGAAGAAGTGGATATAAACAGGTTTTAATTTGCATTTATTATTTAAAAGTTCAAGTAATGGTCCCAGAACTATACCAAACCAGAACCGAGGGATTTTGTTTCGATTTGGTTCCATATTTTTAAAAAAAACCAATCGGTTCCATTAGTAAAAAAAAACCATCGTTTTATGGTTTGGTTTGGTTCTCTGGAACCATAACCAAATCAAACAATGTCCACCCCTAATATTAAAAACAATCCCACCCAAATGTGAGGGAATTGTCATTCACATTGTGAATGTAGCATCATTGAAAGTCAAATCCTTGAATATAAATACATGATACATTCATGATTCATGTGTAGAAAGAGAGAATAAAGAAAAATGGGTAGAAGGTGACCTGCAAATTGGAAAAATGCAGCTAGCGATTAGGATTGTTTATGCATCGTTTACTCATTTCTTGGGATTATTATTAAGACTAGTAGATGGACACATGCGTTGCACGTGAAATTTCATATTTGTATTTATTCCCGTGAGATTGAAAGTTAAAAAGATGTTATTTAAACATAAACAATTAGTGTTAAGATTAGATAATTGGACTTAGGTATTTAAGTTTGTTTATAGTACCATTTGTGACTTGATAAGAACATTTGTATTCATGGCATTTAACTTCACCTTAAAACTACTTATTTATTGACATTGAAAATAAATCAAATGATGGTTAAGAAGAATCCGTACAAGTACAATAGGGCAAACTTAATTTTTTACCACATATTTCATTGGACCCTAAACTTTTACCCACTTCATAATTCCATATTGCACTGGACTCAAACTTGTAATCTTAAAAACTTTGTGAAACAGTCGATTAGTTTATTACGTCATGCACTAATAAAGTTGTGATTTTCCCAATAGAGTATTAACTCAAAGGCGAGCATTTTTAGAATTATATCCGTCTAGAAGGTAGCAATCTTGCAATCCATCCCTCAAGGTTTGTTTCCAAATGACAAGAACTAATAAATCCCACTACAAAATAAAAAATTGGAATAAGATAGGCTATAAGGTAAAAGTTTGAAAAAAAAAAAGGTTGAGAAGTTCTACAGTAATTAATCCAAGAAATAAAAAGGACTTACTAATGATATCCAGGCCATGAGCAATTTTTTGGTTGGGGCCAAGTGGCTAACCCTCAAATTTGTCATTCAAACACTCCTGAGGTGGATAAAATTTTTCACATAATCAGCATTGCAGACAAAGCACTCAAACTTAAGCACCAGCAAATATGATGATAACATAATCAATTGAAAACAAATAGAGTAGATCTTCGGCTACAAACATAAAAGCTCACTCATGAACACTTGCTCATGGATGTTACACGTATAACAACAATAAGCTATTCCTTGTAAACTTGGGATTGACCAAATGAATTCATTTTCACTATAATTAAGTAAATTGGATATTTTCATATAAAATCAACACATAACTTCCTTTAATCTACACCAATCATTCACTGTCAATCCATCAAATTGTCTGGCGGCCAAAACTATTTTTTCTTATAATTTGACTACAACTATCCATACTCTTATTCATCAATTTGTTTCTTATGCATATCAAATATTGAGTTTACAAATTCATAGATTTTACTAAACCACAATGCATGTTTATTGATAGTCATTAGCACAAACACATTAAAATCACAATAAATCATAAAATGGGCAAATTATTATAAAGATCTTTGCATATCTTTGACAGAAATCTTTCAAACTGAATTAACTTCAGTACAAATATTAATGAAAACACCATAAGAATTGATTTATTTATTAAAATAAAAATTTCAGTCTTGAAATCCCTCTTGTTAATTACGTACAGAAACCCATTGAAATGTAAAAATAACCTATAAAAACCTCACAAATAGTGGCAAACATCAATTTCCTGGTTCAACACGATAAAACTGTGCTGAACCTCCATTTTCAACTTCTGGATCTCCTCGTCTTTAGCTTTGAAAGTTGACATAACAGATCTTGCCATTTTCTCATCTTCTTTGGTTAAAGAACCACTCAAACTCAGGTTTTTCAATTTAATGACTAAGCTGTCCTATTTCAATTGCATTTTCAAGTACTTTAATATTCATTTATTTAAAGATTCTAGAATTTAAAATAGATTGTAAGGCTTTTAAAAGATTGGAATACACGCATGTACACAAAAAATAGAATAAAAAACTGAAATCTACTATTCATATTATGAAATTAAGTCAAGAGACCATAAGTGGAACAAAGCATATATTTTCAGGAGAATATCACAAATATGTAGAAAACTAATCCTTTGTTGTAGAGTGAGAAACTATTTATTTATTTATTGTTGTTACTACATAGTAGTTTGATTTCTTTTTTATACTACTCATCGGATCTTGGAGGTTCAAGGAGACAATTGGATGGCTCCCTGGGTGAAAGATATGCAAATTAACAGGATGCAACCAACTGGTTCTCTAATAAATATTTATTACCTTCTCAGTGAGCAAGTTCCCTTTGCAGATAACAACTTGACTGCTTAAGTGCCCTTCTTACAGTACAAAGGATTTCCAAAAATTTTATTATGTAGCTTTAAACTTAATTTCTTATATAATGGTATAGGTAGTGAATTTTGATAAACCAATAATTTTAATGAAAGATCCGAGTCTGAAGCATAAGGAATGCAATTTCAGAATTTCTAGACTAAACTAATCAAAAACCAATCATTAAATTCTTGTTAGAAATAAAGATAGAGAGCTGAGAGCAGTAGGACAAGCAGTAAGAGAAATGACATTAATTTCCAGATATTTGTTGAAGGTTCATAAGAACAATACAGTAATAGCATTATATTGTTTGAACTATACATTAAAATTTTCTTTTCCCTAATTGTTCTGAAACTAAATGGTAAACAGGTCAGCGCTTAATACAAAGGCATGATGCTACCCATCTGGTTATAGAAAATCCTGTGAGATTTTAAAAACTGATAATCATAATTCTTTGATGATAATCAGATGGATCTTCTATTTCAGTATTTAGACTTTGAAAACATGAGATTCCATTTAAATCATCAGATACCATACTTTTGAGGCTATCAATTTCATGCGTCCCGGAAGTCTCGTGCTTTTCAGCATACAAACTTGTGAGGTATTAGATAAACCATCAATTCCAACACCCATGCTTGCATATTCTTCATTCATACATCTTCCTCAACTTAAGAGAGCTCTTTAGCATCTGATCTTAATCTAAATATTCATTTTTCTTGCACGCGAAGAATATAAATAGAAAAATTGAATCACTGCAGAGTGAGGCCATGTCAATTCATAGTTATCACTACTTATATCCACTATCACATTGCTAGATAAGTTGTCGAACAAGTATGAAGTAAAAGACAAAGGCATTGGAGATCACATAACCAACAACAGAGCATTATCAATCCAAAATATTTCTTCCCCTGATTTATCTCATCTGTTAGAAAATACTAATAAGCAAGTCAAGAATGAGAATAAATAATCTCATACACAACCTTTTCCACTGACAAAAGCAAAGAAGTAGTCAGGCTTTATCCATCTGTTCAATAGAGTATTCTTCAGAAGGTGATAATTTGCCAATACCACTACCACCATGCTAGTCATCAACTCTTGCTTGAGATCCTCTTTCTATGAATTCTCTCTGCGTGCAAAAAAAATTTTCAAACTTAATTATTTATTGTAAATCAAGGTTATTAGTAAGAACAATGATGCAGTACCTAAATCGGTTATTTGAGGTCAAGAGCAGGATAGTAACCTGGAACATAAAGATGCAGACGATGAAATTATAAAAGATAGAATATTGAACAACTTTAGCACAAGTAGATCTACGCCACAAATTAGAAAAAAATTAAAAAGAGAAAGAAACACTCTACGACATCAAAAAAATGAAATGTGGAGATGTATGGGTCAAACTACTAGAAAGGACAAGCTATGAATGAAAACTATGTGCATTCTTGTCAAGCATCAACATCTCATAAATCGGTTTCTAGTCAAGTGTTCGCATCTCATCATATATCTTCAATTTTTTAGTGTAATAGAACTGAGTTTAATATGAAAAAAATCAAGTTACGTTAGCTATTTATCCGTACAAGGAAAATGACTTTCTCCTAGGGTGAGATTACCAGCTAATGGACTTCTAGCCTACTCATAAACAAGGAGTTTCACTCTCTTTTATTGTAAAACATAAAGGGCTGAATAACCCATACACTATAAAATCTTAGACAAGCTCAAGGTTTTTTGCAGTAGTTGCCAAGGAACCAAATAGATTTGTAGGTTAATGTGAAGATTCCTTGATTTTCAAAACAAAGATTTTGCATTCCCTACATGAAAATTTCAATGGGTGGCTTCTAGCTCTTCAATATTCATAATTTAGTAACAGCATAGACCAAAGGAAGATGGTTTTACACTTAATAAGTTCGAAATTACTAATATGAAAAGGACAGGAATGCGAGAAACAATCTGTGTAGAATCTGAAGAATTAAATAAGATCACACGTACTTCAGGTGTTGGAGATTCTTATAATGAGTAACTCATTCTAATGGGGCACTCATAACAAGTAAAACTTACAGTAAAAATATTTTCAGCAAACTTCATTTCTCCCTTAGTGTAATATAGTTCCGAAGTTGCATCCTTGAAGAGAAAGTGGAATTGCACAAGGCTTCAATGCATTAGCGTAATCAACAAGATTGATAATAACCTCACCATGGATGCTAGCCCACGAAGAACCTTGAAACCAAATAAATTGATTAAAAAATGAAAATTTAATATAAGTTAAAGAAAAAAATACAAACCGATGTAATCCAATACACAACATAAAGGAAAACCATTCATTCAAACATTAGCATCATTCTCTTTACCAGAAATAGATAAATAATAGATTATATCTCTAACTCAGGTATTCGATAATTTTATTCTTTTGTAATGTGTAATAAGGGAAAAAGATATAAATTAAAAACCAAAATGATGCCATAGAAGAAACAAAGTGGCAGCATTGGTTGATAATTTATGAAAACATTGAAAAGAGAATTATGAACTTATAGTTTTGAACCATCGAGACAGTATCTAAAATTATAGCAATAATTTGGAAATGAAATTTTTACGTTGAGGAAGTAAATAAAATGAGTCTCCTTAATGGCCTTCTAGTGTCATAGCATTAGACATGTATAATGAGATAGCTTAATGGCTCTTACAAGAGAGTATACCTTCTACTTCGCTGGTTAAGCATGATTCTAAGATAAGCATACATGTTTCAGTATATACATAGAGATTTTTGCTACTTCAATAAGCACATGTTTGAGAGGCAACATAAAAAATAGAACATTAAGTTATGCAAATTAACATGAAAATTTTGTATTCTAATACATAAACAATTTCATAAGAAGTCGCAAAAAAGATAGGGTTACCTAACCTTTGCTAACTCAGTAATACTTCTCTATTTTTTATTCTTTGTCGATCTGATTTCGAATTACTGATTGGGTGTGTGGCTCTTAGGCTTGTGTAGCATTTGAAAAAGGAAAGTGAAAATCTAATTCAATCATCACGAAATATCAAACAAATTACACTCTCGGTATTATTAATGAAAAAACATACATTGACTTTATGGTTTGATTGATCACCTCCCTCACCATAAAATGAAGCGAAAAAAAGTCTAACGGCAAAAATCCAACAGATCACAGCTAAAAACGATTTTTCTGAACTCAGTCGAAAAATCGTTGAAACTTAACATATCACGAAGCATATAAAACATAGGGAACACATTACTCAACACCCAAATTCTGAAATTGAAAAGAAAATTTGAGTTTTAGAAAAATCCCTTTTGATGTCCAACCAAACACCAACAACAATAAAAAATATACAGAAAAGAAATTACTACAACAATCAAACAAACATGAACCGGAGAAAACTAACCGCGACGAGATGACGAAGAATAGAAGTCACAGTAACCCTAAAAAATGGAAGTGTCTAGAACCAACAAATGCCGACACTTTCATTTAGGAGAGGAGATACTGAAATATATTGATTACTAATGAGAGAAAAGGGCGTGTTTCATTTTATGAGAAAAAAATGCGTGTTTCTTGCATGTTTCATTTCTAGCCTATATAAGCGTGTTTTTTCGTCCTTAGGAATAGTAACTCTCCAAGTGACATTTATATATAGTAGTGAAGTGAAACGGGAGTCCGAATTCTCCTTTCAAATTGATGAAACATTAAAATTAAAAGGAAATCTAATCAAATGAAAATATATAAAGTTGAAAGGGAAAATGAGAATGAAAATCTCAGATCTATGAAGAAACACCGCTTGAATATTGCAGTCTATATAATTTTCAATCTCTTCTCAATCTCGTCGTAGATTAAAAAAGTCCGTGTTAATTCCAGAAAAATGTCATCGATATCAAAGAATCTCTCTCAGTTAAGTGGAGTCTTTCACGTCAATGAATTTAAGCCTCCTTTATTAAGTGAAGTCTCTTTGGCTACTCAATATTTAATTAATACCTAATTTTGTTAAATAATTCTTAATGTAATAATAAAATTTTATAACGATGAATTATTCTTGTTAAAATTAAAATTAAAATTATTAACTTTAAGAACATCCGCGCATTAGACATGTTAAAGTTAGTTAATCACATAAACAAAAACTTAAATGTTAATTAATACATCCACCAGTTAAAGTTAAATATTACTAATTGTTACTTTGGATGTGTTAACTTTTTGCTAAGTCTAAAAATAATTGATTATTTATTTGTAAAATAGTAAAAACTTATATATCAATATGGTACTCATATTGAAGATCTCATTAAATCCTATAATATGAAATCAACAAAGAATCGATGTTAAAGAAAATTAAGAATAAAGAAAATGAATAAATGATGTATTGGGTGGGTGATTGTTAGTGGTGGGGTGAAATACTTTACTTTAATTGGAAAGTTTTATGTATAAAAGTGTCATATCACATGTTAAAACATTCTTTAGATTTAACAAGAAAGTTAACATCAAGTTAAAAAAATTCTCTTAACACATGTTTTAACATATTTAATGTAGACATTATTTCAACATTTTGCTAACTTATTCTACTATCATGTACTTTAACATATCCAATATAGATACTCTAAACTGTAATTCAGTAAACCCTTTTTTCCATTGGATTACAGAATGTAAACTTTCAATGTCCATAAACCAACTCAAGACATGATGCTTTCTGAAGCTTTTAAACTTGGCCCAAATCCAGAGGAAAAGTGATGCGTTCTAAAGATATGAATTGGACCCAACTAGTCTGGGCCGTGACAGACCGATCTAGATTTTTAAATTAATTTCCTTTTTTCTTTTTCTTTTTTTTTTTTTTGACAAAATTTACTGGAAATCACTCAACTAAATATTTTTATTTCAACTTGATCATTATATTTTTAATACCAAAATGATAAAATATTTTGAATACTATGTGATCTCCAATTCAACTATGATTTGTTTAAAAAATTGGGTCAAATAAGCAAACAATAGATGGTGTTTGAAATTCGGAGTGCAAGTTGACAGGGATTCTTTCAAGTTAACGTGGTAGAGAAAAATAGATGATGTCAAGATCTTTGTCCAGATTCAAAACATTCGTTAGGTGGAGTGAATATTTCTTTCCAAATTTACAACAACGCTTCATGTATCCCAACCTTAACGTACAACCTTCTTAAGGGGTGAGAGTGATAGTAGAATCGCATTAATGAGGACATTAGTCCCACCATTCATGTGAGAGAGTGATCAAATTTGGAGTTAAAGGATATGGTACAAATAGCTTTATTTAACCTGCATTGCTTATAAATATGAAAAGCAATAATTATTAACATAGAAATTTTGAGTTACTTTCCTTGATTACATTGAGTTTTCAAGATGAAATTTCTAAGTATGAAATATGGCACTGTGCTTAAGCTCAAACAAGCAATTTGATCAGATTATAACTCAAATGAGAACATGAATTTTAATATTGATATACTTAAACAAATTACCATCCTATGAGACATGTTAAATAATAAATCTCACATTTTAAAGATCTCAATTCATAGTGATTATTGACCAAATCACAAATTTAATCACTTTGGTAACAATTGCAGAAAAAACGATCAAATCAAAATGAAAATTAGGAGTGGACAAAAATGGAACCGAGCCAATCAAATGGAAAAAACTGAATCAGTTCGGTTTTAAAGAAAAAAAAATGACGCGAAAAGAAAAATAATCGCAACCGCTCGACTTTTGGGATTGAAGAAAATCAAACCAAACCGGAACGAAAAAATGCTCACTACTAATGAAAATATAAGTTGAGCGATCGACTAATGCAACAAGAAAATGTTCCATTTGATAATATTTGAAGGAGTTATGTATAGTATAGCTCAACTACGCACACGACACGTTGATCGATCGAGTCAACAAAATTGTTGGCAACATAATTTCTTCTAACCTCATTAAAAATATAACTCGATTAACCTATGTTTTCATGAGCATAGTGTAATTCAACCGGCATCACTCGTGCCGCGCCGTGGCGAATACAACGTTATGTTAGATAGTTAATGCATACTCGTCATCCTCTCACATGGAGAGGCACACGCTATTGCATGCCTTTCGGCATTATTTTGGTTATTAGGGTAGATAATTTTTTATACTTCACTGTATTAATGACGCGTTGATCTCATCAAATGGAGCCCGCCTATGATTTTATTTCCACCGTTGGATGATAATGGAGGAGTTATATAATGTGGTTGGACTATGTAGTGACTTTGATATTTTTAATTCAGAAAACCCTGCAGTGTGAATGGTAGATTTCAAAGTCAGTATCTATAGTTTTCGTTTTCGAGCAGATGTTGTGTCAAGTCAAACTTATTTAAGAGAAAAATTTGACCACACATTGTTATAGGACTTATCGATTGAAAAAAGGATAGGGACCAAACAGGCAATTATTCAATTAAGTTTCGTTGGAACTAAAGTTCAAGGCTTTCTAAGATCAAGGGTCGAATTCATAGGAAAGATTTAGCCTCTGTTTCGTAACTTATTTATACACAAAATAATTTCTCAAATTACTTTTAATTACACACATTTCTTCAAATCATTTTTCAACTATATATTTTACCTCAAACATAAATTTTTTATTTATAAACCAAAAAACTTTTAACGAAAAAAGGTTTTAAACTTTTAAGTTCAACGTTAAAACTAGGTTGAGAAGATAAAAGACGGGTTATCTAGAACTTGGCATCATATCTTATCTTAATATATATATATATATATATATATATATATATATATATATAATAGTCATCACCAAAATACATACATAGTTTCTCGTCAAATTTTTTTTCTAAATTTGGAATTTTTTTGCTACAAAATAATATATTAAATATTTTAGCAATTGTTATTTTATATGTATTATTAATTGCATTGACATCCGTGTTATGCTATTAATAATATCAAAATGTTTTTCTATTTTATTATTATTCCATTCGTAAGAATTAATCACCATCGCCAGACAATTTTATTTGGTTGTGGCTTCTTGAGCGATGAGACGACAGAATCTTTTGAGTGGTTGTTCGCGAAGTTCTTAGAAGCCATGCCAACACACGGGACCCCTGGGCTTATTATCACAAACCAAGATCATGCGATAGGTAATGCTGTATCTAATGTTTTCCCTTCTGCATTCCATTGATTGTGTTTGTGGCACATTACTTCAAATTTTCTGAAAAATTGGGACCCATACTGTTTGCAATGTACAAGGGTACCCTCATGGGTATAATCCATCAGTCAAAAACTGTGGAGGAGTTCGAAAGCAGGTGGGAGATATTAATGAGTAGCACTACTTTGGGCAACAACGAATGGCTGCAAAATATGTATGAGATACGGGGGCACTGGATACCGGCGTACGGAAAACCATACTTTTCTGGTGGAATGTCGAGCAGCCAACGTGTCGAGTCGCACCATTCCTTCATGAAGCGGTACGTGAATAGGCATCACACCTTGATGAATTTTATAACAAGGTTTGACGGTGCTATTGCACACCAGAGGCACGAGGAACAATATGAAGACCACATTAATTCGAGTCAACTTCCTCGGTTGAGGACACACTTCGTGATGGGAGAGCAGATGTCTAAGGTGTACACAAGACAAAACTTTTTCCTATTTCAGGAGGAGCTTTCTCAAAGCACATCGTACAGGATACGTCGTGTTTCAAATTCAATTTATGTAAAAACATATGTGGTCGAACGCCAGTTAGAGGGGGTGACCATGGTCGACGACGAGAAGTTTCTTACAACAAAGAGATTGACTTCGCCTATTGTGACTGTGCGATGTGGACATGTGAGGGCATCCCATGCCGCCATATATTGAGGTATCTCACGCATACAAACATTTACAAGTTGCCTCCATGTTATATCATTCGCAGGTGGACAAAGGACGCAAAATCAAGTCCAGTTTTCAACGCACCACCTTCGTTCAACAAACAAATGTCAATTCCCTCACGTCTTGGAGCAATGAGGGCAGAATCAAACAATCTGTTTGACAATGCGTCGCTATCTCAAAGCTCTACAGATTACGTGCTTGACGAGTTAAGAGACATGACAATTGGAGTGAATGAGTTACTTGTGACGGAGGGAGTTACCACATCATCAACTAAGGGTAAATGCAAAGTCACACATGGGGATACTTCAGTGAGGCATCCAGAATCTATAAGAGCCAAGGGCAATGGAAAACGAATAAAGTCCTCAAAGGAAAAATCAATGAAGCAAGCAAATCGAGTATGCGGAATCTGTAGTAGACCCGGACATGACAAGCGAAAATGTCCAAACGCGCTGTCAGCAGAAGACAATGTCTATCGTCCACATCTCTACTCACAGGAATCAGAAGAGGCAACAGCATATCATACACAATCCTATTCAAAAAACTCATTTCATGCAGAACCCTATCACCCCGATCAGACGGATGCCTATCAACCTCTCAACTTCTTCGACTATGATGTATACGGATTATGGAAATGAATAATTGAAATTTAATTGTATTATTTTATTTTCGCAATGCTGTAATAAAATATTGTCTCTCAATTCACGATATTTAATTTTAACAACAAGGTTTAATTAAAAAAATTTAAAACGAAAAAAAAAAATTCGGCGAAAAAAAAAGTCCAACGTAAAAAAAAAATCAACGAAAACAAAAAAAATTAAAAATTTAAAAAAAAAAAAAAAATTAGATCCCCACGTGGTCTATCCCGTGGGGGATCAAACCCGCTAGAACTTGGCATTATCTTAATATATATATATATAAAAGTAAAATAGCCGTCACCAAAATAAATACATAGTTTCTCGTCTAATTTTTTTTCTAAATTTGAATTTTTTTTGCTAAAAAATAATATATTAAATATTTTAGCAATTATTATTTTATATGTGTTATTAATTGCATTGACATCGTGCTATGCTATTAATAATATCAAAATGATATTTTTCTATTTTATTATTATTCTTTTAATAATTATTGTATTATTTTAAAATCGAAAAATATGTATTATGAGTGTCAAATTAAAGATCATTGTGAGAAGTTTATTGCAAGCTAACTAGTGTGAGCAAATTATAAATATATTGTCCGTAAAATCATATAAAAAATTAAAAGTAAAGTTTTATTTTATATTTTATATTTTTCCTCAATATCTAATTCATTTTAAATTATATCATTTAAGTCCTATAATATTATTTATAATTAGTTAACTAAATTCATTTTAGTCGTAGATAATTAATTTATGTTTTGATTTTTTCTCATCAAATTAAAATAAATAATAATAATATTTGTATTGACATATAATTAAACTTAATTAATGGCATGTTTTCCCATAAAGGGATAAAATAATTCATTGGTTTACAATTTTATTAAAATAATAAAAAATAATAATTATATGCTGTAAAAAATGGTGAAACTTTATTTCTTAATTTTATTAACATAAATGACAAAAAGACTCACTATATATATTTTATTTAAATCTTCATTACTAATTTTTATATTGACATATAATTAAACTTAATTCATAGCTTGTTTTCTCATAAAGAGATAAAACAATTCAACGATTTACAATTTTATGAAAATATTAAAAAAAATTATACGCTGTAAAAAAAAAAGTGAAATTTTATTTCTTAATTTTATTAACATATATAGAGAAAAAGACTCACTATATATATTTTATTTATATTTTCATTAATAATATTTTATTGGCATATAATTAAATATGCATTTAATTAGATTCAATTATATGTATCACATTTTAAAATTAAAAATTATTAACCATGCGAAGGATATATTGAGTTAAATTCAACGTTCGTGCACCACAAATCTTGAGGTTGCTTTTCACTTCAATGCATTGTCAATATTGTTTAATTTGTTACATTTATTTATATATAGGACCACATATATTTAATTTGTTACAATTACTTCATTTTATGTAAATTATAATATTTTGAGAGTTATTATTTCTATTCACGTTAGTAAAAAAATATTTGGACAAATTTTTTTATTTGTTCTATACAACATATATTTGAAAAATAATATTATTTAATTTAAATTTGAGCAATTTTTTAAATATGTTTGTCTATAGTAACTTTCGTATATCACACGGGTGTGAGTAACTACAAACTGTACAAATAATGTATTATTTAAAAAGGTCTTCCAAAATTGATGAGAATTATAATTTATTTCTATTTTGAGCATTCGTTGACAGTTTGTATCATTAATTAAAGTAAATTATGTTTCCCTATTTTGTAATGATATTTAGGCCGTGTTTGATACACCTTCATTTTCCAGGAAAATGTTAAATCATGGAAAATATTTTCCACCTATTGCATTTGTTTTGTGTTTGATTGGAAAAATTTGTCTTGAAAAATATTTTCTTAGGTACAACCATTTAAAGCACAACTTCCTCATTTGTCTTGAAAATATTTTCTTGCCTATTTGATAACAAAACATTTTCCTCATTTGCGTAACGTTTGATTATTTTTATTGTTGTAAATTAACTTTTTTTTTCCAGAAATTAACATTATTATTATCAAGTACAATTGAGTGAAAAAAATTAAAAAATATATATATATTATTATTATTATTAAAATAGTTAAATCTTGATTTATTTGCCATGGAAAATAATTTCAATCAAACAACAAAATTAGGAAAATCTCCCACTTTTTCACTTGAAAAATTAATCTAATCAAGCACTTCTAATTGATTTCCGGCAGATCAATTCCTTGAAAATATTTTCTTACCATCCATTTTCCATATTTTCAATCAAACACAGCCTTACAGTAAAATCATTTCATATTGTTCTTCCGTGCAATGCACGGGTGTGATTCTAGTAAGCTATAAGATAGCTTATTTGACTTACCAAACATACTTAGTTTTAAATTACTTTTCAACTACACATATTTTCTCAAATTACTTTTCAATCACGTATATTACCTCGAAAACATAACATTCTATGTTTATAAAATAGACATTTTTACCAAAAAGATGCTTAGATTTTTTAAAAATGATGTTATAGAGAATGTTTATTAAAATTGGAAAAATTATGAATTTACGTGCAAAATTATTGTAACAAGGGAATGTGTGATTAAAATTGATTCGAATCTGTTTGATGACACTGTAGTATTTATAAATTGATTTATTTATATTTTTTAGTTGAAATGTATGGTTAAAAAATGAAGAATGAAATATGTGTGGTTAAAAAGTGACTTGAGAAATTGTGGTATTTATTGGTAAAAGTTTTTTTGTTTCTAAACAAAAAATGTGATGTTTTAGAAATAAAATAAATAGCTGAAAGGTGATTTGGGAAAACGTATGTGGTTCAAAGTGATTTAAAAAATATGTCATTTATAAACTTGGTTTACCAATTGGATGCTTTACAAATTGTAATGGTTTTGTTAAAGAACTGATGCTTAAGCCTTGTTTGGTTCGGATAAATTGAACAATTTTTTTTTCAAATTCATTTTTAATCACATATTTTTATGAGATCACCACTTTACATAGTTTTCAATATCTTTTTAACTATGCATTCAAAAATTTCTCTAATTTCTTTTATACTAAAGAGGCTCTAATAAGAGAATAAATAAGTTTTTGAGGAGAGGAATTAGACATAAAAGATAGTACCTAGATTCGCATAGTCAAAACGGGTAATATATAGTTGGTCAAATATTTTATCTCAAAAATATTACATTAATTTTTATAAATATTACTTTTAACAAAATATAGATCAAGTATATGAACATCACATTTTTATTTTCAAATTATTTTTTAATCACACATATTTTTTGAAATCATTTTCCAATTATACATTTTGACTTATCGGTTTGGTAATACTATTACATTTATAAATTGATTTATTTATATTTTTGAAGTAAAATGCGTGGTTAAAAGTGAAAAGAGAAAATTTGTGTGGTTAAAAAGTGATTTAAAAAATTGTATTATTTATAAATGATTTATAAAATATAAAAAATGTGTCAAAGAACTAAGGCTTAAAAACTCAAATTCCCTATTTATAAATTAAAAAACAACCACAAAGGTATAGATCCTTGTTTTGTACCTATTATTTCAAACCTAATTTTAAAAAAAAAATCATTTTAAATTATATATTCTATCAATAAAATAATCTTTACATGAATTCAAAGAGATTCCCCACACATTCTCCACAATTTACTAAAATTGATTTTGGACATTTTAAAGTAACATTATGATGTATTACTTTTACATTGAATGATAATTCATTTGACAATGACTTCATTATTCAATACACATTTTCATCCTCCAATAAAAAATTGATACATGATAATATAACTTTAAAATGTAAAAAAATCCAAAATTATTGTATTCTTCACAAGGCCTTTCCGGGACCCTAAGAAAGGAACGGTACTGTAGTGAACTTAGTGATAAAGTTTTCAACTGTAATAAATATGGCCAAGTAAAGAATGTCACGAAAAGAAATTCAGACACGGAAACAAATGTGTCGGTGATGTGGGGTTTTCATTATTATTTCAGAAAGCGACGTCGTGCATGCCACCGTTCGGCGGCCGTATAGAAAGGAATTATATTATAATTATAAGGTATAGCCCACACGTTAGGAATTTCACGTGTGCTGCTCTGAGTGCTAGTAATAATAACAATGGATTGGGTTTGAGACAAGTTGGAACCGTCCCGCCCCGCGACTGTTCGCGGGTCGGGTCGGGTCGGGTCGTGGGCAGGTCGGGGTGACTATCCGCCTCGCCAATGACCTGAAATAATTATTATTTTTTTTTTTCCTCAAAATTGGTAATGAAATTTTAGGTGAAAAACTTAGACGTTGAACTAGTTAGAATTTTTAAGTTTGAACTTTTAAGATAAATATGTATATATTTGGAGGAAAAAAAATAATAAACAACATAATAGTATAATGGTTGTGTATTCTCATACCCTTAAACCCCACAAAGATTCAATTCTTGTAGACCCCATTAAATTTATTTTTAATTTCTCATTCCAATATAAAAAAAAAAAAAAAATTCTCTGATCTTGGGGCTGGTCCGCCCTGAAATGCCCCGAGGGGTGGAAAACCCCTCCCCGAACCCGCCCCGCGGACCCGACGAGGCGAGTTGTTTCGGATCCTTCGAGTTTTTTTGTCATCCTTAAGTGTTAGGCTGGAGATTTTTCACCTCCCCCTTTCACTACTTGGAGATGTGCCATGGGAGAGAAAGGAATTATAATTATAATATTGATTTATTTGGATTTTCTTCGCTTAATGTATAGTTAAAGATTAGAGATAAAATCATAAAAATACTAGTGGTTAAAAAGTGATTTAAAATATTGTGTCCATTATAATTTGATTTTCAATTTCTAATCAGAGCAATAATAGTAATTATTATGCTATTTTTTTAACACAATCATATATATATATCCCGTTCTAGTGTTCAAAGCGGACGCCATAAAATGTGTTTATTGTGGTTGTGATGTTGTCACGTGTCTCTATATATATTTTTTAGGACACGTGACAATATCACACTCATAGTGAGTGTCATAAAATGTGTTCACTATGAGCACTAGATCAATTTCTATATATATATATATATATATATATATGTAGGGTTTTGATCTAAAACCCATTGTGGATTTCTTATGAAACCCACACCCACCCCCTATGGTTGGTGGGTGGGTAGTGGGGCCCGCCCACCATTATCCAACCCCCATCCGTCACATAGCGGATGAGTTTTATAACTAATATCCATCATGGGCACTAGATCATTTCCCTGTATATGTATATGAGAAATTATAATGCCCACTTGGCATTTGTCATCCGATTAAAAGAACTTTTTAAATTTAGAATTTTTTGTCAAAAATAATGTATTTGTTGTGAATATTATCATGTATTGGTGAATGATAATTGTACCCCTATAATTCTAGATATTATTACTTTGTATATCTTTATTTTCCCTATATACATGAGCTCTGGTTCATAATAAAACAAACAAGTTTATTGGTGTCTCTATTCTTCTCTTAGTTTATAACACGTTATCGCACAAATTTCTATCAAAATGAGTTAGAAAAATTTCTCAAAATCTCACATATCAAAATATTAATTAGAGCAGCTTGGTGAATCTGATTGTAAATAGTTTCTCATTATTGGAGGAGATAATCTGTCAAAAAATAATGAATTAATGTTTTAATAAATACTAGTATTTCCCCCGTGCTATGCACGGGACTTGTAAATGATTACTTATTTAATATGAAATTTTAAAAAAATGGAAAAATGTGATTATAGAAAATGGTAATAATTACACAAAAAATACGACAATCATTTATAATTGTCGTTAAAGAATTACAAAACACACAAACCATTAATCAAAATCTTGAAAGACTTCTTTACTAGACATTTGCAAGTGCAGACGCTCTAAAGTAATTTTTCAAAAGAAAAAAAAGAACCCTAATTATGTTATATACATTTTTAATACTGTTTTATTGTTTGGTAAAGCAATGCACATTTGTATTTATGTTGTATATGCTTTTTAATATTTTTTTATTTTACTAATAAGTTCTTTAATAACTATATTATTATCTTCAATATTGATTAATTACTATAACTTTGGTAAAACAATATACATTTTTAATTACGTTATTTTCAATACTATTTTATTATTAGCATAACACATAATTAATTAAAACTCTACATCATAATTCAAAATTATAAACATATTGAAAATATCAACTATTTAATAGCTGAATATATAACAAAACTAACGATGAGGTAAAACCATTTTCAAAGTGACCGTTTATATTCTCTAGATAAAAGTAATTTTGAAATATATATAGATTATCAACTTTTTTTTTAAATCTCTATAAAACATGAATTTCCGGTTTAGGAAAGTTCAAAAAGGCGGGAAACTATGTGGTGTTATATTTGGCCACTTTATTGTTATAATATATACTAGTATTCGCACCCGTGCGTTGCACGGAAGTGTTAATGTCCAATTTTTTTATCTGATGAAGTAATTGAAAAAAAAACACACGAAATAAAATATTTTAAAATATAAATTTATTATACAAATAGTAAACGTTTAACAACCAAAGTACGACAATTACATATTAAAAATTGGATCTAATCTAAATTTTGGATTACTTCTTTGAAGACCACGTTTGTAGTTGTATTGATTCGTTCATAGTCTTTATTACAAATCATGATCTTTAAACAATTACTATTTATCACCCGGGAAATTGTGTCTTTAAACAATTACTATTTATCACCCGGGAAACTGTGTCTTTTCGTATGACTTAGAGGGGATGAAATTAGAGAAGATAATTGACGAAATTTTTTGTATACAATTAGGACGAATGTTGTTGGTGTATGAACAGACACATTTCGCATATCAATGTAATTTCAACTTCTAGAAATCTGACCCATCAAAATAAACAAAATCAAAGATTACTATATAAAATAATATTGGTAATATATACCAAATCATTTTTGTTTTTTCCAAACCTTATTATAAAATAAAATTAAGATGAGGAGAAATTATGTTAAAAATATATAATAATAATAATAATAACTTCAATCATGTATTTTAAAACGTGTAACATATTCTATACAAAATTAATAGTCGACAAAAAAATATTAAGTACAAATCTTAGAGGACTAAGTAAACACATTAATTTAAATTAAATAAAACGTTAAGCATTAACATATTTTAAATAATTTCATTTTTTTTACAAATATTATCAATTAAAATATTAAATCATTGTTGTATATTTAGACTATTAATATGAGGAGAAAAATAAAATGAAGCTATGGTTTAGCTTTAATCATGCATTTAAATTAACATTCTAATAAAATCTGAAAATAGATGTTAGATTTACACTATGCATAACTAATATCAATTATTCATATATAATATCGGTCAAAGCAAAAAATAGGTATTGTGGATGTTGGTTCATAAACCAAAAAAATGATATGGCATCATTTTCCAGTCGGCAGTGTTAATGAGTAACCCAATAGACCCCAATACAAATACATCTGTGCATATATTTATTGCTAGATGACCAATAGGTTTTCATTGGGGGAAAAAAAAAGAAAAAAGAAAGAAGTAACCGCTGTATTTCAATATCAATAACCCAAAAGAGCTGAATACAAATCTATGCGGATATATTTATTGCTAGTTAACCAACCGATTTTCAAGGGATGGGGAAAATAAAAAGACAAATAAAAACTATTTTTTTAGGCGGGAAAATGGGATCAACTTTGTTGTTATTATATATATATATATATATATATATATATATATATATATATATATATATATATATATTAAGATCAAGATTCTCATTTTTCTTTAAATAAATCATGTTTTTATTTTTTTTACATTTTAAAATAATTAAATAAATTATGAAATACTTTTATTATGTTATATCGGATAATAAAGGACGACAAAATTATTGTATCGTTACATGTGTTACCTTTGTTCTGCTAGGTTTCCAATACTGAAGGGAAGCTAATTGTGATGGGAGGATGGAACCCTGTCAAAGTGGGATCCGGTTAATTATTTATATAGAATTGATTATTTAAAAATAATTTTTTTAATATTCATTCACAACCACATATTATTTAAAAACTAAATTTTCACAATTGCACATAATACTTTTTAACCACACATTCTAAAAAAAGAAAATCAATTTTGAACCACTCAATTGATTGATTTGACAATTATTTTATTTTTTATACTACTTTCTTTCACTTTCAATCACACATTTAAAATTATTTCTATAGTCTATATCAATATCAATGTCAAACTTACTCATAAATATATGAAATTAATCATTTATGCCAAATTGAAGTTATGTAAGAAAAGATAGATATCGTTTTATGATTTAAATGAGATAAATTAAAAAGATTGGATATTGGAAAAAGTAAAAAGTATAAATTAAGTTTTTACCTTTATTATTTGAGACAATTTTACGAATGATATATTTAGAATTTGTTTTCATTTGTTAGCTTGTATTAAACTTCTCGTTAAGATCTTGAATTTGACACCCATATTGCATATTTTTTTACTTCAAAATATTACAATAATTATCAAAATAATAAAAATAATATACAATTTGATCTATTTATATATTTTTTATTTTTTACAAATCAATAAGTCATTCATTATATGTCACCTATAATTAATTTTGCATTAATTGAAGTTTCCTAATTCAATTATTAAAATAATTAATAAAATTATAAAATTTCCTAAAATAGCAGGTAAAAATGACGGGAAACTATGTGCGGATTTATGTGACGGCTATGTTGTTATTATATATATTAAGATATATATATATATATATATATATATATATATATATATATATATAAAATAAAATAAAATAAAATATTATAATAATAATAATAATAATAATAATAATAAGATAAAGATTATGGTACATGCATTAACATTCATGTTATGTTATTAATGACATCAAGATATTATTTTTTTAATGTATAAATTATTTTTCTTTTGTTTTACAATAATTATCACTCTTTTGATAACTATTGTATTATTTTGAAATCGAAAAATATATAATATGAATGTCAAATTGAAGAACTCAATGAAAAATTTAATAAAAGCTAAAAACTGAGAGCAAATTGTAAATGTTCGTAAAATCGTCTCAAAGATCAAAGGTAAAAGTGTTACATATATATATATATATATATATATATATATATATATACTTTTCCTCAACATATCTCATTCATTTTAAATTAAATCATTTAAGTCCTATAATACTATCTACAATTTGTTAACTAAATTCAATTTGGTCGTAGATGATTGATTTCAATTCGAGTTTTTTCTTATCAATTTAAACCAAACAATAAATATATGAATTTTCAAAGTAATTTAATTAAATTGTGTTAATTTTTACTACTTAAGATTTCAAACAATTCATTCGTCATTTTTTCATTTTCCTCATGTTAAAGATGGTAAAATAATTCATTCGCAATTTTGCGAATTTTGATAAAAGTTGATAAGATTTGTGGTTAAAATGTTGTGAGATCCATGAAATATATAGTTATGATTAATTGGTTGACATTAACTTTGATAAAAATCTAAATTTTAATCAAAAACAAAACGATACATAATTAAATATGCATTTAATTATATTCAATTAAATACATTGTATTAAAAAAAAATCAATTATGCGAAGAGTCTCTTGGGTTGAATTTCACTTTCGTGCATCGCAAATCTTGAGGTTGATTTTCACTTTCGTGCATCGTCAATATTGCTTAATTTGCTACATTCATTTAAATATATGACCACATATATTTAATTTGTTGCAATTATTTTATTTTATGTAATATTTTGAGGGTTATTATTTATATTCATGGTAGTAAAAAAATATTTGGATAAAAATCTTTATTTATTCTATACAATATAAGTTTGAAAAATTGCATTATTTAATTTAATTTAGAGTAATTATTTAAAATATATTTTGTCTATAATAACTTTTGAGCATCACAAGGGTATGCGCAACCAAAAAATGTACAAACAATGTAGTATTGAAAAGGTTTTCCAGAATTTATGAGAATTCTAATTCACTTATATTTTTAGCAAATCAAATTGTAAGTTCAATATTTTTTTACTATTTTGTAGAGATATTTACAATAAAATTATTTCATATTATTCTTTCGTGCAAAGCACGGGTGTGATGCTAGTATTATATTATATTATATTATATTGACACCACTACTCTTGTTAATTACACCACAGTCCACACACATTATATACACATTTATTAAAACATGAATTTTATAATTACACTACATTCATTTTACAAAAATAACCTTCACTGACTAAAATAAAAATAAAATTGGTACACTACGATCATTTTCTTCCATCTATATCTCTCTAACCGCAACGATGGTTGTGGTACACCACAATCATCTTCTTCCATATTCATATCTCTAAATCGTGAATGTCTGCAAAAAATCCCATTTCATTTCATAGGAGATATTCTATTTTTTATCGTATTGAATAACAATTCAATCTCTTGTACGTAGATAATAAGTACTTAAGAATGAGAATTTCAGACACATAATTTTATACTTTTGCATATTGAAGTTGGAATTGGGCCAATTAACAGTAGGACAAAATGTCCTATAAGCATATTCAACAAGAAAATAAGATTCAAAAACTCCAATTCTCTATTTTCACCGGTTAAAGAATTGAAATTTTTCTTCCAAAAAATAAAAAATAAAATTCCGACTTCAAGCTTCAAATTTGTCACTATCCTATATCCTATATAATTAAACAATTCACTGATTTTCAACAAATTAAAATTGTAATCATTAGAAGCAAATTTCTATATTAATTTGTGCTCGAAATATCAAAATATAAAAACTCACTACTCAAATAAATATACGCACATTAATTGTTAATAAGAGGTCGAGACTACAATTTTTTATTTTATTTTTCAGATTTGTGACTAAGCCTTGTTTGGTCCTGGGTTTTTTGAAAAATTTTCTCTTAAAATTCATTTTCAACCACACATTTTTTGTAGAATCAACCACCTTCACACTTTTCAATCACACATTTTCTCAAAAATTCAAATTACATCCAAAATATCCAACACCAAACATGCTCTAAATTTGTTAATGTGTCTCAAAATTAGTAAATTTTGACCTAGTAACTAATTATTTTAGTAATTTTTGATCAAGAAAGAATGGGTGACTTTTGTGATTTGTGGCCAAGTAATAAATTATGATCGACGCATTTTATAAATTGTGAATAAAAAATAAGTTGTGACCTATAAATTTGTAATTTTTGATTGAAAAAATAAGTCCTAATTCTATAATATGTGACCGAAAAATAAATAACATTTATAATTTGTGATCAAGTAATAAATTGTGACCGATTAATATGATGTAACCTATAAATTTGTAATTTGTGACTGAAAAACAAGTCGCGACCAATATTTTTATAATATATCATCGAGAAATAAGTTGTAACTAATTAATGTTTTAATAAAAAGTAATCTCTAAATTTTGATTTATGACCGTGACTATAATTTGTATGTCACTGTGACATGATTTTATAGTGCCACGACTTTAGTATATTTAATTAATAAAATATATTTTTATTATTTATTTTAATTAAAAAATCTAATTAACACATGAATTTAGAACTTTTAAACCTTTTTCCTTAACTTTGAAATGTACATTTCTAATCCCCTTAATTTATCTATTGTTCCCAATAAACAATTAATTTTAACTACATATTTTATAAAGTATACAATTTTATTTTTTTTCAAATTTTAATCATATATTTTATTAATTTTTTTTATTAGAATTTACTAAAATATGATTTTTAACAATACCGAACCTAGGCTAAATGTCATTAACCCGTGCCTTTATGCATGTATACATTAATTCATTTTCCTCATCAAATGATCCTTATGAAATTTCTATAACTAGTTAATCACCCTGCGATGCACGGAAAGAAACGTTTGGATAAAAATAATTCAATATGAAATTAGATAAATCATTTTCATAAAATAAATAAATTTCGCAAATAAGAGATAATATTATCATTTATTGATTTCATATGACTACAAATTCTGGAATACTTTTTTGTACACAATGTTGTTTGTTGATTTTGTTGTTCTTCCTTTCTTATCACAAATCAATATCTTTAATCTGGAACGATTTGTCACCCCAGAAATCGCAACATAAAGTTATCCATGTGTAAGTACCAGCCGTTTAAGAAGAAGTTTCACATGCAAGAATGATTGTCCCTGACTCTTATTGATAGTTATGGCATATGACACCATCAATAGAAATTGTCTTCTTTGAAATCTAATAAGTATCCTAGAATCAGAAGGGTTCAACGATAACATTGAAATAAAGAACTTGTGTCTTGCATTGATGCCAGAAAAAAATTTGACCTTCTAGAACATGGTCGCCAAGTTTTGTAACTATCAACCTTGTTCCATTACTCAATCCCTTTGTATGATCAATATTTCTTAGAAAGAACTTGTGTCCTCACTTATCTGTTGCAAAGGTCCACCACGTGGCGCAATAGTGATATCCATGTGTCCAGGTAGTGTGTCAAAATTCACCAACAATCAATTCGACAATTTCATCGACAACAGAAAAATCATATTGGCCATCATTGATCACCCACCAACCAATAAGTATAAGTCTTCAATTTGAAGTGTTTCCTCAATCATCTTTTCTCAAACTGACCTAAATTGCCTTAACAATTTGTTGTATTTGTCTAGCATATCTTTCGAATCAGAAACTATTCAATCATGCAACATAGAATCACATGATTCACTCCTACCCGGGGACATTAAAAGACATAAATTAAATTTTAGAATATCACAACAAAATTATCCGTAAACAATATAAATATAAAAGCAATAAATACATAATACGTATCTCAAGACCCTTTTTCTGTTTTCAACCTCATTCACATTGTCAACCTTATGGAAATTTTGATTGTGTAATCTGAAGAGGGGAGGCCCTCTACCATCATTTAGCTCATTATCTATTCCCCCATAGAAGTAAATGAAAACATCATATTATATATCCGAATGTTCTCAATGGAATTTTTAATCCTATCTCCCTGTCATATAACAAATCTTTCAAAATTAGAGGATGATCTTCCATAAGAGAAATATTCACTTTCTCTTGTATACAACAAAGTAGGGGTGAACAAATAAACCGCAAAATCGAATTAAACTGTAACAAATGGTTTGGTTTGTAAAATTCCAAACCACCTTAAACAATTTGGTGTAGGTTTCAATTGTCAAAATCGCGATTTCAAATAGCCAACCCGCCAAATTTTAAAAAATAAAAATAAAGACAAAAATTCAATTAAAAAAAAAAAGCAATATACTTTTTATTGTCAACAAATCAAAATTGATGAGACAAAGATTAATTTGTTCAAATCCACAATCATTTGGAAATAATTTTTCCTCCTACAATTCATTATCATCATTCAAGATATTTTCTTAAAATAAAATTTTTAATATAAGAGCTAACGAAAGTTTACTTCTATATAATTAGTTTGTTTGTCAACATAGATTGATTCACAACAAAGCAGTCAATTAGAAACTTAATACTATTTTTGACCTAGTTTCAACTCAAAATTTTAGATGAATATGTGTCTTTGAGCTCGCTTTGAAATATACTAATTTATTCATCGGCAATCCGTGATTTCAAACTGCACCAAATCGCAAAAAATAGTTTGATTTTATTTTGTTTAAAAAATGAAATGGTTTAGTTTGGCTTGAAAAAATTCCAAACCGTTTTAAATGGTTTGGTTTGAAATATTATTAAAAATCGTGTTCACCCCACAACAAAATGAGAACTTCGAATTACGACATGTTTTATAATGCTTATTCACTTTCTCCTAGCCCCAAAAATTTGCTTTGCAAAATAAATATTTAAATGTACGATCTTCAATGTCCATGTACTCTAAACAATCAAACAGTAGATGAAAAAGTTAATAATATAGATCATGCTATAAAAGATAAGATTTATTGTTTTGACCATTGATAATGAAAAATAACACGTATAAGAAACGAATTCGATAATCATAAAAAAAGAAAAAAACTAAAATTGTGATTGACAAAGATGCATCAAATTCATGGTATTATAAGTTTTTGCAATTTTTATACAACGTAATTATTTTTTAATGAAAATTATAATATAATATTGATCATCTCAATTATCAGTTAAGTAAATTGGGAGACAATTTACTTATTGTTGTAAAAATTTAAGAATCATAAATATTGAATTAAAAGTATGATTATTTAAAACAAAATTTAACACAAATTGATTGAATATTCGATATAAATATAAATGAAAATTCAATATTAGATTTGTATGACAGAACGAAATTATTCATTCATAAGATTGATACCAATAAAATATCACAATTATTGAAAAAAAATTATTTACGTATTAAATGTAACTTTCTATAAAAATATTAATTAAGTTAATAGAACGCAATACAAATGAGCTCAAATTTTTAGATGTACTAAATAACTAAAAAAAATAAGATTATTTATAAAAAGTTTTATACAATAAGATCTATTTAGTATTAGATGCGTGATACAACTTCGATATAATTTTGAACTGAAAATTTTGCATTGAATTTGTATGACTGCACACAAATACTTATTTTCAAAATTCAAAACATTAAAAGATAAAAAAAAATTATGAAAAGAGAGGTTTAAACACAAATAATCAAATATAAATAAGTAAAAAAAAATCTCCATAAAAATATTTAAGTGGAAGTAGCAGTGTGAACACAATAAAAGTTGAATTTTGGTCTTTGGAGTGTGAAAGCAATAAAAGTTGAGTGTGAAAATAAATGAAATATATAATATATAATATTGTATAAAAAAAATCACAAAAAGTTGTGTCAAATTGGCGGGAGGAGTCGATATTAGATTTGTATGACAGAACGAAATTATTCATCCATAAGATTGATACCAATAAAATATCACAATTATTGAAAAAAATTATTTACGTATTAAATGTAAATTTCTATAAAAATACTAATTAAGTTAATAGAACGCAATACAAAGAAGCTCAAATTTTTATATGTACTAAATAAATAAAAAAATAAGATTATTTATAAAAAAAATTATACAATAAGATTTATTTAGTATTAGATGCGTGATACAATTTCAATATAATTTTGAACTGAAAATTTTGCATTGATTTTGTATGACTGCACACAAATACTTATTTGCAAAATTCAAAACATTAAAAGATAAAAAAAAATTTATGAAAAGAGAGGTTTAAACACAAATAATCAAATATAAATAAGTAAAAAAAAAATCTTCATAAAAATATTTAAGTGGAAGTAGCAGTGTGAATACAATAAAAGTTGAGTTTTGGACTTTGGAGTGTGAAAGTAATAAAAGTTGAGTTTGAAAATAAATGAAATATATAATATATAATATTGTATTAAAAAAAATCACAAAAAGTTTTGTCAAATTGACGGGAAATTCTCCTAAATTGATTAAATATTCGATATAAATATAAATGAAAATTCGATATTAGATTTGTATGACAGAACGAAATTATTCATTCATAAGATAGATATCAATAAAATGTCACAATTATTGAAAAAAATTATTTACGTATTAAATGTAACTTTCTATAAAAATACTAATTAAGTTAATAGAACGCAATATAAAGGAGCTCAAATTTTTAGATGTACTAAATAACTAAAAAAATAAGATTATTTATAAAAAGTTTTAGACAATAAGATTTATTTAGTATTAGATGCGTGATACAACTTCGATATAATTTTGAACTGAAAATTTTGCATTAAATTTGTATGACTGCACACAAATACTTATTTGCAAAATTCAAAACATTAAAAGATAAAAAAAAATTATGAAAAGAGAGGTTTAAACACAAATAATCAAATATAAAAAAGTAAAAAAAAAAAAAAAAATCTCCATAAAAATATTTAAGTGGAAGTAGTGGTGTGAACCTAATAAAAGTTGAGTTTTGGCCTTTGGAGTGTGAAAGCAATGAAAGTTGAGTGTGAAAATAAATGAAATATATAATATATAATATTGTATTAAAAAAAATCACAAAAAGTTGTGTCAAATTGGCGGGAAATTATCCTCCTTTAATATTAAGTAAGATAGGGGAACTGGACGAAAGACATTATCTACAATTAATACTAAAAAAATTACCATAACTAAAATTATCTACATTAGTACTTCACCGAATTACCATAACTAAAAAAAAATAAACCTTTGTATTGGTTCCAAAATTCAATCATTTTTCTTGGATCGATCCGTTTAGAGTAATGTTATGTAATATTATTGATTCTTAGCACTGGTATACACAAGCAAATAAAAACAAAATATAATTAAAAAAGAAGAAGGAAAAACAGAGAGAGCAAAAAAAGGATAAATAAACAAAAGTTACCCACAAATCACTCTCTTCCTCACCTTTTACCAGTTATTATATACTCCGAATTCATCCCCACATTAGAAAGATAAGCAAGAACACAGAAAGAGAGAATCTTTAAAATTGGAATAAAAATATTCCAGAAAGGAGACAGCTAGCGAGGCACAGGGAATGAAAACAATGTCTTCGACGTCGTACATTATCTATCACGTACGAGAGTTTCTCTTTCTCTAATACACATGCATTTTTGCATTTATATATGTGTAAGAAGGGGCTGTGAATCTGTATGATAGCAGGGTAAAGTCCCTCTCTTTCATTCTCTCCTAAAATCATTTCTCTGTTTCAAGAGTGTATGTAGGAATAGGAGGGATCCCTCTTTTTGTTTGCCACCTCCAATTTTTGTTGGGGTCTTCTTCAAAGTACAGAGTTGTTCTTCAAATTCGTTTTGATACTCTGTTAAGGGTCTGTATATTGAAGGTACTTTCTGATTCCCTTATTTACCCCACCCCCACATTTACATTTTTAGTCCTGTTCTTGGCTCTGATTTTCTCGTTTCTGTGTCGTTTATGGGTCAGATCTTTTTAATTCAGATTTATGCAATCACATTCATATTTTGCTCTCCATTTCTTGTTTGAAACTCTGAATTCCCAATTATACTATCTTCTTTCTGTTTTTCTTTATATTTTGGCCTACGTTCTAAAGGGTTGTCTGTCATGGCAACCAGATCTGATTTTGGAGTAGGGAATTTCTCTTTCCCTCAAAGTTTGGGTAATTCTACAGTGAAAGATTTGGTCATTTATTAACTTTTATGCTATGCATATATTTAATGAGTGTAAATTTATTGATCTCAACTAGTGAAATTTATGATTTGTCTGTGAGCAGATAAATAAATTCTGAGATGATGAAGCACAAAGATGGAAAACCATTTGCACCCGATAAAAGTTCCATGACCGTCCCCATGGCAATAATGTTTTTGGTGCTGTGTGGATTTTCATTCTATCTTGGTGGAATCTTTTGTTCGGAAAAGAACAAATATGCAACTGATGACACCAGTGAAGTGACTCAGGAAATGGTCACCGGCGCTCTTCAAACCAAAACCCTAACCTTTTCCGTATGCAGCATAGAGTATCAGGATTACACGCCATGCACAGATCCAAGGGTAATTTCTTAATTTTTATTGATTTAACAGATTTTTTTTTTTTTTTTTATGCATTTGAATTTTATTGTATGGACTACTTGATCCAGAGATGGAAGAAGTACGGTCTTCACCGGCTTACTTTTCTAGAGCGCCATTGCCCTCCCATATTCGAAAGGAAGGAATGCTTAGTTCCCCCACCCGATGGCTATAAGTTGCCTATTAGATGGCCTAAGAGCAGAGATGAATGCTGGTACAGGTGATTGATAGACATTTTTGAAAAAGAATATTGAATTTTATGTATGACACAAAAAATCTTATGCAATTATTATTGAATTGGTCTCAGAAATGTTCCATACGACTGGATTAACAAACAAAAGTCGAATCAACACTGGCTTAGGAAAGAGGGGGAGAAGTTCTTCTTCCCTGGTGGTGGCACCATGTTCCCCAATGGTGTTAGTGCCTATGTCGATTTGATGCAAGATCTGATACCGGGAATGAAAGATGGGACTATTCGGACTGCAATTGATACTGGATGTGGGGTAAGTCCTCTTGCTTGTGTTCTTGTAATCTAATAAGACTTTTTCTTATTAATATGTCTAGAAATTGGATCTAAAACATTATTATACGGTTATTAACACTATTTATATACCAAACAACTTAGAACAAAGCTTGAGGTTCGCCGTTATTCTGTTTGGTAAAGATTTCATATTTATTATGATGTTTTCGAGATAAAATGTGTGGTTGAAAAGTGATTACAGGAAATGTGTGTGGTTGAAAAGTGGTTTGTGGTATTTGGAAATGTGTTGTTTATAAACTTGTTTATATACCAAATGGAGGCAAAGCTCGTGGAAAGTGAATACTGTATGTAATATAAGAGCAGAGAAAAAATTCTTACCTTCAGAACACATGTAATTGTTAAATTTATCATTGAGGTTCATTTATATAATCTCTTCACATGTTTAGGTTGCAAGCTGGGGAGGTGATTTATTGGATCGTGGGATTCTGACGGTCTCGCTTGCCCCAAGAGATAATCATGAGGCTCAAGTTCAATTTGCTCTCGAACGTGGAATTCCAGCAATTCTGGGCATTATCTCGACACAGAGACTTCCTTTCCCTTCGAACTCGTTTGACATGGCACATTGCTCAAGATGCCTTATTCCATGGACTGAATTTGGTAAATACCTTCTCAGAGCTCAAAATTTTTAAAAAAATATTACCATTCCACATAAGTTAGCAGTAAGGGAGGCTGATTTTGATTTTCTCGCCTGCCTCAAATCCTCATTCTTCTTATATCGACTTTAACGTGATAAGTTAAACATGAAATCTTGTTCAAGTATTTAGTCAACACCTGTGATTCTTAACACGCTTGAGTTCTCTTGATTATGAATATCCTTATTGTGTTTTTCGTCAAATATTTCTTCAAAATTGTCGTCATGGTGGATGGCTAGGACCAATGGGGGAACATTAAAGGGTTGTTGATTTACTATTATCATAGGTTTATGTTCTTCTTGTATTGTACATTATAGTCCAATGTTATCATCATTTTCAGGTGGAATTTATCTTCTAGAAGTTCATCGTATTCTTAGGCCTGGAGGTTTCTGGGTACTCTCGGGTCCCCCAGTTAACTACGAGCACCACTGGAGAGGATGGAACACGACTATTGAAGAACAAAGATCAGATTATGACAAGTTGCAAGAATTGCTAACTTCGATGTGTTTCAAGTTATATAACAAAAAAGATGACATCGCTGTTTGGCAGAAGTTATCTGACAACAGTTGCTATAAAAAGCTCGAGAACCCCGACATATACCCCCCGAAGTGTGACGATGGTACAGAACCAGATTCGGCATGGTACACTCCAATTCGGCCCTGTGTTGTTTCTCCAAACCCAAAGTACAAGAGAGTAGCTTTAAAATCCCTCCCGAAATGGCCACAAAGACTTCATGCTGCTCCGGAGCGTGTTTCTGATGTTCGTGGTGGCAGCGATGGTGCTTTTAACCACGATGACAGCAAATGGAAAACACGGATGAAGCTCTACAAAAAGTTGGTCCCTGCAATTGGGACGGATAAAATAAGAAATGTGATGGACATGAACACTCTTTATGGAGGTTTTGCTGCTGCTTTAACTGACTATCCCTTATGGGTCATGAATGTGGTTTCCTCCTATGCTGCAAATACACTTCCTGTCGTGTATGACAGGGGCCTCATAGGAACCTTCCACGACTGGTAATTTTCGTGGAACTTGAAACTTCGTATCTGCAAAAATGTTCTCATGTTACTTGTGTGAATTTTGTTGACTTGCTAATCTCTTTCCAGGTGTGAGGCTTTCTCCACATATCCTCGAACATATGATCTCCTTCATCTAGATGGTTTCTTCACCGCTGAAAGTCACAGGTATGGCACCATCACCATCTTTCTTTGATGAGTTTGTGTAGATGTATTTTTTTGGTCGATACCATACCCTACAAATTATTACAATTCCTTGTGATATTTAGAATTCTCAACAACAAAGCACGCAAACCATTGGGGTTAATGATAATGTTATATGCAAATTCGTAAAATTCATTAGAAGAATGTGACCTCAAATTGTTCAGTTATTATTTTCATTTAGATATCATTACGTCCGGTACCTTGTTCAAGTTTATGATCAAAAAGCATAAATCACAAAATTAAGAACTTGTTTGGTGTAGGAGTTTTTGGATGATTTTTTAGTTTTTAGAAGAATGTGTCTGAAAAGTGATTGAAAAATGTGAAAAGTGATGAGTCCCATAGAAATGCGTGGTTGAAAATGAATTTGAGAAAAATTTATCTTTACCAAACATGCTCTAAGTCACTCTTCAATCTAGATTTCCTTGAAGGCCTTGATCTAGTAAAACAATGAAATTACTAGAGCCCGAACCCTTGGGGCCAAAGGTTGCATCATGTTGCCGTTTTTGTTCCTAATTTCATTTCATCAACCATTATTTCATGATGTTTTGGTAGGAGGATTGGATAGCATTGGATATATTACAGAAGAAAAATAAGTTAAAATCTTGTTTATTACCAAACATGGACTTGCACAATGATGCACTATAACTGAATGTATTACTTCATTTGCTTTTTACTAGCAAGAATTGTTGCATTGACATAATTTATCTATGGCCAGGTGCGACGCGAAGTATGTTCTTCTTGAGATGGATCGAATCCTTCGGCCAAATGGGTACGTGATCATCCGGGAATCAAACTATTTCGTGGATTCTGTTGCTACCATAGCCAAGGGGATGAGATGGGGATGTCGTAAAGAAGACACGGAATACGATTCTGATAAGGAGAAGGTTTTAATATGTCAGAAAAAGCTATGGTATTACTCTAACCAAAGTTGAAGGGTGTAAACCAAGAAATACAAGCTCTGCAAATGTCTCTTGTAGAGATAAGGCACATTCATTATAATTTAATAATTTATACATGCAATATAGGAGAAATGCAAGATAGGAAATGTTAAGTTCAAGTTTTGAAATTGTAGCATTAGCCAGATAATAGCAAGATTTTATCTGATTTTTAGTTGTTTTTCCGCACAAAATATTTGTATGGCTATTTGCCGATTTCTTGTTGTATTGTTTGGATTTTGTGATAATGAAATGCTGTAGATTTATTCTTCTTGTTATTTTTTTCTACCATGGATCAAAAGTAGTGTTCTTTACCTTTTCTATTGCAGGGCTTTGCGTGTTTGCCTAAGAGGATACGGCTGTGCTTATCAGCTATGTTTTTAGCTGCTTTTCTCCATAGAATGTCTTTAGATAGAGCTTGTTTGGTAATGTGATTTTTAGAAGTTTTTGTAATTTTTTTTTTTTTTTTAAATGAATGTGTGATTTAAAAATATTTGAAAAATAAAAAATTATGTGCTTGACTAAGAATGAATGATTGTGATTGAGTTTGAAAAATTGAGGTGAAAAAAATCACATTATAAAAAGGCTAAAAAGACCATTCTGTCGAGAAAATGCAGCTAAAAAGTTTAATTGCACAAATTTGATGTCCCCATCAATTTCACTATCAATTTAGTCTACATGCACATTTTCCTACCCATCTTTTCCTCTGGTTTTGAATTATTTTCGTCCAGGAATCTATTCTTAAAAATGTCCTATAAGATGGTTGTCTGTTTAAGCACGTGAATCTTGAAATTCGCGTGCTCATTTTTAGTGCTGGATCTTTCACATTTTTAGTTTATAAACCAAATTTTAAATTACACAATTTCTTAAATCAATCTCTACTCATACACATTTCTTCTCTTCACTTTTTAACCAACATCTATCTCGAAAAATGCAAAAAAATTGGTTTAAAAACTAGATTCAGCCTTCGAACATAGGCTTAAATTGAATCAAATTGCTGGTTTGAACTTAATGGGTTATGATACACGTGTTCATATCAATTTTATAAAGTAAAAGTTCAAATCCTTATATGTTGGTCTATATTTCAATAACTAGTTGATGATCATCTTCATCAGTGAATATGTTGTCTGGCGAGTACATTGTCTACTTACCATCTCCCTCACTTCGGCGCTGATAAGTACGTTTTGCAAGTATTTTAGAATGTGATATTACTAAAATATGTGTTGATTTTGTTTGTTTTAGGAAAATTTGAATTTGGATGTGTTTGAAGGTTCTTAAATTATCAATTTTAGAGGCACAATTTAGAGAGAGAATTAGGCCAAAATTAAAAAACACATCAATAACTTGAAGATCATTAATTCAGGTTGAATTTCAAGAAGAAGATACTGATCCAATCAATTCCTTCTATTGTTTTAATTTCCAAGTTTTTTTTTTTTTTCCATTTCTTTTTGTGAAATTCATATTTAAGATATTAGGCTAGATTTCTCATATGTATTGGATGAAGATGAACCCTAGTTGTTATTTATTTTAATTCAAGATTCATAATTTAGTATTTTTTGCATTTCTTTATTTATCTTCCATTCCCATTGTATTATTTGATTACTTGATCACCAATTAACTAATAAGTTGCTTGTTGTAGTCTTGCAAAAGTCACAATAGATTTAGAACATGACAAGATAAATACATGAACATTACATGTTAGGAATAATAATATATCGTGTACAATCTATTGGATAATCGTATGATTTAATGCATCATGAACATTCACATTCGAATTAGAAATAGATTCGAGTCGTGTTTGTAATAATTTAATTTGACGTGGGAAAGAAATTTGAATATGTCAGTTTTATAGATTGTCACGAAAGTATGAATTAGCTAGATTACATAATTGAGAATTGAAATAGATATCAATAGGTGGATTCGAATTCCAATAATGCTCTCCATATATTTACAAACAATTTTTCATAATTGCAATTTTAGTTTTAGCTTTATTCAAACAAAAAAAAAAAAAAATCACTTCTTTTATATTTCTTATTTTTAACTGTTAATTTAGATTTAAATTGTCAAACATAACTTTAATTTTCTCGTTTCGTTTAAGGTTAGTAATCTAAAATACAATTCTTAATTTTAATGCATGTTATCTGGTCCATTAGTCAATATCAATTACCCAACAACTATTAACTTTTTCAACATTACAATAATTATAAGCAAAACAAGTAATAAACAAAAAATCATATATTAAAAATCATTTTTCTTTCACTAGTTCTGCCATTCAGCTTCAAGTCTTCTGCAGTCAGTTCTTCAAGAATCAACAAACAATAAATTTTCACTTTTCATCTTACAATTAATTGTTATTTTGTTTTTAAGGATTTGTTGGACTTGTTCGACTGTTTCATGAAAAGGTGGAGAATTACGAGCAGAAATGAAAGAATTTTTAGAAGGAGCACCTAGACGCAGATGAAGAAATACGTTACTGTATGGATGAGAGTGAATATTTTGATGTCAATGATTTCCTGTGTTGTATTCGCATTTTGATCAAGGTCGATGACCTTACCGTCCTACTATTCTTACGAGCCGAAATCTACCACTACTTCATCGCTTAAGTTTGAAAATTTAAATTTAGGAAATCGAAATCAGAACCAAAACCAGAACCAGAGCCCAAAGAACCAAACGGTTTGGTTCCGATTCGGTTCTTCTTTTGCAAAAAGAACCATTGGTTCTTGGTTCGGTTCGATCCCCTAGGAATCAAAACCATATGGAACCACGGCTAAGCCCAATTTGCCCCCCCCCCCCAATAAAATTCGTATTTTTCTAAACTCATTTTTTATCAACTTTTCAATTACATATTTTATCAATTTTTATCAAAATGTGTTAAAAACTTGATTTTAGGTATATTCTTTTTTATATGAAGTAGTTGACGCTCCAATTGATAACATGATTGAATTTATGTCTCTTATAAGTCAGAGGTCTTGAATTCGAACATTGGAGTTCTGTTTGAAAACCATTACGTGTAGCCCGACACCTAAGGTCGTTGACAATTGATACTTTTTTTTTTTTTTTTTGTTTCCTTGACAAATGAGGGTACTGTTTTTGGGTGATGATACAATCACCTCGGGGCTTACCCCCGAGGTGACCGCCCCCTCACATAGAGGGGGTGGAGCCCACTTCCGACAAGTGGGCTCCACCCCTCCATGTGAGGAGGGGGTCACCTCGAGGGTAAGCCCCAGGGTGCTTTTATCATTTTTCACTTTTTCTTCACCTGTCTGCAACACATTTTTCGAAAATACCCATTTTGCCCTTAGATGAATTAGGCGAGAAAAGAGAAAGCTGAAGAGTAATTCGGTCAATTGATGGGCCGTATAGATTTCGATGGAGTGTGAATGACAATAATATCCATGAACTCGAAATTCGTTGGGTACTTGACATAAATGAACCAAAATTATCCGATCAAATGGATTTGTGGGTAAGATATGTGTGTAGATTTAGAAACCCGGCATGAATATGAGTAGGGTAGGGTATGAACATTGTAGGAAAACTCATACTTGACCCATATACTCATTAATCTTTTTTAAAAAAAAAATTTATTGTATTTAAATTTTAACAGTATATAATTTTGGACAAGTAGACTCTTTGATATTTGCTTATTTTTGGACAATTGAAGTCTACTTATTTTTGGACAATGAATGTTGTTATATTTTTACTTCATTTTGATATTTTTATGTTGCGCGGGATTGTTAATTAGTATATTACATGTGAAGTTCATGAAAAAAATTAAAATTAGATACTTACTGTTGACTGATGACGGATGACGGCGCAATGGCTAATTTTTTTTAATATTTAATTAAATAATATTAAAAACTAATCAATAAGTGTATCATCCTAAAATATAAAAATATAATCCAATACAAAATAAAATAAGAGGCAAAATAAGTTGAGACTTTCGTTTAGGTTGAAGAAACGTTCCATAATATATAAATCAATAATCACAAATAAAATCAAATATTCACCAAATCAAAATTCACATTTCACAACCTTTAATTAATAGTCATAATTCACAAATCAAATCAAATAATCGTCAAATTTCAATTCACAACCTTTAATCGATAATCACAATTCATAAATCGAATAAAATATTTACCAAATCTCAATTTACAATTCAAGCAAGGGGAATATGAGACTCATAAGTGATCAAATTGCAAAAAATTAAAACTAACATTTATTATTATGCAATTAAATAATATTAAAAAATAATCAATCAATATTAGATAATGAAATAAATATTACAACAAATAAAGCCCAAATCATAGAAAGCCAGACTAATAGAAATAGATGTAGGGCTAATTTAATAAGTCCCAACCAAATAAAACTTCAATAAAAGCCCAAAATCCAACCAAAAGGGACAGGGACAGAGGGACTCATTCTTCTTCGTGGTATACTCCTTCTTCTTCCCCTGCTTGTCGCAATGGTTGGTGACAGGTTTCTCAGTTTCCAATTCCTTTTTGAAAAAAAAAAAAAAAAAAAAAAATTGAAACCTTGCACAGCAACACAGCGCTATAGGCACGCCCAGGTAGCGCAGCCGCGCTACCTCACCTAGAGGTGGATCTGCCACTGTATATATATTGAAGGTTGACAATACGAAGCACTTGTTAGCTTATTCCCATAAGTCCCGCAAGGCTGAGTGAGTAGGGGAGGGTTACTTGGATCTTCTATCAGTCAGTTCATCCTGTAACTCAAAAATCTGGTGGTAATATAATGTTCTAATTTTATTTTGTCTAAGTATGTCTTCATTTTCGAAATTATTCAGGAGGTCAAGCAGTTCTAGAAATAGAACTGATAATTTGAAAAGTATTTCTCAAACTAATAAAGATGAATAAATTTCTCAAAATGAAGATGAAAAAGTTTTAAATTCTTTTAATTCAAATGAACTTCAAATTTCTCAAATTTAAAATTTACTTCATAATTGGACAATTTCAAAGGTAGACAAAAGTTCTATCTATGAAATTGGACGATTTGATATTACTCAAAATTAAGTTATCAAAACTCTTGAACAAACTCTTTGTATCGAAGGGCTTAAATCAGATGTTTCATTATTTTCAAAAAATTCTATACTAGAACATTGCAAGAAATTTAAATTTTTGCACATTTGTCTAGTTCAAATTGCATGTAAACATTTATTTCGTTTAGGTTTAGATATTCTTGTCTTGCTCACTTTACGTGATCAAAGACATTCAAATTTTATAGTTAGTCTCTTTGACAAACATATTCTCAAAACTCTCAAATTACACATTTAAACTAAGCATCTTAGTTTAGATGAATCTGATTCTTTCCATGTAATATACAAAGTTTATTACAAACTGCTTAATACTTCTCTCAACATTCGTGCTTTGCATTCCTCTCCTAGGAATGAATTGCTTTTGATGGAAGTGAACAATCTTCACTAAAATACTATGGTACCTAAAAGGATACCATGAGATCTTCAAACTAGAAGACTTGAATGGGATATTTCAGATGCAAATAAACCAGATGAGTCTACTATTGTTAGAGATACACCTAATCAAATTCTTACTTTTCCTGATGGAAGTGCGAAATTGATTTTTGGTGAATCTTCTTCTTCTTCAAAATTTTCAAAATCAAAATATGTCTTTTCAGTCTGGAAGATTTTCTACATCTTCAGATAGACTTAAAGATGTTAATTTTAAACCAACAATTCCAAAACCAATCTATTCTGATAATTTTGGATCAGAATCTCCAACTGCTTCTGATATGTTACCTCCTTCAGAAGATGAAATTTCTATTCAAAGAAAGAAGGTCCTTCATAGAAGAACCTTATCTTCCCAACTTTGTGTCATTTCTTGTAGCATTGATAGAAGAAAGAAATTCAAAAATGATCAAACTCTAAATGTTAAAAAATTCAGACATGATTTCAAAAGAAGATATTGAATCTTACTGGGATGAGTTTTTTGCTCAACCAGAAGATATTTCTTTCTTTGAACGGATTAATTTCAAAGTTTTTGGAAAAAAGGATAAAAAATCTAAATCAGAAGAAAAATCAATTCAAACTACTAATTCTAAAGAAAAAAATTGGAAAACTACTACTAAGCAAACTACCAAATCCGAATTTCCTCCTTTGGAAGAAATTATCATTCCTCATGGTTCTGCAGAAGTTATTGCTTCTCCTTTCAAACAAATTCTAAAAGATAGGCTTGACGAATCTACAGCTAAGTGCATTGATTCTCGAAATATTCAAGCACAAAATAATTTTATCAATATCGCTCTTAAATCTATTAGTAACCAATTAACCAGAATTGAAAACAATTCTGATCAACAAGTTACTACTCCTCAACATGAACCTCCAATTGATGTTTTCTCTTACAGAGACAAAACGTCATCCTTTTCAAAAAGGGAAGGGAAGAAGCCTTAACTTTTCCAACCTCTTGGATCTGAGATTTCTCCTAAATCAGGAAGATCTTTTGATTATGAAAGCAGAATTTAAAAAGAATTAACTGAAAATTTTTCAAAATTAAATGCATCTAAAAATGTTAACACCATTGATGCTTCTGACATTGAAGGTCATTTTCTAGATGAACAACATTTACAAATTAACAAAATTAAAAGGTTTAATTCTTCGAAACTTCCAACTTATTATAATAGACCATCTCAACCTGATCTTCTTTTAGAAGAAAGTTCTTTCAAAAGAAGGGTTACTGAAACCTATTCAGGAGATGAAATTTTCGAATGGAATTTTGATGGATTAACTGAATTTCAAATTATTCAAACTCTTGAAAAAATGGCAATTTGTTATGATGCATACAAATGTTGCCATGTTGATGAAGCTACAGACTGTCAAAATTTAATAATGGGCTTTATTGGTCAACTCAAGGGTTGGTAGGTTCATTATCTTTCACATGATGAAAGATCTGAAGTCCTTAATGCTACCAAAATTGAAAATGATGAAGTTGTTTCTGATTGCTTATTATCTTTAGTATATGCAATTATCAAACATTTTATTGGAACTCCAACTTCCATGTTAGATAGATCAGCAGAAATTCTGATGAATTTAACATGTCCAAAATTACATGACTTTAGATGGTATAAAGATATTTTTCTATTTAGAGTTTTTCTTCGAAATGACTGCAATGATGAATTTTGGAAAGAAAAATTTATTTCTGGACTTCCAAAATTATTTGTAGAAAAAGTTCGAAATTCAATAAGGTATCAAAATAATGATATAATTCCATATGAAGAACTTACTTATGGTGAAATTATTAATTTCATTAATAAGAAAGGACTTGCTATTTATAATGATATCAAACTTCGTTCTAAGCTCAAATCTGAAAAATTTGGGACTAGAAATGAACTTGGTTCATTCTATGAGCAATATGGATTTCAAAAGATAATTCCTCCTTCAATAAAAAAGAAAAAGAAAAATTTTCCTTCACATTTAAGAAAAAGAAATTTTCAAAAGAAAAATGAATTTTACAAAAAATCAAAATTTCAAAAGTCAAAATCTTTTAATAAAAAATTTTCAAAATCGAAAAACACAAAAAATATTACTTGTTACAAATGTCATCAAAAAGGACATTATTCAAACAAATGTCCTATGAAGGAAAATATTAATAATCTTCAAATTGATGAAGATATTAAACTTAAACTTATTAATTTGACGAATTCCTCTTTAGAAGAATTCTCTTCTGATTCTAAATTAGAATTTATTTATCAGCATCAAGAAGATTCTAATAATGAATCTAATTCTTCATCGTCTTCAAATTTTAGTCAAAATAAAGAAGTCTGTGGTTGTAAGACTATAAATGTTCTTACAAAAGAGGAAGAACTTATTCAAGATATTGTGGATAAAACTGATAATCCCTAATTAAAGAAAAAGTTCTCTTCTCTTCTTCCTCCAAAAAATAAAAATAAATACACTGAATCATTCAATATGACAGAAATATTGAATAGATTAACTTAAGATTCTAAATCAAAATCAACTAGTACTGATTTAAAATCAGAAGTTAATCAAATGAAAATTTAAATTTTCAACTTCAAAGAGAGGTTAAAGATATCAAACTTGAACTTATTCTCAAGGATAAGTTAGTTTCTTCTTCAAAAATTATTTCAGAATCTTCCTCTTCATCGTATTCATCTTCAGACGAATCTGAATCAAGTTCTATCAAAGAAAAGCAAAATACTTAAAAAATTAAAAATTTTAAACCTTTAAAAATAAATCATGAACAAAGTAATGATTCTGATAATTCTCTTACTGAACAAGAGATGATCAATGTCATCAATAGAATTCAACTTCAAAAATAGTATTGTCAAATGACTATTGTTGTTAATGAATCTTTAAGTTAACAACAAGAGTTCTAATTGATTCTTGTGCAGATCAGAATTGTATTAGAGAAGGATTAATACCAACAAAATATTTTGAAAAAACTACTGAGCGTCTTTATGGTGCTAATGGTAAAAAATTAAACATTCAATATAAACTTTCAAAAGCACATGTTTGTAATTTAAATATTTGTTTCAAAAAATTTTTTATCTCGTTAAAGATTTGGATCAAGAAGTTATTCTTGGTACACCTTTTATTGTTCAAATTTATCCATTTCAAGCTTCTGAAAAAGGATTAAAAACAAAAGTTTTTGGTCAAGAATTATTTTTCGAATTTACTAATCCTCCTTCTTTTAAAGATGTTAATGCTTTAAAACAAGCTTCAATTTCTCAAATTATTAATAACATAAATTTCAAAAAACAACATATTTCTTATCTCAAAGACGAAATTAAATTTCAAAGGATTAATGATCAACTTCAAAATTCCTCTGTTAAATTTTTTTTTCTAATCTTCTCAAAAAATTCGAAGCAGAGATGTGTTCAACTATTCCAAATGCATTTTGGAATTGAAAGAAACATATTGTTTCTCTTCCTTACAATGGTGATTTGCATGAATCATCAATTCTAACTAAATCCCGTCCTATTCAAATGAACAAGGAACTCCTTGATTACTGTAATAAGGAGATTCAAGATTTACTTGAAAAAAGACTCATTCGTCTAAGTAAGTCTCCTTGGAGTTGTTATGCATTCTATGTTCTAAATCATGCTGAATTAGAACGTGGAGCTCCAAGGCTTGTTATCAATTGCAAACCTTTGAATTCTGCTCTTAAGTGGATAAGGTATTCACTTCCTCAAAAGAAAGATTTACTCAATCGTCTTTTCAAAGCGGTTATCTTCTCAAAATTCGATATGAAATCCGGTTTTTATAAAATTCAAATTAAAGAAGAAGATAGGTATAAAAATGCATTCAATGTTCCTTTTGGACAATATGAATGGAATGTTATGCCTTTCGGTCTAAAAAATGCTCCTTCTGAATTTCAAAAAATTATGAATGATATTTTCAATCATTTTCAAAATTTTATCATTGTTTACACTGATGATGTTTTAATCTATTCTGATAGTTTAGAACAACATTTTAAACATTTGAATACATTTTTCAATATTTTCAAAATTAATGGTCTAACAGTATCTGCTAAGAAAATTGTTTTATGTCAAACGAAATTACGTTTTCTTGGACATACAATTTTTCAAGGTACTATTACAATTTACCAATTCAAAGATCTTTAGAATTTGCCGACAAATTTCCGGATCAAATTTTAGACAAAACTTCTCTTCAAAGATTTCTTGGATGTGTTAATTATGTGTCAGACTTTATTCAAAATATCAGGATACTGTGTGCACCACTTTTCAAAAGATTACAAAAGAAGCTATCACCTTGGGGGCATGAGTGTACCTTAGCTGTCCAAAGTGTCAAAAAAATAGTCAAAAGTATTCCGTGTCTTTCAATTATCGACCTAGATGCCAATCTTGTCGTTGAGACAGATGCGTCAGACCTAGGGTATGGTGGAATCTTAAAGCAGATTCCATTAGGGTCAAATCATGAACAGTTAGTTAGATATTATTCTGGTGTCTGGACTAGTCCTCAAGTTAACTATTCAACAATTAAAAAAGAAATTCTTTCAATAGTTCTTTGCGTCTCAAAATTTCAAGATGATTTAATTAATAAATCATTTATTTTAAAAACTGATTGTAAAGCTTCAAAAGAAGTACTTCAAAAAGATGTCAAAAATCTTGTTTCCAAACATATCTTTGCAAGATGGCAAGCCATTTTGTCGTGTTTTGATTTCAAAATTCTATATATTGAAGGGAAAAACAATGTTTTGGCAGACTTCCTCACTAGAGAATTTCTCAATAAAAGAGAGTGCGAATTCTAGTGAAAGTAAGGTCACCCTCAAAGAGTGTTCAAAATATAGGTGCCAACATAGATTGGTACCATAAGGTTCAAGAAGAAATAACCTCCTCCATGGTCGATTCCATAAATCAAAATAAAAAACAATCAAAAAATTCAAAATTTCCTGCTATTTCAAATATTCCCTCTCTTTCCACTTCAAACAATTTCTCCGTTCTTGGAAAATTTCTCAAACCTCTCAAAAATCAAATCCTTCAAACTTCAAAAAAGCCGTTCAGGTAGGTTCTGGAAAACTTCTTGAAATCAACAAAAATCTTTTTCAATATGTCTGCAAAAATGCTTTCAAAAATGTTGCCTTGATGGAATCCTCTTAAGTTGAAAAGTACTCAAGTCTTGAAGAAACCTCGTGAGTTTTACGAAAAGATTCTTCTCAAAATAGTATCTGCTATAATTACTCACACTCCAAATCCTCAAAAACCTCAACATATAGATTTTTCAAAAATTTCAATATGTAAGGTATTGTCATTTGATGACCGGGGACAAGCACCTTGACTTGAAAAGAAGATGAATCTCTCAAAAGATAAAATCTTTTCAAGTACATTCAATTTCTGGGATTATCAGGATGCATGGTTTTTTGTGTTCTATTTTAGACCAATTAACCACTCTTGATTCATCATTTTTCATCAAAATTGTCAAAATAACTTTCCCAAATAGTTTCAAAATTGGGTTAATCATTTTGGTATTAAAAAAAGTATTCTTCCCAGTCTCTCTCTTCAAGATTTCAAACATTTTCAAAATGAGGCAAAATCTTTTTATAAGCCTCAAGAAAATCTTTTATTTCAATTTAATTACAACTTTAAAGTTTCTTGGATATTATGCTGGGACTTTTTAGTTGTTCAAGATAACAATAATCCTTATGATCTAAAAAGGATTGTAAGAAGGTTCAAAGTAAAATGGTGGTCAAAATTTCATGAAACAAATTGCTGTCCTAAGGCAGTTCAATCTTGGATTCAATTGAAAAAACAAGCAGGACAACCCTCAAGTAAACTTCAAGATGCACATGCTGAATTTTTAGCTGAAAAATCCAGACTATTAGCACTCCTTGCAAAATGCACTTCTCCTGAAGAAATGAGTATTTTAGCTGACAAAATTGCTGCTCTTGTTGAAAATGCCTCAAAATCTTTAGCTCAATGTTCCTCTTCAGAAGCCAGTTCTGAAGAGGAACATTGAGGTTGTGGCGATGCGTGGTGGTTGTGGTGTGGCAGTTTGGTGGATGCGATGGTGCATTGGTGTGTAGCAATGATGATGGTGACGCTTTGTGTGTTGCGGTATGGCGATCTGGTGGATGCTAATTGCAATATATTTATTTTTTTGAGGTTGATGTGGTGGAAGCATAGGTGGTGACAACAATATTCAAAGGAGGTGAGCATAGATTGCAGGTCACATGTTGTTTTTGGTCATTTATTGAAGTGAAAATAAATGGTGGCGGCGGCGTTGAGGCGGTGGTGGTGGGTCGCGACGTTGAGACGGTGGTGGTTGTGGACTGGTGGTGGTGAGACGGTGATGTGGGCAAGTTTCCGGATATATTGTGACCTAATAATTAATAAGTGAATTGTGACCTAATAATATGATAATTGTGACTTAAAAGATTGTGACATAATAATTTGATAAGTTGTGAATTAGAAATAACTCGGGATCAATTAATTTAAAACTTGTGACCTTGAAGTTATTTGTGACTTGATAAAACTGTTATTGTGACCTACTATTTTGATAAATTGTGATCCTGAAATTATTTGTGACTTAAGGAATTTGCATTTTGTAACTTGAATTTATATAATTAATAAAAAAATTTAATTATTTAATTTAGTCAAATAATTATATCTACAACCTGATTTTTGAAACTTTTTAAGTTATATCTTAAAATTGAAATTGTGTACAGTAAATACCTTATATATATATTTTTCTCTATTATAAATCTATAGTGGGTAGGGTATGTGTTTTCCAAACCGGACCCATACCCTACCCATTGTCATCTCTAATTATAAGTTTCCCATTGTGGGCACCTTCAAATCCACATGAACATATATATCCTCTTTTGGCCTCCATGGCTCCATTTTAAAAAAAAACTTGTATTTTCTTAAACTCATTTTCGAACACATATTTTTTTTGGATTCACATTTTTTATCAACTTTTCAATCACATATCTTACCAACTTTTATCAAAATCTGCTAAAAAAACCTTGATTTTAGGGGCATAATGTATATTCTCATTAATAGTTTTACAGAGAAGTTATAGTACCCATAGGGACACCATAACATCTTTTCACTCGTCCACTTGGTGGGTGAGAATTGGTTAAGGGTAGATGGGCCTCAATGTCCACCCATCCAGGAAGGGGAGGGCCCATCACCTAAACATTTGGGAATAGTTTTAGGGTAAATATATTAAGAGGAAATTACATGTACGACCGTTTTTAAGGATTACAATTCAAAAACCCAATTCCCAAATTATTTGTTCAAAAATCAGGTCTACAGTTGATTTTTTAACATTAGTAAATTCAATTAAAATACACCAAAATATCTCTCCTCCAATCACACTCTTCACCACCACTGCGAGCACTTCTACTTAACGACGTAAAGAGAAGCGGCCGGGCTGAGGATGAGACTCGTGAAAGTTGGTGATCTGAGATCCCGACCACATCGGGATGCAAGCTATTGGTATTTCCATCGCTAGTCAAGGAGGACATGGATTAATTCGAAGATGAAGCAAATTTATGGTGTGGAGACCTGCATCTGGCCTTCTTCGACTGCCTGCAAGTGGTGTGATTTCTAGCGGCATTGGTGTGTTTTCTGGTTCGTGGATTGTGGTGTGGTCGTGGTAGTGGAGGTGTGGTTCTGGCGGCGATATGTGAATGTGATGATGTGTGGTTCCAGCGGGGGCATCAAGCACATCTGTTTGTGGGGTGATGTATAGGCTGGCTGCTGGCTATGGTGGTAGTTAGAGTGACATCGAATGGTGGTGGTGGTGATGGTGGAGGAGTGGGATTAGGGTAGGGTGATGTGTTTGTGGTAATGGTTGTTGTGGCTGGTTTGGTGGTGGAAGTGGTGGCGGTGGTGTTGGTTGGTTGCGAGGTTAGGTGTGTGTTGGTGGTAGTCGGTGGCGGGGTGGCGGTGACAGTGGTCAATGGTGGCGGTTTGTGGTGGTGGTGGTGATGGTGACCAATAATACATAATTTGTGACTTGTAAATAGTATGTGACTTAAAATTTTGATAATTTGTGACCTTTAATTGAATTATTCATTATTGTGACCTAAATATTTGATAATTGTGACCCAAAAATAACTTGTGATTAATTAATTACTGTGATCACTGATCATAATTTGTGACCTATAAAATTTATAGTTTGTGATCGGGAAATAGATTGTGACCAATTTAATTGATAATGTGACCAAAAAATGAGTCGTGACCAAACAATTTGATAAATTGTGACCTATAAAATTTTTAATTTGTGACCAAGAAAACTGGTGATTTGTGAAAATTATGACCTAAAAAATTCTTGATTTGTATTCGAGAAAAAATTGTGACTCATAATTTGTTAAGTTGTAACTAATTGACTCGAGATTTGCGACTGAAAAAAATTGTGACCTACGAAATTTGAAATTTTTGACCAATTGACTCGAGATTTGTGACTCGTAATGTTCTAAAAAACCATATCTGAATACGTGGTTCTCTACAACACTCACTAATTGCTTTGCTCTATTTAAACAATTATTGCACGAACAAGAAATCATCCCCCTGTCGTTTGCCAATGGCTTGGCAATTCAAAATGCTGCAAATCCGTTGGAAATTTGGTGAACTTACCTCGTATTCTGTTTAGCTTTATCCAACTCTTGTCCATATCTATTTCCACTTTGTTCTATCTACGAAAAAATACATATAACTGAAATGTACTAGTGATGTGAGCATGTGCTAACCCCTTATCACTCCACTACTAATTGAAGGTATGGACCCTAACCATTTAGACATTGATTCGCGAGTCGCAAGTTGTGTCAATTCTTGTTACTGCCTCTCTATGTCACCCATAAATTTTGGCAGCATCTCCCCCATTATTCTCCTCAATGCTAGCACTACGTTAAAAATAGTCCACACCCCGGAGAATATGTTAAGAGATGTCACCAACGTTTACACGCGAATAACGAAGCAATTACAAGAAAAAATATTTAATAACACAAGTCGTAACTCATTAATCAATGTCAAACTGTCCAATAATGGGACAATTCAAATATTAGTTTATAAATATCAAACATTCATAAATTAGAATGTGTATGCTTCACAAACTAATCTTCAAACGGTATTCTAAGCTTAATGCAAGTGCAATAAAGTGTGAAAAGTATAAAAATAACACTTAATAAAAAATATAATTAAATTAAAATAACTTACCAAAGCTTGAAACTTTCACTTTCTAGCTCTGACAATCAACAATTTCAAGCTCGATAAATAACACATAAAGCAGAAACTAGTACAAAAAAGATAAGAACATATTATTAATTAATCATTTAAAAACTCTATAAAATATAGAAATATAGGTTCAAATATCTTACCGTGGACTCACAGAGAATTTTCATATTGCAAATCAACTATAAGTTTCTTGTTGAAGAGAAAAATAGAGAGAAAGAAAACTAACATGGAAGGAGGCTGAAAATGGTAAGAAAAAAAAAACGAATGTCATGTTTTTTTATGCATACAGTTCATTAGAGACGACACATTTCGTCCCTTCTTCAGGGCGGGAGATAATCCCGCCTTTTGATTGGATCAATAGAGAAGACAATGTCGTCTCTAATACCATTTACATTTGAGACGACAAATATATCATCTCTAAAGTTGTCGAGGGAGATTTTTTGGAGCCGTAGAGACTACCCTTTACAGTTGAGACAACTATAAGTCGTCTCTAAAGCTATGGAGGGAAATATCCCTCCTTTTTTTTTTGGAGCAGTAGAGACGACATTGTCGTCACTAATACCCCATTATAATTGAGACGACTACATATGTCGTCTCTAGTGCTCCGAATAAAAAGCGGGAAATTTCCCTCCATAGCTTTAGAGACGACATTTAGTCGTCTCAATTTGTAATGGGGTATTAGAGACGACAATGTCGTCTCTACTGCTCCAAAAAATGCCGGGAAATGTCCCGCCTTTAAGGAGGGAAATTTCCATGCTTTTTGGGATAGCATTAGAGACGACACTATTGCAGTATTTGAGACGACATAAAGTCGTCTCGATTATGAATCAATAGAGACGACTATAGCGTCTCTATTGTACAATCAATTGAGGCGACATAATTTGTCATCTCAATTGATCCAGGGTATTAGAGACGACAAATTTGTATTAGAGACGACAAATTTGTCGTCTCAATTGATTGTGCAATAGAGACGATTTTTTTGTCGTCCCTAAATTTTCATCTTATTCGTGCGACTTTCTTGTAGTGAAATAAATTGTGACTTAGAAAATTGTGACTATGACCATAAATTTATGACCAGAATATGATTTGTGACCTAAAAAAATTGTGACTTGTGATCATAATAAGTTGTGACCTAAAAAATTGTGACTTGTGATCATAAACAATAAAATATATAATTAATTATGACCTGATTTTTGAAATAAAACCTTAAATTTCTTAATTTTGAAAATGTGCACTTTAATAAAACCTTAAGTTTCTTAATTTTGAAAGTGTGCACTTTAAAAATCTTAGTTGTGTATTCTTCCTATATATTAATATCACACTTTTTGTTAATCACACCACATTTTAATTGCAAGGAACATCCCTAATTTTCCTTATTTTTACATTTACTCAGCCAAGCTTTTTTTTATATATAATTTTTTTTTTTTTTATTTTTTTATCATCATCAACTCTTTAGTAATTTCTACATCTTGTCTTTAGAGATGATTTTCGTTCAAAATATTTGTTACGAGGGCAAAAAATGCTTATTTATCTCTCATACTTTAAAATAATCAAAATAAATAAATCATACAAAAGTTAAACAAAATATTTGCACATCTTTTCAATGCAAATTAGCAGAATATTTGAATAAAAATTGTGATTAGAAAATAAAATATGTTAATTAATTGAATGTTATGAATAATAATGTGGTTAAAAAAGTTGAGGATATAAAAGTAAAAATGAACAGACACTGAAAATCTTTCTTGCAATTAAACTGTGGTATAAATATAAAAAAGTGTTGTGTGAATATAATTATTCATAATTTTAACCTTTAGACAAAGCCCCTATTTGATAGAGAGTAAAATCTGATTTTTAACAGATTTTAATAAAAGTTGATGAGATGTGTGGTTAAAAAGTTGTGGGATCCATAAAATATATAATTGTGATTAATTGTTAATTTTGACTCTGATAAAAATATAATTTTTAAACAGAGACAAACAGACAGAAAGTGTTTTAACATGTACAAGATACCGAAAGCTTTGTTCTTGTAACTTAATACATGATTTATGTTCATGAGTGATTTTATAGTGCTTTCAAGAGGATCATAAAATCTATCCACCTGCCACTTGACGAGTGTGTAGTGGTGTGGGCCTCATTGACAACCCCAAAGAGGGGGAAATTGTTCATTATGGACACTCACCCTTTACTTGGCAGGTGTGTGGTGGTGTGGGCCCCACTTGACAACACTCAAAAGGGAGGAGTATCATAAAATTTCTATAATGTTCTGCGCGTAAGAATGAGGACTTGGACCACATTTTTTTGCCATTGATATGCTAATTAACCCCTCAAAAACACCCTCCGGTTCTATATAATGCAAAGACTTGTACGAATAATAAGAGCATACTAAACTTGAGGGAGATTTTACAGTAGAAAAAGCAAAGGTATGGAGAAACAAACTCCTGATCATGTAATTTTGTTCATGGATGAACAAAATCACAGTAATGGCCAGTCCCTTGAATCACAGCCAGTAGCTGTTCCATACACAGTAGCAGAAACCAAGCCATCCCAGCCCCCTACAAGAGTGCAGTCCCTACGCCGTCTGAGTTTCTCAAAACCCAAAGCTCGATTGCTCGAGTTCACGCTACCAGTCAACCAGAAAACCATAGCCGAGTCCTATGAATTCGAACCCTTGAAAGAAAATGAATATTTGCAAAGTGATAGCGATGAGGAAAGTGACGAAAACGATGAGGAATATGATGAAGGTGAGGGAGGAACTGTAAAGGAAAAACTCCTGAAGAGGAAGTCTAAAATCAACTGCAGGATTTTGATCGAGTGGATATTGTTTTGCATCATATCAACTTGTTTGATCTGTTCCTTAACAATTTCGTCTCTTAAGAACCAGCTCAAATTTGGGATTGAGCTATGGAGATGGTGCCTGATGATTCTCGTCGTTTTCAGTGGCCGCCTCGTCTCCGAATGGATAATCCGAATCTGCGCTTTCATCATCGAAAGAAACTTCATGCTTCGTGAAAAGGTTCTGTACTTCGTCTATGGACTCCGCAAGAGTATCCAGAATTGTGTTTGGTTAGGCCTGGTTCTCCTTGCATGGACTGTCATATTCAGTTACAAGCTCCACAAGAAGAACAAGTTACTGCAGAAAGTTTTCCAAACCCTGGTGGCAGTACTCATAGGTGCAACGATTTGGCTCATCAAGATCGTATTAGTCAAGAGCTTGGCATCTTCATTTCACGTCACTACGTATTTTGATCGCATGAAGGAGAGCGTTTTTCACAACTATGTTCTGGACATGCTTTCGGGGCCTCCCATGGATGAGGTGGAATACGAGGTAGAACACATACGGGATTTGAAGGTTTCGAAATCGCTCCCAGCGAAGTTGAGAGCAGAATCTCGGGCTTTTTCAAAATCAAAGAGGGCGGAAACAAGGAGGATAGATATTGAGAAGTTGAGGAAGCTGAGCACCCAGAGAACGGCTTCTGCATGGAGTGTAAAGAGGTTGGTAAATTACATTAGGTCATTTGGGCTGTCGACTATTTCTAAAACTGTTGACGAGTTTGGAAGGGCCGAGGCCGAGAACATTACTAGTGAATTGGATGCAGGGAACTGTGCCAAGAGGATCTTCAAGAATGTAGCCAAACCAGGTGCCAAGTAAGTATCAACCTCTCTCTCTTAGTCTCTTTCTCTTCTGTGTTAGATTTTACACATTTTAAATAAACTCCATGATAAATATTACTATTATTGATTTCTCATATTAATTAGCCCCTGTTTGGGAGGGATTTTTCCATCAATTTACCCTGAAATTGTGGGCCCAATGCTGTATATTATAATTTTGTCCCCCACTTATTAAGTCTTCAAGCAAATATATGTGGGTAAAAAAGACAATTTGAATTTATCAAAATCTGATAAAATTGTAAAAAATCCCTCACAAACAAGGGTTTAATCAAGAAGTTCTAATATGCGCATAGCTCGATTTTCCCTTGCATAAGTAACTAAGAGTTCCTAAAAAAGGTTGCGTTCCTATCATCCCCTATCTTGAGGATTGGTGAAGACAATGTAAATGATTTAAGTTATGTTTCAAGCTGACTAAGGTTTGGGTACCACTTACTTGACTGATAAAGTATCTAATAAATTCGAATCTACAACCTTTGTGAGTTGAGACGTACCATGAGAGCTAAGTAACTAAGAGTTCCTAGTCAAACTAGAAGTTGTCAAAGGAGCAGACTCTGTTTATATTATTCCTGTGAATTCCTGCTATAGCTTTTATAAAACCCTTTGTAATGCTACCTTCTTCCTAGAAAGAAAATACATTTGACATGTCCAAATCCATACTAGGAATTAGGATAGCTGCTCCACAAATGGCTTACATAATTTCATATTGTTAGTGGAAAATTCACTTTTCTCCTTTGTGGCACGATCCTTTTTCTTTTTGAAAGAAGTGGCACGATCCTTTTGTCTAGCATGCGGATTTAGTGGCAGTGGGAGCGATTGAGTCTGCGACTCTGCAACGAAGAATTTATATTGTTAACCTGTCGCAGTCGTGATTTGACCACGCGACGCTGAAATATCACCACATGTTTAATTAGGAGTACCACATGAGGAAGAGAAGACCTCAGATGGTGCAGGTCAACATCAGATGCTAACTTCAGCACAAAAGTCATAATTTGATGATGAATTTGAGCTCAAAGTTGTAACTTTTTATAGAGAAGTTGAGCTCAAAATGGACTTTAAAATGATGGTTTACATAATGCATACACAATCTTATCTCACACATCACATCAACTCCTAAATTAATTCATACAAGATTGTCTCCTCATTTTTTGTCAAACCTCTTTGTCAATGTTCTAGTACAAAGAGCATTAATCACTTTTTATATATATAGGATAACAGCCCTTTCAATTTTAAATACGTCAACACTATTCCTTTTTATTACCAAAATGTCATTTATTTATTTACGAAAATGCCATTTTTTGTTTTTTTTTCATAGACCTCATTTTATTTTATCTATTTAATTAACTAATTATTATTATTATTATTATTATTTTCTTTGTTGTTATTTTTTTTTTGGATTTTAATTATTACTTTTTTGTTGTTTTCGCGTATGATAATGTTACAATTAATACTAGTAAGAACGTTAGTTTGAATAGTTATACTTGGAAGATTGTGTTATATGCTTTCGAAGACATGTTTTCATTTATTTTTGAAGGCAAGCCTTCAATATTTGTTCGAGATGAATAATTTAATAATTTAATTTTTTTACGTCTACAATAATGACATTTTATTAGGTAATTCCAAATCTTTAACTACTAATATAAAATACTAATATAAAATAAAATTAAATCAACTAAATAGATAATGAATATATAAATAATTTGTAGAATTAGAAATAAATAATAATAAGAAAAATAAATAAAAAAACAGTTTATCCCATAGAAGAAAAAGGGTTCAGACCAAATTTGGTGTAAAGTCCGGACCAAATTTGATCCGAATCGTTGCAGATGCTCTAAGGTCCTCTTGTTCCATCTGGTGGCATTCTGTTTGTCTTTTTGTCCTCACATTTCTCTTATTCAGTGGTCTATTATCCAATTACCAACATTAGTGGATGCTGCATATATGAGATAAAGCTGCTAGCCGTTGACATAATAAAATTTGGCCCACACACCACATTTATATTTAGGGACACATTGGATTCATTTATGGGTTCTAGCTAGATCGTACGGTGACTGATCTTTGGCCTTGTTGGAATCTCTATTTTGAGTTATGGTAGCAAAAAAATTAAAAAATGTAATGCCCTTTCAGAAATAGACGATTGAAGAAGGTTATGGTGCGTAAACATAGTGGGAATTTTAAGTTACCCACAAGTAAGCACCTTAAAGTTCCCACGATACCCAGTATCCCTTCCCTAATGGGGAGTGTCAAGTGCCCACCCGCCATTTGGTGATTGGGCAAAATTATGGGTGCCCCCTAAGGATAGGGGCGCCCTAACTTTTCCGTGTAGTGTAGATACAATATTTGAGACTTGTTAACTAACATTCTCAAGTCTAGAGAAAATATACAGCATGAAGATTCAAGAATTGAACACGCCTTCGTTTTCTTAATTGTAATTTTAATTTAAAACCTAAATACACCTCTTTACTTTACTTCACGAAATTTACCATTTTACGAGGTTTAAATTTTTTCAAGACTTGTTATAACGATGACTGCAAAATGTTATATTGATTTGGCAATTCCTATCCAGTTTAACCTCAAAATATTATGAACACTCGTTGTAGATACATTGAAGAAGACGATCTCATGAGATTCTTGAAAAGAGTTGAAATCCACACAATATTCCCACTTTTCGAAGGTGCATTGGAGACAGGCAAGATCACCAAATCTGCTTTCAGAAACTGGGTGGCAAGTCTCTGTGTTTCCCACTTTCTTTCATCATAATTAACTCTTATTTTCTTGAAGTTATTCAAATTAATTGTGTGTTAATTATATATAATTACTCCAGGTTCGTGCTTATTATGAACGAAAATCTCTTGCGTATTCCCTGAATGACACGAAGACAGCAGTTCAGCAGCTTCACAAACTAGCGAGTGCAGTTGTTAGTGTGATTATTGTGGTGGTATTTGTACTGGTAATGGGTTTGGCCTCAACAAAAGTAGTAGCTTTTATTATCACACAACTACTACTTCTGGGATTCACTTTCCAAAACATGTGCAAGACTGTTTTTGAGTCCATTGTCTTCGTCTTCATCATGCATCCATTCGACATTGGAGATCGCTGTGTCATTGATGGTGTTCAGGTAATACTCCTCCTAATTATACGTATAATATATATCTTAGTTTAATTTACACTTTAATCCCGTGGTGTCAAACTGGGTTAGGCTGACACATCAATCCCTAGACCCTCTAGGTTGCACCGACACTTTTCAACACGTCTCGGAGCTACCTCCTACGCATCATAATAAAATTCTGACTGGAGAAATAATAATAAGCCCTTGTCTGGAGATTAAAATTAGATTTTTTGTAGATTTTGATAAAAAATGATATGTGATCGGAAAAATGTGGATCCCATAAAATGTGGTTGAGATTTATTGTTTTGTACTGTTAATAAGCAGCTGATAGTGGAAGAGATGAATATACTGACAACCGTGTTCCTTCGATACGACAATGAGAAAATCTACTACCCTAACGCAGTTCTGATTACAAAACCAATCAGTAACTTCTACAGAAGCCCGGAAATGTGCGATGCAATTGATTTCATCATCGACGTCTCCACATCGATGGAGACGATCATCGCTCTCAAGAAAGCCATACAAATGTAAGATTCTCGAACTCCATTGACATTTGACGCCTTGGTGGTTTCTGGGGATGGTTAAAATTTGATTAATTGAATTGAATTGATGATATGGTGCAGGTACATTGAGAGCAAGCCCGAGTACTGGAACCCTAAACACTCGGTGATAGTGAAGGAAATACAGAATGTGGATAAAATGAAAATGGCTGTTTGTGTTCAACACACCATTAACCATCAGAATTACGGTGATAGAAATGCCCGTATATCAGATCTTCTCCTCGAGTTGAAGAAGATTTTCGAAACTCTCAACATCAAGTATCATCTCCTTCCTCAAGAGGTTCACCTTACTCAAATCAGCACTAATGATTCGAGGATGCCTTTGCATTCATGAGCCACATGTTTGGTACAACCAATAAAAATATGTTCCCGTTCTATGGAGATTAAAATCAAATTTTTAGTAGTTTTTGATAAAAGTTGATGAAATGTATGATTGAAAAGTTGTGATTCTCATAAAATATGTAATTGAAATTGATTATTAACTTTGACCTAAATTAAAATTTAGATTTGAATTGATACCAGACTGAAGCTTAATTTCATTTCATTTAAGTTACTCTCGTTGGGGGGGGGGGGGGGGGGGAAGAAGGTGATTTATTTTTTAATGTAGAGTTGCTGCTCTAGAATATTTCTTTTGGTTATTTGCTAGTTTTTCTACATTCGCAGATGCTCATTCATTACATGAATTTATAGAAATACAAGGATAATTCTAGAATACTAGACTTTCAATATTCTGTTTGAATTCCAGCGCTTCTACAATATTTTCAAAGCTGACTCCGTGTTCTTCCAAATGACACTTCATTAATTGATCACAAATTACATCTCAACACCCCCTCTTAATTTGTGATCTTTAGTTGGTGCTTGAAGCTTTCAAATTCTCGAGGCAACGGTTTCGTGAAAACATCTGCTAGCTGATTAAATGTACTGACGAACTCCATTTTAATTTCTTGTTTGCTGACCAGATCTCGTACGAAATGATGACGGAACTCAATGTGCTTTGACCTGGCATGAAAGACAGGATTTTTTGCTAATGTAATGGCAGGCATATTATCACAGAAAATCCTTGTAGGCTGATCTTGTTTAAACTGCAAATCTTGCAAAATTTCCCTTAACCAGACTGATTCACATGCCGCTTCTATTGCTGAAATATATTCAGCTTCTGCTAACGACAATGCTACTGAATTTTGCTTCTTTGTCTTCCATGCCACAGGATTGGAACCAACACAGAAAACATATCCTGAAGTGCTTTTGCGATCATCCAAAGAACTTGCCCAATCACTGTCTGAAAAACCAACCAAACTACAATCATTCTCCTTTTCATTCAAAATCCCATTCTTCTTTGTTCCATGTAGATATCTCAAAATTCTTTTTGCTGCTACAAAATGAAGTTTGCTTGGTTTGTTCACAAATCTGGAAACAACACTAACTGAGTGCATTATGTCAAGCCTTGTATTAGTGAGGTAAATTAAGCATCTGACCAGCTTTCTATAAAGCGTAGCATCGACTTCTTTTGCTCCATCATCTTGCTTTAGTTTTTCATTTACAGCCATAGGACTAGAGACAGGCTTACAGTGCATCATGTGGAACTTCTTGAGCAAATCTTCTGAGTACTTTTCTTGTGACAGGAAAATTTATCCTTTCCCTTTCTTCACTTGCATTCCAAAAAAGTACTTCATTAGACCCAAATCAGTCATCTCGAACTCCTGCATCATGTTTTGCTTGAACTCTTCCACCATCTTCATGTTGGTACTGCAATAGATCAAGTCATCAATGTATAGACAAACAACAATAAACTCTGCAACATTTTTCTTTACATATAAGGAAGGATCATTTGGACTTGCTTGAAAGTTCCTTTTGAGAAAAAAGGAATCAATCCTGTTGTTCCACGCTCTAGGCGCTTGCTTCAAGCCATAGAGTACTTTTTGTAGTCGATAAACTTTTCCTTCACTTCCCTTCACTTCCCTTCACCACATATCCTGGAGGCTGCTCAACATAAACCTCTTCCTGATTTTCTCCATTCAAAAAGAAAGATTTGACATCAAGTTGAAAAATCGACATTTCGAATTGGGCTGCCAAAGCTAAGACCAATTTGATAGTCTCCATTCTTGCAACTGGGGCGAAAGTTTCTGTGTAGTCAATTCCAGGCAGTTGTGAATAACCCTTCGCTAAGATCCTTGCTTTGTGTTTTTGAATTGAACCATCTGCGTTAAATTTTTTCTTGAAAATCCATTTCAAGCCAACAGGTTCCTTGCCTTCTGGTAAATCAACAAGTTGCCATGTTTTGTTCTTTTCAACAGTTTCCATCTCTTCATTCATTGCTTTTATCCAGACTTCCTCCTTTGCAGCCTCTTCAAAATTTGGAGGTTCACATGAAAATAAAGCAACTTCACAATCTGCATACATCTTCAATGGTGATGAATTTGATTCTGAATTCTCTGGATTTTCAGAACAAATTTGTCTGGTTCTTGCAGGTGAGAGAGCTGAAGTTGCTGTTTGGTTACTCACCGCTGGTTCTTGGGAACACTTATCTCCAGTCTCAGAAAATTTGGGTGCTGAAATTTCATTTTCCTTCCATTCCCAAATTATCATTTCATTAAACACTACGTCTCTTAAAATAACAAGCTGATTGGTTGATGGATTAAGCAGCCTATATCCTTTTGATTCATCACTGTAACCAATGAATAAGTATTTCTCACCTTTTTCATCGAACTTTTCTCTGCGTTGAGCTGGAACAAGAGAATACACAATGCATCCGAAAACTTTAAGTTTGTTCTACTTGAGTCTTTCTCTTACTCCAAGCTTCGAATGGAGTTCTATATTTGACAACTTTTGTGGGTGATCTGTTTAGTATATATACAGCTGTGTGAACAGCTTCAGCCCATAAATCATTTGGCACTCCCTTTCCTTTTAGCATAATCCGTGCCATTTCTACATTTGTTTGATTTTTCCTCTTAGCCACGCCATTTTGATGAGGGCTGTAACGAATTGTGAGCTGCCTCCTAATGCCATTTTCTTTGCAATAATTTAGAAATGGGCTAAAAATAAATTCTCCTCCCTTATCGGTTTGCAATTCTTTGATGTGAAACCCACTTTGCTTTTCCGTAAGAGCCTTGAGCTGTAGAAACACAGAAAATGTTTCTGATTTTGCTTTCACAAAGTATATCCACATCATTCTTGTGAAACCATCCACAAAAAGAACAAAATATTTCTTTCCACCAATGATGTGATTCAAATCACGAGTACAAGTCCGTGCAAAGATCTTTTGATAATCGAAGGAGGGCCGATGACTCGATTGCAAACAAAGAGGACCAAAGAAGCGATGGACAAGCTAGTACAAGAAACGGTAGACAAAACTATGTTCGTGGCTGCAAAATAAGCAAGTTCCGTGTTAGAGACTGGTCGAGACGACAAGTAGATCAACCTAATTCAAGCCGTCGAAGAAAATTGTGAAGTTTCAAAAATTACGGCCGTAACCTATAATTCTTACGACCGTAACGAGTCCACTGCTGAAAACTGAAAATTTGAAAAGTTGGACTTACGGCCGTAACTCTCATGTGTCACGGCCGTAATGTGGCCTCGGGTTAAAATTAAGATTTTCAGAAAAAGGACTTACGGCCGTAAATTATGTCTCACGGCCGTGATTTTTAAACAGTAAGATACTTACAGCCGTAAAGGAAGTAGTTACGGCCGTAACTACTAAAACGCGTAAATTTTAATATTTTATTTCTTTACATATTTTAGCAATTTGATTCCTTATTTAATTAGGGCTCTTAAGCCAGATTTTGACCCTATTTATAGGGATGTAATTTTCATTATTAGTTAGACCATTATTGATATTATTGTGAGGCAAATTGCTTATAAACTTCTATTCTTCATTGAATACAATCCGAACTTGCGAGTTATTCTTATTTGTTCAAATCTCGATGAGAATTAATATTGTTTGTGATCAATATGTCAATATATCCCTGTGATTGTATTGGTTGTTTGGTTCAATTAATTTTAATTGGATCCATAAATCGTGGTTTCTTGGCGTTCTTGAGTCGATTCAATATTTTGTGGGTTGCGTAGCTACAATTGCTACGTGGTTTGCATCATTTGGTATCAGAGCTTAGGCTCCAAAAATCAAGGTTATATCTTTATTTTGTTTCTTGAGTTTTCTTGATTTTAGTTCTTCTTGTTCTTCAAGTTCTTGAATCTTTAATCCAAAAAGTGTCACAAAAAAATTCAAAAAGTCGTTATTTATTTCGTTTGGTATTCAAATAAAATTTCGTTTGTTTCCTTATTCTCGTAGTTGAGTTTTCGAGAAGATAAAAATAAAAAAAAGCGAAAATTTCAACAGCGAAGAAGAAAATTGTTATTTGATTTCGAGAATTACCTTCTTGAATCAATCTTAGTTTCCATAAAAGTGTCAAGTCCTTTATAGAGTCAGATTCTATTCTCTCAAGGTCTTTTTCGAGTTTTCCAACAAGTTCATAAATTCTCACTCATACTCAATTTGAATCATTCGGGCTTAAACTTGTTTGAGTTCGGATTCGTTCTTTGAAGCAATTGGGGTGAAAGCCATTGAGTGGAAAAAGTCTAGAGAGGTGAGATCAATAGAGGGTAAAAGCCAAAAAGAATTGAGTGATACACAAGCGAAATACACGTGAGGCATATATTACTTAGTTTTAGGATGTCGGAAAATTTTACTACAGCAAAGAACGGAGATCAAGTCAACATGGTGGAAGAGTTGGCACAACGCTTTGATAAAATGCTTGGGGACATGTCGGGCAGAATTGAAAGGTTATGGAGGCCTAGGGAAGCGCCCAATGTGCGGAGACAAGTGGGGTGTAGTCATAGGATAGAGACGGAGGAAGAAGATGAATTTGATGGGTATGATGATGGGGCACTCATTGATAGAGAGGTTAGGCATGAACGACGAGGTAGAGAGGTTGTTGGGGATCGACCGGATTGTGGCATGAGTAATATCAAAACAACTATTCCTTCCTTTAAGGGTCGAAGTGATTCGGAACAATATTCAGAGTGGAAGAAAAGGATTGAGTTGATATTCGATTGCTATAGCTATACGGAGGAGAAAAAGGTTAAGGTTGCGGTTCTTGAATTCACTGATTATGCACTTACTTGGTGGGATCAATTAGCAACTTCTAGGAGGCGAAATCGTGAGACCTATTAGTACATGGGGTGAATTAAAGGCGGTCATGAGGAAGAGATTTATCCCTAATCATTACCATAGGGAACTTCATCAAAAATTACAAAGTCTTTACCAAGGTGCTAAGAGTGTCGAGGATTATCATAAGGAGATGGAGATGTTGATACTTAGAGCCAATGTGGAGGAGGATGAGGAGGCCACTATGGCCTGTTTCTTGAATGTGATGAATAAAGAAATAGCAAATGTGGTCGAATTGCAACACTATGTGGAGTTAGAAGATATGCTACATATGGCCATGAAAGTGGAGAAGCAATTGAAGAGAAAAGAGACGGCTAAGTATCAGTCGGATTCTTCGGGTTCTAATCTGTCTTGGAAGCCGAGGTGGGAAAATAAAGGAGTTGGGACTGTTTCGAAGGGGAAGATTGAGGTACCCAAGGGAAAGGAGGAGTCCGTTAACAAATTTCCACCCAAAAGGGAGTCTCATCCATCTAGGAGTAGAGATATCCAATGCTTCAAATGCTTGGGAAGAGGACATGTGGCTTCTCAATGCCCTAATAGGCGTGTCATTACCATGCGAGCGGAAGGAGCTTGGGAAAGTGGCAGCGATGAAGAGGACTATAGAGACATGCCTGCTTTGGAGGAAGCTAGTGATAATGAGGAATTGTTATCCGGGGAGCATGGGCCGTTATTAGTAGCGAGGCGAGCCCTTAGTGCTCAAGTCAACGTGGAGCAACAGAGGGAGAGCATATTTCATACACGGTGTCGCATCCAAGACAAGGTATGTAGTATGATTATTGACGGTGGTAGTTGTACAAATGTTGCTAGCACCACACTAATTGAGAAATTAGGATTACCATTGTTGAAGCATCCATCACCTTATAGACTTCAATGGTTAAATGATAGTGGTGAAATTAAGGTGAATAGGAGGGTGTTAGTGAATTTTTCGATTGGTAGCTATATGGATGAAGTGATGTGTGATGTGATTCCTATGCAAGTCGGGCACATTTTGTTGGGTAGGCCTTGGTAATATGATAGGAATGTGACACATGACGTGTATAAAAATAGATATATTTCTACCAAGGATGGGAGAAATATTACACTTACACCACAGATACCATCACAAGTTTATGCATATCAAATTAAATTGAAAAACGATGAAGAACAAAAGGTGAGGAAACTTGAGAAAATGAGAGTTGAAGCCACGACCTCAGAAAAAAGGAGAGGAAAAGAGGGTTGGAGCCACGACTCCAGAAAAAGGAGAGGCGAGAGAAAGAAAAAAAGAGTGTTGGGGTACATACCTCAGAAAAAGGAGAGGGAGCGAAGAGTGCCAAAAAAGAAAAACCAAGAGTGAGTTTCTATGCCAAAAGTATTGAAATCAAGAAGGCTTTCGTGGAAAATCGACCAATGGTCCTTTTATTGTACAAGGAATCATTCCTTGCCTTTGAGGAAACTAACAAACCCCTCCCTAGTTTGGCTATTTCTCTCTTGCAGGAATTTAACGATGTATTTCCAGAGGATATACCTAGTGGGTTGTCACCCATTCGAGGTATTGAGTATCAGATTGATTTTGTACCTGGAGCAGTCATTCCAAACCGTCACGCTTATAGGAATAATTCCGAGGAGACGAAGAAACTTCAAAGACAAGTGGAGGAATTGATGAGCAAGGGGTACATAAGGGAGAGCATGAGTCCATGTGCCGTACTCGTATTACTTGTACCAAAGAAGGACGGGACTTGGAGAATGTGTGTTGATTGTAGGGTCGTCAAAAACATAACGGTAAAGTATCATCATCCTATTCCTAGGTTAGATGATATGTTGGATGAATTGCATGGCTCTAGCATATTTAGTAAAATCGATCTTAAGAGTGGTTATCATCAAATTCGAATGAAGGAAGGAGATGAGTGGAAAACTGCTTTTAAAACTAAATATGGCTTGTATGAATGGTTAGTTATGCCGTTTGGACTTACTAATGCACCTAGCACATTTATACGTTTAATGAATCATGTTTTACGTACATTTATAGGTAAATTTGTTGTAATTTACTTCGATGATATCTTGATATATAGTAAAACTTTGAATGAGCATGTGGAGCATGTTAGGTGTGTGCTTGTGGTTTTGAGGCAAGAGCAACTTTTGGCACATTTTAAAAAGTGTAGTTTTTGCATGAAAAAAGTTGTGTTTCTTGGCTATGTGGTTAGTGCTAAGGGGATAAAAGTAGATGAAGAGAAAGTCAAAGCTATTAAAGAATGGCCAACACCTAAAAGCATAACCGATATTAGAAATTTTCATGGCTTGGTTAGTTTTTATAGGCGCTTTGTTAAAGATTTTAGCACAATTGTCGCATCACTCACAGAAATTGTCAAAAAAAGTGTAGGGTTTAAATGAGGTGTAGAACATGAGCATGCATTTGAGACTGTCAAAAATATGTTGTGTAAAGCACCGGTTTTATCACTTCCTAACTTTGACAAGGCTTTTGAAATTGAATGTGATGCCTCAGGGTTAGGCATTGGAGCTGTTTTAATGCAGGATCGAAGGCCAGTAGCTTATTTTTGTGAAAAGCTAAAAGGTACTGCTCTTAATCACTGCACATATGACAAGGAGTTGTACTCACTTGTACGCGCTTTGGAGACATGGCAACATTACTTGTGGCCACGGGAGTTCGTGATACACACTGATCATGAATCCTTGAAGCATTTGAGGGGTCAAGCTAAGCTGAGTAAGAGACATGCAAGGTGGGTAGAGTTCATCGAAACATTTCCCTAAGTTATGTGGTGGCAGATGCATTGTCTCGAAGGTATGTTCTTTTAACTTCTTTGAATGCTAAGTTGCTTGGATTTGAATACATTAAGGACATGTATGCTAATGATCCGGAATTTTCTAGTATTTATGATTCATGTGGTAAGAGGGCTGTGGATAGATTCTTTAAACATGATAATTACTTATTCCGGGAAAATAAATTGTGTGTCCCTAGGTGTTCAATGAGGGAGTTACTTGTGAGAGAGGCCCATAGTGGAGGTTTAATGGGTTATTTTGGGGTTTAAAAGACCTGCGAAATCTTAAGTGAACATTTCTATTGGCCTAAGATGAAGATTGATGTGGTTCGGGTTTGTAGTCGATGCATTACTTGCAAGAAGGCAAAATCTAGGATTAAACCCCATGGATTATATATGCCTTTACCCGTCCCTAGTGAACATTGGGTCGATATCTCTATGAATTTTGTTTTGGGATTACCTAGGACTAAGAAGTGAAGAGACTCGATTTTTGTGGTAGTAGATCGCTTTAGTAAAATGGCACATTTCATACCATGCCACAAAACTGATGATGCTACCAACATAGCTGATATTTTCTTTAGGGAAGTCGTGTACTTACATGGGGTTCCTAAGAGTATAGTCTCGGATAGGGATGTTAAGTTCCTTAGTCATTTTTGGAGAGTCTTATGGAACAAACTAGGAACAAAACTATTTTTCTCTACAACTTGTCACCCACAGACCGATGGACAAACCGAGGTAGTAAATAGGACCATGATTCAATTGTTGCGCGCCATAATCAATAAAATTCTGAAAAATTGGGAAGAGTGTTTACCATTTATTGAATTTGCATATAATAGGGCTATACATTCTACTACTTCTTGTTCACTATTTGAAATTGTTTATGGTTTTAATCCGCTAACAACATTGGATTTAATTCCTTTACCTGTGAATGAACGTAGTAGCTTGGATGGAAAGAAAAATGCTGAGATGGTTAAATCACTCCACGACAAGGTGAGGTTGGAAATTGAAAAGAAAAATGAACATTATGCATCGTAGGCTAACAAAGGAAGAAAAGGCGTCATCTTTGAACCTGGTGATTGGGTTTGGGTACATTTGAGGAAGGAGCGGTTTCCGGAACAACGCAAATCAAAGTTACAATCGCGAGGAGATGGTCCATTCCAAGTGATTGAAAGGATCAACAACAATGCCTATAAACTAGATCTTCCTGGTGAGTATAATGTTTCGGCTACGTTTAATATTTCTGATCTATCTCCGTTTGATACAAGTACAGATTCGAGGTCGAATCATTTCGAAGAGGGGGGGGGGGGGGGGTTGATGTGATCCAGATCACGAGTACCAGTCAGCGCAAAGATCCGTTGATAATTGAAGGAGGGTCGATGACTCGATTGCAAACAAAGAGGGCCAAAGAAGCGATGGACAAGCTAGTACAAGAAATGGTGGACAAAACTATGTTCGTGGCTGCAAAAGAAGCAAGTTCCGTGTTTGAGAATGGTCGAGACGACGAGTGGATCAACCTCATTCAAGCCGTCGAAAAAAATTGTGAAGTTTCAAAAATTACGGCCGTAACCTATAATTCTTACGGCCATAACGAGTCCACTGCTGAAAACTGAAAAATTGAAAAGTTGGACTTACGGTCGTAACTCTCATATGTCACGGCCGTAATGTGGCATCGGGTTAAAATTAAGATTTTCAGAAAAAGGACTTACGGCCGTAAATTATGTCTGACGGTCGTAATTGTTAAACAGTAAGCTACATACGGCCGTAACTACTAAAACGCGTAAATTTTAATATTTTATTTCTTTCCATATTTTAGCAATTTGATTTCTTGTTTAATTAGGGCTCTTAAGCCAGATTTTGACCCTATTTATAGGGATGTAATTTTCATTATTAGTTAGACCATTATTGATATTATTGTGAGACAAATTGCTTTCAAACTTCTATTCTTCATTGAATACAATCCGAACTTGCGAGTTATTCTTGTTTGTTCAAATCTCGGTGAGAATTAATATTGCTTGTGATCAAGAGGTCAATATATCCCTGTGATTGTATTGGTTGCTTGTGTTGAGAATTTCAACACGTCGATTCCCACATGATCTTTTGATGTTCTAAGTAAAATAAGCAAACAAGAAAATAAATACGAACACAGAAATTTACGTGGTTCGGCAACTTGCCTACGTCCACGGATCCTCACCAAAGCTTTTCACTATATATTAAATTATTACAAATATATAGACTTTCACTCACCAACCCAATCCCACAGACCACAGAGAAAATACAACAAACGAGCTTTACCACATATAATTTCTACCCTTTGATTTACACCACAAAGAGTTATAAGAAACTTCACAATATGCTAGACTCACAATTTTCTCTCTTTGGTCATAGTATAGCCATCAAGAATTTCTCTCAAGGCACCCGGCACTGCCTCTTGCAGCACCCGGCACTGCATCTCTTGCAGCACATTCAACAAAGCAATATGCACTCCCTTTTTATAATACTCCAACCACGTGGTTTCAACAATTCAAGAATAGGGCAATCATATCAACTTTCATAATTAGTCAAAAGTAGCCCCTTTTTTTTTACCTTTAATCATGAAAGTGACATGTATCTTTCCTTTCACCAAGAGACATATTCTGATTACTCCTCTGTACCATCGAAAGAGCAAAACAAAAGTAGTTGCCATAATCATGCCTTTGTTGAATTTTGGGTCAAATACCCAACAGCTTGGTTCAATTAATTTTAATTGGATCCATAAATCGTGGTTTCTTGACGTTCTTGGGTCGATTCAATATTTTGTGGGTTATGTAGGTGTAGCTACAATTGCTACGTGGTTTGTATCAACCAATAGATGGAGTTCTCATTGGTCCGCACAAATCTGCGAGTTCAAGAGGTGCTTTGGCTCTCCATGAAGTCTTCAGAAATGGAAGCTCGGGCATTTTCCCATAAATACATCCCTTGCAACTTTATCAAATTTCTCAATATTGTGAAGTCCAACCACCATATTTTTCTCCTTCAATAGATTCAATCCTTTTGAATGTAATGACCATATCTTACGTGCCAAAGATGAGACAAATGTAAATTTTCAGATTGTAGAGCAAAATTTTCACCAAGTGGGAAATGGACAGGAAAAACTTTGTTTCTCGACATCTCAATAATGGTAACAACTATATTATTTTTCTTGTAAAAAATTCTGCACTTTCCATCTTCAAAGTGGACTGTGAAGTCTCTTTGGATTAATTGGCCAACACTGAGGAGATTCAAAGTTAAGTTTGGAACATAAAGAACATTAGATATGAGTTTTCTGTTACCTCCTTTTGTTCCAACAGCAACAGTTCCTTTTCCCTTTGTTTCCTGTAGATTTCCATCTCCAAGCTTAACTTGAGAAGAGAATTTTTCATCAAGCTCCACAAAGAACTCCTTATTTCCTGTCATGTGATTGCTACACCTGCAATCTAGATACCATAAACTCTATGTCTGTTCTTGTGTGCTCATACAAGAATAGAACAAGCTTTCATTTGATGATTCATTCGAGAACTTTGCTTCATTTTTCTACTTTTTGTTTTGATACCAGCAATCTTTTTGAGATTGGTTTGCAATTTTGCATCTCCTACATTTGTATCTGCAATCCCCTGAAGCATGGTTTTCTCTTGCAAATAATACAGTATGAGTCCGATCTTTGTTGCTGTGGATGACTTCTTGCATTCCTTGACTTGCATTCCTTGAGTTGTTGCGATTTTCTTCTCTCCAGTGTTGCTTTCCTTTTCCTTCATAATTTCTCTGGAACTGCCCTCCATTTTTCTGAAAATCTTTGCCACTTTTATTCCCTTGAAACTTCATTTTTGACTGAAAGGCTTGATCCAGGGGTTGATTTGATGAACAATTGATTCTCAGCTCATGTGCTTCAAGTGAACTAAAAAATTCAAGCGTCGTTAATGTTGACAGATCCTTTGATTCTTCTATGGCTGCAACAACATGATCAAATTTTTGAGGGAGGCTTCTCAGAACTTTCTCAATAATCTTCTTTTCTGGAATTGAATCTCCACAACCTCTGATTTGGTTCACAATTTCAGCGACTCTTGCTAAGAACTCTTTCACACCTTCAGAATCTTTTATGGATAGATTATCAAATTCTTTCCACAGTGATTGCAGCTTTAAAATGATTACTTTTTCAGAACCTTGAAATTCATTTTTCAGAATTTCCCAGGCAAATTTGCTTTAGAGACACCAAAGATTCTGGGAAAAATTGTTTTACTTACACCTTGTTGAATGTAGCGAAGTGCAGTTGCATCTCTCCTTCGATTTTCCTTATAACTTTTCTCTTCATCTTCATTCCGATCTTCTTCCGAGTTTTCTGTTGTTGGTGACTCTGGATATCTCGATTCAATAATTACCCAAAGATGTTGTGAAATAAAAAAAGGTCTGCATTTGACTGCTCCAGTATTCATAATGTTCTCCTTCAAAAATAGGAATTGAATTCGGAGAATATGAGAATAAGCTTGGGCTGGGATTTGTTACCATGGATATGGATATAGGCTGTATTGGAAGGCTCTGATACCAAATTTGTTGGGGGCTAAAGAAGGTGATTTATTTTTTAATGTAGAGCTGCTGCTCTAGAATATTTCTTTTGGTTATTTGCTGGTTTTTCTACATTAACAGATGCTCATTCATTACATGAATTTATAGAAATACAAGGATAATTCTAGAATACTAGACTTTCAATATTCTGTTTGAATTCCAGTGCTTCTACAATATTTTCAAAGCTGACTCCTTGTTCTTCCAAATGACACTTCATTAATTGATCACAAATTACATCTCAACAACCCTGAGCTGCAGAATTTGATACTGTCAACTGAGATATAAATGATTCCATCAGATGAGGACAGGAAAAGAAACAGGGAAAACAGGGACTTCAAAGAATTTACAAAATCATGGTATAGACTATAAATAAACTAATGATCAAGAAAAAACAGTATGTCTGAATACTTTGTAACTTAACAATCCTTTAGAGTCTGGATAATGTTTCGCTTCGATCCTGGTGAATCCACTGCGTCGAGTCTCCATTCTGCAAGCCCTGATGCAAAATGGGATGGTTCCATGTCCATGGAGTTCGAGTTTTCCATTGCATAAATACATAGTATCAATTATCAAAGGTATTGAGTTTGTATTCTCTCCCTATTAGTTTCCCACCAGAGCTTCGCATGCACTTCACCAAATCTTTCACGGCTGCATCGAATAAGCACATTCACGGACAAGGTTTAGCAGCAAAAAACTTTCATCGAGTTTGTTTGTGAGATTTTTACACAGATGCAGAACTTAATTACCTGAATCTGACACGCCGGAGTTCCCTAGTGCCATCAGCCAGTTGTCTGATGGTAATATAAACCCCAGGTTCATCCTGTTCTATCCATTCTGATTCCATGTCACTTGCGTTGCTTATAGAAACTGAAGCCTCGTCTCGGGAGGAAGTTGTTGTCCTTGACGCATCCATAGACGACATTTCACCCCTGGGGCCACCAGCCGTGTAAGCACTCGATCCAGCATTGTAATCTTGATTAGCCACACCTTGAAGATGGTCAGGAGGTTTGAACCTTGGAGTTGGAGTCCATTCTCTGTTGGATGATGGAGTCATCCGAGGACTTTCCATAGCAGAACCGAGCTTTGAGTAAGTAGAATCTCTCTGCAGCAAAAGGAGTCAAGAGTTTCGATTAGTTTACTTTACATGTAGATAAAGTACAACAAATCAAGCCTCGTTCTCAATGAAAACGAAATTCAAGAAAGTTAACGTAATTTACTCCGTCCTCGGATCTTCCAGGAGTGTTGAGAGCTTGCTGGTTAAATCTCTGAACATTGTAGAGCTCCATTATTCTATCATAATTCTCACCCCACCATCTCTGAGCTTGCCATTTATTGAACATCTCCCGGCTTCACATTCGACATCGACATTAGCATGATTGTGAATCAAAATCAGTGTGGATCGCGATAGAAATTACCGATACATGTTAGAACAATTCAGAACGATTAGAAGTCATCGAGGACGATATGTTTTCCGTACTTACCTAAAGCGTATCCGTTTAAGATCGTTCCCACCACGAGGGAGAGACACAAAAGTAATTTGAACACCAGGCTCCACCTGTGCCATCCACTCTTTTGGATCATCTTCATCTTGGACAAGCACTACACCAGACTGAGCCGAAAAAGGTTCTAGTCGACCAGGTCTTGAGTCCGGTCGAGCAGCATGATGTTCAATGCTCGAAAAGTCCCAAGCTGGAGTAGAAGTTGAACTTCCTGGCTGCACAAGAGGGTATGGGACACCCTCTGAAATAGTATCGAATTCGGGATACGGTCTATGCCCTTTCTTGTAACTGCCATCTCCATTCCCAGGCTTGCATTTTTTATAAGCTCCCGAAACCTTCATTGCCATATCCTTGATCTGCTTCACAATGGGGGAGACATGAGAACATGCACCATTCTTTAAAGATGCGAAATCATATATTAATTTATGAGCATTTTTTGTAAATAGACTCTACAATGGACAAATTTAAGTTCTTGGTAAAGGTCCGTGTCTAGCTTCCACATTATTCATCCAACTTTTCTTCCCATCTTACGTAGTGTGTGTTTGATTTTCTAACTTTTTGGGGAAAAAAATTGTTTTGGAAAATCGTGTGATTAAAAAGTGGTTTGAAAAATAAAAAATTGTCGGCTTGACTTTTTTGGATGGTTGAGATTGAAAAATAAAAAACTGTAGAAAAAAATAGTAAATTTTTTTAGAAACTTGGAAGATCAAACAAGGGCGTAATCTTACAAAAATAAGTGATTAATGATGGAGTAGGAAAAATTTAAAACCATATGGCCAAATGTATACTACTATCTCAACACGTCCTCTCAAGTACGAGCAATTCTATGATGACATTTTTAAGTGACATTGTGACATAACGCACTTACATTGATTGATGAAAAAGTAAGTGATGTGATAGTTATTTAAACCATCAAATGTATGTTCAACATGTCATTTAAAAATGTCAATTTAAAATATCTCCCTAGAATTATTCCTCCCATATAGAGGATTTATTTCTTCAATCAAAGATTAAATGCGCGCAATCCATTAAATGGTGATGGCAACTATCGAATAAGGATCTTTGTCTAGTCTAATACTATGTTAAACTACTCGATGTAAGAGTTAGATTTATATATTTGAATATTATCTTCGACACAACATATTGGGACCAAGATTTGGACACTTGATCCAAGATGTAGCATGACTATGTCACCCCACATTTCAAGTCATTGTCTTTGCTAACGGTGTCCCAACTTAGAAGTTTCATTGGTTTTGCAACCATTCCTTCTTTACATTACATGTGGTCCTCCGTCCTCTCCTCCCCATGAACAAAAATTTCATATTTAGGTCCCAAACAATCGTTTAAGGTGCGTTTGGTTTGGTAAGAAAGAGGATACAAAGAAAATGACAGGTGATAATTGTATATTTTCCATTGTTTTGTTAAAAATGGTAAAGGTGAAAAATGATTGATTGAATATTTCCATTGTTTGTTCACCTAGAGGAGAATGTACTTCATCATAAATGTGATTTTCTTTACATAAAAATTGCGAGAAATGAAAAGTCGACAATGCTGTAGATGAGAACTAATTGTAGTTAATTATTCACATACGAAGGTTGTAAACAGAGACGAGGATAATTTTGTTGAGTAATGCTACTCTATCACACCTAGTGTGACAAAAAATTGAATAGTTGAGTAGCATTATTCAATTTTGTTTATTGAAAGGAGAAAATAGGAGGTTATGTACTTTTTCTTCCTTATCTTCCCAAACAAAGGGAAAATTCAAGTTCTGCCGCATAAAAAGACCATTTTGCCGATTTTCTTCTCATTCCAAACAAAAGCCTAATACAAAACCACCTAGTCCAACCAAACACTAAAAATAAGAATTATATTTACATGCTTTGGTAACATTGTCTGATTTACAAACTGGTCTATTTATAATTTTGAGGTTAAAAATAGTGATTAAAAATTGAATGAAGAAAATATGTGCATTTAAGAAATTATTTAATTTATAAAAAATCAGTTTATTTAGTGTGTGTTTGGTATTGTTTAAAAAGAGTTTTTATGAAATGAATAGTGATTTTTAGAAAAATAGATGTTGAAATTTGATTGAAAAGTAAAAGATTGTGAACTTAACATTTGATTGATGGTTGATATTGAATACTGTAAAAAAAAAAAAAAAAATTAATGTGAACCAAACAAATGGTTAAAAGTTAAAATTGGACCCATCATTGGACATGGGAAAAGCAACAGTAGTACCGAATACTTTATTTGTCTTCACGAAGAAGAAAAAACAAACTGGCAAAGAAAGAAGAGAAAAAAAGCAAAGCAGAAATCCTATACTATGCTATGCATGTATGTATAGATATAGATACAGCAGTACGTAAGTATAGGATTTCAGGTGGCGTGGGGTGGGGTAGGTGTTTGAACCTGTGTGGTCAGGCTTTTGACGGCGGGAGTCCCACGCGAGCCTTCATCTTCATCTTCTCCTTTTTCAATTCTTTGCTTTGAACACGTAATACATGTCAACATTTTATCTTCTTCTTCTGCTTCTTTTTCTTATCTTGTGTGTACCTGCAGGAAATATAAAATAAAATAAAATAAAATAAAATAAAAAATTATCAAGATTCAGTAATATTAATATTCCTATTCATTTTATCATAATAAGCTTAACACCAAACTTTTCTTACTCCGTCAAAAAAGCATAAATTGTTAGAAAAACAACTTAAGTGGGAACTAGAATGAGCATTGGAAGAGAAATACAGTTGCTGTAGAATAATAAAAGAATGCAGAGAGTGTCGAGTTTTGAAAGCAGTTTATGAAAGCAAATTCAGACAAATAATGAAAGAGTCAAAGAGAAAATCCGTACTGTCTGCATTCATAACAACTGATGATAGCGACTTACCTAAGATTCCCCTCCACACCTTCTTCAATTCATTTCTCTTTATTTCTTCACAACCTTAGCATCAAAAACTGAAGAACTTTATGCATAATCAATGGGTAAAGAAAAAAAGTGATTACACACACGTGGTGATAGAGATTTTTAGCCAAAATACCTCAATTTCAAAACCTCTTCAAGAATTACCTTTTAAGAACTGCTGCAACTGCCACTGATTTCTGGGATTTCTTCAAAATTTTCGAGAAATGTAAAAATGATCAAATCAAATCTCCTCTATAAGCTGTGTGAAGATATGTGACTTGGGTGTAGCTGGAATGCCAGAAATGAAATCTCGTGGACAGAAACAGAATATTCTACGCGATCTGGGTTATTTTTTCCGTCACGGAGGAGATTCAAAATGGAAATTTTCGAAATATCAGCTGCGGGCTTCACGTTAGAATTTATAAAGAAACGCCATGTCCACGGGGGTTGGGGTGGGCTTGTGAATAATTTGCCCCTGTTTGCCCATTATTTGAAAATAAGTTTTTAAAAGATTCCTCAACTTAATCTAGTTCTTAATATTTGACTTTTCAAATAAAATTTTAATTACGCATTCTCTCAAAAATACTATTTAAAATCACATTATTTCGAGACTCAAAAAGGAGCTTTGTATTATGCTAAAAAATATATGAAAAATGAGAAAAAGAGAAAAGAAAGAGAGCAACTCTGGGATTATGCTATGCTATGGTTACGATAAATCGATTTATTTATGTTTTTAAGGTAAAGTATGAGGTTAAAATAGAGGAAAAAAATGTTTATAGTTAAAAAGTAATTTGAAAAATTGTATTTTTGATAAATTGATTTATAAAATTGTAATGATCGTGTTTAACAAAATCATATGTAGCTGCTAAAAATATCGATTAGATTTTAATTTTATTTAAAATTAACAATAATCATATGTTTTATAGGACTCACAATTTTTCAATAGCATATTTTATCATTTTTTATCAAAATTTACTAACAATCTATTTTAATTTCTAACATATAGGATGACAAATCTCTCGTTGTCTGATAACAAATTGGAAAATTAGCCGCTTTTTGGTAACTTTTTTTTTTTTTTTTTTTTTTTCAATTATAAACAAATAATGTAATAATATTTTCAAGTTAAAATATATGATTGAAAATTGATTTAAAAAGTATGATGTTAAAAAATGATTTAGAAAAATGTATTATTTATAAACAAGTTTACCAAACAAAAATATTATATGCCCCTACTGGTGCGGATTAAAATGAGATTTTTAATAGATTTTAATAAAAATTGATGAAATATTTGATTGAAAAGTTGTGAAACTCATGAAATGTGTTGTTATAATTATTTTTTTACTTTAACTGAGATCAAAATCTAGATTTTAGCTGTCAACTTAAGCTTTTGTTTTGTAACACTATTTGATTTATAACTCAATTTATTTATGATTTTGATATAAAAAGTAGTTATTGAAAATTGAGGAGAGAAAATGTATATGGTTAAAAAGCGATTTGAGAAATTGCCTAATTTATAAACGAATTTATTTGATTTGCCAAACGAATGCTTAATTATTAGAAAGTAATTATTACAATTTTCAATTCCAAGTTTTAATTATACAGATTTTTCGAAACAATTTTTTTAATCACAAATTTACCTAGGGGCTATATTTTCAAACTAATTTTTATCCACACATATTTTAACTTAAAATGCGTTTCATTCTTTTTTTATAAACAAAAACAGAATTGATCTGGTACACATTAGATGTGCACCGTATTGTGTACGTACAGTACACTTTTTTGGATTCTAAATAGTGCAAACTAGACCTGCACGATACGATGCACGTTGATCATTTTTGCGAACAAAAAATCTTATACAAAAGAGAAAATTTCTTGCGGATTACAAGAATTGTCCGATCAAATACGCATTCGGTTGACCGTTGACCTCACTATTTTGGTATAGCGAATCGGAGTACACAAAAAACGTCGTAAAAGATCTTTCAATCTCTGTCTAATCTAATAATAAGATTCTAATTCTAACCCTAGTTCCTAACGTCTGGGTACCGGCCGTGACAGTTCACTGCTGACTAATTCTTGGGCAGAGATCGTCCAATTTTATCCCTCAGGTGTTACCTGCATTTGTCGGTTTCAGCACTGCCTTCCATTGCTATTCTGCTGCTTAATTTGCCAATCCAATTGCTTCAGCCTTCATGAAAAATTGCACACTTGGTTCCTAACATATTGTCTTAGTTGCAAGTTAGTTCTTAACATTTATGAAGGAGCAATATGGGCTAACATTTCATTATAATCACATTACCGTTCTTTATGGGCATACCTGCATCATTCAAATATCCATAAATTGTCATGTCATTCTTTTACAAATATGTATTACTTTGTAGACGCTTTGTATCGATTTAACATAGAGTCGGATACTAAGTTAAATTTTGCTTTTATAAATTGATTGATTGTGCAACTATGGAGAGCTACTAAAGATTATTATTTTGCTTGTTTTTAAGGTTAACGTCCAACTTGCTAGTAAAACAATAAATTAAGTAACAATAGTGGGTTCTTATACTTTATGCCTTGGAAGTTGAGTTCAACAATATATTTGATACACCCTTTGTACTTGTACAAAATCAGTCTCGATCACCTACTTACGATAGACAAGTGTTAATGTGTTTATCTTGAGTGTGATTCCAGAAATTTCAAAACACTGAATGTGTTAGCATTATATTTATGGTGGTCAGTGATCGTTTCCAGTACAAAATATACGTAGATTTTTTTTCAAAAAAAAAAAAAGTATTTTCAAGTTCGATAAGTCAACAAATAAACATGACTTGTCTCTTTTGCTTGGCTAGTCGACTCAAATATGCTAGCATTACTTTGCATTTGTGGGAAGAGGAAATGTGGTTGGGTAAATTTTTTATCAGACTGGTATGGTCTGTCTCTAGCTTTATTCCATTGGAGGCTAACCACTCTTTAAGCAAAGAAAAATGCTTGGAATAACGAGACAACTACACTAAAACCCCATAGTCGTGTAATAAAATTTGTCTCTGTATTTCTCTCTTAAACAAATAGGGTTTTGACACGTGGCAACACATAAGAGCCTCAGCTTTCTCTAACATTTTCTTAATACAACCAAGAAAAGCATATGTAGTCCGATAAAAAAATAAAATTATATAAATAAAATTTCATTGTTGGTCCTCAATGTATTGCATTAACAGCAAGTTGGTTCCTTAACAACGAAAAATCGTCTCATGTCCTTCGTGAAAACATGTCTTACTTAAATTTTTAAAGCCCCGAAATCTAGGTTTAGAGTCAGATATGTGTGAGGGTTATGCGACGATGCAATAAATTTGAAAACTTGTAATCATTGGTGATTGTTTAACTATAGTAAAAATTTGATATTTTTAAAATTTTAAGACTAACTTTTTATTTGCTCAATAGGTGGGATGGAAGTTAAAAAGAAGGTAGAGAAGTTTCTAATGGTGATATGCTTTTCTTTCTTGATATGCTGTGTATGGAAGATTTGTTAAGTGGGCGTGGCCAATAATGTTAAGATGTGTTATAAATTATTAGAAATTATTAAGAAATTCCTTTGTAGATCTCTACCTAATTTCTTACCTAACTCCCACCTAATTAATATTGTAAAGAATTATTGTGAATGACTTTATCTTCCTATAAATAGAGGCATTCATTGTTGTATTTCACACACCTAATGGAATGAGAATTCTCCTCTTTATTCTCTCCATCTCTTCATCTCTAATTCTTGTTTAGATTTTGATAGTTTTATAACACGTTATCAGCACGAGTCTCTAGCCAATTGAGTAATACGACGGGAGTATGCTCTACAGTTGCATCTAAATGATGAACTTCTGTATCAGAAACCAGATTATTATTAATCAACGTTTCATATTTCAAATCTAGTGTTTTTGGTATTAGAAAATCATTTATACATCATAGATTAGAAAATCAATTCCAAGTCCATAGAAAAAATTGGAGAAATTATGTAACCCGAAACTTTCAAAGCAAATTCACGCACCGTAACGGATTGGACTATTATGAATACCTTGACTGAAAGATATGATTCACTCACTCATGAAAGGTAATTATTTCATTACGTTGATACCGCCTATATGGTCGGTTTAATTATTTCATTATGTTGATACCGCCTATATGGTCGGTTTAATTATTTCATTATGTTGACATCGCCTATATGGTCGGTTTAATTATTTCATTATGTTGACATCGCCTATATGGTCGGTTTAATTATTTTATTATGTTGACACCGCCTATATGGTCGGTTTATCAATTGAATACATATAAACACCTCAATTGTTGGTTAATTCTAACATATTAGAGGATTGTTGTCAACATATATACGTGGTGGTATAACCCCAGTATCATTATTGTTAATATATATATACAATATTATTTTTAATATATACTTGGTGGTATAACCCCAGTATTATTATTGTTAATATATATACAATATTATTGTTAATATATACTTGGTGGTATAACCCTAGTATTATTATTGTTAATAAAATATTGTTATTTAATACTTCATTAAATGATACCAGAAGTTATCACTACTAAAGATAGATAATATTTCATCAAATGATACCAGAAGTTATCACTACCAAAAAGTTGGTAAATGTTGATAAAAATATTTTATCCAATGGTACCAGAAGTTACCAATATCTGAATTTGAATGGGTGGATGAAAATTATTCAACAAGAGAATGTTGATGTATGATAAAATAATATCACATGATAGCACGGACATAGCTAATGTGAAAATAATCTCATCAGTATTATGAGATGAATATTAGATGATAAGTGTCTGGAAAAGTTCTTGCACGAGCACTTATGTATTCCAGAAGAAGTACATATTTACTCCAGAAGAAGTAAAAATTATCATCTAAATATACTGAAATGATATTATTATTGCTCTTGAATAAGCATAAAACGAGTCATACATGCAAAACGAAAAAGGGGAAAAACATTTATAATCCTCAAAATAAGAGATGTGTTTCGGGAGTAGCCGTATCCTACCACCTCTGACATTTTGAGGAAATAAAGAAAAAGGTGTGTCTCAAGAGTAAGAAATACTCCATACTCTACCACCTTAAATCTTTGAGGTACACAAGATTAAAACACTGATAAAATCCTAGAAATTTATGGTGTGTCTCAAGAGTGAGAATACTCCGTACTCTACCACCACCTATTCTAGAGTTCACAAAGATAAATTTACATTAACCGGACTCCATTTTCGCTTGATTCCCCTTCCTTGCGACCAATCTATCTTTACTCCTGCTGGATCTTGTATTGGAATATATGATTGTAACTTATCCAGCAGTTCCTCAATAGTAGGAGCAGAAATAAGGATTCTCCTAGAAAATGGAGAGATGAATCCCTGTTCCACAGCATAATCAAGAAATGTTAGTAAAACCATCAAAGAAATTGTTAACATTTAAAAGTCCAATAGGCTTAGTATGGAGATCTAGTTGAGCCCATGAGGTAATATTAAAGATTTCTTCTAAAGTACCAAAACCTCCAGGCAGGGCTATGAAGGCGTCAGAACCATATAACATGCAAGTTATGCGTTCATGGATAGATAAGGTTTGTACTTCATGCCCTTGTGTTTTGCCTGCAATATCAGCTAAAGGAGTAGGTATAACACCTATCACTCTTGCTTTCTCTGCTTGAGCGGATTGTGAAACACAACCCATCAATCCACTGCTACCTCCTCCATACACGAGAGTGATACCTTTCTCTCCCAATTTCTTTCCAAGATCCACAGCAGCTTCTAGATACCCAAAACCTTTCCCTACTTTTGATCCACAAAATACACAGATAGTTTTGATCTGTCGAAGTTTTGGTCCTTCCATTTTTGAAAGTAAAGAAGGAAAAACTTACGAGAAAATGTTATTTTGGGATGCATGAACTATGAAAAATGTTTGGCTATTTAAAACCGAAAAACTTCACTATTTACTGCTCGTTTTTCGAAAAAGTGAAGATTTACTTTTGACAAAATCACCCTACTCACCTTTCGGTGATTTAATATTTTTAACTAGCCTTTATCAAAACCCGTGAAAGGAAACAGAAAAATATTTTATATGTGCATATATATCAAATGATTTACCTTGTATTAATGCTGCATAGCCAAAACATCATTGTTTATAACAGCCTGGCAAACAGGATCTTTTGCTATTATATTTTTTAGACTATAACGCTCTTTATCGCTGATGAATTTAGCCCATAAAGATAGTAGCTCACGCTGCACATACCCACTAGGGTGCGTCTCAAGAGTCAATCGGATATCATTCAATGACTCCTTACTCAGTCCACCCTTAATGAAGTCTATCTTATCGTCTCGATTTATGGATGAATATCCTATTGATTTACAACGGGTATCACATGTCCATCGAGCACATTTGTAGCAACTATTTAATCTTTTTGCTCTTCGCTTCTTTGCAAAAGTACTCTTACCTAAGCCAGGCTTGTGCTTAGAAAATGAATCTGGTAATTCGCCAGCTAATCGAACTTTTGCTTCGATCAACCAGCGAACATCTTCTGGGATGCCATGATCCATCAGCAACCTCAATCTTTCAAGCCTAATTCGATAAATTTTTCTCAAATCATTTAATGGAAGATTGGAATAATATTTGTGAATATTTGAAAGTATGATATCCATTTTTGATGGATCTAGCCTTCTCCCAAATCATCTATTTAAATGCATTATTCAACGCGTAAAAGAGCGGTGGCTCCGCGTGTCAGTGATATCGATTCCATCAAGAAATAATGGAATAAATTATTAAAAAGGTGAGAACAATGAGATAATGCGTCATTACCTTTTTCGATATAAGGGAAGATTTGGCGACAAGATTGAGATCATGAGATATTTCCTTGGATATTGTACCTGATTTTTCGGTATAAAAGTAATAAAGGTATACTGATTTGAAATGTACAGAAATACATACTGATGAAATGAATACTGTATTGAACCAGAAGTTCATACATATGTACAAGTGAAATATCTTGCTGAACCAGAATTTTATACGTACAAGTGAAATATGTATATAGTATGAACCAGAAGCTCATAAATGAAATATACATTGTATTGAACCAGAAGTTTAACAATATTGTATTGAATCAAATATTCATACATAGAAATGAAATAAAACCGTATTGAACCAGAAGTTCTATAATAAACGGTTAGATTATCAAAAGTTTCAAATTATTTTCTATGAGAATAACTTATTCAGAAATTGTTTATCATACAACAATATTCTATGTCAAACAGGGATTAGCTCAAGAAGCTTTATGATTTGTAAAAGTGCGATATGTATACAATCCACCAAAAGCGCACTTAGATATATGATTGAGATTATATCTCTAAAAGAATGACATGTGTTATGGCATTTTAGCCGATTGATAACATTATGGGGAAAACACGCCTGAAACGTAATTATGCCTGAAACATAATGATTATCGATTCCAAAAACAAATATCTCTCTAATGATTGAGATGATCACTTTGAGGCTAAATACTCATAGTGAGTAAAAGGGACATAGTTAAATGATGAGATATTCAGGTAGCTGATGATAGAACATATAAAGAGATCTCTCTATGTTATATTGAGATGGAATCGATAAATAAGTCGACTGCATACCCTCTTATGAAAATGAGGTTGATGAAATTATAATACTTTGGCCAAGTATATAACCCCAATGTAGGGATTATTGTTCAAGGACCTGAAGTCCAAATGCTTAAATGTGTAAAGCCAGTAATTATATGTACAAATGAAAAATATTTCACAGTCGTAAAAGACGACTCGTTGCGCGCAAGATTTTTCATAGAACTGGCATGACATATGGTGGATAGACTATAGTCTAAATCACTAGCTTGAGCTCTTTGATATACCAATGAGTGAGATCAAAATGTATGATTCTCATCTCGGTACTTTGAGAGTATTCTTTGATGTACCAGTTGATCGGGGTACGTTGGGATTTCAAGTAAAATGATTGTAGATTATATGTCAAAATTGATATCTATTTCAATGATTGATTATGCTCCTGCAAATTAGAAATTGCAGTTTATAAAGTGCAAGAACATACATGTATAAATAATTGAAATATTCAATATGCCCAGATTAGTATCACTATAGAATGATACAAATGACTCCATGATATAATATGTTGAAAGTAAAATTGGAGTGTAACATTTATGACATCTGGGAAATTGATTATTCACTAGAAGTGAATATGAAAATGAATATATTTAATTATTCACCAGAAGTGAATTCTAGATTTTATTATTCACCAGAAGTGAATTCTAGATTTGATTATTCATCAAAAGTGAATTCTAAATTTGATTATTCACCAGAAGTGAAAAATGCAATATTTGATTATTCACCGAAGTGAAAGATGCAATATTTGATTATTCACCAGAAGTGAAAGATGCAATCAATAAATTAGTACAACATTGCTTAATATAGCATGTTATGACATCATGAGCTATGAACGATTTATATAAAGCTCATCATAAATTATAAGATGAAAAGATTCGTGATTGCATCAATATACTTGTGATATTCCATGAAAAGGAATAAATACGCGTTGCACTCTTTTTCCCTTAGCTGAGGTTTTGTCCCACAGGGTTTTCCTAGCAAGGTTTTTAATGAGGCAACAGTTGAGGCGTATTGATGAAAATTAATGAGAATACTACACTCTTTTTCCCTTCGCTGAGGTTTTGTCCCACAGGGTTTTCCTAGCAAGGTTTTTGAGGCATCATCATAGCTATCAACAAGCTATAATTCAGCAACACATTGTTATACTGGAATGATATCAACAAATGAAGAAAATCATACACATCTTATGAAGAATGTTATGATATCGGCTACACACAGGAAGATTTTCATATATATTCCAGAAGAAAGATGATATCATTATTCAAAAGGTTCATGAATACTTGATTGCACACTTCAGGGGGAGAATCATGCTGTCATGCTGTACTCTTTTTCCTTCGTCCAGGTTTTGTCCCACAGGGTTTTCCTGACAAGGTTTTAACGAGGCAGCGGCTGTACTCTTTTTCCTTCGTTCAGATTTTGTCCCATTGGGTTTTACTGACAAGGTTTTAACGAGGCAGCACTAAAGCACTAAAACACTGAAGCAGCGAAGCACTTCAGATTTCAGTACATGATTTGTACTACTTATCATTGATGTCATTTTGGATATTAGACTCAATGATTAATGATGGCCAACATCAGGGGGAGCAGCTGTACTCTTTTTTCCTTTGCTCAAGTTTTATCCCACTGGGTTTTCTTAGCAAGGTTTTAACGAGGAAGACAATTGAGTAATAAGTCATTCAAGGGGGAGTGTTATAAATTATTAGAAATTATTAAGAAATTCCTTTGTAGATCTCTACCTAATTTCTTACCTAACTCCCACCTAATTAATATTGTAAAGAATTATTGTGAATGACTTTATCTTCCTATAAATAGAGGCATTCATTGTTGTATTTCACACACCTAATGGAATGAGAATTCTCCTCTTTATTCTCTCCATCTCTTCATCTCTAATTCTTGTTTAGATTTTGATAGTTTTATAACAAGATGTAGCAAATTAATGTTGTACTATGGTACAAGGGCAAGAACAAATGCATGGGACCATGATGCTGTCTTGGCTAGCACTTTAATTCAAAGTAGATGTGTTAATAATTGTTATTTATTTTATTTTTTTTATCAAGAATTATAAGCATACGTACTTTTAGTAAGAGATATGTAGAGTCTAAGTATCTAACATTTATATCAAGTGACAAATTTTCTATTTCAAATTACGAATAATTTTCTATTTCAAACAAATTTTCAACGTCAAATCTTAACAGTTTGACGTTAAAAACTACTTTTAACAACAATTTTATTTTCCTAGTTAAAAAATATATCGTTAATTATATTTTTTCTTGTAGTGGGGCCTTGTAAGCTGACAATTAAATTAGTTACCCCACCTGGACAAGGAAGACCCACAAAATCAAAATATATAAATGAGCACACAAAGTTGGAATGGAAGCATATGTTTTATCCAGATTAGACGTCCTTTTAACGTTTGGAATGTTCACAAGTGTAAGCAAATACAACATGAAGAAGAAATGGAAAGTGAGTGAAAAAGCCATTTAGTGATCATCAACCTGTAAAGTAGTCTAAATCTCAATCTCAATTCCCAACTCTTTTCCCTCTTCCCAAGTTTGATTACTTTGAATATATGCTTTCTTTTTTTCAGTTTCTTTGTATGTAAGTTCAAAATTCTGCTGTGGATTTGTGTTAAAAGAAGAGATGAGAGGATGTTTATAACATGTACTTTTGTGTTTAGATTTATTTTATTAGGTTTAGAATATGAAATGCTCTTTATGTTGCCTTTACTTTTTCTTACAGTTTCAATTGGACTCTTTTGCTCATTTTAAAGCAATACCTTAACCTCTTGTCATATTTTGAATGTTGAAGAATTTGTTCTCCTGTTTGATTTAACTGAAACCAAATTCTTAGTAAAAAAATGGATAAAAGTTGTCGTACAAGGGCAAAATTTTGTTTTTTCAACTGGGTTGATACATTAAGCCCCTGTTTGATGTTGTATAAAAATAATTTATTTGAAATGAATATTGATTTTCAGGAGAATGTGTTTAAAAATTAAATAGGGCCAAACAGATGCTAAAATTCTATTGGGCTTTGAGGCTATAGCCAATATTGCCAACCCCCATACGTCCATGTTCACATGAAATACGTGATTGAAAATAAATTTGAAAAAAAAATGAATTTCATAAAATAGGATCAAACATGAGTTTAGATTGTTTATGATCTGTTTATTAAAAGTTTTGTATTTTAAAACATGTTTTTATATGTTTTTAAGGTAAAACATGTAGTTGAAAAGTGGAGAGAGAGAATATGTGATTAAAAATTGATTTGAAGAATTGTGGTGTAAAAACATGTTTTGAAATATGTTTGCCAAACAGCTTAGTATCTTCACCATATTCGTAGTCTTCGTGTAAGTATATTTCGATGCTAATGATTACTTTTTATAACAGTTTTGTATACGTTCAAAAATCCAAATAAATGATGGCCTAATTGGAGGAGAAACATTTGAATACTTAGAGTCGTTCTCTTTGCATTTCGATTTTAAGTTTTGAATATGGATGGCAATGGGACGGGAAATATCAAAACCCGACGGGGACCCGTCTCGAAAGGGGCGGGAAATCTCCGAAAAAGATGGGGATGGGGCGGGGATGAGGATGAAAAAATATTTCTGAACAGGGGATGGGGGCGGGATAGGGATGACCGTCTTATCCCCGTCCCCACCCCGTCCTCAATTAACAAGTTCCATTAAAATTCAAAAAGCCCAAAAAAAAGTCCTATATTATCTGTACAAAAGTCCTATGATGTCAAAAAATTTTGTACCAAAAAATTATTACTTATCAAGTCATAAACTTTAAATACTTATTTTGAAAAAGTTACTGATTATTAGTTATTAAGCTTATCGAGATGTATTTTCTCATCTAATCAAATATAAAATAAAGATACAAACAAAGATGAATATATATTCGATTAATGTCTAAATAATGTGTAAAGATTATTAGATTCAGAAAAATATTAGGCCCTGTTTGATTACACAAAATTTTCCATGGAAAATGGAATATGTTTTCAAATTCCCACTTTTGGTTTGTTTGTTTGACAAAATTTTCCATGTAAAACTTTTTCCGCGGACCCCACTTTTTCTTCCATTTTCCTTGATTTGGTGGAAAAGATTTTCTTTGGGTTTTGGTGGAAAAATGTTTTCCATGATAGATGGAAAATGATTTTGGACACGTTTAATCAATTTTGTTATTGTTAATTGACTTATTTTCTTTCCAAAAAATAACATTATCATCATCAAGTACAAATATATTTAAAAAGTAAAAAAAAAATTTTTTTTTGATTAAAATAGCAAAAAATTACTTTATTTTCCATAGAAAATAATGTCAATCAAACAACAAAAGTTGGAAAATTCCCTACTTTTTCCACCTAGAAAATTAAACCAATCAAACACATTATTCTAATTCCCAGTAATTCAATTACCTAGAATTCAATTCCCTGGAATTCATTTTCTTTCCACCTAAATTCCACCATCGTTATCAAACGGACCCTTATGGTTGTTTCTGAATGTTTCCTTATATTGTCTACATAAAATTATTAAAAAAAAAAAAAAAAACAAATGAGGATGAAAACGAGGATTTTTCCCATCCCCGCCCTGTCCCATCCCGTCCCAGATTAAATGGGGATGGTAAATCATTAATGGGGCGGGAACGGGGAAAGGCATCCCCGCCCCGTTGCCATTCCTAGTTTTGAATTTTTTATTATGTTTTGAGTTTTCTGTTCTGAGAGTTTGTTTTGAAATTTCTGAAAACGTGTTCTTTTTGTGATTTTGGAAAAATATTTTCCAAAACAGAAAATTAGAAAATGCGTTTACTTTGAAATCTCAATAATAATTATTTCCTAATATTTTGTTTATAAAAAAATCTTTATTTTTTATAGGACACACTACTTTTATATTTTTCAATCATACATTCTCTCAAAACTCCAAATTTCGTCCAAAATATCCTACAGAAAACATGTTCTTATTTTACCCTTATATTTATTTAGGGTAATTATATTCACATCGCACTTTTTTTTATATCTACACCACATTTTAATTGCAAGAAAGATCTTCATTGTTTGTTTACTTTTGCTTTTGTGTCATCAACTTTTTTTAATTGCATTATTATTCATAACATTCAATTAATTAACATATTTTGTTTCTAACCACGATTTCTTTTCAAATATTCTGATAATTTGTACTGAAAATATGTGCAAATATTTTGTTTAATTTTTGTATTAGTTATTTGTATTGATTATTTAAACGTATGAGAGATAAATAAACATTTTTCGCACTAGTAACAAATATTTTAAACGAAAATCGTCTTTAAAAACAAGATGTGAAAATTAATAAAAAGTTGATAATAAAAAAATTATAAACAAAAAACTTGGCGGGGTAAATGTAAAAATAAGAAAAAATTAGGGATTTTCATTACAATTAAAATATAGTGTGGATAACAAAAAGTATGGTGTCAATATATTTACCCATTTATTTATTATCTATACACCATATATACCCTTACCCTTCTTATTTAGTAACATCAATTATTCATCATATTAATTTATTATATAAAAATATATAATGTTATAATATTTAATATTATTATAATTTCCTCATAATATTATTATAATTTCTCATTTATTTATTATTAAATTAATTTAGATAATTTAAAATGTTTTGTGATTACATAGCATTATGTTTTTAATTAATTTGATTTGATTTAATTTAAGGTAGTGTTCGGCTATCTCATTAAACCATAGTTTAAACTATACAATTTCTCAAATTTCTTTTTAACCACACACATTTTCTCTTTCCAATTTTCAACCACATATTTTATCTCGAAAATAACAAAAAATCTTCTCTCACCTATTTAATTAGCCGCCGAACTGTGGCTAATAATTACTGTAAAATATATTAGAAAATGGAGATGGGTGGAAAACTTTTACTTTCCAATTTTATCCTTAAATTTTTATTTTTTGTTCATATTTTCCTTAACATTTAATTTATTTTCATTAAATATAATAATTATTAGTTAATAATATTAATCTACAATACATTTTAATATTTTTTCTTTTTTGTCAATAACACCCTACTATTTATTTTATTAATATTACCTTTAATACTTAATTTGTTTTTCGTAAAAACAATTATTATTAAATATTAATATAATGCATTTAAATATTTTTCTCTCTATTCAATAATAACCTTAAACTCTTATTAAAATCATTAATTAATTCAAATAAGAAGAAAATTAATTTTTAATTATATTCTAAATAAGAATATATAAATAGTTTCAAAACTCTAAAAAAAAAAATTCAAAACTGAAGTTTTTGTTTAAACATACATAGTATTAAAAAAAATTTCATTACAAAAATATGCTCCTAAATTAATTTGATTTTCCTATATTCAATTTTTTTCAGTTGATTTTTCATAAATATTTTATAAATGAATTTTCGATTTGCCATAATAAGATGTTAGATTACTTCTTGATATAAGACACATGATTTTTTTTTACTAATTAGAACACATTTTAAACAAATTATCTATATATATATTACAAGGAATTCAATGAGAATTTTAATTTATTAAAAACTACAGTCAATTAACAATTTTAGTTTTTCCTTTAACAATATCAATTATCTCAACTAATTTTAAAAACATTATTAACATTTCAAAGACATTATGTGCATCATTCATCCTATACATGAAACATGCAAAGCACATTGTCACGCCCCAGATGCGATACACAGAAGAAATATGACAATTTGCTAAGACGTGCACGCATAGATGCACCAAAAGGGCTGGCTGCCCATTTTACGAAATATGCACAAATGAGGTTTCTAGAAGGTTCCGAAAGATTGCGGGATATGGTGGAATTATCTAGATTTGGAAGACTCCATGGAAGATATTTGAAGGAACTTTCTAGAAGATTGCAGACAATTATCAAGGAAATGAGGATTCTAGAATGTTTTACAAATGTCTAGATGTAGAATTATCTAGGTCTTTCACGATAGATATTTGCATAGATATGCGCAGAATTCTCTAAGCGATAGATATTGTTATAGAATTATTTAGAAGATAGATTATAGCCATTGGATCAAGGTGATCCCTACCTCCATTCTATAGAGTTAGTAGTATAAATAGGGAAAAGAGTCCTCATTTGTAACCATCCAAGGATTTGGAATGACTAGCTTATAAAGAGAGCTTGAGGGCTTGTATAAATCACTTGTGGAAGAGAGTCCCAAGTGTTGGCCAAGTGTTGTAATATTAGAGAGTTTTAATATAAAAAGTGTATTTCTCTCTAAAATCGTTTGCCAACTTTCCCTTTCTACGTGGTTGTGAGCGCTTGGATAGTGCTTCGTTAAGTAGCGAGACTAACTTAGCTAATATCCAAGGGCAGGATTCAAGAGCTAAGTACTGCATGGAGCTTGAAATCTCCAATTCCATGATAGCTGGTATCAGAGCCTAGGTTTGGCTTACGGAATTATCTTGACATGATGTCAAGTGAGGAAGTTTTTGGCACCACTGGGATGAAACGTGGGCGAGAATGTAATGACTCAAAAAATAATGACGTGCTTAGTTGCCCATTATGATGTAATAAAAGTGTTTTAGAATTTATTTAATTATTTTGGAAGTTAAAGAAATAAAAATGGATTTTTTAATTAAATGAAAAGTTACCTGAAATCTATTCTTCATTCTGATTAATGTACATCTCGTGGTGAATTTTCAAAGTTGGCACTGCAACCGTACGACCCGGAAAGACAGTTTCGAAGGGCTGACTTTGAGATGCCATAACTCTCATCTCGGTTGACCAAATCTTGTGAAACCAGTTTCATATGAAAGTACTATATGAGTAATTTGAAATGGTACCAAGAACACCCAATTTGGAATTCATTTGATACCTCAAATCTGACCTCAAACATGCCATCCTGAAACTGCCCAAAACTAGAAGAAGGAAGCATGAGCTGGCACTTGAACCTCCATGTCCGGTTTTAGCTTAAGTGAGTCATCTTCTACATCCTTAGGACACCTCCAGCTTGCATGGGAGCAGCATGACACCTCAAGCTTATCATTAAAATATTGTTTCTTAACCATGAATGAAAAGCTTCAATCCAATGCATCCATCTCCTCTGCTCCAATCCATGCAATCATCATCTTCTATAAATAGGGATGAGTTTGAATGAAGAAACATATAAAAAATTAGACCAAAACATTTCTGAATCGTTCTTTCTTCTTTCAGACCCTAAGTATTGATTTCATGCCAAAATCATGTTTCAATCCGTTATAATCCATCCTTTTTATTGCCAAACATGTTTTCTCAAAGCCCTTTATCAAATCAAATGATTTTAGATCAAAGAAATCAAGAAAACTGACTTTCAGATTCTGGAAATACGTTTACTGTCGACACCTACTGGTTTTGTGTCGACACCATGTTCATCTGGGCTTAAAATGATGATTCTGACAGTTTTGTGTCAACACCAAATCAGGTGGTGTCGACACCAAACGGACAGCCCGACAGCCTGACTTCATTCATCCATAATTATTCATCTACAACTCCGATTTGTGATCCGTAAAGTGCGTTGAACTCCAGATTCGATGATCTTTCCAATGATAAATTATACAACTCATGGAGACTTATGTGCTAGGATTTATATTCTTGTTCCTCCACCTACTCTGTGCCGAGGAAGGCTTCCATTCGAAGAGAAGTCATTCTAGGAACTGTTCATGGATAGATTCATCTGATAAACAGTGAGTGGGATATGTTTATGTAAATATATGATTCACTATATGTGATTTGAATTTGATTATTTGAATTATTGGATTAACGAACTGAATATTCGATATGCCTTATTATGTGGTATAATGTGATAACATGATATGATGAAATTACATCCGGTTCATGTTTTGGAAATGCAATGGCATTGGATTGATGATGTTTTGGAAATGCATTGGAATTTGATAGATGATGAATCATTAAAGAAATTTATGCATAAAGAAGAGTTTTGTGCATGTGGATTATAGATTTGAACTCTAGCCCCCTCGATAATCAAATGTTTATTGTTGGATATCGATGTGTGTCATGAGGACCTTGCGACTCTAAGGCTGCGACGAACGACATGGAGATCTAGTAACCCTATTGGAGTCGAATAGGGGGAAAGATGACAGGGATGTGGAAGCCCTTAGGGATATGGGATCCTGAGTAACATGTTTATGATTATGGCCATATATCAATATCCGGGTTGTGTATATATTAAGCGTTTTGGGGTAGAGGAGATAATCTATAATCGGGCCCTGAAAACATGAGTTTTGAAAAGAACATGCGTGTGCATCAATTAATTGTAATGTTGAATTATGTTTCAATGTGCAATAACACATGTGCACCATATCTTACTCATTGGGCAAGTGTATGCTCATCCCACGCCATCTAACATTTCAGGTAGCTGTCAGCTGTCATCTAACCTTTCAGGTAGTTGTTGACATAAGATGGATTGGCGGGGATCTTCAGATAGCTTGACAGAGAGTGCTGCGCTAGGTGACGACCTGTGAGTTGTGGACTTTCCACCGAATAAGAATTTTTGTGTTTGAACTGTCACTCTTTTCTTGAACTGTCACTTTTTATTTTAAAGTGAATATCATTACCTTTTAAATAAATGAATTTTATTTTAATTGAAAAATAATTTCAGGGCTTTACAAGTGGTATCAGAGCATTATGATTTTTTAGAAGAAAAAGACTTGAAAATTTGGGGGTTGACAAGTTGGTATCAGAGCATTATAATTTTGAAAAGAAAATTTCTTGAAAAATTCGGGGCGTTACAAGAGTGGTATCAAAGCATTATTATTTAAAAAAAATGCTTGAAATTTCGGGGTTTGACAGAGAAGCTCAAGCTATGGCAGAAGGCAAGAGACCAGTGATGATGCTCACCTGTAGCAGGAGTTGGGCGTGGGCTTGCACAATAGAGTCTCTTGAAGATGTCTTCCTTAATATGGGAGAACGAAGTAAGATGGTGGAGGAGTCACTATCTAACTTGGAGACTCACACCACAGAGCAAATTGATTCTCTAAAATAAGGACACGGTGCTTTAAGGAATGAGATTGTCGTAGTATAGTTACGTCCATCCAAGCCCAAGTAAATAAGCTTTGCGAGGATTTGCGCAAGGACATGTTATCCTGATTTGCATCATGGCTAGCATGAGTGCTAGCAATACTACACTTGCCCCAAGGATTGAGTACCCCAAGCTGAAGGAGTTCGAAGGCATGAGGGACACCAAGGAGGTGAAGAATTTCCTGTGGCACATGGGGATCTACTTCGAGAGTATCAACATCATTGATGAGGTATCAAAGGTACAGACCGCTACTCTTTACCTTAGTGATATTACAACTTTATGATGGCGTTGTAAGCATGCTGATATAGAGCATGGGAAGTGTAAGATAGACATATGGGCCAATTTCAAATGGGAGTTGAAGTGTTAATTCTATCTCGAAAATGTAGTCTACGAAGCTTGAAAGAAGATGGATCTATTGAATCAAAGGTCTACAATCCGGGACTACGTGCAAGAATTCACCACTCTAATGCTTCAAACCCAAAGCATGGTGGAAGCAGAATTGCTCTTCCACTTTACGAATGGGCCCCAACATTGGAAAAAAATGGAGTTGCTAAGGCGCAGAGTTAGCAACGTTGATGAAGCAATTGTGGTAGCTAAGTCCTTAGTAGACTATTCGAGGGAGGATACCTCAAAATACAAGCAGCCAAGAGATAACCATGAGAAAGGCGGGGAAGATGAAGAGAAGAGTCATTTTTTGCTGACCTCAAGTGTACGAATCGCAGAAGTAATAAATTGAACAATGAGTCTGGATATCGTACCCACAAGGATTGAGTAAATTGTAATTTAGACTACATTCCTTAACCGGAACTAGAAAATTTGCTTTGGTTTTAGAATTTTTGAAATAAAACTAAACTAGAAACGAGAAGATTTGATTTATGAAGAATATAAGAAAAACATGTTAGAATTGAGAATCCACATTAATTCCGTCAATTATGCATTAACTTAGACGTCTAACGATAATTCATGGGGTTTTGAAAATTCATATTCCTAATATTGTTAAAACTCCATTTTGGTCAAGAATTAACACATTTTTTTGCACATGATCCGACTATATTTCTATGACGAATGTGAATGTATAGAAAAGCATTAAAAGATCTGTGAACACTTTTGTAGATAACACAAAACATAGGTGTATATTTCTATCCTATATTGAACTTTGTGGCAATTAAAACTTGTCTAATGAATTTTTAATCTTTCAAACTTAAGAAATCATTACAATAATCTTACAACTACTGATTAATAAATTGCACAATGATAAAATTATGAATCAATTGCTCAAACTCGTGAATTAAATAGATTAAACGATAAATTAATACATAAAATCCGAAAATTAATGCTTCACACAATTCTAACATTAAAAACCTAGCCTAGAAACATGATTGAATATAAATCACAAGAAAATGCCCCATTCATCTTCTTGATCCTCAGTCTTCAATCTTGTTATTATCTTTGTATGGATCCCTTGGCACTTTGGTAGTGTTTTGGCATGAAATTTTGACAATTGGGAACCCCTAAAACGTGCCTCAAGTCAGGTATTTATAAGTTCTCTCGAAACCTGTGTCAAAAGAGGATAAAATATACTGAAACTTGAAAAATCCCAGTTGTACAGCCCAGTTGGACACTCACGCAACCGCACACTTATAATCCGTGTGACCGCACGGTTATCTAATTTTCGGTATTGTTTGCTTCTAACATAGTCCTGCGTCCGTGCACTTTTAAGAGGTGCGATCGCTCAGTTCAATGGTTGAGTGCAATTTCCATCTTTTGATTTCTTTTAATTTATTGCACAGCATGTCCTTCATCTTCCAATTTGAACAATTTAGTCCCTGAAATTCTGATTGTAGCGACCGAGAATTTTCCAAACATAAAAGACTTGTTTTACCAAACTTGTCGCTACGACTCTCCAACCTCAACGATTATTATTCAAAACCAGCGCTCTTGTCTAGTCATATTAATTATTTTAAGATTTTAAGAAAGAAGAAATTTTGATGAAGTATCCAATTATTTTAAATCAAGAAAATTTTTAAATTTCGAGGACGAAATTATTTTAAGGTGGTAGGGTTGTAAAAATCGAGAATTTTTTCATAACTTATTTAAATAAATAGTATTTTAAAAATGTGTCACTATAACTTTGTCCATTTATTTTAAAAACGTATTCGTCTAGCCAATGAAGTAAAATTATGTTTTAAATTTATCTTAGTCAAATTCCAGTTCAATTAAAGTGTCTCATTTTCAAATCCAAATTTTAATTATTTTTAAGTCCAAGCTTTAACTATTTTGAGTCCAAGAAATTTTGTGACTTAAAAATCTTGTCCAATTTAAATTTCTTCCATCCCAATTGGTAAGATTCTTTCACCATGATTTCCATTAATTTGACACCTAAATCAGCTATAACCTCAAATTCTCTCCTTCAATCCTCCCTTAATCAATCACCATACTTTACACCACTTTCCACTCCATTCCAACCTAATTCTCTCCTATTCTAACCTAAGTCTCTCCTATATTTCATATAATTCTCCACTAAACATCATCATTTTCTATCCACTCAATTAATCCACTCAATGATTTCCCCCAAATTATGATGTCTCTCATTGATCACTTTCCTTTTCTTTTCCCATCACTTCTTCAATTTAAGTCATCTTCCTTCCCCCTCCACTTTCATCACCCAATCCATCCGAAATCTGCAATAGCAACCACATCCAATCTATGCAATCACAAATCAATCTCCTCCAATAACCCGAGCCTCCCCTGCAACCTTCGCATAACCCATCAACACCACGCCAATCATCTGCATCACCAAAACACAAACTGCACAGATTCAACATCACCACCAATCCACTGCTGAACCATAGCCATGACACCAAGCTGCCAAAACCGAACCACTGCAAAGCCTGTCATCCGAACCTCAATCATCGAACACGAACCAAAAATCCCTACCCTTGCTTCACTTCGAAGATCGAACACTAAATTCAAACCGAACACAATCCTCCATACACCCAATCTGTATAAATCGTGCAACCACCACATCAACAAAACCAATCCATCGTAATCATCCACTTCACTTCGCGACTGAGCACCACCATAGCCGCCACCTCCTTCGTCCAATACTGAGCCAACAGTTAACCGTAAAAGACCCAACACCATTTCAACCATCTAGCCACCGTCGAACCACCACCCAAAGCCGCCACATCCATAGACCACCATTGCCCATTTTTAAAATCCCCTCAATCAACATCCAAGAACAGAAATAAACCAAAGAAATAAGTTACCCAAACACTTACCTACAACCGCTGGCAATTTGGACCGGATTTTTGTCACGGAAAATAACATTTTGAGTCTCGATCTATGTTCGACTTCGCACCACAAGAACACAAACTCCGGCCTCACCCACACTCCCGACCGCACCACCGCCACTCGACGGCGGTATCACCGCCAGTCGCCGCCTGGCGACGTGGATCGCGCCCCACCGTCTTCCCCCGTCGCTGTGCTTCTTGTTTTGAGAGAGAGAGAGAGAGAGAGAGAGAGAGAGAGAGAGAGAGAGAGAGAGAGAGAGAGAGAGAGAGAGAGAGAGAGAGAGATATTATGTTTATATTTTTAGTTTTGAAAAATTTATGTTTAAGCCCCAACGTTTTAAAAGATATTTACTTCAGTCCCTGCAGATTTAACCCCTTTGATTTCAGCCCCAATGTTATCTATTTCAGTCCTTTGATTTTTAAAACATTTATATCCAGCCCCTGCAGTTTAAAAATGTTATATGTCAGCCCTCTAGTTTTAAAAGTATTATTTCGACCTTTTGATTTTAAAATATTTTGATTCAGCCCTGCACTTTTAAAATAAATTAGTTAGTCCCCAAGATATTTAAAATCATGATTCAGCCCAATAACTTTCAAAATAATTTATTTTAGTCCCAACTAATTTTAAATCCCAACTATGTTTTATTTTAATTTTAATCCCTAAACTTTTATTTTCTTCTTTTAAAACTCTTTCAATTGAAACATTTGATTTCCAAATACCACTTTAAGATTTATTTACTATTGGCTAGATGAGGCGCTTGGACATTTAGAGGAACAACGTGAACTTTCTTGCTCGACTTTCAGACTCGTGATTTGAGGTAAACTCACCCCCACTAATTACTTTAAATTATAATTGCATATCTTATGTGAAATTACGTGATTTACATGCTTTGATGCATGAGACGAGAAAAGAAATATTTCTTATGAGATAAGAATGAGAAATGATGTTATGCATAACTTACACGCTTTAAATGCATGAAACGAGACTACTCACACCCTATGATTTTAAAAAGCCTTTGATTTTATTAAAATAGCCTATGATGATGATGATGTCACTGTATGATTGTATAATTACGTGTTAAATTATTCTGTAAATTAATTATTGGCGATGAGTTTACTGAGTATTTTTCGAAATGCTCATTCCATTTTTAACAGCTTTTGCAGATCTCGGAGATGACGGTGAATGAAAGGGGCAGCGTTAGCAAATTGAATAAATGATGATGTTATTAGAAAATTTTATGAATGTTACTCTTTAAATTATTTATCGCTAATTTCATTTAAATAATTGGGATTAAATTTTTATGAATTGTTCTATATTTAAATTAATAAAATTTCCGCTGAAGTTTTCAAATGATGAATGTGATGCTTTGAATTAAATTTATTTTCTGCAATAAAGTCAATTTTAAAGGACGAAGTGGCGTCCCGGGCTCCGCGGAATTCGGGGCATTACACTGATTTCTTCTAATTTGATTCTTTCTTCAACTTTTCTTCCAATTAGTACCTCAATTGACTTCATCAACTCTTCATTTGCATAGTTTAGCACTTTTATCATCCAATTGACTTGTTTTTTGCTTCAATTCCTTTGTTTTCTCGACTTTGAGATATTTCTGAAATATATACAATTAACAACGAAATGAATAGAAAATATTCTCAAATGAACATATAAAATCCTACTTTTAGTTTAGAAATAAGTGTATAAAATAAACATATCAACACCCCCAAACTAGAACTATTGTTCGTTCTAGAACAAAATAAAACTAAACTATAAACAAAATTGCAAATAAAAATTATTTTTGTTTTGTCAACTTGTTTACCATCAGCTTCAACAATTCAGATTAACATTTCACTTTAGAAAAGAAGATGAGCAACATAAAATATTTTCATTTATCCAATTCTCGACTTTATTTTGTGTGTGTGTGTGTGTGTGAATAGCCAGAAATAAAATGCAAACTCATACAAAACTGTACTTAATACTGTGTGACTAATCATGCATAAACAAGCCCGAATCTCATGTGGTCAAACAATGATTTTCTTTTGATTTTCCTTACAACTCTTATGGATGATCACAACCTTACTGTTTTTCTCTCATATCCCAATGTCTTTTCTATTTATGTAGTTTCTATCATGTATATGTTGCATTTTTCCAGACAAGGTGGCCAGGATTAGATAAACATGCACAACAGATCAAATGTAGTCACTTCCCAATCTCACACCTTAGTATCTGGAATTTCAATCAATTCAAGCTTATACCATGCACTTTATTCCATTTTTTATTTCAATTGGATGACGTTTTTTTTTATATCCATGTCTTTTACCATCTTTGTGCAATACTTTTCTTATTTGCTTTCTAAGTAACCTCTGTAGTGAGTTTTAGGTCGATGACTCCCAAGCCACACGACTTTAGGGCACCAGATTCAAAGAAGTCTTAAAGACTTAATAACCCAAGTCACAAAGGTGACAAAGAAAAGTTAAATATGTTTTAGCATCTTATGGGTAATTCCTCTTTCACTTAAGCTTTCTAATTGACCTGTGTAACGAGCTTTTTGCTGATAACTCTCAATTCAGTTGAATTTAGGGTACCAGGTTTTAAAGACCCTTAAAGCTTTCTTGCTCAAGTAAAAAAGGCTACAAATAGATGAATAAGACTATTTATTATTATGCTAGTGCTGGCTTATACTCGTTGACCAAGAATCCCTTCAATCAAAGGTGCAAAACCAAGAATTTCAAACCCTTAGCCCATCAATGCCTACATATACTAACCTTTCTACCCCCAAATTGCTTCTTGAGCGGTTTAGTTCTAAATTTCAGGTCAGGATCTAAAATCTTAAGGTTTGGAATTTTACAGTCAATCCTATGTTCAAGTTACATCATTTTTGTCCCACATATATCAAGCATCTTCTTACACAAATAATTATTTGAAAATAGTTATGTGCTCAAGTTTAATAAAGTCTCACGTGGATGAATGTTAAGAAAAAAATCAAGTTAACTTATTGCCCAATTTTCTAACTAAAGTACAAAATTTAATCCCAATTATGTCATAAGCAATAAATAAGTCAACAAAATTTTTCAAAATTTCAGATTTTTATGAATTTTCTACTCCAAAATTGAATGAATGTATAAACAAAGTAACATGAATGAGATTCCCACCCCAAACTAGAAGTATACATTGTCCTCAATGTATTTCACATATATAAAGCAAATAAACTCAAAATAACAAAGAGTGGTTAGGCACTTCTCAGGTTTGGAGAGGCGATGTCTCCATTTTGAAGCTTCGAATTGAATGTTTGTTGGACGTATTGACATTTTTCTTTCACTTTCCATGTTTGGCTCAAAGTGTCCTACAAAGATATGTTCCTTGCAAATAAGAAATAATTATCATTAGAAGTATAATTATCATGTAGGAACTTAAACAAATCAATACAATACTCCCAAACCGGGATATGTCAAAATTTTGAATTTTCATGTCCTGGGCATATGAAAGTACATAACTTGGTTTATAACATGTTAGAAATTCATAGAAAACGTAGTTCATTTGGGTCATGAATATGTATGGTGAAGTAGGTGCAGTGAAGCTGAATCAGGTGCAATGTGCCTGCAGTGACCTTGCAATGAGATGCAATGGGATGCAATGATGTTCATGTCAATTTCTATGCCTTAAATTAGTGTAAACTATGAATGAATGATGAACATATAATGTATAACATGTATTGAATGTGATCATTGTTATGAAAATATCGCAAGTACACGATATTGCAAACAAGTACTAAAGTAGACTTGTTGAGTCCGGAATGCCGATCCCTCAAGGACTAATTTACTTATTACTAGTTTTGATTAATCAATTCCTAAACTACGAATAAATGTCAAGATTGAGATTTTTGATTTATTTAAAGTATTGAAAGCAATGAAATAAAACAGATAAAACAATTGAAAAGATTTGTTTTTTTCTTATGAATGAAAATATTAGGACTCATGACGGTGATTTTGTTATCCTATTCAATTTCTCATCTCAAATTCTTTTTCTAAAGTAGTATTTAATTGAATTCAAGATTTTATCCAAAATTTTCCTCTGAGTTTAAATTGGTTCTATCTAGATAGGTCAACCACATATCTCTATGATTGGTCAGAATCATCCCTAAATTGATGCATCCAATTATAAGAATTTAAAATGATCACGACAACCACAACTATGTATCTCTATCCTTTTGTCAATTGCCGAATTTTATTACTTGGTCTAGGTGTTAACTCACATTTCGGATTATGAAAACAACCCACAATTCATCAAATTACTGATCAAGTAATTCATGCATTAAAACACAATAATAAAATCAACACATAAAATAATTTTCCCAAAACTAAAGAATTGAAATTGAGTATTTAAACAAAATCACATCGTTCGTCCCAACAATAGAATTAGTTACACATGATAAAATAAAAAGAAGAAGAATTAAAAAATGATGACATCACCAAATTCTTGAATTGATTTGAGAAGAATAAAGAATTCTTGCACCAAGATCCAATCTTCATCCCAAGTTTTTGAGTTCTCCTTTGGCTTCTTAGAATTTTTCTTTGATTTCTTGTAGATTCTCGATGAATAATGAATTGGGGAACTCACTTCTAGGTTAAAATAGGTCTTTTTATGATGCAGAATGGACGCAAGGAATTCAAGCGAAAACCTTAAAAGAAATATAAAAATTGGAATCCACCAAGAAGATTGAGAAGAAATCTCAAGAACTTTTATTAATGAATGAATGAATAAATAAAAACAATGAATTAATCATCTATTTATAGGGTCATTAAACAAAGAAACATATTCTAAACCAACTAGGAAAACATAAAACATATTCTAAATCAAATACATAATATTAGTCCTACTATCTCATCATTTCCACAATTTGGAAATATATCTCCCACATATTTTATTTTGATTAAAAACCCAATTCAAAAAACAATTCTGATATTTAAAAAATACATCTAAATTTAAACTAATTCAAAAGTAAAAAGCTAAATTTAAATTAATTAAAACAATCATATCAACATTAACGGATTAGCAGAAAATCCCGCCTCAAACCATAATAGTTCCCTGAAATCAATCTTGATACCAATGGATAGTCTCATCAAAATTCAAAACCAGATTCTTATACACCATAGATCATCACCTTCCCCACCTCTAAATCAATCGATCAGGGCATGTTATCTTCAATTCTACTTCTCTAAGTTTAAATGTGGTAGAAGAATCCAGAGAAATCGATGTGGAGCACTTTCTACAACTGAGAACAGGATTCCAGAATTGTAACTGATTGGGTTCAAATTTGAAGTTGAATCTTCGGGTCATGGAACCGAGTGTAATTGTAATCGAAATCTATTTTATTATTATCTCCCAATTCCAGTAACAACCCATGTTCGTGAAAACAAGTCTATTGTATTTTCATTATTTTAGAAGCCCCCACTAAACTGAGTTGGAGCCTTCTACATTTGATATCAGAAATCCAGATAGTAGCTGATTGAGGTTGTATTCGAAGCTTGAATTAGCGGGTCATCGAAATCGACAGTAAGTGTAAGCCAAATCTTGCAAAAAAAAAATCCATTCGTTTATTAATGGATACTTGAAGGAACCAGAGTTTGTTGAGCTCATGTCGAGGCTTTGTGCATTGGGTGATTGTAACCATAGGTTCAAAGATTTTCATATTTTTAATAAATTGCAAAACTCTTATTTCTTTAGCTCAGTTGGTCTGAATTTCACTTGCATTAGTTGCATATACTCTGGTACTCTACCAGCAAATGAATGGGAGGTAGCCTACTTATATCCTTCGTTTTGAGAAAGGAGAAAATCCTTACTTATATTTAAGTAAATTGGAATATTTTGCCCAACTAAGTCATTCTCAATGATACTGCTTTACTAGTCTCGTTTTATCCAAGTGCAAACAAATAGCTAAATCAAGGAATTATTAGAATGTTTTATACAAATTTTTTTTCCTGCAATTTTATATTTTATTGCAGCGAAGGCGACCAGATCAACCAAGAGTGAACAGTAGATGAGACAAAAGAAAGATGCAGTTGTCAAAAGACGACATTACATTCATAAGAAATGATGTTTAACCGCACAGTTTCAAGAACGACATCCAAATGGGACAAACAACACAAAATTTCCTCATTGTGAATGGCAAGCTCCATCCTTATGTTTAACTCATTTCCTCCCCACAAATTACATTAAAGAATCCCAAGTTGATGATCTGTTTTGTGGATATCAGTATAAGTTGTTATTGCTGCATTCTTATGGTAATGTAACTGCTCTATATTGCAGCTTTTTTTTCCATCGAAATAAACTCAGATGTATCTTATTAAGCTGATTTTATTGCACTGATACCGTCTAATGAAACATGATTTTATTTCTTAACAGGTGAACATTTATTTTTTGAATATGACATATTGAAACAAAAGAATTGTAAAAAACCAATCCTAAATTTGAGCAACTAAAAAAAAATCTATTTTTTTTTTTTAAAAAAAAATTAACAATTCTATAATCCTAAATTAACGCAATTAATTTTGTTTTCAATTGAGAAGATGATACATTTCAGTTACATTCCTTGAGTGATACTTTCCATTTTTTATGTTCCACTTAGGTTGAAAAACATGAATGATTCCTGATAGTGGCTTCGGTTTGAGGAGTTGAGGTTGTGGAAATTAATTTTGCTGGATTCGTGTTCTTGTAGATGGGATTCTCTTGTTTTTCAACGAAATTCTTGTTTTCGGCTTTCTTCTGTTGGCCTCTTTTCTTTTCGAAGGGGATTTTGTTACTGAATCTTCATTTTGCTTACTTTTGCAAGTCATCTCTACTATTTCTTTTTTCTCTTGTTCCTAGAATTCCTCCATGTACATTTCTTCGACCTTTGGCTTCCACAGTCGAACAAGAGCATTGAAGAACCAATTTGACACCTAAAAAGTAATTTGATTCAACTTATTATTAGTAATTCCACTCAAAATAGGTAGAAAATGTTCAAGAGTTTAAAAGGCTATTTGATACCTAACTCCTAGTAACTTATCAAAGGCAATCACAATTCAAAAAATAATGGATAGAACATAGGGAATCCTGGAGTATCATTCCAACACAAACCTAGTTGTCTTCATAATTCGTTCATGAAATACGTCATGTTCTAAATAATTGAGTGGGGAAAGCAAACCATTACATTGAAAGCATATGCTTGGAAAAAAACTCTAGTATGTTGTATGATAATACTAACATCAGCAATCAGTTAGTACTTTGATCGCTGGAGGTACTTGTCAGTCAGAAATCATCACGTGGTTTGAGATGTTCTGATGTGTTCCGAACCCTCGACAATCGGAGTCATAGCAGGCTTGACGGAAAAAGTTAAATATTCAAACCAAATAAAAGTGCAATCCAGTCTACCATGTCGGAATTAGATGCATAATATGTATTTTTCGAGTAAAAATGGGCCACTAAGCAAAACTCATGGGCTAAAGCCCTTGAACCGACTGATTTTATGGCCAAATTCCATCATTTGGGGCTTCAAAACAGCAAGTCAATTATACAGACGGAAATTAGGATTTTTGCGTATTTTTAGGTTAAATTTTGTTTTTAATTATTTGTTTGCTTATTTTAGAATTTTAGTCTAATTAGAATTCTACTTTGAATCAATTAACGGCTAGGTTATGTTGCTTATTTATACGCTTTTTCCATTCATTGTAATTCAGACTTGAGATTTGATTTTGATATAAACAGTTTTTATTGATGATTCAATAAAAGTTATAGGTGGATTCCTATATTTTTCGAACTTATCAAGAATATTTCTTGTGGCGTTCAAATATCGAACTTATCAAATATTTGCTAGAATATTTGTGGCGTTCAAATCCAGAAACTAATCGGGGAGATTGGACAAATCCTTGTGGCATTTCGAAAGTCGTGGTTCTTTATTCCGCATCGTCGAGTCATCACGTCGTGAATATCGGGTCATGATTCATCCGTCCAACCACAACCTGAGTTCGGAACTTTCCGGCGTTTCTTCCGCGCTTCAAACCTCATCATGTTCCATTAGATGATCACCCAAAAGACTAAAAAACTCCTCGTGATCTTCAACCAATTATGTACTTCAAACCATCCAACCGCTATTTCATCTCCGTTATCCATTGAACCTGCCCTGAATAATCATCCTTTTGTTGGGCTTAAAATATAAGTTCCAGCCCATTTTAAATGTGAATTGAAATGTGGAGGACTTTGGTGCAATTTCAAAAAAGTAAAACCTAACCTAATGGTCATTTGCTAGGACACTTTTCAAAATGAAGACAGATACACATTTTTTACGCAGAGAGAGAGAGAGAGAGAGAGAGAGAGAGAGGCTGGGACCTTTTTCTTTACACAGACAGAAAAAAAGGAGATGCAGCGGCTAGGAAGAAAAATTCAAATTCTTTGGCCATTTTCTCTACACATATTTACACAACAACAATGGAATAAAATGTGCTATTTTCTTGTATTTACTTTGGAGAAGAAAGTGTTGATTATTGATGTATTATTCTTCTTCAATGTTGGGTTTCTCTAAGTATTATCTTACAATGGTTTAGGTGTCTATTTATCTTCATTCTTGTTGTTGTTGTTGTTGGGGTTCCATTTATTGTATTAGATGATGTATATTGTGGTTGTCAAGAGTGATTCTTGAAGGTGTGTATTTGGTTACCTCTAAATTTAGGGCAAAATTTAGGGAAGAAAATATTGTATTCCTATTATTTGGTAATAGTGGAATGTATGCTATGGTATGTACTCGTCCAGATATTGCACATGCAGTTGGTGTGGTGAGTAGATTTCTGTCTAATCCGGCTAAAGATCATTGGGAACCAGTAAAATGGATTATGCGGTATCTCAGAGGCACTTCTATTTTGTGTTTGGGCTTCGGGGGAGCTCAACCAGTTTTGAAAGCATATACAGATGCAGATATGGTAGGAGATCTTGACAACAGAAAGTCTACATCTGGGTACTTGTTTACTTTTGCAGTGGGAGCTATTTCTTGGCAGTCAAAATTGCAAAAATGTGTGGCTTTGTCTACAACTGAGGCTGAATATATTGCAGTTACTGCAGTAGGTAAAGAGATGATATGGATGAGAAAGTTTCTTGAGGAGCTCAACGTGAAGCAAGGTGAGTACATCATTTATTGTGATAGTCATAGTGCTCTTGAGCTAAGTAAGAGTTCTACTTTCCATTCTCGTACTAAACACATTGATGTGATGTATCATTGGATACGTGGAGCGGTTGACGAGAAGTTAATGCAGTTGGAAAAGATTCACATCGATAAGAATATTGCTGATATGTTGACCAAGGTGGTAACTAAGCAGAAGCTTGAGTTTTGTGCCGAGCAGGCCGGGATGGATTCCAAGTGACTGGAGTCTTGTGGTGTACCTCCCTCATGGGATGGAGGGGGAGATTGTTGGGCTTAAAATATAAGTTCCAGCCCATTTTAAATGTGAATTGAAATGTGGAGGACTTTGGTGCAATTTCAAAAAAGTAAAACCTAACCTAATGATCATTTGCTGGGACACTTTTCAAAATGAAGACAGATACACATTTTTGACGCGGAGAGAGAGAGAGAGAGAGAGGCTGGGACCTTTTTCTTTACACAGACAAAAAAAGGAGATGCAGCGGCTAGGAAGAAAAATTCAAATTCTTTGGCCATTTTCTCTACACATATTTACACAACAACAATGGAATAAAAGGTGCTATTTTCTTGTATTTACTTTGGAGAAGAAAGTTTTGATTATTGATGTATTATTCTTCTTCAATGTTGGGTTTCTCTAAGTATTATCTTAGAATGGTTTAGGTGCCTATTTATCTCCATTATTGTTGTTGTTGTTGGGGGTTCCATCTATTGTATTAGATGATGTATATTGTGGTTGTCAAGAGTGATTCTTGAAGGTGTGTATTTGGTTACCTCTAAATTTAGGGTAAAAATTTAGAGAAGAAAATATTGTATTCCTATTATTTGGTAATAGTGGAATTGTCGGTTTGCACCGTCGATTTTCCCTTCACATTGGAGGGTTTTACGACGTTAAATAATTATTGGTGTTATTGCTCTTGTCTTTTATAATTTGATATTCTATTGTTTGGATTGAGTTGTTGATTTCCTATTTTAGTCACACGACGTTTGGGGAAAAATTTTGGCGTTTGCTACTTGTGGTGGCAATTCCGTTTGTGGTCCAATTTCCCAACACCTTTTGCTGTCAATGTTATTTCCTAACTAGTTGGTGCGTTCGAATAATCAAAAGAAGTTCTGTTTCCAATCATTCGAGGAATCTTATTGAAATCTGTTTCATGATACTGGTTGCTAGATTAATTACCAATTGATTTGAACCTTGGACTTATTCATCGGTCGATCATTGTCATAGAAGATAATTTGAACAAGTCAAAAGTATTTGTGGGGCAGCATCATGTCTGAACTCTCGTGATATAATATTCAGTAGACAGATAAATCGGTTATGTTGTTCCATTTCGGTTTTGTTTGGTTTTTATGTAATGTACACACATTTGATTAATTCCGCATACATCTTTCCCACATAAAAAAAAAAAGTATTTATCAAAGTACTAGTGCATGACATCTATCGAACATCATATGACTCGGTTATACGTAGCTTCAATCATAAATATTTGAAAACCATCCAAACATAGGTAAGTGATTTCTATTTATGTTTTGTATAATAATTGAAGAGCAATCAGTTGAATATTATCGGGGCACTGCTAACTGGGATATAAACTAAAGACTGCTAATATTTTTTAATATAAAAAATGACTGGCCTTCAATATACTGTTGCAGTCATCTATATGGGTATCATTTAACATAATAATCAATCATATCATTTGAAACACTGTCATTAATTTAAAGAGTTGCTGGTATTTTGAATTGCATAATAATTAGCAATTTTTTAATTTACTTTTATGAATGAAAGGTCTATCGCTTTCGTGGATGTCCAAGCTAACGGTAGAATATCATATACATTCTAAAAGTAGGTCTCAATTCCATGATGAATTTGTTCCATTTATGAATTGTTTGATTACCAAGTTAATAATGCTTCCAGTACCTTCAAATGTATTCTGCCAATTTGAGTACTGGATATGCCGGAATTTTAGGAAACTAGCTCGAAAACAAATCATCGGACAGAGTTCCAGCAGACGGGAAAATTCAAGATTTATACTCAATTACTCGACACATGCATCAGTATCAATACTTGTCAATTTTCATTGAATCTGATAACTTAATCAGTCAATGAATTTATGAATGCACCATATGTTAAGCTGTGGCAATTTCAACCGTCAGCACTCCCACAATTCAAAATACTATAATCATCCACATGGAGTCATGGAGTTGTCATGTATATAAAGAACCTTTTAGCATGTTTGGTAACATGAACAGAACAATACTCGGCTGTGCAAAAGAAGAAAATAAAATAAAAATCTTATATATTATATTATTCGATTTTGGTCGACAATTCATATGAATCATGCTCCTCAAGGTGAAGGTTCACAAGCTGAACCACCAACCTGTTTATTCAATAGGCTTTTGGCACATTGAACCAACTTGGCTATAGCATGAACTTTCTTTTCTACTGATGGAAGCATTTAAGTGCCTCAGCATACAAACCCCTCGATCGTCCTTTTTGGGTATCCAAGTTGGAAATCTTAGAAAATAACTGTATCGCACTCTAAGCTGCAAAATCCAGACCGTGCAATGCTTCTTTGAATGAAATGGCTGTCACAAGGTTTTACTCTTGAATTTAGTTCGGAGTCTGCGACTGAGGACAATCTTAGCCAGAAGATTGATGTGTGTTTGATATCGGATTAAAATTTTGTTGGAATTGTGATATCTCAAGTTCCATGATTGTAGCGATATTAAAGTTGAGGAAATCACAAATCAGTTATGAAATCTCATGGTTGTAACTGATGTTTAATGTGAAGAAATGTTTTCCTTAATTTTCTCCCTTCACCGCCTCTAAGTCATTTTTCAAATTTTTACATGGTGATGATATATTTTTCAACAAATAATGTATTGGGTTGCAATATTCAATTTTCAGTTTCGTTTGGTGGTTGCAGTCCAAATTCCCCAATCAAATAAGGAAAAATAATTCAAGATAAACTAAATGATAGAAATAGCACTAAAATATTAAAAGACTATTTTCCCTGCCTAAATAATCTCGAATGCCCAAAATTCATCGTTTGCTGTGAGTTGCACTCGCCTCGTCGAGATAACCAAAATATACATATTATGGGCTTGAAACGGAGGTCGGACGCCAAATAAGTAAATTTCTACCACATCCTTTTTTGTCTAATTTTGCCTCAATTATGTCCTACATCAGACCCTTCCACCTCCAAATAATTCGACCCCCAGTTATAATTTGAACTCGAAAATTTCCAAGCAATTAGCCACTGGCGACGTCTTGCTCCTTTGAATTTAAATTTCTCAAACTTGTGGATTAACTCTCCAGTAAATTGGCCAACTAAAATATGTGGTTATATGAATAACTCATCATCACTACCGGGTTGTTCCTTTAAGACATAATAACTAACATGTTTAGCACGTAAGCAAGCCACCAAAACTGTTTCATCGATTTTTAACTTTTCAATTTTATCCTTCAAAGCACAATCTTCTATTTCTTCAATGACGTATTCTTTGATTTCATCCTCATATATAAAATTCACATTTTTCTCTTGGACGTTCTTCCTGCCACCAACAATCACATCTCCTGCCTCATTACAAGAAACACCCTCTTTTTTTTCAAATTCGAACCACCCAACTACGAAAATCATCATATCAATTAAAGTTGTAGGTCAATCTTTGGGTAATTGGGGTCTGTTTTTAGAAAGATAAATAGGAAAAGGCTTGGACTACACAATAGGTTGAAAACAAAATATTGGACTTGATTCTTCTTTGGTTTGGAATGGGTCAGCCATGGATGTAAATCAAGAATATAGGTAGCAATCAAAGATATTGAGATGGAGAAATTGGCTCTAATACCACTTGATGTAGAACAGAAGCAAGGAGTTTAAGTGAAAAACTTAAAAGAAATATAAAACTTGGAATCCACCAAGAAGATTGAGAAAAATCTCAAGAACTTTTATTAATCAATGAATGAATGAATAAAAACAATGAATTAACCCTTTATTTATAGGGCCATAAAACAAATAAACATATTTTAAAGTAACTAGGAAAACATAAAACCTATTCTAAATCAAATAAGGAAAAAGAATTCAAGATAAACTAAATGAAAGAAATAACACTAAATTATTAAAAGACTATTTTCACTGCCTAAACAATCTCGAATGCCCAAAATCCATCGTATGTCACTTTTGTGAGTTGCACTCGCCTCGCCAAAATATACATATTATGGACTCAAAACGGAGGCCAGACGACAAACATATAAATTTCTACTACATCTTTTTTGGTCTAATTTTGTCTCGATTCCATCCTACATCATTTTACAGTTTATAAGTCAAGAAAGCGGTTTAATCTTTGTTGGGCTTGAAAATAAATAGAAAAAATAAAGGAAAAAGCCAAAAAAAATCTCAAAAAACCCTACAAGTAGGCCACGGTCGGACCTCGAGTTGCAAATCACGATCAAACTGTGGCAAAAAGGGCCCAAACAGGACCGTAGGTCAGCCGCGATTTGCAAACCGTGGTTGACCTGCGGTTGAAATTTCTGGTCTGTCAGCCGAACTTCAAATGCGCATAACTTTTGATATACAACTTCGATTTGTGTTCTGTTTGTTGCATTCGACTCTAAATTCAATTATCTTTCCAATGATATATTGTGGTCTCTGTGGAGATATTTGTACTACAATTTGTGTACTGATTCTTCACATACTCTGTACATGGCTTTTTTATTTTGCTTCAATCTCTTCCAAATTTGTGTTTTTCCTAAAACAATCAAAATAATAAACAATAAAGCAATATCAAACTTTAAAATAGTCACAATTGTCTAAATTTGAGATCAAAATTAGTACGAAAAACGTACTTATCAATCATCCAAAAAAGATTTGCAAAAACTCATTGTGGCATTTTGTCAAACACTTAGTATACACATACACTTGGTATACACATGAAGAAATCAAAGAAATTTATAGATTTGGAGACTTGAATTAAACCAATTTTTTTTACCTAATAAACACAATTCAAAGTACTCTAATCCTAGCTTAAACCCATCACCAATGATCCACAAAAATAAATTTCAAAGAGAACTTGAAGAACTCAAAAATCATGCATAATCCCATAAGATTGTGAAAAATTCATATCTTTTGAATGATTTTGATGTGATGCAGGACATGAATTTGAGTCAATATGATGTGCAAACATTGGGGAATGATTGGAGACTCAATGATGCGTGATTTGGGGGAAGAAACAGATTTGAAGTGGTTAAAATCAAAGTTTTTGCAATATATAACAAATTGTTGATTTTGCCCAGTTATGTACTATGCAAACGCATGGTTATAATACTGTGCGACCGCGTGGTTATTTTCGACAATAAACTGAAATTTTTCATTTTTTGAGTTTTTGATCCTGTTTTCGACTCCTAAATGCTCTCTAATGGATACAACCAACTTCTAAACTATGGCATACGTCCTAAGCTAGGTCAACATGTTGAAGATTGTGATTATAAGCAACAAAACAAGTAAAAATCAAGTAAATCCTAAGAATCCTAAAACAATGCAAAATAGGAGTAATGAAATACTCAATGCAACTAACATGTCAAAATGTGAATTCTAAACATACTAGTAATCCTAAAATGCAATGTAAAACAACTAAGAAATAAAATAACTCAAAATTAATGAATAAAACAACTAAGTAAAAAGGGTTTGAGAAATTGGGTAGCCTCCCAACAAACGCTTCATTTATAGTCTAGATCAAGATTTTATGGCAAGAATCATCAAGGTAGCATGAAACAAGATTATGAAGCCTTGTCATCTCCTCTCCTTTAGTCTTGTACTCAAACTTCTCCCAATAGCTAATTGTCCAGTCCAAATCGATCCTAGAGCAATTTTCAAGTTGTGGACCTTGGGCTTTGAATTTCATCATAGTGAAAGTTACTTCCTCATTTTCAGCCTGTAGCACTACCTCTCAATTTTCCACATCTATCAGTGCTCGTCTAGTAGCCAGGAATGATTTTTAAAGTATAAAAGGAATGTGTTCATCTTCCTCTATGTCCAAAATGACGAAATCAGCAGGAAATATGAATTGTCAGCCTTTATGAGTACATTCTCCACGACTCCATATGGATGACAGATTGAGCGATCAGCTAGGTAAAACCTGATATTGCTTTGCTTCGGTTCCCCCAATCCCAGCTTCTTGTACACAGATAAGGGCATCAAATTTATATTTGCAACTAGATCACAAAATAGCTTGTTAAATTTTAAATCCCAAATGATGCAAGATATAGAAGAGTTCCCTAGATTTTTGAGCTTAAGTGGCAGCTTCTTTTGCAAGATTGTGCTGAACTCCTCGTTCAAAGATACATCCTCAAGTTCCTTAGGCTTTTCCTTACTAGACATCATCTTTTTCAAAAACTTGGCATAACTTGGAATCTGTCTAATAGCTTCCAAGAATGGGATAATGATGTGCAATTTTCTATATTAACAAATTTGTTGAACTATTTGTCTTCTTTTGTTTTCTTGAGCCTTTGTGGGAATGAGATAGGGGACTCATGAGGCTTAATTGTCAGTTTCCCCTCATGTACATCTTTCCTTTTGACCACTTTTTCCCCAACTTCCACGACCTTTTTAAGAACTCTAGTTGGCATTTTCACATAAATTTCGAGAAGCTGCACACCACTACTCGTAATGATTGCATTTACCCCATTTTCTACTACATTGATAGCCATGATCTTTTCCTTTGGTTCACCTTATTATTTGCAGGGAATGTACCTGGGGCTCTATTTGTTATGACATATGCTATCTGCCCAAACTGACTCTCCAGATTTTTAATTGATGCCTGCTGATTTTGGAATGTGATTTCAGTTTTTCTCATAAACTAATTTGTTTTAGCCATAAATTGCTCGATTTTCTCCATAAATTTACCAAACATATCTTCCAGTGTAGGTTTCTTCTCATTGTGATACTGAGACACAATTGGCCCATTACTATGTTCTTTCCAAGAAATGTTGGGATGATTGCGCCAACTTAGGTTGTAAGTGTTATAATATGAATTATTCTGGCGCTGACCCACTTGCACATAGTCAACTTGCTCCAATGGACATGTCAGAATGGGGTAATCTGTAGTCGTGTGGTTTGCACCACATTCTTCACAGCTCACTTTTGCACTTTTCGATGAATGACTCACTAGTGCTATGCCCTCTACTTTTGCAGCTAATGAGTCAATTTTAGCTGATATTGCACTGTAAGCATCCACTCCATACACTCTTGATGATTTCTTTTGGACCATTCTATCCGACTCCCACATGACATTTGTGTTGGAAATCCTTTCAAAAAGCTCCAATGCCTGGCCAATGGTTTTTGTGGTGAAAGCTCTATTTGATGAGGAGTAAACCATGTTTTTAAAGTGGGGAAGCAATCCTTCATAGAATAATTTCACTTGATCCCCTCTATTGATCACATGGTTTGGACGCTTCCTCAACATGCTTTTAAATATGTTCCACGCATCATCAAAGGATTCAGCATCCTGTTGCTGGAACACTGTGATTTCATGTTTAAGCTTGGAAACCTTTGCTGGAGGCATGAATTTAGTGCAAAACTTCTGGACCAAGTCATTCCAGGTAGTGATACTCCCAACGGGGCAAGAATCTAACTAGTTAACTACCCTGTCCCTTAAAGTGTAAGGGAATAATCTGAGTCTGATCGCTTTGTCAGACACACCTTGATATTTAAAGTGTTGATGCATGTCTAAGAATTTAGAAACATATGTGTGGGGGTTTTCATCAGGCATTTCATGGAATAGTTGTCCATTCTGAAACATATTTATGACATTGGTCTTTAGTTGGATGTTTTCTTACCCAAATGATGGATATACGATGTTGGATTAACTTTGAACTACTTGAGGAGTCATAAAGTCTCCAACAAGCATGTCATCCTCAACAACCGGTTCAACACTAGGCAACCTTAGATTGTTATTTTCCATTGCTTCCTATTTTTTATTTTTGGATTTATCAAATTCTCTAGCTTCTCTTAACCTATGGTGTAAAGTACGTTCTATTTCAGGGTCAACGTCGAAAATATTCCCGCGTTTCGAATGTAGCATACACGACTATGTTATGAGTGTGTATTCAAGTCATTCAACCTAAAATATTGAGGCCACTTATCAAAGAGCAATGAATTTGATTTTTTCATGATATGATTGTTGAATTTGTTGAAGCATATGTAGATGATATGGTGGTCAAATTTCTCAATAAAGAAGATCATTTTCACCAATTAAAACATTCATTTAAGTGAATAGGCAATAAAAATTGAAATTAGACCTTTTGAAGTATGCATTTGGTCTAAATTCAGGTAATTTCCTGGATTTCTTGGTACATAATAGGGGAATTTAACTGGATAAAAATAAAGCAAAGGCCAAACCACCTAACAGTAATAAAGAGTTACAAAGATTTTTTAATCAAGTTAATTTTTTAAGGAATTTTATTTCAAATTGTGGAGACCTCTTTTAAAGCTTAAAAGTAAGGAAGAATTCGTCAAGAAATCATCAAAAGGCTTATGATAGCCCAAAGACATACTTATCAAGTCCACATATGTTGATCTCACCCATTCAAATAATTGGATTGTGGACTTTGAATTTATCTGAGTTTGAAATGCAATATGTGGCACAAAAATCCATCAAAAATCAAGCATTAAAAAAGTTTCTTGGACGATCATCCTTGTGTTAATGTTTCAAAGAAAATTGAATTGGAGGTCGACTTACGTAAAATGAAACCTTGGACATTATAATTTGGTGGTTCAAAGACAGTAAAAGGTGCTGGGGTTATTATAATATTAATAGATATGTTTGGGGAAAATCATCAATTCTTTTGTACTCTGGATGATCTATGCACCAACAACCAGTCCGAATATGGAGCTCTTATTGTAGGCTTGGAATTATTGGTAGAGATGAGAGTAAAAAAATGTGACTTTTAAGGGCGGTTCTCGGTAATTTATCAATTAGATGGCTCGTCAAAATGCCAAAGTGGTTCTGTAATACACCTGTACCAGATTTCCCAAGAGTTATTAGAAGTATTTGACCAAATAGAATTTCAATATGTGAACAAGATATATAATCACTTGGCAAATTAATTGGCTGAGATGACCTCAAGTTACACAAAAAATTGACTATAGACTCTGTACTTGAATCTAGAAAAATAATGCTTACAATATAACATAGAGTGAATATATCGATTTTTATAGAGCATGGAGAAATAATAGATTGGAGAAAAAGAATTGAGAAGTTTTTAGAAAATCCTGAAGAAAAGGGTGAAAGGAAAATTAAATTACCTAACCTAGATTATGTGTTAATAGATGGAGAATTATACAAGAAATGTACAAATGGAGTCATGCTGAAGTGTATTAGTTGATCATTAGAAGTCAGTATTTATGGCTGAAAATTGGCGAATTATGCATCCAATATGCTAAAAGTTGTTTAGCATGTAAAAATTTGACCGATCTAAAGAATGCTAGCAAATGAAATGACTCATATCTTTAATCCTTGGCTATTTAGAGTATGGACTATAGATTTGATAGGGAAAATCTATCCTCCTTTGTCTAAGCAACACACTTTATCATAATAGCCACAGACTTCTTTACCAAATGAGTCAATTTAAAAGAAATCTCTCAAGGAAGTGTTATAAGATTCACCCAAGATCACATTATCTATAGGTTTGGAATATCACAAAATTTGATGGTGGATCATGATACTTCTTTGAATGAAGATCAAGTCAAATAATTCTTGGGCAAGTTTGGTATTAAGTTAGTAAACTCAACATCTTATTATGCTCAATCAAATGGCCAAGTCGAATCTTCAAATAAAATTCTCAAAAAATTTCATAAGAAAAATAATAGATGAAAACGCTAGAAATTGACATGAATGTTTGATCAAAGCTTTGTAGGCTTACATTCAAGCACAAAAGTTATTACGTACCAACTTTCGGGCAAGAGGCAATGTTGTCTATGGAGATCAACATGCAATCAATTAGAGTGGCTTTAGAAAATAATTTGGGCAATGAACAATATGCAGAAGCCATGGCACCAAAATTGTTACAATTAGACGAATTAGTTCGAAGTCCTGGATAAACCGCAAGTTCAGAAGCAAAAAATGTCTAAATATTATAAAAAGAAGGTTATAGCCAAGTCTTTTACTTTGATCGAATTAATTTGGAAGAAAATACTCCATTTGGACAACAAAGATTCAAAGTATGGAAATTGGTCGTCCAATTGGGAAGGTCCATATAAGGTCAAAAGTGTGTTACTTAATAGGGCCTATCCTTAGAGAAGATTTAAACAAAATAAAACATGTGACATCTTGAAAGTATTTGAAAAAATATGTTCCTTTAGTATGGGATTGTGAACAAATAAACACTGATGATACATATAAATAAAAGTATGTTTTAAAAGATTGAAATAAATGCTTCTATTAATAAGAAAAAGGTACATTGGATTGCTTTCAATATGCTTACAAACTAGGACTTTATCCTCTTGTTCTAAATCCTTCTTACAAAATCATTGGAAGTTGTCGTCCTATCCTATCCACAACAGATCAAATATGGTCTCTCAGCTATGACCAATTTGAGCGAAGGACTTCATTTTCAGCAACACACTCTTCCCTAAATGTATCGAGGTCATCCATCAGAACTTCATCATATCTAGCCATCAGGGATTTAGCTCGCTCAGCCTCATATGCAGCATTACGCTTCTTTGCTACCAACCTAATCTCAGAATTACTTATTTCGGAGCTTTCTCAAATTGGCTTTAAGGTTCATCCTCAAAGAGTCTTCAGTCATGACTTCAGCAGAGAGTTCATTTAATGTGGATTGAACCATACCAATTTTAAGATTCAAAGACTCCTTTTCCACTGTAGCTTGCCTATACTTGTTCTTTTATTCTTAGCTCCTTGCTCTTAGACAGTGAAAGACTGACCTCTTGATAGATCTCTTGTAAAGTTAATATGTACTAGCTGGAAGTACAAGGGATGGGAGTTCAAGAGCATTAGCTAGATTTTCACTAATGCTAGTGAGTTCCTCCTCATGGTAAGGCATACTCGCTCTAGCTACATCCAAATCCATGGATGAGTTAAGTAAACACGAATTCTTTAAGGATAGCCATGTCTTTTGAGGAGGGTATGGAGGAAGAGGAAGGACAGGCTGTAGAACATCAAAACTAGTCCTAGATTGTTGCCAAAAAGAAAATAAATCTTGGATGGAACACAAGAAATCATCAACATCATGTAAGGAATATATAAAGTATCAATTCACAGTTAATATAGCGAAAGAAAATAAAGAGAGAGAGAAAAAAAAAAAAAGCAGAGTACACCTCAACAACATCCTTGGGTGAAGAAGGGCAAGTGGCAATTCAAATAGGGTCTTCAAAAGTTATAGAAGTTTTCCCCTTAATTCCTTAGCGAAGAGGCTCTATGGCACAAGACACTTTTCCCTTGATATTTGGTTGAGTAGGTTCTACTACATGAAGCATTTTGTTAGGGGATGCTGCATAGAACAACCATCACATGTAAAGGAGATCATGCATCGTTAGAATTGGTGTACATTGAAAGAGACATTACTTTCTGACTTTAGCACTATCGAATGGGATCTCTAGATTGTTGGATCCTAAGTCACAAGAGCCAAACTTTCATCTTGGAAAGATGGCTCTTCAATCATCGGAACATCAGAAGATTCTGGAAGTTGAGGTTCATTTGCTGAAGTAAGAGTGGGAACTTCAAAAATGGAAGGTTGTGATTGGCCTACAGGAGGAGCAAGAGGAAGAGAAGACCTCTGAAGTGGCAAATAAAATGGTTAATATGCCAGGTAGCTATTTCAAGAGAATGATTACATAAACAAAAACAGGAGTATATTTTTCTTAACTAGAGGGGCAATATTCTTGTCGACATTGTCCTCATCAGAGTTGTTGGCCAGATGTCGACATTGTCCTTATCAGAGTTGTTGACCAGATCTTTGGTTGGCCATTTCCTGTTAGAAGTGTTGTTAGGAGTCTCATTTGGATCATATTGAATTTGGAAGGGGTTTGGTCAACGGGTATAAGACAGTGCTAACATAAAAAATAAAAAAATGTCTTATTCCACTCTTCGTAGCCTTGGTGACTTGAGCAAGTAAGTTTTTAATGGTGTTTAAAACTGGCACCCTAAAGTCATCTGAGTTGGGAGTTGTCAGCCCAAAACTCATTACATCGGTTGCTTAGAAAGCTTAGGGGAGAGAGGACTTACACATAAAACAATAAAATATCTTTAAACTTTTCTTTGTTGCCTTTGTGACTCGGTTATTAAATCTGAAGGGTTCTCTGAACTGGTGCCTTAAAGTCATCTAGCTTGGGAGTCACCGACACAAACCTCGCTGAAGGGTTCACATACAAATAAGAAAAGTATTACACAATGATGATAAAAGATAAGGACAATAAAAAAAATCGTCCATAAAATAAAAAATAAAAGTGCATGGTATAAGCTTTGTTGATTTGAACTTTGAAAATTAGATGTGTGAAATTGGGAATTGCTTACCATCAATTTGTTCTGCATGCATATTTCTAATCCTAACTATCTTGTATGAAATAATGCAATGTGAAAATTTTTAAAAACCACAATAGAGGAAAACACTGGATTTGAGAGAAAAACAGAAAGTTGTGATCATCTAAGAATGTTGTAAGGAAAACAATTAGAATATCATACACTGACTACATGGATCCGGGTTTTGCTTGAAATTAGCAACACTATGCAAGTATGATCTTGCACAAGTTTGTGTTTGACTTTGGATATTCATACACACACTTTAAAGTCTAACATGGGATAACTAAAATTGTTTTATTGTGATTGTTCAAAGTTCTGTGCTAAAGTATAATGTGAGCTTGACTTTTGGGACATATGGTAAATGAGTTGACATGACAAAAATATTTGCTATTTTTATTTTTATTTGTTAGTTTAGATTTACTTTGTTCGCGGAGAACAATGATTCTAGTTTAGAGGTATTTGATAAGTGTATTTTATACACTTATTTATATGTCTAAATTAGGATATTATATTGTCATTTTAGAATAAAAGCTACATAAGTGTTTATTATTTATTTATATTTCAAAAATTATCTCAAAATCACATGAATGGTACAATTAATGGAAAGATATGAGCTTTTGGATAAAAATTGGAGCTTAATCAGACAACTTGGAAGATAATTGTGTCAACCGGGAGATACAAGAGGAGCTAAGTGCGAGAAAACAAAGTTCAAGAGCTTAATTGAAGATGTGGAGAGTAGAAAAGATGAAATTGTAGAGCTTAAGAAGTTTGGGGACTCAATTGAACTAATTAGAAGATGGATGACTTGAGGTGCAAATAAAGAATGAGGATTTACTTACTCGAATTCAAAGATGAAAATTGCAGCTGGAAGTATAACCGCACTGCCACCACAATTACATGGTGTGGTCGCGTGGTCAACATGCAAAAAGTCAGATTCCAAAAATTAGAAACACGCTGCCACCAAAATTTACACTGAGTGGTCTCGCAGTACAAATAGGCCCAACGAGAATCAATCCCAGCGGAATTTTTACCTAAGTTCTTTGAATTTTTTCCCTTGGTTCTTCTCCACCTATAAAAGCAACCTCTTGGGTAAGAAATTGGGAGCCTTTGGAGACCTTTTTACAACCTCTCAAGTTCATAATTCATTGTTTTATTATTGACATCTTGGAGGTGAAAATCAAGACAAAGGCGGGGGAATTGAAGATTATCAATGGGGAGAGAAATACTTGGTGCAAGATTTCATTTTCTTTTTTAATTTGATAAACTAAACATGCATAGTAATTTATATTTTGCGTGTTTATTTCTTTATTGATGAACAACTAATTTCATAGTTGGGATATTCGATGTAGCTTAGTTTTATGCTTTTAATTCTATAATTCTAGTTTTGCACTTTCGTTGCATGTGTTGATTTTATTTTGTACTTAATCCATGAATTAATTCGCGACTAATTCATTGATTTAATGGATTGTTTTCATAATTCGAGAGGTGAACTAACAACCTAGATTTAGGAATAAAATCCGGTAATTGGGTAAAAGATAGAGATTGACTTTTATTATTATTGTTATCGCTACATGAATTCTTGTGTTCCATGCACCTAATTATTATGACATGTTGTCTCGAGACACGGTTTACTAATTAGGTAGAATTGATTTAAACTTGAGAGAAGAATTTCATATGCATAAAGTGAATTCGATCGAGGACATAAATAAGAATCAAACTAGATGAATGGAATTAAAAGTATTGACTAATGTGAAATCGGATGCCCCAACATTTATAAATATCAATTTAGAAAATATAAATCTTTAATCTTTTCTTCTCTTTTATTTAGTTTAATTTTTTATTTTAGTTTAGGTAATCCATCACTATTCAACTGTTCAAATAAACCGAGAACTAACACAATTTTGGTACTTAATTACAATCTTTGATGGACGATAACTTGGATTCTTTTGTCCAATTTATTACTTTTCACGATCCATACACTTGCGACAATATTTTGGGTTGCAAACTAAAGTGAACAAGTTTTTGATGCGGTTATCGGGGATTGTCAATTAATATCGATACAAATTAGTTTTTTGACGCTGTTGTCGGGGATTGTCAATTAATAAACTGAAGTTTATTCTTATTTTTTTTTGATGCTGTTGTCGGGGATTGAATGGACTTTCAGACTGTTGGAGGCATCACAGCAGATAGTTAAATGGAAAAAAACAATCATCGGTGGTATTCTGATCTAACACCACCTTGGATTGTTAGGCTCACAACACCATTTACAAGACTTAAGAAAAATCTTGCTTTGATAGAAAAATTAGATAGTTGGGATGAATGGCCAGTACATGCAGTTCAGGCTGAAACTAAAGTTTTTTACAAGAAAGATTTGATAATACAGGTATTGCAAAATCAACAGGCTGAAATTAATGAAATCAAGAAGTTGATGGGGACAGTTCACAGTGTGCGTATCAGAGAGATAGTCTATAACGCATGACAATTTTTTTTTTTTTTTCAGATTTTAATGCCAACTAGTGGTGCACAATAATTTGTGAAAGTACTTTTATCTTTCTTTTCATAAGTAAATGATGTAAACGTCATCCCCGTGACTGAGATTTCAAAATCACTTTACTTTAAAATAAAATTTATTCATTTAAAAAGTAACTATAAAATATTTAATATAAGAGCTTGACTTTAAAATCTTTGTAGATAAACATTAACAATAACAAAATAACGAGTTTAACAGTTTAAACACAAGACCTTATCCAATGAGTTCACAACTCACAGGTCGTCACCTAGCGCAGTACTATCTGTCTCTCACATTCTGAAGATCCGCGACAATCCCTTTTTCATTTATATTATTACTTGAAATATTAGATATATTGTGGAATGAACATATACTTGCCCATTGAGTAAAGTATGGTGCAAATGTGCTATTGCACATAGACAAGTCAACCTCATATATTCAAATCAAGTCAAATTCACATATTCTAGTCTAATCATACTTCATATATTCAAGATCACGTCTTACATATTTAAACCAGCAAATTCCTATACTCAAGTCATATAATCATGTCAAGTAGAGGCAAGACATATATTCAAGTTAGGTCAAGTTCATCTAAACATTACAGGTGCAAATGCATGTCTTTTTAAGAAAACATGACTTTTAATGGGGTCCATATTACAATCAACTACTATCCTGAGCGCGCAACAATTTACAAAGAGTACACAACCCCAATTCAAATATTTCATATGATATTTACGCAGGGCATTAACCCTGATACTCTTCACAAGATGTTCACATAGGGCATCAACCCCGATACAAGAGTTTCACACATGGAATCTTCCCCGTAGTTCAAGCAAGATAGAGTGACTGTAATATTAAGAAATTCTTTTCTATGTAATGCATAAAAAAGGAATGAAAGTCCTTTTAATGTCATGTGTAATGAAAGTATATCACAAAGTATCATTTAAGATCACATAATCACGTACAAGTCAAGTCAGTCTAAGTCAAGACAGGTCCGTATATTCATGAATTGCACATAAACTAGTAAATCCTTATATAATTAAGATTGATGTAATATTCGAGTTACTTTAAGTTCATCTTCTCAAGTCAAGTCAAATGAATATAATCATGTATTGTGTCAAGAGCATGACATATCAAATTATTATCTTTATTACATTGATGAGTCTAAGATCACGTAAACAAGAACAATGATTTCTTTAAATATCCAAATAGTACTGATTTAGCATCTCATATATTGATACATGCTTATATGTATCGATTCCTTAGAGAGCATAAACTTCTTAAAATCCTTATGTGTCAATACATGATGTTAATCTTTTACAAATATGATATTAATATTAATATTAATATTAATATTAAGATAGTGATTACTAACATAATTAATCATCTTCTTCTTTATGTTAATCATATGAATGTATTAATAAGAAATTAAATACGGAAATTTGTCACGAGATCATATTAATAACACAACGATATAATCATCGTATGAACTTTTTAATGAGATCAAGAAAACATCAAGATGATAATACTATTGAACTTATAAAGAGGTCACAATAATGTCACAATAATATTAACAATAGTATAACAATTATATTAATTATTGAACTTGTATTAAGATCATGAGTATTCATATAGTTAACTTCTATCAAGTAAACAAATAAACATATTTCACTCGCCTCAGTCCAGAAGTGCCTCGAACGAGGTTCTGTAATTTCTGCTTATTAATGTATCAATACTTCAAGAACATATATTGATACCATGGTATCATGTATCGATACATGCAGTCGGTTCAATACTGTTAACTGGATTTCTGGGATTTTCTTCATGTTTTAACTATAGTTGGCTGAGCAGAATTTCATTTAGGATACCAAGAACATGTTATTACTTTAACAAGTCTTGATCCTAATAGATATTCAAACATGATCCTCACTTTAAATTCCAAAATTTGGAGGAAGAGAACCATTATTTGTTTGATGGGTTTCTTGCCTTGTTTTATTGTGTGGATTTGTTTCAGAATGATGGACTATTTATAGGTAAACACGAGTGCAAGAAGAGAAGGATGGTCCGTCCATGTAGGATTTAATTCCTAACTATATATTAAACAATTAGGGTCATTAAATGACCAAGTAGGAGGTGGTTTATCTAAGATGGAGTTGGCTCATATAGGTTGGCTAACTCTCAATTCCTATAAGCTAGTGGTGGCAAATACAAGGGACACCTCATGCTACAATTCTTCCAAAACTTCAGTTTCACGATGCAGTATTGGAGCTCATATTCAAGATACCAAATGATGTCGAAGTACTCACAAATTACCTTAATGCACAACTTACGGCATGAGAAATGGATAATCGAGGAGGAAGTTATGACCTCCCAAAGTAGGACACTTAAAACAGTTTTCGGGTTAACCGGTTTTACTGTTCTAACTTTAAAAATTCAAAGAGGGTTGTTCGCTGGTCAAAATTACAAACCATTTTCATATTCTCGAAGTTCACTTTCAGAACTTGCCCGTACATTTATGACTTGTAATTAAATGAGGTCGGAAATGCTAGAAAAAGTCTCGAGAAAAGGACACATAAATACATTTTTTACGTAACTTTTCTTTTTTTTTATAAAAATTCCGTTTTTCTTTCTTTACATTCCAAAATAATTACATAAATTATAAAATACTTTTATTACATCAAAATGGATAATAAAGGATGTCAAAATTCTTGGGTCGCTACACAGTCAGTGCAGATACCAGAAATTCAGGTGACTAAATCAATTGATTCAGAAAAATTGGTTGAAACACCTGAAAAAAAAGAAGAGCAACCTAATGTAATTGGATCAGCCAGAAGAAATTGTTTGCCATGAAGAGGCTATTTTCCAATGTCAACTATCCTAAATCCAGACATCGAGCTTGAGGAAACTCCAATTAAAGAGGAAGATCAATTGGAGAAAGAGGAGTTAATCACAGCAGAGCACATAAACAAGGAAACACTTAAGGGTGCCAACTTTACAATGCAATCCTCTAACTTCAATAACTGGGGAAAAATGATTTCATCATGGCACTAAAGAGATAATTAAAGTTTACATATTGAAATTCGAATCGAGTGGAGATGTCAATATATATGAAATGGGCAAGTAAAATTTTGGAGTCTCAATGCATTTTGGAGCAAGTTCAACCGACACAAACAAAGAAGGTTATCAAAAGCCTTATTTAGAGTTCCTTGGACAAACATGGTAAAATGTCGGGCTTTAAACTATAAATGGAGTGCATGTTGGGAGTCAACCCAATTTTTATCCCTTTTATTTTTTATGCTTTATTTATTGCTTTATAGTAGTTTTAGAATTTATTTTCATTACTAGTTTAGTTTTTGCATGTTTGAGTTATCATGTTGGCATGACATTAGTTGCACCACGTTGAGTAATTGATAAGTGCACGATATTTGATAGAGTTTTAGCATCATAATCATCATTGGAATCTGGCCTAAAACTTGCATTCTAAGTAGATGCATATTGAGGTTTCACTATGGCATTATGGCACTTCAATTCCATTGAGAAGATCCTAATTTGCATGCTTGATTTGAAGTTTTGCATCACTACCACAAGCATGCCATGTTAGTTTAAGACATGAACAAAATGTAGGTGGTTGAGTTCATGAATCACGATTTTTTTTTTTTTTTGTGGTCAAAAATCAAGTTTTAAATTCAAAAGTGCATAAATTTGGGGTTCAGCCGAGTCATTGCATGGCCACACCATCTAAAATGTGGTGGCCACGCGTAGGTAAATGAAATTCACAGTTGCTACAGTTTTTAACTCCGCGGCCTCTCAATACTTCTTGAAGCAGATTCAGCAGTTTTTAAAATGCAATAGGTATTTTCAATATTCATAAACATCAAACTCGTTTTCTCTCCCCAAATTCACCCCAACCCCTTGTGACATATAACTTGCATACATTCACATGGATTTGAGCATCAAATAAGTTTGCATCACGTCAAAATCCTCCCAAAAGGTAAGATTTTCTCACTAATTTGGAAATTTTGCAAAATTTTAAAGGTTTTTCGTACTTTTATGGAATTTTGAATATGTGTATGATTGAAGCATGGGATATGATAGGATTTGATGATGAATTGCATGTGTTTCTAGGTGATTTTTTTTTTTTTTTTGTTGGTAAATTCAAGTTCCCAACTCTATGATTTCTATTGACTTTCATTCATGCACACAAAGTGTTCGATATTCATGCCACAATGCTTTTTTCTTCGGGTTTTTGCAAATATTCTTGAATTAGCACCTTTAATACATGTTATACATCTTATATTTGTCATTCATTCATAGCTTACATTGGTTAAATACATAAAACTCGAAGTTGACATGTTAGGCATAGTTAGGAAATCACTGCAGGTCACTGCACTAGTTTTCAGCTTCAGGTCCCTACTTTGTCACATGTTTTCACGATCATATTGAACTCCAAATGATCTGACTTTTTTTATATGTTATAGACCATGTTAAGTACTTTCATGTGTCCAAAGGTGGCTCGAGAAAATTTAGATTTGTCACGGTGATGTCAGGGCCTGAATATGTGTGGTCAACCATGTTTAAAAATTCAGAATTATGCTCTATCTTTAGTTTGGAGGTTGTTGTTTGCCTCTGATTTTTTTATGTAATTGATGAACACGCCACTTCAAACACATCAAACCAAGCTAGAAATGGGTCAAAATCATCCAAGTGATATCAAAGGAAAAGCTTCAAAAGTTTACATCACATCTCCAAACCCGGGAAGTACTAAAACCCCTCTCTTATATGCTTTATTTATTTGATATATCTAGTTGACATACATTGAGGAGAATATATATTTCTAGTTTGGGGGTGAGAATCTCATTCTTTTGCACTATTCGATTATTTGGGATACAAAAAAATTGAAAAATTGAAAATTTTGTTACTTTGAGCATGTTTCTTAATGGAAAAAAAATGATTTTGATGGAATGTGTGGTTGAAAACTGATTGAAAAGTGTGAAAAGTGGTGGGTCCATAGAAATGTACAGTTGAAAATAAGTTTGGGGAAAGATTTGGAAAATTTTGAAAAAATCTCACATTACCAAACAGGCCCTTTGTTTATTGCCTAGAATACAATTTGGTTCAATTTTATGCTCTAGTTAGAATAATGTACAACATGAAAGCTTGATTTTTATTGACTATTTATCCATGTTATATTTTCATATTCTTGAGTACATAGTCATTGTTAAATTATTACTTGTGTAGGAATATGTTTAACATATGTAGGGTTTATTTATGCAACATAAACATAGGAATGACTATATAATCTCAAAACTTAGATCTTTAGATATCCAGATCCTGAATTAGAACCAAACCGCTCAAGCAGTTTGGGAGTGGAAATGTTAGTATATGCATGTATTGATGAGTTGAGATTCGGTTGGTTCTTGATTTTGCACTTTTGATTGAAGGAATTTGGTCGACGGGAATAAGCCAATACTAGTGTAGCGACCGAGATTTTTCGTGACTTATTTAAATAAATATTTATTTTAAAATCCTGTCACTACGATTTTACCCATTTATTTATTTATTAAACACGTGATCGTCTAGCCAATATAAGTGAAATTAAATTTATTTAAAATCTTAGTCAAATTTCAATTTTTATCAAAAGTATTTCAATGTCACAATTTATTTTTAAATCCAAATTTTAATTATGTGAATTCAAATTTGTTTTGAGTCCAAGTTTTAATTATTTTATGTTTAACTCCTTAAGCCCAAATATTATTGTGGAAATTACATCTAACCCCACATTTAAAGAATCAAATTCATAAATAAGATTAAACTTGAATAACTTCAAAAATCAGGTGTTAAATAAATTTTTAATTTTAATACCAATAATTATGAAATTAAAATAAATTCTTCAAACAATATTTCTACACCAAACCCTAATTCCTCTTATTTCACCTCCACCCCCCACACAGAAAAGCAGATCTCGTCTCTTTCTTCTCCCTCTCTTCCCAGACGCTCCCCCCCCCCCCAACACACAACCAGACCCCGTCTCTCTCTCTTCTCCCTCTCTTCCCAGGCGGAGCGTCGTCCATCGCGGCTGCAACATTTTCAGAAACGGAACAGAAGCCCCCGCCCGGCGTCCGTCTCCCACCCCGACCTGGTGATAGCGTCACTGTAGTTATTGTCGGTGTGGAGTAATATGGTTGTGGTGATGAAGCACACTAGACGATATGTGAAGCGTTGGGTCGAAAATGGCAGCGGCGGTGAAAAAAAAATGGTTGTCTTCACTGAGCTGCGCGTGGTGCTCGTTGCTGCCGCCTCCAAGGTTTGTGATTTTTTGGTCTTTTTTGTGATTTTGTTGGTGGTGGTCGTGGCGGAGGGCTGTAAGTGGTGGTAGTTGTGGTGGCTATGCTGGTGGTGAGGGCAAGTGGCGACAACGGTGGTAGAGTAACAGTGTTTTTGGTTGGAGACTGGCGCTAGTGGCGATTGGTGGTGGTGGTGGTGGTGAGACGTTAGTGGTTACAGGCGTTGATTGTGTGAGATGTGAGTTGGTCGGTGGTGGTGGTGGTACAGTCGGCGAGAAGTGGAGTCGGTGGTGGTGGTGCAGTCGGTGGGAATTTGAAGCTTGCACGGTGATGGTGGTGAGACTTAGGTGACAACAGGTGGCGGATGCAACCGGTGATTGCGATGTTGTGACCTAATAATTTGACGAGATGTTGTGACCTAATAATTTGACAAATGTGACTTGAAATCTCTGAATAATTGTGACATAATCGTGACACGTGATAAAAAATAATGGTAATTGTGACTTGAGATTTTGAATAATTGTGACCTAACTCGACCTGTGATCCTAAAATAAATTTGTGACTTAATATATTTGTATTTGTAACCTACTATTTGATAACTATGATTTAAAATACTGGTGACCTAACAATTTGATAAATTGTGACCTAGAAATAACTTGTGATCGATTAATTTAGAATTTGTGACCTTGATATTATTTTTGTCTCGAAAAAATTGTTATTGTGACCTACTATTTTGATAGTTTGTGACTTTAAAATTATTTGTGATTTAAGCAATTTGCGTTTTGTAACCTGAATTTATATTGTGTTGTGACCTAAATTTATATAATTAATAAAATATTTTTAATTATTTAATTTATTTAAGTAATTATAACTACAACCTGATTTTTGAAAGTTTTTAAGTTATATCTTAAAATTGAAATTGTGTTTTGTAAATACCTTATATATGTATTTTTCCCAATATTATTACCAATCATCTAAGCCCATTTAAAACCCAATAAATCATTTCTTGGTCAAAAGCTTTGACAGCAAGATTAACGTTTCCTTGTTTAACAAATTCTATTTCCAAAATTCTTCTACAATATTTCCAATCTTCACAAACACTTTCCATCCTACAATCGACTCAGAATTTCCATAGGAATTCCCATGATCCCTCCATCACATATTTGCCCTAAATTTTCATATTTGACACGCAATCAACCATTAAGTAGATCCCACAACCTCATCAAAAATCACGACACAATTCGTTCCAGCAACTCAATCATCTTGGGTATGAAAATCTCCTCCTCTCAATTCATCAAAACTCAATTCTGACACAGAATTTTTACATGCTCGCTACCTCTAATCCAAACATATGGAACTAGGGGATGTTGAGAATCGTAGCCTTGATTCAATTTATGAATTGGAGGGAGACGAGAGAAACTAAAAAAATCTGCAATCAACCTTAATCGACTCTCAAAATCAACCACACCAATATTCCACCATGGCCGCATCTTGTCTGAATTCCATAGATCTCACAACCTCTAATCCAATCAATGGATTGAGGGGGGGGGAGGGGGGACGAGAAAACATACACACACCACCGAGCACCTCCAAGAGCCACCACCTACTGCCCACTCAGTCCGTGAACTACCATTGCCTAAATCTCCACAGCCATCTTTCTTCTACACACAACCCATAGAATTCAATTTCAGACTCAACTACACAACTCCCACACCTCATCACACATACAGAGTTTGCAGGCATCACCAGCCACTGAGCCTCACCAAAATCGCAACCACCAGCCCGCACTTCGAAACCACAGCCGCCACCACAAAACCCATCACTGGCAGCCAACGTCCCGACGATATCCCTTCACCATCGCAACCTCCCAAAAATGCAATCTCAAGCCTCGGTTTGCACCAAAATTCAAACCCCAAATCTTTTTATTTCGCCTCCCCATCACTATCCGTCATACTGCCACTCTTTGGCGGTGACGCCGTCGGTGGACGCTGGCAGAAGGGGGCACCGATCGCCCTCTTCACTCTCTCTTCTCCTCTGGTTCGAAATGGGGGGAGAGAGAGAGAGAGAGAGAGATTTGTTTTAACTATTTTGATTTTATCTTAAAAGCCCCACAGTTCTCAAATTATCTATTTCAATGACTACCAGTTTTTAAAATCTTTCGTTTCAGCCCTTTATTAGTTAAGTCCAAAGGTTTGAAAACAATTTATTTAAATCCCAATTATTTCTAAAAATCTGATTTGGACCAGAAGCTTTCTATTTTATCAAGCAAGTCCCCAATTCAATTAATTGCACAAAGTCCCAAATCTTTACACTTTACCATTTTAGACCAATCCTTACACTTTTAAATCTCAGTTTTCTTTAAAACTTCAATTTAGTCCCTAAACTTTATTTTATCACTTTAATCTTTAAATTTCAAAAGTACTAAATTAATTTAATTTTCTTTTGGTTAGACGAAGTGTTCGGAGATTTAAAAGATTAACGTGATATTTTTTGCTCTACTTTCAAACTCGTGAATTAAGGTAGACTCGCCTCCACTAATTAATTTAAATTATAATTGCATGTATTATGCATGAGATAAGACAAGAATATCTCTTATGAGATAAAAATCAGAATGTGGTTATGCATGACTTAAATGCTTTAATGCATGAGATAATGGTGTGATTATCTATAACTTAAATGCTTTAATGCATGAGAAGAGACTACCTACACCCTATGATTTTTAAAGAGCCTATGATTATGTGGTCACTATATTAGTTGCATAATTACGTGTTCAATTATCTTGTAAATTAATTACTAGTGATGAGTCTACTGAGTATTTCTTTCGAAATGCTCATTCCATTTTTTAACAGTTTTTACTGATTTCGGAGATGATGGCGAATGAAAGGACAATGGTGGCAAACCATTAATAAAAATCATTTTAAAGTCATGATTTGTGAACTTTGTTATTTCAGTTGGTCGATATTATGAAGCTATTTTCTTAAAGTCAAGTTTTATGAACATTGTCGATTTAATTATTTTATTGTTACTTTCTTGAAAATTAAGATTTAAATGTTTTTTATGAATTTATCAAATTTAATATATTTAATGTTGCAAATTTTCAAATAAATATGATTGTTTAGAATTCAATTATTTTCCGCAATAAAATTAGATTTAAAGGAGAAGTGGCATCCCGAGTTTCACGAAATTCGGGGCCTTACAACTAGCATAAAAACAATAAAAAATGTCTTATTCCATTCTTTGTATCCTTTGTAACTCGAATAAGTAAGCTTTTAAGAGTCTTTAAAACCTAGCACCCTGAATTCATCTGAGTTGGAAGTTGTCAGCCCAAAACTCGTTACATGGGTCACTTAGAAAGCTTAAGAGGGAGGGGACTCACACATAAGAAAATAAAACATCTTAAAACAAGCTATAAGAGCATCTCAGAGAAGCTTTCTATTTATAGAAAGCATATTATGTAGTATAATTGAGAACATCTTTAAATTTAGCGGAAAACTTTCTCGTACACTCCAATATTTTTTTTACACGCTCGAACACTATCTATTTTGACTCTTCGTTTTCAATTCTTCAAGAAACATTTATATAGGATTTTCTTTCAGCGAGGGCAAAAATTAATCGATATTGAAGGGAGGGGGTTCGGGGACAACGCCCCCGAATTTTTTTTTTTTTTTTTTGAGAAAAAAAGAGAGAAAATGCAATTTCACAAATTTCATTATCAATCTTCAAAAATATATTTTTATCTACACAAATCTCAAATTAAATCAACTCTACAAACCACAAATATTTAAAAATTCAAATAACACTAATCAAATCAATTAAAAAACCCCAAATTAATATCACACAGTAGACATAAATCACTAATTATAAATGACACCACAAACTTCAAATCAAATAACTCCACAAAAATTCAAATAAAACTAATCAAATCAATTAAAAAAAACCCCAAATTCAAATCATACAGAAGATATATATAAATCACTAATCATAATTTATAAACCACTAATTAAATTGGGGTTAGGCCGTTAGTGAAAAGTAGAGAGTGGTGAGTGGAGACAGCCGACATAATTTTTAAAACACTAATCATAAATCATTAATCAATTCCAAACAATCACCAATCACCGGCTTTAACTTTATAACTAAGGTCTAAGTTCCAGTTTGAGTTTCTTAGTGGACAGCTCGCCTCTGACCTCCGAGCTCACAGTCACAGCTGTTGACGAGGCGCGACTAAGCTCCAAACGAACATGAAGCTGTGACTGTGAGCTTTTCTGTTTGAGAGTCTATGGAAGTTCGAAATGAGTTTTGTTTGGGCTTGGGCATATGCAGGGCCAGCCCTGAGAATAGAGAGGCCCTAGGCGACTCATTATTTTGATGCCCTTAAATATATGTATATTTTTTCGTGTAGTAATACTTAAATATTAAAATGAATAACATATATGTATTTTTTTTTAAAAAATGACTTTATAACATCTAAAAGATGAAATTCCTAAAACCAGCATAATGTAGGAAAAATAGTCATGTTCCAATGTAGCTTAAGCATTCTGCTAGCTTATTCCATTTTCACCCACTTGAAACTCTGGTAATCGAGGAGTGCTTTTTGGAAGCAAAAGTGAAGGTCTGAACATATATCTCCAAATCATTCAATAATTCATAGGTCTCAAACTTCATTTTATAAAACAAGTTACTGACTTTTCTTAGTTTTTTATTTAGTGGAAGAGCTTTGAATCTGCAATAATCAATTTCTTCAAAAAAAAAAAAACCCCCAAATCTATAGATTTTACACTGCCTCCAGTTGCATTTAGTCCCAAAAAATTGGTTAAACAGTTTGGCCAAAATTTTTTTGAGGCCCTCAAATTGAGAGGCCCTAGGCGCCGGCCTTGGTGGCCTTATGCCAGGGCCGGCCCTGGGCATATGGTTCTCAGGTTCTGCGCAAAGTTCCAATTTCCAGTCACGTGAAGATGATGAGACGATCTTAGATGACGGAGGCGGATAGGTTGGGTTGTGGTTTCAGCCATTAGGTTTGAATTGGGCTTGCATATGGTTCTCAGGTTCTGTTCTATGCTTCTGCCGTTCTGGTTCATGATTTTTTTTATTTTTTTTTTTGGGGGACCGGGGCAGCCCAAAAGTCCAGCGCGGTCCATGGCCTTACACTGGCTCCGCCCCAGTGTGTGTATGTGTGTTCAGCTAACATGTGTTATAATCGGCATGGATTTCAAACTATTTTTTTAACCACACAAATTTTTTTTCTCCAATTTTTAACCACAAATTCTACCTCGAAAATACAAATAACACTAATCATTACTATTTATAATAGTTTCCGAGCAGTGGCATATCATGTTTGGTGCACGCTACTTTAGGGGACTGCACAGACTATTAGTTAAGATTTTAACTTCTACTTTAATAATGTCTTGAACTGCATAAATCCACCTTTACTAGAAAGGCTACTAGATATATGCTTGCTAGCCAGCTCATATGTAACACATGTTGAACCCTGCCTGGTTTAAATGCCATGCAATGCCAATCAAAATTGATTCGCTGAGGGCAATCCGTTGTAATAATTTTGAAATATGTAGCTACGAGGAGTACAGGGATTATCTTTGTCCTGAAGAAACGGAAAAGACAAATCTCACAATTTTGGAAGCAGCATACAAGTGGAAGAAGCAGAAGATTGTTTGTGATGAGGATTAGTTAGGTGAGTTCTGCATCAATTTCCTCTTCAGCTCAAGTTTTGATTTTGTAGCAGGGTATGTGATCAGATAGAATGTTCTGTAACTGAGAATTCAAGCTGCTTTTGTGTTCATGGGAAAAAAAATAGAAGAATTACTATAATTTTTTGGGATGTATAGTTTTTGAATGTACTTCACAAAGATCGTGGTTGGACTGCATAGCAGTGAACAATATTAGTTTCATGTCTATTAAAGTAAGTAAATTTATTTTTCATCTTGAACTGGTAGAGTCGTGTTATCCATATCCTTCTTCTCTTCTGGACGAGACAGTCAACAAAAGACGATAATCTTCTTTCGAAGCATGTCTTTTGTTCTAGAATGTGTTGGAAAGTTTTTGAGTCTCTTCGAATCCATTTAATATATATTGCGAATATTAGTAATAATTCATCAATTTGTGTCATCGTGTTCTCCTTTAACACCTCAACTAACTATTAGTCTGATTTGAAATCTTCCCGGTTATCCTTAAATTTTGGTTCAATTTAAGAAAGATTGCAAGGTTTCAAATCATATATGCACAGCAGAAATAAAAAAGACTTGAAATCATAAGTTTGGATTAATCTTGCACCGAGATAGAATCTGTGATAAGATAGTACATTTGATGAATTTCGTAGATTTGAATTGTGGTGCAAGATGTAGAAAATTTGTCACTATAGTAGTCCAAATGTCTAGCATTGATGTTAATTCACACGGCAAATTATGATCTAGATTGGGTTATACTAGCAACCAAAGAACGACTCAAAATCTAATTGTTTTGTAACTAATCTGTTTCTCATTTTCTCATTTATTTTTTATTTTACAGTGATTTTGTTATAATTAAATGACACTTTTTTTTCATTTTTTATTTTCAAGGCAGTTTTAATTTTTTTTATTATAATTATAATGTACAATTGTCCAAAATTAATTTAATTTTTTATATATCAAGTAAATTGATCTTAATATAGAATAACTAATAATCATGCATATTGCAAAAAAATCTTGTATTCATTGGCTACGAAAATGATTTTAAGCACCTATTTAATTCTGATTTAAATCTGATTTTATCTCAAATCAAAATCAACAATAAATTTTAATCATGCATTTTATGGGACCCAATGCTTTCTACAGTGTTGATAATTTCATGTTGTTTGATGTGACATCTCACACATGTTATATATTTGCAAGTTATTAAGGATGACTTTTTTAGACGAATAATATACTTTGTTGTGAGTTAATTGCAATATTTAGATACTTAGATCGATTATTTTTTATCATGCTAAAATTAAGCAATGTTAATATTATATGTAAAATTTGTTTTGACCAAAATTGATGTTTCCAATAAGAGTTCCCTTAATAATAATATTGTTAATTTCGAAAAAAGAAATAAGTCAATCCTCGAAAATTGAGGATCTTTTCCCACATATTTGGTGAGAAATTCAATTCCTTGGAAACATGGCAAATGGAGTCACTTGAGGCCAAGTTGAGAATTTTTTGCTCGATCTGTTTGTTAAATAAAAATTTATTTAAAAACATTTTTTTATATTTTCTGCGTAAAATGTGTGGTTGAAAAGTAGAGAGAAAATATTTGTGATTAAAAAGTGATTTGGAGAATTGTATTGTAAAAAATATAATTAAAAGTATGCTTGCCAAACATAGGCTAAGTCTATCAAACATGACAAAAGATGAAAAAATGGTGAGAAAGTTGATGTTATTTTAAAAAAATTAGCCCATTTTTGGTATAGATTAAAATCAAACTTTTAATAAATTTTGATAAAAGTTAATGATTTGTGTTATTGAAAAGTTGTGAATCTTGTAAAATGTGTGATTAAAATTAATTGTTAATTTAACTTGAGATAAAATCTTATTTTAATCAAAACCAAATAAGGGCTTGGAATCATTTTCGTAGCCAATAAATAGTTGTTTTTTTAATACAATATGAGACCAATTTACTTGATTAAAAAAAAAATTAAATTAATTTTGGATAAAAAAAATTAAACTGCTTCAAAAAAAAAAAAAGTGATCAAAATTAAAATAAAACTAACGCAAAATTTAAACACCCCCCCCCCCCACCCCTCTTACAGAATTCCTAAGTTAATTAATTTCCTTTCTCCAGTATCAAAGGATTCTCAAAGGCTCACTCCGGCCAACAATCCTCACAACTCTGGGTCACTCAAGATTAACCTAGAAATAGTATGGCTTCTAAAAATCAAGTTATACTTTTATGATATGCATAGGATGTAATGAATTATAATTCATCAGATAATTCACAATATATAAACAACTGAAATTAAAACATGAAAAAAAAACATAAAACAGAAATGAAGATAATTTTTTGGAAATTTATTAAAACATCTTAAAGATAATACAACTAAGGATTTCCCTTTCGGGAAGTCCCCTAAAGGATTTAAATAAAACTTGGGAAGAAAAGTATCTCAGAGGTATTCATAAGTTCCTATTTACTATACAAGGGTTGTTGGATTGAGAATTTTTCTGGATAAGGAGGTTTCAAAGGATTTAAGCAAGGAATACACAGGCTGTAAACTCTTGCATTTATCAAATGAAAACGTCTTCCTTATATAGAGAAATTCTAGAGAGCAAGTTTACAAAAAAGTCCCTAAAGGAATCAGGAAAAGTAAAGCCTATCCTAAAAAGTCTTCATGCTTCTTTCTTTTGTCTATTCTTCTTTTAGAGCTGTCTGTCCTTTTATGACACGCGTTTCACCGAGAAACTTCTGGTAAAAAAGGATTGTCCAATCTTGGTCCACGGCATCTTTCTTTATTAAAGTTTTTTGTCTTCTTGTATCGGCAGCATCTTCTGTCTTTCTACGTGTTCAAATTATGTTCGGCATTGGAGGAAAATGACATCCCACTGTCTGAATTATTATATCCGTCTCTTTCATGTTCTTCAGAGTCATCACTGTTGCCTTGGTTAGAATTATCTGGTTCTGGTAAATTTTCTTTTTGAGGGCATTCTTGAATCTCTTTTTCTTTTGTTATTTTGTCTTTTGCGAAAATTCTTTCAAAAACTTTGTTAATTACTTCATCCATTTTTTTCTTTTATATCTTTTTCTTTCTTTTTCTTAATAGTTAGTTTCTTTTTTCTTCTTGATGGTTCTTCACTGCTTCCTGTGGATTTCTGAAGTTTTTGAATTTGAGAGAGTAAACGATTAACGGAAATAACATCATCATCAGGGTCTTAAGCATTTTGAAGAATTTCCTTTCCTTTGTCTTTACTAATATTCTGACTGGATCCTTCTTGGGCTTGGCTTGTAACTGGTTCTTGCGAATATCTTACTAAGTAATCAAGTTACCTAGGATTGTTGGGCTCACAACACCATTTAAAAGACTTAAGAAAAATCTTGCTTTGATAGAAAAATTAGATAGTTGGGATGAACGGCCAGTACATGCAGTTCAGGCTGAAACTAAAGTTTTTTACAAGAAAGATTTGATAATACGGGTATTGCAAAATCAACAGGCTGAAATTAATGAAATCAAGAAGTTGATGGGGACAGTTCACAGTGTGCGTATCAGAGAGATAGTCTATGACGCATGACAATTTTTTTTTTTATTTTCAGATTTTAATGCCAACTAGTGGTGCACAATAATTTGTGAAAGTACTTTTATCTTTCTTCTCATAAGTAAATGATGTAAACGTCATCCCCGTGACTGAGATTTCAAAATCACTTTACTTTAAAATAAAATTTATTCATTTAAAAAGTAACTATAAAATATTTAATATAAGAGCTTGACTTTAAAATCTTTGTAGATAAACATTAACAATAATAAAATAACGAGTTTGACAGTTTAAACACAAGACCTTATCCAATGAGTTCACAACTCACAGGTCGTCACCTAGCGCAGTACTATCTGTCTCTCGCATTCTGAAGATCCGCGACAATCCCTTTTTCATTTATATTATTACTTGAAATATTAGATATATTGTGGAATGAACATATACTTGCCCATTGAGTAAAGTATGGTGCAAATGTGCTATTGCACATAGACAAGTCAACCTCATATATTCAAATCAAGTCAAATTCACATATTCTAGTCTAATCATACTTCATATATTCAAGATCACGTCTTACATATTTAAACCAGCAAATTCCTATACTCAAGTCATATAATCATGTCAAGTCGAGGCAAGACATATATTCAAGTTAGGTCAAGTTCATCTAAACATTACAGGTGCAAATGCATGTCTTTTTAAGAAAACATGACTTTTAATGGGGTCCATATTACAATCAACTACTATCCTGAGCGCGCAACAATTTACAAAGAGTACACAACCCTAATTCAATTATTTCATATGATATTTACGCAGGGCATTAACCCTGATACTCTTCACAAGATGTTCACATAGGGCATCAACCCCGATACAAGAGTTTCACACATGGAATCTTCCCCGTAGTTCAAGCAAGATAGAGTGACTGTAATATTAAGAAATTCTTTTCTATGTAATGCATAAAAAAGGAATGAAAGTCCTTTTAATGTCATGTGTAATGAAATTATATCACAAAGTATCATTTAAGATCACGTAATCACGTACAAGTCAAGTCAGTCTAAGTCAAGACAGGTCCGTATATTCATGAATTGCACATAAACTAGTAAATCCTTATATAATTAAGATTGATGTAATATTCGAGTTACTTTAAGTTCATCTTCTCAAGTCAAGTCAAATGAATATAATCATGTATTGTGTCAAGAGCATGACATATCAAATTATTATCTTTATTACATTGATGAGTCTAAGATCACGTAAACAAGAACAATGATTTCTTTAAATATCCAAATAGTACTGATTTAGCATCTCATATATTGATACATGCTTATATGTATCGATTCCTTAGAGAGCATAAACTTCTTAAAATCCTTATGTGTCAATACATGATGTTAATCTTTTACAAATATGATATTAATATTAATATTAATATTAATATTAAGATAGTGATTACTAACATAATTAATCATCTTCTTCTTTATGTTAATCATATGAATGTATTAATAAGAAATTAAATACGGAAACTTATCACGAGATCATATTAATAACACGACGATATAATCATCGTATGAACTTTTTAATGAGATCAAGAAAACATCAAGATGATAATACTATTGAACTTATAAAGAGGTCACAATAATGTCACAATAATATTAACAATAGTATAACAATTATATTAATTATTGAACTTGTATTAAGATCATGAGTATTCATATAGTTAACTTCTATCAAGTAAACAAATAAACATATTTCACTCGCCTCAGTCCAGAAGTGCCTCGAACGAGGTTCTGTAATTTCTGCTTATTAATGTATCAATACTTCATGAACATATATTGATACCATGGTATCATGTATCGATACATGCAGTCGGTTCAATACTGTTAACTGGATTTCTGGGCTTTTCTTCATGTTTTAACTATAGTTGGTTGAGCAGAATTTCATTTAGGATACCAAGAACATGTTATTACTTTAACAAGTCTTGATCCTAATAGATATTCAAACATGATCCTAACTTTAAATTCCAAAATTTGGAGGAAGAGAACCATTATTTGTTTGATGGGTTTCTTGCCTTGTTTTGTTGTGTGGATTTGTTTCAGAATGATGGACTATTTATAGGTAAACACGAGTGCAAGAAGAGAAGGATGGTCCGTCCATGTAGGATTTAATTCCTAACTATTTATTAAACAATTAGGGTCATTAAATGACCAAGTAGGAGGTGGTTTATCTAAGATGGAGTTGGCTCATATAGGTTGGCTAACTCTCAATTCCTATAAGCTAGTGGTGGCAAATACAAGGGACACCTCATGCTACAATTCTTCCAAAACTTCAGTTTCACGATGCAGTATTGGAGCTCATATTCAAGATACCAAATGATGTAGAAGTACTCACAAATTACTTTAATGCACAACTTACGGCATGAGAAATGGATAATCGAGGAGGAAGTTATGACCTCCCAAAGTAGGACACTTAAAACAGTTTTCGGGTTAACCGGTTTTACTGTTCTAACTTTAAAAATTCAAAGAGGGTTGTTTGCTGGTCAAAATTACAAACCATTTTCATATTCTCGAAGTTCACTTTCAGAACTTGCCCGTACATTTATGACTTGTAATTAAATGAGGTCGGAAATGCTAGAAAAAGTCTCGAGAAAAGGACACTTAAATACGTTTTTTACGTAACTTTTCTTTTTTTTATAAAAATTCCGTTTTTCTTTCTTTACATTCCAAAATAATTACATAAATTATAAAATACTTTTATTACATCAAAATGGATAATAAAGGATGTCAAAATTCTTGGGTCGCTACACAGTCAGTGCAGATACCATAAATTCAGGTGACTAAATCAATTGATTCAGAAAAATTGGTTGAAACACCTGAAAAAAAAAAAAAAAGAGCAACCTAATGTAATTGGATCAGCCAGAAGAAATTGTTTGCCATGAAGAGGCTATTTTCCAAATGTCAACTATCCTAAATCCAGACATCGAGCTTGAGGAAACTCCAATTAAAGAGGAAGATCAATTGGAGAAAGAGGAGTTAATCACAGCAGAGCACATAAACAAGGAAACACTTAAGGGTGCCGACTTTACAATGCAATCCTCTAACTTCAATAACTGGGGAAAAATGATTTCATCATGGCACTAAAGAGATAATTAAAGTTTACATATTGAAATTCGAATCGAGTGGAGATGTCAATATTTATGAAATGGGCAAGTAAAATCTTGGAGTCTCAATGCATTTTGGAGCAAGTTCAACCGACACAAACAAAGAAGGTTATCAAAAGCCTTATTTAGAGTTCCTTGGACAAACATGGTAAAATGTCGGGCTTTAAACTATAAATGGAGTGCATGTTGGGAGTCAACCCAATTTTTATCCCTTTTATTTTTTATGCTTTATTTATTGCTTTATAGTAGTTTTAGAATTTATTTTCATTACTAGTTTAGTTTTTGCATGTTTGAGTTATCATGTTGGCATGACATTAGTTGCACCACGTTGAGTAGTTGATAAGTGCACGATATTTGATAGAGTTTTAGCATCATAATCATCATTGGAATCTGGCCTAAAACTTGCATTCTAAGTAGATGCATATTGAGGTTTCACTATGGCATTATGGCACTTCAATTCCATTGAGAAGATCCTAATTTTCATGCTTGATTTGAAGTTTTGCATCACTACCACAAGCATGCCATGTTAGTTTAAGACATGAAAAAAATGTAGGTGGTTGAGTTCATGAATCGCGATTTTTTTTTTTGGGTCAAAAATCAAGTTTTAAATTCAAAAGTGCATAAATTTGGGGTTCAGCCGAGTCATTGCATGGCCACACCATCTAAAATGTGGTGGCCACGCGTAGGTAAATGAAATTCACAGTTGCTACAGTTTTTAACTCCGCGGCCTCTCAATACTTCTTGAAGCAGATTCAGCAGTTTTTAAAATGCAATAGGTATTTTCAATATTCATAAACATCAAACTCGTTTTCTCTCCCCAAATTCACCCCAACCCCTTGTGACATATACTTTGCATACATTTACATGGATTTGAGCATCAAATAAGTTTGCATCACGTCAAAATCCTCCCAAAAGGTAAGATTTTCTCACTAATTTGGGAATTTTGCAAAATTTTAAAGGTTTTTCGTACTTTTATGGAATTTTGAATATGTGTATGATTGAAGCATGGGATAGGCTAGGATTTGATGATGAATTGCATGTGTTTCTAGGTGATTTTTTTTTTGTTGGTAAATTCAAGTTCCCAACTCTATGATTTCTATCTACTTTCATTCATGCACACAAAGTGTTCGATATTCATGCCACAATGCTTTTTTCTTCGGGTTTTTGCAAATATTCTTGAATTAGCACCTTTAATACATGTTATACATCTTATATTTGTCATTCATTCATAGCTTACATTGGTTAAATACATAAAACTCGAAGTTGACATATTAGGCATAGTTAGGAAATCACTGCAGGTCACTGCACTAGTTTTCAGCTTCAGGTCCCTACTTTGTCACAAGTTTTCACGATCATATTGAACTCCAAATGATCTGACTTTTTTTTATATGTTATAGACCATGTTAAGTACTTTCATGTGTCCAAAGGTGGCTCGGGAAAATTTAGATTTGTCACGGTGATGTCAGGGTCTGAATATGTGTGGTCAACCATATTTAAAAATTCAGAATTATGCTCTATCTTTAGTTTGGAGGTTGTTGTTTGCCTCTGATTTTTTTATGTAATTGATGAACACGCCACTTCAAACACATCAAACCAAGCTAGAAATGGGTCAAAATCATCCAAGTGATGTCAAAGGAAAAGCTTCAAAAGTTTACATCACATCTCCAAACCCGGGAAGTACTAAAACCCCTCTCTTATATGCTTTATTTATTTGATATATCTAGTTGACATACATTGAGGAGAATATATATTTCTAGTTTGGGGGTGAGAATCTCATTCTTTTGCACTATTCGATTATTTGGGATACAAAAAAATTGAAAAATTGAAAATTTTGTTACTTTGAGCATGTTTGTTAATGGAAAAAAAAATGATTTTGATGGAATGTGTGGTTGAAAACTGATTGAAAAGTGTGAAAAGATTTGGGTCCATAGAAATGTACGGTTGAAAATAAGTTTGAGGAAAGATTTGGGAAATTTTGAAAAAATTTCACATTACCAAACAGGCCCTTTGTTTATTGCCTAGAATACAATTTGGTTCAATTTTATGCTCTAGTTAGAATAATGGACAACATGAAAGCTTGATTTTTATTGACTATTTATCCATGTTATATTTTCATATTCTTGAGTACATAGTCATTGTTAAATTATTACTTGTGTAGGAATATGTTTAACATATGTAGGGTTTATTTATGCAACATAAACATAGGAATGACTATATAATCTCAAAACTTAGATCTTTAGATATCCAGATCCTGAATTAGAACCAAACCGCTCAAGCAGTTTGGGAGTGGAAATGTTAGTATATGCATGTATTGATGAGTTGAGATTCAGTTGATTCTTGATTTTGCACTTTTGATTGAAGGAATTTGGTCGACGGGAATAAGCCAATACTAGTGTAGCGACCGAGATTTTTCGTGACTTATTTAAATAAATATTTATTTTAAAATCCTGTCACTACGATTTTACCCATTTATTTATTTATTAAACACGTGATCGTCTAGCCAATATAAGTGAAATTAAATTTATTTAAAATGTTAGTCAAATTTCAATTTTTATCAAAAGTATTTCAATGTCACAATTTATTTTTAAATCCAAATTTTAATTATGTGAATTCAAATTTGTTTTGAGTCCAAGTTTTAATTATTTTATGTTTAACTCCTTAAGTCCAAATATTATTACCAATCATCTAAGCCCATTTAAAACCCAATAAATCATTTCTTGGCCAAAAGCTTTGACAGCAAGATTAACGTTTCCTTGTTTAACAAATTCTATTTCCAAAATTCTTCTACAATATTTCCAATCTTCACAAACACTTTCCATCCTACAATCGACTCAGAATTTTCATAGGAATTCCCATGATCCCTCCATCACAGACTTGCCCTGAATTTTCATATTTGACACACAATCAACCATTAAGTAGATCCCACAACCTCATCAAAAATCACGACACGTAATTCGTTCCAGCAACTCAATCATCTTGGGTATGAAAATCTCCTCCTCTCAATTCATCAAAACTCAATTCTGACACAGAATTTTTACATGCTCGCTACCTCTAATCCAAACAAATGGAACTAGGGGATGTTGAGAATCGTAGCCTTGATTCAATTTATGAATTGGAGGGAGACGAGAGAAACTAAAAAAATCTGCAATCAACCTTAATCGAGTCTCAAAATCAACCACACCAATATTCCACCATGGCCGCATCTTGTCTGAATTCCATAGATCTCACAACCTCTAATCCAATCAATGGATTGAGGGGGGGAGGGGGGACGAGAAAACATACACACACCACCGAGCACCTCCAAGAGCCACCACCTACTGCCCACTCAGTCCGTGAACTACCATTGCCTAAATCTCCACAGCCATCTTTCTTCTACACACAACCCATAGAATTCAATTTCAGACTCAACCACACAACTCCCACACCTCATCACACAAACAGAATTTGCAGGCATCACCAGCCACTGAGCCTCACCAAAATCGCAACCACCAGCCCGCACTTCGAAACCACAGCCGCCACCACAAAACCCATCACTGGAAGCCAACGTCCCGACGATATCCCGTCACCATCGCAACCTCCCAAAAATGCAATCTCAAGCCTCGGTTTGCACCAAAATTCAAACCCCAAATCTTTTTATTTCGCCTCCCCATCACTATCCGTCATACTGCCATCTTTGGCGGTGACGCCGTCGGTGGACGCTGGCAGAAGGGGGCACCGATCGCCCTCTTCACTCTCTCTTCTCCTCTGGTTCGAAATGGGGGGAGAGGGAGAGAGAGAGAGATTTGTTTTAACTATTTTGATTTTATCTTAAAAGCCCCACAGTTCTCAAATTATCTATTTCAATGACTACCAGTTTTTAAAATCTTTCGTTTCAGCCCTTTATTAGTTAAGTCCAAAGGTTTGAAAACAATTTATTTAAATCCCAATTATTTCTAAAAATCTGATTTGGACCAGAAGCTTTCTATTTTATCAATCTGATTTGGACCAGAAGCTTTCTATTTTATCAAGCAAGTCCCCAATTCAATTAATTGCACAAAGTCCCAAATCTTTACACTTTACCATTTTAGACCAATCCTTACACTTTTAAATCTCAGTTTTCTTTAAAACTTCAATTTTGTCCCTAAACTTTATTTTATCACTTTAATCTTTAAATTTCAAAAGTACTAAATTAACTTAATTTTCTTTTGGTTACACGAAGTGTTCGGAGATTTAAAAGATTAACGTGATATTTTTTGCTCTATTTTCAAACTCGTGAATTAAGGTAGACTCGCCTCCACTAATTAATTTAAATTATAATTGCATGTATTCTGCATGAGATAAGACAAGAATATCTCTTATGAGATAAAAATCAGAATGTGGTTATGCATGACTTAAATGCTTTAATGCATGAGATAATGGTGTGATTATCTATAACTTAAATGCTTTAATGCATGAGAAGAGACTACCCACACCCTATGATTTTTAAAGAGCCTATGATTATGTGGTCACTGTATTAGTTGCATAATTACGTGTTCAATTATCTTGTAAATTAATTACTAGTGATGAGTCTACTGAGTATTTCTTTCGAAATGCTCATTCCATTTTTTAACAGTTTTTACAAATTTCAGAGATGGTGGCGAATGAAAGGACGGTGGTGGCAAACCATTAATAGAAATCATTTTAAAGTCATGATTTGTGAACTTTGTTATTTCAGTTGGTCGATATTATGAAGCTATTTTCTTAAAGTCAAGTTTTATGAACATTGTCGATTTAATTATTTTATTGTTTCTTTCTTGAAAATTAAGATTTAAATGTTTTTTATGAATTTATCAAATTTAATATATTTACTGTTGCAAATTTTCAAATAAATATGATTGTTTAGAATTCAATTATTTTCCGCAATAAAATTAGATTTAAAGGAGAAGTGGCATCCCGAGTTTCACGAAATTCGGGACATTACAACTAGCATAAAAACAATAAAAAATGTCTTATTCCATTCTTTGTAGCCTTGGTGACTCGAATAAGTAAGCTTTTAAGAGTCTTTAAAACCTAGCACCCTGAATTCATCTGAGTTGGGAGTTGTCAGCCCAAAACTCGTTACATGGGTCACTTAGAAAGCTTAAGAGGGAGGGAACTCACACGTAAGAAAATAAAACATCTTAAAACAAGCTATAAGAGCATCTCAGAGAAGCTTTCTATTTATAGAAAGCATATTATGTAGTATAATTGAGAACATCTTTAAATTTAGCGGAAAACTTTTTCGTACACTCCAATATTTTTTTTACACGCTCGAACACTATCTATTTTGACTCTTCGTTTTCAATTCTTCAAGAAACATTTATGTGTGTGTGTGTGTGTGTGTGTGTGTTCAGCTAACATGTGTTATAATCGGCATGAATTTCAAACTATTTTTTTAACCAAACAAATTTTCTTTCTCCAATTTTTAACCACAAATTCTACCTCGAATATACAAATAACACTAATCATTACTATTTATAATCGTTGTCAAACAGTGGCATATCATGTTTGGTGCACACTACTTTAGGGGACTGCACAGACTATTAGTCAAGATTTTAACTTCTACTTTAATAATGTCTTGAACTGCATAAATCCACCTTTACTAGAAAGGCTACTAGATATATGCTTGCTAGCCAGCTCATATGTAACACATGTTGAACCCTGCCTGGTTTAAATGCCATGCAATGCCAATCAAAATTGATTCGCTGAGGGCAATCCGTTGTAATAATTTTGAAATATGTAGCTACGAGGAGTACAGGGATTATCTTTGTCCTGAAGAAACGGAAAAGACAAATCTCACAATTTTGGAAGCAGCATACAAGTGGAAGAAGCAGAAGATTGTTTGTGATGAGGATTAGTTAGGTGAGTTCTGCATCAATTTCCTCTTCAGCTCAAGTTTTGATTTTGTAGCAGGGTATGTGATCAGATAGAATGTTCTGTAACTGAGAATTCAAGCTGCTTTTGTGTTCATGGGAAAAAAAATAGAAGAATTACTATAATTTTTTGGGATGTATAGTTTTTGAATGTACTTCACAAAGATCGTGGTTGGACTGCATAGCAGTGAACAATATTAGTTTCATGTCTATTAAAGTAAGTAAATTTATTTTTCATCTTGAACTGGTAGAGTCGTGTTATCCATATCCTTCTTCTCTTCTGGACGAGACAGTCAACAAAAGACGATAATCTTCTTTCGAAGCATGTCTTTTGTTCTAGAATGTGTTGGAAAGTTTTTGAGTCTCTTCGAATCCATTTAATATATATTGCGAATATTAGTAATAATTCATCAATTTGTGTCATCGTGTTCTCCTTTAACACCTCAACTAACTATTAGTCTGATTTGAAATCTTCCCGGTTATCCTTAAATTTTGGTTCAATTTAAGAAAGATTGCAAGGTTTCAAATCATATATGCACAGCAGAAATAAAAAAGACTTGAAATCATAAGTTTGGATTAATCTTGCACCGAGATAGAATCTGTGATAAGATAGTACATTTGATGAATTTCGTAGATTTGAATTGTGGTGCAAGATGTAGAAAATTTGTCACTATAGTAGTCCAAATGTCTAGCATTGATGTTAATTCACACGGCAAATTAGGATCTAGATTGGGTTATACTAGCAACCAAAGAACGACTCAAAACCTAATTGTTTTGTAACTAATCTGTTTCTCATTTTCTCATTTATTTTTTATTTTACAGTGATTTTGTTATAATTAAATGACACTTTTTTTTCATTTTTTATTTTCAAGGCAGTTTTAATTTTTTTTATTATAATTATAATGTACAATTGTCCAAAATTAATTTAATTTTTTATATATCAAGTAAATTGATCTTAATATAGAATAACTAATAATCATGCATATTGCAAAAAAATCTTGTATTCATTGGCTACGAAAATGATTTTAAGCACCTATTTAATTCTGATTTAAATCTGATTTTATCTCAAATCAAAATCAACAATAAATTTTAATCATGCATTTTATGGGACCCAATGCTTTCTACAGTGTTGATAATTTCATGTTGTTTGATGTGACATCTCACACATGTTATATATTTGCAAGTTATTAAGGATGACTTTTTTAGACGAATAATATACTCTGTTGTGAGTTAATTGCAATATTTAGATACTTAGATCGATTATTTTTTATCATGCAAAAATTAAGCAATGTTAATATTATATGTAAAATTTGTTTTGAGCAAAATTGATGTTTCCAATAAGAGTTCCCTTGATAATCATATTGTTAATTTCGAAAAAAGAAATAAGTCAATCCTCAAAAATTGAAGATCTTTTCCCACATATTTGGTGAGAAATTCAATTCCTTGGAAACATGGCAAATGGAGTCACTTGAGGCCAAGTTGAGAATTTTTTGCTCGATCTGTTTGTTAAATAAAAATTTATTTAAAAACATTTTTTTTATATTTTCTGCGTAAAATATGTGGTTGAAAAGTAGAGAGAAAATATTTGTGATTAAAAAGTGATTTGGAGAATTGTATTGTAAAAAATATAATTAAAAGTATGCTTGCCAAACATAGGCTAAGTCTATCAAACATGACAAAAGATGAAAAAATGGTGAGAAAGTTGATGTTATTTTAAAAAATTTAGCCCATTTTTGGTATAGATTAAAATCAAACTTTTAATAAATTTTGATAAAAGTTAATGATTTGTGTTATTGAAAAGTTGTGAATCTTGTAAAATGTGTGATTAAAATTAATTGTTAATTTAACTTGAGATAAAATCTTATTTTAATCAAAACCAAATAAGGGCTTGGAATCATTTTCGTAGCCAATAAATAGTTGTTTTTTTTAATACAATATGAGACCAATTTACTTGATAAAAAAAATTAAATTAATTTTGGATAAAAAAATTAAACTGATTTAAAAAAAAAAAAGTGATCAAAATTAAAATAAAACTAACGCAAAATTTAAACACACACCCCCCCCCCCCTCTTACAAAATTCCTAAGTTAATTAATTCCCTTTCTCCAGTATCAAAGGATTCTCAAAGGCTCACTCCGGCCAACAATCCTCACAACTCTGGGTCACTCAGGATTAACCTAGAAACAGTATGGCTACTAAAAATCAAGTTATGCTTTTATGATATGCATAGGATGTAATGAATTATAATTCATCAGATAATTCACAATATATAAAAAACTGAAATTAAAACATGAAAAAAAAAAAACATAAAACAGAAATGAAGATAATTTTTTGGAAATTTATTAAAACATCTTAAAGATAATACAACTAAGGATTTCCCTTTCGGGAAGTCCCCTAAAGGATTTAAATAAAACTTGGGAAGAAAAGTATCTCAGGGGTATTCACAGGTTCCTATTTACTATACAAGGGTTGTTGGATTGAGAATTTTTCTAGATAAGGAGGTTTCAAAGGATTTAAGCAAGGAATACACAGGCTGTAAACTCTTGCCTTTATCAAATGAAAACGTCTTCCTTATATAGAGAAATTCTAGAAAGCAAGTTTACAAAAAAGTCTCTAAAGGAATTTGGAAAAGTAAAGTCTATCCTAAAAAGTCTTCACGCTTCTTTCTTTTGTCTATTCTTCTTTTACAGCTGTCTGTCCTTTTATGACACGCGTTTCATCGGGAAACTTCTAGTAAAAAAGGATTGTCCAATCTTGGTCCACGGCATCTTTCTTTATTAAAGTTTTTTGTCTTCTTGTATCGGAAGCATCTTCTGTCTTTCTACGTGTTCAAATTATGTTCGGCAATGGAGGAAAATGACATCCCACTGTCTGAATTATTATATACGTCTCTTTCATGTTCTTCAAAGTCATCACTGTTGCCTTGGTTAGAATTATCTGGTTCTGGTAAATTTTCTTTTTGAGGGCATTCTTGAATCTCTTTTTCTTTTGTTATTTTGTCTTTTGCGAAAATTCTTTCAAAAACTTTGTTAATTGCTTCATCCATTTTTTCTTTTATATCTTTTTATTTCTTTTTCTTAATAGTTAGTTTCTTTTTTCTTCTTGATGGTTCTTCACTGCTTCCTGTGGATTTCTGAAGTTTTTGAATTTGAGAGAGTAAACGATTAACGGAAATAACATCATCATCTGGGTCTTAAGCATTTTGAAGAATTTCCTTTCCTTTGTCTTTACTAATATTCTGACTGGATCCTTCTTGGGCTGGGCTTGTAACTGGTTCTTGCAAATATCTTACTAAGTAATAAAATTTTCCACTGGGCTGACCTAATGTATCCCATACACACTTATTTTGGGTCTGTGTAAAATTTTCTTGTTGGCCCTGAGAAGTAGGGAAATCAACAGTTCCCTGAGTCTGTTGAACTTTTGGCAAGTCCATAACCAAAACGGGGCTTGATAAGTCTTTACCAGTTGCCGTTTGAACAAGACTAGCTACTGACTTCTTTGGCTCAGTAGTACCTTTGCTGGAACTTAACTTAAGACTAATGATTTCTTTCTCAAGTTCGATGATTTTATTTTGTAGAGAGGTTCTTTCTGAATCTCTGTTTGGTGAAAAAATCAAGTGGAGGGTCTTGGTAATTCTTCAGGGATGGTGAAACATAAAAATTAATCCCTATGTGTTGTCTGGCTGATTCAAGAGCTTCTTGTAGATTTGTAAAACCTTTGTAAAGAGGATCTTTAAAATCTCTAATGCTATCCAAAACTTCTAACCATGTATGGAAAACTCCTAATTCTTTACCTTTAATTACCACATAAAACTTAAACCTTGTTCTGGTCTGATTAAAATGTTCTGACAATGCGTTCATGGATGCAAGGAAATACTTTTGATCTTTTGGATTTTTGTTGTAAGAAATCCATAAATTATCCAAAATACATTTTTCTTCTTTTGAAAGTGAAACGTGTGCAAGTGCTTTAAATGAAATATTACTACTAGGAAAGCATATAAGTTCTTGTGCACCAAATCTCATACGTTCTTGATAATATGGTCTGTTCTGGCTAGATGAAGTCTGGAATGATGCTATAGATGCATAAGAATTCCCTGGAGGAATTCCTGATCTTGGTAGAGGTCTAGACATCTGTAAACAGTAGATTTAAAATGAGTCAAGATTTAAAAAATTCTTCCTTTCTACCATCCTACTTAAGATGTTTGCTGCTTTATCATCTACTCATTTGATGTGCTCAAATTCTATATTTATTCCAGTGTTTGTAATTCTAACAATAAAATTTAACCATTTCATTCTACTAATCTTTTTTGAATCTAACTTGAGTTTATTATAAAAAGAAACTATTGCAACACAATATGTTCTTATCATTATTTCTTTTTTAGATATGATGAATAATTCAAATCTATCTAAAGCATAATTTACAGCTAACAATTCTGCATCTATGCTACTTAAGTTTCCTTTTTCCTTATAACTACCACTATTATATCTACAGATTCTTTCAGTATTTTTGTCTACATATTTGTTGGGTTTACAATTTAAAATAGCTCCCCATCCTAATATGCTTCCATCTTTTTCTATAATTAAGTAATCCGTATCTAATGGCATTGCTAACTTTGGTAAATTTCTTATTTTATTTTTGATTTCTTGGACTAATTTTATATCTTCTTGATTAAAGAATCTTTGTCCTGTTGGTGAAGTTTTTGAATATAAAGGTCCTGCAATTTTTCCCAAATCCTTAATAAATGGTCTTGCATAGTTTACTAATCCTAAAAATTTTTGGATTTGTTTTAAATCTTCAAGTTTGTCTGGAAATTCTAAAGCTTTCTGAGCTATATGTGGTTGCAATTTAGTTTCTCCATGTCCTATATTTACTCCTAAAAAATCTATATATTATTTGAATAATACCATTTTCTTTTTGCAAATAATTAATCCATGTTTAATAAATTTTGAAAAAACAAAATGCAAATGTCCTCTATGTTCCCTTCTGTTTTTGCTAAAAACTAAAATATCATCTATGTATGCTACTATGAATTTACTATGTTTATTAAATATACTTTCCATTTTTCTTTGGAAAATACTTGGTGCATTTTTTAACCAAAATGGTATTACTAGTCATTCATAATGTCCTTTTGGGCAAGTGAATGCTGTCTATTTTATACTGTCTTGGTGCATTTTGATTTGCCAAAATCCTGATTTTAAATCACACTTACTGAAAATCTTACAGTCTTGTATTTTGTTTATTAATACTGTCTTATCTGGTATTTTATAAGCATGATCTATGGTGTTATCATTTAGGCTTTTGTAATTTATAACCATTCTCCTTTTTTCTCTAACTATTTCTGAATGTTTTCTAACTATAAAGGCTGCTGATCTATGTGGACTATCTAATTTTCTAATTACTCCTAACTTTAATAATTCTTCTATGTGCATTTTGAAATCTTCTAAGTCAAGATTAGTGGCTTCAATATTTTTTGTTCTAATAATGTATTCTGGGTTTTTAATTTTTAGTTCAAAAAAAACTTTATCTTTTTCCCAATATTTTAAAACATTTTCTCCTAATATTTCCATCTTTTCTAATTTACTAATTAAATTTTCTATTTCTTGTTCTGTGATTAATGTATTATAATTTTTTTCATTATCAATAAGTTCTACTGGTCCAAAGTTTTGTTCTTCTATTTCATCTTCTAAAAGTTTTTCTGTTTCTATTTCATCTTTTAATGGTTCTTTTTCAATGAGTTGACATTCTCTTTCTTTATTACAGGGGCAAATTTTTTCTTTAGGGCTTCCACCACGCTTCTCAGCGCACTGTGATGGGTAATGTATGGTTTGTGTAGGGGTAAATAATGTATGTTTTTGGAAATGTATAAAATCTTTTGTAATTGTAACACTACCATTGTCTTTTAATAAAAAACTTAATCCTGTAATGAAATCTGTTTCTTTTAAATTTAAAGGTCTGATCCATGTAGAATCTCTAGGTTATGTATATTCTATACTTAACCCACAATTAGTTTCAAAACTAATTTTACTATTTGGTCTTAATAATTCTGTGTATGTGTATAAATCTCCATCCATTTGTTGTGCGTCATTGGATTCTTGGATTCTACTATATATTTGTCTGGAATTAATTTTTTATTTATTATGCAATTACTACATCCTGAGTCTATTAACCCTAAACACTTAATAATGTAGTCTCCTATTCTTATTGGACATTTTACCTTAATACTTTTAAGTTTTTCTGAGTTACTTTTAAGTTTTTCTGAGTTACACACTACCTGAACATAATTTATTTGTAAACATTCTGAATTTTGTTCTGGTTCTTCAATCATGATTCCTTTACCTCTGTTATTGTTTTCTAATATTTCTATTCTTTATAACCAGTAATTTTTGCATTTCTTCTAGATTTTCAATTCTTCTTCTTAGAATTCTTATTTCATGTTCTTTAGTAATTTCTAATTTTACTTCTTCTTTTTCAATTATCCAATTAGTTTCTAAACATTTAATACATGCTTCTTTGTAACATTTTAAACATTTTGCTCTAAGCTTTCTAGCTGGATACCAATTACAAATAAAACATGCTACATTATCTGTTCCTATGTTTTTCTGCCAATTATGTATACAGGTTACTACTAATGTTTCTACTAAGTTAACTTCTTCTTCAGATTCTAAGCTTTCATTTATTTTTAAATTTGAAAATTCATCTATAATTTCATAATCAGATTCTTCTTGTTCTAATTCTGATTTGTCTTCTACTGAAATTATGCTGTAAATTGATTCTTTATCAGAAATATACTCATCTAATTGTATGAGATCTTCATTTGTACATTCAATAAGAGTACTTTTTCTGTCATAACTATTTATCCTTTTTGGGCAAGTTCTTGCTAAATGTTCATTACTATTACAAACGAAACAACTAAGTTTATTTTTATAAGTTCTATCTGGTTTAAATTTTCTTACATATCTTTTTTCATTTAAATAAGGTTTTCTTTTATTTGACTTTCTTAAGAAATACCTTTTCTTAATTGGTCTTTTATAATTTTTCTTATAAGGTTTGGAGCTTGAGGCTCCATAAGTCTGTGGAGTAAAAATGTCTTTACAGAACTTATAATCTGTCTTTTTTAGTTGTGTTTGGATTTGTAATTCTACACATTTGCCTTCTAAACATCTAATTACATGTTGGATTCTGTGTCCTATGCTCCATTTCTTTTCTGGTTGTTCTCTTACTGCTATTAAATTATTCCATGATTCTGCTATTTCTAATCCTAACGGTCCTGGTAGTTTATGAAACAATTTATTTCTTATTTCTTGATTAAATGTGTTTCCTGAAATTGAAGTTAAATAATAATTTTCATTTGAAAGTTTCTTAACATATTTTCCTTTAGTCCATTTATATAGATTAAGTTGTTCTAAGTCTCTCATGACCTTTCTTTGTATACTCATGTGTCCTGAATTTGGGTCTGCTCCAGTAATTAATATCTGTATTTTATTAACAAAATTATAAGGATTACTTCCTAAATTAACAAGCTGATCAAATTCTTCTTTTCTTTCTATTTTATAAGCTTCCCACATTGCTTTGGTACATTTTCCTAAAAATGTTTCTAAGTATCTATACATGTCTAAAGGTTCCATTTCTTGAAAATTCCTAATGTAGTGTCCTATAATTGTATTTTTCCAAACATCTATAACATTTGTCCAGGTCTGTGGATCATGTGCTGTTATATTTAACATCTGGGCTTTTGCTGCTGCTTGGAATTTTATTCTGTTTTCTAAGGGTCTTTCACTTCCTTTTGCTACATATTTTTTTATTTTGTGGGGGTTCATTATATGTAGTATAGGCTGCTCTAGGGGGAAAACCGTCTCCATAAATAATAGTCTCATGTTTTGTAGTCTTATCAAAAGGAGTTTCATCAAAAGTTCTATATGTACTTGTGTCTTCCATAAGTTCTTTTATATAACTATAATTTGTAACATTTGATTTATTATCATTAAATTCTTCTTCTTCATTTATGATTCCTATTCTAATATTTTGTTCTAAATCATAGTACAAAATTCATTTTCTTTTATTTGTTTTGAAATATACATTTGATCTTTTAATTCTAGTAATTCTTCTTTTTTAAGAATAATTTCTAATTCTTTTGGTAAAATTATTTTATCAAAATTTTCTCCTATTAATTCTATGTGAACATTTTCTTGATATGGTTCCTCCTGTGGTTCTTCTTCATCAGGTTCTTTTGGGATTTGCCTATAATCTATAAATCTTAAACTTGTTCTACAATGTGCATCTTTATATGTTAATGATTCTCTTGGTGCTATTGTATTTTCTTCTTCTTCTTCTTCTAATCCTGCTAATTGTTCTGCTGAGAATTCTTTTGGTTTTACCATATGAATTCCTTTACTACTCATTAATCCTACAACTTTATCCTTATATACTTTATATCTGGTTTGTGAGTTAAATGAACATCTTCCTAAAAATCCTATGTGTATTAATAGATTATCTCCACTATTCGCATCTTCATATCCTTTAGTTTGTATACCTATTTTGATTTTTTCTGAAAAATCTTTAATAGTCATTAAAAAGTATGGGTTACAATAAATAATATCATTATTGTTATTCATATCTACTTCCATGCTTGCTATTTGACTTTTGTCTATATTATTAAATCTTTCATCATAAATAGTAATCAATGTTTTACATCCTAGACTTTTTCTAGTTAAACCCTTTATCCCTATAACAATTAATCCTAAATGAATAAATCTGTAATTTCTTTTTCTGAGTTCTTTTTTAGAATCTTCTGATATTAAGTTTAACTTTACAACTTGGTTACATATGCATTGTATTGATATCTCTCTATGATGTCTAAAAAAATGTGTTCTTGATTCAAAAATTCCTCTATTATATAAAACATCTGGATTAAGTATTCTTAAACCATGTGTTTGGAATCTCGCATAATCTTGTTGTGGATCTATAATTTCTTCTATACTTTGGTTATGCTGCTCTACTCTTCTCAAAATTCTGTCTAACAAATTCCAGTTAATTCCTGATGTACTAGATCTGGATGTTCCTTCGCTAATTGTTCTAGACCTTCCTAAGAATGGTGTTGATAAGCTCATCTTGGAAATTTCAATTCTCTTGGTAGTCTTCTTGTAATTTTTTATTTACCTGTTTTTTCAAGATTTAAATTGCTTAATTTTCCTGTTATGGATCTTAAATTGCTTTCTATATCTGATGTAGAATTTGTTACCTTCCTTTTGTCTAAAGCGTCAATTTTTTTATGTAAAGATACTAAGAGTGTAATTATCAAGTTATTTTGTTTAAGTAAAACTGCTTCTGTTGCTTTTGGAGAGTCAAGATTTGTAATTCCTTGTTGTTCTGTGTGAAAAAGACAAACAATAATCTAAGGCTTCAAGATAATTTCTATCTACTAGAATACTTTCGTTCATTAACTAAGAATTAGCTTTTTTAATTCTTTAACAGATTCTTCTGTTTTAATGATTATCTTTTTTATTTCTAGTTCAATTTCTTTAGGTTTATTAAAATCTAAAATTTTTGTTATTTCTAAAAAATCAGATTTTCTCGGTATCTTTTCTTGTTTGGATATTTTTTTTCTAAAATAACACAATTTTGATTTTTAATAAAGTCTAGATTTTCTTTGATATTTCTTAATTCTGTACTTTTGGTTTTAAGATGATCTAAAACTATTTCTAAAGTTTTACTGAATCTTTTATTTTCTGGTTCTAAATTCTTGGAGAAATTTATGATCAAATATATAATAAGATTCTGGCTTGGATCTTCTGAAAACAAACTATGAAATTTATGTTTTGTTTCTAAATTACAGTTAATTATGTTGTTATCTACTGTCTTTGTTTTCCTATTATTACTACTAAGTTCTAGATCTAAATATTCTAAGTTTTTCTTATTATCTATGGCTCTGATACAAAATGAGAGAGGGGGGGGTATACCTAAAAGATAAACTCAGCCACTAGCGTAAAGGGGTCTATCTTAAAGTTGATTGCAGAGGTCGGCTTAGGTGTGGAATTTTTACTAATCTAAAAGGCTTTCACAGTCTTGTTTATAATATCCTGTAAATATCCTATATTGCTCCAAATAGAAAGGATAATATTGACTATCTGTTTTTATGGTCTTAGTTCTTAAAATCTCTTCAAGTTCATCTACTCTTTTATGTAAGTTCCAAATTCTTTTATTTTCACTAATTAAATTATGTCTAAAATGATAAAGATTTTGATGAGGGGCTCTTAGTTTGATTGCAAGATCAAGTATTTTATAATCGTGTTCTAAACTTCTGTCTGTAAACCTTACTTCTCTTTTTATTTCTAAAAGTAAATATTCAAAGTCTGATAAAATTTTTGGAAACTTTTTTCAATATCTATTTCGTTTGAGTTTGAAGTTGAAGGGTCTGAAGATGAGGGGTTCATAAAATTCTTTTGTTTTTTCAAATTGTACTTTAATCCTACTTGGTACTTTCCTTAACTTTTTGTATATCTTTAAAGTATTCTAACAAATCTCCCTTTTTATTTCTAGGGAAAGTACCAAGTGGAGATAATCTATTAATACACATAGGATTTTTAGGAAGATGTTCATTTAACTCACAAACCAGATATAAAGTATATATGGATAAAGTTGTAGGATTAATGAGTAGTAAAGAAATTCATATGGTAAAACCAAAAGAATTCTCAGTAGAACAATTAGCAAGATTAGAATTGGATATGGATAAATTTTTAGAAGAAGAAGAAAAACCAATAGCACCAAGAGAATCATTAACATATAAAGATGCACATGGTAGAACAAGTTTAAGATTTATAGATTATAGGCAAATCCCAAAAGAACCTGATGAAGAAGAACCACAGGAGGAACCATATCAAGAAAATGTTCACATAGAATTAATAAGAGAAAATTTTGATAAAATAATTTTACCAAAAGTATTAGAAATTATTCTTAACAAAAAAGAATTACTAGCATTAGAAGATCAAATGTATATTTCAAAACAAATAAAAGAAAATGAATATTTATACTATGATTTAGAACAAAATATTAGAATATGAATCATAAATGAAGAAGAAGAATTTAATGATAATAAATCAAATGTTACAAATTATAGTTATATAAAAGAACTTATGGAAGACACAAGTACATATAGAACTTTTGATGAAACTCCTTTTGATAAGATTACAAAACATGAGACTATTATTTATGGAGACGGTTTTCCCCCTAGAGCAGCCTATACTACATATAATGAACCCCCACAAAATAAAAAATATGTAGCAAAAGGAAGTGAAAGACCCTTAGAAAACAAAATAGAATTCCAAGCAACAGCAAAACCCCAGATGTTAAATATAACAACACATGATCCACAGACCTGGACAAATGTTATAGATGTTTGGAAAAATACAATTATAGGACACTACATTAGGAATTTTCAAGAAATGGAACATTTAGACATGTATAGATACTTAGAAACATTTTTAGGAAAATGTACCAAAGCAATGTGGGAAGCTTATAAAATAGAAAGAAAAGAAGAATTTGATCAGCTTGTTAATTTAGGAAGTAATCCTTATAATTTTGTTAATAAAATACAGATATTAATTACTGGAACAGACCCAAATTCAGGACACATGAGTATACAAAGAAAGGCCATGAGAGACTTAGAACAACTTAATCTATATAAATGGACTAAAGGAAAATATGTTAAGAAATTTTCAAATGAAAATTATTATTTAACTTCAATTTCAAGAAACACATTTAATCAAGAAATAGGAAATAAATTGTTTCATAAACTACCAGGACCATTAGGATTAGAAATAACAGAATCATGGAATAATTTAATAGCAGTAAGAGAACAACCAGAAAAGAAATGGAGCATAGGACACAGAATTCAACATGTAATTAGATGTTTAGAAGGAAAATGTGTAGAATTACAAATTCAAACATAACTAAAAAAGACAGATTATAAGTTCTGTAAAGACATTTTTACTCCACAGACTTATGGAGCCTCAAGCTCCAAACCTTATAAGAAAAAATTTAAGAAAAACTATAAAAGACCAATTAAGAAAAGGCATTTCTTAAGAAAGTCAAATAAAAGAAAACCTTATTTAAATGAAAAAAGACATGTAAGAAAATTTAAACCAGATAGAACTTATAAAAATAAACTTAGTTGCTTCGTTTGTAATAGTAATGAACATTTAGCAAGAACTTTCCCAAAAAGGATAAATAGTTATGACAGAAAAAGTACTCTTATTGAATGTACAAATGAAGATCTCATACAATTAGATGAGTATATTTCTGATAAAGAATCAATTTACAACATAATTTCAATAGAAGACAAATCAGAATTAGAACAAGAAGAATCTGATTATGAAATTATAGATGAATTTTCAAATTTAAAAATAAATGAAAGCTCAGAATCTGAAGAAGAAGTTAATTTAGTAGAAACATTAGTAGAAACCTGTATACATAATTGGCAGAAAAACATAGGAACAGATAATGTAGCATGTTTTATTTGTAATTGGTATCCAGCTAGAAAGTGATGAGTTTCGAAGCGCGGAAGAAACGCCGAAAAGTTCGGAACCCAGGTTGTGGATATACGGTGGAATCTTGACCCAATATTCACGACGCGATGGCTCGACGATGCGGAATAAAGAACCAAGACTTTCAAAACGCCACAAGGATTTGCCCAATCTCCTTGATAAGTTTCTGATTTTGAACGCCACAAATATTCTCGCGAATATTTGATAAGTTCTGGATGAACGCCATAAGATAATCAATCTTGATAAGTTCGGGTTTGTAATGTGAATCCACACATTAAACAATTGAAAAACATTCAATCTCTTTTATTCAATAATCAAAGTCTAATTACAATGAATGGAAAAAACGTATAAATAAGCAAAATAAAACCCTACTCGCTAATCTACTCAAAATAGAATTCTAATTAGACTAAAATTCTAAAATAGGCAAACAAATAATTAAAAACGGAAAAATAATCAAAATCCCCAAAAATCCGGAAAATTAGATTTACGGCCGTAAATGACTTTTTGTTTAAAACTTACGACCGTGACCATATTCTTTACGGCCGTAATGAAGGTTCTGCTCAAATTTGCGATAACTGTGTTACGGCCGTAATTACAAATGTTACGGCCGTAAAAGGCCTGCTGCTTAATTTTCTGGTTCTTTTCAACACGGTTTGATCTTCAAAGCTCGTCGAACCTGTTGAATTCTTATTTTGGTTTGAATATTTAAATTTTCCCGTCAAGCCTGCTATGACTCCGATTGTCGAGGGTCCGGAACACATCATACCCTCCTTCTTTAGGATGATTCGTCTCGAATCATAGCTTTGTTCCTGTTGTTTCACTTCACATCCTGGATCAAACGGAAAATTATTGCTTCCATGCCATGAGTTCAATAAATTATGCTCATTTAATTGGAAAACATGGAAGAGATGGAGCTTGAACTCCCTTTTCCATACATAGTGTGGTTGAAGCTTCCAAACATAATTAACCTACAAAAAAGATTTAAACAAAATGGGGAGGGACATGTTATCTTCATGAGGTACAAGGTATGGATCCTTGTATTCATGATAAACCACCACCAACTCCACTTCTTGAACCACGAGACTCTTCTCTTCGCCTTTTTCCTCATTTGCAATTTCTTGTTCAATTTTTTTATCTTCTAACTCAACCACATCTCCGACATCCACATTTGAATCACCATGTTCATGTACTACCTCATCACTACCAAAATGTGGATCTTCCAATTCATAGCTCAAAATTTGAACTTCTACCCCAACTTCTAATTCCTCATCAAATTTTGGAGTTTGTTCACCTAACTCCACGTTTTCAACTCCTACCACAAAGTTTGGGGTCTCTTCAACTACTTCTAATTCATGTTTCAAGCCTCCCTCCTTTTCAACATTCATATCCCGAGGCTCAACTATAACATGTATTTCACTCTCCTCTAACCATTTAATCACCGCCTTTCGTTTCTCCTCCTTTCGCAATTTAGCCAAATATTTTCTTTCTGCCTCTCGTTCACACCTCAATCTTTCCTCATAAATTTCTTTTTGAATTTTCAAAATTGCATTTGGATCAATCTCAGCTCCTCTCTTAACCCCGATTCCATCCATAGGCTTATGATCACGCCTATATTGACTCTCATCACTACGATTTACTTGAGATCGCCCCCCTTTTCAATTTTCCTTCCCTTTCATCTAGTTTATCCAACCTCATCAAAGTATCATTCAAAAATCTTCACATACGATCTTTGGCATTTTCATGGGAATTGGACATTGTGAAATTTATGTGGAATGACACAGAAAAAGAATAATTAAAACAAATGATCAAGAAATTCAAGAAAATGGTTCTTGAATGAACACTTTTTTTTATTGAATTTTTGATGAATTTTCGGAATAAATAAAATTACAAAAAAATAATTTTTTTTTTTTATAAATCTGAAAATTCGATAACGAACACGACAAAACAAACGGAACTTAATTCGGATAAGAATTAAGCAAAACAAACACTTTTGAATTTTTGTTGAATTTTTATATGGATCAAACTGGAAAAAATTTACTGGGACGAAGAACACTCAAGAAAAGAAAGACTCAACAACAAAATATGAATGATTTTTATGGGACTCGATGATAAACATAAAAATCAAACTTGATAGAAAAAACTTGAATTCAGAGTCCAGCTCTGATACCAGATGATGAGTTTCGAAGAGCGGAAGAAACGCCGGAAAGTTCCGAACCCAGGTTGTGGATGGATGGTGGAATCTTGACCCGATATTCACGATGTGATGGCTCGACGATGCGGAATAAAGAATCAAGACTTTCGAAACGCCACAAGGATTTGCCCAATCTCCTTGATAAGTTTCTGATTTGAACGCCACAAATATTCTCGCGAATATTTAATAAGTTCTGGATGAACGCCACAAGATAATCAATCTTGATAAGTTCGGGTTTGTAATGTGAATCCACACATTAAACAATTGAAAAACATTCAATCTCTTTTATTCAATAATCAAAGTCTGATTACAATGAATGGAAAAAACGTATAAATAAATAAAATAAAACCCTAGTCGCTAATCTAGTCAAAATAGAATTCTAATTAGACTAAAATTCTAAAATAGACAAACAAATAATTAAAAACGGAAAAATAATCAAAATCCCCAAAAATCCGGAAAATTAGCATTACGGTCGTGATGAACTCATTTACGGTCGTAAATGACTTTTTGTTTAAAACTTACGGCCGTGACCATATTCTTTACGGCCGTAATGAAGGTTCTGCCCAAATTTACGATAACTGTGTTACGGTCGTAATTCCAAATGTTACGGTCGTAAAAGGCCTGCTACTTAATTTTCTGGTTCTTTTCAACGCGGTTTGATCTTCAAAGCTCGTCAAACCTATTGAATTCTTGTTTTGGCTTGAATATTTAAATTTTCCCATCAAGCCTGCTATGATTCCGATTGTCGAGGGTCCGGAACACATCAGAAAGCTTATAGCAAAATGTTTAAAATGTTATAAAGAAGTATGTATTAAATGTTTAGAAAATAATGGGATAATTGAAAAAGAAGAAGTAAAATTAGAAATTACTAAAGAACAAATAAAATTTTCTAAAATAAGAATTCTAAGAAGAAGAATTGAAAATCTAGAAGAAATGCAAAAATTACTGGTAAAAAGAATAGAAATATTAGAAAACAATAACAAAGGTAAAGGAATCATGATTGAAGAACCAGAACAAAATTCAGAATGTTTTCAAATAAATTATGTGCAGGTAGTGTGTAACTCAGAAAAACTTAAAAATATTAAGGTAAAATGTCCAATAAGAATAGGAGACTACATTATTAAGTGTTTAGGGTTAATAGACTCAGGATGTAGTAATTGCATAATAAATAAAAAATTAATTCCAGACAAATACATAGTAGAATCCAAGAATCCAATGATGCACAACAAATGGATGGAGATTTATACACATACACAGAATTATTAAGACCAAATAGTAAAATTAGTTTTGAAACTAATTGTGGGTTAAGTATAGAATATACATAACCTAGAGACTCTACATGGATCAGACCTTTAAATTTAAAAGAAACAGATTTCATTAAAGGATTAAGTTTTTTTATTAAAAGACAATGGTAGTGTTACAATTACAAAAGATTTTATACATTTCCAAAAACATACATTATTTACCCCTACACAAACCATACATTACCCATCAGAGTACGCTGAGAAGCGTGGTGGAAGCCCTAAAGAAAAAATTTGCCCCTGTAATAAAGAAAGAGAATGTCAACTCATTGAAAAAGAACCATTAAAAGATGAAATAGAAACAGAAAAACTTTTAGAAGATGAAATAGAAGAACAAAACTTTGGACCAGTAGAACTTATTGATAATGAAAAAAATTATAATACATTAATCACAGAACAAGAAATAGAAAATTTAATTAGTAAATTAGAAAAGATGGAAATATTAGGAGAAAATGTTTTAAAATATTGGGAAAAAGATAAAGTTTTTTTTGAACTAAAAATTAAAAACCCAGAATACATTATTAGAACAAAAAATATTGAAGCCACTAATCTTGACTTAGAAGATTTCAAAATGCACATAGAAGAATTATTAAAGTTAGGAGTAATTAGAAAATCAGATAGTCCACATAGATCAGCAGCCTTTATAGTTAGAAAACATTCAGAAATAGTTAGAGAAAAAAGGAGAATGATTATAAATTACAAAAGCCTAAATGATAACACCATAGATCATGCTTATAAAATACCAGATAAGACAGTATTAATAAACAAAATACAAGACTGTAAGATTTTCAGTAAGTGTGATTTAAAATCAGGATTTTGGCAAATCAAAATGCACCAAGACAATATAAAATAGACAGCATTCACTTGCCCAAAAGGACATTATGAATGACTAGTAATACCATTTGGGTTAAAAAATGCACCAAGTATTTTTCAAAGAAAAATGGAAAGTATATTTAATAAACATAGTAAATTCATAGTAGCATACATAGATGATATTTTAGTTTTCAGCAAAAACAGAAGGGAACATAGAGGACATTTGCATATTGTTTTTTCAAAATTTATTAAACATGGATTAATTATTAGCAAAAAGAAAATGGTATTATTCAAATAATATATAGATTTTTTAGGAGTAAATATAGGACAGGGAGAAACTAAATTGCAACCACATATAGCTCAGAAAGCTTTAGAATTTCCAGACAAACTTGAAGATTTAAAACAAATCCAAAAATTTTTAGGATTAGTAAACTATGCAAGACCATTTACTAAGGATTTGGGAAAAATTGCAGGACCTTTATATTCAAAAACTTCACCAACAGGACAAAGATTCTTTAATCAAGAAGATATAAAATTAGTCCAAGAAATCAAAAATAAAATAAGAAATTTACCAAAGTTAGCAATGCCATTAGATACGGATTACTTAATTATAGAAAAAGATGGAAGCATATTAGGATGGGGAGCTATTTTAAATTGTAAACCCAACAAATATGTAGACAAAAATACTGAAAGAATCTGTAGATATAATAGTGGTAGTTATAAGGAAAAAGGAAACTTAAGTAGCATAGATGCAGAATTGTTAGCTGTAAATTATGCTTTAGATAGATTTGAATTATTCATCATATCTAAAAAAGAAATAATGATAAGAACATATTGTGTTGCAATAGTTTCTTTTTATAATAAACTCAAGTTAGATTCAAAAAAGATTAGTAGAATGAGATGGTTAAATTTTATTGTTAGAATTACAAACACTGGAATAAATATAGAATTTGAGCACATCAAAGGAGTAGATAATAAAGCAGCAAACATCTTAAGTAGGATGGTAGAAAGGAAAAAAAATTTAAATCTTGACTCATTTTAAATCTACTGTTTACAGATGTCTAGACCTCTACTAAGACCAGGAATTCCTCCAGGGAATTCTTATGCATCTATAGCATCATTCCAGACTTCATCTAGCCAGAACAGACCATATTATCAAGAACGTATGAGATTTGGTGCACAAGAACTTATATGCTTTCCTAGTAGTAATATTTCATTTAAAGCACTTGCACACGTTTCACTTTCAAAAGAAGAAAAATGTATTTTGGATAATTTATGGATTTCTTACAACAAAAATCCAAAAGATCAAAAGTATTTCCTTGCATCCATGAACGCATTGTCAGAACATTTTAATCAGACCAGAACAAGGTTTAAGTTTTATGTGGTAATTAAAGGTAAAGAATTAGGAGTTTTCCATACATGGTTAGAAGTTTTGGATAGCATTAGAGATTTTAAAGATCCTCTTTACAAAGGTTTTACAAATCTACAAGAAGCTCTTGAATCATCCAGACAACACATAGGGATTAATTTTTATGTTTCACCATCCCTGAAGAATTACCAAGACCCTCCACTTGATTTTTCACCAAACAGAGAAAAGAATATTTTTTGCAGCCATTGTGAGGGTATGCAAAATAATTTTAGAGTAATCAATGAGTCCAACCAGAACCTCCTTTCAGAAAGAACCTCTCTACAAAAGAAAATCATCGAACTTGAGAAAGAAATCATTAGTCTTAAGTTAAGTTCCAGCAAAGGTACTACTGAGCCAAAGAAGTCAGTAGCTAGTCCAGTTCAAATGGCAACTGGTAAAGACTTATCAATCCCGTTTTTTGGCTATGGACTTGCCAAAAGTCCAACAGACTCAGGGAACTGTTGATTTCCCTAATTCTCAGGCCCAACAAGAAAATTTTACACAGACCCAAAATAAGTGTGTATAGGATACATTAGGTCAATCCAGTGGAAAATTTGATTACTTAGTAAGATATTCGCAAGAACCAGTCACAAGCCCAGCCCAAGAAGGATCCAGTCAGAATATTAGTAAAGACAAAGGAAAGGAAATTCTCCAAAATGCTCAAGACCCAAATGGTGATGTTATTTCCATTAATCGTTTACTCTCTCAAATTCAGAAACTTTAGAAATCCACAGGAAGCAGTGAAGAACCATCAAGAAGAAAAAAGAAACTAAATATTAAGAAAAAGAAAGAAAAAGATACAAAAGAAAAAATGGATGAAGCAATTAACAAAGTTTTTGAAAGAATTTTCGTAAAAGACAAAATAACAAAAGAAAAAGAGATTCAAGAATGCCCTCAAAAAGAAAATTTACCAGAACTAGATAATTCTAGCCAAGGCAACAGTGATGACTTTGAAGAACATGAAAGAGACGGATATAATAATTCAGACAGTGGGATGTCATTTTCCTCCATTGCCGAACATAATCTGAACATGTAGAAAGACAGAAGATGCTGTTGACACAAGAAGACAAAAAACTTTAATAAAGAAAGATGTCTGGACCAAGATTGGACAATCCTTTTTGACCAGAAGTTTCCCGGTGAAACGCGTGTCATAAAAGGACAGACAGCTATAAAAGAAGAATAGACAAAAGAAAGAAGCGTGAAGACTTTTTAGGATAGGCTTTACTTTTCCAGATTCCTTTTAGGGACTTTTTTGTAAACTTGCTCCCTAGAACTCCCTAGAATTTCTCTATATAAGGAAGACGTTTTCATTTGATAAAGGCAAGAGTTTACAGCCTGTGTATTCCTTGCATAAATCCTTTGAAACCTCCTTATCCAGAAAAATTCTCAATCCAACAACCCTTGTATAGTAAATAGGAACCTGTGAATACCCCTGAGGTACTTTTCTTCCCAAGTTTTATTTAAATCCTTTAGGGGACTTCCCGAAAGGGAAATCCTTAGTTGTATTATATTTAAGATGTTTTAATAAATCTCCAAAAAATTATCTTCATTTCTGTTTTATGTTTATTTATTTTTTCGTGTTTTAATTTCAGTTGTTTATATATTGTGAATTATCTGATGAATTATAATTCATTACATCCTATGCATATCATAAAAGCATAACTTGATTTTTAGAAGCCATACTGTTTCTAGGTTAATCCTGAGTGACCCAGAGTTGTGAGGATTGTTGGCCGGAGTGAGCCTTTGAGAATCCTTTGATACTGGAGAAAGGGAATTAATTAACTTAGGAATTCTGTAAGGGAGTGCCAGTGGTAACCTTATAGGAAGGAATCAGGTTAAAAAAAAAAATAGAAGAAACGGATGTTGAATAATGTTGGTCCCGACCCTCCTTTCCTTTTGCTTTGTTTTGGGAAAATTAGGACCAATCATACGTTTAGATTTTAAATTTTTAAAATCATGTAATTATTAAGTATTTTACTAAATCAGGTATTAATCTCCTAACTCAAACATGGAATCAATCTCATACTCCATCAATGGTTAAAACCCAGATTACACTCTTATTCACTATAAGAGTATAAATATGGCAGAATTTGTGGAAGCCGATGGGAAATAACGTAGCAGCCATTATCACCAGAATCGAACATAACTCTTGCAAAATTGAAAGCTTACTCGAACAACATAAACCCATGGAGTTTTTAAAGACAGCTATAGAAGGCTCCCCTCCTAATACCAAAGATGAGCGCTGTAAGTCTGCAAATTGGATAGTGATGGATAGAGCAATAATTGCAATAAAAGATGTCGATAGCTTGTTCTTGTATATTGATCCCGAGTATTTTGATAGTTGGGGGTATTACAACTTCAAGTGCTTAAAGTTGGAAGTAGCTTCCAATATCATACCTTCTACTTCCGCCGCTCATTCAATTTTCATCAAGTCACCTGGCTCTTCAGTTTGTCTTAATATGGTTACTCTTATGGAGAAGATAGTTGGGCCACTTTCTGTTGGTTATCTTAGATTGGAATCCAAAGATGTCAAAGTGAATCCATTTATCTTTTTCAATTGCTTCAGCAAGCCACTGTAACGAGGTGATGGGCAAGTAGGGCTTGACGTTAAGTGCTCTAAAGAGATGGCCACTGCCATACGTGGCTCAATCATTTTGGCTAAGCTATCTTTGATTCCAATTCCAATCAAGAGAGTCAAGCCATACACCGTACCAAATTTTGCTTCCATTAGTTAGCTTTTTTTTTTTTTTTTTTTTTGAGGTAGTTGCGGCGATAACGTTGAGAAGGCAGTGCTGTTGTTGAGATTGGCGACGACGGTGGTGTTATGACAATAATTAATTATAAATTATGAATGACATAATGTTTAATTCATTAGTTGTACTTGTAATTAATTACAAATTTGAAATAAAGTTATAATCTATATCTATATTTATATTAATAAAAGTAGAAGAGATTCTGGAAATATTTTCTTCAATTTTTAATTTTGGAGTAGATTCTGTAGTGTGAACATAATTTTTTGACAACTAATTTTATAAAATTATAAAATATGTTCAAAGTTAATTTTTTTTTTTTAATCATGGCCACTACCCACGTAGTTTTGTAACCGTGTAAGTTGTAACCTACACTTTTACAGCATTATTTTCCTTTTGAATCTTTCTCACAGAAATCGTTCTTTTGTCATTCATCTCTTTGATTAATCTCTATTTCTCTCTATTGCCCTTCGTCTATTTTGTCCCAGTTCCCACCACCATCCACGCACACGGTTAGCCCATTATTATGAATCCATGAATCCGTGGCTCAGATGCTGTCCAAACCATTCAGCTACCACCAATCCTCCGATATCCATTGTCCACGACTCCGTTGAAGCTTCAAGGAATTGATAGGTCTATTTCAGTTTCTCCCCATTCTTTTCCATTTTCTCGATTTATTTTCATAAATCTTTGAAATCACAACATTTCTGAATTTTATAGAGCGAGGGAGATGGAGAAGGCAATTGAGTGTCAAAGGGTTTTGTTGCACTACCCCCGTCCTTCATACACTTCTTCTTCCCTTGAAAACGTTGACTATTCAATCTTTGTGAGTAAATGAGTGGGTCATCACTGATCAGTTAAAATTTGAACGTTCACGGTTAAGCACAATGAAAAAATTGATTTTTCCCCTTCATCTCTCAGATGTGTCCCAGAAGCCAAATCAAAGAAGTTTGCACAAAACAAAGAAGCAGAGGTGAGCACTGAGCAGCATGATCACTTTTATTTTCAACCACTTTTCTAAAATTTCAAACAATATTTTTAGAAATATCTTTGCAGGGGCCTCTAAATTAGCAAAGGGTGGATATTCCAAGGTATAATTTTGGTCCTAAATCGTAATTCTCTCCTCTTATCACTCTGTATAACAACAATAATTTTCAAGATTAATTAAATATTTTGCTTATTTTCAAATCTATCACGATCATCGACTATATAAATCGACGACAGATGTGTCAAAATTCGCAACTGTGACATTAGTGGACATAGATTCAGATGAGATTCAGATTTATTAAAGTATTTTGATATAACAGCGATTCCATCTCTAATTTTCTTCTTCAATGCTCACCATATGAAGATGGATTCTAGGCATGAAAGTCTTTGTTATTACTCCATTATAACAACTAAGGTATGTTTTGAAATACAATTTTTTTGCTTCAAATTATTGTTGGAAAAATGTGAAAAAGAAAAACCATAGGGTGCTGGCTCGAGTTGGAGGAGGAATTCCGAACTTTTAACATGGATAAATAAAATTTGGAAGAACTTGTGAATCTGGTTTAGCTTTAAGAGCTAGAATGAAGGGCTATTGATCCTATTTTTTTCTCAATATCATCTTTAATGTCAAGTGTCAACATATTTGCTATTTTCTGATGGAAATATGTGAAGAATTATGGTGAGCTTTATACTTGAAATCTTGTGATTTTTTTTTTTTTTTTTTTTTGGGGAATAGCATATTAAGAGTTAAAGAATTTATTCCCTATTTTTTGTGCATAACAATCAGTTCAGCCTATTTGTTTTAGTATTTCTATTAATATATTTTTTCCTTTAGATTATTTTGTTATTTAGTGAATCTGCTCGAGATATTGGAGTCTCAATGATTGATTTAGCGGAGGTTAAAATACTTTTTGGAGCACGTAATAAGCAATTACATAAATCATGGTAACAATCTGTTACATTTCCGCATATCATGTCTTTGTTAGATCAAATAGAGGGCATAGCTAAGGTTTATGGGTTTCGTTACATTAGTTTCATTGTTTTCTACAGAAGTTTCTAGGTGATCTTGGGCTTGTGATTTGTCCCGCGTGAGAAAGGAAGGAAGGTATAACTGAAAGGAAATATAGTCTTTTATTATCTAGAAGAACAGAAGAATGAGTTTACAAAGGTTGAGTTCACAATTCTTTCTTTTTGTTTATTTTTTATTGTTCTTTTAATTATTTTTTTTGGTAGATTGGTATCATTGTTCAATGACAAGGAATGTTGGTTTGTTTAGGATCTTTGGCATCCGTTTTATCTCTGTATAAGAGCTGGATTTTAAACCAGTTGAGCTCCTTTTTCTCAACTATAATGTTGAGCTAGAATCATCATTTTTTCCCAGGTTATACTCAGTTCTTGACTTCTCTAATCTTTGCTTTTCTTAATACATTTCTTTGTATTATTTATGATTGATTTTGTATTCATGAAGTAGTTAATACTATTTCTGATGTGGGTTTTCGAATTTATTCCCAAACTTGCGCATGATGAACAATTGATGGTGATGATTATTAGTTAAATAAAAATTAACTCTTTATTAAAGAAAATTTACACTCTTTCTATTTTTTCTCTATTTTTCCGAAATCCTCACCCCACACACAAACAACAGTTTACAGAATATATATTTGAGATTATGATACTGCTACATAAGTTCTGATTATGAGATAAATCCTCCTATTTGGTAGTGTGTATAATCTGATTATTTATGCAAAGTAACTTGATGATGCTTAATAATACTAAGAACTTGTCATGGAGAGATGGTGATTGAAAAGAAAACATTTTGTCGGTTGTGCTTATAGCTGCCCATAAGGGGGATGGGATTTATGTTTTCTTTTTATATTTCTCATGCCTGTCATTTTCATCAATATTGGCTTTCATAGTCTGATGAATCTTATTTCTATTTATTCTTCATCCTCAGCTTGCAAATCCCTCTTTTTTTCCAATTTACTCCCAAAATTGCGCATGAGACCAATTGATGGTGATGATTATTCTATTGACCACTTTTGTACAATGGTGCAAATTAATGTGTAAAAATGTCATACATTTTGTTCATGTAGAATTGATTGCTGAATACAAAAGCAATTTCTTCCAAATAAATACATGAATTTTCTTATCATGGTCCTCTTAACCTTTGATTTGGAATATGGCATTTTTAATAATCTTGTCTTTCTTCAAAGATTAATATTCTTAAAGCCCATGGAAAAAGTGCTAGAGAAAGCTATATGTTACTATGCAGCCATGCTTCCTAGGGAATGCCCATGAGAGTTGCCCAGCAAGAATTTTTTATCTTGACTTCAATCTTAAGAAGACTAAGATGCAAATGGGCGTCCAGGTTTTGGTCTCTAATCCCAGGAAGTTTGGGAAAAAATTGTCATGAGGTAATTAATTTTATGATCCTTTGAAGGCCTATTTTAGCTTTAGATTAAAGCAACTTCACAATTATGCAAATTGGTTGGAAAATCTAAACCAGAATTGACAAGAAACACTATTCTATAGCTTTGATGTTAAATCATGTAGGTCTCAAAGTTACTTATTTGTGCCAGACAAAATATTTTGTGTAAACATTTTTCTTGCGTCGTAATTTATTTTTTTTATTCATGGTTCTTGAAGAATTCAAATTCCTTCCATTCTATATTGATGATGTAACATCACCGTTGAAGGTAATTACACAACATTTTGGGTGCTTCACCTTCATTTAATCAATTTCTAGATAATTCCATCACTGCCACATTGGGAAAAATCTGGAAGCTACTGAATTAAAAATGAAGCCACTGTAGATTTTTCCAGAAAATTGAAGTCGTTAAAACCACGACATACTAGAAGTGTTTAGAACATATCAACCATCGTTCCTGCCTATTCATGTGTTAGTATGTATTTATTTACTGTATATGTGTGGTAAAGAGTGTGAGAGAGTGCTGGGTACAGAGAGGCCGCAAGAGAAATACATTACAGTGTGGTTCTAGCCATTTTGGAGAGTAGAATGTGTATGGTTGTAGAATTAGCCATGTGCAGGGCTGCAGAATTAGAATTATATTTGAGTGAGTATAAATATTCTTAGTGGACTTTGTGAGAGTGTTCAAAGTTGTGCAATTTTATTTTATCAAATAATTTTATTTTTTTAAGTTTAATTTAACAATTTTGTATCAAAGCATTGCTCCAAATTCAACATGTACTTGCTTCAACTGTTAAGTTTTAGAAAATATGCGTTGTGATTTTAGCTCCAGTGCATTTAGCTGAGTCAGAGCATGAAAATACTGGACACTGTCACTCAATTGAATATGTATTATAAAGTAGGAAGATTGGATGATGCAGTCAAAATATGAAAGCTGGTAGGAAAGAAGAAGTTTGGTGAAGCAACTTGGACTGAGTTAGGTTGTAAACAGAAGCTGAAAAATAATCATTTGAACTCAACTTGTGGGTTTATGGGAACATATATGCACATAAAAGTTGACACCCCCCCCCCCCCAAATGTGCCTTTAATTCATTGATTTTTTTTTCTCAATAGTATATCTCACGTAGTTCAATAGTTTGTTTCCCATTGACTTATAAACTAATCAATAACTTGTGGCAAATGTAAGTGTTGAAAGGACATTATGAATTTAATTAAGAGTGACTTGCACAATGATGAATTTTCTTTACTTTTCAATTGCAATTCAAAAAAGATATTAAATACAAAAACTTTGATATCAAAATCCCCTTAGTTACTGGGCATTGTTTTCCCACATACAAACTCATATCTCAAATACTACAGGCCATTATGAGAAGAAAATTTTAAAAATAATTTGATATTTTTATTATTACAACATTTTCTTTGTCTATTCATATTTAATTTCCTGAATATGTATGTTGATATATTTAGCATTGAGTTTTCGTAGTTTTTGTTACTTTTTTTCAATTGTACTTTTTATATAATTTATGTCGATGGAATATGTCTGTACATCGTCGGGTATGAAAATATTAATTTGCGATGACGAATGGAACCAAACAAATGTAACAAAAAATATTGTCTACAAGGAGATTTTTCAGAATTTGTAATACTGTGTTCTTATTATTATGTATAGTCACAATGACTTTTTGTCATTTTTTCTACATTTTTTTCACTACTTATGCTTTATTACATTATTTCTTGAAATTATAATATGTTCGTGCATCTCACGGGTGAGGATCTAGTTGCAATTAAAGTAAATGTAACTCATTCAATTGAAAGAAGATCTTACGAACTCCCTCTAGGTGAATCCAATGGTTCAAGTGCAAAATTAAAATTAAATTATTATTATAATTAATTACAAACTGAAATTCATTACAATTTGTAACTAATTCAATTAATTTTAAAAGAAGAATGAAATTTCAAGAGACTTATAATATACAATTAAGTTACAATAGTGATTAATTATAAAATTGAAATAAAGTTAAAATTGTAATTCATTAAAAATGTAATTATGTTGCAATTTTAATGAATTTTAATTAATTACAAAATGTAATTCATTAAAATTTGTAACTAATTCAATTAATTTTAAAAAAAAAATGAAATTTCAATTGAATTGTAATATACAATTAAATCACCATATTTCCTAATTACTTACATTTGTAATTGATTACAAAATTGAAATTGAGTTATGATTGTAACTAATTACAAATTGTAGTTTGTATCTAATTCAATTAATTTTAAAAGAAAATCGAAATTTCGAGTGACTTGTAATATACAATTAAATTACAATAACAATTAATTTGTTACATTTGTAATTGATTACAAATTGAAATTAAGTTACAATTGTAATTCATTATCACAAATTGTAATTCATTACAATTTATAACTAATTCAATTAATTTAATAAAAAAATCATGTGACTTGTAATATCCAATTAAATTTCAATAGTAATTAATTAGTTATATTTGTAATTGATTACGAAGTTAAAAATTAAGATATAATTGTAATTAATTACAAATTATTATTGGACTTCTCGTTGTAAAAGAGACCTACTTAAGAATGTTGGCATATATCAACTACAAGAAAAAAAATTAAAATTACAATGCAAAAGAAAATCCAAAATAATCACTTTTGTTGGCAAACAATCGTAAGAAGAAAAATAATTTTGAGATTTCCATCCTTCAAAACCACGATGTCCTTTTAATCAATTTTGTGGGGATTCTTTTATATCTTATTGAGTTTTCCTTCAGATACTTCAAAAAATCTTGGCTGGACTTGTGTTTTACGATTTGAGGATTCTTTTATTACTATTGAGATTAGAGAAAGAATTGGATAAATTAGCAAACCATCATGAGTTTCTTAACATTTATATCAGGTTCTACGAAAATTAATGGCAACCAACAATGATTGTCGATACTACAATGAGGTCTTACTATCTTAACTAACGAGCCCTATTCCATTTGGATTCTAATCAGACTCGTAGAGTAAGATCGGAGTGGCTTGAGTAGGTAATTGATAGAGATTTGATTGACTATATTGTCTATAGCTGGTAGGAAGATGAATACTGGTCCCAAAACTTGATTTTGATTATATTTTTTGTATTATTGTAATATCTATTAAAATATATGATATTGATAAATATGTGTTTTAAAGTTTTGTATTTTTGAACTTAACGGTTAACCCCATTGTTTTTGTGGGGTTATGGGCCTAATTCTCACAATTTTGACCTTTACGGTGTAGTGGACCTGAACGCCCCAGATGTACCTTACAACCAGGCTCTGCAACTGTTCACCTTCTTCTTTCGCCTCTCTCACAAACCATACTCGTTTCCATCGCACCAATTTTGGGTCACGTAGCCGAAGAATTTTATTTTTGGCAGGTGCTTCTCTTTCTCTATCGTGACGGAATGTTTACCGAAATATCCTTGAACTGCGATCGACATTTCGACAGTTGATACAAATTTTGAGTTTCTTCAAGCATAGTAAGTACTCTGCATCTACAGAACAAATTATTGCAAAATGGGTACTGTAGAATATGACATTAACATGAAGGGTTTAATAACACCAATATCTGGTATTTTCCCCTCTAACCTTTGACGAACGTGTGAATACCTATTTGGGAAGCGGAAAACTTTGAAGAGAAATGGAAAAAATGAGTTTAACGGAGCTTGAAGGGTTATTTCCGAAAATTAGTTCAAGCTCATCTATTCAGGAGTTAATCAAACTCCTTGAGTACTCGTTTTTGAAGAGCGAGTTTGATGAGGTCCAAAACATTTTAACTGATCGCGAGAATAGCATGAAAGTTGAGAGAGAGAGTTTTGAAAGGGATCGACGTTCAATTAAAAAAGAACTTGATTTATTGAGGCAGGATAAATTAGAGCTAGAGGGCAAGTTGAAGGAAAAAAATAAGACGATTATTCAGTTGAATCGGGAGATTAAAGAATTGAAGAATCAAAAATTGGAAAATGAGCAAACCGCTGTAAAGTATGAGGAGAAAATTGAGTCCATGAAGGATGAGGAAGAGAAATTGAAGCGTGAAAAATTGGAGGCTGATCAGAATGTAGATGTGTATAAGAAGAGGTTTGAAGATCTTAGTGCAAGGTTTGGGAAAACAGAGCAGATTCTTGCTAAGATTTTCAAAGTGAGCATGAATGATCTATCAACTCTGGAAAATAATATAGAGAAGGATGTTAATTTCTGGACTTCTGATGGTGAAAAGAAGAGTTCAAGGAATGATGGTAAATGGAGTGGAGGGAATGCTGTTTTTGGAAATAGTGATTTGGAGCATTTTCAAAATGAAAGGAGTCTAAAAGGTGGGGCTGATGCGGGTGACACATTGTCTTTGGTTCACCCTGCTCGTAAATCTAGTGGAACTGGAATTAATTGTTTTCAAGAAAGAGGTACTGTAAAGTATATGTTTTAAATTATGAATTTTGTTAGAATATATATTTGTTTCTACAGAAAGTCTCAGGCTATTCGATGGACTATTTGTACATTGTATTTTTGTTCATGTTGTGGCCTTATCAGCTATTTGCCAATACTAGATTGCTATGTTATGCTTTTCTGCTTTCGGAAGCTGTGTGTTTTCTGATTTGTTTTATGGATAGGGGAAAACCTGTTAGCAACACTGAACCTGTCTTGTTAAGATGTTAAATTTGCAATTGCCTTGATGTTATTTGTATAAAATTTGTTGTCACACTTTAAGTATGGGAGGAATGACATGGGACAATTGACATGATGGCGGCCACAGGTGGCGGGGACTTGGTTCTCTCTTCTCAGACAAAAGAGGCTGGAGCAAATGGCTATAATGAGCCTCAAAGTTCTCCAGGGAAACAATCTGCTTGCGATCCCGCTCAAACTGAAAGTAATGATTCTGATCAAGTAAAAGAAAATGATAGGTCATAGTGTACTTTTCTAATGCCACTTCATGTAAATTATATATGCATGTGCTGCAGGTCGACATGCTATAATCGTGGACCTAGATCATGGAGAACAAGTCACAAATAACTTGGTGTTGGCTGGAAGTTCTAGTAAAATACGATCACTGAAATCCGCAGACATCATTGAAATCAGTGACAGTGATAATGAAGCAAGCCCTGAGAAATTTATTCAAAGTCCAACTTTAAGTCGAACCAACGGGAAAACCAGAGCAGACTATATAGAGGGTCTACATGGGAGTTCGAAGCCAAAAAGGAAAAGAAGCACATATGGAAGTGACAATGATGAGATTTTTTCAAATGGTGCACATCAGGAAAAAAGAACACGTGAAGTAAATTATGATGGATCTGGGTCCCCCATCAATAACTTGGTAAATCCTAAATCAATGAATGCAAATCTTGCAAAAACTGTTATGCCTTCCATGCGAAATCCAGTACACGTCAGACGATGTGAAGAAAAATTCGTGGCCAAGAGTGATTCTCAAACTCCTTCAAAAGCATCTGATGGCATTAATGTCAATGATTCTACAGGTTCAGAAGATGAATCATATTCAAGCTCTTGCATCAATAATATGTTTGGTTCATTCCTAGTTAAAAAGAAATCTAAAGCGTGGATGTTTGGAGCTGACATGCTGAAGGATTTTGAGGAGAATCCAGAACTCTGCCTGAATGCTGTCTGTGCACTTCATCGACAGCAAATTTCTGCAGCCAAATCCAACTTTGGTTTGACTGTAATCCAGAGTGGAGGATTAAGCCACAGTGATGTATTGAGGTATAGCTAGCATGGCTGACTTCCAACCTTCCGTTTGCTATTTATATTTTGAATTTTTTAGATCTCTTTTTCTTATGAATAATAATTTAGACATTTAGCTGCTATAATATATCTTATATTCTAATTTAGGCGTTATATTTCATGTCTGAGATGTGGTTGTTTGTGTTTCCTTTTATGAAGCACAAGTTGTTCCAAATTAGTAAACTTCCATATTTGTTTCTGTTTAAGCACCTTGTCTATCAGTCTGCTAAACAGAAATATTGACGTAGTTGTGTGGGGGGAAGGGGCTGCAGGGATTCGGTAAAAAAGATTAAGATTTTTCTTTTATATAATATATGTTGTTTACTTTTCTCTTCCATTAATTATTTTTGTTACCTTAAAGAAGCATGTTTCCAAAGCACAAATAGTCCAGCGAGATGCCTTTGGTTAATTTGGACATGAAAACAATGATCGAAATGTTGCATTCTTGATCGTTTAGAGTAGATTTTGAATCTTTGAATTGATGAAATGTTGGCCATGATTTTCTTCAGTATACGTGCTTTGGCCGAGTATCTTATTGAAGGGGATCCACAGCATAGACTGAAGAAATCAGTATCTGAAGTGAAACAACAACGCCCAGATGTTCTCACTCAATGTCTAAAGCTTTCTATTAATCACTATGAGAGACTATTCGAGATATATTGCAAGGAGGAGGATCCATTCTTTGGCCCACGATAGCCTATCAAGCCTACTGCATCTGTTGTACTCTTTATTTTTTAACAGGTATCATGCCATAACCCTCTGTTTGGTAAACTCTTTTTGTTTATAAACGAAGAATGTGATGTTTTAAAGTAAAATATGTGGTTGAAAGTAATTTGGGAAAAATGTGTTTGTTAATAAGTGGTTTGGGGAAATGTGTAGTTTATAAACTTGTTTGTATAAGCTTTTCATTGGCTGTCAACTACTGCAATTGTCCTTTTTCTGGGCAAAAAATGGCAATGAATAACATAGGCAAATATTTTTTTATGTACACTGTTCACAGGTATCTACATATTGACATGTAGTATCTTTTCGTGACACTTCATTTAATTTTTGCTTTGCATGATTCCGAGCCGACTACTATAGGCTCCTTTCTGGAATAATATTTTGTATTAAATAATTGCATTAAATCTTAAATACATATTAGTGATTGGAAAGTACTAAATGCTAGATTGTTCTTGATTCAAATCATGACTCATTAATTTTGGTTGGCAAGATTCTAACAACGATAGTTTGTTTGCTTTTTTTCTATATTTAGTTCACTTTCTCAATTTATATTTAGTATCACCAAGTTGGTGATTATATTGATAAAAATGATGCTTAAATTCTTTATACTATTTGATCGAGGATGAAGCTAATTACTCCTTTACTATGATTTCTAGTTCGAACTCTTGATGGTTTTTGTTCTCTCTATTGGAAGCAAATGCAAGATGTCTTAAACTGGATTCTGAATCCTTTAAAGCTCCATTATACTGCTCGGATACGGTTTTTGACTTTAGTTTTGAATTTTGTTGAATTATACAGTCTAGACAGACATGGATATATCCTTGCTTGTGGTATCTTGGCTCTCAATGTAATGATTTGTCGATAAATGATTTTTGTTTTTGGTGTATTTTCATGTGAAGATTAACTCATGTTTTCACAAATTCCTTCTCTATTTATGGGTGTTTTTGGGCATAGTTTCAGTATTGAAATCCGGAACAAATAAGGTCTTGTTCTCTTTGTTGTTTTGAAGTCGTTTTCTGTTTTTATTTTCGAAAACACTAAAAACGCGTTCTCTTTACCATTTTCGAAAACATATTTTGAAAAAAAAAAAAAAAATTGTACACGAAACGCAAAACGTCCAAAATCTCGTTTTAGGCGTTTTGTGTGTATTTCAATAAAAAATGTTCAAAATGCTGAAAATGTGTTTTGAAATTTTTTTTTAATAGAATTATCCTAACTTGGAACTAAACTTAATATAAAGTTTTTATTTATTTATTTATTTTTATTTTTATTTTTATTTTTATTTTTTTTAAGAATTATCCTAGCTTGAAACTAAGGTTAAATAAAGATTTTATTTATTTTTTTTATGAATTATCCTAACTTGGAACTAAGTTTAAATAAAGTTTTATTGAATTCAATATCAAAAAAAAAAAAAAAAAAAAATTAAATGAGAATTCTTGTTGTTATATTTCAAAAAATGCTTTAATAAATGGACTCTAGTGGTTTTGAAAAAAACTTGCATTTTATAAATTTTAATAGAACTAGAGCTTCCTCAAATTCCGAACTTGATCAAATTGTGTTAATATAGACTCTTAATGCTCATATTAGTGTGTTGCATGTAATCATGTTTTCAGTGTATTATGAAAGGAAAATTGAGCTTGAGTCAGTAGTATTCTGCAAGCAAATTAATTAAAAATAGTTTAAGTAATATTTTGCAAAATTTCAAACAGAACGTGTTTTCGAACTTTTCATTTTCAAAAACAGTTTTCAGAAATGACAAACCAAATGTGTTTTCAGCAAATTTGAAAACAAAAATAAAAACAGAAAATACAAAACATTTTCGAAAATAAAAATACAAAATAAAATACAAACAAAACGTCACCTAATTATTTCGATATGCTCCCGTCTATCAATTATCACAATCTGCAAGTCCATATTGTTCTGAGAAAAACATAGTGTGTAACATATGGGATCTCAATGTATTGCAAGTCCATATTCTTTTGAGAAAAGAGTGTGTTTTGTTGGGAAAAAAATAAAATTTCCACCCACATTGCCTTTTGTATATGCACCACTCTAAACATGAGAAGTGAAAAAAAGAAAAAAATGGAAACATACTAACAAAATTTAACAATATCCCAAACAACGTAAACTCAAATATACGAGGTTCAAAGGAGTGAAAAGAAAAATGTAAATTTTTTTTTTTTTTTTTTCAACGTTACAAAATGAATGAGAATCCATACTATGTGGTGGATTTAACATATGCGTGATTATGCTACACCTGAGTTGTAGACATTATTTGTTCTCTGCCTTCGAGGACTCATGCTTGGTAGTACTCGGTTCTCTTGACTAATTCGAGCACTTGAATGCAACGGTGATGATCTTGGCGATGAATAATCTCTTGAGTTATACGCGGGTGACCATTTTGGTGATGAACGTGCTCTGGACAAACGCCCTGGCTTGGAATCCGGAGAGAGACTAGGATTTGTTTTCGTTACTCTTAATGATGAAGATCTAGGGAAGTTGCTAATCAACGCCCCTGCATCAATTCAACATATTTAAATTATTTGCATTGTGATATTCTCGAAATATTTAACACAAGGTTTAAGAGGGAAAATAAACCTGGAGGATTTTTAGTCTTTACAACCGAATCCTTCTTCTCTGAATTTGTAGCATTGCTCGGCTTGCCAATTCGTTTTGCTTCTGACCTGCTTTTCTTTTCAGAAATCTTAGAAGAACCTGAAATTGTCTTCAGATTGGATTCTGGCTCCAGTATTTTCTTTTCTGGAATCTCAACTAATTTTACTGTTGACAGTGATGATATTTTCCCTCCTGAACCGTCAGAATAAACTGGTTTTTGCTCGACTGTCGGCCTTGGTGATGTAAGTTTCTTCTCCTCTACAATCTCGGTACTTGCTAACTTATGCTCACCGGCTTTGACTAGTGAAAGTATAGGTTCCGGAGCACTGCAATTTGCTGCTTTAATCTCTGCACCTTTCGACGCCTTATCTGGAACCTCGACTTTTAGCTTCATACTAGCCACCTTTTGCAGAATTTTGTTCTCAGGAATCCGAACATTAGATGAGCTTTGATCAGCTCTTAGTATGAATGAAGGTTTCCTTTCTAGAGTTACAGAACCAACTGACCTTTGATCAGTTGCTGGTCCCAAATATTTCCTCCCCGGACTATCAGAGCCAAATGACCTTTGGTCGAATGAGAAAAATTGGCGATGGGGTATCTCAGAGATGACTGATCTCTGATCAACAGCTAATGTTGAGTTTTTCCTCTCAATGATTTCTGAACAAACTGACCTTCGATCACTTGATGCAAGGAAGAAATCATCCATGACAGCGAAATGCTCTTCGTCAAAAATGGATGTTGCGCGGTGAACTACAGATCCATCACTTGTTAAATCCCAATTCTTTCCGGAGATTTTTTCTTTCTCAACGAGTTTATAACCAAACATCTGGAAAGGAATTTGAGACACTGGTGCCAAATCCTCGCTCCTTTCCCCAGTCAACTTCTTTAAGTAGCCGGCCTCCATGTCACAATAATCAACTAGTGGTGGAGCAGAATCTGGTTGTCCATGATCAGGATTTATGACGAGAGTCTTCTTGATATAGCGTAATATCCTACACAGGGACGAGAAAGTTGGGCGAAGATTCGGGTTCATTTGCCAGCATTTTTTTGTCAAATTTGAAAGGTATTTTGGTGAAGGGTGTGGGAAAAGTGGCCTCTCACCGGCTCTAATATTTCGAGCCATATTTTCTACTTGTAGGCGGCCATCTCCAAACGGGACTTTCCCGGTTAGAAGTTCATAGGAAAGCATCCCAAAACTGTAAACATCAGCTTTTTCTGAATACTTTGTAGTGCATTTACCCCCGGGCTGTTCTTGTTCGTCTAGGACCTCTGGGGCTAACCAAATATCTGGATCGATTCCTGTTGGTTTTGGATTTCGTGTAGAATAACTCTTGATCAAACCAAAACCACTGATTTTTGCTTGAAAAGAGTTCTCCATGGAACCATTTCTTGCTTTGAGAAGGATATTGGATGGGTTCAAATCTCCATGATAGATCTTTCTAGAATGTAGATATTCCATGCCTCTTGCAATCTGAAGCATGATATCAACTGCAACCGGTGTCGAGAATGGGAGTCTCTTTCTTTGGCCATAATTCTCTTTTATGTAAGTGTTGAGATCCTTATTCATAAGCTCCATAACAAGCAAACCCTCTTTTCTTTCTTCATCGAAAAAGGCACAGTGGTTTTGCAACACATTCGGGTGGGAAAGTGAAAGGACCAAAGAAATCTCGGGATTCAATAGTTCAATCTCCCCATAGAATGTCCTCAGAGCAAAACTTTCCCCCAACCATTGGATCTCCTTAAAATGTCCTGCACCTCCACCCGAGTCTAACCTCCGTTTCACATAATAATCAGCTGCCCCAAGTAAGACATTGTTTGGCAGGAGCTTTGTCTTTGATTGTTCTGCATCACTCAGTTTCTTAATCAAAAACTCTCCGAGCCTCTGCTCGTGCTTCGCTGACAAACTTTTTTTCTCTTTAATCTTTTCAAGAAGTAACCACCTATCTTCCTTCCAAGCCAAACCCAAACGGCTGCATATTTCTCGATGGACTAAGTACTGTTTCCCGAACTTCCACTGGAAAATTTTTGTTTCATTCCATTCTTCGTCGTACTTTTTCACTAGGGCAAGTCGTCTCTTTTGCATTTCCTCCTGATCCGCCCCAGAGATTTCCGCAGCAGCCTCGATGGCCTCAATTACAACAGGAAAACAAGATAATAAGTTATGAATGTGGAATTCAACACAATCCCTATTGAGATGTAGACTAATCACTTTACCCCACCAATCCTTAACATCCACACAATATCTTATGTAAAGATCGGCTTCCTTGAATATATGGTAAAGCTCTTTTATGGGAAGCTCAAGAGCCTTCCACTTTGTATTCCTCTCTTCAAACCTCAAATTTTGTCTGATTTCTTCAGAGATTGTGTCAAACGCCAAAACTAACATATCATAAAGTAAACAGCATTGTCTCTGGTTAATCGGAATGTCGTGTTTCAATACCATAACAGCCTTCAAACTACCCAAAACCTCCCCAATCTGCCTGAATTGATCCATCCCTGGTTTCAATGTTGATGATGCAACCCAGGAATAAAATTCTGAGATTAACCAAAATTAACATATATTAACAAATTCATGATAAAATTAAAAGCGTGCATCAATCAAGTAACATTCATGATCCAAATATGATTTAAATAATTAATTAAATTCTTCAAATAATTGAAGGGAAAAAGTGGGATAACATAATAAGAACATACCTCCTTCAAGAAAATTTTGAAACTCGAGGGAATTTAATAGGTCACCAACAGACAAATTCTGCAAAAGAGGGGGTACTGAATTTCCAAGGGTTTGTATGAACCCATGAAAATTCAGTGAAACCCAATTTGATTCTCCCAAGAAATAGCCTTTCTGAATTCAGTAAACATCAACCAAGAAATGAAAAGGTAAAACCAAAGAAAAAACTCAAGAAAATGGTTCTGGATATTAACCAATAAACTGAATCCTCCCGGATTATCCAGAAACTGTATCAATCAAGAAGATCTATCATGGAGATTTTATCTTTTGGTTTCTTTTCCACCTGAAGAAATTTGGGTTTTTTGGAATTCCAAGTCTTGGCCGTTGGAATCTCCGTGTATTTTGGGCAGCTTTTTCCTTTTCTTTCTTTTCTTTCTTTTTAAATATGTTCCCGCGAATTCCGAGCCCTTCTTCTATTTTTCTTTTTCTTGCCTAATTTGTCGGAAATAACCGCTCGGCTGTCAAATCAAGAAATTTGAATTATAATGTAATTTATTTGAGTTTTCTAGATAAAATACATGGTTAAAAATTGAAGATAAAAAATAGGTGTAGGATAATTCTATTTTCACAATATCACCTACAATGTGGGTGACAATCCACTCACATTGGGTGAGGGTCATGAGATTGTGATTGTAGCATGGTTGAATATGTATAATTAAAAAGTGATATTAGAAATTGTACCCATTATAATTTGAATTTTAAAGACGGCCTAAGATTGTTCTTTTTCTTGCTCTGAAAAGTTGAAAAGGAGAGGAGAAATATTTGGCCTCCTCCATTTTCGAGCAATCAGGTTGGAATTCGAGGAAGGTGAAAAGTAAACCTGCGTCTCAGTGGCATCTGTTGAAGAAGGGGAGATCCTACTTCAAAAGATTCTAACAGCTGAAAATCCTGCAGATATGTTGACCAAAGTGGTAACAGCGATCAAGTTCAATCATTGTTTGGACTTGATTAACATCCTGCGAATTTAAACACCTACGAGGTGTGTGGTGCCAACAGGCACAATTGGAGACACTCTTTCTCATTTTGTTTGGAAGCAGTTCATTTGAATCAAGATTGAAGCCAAGGTGGAGATTGTTAGCCATTATTTCAATAGTGGCATCAATTAGTCAAAAGTTTGGCAAAGTTTGGCATCAATTAGTCAAAAATGGAGCACTTGAATTTCCACCATAGATGTGGAAATCAAATTGATGGTTGTGATTCATTCTCTTAGCCTATAAATAGGCATGCTTCATTTTGTTTTTAGAATATCAAGTAGAAGAGAACAATTCCTTTGTTTTCTCTTGTGAGAGTTTGTAGTACTTGAGCATTTGGAGAGGTGCACTTGTAAAGTGTTCTTCTTTTGTAGTTTGTGAGAAAGAGTGTTTGTTTGGTGAGGTAGAGATATTTGTATTCCACATTTGTCATATTAGTGGAAATTTGGAATCTCCCTTCCGTGGACGTAGGCAATTTTCCGAATCACGTAAATCTTGTGTTGTTCTCTTTCTCTTTCGAATTCGTTATTTCTATTTTTGCATTGGTCGAACCGTCGGTTAATTCGCTTCCGCACAACAATTGGTATCAGAGCCTTGACTCTCTTAAAATTCTAAGTATGCTCTGTGGTTGCAGCACTGACTGATCTTCCACATCAGAAAAGATTTTTTGAGAACAGGGATCTTGGTATATATTTTTTTGAGATTTTATTTTTTTTGAAAAATGTCGACGGAGACTGAGGACCCACCTCCAGCCATTTTAGATGGATCTTCAAGGCCCACTGTGTCTTCAACAAGAACAGTGGTAACTAATGCAAAAATAGACGTGGAAAAATTTGATGGCACAAATAACTTTACTATGTGGCAATGTGAAGTTATGGATGCGCTATTTCAACAAGAGCTAGACATTGCTCTTGAAGAAGATAAGCCAGCTGACATGGATGATCTAGAATGGACAAGAATCAATCGGAGTGCCTGTGTGATCATCCGTTCGTGTCTCACCAGAGAGCAAAAGTTCCCATATATGATGGAGAAATCGGCAAGCAAATTATGGAAGGAGTTGGAGAAGCAGTTTATATCAAAAAGCTGCCAAAACAGACTGTATTTGAAGAAGAAGTTATTTCGCTTCCGATATCAACCTGGCACAACTATGTACAACCATATTACTGAGTTCAAGAAATTGGTAGCTGAGTTGATAAATCTTGAAGAATCTTTCAAGGATGAAGATAAGGCCATGTTGCTCTTGACTTCTCTTCCCGATGAATATGAACACCTTGTCACTACGATACTTCATGGAAAGGATGAAATTACTTTTGATGAAGTATGTGTTGCTTTGTACAACAATGAGATCCGAAAGAAGGATCAAAAGGAACATGGAAGTTCAGCAGGAGAAGCCTATACTATAAGAGGTCGTGCTCAAAGTCGTAATCCCGGGAGAAGGGGCAGATCTCGTTCGAAGGGCAAGCCTGCTAAAGATGAATGTGCCTTCTGTCATGAAAAAGGTCATTGGAAGAAGGATTGTCCAAAGCTGAAGAACAAAGACAAGGTTAAAGGTATTGCTGGAGCTACTTCAGAAGCCAATATAGCCAAGTGTGAAGATGATGAGTCAGAATTTGTTCTAGCTAGTACATCAAGTATATCTCACTCAGACGAATGGATTATGGATTCGGGTTGCACTTATCACATGTGTCCCAACAGGGAGTGGTTCTTCAAACTCGAAGAACTAAATGGTGGTGTTGTTTACCTCGGCAATGATGAGATCTTGCAAACAACAGGGATAGGTTCAATCCGTTTGAGATGTCATGATGGATCAACTAGAATTCTGACAGACGTAAGGTATGTACCAGATTTGAGTAAGAATCTCATCTCCGTGGGAGCCTTAGAATCTAAAGGCATGTTCGTGACTATACGAGATGGAGTTCTGAAAATTGCTAAAGGCGCACTCGTGGTAATGAAAGGCATAAGGAGAAATAATTTGTATTACTTCCAAGGTAATACAGTTATTGGATTGGCGGCTACAGCATCAGGAGAAGACGAAGATTCAGAAATCACAAAACTTTGGCACATGCGGTTGGGACATGCTGGTGAAAAAGCTATGCAAACTCTGGTGAAGCAAGGCCTATTGAAAGGAGCAAAAACATGCAAGATGGATTTTTGCAAACATTGTGTTTTGGGAAAACAGACAAAAGTAAAGTTTGGTACTGCAATCCATAATACAGAAGGTATTCTGGACTATGTTCACTCAGACGTGTGGGGACCTACAAGGACATCTTCCTTGGGAGGTATGCACTATTTCGTTACTTTTGTCGATGATTTTTCCAGAAGAGTTTGGGTGTATCTGATGAAGACAAAAGATGAAGTATTAGATCGTTTTCTTATATGGAAGAAGATGATGGAGACGCAGACGGGCAGAAAAATCAAACGACTCAGATCAGACAATGGTGGAGAATACAAGAGTGATCCGTTTCTTAAAATCTGCCAAGATGAAGGTATTATGCGACACTTCACAGTCAGAAATACACCACAGCAGAATGGGGTGGCTGAACGCATGAATCGAACATTGCTGGAGAAGGTTCGATGTATGTTGTCTAATGCTGGATTGGACAAGAAATTTTGGGCTGAGGCAGTAATATATGCGAGTCATCTCATTAATCGTTTACCATCTGCTGCCATTGGAAATAAGACACCTATGGAGGTTTGGTATGGAAAACCTGCTACTGACTATGATTCTTTACATGTTTTTGGTTCCACTGCATTCTACCATGTAAAAGAATCTAAGTTGGATCCAAGAGCTAAGAAAGCACTGTTTATGGGGATCAGCTCTGGAGTAAAGGGATATCGCTTATGGTGTCCTGATATGAAGAAGATAATTCTTAGCAGGGATGTCACTTTTGATGAATCTGCTATGTTGAAAAAGGTGACCGAGGGTGCTCAGCAGCAGGTGGAGCAAGTTCCGCAACAGGTGGAGTTTGATGCAACTTTGATTGACCCAGCAGGTGAAACTCCAATAGCAGAGGAGTATGTTGAAGAACAACAAGAAGAGGAGGTTTCAACCCAAGAACCTCCATCGCAACCGAGATCAATTGCAGTTGATAGGCCACGAAGAGAAATTCGAAAACCTGCTCGATTTGTTGATATGGTGGTCTATGCACTTCCAATTGTAGATGATGATGTTCCTTCTACTTACAAAGAAGCTGTCAGAAGTTCTGAAAATGATCAGTGGAAGGAAGCTATGGCAGATGAAATGCAGTCCCTTCAGAAGAACAAAACGTGGGAGCTAGCTCAACTTCCGAAGGATAAGAAGGCAATTGGGTGCAAATGGGTATTTACAAAGAAAGAAGGATTTCCTGACAAGAACGAGGTTCGCTTCAAGGCACGGTTGGTGGCTAAAGGCTACGCTCAGAAGGAAGGAATTGATTATAATGAAGTATTTTCTCCAGTTGTGAAACATTCTTCCACTCGTATTTTATTGGCCTTGGTAGTGCAGTTTGACTTGGAACTAGTTCAACTTGATGTGAAGACCGCCTTTCTGCACGGTGATTTGGAAGAGGAAATCTATATGACTCAGCCAGAAGGATTCAGGGTTGCTGGAAAAGAAAATTGGGTTTGTAAATTGAGCAAATCGCTATATGGACTTAAGCAGTCACCGAGGCAGTGGTATAAGCGATTTGACAAGTTTATGTTGGAGCAAAAGTACACACGAAGCAAGTTTGACCATTGTGTTTATTTTCACAAGCTAAAAGATGGATCTTTCATATATCTACTCTTGTATGTTGATGATATGCTGATTGCATCAAGGAGCCATGAAGAAATTGACAGATTGAAGGCTCAGCTAAACCAAGAGTTCGAGATGAAAGATCTCGGCGAGGCAAAGAAGATTCTTGGCATGGAGATAAGCAGAGAAAGAAACAGAGGTAAGCTTTGTCTGACTCAAAAGCAGTATTTGAAGAAAGTATTACAACGTTTTGGTCTAGACAATCAGTCAAAACCTGTAAGTACTCCACTTGCCCCTCATTTCAAGCTTAGCTCTACGATGTCTTCCAACACCGACGCGGAACGAGAATACATGTCAAAAGTTCCTTATGCAAATACAGTTGGAAGTTTGATGTATGTAATGGTGTGTACAAGACCTGACATTTCACATGCAGTTGGAGTGGTGAGTAGGTATATGCATAGTCCTGGTAAAGGACATTGGCAAGCTGTGAAATGGATTTTAAGGTATATTTTGAAAACCATTAATATTGGTTTAGTGTTTGAGCGGGATGATTCACTTGGTCATTGCATAGTTGGATATGTTGATTCTGACTATGCTGGTGATTTGGATAAACGTCGATCAACGACTGGATATGTGTTTACTCTTGCAAAAGCTCCAGTCAGTTGGAAGTCCACTTTACAGTCTACAGTCGCTTTGTCTACAACAGAAGCAGAATATATGGCAGTTACAGAGGCTGTTAAAGAGACAATTTGGCTGCAAGGGTTACTTGGTGAATTGGCAGTCGTTCAGAAACACATCACTGTGTATTGTGATAGCCAGAGTGCTATTCATTTGGCAAAGAACCAAGTCTACCATGCACGGACGAAGCACATCGATGTTAGATATCATTTTGTGCAGGAAATTGTTGAAGAAGGGGAGATCCTACTTCAAAAGATTCTAACAGCTGAAAATCCTGCAGATATGTTGACCAAAGTGGTAACAGCGATCAAGTTCAATCATTGTTTGGACTTGATTAACATCCTGCGAATTTAAACACCTACGAGGTGTGTGGTGCCAACAGGCACAATTGGAGACACTCTTTCTCATTTTGTTTGGAAGCAGTTCATTTGAATCAAGATTGAAGCCAAGGTGGAGATTGTTAGCCATTATTTCAATAGTGGCATCAATTAGTCAAAAGTTTGGCAAAGTTTGGCATCAATTAGTCAAAAATGGAGCACTTGAATTTCCACCATAGATGTGGAAATCAAATTGATGGTTGTGATTCATTCTCTTAGCCTATAAATAGGCATGCTTCATTTTGTTTTTAGAATATCAAGTAGAAGAGAACAATTCCTTTGTTTTCTCTTGTGAGAGTTTGTAGTACTTGAGCATTTGGAGAGGTGCACTTGTAAAGTGTTCTTCTTTTGTAGTTTGTGAGAAAGAGTGTTTGTTTGGTGAGGTAGAGATATTTGTATTCCACATTTGTCATATTAGTGGAAATTTGGAATCTCCCTTCCGTGGACGTAGGCAATTTGCCGAACCACGTAAATCTTGTGTTGTTCTCTTTCTCTTTCGAATTCGTTATTTCTATTTTTGCATTGGTCGAACCGTCGATTAATTCGCTTCCGCACAACAGCATCCACCCTCTTTCCACCGTGATAGATGGGAAATTAATAGTAGATCACTCTGGAAAGACATACCATGAAGGAAGTTATCATGGTTCTTATTGCAAGACTAGTTGGAGCACGTAGCACAATACCATTTGTATATTTTTATTTTTTAACATTGAATGTAGCAAGTTAAATTTATACATGCGAAATTCAACCGATTGAAGATATCAATTATATCAATTATAATATAAATACATAAGAAACAAAGTTAAATGTAATTAATACAGCAAGCATAGCACAACTTAATGCAGTATTTTGTCAAATGCAACAAGAAAAATTCATGTGGTCTTTCTTGTTAAATAATATTATAGAACCTGATATACTTGTCTATATGTACACCGCCACAACTTCAAGTACGTCTCTACTAAAGTAGTCGGCCTAACCAGGGACGAATCTAGCACGATGCGAGGCCGTTCGAGCGCTCATACTGGATTCATAAATTTATATATTTATTTTTTTACCTTATAGTTTTGTTGTTGTTACAACATGACTAATTGGACATGACACGTCATCTATATAAGTCCACCAAGGAATCCACAAAACATCCAGTCATCAAATCATGACCTACATGCCAAAACTGTGGATATCAAACTTGTTGGATTCTTATATGTCGAGGTACCCCTATATCGAGGTGATGCTATGCCGAGGTAACATATGCCGGGGTGATACTATGTCGAGGTATCCTTATACCAATGTACTTCTAAGTCGAGGTGAGTACCTTGAAAATGTGACAAGACAGCTTGAGATGACTTGTCTGCAAAAGACAGCATGATGTGATAACATCTTTAAAGGGATTTGATGGTTATTTTAACCCTATGACATGTAGTAGTGATTATAACCAAAGAAATAGTTTAAAGTTTAGGATATTGTCATGTGTAAAGCATAACACATGTCACAATCTAAGAGAATTATTCCTTCTATAAATAGAGCATACTTGTCTCCAATGAAAATTTTAGAAACTCAATATATAAAATCTCACTCTCTTTTCTCTCTTTTACACACCTATATTTCCCGCACCCAATTTATATTTACTTAAAATGAGTACTGACTTAGACATCAGAGTGCAAACGGAAGCTACCTCGATCCCCTTTGCAAGCTGATTGTTTGTCCTAGTACGCAGGAGATCCACGTGTTCAAGATGGAGGAGCTGAGACGTGTTGATCCAAGGTCCTACCAGATTTTGTGGTCAACAGGTGTCAAAAAAAATTTCTCCTTACCGTTATAGTGACCGCTCATACTCAATCTGATTTCTAGATTCGTCCTAGGCCTAACTGTAACAACTCAGGTTGCCTTATAGATCGACGATTGTTCTCATTGTACCAACATGGGTCATTTTAGCATGTTTTGTCATCACTAGTAAGTTCCCTGAGAAAACTTCTCAGGGGTTCAATCATCATAAAATTGCTCAAAGTCAAGCACGCTTAACTGTGAAGTTTCTAATTCGTCTTCCAGAAAAGAAGGTGCACCTTGTTATGAGTAGTATCTAACAAATTTTTTAAGTTTTTACTGGCCTGGGTATTACAATCAGCCCCCATTAGACTCGCGACGTCTTCGTCGCGTTTAAACCATTTGAGGATTCATTGCTATAAGTTAGCATTCTAGAGGTGACTCCTATAGGTTCGGAGGTGTCTCCCGTCCTATGACGTATCACTTTGTCCTGAGAGAGAGGCGGATGCGATGAAGGGCGTCGTCCTTCCAATTCTAGGACTATCGGCCATCCTCCGACCGACGATGATGAGGCCGACGAGGCATGGGAAAGGGCTATGGTAGCTAAAGGTTGATGGGTAATGGAGGTATTGGCCACACTTTGGCTTCTTCTATTACTATCTAGATCTTGTTGTAGTAGATGATAGTTCTTGAACTAAGGGAGTCTTTGACAAAAAATTAATTTTTTTTTTTTAACTATTTAATTATGAAAAAATAAAAGTGTGTTTGATATTAGCAGGAAAGGAATTGGAAAATATTTTTCAATTCCTTGAAAATTTTCTCACCTCTCCTATGAAATTTTTTTCGAGAAGTTTGGCTTAATACATACATCAAATGATCATAGATTGAACCAAGTAGGAAAATAATTTCCTTAATTTAATATTTTACATGACAAATAGTCTTATCAAACAAACCTATAATAGGGAAAATTAGAGGTGTCTAGACGGGCGGACTGCCTGGACCATGAAAATCGGCTTGGATCGATTTGGAACCGCAGGCTGACCAGTGATCCGAATGGGCGGTTCATGGGTCAAGGTGTGAATCGCAGACTTTGCGGATCACACTTTCATATGCCGCGGTTAACCTGCAAATTTAAAAAATTTAAATTTGAATAACTAAATTATAGTTAGAGGTGTCAAGACGGACGGGCAGATCAGACAGGTGAAAATCGGCCCCGATCGACCCGGGACCGTGGGCCTACCCATGACCCGTGCGGGCGGTTCACGGGTCAAGAAGTTGTGAACCGCGGGTTTTGCGGGTCAAATCTTCGTGGGCCGCGATTAACCCGCTGGCACGTTAAAAAAATTTGTTTTTATTAAATATGGTAACATTGAAAATCTCCCTTCTTCTACAAACTCTAATACAACTTTTAAAGCAAAGTTTTATTTGTTTCTCCCTAATAGTTAAAAAACGTAATTTTCTTTGATAATAGTAATTAGAAATACATTTAGCGTTTAATTGTTATTTGTTTATGTTTTATTTAAATTTGTAAATTTAGAAGTAATTCATATAACATAAATATAATTTTAAATTCTATGTAAATATTTTATGGTATAAATATGAATTTATCATTTTATATTTAGAAACATGACAAAAAAATTGCTATAAATATGAAAATTTTTATATTTTTATTCATATGGGCCAAATCAGAACGAACCGCGACCCGCATGGGCCAGCGGGCCGCCCTAGGTTGTAGTTCAAATTTTGCGGGCGGACCCGAAACCGGCCCATAACCTGCAGCGGGCGGGGTTTTTTCAAACTGATCGTTACCAGGCTTTTATGTTAGCAGACCGATCCGACCCAGATCACCCGGATTGACATATCTAATTATAGTTAAGTAGGTGTCAACCTAGTTTGAATGTACTTAAACTATAAGCCCCTATTTGGTAACAATGAAAATATAGATTTTAATATAAGTCAAAGTCGACAATCAATCACAACCATGTATTTCATAGGATTCACAGTTTTTCAACTACACATCTCATCATCTTTTATCAAAATCTAATAAAAATCTGATTTTAATATCCAGCAAATGAAGGTTAAATTATATCAAAGTAAATGACGACTTAGTTGGAATGTATTTAAACTATAAATATTTTACAATTATAATTAGAAATGCAATTTAGTTGGTATTTGTTTATATTGTATTTAACTATGTGAAGTTAGAAATAATTTATATAACATAAGATATAAATTTGAATTCTATTTAAAATTTTCTTTTTATAAATATGAATTTATCATCTTGTTCATTTCATATTTAGTAATTTATCAAAAAAATGTTATAAATATGAGAAATTCTATGTTTTTATTCATATCGGTCAAATCAGAACAAACAGCGACCTGCATGGGCTTGACTCGGATGAGCCAACGGGCGAGTCTAGGTTGTAATTCAAAATTTGTGGGCTTACCCAGACGACCCAAAAACTCGTAATGGACGAACTTTTTTCTATATGAGTCATTACCGAACTCAATGTTGATAGGTCGATCCCATTTGAATTAACACGTGTAGGGAAAACAAACAAACAATAAATGCATGATATCTTTTGTCCTCAAATTTGGGCTGGCCCAATTGATTTTAGGAAAATACTGTTTGAACAATTATTATGAATAACTATTTGGACAATCCATTTACATGGGTGGTGGAGCTTACATACAATAGTGTGAGCTCCACCATCCATGTTAGTAGGTTGTCCAATTAATTGTTCATAATAATTGTTCAAGTAGCATGATTGTCGTTTTTACCGGCAACCTGCTATTCCCGTCTTCTTTGATTGAAAGGAAAGAATCCAAAGAAACAGAAACACATGGAATGGAATATATTAATATTCAAAGCTGTCCATTCTCATTAATGTCAAGAGCATGTTAACATTTTTCCTTTTCTACCAATTTCGTTCATTATTCTCTCTGCGAGGCTCTAATCGTTTATTCGGAACCCATTTTCTTTAAAAGGGAAATCGCGTAGAGAAGAAAGAAAGCAAAGAAAATGGCAGAGATTCGTAAGGTTTCGTTAGGTGTCATTGCAAGTTTTATTCTTGTTTTTGCAGTCTTTTTGCCCGCTGTTCAGGGCCAGGGCCATGAGGGTTTGGCCCCCGCTCCAACAAGTGATGGTGAGCTTTTGATTAGAAATCTTGGATTTGATGTTCGTGTATTTAATTTATTTATTTATTTATTTATTTTCCTTTTTTTTGTTCAATGCTGGAAATTTATGATTTGTCTGTTTGTGTTTGTATGGGTAAAGAAATAGAGATTTTAAGAACTCGAAAACATTAATTATTTTCTTTCAAGAAGAAGAAGAATGTATATAAATTTGGTTAATTGAAAAACATAATCTTAAGTTTACTGCAATGACATTTGGGTAATTTTTCATCGAGATCTGGTAATTGAAATTGGGTAGAACTCAGATGTAGAACTGGCTTGTAATTGTAAATGATTCATAATTTTATTCAAGAATCGCTCCTGTTCTCAATTTTCAGTGCAAAGAGTACAACTACAAACACGCTCATTTCTTTCTTACATAGGAAAATGATCTTGCACCCACCATGGGTGTCATAACAATTACCTACTCGCTACGTGATGAGTTGGTATTGGTTGAAAGACCACCCACTTTTTGGGGGTGGGTGATTTGTGGGGGTGTGGAACCAATACCCACTCGTCACGTGGCGAGTGGGTAATTGTTATGGTATCCATTATGGGTGCTAGATGATTCCATTCTTACATATTGTAATTATGTTTTTTTTTCCTATGGAAATATCATCGATTATAGTAAAACCTATTCTAGTCTTATTTAGTCATTTAGGGAAGGTGATAATTGATTTTCCGTGGAATTAATTTTCTTTTCCATAGTCTTCATTTTCCATGGAAAATGCAAATCAAGTAAATTATTTTCTTTGATTTGTGTTTGATTCAAACATTGAGCTCTGCTACTTGAACAACCGGTTGTTCAAATATTCACTCACATGGGGTGTAAGGCCCACGCATCATTTAATGGGTCCCACCACCCTCATGCTAGTGGTTGTTTGAACAATCGGTTGTTCAAGTAGAAATTTTCTCAAACATTTTGCATGGAAAATGTTTTTAATGCACAAGTCTTTAAAGCAGATTTCAACCAAATTTACATGAAAAAGGAAAATATTTTTCTTGTCTTTTCCATGTTAAGTGTGTTGATACACAATTTGTAAGCCATTTTCGATTTGTACCAAGGTTCAGGGTACTATTTTATCTTCTATGTCTCAAGTTATTCGTAAATGTGGTTTGGCTGTCTTTTAGATGTTTGATTTACTTTAAATGAGGTTGATGATGGCTTTCAAAAATCGAATTCGTTTATTTCCATATTAATAATATATCGATTTCCTTGTTGAAAGCAATGCTTGGGAAGCATAATACTCTTACGTCTTATCTTCCGTGCAATGCCCCAACATTTTCTTTACTCCAGAGAAACCAAAATTTGTTGATCCTATTTTCTTTTATAGTATGGTTGGTACACAACTATGGACGATGATGAGCGGTATAACATTTAGTACTGTTCATTATCATCCGTTCAACAGACATGTTACAAGCTATTCTGAATTGAAATATTTTGCTCCCTTTTCTGTTTCTGATGATTTGAGTAAATCTGGCTGATATTCACAAAACCCCAGATCCCACTAAATTTCTTGATGATGCTAACTGATACATTGTGTATGAGATGCATTTAACCTAGTTTAAGTTTGAAGAAATGAAGTGGAATTTTTCCTCTTTGTGTCTTGAATTGTTTTCCAGGTAGTACAATTGACCAGGGGATTGCATGTGGTCTGATGTTGTTGGCATTGGTTCTCACATACCTCATTCACACATTTGATGCTCCATTGAAGATCTGAGATAATCGAGGACGAAATTTTTTTTTTTTTTTTTTTTTTTTTTTTTATTTTTAAAACGAGTTATCGAAAGACTTTCCTAATGCGTGGTGTGCTAAGGATGAGATTTTGATTATCTACTTATAGCTATAATTCAAACATATTGTTTCATTGCTAGTATTGCTGGTGTTATGACATCTTTGCTTCGTTATTCTCAGATTTCTCGCTCTTTGATATTCATAAAGGTTAGGCGACTACTTGAGAACTAACCGGTCGGTGCCACGGACTGCCCGAAAATCTTCATTTCAAGAATTTTTTTTTTTCATGGCTCCAAAGTCTCACTAGTTGAAAATAAACAAGAAGCAGAAATTCTGAATAATTCTTCGTTTGGTAACTTATTTATAAATTAATTTGTAAACAACACATTTTTTCAAGTTACTTTTTCATCACACTTTTTCCAAAAACATATTTTTACTTCGAAAACATTACATTCTTCGTTTATAAATAGAAATCTAGATAACATTACATTCTTCGTTTATAAATAGAAATCTATCTAGAGGTAAAAAGGAAGAAAATTCCAAGAATGACGTCTGGAAAGTAGAGTACGATTCTGCACAAGGGAGTTAAAAGATGAATTACTCTACATGTACTCATGAATTACACACCGACTTACTCTTTCCTTACATGGAGGGGGTCACAAAGGTCATAGGATTTGAAATAAGGGGGATTTAATTCAAAAATGATTTATAAACAAGAGATTAGTCAGAAACATAACAGAAGCTATAAAAAATGCTAGAAGCACACCTCACATCTTTTCTTTTGTTCTATCACTTATCCTCTATGGTTGAGTGCCAAAAGTCAATGAATTCTCGATAGAATTAGACAAAATCAAGAATTTTGTTGTTGTGATTAGCAGTTTTATAGAGACTCGAGCAGACTTGAAATAATGTACATATGGGTACGTAGAACCATTTATAAATTGATTTGTTTATACTTTTTTTTTTTTAGGTAAAATGTGAAGAAAGAATGTATGATTAAAAAGTGATTTTGAAAATTGTGTTATTTATAAATTGTAATGATTACGTTAATATGGCCTAACCAGCAAAGCATAATTTTGAAATAGATTCCTTTAAATAAGTCAAATAAATTAAAATTTCTATTTGACTTTAAAGTATATTCCGTTAAATGTGAATAATTTAATATAATAATATAACGAATTTTCAAGACATTACACTATGTGGATTGTAGCTCTTGTTAAAATAAGAAAATTTAGCTCTAGTTTGATCTAGATTTTTAATCATTATCCTATTTTTAAAAATATTGGTTAATACTATATTATGATAGAATTCAAAAAGCATATCACAATATAATATCAAGAAAAGCTCTAAAATCAATTCATACTCAAACAACACTTTTGTTGGGTGTTTGGCAATTTGCATTTCATCTTACATAAAATTTATTACATTCTCTTGTAGTATTAGGGCAAAAAATATGAATTTCAGTATTCAAAATCCTTTTGCTTCTGGGAGAATGTTGTTTAGTTGAAGAAGATGAAGATTGAGTTCAAATTGAAATCATGTGTGATTGTCTGAACTCTGACATGTGTTTTAGTTGAATTTGTGATTTGAAAATTATGAAGATGAATATGAATTTTACGAGGTTCTGTACTGTGTAAAAGAAATTTAAGTGAATAACTCAATAAGATAAAGAAGATACATCTAACATTCATAACATTATGATATCAGAGCATGTTAATCTTATTTTAAAAGTCGAGAAATAATTTTGCTAAACTTTTCTCCTTAGCAGAAAGAGTCTTAACTCTTTGTGTGTGTGTGTGTGAGAGAGAGAGAGAGAGAGAGAGAGAGAGAGAGAGAGAGAGAGAAATTCACTTCTTTTTTTGAGCAGTTCTAACCAAGCCAAACATGCTCAAGAGGTCAAACATTTACGATGCCAGCATGAGAAGAAAAACAAATGGAAATGCTTTTTTATTTATGGAGAAAACGTTTTAAATACTTCAAGAAAAATGCTAGAAGCAGGGGGTCACCTCGGGGATAAGCCCCCAGGTGCTTCTAGCATGGTCCATACTTCAAAGGTGTTTCAACAACTCCGAGTGGTGCAGCAGAAGTGTGGTGGGCTGATAAGTGTTATATTAACGTTTATTTTATACACTTATATCCTTGAATATGTCATAATGTGATTCTATCTAAGTATTATTAATGCATTTTATGTTTTATATTGTATAGGATCACAAAGGAAGAAAAAGAAGGAAAAAAGGACCAAAATGCGATCAAAATGAAGTTTGGGGACTTAGGTGCAAATATATTTACGGCCGCAAGAAAAGTTGTTACGGCCGTAATAAAATAAGGTTACGACCGTGAAAGTGTAGTGAAGCAAGTTGAAAATAAGCAGAAACCACTTTACGGCCGTAAAGGAAAAGTTACGGTCGTAAATCAAAATGTTACGGCCGTAACTCCAATTTAAGGAAATATGCAGAAACTCAATTACGGCCGTAAAAGGAATGTTACGGCCGTAAATCTTCAAGTCAAAAAGTTCCTTATTTCCATTCTTTCCATAATTTTGGATTTCTTGCTCTCAAAGTTAGGGCACGAAATTGAGGCTATAAAAATGGAGTTTCATGACAAGAAAAATGGACTTTTATTATTTTTGAAAGAGGCTACACATTGAGGAAAATTAAGAGAAAAATATAGAGCATTCTTGGGAGATTTTCAAGCCAAAGAACATCAACAACAATGGAATTCATGAAGCAACTTGAAGAATCTACCACAACCATACTAGGCTAAATTTCATATCTTGTTCAAAGGGGAAGTTGTGTCAATTCAATTATGTTATTTTATCTTCCTACAAATTAGTAACGTGAATTTATTCCTTTATTTCAATTGTTGAATTATTATATTTTAATTGTTCATTGAGTTTATGTGATTAATAGTTTAATTTGGTCAATTGGATTATTGATCTTTGAATTCATGATTATGCTATGTTTAGATTCTTGATCCGTAATTGTCATTGAATCTTTACTTTAGTAGCAAATAAATCTCGTGCAGGTTTAGTAATAATTCGACTTGGATTGTTTAATTCGAGCTTGTGTAATTAACGATCCAATTCAATCCATTTTTCTAAATTTTCATACTAGTCGTGCATTAAATCCTAAGAGCTTGTTTAGGACTGTCCATGGCTAGAATTGGTTCAAAGAGCTTATTTTGAATCAATACACATAAGGAAGAATTTAGATAATCAGAGCTTGTTGATTATTTATGATTGATAATTGAACTAGGGATAGAAACACGTTACAAGGAAATGTATAACATTAATTGAGGGCACAACCGAACCCGAGAACAAGATTTCTTCTTATATTATTTCTCTAGTCATATTTAATTGTTTGTTTTTATGCATATTTTTTATTCAAGTAATTTCAAACAACAAACCCCCCCATTCCATTTTAATTGATTGAACAACTAAAATTAGTTTCCGTTCCTCGTGGGATCGACCCTTACTCTCACTACTACATTATTAATTAATATTTAGCGAGTAAGGAATTATTTATTATTTTGGTGCATTGCGACACGCATCAAATTTTTGGCGCCGTTGCCGGGGAACGGTTAACCAATTTAGTGTTTAATCAATTAGAATTTTATTTTTCTACATTTATTTTATTTTATTAATTTTATTTTCACTTTATTTATATAATTTTTCAAAAAAAAAAAAAAAAATTTATTTTTTGTGCTCCTTTGCTTATATGCTTAAAACTCGATCAACTAATTGTGAACTTTTTGATCTTGACCCAGAAATTGAGAGGACCTTTCGACAGCAAAGGAAAGCAGCACAACAAACAATGACAGCTAACAACAACAATTTGACTCTTAAGCAGCTAGCCACTCCGGATGTCGTTCAACAACCATTGTGCGTCACATTTCCGGCGGTGGAGGAAGGACGAACCTTTGAGCTAAAATTCGGGTTGATCCACCTTCTACCTACTTTTCGGAGACATGCCAGTGAAGACCCATATAGACATCTCAAGGAGTTCCACGTGGTATGTGATAGCATGAGACCCACGGGTATTACCGAGGAGCAAATCAAGATGAGGGCTTTCCCATTCTCATTGAAGGATGCCGCTACAGACTGGTTGTACTGTCTACCATCTGGATCAGTCACCACATGGAATGACATGAAGAGGTTGTTTCTAGAGAAGTACTTCCTTGCATCTAGGGCGGGGACAATCCGGAAGGAGATTTTCGGGGCTCGCCAAAGCAATGGCGAGACATTATATGAGTACTGGGAGCGTTTCAAGAAACTCATTTCGAGCTGCCCCCACCATCAGATCAGTGAGCAACTCCTGGTGCAGTATTTCTACGAAGGTCTAGCGCCAATGGACAGAAACATGATAGATGCCGCAAGTGGAGGAGCACTGATGGACAAGACGCCGGAACAAGCGCGGGCTTTAATCTCTAATATGGCAGAAAATACTCAGCAATTCAATTCAACCCGAGATTCCCAAGTCCGCCGAGTGAACGAGGTAAGTAGTTCCAATATCGAAGGTCAATTATATGAACTAACCAATCTCGTTAAGCAGCTTGCTGTAGGGAACTCGAATCAGGTCAAAGCATGCGGAATCTGTTCAAACTTTGGACATCCAACGGATACATGTCCGGTGTTGCAAGAGGAGAATGGCGAACAGGTAAAGGTTGCAGAAGGGTTTCCATTTCAAAAACAGCAATACAACCCGTACTCCAATACCTATAACCCTGGCTGGAGGGATCACCCCAATCTAAGCTATGGGAATAACAAGCCCCCGAGTTTCCCATCCAACAAATCTCAAGGGCAATTTCAGCAACAAGGAACCTTCCAACCACAGGGGCAATATCAACAAAAACCTCAAAATTCAGGTATGTCTCTTGAAGATATGGTTAAGATGTTGGCAACTAACACGATGCAATTCCAACAGGATACCAAGTCAAGCATTCAAAATCTGGAAAATCAAATGAGCCAAATGGCCACTGCCATAAATAGATTGGAGGTACAATCTGGAGGTAAATTGCCATCTCAGCCCGAGATAAATCCTAAAAACGTGAGTGTCATAACCCTCCGGAGTGGAAAAGAAATTGAGGGTCCGAGGGTGGAACCGGTTGCACCTGAAATGGAGGGATTCGGGAAGAGAAACGACGCTTCGCAAAAACCTCAGGTAAAAACTGACTCCCAGTTAAATTTTAAACTAACACCTCCACCTTTTCCTAACAGATTGGCAAAGACAAACAAGGAAAGCAAAGAAAAGGACATGTTAGCAATGCTTAGGAAAGTGGAAATCAACATTCCACTATTAGATGCCATCAAACAAGTTCCCCGATATGCAAAGTTTTTGAAGGATCTGTGCACCAATAAGAGAAAGCTAAATGGAAATGAGATGGTAAGAATGGGTGAATCCGTGTCTGCACTTTTTCAAAGAAAATTGCCTCCCAAGTGCAAGGATCCAGGTATGTTTACCATACCCTGTCAAATAGGTAACACTAGGATAGATCGTGCATTGATAGACCTAGGAGCATCTATAAATGTAATGCCTAGATCTACGTACACTTCATTGAAACTTGCTAAAATGACTGCAACTAGTGTTATCATTCAACTAGCCGACCGTTCCAATGCATATCCGGATGGGGTAGTTGAAGATGTTTTAGTACAAGTAGGGGGTTTAGTGTTTCCAGCAGATTTTTATGTGTTAGACATGAATGATGATCACTCTCCAAACCCCACTCCTATTTTGTTAGGCAGACCATTCCTAAAAACATCGAAAACTAAGATAGATGTTAGTGATGGTATACTTACCATGGAGTTTGATAATGAAATTATTAAGTTCAATATTTATGACTCCATGAAACACATTAATGATGCTAACAAAGTTCATTCTACTGTTGTGAGTTATTCTTCATTTCAGGAAACTGTTGCTGAGCTTAATGATTGTCCAAAGCCATCACAACCAGGTGAAAACTTTTGTACCACCCTACCAGTAGCTGATGAGAAGTTTCCCCCTATTTTGCAGGCCTTAATGAAAAATATGAAAAAGAAGTTGAGCTTTGGAAATCCACCTAATCCCGGTTGAAAAAGGACTCGGTCGAGCCAACGACAGTAAACAAAGGCGTTGCTCGGGAGGCAACCCGAGAGGGGAGTTTCTTTATCTCCTCGACTTTTTATTTTCGTATTTTCATTTTTGGTTAATTTTAGTTTACTTCGTCATTTCATACAAAAAAAAAAAAAAATTCAGAGGCAGCCTTACGGCCGTATCTCACTTTTTAATTTTTTATCCAGAAACCACCTTACGGCCGTAAGCCACATCTTTACGGCCGTAAACCCGTCGGTTTCATTTAAAAAAAAAAAAAAATTTATAAATAAAAACAAGGCAACTTCCATTTCAACCAAATCATTTCCCATCTTCTCGTGCAATCTCTTCCAACCCACAATCATAATTTCAAGGATTCTCCTTTGTATCACATATCAATTCCGTTTTCTTCTTCGCAAGAATTTAAGATGCTGGAACTGATGCAGGCCTTCCAGACTCAGCTGAATGGTATGCTGGAAGATCAGCAACTCATGCTGGAAGAGCAGAGAGCCCTTCGGGAGGAGATTCGACAACTGCGGAAACCCCAGAACGATCAACCGCCACATTAGACCGAGGGAGTTTCTTTTATTTTCCCTTTTTTTGCTTTACAATGAGGACATTGTTTTGTCTAAGTGTGGGGGGGGAATTGAATTGATTTCAAGCTTAATGTCTTTATCTTCTTTCTGTAGTCGAAACATTAAATTCATGTTGAGTCAGCACCCATTTTAATCTTGTTATCTACTTTTGCTACCTATCTATGCTACTTAGGTCTTAAACCATACTTTGATAGGAAGCAACCCCACTTTTGGTTCATTTTTTTGAAAAATCATTGCATAATAGGATATAAATTGAGCACATAGAGATCATCTCGTCCAAAACTTCACAAATAGGTTGAAAATGAAAAGTAAAATATTCAAATGTCTACAACCTAGTCAACCTAACCCACAATAGACAGATTATTCCTACATATATAACCCTGAACGTCCCAATTATTATACTTTTGTGAGTAGTCATGGTTTGAATACTTTTAACCGTTATCCTCGACCAATGGACTTAGATTTGGAATGAAGATCAAGCAATGACCTATAACTCATAATTGGATGGGAAAAACACACGAAAACCATAATTTGTGAGCTTTTGAACCTAAGAGCTGTTCTTAATACTTATGAGCTCGTAATTCTTTGATGTGTGTCCTGCATGGTTGGGTTATGCTTGGATGTGCTTTCTTGTGCATACCGTTGTAGCTTCTTGATTCAAGTGCAAATTATAGCAAAGGCAATAGGTTAAACCAAATTTAACTTGCTAAAAGAGCCTACCTTGCTACATGGACCGTTAGAAGCCCTTTTGAGCCTTAGCCTTTCCTTGAATTTTTATGCTACGCTACAAGCCACGAATACCCTTTCTTTCGCATTATCTCTGTTTTGATTTGAACCCATAGAGAAGGGATTCGCAAGCTTTTGTTGATCGAGGATTGTGCTATGGTCTAGTCCAAGAAGTTGAAATGGTTATCTTGTGTTGAGCATTGGTTGTGAAATGGACTGAATTCAGGGGATTGTAATTCTATCTTGTGCCAATTGATGACTGCGTAATGATTTGAAAAAAAAAAAAAAGAAAAAGTTGCATTCTATAATCGAAAGAGAAAAAGCAATGAAAAGGTAGTTAGTCATGAAAATTAGTAGTTGAGGATGTCAAACACTCAACTTGTGAAAAAAAAAAAGAGAAAAGAAAAGCAAGAACGAGATTCAAGTGTAAATAAAGTTGGGTAGTGGGAAACAATGAAGATCATATTAAGGGAGAAGGAAGTAATATTATTTTGAATTGACTTAGTTTGCGAAATTCCTTCTCGACTCAGCCTAAATATATCCTTTTATCCTACCTGACCAGAAGCCCCGCTACAACCAAATAAAGACCTTCGCTTTGCACTTGTGTTATTGTTGGCTCCGGTTATGACAGTAAGGCAATCTGTGGTACTGACTTATCCATGCAGAGAGCTGAGCGAAAATTCAACCCCTTATACACTTTGTGTGACGAGAGAAATATCTTGTGAGGGTGTTAAAACTCATTACATATACTTATGAGTGGTTTGAATTGCTTGGTCTAGGGTTGGTGGTATGAATGTGGTCGGGGGTACTGTGTTGACTGAATTCACATCATGAATAACTCGGTTTACGCAAATGAATTCCTCTAAAATTGGGCGAAACTATTTTTCTTGTAGCCACTCAATAATGGTTGGGAGGTGAGTGAACACGAGAGGTGAAATGAAATAAACCATAACGAGCCATGATTGAGTTGGGAAATAAAGGGCGTTGCATCTCTAGCACACACTAACACAATCCGATCATGCAATGGAACATTCTTGTTAAAGAAAAGTGGGTTGCAACCTCAAGTCTCTAAATTGGAATCTATTGTTTGAATCTTATTCTTATCCTTGCAAATCTTTGTTCGAGGACGAACAATGGTTCAAGTGTGGGGGGATTTGATAAGTGTTATATTAACGTTTATTTTATACACTTATATCCTTGAATATGCCATAATGTGATTCTATCTAAGTATTATTAATGCATTTTATGTTTTATATTGTATAGGATCACAAAGGAAGAGAAAAGAAAGAAAAAGGACCAAAATGCGATCAAAATGAAGTTTGGGGCCGTGAAAGTGTAGTGAAAGAAAGTTGAAAATAAGCAGAAACCACTTTACGGCCGTAAAGGAAAAGTTACGGCCGTAAATCAAAATATTACGGCCGTAACTCCAATTTAAGGAAATATGCAGAAACTCAATTACGGCCGTAAAAGGAATGTTATGGCCGTAAATCTTCAAGTCAAAAATTTCCTTATTTCGATTCTTTCCATAATTTTGGATTTCTTGCTCCCAAAGTTAGGGCACGAAATTGAGGCTATAAAAAGGGAGTTTCATGACAAGAAAAATGGACTTTTATTATTTTTGAAAGAGGCTACACATTGAGGAAAATTAAGAGAAAAATATAGAGCATTCTTGGGAGATTTTCAAGCCAAAGAACATCAACAACAATGGAATTCATGAAGCAACTTGAAGAATCTACCACAATCATGCTAGGCTAAATTTCATATCTTGTTCAAATGGGAAGTTGTGTCAATTCAATTATGTTATTTTATCTTCCTACAAATTAGTAGCGTGAATTTATTCCTTTATTTCAATTGTTGAATTATTATGTTTTAATTGTTCATTGAGTTTATTTGATTAATAGTTTAATTTGGCCAATTGGATTATTGATCTTTGAATTCATGATTATGCTATGTTTAGATTCTTGATCCGTAATTGTCATTGAATCTTTACTTTAGTAGCAAATAAATCTCGTGTAGGTTTAGTAATAATTCGATTTGGATTGTTTAATTCGAGCTTGTGTAATTAACGATCCAATTCAATCCATTCTTCTAAATTTTCATATTAGTCGTGCATTAAATCCTAAGAGCTTGTTTAGGACTGCCCATGGCTAGAATTGGTTCAAAGAGCTTATTTTGAATCAATACACATAAGGAAGAATTTAGATAATCAGAACTTGTTGATTATTTATGATTGATAATTGAACTAGGGATAGAAATACGTTACAAGGAAAGGTATAACATTAATTGAGGGTACAACCGAACCCGAGAACAAGATTTCTTCTTATATTATCTCTCTAGTCATATTTAATTGTTTATTTTTATGCATATTTTTTATTCAAGTAATTTCAAACAACAACCCCCCCCCCATTCCATTTTAATTGATCGAAGAACTAAAATTAGTTTCCGTTCCTCGTGGGATCGACCTTTACTCTCACTACTACATTATTAATTAATATTTAGCGAGTAAGGAATTATTTATTATTTTGGTGCATTGCGACACGCATCATGGGCCCATAACCCACAGGTCCCAGGATCAAAACCTGGATCTAACATTAGAGTTGCTTCCATGTTGCCTCTGATTTTGTAATCTCAATTTCAGCTTTTTCGCACAAATTTTTCCATTTCTAATAATTTTAAATTTTGAAATATTTAACAACACGTTTTCACTCGTCGGCAATATAAACTAGCCCAAAGATCGAGTGTGTTTTGAATTGCATCGATACGGAATTTCAATTGGTATGTAGTTGCTATCGAACAAGAGATATATGTTTATTGTATTCATATAGTCACAGATTAAACGTCTTCAATCTATCAATTGATGAAATTTAATATTTACTGAATAATTTTACCATTATTGTAACTTCATACGATTGACGCCAATTATTTTGCACATGAAAATCTTGAAATTCAAATATTTGGCTTTATTCTGAAAAATTATACAAAGAGTACAAATTTCTTATCATCATGCAACGGACCTACTCTCAAAAAATTACAAATGTCATATTCAATATACCGAACTAAACATGAGGAAATTACCTACGTCCCTACATTTAAGTTTCCTAATTCAAAAGTCAAATTTAATACATTTTTATTCAAAATTCAAGTGATAATTCAATAATTAATATTAATATTATAATGATAACTATATCACTAAAAGAAAATAAACATCTACCACACCTCAAGGCTGAAACCCTAATTCCCCTTATTTCTCGTCTCTCTGTTAACCCACAAAATTTGAAATCGCCTCTTACGAAAGCAGCTCCACCGCGCTAAGTAACATCCGACTTCAGTGCCACGAAGATGACAATCGTCGACCGCAGCGCCACCGCACTGAGAAATCGTTGATAGCGCTGCAATAGTGCTGCGTTGCGAAGCAAATCGCAACAATGGTCGATGAGCAACAATCGCTAGATCTGCGACGAGATGAAGTTAATGACTGTTGTTGACGCTTTTGCAAAGGCGCAGAGGAAGTGAACGTCCTGTGCTAGTGTAATGGCGGAAAGTGTTGGACTGTGGAGATGGTGGGAGTGAATCTGAGGTGGTGATGGCGGTGGTGCAGAGGAGAAGGTGGTGGTGGTGGGGGCAGAGTAGGAGGGTTGACAGTGGCGAACATTTTTCGATTTCTCAGATCTGACATTGTTGTGTAGTTGCTTCTTCAGGTCACATGCTAAGTGTATAGATGTTGCTGGTGTGTAGATTGGTCGGAAGGTGTTGTGGTTGTGGCGGCGGTGGGGGTGAGCCAGTATTGATTTTGTTGTTGTATTCATGGCTGCGGTGACCGTGGCTTTGGTGGTAGGAGATTGTGGTTGTGACCTACCAATTTTACTTTGTGACGTGAACATGAGTTTTATTTGTGACCTTGAAAAAGTTGAGATGTGGAGGTGGCGGTCGGAGGAGGAGGTGATGGTTATGAACTTGCAATAAAAATGTGACCTGAGTCATTTTTGTGACCTCATAATTTAATACGTTGTGACCTAATAATTTAATACGTTATGACTTGTGATATAGAAAAACGTCGACATTGACTAATTTGACATTTATGTGACCTAATAATTTAGTAATTTGTGACATTGAAATTAGTTGTGAAAATTGTGACTTAATAATTTAATACGTTGTGACCTAGAAAAAAGTCCGGATTGACTAATTTGACATTTGTGACCTAATGATTTATTAATTTGTGACCTTGAAATCGGTTGAGAAACTTGTGACCTAAAAGATTTATGTTTGTGATATGAAATTATACAATGTTGTGACCTTAATATGTATAATTAATAATAAAAAAAATTAATTATTTAACATAATTAATTAATACTAACTAAAACCTGATTTTTGAATATATATAGGTTTGATCTTATTTTTGAAATCTATATTTGTAAACCCCTTAATTATGTATTTTTCCCATTGAACATTCTGATTGAGAGTACCAAATATGGCCAGATGGAAATTATATGTTGAAGATGCATGTGATAAGTTGAGTTGTCCTATTCACATAATTATTCATGTGTCTCGATCCCATTTAGTTTTACATCATTAGCATTATGATAGATCTAAAGTCAAACAATTCGAGTTTTATTGCATACAAGAAAAGAACTGACGAAAAATAGTAAAAATAAGTTGAGCTAACTATATTAAATATATGAGAGAACTATGCTATTAATGATTTTCCACTACTTGGAAGTTTTTTGCCAGAGTGAATTCTAAAAGTAAGAATCCGTAATATTGAGGTCGTCTTCGGATGATTTTAAGGTGATTAATTAATGAGGTATGGATGTGGAGGATTGTAAGCATAGATCTGCATTTTATTCCTCAAAAATCCATGTAGACATCACTAATAAATGTCCACGCACAAGATTTTAGTTTCTTTTTCTTCTTTAGCATGTTGTTGGCCATATTTTTTGGAAAAAAATTGTAGTTGTGATAGTATTTTTTGAAAAATGTGAGGTTAAAATATATTTGAAAAGTAAAAAATGATAAGTTTGACTAAAATGAATGATTGTGATTAATTATTGAATAAATTTTGTTTTAAAAAAATGAGAGTCAAACAGAAGCTTAATACTGAACTCACTATACAATCTCTCTTACTCGTGTTCCGTATAAAACACATGCAATGCCCAAAAGAGTTAACGGTGTGTTTGATATGCCAAATTTTTCATGAAAAATATTAAATCAAAGAAAATATTTTCTAGATACAAGTTTCTAACGCATGATTTGCTCAATTTCATGTCAAATATTTTCTGGGAAAATAAAGACTTTTCCATCTTTTATATATGAAAATAAATGAAATGAGAATGTCAACGACTCCCACCATATTTTATTTTTATTTTAAATTAAAAATAACAAAATGTAAGTCGATTTTACATCAACCTCACCTCACAACAGAGAAGAAGATTGTTTTCCCAAATATCTCAATAAATAAATTCATACAAAAATCTAAAACATGAATTGTCATAAAACTAAAATAATTTCATCAAGTATAAATAGGTTTAGCCGATGACTGACTTTTGGAGATTGCTGAGTGTTGTTTCTTGCCATTTCACATTATGTTCAAAATTGGTGGTAGCAGTATGTAAGAGAACCATTACAGCTGTGACTAAACTAATAATCTTACAGCTGATGCAATTGCCAGAAGCTCTTCCTCAGCAACTTTTTTCCAGACTCCATCAACCACGAGACGACCCATAGCCCCTTCGTGGGAAGTATCATCCTTATCGTACGATTCTTCATCAATCTCCTTCACTTTCTTAACAAAGGATCTATCCAATTCTTCGATCGGAAAATCAGATTCCCTCTTACCACATCGAATTAGTTCCCAACACTCTTTGCTATCTGATACTTTTCGAGCTTCTCTGGACTCATCATTGCATTCGAGAACAGGAAGACGGCCAGAGATGCCAAGATTGTGAGGGAGCATGCCTATAGGACATGGCTTCCATGACTTAGTAACAATCCATCGGCTATTAACTTCCACATTGGACTTTGTTGGTTTTACATCAGTGCCCTTCATTTGACGCCGTCTGATTAACCTGAATTTTTCTTCAGCCCGACGAATAGAATCTTCTTGTTCGGAAAGAAGGATCTCAGTGTGAGAATCAACAGAGTTTTCTTTGATAATATTGGAATTTGACGTCCACAGGGCAGCCATCTTTTTTAGCTTATAGAATAAAGAGTTATCTCCCATCATCTGTGCAAGAACAAGGGCCGAATCCAGCAGCTTTTTGTTTCCGGGACAACACAACAAAAGACATTTGCGTAATAATCCTTGTAGAGTCTCCTTTGGCAACTTTGATTCTGTCAGAGAATCTTTACATTCTGTAGTTTCCTTGTGAGAGGCAGGATATAGTGTCTTGAGATTTCCAACAAGCCACTCTAACAAATAAGCAAGCAACTCGATTAGACGAGATTTGGCAGAACCATCCAAGTTGTGATGTTCACCTGACAATCCAAAGAAGTAGATCAAAGATGATAACATTACTTTATAAATATTATCAACTAATCAAATCAAAAAATAAAAAATAGCAATATCGATCACCATCTCGTGGAAAACAGATTTTAAAAAAAAAAAAAAAAAAAAAAACTAATCATAGACAAATGAACATTATAATTGGAAAATTGTCACAAATTGACCTTTTGGTGGTTACCTATTTTAGACCTCATGATTTCTTCCTGTGTCTCTATCTTTTCAAGAACAGCCTTAAGGAGGGTTAGAAGAAATTCTGGTTCTTTATTTGACAATTTCAAAACGACAGATTTCCAGTCATCATAGACAGTCTGCTTCTTTTCATTGTCAATTTGTGATTCCACCGTGTGTTCGGTGATATCCGAGTAATCTATTGCCTTCAGCAAGAGTTCCAAGAGAATATATACCACTTCTGAAGAAAAGGAAGTATACAACCGAAGAATATGTTTCAATGATTTGGTAACCTGCTTCTTAGAACCTGAAAATATAGCCACCACCGACATGAATTAAAATCATGTTCGGTAATTGTTATTTCTAAAAATCTGCACAAAAAAAATAATAAATTATCATAAATAGAAGAAACATATCATGGAAAAGGCATTAAAAAGGAGGTCAACCATATTTTGACTGCCCATAATGCGGGCCTAGGCCGTGAAAGGCATGACTAATGTAGGCTTAGATGCCAAAAGGCACGAGTACAGACTACTGCGAGCATAGGCACTTAAGGCGCACGGGTTTTTTTTTTAATTATTAAATTAAACAAACTACTAAATAGGTATTACTATTATTAATAATATTAAAATTATTAAAAATAAGGAAACAGATTATCATGCCTAGACTCATAAGGATTGAGGCTCAGCTTTGCCGTCATTTAGAACCATGCCTACAGGTAAAAGAAAGCATACTGTGAGTGCGGTTTGACTAAGCTTAAACAGTTAACTTATATATGTAAATAGATAAGTTTTAAAGTTAGTTAATTAATTTGATATTAAGATAAGATTTACTCACACTAACACAAGTCTAATTACAACTCCTAACACCCAAAACTACGTCAGAGTCAGACATCTTTTACTGACACCAAGCAAGTTAATTAGAACTCATTCTTCTAACGCAATTACACAATACCACAGAATCCTAAAGAAAATGAATGGACGGTATCCTCAGAATTAGCAGCACTTGGACAGGAATGTTTGTCAAATTATAGAATTCGTCAAAAACCTAAAGTTCATGATTATGATGAAGAATTACCATCCAAAAATCTTGTCAGCAATCAATGGAGAAATAAAAAAAGGAATTAAATCAATCCCCACCTCCACCCCTCAAATAATTAATTATACCAATATTTACTAGACTATTTAGTATCTTGACTTCTCCTGCAATTTCCTTATATTTCAATCACAGCTTTTGAGCCACAATAACAACAAACATATCAACTTTAAAAGCTCCATAATTCGCTTAATAAGTATTACCTGTAGATTTACAATGTGATCTCTTCCCAGCCATGAAGAGAAACTTACTATGCCCGTGCAAGTGTTCCATTTGTCTAACACCTGCATGTTGGTGCGAACATTAATGTAATTAAAATCTAATCATTGGTAGATGCCACCATATAAATTTAGGAGACCGATCAACTACCGATATTAATACAAGTTGAATACTGAATACGAAGATAAAACGTTCTAATTTGAGAAGAAAAAAATTCACATTCAAAAATTTCATCAAAAGATCAATAATGTTAAAGGGGAGGGCATATAGAGAACAGTAATTATTAATTTTTCATTGTCTATTCAAACATTTCAATAACAAAAATATGAAACTAAGTTATTTAACAGTACTCTCAACTACTTCATCAATTCATTCTGAAGGAATTGAATTCAAATATGAAAGGTACCCATCAATGAAACTGTAATACATCTATTTTAATAGAAAATAAATTACTTGCAAAATCAATGACAATTAATTACACAAAACCTTATAATATGGAGTAAAATGAAATCAAGATTTCATTTGGGTCAAACAATTATTAAATACATTAAACCAGTTGACAGACAATGAAGCACACAATACAGTAGACTGACAAATTAGAACTCATTAAAAAGGAGTTTCAATAGTAAAATGCCATGCTGTAATGCAATACTTGAACAAGATATACTTAATACTCCAATAGATAAAGAAATAATGTCTTTTAATGCAAAAGGCATCATCATTCAACTAAATGAAGAGTGCGTTTTAGACTTACGTTTTCCCTTGACCTGTAAAGAACTTGATCTGGTAGTTTGCTCCGCTTTAAGAGAGAGAGCAAGTTCACGTAATCTACACTTAATTTCTTTTCTGATATCTGCAGTTTGATTAACCGGAATGGCCTTTTCTTGAGGTTCCCAATAATATGATTTCAACCACTCAAGTGCCTGAATTATCAAAAACAGATGTGAAATTCATGGTGTCTATATTTCCAAAGCTAAAATTAATTCTATATTTTAAAGATCTAACAAGAATTTAATATTCAACAAGTAGTTGTAAATCCTACTTTAAGTTCTTACTATGACAGGCAAGTCGCCACGATATCACATCAATATTTTACAACTAAAACCTAATCTCCAAAACTTCAGCTGACCAAATTTCAAGTCAACGTGTCTATGTTCAGACCTGTATTTGTTTAGTTTGCATGTAGTACACTTGCTGGACAATTCAACTCGAAAAATAGAGTGACTTCAAAGCAACGAAAATATCTGTGTTATTTTTACTTGTGTATATTTTAAGATAGTGAAAATCTAAAAGATCTTTAAAAGCTTGTTTTTACTCATTAGAGTCATGCTAGAGCTTGGAGAATGGTCAAGGAAATGTTAGCTCGTGTACATAAATAGTGAACAAATAATGTCCGCTTCGGATCAAATAAATAAAAGTTTCTGCACTTAAATAACAAGAAGGTCCATTTTAACAGGAACCTGGGATTATTTTTTAAGAGAAAATGTTAAATTCAATGAATTTAGACCAGAATTCATTTATTTGAGACCCTCTTGACTTTAGCTTCTAAACTGAAAAAATAACTTCTTAAAAGATTACTGCAAAATTTGGAAAAACACTTAGAAAAATAATTTTAAATGAAACAGAAATACGGCCTAATTATTATTTAAATAAACATGTTCCACTTAATTCATTCATCCTAGTCGCCCAGGAAAGACAAATGTAGATTCCGTCCAGAATATCAATGGCAATAAAGACAACAGCTTCAAACAGGATACTTTTTTAACGCTAGCAGTCAAATAATTCATGAAATATTACCTTCATCGATGCAAGACGAACCAGTTGAAGAGAAGGGAGATCACGATGAGAACCCTCTACAAGTTTTGTAAGACTCATTAATAACTTCAAATTTTTATGCACGAATGCAAGAATAGACACAGTAATATACCAGCATTTTTAAAGACAAAAAAAGTAACACAACGGAGTGAAATCAGTTCTGCATAAAAAACATCCTGAGAAATTCACCATGACGAATATCAATAAGCATTCTTGGAATGCCAATAGCATTTGCTGCTTCCCCAATTGAAATCTCCGTCTTTTTCCGAGTCTTCTCAACCACACCATTTACAAGCCTACAAGAAACAAATGGAAAGAGGAAATAATCATTCTTTCATGGCCAATACATAAATAGAAAGTAAAAATTTACTTAAAATAAGAAAGGAATTGGACCTCATGATCGCCATGCAATACAGCATGGATAGCATTTCTTGTGATTGCAAAGCACCTTCACTTAAGTCATCCCTACAATCAACCCACAATGTAAGTATGTAACCTTTAGTTCGTAGGCAAGTAAAAAGCTCGGTCAGAAGAACTGGAAGTCACAAAAGGGATCTTCTTGACAAAGTTAACTCAAAATTATCAAAGGGAAAAGAATGTTTTTTTGCTGAATTTCGACCGAAAAGGAAAAAATAAGAGAAGCAAAATGAATACTCTATGAAATGGTATGGATCTTAAACGAAGAAGAATGTCAACCAGTATTTATCAGAATATTGATAATGATTGCACTGAAACACACACAACACAAAGGAAGATAGGGTCTTTTATCTTTTTTATTCAATTCATGTCGGTAAAGTAAAAAACACCAAAACAGCATCTATTTTACTGTTTATAATAATAGATTACGGAAAGGAATAAAAATGTGTATTCTGTAGATGAATTTTAATTTTCAATAAATAAAACTAACCTAAAGAAATGATCTTTCTGTTGAATTTCGATAATACAAGCAGTGACTTCAATCACCACCGGAATGCACCCTCTGCTCCGCCACGTCGATATCTAAAAACCAAAAAAAAAAAATCTTCCATAAAACTAAAAATATAATTTTATTTATACAAGATGCACGATCTCAATTTTATATATTCATTCCATATTTACTCTTTGGAGGGCAGTGTTTATAGAATCTGGAGAAGACGAAAAGAGAAAGGTTTTAACGAAGTTCCACTCATCCCAGCTAATCCAAGGCACTAGCTTGAAGCTGCGAGATTTGTCTTCAACGACGTCGTCTTGTTTGGGTTCTTTAAACCCTAATAGCAGAGACTCCATCTTATGATTTATTTCAAGAAACAGCAGAGCAGATAATTGAAAGAGGGAAGGGTTTTAGGCAGAGTTGATCCACGAATTTTCGTCAAGGGGCTGAAATTAGAGTCAATAGTTTGAGCGCACACCGAACTTTGGTAATGTCACATTTCATTCATTGTACTTTAATTTGCACCATATTACTCAGTAAACTTCACTAGTATACCACTTTTCCGCGGTGATATCCGACCGTAGTCTATGACTTCAAATTCAATGATAATTGAATTTGACAAAGTAGTATTGGGCTGCAAAACATATAAATGACATTAGTGCAAGTATAGTTATTAATAACGTATAAAATAAAATCAAGATCACTGTGAAACAAGAATGCAAAAAGTAAAATGCCAAATGGTCATTTGCTACTATAAGCATAATGTCTATATGTCAGGCAAGAAATATGAAAATGTTTATTCAAACAATAATTCATTTTGTAATGGGCAAACGAAAACCATACAATATTTCATGAAAAGGGTAGTAGATTAAAAAAATAAATAAATAAATAAAATAAAAATAGTAGCAATGCATACCAAGCTTAAATTTGCTCTCCCAGAATGTCTTATTCCCTCGTCAAATCTGCAATTTGAAATTAACAATATACATGAATGAGCAATTTGTAAGAACTCAAAACTTAATCATGGTGCTAATATTATCACATAAATAATTCATAGAATTCTCAATAACATTAATGAATGTGAAAAACACAAGAAGCTAATACAGAGACATGAACACATTAAAAAATACAAAAATAATCATTTTATATTTGCATGTTTTTTACGTAAGCTACCAACTATGCTTCCAAACATATTAAATGTCATAAATATAAATACATCCAAGCATGCATTTTCACATAAAAATATCAAAGCAATCTAAAAATGTAAATACTCCAAGTCAGTTTGATTATCCATTATTCTGAATCAATTCAAATATTTGCATTGGGAATAGCAACAGAGATATATAGCTTTTTGGAAATTGAATTTGGTCGTTTAAATTGTTGGAAAGGTGTGGAACATAATACAGTGCTCAGTCCATTACTTTATAATTGGGAAAAAAGAAATGAGCCCTGCAACTGTAGTAAAAGGAACCCTCATTGCAGCAGAAGAAAAAATAAAAAAAATAAAAAAAGTAAAGAGAGAGAGAGAGCAGTTAATCCCCATGCACGGGTTCAGAAAGAGTTATGCTACACCATTTCATTTTCATGAGATCAACTCTAGTGAATTACAGGATTACATTGTATCTACATATAGGTAAATCAACGATAGTGCCTAGTAGTCTAAGTGTAACAGGGAATCTTGAAGATGTTACCCGTAAACATTATGGATACTCAAGTTTTTAACAATTAAGTTACTAAACTATTTGTGACTCTAGAAGCATAGTAGCATAGAAGAAAAATTCCAGCGGCTTTCTAACCTATCACCTATATCCCATCTAAAATTACTATAACTTTTTCCAAATGCAACTTGATCATAATATTCACGATTTGGAGCCATCAAAGTGAAGCACTCGTATATATAAAGCACATTATATTCATATATTGGTGCAGATACGATCGTAAAATTCTTGTAATAAGAATTACGTAAAAATAAAGAACGGTATTGGAATAATCTTGCTTTGTACATTAATTAATGAATTAACTGATTGAAAAAGTATACAATGCCTTTGTATTTATAGGAAACATTATAAGAAACAAAAACAAAGAAGATATCATATTCTAATCAATTAAAAAAAGAACTCCTATTCTAAAATCTAAAGAATAAAGAGAGAAACTTATTACAACTAAAATAGATCAAAACAAATAGACTTAAAATAGGAAAGTAATATTTTAAGAAATAAGAAACAAATCTCAATCAAACTTGGTTTTGTCCTACATTAATCCCCAAAACTCGTCCTCAAATTTTGTTGAAGAAAAGAAAATCAATCAATCGGGAGGAAAATATTCAAAAAAATTTATCACGTCACATATTGACTAAATGTCCATCTCTTTGTTCTCCACAAATACATTGAGTGATATCAATTTTCCTACATTGCTCATATTCTCATCCTTGAACACAATTTTTATGTGAAATTTCTTTAAACACGATGTTTTATTCAATATCTCATTCTTAAATCTCTTGTGCACATATATAACACTGGAATTTAAGATTTTTTGTGCTTCTCGTGTTCTGTTTTTCCTTCTATCGATGACGTCTTCAATGCTACAATTCTTTTACTATTTTCTCTTATTCAAATCTTTGACGTTCAAATCCTATAAAAACTCAACATAACATTTATTCTTAGATTGACTAATTTTCATTAGGAATGGAAGGTGATGACAATGTGTTTGTTCCCCAAGTTACCATCAGTTCAATTCCTATAACTGGTCAACAGTTTGAAACACCTGACAACGCATATAATTTTTACAATCAATATGCGCGAGAAGCGGGTTTAGTACATGGATAGACAACAACAGAAGGAAAAAGAAAACCAATGACATTGTCTGGAAATTGTTTGTGTGCTCAAATGAAGGAAAGACAAAAGATGAATACCAGATGAGGATTAAAAATTTTGTTCAACGTACAGGGGAACGAAATCGTGGGATTTCAACATCTTCGATGATGGAAAATCAAATGGCAGGTATATACAAGAAGACAATTTTTTTGCTTTTCCAAAAAGAATTAGAGCAGGGTAATTTATACATTTGCTCGAGGAGATCAAGCTCGAATGCGCTAAAAGTTTATGTGGTTCATTAGCTTGACCCAAGGCATATCGATAGTCGACAACGGCAATTGACTTATTTCGCAGAGTCCAATCTCATCTCGTGCAGTTGCCAAATGTTCGATTTTGATGAATATCCATGTCGTCACATTCTTTCCTATATGAAGAAAAAAGAGTGATACTTTTATCTATTAAGTAAATGCTTCGGAGGTGTACAAAGAATGCAAGAGTTGGCCCTGTATACGATTTCAGAGATGATCTGTCACATGAGCAGTCATTATCTATCCATTATTTTCAAGGCATGGAGTGTTGACTTATATGGCATCAGAACTAGACAAAAAGTGCACTTTAACAGACGCTCGCATCAACTTCCTCGTGTATGAGTTTCGGGGTCTCAAAATACGGGCAAAAGAGATTGATGATGGAGGAGATGGGGGAATGAGTAGGAATAGAAGCTAGCCAGGGGCGGATCCAGAATTTCTTATTGGACCGAGCCGAACTCAGATAGGAGTTTTAGTGTGGGGGGGTTGGAAAGGCGTGCAGCCCCTTTCATTTTTATTTTTTTTAGGTAAAGAAATAAGGTAGTAGAATCTACATCACATTTTCAAAATCATATAATCTAATATCTAAAACACATAATTTAAAATAGACCAACCCCAAATAATATTATCTAAAATTATAACTCACATTCTCAAATTCAAAATCACATTTTCAATTTTCACTACCCTGTAACCACCACGAAATTAAAATCAAAATCTAAATCACATAATGCGACAAAAATTTATAATCTACATCATATTCCCAAAATCAAATAACATGCTAAAAATCAGATAATCTAATTTCTAGTATATAAATCACAATAATCTAAAATTGACCAAGCCAAATCATATTATCTATTATCTAGTCACATTCTTAAATGCCCAATCTGAAAATCAAAATGAAATTAAAATAATATTGCAGAGTGCACCAACCTTTTCTTTGAACTTTGAAGTCTGAAGAAATCAAGAAACCACCGTAACTCCGTAAGATACTTGCACGTTGCTCCTGTTGAAGTTGATAACATCAAGAAACAGTAACAATTAGAACAATTAAATCACAGATTTCACATTCTTAACTATTAAGTAAATAATCGAAGATTCGGAATGGCCACCAATGAACGAACGAACTATAGATGAAAACAATATCATCAAATTCTCAAAAACAATTAATCACAGGTACAGATTCTATCATTTTAATCGTGTAAAAAAAAAATCTATTTTCGGCTTTTTCCCAACCCCGGCTGAAAATGAAATTGTCCTCGAACACTAAGTAAGAAAAAGAACCCTAGCCTGTGCGGCTGTCAGCTGTGCGAGACTGCTAATGGCGACGGGCGAGGAGGAGGAGGAGTGGAGCTGCAGCTGCTTGCGGCGGTGAAGACGGAAGAGGGTTTGTACTTCGTTCTTCGAAGTCGAACGAGACTGAATCAAACACCGAAGACGAAATTAGCTGGCCCTTCATATTTGAGGAGGGCCAGTTCGGGTTGTGATGTCAATCGAGTCCCCGCATTTTCATTCATGTCTCATCCTTATCTAAACGGGGATTCTTAATAACTCTAAAGAATGATTAACACTAGTGATGAACAGTAATTTCGCTCAAGCTCGAGCACGACCATGATACATATACCCCGATCACGATCAGACGTGATCTGGCTGTTGTTTCTCTCCCCCGAGCTATGTTAACCCCGAGGATTAATTGTCCCCCGAGGATCCACATTCCTTCAAAACGGTCGTATTGTCCTCGGGGTAATTTCTGCTCGGGGTGACTCTTACGTCCCTGGACATAATCTGGTCTATCTTTTGGGACCCGCATCTTCCTAGTCCTAAGAGGACTCGTTCCCTTTGGATTCCCGTTTAAGGTTTACAACCCTATCCCTAAAAATTAGGAGGATGGTTCCTAACGTGACTCTACCAATGAAGGTATTTCAGTCCTATTATAACTCGTGTATATCTCTCTATAAATACATAATTCTCAAACACAATACAGGTACACAATTCTTATTTTTCCAGTCTATAGCCTCTTGCATAAATTTTCCCTTCCTCTTTACTGACTTAAGCATCGGAGGGGCGACGAGGACATACCTCCTCGCCTTTATTGCAGGTATTCGGAGTTCCAGTTCGTGCTACTTTATTGCTCAAGCTCGGAATATCTGAGGTACGATTTTTTGCATCATCATTGGCACCGTCTGTGGGAAGCGGAACTAGAAGTCATGGTGAATACACGTTCTGGACTTCCACAAGCAAACTTACATGCCCATGATCACGCTGTTGGGGGAGAGCAGGTACCCCAAACAACACCACAGGACCAGTCCACGCTACTAGGAAACCAAACATCACACCCGCAACCCGCTGCTGATACACAGGCAGCATTGGAGGAGCTCCGTCAACAGGTTGCTACCCTCACACAAATGCTCACGCAGCAGAGCCAGCGCGGTACCCCGACCTCCGAGGAGGGGAATGCTTCAAGGGTCCAGCCGCAGGACCATGCCCCTAATCCTGGTAGGGCCAGTGCTTCGGGATTGCCGCCGTCGCCACCAAATGTTATGAGCTCAAGAACAGTGGTCATGCCCCCTGCCAAGCTCGCAAGAATTATCCAGGAAGGAATAGCAGCGGGTATGCGACAGAACACACAGGCCCCAACAGGGTTTACCTCGAACACGCCGTTCACTCCAGATGTTTTGGCCTTTCCCCTACCGGACAGGTTCAAGTTCCCGAGGATGAAAGAGTATGACGGAACGACCGATCCAGTGAACCATCTTAATATATACACTGACGTCATGAATCTGCAGGTTGCCCCCGACCAGGTTATGTGCAAGGCATTACCCCAAACTTTGACAAGCGCTGCTAGAGATTGGTTCTCCACCCTCGAACTGAACTCCATTCCGACATTCGCAGACCTTGCTAATAAATTTTCGGCCTTCTTTGCAAGTAGTAAGCGCATAAGGAAAACAGCTGCTTCGCTCATGAGACTCAGCCAAGGACAGAATGAGACATTGCGCGAATTCATGACCAGGTTCAACACAGAAAGGTTGCAAGTTCCCGACCTTCATATTTATGCTGCTGTATCAGCTCTTACTCAGGCTGTGAGGTGTGAGGCCTTCAAGATGTCCCTATCAAAAACACCGCCAAAATCTATAACGGATCTTCTTACTCGGGCTGAGAAGTACGTGAATATGGAGGAAGCTATGAATCCGAAGAGGACCGATACAAACCCCGAAAAATCTGAACGGAAGGATAGTAGAAACGATCGAAAGAGACAGCGTGAGGATAGTTCGAGGCAGGGGGGTGATCGTGACGATCGGGGGGAAAGGAAGGAACGAGCAGCCGCCTTCTTTCACTCCATTAAATACCCCTCGCGCTAACATTCTTATGGAAATCAAAGATATGAAGGAATTAAAGTGGCCAGCCAGAATCAGATCCCCGCCAGAGAAGCGCGACAAGAGTAAGTACTGCGATTTTCATCGTGATCATGGGCACACTACAGAGACATGCTATGCCTTACAGCGAGAGATAGAAGCATTGATCAAGAGGGGCTTCCTGAAAACATACGTGGGGAATGATAAACGGCAGAAGCATGATCATGAGCATGATCAACCGCCAAGGGGCAACAAGCCAACCGCAGGAACAATCAACGTTATCATAGGAGGAACAGCCTCGGGAGGAGATTCGCAAAATGGGTGCAAAATATATGCTAGGCAGTCTTCGGGGACAGAGCCTGTTTACCACCCTGACATCACCTTTGGCTCTGATGATATGGAAGGAGTGAACACTCCTCACGACGATGCCATGGTAGTTACAGCAATCATAGCTAATTATGAGGTGAGGAGAATACTGGTAGACAATGGAAGTGCAGCTAATGTATTATCGCATGAAGCTTTCATCAAAATGGGGATATCGACAAGCAGCTTAAGGCCTATCAGGACTCCCTTGCAGGGATTTGGGGGAAGTATCATCATGCCCGAAGGCACCACCGAACTCCCTTTGACATTGGGGACAGACCCCAAGCAGGTAACGGAGATCGCAATGTTTCATGTCGTGAGGGCTCCAATGACATACAACGCAATACTTGGCCGACCACTGTTGAACTGCATCAAAGCAATAGTATCAACATTCCACCTTGCCATGAAATTTCCAACAGCAAAAGGCGTGGGGGTTGTTCGGGGAGATCAGACAGTAGCCAGGCAGTGTTATGTTACTAGTGTCAAGAACCTCCCAGCAGAGGTCACGCAGGTGGATGCAATGGAGCCCGACCTCGAGCACCGAGGTAGGCTGTCGCCAGTTGAGGAAATGTTGGAGGTCGAGGTCGGGCCAGGGAAAAATGTCATCATTGGTCGGGATCTCGATGACGGTCTGAAAATCGTGCTCACGCGGTGTTTGAGAGAAAACATTGATGTATTCGCCTGGAGTGTTGAGGACATGCCTGGAATTGAGCCCAAGATTTCCGCGCACAGTTTAAATGTGAATCCCGACGCAAGGCCCATTAAACAAAGGAAGAGACAATTCGCCCCTGATCGTCGAATTGTGATTCAAGAGGAGATTGGCAAACTCTTAAAGGCAGGATTCATCAGGGAGGTTCATTACCCAGACTGGCTTGCGAACGTGGTATTGGTAAAAAAGAGCAATGGCAAGTGGCGCGTTTGTGTGGACTATACAGACCTGAATAAAGCATGCCCCAAGGACAGCTATCCCCTACCACGAATTGACAACCTCGTGGACAGCACCTCGAGCCATAGGATGTACAGCTTCCTTGACGCATTTTCAGGTTATCACCAAATCCCAATGGCAGAGGACGATCGGGAAAAAACATCGTTCATGACTGATTCGGCGATCTATTGTTATAAGGTCATGCCCTTTGGCCTGAAGAATGCTGGGGCAACCTACCAGAGGTTGATAAACAAGGTGTTTGGAGGATTGATTGGGAAAAACGTTGAGGCATATGTTGATGACATGGTCGTCAAGAGCACAGAAGTTGACAGGCATGTTCAGGACCTCGAGGAAGTGTTCTTTACGGTCAGAAAATACAAGATGAAGTTAAATCCAGCCAAATGTGTGTTCGGGGTATCGTCTGGAAAATTCTTGGGTTTCATGATCACTCATCGGGGTATAGAGGCCAACCCCGATAAGATACAAGCCCTAATTTCAATGGAGTCCCCCAAAAGTAGAAAAGATGTTCAGAAGCTGACAGGTCGGGTAGCAGCGCTTAACAGGTTCATGTCAAGAGCAGCTGACAAGTGTTTCCCTTTTTTCAGAATACTTAGGGGAAATAAGAACTTCGAGTGGAATGAGGAATGTGAGCATGCGCTTCAACATCTGAAAGAATCCCTAGCAATGCCCCCAGTGCTTACGAAACCAAGTCTAGGAGATGTGCTATCCTTGTATTTGGCTGTCTCCCAGTGTGCAGTGAGCGCAGTGCTCGTCAAGGAGGTTGGTCGAACCCAGCAGCCCATATATTATGTCAGCAAAGTCCTCCTCGACGCCGAAACCCGTTACACCCTTGCAGAGCAATTGACGTTGGCGTTGGCACTGGTTGTAGCTGCAAGGAAATTGAGGCAGTACTTCCAATCACATACGATCGTGGTACTTACGAACCAGCCCTTGAAGCATATACTTCAGAAGCCCGATGTATCCGGGAGATTGCTAAAATGGGCTATTGAACTTGGCGAATTTGATATTGAGTTCAAGCCCCGACCATCGATAAAGGCACAGGCCTTGGCGGATTTTATCGCGGAACTCACACCAAGGCCTCGGGGGCCAGTAGATAGCCCGAACACACCCAAGCGTTGTTGGAAACTTTTTGTGGATGGAGCATCCAACTCCTCGGGCTCGGGTGCAGGGGTCATTCTCATAAGCCCGGATGGACAGGTTGAGATACAGTGCGCTTTGAGATTTGAATTTGAAACAACAAACAACGAAGCAGAGTATGAAGCCGTCATCATAGGGCTTGAGGTTGCCCAGGGCCTTGAACTTAATCATGTAAATGTATACAGTGATTCTCAGCTGGTAGTGGGACAAATTGATGGCACATTCGAGAAGAAAGAGGAGAAGATGACTCTGTACTGCCTGCGTATTCATGACCTGCAAAGAAAGTTCGGAAGTTGTGAGATCTTGAAAATACCAAGATCAGAAAACATCAAAGCCGATTCACTATCTAAACTTGTGTTTATGAGTGTTGATAATTTGGAGAGAACGGTCCACATGAAATATGTGACACACCCCAGTATTAACTCGAGGCCTACGATTATGGACATTGATCATGAGCCATCCTGGATGGACCCCATCACTAAGTTTTTAACTGAAGGAAGTCTCCCCGGTGACCAGAGGGAGGCCAGGACCGTGAAACAAAGAGCAGCAAGGTACTGCATGATAAACGGAGTACTTTTCAGAAGGAGTTTTACCTTGCCATATCTCAGATGTCTCAAATCTTCTGAAGCTGCTCAAGCTCTTGCAGAAGTGCATGAAGGCATGTGTGGGAATCACCAGGGTGCTAGGTCAGTAGCCCATAGACTCCTCAGATACGGATAATATTGGCCAACAATGAGGACAGATGCTCTAAATTATGTTAAGAAGTGTGACAAGTGTCAGAGGCACGGAAATATCATACACCGACCAGCCGAAGATCATACTCCTATCCCGTGTCTGGGGCCGTTTGAACAATGGGGGATCGATATCCTGGGCCCTTTTCCCATTGCACGGGGACAGTTGAAGTTCATAGCGGTAGCAGTTGAATATTTCACTAAGTGGGTAGAGGCTGAACCCCTAGCAACAATCTCAGAACCCAAACTAAGATCTTTCGTTTGGAAATCCATCATATGCAGGTTTGGCCTACCGAGAGTATTGATAACAGAAAATGGCAGGCAGTTTGACAACGCACAGTTCAAAAAGTTCTGTGCAAATCTTCATGTTGATCATCGTCAGACCTCAGTTGCACACCCCCAGAGTAATGGGCTCGCCGAAGTAACAAACAGGATAATACTCCAAGATCTTCGCACGAGGATTGGAGATGCTCGAGGATCTTGGCCCGAGGAACTACCAGCCATACTTTGGTCTTACAGGACCACACACCGAACAGCTACTGGGGAGACTCCATTCATGCTCGCCTTCGGGATAGAGGCAACAATCCCCATTGAAGTAGGCATACCCAGTTACAGACGTCTCTTCCCAAATTTGGAAGGTGAATGTATGGGCGAGCATCTTGACTTGCTCGAGGAAGTTCGTGAGCAAGCAAGCGCAAGGATAGTGTCATATCAGAGTAGGACGGCCAAATACTTCAACAGCAAGGTCACAGCAAGAAAGTTCAGGGCAGGAGATCTTGTGTTGAGGAAAGCAGAAGCAGCTGGTCATCCACCAGGGAAGCTCGGCCCAACCTGGGAAGGGCCCTATGAAGTAATACGACAGACCCAAGGAGGATCGTATAGTCTTCGGGATCTCAAAGGAACGTCACTACCAAGACCTTGGAACGCAGATAATCTCAAAATCTACTACAAGTAGCAGAATCAAAACTTTGCAGATCATTCCTTTCACTTTGTTTCATTTTATTTTTATGGCCTGCGCGCCAACTTTTACTTTTATTTTTATGGCCTGCGCGCCAACTTTTATTTCCTCAAGTAACATCTTTGAATAAAAGGTACTTCTCACCAATTATGTTGTTTATCTCCAAAGCCTTCCCCACGAGGAAGCACACAAATTCTTGCCCCGAGCAAGCACTCAAAGTCTTGCCCCGCGCAAGCACACAAAGCCTTGCCCACGAGCAAGCACTCAAAAGCCTTCCCCACGAGGAAGCAACCAAAGCCTTCCCCACGAGGAAGCACCCAAAGCCTTGCGCAAGCATTCGAAAGCCTTCCCCACGAGGAATCACCCAAAGCCTTGCGCACGAGCAATCATTCGAAAGCCTTCCCCACGAGGAAGCACCCAAAGCCTTGCACACGAACAAGCATTCGAAAGCCTTCCCCACGAGGGAGCACTAGGATGCCATGCCCGCGAGCATGAGTTTGAACACACGATCCCGAGCATCACCAATAACAATTTAGTAACACTTGCGATCCAAAGTGATCGGGCCTAGTATCATGTTCGGGCTTGTGCACTGCTCAATATGATTCCTTTGATCGGGGTTCATACATTGTTCAATGTGATTCCTTTGATCGGGTTTATACATTGTTCAATATGATTCCTTTGATCGGGGTTTATACATTGTTCAATGTGATTCCTATGATCGGGGTTTATACATTGTTCAATATGATTCCTTCGATCGGGGTTTATACATTGTTCAATATGATTCCTTTGATCGGGGTAACATTATTCAATGTGATTCCTACGATCGGGGTTTGAACGTGATGATCATTAACTAATCCATTGATCGGGGTTAATACTTGATTCAATTCGTTAATCTAATGATCGGGGTTTATACATTGTTCAATGTGATTCCTGTGATCGAGGTTTATACATTGTTCAATATGATTCCTTTGATCGGGGTTTCTACATTGTTCAATGTGATTCCTATGATCGGGGTTAGAACGTGATGATCATTAACTATTCCATTGATCGGGGTTAGAACGTGATGATCATTAACTAATCCATTGATCGGGGTTAATACTTGGTTCAATTCGTTAATCTAATGATCGGGGTTAGAACGTGAAGCTCATACAACCACTGCTCATACACTGTTGATGTTCAAAAAACAAAATATTTCAATTATGATCAGTTCGATACAAAAGGAGGGGATACAAAATTCAGTTCGGGGCATCTGTGTCATCAGGCTCGTCCCCTAAATCATCCTCGTCCCGTCCTCGGATTCAGAAAGGACAAGGCCCTCTGTGACGCTGGGGTCGGAACTAAGATCCTCGGGCCTAGCCTCAGCTCCTTTCAAGCGCAATATGGCTCGGGCCTGTTTAAATGCGTAGTTGTACGAGCCTGAGGCATATTTGCCCTGCATAAGAGAAAACTCAGCAGATTTCTTAAAGTTTTCTACTGCTAAGGCACGAGCAGTCTCCGCTGCAGATAATTTCTCCTTGAAATCTTTCAGAGTTCGCTCGAGCTCTAGCCTTAGCTCATCAGCTTCGTCCTCTACTTCCCCGAGCTTTGTTTTCAAAGCTTCACGCTCAAGATTGATCTTCTTTCACTCATCCTCGAGCTCTCTAACTCTTATTTCCCAGCGTGCAATAGAACACCCCAGGCCCTCAACTTTGTCTTCATCATCAATGGCCTTGAGCGCAAGACCTTGAGCAATGCTTAGGGCCTGCGCGCAAAATTCCTCCGTCAGCTCGTACAAAAAAGATGACAAATTTAACTAAATTACCTTAGTAAAGTAAGCCTCTAGATGTTTGATGCCTGTGCTCGGAGGAACCTCGTTCCTATACTTTGAGACGACGTCAGGGGCCTGAGAAGCGGCCAGTATAGGGTCGTCGTCAAGATCAATGAAGTCAGCAGGTGGTGCCTGATTAATCGGGGACGCACGAGGAGGAGGAGGAGGGGGAGGAACATTCTGCTCATCCTCATCCCTGAGCAATGTATTTGAACCTTCCCCGGGCCCGCTAGCAACAAGCCTTGGTCGTTTCTTTGTCTTCTTGGTCGGGGGTCTTCCACCAGCTCCCCGGGATTTCCCTTGTATGAAGTTCTTGAGCGACGAAGGGTCAAACGTCATTGTGTTTCCTGCAAAAAACACAAGACATTAGCTCGAGCAATAGGTGGAAGAACATAGTAAAGAAGAAGGGTCGGCCTCCTACCCCCGAAGTTCCTGACTCCAGCAAGGTCGAGGACTTCATCCCCGAGCATGTCATCCAAATTATCAACCAGTGGCTCGAGAGCCTCGAGCAATTGTCTATCACGCTCTAACACCTCAATATAGGCCTGACCCTCATTAAACTTCGTAGTGTCAGGCACAACCCAGCTCGACCAAAAGGGATGCCCGGGCTCTTGAGGGACCACATAAAAGTATTTCTCCTTCCAACCCCGAAGAGAGCTGGGCATCCTAGGTAATTTAAATCTCCCCCGACTAGAGATGTAGGCAAAGCATGAGAAATGAGGAAGTTGTTTAAGTTCGAATACCATTCTACATAGGTCAAGTCGGGGCTCTATACCTAATACCCTACATGCAATAAAAAATATACGAGCATTCTCCAACCGTTGGGCACTAGTTGCCCCGGACACATGGAATGCTCGACCAGAAACCCTACGAAGAAAGGATGCAACAGCCACCTAAACCCAGCCTTCAACGAGTCCCTATAAACCAAAAATTCCCCATCCCGGGCTGTTACAATGTTATCCTCGGGGGTGGGGGCCCTAACATCGCACCTTGGCATTAACCCGAACTCCCTCGCAACCTCAATGACCTTATGCTCTTTATATATACACCTAAGGTCGGGGTATGTTAGCGGGGCATCATCATCCCCTGTTGCCCGGGGTCTTACGTCTACAGGGTCCACCATAGGGACCATGGTATTACCTACGTTTTCTAGCCTAACCTGCTCGCTACCCGAACTGCTAGATGAATCCGAGCTACCACTATTACTAGTTGCACTGCTGCTGCTAGACATCTCCCACAGGAACGACTAGAAATTGATAACTTAAAAGGCTCAAAGATCTTACCTCGACAGACGATAAACTAAGGAACGAACTTCTAAAGCCCCGAGCACGAACTCTGTGATCTCTCTCTCAGAAGCAAAGGTAAAGGGGCAAATGGAGGAGGTTCGCCATTTATAGTGGATAAGTGCACGAATACCAACGGTCGTGTGATCTGAGCCATAAACGATGCCACATGTCATCCATCCATGGCTCACGTGTCCTGCCAAACGTCACGTCATTTCAGAACGACGTGGCACATGTCAGAAACCCTCCTCAGTGCCACGTCATCCCCGAATCGTTTTCATGATAGATCAATGGCGCATCCACGCTCTCCCAGAGCTTGAGCATGGATGCGCGGGGGCCAGTGATGAACAGTAATTTCGCTCAAGCTCGAGCACGACCATGATACATATACCCCGACCACGATCAGACGTGATCTGGCTGTTGTTTCTCTCCCCCGAGCTATGTTAACCCCGAGGATTAATTGTCCCCCGAGGATCCACATTCCTTCAAAACGGTCGTATTGTCCTCGGGGTAATTTCTGCTCGGGGTGACTCTTACGTCCCTGGACATAATCTGGTCTATCTTTTGGGACCCGCATCTTCCTAGCCCTAAGAGGACTCGTTCCCTTTGGATTCCCATTTAAGGTTTACAACCCTATCCCTAAAAATTAAGAGGATGGTTCCTAACGTGACTCTACCAATGAAGGTATTTCAGTCCTATTATAACTCGTGTATATCTCTCTATAAATACATAATTCTCAAAGACAATACAGGTACACAATTCTTATTTTTCCAGTCTATAGCCTCTTGCATAAATTTTCCCTTCCTCTTTACTGACTTAAGCATCGGAGGGGCGACGTGGACATATCTCCTTGCCTTTATTGCAGGTATTCGGAGTTCCAGTTCGTGCTACTTTATTGCTCAAGCTCGGAATATCTGAGGTACGATTTTTTGCATCATCAACTAGTATACCGCTTTTTCGCGGTGGGATCCGACCGTAGGTTCTATTTTAATAAATACAATATTGAAAGGAAATCAAAAACAAAAATCGCAAAGCAAAAAGCAAAAAAGCACACATTCAAATCTTCAAAAACTGAAAGCGGAGATACCAAGGAATTGAAAATCTAACAGATGAGAATTTGAGGAAACCCTAATGTAACGAAATTCTTACCATAGAGACGAACATCAAAGAACCCTAATAGACAACAGCAAGGAATTACAAAAATATAGCCCATACAAAGAACCAACTAAACCTGGGGAAATCGAGATACAGAACCAAGAAGGCACGGAAACGAGAAAAGAAATTTGTTCTTGCGCTGATGGCCTGACTGTTGATGGATTTTCAGATTGAATGATTTTGGAAAACACCAACTTTCTTCTTCAGCCTCTTTCTCTCTTCTGCTTCTGTTTGGATGGTAAAGACCACGGCTTTCTCTACCTTCTTACGAACTCGAGCGATGCTTGATACCGAGGGGAGATTTCGGTGGGAAACTTGAGATAACTGGTGATTTTTTGACAATTTTTGGTGAGATTTGATGAAATTTCAGCGTTGAAAAATATTTTTGAAGACATACATCATTGGATCGGAGGGAGAAAACCTTAACCTCCCTAGTCCCTACTATCGGTGATTAATAATGAAAAAAAAAACTCATAATAAATTTTATAAAATAAATCCAAGTTTAATTATGTTAAAAAATATGTTGGAAGATCATTGAGATGAGACTTGAGAGTGAGAGATGAAGAGAGTTTAAATGTAGAACTTGATTTTGAAATTATATATTTGTGCGTCGAGTGATTTATGGCACTTTTAATTTGTTTGAATTGAATTTTTTTAATTAAATTTATTAATCGGGAATGATTTTTTGGGCGGGGATGGGAATTTGATAGCAATCCCCGTCCTCATCCCGTTCCATCCCTGGCCGAGATATTTTTTCATCTTCGTCCCCGCTTCATCTCCGTCATTGTCGAGGATTCCTCGTGCCCATTGACATTCCCATATTTGAGAAGACAGAAAATGGATTTAGACAATTGAGATTTTAAATTTGGGCTACTGGATTTGGGGGTCACTGATTTGGGCCAAACTGATGATTATTTTGGACCTAGCTAATACCTGCTCTTTTTTTTAAGTGGAAATTACAAGGAGCCTTACTTTTCAAGATCAAAATTCAAATATAAGATGAAACTTAAATAACTTCAAATTTCAGGTGATAAATAGAATTATAAAAATTAATTAATTAATAAATTAAAATAATCTAATATTAAATTAAATACCCAATTTCATACCAAATCAAACCCTATTTCCCTAACATTGCAAACATATGCAAACTACTTTCTCTCTCTCCACACCTCTGCGGCGGCACACACTCTCTACTCTCTGTATCCACACCTCCGGCGGCGGCGACAAATAGCGATGGCACTCCAGTAACCCACCCCATTCCAGCCACAACAACTTATTGCACAATGGCGCAGCTGCTGCTCAGCCTTGTGCCTATCCAGCTCCATCACTTTGCCCCGCGGTTGCCCTCCCATTGTAGGGAGATTGGTGTGGCATCTACACTTGAAGGTGCATGGTGCGCTTTGTGGTGTTGGTTTGCTGTGGTCTTGGTGATGGGGTGATGGTGATGTGTCGGGGACGATGGTTGGAGATGGCGGCGACAGTGGTGGTGGTGGTGGTTGTTGTTTCTGTGACCTTGACATTTGGAGAGGATCTGCGATTTTTTAATTTTTAGATGGTTAGGGATTTTCTGGCGGAGGCGGTGACATGGGAGGTTGCGCCGGCGACTGGGGCGGATGGTTTGTGATTTTTGGTTTTTGATACGTTCATGAGTTTTCTGGTGGCGACGACGGTGAAGTGCTGGCGTAATGTGGATCTGTTGGTTTTGCAGCAACAACACTTCCTTCTTCTTCTTCTTTTTCCTTTTGGTTAAGGCGCCGCGACGACGACGTTGGGAGGATGGCGGCAACGGCGTTGAGCGGTGGCGATGGATTGGTGGTGGTTGTTTGTGCCTGCTTTATTTTTATTCTTTGGGAGGGTGGCGCAGCGACGGCGTTGGGAGGGTGGCAGAGGCGACGACTTCGTGACGGTGGTGGTGTGTAGGTGCCTACCCTGATAAGTTGTGACATAATAAGTTTAAAATATAAAAGAATTGTGACCTAATAATTTAACAAATTGCGACCTAAATCCATTTTGTGACTTGATATTTAATAATTTGCGATCTTGTAATTTGTGATTGTGACATAGAAATAATTTTTGATTTGTGACCTAAAAGATTAATTCTGAAATTTAAAATATTTGTGACTTAATAATTTATAAGATGTGACCTAAAATAAATTAAAATTTGTGACCTGAAAATAAGTTCGCGACCTTAAAAAACTTGACTTGTGACTTAAAATAAATTTGTGACCTAAAATATTTATCTTTTGTGACCTGCAATTATACAATATTATAACATTTAAAATATTTTTATTTCTTTAATTTAATTAATTAATTCTAATTAGAGACCTGATTTTTGAAATTATATAAGATTCACCTTATTTTTGAAATTTGTATTTTAAAATACCTTATTTATGTATTTTTCCCTTTTTTTAACACACAATTTGGCCCCAAAAGGACTAGGCTTCAGCCTAGTATGGGCCTAACATGGATCCGCCCATGAAGCCAGAATCGTGACGAGACTCGAGTTGCTGTTGATCCAAACCCTATTAGGATTAAAGGGTGTGGAAAGCGACTTAAGTCAGCAAAGGAGAAATTGATGCCTCAGCCTAGCTGAAATTGTGGTGCATGTGGTCGAACTGTACACGATAAAAGAACTTGTTCCACACTCAAGTCTAGGTATTTTAAAGTCAATTTACTCATTATTTTGTTGAGTGTTGTATAAATACGAAGCATGTTAAACTTGCCTTATCGTTTAAAGTTTTTTTGTGCACTTTTAAGTCGAATCTCGTGGACGAGCCTTATTACCCACAGTTCTCGTTTGATGAAATGCATGATAATAAGTACGTCAATGTTGACAATAGTAACTACGGTGGTTTCCATAGTTTTCCCAACGACGACTTTCCATAGGACCTGCTTCATTTTTCTCGAGTTACTTATGTGATTGTACTCAATTTATAATTATAAGTTTTGCGAGTAGGACCCATTTCAAATCTATAAGTGTATTACTACACTTTTCATTTTGTAAAGGTTTAATTTTCTTTTCATGTTTTTTGGATGGTCAAAATAATTATCAAAATAATACCTCAAGACAATCTGTCTGGTAATTTTTTTATATATATAAATAAATAATGTGATATTTTTTAGGTAAAATTTATGATTGAAAAGTAACTTAGATAAATTTTTGTGGTTAAAGAGTGACTTTAGAAAATATGTTTAAAAATTAGGTTGACTTTAGAATATACTTGTGACGACCCGAATTCTCGACCATTCGAGTGCCACTAAAAGTGACTCATATCATATTATCGAGACTTAAATAGAAATGTAAAATTATTCAAAAGAATAATTAGAATCCCATAATTTTATTTGTGAATAAAAATAGAACATAATTTTCTTACATAAAGTTCAACATAATTATCTCATCAATCTTAACCACTTTTGCCACTTCCATGTTGACCGCCTCGAACCTTCAATTATCTGAAAATGGTAAATATCGTGGAGTGAGATTTATAAAATCTCAGTAAGTATACCAAGCATAAATTTTCTTTTGAAAGCATATGGATCATTTTCATCATAACATAGGATAGGATCGAAATACTCATAAACATAGGGAGACACAAGAATTTTACCGAACTTATATGGCAAGAATTCTTATGTGTAGCGCTACTAAACTCCGGTCCCCTTAGCATAATCATAAACATATCATATGGAACCCATAACAATCTTGTGAGATTGATTTCATAGCAATGATCCAAACATTTTCATAAAAACATAAGATATACTTACTTGTCATAAAAACATACTTACTTTTCATAAAAACATAAGGTGTATTTACCTTTCATAAAAACATACTTACTTTTCATAAAAACATAAGATATACTTACTTGTCATAAAAACATACTTACTTTTCATAAAAACATAAGGTGTATTTACCTTTCATAAAAACATACTTACTTTTCATAAAAACATAAGATATACTTACTTGTCATAAAAACATACTTACTTTTCATAAAAACATAAGGTGTATTTACCTTTCATAAAAACATACTTACTTTTCATAAAAACATAAGATATACTTACTTGTCATAAAAACATACTTACTTTTCATAAAAACATAAGGTGTATTTACCTTTCATAAAAACATACTTACTTTTCATAAAAACATAAGATATACTTACTTGTCATAAAAACATACTTACTTTTCATAAAAACATAAGGTGTATTTACCTTTCATAAAAACATACTTACTTTTCATAAAAACATAAGATATACTTACTTGTCATAAAAACATACTTACTTTTCATAAAAACATAAGGTGTATTTACCTTTCATAAAAACATACTTACTTTTCATAAAAACATAAGATATACTTACCTTTTAAAAGATTAAAATGAAGTGTAGTAGTAAATGGACCAAAACTTTCTTGACCACCTTGAATTTCTCTTACTTGTGGATTTTGTCAAGAGATTGAAAATAAGTGTATATGTATAGAGTTGTGTGTAAAAGAGATGGGTTTAAATAGATGTATAAAGTTGGCATATTGTAAACATAATCATTCAATTCTATTAATTTTAACACATCATTTTCTTAAAGTAAAGCATCATTCATATACTTTTCCATATTTATACAAATATTATGCTCTTCATGATTACATATAATGGAGTCTTATCAACCATTCATATACTTTTCCATATTTATACAAATATTATGCTCTTCATGATTATATATAATGGAGTATATAAATCATTCATATACTTTTCCATTTTTTATACAAATATTATGCTCTTCATGATTACATATAATGGAGTCTTATCAATCATTCATATACTTTTCCATATTTATACAAATATTATGCTCTTCATGATTATATATAATGGAGTATATAAATCATTCATATACTTTTCCATATTTATACAAATATTATGCTCTTCATGATTACATATAATGGAACCTCTCATGCTTGCATATATTTTCTTAATTTAAATAATAAAAGTAATTTTTTGTACAAATAAATATTGGGATAACATTGAATTAAGTACTTAGACTTAATATACTTTAAATCAAGAGAATGGAGATATTTTTAGAAATTCGGAATTTAATTTAAAATCGAACGATCTCGATTATTTCTTGACTTGGCTATACGAATACGTCGTGGCGTTAACTTAATAAAAATGGGTGAAATAGTAGCGACACGATTTTCTATTAAAATAATTATTAATCGCGTAAAAATTCTTGGTCGCTACAAACTTACCCCCTTAAAATAATTTCGTCCTCGAAATTAATCTTACTTGATCTTATGATTTCTGAACACTTAATCAGAATCTCTTCTTCTTCTTCTTATGTAGCATCATCGCTACCATATTTAACCCAACCATATTTAACCCACTGGACTTTGACTAAATGCATCAATTTGTTTTCTTAAGACATGGACTTTTCTATCAATAATAGACATATGTCTACTCATAAATTCTTCTGAATCAAAATGAAAATTCCCAATCGTATGTGATATTTCATCATATCTTGTAGTATTCATGTAACTTGTCATTTATCATCGTATCATGTGACCTCAAATATTCGTATTAATATCTCTAAAATTTCAATAAATCTTTACTAACATATCATACCATAATAATTTGTCATTTCTTCTTATCACCAAATATCTCAAAATAATTAAAACGATTACCTGAATATTCTCTATGTAATATACCCAAACATGTTATTCACATATCAACATAATCATCAGTTTATCTTTCCAATATTTGTAACCCAAAATTTCTGCAAAATTTAATAAACAAATATCTCCCAAATAATTAAAATTCTTAACTCAAATATCATAACATTTCCCGTAAGGTATTCCTTTCACTTGCACAAACTTATTAATCCTGATTCAATACAGTCCTTATTTCACTTTCACGTATCCCCGTATTATTTCTATACCTTGATTATTATATCAAAATATCAGTACCCAAAAATCCAAGAAAATATTCCATATCTCAAATCCCGTCATCATCAAATCTTCCTTTTATCAAGAAAGTAAACGGCGCATAACTCTTGTTCCCTCTTTTCCATTATTCTATTCCGCGCTTTCTTGCTGGAATCAATATCACGCGGATTTCCTCCGATCCTTAATGCTTTTAAATAGTTCATGCTGGGAAGAGGTTAGATCCATCAAAACATGGATATCATTCTTACAAACATTCGCAAGTATTATTCCAGTCTTCCAATGAATGATCTGAGGAAAATTTATCGAATAAGACTCGAAAGATTGAGGTTGCTGATGGCAAATGGTGTTTCAGAAGATGTTCGCTGGTTGATCGAAGCAAAGGTTCGACTATCTGGTGAATTACCTATGACATTTCCAAAGCACATGCCTGGTTTAGGCAAAAGCACCTTCGCAAAGAAACGAAGAGCAAAAAGGCTGAATGGTTGCTACAAATGTGCTCGTTGGAACTGTGATACTCGTTGCAAAACAGTAGGATATTCTTCTACTAATCGGGATGATAAAATCAAATTCATAAAGGGTGGACTGAGTAAGGAGTCTTTGGATGATATTCGACTGACTCTTGAGACGCACCCAAGTGGTTATGTGCAACGTGAACTTTTCTCCTTATACGCTCAGTTTAACGGGGACAAAAATCGTTATAGTCTCCAAAATATAATAGCAAAAGATCCTGTTTGCCAGTCTGTTTTACAAAATGAGGCTTCTGGCAGTTCATCAATGATATAAGGTAAATCTCTTGATACACATTTAAAATATTTTGCTGTTTTCTTTCACGCGTTTTGGAAATAAAATATATTTTCCTTTCTCGAGTTTTGATAAAGCTGGAAATAAATATATTTTCCTTTCTCGAGGTTTGATAAAGCTGGAAATAAATCACCGAAAGGTGATATCTTTGGTAAAACAGTCAAAAGTTGGCCGATTTTGTCAAAAGTAAATCTTTACTTTTTCAGAATCAATGAAAAACAGTAAGTTTTTCCGGCTTTAAATAGCCAAACATATTTCATAGTTCAGGCATCCCAAAATCACATCTTCTTCGTAAGTTTTCTCTTCTATACTATCAAAGATGGAAGCACCAAAACTTCGACAGATCAAAACTATTTGTGTATTTTGTGGATCAAAAGTGGGGAAAGGCTTCAGTTATCTAGAAGCGGCCGTAGATCTTGGAAAGAAACTGGGGGAAAAAGGTATCACTCTTGTGTATGGGGGTGGTAGCAGTGGTCTAATGGGTTGTGTTTCCCAATCTGCTCTTGCAGAGAAATCAAAAGTAATCGGTGTCATACCTGTCCCTTTGGTAGATGTTGCAGGAAAAACACGAGGGCATGAAGTTCAAACATTATCCATCCATGAACGCATAACTTGTATGCTATATGGTTCTGATGCCTTTATAGCCCTGCCCGGAGGTTTTGGTACCTTAGAAGAAATCTTTAACATTACCTCGTGGGCTCAACTAGATCTCCATACTAAGCCTATTGGGCTTCTGAATGTTAACAATTTCTTTGATGGCTTGTTAACCTTTCTTGATTATGCTGTGGAACAGGGATTCATCTCTCCATTTTCCAAAAGACTCCTTATTTCTGCTCCTACTATTGATGAACTACTGGATAAGCTGCAGTCATATATCTCAATACAAGATCCAGCAGGGGTTAAGATAGATTGGTCGCAAGGAAGGGGAATCAAGCGAAAATGGAGTCCGGTTAATGTAAACTTAACTTTATGAATCTTAGAATAGGTGGGGGTAGAGTACGGAGTATTCTTACTCTCGAGACACCCCTCTAATTTCCTAGGATTTCCTTAATGTTTAAATCTTGTGTGTACCTCAAAGGTTCCAGGTGGTAGATTACGGAGTATTCTTACTCTCGAAACACACCTCTTTGAAGGTTTCTATATTTCCTCAAAAGGTCAGAGGTGGTAGGATACGGCTACTCCGGAAACACATCTCTCAATTTGAGGAATTTCCCATGTTGCTTTCTTTTGCTTTTGCGTGTTTCATGTATTTCTTTTCCAGTGTGACTCTTTGTGTGTTCTCCTTATGAGAAAATAAAAAAATCTTTGCTATCATCTACTAAATCTCGTTTGTGATGTAAATGAAGTTGCATGTCTAACCTTAATTCCTTTAGTGGATGCTTATCATATCATGCTCTTAATTCCAAATGATAAAATTCTGGACAGAGTCTCCCTTGTAATTTGGACTTATCCCAAACCATAAGCATACTTCATAACTCACAATAATAAATAACTCCACATTTGATCACAACGATCTAAAAATATTGAAAACGATTCCAACACTTCAATATCATCAAAAAAATATCCCATAATTCAATTCATAATTCCTCAACATAACAATTTCAAATCATATTTTTCAATATCACAATATCACTTCCTTCCATACCTTAATTGGCTCAAAAGATTACTCATACTTATATTTATAAGTTATAAATCATATTCCCAAAATTTAATCACAAGGCCAAAGTTCATAATAAATTTCTCTTCAATATAGAGGCATAATTCACTTACTCAACATAATATCCATTACTTAATTCCCAATAACCAAATCTTTAAATCTCTAACTTCATAATGCTTCTCATAAAAGTCTCATTAAAATCATATCACTTATAATCTTAACATCTCATAAAACTTCATAAAATTGGCTCGCTATTTCTCATTAAATCTAAATGATAGATAATCTGAACATATTTCTAATCATTTCTGTTGACTTCTCATACTTAGTGCCATGTCTAAAATCAATTATGCAAAGTCCATTTAAGGTTCATCATTTCTAAACTCAAGGACAACAATTATTTTGAAAATCATTCTTAAGTCATATTATTCCCATTATGCTCAACACCCGTTCTCTTTCTTTCTTTTATTTCCGAATTTTTTTTTTTCAGAATTGAAACTTGAAGAGTGGTACCAATAATCATCCACAGTTTTTCCTTGCTTTTAAGCAAAGGTAGTGATAAAGGGATAAATTATTGAACCGAAAATTGAAACTTAAAGAGGAAGTACTAATAACCATCCACAGTTTTTCCCTTGTTTTTACACAAAGGTAGTGATAAAGGGATAAATTATTGTACGAATTCATTATTAATTTTGTTTGTTTAATATATTATTCCATATATTTTGGGCAAAAGTTACAACCCAACTTAATTTCTAATTGAGTCAATCTTACTAAGCTTAATATGCACCAAAATTCATATCAATATCCTCTATGTCTCATGATTCTACATAAAAAGGAATAAATTAAAATTTAGGCTTCTATCAATTCATATCATACTCAACATGTATATTTCACTTAAAGATTCATAACATATGAAGATTTCATACTTAACATGTCTTAATAAAATCGTAAATGACTTGCAAAGCATATAACATACCTGGTTCGAGGAGTCAATACGTGGAGAGTGACATAGTAGAGTGATGAGTTAAAATATTTCATATAATCTTATTTTCCTTTAATCAACAATAATTTAATGTGGTTGTATCCAAATCAACATTTTCTTGAATCATAATTCCTAATTAATCACAGTCTTCAAAACAAATCCAATATCGATATAGTAATTATCTCCCCATCAATAATTAATAACTTAACCCAAATAAAATTTATCGTCAAATCTTATTTTTCCTTTAGTCCCCGAACTTCTAGAAATTTATCAAAGACATCAATATAAACATCATATCACTAACTAATTATATTCCATAAAATTTTCAGGACATTACAAACTCCCTTGCTTAAAATGAATTTTGTCCTTGAAATTCGCACATCAAATTTCATCATGCTTTTCAAAATCATAACCATACTTGACATGTGAAAATTCAACTTTTTTTTTTTTTATAATGAATAGTGATTTCGTTCACTGTTCATCATGAATAGCACGTCGTTTTACTGTTCACGTGAATAGTGATTTTTTTTTTTTTTTTTTAAAGAAATAAAATTTCAACAATCTACAGAATCGTTTTTAAAACTCTTTTCTCTGATACCAACTGTGACGACCCGAATTCTCGACCATTCGAGTGCCACTAAAAGTGACTCATATCATATTATCGAGACTTAAATAGAAATGTAAAATTATTCAAAAGAATAATTAGAATCCCATAATTTTATTTGTGAATAAAAATAGAACATAATTTTCTTACATAAAGTTCAACAAATTATCTCATCAATCTTAACCACTTTTGCCACTTCCATGTTGACCGCCTCGAACCTTCAATTATCTGAAAATGGTAAATATCGTGGAGTGAGATTTATAAAATCTCAGTAAGTATACCAAGCATAAATTTTCTTTTGAAAGCATATGGATCATTTTCATCATAACATAGGATAGGATCGAAATACTCATAAACATAGGGAGACACAAGAATTTTACCGAACTTATATGGCAAGAATTCTTATGTGTAGCGCTACTAAACTCCGGTCCCCTTAGCATAATCATAAACATATCATATGGAACCCATAACAATCTTGTGAGATTGATTTCATAGCAATGATCCAAACATTTTCATAAAAACATAAGATATACTTACTTGTCATAAAAACATACTTACTTTTCATAAAAACATAAGGTGTATTTACCTTTCATAAAAACATACTTACTTTTCATAAAAACATAAGATATACTTACTTGTCATAAAAACATACTTACTTTTCATAAAAACATAAGGTGTATTTACCTTTCATAAAAACATACTTACTTTTCATAAAAACATAAGATATACTTACTTGTCATAAAAACATACTTACTTTTCATAAAAACATAAGGTGTATTTACCTTTCATAAAAACATACTTACTTTTCATAAAAACATAAGATATACTTACTTGTCATAAAAACATACTTACTTTTCATAAAAACATAAGGTGTATTTACCTTTCATAAAAACATACTTACTTTTCATAAAAACATAAGATATACTTACTTGTCATAAAAACATACTTACTTTTCATAAAAACATAAGGTGTATTTACCTTTCATAAAAACATACTTACTTTTCATAAAAACATAAGATATACTTACTTGTCATAAAAACATACTTACTTTTCATAAAAACATAAGGTGTATTTACCTTTCATAAAAACATACTTACTTTTCATAAAAACATAAGATATACTTACCTTTTAAAAGATTAAAATGAAGTGTAGTAGTAAATGGACCAAAACTTTCTTGACCACCTTGAATTTCTCTTACTTGTGGATTTTGTCAAGAGATTGAAAATAAGTGTATATGTATAGAGTTGTGTGTAAAAGAGATGGGTTTAAATAGATGTATAAAGTTGGCATATTGTAAACATAATCATTCAATTCTATTAATTTTAACACATCATTTTCTTAAAGTAAAGCATCATTCATATACTTTTCCATATTTATACAAATATTATGCTCTTCATGATTACATATAATGGAGTCTTATCAACCATTCATATACTTTTCCATTTTTTATACAAATATTATGCTCTTCATGATTACATATAATGGAGTCTTATCAATCATTCATATACTTTTCCATATTTATACAAATATTATGCTCTTCATGATTATATATAATGGAGTATATAAATCATTCATATACTTTTCCATATTTATACAAATATTATGCTCTTCATGATTACATATAATGGAACCTCTCATGCTTGCATATATTTTCTTAATTTAAATAATAAAAGTAATTTTTTGTACAAATAAATATTGGGATAACATTGAATTAAGTACTTAGACTTAATATACTTTAAATCAAGAGAATGGAGATATTTTTAGAAATTCGGAATTTAATTTAAAATCGAACGATCTCGATTATTTCTTGACTTGGCTATACGAATACGTCGTGGCGTTAACTTAATAAAAATGGGTGAAATAGTAGCGACACGATTTTCTATTAAAATAATTATTAATCGCGTAAAAATTCTTGGTCGCTACAATACTAGTAATCGCAACCGTGTAGTGCACAGAATAAATAATATTTATTGAATAAATTGTAAAAATACAATACCCGATAATAATAATAATAATAATAATAATAATAATAATAATAATAATAATAATAATAATAATAACTTGCATACACAAATTGTGAATAATTTGTAATTCCATTTCTCCTTATAAAATTTCTTACTTGAATGCATAAATTGTAAATTCAATATACAATCAAAATATCAAAATAAAATAAAGTTATGAATTGCATTTTTTTTAACAGTTAATCGTTCATTCTCTAGTTTTCTTAGTTTATTTATTCATATAGAATTGATTATTCAAAAATATTTTTTTTAATGTTCATTCACAACTTCATATTATTTAAAATATTACAATAATTATCAAAAGAATAAAAATAATATACAATTTGACCTTTTTATAGATTTTTTATTTTTATTTTCAATCACACAATTAAAACTATTTCTATTGTCTATATCAAACTTACTCATATTTAATGGTTTCAAATACAACGTGACATTTTATTTTTCACCAAGTATAATATAAAAAATGGTCATGTTACACATAGACAGAGACACACAAAAAAAACTATTTCTTGTGCATGTTAAATAACTGTATTGATCATATTTTATGATTAAATAGAATAAGTTTGATAAAACTTTATATTTTTGTTTTCTATAGAATTCAATGAATTAATTGTTAAAATAGGTAGTATATATTTTATAAATTGATGTCATTTTAAATTTATAAAAATAGATAAATGAACAAAATGAGTAAATTTATAAATTAATTTCAAAATTACCAAAGAATTTATCAAAACCTAAAGTTGTAGAAATTAAAATGATTCAATTGAATTTACTTAAAAAGATCGGATATCTATTATTTCTTTTAATTTGATAAGAAAAAAGATTTAAAATTAATCATTTATGTCAAATTGAAGTTAGGTAAGAAATGATAGATATCATTTTATGACTTAAATGAAATAAATTAAAAAGATTGGATATTGAAAGAAGTAAAAAGTATAAGTAAAACTTTTACCTTTATTATTTGAGACAATTTTATGAATGATATATTTAGAGTTTGCTCTAATTTGTTAGCGTGTATTGAACTTCTTGTTAAGATCTTGAATTTGACACCTATATTGCATATTTTTTGACTTCAAAATATTACAATAATTATCAAAAGAATAAAAATAATATAAAGTTTCCTAAAATAGCAAGTAAAAATGGCGAAAAATTATGTTCGGATTTATGTGACGGCTATGTTGTTATTATATATATTAAGATTAAGATTAAGATAAGATTAAGATGTTTAAAAATTAGGTTGTATTTTGGGAATTAAAATTCAAATTATAATGAGTACAATTTCCTATACTACTTTTTAACCATACACATTTTCTCTCTCCAGTTTTTAACTATACATCTTACTTAGAAAACTCAAATAATACATATTATAAATCAAATTCTATTTATTTCAACCACTAAACGAACCCGTAAAAAAGTTACCAAATTAGGCTAAGAACATCTTCAATAGGCTCTCTAAATATGAGATACTCTTTATTTTGGAGAGTCAATCTTTAAAATTTCTCTTCAAAAGACTCTCTACTTTAAGTTTTTAACATTTTGTGTTCTGTAACAGAATCATTACAGTTTATAAACCACACAATTTTCAAATCACTTTTTAACCATACATATTTTCTCTCTCCACTTTTCAACCAAACATCTTACCTCAAAACAGTAAATAAACCAGTTTATAAATCACTACAGTGTTACCAAACAGTCGCTAAATTTATAGAGTGGATTTAACTCTCCAAATTTGGAGAGTCAAACTCACTCTCTATTATTAAATGCATTAAAAAAAATCCAATTTCCAATGTTTCTATATTAGTTTTCTTTATTACATATTTAATATCATTGGTCATTCACTTTTAAAAAAAAAATATTAACTAAAAATAAAGAAATATAATAAATATTTTTATGAAAAAATAAAATAAAGAGTTAGAAAAAAAAGATTTTGTTGGAGTTTGTAAAAAAATTTACTCTTTAAATTTAAAGATGCTCTCTTTCTATCTATCTATATATATAATAATAATAATAGAATAATCGTCACCATTTTTACGCACACACTTTTTCGCTCAATATTCTTTCTAAAATCTTCGAAAACTCTTTTGAAAAACATTTTCAAAAAAAGAAATTGAATCTTGTTGGGATGAGTTTTTTGCTCAATCTGAAGATTTAAATTTTTCGATTGGATTAATTTCAAAGTTTTTGAAAAAATGAAATCAAAATCAAAATCTATTCAAGTTACAAATTCAAATGAAAAGACTTGGAAAACTTCTTCAAATCAAAATTTAAAATCTAAATATCCTCCTCTTGAAGAAATCATTTTTCTTCATGGAAATGCAGAAGTTACCGCGTCTCCTTTCAAACAAATTCCTAAAGATAGAGTTGACAATACCGCAGCCAGAACTACTGATGTCAAGAATCTTCAAATTCAGAACAATTACACAAATATTGTTCTTCATTCAATGTGTTCTCAGTTAACCAGAATTGAATCAAATTTTGAAACTAAAGTCTCTTCAAACTCCAAAACTCCTTCATATGTTTTCTCTGCAATAAGAGATTCCCCTTCATCTTCTTCAAAATCTGAAAGCAAAAGACCTTTACTTTTTCAACCTATCCAATCTAAGGTTACTCCTAAATTGGGAAGTAGTTCTTTAACTTCTGAATCAGAAGTTCTCAAAGAACTCACTAAACAATTTGCAAAATTAATACATCCAAAAATATCAATACTATTGATTTTTCGGATCTTGAAAAACAATTTATTGAAGGAAAACCTCTTCATATTAACAAATTAAAAAATTTTAATTCTTCAAAACTTCCAACATTCTATCCTCGACCTTCTCAACCAGACCTACTTTTAGAAGAATCGTCTTTTAAAAATAGGATTTTCGACACCTATTCTGGTGACGAAATTGTTGAGTGGAATATCGATGGAATGACTGAATTTCAAATTATTTAAGAAAATGTTTGTATGCTTCAACGCATATAAATGCAAAAACATTGACGATGTAAGTGCATGTACTAATCTTATTATAGGATTTACTGGTTAGATTAAGGGATGGTGGTCAATTATCTTTCTAGTGAAGAAAGAGATGAAATACTTCATGCCAATAAGATTGTTGCTGGCGAAGTAGTTCAAGACTGCCTAATTACTCTTGTCTTTTCAATTATCAAACATTTTGTCGGAACTCCAAACTTTTCTCCAAGATAGATCATCTGAATTTTTGATGAATTTAACTTGTCCAAAATTACATGACTTTAGATGGTATCAGGATATTTTTCTATCTAGAGTTTTGACTCACGAAGACTGCAGTCAAGAATTTTGGGAAGAAAGATTTATTTTGGGACTTCCAAAGCTCTTTGTAGAAAAAGTGAGAAATTCAATCAAAACTCATAATTCAAATTCAATTCCTTACACCGATCTTACTTATGGTGAAATTATTAGTTTCATTAATAAGGAAGGTCTTGCTCTTTGCAATGATATTAAACTCAAAGCTAAGCTCAAATCTAAAAGATATGGGACTAGAAACGAGTTAGAGTCATTCTACGAGTAATGTGGTTTTGAAAAAATTATTCCTCCTTCTTCAAAAGTTAAAAAGAAAAAATTTCCTTCTTTCCTCAGAAAAAGAAACTTTCAAAAATCAAACAAGTTTTCTCCAAATTCTCCTCCTCAATTTCAAAAATACACGCAAAAAACTTTCCGTCAAAAAATTCACTCTAAGCCAAAGAAATTTCAGAATACTTCCAAAGTTACTTGTTACAAATGCCATCAAACTGGACATTATTCGAATAAATGTCCTATGAAAGAAAAAATTAATAATCTTCAAATTGATGAAGATATTAAATTTGAACTTCTCAATCTGTTGAATTCCTCTTCAGAAGAAAAATCTGATTCTGAATTAGAATAGATTTATCAGGATCAAGAAAATTCTAATAATGAATCTAATTCTTCCTCCTCCTCTCAAAATTGCAAAGGAAAGAAAACCCATAAACGAGAAGAACTTATTCAAGAAGTAATTGAGAAAATTGAAAATCCTCAATTAAAGAAAAAGTTCTCATCTCTTCTTCCTTCTTATTCAAAAACTCATTCTGAACCGTTTAGTATGAAAGAAATACTAAAAAGATTTAATCAAGAAGCAGCATCAAGATCCTCCGGTTCTGATTTAAAATCAGAAGTAAAAGAAATGAAATCTCAAATTTCTAATCTTGAACGACAAGTTAAAGATATTAAACTTGAATTTATTCTTTTCAAAAATAATTCTTCAAATTTTCAAAATGCTTCATCTTCTTCTTCTTCCTTTTCAGCTGAATTAGATTCCAGCTCTGTCAAAGAGCGAAAATATATCGAGAAATACGATCATCCTGAACAATTTAATGACTATGATTTTCCTCAAAATGGTGAAGAGAAAATCAATTTTATTAATTGTATTCAACTTCAAAAATGGTATTGTCAAATGACAATTATCGTTGACAAAACTTTCAAAGTAACAACTAAGGTCTTGATTGATTTTGGAGCTGATCAAAATTGTATTCGTGAAGGATTAAGACCTGCAAAATATTTTGAAAAAACTACCGAGCGTCTTTATGGTGCTAGTGGTAAAAAACTAAACATTCAATATAAACTTTCAAAAGCTCATATTTGCAATTGTTAAGGATTTAGATCAAGAAGTTATTCTTGGTACTCCGTTCATTATTCAAATTTATCCATTTCAAGCTAACGAAAGAGGACTTAAAACAAATTTTTTTGGTCAAGATCTATTTTTCAAATTTACAAATCCTCCTTCCTTCAAAGATGTTAATTCTCTCAAATAAGCTTCAATTTCTCAAATTATTAGTAATATTAATTTCAAAAAACAACATGTTAATTTCCTCAAAGAAGAAATTAAGTTTCAACGAATTTCTAATCAACTTCAAAATACTTCAAATAAAGAAAAAATTTCTCAATTTCTCAAAAAATTCGAAACTGAAGTATGTTCTACTATTCCAAATGCATTCTGAAATAGAAAGAAACATATTGTTTCTCTTCCGTATAATTCTGATTTTCATGAATTAACAATTCCAACTAAATCAAGACCTATTCAAATGAACAAAGAACTTATTGATTATTGTACCAAGGAAATCCATGATTTACTTGAGAAAGGACTCATTCGTCCTAGTAAATCTCCATGGAGCTGTTCTGCGTCCTACGTCCTCAATCAAGTAGAAATTGAACGTGGTGCTCAAAGACTTGTAATCAATTACAAGCCTCTCAATTCTGCACTCCAGTGGATAAGGTGTCCACTTCCTCAAAAGAAAGATCTCCTCAATCGACTTCTCAAAGTAATTATCTTCTCAAAATTTGATATGAAATCTGGCTTTTAGCATATTCAAATCAAAGAAGAAGATAGATACAAAACTGCATTCAATGTTCCATTTGGACAATACGAATGAAATGTTGTGCATTTTGGTCTCAAAAATGCCCCTTCTGAATTTCAAAAAATCATGAATGATATTTTTAATCCTTTTCAAAATTTTATTATTGTTTATATTGATGATGTTCTTCTTTATTCTGAAAGTTTAGAACAACATTTTAAACATTTAAATACATTTTTCAATATTGTCAAAATTAATGGTTTAGCACTTTCTGCAAAGAAAATCGTTTTATGTCAAGAAAATATTCGTTTTCTTGGACATACAATTTTTCAAGGAAATATTATGCCAATTCAAAGAAGTTTAGATTTACTGACAAATTTCCAGATCAAATTACTGACAAAACAAGTCTTCAAAGATTTCTTGGATGCGTTAATTACGTATCTGACTCTATTCAAAATATCCGGATTCTTTGTTCCCCACTTTTCAAAAGACTTCAAAATAATCTGAAATCATGGGGTCCTGAGTGCATCTTAGCCTTCCAAAAGGTCAAAAGTGCTGTCAAAAGTATCCCATACCTTTCCATTATTGATCTAAATGCAAATCTTGTCGTCGAAACAGATGCGTCAGACATAGGGTTCGGTGGAGTCTTAAAGCAAATTCCAAAAGGGTCAAATCAAGAACAGTTGGTCCGTTACTATTCCGGTGTTTAGACTGGTCCTCAAATTAACTATTCAACAGTCAAAAAAGAAATACTCTCAATAGTTCTTTGTGTTTCAAAATTTTAAGATGATTTAATTAATAAATCATTTGTTTTAAAAACCGATTGCAAAGCATCCAAAGACGTTTTGCAAAAGGACATAAAAAATCTTGTTTCAAAACATATATTTGCAAGATGGCAAGTTATTTTGTCATGTTTTGATTTCAAAATTCTATATATACAAGGTAAAAATATCGTTCTGGCAGACTTTCTCACAAGAGAGTTCCTCACTAAAAGGAGAGAAATTTTGAGTGAAAGTAAGGCCACCTCAAAAGATAATTTAAAAGAAAAGTGCCAACATAGATTGTTACAGTCAAGTTCTTGAAGAAGACATGGCTTCATCCATGGCCACTTCCTCAAAATTCAACAAAAAGAAAACTCCCTTTACTCAAAATACCAGCAAAAACACCTCTTCTTCAAACACCCCTTCTCTTTCAACAGTAAACAATTTCTCAGTTCTTGGCAAAATTTCTCAAACTCCAAAAGAGCCAAGACCTTCAAACTTCAAAAAGGCCGTTCAAACTGATTCTGGAAAACTTCCAGAAATCAACAAAAATCCTTTTCAATATTTCATAAAAAATGGCTGCTACTCCGTTTTTAATATGGAGCCTTCATGGATTGAAAAATACTCTGACTTAAACGAGTGTTTATCAGATATTTTTCCACCAAATTTCCAATTTCTTCCAACTACACTTCAAAAACCTCGTGAATTCTACGAACAAAACAGGATCTGCAATTATCACTCATACTTAAAATAAACAAAATCCTCAACATATTGAGTTTTAAAAAATCTCAATTTGTAAGGTATTGTCCTATGCAGATTAGGGAGAAAAACTTTGGATGGAGAAAAAGATGAACTTTGCAAAAGGTGAAAATTTCTCATCTCATTTTAACTACTTGGATTATCAAGATGTCTGCTTCAATGTCCTATTCTTTAGGCCAGTGGATCACTCTTGGTTCATCATTTTTCATCAAAATTGTTAAAATGATTTTCCAAAATGGTTTCAAAATTGGTTCAAATATTTTGGACTTGAAGAGAACACTCTTCACAGTCTCTCTCTTCAAGGTTTGAATCACTTCAAAAATGAGGTAAAATATTTTATTAAGCCCCAAGAAAATATTTTTCAATTTGTTTCAATTTTCAAAGTCTCATGGATTCTCTATTAGGACTATCTCCTTATTCAAGATCCAAACAATTCGTTCAGTCAAAATTCCATAAAATAAATTGCTGTCCCAAGGCAGTTCAATCTTGGATTAATCAAAAAACTAATGAAGGAAAACCTTTGAAGAAACTTCAAGATGCACACGTTGATTTTCACGCTGAAAAGAGTAGGTTACTAGCTCTCCTTGCAAAATGTACCAGCCCTAAAGAAATGGCAAGCTTGGAAGAAAAAATTGCTGCCCTTGCTGAAAACGCTTCTTCAGTTCAAGATTCCTCAGAAGCCAGTTCAGAAGTAGATTTTGACGACTTCTATCAAAATGAAGACGACTGCTACGGTATTGATCTTGATGAATCCCCTCAAGAAGACCTTTAAAAGACCAAATGACTATATGGACGCGGTTTCCTTGATGATCTCAGAGAATATCACGATAAAAAATCAAATGAAATCTTATTCAATATTTTCCAGTTCAACAGAAACGTCAATATTTGTCAAATCTAATCAAACTTTCAGTGGAAGGAAGGACAGCTTTTACTTTTGGAAAAGTTGTAGACAATCACTGTTCAATCAACGACTTTCAAGCTTCAATCAACTGTTCAAGATTCCTACTTTTTGGAAAGTAGTCGACAGAGCACTGTTCAATCAGAGACTTTCCAGTTTTCATTTTACTTTTCAAGATTCCTTTCAATGTAATTTTCATTATAAATTTCAAGTTTCATTTCATTGTAAGGTAAAATTTATCCAAGTGATAAAGTGTCCAAATGTTCGAATTACCTTGTATTGAAAAATACTTTCAATTAAATAAAAGTTCAATTGTTTCAATTTCAACTGCTTAATTTCTTTACATTTTGTTCATTGTAGTTCAAATTATTATTCTTTTCTTCCGAACATCTTGCAAATATCCAATGATTGACTTGGATCACAAGAAAAAACTTTTAGGACTTTTAGGAGTGAATTGGATGCAAGTAGAAGTGCAAAAAGGAATGAAATATGATAAGAATTTTATCATAAATTAATTCCAACTGCATAAGATTCTGGACAGATTTCTAGTCAAACTTTGAGACCTAATTTTGGGGAAGTAAACGTTCGAATTGGGAAAATCTTATTTCAGGAAGAATTATAGCCCTTTATGTTATATTTCCAAAGAACTTTGAACCACCTCAATCGTATAAGGGAAGAGAAAGATACAGTCGAAATACTAAATGTTGTGCAGATACCAAAAAAGACTCGCGCACGGATTTGATGAATTTCTTTCCTTCTTCAACTTGGTCTCTTCACCAACTATAAATACAACTTCTTTGCACGAAAATCAGACCTTTCGCCATAGAAAGACCCACAATAGAGAATCAAAAACTTTTTCTCTGATATCTCGCGAAACGAAATATCCCCGAAAGTGTACGGGTCGTGAGAAGTAATAAAGTGGACCTAAGAGTCCAAATTATCGTCCCACAGAGACTGCTATTAAGTATCGAAATATTTTAGTTCTAGACCTTATTTGAACATATGAATTTGTGTTGATGTTTGAAATCTAAAACAAAAAAAAATCAATTAAAGAATTAAATTGCGAGATTTGTTTTGCTTTTAAAAACGATTGTAAAATAGTTGGGATTCACGATTTCACATAACCAATTAAATTAAATCAAGTTCCATGTTTTATTTCCTAATTACGTACTCGTTCGAATTTACTAATTTATATTGAAATTCCTCTCTCGAGTTTAAATCAATTCTACCTACATAAATCAACCATGTATCTCTACAGCGGGTCTGAATATTCCTTATCTAGAAGCAATAAATACAAGAATTCACACACGATGGCAATAATAACAATAGTATATTTCTATCTCTCGTTCAATTATCGAATTTATTACCATGTTCTAAATTATTAACTCACCTCTCGGGTCATGAAAATAATTCAATAAATCATGAACTGGTAATCAAGCAATTCAAGCATTAAGAACAATAATAAATCAATACATGCAACAAAACATTAAAACAACGGAATTTGGAATTAAAATAATATGACTAGGCTACATCGTTCATCCCAACATAAAATTTAGTTACACATCATAAATAAAGAACAATAACAATAAAAATTAACGTTCATTAAAAATAATATAAAGAATGAAAATCTTGCACCAAATTTTGATTCTTCAATTATCTTCAATTCACGCCCTTTGCAATGCTTGATTCCCCAAGAATTTGATGTTGATTTCTTGATTGTGGCTCGTTATTTGGAGAGGCAAAGATCTTATTTTCGTGCAAAGAAGTTGTGTTTATAGTTGGTGAAGAGACAAAGTTGAAGAAGGAAAGAAATTCGTCAAATCCGTGAGCGAGTCTTTTTTGGTATCTGCACATCATTCAGTATTTCGATCGTATCTTTCTCTTCCCTTATCCGATTTAGGTGATTCAAAGTTCTTTGAAAATATAACATAAAGAGCTATAATTCTTCCTGAAATAATATTTTCCCAATTCGAACGTTTACTTCCCCAAAGTTAGGCCTCAAAGTTCAAACAGAAATCTGTCCAGAATCTTGTGCGGTTGGAATTAATTTATGATAAAATTCTTATCATATTTCATTCCTTTTTGGACTTCTACTTGCATCCAATTGACTCCTAAAAGTGTTTTCTTGTGATCCAAGTCAATCATTGGATATTTGCAAGTTGTTCGGTCATGTTTAATTTGCTCTTCAGTCCTTCAACTTCCAATTATAACAATATAGTCCTCATACTTTGAAATCTTCTCAATTTGCTCGTTTCAACTCTCAATTCCTTCAATTGGATCCTCCAACTTCTTATTCCTTTACTTTGGTACCCTGTACATTTCCCCGTTGACGTCACAAACTTCTCAATTGCTCATTTTAGCTCCAATTAGTATCCAATTATGCATTTTCCCAGTATTTGCTTCATTCTTCGCCTTTTTGGGATATTTTCTACAAAGTATCAAATAAACACAAATTAAATAACATATATTCTAAAACGACAATAAATTATTCTAATTTAGACATATAAATAAGTGTATAAAATACATTTATCATCTACCTATCACTTGGGCTTACATGTATGTGATATATATATATATATATATATATATATATATATCTTAATCTTTTCTTTATTATATTTTTATATTTATATATAAAAGTAGAAGTGAGGAGAAAGAGTCATTTTGGAGGGAAATCCAAAATGACTCTCTCTCCTTATTTCTACTTTTATAAAATATATAAAAATAAATAAATAAATAAATCTATCTATATATAAAAATAAAGTCTTTACCAAAAGTAAACATACACACACACACTTTCCCTCCAAAATGTACTTACTAAATTTGGAAATGTTTTGACAAAAACACAAGAATTAAAAAATAAATAAAAAATGCTTGCATTTCGGAAAGTGTAATGAATACAAATTTGAAATACATTTTTGAGCACTACATACATTTGTTCCCAAAAAAAAAGCACTGTTAAATTATATAAAAAATAATGATAGTTAAAAATTTTTGTTTGAAAATAAAGAATGTGATGTTTTCGAGGTAAACATTAGTGATTGAAAAGTGGAGAGAAAAAATACGTGTGATTAAGAGTATGTTTGGTAGTGGTAAAATTTCCTCACTTTTCCTCAAATTTATTTTCAACAACACACCTATCTATATATAAAAATAAAGTCTTTACCAAAAATAAACACACACACACTTTCACTCCAAAATGTACTTACTAAATTTGGAAATGTTTTGACAAAAACACAAGAATTAAAAAATAAATAAAAAATGCTTGCATTTCGGAAAGTGTAATGATTACAAATTTGAAATATATTTTTGAGCACTACATACATTTATTCCCAAAAAAAAAAGCACTGTTAAATTATATAAAAAATAATGATTAGTAAAAATTTTTGTTTGAAAATAAAGAATGTGATGTTTTCGAGGTAAAAATTAGTGATTGAAAAGTGGAGAGAAAAAATACGTGTGATTAAGAGTATGTTTGGTAGTGGTAAAATTTTCTCACTTTTCCTCAAATTTATTTTCAACAACACACCTATCTATATATAAAAACAAAGTCTTTACCAAAAATAAACACACACACACTTTTCCTCCAAAATGAACTTACTAAATTTGGAAATGTTTTGACAAAAACACAAGAATTAAAAAATAAATAAAAAATGCTTGCATTTTGGAAAGTGTAATGATTACAAATTTGAAATACATTTTTGAGCACTACATACATTTGTTCCCCAAAAAAAGCACTGTTAAATTATATAAAAAATAATGATAGTTAAAATTTTTTGTTTGAAAATAAAGAATGTGATGTTTTCGAGGTAAAAATTAGTGATTGAAAAGTGGAGAAAAAAGTACGTGTGATTAAGAGTATGTTTGGTAGTGGTAAAATTTTCACACTTTTTCCTCAAATTTATTTTCAACAACACATCTATCTATATATAAAAACAAAGTCTTTACTAAAAATAAACACACACAGACTTTCCCTCCAAAATGTACTTACTAAATTTGGAAATGTTTTGAGAAAAACACAAGAATTAAAAAATAAATAAAAAATGCTTGCATTTTGGAAAGTGTAATGAATACAAATTTAGAATACATTTTTGAGCACTACATACATTTGTTCAAAAAAAAAGCACTGTTAAATTATATAAAAAATAATGATAGTTAAAATTTTTTGTTTGAAAATAAAGAATGTGATGTTTTCGAGGTAAAAATTAGTGATTGAAAAGTGAAGAGAAAAAATATGTGTGATTAAGAGTATGTTTGGTAGTGGTAAAATTTCCACACTTTTCCTCAAATTTATTTTCAACAACACATCTATCTATATATAAAAACAAAGTCTTTACCAAAAGTAAACACACACACACACTTTCCCTCCAAAATGTACTTACTAAATTTGGAAATGTTTTGACAAAAACACAAGAATTAAAAAATAAATAAAAAATGCTTGCATTTTGGTAAGTGTAATGATTACAAATTTGAAATATATTTTTGAGCACTACATACATTTGTTCCCAAAAAAAAAAAAACACTGTTAAATTATATAAAAAATAATGATGGTTAAAAATTTTTGTTTGAAAATAAAGAATGTGATGTTTTCGAGGTAAAAATTATTTTGACTACTTATTTTTGCAAATAAAGTTTTATTGATTAAATTCAAATTTATTGACTATTTCTTTTTTAATCATTGTGATTGATGTTTTTAAATGAAAATTAAAAAGTACATTAAATACAAAAGGCAGATGTAAAAGTTATGAGAAATATACTAACATATTTCACATGCATCAATATAAGTGCACATAATGTTATATCAAATGTGATATACTATTAGAAAATTACTAAATTTATATTTTCAATGAAGTTATTAATAATTCATTAAAATTATTGAAATCAATAGTAATTTATTATTTAATATATAAATATACGTTTAATATTCAAAGAATTTTTTAATAATTTAAATTTTTTATGTTATTTTTTTAAATCCTAATAATTATTGCAATAGAAAATCTTTTTTTATGCATTTATATGTGTTGACTATGTATAAATACTAAAATTTTACAAATACTTATTGAAATAAATATTGCGATTAATAACTTCCATGCATCGCACGGGTGAAATACTAGTTTATATATAAAAGTAGAACTGAGGAGAGAGTCATTTTGGAGGGAAATCCAAAATGACTCTCTCTCCTTACTTCTACGTGCATCGCACGGGTACGTATGAGAGTTGTAAAAATAAATAAATAAATAAAAGATAAAGATTTTTATAGAAAAAATTATTATTTATTACATATTTAGTAAGAGTTGTAATAAATGTACTATATGTAAATGTGTTATATTGAAAATAAAAAAATTAGATTAATATATTTGAACATAAATAACGTGATATATTTGTAAATGTGTTACGTATGAAATGAAAAAATTGGATTAATATATTTGAACATAAATAAATGTGATATCTATTTAAATGTGTTACGTAGGAAATGAAAAAATTATATTAATATATTTGAACATAAATAAATGTGATATCTATGTAAATGTACATTGAAAATGAAAATTTTGGGTTAATATATTTTAAAATAAATAAATACACGCTATATAAATTTATTAACTTAAAAATGAAAATTTCGAATGAATATATTTTGAAAATAAACTTTATTATATATATAAAAATAGAAGTGAGGACAGTGAGTCATTTTGGCGGGAAAATTACATTTAATGACCATCTCTCCTCACTTCTACTTTTATATATAATAAAAATAAAAATAAAAACTAGTTGTCTACCCACGCGATGCACGGAATATATAATTTTTAAATCATAATTTTGAAAATATCTTGATTCAATCATATCAAATAAAAAACATAATTTAAATAAAATCTCTATAAAAAATGTTATTGAATTTGAAACTTTAAAAAAGACAAAACTATTCAAAATAAAAAATACTACATGTACACTAAGTATATCGCGCCACTCAAAATTTGACACTCATTTAAATTTTTTATATAAATTTTTTTTTTTACTTTTTTTTATGTTTTTCACTGAAAATTTCCCCACCTCATCACATATTTCCCTTTTAATATGTTATAATTTTTATTAACTATATTTTTTAACGTGTTACTTACATATATTTTATTTGAAATCCAATATATTAATTAATATATTTTCTTTTTTTTTTTTTTTAAACAAGCCATTTTTGTCAAAATGATGAAATGATTAAGCCTCCGTTTGGTAATAATTTTTGATTTATAAACTTGTTTATTTATGATTTTGAGGTATAAAGTAGCAGTTGAAAATTAGAGAGAGAAAATGTGTGTGGTTAAAAAGTTGATAGAAAATAACTAATTATTTTTGTAATATGCTTAATGAAGAACCAACTCATTTATTGACATATTAGGAAGTAAAATTTCAATGATTTTATTTATTTATTTTCAATATATATTGATTCAAAATTTTCATTTCTAATTTTAAATGCAATTTTCCCTCCAAAATGACTCTCTCTCCTCACTTCTACTTTTATATATACTAGTGTTATACATGTGCGATACACGGGAAGAAACGCCTGGATAAAGAAACAAAGTCTACATTATAGATGAACCACTAATTGCGATCAATTACAAATAAATTAGCAAATAAAATTTTACATCTTTAAATGTTGAGTAGACATCATTACAGATTTTGGAAAACTTTCTTATAAACTACATTTGTTGTTGAATTAGTTGATTTTCCATCCTTATCAGAAATCAACATCTTCAACCCTGAACGACTGGTAACCCTAGAAATTGCAATGTAAAGTTGTCCATGAGTGAATATTGGTCTCTTAAGAAGAAGTCCAACATACGAAAATGATTGTCTCTGACTTTTATTTATTGTCATTGCATATGACATGTTCAATGGAAATTGTCTCCTTTGAAATCTAACAGGAATCCTAGAATCAGAGGGGCTCAACGACATACTTGGAATGAAGAACTTATGACCTACATTGCTGCCAGATAAAATTTGACCTTCCAGAACATGATCTCCAAGCCTCGTGATTATTAACCTTGTTCCATTGCAAAGTCCCTGGGTATGATCAACATTCCTCAACAACATTACAGGAACTCCAACTTTAAGTTTCAACTCGTGGTTGGGAATTCTAGACCATCTTATATTGTTCAAAAATTCAGTTGAATGTATATTTTCAAACAAAGTACCACTTCCTTTTGTTCGGCACACAGCATTAGCACTTAAGTAGGTTCTCTGATCAGTATGAACCATTGAGACCATATACTCATTAACACCATCAACATCATCATTTCTAGATGGCAGTATTTCCCTCCCCTGCAGGTAAGATGAATCACATACATTGCCTGAGAATGACGGGAATGTGCTTTCAACTATTGATCAAACCGGATCTCCTGTTGAATCTATCAATAAATCATCCGGTATCTCAACCTCAAAGTTACCATCATTGTCCCCATCGGTTGTGTCATCCCCAATGCTTGACATCCAATCAGTAAAAGCTTTTAAGTCCTTACTATCATCAATGTTGACCATATGTTGAAGCCTCATATTTTTTGTCAATCGTAACACCTTGCAATGCTGCCATAAGTAAGATGAATTTATCTTTGTACGAGCAATATCTTACCTGCTACCTTTTGGGACAACCGGAAGAATTTGTCTAAAATCTCCACCGAAGACAACTGTCTTTCCTCCAAATGGTTGTTCTAAGCTATTGGGATTGTTGAATTTTAATATATCTCTCATACTCCTATCAAGTGCTTCAAAGCAATATTTATTCATCATGGCGCTTCATCCCATATTATGAGTTTTGTCCTCGATATCAATTCTGCAAGTGGGCTCCCTTGTTTAATATTGCATGTCTAGTTTTCATCAGGGCTCAAAGGGATAGCGAATCTTGAATGAGAGGTCCGACCAGAAGGAAAAAGAAAGGATGCTATACCACTGGAGGCAACATTAAGAACTATATCTCCCCTCGACCGTAAAGCATCAGATAGGGTCTTCCAAACAAAAGTCTTACCCATACCTCCATATCCATAAAGGAAGAATACACCACCCTTACCGGAATGTACTGATGCCATTATAGTATCATAAACAACCATCAGTTCATCTGTCAAGAGATCCACAAACCTCAAATGCTCATTCGACAAAGAAGCTCTATCATTTTTCAACTCATCGCATATAAGTCTGTTGCATGATAACGAATCATCAACAACAGAGGGAAATGGCATTGACGGGTAATCCCGAAGACTCCTACCTCTGCTACATAAAATATGCTCCATCTCTAATAAAGCATAATTATGAATTTGCTCAACAGTCAACTCAAAACCTGATTTAGAAGTATTGTAACCTTTAAAGGACTATTAAAAACTAATGAATTACAATAAGTCGATAAAGTAGGAAATACAGAATAAATTATTATAAACCATAAAAAATGCACATTAAAAATTGCCTTGATTTCCCATTGATGATTTGCGTCGATACAATATAACATCTAACATGTACTCCCAACATTTCATCCAAACACACTCTGGACGGGATAGGGAGTCAGAAACCAACAGGGTTGCATAGAGACTTCTCAAAGATTGCGCTGAACCCCAATTACTGGCCTCAACAATACCATCAATATATTCTTTGTTATCATCCAATAAACCCAGTGTATAGCAAGCATCTCTAAAAGTCTCTTGTGTAACGCCATTCATACATTTACTATCATCATAGCTTGTCAGGCCTCGAACTATAGTCAACAAAGTTGTCAAATAGTATAGCTCCCCTTTCCCAGGAGGAACGTAATATATTCGACCAATTGAAAAACCACGATGTCAAGGATGCCATTCTTTTTTTCTACTATCCCACACCAACTTCAGAGGAAACTCTGCGTAAGTTAACTCCCTAGAATCAGGGAACTTCTTATTATCCTCCATCCAAGCAACAAACATGCTATGTTTAACAGGAGGTCTGTTCATCACTATTTCAATATGGTCTTCACCAGAAAAGTATATTCTTTGTTCATCGGGAAGGTGAAAAGACAAACGCTCAACAGGTGTATCCAAAAAGTGAATGTCAAAGCTGAACAATCTCCAAGTAGCCTCACAAGCAAATAAATATCTACAGTCATAGTACATTTTAATCTCATCAACACATCTGCTCGAACCATCATCATCAGCTGTTTGGAAAAAAGTCACTGTAATGCGATCATTGCCCTTGTGAACATACTTGAAGAGGTACTTAATGGACCTCGACTGATTACACCATTCAACATTTACATGAGCTCCGTACTTCAATAAGAGGTAGCGATTGTGAGGAACAACAAATCTGTTATCTAGATGAACACCATTTTTCTTCACAGAACAACCATTATCCCGTCGTCTGTAAACAGGATATCCGTCATCCTCAACAACAGTAGTTTCGGTGAAACCTTTTGGAAAATGCTTTGTACAGTGGCCATAAGACATGCAAGGTGAGTTACTCCTCAAGACGTTACAAGGACCATGCATCATGAAATCTCGAACAACAGCATAATAATGTGGATCACTCAAACTCATTAGGAATCTCAGCTGAGATGATCTTATCTATGTCATCACCACTGGGAAAACTTGAATACTTTTCCAACCAAATAAGAATATGACCGTGCGGTAATCCAAGCTTTTGGAACTCAATAGTGTACATAGCTAAAAAAAATGCAAAATCTATTACAAACGTGTAAGTTATGCATGATAAAAAAACATAAGGGTAATATAGAGTGGACCTGATCATACTGGACCGAATACACTTCCGCCACGCAAATCCTTCATAAGGAGATCCAACTTCATCTTAAAAACTCTACAAACTATATAAGGGTGATCTTTTGCTTTCAACCCCCTATTATCAACAAATCGAACAATCTCTGGCCACTTTGGGTTACTTGTGAATGTAATAAATAGATTCGGATATCCAGCTCAACTGCATACAGCCATTTCATCCTGGTAGTTTTGAATCATCCATCGTGGACCACCCGTAAATGTAGCAGGCAGATATACCCTTAAAACCTGAGCAGCAGCATCTGTCTCACCCCTCAAAATTGCTTCTTGCAAGCGGTTATACAATTCACACCTCAACTCCTTTTGGTGTGACCGTATATAATACAACCGAGAAGACTCAACCATTGTATAAGCATCAACCAAAATATGCTGTAATAATCGCCTGGAAAATAAAATGTGTGGAGATTCACCTTCTCTCTCTTGTAATCGAAAATCAAAGAATTCTCGGATACTCAACTTATTTTGACCGCCATTTGAGCCCGAACCAGATCCAATAAGGAGAACGTCGTCCCTATAGCCGTCTTGACCATATATAAAAAGTAATGGGTACTGGAAAGGAAGATAAAGAGGACGCATCTCACTTATCCGCTGCAATGATCCACCACGTGGCTCAATTATAATATCTTTGTATCCAGATTGTGTATCAAAATCACCAACAATCAATCCAGAAATTTCATCAACAATAGGCATGTGATACCACCTATCGTCGGTACCTCTTCGACCAATAAGCTTCAACCTTACATTAGCAGTGTTTTCCTCAAGCATTTTTTCTCTGACCAGTCTAAAGTGCTTCACCAAATTGTTGTGCATGTTGAGCATATCCTTCAACTCAGAAACAATATTATCATCCAATCTTAGATTCCTTAAATCATCCCTAATTGGGGGGAAAAAACAAAAAAAAAACAAAATAAGATTAGATCAACGAATCATAAGTAAACATATACTATATATTTCTATATTACATGGTATTCATACCCTATATCCTTTTTCCTGTTTTCAACTTATTCGCGGTATCAATAATGTAAAGTGTAGCAAATTGTGGCGCAGATCCTTCAACAAGCAATAGGGTACCCATTTTATGGTAATTTTGACCATGTAATCTGAAGACAGGAGGCCCTCGACCATCATTTATACCATGATCTATTTTACCCCCATCGAAGTGAAAGAAAACATCATATTGTATGTACGAATATTATCAACAAAATTCTTGCTCCTTTCATTATTTCCATATAACAGTTCTTTCATAATGACGGGAGGATCTTCCATGAGAGGAATATTTACTTTTCCTTGTATACAACACAACGAAAACCTTGGATTACGACAGGTTTTATACCGCTTATCCACACTTTCATCAAACCAAAAACTAGTCTTGCAGAAAGTACATTTAAAGGAAGGATCGGATCACCCTTAACCGTTGCTTGGATCCTGTCGCCCTGTTTACAAAAATAAAAGTAAAAACTCCGAACCTGAAACTCAGTAAAAATAGGAAAACTCGTTAGCTGTTTGATCCGGAAGTTGAATTCTATTACCTCTTTGTCCATTAAAATTGACTCGAGACTGCTTTCAAATCTGTCAGATTGTGGCACCAGCCATTTCCTTGTACAGCGAACCTTCAATCGTCAATCGACTCGTTTCTTGCTGATATCCTTGAACAGGTTGAATGTTGCCATTTTGAGGAAACGGAAATGCAGCAAGTGAATAAAAATATTGGAAAGAACGTGTGTTAAGATTACTGATGCAAGAAAAAATCAGTGGATTCCAAAACTTAAGTAGTATGTGGAAGCCGGGGAGTTGTCTTCTGGAAGAAATTACAAAAGAGAACTATTTTTTTTTATTATGATTATTGCTAGAGCAATCTAAGTGTCATATTGAAATATGCAACATTTGGGAATAGTGCAAGTCAACGTGTACCGGATCATCAGAAATCCAAAGTCCCCCCCCCCCTCAAAAAAAATGTATATGACATGCTTTTAGGCGGGAAACAGTGAAGTTGACTGGAGTTGACTCAGCTGCTTTTATATATAAATATATAAATATAATATATATATATATATATATATATATATATATATATATATATATATAGATAAAGATAAATAAATAATTAAAAGATAAATATTTTTGTAGGAAAATTTATTATTTATTAAATAAAGTCAAAAAAATTTAATTAAGTGCTAAACTTTGAGTAGTGCGGTACACTAAGTGTAGATGCATAATTTTTTATTTTGATTAGTTTTTTTTTAAAGTTTCAAATTCAATAACATGTACTATGTAGGAAATGAAAAAATTGGATTAATATATTTGAATATAAATAAATGTCATATCATATCTATGTAAATGTGTTACATTGAAAATGAAAAAAATTGGATTAATATATTTTAAAATATATAAATATATGCTATATAAATTTGTTAAGTGAATTATTGAAATTTTACTTCCTAATATGTCAATAACTGAGTAGGTTCTATAATACGCACGCTACAAAAATAATTAATTATTTTCTATCAACTTTTTAACTACATATATTTTCTCTCTCCAATTTTCAACAACTACTTTTTATCTCAAAATCATAAATAAGTTTATAAACCAAACATTATTACCAAACGAAGGTTTAATCATTTCATCATTTTGACAAAAATTGGCATGTTTAAAAAACAATAAAAAATAAAATATATTAATTAATATATTGGATTTCAAATAAAATATATGTAAGCAACACATTAAAAAATATATTTAATAAAAATTTATAACATATTAAAAGTTAATTAAGCATGTATGTTGAAGTTTAAGTTTTTATAAAATATATGTAATCAATACATTAAAAATTAAACTTAATAAAAAATTAAAATAAATAAAAAGAAAATTAGTGATAAATACAAATAAAATTAATACAAAAATTAATACAAAAATTTAATTAAGCGTCAAATTTTAATACGATTGTATATTTTTTTTCCTACGTTGATTAGTGGTCTTTTTTAAAATTTCGAATTCGATAATATTTTGTAATAAAATATTATTTGTACTATATTTTTTATTTGATATAAATGTATAATCAACAAATTTTCATGAATTTTTAAAAAAAAATTCTTGAGCACCGTGCAAGACATTATCATTTCTTTAATATGCATATGTGTGTGTGTGTGTGTGTGTTGAAGTTTTTATAAAATATATGTAATCAATACATTAAAAATTAAACTTAATCAAAAATTAAAATACATTAAAAATAAGATTGGTGATGAATACAAATAAAATTAAAACAAATTTAATACAAAAAATTTAATTAAGCGCCAAATTTAAAGACGCATAGGTATTTTTTTCTTATTTTGATTAGTGTTGTCTTTTTTAAAATTTCGATTTCGATTATATATTGTAATAAAATTTTATTTTTACTATATTTTTTAATTTGATATTATTGTATAATTAACATTTTCATGATTTCTAATCATAATCATAGATAGAAATTTCGTGCATTGCACGAGTGTGATATTAGTTATGCATATATATATATATATATATATATATATATATATATATATATATATATATATATATATATCACTACTATATATAAATCTCACTTTAAATTTACTATTCCTAAGTACCAAGAGTAACACTTTTAGGCTAAAAGTGAAACACGTCTTTCACTACTCCTGTCTGCATTGTGTTAAAAAACGCTTCATATCTTAGTTGATATATTAGTAAAAAAAAGAAGAAAGGAAAAGCCAAATAAACAGAGGTCTCTCTCGCTTTCATTCCTCTCGCCGTTTCTCTAGAACCTTCTGGCTAGGGTTCCGTTTTCTCCCCTGCTATCATCGTCACCGGCAAGTCTCTTCCTTACTTTTTTTTTTGGTTGTTTTTATAACGTGTGTTGTGGAGAGGTCAACGTTTTTCCCTTGGTTTTGGGTCGGATGTCGAAATCGAACGAGTTGTTTCGAATTTTTTCCTTCAGTATAGTTTATTTTTTGGGTGTTAAACTTCGTTCTTCGAGACAAATATTCTATTTACCTTTCGTTGATGTGTTCATGTATGCCCAGAATTTTTTATTTTTGATTTTTTTTAGATCTAGGTCTTTACAGGTTATATTTGTTTCGATTTGAACGTGAAAATGGGCTTCTTGAAAGGTAGTTCCATTTTTTTAGTATGTTTATTCTATTAATTTGCAATTGATGCATTTATACAACAATTTCTATTAATTTTTTGGAGAAGGGCTAATAGGATGTCAAATAGCTGTCTTATTCTCCCCGCAATAGTGGAAGCATTTCTTCGTGTATAAGAATGTTGTCAGTCTCTATTGTTATTCATTTTGTGTTCTTTGTTCCTTGTTGAAGAATTACTATATTAAAATTTGTATGAACCTTATAATAATGTATCATATATCAACGAGCAAGATCAGGGGTACAATTATTGAAGTATAAAACAATTTTTTTTTATGTTATATCTTTTGCTTTGCTTTTTGTACCTTGCTTAGAGGTTAAATTCTTACAAGATTTCATTTTCATTTGATTTGTATCACATCGCATCGGGGGTCTATCTCTACTTGTAACCTGTTTTAACAACCACTGTTATGAAACCTAATTGTTTCTTTTTAGTATTTAATTTCACTAAAGTACCGAGGTTTAGTTAAGGATATAAACTTTTGTCTTTTTGGTACAACTGAACATTGTCGTTTTAAATAAAAACTTGTAATGGTAAGTTTGGCATTGATATGGTCATTCTCTCAGATGAGAAGTCATCTGGGTCTGGGAGATGCGAAGCCAGCAGATGTCTCGGAAGACACAGTTAAAGCCGTAGCTGAAACTCTGGGAACCTCTACTTTCCTTAAGGTTTTTGAAGATGGTGAGGTTTTCATAGTTTAAACATACCTAGAGGAATTGAAAAGATTTTTCTATTTAACAAGTCTGCCAAGGTATATAATACTCCATTTTCATTATTATTGAATAATGAGCAGTTATTTTGCCTATCTAAAGATTAAATAGATCAGCATTTTATCTCACAAGTATGCATTTTCTTAGCAACATGCATCAAACGGAACAAAGGTTGCATCTTGTTTCTAGAGTTGAGATATTAATACTACGTTGTTTCCATGTAAAAATTGGACATGTTTTAATTAAAAACCATTTTAAGCTTTTTAGAAATTTGAGTTCTATTAGTGGTACTATTGCATCTGTTACTCAGTATCTCAAACCATCTTTTAGCTTAGTAGGAAATGATAAACAATCAGCATTTACTAGATAAGATTGGTGATTTCTGGATTTAATTTCTCGGCCAATTTCAAGTTTTCACGAAGTGTATGAAATATTATGGGTACATTATTTTGTTCAATGTCAGAATGAAACCGTCACCTTTTCATCATTTTACAATTTCATTCTAATTGTACTATTTGATTGTGAAATCATCTTAAGCAGTGAACACCGTTTACTTGTATAATTCATTTCAATAACTTCATTTTGAATCTCAATTATTGTCATTATTTGTGAATGTCTGCAACAATCTCTCTCTTTCTTGTTTCTCATTTGTGCTTTTTTATTTTTATTTTTCTTGGGTTCAGGAAGGACTTTGACGAGGAAAGAGCTAAGCAAGAGGAAGAATTTGAGAAAACTCATTCCCAAGTGAGTTCAAATTGTAAAAACATTTCCAATCCTAGACTAGAGTGAGTATTATACTAAATAGTGTAAGGTAATTGTCTTAAAATTATCATTTATTATTGTTAATTTGATGGTTTTGATGATTGCAGCTATCTTGAAAGTTTAATTGTTGCGTTTAAGCTAAAGAGAATCTCCTCTGGAGGCACGATATAATAGAACATGAATGATGAATCAGTGAAGAACATAGTAGGTGCCCCTAAAATAGATGGAGAGCAAGATATTCGAATATTCCACAGATTACCATCGAGGAGACTGAACAAAAGACGTTAGATGTCAAAAATAAAGGAATTGATAACATTGTGGGGGATGAAGAAATGAAGATAAGACTGGTACAGGGACTGGGGTTCAGAAATCTAAAGGTGTTGACGGAAAAAAAATTAACTATTGCAAATTACAAGGACAATAAAGATGTTGTTTCACTTTTTTCCTGGCACACTGTGTGAAGTTATGTTTAAATTTTGATATTTGCCCCAAAATATAAAAGATTTTACTTTTGCTTAGGGTTTTTCGCTAATTATCCATCTCGTGATTAATTGGCTGAAAATGTTTGATAATTTTATGTATCATGAAGTGATTGATGAGTTTCCATACCCCATTCTAGGTCTGGCTTAAAAGATACTTGAAGATGAGAGGTGCTGATGGAGGACTTTCGAGGAGGCTATATGCCCTGGATGCATTTTGGGTATTTTTTTTTATAATTGTCATGTTCATCTGAAAATATGCAATGGTTTATATGGTACATTTCCTTAACTAAAAAAACAAAAGAATTTAGTGAAATTTGGTATTCAGCTTTTGTTGATCTTTCTTATTCAGGATTCTTGCTTGGTTATATTTTATTTGTATTTCATGAACTGTATTGGTTTATAAATTTAGTTGAGGATTGGGAAAAAGGCTAGGGTCTTCATGAAACAATTAGTAATTGGTAGTGTTATCATGACATTTTAGAGAGCTCTTTTTTTGCTGATGCTTTGTGGTTTTAATGAAGGTGGAGAGTCTAAGACAGCGATTCTTACATTTTATTGTACCTTGTTACAATCAGCGGCAATGATGGTGATGGCAACCTTTGATTTTCAGTCTCCTTTCAATGTGATTTTTCACTCTATATATTATATTAAATGTTTTGCAAAGATTTTAATAATTGTATTTATGTGATTATTTTTCACATAGACGAAGAATTTCATCTCATAAGTCAAGCACAGGGGGTAAACTTGCATCAAGATTTAATCATTTTTGGGGGCTTTGAATAGATTTCTTATAATAAACTCTGTTGTTAGATACGGAAACACTATAATCACATACGTAAGGGTCGGGTATCAATCATTGCACATTTACTAAATTAAGAACCGTTTTGAGTACAAGCTCAAATTTTCAAAAAAATCAGTTTATCAATCTCTGAAATAGACTATGTCCATTTAATTCTAACTTTTCTTGGAAACAACTGCCTATACTTGAAGTACTGAAATAATTCCTTCTGCAAATGGAGAGACAGTTAGGAATGTGTCAAACCGAGATTTCTACTCGTGATCATCTAATAATTGCCTTTGAAATTGACTTCATGGCAGGATTTGTCAAGTGCAAGAAAGAGGAAAAAGTTTTTCAATTTAACATCATGAAATGGAGATTTAGTTGATAAAGATCACAACAATAAAAGAGGGTGTTCAGTTTTCAATTTCTCATCAAGGTGATAAGCTTCTCTATTTAACAAATATGTTGTCCATTTTTCCCTTATTCTGTATGTTGCGATTTTGCATGTAATGGTTTATTTTTTCAACGTTGGTGGGGTTGTGAATTTTTCTTTCTTTTTGTTTTTTGGCTAATTTAATATAAATGTAAATTATTTATTTCGATTAAAGGATTCTTTCTCTAGGCATTTCTCAAAGAATCTTAAAGTTTTTTTTTTTTAGTGGTACATAATCAACAAATTATTGCCAAACAAGGAGAAAGCCCATTCGGACTATATCCGTTTTGTCTACAACATTTCATCCATGAATTCAAAATTAAAAATTCTTTTAGAAACAAATGAAACGTGTGAAGAAATAGAATTTTCCTTCAACTTTAATGACTGATGGTAGAATTAAATCTAATTAGTGAAAATAATTATTTACTTCATAAACCTACTTATTTACTTATGAGTAACTTTTAGGTACTCTAGCCATTATAAACCTTTATGCTAATTTGTGCATGTAGAGAATCTGCTTTCAAAATGTATATGTATGTACAGAATTTTGTTAATATTGCAATTTTTCTGCAATCTATGTTAATTTATATTGCAACTTGATGGCTGTAGGATTTACTTAACTGGAGTTTCTATGATCAGATCGTTTACAAGTGGATTCTGTTCTTGCTCCAAGGTAATTTCATGTATATATTTTATTTTATTTTTACTTTTTTTAAATAATATTGTCTTGTCATGTAGTCTGTGTCATAATATCATATTTTTAGTTTTTAAATTTATGTCACCGAAAATTGTAAAATAAAAAGTATTTTTACATGCATAAAATTAGAAATGAACTGGAAAACTAAGGTGGCGTTCTGTTTGTATTTTATTTTGTATTTTCATTTTGGAAAATGTTTTGTATTTCCTGTTTTTATTTTTATTTTCAATGTTGCTGAAAACGTGTTCTGTTTGTCATTTCTGAAAACTGTTTTTGAAAATAAAAAGCTGGAAAACACGTTCTGTTTGAAATTTTGCAGAATACAACTTATACTATTTTCAATGAATTTGCTTCTGAATTATATTAAACAATCTATATTGTTTAACTTTTTTTTGGACCAAATAATAATGTCATTAATGTTCAACTCCAAAAAAATATTATAAGAAATTAATAACATAATATTCAAGTCCAAATTACTTCCATAATACATGTAACTCTAATTACTCATACAGAGTTTGATTAAACAAAATAAATTTAAAAGTCATCTTGACCTTGTGGAGTAATCAGTCCACATTTGATTCAGGCACATTTCTAGGATTAATCATAGGTCTTGCCTGCTACAATTCTCATGTGGTACATTTCTAGAATTTTAGTAGATTTTTGTGCATTTTGATAAATTTCATTTAACTTGGTTTGTTTTCTTGTATTTTGGTACATTCGCACACTGGTACGATTTGCGCATTTTGGTCGATATCATGCATTTTGTATATTTTGGTGAATTCTGGTATATATAGTGTATTTTAGTACATTTTGAAGCATTTTTTAACATTTCACACATCTTGGTTAGCACAGTACAATTGACATTGTTTTCGTAAATTTTAGAGCTATTTGCGCATTTTGGTAAATTTCTTGGGCACAATTTGAAACATCTCACAATTTGGTACATATCGCGCTTTTGGTATTAGATTAGGCATCTTGGTGAAATTTTGCTCTTTTTTGGTAGATTTAGCTTTGTTTAGTAGAGTTTTGCGTGTTTGGTACATTTCGATTCCATGCAGTTTGGTGCATTTTTTGAAATATAATAATAAGAATTCTCATTTAATTTTTTTTTGTAATGTTGATATTGAATTTAATAAAACTTTATTTAAGCTTAGTTCCAAGTTAGAATAATTCTCAAAAAAAAAAAAAAATTAATCTTTATTTAGGCTTAGTTCCAAACTAGGATAATTCTAAAAAAATAATAAAAAAATAAAAACTTTATATTAAGCTTAGTTCTAAGTTAAGATAATTCTATAAAAAAAAAAAAAAAAAAAATCCCAAAACGCGTTTTCCGCGCTTTGGACATTTTTTGTCGAAATACACACAAAACGCCCAAAACGATGTTTCGGGCGTTTTCCGTTTTGTGTACAATTTTTTTTTTTTGTTTTCCAAAATGCGTTTTCGAAAATGGTAAAGAGAACGCGTTTTTAGCGTTTTCGAAAATAAAAACAGAAAACGACCTCAAAACAGCAAACAGAACAGGGGCTAATTTTTTACATTTATCAGACGATTAAAAAATTAATTCAATTATACCAGCACTAGAAAAAATGAAATTAAAAAAAGAATTTATGTTCTCATAGCCATTGAATACATTTTTTAGTTATTTTTGTCCTTCACTAGAAATTGAACTTACTCCATACAATTTTTTTTTTATTTGTAGAACTTGTGTAATATAGTAAGATGTATCACATTTATTATCATCTATGGATTTTTTATTTTTAGTTGATCTTTGATTTTGCATACAAATATGTTAGGCTTTTTTCTGTTTATATTGTGCTTTTTCAGTACATTGTAAATGTTCTGTGGTTTTTTCTTTTCTTTTTTTTTAGGACCCAAAATCCAACATTTTGCACAACTTTCAGCTCAAATATAAGCACAGTTTTCATCACTTCAGGGCATCAGTCCAGCATTAGCATTCTCTAGATCCTGTTTTAACAAGGCAACGCACTCCAATTTCAATTTTTGGGGTTTATATGTTGAGTTAATTTTTGTGTGATTTTTCAATTGAGAAGGAGAATGTGCTTTTTAGGATTGAATTCAGAATTATTAGTGCAACTAGGTTTTGATTTTGTTGAGAAATTTTGGATTGAAAGCACCCTTAAATTTGTTATTAAAAGCAAAAATTGAATATGACCACAAAGTGTTTGATGAAATTCCCCATTGAAAACTTTTGAACTTTACAAAACGAAATTGTTTTCACGTAATGATGAGAGTAATATTGTGATGGTAGAGTTGCCAGAGCAATGTGAAGGACTATGATTGGAAGGAGAAACCGAGGGTTGGGAGACTGAGTTCAGGGTAAAGTGTGACCATGTCATTTTTAACTATAACGATGTGAGGGACACACAATTGTCTACTAAAGCATTATCATCAGACATTTTATAATATAAAAATGTGCATTCTGTGATGTATCCTCTAGGACTTGTTGTTTTAATTTGATTACTTGGTGTATTATTGCTGGTTGAAACTTGAAGGTCCAATTTTTTCAGAGGCATGTGGTGACGGGAAACGTTTTCTATTGCAGCTTGCACTTAACAAAACTGCTAGAGATTACAACATTGATGGTGACTCTATTCTTCACCTGGTCCTTGTTCTCAGGGGCAGTTGTTTTTAGGTAGCTATTATATGCTTGAAACTTTTTTTGGTGATTCCAGACCATTGCATACATGGCTTAACGTGTAGCGAGTATAAATCATGATTCTGGTAATTTGCATCTTTTTTAGTTGTGGAAAATTTTTCACAACTCATGTATTGTGCCATGATGACTGGATATATGTTTAGAAATAAGAAAAAGGATTAAATAAAAACACTGTGGTTGCAAGTCTCATTCTACTCAGCGTTAATTGATTCTGGTCATTTTATGCAGTAGAATTTAATTGAATAATTTGGAGTGATCATGGCTTGTCTTCGTAAATTTTGTTTCGTCTTTCTGTCGTCTCGGTTAGTACCTTTCATTCTTTGAAACTTAGCATAGTTTTGAATCTTCGGTCATCAAGTGGGTTTGCTTTGACTTTAATCTTTTGTTGAGTTTATTTTCTATTTTGGAAATCTTTAGATTTCATTTCTTCTTTTATTGTTTTTGAGAAACTTTTATCTGTTATTGTTTTCTGCATATGGATTTGAATTTTGTGGATTTTTTTTATATTTAATCTTGAGGTAGATGATTTCTTCACTAAGGATTATAACATGGAAGACAAAGGAGATCGAGCTATGACTTCGACTCAAGGTGAGAGAAATGGTAACATTTTTTATTTTCAATTCTCGACTGGTTTGCAGTTGAAGTTTCTTCTGTTTGGTAAAATAATTGGTTAGCCTATACAAGATTGCAAAATGGACTTCCATAAAAAAAATTTAATTAGTGGACAATTACTTTATTGGTTAATTTATTAAAAATGGTTTTTCTTTAAAACAGATTGTGATAAAGAGTTTAACCAATTCCTAATTTCGACTGAATCTTCAACCTTCTGGCATTTTCAAATTTTATATTAGTTCAACACCGGATCTTAAAAGGTAAATTAATTAAAGTTACTAATGGAAGTGTATGAAATTAATGATTTTCATTTGTAAACCCCTTGTCACTTCAGATGCATTAGGGAATGGTGGAACTTTAAATTAGAGGCAGAAGTAATGAAGTTGAACAATGTACTTAGCCCAAGATCTGGGAGAAAATATGGACAATAATTCTTATGGAATCAGAGATGAGAACCACCTCAGTGGGAAGTGTGGTTTAAAAGCCGAAGTTGGATGTATCCTACTGTTCTTTGAAGTTTCGCGTATTTACTACGGATATGGCATAAAGCTCAACAGTCTATGGTTTGAAGGACAAGTTTCAAAGGATCTGGTGAGCATCAAGGATATGATGATGTAATACATAAATACCTGTAGCTAATTAACCCAATGGAGTTACAATATTTTGGCATTTATATAGATACAGATGTAAATCCCTAAATTAGTACTGCTTTTTCATGTTCATATGCTTCTTTCCTTCATTTTGTATGCTCGGAAAATTAAAGAAATGTTAGAGAAATGGATAGGATATTCATTTTGAGATGGAAGAAATAAAATTTATCTTCTATAGTTTAGATTCTTTCACTCACAGTTTTGATTAATTAAATTATTTTAACCTATGAGTTGAGCATGGAATATAAGTGTGTGTTAGAATATTATTGAATTGCTTCAAGTTGATGTACCAGAGATTTTTATATAATAGCAAATAATCTGTTTTACTAAAATAATAGCAGAAGAGAGTGAGTTGTTGGGTTTATTCTTGTTCATGATGTGCTGCACTTTCTTCTTTCATATCTAAATTGTTAAACTCTGTAGCACACTGGAGTTTCCTTTAAATTTCTTGAAGTCTTACGTATGGTCTATTTTCTATTTTTCATTTTTGTAGGCTCATTTATCATTTGAATTTGTGTTTGCATTTTGACTAGCTCTATGTTGCTTGTCTGTTCGTTTTTCGCAAGTGGATTGTGGAGTGCTAGATTCACTGTTTTCATTTTCATTCTCTCCCATAATCGTTATGTATAGTAGTGATACACAATGGCTTTACTCTATATTCACTGTTTCCATTTCCATTCTCTCCCATAATTGTTACACACACACACACACACACACACACACACACACACACACACTGGCTTTACTTATTTCACTCTTACTGTTAATGTGTACTCCCATATAGATATTTTTTTCATTACAAATTCCACGCGAATAAATTCAAATATAATACGTTTCGTGCAACGCACGAGAATCCTACTAGTATGTATGTATGTATGTATGTATGTCTCACTTTCAAAGATACTATTAATAAGGACCAAAAATGACACTTTTAGATTTAGACTAAATAAATAAAACACGTCTTTTAAGTTTTAAGTTTTACCACATATACCTATCGAAAGATAGTAAACAAAACAAAATTGTCATTTTCGGCATTTATCTTGTTTTCTCCTCTCTCCTCTATCGTTGTTCTAGAGTCTTCCATTTCTAGGGTTAGTGTGCCTTCTGTTCTTCGTCATCGCCGGTGCGTTTTGTTCGGTTCCTGTTTGTTTTATTGTTTTAGTACTTTGTTTTCTGTACATTTCTTCTTTCTCTCGTCGATCTACCTGGGATTTCTACTTTTCTTTTACCTCACTTCACTTCTTCTTCTCACTTTTAGGTGCGGGTGTTGGCCATGGTGGTAGAGGCGGCGACCACTTCCCTCATGGCCATGAGTTCCTCCTAGTCTTACTCCAACTTTAGGGTTTTTGTTCCATTCTTCACATCATTTTGATAATGAAAATCAAAAGTTATATATTATTTCAAATATTTAATATATTTATCATGTATTCAGCTTGTGGCATCTTCAAATTCCTAGATTCAAGAACCGTGTGTGCATCGATTCTCGAAAAAAAGGAGTTTCAGTAACCATATTCGAGTTCGCTAGAGGACTTGGGCCGGATGTATTAGCGTAGGTATTTTCACTGTCACCATTGATACGAGTTTTTATTTTTAAGAATTTTTATTTATTTTCGTAAAGATTTTTCAGAAAAATTGTCAAAGATGGGAGGGAGCTATTATTTTACTATGTCAGGCCATATTTCTTGTTGAATGCTAGCAATTCTGAGGTGCAGAGTTGAGTCAGGGGAATCAAAGAGGTCTTGTGGCTGAGTGGAAGGAGAAGTTCGGATAATTTGATTGCGGTGCCAAAAGTTTCTCAAAATTGAAAAGGTTCCTCAGTAATTTCACTCTAAAAAATCAACCGCCACTAAAAATTTGTTTGTTTACACCTTACTGTTGTTTACATGTTAAATTTACTCAAATGGGTGGATGATATAGCTATTCATCTTATTATTATCTAACTAAAAGGCTATTTGTTTTGAAGACTCATGATTCTCTTTGTGGTGAAGTAGATTTGGTATACCATAACTACTAAAGTTGACTTTTTTTATTAATTGAAATGGGAAATCTTGATTTTGTTCCTTTCTAAATTGGGTTTCCGATTTTGCTATTTAAAATTATTTTCTTCGAATGGTTTTAGTTAATGTATAGGTAAATAGATTACAACTTTGTGAATAAAATGAAATGGGTATTGGTTAAAGTGGGCATATTTGAATTTGATGATTTTTGTATAGGAATTCTTTGTGGCTGTTGTTTTTGGTGGAGGTGGAAAAAAGGCGCAAATGGTGAGCATTTTAGTGGTGCATGTGGATCAGTTGGTGAAGCCAAAGATAGTAGGATCCAACCAGTTGACTTCACTGGCTGTGGTGGAACCCTCATCGTCGGTGACAAAAGAGAAGGAAGCGATGGAGGAGGAGAACAATGAGGCTGGAGATGAGGAGGCGCCGTTGTTAGCAATGGCAGAATGTTGCATTTGCCAGGAAGAGTACACTCTAAACAATTTAGAGAGTCCTTGTGCTTGTAGTGGGATTCTCAAGATAAGTGTTTTGATGAATGGTCACTACAAACTTTTATATCGAGGTGAATGTACTTTTTAATGCATATTATGTGTTGGTGCAGTGTTGAATCTGAAAACTGGGTTTTGAGGACGTATTACAAAAAAATTATCTTCAAAATGTTCAACATGACATGAGAAAATTGCATTGTTCTGCCATTTTGTGGAGACTAAGTTTGTAACATGGTAAATTTAGGATCTTTTGATTTTTGCATGTTATGATTATGGTATGTATTCTAATATAAAATTTCTAATTGCAAGTGTTGTGTTCAATCCAATAAAGGACAAAATTTTGTGACTAAAAGTTATATTTTCTTCAATGGCATCATAAAAATTTTCTTTTGTAGAAAGTAACTTTTTCTTCGTTTGGTGAAATAAATCACATCATTTTGATGTCACGTTTATTTTGTTTGATTTGCTTACTATAAATGCAAGAAGGATCGAAAATATAAGGGGTGCTTGGTGACGAGTTAGAATATTGGAAAGGTTCTATCAAAGTCTTCACCCATTCCAGATGGGATTTTTCAACATTAGCAATAACTTCATTTTTTTTTTTTTTTTGGAATTTTTTTTTTTGTATTTCTCACTTTGCTATGGTTCTGCTCATGCATTTCACATTTATATTTTTTTGGGTGAAAGTTCTAAAGCTGGTCTTCTAAGAAGATCATCTCAAATTTAATCATATGTATGTATCCATGTTCAAAATATATCAGCTGGAGCATTTTATGAGCCTATATTAATTTTTGAATCTATTGTCAAACATTTCAATCAAGATCTAATAATGCCTATCTAGCAATGATCGTATGTATTTTTTATTATTGGGTTTTAATTTTAACTTTTCTATCCAACTACATTTTGTGAGGATGCTTGAAAAACCTCTAATTCCAATCCCTTAAGCAATCTCAGAAGCAACTAAAAAGAAAAGTAAACTAATTATTTATTTATTATTAAGTATTATTCGATTGTATATACAAATAATTATTTTTTGTTGTAAAACTATCAAAGTATTAGAGAGAGCAAGACTACCAAAATATTAGAGAGAGAATTTCTTGTATTCCAATTGTGTTAAATGAAGGAGTGAAGTACCATATTTATAGGGGTGGATAATGGTACAATTGTAATAATATAAACTTTATAAGGGTATAATGGGTCATTCACACCCAAGATATTTATAACACTTCTCCTTAAATGACCTAATATTTAATGTCTGCCTCGTTAAAAACCTTGCTAAGAAAATCCAGTGGGCTAAAACTTAAGCTAAGGAAAAGAGTACAGTCATTGTGAAATATAAAAATAAATGGTGCCTCATTAAAACCTTGTTAGGAAAACCCAGTTGGATAAAACCTATAAGAAGGAAAAATAGTACAGCTACTCCCCCTGATATCAGTCATCGTAAATCGCTGAGCCGACGCATCCCTATCTCATGTATCAATTCCTTGAGTGTAGATGTCGGTAATGTTTTTGTGAATAAGTCTGCCACATTATCACTTGACCGAATTTGTTGAACATCGATATCACCTGCTTTCTGAAGCTCATGTGTATAGAAGAATTTTGGAGAAATGTGCTTTGTTCTATCTCCTTTGATATAGCCTCCTTTAAGTTGTGCAATAAAAGCTGCATTATCTTCATACAATATCATTTGACTATCTTTTGTCGAAACTAATCCACATGATGATTGGATATGATGAGTCATGTTTCTCAACCATATACATTCACGACTTGTTTCATGGATTGCAATAATTTCTGAATGATTTGAAGATGTTGCTGTCAAAGTTTGCTTCACGGATCTCCAAGATATAGCCGTCCCACCGCGTGTAAACACATATCCTGTTTGTAATTTTGCTTGATGTGGATCAGAGAGGTAACCTGCATCTGCATATCCTACTAAAGAAGATCCCAAATTGTGAGAATAAAATAATCCCATATCAACAGTACCTTTTAGGTAACGAAGAATGTGTTTAACATCATTCCAATGCCTTTGAGTTGATGCAGAACTATATCTTGCGAGTAGATTTACAGAAAAAGCTATATCAGGTCTAGTGCAATTTGCAAGATATGATAATGCTCCAATTGCACTTAGATATGGTATTTTTGGACCAAGAACATTTTCTCCATCTTCAAGTGGGCGAAATAGATCATTTTTTGGATCAAGTGATCGAACGACCATTGGTGATGTCAATGGATGTGCTGTATCCATATAAAATCGCTTCAAAACCTTTTCTGTATATGAAGATTGATGAACAAATAGTCCTTCTAAAAAATGTTCAATTTGCAACCTAAGGCAAAATTTGGTTTTTCCAAAATCTTTCATCTCAAATTCATTTTTCAAGTAATCAGCAGTTTTGTTGAGCTCTTCTGAAGTTCCAATAAGATTTAAATCATCAACATAAACTGCCACTATTGAAAATTCAATATTTGTTTTCTTTATTAAAACACATGGGCATATATCATCATTTTTGTAACCCTCATTCAACAAGTATTCGCTGAGGCGATTATACCACATATGTCCAGATTGTTTCATTCCATATAATGATCTTTGCAATTTGATTGAAAACATACTTTTCGGGTATGTATCATTTATTTCTGGCACTTTAAGTCCTTCAGGGACTTTCATATATATGTCACTATCAAGTGAGACATATAGATAGGCAGTTACTACATCCATAAGGCGCATATCGAGCCTTTCTGACACAGCCAAACTAATTAAAAATCTGAATGTGATGGCGTCCATGACGGGAGAATATGTTTCCTCATAATCAATACCAGGTCTTTCTGAGAAACCTTGAGCTACAAGCCGGGATTTGTACCTTGTAAATTCATTATTTTCCTTATAAAGACCCATTTGTATCCTACATGGATTACATTTTCAGGTGTTCGAACTACTGGTCCGAACACCTTTCGTTTTTCTAAGGAATTCAATTCCGTCTGCATAGCTTCCTTCCATTTTGGCCAATCCTCTCTCTATTGGCCTTCTTTAACAGACAGTGGCTCAGGATCATTATTCTGAATTATTTCAAGAGCCATTTGGAAGGCAAAAATATCATCTATAACAACATTCTCCCTTTCCCATAATTTATGAAATAACAAATAATTTATTGAAATCTCATTATTCTCGGACATCTGTGATTTTGCAGGAATCACGTTATCACTATTAGATTGTTTCATTGAAATCTGTGGTTCTGCGGGAACCATGTTACCACTATTAGATTGATCAATTTTTTCTATTATTACTCGTCCAGGAGTCTTTGGTTGGTTTAATTTCCTCTTACGAGGTATGATGTCTTTTGAACCAACTGGCAACCACGCTTCTGGCGTTTTTGAGGCTCACTTGCTATAGCAGTTTGTCCTATATGGACATCAATCTTTGCCGGAGTGTTTTCTGCTGGTATATATGACTTTGTCACTTTTCTTGTGTCAACAAATTCATCAGGTAATTGATTTGCAATTCTTTGCAAATGAATAATTTTCTCAACCTCTTGCTCACATTGATTACTTCGGGGATCAAAGTGAGATATAGTTGTTTCATTCTAAGAAATTTTATCTTGATTTTCAGGATGCAACTTTACTCCTCCTAAAGTTGGGAAGTTCATTTCATCAAAATGACAATCTGCAAAACGTGCAGTAAACAAATCACCCGTTAAGGGTTCAAGGTACCTAATGATGGAAGGTGAATCAAAACCAACATAAATCCCAAGTCTACATTGGGGACCCATTTTGGTACGTTGTGGGGGAGAGATTGATATATGGACAGCACAACCAAAAACCCTTAGGTGAGAAATATTAGGTTCATGACCAGATACAAGTTGAAGAGGTGAGTATTGATAATAAGCAGTTCGTCTTATGAGAATCAATGATGTAGCATGTAATATGGCATGACCCCAAACAGAAGCTGGGAGTTTTGTTTTCATGAGTAGTGGTCTAGCAATTAATTGTAGACGTTTAATAAATGACTCCGCTAACCCATTTTGTGTATGGACATGAGCAACTGAATGTTCTATTGCAATCCCAATGGACATGCAATTCTCATTGAATCTCTGTGATCTAAACTCACCAGCGTTATCAAGACGAATTTTCTTGATTGAGTAATCGGAAAATTGAGCTCGTAATTTTATTATTTGAGCAAGTAGCCTAGCAAATGCTACATTTCTTGTGGACAGTAAACATACATGCGACCATCTAGTAGACGAATCAAATAGTTCCATAAAATAACGAAATGGTCCACATGGTGGGTGTATCGGCCCACATATATCTCCATGAATCCTTTCTAAGAAAGTTGGAGATTCAACATTGACCTTTATAGTGGAAGGTCTAATGACCAATTTCCCTTGCGAGCAAGCAGCACATGAATAATTATTAGGTGAAAGAATCTTCTGGTTCTTTAAAGGATGTCCATGTGAGTTACTAATTATTCGACGCATCATTATTGCTCCTGGATGTCCAAGTTGATCATGCCAAAGTATAAAACCTTTTAAGTCCATGAACTTCAGGTTCGTGAGGTTTTTTGATTCGACTTCTTTTATGGATGTATAATACATTCTAGAAGGAAGTGCCGAAAGTTTTTCTTTTATCTGCTTCTGGCCAGATACAAAAGAAGTAATACAAAGATATTCAATGTTATTTTCTTGCATCGTTTCAATGTGATATCCATTGCAGCGGATATCCTTAAAACTGAGCAAATTTCTTCTGGATTTGCTTGAGTATAGTGCATCGTTAATACATAGTTGTGTATTATTTGATAAAATAATATAGGCTTTATCGGAGCCTTCAACGATCTTCGATGTGCCGCATATTGTATTAACATTATTTTCCGCTAATGTTAAGTTCAGAAAATACTTTTTCTTCCGGAAAATAGTATGTATTGTTGCACTATCAACAAGACATGTATCTTGGCAATTCATCTAAAATATAATCAAATAGATATTTTAGAAAAGTGAATTTATGATAAAAAGAAGTTAAACATAATTTAACATCAAACGGACAATACATATTAAGATTTCAAAATAACAACATCGTGACTTTCTGATAAAGCAAACTAGTCTATATTTTCCATCTCACCAGTATAAAAATCAGAGACATCTAAGTGTGTCATATTAACTGGACAATCAGCTAAATTTGTCTCTATTTTTTCTTTTCCTTTAATAGACTGTTGGTAAAGGTCCACAAGGTGTTTTACCGTATGACAGGTACGTGACCAATGACCTTTCATGCCACATCGGAAGCAACTTTCTTCGTGTTGCCGTTTGATTATGTTATTCTCATTTGCCTTGTGACTTTTAACTATGTGGCCATGTTGTTGATGATTTTGTCCAAAATTCCTTCCACGTCCACGTCTCTGTTCATGTCCGTGTCCACGCCTACGTTTGTACCCACGGCCCAGGCCACGTTTGTATCCGTGTATTTCTTGATATAACATTTGCTTCAGGAAATGCAGTACCACTTAGTTCAGGAAATGGTACAGAATCGGTTGGACGTAATCTGTGATTTTTCATCAACAACTCATTATTTTGTTCGGCTACCAAAAGGCAAGATATGAGTTCTGAGTACCTTTTAAAAACACGCTCACGATATTGCTGCTGCAGGAGCACATTTGAGGCGTAAAAGGTGGAGAATGTTTTTTCTAGCATATCTGCTTCAGTGATCTTTTCTCCACATAAATTCAATTTTGAACATATTCTGAATAGTTCAGAATTGTACTCACTCACAATTTTAAAATCTTGCAAACAAAGATGCATCCATTCATAACGGACTTTTGGGAGGACTACAGTTCTCTGATGGTCAAATCTGTCTTTTAAGTTTTTCCAGAGTTCTTGTGGATCCTTCACAGTGAGATATTCTATTTTCAATCCATCATGAAGATGGTGACGAAGGAAAATAAGTGCTTTTGCACGATCCTGCAGGGATTCTTTATTTCATTCTTTGATTGTTTCTCCAAGCCCTTCGAAATAAGATGGATCTCGGCATCTATGATCCATGATAGATAATTTTTTCCGGATAAATCTAGTGCGATGAACTCGAGTTTTGTGATGTTTGCCATTAGGATAACTATTCAATCAATCATGAGACATAATTAATTCCTTGAAAAATCTCAGTACAGAATTAATGACATGATTTCTATATCTAGTTTTTATTCTTTTGGAATATTAATTATAATTCTAACTTGTTGTAGAAATAAAATAAAATTTTGAAATTGCTATGTGCAAATCCAAGTTATGGTGTCAATTAATCAAGATAATAATTATCAAGAATAAATTAACAAATGATTAATACGTATAATGAGAGTGAAATTAACAAAAGATTTTTCAGAAATTGCATTTCAAGAATTATGTGGTATGTATGTAACCATGTTTCATAAAGTGATGTTTAATCATTACATCTTTTCAAATTGTGATTTTAATTTTCAAAAAGAAAAATAACTTTTGCTTTTGTAAGTACACTTTATTGGAATGATGAACTGATTATATTATAAATTTATCTTTTTAGAAAATACATAAAATGTGATTTCATTTAAACCATATATTTAAAGAAACCCAGTAGAACCAACGATAATAAAATTGGTAGAACCAATTATATAAGTGGTAATATGATATACTTAAAAATTGTAAAACCAACCATGTAGGTGGCAGCATAATATAATTAAAACTGGTAAAACCAACCATGTAGGTGGTAGCATGATATAATTAAAACTGATAAAACCAACCATGTAGGTGGTAGCATAATATATAAAAAGATATTTAAAATTATTACCTTCTTGATACAGATTGAACATTTGTAAACTCAGTTGGCTAGAATCTCGTACTGATAACGTGTTGTAAAACTACCAAAGTATTAGAGAGAACAAGACTACCAAAATATTAGAGAGAAAATATAGAGATAGAGAATTCTTTGTATTCCAATTGTGTTAAATGAAGGAGTGGTAGATAATGATACAATTATAATGATATAAACTTTACGAGGGTATAATGGGTCATTCACACCCAAGATATTTATAACATTTTTTCAAATTCTTTAAATCATTCACATCAAATTTATAACATAAATTGTCCTCTAACCTTTATATTAATTTGTACTTCAAAACATTTGCTTCTTCATTTTCAATTCTATGCGAATAAATACGAATTTGAAATGTTTCGTGCAATGCAAAACAATTTTTCAAATGGAAAGTGCTTTTATGGATGGGTGATGGTGTTGAATTGGGGGGGGTCCTTTTGTGTCAGAAGATGGGGCTATTATTTGGGGTGGGGTGGGAAGTACCTGCAATTTATTGACCAAAAGCTTTGAGAAACAGGAAAAGGACTGAAATAAGAAAAAAAGACAAACTATATTCCTTCACATTTAGGGTGTGTTGGAGAGAAGATTTATTTTGGTTTTCGAAAGAAAATATGTAGTTAAAAATTAAAGAGAAAAAATATATATAGTTAAAAGTTATTTGAAAATTGCGTAATTTAAATTTTGGTTTAAACTACCCATTTAATGGGCCGCCAAACAGTTGCTTAGTTGATCTATTTTCCTCCATCGTCCAGTCGATATCAACCATCTTCCTCCAATAAATGTTTGGAGTAATTCAATCTTAACACACCTTTAAATATGCCAGTATGCATAAAAGATAAAGTTTTCAATTTTTCAATCTTTTCAACAATCTAGTAAATGTACTAATAGACTTGATGCTTTTCCTATCACTACTCAAAGACGGATTAAATTGAAAAGTTGATGAAAGAGAGAACTTATATATGCATAAACATAATAGCTCCTACAAACCATTCCAAAAACACTATGGATTGAACTTACAGATTCAGTTGATCTACTTCTTACATGTCCTATTGTCAACTCATTGCTTTATCGTAAGCTCGGCCCTGAGATGGAGAATCCCATTGATGAAGTAAGGGCTGTCGTCGTCCATAAATGCGGTCCATGGGACACTGAACAGGTTCCGGTAGCCAACCGCCTTACCCCCGGTGAAGGTGTAGTTTCCTTTGTACTTGCTCACAAACTCCTCGGATGGTTTTGTTCTTGATGCAAACTCGTAGTCAACGGCAAAGGCTACTGACCCCTTCTCTTGCATACCTAAAAACAGCCCAAAACAATGGAAAGAACTCTGTTGGTCCATGTTGCAATGAGCCGATAGGAAAAATCCTTGCCCACCCAAGTGAAAAGCCTGTGAATAGACTCGACCAGCTGGGAAGAGTTGCGCGCACTCCACCCTCGTCAGATCCAGATAAACAATGCACTGCTGACGAGGCGATTCAAATTCGATGACCTTCACCGGTCGATATTTGTATGCACGCTCCACAAAACGACGGGAGGAAGAGTTGGCCTCCTCTGCCACGAGAGAACGCTGTCGATATTGTGCTTCAGCCTTGAAAAAGAGAGCATCAAGTACAACCTTGGAGGCGATTTCAGGATCAAAGTCACTGCATCCCAAGACTTTCTTCAGCTTTCGGCAACTCATGCATGGGAAACGGATGAAGCGAAGGAGATGTGTGCTTAATATTTCTCGACGTTCCTCCAACTTTGAGAAATGAGTTCGGGCCCACTTTAGCACAAAATCATAAACAGCATCCTCTGACGCTACGTGAAGATTGTCGCTGGACAGAACAGCAGTAATGCCAGCTAAAGGCAAGTTAAGCACCTCTTCTTGGAACCTGGTAAACAACAAAACAGTTAATAACATTAAGAAACAATTAACATAATGCACTGCAAATTAAATGGCTACTTAAATATAAATTCATCAAGTTTTCTAGAAATAAGGGTGGAACAGTATTTAATCCTTACTTGCTCAAGTCCTTGAAACGCACGGCAAGGAACTTCTTGGCTGCATCTGTAAGTGGCTGAACCTTATCACCCATTGAAATGGTAGAAGGAAGATCCAAGTAGAGCAAGGCTGATTCACAAGTCATCGGTAAGTTCCTTAATAACCGGCTGCAGTATCTCATACATGAAGCAACTTCAAATTTGTCAGCAGCCATTAGAACATCCAGCAAATCTGAAGGTGTGGTTCTTGGTAGAGAATTACTGTACATAAAGTTCAGCAGATCCATGAGGGCAGCTTCTTCTGCACACAATAGTGGAGACACACAAGACATGATGAGTTCAATTAATTCATTTAAACAGGTATATAAAAACAGATTCATGTGACAAACACTCTTTTTCGTTTCAAAATATAAGAGATATTTTTAGCGGAGCAATTGAGGCTTGTCTCATATACACAGACCCTATACAAACATCAGAGTCTAAAAGTATTTCATAGCTTGTAGAAAACAACCAAAAGAAACCATTGTTATCAAAAAGAAAGTTTTCAGTTCCAAGGCTTCTACTGAAAGATGAAATAAATAGGTGAGTACAATCTGCAGTTAATCCTAATAGCAATCCAATCATTGTTATTTTTGAACTGCAAATAAGCAGCAAGTATATGTATCTACGTTTACCTGAGGCATGGATTTGTATCGTTACATTTCGCTGCTCTGACTCTTTCATGCCATTCGAGAACAACTATAGAAGCGAAGAGAAAAAAATTGGAAAATCTACATCAGAGAAGTAGAAACAGAGAAAGACAAACCATATTATACATAACATATACCTTATAAAAGAAGGGGCTCTTTGCTGCTAGAATTGGAGAACTAATGTGTATCGTCTTCACTTGAACAGGTGAACAGTCCATACTAGAGGACGTTTCACTGGGCCGAGTTACTTCATCGTCTGCACAAATCCCATTAGGTTTTTTAAGATGCAGAACACAAAACCTTCAAAATGGATTATCATGTTTTCCAAAATTCAGGTCAAATTTAGTGAAATATGGAGACAGAGGTGTTATAGACATCAAATAAACAGATATACTATTCTTTAGAGAGCCATTTAGTGATTTTTGAAAAATAATGGAAAATATCAAAATTGATGGTCAATCAAATTCTTTAGAGGATTAGAGAAAGAATAAATTGGGGTTCATACCAACTTGATTTGTAGCCATTTCAAAAACAGCAGGCGTTTCTTCAATCATTGCCACAATCTCCTCTTCTTCATTTCCATAACCATCTTCCATATCAGGCATGATACAATTTAAAATCTGCTCTTCTCGTAGCAAGGTCACATCTGCAGCTCAGTTAAAAAGTAATGGACAAACTCAGCAACTTCATATTTTGTACAAAAGGAAAGAGTTGCAAGCATCCATGCCACTTTGTAAGAACTGTTGAAAGATATGGGCGGCCTCTAAACAAAGAAGCTCACAGTAGGAATACGTGTGCATGCATGAAGCAAGCATAATAAATTACCACTTCTAGTCTAGACATAGAAGACCTAAAATAAATCGTTACATTTACTACAAACCTATATTTGCAACACAACCCCCCCCCCCCCCCCCCCCAACACCTCAGTTGTTATAACTTGGCAACTATACATAACCCGGTCATATAAGCGAAATAAATCAGAAATCCTCTGAGTCCTCAGGAAAATGGCATAAATTAAATCCATTTGGAATGAAGAGAAATAATGAAGAGAAATGGAGAAAGTCAATAGTTTTTATGAAGAAAACTAAATGAATGAACAGTTATTGAGCGACATGGGATTGAGAAGAAAGGAATTAAAGGGGAAAAAACCAGACACTTGATAACATGATCCGTGCATCAATGATCGATTTTAAGCAATCCATTCCATATCTCCCTTTTAATCTTAAACTCTGCTTCCATAAGCTTGACAACTGTCAATTCAATTTTGTACAAAACATCATCAAAATGTAGCGTTTTAACCATGGATGGCATGAAAATGAAAAGGGGAACCCAACAACATGTAGGAATAAGTACAAGCAGGGAGTCATAGATAGAAATATACGGAATGGACAGTGATCAAGACTCAAAAGGAAAGGAGAATCCAATATATGGAGCTAAATAGTAAATACACGCTTGTAATCCTTGTAAGAAATCCAGAGGGGACCTGGATGCTGGAGTCAATACGAAAAGAGAGATGAAGATGTTCGTTGAAAACCAACTTTAGAGGTGATTCAGAAGCATAATGCTCCTCTTACAGCCAATAACTGTAATTTTATTCAGAAAATAAAATTACTATTCAACGTGAGACAATAGAAATTTTCATTTTTGGTACACAGCCACTCTATTTCAAGAGTGACATGCCATTTTCACATGTAACTTGCAGGCCAAGACCTAATTCTAAATCTTGAATTCTTGATGATTAACAATTAACATCAATTCACAAAAATATTAATTAAAAAAATAAAAATAAAAAATCTCCCAGTATACAAACAAAATCTCCTCAATACCAAATCTTGTTCACACAACATTTCTTCCAAGAAAAGCAGGTAAAATTATAATTAAATCAATGATTCCCAAAAAATCCTTTCTATTTAGAAATTCAGAAAACTCCCAATCCACAACTTTAAAACAAAACCCCCCCGAAACCCTATAAACACTAAAGACTGCCAACGCAATTTCCGAAGATTCACAGCCAAAATTGAGCACCATCAAAACCTCACTCGCCCAAAAAAAAAAAAAAAAAAAAAAAAAAAAAAATTAAACGCAAAAATACAAATTATACATATAACAATGTAATTAGAACTTTGTACCACTAGCTGTATTAAGATTATCATTCCGTCGGCGCTTGCGGTTTCGGGCCCAACCGGAGAGGCTGTCATCCGGGTCGGGCTTTGAGACGGGTGGGTCGGGTAGTATCTCGATTCGGAGGATTCGATCCGAAAAGTTGACATCATTGAACGCGAATGCAAAGTCCAAAGCCGAGTCCGATGACCCACCGCTGGACGAGCAGACGGATTCCATTGATTTTATGTTAAACAGATCCACGTTTTCCAATTCTTGTATATATCCCTATAACTTTAATTGCTCCACCTTTATCTCAATTCTTGGTTACATATATGTAAACACTAAACATATATATATTCGTTATTATCGAGAGACGTAACGGAAGGATTTTCCAGAGATAGGAATGAAAATTTGTTTTGCCTCCTTAAAAAAATAAATAAAAAATAAATCTTCTTCAACTTTTGGTATGTAAATTGCAGTACTAGTGTCCAAACTATTGATATATTATCGAATTGGTATTTGACCTTTAATGTAAAATCAATCCATAGAGACGCTGTGTCCAATTATCTCATGTTCGGTACAAATTAAAATCTAAATTTAATATAAATCAAAATTAACTATCAATCTCAATCGCATATTTCTTGAGACCTACAATTTTTTAACTATACATATCATTAGTTTTTATCAAAATTTAATTTTAATCTTTATCAAACATGTGCTAGTCATGTGATCTTTCACATGTTTAATTCTACAAATTAAGATTAATTCATTGTTCTAGATATGGAGATAATAAGTTGATTGTAGTTGTGAATCCTACAAAATATATAGATAAAAATTTATTGATCACATAATTTTTGTTTTCCTTTTTTTTTTTTGCTTTTAAATGGATCACATTAAATTTCAATTTCAGTTTCAGTTTTTTCTAACGTACCCTAAAGATGTGTTGAGTCGGAAAAATTATTGGAGAATGGGGATCTAGTGGATTTCTCGCAACTTAGTATTCACTAGTTACACATTTAGAGGTAAAGAACTATTTTTGTTCACGACGAGATACTAATACAAATTTGTGGAATTTTTTTAATAATAATCACGACTTCAAAATAACAAGGACCATAAATAAAAAATTAAAAAGGTTTGATGATTAAGTTTCTTTTTTCTAATGTTTGTGACTGATTTGAATTTTGAACTATGTTAATATAAGTTAGGGTCTAATAGTCAAATTTCCCTGTTATTAATTTTTTATTTTATTTTTAATGTTATCTTGTCATTATCGTTTATGGTAGACATGTTGCATTCTAGTAATTTATTTATAATAGTATATAACGCGTGCGATGCACGTGATGATATTGTAATGATAATATGATATTTTTATTTAAGTGTATATATATATATATATATATATATATATATATATATATATATATATATATATATATATATATATATATTAAATTGAATAAAAATTGCCCAAATTTTCCTATGTATTTTATCTAAAAAAATATTCGAAGTGTTCCTTTAAACAATCTCAATATCGAACTTAATTTACCTGTAAACATTATTCAAATTTTTAAGTATGCAATACCCTTATCAATAATATCATCACCTTTTTTCTAATTACTAATTGCTGACTTCTTTAAATTGATAGAACCTCCACAAACAAATATATCAAATTTTGCTACAACCTAATGAAATGTGTTCAACGATTCGATGGAACAAAAACAATATAACAGCATGCCCTCGTGGTTTCTTTTCATAGTTTGATATGGTAAACACATGATAATAAAATGGATTCAGAAACATAGTAAAATGAGTCGAGGTGAATAAAATACAATACATATTTACAGAATATTAACTTATGGTTGCCCATACCTCATGACATTTTTAAAAACTGTAAAAACTAAGGCTGCGTTCTCTTTGGCATTTTCCATCCGTTTTCCGTTTTCCATTTCCGAAAACGCATTTTCTTGCGCCTTTTCGAAAACGTTTTCAAAATTTGTAAAGGAAATGGAAAACGTGAAAATCACGTTTTCCGAAATTTTTGCATTGTAAGTGGAAAACGCGCATTTTTCGCGTTTTCCATTTAAAAAAAAATTAAAATAATAATAAAAAAAAATTGAAATTTGTCAAAATTTATCATTTTTAATTACATTATTGGTCTCTGATTTTCAAAACTTGTCATTTTAATCCTCAAATTTTGAAATTTCTTTCGAAAATATCCTAATTTATTTGCAACTTAGGTCCCTCAACTTCAGATTTTGTTGCACATTAGTTCACAAATTTTACTTTTCTTTCAATTTAGTCATTTTCGTATTTGCTTTATAGGTCATTGTCTTCAAACATGTATAACTTTTGATGTACAACTCCGAATTGCACTCTGTTTTTTGCGTAGAACTCCAAATTCAACCATCTTTCTGATGATGTATCATGTGTTTAATTATTAAACATTTCTTTTTTACTTTTGTATTGTAGACACTTATTTTGTAAGGGCATAATTAATTAACGTAAATTGATTTTTGCAAATTTTATTGAAACTTAAATTTTAAACGTTATGAGTGCTTACTAGAAGGATGTATCTATATAAAGTATTAAATGGAACGATTACTTTAGAAGGGAAAATTACTACTCAAATGTGGAACGATTACTTTAGAAGGGCAACATGAATTTTTGAACTTTTTTGGTATAACCAAATTGTGTGATAGGGGTTATTTCATTTATTTTTGTTGTGTAACTCAAAATATGATATCTTTATTTCATTTATATTCACAAACAATATGAAATATTTTTCTTCAAAATTTTAAACAGAAAGCGTTTTCCGCTTTTCATTTTCGAAAACAGTTTTCAGAAATAACAAACCAAACGCGTTTTCAGCAATTTCAAAAAAAGTCATAGAAAATGGAAAACAGAAAACATTTTCGAAAATGAAAATAGGAAACTGAAAAACAAAGAGAACGCATCCTAAAATTTCAATTTAAAATTTGAACACGATAAAAATATATACATATAAACAAATGATCTTCTCACGAAATTTGCACTTTGGAAAACAAAACTTAAATTAATTTTTCATATAATTAATATTTTTAGAAAAACAAATTTACATGCATCATACTTCAATAATTGACTTTTTAAACAAAGAAGTGAATCTACACAGCACCCTATTTTTATAGGTGAAGTAAGAACATAATCAGCATCCAATTAATATTTGACACAGAAACTTAAAATTGAAATATGACTAATAGAGAATAAAATGTTTAATGTAGAAGGTGAAAATGATTTTCTATTTTTGTGTTGTTGCTGTATACAAGTAAAAATATTAATTTAAGTAATACACATTCTTTTTCTTTTTCTCATATTAGTTGAAAGATGTTTATGAACTTTAAATTATCAGAGAGTTATTATTTTTGTTTAAAGGATTTTTAATGAGAAAGTGAAGAGTTTGGACTATAAATATATGAAAAATATTTTTTTTCGACAATACGATTATAAAATAAAATAAAATGTTAAAAAATTTGTACATTAATTAAAAGTAACGATAAATATGATATTATTAAAGGGTAAAATAATAATAAAAAAATCTCTATTTAAGGCCTTTTAGAAAAGGAGTAGTTTTTTTTTTTAAAAAAAAAATCTATTTTAAAAAATTATTATATGCATGTAAAAACTTTAATTCGAGAAGTCCACATTTTTTTCTTTTTTTCTCATATTAATTGAAGCACGTATTAGAAACTATAAATTATATGAGAGTTATTGATTTTATTTAAAAGGTTTTTAGGGAGAAAGTGGAGAGTTTAGATTGTAAATGTATGAAAATATTTTTATTGACAATACAAAAATAAAAAGAAATAAAATATTAAAAAACGTACATTAATTAAAACTAAGGGTGAATATAAAATTATTAAAAAGATGCGAGGGTAAAACGGTCCAAAAAGTTTATCCCTTTAAGGAGTTTTTAAAAGTAATTATTTTTTTAAAAAAAATATTATATTCATGTAAAAAAAATTAATTCAAGAAGTACACATTTTTTTTCTTTTTCTCATATTAATTGAAAGACGTATTAGAAACTATAAATTATATGAGAATTATTGGTTTTATTTAAAAGATTTTTAGTGAGAAAAGTGAAGAGTTTGGATTGCAAATGTATATATAAAAAAATATTTTTATTGACAATACAAAAACAAAAAAGAAATAAAATATAAAAATGTACATTAATTAAAACTAATAGCGAATATGAAATTATTAAAAAGATGCGAGGGTAAAACACTCAAAAAATTAAAAGTGTCTCTCTTTAAGGGAGTTTTAAAAGTAGTATAGATTAATTGAATTGCGTATTAGAAATTATAAATTATATGAGAGTTATTGGTTTTATTTAAAAGATTTTAATGAAGAGAAAAAGAAATAAAATATTAAAAAATGTATATTAATTAAAACTAATGATGTATATGAAATTATTAAAATGATGCCAAAGGAAAATAATCCAAAAAGTTTCTCCTTTTAAGACTGTGTTTGATAGCGATGATGTAATTTGGATAGAGAGAAAAAGAATTTCAAGGAATTGAATTCATGTGAATTGGAAGTTTAATGCATTTGATTGATTTAATTTTTTAGGTGAAAAAAGTGAAATATTTTAACTTTTGTTGTTTGATTGACATTATTTTTCATGAAAAAAAATAAAATTTAGCTATTTTAATTTAATAAAAAATACACATTTGTACTTGATAATAATAATATTAATTTTAGAAAAAAAATAAATCAATTAGTAACAATAAAAATGATCAAACGTGACTAAAACATAACCTAAATTTGACAAGAAAATAAAACCTACCCTACTAGCTGGAATTGAAATTCCTCATTTTTCAGGAAAATCAATCACGTGCTCGGAATTGGAGCAAAAATCATCCCGAAAAAATTAGTATAACCAAACACTGAAATATGGAAAATTGACATGGAATTTGACATTTTCTATGAAAAATCACGGCAATTAAGCCTAATAGACTTTTAAAAGTAGTAAGTATAGATTGTTACAAGATTTATAAATAGATTATTAACTACTCTTTCATATCGTGGCGTGTTCGAAGGAGGTCAAGTCAGCTTCTAGACATTAAGATTTTTAATATTTTTATTTGGTTTTTGAAAAATTTCATGTATTAGTCCGACTTAAAAGTAAAAACTTTTTAATTCAGTCAGTGTTCTAAAAAACGTGACGAAGCGTGGAGCCCGATAGTCAAGCTTTTTAAGCTTAAGCGGGAGTAGGCGTTAAAAAGCGTTTTTCAATTCCTACATATTTTATTTAAATTTTACCCATATTTAAATAAATAAAAATAAAAAAGGGGAAAAAAAAAACTTAAGCGCGCACAATGCACGCATAAGCGCGCTTCGTGCACGCTTAGGTGTGCTTAAGCGCGCTTACTCGCTCATTGTGCACACTTCGTGCGCGCTTTTTAAAACAAAATTTTGAAAAACTCTTTTTCTCTCTTTTCTTCAAAGCGACGCGCGAGAGGCGTGCGTGTCGCGCCTAGGGGCGCATAGTGCGTGCGTTTTAGAATACTGAATTCAGTTCCGAATTTGTCTCTGCACTCATATGATTAATTGTGATAAGTGATGCGTGTCGCAATACACAAAAATAATAAATAATTCCTTATTCGCCAAATATTAATTAATAATGTATTAGCAATAGTAAGAGTCGATCCCACGAGAAACAGTGAACTAAAAATAGTTGCTCAATCAATTAGAATAGAATTTGGGGGTTTTGTTGTTGAATTACTTAAATGTAAACGATGCATCAAAAGAACAAATAATTATGTAAATGAATTGAAATGAGAGGAAATAATGTTTTCGAGTTCGGTTATACCCTCAATTAATGTTATACCTTCCTATGCAACGTACTTCTACTCCTAATTTAATTTATCAATCTTAGGTAATCAACAAACTCTGATTATCTAAATTCTTTCTTATGTAAATTAAATCAAAACAAGCTCTTTGATTCAATTCTAACCAATGGATAACTCTAAACAAGCTCTTAAAATTTAACGTAAGGCTAGTGTGAAGCGAGAAGAGTCAGATTGAATCGGGTTACTAATTTCACAAGCTCGAATTAATAAACCCAAGTCGAATTATTGATAAACATGCACGAGATTTATTTGCTACTAAAGTAAAGATTCAATGACAATTACAGACAATTACGGATCAAAGATCTGAACCTAGCACATACATGAATTCAGAGATTCAACAATGTAATTGGCCAAAACAAATTTATAAATCAACTAAATTCAATAAAACATTCAAAACTCAATAATTCGCCAATTGAAATAAGGAAATAGATGCACGTTACTAGTTTCTAGGAAAAAATAACATAATTGAATAACACAACTTCCCCTTTGAATAAGATAGATAATTTAGCTTAGTATGATTGTGGTAAATTCTTCAAGTTGATTCATGGCTTCACTTTGTTATTGATGCTCTTCTCCTTCAAAATCTCCCAAGAATGTTTTATATTTTGCCCTAGTTTTTCCACATCCTTTTTGTGGTGAATTTTCTCTTTTTAAGCCTCCAAAATCGTGCCTTAAAGATCCTAAGAAAATATGCCAAAGATGGACTCCTAAACCAGTAAGGAAAGTACTCTGCGGGGAAGTTACGGCCGTAACTTTGTCATTTACGGCCGTAAGTGAACTTCTGCCAATCAACGCATATGCTTGATGTTTTGGTCATAACTTTCTCTCCCGATGTCCGATTGTAGTGATTCAAAGTGCGTTGAAAAGAAGACTCAAAGATTTACAATTCTATGAAATTGATGTTCAAAAATTTGAAATTATTCTATAGAAAAATAGAGTTTCAATCTCTGACTAAAATTATGGATCACAATCCTTGAGAGTTTTTGATTTCCAACTTCACCTACTTTGACTATAATTTTTGCCTCTAATCTTCTTCCCACATGCCATTATTGATTTGGAGTTCTTTGAACATGTCCTTAGAGTTTTGTTTGGTTTGATTTGATTTGTAGATCTTGCTGTCGAGTTTGCCATGATTCATCATTTAGGTATTTTTCCTTTCTTTTTGTTCTTTGTGATCCTACCCAATACAAAACGTGAACATGCATTAAACACTACTTAAATAGGATCAAACCAATAAAAAAATAGGATAACAAGTGAACTAAATAAGTGTTAATAAAGCACTTATCAATAAGTCTTTAAAAGTTAATGGGAAAATTGCAGCCAGGGTCCTAAACCTTTCTTTTTTTGCAGACTTTACCCAAACCTTCATTTTGTACCACCCACAGTCCCAAACCTTTCAAAAATATGCAGCAGGGGTTCAAATGGATGGAAACTGTCCAATTTAACTATTAATTGACCAATAAGATTGATCTTTGACCAATTTGAAAGGGTAAAAATATAATTTTGCTATTTAAGAATTTTTAAAATAAAAATAAAAAAGGTTTTCGCTCTTCCCCTCCCCAAATCATCATCCCTTCAGCAACCAACCACCACCGAACTACACCATTGAAGAGTAACGGTGGACACGTCGAAGAAATAAACCCAGAAGGATAAAGATTCCAGTTTAGGATGAAAACCCTAGACTTCAAGACCAACCTAGCTTATATTTCACCCCACTGCACACTACCCCACCGCTCACAAAAGCCAAACCAAAGCCCACAACCTCGCTACGCCGGGGACAATTACCCAAGCTCACTGGCGCCGATGATGACAGTTCAAAGGGAGCATTAATTCACTCAAGCAATTTGAACATAGATTGAAAGCTCAACACATTTTATTCCTTATTTATTTCTTCAACCCGATTCTTTATTCTTGATGTTTGATAAATCTTTTGGAAATTTGTGTTTGGATTTTATAATTTTCTAGGAATTCTTTGGGATTAAGTGCAATTTTTGTGCTATTTAGTTTCTGGGTAGGCTGTGGTGGCAGAGATTTGTTTGACTGAAGGTAGAAGGTGGTTGTGGAATTTTTTTGGTTTGGCGGGTGCAGTGATACGGGTTGTGGTGGCGTTTGAGCTGGTAGCAAATGTGATGCGATGGTGGTGGTCGTCGACGTGGTAAGTTGGAGTGTGTGGTGGAGTAGTGGTGAGACTTTGGTCTGGATTACGTGAAGAGTGGAGTGGGGTATGGGATGGGATGGGGTAGGGTAGGGTAGCGTGGGGTGGGGGTGGGGTGGGAGGGAAGCAGATGAACATTTCCAAATTATTTTATGTTTTTTAATTATTTAATGTAAAAAAATGACTAAAGTTACCAGTAAAAAAATGACTAAAGTTACCATTTTACCCTTTCAAAATTATCAAAGTTTGGTCGACCTTTGACTGTTGGTCAATTAAGAGCATCTCCAATACACTCTGTGAATTAGGGCTGACATGACAATAAAATAGACGAATTTCTAGAGAACGCGGGTAAATAGACGGAGAAGTCAAAAATTTACTCTCCAATGGTTCCTTCTACATTTAAATAATATTGATTATGTGATATTTTTTTATTTAAATTTAAAATTAATTACTATGCATAAATTGAGCCTTATATGCAGGATTTCTCATTGTATAAAGAGTCAAAATAGAAATAACTTGTATCACAAAACCTGATTGACCAACGTCCTTATTTATAATAATTAAATAATTAAAAAATAAAAGTTAATGTGGAGTCAGCATATTTCACGGAGCGTCTAGATGTAAACGCTCCACTTCACAATGTCTATTTTTTTTAATGTCACGTTAGCCTAACATTCTAATCCACGTTATGCACTGGAGAGAGATTTTTATCATAATTCGTCTATTTGTTGACGTGTCATGTGTATTTTCCCAATCCACAGAATGTATTGGAGATGCTCTAACAGATGAATTAACAGTTTTCATATAGTTGTCCTTGTGGGATGACTTTTTGAAAGGTTTGAGATTGTGGGTGACACAAAATGAAGGCTTGGATAAAGTCTCCAAAAAAAATGAAAAGTTTGGGATCGTGGCTGTAATTTTCCCAAAATTAATCACTAAAGTCTGATGGGCACAAAGTAAATTGACTATAGGTTCAGGTTGAGGGGCCAAGTGGAGTTTTTTAATAAAAAAAATAACACTTGGAGGCACGTGGCAAGCATGCAGAAATTGGGAACACGTGGAAGTTGACAATTTCGGTTAAACGCATTTGTTGTAGCTCGGGCTTACGGGACCCACAATGATGCTCCTTTTTTAATTTTATATATATATATATATATAAATTGAAAATATTAAATATTCAAAAACTAAATAAACAAATATATGTACATCTACACCTATAATTTATTTACAATCTACATCTGCAATATCTTAAAAGTGTGGATGAGTGAGAATCTTTTGATTTTCCATTTTATCTTCACATTCTTTTTTTTCCCTTAATTATATCATTAATTCATTTATTGAAACTTATTCTACGTTTATTTTAATTAATTCTTATTTCAAAAACATTAATTTATTCACGTTGATTATAAATCGAAATTTGTTATTCAATTAATATTGATTTAGTGTAATTTACTATTAGAATATTGTCCATCAAATTTCATTTCACGTGATACTCCATTGAACAATTCGAAGACGCACTTATGCGTTTAATAGATTTTCTTTTATTTTAGTTCAAATAATAATATTTTATCCCTCTATTGGGCAATACTATTTCATATATAAACATACTTTTTGAACAATTCAAAGAACATGTTTATACTTTTAATGAATTTTTCTATTTTTAATTTAAACAATTATATTTTAATTACAAATTAAAAAATAATTTTTCTTTTTCCTTTTTATGTACAAAGTAGGGTAGTGTGAAACTTTTTATTTTTAAACTCAATTAAATTCTTATCGAAAGATCAATTAATCAATTAATTTATATAAAAAGAAAAATATTTTTTAATTATTTTCTAAATAAGAATATAAAATAAATAATTTCAAAATTCTTTGAAAAAGAAAAAATACTGAAATATTAATTTAAATTTATATAGTTACTATTTGGTGGTAATTAAATTCAGATTTTTAATAGATTTTGATAGAAATTAATAAAATGTTGTTAAAAAGTTACGGATTCGATAAAATATATGGTTAAAATTATATATTGACATTGACTTGTATTAAAATCTTTTTTTTTTTAATTTCTCTCATACATGAGCATAATATTAAACTTTTTTTCATTACAAAATATGCTCACAAATTATTTTAATTTATCTATACAAGTTTTTTCACATTTTTTTGCAACTTATCTTAAATACTTTATAAAGCCATTATTGATTTGTTTAATATTTTATGATATCAGATTACTTCTTAACATCCAAGTCAATGTCAACGATTACAAAATATGCTCACAAATTATTTTAATTTACCTATGCACGATTTTTTTTTTTCACATTTTTCGCCACTTATCATAAATTTTTTATAAAGCAATTATTGATTTGCTTAATATTTTATGATATCAGATTATTTTTTAACAAGCGATTTATATATTATGCTAAAAAAGTGTCTAATATATATTTCGAAAAACTGGATGAAATCTTCAATAAAATATTTTCCTCTAACAATATCAATTACGTCAACTATTTTCAAAAACAGTATTAGTACTTAAGAAAGTTACTTTACATTCATCGTATAAATAAGACGTGTAAAATACGTGCTTACTACTAGCTATTTATTAAAAATTGGAAAAATATAATAGCTAAAACAATTGAGATTATATATTATAAGAAAAAAAATTGAAAATCATGATTTTGAACTAATGAAAAATAAACATGTATTTTATATATAAAAGTGGGATAGTTTGACGGAACTTAATTCTAAATTTCTTTATATTCTAATATTATAGTAAAAAATTAATATATTGTTATTGTTATTTGTATATTTTGATTATAATTATCATTATTATTAGTTTTATTGTTTAACACTAATACTGAATGAGTTCAATCAATATTTTTGGTTTACAGTATTAAAAATATTATTTAATTATTGACTTTATTTATTTGTTGTTCTTAATATTATAAATCCTATGTGCAGCCATTAATATTAAAGTTGTGTTTTAATTATTTATGGTCAAGTCATTTTTATCTTCTAAAATATATATTATTTATATTATTATTAATTATTTTAATAATTGTTCAGCGACTATATTTTTGTTTTCGAGATAAAATATGTAATTGAAAAATTATTTTGAAAAAAATATATGTGGTTAAAAAGTCGATTGAAAAAATGTGATGCATATAAATAATTTATTAAAAAAATTATTGAACGAGGGCTAGTGAGATATAGATTAGGGATGAGAGTATAATCAGATGAGAAAGAAGTTAAGACAGAGAGAAAAGGGGGAAGAACGTGAGAGAATAAGAGGAGAGTTTGTTAGCAACCGAATAATATTTTCCAAATCTTTTCCTCTTATTATTTATAGAGTTATTGGAATATTGTAGAATAGGTGAAGTGAGGCTAGTGAGGAATATGAGCTAGTAGGTGAAGTGAGGCTAGAGAGGTATATGAGTTAACCACGATGGTTACTAAAAAAATCCATCCCCATTCTTAACATCATATTAATCGATTCTTTTAAATCTTGGTCTGATGGCTTTGACCAACGACACTGGTGAGAAAATTAAAAATACGATCGAGCTTTTCAGCAATGGGCTCGCAATGGTTACTGACATTTCCCAGTTTCTTGGAAACTTGCAATTGGGTGGCTTCAACATGATGTTGCTATCTAATACAAAGCTAGATTATGGTGGAGATCCCACTAATTATCCTCCAGATTCGCTGCAGAGAATGTCAAGAGAAACTCAAGAGATCCCAGCTTTTATTGATGCTGCTAGGCGAAAGCTTCTTGTCGCCAGTCCCGCCTCTCTTAAACCCAACGCAGTGGTTGCTCAACTGGCAGTGGGAAGTTTAAGACTATTAATGAAGCCTTTGCAATGATCACACACAGAAGAACAATCAAGCATTTGTCATTTTTATCGGGGCAAGAATCTGCAATGAAACCGTCATTATCCCCAAGAAAGTGAACAAGATTGTACCCTCAGAGTTTCAGCCGATAAGGATATCTTCCACAACTGTACCATAGATGGATACCAAGACATCCTCTACGTACGTCCACACCTATCGCCAATACTTCCGTGATTGCACCGTATCCAACACCACTGACTTCATCTTTGGAGATGCAGTCGTTGTGTTCCAGAATTGAAAGTTGGTCGTTGAAACTAGTTATTAACCATGACTATATGGTCACTGCTCAAGGATGGAAAGATAAGCATAGTGTAGGCACCATTGTCTTACAAAACTGCCATCTTTTTGGAGAGCCTACATTGCTCACTGTTGATCCCAAAGACCAGACAATCTAGGTTTACCTTGACCGCTCGCGGAAGGAATACTCATGAACCATCATCATGCAATCCTACATCGACACCTTAATTGATCCCGGTGGATGGTATCCATGGGATGGAACCTACGCTCATGACCTTAGCTACTATGGCGAATATCAGAATCGTATGAAACCTACGCTCATGACATTTGCTACTATGGTGAATATCAGAACCGTAGTCCAGGATCCAACGTGGAATATAGGGCTACATGGAAGGGTAATAAAAAGATTAATCCCCAAATGGCTGAGAGCTTCACTCCAGTATGATAAATTGGGGTCTCTGATCAAGCCCTACAGTCCCCTATGTTTTTGGTTTGGTTTATTTAAATGATCAGATATGTATTGATATTCAATGTAATCATGACTAGAAATCATTTTTTTTTTTCCCATTTTTTACAAGCTATTATTTTATTCTATTTCTCATGCAATTTATGTTGATATACATTAACAACAAAAAATATTGCAACTAATGATTTTATTATAATAAATGCATCAATATTTCTACATACATAATAAAATTCAACATTATTTTCAATAATTTTGATGTTAATTAGTTGAGTGATCAAAATAACTTAAAATGCAGTCCAAAGCAAAAAGATAAAATTCAACATTATTTCTTTCTATCTGTTTGCCTGTTTGAGATTATTTTCATCTTCTTAGTCATCAATCTCTTCTCCATCACGAACTCCGGTAATGAAAATTAAAATACAACCTTTGATATTAAAGATCATCATGAGTGGCTTTTCATGGCACTCTAAAACTAACTTTTGATACCTTGCCCATTTTGTTTATTTTGACTTTGCTCTATTCTTCATTTGTTCGAAACACTTGTACGTTGCCCCTTCTAATGTCATGGGACTTGCCTATTCGATCAAATTCAAACTCAACAATGTAGACTTGCTCCTCCTCAAGTGACTTAATCACAAAATCAATAATTGGACAATCAATGAAGTTGAGAAAATGTGATTTAATCTCTTCCTCATTAATTGTCACTTCTCCATGTGATTCTTTTATGATTAACTTGTCATTCTCTTCAAGCTCATCTCCATTAGTTGATGTCTCCTCGGATTGAATGATCGATCCAAAATTTGAATCCATGGGCAATGACAAGTTTTTCCTATTAATTCCCAAGAGTGGATTATACCCCCACATTCAAAATTCTTCCCAATACATGGCATCCCCTATAAGCATATCATCTTCGTCCAATTTGGCAAGTTTATTGTAATACTTTGCAAGTACATTCTCATTCAATAGTGGAGGACCATCTCCTAGAAGAGTGATGTCCTCATCTGATGTGATCTGGGATAGGAGCTCAAAGGAGAAGTCAAGTCACGGGCGACGCAACCACATTCTACATAGGAAAATGAATAATTTCCATGTTGAAGTCGATTTGAGAAGACGAACGGATTAAGCCGAGTCGAAAGATCAAAATTTGAGGACCAGAAGGGCTTTCACGGCCGTAACCATCATATGTCAGGGCTGTAACCTCCCCTCGGGTGAAAGCGAAAGATTTCAAAGATTTTGGACTTACTGGTGTAAATATCAGGTCACTTACGGCCGTAAGTGTCTCTTCACGGCCGTAATTGCTCAGCAGGATAAGATTTTCGCAGAATTTTGATTATTTTATTTCCTTTTATGTTTTAGTTATTTTAGTTTAATTAGGACTCTATTTTGAGCTCATTCACGGCTAGGGTTTGTTTTGCTTATTTATATCATTTTCTTTCATTGTAATAATTAGATTTGATTTGATTAAAAACAGTTTATTGAGGATTCAATAAAAGTTATAGGTGGATTCCTATATTTTCTTTTGAACTTATCAAGATTATTTCTTGTGGCGTTCAATCGAACTTATCAAATATTCGCGAGAATATTTGTGGCGTTCAAAACCAGAAACTTATCAAGAAAGTTGGACAGATCCTTGTGGCATTTCGAAAGTCTTGGTTCTTCAATCCGCATCGTCGATCTTCGTGTCGTGATTGTCGGGTCAAGATTCCTTCGTCCATCCACAACCTGGGTTTGGAACTTTCCGGCGTTTAATTCCGCGCATCTCGATTCGTATCATCATCCCAATCATCCGGTACACAATCCCCCAAAAGCATGTAACTTACATCCATTGTGTCAATTGCTTATTTTCGGCATTTCAAATATTGTCTAAACCCAACAAGTTTCGACGTAAGCAAACTATTCTTCGAATACAAGCATTGTCCATCACAAAGCATCTCGTAACAAATTTCACAACTTGAATATTCTTCAAGTATGTATTCATCACCTATGTTGAGATTGTTCATTACAAATGCTTTCCTATTTTATCAATGTTAAAATCAAATATGCATAGAAAGAAAACCAAACACAAGAAAGATTAGAATAGTGGTGGTTAACCAAAGGTAACAAAATAAAACATAAACGAAAAATAATTACAAGTTGTTAAAAATAAAATTAACTAAAGTAATAACTAAAGTAAAAACATTCACCGGCAACGGCGCCAAAAACTTGTTCGCTCAAAATAGTGTGTACCGTAAGCACACGGGGTCGCGTACAAGTAATAAAGTGGACCTTTTGAGTCCAGATTGTCGATCTCACGAGGAATGTTTACTTTAGATTATACAACTTTTATTAATTTAATTCTACCAATAAAAAGGAAACACACAATTAAAAGATGAATTTTGAAAATTCTAAATTAAAGAAATTAATTTGAAACCAAATTAAAATAAGGAAAGTGAAAGATAAAATAGTTGGGATTCATCATTTCACTTAACTCTCGCTTAAGTAATTTCTCAACACATGCAAATTAATAAATTACTCATTTACAATGTTAGACTCGATTTTCCAAGTTTAGCTAATTACCTCTCTCGAGTGAAATTAACCCTAATCAATTGGTTTAACCTACAATATCTCTATGTCGATTAAAACCCAATCAATTGCATTAACTCTTTGTGAAAATAGCTCAATGGATCATCTAGAGTTTAAGGTATATCTCTATCCTTAACAAGAATCTAGAGCATTTGTTATTTAGTCTAAAATGCACAATATCTCTCAATATCATACACTTCAAAAACACATATTTGGTGATCAATCAAATACATGGAATAATCTCAATAACAAACACACATGAAATAATTTCAAAATTAATAAACAAACATTAAAATTACTTAAACTAAATTAAGTTATATTAATCATTCCAACATAAAACTAGCCCATTGTATAAATATTACACAAAAGTTGAGGTTTACAAAAATATATCATAAAATATAAAAATCAAAGATTAAAAATACAAGATAATGAAATAAATCACTTCTCTTGATTTTTGCCCCAAAATTCTTTCAACAATGTTTTGAATCTTCACCTCACTATTTACTTCATAAATTCAATGGAGACTAGCAACATTGAAACAAAATTAAACTACAAACTACAGCAAAAACAAAGAAAAGAAAAAAAAAAAAAAAGAAGAAGAAAAGGGAGAAAGAGGCTAGGGTTTGAGAGAAAAAAATTGTGATCTTTGTAAAGAGAAAAGTGGGGATATAAATACCCCCAAAAATCTGACCTAAAAAATCCAAAAACGCGTGTACAATTGAGCCAAACACGAATTTAACTTAAAATAATAAAAACAAAAAATAAAATCCGGTTGGACTGAAATTTGCCCATGCGATTGCGTGGAATGAATCCACACAATCGCGTGGGCAGTTGAAAAATCAACTGTCCAATTGTGCTGGGCGTACAACACAATCATTATTTAGGCATGGGCTGCCCATGCCTAAAGCCTTGCAAATTGTTTTAAAAAAAAGAAAAATAAAATATATATTTTATATAAAAATTGTTTTAAAAAAAAGAAAAATAAAATATATATTTTATATATAAAATATATATTTTATTTTTCTTTTTTTTTTAAAACAATTTGCAAGGCAAGCCCATCGTCTTCTGGTCTTCTTCAATTTAGTACTCAAATTTTGACTTTTATTACAAATATGCCCTGAAATATTTGCATCTCTAGTCCTTCAACTTTCTGAGATATTGCAGTTGAGTCCCCAAACTTTTGTTTTTTTTCAATTAGGTCCTTGTACATCGAAATTGCTCATCTTTTCGCTCAATTGCTCTCCAATCTTGTCCATTTTCTTTCCAATTGATGTTGTACCTAATTGTACAATATAAACATAATTTATAAGGCTCAATTTGTCAATTAAATTGTCCAATGGACGTGATGAGGATGATCATTAGTTTAATCATGTGTATTACCATATTTTTATATGTAGTCTAGTATTTTCATTCACTAGTGTTTCTTTTAGCGTAGTTCAACTCGGCCTCGATGATGAAAATTTCCTTCCTGCAAAGACGACAATGGCAAGAAGAGGTGTTGGAACACCATTTTGGTTCAGATGTAAATCAGATCATTATAAGATATTCAAATATGCAAATTACTTTTTATCAAATCTTGTCGTGTCCATTTATGGAACTATATCCTCCAATCTTAGTCTTAGTCTTAATTTTAATCTTATCTTATCTTAATCTTATCTTAATATATATATATATATATATATATATATATATAAGTAGAATAGCCGTCACCAAAATATAAACATATTTTCTCGCCAAAAAAACTTTCTAGATTTGGAATTTTTTGCTAAAAAATAGTATATTAAATATTTTAGCAATTATTATTTTATATTTGTCATTAATTGCATTGGCATCCGTGCTATGTTATTAATATCATAAAAATCTTATTTTTCTAATATTATTATTCTTTTAATAATTATTGTATTATTTTGAAATCGAAAAATATGTAATATGAGTGTCAAATTAAAAATCACAATGAGAAATTTAATTCAAGCTAACAAGTGAGAGCAAATTGTAAATATATTTTCCATAAATCATACAAAAAATTAAGTGTAAAGTTTTATTTTTTATTTTTCCTCAATATCTAATTCATTTTAAATTAAATCATTTAAGTCCTATAATATTATCTACAATTAGTTAACTAAATTCATTTTAGTCATAGGTGATTAATTTATGTTTTGATTTTTTTCTCATCAAATTAAAATAAATAATAGCTATAAATTTTTTTAAGGCAAATCCAATTAAGATGGGTTAATTTTACAAACTTAAGATTTCTCCAGTTTATTTATCATTTTCACATTATTTTTATTTATTTACTGGTTATGTTCATTTTTCTATTTTTCATTATAAATTTAAATAACAAAAATATGCAAAAGTATATTACAGATTTTAACAATTAGTTCATATAATTTTTATTAAACAATTGATCGATCAGTAATTTTTATTAAAATAATAATGTAACAATATGAATAAAGAAATTGTCAGTATGAAGAAAGAATAATCAATTAAAGTAACAATATTTATTAAAATTAATGATTATTTTTTAGAAAAACATTTGAAATTAATAATTAATGCTTAAAAAATCAACTTTTCCAAAAAAATGTATCATACACATCTTTTTGGGAATAATATGATGAAGAACAAAAAGAATCACTATATATATTTTATTTATATTTTCATTAATAATTTTTTTATTGACATATAATTAAATATGCATTTAATTAGTTCAATTAAATGCATTGCATTTAAAAATTAAAAATTATTAATCATGCAAATGACTCTTGAGTTGAACTCCACGTTCATACATCGTCAATATTACTTAATTTGTTACATTTATTTATATATATGACCGCATATATTTAGTTTGTTACAATTACTTTATTTTATATAAATTATAATATTTTGAGTGTTATCATTTCTATTCACGTTAGTAAAAAATATTTGGACGAAATTTTTTATTTATTCTATACAACATATATTCGAAAAATTGCATTATTTAATTTAAATTTGAGCAATTGTTCAGCCTCCATTTGGCAAACATGTTTTTTCTACACAATTTTTCAAATCATTTTTTAACCACATACCTTTTCTCTCTCTAAAGTTCCAAATGTTCTTAAAAATTCTTGTAGATACATAAATTATTTTAAATCTAAGAAGCCGAGTAGGCGGGTTTGTCTGAGTGGAGAGAGGAAAAAAAAAAAAAAAGAATTGAACTTCAAACCTCCCAATCGCTAGCCAATAGGCTTTTCACTCATGCCATTCTTTGTTCATGGTTTCTCTTATGTCTTCGCATCAAAAAAAAAAAATATTTGTTCTCTTCTAGAAATTTTTTTTTTTTCAACCACACATTTTACCTAGAAAATATAAAAAACATGTTTTTAAACAAAAGACATTTAACAAACAGATCATTAAATATGTTTTGTATTTAGCAACTTTCGTGTATAACATGAGTGTGAGCAAATACAAACTATACAAACAATATATTATTTAAAGAGATTTTTCAAAATTGATGAGAATTGTAATTTATTTCTATTTTAAGTATTTGTTGACAATTTGTATCATTAATCATCAAAGCAAATTATGTGTTCAATTTTTTTCCTATTTTGTAATGATATTTACAGTAAAATCATTTCATATTGTTCTTTCGTGCAACGTACGGGTGTGGTACTAGTTTTATTATAAAAAATTGAATAAAAATTCATTACAAGAAAATATGAAGATGATACCCTTTATAGTTTGTTCATTAAAAAATTAAAACAAACATGGATTCATATTTGATGATTGTCCACAACCACCACAATATCATATTGAAGAAGACAACAAAATTATGGTAATAATTTAATAATCTTGGTATATTGATATGTGAATCGAAGTTAATTATAATGCACAAAAAGTAGATGTGAATACTTTTGAGAACACTACAACAAAAAAGGGCTTTTGCAACACTTGAATTGCAACATTCGGCAGTTGAATGTTGCTAAAGAGACATATCGCAACATTTTAAAAAGTGAATGTTGCGATTGGTGTTAACAATTGAGCTTTAACAACATTTGTCAAGTGAATGTTGCAAAAGAGACCCATTTGCAACATTCATTGAATGTTGCAAAAGAGTTCAACATTTTGCAATGTTTTTTAAACGTTGCAAAAGGGGTACCTTTTGCAACGTTTAAAAAACGTTGCAAAAAGTACCCCTTTCGCAACGTTTTTTAAACGTTGCAAAAGGACACCCTTTTGCAACGTTTAGCAAGTGTTGCGAAAGTGGTACCCTTTTGCAACGTTTTTAAAACGTTGCAATAGCTTTTCAAATTTGGGGATCAAAGTGCAAAATTTGAAAAATTAAAAATATGAAATCAGATTTTTACTCCCTCTCTCTCATTTGTATCAATCAGAGAAGTTAAGGGAGAGAGACGAGAGAAACAGAGGAAGGGACGATGGCGTGCGAGGCTCTCATCAAATCCGGCGCCACAGCCGGCGATTGGCCGGCGGAACGCCGCCGCAGGGTGGCGGTGGTAGTGATGTAGAGAAAACAGCGGAAAGGGGAAGATTTGGGCAGAATTTTGGGGAGATCCGAGAATAACCGAGGCTTGATTTCGCGATTTTCCGGCGAGCATACCGGCGGTCGAGATAGGTAAGTATCTGGGTTATGTCTTATTCATGGTTTTTGGGTTGATTTTGGGTTTTTGATTTGGGTTGGGGTTGGCCGCGATTTGGTGTTGCTGCAGGGGTTGATGGTGGATTCTTGGTGGTTGGCGGCGGAAATGGCTTTTGTCAATTACTATCCGAATACAGGAAGCACTCGAGTCAAGCCGTCTGGATCTTCAAGCAAACGTTAAGGACCCCCTTCCTGATGCGCTACTACATGCTAATGTTATCACTGACAAAGCAAGCGGAAGTAAAGATCATGAGCCCATAGAAGAGAATCATGTCAACCCCAATCCTTCAGCTGTGTGTGGTGCTGGAGTTGTTCGAACAGATGGAGGAAATCCAAGTAATGGACCCAGACCAAGCTTAATGGAAAGAAATAGCACTGCCCGTACTCATGAGGTGAGAAATTCATTGTCTTGCTTATTTACCTCTATTAATTTAATAAACTAAACATCAACAGGTGCTATATCTACTGTAAGAATAATGAAAGGTATTTGTTTCTTCTTCTTCTTCTAGAGCTCCTGTGAATGAGGATTGTAGCAGACACTGCTTTTGGTATTATATATATTAGGACTGAAATTGAGCATTATATTTCAAAAGCAAAACAAAGAAAAAGGAGGATCAATAGCAATTCTAATTTGTTTGGAATCACGAGAAGAGACTTTAAATTTTCTTACAGTCTGGTTTATTGAATATTTGTTTAGGTGTATTTCTATATTGATTTATTAATTTTTAATATTATTTAATTTAATTAAATAATAATAAACAATCTTGTGCCGTCATCGGTGTCATCAGTCAACGGTCAACGATGGGGGCGCTCTAGCTGAACTGTTGTCCTGGATCCGCCACTGATTGTCTGGCTTGGGTGAGCTCGTGTAGAATGAAAAATGGGATATAAGTTATGGTTTGGTTGCTGTATATTGGTAAGTTGCTGATTCGGGGGGATTGAAGGGATGATGATTAGGGAGGATTAGATAATAATAAAAGAGAATCTACAATCTTGTTCAATACGACGTATCAAACATACACTTTAATATATTCTTTCCAGAGGTTTTCAGTAAATAAATTAGCTTATTGTTAATAGTTGCTTATCAAACATTCTGCTTATTCTTGGGTTCAACCTGTTGCCCAACCCAGACATAAATATCCGATTCACAGTCAAGTATGAATATATCTTCAGTCATTAGATCATTTTGGTTGAAATTGTGTATTTCTGTCACCTGCATTAAAAACTCTGATTCAATGTTGCAGAGAACAATCTAAGAGAACATGGCTGAAGTGAGGTAAATGCCATATTTCGGCCTTTCATTTCATGAATAGGTTCAGGAAAAAGATAGTTTCACAGGATGCTGTTTTTACAGACGAGCCCTTCATTCCCAGCTACTCATCTGAGTAGACAAGAGAAGGAATAGACTCTAAAAGTATTCGTCAAATTTCATTGCTGTTATTTCCCGAGTAAATGAACTATATGAGAAAAGGGCATACCTTCAAACCTCCTGAAGACAGCGATAAATTCAGCAGTAATCAATGTAATAAATAAATGAAAGAAACCAGTTAGTGCAGCACAATATAGGAAGTCTGATTGCAAATATTCAAAAATAAAATGTAATAGAAATGAGTTTTTTCTTCACACCCTTTGAGAAATTGCATGAGAATAAATGAGGATCACTTTCAACATCTCTTGCAATTTTCTGGCTTGGGTATTCAGATTTTCCACCTAACAAATCCCAAAACTGCTCTGATTCTGCACCTTCTTTCTGCAGTCTGGATTGCATATCGGGCTGCAAGTATGAAGTGTGATGAGTAAATTAGATAGGTAAACAATCATTGGCAACAAAAAAAAAAAGTATTAATTTCTTTCCATTACTTGATAAAATATTCAAATACGATGGACAAATGCTGAAGTTTATTTTAAGTATTAAATTTGTAGTTCAAATTATGGAAGACAAACAAAATGAAACCTCTAAATGCTGAATCAACTCTTAGAGGAAGGAGCAATTAAGAGAGGCATAAGCTTCTTATGGTAAGAAACGTTTATTTATTCAATGATCTTGTGTAATTCTTATTTATGACTAACTTCATATAAGTCTATTTGTTATTCAAGCTAAATTTGAATTCAAGATTTTTGTTAGCTATTATTAATTAGTTTTAAATTTGATTTGGGTTTAGATAGAGTTTATTGTTGAATTTGTGATGTTGAGGAGTTAGGGATTGATGTTGGAAGTTGTTTGAGGTGTTGGTTTGATTTTTAAATTATTATGTTGGTTATGATATTTTTTTACAGGTTGACTAAGTCCAATTTATAGGGGAGGTTATGTCGAAATTTCTATAGAATTTTTTACAATAGAAGGGAAGGAAAGAGAAGTTAACGTGTCTAAGTTTAGGTTTTACACTTTGGGTGAAAACTCATTTTCCTTGGTGGTAGATCTAACATGTAGCTGACATCTGTCATCGATTCACTTTCACGTCTCTGGTCTAGTAGATTGATTTAGGACAAGTCATATCAATTTCTATGAAATCACATTTGAAAGATATAAATGTATTTTGCTTTTATCTCTATTTTTTATTTTTTCTACCATTTATTAAGTAAAACGTGACATTCACTTATAACTTTGCTCAAATTTGTTATAGGTGTAACTTTGAAGATGGACCGAATTTTGCGATCTAAATGTGCGGTTATATTGCGGGATGAAGTTTATATTCCCGTAGTAAAATATTTCTTTTGTCAAATGATGATGTTCTTTTGCGAATTTGTTAAACATTATCAACACTTTCTTTCGTGAATTTGTTATTCTGTATTGTGGATTTATTAGACATTATCAAGACTTTATTTTGTATGGATTTGAAAATTCATAATGTATTTACTTTTGTTTTTTATTTAAAGTACCATTTTAATGAAGTAATTACAAAAATTTGGGTTTTATAAATAATTTGTTCAATAATATTTTTTTAAAATATATATATATATATATAGCAGCGTTCAAAAAACATTGCAAAAGGTCTACGGCAACACTCAGTAAATGTTGCAAAAGGTTGAGTTAGAAGTTTTTGCAACACTTTAAAAACGTTGCAAAAGGGTCTACGGCAACACTTAAAAAACGTTGCAAAAGGGTCTACCGCAACACTTAATAAACGTTGCAAAATGGTCTACCGCAACACTTAATAAACGTTGCAGAAGGGTCTACGGCAACACTTAAAAAACGTTGCAAAAGGGTCTACTGCAACACTTAATAAACGTTGTAAAAGGGTCTACCGCAACACTTAATAAACGTTGCAAAAGGTCTACCGCAACACTTAAAAAACGTTGCAAAAAGTTTTTTCTCTACGACAATACTGCGATTTGCAACACTTGCCAAACGTTGCAAAAACCTTTTGGCAACATTTTTTGAGTGTTGCAAAAGGCTATTTTTGTTGTTGTGGAAGCCAAGCAGACAATAAAATGGACCTTTGTTGGTAATGTACTCGCACACAAGTAATTTATGTATTCTTCCACCAGAAAGCTCCTTGGCTAACAGGTTTGCTACCCGATGGTTAACTGCAACACGACTAGTTGGCTGAAATCCTGTGATGCTTCAAGATTCAAGGAAATACATACCGCGAAGTAATTTCAACAGCAATGTGTCGTACAACAATTAAAGCCGATGTCGATTATCCAAATGCAACATGACCAGAAACATTACCCAAATGCCACTGTGATGAGATTCGAAGTGCGGAAGAAACGCCGGAAAGTTCCGAACTTAGGTTGTGATTGGACGGATGAATCATGACCCGATATTCACGAAGCGATGGCTCGACGATGCGGAATAAAGAAGCACGACTTTCGAAACGCCACAAGGATTTGCCCAATCTCCTTGATAAGTCTCTGATTTTGAACGCCACAAAGATAGTTAATCTTTGATAAGTTCAGGTTTTGAACGCCACAAGAATTGAAATCTTGATAAGTTCTTGGAGAATAAAAGGAATCCACATTTTAACGAGTAAAACACTCAAAATGTTTATTCAATAATCAAAGTCTGTGTTTAATATTATAATGAAGACGTCTTTATATAGGCTACCAGAATAAAAATCCTAGTCTACTTAGAAAACTAAATAAAATCTAATCTAATTAGGGAATAGATAAAATCTCTCATAATGGAGTTCAAATTTAATTGGAAACAATAATAAAGACAAAGTAAATATAATCCTATAATTAAGGAAATATAGTAAATTTCCGTCTGCATCATTGATTTGCCAATTTGAAGCTCCAAATGATGGAATTTAGCCCTAAAATCAATGGGCTCAAGGACTTTAGCCAAAGAGTCTTGCTCGGTGACCTGTTTCTACTTGAAAAACATATATTATCCATCCAATTCGAACATGGTTGACTGAACTGCACTTTTATTTGGCTTGAATATTTAACTTTCTGTCAAGCCTGCTATGACTCTGATTGTTGAGGGTCCGGAACACATCATACCCTCCTTCTTTAGGATGATTCGTCCCGAATCATAGTTTTGTTCCTGTTGTTTCACTTCACCTCCTGGATCAAACGGAAAATTATTGCTTCCATGCCAGTGGAATGACCAATAGTATCCATAACTTGGGTTACATGAATGGATTGAAGCAGAAACTCCTATGGACATTGGTGGTGTTGCCCAAATTTCCAAGTACATTTAACCCGCAAGACAAAATTAAATAAAGCAGGGAGGGAAATTTTAGGTTCATGAGGTACAAGGTATGGATCCTTGTATTCATGAATTATCACCGTCAATTCCTCCTTTGGAACCACGAGGCCCTTCTCTTCACCTCGTTCTTCCTTTGCATCTTTAATCACCTTTTCAAAAATTTTACTTTCAAATTCAACCACATCTTCTACCTCCAATTTCACAATTTCTTGTTTAACCACCACTTCTAATTCTTCATTCTCATCTTCAACAATTGCATTCTCAATCACTTTCTCACTACCCAACTCTTTTTCCTCATCAAATTTTTGAATTTGTTTATTTGTTTTTAATTTCAACTCTCCCTCCTTCTTATCAATATCCTTATCCCCACGATGCCTCCTATTACACCACTTTTCATTCTCTTTCCTTACCCTCCGTGAATCTTCTAGTGCTTCCTCTAATGTCAACTCATATAGTACGCATGTTTTCCCTTTCTTAAGGAATTGGTATATGTGCATACTCTTATCATAAACAGCCTCCCTCCTATGTCTCCAAGGTTTTCCCAATAAAATATGATAAGACTTCAATGGCACTACATCACACCATACATCCTCACTATACCTTCCCTGAGTAATAGATACTAGAACTTGTTTGGTTACTTTGAAATCTCCAAACTCTCTCATTCACGTCATCCTATAAGGTTTATGGTGTGGTTCTAGGGGTAATTCTAATTTTTCAACCACGGTACTACTAACGAAATTAGTAAAACACTTTCCATCAATTGTCAAACTGCACCCCTTATGATTTACATAACATCTAGTTTGGAATAAAGAGCCCGGATCATAATCCATCCCTTATGTGACGTTAAAAAAAATTCAAGAATGAAGAGGATTTAGACATCAAATAGCAAGAACGACTTTTATTGACTTGGAAAGAAATGAATATCAAGAATTTTAAAGAAACTCAAGAAAGTGGCTCTTGAATTTAGATTAACTCTTTTTTTTTTTTTTTTTGAATAATGAATTTTCGGAATTAAATAAAAAATAAAAAAAATAATTTTTTTTCAATAAATCCGAAAACTCGACACGAACGCAACAAAACAAACGGAACAGGATTTGAATAAGAATCGAACAAAATAAACACTTTTGAATTTTTGTTGAATTTTATTATCGATCAAACTGGAAAAAAATTTACTGGCTCGAAGAACACTCAAGAAAAGAAAGACTCAACAACAAGATATTGATGATTTTTATGGGACTCGATGATAAATATAAAAATCAAACTGGATAGAAAAACCTGAATTCAGAGTCCAACTCTGATACCAGATGATGAGATTCGAAGCGCGGAAGAAACGCCGGAAAGTTCCGAACTCAGGTTGTGTTTGGACGGATGAATCATGACCCGATATTCACGACGCGATGGCTCGAAGATGCGGAATAAAGAACCACGACTTTCGAAACGTCACAAGGATTTTCCCAATCTCCTTGATAAGTCTCTAATTTTGAACGGCACAAAGATATTTAATCTTTGATAAGTTCGGGTTTTGAACGCCACAAGAATTGAAATCTTGATAAGTTCTTGGAGAATAAAAGGAATCCACCTTTTAACGAGTGAAACACTCAAAATGTTTATTCAATAATCAAAGTCTGTGTTTAATATTACAATGAAGACGCCTTTATATAGGCTACCAGAATAAAAATCCTAGTCTACTTAGAAAACTAAATAAAATCTAATCTAATTAGGGAATAGATAAAATCTCTCATAATGAAGTCCTAATTTAATTGGAAACAATAATAAAGATAAAGTAAATATAATCCTATAATTAAGGAAATATAGTAAATTTCCATCTGCATCATTGATTTGCCAATTTGAAGCCCCAAACAATGGAATTTGGCCCTAAAATCAATGAGCTCAAGGACTTTAGCCCAAGAGTCTTGCTCGGTGACCTGTTTTCACTTGAAAAACATATATTATCCATCCAATTCGGACATGGTTGACTGAACTGCACTTTTATTTGGCTTGAATATTTAACTTTCTGTCAAGCCTGCTATGACTCTAATTGTCGAGGGTCCGGAACACATCACATTGTCTGTACTTCTGTTAAGTCCTTATCAACCCAGTCCACCTAAGTAAAGAAAGTAACAACGCTGCACTAAATAATGATAGGATTGCTGCTTTGACTTCTCTGATGTGCATGTCGGATTCTAAATCTCCATTTTTAACTTCCTTTCTTCTTCGTTCTATGTAGTAGTTGCTCCTATAAATAGATTGCGTTATTCATTATTTTAAAGCACATTGACTAGAGAGTTTTGTGAGGAAAAATTATAATCTAACATCGTGGTTTTTTCTTATTTTCTTTGTAGATTGTGCAAAGAAGTAGAAATTGGTAGATGTGATAAAATTTGAATTTTTTTCTTACAATATTGGGGAGGGGGGGGGGGGGGGTGTTGGTGAGTAATATTATATATAATTGTAACAATTTATTATATAGTGAAAATACATTAAAATGAAACATAATAAAAAATATACAACACTTGGAAGAAAATCAAAAATTTCTTGGATCTATATATCCTTAGGTTTTAATTTGTGTTTAATAGAGAAATTGACATCCAATGTGTATGTCATCGTTTAATGAAAAAGTGACTGAGATTTACAAAAAAAATTTACTTTCTAAATATTGTTTATATTATTTTTGAAAGGGCTCGTGATTTTAAGTGTATTTTTGTAAGTTCCATGTACACAATTGGAAAATCATAGTCCATTTTTCTAGTATAATGCTTCAATCGCAATTGTGGTCTCCTCTGGTAAAAACTTCTCACAATTTCAAGCTCAAAAATTAACTCGTACCCGGCCGTCAATGATCTGTCGTGCTTCTAAAAAATTTAACGCTTATCAAACTAACACTTCAAAGAATTATCATTTGCAATTTAAAATATTTTAAATCGAACATAAACTCAAAAGTATTTTCATAATTTTGAAATTATTGAAATCTAAACTTAATAAGTGAAAGAAAGAGCATAATAAAATATTTATAAAAAATAATCAACTTTAACAGATTTTTCAATTGTCTCACCATTGACTTTTTTTTGGTCAAAGTGCTTGATGCTTTCATGAAATGTTGGTACAATTTCCATGTCAGAAGCAATATTTTTAACAGTAATCTTGTTTCATTCTAACTACCACTACAACAAAATAAAATGACTTTTTACGACATGAATTTACGTCTATATATAAGGCATGTCGTAAACTTAGATTATTTACGGCGTGCAAAAATAATGTGCCGTAACAAAAGGACTTTCACGACGTGCAAAATTAGTATGCCATAAAAAAATAAGGAAAGAACATTTACGGCCTGCTAGTGCACGCCGTAAAATTGACATACTATTTTACGGCATACAAAATTGCACGCCGTAAAAATTGAAGTAAAAAATGTATTATTTACGGTTTGCGAAAAGGCACGCCGTAAAAAGTTCTGATATATTTAAACTCCGTGAAAGGTAAATTAGGGCGAACTTTTCTTAATTTACATTGGCCGGATATAATTGACGCTGGGCTCTCTCTTCGACCCAAACCTTCACAACACCTCTTTCTTGGATCTTCAGCATCGCCACTTCACCGCAACTCTTTCTTCGACATTCAGCATCGCCACTCTTCTTCTTCCAACTTCACAACTCAACCTTTTTACGATTTCTTCTTCTCAACCTTCTACGATTTCTTCTTCGGATCTCAACCTTCCATGGTCCAACAACGAGGGCGAGAGGCTGAGATGTGTGCGACTTCTTTTTGAACGTTGACGGTAAAGCCTTCAGGTCAGTTCTTCTTGCCCTATTTTATTTTGCTATTGCAGTTGAGGGGGTCATGATTTTTACGGTATATTTTCTTTTTCCCCTACCCCAATCCCCATTCTATTTCTATGTGCAGTGGTTTATTATATGAATACTCGTATTCAGTTCTTTGATTTCTCAATCCATTTGTTTTTCTATGTGCAGTGGCTTCTTCGTTCTATATATGGGCTATTTTTTTTTTTTTTGGTATTGGCCTGAGTTTTGAATAATTTATGGTGTTCTATAGTCTAGTTATCCTTTAGAGTTAAATACTTTTCATTCTTAGAATTTTAGGCCCTCTGGTGTAGATGATAACTATGAAATGATAAATTATTAAGAAACAAAGCTTTGGTACTTGAGTGTGACTAGCATAATTTTGGATTGGGTAAACTGTTGTCTGTGGAGGATAAGTTGCGTGTAAAGTGTACACCCATTGAGATGGTTTAGATGCATTCTACAAAGATTGCTAGATGCATGGTGCACCAGCAAGGAAAAGTGGTGTGACTAGTATTAGTGGCAAAAAATTTAGAAGAAGGTGTCAAGCTAAAAATAATTTAAAATAAAGTATTAGAAAGTGGTGTGAAAGAAGAGGATGTCTTTGAATTAATGAATAGCATCAAATAAACACTTTGAAGTTGATCTCTCATCACTATGAGAAGGGTTACTCGAATTTAACAAATCTCTTTGCTAAATTTCAAGTGGCATGTAATAATTAATAAGATCGAGTATTATGTTCATATATTATTTTCTAATGTGCAAATAAAAAAGGAATATCAGAAGTAAACATTTTGTGACAATGAGAGTGTAGACATAAAAAAAAAATATATATTTATAAATATTGATTGGATTGGATCAATTTATTTTTGTTTTAATCCAATTAAGTCCATTAAATAAAGTTTAGTAAAGCCCACTTAAAAGAAGTCCATGGATGAGGCCCTTCCTACTTTTCAAAACACTAACCATTTTATTTAGAGGAAATTAGGTCCAGACTCATGTTAATAACAACATTTTTGAGATTTGGGTACTATAATAATATATTTTGATATATGTCATATCAACGTAAATAATTTAGAAAAATATTACCTAATTTAAAAAAAGGAAAAAAATAAAAAAGAAATTTCTAATGCAGATTCGATATGAGATATCCTAATTTCCAGCCGTCTCTCTCTCTCTCTCTCTCTCTCTCTCTCTCTCTCTCTCTCCATTGGCGAGAATCACCCCTTCCAGAGAGTGAAAAAAATGCGATCTTCATACTTTCCTCCCCAGTTAGGTTGCTTGACAATCAATTAATACCTTTTGCCATTTTTTTCCTCTTTGTATTGAAACCCTATACCCAATTCCTCCCCAAATCTCAAAATCACCTCTAGGGCAGGTTTTTTTTTTTAAATTCATCAATCATGAGATTCATGCATATTCTCGTCGATCGAATCAGAAGTTGGTAAAACTTAAAGCTTGTGATCTTTAGAGATTTGCTATTATTCTTTTCATCTGTTAAATTCTTTTAATTTTTTGTAAAATTTAGGGCTCGTGATCTTTGGTAGCATTTCTGGATCATGGAGGAGGCTGAGCCCAATTGAAACTTGACGTCTTTTGCCAACCGATGGGCCATGAACAGGACGAGTGTCTGCTAAGTGTGTAAGTGCAAGTTCATTAAGAAGAGATGTAAAAATGGTGGAAATATCAAAACTTTCCGTGTTGAGTAAACAAGCAGAAAAGGTAAAAGTTATTTTGACCGATACTCATGTATGAAATCAATTTTTAAATGCAAATATCAAATATCCATATTTTCTTGTTACCATTTGTTTTCATGTTATATTATTTTTGGATATCATATTATATTCTTACTAACTAACAAGAAAATCTGCTTGTTCACGTTAATTTGTAGTCGCAAGCTAATTGAAGGTATATTCTTCTGTACTTCTACTATTGTTTCTTATAGTTGATATACAAACTTGATCCATGAAGCATCTAAGTTCGAGTAGGAAAATAAAGAAATTTACATTTTTGAGTTTAGCAATTTCTTTCTAAGGAAGAAAACGAACGGCTAAAATTTTCACTGTCAGCGGATTTAGTTATTTAACAAAAGACTTTAGTGATTTTCAGGTTAAGATGATACTCTCTGTTGAGGTAAATATATTGGGAACATAAATTGGTTTATAGTTTTTCCTTATATCCAGTTGCAAAGCATGAATTTTAGTTGTTATAGGAAATACAATCACTTTCGATCATGTTCCAAATCTAATACAAGCTGTAGCAACTCAATGAAGTTATATTTCACTTTATACGTCTTGGTTTTACAAGCTGTTGCTACTTGACAAGTATTTCAAGAATATGTGGAGCGAGACAAATTGTCTCCTTCTCTGGAAAGACTTGTCAAAGTACACTAGGGAACTCCAAAAGAAACTAGTGGGCACATACATAAAAATGCTGCAAGGTCTAATGTTAAACCAGCAATTTCGATTCCTAGTGCAATTTGATCTGAAGCGCAAGTTTCATTTGGTTTATGCACTTAAAAAAGTGTCTACCGGTGATCCACTATTATTACTGTGATGCTTACTGGTGTGTGCATACCTGAAAATAATGAAAATTCAATCTTTACCCAGCAGTTTCCTAGTGCAATTTGGTATGAAGTGCAAGTTTCATTTGCTTTATGATCTTATCAACCTACCATTGTGAATTTTTCTTTTACGATAAAGACATTTTTTTTATAATAGAAACAAGTTGGCTAAAAGGCACTGAACATAACTATTTCTTTTCTCTTAAAAATATCTAAAGTGAGGTCCATAAAAACCATATCGGTTAATATTATTGTAGGTTGCAATGTGTAGTTTCCCTCCCAACTCTCTACCTGAAAAGCTACTTTGTGTAACACTTTCTGTCTCATTTACCATACAGACTTTATGACCATCTTTGACATGAATGAATTCGATTGTGGAATTGAAAATGAATGAATTTGATTTGTTATGCAACATATGCTATATTTCTAAATGTACATTGTTCAATAATCTTTTCATCATTTTCTCATTCTTTTTGTTCAATTTACCAAAAAAAAAGAGCTATTCTTACCTTTTCTGAATGTTTTTCTTAAGATAACAGTATGGTGTAAATGTTGTGGAAGTCTTGAAAAATGCTACTAAGTTACTGATGAATGGATCCCTTGCAAAGAAGGCAATTAGAGAACTGGTGGATAAATGTTGGATCAGAGTGGTGTCTGCTCACTCAAGCCAACAGTAGATATATACGAGGGCCACTGACACCTAGGTGTTATGTTCATTTACTAGGAGAGTTTAGATGTATTTTGTTATTTAAATCATTGTTGATTAATTAGGAGAGTAATGGATTTTTTTATTTAAATCACTATTGCTTTTCTGTTTAGCATTTAAAAGATTTCGGCATGATATTGACTAATGTAATGTATCTTTTGTTAATTTTTCTTAATCATTTCTATACGATGGTTATTTTCTTTCAGCTGATAGTTTCTTTTCATCGTTTCAAAAATGGCGTGTTCTTGATGAGGGAATTATATTATTATCTTTAATAATTAATAGTATCATGATCGTTGATATTAGAACTTGCTTTTGCCCTTGTCGGTTTTGTTAAAAACCATATTTGTAGTAATTTTTTTTTAAAACACAAAATAAAGAAATGTATTAAAGAATCATCGGGCATACTCGGGTGAGTTACATCATGAAACGAACAACACAACCACGACTAAAAGGTAATGAAAAGGCCTTGCCAGTTCCAGCAACTTTTACATCACTAGTGTTTTGAGCCAATTCTTGCGTTACCCCATTTGAACCTTCTGAGGCAGTATCTTACTCCTTCAAGGTTATAGAGATTGTTTCTACGTCACAGAGCTCTTCGCAAACTCCAGGCTAATATATCATAACCTAAAATTTGTAAACCCATCAAGTATATCCTTTCAAAATGCAGTTTAATCTTTATCACTTTATGTGAGATAGACATGGAGTACAAATTAATTTTAACTACAAAATTGGAGCAAAATGAAGTCTACTAGTTTTTTTATTACAATACAAAGCTTTAATATTTCAAACTTTTATGGTTACCTTCCCCAATTTGAGAAAGTCACCTCCAGTTCACTAGCTGGCTAGACTGTAGAGGCCTTTACGAATAAGAGGAACTGGTTCCAATACCATTGTCCTCACCATTGATGTAAGTTGAACTTGAGGGAGACCAAATAGGAACATTGACAAATTAAATTGTGGGGAAGTATTGATGGTTCTAATTGTTTGCATAACATCACGTCCATGTGGTTCTCTTGACTCTTCATTTATTTTTATATTAACATTGGTCGATACTTCTACTTGACTATCATTTGTTGAATTTCAAAGATCAATGGAGGTTTCTTCATCATCAACCCTGACAAATGAAGTAGCATAAGGGACCATCTGATCCTCGTAACATCAAACTCTGTAGTTACAAGGTTGTTTTTGACAGGTTCGTTGAATGTATATCTATATCAACATGAATCAAGAAAAATCAAAGGGAAATAGACTCCATATCAATGGTGGCAGAATTCAATTTTGAAATGATCATCATCTTCAGTTTCCATCAATTATTTTTCTTCATTGCTACTGATTAGGTTACAATTGAGTTTTCAAATATTGAGGATGCTGGAATCGGAAACTCAGAATTTAGAACCCATCGGGATTTTTTTAATATATGTATATAGAATCTGTTGGGATCTCAATGTAACTGACATATTTATTTTTATTTTAATTAATTAATTCCTTAATTATCTCATACTAGTAAGTTTCAAAATTAGTTCCTATAATTTAGGATGATAAATTTGCAACTCATTTACTTCAAGATGACATTTTTGAAATTAAGATTTTCAATGTGGCAAATAGCAAAAAGGGGTTTCATTGGGCGACATCATTGCAACTTCCCCCTTTATTTATTTATTTAAATAAATGAGGTGGTTACAAAATTTTCTCTATAAATAGGACCATTGGTCCATGAAAAAAAAGGAGAAGGAAAAAAGAAAAGTAAGTGAAAAGAATTGCAGGTGAAGACTACAAAAATCCTCTCAAGTTTCAAGCCAAGTCCAAATCCAAGAAGATCAAAGTCTTCTTCAAATCAAGCATGTTCAAATCAATTCCAAGAAGATCAAAGCCTTCTTTAAGGCAAAGCAAGTCCAATCCGAAGTCCAAATCCCGAAGTTCAAATCCAAGTTTCAACTTCCAAGTGCCAAACAAGCAATCTCTCAACAAATCAAGTTTTTTTTAGCAAATTCAGAGGTCCAGGAATCAAGCCACGTGGCCCCTTGCCTTCAAATACGCAGATCGTTAATCAGAGGATTTTGCAATTTTGCATTTACAAGAGTTGTCCACTTTTATTTTCTCAAATTCAATTTGTAACAATTTCAGTATTTTTAATAATACTTTGAAATTCGTCGTACAAATTTCTTGGCATGCCCAATGGGACTCTCTTGTCTCTCATCTTCCTTTCTGCAAAACTTTCAAGCTTCAACAAATACATCAGACATGGCAAGCGAAAAAGCGAAGGAATTTGTAACCCATCTTGAAGAAACACTTGCTGAACTTTTCCATGTGACCAGAGCCCAAACAAAATCTGGGAAAACTAAACTGGTTACACCATTAAGGAAGTTCTCCAAAAAGGGTAAAATGAAAATTTCTTTCAAGAAGTAGGGCTCCCGTTCGTCAGAAAAGAACTTGGTGAAAAGTCCTCGTTCTGGTTCTATCTCCAGTGGCAGGTCTGTGTCTGGATCAACTTATGCTACTTCCCCGCTAAAATGGGGAGACTATACCGCTTCTGAAGAATCAAACGAGCCGATGATGGTAACAGAAATGTCACCAGACACTGATGATCGAGTTCAACAAATGGCAGTCTCCATTGAAAAGTTGACAAAGTCTTTGGAGGAAAAAGATGCACAAATCGCCGCTCTCATGCATCGACTGGAGTTGCAAAGTCCTTTGAAAAAAGACAACCCAGAAAATGCAAGCTCTTCCAAAGTTAAATATCCTGAAATCCAAGAGTACCAGTAGAAGCAAGATATGCATGACCGTACTGTTGTGCAAAATGTGTTTCGTGACACAACTTAACTCTCTGTTGGCTCTTTGTCCGTCCAACAACTTCAACATATGATCACCGACACCATCCGTGCTCAATACGGTGGCTCACCGCAATCTTCATTGGTTTATGCCAAACCATATAGTCATCGAATCGACGAGATGAGAATGCCTCTTGGCTACCAACCACCGAAATCTCAGTATTTTGATGGAAAGGGCAACCCGAAACAACATGTAGCTCATTTCATTGAAACGTGTAACAATGCTGGCACATACAATGATACCATGGTAAAGCAGTTTGTACGCTCACTCAAAGGTGCTGCATTTGAATGGTATACAGACTTGACAGTCGGGTCAATTGACAGCTGGGATCAGCTCGAACGTGAGTTTCTCACACGCTTCTATAGCACCAGACAGACCGTCAGCCTTCCAGAACTAAGCAAAATAAGGAGGAACCAGTTGTTGAATACATTGAACGCTGGAGAAATCTCGTCCTTAATTGCAAGGAATGTATCAGCGAAGCATCCTCTATCGACATGTGTGTGCAAGGCATGCATTGGGGACTCCTTTATAATATCCAAGCAAATATGCCTCACTCTTTTGAAGAGTTGGCCACACGTGCTCATGATCTAGAAATTCAAATTACTAGGCATGGAAGTTACTTGCCAAGCGACCCGCGTGACAAAAAAGATCCCAAGAAGGAAGTCAAAAAGGACAGTAAGCCAGGTAAGTTGAAAGAATCTCTGACCATATCTACCGCTCCTGCAAAAATCACTTTTCAGAAATCAAGTTCAAATCCAAATCCAAATCCGAAGCCAAAGCAGGAGTTCAGGCCTAACAAGGCACAAGTACAAAAGAAAGGTCTTCTAAGTTTGATAGAACTTGAAGAAAAGGAGTATCCATTCTCAGACTCCGAAGTTTCTGAAATTTTAGATCAACTCCTTGAACAACGAATAATCGAACTTCCAACATCGAAGAGGCCAGAAGAGGGTAGTCAAGTTGATCATCCTAAGCACAGCAGGTTCCACAGAATAATCAGTCATCCGGTGGAGAGATGTTTCGTGTTGAAAGATCTTATTGTTCGCTTGGTCAAAGAAAATAAGATCAAACTCGAAACTGGTGAAAATCCAACAGCTGCTTGTTCGATGATTTCTTTAGGGTCATTCGATCCAATCCCTGTTGAAAATAAAGAGCGGTTTGCCCCGATTGCATATGATATGGACAAATTCTCGCCTGGGGTAACGGAGTTTGGACCTCAACTTCCAAAAGGAGCTATTCCAGTAGAGTTCGAGGTAGAGGGAGAAGTCACCATCACATACATATATCCAGAAATGGATAAACCACATGCTCCCAACCGTCCAATATTTTATGAAATCATGACAGATGACTTGGATGTTTGGGATTCCGATTCGGAATCTGAAGATGAAATTGGTGATGGTTGGTCCACATTCATAAGCAAGAATGAGAAATATCAGACGCCCAACAAAACAGGTAAAATACCATCTTTGATATCTCTTGCAGCACCAACACTGGGGGCATTGAGTATGGAAATTTCCCCTATTGAAGAAACACCTTCAGAAGAAAGTGATATGCCATGGATTCTCTTGAAAAGACGACACCGAAAATCTCAACAACTACCAAATTCTGATATACGTGATGAACAATCAAGGCTAAGAAGGAGGCCAAGAAACAGTAAGAAGAAGTCCAAAGCTTAGACAAGTTCACCTCCTAGACCCATAACTTTGGGGGAGTATTTTCCTCAGGATTTCTTTGACAAAGAATGTTTCACTTCTAACGTCATCGGTCTGGATGGAGAAAGTAAATCAAAGAATGTTGCAGGAGAGAGTTCGAAGACGAAGAAAGTAATATCACGTCTCAATAATATCTCTTCAAACACAAGTTTGTCTGAGGCTCTAGATCTACCTTTTGATGATAGGATGGCTTTGATCACGACATTGATTGATCCAAAAGCTTATCAAGGGAAAGTGTTGGAACCAATTACTTCTACAACTTACCAAGACTGTATGGCCACAATCACATTCAATGACGATGACTTACAGCTGGGATCCCGTTTGCATAACAGGCCTCTATATGTCTGTGGTTATATCCGAGAGTGCAAAATACATCGGATAATGATTGATTGTGGTTCAGCTGTGAACATTATGCCAATCAATACTATCAAGAAAATTGGGATAAATATTGGAGATCTGTCCAAAAGCAACATCATGATTCAGGGATTCAATCAGAAAGGTCAAGGAGCCATTGGCATGATACGCTTGAAGCTACAAACTGCAGACCTAGTTTCCACAACTCTCTTCCATGTCATTGATGCCAAAACATCTTATGAATTACTTCTTGGACGTATCTAGCTGCATGAAACATGAGTGGTACCCTCAACTTGGCATCAATGTTTTAAGTACAGCCGAGATGGAGAAGTCAAATGCGTGGTAGCTGAGACCAAGCCCTTCCTGAAAGAAGAAGCTTACTTCGCAGACGCCAAGTTTTACCTTGAAGATGAAGAATTTCATTCGGTAGGGTTATCTATAGCGGGGTTTGAAATGGAAAGTGTTAATCATAAAGTTGTAGTTCCACCACATCAACTTATGACAGGTAAATCAAAACTTACTTGTGAAAGGTCTTCTAGAGGTAAATAGCCTCAGGCAACTTCAAAAAGTGTTGAGTTATCGAGGAAAGAATTGACTTTTTCGATACCTAACATTACAAAACTAGCTATACCACATCAACTTATGAAAGTTGCAAAGGTTGGTGAAGCTTCAACATCTATTCCAAGTATATCAAGACTCCGTATCTCTGATTCACCTGAACAGAATTTGACACATGCAAAAGGGGTTGACGAAATGAAGAGAACTTTCAAGGGATGTTACAATCCGAGAGCCAATAAACTGTTTGAAAATGCTGGGTTTGGAAGAGAAGAACCTCGAAAATTAGGTGATCTTGACGCAGTACTTGCAGGTGGACGTGTCCCATCAGGTTTGGATGGATCAATCATATCACAACCAAAATATGGCTTGGGATATAATCCAAATCAATCGAAACAAATTAAGAAGGTCTCCTCAAACCCAATCATGATTCAAATATGTGAGATTCCTGAAGAAAAATCCGAAGAGTCGAGACCTTCCGTATTTGATCGAATTCAAGGTGAAAACGTCAGAGTTTCGGTATTCAAAAGGCTAAAGGGAGAATCTTCAACAGCCACTGAATCAAAAGACAAAGTCTTAGTCTTCCAGAGGTTAAGCAGCAATGACCCCATATCTGCTCAAGTTGATGAAAAAGCTCGGAGTTTTATAGAATCGTCTCAAAGGCAATCTGCCTTCTCTCGACTTGGAGTTAAGAATTCAGATATGAGTTTAAAGACTCAACATTCCAGGAGAAGGCACAAAACTAGAAAGACTTCCAAGCTTCAAAAGAATGACGAAAATGAAGAAAAAGTATCAATAAACCACATAGCTTTTGAAGAAGTTGGTAACCCAGAATCTGAAGTTGAAGACTCAAACACATCAGATGAACCTGAACCAGTTCCGCCAACATTTGAAGAAGGGGGGCAAGCTACTGTGGACGATTTGAAACAGTTGAACTTGGGAACAGAAGAGGAGCCGAGGCCAATCTATGTCAGTGCCCTTTTGAGTCCAAAAGAAGAATCTGAGTATTTCAACATGCTATAAGAATACAAGGATTTGTTTGCATGGTCCTACAAAGAAATGCCAGGGCTGGATCCTAAAGTTGCTGTGCATCATCTTGCAGTAAAGCATGGAGTTCATCCTACCAAGCAACATCAGAGAAGATTTCGTCCAGAATTGATTCCCCAAATTGAAGTAGAAATCAACAAACTCATTGAAGTTGGGTTCATACATGAAGTCAAGTATCCGACTTGGATTGCTAACATTGTTCCTGTCAGAAAGAAGAATGGACAGTTACGAGTTTGTGTTGACTTTCGAGACCTAAATCAAGCTTGTCCTAAAGATGATTTTCCACTTCCAATAACAGAGTTAATGGTGGATGCAACAACTGGATACGAGGTTCTTTCTTTCATGGATGGATCTTCTGGGTACAATCAAATCCGAATGAATCCTAAAGATTAAGAGCTTACAGCATTCCACACACCTAAGGGGATATCCTGTTGTAAGGTTATGCCTTTTGGATTGAAAAATGTCGGGGAAACTTATCAACGGGCAATGCAAAAGGTTTTTGATGACATGATGCATGAGAAAGTTGAATGTTATGTGGATGACCTTGTTGTCAAGACAAAAAGATGAGACGATCATCCACGACTTACAAGATGTTTTCAAGAGACTCTGGCGCTATCAGTTGAAAATGAATCCATTAAAGTGTGCATTTGGGGTCACTTCTGGAAAGTTTCTTGGCTTCATAGTCCGAAATCGAGGCATTGAGATAGACCAATCAAAAATTGATGCCATAATTAACATGCGTGAACCCAGCAATGTACATGAACTAAAAAGTCTTCAAGGAAGGTTAACATATATTCGAAGATTTATTTCTAATCTTGTTGGTCGTTGTCACCCATTCAACAGGTTGGTAAAGAAAGATGTACCATTTGAATGGAACGATGTATGTTGTGATGCTTTTCAAAGTATTAAGAAATATCTATCTCACCCACCAGTGCTTACAACTCCAACTCCTGAAAAGCCATTGACTCTCTATGTTGCAGCGCAAGAATATTCTCTAGGTGCTCTTCTTGTCCAAAACAATGATGAAGGAAAGGAGAATGCGCTCTATTACCTGAGTAGGTGCTGAACTGAAGTACTCACCAATTGAGAAGATGTGTTTGGCATTGATATTTGCAGCTAAGAAATTGAGGCATTATATGTTAGCACACACAATCAATCTAGTCTCAAGGGTGGATCCATTAAAGTACATAATGTCAAGGCCTATTCTTTCTGGAAGGATAGGAAAATGGGCACTTCTATTATCGAAGTTCGACATCAAATTTATTCCTCAAAAGGCTGTTAAAGGACAAGCATTAGCAGATTTTCTCCCTGATCATCCGATTCTGCCAGAATGGGAGCTTTCTGAAGACCATCCGGATGAAGAAGTCTTTTACACTGAAGTTGTACCTTCATGGAAGCTATTCTTTGACGGGGCAGCTCGAAAGTACGGTGCTGGAGTAGGAGTCGTATTTGTCACTCTCTATGATCAAGTTATGCCATACGCCTTTGCTTTGACAGAAAAGTGTTCCAATAACATGGTAGAATATCAAGCTCTCATTATTGGTTTGGAGACTGCATTGGACCTGTGAATTAATCAATTAGAAGTCTTTGGAGATTCTATGTTGATAATCAAACAACTTCTATCTGAATATGAAGTCAGAAATTTGGATCTAAAGACATATCATGAGTACGCATCAACACTTTTGAAGCAGTTTGAATCAATACAAATCAAATTTGTTCCACGAAATGAAAATAAAGAAGATGATGCATTAGCCAATTTAGCTGCTGTTCTAGCCAGATCAGATGAAGAGTCTATCCATCAGGTGTCAATTGTTCAAAAATGGGTTATTCCACCACTATTGCCAGAGAATCTGCAAAAAACAACAGTGTTGAAGTTTCCGGTGAAGAAAAAGCTGATTGGAGGCAACCAATAATTGATTATCTTCAACATCAGAAGTTACCGGACAATCCCCATTGTAGGACTGAAGTCCAAAGGCGTGCTTCTCGATTCATATTCTACAAGAACACACTCTATCGATGTTCATTTGATGGAGTTTTCCTTCGATGCCTAAGTAATGAGGAAAAATCACACGTTCTTGAAGAAGCTCATTATGGAATATGCGGTGCTCATCAGTCTGGGCCCAAGCTCCATTTTCGGATAAAAAGAATGGGGTACTATTGGCCAACCATGGTTCAAGATTCTATGGACTATGCACGAAAATGTGAAGCTTGTCAAGTCCATGTAAATTTTCATCCACCAGCCTCCGGAACCATTGCACCCGACGATAGCCTCGTGGCCTTTCGATGCTTGGGGCCTTGATGTGATTGGACCTATAACTCCAAAATCTTTAGCTGGACATTCATACATCCTTGCTGGAACTGATTGTTTCACCAAGTGGGCTGAAGCTGTACCGCTGAGGGAAGTAAAGAAAGAAAATGTTGCGGATTTCATTCGTGTTCAAATTATTTACCGGTATGGAGTTCCTCGAAACATCACTGATAATGGAAAGCCTTTCTACAATAGCCACATAAATAATTTATGTGCTAAATTTGGGTTCAGACAATACAATTCCTACATGTATAATGCAGCAGCCAACGGACTTCCAGAGGCATTCAACAAGATCCTGTGCAACCTGTTGAAGAAAGTTGTGTCTAAATCAAAAAGGGACTGGCATGAAAGAATTGGAGAAGCCTTGTGGGCTTACCGCACTACTTACCAGACCCCGACACAAGCTACCCCTTATGCTTTAGTGTATGGAGTAGAATTTGTCCTGCCTTTAGAATGCCAAATTCCATCATTGCGGATTGCTATTCAAGAAGGGTTGACAACAGAAGAAAATGCCCGTCTTCGACTCGAGGAGCTAGAAGGTTTGGATGAGAAGAGATTAGAGTCACAAATGCACATGGAATGTTATCAAGCTCGTATGGCAAAGTCCTTCAACAAAAGGGTGTTGCCAAGATCATTTCAAGTAGGAGATATGGTACTTTCAGTGCGCAGACCAATCATAATCACAAGAACAATTGGGGGCAAGTTCCAACCTAAATGGGATGGTCCATTTCTTGTTACTCACGTGTTCACAAATGGAGCATACAAGATCGTTGACAAAGATGGACTGCAAATTGGACCTATCAACGGAAAATTCCTAGAGCATTTTTACGCTTAAAGTTCTTTAAATTTTGTTGTACCTAAATGTACTACTCCTGGCCCGCAAGAGGATAAACTGTGAACGGCTCTATAAACAATATATATATATGTTGTTGTAATGAACTACGTTTTGACTTGATCCCTTTTGGGTACGTAGGCAGCTTGAATGAAAATTATAAATTCAAGTTCAGTCAAAATCAATAAATTCTTTCTATTTTTATTGTATTAATCTTTCTTTGCAAAAAAAAAAGTGTACACGAGAGATGCAAGAGAAAAAAAAATCTAATAAAGAATGATGTTGATGAATCAAAGTTCATTCAACATAGCAAAAAAAAATAAGAAGAAGAAGTCTTCATTCTATCTTAATCAATCACTGTCAATCAACTGTAAGAAGTTGTCTTCAAGAGTCTTCCTTTCTTGGTCAATGGATCCTGCAATTGTGGCATCTTTAACCTGCGCTTGCTCCAATGAGGTCTTCTTCGTCTCAAGTGAACTAGTATTTTCCTGGCAAGTTTGGAGTTTATCTCGAAGTCTATCCAGCTCTGAATTCAAATCACTAATTCGAGCTTCCAAAGAAGAACATGTGGAATTCCCTGCTGCTATTTGGATATCAAGAGCTTTCAACTGCTTAGCCTTTTATTCTGCAGTCAAACACTCCAAGTACTGCTGTCTTTTAGCAAGATAAACGTCAACTCCTCCAAGAAATGCATCCATATGTCTCATCAAAGGCATTGGATCTGCACGGAATTGATTGATGATCACATCCCGAAAATTTGATTTGCTTTCATTCCACCAAGTCCGAATGTTGGAAAAACCATGCTTCAAAGCTTCCTTAAACAATGCCCACAGGAAATTAATCTTGGCTTCTTGTAGAGCATTCTTCAAGAAAGAAGATTCTTCGGTAAATCTGTGCAGAGGACCAGAGATGGAAGAACATATTGGTGTCGTCTCACAATTATTTATCTTCTGACCTGGAGCTGGTAATGCTAATAAAGGAGAGATATTCGAAGTATCCTATCCAATCTCTGAACTGCTAACTCGCAAAGGCTCAGAATTCACCTCATCATTAAGATCATCTTGATTAGGTGATATGACATCGTTATTAATACTGCTTGGGTATTTGCAAGGAGGCTCATGTCTATCGTTGCCATAAATTTCATCAAGTGCACCAATCATCTCATGGTTCTCACTACGATGATCTGCTGAATAAAACATCCCTTCAGGAACTTGTGGAAATCCTACAACAAATATAAAGTTGAAGAAATTAAATACCAATCTATTAGGGGATTGAATGGGCTAAAAATGAAGATGTATACCTGCGTTTCGTGTTTGAGGCGACAGATCCAAATTTTCATTCCCATAGGATACATCTGGGATGCTCAAGTCATGTCTAAATGTTTCAGAACAAGCTTCCTTAGGATTATCCACAACATGAGAATCTTTAGGTCGTATTGTTCGCTTTCGACGCAATATTTGAGAAAGGGGAATATGAAGTTCAATTTCGAAACGGAAAATGAGATGCAAATTATCATTCAAAAAAATAAAAATTAAAAATTAAATGATAAATAATTCTTACCTGATCTCTAGGACACCTACTTTCTAAAGGAAGTGTGGCATCAAGTGTTTGAGGTGTTCGGTCCATGGAGCTACTGCTTTCTGAAATTGTAATGAGCTCATCTACCTTCTCTACATGTTCTGAAGTGGAAGTGAGATCCATGCGAAAGTGTATTATTTTAATTTTCTTGATACCTCTTTCATTTGGAACATCCAGAGGTCTCTTCCGAAGAGTCGCTTGACAATCTACACAAGTGTTTGTTCGGGGGCAGATGGAGATTTACCAAGTACAAAGTTATTATCTTCGCTGGACAATAAATCTTGCACTTTAATCTTGTTCAGACCAGGATATACTTTGTCTTCCCACCAAGCTTCGTATGATGGATCAACTTGAAGTTGTATATCATAAATGCGCCCCGGAAGATGAAATGTGCATATACTCCCTACCTGCATCAAAGATAACCAAGCATGGTAGAGGGTCAACGCATTGGCTGTAAACATCATTGGTTTTGGTGAGCCTGGAATCGTTTGCCTAAAGCCTTGTTGTCTTGCAAATCTGTGAGGATTGTAAGCTTCAAGAATAAACAGGCTATTACCACGATGGTAAGAAAGAAACCCTGGTCGGATACTCATCATGAACTCTGAAGTCTCTATAGATCTTTCATTGTTATCTGTGCGTATACCACCATGAGGTAAATAAATCGGATTCCACGAAAAATCATTAGAGTCCATTTTTCCGCGAAGGAGTTCTCGACAATCAAATGCATCAACCTCCCAATGTTGGAAATCATTTAAAGTCCCAGCATATCTTCGGATAATAGAACGACCAATGCTCTTGTCAACGTTAGCATAGATGCCCTGAACAAAATAAGTTACAGCCCAAGCATACAAAAAATGTCCGGGAAATGTATATTTGACTGATCCAATGTCATGGCCAGTCACGCAATTTGTTGTCTCGGTAAGTCCTCTATAAATGCAAGCTAAGATGGGAGGTACCAAGCTGTAAGTTGATTTTGTAGCCATTCTGGAAGCTACTTTAAAAGTTCCCACCTTGAGACAATCATCTCTAGAAGGAAAAATAAAACGGCAGAGCCAAAGGGAAAGATAAGCTGCTATGTCCAACTCTTCTTGTTCTTCAATGGATAAAGAAGTATTCCAGTAGTCCATTTCCCTGTGCAGAATATCGTGTAATGTTTCTGTGCAAACAGGTCTCTGTAATTTTTCTTTGGCTACTGACTGATCTCCTGAAGATGGGTTTGCTTCCATAGCCTGCTTAAACGCCTTGCTTTTCCTTGGATTCGGAACACAATCATCAGTTTTGAACCAGAAATCAATCCAGTCGCTGTGGCGGACCCACTCACTCTTCTTTTTGTCAACGATCAGTGAAAAGGCCTTAAATAAATATAAGCAAGATCTGGGGAGGGAGTTTGTTAGTTCCAAAAGACTTGGTACTACCTCCTCGTAATAATCACCCATGATGGAAAATCAGTAATCTCTTACATATCCCAAAGCGAAATGCTGATCTCTCCATTGGCAGTTGTAAAAGTGTTGGTCTCCGGGCACCAAACTTCGTAAAGAGCTCAATAAATAGAGTCGGGTCGAGAGTAGTCCTTAGTGGCAGAGTAAACGACATGAGCTAGTTCAGGAAGATTTTTCTTGATGAGAAGCTTATGAATCCAAAGGGACCATTCCCAAAACTTCGACAAGAAAGAAATCTCTCCACGATAATGGACTGTACTTCCCCATCTGATCTCCCTTCGATCAATTCTCTCAGAAATGATTGCTTTTGGAATGAACGTTGTATCTGAAGTGTGATGCGGAGGAGGACACAAATAAGGATGTCTAGTATGAGTTGAATTCCTCTGGCTGACACTGAGAATACGCATGTCCATACCCTGCAAAAGAACTGCATGGACGAAAGGGTATGTCATTGGCTTATGGATGGTAAGTTTAAAGTCTCCTGTCAAGTTGCATGGAAGTTTCAAAGTAGCATTGGGGAAGCAAAGGATTTGACTTTTCCGTGCAGGATCATAAAATTCCTTAATTTCAGGTAATTTCAAATTTTTCTTGTCTTTGGAATTTTGTTTTGCCATCCCTGAAAAAAAATCAGCAGATAGGATAAAAAAAAAATAAAAATAAAATAATTCATCAAAAAATCAACGTTTTCATCCTGAAAATTTTATTATGCCGGGGAGTATCCAAATAGATACATTACGCATATTTTTCAGGTCTTCAAAATCTTCAACCCTGAAAATTTTATTATGCCGGGGAGTATTCAAATAGATACATTCCACATATTTTTCAGGTCTTCGAAATCTTCAACCCTGAAAATTTGTTTATGCCGGGGAGTATCCAAATGGATACATTTCGCATATTTTTCAGGTCTTCAAATTTCAATCCTGAAAATTTTATTATGTCGGGGAGTATCCAAACGGATACATTCCGCATATTTTTCAGGTCTTCAAAAATCTTTAACCTGTAAATGTAAATCTAGAGGGGGTATCTAAAAGATACATTCCGAAGATTTACTAAATTTTCAAAATACATGTTTAAAAAAAAAAAAATGTTCAAAACACAGTTCCACCTTCAAATTGCTCGTCCATTTCCGATGATCCTGTCAACAAATAAAAAAAAGGGGGGACACGTGAATTGGGTTTTTTGCTTTCAAAGGCATAAACCAATTAATCTTTGTTTGTGTATCAAAAAAAAAAAAAAATGTGTCGAATACACCTCTCACTCACGCCTCTCTCATGTCTCACACATCACATCACACTCACACACGTCTCATACACATCACTCCCACACACATAAATCATGCACAAACACTCACACATTAATGCACACAGATCGATAACATTACAAATAAAAATAAAAATAAAAACCTTGCCTACAGAATGAAGGTGAACAAGTGTAGGTAATTCTTTTCTCAACTTCTGATTTCAAGTACAATTGTCCAAGTTGGAGAATTGGGTCACTTAATTCTTTTATTGCCTTTTTCTTCAAATTTGGTCGAGACTTTTTACTTTTTTTCTTGCTTCTTGATTAAAGTGAAATTAATCTTATCTAAATAAAAGGATTCAACTTGTTTATTTCAACTAAAATTCTTCTTTTAAGATAAGGATATAAGAGAGTTTAAGTCTAGTTAGGACTTCATATTTCATTATTTTCCTTTTTCATTAAAAAAAAAAAAGTACTGTTCACTTTTTTGCCAAAAAAAAATAATCATGTTGGACCTCATGAATTGAATGGATCTAGGATTATAAATATTGTATATGATTCATTCTCCAATTAAATCAAAATCTTGACAAGTTAATGATTTGTAATTACATTCTATTTTTTTTAAAAAAAAAAAAAAAATTGGTGAATTTCAAATTCTTTCAAGAGATATAGTTTAATACAATGTCATATTTATTTGTAAATATCTTAAACAAATTTCAAACCAAATTTCAAATTTCAAGATTTATTTATTTATTTATTTTCATAATAAATAAATAAATCTTGAGGGGGCATTTGTAGACATGAAAAAAAAATATTTATAAATATTGATTGGATTGGATCAATTTATTTTTGTTTTAATCCAGTTAAGTCCATTAAATAAAGTCTAGTAAAACCCACCTAAAAGAAGTCCATGAATGAGGTCCATCCTACTTTTCAAAACACTACCTATTTTTTTTATTTATTTAAATAAATGAGGTGGTTACAAAATTCTCTCTATGAATAGGACCATTGGTCCATGAAAAAAAAAGGAGAAGGAAAAAAGAAAAGCAAGTAAAAAGAATTGCAGGTGAAGACTACAAAAATCCTCTCAAGTCTCAAGTTTCAAGCCAAGTCCAAATCCAAGAAGATCAAAGTCTTCTTCAAATCAAGCAAGTTCAAATCAATTCCAAAAAGATCAAAGCTTTCTTCAAGGCAAAGCAAGTCCAATCCGAAGTCCAAATCCCAAAGTTTAAATCCAAGTTTTAAGTTCCAAGTGCCAAACAAGCAATCTCTCAACAAATCAAGTTTTTTTTAGCAAATTCAGAGGTCCAGGAATCAAGCCACGTGGCCTCTTGCCTTCAAACACGCAGATCGTTAATCAGAGGATTTTGCAATTTTGCATTTACAAGAGTTGTCCACTTGTATTTTCTCAAATTCAATTTGTAACAATTTCAGTATTTTTAATAATATTTCGAAATTCGTCATACAGAAAGATAAAGACCAGCAACATAAAGATTAACCAAATAAATAATTTGATGAATGCCACTTCATGGTTAACTGGCAATTGCATTAAGTGATTATTACACTTAAATGAAACTTTGTGCGATATTTAAGTTTATACAGACTATTTTTTATTCTACAATAGAATGCAATGAACATTGTCCCAAAAGGAAATCATCAATAGATAATAACAAACAAGGTGTGACAAGGCTTTCCAACATGTCTTAAAAATACAATAGGAGGCATACCAGATAGCACTTGGGTATATGATACAGCCTTACTGGTATTATTGCTATTTCTTTCTTAATCTCAAAGCAATCTTACCAACTATTTACATCCTGCAATGTCGAATGTTAATGCTTGATGCCTCTCTTCAATGGACGAGAATGAATTGTGGTTCTCTATTGATACACCATGAGGGCAATGCTGACCCGAAGTAAAGGCAAAATCCAAATCTGCATTTTTAAAGCCAACCAATTCGAAATCGGCAACTTCAAGACAAATAAATCGTGGAAACCGACATCTGATTTGAATATAAGATCTTCCTAACAGATTCAAGAGCTTGACACACTGGAATTCAATTAAAAAGCTTGCAGTCCATGGTATCATCATAAACAGATTTTCTCAGCCCAAGGCTTCACTCAATTGTAAAGAATATTATAGCCTTTACAAACTATATCAGGATTTTGGACAATGAAGTGATACAATGATTTGACACTAAAGAAGGGCAACTGACTGAATGTTGCTAATCAGTCCAAAAATGAATTTACAGAAAACTGTTTGTATGCTGATATCCTATTTCAAAAGCCTATTGACATCCTTTATTGACAAATGTATAAATGGAACAGCAATTAATTTGTCATTCACTAAGCAAACCAAAATATCACTAGCGATATGTTCACTAATCAGTAATCACTATTCATATCATTAAAATCTGTCATATTCAAAATAATATCCGTACTATATATCGCATGAGATTTTAATTTTTATTGCCCGTTGACCATATATAAATAATTTGATCAGCATGGTCGATGTGTAAGGATTTTAATCAATCGTGTGGGCTTATATGTGAATTATTGTGTATTGAATAAAAGGCTATCAATTTTGGTTAAGCCCATTTAAAGTGATCTAATAAGGATTTAATAAATATCGGGCTTTAATGCATCTAATTAAATGTATGGGCTTTTATGTGTAGATACCAGGCCATTACCTAATTCATGATGGGCCGGATTAGGTTAACTGACAATTCAGTATATAAAGTCGGTTATGGTCCCTGAATCCTACGTACTGTTCATCTTGTCTGATATCCCATCATCAGAGAGAAATTAAGGACTACGTATCGATTTAGAAGATCCAAACACCGTCGAATCGTTTATCGAGAATCGCGTTTGATTAAGGTACGCTTCCGCTTAAGTTATTTAATTCTTGATAATTCAGCATGATGATTTATTTTGGATTCTGGATAAATAATTTATCTGTGGATAAAATTTAACTAACAAGTGGTATCAGAGTCACAATCATGTTGAATTATCAGATCTTTATATGTGCGCGTATGAAATATATTTTCTGCCGAATTTTATATGCGTACAGTTTCTGAATATTAAATTAAGGTTCAACCGAATATTGATGTATATACATATACTATCTGTCGGTTCTCATAATTGATTCAGACGGTTGATTATGGATATATGGTTTTTGGGTTTCAACCATTTTTTTTCCCTTTCTTTGCACGTATATATGCAAAATCGTGATTTTCAAGAATTGGATACATGAATCTGTAAATTGAATTTCTGTGTGTATGTATATGCCCTTCGATTTAAGGTATGGATTTCTGTTGAAGTTTGGGACTCTGTATTGCGGTCTAAAATTTGGGATTTGGCTTTGATGTGGACTGAATGTGAATTTAACGGTTGAATCTGTGGATTTGTTGTGAATTGAATTTTCATGTTGTGTGGATGAATTCGGTTGATGGTGGTATGGCGCTGGACCGCCTGCGAGCTCCGCGCAATGTAGAGGAGAGCAGCGCCTGTAATGGCGCTGCAACCGGGGGAAGATGTGTTAGGAGACCGAGAGGCACTGCGACGTCGCGTCCGTCGGTAGCGGTGCCTCGGTCTGTAGATTGAGGGGCGGCGAAAGATAGGGCTTCAAACCCTAGCAGCCACAATTTTTGGAGCAGGGACTTGCGTTGGGAATTAGAAGATCCTGAGGACTCATGGGCAATTTCGGATGTGTGGGTTTATTGCACAATAAGGCCCTCTAATCTTATTATGAAATTAAAGTTAATCCCTGAAAGTTATGATAATTATGACCTAAGCCCCTAAAGTTATGAAATTATTTAAATTGGCATTTCAAGTTATGGAATTTATAATTTCAGCCACTAAAGTTACAAATTATTTAAGTTGGGATTTTTTAAAGTTCTGAATCTTGTAATTCAGTCCCTAAAGTTTTAGAATTCTCGGATTCTACCCCCTAAAGTTCTGAAATTTATAAATTGAGCCCTTAAAGTTATAATTTAGTTAAGTCATGACCCTTCAAGTTATGAAATTTTATGATTCATCCCCTGAAGTTTGAATTTTTTTCAATCCAGCCCCTAATGTTTGAGAATTTTCAAAATTGGTCCATAAAGCTTGAAAATTCTCTAATTTGGTCCCTTAAAGTTTGAAAATTTTCATTTCCAATCCCTTAAAGTTTGAAAATTTTCATTTACAATCCCTAAAGTTTGAAAATTTTCTAATACAGCACCTAAAGTTCTGAAATTCTATAATTTGGTCCCTAAATTTTGAAAATTTTCTAATTCAGTCACTAAAGTTTGGAAATTTTCAAAAATTGGTCCTTAAAGTTTGAATTTTCTTTAAAATTAAGTCCCTAAAGTTTGGGAATTTTCTAAATTGGCTCCTAAAGTTTGAAAATCTTCAAATATCAGCCTTTAAAGATTGAAAATTTCCTATTTTGGCCCTCTAAAGTTTGTTTTTTCTTTCAAATTGGGACCTAAAGTTTAGAATTTCTCTAAATTGGCCAATAAGGTTTTGGGAAAATTGTAATTTAAGCCCTTCAAGCTTAAAATTTTACAGAATTGGCCACCTAAAATTTAAGAATATTGCAATTGACTCTTTCAACTTAAGGATTGCTTTATTCTAAAGTTTTGAATTCTATAATTCAAATCCTAAAATCAAATATAGATGCAAATCAATGGATTTCAGTTTCAAATCTTGGTACATCGAAATCTTTTGAGAGATATAATATTCGAAAGTAAATTAATTGAAGCAACATGTCGCCAAAGCAACCTCTCTTGTGGATATTAATTAACTTTGAATATTAGAAGGCATTTGTGTGTGTGTGTTATTCATTGCGGATATTGATCGGCCCAAAGGAAGGTCAATATTTGGCTCGAATTTCACATGCACCTGTGGTGATAAACACGTGGCAATTATTTGGTTTAACGTGTGACCAATAAATCGGTCCAAAGAAAGGTTTATTGGTTAACATGTCTTATTGCCAGTGTTTGATCACTACACTAAGGGAAAGTTAGGTGTTTTTGTGTTATCTCATGCGGATATTGATCGGCCCAAAGGAAGGTCAATATTTGGCCCGAATTTCACATGAACTTGTGGTGATAAATACGTGACGGTTATTTGGTTTTACGTGTGATCAATAAATCGGTCCAAAGAAAGGTTTGTTGGTTGACATGTCTTACTGTCAGTGTTTGATCACTACACCAAGAGTACCACTTACAAGTCAATATTTCTGTCCAAAGACTAAATATTGATGTTGTGCTAGGTATCTTGTGATGGGCCCTACCATTATTTGAAAGTATGATTTGCATAATAAGGTATTCATGTGAGCTATATTATTTAAGTGTTCTCTATTCGGTTTCAAATTCTGCTAGTAGTATACCTACAAGCACAAATTTAATCCCTGTATTTATGGAACAAACTTCAAGGATCAAAACAACAACGTTAACTTTTCGTTGGCTGCATGGATCTAGACCGTGTACTAAGGATTGAGCAACCTGCTCCTCTTACGGATGAAAGTTCATCTAATCAAATGAGGAACTTTGAGAAGTGGGATTGCTTAAATTACGTGAGTCTCATGATCATTTAAGTGCGGCATTCCGGAAGCCTTTAGTGGCATAGTATCTGAAGAGGTAAATGATGCCAATGAATTCCTTGCCGAAATTAAGAAACGTTTTGCGAAAAACGATAAGGCTGAAACAAGCACGCTTATGCAAAGCTTGATTTCAATAAAGTATAAAGGCAATGGGAAAATAAGGGAGTACATCATGTAGATGTCTCACACTGCTTCAAAACTTTAAGGAACTAAAACTCGACTCGTCTAATGACTTGCTCGTGCATTTGATATTGATATCGCTTCCTGCGCAATATAGTTAATTTAAGGTTAGTTATAACTGTCAAAGTAGAAATGGACTCTCAATGAGCTCATTTCATAGTGTCCAAGCTTCTTGCACAATTCAGTCAATTTAAGGTCAGTTGTAACTATCAAAGGTAGAAATGAACTCTAAATGAGCTCATTCTATTTTGTGTGCAAGAGGAAGAAAAGTTGAAGCAGGACAGAACTGAAAGTTTTTTTTACTTGGCAAACACCTCTAAAGATAAGGGCAAGAAAACAAATAAAGAAAATAAAGCGTTTAAGGGGCTATTAATTTTATGATCTCACACTTAAGTCAACTTTTGAAACGGGAAATGCAACATTTTTGAGGATGTTGAGTTTGGGGGGAGAAATAAGGTTAGAGATATTGTCTTTTAGGAAGAAGTTGAGGAAGGATCGGTCTCGATTCCTATTGTTGCTTTTGACAATGTGCAAGTTTTTATGCATGTCATTGATCAAGAAGCATATCCAGAACCTCCCATCCAAAATAAAGTAAATTTCAGAAGTACAAACTCAACAACCTCAATAACTAAAGTCATTAAAGAGATCCACGAGAGAAAGGGAAAAAATACTATTCCGGATAATTTAAATAGTATTTTTCCAAGAACATAAGGAAAATAATGGAATGGTGAAAGATTGTTCAATCAATTTCCATCAGGCCATGCAGGGTTCTAACTCTCAAAAGTGGATTGATGACATAAATAAGGAGTACAAGCATATGCAAGACAATAAAGTTTGGGATCTTGTTCCATTACTGCAAGGTACGAAGCTCATTGGTCTTAAATGGATTTTTAAACCAAGGGGGATTCTAAAGGTAATGTGGAAAGATATAAAGTTCGTCTTGTATCTAAGGGCTTTACACAGAATGATGGCATTGACTATAAAGAGACTTTCTCTTCGGTTTCAATGAAAGACTCTTTCAGGAAAGTCAGGTTGTTGCACATTTTGACCTCGAGTTATATCAAATGGATGTTAAGACAACGTTTCTCAATGGAGACATTGATGAGATGGTTTGCAAATTAAAGAAATCCATTTATGTGCTCAAGCCAGCTTCTCGTTAAGGGTAATACAAATTTCATCAAGTAATTATCTCATTTGGTTCTGAGATTAATGTTGTTGATGATTGTATGTATTACAAGTTCAGTGGGAGTAAGTATATTGTCCTGGTTTTATATGTTGATTATTGCTTGCCACTAATGATATAGGTATGTCACATAAAATTATGAGATTTTTTGTCAAGGAATTTTAAGATTAAAAATCTTGGTGACGTCTCTTTTGTATTAGGAATTCAGATACACCAGGATTGTTCTCGGGGTATTCTTGGATTGTCACAAAAGGGGCTATATCGATAAAGTACTTAAGAGGTTTGGCATGCAAGACAGTAAATCAGGGGACAGCCATATCGCTAAGGGAGACAAATTTAGTCTCGACTAATGCCCGAAAAGTTATCTTGAAGTTAAAGAAATGCAGAGGCTCCCATATAGTTAAGCTATAGGGAATCCGATATATACTCAAATTTGTATGCATTCGGATATTGCGTACATTGTTGGGATACTAAGGAGATATTTAAGTAACCCTGGGATGGATCATTTGGAAAGCAGCCAAACATGGGTTATAAAGTATTTAAAGAGAACAAAAGATTACATACTCACATACAGAAAATCGGATCAGTTGGAGATCATATGGTATTATGATTCCGATGTTTTCTAGATGCCAAGAAAGTAAAAGATCCACATAAGGCTACATTTATCTGCTGGTTGGAGGAGCTATTTCCGGATGGAGTGCTTAACAGACACTTTAGCTTCTTTCACTTGGCAGCACAGTTGTAGTAATTTTGGGGGCATCTAATTATGGAATATAGCTGCGAAATTTTGTCACTGGGCTGCGTATTCTGTACGGTATAGAAAGACCACTAAAGTTATATTGTGATAATAACTCAGCATATTTATATTCCAGTAACAACAGGAACTCAACTAAGTCAAAATTCATTGACATAAGTTCCTGGTTGTGAAGGATACAGTTCAGAGTGGACACGTGTCAATAAGAGCACATTGGGACAAACTCCATAATTGCGGATCCGCTTACAAAAGTATTACAACCCAAGGTCTTTCATGAGTACATTACTCATATGGGTGCTGTATTTCTTAAGGATATTCGGTTTCAGTGGGAGTTTGTATTTTGGGTGCATTAGACACATTTACTGTCCTTTTGGATACATTTTAAAGTTAAAGTTATTTACAGCTGTAAGGTTTCAGGTTTATTATCTCTGAACTCGTTTGAGGATGATCTCACTAAAGTTGGACCAGTTGGAAATAGGCATGTTGAAGATCACATTACATGTAATTTCCATGCTACACATCCATACTTGATCCATGTCATTCAGTTATGTCGATATACGTGACCATTGAAGGTTTAGTTACGATTAATGTAGCGAAAGCCGCTTTGATCCTATGTTGATATAATTGATGGATCGGATTGTTTGGGGATGCATTCAGTAATGATAGCAAAATTCTGAGTACTCATAAGGTTATGATTGATACACAATTGTAAGGTTACACATATAGCCCAAGTGGGAGATTGTAAGGATTTTAATCAATCGTGTGGGCTTATATGTGAATTATTGTGTATTGAATAAAAGGCTATCAATTTTGGTTAAGCCCATTTAAAGTGATCCAATAAGGATTTAATAAATATCGGGCTTTAATGCATCTAATTAAATGTATGGGCTTTTATGTGTAGATACCAGGCCATTACCTAATTCATGATGGACCGGATTAGGTTAACTGGCAATTCAGTATATAAAGTCGGTTATGGTCCCTGAATCCTACGTACTGTTCATCTTGTCTGAAATCCCATCATCAGAGAGAAATTAAGGACTACGTATCGATTTAGAAGATCCAAACACCGTCGAATCGTTTATCGTGAATCGCGTTAGATTAAGGTACGCTTTCGCTTAAGTTATTTAATTCTTGATAATTCAGCATGATGATTTATTTTGGATTCTGGATAAATAATTTATCTGTGGATAAAATTTAACTAACACGATGGACAAAGATTAACCAAAGAAATGCAAGATTTTCTTTATTTTATATTATTAATTGATTTCATTATTTTTGTTTTTGCTTCAACTATGTGAAACTCTACAGTTGCAAGTGTACATAGTTCTTGCATTGGCAGTGAACTACTAATTTTTGAGTTCTTTTACTTGATTTCAATTTTTTCTCTTGTTATTAAACTGCTATTGGCAGTACTTGATTAGCGATTAATCCATATTACATGTGCTTTGTAAACATAGATTTCATTATTATTTAAATATAATCATTTTTTTCTTAGTCTTTTTTACTATATTTATAACAAGTTATATCTTCATAGCGTTGGTACCATATCATGGATAAAGATTGGGTTCATCTATCAAGGTTATTTTATCTCTTTAGTTTTAATTTTTTTTAAAATAAGTCAATAAATGCATTTAGAGGATTTATATTTAGTATTTTTTTAAAGTTTCAGAGGCATATCAATATAGTGCAAGAAAGTTTGCAAATATGGTGCAAGCCAATGCGGGAAATCCAGAAAAAATCTTATGCCCCTGTAAATGTTCTAAAAACTTATTCCACCAACATTTTGATACAATGTATGGACATTTGATCATTAATGGGATGGATCCTACCTATACTACATGGGTATTTCATGGGGAAAAATTGAATGCAGCTTCATTACCTAATCAAAATTGAGAAAATCTAGAGACTTAAAAGATGTATAGGGATGCATTTTTTGAGGATGAAAATATTGTGGAACCCAAGAATGAAAATAGAGAAAGGGACTTTTCAAATTTATATGAGGGCGTTGAAATTCCTCTATACCCTGATTGCACAAAGTACACAAGGATGTCTGTCATCGTTGTCTTATACAAGCTTAAGGCTACACATGGTATATCTCACAACGGTTTCAATGAACTTCTTGATATTATTAGAGACATTCTACCAGATGGGAACACCCTTCCCGATTCTTGTAATTCAACGAAAAAGTTATTGAACACTTTTGATCTTGGGTACGAGAAGATACATGCATGCGTTAATGATTGTTGTTTGTTTAGGAATGATCTAGAGAATTTGGAGACATGTCCAAAATGTGCATCTTCACAATGGAAATTTAATGAACGAACAAAAATAATTCAAAAGGGGATACCTGCAAAGGTTTTGAGATATTTTTCAATTATACCACGATTTAGAAGAATGTTTAGGTCACTTAATAAGGCAGAACAACTAATATGGCACTTGAATCACAAAAGTCAAGTTGGGAGAGAATTGATCAAAAATGACCTTTTTTTGCATCAGAACCACGCAATCTTAGGCTTGGTCTTTCATCTGACGGATTTAATCCATTTGGTGACCTAAATTCTAGGTATAGTTGTTGGCTGGTGATACTAGTTATATATAATCTCCCTCCTTGGATATGCATGTCCAAGGAAAATTTGTTGTTGACTCTGTTAATCCCAAGTAAAAAACAACCAGAGAATGATATAGATGTATATTTACAACCATTCATTAAAGACTTAAAAGTGATGTGGAATATTGGTGTTGAAGTATATGATGAATTTACAAAGTCTAAATTCAATTTGAAGGATGTATTGATGTGGACAATTAATGATTTTTCAGCTTATGGAAACTTATCAGGATATCCTACAAAAGGCGAAGCAGCTTGTCCAGTATGTGGTTTATCCACATGTGCAAAATGGTTGAAATTTAGTCGAAAGTTTGCGTACATGGGTCATAGAAGATTTCTTGCGTATAATCATCCTTATCGATCGAAAGAAACTTGGTTTGATGGGAATAAGGAACATATGTCTAGTCCTAAAATATTAACTGGTCGAGAAGTGATGCAGACAATCAAGAATGTTGACAATAATTGGGGGAAAATAGGTCAAAAAAGAAAGAAGAAAAAATTATATTCAGATTGGCCATTGAAAAAAAAATCAATATTCTTTGAGCTACCATATTGAGAGGTTAGCCATTTCAAGCTATTTTACATTATCTATTTCTTTTCTTAAAGTTTTTCTAATTTTATAGTATTATTTTAGAGACACTACTTTTGCGTCATAATTTGGATGTAATGTACGTTGAGAAGAATGTTTGCGAGAACATTCTTGGCACTATTTTGAATGTGAAGGAAAAATAAAAAGATGGGCTTAATTCTCGTAAGGATTTGCTCAATATGTGTATTAGAAAGGATCTTCATCCAGAATTGAAAGGAAATACATATTACCTACCCGCAGCATCTTACATGCTATCCAAAAAGGAGAAAGAGTTATTTTGTAAAAGGCTGTTTTATTTAAGATTACCTGATGGTTATAGTTCCAACATTTCAAAGTGCATCTTATTAGTAGATAATAAGATTTTAAATTTGAAGTCTCATGATTGTCATGTGCTCATACAACAGTTGTTATCAGTTGCATTAAGAGGACTTCTACCTCCAGGACCAAGAAATGTGATTTTTCGACTATGTGCATTTTTCAATGAAATATGTCAAAGAGTCGTCGATAAAAATAAATTAGAAAAGCTTGAGGAGGATGTTACGGTGACTTTGTGTATGCTAGAAAGGTATTTTTCCCCATCTTTTTTTGACATAATGATTCATTTAACCATCCACCTTTGGCTTGAAGTCCGTATTAGTGGACCTGTCAATATCGTTGGATGTACCCATTTGAGAGGTAACTTACTTTTACACTTTTGTATGTATTTATTCAGCATTTCTTCTCTTAATTTTTTATGTATATCATACATATTATGTTTTGAATTAGGTTTATGAAGAAACTTAAGGGATATGTTAGAAATCGTTTAAGACTCGAGGGTTGTATAGCAGAGCGTTATTTAGCTGATGAATGTACACATTTTTGTAGTGGTTATATGAAACAAGCTGCTAAAGTTTGTGTTCGACATACTCGAAATGAGGATTTTGAGAATGAAACAATTATTGATGGACGTACAATTTCGAAAGGAAAGTCAAAAACTTTGAGTGGAGTCAAGATTGAAGAAGGATTTACGTCGGTAAATCTTCATAGAGGACAACATCAATTTGAAAGAAATCCATTTATTTTAGCATCACAAGCAAAACAAGTTTTTTATTCTAGAGAAAGCGATACATCTAATTAGTATATTGTATTAAAGGCACCTCCTAGAGGATTTCATGAATTAGAAAATTTTGATGAGGAGACTTATACTCCAACCACATTAGATGTATTATGACTTAATATTACTGTTGAAGATGAAGGTTATGTAAGACATGATTTTGAGGGCATTGATATTGAATATGGTAATTGTATCTTTAAGATTCTTTATTACTTAATTTAATTTTAAATTTATGTGACATTACGTGGATGCTAATATATCTAATTCCAGTTTGTCTTCCTCTATTTGTAGATACAAATGATGAAAGTTGAGTTCTGTGGATGCTGATGATCATATAAGTGGCCATAAGATGACATACCCTGGTGAAATAAGTTCTTAACTTATATATATATATATATATATATATATATATATATAAGGTTCTTTTTGTTTTTGAGTAAATGTGTTTTATCTTATTTGTTTAATACAGTCATCTAATCAAGGAGGTAAGAAATCGAAATGAGCTAAAAAGGCTTCAATTGCTGCTGCAACAAGAGAAGGAAATGAAGGTATAAGAATATCAGAAGGAGGTTCTAATTCTGTTCCAGAAAGACAAGAAAATTATTTGCAAGATGATGTAGAACTCCTACCTAACAATACTGAAAAGGGAAATAAGGGAAGAAGTCGAGCGAAAGTGAATTGTCTCAATAGGGGGAAGGGTGCAAAGTTAACTATGGAGTTTAATAAAAGAGGTCAGCCAATTTGTAAATGTTCAAATAAGCTGTCATCATTTCTTGGAACAACTGCAAGAGAACTTATACCAATTACAAGGAAAAGTTGGAAAGATATCAACGGAAGTTTTCTTGATGACATATGGGAGCATGTGCAGGTGATAATAACTTCAATTCACATATATAATTTAAGTGAAATTACTATTAATGCCGTGTATTTTGATGCAGCAAAAAATTGACGTTGATAATTGTCATAGAAAGTACATCATGCAAAAACTTGGAAAGTATTGGTGAGATCATATATCTAATGTTCTTAAAGCAATCAATAACTTCGGAATGACACATGGCATAACAAGAGCTGCTGCTCTCCTCAAGCCCGATAATGTTAGCTCAATGGAAGAATGACATGCATTTGTCAAAGAACGTAATTCTCAACCATACAAGGTAAGCGTCCATTGCTTCACTCAAAAACAACAAATTCTTTAATATGTTGAATATGACTAATTTAGTTGAAGCACTATTGTTAGACTATTTATGTAGTTTTCCATTGGTTATTTATTTATTCGCCTATTCATTCAATTATTGGATTGCATTTTGATTTAAATTCTATTGTTCGGATTTGATTTGTTATGTTGAGGAGTCGGAGATTGTTTTTGGAGTAGTTGATGATGTTGATGTTTGATTGAGTTATAGTTGATGTTTTGAATCATTGTGGTTAAGTGTTGATTGTTTATGGTTTTGTGATGTCCCTCTACAGGTTTTCTAAGTCCAATTTATAGGGGAGATTCTGTCGAATTTTTTTTAAAATTTATAAAAGAAAAATGACACTTTTAATATTCAGTAGGTTTGTTTGCCATAAGAAACTAGAGAAGTGTACTTAATATGTCTACACTTCTTTTTTTAATGCATGCATTTGAGTTTAAATGTTCTTTGTGAATGGTCATAGCTTGTTATTGACGTCAGCCTTTATTGATTTTTCTAGAAAAGAGTGAAATATTCAAAAAGATGAGGGTTAGTCAAACCATAATACATACAATGAGTAGAAAGGGCTTTGCACGCCTAGAAGCTGAATTGGTAAAAAAATGTTAAATTTGTTTGAAAAATCATGTCTACAAATATCGCATTTATAAAATGTGTAAAAAATTGCATGATTCCATTACAAGAGATGATGTGTGCATCCGATGACACACAAGGAGAAATGGTGAACCAATTAATGAATTAGTTGGAGAAACACTGGTAAATGTTGACTATGTTATTTTTTTAAGATATATTCAAAGTTTATATTTATTTAAGTTTAATGAATTAATTTATTTCTTAATATCAGCAAAAAATAAAAGCATGTACCGAAAAGGTGAACTCTCCAAGCAAACACTCTTTAAAAGATGATGGCGTTGCAAAAGTACTTGGTCCAGAACGTAGGGGACGTATAAGAGGTCTTGGTTTTGGTGCGACTCCTTCAAAGTTGAATGCTTTGGTGTATAATCATAATGTGCAATCTCAACTCCAAGATTTGAGAGACGAAATTAAAGAATTAAAAACTTTGTTTCAAATGAAGGGAAAAAGTGCAGTACAAGAAGATAATGTAAGTGGAAAACTATAATTAGTGAATGTTATCTTAATACATAGACTTTTCTATATTCAAAATAACCAATCGTACAATTTGATGTAAACTTTATAGCCTAGAGACAAAGCTTTAATGGTTTAGATAACCTTCAAACTAAGAAATGCAAATTGTTATCTTGGTTTGGGAAATGTGATGTTGTTGCAAAAGGTAAAATCGCATCAACAAATCCAAATGATTTAGTGCATCATGTACCCCTTGGCAATGAATGTTGGAAAGTCTGGGTTATTGAAGTAATTGATAATGTCAGTTTATATCGTCCTACAAGTGAGCTTTTTCTTCTTGAAGATGCATTAGGAAATACAATTGCATGGCCAATTAGGTACATTGAAGTGGATTAGTTAAAATCACAACAAAGGTATGCTTCACTTTTTGATATACTTTTGATACGATAATTATAAATTTATTATTTATTAATTATAAATTTATTATTTATGTGATGTGCAGGAAGTTGATTATTTTTGGCATGGCACTATTGGTCAAAGAAGAAGCTTCGATATGGATACTTTTATTTTTTACGACATTTGAGGTTTTTTTCAAGTAGTTATCTATACACTTTTGACATTAATTTCTATCTAGATTTTTGAGTAGGTTATGTGAGATCAAAAAATTTTGTATATTGTGTTGAATCTTCCTAAGATATTGTTTGTTTATCGAAATCACGTTTATTGATTATATATGCATTAATGTGTATTTATTTTATTATTATAGGTTTTTTGAAATTATAATTTTCAGATTTTTTTTAAAAATAAAATCCTAATTTACGGCGTGCATAACTGCGCACCGTAAGTTCACGACGTGCAGTGCTGCACGCTGTGAACTTACATTCACAGCACGCAGTTATGCACGCCGTAAAATTTCAGGATGTGACTTTTTACGGCGTGCAGATGCACGCGATAAAAACGATTTTACGGCGTGCATAAAAAGCTAACTTTGTTGTAGTGTACTTAGCTCACCCGTGCAATGCACAAGAAGAAATGTCTGGACAAATAAACAATGTCTCGATAATAGATGATCCACCGATTAAGATCAATTAAAATAAAAATTGCAAATAAAATGTTACATCATTAAATGTTGATTACACGTTACTACTATAAATTTTTGATAACTTCTTTGTAAACTACATTTGTTGTTGAATTAGTAGGTCTTCATTACTTATCATAAATCAACATCTTCATGCGAAAGTGATTGTCCCTTACTCTTATTTATGGTCATTGCATAAGACACTGTCAATGAAAATTGTTTCCTTTGAAATCTAACGGTATCCTAGAATCAGAGGGGCTCAACTACATCATTGGAATGAAGAACTTATGACCTACATTGGCGCGGGATTAAATTTGACCTTCGAGAACTTGATCTCCAAGCCTCGTAATTATTAACCTTGTTCCATTGCACAGTCTCCGGGTATGATCAATATTTCTTAACAACATTGAGACCATATACTCATTAACAACATCAACATCATCATTTCTTGGTGCCAATGTTGCCCTCCCCTGCATGTAAGATGCATCACAAACCGGAATAATTTGTCGAAAATTTCCACAGAAAACAACTGTCTTTCCTCAAATGGTTCTTCTAAGCTATTGGGATTTTCGAAACTTAATATATCTCTCAAACTCCTGTCAAGTGCTTCAAAGCAATATTTATTCGTCATGGGTGCTTTATCCCGAATGATAAGCTTCTTGCTCAATATCAATTATGTTAGTGGGCTTACATAATTAATATTGCATGTCGAATTTTCATAAGGGCTCAGAGGGATAGCAAATCTTGAATGAGAGGTCCCACCAAAAGGTAAAAGAATGGAAACTATACCATTGGAGGCAACATTAAGAACTATATCTCCTCTCGACCTTAAAGCTGCAGAGAGAGTCTTCCAAACGAAAGTTTTACCCGTTCTAAATATTCACTATTCAAAACATGATAAATTCAATGCACAGGTTTTTAATCAACAAAATAAATAATGAAAATAGTAACACAACTGATAATAAAAAAAAATTGAGAGATGGTTAACAATTATTAACAATGATTAAGATCATGAATAACATGAAAGCAACGCAACAAATAACAATATGGATATCCACACATCTATATAAAAATTCATCTAAAATAACACCGCAAGTGTACGACTCATGACAAGTAATAAAGTGGACTTTATTGAGTCCGAGTTATTGTTCTCACGAGGAATTGGATTAAGTATCAAAGTTATTTTAATTCTCACTTTATTTGAACAACAAGAAACTGAAGTTATGATGAATCTAGAGATTAAACTAAAAACAATACGCAAGAAATAAAAATGCGTTTGTAAAACAATTGATGTAGAGTTGGGATGTCACGAGTCCACGTAGTCAATACCTTTAATCTCACTACTCAAGTTTTAATCTTCTAATGTGATCGGTCGAGTTCACTTATGCACACAGAGTTCTCCTCTCGGGTTTAAACCAACTCTACCTAATTAGTCAACCGTGTTAACGAACAACAGGTTGTAATGATTAGGTGCATGGAATAAAAGAGCTCAATTAAGACCAATAACAACGAACGTATATCTCTATCTCTCATTTAATTACCGGATTTTATTCCTAATTCTAGATCATTAGCTCACCTCTTGGATTATGAAAATTATCCAATTAATCAATGAATTAGTGGCCAGTTAATTCACGCATTGAAGACAAAATAAGACCATACACATACAATCAAACCGTAAAACTTAAGTAATGAAATTAAAGGCGTAAAGCTATGCTATATCGTTTGACCACAAAATCCGGCTGGACCTTGTACCAACATGTCTCAGCTCCTTTCTCTTGAACACGTGGATCTCCTGCACGCTGTGACAAACAATCAGTTTGCAAAGGGGGCCGAAGTGGCTCCCGTTTGCACTCCTATGCCAAAGTCAGTGCTCATTTGAAGCAAATATAAATTGAGTGCGGGAAATATAAATGTGTGAAAGAGAGAAAAGAGAGTGAGAGTAAAATATTCAGTTAAGAGTATGAAAATGCTAACCCTTTCCTTGGAGGCAAGTGTGTTCTATTTATAGAATGAGTAATTCTCTTAGATTGTGACACGTGTTATGCTTTACACATGGCAAGATCCTAACTATTCATGAGGTAAACCATTTCTTTGGCTATAATCATTACTACATGTCATATGGATAAAGCAACCATCAAATCCCTTTAAAGATGTCACATCAAGTTATCTTGTCACTTTTACAGGGTACTCACTTTGGCTTAGGAGTACCTCGGCATAAGGGTACCTCGACATAACATCACCCGGCATAGGGGTACCTCGGCATGTAAGAGTCCAGCAAGTTTGGTATCCACAGTTTGACCCGTGGGTCATGATTAGGTGAATGGATGTTTTGTGGATCCCATGTTGGGCCCATATGGATGACGTGTCATGTAAAATTAGTCATGGTCGTAACACTAGTCCCTCTAGTCTGGTTGGTTCATTTATGTGCGAACCGGACTTGAAAATATAAGAGATCGAAGATGATGGAATGTGTATATACTCTAAGAAATAACCAAAATAGGAAATATATGAAAAATCATTCTTGCAAGACACCATCAGAATGGAAAAAATAGAATATATTTTGCATGGTAAAGTGTCGCCAAAGAGGAATAATATAGGCACTTGGGCCCATGCTTTAATATAGTTTGAACACTTGGGTCCTTATTTGAACACTTGACAACCCTTTCACGTAGACTTTTCTTAGTTATATTAAAAGAGTATTGGGCTGCTTTATTCAACTTTTTGAAAGTGTATCTCTTCTCCCAACAAAAAAGAATACTCGAGAATGCTTCGAACTTACGAAGACATATAGGCTCATAGAAATATCCCGAGCATGCCTCAAATAGGAGGGGAATTACATGGTTTCCTTCGATAATGTTGAAGATCTTACGCCTAGATATATGAGGGCTAATGGCTTGTCTGGATAACATAGAGAATATGCTCAATTCAAGCAGCTGGAGGGCTTACAAGTCTGCCTCATTTTGAGATGTACATCTTTGGATAATATGAAACAACATATATATACATTGTGTCTTGTGTCGACATGCGTGTATATGCTCTAATCCCTTAAATTTGGAAGTCCCAGGCATTCATGGCTGGGGTTCGAATTTATAGCTTTTGGATGTTTTGTCTAGAGTGGAATCGACCAATGACAGAGTCCTTTGTAAAAGGAGTTAGTTGAAGAAGTCCCCTCTTATGAGGAGTCAATTGCAAAAATTCCCTCGTGAAAGGACAAGAGAAGGAGTCCTTTGAAAGGGGGTACTTCGGAGGGATAAGGTTGATATTTCGGACTGGTACTACATTACCACCAGGGAACAGCATCCTCCCATTATTACGTGACATCTAACCTCCATGAAACATTGGAGGACACAATGGTTCTGGGTAGCCGGTGAATGGCAATGCTCCCCTTAGGATCTGGTTCCTGAAATTACTGTTCCTCGGACTCTCTCTTGCCCTCGTGAGTTTCAACGATAACCTTCTGTGTTATCTTTGAAGGTCAGTAATACGCACAATTTCTCCCTAGGGAGGACCTGGTCGTGGTGAAGAAGCTCTTTGCGTACTATGCCACTTTCCCAGAGGTGATATTGAAGAAAAAACTTTTCATCAAGTACGGGCTTATGCGAGATATGGGTAAGTTCTATATTCCTTGTGTTAATTGTGTCGTTGTCCAAAGTGCCTTTGACTGAAAATTTCATTTTGATTAATAGGTTCTAAAGAACTTCCTAAGGTTTCCCTCAAAGGCCTGATGGCAAAGAAGATTCCACTTCCGTTGAGGCACAGGAGTGACGAGGATCATAAGCAGAAGTCTTTGCTCAGTAGTTTCCAAGTGAAAGTTGCAAAGAACACAGCGGATGCCTCAGCTGCAAAGCTCATAAAGCCTTTTTCGATGCTACTCCCTCCACCGGTCTTGTTGTATAAGGGTCATCAATTATTGGAAGTGAAGGAGGAATTCGGAGCCAAACATGAGGCTCTGGAGAGAGAGCGAAAGTCGAAGAAAAAGGAAGAGAAAAAGTCCAAAAGAGCCCTGGCTGATGAACCTTCTGATGAGGATGTTGTGGAGGTAATGGAGCCTGAGGTGCCTCCACTGAAGAGGCTAAAGAAAAGCAAAAGCATATCTAGTTCTTCCGCGGTAGATGTAACCAATTTACCTCCACCAGTTGATCCTAACAGAGGCAAAGGAGATGTCTCCAACTCAGATTTCTTTTCCCAGGCTCCGGATCCCCCAGGCCATGATGAAGGTTTGATTATTATTTCGGGGGTGGACCAGGAGGTGACCCCATAAATTTCTACTGAGCTTAGCTATATAAAGGCTGTCCTGCTAGCTAAGGAAAGCACCTCGAATACCACCCTCTTAGATTCTCTGTGATTAATGGCATCCAGCATTTCAAGGATACATCTGAAGGGACCCCAGAATACGAAGCTATGCAGCAGTTCTTTGCCAACGCAGGGGCATGAATGACTTTGAAAGACGTGAAGGATGACTTTCCTGATCTGAATCTTTCGAAGATTTGATGCCTTCTATCTAAAGTCTCAAGATGTTAGTAAGGAAAGTCCCCTTGAAGACGTAACTGGTGGCCCTTCTTCTGAAGACGTCAACCTTTCCCACGCTCCTGCTTAGGATGTCTGTTTTTGTCATTATCTTTTGTGAATCTTCATCTACTTCACCTTTTATCTTTATATGTGAATTTTACATATTACTCTGCTACACAAGTAGTTCGTATTGTAAGATGGTCATCATTCAATATGAGATGGTCCATCATAGGATGAACATAGTTTAATATAGGATAGTCTGAAGCTTGTGCCGGTCCTTGGAGTCACTGGTGGATGTGATAGTCCCTCAAATCTAAGCGCTTAAGACATTTATGTCCATCGTTTAGATTTGACTGAATGGGTCACAACCCGTACTTCCCCGTTACCCTGTTAACATCCGGGGTGATTACATCGGGGCCATTTTTGGTTAAAAATCTAACATGGGCGATATGCCTTTAAATGGTAAATGTTTCTTTTGAACAAGTCGTAAGTTTTACTCTCCAGATTGATCAATGTATTTCATAGGTACCACTTCGCCGGGGTACTAACCATCAAGTGGCGGAGTCCCTTGCATGAACGAACCTTTTGTGCTTCAAGCTATGTTTCGTCATTCTATCAATGAGTTCATCGGATCTACGCATTGCGATTATCATGGACAACTCCGACCACTTTCATTCTGGTGGGAGTTTAACCAATCCTTAATAACTATAACATGGGACCAATCCTTTTTATGTTCTATTTGTTTGCATAATTTTGCGTTTTCCAACACAATTTTGCAATTTTTTCAATGGAAAGCGCGCATGAAGGAATTATTTCACCTCACGAGTTTAAGAAATCCAATTTATGCAGAACACGCAGAGGAAAATTTGTTTTTCGATACTAGTGGTGGAGGTGATCCATGCTTGATGGATTGAGTAAGGATTTTCCAGAGAGATTCTCTACTCCGTAAGTCCACCTCAACTATACCTTGGAGTCTTTATTCTGGCATTTTGAGTTAGGACAAGGGGTTTCTTTAAAATTGGACCTTTAATTTTAGAAGTATTTAGACCATCTTTTCTCGATATTGAGTCGACGACCAGTGAATCACCCTTTTTTTCGAGGAGGAAAGAAAGCTCTCTGCTTACTAGTTTTCTTCATTTATTGTTTATCGAAGTGAAATGGCCTGGGTGAAAACACTCAAATTTGTACTAGACATACTGCCTCTGACCCATGAGCCAGTGAGAATGGAGTTCCTCCTGTGGCGGTGTGCAAGGTAATTCTGATTCCCCATAGGGCTCATGGAAGTTCATTTATCCTTTTTTCTTTAATTGATTCCAAATTCTTCTTCAGGTTATTTCATAGATTTATCGACCAAGTATGCTTCGCCCTCATCTAATAGAATATTCACTCTGGAGTTAAAGGAGGACATCCACCTGGGAGTCCCATGTATTCATGCCTTATAGCGTCTTTTGTAAGTACTCAGTTTGTTAGTCCGGGGTGGATTCCATTGAGTGGAAAAATCCCTTATTTGTGGGGGTTTGCTAAGCTATCCATGTTTACTTGGAATTATGCTTGTTAGCAGTCCCTAGTGAGGGCTTAGATCAATGATCTTATTCTTTCGTTAACTTGTAACGGTGTTACTTCGGCACATCAGGTTCGGGCTAAATCACGTCAGCATATTACTTCGTCCATGTTTTATCAGGTGTGAATTCAGAAAAAACTTCTGAGGTCATGCCATTCTGGAGACAAGTGGGTAGGGCTCCTATAGCCGTGTCATTTCGAAGACACTTAAGCCGAGGCTTAAGAATATAAGGTCTCTGAGACCGTGTGTCGTGGAGACACTTAAGCCGAACTTAATAATATAGGGTCTTTGAGACAGTGTGTCGTGGAGACACTTAAGCCGAGTTTAATAATATAGGGTCTCTGATACCTTGTGTCGTGGAGACACTTAAGCTGAACTTAATAATATAGGGTCTTTGAGACCGTGTGTCGTGGACACACTTAATCCAAGCTTAATAATATATTGTTGTTTGAGTCCTGCCATGTTGGCACAATAAGGGTGGGCTGCTTCGAACCGTTCCGCTTCGACAATAAGCAGAGCTTTTATTGTTTCATGAGTCTGCGTTGCCGCGACATTTAAATCGGACATGACTACGGGGGTCTTTTGACACTGTGCTGCTGCGACTTTTATGAGACTTTCGCTCCTCTTTTAGGGGGAGAATTTTCCATAGGTGTTCATTTTCAGGATCTCCCCCTTTTTTTTAAGGTTCTCTTCTTCATGAGTCCCTTGTTCAGGGTTTCCCTTTTCAGGGCGTTCTTCTTCAGAAATCCCTTGTTCAGGGGTCTCCCTTTTCAGGGTGTCAATTGACGTAGTTCTTCTCTTGGAAGAAGTCCCTTGTAGGAGTCCTTTGGAAGGGGTCCATGGAAGACGTCCTTCGGAAGAGGTGCTTCGGAAGGGGTCCATGGAAGACGTCGTTCGGAAGGGGTCCATGGAAGACGTCGTTCGGAAGAGGTGTTTCGGAAGGGGTCCACGGAAGACGTCCTTCGGAAGAGGAGGTACTTCGGAAGGGATCCATGGAAGACGTCCTTCGGAAGAGGAGGTACTTCGGAAGGGGTCCATGGAAGACGTCCTTCGGAAGAGGAGGTACTTCGAAGACGTCCTTCGGAAGAGGTGCTTCGGAAGGGGTCCATGGAAGACGTACTTCGGAAGGGATCCATGGAAGACGTCCTTCGGAAGAGGAGGTACTTAAGGGGTCCATGGAAGACGTCCTTCGGAAGAGGTATGAGCCATGTCGCTCAGGCAATAAGGAGGGCTTCTTGAGCCATACCACTTAGGCAATATGGGGGCCTAAGCCACTTAGGAAATGTGAGGGCTTCTTGAGCCATGCCACTTAGGCAATGTGACGGCTTCTTGAGCCATGCCATTTAGGGCAATAAGAGGAGTCATGCCACTTAGGCAATAAGAGGATCCATGCCACTTAGGGAAATAAGAGGAGCCATGCCACTTAGGAAATGTGAGGATCCATGCCACTTAGGCAATGTGAGGGCTTCTTAATCCATGCCACTTAGGGCAATAAGATGAACAATGTCACTTAGGAAACGTGAGGGATTCTTGAGCCATGCCACTTAGGGCAATAAGAGGAGCCACGCCATTTAGGCAATGTGAGGGCTTCTTGAGCCATGCCACATAGGGCAATAAGATGGGCTTCTTGAGCCATGCCACTTAGGTTTTGTGTAGCTTTTTACTACGTGATTTCGTGGTTAGAAGTGTGGTTTCCCACAGACGGCGCCAAAATGTTGACCACAAAATCCGGTTGGACCTTGTACCAACATGTCTCAGCTCCTTTCTCTTGAACACGTGAATCTCCTGCGCGCTGTGACAAACAATCATTTTACAAAGGGGGCCGAAGTGGCTCCCGTGTGCACTCCTATGCCAAAGTCAGTGCTCATTTGAAGCAAATATAAATTGAGTGCGGGAAATATAAATGTGTAAAAGAGAGAAAAGGGAGTGAGAGTAAAATATTCAGTTAAGAGTATGAAAATGCTAACCCTTTCCTTGGAGGCAAGTGTGCTCTTTTTATAGAATGAGTAATTCTCTTAGATTGTGACACGTGTTATGCTTTACACATGGCAAGATCCTAACTATTCATGAGGTAAACCATTTCTTTGGCTATAATCATTACTATATGTCATATGAATAAAGCAACCATCAAATCCCTTTAAAGATGTCACATCAAGCTATCTCGTCACCTTTCCAGTGTACTCACTTCAGCCTAGGAGTACCTCGGCATAAGGGTACCTCGACATAACATCACCCCGGCATAGGGGTACCTCGACATGTAAGAGTCCAGCAAGTTTGGTATCCACAGTTTGGCCTGTGGGTCATGAATAGGTGAATGGATGTTTTGTGGATCCCCTGTTGGGCCCATATGGATGACGTGTCATGTAAAATTAGTCATGGTCGTAACATGTGCAGTGGTGGTGGTGGTGCGGTAGACGTGAGTGGTGTTGCGAGTTCGCGATGGTGGTTGTGGTGGTGATTTGAAGCCATAAACCTTGGCTGCTGCTAACTGTTGTGGCTGATTTGCAGCTAATTGGAGGAGACTCATTGGTTGTATGGAAGCGGCATGGTGGTCCGACGATGATGGATGCGGCATGGTGGTCTAATGATGATGGAGGAGACCATTGGTTTTATGGAAGTATCATAAATATTATGTAAAAGTATCATATAATAAAATTTCAACTTAAGTATCATAGAATAATGAAAAAGTTTCATGTTATGATACCAAAAATTTGAACGTATCATAAGTATCATGTTGTGATACTTTAAAAGTAGCATAAGATACTTTTAAAGTATCATAATATGATTTCTAGATAAAAACAATATTTTTCCAAAAAAAAAAAAATGAAGTATTTTTTAGTGATTATTTAAAAGGAAGTAAGTTTCAATTATGATACTAAAAGTTGGATATTTGTACAAACGCCCCTTACATATTTTACATTATTGTGACCCAACCCATCAACAATACCCGACGCACACTCTTTAAAACTCCTGAACTTTCTAGCTTCCAAATAAATAGCAATCTAGTCGTTGGAATTCCATTATCCGCCTCCCAGAATTCTGATTTCTCTCCACAAAATCCTCCATGAGTAAAGTCTTCAATCCGGAAACCATATTATAGGAAATCAAAAAATCATCGCAGAACCGTGTCCAAATCTTCATGGTTTCTGTGCATTGCATCCATTAAAAAAAATCCAGATTTCAGACTTTCGGTGTCCAAACATATCTGCATTTCAATATCATTTTTCGAAGCTTTTTCTATAATATATTATTGTTCTAATAGTTTTTTATTTTTCAGATACCTAGATCTATATCATTCGACTAAAATGATCTGTAACAATAATGTGGCTTTGATATGTAATTTCTGGAAAAAAAAATAGTGTATAGATTTTTTTTAAAAAAAAGAAACAGGTTCTAGATAAACGAGAAAAAAAAAGTGAAAATAATCTGTTTTTCTGTGTGAATCTTGGGCGAGAAACAGAAGCAATGTGAGCACAATAAAAGTTAAAGACCACATTGATCCATATTCTGAAAAAATCGGGTAAAAAAATAATAAAATAAAAACACATCACATTTATAGAAGCTATATTTTGGCGGGAAACTTACTAAGTTGACCTCATTTAATTCAGCTACTTTAATATATTAATTATATAGATATAAATATAGATATATAGATTCAAATTCCCAACTTATTTCAAAATATAAAATAAATGATTTCAGTTTTTAATAACTACGTCAATAGATATATTCTCACTTTTCAATATTTTGCTTACTCAATTAATAGAAAACAATTTATTGTACTCCCTTCGTTCCACAAAAATAGACTTACTTCTATTTTCATACAGATTAAGAAAACAAACTTAATATATGTTGAAATTATAAATTTACCTACGATCTACATAATATATCTATACGTTAAATAATGAGTTGTTCATATTTGTTGATAACAATGCATATTAAATAAGGATATATTATAAAATGAAGGCATTAATATACTCTCAAAACATCTATTTTGTCGTCCCTAAAGCTTCTATTTTGTTGCCCCTATATATACTCTTAAAAAATCAGGAAAAAATCTCACTAAAAATCTAGGTCTATAGAAGCGACATCTATAACAATACGATGACACATGTCGCTTCTATAACCTATAGGGGCAACCTTGACGTGTACTCTTTCGGAAATTACATAAACTTTCAATTTAGGCATAATAATAATAATAATAATAATAATAATAATAATAATAATAATAATAATAATAATAATAATAATCCTACCCCTTATCATTTCATTATATTAGACTCGTACAAAAACGTTTTCTTAATTTTATTTTAAAAAAGAAATTGTCATCTTCAGCAAAACATTATTCAGTGCTAGATTTATTATATACTTTGTCCCTATACAATAAAAGAGTGTAGAGTTTTGGCACTATTCATAAGTCATATAGCCAAAATGAGCCAAACAAATGACTAAAGCTGATATGTAGCCATTTTAGCCGATTTGGTGGACTTCCTTGCATATCCTTTTGTTTTGGACCTGGTAATGATAAATATCCGGCCCAAAAATGTAACCCAGCATTTAGAAGATTGTAGAATTACATTTGTTTTAGAGTCTATTCACCTATAATGTGATACCATTTTTTTATATATATAATAAGGAATCATGTCAAAATATAACTCTTCTATTTCTTAGCTATAAAGTAAGTATTCCATCTTTAAACTTTAATTTATACAATAACTATTTCATCTTCACACTTCATTCAAAAACTATTATTTTTTGAAAGTTAACTCCACAAATTGTTTCATATAAGATAAACACACAACAACATAATATATATTATACATAATAATTGCATTTTCGATTTTTTTATATCGAATTTATTACATGCTTCACTGGTTAACATTTTTATATATCTCATTACACATATTCTTCCTTATGAAATTATTGTCTTCTTTAAAACATACATAGGTTATTATAATTGCAATACTTAATAAGCTTTTAAATAGAACCTCTCGCTGGGAAAAAAATAAATAAAAAAGAAAACATTTTTTTTCATTCTTACTATTTTTTAAATATATATATATATATATATATATATATATATATATATATATATATATATATTGGGTTAATCCCCCCCCCCCTCCGTTTTTTGTTGTTTGTACAAAATATCGCATTTTATGTATAAGAAAACATAATTATTTTCTAATCAATATACAAGTTTTACAAATATTTCAATTAATATATTTGTGTCATTACCATAGAATTCCGATTTTTTGACTTCAATCTTACATTGTACCTGCTCTCAACGCTGCACATTAGTCATAGTACCTTTATGATGTCATTCACTTTTACTTGCTCACTATTAGTACCCTTATGATGTCATTCTCTTTTACCTACTCATTCGACTCCCATTTTCTATAACATTTTTACCTTATCTACATTTTATATTTGTATATAATATATATAATCATCTTATTATTTCTTCAAACAGAGCTTCACACATCTCATTAACCACTGCAAGAAAACTACCAAAAACTGCATCTCTTTCGGGTATGAAATTTATATATAGATTTGCAATTTTGATTCTCAAGTTAATCTATTCTTATCTACATTTGTTTTGTTTGTATATTTGATTTCCTACACATATGCTACTCTCTATCACGTAGTTTCCCAGTTCACTTTTGAACTTTAATGAACTTTGTGTTGTAAGTAATGTAAATGAAGAGAGGTTTTCATTTCATATTTGATTTACTTATCAATGATGTCGTAAAAATGCTTATAGTGTTGTTTTTGGGATTTGATGTTATAGTATTTATTGGTTCATTACCTTTACATGCACTTATTATCATTTTTTCGCACTTTGAAAGGTTTCATCGTGAAGTCTGTTCTTTAATCCACTTTCACAGGATTTGGTATGTGAGTGCACTTATTTTATGTTCGCAATGTTTGTGTTTTCTTAATTTTTTTTCTTTCGCGATTTTGGACTTGCATTTTTCTTCACGTGACATCTCGTTGTGAAATTTATGTTTTGATTCCTACTTTATGGCATGCAATTTTATTTTTTTTTCCTGTAACTATATTTTTTTAATTTTTAATTTTTAAAAATTAAGCCTGAATGGAGTCTGAAAAACCTCAATAAATTATTGGAATCTAAGACCCATAAGTAACTATTGTTATAGTGCTCTACTGTATTCCGTCAAAGCATATATGTTCCTTTTTTTATTACATTTATTATGTTCATATTACTGTATGATTGTTTGTTGGTTAAACCCAAATCTTGGATTTGGATTCTCTCACTGTTCGTCATTTATTGTGCAAATTTGACTTCCTATTTGTATGTATAGATTCATCGTCATTCATTATCAAATTTATTAATAATTTTACGTTTGCCTTGCTATCGTTGCTTTTAATAAAGCCTCATTAAACTTTTATTACATTTTGTTTTATATATGTCATTTCATTATACTTTTTTGCATCAATTTAGGTTGAGTAATTTATTGTCAACATAGTGTTCCTTTTATACACACACACACACACACACACACACACATATATATATACTTTTGTTTTCTTCATGTTCATCTCCATCTAAAGGGTTTAATATGAGTGAGCAATCAAATAAAGAGTCAAATGAAAAACGCAAAAGAAATATTTATATAAGTCTTTACTACATAAGATATATTTCTTTTCTTTTTTTTTTCTTTTTTTTTTTTGCTTTTTTTGATTTGTAGCATTGATGATCTCAGTTTATGTACCTTATCTATCTTTATCGTTCTCTCTTCACTTTTGTAGATTACATCTCTGTAGTGAACTTCGTATTTCAAGTGATGTAAATGAAGGGAATCTTATGTTTTATTTTGTGTATCCTTCTACTTGACAACATACACTTGCAATCCACGTTATTTGTTAAAATTGTTGCCTCTATTTAGATACATCAAAAAACTTACAGATTCCTTATGCACATTACAATTGAAATTTCTACCTCTACACCCTTTCTCATCTTTTTTCTCCTCATTCTTTCCATTATACTCAATCTATATCCTCTCTCAATACAAAAATTTTTTTTCCACGCTATTACTTACTTAGTTAATATACGACACGTGCATCGCACGTGCGTCTAAAAGTCTCTAGAATATTAATAAATTTTAAGCAAAAAGTACAAAAATAAAATCTCAAAATTTATCTATTTTTATCAAAAGATTTTAGGAGAGTTTCACAAAATAATTTTTAATATATATATATATATATATATATATCTTTTTGTCATTTCAATATTTCTCTTCTCTTCTTTTCTATAAACAACCATGACTAAATATTTTTCTTCTACTCGGTACTCTTTTCTCCCTCCCTCTTTGTGTGGTTGAATGGGAAGGGTGAAAAGGAAAATGAGTTTCATGTAACATGAAAAATAAATTACCACCTTCCTTAAGAAAATATTTTTCAAATTAACTAAAACATGCATAGAAAACTTGTACCTTGAAAGATTTTCCATAGAAATTAAAACCAATCAAACACTCAAAGCGAAAAAAGAATTTTCCCCCCCCCATTTTCTATGTAAAATTTTCCACCACCCCCTAAAGAAAATATTTGGTGGGAAATTTGCTAAAACACGCGGTAAAAAGTTGTATACGAAAAATATTTTTCATGAAAAATTTCTCAATCAAACACGAAAGTTGGAAAACAATTTCCTTAATTTGACATTTTCCATGAAAATGTTTGCTTTAAAACAAATTCTTAGGGTCATTCGATAGGCCACTATTTTCAATGAAAAATGGATTTTTCACCGAATTTTCACTTTTCACTTGTTTAATTGAGAATATTTTTTATGTAATTTTTTTTCCTTACTTGGGTCACATCAATAGATTTTGCTTATTTTCAAGGAATTTTATTTCTTGTCAAATTTGCAGGAATTGATTTTCTTTGGTAAAAATGGAATTCACTTTATATTCTTGGATTTTGGTATCCAACTTTCTTTCTGATTGACCTGATTTTATATTTTTTCTTTTTCTAATTTGATCTTTCGACTTTCAGTTGAGTCTAACTGATCTTTGATCAAATTAGATCTTCATTCTTTGATTTGATTTAACTTTTGAATAATTACAATTTAGTCCTTCAAATTTGTAAATCTTACAATTTAGCTTATTTTTCACGACTTTCATCTATTTTCATATTATTTATTATTTAGTAACTTATTATTAATTTCCATTTTTACGGATCCAATTAAATAAAAATATTACCAATCAAACACGAAAACATAGATTTATTTTCTTTCCACCAAAATTTCACATTCGCAATTAAACACCTTAACTAAATTATAATTAGATTTTAGATATCTATGTTGTTTACTTTTAAAAGTCTCAAATATATATATAGTAATGCCCCGAAAATTTTGACATCCCTCATTGTCAATTATGATGTAATAAAGTATTTTTAAGATTTATTTAATTAATTTGGAATTTAAAGAAAGAAAAAGAAAAGTATTAAATAATGAAAAGTTACGACAAAAATGTGTTTAAATGCATATTTTCCAAAAACTAATTTGATCACTTCTAGGCTTTTTTTATTACATGTGATACATGTACGGACAAGTTTTCAGAACGATCTTTAAGAATGTGAAAACGGGTTTTAATTCCAATAAACGGATGGTCCTCGGTGAATTTTTAAAGTTAGTACTTTACCGAACGATAAAGAAAAATAATTTTGAGTAGCTTACTTCGACAAGTTATAACTTCCTACTCGATTATCCATTTCTCGTGTCATAAAGTGCTTATTGTTGGATATTGGTTTAATAAATCAAGAAATTGGTTAAGTATTGAAAACCAACTAAAGTGATTTCGTGTCGACTTCGGCCAAATATTCAAAATCAACCCAATCCATTTAGGAAAATTAGTTTGCCACGTCGTCGCTTTGGGGCGCAAAAAGGGGACGGGAAAGGACAAAAATAGGGTCAAAAATTTTTCCCATGCGATCACACGTCAACTGTTTCTATTAATATTCTTGTTTTGCGTAAAGCCATGCGATAACACAGCTTATAACCATGCGATCGCATGGTTGTCTGAACAGTTGTGTCCTTTGGAAGAGTTGCATAGTTTGGCTTACACCACTTCATCCACAACCCTTCATACTCTATAAATAGGACCCTTGAGATGTCGTATTCTTTACACCAATGATATGCAATAACATTATCATTCACTCCTCTCCTCCTAAACAAAATTCTTGCATATTTGTTACATAATTTTGATTCTTCTTTCATTTTCATTTTTGGAGTACATAAACCAAAATTCTGGTACGTTGTACTTGTATTTTGGAGTGCTACAAACATAATTAGAAGTATTTATATCTTGGGAGTTGATTGCCGTAATCTTTAGGTACCGTTGCGGGGCATATTCGACTTAAGGACAAAGTATTTAACACTTGCCTTGACTTTATCATCTTTCTTCTCCTTTTCTTTTCTTATTTCCTTGTCGTTACTCCGTCCATTTGTCGGCACGGATTTCTTATAAATTATTCTATTACTTTGGCGTCACTATATATAAAATATTTCAACAATCTTAAGTCGAAATTTCTTTTATATTTTGTTGAAGTGACATCCTTGTGGTTAAACTTGTTCAGTTTAACTTTTTCTACTCTTCTATGTTGATTTGGTTGATCTTCTATTTTACGTAAGCAGAAATGAATACGGTTGTTAATTCCAATACTACTTCAAATGATACTTTGAACATGGAAACTTCTGAAGGAAGTGTTCCTATCGGTGTGATTCATCCGGTTGTGACTACAGTTACTACTAATGTGATTCCTCCGGTTGTGGGTGCCCCTACTATCTTACATTCGAACTCCATTCCAAGTTGAGGGTCGTGAGATAGAATTGCATTTTCTGTTGCCACCTTTTGGCAAAATTCTTGAATGAAGATCCTCCCGCCATACAAGAAAGAGAAAACAATAGGGCATCATTGATTGCTTTGGATGCTTGGAAACATTCAGATTTTCTATGTAAGAATTACATTCTGAATGGCTTGAACAACTCCTTATACAATGTATATTGCTCCAAGAAATCTGTAAAGGAACTATGGGAATCCTTGAAAAAAAAATACAAGACCGAAGATTCTGGAACAAAGAAGTTCATAGTGGGAAAGTTCTTGGACTACAAGATGGTAGATTCAGAGACGGTCATCAGTCAAGTGCAAGAGTTGCAAGTCATACTCCATGACAATTATGTGGAGAATGTGTTAGTAAGTGAATCATTTCAAGTGGCTGTAATCATCGAAAAACTTCCACCCATGTGGAGAGACTTCAAAAACTATATCAAGCATAAGCGCAAGGAGATGAACATTGAAGAACTTGTGGTCCAGTTAAGGATTGAAGAAGACAACCGAAGTTTGGAGAAACGTGTTGGGAATAGCATACCACGGTCAAAGGAAAATGTGGTGGAATCTAACAACAAAGGGAAGAAGATAAAGCATTTCGTTGAACCTATAAAGAAGAATGCAAAGAAGTTCAAGGGAAACTGTTATAATTGTGAAAAGGATAGACATCGCTCCGTTGATTGTCGCAAACCAAAGAAGCAAGCCCAAGTGAACATAGCCGAATCCGATGCCATATCAAATGGCATGTTCGATATGAACTTATCGGCGGTTGTCTCAGAATACAACCATGTTGGAAATCTCATGGAATGGTGGGTTGATAAGGGTGCAACCCGTCTCATATGCGATGATAGAGGAATGTGCACATCATACACTCAAACCGAGGCAGAGAAACTTTTTATGGGGAACTCCTAAACATCCAAGGTGGAAGGACAAGGTAAAGTGATATTGAAGATGACGTGGGGCAAGGAACTTAGCCTCAATAATGTCCTTCACGTACCGGATATTCGTATGAACCTTGTGTGTCGGGTTCTTTGTTAAGCAAGAATGACTTTAAATTAGTCTTTGTATCGAATAAATTTGTACTTACCAAAAATAATATGTATGTAGGAAAAGGCTATGTAAAAGATGGACTATTCAAAATGAATGTCCTAACTGTTATACCAAATACTACAAGCAATAAAATGTCATCTTTAGTTTATATTCTTGAGTCATCTAATCTATGACATCATAAATTAGGACATGCAAACTTTAATTCAATACGCAAGTTAATGAATTTAAGTTTACTTCCGAATATGTATTTTAATAATGGAAAATGTGAGATATGTGTAGAGGAAAAAGTGGCCAAGACACCATTTCATTATGTTGAACGAACCACAACACCTTTAGAACTAATTCACACGGATGCGTGTGATTTAAAGTTCGTACAAACAAGAAGTGGTAAAAAGTGTTTCATCACATTCATAGATGATTGTACAAGGTACTGTTATGTATACTTGTTGAAAAGCAAAGATGATGTTTTGGAAGTATTCAAACACTACAAAAACGAAGTTGAAAATCAACTTGGAAAACGAATAAAAATGATTCGTAGTGACAGAGGTGGTGATGTGTTTCAGACCCTCGAAAATCAAAGTCATAGCAGGCTTGACGGAAAAAGTTAAATATTCAAGCCAAATAAAAGTGCAATCCAGTCAACCATGTCAGAATTAGATGCATAATATGTATTTTTCGAGTAGAAATGGGCCACTAAGCAAAACTCATGGGCAAAAGCTCTTGAACCGACTGATTTTATGGCCAAATTCCATCATTTGGGGCTTCAAAACAGCAAGTCAATTATGCAGACGGAAATTAGGGTTTTTGCATATTTTTAGGTTAAATTTTGTTTTTAATTATTTTTTTGCCTATTTTAGAATTTTAGTCTAATTAGAATTCTATTTTGAGTCAATTAGCGGCTAGGTTATTTTACTTATTTATATTCTTTTCCATTCATTGTAATTCAGACTTGAGATTTAATTTTGATATAAACAGTTTTTATTGAGGATTCAATAAAAGTTATAGGTGGATTTCTATGTTTTTCGAATTTATCAAGAATATTTCTTGTGGCGTTTAAATATCGAACTTATCAAATATTTGATAGAATATTTGTGGCGTTCAAACCAGAAACTTATCAAGGAGATTGGGCAATTCCTTGTAGCGTTTCGAAAGTCGTGGTTCTTTAATCCGCATCGTCGAGCCATCGCGTCGTGAATATCAGGTCAAGATTCCACCGTCCATCCACAACCTAGGTTCCAAACTTTCTGGCGTTTCTTCCGCGCTTCGAATCTTATTATCTGGTATCAGAGCTGGACTCTGAATTCAGGTTTTTCTATCCAGTTTGATTTTTATGTTTATCATCGAGTCCCATAAAAATCATCCATATCTTATTGAGTGTTTTGTTTTCAGTTTTTTTTTTTTTTTTTTGCGTTCTTCTTATTCTTGAGTTTGTTGAGTCTTTAATCTAGAAAATCGTTCCAACAAAATTCAAAAGTGTTTATTTTATTTAATTCTTATCCAAATCCTGTGCCGTTTGTTTTGTTACGTTCGTGTCGATTTTTCGGATTTATATATTTAAAAAAATTAATTTATTTTTTTTCGAAAATTCATCCATTATTCAAAAAAAAAAAAAGTCATTCCAAAATTCAAGAACCACTTTCTTGAGTTTCTTTAAAATTCTTGGTATTAATTTCCTTCCAAGTCAATAAAAGTCATTCTTGCTATTTGATGTCTAAATCCTCTTCATTCTTGAATTTTTTTTAACGCTACATAAGGAATGGATTATGATCCGGGCTCTTTATTTCAAACAAGATGTTATGTGGATCATAAGGGGTGCAGATTGGCGATTGATGGAAAGTGCTTTACTAATTTGGTTAGTAGCACCGTAGTTGAAAATTTAGGATTGCCCATAGAACCACGCTATAAACCTTATAGGATGACGTGGATGAGGGAGTTTGGGAATTTCAAAGTAACTAAACAAGTTCTAGTGCCTATCACCCAGGGAAGGTATAGTGAGGATGTATGGTGTGATGTTGTGCCATTAAAATCTTATCATATTTTATTGGGAAAACCATGGAGGCGTATGAGGGAGGCTGTTTATGATAAGAGTGTGCACATATACAAATTCCTTAAGAATGGGAAAACATGCGTACTATATGGGTTGACATTAGAGGAAGCACTAGAAGATTCACGGAGGGTAAGGAAGGAGAGTGAAAAGTGGTGTAATAGGAGGCATCATGGGGATAAGGATATTGAAAAGAAGGAGGGAGAGTTGAAATTAAAAACGGATAATCAAACTCCAAAATTTGATGAAGAAAATGTGGAGTTGGGTAGCGAGGAAGTGATTAAGAATGAAATTGTTGATGATGAGAGGAATGAACTGGGGGTTGAGGTAGAAGTTTAACATTTGAACTTTGAATTGAAAAATCCACATTTGGGTAGTGATGAGGTAGCGCACGAGCATGTTGATAAAAATGTGGAGGTAGAAGATGTGGTTGAAATTGAAAGAAAAAAATTTGAAGAGGTGGATGAGCTATAAAATCTTGGGTTAGAGGAAGTAACCTGGCTTGAGAGAAAAGAGATAGAGGGGGGCAAGCAAGAAGTTTCAAAAGGAGAACGAGGTGAAGAGAAGGGCCTCGTGGTTCAAAAGGTGGAATTGAAAGTGATAATTTATGAATACAAGGATCCATACCTTGTACCTCATGAACCTAAAATTTCTCTCCTCGCTTTATTTAATTTTGTCTTGCAGGTTAAATGTGCTTGGAAATTTGGGCAACACCACCAATGCCCACAGGAGTTTCTACTTCAATCCATTCATGTAACCCAAGTTACAGGATACTATTGGTCATCCCTCTGGCATGGAAGCAATAATTTTCCGTTTGACCCAGGAGGTGAAGTGAAACAACAGGAATAAAGCTATGATTCGGGAAGAATCATCCTAAAGAAGGAGTGTATGATATGTTCCAGACCCTCGACAATCAAAGTCATACTAGGCTTGACGGAAAAAGTTAAATATTCAAGCCAAATAAAAGTGCAATCCAGTCAACCATGTCGAAATTAGATGCATAATATGTGTTTTTCGAGTAGAAATGGGTTATGGCCAAATTCCATCATTTGGGACTTCAAAACAGCAAGTCAATTATGTAGACAGAAATTAGGATTTTTGCATATTTTTAGGTTAAATTTTGTTTTTAATTATTTGTTTGCCTATTTTAGAATTTTAGTCTAATTAGAATTTTATTTTGAGTCAATTAGCGGCTAGGTTATTTTACTTATTTATATTCCTTTCCATTCATTGTAATTCAGACTTGAGATTTGATTTTGATATAAACAGTTTTTATTGATGATTCAATAAAAGTTATAGGTGGATTCCTATGTTTTTTGAACTTATCAAGAATATTTCTTGTGGCGTTCAAATATCAAACTTATCAAATATTTGCTAGAATAGTTGTGGCGTTCAAACCAGAAACTTATCAAGGAGATTGGGCAATTCCTTGTGACGTTTCGAAAGTTGTGGTTCTTTATTCCGCATCATCGAGCCATCGCGTCGTGAATATCGGGTCAAGATTCCACCGTCCATCCACAACCTGGGTTCGGAACTTTCCGGCGTTTCTTCCGCGCTTCGAATCTTATTAGGTGGAGAATATGTTTCATCGTTTGAAGATTTTTTTGCAAAATTTGGAATCATTCATCAAACGCCGACACCATGTTCTCCTTAATCTAATGGGATTACTGAACGCAAAAATCGAACACTAAAAGAAATGATGAATGCAATGTTGATTAGTTCGGGCTTACCTCAAAACTTGTGGGGGAAGCCATACTTTCTGCAAATCATATTCTAAATAAAATTCCACATAAGGATAAGGTTGAATCATCTTACGAATTATGGAAAGGTCGAAAACCTTCTTACAAATATCTCAAAGTGTGGGGGTACTTAGCAAAAGTACAAATACCCAAACCTAAACAAGTTAGGATTTGACCAAAGACAATTATTGTGTCTTTATTGGATATGCAATCAATAGTAGTGCATATCGATTCTTGGTTCATAAATCTGAAGTACTTGATGTACATGTAGGTACAATTATTGAATTAAGAAATGCTGTCTTTTTTTAAGACAGTTTTTCATGTAAAGAAAAGGAAGTAAGTTCAAATAAACGAACTTATGATAACATACAAGGAAAGGACGACAATCTTCAAGTAAATGAAGAACCGAGACGTAGTAAAAGGCAACGAATTCCAAAGACATTCCAGAATTCGTAACCAATTTACTTGAAAATGATCTAAGGAAATTTGATGAAGCAATGTCCTCTCCCGAAGCTCCTTTTTGGAAAGAATCTTACGTAATGAAATTGAATCCATCATGAGTAACCATACATGGGAATTGGTTGAACTACCTCCGGGAAAGAAAGCTTTAGACTGCAAATGGATCTTCAAAAATAAATTGAAGTCGGATGGATCAATTTATAAATACAAGGCTAGATTAGTAGCAAAAGGGTATAGACAAAAAGAAGGATTGGGTTTTTTTGATACTTATTCACCCGTTACAAGAATTACGGCTATACGTGTCTTAATTGCAATCGCGACATTTCATAACCTTGAAATACATTAAATGGATGTTAAAATCGCATTTCTAAATGGTGAATTAGAAGAAGAAATCTACATGGAACAACTAGAAGGGTTTGTTACACTAGGAAATGAAAAGAAGGTGTGTAAACTTGTAAAATCATTGTATGGATTGAAACATGCACCGAAGCAAAGGCATGAAAAATTTGATAAAACTATGTTGTCAAATGGCTTCAAAATCAATGAATGTGACAAGTGTGTCTACATTAAAAACACACCTAACGAATATGTAATCATATGCCTATACGTTGATGAAATGCTAAATATGGGAAATAACTCTAAAGTCATTTCCTCGACTAAGAAAATGTTAGCAAAACATTTTAACATGAAAGATATGGGAGTGGCGGATGTAATATTAGGATTTAAAATCTCTAAGACATTCGATTGTTTGTCATTGTCTCAATCACATATGTTGAGACTATACTTAAGAAATTTAAGGCGTATGACGATAAACCAGTTAAGTCACCAGTCGACTTAGGTATACACTTAGCCAAGAATATTGGTGAGCCCGTATCTCAATTGGAATATTCACGTGTCATAGGCAGTTTAATGTATATTACCAACTGCACAAGACTGGATATAACATACATAGTCAACAAGTTGAGTAGATTCACTAGTAATCCAAGTATTGAACATTGGAAGGCGTTAAATTGAGTTCTTAGATACTTAAGACACACGGTTGAATATGGATTACACTACTCAAAATATCCCACGATGTTAGAAGGATATACTGATGCAAATTGGATATCCGAGACTAAGGATTCAAAATCCACGAGTGGTTATGTATTTACCATTGAAGGTGGAGCTGTGTCCTGGAAAATCTAAGCAAACATGTATAGCTCGATTCACAATGGAATCTGAGTTTATTACGTTAGATAAAGTCGGTGAAGAAGCAGAATGACTTCGTAATTTCCTTGAAGAAATTCCTTGTTGGGAAAAGCTGGTTTCTGCAATTAACATACATTGCGATAATCAGCCAGCAATAGCTAGGGCACAAAATAGTATGTATAATGGTAAGTCTCGACATATCCGTCGGAGACATTATACCATACCAAGAACTTAAGATTTTGACTTTGTTTGTTATCTCAAATTTGAGCTCAAACCTCGCTCTTAAAAACTAAAATTCTATCATGGGGTGGCACTAGGTAGCCACGACTGCACTTATAGCCTTTGGTACTCACCACCTATCTCCACATTACACCTCATACTTGCATGGAAATTATCTTCCAGCTCCTGGATGTTACTTTACACCTTCTACTTGTTGACTTTGCACCTCCAACTATTTTGGGAAAAATCTCATACGGCCAACACCTTATTTCAATTCCACGGAGCCACTGAACCCTATAAATAGTCATCAATGGAAATGAAGATCTCAAACCAAAATGTATCAAAGAAATCATGAGTTAGGGAGAAATAAAGATTCCCTTCCTTCCTCCAAAATTCTAGTTTTTAAAGTTAGAACGTTGGTTTAATCTTTTGTTAGGATCAACACATGTTAATGTAATAACATGATCCTGATGTTCTAAGTAATGTTATGCATGTTCAAAATATATTAAAATCCATGAGGGAATCCTAGAAATCAAGATTTATTGAGTAGAAATGACTGCACGTATTGATACTTAGGAGGAATGTATCGATACATAAATCATGAAGATGAACATGTATTGATACATGTTTATGAAGTATCGATACTTATGTAAGTAGAATGTAGAACTTCTGGACCAAGGTGAATGATATATGTTTATTTGACTATTTGAGATGAGTTGGATATATTTATATGAATTATGACCAAGATAATAAAGTTATGCTTATTTGGCTATTTGAGATGAGTTAGATATATTTACATGAATTATATGATTTCATTATAAGTGAATATCATTAACATGTCTTAAATATATGAGCTTGACTTGTCCATGTTAATGTACAATAATACATGTACACCATATTTTGTTCACTGGGCAGATATATGCTCACCCCAAAAATTATCGTCTTTTCAAGTATTCATCAAAATGAAAAGGGTTGGTGCGGATCTTTACACAACGAGAAAGATAGTGCTGCGCTAGGTGACGACTTGTAAGCTGTGAATAGAAATTATTTTATTTGAACTACCAACTCGCTATGAGCTTAAAATATCTGTGAAAAATTCGCATGTCGCATGTGTGTGTGTGTGTGTGTGTGTGTGTGTGTGTTACTTTTTATCCCATGTGAGATGGTGAAGAGGAGAGGTATCGAAACCACACCCCTATGTGTGAATTTTTCATCGTTACACTAGATTTAAGTGGATTTGATTTTTAATTAAAAGTTTTAAAAAGTCAAATGAGTTCCATAAATTTTTAATTTTTTTTTTTTTCATTTTTTTTAATAGTGGATTTGATTTAAGTGGACTTGAAAATCCAGGCTTGAGATACAATTTATTAAAATAGAAAAGTATACAATTGCCTGGAGGGGGACTTGAAAACCTTACCTCCAAAGGAATTATGATAATCACTCAAATCATCAAATATATTCTATACAACAATTCCTAGTATAAGATGACAATCAATGACTGAGAAATAGGGATTCTAATGGATTTCACCTATGAAAATCTTTCAACAGACTCTTTGTTACTATTTTGAGTGTGCCTGAAAGTTACTAACAGAATATCGATTGACAATACATGTATCGCTTTAGCTATAAAAATTCCATTGGTAATGGTGTACCCTTTTACCAATCGAGGTTTCATTGGAAATGACACATAAATTTATCAATCGAATTTTTGTAGGTAGTGTCGCAGACTTTTACCAATCGAATTTTCGTTGATAATGATTATACATATCATTAATAAATATAGAATTTAATTAAAAATGAAAAATGATATACTAAATCTGAGACGTTCCCTATGACCCAAACTAACAACCTATATGACATGACCAGTCCAAGCAACTATTATATGTGATCTTTATATAAATGAGGATTGTTACAACTCGAATATGTGTTTCGAACCATGACTTGAGGTTTGTGAAAGTGCAACACAACCAATTACAAAAACAATAACTATTAGCATTCATTGAAAATAACAGTAAAGAAAGGAAAGGTTGCACCAAGATTTTTCACTTTCAAATCTGAATTTTAGGCTATTCTTAGGTGAGGCAAAGGTTCTCAATTTGTGCTTCATATGTTGTATATATAGGTTATGGAAAAACCTAACTGATAATAGGAGAAAACTTGTTCAATCCGTGCAAAAAAAGTCCACGAACAGCCCAGTCAGAAGCTTGCACGACCATGTACTGTAAAGTTATGCGGCCACACGGTTCATGTATTTCAATTCTGAAAATTTAACTATTGTGCTTGCGGCCATGCCTTTATACTCCTCGAGGCCACGAGATTCTAATTTATTTTACAATTTTCGACTTTGAAACTCGTTTAAGTAGGTCCCCTAATCTGTATTTGCACTTCAAGTCCTTCCACTTCCAATTGGAGCTTTTTGGTACCTATACTTATGAATCTTCTCAATTAGCTCGTTTCAACTCTCAAATTATTCAATCAGGTCCTCCAAATCTTGATTTCTTCACTTTAGCACCACGCATGTTTCCCGGTTAACTTAAACAACTTCCAAATTGTCCAATTAAGCTCCATATATCATCCAATTATGCGTTATTTCTATCAATTGCTTCATTCACATGATTTTGAGATATTTTCTGAAAAGTAAACAAATAAATAATAATTACGTAGAGTTTATTCTAAATCAACAATATAATATCCTAATGTTGACATATAAGTTTATAACTTATCAAGTAGTATTTCCACTTGATAAGAAAAATACTTTTACCAACCGAATATCCGTTAGTAAAAATCTACTTTTACCAACCAAAATCCATTTGCAAAGAGTACCTATATCTAGGGGATATCCTGTCGGTAAAAGTGTTTTTCTTAGGTTTTTACCTTAAATGTTTTGCATCTTACCAATAGAAATTTCGTTGGTAATGTTTTCGTCTTTTAATAGTGGACATGCTGTTAATAAAAGTATTTTTCGTATAGGTTTTACCTTTTACCAATGAATTATCGTTTCTAAAGGTATTGCATTTTACCAATGGAAATTCCATTGGTAAAGATTTCGCATTTTATAAATGGGCATTCCGTTGATAAAACCTAAAACCTTTAACAACAAATATTTTGTTACTGATGACCGTAGATGAGAAATATAGGAATACTTTAGGTATAAAATATTCGTTGAAAAATAACAATCACATTTACCAACAAAAATTCTGCTACCGTTTACCTTAGGTGAATAATATCTTATTATTATTATTATTATAGTAGAATAGCCGTCACCAAAATCCACACATAATTTCCAGCCAAAAATAACTTTCTAAATTTGGAATTTTTTTCCAAAAAAATAGTATATTAAATATTTTAGCAAGTATTATGGTACATGTGTCATTAATTGCATTAGCATCCATGTTATACTATTAATGACATCAAAATATTATTTTTTTTCTAGTTTATTATTATTCTTTTAATAATTATTGTATTATTTTGAAGTAAAAAATATGTAATATGAGTGTCAAATTGTCCGTAAAATATATCAAAGATTAAAGGTAAAAAAGTTTTTTGACATTTTTTTATTGTTCCTCAATATCGAATTCATTTTAAATTACATTATTTAAGTCCTTTAATATTATCTATAATTTGTTAACTAAATTCAGTTTAGTCATTGACAATTAATTTCGGTGGGTTTTTCTCATCAAATTAAAATAAATAATAAATATACCATTTTTCAAAGTAAATTCAATCAAGCTGTGTAAATTTTAACAACTTAAGATTACTTCAATTCATTCATCATTTTTACATTATTTTTATTTATTTACTGATTCTGTTCATTTTCCATTTTCCATTATAAATTCAAATAACTACAATGTGCAAAAAATATATTACAAATTTTAACAATTAGTTAATATAATTTTTATTAAACAATTGATCGGTCAGTAATTTTTATTAAAATAATAAAATAATTATGTAACAATATAAATAAAGAAATTGTCAATAAGAATAAATTAATGTAACAATATTTATTAAAATTAATGATTATCTTTTTAGAAAAATACTTCAAATTAATAATTAATACTTAAAAAATCAAAATACACCAAAAATGTCTATCCTACATCTCTTTTTGGGAATAATATGACGAAGAACAATATATGAAAATAAAAGCGTCGGTCTTAAGGAGAATATGTAAGTTGAGTCTTGCACATGTAATTTATGAGTCTAGTTTTGTAGTTCAGAAGTTTCTTAAAAAAGAAAATTTTATTTATTGAACATTAATTTCAGAAATCGAGTTGATATGTTCACGGTACAATCGCTAAAATACTTAATTCATGGCACGTTTCCCCGTATAGATGATAAAATAATTCATAGGTTCCGCAATTTTAATAAAATATTAAAAAATAATTATATAAAAATGGTAAAACTTTATTTCTTAATTTTATTAACATATATAGACAAAAAGACTCACTATATATATTTTATTTATATTTTCATTAATATGTATATATATATATATAATTAATAGGCATTTAATTATGTTACATTTATTTAAATATAGGACCGCATATATTTAATTTGTTACAATTACTTTATTTTATGTAAATTATAATATTTTTAGGGTTATTATTTCTATTCACATTAGTCAAGAATATTTGGACAAAAATTTTTATTTATTCTATACAATGTATATTTGAAAACTTTAAATTTAAATTTGACCAATTGTTTAAAATATATTTTGTCTATAACAACTTTCGTATATCACACAGGTGTTAGCAACCATAAACTGTTCAAACAATGTATTATTTAAAGAGATTTTCCAAAATTGATGAGAATTAAAATTTATTTCTATTTTGAGTATTCGTTAACAATTTATATCTTTAATCAAAGCAAGTTATGTGTTCAAACTTTTTTTTCTATTTTGCATTGATATTTATAGTAAAATCATTTCATATTGCCCTTCCGTGTAACGCATGGATGTGATACTAGTAATTATTAGACGAATACATTACCTGCAGAATAACCGTTGGTAAAGAGGAATCACATTTTCCAACGGATATTCCATTACTGATTACTTTATGTGAAAGTCTTTAAAATAACTACAATATGCAAAAAATATATTACAAATTTTAATAATTAGTTCATATAATTTTTATTAAACAATTGATCGGTCAATAATTTTTATTAAAATAATAAAATAATTATGTAACAATATAAATAAAGAAATTGTCAATATAAAGAAATAAGAATCAATTAATGTAACAATATTTATTAAAATTAATGATTATCTTTTTAGAAAAAACACTTTAAATTAATAGTTAATACTTAAAAAATCAAAATATACCAAAAATGTCTATCCTACATCTCTTTTTGGGAATAATATGACGAAGAACAATATATGAAAAGAAAAGTGTCGGTCTTAAGAAGAATATGTAAGTTGAGTCTTGCACATGTAATTTATGAGTCTAGTTTTGTAGTTCAAAAGTTTCTTAAAAAAGAAAATTTTATTTTACCAACGAATAATATGTTGTTAATTACCAACAAATACAATCCATTGCAAAGTATCCACTTGTGAAATACTATTTTTAGTAGTGTTTGTCCTTGTAGATGAGCTTGATTCCTACTTAGAGTCAGATTACACCCAAATGTTGTAGTGATTTAGTTCATGACATATTTGTAGACTTTTAGCCATAGCTCTAAGTTCTACCTTAAGAAAAGTTTAGGCTCTTGAGTTTGGTTACAACACATTTTGTGGGATTCACAACTTTTCAACCACACATCTTATCAATTTTTATCAAAATTTACTAAAATTTGATTTTAATCTATATCAAACAAGGGCAAGGAAAGACTTTCATTAGAATCTATAAAAATCCACAAAATTCAACACTTGAATATATATATATATATATATTGATGCTGTCAAAAATCCTAACCTTGACGTGGCAGGATCTGATGATATTCGATTGCTGGAAAAGATCAACGAGCTCGCCTTGGATGACCTGCAAAAAAGGCGAGGAGGATTCTCCCCGTCGCCCCTCCGGTGTAAGAATCAGTTTTCTGAAAAGGTAGAGAGAGAATATTTTACTGGAAAACGTAAAGAATTATGAATGAATTTATGTGAGCAAAGGAGCTGTATTTATAGGGCTGGAAAAGCCCATAATTTCCTTCATTCTAGGAAGGAGTCCTTATTCCTATAAACTTACCTTTTAGGAGGAGTTCTAATCTTATAAGAATTGTACATCCTCTTTTTTAGGATGATTCCTTATAGGTTATGTCTTATTTCGAGGGCCCAAGAAGGTGGGCCACTGATAAAGCCCATAAAGGTGAACACCCGGAATCCTGAAGTGGCCGGGAAAGCCCGGGCATGTTTCTATTTATGGATGCAGGGCTCGGATAGGTCGAGCATTTCTGGGCTGGATGGTAATAAGGCCGACCATACACCCCGGCCTGTAGAGAGAAGGGCTCGCTGGTCGAGACACTCAAAGCCCGGGACGTTAGGCCGACCCGAGCCACGGATGGGCCGACCTGTTATGAAGGAGTCCATAGGCCCATCCTGAAAATCCCGGAAAATAGTCTGATCAACGGCCCCCGTGCATCAGGGATCGGCGATGGATGCCTGAATGCAATTGACTCCTGACAGCTGTCACCTTTATTAATGACGTGTTTTGCCAACTGTTTTGTCCTTTGTTTTACGCGTCATCATTAACACCACACTTCTGGATTGCTGCCACGTGTCAAAAATGAGTGGCGAGATTTCAAAATTTTTCCCGCCTTTTTCCTCCTGTATATATGTGGTCCCTATCCTCTCATTCTTTTCACTTGGCAATTTTAGTAAGAACCAGACAACTCCCCGAGCGTCTAACATGAGCTAAAAACTCAAAGCACGATCTTTAGGTAATCTCGGCGTCTCCCGACGTTAATTTTATTCCGTAATTTACTAGTTAGGCAAATGGCCAGGCAGGTGAACATTACGGACCTTAGGGAGGTAGAAAATTTGGACGAGGCCCTAGACGTAGAGCCAATAGGGTTTTACCAACCTCCGCCGACCTATGGGGGGGATGAGTCAAGCGATCACGAGGAAGTCAATAACCCTGAATTTGATGAGAGACCGGGAACCCCCGACCTAGAGTTACCAACATTTAACAGTAGGATGAAGGAACACATGGTTGAGGCAGATATGAGGAAGTTTGGTCTTTCTGATATGTATACTTCCCGGGTCCCCGATCATGATGATGTGTCATATCATTGCCGGGAAGGGGAGACTGTAGTATTCCATTACTCATTAATTGCTGGCCTCAGGTTCCCCTTGCATCATTTTTTTGTAGACTTCCTTTTTACGGCCAGTATTCTTCCCGGGAAACTGGCTCCAAACGGGTGGAGAATTCTAGTTTACTTTTTTGTTTTGTGTAGGAGTCTAGGGATCGAGCCCACTGTGAACCTATGTAAATGCCTTTTAGATTTGAAGTTTTTACCCCGATGTAACTGTTTCGTTTATTTATGCGGGAAGGGAAGGTTCGAGGTGCCCTGGGTCCCCTCTTCCTTGAAATATTGGAAGGAAAAGTTTTATTACATCAAGCCTCGGGAAGGTGAGAATATTTTTGGCCAACCTTTAGGAAACCAGTAGTAGATAACTTTAATAGAATGGGCAATGTGGGGGAGGACGAGATGGCCGACCTCTTGGCCAATGCCATAAGAATTTGTGACTTCGGACTTCTGGCCGAGGAGGCTTCAGATCTTACCACAAGCGAGATCTTAGGTCAGGACGGCCTTGACTTGGAGCGTGGAAGGACCCGGCCTTGTAAATTAAGTAATAGTTGATTTCATTTTTTCATTAGAAAACGTTGTCTTCCCCTTCTTATTTCTTTTTATCTAAGTATACCTTCTCGTCCTTCACAGGTATGGCTTTTGACGGAGACAGGTTGATGAGAATCAGGAAAGTCAAACCTCGATGCACGTGCCCGTGGAACCCATGACGAGATCCGAAGTTGAAGAGGTTCAAGATTCGAGGCTAAACAATGTGAATAAATCAAGAAAAGCAAGTCGAGAATCAAGTTGGAGCAAAAAAGAAGGCAAAATTGGAAACAGCCAAGTTCGGTCGACCGAAACTAATTCCGGTCGACCGAAACTCTGCAAAAGATTTTAGACCCAGCTTCAGTAACTTTCGGACGAGGAGCGGTCGACCGAGAGTCCAGTTTCGGTCGACCCAGAGATCGACCGAAATATTTTTCGGTCGACCGAAATATTTTCGGTCGACCAATTCGGTCGACCGAAACACCTCAGTTTTCAAAAAACGGGGTTTTCTTGCAATTTCCACAAAAACGGGGTTTTTCTTGTAAATACCGAAATTGCACATTTTTCCCATTTTGTACATTATATTCTCATTTCTCTTCATTTTGTAAGATAACTTGGTTTGTTCATTAGAGAGCTCTTGAGAGCTAGGTCTTGAAGACCCCCTTTTGAGGTAAGGTAAAAACCTCTTTGATCTTGTTATCTTCTTGGAATTTAATCAACTTTGCTTGAGTATTGTTATTCTTATGTTGTTGTTTATTTTCCCCCACCTTGGAATTTGTTTAAGTGACCCCCATTGGGCTAGGGTTTGTTAATCCTTGAATTTTAGGTTAGAATTAAACTTGGGTTAAGGTGTTTATCCATTTATTTACCACTTTAGCTTTCTTGGGTTGGTATTAAAATTGTTGTGGGAATTTTCGGTCAACGCACCGAAGGGGTTCGCATCATTTGGCATCAGAGCTTGGCTCTAATTTGGTAAATCTATCTTTACTTTCTTGTTGTTGTTCTTGGCATTGTGGGAAAAAAAAAATCCGAAAATTGAGAAAATTTGGGGAAAATTTATATACCCATGTGTATTTGTTGATTCTATGTATTGGGTATATTGATTGTGAGTTGTTGGGAAAATTTCATATTCATTCACTACAAAACCTACACTTTCCAAATTGTGTATTCAAAGTGTTTGATAAATGTCCCAATGAAAATTACTCCATTAGTGCTTTATTGTTCAATGCCCATATATTGCTAATTGCTTGGGGCTATCCAATTCCCATTGTTGAGATTGTGTTATCAACATCTTATTCCACATATAATTTGTTCCTTACATTGTGAATTGTTGATAATTCCTTCATTGTCCAAATTTGAGTTGTTGAGGGTTTTTATATATCCACACTATATTCATTCAAGGTCATTCAAAGATTGAGTACAAAGTGTTTGATAAATTACCTCATTGAAAATTTACACTCTTTGTGCTTATTGTTCTACATCTATGCCTTGTCTATTAATTGTGGTTATTCAATTCCCTTGCTAAAATTGTATTCCTAACATCTTATCCTACATATTAATTGTTCCTTTTGAGTATAGCAAGCACATAAATTCTACTTGCTATTTGTGTCTATTTGTTCTAAATTCCTTCTTCCTTGTTGGTGATTTCTTTAACTCTACAAGAATTATACTTTGTGGTTTAGTTGATTACCTTCCTTGGAGAACTTGAGAAATGAGATTTTGAGTGGAAAAAGGCAAGAGTGGTGAGCTCAATAGAGGGTAAAAGCCTAAATTGAGTGAAACACGAGTGAAAATTATTCTTGTGAGAACACTTTTACACTTGCACACCATGTCAACTTCCAATGCTCAAACTCATGATTTGAAGTACTTGTTACAAAATCTTTCAACCACCATGGCTAGACAAATGGAGAAAAGTAGGGGTGAGTTGAAAAATTTAGGAACAAGAGGGGAGAGTACATCAAATAGGGGAGGTGAAGAAATGATGTGTAGTAGAAGAAGGGTGAGGGATAATCTTGGGGACGTAGTGTATAGGGATGGAGTTAGAAAGCAAAATGGGAGTTTGAATAGGAAAAGAAGAGATGGGTTAGAAGGTAGGAGAAATGGAGTTGATGAAAATATTGATAGTGTGAGAATGCAAAATTCATCACTTCATGGAATGGGTATAAGTGGAGAAGTGGAAGAAGATTGGAGAATGGGTAGGAGACGAAGAGAATGGGTAGATAGGAGTGGAGATGGGATGGATGAGAAGGTTAATATTGAGCAAATGAAGGCTTCATCATTCCATAGGAGGGACGGTAGTGGAGGTAGAGAAGTAGTGAAGGAGATGAATGCTAGGCCACCACAATCTTTGGCCCATGCTAATGAGATGGAGGAACATGGGGAGGATAATTTCTACACTAGATGCCTAGTGAGTGATAAACCATGTAGTCTCATGATAGATGGGGAGATTGGCACAAATTTGGTGAGTGCTAGTAGGGTGGAGAAATTGGGGTTACCGGTTATGAAGCATCCTAATCCCTATGTATTGCAAAGGTTGAATGACTATGGGGAGGTGAGGGTAAGTGAACAAGTTCTTCTTACTTTTCACATTGGTACTTATAGTGATCAAATATTATGTGATGTGGTTCCCTTACACACTACTCACATAATTTTGGGGAGACCGTGGCAATGTGAGCGAAATGTGAATCTTGATAGGAGGAGGAACCGGTGTAGCTTCAAAATGAATGGAAAAAAGGTTGTGATCCTATCTTTGAGCTCGGAAGAAGTATGCAAAGACCAAATGAAGCTCAAGAAGGAATTCGAGGAAGAAAAGGAGAAGGAGAAGGAAAAAGAAGAGGACGAAGGGGAGGATAGGAAAACAAAAGAACCTTCAATTGATAAAATTGAAGAAAATAAAAATGAGAGCAAGAGAGTTGGGGCCACGTCCCTAGAAAAAGGAGAGGCAATGAGAGTTGGAGCCATGACTCCAGAAAAAGGAGAGGTGAGAAAAGAACCGAGGGTTGGGGATTCTACCTCAGAAAAAGGTGAGGAAGTGATGAGTGCTACCAAGAAAATTGCGAGAAAAGATCACCCCGAAATGTTCTTTACTCTTGAATACTTTAACACTTCCCTCCCTAGTTTTGTCATGTCTTTGTTGCAGGAAATTGTGAGGCCAACTTATCAAGGCAACAAAGAACTCCAAAAGCATGCCTTATGGAAGAAATTCATGGAAACATTTTCCTACAACAACGAGTACAACCGAGGTAAAGAAAATGGGATAACCAATGCAACATCTAGGAGGTATGCTCCTAACCATTCTTTAAATGCAAGGTTATTGTGTTATGAATACATTGGAGGGTTGTATGATCTTGATATAGATTTGATAAGTGTGTTGTTGACTTGTGAAAATGTCACATGTGGTAGGGATCATTGTCATGATGAGTGCTTAATTTGTAAATGCAACTTTTTGCATGTACCCAATTGCATAAGTACCAAATCCTTGTGTGAAAATGTTGCATATAGAACATTGCATGGACATGTTGAATCCTTATTTTGTGAAAATATGCTTGACGTGCATATTTGCTCTCTAAAGAAATTGCTAGCTAGGGGAGTCCATGGGAGAAATTTATTGAGATGTCTTGGTGATAATAGGACTTCACTTCTAACATTTCTTGATGCCCCCTCATTTTATTTTGAACATGTTAAGGGCATGCATGTTAATAATCCAAATTTGTTAAACATTTATAAATCATGTTGTGAGCGATATTTTGATGAATTCTATGGGCATGATAATTATTTGTTTTGGAAAATTGGATTGTTTCTTTTTAAATGTACCATGTGCAAATTGCTAATGGGAGAGGCACGTGATAGTTGTTTGATGGGGCGAATTAAAATCAATGGGGTTTTAGGGGTATTATGTGATCAATTTTATTGGCCTATTTTGAAGATTGGTGTTGAACATGTTTGCACTTGTAGTAAATGCCGAACTTGCAAAATGGTTAAATTCAAGTTTTTTCCCCAAGAATTCCATACATATTTACCCATTATGAGTAAACCTTGGAGCACTAATTCTATGCATTTTATATTGGGTTTACTTGGAACAAAGAAAGAAAATGATGCTATTTTTGTGATTGTTGGTAGGGGTATTAAAATGTTGTGGGAATTTTTGTGATTGTTGGTATTGGGTATTAAAATGATGCTATTTTTTTCCCCAAGAATTTTTGTGATTGTTGGTAGGGGTTTGATGCGAACCCCTTCGGTGCGTTGACCGAAAATTCCCACAACAATTTTAATACCAACCCAAGAAAGCTAAAGTGGTAAATAAATGGATAAACACCTTAACCCAAGTTTAATTCTAACCCAAAATTCAAGGATTAACAAACCCTAACCCAATGGGGGTCACTTAAACAAATTTCAAGGTGGGGGAAAATAAACAACAACACAAGAATAACAATACTCAAGCAAAGTTGATTAAATTCCAAGAAGATAACAAGATCAAAGAGGTTTTTACCTTACCTCAAAAGGGGGTCTTCAAGACCTAGCTCTCAAGAGCTCTCTAATGAACAAACCAAGTTATCTTACAAAATGAAGAGAAATGAGAATATAATGTACAAAATGGGAAAAATGTGCAATTTCGGTACTTACAAGAAAAACCCCGTTTTTGTGGAAATTGCAAGAAAACCCCGTTTTTTGAAAACTGAGGTGTTTCGGTCGACCGAATTGGTCGACCGGAAATATTTCGGTCGACCGAAACTGGACTTTCGGTCGACCGCTCCTCGTCCGAAAGTGACTGAAGCTGGATCTAAAATCTTTTGCAGAGTTTCGGTCGACCGGAATTAGTTTAGGTCGACCGAACTTGGCTGTTTCCAATTTTGTCTTCTTTTTTGCTCCAACTTGATTCTCGGCTTGCTTTTCTTGACTTATTCACATTGTTTAGCCTCGAATCTTGAACCACTTCAACTTCGGATCTCGTCATGGGTCCCACGGGCACGTGCATCGAGGTTTGACTTTCCCGATTCTCATCACAGGTTGAGGAAGGGGGCCGATGAGAGAGCTCGGGCAGCTGCTGAGAGGAGGAGGGAAGGAGGAATTACCCGTAGACGGCCACAAAAAAGGCCGCGCCAGACACAGTCCGGGCCGGGTGAAACTTCAAGGAGGAACGCGAAAGCTCCACCTCGGCGCGAGACCAGCCAAGGTGTTCGCCGCCCTCCTGTTCGGGAAGAAAGTACCAGATCTCCTCCTCTGGGAACTACAGTAGAGGGTCCTACCCTGGCCGACCTTCGGTCCAAATTGGAGGAGAGTTACCACCCCGGTCTACTAGAAAAATATTCTGATGAAGTTTCACTGGAGAACGGGATGGACCATTTTCTGAATGCGGCCCTTAAGGTAATTTCAAGACGACCTTCTACCATTCGTGTTACATTCTGCCTTTAATCTGGAAATAACACAAATATTTAACTTGTACAGATGCTCAGCTTTGGCCGGGGTCTTTTAACCCAAGGTGTCCGGCGAGGGGAGGCTTCAAGTCAGCTTGTCCATTCTGTTCAGTACGAGGCCACCCGTTCTAACAATGCTGAAGAGAAGTTAACGAGAATGGAAACTGACTTGGTCTTGATGACTCAAGAACGGGACCTAGCTCGTTCTGAAAATGCCAAACTCTCTGAAGATCTTCGCCGGGCTAGGGAAGAGACAGAAGCGGCAAAGGTAGCGACGGTCGAGGCTTACAAGAAGTCTGAAGAATATGACCTTGCCGTGGGTAATTATGCCCTGGAATCCTATTCCCAAGGCATGAGGCAAGCCCAGGCTTGGATCAAGATTCATGCGCCCGACCTGGATACCAGCTCGCTCTCTCAATTTCCATTGGGCACGGAAGACCTCGACCTCACTCCTTTTATGGAAGACGTAGTGGAGGTCGATTCTGATGAAGAAGAAGCCCATGCCAGTGACCCCGAGCAGCAGTAGGAATTTTTTCCTTTTACAATTCTCTTGTATAGCCCGAGGTATACCTCGTGGCCTTTTTGTAAAAAGGTTTTTGTTAATAATAAATTTTTCTTTTGTCAAAGCTCGTGTTTATTGTTTTGTGTCTAATTTTATGGATCGATGATTTTAAAACACGATCTTTCCGTTAGTAAAAAATAGTTCGAGCTTTTAACATGTGAATTTTCAAAAAAGATATTCTATAAGGTCGGGTAGTGACCGACCTCAACAAGATAGCGTTTTCCCGACCCTTTGATTCAAAGATAAGATCGAGCCCTTTACTTTCAATTTTCAGGAAAGATATTCTGTACGGTCGGGTAATACCGACCTCAATTATTTTGAATTCCTGGTTTGGAAGTAATTTGTAACGTCTTGCCATGAGACCTTGTAAATTATTCGTAGAAGAACAATTTGTAAAGCCTTACCATGAGACATTGTAAATTATTTGATGGGAAATAATTTGTAACGCCTTGCCATGAGACCTTGTAAATTATTCGTGGAAGAATAATTTGTAAGGTCTTACCATGAGACATTGTAAATTATTTGATGGGAAATAATTTGTAACGCCTTGCCATGAGACCTTGTAAATTATTCGTGGAAGAATAATTTGTAAGGTCTTACCATGAGACATTGTAAATTATTTGATGGGAAATAATTTGTAACGCCTTGCCATGAGACCTTGTAAATTATTCGTGGAAGAATAATTTGTAAGGTCTTACCATGAAACATTGTAAATTATTTGATGGGAAATAATTTGTAACGCATTGCCATGAGACCTTGTAAATTATTCGTGGAAGAATAATTTGTAAAGTCTTGCCATGAGACATTGTAAATTATTTGGTGGGAAATAATTTGTAAAGTCATGTGAATGACCTTGTAAATTACTTCGATATCTGATCTTTGTAGTGCTCATTCTTTGGAAGAAGTACTTTTATTGAAGGGGACTGAACAATGGGCCTCGTTAAAACCTTACCCAGAAAAACTCATTGGGAAAAAATCTGGAAAAGGAAAAAGAGTACCCGTCCCGGACACTGAAAGACAAAACAATGGGCACGCAGGCCCGACCATAACATTCTCTGATGGACGTGCAAGTCCGAAAGCAAAAATAAAAATGAGCGCGCAGGCCCGACCTTACTAGGACTAAATAACTTGATATGACTACTTGTAGTATGGCTTCAAGTTCTCCACATTCCATGGCCGAGGAAGGGGTTTTGAATCCATTGTACGGAGGCTGTATGAGCCATTGCCCACCTTCTGGATGACTTCATAAGGTCCTTCCCAAATAGGCCCAAGTTTCCCTGGTTGATGACCGGCAGCCTCACTGCGACGAAGGACGAGATCCCCCATTCTGAATTCCCTCTTCTTTACTCGGATATTGAACTTCTTAGACATGGCCTATTGGTAAGCTGCTATTCTTAATGATGCGTATTCCCTGACTTCTTCTAGAAGATCAAGACTTTCTCTCTGTCCTTCGATGTGGTCGGGCGAGCCTGTGGCCATAGCACGGAAGCTTGAAATGGTTACTTCCAGGGGAACATCGGCTTCCATCCCGAAGGCAAGCATGAATGGGGTTTCCCCCGTCGCTGTTTTGAACGTGGTTCGGTTGGTCCAAAGTACTTCTGGGAGAAGATCGGGCCAATCTCCCTTGGCACTGCCAAGGCGAGTCTTCAAGTCTTGTAAGATGAGTCTGTTTGTAACTTCAGCTAACCCATTACTCTGCGGGTGCAAAACGGAGGTCAACCTGTGTTCTATCCCCAGATTCTTGCAGAATTGCTTGAAGGCTTGGCACTCAAATTGACGCCCATTATCTGTTATTAATGTCTTGGGAAGACCAAAACGCCAAACTATTGATTTCCATACAAATGCTTCCAGTTTTTGTTCTGTGATCACGGCCAGCGGTTCGGCTTCCACCCACTTAGTGAAATATTCCACTGCAACTGCCAAGAACTTGACTTGACCCCGGGCTGTAGGGAAAGGTCCGAGTATGTCAATTCCCCATTGGGCGAAAGGGTATGGGCACAATATTGAGGATAGTTCTTCCGCGCGTTGGTGTAGTCGGACTACGAATATTTGGCACTTGTCACAGGCTTTCACATAACTAAGGGCGTCTTTCTTCATATTCGGCCAGTAGTACCCGTATCTTATTAATTTCAATGCTAGAGCTCTTACTCCCTGGTGTCCTCCACAAATTCCTTCATGAACCTCGGCCATAACAAGAGCTGCTTCTTTTGGAGTTAAGCATCGTAGATAAGGAAGTGTGAAGCTTCGGCGAAACAAGGTATTCTGCAGCAAGGTATACCTCGGGGCTCTTGCTTTGATTTTTCTGGCTTCTACTTTGTCATCTGGCAACTTCCCTGATGTCAGGTATTCAATTATTGGATCCGTCCAACTGGGCTCTTGATCTGAAATATCCATGACCTCGGGTTGTTGTATGATACTAGGCTCGTGAAGAGTTCGTATGAACATGGTCCTCTCCAGGTGGTCGAGATTGGAAGAAGTAAGTCTTGACAAAGCATCTGCTTTGTGATTGGCTGACCTCGGAATTTTGTTTATGCAGCAAGACTTGAACTTTCTTTGCAAGTCTAAGATCATCATCCTGTAAGATGACATTTTCTCATCTTTCGCTTCGAAAGTGCCGTTTACTTGTTCTACCACCAATTTTGAATCACTAAGGTCCTTGACATGCTCAACCCCTAGATGTTGAGCTGCTTGAAGTCAGGAAATTACGGCCTCATACTCTGCATCATTATTGGTTGATGGGAAATCAAACCGTATTGTACACTGAATTTCCATTGTGACATCATCTTTCTTTAATATGATACCGGCCCCCGAGCCCGCAGCATTCGATGCTCCATCCACTTGCAAGGTCCATGTGGCTTCTTCCCGGTCATGACCCGTCGGCCCCCGAGGTCTTGGTGTGAGTTCGGCGACAAAGTCGGCCAAGACCTGTGCTTTGATGGAAGGTCGAGGTTTGAACTCGATGTCATACTCCCCAAGCTCGATTGACCACTTCAGTAGACGATCGGATACATCTGGTTTCTGCAAGATTTGCTTCAAGGGCTGATTTGTGAGGACAGTTATTGCATGGGCTTGAAAGTATGGTCTTAACTTTCTCGCTGCTGTAACCAGGGCAAGTGCGAGCTGTTCTGCCAATGTATATCTGGTTTCCGCTTCCAACATCATCTTACTAACATAATATATAGGCTTTTGAGTCTTCTCTTCTTCTTTAACCAAAACGGAGCTCACAGCATGATCAGACAGTGCTAGATATAAGAACAAATTGTCCCCTGGATTCGGCTTTACCAGTATCGGAGGTGTACCCAAGTATTCTTTCAACTTTCTGAAGGAGACCTCGCATTCCTCGTCCCACTTGAAGTCTTTGTTTCCTCGAAGAGTTTTGAAGAAGGGGAAACACTTGTCCACTGCCCTTGACATAAATCTACCTAATGCTGCTATTCTTCCTGTTAACTTCTGTACTTCCCTGATGTTTCGGGGAGGTTCCATGGATGCTAGGGCTGAGATTTTATCTGGATTAGCTTCGATACCTCTCTGAGTGATCATGAATCCCAAGAACTTTCCCGAGCCTACTCCGAAGGCGCACTTTGCAGGATTTAGTTTCATCCGATGTTTTCTAAGTGTACTGAATATGTCCTCAAGGTCAGCAATGTGGTCTTTCTTTCTTGAGCTTTTTACGACCATATCATCAACGTAGACTTCAATATTAAGCCTGATGTTTCTAGAGAAGACCATGTTAACCAACCTTTGATAAGTAGCTCCTGCATTCTTCAACCCAAATGGCATGACCTTGTACCAATATATTCCTTCATCTGCCATGAAGGAAGTTTTTTCCTGATCTTCCTGTGCCATTCGAATCTGATGATACCCCAAGAATGCGTCTAAGAAACTGTAAAGTTCGGATCCTGATGTGGAATCCACCAACCTGTCGATCCTGGGAAGAGGATAACTGCCTTTTGGACATGCTCTATTCAAATCTGTGAAGTCTATACAAACTCGCCACTTGCCATTTGGCTTCTTTACCAAGACCACATTGGCTAGCCACTCTGGATACTTCACCTCTTTGATGAACCCTGCTTTCAAGAGCTTATCTATTTCCTCTTTTATTATCTGCCTTCTTTCTGTGGCAAACTGTCTTCTTCGCTGTTTCACGGGCTTCTTGTCGGGCATGACGTTCAGCTTGTGCTCGACAAGCTTGGGATCTATCCCGGGCATATTTTCAGCACTCCATGCAAATACATCGATATTCTTCTTTAAACATGACAACTCTTCCTTCATCATTTTGGGGAGCTCTTTCCCAATTGTGAAGCTCTTCCCTTCTGAGACATGAACCTCTTCCAACTCTTCTACTGGCGACATTCTTTCTTCGAGACGAAATTCTATTGACATCAAATCTGTCTTATTTTTTCCAATGCAGTTGATATAGCAACTTCTGGCTACCGATTGATTTCCCTGAATAGTTGCTATGCCTGTGGAAATTGGGAACTTGATTGCCAAGTGATAAGTTGATACTATAGCTTTGAGGCTGTTCAAGAATAGCCTTCCCAAGATAGCATTGTAGGCCATAGGAGTTTTGACGACTTGGAACGGAGTCATCTTCGTTACACGCTTCTCTTCTGATCCTAGTGAAGTGGGAAGGTCAATTAGGCCTTCGGAAGGTTCCTCCTCCAAACCCAGTTAGGGGAGTAATGACCTGTCGAAGCCGGTCTTCGAGAAGTTGCATCTGATTGAAAGCTTCCAAGGAAAGAACGTTGGCTGCGCTCCCATTGTCAACTAGCACCCTCCTGACATCAAAATTGGCGATAGTTGCACTGATAACAACAGCATCGTCGTGAGGATAAGAAATCCCTTCCATGTCAGCGTTGTTGAAGCTGATGCTGTCCAAGACCTCAGTTCAAGGGCATGGTTCTTTCGTGCATTATTCGAATCACCTCCAGATGCTATTCCTCCGACGATAAAATTTATGACGCCAACGGATCTGGTATTCTCTTCCCCTTTTCCATGCTCTTTATCGTCTCTCTTTATATAGTGCCCCAAGAAGCCCTTTTTTATGAGGGCTTCTATCGCCTGTTTAAAGTTCTGCACTCATCCGTGGTATGACCCGGGCTCTTGTGAAAGTCACAATACTTATGTCGATTCTTTTCGTCGACTTTCCTCTTAATAGGCTTGGGCCATCGTAAATCTTCTCGTCCTTTGATTTCCATCAGAATGTGAGATCGTGGTGTGTTTAGCGGAGTTAAACTCTTATACCCATGACCATTCTCCCTATGGTTATTTCGGGAAGAATTTTTCTCATCTTCCTGTCTTGATCTCTTACTCCCCTACTTTGTTGATGGTGAAGACTGTGCTACTGTCCCATGCCCTTGATCCTGCGCCCGAACTGACAAAAGTGTTTCCTCCATGTTTATGTACTTTTCTGCTCTCCGAAAAAGTTCTGTTACATTTGAAGGTGGGCTCTTGGACAGGGACATTCTGAATTTCGGGCCTCGAATAGCCAAGGTAAGGGCTGAAATTGCTGATGATATATGAAGATCTGGAATCTGAAGTCTTTCAGAGTTAAACCGAGTCATGAACTCTCGCAGCGTCTCATTCTGAGCTTGCTTTAACTGCATGAGGGATGCGACGGTCTTCTTGATTCTTTTGCTACTTGCAAAGAAAGCAGTGAACTTCTCAGTAAGATCTGCAGAGGAAGAGATGGATCCTGGAGGTATCGTAGAAAACCAGTCTCGAGCTGAATTTGTCATGGTTTGCGGGAAGGCCTTGCACAGAATCTGATCAGGAGCATTCTGCATGTCCATGACATTAGTGTAGGTATTCAAGTGGTTGTTAGGATCTGTTGTTCTATCGTATTCCTTTATTCGAGGATATTTAACTCGATCGGGCAAGGGAAAGGATGTTATTTCAGGAGTAAATGGGGTTCTTCTCACGAATGACGTTCGACCCTGGGTGTTCTGTCGGATTCCATCAGCAATTCCTTCCTGAATGATTCTTGAGAGCTCTTGCTGTGTCAAGTTGGAAGATCCTTCTGTCATGGGATGGGCACCCCTCATCCCCGGGGAGTTGTCAGCCACAGGATTAGCTGGCTGGAGATCTTCCCGGGGAATTGTGCCTGGAGTGTTCGGGTCAGGTTGTGCTCGATGACTGTTCTGTCGTTGAAGAGCTTGACGAAGTTTGCAGAGCTGCTGCTGAAGTTCGTTGAAATCTTCCCGACTAACAGGTTCATTGTCTGGAGTGGCCTCTGGGTTTTGTTCTTCTCCAACATCTTCAAGAGGTGGAGGATTATCATCCTCAGCCGAGGTGTTGGCCGGAAGGGATTGACCGGTGGATACGGAGAGACGGGCTTGACGTCTATTAACCATGGCTAGTTGTATCTCTTCCCACAGACGGCGCCAATTGATGCTGTCAAAAATCCTAACCTTGACGTGGCTGGATCTGATGATATTCGATTGCTAGAAAAGATCAACAAGCTCGCCTTGGATGACCTGCAAAAAAGGCGAGGAGGATTCTCCCCGTCGCCCCTCCGGTGTGAGAATCAGTTTTCTGAAAAGGTAGAGAGAGAATATTTTACTGGAAAACGTAAAGAAATATGAATGAATTTATGTGAGCAAATGAGCTGTATTTATAGAGCTGGAAAAGCCCATAATTTCCTTTATTCTAGGAAGGAGTCCTTATTGCTATAAACTTACCTTTTAGGAGGAGTTCTAATCTTATAAGAATTGTATCTCCTCTTTTTTAGGATGATTCCTTATAGGTTATGTCTTATTTCGAGGGCCCAAGAAGGTGGGCCACTGATAAAGCTCATAAAGGTGAACACCCGGAATCCTGAAGTGGCCGGGAAAGCCCGGGCATGTTGCCATTTATGGATGCAGGGCTCAGATAGGTCGAGCATTTCTGGGCTGGGATGGTAATAAGGCCGACCATACACCCCGACCTGTAGAGAGAAGGGCTCGCTGGTCGAGACACTCAAAGCCCGGGACGTTAGGCCGACCCGAGCCACGGATGGGCCGACCTGTTATGAATGATTCCATAGGCCCATCCTGACAATCCCGAAAAATAGCCCGATCATATATATATATATATATATATATATATATATATATATATATATATATATATTAAAATTCCTAATTGAATACACCCATAATTGTGGTGCTCTTTTTTTTTTTTTTTTTTGGGTCATAAAACGTTATAAACGTGGTCATGTTTGATTTACATCCCTCTCTGATTCTGATCTTACCCATTCATCTTCAAGTAAAATCTACACAAAGTTTTTAATGATATAAAAAATTAAATAATTAAATAGTTAACATAAAATTTAAAATTCAACACATTAACACGATTTCTGCTAACATAAATAAAATAAAAAATAAGTAATTATATTACCGTACACAACTATTTATCAATAATTTTGGAAATAGGTAATTCATTAGAAAATGGATGTTAGATTTATTTGGGAAAAATGATTGTATTAAATATAAAATTAGAGAACTTTTAACATAATTAAAAATCAAATAAATACGTGATTATTAATACGGAGTATATAATATCATTAATTGTACAACACATATCTATATATATTGTAAAAGAATTTATGAAAATAATATGCTCAAATTATAACTTCACTTATAGATGTATGTAGCATTAAAAAAAAATTTATTCAACATTAGTAAATGACAAAATTATAAAATTTAAATTTAAATATTATTATAAAATTTTAAAGTAGTTTATTTTTAATGTATTGATTACATATATTTTATAAAGACTTCAATATATATATATATAGTTAAGTATTCTCCCGCCTAATTGTCTCACAGTGGTGGTGCGATTGCACACAGTCCAATTCAGAAAATCAGAATTTAGTTCTAAATTTCTTGAATTCTTCTTTTCCAAATACTTATCTACGAATTATCAATCGAAAATCTATTATGTGAAGTGGTTGATTGAATATATATTTTTAGAAATAGGAAATTCTCCTGAAGAGAAGGAAGTGATGGGGGATAACCCTAATCTACTAGTGAATGGAAAGGTTAACACATATGCGGAGATTGTTAATTCCAAAAAGCCTGCTATTGATCCTAAACCCAAATCATTTTATGAGGTAGTTTGTGAAGGAAAATCTGAGAATGCCTTTGTAAGGGACGCAGTCAGCTATGGTAATGAACATCTTATCCTAGTGACAAATGAGGAAATAGAGAAATTATCTGGATGGTTTAAACTGGCGCGGATGGGGAAATTCTCTCATCAAAAACCATCAAATCAAATCATCTATCAAGAATTTAAAGCTTTGAGGCTCAAAGGAGAATTTTAAATTGGAAATTTAGACAGTAAGCATATTACCATCAACTTTCAAGACGAGGAGGATTACTATAGAGCATTTCAGAAATCAATTTGGTACATTAGAGGATCACCAAAGAGAACATTGAAATACACTTATCATTTCAATCCCTCAGTTGAATCGTCTATTGTTCTGGTATGGATCGCATTACCCAAACTCCCTTTTGTTTTTTAGGATAAGGCGATTTTGTTCTCAATAGCTTCTGCTATTGGAAAACCACTGAAACTAGATGAAGTTACTGCTTTGAAATCGAGGACTAATTTGGCTAGAATATTGGTTGAAATGGATATTAAAAGGCCAAGATTAGACAAGATCCGAATTGGAAATGAATCTTTTTCTATTTGGCAAAATATAATATATGAAGAAATACCAAAGTGTTGTCAATTCTGTAAACATCTAGGGCATGACATAAATCAATGTTATTGGAAAAAGAGTGTGGGCACATATATGAAAAAGGAAGAGAAGAAGTCGACTGAAGTTGAAAAAAATGCTGAGATAATAAAAGAAGAGAAAGGGAAGGGGATTTGGATAAATAAACAGCAAAAACAGTTAGAAATGGGAGAACCATCAGACATGGACAAGAATGAAGGTAAGGATGATTTGATTATATTACCTAATACAATTGATGGTGTGAAACAATTACTACCAAATTATATGAGTAAAAGTAGTAATGAAAATTGTAACACTGAGGAGGAATCAAAATTGAGGGAAATGCAAGGCATAAGCATTGTGGTTGATAATGATATTGAGAAGAAAACTAACAAATTGGAGCAGGTACAATGTGGAGAGGAAGGAGAAAGGATTAGTAATCAACAAATGGCTGAAGATCCCCAAACTTTACATAGTGGAAGCCTTGATTGTCTAAAAGATCTTGAAGATGATATTGATTTGATGGGAATTAACAGAGATTTTAAACTACATGAGGCTGATCATGAGAAGAAAAGCATTCCTGTGACTCATTTAGAAATAGATCTGGGTGAATTTGATATTTTTCAAATAGAGGGTGATGCTATTGTGCAGAATTTAAACAGATACATAGAAGTAATTCATATCTAGATTGAATCTGGAATTAAATCAGAAGGTTGATAGAGTATCTAAGTAGGAGGGATTTATTGAATCTCAAGCTACACCAAAGATTAAAAGTCCAATGAAGCTCAGACAGCCAAGGAGAAAGGGAGGTAGGAATAATAAATAAATTCATGTTGAATTCTATTATGAGTTGGGATATGAGGGGAATTTCTAATTCCTTTAAGAGGCTAAAAAGTTTCTGTAAAATGCATAACTTGGGGTTAATTTTTGTTGCTGAACCTTTTGTGGATAAATACAAGATTCAGGATTTTCAAAGGAGATTAGGATATGACCGTTGCTATTCCAATAACGACGGTAAAATCTGGGCTTTCTGGAAGGAGGATATGAGGTGTAGGATCACTGAAGATAAAGAGCAAGTGCTTACAGCTCAAACCGATTGGAATGGTGAAGATGTATTTGTATCTGCTGTCTATGCTAAATGTTCTGTACAACTTAGAAGAACACTGTGGAGTGATTGATTACAACTTTCGAATAATCTTAATAAACCTTGGTTGATTGGAGGTGACTTTAATGCCATTTTGAACAAGGAGGAAAGAGATGGAGGTAGCCAACCTAATGCTAAATCTATGGAGGAATTCAATGAATTTTGATCAAGTGCAAAGTTGATGAAATACAAATGGAAAACACTCAATTCACTTGGACAAATGGAATATGTGGGAAAAATTGGATAGAATATTGGTGAATTCTATATGTATGGAAAATTTTGAAGAATATAAAGCTGTATGCCTTAATAGAGATACATCCGACCATTTTCCTATGATAACAAAGCATGGTGATATGGTGACAAGAATCATATCTTCTTTTAGATTTCAGAGCATGTGGTGTACACATGAGGATTTTCATAAGGTGGTGGAGGCAAACTGGAACAAACCTTTATCCCCCTATTCTAGAGGTATATTCGGATTTGTTTATAAACTAAAATGGTTGATCCCCTGGAATAAAGAAAAATTTGGAGAAATTTTTGAGAAGCTGGAAAAGGTTGAGCAAGAAGCACTTAGAAAATAGAAGGAATTTGACAGTAATAAAACCCCGGAATCAAGAGCTGAAATGAATAAAGCTTATGCTATTGTCAATCTGATGCTAAGCAGAGAAGAAATGTTTTGAAAGCAGAAATCTGGGATAAATTGGCTATGTAATGGAGACAGAAATACTAGATTTTTCCATGCTGTTGTGAAGAAGAATAGGTGCACGAGCAGAATATAAAAAAATTGTACAGAGGAGGGAGAAATTTTGAATGATACTGAGGATATCCCAAAATTAGTTGTTGATTACCTTAAAGAGATCCTCACGAAGGAACATATTGAAGAATGTGAAAATATTCTGGAACTTATTAATAAACTTATAAATGATGAAGATAACCAGGAGCTGAATAACTTCCTACATTGGAAGAGATTAAGGAAGTAGTTTTTTTAGTTAGTAGAGATAGTGCTGCAGGTCCTGATGGATTTGGAGGTGCATTTTACCAATCATGTTGGAAAATTATTAAGAATGATCACATTGATGCAGTTACTGACTTTTATAATGGTAAAATCATACTGGATGAAGTAGCAGCCACTTCTATTGTCCTAATTCCGAAAAAAGAACAGGCGTGCCAGTGGAAGGATTTTCGACCTATTAGTTTGTGCAACATTATAAGAAAAATCCTAACCAAAATACTATCTGCTAAGCTGAATAAAGTTTTACTGAGGATTATTTCACAGAGTCAAAGTGGTTTTACACTTGGAAGGGCTATATCTGATAACATTTTATTCGCACAAGAACTGACTTATCAATTGGACGGAAAAGTGAGGGGTGGAAATGTTATGCTTAAGATTGATATGGCCAAAGCATATGATAGAGTGGATTGCAATTTCTTTCAAAAAATTTTGTATAAATTTGGCCTCGTTGAAGTATGGGTGGAAAAGATATACAGATGTATCAGCAGCCCAAAATTCTTAGTGACGATCGACGATGAATTAAAGGTTTTTTTAAAACTAGTAGGGGAATTCGACAAGGTGATCCCACATCCTCGGCTCTATTCATTATCATGGTTGAAACTCTTTCTAGGGGATTAGATAGCCTGTTCACAAGACATCCAAGATTGGATCTTGATTATGGAGGCCTTGTACCGTTATCCCACCTGGTATTTGCTGATGATATTGTGATATTTACCAATGGAAAAAAGAAAAATCTAAAAGTGTATAATGGAGTTTTTGGAGAAATATGCCAAAGGATCCGGTCAAGATATCAATCAACATAAAAGCTCCTTTATTATTTCTAAGCCTCAGCACAATCAAATTGTTAGCACTGCCACTAGATTCCAAAGCCAGGATCTGCCTATTACTTATTTGGGGGTGCCATTATATAAAGGACATAAAAACAGCTTCCTATTGAGGAATTGTTATCTAAAATCAGGAAAAGACTCACAGGATGGGAGCATAAATGGATCTCAGTTGGAGGGAGAATGGTTCTTATTAAACATGTGCTAGCCTCTATACCACTTCACTTGCTTCAAGTACTGGATCCTCCAAAGGAAGTAATCAATAAAATTTCCAAAATGTTCAACCCTTATATATGAGGAGATTCCAATCAAGCTAAACATATACATTGGAAGTCGTGGGAAAAACTGTGTTATCCTTTTGAGGAAGAAGGATTAGGCTGCAGATCTATTAAAGATGCTAGTCTTTCTTTTGACTGTAAAATGTGGTGGAGTTTCAGAAAATAGGAAATGTTACGGAGTTGGGTTATGAAATCTAAGTATTGACATTCATGAATCACAAGTGCAGAATAGAAGTAGTGATACTCCACTTTGGAAAACAATGTTACAGGCGAGGAAATATGTTGAACCGAATTTGTTCTGGAAAATTGGAAAGACAGAGTTAACTTTGAATTCAATCAGTGGCTTAGATCTGGTACATTGGCTGGAAGAATTCTTCCTAATAATGTTATACGGAAGCATGTGATGGAGTATAAAATGGCAAACAGTATCGAATGGGATATTAACCAGCTGAACATAATTCATCCAAATGAAATAATTCAGGAAATCCTCTCCATCCCTCTGAATCAGGTTGAAGATTGGTTATAATGGAAACTTAGCTCTATGGGAGAATTTACTAATAAAAGTTGTATGGAGAAATTTAGAGAAAAGGGACACTCGTAAATGCCTAATAAGTATGTTTGGAATAAATGGCTTCCTCCAAAAATTGGATTCTTTATTTGGAGACTTTGGGACAATAACATCTCGGTGGATAAAATTATACAAAGCATATTCAAAATCCAATTGGCATCTAAATGTCTTTGTTGTAGGGGAGAAGAATCTATAAATCACCTCTTTGTTGAAGGAAGAATTGCAAAGGATTTATGGAGGATCATATTTGATAAAGCTAGTATTCACAACACCACAGGTAACTCTCCCAAGGATCTGATTGTCAGGTGGATACAACAGACAAAATCTAAACCGGGTAATTTGATATCCTTAATTTCATTTATTGCATTATGGTTTATTTGGATTAATCGAAATGCAGCTAAATATAATGAATTGAGAATGAATGCTAATAGAATCATTGCCAGAACGCATTACATTATTTCCAACCTTGTGAATGCGGGAAATAGTTAGACGAAACAGTTGAAACAAAACACGCTTGATGTGGTAAGATGGAATAAACCTAATGAAGGTTGGATTAAACTTAACACTGACGGGGCTGTTAAAAATGACGGTCAAGCCTCTTGTGGTGAAGTTGCTCGAAATCATCTTGGTAAGGTTCTATGGTTATTGTGATTATTATGGGAACATCAACACTATGGAAGCTAAGATAAGAGCTCTGGACATGGGTCTGAAAATTTGTGAAGAAATTGGATACCAAAATATATGGATTGAAGTTGACTCTATGGCGGTTTTATCACTATGTTATGCAACTATCAAGGGAGCATGGTATATACAATACTACTTGGAAGCAATAAAGAGCAGAATTTTAAGTCTAAAGGCGACCTTAACCCATATATGGAGAGACGGTAATGGAGTTGCAGATTGGATGGCAACTTTGGGACATAAAGAAAGAATATTTAAAATGTTTCATGAAGAGGATTTGGTTGGAAATGTTAAAGGTAATATTCTACTTGATAAATCTGGGCTTCCTTCCATTAGAATCAGTTAATAGCATTTCTCAGTTCTTAGGTTTTGCTAGCATAGAGGTAGTGTGGTTGTGAATTTGTAAGGGGGTTAGTTACTCCTTGTTTACTTTGTATTGTGCTTGCATTTTTGTAAGGTGTTAATATGGAGTAGTACTCCATATTAGCACTATTGCATCATTCTAGTTGGTTGTAGATTTCTTTACACTTGTGTAATTAGGCTTTCTTCTTGGAGGTTTGGCTTTTAGTCCCCCTCCTTATAGGTGTAATTTTGTTTCTTTTCAATAAAACAGTAGGGGTATCCTACCCCCCCCCCCTCCCAAAAAAGAGTAGAGGTGGAGGCATAAAAATCATACCAAAGCTCCTATGGGATTTTATCAATATAATTAAAGAAATGATAAAAATTGCACGGTGCTCAAAACATTTTTTTGAATTGAAAATAAATGATTGCAGTGTTCAAAACATTTAATGCCCTTTTTTTACTTGTTTTTGGGAAAAAAATTCCGGATTTAGAAAGTTAATTTGAACGAAAAACTATGTGTGTAAAATAGTGACGGTTAAAACACAGAAAAAACGGCCCCTTAATTTTCTCCTGCATAAAGAGCCCAAAAGATTGAACATGCTATGAGTACACATCAATAAGAATTAAATTAGAACATTGATCAAATTAGGGGAAAAAATTGAGAGTTCATGCGAAACTTCGTTTTGCGAAATCTGGGTCTTCATTGTAAATCAAATATCTAGCAGTCAAGATTTGAAAAAAAAAAATAGAGCTATCGATCTTTCGCGAGGGCACCAACTGTGACAACACATACTAATAGGCTTCCTCTAATTACGACATCAGACGATCAAATCGAAAGCCGTTTGGTTGGATGTACAACAGAGATTCCAAATTATAATTACCGGAGTATCCTTTTAGCTATATCTCAATTTTAGATAGATAGGGTTTGTGGTCAATGTTGGTCTTCAACTGTCAATAAAACATGGAGTGTGAATAAAATATGTCCAAATGTCAAGAGATTGGTCCAATTAGCCCCCAGCGTGGTCTCAGGCAAGGTGATCCACTATCACCTTATCTATTTATCCTATGTGCGGAAGGACTATCTAACATTCTGGGTGCATATTCGTCCCAAAGGCTAATACATGGCTGTAAGGTAGCTAGAGCAGCATCGGTGGTCTCTCACCTTTTCTTTGCGGATGACAGCTTTCTTTTCTTTTGAGCTAATATGCAAGAGAGCCAGATGATTAAGCAGTGTCTCTAGTTATATGAAAAGAAGTCTAGGCAGATGATTAAATTCCAGAAGTCTGCATTGATGTTCAGCTCTAATATGTTAGAGAACATAAGGAATGAGATATGCGAATATTTTCAGGTCCCAATGCAGAAAATCATGGTAAATACCTTGGTTAACCCTCTTTGGTGGGACAAAACAAGAATCAAATATTCTCTTTTGTGAAAGATAGAGCTTGGCAGAGGATGCAAGGATGGAAAAATAAGATGCTTTCGAAGACTGGGAAAGAAATTCTATTGAAAACGGTGGTGCAGGCTATACCCTCGTATGTTATGAGCTTGTTTGTTCTTCCAAAAATGCTATGCGCGGAACTTGAGTGTATGATGAATTCCTTTTGGTGGGGTCGAAAAGGAGGAAGCCAAAAATGTATCCATTGGATAAACTGGGCGAAGCTTAGTGTTCCAAAAGCTAAAGGTGGACTAGGATTCAGAAAGATACACGAGTTCAATCTAGCCCTCGTTGCGAAGCAAGGCTGGTGCATGCTTGCTCGCCCTCACTCACTTATGGCTCGGATCTATAAGGATAGATACTTCCCCAAATCTAGTTTTTTTTATGCAACCATGGGGTCCAATCCTAGTTATGCATGGAGCAGTATTATGGTAGCAAAACATTTGATATGTAAAGTTTTAGATGGAGGATTGGCTCAGACAAAGAAATTAAGGTATGGCACGATCCTTGGCTACCCGACACAAACAACCCACTAGTGGAGTCTAGTGCAGCCCCTGGACTGGATTGTGCAACAGTGGACTCACTTAGAAATCTGGATACAGGACAATGGGACATTGACGTTCTCGACGATCTATTTAATGAAGAGGATTGAAATTTAATTATGCAGATCCGACTTAGTTATTCTGACCAGCCAGACAAACGACCATGGATATGGGACAGGAAAGGTACTTACTCGGTGAAATGCAGTTACAAGGTTCTCACAGCAGATGCTAACACTGAGACACCAGACCCAAACCTTGTGGAGTGGAAGTCTATTTGGAAAATGAACGCCCCAGCCAAGGTGAGAATCTTCTTGTGGAGGCCACTTTCTGCCAGCCTCCTAACACTGAATGCTTTACATAAAAAATGTGTGAATACCCCGGGCTTATGTCAAACATGTCAATTTGGTATAGAGGATGAATTTCATGCTTTAATCTCATGTCCATTTGTTAAAGGAGTGTGGAGATTATCCCCAATTGGTGATATTAGCATGGCTGCAGATCATATGGTAGAATGGTGGAGCTATGTGAACCGAAATTACAGTAAGGAAGAGGTGACTGTGGCTATGATGACACTGTGGTGTATTTGGAATAATAGGAACGCACTAGTGAGGGAGAACCGCAGACAATCAGAGGCTATGATCATCATAAACGCTCAAAATCTGCTATCTCAATGGCAAAGTGTGCAAACAAATCCCCCTACTTCCTCCCCTAGACGCAATGGAGCAGTGGGTGAAAGAAAATGGACCAGACCAACACCGGGCACTCTCAAGTGTAATTTTGATGCAGCACTTTTCCAGCAGACCGGTAGAATTGGCTATGGTTGTGTTATGCGAAACGATCAAGGTGAGATGGTAGTAGCATGGAACGGAACACTTCAGGGACCAATGGAACCACATATGGCTGAAGCTTTTAGTTTCCATGAAGCCCTCAGTTGGATCAAAGAGCGCGACATTGCAAATATTACAGTGGAATCAGATTCTCAAGTTTTAATTCATGCTATTAATTCTACTTGTAATGATTTTTCATAATTTGGTCTCGTTGTCAAGGATTATAAGCTCCTTCCCGAGGGGCTTGTTAATGTGTCTTTTAAGTTTGTTAGGCGTACAGCCAACCAGGTTGCTCATGCCCTTGTTAGGGCTGCTGGTTCAGGCATGTCTAAAGGGTATTGGGATGTATCCCCCCCCCCCCCCCGGGTCCTTTTTTATCATGGATATTCTTGCATTCAATTTGAGTTAATAAAGCTCTTATTTTGTCTCAAAAAAAAAAAAAATTGTCCAAATGTTGAAGGTGTCCATGATTAAAATAAGCCAGGCTTTTACTTAAGTTAAGAAGAGCAGCCAAACACACCTTTAAAGACAACCATAAATGAACAGTAGAAAGTAGACTCACTCTTTTACTTTAAGGGTGCGTTTGATAGCCGTTATTTTTCATGGAAAATATGATTTTTCATGTGATTTTCCAACTTTGCGTTGTTTTGTTGTCTAAGTTTTCCATGGAATTCATTTTCCCACTTACTTCGAAATTCGGTATTTTCCTTATTTTGAATGAATTCATTTTAAAATGAACATTTATATTATCAAGTACAAATGTGTGAAAAAATAAAAAATAAATATTTTTTTATTAAAATAGATCATTTTTTCTTTATTTTTCATGGAAAATAATGTCAATCAAACAACAAAAGTTGAAAATTCCCTACTTTTTCCACCTAAAAAATTAAACCAATCAAACACATTAAACTTCCAATTCTCAGGAATTCAATTCCCTGAAATTCATTTTTTTTCCACTCAAATTTCACCATCGCTATCAAACGCAGCCTAAGTGAAAAAGATGTGATATGTAACCAACTTTTCATGTTCTTCTTAACTTTTTTTCTCTCTCAAACTTCATGACTTCATTCTTCTATTCTAGAAAATGAGAAAAATGGGGAACAAAAATACAAAAAGCAGCATAAATAAAGAGCAAAAGAAATATTGAACTGGGCTCAAAAATACAAAAAGCAGCATAAATAAAGAACAAAAGAAATATTGAACTGGGCTCATAGGCTCAAGGCTTATTTCATTATAATAACTTGTTATTGCCATGCTTTATTTTAGGATTAGATTCGCAATAAAACAAACCCATTGTAATATGCTGTCTGAAAGCTACAAAAACAAATCAAGCAATGCCTTCTTCAAAGCAAGCTTTCTAACTCAAGAAAATATTAACTTAACATAAAAGAATCAAGAATTCTCTTAAGTCGCACTTCTAATCAAATCATAAAAGTGCATTTTCTTGGAATAATCCACATGTTCAACTGATTCTTGATTCAAATAAAGCAAAATGTAAGTAGAGGAAGAAGAATATTAAGATCCTTGAAAAGACTAGTGATATGTTGGAGTGAACCATTTAGTTTGGTACTCATCAATATTCGTAAATATTTGCCAAAGTTGGGATGTTCTTAAGCTTTACACTTTGAACATTTCATATAATTTTATCATCATTTGTCGTGTTCTTGATTCTGAATTAACGATTGTGACGTCTATTTGAGCTTGTACGGTACACAACACCTATATTCTTGTTCATGAAACAGTTGCAATGTCTCAATTTTTTTTCATTAAATTCTCGTTCATGAGATAAATGTGAGATCTATTTGAACATGTGTTTAGTACTCAGTACATAGTAATAAACATGATATTTTTTTTCAAAATTAAACACGGCTATTTTTTTCCAAAATAAATAAATAAATAAAAATAAACATGACTATATGGTATGATAGACACAATTTTCAAAAATATTTTCCTTCTTTTTTACTTGTCTAACGTGGTGCACTACGTGCCCTATTAAACAGACGTTTAGTAATTTCCGACACGGGGAATTTAATTGTGCATTATAAACAATTAATTATAGTATGATACCAACAACTTTAAAGCTTAGGCAATGAGGTTGAGGTATATCTATCTCCTAATGCTACTTAATTGTATATACTATATTGAGCATTAACTTATTTTATTAGAAAGAATATGAAAATCGGATCCCACTATTCATATCCTCTTTATTCGGGAGGAGACTTTGGATTAATAAAATCGTGATTTGATAAAAAAAAAAATAATATATATATATATATATATATATATATATATATATATATATATGAAAATCTAATTCTATCTGTTAGCACTCCAAAAATTATATCCATAATGGCATCTTAAGAAAAGTATAGATCAAGAATTCACCATCATGGAAAGGGCAACTACCACATTAATTCATTATTTTCATGCATTTCATTTATTTCAATAATTAGTTTGTTTATTCCTTCAAATTCACCTCCAATTTATGTATTTATTTCAAAATATATAAGACGAAACGGTAAGAGCTTGTAAAGGAACACTCATTCTTGGAAGTTTTTGACAGAAAAGAAAAATATTTTGAAGGAGAATAAAAACTAAATTTGTAACGAGAAATAATAAGGGAATAATTTTCAGGACATTAGCTTCTTTTTGTTAAAAGTTTTTTGTTTAAAAATATATTTTTTTTATATTTTTAAGGTAAAATGTGTGATTGAAAAATAAAGAGAAAAAATATATATTTTTAAAAAATAATTTAGAATATTATGTAAACAAAAATATGTTTAAAAATATGTTTGTCCAAACTGAGGCTTGTGAGTAGGCATGGGAGCCCATCGATCATGCATCGAACGACCAAAAATTTCAATTATATCAGCGCAGAAATTCTCTCTGAGTGCAAGAGAATATTTTCCCATCACTCAGGAGTCAGGAGCAGTCTTTTTGACCTTTAGGTTTTAAATATATAATTACTCCATAGACCAGATACACGTACTGTCTCATCAAAATTAAAGGAAGGATATATTTCTATGTTCTTTTACGCAATCAATGTCACAAATCGATTGGTAAAAAGCACGCACAAACAGACGTTTCGTTTTTTTTTTTTTTTTTGATCGTAAATAGTTTCATTCTCCTGTGCTTCATGCGCTGAAGAAGAAAGTGCAAAGCTCAACAACCATTTGTTTTCATTTTTTTGTTTTTGTTTTTTTGAAATCCATTTTCATTTTGTTTATTTTTTTGACTTGTTTAATCTCTGTTTAAATTTGTCTTGTAATTTGATCTTTGTGTAATTTGTTATTCTTGTCCTTTAATAAATTATAATATACATACATGTATTAAGCAAGTGTTTGGTAGACAAAATAAATTGGTTTATAATTACACATTTTTTCAAACTATTTTTAATCACGTATATTTTCTCTTTCCACTTTTCAACTAGTAATTTTTACTTCAAAAATATAAACAAATCACTTTATAAACCAAAAATTCACCTTCACCAAAGGTTGCTAAGTGGGTTAATAACATAATTTTTTAACCCATTTTCAATTTCATTTTGTTTATTTATTTTTATTTTTTGTCTTGATTTGTATATATATGAGTTTTTAAATTATTCTCTTTGTTTTGTCTTGTAATTCGTTCTTCTCGTAATGTGTTATATTCTTGCCTTTTATTTTCTTGTAATTACAAGACAAAAAATGAAATTTAAGGTAAATTTAAATTTTATATGAAAATAAAAGACAAGAATAGCACATTACAGAATGATCAAATTACAAAACAAAACAAAGAGGATAAATAGAATCATAAAGACATACATATACAAAACAAGACAAAAAATAAAAATAAATAAACAAAATGAAATTGAAAACGGGTTAAAAAAATCTTTATCTTTATTTCTTTATATATATTATAACAATAAAGTTTTAAAATAAAACACAATACAGTTTCCCGCCTTTTTTACACTTGCCTAAAATGGAAATTCATGATTTATAGAAATTAAAAAAAAACTTGTGATTATCTATATAAATTTCAAAATTACTCTTATTTAGAGAATATAAACGGTCACTTGAAAAATTGTTTTACCTCATTATTATTACAAAAATTTGAAATTTGACATGTTCAAGAAAAATTCAAAATTTGCTCAACACAAAACTCAAGATTAACCATGAACTATCCAAACATATTTTAAGCATCTTGCATCATCATCTATTTCTTATCAACTAACGAATGAAAAGTAAAAAGAACAAATGAATGCTATATATTGAAAATGAAAGGGAATCGAAAATATTAGATGATATATTGTCATTTAGTGTTTATTCCAACACAAAGGACGTTGCCTAAAATAAATATTGTTAAGCATTTATTCCTATAAATTGAATAACCAATATTTTATTTTATTTCAAATTTCGAATTCAGGTAAAATAATAATTTTTATTTTAATAAAGTTTCATAAGTAATAAAAAAATGAATTCTAAATTTGAAATAAAATAACGAGCCTATGAATTATTGCCATCATTTGATAAATTGTTTTATTGATAAAATGGGTAGTTAAAAATGATTACTTTACAATAATGATAATAAGTTAAAAATAATATTGATCAAGAAAATGACGAATATATATCTACCAAAAATTCGCTCAATGTTTCGAGTCAATAAAGAAAACTAAAATAAAATTATATTGATAATTCAGATTAAATCGATAAATGGTTAGGATAATCTTATCAATTATTTTAAATTGAAATATCACTACATACTATTAACGAAAATTATTTTAACATTTCTTCAAATAAGTTTTTAACCACGTGTATTTTTTGTAACACATTTTATTCCCATTATTTATTTTTCCATAAAAAATCTTTTATAACCACTCATTTCTTGATAAACGTCTATTTGATAATTAGTTTTAAAAAAAAAAATTATAAATAGCGACGTGACAATATTCCATTAGTTTATTTTGAAATACCAAAATAGATGAACAAAGAATTGCTTCCATCAAGAATTGAGCATTTTATTTTTTTTATTTTTTTAAAATTGTCGAAAGATGTGTACCACATGGACGGGTATAAACGAAGTCCATAAAAAATACGATAAAAATTATAATCTATGTCATAGTTAAAATTTGTAATTTTAATTAAATAACCAATATTTTATTTTATTTCGAATTTCGAATTCAGGTAAAATAATGAATTTTTATTTTAATAAAGTTTCATAAGTAATAAAAAAATAAATTCTAAATTTCAAATAAAATAATGAGCTCATGAATTATTTCCATAATTTGGTAAATTATTTTATTGATAAAATGGATAATTAAAAATGATTATATTACAATAATAATAAGTTAAAAAAAATGTTGATAAAAAAAATCCGAATATATCTACTAAATATTCGCTCAATGTTTCGAGTCAATGAAGAAAACTAAAATAAAATTATATTGCTAATTCAAATTAAATCCATAAATGGCTAGGATAATCTTATCAATTATTTTAAATTGAAATATCACTACGTACTATTAACGAAAATTATTTTAACATTTCTTCAAATAGCTTTTTAACCACGTATACTTTTTGTAACACATTTTATTCCCATTGTTTATTTTTCCATAAAAAGTCTTTTATAACCACACATTTCTTGATAAACGTGTATTTGATAATTGATTTAAAAAATTTGTTTATAAATAGCGACGTAACAATATTCCATTAGTTTATTTTGAAATATCGAAATAGGTGAACAAATAATTGCTTCCATCAAGAATTGAGCTTTTTTTTTTTTAATTGTCGAAAGATGTGTACCATATGGACGGGTATAAATGAAGTTCATAAAAAATACGATAAAAATTATAATTTATGTCATAGTTAACATTTGTAATTTTAATTAATAACACGTTTCACAGTCACACCACTTTTAAGTCACACATTTCATAATTTTTATAAAATATATATGTCAAATAGTAGTGAAATTCTAAATTTTTTCCTGTGCATCGCACGGGTGTGAATACTAGTTATGTTATTAAACCATTTAGCAACCTTTGAATTTTTGGTTTATAAATTAATTTATTTATATTTTTAGGTAAAAAGTAGTAGTTGAAAAGTGGAGAGAGAAACTGTGTTTGGTTAAAAATGATTTAAAAAATTATGTAATTATAAACCAATTTATTTTATTTATCAAATACTTTGCTTAATACATGTTCGTATGTTATAATTTATTACAACAAAATAAAAAAACAAAAATACAATACAGAAGGATCAAATTACGAGACAAAATAAAGAGAATAAACTACACAATTTCTCAAACTACTTTTTAACCACACTTATTTTCTTTCTCCAATTTTTAACCACATTTTACCTAGAAAATATAAATTTTCTTTTTAGTCACATAAATTTTTTTCTCCACTTTCAAACACACATTTTGCCTCAACAATATAAATAAACTAGTTTATAACCAACATTCTTTTACCAAAACAAAGGTAATTTCTAAACAACATAATTTTTTAAACAACTTTTTAACCACACATATTTTTTCTTTCTACTTTTCACCACATATATGTATATGTTAGCCCAAGAGTAAAGGGGGGTGAATTGGTGTATAAAACTTTTTCGACGAATAATCTCAAACTTGAAATCAATAGGTACAAGTATAAACACTTCGTGTAGTAAGTGACTTAACTATCAATGTAGTGTGCTATAAAGATATAAACTTAATTGATAAAGTAAGTATAATACTTAAAAATAGTATTACACAATAAAGATTGACAGAATAAAGTAAGTACAGTATAAGTTATAAGTTGGAATCCATCCGGCTCAATTTGGACAAGTTTCAGGAGTGGAAAGTCTCTCACATTTGGAGGGAGGGTGATAAAGCTGTTGATTGGTTTGCTAATTATGGAATTGAAGTACGTAATCTCCAATTTTTTCAAGAACATGAATTGGTTGGGAACATCAAAGGGATCGTAGACTTGACTAAATTGGGATCCCATCGATTGGAATGATGTATAAATAGCTTTTTCATTTAAAAAATAATAATAATAATTTGTATAGGGAGTAAGTATTCTTGATTTACTGCTTTATGCATTGTGTTTTCATTGTTATAGTTTTACATTGTTGCATGCATCGTTTTTGAGGTTCTTTGAATTTTGTATTAGGCATACTACTTGGAGGCAAGTGATATGTCCTCCTCCTTTAAGTATAATATTTTTTGATCTAATAAAAGGGTAGGGGAATCCAAACCCCCCTTACGGAGGAGGATTATAAACCACTCCAATACTCTTGAGGATCTTTCTTGATAAAAAAAGTGCAATATAAGTAAGTAAAAGAGATAAGAGGATGCAAACGCTATTTAAAGAGATTCAATTAACCAATGTGATCTACGCCCTCTGTTACTGAGCTCTCATTTATGAGTAAGGTCAAATCCAGTATAATTGTAACTTACTACAAAGAGTACCAAATCCTTAAGTGACTTACAATAAGGAGCACTTATCCTGGGTGACTTACAATAAGGAACACTTATCCTTAAGTGACTTACAACAAGGAGCACTTATCCTTAACAACAATCGAGTTTTCACAAGGCTCTCGAAACCACCAAATATAATGAATTGAATTACAATTGAAATAACTCTCTTGACAAATGATATACTCAAATTAAGTTTTAAGAGAGTTATGCTAACACTTCAATAGATAACAACGAATTAAACTCGAGTGTTAGAGAAAAACTTTGATGCAATTGATAATGAAATGTTCAATGCAATCAAAAAAAGTTTTTCAAAGAATATAATCTCTTATTAAATGATTGAATCAAGTTAAGTACCAAGAGATGCCACACTTGAATAATCAGCAATAAGTTAAGCTTAAAGTGTTTAGGTAATGGAACTTTGAAGAATCATATGATAATTAAAAATGTAATATAAATAATCAAAGTTCTTCAATTGAAATTCTCTCTTTAAAAGATTAAAATAAGTTTAGAACATATAGAGACTTAAACTTCAATTCCAATATATAATGTGAAGATGTTGAAGAAATTTAAACAATATAAGATCAAGAATCTTCACAAAAACTTTCTTCCCAAAACTTTGATGAATTTGATCAAACAAAGTTTTCTTTTAAAGATAGATGAATAAAAATCAAGTAAGAACAATGAATTTTCAAAAAAATCTCTTCTTAATTGTTGAAAATGAAAGCAAACGAGAATACTATTTATAGAACAAGAAATTTAAACATAGCAACTTTCGGTTGATTAATTCTGGACTTTCGGTCGACCAAAGTGTCAATATAGCTGTTTAGAAATTTGAACCGTTAGAGTTTCGGTTGACCAATTTTCGGTTGACCGAAAATACAAATTTTGGAAAGTTTTATTTATGTCAAAATTTGTCTTTTGCTAAAATTCTTTTCATATTTTGAAGCCAAAATTTATTTTTATCTAAGTGATGAATTTTCAAGTAAGTGTCTTAATACATACAAATCATTTCGAGTTGGTTGAATTTCATAACTAAAGATTGAGAGCATTATACCTTTACATAGGTTAATCAACTCGAGTGTGAACTCTAATCTTGTATGCTTGAATATTTGATCTTCATGTCATGCTTTTCAACTTGAATATTGATCTTGAATATCTTCAATTCTTTCTTGATCTTGAATTAACATTGATCTTTGCGTCTCATGTGCTTGATCATATAGTATCGATTTATATCTTTAAGATACAATTTGAATATTGAATGCTTTGAAAATTTATCATTACATGAAATACTTGATGCGCAGTTGTTAACAACACAATAAGGTTAAGTTTACCTTAGGTCAACAATATATTATCACAAAAACATAATCAAGTTATAATTGTAATTGTACTTTAACTTGGCCCAACTTCTTTTTAAGCCTATGTTTGATAAATCGTTTACAAGTGATTGTTAATAAATATTATATATAAATAGTGGCGTGATAATATTCTATTGATTCATTTTTTTTTTTTTTTTTTTGTAAAGTAAAAAATGATGGACCAAAATTTATGACTAGTCGAAATTTTTGACTATGAAAATAATAATCCAATTACAAACAAAATTTATAAATAACATTTACAAAACGAAGGCTAGTTTCGAGTTCCTAATTAAGCTTTGTTTGGTAATAGTTTTATAATTATAATTTGATTTATTTATATTTTTTATATAAAATGTAATTAAAAAGTAAATGCAAAAAATATGTGTGATTAAAAACTTATTTAGAAAATTGTGTTACTTATAAATTATAATAATTCCGTTAAAGAGCAAAGGCTAAAACAAATCGTGAATATAATTACAGTAGCTATATTTAATTTAACCCATGTTCGGCCTTCATTATAAGTAAAACACATTTTTCTTTTTCTTTTTTTCAATCACATATTTATAAAAAAAAAAAAATTAATATTAGATACAAATGTGTAGATCCAATTTTGCAGCCCATTTTTAGCCCAAATATTCAGTTTCAGCGGGTGGATAGATATTGGATCGGAAATGAAACAAGCCCAAGCTGTTGACCCGGAATTTTCAGCCCAAATGTATCACCGCCTTATACCGCACCATTGGATCATTTGTTCTTTAATCTGAGCCGTTCATTCTGATTGATATTGGTGATACTGACATTTGATCTCACAATTCTGTAGCAGCAACGTTTCGTCTCTCAACTTTCTCTCTCTCATTTTCTCTCAGAAAACCCTAAACTAGTTTCTGATTCTCGCAAATCTTTGTGGTTCTATTACTGATTCTTCGTGTAAAATCAGTGGATCTTTGTGGTTTGTATACAGATTGTTATTCTGTATAGGTTTCGTTGTGGTTTGTTGCGAGTTTGTTTTAGGTTTCTGATTTCTTTTGTATAAGAGACGCGATCTTTGTATTTTATGTTTTAACTCTTTGTGGTTCTTGAAGTTTATGAAAGTTTTGAAGTTTTCGTTTGAAATATTGTTTGTATTCACTTTGTGGCCATTTCTGGGTATCAATCTCTTTACAGTGGTATCAGAGCCTTAGGGTTCATGTTATAAACGTTGATTCTTGACTCAGTTTTGTTAGATCCAAGATTTTTCTGTACGGATCTGTGTTTCTCCTGAAAATTTCTTTGTGGTTACTGTTTACATCGTTTTAGGGTTCTTCAGTTCTTAGTGGTGATCTTTGAGAAAATATTTCTTTTCTTAAAGATTCTTGAAAACCTGTTTGTAAACTAGTTTATGATTCTGGAATTTTTTTGGTTTCTGAAAATCGTTTGAAATTTTATTTTTCAAACTTTCTTCGTGGTTCAGAAATTTGCTTTGTGGTATTTTTCTTTGTTTAAAACCTATTTGAAATTAGGTTTTCTTACGATTTTTGGATTTTACTGAGTCATATATAATTCTTTGGGATATTTATTCTGTTTTAGTTTTCAGTATATTTACTTAATAAATATATTGAATCAATATACAATAGATCCTACATATTTTTTGGTTGGCTGATCTTCGCAACATTTCTGGAATTTGGTGGTTTTGAACCTGTGGATTTTGAATCTTTGTGGAAAAATAATCTTCGTACTGCTGAGGATATATAACCTTGCATCGGGTGATCTCTTTACAATTTACTTCTATTCATATTGATTATTTCTCCAAATTCTTGGTTCTTTCCTAAATTCCTCCGTTGAAGCCTATTATTGGACCCTAATTCTTACCTTTGTCCAGGATTCCTTGAGAATCCGGGAATCTGAGGGAGGTTGGGCTGACCCATAAATAGGTTGAGGGATATACTGGGAGAACCTGTTTCTATTCATTGGTATTGTGTTGTTATCTGATTAGTCTGATTTGTGTTTGAATTGTAATCATCTAGTTTGCCTTGCAGTTTCATAAATTGTTTGAAACCTTATTCTTATATCTTGATCTTTGTGGAATATTTACTGATAATTCTTGGGTTTCAGTGTTTGTACTTTGTGTTTTAATCTGTCTGATTTTATTTTTTGGAATAACAAAGCCTTCAATTTAAAATAATCTTCTAAAATCATTTAGTCATTACTTCAATGGCTACTGTAAAAGTAGATGTTGAAGTATGGAATGGCAAAGGAGACTTTAATCTCTGGAGCCAGAAAATGAAGGTTTTATTACTCCAAATGAAATGTGCTAAGGCTATAGATATGTCCTGGCCTCATGATACCCCTCAGGATAAACAACTTGAAATGGCTGAAATTGCATGGAGTACTCTGTTTTTACACTTATCTGATAATGTCATTAGACAAGTAGGCAAGACTAAAACTACTATGGAATTATGGGACAAACTGGAAGAAGTTTATGCTACTATGTCTTTGCCTGATAAATGTTTTCTATGGAAACAATATTTTTCTTTTAAATTTGATCCTTCAAAGGATGTAGATGAGAACATGAGTAGATTTACCGAAATTACACAGAGTCTGTTAAACTGTGAAGAAAAATTAACTGATGAACAAAAGGTTGTGTGTTTACTTAATGCTATGGGTGATAAGTTCAAAGACCTTAGAAATGCTCTTGAATATGGAGGACAAAAATTGACTACTGAAATTGTTCATACCTCACTTAAAAATAAAGAACTTGAGCTCAAGAACAATCCTAAAGAGGCTTATAATGTGATAGGATCTTTTAAGAAAAAGGCTCCCTCTAGGAATAATAAGCCAGTGAGTAATTTCAATAAAAATTGGAATACCTCTAGCAATGTTAGAACCTGGGATAATGTTAATAATAAGCCTGCAAGAGGGAATTTCCAAAATAGAGCCATATTCAATAGGTCAAATGACAACACCTATAGAGGATCAAATAACTCTAGAAATCAGACCAATTTTAGAGGTAATGATAACTCTAGAAGTCAATACAACCATAGAAGTCAGAATAATGTCAGGGGGCAAGATAATTCTGGGGGACTTGATAACATAAATAGACCCAGACTTTGTTACTATTGTGGCCAACCTGGACATCATATCAAAAATTGTTTCAAAAGGAAAAATGAAATAGGAACCAGTAATCAAACAGAGGCTGCAGTCCAAGACAATAATGGAGTGGTTTATGTTACCACTGAATCTGAAAACAAACATGAATGGATACTTGATTCTGGTTGCACTTTTCATATGTGTCCTGAAAGAAATTTATTTTCTGACTTCTGTTCTGATCATTATGGCTCTGTGAAACTTGGTAACAATGTTACATGTGATGTGAAAGGAACTGAGAAGATTTTGTTAAAACTTGATAATGACAAAACTCTTGTTTTAAACCAAACAAGATATGTTCCTGACTTGAAAAGAAATCTAATCTCTCTTGGTGTTCTTGATTCTGAATCTTATGAGATTAGAATGTTTAATGGTTACTTAAGTATTTTCAAAAGTAACTTGATGATTCTTACTACTCCCAAAATTAATGGGATCTATGTGCTGAATACCTTACCTGTTTATGCAAGATCTTTTAATGCTGTGTCTGATGTGGACAAAACTGTTTTATGGCATAAAAGATTAGGACACTTAGGTGAAAAAGGTCTTAAGTTACTTGAAAACAAAGGTGTTTTTGGTAATGATGTGCTGCATAAACTTGAATTCTGTGAAAATGTGTATTAGGAAAACAAAAGAGGACTTCTTTTGGTAAAGGTATTCATAAATCTATTGATGTTCTTGAATATTTGCATGCTGACTTATGGGGTCCAACTCCTGTTAATTCTGTCTCATAGGAAAACTTGGATTCATTTGTTGAAAACTAAGGATGCTACTGTGTCTGTTTTTAAAAACTGGATTACCTTAGTCCAAAATTTGAAAGATAAGAAGGTAAAAATAATTAGGACAGAGAATGGATTAGAATTTTGCAACCAAGACTTTGATTCCTTTTGTAGCAGCTTAGGAATCCTTAGACATAGGACTGTTGCATACAGTCCACAGCAAAATGGGGTTGCTGAAAGAATGAATAGAACTCTTTTAGAAAGAACTAGGTGTCTTCTACTTGATTCTAATATGCCAAAAATTTTCTGGGGAGAAGCTATTAAAACTGCTTCTTACTTGATCAATCTTTCTCCCTGCAGTGCAATTAATTTCAAAATACCTGATCAGATTTGGAATAATTCTCTTCCAGATTTTTTAAAATTGAAATTTTTTGGGTGTCCTGCCTACTCACATCAAACAGAAACCAAATTTGACTCCAGATCTCTGAAATGTGTTTTTTTGGGATATGGAGAAGGGGTCAAGGGCTATAGACTTTGGGTTAGGGAGCAGGTAGGTTACAGGGTTATTTTAAGTAGGTCTGTCATTTTTAATGAAACTGTTTTTCCATGTAAAAATGAAATATTAGATGATCCTGTAAATGATAAAGATTTTCTTACCAATGAGCTGAGTGCAAACCATTTAGGTGATGAAAATTGCCTGCCCCATACTCAGTTTCAGGTGGAGCAACCCCCACATTTTCAAAATGACAATCCTGAACTTGAACCTGTATTGACTGAGACCTTACCATTGCCTGGTAATATTCCTGAAGCTGAAACAGACCTTGATAATTATCAATTAGCTAGGGATAGACCTAAAAGGGAGATACGACCACCCCTTAAGTTTCAGGATCCTGATTTTGTGTTTGCATATACTTATTCTGATCCACTTGTTTTTGAACATGAATCTTTTGAAGAAGCTGTTTCTTCAAAAGAATCAGATTTATGGTTGGCTGCCATGAAGGAAGAGATGGATTCTCTTCTGAAAAATGGCACTTGGATTTTGGTTAATAGACCCTATAATAAAAGGATCATTGACTGTAAATGAATTTTTAAAATAAAGGAAAGTGATTCAAAAGATGTTAAACCTAGGTACAAGGCTAGGCTTGTGGCTAAGGATTTTTTCTCAAAAAGAAGGAATTGATTACAATGAAATATTTTCTCCTGTGGTTAAGTATACTTCTATCAGAATACTATTTGCTCTTGTTGCTCATTTTAATTTAGAACTTGAACAAATGGATGTTAAAACTGCTTTTCTATATGGATCTTTAGATGAAACTATATATATGAATCAGCCAAAAGGTTTTGAAAAAGGGGGAAAATCTGATTTAGTTTGTCTACTGAAAAAATCCCTATATGGCTTGAAATAAGCACCTAGGCAGTGGTATAAGAGGTTTGATTCTTATATCCAAATCCTAAATTTTAAAAATAGCCAATATGATTCTTGTTTTTATTACAAGATTGATAATTCTGATTTCATGTATTTGTTGTTATATGTTGATGATATGTTAATTGCTGGGCCTAATATGCATGAAATAAACCTGTTGAAAAACAAATTGCATTCTGAATTTGAAATGAAAGATTTAGGACATGCTAAAAGGATTTTGGGTATGGACATATTTAAAGATAAACAATCAGGAAATCTATTTTTAAATCAAAAGCATTATATTGAAAAAGTTTTGATCAGATTTAATTTGATTGATTCTAAACATGTGTCTCTACCTTTGCCTGCTCATTTTAAACTGTCATCTGATCATTGTCCTAAAACTGCAGAAGAAGAACTTAGGATGAAAAATGTACCATATTCTAATGCTATAGGATCTGTTATGTATCTTATGGTGTGTACTAGACCTGATATTGCTTTTGCTGTGAGTGTTCTTAGTAGATTTATGAGTAACCCTGGTGAGCTACACTGGGAAGCTGTTAAATCACTTTTAAAATATCTGAAAGGCACTGAAAATTTGAGTTTAGCATTCTTTATAACCAAAAATGATTTCAAGTTAAATGGCTTTGTAGACTCAGATTTTGCAGGTAATATTGACAATAGAAAATCTACTTCTGCATATTTTTTTACTTTAAATGGTACATGTATTAGTTGGAAATCATAATTACAGAAACATGTGGCATTGTCCTCAACTGAGGCAGAATATATTGCTGCCACTGATGCAGTGAAAGAGTGTATCTGGTTAAAAGGGTTGTTATCTGAAATCTCCTGTATTAATGATTCTGCTATTGAACTGAGTACATATAGTTTAAGTGCTTTACACTTGTGTAAGAATCCAGTTTTTCATAATAGATCCAAACACATTGATGTTAAATTTCATTTCATTATGGATATAACTGAAAAGGGTGTGATTAAACTTGTTAAAATCCCAACTCAGTTGAATCCTGCAGATGCAGGAACTAAAATAATACCTATAAATAAATTTAAAGATGCTTTAATTTCTCTTAACTTGTTAGAATTTTGATACTTCTTTGAATTTTGATATTTACAGGTGTGCTGATGCAAAATTGAGGTGGAGTATGTAGATCCAATTTTGCAGCCCATTTTTAGCCCAAATATTCAGTTTCAGCAGGTGGATAGATATTGGATCGGAAATGAAACAAGCCCAAGCTGTTGACCCGGAATTTTCAGCCCAAATGTATCACCGCCTTATACCGCACCATTGGATCATTTGTTCTTTAATCTGAGCCGTTCATTCTGATTGATATTGGTGATACTGACTTTTGATCTCACAATTCTGTAGCAGCAACGTTTCGTCTCTCAACTCTCTCTCTCATTTTCTCTCAGAAAACCCTAAACTAGTTTCTGATTCTCGCAAATCTTTGTGGTTCTATTACTGATTCTTCGTGTAAAATCAGTGGATCTTTGTGGTTTGTATACAGATTGTTATTCTGTATAGGTTTCGTTGTGGTTTGTTGCGAGTTTGTTTTAGGTTTCTGATTTCTTTTGTATAAGAGACGCGATCTTTGTATTTTATGTTTTAACTCTTTGTGGTTCTTGAAATTTATGAAAGTTTTGAAGTTTTCGTTTGAAATATTGTTTGTATTCACTTTGTGGCCATTTCTGGGTATCAATCTCTTTACAAAATCCATAAACAATTTCCTATTTTTTAACCACACATCCCTTAAAATTCATCATTCATAAAATTATTTCTTCAAATTAAACTCTTTAAAATCAATGTCTTGAATCTCTTGATTCCTTGGAACAGAAAATATCTTCAGTCTTTGTTTTTTCTTATTTTTCTGAAAGGGTGCAGCAATTTATTACCTAACCATATTTTCAACTGGATAATAGTTGCTATATATATATATATATATATATATATATATATATATATATATATATATATATATATATATATATATGTTGCTTTCCTAAAGAGCAAAGGTTAAAACAAATCGTGAATATAATATATTTAATTTAGCCCATGTTCGGCCTTCATTATAAGTAAAACACATTTTTCTTTTTTTTTCTTTCAATCACATATTTATAAAAAAAATAATATTTGATACAAATCCATAAACAATTTCCTACTTTTTAACCACACATCCCTTAAAACTCATCATTCATAAAATTATTGCTTCAAATTAAACTCTTTGAAATCAATGTCTTGAATCTCTTGATTCCTTGGAACAGAAAATATCTTCAGTCTTTGTTTTTGCTTATTTTTCTGAAAGGGTACAGCAATCTATTACCTAACCATATTTTCAACTGGATAATAGTTACTATATATATATATATATGTTGTTTTCCTAAACTCTAAATCTATGACAAATTCTTCAAGGAGGGACATATTGTCATGAGCTAAAGTTGAATTTAATTCTTTAGAGCTGTCGGATTTGAGATTAATCACATGGATTATAATAATGTTTGGGATATATTTATTGTATAATTTTGATAGATCTGTTTTGAGTTTTTCTTTATTTATAAATAAAGAATGTTATATTTTTGAGATAAAATGTATTATTGAAAAGTGATTTAAGAAAATGTATGTAATTAAAATGTAATGTGAGAAAATTTATTATTTATAAATTTATTTGTAAACACGTTTACCAAACGGTTAAAAAAAAAAAGTAAATACTAAGCCTTTGTTTGGCAAATATGTTTTTAAATATGTTTTTCCTACACAATTTCGCAAATCATTTTTTAATCATACACATTTTCTCTCTCCATTTTTCAACCACACATTTTACCTAGAAAATATAAAAAAAATATGTTTTTAAATAGCTTTCATTACTTTTAATTAAAAATTACTTATTTTGAAAATTCTCATAACATTAAAGAATAAATTACTCATTTTTAATTGATTATCTTCTTAAGTGTCCGTTTGGTAAACGATTTATAAATCACACAATTTTTTAAATCACTTTTTAACCATACGTATTTTCTCTTTTCATTTTTTAACCACACATTTTACCTCAAAATTATAAATAAATCAGTTTATAAACTACTATAGTGTTACCAAACAGAGATGAGCAAAAATTATGTGTGGTACTTTTATATCCTATGAATATAAACAAAAAGTTGATTTAGAACTTGTTTATAAACAATATATTTTCTCAAACTACTTTTTAATAACAATTTTTTCAAATTACTTTTGAATCACATATTTTATCTTGAAAATATTACATTTTTTTAAAAAAAAGAATACATTGCTTTTGAAATAAAATATGTGATTGAAAAGAAATTTTGAGCAATTGTACATGACTAAAAAGTGATTTGAAAATTATTTTATTTATAAATTAATTTATAAATATATAGTTTACGGAACACACTATAAATTAGTTCTGCTCTGTTTGGTAACACTTAGGCTATGTTCTTTACTAAGGCTTTGTTCTTTAACACCGTTGTAATTATAAATTGATTTATTTATATTTTTTCGATAAAAATGTATGATTAAGTACTTGTGTAAGTTTGTTTAAACTTTCTCTTTTTTCTATAACACTCAATATCAATAATCCATTAAAAGTCAAACCCACAATATTTGATTTTTCAATCATTTATTCTCTTGAAAATTAATATTCATTTCAAAAAACTATTTTTAAACAATACCAAATACACACTAAAAAGTGGATAGAGAAAGTGTACGTCATTAATCATTAAAAAGTAGTTTAAGAAATTTTGTTAATTATAAATTAATTTATAAATTGTAATTGTTGCGTTAAAGAATCAATGCTAAATTGATTTTTTTTTTTTTTTTTTTTGTTAATTTTTAGTTAAAAATTGTGGTGAAAAAATGGTGAGAAAAAAGTGTGTGATTAAAAGTTAGTTTGAAAAATTATTTTACTTATAAATTGATTTATAAATTGCATTGATTTCAAGTTAGTTTGAAAAATTATTTTACTTATAAATTGATTTATAAATTGCATTGATTTCAAGAGTGTTAAGGTTAACCAAACATGTTTTGACATGTAAAGGTCTGCAACCAAACATGAACATGCTGCACGCACAGAAGCCCAACCTTGCCTCCTATGAGTCCTATCTATCTTATTCTATACGTGTAGTTTGTTATTTTTCACAACTCACCAGTCACAAGAGGATATGTAAGGACTTGTAAATCACCAGAGCAGACGAGTCCAAAGAGAAGAAAGAGTTTTCAATTTTAATGAGCTGTAAGCCTGTAAATTGAAATCTTATTACAGTAAGACATAAGAATGAAAAAGGAAAAGAGCAAAGGCAAACACTTCCAAGAAAATCAACAGAAAAAACTAATGATCAAAAGAAGCAAAGAAGCATGTGGCAGGCAGGCTAGTGTGGCGTGTGATTGACAGACAGTCTATCAAAACATTATCACAAACTTACAAGGATATATATATATACACACACATATACATGTATGCATGTAACAAAAATAATTCATTTCAATAATGCTATGTGTACATTTTAATTTTACACCTTTTTGTACATTTTTTACTTTATCACGATATTTTACCAATAATATGTCATGAGAATTAGAATAATTAAAACAACTCTTATTACCCATTATTTTAACCCTTTTCTTTATCCATCCTCAAACATTTCAGTGCCTCCCGCCAACTAACTCCGTTGCTCCAGGTTCACTACTTCACGGCGACCAGCTCCAAATCTACAAACAAATTTTTCACTTCCTTTGACCTCTCTTCTCGTCGGCGATGGAGACTTCATTTTTCAAACAATTTTTTCACTTTCTTCAAACATTTTGTTAGGAAAAATTAGAAACTTCTCGTTGGCGATGACTTGCTAATAAGCTCGACACATATCGACGTTTCAACTCCTGTCCATCTCCCACCACAATGAATAGTCTAGGTAGCTACATTGATATTTTCCCCCAATTTACTTGGCTAAATTTCTGACTATTTCGAATCCATTCACAAAGTTTCTGCCCATGAAAATGCTATATGAGTTTCTATTATTCTTCTCTAATTTTGATTGCTTTGCCACTTTATTTGTGTAGAAATTATTTGACAAAATCGGGTGCAAATAATGTGTTAGAAGTGGAAAATTGTGAGTTATTGGATGCATAATTAGTAGTAGATGAAGTGGAAAATTGTGGGTAATTGGATGCAAAATTGGCAGTAGATGATGTTGATATTGTACCTATGTCTGGAATGAAATTTAAGGATTCCAACGAAATTTTTGAATTTTACAAAACATACAACAAATTTTGTAATTTCTAAAATTAGATCAATTTGGATAAATAGGAAAACAGCTATAGTTTCATACGTATGAAATTTCTTATCTTTTCGAATTGGTATAATTTCTTACGTATGAAATTAGACCAATTTGGATAGATAGGAAAACGGCTATAGTTTCATACGTATGAAATTTTCTATATTTCCGAATTGATATAATTTCATACGTATGAAATTAGACCAATTTGGATAGATAAGAAATCATACGTATGAAACGACGAACGACAAAGACCAGCGGTGACTGCGTTTTGTCAAACGTGTTGGATGAGCAGAGTTGAAGACTAGGACCAACGGGTTGGACGTCATTGAATAGAGCTTGCAGTCAAACGGTGATTGCGAGCCCTATTCAACGACGCCTTGTGTCGGGATGACAAGAGACGAAACAAGCGGTGTCGGGGATGAGCGGGAGTAGATACGATCGGCTGAAGTTCTGTCTCAAAAATTACAGTGAACAAAATGAGTGAAAAGTGATAACAGTGTGTAACAGACAAAGAATATAAGACAAATTGGTAATTTTGTATGAAGTGTACAAAAAGGTGTAAAATTAGAAGTGTACACATGGCATTATTGAATTCGTTTTCTATTGTATTCAATTTTAATCATACAATAAGTGTGTGTTCGACAACTATTATAACTTTTTTATCACGTGTTATTTGTGTTTTATTGGTAGGATTTATGGTTAAAAGTGAAGTGGGGAAATATATGTGATCAAAAATTGGTTTTAAAAAACGTGTTGATTATAACACTTGGAATATTCCATTTTGCCGACGCATGCTTAATATTCTACTTTTCAAATTTTTTTTTCGTTTTCATCTACATAATATCACATCAATCACTATTTAAAATAATTTTTTTACGCCTTTGTTTGATAGAAATTTTTTCACTTTGTTCGGCGGCCTTCACATGATTTTCTATGTTTTCTAGGTAAAATGTGTGGTTAAAAATTGATAAGAGAAAATGTACTGGTTAAAAAGTGGTTTGAAAAATTGTGTAAAAAAATTGTTTATAAACTATTTAAAAACAAGAAACCGAACACATGGTTTGTTTCTAAACAAGAATATTATGTTTTTGAGATAATATGTGGTTGAAAAGTAATTTATAAACACGTGTATTTATTATTTAGAAAGTAATTTTGAGAAAATTATTATCTTGTTTATAAGCTCTTGTTTGGTACAGCTTAAAATCAAAATTCTAATCTAAATCAAAGTAAACAATCAATTTTAACCTCATATTTTATGAGATCCGCAACTTTTTAATCATACATCTCATGAATTTTTATCAAAATTTATTAAAATTTTAATTTTAATTTTTACAAAATAAAGGCTAAACAAGTTAATGTACATCAAAGGCACAGAGAGAAAAAAAAACATGGTTTAGAAAATCGGATCGGTCAGTTCGATAAAAAAAATCGAGAATTGGCCAGAAAATCGGTCCGATTCACCCTAAAAATTGACAAAAAAAAAAAAAATCGGAAACAGATTTTCTACCGGTTCAACCGGAAAAATCGAGAATCGATCGATTTTTAGACCCGATTTTATTGATTTTTTTTCTCTAATTATTTTAAGCTACTTTTTTGTATAATTTTATTTTATAAATGAGTAAATATTAGTTATTTGTAAAATAACTCGTTTTTTAGAAAATCTTGTAATTTTTGAAATAAATTTTTATTTTTTATATTTTAATTGAAATTGGTTCGACTTTGATTAAATCTGATCGGATCATCTAACCCTTGACTCGTTGCTTTTTAGTTTTTTCAATTCGAACAGATTTCTAATTTTCTAATTGACTCGTTACTTTTTTCAATTCGAAACGATTTCTAATTTTTTAAATACCAAAAGAAAGATGAAAAACAGTAATTGCAGACTACAGGTCATTTCATGGGACAACCCCATTCGTCCACTGGGGTCAGACAATTGTCTTTGTTGTGCATGGGTACTTGTTCCACTGCATATCGTTGACGCCGCTGTATATGAATATGTGTCTCTTGCCTTCCCGTTTTTAGGTTCGCCTAGTTTACCATATAATTTGTTACAAATTTTTCACTTCATTTTTAATCATATATATTTTTTTTTTATTTTATAAATTACTACAATATTAAAGAATAACACATTAAGCCCCTGTTTGGCCCCATTTTTTACAAATCAAATTTATTCAACACTCAATTTCAACCATCCATATTAGTCAAGCCCACCATTTTTGACTTTTCAAACAATTTTTAACCCTACATTCTTCCAAAAATACTATTCAAAACCAAATTTTTACCCAAAAAATGGGGGTCAAACAAGGGCTAATAGTTTGTTCGGTATTAATAGTTTGTTCCGTAAACCTAACCTCCGTTTGATAAATTATTTATAATCAAATATTTAAAAGACATATTTCTCAAAATAGCTTTTCAATTATATATTTTACATTAAAAAATCAAATTTTTTATTTATAAATAATTTTTTTTACTCATAATAAATTTATAAACAATATATTTTTTCAAAATTTCTTTTTGGCTACACACAATTCAGCTGCTAAACAGAGGCTAACCGTTTATAAATGATTTTTTTATAAATATCATTTATAAAAATAGCTTCGTGCCAATGTTTCATTGGTTCATTTTTTGAAAAATAAATTTTTGATCAGTCGAATTTGTTATTTTTTCAAAAATTATAAAAAAAAAACTTTACTAGAATATTATCACGTGATCTTTTATAAACAAAATTTATAAACAACTTTTTCCAAGCATAGGAGAAATGATAACACTATAGGTTTGCAACCCGTTTAAAAACAGAAACATAAATAGGCATATAAAAATATTTTGTTGGTCTATTTTTTTAAAAAAGTAAAAGGTGTTGGACAAGAATTTTTGATAAATCAAAATTGTTAACTTTTAAAACCTTTGTTTGGTAACAATGTTTGATTTATAAACTGGTCTATTTATGAGTTTAAGGTAAAAAGTATTGGTTGGAAATTGGAAAAAGAAAAATTTGTGGTTAAAAAGTGATTCAAAAAATTGTGTAATTTATAAATTTATTATAAAAAAAAAATGACATTTACCAAACGGTGGAAAAATATTGTTCCTCAACCGTTCATATATAATATTTATAAGTCTTCAATGCATGATAAGTTTTAACTATACTTATCAATTATAATACATTTACAACATTTAAGCCTATGTGAACACAATTTCTCGAACAACTTTTTATAAGCGATGTTGTATTAATACATGATTATTATATGTGATTTAATTCATAAGATATTAAATATTGAGTGGTTTAATTTAAATGATCATGCTTTTGAAATGAACATTCTTTCTTCCATCTTGAGCTTCTGCATCATTTCATCTCGTGTCATTCTTCACACTACTCTTGCTTATTTCATGAAAGTTTTTAAATCTTTGAGGAGCCAAGACCTTTGAACTATTGATCATATCCAAATGCTATAAAATAACGCTTTCCTTCTTGCAAAAGTAATTCATTTTTTCAATTCATAAAATTTTATTTCTAAAATTTTACATCTATTATTTCTGATTCGAAGTTCAGTTTTCAGTAAAGGAGTATTTATCGATTCCTTTGTTATGATGTCGATGTTAAATCATTTGGAACGAATTCCATTTTATTTTTGGGGAATTGTGTTGTAAGTTTGCCAAACACAGGAGGAGGAGGTGGTGGTGGTGGTGGTGGTGGTGATTATTATTATTATTAAAATGTGCTTTGAAAAGTGGTATTAACTTTGTATAAAGGTGTGCTATGTGTATAGGAATTACTCCTTTGTACCGAACTTTGTATAAAGATGTGCTATGTATATAGAGATGTTAGAATATATATATATATTTTAGAATGATTTGTGAAGCATACACTCACATAATGAGATAAAAGAAAATTGGTAGTCATAAAATTTATCATTACGCTCCTGTTTAGATACTTGTTTATAAATTTATTTATAAATAATATAATTTCTCAAATCACATTTTCAATGATTGTCAGACGACTTTTGTTTAAACCAAAATTTAAAATATATAATTTTTTAAACAATTTTTACTTATTTATTTTCTCTCTAATCTTTAATCACATATTTTATCAAGAATAGCTAAATATACAAATTAAATGGTTGCCGAGCACAACATTAATCACGTAAGTTTTTTAAAATCACCTTTTATTCGCATATTTTTCCTCAAGAAAATTAATTCTATTTATAAACAACTTCAACAATCACAGAACAAGGTGGCAGTAAAGTGTTCAATGATCTTGGATAATGAAGCTTCTGTTCGGTAAATCGTTTATAAACGTTGTTTATGAATTGTGACGTTGCAAAATTTTATTGGTTCATATTTTTTAAAAATAAAAAATGGTGATCAGAAATTTATGATCAATTCAAACTATTGACTTTTTTAAAAAAAAATATTCAATAAAATATCTCTAAAAGTGATCGTTTATTAACAAAACTCATAAACAAATTTTACCGAACTTGGCAATTTTTCAAGAAAAAACGTCCACTAGTACTACACTAGTCTCCGCCCAAAAGATGAGTAGATTCTTGAAAGGCGAAGAAAAATTGTGTGAATGGAATCGATGGATGGACAGGTGAGAAAGAAAAAGAAAATATGATTGGACAAATAAATGCCATGAAATGAAAATTTGAATAGAAAATAGGTAAGCGTAGCATTCAATAGACAGGCTTTTCGTTTGACAAGACACTCTTTTGGTTTTGTTGCTCATAGCGTAAAAATAAAATGAATTTTACAGAATTAAAAGTTAAGGTAGCGTTCTGTTTGTATTTTATTTTGTATTTTTATTTTCGAAAATGTTTTGTGTTTTGTGTTTTCATTTTTGTTTTCAAATTTACTGAAAACGCGTTTGGTTTGTCATTTCTGAAAACTGTTTTTGAAAATGAAAAGCTGGAAAACACGTTCTGTTTGAAATTTTGCAGAACACTATTTAAACTATTTTTAATTAATTTGCTTGCAGAATACTACTAACTCCAACTCAAATTTCCTTTCAATTTACACTAAAAATATGGTTACATGCAACACATTAATGTGAGCATTAAGAGTTTATATTAACACAGCTTGGTCAGGTTCGGGACTTGAGAAAGCTCCACTTCTATTAAAATGCAGAAAATGCAAGTTCTTTCAAAACCACCAGAATCCATTTATCATTACATTTTTTGAAATATAACAACAAGAATTCTCATTTAATTTTTTTTTTTTTTTTTTTTGTAATGTTGATATTGAATTGAATAAAACTTTATTTAAACTAAATTCCAAGTTAGGATAATTCTCAAAAAAAAAAAAAAAAAAAAAAAAAAATTTATTTAGGCTTAGTTCCAAGATAGGATAATTCTAAAAAAAATAATAAAAAAATAAAATTTTTATATTAAGCTTAGTTCTAAGTTAAGATAATTCTATAATAAAAAAAAAAATTTCCCAAAACGCGTTTTCCGCGTTTTGGACATTTTTTGTCGAAATACACACAAAACGCCCAAAACGATGTTTTGGGCGTTTTCCGTTTTGTGTACAATATTTTTTTTTGTTTTCTAAAATGCGTTTTCGAAAATGGTAAAGAGAACGAGTTTTTAGCATTTTCGAAAATAAAAACAGAAAACGACCTCAAAACAGCAAAGAGAACAGCGACTAATGTTTTTAATTAATTTAATTTTTTAGATGAAAAAAGTGAGAGACTTTTTAATATTTTTTGTTTGATTGACATAAGTTTTTATGATAAATAAAGAAAAATTTAGCTATTTTAATTAAAAAAATCTTTTTTTAACATATTTGTATTTGATAGTTATTAACTTATTTTAAGTTATATTTATTGACATTTTCTATTTTTCTACATGTTGTAATTTAAGTGAATATAATTTAATTACTTTACACGTGTGTTTAGTAATTTTTATTAAGTTTAATTAAATTACTAGTTGTTTACTTGAATTTGAAGTTGTAATTATATTTATCTCTTATTTTCGCTGGAATAATTATCTTGTGATATTTGAAAATAAATTGTGTTACTTATTTTTTATGATAAGTATTGAGAATTGTGATAATTGTATACTCGGGCTAGAATTATATCACTTATCACTTATGATAGGGATCAAGAATTGTGATAATATTATACTTGGCTTAGAATTTTATCTTTATCACTTATTATTCTTTATAAGTATTAAGATAATATTTTAGCCTTGTTAAAATAAATCATATTGGCCGAGTATCTTCATGATTTCGTTCTTGGTATCCACGTTTATCTTTTACGGTAAGTGTTACACCCACATTTTAGTTACGTGTGATGTGTCGCTAATGGGGCCCAATAACCACCTAAGTAGGCCCTCAACTACGTGGTTATTATTTGGCCAAGGCATTCCGATGCCCATTCCTTCTATGACCGAACAATCTCCCTAAGCAGCATTATTCGAGGCAACCTCAATGACCAGCAGCTAGGTTAGGCAGAAACGTCACTAACGCAAAACTTGTAAGTAAACTGCAATCTAATGGGACAACGCCCTTAACGGTGATGTGATAGCCGCCATAACACTATAGTAGAATGTAATGATTATGACCAACTAAATGGTTAACCTGACCAACGATTGGGGAGAAGCCACGTGTAAAGGCCAAACACGTGTCATAACAGTAGTAACTGAATGTAACTATAAATAGAACATGTGGGTCTTCCAGAAAAATGTTGGTAATTCAATACACTAACTCAATATTTTACTCTCACTTCCTTTTCTCTCCTTTACACACTTATATTTCCAGCACTCAATCTATATTTGCTTGAAATGAATACTGACTTTGGCATCGGAGTGCAAACGGGAGCCACCACGGCCCCCTTTGCAAGCTGATTGTTTGTCATAGTGCGCAAGAAATCCACGTGTTCAAGAGGGAGGAGCTGAGACCTGTTTATTCAGAGTCCCACCGGATTTTGTGGTCAATAGTAAGATTACATCAATAAATATTGTTATTGGCCGAGTTTCTTGATGATTTATTTCTTGATATCCAAGTTTATCACTTAAGGTAAGATTTGCAAACAACCTTGATTATTTTACCTTATCATCACTTATGGTAAGATTTTTGGATTTATAGTTATCTTACCTTATTGTCAATTATGGTAAGATTCTTGATTTATCTTACCTTACCTTATTTTTGATTTTATTGCAGGAAATTAAGATTGAGTGCAAGTAGGATTCTTCTTGGACAAGCAATCCAAATGCACATAAATAAGGGAAACCTGAATTATTCCTTGAGACGTGTAGAATCCAAAAATTCTTGTGGTCTTAAAAATACACGTTCCATACATTTTGTATTGTTGGTTCTGCAATAGGAGATTATCGATCACTTAGAGAAGAAAAGTCTTTCAGCATAAAGATTAAAGGGGAGATTTGAATCGAGATCGAATGGGAGTTCATGTTGCTAAAGATCGTTGCAGTATCAAATAAAACTATTGAAGAGTGGTGGGACGTCAGCTCATATTACACGCCATAGAATGATCAGTGAGTGATTTATTTCTTGGGTGTTTGATAAGTCTATGCGTAGATTTATCATATAACTAAGATTGATCTGTATAAATACTTTCCTTAAAATAGTGATTGATTTTTGTTCGCAGGGTGCAGGCACGTGAGTTTTTCCTGTTAGGGGTTTTCCCACGTTAAGCTCAAATATTGTGTTCTTATCTTCTTACAATTCTGCGTATTTTATTTAGACTATTCACGTTCTATAATCTAGACGAATCTGGAATATAGGGATTCATCTGGATCTGTGCTAAAACAAAACTTCACATTTCCTGTTTAGATAAATTTCTGACAGTCAGTTTCATTCTATTTATAACAAGACTTCACATACGTCTATTTATACTTTACTGTTCTGACAAAACTGCGATAGCCAGATTCTTCTAACTAATAACAGTATTGAAAACAGTAAAGTTTAATTTAAATAATTGTGATCTAATTGTTATTTCAATCAAAATTAGACAACTTTAAATTTTCAATAGTAATAATGTTAATTTCTGAAGAAAAAAAATAAGTCAACAACAAAATTAATCAAACATAACATTTATATTTTCCATAGAAACTAATTATTACCAAACCTTGAAGAATTGATTTTCCACCATTTGTTGGAATCATACAGTCACGTGAGGGAAGATGAAAATGAATTTCCAAGGCACATCTTGCATGTAAAACAATATAGGAAGTGAAAAGTAAGAAAATATTTTCCAATTCCATGGCAAATACACCCTATCAAGCACTACCTTAAGTTAATTTAAGGTTTTGATCTCGATTAGAGTTTTGTTTAATATCGAGAAGAATAGTGATTATGTGTTTTCGAACTAAAAGTTATATTTGAATGATGAATGGTTATAACTAGGATCTTGGCAAATTGACGTCGCAGGAAACCAAGACTTCCATCTGCTATTTAAGAAACGGTAAATACTGAGGACGTCGATAAGTAAACTTTCCCCATTTTCATCAAAGTTGAATGTACTATGTGAATATAATGTGGTTAATAACCTACTTTCAATTTATTTGTGATAATGTTTCTCATTTACTTATACAAGTATGTAAAGTAAATGTTCAAACATAAATGTGTATCATGTCATTGCATCGACTAACACACATTGTCATCGAATTTGAAAGGTCAAAGATTTTAAATGAAAAATGTGGAAAGTACAAGTTTTCTCAAAAGGTATGTATCCCAAGTTTTAAAAAAGAAATGAGTGTAATTCTATGTCATAAAAAAAGAGAGTGGAAATAGGGCGCGGGGGACTAGCGTACTCGAATTAAATGGTGTTTGTGATGGTGTATAACACTACTTTGTGGTGTAATGTTAAACTGATTTGCGGTGTAAAGTTAATTGTTTCGTTGTGGAAAAATGAATGTTAAACCACTTTGCGGTGGAATGGATCTGGTTCCAAATAAGAAATTGCCCACTGCTGTATGATTAGCTTGAAAATACATCAAGTGAGCTCACGAAAGTAATGAAATGAAATTTTGAAATGTTTAAGTAAAATTTTGAGAATTTTGAAACGTTAAAATAAATAGGGATACGTATCTCAAAGTATTAAAGTATTTTCATGTAATAAGCATGAATCACGTGCACGAAATTTGCTTACTTAGTTTTAGCTCACCCCCAATCCCTCTCCAACATTTCCGATAATGAAAGTTAGATGATTTGAGGAGAGCGCTAGGGGGGCAAACTCAGACAGTACCGCATTTATTCTCTTTTAAAATAGAATTAAGGATTTTTTTTTTATAAGAGCATCTCCAGTGCATTCCATGGTTGGAAAAAAAGACTTGACACGTTAGCAAATGGATGAAATGTGTTAAAAATACCTCCCAAATGCACAAAGTGGATTACAATGTTAAGATGATGTATCTTAAAAAATAGACATTTGGACTCTTTATACAGTGAGAAATTTTCGGATAAGACCAAATTTATGCATAGTAATTAATTTTAAATTTCAAAAAATGTCACATAATCAATATTATTTAAATGTAGAATGAATCATTGGAGAGTAAATTTTAGATTTCTCCGTCTATTTAACCATGTTCTCTAGAAGTCCATCTATTTCATTACTACATCAACCCCAATCCACGTGATACATTGGAAACGCTCTAAGTTTTTCATTGGTTATTCTTTTATTAGTCTATTTTTTAAATTTTTTTCCTTGGATTAAATTTAAATAAGTTATTGTATATCTAGAAATGCTCAGTTTATCTTATATTTCTTCAGATGAAGTTTATAATTTGAATTTTGGTACAGTTGAGGAGTTTGGATATTGATGTTGAATGGTTTTGAAAATGTTGAATGTCTGTTGAGTTTTGATTGATGTTTAAATTGTTAGGTTGATTACGATGTTCCTCTACAGGTTGTCTATGATGTCCATCTACAGGATGACTAAGTCTAATTTATAAGTGAGATTTTGTCGAGATTTTATTAAAATTTTCAAAAGATTTTTTTTTTAATATTTAAAATGATTTATTTCCGCATTTAAAATAAATGAAAGTTAACGCGTCTAGGTTTAAAACCAAAGACCTTTAAAATATTAGATGGATTGGATGACATGACCGATTAAAATGTCTACTTGGTTAGAGCGTCTCCAATATACTCCGTGGATTGAAATTGGCATAGCAATAAAATATATGAATTTCTAGAGAGCGTGGATAAATAGACAGAGAAGTAAAAAATTTACTCTCCAATAGTTCCTTCTACATTTAAATGATATTTATTATGTGACATTTTTATTTAAATTTAAAATTAATTATTATCCATAAATTGAGCCTTATCTGCAGGATTTCTCATGGTATAAAGAGTCAAAATAGAAATAACTTATATCATAAAACTTGATTGGTCAACGTCCTTATTTATAATAATTAAATAATTAAAAAATAAAAATTTATGCTGAGTCAGCATGTCTCAAGGAGCGTCTAGATGTAGACGCTCCACCCCACAATGTCTATTTTTTTTAGCTCCACGTTAGCCTAACATCCTAATCAATGTTGTACATTGAAGAGAGATTTTTATCATATATCGTCTATTTGCTAACGAGTCATGTGTATTTTCACAATCCACATAATGCATTGGAGATGCTCTTAAACATTGGATGCCATCTCACTAAAATGAATACCACGTGAAGAAGTGCATTATAAAAAAAGTGCATTATCAATACACGTTTTCTTTTAAAAAAATAAAATAATGTGAACCAAAATCAAACACCTACCATTAATATAAAATCACCATATTAGAAAATCTCCAAAACCAACCCTCCTACTTGTGAAGAGCTAGAGACGACAATGGATTGAGTTCAGAACGAGACTGGCTCACTTCGGACTTGCGAGCGCCCCCGGGGCCTCGAGGCAAGGCGGGATGATCCTCCCACCCTGTTTATTTTTTATTTTATTTTTTTAATAGGATAGAAAATAAAAAAAAAAAATGAATCAATCAATTTGGCGGTCTGCGAGGCAGAGGACTCACCCCAAACCTGTCCTTGTGAACTCGATTGTTTGGAGCGAGACGCCCCTAATGTGATCGATCTCGGATGTGCGTCGAGTTTTTTTACCATCTCTACGAAGAACACATCATAAATCCCCAAAATCAATAATTCTATTAGAGCTTGGAAGATAGCAAATTCGTGAAAGAAGTTTTAGGGTCTTGTCGACTTCAATAATGAATGTAGATATACCTTTGAAGTGGGGATGCAACTAGACATTTTGGTTGGAGGTCCCGTATTAAAATGCAAAAAAATATTAAGATAAAATTACAATAATGAATTTTTTTAATACTTTATTACAAGTTCTCCTATTTTGCTAATAGATTGTATTAATACATTTCAAAAAATTTAAGTTCATGTTCTCTTTATTATTTTCAGCCCGTTTTGAGTTTTCGATTTTTGAAAATATCGAAAACCCGTTCACTTTACCCATTTTCAGAAATGCGTTTTCCAAAAAAAAAAAAAAAAAAAAAAAACAAAGGAAACTCAAAAAGAGTTTATTGTGTTTTAGATATTTTGTGTTAAAAAATCCAAAACTCGAGTTTTGGACATTTTTTTTTTTTTTTTTTTTTTTTTTAATGTGAGGCGCTTTTACTTGAAATTCTTATGTTATTTTGCTATTATATATAAATCCATGTTAAGAGTTTTTTTTGTAAATTTTTTATTTTTTTTTTGTAAATGTGAGACACTTCTTTCACTTAAAATTCTTATGTTATTTGTCATTATATATAAATTCATGTTAATTTTTTTTTTGTAAATTTTTTTTTATTTTTTTTATATATATATTTTTGTAAATGTGAGACAATTCTTTCACTTGAATTTCTTATGTTATTTTTCCATTATATATAGATCAATGTTAAGATATATTTTTCTTTTTTGGGTAAATGTGAGACACTTCCTTCACTTGAAGTCCTTATATTATTTTGCCATTATATATAGATCCATGTTAAGATTTTGTTGATATGAGGTTGCATTTTTGTTTAGCTGAAACAATATTAATGATGAATTTATTGATATAGAGAACTAACTGATTTATTGACATTAAAATTAATGTAATTTAGCAAATCAATCATTTTTTACATATAAAATATCAAAAAATAAATATATCAGAAAATTAGAAAGTAAACGCATTGTTCAGTTTTCTATTTTTGAAAACAATTTTCCAAAATCACAAAGTTAACATGTTTTCAGCAATCCCAAAACAAACAACCAAAATCCAAAATTCAAAACAAAATCCAAAATTCAAAATTCAAAATCGAAACACAAAGAGAACCGTCGCTAAAATTTGCACTAAAAATTAAATAAAAATTAAAAAGATAAAAAAAAAAAAAAAGGTTATGCTTGGAAAATGGGGCCATGAATCCCACCGAGACCTCCCTTGGGTCCGTCCATAATGAAGCCAACCGTGGTACAAGCGCCACACTTTGCTATTGCGGACAATTTTTCATTTTGAAGACATCGTGGTCTAATCACAATCCTGGTAGAAGATTTCGTGGCTGCAGAATTAATTATGGAAGTGCAGGTAATTGCGATTATTTCGATTGGTTCGACGATGCTATGGATTGATCAGACCGAAATGTATTATCCTCGTCCTGCTTTTATAAATGTAAGGACACGATATGCGAAAATAATGCTTTGCGTGTGCAGCTTCAAAATTTACAATTCCAGCACAACGTGGAAGAATATATATATGAATCATTTACTAAATCTTCGAACTGGTTTTCTAAAATATTGTCTTTTTGTAGGTATATTGCATTTTCAATAGTGGCGTCTATTGTTTGTCAAGTAGACGTTCTCACCAGCCATGTCATCCGATCCATGGGCCGTTGCTTTAGTGATGGATGATATAATATTTATGTAGTTTAGGGATGAACGTGGTAGTTTTTAAAGTTTAGTAACCCAATGAAAATCTTGTGTAAAGTTCAGTGATGAATGATGCAATTAACTTCATCAATCATACAACAAGTCCATGTAATAGGGGTGGTCAAAAAAATCAGAACCGATATGACCGAACCGGAACCAAATCGAAAAAATCGGAACCGTATGGTTTTAAAAAAATAAAATAGGAAATCGATTTTGGAACCGAGAACCTATTGGTTTTCGGTTCGGTTCTCGATTCTGCCTTTAGAACCGAAAAATCGAAATTAGAACCGATTTTTGATCATTGTTTTTTTTACGGTCTTAATTGCTTGCCTTAAAACTATAAATCAAAAGAATTTATAATTTTTTTGAGTAAAGTGAAAATGATAAATTTCTTTTTATAAAATTTGTTACATCTCTACCTCATTGTAACCTTTAACTTCACACTTGGACTAAAATTCTTGGTAAATGAAAATCGAATGAGACTGACTTATTAATAAGCGAAGTTGTAAATAAACACGATGAAGTTAATTAAATATTTAAATACAAATATAAAATAATTAATAATAATTCATTTAAAGCTCATGATTCATCCCACAAGTTTATTATATTGCCATGCTCGAAAAACCTTTTAGGCCATTTGTTTCCTATTTTTATTTTTGAATATTTTCCATTTCATGGAGAATCCTATACTTTCTTTAGGGTAAAAGGATTCTCGAAATCCTTAATCTTGATATATTCGATAGAAGTTTATTTCAGGTTATTGGCTTACTTCCCGAGACCTGAGCTCCTCGATAAGGCTCTCGAAAAATAATAATTATTATAGAACCGAAACTGAACAAAAACAAAATGGTTTGGTTATTGCGATTCAATGGAACCGAATGGTTCCATTTTACAAGAACCGAAAAAGTATGGTTCGATTTCGGTTCTTGAGATACCCGAACTGAACCACCCGACGCCCACCCCCTACCATGTAATGCCCAATGGTTAGGGTTGTGTCTTTATCTGAAATAGATTAGGGTTCAAATCTTATGAGGGTTTTAGTTGTAATAGGATTTACTCAAAATAATTAAATAAATTAATTTGAAGAAAAACTAAATTAGAAAGCGAGCGACAAGGTCCCGGCAAGGTTATATGATTATGATTATTCTGAAAATATATGAACCAAACTTTTGTTCACTCACGAACTTTTAGTTGGGTTGAGACATTCGTTCATTTATTTGACAAAAAAACATGGATTATTTGACAAAAATCGAGCTAAAACTAGTGTTTAGAAAATCGGATCGGACCAACCAGTTTAACCAAGAAAATTGGGAACCGGCCGAAAAATCGGGAGTTAAAGACCCGGACCGGAAATCAAGGATTTTCTCAGTTCAACCGGGAAAATCGAGAACAGGTCCAGACTTTTAACCCAATTTTTACTTTTTTTTTCATTTTTTTTTGTTGAAATTATTTTTCGTTGTTGTTTTAAGTTACATTTGATTTTTTTAAGCTACTTTTGTTTATGATTTTATTTTCTAAATTAGTAAATGTTGGTTTATTAGTAAAATAATTTTTTTTTAAAAAAAAATTAGTGATTTTTAGAATAATTTTTAATTTTTTAATTGAAACAGATTTGACCCTAGTTCGATTCGATCGGACCTTTTGACATTTGATAGGTTACGTTTTTAGATTCGAATTCATTTTCAATTTTCTAAACGCTATCTAAAACTTGTTTAATGAAAATTATCTCAATCCCAAAGCCATTAATCGTACTCTTTTTTATTGCACTGAACATAAAGTAACTACTAGTAGTTGAACTTTTCCTGTTTATGGTACGGTCAAAGTGTTCGGCTGCTAATGTAGCCGTTTTTTTTTTTTTTTTTTTTTTTTTGGTAATTTCTATATAGATGTGTGGTTAAAAATTGGAGATAAAAAATATGTGTGTTTAAAAAGTAGTTTAGAAATTTGTATTATTTATAAATTTTTTTATAAATTGCAATCATTGCGTAAAATAACAGTTAATCAATTTAAAAAACATTAAAAACATTGTACTTTGCTTCCAAATCAATACAATGCTGAACTGTTTTTAAACTTGTGTTTAGGGTATGTAATTAAGATTTTCTGACACACGTGTCATATGATAGTTTATTTCTGTATAAACTATTGAGAGTCTCTAGAGTGGCTCTTAGCCTAAATAGGAACCCTAAAAGAATTATGGAATTTATACATCAAACTCTTTTCCGCCCTCCCCCACCCACCCGGCGAGGGAGGGGGGATTGGGTGTCGGTGGACCTCACTTGGATACCCTCTCAATAGGGAGGACACAAGTAGGAGTGAGCGTGGGTTGGATTAGATCGAATTTTTGCCCTACTCGAATCCAACCCACTGTGGTCGAATTGATAAAAATCAACCTAACCCAACCCAAGCAAGTTTCGATCGGGTTGGATTAGGTTGGATAGTTTGAGCTTTGGTCTAATTAGCAAAAAATCTTGAAATATAAAAAATTAAACCCATAAATCAACTATTAACTTAATCAATTATGTACAATACAATGAGCTCAAATGTAATAAATTGAATACTTGCTAATAAAACTAAAATATGTTCAAACCATATTTGAATTTCATCCAAATTATAAAATGTGCTTGAAATTTAAATGGTCCTATTTTTTAAAAAAAATTGTTGGGTTGGGTTGAGTTTTTCACCCAACTCACAACCCAACCCAACCCAATCCGACCAAATTTTTTTTTGTACAATCCAACAAAACTCGATTTTCATCAAGAATCGACCCAAACTGATCAGGTTGAGTTGTGTTGGACGGTTTTAGCGGGTAATGCCCACCCAATAGACACAAGTATCCCCATGGGGATTATAAGGTGTCCATTGTGGGCACCTTGAAATCCTCATTGTTATCTGTTTATTAAAAGTTTTATGTTTAAAAACATTTTTTAAAATATTTTTGAGGTAAGATATGTGATAAAAAAGTAGAAAAAGAAAATATGTATGATTAAAAAATGATTTGAAGAATTTTATTATTTAAAAAATATTTTTTTTTTGAATTTGCCAAACAAAGACTATATATATATATAAAGTAGGGTTTCCGTGTGGTACCTTTTCTAATCAAGAGTAGCAATTTTTAGCCAACAGCATCGCTTAACTCAGGGATTAAGTGGAAGTGGTATGATGATATGTAGGAGATTAATTAATTCTTTTTATTGATTAAAATAAGAAATATTATATTTCTTAATGCTTCACTGTTCATATGATAAGGTCTTATTTGTTGGTGTGGTTTGTTAATCATATTAGTTTTTTCTTGTAATGAAATTTATTAGCCTTGTGTTTTGTCAATATCATACTGTGATTACATATATGGTGAAGATTAGTGTGGCCTTGATGAGTGAAATTATTGTAGGAGAGTCGAACCATCTTATACAAGTTCTTAATTTACGATCGAATTTATCATTTAATCTAAGGTGTCGCGATCCGTTTATAACTTTTGTAAATAAAATCTGATAAAAATCAATGATCTAAAAACTTAAACTATTAAAGCTTTATCAATGACTTTCTATTTAAAAATATGCAGCATAAAGAAATGCTTTCCAGAGTGCAGTAAAATAGGAGAAAGTTTGCAAGAAAAGAATATGTATCTCTTTCTGTCATATGCTATTTCAATATATTATTTATTATATATAACCAGAATATTGTCTAATCCATGCCTTCTCTAGGCTATATAAAGCCATGTTCTACCCAAAAATAAACTCAAGAGCTGAAGTGAATTTCCAAGCCCTTTAGGCATAAGCCCCCCTTCTCTCTCTCCCAAACCCCACCCCCAAAGAAAAGCTCCAGCCTACCTCCTCCTTACAACTCTTTTATAGACAAGTTCCAATAAATATTAAGCTAAAAAGTTAAAGGGAGCTCCAAAATTTGGTCCTTGGGATTTTTTATGGATTTTTTATTGGCAGTTTCTCTATTTTTATTCCATGGAAAGATGCTTGAAATTGTTTTACTTCAGTATTGATGATGCAATTTTAGAAGGGAGCTTTCTTCAGTCCAGTCATAGGGGACAGTACGATTCAATTTGCTGTCGACTCATTCATCCAAATGCTGTGTAGTTGATTAATTCTACATCGTAACTGAGTGAATGATGCGAGAGTCAAATTGAATTTTAAGTTTCCTGTACTTGGACTGAAGGGAGCTCCCTTTAACAATTTTCTTATCCAGTACAGCTTATTTATTCAGTAAACGATTGATTTTTAGATTTTAGTTCTGTTTAGTAATCTATCAAGATTTATAGGCTTTATTATACTCTGTCATCTTTTTGTGCTCTTTAAAATTTCTTTGCATCTTCAAGTGCATCAGCAAAGGTATGCCTCATTCTGCTCCTGCAAAACTGCATAGGTTTTACAAATTCCTTAACTAGGGTTTAATCGTTTAAGGATGCAGATTTGGTGCTGATTTTGTACATAAATATGATTAGCTTTTTTCTTACTCACAAATATTATCAAGGTTTCTTATTTCTTGTTAAGGATCTTAATTTTGTTTTGCAAAAAATAATGAGATATTTTCCAATTGTAATATGCAGAAGATTTAGGGTTTTGTCAAGCTCAAGAACATGATGTGAAGTGAAGGGCACTTGTCTCTTGGACCTTGCTAACTTGTCGCAACAAGTTCCTAGGCATGTCTTCAGTTCTGTTGAATTACCAAAATATCCTCCTGATGTTGATCTCGCTCCCTACTGATGGCTGCCCTCAGATGCAATATATTCAATAAAGATTCCAGTTCCTTTGTTTTTGGTTTTTCCTTCTCATTTTCCTAGGCACAAGGCTGTATGGTCTGTAGAAGACAACTATTTTTCTAAAACACTGTATTTAGTAAGATAGATATGCAATGACATTACAGTTTATTTATTTAATTCTTTGGGAAACTCGATATGCGAAATTTAGAATTGCTAGTAATTTTGGATCGACACGACTTTGTGCTCTTCATTATGATTTTACTTTATATATATACGTTCAATCCATAAACTTTAACGGAGAAGTGGAACTCCCTTCCCCCATCCCCACCCCTACGTACCCCAATATGGGATCCCAACCCTAGTTTTTCTCTTTCTTTACAAGTTCATGGCAGAAAATCTCTCGTTCCTTGAGTAATCACAGTTCTACTTTAAATCTGTAAATGATAGTCTTAAGCATTATGCTTATATTAATTATTTATTTGGTCATACACGCGTCATATTATTATTTATTATATACATAAAAGTTCAACATCCACATAAATAATTTTTTCAGAATCTTTGAATGAAATGAAACCCTAGAAATGCTTTTGAGAGAGAGAGAGAGAGAGAGTGTGAGTGTGAGTGTGAGTGTGTGTGTAAACATAAAAAACCAAGTGGGCTCAAGAAAAAAGCTGGATTTCACCATAAGTCTCTTCTCATCTGGAAATGACAGGTGCCCCAAATGGTCTTCTAGTTTCTCCTTTCCCAAACCAAATCTTTCAAAGTAAATCAAACAATTAATACCAGTACCACCCATCATTTTTTTTAGAAGATTTTGTAGCTGAGTTGAATCTATATCTTGATATGGATAAAATAAAAATTTTTAGTTGGGCTGAATTAATATTTGTTTGGGCTAAAATTAATTATTCAATTTGGTTGATAATATATTTAGGAATAAAGTAAATATGAAGTAATAAATAAAATTTTATTATAAATACAATTAATACGACACAAAATATATCAAATTAAATTATGGAACTAAATATATTTGATGTATTTCCCCTTTCATCGTTAATGTAAAGAAGTTCACACGTGGTAACGAAATTAATGGTAAAATAAATAGCTTCAATAAAATAATAACCAAAATTAAACTAAAAAGGAAAAAGAAGAAACATTGTTCATTTTGTGTGAAATTTGAAGTTTTGGGATAGAGATGAGTTAATTGGATGAGTAAGAAAAATTGTATTTTAATGTAAAATTACATTTTAGAATTTTGGAATGGAGATGACCTTAATCAAGTCATAAATTCCTTGGAATTTTTGGTCTCAAGCAAACTAAGGGGTTATGATGTTAATTGGGGCAGATTACACTTCTAATATTTTGTAGTCGAAGATTGAATATTATTTATTTAGCTCATCTTCACGGATTGTTTGCCCAATTGCTAATACATAAAGGATATATAGTTGACTGTGGACAAGTGTTTTGATATCCGTCTTGGATATGATGTTGGCACATGTTGAGAAGAACTAACTTGACTTGACATTATATCCCAACAGATTGCTAAGATAGACTAGAAGCATTAATAGCTCAATTGGAAAAAAATAATTGACTTTACCTAGTTATTCATTTGGCTAGTTTAAGATGACCACTTACCCTTTAATTTGTTTTCTGTAACCTAACGTGTTACCTATTTAAGTAGATTCAATAATTAGTTAGGGTTAAGGATGTAACCTAGAAACTTGAGACTCCTTTTGCGACAACCTCTGTTCTTGCTTCCAAAATCCAGTAAGAAACTAGCAGCTCTTAGTGGGAATTAACATGAAGTAGCGACCTCCATATGTTGTCAACATTGTATTCCTCAAAACTCGGCAGCCCCCATTTTCTCTTTGCTTTTGATGTTAATTAATTTTTGGTCCAAGCCTTCCATCCTTGTGTTATTTTTTTGTGAAGTCCTTTAACCTATCTCCTTCGTGGAATAGTTGTTGATCGTCTTGAATTTGATTTCTAGCCTGTTTTAAAGTGTTGCCTTCATTCAGAAGAGAGGGCTAATGCGAAGCGCCTCCAGGAGGACAATGATAAACTGAAGCATGATCTCCGGTCTTCTGAATCAGACCTGGCGGCTCTGTGCAAAAGGCTAGATGATTCCAACCGAGTGCAGTCAATCACCTCTGAAGCTTTGTCCGCAGCTAACGCAGCCAACTCTAAGCTAGAGGCCGAGGTGGCAGCAGCCAGCAAAAAATTGGAGAGAGAGGTGGAAGCTAGGAGGAAGGCAGAGGAGGACCTTGCCTCTTTGGAGAAGCATATGCAAACGAGGATCACTAAGGTCTTGGAGCAGACTGTCATGACACAGGTGAAAAATGCTTTAAATACCAGAGTGTCGGAGGCTGTCCAGAACTTCAAAGATACTTTTGAAGAGACCCCAGAGTATGAGGCTATGCAGCGGGTTTTTGAGAACTTAGGGGCCAGGATGGCTTTGGGGGACGTGAAGGAAGCCTTTCCGACTTTGGACTTGTCCTCCATCGAAGCCTTATACCCCGAGCCTCAAGATGCTCCTGCGGATCCTCTGGATGCATCCGACAAGGGCTCTTCAGAAGATGTCCCCCCTCAATAATCCTCTCCTATCTTTGCCCTACAGTTAGGTTTTTGTTTTGTTGTTGTTTTTTTTTTTTTTTGGTAAGTGCCCCGGCACTTGACATTGTAAATGTATCATTCCTTCAGTTTGTAAATGCCTTACTTTTATGAATGAAATGACTTATTTATATTTTGTCCAGTATTTTGGCAGCAACGTCTCTAACTATTTAAGCATGAGTATTTACAAGTGCGGATGCCTTGTAGTTGTAAATGTCTTGTATGATGATGTAAAATGCACTTGAATTGTATGATAAGATGTGTACTCTAATCCCCCAGATCTAACAAAGTTAATGTATCCACGTTTGCTAATTAGGTCTGATTCTGACCAACTTTTGAGCAATTTTAACTTATACTCTGTAACACCTACATTTACAATTTTGTATGAATTTCTGTTAATGGCGTGAACATTTTCAATCGGTACGTAGTGGTTGTGGTGTAAGTTCACAGGGGTCCTTCGTTTTTAACGAAGTTCGCGCTTGGCGGAGGCATGTGGTTTTGCAACCAATACAATATAGGAACTTTTACGTTTATCCTTTATGCTTGATTACATAGTACTTAGTACATATTTCTTGCAAACGCTTCGTCTGAATGTATGTATGAAAGTATCAACCATTTTGTGGAAACGTTTAACACTTGAGAGAGCATTCTGTGTGTACGAACTAACTTAATGCATCCACGTTTGCTGATTATATCTGACCCTAATCAAGAGTTCCAGTTTATATGACAACATTTGGCTAACTATGAATGCTTCTAAATAGAAATGTCGTATGAACGTATTGCATGGTTAATGAGTATAGTCCCTCAGATCTGAGTGGTTTGGGGCATTTATGCTTACCAGTGAGATCTGATTTTGACAAACATTTGAACGTATCTAAGTCATACTTTGTAAGATATGCATACACAGTTTCGATTGTACTAACACTCTTACGGTGCTAGCGCACTCAATTCTTACGCAGTGATCTCCGTGTGGGCTTTATAAGAGTCCTTTGTTTTCGACAATTTCTATGCATAGAGGGGCGTATGGTGTCATGACCAAAGTAATTTTGGAACTTGCATTTATCCATTACGTTTGTTTAATATAGAATTTAACGTAATTTCTAACGCAGCTGACCCACAGTTTTATGAAACCACATGATAATGTTGCAATCATTGAGGAGGAATTTAGTTTATTGAAAATAACGACGAAGGTGGTCCGTATTCCAAGGATTACATAGGGGGTACTCCAGACAGGTCTTCAATCATGTATGTTCCAGGCACCACCTCGGCGAGTACTTTGTAAGGGCCTTCCCAGTTAGGACCTAGAGTCCCTACTCCTGGTTCATGTGTTGAAGGAAGGACCTTTTTGAGGACCAAGTCCCCAATATTAAAGCGTCGACTCTTCACTCTTTTGTTGTAGTATCGAGCCATCTTTTTATGGTACCTGGCCATCACCACCTGGGAATCACTTCTCTTCTCCATGAGGAAATCTAAATCGGCCCTTTGTGCTTCCTCGTTTCTAACTTCGTCGTAATGGATTTGACGAAGCGAAGGGATCCCAATTTCAACGGGGCATACCGCCTCTGCCCCGTACGCTAGTGAGAAAGGCGTTTCACCTGTAGCGGTGGGGAGGTGGTTCGAAGTGCCCATAACACTTGTGGGAGTTCATCTACCCATGCATCCTTTTTGAATTTCAACTTCATTTTCAAGGTATTTTTTATGGTTTTGTTCACAGTTTCGACCTGTCCGTTGACCTGTGGGTGATGTGGAGATGAGAATAGTTTCCTAATTCCCAAATCGTCGCATAACTCATCGACACTTCTGTTTTTGAACTGTTCGCATTGTCACTAATCAGCGAGTGCGGTACCCCAAACCGGCATATTCTCATCAAAGGTTCCGCTTCAACCCACTTGGTGAAGTAATCAATTGCTACTATCGCGAAGCAATTGTTACCAGCACCCCTAGGCATAGGCCCAATAATGTCAACCCCCCATTTTGCAAAAGGCCAAGGGCTAGTTACCACAGTTAGCTTGTGATGTGGCTGATGTGGTATGGTTGCGTGTCTTTGGCATTTATCGCACTTGCGAACGAAGTCATGGGAACCCTTTTGCAGAGTAGGCCAAAAATATCCCTGTTTGAGGGCTTTCCGAGCTAGCGATAATGCCCCGGCATGGTTGCCACAGATGCCCTCATGGATTTCCCTCATCACATACTGCCCTTCCTCTAGCCCCACACATCTCAGCAAAGGAGAGGTGTAACTCCGCTTATAAAGTTGGTTGTCCAAGAGTACAAAATTTGCAGAGTATTTCTGCAATTTTCGAGCTGCTTCTGGCTCGTTTGGCACTGTCTGATGCTTCAAATAGGCGATCAGGGGGTTCATCCAGGATCCCTCTTCTTCAATCGCCAAAATCTCCAATCCTGGCTCAATAGAGGAAGTCAACATGTACTCAACTGGGATTAGATTGTGTAACTCTGAATCGCTGCTACTTGCTAATTTGGACAAAGCATCGGCGTTGGAATATTCTGCTCTGGGGATATGTTGCAACTCCATTTTCCTAAAATGGGCAGCCAAATCTCTTACTTTCTTCAAGTAAGCGACCATAGAAGGTTCTTTGGCAGAAAATTGCCCATTGAATTGGCTCACAACAAGCTGCGAATCGCTGTTAGCCACTACGGACTTAACTTTCAAGGCTTTCGCGAGTCTTAGCCCGGCTAATAACGCCTCGTATTCAGCAACATTGTTCGAGGCTTTGAATTCAAAGCGGATTGCACAGTGTAATTTAAACCCCTCTAGGCTTACTAACAATATTCCTCCGCCGAATCGTCCATCAACCGAGGACCCGTCAACGAACAATCTCCACTCTTGGTTGTCATATTGGTTTCATCCGTGTTATCTACCATTTCGACCTCAGGGGGATGTGTGAATTCAACTACGAAGTCCGCCAATGCATGACCCTTTACAGCGGTCCGAGGCGTATAATGTAGGTCGAACTGGCTGATTTCTATTGCCCATTTCAGTAATCTCCCGGAAACGTCCGGTTTTTGCAACACTTGTCTCATGGGAAAGTTGGCGAGCACGTGTATGGAGTGTGACTGAAAGTAGGGACGAAGTTTACGAGTGGCTGTGATTAACGAGAGAGCAAGTTTCTCCATATCTGAGTAACGCGTCTCGACGTCCAGCATAGCTTTGCTTACATAATATACTGGCAACTGACTCCCATCCTCCTCTCTGACTAATACGGAGCTAACAGTCTCTTTTGATACAGTCAAATATAAGTAAAGAGGCTCGCCAGCCTTCGGCTTTGATAGCAAAGGGGGACGTCCCAAAGAAGCTTTCAGGTCGGAAAACGTCTGCTCGCATTCTGGTGTCCATTGGAATCGCTTTCCCCCTTTAGGACCTTGAAAAACGGCAAGCATTTTTCAGTGGATTTTGAGACGAATCGGGTCAAGGCCGCAATTCTTCCCGTTAAGCTTTGCACTTCTTTTGGATTTCGAGGCGATTGCATGTTTAGCAAAGCATTGATTTTGTCTGGATTGGCTTCGATTCCCCTCTTATTCACCATGAATCCGAGGAATTTCCCAGATGCTACCCCAAAAGCACACTTTGCTGGGTTGAGTTTCATCCAATATTTTCTCAAAACATCGAATGCTTCTGACAAATGGAGGATATGATCCGTGGCGACCATGCTTTTGACTAGCATGTTATCAACATACACTTCCATAGTGTTTCCCAATTGTTTCGAGAAAATGCGGTTTACCAGTCTCTGATAGGTAGCTCCCGCATTTTTCAAGCCAAATGACATAGCTCTGTAGCAATAGAGTCCTCTATCTGTGATAAACGAAGTATGCTTTTCATCCGGTTCAAACATGGGAATTTGATTGTAACCGGAGTATGCATCCATGAAGCTTAGCAGTTCGTGTCCTGCCGTGGAGTCGACCAGCTGATCGATCCGGGGCAGTGGAAGGCTGTCTTTGGGACATGCCTGGTTCAAGTTGGAGAAGTCAATGCACACCCTCAGTTTCCCATTGTGTTTTGGTACCAAAACAGGATTTGATACCCACTTCGGATATCGGGACTCTCTGATGAAGCCATTTTTCAATAGCTTTGCGACCTCGTCTTTTAAGGCCTCATACTTGTCCGAACTCATGGACCTTCTCTTTTGCCTATACCCAGGGCTCCGGGGATCCAGATGGAGCCTGTGGCAGGTCTCTTTAGGATCGATTCCAATCATGTCACCATGCTTCCATGCGAATACATCGAGGTTTTGAAGCAAGAAGTTCTTCAATTGACTCTTGTATTCGGTCGGCGAATCCAGTCCGATCTGTAATTCTTTGATTGGGTCAAGTGGGTCTACGCCGAAGCATTCCAACCTTTCGACTGGGGTGGGAAAATTGTCACCCGCCATTCTAGGGTCTAGATCTGTCAAATCCTCTTCCAGTCTCATTGTAGCATCCTTATCACCAGAAGGCCCTTCACCCAATCTTTCAGGGCCTGGAGCAGCCTCAGCCATGACTACGTCCCTGATCATGTTCAAGGAAGCTGGACAGATCATTTGTGGCATTTTCTTGACTTTTTTCGTGTTCTTCGTGTCAGTCATAATTTTCTTCAGTTTGATCTATAAGAGTCAGTCCCAAAATTTCAAAAGTGTTTTTCTTCTTCGTTTTTCGTCCAAATCCAGTTCCGTTTTTTCTGCCATACTCGTAGTCCAATTCTCTGACAGATTATTAAAAAAAAAATCCGAAAATTCCCAAATATTCTCCAAATATTCCGAATTTCCTTGTTCGTGTCTTAAAAATGTCTGATAGAGAGGTTTCCACATCTTCATCTTCTATTGGAGATAGAAAACAGCTCGGGAGTGTGAATAGAAGGAATGAACAAGGTAACAATGATATTGCAGCAATGAGGGCACAATTTGAGAGGTTTATGGTACAGATGGAGAATCGGGGTGCAGAACGTGAACAAAGACCTCGTGATCAATCTCATGATGGTTCTCGGGTTAGGAGAGGTAATAGACGTGAGGTTGGTGTGGATAATGAAGACATGGGCAGTGAAAGTGGCAGTATATCTTTAGGTAGTATTCGAAGGAGGGATAGAGGAGATAGGTATGAGAGGAGGCATGATAGGGAGCGTCGTGATGCTAGGAGGCATCGTGGAGGTAGAGGTGTTGTTGATGACGACCTTGGGAAAATTAAAGTGAAATTACCATCGTTCCAGGGTAGGAGTGATCCGGAGGCGTACTTGGATTGGGAAACCAAGGTTGAACGACTATTTGATTGTCACAATTATTCGGAAAAGAAGAAGGTAAAATTACCTGTGATTGAATTCACAGATTATGCCAATATTTGGTGGGATCAACTAGTGACGGGTGGGAGGAGGAACCTTGAGGAGCCAGTGGAGACTTGGGGTGAATTAAAAACCATAATGAGGAAGCGGTTTGTGCCGACTCATTATTATATGGATATTTATCAGAGGCTGCAGGGTATGACTCAGGGGTCGAGGAGTGTAGAAGATTATCATAAGGATATGGAGGTGGCAATGATTCGGGCTAACGTGGTGGAGGATCGGGAAGCTACGATGGTTAGGTTTCTTAGTGGGCTGAATAGAGACATTGCCAATGTCATTGAGCTGCAACACTATGTGGAGCTAGAGGATATGGTGCATATGGCCATGAAGGTGGAAAGGAAGCTAAGGCGAAAGGGGGCAGCAAGAAACTCGCCATCTTATCCTACATCACAACCGAAGCAGGAATCCAACGTTGAACATAACCCGAAAGGGAAGGAGGAGCCTACAACGAAAGGTAAAAATATTTCTGATTCTCAAACTACTCGGGATAGAAATATTACGTGTTTTAAGTGCTTGGGAACGGGTCATATAGCATCCCAGTGTCCAAATAGGAAGCTAATGATCTTATGTGATAATGGTGAAATTAGTTCCGAGGATGAATTTAAGGGAGTCCCTAAGTTAGTGGATGTTGGGGCTAGTAGTAGTAGTGATGAGGAAGGGCTGACCTATGCTGTTAAAGATTCACTTGTTAATCGGCGTGTCCTTATTGCTAGGGTCAGGGTGGATGAAATTGGTGAGCAAAGGGACAATCTCTTCCATACTAGGTGCTTAGTGGGTAAAAAATTTTGTGGTATGGTGATTGACGGGGGAAGTTGTACTAATGTGGTTAGTACAATGTTGGTTGAGAAATTGGGTTTGAGCTTGATAAAACATCCGAACCCTTATAAATTGCAATGGCTGACCGAGTCGGGAGAAATTAAGGTAAATAAGCAGGCTAGGGTCAATTTTGCCATCGGGGGTTATAAGGATGAGGTGGTTTGTGACGTAGTACCTATACATGTTGGCCATATTTTGTTGGGGAGACCCTGGCAACATGATAGGAGGGTAGTGCACTATGGGTTTAAAAACCGATATTCTTTCGTGAAGGGTGGAAAAAAGATCACTCTTGCTCCGCTATCTCCTAAAGAGGTCCAAGAGGACCAATTGAAAATAAAGAGCGAGTTTGAGAGGAAAAATAGGAGCGTTGAGGCCACGACCTCAGAAAAAGGAGAGGGTGTGAAAATTGAAAACAAGAGAGTTGAGGCCACGACCTCAGAAAAAGGTGAGCTTGAGAGTGAAAAGAAAAAGAAAAGAGAGTCCACCACAAAAATGAGTTTATTTGCATTTGCTAACACATCCCTCCCTAGTTCTACGAAATCTGTTTTGCAGGGACGTAAATCAAACCATGAACTTAAGGCAGGAAAGAAATTTATTGGCAAAAATAAGCAGCCCAAAAGTCTAAAAGATTGCACGAAGCTTAAAAATGATCATCGAGCACAGGAAAGCAGGAGGAGCTTGAAAAGCCGACCAAAAATGGATTCGAGATCGAATCATTTTCAAGAGAGGGAGTATGATGTGATCCGGACCAGGCATCGAAGGGCAAAGTCGAGACATCGGCAATATGACCATGATCTACGTGTAAAACGAAGCAAGTTCCATGTTGGGGTCGAGCCGAGAAGAGGGACGGATCAAGCCGAGCCGAGAAAACAAAATTGTTTATGCAGAAAAGGCATTACGGCCGTAATGGAAATCCTTCACGGCCGTAACTCATATAATCACGGCTGTAAAAGATATTGTCACGGCCGTAATCAACTATCGAGGGAAAAGGCAGAATTTCAGCAGAACCAGGCTTACGGCCGTAAGTCTGAAAGTTACGGCCGTAACTAGTAAATCAGATTTTTGATCAGAGAGGCCATTACGGCCGTAAGAGAGTTCCTCACGGCCGTAAATGGGAGCGGACCAGATTTTCCGGATTTTCCAATTATTTTATTTCCTTTTTGGTTTTTAGGTTATTTTCCTAATTTAGTATTTTAGTTTAATTAGAATTCTATTTTGAGTAAATTAGATGCTAGATTATTTTGCTTATTTATATTCTTTCCATTCATTGTAAAAACACAAGTTTGATTTTGAGATTAATAATATTTGAGAGAGGATTCTCCAAAATTGAAAGGTCGAGTTATTCCCTTTATTTCGAACTTATCAAAGATCCGTTCTTTGTGGCGTTCACCCAACGAACTTATCAAGGAATTGACATCCCTTGTGGCGTTCACCAATCTTGGTTCTTCAATCCGCATCGTCATTAATTGCGTCGTGATTGTCGGGTCAAGGTTTTACCGTCAAATCTATCTTTTAATTTTCGTTTATTTATTCGTGTTCTTGTTATTTTCGTGTCAGATCTGATCTAGATCTATCCTAGGGTTTTAAATTTCGTTATTCCGCGTTTTCGACGAGATTCCCCGACCGGGATCTCATCATCGTGACTCGGTTTGGCTTCCCCTGACAGTTGCAACGCCGTGCTCCGTGTGGAACTTCATGCAAATGTATTTCGTATGCGTCACGACTCCCAAGTCGATGAGACCTGGCCTCCCAATTGAACCATGGTAGGAGGAGATTTTATCCACCACCAAAAATTCCATGGGGATTCTGGAAAGAGTCGGTGCTTGCCCTACTTCGGTCATAAGGGTTATTGACCCCCTGGGGGTTATGCTGTCCCCGGTGAACCCATATATTAGGTCCGGGACTGGGATGAGTGGAGTGCTGATCCCCATCTTATCAAAAGTTACCCCGTAAATCACATTTACCGAGGCACCATCATCCACCATCATTCATGATAGCCCATTGCGAGCCACCACCACCCTGATAACCAATGCTTCGTTGTGTGGGAAGTGCACTCCAACGGCATCGTCTTGTGTAAATATGATAGATTCCGTCCGAGGCATCCCAACAGGATGTGAATGGATATGATAATTCACGTTGGTGGGCTGCTTGGCCTCTCTTATATATCTCTTTTGGGAGTTGTTTGTGTTCCCACCTGGGTGGGGGCCTCCCAGTATTGTGTCGATTTCAAGAATGGGGAGGTCGGCCACAGGCACAGGTGGTTCCTGTATATCTTTAGCATGTGCCGAGGCGGTATCCTGGCCCTTATTCCTGTCTCTTTGACGATTGTCAATTCTTTCCTTAGATGAGTTCTTCCATGGAGCTCTCCTATCAGCTCGGTTGAACTTCTGACCACCAGTTTTTTGTGTTCTCCCTGTGTCGAGGGGAAAGTCACCTCCCCTTCTCCCCTGCACCTTTTGGTCAGCTAACATGTGGATTTCCCTGCAATCCTCCGTTGCGTGACCGTAATATCTGTGATAGGCGCAGTAAGGCCCAATCATGGGTTGTTTTCCACTTCGGCCGCTTTCCACTCTCCCTTGAGCTGTGGGAGGATTTTGAGAAGGGGTGTTAGAGTTCAAGTGAGGGATAGCTTCCGTGATTTTTGCGATAAAGCTAGATCCTGTCCCTGGGAATGGACGAGGCGCGCCACCTCGGTTACCGCCGACCCTATCCTTGTTTCCTCCTTTCTTGAGGTCCGCTTCATTGGAATATCCAAGGTTATATCTCCCTTGGGGATGATTATCTCTGGCCCTAGCCATTTCCTCTGATACAATCTCTTCCTTCATCAGGTCTACCAGGGTATTGTAATCCCTTGGTTTCCTGCTCCGGACATCCCTCCAGAACATGCTGGTCATATCTAGCCCTCTTTTTAAAGCGGAAAACATCTCCGCTTCTGTGATATTTTCGCATATATGCATCTCTTCAGTAAACCTAGCTAGGTAACTTTTCAGAGATTCGTCCCTTCCTTGCCTCAGATCCTGAAGGCGTTGGAGCGGGAGCTGGCCAGGCCTGGAGGAAACAAAGCCATTTTTAAAAGTCGTCTTCATATCTCTCCAACTGTGAATGCTTCCAGGAGGGAGTTTCTTATACAATCGTATGGCACTTCCCTCAAGGGTTAAAAACAAAGGCTTTACATTTCAATGCCGGGGTGGCTCCGGCTATTTCCATGCTGGCGCGGTAATTTAACAGGTGATCATCAGGATCACCTCGGCCAGAGTATTTTGCTAGTTCTGGCATCTCAAAGTCATGAGGTACGGGGCATCTACGGAGGCCCTCTGTGAAGGGACTTACTTCCTCTTCGTCATCCAACTCGTAAGAGGGCAGTTCACTGTTTTCATCGTGACCGGAATACATTGGACCATGGTATTGGTCGTAGGGCGGTGGAGCATACTCTTGCCTTTGTGGTGGCAAAACATGGCCGTGGTTTAGCCTTCCGTGGGTTGGTAACTCGTTGCGAGACCTTGTCCGAACTGCTTCGGCTCTTCTTTCCTGCCTATTCCTAGGCTCATGTGCTGATGCCAACATTTCTGCTCCCGTACCATGTTGGTCCTTATACATTTGACCATGCGACAAGGCTTCTTCGGCGCGTCGCTCCCGCATATTTCTAGGCTCTGCGGCATTGTGCCGACCTGGGTCCGTTTGCCCTCGTCGTTGGCCCCTGAATAACCCTCCTATTCGGCTGAAGACACTGCCAGATTTTGCGGGAGAAGCGTCCCTGTGTCTAGGTGGGAGTGGGTTTTGTTCTTCATGTGCTTCATGTTCCGGGTCTCGCTCGTAGGAGGGCTCGGATTCTACCTCGGCATATGCCTGTGGATCTTGATAATAATACGAGGCAGTGGTCGTCTCGGATGGTGAATAATGTGGCTGTGGGTATTCCTGAGGCATCATGGGTTCGTTCATAACATACCCTCTGGCCATAAAGGCATTCATTGCAGCAGTCTGTTCTATCTGCTACTTCTGCATTTCCAGCATTTGAGCCGCCATGCGTGTCATGTCACGCATCATGCGGCGATTTCGGTGTCGGCGAGGTGGGTTAGGTTGTGCCACTTCCTCATTGACATTTTCATGGAGTCCTTAAGGAACCTCGCCCTCGCTGTGTTGACCACTTCTTCCCCTACGGGGGTTAACATCACTATTACTTTCGTTCATGTTTAGGGAAATTCCTTAATCTTATCTTGTCTTTCAAAGATGAGTGGACTTTCGTTTCGAAAATCCCCGCTTTTTCCAAGGTTACTAAACTTATATTTCGAAGTGTTATGCCTTTTTCAAGGTGAATACACTTGTGTTTCAAAGTTTTAAGCCTTTTTCAGGGTTCACGAACTTGTGTTTCAAAGCTCCTTACCTTTTTCAAGGTTCACAAACTTATGTTTCAAAGCTCTACACCTTTTTCAAGGTTAACCAGCTTATCTTTCAAAGCTCTTGCCTTTTTCAAAACCAACCGGCTTATCTTTCAAAGTTCTTGCCTTTCTCAAGGCCAACCAGCTTATCTTTCAAAGCTCTTGCCTTTTTCAAGGCCAACCGGCTTATCTTTCAAAGCTCTTGCCTTTTTCAAGGCCAACCGGCTTATCTTTCAAAGCTCTTTGCAGTTATCCGTTCTTTCGTGAGAGGTTCTTCGTCCTTTTTCAAGACTACCTTTCTATGTGTGGCTTTTTACCACGTGTTTTCGTGGTTAGCAGTATGGTTTCCCACAGACGGCGCCAAAATGTTGACCACAAAATCTAACTGGATCTTGGATCAACACGTCTCAGCTCCTCCCTCTTGAACACGTGGATCTCTTGCGCACTGTGACAAACTATCAGTTTGCAAAGGGAACCGAGGTGGCTCCCGTTTGCACTCCGATGCCAAAGTCAGTACTCATTTTTGGAGAATATATATTGGGTGCGGGAAATATAAGTGTGTAAAAGAGAGAAAAGGGAGTGAGAGAAATATATTGTTAAGAGTCTTAAATTGCTAACCCCTAACTTGGAGACAATCGCGCTTCATTTATAGAGGAACTTCTTGTCTCGGATCACGACACGTGGCATACTTTACACTTGTCATCACCCTAGCTTATGGAGGTGACAACCTTGCTTTTCAACCGTAATCATTGCTACATTTCGTAGGGGATGGGCGCTTGTCACGTCTTGATAAAGGCAGCGTCCCATCACTGACTCCATCTCTCTTCTGGTCAACGCCATAAAGCGCACCGGCTGAGTATAAAGCACATCGGCTAGGCGTTAACTAGGTCGGGTAAAGAGGTTTGCTTGACGTACTACCTCGGTATTCATCCCAAGGTGATATTTTAGGCCTTAGCTGTGGGTCAAGGTCCGTTAGGCCACTATTGGGCCTTCGCTGGTGGATCACTGTACCTTTCTTTGGGCCCGAATTCAACAGAGATGACTATTAACTAAGCTCATAACTACACCAAACAGAGATCTGTTCATTAACATTTGCTTATTGTTTCTTTACGTTTGTATTAATTGATTTTGATATAATTTCATTTAGCTTGATATTTTTTGTGGTTTTGTGTGGGTAAATTTTAACCTTTAGTATCAAAGCAAGGTTGATCAAAATCAGTTAAGAAATGAGCAAAAATCGAAAGGAAGCAGAAGAAGGTGTGGTTTCACGTTCATTCTACCTAACATTTTTCAGGACCATCCGGAGACCTGTAGGCACATTGGAGACCAAATTCGAATTAAGGACATCGTGGCACAACCAGTAGAGTAGTATGTGAGGCGCGTGGGGAGGAACCCGATAATAGTGTCTTGAGATAGATTGTTCCTGGAACTGTATTGGGCCTAGCAATGATGTTGGTTTTTTGTTTTAGGAAATGTTGTGACCCTTCAATGATTTTTCCCTTGGTCGTGTAGTTGAAGTTTTATGTTCCTACGTTTCTAAATTTTACTAAATTACTTTAGGGTAGATGGCGGTCCTAAAGCTATAACCTCGCATCACTTCTTTCATTTATGGACTCGTAGATTTGGTCCACTCTGGTAAATTGGGCTAAACTTTTAAATTCTTATATTAGCAAGTTATGGTGTGGGGGTGGCAATTAGGCTTGCGGTTTTTCTGTTGCTAGAATATATGATTACTTGTATCTGACTGTTTACCTCATTTATATATGTGATCACTTGATTCAGTTTTATCTTTCGTTTCATCTGTTTGATTTGAATATTTGCATGAATTTGAGAGATGTTATTTTTGTATAACTTGGTTACATGCATTGTGATTGGGATTGATGTGAGTTTTTGACACTGTGTGTGTTCTCGTTTTAGGTGTTTGATGTGTCCCTAAGCGGGGATGGGTATTTAATAGTTTCATTTGAAATTGAGAGCTAGTTAGTAATGTCGAGGCTAGATGCATGTTGATGCATTGGTGACATACGGAGGATGCGCAGGATTGATATTTAGATCACGAGAGGTGAAATTATTAAATATCTTGGTATACTCTATATGTGGGAAATCGATTAGGTGGATGATGCTATTATCACCTCTAGTGAGGTGGAGACTCAGGGTTACCTTCTTCGGGAGAGGTTATGTAGTGATAGAGGTGCATCCATAGTCTTAAGATCTTTAGTGTTTTATGAGTTGCACGATTGGTGAGTAACCAGTAAGTATTGATGGAGATGAGAGGAGAGCTACATCAATTTTGGAAATGGTGATTGTGGTAATATCTTTTCTTGGGGGTCATTTGTATATATGCTTGTATTGACCATTTGATTAACTTGGTGTTATTCTTTTCATTCTCTATGTGAACTCGTTGAAGAGATTTATGAGATTTAACCTGTGATGTGCTCTCATCGCATGTGTATAGTCACCTATAACTGTGTTTTGTTATATTCTCTTGATTGACTTATATGCAATTGTAATATGCTTACATTGTCTTTAGAAAGCATGTTGATTTTGTCTAAAGTTGTGTTACTTACCAATGTCATATAAATGTAGAGTTAGGCTAACTATGGATTTTGCTTGTTCTTGAGTCTGACCTTTGCTCTTTGTGAGTACTTAGCAAGTATGATTATGTTTTAGATTTGAAACATTGGTATAGGTTTGTGAGTTTTAATTTGTTTGGAACTATTTTGTGCAACTAATAAATTATGTGTTTTCAGTTTTGCATATTTGGTTGGAATCAATGTGTATGTTTGTTTGTTGGGATTTTTGATCCTAAACAATTCGATGGGCTATGATGTTATCGGGTCAGATTACAGTTTACATGTGTTTTGTAGTCGATGATTGAATATTATTTATTTAGCTCGCCTCTACGGATTGGTAGCTCAACTGCAAAGACAAACTCGATACTTTAATAACTCAATTCTACAAAATAATGAGATTTACCTAATTACTCATTGGAAGGCTCTTCAGACCGCATCATTGGTGTGGGGACATGGCTATCTCCCTATCTAGCATTTGGTATATCTATTGCTCCCTTTACCCCTCTACCCCGCATTTTAGTTCTATAGCGTACTCCATTAGTAGGAGCCTACACAAGCTCAACACTGATGAAAATTTCGAGGATAGTGCTGGTAGCTGTGGGAAAGTATTATTAGGGACTATGGTGGACATTACATTGGGAAATTCTACTGAACTGTCTTATTTTTGAGGCCGAGTTTCGAGCTATACTTGATGTTATCCTTCTTGCTCGTCGACTGGGGATTGAAGACATTTGGGTTGATGCTGACTCCACAGTGGCCATTCATTGCATTACTAGAGGTGGTGGACCTTAGATAATTCAGTGCTTTCTTTGACATATTAGAGACATCCTCTATTTTGACCAAGACTCTATCTTTCACATCTACTATGAGGATAACTAGGTTGCTGAATCACTAGCATCTAAGGGTTGGGATCAACGCTGCTATCAAGAGTATTGAACCGCATGATTTACGTCATCGGCTCATGACATTAGTGCAGATTGATAGATATGGATCGCCTAACTTTAGAGGTTTATAGTGTAGTTTATCTTTACTTTTTCTTTATTGTACATGAAGTAGTACTTCCACATTTATTGCTTTTCCATTTGTTGTATAGTCACTTTCTTGGAGGTTAGGTTTCCGTCTCCCTTCTTTCCCGTACTTTTTTTTTTCTTGATATATATGGTTGGGAATTTCTAACCTCAATCTACCTTCTTGGATGGAACCTAAAAACACATCTGGGATGTGCGAATGAGTTTGCAAAAATAAAATATATATATATATATAAAAAAAAAGCCAAGTTAATTTGTCACTTATTTAAATAGAGTCAAAACTTAGTTAGAATTGTGGAATAACCTTGAAACTTGAACCTCCCTTTTGGCTTTTGCATTGGAGAACTCTGTAGCTTTGTTCTTGCTTCAAAAATTCGTTAGAAACCAGCAGCCCTTATTGGGAATCAACGTGAAGTAGCAACCTCAATTTGTTGATCAACATTGGCAGCCTCCTTTGGTGGGAATTCAATTTGATATGAAGAAACACAGATTCTCTATTCCTCAAAACTCAGCAACCCCTGTTTGCTCTTTATTTCAACGTAAATTAATTCTTGGTTCAAGCTTTTAACCATTTTGTTCTTCTTTTTAAAGTCCTTTAACTTATCTTCTTTGGGAAATAATTGTTGATCGTCTTGTATTTGATTTCTAGCCCGATTTGTGGTGTTGTCCTCATGAAGATTGTTATTAACCGAGCCCCTATCACACAACATGTACGAGAATTGTTTGATTAATGATTGCTTATTGTTTCTTCGCATTTGTATTCATCGTTTTTTATATAATTGCATTTAACTCGTATTTTCTTTGTAGTTTTGCGAGGTTAAATTTCATTAGTTCTTTAAAAAAATTCATTTAGTTTTTATAATTTATTGACCAAAAATTGTAATGAGTGCTTTACAATTGTTACTATATCATGTTCCCTACAAATGCAAGCATGATTGATGGGTTTTTCATTATATCATCAAAATAGAGATCTAAATTTAAAATAACTTTCAAACGCAATAATTTTTGAAAATGGACGAAAAGACAATAGCCAATTTGGTTTAGATAAAAATCATTTTTATTAGATTGAGTAAAAATAGTTGATGGAATATAATGTATGATTGAAAAGTTATGAATCACATAAAATATGTGGTTAAAATTACTGATGAATTTGTTTTTAATTTTAATCAATTTTTTAATTGAATCAAAGAAGAGCCTAGTTTATTGTTTTTATTAAATATAACTTTACATATTTAAGAAGATTCTATTCCCTAATTATGTCACAATCTTCCCCCTTATTTTCATTCCCAGTTTACTACTATTATTCCATAGATTAGTTATTTTCCTTTTATATGTAATGTCTTGGTGTATTATATAAACACACAGTGTATCATTCAATCAATATATGAAGAATAAAATTTTGTTCATATCATAGAATATCAAACCTAACATAGTGTAAGAGCCTAAAAGTTTTCGATCAATACCTTCTCTGCCATGGCTGCTCCTCCTACCAATTCTATTACGGATGCCTCCTCACCATACTTTTTGTATTCGTTTGATCAACCAAACCAATTTCTTGTTGATACACCTCTTAACGGTGATAGTTACACTGCTTGGCATCGTGCGATTACAAGCGCCATCGATGCCAAAAACAAACTCTATTTCGTACTCGATACTATCAAAGAACCCTCCTCCAACACTGGTGATGCACTTCTTTGGGATTGTTGTTGTGACATGATCATGTCTTAGTGTAATACCACTTTTCGTTTTACGTGCTTTCTTGAATACCACTCAATTTTTTATGATGAATAATTTATTTGACAATTATTACTGATAATAAGTTGAATTATTTTGTAGTGGAAAGACTTGGACGCTGTCTCGATCAATGTGCCAATTAAAATATTTATAAATTGGTTACGTACAATTATATGTCTAATTGCTTATTTTAATTGTTATTTGCCAATTTATATTTTATTTAATAGCAAGTGGCCAAAATACATTTAGTTTGAAATTGGTGTAAAGTTTAGTGGCACTTTGATATTTAATTTAAAGTTGTTCACTTAATTGCATTAAAGAGGGGAATTGAGGGACCGACTTGCAATTTTCGAAAGATTAAAAACTTAATATTAACCTAACCCTCACTCCTCTCTCTCTCTCACACCCGCTCTCTCTCTCGGTCTCGCCCCCACCTCGCTCTCTCGGTCGCCTCATCTCTTCGTCTCTCTCGGCTTCTTCCTTGGTCGCTGGCCACCATCACCACCACGACCACGACCACGACCACGACCTCCACCACCTCCCCCTTGTCGCTGCACCGGTGGGTTACTCCACCTTGTCACGCCCGCACGCACGCACCCACTCACGGACACACACACACACACAAAACACACACATTGAATGATTGTATGTATATATGGAATTGTAGGTATATATTGATATATATATGGATTGAATGTATGTATATATATGTTGAGATTTTCAAAATTTCAGATTTCCAATTCATGTAGATTTCGAATTTTAAATACTAATTTTGGGATTTGAGTAATGTTCATACATGTATGTATAAAGGTATATATGTGTATGTACCTGTGCCTATTCACTTCAAAATTTTCAGATTCATACTTGATGAAATTGGGAATTTTCATGTCTTGAATTATACGGTTTACTATACTAGTTAAATTTCATATTTTTGGATGTATGGATTCACCTGTTAATTAACGGTTAGGGTAATTTTGGATTAAAAATTTTAAATTTCAGAAATTGTAAGTTAAAATGTTTTAATTGATTTTGCTTGATTTAGGGTAAATTGGAACTTTAAATGAAATTCTCAGCTTTCGAAGATTATGAAACTTAGAAGTTTAATTGATTTTCTATTCGTTAATATTGGGATAAATTGAAATTTGTCTTCATGAAACTTAAGTTGTGACGAATATCCCATAACTTCGACCTTTGTGTAATTTATAAAAGTAGATTTCAATTTTTACCATTTAAATTAATCTCATTCCGAATGTAGTATGACCTATATGTGACATAGTTTAAGATCGCATTCGGTTGAATTGTGAGTTACATGAAAGTCTCAACCTCATTAAGAGTGTTAAATGTGATTTTGGACTAAAAGCATATTTGATTAATGAGTGGAAATAATTAGGAATCTTTGGGCACATTGACGTCACGGGCATCCGAGACTTTTCCACTTGCAAGTTCAGAAACGGTAAATATTAAGGTAAAGAAGTAAGTAAACTTCCCCTATTTTCATTGAAGTTAAATGTTTAAGGTGTAATTAATGGGCTTAAATTATATTATTGAAATTTATTTGCTTGTGATGCTTTCTATGAACTTTATACATGTATGTGTTATTAAGAGAAGGTTTAAGCATACATGTTACCATGTCCTGGTATCGTCAAGTATGCATTTTCATTGAGTTGGGGAAGTCAAATGATTTTAAATGAAGAATGTGGTAAGTTTTAGTTTCCTCAAAAAGGATGTATCCCAAGTTTTAAGAATAAATTGATGTACTTCTATGCCATGAAAGGTGTGAGTGGGAAATGGGGCGCGGGAGACCGGCGTACCCCAATTAAATCGATGTTGCAGTGGTGAATATTAAACCGCCTTGCGGTGACGATTGCCTAACCGCTTGGCGGTGGCAAATATTAAACCGCTTTGCGGTGACGATTGCTAAACCGGTTGATGGTGACAAATATTAAACTGCTTTTGCGGTGACGATTGCTTAACCGTTTGGCGGTGGCAAATATTAAACCGCTTTGCGGTGACGATTGCTTAACCGCTTGGCGGTGGCAAATATTAAACCGCTTTGCGGTGACGATTGCTAAACCGCTTGGCGGTGGCAAATATTAAATCCCTTTGCGGTGATGATTGCTAAACCGCTTGGCGGTGGCAAATTTTAAACCGCTATGCGGTGGAAAAGTGATAACCTGCTTCTAAATAAGGAAAAATTGCCCACTGCATTGTGATTGGCTAGAAGATACACTAATTGAGCTCACTATAGAAATGAAGTTAAAGTTTTGGAAATGTTTAAGTGAAAGTTGGAAAGTCTGAAGTCTTGAAAAATAAAGTAAATGGAGATAATTACTTTGAATGGTCTAAGGCATTTCATGTAATGAGCATGCATCACGTGCATAAAGTTTACTTACTGAGCTTTAGCTCACCCCAATCCCTTTCCAATATATTTCAGGTGATGAAAGCTAGATGAGACGAGGAGAGCATTTGGTGGCAGATTCTGTCGAAATTTCTGTAAAATTTTATAATAGAAATGAAAATGTTAAGGTTTTAAATGATTTCTTTTCCGCATTTAAGTAAAAAAAAGTTAACACGCCTAAGTTTAAGATTTCGAACTTGGGGTGTTACATTTTTGGTATCAGAGCTAAGAGTTTTAAAAGCAATTCTGTAGACTTTTAAAAATTTATTTGAAAATGGTTCGGGTACTGAGTCACGCCTTAAGTGCTTCTCCCTCGATCATCTGGTAAGTTAAATTTCTGTTCAAGTTAGTAAATACGTGGTAATGTTTCCAGTATTGTAAATTTTTGCATGTTAATGTGTAATGTCGTAAAGTGAAAGGTTATGAATGTTGTCAGTGAATATGACGAGTATATCTTGGTTATGTAAATGAGGAAGTGAGAAAGTAATGGTTATTAAAAATTTGGGTAATGTTTAAGTCCCTATGTGAAAGATATGAAGTAAATGCGAATTGCATTGTCTCTTTTTTTCTGACTTTTGTACTTTTCAGGACCTGACCACGAAGATGCTAATTGGAGTGGGTGAAGAACGTAATGGACTCTATTATTTCAAACATGTTCCAGCTACCGCTCTTCATTCATCCAGCCCTACCACTTTTGACACATGACTTCAACGTTTGGGTCATCCTTCTTTGAGTAACGTATTGCAATTTATTTCGCGTCCCAGAGTTATTGACCATTGTGCTCGTGGAAAACAAACTCGTTTACCTTTTAAATTGGTTTCTAATACTATTATAGTACCTTTTGAATGCATATTTTGTGATATTTGGGTTGGTTATCATATTGCCTCAATTTCGGGTGCCCACTATTTTTGACTATTATTGATGAATATTCTCGGGTCACTTGGTTGTACTTAATGAGTTTCAAATCTGACACTTTATCATGCCTTTGTGCGTTTTTTGATATGATCCACACTCAACTCAACTCTAAAAACACCACATACGCACTGACAATGGGTAAGAATTTCTTACTCACCACACTCAGGAATTTTTCTCCACACATGGCACTCTTCATGAAGGAACTTGTGTTGAGACACCCCAACTGAACGGTGTTGCTGAACGTAAACATCGTCACATTCTAAATGTCGCTCGATGTCTCCGTTTCCAAGATCGCCTTCCTCTTGCTTTTTAGGGTGAATGCGTTCTCACTGCTACTTATCTAATCAACCACATTCCCTCTTCCTCCCTACAAAACATTCCCTTTTGAGCGCCTCTATAACATTGCAACTCGCTACGATCACTTGCGTGTTTTTGGTTGCCTTTCCTATACCCACACCACCTCCGCTCGTCGTGATAAGTTCCGACCCCGTGCTCGTCCCAGTGTGTTTCTAGGTTACCCTCCGTCTCACAGTGCATATAGAGTCTTTGATCTTGAAAGTCGAAAAATTGTCATCTCAAGGGATGTCACATTCATTGAACATACTTTTCCCTTTCAACTCATACCTAGTTCACCTCCTTCCTCCCATGTCTTACCCCTTCCCATCCTATCTCTCATTTTACTTCGTATTACAATTTTTCTCCTTCTCATTTTGCTTTCTTATCTGTTTTATCCCAGCCCTTTGACCCTACTCGATATTCTCAGGCTGCAAAGCATTCCCATTGGCGCGATACTATGCAAACTAAGATTCGACCCCTTGAATTTAACAATACTTGATTTCTCACCCCCTTCCCCCTGGTAAAGAGCCCATTGGTTGTACATGTGTTTTCAAAACAAAACTCCATCCAGATGGCTCCATTGAGAGACATAAGGCTCATTTAGTTTCCAAGGGTTGCACTTGGGTTGAAGGCTTTGACTACCATGACACCTTTGCACCGATGGCTAAACTTGTCACTGTTCATTGTGTTTTAGCCATTGCTGCAGCGCGTCATTGGCATCTTCATCAACTTGATGTTAATAATGCTTTTTTCTACGGGGATTTAGAGGAGGTCTACATGACGCTCTAGATATGGTCGACAAGAGGAGACCTGTGTATGTCGCCTACTTAAATCTCCGTATGGTCTTTAGCAGGCTTCTCGGAATTGGTACTCGAAACTATCCTTGGCACTCTTCTTTGATGGTTTCACTCAGTCTGCAGTTGATCATTCACTTTTTACTCAGACTAATGGCTCTTCTCTTATTGTGGTTCTAGTTTGTGTTAATGATGCAATCACTACCCTGAAACATCCCTTGATAAGCATTTCAAAATCAAGGATTTGAGTACCATGAAGTACTTTCTTGGACTCAAAGTTGCTCGATCCCCGCTTGGAATTTTCATCAACCAACGAAAGTATATCCTGGATATTTTGGTTGACTCTGGTCATTTGGGTTCCCGCCCTGCTCACTTTTCCATGGATTAGAATTTGAAATTAACTCCTGATGATGACACTCCACTATCTGATCCTAGTATATACAGGCGATTAGTAGGTCGACTGCTAAATTTGACCATCACTCGTCCAGACATCTCATTTTCAATTAACATGTTGAGTCAATTCATGCAAACTCCTCGTGATTCACATTATCAGGCTGCACTTCATGTCCTCCGTTACTTGAAAGGTTTTCCAGGTTATGGGCTGTTCTATTTGCAAAATGTGATTTCTCACTGAAGCTGAGAATTGAGCCATGGCTATGACACCGTGTCAGCTTGTATGGTTAAAATCTCTCCTCCGAGATCTTGTTTTTTACACCCTCAGCGTATGCTACTCTACTATGACAATGAGGTTGCTCGGCACATTACTCATAACCCAGTCTTCCATGAGCGCACCAAAAACATTGAAATAGATTGTCATTTTGTGCATGAAAAGTATCTTTCTGGGCTCAGCTTACCTACACATGTCTCCACCAAACTTCAATGGGCTGATATGCTTACCAAGGCTCTCGGGAAAGATCTCTTTCACCATTTCACTGGCAAGTTGGGCATTACAAATCTCTATACTCTAACTTGAGGGGGAGTGTTAAATATAACTTTACATAATTAGGAAGATTCTACTCCCTGATTAATAATTATGTCACAATCTTCCCCCTTATTTTCATTCCCAGTTCACTACTATTATTCCATAGATTAGTTATTTTCCTTTTATATGTAATGTCTTGGTGTATTATATAAACACACAGTTTATCATTCAATCAATATATGAAGAATACAATTTTGTTCATATCATAGAATATCAAACCTAACGGTTTTCGAAAATGAGATGCAAAAGATACTTTTACTTTGAGAAGAAAAGAGTAAAAAACAATAGACTAAATTACAGGATCATTGCAGATATTCTTTCTTTTGAAGTTCTATATAGCATTTTAACTTTTCACTGTATCGTTTTTAAGGGGAAATTCTCAAATAACTCTAGATGTGTTTATTACATTGGATATATCTTCGATAACTATTAGAAATGAAGCACGTTTTAACTTTGGTAAAGCTGTCCTTTTCCAAAAAGATTTTACGTCTATACATTTCGTTCTTTCACTATTTATGCGATCTTGCACTTTCTTTTACATGATTCATCTCCTTTTTCACTTTATTTTTACATATTCACAGAGTTGTAGATATTTATAAATTCTCTATTTTACATGGAAAAAGAGAAAGGGAAGCAAACTTCAAATTTTTTACCTTTTTATAATCTTCCAAATTTTTTCTCTTGTCTATGCACTATCTTTAACAAACATGTGTGCCACGACATTTCGTGCTTTCCATCTTCAATTATTTATCTTATTGAAATTTTGTATATGTTTCAATAAATATCTAGGTGTCAAAAAATGAATAGATTCATGTATTTTGCTTGTATTTCGAATTGGGTTTGCTTTCCTTTGTTTACTTTTCTTTCACTTTATTTAATTTTAAAATGAGTATCTACTCATTTTACTTGCGACTCGTGTGAGTTTCACATAGCGTGATGAAGTTAATCGATAGTAACATTTCATCAAGGATCAAATTTTTTTACATAATTGAAAGATTGAGAATCCACTCAATAAAAAAAAGAAAAAAAAAGTAAAGAAATGGAAGTCAATAGATGTACTCATTATATTTTTATGAGTATTGATGATGATTCATTGACTAATTCTTTCAAGTCCTTGTGTGCCCACGTGTGAATGGTGATTTTATTTTAGTTTTTAGTAGTTTTCTACATATAAAAGACGTTATAGTATTTTACTGGAGGTCTTGTAGATGAGCACGTCTCATGTTTCATGGTGTCATGTAATATGAATGAAAATTGTTTGGTGCGAAAGAGGTCTAGCTAATCAATGGATTAAGAAAGTGTTCCATGTACGACCAGGAATCTTTCTCTTTCCATTCGTTCAATCACCGTCACATGTCACACGTTAAATCTTTAGGAACAACCCCCAATATGCTTCTACTCATAAGTAATCGATCTCTGAAGCATTTGAAGTTTACCATTGAATTGGGATATTAACTTTCTCGACCTCGTTTTGTAAAGGGTGACTTCTTTTAACGGACCTATGTGGCGTACGTTGTTAGGGTGAAACTACTCCCTCTTTTGACAAGAACTCTCATTATATCTTCGGTGTAAAGTCAAGGACTGATTCATGTCCGTCCTCGACTTCAACATAACATCACCTCTGTCGAATAGAGTTCTTTCTATTTTTATTTATTTATTTAGTTGGTGTGATTTGACTGTAAAATTTACGTAGACATAAAATCAAAATGGGGTTTGCATGTTGATTTTTATTTATTCTATGGGACCAGATGTTCCAACCGATTTGGAATGATTTAGAAAGATTTAATTTGATTGAATATTTAGAGATAAGTTTCCTAATCACATCTTTTCAACTATCATTCAAAATCTTAATCATTCCGCTAATTAAGTTTAATTAATTATAAGGTGAATCCTAGAAAGATGAAGCAGCAAATTGCATTCGTGCATGTGTGTATACGCAAACATTTCATGTTCTTCCATGTAGATCATTTGCTTTTTGTTATTTTAAAATTTTTCAAATTCGCGACAATTTTTTCTTTTCTTTGCACTAATAATTATTTTTTCTTTGACTCAAGTGCAATATTATCTTTTTAGTCAAATCTAATATAAATTTTGGACTGAAAATAAGAATAACTAAGACGGATTAAAGACTATATATCAATCACTTTGTTACTAGATACAGGAAAGAAAACAGATTATGCTATAAATGCAAGATTGCAGAGAAAACATTGGAAGGGAGCTATATTTATTCATGATATAAGGCCTTTATTTAGGCAATACATTCAACAGAAATAGCGAAATAACAGCAACTAAATGACCCACTAATCAGCTAGAGAATCCCACTTTCTATCATCATCATCTTCTTCTTCTTCTTTATCTTTATTATTATTATTTATTATATATATATAAGTAGAAGTAAGGAGAGAAAGTCATTTTGGAGAAAACATTGCATTTAATGACTCTCTCATCCCACTTCTACTTTTATGTATAAATAAAAAAATAAAGAAAAGATAAATATTTTTGTAGAAAAATTATTATTTATTACATATTTAGTAAGATTTGTAATAATTTTACTATGTGTAAATGTATTACATTGAAAATGAAAAAAAATTAGATTAATATATTTGAATATAAATAATGTGATATCTATGTAAATGTGTTATGTATGAAATGAAAAAATTGGATTAATATATTTGAACATAAATAAATGTGATATCTATGTAAATGTGTTATTTATGAAATGAAAAAGTTGTATTAATATATTTGAACATAAATAAATGTGATATCTATGTAAATGTGTTATGTATGAAATGAAAAATTAATTGTATTAATATATTTGAACATACATAATTGTCATATCTATGTAAATGTATTACATTGAAAATGAAAATTTTGAATTAATGTATTTGAAAATAAAAAATTCATACTATATAAATTTGTTAAGTTAGAAATGAAGATTTTGAATCAATATATTTTGAAAATAAATAAATAAAATTATTGAAGTTTTACTTCCTAATATGCCAATAAATGAGCAGGTTCTTCAATAAGCATATTACAAAAATAATTAATTATTTGCTATCAACTTTTTACCACCAATTATAATTCGTAGAAAATTTAATCATTTCATCATTTTGACAAAAATTGGTATGTTTAAAAAATAAGAAAAAATAAAATATATTAATTAATATATTGTATTTCGAATAAAATATATATAAGCAACATATTAAAAAATAAAGTTAATTAAAAATTATAACATATTAAAGGAAAGTAGGTGATAAGGTGGACAAATTTTTAGAGAAAACGTAAATAAAAGTTAAAAAAAATTTATATAAAAAAATTTAATTAAGTGCCAAACTTTGAGTGGCGTGGTACACTGAGTGTACATGTAGAATTTTTTTTTTTTTTTTTTTTTTTTTAAAGTTTCAAATTCAATAACATTTATTATGTAGGAAATGAAAAAATTGCATTAATATATTTAAATATAAATAAATGTCATATCATATCATATTTATGTAAATGTGTTACATTGAAAATGAAAATTTGAATTAATATATTCTAAAATATATATATATATATGCTGCATAAATTTGTTAAGTTGGAAATGAAAAAATTAAATTAATATATTTTCAAAATAAAAATAAAATTATTGAAATTTTACTTCATAATATATCAATAAATAAGTAGCCTCTTAAATACGCATGTTACAAAAATAATTAATTATTTTCTATCAATTTTTTAACTACATATATTTTATTTCTCCAATTTTTAGCCACTTTTTTTTACCTCAAAAACATAAAATAAACAAATTTATAAACCAAACATTATTACCAAACAGAGGCTTAATCATTTCATCATTTTGACAAAAAATGGCATGTTTAAAAAACAAGAAAAAATAAAATATATTAATTAATATATTGGATTTCAAATAAAATATATATAAGCAACATATTAAAAAATATAGTTAATAAAAAATTATAATATATTTAAAGGGAAATAGGTGATGAGGTGGGCAAAATTTCAGAGAAAAACGTACATAAAAGTTAAAAAAAAAAAAAAAAAAAAAATTGATATAAAAATTTAAATGAGTGCCTAATTTTGAGTGGTGCGATATACTTAGTGTACAGGTATCATTTTTTATTTTGAATAGTTTTGTCTTTTTTAAAGTTTCAAATTCAATAACATTTTTGTATTGAAATTTTATTTAAATTATGTATTTTATTTGATATAATTGAATCAAGATATTTTCACAATTATGATTTAAAAATTATATATTACTTGTATCGCACGGGTAGAAAACTAGTCTTTATCTTTATCTTTATCTTATATATAAAAATACACGTAAGGAGAGAGGGTCATTTTGGAGAGAAAATTACATTTAATAACAAAAATTAAATGATCTACATGGAAGAACGTGAAATGTTTGTGTATACACGTGCACGAATGCAATTTGCTGCTTCATCTTTCTAGGATTCACCTTATAATTAATTAATCTTAAATATAAAAATAAAAGTGAAGAGAGAGAGTCATTTTGGAGGGAAAATTACATTTAATGACTCTCTCTCCTCATTTTCTACTTTTATGTATAAAAAAATTAAAGAAAAGATAAATATTTTTGTATGAAAAATTATTATTTATTACATATTTATCAAGATTTGTAATAAATATATTATATGCAAATGTATTACATTGAAAATGAAAAATTAGATTAATATATTTCAACATAAATAATGTGATATATATGTAAATTTATTATGTAGGAAATGAAAATTTTGGATTAATATATTTGAACATAAATAAATGTGATATCTATGTAAATGTGTTATGTATGAAATGGAAAAATTGTATTAATATATTTGAACATAAATAAATGTCATATATATATAAATGTGTTAAATTGAAAATGAAAATTTTGGATTAATATGCTTGAAAATAAAAAATACATGCTATATAAATTTGTTAAGTTAGAAATGAAGATTTTGAATCAATATATTTTGAAAATAAATAAATAAAATCATTGAATATTTATTTCCTAATATGTCAATAAATGAGTAGGTTCTTCAATAAGCATATTACAAAAATAATTTTAAAAATAAGGAAAAATTGGCATGTTCAATCATTTCATCATTTTGACAAAAATTGACATGTTAAAAAAATAAGGAAAAATAAAATATATTAATTAATATATTAAATTTTTAATAAAATATATGTAAGCAACACATTAAAAAATATAGTTAATAAAAAATTATAAAATATTTAAAGGGAAATAGCTGATGAGGCGGACAAATTTTCAGAGAAAAACGTAAATAAAAGCCAAAAAAATATTTATATAAAAAATTTAAATGAGTTCCAAATTTTGAGTGGTGCGGTATACTTAGTGTACATACATCATTTTTTATTTTGAATAGTTTTGTCTTTTTTAAAGTTTCAAATTCAATAACATTTTGTATTAAAATTTTATTTAAATTATGTTTTTTATTTGATATGATTGAATAAAGATATTTTCAAAATTATGATTTCATTTTAGAAAATGTAATGATTGCAAATATGAATTACACTTTTGAGCACTATATTCATTTGTTCCTAAAAAAAAAAACGTTTTGAGCACTGTTAAATTATATAAAAAATAATGAAAGTTAAATTTTTTGTTTAAAAACAAAGAATGTAATGTTTTCGAGATAAACATTAGTGATAGAAAAGTGGAGAAAAAAAATGTGCGATTAAAAAGTAATTTAAAAGCATGTTGTTTAAAAATATTTTGTCAAATATAGATGCTTCGCTTCGTTCCAATTCCCAAAAAAGACAATTTAATTTTTTTTTTTTTTTTTTTTTTTTTTTTTTTTTTTTTTTTTTTTTTTTTTACAAATTTGTTTTTACTTAATAAGATGATTGATTTTAATATAACAATTAAACTTATTATGTATCCTAACTTCTTTTTTTTATTTTATTTTTGTGAAAAATGTCAAAAAAATTACATCAAAAGCTTCATAAGTCTAATTTAAAAAATAAATAGATAATTCTCTATTGTTATAAAAAATGTATTCAAGATCCGTAATTTAGAAATTCTGTTAAATTAAATAAAAAATTATTCCAAAATATTCTGCTTAATCATAATGTAACTAATTTGGTAAAGTAACATTAAATTATTTTTAAAGATATAAAATTATGTTATACAATGTGTTGAAGAACATTTAAATAACCTGAAAATGTTTAAGTTTAAAAAATTTAAGAACATTCCTTATATTGAGTATTTTTTTCTAAGTTTTCCAATTAGATTATATAGAAAAGTAAAAAATTAAATAACTAATCTAGAAATTTTCTTTCAAATCGAATAATTTCATACTTGATTGAATATGGAATGTACTTGAAAAATCCTATGGGTAACTATCATTATTAAAATTATATTTAAGCGTGTGTTCGATAAACTTGCAAAAATGGTTTATAAATTATTTTATAAACCACACAATTTCTCAAACTGTTATGAAATAGAGTGAAAGAGAGAAGAAAATAAAGAGGCAAATAAACTTGTGTTTCATTAAGAATTAGAGCCCCATATATATAGGGGAAGAAAGGGATATACAAAGTAATTATCCTTAGGGTTACAGGGGTATGAATGTCATTCACTAAATAGTATAATATTTATAACACTCCCCCTTGAATGACATATTACAAAATATCTGACTCGTTAAAACCTTGTTTGATACAAACCCAATGGGAAAAAATCAAACGAAGGAAAAAGAGTACAGTTATTTTGGAGTATTACAATAAATGCTGCCTCGTCAAAACCTTGCCAAGAAAACCCAGTGGGACAAAACTTGGGCGAAGGAAAAAGAGTACAGCTACTCACCCTGATACTGATCACTGTAAATCTTTGAGTCGACGCATTCCAATCTCATGAACCATTTTCTTGAATGTGGATGTTGGCAATGCCTTTGTAAATAAATCAGCTACATTGTCACTCGAGCGAATTTGTTGAACATCAATATCCCCAGTTTTCTGAAGCTCATGCGTGTAGAATAATTTTGGAGAGATATGCTTTGTTCTGTCTCCTTTGATGAAGCCTCCTTTGAGTTGTGCAATACAAGCTGCATTGTCTTCATACAAAATTTTTGGGCTGTCTCTAGTTGAAGTTAATCCGCATGATGCTTGGATATGATGGGTCATGTTCCTCAACCATACACATTCTCGACTTGCCTCGTGGATTGCAATAATTTCTGAATGATTTGAAGATGTTGCTGTCAAGGTTTGCTTCACGGATCTCCATGATATAGCTGTTCCTCCACGTGTAAACACATATCCTGTTTGCGATTTAGCTTTATGTGGATCAGAGAGATAACCTGCATTTTTTGAGAATAAAATAATCCCGTATCAATAGTACCCTTTAGGTATTGAAAAATGTGTTTAACACCATTCCAATGTCTTTGAGTTGGTGTAGAGCTATATCTTGCAAGGAGATTTATAGAAAAAGCTATGTCAGGTCGAGTACAATTTGCAAGATATGTTAGCGCTCCAATTGCACTAAGATATGGTACTTCAGGACCAAGAATTTTTTCTCCATCTTTAGGTGGACGAAATGGATCTATTTTCACATCAAGTGATCGAACAACCATAGGGGATGCCAATGGATGTGCTTTGTCCATATAAAAACGATTTAAAACTTTTTCTGTATAAGAAGATTGATGAACAAATAATCCTTCTGGGAAATGTTCAATTTGCAATCCAAGACAAAACTTAGTTTTTCCCAAATCTTTCATCTCAAATTCATTCTTTAAATAATCTGCAGTTTTATTGAGCTCTTCAGGAGTTCCAATCAGATTTAAATCATCCACATATACTGCAATAATTACAAATCCACTATTTGTTTTCTTTATGAAAACACAGGGACAAATGTCATCATTTTTATAATCCTCCTTCAACAAATATTCGCTAAGACGATTATACTACATGCGTCCAGATTGTTTCAATCCATATAATGATCTTTGCAATTTAATAGAGAACATAGTTCTCGGGCATGTATTATTTGCTTCTGGAATTTTGAGTCCTTCAGGGACTTTCATGTATATGTCACTATCAAGTGAACCATATAGATAGACAGTTACTAAATCCATAAGGCGCATATCAAGCCTTTGTGACACAATCAAACTAATTAAGAATCTAAAAGTGATAGTATCCATTACGGGAGAATACGTTTCCTCATAATCAATTCCTGGTCTTTGAGAGAAACCTTGAGCTACAAGTCGAGCTTTATATCTTTTAATCTCATTATTTTCATTCCTTTTCCTTACAAAAACCCATTTGTATCCTACAGAGATTACATTTTCAGGTGTTCGAACTACAGGTCCGAATACTTTTCGTTTCTCTAAGGAATTTAACTCCGCCTGTATGGCTTCTTTCCATTTTGGCCAATCATTTCTATGCTGACATTCTTTCACAGATAGTGGTTTAGGATCCTCATCTTTCATTATTTCATGAGCCACATTAAAGGCGAAAATGTCATCTATGACAATAGTATTCCTTTCCCATAGTTTATGAGATACTAAATAGTTTATTGAAATCTCATTATTGATCAATCTTTTCAAATACTACTTCTGCTGAAGTTTTTGGTTGGTTTTTCTCTTGTACTTTTCTTTTTCGAGGTACAGAGTCTTTAGCACCAACTGGTCGACCACGCTTCTGGCGTATTTGAGATTCATTTGCTATAGCAGATTGTCCTTCAGGGATATCAATTTGTGCAGGGATATTTTCTGCTGGTATATGTGACTTTGTCACTTTTCTCGTGTCAACAAATACATCCGGTAATTGATTTGCAACTCTTTGCAAGTGAATGATTTTTCCAACTTCTTGCTCACATCGATTGCTGCGGGGATCAAAGTGAGACAAAGTTGTTTCATTCTCTGAAATTCTACCATGTTTTTCAGGATGTAATTTTATTCCTCCCAAGGTTGGGAAAGTCATTTCGTCAAAATGACAATCTGCAAAACGTGCAGTGAATAGATCACCCATTAAAGGTTCAAGATACCTTATTATTGATGGTGAATCAAAACCAACATAAATTCCAAGTCTTCGTTGGGGACCCATTTTGGTACGTTGTGGGGGTGAAATTGGGACTTGGACGGCACAACCAAAAACTCGTAAGTGAGAAATATTAGGCTCATGACCAATTGCAAGTTGCAAAGGAGAATATTGATAATACGCAGTTGGTCTTAAACGAACCAATGATGCAGCATGTAATATGGCATGACCCCAAACAGAAGTTGGAAGTTTTGTTTTCATGAGTAATGGTCTAGCAATTAATTGTAGACGTTTGATAAACGACTCAGCTAATCCATTTTTTTTATGGACATGAGCAACCGAATGTTCAACCTCAATTCCAATTGACATACAATAATCATTGAATATCTGTGATCTAAACTCACCAGCATTATCAAGACGAATTTTCTTGATTGAATAATCAGTGAATTGAGCTCGTAATTTTATAATTTGAGCAAGTAGTCTAGCAAAGGCTACATTCCTAGTGGAAAGTAGGCAAACATGGGACCATCTAGTAGATGAATCAATTAAAACCATAAAATACCGAAATGGTCCACATGGTGGGTGTATTGGCCCACATATATCTCCATGAATTCTTTCCAAAAAAGTTGGAGATTCAATATTGACTTTTGTAGTCAAAGGTCTAATGACCAACTTGCCTTGCGAACAAGCAGCACATGGATAAACATTAGGTAAAAGAATCTTCTGGTTCTTTAGAGGATGTCCATGTGAGTTGTTAATTATTCGGCGCATCATTATTGTTCCTGGATGTCCAAGTCTATCATGCCAAAGTATAAAACTTTTTGGATCAACGAACTTCTGGTTCGTGATAATATTTGATTCAATCATCTTTATAGATGTACAATACATGCCACAAGGGAGTGCCAGAAGTTTTTCTTTTATCTGCTTCTGACCAGATATAAAAGAAGTTATGCAAAGATATTATGCATTATTTTCATGCATCGTCTCAATGTGATATCCATTGCAGCGAATATATTTAAAACTAAGCAAATTTCTTCTGGATTTTCTAGAATAAAGTGCATCGTCAATATATAATTTTGTATTATTTGATAAAATAATACAAGCTCTTCCAGAGCCTTCAACGATTTTTGATGCACCTGATATTGTATTAACATTATTCTCTGATAATGTTAAGTTCAAGAAATACTTTTTGTCTTGAAGAATAGTATGTGTAGTTGCACTATCGACTAAACAGATATCCTGATCATTCATCCTGAATTTATAAACAAAACAAAATAAATATTCTAAAACTTTGATTTCATAAAAAGAAATTTAGCGACATTTTTAATCAACTAAAAATGCTTAATAATGTAAATGTCTCTAACTTCAAAAAAATAAGTAAAAACATAATTCATACTAACTTTTAAAGAAAAAGAACAATTCAGATACTGAAAATTAAACTAATCAATATTCTCAATTTTTTGCCAGATATGTCGAGTGCAACAAACTCGAGTTTAGTGATGTTGGCCATTTGTATAACTACACAATAAATAAAAAAAAATACAATTAATTTCGAAGAATGCGATTAAACCACATAATAATAAATCAAATCATCAACATCACAAAAGTTGTATGTTTTCCTTCAGGGATAAACATTTTGACATATTCTTCGATATATATGCTACTTCGGGAGCATGTTGTATTTTTCCATTATTTCTTCAATAATAGGTCAAATATTCTTCTGGAATATTGATAATTATAATTTATACTCTTCTGGAGCAAATAATAATCTTTCCTGAATATTATAAAGTTGTGCTACTTCAGGAGCAACAACAAACTATTCATGATAGTCATATTAATATTCTTCTGGAATATTAATTATATACAGTTGTGCTACTTTAGGAGTAACAACAAATTATTCATGATAGTCATATTAATATTCTTCTGGAATATTAATTATACAGTTGCGCTACTTCAGGAACAACAACAAATTATTCATGATAGTCATATTAATATTCTTCTGGAATATTAATTATATACAGTTATGCTACTCCAGGAGCAACAACAAATTATTCATGATAGTCATATTAATATTCTTATGGAATATTAATTATACAGTTGCGCTACTTCAGGAGCAACAACGTAATGAAAAAAATTCAACAATAATAAATTAAACACACATATTAATATTCTTCTGGAATATTAATTATACAGTTGCGCTACTTAAGGAGCAATAACGTAATGAACTACTAATTTAAATGATAAAAAAAAGGCAACAACAATTATAATATATAAATTAAACATAGTCATATTAATATTCTTCTGGAATATTAATTATACACAGTTGTGCTACTTCAGGAGCAACAACAAATTATTCATGATAGTCATATTAATATTCTTCTGGAATATTAATTATACAGTTGCGCTACTTCAGGAGCAACAACAAATTATTCATGATAGTCATATTAATATTCTTCTGGAATATTAATTATACAGTTGCGCTACTTCAGGAGCAACAAGGTAATTTAAATATAAAAAAATGAAAATTCAACAACATAGATAATATTATATAGATTAAAGACATATATTTAAAACTATTCAGAGCTATCAATTTGAATTTATAATTGTTTAATGCTGAACGGAATAGATTTGGAAATAATTGAAAGGTCAAAGATTTGTCATTGAATTGAACGAGCAATTGAAACAGGTTTCTGCAATTAATTTGAACATATTTGAATTGAAGAGAAAAAAAATGATCAGTTTCGTTTCTTCTAATTAATATCGAAAAACAATCTAGAAAAAATTTAGAAACTTCAAAACTGATTCAGAATATTTCAAAGAATTCACGTGTAATCAAATTAATTTTGATACACATGATAGATGATTATGCTAAAAAAATTACCTTCTAATAATTTTAGAGAATCGTGTTGATAACATGTTATGAAATAGAGAGAAAGAGAGAAGAAAATAAAGAGACAAATAAACTTGTATTTCATTAAGAATTAGAGCCCCATATATATAGCGGAAGAAAGGGATATACAAAGTAATTATCCTTAGGGTTACAGGGGTATGAATGTCATTCACTAAATAGTATAATATTTATAACACAAACTACTTTTTTAACCATACGCATTATTGTATTATCTTGAAGTCAAAAATATGTAATATAGGCGTCAAATCAAATATCTCAACAAGAAGTTTAAATTTAACAATTTGATTTTGATATTTTTCTTTTCCTTTTTATTATAATAAAATTCTGAGCGTATATCACAGATTTATCCTTTTTTTTTTTTTTTTTTTGCTTATTAAAAATTCTATTTAAACGTAATTTTTGTTTTCCATTTTAAGTTTTGAATAAATTCAAATTATAATATTTAAAGAAATTCTTGGAACGATAAACATAAGAACAGTAAAAAAAATTTAAAAAAAAAATTAAGGTATGTTTAAGTACATTTTTTGTAATTAATTGTTTTCTTTCGTTTCTCATTTTTAATTAAATATTCATTTCATATGTTAACATATAAATTTAATAAATATGAGTAATAAATGACCGTGTATCACACGGGTGTAACACTAATTATTATATAAGAGCATTAAATGCAATTTTTCGCCAAAATGACTCTCTCTCCTCACTTCTACTTTTATATATATAAAGAAAAGATAAAGATAAATATAATGATAAAGATAATATAAAGATAATAAAAATAAATAAAGAAAAGATAGAGATTTTTGTAGGAAAAATTATTATTTATTACATATTAAGTAAGAGTTGTAATAAATGTACTATGTGTAAATGTGTTATATTGAAAATTAAAAAAAAAAAAAGATTAATATATTTGAACTTAAATAAATAATGTGATATCTATGTAAATGTGTTATATTGAAGGATTTTTTATTTTGATTAGTTTTAATTTTTAAGTTTCAAATTCAATAACATGTGTTATGTAAAAAATGAGAAAATTTGATTAATATATTTAAACATAAATAAATGTCATGCCATATCATATATATGTAAATGAATTACATTGAAAATAAAAAATTTTGATTAATATATTTTAAAATAAATAAATATATGTTATATAAATTTGTTAAGTCAGAAATGAAAAAAATTGAATTAATATATTTTGAAAATAAATAAATAGAATTATTGAAATTCTACTACCTAATATGTCAATAAATGAGTAGACTCTTCAATACGCATGTTACAAAAACAATTAATTACTTTCTATCAACTTTTTAACCACACATATTTTCTATCTCCAATTTTCAACTACTATTTTTTTACCTCAAAATCATAAATAAACAAGTTTATATTTATAAACAAAAAATTATTACCAAACAGAGATTTAATCATTTTATCATTTTGACAAAAATTGACATGTTTAAAAAAAAGGGAAAAAAATATTAATTAATATATTGGATTTCAAATAACATATAAGTAAGAAATACATTAAAAAATATAGTTAATAAAAAATTATAACATATTAAAAGGGAAATTGATGATGAGGTGAGCAAATTTCCAGAGAAAAACGTAAAAAAAAAAATTATATAAAAAAATTTAAATGAGTACCAAATTTTGTGTGGCGCGATATACTTAGTGTATATGTAGCATTTTTTAAAAATAATTTTGTCTTTTTTAAAATTTCAAATTCAATAACATTTTGTATTTAAATTTTATTGAAATTATATTTTTATTTGATATGATTGAATCAAGATAGTTTCAAAATTATGATTTAAAAATTATATATTCCTTGTATCACACGGGTAGATAACTAGTCTTTATCTTTATTATATCTATATAATATATTAAAGTTGTTGAGCTTCACCATATCCCAATGCAACTTTCCCGCTCAAAATGAGATGCTTTATTTATTTTTTTCTTCTTTTCTTTTCCAATTCTTTTTTCCCATTTTCCCGTGCTGCCCCCTTCAAATTCTGCAGAGATCCTTTACATTTTTTTTTTCAATTCTTTTTTCTTTTCCTATAGAACCCCATTAATTCAATTATTGTGACCATTAAATTGCCTGCTACCATTTATATAATTATGCCATCTATCTAATTCACTTAAGCCAATTTTGCATTCCTTTTTCTACTAAACAATTACTTCAAGATTGTCATAATAAAAGGTAGATGACCACGTTTAGCCTTTTCAAGGACATCAACAAGAAACTTATGGATTGATGTTTGAAGGTCTGGCTCTAGAATCTGATAAGTTTGAAACCATTCTGGAGTCCGTCTTTATAGATGAAGCGGTAGGTTAAATGTAATTTTTTAAAAAAAAGTTTTTTAGCCTTGTGTGCTTTTTTTTTTTTTTTTTTTTTTTTTATATAGTTTGGTCATAAACCTGACTGGTTTTCATCATCTTCACATGAGGATTTGAGTGGCCGGTCTTCGTCAACAATCAACGAAGAACATATGTCGAGGCATAATGCATGTTGATTTTAAAAGATCAAACAAAAGGAGACATTCGGAATACATCAAAACAAGAATATGCAACAATCACATCCATCCACAAATAGGTATGTTAGCAGGTAATAGTATATTTTTTTCATTTTGCATTTCAATTATTTAGCTTTCTTATCCAACTAACTTTATTTTATCTATTTTTCTCTAAAAAAAAAAACTTTATTTTATCTATTTTAACATGAAATACTAATTTAATCAAAGCACCTAATAGATGATATATCAGGGTTTTTTTTCTTCTTTTTTTTTTTTTGAGGTCTGGACCAGTATTAATATTTTATTTCATGTTCTTCCTCTTAGCAACTACTATTTCTGACATTTATTTTCCTGTTACTACTAAGTATGCAAGCATCATTTAAAACTTATGTTTTTTAAAGTATTAGAAGATTTAGGTCTTAGAAATTTTATTTTCTTAAAATATTTGATTAATCTATTTTATAAAAACTACATTACATCCACCATATTTTGATGTTACTTTAATTAAAGTGTTGTTAATTTTGGTGGGGTATAATAAAATTATTTTGTATCGGTGCCCTTCATTTATATTTCGTTTGTGCAAAAGTTTTCACCCAAATATGCTCTTTCCAGCAGAAACGTGTTTGAAGATATAAAGTAAATATAAGCGAAAATTATGCTATATAATATTTTGTAATATATTTATATATTATGAATTATTTTTCTTGGATGAGATATAATACTTTTTTTCATTCTTTATTTTAATTCTTTAGCATTTTTTTTCCAACTCACCTTATGTAATGATACATTTTTTTCATTCTTTAGCGTTTTGTTTTTCATCAAATATAACTTATTTAATTATCTATTTTAACACGTAATAATAATTTAATCACATCACCAAATAAATGATATCTCACTTATATAGTTGCTTTACTTTGAGGAAGTCTGGACGAATAATAATACTTTATTTATTTTTCTTTTTCTTAGGTGATTTTCTTACATTTTTTCTCTTACTATAAAGTATGCAAACATCCTATGAAAATTTCATTTTTTTTAAAATATTAGAAGATTTAAGTCTTAAACATGTCTTTTTTTTTAAAAAAAAAAAAAATTGATTAATCTATGTCCTACCAACTATGTCACGTTAAACAATTGTCGTTGTTTTGTAATAAGGTGTATGTATTCAAATGCAAAATTATATCACTATTAGTAACAATATTGAAAAATGGGTTCTACATTTTGAACTTTCAAAAAATTAACAATATTTAAAAAATTAGTTTTAATTGTTAAAGAGATTTAAATTAGTGGTCCGCTAGCTTAAGAAATATTCAGGAAACTTTCAAGCAAATATATACCAATATTCAAATCATTATCGGGCAAAATTAGGACACATTAAATTATGAGCAGTAGACAAAAAAATGGTAGATCTGTGAACATAACAAATATGAAAGGAGATATATACGATAAACGGAACCTTTTATCTAAGTTTCTTCCCGGTTGCTTTGCCTTTGATGTGTGCCCGCCTGTTGAGTTGTCTTCAATGGCTTCCTGAAGTTTTTGGCAGATCTAAATATATGGATCTCTCATGTTTATATTCCACTCTCAAAATAAAAACTAAAGTGAAATTTATTTTACAAACAAAAATATATATTAATATTACAGACTGGTAATTTTCTAAAACTGTGATTTAACATTATACATAAATCATCAAATAAAAATAAGTGTTTTCATTAAATGGCGCGTTCCGTCTGTTCCAAACGGGTTTATCCGTTCAAGCCTCGAACTGAGCACAATGTTCAAAAAGCATATGTATTAGCATATTTAATGAATAATACTTTGGAAACATTGAAAAAACTTAAGTCTCAAGATGGGAGAAGAGAGACATATATCTGTAAGCTGCAGACAAAATGAAGCATCGAACTCCACTTGTGCAGCATGGATCCGATTTAAGACATGCTTTCTAGCTGGTTTGTTTAGAAGGATGATATTTTATATTTTTATTAGACCGTGCTACACACACAAATGTGAGTCATTTCCCGTTGATTTATAATATCGTTAGTGGTATGGCCTATAATGTTGTGTTGTATTGTCCCTATCTATTGGGCCTATATATTGAGCCAATTTTATAAATTTTGCATATGCTAGCTTATTCATGAAATTATAAAAATTTGATCAATCTCATAATTTAAATTATCATATATAAAATTGAATTTTAAAATGGTAAAAAAAAATAATTAAATCTGATATCGTAAAAAAAAAAAAAAAAAAAAAAAAAAAATTGAACTAAGCAAAGTAAATAGCATAAAGATTCAAAATCTAAATATTCGTGATTTGAAATATATATATATATATATACCTTTTCATCTTTTTTTGAAATTTGAAATCAATATTAAATTTTTGATTTTGATTTTTGTAAGAATTTTGTTTTCCACATTTGTGTTAGTGTGGTGTTTGTTTTGGAAGGTCAAATTTTATCTGACAATAATACAGATCATAAATTTTTTTATTCCAAGAATGTCATTCAGCCCGTCGAATACTTGGATATTTGTAAAATTTCAAAGACATTTACATTGATATTGTCCTATATGCCATGACCATCAATAAGAGTTCGGGACAATTACATTTGCATGTAGGACTTCTTCTTAAAAGGTTGGTGCTCACTTTATGTTGCAATTTCAAGGATGATAAGTCATTCGGAATTGAAGATGTTAATTTGCGATAAGGATGAAAGATCAACAAATTCAACAACAAATGTTGTGTACAAAAAAGTTTTTCAAAATTTATAGTAACACAAAACCAACATTTCAAGATGTGGTCTTTTATTTGTTAATGTTATGTATTCTGTCCCAATAGTTATTTGACGTCGTGTCATGGTTTCTTTATTCAGATTTAACTTCCCGTGCATCGCACGAGTGATTCACTAGTCTATATCTATATAATATATAAAAGTAGTTGAGTCAACCCCAGTCAACTTCACTGTTTCCCTCCAAAACTCTTGTACTATGTGCAGATTTTATTTATTTATTTTTCCAATTTTTGGGGATTTCAATATTTATCATGTTCACACTACTTATATCCTATATCCAATAATCAACTTCAAAACCCATTTCAAAAATAGTTGGGCCTTCAATATTTATTTATTATTTTCAAAATCGCTGACGTCTACTTACAGTCTTCAATATTTGTTGTGTTTACATGGCTTCTATTTCCCGCCGCCTAATTACACTAGAAAGCCAGTTATTTTTTTTTCCTTTTTCGCTTTTTCAGAATTTGTTTCATTTTTTTTCCCATTTTTCAAAATCTGTTGATTCATTTTTTTTTCTATATCCTTTTTTTTTTCATTTTCTTATATACAACCTCTTTCATTTCAATTATATATAATTATTATGAAGATATATACAATAATAAAAGATTCAATTAAAGGGTTATTTCTTTGAAAAAAATGTGTACTGTTTAACATGACCGCTCCACTCCACCTTCTATTTATCACGTTTTATGATTCAAAATTTCTGGTGCGGTGGTAATGCTTATTAGTTATTTATATTACAAACCAGTTGAAAATAAAAAATAGTAAATTATTTTTTGAAAATGTAAAAAGGATTGGCACTACTCTTTTCTTCAAGACCTGTGATATTTTGAGTCGTTGCATATAGATTTAGGTTTCTAACAAAAAAGAAAAAATATTAAAATAAGAATATTGTAGAGAAAGCTTCGAAAACAATATAGAATGCAAAATTATTTTAGACTAATAAGAGGATTTATTAATAGTCTATTTATATTATATTCTAGATTTCTCTATTGGAGTTGCAATGTGTTAACTAATGTTGGACAATTTAGAATAGTTTTGGGTTTGATAGATATGTTAATGGTTTCGACCGTTGAGTGAATAAAAAACATATTATTCATGGGTCAGTATATATATTTGATGAAATTGTATATCTTATTGTATAAAAAATAATAAAAATAAGAAACTAGAATTATTTTTTTTAAAAAAAATTTGCTTGTACCGAGAAATTGTTTTTTATTTTTTATGATATAAGAACGATAATTTGTTTGATTTTACTTATTTATATTTGATTTTTTTGTGTCAAAACCTCTCTTTTCATAAAAAAAATGTGTTCTTCTAACGTTTTCAATCTTACAAATAAATATTTGTGTTCATTTATAAAAATCCAAAGTAAAATTTTCAGTTGAAAATTATGTTGAAATTTTATTACCAGATAATATTCCCTCTATCCTACAAAGATAGTCCACTATTTCATTTTTGTCCGTCTCAAAAAGATAGTCTACTTTATTTTTTAAGAGTGAAATTAATATTTTATATTCCATGTTGTCCTTAATCTGTGTAAAAATAAGTAGAGGACTATCTTTATGGGACAGATGGAGTACTAAATTATAAATCACATCATACATATAGTTTTTTTTTTTTTTTTTATTTCAAGTAAATTGGTTACGAATTCTGGACCGAATGTCTTTGGAATTCGTTGCCTTTTACTACGTCTCGGTTCTTCATTTACTTGAAGATCATCATTCTTTCCATGTATGTTATCATACGTTTGTTTATTTGAACATACTTCCTTTTCTCTACACGGAAATCTGTCTTCAAAGAAGACCGCATTTCTTGATTCAATAATTGTACCTACGTGTACATCAAGTATTTCGGATTTGTGAACCAAGAATCGATATGCACTACTATTGATAACATATCCAATAAAGACACAATCAATTGTCTTTGGTCCAATCCTAACTTGTTTAGGTTTGGGTATTTGTACTTTCACTAAGCACCCCCACACTTTGAGATATTTGTAGGAAGATTTCCGACCTTTCCATAATTCGTAAGGCGATTCAACCTTATCTTTGTATGGTATTTTATTAAGGATATGATTTGCAGAAAGTATGGCTTCCCCCCACAAGTTTTGAGGTAAGCCCGAACTTATCAACATTGCATTCATCATTTCCTTTAACGTTCGATTTTTGCGTTCAGCAATTCCATTAGATTGTGGTGAATATGGTACCGTTGTTTGATGAATTATCTCAGACTCTGCACAGAACTCTTCAAACTGTGCAACATATTCTCCACCTCTATCACTACGAATCATTTTAATTCGTTTTTCAAGTTGATTTTCAACTTCATTTTTGTAGTGTTTAAACACTTCCAAAGCTTCATCTTTGCTTTTCAACAAGTACACATAACAGTACCTTGTACAATCATCTATGAATGTGATGAAGTACTTTTTACCACCCCTTGTTTGTACGAACTTCAAATCACACACATCCGTGTGAATTAGTTCTAATGGTGTGGTGTTTCGTTCAACAGAATGAAATGGTGTTTTGGCCGCTTTTGCCTCTACACATGTTTCGCATTTTCCATTATTAAAATGCATATTCGGAAGTAAACTTAAATTCATTAACTTTCGTATTGAATTAAAGTTTGCATGTCCTAATCTATGATGCCATAGATTACATGACTCAAGAATATAAACTGAAGATGACGTTTTATTGATTGTAGGATTTGGTACAACAGTTAGGACATTCATTTTGAATAGTCCATCTTTTACATAGCCTTTGCCTACATACATATCATTTTTGGTAAGTACAAACTTATCCGTTACAAAGACTAGTTTAAAGCCATTCTTGCTTAACAAAGAACTCGACACAAGGTTCTTGCGAATATCCGGTACGTGAAGGACATTATTGAGGCTAAGTTCTTTTCCCGACATCATCTTCAAGACCACTTTGCCTTGTCCTTCCACTTTGGATGTTGAGGAGTTCCCCATAAACAATTTTTCTCCCTCGGTTGGAGTGTATGATGTGAACATTCCTCTATCGGCACAAATGTGACGGGTTGCACCCGTATCAACCCACCATTCCATGGGATTTCCAACAAGGTTGCATTCAGAAACAACCGCCGATAAATTCATATCAGACATGCCATTTGATATGGCATCAGATTCAACAATGTTGGCTTGGGATTGCTTTTTCGGTTTGCGACAATCAACCGAGCGATGTCCAGCCTTTCCACAATTGTAGCAATTTCCCTTGAACTTCTTTGCACTCTTCTTTGTAGATTCAACGGAATGCTTTCTCTTCTTTCCTTTGTTGTTGCTAGATTCCACCACATTTGCCTTTGCTTGTGGTATGCCATTCCCAACTCGTTTTTCCGAACTTCGGTTGTCTTCTTCAAACTTCAATCGAACCACAAGTTCTTCAATGTTCATCTCCTTGCGCTTATGCTTGAGATAGTTTTTGAAGTCCCTCCACATAGGTGGAAGTTTCTCGATAATTGCAGCCACTTGAAATGATTCGCTCACGGACATATTTTTTGCATGAATATCATGGAGTATGACTTGCAATTCTTGTACTTGACTGATGACGGTCTTTGAATCTACCATTTTGTAGTCCAAGAATTTTGCCACAATGAACTTCTTGATTCAGGCATCTTCGGTCTTGTACTTCTTTTCCAAAGTCTCCCATAGTTCCTTTGCAGATTTCTTGTAGCAATATACACCGTATAAAGCGTTGTCCAAGCCGTTAAGAATATAATTCTTGCATAAGAAATCCGAATGTTTCCAAGCATCCAAAGCAATCAAAGATACCCTATTGTTTTCCCCTTCTTGTATGGTGGGAGGATCTTCATTTAAGAATTTCGCCAAGTTGAGGGTTGTGATATAAAACAACATTTTCTGTTGCCACCTTTTGAAATCAACCCCAACAAATTTCTCCGGCTTTTCCCCATGTGAAACGGAGTTTGAATGTACGATAGTAGGGGCACCCACAACCGGAGGAATCACATTAGTAGTAGTTGTATTCACAATGGGAGGAATCACACCGGTAGGAACACTTCCTTCAGAAGTTCCCATGTTCGAAGTTTCATTCGAAGTAGTATCGGTATTAAGAACCGTATTCATTTCTGTTTACGTAAAACAGAAGATCAACCAAAACAAAAATAGAAATGAAGAAGAAGTTACACTTAACAAGTTTAACCAAACAAGAATGTCACTTTCACAAAATATAAAAATTCGACTTAAGATTGTTGGAGGAATTCGTGAATAGTGACCCCAAATAAATAAAATGATGGTTTTGTAAATCCAAGCCGAAAATTGGACAGAGTAACGGCAGGGAAATACAAACAAAAAGAAGAAGAAGAATAAGGACAAAGTCGAGGCAAGAGTTGGACTCTTTGTCCTTAAGTCGAATTTGCCCAGCAACGGTGCCTACGGATTTCGGCAATCGACTCCCAAGATACAACGGCTTCACTTGTGTTTGTAGCATTCCAAAACACAAGTACAACGAACCAACTATAGGCTTACGTACTCCAAGGATGCAATGAAGAAAATCAAAACAAATGAAATGAATTGATTTTGGAGACAAGTGAGGAATGGAGGTGTTTTTTTGCATATCAAAAAAGTGAGGAATAGGACACCCAAAGGGTCCTATATATAGATCATCAAAGGGTGTGGACGAAATGGTTTGAGGCCAAATCATGCATCCTTTCCAAACAATGCACCTTTATGAAAAGGTGCCTCCTGGCCGGACAACCGTGTGGCCGCACGGTCTTACTCAAAAATCCAAAAAATAAATTGACGTGTGGTCGCACGGTTTACGAATCATGCGGCCGCACTGTCAAATATTTTGACCTGATTTTCGTCATTTTCCGTAATTTCTCATTCATCCGATATTGGTTTTCGAATTGTCAAATATACCCTTCAATACATACAGAGAAATCAAAATTCTCTTTCGGGGGCGTTGCCCCCTCGACCCCCTCTACCTGACCGAGCAGGTCGATCCCCGTTTGTGCGCCCCGAAACGGCGAAGTGACAAACAATTTTGCCTAAACGGATTGAGTCGAGCTTTTGAGTATTTGGCCGAAGTCGACACGAAGTCATTTTAATCGATTTTCAATTCTCGATTTATTAACCAATATCCAACATTGAATTGGTCCACAAAAGTCGGAGCGAACTAGTTCCCGCATTCTTTCTGCCCTCTAAGGCTTTCCTTTTAGAAAAACAACTCTATGTTTGCTAACAATACAATCTTCACAAATTTCTGAAGGAGACTCAAATTCTGGAAGGCCAATCACCGTACTCTTTTGTTGCAGGGTCTTCAATCCACCGAAGCTGAGATGGCCATAGCGTAAGTGCCATAACCATGGTGGGATTTGTAGAACTAATGATGAAAAATTGGGTTTAATTGCTCAAGTGAAAATGACAGCAAACAGGATGTTTTCATTATATCTCCACCACGCTAGTCACTCATGTTTTACAACTTTATTGCCACCTTTCTTTTTCCCATAAATGATATTGTAGAATCATCTCCAAACTTTACCTTATTTTGAATTAACTCGTCTAAATCCAAAAATCATAAATTCTGCTGAATTTTCTCTTTTGTTTAACACACCATAAGGAGGGAAATTTCTTCTTCTTCCTGTTCTGCAAAATTTATCTTCTCACAGTGACTTTTATTTAAGTTTATACGACAATCTGAGGCATAATGACCAAACTTATGGCAGCGATAACATTCGACCTTAAACTTTTTCTGAATACTTAGATTTGTGCCCAGTTGAATTTGGTCCTTCACGTCCCCTCCAATTTCCTTGAGAGTCAGCGGCTTTTTCTTCGTATTTGTGGGGCCCTTTCTTTCCTTTCCACCCTCCTTTTTTACTTGTAGAGTTTCTTGGGTTTGCAGTTGCTTGCAATACCTGTTCTTCCCCATCTTGTTGACTATCTTTCTACTCATGGACTATCAATGAACCCTATAACTCATAAATTGAGAGTTCTTCGATATCCTTGGATTCCTCTATTGAACAGACGATAAAATTGAATTTTGGTGTCAATGATCGAATAATCTTCTCAATGACAATGACGTCATTAGCCTTATCTCCATGAATCTGAATTTTGTCAACTATTGCCATTGTTATTGAAAAATGTTCAATAACTAACTCTCTAGGTTTCATTCAAAGCATTTCGAACTCCGAACGAAGAGCTTGAAGCTGCTGCCTCTTTGCCCTTGCAGATCCTTGGTACTTCTTTTTCATGGAATCCCTAATCTGCATGGAGGTATCCTTTTCAAGAATTTTTTCCAAGATTGAGCGATCAATAGCTTGGAACAAATAATTTTTGCCTTGAAATCCTTCAAGTTTTTTTTTTTTTTTTTTTTTTTTTTTTTTTTTTTTGAGCATCACTTAGACCTTAAGAAGTTCTCCACTAACATTCTCCAATGATCATTGTAACCATCAAAGTGAGATATTGCAGGTTGTACAAAACTCTCAGAAGCCGTAGATTTTGTTGCTGCAAAAATTAGGAGAAATAAATTGCTGTTACTCTCTCAATCTCACTCTATGAATGCTTTGATACCAATGTTACTAGATACAGGAAAGAAAATAGATTACTCTATAAGTGCAAGATTGCAGAGAAAAACATTGGAAGGGAGCTATCTTTATTCATGATAAAAGGCCATTATATAGGCAATACATTCAACAGAAATAGCAAAATAACAGCAATTAAATGGCCCAATAATTAGCTACACAATCCACTTTCTACTGTAAATAAATTCTAAAGACTAGGGAATACTAATAAAAGAAATTGCCCGTGAATTGAAAGAATACCCAACTTCCTGAAGGATAGGACAAAGTTAAGGATGTCTAACACACTTCCCCTCCTTAGTTTCATCCTTACAAACACATTTCATTGTTTATAAATCTTATGTTAATGATGGTTTTTGTCCAAAAATTGTGTTACGATTGGTAGAAAAAGATTTTTGCTTAGTTTGGGATTGCTTTTAGAGTCTCAACTCATGCTTATCAAGTAAGCACAATTATTTAAGCATTAAATAAACTTAAAATAAGTTCTTATTAAGGAGCAATAGCATCTCATAGTGGAATATGAGAAGCAGTAAAATAGTTCTTTTGGAATTTTATTTTTAGATTTTTCAATTAAAATGTCGATTTTAATCCATCCTTAAAATGTCAAAGGTCCATGTTTTCCACCCCGCTTAAATTTCTATATGCTTATTGCCTAAAACCCTCACAATATTCATCTTTTTGTTGTAAATAATATATATTAGCGTGTGACATTTGTACATATGTATTACATATCCTTAATTCTTCCCTATGGATATGAGACTCTTGTTCTTACTAAAATATAAGTTTATTCACCTCTTTATTCTTCTCTCTTTCTCTCTAGTGTATCAAACGTTATCAGCAAGAATTTCTATTCAATTGAGTACAAACAAATTGATTCTTCTTTTTAAAGTCACAAAACTCTAGTAAATTGAATTAACATAATTCTCTCTTCCTATTCAAAACAAAAAAGTTTGTGTTCTCTTAACTTAAATATTCGCGTTAGTATAATTTTTTGGTTCAATATTCCTATTATTATTCTTAAAAAATAAATAATCTAAATAAATATTCAAGAATAATATTGTATTATAATTCTTGAAAGGGAAATAATTCAAATCAATATTCCAAAAGAATATTACAGTATATTTTTTGAAAATGAAACAATCTAAATTAATATTTTAGATGAATTTTGTATTATAATTCTAGAAAAAAGAAACAATACAAATCAATATTTTAGAAAAATATTGTATTATAATTCCTGAAAGGGAAATAATCTAAATCAATATTTCAAAAGAATATTGTATTACATTTCTTGAAAATGAAACACTCTAAATCAATATTTTAGAAAAATATTATAGCATCGTTTGAAAAAGGATATTATATTTGTATTATTTGTTACTCCAAAAGAAGTACAAGTTCAAGCTTATCAATATTTAAAAATAATATTGTATGATTAATTTTTTTTTAAAAAAAAATGTGAACATTCATATCTAAGATGAATTTCATGTCAATCTTGTTGTGAAACATGACTTTATTTAAGCAATATTTTAGAGAAATATTATACTAATTTTCTTGAAGAAGTATAAATTTTATGCGTCTTGAAGTTCTAAGGATTATTCTGTTGCTGCTTCCCTAATAAGATTATAAATTTATACTAATTAATATTCCAGAAGAATATTAGATTGATATTGGTGAAAAAACGACTATGTTTACTATGAATAGTTGTATTATTATATCGGAATCAACAATGCATAAATTCGCAGGATCTAGACAGTCTGCAATAGTCGTGATTAAACGCTGATATCTCAACAAATCATGGTCTGATCGTCATGAAATTTGGATTGGACATTTGGAACTCATTTTCTCTTCATATCCAACAGTAAGGTCAATATCAATGGTTCATTTATGAGAAATCTTTATGCGAACAATCGAAATTTGAATTTTAGAGAACAAAATTCTTCATATTTTCTAGAATACTTAAAGTTTATTGAATTTATTACAATAATTAATTATTTTGCAGTTACTCTAGAAGAAGAACGACGTTATATTCAATCAATATTCCAGAAGAATTCTCTATCTATTTTTTTGAAGATTATATATCTAGTTGTGTTTTGAATAAGCAGAAATAAAACAATATCATCGATATTCTAGAAGAATATTACTCACTCATGAAGAGCATGAATTATAATTTTCAATATTACAAATGATTGACTAATTATTCTTGAAAAATCAATAATAATAAAATTACAACACTTTTCAATATGTATGCATAATAGAGTTTTCTTTCAAATCATTTTATCCTTTTTTCACTAATAGATCAATAATTATATTTTAAATAATTCACGTTAATATCCGTGAGTTTAAATTTTATGTATTAGACATTCTCTTAACTAGAGAAGAAACTTACCGAAGACAAAAATGTAGAACTAGGGTGCTTGTGAAGGTGATAGTAACACTAAGTTCTATCATACTATGGTGAAAACATAGAAACAGAAGGAAAATTTCCAAGATTAATCATGATGATGGCAAAGTAGTTTTGACCAGTGAATCGGTATCCACCAATCAGATATTGATTAGTACTTCAGTAAATTGCTTTCCATGGATTATACTGGAGAACGTGAGGGGCTCTTGAACTCCACCCCATCTATCATTATTGAAGAAAATAACAGAAGACAATTCCTCTTAAGGAAGAAATCAAAGTAGCTGTGTTCTCCATCAATAAATTTAGTGCAAAAGGTCCTAATAATTTTTTAGGATTTTTTTTTTATCAAGTATGCCAGGAGAAAAGATGATCTCACTGAAGCTGCTAAGGATTCATTGGAAGGGAAAACATTGCCTAAAGGAGTTACAACTACCTATGTTGTCCTTATTCCTAAGAAAACTTTGGCTACGAGTGGAATCAGCCTATGCAATGTAATAAATAAAATCATCATTAAAGTTATGTGCGGTAGATTAAATAAACTGCTGCTTGGAATCATTTCACCATATCAAAGTGGCTTTACCCCGGGAAGGGTCGTTGTTGATAATATTCTTATCATTCAAGAATTTACATATCAACTAGACATAAATGTTAGGAGAGGGAATGTGCTCCTTAAATTAGACATGGACAAGGCCTATGATAGAGTAAAGTGAACTTCATTGGAACCTGACATTGTTGGACCCCCAAAATATTTTTTTCTGTTTTTTGAAATTCCAGTTAAATTTAAAATTTTATATTCATAAGAAATCAAAATTTCGAAGTGCTTATACGATTGTTCTTGACGCTCTATTTCGATAATTTATAGATGGTTGAATATGAGAACCACTCATCAATCATGCTAAAATTTAACCTTTTTTTGTTCCTTCTAATTTGTCTTATATTCGTTGATAAGTAATAGTTGTGATGAATTGAGACTTATCGTTCCCATGAGGAATAAAGTCTAGTCTTAATTATTAGTTTACTTTTGATTCAATTAAGGAAAACAATTGAAAAGATGATTTGTTTGATCTATTCTAAAACTTGCAATGAATAAATAATAAATAAAAATGTTGGGGAGTAATTATGAATGGAGAGCATGTATTGGAATCCGAATCCACTTGTTATCATCTATCTCAATTCAACAATTCATACTTTCAAACGTTCAAGCGTTACTTGACAATCGATAATTTACATTCAATTAATTTTCTTTTCTAATACAAATTAAATCTATCATAAACGTGAAACGAATATATTCCTAGTCCGAATACGAATGTTTAAAATGCATTAAATCATACAATTATCAATGAAATTGTACATGTCATAGTGTTATTCCTAACATCTAGTGTTCGTGTGTTAATCATGTAATGTTCTAACATATTGTGACTTTTCCAAGATTAGAAAAGACAACAATATATTCAATTAATGGTCAATCAATCAAACAATAACAATAAAGCATGCAAGATTAATCAATAACGCAAGAATTCCTAAATTACTCGTTCTTGAATTTAAATAATAAATAAATAATACGTTCCATCCAATACATAAAAGGGATTAGCTTAACATATTAATTGATGAATAATCAATAAAAGAATTAATACACATCAACCGATTGAATGCACAAAAGAAACTCAAATATGCTTTTGTTTTTATCCTCCAGCTAGTACCTTCAAAATATATCCCAGCAGCCAGCTTCTTCCTCTTGGTAGTTCAACCGACTGCTTCCAAATCGAAGTCTGCCTTCTCTCCTCTTTATTTTAATTCAGCCGAACAGCCCTCTTGTAGCGATCGAGAATTTATTATTATATTTATTAAAACTTGTCGTCACGACTTCACCCAATTTTTAATGAAAACGTGTTTCATCTAGCCATGTCAATTAATTTAAAATTTTAAGAAAGAAAATTTAAATTTGTTTAAATCTTTAAGTTCGATTTGCGACTTTAAATTGTCTAAAAATTATTGTTTCATTTTGAACCCAAATAATTATTTTTAATCCAAAATTTTCAAAATTCTGATTCTACTATTATTGCTGTTCCATTTCATTCAATATACTGAAAGTAACCCCCAGCCAAATGCATTTCTTTCATATTCTAAACCATCTAATTTTTTGTCATTCAATAGCTGATTAACTAGTCATCATCACGCAAGAGTTACAAATCTTTCAACTTCCAAGAATCATCTATAAATCACCTTCTTCACCCACATTTTTCCTCCCTCACGATTACCTGCAGAATTTAGGTAAGAATTTTCTTCGACTCAAATCGATTTTCTGGAATTTGCCAAACGTCACCAACCAGAGGCTGGAATCTTTCAGCTTCGATTTCGAACACCACCACTGAATTCAAGCATTTCACAACTGTAGTGATACCACGCAAACGGACCACTGATCCACACCATACCTCAAATGAAACTGCCACCATCTCAACCCGGCACTGCCAATTTCTAAATTAACAACCGGTATCACCATGGCCGAAACTTCAGTCCATGACTTCCGTATTCAGGGCCCGACACCAACATCATAAATCACCCCTGCCCATTTCACTTTCTCCCCACATTTGATACCAAACAACCAAGAAATCAAGAAATAGACGAATCCCAACATCTTACCTTGGTCATCGATCAGATTATCGCCGGAGAAGCCTTCAAACACGAACCTTGTAGCCTCTGTTTCTTGCACTGAAAGCACCCAAGAACCATCCTTTCACGCACTCACGCTCGCACCCTCCCGTCACTGCCACGGTATGGTCATGCTGTCGCTGGCTGTAAGCAGAGCCGTACCTGTGATTTGTAGACCTGAAACAAACGGTTGTTTTTCGAGATATAGGCCCTGGGCTTTACGAGGGTTCGGGGGCAGCGCCCCCGAATTTTTTTTTTTTAAAGGAAAAAACTGAAAATAAAGATTAAATAAAATGTAACACCCCAAGTTTAAAATCTTAAACCTAGGCATGTTAACTTCCTTTCACATTAAATGCGGAATTAAAACATTTCAAATATAAATATTTCACTTATCTATTACAAGATTTTACAAAAATTTTGGCAGAGTCTCCTCTCCTCTATAAATTGGACTTAACCAACCTGTAGAGGAATCTCAAAATATTTTAAATCATCAAATACAACTCATTCAATATCCAACCTTCTACAATAATTCAAGATTTATCCCAAACTCCTCAACATAATTAAATTCAAACCATGATCTCCATTTAACTAAATGGAGAATTGATAAACTACTAACGAGATAAATAACTTATCAAAATTAAATTTAATAAACAATTAAAAGAATGAACTAATAAAAATAACCAAAGAAAACATTTATGAAATTTCAATAAAGATTAAATTCATATTCACATAAAACAAACTATACAAATTCACCATAAAATTGCAAAAAATAAAAAGTTCAAAAGTATTAACTAATATAAAACGACCAACAAAATATGATATTTCATATACTTAAAGTTTTATACTCAAAAGTGTTAATCAATATAAAACAACTACTTAAACATAACTCTTCTAGCTGTTTTAGAGGTAAATATATTGATCAAATCAGTGTAATCAAGTTGTTCAACAATTCACCAATCACCAATTTACAAACAAATCCCAATTTACAACCTAAAAATCAATAATCACAATTCACAAACAAATCAAATATTCACCAAATCTCAATTCACAACTTATAATTTAATAATCACAATTCACAATTCAAATCAAATATTTAACAAATCTCGATTCATAATTCACGAAAGGGGAATATGGGGCTCATAAGGGACGACATTGCAAAAACTAACATTTACGCATAATTTTCAAATAACACTTCAATCATAAATTATAATGAATCAAGGTTTAACCTCATTACCAGAGAATTGTGAATCGTTCAAAAATTGGGCAGTGGGCAGCCGAAGTACTCCTTAGGGCTTAGAAGCTAGATATTGAGAATCTATAAAAATTGAGAAATCCTGATTCAAATTAGAAGTTAAAATTATAAACTATAAAAAATTACAATTTAAAAAACCAAAAAATCAAATTTTAAAACATTAACTTACGGTTGGGGCCTGGGCAGCTGGGCTGTTCAGCCTGTTCACTTCACACCGAGCTGGATGCAGGGCCGCACCCATAGGCGTGGAGAGGACCCAGAGGAGCTACTAGCTACTGCAACACTGTTGCCATATAGACACAGCAATCACATAAATTAATAGAACATTATCACATTGAGAAATGTGATTGTTGAAACAACCCATGTATAAAATCACAACTTGATGGCTATCGTTATTTAATAGAAAAAAATCACAAAATTTATTTTGAAGATTCAACTAAATCCATAAACATAAAAATTGAACCTACGATTTTTCCTTCAAGATTCATCCCCTATGCACCAACATAAAATTAAAGAAACAAAGAGAACACGATACAATTTCTCAAGGAAACCATACATAATGATAAATCAATGCGTTGGTATTTCATGATTTTCTTACTATTAAGAAGGCAAATGACCTATTCATGTCCATAAGAAAAACCATTCTCAATGCCATAAAGGAAATGAAAAGGAAACAGAATCCAAAAATCTTATCGTCTCTTTGTCCCCGAAAAAGTCCCTCAAGATTCATCCGAAAGGAGCCAATTAAAGAACATTATTGTAAAGATAAAGAAATTAAAGAAACAAGCCATAAAACTATCAATCTGAGAAAAGAATTTCTGAAATAACCCACATAAAAACAGAACCCTAATAGAATTCACACACAAAATAATGCAATGAAACCCAAATTGATTGCAGAATTCTGAAATAGCCACAAATAAAATGAAAACCTTATAACCCAAATTGATCATCTGTTGAACCAAAGAACAAAACCTTGAAACCATCCTTCAAGGTTCCTTCTATCAGGAGACTGGAGAAGATGGACTTTTTGGAGGTGGAACAACGAACAGGCAGCGCAGCACCGCAGGTCAGCAGCAGCAGCAACAGCCGCGGAGTTCAAACGGTCGAAGTCGAAGCTGTGGTTTGGTCGGAGACTGGTGGAAGCTCGGAAGTAGGAACTAGAAATCGCCGGTCACTTGCACTGTCGTGACTCGCACAGTCGCACGTCGCCAGACTCGCAGAAGAGGTGTGGGAGTGTGGTGTGGGCCGTGTCTGTGGAGTTGAAAAGGACCGAGTGGTTGGCTAATGGATTTGGATTGATATATGTAATTGGGTGGGTTGGGAGCTTTGGGCCTGGGCTGAAATAAAAAAAAAAGGCCCAAAAATAACATGGGCAAGTGGGCCCTGAAGCAAGGGCCTCATCTGCCTCTGGGCTGTCCGGGCCTGGCTGTAAGGCACGGCGGCCTGGAACCGCGAAGGGCGACGCCCTTCGCCTCTTGCAGATCGTCTCTCTCTGTTGTTAAACAGAGAGAGATGAATTGTATAATTATTATTATTATTATTATTATTATTATTATTATTATTATTATTATTATTATTATTATTATTATTATTATTATTATTATATAGATAGATATAGGCACACACTAGTATCACACTCGTGCATTGCGAGGAAGAACAATATGAAATGATTTTACTGTAAATATCATTACAAAATAGGGAAAAAATGAACACATAATTTGCTTTGATTAATGATACAGACTGCCAGCAAATGCTCAAAATAGAAATAAATTATAATTCTCATCAATTTTGGAAAACTTCTTTAAATAATACATTGTTTGTACACACCTGTGTGCAGGGGAGGACCCATTAAGGGTCCAGTGGGTGCAGCCGCACCCATTGGATCCAGCCCAAATTTTTCAGCGCCCATTTTTTTTTATTTTTTGATTTTCTCTTCCCCTAATTTCAGCACCGCAGCAGCCAGCAGACGCAGAGCCCAGACCCAAGTCCTCCCGTTCTCTTTTCTTTCATCATTCCCTTAGCCCACAACCTCACGATCCTCACCCCCATCGACCTAGAAGTCCAACCCATCGCCGTCCTCCTGCCATGGCGCCACGCCGCCACCCAGAGTCCAGCAGAGTCGCAACAGCAGCAGCAAGCGCCAACAACACCAACATCAACATTGCTCGAACTTTGAAGCCTTGACCGCTCCGGCGCTCCTCGTCGTCCTCGACAGTTGAACTTGAACCAGAAACACTGCTGTGCCTGTAACTTGTAAGCACTTCAGTTACTTCTTCAGACTTCTAGCTTTATTTGGTATTTTGGTTCATACTTCATCAGTTCATCACTTCATAGGTTGGTTTTGTGTGTAATGCGTGCGCCGTGCGGTGTGGTTGGTTTTCAATTTCAGCATTTCATGAATTCTTGAGCTTCAAGCTTGGGCCTTGGAGTCACCGAGTCAGTCTGGTCTGGAGTCTTTGGACAGTGGGACTGGGAGTGGAGAGTGGCCGAGTGTAAATGTGTAAATTGTAATCCTTGATTCCTTAATTAAAATACTAATGGAGATTATGGAGTAATGGACTAATAGTAATGGGTAACTCATAACTGGCACTGCCTAACTAGGTTCAGTTTCCCAATTTCAATTTCTAATTTTCCAGTATTGTTTGTCTGTCTTGAATTTTTATTTGTTAAGTTTCATTTATTTTGTAAATTGTAGCTTGTAAGTTCTTTTTCTAAATTCTAATAGTAAATTAGTAATAGATAATTAGATATGGTTTTACTGATGAATTGAATTATGATGGAAAATGGAAATTTTTTGAATTTTGAGGATGGATGGATTGATCTTTGAAGGGGATTTTCAAGTTATCTTTGTTTTATTTGATTTCGCAGGAAGAAATGTTGAGATATTTTAAACGAATGTCTCAAAATTCTATTGAAGAAGAGGTTGAGGCAAAGAAATTACGCGTTGATGAAATCGATGAAACAAATGAAGCAAATATTGATGAAACCATTGAAGCTAATGAAGTAAGTATTGATGATATTGATGAAATCGATGAAGCAATAGCAAAGGAAGCAACTATTGATGAAATCGATGAAGCAAACATTGATGGAACTGATTTTGAAGAAGATTTTGAGGTAATGGAAGCAGATATTGAGCCTATTGATGTTACACTTGAACAACTTCCCACTGACCCCGGATTAAGAACTCCAATTATGGATTACAATGTTAATCTTCGAGATCAAATAAGAAGAGCATACTTGCAGAGAGGTCCATGCCAACCTCGGAGTCATGTGTTTCCACGAAACAAAACAAGGAGATTCATTCCTGCTTGGTTTAATGAATATGGTGATTGGTTGGAATATAGTATAAGTAAAAATGTTGCATTTTGTTTATACTGTTATTTGTTTGGACCAAAAAATGGGGAACAAGGAGGTGGTGATGCTTTTGTGAAAGAAGGGTTCCAAAATTTCAGAAAGAAGGATAGACTTGGGGTTCATGTTGGAGATCTCAATAGTGCACACAATCAAGCCCGAAGCAATTGTGAAGCATTGATGAATCAAGAACAACATATTGAGACAGTTTTCTTCAAGCAGACAAAAGAAGCACAGAGTGCATATCGAGTTCGTCTAAATGCATCAATTGATTGTGTTCGAATTCTTTTAAGGCAAGGACTTGCTTTTCATGGTCATGATGAGTGTGAAGAGTCAAATAATCAAGGTAACTTTCTTGAACAATTACAGTTTTTAGCTGATCATAATGAGCAAATTAAAGCTGTCACTTTGAAAAACGCTCCAAAAAATCACAAACTAACATCTCCAAAAATCCAAAAGGATATTGTAAGTGCTGCAGCTCTTGAAACAATTGATGTTCTCATCAATGATATTGCCGGTACATTCTTTTCAATTCTAGTTGATGAATCTCAAGACATCTCTGTGAAGGAACAAATGTCTATTGTTTTACGTTATGTTAATAAGACGGGACATGTTGTTGAACGTTTTATTGGGATTGAACATGTTCCTAGTACTACAGCTCTATCACTTAAGGCGGCTATAGATAAATTATTTTCAAGATATGGGTTGAGTATATCTAGATTGCGAGGTCAGGGTTATGATGGGGCTAGTAATATGCAAGGTGAGTTCAATGGTCTAAAAGCACTTATTTTGAAAGAGAATCCAAGTGCCTTTTATGTACATTGTTTTGCACATCAACTTCAATTGGCTCTTGTAGCTGTAGCAAAGAAGCACAAGAAAGTTCAGTCACTCTTTAATTTGATTTCTAGTGTGGTGAATATTGTTGGAGCTTCCTCAAAGCGTTGTGATATTCTCCGAGACAAACAAGAAGCCATCATTTCTGAAGCAATTGGTAATGGTGAGATTTCAAGTGGATGGGGTCTTAATCAGCAAAGTACTATTGCACGACTTGGTGATACACGTTGGGGATCGCATTATCGTACTTTGATTAGTTTGATTTTGATGTTCTCACCTATTATTGATGTCATTGAAATGATTTCTGTTGATGGCTCAACACGTGAACAAAGATGTGAGGCTGATAATTTATTAGACTCGATGCAATCATTTGAGTTTGTGTTTAATCTACATCTTATGAGAACCATCTTAGGAATCTCAAATGAATTGTCTAAGGCATTACAAAGAAAAGATCAGGATATTGTTAATGCTATGAGTTTAGTGACAATGTGCAAACAAAGGCTCCAAGAGATGAGGGAAAAAGAGTGGGATTCTTTTTTGGATGAAGTCGTTACTTTTTGTCAGAAATATAATATTGGTTGATGTGATCCAGGACTCTCGACAATCGGAGTCATAGCAGGCTTGACGAGAAAATTTAAATATTCAAGCCAAAACAAGATTTCAGCAGGTTCGACGAGCTTTGAAGATCAAACCGTGTCGAAAAGAACCAAAAATTATGCAGAAGAGCATTCACGGCCGTAACCAACATATGTCACGGTCGTAACCTCCCCTAGGGTGAAAATGCAAGATTCCAGGATTTTTATATTTATGGCCGTAAGTATAAGTGTCACGGCCGTAACCTTAAACAGAAAGTCATTTACGGCCATAAATCTAATTTTCCGGATTTTCAGGGATTTTGGTTATTTTTTCGTTTTTTAATTATTTGTTTGCCTATTTTAGAATTTTAGTCTAATTAGAATTCTATTTTGAGTAAATTAGCGATTAGGTTTATTTTGCTTATTTATACGCTTTTTCCATTCATTGTAATGCAGACTTTGATGATTGAATAAAAAGAGATTGAATGTTTTTCAATTGTTTAATGTGTGGATTCACATTACAAACCCAAACTTATCAAGATTGATTATCTTGTGGCGTTCATCCAGAACTTATCAAATATTCGCGAGAGTATTTGTGGCGTTGAAAATCAGAGACTTATCAAGGAGATTGGGCAAATCCTTGTGGCATTTTGAAAGTCCTGGTTCTTTATTCCGCATCGTCGAGCCATCGCGTCGTGAATATCGGGTCATGATTCATCCGTCCAACCACAACCTGAGTTCGGAACTTTCCGGCGTTTCTTCCGCGCTTCGAACCTCATCATTGGTGTTCCTGATATGGATAGTGTGTTTATACGCCCAGGTCGCTCACGGCGTAATACTGAAGAAACAACAAATCTTCATCGTTTTCGTGTGGATTTGTTCTATTCTATCATTGATATGCAACTTCAAGAGTTGAATGATCGTTTTTCTGAGGCAAGTACAGAATTACTTCTTTGTTTAGCATGTTTATGTCCCGATGATTCATTCTATGCTTTTGACAAGGAGAAATTAATCAGTCTTGCTAAGCATTATCCTGAAGATTTTTCGAAAGTACAACTTATGTCACTTGATGATCAACTTCGAAACTATATTGTTGATATGCGCACTAGCAAGGAGTTCAAAGAATTACGGGGCCTTAGTGAACTTGCAATCACGTTGGTTGTGACAAAAAAAAATCGAGTGTACCCATTGGTTTATAGGCTCGTGACTTTAGGATTAACCCTTCCAGTTGCTACTGCTACAGTTGAAAGGGTATTTTCTGCTATGAATATTGTGAAAAATCGATTGCGCAATCGGATTGGAGACCAATGGATGAATGATAGCTTAGTGCTATATGTTGAAAAAGATGTATTTAATAAAATTGATAATGAGACTATTATACGACGTTTTCGAAGTATGAAAAGTCGTAAGGAACAATTGTAAAAAATGTACTACATTTTGAATACTATCGTTGTCTTATTTGAAATTAATTTTTACATTATTCTGTTTCGCACCCACTGAACAAAAATCCTGGGTCCGCCACTGCCTGTGTGATAAACGAAAGTTACTATAGACAAAACATATATAAACAATTCTTTAAATTTAAATTAAATAATGTAATTTTTCAAATATATATTGTATAGAATAAATAAAAAAATTCGTCCAAATGTTTTTGACTAACGTGAATATAAATAGTAACTCTTAAAATATTATAATTTACATAAAATAAAATAATTGTAATAAATTAAATATATACGGTCCTATATATAAATAAATGTAACAAATTAAGCAATATTGAAAATGCACGAAAGTGAAAATCAACTTCAAGATTTGTTGTGCACGAACATGGAATTCAACTCAAGAGATCCTTCACAAGATTAATAATTTAAAATTTTTAAATGCAATGCATTTAATTGAACATAATTAAATGCATATTTATGTGTGTGTATATATATATATATAGTGAGTAATTTTATTTATATATTTTAATAAAATTAAGAAATAAAGTTTCACCGTTTTTTACGCCATATAATTATTTTTTTATTATTTTAATAAAATTGTAAATCGTTGAATTGTTTTATCATCTTTACGGGAAAACTGGCCATGAATTAAGTATTTTAGAGAATGTACCGCGAACATATCAACTCCATTTCTGGATTTAACTTTCAATAAATGAATTTTTTTTTTTTTTAAAACTTTTGAACTACAAAATTAGGCTCATACAATACATGTGCAAGACTCGACTTACATATTCTCCTTAAGTTCGATGCTTTTCTTTTCATATAATGTTCTTCATCATATTCTTCCCAAAAAGAGGTGTATGATAGACTTTTTTGGTATAATTTGATTTTTAAGAATTAATTATTAATTTCAAGTGTTTTTCTAAAAATAATCATTAATTTTAATAAATATTGTAACATTAATTGCTTCTTCTTTCTTTAATACTTACAATTTCTTTATTCATATTGTTACATTTTTTAATAAAAATTACTGACCGATCAATTGTTTAATAGATATTATATGAACCAATTATTAAAATATGTAATATATTTTTGCATATTTTAGTTATTTAAATTTATAATAATGAAAAATAGAAAAACGAACAGAATCAATAAATAAATAAAAATAAAGTGAAAATGATGAATGAATTGAAGAAATCTCAAGTTTGTAAAATTAACCAACCTTAATTGGATTTTCCTTAAAAATTCGTATATTTATTTTAATTTGATGAGAAAAAAATTAGAATAAAAATTAATTATGTATGACTAAAATGAATTTAGTTAACTAATTATAGATAATATTATAGGACTTAAATGATATAATTTAAAACGAATTAGATATTGAGGAAAAATAAAAAATAAAAATTTACCATTAATTTTTCATATGATTTTACTGACAATATATTTACAATTTGCTCTCACTTATTAGCTTGCATTAAATTTCTTACTGTGATCTTTAATTTAACACTCATATTACATATTTTTCGATTTCAAAATAATACAATAATTATGAAAAGAATAAGAATAAAATAGAAAAAATAAAATTTTGATGTTATTAATAATATAGCACGGATGTCAATGTAATTAATGATACATGTTAAATAATAATTCCTAAAATATTTAATATACTATTTTTTTAACAAAAAAATTCAAAATTTAGAAAATGTTTTTGGCGAGAAACTATATGTGTATTTTGGTGACGACTATTCTACTTTTATTAAGATTAAGAATTAAGATTTGATTTTCAGATTTTGCTTATTAGTCCTAATCTTTTCAAAGTCTTTAAATTCGATCCTTATAGTTTAATAAAATGTAATATCTTCAGTCCTAAGTTTTAAGAAGATATTATTTAAGCCCTGCATTTTTTTAAAATATTTGAGTCAGTTCCCTGTTATTCTGAAATTTTTTATCTAAGTCCCAATTCTTTAAATTTCAATTTTATTTGAAATATTAGATTAGTCTTCAATCTTTTATTTTATTTTTATTTTAAACACTCAATTTCTCAAAATTACTAATTCAAAATTATTTTCTTTGGCTAGACGACGCGAACGGAAAGTTAGAGATTTGAAGTTTCCCTGCTCGTCTCGAACTCATTAGAATTTGAGGTAGATTCATACCTAATAATTTATTTAGCTATGATTTGCATGTGAATCTGAAATTATGTAAATCATAATTGATGTTATGAGAAAAGTGACGTTATGATCATGTAATTAGCCATGAGGGGTAAGATGGGTCAAGACTCTCCCGAAAATGGCGTATGAAGAAGTTATGTTCATGAAATTGAACAAAGAAAAAGAAGAAATGTTATAAGCGTCATAACTTCCATGCATATTTGCACGTTGAAAGAAGGCAAGACGAGTCTACTTACTGCACTTATGTGTTATATGTTATGATGTTATGTAAAAGATATGTTTAGCATGATTACATGTTTATGTTCAATTTATGGAATAAGTGAATTATTTTGCTATGAATTTACTGAGTATTTCTTTGAAATATTCACCCCGTTATTAACAATTTTTGCAGACTTCGAAAGCGGTGCGCGAGTGATGGACATGAGTGGCAAGGAAATACATAAGGGTGCGTTTGATTCGCATAATTTTCATTCCATGGAAAATATGCATGTGAATTTCCAACTTTGCGCTGTTTGGTTGCCTAAATTTTCCATGGAATTCATTTTTCCACTTGCCTCGAAATTCGATATTTTCCTTGTTTTGAATAAATTCATTTTCCAAGGGGGGAGGAGGTTTTATTTTTCATGGAAAATCTTATACCATTTTCGTTACGTTTAATCATTTTTGTTATTGTTAATTGATTTTTTTTTTTTCTAAAATTAACATTATTATTATCAAGTACAAATGTGTGAAAAAATTTAAAAAATATATTTTTTTATTAAAATAGATCAATTTTACTTTATTTTCCATGGAAAAAAATGTCAATCAAATAAGAAAAGTTGGAAAATTCCCTACTTTTTCCACCTAAAAAAATTAAACCAATCAAACACATTAAACTTCTAATTCCCAGGAATTCAATTCCTTGGAATTTATTTTCTTTCCACCCTCGCTATCAAACGCACCCTAAATGTTTCATTTTCAAAGTTCAACTTTATAGTTTCACGTTAATTTGAATTTTTTTTTTTACTAATTGTTGAAAAACTTGAATTTATTTTTGTTGGAGAATTTTAATAATAGTTCATGTGAAGTTTAAATATCCAGTCATTTCCTGCTAAATTGTTATTTAGAAAATGATTTTGAAAAAAAGTAGCGACGTTTCGAATATTTAGAACTCGAGGCGTTACACCTCTCTAATGTATACCCAGCTGACCAGTTTCCACTAATCCAACCAATTCTTCTCTCCTTAATTCCCAGTAGCAGCCGACACAATGTATATGTATGTATCTCTTCCTTTTTAAAACTGTAGAGCTCTCTCCTTAATGCCTCCACCGTCCACTTCCTTTTATATGTAAATATATTCTCCCCCCTACAATTTGGGCCAAAATAATCTTATTTGAATGTAATAAATACACAAACCATGTGGTTACAATACCACATTTCAAAGGTAAGAAAATAAGTTTAAAACTCCAAAAATCAGATTGTAAATGAAATAATTAATATATTATATAAATCACTCACCCCAATTCAAATATTCTGTAAACACGGTCTGCACCTTATCATTGTTGCTTCCACTACCACTACCACTACCACCTCCACCACCAACCACCACCACCGCCACCCCCTCCACCTCCACCATATCGTCACGTTCACATCATCATCACGATTCATCTCCAGCACCACTGCCATCTCTGTCGTAACGTATCTGCCGCCCCTGCCGACATCACCTCCAACCTACCACCACTTCTTGAAGATGTAAATAGAGAGCTGAACTACTCTGATAAACAAAAAATCATTCGATAAAAAAAACATAGAACTAAGGCGTGTATCGATAGAAATTTTAAAAATTTGAAGATTAATGATGGGTGTCGAATCCAACAAATAATAATATATTGCTCAAAAATAAATAAATTGTGATAGTAGTGAGCAAGGTCGAATACACAGGGATTGATTAGATTTAATTTTTCAAGAAAATTAAAACAATAAATTCAAAAGAGGGGTCTTGGATTTTGAATGTGAAATCATATTGTAAATAAACAATTGTGGAATTAAAGTGATGAAACTATATAATTAAATAAATACCCATCCCAAGGTATAATCTTAGTATTGATTCATTGAATTGACCATGGATGCAAAAATAAAATCCTTTACTTATTTTCTAAATTGGTTATGGTCATTGATACCATCTAACAACCTATCTCTCCTTACTATCTCGATAATCAAGAAACGGTCGTTGATTATTTCCCTAATCAATAAAGAACCCTAAATATGATCTTATAATTTAATTTACCAATAGCATTAATCTCTAGAGAGATTATCAATTCTAACCAACAAATCCACACGTGTGATTCATTTAAGCTAGGTTATATATCTTCATAACATGAGTAAAAAATCTATCTATAATCAACTATGTTATTTGTCACTTGTATTAGAAAAACTAAACAATTACGAATTTAGATTTCTAATTGCCTAAGTATCATTTTGAATATTAAAACAACGTGAACTTTGTATTAATTAATCAAAACAACAACTTCAATGAAAACAAAAGATATATAAATTGAAAAGAGTTAAAAGAACAATGAAATTAATTAGATCTCACAATTCTTGAAGAATCAACACTTCGATTATCCTTGAACTAGAATAATAAATTTTCTATTCATAAAAATTGAGAAGGAAAAATAAAACTAAAAGAAAAGAGAATGATGGAAAACCTAAGATTCAGAACCCCGATAATACGAATCATAGCAGGCTTGACGGAAAAAAAATTAAATATTCAAGCAAAAACAAGAATTCAGCAGGTTCAACGAGCTTTGAAGATCAAACTATGTCGAAAAGAACCAGAAAATTAAGCAGAGTGCCTTTTACGGCCGTAACCGTTGGAATTACGGCCGTAACACAGCTATCGCAATTTTTGGGCAGAACATGACTTACGACTGTAAGCAAATTCGTCATGGCCGTAACTGCGGGATTAGTTTTGGACCAGAGAGGGGCTTACGGCCGTAATTCAAATATTTACGGCCGTAACTGAGTAGCGGCCAGATTTTGCGGGGATTTTTAATTATTTTGTTTCCTTTTTGATTTTTAAGTTATTTGCCTATTTTAGTATTTTAGCTTAATTAGAATTCTATTTTGAGTCAATTAGTAGCTAGGGTTTTTGTTTGCTTATTTATACGCTTTTTCCATTCATTGTAATTCAGATTTGATTTTGATAAAAACAGTTTATTGAGTGATTCAACAATTTTATAGGTGGATTTCCTATATTTCATAGAACTTATCAAGATTATCATCTTGTGGCATTCATCCCGAACTTATCAAATATTCGCGAGAATATTTGTGGCGTTCAAAACCAGAAACTTATCAGGGAGATTGGACAAATCCTTGTGGTGTTTCGAAAGTCGTGGTTCTTTATTCTGCATCGTCGAGCCATCGCATCGTGAATATCGGGTCATGTTTCCACCGTCCATCCACAACCTGGGTTCGGAACTTTTCGGCATTTCTTCCGCGCTTCGAATCTCATCATCTGGTATCAGAGCTGGACTCTGAATTCAGGTTTTTCTATCCAGTTTAATTTTTATGTTTATCATCGAGTCTGTCATAAAAATTATCCATATCTTGTTGTTGAGTCTTTCTTTTCTTGAGTGTTCTTCGTGCCAGTAAATTTTTCCAGTTTGATCCATATAAAAATTCAACAAAAATTCAAAAGTGTTTATTTTGTTCGATTCTTATCCAAATCCTGTTCCGTTTGTTTTGTTGTGTTCGTGTCGAATTTTCGAATTTATTTTAAAAATAAAAAAAAATTATTTTTTAATTATTATTTAATTCCGAAAATTCATTATTCAAAAAAAAAAAAAAAAAAGTCATTCCAAAATTCAAGAACCACTTTCTTGAGTTTCTTTAAAATTTTTGGTATTCATTTCCTTCCAAGTCAATAAAAGTCGTTCTTGCTATTTGATGTAATCCTCTTCATTCTTGAATTTTTTTTAATACCACATAAGGAATGAATTATGATACGGACTTTTTATTCCAAACTAGATGTTATGTGGATCATAAGGGGTGCAGTTTGGCGATTGATGGAAAGTGTTTTACTAATTTCGTTAGTAGCACCATGGTTGAAAAATTAGGATTGCCCCTAGAACCACACTATAAACTTTATAGGATGACGTGGATGAGGGAGTTTGGGAATTTCAAAGTAATCAAACAAGTTCTAGTGCCTATCACCCAGGGAATGTATAGTGAGGATGTATGGTGTGATGTAGTGCTATTGAAATCTTATCATATTTTATTGGGAAAACCTTGGAGGCATAGGAGGGAGGCTGTTTATGATAAGAGTATGCACATATACAAATTCCTTAAGAAAGGAAAAACATGCGAACTATATGGGTTGACATTAGAAGAAGCACTAGAAGATTCACGGAGGGTAAGGAAGGAGAGTGAAAAATGGTATAATAGGAGGCATCATGGGGATAAGGATATTGATAAGAAGGAGGGATAGTTGAAATTAAAAACAAATAAACAAACTCCAAAATTTGATGAGGAAAATGTGGAGTTGGTAAGCGAGGAATTGATTAGGAATGAAATTATTGATGATAAGAGGAATGAATTGGTGGTTGAGGTAGAACTTCAAAATTTGAGCTTTGAATTGGTAGATCCACATTTGAATACCGTTGAGAGAGTGCATGAAATTAGTGATAAAAATTTGGAGGTAGAAGATGTGGTTGAATTTGAAAGTGAAAATTTTGAAAAAGTGGTTGAAGATGCAAAGGAAGAACGAGGTGAAGAGGAGGGCCTCGTGGTTCTTAAAGAAGAATTGGAGATGGTGATTAATCATGTATACAAGGATCCATACCTTGTACCTCATGAAAATAACATTCCCCTCCCCGTTCTATTTAATTCTTTCTTGCAAGTTAATGGTACGTGAAAATTTGGGCAATACCACCAATGTCCAGAGGTGTTTCAACTTCAAACCATTCACGTGACCCCCGTTGCAGAATATTTTTGGTTGATCATATGCAATGGCAGGAGAAATTTTCCGTTTGATCCAGGGGGAGCCGTTACATTCATGAACAAAGCTATGATTCGGGACGAATCATCCTAAAGAAGGAGGGTATGTTTTGATCCAGAACCCTGATAATACGAATCATAGAAGGCTTGACGGAAAAATTTAAATATTCAAGCCAAAACAAGAATTCAGCAGGTGCGACGAGCTTTGAAGATCAAACCATGTCGAAAAGAACCAGAAAATTAAGCAGAGTGCCTTTTACGGCCGTAACCGTTGGAATTACGGCCGTAAAAAAGCTATCACAATTTTTGGGCAGAACATGACTTACGGCCGTAAGCAAATTCGTCATGGCCGTAATTGCGGTATTAGTTTTGGACCAGAGAGGAGCTTACGGCCGTAATGCCAATATTTAAGGCCGTAATTCCGATATTTACGGCCGTAACTGAGTAGCGGCCAGATTTTGCGGGGATTTTTAATTATTTTTTTTCCTTTTTGGGTTTTAAGTTATTTGCATATTTTAGTATTTTAGCTTAATTAGAATTCTATTTTCAGTCAATTAGTAGCTAGGGTTTTTGTTTGCTTATTTATACGCTTTTTCCATTCATTGTAATTCAGATTTGATTTTGATAAAAACAGTTTATTGAGTGATTCAACAATTTTATAGGTGGATTTCCTATATTTCATAGAACTTATCAAGATTATCATCTTGTGGCGTTCATCCCGAACTTATCAAATATTCACGAGAATATTTGTGGCGTTCAAAACCAGAAACTTATCAGGGAGATTGGACAAATCCTTGTGGTGTTTCGAAAGTCGTGGTTCTTTATTCCGCATCGTCGAGCCATCGCATCGTGAATATCGGGTCATGATTCCACCGTCCATCCACAACCTGGGTTCGGAACTTTTCGGCATTTCTTCCGCGCTTCGAATCTCATCAGAGTACCTTGTAGCGTTTCCATTTCCTCAGCCCTCATCCTCTCTTACTCCAACTTTTATTCATCAGTTAGAAGCAGAGGGGGATGTAGCGCAGATCGTCGCTGCTCGGATGTAAGCAGCTACGCAGCGACAAGATGTTGGAGGGGTTGGAGTCTGTCAAAACAGAGGTTGAGATGAATTTCGCCGAGGTGGAGATAGATTGAGAGACTTCACCTGTGTTCTAAGCCGAATGCTCCATGTTCGTCGGTGATCTATGTTCGCTAGTGATGAGTGGCGGGTGACGGCATGGAGTCGACCAGGCAGTGGTGATCGACGTTAATTTCACAGGCATGGGTGGTACGGGTAGTGTGATTTTAGGAATGATTGAATGAGATTGCTTGGCCGGGCTGTAAGTAAATATAATAATTAAATTAATTAAATATTAAAAATGAATTAAAACCTGATTCATGAACTATTAAACTTGTTTCTTGATTTTTGGAATGTGAAATTAAAAAGGGGTAAGTACACAACTAAAAGAGTTGGAGGGCCTGTATTTTAAATATCAGTTATTTTAAAATAAATCTTGACATTAGAAAACATATTTCTAAACTCAGGTAAAAAAGTTAAAACCCATCTTGCCCTATACATAGCGACGATCTCTACCAGAATCCATCCAAAATCATACCCAAAAATCACGAACCGCGGCTACATTGATCCAGTAAAAATCGATCGGCAACTAGCTGTGACCACCTTTCCTCACACTGATTTCTGAAAAATGTCAAGTGCAGATCTGTTCTTATTTCAAATCGGTTGGAGAGGCTGATTATCAACAACATTGCACTGGGTTTTCAAATTCTTTTCGAGAGACATATTTCAAGGACATTATACTTAAATTTCAGAAGTTTTGGTTGTCTCAGTTACTTTTCAAAAACGTTTAGTATAATTTATTCTACTTCAATTAGATTTTAGGTTCGTGATTTCCATTACAGAACTTTTCTGAGAGCGTGATAGATTTTATAAATAAAGTTAATTTGTAAATAGTTACAAACTGTAACTATAATGATAGTTCATATATGGAATTACAGATTTGTAACTAGATACAAATTGTAATTAGTCACCATTTGTAATTGCATTTGGGTAGCTTGATTGTTGTATGTTATTAGAAGTGATCACATGAATTACATTTATTTTGTTAGAGCATGTTATGATTGTAATTAGTTACAATTGTAACTAGATTACATTTTTTTTTATGTTACAACTTTATTGAATTCTATAAACTGTAAGTATTATGTATTCATATTCATATCTATAATTATAGATTTGTAACTAGTTACAAATTTTAATTTAGTTACAATTTGTGATTACCATTGGGTGGCTGGATTGTTTTGTGTTATTAGAAGTAATTACTTGAATAACGTTTATTTTCATAGAGCATGACATAATTGTAGTTAGTTATAATTGCAACTTGATTACATTAAAAGATAAATTACATTTTGTTATTTGTTGCAACTTGATTGAATATCTATAATTAGTTACAAATTTCATTTTTTATGTGCAGTTATGGATTCACTGAATGTCTTCATACATTATGGTGGATTTTGGGATGAGTTCAATAACTACACAGGTCTAAAGGTAGCAGGGATCCTCCTACCCACTACAACTACATACTACAACATGTTGGATGTTGTTTTCACAAGATTAAATTTGGATCCAATTGTGAATAGATTGAGAATACAATATACAGTGGACAAAAACATGGAGCCAATGAGTTTTGTCGATGATAGTTCCCTGACTTTCTATTTAGAGCTGAAAAGGAAGGCCAATGATCTAACAAGTTTTCCATTGTGTATAGAGGTTGAGTAACTTTATGGTGACACAATACTTTTACCACTAGTTCCTGATGAGTTAACCACTATACCTACTGACTCTGGGGTTTCATCCGTACTTGGCATACACCAAACTGGTGAAATTGAGATCTCAGGAGCAAGAATACCAACAATAGATGATGTGGCTCAAGAACTTTGTGAAATGGTTGAAACCACAAAAATTACTCCTATTGCAGATGATAAAGAGGTGAATACAGATCCAAGAGGAAATGCAATTGAAAAAGGGCAGGTATTCCGCACTAAGATTGTGTTAAAGAAGAGTATGGCCCTATATGCTATAAACAAAAAATTCTAGTTCATAGTGAAAAGATCAGACAAAAAGGAGTATGTTCTTAAATGTTTATGTGCTGATTGTGACTGGATGTTTAGGGCATCAAATTTTTGTAGAACTGACATGTTTAAGATAAGAGATATAAAAGAGGGTCATAAGTGGGGATGGATGTAATGTTGGGAAATCACAAACAGGCAACAAACTCAATAATAGGTGATGTAATTAAGCATAAATACACCTCTCTACAAATACCATATATAGGCCAGCTGACATTATGCGTGATATGTTAAATACATATGGTCTGGATTTGAATTATCAAAAGGCTTGGAAGGCAAAGGAACATGCCTTTTGTGCTATAATGGGGGATCCGGAAGAGTCTTTTGGGAAGATACCTGCTTATTTAGAAATGTTGAAGGAAAAGAATCCATGATCTATTGCAAGATTTGAAACTAATGAAAACAATCAGTTTAGGTATCTATATATAGCTTTAGCAGCTTCAATTGATGGCTGGAAATTTTGCAAGCCTATCATTGTTGTTGATGGTACATTTTTGACAGGGCATTATGGTGGGACTTTATTAACGGCTTGTGGACAAGATGCAAACAATAACATTTATCTACTTGCATTTGGGATTGGAGATTAAGAAAATGATAACTTCTGGGAATGGTTCTTTTAAGGTTCAAAGAAACATACAGTGAAAGAAAAGATTTGTGTATAATATCAAATCGATGCCCTAGCATTAGGAATGCAACCTAAACAGTTTTCCAGAATGCATTTTATGGACTGTGTTCTTATCACTTGTTGAAGAACCTAAAGAAAAAATACTCAAAAAATCTAAAGAAATAGCAATACCATTCAAAGCTACAGCCAGAGCATACACAATAGGTGAATTTGAATATCAAATGAAGCAATTGGACAAAATTGACAAAGATATGCGAAGTTACCTGGTATGTTTGATTTATTTATGCTACTTTTTACATGTATTTTTTACAACTGTAATTAGGTTACAAAACTACAACTACTTAATTACAATTTGTAACTACAAAGTTGCAAATTGTAATTAGTTACTAATTACAATTGTCATTAGTTACAAATCTGTAACTACAAAATTGATTAGTTACAACTGTCACTAAATAGTTATAATTAGTTACAATTGTAAGTTATTTACAATTATAATTAGCAAATGTTATTTCTCTGAAAATATTGTTGTTACATACACACTTTTTTGACTTTTTGCATACAATAGCATGAGGAAGTTGGTCATGAAAGATGGATAAGGGCATATATGACAAGAAATTGATACTCAACAATGACATCAAACATTGTCGAATCGGTAAATGCAGTAATAAAAACAGCAAAGAAACTAACCATTGAGACATTGTTGGAATTCCTAAGGCATACATTACAAAATTGGTTTAACAAAAATCGTATGAATGCTGAAGTTACATTCACTAGACTATCAATCAATCCAGAAAAAGTGTTACGGGCAAACATTTTTGAGTGTTCAAGGATGAAGGTACGAAATACAATTTTTTGATTAATGTTACAATTTTTGCCTTAAAAAATGTTATTGATGTGCTAATTTTTTCCCAGATTCATTCATTAAGTCAAGCACTATTTGAAGTTATTGATGGCGTGACATCCTACACAGTACATATCAAAGACATGACATGCACCGGTTTGCGGTTCCAGGTTGATGGACTGCCATGTTCCCATGCACTAGCAGTGATAGGGAAACGAGGGCTTGATGCATACAAGTATTGTTCAAGCTACCATACAAGAGAGTTCTACGTATCAGCATACAAAGGGGACATTTTTCCGCTTGGAGACAAATCACAATGGATATCGCCTGAATACGTAACATCACTAGTTGTACTTCCTCTCTCTACAAGAAGACCACCAGGAAGGCCTAAAGAAATAAGATATAAATCGGTGGCAGAAGGGCATAATGCAACGAGGTGTAGCAGGTGTGGTGAATATTCACATAATAAAAGAACATGCAAAGAACCAATCCCATTGAAGGCAAAAAAGAATAAGAACTATGGGGTGCTGAAATTGTAGTCAGATTAACCGCTACTCTCTTTTTATATTACTTGAGTGATACTATTTGTTTCTTACATTAGAAAGCTTGACATTATACTATTCCTTACATTGGATTGTGGTTGAAAAATATTGAATATATACTATATTTGACTCTCTTTATATTTCTCTTATGGTTATATTTGTCAGTTTGTTGATTGATTACAATTCAGTTAATTGATTACAAGTTCCCAGTTTGTAGATAATTATATATTGAATTTAATCAAATGTAACTTCATTTAGGTAATTTGTAACTAATCAAATACTGTACTTAGATAGGACGTCTTTTATTTGTAACTAATTATAATTTTTAATTAATTACAATTGAGTTAATTGATTACAAGTTGCCAGTTTGTAGCTAATTATATATTGAATTTAATCAAATGTAACTTCATTTAGGTAATTTGTAACTGATCACAAACTGTAACTAATAGGACATATTTTATTTGTAACTAATTACAATTGAGTTAATTGATTACAAGTTTCCAGTTTGTAGATAATTAGATATTGAGTTTAATCAAATGTAACTTCATTTAGGAAGTTTGTAACTAATCACATACTGTAATTAGATAGGACGTCTTTTATTTATTGAATTTAATCAACGTAACTGCATTTAAGTAATTTGTAACTAATCACATACTGTAATTAGATAGTACATTTTTTATTTGTAACTAATTACAATTTGTAATTAATTACAAATCAGTTAATTGATTACAAATTGCCAGTTTGTAGCCAATTATATATTGAATTTAATCAAATATAACTTATAACTTAATCACATGCTATAAAATAGACCTAAGGATCAAAGTAAAAAAGAACAAAAGTAGATTAAAGCAAAATCTACCACCAGTCTCTATCATTAGCTACTGCTTGACAAATCTGTCATGTTCAATATTTACATATCTACTACGTTTCTGACTTTACAAAATGTTAACCCAGCATTACAAAAAGGTCAGATAGATCCATACAGTTGCTTTACAAACCTACATTAGTTTCTAATTTCTTCACAAAATGAATCAACAAATGATCATCATCTGTACATCTTTACAAAAAATTTTGAACACAATTATTATGCATCTCCCATCTTCTTCAACCTCTTTCGACCATGTTTTTGTGACACATTTTCACTGCACTTTGCATATTTGAACAATTGTAATGGCAATTGGTGTCTTGCCTCTTCTGCGTCAAACTCTTCAATCTTCTTCCCATTAATTATAAACTCTGCAAACTTGATAGTAAAGATACAACGGTCATGCCTTTATGTTAAAAAATAAATAATAATAAGTCAGCCACATATTTCCATTTGGTGCATTAAAAAAAAAAGTCAGATACAAACCCATTATCTTGATGTGGAAATCCACTAACAATATTCACTTGTAGAGGGCCGATGCGTTCTTCTCCGTCAACAATTTCTGGTCTCCAAATGTCAGTACTGACCATTATGTGAGGAAGCATTTCAACAAATGGCAAGACATCCCTTGTCAAAATGTCCCTCTTAAATGAGCTATCCAAAGAGTTGTATATATTCAGACACTTCTTGGAGATTTCTAACTCTCCAAGAATCCAATGTGCATGATCCTTCATGCACAATGGAATTAAAACAATATCAACATCAATCCAGCTGGTTCCATCCAACAGTTGCTCACCAAATGTATAAGAGATAAAGGAATCCTGGTCCTCGAGTTTGGAGTGATCTTTAGATCATTTAGGGTTAATTCCTCTAATGCACGAAGCAAAGCAACAGTCAGCAGTTGTTACCATATTCTTCATATTTTTCCCAAACTTTGCCATTTTTCGCAGGTGATAAAAGCATTCATCAATGTGCTGCACAAAAATGACAAAAACAATAAAAAAACAACTCACATACCCTTCAACCCATACTTGTCAATGAATAAAAGTAATGAACAAATTGTACCGTGCAAGCCACTGAGTTCTCCTTCTCACGCAACTCATACCACCAATATTTTGAATTGCCGTTCCTCACGCCAAGCTTTAGAGGATGTTTAATGTCGGGATTTGTGAACTTTTTCTTCCTACAAAAATTACACATTTTTCTTAAATGTAATCAGCATACAAAGTGTAATCAGCTACAATTGAAATTAGTAAATTAGAATTGTAACTAACAATAGTATTTATTTTTAAAAATGTAACTAGTTACAAGTGACAATTTTATGGTTCTAACCTGTTATTTTTCTTAAATCCAATATTAAACTATTTGTCAAATGCAACAACATATTCCTCATTCGGCTGATTTACACCAATTTGAAAAGCACATTTTGCTTCTTCGTTCAAGGAACCTCCCTCTTCTTGTGGGGTGGATAGATTATCGGTAAAAGGGGATTGCAAGAGTCTGGATTTTATTAGTTTCCTTCTAACTGGGATGTCTACAGATTCAGGGGTAAATTCAATCACTTCATTGGAACCCTGAAAAAACATTATAAAAGTATAAAATTCAGCTAATGAATTTTTGAAAACTACTAACAGACTGATAAATTTACATACAGGATCAGGTAAAGAACGGTTAGAAATTTCAGTTGAAATAACTCTAGGAACCAACTGATTGTCCTCATCACCCTACAAATGAGGGAAAAGTAAAATAAATAATAAAAAAAACTCAAAACATTGTTACAATTAAAATAATCCAAGGCAATTATTTATTTGTAATCAAACATAAAAAAAGACATACCAACTTTTTCTCTAGAAAAAGTTTCTCACTTTTCTCCAGCTCTTTCAACATTTCTTCTGTAAAAAACAAATCGTAATCATTCGGTTCACCACCACAAACATCTGCCCTTAAACTACTAATGCCAATATTAATATTAGGAGAAGGCTTCTCAGTTCTCACCATCTAAACTAGGATTCTCTCTCTCTCTCTCTCTCCGACACGCTCAAAGATGAGTTCTTTTTCAGATCTTTTGCATCAACATTCTTCACAAAACACAATAAAAAAATAAAAAATTACTCAATAAGATGACAGATTCTGAGAAACTATAACTTAAATTAGTTAGTTACAATTGTTCTTGATAAGTGTTATATTAACGTTTATTTTATACACTTATATCCTTGAATATGCCATAATGTGATTCTATCTAAGTATTATTAATGCATTTTATGTTTTGTATTGTATAGGATCATAAAAGAAGAGAAAAGAAGAAAAAAGGACCAAAATGCACTCAAAACTGAAGTTTGGGGACCTAGGTGCAAATAAAAGTCACGACCGTAAGGTAACATGTGTTACGGCCGTAAGAGTGTTAATCATGTTAAGAAATATGCAGAGATACAATTACGGCCGTGAATGGGTATGTCACGGCCGTAACCTTCTAAAAGAAAAAATTGCAGAAACATAGTTACGGCCGTAAATCAGAAGTCACGGCCGTAACTTCAATTTGTGAGAAATATGCAGAAACTCAATTACGGCCGTAAAGGAAATTTTACGGCCGTAACTATTCAAGTCAAAAATTTCCATATTTTAATTCTTTCCATAATTTTGGGATTTCTTGATCCCAAAGCTAGAGCACGAAATTGAGGCTATAAAAAGGGAATTTCATGACAAGAAAAGGAGACTTTTATTATTTTGAAAGAGGCGCGGCTTGCTTGAAGAATTGGAAGGAAATTAAGCAACTCAAGAAGGTGAATCAAGAAAGAAAATTCTAGAATTCTTCATGACTATGCTCGGCTAAGCTTCCATACCTAGTTCGAAGGGGAAGTTGTATTTCATATCAATTTGTTATTACTTTTCCAAACTAGTAACGTAGTTCTAAATTCTTTACTTTGATTTGTTGGATTCTTATGCGTTTTTGATTTAATCAATGCAACTCTTTATTTGATTAAGGCCTTATCATTTAATTTGTTGTATTGAGATTTGCTATTTTGAATGATTGGATCCGTAAACGTCTTTTCATTCAAATCATAGTAGCAATTGGAAATTTAATATTTTCATAAAGAATTCCAACTTAGGTTAATTGTCACGAGCTTGTGTGATTGATAATCTAATTCATCCTAATTCTTCTCAACCAATATATAGTTGTTGTCTTAAATCTAAAGAGCTTGTTTTAGGTTATTCAATGGCTAATGTTTGATTAGAGAGCTTATTCTAATTAAATGCAATTAAGGGAGAATAGGAATAGTTAGAGCTTATTAACTATTTACGGGTGATAAATCAAAAAGGGAAATTGAACACACGTTACTTGGAAAGTGATAACATTGCGATAGAATACAACTGAACCTGAGAACTAGGGCTTGCAAATAATTGACTTCTATTTTATCTAATTTACGTTCTTATTTTATTTTCACGTTATTTCCAATACTTGAACTCGAAAACCTCCCCATATATTCTAATTGACAAAGCACTACTTTAGTTCCCGTTCATCGTGGGATCGACTCTTATTTACGCTATTACAATCAAATCTGATAATTTGCGAGTAAGATATTTATTTATTATTTTGGTGCATCGCGACACGCATCAGTTCTAAATTGCAATCGTACAAATGCAAATAAGATACAGTTGTAATTAGGTACAATACAATATGCAATTAAATAATAGTTACTTCATTTCCCAATTTATTTGGTTCAGCATCATGAACAGACTTCTCTAAACTACTAATGCCAAGACTGAAATTAGGCAAAGGAATATCATCACCTAAAACATGATTTTCTAGCTTAGGCTCAAACACCCTTGAAGATGGTTCCTTTCTCGGATCCTTTACATGAACATTCTTCAATAAAAAAAAGTAAAAAATAAATATTAATCAATTTAACTACAATTGAAATTATTTAGTTAGATTGTAACTAATTGTAATTACAATTGTAATTAGTTACAATTAGTTATAATAGTATTTATTTTCAAAATTGTAAACAGTTATAGTTGTAATTAATTACAATACAGTATGCAATTTAATGACAGTTACCTCAGGTCCCAATTTATTTGGTTCAGCATCATGAACAGACTCCTCTAAACTACTAATGCAAGGATTGAAATTAGGTGAAGGAATATCATCATCTAAAATACGATTTTCTAGCTCAGGCTCCAACACCCTTGAAGGTGAGTCCTTTTCACGATCATTTCCATCAATATTCTTCGAAAAAAAAGTAAAAAATAAATTTTAATTTAACTACAATTGAAATTATGAAGTTAGATTTTAACTAATTGTAATTACAACTGTAATTAGTTACAATAGTAGTTATTTAAAAATTGTAACTAGTTGTGTTTTGTAACTGTAAATACAATTGTAATTAGTTACACTAAGTTACAATTAAAATTAGTTAAAAGTTACAGTTAGTTACAATAGTAATTATTTCAAAATTGTAACTAGTTGTATTTTGTAACTAATTGTAAATACAATTGTAATTAGTTACAATAAGTTACAATTGTTAATTACAAAATATAATGAATTACAACTGTAACTAAACAATTATATTTCGAAACTAGAAGTTACCTCATGTCCCATATTAGGGGCAGCATTGCACTCTGACTTCTTATCCTTCACACCTTCTTTTAAAATTTCCAGAAAATCAGAAATCAATGTTTTAAATTCAGTTGTCAAGCAACAAATTTCAGACTTCATTGTTGTCATACTACTAGCTATCTCCTTCTGCCTATCGTCGATAGCAGCCAGCCGGTCGCTACGTTCACATTCCAATCTATGAACCTTTAATTCAACATACTCTAAACGTTTCCTTAGTTCCTCCATAAATTGTGCATCATCCCCTTGTAACATAACAAACACACATCATATCAGGCTGTGGCCATTTCTAAATGTGATATATGTTTAGATTATTAGTATTCAGGAAAATAAAAATAATAAACCTTATTTCTTTCATCAGGAGAAGTTGATGGCTGTGCACCCTTCCTAGGATTCATGTTCGGTAATTGTGACTACTCGCCAACCATGGTCTCCATTGCAACATTCGTCTCTGGTGTGAACTCAACTATGCAATCCACACCTTCTTCAAAACTCAATGGAAAGTGAAGCTTTGGAAACAACTCCTCACAGTAACTTTGGCCCAACTCTAGGTTATTAGGTTCAAATTTTTTCACCTCCAGCTGCAATTCATGAAAGGAAATTTATGAGTCAATCACATTACAAAATATAATAAAAATAAATATATTTCCAAAAATGTAATCACCTCACTATCTCCAAAAAAATTGTCAACAAAGGTAGTGACAGTCACATGTGCTGAAGATGACCACCTGATAATCCTTGGGAATGATTTGTCAATCTTCTTACCAATATTTAGCCATAGGCATGGAATTGTTTCATATATCCATACTTGAAAGGCAAGTATGAAACCATTGAGCCTGTAACATATGGACGGCTCCCTGCCCAAAGCAACCTTCTCAGCAGATTTCTTCATTACAGTCTTCAAAGATTTCAGGGTTACATTGAACAAATCCTTACCCCAAGAAATTACATCCCTCTTCGCTGAATCAACCATTCTCATAATAACATCATCAAAAACCTTGTGGGACTTGCTGGTGTAAAAAAGTGAAGATATCAGATACAAAATGGCAAGCAACACCATGTCTTCATCACAAATAATATTTTCAGAAAATCGAAATCTGTATTCAATATCCTCCTTGTCCACACTATCCAACTCTTCAAAGTAAGCCTCCCTAATTCTACAAATTCCTGACATGTACTTTGACTTGTCAATCTCCCCCGAGCATCTCAACTCTGAAATTACACAAAATTCCTCTATCTCAAACTTCACTTTTTTCTCCCAATGTCAAACTACATTTCTTCATTGTTTGATTGCTTAACTTCCCTAAGCGACACAGCATGAATAAGCTGGGGTTGCAGAATGATATCCTTCATATCCAAATATCTTCCAAAACATGTGCACTGAAATAAATTTTTCTGTACATTGTTTAATCTAGCATTTAAATTCCTAATGACATCATTGGGGCTTGCCACCACCATGCTAGATCTAAACCAGTGTTCCGGTTGCAATATAAAGTCCCAATCCTATACAATGTGTGATAAATTTCAATTAATAAATTCTTGTATAATTTATACTTCAAAAAAAAAAAAAAAAAAAAAAAACCAGTAGTCCCTTTACTAAAAAAACAATGTCAAAAATGCAATCCATATGTGTGCAGTAATTAGTATACCAAAATGTAATTTCAAAATGTAACTAATTACAATTTGTAACTAGTTACAATTTCCTTACTTGTACACGTTAGAATTAAAAACGAATTTACCGGAACATTCTTTGATTTCTTGGACACGTTTCCGCCATGCCTCTTCTTCGCAACATTGGATTTTGAAGAACTTATGTCAATGACCTCGGCATCTACTCTACGCCTCTTCTTCGAAGCTGTGCTTTTAGAAGACGATAACTCGACAACATCTCTAGATGTTTTTTTTTTTGGAGTCGAGCGAGTATTGGCCATAGCAAAAAGATTACAGAAATAACGGAGTACTCGGTGAATGTAAAAATGAAAGGTGACTGGGCTGCTTATTAGGGATACATGAATGGAGATATGGCGGTTACCGGAACATGCACGACCGAATTGAAAAGGTGCACGAACATGCGTGGAAGAGAACGTTGAAGACGCACGAAGGGAGAGAGAGAATGTAGTGAATAGGGTTTTGATTTTTTTTTTTTGTATATATTTATCTATACCTGATTTAGTAAAATATTTTAAAACTAACTGATCTTATATAATTAAACATAAAAGGTACTTTGGGCCGTAATTACCCCAAATAAAAAACAAGGTCAGTTGTAATTACGACTATTTGAATTGGTTTTTAAGGCCCAATTACACATAGGTTGTAAGTTTTTCTTTAATAGGTTTCAATTCTTCCAAATATTTTAAGTTGGTCCTTGACTCTCTTCAATTGTGTAATTAAATCTTTGACATTTTTGTTCTTCATTTCGTTGCCCATCTCATCTATAAACTGTTTGCAATTTAGTCCTTGCACGATTTTAGTCCATTTTCTTCGTTTTTATCTCCAAATGCATTCAAACTTGAGTTTTTCATAAAACATACAAAATTAACATATAATTTAGCAATATCATATCTTAAAACATTTGCAATTTTTTACATTTAAGGCTAAGATAAGTATGAAAAACATACTTATCAATACATATTGAGTTTACAGAATATTAAGTATGCATAATTTGGTCTCGGGATACATGGGGTTTATTTTGGGGGGGGGGGGGGGGGGGGGGTGTTAAGCGGACTAAGTCAACAAGTGGATTGTTAATAATGTATTTAAAATTTAAATGGAATCGATTGCTACTACATTTACATAAATGTATACTGACAGTTAGGCCATAAGGGGGATTATATTGTGGTCATCTAATAGGTTGGTTGTCAAATATGCAATTAAATAAACACATTTTAATCCAAGTATTGAGGTCTGTCAAATTATCTTAAAAAATGGTGATCTAGCATAATGCAGGCATCGATTGATTAATAGTACCTGTCAGAAGATCACCACATCCATTTACATAGCATCATGCATATTAGCCTCCCTCACATGTCGAAAAATAGCATGGGATTACCACAATAACCTAAGACAAGTAATTGTTATTGGACATAAGTACGAAGGGTAGTAGTTTAAAATTCTGTGACACTGAAATGTTTATGCAGTCTCCAGAAAATGATCAGTCTCTCTCGAATATCAGGTAGTTTTTGGGTTTTAGCTAACCCACGGTCTCTATGACAAGGTCAAGATTATACAAGCAGTTCACTGAATTGCTCGAGAACCCCATTGAGTGATATTACAAATGGTATGAACTTTTTTTTTTTTTTTTTTAAATATAATTCCTATGCTATATTCTGTATTAAGATAAACAAGAGTTCATCAATGTACATGCTTATCCACACAAACTCAATTGAGCAATATAGTATAAAATTATGATTATGTGTTTGATTCATCTTGTAGGCAAAAAGTCTCTAAGAACATCCAAATTTCTTTCTTCCGGAAAGCATATATAAATAAAGGAAAGATTGTTGCATATTTGAATCAACCTATCAATTCCTTCACGGAGGTTGAAGTTTCAAGAGAAACACTAGATAATAATTTGAATCTAAACAGTAGTAATTTCAGATTCATATAGAATATATAATTTATTTTTAAACTTTTTTGCTTGATTCAATTTAATTTGTATAAAAAATTGTAGCCCATGAGACTTGCACGGAATCAGATGTTATGGGAGATGACTACTACGAAAATGATGGTAAAATTACAAATATCATCAGTGATGGCAACTGGCGGGTTTGGATCGGTCATTCTGCATACCATCCCATTAACATATTTACTACCCCATTTTCGCCCTGCAACCTGCCAACCTCGGTTCGGTTCATGTGCAATACTTCTCTTTATTTGACTTTTTAGATGACCCATGTAGCGAGCTTTAGGACTGTGACTCTCAAGTCTCAAGTCTGATGACCATATGACACTAGGTTTTAAGATACCCTTACATTCTTAAAACTCGAATTAACTGGGTCTGAAAGAGAAGTATATGATATATACAATTTACTAAATTCATGTTTTTTTTTTTTTTGTTTGAATAACCAATTCAATGGGATCACCACTTTCCTTTAAGCTTGCTAGATGATCTTTGTAGCAAGTTTTAAGATTGTGACTATGAAGTTAGATGTGACCATATGACACCAGTTTTTGAAATACCCTACGTGCTTAATCACTCGAGTAAAAAAGACTAGAAAGAGAGGTAATATGCATGCAATTCTATTTTATGCAAGAATTTAATAATGAGGATTAGATTACCAGTATTCGATAATTACCTAGCTTCAATTTGTTAGTCAAGATCACTCCACATAACTTCTTAACACACATGGGATCAACACAATTCTAGATCATCTCTTCCACCGACTTGACCACCACAAGCTGTAGTAAAGTTGTTTCAAGGATGCACAATAAAAAGTAATAAAGGTTAAGCATCTAAGTTCAATAATTCAACCGAAAAGATATGTGAATCAACTTATGAGTGATTACAACACTTCACTTAATCCGCGTCACATTTCACATTGGTGAGAAAAAACGCCAACTAAAGCACATAACTCCTTCATAACTCATAAACTAACACATCATCTAAAGTATAGCATCATGGACTATCTAACTCACACAAGCACAAAAATTACTTTTTATTAATTTTTGTATTTTTTAACATTTACACAAAAACACAAAAACATAGAAATATTTTTGCACACTAGTTAATCAATTGATTAAAGAAAATATCATACATTTTTTACGACAAGAATTCAAGAAATAATTCATGTTCCAACATCCTCAAATTTGAATTAAACATTGTCCTCAATACTAAAGAAAAGATAGAGTTAAAAAAAATTCCCCAAGTGAAGACATCAGTTGTGAGCACGGTCACATTTTTTTCATTCATTTTCAAGTTTCGATGCTAACACGTGGCGCATGATGATTTGCAAAAATACTTTTATCTTTATTTTCATAAGTCAGTGACGTAGATGACATTACTTAACTGAGATTTCAAAATTGCTTTACTTTAAAATAAAAATCATTTCATTTAAAAGGTAATGATAAACATTTAATTTAAAAAGTAACGATAAAAAATAATAGCGAGTTCGGCAGTTCAAACCCAAGACCTTATTCAGTAAGTCCACAACTCACAGGTCATCACCTAGCGTAGTACTATCTGTCTCTCAGTGTCTGAAGATCCGCGTCATTCCTTTTTTCATTTCTATTATTACTTGAAAATATTAGATATGTCGTGAAATGAGCATACACTTACCCAGTGAGTGAAGTATGGTGCACATGTGCTATTGCACGTAGACAAGTTAACATCATTTATTCAAGATTTGGGCAATTTTTAATTATTTCAGTCAAGCCTATATTCTAGCCAAGTCATATTCAAGTAGCGTCAAGTTCAAGTCGAGCTCTATATTCACGTCAAGCCATATATCCAAATCAATTCCTGTCCCGAGTGAAGTTCAAGTCAAGTTAATTTAGATTATATGTATTTCAAGTTATATCTAGTTCAGTCAAGTTAATTTCATATATTCAAATCAAGTCAAAATCACATATTCTAGGTAAATCAAACTTCATATAATTAAGATCAACGTAAAAACATGTCTTACATAATTAAACTAGTTAATTTCTATACTCAAGTCATATAATCAAAACGAGTCGAGGCAAGACATATATTCAAGTCGGGTCAAGATAATGTATTCAAGTTCATATGCATTTGCATATTAATCAAATCAAGTCAAATTCATATAATATGATTGGTGCAAATGTATGTCTTTTCAATAGAGCATGACTTTTAATACGGATCATATTACCAATCAACTACTATCCCGAGTGCACGCAAGCAGGGAATGTAACCCTGAGTTCAAGCGTGGAGTTTATTCCACGAGTTCTTTTACAAACATGGTTTCTATACCACGGGTTTCAAGCAGGGTGTCGAGATCCCTGAAATTTATTAAAAAGCATAACCATATCGTGATCCAATTACTGGACTCAGTGGCATTTATATCAAGACCAGCGCCATAGGCGTATTAACAAGCAGGATAGAGTGACTGCAATATCAAGAAATTCATTTCTATGCTATGCATATTAAAGGCATGAAAATCATTTTAATGCCATGTGTAATGAAAGCATATCACGAAATATCGTTTAAGATCACGTAGCCACGTACAAGTCAAATTAATCAACGTGAAGACAACTCCATATATTCATGGATTGCACAAAAACAAGCAAATTATTATATAATCAATATTGAAGTAATATTAAAGTTACTTTAATTTCATCTTCTCAAGTCAAGTCAAACGGGTATAGCCATATATTGGACTTATAACAATATCATGATAATATCACAATAAAAATATCATATTAAATATGAAATTATAACGAGACCACGTAATCAAGTAAACAATTAAACATATTCCACTCACCTTAGTCGAGAAGTGTCTAAAACAAGGTTTCCTAAATTTTGCTTCTGGATGTATCGATACTCCATGAACATGTATCAATACATGTTCATCTTCAAGCTTCATATATCGATACTTGCAATCGATTTTAGTGCTGCCACTTCTGATTTTCTCGAATTTCCTCGAGGGTTGTACTATATTTGGTTGAGTAAAATATCATTTAGGATATTAAGAACATGTTATTGCATTTAACATATCTTAATCCTAACAAAAGACCAAACCCACATCTTTACTTTGGAATTCTATAATTTTGGAGGAAGGAAGGAAGAAACCTATACACGATTTCTTGGCTAATGTTTACTGTGATAATTCTTTTCAAAACTCTTGTCTATTTATAGTTGAAAGTGGCAGCACAAGAAGAACCAAGTCCTATCCGTATGGAATTAATTTCTTACATTGCAATTCATTCAAAGCTTGAGGTGTAAAGAGGAAAGCAAGAGGTGGAACACTTAAACCATGCGAGCATGTACTGTACACACTACAATGGATGAGTAAGGAATGCTATATAGAAGGAGGTGGAAGCCTAAGGTTAGCTGTATAAGACAATTCCAGCCACCTCATGCTTCCAAGTTCCAAATTTTCAGTTTCATGTTGCCAGGTTTGAGCTCATATTTGAGGTATCAAACAAAGTCAAAATCTTGATTTCTTGGTATTGTTTCGAAGTACTCACGGAGTACTATAATATGAAATTTACGGCGCAAGAAATAGATAACCGAGGAGGACGTTATGGCCTTCCGAAGTTGGCAACTCAAAACAATTTTTGGGTTAACCGTTTTTACCGTCCTAACTTTAAAAATTCACCGAGGGCAATCCATTTATCGGAATGACATACCGTTTTCATATTCTCGAAGTTCGCTCCGAGAAATTTCACTTACATATATGACATGTATCAAATAAGGTCGGGAGTACTAGAAAAAGTCTCGAACAAAGGGACACTTAAATATGTTTTTGATGTAATTTTTCTTTATTTAACATTTTTGTTTCTCTTTCATTTAAACATGTTTTTCTTTCTTTTCATTCCCAAATCATCACATAAATTATAAAATACTTTTATTACGTTATAATGGATAATAAATGGCGTTAAAGTTTTCTGATCATTACATCAATTGTCTTCATGATCGTTGTTGTCATGGTGTAGAGGTGGATATGAAGGAAAAAATAGAGCTCGAGGAATCATGATTGCACTTTATATCAAGAAAATTTTCACCTGTCTCGCCTTATTGAAGTTTGCCTAAAAAATCTCTAATAATCCCACACCATGATTCTTTGATAATTGAGAGACCACACTATTTTAGAGAGGTTTTAACTTGTTAGGAGAAGAGTTTGAGTGTTGAATTTTAAGTGAAGTGGTAGACAAGAGTTTTGGCTGGACAGACTGAAGGAGAAGGAAAGGATTTAGGATTGTGACTTATTTTAAAGATGGTAGGGCAGTGTAGCACCTAGGCACCGTGATTCGGGTTGGAAAAATGAAAAAGAAAAGAAACAGTTTTTAGGTAGCACCTAGGTGCCATGTTTTGGTAAAAAGTCAATTAGGTTGTGCCTAGGCGCTAGGTTTTGGTAAAGTTCCATTTTCTTCTTTTTCTTAACTTCTTTTCTCCTTCTTTGAATTTTTTTTCACCTCTAAACTTGAGAAATTACCTATGATAACAAGTGAAAATTATTAGGAGGTGAAATAAAAACCTATAATATAAATATGAAAGTAATTGAAAAGATAAGAAAAGGCTTGGGTTGCATACAAGCGCTTCTTTAACGTCATTACCTTGACATTGTTTTGGTTCTAGTTTGACTTTTCAAGAGAGACTTTTTTCTCAATATCATCTTGTCAAGCCACTTATTTGCCTTTTCATTGTGAGTTTTTTAATTTTAATAGGCGTCATTATGGAACTCCTTCAATTTATCACGTTATAAAAAACAACTAACACATGCTACTATTAAATTAAGATTTAGCTTCTTTACTGTAGAATCTACCTACAAAAAGGCATAGCAAAGATGGTCAAGAAGCTGCCTCAACTCAAGTTTGTTTATAAACTTTATTTACTATGGCCTCTTCTTAATCAACTCTCATTGTCAACCGTCCTTCTTGTACATCAATTAATGCTCTACCATTACTGGGACTTCTTGTACTTCTTACATGTCTAAGACCACAAAGTCATCCAGGATAATAAATTTATCAACTTTAACCAAAAATCTTCAATTATCCCCCATGGGTATGTGAAAGATCCATCAACTAGCTACAATGTAATGGTTGCCAGCTTCACTTCCCCAAGATCCAATTTCTTGAATACAGAGAGGCATTAAATTGATGCTCGCCCATTATAGGACAAACCGTCATTTGTGCAAGGAATTTTGAAACTACATGGATCCTTTAACTTTTGAGGAAGCTTTTTTTGAAGAAAGGCACTACATTCTTCTGTTAGCTTCACAATCTCATACTATTTTAACTTCCTCTTCTTTGACATTACTTCTTTAAAAAAATTGGCATAATGCAGCATTTTCTCTATTGAATCTACAAAAGGTATATTTACATTAATCTTCTTTAAGATTTCCAGAAATTTTGCAAATCAAGTGTCAAACTTTTTATTTTGGAGGATGGAAATGCAATGTTCACTTGGATTTACCTCTGTATCACTTGGATGCTTTCCTTTAGGTAGAGAATTTATTGCAGTAGCTAACTAACCTATTTGTACCTCCACATTTCTCATTGTGGCTCCCATTTGGTCATGCCAATCTCAATGTTTTCAGGCTTAACTCATCTTTGTAAAATCTTGACCTTGTTTCTGAAATAAAGGTCCCCAAATATCTTTAAATAATTGTTTCTTCTCAGTGGCATGATCATTGAATCCAGTAGGAGGTTGAAGGACATTCCTATTATTTTCGTAGGAGAAATGTTCATGATTTCGCAACCCTGGAAAAGTTGTTTCCTCGCTTGTTGAGATTTTGGTTGTTCCCATACTGGACATGCTCATTCTCCATGCCAATCTCATGCTGTAACGTGGAATAGTTGTAATAGATTCTACCTTCTATTGATTTTCTGTTGTAATTAAAGCAACTATTTGGCTAGTAACTGATGACATTTGAGTTGCAAGAGTTGTAATTGGATCTACTTCATAAAGATTAGCAACCCTTTTTGCACTTGAATGCTCACTTGGGCATTGATAGTTGTTGTTAACCATTTCATCCAACAAGTTATAAGCCTCATCTGCAGTCTTAGACATTAAGGTATAGCCAGCAACATCAACTATTGTTCATGTTTGACCATTCAACCTATTATAGAATATCTCAATCTGCATCCAGTTTTGATAACCATACCGAGGACATCTTCTAAGTAACTCTTTGAATTCCCACGCCTCATAAAACGGCTCAAATTTAGCTTGTTTGAATTGCCCAGTGCCACTCCTTAGTTGAGCTTATTTGGATGGAGGAAAGAACTTGATGAGAAATTTCTGAGTCATCCCCACCCAAGTAGTAATACTACTTGACTACATTGATTGGAGTCATCCCCTTGTTTTATCCTTCAATGAGAATGGAAACAAAAACAATCTAATGGTGTCTTCAGTAACACCATTCATCTTCACATTATCGTAGATTTTTAGAAAAGTAGCAAGATGAAAGTTTGGATCTTCTTATGGAGATCCTCCAAACTGATTCTGTTACACTATGCCGTTTAAACCAGGCTTCAATTCAAAGTTATTTGCTGTGATAGCATGACTTGCAATACCATGGTAGTTGTCATGACCATTGGTAAGATGTAGTCTCGAATAGCCCGTTGTTGTTGGTTGTCATTAGCAACCATTTTTTCAATCTCTTTTCTTCATAGAGCCATTAGTCTCTTGAAGGTTCTCAAAATATTATGAGCAAAAGGCAGTAATTCGAAACTCCTTAATCTTCGCATAAACAGCTGAGACACCAACAAACAAAAATTAAAAGTAAAGTACTCTAAATTAAAATCAAGGTTAGTTAGTAATAATATTAGTAAGAATAAAATAAGTAAATCCTCGAAAATGGGGCCAAAGACTTGCTGAGTATTTTTATAACCGCAAGCGCACGGCTAAAATTGAGGAATTGACTAAATCAATGAATCCACCAAATCTTAGCACGTAAATAATATATGAAGAGTCTAGTATTTTGATTTCATCATACTATCATCTATGTCATTTAATTCTCTATTCATCTTTAATTAGTTGTATTCCAGACTATTAGGAAATAACCTAATTGTATTTTCACCGACTCTCACGAGTTTGAAGTAGAAATCACTCCTTAAATTTGATTTCAATATCTCTATTTTAAACCAGGATTTCAAGAATTCATTAAGTTCTATGGTTCTTTTGGGAAATAATTTAAAAATATTTATACTTTCTTTTAAAATCTATAAAATCCTAGGTTTTGTTATTCTAGATCACATCTAAGGTTCCCTCTCTCAATTTCCGAATCTTAGATATCAAATCAATCAATCAATGGCATGTCAATTGAAAAAATTAAAAACAATAACACAAGTTAACATAGAAAAGAATCTCAAATAGATTAACGAAAATTAGAACATAGTATTAATGTAAGATTACATCAATCCCCTAGATAATTAACTTAGTTCATGATGGAATAGTAAATAAATAATAAGTTTGGAATTTTGGATCAATTGGACTTTTAAAACATCAAAACAAACCTAGAATTTGCAGTACAGTGCCTAGTGGTGCCTAGGCGCCACTTTTTTAGCGCTACTTCTCTTTCAAATTTTCTATTCAACTTCATCGACTTAATTTCATAAGTTCATAACTTTTGATCTACAACTTCGAATTATGCTCCGTTTTTTACTTTGAACTCCTAAAACAATTATATTTTCAATGATATTTTATGGGCCCCATTGAGATCTTTATACTCAAATTGGTAAACTAATTTCTTCATATACTCCGTATGGGAGCTTTCTTGTTTTGCTCCAATCTGATCCAAATTCGAGTTTAACCTAAAATAATCAAACAAACAAAAAATTACGCATAAACAAACTTAAGAGAACTCACAATTTTTTAACTTTTAACTGTTCAAATAAGTGTAAAATTACACTTATCATAGAGTTTCTTCTTTTCCAAGAAAATAGTGGAAATTTTTTCGGTTTATTTATTTATTTATGTTTTGCAACGACGTAATAATTTTTTTTGGTAAGAAATAGTACTCAGCAATTTTTCAAAACTTTCCAATGCATCCTTCAATAATTATCGAAAATCATTAACAACCAAGCCTAAAAATATTTCAGATTTACAAATAATAAACATGTCTCAATTTTATTTTTTTATTTTTTTTTGTCTTGCCTCAATAGTCGTAATGACATGTGAATAATTATTTAACATCTACGCATACCATGAAAATTAATTTGTATTTACTGACATTATTTATTTCCAAGTTTTGATTATATTGAGCTTGTTTATCGCACAGGCCATTGGGATATCAAAAATCCAAACTCTAAATGTGAGTTTTATGCTGCTTCATCTTGGAATGAAGAGAGGGTTAGAAAGCATTATAATTCATAGAAACCAAAATTATTTTTGTATTGTATGTGAGGGAAATTGGAGTTTCTATGATGCAAAACCCTCTCCGGGTTCTTAATGATCTACTTAATGGTGCAAAGGACAAAAGCAAACATTTTCTTGAAAGTATCTTATCAGACAACATCATGTGTTTCTTTTACATCTATGGGTTGAAAGATCGATTAAAGTTTGAATAAAGATAGAAAGCCTCCTATATTCAGGTTGTATAGTCAAAATTATCACATGATTGGAAGTTTATTGTCACCTGAAGGTTCTCCACCAAATTTCAACTAGTTGTATAGTTATGAAAACTAACAATGAAGTGACAAATAGGATATAGGCTATCAAGTAAATATTCTTTTTATTAATTTTTTGGAGACTATTAAATTTCACAGCTAAAGCTAATAGGGTAGCATATTTGTTTGTATAACAACCTAAATTTTGTCTTTGACAAGCTTCGTGTTGAGATTGTTCCTGAATTGAAGGTGATGTTGGATGAGAAAAATGTTTTAGTAAAGTCTTTTAGAATGGTAAGGGATACGATCCGCTAACCTTTCTCTTCAAATTTGAAACTCAAGCTCATTGTAATCAGAGAGAAAGATGGAAGGAGATACTTTCTGTCATCTGTTTGCAACTCTTATTGTTGGTGACTTTGAAACATCTTCAGCTGACAAGGACATCATCATTGAAACTCAAATGGGACAGCTGAAGCGAATCAATGAATTAAATGCTTTATACCTTGGACTTCAATGCCTTTTGCTTTTCCATATGGCCAGGACAGATATCTAGAGGATGTTCAGTGAAAGATGTCAAACACAAGTTCCTTAGATCGAAGGAAAAAATAAGCATGAGATTGTTTTTTGCATACAGATTGTAAGAAAAAAAATGTTAGTCCCGAAATATTTTATTCTCAAAAATATTATTCTAGAAATTTTTAGTTGATGCTAATACAATGGTTGAATTATTGCGTTGTAGTGTATATGTACCATCAAAAGGAACTGAGGTTGGAGATGTACAGAGGGTTGACGGAAAAATATTAAGAGGAGAAACGAACCCTTCTTCACAAGGAAAACGTGTGATTTTGTCATCTTCTTTCACGGGTGGAGCTCGATACATGATCCAAAATTATCATGATGCAATGATGATATGTAAGTGTAGTGGATATCTTGATATTTTCATTACATTCACATGTAATCCAAAGTGGTCGAAAGTTGTGCATTTTGTTGAAAGTCGAGGTTTAAAACCAGAGGACCAACCAGACACATTTTGCAAAATATTTAAAGTGAAGCTCAATTATCTGATAAACTATCTTAAACAAAACAAGATATTTGAAATAGTCAAAGTATTTAATATTTTTATATATTGGACTTTTTCTATAAACGATGTGAGTTGATTTAACACATTTACTATCATATATCCTATCTTAAAATTTATTGTGGCAGTTATATACATTGTTGAGTTCCAGAAATGTAGGCTACCACATGTACAATTCTGCTCGTTCTATACCAAGAGCATAAGTATCCAATAGGTGAATGCATTGACAATATCATTTCAGCTTAAAATTCCTGATGAGAGCAGTGATCTTGATTAGTATGCTGCAATAAAGAACCTAATGATGTATGGTCCATGTTGTAGTTTAAGAAAAAAATATCGCTGATGAAGATGGGTACCCAATTTAAGAAAGGAGTGACAATGGAGAACAATAAAAAATAACAAAAATGAGTTGGGTAACAGATATGTAGTGCCACACAAATGTTACTTTCTATTGAAGTATGGTGCTCATGTAAATATTGAGCAGTGCAACCAATCCAGATCAATTATTGATGTGTTCTGGACCCTCGACAATCGGAGTCATAGCAGGCTTGACGGAAAAAGTTAAATATTCAAACCAAATAAAAGTGCAATCCAGTCAACCATGTCGGAATTAGATGCATAATATGTGTTTTTCGAGTAGAAATAGGCCACTAAGCAAAACTCATGGGACAAAGCCCTTGAGCCGACTGATTTTATGGCCAAATTCCATCATTTGGGGCTTCAAAACAGTAAGTCAATTATGCAGACAAAAATTAGGATTTTTGCATATTTTTAGGTTAAATTTTGTTTTTAATTATTTGTTTGACTATTTTAGGATTTTAGTCTAATTAGAATTCTATTTTTAGTCAATTAGCGGCTATGTTATTTTACTTATTTATATTCTTTTCCATTCATTGTAATTCAGACTTGAACTTGATTTTGATATAAATAGTTTTTATTGAGGATTCAATAAAAGATATATGTGGATTCCTATGTTTTCGAACTTATCAAGAATATTTCTCGTGGCGTTCAAATACCGAACTTATCAAATATTTCTTGAGAATATTTGTGGCGTTCAAAACCAGAAACTTATCAAGGAGATTGGACAAATCCTTGTGGCGTTTAGAAAGTCGTGGTTCTTTATTCCTCATCGTCGAGCCATCGCGTCGTGAATATCTGGTCATGATTCATCCGTCCAACCACAACCTGGATTCGGAACTTTCCGGCGTTTCTTCCACGCTTCGAATCTCATCAATTATATTTTGAAATATTTCAATAAAGGGCATGATCATGTTAATGGAACTTTTTACCACATTTCTAATGATGATGATGATGATGATGTGCAATGTTACGTGGATGAAATAAATATGTACTATAACTGTAGATACATCTCACCTAATGAGGTAGCTTGCAAAATTTTTGGATTCGATATTCATTATAGAGACCCTACAGTTGAACTGTTGAATTTTCATCTTTCGAATGAGCAAAGTATTATATTTTCAGATACTGGTCCAACTGATGCTGTCATGAGTCGAATTACCACGAACTAGTCAATGTTTTTAGCATGGATGGAGGCTAATAAAAAAAATATGTTGAAGGGAGGGGGCTAAATTTTGTGGAGTTTACTACTATATTCGTATGGAAGCAATCAATGAGAGAATGATAGCCAAAGAAATGTGAATTTTTAATTGGCATAATGCTTTATGTCCTTCGGGATATGGTGAGAATTTTGCTAAAAGTAGTTTGAGGACCAAGGAGTAATAAAGAAATAGAGAAGATAAATGGCATTCAATACGATTCATTTAAAGATGCTTGCTACACACTTGGTTTGCTAGACAATGATAAAAAAAAATATGTCGATAGGATAGTTGAAGCAAATCATTAGGAATCTGCAAACTATTTGCGAATTGTATTTGTAACTTTGCTGTTGTCATGTTTTTCGTCGAGACCTGAATGTTTTTGGGAAGAATTTTGGTAGTATCTGTCAGATGATATACTTTATATGAAACACAACATTTTACGTCATGAAGGTATTATGTTCTTCAATTATTTATTTATTTATTTACAAAAAAGAGCAACCTTGCTCCAACTCTTGAGGTTGTTGAATGATTTAATGAATACGTGGTCTCCCTCTATCAGAATGAGGGAAAGGAATATTTAAGTTCTAATGCCACTTTAAGATCAGATTTCAATATTGATTTATTGGAGGATCTTCATACTCCAGAGTTTCTAAATAGTATCAAATAATTTGGGGGTGCCCAATCATGAGCCGAATTTGAAGGATGGAATTCATGTTATGTTATTAAGAAATATCGATCATTCCATTGGGCTGTGTAATGGGACTAGATTGATGATTATAAGAATTGAGCATCATGTTGAGGAAGCATAGTTTTTCAGGAAGCAATGCAGGCATAAATTTCTATTCCAAGAATGACTTTTCAGTCATGGACAACTTTATATCCCAATCTCTGTTTTCCGTAATTTGAATTAGCTATGCTGTTTTTTTAAAGTCTCAGAAGAAATTTATTATAGAATGTTATTTATTTGATGATTTCATCATAAGAGTAAAACACTAGTGACTTAACAAGCCGGACACTCAAGCTTGCTTATCCATATTTGAAATTTATGTTGTTGTGTCAAAATCAAACACTTCTCAAGCACTCTAAACACTTTTTAAAATCTAAAACATGCATTTTCCTTTCTCCTTAACTCAAGGTTATTTTAAATTGTTTCCTATTTGCTCTCTCCCTTTTATGGAAATCCTTTTTGGCTAATGCTATTTTCATAAGGTAGTTCACAATCTAGTTGACAATAGGTGAGAAAATTACCATAATATCCCTTATCGAATCAAATATAAATTAAAGTCTTATTTTACATATAAATTATTTAAATCTTATACATAATAAAATTAACAAATAATAAATTAGTTATGATCTATGCATGTTTATGACCCTCATGTACTTCATGAAAAAAGGAAAGATCTAATTAGAAATCTACATAGTGAATATTTAGAATTATTAAGAATATGAAGAGGTTTAAGTACAATAAAAGTATAGAGAAATTAAAAGATTAGTAGAACAATATAAAGAATATCTAAGATTAAAAGAAGAAAACAAAATTAGGCAAGAAGATAGTAAATATAGATAAACCACAAACTGAATTTGGAAGAAGATCAATTAGCTTGGGAAGAAATAGTAGTACAAGATTACCTGAAATAGAAAATAGAAATGATTAAGAAAAACAAATAATGAAAAAAATATATAGAAAAATACCAAGAATGAATCTATCTAAAAGAAATGATACAAAACAATTTGAAGTTATGATAAAAATTAAAATAATTGGAGAATGGAAAGAGTAGAAAGTATTAATAGACACTGGAGCAATTGCATCCCATATAAAAGAAAATATATAATAGAGCTCGTAATTGCTATTTAATTTGTGATATTTCCTCTTACTCCATTGATTTTAAATGCTTAAAATTGTGGATATTAATCATATTTTATGTTTTGTTGATTTGGTGGAGAATTGAGATCAATTGGACTCAATATCACAAATTGAAAAGAAGAGGTTTGGAACTCAAAAGTACACAATCAGAGAAGGACTTAGCATAAGGAGTGTGCACGCCTTACTGTTTTGGAAAGACAGCAACCTCAACAAGAATTTATGGGCTGTCACAATTTTTATAGAAAGAATTCAAGCCCCAGCAACCATTAAATGAAGGGAGGTAGCACTTGGACCATTAATTCCCATGCAACCACGTCTTGATTTGAATTGGATGGGCCGAGACGTGACAATTGAGAGGGCACTACTTAAAGAGGGGGACTCTCGACAAGAAAAAGAGGAAGGAAATACACAATTGAGAGAGGCGAGCCGAGACTGGGGAAGGGAAAAATTTTGAGATACACAATTGGAGGCGGCCACGCATCTTGATCAATTTTTGTCTTGGAGTGTGACTTTTTTTACCTTTGTTTATTATTTTTTTGTTTTTAATTAACAATGTTTATGAGTAGCTAATTTATTATTCCAGTTCAAGGATAATTGAAGTTTCGATTCTACAAGAATTGTGAGATCAAATTAATTTAATTTTTCTTTTATCTATTTTCTATTTATATATCTTTTGTTTGCATTGAAATTTTTGTTTTGATTGATTAATACAAAGTGCACGTTGTTTTAATTGTCAAAACGATACTTAGTCAATTAAAAATCTAAATCTGTAATTGTTTAGGTTTTCTAATACAAGTGAAAAATAACATAGTTGATTATAGACTGATTTTTGACTCATATTATGAAGATATATAACCTAGCTTAAATGAATCACACGTGTGAATTTGTTGGTTAGAATTGGTCGTCTCTCTAGAGGTTAATGCTATTGGTAAATTACTTCCTAAGATCGTATTTAGGGTTGTTTATTGATTAGGAAAATAATCAACGAGCGTCTCTTGATTATCGAGATAATAAGGAGAGATAGGTTGTTAGATCATATCAATGACCATAACCAATTTAGAAAATGAGTAAAAGATTTTATTTTTGCATCCATGATCAATTCTATGAATCAATACTGAGATTATACATTGGGATGATTATTTATTTAGTTCGAAATTTTCATCATTTAATTTCGCACTTGTTCATTTACAAATTGATTTCGCATTCAAAATTCAAAACCCCCCTTATTTTTAATTTATTGTTTTAATCTTCTCGAAGAATTAAATCTAACCAATCTCTGTGGATTTGACCTTACTCACCACTATTACGATTTATGTTTATAAGAGCAAGAAATTATTATTTGTTGGATTCGACACCCATCAATATAATAGGAGATTTAGAATTTAAAATGACAAATAATCCAATCTAAATACAAGATTATTTTAGAAATATTCATCCCATGGATACTTACGTAGAATTATCAATAAGAATAAATAAAAGAAATGAAATAATCATAAATATGTAAGTAGAACATAAAGGGAAGGTAAACACATAATTATTATTAGGAACAGATTTCCTAGAATAAGTAAAATCATATTATATTAAAAATGATAGAATGTTATTAACAATACAAAATGAGAATCTAGTAATGCCAAGGTTATTATGAATATAATACAAGGAAGAAGAGAACATATTTATATATTAACTAAAATGAATTACAATGGATATCTCAGTAGAAATTATCATGCCAGAAATTATCATGCCTTGTTCGATACATGAGCATCATCTTGTCTATTTAAAGAAAATGTATTACTCCCAGAAATGTGGAGTAATAAAAAAGATAATGAAGAAATAGACATACTAGCAAGATTTGATGGGAGTACAAATCTAATAAAGTAGCAAAGAATGTTAAAATACAAATATGAAAATATGAATTACAAATACCTTATGTATATTAATTTGATGATATGCCAGGGGATATATTACTAGGAAATAACTTCATAAAACTATACTATCCAATAACTATTGATGAAAAATTTATACCAACCCCATGTCACCATACAACAATAGCAATCAGAATTAATGATCAATTTTGTAGAGAAAAAATGCCTCATATAGCAGTTCAGTGTGATGAGGATAGAGAAATATTAACACAAACAACACAACTTATGCCTAATAAAAATAAGATAAACTTAGTACAAGAACATTTTGACCAGATAGCGATAAAAATATTACAGAGGATTAATTAAAATTATCAGGAGACAACTCTTTGAAAAAATGACACATAAATAAACCTATGGAAAAAATTATATAAGAAGATGACACTAAGATTATTAATGTAAAACCAATTAAACAGACACCAAAAGAATAATCTGAATTTGAAATGCACATAAAAGAAATGTTAGAAAAGAAATTTATTAAAGAATCTAATAGATTAAACACTTAAACAAAAGAATTATGTAATCCAATTCCAAACCAAAAAGTATTATTTAATCAAATTAGGGGAAACAAGTATTTCTCTAAATTTGATCTAAAATTAGGATTTTACCATATTATGTTAACTGAAGAATCTAAACATTTAATAGCTTTTACAGTACCACAAGAATTCTATGAATGGAATGTTTTACTATTTGGATTTAACAATAGTCCAGGTTAATTTCAAAGATACATGGATAAAATATTTAAAGACTTTTACCATTTTATTACTATATATATTGATGACGTCCTTATTTATTCTGAAACTAGAAAAGATCATATAAAACATCTTAATATTTTTATAAATATTGTAAGAAATAATTGAATAATATTATTAGCTACAAAAATGAAAATAGCTAAAGAAAAAGTAGAATTTTTAGGATCTAATTAGCCAAGAAGGAATTAAATTCCAAAAATACATTGGTATAAAAATACAAGAATTTAATAATTATATAAAAGATAAAACACAATTACAAAGCTTTTTAGGACTTGTAAACCAGATTAGGAAATACATACCTAATTTAGCAAAAAATCTAATTCCTTCACAAAAAAGACTAAAAGAAAAAAAACTAGATGGACACCATGTTCCAAAGAAGATGAAGAAGAAGTATAAAAAATTAAAGACATTTGTAAAGATTTACCAGAATTAGAATTACCCAAAAAAGAATGTGAATGTATTATAGAAACCGATGCATGTGAAATAGAATAGGGAGCAGTACATAAATATATTTATCCAAAAGAGGATGAGAAAATAATTGCACAATATACTAGTGGCAGTTTTACTCAATCCCAAACTAATTATCATATTAATGAAAAAGAATTATTAGCTATGAAATTTGTAATTAAGAAGTTTGAATTATTTATTGTCACTACAGAATTTAAAATTAGAACTGATAATACTCAAGTTAAATATTAGTTAACTAAGGAGATTGATCAACTATTGCTAATAAAAGATTAATCAGATGGCAATTAGAACTTAGTCATTATGATTTTGAAATTATTCATATTTAGGGTACTGATAATGTTATTGAAAATTATTTATCTAGACATGGAGGAACTACTTAAGAAAGTAGAAGAACTTAATTTGGCCATGAGTCAAATGAACATCAACTATTCAAACTTATTCAACCATGTAAACACTTGCATGACGCAGATCGTACAAATTAACAGTGGACTAGCTTTTTACAAATCAAGGGTTAATTATCTTGAGTAAATCTACAAAGGAGTATCTCAATCCTCTCCAATGAAGAATTTATTTGCAGAACTTCCCACTGAGGAAGAAGTATCTAATGTATCAATTATTGGAAGTTCATCTTCCAAATCCATTGGAAAATCTATTGAACCATCTAAAGAAACTTTTTAGAAGCTGTGAAGAAGCCAGCAGTTGTAACAAAAGAGCTATCAGAAAGGGAGAAAACTATGAAAAAACTAGAAATATTCTTGAAGTATGTGAAATATCTAAACAAGAGGACAAAATAAGGACAATTGATAAGGACAATTAGCCATCAAAAAAATCAATAAAACAATTATTTTTCCAGATGCTGAACCAAGAATAGTCAGAGGACGTTTGATCAAAGACTTATTAGTGCATCTACCCTAGCAAAGATATGAAGAAAATATCATTATTACCTAATTCTATCAAAGCAACAGTTAAAACATATTTTGGTATAACCAAAGCTGTAAAAATCTATGTCAGGATCTACTCAGCCATCCCATAATTTATTTATGAGAATTATCTAAAGACAGAACATATTGTAAAACTTGGAGTAACTAGTAAAGCTATCATTTCAGAATTAGAAATTAAGCCATTTAACAAGGAAGAACAGATCCAAGCCATTCTAGAAAAAGGGCATTGGGATTTAGAGTCACGTACTCTGAATTAAGAGATACCCTTACACAAACTAATGTTTGGGTATACAAATCTAATGATAACAAATTATTAATCTACATCATTGTAAGAATTAATCAAGTTAATAGTCAATTATGGAGATTAAGAGAATATGCTCAAAATATACTTATCAGCAATTTTGATTTAAGTCAAGGAGCTTATGATTATCTACATCAACTTATGGAGGTAGAAACATGCCACAAGCGTAAAATTTGTGAGGACCTACTCAACTATAATGAAGGTGAGGTTTATCTTATCTAATGTGAATTATTCAAGGCATGAGGGTCCAGACCCATGTGAAACTTTAGAAAAGTAGTATAAATTATTGTAATATTATATTTACTTTATCTACTTTAATTCTAAACCATATATGTAAAAGTTAGGGAATCTTATCTTATTCCTCAACTTAGCTTTAATCAACTATAAAAGGAGGAGTCTCTTCTCATTGTAAGCATCTGAAAATCATAATGGTTTTCAGCAATAAAAATATATATTCTCTCTATCTATTGTCTTTCTTTTCATTCTTAGTTCAAAATTTTCTTTCATCAAACCAATCCAGAAATAACTAACAGACGGTATAAGTAACTAAACTCCATCTAAATATATATGAAACCATTAAAAAGTCATTAATACTCTATTTATTTGAGTCCATAAGTTTATTTTTTATAAAATTTTTGTGCTGAAACTGGATTGTGTTGAACCTCTTTGAAGTGTTTGTTCAAGTGTTAAACAGAAAGTATTGAAGTAAGTCTTTTGAGCATCATCCATTAATGCGTAAGTCTTTCGAGCAGAAAGATCTCCTGAGTAGTTGTGTTTAATACTTAGATAAATAATTAAAGAGTATTTGATCAAAAATCTTTTAAAATTAGATTTACAAAGAAACGTGATGAACCCATAGATAGAAAGAAGTATTTTTAATTATTTATGGTGGATTATATATCTTCTTTATCATTTGATTTTGTTATCTTGTTATCAGAATTATATTGTTAAATATATAATTTTGTTTATGATATTCAATGCATGTTTTTACATATGTTGACAATCTGTCTTTACCATGCCCTGATTAATTATAGAAAGTGAAGTTGAAATTATTAGAAGAAATAGCTGTTATAATTATAAATAATAACATAAATTTGGAAAATGTAAGAAGCTTCTTAGAAATAATAGTCATTAGAAGTTAGAATTCAAAATTTAAGAAATAGAACTAATAATTCTAATTAACACCTTAGTTTTATAATTTATGAATTCAACACCTCCATTGATTAGTTTATGTCTAGTAATCCTTGATGAATTTAAAGATCTAAATAGAGAAACAAATAGACAACTAGAATAAATAAGAGAAGATTGAGGAAGACGTTATAAATTATTAGATTCAGCAATTAAAAATTATCCAGATACATATATATGAGTACTTGAAAAAATTATCGTAAATAAAGATAGATTAATTAGAAACTTAGAAAAAAGAGTTGAAGAGTTAGATATAATTATAGCAGAAAAACTTTAGAATATAATTGTAGATTTTATATATTTTATTGTAAGATTAAATATATCTTAAACTTACACACCCTACTTGACGATTAGAAAATTAAAAGGACAATATAGTAATTATACATTTAAAAAATTCGTCTTTTAGTAAGGTAATCTACCTTGTCATCCTAATTGTGCATTTGGCAAGATCCATCATTTTTACTTTCTTCTCCATGGTTGCATACAAGTTAAACAACAGTGCAAAAAGTTGTCCTATTCGAGGCCTAAAATAATTAGTGAATCGTACTTATTTTCACCTCTGAATGACTGAATAAGAGAGTTTAGATGTGAACAAAATGGAACTGAACTGCCAGGTCTGGTACAAGCAAGAACATATCGATTTGGTCAAGTTTTCGATTCTAGACTTGGAACCAATATATCAAAATGAAATGAATTTTTAACGTGTTTCGTTGAGATGTTTGGATTTGATCTAGTCTCTTGGGATCAGATCGAATTGTTTTTCAGTCGGGTCAAACTCGATCAACCAGAAATCGGGTTTCATTTTTTTTTAAATTTTTTTTGATTTATTTAATATTTTTTAATATTATTTAATGTTTGGATCGACCTCAAGTCGACTTCGAATTGACCCTTGACACAGTCTCTCTGCCGGGTCAACGGTCGGGATGGTTATGAAAACATTGGATCGAACCGAAAGGTACCCAACACTGTGATGACCATGCCCAACTCTAACAAAAGAGGAAAACCAAGTATATAATTGAAGATAAGGTGCTATAAAGAACTTCATCCCCTCCGGAACACCCCCCCCCCCCCCCCCCCCCCAAAAAAAAAAAAACCCCCAAAAAAAAAAAAAAAAAAAAAAAACCACCCACTCACCCCCGTCCCCCTTCTCCCGCAGAGAGAGGTGGTATGGAGAGTAACAATGTCGAAGTGAAAAATCTGGAAATATTCGAAGTTGGTCCATGTGAAAACTCTTATCAAATGGGGTTCTTGATAGGCCAGAGGTTCTCCAAAATGATAAAGAGCAGGTTGGCTACAGACCTTATTCTGCAAAACCAACTACTCCCTTTTGCTCAAACACCAAAATCCCAGCCACTCTTGCAATCTCTAGCCATAACTAACAAGAAAAAATTCCCTGAATTCTGGGATGAACTCTTGGGAACTGCAGATGGAAGCGGCTCGCCATTTCTTGAAGTAAAAAAATTATTCTTATTTGCAGTGATGAATGATTCATTACACGTGTTTGATGAAATTTCTCGCCTTTTTGTTTCCAGATAATGCTTCTCAACTTCAGGAAGGAGATACTTCCATTCGTTCCGAAAACGACAGTGGATTCGAAGAATGATGGTGATACCAATGATGATTGTTCTGATATTCTTCTTGTTAGTGATTCCATGGCTGTTGCAGCTCACAATGAGGATGCAAATGTTGCTCTAGTTGGCCACACGTAATCTGAGTTCTAATTTTATGGCAAAATTTTATCTTCCTATTGAGGAAAACTCAATTTACTTCGATGAAATTGATGTTCACATTGACATTGCAGTTATTTGATCAAGGGAATCCTGTCAAATGGGATTTCTTTCACTGCTTACACATATGCAGGAGAGCTACCAAGTTGTGCTTTTGGGTTCAATAGTCTTGGAATGGTATCTGGATCCTTAAATTTATTGCTAATTACTTGAATGTGGTTTTGCAATAGCCGAATAACTCTAAGTGGTTTCAAAGATCCTGCAAGATTACTTAGGATGTTGTTGTCATAAATTAGCTTCTATTAAAATATGAGACAGTAATTTAAAGGTTTTGAAAATGAAATGCTTACTTTTGCGTGGTATGTAAAGATTTGAGATTCATCTTAAAAGGTCCACCTTTTTAAAAGTAGTAGTTCAAATCCTTATATCACTATTTGATGTGTGACTTTATTCATTAACATGACCCCTGAGATGGTCGCTTGTTTGAGCAGACAAATCTTGAAATTCGTGAGCTCATTTTTTGAATCTTAATTAGATCAAATTGATCGTTGAATCTTAATGGGTTCTGATACCGTGTAAAGATTTAAGAATCTATCTTAAAAGGTCAACCTTATTAAGAGGAATAGTCAAAATCCTTATAAATTAGTCAATATTTTCATCACTATTCGATTTGGAATTTTATGCCTTAACATGGTACACCATTTGTGAAAGCAATAACATTATGAGAGCTAACAAATGAAAGCTGAAATTCATTATTTCTTCAGGCATTCACTCTGAATTCAGTTCCTCCAACAGAGGAGGAGATTGTGGCTGGTGCCATAGGTCGAAATTTTATCTCCAGAGACTTGCTTGAAGCGCAAAGCTTAGATGATGCCTTAAAAGTAGGTTATGATCCATTCTGTTATTTTGATCTTGAGCTATCTTCTGTTATTTTGATCTTAAGTCATCATTCTTTTATAAATGCATGGATTCCGGGATTCAGAGGATTTATTCACCAGAAGTATCCATTGGTCATAGTTACAATGTTATTGACGTAAGAGCGCGAAGAATCTTGAACGTTGAAACTGCATCAAGAAATCGTTATTCAATCCGCGAAGTTGGGACAAAGCCATTCTTCCATGCCAATATGTACGTTCATCTTCCTATCCAGCAGGCAGGTAACATAGCCCCATTCAGATAGCATCAAAATTCCCCGGCCAGACTCTATACACTGATGATCTTGAGCTTCTTTCTTCTGTTTGATGATCTCAGTTTCCTCCTTATTTATGCATTATTCAAACTAGGAAAATACTTCAATCCTTGCTGGCCAAACTAATTTAAAATTTTGAATTTCTGGGCAATGAAGGCGCATGATGATAATTCACTGTGTAGAGAGGACAGAGCTGCTTTGCTCCCAAAGAGATCAAAAAGTGATTTTCTGTCACTCCTTGGAGACAAAAAAGATGCAAAGTATCCCATCTACATGACAGGTAATTTAACAGCAAATTTGGATTTATATGACATGTCTGCTAAGGTGAACAAGATTATACTAAAACATTTAAAAGAAAAGGTAATATGTTTTCTTGTTTTAACTATTTTTCAGGCCCATTACTTTACACCCTATGCACAGCAGTGATAGATCTAGATGAACAAACCTTCTCAATTATAGAAGGGAACCCAAAGGAAACAGAGGCCTCATTTGTTTTCTCGATGTCTTGACAGCAATCATGAAGCATTATGACAAGGCCAAGCATATGCAAGGTTGAAAATTTGAACTTTGTGTTCCAAGTTACTTCATGCACAAAGCTCATCCAGATGAGTTCAACTTTACATTTTAGCCATTTTTTTCACATCAATTTTTCAGAACACAGAGCTCTGTCAATGTCAACAATCTGCAAACATGTAAATCTACTCTTCCAGTTATGAGCTGAAGTTGAATAAGCAGCATTAGACACGAAATTAAGATACTTCATTAAGATGGGATGGTTTTGAAAAATTGTTTTAAGCCTTTCTAAGAACACAACAACATTCCAATTCTGGATATTCTTGAGGTTTGACTGGCCAAGAACAGTACAGTATGAAGAAAATATCATATACTGATATAGAGTAGCATTCAGGTTTGGACATAAACTGGGTTAATATTCACAAAAAGCAATATCCCAAGATGACAGGACATACATGGGTTATTCTTTTCAACTGATGAAATCATTCGACTCTAGAAGGAATATTTGAAGCTTTCAAGCGTGATCTTGATCGTTGACCTCTTGTTCTTGCTTCAAGTAGCTTTGTCTTTAAAGTGTTCTCCTTGGAATCTGGAGGTAATTTCGAAGATGACTCGGAAATGTCACGATCATGAGACGGTAGTTTTGCCGTCCATTGGCGTACTGGACTAGCGCGACTCCTCCAAATCGAAGCCTGACCAGTATCATTGTCAGGGTGCATATTCCCACTTTCTGACAACAAATAGTGATTTCTGATTAAATTGTTAATCATGTAGTTTGAATTCAATTCAGTCTCTCCTTCATATTTATTCTTTCCCCTAGAACTATTCTCTTCTGCAGCTTCGTATTTTTCAGACTTCTGTGAGATGCTTATTTCAACAGGATTGCCTTGCCTGGTCTTTGTCAGCTCAGTATCTTCAACCTGGTTTGACAGAGCTCGATCCATCTGTTCTTCAAACTTCACTTGCAAACTGGATGGACTCAGACCTTTTGTCCTTTCACACGACCCAGCTTTTTTCTTTGCGGGCTTCTCCTTCATCGTTTCATTATTATGGTTTTCCGCAAATTCATTTTCTAGGGATTTTAGGTTAGATTCACCCGGTTTTGCTAGCTCAAAACAGTTTGAATCACTACCTGCAGATTCATCTTCATCATCTTCAGCTCGAGGAGCGCTAACAGCTACATTAAGAGGAATGGATTCCAGAGAATTTCTACGGATAGCGGGATCCCTTCGACCCAGATTACAATTAGTCTTGTTACCACTTCTAGCTCGAAGAAAAGCCTCTATATCCGCGCTCAATTTCTGCACAACCGACTTCTTTTCCCCTAAAGCACTGTCAGGTTCTAGCTTCATCTGCAAACGTTCGTCAAGCCACGATTCTGATACATGAAGAATTAAACGATCGTGATCAGCTCTTTCAGCCCAATCCTTGTCATACTTTTGTCTCACAGCATGCAATTCTTGTTCATAATCTCTTATTCCCCATGCAAACTCGTCGCATAGATCTTCCAATGACTTACCCGAATTCCTTTCTTTCTCTAGATCTTTGGAAGTGCTGGCAAGAGTTGTTTTCACCACAAAAAGTTCTCGAGCTAACTTTCTGTGCAGACTTTCTGAACGCTTTCTCAGATTCCTTTCATTTTCCAGTTCCCCCCTCAGAGAAAGAATAGCAGCATTGATTCGATCCTGCTCCTTGTTCTTTCGACTGAGCATATCCTCTTTAATCTGCTTCATCAAATCATCCATTTCGAGTCGTTCAGTTTGTTGTTCTCTGACCAACTCTTTGATTCGGGAACGAGCATGATCTAGCTCCCTTTTTAATGCCTTGACGAGTGTCATATTGGACACGTGCTGTTCTTCCAGGGTACATATACGATTCAAAACTTTTAACAGTTCTGTAGATGTTTTCAAACTCTGACTCGTCTCCCCGAACCTTCCCTTCAAGTCTATGGAACTCGTAGGGGTAACAGCAGGGTTGTAAGGTGTGATCTGCAATGGAAATTATTATATAAAAAGTTAAATTGAAATGAGTTTAGCGAAAAAGATGAATGATCCAAAAAGAAATTCAAGATTGAATCTTATTCCAAAAACTTTTATGACAAGGTATTACTGATCTGGAAGACATTAAAGCTGTCGACAAAAAGAAACCATGAATGAGTTCCATTTCAGAACATTAGTACATAGATTTAAATGCAATTGCATTCAGACAAGAAAAGAGATGGACTATATAGCATGATCATCGTGAATATAGCTCATGTTTGGTAAGAATTAAAATCTAGATTTTAATCTAAGTCTAATCAACAATCAATATCAACTACATTTTGATGGGACCTACAACTTTTCAACCACACATTCCATCAATCAACTTTTATCAAAATTTATTAAAAATTTGATTTTAATCTTCACTAAACAGGCCAATAATTAAAAATCAGAAAGAAAATGCGACTGAAATATTTTTATTTTATTTCATTTTTTTTTTCGTCCCATTTGATATTTGTAAAAGTCGGATGGAGAAATCGCATGACCTTGTAAGAATGTTCATTAAATTCCAATGAGAGTTAGGTAATGACCTGAGGTAGCGCTTACATTTGAACTAATGATCATCAAAACCTTTGCAATTAAGATAAAGAAACAAATTGCATAAAAACGAAACATTGAAATGGTACAATGAACAAACATTTTATTAAAGATAGATGAACAAGATCACATATGAAATATAGTTTGGAGATTATCTTTTTCAAAAAAAAAAAAGGGTTAGTGAGGATATTATTTGTGGGTGGCCAAGTATTTCGTGCAGAATCGCATAAAAGTTAGAAGAGTAATGCCGAATGACCCTCATTCGGCTCTTCAAAAGTTTATTTTGAGCTTATAAGCAAGTTCTAACTTCTAAGCCATTTGTTAAAGTCCAGCTTCATGTCATTTCATCTAATTCCATCAATGAAGATAAAAACTTGCCAGTGAAACAGATTGTATAGCATGACTAACTGAAATAAGCATGAACAAGAAAATTCTAAGCCCGGAATTACCTCCAGTGAACTACCACAACTTGCCGGTGAAACGGGTTGTATAGCACGATGACTCCTTTCTATTGATCGATGATGCTGCATCAATGATGCAGCAACTTGCCTCTTTAAACTGCTAGCACTTCCTGGCTGTCATCAGTTGGTAAACAGAAATAATGAGTGAATATTCACATCATTTAAGCCCCTATCTATTCTTTATCGCAATTATTAAAATTCATAAATCAATTTATAATCAACACAATTTTTCAAACCAATTTTTAACCATACATATTTTTCTTTCCAATTTCAACCACACATTTTACCTCACCTCAAAATCATGAATAAACAAATTTACAACCACACATTTTACCTCACCTCGAAATCACGAATAAATCAATTTACAACCACATATTTTACCTCACCTCGAAATCATGAATAAAACAATTACCTCGAAATCATGAATAAACCAATTTATAATTGATAGTGTTTCTAAAGCCATCAACTTAATAACAAGTCCAATAAGCATAAGCAAAAGATTAACACAAACAGATGTTATGAAGTTAAATGATGTCCTTTCAGATCAAACTAAGCACATAAAGTATATACAAAACCCAAGAAACAAATAAATAGATAATCTTAACAAAAACTATTGTACTTTAGATCGGCAAGAACCACTAATTGTTTGTATTGCACAATACAGGACCATCAAAATAATCAAAAAAAGATTTCTAAACGAATTTAAGTAATATTGAACCCAGAAAATAAGTGACTAAAAAAAACAAAACTTTGATCGAAATTACTCATCTGATGATCTGAAGCATGCGAAGAACAAATTCTTGAAATAACCAAATATTACCATTAACATCTTTTTAACAAGAATCATTTAGCCTTGTTAAAGATAAAAGAACTGAAAGGAAACTTGTGATCTTTACCAGGTCAGGTGAACAAGGTGAAGGATCAGGTGGTTCAAGACTGCCCTTGTTCTGGTGGTGGTGGAGGCGGCGGAGGCGTGGCGGTGGAACACTAACACCCTGGTGCATTTTAGAAAGTGGCAGCTTGTAGTGCTGCAATTCCCAAAGAGTGGCAGCAAGTTTTCTTGAAGAAACACAAGGAAGAGTAAAAGGGGTGTTTTTAAAGGTGCTATCTTGAGCTGCAGCTCCACCAGTATGTGAAGAAGCAGCCTGTATATGGAGTTGATATTCTAATTGTTTTAGTCTCCAATAGGGTACCACTGGGGTGGTGTGTCCCCCTCTTTTACTCAATTTTCTCAACTTTTCCCCAAAATTTTCTTCCTTTTCTGCTGGCCGTTGCACACTTTTTTCTTCCCTTTTCATCTCTCTCTCTCCTCTCTCTAGACTCAAAAATTGTTTCTTTATTTTTTTTTCCTCTCTTACCCACTTTACTTGCCTTGCCCATCTTGCTTAACTTGCTGCTGCATTTTTGGTTCTCCAGTATATCCTGACTTATTTTTTCACTTTTTGACCTTTTTCTTCGCGTGAAAGTGGGTTGCGTACGCTATTGTTCTTACCAGTTCAGAGTCAGTCTCCATGGTTTTGCACAGAAACGAGTGGTTTAATACGGGCAGAGACTGATCATTCCTGAGGGACCAAGCCTGTGTTGGTAAGGATGTGTTTTTTCAAAGTCATCGTATAATTTATTTATGATGTAACCATTTTTCAAATTATTTTTTAATTATATATTTTTTTTTTCTCTAATTTTTAATTATATATTTTACTTAAAAAAAATTACAAATAAATCACATTATAATTGGTGACTTAGCTGCCGAACAAATCCTTAATATTATATATATATATTATGTAGCCATCATCCTTTTAACAACAAACGCATAATGTAAAAACAAATTTCCAATCATTTTGTAACTACATAAATTTTTCAAATCATTTTTCAACCATATATTTTACTTCAAAAATTCAAGTTCATTGTTTATAAACAAAAACTGATCACCAAACATAGGAATCTATTTAAAGGTGACAATGAGTCCGGATTGGCAAAATCATACCCCGTACACGAAATATTTATATTGCAACTTCTATACCCAATATATATACTCATTTCAGAGAGGCAAGTCGGATGGAGGTATTATTTGTACTTGGAGCTTAATCAAGATGTTGATATAATGCATACTTGTCACAATTTTATTACTTTACCCATCACATGATCAACTCCTAAATAAACACTCAATGTTGCCACCTCATCTTCGATCAATCTCATTGTCAAATTTCAAGTACAAGTAGGATTAATCTATCGAGTATACTTCTATATCCATTTGAAAACGCATTACTTATTTTATGTTTATCTTTTGAGAATGGGAGAAAATTGAATTGTAAGCAAAATTTCATATTTCACAAGGAAATTCGGTTAAAATTTAAAAACTTACTAATATAATCTCCAAATGAGAATGAATTAGAGAAATGAAGTGTTTCGACTAGGGTTTCAATCTTTTAGATACTGTCATTTTAATTGTTATTTTTAAGTAAATAACGTATATGCTGGTTGGGTATGAGTCTTGTTTCAAAATTCACACCCGACACATACCTGTTGCAATTTTTAATAGTAAACTACATACCCGACCTATAGATCCATTTAGAAGGGTAATCCTCTTCCCGTTTGAATCGGATCTCCGAGAGTATCGGGTTCGATGGATTTCCCTAAATATAATTTTTAGGTCAATACCAGAGAGATCTCAATCACTTGTCAAGGCATTCAAATTAGAAGTGTTCTTTTCTAAGAACATATTTAATGGTGGTATAAAACTGAATGTAAATTGATATGTTCAATTTATTTTTTATGTCCATTTACATTTTGGTGGATTTAAATCTAAACTTTGCTTCAAATGGAAAATCTAAATTTACTTTATGTCTGCCTCTATTCCAATTTGCATTTCTTTTGCATGTCTCCATTAAAGAAGTTTTCGACAACTTTAAGGTTTAAATCACAATTTTGATCTACTTTACGCTATCACTGGATATGCAACATATGCATTTGTTAATTCCAGTTGCATTGTGAAATAACGTGACAAGTTATGGTCTCAAAGAGGTATATCAAAGTCGAATTCTCATATGAAAATTTTCTGACGAAACATATTTTTGAAAGGAATTAGACGATTTGAACCTTCGATCACAAGAACTATTCTTAGCTCTTTACTTGGGAGTATAAAGGCATCGATTGTCATTCTCAAGGATTCACGTTGAATCCCTATCTTCTCCTCTCTTCGGTCGCAATAGCTACTCTCTCTCTCTCTCGTCTTTGTGTCTTGGTTAATCTCTGTAAATTATTAGTGAGATATAGAGCTTGTTTGGTAATGATAAATATTTTACCTTAACTTTTCAAACTTAATCTCAACCATTCATTCTTAGTCAAACCCACCATTTTTTACCTTTCAAACTTTTTTAAACCACACATCCATAAAAAAATTAAAAAAAATCATAAAAATCAAAACTTTTCACATTATCAAACAGGATCATAGAGTTATAATGGTAAATGTAGAGAATAATTTGATCCTATTGATACAACCCTTTTAGATTGCATAGACTATGTACGAGAAATACGTGGTGTGTCCAAATGGTGATCGGTCTGATTTGTATTTGATCTATTGAAAATCTTTAATAGAACGAAACTATAATCCATTTTAATAGCCCGTTTGGCAGAGTTTCTATATTACTTCCATTTTTTGTAGAAGAATTCCTTGAGGAACTCACATTAGACGAGTTTCCTATAAAAACTCTTTTATACATAAAAAATATTTTTAAAAATTTATCAAACATATATAAATATATATTAATCACAGAAACAAGTTTTGATTTTTTAGAATCAGGCCATATGGTCCTAATTAGAGCTTCAACGAGAAGTCGCAAAAGGTTAGACGAACTCGAGCCTTCGTGACATAAATCTTTGTATTCTTATTTCTGTTATGCGTTCTTTTGTTCTGGGATGAATGAAATTGATTTAGATAGAAATCCCCAAATTAGATAACATGCATAAATAAATTGAAATGAGACCAAAAACTATTTTCCACTTCTGCAGTGACTTATTATTATTATTATTATTACAGTTTTTAAAAAAATAAAAAGAGGAGATATGAACAGAAATGACAAGACATTAAAACATCAATTTGAAACAGACTAGGAAATAGAATTCTAGATGGTGTCAATCATTTCTAGAATTAGCGTAATAACAAACTAACAAAATGAAACATTTATAATAAATAGATCGTCTTTGTTTGGTAATAATATTTGATTTATAAATTTATTTATTTATAATTTTGAGATAAAAAGTAGTGATTGAAAATTAGAGAAAGAAATATATATGATTAAAAAATAGTATGAGAAATTGTGTAATTTATAAACTGATTTATAAACCAATTTATTTTGTCTATCAAACGGTAGTACATTGAATCCATCTAAGAAAATTGGGCTCACATCATAGCAGACCGAAAATAATATGTTAAAGTCATCGACTTGAACAACAATGAAAAGCTTCGGCTAAAGATATTTTTAAACAATATTTGCTTAAATAACATCATTTAAAAACCAAATTAGGTCATATTCAAAAAACCAAGATAAACGAGGCAGTGAAACAATTATTATTACACATTTTAGGATAATTTTAGTGATAGTAGTAGTTATAGATCCATATCATAGTTACTTGGTTAGCATGTTTTATCACCTTTTAAAAGCAAGAATTAATGATGAGCATTTGAGCGCGACTTATAGCCCAAATGATGCAATATAATTGTCCATCTTTTTCCTTTCCTTTCTTTAATGATCTTCCATATATATATATATGAAAATGTTCAGTTCATGGGTCTACGTTGACACCATAACAAGTGACAACGATTGGCACTAGAAAATGACTATATATATATATATATATATATATATATATATATATACTAGTAGAAGGACACGTGCAAAGCACGTGACGTTTCATATTTGTATTGATTCGCATAGGACTGAAAGTTAAGTAATTGTTATTTGGACATAAACAATTAGTGTTAAGATTAGATAATTGGACTTCGATATTTAAGTTTGTTTACAGTACGTTTTGTGAATTGAAATTGGTGCATAGAACTAACTACTAATGTTAGATAATTAATTTGATGGAAACACATTACTATTTCTGATCAGCGGAGGTCAAAGTTATTTCACCTAGAGCTCTGGCCTCTTAAAACAGTATCTGCACGAAGGCATAGAGATAATCAAGATGTTGGTTATCATGTATTGAAATAACTAAGAAAAAAAATGATGCGGGATCCACCACAACATCATTAATACAAATGTTATGAGCATGATTAGAACACAACGCTAACAATAAAACGACAAAGTAGTTAGAAGCTTTAAAAGTTCATGGCACACAAATCACCATTTTTTACAATGCATAGGCGGAGTTCCTAATTATGTGTTAAATCTAGTTATATTTTGCCCTTTTGTTCGAATTTTCCCCTCTGCCATTTCTCAAATAACTGACTAAACTCCAAAAGAATTTGCTAAGACAAAATTCATTGAAATTTCCCTTGCCTTCCATGATCTTCAATTGACAAGATTATATGTTATACATCATAAACAAACAAAAGATTTATAAAATAAAACAAACTTCTTCCAAAAACTCTTAGAGGTTGTGTCTACTTTGAAATGTCCATTGCCTTCCATACCAGACTTAACAACCGAACCCACAGGTGTAAGTTCAATATCCTAACCCCACTCTAGTTTTTTTTCCCCCTTATTGCCCATTGAGATGGTAAAGAAACACAACTCCACATCACCAAAAAATCAACTCAAATATAAACTGCAGTGCCTATTAAATCAATATGCACACTCTTTTTATGTACCCTTTTATTTCATTTATTCGAATTTTTACCTTTTTAATTAACAAATCTCGAACCCGACAAAAAGAAAAAATGATAAAAAACAAAATTCTCACTAAAAAAAAAAAGAAAGAAAAAAGACGGCAATAAACAGATAAAACCCAGTATAAATAAAATACTCATATTTGTTTGGATTTTCTTCTCTCCTCAAAATATAGCTTCCTTCTGGTAGAGAGAACTTTGCTGACCTTAAGAACCTCAGCCACTCGAACAAAAGACCAATGGATAGTTTCTCATCTTAAGATCAACAAATTACAGAATTAACTTAAAATTTAAAGAGCACAAATTTTTTGATCAAAATATAAGCAAATAGTACACCATTCTATTACATGAATAACACGCAAACAGTAATACTAAAGGTCCATATTCAGATTGAAAATCATTTTAAAGAGAAGATATCTCATAAAAATGATAAGTCTCTTTAAAATGTGAACAAAAATAAAATAAAACAAACACAATTATTTAAATTAGAAATAAAAAACAGTTGTCTCAAAAAAAATGTTTACAACACAAAAATAAAACAAGAACCACCAAATTTCTTTGTAAAAAAGAAAACTCACCATTGAAAACGAATGAACCACCCGAAGATTCAACTCTTAATCTTCAACTCTAATAACAATGACCAAATTCTGCACAAAGAGAAAAAATCACAAAATATAGTAGAAGTTAATCACGTTAGCAATTTTTTATACAACCACCAATGAAAAGTTATCTGACGTTTGGGAAAAGTACAAATAAATCTTTTAGAACCGAAGAGAAGTACATAATTGTTTCCTCTAATTCGATATATAAAGGGATATATTTTTTTTTTTACAAGGGCATAGACTCGGTATATGGCGAAAGGAAGAAAAATCGGACCTGAATCCATCGAGATGCATAGGCTGCTAACCCCCAACATGTTTCACACAATCTTGAACACAAGTACACCCTTTAATTTCAGTATTCCGACAAACCAGGAGTTGCACAACAAAGTTCACCCAAGTAGAAGGTAAATTAGAATTTCTTTAGTTTAAGGGCAATTGAGCAATTCCTTTTCCCATAAGTATGTGTTTTCCAACATACGCAAGTGCAAATAATCTCTTGAATGAGTTTCTAAAACACAAACCAAACAAAAACACATGCGCAAGGAGCAAAGATGGAAATGATCAGTTCAAAATTGCAAATAGGCAGCAATGTAATAATTACAATATTAATATTCCACAAGTTACTGTGAACAAAATGTATAGAGTACTTTCTAGGATATTTGAACTCAAAAGGGCATAGAGCAAAAATGAGTCACTTAATATTGATATATGAGTAAAGCATGTTGACCCCACAAGCAGGAGACTTAATCAGATCCATTCTTCTATGGCTCACAGTATAATAACAAACAAATTACAAATTTGTAGCCGGAGTTCATCGTTTGTCTAAAAAGAAGGAAAATGTAGGAGTAAACTTGTCTCAAAGCCATTAAAAACTTTTATGCATTAAATTTACATTGGAAGCAGAAAATTATGAACTAAATTTATCATTTTCTGTAGATCATGCAAACATCAACGAACAAAGTTTGTAAACTAAAAAATTAAAATTATCAGCACAAAATGAACTGTGAGCCTCAGTCACAATTTATGCACTCAATCTGACCAATATCCTCAAACTTTATGTCATCTTGACCATGTGAAGACGTTGATACCATTGACAATTCCTACTGAATCTTTCATGACTAAAATATCATCATCTTCAATGTTCAACTACCCCTTAAAATTAAAGATGAAAAGAAAAGGAGAGGATCACACCACAGAAAGATCCAGCAAATAGCATTTGATTCATATTGTCAATTCGTTGTTCTAACATAAGCACCAAATATAATAGTAGGCCTCTCATTGCAAATGGTATTTTCCAATTCAGTGCATCAAAAAGAGCAATGTTACTCTCTCCCACCTTAACATTAATCTTTAGAACCACACTGACAATGATGCGAACCCCTTCGGTATATTGACCGAAAATTCCCACAACAATTTTAATACCAACCCAAGAAAGCTAAAGTGGTAAATAAAGCGATAAACACCTTAACCCAAGTTTAAATCTAACCAAAAATTCAAGGATTAACTAACCATAACCCAATGGGTATCAACTAAACAAATTCCAAGGTGGCGGAAAATAAATAACAACACAAGAATAATAATACTCAAGCAAAGTTGATTAACTTCCAAGAAAATACAAGATCAAAGAGGTTTAACCTTACATCAAGAAGGGGGTCTTCAAGACCTAGCTCTTAAGAGCAATTTTCATGACATCCAAAGTTATCTTTACAAATGAAAAGAAAAGAGTGTATAATGTAAAAAATTGGGCAAAATGTGCAAATTTCGAAAATTGCAACAAAACCCCGTTTTTGTGAAACGGAGTGTTTCGGTCGACCGAACCATTTTCGGTCGATCACATGGTCGACCGAAATGGGCCTTTCAGCCGAACGCGACTGAGGCTGTCTTCAAAAATCTCTGCAGACTTTCGATCGACCGGAATGACTTTCGATCGACCGAAATTGGCTGAGTCCAATTTCTTCTTCTTTTTTGCTCCAACTTGATTCTCAGCTTGCTTTTCTTGATTTTAATTACTTGTTTAGCCTCGAATCTTGAACCTCCTTGGCATCGGATCTCTTCATGGGTCCCACAGGCTTGCGCATCGAGGTTTGACTTTCTCGATTTTCATCATCCCCTCCCTCTTGAAAAGGATTCGACCTCGAATCTTGCTTGAATGCACTATCGTGAAACTCCTTGAACTTTGATCTTGCAACATTGTGGATCACAGGTTCGTGCAATGAAGTTGGACCCTCGTGATTCTCATCATCTCCTCCATCTCGAAAGAGATTCGACCACGAATCGACACCTACAATAAAATTAGAAAATTTAGACACAATAAATGTAACTGAAATTTCATACTCACCGTGCAAAATCAATTTGTAGGCGTTGCGAAGAACTTGAGAGGTGCCAACATCGCATGGTAGCATTTTGGATTTTATTCGATCGGGAACTCGTTCTCCCCTTGAAAAGAACCATTTCCATCCACCCGTATCAAATACGAATCGCCTCCTACCATAGTTGGCATGGGAAGGACATTGTAGGTCAATCCCCTCAGATGGAAGTACGAGCCTCCTGCGAAGAGGCTTAACCAAAGGTGCATTCTTGTGCCCACAAAATTAGCACCAACTCGTGCAAATGCACGATCTCCCGAAAGAAAAAAATTAGCTATGTTGATGACCTTGTTGGTTTCATGGCATGCAATCAAACGTGACATTTTAATTCTCCTACCAACAATCACAAAAATAGCTTCATTTTCTTTCTTTGTTCCAAGTAAACCCACTATAAAATTCATAGAAGTAGTAGTCCAATGTTTACTCATGATGGGCAAATATGCATGGAATTCTTGGGGGAAAAACTTGAGTTTAGCCATTTTACAAGTTCGGCATTTACTACAAGTGCGAACATGTTCAACACCAATATTCAAAATAGGCCAATAAAATTGATCACATAATACCCCTAAAACCCCATTGGTTTTAAATCGCCCCATCAAACAATTATCATGTGCTCCCCCCACTAGCAATTCACGCGTGGCACATTTACAAGGAAACAATCCAATTTTCCAAAACAAATAATCATCATGCCCATAGAACCCATCAAAATATTACTCACAACATGATTCATAAATGTTTAACAAATTCGGATAGTTAACATGCATGCTCTTACTATGTTCAAGACGGAATGAGGGAGCAGCTAGAAATGTTAGAAGCGAAGTCATTTTATCATCAAGACATCCCCATAAATCTTTCCCATGGACTCCCCTAACTAGCAATTCCTTTAGAGAGTCAATATGCAATTCAAGCATATTTTCACAAGATAAGGATTCAACATGCCCATGAAATGTACTATATGCAACATTTTCACAAAAGGATTTGGTACTTATGTAATTGGGCACACGCAAAAAGTTGCATTTACAAATTAAGCACTCATCATGACAATGATCCTTACCACATGTTACATTTTCACAAGTCAACAACACACTTGTCAAATCTACATCAAGATCATACAACCCTCTAATATATTCAAGACACAATAACATTGCATTCAAGAAAATGTTAGGAGCATACCTCCTAGATGTTGCATCGGTTATGTCATTTTCTTTACCTCGGTTGTACTCGTTGTTGGAGGAAATTTTTTTCATAAATTTCTTCCATAAGGCATGCTTTTGGAGTTCTTTATTGCCTTGATAAGTTGGCCTCACAATTTTCTGCAACAAAGAAATAACCAAACTAGGGAGGGAAGTGTTAGAATATTCAGGAGTAAAGAACATTTTGGGGTGATCTTTTCTCTCAATCTGCTTGGTGGCACTCATCACTCACTCACCTTTTTCTGAGGTAGGAACCTCAACTCTCAGTTCTTCTCTCTCCTCTCCTTTTTCTGGAGTTGTGGCTCCAACTCTCAATTTCTCACATTTTTCTAGGGTCGAGGCCCCTACTCTCATGCTCTCATTTTTGCTTTATTCAATTTGATCAATTGAATTCTTTTTTATTTTCCTATTTTCCCTTTCTTTTCTTTCTTCCTCAAATTCCTTCTTGAGCTTCATTTGGTCTTTGCATACTTCTTCCGCGCTCAAAGATAAGATCACAACCTTTTTTTCATTCATTTTGAAGCTACACCGGTTCCTCCTCCTATCAAGATTCACATTTCGCTCACATTGCCAAGGCCTCCCCAAGACTATGTGAGTAGTGTGTAAGGGAACCACATCACATAATATTTGATCACTATAAGTACCAATGTGAAAAGTAAGAAGAACTTGTTCACTTACCCTCACCTCCCCATAGTCATTCAACATTTGCAATACACAGGGATTGTGATGCTTCATAACCGGTAACCCCAATTTCCTCACCCTACTAGCACTCACCAAATTAGTGTCAATCTCCCCATCTATCATGAGACTACATGGTTTATCACTCACTAGGCAATTAGTGTAGAAATTATATTCTCCATGTGTTTCCCTCTCATTATCATGGGCTAAAGATGTTGGTGGACTAGCAATTCTCTCCTTCACTACTTCTCTACTTTCACTACCGTTCCTCCTATGGAATGATGGACTCTTTATTTTCGTTCTATCAATATTATCATCAATTTCATCTCCACTCCTACCTACCCATTCTCCTCTTTTCCTATACATGCTCCCATTTTGTTTACTATCCCTTTCATCATTCCAAACATCCATTCTAATTTTCCTATTCAAACTCCCATTTTGTTTTTTACCTCATCCCTATACACTATGTCCCCAAGATTATCCCTCATTTTTCTTCTACTACACATCATTTCTTCACCTCCCCTATTTGATGTACTCTCTCCTCTTGTTCCTAAAATTTTCAACTCACCCCCAATCTCCTCAATTTGTCTAGCCATGGTGGTTGAAAGATTTTGTAACAAGTACTTCAAGTCTTGAGTTTGAGCATGAGAATTTGACATGGTGTGCAAGTGTGAAAGTGTTCTCACAAGAATATTTTTTACTCGTGTTTCACTCAATTTAGGCTTTTACCCTCTAATGAGCTCACCACTCTTGCCTTTTTCCACTCAAAATCTCCTTTCTCAAGTTCTCCAAGGAAGGTAATCAACTAAACCACAAAGTATAATTCTTGTGGAGTTAAAGAAATCGCCAACAAGGAAGAAAGAATTTAGAACAAGTAGACACAAATAGCAAGTAGAATTTATGTGCTTACTATACTCAAAAGGAACAATATTTATGTGGAATAACATGCTAGGAATACAATTTTAGCAATGAGATTAACAAAACACAAATATTTGATAAGGCATAGATGTAGAGCAAATAAGTACAAGAGTGTAAATTTTCAATGTAGCAATTTAGCAAACACTTTGTACTCAATCTTTAAGTGGCCTTGAATGTGGATAATGTGGATGTATGAAAACTCCCAACAACTCAAATTGTGGTAAGGAATGAATGATCAACAATTACCCAATGTATGGAGCAAGTAATATATGGGATACAATGTTGATAACACAATCTCAATAATGGGAATTGGATAGCCCCAAGTAATTAGAAATATATGGGTATTGAACAATAAAGCACTAAGGGAGTATTTTTCTTTGGGACAATTAATCAAACAGTTTGAGTACACAATTGGAAAGTGTAGGTTTTGTAAGTGTTTGGCTAATGGAAACCCCCAACAAATTCAACAATCAATATACACAATACATGAAATCAACAATACACATGGGCATATAAATTTTTCCCAATTTTCTTTTCAATTTTAGGAATTTTTTTTTGAATAACAACAACAATAATGTAAAGGATATGTTTACCAAATTAGAGCCAAGTTCTGATACCAAATGATGCGAACCGCTTCGGTATATTGACCGAAAATTCCCACAACAATTTTAATACCAATCCAAGAAAGCTAAAGTGGTAAATAAAGCGATAAACACCTTAACTCAAGTTTAAATCTAACCCAAAATTCAAAGATTAACTAACCCTAACCCAATGGGTATCAACTAAATAAATTCCAAGGTGTCGGAAAATAAACAACAACACAAGAATAATAATACTCAAGCAAAGTTGATTAACTTTCAAGAAAATACAAAATCAAAGAGGTTTAACCTTACCTCAAGAAGGGGGTCTTCAAGACCTAGCTCGTAATTTTCATGACATCCAAAGTTATCTTTACAAATGAAAATAAAAGAGTATATAATGTAAAAAAATGGGCAAAAGGTGCAAATTTCGGAAATTGTAACAAAATCCCGTTTTTGTGGAAATTGCAACAAAAACCCCGTTTTTGTGAAACGGGGTGTTTCGGTCGACCGAACCAATTTCGGTCGATTACATGGTCGACCGAAATGGGCCTTTCAGCCGAACGCGACTGAGGCTGCCTTCAAAAATCTCTGCAAACTTTCGGTCGACCGGAATGACTTTCGATCGACCGAAATTGGCTGAGTTCAATTTCTTCTTCTTTTTTGCTCCAACTTGATTCTCGGCTTGCTTTTCTTGATTTTAATTACTTGTTTAGCCTCGAATCTTGAACCTCCTTGGTATCGGATCTCTTCATGGGTCCCATAGGCTTGCGCATCGAGGTTTGACTTTCTCGATTCTCATCAAACAAGATAATGTCTGTTAACCCTGAAGACATGCTTTTGCAGACAACACCAGGAGACAATGCCAAGATCTGTATATCTGCTTCAAATCACCATGGAAATACTAATCGGAAAAAGCATCAAATCCTAATTCATGTTCACGAATTCTCTATAAGAAGAGATGTTAAGACAAAAATCTATCAACTTGTACCATAAGAGATCCATTACTGTCTGGTAATATAACAATCAACAAGTCCAACTTTCACCCTTGGGCTGCAATTTTGTCATGACTTCGTGACACCTAGTTTTTAACGCTTTTTCCACCTGATCGGACAGCTACCCATGACCAGAATAACAGTCTCTAGACTAAAGGTCTTTAAAGATAAACATAAATCATAAGAGAAAAAATAAAATAATAGCCAAATATAATAAGCTCCAAATGACATTATCATGCCAGAAGTAACACATTTGAGCAAGCTTGTGAGAGATGTTACGAGCTACGTTGTCTGCCACACTACGGGCGAAGTTAATGCAAATAGAGTTGTTGACTCTGCCACCAGTAACCAATTTCTACAAGATGTCAATCAGATAATAAATTCTTTCAGCAATTCAATAATTATTGAAAGGCCGAAGTAAGATTTATTAACAAAAAAATATGTATTCCAATCAACTGCAAAGAGGTACTTCAACATACGATAAGCTCATTTAAAATTTTGAATATTTACTTTTAAGTGTTTTTTGGAAGAGATTATAGGATGTAATTGCAGCTATAAACACAGGGCATGAGAATGTTTATCATTAACTTAATCCTAACCCTTCTCACTTTGAGGCAATAAATATAGAGCACAAGAAGTAACAAATCAAGATTCTTCATTTGAAGAGAAAAATTAGGGAAAATAGCACTATAGCACTAAAGCACTAAACTTTGCATACTTAGCTAAAAAGTTTCCACTTCCTGAGCAGCTTAAATCTGACCAGAGTTCCAACAACCGGGTCTTTGGGCAAAGACTGGTTCTTAATTAATACAACAGAGCATCTTATACTTCTAATCAAAATAGACAACACTGAAAAAAAACTACAAACATATACACACATAATAAGTACATAAAAACATGTTGAAGTGAAGTGCAAGTTAAATTTTAAAATCAACATTGTCAACCTCTTTTTCTGAATCAGCTGCCAAAAGGACTTTGTAATTGAATCGGGAAGTTGCCTATTGAAATTATGTTGTGCCTCTCTTGCTAAACAAAAGCACATCACCGTACATGAGATGACCATACATCCAATCTCTCTCATCTGCTATACTAAATTCATTTGTAGGTGGAGGACCACTTCATTCCTTAGAAATCTACAGAAAAATAGGGGAAGCATTATAATTATAATCATGATAAAAGTAACGAAAACCAGGTAGAATAAAGCTTCAAATTTGTCTTGAAGCCTCCTTTCATTCCAATCCCTCATTGCTAAACTTATCTTAAGAAGCTTCAGAAGCTCATTGACATAACCAAATATGTACATTTCTTGCAAGAATCAACAATTATTGAAATTAGAGAATTAACTCAAGATTGAAAAATAGAAAATTATCAAAAAATGGTAATAATATGATAGAGAAATAAAACAATAAAGCACACAAGTATCCATGTATTTATGTTTTACCAATATTATCAATTAATTCGGAAAAATGTCTAAAATTTGCACCTTTTAGTTCATGTGGTACTATCATGTGGGTTACACATGTTGTTGGCTAATATCATCCTTAACTCGTGGAAAGAAGTGACTAACAATTAATGACATTTCATAGAAGAAAATATATCGAACTATTGAATACTGATAAAAATTCACTAAAAACTAATTTAATCCCATCAAACAAGGGCATAACTAAGAAAAACATTAGCTAGGACTTCCCAAATAAAGTTAGGAAGGGCCTTGCAAGGTTTTCCTCTCTAACATCAACATATTATTTTGTTCAGTACACTAAACTTTTTCTTTTTTTTTTTTTGGATCAAACTATTACAACTACAATAAAATCCCCTCCCAACCCTCCCATGAGACTCGAACCTGCGTCTAAGATCCGGTAAGGGGTGCCCTCCCCACAGGAGCATCCCCTTGGTATTTCCACTAACCTATTTTGACTACCTATCTTGAGTGTACCTTGGGTTCCATAAATGAGCGTTGAAGTTTTGGGAGAGAAACACGAAAATCATGAACTCAAATGTGAAATACGGAATGCATAAACTTCTAACCAGTATCATTTGCAGATAAACGTCGATACTTTGAAACCCAATCCGAGAAGTAAACCAGATGCCTGGTGGTTTCTGAATAAAACCCAACCTTACAGCCCAAAGAAAAAAATGAATGAGTAAAAACACATAGCCCAGAAAGAGGGGTAATAGAGGGAAAAAGTTGAAGAAGAAAAAAAAAAGCGATGAAGACGGCTGCTAGGGTTTGTGTGAGGGAGAATGAGAGAGAAAAACTGGTTTGCAACTCTTTCTATTGTATGAAAAGGAAGACAACGTCGACGACGAGATCAACAGAGACGAAAGGCTAAAGAGAGAACGTGAATGAGAGAGAGAGAGAAAAAATGAAAGAAGTTTCTAGTCTGGGCACGAAATGGCAGAGAAAATGCAGTGATGTAAAGTGAAAAGGCGTAAGTTTTTTTTGGTGAAAAAGCGTATTTCGTCCTTAGGAATAGTGAAATTTGAAGTGAATTTTATATATAATAGTGAAGTGATATATATATATATATATATATATGAAAATGCATTTGCTTCCCTTCTCGAGTTAGCATTCAAAAAATCTAAGAAGATACATGTTTCGAAGAGTATTGCATGATAGTTTATCGAAGATTTTAATAGTGATTTTTAGGAGAATGGATAGTGATTTTAATAGTGATTGGTACTATTTAAAAAGAGTTTTTTTTTTTTTTATAAATGAATAGTGATTTTTAGGAGAATGGATGATTAAGATTTGATTGAAAGGTCAAATATTGTGGACTTGACTTTTAATTGATGGTTGAGATAGAGTACTGCAAAAAAAAAAAAAAAAAAAAAAAAGTATATTTTAAAGGAAACCAAACAAGGGCTGATTAAGAAACTATAATGAAAATTGTTGACAAATTTGTAAAACGGTTTAGCAGAAACTTTCAAAATAAAGAATAACGGTTTGAAGAAGGAAAAGTACAACGATTATTAGCTCCTCCTACAAGCAATTAATGCCTGCACTTGAAGAGCAAAAGATTTATGAATTCTGAAGAACTCTCTAGAATGATTTAAGTACGATAGACATGAGATTAAAAATTAGTTATTTTTCCAAGGTTCTATTAATAAATAATATTTGAGAAGATAAGCCAAAACTTCCCTTCTTTTCACAAAACTAGTATTTTCACCCGTGCGTTGCACGATCATCATGTCTTCTCATATAATTACGAATACAATATTTTTCTATTTTTATAAGAACAAACATATATATATATATATATATATATATATATATATATATATATATATATATATATGTATGTATGTATAATGATATAAATAGAGTAAATAAAACAGAGTGAATATTTTTGCTTATTTGTATTATATTGTTGTTCATACACTCCGCATACCAAAAAAAAGCCCTGCAATTTTCATAATTAAATGTAGGATTACCAAAATCCAAGTACTCTACAACATTCGTATAAGAATTAGATAAGAAAAGTACATCATTATATTGTAAATGAATAAAAAATACTGTCGCATGAGAGAAATAATTTGAAGAAGTTCATAGTTTAAATAATGATAAATGAATGCATAATTTTTAGATGGAAAATAATAAGTCATATATAGGAAAATCATTTATTTATGGAATTTAATCCATATAATTAAAAAAAATAAAATTGTAAACTATAAAAATTAAAAATTATTGTATTGTAATATTTGAATAGTAAAAAAAAAAAATGACAAATAAAGTATCAAATGAATAATAGTCTATAACAATTACTACCAAATTACTCCAAAAAAATTTATTCGAGAATTATACCTTATGATGTTGGATCACCAATATTCAAGTACTCTGCAATGTTTGTATAAAAATTAGATAAGAAAAGTATATCATTATATTTTAAATAGATAAAAAATACGGTCGCATGATAGAAATAATTTGAAGAAGTTCATAGTATAAATAATGATAAATGAATGCGTAGTTTTTAGATGAAAAATAATAAGTCATATATAAGAAAATCATTTATATATGGAATTTAATCCATATAATTAAAATAAAATAAAATTGTAAACTATAAAAATTAAAAATTATTGTATTGTAATATTTGAATAGTAAAAAAAAAATGACAAATAAAGTATCAAATGAATAATAGTCTATAACAATTACTACCCAATTACTCAAAAAAAATTTATTCGAAGATTATACCTTATGCTGTTGATTAAATAATAATGTCACGTCAAACATGAATAATAATAAAAAAACTGTAAATGGATAAAAAAAATATTCGCATGAGAAAAATAAATAAGAAGATAATAAATAATTAATTTTAAGAATTTCATATTTTAAACAACAATAAATTAATGCATAGTTTTTCAAAACCACCATTGATTATCATAAAAATAATAAATGTCATTAATTTACAACATGTGTTTACATTAAACCACTTACTCAAAAAAAAAAAAAAAAAAAAGTATCAAATGAATAATAGTTTATAACAATTACTACCAAATTACTCCCAAAAAAAAAAAAAAATTATTCGAGGATTATACCTTATGCTATTGATTAATAATATTGTCACGTCAAGCATGAATCATTAAAAAAAAAACAGTAAATGGATAAAAAATTCACATGAAAAAAATAAATAAGAAGATAATAAAAAATTAATTTTAAGAATTTCATATTTTAAACAACAATAAACTAATGCATAGTTTTTCAAAATCACCATTGATTACAATAAAAATAATAAATGTCATTAATTTACAACATGTGTTCACACTAAACCACTTATTCACAACATGTGTTCACACCAAATCACTTTCTTACTTTTATATATATATATAGATGTTTGCTAAACGAGGGGAAAATGTACATCTCTATGAGCAACATACTTGCAATATCAATCCACGTGCTTTGTGCAATGACAATCTTGCGCCTCTTTGACATTGCAATTGCTTTGAGTGCACTTCCAATTTCATTTTCTCTCCACATTCTAAATATACTAGTAAAATCTATAAAATAAGATTTTGATCAATATATACAATCGTCTTAAACAGATATGTTATTAAAAAATATAATGTACCTTACGATATTATATATAGAGTGGATAAAATTTAGCTATTTTCATTGATCAATGCTTAGACACTAGAATCACTCATTACCTACGCTGCTCGTCAGGAGCGAATTCAGGATCTCGAATGATTATGAGCAGTCGTTGAACGTCAACGGCCCTAATAAAAATTAAAATAGGTTTTGAGGTCTACAAATAAGTTACTAAATTTTCATTTATCATGGACTTGCTCAGTTTTTTTATCTATAAGTGGAATCGAGACTTGAAATTATTAAATATTTCAATCTTATTAGAAGAAATTAGTAAATATTAAAACAATTTTTCATCTTAAAAGTTCATTATGATACGAGGGAAGAAATTTAATTTATTGGGATAAATTAGCAAAGAATTAATTGTACAATATTGCATTAGATACATCTTACAATTAAATAACTTCATATAAACCATAAATTTATTGATTTTATATTTCAAACACACTCAATCCAATGGTGGTCAAGCTTTCCATAATTTCCAAAAAGAGCTCATGTTCGATTCTTTTGCATTACATTGGTTTCGTAATTATGCTTCAAAATAGTGAAAATATTGAACTAAAAGAAATGTATAAGGATTGAACTCATGACCTCTTTCGTAGAACCAACTAAGATGCAAAATTGTTTGAGAAAAAAAAAATTTATATATAATTCGCTTCAGACCGAATACCATAGGTGTTTTGTAACTAGTGCCAGTGGTGATGGTTGCGACATAAATGGTGGTTGTACACTATTAATAAGTTACAATTAAAAAAAAAAAAAATTAAAAGTAGTGTATATAATTCCCTTGTGTTGGTGACTGTTGTGTGATAATTAAGGGTGCGTTTGATACGTTAAATTTTTCATGGAAAATATGATTTTTCATGTGATTTTTCAATTTTGCGCTGTTTAGTTGCCTAAGTTTTCAATGGAATTCATTTTTCCACTTGCCTTGAAATCCGATATTTTCCTTGATTTGAATGAATTTGTTTTCTAAGGGGGGGGAGGAGGTTTTATTTTTCATGGAAAATTTTATATCATTTTCGTTACTTTTGATAATTTTTGTTATTGTTAATTGATTTTATTTTTTCTAAAAATTAACATTATTATTATCAAGTACAAATGTGTGAAAAAATAAAATCTTTTTTTTATTAAAATAGATAAATTTTACTTTATTTTCCATGGAAAACAATCAAACAACAAAAGTTGGAAAATTTCCTACTTTTTTCACCCAGAAAATTAAACAAATCAAACATATTAAACTTCTAATTATCAGGAATTCAATTCCTTAAAATTCAATTTCCTGAAATTCATTTTCTTTCGATCCAAATTTCACCATCGCTATCAAACGCAACCTAATTGACGATGACATTGATGATGATGACGATACATAAGTGAAGAATTCAATAAGAACTAATAAATAAGAACACAGATTTAAATGATTCTGTGCCAGTGTGGCAAACCTACATCCACGGGAGAAGAAAAGAACTTATATCGTATTTTCTTAGGTTTGGAGTATATAATATAATATTGACACATCTTTATAGCCATGATACATCAATATTGCCTTATTTAGGATGAGGTAATCAAGGAAATAATATAACGAATAATGGAAATATTCCAATTGTACTCACCAACAATATATTCTTCTAACCTCTAAATTACACCATAATATATTCTCCAATAGTTAATAGTTAGGGATGGCAAAACGGCTCGTCGGCTCGGACTCGGCTCGGAAAAAGCTCGGGCTAAGCTCGGCTCGCGGCTCGAGATTTCGAGCCAAAGTTCGAGTCGAGCTTTTTTTTTGAGAGACGGGTTTTGGCTCAGCTCGGCAGCTGAGCCAAAAAAAAGTCCGCTAAAAAAGTTCGATGAGAGCTTGAACAATGAATTTCGACAACGAGTTTGGCTCAACTTTCTATATATACACATTTTCAATAAAAATTTTATAAATTTTTGCTATAAAAATAAGAGAAAAAGTAAAAGATCGGGAATTGGCTTGGCTCGACTCGAAAAAAACTCGAACTAAAACTCGAGTCGAGCCTTATTTTTGGGGACGAGCTTTAGCTCGGCTCGGCTCGGACCAAAAAAAGCTCAACCCCAAAAAGTTCGAGCCAAGTTTGAGCTTTGATCTTCGACTCGAGAGCCGGCTCGACTCGTTGACATCCCTACCAATAGTAGTAAATATGTTTCAAATATCATCAAATCTCTCTACTCTATCATTAAGCTGATAAGTTACAATGCCAAAAACTTACGAACAGTGTATGTAATTTTCTATGTAGATGAAATGATTGTTGGCAGTGATCGATCGTGGTAACGGTGATTTGTAAATTGTAATTTATTACATGAGCGTAATCTTTACATTGTAATTTACTACACTATGAAATCCTTACAATTCGTAATTTTCTTTTGCTAGCATAGGAAGATTAAAAAAAAAAACTGATGATATTTGTTTCTTCAATGTCGAGCCCCTCCGATTTCTCATTCCAATTTCACTCCCGATACATCTAGAAACCATTACAGCGCAGTGGACGAAGATTAGTTTCAATTTGACCATCAAATCGTACATAAATCAAACTAAAACAGGACAAAAACTGAAAAATCTATGGAATCGAAAATTTTGTTCGTAATATCCACCTCTCCACTAGCTCTAGCAGAGACATTGCTCAATAATTTTCTTCGATAATTAATGAACAATCAATTCTTCATATGTAGGATGAAATCGAAAACCATCTGGAAAATCTAATTAATCACCCCCTCCGAGATTGTTCTCCATTTCCAAAATATTCGATTCTTAAGGAATTTCTGATTCAGAAATAAGCTTTCTATATGGAGGTTGGCTGGTTTCGAATCTGGAGGTGAACACTAGATGCCAACTACAGTGGCAAGCCAGATCTGCATGTGAAGAGTGAGAAGGATTGGAGAAGGCAGGGAGAGGAATGGGAGGAAAGGAATTCTCGGAGATATTTAGTTACGAGGAATTAATGGTCAATAGCCGGATCTCCCGACCCATTTTTCAAAATACCCTTTGATCCATTTGTAAGTTAAAAAGAAAAAGCGAAATAGATTTGTTATTTACAAAGTTCAAAATATCCTTATAACTTATTCAAAAGAGTCCGGCTCCTCACCATTTGTATTGTTCGGTCCGGCGAAATTTCTCCTCTTAGGGAATAGTTCGGTCGTTGCAAAGAAGAACTTCACTCCGGATTGTTCAAAACTCAAACTTTAGACAAGATCAGATTACATTTTTAGCTTTGATTCCTAAATTTATAGTTTGAAGTTTGAAATTTTTCTTATGAAAATCGAGTTTTTTTGGGTTCATAAAAGAATTTTTCTTGATCCACCATTGTTGGAGCTTGTAATTTGTGAAGAAGATGAAGTACCGGCCGTCATTTCCGTTAACAAAATGGTCCGGCCGGACCATTTTTGAAAATTAAATTTTAAATTTGTAAATAATTATTTTATTTTTAATATTATTCATTTATTACAAAAATAATTTCATTACTAATTAGAATTAACAAATGGCTAACTATGATTTCATAATTGTAACAAAAATTTAATAATTTCATAATAATTAGAAGTAAGATATGTAATTATAATTTCATAATGCAAATAAGAAATTTATTAATAATATCAAAATAAATGTAATTATAATAATTAAATAACGTTGATAAAAAATTATTAATATTTTTCATAATAATTAGAAATAATAAATATGGACTATAATATCATAAATGTAAAAATATATATTATAGTTTCATAACATTAATAATTATAATTACACAACTTTAATAAATAAAAAAATAATACAATAATAATTAATATTGTTTATATATAAACCATAATAATAAAAATAATAATAATAAAGTTTTTGACGACATCTTTTTTTACATTATAAATAAATTATAAAATTCTAAATAATTTTTTTATTCTTAATATTATTTATCATTTATTACAAAAAAAAAAAAAATTCATTACTAAATATAATTAGAATTAACAAATGGCTAACTATGATTTCATAATTGTAACAAAAATTTAATAATTTCACAATGTTGGAAAATGTAATTATAATGTCATAATTTGTTAATCATAATTACAAATAAGATATGTAATTACAATTTCATAATTTCTTAATAAAAATGAATTAATAATTTCACAATAATTAGAAATAAGACATGTAATTATAATTTCATCATGCAAATAAGAAATTTATTAATAATATGAAAATAAATATTAAATATAATTATAATAATTAAATATTGTTGATAAAAAAATATTAATATTTTTCATAATAATTAGAAATAATAAATATGAACTATAATTTCATAAATGTAAAAATATATACAATAGTTTCATAACATTAATAATTATAATTACACAACTTTAATAAAAAAAAAATAATACAATAATAATTAATAATGTTTATATATAAATCATAATAATAAAAAATAATAATAATAAAGTTTTTCCTGTAATGTTTAATTTTCCTACTTGTTCATTTTTACGTGCGGTAGTTTACAATGTAGAATGGTTAAATATTGCGGCATACTTTTTTGAACTTTGATTTTAACATTTGAAATTATTGCAGAATGGAGTATGCTATTGGTCTTGAACTGAGAGGGCTTCCGGCTAAAGTTTCCCAGTACAGGGAAAGTGAATTCGACGAAGTTCTAAAGACTCTTGATGAGTATCATCAAGATATCTTGAAGCGATCATTCCTATGGCGATTCAAGGAATTGACCAAGATGCAATTTTCGGCTCAGATTATAGATTCTCTGGTACTTCGACTTCTGAAGCCAGTAGACGGTGGTGCATTTAGTTTTTGCTTCGGGGATGACAAGATAGTCACATTCTCGAGGTTTGAGTTTTCCCTCACCACGGGATTAAAGTGTGATCGCGAAACGAAAAAAACGTCCGAATTACGTTCAAAATCGAGGCTTCATCTGAAATACTTTGAAGAACAAAGGGCCATTTACAGGAAGGAGCTCTTGAATACTATAAAGACTTGTCCCGATATGTTGGACAGATTGAAATTATCCATGGTCTATATTCTTGAGAGCTTCGTGAAGGGCAAGCAAGCAAAGAATGGTATCGACTTATATGGTTTGGAACTTGTTGATGATATTGAAGCCTTCAACAACTATCCGTGGAGGTCTATAATTTATGTCGATACCGTTAACATATTTAAGAAAACTCATTCGATGCCCAAGGTGAATAAGGGCCCCCGGAAGTATGATGCGTACGGCTTCCCTTTTGCTCTGCAGGTAATAATTTTAAAGTTTTCATTTTGAATTAGTTTATTATGTTTTTCATCGTCATAATAATTGTAAGTTTCACAGATATGGGCATATGAGGTAATTCCCGCCTTAGGTGACAGGTGGTCAGTTAAGACGGGGACGCGATTTCCTCGGATGTTAAATTGGATAGCAACAGAGGTGCCAACTTCTAGGAAGCTTTCGGCTATCCTCGATGATCCTGACATGAGCATTTATAAATTATTATTAATGTAATATAATATTTGACACATGATTTATAAATTGTTTGAATGTTAATATATTAGCTCGAAGTCCTTCATGCGTTGACGGCTTCGACCGTAGAGGAGGAGCAGGACTACATGCGTGGACTGGTATGTAATGTAATTTTAGATTGTTATTTTACCTTTTGGTTTAAATAATTAATCTTCACTTTTGTTATATCTAGGACCAATGCAGTCCAGTACGAGACATGTCCCCGCCGCTCATGAGATCTCATTCACCGGGGACATCTCACGGACCTTTACGCTCCTCCACTCCTCCGGTATGTTCATGGACTCAATAAGCTATAATATTTTACTGGGGGTTAGTTTATTTCTTATTATATTATTTGGAGTTTATAATTTGAATTTGATATATTTTTGAGTTGAGAATTATTTTTGGAGTAGTCGGTGATATGGGAGTATTATTGAGTTGTGGTTGGTGTTTTGAATTCTCGTTGTTGAGTGGTTGAATGTTTTTGCTTTATTATGACATTTTGATGTCCCTTTATAGGGTCGCTAAGTCCAATTTTAAGAGGAGACTCTGTCAAAAATTTTGTAGAATCTTAAATAAACAATATTCGACATTTAATTTCCACTTTTGTTATATCTAGGATCAACGCAGTCCAGTACGAGACATGTCCCCGCCGCTCATGAGATCTCATTCACCGGGGGCATCTCGCGGACCTTTACGCTCCTCCACTCCCTCGGTATGTTCATGGATTCAATAAACTATAATATTTTACTGGGGGTTAGTTTATTTCCTATTATATTATTTGGAGTTTATAATTTGAATTTGATATGTTTTTGAGTTGAGAATTATTTTTGGAGCAGTCGGTGATATGGGAGTATTATTGAGTTGTGGTTGGTGTTTTGAATTTTCGTTGTTGAGTGATTGAATGTTTTTTCTTTATTATGACATTTTGATGTCCCATTATAGGGTGGCTAATTCCAATTTTAAGAGGAGACTCTGTCGAAAATTTTGTAGAATCTTGATGCGTGTCGCAATTCACCAAAATAATAAATAAATCCTTACTCGTCAAATATTAATTAATAATGTAGTAGCAAGAGTAAGGGTCGATCCCACGAGGAACGGAAACTAATTTTAGTTGTTCGATCAATTAGAATGGAATGGGGGTTTTGTTTGAAATTGCTTGAATAAAAAATATGCATAAAAATAAACAATTAAATATGACTAGAGAGTTAATATGAGAAGAAATCTTGTTCTAGGGTTCGGTTGTACCCCAATTAATGTTATACTTTTCCTTGTAACGTGTTTCTATCCCTAATTCAATTATCAATCATAAATAATCAACAAGCTCTGATTATCTAAATTCTTCCTTATGTGTATTGATTCAAAACAAGCTCTTCGAACCAATTCTAGCCAAGGACAATCCTAAACAAGCTCTTAGGATTTAATGCACGACTAGTATGAAAATTTAGAAGAATAGATTGAATTGGATTGTTAATTACACAAGCTCGAATTAATCAATCCAAGTCGAATTATTACTAAATCTGCACAAGATTTATTTGCTACTAAAGTAAAGATTCAATGACAATTGCGGATCAAGAATCTAAACATAGCATATTCATGAATCCAAAGATCAATAATCCAATTGGCCAAATTAAACTATTAATCAAATAAACTCAATTGAACATTCAAAACATAATAATCCAACAATTGAAATAAAGGAATAAATTCACGCTACTGATTTGTAGGAAAAGAAAATAACATAATTAAATTGACACAACTTCCCCTTTGAACAAGATATGGAATTTAGCCTAGCATGGTTGTGGTAGATTCTTCAAGTTGCTTCATGAATTCCATCGTTATTGATATTCTTGCGCTTGAAAATCTTCCAAGAATGCTCTATATTTTTCTCTCAATTTTTCTCAATGTCCAGCCTCCTTTTTGTGGTGATTTTCCTCCTTTAATACTCTCAAAATCGTGCCCTAACTTTACCCCAAAGATATACCAAAGATAGACCTTGAATCAGATAAGGAAATTCCTTGGAGAGCAAGTTACAGCCGTAACTTTCCTTATTACGGCCGTAATTGGGATTCTGAAAATTTCCGGAATTTGGAAGTTACGGCCGTAACTTTTTAATTTACGGCCGTAAGTGTATTTCTGTCGAGAAGCGCCTGTGCTTGATGTTTTGACCATAACTTTCTCTCCAGAAGTCCGATTATGGTGATTCAAGTTGCGTTGGAAAGAAAACTCAAATATATACAATTATTTGTGAAATAGATCTTCCCAAATTCGAAAGTCTTCTATGACAAAGTTGAACTTCAATCTATGACTAAAATTCATGATCACAATCCTTGGGGGTTTTTGATTTCCAACTTCATTCCAAACCTTCTTTGACCATAATTTTTGCATCTAATCTTCCTCCCACATGCCATTATTGATTTGGAGCTCTTTGAATATGCCATTGAACCTCACTTCTTGATTTTTTTGTATTTCTTTGGTCATGTTTCCTTTCTTTGTCTTCTTTTTGACCTTACATAACACAATAAGTGAAAATGCATTAAACGATGCTTCAATAGGATCAAACTAATAACAAAATAAGATAATAAGTGAATTAAATACGTGCTAATAAAGTACTTATCAAATCCCCCACACTTAAACCATTGTTCGTCCTCGAATAATGATGTGAAAGAAAAGAAACATAACTCAAACAAAAAGATAGACCTACAATCGGAAAGTCAAGGTTACAGCCCACTTTTCTTTTAACATGAAAATTCAATTGCATAACCGGAGTGTGTTAGTGTGTGCAAGAGATGCATCATCCAATATCCTCTAAACAGAAATGAAAATCAATACCCCCGACCCAATTCATTTCCCAATATGGCTTGTATCCTCCCACCTCTTGTGAGTTCTCTCTTAACCTCTATCAATGATTTATTACATGGGTGTTAGGTTTTGGCCAACTTGAAAGTACAGAATATAGATCAAGCAATTCAAACCACTCATAAGCATATGTAATGGGAGTTAACACCCTCACTAGATATTTCTCTCTTTGCACAAAGTGTATAAGGGTGAGAATTTTCACTCAACTCACTACATGGAGAATCTATTACCACAGACTGCTCAAATGTCATAACCGGAGCCAACAATAACACAAGTGCAAAGTAAAGGTCTTTATTTGGTTGTAACGGGGCTTCAGGTCAGGTAGGATAAAATGATATATTTAGGCTGAGTTGAGAAGGAATTTCGCAAACCATGTCAATTCACAATGATATTATTTCCTTCACTCTCAATACGAACTTCATTGTTTCACTCTACCCACTTTGTTCACACTTGAGTTTTTTTTTTTTTTTTTTCACAAGTTGAGTGTTTGACTTCCTCAACTACTAATTTTCATGACTAAACTTTCTTTTCATTGCTTTTTCTCTTTCAATTTTTTTTCTGAGTACAGACTGCAACTTTTTCTCTTTTGTTCAAATCATTACGCAGTCACCAATTAGCTTGAGATAGAATTACATTCCCCTGAATTCAGTCCATTACACAACCATCGTCCAACACAAGATAACCATTTCAACTTCTTAGACTTAGACTACAGCACGATCCTTAATCAACAAAAGCTTACGAATCCCTTCTCTATGGGTTCAAAACAGAGACAATGCGAAAGAAATGGTATTTCTTGGCTTGTAGCGTGACATCAAAATTTCAAGGAAATGCTAAGGCTCAAAAGGGCTTCTATTGGTACATGTATCATGGTAAACCCTTTTAGCAGGTCAAATTTGGTTTAATCTAATGCCTCTACTATATTTTGCACTTGAGTCAAGAAGCTACAACGGTATGCACAAGAAAGCATATCCAAGCACAAACCAACCATACAGGACACACATCAAAAAATAGAGCTTAATATAAAGAGTAAAAGTAGCTCATAGGCTCAAAAGCTCACAAATTATAGTTTATATGTGCTTCTCCCATCCAATTATGAGTTATAGGTCATTGCTCAGTCTTCATTCCGAACTCAAAATCTAGGGGATAAGGATAGAATGAAGTTACTCAGGGCGGTATTTTATCATATCTATTTTGGTTTGACTCAATTAGGTTGCAGAGATTTTTCAATTTGTCCCCATTTTCAAACTAATTCAGAAATTATTGGAAAACTCATCTCTATGTGCTCATTGTTTATCCGATTATGCAATTTAGGAAGTTGGTGGTTCAAAAATAATCATAAGTGGGCTGCTTCCTATTAAACCGAAATGTGGGTCTAAGTACAATTAAAGTTAACTAACAAAAAAACTGAATGAAGATGAATAAAATAGGGATAACAAAAGATAATAGATAATCATCCCCCCACACTTGAATTCCACATTGTCCTCAATGTGGAGCGTGACAATACAAAACAAAAGAGGGGAATGTGAATGGAATCAAAGGAGAAGATGGAGTTTTTTTTTTTTTTTGAATGAAATTAACTAATAAGAAAAATGAAAATAAAAAATAACAATTTGAGGGAGTAAAGAAACTCCCCTCTTGGGTTGCCTCCCGAGCAGCGCCTTTGTTTACTGTCTTTGGCTAGACTTGTTGTTTCCTCCTTCAACCGGGATTAGGTGGATTTCCGAAGCTCAACTTCTTTTTCATATTTTTCATTAGGGCCTGCAAGACAGGGGGCAAAAGCATGTCATCAGAAGTTGGCAATGTAATGCACGAGATTTTACCTGGCTTTTCACCATTTCCACCAAGTTTGAAAGTTTCCTGTACTGAAGAATCAATAACATTAACAGAATGAACAGGATTATCATTATCAAGGTAGTTCACGGAATCATAAATATTAAACTGAATCATTTCATTATCAAATTCCATGGTAAGTGAGTCACTACTAACATCTATCTTGGTCTTAGATGTTTTTAGAAATGGTCTCCCTAACAAAATAGGAGTAGAGTTGGGGGAGTGGTCATCATTCATGTCTAACACATAAAAGTCAGCAGGGAACACTAACCCTCCTACTTGCACTAGTACATCCTCAACTACCCCATCCGGATAGGCGTTAGAGCGATCAGCCAATTGAATTATGACATTCGTTTCAGTTAAATTGGCCAGTTTTAAAGAAGCATAAGTAGACCTAGGCATTACATTGATAGATGCTCCTAAGTCTATTAAAGCACGATTTATTTTCTTATTGCCTATTTGATAAGGTATGGCAAACATACCTGGATCCTTGCACTTGGGAGGTAATTTTCTTTGAAGAAGTGCAGATACAGAATCACCCATTCTTACCATCTCATTTTCCTTTAGCTTTCTCTTATTGGTGCACAGATCCTTCAAAAATTTTGCATATCGGGGCACTTGCTTGATTACATCCAATAGGGGAATGTTGATTTCCACCTTCCTGAACATCTCCAGGGTTTCTTCTTCCTTGCCCTCCTTGTTTGCTTTTGCTAACCTGTTGGGAAAGGGAGGTGGAGTCAATTTAACTTTTAAAGTGGGGTCAGTCTTTACCTGAGAGTTTTGTGAGGTGTCATCTTTCTTTCCAGCTTTTGTTTCTTCAACTTCCTCTTCAATTGCAGATGGTTTCATTTGCAGCCCCTCAACCTCCTTTCCCCTTCGCAGGGTTATGGCACTCACGTTCCTCGGATTAACTTCAAGTTGAGATGGTAATTTGCCTCCGGATTGTGATTCCAACCTGTTGATGGCTGTAGCCATTTGACCCATCTGGTTCTCCAGATTTTGAATGCTAGACTTAGTATCCTGCTGAAATTGAAGTATGTTAGACGTCAATGTTTTAATCACATCTTCAAGAGACATACTTGAACTTTGGGGTCTTTGGTGATACTGCCCTGGAGGTTGAAAATTCCCTTGTTGCTGGAATTGCCCTTGAGGTTTGTTAGAGACAAAACCCGAGGGCTAGTTATTTCCATAACTCATATTTGGGTGATCCCTCCATCCTGGATTGTAGGTATTAGAGTACGGATTGTACTGCTGTCTTTGGAACGGGAAACCTTCTGGAGCATTCACCTGGGCACTATTTCCCTCTTGCAACACCGGACAAGTATCTGTTGGATGTCCGAAGTTTGCACATATCCCACAAGCTTTGACCTGTTGTGCCTTCCCTACAGTCCCTACAGTAAGTTGTTTAACGAGATTTGTTAGTTCAAACAATTGACTTTCAATATTGGAACTACTTACCTCATTCACGCGCCGAACTTGCATATCCCTGTTGGAGTTGAACTGCTGAGTATTCTTAGCCATATTGGAGATTAAAGCTCGTGCTTGTTCCGATGTCTTGTCCATCAATGCACCTCCGCTTGCAGCATCTATCATGCTTCTATCCATCGGTGTCAGACCTTCATAAAAATATTGCACCAAGAGTTGCTCACTGATCTGATGATGGGGACAGCTCGAGATGAGCTTTTTGAAGTGCTCCCAATACTCATATAATGATTCACCATTGTTTTGGCGCACCCCACATATTTCCTTTCTGATCGTCCCAGCTCTTGATGCAGGAAAGTACTTCTCCAAGAAAAGCATCTTCATGTCATTCCAAGTAGTGACTGTTCCAGACGGCAGACAATAAAGCCAGTCTGTGGCGGCATCCTTCAATGAGAATGGGAAAGCTCTCATTTTTATTTGCTCCTCGGTAATGCCCGTTGGCCTCATACTGTCGCATACCATATGAAATTCTTTAAGGTGTCTGTATGGGTCCTCACCGGGATGTCCTCGGAAAGTTGGCAGAAGATGGATCAGTCCGGATTTTAGCTCAAAAGTTCTGCCTTCTTCCACTGCCGGAAAAGTGATGCATAGCGGTTGTTGAGCAACATCTGGGGTAGCTAGTTGCTTTAGAGTCAGATTATTGTTAGCTACTGCCATTGGTTGTGCTGCTCTTCTTTGCTGTTGAAAAGTCCTCGATTTCTGGGTCAAAATAAAAAAATTCAAAATTAGTTGATCGAGTTTTACGCATAAAAGTAAGAACTAGACAAACAAGAATTTTTTTTTTTTTTTTGAAAAATTATATAAATAAAGTGAAAAAAAAATTAATAAAAAAAAATTCTAATTAACTAAACAACTAAATTGGTTGACCGTTCTCCGACTATGGCGCCAAAAATTTGATGCGTGTCGCAATGCACCAAGATAATAAATAAATCCTTACTCGTCAAATATTAATTAATAATGTAGTAGCAAGAGTAAGGGTCGATCCCACGAGGAACGGAAACTAATTTTAGTTGTTCGATCAATTAGAATGGAATGGGGGGTTTTGTTTGAAATTGCTTGAATAAAAAATATGCATAAAAATAAACAATTAAATATGACTAGAGAGTTAATATGAGAAGAAATCTTGTTCTAGGGTTCGGTTGTATCCCAATTAATGTTATACTTTTCCTTGTAACGTGTTTCTATCCCTAATTCAATTATCAATCATAAATAATCAACAAGCTCTGATTATCTAAATTCTTCCTTATGTGTATTGATTCAAAACAAGCTCTTCGAACCAATTCTAGCCAAGGACAATCCTAAACAAACTCTTAGGATTTAATGCACGACTAGTATGAAAATTTAGAAGAATAGATTGAATTGGATTGTTAATTACACAAGCTCGAATTAATCAATCCAAGTCGAATTATTACTAAATCTGCACAAGATTTATTTTCTACTAAAGTAAAGATTCAATGACAATTGCGGATCAAGAATCTAAACATAGCATATTCATGAATCCAAAGATCAATAATCCAATTGGCCAAATTAAACTATTAATCAAATAAACTCAATTGAACATTCAAAACATAATAATCCAACAATTGAAATAAAGGAATAAATTCACGCTACTGATTTGTAGGAAAAGAAAATAACATAATTAAATTGACACAACTTCCCCTTTGAACAAGATATGGAATTTAGCCTAGCATGGTTGTGGTAGATTCTTCAAGTTGCTTCATGAATTCCATCGTTATTGATATTCTTGCGCTTGAAAATCTTCCAAGAATGCTCTATATTTTTCTCTCAATTTTTCTCAATGTCCAGCCTCCTTTTTGTGGTGATTTTCCTCCTTTAATACTCTCAAAATCGTGCCCTAACTTTACCCCAAAGATATACCAAAGATAGACCTTGAATCAGATAAGGAAATTCCTTGGAGAGCAAGTTACGGCCGTAACTTTCCTTATTACGGCCGTAATTGGGATTCTGAAAATTTTCGGAATTTGGAAGTTACGGCCGTAACTTTTTAATTTACGGCCGTAAGTGTATTTATGCCGAGAAGCGCCTGTGCTTGATGTTTTGACCATAACTTTCTCCAGAAGTCCGATTGTGGTGATTCAAGTTGCGTTGGAAAGAAAACTCAAATATATACAATTCTTTGTGAAATAGATCTTCCCAAATTCGAAAGTCTTCTATGACAAAGTTGAGCTTCAATCTATGACTAAAATTCATGATCACAATCCTTGCGGGTTTTTGATTTCCAACTTCATTCCAAACCTTCTTTGACCATAACTTTTGCATCTAATCTTCCTCCCACATGCCATTATTGATTTGGGGCTCTTTGAATATTCCCTTGAACCTCACTTCTTGATTTTTTTGTATTTCTTTGGTCATGTTTCCTTTCTTTTTCTTCTTTTTGACCTTACATAGTACAATAAGTGAAAATACATTAAACGATGCTTCAATAGGATCAAACTAATAACAAAATAAGATAATAAGTGAATTAAATACGTGCTAATAAAGCACTTATCAAATCTTAAATAAACAATATTCGACATTTAATTTCCACTTTTGTTATATCTAGGATCAACGCAGTCCAATACGAGACATGTCCCCGCCGCTCATGAGATCCCATTCACCGGGGGCATCTCGCAGACCTTTATGCTCCCCCGGTATGTTAATGGATTCAGTTTTCAATAAACTATAGTATTTTAATGATCACATTTACATGTTATAATATTTGAGTTAAATAGTCAATTGTAATTTTTTTTTTCCAGCGCCCAGTACCTCACATGGATGATTTGTTTGAGCGTCTGGTGGGGGTCATTCGTGATGAGATGCATGCCCTTGGGGATGAGCTCCGAGGTAAGGTCGACGCCCTCGGAGGTAAGGTCGACGCCCTTAGGGATGAGCTCCGAGATGGGCATGGAGCCTCATATATGATGCCAGAGCATGATGAGCTGGATGATAAGATAGCTCAAATGACGGAGCAAGATTTCTACGGGGTGCCGACTGAGGGGGTGCTTCGTGTGGAGGAGGAGGTGCCTCGAGGGGCGGCGGAGGAGGAGGTGCCTCGGGAGGCGAAGGAGGAGGTGACTCGGGGGGCGGAGGAGGTGGTGCCTCAGGGGGCGGAGGAGGAGGTGCCTCGAGTGGAGGAGGAGGTGCATCGGGAGGCGGAGGAGGAGGAGGTGCCTCGGGTGTCGGAGGTGCCGGAGGATGAGTCGACTGAGCGGCTGACAGATATGGTCGAGAAGAGGGGACGGAAACGTACTGTCGAGTTGAAGGAGTAGATTATAAGTAAGAGGACAAGACAACCCTCACAGCATGTTCTTTCTCCCTTCACGGCCGAGGCGAAGAAGAGGACATTCGTGGACGGCACTTATGTCAACTTATTCCGCGAAGTCGATCCGGCGAAGCAAAAGGTGTTCGATATGTGGTACTCTCAACTTAAGTCGAAGTAAGTTTGTTATCTACTTCTTTATTTATTTCTTAACTGTAAAAATGATTATATATGAATCTCTAATTATTTATTCATTCAGGTTTCGCTTCGCTATTGGGAAGACAACAATATCGGATGCCAAAGATTGATTCGCAATAGTCCTCAGAAGCGGAGCTTGGCTTGCCGACGATGTGAGTGCATAATCGTAATTATGTGAACTCACTATATTATTTGTTGATTAAAAAATATTTAATTCGCTTATATTTTATGTTGTAACATGTTGATCTTGCGATGGAGTTGCTGCGCGATCGGGCTAGTAGGTAGCCGAAATCGTTCGGCTTTCCCGGGCGAGTGATCTTGTGTTGCGGCTTTAAAAATGCTGTCGACATTGAGTACTCAATGTTCGAAAGTAACCCTACCTCGTACGTGTTGCCAGATTACATGTTGGACTACGTGGTAGGGGCAGAGCCCGTGTGTGGCTAGTCGTGGACGGGTTGTACACACATCTATATTCCGGTGATCGGGAACTCGCACATCATTGCTGTTGAGGTCGTGTTCGCTGAATCGAAAATGTATGTGTACGACTCCGAACATGGTTGTTTTACAGAGACCCAGCTCCAAGAAACTATGATGCCCTTGGCATTCATTGTTCCTCTAATGGCTAAGCGTGCTGGAATTCATGTCGATGATGTACTAGCCATTGAAAGGATCAAGGGGATTTCCAAACAAGGTGTCAGGTAAATTTTCTTATACTTGTATTCTAGTATTTAATTAAATTCTTAACTATATTCATTTATTTCACTAAAGTTTTTTTTTTTTAACTTACAGTGGAGATTGCGAGATTTTTGCAATAAAATATATTGAGTTCTTGAGCATCGGACGAGATGTCAAGATGATCAATCAAGAACATATACAGAAGTGGAGAATAAAGTTGGCTACTGATTTATTTACCTACAATTGTGATCCATAAGATTTAGAAATGTAAAAATATAGTTTTTATATGTAATTGTGTATATATATTTATTTGTCAATTTTTTTATTACCGTCAATTTATTTATTATAGTTTTTATTTGTCAATTTCTTTAGTTGAATAAATTGCCTCACAAGTATAGATAACAATATATTTTTTGGAACAAAAAAATAGTATATATATATAAACCCTAAACCCCAAACCCCAAAATAGAAAACTATACCCTAAACCCCAAAATAGAAAACTATACCCTAAACCTTAAAATATCTTTTTTTCCCCAAGAAACATTTATCATCTTTCACCGTTTAATAAGCCATTCACGAACTTTATTAACATAGACAAAATAAGATAATTTATTATCAACAACACTACAATTACAGTAAAAGTTTTAATAGTGATAAAATTAATTATTCAAGGGAATCTGACTAGTACAAGTTTGGCGAGTATGACCGACTGCGCCGCACCTGCCGCACTTTCGTGGTCTGGGAAACTCTCCAGTAGATGGTATTCTAGACGTACGTACACGTCCAGGAGTACGTCTTCGGACATTCGGTGGCAGTAAATTATCAAGCGGGAGCAAGTGTTCGGGAAGTTCCCACTCACCCTCATTTGGTAGAGGAAATATAGTTTCAGCATATGCTTCTCTCCAAAAAGCAGTCCTATAGTACTCAGTTGATAATGACTGTGGTGAAAAGCCCCTATGTCTAGCAACTGCAACTGCATGAGCGATGGAAAGCGCTCAAGCTGAAACTGTTTACTCGTGCACGTGTTCTTATTCAAGTCCACAACATAACCAACATTACGTCCGCATACAACGTTGAATCTAAACTGATCCAGTGGCTCCACGCCCAACCTTCTAGCCAGGTCTAATGTCTTGAAGAGTTTGGTTTCCATGGCAGGGGTGAAATAATATGTGCATGATTGAGATTCCTCGCGTTTATCGTGAAACCAAACCTGTAACTTCTCTCTAATGTTCTCAATCATTGCCAGAATTGGTAACTCTCGATCCTTCTTAAATAATGCATTCAAAGACTCCACATTATTTGACGTCATCATATTGTATCGACGTCCTGGAAATTGACACCGTGCCCAATGTTGAATCCCCAATTTATCTATTAAGTACTCCGAGGCTTTCTCACTCTTGTTATTTATTTCAATCATGAACTTATTATAATCTTCAAAAGTGTAAGCCTCTGCCGCTCTCTTAAACAAGGCAACGATCCGAGTACCACGGTACGTCGTCTTCAAATTTCCTTGTATATGGTACATGCAATAACCGTGGTGTGCCTCGGGAAAAACTTCAGCTATACCATTTATGATAGAATTTCCACGATCTGTTATAAAAGCAAGCTCATGGACATCTCCAATTACTTCCCTCAACTTTGAGAAAAACCAATTCATCGCTAGATCATTTTCACTATCCACTATGCCGAACGCAAGAGGGTATATTTGAATGTTGACATCTTGACATGTAGCAATAATTAACTTCCCTTCCTGATGCAAACCACGTAGCAATTGTAGCTACGCAACCCACAAATTATTGGAATCGACCCAAGAACGCCAAAGAATCACGATTTAGAGATTGATTCAAATTAATTGAACCAAGCAACCAACACAATCAATTGATATGTTGACCTCTTGATCACAATGAAAATAAATCTCACCCAAGATTTGAACAAACAAGAATTAAACTTGCAAGTTCGGATTTTATTCAATGAAGAATAAGGATTGTGAAAGCAATTTGCCTCTCAATATTAATATCAAAGTTGTCTAAGAATAATGAAAATTACATCCCTATAAATAGGGTCAAAACTAGGTTTAAGAGTTGTAACTAAACAAGGAAACAACTACCTAAAAATAAGGAAATAAAAAACCCTAAAATTCACGCGTATTATTGTTTACGGCCGTGAACCTTCCAATTACGGCCGTAAGGCCCTTTCTGTTCCAACGTTACGGCCGTGAGACTAATTTTACGGCTGTAAGCCAAGTTTCTGAAAACTCTCAATTTGACCCGAGGCTTCGTTACGGCCGTGACGAATATTGGTTACGGCCGTAAATCTATTTCTTCAAAAAATTCAGTTTTCAGCAGAAGCAAGGTTACGGCCGTGAGAGTTATGAATTACGGCTGTAATTCCTGAAATTTGGCAATCTTCTTCGACAGCTTGAATGAGGTTGATCCACTCGTCGTTTTGGCTCGGCCCCAACATGGAACTTGCTTCTTTCGATGACACGAACATTGTTTTGGCCATTGTTTCTTGAACTAACTTGTCCATTGCTTCCTTGGCCCTCTTTGTCTACAATCGAGTCATCGGTCCTCCTTTGATCTTCAACGGATCTTTGTGCGGGCTTGTATCCGTGGTCTGGATCACATCATCCCCTCCCTCTTCGAAAGGATTCGACCTCGAATCTGTACCTGCATCAAACGGAGATAGATCAGAAACATTAAATGAAGCCGAAACATTATACTCACCAGGAAGGTCTAATTTATAGGCATTGTTGTTGATCCTTTCAATCACTTGGAATGGACCATCCCCTCGCGGTTGTAACTTTGACTTGCGTTGTTCTGGAAACCGCTCCTTTCTCAAATGTACCCAAACCCAATCACCCGGTTCAAAAATGATGCCCTTTCTTCCTTTGTTAGCCTGCGAAGCATAATGTTCATTTTTTTTTCAATCGCCAACCTCACCTTGTCGTGGAGTGCTTTAACCATCTCAGCCTTTTTCTTGCCATCTAAACTACTACGTTCATTCACAGGTAAAGGAATTAAATCCAACGGTGTTAACTGATTAAAACCATAAACAATTTCAAATGGTGAACACGAAGTAGTAGAATGTATAGCTCTATTATATGCAAATTCAATAAATGGCAAACACTCTTCCCAATTTTTCAAATTCTTATTGATTATGGTGCGCAATAATTGAATCATTGTCCTATTTACTACCTCGGTCTGTCCATCGGTCTGTGGGTGACAAGTTGTAGAAAAAAGTAGTTTTGTTCCTAATTTGTTCCACAAGACTCTCCAAAAATGACTAAGGAATTTAACATCCCTATCCGAGACTATACTCTTAGGAACCTCATGTAAGCGCACGACTTCTCGAAAGAAAATTTCAGCTATATTAGTATCATCATCAGTTTTGTGGCATGGTATGAAATGTACCATTTTACTAAAGCGATCTACTACCACAAAAATTGAATCTCTTCCCTTCTTAGTCCTAGGTAATCCCAAAACAAAATCCATAGAGATATCGACCCAAGGTTCACTAGGGACGGGTAAAGGCATATATAATCCATGGGGTTTAATCCTAGATTTAGCCTTTTTACAAGTAATGCATCTATTACAAACCCGAACCACATCAATTTTCATTTTAGGCCAATAGAAATGTTCACTTAGGATTTCAATGGTCTTTTTAACCCCAAAATGACCCATTAAGCCTCCACTATGGGCCTCTCTCACAAGTAACTCTCTCATTGTACACCTAGGAACACACAATTTATTTTCTGGAAATAAATAATCATCATGTTTAAAGAACCTATCCACAGCCCCCTTACCACATGATTCATAAATATTAGAAAAGTCCAAGTCATTAGCATACATGTCCTTAATGTATTCAAATCCAAGCAATTTAGAGTTTAAAGAATTTAAAAGAACATACCTTCGAGACAATGCATCTGCCACCACATTTTCCTTACCTTGTTTGTACCGGATGACATAGGGAAATGTTTCGATGAAATCTACCCACCTTGCATGTCTCTTACTCAGCTTAGCTTGTCCCCTCAAATGCTTCAAGGATTCATGATCAGTGTGTATCACGAACTCCCGTGGCCACAAGTAATGTTGCCATGTTTCCAAAGCGCGCACAAGTGAGTATAACTCCTTGTCGTATGTGGGATAATTAAGTGTAGCCCCTTTTAGTTTTTCACTAAAATAGGCGATTGGCCTTTGATCCTGCATTAAAACAGCTCAAATGCCTAGCCCTGAGGCATCACATTCAATCTCAAAAGCCTTGTCAAAGTTAGGAAGTGATAAAACCGGTGCTTCACATAACATATTTTTGATAGTTTCAAATGCATGCTCCTGTTCTACACCCTATTTAAACCCTAAACTCTTTTTGACAATTTCTGTGAGTGGTACGGCAATCGTGCTAAAATTTTTAACAAAGCGCCTATAAAAACTAGCCAAGCCATGAAAACTCCTAACCTCAGTTATGCTTTTAGGTGTTGGCCACTCTTTAATAGCTTTGAATTTCTCTTCATCTACTTCTATCCCTTTAGAACTAACCACATAGCCAAGAAACACAACTTTTTCCATGCAAAAATCACACTTTTTAAAATTAGCAAAAAGTTGCTCTTGTCTTAAAACCACAAGCACACACCTAACATGCTCCACATGCTCATTCAAAGTTTTACTATATATCAAGATATCATCGAAGTAAACTACGACGAATTTACCTATAAATGCACGTAAAACATGATTCATTAAACGCATAAATGTGCTCGGTGCATTAGTAAGTCCAAAAGGCATTACTAACCATTCATACAGTCCATACTTAGTTTTAAAAGCAGTTTTCCACTCATCTCCTTCTTTCATTCGAATTTGATGATAACCACTCTTAAGGTCAATTTTACTAAATATGCTAGAGCCATTCAATTCATCCAACATATCATCTAACCTAGGAATAGGATGACGATACTTTACCGTTATGTTGTTGATGGCTCTACAATCAACACACATTCTCTACGTCCCGTCCTTCTTCGGCACAAGTAACACGGATACGGCACATGGACTCATGCTTTCCCTTATGTACCCCTTACTCATTAATTCCTCCACTTGCTTTTGAAGCTCCTTTGTCTCGTCGGGATTACTCCTATAAGCTGGACGGTTTGGAATGACTGCTCCAGGTATAAAATCAATTTGATGTTCAATACCTCGAATGGGTGGTAACCCACTAGGTATGTCATCTGGAAACACATCCTCGAATTCCTGCAATAAAGAAATAGCCAAACTAGGGAGGGATTTGTTAGTTTCATCAAATGCAAAGAATGATTCCTTGTACAGCAGAAGGACCATTGGTCGTTCTTCCATGAATGCCTTTTTTGATTTCACTCCTTTTTGCGTAAAAACTCATTTTTCTTTCTTTTCTGGCACTCTTCGCTCCCTCTCCTTTTTCTGAGGTATGTACCCCAACACTCCTTTTTTCTCTCGCCTCTCCTTTTTCTGGAGTCGTGGCTCCAACTCTCTTTTCCTCTCCTTTTTCTGAGGTCGTGGCCTCAACTCTCTTTCTCTCATTTTCCTTTACTCTTTTTTCTTCATCATTTTTCAGTTTTATTTGATCTTCATACACTTGTGATGGTGTTAATGGTGCAAGTGTAATGGTTTTTCCCCCTTTGGTAAAGCTATACCTATTTTTATACCCATCACGCGTTACCTTCCTATCATATTGCCAAGGCCTTCCCAACAAAATGTACCCGGCATGCATAGGTACCACATCGCACATAACTTCATCCACATAGCTACCAATAGAAAAATTCACCAACACCCTCCTATTCACCTTAATTTCTCCACTATCATTTAACCATTGAAGCCTATAAGGTTTAGGATATTTTAACAAATGTAATCCTAATTTTTCAACAAGTATAGTACTAGCGACGTTAGTGCAACTACCACCATCAATAATCATACTACATACCTTGTTTTTAATGCGACATCGTGTATGGAATATGTTCTCCCGTTGCTGTTCCAAATCATCCGTGTTGATTTGGGCACTAAGAGCTCGCCTTGCCACTAATAATTCGCCATGCTCCCCGGATAACACATCCTCATCATCACATACTTCCTCCAACGCCGGCATATCGCTATAATCCTCTTCCTCACTATCACTCTCCATGGCTCCATCCTTCCTCAAAAGTACCACTCGCCTATTAGGACATTGAGATGCCACATGCCCTCTTCCCAAACATTTGAAGCATTGAATGTCTCTACTCCTAGATGGTTGAGGTTCCCCTTTAGGTACGAATTTATTAGTTTGTTCCTCCTTCCCCTTTGGTGTCTCAAATTTCCCTTTTGGCGCTTCAAACTTTCCTTTAGAAACAGCCCCATCTCCTTTACTTTCCCACTTCGGCTTCCAAGAAGAATTAGAACCAGATGGATACCTTGCTGTCCCCTTTTTCTTTATTTGCTTTTCTGCCTTTATAGCCATGTGCAACATATCTTCCATCTCCAAATAATGTTGCAATTCAACCACATTAGCTATATCCCTATTCAACCCATTCAAAAATCGAGCCATCGTAGCCTCCCTATCCTCTTCTACATTAGCTCTAATCATCAACATCTCCATCTCCTTATGGTAATCCTCCACACTCCTTGATCCTTGGTATAGACTTTGTAATTTTTGATGAAGCTCCCGATGGTAATGACTAGGAACGAACCTCTTTCTCATGATAGCTTTTAATTCATCCCAAGTACTAACGGGTCTCTCGCGATTCCTTCTCCTAGAAGTCACCAATTGATCCCCACCAAGTAATAGCGTAATCGGAGAATTCAAGTACAGCTACCTTAACCTTTTTCTCTTCCGAATAAGTGTAGCAATTGAAAATTAATTCCATCTTCTTTTCCCATTCTAGGTATGCTTCCGGATCACTCCTTCCCTTGAATGACGGAATTGTCATTTTGATGTTGCTTATACTACCATCCATTCTATCGCCACCAAGATCTCTATCCCCTCTTACATGCCTAACTACTCTATCCAAAATTGCTCTATCTTCAACATCACTACCTTCTTCATTCTCATCGATCCCCTCTATTCTACGACCTTGCCCACCTTGCCTACGGGCATTAGGCACTTCCCGAGGTTGCTCAAGCCTTTCTAACCTACCTAACACATCCCCAAACAATCGCTCAAACCGTTGTACCATCTCTTCCGTCATGTTGGCTCGATCGTTGTTTTTTGTAGTAGAAGATTGTTTAGACATCCTAAAACTAAATATTATATGCCTCACGTGTATTTCGCTCGCGTATCACTCAAATTTGGCTTTTACCCTCTATTGATCTCACCTCTCTGCCTTTTTCCACTCAATAGCTTTCACCCCAATTGCTTCAAAGAACGAACCCGAACTCAAACAAGTTTAAACTTGAATGACTCAAACCGAATGGGAGTGAGAAGTTATCAACTTGTTGGGAAAACTCAAAGAAGACTTTTAGAGAATGGAATTTGACTCGATATAGAACTTGACACTTTTTATGGAGACTAAGATTGAGTCAAGAATATATTTTTTTTGAAATCAAATAACTGCTATTGTAATTGGACTGAGAATTTTTCGTTTTTTTTTTTTTTTTTTTTTGGATTCCTCGAAAATTCAACTTCGAGAAAGACGAAACAAATGAAATTTAATTTAGATAACAAACGAAGGAAATAACGACTATTGAATTTTTTTGTGACACTTTTTGGATTAAAGACTCAAGAACTGGAAGAACACGAAGAACAAGATTAAAGAAGACTCAAGAAAACAAAACAAAGATATAACCTTGATTTTTGGAGCCTAAGCTCTGATACCAGATGATGCAAACCACGTAGCAATTGTAGCTACGCAACCCACAAATTATTGGAATCGACCCAAGAACGCCAAAGAATCACGATTTAGAGATTGATTCAAATTAATTGAACCAAGCAACCAACACAATCAATTGATATGTTGACCTCTTGATCACAATGAAAATAAATCTCACCCAAGATTTGAACAAACAAGAATTAAACTCGCAAGTTCGGATTTTATTCAATGAGGAATAAGGATTGTGAAAGCAATTTACCTCTCAATATTAATATCAAAGTTGTCTAAGAATAATGAAAATTACATCCCTATAAATAGGGTCAAAACTAGGTTTAAGAGTTGTAATTAAACAAGGAAACAACTACCTAAAAATAAGGAAATAAAAAACCCTAAAATTCACGCGTATTATTGTTTACGGCCCTGAACCTTCCAATTACGGCCGTAAGGCCCTTTCTGTTCCAACGTTACGGCCGTGAGACTAATTTTACGGCCGTAAGCCAAATTTCTGAAAACTCTCAATTTGACCCGAGGCTTCGTTACGGCCGTGACGAATATTGGTTACGACCGTAAATCTATTTCTTCAAAAAATTCAGTTTTCAGCAGAAGCAAGGTTACGGCCGTGAGAGTTATGAATTACGGCTGTAATTCCTGAAATTTGGCAATCTTCTTCGACAGCTTGAATGAGGTTGATCCACTCGTCGTTTTGACTCGGCCCCAACATGGAACTTGCTTCTTTCGATGACACGAACATTGTTTTGGCCATTGTTTCTTGAACTAACTTGTCCATTGCTTCCTTGGCCCTCTTTGTCTGCAATCGAGTCATCGGTCCTCCTCTGATCTTCAACGGATCTTTGTGCGGGCTTGTATCCGTGGTCTGGATCACATCACTTCCTATCTAGCTTTCAATGTTGTACCATCTACTAGAATTAGATGTCGCATCGATCTTCTAAATCCATTTATACATTGTCCAAGAGCCATGAAAAAAATACTTGAAGCGATTGTCATCGTCAGCCTCAATAAAGAATGTCGAACCAGGATTAGTTCTCGACATGTTATGACAATACCTGGCTAATTTCGCATAACTTTCCTCGGGTGAACCCATTAAATCCTCTAACGCACATTCTCTAGCCTTCCAGGCCTTCTGGTAGCTCATGGTCACCTCAAAATCTCTCTGCACATCGTTAATGATGTCTCTGAGTCTGTAAATAGTCCTTGGGTCATCAAACTTATGCATTATCTGTCGTCCTATAAACCATGAACAAGCTTGTCTGTGATAATTTCGACGAATGCCCACTTGACAAGTATGATCTCGTGCATACTTGCGAACTACGAAGAATTGATTTGTGTCCATCCTCGTTGCTCGAAGACGCCAACTACAATTATCATCTACACAGAGAATTGTGTAGGTACTCCTGTCTGACTTCTTCACTTTAAACTCGAAATTGTGCTTAAGTGCAATACTGTGCACCGCTTCTTGGAGATCTTGCTTGGTATTAAATAATTGTTGGACTTCCAAATCTTCATCATCTGGAACCACACGTGAACAATTAGTCGATCGTGAACTTGGCCCAGCCTGTGAGTTCTCGAAGTGCTCATGTTGACGTCTGGATAAATTAATCAGATCATTGTTTGTAAATGGAATGTCCTCCTAATTGTCTCCGACTACATCGTGACCTCTATGGGTGATAAGAGGAACTGTATCAGGGATAACATCATCATCCTCACGAACTATTTCTAATGTGTCCCAAATATCATTCACATTCTGATCCCCCCATCGAATTCTTCATTCTGATTATCGGGGGTATCCTTTCGTACTAAAGTTACACATAGAGGAATAGTTTCCTTTTTATTCGCCTCAATTAACCACGTAATTTGCACATCAGAAGTAACAAACAAGGGTGGCAATGCAACAGTAGAATTAGAGTTATATAGAAATCCAAATTTCATATCATATTCAGATGGATTAACTTCGAGTTGATCTTGTAGTTTGCTGTACATGTCTGTAAATGACATACCTGGAGTTAACAAAATTATAGAAATGTTTTGATCACTTGTATATTTCCATGACCATTGCATATTTTCATCAACCACGAATTCACCAAAATAAGAAACCGGTATGAAAGCCATATCTGCATTAATTAAAAATAATAAAATTTCAAAACAACAATTTAGGAAAATCAGAGTAACTGATAAAAAATAATTGTAAAAAAAATAGTTGTCGGGCCGTAGCCTCGGTCCGGCCGGACCGAGCTTCCGCAATATTTAATCATTCTACATTGTAGACTACCGCACCTAAATGAACAAATAGAAAAATTAAACATTATTTAATTATTATAATTATATTTATTTTGATATTATTAATAAATTTGTTATTTGCATTATGAAAATATAATTACATATCTTATTTCTAATTATTATGAAATTATTAATTCATTTTTATTATGAAATTATGAAATTATAATTACATATCTTATTTGTAATCATTATTAACAAATTATGACATTATTTAGTAATGAAATTATTTTTGTAACATATGATAAATAATATTAAGAATAAAAAAATTATTTAGAATTTTATAATTTATTTATAATGTAAAAAATTAAGTTAGAATAATCATATTTGAAATTGGTCCGACCGGACCGTTCAATTAGGTCCGGCCGGACCAATTCATGGTCCGGCCGGACCAGCCGGACCATTGCAGGCACCTTTTTCCGCTCTTATGTTCAATTTTTTCGATTTTGTTATTAAACTGATAAAAATCACACTTCACCATATTAATTTTAATTGTTTAGTCTACATAATTATAGATCTATAATTATTATTAACTAAAAAATTAACAATATATGAATTTTTCGTTAATTTTTTGTTACTGAAATTATAGATCTGTTGAATAAGTTTAACACAACGAGAACAAAATTAAATACAGTATAATAAATATTGCTAAATCAACTTACCGATAAGAAGTAGCGAATGAAATCTTTTAGTTGAGATTTGTATATTTTTTGCGGATCTTTTTTAGTACAAACAGATAAAAATGAGAGAATAATTTATCTGAGTGTTGAGCACAAACAGATGAAAAAACGAGAGAATAATGAAAAGTGAGAATTGTATTGTTTTCGTTTTAATATAAATATGAAATATGAGATAAATGAAGGGTATAAGAGAAATATGGTTATTAAGGGTATACACGTCATTTTAAAGAAAAAGGGGTATTGTGGTTAGTTTTTGAAAAGTTTAGGTATTTTGATTTAGCCATTGTTTGACTTGGGTATTTTTAAAATTCCCCCATTTAGTTACTGTTCGGAAACTGAATTTTTTTTTCAGCCTTCATTTGTTTCGTTTCCGATGTGAGATTTTTGGTTAAAAATTGAAGAGAGAAAAAATATATGGTTAAAAAGTGATTTAAAAATTGTGTTATTTATAAATTGTAATGATTGCGTAAAAGAACAGTGTTTTAATTATTAACACTTGAATTTATGTAAATAATTCTAAATAAACCATTTAGCATAATTAAACTTTAAAATCATGGTTTTAGATAGTTTTCCCTAGTTCCTACCTCAGGCCGAATAAACATTTTAGAAAACAATGTCACACTTTCTCATGTCCGAGAATTCTCGTATGTTCCATTCGGGTCATATTCGAATCATTCTTAAAATAATTCTAAAATTGAGAACTATATATACTCAAAAATAATTTGATCTAGAGAAATAGAATTGTATTTCAATCAAATATTTATCTTAATACTAGAAAAATCGTAAATACATTTTATCAAAATTTGAGTGGAAAGAAAATAAATTCAAAAATTTTGAATGTATTTGATTGAAAGTGAATTTGACTTTTAAAAGTGTTGTAAAAGTGGAAAATAAATTTTCAAATAAATTCAAGGAAATTATTTTCCTTGTTTTTAAGAAAAGTATAGAAATTGAGACAAGATGAAAAATGAATTTCATTTAACAAAAACTTAATAACAAATGGGCTAAAGATGGAATTCTATGAAAAATATTTTTCATTTTCATGGAAACTGTTTCAATCAGACCGACCTTAAATAATGAGAAAAAAGAATCAAGAAATTATGAATTGTTGTTTTAATACAATAAGTTTATCAACTTTATTATAAAAGCTAGTTGAGCGTCATGCGTTGGGCATTTTATGTTGCTCAACTTCGGATGCCATATATATTGTGATATTTATTGAATGATATGATAATTATGTTTGTGTAAGAATGAGGATTTCTAGAAAATGAATTTGTATTTATATGTTGTAACAGTAAAAAATAATTAATAAACTTTCTTACCATCGCCTATTTGTGAGTATGGAATAGAGTTTGAACTTCCAGATTGTTTGGAGTAAGGCTAACATGTACCACACTATCTAATGCAACCATGCACCCGATGCATTCACAATATATATATATATACACACACACACATATGAGGTTCATTTGTTCCTAAATATAGGACTTCACCTGATTTAAGCTTAATGTAATTTAAAAGGAATGTAGCTATAAGTTCAGGGACGACTTCAAGTGAGTGGGGGCCAAAATTTTCAAATGGTGGGAAGGGGTAGAAGGAAGCCTCCTCTCGGGGGTTACGCGGCGGAGCCCCCGAAATTTTTTGGAACCAAAATAATTGAAACGACGAAGTAATAAACCAAAAAATAAACTAAGCTAACTAACAAGTAACAACTAACCAGTGTAAGGTAATAATTAAAAAAAAAAAAATGACCTATAACTGAAAAGTAAATATAAACTTTCAAGGTGAGAGATACTGGTAATGAGCATTGTATCCACTTCTTGCATAAATATAATGATTGCAGAGAGAGAATTAAGATCAAATGAAATAAATTCAAGATGACAATTTAATTATTTATTTATTTTTTGGACTCAAAATTTTTTTCCCAACACCCCCACTGGCCCTGTAGAGGCTCCGTCACAGGCTATAACACCATCATCGTCATAAGGCTGGTTCTTTGTTCTAGAGATTTATGCCAAAGGTTGTAAAACATATAAATTAATAAAAAATGTAATATAGATCACAATTGAAAAACTACTAATAATAATAATCAAGAACACTCACCAATTGTATCAGAAATCATAACAGGGACATAAATACTCACAACTCTAGGTTGAGACCATCCCCCTTAGGTCTCACCAGAGCTTGAAAATGAACAAATGGCTAAGAGTCGATTCATTTTAAAGATAGAGGAAATAGGTAAGAACACGAAAAAGTCATCAAATTAACAAGCTTAATCACACACAAGCATTATAGAAGAAGAGAGATGCCTTTAAAATTGTTCTTTGTTAACGCGGTGGGATTAAATAATTAGTTGAAACTTTTATTCATTGTCTATCTTGCTTAGTAAAAAGTGCGAAAAATAAATATTTATAATATAAGATGTGATAATTAATAAAAGCTTGATGACTAAAAGAAGAGAGTGATGGTTTATAGGGGGCTGGATCTTAGCAAATTCATTGGGCACGTGTTGTCAAATGTTCCTAATGACAGCGCTGAGATTATCAGCAGGACTGGGTTTTATATGGCATAGAAGGAATCTATTTATGCATGGTGGAAAGGAATGCGAGGTAGCTTATGGTAAAGACTCTTTATTTATTCAACTAGAATCATATCAGAGGACTAGTTTGCTCAGGAAGCAATCTGGACAGCTACAAAACCAGCAACTGAAGACTTGGAAGAATCCCTCGGGAGTTACGATCGACCTTATTTTAAATGTGAATGCTGCTATTAGACAGGAAGCTGGTCTGTTTGGGCTGGGTGGAATTATTAGAGGTGAAGATGGGGTTGTCAATGAGGCTTTTGCTGTCTGTAAGAGAGGTTTACCAGCACCAGATATTGTTGAGGCTTTAGCATTGCGAGAGGGGCTGAAATTTGCGGCTGATAATTCTCTCTCCATCAAATGTGTTGAAAGCGATTCTTTGAAAGTGGTGAGTGGAGTTATAAAGGAGGATCCGTTAGCTCCTATCACCCCTTTTATTCGGGAGACTCGTGACCTTCTCTTCATTGGCAATTGTGGTTCGGGTTGTCATGCACCTAGAGATAAGAATGTGATAGCCCATAAGTTTGCCGGTTTAGCTCCTATTTCTAGTTCTTCTTTCATATGGATTGATAGGCTGCCTTTATTTCTCTACGCTTGGCTTGTGGAGGAGGGAAATATGAGATTGGCAACTGGATTATAGTTTTTTGGTATTAACAGTTTCAAAAAAAAAAAAGAAAAAAAAAAAAAAAGAGAAAATTTGACATGCAAGTGCAAAAATAAATAAAATGTTAATGCAATTTAATTTCCAGAAGCCATTATTCTCTATGAAAACATGAAATCTATATCTATATACTTTATATAAAAACGGGAAAGGCCCCGTCCAAATTTTTTTTTTTTTTTCCTTTGTTTTTTTGTTTTTTGTTTTCACTTTGCACATCACATGATCAATCAATTAATTGTGTCAGCCGACGGCCAACACTATTTTTGATTTTTTGCCTTATTCTTTCATTTTCCTTTTTTTTTCTTTTTTAACTTTTTTTTATCTTACTATATATATTTTTATAATTTGATCTTTTGTAGTGTGTCATTCTTATCTTTATTTTGTCATAATAATTTTTAATATATGTACAAGTATTAAATTTCGATCACACATTTTACAAAAATTTTACAAATAACATTATTTGAAATAGTAAATTTTTCAGAATTTAATGTTAAAAATAGAGAATTTCTTAGTTTGTGTGTATATTATTTTATTGGTAAAATGTTGTAGAAAATGTTTTTGAAAAAGGTAATTTTTTTTTTTTTTTTGGCCTTATTCTTTCATTTTTTTTCTTTCTAGCCTCTGTTTCACAAACATATTTAAAAACAAGATTTTTTTCAACACAATTTCTAGTGTCACTTTTTAACTATACACATTTTCTCTCTCTAATTTTGAACCACGAATTTTACCTATTAAAACATAAAAAAAAGATGTTTTTGGATACAAAACTTTTAACAAACAGAACCTTAACTTTTTTTTTTTTGACTTGCTATGTATATTTTTGTAATTTAGTCTTTTGTAATGTGTCATTCTTACTTTAATTTATCGGAAAAATGTTTTAATATACCTACAAGTATTAAATTTCGATCACAGATTCTACAAAAAATTTACAAATCTCATTGTCTGAAATAGTAAAATTTTCAGAATTTAAGGTTAAAAGTAGAGATTTTTTTTTTTTTTTAATTTGTGGGTAGATTATTTTATTGGTAAAATGTGGCATAAAATAATCTTGAAAAAAAGTAACTTTTTTTGCCTTATTCTTTCAAATTTTTTTTTTCTTTTTAGCCCCTGTTTGGCAAACAGGTTTAAAAACAATATTTTTTCAACACAATTTCTCAAGTCACTTTTCAACCACACACATTTTTCATCTCTACTTTTCAACCACGCATTATACTTAGGAAAACATAAAAAAATATTTTTAAATACAAAAGTTTTAACAAACAGAGCCTTATTTATTTTTTTATTTTTTTGTCTTGCTATGGTTATTTTTGTAATTTGGTCTTTTTTAATGTATTATTCTTATCTTTTATATTTTGTGAAGTCGTGTGTCAATACTTGAAGTTAAGCAAAAGGCGTGTTTTTAAATTTGTAAAAGATTCTCGCATCTGCACCGTCCACGTGGTGCAATCTGAACGGTTACTGGTTGAGCCTTATAAAAGGCTTACTCCTGATCTAGGGCTTCATTTCTGAGATGCACCTTCTTCTTCTGCATTCTGAAACGAAACCTGGTTCTTCGTGTTCTCTGTGCTTCACTTTAACCATTTTTGGTGCCCTTCTTTGATTAAATCTCGTTTTCTTTCAGAATCTCTATTGTGAGATAGTTGTACTTAGATGTGTAGTCATCAAGTTCTGAAAGTATTTTGTTGTAGCGTGATTTAGGGTTGAAAGAGGAAGATCTTTTGGTAGTTGTTGTAATCTGTAACTTTTGGTGAGATTTAATAAATTTCTTGAGTCGGATCCACAATTGGTGGAGACTCAACATGGGATGTAGGCGTTAGAAAGTGGTCGTCGAACCTCCGAACCCTTTGGGTAAAAATCTTTGTGTTCTTGCGTTTGATGTTTCAGATAATATTGGTTTGTGGCTGATTTCTGGTGATTAAATTCCTACAAGTGGTATCAGAGCCTTCCTGAAACTGATACACGAAACTGGTTGGTGGTTCTCTGTTCACGATCTGTGATTCTTCAACTGATCTGAAAATCTTTTTGGTTGGGAACGACTTATACTCATCTTTGGTAAAAATTGTGAAACCGAGTATTTCAAATACGGTAAAATTCTTTTCTCTTGTGTGGAACTCCTTCCTCTTAAGTGATTAAGGTAATAGGGTCTCCCTTATTTCCTTTGTCCAGAGTCTTCTACGAGGACCCGGGAATCTGAGGGGTAAGGGATCAAAAGGCTCAGCAGCCCTTAGTCAAATCTTGTGTGATTTTTTTTTTATATATACACTCTGTTATATTCTCAAATATTGTATTTCATTACTCTGTTCTTGAGCATATAAGTGTATATTTGATTTCTTGAACATTCTTGAAATTTTTGATATCTTGCACTATTTCTATTTGTTCCACTTTCTGCATCAAAAGTTTTCCTGAACAGTTTTGTAAAATGTCTACTGCACAAAAATTCGAGGTAGAACAATGGACTGGGGTTGGAGACTTTAGTCTCTGGCGCCGAAAAATGAAGGCCTTGCTTTTACAACAAAGATGTGCTGGTGCAATAACACAAACTTATGCTGCAGAAATTAGTGTTTTTAGAAGAGTTTGAACTTGATGAAATTGCTTGGAGTTCGATTTTCTTACATCTATCTGATAATGTAATAAGAAAGGTAGGTGATACCACCACTGCTGCTGCATTATGGACCAAACTTGAAAACCTATAACTTAGATGTGTCCATGCCCAATAAATGCTATCTGCTGAGACTCTTTTATAATTTTAGGTTTGACAATACCTTAAGTTTAGAAGAGAATATAGATAGATTTACTAAATTGGTACAAGACTTAGAATCCTGTGATGAAACCATCTCTGCAAATCAACAGGTTGTTGATCTTTTAAACTCTCATGGGGATAAATATCAAGAACTTAGGACTGCTCTTGAATATGGTAGGGAGAGTATTACTGTTGATGATGTTATTAGTGCACTCAAAACTAGATAATTGGAATTAAAATCTGATATGAGAGATTCTAAGTCAGGAGTAGGTCTGTTTACTAAAGGGAAAGGACACACTAAGTATAGTAATAATGGAGATACTTTTAAACCAAAAGAAAAGGATAAAATAAAATGGAAGGGTAGAGGAAAGGTGAGGTCTAAATCTAAAACCAAAGAATGCTTTTATTGCAAGAAAACTGGGCACTTAATGAAAAATTGTTTCAAAAGCATTAAGGATATGAAAGAGGCATCCAGAATGAAATAGCTGCTATGATAGCCACAAACAAAACGAATAATACTGATGCAAATGGTTTAGTGTTTGCTACTACATCTGATAATACTGTTTGTGTATAGATACTGGATTCTGGCTGCTCTTTTCATATGTGTCCTAACCTGAATTGGTTCACTGACTTTACTTCTATAAATGAAGGAAAAGTACATCTTGGTAATAATATGTCTTGTGATATTAAAGGCATTGGTAATATTGATCTCATATTAAATAAGAATAATGTGATCAATTTGAAATGTGTCAGATATATTCCTGATCTCAGAAGAAATCTAATTTCTATTAGTGAATTAAATTCTATCTATGATATTTTGTTTGCTAAGAACTGTTGCAGGATTATGCATGATTCAAACATTTTGTTTGAAGTACCAAAATAGAATGGCCTATATATGTTTAAGGCCTCCCCTGTTATTAAAAATCTGGCTGCTCATTCTGACAATGACTCTGACAAAACTATTCTATGGCACAAAAGATTAGGCTATATAAATATAAAATCACTGCAGCATCTTCAAAATACAGGAGCATTTGGTAAAGATCTTATCAAAAACATTGGTTTTTGTGAAGAATGTGTGTTGGGTAAACAAAGTAAATCTTCTTTTGAAAAGGGTACTCACAAAACTGAATCAATTCTTGATTATCTACATTCATATTTGTGGGGACCCTCCCCTGTTTGTACTCTTAGTAGTTTCAGATATTATTTGTCTATTGTTGATGACTTCTCCAGAAAAGTTTGGATCATTTTATTAAAAACTAAATCTGATACTTTTCAGCAGTTTAGACTTTGGAAAACTTTTATAGAAAATCAAACAAACAAAAGGATTAAGGCACTCAGGACTGATAATGGTCTTGAGTTCTGTAATTTGGAGTTTGAAAACTTTTGTAAGAACTGTGGCATACTCATAAATAAAACTGTTACCTACACTCCTCAACAAAATGGAGTGATAGAAAGGATGAAAAAAACTATTTTAAACAAAGTGAGATGTATGCTAATCAGTTCTGGACTGCCAAAGATTTTCTGGGGAGAAGCTGTCAAAACTTCTGCCTATCTTATAAATAGAAGTCCTTCAAGTGTTCTAAATTTTAAAACCCCTGAATCAGTTTGGTCTAATCTTCCTACTAATTATTCACACCTAAGGATCTTTGGTTGTGTTTCTTATGCACATCAAAGTGAAGGAAAACTTGAGCCTAGAGCTCAAAAGTGTATTTTTCTGGGTTATGGTGAAGGCACTAAAGGTTATAGACTCTGGTTATTTGATATGAAAGATTTTTAAGTCATAATAAGTAGAAATGTCATTTTTAATGAAAATATTATGCCCTATCTTCAAAAAACTCTCAACAAAACTGCTACATCTGAAAAAGGAAAAATTATTTCTGAAGTACAAACTGATTTTAGTTTACCAAATGAGACTCAAATTGAGGTGGAGCAACCTCAGGTTATAGATGAACACTGTAATACCGCATTTCGATTTACATGCTTTCTTGATTTTCATGTAAAGTTTATATTAATATCATTATAAATGATTTAACTAATATTATGATTATTATGGTTTTATTTGAATATTTGCAGTGGAAGGACTTGGATGCCGTCACGATCAATGTGCCAATTAAAATGTTGATATATTATTTATTTTAATAGTTTACGTGAGATTTTATGTGATTAATTGTTTTATTGTCTAAGCTTGCTATTTTCTATTCTACTTTGTTAAATTGAAAATTTGGGGAAAGCTTGGTGGTAATTGGAGAGTAAATGGAACTTGTGGACTTAACTATATACATAGAGAGAAATGAGGGGCCAATTTGCAAATTTCAAAATATTAAATTTAAACCTAAACCTAAACCCTCATTCTCTCTCTCTCTCTCACTCACGACATCTCTCGGTCTCGCGTCTCTCTCTCTCTCTCGCTACTCACGAAACCGTCGCCACTCAGCTTCTTGGCGACCTCGACCGCCGCTCACCTCACCGCTGCCACCTCCTAGGTAAGACCACACCCCTCTCTTCATACTATATCACACCGGAATGCTGCTGTCACGCACATCGCGCGGCCACACCTACGAACCAGCACACAATAGTTCAAGCACACACACATTTGGGGATATAGATGTATATATATATTGATTTTGTGCATATATGTATGTATAGGTATGTGTATGCATATTAGTTGAATACCCAGTTATTTCAGATCTCGAAATTATAAAGATTCAACTGAGTTTAATTGATTTTCCTATCAGTTTAGGATAAATTCGAGAATTTTATATTTGTTAACTGTTAGAATTGTTGATTTCGTTGTTTTAGTTGAGTTTTAGTTTATACATCATATTTCCTAAACTGTGAGAGCTGTGAAATTAGCGGACTGCCTAATTTAAAACTTGAGTAATATTATTCTTTTTTTTTTCTTCATATTTTGAATTTGGGAATTTGGTGTTTACGTATGTATGATTTCTACAGATTTCGAAAATTATTAAATTGATTTGTTTAATTGATCTTCTTCTAGTTTAATGAAGGGTTAAATTTTTCAGATTTTAGATTTATCATTGAATTCGGAGTTATAATTGTAAATTCAAATTTATGGAAAATTATATATATGTATATTTCGTATATTTTCAGATTTGGATTATAGTCTAATTTCGAATGTATTAATTGGAATTTTTGGTAATGTATAGATATACTTGTGTGTAAATTCATAGTTAGACTTGGTTTAAATTTCGAAGCTAGGTAATTAAATTTTCTGATTTATGAGTAACTAAGATTGTAGTTGAGTAGATTTTTGTAATATAATTTTGAGTTTGATTTTTTAAAAAGGTTAGAAGATCTTCTAATGTGTATTGAGATTCAATCTTTGTCTTGAGTATGGCTATTATGGGTTTTTGTCATACCATAAGGTCACATTGAAGTTTTAACTTTGGTTAAGAGTTTTAAATGTGAATTGGAACTAAAAGTTATATTTTATGCAATGAATGATTATAGACTTTTGGTACGTTGACGTCACGTGCAACCAGGACACCTCCGCTTGCTATTTAAGAAAGGTGGTAAATACTAAGGACGTCAAGTAAGTAAACTCCCCCTATTTTTATTAAAGTTGAAAGTTAATGTGAAATTTCTGTGCTCAAGTGACAACTTTGTATATTGCTCGTTTTCGATGCTTTCGTTACTTCTTATAAATATATATTGTTCAAATTGGAAACTGCCCAAGCATTCATATATTTTATGTTAATTGCATCATCAAGCATGCATTTGTCATTGAGTACTGGGGAAGTCAAATGATTTTAAAGGAAAAGTGTGAAAAGTTAGATTGTTCTCAAAGAGTATGTATTCCAAGTTTTAAGAATAAATGAATGTACTTCTATGCCATGAAAGATGTGAGTAAGAAATGGGGCGCGGTGGACCGGCGTACCCGAATTAAACCGCTGTTGCGGTGGTGAATATTAAACCGCTTTGCGGTGACGATTGCTTAACCGCTCGGCGGTGGCAAATATTAAACCGCTTTGCGGTGACGATTGCAAAACCGCTTGACGGTGGCAAATATTATACCGCTTTGTGGTGACGATTGCTTAACCGCTCGGCGGTGGCAAATATTAAACCGCTTTGCGGTGATGATTGCTAAACCGCTCGGCGGTGGCAAATATTAAACCGCTTTGCGGTGACGATTGCTAAACCGGTTGACGGTGGCAAATATTAAACCGCTTTGCGGTGACGATTGCTAAACCGGTTGACAGTGGCAAATATTAAACCGCTATGCGGTGGAAAAATGATAATCTGGTCCTAAATAAGGGATATTGCCCACTGCATTGTAATTGGCTAGAAGATACACTAATTGAGTTCACGATAGAAATGAAGTTAAAGTTTTTGGAAACGTTTAAATGAAAGTCTTGAAATGAAGTGAAAGTCTTGAAATGAAATGAAGGTCTTGAAATGAAGTGAAAGTCTTGAAATGAAAGTCTTGAAATGAAGTGAAAGTTTTGAAATGAAATGAAAGATTTGAAATGAAAGTCTTGAAATGAAGTTAAAGTTTTTAGAAATGTTTAAGTGAAAGTTTGGAAGGTATGAATGTCTTGAAAAGTAAAGTAAATGAGGGTAATTACTTTGAATGGTTTAAGGAATTTCATGTCATGAGCATGCATCACGTGCATAAAGTTTACTTACTGAGCTTTAGCTCACCCCAATCCCTCCCCAACATTTCAAGTGATGAAAGTTAGGTGACCCGAGGAGAGCACACGGCAGCTGACTCAGGCTATCCCCGCTTCAACCCTTTTAAAATAAAGTTAAATTAGAATTTATTTCAATTTCTCGTTATTTATTCTTTAATTCACGTATTATTGAGGTTAAATTTCATCTTATTTCATTTGCTAAAGTTTATTTACTTGAAATTATATTGTTGAGGAGTTTGGGACTTATTGTAATGGTTTGGATGATGTTTGGGATTGAATGAGTTGCGATGTGTATTTTAAAAAATGGTTTTGATGTCCCTCTACAGGTTGACTATGTCCAATTTACAGAGGAGACTCTGTCGAAATTTTTTGTAAAATTTTTATAATAGTAAATGAAAAGTTTAAATGTTTTAAACGATTATTTCCGCATATAATGTGAATGGAGGTTAACACGCCTAAGTTTTAGATTTTAAACTTGGGGTGTTACAAACACATTGCAGGTAACTCTGATCCTGAAACTGAAAATCAAAATGATATTCCTGAATTTGATTTAGATCAGAATCCTTTAAATGATTATATGCTTGCTAAATACAGAGGTAAAAGACATAGAATTCCTTCTACTAGATATAATCATGATGACTTTGTAACATTCTGTGCCGTTCAAAATTGTTTGTATGCTGAAACTGAATCTTTTGATGAAGCTGTTAGTTGCTCTATTTCTAAATTTTGGATTCATGTTATGGAAGATGAAATGCTATCTTTGTATAAAAAATACTTGTGTACTTGTTCCAAAACCTGAAAATAAAAATGTTATTGATTGTAAATGGATTTATAAGATCAAAGAAATAGGATAAAATGGGATAGAAAAGAAATTTAAAGCTAGATTTGTAGCAAAAGGTTTTTCTCAAAAAGAAGACATTGATTATAATGAGGTTTTTTCACCTGTTGCTAAATATACCTCAATTAGAATTTTACTTGCCTTGACTGCTCAATTTGATTGGGAACTTGACCAGCTTGATGTTAAAACTGTCTTTTTACATCGAGATTTAGAAGAAACCATTTATATGCAACAACCAAAAGGTTTCATTGAGAAAAACAAATATGACTATGTTTGTTTATTGAAAAAATCTTTATATGGACTTAAACAAGCCCAAGGCAATGGTATAAAAGGTTTGATACCTTTATCCAAAGTCTTGGATTTCATAAAAATAAATATGACTCCTATCTATTTTGTAAAGGTTCTGGAGGTCCAGATTCTGTCTATTTGTTATTATATGTAGATGATATGCTACTTGCCTTCAATAGTAAAACTGAAATTGAATCTGTGAAAAATAAATTGAGTGCTGAATTTGAAATAAAAGACCTTGGAAATGCTAGGAAAATTCTTGGAATGGAAATTTGTAGAAATAGAAATGACTGTTCTTTATTTTTAAATCAATCTGCCTATATTGAAAAAGTGTTAGAAAAATTTTCTATGTCCAAGGCAAAACCTGTTACACTGCCTCTGACAAATCATTTTTAACTGTCCTCTACTTTATCTCCTAATTGTGAAGCTGAATTTGAAAGAATGTCAAATGTGCCTTATTCAAATGACATTGGTTCTATTATGTACATGATGGTATGCACTAGACCTGATTTGGCTCACTGCATAAGTGTTTTAAGCAGATTTATTGCAAATACAGGTGAGTCACATTGGACTGCTGTTAAATGGGTGTTCAGATATCTTTGTGGATCTTTTAAACTTGGTTTAAAATTTAGAAAATGTCCTGAAGGTGTTATTTTAAAGGGGTACTGTGATTCTGACTTTGCAGGAGATTTAGACAAGAGAAGATCTACTTCTTCATATAATTTTACTCTCTGTAATGCTTGTATAAGTTGGAAATCTTAGTTACAGAAATTTGTTGCACTATCATCCATAGAAGCTGAATATATATCTTCCCGTAATGCTGTTAAAGAAGGAATATGGATTAAAGGTTTATTAAGTGAAATGGGCTTTGTAAAAATTGAACTTACTCTTTACACTGATAATCAAAGTGCTATACACCTTAGTAGAAATCCTGTGCATCATGATAGAACCAAACATGTTGATATAAAATTTCATTTTGTTCGAGATATGGTTGAAAAAGGAATTTTTAAATTGGTTAAAATTCCTACTCAATTTAATCCTTCTGACTGTGGTACAAAAGTTTTACCTTTAAACAAATTTAAAAGTTGTTTAGGTATATTGAATATCACTGATGGTTGATTTTTGCAGGAACTGATCTGTAGCGACCCAGAATTTTTACGCGATTAATAATTATTTTAATAGAAAATCGTGTCGCTACTATTAAGTTAACGCCGCGACGTATTCGTATAGCCAAGTCAAGAAATAATCGAGATCGTTCGATTTTAAATTAAATTCCGAATTTCTAAAAAAAAAAATATCTCCATTCTCTTGATTTAAAATATATTAAGTCCAAGTACTTAATTCAATGTTATCCCAATATTTATTTATACAAAAATTACTTTTATTATTGAAATTAAGAAAATATATGCAAGCATGGGAGGTTCCATTATATGTAATCATGAAGAGCATAAATATTTGTATAAATATGGAAAAGTATATGAATGATTTATATACTCCATTATATATAATCATGAAGAGCATAATATTTGTATAAATATGGAAAAGTATATGAATGATTGATAAGACTCCATTATATGTAATCATGAAGAGCATAATATTTGTATAAATATGGAAAAGTATATGAATGATTTATATACTCCATTATATATAATCATGAAGAGCATAATATTTGTATAAATATGGAAAAGTATATGAATGATTGATAAGACTCCATTATATATAATCATGAAGAGCATATTATTTGTATAAATATGGAAAAGTATATGAATGATTTATATACTCCATTATATATAATCATGAAGAGCATAATATTTGTATAAATATGGAAAAAGTATATGAATGATTTATATACTCCATTATATATAATCATGAAGAGCATAATATTTGTATAAATATGGAAAAGTATATGAATGATTGATAAGACTCCATTATATATAATCATGAAGAGCATATTATTTGTATAAATATGGAAAAGTATATGAATGGTGCTTTACTTTAAGAAAAAGATGTGTTAAAATTAATAGAATTGAATGATTATGTTTACAATATGCCAACTTTATACATCTATTTAAACCCATCTCTTTTACACACAACTCTACACATATACACTTATTTCCAATCTCTTGACAAAATCCACAAGTAAGAGAAATTCAAGGTGGTCAAGAAAGTTTTGGTCCATTTACTACTACACTTCATTTTAATCTTTTAAAAAGTAAGTATATCTTATGTTTTTATGAAAAGTAAGTATGTTTTTATGAAAGGTAAATACACCTTATGTTTTTATGAAAAGTAAGTATGTTTTTATGACAAGTAAGTATATCTTATGTTTTTATGAAAAGTAAGTATGTTTTTATGAAAGGTAAATACACCTTATGTTTTTATGAAAAGTAAGTATGTTTTTATGACAAGTAAGTATATCTTATGTTTTTATGAAAAGTAAGTATGTTTTTATGAAAGGTAAATACACCTTATGTTTTTATGAAAAGTAAGTATGTTTTTATGACAATTAAGTATATCTTATGTTTTTATGAAAAGTAAGTATGTTTTTATGAAAGGTAAATACACCTTATGTTTTTATGAAAAGTAAGTATGTTTTTATGACAAGTAAGTATATCTTATGTTTTTATGAAAAGTAAGTATGTTTTTATGAAAGGTAAATACACCTTATGTTTTTATGAAAAGTAAGTATGTTTTTATGACAAGTAAGTATATCTTATGTTTTTATGAAAAGTAAGTATGTTTTTATGAAAGGTAAATACACCTTATGTTTTTATGAAAAGTAAGTATGTTTTTATGACAAGTAAGTATATCTTATGTTTTTATGAAAATGTTTGGATCATTGCTATGAAATCAATCTCACAAGATTGTTATGGGTTCCATATGATATGTTTATGATTATGCTAAGGGGACCGGAGTTTAGTAGCGCTACACATAAGAATTCTTGCCATTTAAGTTCGGTAAAATTCTTGTGTCTCCCTATGTTTATGAGTATTTCGATCCTATCCTATGTTATGATGAAAATGATCCATATGCTTTCAAAAGAAAATTTATGCTTGGTATACTTACTGGGATTTTATAAATCTCACTCCACGATATTTACCATTTTCAGATAATTGAAGGTTCGAGGCGGTCAACATGGAAGTGGCAAAAGTGGTTAAGATTGATGAGATAATTATGTTGAACTTTATGTAAGAAAATTATGTTCTATTTTTATTCACAAATAAAATTATGGGATTCTAATTATTCTTTTGAATAATTTTACATTACTATTTAAGTCTCGATAATATGATATGAGTCACTTTTAGTGGCACTCGAATGGTCGAGAATTCGGGTCGTCACATGATCATTGTAAATAGATATATATTTATATAAATCTGTTCTATTACTTTTTCATTTTTCTTTTCAGGAACTAAAGAAGAGTCAGTGATACAAATTCTGGCCGATTCAAGGACTATAAGGTGAACTTCAAATTTGGCAAGGTGGAGATTGTGAAGTCGTGTGCCAATACTTGAAGTTAAGCAAAAGCCGTGTTTTTAAATTTGTAAAAGCTTCTCACATCTGCACCGTCCACGTGGTGCAATTTGAACGGTTACTGGCTGAGCCTTATAAAAGGCTTACTCCTGATCTAGGGCTTCATTCCGAGACGCCCCCCCTTCTTATACATTCTGAAACAAAACCTGGTTTCTTCGTATTCTCTGTGTCTTCACTTTAACCATTTTTGGTGCCCCTCTTTGATTAAATCCCGTTTTCTTTCAGAATCTCTATTGTGAGATAGTTGTACTTAGATGTGTAGTCATCAAGTTCTGAAAGTATTTTTTTGTAGCGTGGTTTAGGGTTGAAAGAGGAAGATCTTTTGGCAGTTGTTGTAACATGTAACTTTTGGTGAGATTTAATAAAGTTCTTGAGTTAGATCCACAATTGGTGGAGACTCAACATGGGATGTAGGCGTTAGAAAGTGATCGCCGAACCTCCGGACCCTTTGGGTAAAAATCTATGTGTTCTTGCGTTTGATGTTTCTGATAATATTGGTTTGTGGTTGATTTCTGGAGATTAAATTCCTACATTTTTGTCATACACTACTAAAATTGAGATTATTAAGGGCGCCAAATTAGGGGCATAATAAGTGATGCGCCCCTTTTAATAATTTATTAGGGGCAAAAGTCTATTTAGTCTATTAACACTAATTAGGATGTATATAAAGGTCTCTAATAATTTATTAGGGACAAAAGTCTATTTATTCTCTATTAACACTAATTAGGGTGGATATAAAGGCCCTTAATATTTTCAATATTAAATAGGACAAATAAAAATGCCCCTAATACTTTCCAAAAAATTTCCCTCCATGCAAGGAAAATTTAGAGCCAAAAAGATTTGTCTATGTGGCAACTATTATAATTAAGGGCATAAATAAACGCCTCCATTAAGGAAATATCACATTTTAAATTGTTTTACTCCGAAAATCTAAAATTAAACCCACGTTTTGTACCCACCTCTACCGACTGTTCCTACTTCACCTTTTCAAGAAATATATATATATATATATATATATATATATATATATATATATATATATATATATTCTTTTTTGGGGCCCTCTCTACCCAGCCGATTTTGAAGAATTTTTTTATTTCTTTGTTTGGGTTTTTAGATTGACTCATATTCTCAAAAGTTTTGCCCTTTTTTTTCTTTAAGATTGATTTCAATCTCATCCAGAACTTGATGAAGAGGTATGTATTTCTTAATTTTATTGTAATTCTCATTTTAGATTAATCATGAGATTGTTTTCTATTTTGTATTATATACACAATGAAAGAACACATATGGAATTTCTCTTGGACGTTTTCTAAATCAGAAGATGAATGAACCTGATATTAATTTATCTTCATTTTGATATTACACAATCATAGGTAAGAATAAGCTATTCTTGTACCCAAGAAGTACTTTGTAATACTAATTTCATTTATGGCCTTCACTCTGATATCAATAGTTTCTGCTAAATCATTCATAAATTGAGAAAAAATAGGACATCTCTTTGAAGCCTCAACGAGGCCATTAAGCTTGAATTCAACCTTGTCCAGCACATTAGCTTTAATTGTTGTCCAACACATTATCTTTAACTGCTTCAATGTACAAAGCTGAAGCATAGTTTCCAAACACATCAAACATTGTCACATGAACCTACACAATATCAAGCCATTAACATCTACTTTGTCAGAAATGAAGACAAGATGATGATGATCATGAAGAAGAAGAAGAAGAAAATATTGACTACAATGATATGGAAAAAAAAAAAGGAAAGGGAAAATTGAGGGCCTTTATATTGTCAAAATTTCCTAAATGAGGTTTAAAATTACTAAATGTAAACGAGAATAACTACTTTTGACGCCCCCATATTTAGTTTGGTTTAATTATCTCTCTTCTAACAAGTTCTTTTGAGAACAAGAGCAAATGTGACATAGTTTAGGTATATGCAAGACATATCTTGACAATAAAAGTAGTTCCTGATTTATCCTCATATGCTTACACCATCAATTGTTAAATATATCATCCAAGTATGGTCTTACATCCAATTTAACATCTTTGATTCTACAACATTCATCTATAGGCTTACAAAAGATTACCTCAACTTTTAGAAAATCAAAGAAGATAATTACCTTAACTTTTTCTCTTTAGATGAAAATGCAGTGGCAAAGTTCTTCAATAACTATAAAAAGAATATAAAATGACAGATAATGCTTGCATACTTATCTAGGTATCACAAGATTTAATTAAAAAGTCACCAAATAGTCACATTCAATGAAAATTTCAATTAATAGGGCAAAAGAAAGTAGACGAAGGAAGTGATGAGGGAGTTTCGCTATGTCCCTTCTTGAAGGGGGAAGAACACAGTTGACTCAAGAACTCCCCTGTTCCCCAAGACAGCATTGAAACTCCTTCCTTTTATGCTCATTAGTGCTGAAAAAAATTTTCTTTGTTTGATGGTTTGGACCTTTTACTCACCCAGCAACTTGACAACTTGACTGAGAGCAAGTTGAGTGAGTTCAAAAGAAATTCAAGAGCATAGGTTTCAATTTGATGTATAATTTATGTACATGGTTGTGATAAAGAATGTGATTTTCTTTTATGGTGAAAAGTTTGTTATGTTGTTCAAAGACTAAAAATGTTGAAGTTTATGTGTGATGTGTTGCTTTGGCAGTAAATAGAACTATGGATAAAAGTTGGGTAAATTTATATTGCAAATTAGATGAATATAGAGATAAGTTGGATTTTTTTTTTTTTTTTTGAAAGAAGCTTTTGCCAAATCTGCTCGGAAAGATAAGATCATATGTCCCTGTAAGAAATGTTGTAACCGTTATTTCAATGATATAGTTACTATTGGAGGTCATCTTCTTTGACATGGAATGTATCCATTTTATATGACAGCTCGTTGGACAAATCATGGAGAACCTTATTTAGATCAGGCTAATGAAAGCCAGCTTTATATCGATTTAGTTGAATATATGGAAACAGATATTAATGGTGGAAGAGGTGGTGAAATGAGTGAATTCCTTAATGAAATATTTGTGCAACCCTTGATTGGACAAAGTATGTGTTCATCAAGTTTGCCTTCTATATTTGAAGGTCAAACTCCCGAGGCAAAACATTTTTACAAGTTGCTGGAAGAAGCAAATAAGAAGTTATATCCTTGCAGTATGCACAAGAAATTAGATGCAATTGTAAAATTGTACCATATGGAGTGTTTGGGAAATGTGAGCAATATGGCTTTCTCCATATATCTGGAGGCATTTCAAGATATGTTGTCTGAAGGCAATTATATACCGAAGGCAATTGCACAAGCCAAAAAACATATTGATGATTTGGGTCTCAGGTATGAAAAAATTGATGCTTGTCCAAATGACTGCATGTTATTCCAGAAAGATACATCGCACATGAATGTCTGCTCTATAATTGATATAAATTTAGTGTCCATTTCGCTCATATTTATTATTAGGGGCACAATTTATAGGAGCATTTACTAATTCTCTTTTCATTCTCTTAGGGGCGTTTTAGCTTCTTATTTTTTTTTTTTGCCCCTATTTATATTAACTCAGGCACTTCTAAATGCCTCTAATATTCTCAATTTTAATAGTGATAATAATTTTTAATACACGTACAAGTATTAAATTTCGATCACACATTTTACAAAAATTCTACAAATCTCATTATTTGAAATAGTAATTTTTTCAGAATTTAATGTTAAAAGTAGAGAATTTTTTTAGTTTTTGTATAGATTATTTTATTGGTAAAATGTGACAAAAAATGTTTTTGAAAAAAATTAAATTTTTTTTCCTTATTCTTTCATTTCATTTTTTTTTTCTTTTTAGCCTCTGTTTAACAAACATGTTTAAAAACAAGATTTTTTCAACACAAATTCTCAAATCAGTTTTTAATCACATGTATTTTCTCTCTCTACTTTTTAACCACGCATTTTACCTAGAAGACATAAAAAAGTTTTTAAACACAAAACTTTTAACAAACAACGCCTTAACTTTTTTTGTCTTGCTATGTATATTTTTATAATTTGGTCTTTTGTAATGTGTCATTCTTACTTTTATTTTGTCATAATAATTTTTAATACACGTACAAGTATTAAATTTCGATCACACATTCTACAAAAATTTTATAAATCACATTATTTGAAATAGTAAATTTTTTTAGAATTTAAGGTTAAAAGTAGAGAATTTTTTTTAAAAAAATTTGTGTGTAGATTATTTTATTGTTAAAATGTGGCAGGAAATGAGTTTTGAAAAAAAGTAAAGTTTTAAATAAGTATAAAAAATATATAATTAAACACGCATTTATAATTATTGTGATTGCTATTTTTTTTAATCATTCTTAGTTTTAATAGTTGCATAAATGTTATATGATATACGATTTTCAGTATAATTTTTTTACTTCATTATTGTATGTTGTCATATCATGATAATTGCTATATTTACGTAATTATTATTTTTTTACTATTTGATTTTATAAGTAAAAAAATAAGATTTTATTGGTTAAATACAAATATTCATAGGTTTAAGTTAAGCACACAATTATAATTATTGTGATTGATATTTTTGAATGAAAAGTGAAAAACTTAAATACGTGAGGAGAATGCAGAAATCGTGACAAATATATTGATATCTTCCACAAAATTAATATTATACCATAATATTACATCAAACATGATATACTATTAAATAAATTACTAAATTTGTATTTTCTTTGAAATTAATAATAGCTCATAAAAATAATAGAAATTAACAGTCATGTATTACTTAAATATATAACTTGACTTACTATTGAAAGATTAAATTAGTTATATTATTTCTTAAATTTTAATAGTTATTATGATATTATATTATTTTTCATGCATTCTATATTTTTGTGTAAATTATGTATAATCATTAAAGTTTTACAAATATTTACCGAAATTGATATTTTTGAATAACTTCATGCATTGCACAGGAGAAATACTAGTATTATTAAAATGGTCAATTGTATATGAGGAGTACCCATATTTAGTAAACTACTAGTAACCATGTTTAGTAACCCTCTTGAAGGTATTTAGATGAGGCTTAAGAAATGTGGTATGGCTTTGCAGGATTGGCATAACTCAAAATTTGGTCGTTGGAAGGATGAATTAGCTTAGCTTCTTAATAAACTGAAATCTTTTTATGATTCTAAGGATTGTGGAATGGTGATTGATGATATTCTGAGGATTGAGAGACGGGTAGGAATGGCAACGGGACGGGTATGGGGAGGGGATGCCTTTCCCCGTCCCCGCCCCGTTAAATATTTACCATCCCCATCTCCATCCCGTCCCCATTTAATTGGGGACGGGGCGGGGATGTGCAAATCTCCATTTACATCCTCATTTGTTATGAATTTGTATTTTTTTAAGTTCTAAAATAATTTTGTACAGACAATAAAAAGAAACATGCAGGAACAATCCTGATATTTTCTAAATCTAATAATTTCTATACATCATTTGAATAATGAAAATTGTTAATTGGAGACGGGGATCGGGGATCGAGGATAGGGCGGTGATGGGGATAAGATGACCATCCCAGTCCCCGATTCGGGGATACTTTTTCAGTCTCATCCCCATCTTTGTCGGGGATTCCCTGCCCCGTTCGGGGCAGGTCCCCATCGGGTTTGGGTATTCACGGCCCCGTTGCCATCCCTAGAGAAGAGTAGAGTATTTAGCTCATCGGGAGGAGATGTTTTGGAAACAGAGATCTAGGGTGGAGTGGTTAAAGGAGGGAGACCGTAATACAAAATACTCCATGCCAGGGCCAGTAACCGGAAACAGAAGAACGCAGTTGAGAAGCTAAGGGAAGATATTGGTAATTGACTTACCGAGGATAAGGATATCATTGAGCATCTTGAGAAATATTTTAGGGATTTATTTACACCTACCTTTCCATCGGATCAAGATTTGGAGGTTAGGATTGTGGGTATTACTGCAAGGTTATCACAGACTGATGTGGATTGGCTGGAAAAACCTTTTATAGAAGAGGTGGGGGCTGCTCTTAAGGGTATGGGGCCGACTAAGGCACCTGGTCCTGATGGTTTTTATGCATTATTTTATCAAAAGTACTGGGAAGTAGTGGGGAAGTACTGGGAAGGCCTTGAACACGGGGGACTCGATCCAACACATCAATCATACAAATTTAACTCTTATTCCTAAGAAGAAAGATCCACAACTTGCCAGTGATTTCAGACCGATTAGTCTTTGCAACACTATATACAAGCTGATCACGAAAACGGTGGCTAATAGGCTTAAGGCATACTGAATGGGCTTATTGCAGAAAACCAAAGTGCCTTTGTTCCGGGTAGACTAATTAGTGATAATGTCATGGAAGCTTTCGAAATCTTGCACTCTATGAATAGACGGTCAAATGGGAAGAAAGGTTTCATGGTCCTGAGGAGTAACCATATTTAGTTACCTACTAGTAACCATGTTTAGTAACCCTCTTGAGGACATTCAGATGAGGCTTGAGAAATGTAGTATGGCTTTCCAGGACTGGCATAACTCCAAATTTGGTCGTTGTAAGGAAGAATTAGCTTAGCATCTTAATAAATTGAAATCTTTGTAATGGTGAATGATGATATTCTGAGGATTGAGAGACGGGTAGGAATGGCAACAAGGCGGGTATGGGGAGGGGATGCCTTTCCCCATCCCCACCCCATTAAAGATTTATCATTCTCATCCCCATTCCCATTCCCATCTCTGTCCCATCCCCATTTAATCGGGGACGGGACGAGGATGTGCAAATCCCCATTTATTATTAATTTTTATTTTTTTAAGTTCTAAAATAATTTTGTACAGACAATATAAAGAAACATGCAGGAACAATCCTGATATTTTTTAAATCTAATATTTTTTACACATCTTTTGAAAAATGAAAATTGTTAATTGGAGATGGGGATCGGGGACGGGGCGGTGATGGGGATAAGATGACCATCCTAGTCCCCGCCCGTCCCCGATTCGGGAATACTTTTTCAGTCCCATCCCCATCTTTGTCGGGGATTTCCCGCCCCATTCGGGGCAGGTCCCCATCGGGTTCGGATATTCCCCGCCCCGTTGCCATCCCTAGAGAAGAGTAGAGTATTTAGCTCATCGGGAGGAGATGTTTTGGAAATAGAGATCTAGGGTGGAGTGGTTAAAGGAGGGAGACCATAATACAAAATATCTCCATGCTAGGGCCAGTAACCGGAAACAGAAGAACGCATTTGAGCAGCTGAGGGAAGATATTGGTAATTGACTTACCGAGGACAAGGATATCATTGAGCATCTTGAGAAATATTTTGGGGATTTATTTACATCTACCTCTCCGTCAGATCAAGATTTGGAGGCTAGGATTGCGGGTATTACTGCAAGGTTATCATAGGCTGATGTGGATTGGCTGGAAAAACCTTTTACAGAAGAAGAGGTGGGGGCTGCTCTTAAGGGTATGGGGCCGACTAAGGCACCTGGTCCTGATGGTTTTCATGCATTATTTTATCAAAAGTACTGGGAAGTAGTGAGGAAGGAGGTATCTGAGGCTTGCTTGAAGGTCTTAAACTCGAGGGACTCGATCCAACACATCAATCATACAAATTTAACTCGTATTCCTAAGAAGAAAGATCCAAAACTTGTCAGTGATTTCAGACCGATTAGTCTTTGCAACACTATATACAAGTTGATCACGAAAATGGTGGCTAATAGGCTTAAGGGCATATTGAATGGGCTCATTGCAGAAAACCAGAGTGCCTTTGTTCCGAGTAGGCTGATTAGTGATAATGTCATTGCAACTTTCGAAATCTTGCACTATGAATAGACGGTCAAATGGGAAGAAAGGTTTCATGGCGCTGAAATTGGATATGAGCAAAGCCTATGATAGGGTGGAGGTGTTTTTTGACGAAAATCATGGAGCGTATGGGTTTCCAGATCGTTGGTGCAGGCTAGTAACTGAATGTATATCTACTTCATCTTTCTCTTTCAACCTCAACGGAGAAAGTCGTGGTCGGGTTACACCTAGAAGAGGGCTGCGGAAAGGATGTCCCCTCTCACCATATCTATTCATCCTTTGTGCTGAAGCATTGCCTAGATTGATTAGGCTTCAAGAGACAGGTGGTAATCTGATTGGAATGCAGTGCTCACGAGGTGGTCCTCGGGTTAGTCATTTATTTTTCACAGATGATTCTATTGTGTTTTCTCGAGCTAAGATACAGGACTATGAATCCTTAATATCTTGGATATCTATGAAAGGGCGTCTTTCCAGAAAATCAATCTGGTTAAATCAAGTATATTTTTTAGCACGAATGTGGGACAGGAGGACCGAGAAATCATCCAGACTACCCTTAATCTGGAATTAGAATGTGAACATGATCGATATTTGGGATTACCTACGGTGGTGAGGAGGGAGATGGTCAAGACTTTTGCGGAGATAAAAGACAGGATGTGGAAAAAAGTGCAGAGATAGAAAGGGAGTTGGTTTTCAGTGGGAGGAAGGGAAGTGCTTATCAAATCTGTTATGCAGGCCATCCCAATTTATCTTATGAGCATTTTCAAAACTCTAGTGCCCTTATGTCAGCAGCTTATCTGGCACTATGATAGATTAGGCAACTATTCTGTGAAGAGTGGGTACCACCTTCTGCTGTATTTGGATTCAGAGACGAGGAGACTAGCTTTAATGCCGTACAAAGATGGTGGCGAAAGGTGTGGGATTTGCCAGTAATACCATGGGTGCGCATCTTCTTGTGGAGGCTGTTTTTGAGATTTTGCTAGTAGGTGAATTATTAGGAAGGAAAGGCTTAGAAGTCAACATAAGTTGTGCTCACTGTGGGGATTACAAAACAAATTTCCACATTTTCTTTATTTGTGCACTGGAAAAATCAGTTTGGAAGGCTGTAAGGATATGGACAGAGATTAAGCAACGTGCCATGGGGACATGTGCGGACACACTTCTTAGACTTGCTTCCAGTCAGCTCTCAGTGAATTTTGAGATTATTGCAGCTCTTTTATGGGTTATTTGGTGGGAAAGAAATTCTGAGGTGTTCGGGGGGACGAAGAAGAGATTTAACACTTTTGGTTGAGCTGACATCATCCTTTATCTCAGTTATGGAGCAACCCACAGACTATAGACAACAACCCAAGGTCTCTTCAAACTCAATACTGATGCTGCCGTGAGGGAAAAGATGATGGGGGTTGGAGCTACAATTCAGAATGACTAGGGGGTCGTAGTTGCCTCAATGAGTCAACCAATAGCTAGGAAATTTGATCCGGGGGTGGCAGAAGCTTTGGAACTGCGAGAGGGGCTTATTTTGGCACAACATATCGGAATCCATATTAACGTAGCAGAATGTGATGCTGTGCAATTGGTTCGGGTCGTTCAAAAATTTTTGACATTAGCTCTTGCTGCCATGATTTTACTTGATATTGCTTATGGACGAAGTTTGCTGTGGCTCTTGCTGCTATATTCCACGTGAAGGGAATAGAGTAGCCTACAAGTTAGCTTCTAATGCTATTTCTTTAGTTGATTTGATCATTTGGACTTATTGCATTCCGTATTGCATTTGTCCCTAAGTTTTGAGGGATCTTATTGAATGAAAATAAAAAATTTAATTTCAAAAGAGAAAAAAAAGGTACCGCCTATGGACAAGAGTGAACCATCCAAGGAAAAGGAAATTGTAGCCAATAAAGACAAGCCCGAGGTTAGTTCTCCTACTTCTAAAAGTAGGGACATTGAGTGTTTCAAATGTAAGGGTAGAGGCATTATTCTTGTGAGTGCCCGAATAATAGGGTGATGTTCATTAGGAATGAAGAATGGTATTCCGGAGATGAGGATGAGGAGGAAGAAATATTGGTGGGGGATGAGAGTGATGATGAGGAAGTAGAGGTGGAAGGGATTGTTATATCCACTTAAATCTTTTGTTATCATGACGGTGCTCAACACCCAAACCAAAGTTAGTGAGGTGGAGAAACAAAGAGAAAACATATTCCACACTAGGTGTCGTGTGAAGGATAAGGTATGTAGTGTCATTATTGATGGGGGTATTTGCACTAATGTAGCAAGCGCTAGCATGGTGGAAAAGTTGAGATTACCAGTGATGAAACATTCAAATCCTTATAAATTGCAATGCTTGAGTGATTACGGAGAGGTGAGGGTGAGTAAGCAAGTCCTTCTTACTTTCAGTATTGGGACATATAGTAACCAAGTGCTTTGTGATGTAATCCCCATGCAAGTCACTCACATACTTTTGGATAGAACATGACAATATGATAGGAAGGTGATTCGTGATGGGAGGAAGAACTAATATGACTTCCAAATGAATGGAAAACAAGTAATACTACTACCTTTGAGTCCGGGGGATGTCTAAAAGGATCAAATGAAACTCAAGAGGGAGGTAGAGGAGGAAAAGAAAAAGGAGGTTTTAGTGAAAAGAAAAGTGAAAAAAAAAGGTGAGGAAGGGAGTGAGAGAAAAAGTAAAAAAATGAGGGAGGAAGAAAAGAAAGTAAATTTTTTTGCAAGAAAAGGGAGATGTAGAGAGGGCATTTAAAGAGGATCGACAAATATTTTTGATGGTGTATAAGGATTCCCTCCTTACACTTGATGAATCTCACAGTCCCCTCCCTAATTTAGCTACTTCTTTGTTATGGAATTTGATGGGCAAATGATATGTTCATGAGAGCATGAGTCCTTGTGTTGTGCCCTACCTGTGCTCCTAGTACCAAAGAAGGATGTGACCTATAGGATGTGTGTTGATTGTCAACAACATAACGGTAAAGTATCGTCATCCCATTCCTAGACTAGATGACATGCTTGATGAGTTACATGATTCTTGCATTTTTAATAAGATTGACTTGAGAAGTGGATACCATCAAATTATGATAAGAGAAGGAGATGAATGTAAAATCGCATTTAAAACTAAGTATAGTTTGTATGAATAGTTGGTTATGCCATTTGGTCTCACTAAAAGACCGAGCACTTTTATGAGGTTAATGAATCATGTTTTGTGTGCATTTATTGGAAAAACTGTGATAGTCTACTTTGATCATATTTTAATTTATAACAAGAATTTAGAAGAGTATGTAGAACACTTGAGATGTGATTGAGGTTTTAAATGAAGAAAAATTATACGTCAATCTCAACATGTGTTATTTTTCTTGTCTTTGTTGTTAGTACCAAGGGAAATGAGATTGATGAAGAAAAGATCAAGGCCAAGGGAGTTTGTTATCCATACCTACCATGAATCATTGAATCACTTGAAGGGGAAAGGAAAGTTAAGAAAAATGCATGCAAAGTGGATGGAGTACGTTGAAACATTTCCCTACAACATCAAATACAAGCAATGTAAATAAAACGTTGTAGCCGATGGATTATCTAGGAGGTATGCTCTTATCACTACCTTGGGTGCAAAGTTGTTGGGATTTAAATCTATTAAAGAATTGTATGCGAATTACGTAGACTTTGCAAGTGTATTTATGTTGTGTGAAAATATTGCTTGTGACAAATTTTATAGGCATGAAGGATTTTTATTTCGTGAAAATAAACTTTGTGTACCAAATTGCTCCACGAGAGAATTGTTGGTTAGGGAAGCCCACGAGAGATTTTTATTTCCTCCTTAACTTGAATGAATGGTTCATTTTTATATAAAATAGCCTCTCGTACTTCTACACTCTCCGATCTCAACTTACAAGCAACTTCTTCAAATGATTTCTCCTGATTAGTTGCCAGATCTCTTTTGCTCCTATCTCATCAACATAAGTTTTCTAGAGGTAGGGAGCTGATTTCCTCCCTCGTCCATACCTCTCAAGCAATTAAAAAATTGCGAAGTATAGATTTCACTGAAAAAAAAAGGAGATTCTACAGCTGATCAGCTTAAACTCAGAAGTAGAAGGTTGCAAAATCAAAAGAATAGATTTTGCAAAAAATAAGGAAAATCTTAGAAAATTAGCTGGAGATCTACTTTTAATCTAAAAAATGATTGATCTCAGAAGTAGGATTAAGAGTGAATGACCAGAATAATGGATGATTAAGCATCAGATCACAGCATCGATAATTAGATATTGAATTTGCCTCCACTGTGCGTGATAGCACCTTGATTGTGTGAAAATTGGTGGGAGAAGTACTTCCTAACAATGTTTTTAATGAGACAACTGTTATGAAGTATTGATGGTAATGATGTATCATTTTTCTTTTACTAGCTTGTCCTACGTGTGTTGCACGTGGTATGTTAAGATATTGAAAATATTGAAAATGTATATTGTTGATATTTGTAATTACATATTATGTCTCTCGTCTAAATTAAAATTGTGTATTCTAAAGCTGTTTAAGTAAGTGTCCTCATTCATTTACAACAAATTTATCCTTCTCAAAACATTATTCTACTAAAAAATTAACTTATTTCTTTTTTTGAACTAAATTCTCAGATCAAGACCAAGATTTAGCAAAACACATACTTCAAAACATATATACACTTGGTAAAAAAAATTAATGAAATCCTGATCAGATATTTAAATTTAAAAAAATTGATTAATTAATAACTTAATTAAATAAGCAAGTTTCATTAAACAAACATAAAATAATATGAACATGGATAAGTTGCATATAAATTTCAATGAAAATTGAGATAATAAATATGCAAAATGAGCCCTCGTATGCATATGCCAAAAGTAACATATATATAAAATATCTTTCTAATAATAAGGTAAATAAAATTTTGACCAATGACGTAGCATTTAGATATGATATAATTGATTAATTGTTTGATAACACTATAATGGTTTATAAACTGATTTATTTATGATTTTGAGATAAAAGTGTGATTGAAAACTTCAGAGAGAAAATTTATGTGGTTGAAAAGTAACTTGGAAAAATATATAATTTATAAACCGTTTACCAAACACATGCTGAAATATATTATAGGAGAAGTTAAAAAAAAAAAAAATAATTAAAAGCCTAGAGAAGATATTTGGCATTTTAAATTTATACTATATTTAAAAGTGAAAAAGTCTAGCCCAACGAGTTCCCGCCCAAATTTTTTTTTTTTTTTTTTTTATAGATGAAAAGAGGCTGAATGATACCATTTTTATTTTTTATTATTTTTTTATAACAGAGTAATGTGCGCATAGACAAAGATTACCAAGCAAGCCTTGTCTATTTAACGTGTCAGTCGCTGACACATTAAATTGTCAAAAGCGGTTCACACGCTGAGACTATAATTTTTTTTTATTCATTTTAATTTGTTTATTTTTTTGTTTTATTTTATTTTGGCAAACATGTTTTTATTGTTTATAACATATTTTTAAAAATGTTTTTAAATATTTGTACTCTATATAAAAATGAAAAAGTTCAACAAGTTCCCACCCATTTTCTTGCTTCTTCTGTAAGCCTCTGTTTTTTTCTCCGTAAAAATTGTTTTTTCAATAGTGTTCTTGACTTTGGCGTGGGGTCCACATGAAAAATGAAAGTAATGCGCCTACAGTAAGGGTGTGTTTGATTTGGATGATTTTCCATGAAAAATATCCAATTACTATTTTATTTACCATCTTTCATTGTTTGGTTGCATTTTTTTTCCATGGAAATGGATTTTCTAGCTTTTTCCGCACGCGCGCGTCTTCCTTCATTTCAAGGAAATTGTTTTTCCAGATGGATAGGAGAATTTATTTATTAGGGAAAATTGCGTACCATTTTCATCACGTTTGATCATTTTTTTTATTGTTAATTGATTTATTTTTTTTCTCAAAAATTAACATTATTATTACTAAGTACAAACTTGTTAAAAAATGAAAAAAAAAATTATAATACCTAAATTTTACTTTATTTTTCATAGAAAATAGTGTCAATCAAACAACAAAAGTTGGAAATTTTTTCACTTTTTCTACATAGAAAATTAAACGAATCAAACACATTAAACTTTCAATTTTCAGGAATTTAATTCCCTTTAATTCAATTCCCTAAAATTCATTTTCTTTCCACCAAATTTCCACCCTCACTATCAAACACAGTCTAAATGAAAGTCTCTTTATCCAGTTCCTCTCTCTGCTCACTGACTCTCTCTCAAGGCGATGCGCTTGGTCGAGTTAATATTTCCTCTCGCTTCGAGAGGCTTTTCCTTCATTTTGGGAGCTTTCCGTCGTCTCCACCAGTCCATTTCATTCTTTGAAACTTAGCATAATCTTGAATCTTGGGTCTTTCTACTCTAAATGAAGTGGGTTTGCTTCGATTTTAATCTTTTGTTTTAGTTTACTTTCCATTTTGGAAATCTGTAGATTTCAATTCTTCTTTTGTCGACTTCGAGAAATTTTTCCTCTGTTATTGTTTTTTGCATATGGATTTGAATTTTATGGATTTTTTTATCTTGAATCTTGAAGTTCGCAGATCTGATGGATTGGTGGTCGGAGGTGGCGGCAGCATATGCAGTCAATGGTGAGTTGTTGGAGAGAGTTGAGAAATGACAATTTTTTAGGGAATTTTGATTTTTGTATGCGTGTTGTTGAAAAAATACATATGCTTATTTTGCCACTCTTTTTATCAGAAAATAGAGAAGCCTAAGACCTTCTCTACCTTCAAAGAATGACTTTAGTATGATTAAAAAATTCAGTTGCTTATAGGAAAATGAGTGTTGAGATGATGTGATTTCCTTCTCATAGAATAGAATTTACTAAGGAAAAATGGAAAGTTTTAAACACAGGGTAAGGAGTGAAGCAGATTTTGTGACTTTTAAGAAATTGTGTTACTATTGAGAAATAAGATTTTCAAATCGTGTTGAACAGTGCAGCTATAGTTTGTGTGCTCCTCTGCCTGATAATTTTTAAGGTTAATGTGCAATGTCTATGCTTGGCCTGGGAATGTGATGGCTCTTTTCTTCTTGATGATAATCAAGAATTCAAGGGGGAGAAGAATGCTTTACCCAATCGCAACTCAATTCGAGGATTTGAAGTTATTGACAGTATAAAAGCAGTTGTACAAAAATCATGCCCAGTAGTCTATATCTATATCTATGTAAAATTAACTGAGATTTTAGAATCTTTAATTTCAATTAATCACTTATTGTTTATGCCATCAGAATCGGTAAAGGTGCCATCAGAATTGGTAAAGAGAAGAATCCTATCTTCATATTTATACTTTCTTCCTACTATCGAATTAGTAATTGCATTTGGCATGTGGGATTGGACAGGACTAGACTGTATAATGTATAGTATTTTAACTTATTTGTTTTAATTACGATTTTCGATCACTATCTAATTCTCCTTACTGCATACTATTTTCTGCATTTCACAAGGATGCACGTTTAGTAATATTTTTTATTTCGTTAATCTTCAATCTTTCTTTCTGGAACGACTATTTTATAGGGTGTTAAATTTGACCCTCAAACTGGATCCACATTGCAATGCACATCGAACTTGCAAGATCAAATTCAACGAAGGAAAAATAAACCGACTAGGCAGAAGGGTGTCATTCAGATCAGTGGTAATGTCTATAAGATTGCCCTTACATACCTTTGAATGATGGCTTATGACTATTTAATGTTGTTTGCAGGAAGTGGACCATGTGTTTCTTTGTGGTTATTGATAATAGGACTAAATCTGCAACTGATAATAGGGATTCGTCAGGTGATGATGGTAACCAATTATTTTGGAAAACGATTATGTGTGTACATGTACAATTCATTCTTACCATTTTCTGTTGAGCCTCCTTTCACATTATTTCTCTACTTTTAAAAGTCCCAGCTCGCCCCCGCCCCCCGCGCTGGGAAAAGTAGTGAAAAAGAGGAATAAAGTGAGAGATAAAATGTTTTTAAATTAATTGACCAAGAGAAGAAGAGAGGCCGAAAACATATTATCGTGGTTTTTTTTTTTTTTTTTGCATGTTGATTGCATCGAATTATTTTTCTATTTGTTATAGAGTTTTTTTTCCCTTAAGCATTGCTAGAAGAAAGAATATGCCATTTATTGTTCTCATGATTCACGACACAGTAATTCTCATTTTGCAAATTCAGGAGATAGTGATACTGATGATCCATTCGAGAATCATGACTACGACAACCAAGAAGATTCAGCAACGGAGAAAAGGTTGAGTATTTTTAGAATATAGACCAATCACTGTAAAACCTAATGCTTTTTTGTCTCGCTTCTCCCAATATTTGGTGCATTTGAACAGATAGTCCTGAACCTTTGGCTGCTCAATCCTTCGTTTAGGTCTGATTATATGTTTGTTTTATATTGATAGCTTGGAGAAAGCAACAATGTTTCTGCACTAGAAAATGTAAGTAAAAATGGCTAATTTTGTTTTCTATTTGGTTAGTGTTATATTGACAGCTTGGAGAAAGCAACTGAAGGTAACAATGCTTCTGCTCCAGAAAATGTAAGTAAAAATGTATAATTTTGTTTTCCATTTGGTTAGTGTGTATGTTGCATGTATGAGTGTATTAAGAGTGTCATGTAATAACCTTTTTTTAAAAGAAAAAAAAAAGAAAAAAAAGAAAGCGATATCTGACATTTTTGTAGCTTGCATTTTTGTAGCTTATGTGTGTGTGTGTGTGTGTGTTATCGTGCATCACACGGGAGAAACGCTAGTTATAAGTAAATGAAATTTTAAGCTATTACTCTAACATACATATCAAAGTTACTATAAATGAAAGAAAATAAAATAAAATAAAGAAAAACACATATCAAATATTATAATTTTAGAACACTTTTATCTATAAGAAATAATGATGGTTAAGCAAGGATGTAAGCAAAATAATTATATGAATGAGAATATGGGTAACAATTTAATATGGAGAATCTTTTGAGCTTCTTCTCCTCTCTTAATTATAAAATCTCAATTTATTCATTTATTTATTTTTGTGTGTATTATCGTATAGGCAAATAGAATATTAAGAGTTTTTACCTCCTCTCTTAATTGTAAAAATTAAGCCCCTATTCTCTTTACTGTTTTGAGGTCGTTTTCTGTTTTTATTTTCGAAAACGCTAAAAACGCGTTCTCTTTACCATTTTCGAAAATGCATTTTGGAAAACAAAAAAAAAAAATTTGTACACAAAACGGAAAACGTCCGAAATATCGTTTTGGGCGTTTTGTGTGTATTTCGACAAAAAATGTCCAAAACGCGTTTTGGGAAATATATATATATATATATATATATATATATATATATATTTTTTTTTTAAGAATTATTTTAACTTAGAACTAAGCTTAATATAAAGTTTTTATTTTTTTTATTTTTTTATTATTTTTTTTAGAATTATCCTAGTTTGGAACTAAGCTTAAATAAAGATTTTTTTTTTTTTTTTTTGAGAATTATCCTAACTTGGAACTTAGTTTAAATAAAGTATTATTGAATTCAATATCAACATTACAAAAAAAAATTAAATGAGAATTCTTGTTGTTATATTTCAAAAAATGCAATGATAAATGGAGTCTGGTGGTTTTGAAAGAACTTGCATTTTCTGGATTTTAATAGAAGTAGAGCTTTCTCAAGTCCCGAACCTGACCAAGCTGTGTTAATATAGACTCTTAATGCTCACATTAGTGTGTTGCATGTAATCATATTTTTAGTGTATTGTGAAAGGAAATTTGAGTTGGAGTTAGTAGTATTCTGCAAGCAAATTAATTAAAAATAGTTTAAATAGTGTTCTGCAAAATTTCAAACAAAACGTGTTTTCCAACTTTTCATTTTCAAAAACAGTTTTCAGAAATGACAAATCAAACGCGTTTTCAGCAAATTTGAAAACAAAAATGAAAACACAAAACACAAAACATTTTCGAAAATGAAAATACAAAATAAAATACTTTATATAATGTAAATTAATGAAAATGATTAATATGGACGATATTAATAAGTACAAAGGGTATTACTGACTATAAAGAGAAAAATATAAGGATAAAATAAGAAATTAAAAATTTCTCACCGATCTCTACTTTTTAGGTACTGTAGATGTAGATAGATTATATTTTTTTTCCCACAAGGTTTTTCCTAGTAAAATTTTTATTAAGGAGTTATGACAACTATCTACAAGGTATTACTTAAATTACATTGAAATGTTTGCAACAAGTGAAGAAAGTCAAGAATAATATATGGTCACATTTGAAGAGCGATTTCAAATTCTGTGATATATAATATATAGAGGACTTTCGTACATACATATTTCAGAAGACTGGTGATATTGATGTTAAATAAATTCGCTCAAGTAACAATGTGTCTAATTTATTTAAATGATATTACCAACATCTACATTCAAGAAATTGGTTCATGAGATTTGGATGTGTTGTCTCAATGATTTACAGTTATTAACATTAGAGGATAGCTATACTCTTTTTTCCTTCGTTTATGTTTTGTCACATTGAGTTTTTTTGGTAAGATTTTAATGAGACTGCATTTATTTTTAACATCCAATACAAATGTATTATTTCTCATTCATTTGACAGTTTTATCTCACTGAATTTTATCAAATAATGTTTTAATGAGACATACTTTGTAATTTCTTATTCAAGAGGAGTATTGTAAATAATATGTTATTATTGAATAACATTTATGCTCCTGCAACCCTAATTATTATTACAATTGTATCCCTAATTCTTCTTTATATACGAGGTTCTAGTTCTTAATAAAACACACAAGTATATTGACTTCTCTATTCTCTTCTCTTTTTCTTTCTAGTTTGTAAAGCATTACATTATATTATATTATTATCTAACAATTTATAATGTTAATATACAATTTCATATTATTATACTTTTGAATTTATTTAGGATGAAAAAAAATTAGGTTATACTTTTTACATCCAAAACTTCAAAAATTGGATTGTCTACTCAAATTTCATAGTTTACAATGTATTTATTATGAATGTAATAAATGCATGACATTCAATCTAAAATGTTACAATTACATTACTATGTAATTTTTATTTTTATATGTTACATGAAAAATATATTTTACAAATTTTTTATTCACATCTACTACATACAATTAAATTACATTGATGTAGATTAGTTACTGAATAATATTTGATAAGTGTATATGTCTAAATTTGAGTCTTATATTGTCGTTTTTTATTAACTTCTACTTAATTGTTTATTATTTGTTTATATTTCAGAAATTATTTAAAAATCATGTGAATGAGGCAATTAATGAAAAATATGAGCTTTTGAATGAGAATTGGATTCTGAATTGAACAAAATGGAAGTTGATGATGTCAACTAGGAAAGCTAAGAGGAGCAAAGAGCAAGATATTAATGATCAAGGACTTAGTTGAAGATGAATGATGAATTGAAGTGATTTGAAGTTTAAGGATTAAATAGTTGTAATCAAAAGATGAAGGACTCTTATGAAATTAAACATAAGGAACCTACTTAAACATATTTGGAAGTTGTAAAATTGCGCTGAAGAGTTGTACTTCGTGGCCACACCAACCTTACCAAGTGGCCGCTCATTCAGACATCAAACTAGCAGATCCGACTTGACTGCCTGCGCGGCCACCAACTTCTTAACTGCGCAAACGCACAGTTGTCCGAGCTAGCGCGAAGTCAGGCCCATGCGCAAATTCTTGTCTTGTTTTACCTAGGTTTCTTGGGAACCTATATATAGAACTTTTCATGCACGAGGAGGGAACTTTTGCACACACAAGAGGCAAAATTCATCATCTTCTCATCAAGAACTTGGAAACTAATTGGAGGCAAATGCCTAAGGATTGAAAATCGGCTTATGGAAGTTATATCTTGGTGCAAGGTTTCTTTTACTTGTTGAATTTGATAAACTCATTATGTGTACTATTATTATTTATTGTGTTTCAATTCCAATACAATGAACAACTAATTTTCTTGTTGGGATTACCGATGTAGAATAGTTTTTTAGCCTTTAATTACATTGTTCAAGTTTTACGTACATGTTGCATGTGTTGAATTTATTTTATGATGATTAACTAGTTCTTTCACCCGTGCGATGCACGGGATTACCATTCATGTTGATGATTTCGATGAAAATTCATTAAGAAGTGTTGATTAAACAATCATTTTAAATAAAAAACATAAGACTTGAAACATTCTGTTAGAAATTCTATTACGAATGTTACGGAATCATCAACATGTACATAAAAAAAAATTCCATCAAGAATACTTCATAAGATGTCTAATGGTCTAATTTTTGAATGCAAAAAAGTATTAATTTCGGCTCAGTTTGGAAGGCATATAACTGAACAGGTTTTCATCAGGGATTGTTGGGTGGGAATATATTTAGAATGCAAAAGTTCCTTGTGACTGTAATTGTTAATAATGAAAACAGTATTTGAATAGTAATAGTTACACATATGATATTTTTAAATACAATCCAACATGTGAGAGTATTAAGAAATGACGTGATTAATTCAAATTTTGAAAAACTTCTTTGAATACATCATTTGTAGTTGAATTGGATGATCTTCCATCTTGATCGCAAGTAAGTATCTTCAACCCTGAACGATTTGTAACCCTAGAGACTGCAACATAAAGTTGACCGTGATTGAAAACAGGCTTTTTCAAATACAACCCTACATGTGATAGGGATTGACCTTGACTTTTGTTGATAGTCATAGCATAAGACACAATCAATGGATATTGCCTTCTTTGAAATCTAAAGGGTAGTCTTGGATCTGATGGAGTTAAAGTCATTCTTGGTATGAACACTTTATGTCCTGCATTACTTCCCGTGATGACCTTAGCTTCCAAAATATGTTGTCCCAGTTTTGTTATGACCAGTCTGGTCCCATTGCACAATCCAGCAGAATGATCAATATTTCTTAATAACATAACAGGAGTACCAACCTTCAACATCAACTCATGATTAGGTACACCTGAACATCTTATACTATTCAAGAACTCCGGAGTATGTAGATCATTCAAAAAATCAATACTGGAATCTGATCTGGAAGCTGCATCAGAACTAAAATATGTATTTCCCTCTGTTTCATTGAGAGAAACCATGTAATCATTAATTGTCTCAACAACCTCCAAAGTTGGGGCCAATATGGCTCTTTCTTGCAAATATGCAAGATCGTTGACTCTTTCAGAGAAGTTTGGATATGTATTCTCCACTATTGAGGCAACTAAATTGTCTGTCCCTTTTATCAATAAGTCATCAGGTATTTCAATCAAAGCATGTCCATCATTTGGCCCACCAATTGTACCATCTCCAATACTTGAAATCCAGGCTGAGAAGGATTTTAACTCTTCAGGATCAATGTATGAGTTTGGCCTTTGGAGTCTCATATTCTTCGTCAATTTCAAGACTTTACAATGTTGCCATAAGTATGAGGAGTTAATAGTTGCAAGCACGATATCTTGCCTGGTACCCTTGGGAATGATCGACAATATTTGTCTAAAATCTCCTCAAAAAACAACTGTTTTACCTCCAAATGGTTGTGTGAAGCTTAGTGGATTGCTAAATCTTAATATATCCCTCATGGTCCTGTCCAACGCTTCAAAACAATATCTATTCATCATAGGAGCTTCGTCCCAAATGATAAGATTAGTTTCGACGATTAGCTCAGCGAGAGGACTACCTTGTTTGATGTTGTAGGTTGAATCATCGGTAGGAGTTAGAGGAATAACAAATCTAGAATGAGCTGTTCTACCGCCTGGTAGAAGAAGAGATGCTATACCACTTAACGCAACAGTAAGTACAATCCTTCCCTTAGATCGTATTGCTGCAGATAGTGTTTTCCATACAAATGTCTTTCCTGTACCTCCATATCCATAAAGGAAGAAAACCCCACCGCCACCCTTATCCACAGCATGAATGATTGTTTCATAGACATTTCGTTGCTCATTCGTTAAATTCAATACAAATCTACCGTGTTCTTCTGCCAAAGTGCTTACGTCGTAATGCAACTCATCTTGAATTAGCCTATTTTGGCGAACAGATAGATCAACAACCAACGGGAAATGCATGGTTGGAAAATCACGCAAGCTTTTCCCAGTACTCCACAATATTTTTTCAATCTCTGCTAGAGTATAATCTTTTAATTCATCGTCACCGAGTTCCAATTCTGTATGTGAATAGATATTAAACAGTGCAATTAGAAGTATTAAATTTTATGTATTAAAATTTTACTTTATATAACGAATAGGAGAATGTATTACCTTTATGCTATAAAATCTTGCGTTGCCTATACAGAATGTCATCTGATAAGTATCGCCAACACTCTTCCCATACAAATTCAGGCATTGAAAGAGAATCAGAATATAGCAACGTTGCAAACAACATTCTTAAACAGTTTGCAGACCCCCAGTGGCTTGCTTCAACTATTCCGTCTACATACTCTTTGTCATCATCCAACAAACCTAGAGCGTAGCAAGCATCTTTGAATGAATTATATTGAACATCATTTATACATTTCGTATCTTCATAACTTGTTGGTCCTCGAACTATGTTAAGTAAAATCCTCAAATAATACTGTTCCCCGGATCCAGGAGGCACATAAAAAATACGTCCAATTGAAAATCCTCGCTTTTGTGGATGCCACTCCCTCAAGGACTGCTTCCATACAAATTTAGTTGGGAACTCTGCATACCTTAAAGACCTTGCTTCAGGGTATTTACGGTTTGCTTCCATCCATCCTAAGAACATTGATGAATTCACTGTAGGCCTACTGATGACATCATCTATTGCATCAGAATCTGAGAAAATAACATTTTGCTCATTCGGAAGATGAAAATGCAATCTTTCAACTGGAGGATCTCTGTAATGAATATCAAATCCAAATATTCTCCAAGCAACCTCACACGGTGAGATGTACCGACAATCATAGTACATATTTATTTCATCAACCTGACTTTCCACAGCATTATCTTCGGTGCTCTGATAAAATGTTGCAGTAACACGATCATGACCTTTGTTGACATATTTGAAGAGATACTTTATGGATCTGGATTGATTGCACCATTCAACGTTAATATGAGCACCGTATTTCAGAAGTAAAAAGCGATTATGTGGCACCACATATCAATAGGAGGAATAATCTGCTCATTATACATGTGTTCCCCTTTGTTTATTTTATACATTATAGTTTTATAGTTATTTGAAGGGAAACTATCATGAACTGCAATTATGTTTCCTCAAAATGCAAATATATTTAGTCTTTCACTTATGTATACTGAAACAGATTTGTGTATACTCCAATAGGATTCATGTGTTTATTTGGTCTTTTATGTGAATTTGTTACTACATTCCCTACCCTTTCCCCTTTTGTGTAACCACCTCTTATTCTATTCATATTATCTTATTGTTCACTTAGTTTTTTACATGAATGTATTGTTCACGAGATACAAAACTGCAACTTAAAATGGAAATATACCTAGTCCCTCAGTTGTGTATACTGAAATATATTTGGAGATACAAAACTGAAACTTAAAATGGAAATATATCTAGCCCCTCACTTGTGTATACTGAAACATATTTGGTCTAGCATATATTTGAATCAGTGTTATGTTGTTCACATAATTTTTACATGACTATAATGTCGTATTTTACTCATTATTCATAGTCTTATGCTATTCACATAGTTTTTTATATTCACATTATTTTTTACATGATTGTATTGTTGTCAAACCATGAGGTTACGAAACTGAAAATTAAAATGCAAGTATATTTAGTCTCTCACTTGTGTATACTGAAACAGATTTGGACTACTATACATTTGAACCAGTCTTATGTTGTTCACATAGTTTTTACATGACTCTAATGTTGTATTTTACTCATACAGAACAGGAATACATATAAAAACACACAGATTGCGTTATTCAAATTGTTGATAATGTTTCAAACCATTCGAAATTATTTTTCAAATACAAAACAGGAATACATATAAAAGCACACAGATTGCGTTATTCAAATTGTTGATAATGTTTCAAACCATTCGAAATTATTTTTCATGCACTGTGAAGTAGTCTACAAACCTATATGTCTGCTAAAATCATTTCTAGGCTGGAAATGTCTCCATTTCGAAGAAAACTCGGGTATACTGAAACATATTTGGTCTACCATACATTTGAATCAGTCTTATGTTGTTCACATAGTTTTTACATGACTATAATGTTGTATTTTACTCATTATTCATAGTCTTATGATATTCACATAATTTTTTACATGACTGTATTGTTGTCAAACCATGAGGTTACGAAACTGAAAATTAAAATGCAAATATATTTAGTCTCTCACTTGTGTATACTGAAACAGATTTGGACTACCATACATTTGAATCAGTCTTATGTTGTTCACATAGTTTTTACATGACTCTAATGTTGTATTTTACTCATACAGAATAGGAATACATATAAAAACACACAGATTGCGTTATTCAAATTGTTGATAATGTTTCAAACCATTCGAAATTACTTTTCATGCACTGTGAAGTAGTCTACAAACCTGTCTGTCTGCTAAAATCATTTCTAGGCTGTAAATGCCTCCATCTCCTCCAAAACTTGGGTTCTCCCACAAACGTACAACTTGAACCTTGAAAGCCCATAGGGTTTTGGTTGGGTCGATGTTAGCAAGCATGTCAATGACGGGGGCTATCTTGCTGCCACAATCAAACTGGAAAATATAAGCAAAAAATATTAAAATAAGTGTAGCAACTTACTGTGAGATTCACATCAGATCTTAAAATGAAGTTTTCAAGTAAAATGAAGATGTGAAATAACTTTGCAGCGTTTTTTTAATGTTTAAAATGAAATGAAGTTTTCTGCAATTTTTCAATTGTGAACAAAGAAGATGCGTAATACCAATGCAAGAAGATGTGTTATACAAATGTCTTTCTTAAAGTGACAGCTAACGTGTTGGGGAAAGGGGAAGATTTGATGTGTCAGTTTGATAAGTTCTTTTTCAAAAAGCTGTGTATATATTATTTCAATAAATACAGCAAATTTAATGCAGCAAATTTAAATCACGTGTTTTGAGGCGGGGATGCTTGTAGGGAAACGTCTCCTCAGTTTCATGATGATGATACAGCAGGTCATATGCATGTTGCCATTTGGGAGGGAAATATTAGGGGGGGAAAATCAACAACAATTCTTCTTTAATATAGTAGATAGATGGTGAATTAACTGGCTATTAATTCATTGATATCATGGTTTGTTTTCAAAATCTAAGAGGAAAGCTAACGAACAACCATTGGATTAGCCTGACAGTTTGTATCTTTTATATACTTGGTTCTAATTCTTTAAGGTTAGAGTTGACCAATGGTCTTCTTCCTTCTTCCTCACTCTAGTTTTGATTTTGTTTAGCCGAATCTATAATGCTGCTTGTAATTTCTTGAGTGAAATTGTGAAGGGAGTGCTGCTAAGTAATTATACTAGTGACTCTTTTATGTATAGTTTCATTGGAAAACTGTGTTGGCAAGGGTGTAATTTGGACTTTTGGGTTCGTATGTAACTGAATTTTTGAACCTCTACTTTGGGGCGATTTCTAGTGAATTTGAGCTTGTTCCTTGTGGATGCTCAATGGGGGTGTATGTGTTATTTTACACCGAACCTCCGGGGCTTAGACCGAAAAACTCTTTATAAGGGAATTTTCGTGCCTATTTCAAGTGACTAACGTGGATAACATACAATAAACAATCAAGAATCGAAAATGAACATAAATCAAAGAAAGAAACAACCTCGATTTGGTGACCCTGTTCAGTGAATTACACCTACATCCTGGGGGCTCAGGATCGAACCCATTTCACTAACCAAAACCTTTCAAAGAGAGTCAAGAAATTTGCAAGAAATCACACTCCAAGTTCGTCTCAAAGACCGAACCATACAGCCCCTATTTCTCACAATAAAATCTCACCAATCGCACAAAATAATACCCACAAGATGATCTACGCAATAACCCAATCACTAATCTAAGTAGGTATAAAACTTGGGGCAAATATGGGCTTAAACCGAGAGAGAAATCAAGAGAAAATTGTGACCGAGTAGAAGAAGGAGCTGCGCGTTTTTTAAGAGAGAGAGATCCGATTTTCAGCTTCTGCCCAAATGAAGAATTAAAGGCTTTATTAACCAAAATTGCACATGAGGTCCTCAAGGTTCACTGGTTGCCATAAGTTGGACCTCCAAGTTTGAAACACTTGTAATTTGGGGATCACAATTCAATAAACTTCACCTTGATCTCCAAATTCCAATCTCTTACTCTCTTGGTTGCTATAGGCTAAGTGGGTGGGCTCGGTCATTACCATCATCGCCCTGTATTTGCACAAGGAATTCAGCCATAATCAATTTTTAGCATTGATAAACAAGATTTAAATTTACAAGCAGATATTATCTTCGTCCCCATGTTAGATGGGTTTCTACTAGTATGTATTTTCTCAAGTTTTAAATCACCCGAAGCAATTTTCTCTCTTACAAAATGATACTTAACTTCTATGTGTTTAGATCGTTCATGAGAGACAGTATTTTTACTTAATAGAAGTGCACTCTAACTATCAGTGTATATTACAAGAGTATTTTGCAGAAAATTAAGCTCATTTAAAATGCCACTTAACCATATACACTCTTTAACAGCTTTGGTGATCGCCACATACTCAGCCTCTGTTACTAGACAGAGTAACTATGAGCTGCAGTTGGGATTTCTAGGTAACACAATTGTCTCCTAAAGTGAAGAAATAAGCCATAGTGGACTTTCGCTAATCTTTATCACCAGCAAAATAAGAATCCACGTATCCTTTAAAAGTCAATCTATCTATCCTTCTCTCATAAACTAACCCAACGCTCGTAGTACCCGCTATGTACCTTAGCAACCACTTTAACCCAACCCAATGAGGTTTCCCTAGGTTAGACATAAATCTGCTTAAGAAACTTATGGCATAGGCCAAGTCCGGCCGTGTAGTGATCATGGAAAACATCACAGACACTATTGTGTTAGCATAAGGAATATTTTCCATCTCTTTGAACTCTGCTTCAGTCTTGGGAGACTGAAGTGATGACAAGTTCATATGTGTAGCAAGAGGAACAGGGACATACTTGACACCTTTCATGCCAAATTTGGTTACTACTTTCTTCAAGTAACCTTCTTGTATAATAGACAGTCTGTTCTCCGTCCTATCCCTCTTAAGGACCATTCCAAAGATTTTCTTCGCACATCCTAAGTCCTTCATGTCAAACTTGGAGTCTTACTATGGGTGTCAATCAACCTAGTCAACTCTACTACATTCGTAATCCCATTACTAGCCTCAGGTTCATCAGCCTTAATACTCTTCTTCAAACAAGGCATCTCCGATTCATTGAACACTACATCCCGGCTAATAATAATTTTAATATCGTGAGCTCCAATCATCCACAACCTATACCCTTTTACCACGTCCGGATACCCCAACATCACACACTTCATAGCCCTCGGCTCTAACTTACCCTCATTCTGATGTGCATATGCAGCTGATGCGTGTCGCAATGTACCAAAACAATAAATAATTCTTTACTCGCCAAATATTAATTAATAATGTAGTAGTGAGAGTAAGGGTCGATCCCAAGAGGAACGAAAACTAATTTTAGTTGTTCGATCAATTAGAATGGAATGGGAGGGTTTGTTGTTTGAATTGCTTGAATGAAAACTATGCATAAAATAAATAATTAAATATGACTAGAGAAATAATATGAGAAGAAATCTTGTTCTCGGGTTCGGTTGTACCCTTAATTAATGTTATACTTTTCCTTGTAACGTGTTTCTATCCCTAATTCAATTATCAATCATAAATAATCAACAAGCTCTGATTATCTAAATCCTTCCTTATGTGTATTGATTCAAAACAAGCTCTTCGAACCAATTCTAGCCACGGACAATTCTAAACAAGCTCTTAGGATTTAATGCACGACTAGTATGAAAATTTAGAAGAATAAATTGAATTGGATCGTTAATTACACAAGCTCGAATTAATCAATTCAAGTTGAATTATTACTAAACCTGCACGAGATTTATGTGCTACTAAAGTAAAGATTCAATGAAAATTACGGATCAAGAATCTAAACATAGCATATTCATGAATCCAAAGATCAATAATCCAATTGGCCAAATTAAACTATTAATCAAATAAACTCAATGAACATTCAAAACATAATAATCCAACAATTGAAATAAATGAATAAATTCACGCTACTAATTTGTAGAAAAAGAAAATAATATAATTGAGTTAACACAACTTCCCCTTTGAACAAGATATGTAATTTAGCCTAGTATGATTGTGGTAGATTCTTCAAGTTGCTTCATGAATTCCATTGTTGTTGATATTCTTGCGCTTGAAAATCTCCAAAGAATGCTCTATATTTTGCTCTCAATTTTCCTCAATGTCCAGCCTCATTTTTGTGGTGATTTTGGTCCTTTAATACTCCCAAAATCATGCCCTAACTTTATTCCAAAAATATTCCAAAGATAGACCTTGAATTAGATAAGGAAATTTCTTGGCGAGCAAGTTACGACCGTAACTTTCCTTATTACGGCCGTAAGTAAGCTACTGAAAATTTTCGAAATTTGGAAGTTACGGCCGTAACTTTATCATTAACGGCCGAGAAGCGTGTGCTCGATGTTTTGGTCATACCTTTTTCTTCCGAAGTCCTATTGTGGTGATTCAAGTTGTGTTAGAAAGAAAACTCAAATATCTACAATTATTTATGAAATAGCTCTTCCAAAATTCGAAATTCTTCTATGAAAAAATTTAGCTTCAATCTATGACTAAAATTCATGATCACAATCCTTGCGGGTTTTTGATTTCTAACTTCACCACAAACCTTCTTTGATCATAACTTTCCTTTCTTTTTGTTCTTTGCGATCCTGTATAACACAATAAATGAAAATGCATTAAACGATACTTCAATAGGATCAAACTAATAACAAAATAAGATAATAAGTGAATTAAATATATGCTAATAAAGCACTTATCAAATCCCCCCGCACTTAAACCATTGTTCGTCCTCGAATAATGATGTGAAAGAAAAAAACATAACTCAAACAAAAAGATAGACCTACAATCGGAAAGTCAAGGTTACAGCCCACTTCTTTTTTAGCATGAAAATTCAATTGCATAACCGGAGTGTGTTAGTGTGTGCAAGAGATGCATCATCCAATATCCTCTGAACAGAACTGAAAATCAATACCCCCAGCCCAATTCATTTCCCAATGTGGCTTGTATCCTCCCACCTCTCGTGAGTTCTCTCTTAACCTCTATCAATTATTTACTACATGAGTGTTAGTTTCTGGCTAACTTGAAAGCACAGAATATAGACCAAGCAATTCAAACCACTCATAAGCATATGTAATGGGAGTTAACACCCTCACTAAATATTTCTCTCTTCGCACAAAGTGTATAAGGATGAGAATTTTCACTTAACTCACTGCATGGAGAATCTATTACCACAGACTGCTCAAATGTCATAATCGGAGCCAACAATAACACAAGTGCAAAGTAAATGTCTTTATTTGGTTGTAACGGGGCTTCGGGTCAGGTAGGATAAAATGACATATTTAGGCTGAGTCGAGAAGGAATTTCGAAAACTAAGTCAATTCACAATGACATTACTTCCTTCACCCCTTAATATGAACTTTATTGTTTCCCGCGACCCAACTTTGTTCACACTTGAATTTTTTTTTTCAACAAGTTGAGTGTTTGACTTCCTCAACTACTAATTTTCTTGACTAAACTCCCTTTTTATTGTTTTTTCTCTTTCGATTTTTTTTTTCGAGTACAGACTGCAACTTTTTCTCTTTTGTTCAAATCATTACGCAGTCACCAATTGGCACAAGATAGAATTACATTCCCTTGAATTCAGTCCATTACACAACCATCACCCAACACAAGATAACCATTGCAACTTCTTAGACTTAGACTACATCATGATCCTTAATCAACAAAAGCTTGCGAATCCCTTCTCTATGGGTTCAAAACAGAGACAGTGCAAAAGAAAGGGTATTTGTGGCTTGTAGCGTGACATAAAAAATTCAAAGAAAGGTTAAGGCTCAAAATGGCTTCTATTTGTACATGTATCATGGTAGGCCCTTTTAGCAGGTCAAATTTGGTTTAACCTAATGTCTTTACTATATTTTGCACTTGAGCCAAGAAGCTACAACGGCATGTACAGAAAAGCAAATCCAAGAACAAATCAACCATGTAGGACACACATCAAAGAAATAAGAGCTTAATATAAAGACTAAAAGCAACTTATAAGCTCAAAAGCTCACAAATTATGGTTTATATGTGTTCCTCCCATCCAATTATGAGTATATGTCATTGCTTAGTCTTCATTCCGAACTCAAAATCTAGGAGATAAGGATAGAATGAAGTTACTCGGGGCGGTATTTTATCATATCTATTTTGGTTTGACTCAATTAGGTTGCAGAAAATTTTCAATTTGTCCCCATTTTCAAACTAATTTAGAAATTATTGGAAAACTCATCTCTATGTGCTCATTGTTTATCCGATTATGCAATTTAGGAAGTTGGTGGTTCAAAAATAATCATAAGTGGGGCTGCTTCCTATTAAACCGAAATGTGGGTCTAAGCACAATTAAAGCTAACTAACAAAAAAAACTGAATGAAGATGAATAAAATAGGGATAACAAAAGATAATAGATAATCATTCCCCCCACACTTGAATTCCACATTGTCCTCAATGTGGAGTGTGACAATACAAAACAAAATAGAGGAATGTGAACGGAATCAAAGGAGGGGATATTTTTTTTTTGAATGAAATTAACTAATAAGAAAAATGACAAAAATGAAAATAAAAAAATAACAATTTGAGGGAGTAAAGAAACTCCCCTCTTGGGTTACCTCCCGAGTAGCGCCTTTGTTTACTGTCTTTGGCTAGACTTGTTGTTTCCTCCTTTAACCGGGATTAGGTGGATTTCCAAAGCTCAACTTCTTTTTCATATTTTTCATTAGGGCCTACAAGATAGGGGGCAAAAGCATGTTATCAGAAGTTGGCAATGTAATACACGAGATTTTACCTGAATTTTCACCATTTCCACCAAGTTTGAAAGTTTCATGTACTGAAGAATCAATAACATTAACAGAATGAACAAGATTATCATCATCAAGGTAGTTCACGGAATCATAAATATTAAACTGAATCATTTCACCATCAAATTCCATGGTGAGTGTGCCACTAATGACATCTATCTTGGTCTTAGATGTTTTTAGAAATGGTCTACCTAACAAAATAGGAGTAGAGTTGGGGGAGTGGTCATCATTCATGTCTAACACATAAAAGTCAGCCGGGAACACAAACCCTCCTACTTGCACTAACACATCCTCAACTACCCCATCCGGATAGGCGTTAGAGCGATCAGCCAATTGAATTATGACATTCATTTCAGTTAAATTGGCCAGTTTTAAAGAAGCATAGGTAGACCTAGGCATTACATTGATAGATGCTCCTAAGTCTATTAAAGCACGATTTATTTTCTTATTGCCTATTTGACAAGGTATGGTAAACATACCTGGATCCTTACACTTGGGAGGTAATTTTCTTTGAAATAATGTAGAGACATTTTCTCCCATCATCACCTTCTCATTCCCCTTCAATTTTCGTTTGTTGGTGCACAGCTCCTTCAAAAACTTTGCGTATCGGGGTACTTGCTTGATTGCATCCAACAGTGGAATGTTGACTTCCACTTTCCTGAACATCTCCAGGATTTCTTTCCCCTTGCTTTCCTTGTTCGCCTTTGCTAGCCTGCTAGGAAAAGGTGGTGGAGTTAATTTAACATTTAAAGTGGAATTTGTTTTTACCTGCGAGCTTTTTGAGGTGCTGTCGTTCTTCCCGACTTCCCTTCCCTCAACTTCCTTCTCTTCGATTGCGGTAGGTTTTAGTCGCGGTTCTTCTTGATCTTTTCCACCTCGGAGAGTAATTGCACTCACATTCTTTAGATTTACTTCAGGTTGAGATGGTAGCTTTCCTCCGGTTTGTGCCTCAAGTCTGTTGATGGCGGTGGCCATTTGGCTCATCTGGTTCTCCAAATTTTGAATGCTAGACTTTGCATCCTGTTGAAATTGTAATATGTTAGTTGCTAGTGTTTTTACCATGTCTTCAAGAGACATACCTGAGCCTTGAGGTTTTTGCTGATACTGCCCCTATTTTTGGAAGGTTCCTTGTTGCTTAAATTGCCCTTGAGGTTTGTTTGAAATGAAACCTGGGGGCTTGTTAATTCCGTAGCTTAGGTTGGGGTGATCCCTCCATCCTGGATTGTAGGTATTAGAGTACGGATTGTACTGTTGTCTTTGGAACGGAAAACCCTCTGCAGCACTTACTTGTTCACCATTTCCCTCTTGCAACACCGGACAAGTATCTGTTGGATGTCCGAAGCTTGCACATATCCCACAAGCTTTTACCTGTTGTGCCTTCCCTACCGCAAGTTGTTTAACGAGATTTGTTAGTTCAAACAATTGACTCTCAATATTGGAACTACTTACCTCATTCACGCGTCGAACTTGCATATCCCTGTTGGAGTTGAACTGCTGAGTGTTCTCAGCCATATTGGAGATTAAAGCCCGTGCTTGTTCCGGTGTCTTGTCCATAAACGCACCTCTACTTGCGGCATCTATCATGCTTCTATCCATCGGTGCTAGACCTTCATAGAAATACTGTACCAAGAGTTGTTCGCTAATCTGATGATGAGGGCAGCTCGACATGAGCTTCTTGAAGCGCTCCCAATACTCATATAATGATTCACCATTGTTTTGGCGCACCCCGCATATTTTCTTTCTGATCGTCCCAGCTCTTGATGCAGGAAAGTACTTTTCTAGGAATAGCTTCTTCATGTCGTTCCAGGTGGTTACTAATCCGGATGATAGACAATACAACCAATCTGTAGCAACATCCTTCAGCGAGAATGGAAAAGCCCTCATCTTGATTTGTTCCTCAGTAATACCCGTGGGTCTTATGCTATCACAAATCACATGAAACTCCTTCAGATGTCTGTACGGGTCCTCACCGGGATGTCCTCTAAAAGTTGGCAGAAGATGGATCAGTATGGATTTTAGCTCAAAAGTTCTGCCTTCTTCTACTGCCGAAAAAGTGATGCATAGTGGTTGTTGAGCAACATCCGGGGTAGCTAATTGCTTGAGAAACAGATTATTGTTAGCTACTTCCATTGGTTGTGTAGCTCTTCTTTGCTGTTGAAAAGTTTTCTCGATTTCTGGGTCAAAATAAAAAAATCAAAATTAGTTGATCGAATTTTATGCATATAAGCAAAGAAGTAGACAGGCAAAAATTTATTTATTTAATTTTTTTTTTTTGAAAAATTATAGAAATAAAGTGAAAATAAAATTAATAAAATAAAATGCAGAAAAAAATAAAATTCTAATTAACTAAACACCTAAATTGGTTGACCGTTCCCCAGCAACGGCGCCAAAAACTTGATGCGTGTCGCAATGCACCAAAACAATAAATAATTCCTTACTCGCCAAATATTAATTAATAATGTAGTAGTGAGAGTAAGGGTCGATCCCACAAGGAACGGAAATTAATTTTAGTTGTTCGATCAATTAGAATGGAATGTGGGGGTTTGTTGTTTGAATTGCTTGAATGAAAACTACGCATAAAATAAATAATTAAATATGAGTAGAGAAATAATATGAGAAGAAATCTTGTTCTCGGGTTCGGTTGTACCCTTAATTAATGTTATACTTTTCCTTGTAACGTGTTTCTATCCCTAATTCAATTATCAATCATAAATAATTAACAAGCTCTGATTATCTAAATCCTTCCTTATGTGTATTGATTCAAAACAAGCTCTTCGAACCAATTCTAGTCACGGACAATCCTAAACAAGCTCTTAGGATTTAATGCACGACTAGTATGAAAATTTAGAAGAATAGATTGAATTGGATCGTTAATTACACAAGCTCGAATTAATCAATTCAAGTTGAATTATTACTAAACTGCACGAGATTTATGTGCTACTAAAGTAAAGATTCAATGAAAATTACGGATCAAGAATCTAAACATAGCATATTCATGAATCCAAAGATCAATAATCCAATTGGCCAAATTAAACTATTAATCAAATAAACTCAATGAACATTCAAAACATAATAATCCAACAATTGAAATAAATGAATAAATTCACGCTACTAATTTGTAGAAAAAGAAAATAATATAATTGAGTTAACACAACTTCCCCTTTGAACAAGATATGGAATTTAGCCTAGCATGATTGTGGTAGATTCTTCAAGTTGCTTCATGAATTCCATTGTTGTTGATATTCTTGCGCTTGAAAATCTCCAAAGAATGCTCTATATTTTGCTCTCAATTTTCCTCAATGTCTAGCCTCATTTTTGTGTTGATTTTGGTCCTTTAATACTCCCAAAATCGTTGTAGTATAGTGGTGAGTATTCCCGCCTGTCACGCGGGTGACCCGGGTTCGATTCCCGACAACGGCGCCAAAAATTTGATGCGTGTCGCAATGCACCAAAACAATAAATAATTCCTTACTCGCCAAATATTAATTAATAATGTAGTAGTGAGAGTAAGGGTCGATCCCACGAGGAACGAAAACTAATTTTAGTTGTTCGATCAATTAGAATGGAATGGGGGGTTTATTGTTTGAATTGCTTGAATGAAAACTATGCATAAAATAAATAATTAAATATGACTAGAGAAATAATATGAGAAGAAATCTTGTTCTCGAGTTCGGTTGTGCCCTTAATTAATGTTATACTTTTCCTTGTAACGTGTTTCTATCCCTAATTCAATTATCAATCATAAATAATCAACAAGCTCTGATTATCTAAATCCTTCCTTATGTGTATTGATTCAAAACAAGCTCTTCGAACCAATTCTAGTCACGGACAATCCTAAACAAGCTCTTAGGATTTAATGCACGACTAGTATAAAAATTTAGAATAATAGATTGAATTGGATCGTTAATTATACATGCTCGAATTAATCAATCCAAGTTGAATTATTACTAAACCTGCACGAGATTTATGTGCTACTAAAGTAAATATTCAACGACAATTACGGATCAAGAATCTAAACATAGCATATTCATGAATCCAAAGATCAATAATCCAATTGGTCAAATTAAACTATTAATCAAATAAACTCAATGAACATTCAAAACATAATAATCCAACAATTGAAATAAATGAATAAATTCACGCTACTAATTTGTAGGAAAAGAAAATAACATAATTGAGTTAACACAACTTCCCCTTTGAACAAGATATGTAATTTAGCCTAGCATGATTGTGGTAGATTCTTCAAGTTGCTTCATGAATTTCATTGTTGTTGATATTCTTGCGCTTGAAAATCTCCAAAGAATGCTCTATATTTTTGCTCTCAATTTTCCTCAATGTCCAACCTCATTTTTGTGGTGATTTTGGTCCTTTAATACTCCCAAAATCGTGCCCTAATTTTACCCCAAAGATATTCCAAAGATAGACCTTGAATTAGATAAGGAAATTTCTTGGCGAGCAAGTTACGGCCGTAACTTTCCTTATTACGGCCGTAAGTAAGCTACTGAAAATTTTCGGAATTTGGAAGTTACGGCCGTAACTTTATCATTTACGGCCGTAAGTACATTTCTGTCGAGAAGCGCCTGTGCTCGATGTTTTGGTCATAACTTTCTCTTCTGAAGTCCGATTGTGGTGATTCAAGTTGCGTTAGAAAGAAAACTCAAATATCTACAATTATTTGTGAAATAGATCTTCCAAAATTAGAAAGTATTCTATGAAAAAATTGAGCTTCAATCTATGACTAAAATTCATGATCACAATCCTTGCGGGTTTTTGATTTCTAATTTCACCCCAAACCTTCTTTGACCATAATTTGTGCATCTAATCTTCTTCCCACATGCCATTATTGATTTGGAGCTCTTTGAATATGACCTTGAACTTACTTCTTGATTTCTGGTATTTCTTTGGTCAAGTTTCCTTTCTTTTTGTTCTTTGCGATCCTGTATAACACAATAAATGAAAAATATTAAACGATACTTCAATAGGATCACACTAATAAAAAAATAAGATAGTAAGTGAATTAAATATATGCTAATAAAGCACTTATCAGCAGCACATCCAAATACCCTAATGTGGGTCAAATCAGGGAGTTTACCAATCCACAACTCTTGTGAAGTTTAAAATCGACAGAACTCGATGGGGATCGATTGATAAGGTAAGCTGCAGTACTAACAACTTCAGTCCAGAAGCCTTTAGCTAGGCCTGAACTAATCAACATACACCTAACCTTATTCATCAAGGTTCTATTCATTCTCTTAGCCACCCCATTCTGTTGCGGTGTATATTTAACAGTTCTGTGTCTTTCTATCCCATTTTTCTTACAAAAGTTGTCAAATTCAAAGTCACAAAACTCAAGCCCATTATTCGTTCTTAGAATTTTTAACCTTCTGTATATTTTGTTTTCCACAACTCTCAACCAGACTGTAAATTTTAGAAATGTCACATGTTTAGCCTTCAATGGGAATACCCATACCTTCCTAGAGTAATCATCAACCAGGGATAGAAAATACTTGTTCCCACCGAATGACGGATGTTTTTCAGGCCCCCATAAATCTGTATAGACATAGTCCAGTGGTCCTTTAGAACAGTGGAACCAACTTTAAATGACACTCTGTGTGATTTTTCGAGAACACATGTCTCGCAAAAGTTTATGGGTTCAATTACTTTTTTACCAAGTAATTTTTGTTCTTTTAAGAATTTCAACCCTTTATTTCCTATATGTCCCATCTGATTATGCCATAACTCAGACTTACTCTCAGGCACTGTGAAGGAACTGCAGTTCTGTGAAGACACAACTTCACCTCCAAGGTAATATAGCCCATTTCTCTTAGATCCCTTCATAACAACTATTGAACCTCTCAACACTTTCAAAGTGTTCCTGTCAGACTTAAATACATATCCCTCATCTTCTAGAACATCCAATGAAATGAGGTTCCTTTTCAGATGTGGAACATATCGACATTGTACATGGTCCTGACAATGCCATCATGCATCCTGATAGCAATGTCACCAATGTCGATGACGGTCTGGGTATTATTATCCCCCATATACACTTTCTTAGGTTCAATATCTCTATAGTTGTAAAACCATGACCTAACAAGACACATATGGAATGTGCATCCTGAATCTAGAATCCATTCCTCGCTCATGTCATTACCCGTCACGGTCATGACATGTAGACTGTCTAAGTCTAGACCAACAACAGCATTACTTGTTTCTTCGCTATTTAGGTCTCTTTGTTGCTTTCGTTTCAAATAAGGGTAATCTTTCTGAAGGTGTCCCTCTTTCCCACAAGGGTAACACTTTCCATTAAACCTCTCGGTCCTCTCTCTTGATTTAGACCTACTCTTAGACTTACCTCTACCTTTCTTAAAGTGAGGGTTCTTGTCTTTTTTGTTAGGTCTGCCTCTAACAAACATGCTCATGTATCTATGACTAGCTTTTTGTTCTTTCTTCATTTCGAATTTTTTTGATTTTACAGCATCCATTAGAATAGCTTGAGTCAGTTTGTCCCTAGAGTATTTTATTGCATTCTTAGTTTCGCTATAGGATTCGGGTAATGAATTCAATAAAATCACCGCTAGTCCTCATCGTCAAATTTTTTATCATTATGGGCCAGACTCTTCACTATTATGCTAACGTCACTTAGGTTTGATTCTAGTTCCTTTCTAGGGTCCATTCTAAAATTGAATAATTTTTCAAGAAGGTAGATCTTATTGGGCAAGGTCTTAGTTAAGAACATGGTGTCAAGAGCTTCCCACAAGTCTCTAACCGTCTTATGTTAATCTACTTGTCTAACGATATTATCAGATAAGTGAAAGATAATAGAACTGTAAGTAATCTCATTTATATCAGCAATAAGATCAGGTTTAGCTTTAAGTTCTTTAGAAAAAATATTGGTATCTTTAATAGCTTTCGCTACTCGTTATTGGACCACAATGGCATTCATTTTCTGTTTCCATATCGACTAGCCATCCTTACCATCGAATTGTGACAATTCGACCTTCGATCCTATAATGGGTTCGACAAATGGGTAATGACTACTAGATGCTATTCGTGAATTTATAGTTCAAATTCACAAATCAACAAAAAAGGTTTTCAAGGAAAGATTTCAAGATTCACGAATAATTTTTCAATTTTAAACAACAATTCAACACTTATGAAAATAGGGTAACCAAGTAATTATAACATGCACAATTCACAAATCACAATTTATGAACTAATCAAGAAAACACAGATTATAGCATGCCAAATAAATACAATTACTATATGCCCTAATACCAACTAATACCAAGAATTTAATTCTTAAGGGGGTGAATTGAAACAATTTCACCAGATATCCAAGACAAGTAAAACAGGTTCGAGTATGGTCACAGGTTGCAGAATCAAACATTGCCTCAATCAACAGAGGTTGAAAATTCTCTAAAAATTGCAAGAACTAAATAAAATCAGTGCAATATCAATTCAATAACATATTAATTCCAAAAAATCAGAAAAGCCTTAATTTTCATGAACCCTAGAAAAACAGTAGAGAACTCGAAAATTACAGTAGTGGCTCTAATACCAGTTGCAAGGAAATTTTCGTGTCTATTTCAAGTGACTAACACGGATAACACACAATAAACAATCGAAAATCGAAAATGAACATAAATCAAAGAAAGAAACAACCTTGATTTGGTGATCCAGTTCGGTGAATTACACCTACATCTGGGGGGCTCAGGATCGAACCCGTTTCATTAGCCAAAACCTTCCAAAGAGAGTCAAGAAATTTGCAAGAACTCACGCACCAAGTTCGTCTCAAAGGCCGAACTATACAGCCCCTGTTTTTCACAATAAAATCGCACACAATAATACCCACAAGATGATCTACACAATAACCCAATCACTAATCTAAGTAAATACAAAATTTGATGCAAATATGGGCATAAACCGAGAGCGAAACCAAGAGAAAATCGCGACCAAGTATAAGAAGGAGTTGAGCGTTTTTTAAGAGAGAGATGCGATTTTCAGCTTCTGCCCAAATGAAGAATTAAAGCCTTTGTTAACCAAAATTGCACATGAGATCCTCAAGGTTCACCGGTTGCCATAAGTTGGCCCTCCAAGTTTGAAACACTTGTAATTTGGGAATCACAATTCAATACTCTCAAGGCAAAATTAATTTTGACAAGAATCGGCGATAAATAAGCTTCACATCTTAACAATTTGAAAATAAATAATATATCATGTTACTCATCCGATATTAAAGTAAGGATTTTTGACATCTCTTTTTGTTAATTTAAATGTTAATATCCCAATATGAAATTTAGAGAGCGATTAAGAGCACAAGAATGTAGAATTTTGATATAATTTATAACGTTAGTTTGATTGAATAATTCAATATAAGTGTTTCTTTATGACGAATCATTCAACTTAAAGCACAAAAAAATCATACTTTATGTTTTGCAAATAATGGAAGGAACATGCAATTTGGGCTGATTTTTTTTTTTTTTGGTCACGTGCTGCCTATAATGTCACAAATGGGTAAGTCAACTGTTTTAACATGAATAAATAATAATTATTCAACTCTCTTTCACATCAAATGAGACTGATTCAAGTGCTTATGTGACTTATGTCATCTGGAATTTTGGAGGATAAAAACTACTGTTCATGTGACACTGCTTTTATTTAAGTAGAATTCACAAATGGTAACAATAAATGACTCCTTTCGTCTTCAGTTTTTAAAACTTATGATACTCCATCCCACCGAATGAAAATGATCTAGTGCACGTGTGCACGATTGAGGGGAGAGTGGAGTACATGCGCGGAGGAACCCATTCCTATGTGAGAGTCGTACATGTTGAGTTGTTGAGCACCATATCTTTCTGTCCCATTGAAATGGAGAATTCGTCGGTGTCTCGATTATGTTACAAGAAGCTCTGGAGATTAAATAATGACATTTGTGCTTAATGATTTGAAGGGGAAAAAAATGTATGTTACTTAGCACGATCTATATATCCTGCTATCAACTGTGTTATTATTATTATTATTATATATTCTATTCTATTTTTTCGTTGACATTTTTTCATAGGAAAATTAAAGACAACCCTACATACTAAGTACACAATTCAAATGTAAAGAGAAGAAAATTTATTTTTTAAAAATCAGGTGTTAACAGCAATCTCACGACCGGGTGAACAATTAAACCGTAAAATCTTCAAATTAAATCGAAATTGCAATTTTGAAACCGTTGGTTTGAATCCACGTGAACTCGTCAACGTTTTGTTTTGATCCAAACCAAACTGCTTTGAAATGGTTTGGTTTTGGTTTTCAAAACCCGTTTAAAACCATCAACCAAAAAAAAAAAAAAAAAGCCCAAAGTGAACTGTGGTTTTATCCTTTTTTTTTTTTTAAAATGAAAAAATAGCATCTACTTTTTAAACCCAATTTCATATTCTTTAGTTTCTAGCTGAAGATCAATTTTCTTGACTATTATGTGTAACCTTCTTATCCTCAGTGTTTGAGAGAGGAAGACCTAACAATTTTTTGTCGCCATCATAGAGATGCATTTTGTCCAATGCAAAACTTAAAGAAGCTATACAGGTGAATATTATAACATAAATTGTTCAATAATTATAGATCAAAGAGGTAACTTTCAGTAGCTATAGTATCTGTTTTGGAATCTGATTGGCATATTTATGGCGAATTGTGGAGGGCACTAATGGATTTGTCCCACTTTGTTCTGTTAATTCATGAGAAGGCCTCTTCTGGTCTTGTCCCAAATAAAGGAAAAGTTCATTTTGATGATGAAAGGATGAATTACTGATCAGATACTATAGTTGAATAGTTAGTAACTTGATTTGGTGGTGAATTGGTGATCTTCACTCTCTATTAGCGATATAATATATTGTTTTGGCTTGTGTCGACGCTTTAATTCGAGATTCTAGACAAATATTTATGCTCAAACTTACTTAGAATGTGTCAAATTATTTCGTTAGTAAACCAAGGTTTGAAACCGCTCCGAAACGCAAAAAGAAAGCTTGGTTTGGTTTGGGTTGAAAAAATCACAACCCGCTTTAAATGATTTGGTTTGTAATTTTTTCAAAAACCTCCCAAATATAACCGTGTTTACCCCTAATGACCGTTGCGGCACCTTTCGTCTCTCAAGATCATGGAGCATCACCTATTAGTGTGACCCTTGACTAGTACGAGACGTAACCCATTTAATTGATTTATATGTTATGAAAAAATCTTCGATCACAAAAATGATCAATTTATTTTTTAAATCAGAGAGAGAGAGAGAGAGAGAGTAAAATGTAGGAGAGGGAAAGAGATAATATAGATTATATTATTTTTATTACTATTTATCACCTAATTTATTTATAAAAAAAAAAATTAAGTTTGACTTTGGGAAACTATATTACCACCACAAAAACTATTTCCTACACCCAATTTTATTTATTTTTTATTTACAAAAATAAATATAAATGAAATTACATAGACAACCTTTTACTTTTCTAAATAATTTATGTATACACCACAATCCCTGTCCAAAAAAATAATAATAATGTTATAAAACTATTATGAAAACAATAGAGAATATAGAGAGAGATATGAGAGAATTTTTCTCTTATTGAATTGGTATGAATGAATGAAATAAGACTCATATTTATAGGAGTGAACAATGACACAATCGTAATATGTAAAGTTTACAGGGATATAATGGTAATTTGTCATTTACATATTTATATAATTTATAACACTCCCCCTTGAATGACCTATTCCGCAATTGCCTGCCTTATTAAAACCTTGTTAAGAAAACCCAGTAGGATAAAACTTGAGTGGAGGAAAAAGAGTACAGAAGCTTCCCCTGATGTTAGTCATTGTGAATCATTGAGTCTAATGTTTGAAATAACATCCAATGATAAGCGGAACAAATTATGTACTGAAGCTTGAAGTTCTGAAGTACTGCCTCGTTAAAACCTTGTCAGGAAAACCTAGTAGGACAAAACCTGGACGAAGGAAAAGAGTACAACATGTTTCTCCCCCTGAAGTGTGCAATTGAGGATTCATGATCTTCTCGAACATTGATATCATCTTTCGTCTGGAATATGTATATATAAAAATCTCCTTGTATAGCATTCTTCATAAGATGTCTATGATTTTCTTCATTTGTTGATATCATTCCAGTATAACAATGTGTTGCTGAATTATAGCTTGTCGATATCTATGATAATGCCTCAAAAACTTTGCTAGGAAAACCCTGTGGGACAAAACCTCAGCGAAGGGAAAAAGAGTACATTATTCTCATTAATTTTCATCAATACGCCTCAACTACTGCCTCATTAAAAACCTTGCTAGGAAAACCATGTGGGATAAAACTTCAGCTAAGGGAAAAAGAGTGCAACGCATATTTATTCCTTTCATGGAATATCACAAGTATATTGGTGCAATCACGAATCTTTTCATCAAACATATCATTTATGATGTCATAACATGCTATATTAAACAATGTTGTACTAATTTATCGATTGAATCTTTCACTTCTAGTGAATAATCAAATTTAGAGTTCACTTCTGGTGAATAATCAAATCTAGAATTCACTTCTGGTGAATAATTAAACATATTCATTTTCATATTCACTTCTAGTGAATAATCAATTTTCCAGATGTCATAAATAGTACACTCCAATTTCACTTTCAACATATTATATCATGGAATCATTTGTATCATCCTATAGTGATACTAATCTGGGTATATTTAATCTTTTATTGATTATACATGTATGTTCTTGCATCTCATAAACCACAGTTTTTGATTTGTATAATCAATCAATGAAATATATATCAATTTCGACATATAATCTACAATCATTTTACTTGAAATCCCAACGTACCGCTATCAACCGATATATCAAAGAATACTCTCAAAGTACCGAGATGAGAATCATACATTTTGATCTCACTCATTGGTATATCAAAGAGCTCAAGCTAGTGATTTAGACTATAGTCTATCCACCATATATCATGCCAGTTCTATAAAAAATTTCGCGCGCAGCAAGTCGTTTTTTACGACTGTGTAATATTTTTCATTTGTACAGATAATTACTGGCTTTACACATTTAAGCATTTGGATTTCAGGTCCTTGAACAATAATCCCTACATTGGGGTTTTATATTTTGCCAAAGTATTATAATTTCACCAACCTCATTTTCACAAGAGAGTTGTGTATGTATTCAATTCCATTTCATTTCATCTCAATATAACATATAGAGATCAAGTACATAAATCTCTTATTAACTATATCCCTTTTACTCACCATGAGTATTTAGTCTCAAAAGAAATCATTTCAATTATTCAAGAGATATTTATTTTTGGAATCGATTGTCATTATGCTTCAGGTATAATTACGCTTCAGGCACGTTTTCCCCATAATGTTCACAAATCTTATATTATATCAATCGGCTAAAATGCTACGACACATGTCATCCTTTTAGGGATATAATCTCAATCATATATCTAAGTGTGCTTTGGTAGATTGTATACATATCGCACTTTTACAAATCATAAAACTTCTTGAGCTAATCCCTGTTTGACATAGAATATTGTTGTATGATAAATAATTTTTGAAAAAGTTATTTTCATAGAAAATAATTTGAAACTTTTTGATAATCTAACAGTTTATTATAGAACTTCTGGTTCAATATGGTTTTATTTCATTTCTACGCATAAATATTTGGTTCAATACAATATCGCTGAACTTCTGGTTCAATACAATGTATATTTCACTTATGAACTTCTGGTTCATACTTTATACATGATTCAATTTTACGTATGAACCTCTAGTTCAATACAATATTTACTTGTTCGAGTTTATAAATCAATATACCTTGATTTATTATATCTAAAAAAGATGATTAGACCGAAATCTCAATAAAATGATCATTGTCCCCTTCTTTTGATTACAAATCTTTTCCCATTTTTCTTGGTGGAATCAATGATACGCGGAGCCAATGCTCTTTTACGCGTTAAATAACGCATTTAAATAGATCACTTTGGGAGAAGATTAGATCCATCAAAATGGATGTTATATTATCAAATATTCGCAAATACTACTCAAATCTTCCGATAAATGTTTTGAAAAAGATTTACCGAGTTCGACTCGAAAGATTGAGGCTGCTGATGGATCAAGGTATCCCAGAAGATGTTCGTTAGTTGATCGAAGCAAAAGTTCGTTTAGCTGGTGAATTACCAGATTCATTTTCTAAGCACATGCCTGACTTAGGTAAGAGTACTTTTGCAAAGAAGCGAAGAGCAAAAATATTGAAAGGTTGTTACAAATGTGCTCGATGGACATGTAATACCCGTTGTAAGTCAATAGGATATTCATCCATAAATCGAGATGATAAGATAGATTTCATTAAGGGTGGACTGAGTAATGAGTCATTGGATGATATCCGATTGACTCTTGAGACGCACCCTAGTGAGTATGTACAGCGTGAGCTACTATCTTTATGGGCTAAATTCATCAGCGATAAAGATCAGCGATAAAGACCGTTATAGTCTAAAAAATATAATAACAAAAGATCCTATTTTTCAGGCTGTTATAAACAATGATGTTTTGGCTACTCAATATTGATACAAGGTAAATCAGTACAGTGTATATGTTTTAAAAAAGTATTTTGTATTTTCATTTTTTCGCGTATTAACAACGGTATCAGAGGGATCACCGAAAGATTATCCATTATGAACCAAAATATATGCTGTCAGAGACAAGATCAAAAGTGGTGTCATTTAGTCAAAAATAAATAGTAACTTTTTGAAAAGAAGAGTAGTAAATAGTGAATTTTTTCAAGTTTAAAACGTCAGATAATTTCGCAGTTTAAAGCATCCCAAAATAACAATTTCTTGTAAGTTTTCCTTCCTTTTATTCTTAAAAGATGGAGGGATCAGAACTTCGAAAGATCAAAACTATCTGTGTATTTTGTGGATCAAAAATCGGGAGAGGCTTTGAGTATCTAGAAGCATTAGTGTTTCTAGGGAAGAAGTTGGGAGAGAGAGGTATCAATCTAGTATATGGAGGAGGTAGCAGTGGATTGATGGGTTGTGTTTCACAATCCGCTTAAGCAGAAAAAGGAAGAGTGATAAGTGTTATACCCGTTCCTTTAGCTGATGTCGCAGGAAAAACATGAGGGCATGAAGTACATACGTTATCTATCCATGAACGCATAACTTGCATGTTATATGGTTCTGATACATTCATTGCCATGCCTGGAGGTTTTGGTACTTTAGAGGAAATCTTTAATATTACCTCATGAGCTCAGCTGGGTCTCCATACTAAGCATATTGAGCTTTTGAATGTTAACAATTTCTTCGATGGTTTACTAACATTTCTTGATTATGCTGTGGAATAGGGATTCATTTCTCCATTTTCTAGGAGGATCCTTATTTCTGCTCCCACTATCGATGAACTGCTGGAAAAGTTACAATCATATGTTCCAATACAAGATCCAACAGGATTTAAGATAGATTGGTCGCAAGGAAGGGGTATCAAGCGAAAATGGAGTCCGGTTAATGTAAATTTATCCTTGTGAATCTCAAAATATTGTGGATGGTAGAGTATGGGGTATTCTTACTCTTGAGACATACCTTTAATGTTGATGAATATTTGAACTTAATCTTGTGAACCTCATAAGGATTAGGAGTGGTGGAGTACAGAATATTCTTACTCTTGAGACACAAAAAAAAAGATTAGGGGTGGTAGAGTACGGGGTATTATTAATCTTGATACAGACATCTACTTTTGAGGATCATAAATGTTTCCTCCTTTTGTATTTTCCATGTATGACTCGTTTATACTTCTTCAGGAGTAATAATAATAATATCATTTCAGTATGTTTAGATGATAATCTTTACTTCTTCTGAAGTAAATATGTACTTCTTCTGGAGTACATAAGTACTTGTGCAAGAACTTTGATCAAAACTGCTTATCACAATCATATAACATTTATCTCATAATACTGATGAGATTATTTTCAAATTAGCCATATCCGTGCTATCATGTGATATTATCTTATCATACATCAACATTTTTCTTGTTGAATAATTTATTTTCATCAATCCTTTCAGAAATAGATATTGGTAACTTCTGGTACCATTGGATAAAATATTTTCATTAAAATCCAACAATCTTTTGGTAATGGTAACTTCTGGTACCATTTGTTGAAATATCAAATAATAACAATATTATCAAATTTATATGAGTAGAGATATTTAAAATCAGTAGAACCAACCATATAGGTGGTAACAATATAAAAATAATAATTACATTTCATAAATGAGTAAGTCATATCTCCAAATCCAGTCAAAATATTTATAATAGTCCAGGTCGTTACGATAATGAGTTATACTCAACACATCAAGACATGACAACTATTATGTTACTTGTACCTTGTTCAAAATCTTTCAATTTAACACAGTCGTGTTAAATGTTTTAGAATATATATTCTATTATCATTTATCATCAGATCAGTAATCATGATTAATCAAATTCGTTAAATCACGATAAATATATGTTAAACTATCATCAAGGGAAAAATCATCCATATTTTAATATATTGATCATATGAGTAAATCGAAACCGTCAATAGGTTTGAAATTTAATTTAGAAAAAACTTACTTTTGGTCCGAAGTTCAAAATCTCGTCGGAATCCGCTCACACGCCACCCCACGCACCGTCGCCGGCTGCCACGCGTCGGTGGCCGGAAAAATCAACCTATCACCAGAATGTGCGCTTCAACTTCCTGAACATGCCTGTGGTCTCCGTTTCTCCAAAAGACCAACCATTTTTCCGGAATCAGCATTTTTCAGTCTGCCAGCCTCTTCTTCTCAGGCCAATAACTTCCGTTTTAACCGTCAGATCGGAGCCAAATTTCAGTCGAGTCTTCTCCTAGAAAAACCCGTTGATATACCATTAGCCGATCGTCGATCGGTGTTCAGAATTTTCTGGGATCAGTGTTTCAATTTTCGGTCAGATTTTGGTTTTTTGCACAATTTTCAGTCTTTCTCTCCGGTCAATATCTTCTGTTTCAGCATTCGGATCATCCCCAAATTTCAGGAAAGTCTTCTCCTCGACAAGCACGTTCTGATGGCGGTGGCCGATAGTCGATCAGATTTCTGGATCGGCCGAAATATTTCTTTTTCAATTCGACCAGAAATTTGAAAAATTGGATAAATTCCGCATTTTTTTCCAAATTTTTCCTTTTGCACAACAACGAGACCATGTTTCTTTCCTCGTATGGAACTTTTTGAATCATACAAAGATGTAAAGTTTTTATCTTTCTTGAATTTTTCAGATCTACAATATATGGGTTATTTTCTAAAGTCAAAAGTGTTTGGTTTGAGAAAAGGAAACATTGATTAGTAATAATCAGGTTTCTGATACAGAGGTTCATCATTTAGATGTAACTGTAGAGCATACTCCCGTTATATTACTTAATTGTCTAGAGACTCGTGCTGATAACGTGTTGTAAAACTATTATGAAAACAATAGAGAATATAGAGAGAGATATGAGAGAATTCTTCTCTTATTGAATTTGTATGAATGAATGGAATAAGGCTCCTATTTATAGGAGTGAATAATGACACAATCGTAATATGTAAAGTTTGCAGGGATATAATGGTAATTGGTCATGCACGTATTTATATAATTTATAACAAATAATAAAATAAAATAAATGTATACACCACAATTGATGGAGAACTAATTAGAAAGAGAGGGAGATGAAGAGTGGAATAATTGTGGAAGAACGGTTTGTAAACAAGGAGGAAACCAATCTCACTATTTCAAAGACCACTCTTTTCATCTCCGGCGATGGCTACACTATTTATGACTGTAAAGGTGAACTCATATTCCGAGACAACTCCTACGACCCCAATGCTTGTGACGTTTGTGAATTCCTTCTAATGGACACCTTTGGCAGATGCCTTCTCACCGTCACATAAGAAATTGGGATTTGACGGAGATCTAATTAGAAATTTCTTAATACCATCTATGTCAATGGATCTTGCAATATTATCAGTGTATGTATTAAGTAAAATATCACGAAAGTTTTCTTTACTTCCAAATCGTGTTTCACTTTCACCCAGTGTTCTTGAACCAGTTCATCTAGATTTTTTTTTTATTTTTTTTTACGCAATATCTCTGAGCAAAGTAAACATGCTGCTCAAGTTTACGGTCAATAGAGATAAAAATTACTTTTTGATCTTGTGTTACAAGAAAGGTTGCTTCTTCATTCATAATCACCTATCATGACGGAGATGGCATATGGTGGGGAACAGGTAGGGAGGATGATGAATGTTGTATGCTGTATTTTTTATTTTATTTTTACACTTAATTAGGGTTATATTTGTAAATTCATAGTGGTGTAATTATAAAAAATGTGTTTTAAATGTGCTGTATTTATAACATGGTTTGAAAAATAAAAAATGTAGTGATAATATAATTGGCCTTTGACTTTTGCATGGTATATTTTGGTGGGCCAGACTCACCTCTCTTCTTTAAATCATCTCACCTAATAACACTTTTCTTCTCATTCTTTCTTTTTAAATCTTTATAAAAAAAATAAAAATTCATGATTTAACGAGAGCTTCAATATGAGTGTTTTATCAATATATAAATTTTTGCAATTTTAAATAAATTTTATCATATATAAATTATCGGTTCAAATTTGTAGCGACCAAGAATTTTTACGCGATTAATAATTATTTTAATAGAAAATCGTGTCGCTACTATTTCACCCATTTTTATTAAGTTAACGCCACGACGTATTCGTATAGCCAAGTCAAGAAATAATCGAGATCGTTCGATTTTAAATTAAATTCCGAATTTCTAAAAATATCTCCATTCTCTTGATTTAAAGTATATTAAGTCCAAGTACTTAATTCAATGTTATCCCAATATTTATTTGTACAAAAATTACTTTTATTATTTAAATTAAGAAAATATATGCAAGCATGAGAGGTTCCATTATATATAATAATTATGAGAATCTTAATTTAATAAATATGGAAAAGTATATAAATGGTTGATAGATTCCATTATATGTAATCATGAAGAGCATAATATTTGTATAAATATGGAAAAGTATATGAATGAATTATATACTCCATTATATATAATCATGAAGAGCATAATATTTGTATAAATATGGAAAAGTATATGAATGATTGATAAGACTCCATTATATGTAATCATGAAGAGCATAATATTTGTATAAATATGGAAAAATATATGAATGAATTATATACTCCATTATATATAATCATGAAGAGCATAATATTTGTATAAATATGGAAAAGTATATGAATGATTGATAAGACTCCATTATATGTAATCATGAAGAGCATAATATTTGTATAAATATGGAAAAGTATATGAATGATTTATATACTCCATTATATATAATCATGAAGAGCATATTATTTGTATAAATATGGAAAAGTATATGAATGGTGCTTTACTTTAAGAAAATGATGTGTTAAAATTAATAGAATTGAATGATTATGTTTACAATATGCCAACTTTATACATCTATTTAAACCCATCTCTTTTACACACAACTCTACACATATACACTTATTTCCAATCTCTTGACAAAATCCACAAGTAAGAGAAATTCAAGGTGGTCAAGAAAGTTTTGGTCCATTTACTACTACACTTCATTTTAATCTTTTAAAAGGTAAGTATATCTTATGTTTTTATGAAAAGTAAGTATGTTTTTATGAAAGGTAAATACACCTTATGTTTTTATGAAAAGTAAGTATGTTTTTATGACAAGTAAGTATATCTTATGTTTTTATGAAAAGTAAGTATGTTTTTATGAAAGGTAAATACACCTTATGTTTTTATGAAAAGTAAGTATGTTTTTATGACAAGTAAGTATATCTTATGTTTTTATGAAAAGTAAGTATGTTTTTATGAAAGGTAAATACACCTTATGTTTTTATGAAAAGTAAGTATGTTTTTATGACAAGTAAGTATATCTTATGTTTTTATGAAAAGTAAGTATGTTTTTATGAAAGGTAAATACACCTTATGTTTTTATGAAAAGTAAGTATGTTTTTATGACAAGTAAGTATATCTTATGTTTTTATGAAAAGTAAGTATGTTTTTATGAAAGGTAAATACACCTTATGTTTTTATGAAAAGTAAGTATGTTTTTATGAAAGGTAAATACACCTTATGTTTTTATGAAAAGTAAGTATATCTTATGTTTTTATGAAAATGTTTGGATCATTGCTATGAAATCAATCTCACAAGATTGTTATGGGTTCCATATGATATGTTTATGATTATGCTAAGGGGACCGGAGTTTAGTAGCGCTACACATAAGAATTCTTGCCATTTAAGTTCGGTAAAATTCTTGTGTCTCCCTATGTTTATGAGTATTTCGATCCTATCTTATGTTATGATGAAAATGATCCATATGCTTTCAAAAGAAAATTTATGCTTGGTATACTTACTGAGATTTTATAAATCTCACTCCACGATATTTACCATTTTCAGATAATTGAAGGTTCGAGGCGGTCAACATGGAAGTGGCAAAAGTGGTTAAGATTGATGAGATAATTATGTTGAACTTTATGTAAGAAAATTATGTTCTATTTTATTCACAAATAAAATTATGGGATTCTAATTATTCTTTTGAATAATTTTACATTTCTATTTAAGTCTCGATAATATGATATGAGTCACTTTTAGTGGCACTCGAATGGTCGAGAATTCGGGTCGTCACAGTTGGTATCAGAGACAAGAGTTTTAAAAACGATTCTGTAGATTTTTGAAATTTTATTTCTTAAAAAAAAAAAAAACTATTCACGTGAACAGTAAAACGACGTGCTATTCATGATGAACAGTGAACGAAATCACTATTCAATTAAAAAAAAAAATTTGAATTTTCACATGTCAAGTATGGTTATGATTTTGAAAAGTATGATGAAATTTGATGTGCGAATTTCAAGGACAAAATTCATTTTAAGCAAGGGAGTTTGTAATGTTCTGAAAATTTTATAGAATATAATTAGTTAGTGATATGATGTTTATATTGATGTCTTTGATAAATTTCTAGAAGTTCGGGGACTAAAGGAAAATAAGATTTGACGATAAAATTTTATTTGGGTTAATTAGGCCCAATCTTATGTAAAGATGCGAAATGATTAATAATAATTTTTTTTTAAAAATATTTTAACTCATCACTCTACTATGTCACTCTCCACGTATTGACTCCTCGAACCAGGTATGTTATATGCTTTGCAAGTCATTTACGATTTTATTAAGACATGTTAAGTATGAAATATTCATATGTTATGAATCTTTAAGTGAAATATACATGTTGAGTATGATATGAATTGATAGAAGCCTAAATTTTAATTTATTCATTTTAATGTAGAATCATGAGACATAGAGGATATTGATATGAATTTTGGTTCATATTAAGCTTAGTAAGATTGACTCAATTAGAAATTAAGTTGGGTTGTAACTTTGGCCCAAAATATATGGAATAATATATTAAACAAACAAAATTGATAATGAATTGTACAATAATTTATCCCTTTATCACTACCTTTGTGTAAAAACAAGGGAAAAACTGTGGATGGTTATTAGTACTTCCTCTTCAAGTTTCAATTTTCGGTTCAATAATTTATCCCTTTATCACTACCTTTGCTTAAAAGCAAGGAAAAACTGTGGATGATTATTGGTACCACTCTTCAAGTTTCAATTTTCGGTTCAATAATTTATCCCTTTATCACTACCTTTGCTTAAAAGCAAGGAAAAACTGTGGATGATTATTGGTACCACTCTTCAAGTTTCAATTTTGAAAAAAAAAAAAAAATATGATTTACGAATGATTTTCAAAATAATCTTTGTCGTCAAGTTTAGAAATGATGAGCCCTAAATGGACTTTGCATAATTGATTTTAGACATGGCACTAAGTATGAGAAGTCAACAGAAAGGACTAGATAATATTTTCGAATTATTCATCGTTTAGATTAAACGAGAAATAGAAAGTCAGTTTTATGAAGTTATGATGAGATGTTGAGATTATAAGTGATATGATTTTATTGAGATTTTTATGAGAAGAATTATGAAGTTGGAGATTTAAAGTTTAGGCTCTTAATTATTGAGAAATAAGGACTTGATATGGTGATATTAGAAATTATGATTTGAAATTTCTATGTTGAGGAATTATGAATTGATTTTCTGGAATATTTATGATGATATTGAAGTTTGATGAAATTGTGATCAAATGTACAATTAGTTATTATTGTGAGTTATGAAGTATGCTTACGATTTGGATAAGTCCAAATTTCAAAGGAAAACTCTGCCTAGAATTTTATCGTTTGGAGTTAAGAGCATAGTATGGTATGCAATCACTAAGAGAATTGAAGTTAGACATACAAGTTCATTTACATCACAAACGAGATTTAGTAGATGATAACAGAGATATTATTATTTTCTCATAAGGAGAACACACAAGAGTCACCCTAGAAAGGAAATACATGAAAACACGCAAAAGCAAAAGAAAGCAACATGGGAAATTCCTCAAATTGAGAGATGTGTTTCCGGAGTAGCCGTATCCTACCACCTCTGACCTTTTGAGGAAATAAAGAAACCTTCAAAGAGGTGTGTTTCGAGAGTAAGAATACTCCGTAATCTACCACCTGGAACCTTTGAGGTACACACAAGATTAAAACATTAAGGAAATCCTAGTAAATTAGAGGGGTGTCTCGAGAGTAAGAATACTCCGTACTCTACCCCCACCTATTCTAAGATTCATAAAGTTAAGTTTACATTAACCGGACTCCATTTTCGCTTGATTCCCCTTCCTTGCGACCAATCTATCTTAACCCCTGCTGGATCTTGTATTGAGATATATGACTGCAGCTTATCCAGTAGTTCATCAATAGTAGGAGCAGAAATAAGGAGTCTTCTGGAAAATGGAGAGATGAATCCCTGTTCCACAGCATAATCAAGAAAGGTTAACAAGCCATCAAAGAAATTGTTAACATTCAGAAGCCCAATAGGCTTAGTATGGAGATCTAGTTGAGCCCACGAGGTAATGTTAAAGATTTCTTCTAAGGTACCAAAACCTCCGGGCAGGGCTATAAAGGCATCAGAACCATATAGCATACAAGTTATGCGTTCATGGATGGATAAGGTTTGAACTTCATGCCCTCGTGTTTTTCCTGCAACATCTACCAAAGGGACAGGTATGACACCGATTACTTTTGATTTCTCTGCAAGAGCAGATTGGGAAACACAACCCATTAGACCACTGCTACCACCCCCATACACAAGAGTGATACCTTTTTCCCCCAGTTTCTTTCCAAGATCTACGGCCGCTTCTAGATAACTGAAGCCTTTCCCCACTTTTGATCCACAAAATACACAAATAGTTTTGATCTGTCGAAGTTTTGGTGCTTCCATCTTTGATAGTATAGAAGAGAAAACTTACGAAGAAGATGTGATTTTGGGATGCCTGAACTATGAAATATGTTTGGCTATTTAAAGCCGGAAAAAACTTACTGTTTTTCATTGATTCTGAAAAAGTAAAGATTTACTTTTGACAAAATCGGCCAACTTTTGACTGTTTTACCAAAGATATCACCTTTCGGTGATTTATTTCCAGCTTTATCAAACCTCGAGAAAGGAAAATATATTTATTTCCAGCTTTATCAAAACTCGAGAAAGGAAAATATATTTTATTTCCAAAACGCGTGAAAGAAAACAGCAAAATATTTTAAATGTGTATCAAGAGATTTACCTTATATCATTGTTGAACTGCCAGAAGCCTCATTTTGTAAAACAGACTGGCAAACAGGATCTTTTGCTATTATATTTTGGAGACTATAACGATTTTTGTCCTCGTTAAACTGAGCGTATAAGGAGAGAAGTTCACGTTGCACATAACCACTTGGGTGCGTCTCAAGAGTCAGTCGAATATCATCCAAAGACTCCTTACTCAGTCCACCCTTTATGAATTTGATTTTATCATCCCGATTAGTAGAAGAATATCCTACTGTTTTGCAACGAGTATCACAGTTCCAACGAGCACATTTGTAGCAACCATTCAGCCTTTTTTGCTCTTCGTTTCTTTGCGAAGGTGCTTTTGCCTAAACCAGGCATGTGCTTTGGAAATGTCATAGGTAATTCACCAGATAGTCGAACCTTTGCTTCGATCAACCAGCGAACATCTTCTGAAACACCATGAGCCATCAGCAACCTCAATCTTTCGAGTCTTATTCGATAAATTTTCCTCAGATCATTCATTGGAAGACTGGAATAATACTTGCGAATGTTTGTAAGAATGATATCCATGTTTTGATGGATCTAACCTCTTCCCAGCATGAACTATTTAAAAGCATTAAGGATCGGAGGAAATCCGCGTGATATTGATTCCAGCAAGAAAGCGCGGAATAGAATAATGGAAAAGAGGGAACAAGAGTTATGCGCCGTTTACTTTCTTGATAAAAGGAAGATTTGATGATGACGGGATTTGAGATATGGAATATTTTCTTGGATTTTGGGTACTGATATTTTGATATAATAATCAAGGTATAGAAATAATACGGGAATACGTGAAAGTGAAATAAGGACTGTATTGAATCAGGATTAATAAGTTTGTGCAAGTGAAAGGAATACCTTACGGGAAATGTTATGATATTTGAGTTAAGAATTTTAATTATTTGGGAGATATTTGTTTATTGAATTTTGCAGAAATTTTGGGTTACAAATATTGGAAAGATAAACTGATGATTATGTTGATATGTGAATAACATGTTTGGGTATATTACATAGAGAATATTCAGGTAATCGTTTTAATTATTTTGGGATATTTGGTGATAAGAAGAAATGACAAATTATTATTGTATGATATGTTAGTAAAGATTTATTGAAATTTTAGAGATATTAATACGAATATTTGAGGTTACATGATACGATGATAAGTGACAGGTTACATGAGTACTACAAGATATGATGAAATATCACATACGATTGGGAATTTTCATTTTGATTCAGAAGAATTTATGAGTAGACATATGTCTATTATTGATAGAAAAGTTCATGTCTTAAGAAAACAAATTGATGCATTTAGTCAAAGTCCAGTGGGTTAAATATGGTTGGGTTAAATATGGTAGCGATGATGCTACATAAGAAGAAGAAGAGATTCTGATTAAGTGTTCAGAAATCATAAGATCAAGTAAGTTTAATTTCGAGGACGAAATTATTTTAAGGGGGTAAGTTTGTAGCGACCAAGAATTTTTACGCGATTAATAATTATTTTAATAGAAAATCGTGTCGCTACTATTTCACCCATTTTTATTAAGTTAACGCCACGACGTATTCGTATAGCCAAGTCAAGAAATAATCGAGATCGTTCGATTTTAAATTAAATTCCGAATTTCTAAAAATATCTCCATTCTCTTGATTTAAAGTATATTAAGTCCAAGTACTTAATTCAATGTTATCCCAATATTTATTTGTACAAAAATTACTTTTATTATTTAAATTAAGAAAATATATGCAAGCATGAGAGGTTCCATTATATATAATAATTATGAGAATCTTAATTTAATAAATATGGAAAAGTATATAAATGGTTGATAGATTCCATTATATGTAATCATGAAGAGCATAATATTTGTATAAATATGGAAAAGTATATGAATGAATTATATACTCCATTATATATAATCATGAAGAGCATAATATTTGTATAAATATGGAAAAGTATATGAATGATTGATAAGACTCCATTATATGTAATCATGAAGAGCATAATATTTGTATAAATATGGAAAAGTATATGAATGAATTATATACTCCATTATATATAATCATGAAGAGCATAATATTTGTATAAATATGGAAAAGTATATGAATGATTGATAAGACTCCATTATATGTAATCATGAAGAGCATAATATTTGTATAAATATGGAAAAGTATATGAATGATTTATATACTCCATTATATATAATCATGAAGAGCATATTATTTGTATAAATATGGAAAAGTATATGAATGGTGCTTTACTTTAAGAAAATGATGTGTTAAAATTAATAGAATTGAATGATTATGTTTACAATATGCCAACTTTATACATCTATTTAAACCCATCTCTTTTACACACAACTCTACACATATACACTTATTTCCAATCTCTTGACAAAATCCACAAGTAAGAGAAATTCAAGGTGGTCAAGAAAGTTTTGGTCCATTTACTACTACACTTCATTTTAATCTTTTAAAAGGTAAGTATATCTTATGTTTTTATGAAAAGTAAGTATGTTTTTATGAAAGGTAAATACACCTTATGTTTTTATGAAAAGTAAGTATGTTTTTATGACAAGTAAGTATATCTTATGTTTTTATGAAAAGTAAGTATGTTTTTATGAAAGGTAAATACACCTTATGTTTTTATGAAAAGTAAGTATGTTTTTATGACAAGTAAGTATATCTTATGTTTTTATGAAAAGTAAGTATGTTTTTATGAAAGGTAAATACACCTTATGTTTTTATGAAAAGTAAGTATGTTTTTATGACAAGTAAGTATATCTTATGTTTTTATGAAAAGTAAGTATGTTTTTATGAAAGGTAAATACACCTTATGTTTTTATGAAAAGTAAGTATGTTTTTATGACAAGTAAGTATATCTTATGTTTTTATGAAAAGTAAGTATGTTTTTATGAAAGGTAAATACACCTTATGTTTTTATGAAAAGTAAGTATGTTTTTATGACAAGTAAGTATATCTTATGTTTTTATGAAAAGTAAGTATGTTTTTATGAAAGGTAAATACACCTTATGTTTTTATGAAAAGTAAGTATGTTTTTATGAAAGGTAAATACACCTTATGTTTTTATGAAAAGTAAGTATATCTTATGTTTTTATGAAAATGTTTGGATCATTGCTATGAAATCAATCTCACAAGATTGTTATGGGTTCCATATGATATGTTTATGATTATGCTAAGGGGACCGGAGTTTAGTAGCGCTACACATAAGAATTCTTGCCATTTAAGTTCGGTAAAATTCTTGTGTCTCCCTATGTTTATGAGTATTTCGATCCTATCTTATGTTATGATGAAAATGATCCATATGCTTTCAAAAGAAAATTTATGCTTGGTATACTTACTGAGATTTTATAAATCTCACTCCACGATATTTACCATTTTCAGATAATTGAAGGTTCGAGGCGGTCAACATGGAAGTGGCAAAAGTGGTTAAGATTGATGAGATAATTATGTTGAACTTTATGTAAGAAAATTATGTTCTATTTTATTCACAAATAAAATTATGGGATTCTAATTATTCTTTTGAATAATTTTACATTTCTATTTAAGTCTCGATAATATGATATGAGTCACTTTTAGTGGCACTCGAATGGTCGAGAATTCGGGTCGTCACAAAATTAACCATTAATAATCACAATATATTTCGTGTAATTTTTTTTAGCTAACTTGAATTTGTAGACACAAGTTTAACAATCAACAAAATATAGTTCAAAACGAGAACAATTATAGGGTGGCTTAATGAAATTATTTATGTAATTTATGAGTTTTATAATATTATTTTCTTGTCTTACTCAAAGTTCATTTCAAACATGCATCACACAAATCATTTAATTTTAACAAAAATATAGTTGAAAGTTATATGATAGAATTGCATCAACAAAATATAATTCTGAATGAGAATAGTTATACGGTGGCATAATGAAAGTCTTGTTGTGAAATCGTAGAATACATCATACTCTTTTTGAACTATATTTTGTTGCTTTTTTTTTTTTTTAAAGGCAAAATATAAGCTTCCACCTAAAATATACATTAAGGGGGGTTTATTTAATTAGGATTTGGAAGGAAATTTAAAGACTTTGATGGAATTTAAAAGTTTAGGGATATTCAATCTAGACTTTTTTAAATCCATTAAAATCTTGAGTTATTCAATCTAGATTTTAATATACTCTTAAAATGTCTTTTAAAGTCATGTTGTATTGTATAAAGACTTTTAAAAGTCTTTAAAAGTCCCGTGTTATTCAAATTATCAATGACTTTTAAAGACTCCTACGAAATCCTATATGTACTAACTTCTAAACATAAAGTACAATCACAAAATCTCTTTATTTGTCTCTCATTAACCTCCAAGATTTTGAAAGACTTTTATAAAAAAAAAATTCTTTTAAATTGTAATTTTATTTATTCTATGTTTTTCTTCTTTCATATTATTTTTAGAAACCTTAAACATTTGACTAAACAAATCATTATTTCTCTTCTCTTCAACTTTTTGTATTTTTTTATTTTAAGTATTTTTCTTTATATTTGGACTCTCTTTTTTTTCATCGTATTTTTCGATTTTTTTATGAAAATAAATCTAACTAAAATTCCATAAGATCTTATAGAAAAATAATAAATAAATCGTGTCAAAACAAATAATAATAAGTAAAGTGATTCAAGAATTTTCTCTAGAAATTTTTTTATGAACATAGTACAATTTTTATGTCGATATCAAATGCGATTTTATTTTCCCCCCATTTTTTTAATCACAAACATTTCTCTGTTTTAAAACTATTTATATTTCTCACACTTTTTTTTTTGTAATTCACTTTACATATAATTATTATTAACGATTCATATTCACATCATACGAAAATTAATCTATTAGCGTTTATGTTTTTCAATTAAAAAATAAAAGTCTGTAAAAGTCTTTAAAAGTATTTGAAAGTCTTTTAAATCAATCTATAAAAGTCTTTGAAAGTATATGAAAGTCTTTTAAATAAATGTCCACGAAAGTCTTTAAAAGTCTATATAAATCCATAAAAATCAATAAAATTCAATAAAATCCATTAAAAAAAAGTCCATCAAAAAAAAGTCTTTAAATGTCTTTTGAAATCCCAATTGAATAAACCCCCCTAAGTCATTAAACCGTACATATATACACACACACAATCACATTATTACATTAATCCTAAATCAATTCAATGCCCAATATATGTGCACATATTTACAAAAATAGTTCAATCAAAAAACAAGTTTAAGAAGGAAAAAAATAAAACATAGAATAACATCTAATTTAAAAGTTCCACAACAGAAAATCCCAAAAAGTGAATAAAACACATGAAGAATATTTCTATTTACAAAAAATTATATTAATTAAAAAAAAAAAAAACTTCCCTATCTGACATTCTTCTTCCTCTTCATATTTACACCTGGAATATCTACTTTAGCCTTCTTCCACTTCATTAGTAACAATTTAGTAGAATTTGAAATTGAACTTTCGAATTCGCTTTAGCACTACGAGAAACTACAATTTTAGGTTTTTGTAGGGGAGAAGAAAACTGTGAAGTTCACGTATAAAAGATTGACGGATTTACGGTATGTAGATTTAACAGCTGAAAGGGAAGATGAAGGAAACCATAAATTGCTTTACAATATGAACGTGTGAAATTGTGAATGGGAAAAGTCTATTTGCTTGGTTTTGTGGTTAAAAGAAGAGGAAATTACACCTACCTATTCAAAAAAAAAAAAAAAGATTTTCAAGTTATTTGTACAAAAATTAGGTCTTAATGCAATTTAAAAAATATTAAAAATCCCAATTTGAAGAACAACTCTCCATTGTTCTTAGAACTCCTCGAAGAAGAAGCGACAGTTGAAATGGCCCGCCGATTTTCGTTCGACTACAGAGGACGAAGGAGGAGGGCGGGTAGACCCCTGACTCACTGTTGCAGCTTTTCACACTACAACCACTTCACTATCCCGACCTTCATTTTCAGGTTTAGAAGATTGGTGTGTGTTGTCTTTCAATTTTTTTTGAAGATACACAGATCGGATTATGCAATGGCTGGTGAATTAAGAGACTCGATGAAAGCGACGAAAGGGAGCTGCGAAACAGCAGCGACGATTTGGCGGTTTTGTTTGTAATCTACTGTGTTCATTGTGAGTTTGTGTAGTGGTGGTAGGGGAGATGCGATGCGGTGGGGATTGCACAGGTATGGTGGCGGTGCGACGGTCCAGTCCGTTGTGCTCACTGTGCGTCTGTGGCAACAATCTATATGGTGGTGGCGGAGGCAGCTCTTGGTAGCGCTAAATCTTAATTTCGACTTGTTGGTTGGAGGCAGAGGTGGAGCAGTGTTCGTTGTACGTCACTGGTGGTGGGCTGTGTATCTATGGTGGGCGGTGTGGTTGTGCTTTTGAGGTGGTGTTCGGCAGTGGTGGAGTTCGGTTTTGATGGAAGTGACTGGCGGTTGCGGCTACGGCGTGGTGTAGTGTAGGGTTGGGGGTGGGTGACTTGTTTGTGACCAAGTATAGATGATTATGACTGATTAATAGATAAGTTGTGACCAATTAACTTGAAATTTGGGATTGAGATAAAGTTGTGACCTACAAAATTCGAGATTTTGTGACCTATAAATAAGTTGTGACTTAAGAAATTTGTACATTTTGATCGAAAAATAAGTTGTGACTACAAATTGTAAAAATTGTGACCAATAAAATCGAGATTTGTGACCTTGGAAAGGTTGTGACCTACAAAATTCGAGATTTATGATTAACAAATAAGTTGTGACTTACGAGATTTGTAAATTGTGATTGAAAAATAAGTTGTGACCTAATTTTTTTTTTTTTTTTCAGAATTTGTGACCTAAAAAGATGTCGTGATTTATAAAATTTGTGACTTGTTATCGATTAATTTGATAAATTGTAATTGAAAAATAAGTTGTGACATATAAAATTTGTAATTTGTGATTGAGAAATATGCCGTGACTAATTAATTTGATAATTTGTGACTTGTGATCATAAATTATATTATTGTAACCTTATTTATTTAATTACCAATTTATTTATATTTTTTTTAAAACAAAAACTTGATTTTTGAACAAAAAGAAAGAGCTTCTTAAATATGAAATCTTATTTTTAATATTCCTTATTTATGTATTTTGTCCAAAAATGGTTAATGTGATCTAAACATAAATAATGATTGTGACTTTAAAAATGATGATCGTGACTGAAAATATTTGTATTTTGTGACTTGAGATTTTATAATATTGTGACCTATAAAATTTGTGTTTTGTGATCGAGAAATAAATTGTGACCAACTAAATCGATAATTTGTGATCAAAAAATAAATAAATCAAATAATTTTATAAATTGTGACCTATAAACTTATGATCTATGAGCAAGAAAACTAGTCATCTGTGAAAATTATAACCTAATTTTTTTTTGATTTGTATCCGAGCAAGAAAAAATTGTTACAATGAAATTTGTGATTTGTGACCAATAAAGAAATTGTGACCAATTGACTCGAGATTTGTGATCGAAAAAAAAATCGTAACCTACGAAATTCGAAATTTGTGACTAGAAATAAATTGTGACCTACAAAATTGTGACTGTGATCTAAAAAATTGTAACTTGTGATCATAATAAACTGTGACCTAAAAAATTGTGACTTGTGATCATAAACAATAAAATATATAATTAACTATGACTTGATTTTTGAAATAAAATATTAAATTTCTTAATTTTGAAAATGTGTACTTTACAAACCTTAGTTATTTATCTTTCTCTTAAAAGAATAGGCCCTAAGTAATCCCATTGAGGGCCAATAGTCCGTGTATGTATTTTTCATAATTATTTTAGGATAGTAAAGATCAGTTTCGTGATGTTAAAATAGTAAATTGTTCAATTAACCCTATAAACAAATTGTACCAGACATCATGACATCTGGATTATATGAACTAGCTGTCCATTCCATTATGTGGAATCATGCATTGTTACAGGGCCTTGGAAAATTCGATTATAAGGGTGCGTTTGATAGCGATAGTAAAATTTGGGTGGAAAGAAAATGAATTTCAGAGAATTGAATTCTAGGGAATTGAATTCATGAGAATTAGAAATTTAATGTGTTTGATTGGTTTAATTTTTTAGGTGAAAAAAGTAGGGAATTTTTCAAATTTTGTTGTTTGATGACATTATTTTTCATGAAAAATAAAGTAAAATTGATCTATTTTAATAAAAAAATAATTTTTTTTTAAAATTTTTTTCACACATTTGTACTTAATAATAATAATCTTAATTTTTAGAAAAAAAATAAATCAATTAACAATAACAAAAATGATCAAACGTAACGAAAATCGTATAAGATTTTCCATGGAAAATAAAACCTCCTCCCCCCTTGGAAAATGAATTCATTCAAAATAAGGAAAATACGAATTTCGAGGCAAGTGAAAAAATGAATTCCTTGGAAAATTTAGGCAACCAAACAGCGCAAAGTTGAAAATTCACATATTTTCCATGGAAAATTACGCGAATCAAATGCACCCTAATAGATTTCGTTCAAGTTTTTTCCAAAATATTCAATTCCAATTGGTTCAAAATTCGAAATTTTTGAAAAAAATCGGATTGTGTTACATTATATGATGGCTTTATATTGTTGGAATAATTGGTCAATTATTTATAATGTGAATTGAAAAGTTTTCAATTAGTGTAATGGTTGATCACAATTTTTCAAATATAAAGGTACACTTTGAAAAGTCATGATTTTTATGATTGGATGTGACTATTAAAAAGATTGAGAAATGAAATGAAAATGTATGATCTAATGATTTAAATTACTTTTATAAAAAAAATGCAACCGTATGTAGAGACACTTAAAAATATATAAATAGAGACCCCATTTTCCATATTTCCTACTCCAAATCAATACAATATAATTGATTTCTAATTTTTTCTTTTTCCAAGTTATGTCATTTTGAGTTTTGTATTCGATATTTATTATTCAAAATCTATTCCGTTCTTGAAGAGTACAGTCAAAGTGTTGGTTTGTCCGAAAAAATTAATATGAGTTTTGTATTTGATATTTATTATTTGAAATCTATTCCGTTTTTGAAGAGTACAGTCAAAGTGTTGGTTTGCCCGACAAAATTAATATCATTCTATATTAATTTTGGAAGAAGCATTGTATTTTAGGAGATAGACTTCCTTTAGATCATGTTAGCATCAGTGTAGGGATGAAATCTATTTTAAGGAAATTTGCATTCGCATACCTCACTTCATTTTATTTCCTTTTAATTTCTCTATTTTAGTAAGTCGAAATTATATGTACGTATCATGATTTCGGTAAGTCAAAATTTATTCAATATTTTGCAAGTATAAGTCATTATTTAATCTTCTTTGCATGCATGTATGTTTTTTTGTTAAACGAATATAATTATACACCAATTTTCAAAGTTGGTCACTGATTTTTTAGCAAAATTTCAAGTTGGTACTAAAAGTGCAAACTTTTTGGATGATGCAAGGTGGGAACTTCTTTTTGGGACCATCCATCAGAAAACATCAGATGTCCCCTCTCCTCACCTCTCCTCTCCTCTCCTCACATCTCCTATTCACCACACCCCACTTCACCCCACTATTTCAAGAGTGTATGGAGGAGAAATGCAGACTTGAAGCCTAAATTCGAGGAACTGGAAAGGTGATTGGATTGAGCTTTTCTAAATAGAATCTTTATATATATATATATATTCTTAAAGTTGTATTCTTCCGTGTTAAAACTAGTTAAAGGATGCTCATAGTATTGCAGAAAAGAATTCATGTGGTCCGCTCAATTTCTCGATTTTCCGTTTTAAATGTTAGTGTACCTCAAATTGTTAAAGTGGAGACAAACCTTAAGAGTGTGTTCGGAGGTTCATTAAAGTGGAGAAAGAAAATTTTTTGTTATTTTCGAGGTAAAATATGTGATCAAAAATTAGAGAGAGAAAATATTTGTGGTTAAAAAATGATTTGAAAAATTGTGTAGTTTAAATTGTAATTTAAACATCCTTTAAATAGGTAGCCGAACGGAGAATTGTAACGTTGGTTTTACCATGATACCAAAGTAAGCATATGTTATTTAATTGAGAGAGAAAATAATTTTTTTTGTTTTTTTTAGGTAAAATGTTTGATTAAAACTTGGAGAATGAAAATGTGTGTAATTAAAAAGTGATTTGAGAAATTCTGTAATTTAAATTATAGTTTAATTACTCATTTAATGAGCCTCCGACCACGGACTAAATTTTATTAACCGGCTTTGTTTTTCTAATCTATCAAATGCTCAAAATAATGACAAAATTAAAAAACAAAAGGCCGTTTCTGTTTGTTAAAACTGTAGTGATTTATAAACTGATTTATTTATAATTTTAAAGTAAAATATATGATTGAAAATTAGAGAGAGAATATGTATGTAATTAAGCCTTTGTTCGGAGGCATTATAATTGATTATAATAGGTTATTCTGCGAATCTTGATGTAAGGTTAAAAATTGAAGAGAGAAAAGATGTTTGATTAAAAAGTTATATAAAAAATTGGACCGATTATAAATGAATAATGATATTTATCTCAACCTTATAATTGATCTCAACCCAATTAATACTTTTTTATTAAAAAATGAGGAGCTATTTTATGCATATGCACGTGTACACCACCTCGTTGTCCAATGAACGTGGACACATTATCAAACAGAATTGACTAATAAGAGTTGGTTTGCAAACAGACTTTTAGTCAAACGTGAAATACCCCTTCCACATTCAACCCAAAAACTCGGCCATGGCATTTATAAATCTCCTAATTCTCACGGTTCTTCATCTATAACCGCATCTCCAGGCCGAAGATTTCTTCAGCTATACAGCAGGTAATGCTCATCTCTCTTTACGCTCTATGCCCCCACAATGTTTGCGTCCCTATTTATATATACGTGTGTGTATTGCGGGTTAAAGTTATTGATGACTACATTATGAATTTGGTTAAGAGGGATTGCGGTAGCTTTCGTGGGATGCCTATTTTTTAATATTCAATCTTCGATTAAGTTTTTCCTGAAAACAAATTGATCTTTAGGTGATTGCTTAGTCGATGATGAATTTCTTAGACAACGTGCAATGCAACTTAAGTGGAGTTTTGTTTCAATTAAATTTATGGATCGAGCTTCTGGATTTCTATTGCTAGGATTCTTGATCCGCTTTGGCAACCATGTCACAGTTGATAATTTTTATGTATTTTTCATCTTTTGTAACGTAGTTTGAAATAAGAATCTTTGTATCAGATACCTCAGAGTTTCAAGAAAAGTTATATTGAATAAATAAACTTTTAAAGTATCAGGTGTTCTGGCTGTTTGAGCACAAAATATCCAGAAACCAAACGTGAGAAAAATGTATATCTCCAGGAGACGGATGCGTAGCTATTCTGTAATGGAAAGTCAAACAGTGATGGATATACTTGTCAGGTAGAGGCCATAGTAATTGAGAAGAAATTAAGGGGAAGAGCCACTGAGATGGTTTGATACATGTTGCCTAAACTTAATGGTACAAAATTAACTTCAAAAGTTTCAATTTCATTTTATCTGAGTGTCATAAATATTGGGGGGTACTTTTTTATGGGATTATATTTGCATTTGGTCACCATGGCAGACTGTAACATTTTTTAACCTGAAGTAGATTAACAATTGTTTTGGGGAAATATAATGTATGTACTTGTATGGTTTACTATGCGATCTCTATGTAAATGGAGTCTGTTTAAGTAGGAGCGAAATTTACATGCCTAAAGATATCAACCTGAATGATTCATTTTGCACAGGATTGGAGTGAGAAATTGATATTTTAATTCAGATTACTGCTACAATGGCATTAAATGGTGAAGCAGGGCATACTTGCCCTTCTCCAATGAAGGCCACATCAAATGGTGTATTCCAGGGGGATAACCCACTGGACTTTGCTCTTCCCCTTGCAATCTTGCAGATATGTTTAGTCGTTGTAGTCACCAGAGGTCTTGCTTTTCTACTGAGGCCACTAAGACAGCCACGAGTAATTGCTGAGATTATCGTAAGCTCCTTGCTTTTTGTTTCTGTTGTATATGAAAGCATCCATACATAGAAACACTCATCTTGTGAAGGATTTGAGAAGAACAAGTACACGAGAAATGAATCTAACATGGATCAGTATTAACCAGTGTTTGTTGTTCCATTCGGAAGGCTTGGATCATAATGCTGTAATATATAATGTCTTGGCTTGCACCGAGCCACTGACTGGTAACTGGTTACCAGATGAATTAAGAACTATGGTCGAGAGAGAAATTTGTTTCATCCATGGATGTTAGATAAATAAGAATATTGTCTAATAGGCTTACAAATTTAAATGTTCATGTGAAAGGTATAGTGTCTCATGATAAATTCCTTGACTTTCATATGTTGATGCATATACCCTTTAACCTCACACCAAGAAGTCACGTATTTTTAAGGTAAAAGTCATATTAGTAATTTAGATGTACACGGTTGCACATGATCATTTTCATTTATGCACATTATTAATAAAATTCATACTTTTCCTTTTAGCTTCCTATTTACATTAGTATGTCATGAAAGGCATTTGAGCTAGTGATGCTGGAAACTAACAGCGTATCTTATTGTTCAGGGAGGAATATTACTTGGGCCATCTGCTCTTGGTAGAAACAAAAGCTATTTGGCTGCAATATTCCCACCAAAGAGCATTACTGTGTTAGATACTCTGGCAAATATTGGTCTCCTTTTCTTTCTTTTTCTCGCTGGCTTAGAACTGGATACTAAATCCCTGTCTAAGACGGGTAAAAAGGCTCTCAGCATAGCTATTGCAGGGATCAGCCTCCCATTTGCATTAGGAATTGGTTCATCATATGTCCTCCGTGCAACAATATCGAAAGGTGTAAATGCAACCTCATTTCTCGTTTTTATGGGTGTAGCCCTGTCCATAACTGCATTCCCTGTTTTGGCTCGAATATTGGCTGAACTGAAGCTATTAACAACTGATGTTGGAAGAATGGCCATGTCTGCAGCTGCAGTAAATGATGTAGCTGCATGGATCCTGCTTGCCCTTGCCATCGCCTTATCTGGCGATAATCTTTCGCCAGTTGTCCCATTATGGGTTTTCCTCTGTGGTTGTGGTTTTGTCATTTGTTTATACTTCATCATCCCAAAAATATTTAAATGGATAGCCTGTCGCTGCCATGAAGGGGAGCCTGTAGATGAGATGCACATATGTCTTGCATTAGCTTCTGTGCTTGCAGCAGGTTTTGTTACTGATACTATTGGGATTCATGCTATGTTTGGAGCTTTTGTGGTTGGTATACTTGTCCCAAAGGAGGGACCATTTGCTGGTGCACTAGTTGAAAAGGTTGAGGATCTTGTATCTGGCCTTTTCCTCCCGCTGTACTTTGTTTCAAGTGGACTGAAAACTAACGTGGCAACAATCCAAGGGATCCAATCATGGGGTCTTCTGGCATTGGTTACATTCACGGCCTGCTTTGGGAAGATTGTTGGAACTGTTGTAGTTTCCCTTATCTGCAAAATGCCCATTAGTGAAGCTCTTGCTCTTGGATTTCTTATGAACAGTAAAGGCTTGGTAGAGCTCATTGTTCTTAACATTGGCAAAGATAGAAAGGTAATATTTTTCCTTGATAGCATTGCTAACTGACTTCTGAGTCGTGATTATTGAAGATCTCATGGATTCTACAACATTAATTACATTGCAGGTTTTGAATGATCAGACATTTGCTATCATGGTTTTGATGGCTCTATTCACTACTTTTATCACCACTCCCATAGTAATGTCTGTTTATAAACCAGCAAAAAGAGTAAACAAGACCGATTATAAGCATAGAACAATAGAAAGGAAAAATTCGAGCACTCAACTTCGGATACTGGCCTGTTTTCATAGTTCTAGAAACATCCCATCTATCATTAACCTCATGGAGTCCTCGCGTGGAACTGAGAAACATGGAGCCCTGTTTGTCTATGCAATGCACCTCATGGAGCTCTCCGAGAGATCATCAGCAATATTAATGGTACAGAAAGCCAGAAAAAATGGTCTTCCCTTTTGGAATAAAGGCCAAAGGTCTCATGCCAACAATGTCATCGTTGCTTTTGAGGCTTTCCAGCAGTTGAGCGAAGTTTCTGTGCGACCAATGACTTCAATCTCATCACTGTCTGATATGCACGAAGACATTTGCACAACTGCTGAGAGGAAGTCTGCAGCAATAATCATATTACCATTTCACAAGCATCAGAGGTTGGATGGCTCCCTGGAGACTCCTCGAGCAGATTTCCGCTGGGTTAACCGTAGAGTCCTGCAGCATGCTTCATGCTCGGTGGGGATACTGGTTGATCGTGGACTTGGAGGAAGCGCCCACATATCTGCTAGTAATGTTTGCTACTCAATTACAGTTCTCTTCTTTGGTGGTTCTGATGACCGCGAAGCCCTTGCTTACGGAGTTCGCATGTCTGAGCACCCTGGAATCAAGTTGACAGTCATTCGCTTTTCTGTAGAACCTGGGAATTTAGGTGACATTGTTAGAATAGATGCAGATAGCCATGCTGACGATGCAGTGGCTTCAACAGATGAGGAGTTTCTTGCCAATTTCAAGGAGAGAACATCAGAAGACAGCTCTATCACATATGAGGAGAAAACTGTGAGAAATGTTTCAGAAACCATTGGTATGATTCGTAGTTATGCTCGTTGCAATTTATTTTTGGTAGGTCGCATGCCTGTTGGTGAAGTTGCTTTGGCATTATATGGAAGTAGTGAATGCCCAGAGCTAGGTCCTGTTGGAAGCTTGTTAATATCACCGGAGTTCTCTACAACAGCATCAGTCCTCGTGGTCCAGCAATATCAAGAAAAGGCATCTATAGATTCGACTTTAGATACACTAGATGAGACACCTGATAGAGGCTTAGGATCCAGTGACTGAACTGTTTCTTTAGTTTCAGATATAGTTTATTCTTGAAAATTGAAAAAAAAATAATTGTTTTCAGAAACTGATTTCAAATATGTTCGCGCAAGCATCTAATAATCACTTCTGTTCGGCGGCACAAGTTGTCAATTTTTTATTTTTTGGTATTTTCTAGGTAAGATGTGTGGCTGAAAATTGGAGAGAAAAAATGTATATGGTTAAAAAGTTATTTGAGAAATTGTATTGTTTATAAATTGATTTATAAATTGTAATGATTGCGTAAAAGTGTTAGGAAATTGGACTGCAAAATTGAATTACCAACACAAGTAACGACGTCAAATATTTCCTCCAAACTCCGTGATTAAAATAGAAAATCAACAACTCAATCTAATACAAGCCAAAATCACAAACAATAGAATACTTTGTCTATTTAATTAGGTTAGGCACCCACTTAATTGAAATTGCACTTTAGTCTAGCTTCAATTAATGTGTTAATCAAGTAACCAGTTAAATAGGACATGAGCTGGACCAACATAATTAAATTATGGACTTAAAAGATTTAGCCCAACAAAAAGAACGGTGTCTTAGTTATTTTGATTTTTCATTCACCGAATACTCTGTTGTTACTTACAATCTTTACTTACTACCTTTTACATATGCCAAAGTTATTGAACTAAAATAATTGATTTGTGGTTTTTCTTGCTGTTAGTTGTCTTTGAGTTGGATAACCCAAACTTTTATCTACCCTCTTCATCTTAACATCAAATTGGAGATTTTCATAATTCATCATGTGGTTTCACCGAAATGTCTCTTATGTTTAAACATTGATGAAAAAATTAGATTTTTAGTGTTTTTTCATAAAAGTTGACGGAATGTGTGATTTATGACTGAAACTGAATTTCAGGAAAAATTTCATCATGACCTTGCCCCTTCTGCTCATTTTTGTATTTGTCCATTCACCATACAAATTATATTTGAAGATAACATTTAATTTAATTAAATAAATGTGTTACATCTATGTTTTATTAAATTAATATGTGATGATGCCAAACAGGAGCTTGTTTGGGAAAAAAGATAAATTAATTTGTCTTTCGTATAAAAGGATATGCTGAAGATAAGATTTAAATAAGTATTGTGTTTGATTCACTAAAAATTAGATTTTTATCAAAGTAAAAGTCAATAATTAATCATAATCACATATTTCATTAACCCTACAACTTTTTAGTTACAAATCTCATCAACTTTTATTAAAATCTGCTAAAAATTGATTTTAATCTCTACGAGCAGTGGTGCTTAAAATTAGTTAGCGAATTTGGACACAGATTTCAATAATAGTTCTTCTGTAGAACATCTCGTATATGAACACCAAGAAGGACAAAGACGCCTTGTCTGTTCATTGCTAAACCTAAATCTTCCTTACATTAATCTCCGATTCGCCAACTTGTTGATGCTAAGAACATCATATAGGACAGAGATCACCCAAAAAGTCTCTCTGACTGATTCAAATCTTGGAATGTCTGTGATACCACACGAGTGCAAGTAGGACGATAAAATTAACTTCTTTTTCGTTTTTAATACTGTCCAATATCTCAAATCCACTTCTCGAATCCCGATCATGGACACTCTCTCTCTCTCTCTCTCTCTCTCTCTCTCTCTCTCTCTCTCTCTCTCTCTCTCTCTCTCTCTCTCTCTCTCTCTCTCTCTCTCTCTCTCTCTCTCTCTCTCTCTCTCTCTCTATATATATATATATATATTCCTCACAAGTTGAACTTGCAGAACTACACCATCATAGCCATGATACAGTTTGTGAAGAAATCTTGTTGCAGCACCCTTTTCTTTCTCCTCATAATCTGTTGTGTTCCTATCCATTCCAAGACACTAAAACCAGACGAACCGTGCGAGCGAATCGTACTCTATTACCATGACATCCTCTTCAATGGCACAGATCTTGCTAATGCAACATCTGCAAAGATTACAAATGACACACAATTTGGTTCCCACTTTGGCATGATGGTTGTTTTCGACGATCCCATGACAAAAGACAGTAACCTCCTTTCACCCCCGGTGGCACGAGCTCAAGGCTTCTATTTCTATGACAAGAAGGACACTTACAATGCATGGTTTGCCTACACTTTGACATTCAACTCTACTGAGTATAAAGGAACCTTAAACATCATGGGTGCAGACCCTCTGCCGGAGAAAACTCGGGACCTTTCCGTAGTCGGAGGGACGGGCGATTTCTTCATGGCAAGAGGGATTGCAACGTTTAGAACAGAAGATGTTCAAGGTGATTATTATTTTAGAGTTCAGATGGATATCAAGTTGTATGAATGCTACAAGACTTGAGTTTTATTCATTAGCAGTAATAATAATGGATTGTTTTGAATATCGATTTTAAGTCTTGTATAAGTATACTATGTGATCATTCAATCTGAAATTGGAAGAACTTTCAGATTTAGCTAGATTTTCATCAAGATCTGTTGATGATGTTGTGTTTTACTCTTTAATGTTTACTTATCGTGTTGTAATTTTGTTTTCTTCATTTTTACCTATCAAATATATAACTTTTTCTATCAAATATGTAACTTTTTAATTTTAGTTATGAACATTTTTATTTTAATATGTTCATTAGTTGATATTTATACTATATTAAATAAGATTATTATGTTAATCAAAATAATAATCAAATTAAAAATAACACAAATGACGCTTGATCAATAAAATAATTAAATAGGAATTAACAATAGATATAAAAGGAAGAAAAAGTTTTCTATACAAAATAGAGTGCAAAATTGGAAATAAGAAAACTGCAAATTCTACGCTAAATCTACAGTAATGCGCTATATATAGTGTTCGCTGCCATATTGGGGCAAGGATTTACAATCAGATACAAGATTAACTCTGAAATAAAGTCCGACTGCAGATGTCCTAATAATTAAAAAGTTAATTATTCGAGTTGAAGTTACTTCATTATTCACTTCAAAATAGAGCCGGATTGAAAATGCCCTAATAATAAAAAATCAACGATTTGAGTTAAAAATACATCATTCACTCTAACAAAAATATTAATTCACAAATCATCATACTAGAAAAGAACGACTAGAAAAGAACGAATTAAAATTAAAATATATCTTCGGGTTTTAAAAGTAAAAATAGAAAATGTTAAAAGCAATATTGCACCAAGCTTGAATTCTACTTCAATAAATTCTAAAACACACAACTCCAACATATATAAGATTAACTTTTTTTAAAGTAACAAACTTATGCTTTTAATTTTTAATTTTTATTTATTTTTAATTAAGGTGTTTAATAGTAATAAATAAGTATAATATTTGTTATAAATATTATCTTATATTGGTAAATGACAATTGTACCCCTGTAATCCTAGATATTATTACTTTGTATATCTCTATTCTCCCCTATATATATGAGGCTCTAGTTCATAATAAAATACACAAGTTTATTGACATCTTTATTTCTTCTCCCTTTTCTCTCTAGTTTATAACATTATTGTATATAATATAAAAATAATCGTCATTTATATATTAAATTAGAACTAATATAATAGTAAGAGCCTATTTGGTAATGTGAAAAATTTTGATTTTGTAATTTTTTTTAGTTTTTTTTTTATGGATGTGTGGTTTAAAAATGTTTGAAAAGTCAAAAATTGTGACATTGACTAAGAATGGATGGTTAAGATTGAGTTTAAAAAGCTGTAGTGAAATTTTTTGTATTACCAAACAAGATCTTAATATAAAATCCCAAACAACACCCACTCACACAATCTATCCGTCTAACACAATAAATTCAGGTGTTTAATAATCACATGTTATTTGTTGGTCACAACTTGTTTTCTTGGCCGCGGTCAATATTTTGATCACAATTATTTAATAATTGGTCACGATCCGATAAAATTTTGTAACATAAAAATTAACTAAACGGGTCACGTCCAATGGTCACACAAAATCATAATTAGTTATAATCATCCATATAATTGTTCACATTTGTGATTACAAGAGTCACACAAAGTCATGGTTGACACAAATCAAACGGTCACATTCATAAAGTCATAATTAGTTAATATTTTTATCACAATTACCTAATACACTGGTCACATTTATAAATAGAAGGTTCAAACAGAGTCACAGTTGAAGCAAATTAAATGGTTACATTTCGTACTTGTCACAAGTCCCACAAAGTCACAATTAGACAATATTGACCACGATTACCTAATAAATTGGTCCAATTACTCATAATTGATCACAGTGGTGGCATCACGTACTCTTCACAAGCCACACAAAGTCGCAATCTGTCACACGAAGTCACATTTGATACAAATGATAGGTCACATTTACAAATTTAGTAGCATATCAAATTTTATAACTTTAGTGGGGTTAATTATGAGTTTTATAATCTCAGGGATCAACTTTAATTTCTTTATAAACTTTGAGGGCATGAAGAGAAAAAAACCAAAATATGGAAAAATTGCACCTCAAGTCCCTAAAATAACTTAATTTATAGGCTCAGGTCCCTGTCCCCAAAACCGAATACTGCCGCACTGCACAAAAACCTGCACGACCACCACCTCCACCTCACCGTCATCACAACATACCCCAGCACCTACAACCTTGTCTACGCACACACACCATTGCACTTCACTGCCTCACCTCCACAATCAACTCACTACCATCGCAACCACATACTACTACACACCGCCCCACACCGCCACTACCACGAGAGTCACACGCCACCACGACCACAACACACGCTAGCACCTGCAATAGCACAGCAGCACACCTCCTTCATCTTCCCTCTCACCACACCAGACCAGCACCAGCACCTCTGATCCACTAAAATAAGACATTAACGGCACCATCTCCAAAATCACCAACACCACCACAAGCCACCACTACACACAACCAATCGTCACAGGCTCACAGCTCAACTACCACCACATAGAACAATACAACTCCACAATCATCAACTACACATTGGTTCAGCGTCGAATCTGTTGAAACAAGGTTGGTAGTGTGATGACAAAACTTTGTAATAACTTTAAAGATTCCAAGGCATGGCACTCACTTTATTTTAGACTTTATTTATCCCACCAAATATTATGCACGAGGGATCCAAATAAGCCTCTAAGATACAATGGAATAAAGTTTTGTTTGATGACGAATGTGCATTATTCAGAAACAAACCCGAACACGGAGACTATATAAATAACACAAGAGAGTCTAGTATTCAAATATCCAGTAATTGAATACTAGAAGTTTGTATGTAAGAGAACAAAATAAGTTTAATGCAAGAAGATAAAAGCAAGTAGAGAAGACAGGAGAAATTCAAGGTGTGAATGAATCAACCAACAATGAACCCTTTTTATAGAGCATCAAGAGATAAACCTTTACAAATGATACAACTTTTCATAGTTCAATATTTTCATGAAAATCCATGTAATATATGAAAATGTGCAAGAAAAATCCAAGTTCAAATATGTCTAACGGTCATCTCTGATAACCAAGTGATCGCTTGGATTTAAGTTTTCCTGAATATCTAACAAAGATGTGTTATGTGTAATCACTTGGTTTTAAACACATGCGATCACTTGGTACAAACTTTATTGAACCTAAGAGCTTGATGTTTCAAGTGTTAGGTCGAGGTTCCATTATTGATGATTTTTAATTGGCCACAATCTTATTCCCTTTGACTTTTTAGAGACTAAATGCCTTTTGTCAAAGGATCTTCCAAGTTTTGACTTGACTTCACGTAATCCATGGTAATGACTCCATCCAAAAATCATTGTCTTATCGAGCTATGTCTTAAACCAATGTGTCTAAACTTTTCATTATAGATATGCTCTAGACAACGTAGCATCACTATCACAATGAATAGATACCAGAGGCATATGTTTAAGCTAAATAAGAATTTTAACAAATAAATTCCTTAGCCATTCCGCTTCTTTACTACTTGAAGCTAATGCAATAAATTCCAAAGCCATGGTGGAATCCGCTATACAAGTTTCTTTCTTAGAACCCCATCATATAGCACCTCCATCAAGGATGAATATCCATCCACTAGTTGATGCATGATCTTCTCGATCGGTAATCCAACTAGCATCAGTAAATCCTTCTAAAACCAAAGGATAGCCTGAGCAATGAATATCATAACCCATAGTACATTTAAGATACTTTAGTATTCGATTAACTCCTTAACAATGCAATTGACTAGGATTGCTAGTATATCGACTCATTTTACCAACGACAAAAGCGATATCTGGTCTTGTAGATGTCATTGCATACATAATACATCCAATTACTCGAGCATATTCTGATTAAGAAACTGCTCTATCGGTGTTAGAAAACATCCTAACACTTGAATCAAATGGAGACGATAAAGACTTGCAATTGAATGATCAAACATTTTCAACACCTTTTCAATATAATGTGATTGAGTAAGTATGATCTCATTTTCTTTCCTTATTATTTTAATTCATAGAATCACATTCGCAAGTCCCATGTCTTTCATATAAAAGTTAGATGAAAAAAATGACTTAGTAGAATGGATTACTTCTAAATCCATTCCAAATATTAACATGTCATCTACATATAGACAAATGATTACACCTTTGTGTCCATTAAACTTGCTTCACACACAATTGTCTGATTCATGGATCTTAAATCCATTGGCAACGATAACATTATCAAATTTTTCCTGTCATTGTTTAGGTGCTTGTTTGAGTCCATTTATAACTTAATTAATTTACACACATTTCTTTCTTGTTCTTGTAAGACAAAATCTTCCTGTTGCTCCATATATTTTCTCCATCTAATTCTCCATTTAGGAACACGGTTTTAACATCCATTTGATGAATTTCAATCTTATAGATGGATGCCAAATCAATTAAAGTTCTAATAGTAGTAATTCTAGCAACTGGTGCATAGGTATCAAAATAATCAAGGACTTCTATTGTTCCATCCACTTTCATTTTCCTCCTGAAGATCCATTTGCAATCAACTGGTCTACTACCCGGAGGAAGTTCTACAAGCTTCCAAGCTTTATTAATCATGATAGATGACATTTCATCATCTATTGCTTCTTTCCAAAATCTAAATCATTAGATTTCATAGACTCTTTATACATGAGATGATCGGATTCAATAGATTGAGTTACTACGATTTGTTTTATTTGTGAGTTCCTAGTACCTTCCACTGGATGCATAATGAAGTCAGGCCCAGATGTTTTCTCTTTCTAGCCTTTTTACTTATTCTAATTTCCGAAAGTTCTTCATCTACTTTTCTTTTATTATCTTTGATTACCTCCAATTCAATAGAAACCAAATTAGTAGGTCTAGGAATAGTGTTAAAGTTATTTTTATAGAATATAGCATCTCTAGATTCTATTACAGTATTAACTTCAACCGAATTATTAGATTCTATTACTATAAACCTATAACATTTACTAAGTTCTGCATATCCCAAAAATATGCACTCTATTCATATGGAGTAACTTTGTTACCTTTACTCAGAACTCGATTTAGGATATGACATGTGCTGAGCAACGCTTCACCCCAATATCATTTACTTAACCTCGAGTTACTCAACATAGCATTAACCATGTCCTATTTTTCCTTTCAGTTATACCATTTTGTTGAGAAGTATATGCAATAGATGTTTCATGAATGATTCCAATATCTTCACAATATGTGGGAAAATGATATTCACCACCTCTATCACTTTTAAGATATTTAATCTTAGTGTTGCACAAGTTTTCAACTCTATTTTTAAATTTGTTCAAAACTTTGTCCTTAAAGCGCATTAAATACACATAAAAATATTTAGAAAAATCATCAATGAAAGTCACAAAGTAAAATTCTCCTCCTCTCCTAGGTATGCAAAGTAAATCACATACATTATTATGAACAAGTTCAAGTAAAGAACTATTTCTTTCAACTTTAGGAAAATGAGATTTTGTGATTTTAGTTTGAGCACATACTTCACATTTTCCTTCTAAGTCATGCTTGCAGTTAGTGATTAATCCAAGTATACTCATGTCATGCATTTTTCTAGTGTTTAGTGTTTACAAGTCCTAAACATGAATGCCACATACATAAGGAATCAATAACAATGTAAATGGAATTTTTATTTTTATTCATAATATTGAGTTTGAACATTCCATCATACATGAACCATTTTCAAACAAACGTTCCTCCTTCAGACAATACAAACTTATTTGACTCAAATATAAGTTTGAAACCAAACTTATTAAGAAGACCTCCGGACACAAGGTATTTTCGAACATCCGGAACATGATAAACATCCTTTAAAGTGAGACTTTTATCATAAGTAAATTCCAAATCAATGTCCCCTTTGCCAAGAACAGCTGCGTGGTAGAGTTTCCCATGTAGAAAATTTGGGATTTGCTACACACCACGTGGGGTGTCCCACCCCCTCACATGGGGGAGGGGTCCTCACGCAGCAATGCGTGTGGACCTCACCCCCATGTGAGGGGGCGGGACACCCCGCGGGGTATTTAGCATTTTTGAGAAAATTTTTCCATCTTCAACGGGTTCATAAGTGGTGAAAGTATATCGATCCTTACAAACATGCCTAGTGGCATCGAAATCGATCCACCACTCTTTATTTTCCTCCACCATGTTTACTTCACTTATCATAGTCACGAAATTGGAGTTCCCATCTTGTTTCTTTTTCTTTGCAAGATGACAATCCCTTTTGAGACATCTTTTCACAATTGAAACAAGGTCCCTTCTTCTTCTTGTCTTTGTTTTTGGAGTCAAATTTCTTCTTTTTGGTTTTTGGCCCAAATCTTGAAGAGAAAAGGTTATCCTTTCTATGCTTGAGATTTTTCTTGTAATCTCTCCAACTTGGGGGAAGTTTGTCAATTATAAGGGATACAACAAAGGATTCATCCATATTCATGTCATGTTGTTGAAATTGATTATATATATGAACTATTTCATAGCATTGTTCAATCACTTCCTATTATCCACCTAGGGATGGCAATTTGAACTGCCTGAACCGAAAAACCGCGGTGAACCGAACCGAATGGTGCGAAAAAAACCGAACCGAAGGAGCGGTGAGGGCGAGTATGGTATGCTATTTTAATGATCCGATTTTTTGTGAGACGGGTATGTAATTGTGTAAGTGCCCCGAACCGAACCAAATACAGATTAAAAAAAAATGATTTTGGGCTATATTTAAAACTTAAAAAGATCAAAATTAGAGTTTCTATTTAAAAGCTAATTAACCAAAGTGAAAATTACACCCAACCCTACTTTTAAAGATCAAAATCCATAAATAAGGTGAAATTTGAATTATTTCAAATTTCAAGTGCCAATTAAATATTTTAATTTTAATATTAATAACAATAAAATAAAAATAAAATCATCATATTTATCTACCATCATATACATATCAAACCCTAGTTCTTCTCATTTAACACACGTTCTCTCTATTTCTTCCTCATTTTCTCTTCCGGCAGCCACAGCCACCCTCTCTCTCTCTCTCTCTCTCTCTCTCTCTCTCTCCCTCCTTCTCTGCCAACTCACTCACTTACCGCGCACAGGAGTTTTCGATTTCGACATCGTAGGATTAGGTGGTGGTGTTGGCTGGGGGTTGCTGTGGTGTTGCGGTGGTGGGTGAGGCTGTGGTGTAGCGGTGTGATGATGCGGTGGTGGTAGTGATGTGACGGTGATGTGATCCAGACCACGGATACAAGCCCGCACAAAGATCCGTTGAAGATCAAAGGAGGACCGATGACTCGATTGCAGACAAAGAGGGCCAAGGAAGCAATGGACGAGTTAGTTCAAGAAACAATGGCCAAAACAATGTTCGTGTCATCAAAAGAAGCAATTTCCATGTTGGAGCCGAGCCAAAACGACGAATGGATCAACCTCATTCAAGCCGTCGAAGAAGTTTGCCAAATTTCAAGAATTACGGCCATAACATATGGGAGCTCACGGCCGTAACCAACTTTCTGTTTAAAATTGATTTTGCAAGACATAAGCAATCACGGCCGTAAAGAATTGAGTATCATGACCGTAAAGAGTATCACGGCCGTAAAGGTTGATTATCACGGCCGTAAGGGAGTTACTGCTTAAAATTGGAATTCGTATGTTTTGGGACTTACGGCCGTAAGTACAATTGTCACGGCCGTAAGAGTGATTCAGAAACAGGGTCACGACCGTAAGAAAATCAGTCACGGCCGTAAAACCGATTACGCGTAAATTTAGGTTTATTTTATTTCCATAATTTTAGGTAGTTGTTTCCTTATTTAATTAGAACTCTTTAACCTAGTTTTGACCCTATATATAGGGATTTAATTATCATTATTCAGAAGACAACTTTGATATTATTATTGTGAGGCAAATTGCTTTCAAACTTCGTTCTTCATTGAACACAATCCGAACTTGCGAGTTATTCGTGTTTGTTCAAACCCCGGTGAGAATTAATATTCCTTGTGATCAAGAGGTCAATATATCCTTGTGATTGTATTGGTTGCTTGGTTCAATTAATTTTAATTGGATCCATAAATCGTGATTTATTGGCGTTCTTGGGTCGATTCCAATAATTTGTGGGTTGCGTAGCTACAATTGCTACGTGGTTTGCATCATCTGGTATCAGAGCTTAGGCTCCAAAAATCAAGGTTATATCTTGTTTTTGTTTTCTTGAGTTTCTTATTCTTGTTCTTCGTGTTCTTCCAGCTTTGAGTCTTTAATCCAGAAAAGTGTCACAAAAAATTCAATAGTCGTTATTTCTTTAGTTTGTTATCCAAATTAAATTTCGTTTGTTGCGTCTTTCTCGTAGTTGAATTTTCGAGAATAAAAAAAAAAAACGAAAATTCCAGTTCCAGAAAAATAGTTGATATTTGATTTCAAGAAATACTTTCTTGAAGCAATCTTTAGTTTCCATAAAAAGTGTCAAGTCCCTTATAGAGTCAAATTCAATTCTCTAAAGGTCTTCTTTGAGTTTTCCAACAAATTCATTACTTCTCACTCATATTCGATTTGAAGCAATCGGGTTTAAACTTGTTTGAGTTCGGATTCGTTCTTTGAAGCAATTGGGGTGAAAGCTATTGAGTGGAAAAAGGCAGAGAGGTGAGATCAATAGAGGGTAAAAGCCAAATTGAGTGATACACGAGCGAAATACACGTGAGGCACAAAAACATTTAGTTTTAGGATGTCTGAACAATCTTCTACTACAAAGAACAACGATCGAGCCAACATGACGGAAGAGATGGTACAACGGTTTGAGCGTTTGTTTGGGGATGTGTTAGGTAGGTTAGAAAGGCTTGAGCAACCTCGGGAAGTGCCTAATGCCCGTAGGCAAGGTGGACAAGGTCGTAGAGTAGAGGGGATCGATGAGAATGAAGAAGGTAGTGATTTTGACGATGGGGCAATTGTTGATAGAGTAGTTAGGCATGGGAGAAGGGATAGAGAACTTGGTGGCGATAGAATGGATGGTAGTATGAAAAACATCAAAATGACAATTCCGTCATTCAAAGGAAGGAGTGATCCGGAAGCATACTTAGAATGGGAGAAGAAGATGGAATTAATTTTTAATTGCTACACTTATTCGAAAGAGAAAAAGGTTAAAGTAGCTGTACTTGAGTTCTCCGATTACGCTATTACTTGGTGGGATCAATTGGTGACTTCTAGGAGGAGGAATCGCGAGAGGCCCGTTAGTACTTGGGATGAATTAAAAGCTATCATGAGAAAGAGGTTCGTTCCTAGTCATTACCATCGGGAGCTTCATCAAAAGTTGCAAAGTCTATACCAAGGATCAAAGAGTGTGGAGGATTATCATAAGGAGCTGGAGTTGTTGATGATTAGAGCTAATGTAGAAGAGGATAGGGAGGCTACGATGGCTCGGTTTTTGAATGGGTTGAATAAGGATATAGCTAATGTGGTTGAACTAAAACATTACTTGGAGATGGAGGATATGTTGCACATGGCTATAAAGGTTGAGAAGCAATTGAAGAAAAAGGGAACAGCAAGGTATCAATCGGGTTCTAATTCTCCTTGGAAGCCGAAGTGGGAAGGTAAAGGAGATGTGGCTGTTTCTAAAGGAAAGTTTGAAGCACCAAAAGGGAAGTTTGAGGCACCAAAAGGGAAGGAGGAACAAGCTAATAAATTCGTACCTAAAGGGGAACCTCAACCATCTAGGAGTAGAGACATTCAATGCTTCAAATGTTTGGGAAGAGGGCATGTGGCATCTCAATGTCCTAATAGGCGAGTGGTACTTTTGCAAAAGGATGGAAATATGGAGAGTGATAGTGAGGAAGAGGATTATAGCGATATGCCATCGTTGGAGGAAATATGTGAGGATGAAGATGTGTTATCCGGGGAGCATGGCGAGTTATTAGTGGCAAGGCGAGCCCTTAGTGCCCAAATCCACACGGATGATTTGGAACAACAACGGGAGAACATATTTCATACTCGATGTCGCATTAATAACAAGGTATGTAGTATGATTATTGATGGCGGTAGTTGCACTAACGTCGCTAGTACTATACTTGTTGAAAAATTAGGATTACCTTTGTTAAAACATCCTAAACCTTATAGGCTTCAATGGTTAAATGATAGTGGAGAAATTAAGGTGAATAGGAGGGTGTTGGTGAATTTTTCTATTGGTAGCTATGTGGATGAAGTTATGTGTGATGTGGTACCTATGCATGCCGGGCACATTTTGTTGGGTAGACCTTGGCAATATGATAGGAAGGTCACGCATGATGGGTATAAAAATAGGTATAACTTTACCAAAGGGGGAAAAACCATTACACTTGCACCATTGACACCGTCACAAGTGTATGAAGATCAAATAAAACTGAAAAATGATGAAGAAAAAAGAGTAAGGGAAAATGAGAAAAAGAGAGTTGAGGCCACGACCTCAGAAAAAGGAGAGAAAAAGAGAGTTGGAGCCACGACTCCAGAAAAAGGAGAGGCGAGAGAAAAAAAGAGTGTTGGGTACATACCTCAGAAAAAGGAGAGGGAGCGAAGAGTGCCAGAAAAGAAAGAAAAATGAGTTTCTACGCAAAAAGGAGTGAAGTCAAGAAAGCATTTATGGAAAAACGACCAATGGTCCTTTTATTGTACAAGGATTCATTCCTTGCCTTTGATGAAACTAACAAATCCCTCCCTAGTTTGGCTATTTCTTTATTGCAGGAATTCGAGGATGTGTTCAGATGATATACCTAGTGGGTTGCCACCCATTCGAGGTATTGAACATCAAATTGATTTTATACCTGGAGCAGTCATTCCAAACCGTCCAGCTTATAGGAGCAATCCCGAGGAGACGAAGGAGCTTCAAAAGCAAGTTGAGGAATTAATGAGTAAGGGGTACATAAGGGAGAGCATGAGCCCATGTGCCGTACCCGTGTTACTTGTGCCGAAGAAGGACGGAACGTGGAGGATGTGTGTTGATTGTAGGGCCATCAACAACATAACGGTAAAGTATCGTCATCCTATTCCTAGGTTAGATGATATGTTGGATGAATTGCATGGCTCTAGCATATTTAGTAAAATTGACCTTAAGAGTGGTTATCATCAAATTCGAATGAAAGAAGGAGATGAGTGGAAAACTGCTTTTAAAACTAAGTATAGCTTGTATGAATGGTTAGTAATGCCTTTTGGACTTACTAATGCACCTAGCACCTTTATGCGTTTAATGAATCATGTTTTACGTGCATTTATAGGTAAATTCGTTGTAGTTTACTTAGATGATATCTTGATATATAGTAAAACTTTGAATGAGCATGTGGAGCATGTTAGGTGTGTGCTTGTGGTTTTAAGACAAGAGCAACTTTTTGCTAACTTTAAAAAGTGTGATTTTTGCATGGAAAAAGTTGTATTTCTTGGTTATGTGGTTAGTGCTAGAGGGATAGAAGTAGATGAAGAAAAAATCAAAGCTATTAAAGAGTGGCCAACACCTAAAAGCATAACTGAGGTTAGGAGTTTTCATGGCTTGGCTAGTTTTTATAGGCGCTTTGTTAAAAATTTTAGCACGATTGCCACACCACTCACAGAAATTGTCAAAAAAAGTGTAGGATTTAAATGGGGAGTAGAACAGGAGCATGCATTTGAAACAATCAAAAATATGTCGTGTAAAGCACCGGTTTTATCACTTCCTAACTTTGACAAGGCTTTTGAGATTGAATGTGATGCCTCAGGGCTAGGCATTGGAGCTGTTTTAATGCAGTATCAAAGGCCAATCGCCTATTTTAGTGAAAAACTAAAAGGGGCTGCACTTAATTATCCCACATACGACAAGGAGTTATACTCACTTGTGCGCGCTTTGGAAACATGGCAACATTACTTGTGGCCACGGGAGTTCGTGATACACACTGATCATGAATCCTTGAAGCATTTGAGGGGACAAGCTAAACTGAGTAAGAGACATGCAAGGTGGGTAGAGTTCATCGAAACATTTCCCTATGTCATCCGGTACAAACAAGGTAAGGAAAATGTGGTGGCAGATGCATTGTCTCGAAGGTATGTTCTTTTAAGTTCTTTAAATTCTAAACTTCTTGGATTTGAATACATTAAGGACATGTACGCTAATGACCTGGACTTTTCTAGTGTTTATGATTCATGTGGAAAGGGGGCTGTAAATAGGTTCTTTAAACATGATGATTATTTATTTCGAGAAAATAAATTGTGTGTCCCTAGGTGTTCAATGAGAGAGTTACTTGTGAGAGAGGCCCATAGTGGAGGCTTAATGGGCCATTTTGGGGTTAAAAAGACCATTGAAATCCTAAGTGAACATTTCTATTGGCCTAAAATGAAAATTGATGTGGTTCGGGTTTGTAATAGATGCATTACTTGTAAAAAGGCTAAATCTAGGATTAAACCCCATGGATTATATATGCCTTTACCCATCCCTAGTGAACCTTGGGTCGATATCTCTATGGATTTTGTTTTAGGATTGCCTAGGACTAAGAAGGGTCGAGATTCGATTTTTGTGGTAGTAGATCGCTTTAGTAAAATGGCACATTTCATACCATGCCACAAAACTGACGATGCTACAAACATAGCTGAAATTTTCTTTAGGGAAGTCGTGCGCTTACATGGGGTGCCTAAAAGTATTGTCTCGGATAGGGATGTTAAATTCCTTAGTCATTTTTGGAGAGTCTTGTGGAACAAATTAGGAACAAAATTGCTTTTTTCTACAACTTGTCACCCACAGACCGATGGACAGACCGAGGTAGTAAATAGGACAATGATTCAATTATTGCGCACCATAATCAATAAAAATTTGAAAAATTGGGAAGAGTGTTTGCCATTTATTGAATTTGCATATAATAGGGCTATACATTCTACTACTTCGTGTTCACCATTTGAAATTGTTTATGGTTTTAATCCGCTAACACCATTGGATTTAATTCCTTTACCTGTGAATGAACGTAGTAGTTTAGATGGCAAGAAAAAGGCTGAGATGGTTAAAGCACTCCACGACAAGGTGAGGTTGGCGATTGAAAAGAAAAATGAACATTATGCTTCGCAGGCTAACAAAGGAAGAAAGGGCATCATTTTTGAACCCGGTGATTGGGTTTGGTTACATTTGAGAAAGGAGCGGTTTCCAGAACAGCGCAAGTCAAAGTTACAACCGCGAGGAGATGGTCCTTTCCAAGTGATCGAAAGGATCAACAATAATGCATATAAACTCGATCTTCCTGGTGAGTATAATGTTTCGGCATCATTTAATGTTTCTGATCTATCTCCGTTTGATGCAGGTACAGATTCGAGGTCGAATCCTTTCGAAGAGGGAGGGGATGATGTGATCCAGACCACGGATACAAGCCCGCACAAAGATCCGTTGAAGATCAAAGGAGGACCGATGACTCGATTGCAGACAAAGAGGGCCAAGGAAGCAATGGACGAGTTAGTTCAAGAAACAATGGCCAAAACAATGTTCGTGTCATCAAAAGAAGCAAGTTCCATGTTGGGGCCGAGCCAAAACGACGAATGGATCAACCTCATTCAAGCCATCGAAGAAGTTTGCCAAATTTCAAGAATTACGGCCGTAACATATGGGAGTTCACGGCCGTAACCAACTTTCTGTTTAAAATTGATTTTGCGAGACATAAGCAATCACGGCCGTAAAGAATTGAGTATCACGGTCGTAAAGAGTATCACGGCCGTAAAGGTTGATTATCACGGCCGTAAGGGAGTTACTGCTTAAAATTGGAATTCGTATGTTTTGGGACTTACGGCCGTAAGTACAATTGTCACGGCCGTAAGAGTGATTCAGAAACAGGGTTACGGCCGTAAGAAAATCAGTCACGGCCGTAAAACCGATTACGCGTAAATTTAGGTTTATTTTATTTCCATAATTTTAGGTAGTTGTTTCCTTATTTAATTAGAACTCTTTAACCTAGTTTTGACCCTATATATAGGGATGTAATTATCATTATTCAGAAGACAACTTTGATATTATTATTGTGAGGCAAATTGCTTTCAAACTTCGTTCTTCATTGAACACAATCCGAACTTGCGAGTTATTCGTGTTTGTTCAAACCCCGGTGAGAATTAATATTCCTTGTGATCAAGAGGTCAATATATCCTTGTGATTGTATTGGTTGCTTGGTTCAATTAATTTTAATTGGATCCATAAATCGTGATTTATTGGCGTTCTTGGGTCGATTTCAATAATTTGTGGGTTGCGTAGCTACAATTGCTACGTGGTTTGCATCAGACGGTCTGGTGGATGCGGTGGTGCATTGCTGTGCGGTGATGATGGTGGTTGGTGGTTGTGATGCTTTGTGTGTTATAGCACGGCAGATTTGGTAGATGATGACTGCAATTTTTTTTTACGGCTGAGGTGGAGGTGGAGGCATAGGTAGTAGTGATGACAATATTCAGAGGGTGGTGAGCGTAGATTGCAGGTCTCATGTTGTTTTTGGTAATTTTCTGAAGTGAAAATAAACAATAGTGACGGCGTTGAGGCAGTGGTGGTTGTGGACTGGTGGTGGTGAGATTGTGATGTGGGCAAGTTTTCGAACATTTTGTGACCGAATAATTAATAAGTGGATTGTGATCTAATAATATGATAATTGGAGCTTAAAAGACTGGTGACCTAACAATTTGATAAATTGTGACCTAGAAATAACTTGGGATTGGTTAAATTAAAATTTGTGACCTTGATATTATTTGCGCCTTTTAAAAAATTGTTATTATGACCTACTATTTTGATAATTTGTGACCCTAAAATTATTTGTGATTTAAGCAATTTGCGTTTTGTAACTTGAATTTATATTGTGTTGTAACTTGAATTTATATAATTAATAAAATATTTTTAGTTATTTAATTTAATTAAGTAATTATAATTACAACCTGATTTTTGAAAGTTTTTAGTTATATCTTAAAATTGAAATTGTGTATTGTAAATACCTTATATATGTATTTTTCCCTTAACCAAACACACATGACCAAAGTCCAATTCAAATCCATTAACCCTAGGTCTATAGTAATTTGAATATCTTATTCATTCATCTATACTCCCTTAGTAATCTCTATTTCGATAGACGACAATTTTCTACGAGTTGTGCATTTAGAATATTGTTGGTGGGTGTTATTATAATTTTTTCAGATAATAGGTTTCTTCTAGGAAATGCTTAGGTGAATGGTGTTGAAAGGGAACTTTGTATGTGGAGGGTTATACTAGTCGTTATGCTCTCAAATTGACCTTTAACATGAGAGTACTTGTTTGAGTAACTTGGTTCTCCTTTGGTTGTTCAATGTGGTTTATTGTCAAGTTCTCTCTGCTAGTATATTCTTAGAAATATTTAGGTCACGCCGAAGTTATCCCGTTTTACCGTTCTTCAATGAATAGTTTGAAATCCATAGAAACTTATACTAAGTTATTATACTAATATTGTTATGTTCGTAATATTATTTACTAAATTCGAAGTTTGAATTTGAGAATTTGAATATTGTTTATATATCGCATTTGAATTTAAGATATTGTTTGCGAAATATGCTTAGTATTGTCATATTGCCTTTTTTTTTAATAAACGACATTTTTAGTTGAACTTGCAAAAATTAATTTATATACAAGTGGTTATTAATCGCACCGAACCGAGACACGAACTGATCCTACTTAGACGGTTATGGGGCCGTTATGGTGTGAGCAAAAAATTGGTGATTCGGTTATGGTTTTGGAAGAATCGACCCCGAACCGAACCGTTGCCATCATTATATCCACCATACGATGTAGATGAAATTTGGAGGCAAGAAATTTCTTACTTGTAGCATCTTCGGGTATGTATTTTGCTTCCAATGCATCCAAAATTTCTTTTGCACTTCTTTTTCCACGGTATTGATCAAACAAAGCGTCCGACATGACATTGCGTATATGGCCTTTGCATATGTAATCATCTTGTTCCCATTTTTGCATTGCCCTTGCATTTTCCGAACTCTCATCCTCGCATTTTTCCAGTTTTGGAAAGGTTAGAACATAAACCGTGTTGAGAGTAGTGAGTAGGAAATGTAATTTATTTTTCCAACGCCTAAAGTTTGATCCTTCAAACCTTTCCAATTTCACGAAGTCCATAGTAAGATCACAAAGCGAAGAAATCGTTGGTGCCATCACAATAATTATGAAAAACAAAGTCTAAAGATTGTTGAAACAAGGTTGGTAGTGTGATGACAAAAATTCGTAATAACTTTGACGATTCCAAGGCATAGCACTCACTTTTCTTTAGATTTTATTTGTCCTACTAAATAGTATGCATGAGGGACTCGAATAAGCCTCAAAGATACAATGGAATAAAATTTTGTTTGATGACAAACGTGCAATATCCAACATCAAACCCGAACATAAAGACTATATAAATAACATAAGAAAGTCTAGTATTCAAATCAGTTGTAATTGAATACTAGAAGTTTGTATGCAAGAGAATAAGATAAGTTTAGTGAAAGAAGATAAAAGCAAGTAAGGAAGATAGGAGAAATTCAAGGTGTGAATAAATCAACCAATAATGAACCCTTTATATAGAGTACCAAGAGGTGTATTTTCAATAGATACAACCTTTACAAATGGTACAACTCTTCATGGTTCATCCTTTTCATGAAAAACCATGTAATAATGAAAATGCGCAAGAAAAATCCAAGTTCAAATCTGTCCAATGGTCAGCGATTGCTTGGCTTTAAATTTTTTCGAATATTTAACAAAGATGTGTTATGTGTGATCGCTTGATTTTAAACCCATGTGATCCCTTGGTACAAACTTTTGACTAGTTTTCTCCATTCCATTTTTCTTCCTTTTTATCAACCACTGCATACCATGATTCATTTAGAAAATTCTTCCAACAGAATCTATAGTTGTATCTACATGACAATGGATTTCCGTGAGAAATTCTTTGCCCAATAACATGGTGGTGTTCCTCTGCTACTTGAAGCCAACGCATTGGCTCAATTCAAATATGTGCTTCTCCGCTTTGGTCTTCTACAGCTACTTCTCCTGGCTAGCCTACGTAGATCAATGGGTCTCGCCCTCCATAGTTATCCAATTGTGTTGCCCTTGGATGAAGAAACTTATGGTTGCTGCCACTATTGGCTGTATCAGTGGCGCTCCAGTAGTGGGGGTGGGAAACTTACGGTGTAGGTGGGAAATAAGAGGCGAGAGAGAGAAAAAGTTAAATTGGAATAAGGTTAGAAGTGTGTAGGTTAGGTTGAGTGGGGTTAATGTTGTTATTTAGCCCCTGTTTGGTCTCCATTATTTTGAAAATCATATTTATTCAACATTCAATCTCAACTATCCATATTAATCAAGTCTACAATTTTTGACTTTTCAAGCATTTTGAACCACACATTCTCCCAAAAAAACTATTCAAAATCACATTATTTTCAAAATATTGGGGCCAAACATGGGCTTAATATTGTTATTATTAATATTAAATAGTTGAATTAACACATAATGTTTATAAATAAAAAACTTACAAATCTGATTTTAGATTTGAGTAGTTAAAATGTAGGGATTGGGGTAATTTTCCCTTCTCCAAATTTAGACTTCACAGACTAGGCAGGCAATCTTGCAGGAAACAGTAGTTAATGTTGGCTTGCATCCGAGCAGCCTCCCTACATTTTATTCTAGAGTTTGCACAAAATGCATGTGGACTTCTTTCTATGCTCCAACCAAGTTCTTCAACTTACCCTCGCCCCCAATTTAGCCCCATACCTTTTTCAGTTGCTCCTCATATTTATTTGATCTCACTACCCTTGGCTCGATCACTGCCTTCCTTTAGTGGCCTACAAATCTAACATGAATTTAGGCCTAACAAAGACTAAATTGGTAGGGGTGTAAACGGTTTGGTTTGAGCGGTTTTTGATAATTTTTCAAACCAAACCAATTAAAGCGGTTTGACATTTTTTCAACCCAAACCAAACCATTTCATTTCTCAAACCAAACCATTTTTTGCAGTTTGGTACGATTTTAAACTGCGGTTTGCAAACAAAATTAAACTAATATATGTAAATCGAGTTAAAATAACTATTGAAATAGACTTTCGAATTAAGGCATCAAAATTAATTACAAATTACCCAACGACATTACAAATCTAAGACTAACAAAATTAAAATATATAGGCAAACAACTTCTAAGATAGATACAAAGGCACAATCACAAACAAATTATCATAATAATATCAAAAAAAACCTAATAGATAACACAAAAGCACAAACTAGTGATAACAACATTAGAAAATAGATTTAGATTCCAAAATAGACACAAAGTAAGCAACTTCCATTACAATTCTAAAATGTTTTGCCCAATGGTAGCTTCCTTTGTCATTGTGTAATGCTCCAGTGCTTCAATTTTTGATTATCATGTCTCCCTACATTTTACATAACGAAAAAAATTATAATGCAGTTGACTAGCAACCAAAGTGAAGCACAAAGTATAGAATTGAACTAGCTAAAGTATACTAACCTGTCACATTCTAGTTCAATTTTTTTATTGGTGCAATATTTCTGCTATTACACATGATTCATCATGTAGGTGGAATTCCAACTAGTTGTCACATCCAAACACAATAAACCCCGAGATACAATATTTGCATATTTGAAACTCTCTCGAAATGCTTTTAGCCTAGTTGGGGAAGACCTAGCACACCTAACGGCATTACGAATAGATGAAATGGCATGACTACTCTCTTTTAGACCATCATCAATTTTTGACTTACTACAAAAATTCAGTGTCTTTTGTTTTTTGTCCTGAAACCTAAACGGATACTTCTTGCACAACCCCTCTATATGATTTCTCAGTGTACTAGTGCCAATATTTTTAGAGTGATACTTATACACCTGTCCATAATAAATACATTCTACATTCCCATCATCTCGCTGATTAAAGTGAATTCAAATTTATGACCTTTTATACCCCTTATGAGCCTTCTTTTTTCCACTATCATCCACACTTTCAATCTTAATTGGTCTAATATCGTCATTGTCATGATCACTATGTACTTCTAAAATGGGATCCATTTTTCTAAACTGTAAAATATGTCCATACATAGGAGTCATTAGTTAAAAGAAAGGTATACCCTCGAAAATTTAATACATTGCAGGCCCTTTTTCATGATACATCAACTGTGAATTAACAAGAATTAAATCAATTTCAGGTATTACATGAATTAACAGTATAGGCATCACATGAATTTCAGAGCTGCATCCTAAATCTATCCCTATTTCTACTCCAAAATCACCCACAATATACAGTATACACAATGGTGAAGTGCTATCGGAAATTGGATTATCATATTCAAAAATCAAACTCAAAATAAGGAAACAAGATAGAATAAGGCTTACCCAGAAGTCAAGCTACTCAAAAAGCTACTGTTCAGTTCGATATTTATCATTCCTCAAAGTTTTGCAATATATATATATATATATATATATATATATATATGACAACGAAAGAAACATATACTGCACCGCTACACTGCTTCGAATGGTTGGAAGACTGATACATAGTTACCGGCAGCGACAGTTGAAGAATGCAGCAGTTGACGACCAGTGAAGAACGCAACCGATGACGACCAATGAAGAACGTAGCAGTTGATGACCAGTGAAGAACGTAGCAGTTGATGACCAGTGAAGAACGCAGCCAGTGACAACCAGTGAAGAACGCACTACGCAGAACGCAGGCGGGGAGAGAAAGCTAGGGCGCAGTGTATGGAGTCTGAACTGGAGTAGTGGACTGGAACTGAAGCCTCATTTTTTACGGTTTAGGCTTTAGTTTTGTAATGGGCTTGCGGGGTCGGTGTGGGCTGGAGAGGCTAGAGTTGAATCTGGTTCTGGTATACAAATTTTAAATCCATTCATGTTGTTAGTGTTACTGTTTTGTAACAAAAATAAGATTTTGAAGTTTTTAACTATAATAAATCGGGAAAAAATTCTATAATTTTGCAATTTAAAAATTAAATATTAATTGTAATTTTTTTGCGGGTTGGCGGTTTGAAACGAGTTTTGAAAATTGAAACCTAAATCAAACCATTCAAAAGCGGTTCGGTTTGGGTCAAAATCGAAACGTTGACAGGTCCGCGTGGATCCGAACCAACGATTTCGAAATTGCAGGTTCGTTTCGATTTAGCAGTTTGACGGTTTCGTTGTACATCCCTATAAATTGGGCAAAATTGCAACACATTAGTGTTATACCTACACTTATTGACCATCAACCTCTTTCGACATTTATGTTTTTATTTTTTTTGAGCTACTTGGTTTAGTTCTCTATGTCACAAAACATTCTTTGAACCAGATACCATTTTTTCATTTTCAAAATATACAACTATTTTGTATTTTTCCTTCTATTTGGAAGCAAAATATACCAATAATATTACAGTATTGAGTGGGCAATCGGGATGACAATAATACCGAAGGACACGATACCCACTAGAGACTAAATGGGTGAAGCTTACCTGATTAAATGTGTTTGTGGATCAGGTATGGAGGTAAATTTAAAAACCCTACATAGGTATGGTTGGACATGGATTTTTCTACAAGACTCATACACGACCATCATACCAGTTCGTTGCCCAAAAAAAAAAAAAAAAGGCAAAAATCAACATTTAAAAAGCACAACAAACCCAAGTCACAACTCACAAACTATACTTCTCTTATTCTCCCAAACACACCTGCACTCAATCTCCAAACTTTTTTACGTTCTCTCTTTCCCAAATTTTTAACTTCTTTCCTTTAAAACTTCACTTCCTTCAGCTAATTGGTTAATTTGATTTCGTTAAATATGCTAATTAGTTATTGACTTTTTAAAAATATGTTATTGTTTCTCGTTAGTTTTTTTTTTTTAAATATGATAATTACTTCTTGTTAGTTTACCATATTTGTCTTCAATTATCTTTATTGAAAAGAAATAAACAAAATGTTTGAAAAAAAAATGAAAAAGAAATTAAAATGAATTTTAAATGAGTATGGAAATATACCCGCCTCCAACCCGCTTCAATGAGGCGAATGTAAGGATCAGGTATGGAGACTAAAAACTTCTAGCAGATAGAGTATGAGTTACCAAACTCGACTCATATCCGACTCATTATCATCCTTAATTTGAAAGTGTCTCCAATTGTGAAAATTAGTCCCATTTTGAAATGAATAATGTTACTTTTGTACACAGTGAAATTAAATAATGATTTACAGCTAGATTGAGTTATCAAAAAGAATATTTTTTTATTTTTTTATTTTTTTTATTTCGATCTAGGAGTTTTTGAATAACTTTTCATCAAAATTCATTTTCAACCATACATTTTTATGAGATCCTCAATTTCACACTTACAACACATTCTCTAAGAAATCTAAATTTCCTACACCAAATGTTAAATTGAAAAAATTTTGATTCAATCATATCTCTTCTCGTATACGTAAATTATTATTTACATCATTATGTACATGTAGCACAATCAAAAATAAAATTGGGCTGATTTTGATTGATTATGTTTGGTCCGATCAGAATTATTTTTAGCCTATGAGCATCATTTTAAATATGAAAAATATTTTAGTTTCTAGTAACACAGAAAATTGAAATACATGTTCTATTTTTAAAAAAGTTATAGTATTTCTTTTTTACTCAAAAAATTAGATTTTTTTATTAAACGTGGAATGTTAAACGAAAATAAATAAATAAAGTGAGAGTGACTAATATATTCGAGAAAACCAATAATTGAGGTTGAAAGCTGTAGTCTACTAGAAATTAGCCCTACAAACAAGGAGCCTAATAATTTCCTCATTTTGCCTGCTAGGTTCTCATTCAAATAATTTTTAGAGCCAAATCGATATAAACTGAGATTTTCAACTTGTAGTACGTGTTAGGTATTAGATAATTAATAATGGAACTATGTCCATATATGTATGTGTGGGGTAGTAAGAAAAACCAACGCCATTTTCATTCACTTTTTCCACACAATAATTGGAAGAAGGGAACTTCCATGGTTTGACGTCAACAGTGACTGCACCTACCTCCGTCTACCCCCAAACTTATACTGACGTGTAGCTTTTGTTTGACCCTAAATTTGATCGAATAAAAAAAAGAAGCTTAGTGCTTCAAAGTTTTTGGCTAATTTTAAAAGTAATGAAACTGTACTTTTAAGTAAATTTTTATTTTCACGTTTTTAGATAACAATTTTTTTTTTAGGTGCGTTTGATTGCATTCTTTTTCCGTGGAAAATAAGGTCTTCCATCCAATTTTCTTACTTTAGCATGTTTGATTGCCTATTTTTTCCACGGAAGATTTGATAGCCACGTGCCTCCAATTCCATGTAAACGAGGAGTTCGTTTTCTAGCCCATAACATAGCAAGTTTTTTTCTAGTCAAAATTTCGTATCAATTTCGTCACATTTAATCCTCTTTATTATTGTTAATTAATTTTTTTTTAAAAATTAAAATTATTATTATCAAGTACAAATGTGTTCAAAAAAAATTTGATTAAATTAGCTAATTTTTGTTTTATTTGTCATGAAAAATAATGTCAATCAAACAATAAATGTTGAAAAATTTCCTACTTTTTCCACCTAAAAAATTAAATCAATTAAATACATTATACTTCTAATTCCTTGAAATTCAATTTCTTTCCACCCAAATTTCACCTTCGCTATCAAATACAACTTAAGTGATAAGTAAATAAGTTACTTATTTTGATGATAATGAAGAAAATAATTTTGATTGGAGCAACTAACTTATTTTCACTGATTTTCAAATTTGACCAATAAAAAGTCATTTGTTAGAACTTATTTACTAAAAATAATTTTATTCAGCATATAAATATGCAATTACTGTGGACAAAGTGATCATTGTGTTTATCTGTATTATCCGGTGCTTAAGTGGTATGATGCAGTTTATAAACGAAAGACCATGCGTCAAAGATTATTATTTTAACTTGATTAAGAATTCACAAAAATTTGTTTTACAATACCCAAGTGGTTTATGTCTATACATATCTGTATATGAAAAATATGGCTAATATAATATATTTCTCAAGTCAATATAAATTAAATTTTAACAAGGGTAAAGATAATAATAGAGTCTTAGTGCATGTTTGGTAATGTAAAAGATTTCACATCAACTTTTCAAACTCAATCTCAATCATCTATTCTTAATCAAGTTCACAATTTTTTACTTTTCAAATATTTTTAACCATACATTAAAAAAAAAAATCTATTTTTCTCATTACCAAACATTCTTTTAAAAGAGAAGTATGCTAAAATTATATTCAATAAAATGGGACAGATCCCACGAGTATCTGGCATAACGAATTTGTTTATCATCCCTAAATTAAGATGTCAAATACGATAACAGAATCTCAAATGTATGCAAAAACCATATCCACAAATCTCGTTTTCATTCTTGATCGATTTGGATAAAAGAAAAGTAATACTATTAATAGATGGTTGACTTTATATAATGAGATGAGATATATTAACCTATCAATTTCATAAAGGTACAATCAACCACCAACCCTTAACCACCCCCGCCCCAAGATCAGACCCTATATAATGAGACATTGAGACTGCAATGTAAATTAACACTAGTCTCCTCCCCACTTATGTTTAACCAATTATGGTGTCCAAAATACAAATTGTAGCTCTATTCCTTTGCTTCCTCACCTCCACCTCCTCCGCCACCTACGGTCGAAAGTCTCGCTCTCGCCAACCTTGTAACAAATTGGTATTCTATTTTCACGACATACTTTTCAAAGGATATAATTACAAAAATGCCACTGCAGCCATAGTGGGGTCCCCGGCATGGGGCAACAAAACCGCCGTAGCGCAGCCGTATAATTTTGGTGACCTAGTTGTGTTCGATGATCCCATTACCTTAGACAACAATCTGCATTCACCCCCAGTGGGTCGAGCACAAGGGATGTACTTGTATGATCAGAGAAGTATATATGGTGCATGGCTTGGATTCTCATTTTTGTTCAATTCTACTAAGCATGTTGGAACCCTGAACTTTGCTGGGGCTGATCCATTGATTAACAAGACTAGGGATATATCTGTCATTGGTGGAACTGGTGACTTTTTCATGGCTAGAGGGATTGCCACTTTGATGACGGATGCTTTTGAAGGAGACGTATATTTCAGGCTTCGTGTTGATATAAATTTGTATGAATGTTGGTAAGCAATGTATGTAGTTCTTTATGAAAAACATATTTTACTCAACAATCTTAATAATTAGCACTATGTTATGCTCGAGAAAAAAAATGTTTGGGTTTTTGGAAAAAATAATAATAATAATAGTTGTGCATTTGGTACTTTAACAAATCATGGATTGTCATATGTTCAAGATGGTCTCCGACTCTCCATCATAGAAGATTCACGGAATTTTGTACTTTTTTGGTTCTTGAATGTCACTAAGTATCAGTTGGATAATTATATTTGCACCACAATTTCTTATAACTACACCACGTTTAAATTGTATTATTGGTCCATAATTTTTATAAATTATTACATTTCTGTTTTTTATTTTCTCATCAAGTTCATATCATTAAATATTCAATAATTATCAAATTTCATCCTTCATGATGATTTTCGTCCAATTTTTTTTTATTGTTATCGTGCTTTAAAATAATTAACAAGTATTCAATTAAAATTTTGATTTTTTTACTTATTAAGTGTACAAGCAGTAAATAAATATTTTTAATCCCGCTTAATAAATTTTTTGACCGAAATCGATAGAAAAGACGAGATATATTAATGGGTAAATAGCGAAAAACGTCCCTATCGTTTGGGTGTATTGTCGAAATCGTCTCTATCGTTTATTTTTTGCAATTACACCCCCCCAAAATCACCTTTCATTGCGGAATTCATCCTTACCGTCGAAAATCGTTCAAATTTTTGTTAAATGACGTGCTGGCAAAAATTCTTGGTTTAAAAGACAGGGGCAAAATCGTCAATGTACAAGAGTAAATGTAGTATGTATACATGTTTGGCACAAAACGTCCTTGGGATGTAAACGTTTTGCACAAAACCTCCCTGACATGCAAACGTTTTGCGCAAAATATCATTGCTTCTCATAAACTAATTAAGTAAATGATAAATTATTAATGATTTCGTTTATATAATGATCTTGTGTGTTTGGCTAGATCATTTAAATTACTTAATTTCTCAAACCACTTTTTAACCACACATATTTTCTCTCTCAACTTTTCAACCACTTAGCCTCTGTTCGATAAAAGGGGGTTTTTTATTTATTTTTATAATCACTACAATTTTCAATACAACTTATTAATCCAAATTATCAAACAAACTATTATAAATATTTAGTGATCACAAAAGAATTATTTTTTATTCGGCGTCTTACTAAAGAGGAGAGAGAAGATTTTTTGTTGTTTTCGAGGTAAAATGTGTGGTTAAAAATTGGAGAGAAAAATGTGCGCGGTTAAAAGTGGTTTGAAAAATTGTGTAGTTTAAATTTTAGTTTAAACACCCCATTAATGGGCTAGCGAACAAGTATTTATCAAATTATTTATACGAGGATTATATTCACCAAAATATGTAACTTGTGATTAAACCTCTGTTTGTTAAATTTGTTTATAAATAACACATTTTAAAACTACCATTAATGGGCTGTTTAACCTAAAATTTAAATTACACAATTTCTCAAACTACTTTTAACTGGGCACATTTTCTCTCCAGTTCTTAACTACATATTTTATCTCGAAAACAACAAAAAATCTTCTCTCTCCTCTTTAGTAAGTCGCCGAACAAAAAATAATTATTTTGTGATCTCTAAATATTTATAATAGTTTGTTTGATAATTTGGATTAATAAATTGTTTTGATAATTTGGATTAATAAGTTGTAATGGAAATTGTAGTGATTATAAACAAAAAAAAAAAAAAAAATCCTTTTATCGAACAGAGGCTAAGTGGTTGAAAAGTTGAGAGAGAAAATGTGTGTGGTTAAAAAATGGTTTGAGAAATTTATTAATTTAATTTATTGATTTAAATGATCTAGCCGAACATACAAGATCATTATATAAACGAAATTATTAATAATTTATCATTTACTTAATTAGTTTTATGAGAGGCAATGATGTTTTGCGCATAACGTTTACATTCCAGGGAGTTTTGTGCAAAAAGTTTACATTCCAAGGACGTTTTGTGCCAAACTTATATACATACTACATTTACTCTTGTGCATTGACGATTTTGCCCCTGTCTTTTAAACCAGAAGTTTTTGCCAACACAACATTTAAAAGAAATTTAAAAGGTTTTGGGCGGTATGGATGAATTCCGCAATGAAAGGTGATTTTGGGGGTGTAATTCCAAAAAATGAAACGATATGGATGATTTCCACAATACACCCAAACGATAGAGACGTTTTTCGCTATTTACCCTATATTAATTAATGGAAGAATTAAAATAAGAATACAATGAAAAAAAGTTGAGGAACATAATTGTAATATTGATTAAAGGTTATGAACATTTCTTGTAATTAAAATGTGGTGCACATATTAGAAAATGCGGTGGCAATATATTTAGCCTTATCAATTCCTTCTGTATGCTAAAAAATTACTATTATGCCCGGGTACAAGTAAATTTTCTAATTAAAGATTATAATAAAAGTGTTAACAAATTTAAATTAAGAATAAAGTTAATATTAGCCACATCAGAACCAATCTATAATTTACTCCCTATAATTTCAAAATACATACAGTTTATTATGTAAGCCTAGCTCGAATAATAACTTATATCTTCCACGTATAACTGTTTGTATCTCATTAATTGCAATATGTCGCGTGCAACATTTCAAAGCTATTTTGTTTACTAGATTTTGTCATCCTGTTTAAATAAATTAAAATAAAGTAAACAGCACAAAAAGTCATTAATCTTTGCGTTTTTTGCAGAAATCGTCCCAACGTTTTAATTTTGACATTTGCACCTTCAGAATTTAGAATTACCAAACGCTGTGAAATTGGCCCATACCATCAAACACCATTAACTTCAACGGTTAAAAAAAAAAGATAATTGGCACATTACATTCCTAACGTTTAGATTATTTGCGGAGTACATCCTTATTCCTTTATTTTTGTACAAAACATCCTCGAATCACTCAATTCTTGCTAAATAAATCTTTTTTCCCATTATTTTTCTTTAAAAAATGACAAATTTACCCTCACTCTTTAAGTTAAAAAAAAAATGTAAAATTTAATTGCACCCATAAAAGAACAAATGAGTCGTAATGGAACAATTACAAAATTAAATATAATAAATAAATAAATAAAAATAGCAATAAGGTATTTACATATTTAATTTAAGTCATTTTAATGTGTTAACAAGATCATTAATTTAATAAAATATCTGCATAATTATTTTGTATAATTTTAAAATTAAAAAACTTTCTAACGGATATTTCTTCTTATTAAACTCAACATATTGTGACATTTTCAAAATATAATTTAAACTAATGAAGTAAATGTTTTTATTAAATTAATGATATTGTTAATACATTTATACAATCTTAAATTAAAATATATAAATAACTTATTGCTATTTTTTTATTTATTACATTTAATTAGTAATTGTTCACTGAGACTCATTTGCATTTTTTCAAGAAATTGATGTTATGGGTGCAATTAATTTTCTTATTTTTCTTATTTAAAAATTGAAGGTAAATTTATCATTTTATAAGGTAAAATAATAATAATAATAATAATAATAATAATAATAATAATAATAATAATAATAATAATAATAAATTTTTATTTAGCAATAATTGAGTGAATCGATTATGTTTTGCACAAAAATAAAAGAATAGAAATGTATTCTACAAAGAATTTGAACGTTGTGAATGTATTCCACAAAGAATCTAAACGTTAGAGATGTAATGTCCAATTATCCATTTTTTAACGGTTGACGGTAATGGTGTTTGAAGGTAGGGACCAACTTCACAACGTTTGGTGATTCCAATGATGTAAATGTCAAAATTGAAACGTTATGGACATTTTTAAAAAGAAAGCAAACGTTAAGAACTTTTGTGCTATTTACCTTAAAATAAATCATTATTACATATATAGGTGCCATTAAAATGGACACATGTTCCGTAATAAACATTCGTGATAAATCAATCATGCACAATGAACATTTATCTTTAGACTCTAAAAAATAATTTATAGTATGAAAAACAAGATGATCTTTCATCGAGACAACCTCAGTTAATAAGAAGTATTATATCTTTCGCCTATTCTCCGTCGACCTTACTTCCAGTGTCGGTTTCAAATCCGGACATAAAATTGTCAAATATTTTATTATACTGGTGACCACAAAATCGTCCGTATCACACCTAACCCCCAACACTCACCAACTAATGAAGTGACTCATTGAGTGAGATTAATTTGTTAATTAAAAATTACTCAATAAGAAATTATAGAATAATTATCAACATTTTGCATAATTGGGATATTAACTAACTTTTTAAATATATAAATATATAGATGATCTACCTATAAGTCAATGTAATGTAATCCCATGTCTCCTGGAAATTTGGATGGCCTGGCGCAAGTTTTCATTTGGCTTAAAACTGTAATTAATAAATAAATAAATTTATTACAGTCACGCTTTAGATAAAATTTGGAAAATTGATAATATGATATTTTTAGAGGATGTAAATTTCAGTAAATCGAAAATATCATAAAATTCTTTACAGTGTCAATGTGTAATACTTCCCGAAGGACTTAAATTTCCATTTTACGTGCCACAAAAAATCAAGTATTTATGACTATGTTTGATATTGTTTAAAAAAATGTTTATTTGAAATGAATAGTAATTTTAGGAGATGTGTGGTTAAAAAGTAGAGAATTTTTATTTTTTTTAATTTATCTATAATATTATTTTATTGATAAATGTGTGATTAAAAAAAAGAAAGAGAAAAATGTGTTCATAATTTAAAGGGGCCACCCTCATTTCATGTAGGGCCACTGAACTTATAATATGTTAAAGGTGGAGGGTTATATTATCATTATTTTTTTGTTTTATTTTTTCTTTTCTATCACTTTTTAATTATACTATTCTTTTTTCCTCCTATTACCTTTTAGTTATACGAAAAGTTCTCCAACTTTTGTTGTTGTCATACTTTTATATGTCGCCAACCTTTTTTATGTCTCATTATTAGTCTCAATCTTTCATTAACCAGGGCGTAATGTCCATGATGTCAATTTTTATCAAAACAGTATCTTAGCGCAATTAAGTAATAGAATAAAACTACAGTGGTAATTTAATCGCATAAGTCAAATTATCAAAGGGCACTATATTTGACTTTTTAACTAAATTTCAACAATTCATTCTCCTAAAAATTACTATTCATTAAAAAAAAAAAAACTCATTTTAACTAAAATCAAACGTATACTATATATAAGAGCCTTGTAAATTATTCTTCTGTAGTCATAAGTAGAAAAATACTCTATTTGTTATTGTTAAAAATTAAATAATTCTTGAACGACAATGTTTTCCCGCTCAATTAGCTACTCATGCCAAGCAATTAACTTTGAAAATGACATTCTCAATTAAGATTACAAGATTCAAAATTGAAAATTGTACGTGCTCATTAAAAGTAGATGCAAATGTGATCCACGCACAGTCAAACACAAGCACAACTCTAGATTACAAGCAAACTTGCTAATATGATGAACAATTAGATTACAAGCGAATTTAACAACCAAAAAATTAGCATCAATTTCGTGCAATTGCACATCTTCCTGAAAGAAAATATTAGCTATGTTGATGACCTTGTTGGTTTCGTTATATGCAATCAAATGCGACGTTTTAATACTCCTACCAACAATCACAAAAATAGCATCATTTTCTTTCTTTATTCCAAATAAACCCACTATAAAATTCATAGAAATCGCAGTCCAAGGTTTACTCAGGATGGGCAAATATGCATGGAATTCTTGGGGCAAAAACTTGAGTTTAGCCAGTTTGCAAGTTCAGCATTTACTACAAGTGCAAACATGTTCAACACCAAGCTTCAAAGTAGGCCAATAAGATTGATCGCATAATACCCCTAAGACCCCGTTGATTTTAAATCGCCCCATCAAACAACTATCATATGCCTCTCCCATTAGCAATTTGCACATGGCACATTTAAAAAGAAACAATCCAATTTTCCAAAACAAATAATTATCATGCCCATAGAATTCATCATCATATCGCTCACAACATGATTCATAAATGTTTAATAAATTTGGATTATTAACATGTATGCCCTTAACATGTTCAAAATAAAATGAGGGGGCATCAAGAAATGTTAGAAGTGAAGTCCTATTATCACCAAGACATCTCAATAAATTTATCCCATGGACTCCCCTAACTAGCAATTTCTTTAGAGAGCAAATATGCACGTCAAGCATATTTTCACAAAAGAAGGATTCAACATGCCCATGAAATGTACTATATGCAACACTTTCACACAAGGATTTGGTACTTATGCAATTGGGCACATGCAAAAAGTTGCATTTACAAATTAAGCACTCATCATGACAATGATTCCTACCACATGTGACATTTTCACAAGTCAACAACACACTTATCAAATCTATATCAAGATCATACAACCCTCTAATGTATTCAAAACACAATAACCTTGCATTTAAAGAATTGTTAGGAGCATACCTCCTAGATGTTGCATTGGTTATCTCATTTTCTTTACCGAGGTTGTACTCGTTGTTGTAGGAAAATGTTTCCATAAATTTCTTCCATAAGGCATACTTTTGGAGTTCTTTGTTGCCTTGATAAGTTGGCCTCACAATTTCCTGCAACAAAGACATGACAAAACTAGGGAGGGAAGTATTAGAGTACTCAAGAGTAAAGAACATTTTGGGGCAAAAACTTGTTGGTGTGAAATATCGCAAGTGTACGATATCGCTAACAAGTAGTAAAAGTGGACTTTTGAGTCCGAGTTGTCGATCCCACGAGGACTATTTAATTCGCTATATATTTACTTCGAATATAGAATTCCTAAACTAGAAACAAAACTAACTAAGAAAATAACTTGTAAAATAATAAAACAGAAACGACAAATAATTGAAAATGAATTAAATAAACAAATCAATTAAAATAAACAATAGAAAATTAAACTAAAAGCAATTAACGAAAGCAAGGAACAAACGTGGTGGATTTTTAGCAATTGAATGAATATCGGGACTAACGATTTCGAAATAACGTTCTAGCTTAATTTCTCATCTCAAGTTGTTTTCTAAAATTGTATTTGGTCGAATTCACGCATATATCTAATTTACCTCTCTCGAGTTCAAATTAGACATATTTAACTAAGTCAACCATGTATCTCTACAGCGGGTCAGAGTTCTCCTTAGCTAAATGCATTAAATTTCCTAGGAATTCCTAAGTAACCACATGCAACCACAAATTCATATCTCTATCTTTTTGTTGAAATTACCGGATTTTATTACGTGATCTAATTGTTAACTCACCTCTCGGATTATGAAAACAACCATGAAATCATGAATTGGTGATCAAGCAACTCAAGCATTAAACGCAATAATAAAATCAATACATGAAATTAAAGCACCAACTTGAGACTTAAAATCAAACAAGAAACATTAAATCTATATCGTCAATCCCGATTTAAAATTTAGCTATTCATGTTTGTGGAATAAAAAGAGATAAATAATGAAAATAAAACCCGGAGTTTAAATAGTTGAAGTCCAAATATTGCCCCAAGCATGCACCACCAAAAATCTCCCCAAATCTGCCCACTTCTTTCAACTGCACCACCGACTGACTTCTGTGTATATATTCCAAGAAACAGCTCCGTCGTCAACCTCAATTCTTCTGTCCTTATTTTTGCAATCAGCAGCCTATCTCTTTCTCTCCAAATAAAAATAAACCAGCAGGGGACCTCTCTTAATGTATATGTGTATCTCCTCCAATTACTTTATTATTCTCCCCAATATTATGAATCAGCCGACTACCACAATTAATCCACAATTCTGCTGCCTTTTTATTTGTACTCCCCCCGGCTGCTCTCTTTCCAAAAACCGACCAGCACTTGTATTAATTCCCAATTAATGCCTCTAATTGCTTCAATTACTATTTCTTCAATTCCTGTCTCCAGACACTCACCCAATCACTTTATTCTTTCCCAAGTCAGCCGTGTATATGTGTTTTTATCCCTTCAAAGCTGCACACCACTCTCCCCTCGGCTGCTCCTACCCTCACGACTGCTCTCCCCCCGGCTGACCTGCGGCTCCCCTTCCCCTCTAAACTCACGGCTGCTCTTCTCTGTTTTACGGCTGTTGTGTGTATATATATTAATAGGTTTTTAAACTCCAATTAGTCATGAAATAATTTGGGCCAAAAGTTTTCCTTCCAATGGATTATGAGGCCCAAGTAATATTGGGTAGGTTTTACTACTAAAGCCTCATTTTTGCCAAATAATTCATTTTGACCTCTTATCTTCGTTTTATCGTCAATTGCATCCAAAATTGAGTTTTTCCGTCCATTTGTTGAATAATTACGTCAATTCCTCATTTTCTTGATTTTGGGATAAAAACCTGAAATAATGTAAATAAATAACAATTACGTAGAATTTGTTTAAGAAAAATATTATAATATCCTAATTTCGATAGATAAATAAGTGTATAAAATACACTTATCAAATCCCCTCAAACTAGAATATTTGTTCGTCCTCGAACAAAAAGAAAACTAAACTATAAAAGATAAATATAAGGGTAACAAAAATGCAAACAAAAATTGTTTTTGTTTTTGTCAATTTATTTACCATACACTTCAATAATCCAAAATGACGATTCACTTTAGAAAAGAAATATGAACAACAAAAATTATTTTCATTCATCCAATGCTCCACTTCATCGTGTGTGTGTGAATAGCCAAAAATCGAATGCAAACTCATGTAAAAATATACTTGACACTGTGTGACTAGTCATGCAGAAATAAGCCCGAATCCCATGTGGTCAACAATGATTTTCTTTTTATTTTCCTTACACTCTCATGGATGATCACAACCATAATGCTTTTCTCTCATATCCCGAGGTCTTTCCTATTGATGTGGTTTCTAAACATGTATAAATTGTATTTTTCCACACAAGGCAGTTAGGATTTGACAAGTATGCACGACAGACCAAGAGTAATTAATCTCCAATCCCACACTCCAGTATTAGGAATTTTAATCAACAAAGCTTATACCATTTATATATCTTTTTTTTTTTTTTTTTTTTTTGTATGGACGACTTTTTCTTTTAATGTCCTTATCTTTTACCATCTTTGTGCAGAACTTTTCATACTGGCTTTCTATATGACCCCTGTAGCGAGCTTTAGGTCGGCAGCTCCCAACTCAGTTGAGCTTAGGGTACCAGGTTCAGAGAACCCCTCAGACTTAATTACCCGAGTCATAAAGGCTTAAACAGAAAAGTTAAAGATGTTTTAGTGTCTTATGTGTAAGTCCACTCTCCGTACTTGCTTTCTAGTTGACCCCTGTAGCGAGTTTTAGGTCGATGACTCCCAAGCCAGACGACTTTAGGGCACCAGGTTTGAAAGACCCCTCGGACTTACTTACTCGAGTCAAAAAGGCATTTGAAGAGTAGAATAAGACCTTCAGCATTTTTCTGTTTTTATGCTGGTCATGGTTTATACCCGTTGATTAAAACCCCTTCCACTAAAGATGGATCATTAAAAATTTCAGACCCTCAATCTGTCAATGCCTACTTGTACTTGACCTCTCTACCCCCAAACTGCTTCTTGAGCAGTTTGGTTCTACATTTCAGGTCGGGATCTAATTTCTTAAGGTTTGGAATTTTTCAGTCAATTCTATGTTCAAAGTGCACAAGTTTATCTCACAAGTATCAAACATCTCCCTACACAAGTTATTATTCGAAAGTGGCTATGTGCTCAAGTTTGATTAATGTCTTACATGGATGAATGTCAAGAAAAATTTTAGTTCACATGTTGCTCAAATTTTCTAACTAAAGCACAAAAGTCAATTCAAATCATGTCATAAGTAATAAATAAATAAACAAAAATTTTCAAAATTTTCACCCTTTTTTTTTTTTTTTTTGTAAAAAAAAAAAAAAGGTATCGAGTGAATAAAGAATGAAGAAATGAGATACCACCCCCCAAACTAGAAAGTTACATTGTCCTCAATGTAAAAGAAATGATATATAAATTGATAACAATACATAAAAAAGAATTAGGTACTTCCCAGGTTTAGAGGAGCGATGTTATAACTTGAAGCTTGGTTTTGATCTCGTTCGGACGATTTCGACCCGTTTCTTGTGTTTCCGTGCTTGGTTGGAAGTGTTACAAGTGGTGTGTTCCTGGCAAGTAAAAGATAAACAATATTAGAATCATACACACCGTTGAACTAGATCAACACAAACAATCACAACTAAAACATAGGAAAAATTTTGAATTTTCAAACACGATCAAACTGTGCAAAATCATGCATATGATTTATTTTTAATATGATAAGAGCAATGAGGTTAAAACAATGTGATTCAAAATTGTAAGCTCATGGATGATGTATGAATTTAAACTAAAAAAGCACTTAAAGATGAAATCAAAGAGGTTGATGCTAGGGATGCTTACTTCAAAAACTCCAAGAAAGAAAAAAAATGCAAGTACTACTTAAAAATCTAAATGTAAAGCTGTAAATAAAGCAAAATAAATAAAAGGGATAAAAAATTGGGTTGCCTCCCAATAAGCGCTCCGTTTATAGTCTAAAGCCCGACTTTTGATAGTGACTTCAAGGCACTCGAAATAATGATTTTGACAATCTGCTATATTTGCTGAAGTTGCCTTTGCTCCAATTCATACTTTCGCTCCAAATTTTTATATTGCCTTGTTCAAAATCAGAGTCAATATTACCATCAGATTCGACCTCAACTATGTATATTTCGATCTTTTCTTCGGGCCCTATCACAAAATCAATTTTATGAGAATCAATTGAGTACAAGGATTGCTTGATAGCTACACCCTTGTCGACTGTTATGTTCTCAATTAAAATTAACCCCTCATTCTCAACATGCTCATCTTCCTCTTTTGATTGTGCAGATTGTTCTTTAACTTCTTCTTTATTAATTTCCACTGGTTCGTCCTCCTCTGGCATTGTCAAATGAATCTCTGGCAGTTGTGTCTTGTATTTTTCGACCTTGTAAAATAGACATGTATCATCATTTAGAAAGTTCTTCACTTCCTCTGATGTGGCCAACAATATACAATCTGCAGTATTATGGGTTGCTCCACAATATTCACATGTTGAACTTGTTTGAATTTCCAAAGGGTCCCTAATAATGATCGATGGGGTCATTAATAGTTCAAAGCGCAAGTACTCATCATCCACATCGGCAAAAGTATTATATTTTGTCATATAGCTCATGTCCTCCTGTGTTACCTTGATTTCTTAGCTTTTCTTCTATCACTATCAACAATGTCACACAGAAAAACAAGAAGATCATATGAAAAAGAAAAAAAAAATAAACAAATAAAGGCAAACTAAATCTGAAAGCTAAGATTACTAAAATCAAAATAAATATATAACAAATTAAAATAGTCCCCGGCAACGGCGCCAAAAACTTGTTGGTGTGAAATATCGCAAGTGTACGATATCGCTAACAAGTAGTAAAAGTGGACTTTTGAGTCCAAGTTGTCGATCCCACGAGGACTATTTAATTCGCTATATATTTACTTCGAATATAGAATTCCTAAACTAGAAACAAAACTAATTAAGAAAATAACTTGTAAAATAATAAAACAGAAACGACAAATAATTGAAAATGAATTAAATAAACAAATCAATTAAAATAAACAATAGAAAATTAAACTAAAAGCAATTAACGAAAGCAAGGAACAAACGTGGTGGATTTTTAGCAATTGAATGAATATCGGGACTAACGATTTCGAAATAACGTTCTAGCTTAATTTCTCATCTCAAGTTGTTTTCTAAAATTGTATTTGGTCGAATTCACGCATATATCTAATTTACCTCTCTCGAGTTCAAATTAGACATATTTAACTAAGTCAACCATGTATCTCTACAGCGGGTCAGAGTTCTCCTTAGCTAAATGCATTAAATTTCCTAGGAATTCCTAAGTAACCACATGCAACCACAAATTCATATCTCTATCTTTTTGTTGAAATTGCCGGATTTTATTACGTGATCTAATTGTTAACTCACCTCTCGGATTATGAAAACAACCATGAAATCATGAATTGGTGATCAAGCAACTCAAGCATTAAACGCAATAATAAAATCAATACATGAAATTAAAGCACCAACTTGAGACTTAAAATCAAACAAAAACATTAAATCTATATCGTCAATCCCGATTTAAAATTTAGCTATTCATGTTTGTGGAATAAAAAGAGATAAATAATGAAAATAAAACCCGGAGTTTAAATAGTTGAAGTCCAAATATTGCCCCAAGCATGCACCACCAAAAATCTCCCCAAATCTGCCCACTTCTTTCAACTGCACCACCGACTGACTTCTGTGTATATATTCCAAGAAACAGCTCCGTCGTCAACCTCAATTCTTCTGTCCTTATTTTTGCAATCAGCAGCCTATCTCTTTCTCTCCAAATAAAAATAAACCAGCAGGGGACCTCTCTTAATGTATATGTGTATCTCCTCCAATTACTTTATTATTCTCCCCAATATTATGAATCAGCCGACCACCACAATTCTGCTGCCTTTTTATTTGTACTCCCCTCGGCTGCTCTCTTTCCAAAAACCGACCAGCACTTGTATTAATTCCCAATTAATGCCTCTAATTGCTTCAATTACTATTTCTTCAATTCCTGTCTCCAGACACTCACCCAATCACTTTATTCTTTCCCAAGTCAGCCGTGTATATGTGTTTTTATCCCTTCAAAGCTGCACACCACTCTCCCCTCGGCTGCTCCTACCCTCACGGCTGCTCTCCCCCCGGCTGACCTGCGGCTCCCCTTCCCCTCTAAACTCACGGCTGCTCTTCTCTGTTTTACGGCTGTTGTGTGTATATATATTAATAGGTTTTTAAACTCCAATTAGTCATGAAATAATTTGGGCCAAAAGTTTTCCTTCCAATGGATTATGAGGCCCAAGTAATATTGGGTAGGTTTTACTACTAAAGCCTCATTTTTGCCAAATAATTCATTTTGACCTCTTATCTTCGTTTTATCGTCAATTGCATCCAAAATTGAGTTTTTCCGTCCATTTGTTGAATAATTACGTCAATTCCTCATTTTCTTGATTTTGGGATAAAAACCTGAAATAATGTAAATAAATAACAATTACGTAGAATTTGTTCAAGAAAAATATTATAATATCCTAATTTCGATAGATAAATAAGTGTATAAAATACACTTATCAGTGATCTTTTCTCTCAATTTTCTTGGTGGCATTCATCACTTCCTCACCTTTTTCTGAAGTAGAATCATCAACCCTCGGTTCTTCTCTCACCTTTCCTTTTTCTGGAGTCGTGACTCCAACCCTCATCGCCTCTCTTTTTTGTAGGAACGTGGCCCCAACTCTCATGCTCTCATTTTTGTTTTCTTTCTTCTTCTTCTTCTTCTCTTCTTCTTCATTTTCTTTTTCTCATTTTCTTCCTCAAATTCCTTCTTGAGCTTCATTTGGTCTTTGCATACCTCTTCCGCGCTCAAAGATAGGATCACAACCTTTTTCCCATCCATTTGGAAGCTACACCGGTTCTTCCTTTTGTCATGTGTCACACTCCTATCACTTTGCCAAGGTCGCCCCAAAATGATGTGTGTAGTGTGCATGGGAACTACATCACATATCACTTGGTCACAATGGGATCCAATGTTGAAGGCAAGAAGAACTTGTTCACTCACTCTCACTCCCCCATCATCACCCAACCTTTGCAATACATAGGGATGAGGATGCTTCATAACCGGTAACCCCAATTTCTCCACCCTACTAGTACTCACCAAATTCATGTCACTCTCCCCATCTATAATGAGGCTACATGCCCTATCCCCCACAAGGCATCTGGTGTAGAAAGTACTAAGGGAGTATTTTTTTTTGGGACAATTTATCAAACACTTTGAATACACAATTTGGAAAGTGTAGGTTTTGTGGTGAATGAATATGGAATTCCTCCAACAAACTCACAATCAATCTACCCAATACATAGAATCAACAATACACATGGGCATATAAATTTTTCCCAATTTTTTTCAATTTTCATTTTTTTGCAATTTTTTTTTCTTCACAATGACAAGAACAACAACAAGAAAGTAAAGATAGGTTTATCAAATTAGAGCCAAGCTCTGATACCAAATGATGCGAACCCCTTCGGTGCGTTGACCGAAAATTCCCACAACAATTTTAATACCAACCCAAGAAAGCTAAAGTGGTAAAATAAAGGATAAACACTTTAACCCAAGTTTAAATCTAACCCAAAATTCAAGGATTAACAAACCCTAGCCCAATGGAAAGAAATAAACAAATTTCAAGGTGGCGGAAATAAACAACAACACAAGAATAATAATACTCAAGTAAAGTTAATTAACTTCCAAGAAAATACAAGATCGAAGAGGTTTAACCTTACCTCAAGAGGGGGGTCTTCAAGACCTAGCTCTCAAGAGCAGTTCTCATTAACATCCAAGTTATTACAAATGAACAAGAAATGTGAATATAATGTACAAAATGAGAAAAATGTGCAATTTCGGTATTTACAAGAAAAATCCCGTTTTTTTTGTAAAATGAAGTGTTTCGGTCGACCGAACTTATTTCGGTCGATCACTGGATCGACCGAAACTGGACTTTCAGTCGACCGCCACTCAGCCAAAAATGCCTGAGGTTGGAACAAAATTTCTCTGCAGACTTTCGATCGACCGAAATTGACTAATTTCAATTTCTTCTTCTTTTTGGCTCCAACTTGATTCTTGGATTTTTTTCTTGATTTATTCACATTGTTTAGCCTCGAATCTTGAACCTCTTCAACTTCGGATCTCGTCATGGGTCCCACGGGCACGTGCATCGAGGTTTGACTTTCCCGATTCTCATTAGCTTGGCTGCCCTCTTTTTTTTCTCTCACCCACCGTCATCTGCCCTCTTCTCTCGTTGACAAATATATGTGCTATTTTCTCCAAAAAATACCTGCAAGTTAGCTGCCCTTTCTTGTCCTTTTAATCCACTCCAGGCGAAAGTTTAAGAAATAACTCAATTGGGCCTAGAAAAATTATGGTGAGACCCAATTGGCTGTCCTTTTATATCTCCCTATCTAACCCATGTCGGCTGCCCCCTTATTCACCAAAAAATCGAATGAAAATAGACCATACGTTAAGTGTAATTAGTGAGCCAATTGGGCTTTTGTTTGAATAATTAAAGGGAAAAGTTGGGTTAAGTACACAATTACACACATTTAAGTATGAATTTTTTTGAAATCAGATAATTTGTAACTAATTACAAAAGTATCAAAATAATTTTCAAAATCAGGTATTCTTTTAAAATCAGAAATAAGGTTTTTTAATTAATTACAATTATAACTTTATTTCAATTTTGTAATTAATTACAATTGTAACTTATGAATTAGTCAAACATTAGTGTAATTCGTAATTAATTATATTAGTATAATTTGTAATCAACAGCCACTACAACCGCGGTCGTCGGACTACTGTCGAAAATACAATAGTAACTTATATCAGTTTTGTAATTAATTACAATTGTAACTTTATTTCAATTTGTAATTAGTTACAATTGTAATTTTAAATAAAATTGTAATTAATTACCACCACCACCAAATTTGTAACCAGTCACTGCCATAACGTCGAAAAATATAATAGTAACTTATTTCAGTTTTGTAATTAATTACAATTGTAACTTTATTTCAATTTGTAATTAGTTACAATTGTAATTATAATTTTAATTAAAATTGTAATAATTAATTACGATCACCGATCACGACCTAATTTGTAACCGGTCACTGCCACAACGTCGGAAATACAATAGTAACTTATTTCAGTTTTGTAATTAATTACAATTGTAACTTTATTTCAATTTGTAATTAGTTAGAATTGTAAATTTAACTACAATTGCAATTAATTAACATCACCACCCCCGATCATCACCTAATTTGTAATCAGTCGCCGTCACAACCACCGTTGAAAATACAATTGTAACTTTATTTCAATTTGTAATTGTTACAATTGCAAAATTAACTACAATTGCAATTAATTAACATTACCACCACCAATCACCACCTAATTTGTAATCAGTCACCGTCACAACCACCGTTGAAAATACAATTATAACTTTATTTTAATTTGTAATTAGTTATCATTGTAATTTTAATTGTAATTGTAATTAGTTTAGTTACTTCCTTTAGATCTAACCATTAATCATCCAAATTGAGGAAAAATGCTTATTTTGTTTTCTTGTGGCACCGTTCAGTGGATAACTACTCGGGTTAAGTTCATAATTACAAACATTTATATTTAAAAATTTTTGTAATCAGGTGATTTGTAACTAATTACACAAATATTAAAATAATTATCAGAATCGAGTTTTTTTTTTTAATTAGAATCAGGTTTTTGTAATTAATTACAATTGTAACTTTATTTCAATTTCTTAATTAATTACAATTATAACTTATAAATTAAGTAAATTATTAGTGTAATTTTTAATTAATTATCACTACCACCACTATCGATAACTACCTAATTTGTAATTAGTCACTGCCACAACTATCATCGTTGGATCACCGTAGAAAATATAATTGTAATTTTATTTCAATTTTGTAATAAATTACAATTGTAACTTTATTTCAATTTGTAATTAGTTACGATTGTAATTTTAATTACAATTGTAATTAATTACCAGCTCCACCACCGATCATCACCAACCACCACCTAATTGTAATCCGCCATCGCCATAATCGTCGTCGTCAGACCATCCTAAAAAATACAATTATAACTTTATTTCAATTTTTTAATCAATTACAATTGTAACTAATTACCACCACCACCATCGATCACCACCAACACCACCACTGATCACCACCTAAAAACCAACACCACCACCACCACCACCACCTTGCTTATGAGTGTAAATTCATTTTCAGTCCAATGAATATGGACTCCCCTTCATCCTGGTCGAGCTCGTATTCTCCTCTGTAGCACACAAAGCATTTCATTTCACCCACTTCCAGCCTATTTCAATTTCGAGCCGTCGGATGTTTTCGAAACTGAATTGAAGCAGGAGATTAACGATATTTGCTCACCGATACTCCAAAGAAGCGAGTTAAATCCGATCCGGAAGAAAGTGTATCGGTTCACGCTATTTCAATTTCGAGCCACCGAATGTTTTTGAAACTGAATTGAAGTCGGAGATTAACTATATTTGCTCACCTATACTCCGAAGAAACGAATTAAATCAGAGTCGGAAGAAAGCGTATTGGTTCACACAATTTCAATTTCGAGCAGTCGGATGTTTTTGAAACTAAATTGAAGCCAGAGATTAACGATATTTACTTACCGGATACTCCGACTAAACGAGTTAAATCCAAGCCAGAAGAAAGAATATTGGTTCACGTTCCGGGTTCAAGAAGATTGGAAAGGAGTTACAGAGGAGTCAGGCAGAGGCCATGGCATGAGGTACGCTGCGGAGAATCAAGACCTGATCAAGAAAGGATGTTGGGTTTTGGCTGGGGACTTTTGATACTGATGTTGATGCAGCAAGGGTTTATGATAGAAAAATATCTGATTTAGCAAAATAATTTATAAATATCTGATTTTAAAAATTTCAAATCTAAATGTATGATTTTGTCTAATTTTCCCAAACAAATACAAAACTTAAATGGCCTATATTTTAAGTATCAGGTATTTAAAATATATTTTAACAAAACAAAACATATTCTCAAAATCAGGTATTTTTCATGGAGCCATAGAAATACAATTTATAATTAATTACAATTATAACTTAATTTCAATTTTGTGATCATTTACAAATATAATTAATTAATTACTATTGTATTTAGTTGTATATTAAAAGTCACTAGAAATTTCATTTTTTTTAATAAAAACTAATTGAATTAGTTGTAAATTGTAATGAATTACAGTTTGTAATTAATTACAATTGAAACTTTAATTTTAATTTTGCATTTAGTTACAATTGAAACAAATGAATTTGCGAAATATGATAGATGTAAATGTTAAAATTAAATAAATTAATTAGAAATTGTAATTAATTACAATTGTAACTTAATTTCAATTTTGTATTCAATAAGAACGTGTCATTTACAAATATAACTAATTAATTACTATTTTATTTAGTTATATATTACAAGTCACTAGAAATTTCATTTTTTTAATAAAGATTAATTGAATTAGTTGCAAATTGTAATGAATTATAGTTTTTAATTAATTACAAATATTGTAAATTTAATTTTAATTTTGCATTTAATTACAATTGAAACTAATGAATTTACGAAATATGATAGATGTAATTGTTAAAATTAAATGAATTAATTAGAAATTGTTATTAATTACAATTATAACTTAATTTCAATTTTGTATTCAATAATAATGTATCATTTACAAATATAACTAATTAATTACAATTGCATTTAGTAGTTTATTACAAGTTACTAGAAATTTCATTTTTGTTTTATAAAGGCTAATTGAATTAGTTGCAAATTGTAATGAGTTAAAGTTTGTAATTAATTACAATTGTAACTTTAATTTTAATTTTGTATCTAATTATAATTGAAACTAATGAATTTGCAAAATATGATAGATGTAATTGTTAAAATTAAATGAATTAATTAGAAATTGTAATTAATTACAATTGTAACTTAATTTCAATTTTGTATTCAATGAAAATGTAACTAATTAATTACTATTGTAACTTAATTGTATATTATCATGTCACTCAAAATTTCATTTTTTTCTTTTAAAATTAATTTTAGTTACAAATTGTAATGAATTACAGTTTATAATAATTAATTACAATTTTAATTTTATGTCAATTTTACAATTAATTACAATTGTAACTAATTAAATTGTAAAATATCATAGATTTTGTCTAAAATTAATTGAATTAATTACATTCACCTTAATTATTATAATTGTAATTGCAACTTAATTACATTTAATAATCAATTATAATTTATAATTAATTACAATTGTAGACTGCTTAGATCAAGTTCCACTGCCTTAAAGAAGATCACAGTAGTCATCAATTTTTAAGTTAAGATCAAAACCGACATCCATGGTCACTGATTCAATGGTTTTGTTACTGGTAAACCCAGTGAAATGAGCATTCCTGTGACCACCCAAAGCTTGGCCAAATGAAAAGATCCTCAAGCATATTGGACACTGAAAACTTACAGTAACATTGCAATCGATCTTGGAATAATTAGCTTAAACAACAGGCGACAAGGGAGTTGTTCTAACGTTCTTCAGGGGGAAAGCAGCAAGGGTGACTGGGGTTACAACGCAACTGTGTATACCTTGGATTTTACCGGTATACACACTGAGGATGGGGGCAAATTTCATATGAAACATGGCTGGAGTTAGTTTTGATTTTGACGATGGAAAGAAACATTTGCTTTCAATTATTCTTCAGTATTATCAACACTACCACCACCTAATTTGTAATCAGCCACCGTCACAACCACCGTCGAAAATACAATTGTAACTTATTTCAATTTTGTAATTAATTACAATTGTAACTTTTGAATTAGTAAATAATTTGTGTAATTCGTAATTAATTACATTAGTGTAATTGTAATCAGCCACCACCACAACCGTCGTTGTTGGAGTACCGTCCGAAATACAATTGTGACTTTATTTCAGTTTTGTAATTAGTTACAGTTGTAATTTTATTTCAATTTATAATTATTTACAATTGTAATTAATTACCATCACCACCACCATCGACCATCACCTAAAACCACCACCACCAATAACCACCTAAATCCATCACCACCAACCACCACCTACTGTCATGGCTATTGAAGTGCAGTTCCTACTTGCAGGTATTATGACCTCCAAATCATCACCACCATGAACCACCGCCACCACCACCTCTTTACTGCCTAAACCACCAATTCCAAAAACCGCCACCACAATCACCTAAAAAAGTACAGCACAGTCAAAAAATCAAAAATGAACACTGGTTACTAAAACTCAACGCTTGTTATTAAAAATCAACACTCCGCAACAGCTTCTACAACCTTGATTCCCACTCCGTCCTCTCCATCAAAGCCAAGCCCGTTATCTTAGACGACATTAGTCGCATCGAGGAGCACTAAGAAGACTGGCCACGAGTCCATCAAAAGCAAGGCTCCCCGGAAGTAACTCACCACCAAGGCCGCTAGGAAGTCAGCCCCGACCACTGGCGGAGTGAAGAAGCCCCAGCGCTTTCGTCCAGGAATTACTAGAGTCCACTGACCTCTTGGTTCGCAAGCTTCCATAATTCCATTCCAAAGGCTGGTTAGGGAAATTGCTCAGGACTTTAAGTCCGACCTCCAGTTTCAGAGCTCCGTTGTGGCGACTTCGGGAAGGCTGCGCGGCATACCTGTTGGACTGATTGAGGATACTAGGGGAGAGAGAGAGGTAGAAAAATGATTAAGGATTGTATTTATCTATACCTGATTTCTTAAAATATTTTATAATTCACTGATTTTATAAAATTAAAGAAAAAATGTATTAAGGGGCGTAATTAGCCCGGAAAAGTACATAACTACAATACTTTGAGTTTCACTTTCTAAAACTAAAAAACTTAATTTTTTTTTTAAATCAGGTGTTTAATAATTAAAAATAAATATAAGATTATAGATAATATAACCATAATTATCTATTATATATTATATTAAAACTAATATAATATTAATTCAAAAACTCAAATTTTGACATGACAACCTCCCTCAACCCTACCCCCATCCCCGCCCATCACCCCACCCAGACCCCACACCACACCACACCACACCACACCACCCTACCCCATCTACCCCTCCCCCGACCTTACCCTACCCAAAAATAAGGTTTTTATTTCCTCGATGATTTACCACCCATCCACACCCTAACCCCACCTCACCGCAAAGTGACAAATTGATCTCACCCAAGCAACAGCCACCTTATTGCACTCCACCCCTCCCCTCCCCTCCCCACCACCCCACCCCACCCCACCCCAATTTTTTTTTTCCCTCCCCTTTTCATTAACCACCCCGAACCCACCCACCCCTACCCCACCCACCACCCCAAAAAATGATTTTTATTTCTACTTTTCCCAACCCCGACCCCACCCCAAAAAAATATTTTTTTCTTCTACTTTTCCCAATCGCACTCCACCTGGACCCCACCCCACCCTACCCTACCCACCTAACCCGACAACACCTCACCCAAAAAATGACATTTTTTTTTACTTCTACTTTTCCCCACCTCGACCCCACCCTACCCACCCATCCCAAAAAATTATTTTTTTCTACTTTTCCCAACCCCACCCCCCTCCCCACAAAAATGAGGGTTTCTTTTCTTCTCTCTTTCTCTTTCAATGTTTTCCCACCCTACCCTACCCTGCCACCCTCACCCCACCCACACCCCTCCTCAACTCACCCCACCTTACTCACAAATTGACAATTGATCACACAATCACAAAATACAATTACAAATTTAATAACAAATTTCACCCCCACTCCACTCCACCCAACTTCAACACACATGCAAATTCACATTTGATCACACAAACTCACAATTCGATTACAATTACAAATTTAGTTGCAAGATTTTGCCCACCCCACCTCACCCAACATACAAATTCATAACTAGTCACAATTACAAATTTAATTGCAAAATCTCACCCCACCCCACCCCTCCCCACCTCACCCCAAAGTCACAATTAGTCACACAAGGTCACAGTTCGGTCATACAAAGTCGTAATTAGATCACACAAGATCACACCCAATCCCAAAAATAACTTTTTTCTCTATGTTCCCCACCCACTCACCCCCCATCCCATCCCATCCCATCCCATCCCACTCAAACCTAATATGATTTTTTTCTCTCTATGTTTTCCCACCCCCACCTCACCCAACCCGCAAAGTCACAAATGGTCAGATAAAAGTTACATTTCAGTCACAAATCACAAATTTCACCACACCCCCACCCCCACCCCTCCAACTCTACCTCACATGTAAAGTCACATTTAATCACACAAAATCAATATTCAATCAAATTACATATTTAGTTGCACAATTCCACCCACCCCACATGCAAAGCCACAACTGGTCACACAACGTCACAATTCGATCAAAATTACAAATTTAGTTGCAAAATCCCACCCACCCACCCAACCCCCAAAGTCACAGTTGGTCACAGAAAGTCACAGTTGATCACACAAGGTCATAGTTAGGTCACACAAAGTCGTAGTTAGGTCACAATTGGTCACACAAAGTCACAGTTGGTCACACAAGTCATAGTTTGTTCGCACAAAGTCGCGGTCTAGTCACAAGAGGCCACAGTTCGCTTACATAAAGTCACAATTCGATCACATGAGGTCACAGTTAGGTCACATAAAGTTATAGTTCTCTCACACAAATTTACAGCTCGATCACACAAAGATCACATTTGACACAACTGTAGTTTACATCACGTCCTCCTCCAATGATTACACAAATTCACAGTTGGTCACAATCTATCATATAATTGATCACAATCATCCACAATTGGTCACATAATATTTATTTATTGGTCAAAACTTACGTGTTTTTTGGTCACATCCCGCATTTATCAAATTGCAAAAAGTCACAATTAATCAATATTTTGGTCACATTTAGTTAATATTTAGTCACATTTACCTAATAATTGGTCACAATCACTTTCCTAATTAATTTTCTAGATCTAATGCAAGGTGATAAATATTGGCTAATTACACCATTTTGCAACCCAATCCTTGAAATCATACTATTCTTTTGAAACTTCAAAAGCAACATTTTTTTCCATCTTCTTTATCAGCCAAATCAGCTTTCAGATCCTTATCCCTATTCTCAAATAACGTACCACATAACACTGCAAATACTACCTAGTTCGGTACAATTCCAGGACGTCCTATTGTATGCTCGGTCTCTTTATAACCAGTAACCAAAGGGTCAGGAGTGTATGCCCGACCTCATTAATTTATTCCATCCATTTACTCATGAGTCGACATACTTTCCCTGGCTTGCCCTATCATCGAGGTTAGGTATGCCCGACTTCATCTTTGTCAAGTCCTATTAGATTTGACGATTGGTCTATCCCGGTCACATTATGTCTAAAGTCCAATATAAATAGGACTCTAAGCATTCTTCGTTTCTGGGCTTCATCAATGGGCTACCTTCTTGGGCCCCCAAGATAAGACGTAACCTATAAGGAAACATCCTAGAAAAGGGGAGCTCAATTCTTGTAAGGTTAGTGATAAGTATGTTTTTCGTACTTATCTTGGCTTTAAATTTAGACAATTACAAGTGTTTTGGGATATGATATTGCTAATTATGTATTTATTTTGTTTGTTTTATGAAAAACTCAAATTTAGACGTGTTTGGAGGAAAAACGAAGAAAATGGATTAAAATCATACAAAAAATGACTACATTGCAAACAATTCATAGATGAGACGGGGGACAAGATGAAGAACAAAGATGCCAAGGATTTTATTGCACAATTGAAGAGAGTTAAGCACCAACTTACATTTTTTGAAAGAGTTGAAGTCCTAAAAAGTAAACTCTATATTAATACATGTAATTGGGCTTTCAAATCCAATTCAAAATACCCATGGATCAAAAACAAGTCGGCAGAATACTTCTAATTGAAATAGAATACTACTAGAAGGGACCTAAAGTGGCCGACTTATGTGGAGTTTTTTAGGACTAATTTGGTGATTATATATATACGTGCATTGGTGCATTGGTATGCATTAAAGGAGGTAGCTTGGGGAGAATTGGGTGGAGAGTTTGGCTAGGTCTAGGTGAGCATTATCATCATTGGTATATACATTAAAAAGGGGAAGTGCTCGGCTGATTGAAGGGGATTAAGAAAGGGGTTGGCTTGGAATTAAATTGGAGACTTCTTGGTGGATTAAAGAGGAGTTTGGCGGATGTGATCAATTAATTGAGGAGGTGCTGGTCGGTTGGTTTCGTGGTGATAGAGAATTAGAATTCGATTATTTTGGTGGAAAGAAGTGGGAGGTCTCGGCTGGATTAAGAAAGTAGTGCACGGCTGGCATAGTCTTTTATTCAACCGGGTGATGTTTATCAATTATTTTATTGATTACTCACGAATTATGTTTATAGGCTAATTTTCTTTTTGTATTGGATGAGATGAACCCTAGTTTTTAATTGTTTTAAATCATGATTCTATCATTTAGTAAATTCTTGTGTTTCTTGATTTATTCTTGCATTCCCATTGAATTATTTGATTGCTTGATCACCAATTGGATAATTAGTTGCTTGTTGTAGTCTTGAAAAAGTCACAATAGGTTTAGAACGAGGCAAGATAAACACATGAACACTATATGTTAGGAATAACAATATGACGTGTGCAATCTATTTGATAAATTGTTGATTAATGCATCATGAACATTCGCATTCGGACTAAGAATAGATTCGGGTCGTGTTTATGGTAGGTTTTGTTTGCCTTGGAAAAGAAAATTAAATATATTAGCTTTATCGATTGGCAAGAATGCATGAGTGAGCTAAATTAGAAAATCGAGAATTGAAATAGATAACACTAATGGATTCGGATTCCAATACATTCCCTCCATATATTTAAAATCCTCACTTTTCATAATTACAATTTTAGTTTTGTTCAAACAAAACAAAATTGCTTCTTTTGTATTTCTTAATTATTTTTTTCGTTCGATTAGGGTTAGTAATCAAAAATATAATTTATCTCAATCCTCGTGGGAACGATACACGGATTCATCATCCACTTTATTGCTTGTACAACCCGTGCATTGTACTCGAACAGTTAGAACTCCTCCTAAAAGGTAAGTTTATACCAAAAAGACTCATTCTTTAATTAAAGAAGGTTATGGGCTTTTCAGCCATATAAATACAGTTTCTTTGATCACGTATTATTTATTCATAATTCTCTACATATCTCCAGTTATATATTTTCTCTCTATTTTTTCTCCAGAAAACTAATTCTCACATCGGAGGGGTGATGGGGAAAATCCTCCTCGCCTTTTTGCAAGTCATTGAAGGCGAATCCATTCATCTCTTCCAATAATCAAGCAACTTCAGATCTTGCCACGTCAAGGTTAGGAATTTTTACAGCATCAATTGGCGCCGTCTGTGGGAAGAGATACAATCAGCCATGGTTAATAGATGTCAAGTTCGTCCCTCCGCATCCACCGAACAGCCATTTCCATCCAATACATCAGCTGAAGGAGATGATAATTCCCCTCCTCTTAAAGATGTTGGGGAAGAACAGGATCCAGAAGTCACGCCAGACAATCAACCGGTTAGTCGAGAAGATTTCAACGAACTCCAGCAACAACTCCGTTAACTTCATCAAACGATTCCCCGGGAAGATCGCAGGCCGGTTAATCTTGTAGATATCAATTCATCGGGAATCGCGGGGGCCCATCCCATGACTGAAGGATCTGCTAACCTGACACAACAAGAAATTCCCAAAATTATTCAAGAAGGGATAGCAGATGGGATAAGGCAAAGCATGCGAGGTCGGACCTCATTCACGAGAAGAACTCCTTTTACCCTTGAAATAACATCATTCCCCTTGCCAGAAAGATTCAAGTATCCTCGGATAAAGGAGTACGATGGAAGTACGGATCCCAATAACCTTGACTAATGCTCTTGACCAGATATTGTGCAAAGCCTTCCCACAAACCTCGACTAATGCTGCCCGAGACTGGTTTTCCACAATACCACCAGGATCAATCTCTTCCTTCACCGATCTTATTGAGAAATTCACGGCCTTCTTTGCAAGCAGAAAAAGGATTAAAAAGACTTTCGCTTCCTTTATGCAGTTGAGACAAGGACCTACAGAGACACTACGAAAGTTCATGACCCGTTTTAACACCGAAAGACTTCAGATTCTCGATCTCTACATCTCATTGGCAACTTTAGCCCTAACCTTAGCAATCCGAGGTCAAGAATTCAGAATGTCTTGTCTAAGAATCTTCCTGCAAATGTGACTAAACTCCTCAGAAGGGCAGAAAAATACATAAATATGGAAGAAACACTGTTGTCGTTTAAGTCGCAGGATCAAGTTCATGGAACAATAGTACAATCTTCGGAACCATTCAAACAAGGGAACAAGAGATCAAGGCAAGAGGATGGAAGGAATTCTTCCCGGTCAAACACAAAAGGGAATGGTTATGGGCATCAGAGTTTAACTCCATTAAATGCGCCTCGGTCTCACATTCTCATGAAAATCAAAGGTCGAGAAGATTTACGATGTCCAAGACCTATCAAGGGGAAGATAGATGAAAAGAATCGCCATAAATATTGCGACTTTCACAAAAGCCAAGGTCATACTATGGATGAGTGCAGAATACTAAAACAGGAGATAGAGGCCCTCATCAAAAGAGGCTTCCTGGGGCATTACGTAAAGAAGGAAGATAAAAATTGGGAAAAAAATGGAAGAAAAGAATAGGCCCACTGGCACCATAAATTTTATCGCTGGAGGTATAGCTTCTAGAAGTGATTCAAACAATGCTAAGAAAAATTATGCTCGGACATTGGAAAGTCAGGAGGTCGGGTCGGCCAGTCTTGATCTCGAGCTTTCAGCCAGCATAAGCTTCAGTAATTCTTACATGGAAGGAGTTGCATACCCCCATGACGATGCCATTGTCATCGGTGTCACAATTGCAAATTTTGATGTAAGAAGAGTGCTTGTTGATAATGGAAGCGCAGTTAATGTTCTTTCTTTGGAAGCTTTCAACAAGATGCAACTCCCCAAGGATCAGCTTCGTCAGGTCATGACTCTGTTAACGGGCTTTGGTAGAGGAACCATAAGACCATAAGTTTTAATTAACCTTCCTACTTCCCTTGGATCAGGAGAAAAGCTGGTAACTAGGATGACCCATTTCAGGTCGTGAAGTCCCCTATGGCTTAGAACGCTATCTTGGGAAGACCATTTTTGAACAGATTGAAAGCAATATTGTCAACATATCACTTAGCAATCAAGATTCCAACTTTCGATTCCAACTTTCGCAGGCATAGGAACAGCGCAGGGCAATCAAGCAATGGCCAGAAGTTGTTACATCAGCTGCTTTGGAAAGGGTAAAACAGATCTGATTTCTATTGAACTTTCTACGGAAGAGCGTATGTCACTAGTGGAAGAATTGGAAGAAGTTCCAATTTCAGAAGGAAAAAGTTTCGCGATTGGGAAAGAAATTCCCAAATCAATGAAGGAAGAACTGTCACAATGTTTGAAAAGAAACATGGACATATTCGCATGGAGCGCAGAAGATATGCCCGGGATTGACCCCGAACTTTTTGAACATAGGCTTAACGTCATGCCAGATAAGAAGCCTGTAAAACAATGAAGAAGGAAATTTGCTACTGAAAGCAGGAAAATAATAAATGAGGAAGTAGATAAGCTCTTAAGAGCAGGGTTTATCAAGGAAGTAAAGTATCCAGAATGGCTAATCAACGTGGTATTAGTCAAGAAATCGAATGGAAAATGGCGATTCTGCATAGATTATACAGATTTAAATAAAGCATGTCCAAAAGATAGTTATCCTCTTCCCCGAATTGACAGATTGGTTGACTCCACATCAGGTTTTGGACTTTACAGCTTCCTCGACACATTCTCGGGATATCATCAAATTCGAATGGCACAGGAAGATCAAGAGAAAACTTCTTTTATGGCTGATGAAGGGATAGATTGCCACAAATTCATGCCATTTGGATTAAGGAATGTCGGGGCTACTTATCAAAGATTGGTAAGCATGGTCTTCTCCAAACACATCAGGCTAAACATCGAAGTTTATGTTGATGTAAAGAGCTCGAGAAAGAAAGACTACATAGCCGACTTGGAGGACATATTCTTACACTCAGACAACATCGGATGAAACTAAATCCCGCCAAGTACGCCTTCGGAGTAAGCTCGGGCAAATTTTTAGGGTTCATGATCGCTCAATCACTCAGCAGGGCATTGAAGTTAACCCAGAAAAAATCATGGCCCTTACGTCAATAGAACCTCCCAGGACCATCAGAAAAGTACAAAAACTTACGGGTAGAGTGACAGTATTAGGCCGTTTCATGTCAAGGGCAGGGGATAAATGCTTTTCCTTCTTCAAGACTCTCAGAGGAAACAAGGAATTCAGATGGGATGAAGAATGCGAATTCTCTTTCATAAAACTAAAGGAATATTTGGGAACTCCTCCAATATTGGTATAACTGAATCCAGTAGACAATCTGTTCTTATATCTAGCGGTTTCAGATAATGCAGTAAGCTCTGTTTTAGTCAAAGAGGAAGGAAAGATCCAAAAACCAGTATACTATGCTAACAAGATGATGTTAGACATAGAAACCCGATATACATTAGCAGAATAGGTGGTCACAGCAGCCAGAAAGTTAAGACCTTACTTCCAAGCCCATGCTATAAAAGTCCTCACGAACCAGCCTTTGAAACAGATGTTGCAAAAACCGGATGTCTCTGGCCATCTACTCAAATGGTCAATCGAACTTGGGAATATGACATTGAGTTCAAACCTCGAACTTCCATAAAACATAGGTCTTAGCGGACTTCGTCCCTGAACTCGCTCCAAGACCTCGGGGGCCAATAGGTCATGACAAGGAAGAGGCCACATGGACTTTGTAAGTTGATGGCGCATCTAATGCCGCAATAATGATGCAGAATATAAGGCTGCTATCACCGGGCTTCAGCCAGCTCAACATCTAGGGGTTGAGCATGTAAAGGTTTTGAGTGATTCACAATTGGTGGTAGAGCAAGTACTTTTGAAGTAAAAGATAAAAAATGTCATCTTATAGAATGATGGTTCTGGACTTGTAAAGGAAGTTCAAATCTTACAGCGTAGATAAAATACTAGGTCCACTAATCACAAACGGATGCCTTGTCAAGACTAACTTTTTCCAATCTGGTCCACTTGAAGAGAACTGTGTTCGTGCAAACACTTCATAAGCCCAGTATCACACAGCAACCCGATGTTATGGATATTTCAGAGTATGAGCCCAGTTGGATGGATCCAATCATCGAATACTTAACGTCGGGAAAATTTCCAGATGACAAAGCAGAGGCAAGAAGAGTCAAGGCAAGAGCTCTGATGTATACCATATTACAGGATACCTTATTCCATCGATGCTTTACGCTTCCTTACCTCCGATGTCTAACCCCCGAAAGAAGCAACTCTTACTATGGCCGAGGTTCATGAAGGAATTTGTGGAGGACACCAGGGAGTAAGAGCACTGGTTATGAAGTTAATGACATACGGGTACTACTGGCCAACCATGAGGAAGGACACACTCAGCTATGTGAAAACCTGTGATAAGTGTCAAAAATTTGCAGCTCGATTGCATCAACCAGCAGAAGAACTATCTTCAATTATATTCCTATACCCCTTTGCACAGTGGGGAATTGACATACTTGGGCCATTCCCCATAGCTCATGGCCAAGTGAAGTTCCTAGCAGTGGCTGTAGAATATTTCACAAAATGGGTAGAAGCAGAGCCTCTTGCCGTAATCACAGAACAAAAGTTGGAAGCATTTGTTTGGAAGTCAATTGTTTGTCGTCTTGGTCTTCCCAAACACATTAATTACTGATAATGGCCGACAATTCGAATCCCAAGCCTTCAAACAATTCTGTAAGAATTTGGAGATAGAACACAGGTTAACTCCCGTTTCACACCCGCAAAGTAATGGATTGGCCGAGGTAACAAACAGGCTTATCTTACAAGATTTGAGGACTCGTCTTGACAGTGCCAAGCGTGATTGGCCCAATCTCCTTCCGAAAATTCTTTGGTATAACCGAACAACATTCAAGATAGCAACGGGGGAAACTCCATTCATGCTAGCCTTTTAGATGGAAGCCGCTATTCCAATGGAAGTGACGATTCCCAGCTTCCGTACAATGACTATAGAATCACCCGATCATTCTGAGGGGCAGAGAAAGTCTAGATCTTCTGGAAGAAGTCAGGGAAAGTGTCGCCCTAAGAATAACTGGTTATCAACAGGCCATGTCCAAGAAGTTTAATATCCGAGTCAAAAGAAGAGAGTTTAGAATGCGAGATCTTGTCCTACATCGAAGTGAAGCCGCTGGTCATCAACCTAGGAAACTTGGACCTATTTGGGAAAGTCCATATGAAGTCATTCGAAGAGTAGGAAAGGGCTCGTACAGCCTCCGAACGATGGATTCCAAACCCCTTCCTCGACCATGGAATATTGAAAATCTGAAGCCCTACTACAAGTAGTCATCTTTCTAGTAGCAACAAGGTCATCTAGTTGTAGAAGAGTCGGGTCTGCGAACCCTTTTTTAATTATTCTCGGACTTGTACGTCCATACGCACTTTTAATGTAAGGTCGGGCCTGCGCACCCTCGTACTCTCTTTCAGAGTCAGGGACATGTACTTTTTTTCCTTGTCCTGGGTTTTCCCAAAGGGTTTTTTTGGACGAGTTTTTAACGAGACCCATAGTTAAGTCCCCTTTAATGAAAGTATTTCTTCCAAAGAATGAGTACCAGAGAACAAAATACTGGACTAACTTACAAAGCCATCCAAATGAATTTACAATTTATTTCCCAACAAATACTTTACAATGTCTCATGGAAAGGCATTACAAATTATTTCCCAACAAATAATTTACAATTTCTAATGGCAAGACGTTACAAATTATTCTTCCACGAACAATTTACAATATTTCATGACAAGGAGTTACAAATTATTTCCCAACAAATAATTTACAATGTCTCATGACAAAATATTACAAATTACTTTTCCACGAATAATTTACAATGTCTCATGGTAAAGCGTTACAAATTATTAACAACAAATAATTTACAATGTCTTATGACAAGACGTTACAAATTATTCTTCCACGAATACTTTACAATGTCTCATGGTAAGACGTTACAAATTATTCTTCCACAATTATTTTTAATGTCTCATGGAAAAGCGTTACAAATTATTTCTCAACAAATAATTTGCAATGTCTCATGACAAGACGTCACAAGTTATTCTTTCAAGAATAATTTACATTGTCTCATGACAAGGCGTTACAAATTATTTCCCAACAAATAATTTACAATGTTTCATGGCAAGACGTTACAAATTATTTCCCAACAAATAATTTAAAATGTCTCATGGCAAGAAGTTATAAATTATTCTTCCATTAATAATTTACAACGTCTCATGGCAAGGCGTTACAAATTATTTCCCAATAAATAATTTATAATGTCTCATGGCAAGACGTTACAAATTATTTCCCGAAAAATAATTTACAATGTCTCATGGCAAGATGTTACAAATTATTCTTCCACGACTAATTTACAATGTCTCATGAAAAGGTGTTACAAATTATTTCCCAACAAATAATTTACAATGTCTCATGGCAAGACGTTACAAATTATTCTTCCACGAATAATTTACAATGTCTCATGGTAAGGCGTTACAAATTATTTCTCAACAAATAATTTACAATATCTCATGGTAAGGCGTTACAAATTATTTCCCAACAAATAATTTACAATATCTCATAGCTAGATATTACAAATTATTTCCCAACAAATAATTTACAATATTTTACAATGTCTCATGGCACGACGTTACAAATTATTTTCCAACAAATAATTTACATTGTCTCATGACAAGACGTTATAAATTATTATTTCACGAATAATTTACAATGTCTTGTGGCAAGGTGTTACAAATTATTTCCCAACAAATAATTTATAATGCCTCATCGCAAGAAGTTACAAATTATTCTTCTACGAATAATTTGCAATATCTCATGACAAGGCGTTACAAATTATTTCCCAACAAATAATTACAATGTCTCATGGCAAGACGTTACAAATTATTCTTCCACTAATAATTTACAATGTCTCATGGAAAGGCGTTACAAATTATTTCCCAACAAATAATTTACAATGTTTCATGGCAAGATGTTACAAATTATTTTTCTCAACAAATAATTTACAATTTCTCATGGAAAGACGTTACAAATTATTTTTCACAAATCCACAAAGTCAAGAATTCGACCTCTTCTTTGTAAATGACTTAAGAGGTTGACCTTACCCGACCTTATAAATTATTTCTTACAAATCCACAAAGTTAAAAGTTCGAACACTTCTTTGTAACTGACTTAAGAGTTCGGCCTTACCCAACCTTATAAATCATTTCTCACAATTTCACAAAGTCAAGAGCTCGACCTTGTCTTTGTATAAATTATCAAAAAGGTCGGCATGCCCGACCTTGCTAATTATTTGTCATCAGTTCAAAGTTTGATGCTACAAAGAATTGAACTTCATTCTTATAACAAAAGTATAAGGTCGTCTTTGCTCAACCATATACTTTTCAAGACATGAGATCATAAAATTATAAGGTCAACTTGTATACTCAAAACGACAATTAATTTGTCACTAAAACACAAGTAAAAAGCACAAACTTTGACTAAAGATATACAATTTCATTCATAGAAAGACTTTTTACAAGTAGTCCTCGAGGCATACCCCAGGCTTTACATCAAAATCTACTTAAATTCCTAGTAAACTCTACTGCTCAAGGTCGTGGTCACTCGAATCACTGGCCTCTCCTTCATAAATGGAGTAAGTTCGAGGTTTTTCGTTCCCAGGGGAAATTGGAAAAGAGGGCTAGTGTCCAGGTCAGGCGCATGGAGCCAAACCCAAGCACGGGCTTGCTTCATCCCTTGGGAATACAACTAGAGCGCATAATTTCCCAATGCAAGGTCGTACTCCTGCGACCTCTTGAAAGCCTCGACAGCTTCAACCCTGGCTTGAGCTATTTCTTCACGAGCTCCCCATAAGTCTTCAGCAAGCTTGGCGTTCTCTTCTTGAGTAAGATCTCGCTCTTGGTTCATCAGTAGTAGGTCTGAATCCACACTAGCCAGCTTCTCTTCAGTAGCCCGGGCTTTGGTAGCCTCGTATTGGACAAAATGAATGAGTTGGCTTGAGGTCTCTCCTCGCTTGACGCCTTGGTTGATTAGCCCTCAGCCAATACTGATCAATTGCAGACCGGGATAAAAACTTAGTGATGATTTAAAATGATATTAAAAGGTAGAAATACACCTTCATCGCTACATTCATAAAGTGGTCCGCCCCTTGTTAGAGCGTCACTTCTTCACAGTACTTCTCCAGAATCCCAGGATGGAGACCTCCCTCCATTTTCTCTCTAAGATCGGCTAGCGTAAGACCCTCTGGGATAACTTTAGGCACTGGCTCTTCTCGAGGCGGTGGGCATCGAGCATCTCGACCACTCTCCCTTTGGGGGGAATCTCCTCATTCCTCCTCGAGGTCTCCCCTATCCTGGATTGATCTCTGCAAGGTCTTTTTTGGTATCAGCGTCGCACGACCCCATCATCCTTCCTTTTTTGGGCAGCATTTCGTGCCCTTTCCTCAGTCGCCTTTTCTTAACTTGTCCCCGTCAAAAGCCATTCCTACAAAATGTAAAAAGAAAGGAATAAGAGGATGAAAATGTGGAGCAGAAGCCAAAAAACATAAATATTGCAAAAGAAGTATATATATTACTTAATGTACAAGGCTGAGGCCTACCGGGCTAAAGGTCAAGACCGGCCTGACTCAAAATCTCATTTGTTGTCAAATCAGATGCCTCTTCGGCGAAGAGGCCAAAATCACATATCCTAATGCCATTAGCAAGAAGGTCGGCCATCTTCTCCTCACTCTTATTCCCCATCCTATTAAAACTATCTACGTCTAGCTTTCTAAAGGTTGACAGAAAAATATTTTCCCCGACCCGAGGCTTCACGTAGAAGAACCTCTCCTTCCAATATTTTAAGGATGAGGGAACCCAAGGGACCTCAAAACGTCCTTTCCCGCTCAAGTAGACAAAGCAGTTACACCTAGGCAAGTACTTCAAATCCAAAAGACATTTACACAAGTCTACGATAGGCTCTATTCCTAAACTCCTGCATAAAACAAAATATATACTAGTATTCGCCATCCATTGGGGGCGAGCTGACTCGGGTCTATACTTTCAGTAAGGAGAAAATCAATAAAAAAATGGTGGAGAGGAAACCTAAGTCCGGCCATAAGGGACTCGTGAAATACCACCATCTCCCCTTCCCCGCTGTGGTAAGAGACGTCTTCTTCCTCTGGGACTCGAGCTGTATACCCATCAGAAAGCCTAAACTTCCTCATATCGGCCACGACCATATGCTCCTTCATCCTACTATTTAAATTTGGGAGCTCAAGGTCACCCTCCCTCGACCCTCTATCCAAATCTGGGTTGTCTTCTACACCTTCCTCATCACCCGATTCTTCATCCTGAGGAGGTGGAGGCTGGTAAAAGACTAGTGGCTCGACCTCTAAAGGTTCGTCCAAATTCTCTACTTCCGTAAGGTTTCCTATGGTCACTTGCCTAACCATTTTTCTTGAAGAATAATTTATATAAATAATGAGGTCGAGAAGGGTCGGGCTTACCTAATTTTTTTTTTTGCTGAAAGGTAGATCGTGCTACTTGCTCGAGAAGTTCTCTGGTCTCTTAGAAAAATTCTCAAAGTAAAATGAAAGGGAGGATAGGGACCACATATAAATAGGAAAAAATGGCGGGAAAACCTTTTGAATCTCAAACCTTCGCTTGGGACACGTGTGAACGATCTCGCTCAAACCTGTTTGAATACAGTTGGAAAAATGCGTTGTTAGCTGTCACATGTAAATATGATAGCTGTTAAAAATAAATGCATTCAGAGATCTATTGTTGATCTCTGATGCACTGGAGCCAATGATCGGTACAATTCCAGGACGTCCTATTGTATGCCCGGTCTCTTTATAACCAGTAACCAAATAACCAAAGGGCAGGGCGTGTATGCCCGTCCAAACATAGATTGGGCTTGTTGCCCGGTCTCATTAATTTATTCCATCCATTTACTCATGAGTCGACATACTTGTCGGGGCTTGCCTTGTCACTAAGGTCGGGTATGCCCGACCTCATCTTTGTCAAGTCCTATTAGATTTGATGATCGGTCTATCCCGGTCACATTACATCGAAAAGCTCAATACAAACAGGACTCTAAGCATTCTTCGTTTATGAGTTTCATCAATGAGCTACCTTCTTGGGCTCTCAAGATAAGACGTAACCTATAAGGAAACATCCTTAAAAAAGGGGAGCTCAATTCTTGTAAGGTTAGAACTCCTCATAAATGGTAAGTTTATACCAAAAGGACTCCTTCTTTCATTAAAGAAGGTTATAGGATTTTTAGCCTAATAAATACATCTTCTTTGATCACGTATTATTCATTTATAATTCTCTACATATTTTCAGTTATATATTTTCTCTCTATTTTTCTCCAAAAAACTAATTCTCACACCAGAGGGTGACGGAGAGAATCCTCCTCACCTCTTTTGCAGGTCATTGAAGGTGAATCCATTCATCTCTTCCAGTAATCAAGCAACTCCAGATCTTGGCACGTCAAGGTTAGGAATTTTTACAGCATCACACATCAAAACCCAACATACATCCCCATCGTCTCTGTTCAAACTGCATTTGTGCAAAATGTAGAAATTATGCCACAGTTGCATGTGGTGTCACAACTTCTCCATCTGCCTATTCACTATTGATCTGCTCCGCTCCCAACATACATCCATATCATCTCCTCCAGCGCCTCCACCCCAAAAATGATACCAACATGGCCAATCACTACCGTTCTTTACTAATTCATCTGATGTTGGAGCTACTGAGTGTCATCATCATCTTCATCGTCCACAGCCACAACTAGTGCTTCTACCTCCTGGAGATCTTGCCGATGGAGATCGCACATGCAACAGCGATCTAGCTGCTGGATCGACGTTGCTACATCGCCGAGATCGACACTGCTACACCGCCTATTGTCTAAGTGGAACAAAGATAAAGAGACGGTAGAGAGAGATATTTCCGATCGTCGGTGGAAACGTGGGTTAGAGAGAGGGCTAGGGTCGATTTCTCGAATTGGTATTTGATCGATTTCTGATTTAGTTGATTTTCTGATTTGGTTGATTTGATTATGATTATAACTTAATTATTTACTAGGTTATTTAATTAATAAATATTAATTACGTATTTAGTACCTGATTTGTAAAAAGAATTTTATATATACTTTATTTTTAAAATAGGAACTCAGAATGTAGGGTTCCATGTAATTTTCCCATAATTAAATCATGTCCTTCCTCTCGGTTTTGTTCTCTTCCAGCAACATTAGGTAGTTGTATGTTGGATGATTAAGTCAAATGGGTTTTATTTAGCGTGAGGTTGGACTTGGGTGCTTGACTTGGGGGCTTGAATAATTATATTATGGCTTGAAAGCATACAAAACAAGATAATTCCTTAAAATAATATTTGTTCAATAATGATAATAGAAAGATCACAATAAACTTAATTTAGTGAAAAATATCATTAATAAATCACTATCTCAAGTATAGTTTTAGGCATTAATCAGTTTACTTATCATGTCATAATTTTGTTTTCTTCATTTTTACCTGTCAAATATGTAACTTTTTAATTTTAGTTGTGAACATTTTTATTTTAATATGATCATTAGCTGATATTTATACTAGATTAAATAAGATTATTATGTTAATCAAAATAATAATCAAATTTAAAATAACACAAATGACCCTTAATCAATAAAATAATCCAATAGTGTTTAAAAAAATAAAATAAATAAAATAAAATAAAAGGAAGAAAAAGTTTTCTATACAAAATAGAGGGTAAAATTGGAAATAATAAATATGCAAATTCTACTCTAAATCTACAATGATGTGCCATATACTATTCACTGCCATTTTGGGGCAAGGATTTACAATCCGATACGAGATAAACTTCAAAATAGAGTTTGACTGGAGATGCCATAATAATTAAAAAAATCAATTATTCGAGTTAAAGTTACATTATTCTCTCTAAGAGATAAATTAATTCACAAATCATCATACGAAAAAAGAACGAATTAAAATTAAAATATATCATCTGGTTTTGAAAGCAAAATAGAAAAATGTTAAAAGAAATATTGCACCAAGCTTGAATTCTACTTCAATGAATTCTCTGAAAGGAAAAACACACAAGGATTAACTTTTTTAAAAGTAACAAACTTTTTTTTCTTTTTCTTTTTCTTTTTTTTTTAATTCAGGTGTTTAATAGTAATAAATAAATATAATATTGTCTATAATATAAAAATAATTATCACTTTTATATTAAATTAGAACTAATATAATAGTAAATATAAAACCCCAAACAACACCTACTCACACAATTTATCCACCTCACACAATAAATTCAGGTGTTTAATAGTCACATGTTATATTTTGATCACAAATATTTAATAATTAGTTGATCACAAATACATTCGTGATCGATAAAATTTTGTAAAATATAAATTAATTAAACGAGTCACATCCAATGGTCATACAAAATCACAGTTGGTTACAATCATCTATATAATTGTTCACATTTGTGACTAGAATGGTCACCCAAAGTCATGGTTGACGCAAATCAAACTGTCACATTTACAGAGTCACAATTAGTCAATATTTTATCACAATTACCTAATACGTTGGTCACGTTTGTAAATAGGAGGGTCACAAAAAGTCACGGTTGAAGCAAATCAAATGGTTACATTCCGTACTCGTTACAAGTTGTACAAAGTCACAATTAGTCAATATTTTAACCAAAATTACCTAATAAATTGATCACAATCACTATAATTGATCACAATGGTTGTATCTTGTACTCTTCACAAAGTCGAAATCGGTCACATGAAGTCACATTTTATACAAATTATAGGTCACATTTACAAATTTAGCCTTTGTTCAGTTGCAAAAAATATTTGGTTTATAAACCAGATTGTGAAAAACATAGTACTGTAGCCACACTTGAGTTTCTGACCGCTTGCAGACCGCCCACTCACATCATGCTTGAATTTAGTCTAAATATCCAAAATGGTACCACATCGTGTCGTTGAACAGTACATAAAGCCACTCTTTTTGGGACAACTGATTTGAGCACGCAGACTACCCACTCACATCATGCTTGAATTTAGTCTAAATAACAAAAATGGTACCACATCGTGTCGTTGAACAGTACATAAAGCCACTCTTTTTGGGACAACTAATTTGAGCACAAAAAATAGGGGTTAAAAAAGTCCAATAGTTTACTAAATTGGTATTCTTGGCCATGACGTGGGTGATCTTTGGAAGGTGTGCAAATGATTTATAAACCATTTGCAATCTTATCGAACACAATGTTGGTCACACATCAAATTATATAACTTTAGTGGGGTTAATTATGAATTTCATAATCTTAGGGATCAACTTTAATTTCTTTATAAATTTTGAGGACATGAAGAGCAAAAAACCAAAATATGGAAAAATTGTACCTCAAGTCCCTGAAATAACTTAATTTATAGGCTAAGGTCCCTGTCCCCAAAACCGAATACTGCTTTACAGGACCACCACCACCTCATCATCATTACAACATACCCCAGCACCCACTGACTCGTCACCGCGCACACACCACTACATTGCACCGCCTCACCTCCAAAGTTAACTCACCACCATCGCCATCACACTACTACACACAGATGCTAGAACAACACCGCCACTACCATGAAAGTCACACACCGCCACTTCCACAACGGGGGAATTTTCAAAATGCCCAAGTCAAACATGGGCTAAGTCAAAATACCCTAACTTTTCAAAAACTAACCACAATACCCCTTTTCCTTTAAAAAGACGTGTATACCATTAATAACCATATTTCTCTTATACCCTTAATTTATTTCATATATATATTAAAACAAAAATCATACAATTCTCACTTTTCATTATTCTCTCGTTTTTTCATCTGCTTGTGCTCAATACACAGATAAATTATTCTCTCATTTTTTATCTACTTGTGCTCAAAAAAAAATCCGCAAAAAATACAAATCTCAACTGAAAGATTTCATTCGCTACTTCTTATCGGTAAGTTGATTTAACAATATTTATTATACTGTATTTAATTTGGTTCTCGTTTTGTTAAACTTATTCAACAGATCTATAATTTCAGTAACAAAAAATTATCGAAAAATTCATCTATTGTTAATTTTTTAGTTAATAATTATAGATTGTTATAGATCTATAATTATGTAGACTAAATAATGGAAAATTAATATGGTGAAGTGTGATTTTTATCAGTTTAATAACAAAATCGAAAGAATTGAACATTAGACCGGACCAAAAGTGTCGGTCATTGGTCCGACCGGACGGTTCGGCCGGACCGACTATTTTTTAAAAAAATATTTTTTATCAGTTATTCTGATTTTTCCTAACTTGTTGTTTTGAAAATTTATTATTTTTAATTAATGCAGATATGGCTTTCATCCCAGTTTCTTATTTTGGTGAATTCGTGTTTGATGAAAATCTGCGATGGTCATGAAAATATACAAGTGATCAAAACATTTCTGTAATTTTGTTAACACCAGGTATGTCATTTACAGACTTGAACAGCAAACTACAAGATCAACTCGAAGTTGATCCATCTGAATATGATATGAAATTTGGATTTCTATATAACTCTAATTCTACTGTAGCATTGCCACCCTTGTTTGTTACTTTTGATGTGCAAATTATGTGGCTAATTGAGGCGAATAAAAAGGAAACTATTCCTCTCTGTGTAACTTTAGTATGAAAGGATACCCCCAATAATCAGAATGAAGAATTCGATGGTGAAGATCAGAATGGGAATGATATTTGGGACACATTAGAAATGGCTTGTGAGGATGATGATGTTATTCCTGATACAGTTGCTATACTCCATGATCCTCTTATCACCCATAGAGGTCACAATGTAGTCGGAGACAATCAGGAGGACATTTCATTTACAAAAAATGATTTGATTAATTTATCCAGACGTCGACATGAGCACTTCGAGAACTCACAAGCTAGGCCAAGTTCACGATCAACTAATTGTTCACGTGTGGTTCTAGATGATGAAGATTTGGAAGTCCAGCAATTATTTAATACCAAGCAAGATCTCAAAGAAACGGTGCACAGTATTGCACTTAAGCACAATTTCGAGTTTAAAGTGAAGTCAGACAGGAGTACCTACAGAATTGTCTGTGTAGATGATAATTGTAGTTGGCGTCTGCGAGCAACGAGGATGGACACAAATCAATTCTTCTTAGTTTGCAAGTATGCACGAGAACATACTTGTCAAGTGGGCATTAGTCGAAATGATCACAGACAAGCGCGTTCATGGTTTACAGGTTGACAAATAATGCATAAGTTTGATGACCCAAGGACTATTTACAGACCTAGAGACATCATTAACGTTGTGCAGAGAGATTTTGGGGTGACCATGAGCTACCAGAAGACCTGGAAGGCTAGAGAATGTGCTTTAGAGGATTTAATGGGTTCACCCGAGAAAAGTTATGCGAAATTAGCCAGGTATTGTCTTAACATGTCGAGATCTAATCCTGGTTCGACATTCTTTATTGAGGCTGACGACGAATATCGCTTCAAGTATTTTTTCATGGCTCTTGGACAATGCATAAATGGATTTAGAAGATCGATTCGGCCTCTAATTCTAGTAGATGGTATAACATTGAAAGCTAGATATGAAGAGAAGTTAATTATTGCTACATGTCAAGATGCTAACATTCAAATATACCCTCTTACGTTCGGCATAGTGGATAGATAAAATGATCTAGTGATGAATTGGTTTTTCTCAAAGTTGAGGGAAGTAATTGGAGATGTCGATGACCTTGCTTTTATAACTGATCGGGGAAATTCTATCATAAATGGTATAGCTGAAGTTTTTCCCGAGGCACACCATGGTTATTGCATGTATCATATACAAGGCAATTTGAAGACGACGTACCGTGGCACTGGGATCGTTTCCTTATTTAAGAGAGCGGCAGAGGCTTACACTTTTGAAGATTATAATAAATTCATGATCGAAATAGATAACAAGAGTAAGGCTGCCTCAGAATACTTAATAGATAAATTGGGGATTCAACATTTGGCACGGTGTCAATTTCCAAGACGTTGATACAATATGACGACGTCAAATAACGTGGAGTCTTTGAATGCATTATTTAAGAAGGATCAAAAGTTACCAATTCTGGAAATGATTGAGAACATTAGGGAGAAGTTACAGGTTTGGTTTCACGATAGACGCGAGGAATCTCAATCATGCACATCTTATCTCACCCCTGCCATGGAAACGAAACTCTTCAAGACATTAGACCTGGCTAGAAGGTTGGGCGTGGAGCCACTGGATCAGTTTAGATTCAACGTCGTATGCGGACGTAATGTTGGTTATGTTGTGGACTTGAATGACAACACGTGCACGTGTAGACAGTTCAGCTTGAGAGCTTTCCAAGTGCTCATGCAGTTGCAATTGCTAGACATCGGGGCTTTTCACCACAGTCATTATCAACTGAGTACTATACCACTGCTTTTTGGAGAGAAGCATATGCTGAAACTATATTTCCTCTACCAAATGAGGCTGAGTGGGAACTTCCCGAACACTTGCTCCCGCTTGATAATTTATTGCCATCGAATGTCCGACGACGTACTCCTGGATGTGTACATACGTCTAGAATACCATCTATTGGAGAGTTTCCCAGACCGCGAAAGTGCGGCAGGTGCGGTGTAGTTAGTCATACTCGTCAACTTTGTACTAGTCAGATTCCCTTGAATAATTAATTTATCACTATTAAAACTTTTATTGTAATTGTAGTGTTGTTGATAATAAATTATCTTATTTTCTCTATGTTAATAATGTTCATGAATTGCTTATCATATGATGAAATATGATAAATATTTCTTGGGAGAAAAATAGATATTTTAGGCCATCAGAAACGTGTGATTATTAATTAATTGCGAAACAAAAAAAAATTATGCATATCACCTTTGCTGGATTGCTCTCACAAAATCGATTGAGACACATGCTACACTAATTATCTGAATCCATTTCCATCTTCCTGTAAAGGTGAAGAACCGAAGGAAAATGGAAATGGATTCAAATAATCAACGTAGCATGTGTCTCGATCTTTTTTGTGAAAGCAATCCAATGAAGGTGAAATGCATAAATTTTTTGTTTCAGTATTATTTAATAATAATGACACGTTTGTTGCCCCACAATCATTTTTTTTTCTAATAAACATTTATCCTATTCCTCGATAAGATAAGCAGTTCATGACCATTTCGCCTTCACGGGATTACTTTCACACAAGTCCTCAAGACATATGTTGCATATATTATCTGAATTTATTATCAACTTCTTGCGATCTCCACCTATACAACTTTATTTCCATAGAATCAAATACAAAAACAGAAAATTAATATGCTGATGTCATTAGTATATAGTTTTCTATTTTAGTGTATAGTTCCACAAAGTGAAGGTGTAAATGTGGATATTTGAAAGAAGTTGATAATGAGTTCCGATAATATATGCAGCATATGCCTCGAGGACTTCTGTGAAAGCAATCCTGGGAAGGTGAAATTCACAATTTTTTTTTTAACAATTATTAATTAATATAAAAAAAATAGCAATTATTTAATATATATATATGTGTGTGTGTGTGTCTGTGTGTACTATTTTTTTGTTCCAAAAAAATATATTGTTATCTATACTTGTGAGGCAATTTATTCAACTTTACTCTTAATTAACCCTCCATACCCTAAACCCTAAAACTCCACGGACCGGACCACATAACCCTCATGGCCGGACAGGTCGGACAACCTCCATGGTCGATCCGGCCGGGCCCACCAAACGTGTATTTTTAAAATTTTTAATATATAAATTAATGTACGTGGAAATATTGAATGACGTAATTGAAAATAATATATGCAATTGTAATTTCAAAAGTAATAAAGAAATAAACAAATAAATATATATATACACAATTACATATAAAAACTATATTTTTACATTTCTAAATCTTATGGATCACAATTGTACGTAAATAAATCAGTAGCCAACTTTATCATCCACTTCTGTATATGTTCTTGATTGATCATCTTGACATCTCGTCCGATACTCAAGAACTCAATATATTTTATTGCAAAAATCCCGCAATCGCCACTGTAAGTTAAAAAAAAAACTTTAGTGAAATAAATGAACATAGTTAAGAATTTAATTAAATACTAGAATATGAGTATAAGAAAATTTACCTGACACCTTGTTTGGAAATCCCCTTGATCCTCTCAATGGCTAGTACATCATCGACATCAATTCTAGCACACGCTTAGCCATTAGAGGAACAATGACTGCCAAGGATATCAGAGCTTCTTGCAGCTGGATCTCTATGAAACAACCATGATCGGAGTCGTACACATACATTCACGACCTCAACAGCAATTGTTGAGTGCATTTTACATGCATATTTCATACGTTTATGGTAGTACTTTTTGAGTAATTTGGACAAATACCTACTTAATTGTGCATATTTTTTGGTTAAATAGGTTTAACAATCAAATTCATGGAGAAAACACAAGAAAGAAGATAAATGGATGAATAGTTGAAGAAATTGAGGAGAAAAGAGTCAAACCCTTCAAAGAATCATAGTTTGCGGACCAAATTGTCACTTTCGAGAAGTTGTGGATCGCATGTGAAATTGATCGAAGTACAACATTGCAAGTTTCCAAAGTTGACGGACTCATATGCACTTTTTGAAAGGGCTCAATTGAAAGAAATCGAAAACTTTGGGGACCAAGTTGATCTACATTGAAAGTTGGAGGACCCCAATTACAAATCATTGAAGGACGGAGCTGCAAAAATCACGCCCAGGTGAACCACGCGATCGCGTGGCTCTAACAGGTCGCGTTCGCGAATAAGGCCAAAAATCCTACCAGAGAGTTTTCAGTCCAACCACGCGATCGCGTGATCAAAATTTTGAAAAATATTTTGGTGCGATCCGGTTCGGCCCAGACGCTGTAGGACGCGGGTTTACGCGATTTTTTGGTATTTTTGGATGATTTGGCTAGGGTTTAGCCACTTTTCTTACTACTTTTTCATCCAAAAACCTTTTCCCTTGATTTGTTCTTCATTTTTCTTTGTTTTTATCTTGTAATTTCTATTGTAATTAGTTAGGTTGGTTGATGGATGTTGATTTAGGAGAGAAATACCTACATCATTGTGGAGGAACACTGATGTTTTGAAGCACTAACCATTGTTGAAGGGAAATTTTCTTGTTAATCTTCATATTTCTTCATATATTTTAATCTATTGTTGAAATGATGTATTTAATTCTTGAATTTCATTGTTATTTCATCATGGGCTAAACTATTTTGTGTTGGGATTATTGATGAAGCTTGACCTAGCTTAGTTGATTTTAATGATTGTATTAAGAATTTAGGCTATTTATTATCTTGTACATTTATTATTGTATTTATTAACTTTCATTTATTGTTGCCACATTTATGCTTGGATTTCATGGGGTGTGCAATTATTGAGAAGTTGTTGTATATTCTAGATCAATACAATATTTGCTCTAGGTTCTTGTTTAGGATAGAGATATACCTAAAACCTTAGATGATCCATTGAGTTATTTTGACAAAGATTTAATGCAATTGATGTGTTTTAATCGACATAGAGATATAGTAGGAATTCCATTAATTAGGGTTAATTTCACTCGAGAGAGGTAATTGGCTAAGCTTAGAAAATCGGGTCTAACATGATTAATGAATTTCATTTCTATTTTCTTGTTGAGAACTCAATTAGGTAATGGTCAAGTGGAATCAAAAATCCCAACACTCCTTTATCATCTATTTATCATCATTTTCTAGTTATTTACTTACAATTGCAATTTTAGCTCTAGTATTAAATCATTTCCAAAACCAAAACTTTATTGTGTGTATTCCTTGGTTAAATTAATTAAAACTAGGGTGTAATTTAAATAGAAAATCCTTGTGGGATCGATAAATCGGACTCATTTAGTCAACTATCACTTGTATGAGATACGTGCACTTGCGGTGTGTTTCTAGCGAACAAGTTTTTGGCGCCGTTGTCGGGGATTGTTTCTATTTGAATTACATTTTAGTTAATATTAGTTTCGACTATTAGTTACTTTTATTTCTTGTACAAATTTTCTTTTATTTTGTTTTGTGTAAGAAATCTTCTAATTTCTTATGTTGTTCTAGGTTGTTAATTGTGCATGCGTCGAAGTAGAAGTCTTGATCTAGTTTAAATAGATCCGGATATTGAGGGAACTTTTCGACGTAGGTTAAGGGAACAAAGGGAACTAGGAGACAACTTTTTACTGGATGGAAGGAGAAAGAGTTAACATCGAGCTTAATGCTCTAACTGGAATTCCTCCAAGGGGTGGAATTCCACTCGATTTTGATCCTCAAGCGGCTAGAGTTCAAGAACCCGTTGTTAATGAAGAAGACGTGCTTTTTGGAGACTTCATGAATCCTCCTATTTTCGAGAATCAATCAAGCATTGTCTATCCCTCCTACAATCATCCAAAATTTCAACTTCGGCCGGATGTCATCAATTTATTCTCCAACACTATCTCATTCTATGGGAAGACCGATGAAAGTCCACATGCCCATGTGGTACGTTTCCTAGAGATTTGTAGCAACTTCAACTATGAGGGTGTGAATGTGGAGGCAATACGGATGAGGTTATTTGTACACACTTTGAAAGACAAAGCAAGAGAATGGCTTGATACTTTGCCTCCAGGCAGCATCACTACTTGGGTAGAGTTTGTCCAAATATTCACTACAAAATTTTTCCCACCATCTAGAGTTGCTAAACTCAAGCATGATATTACTACATTTCAACAATTCGAGATGGCATGACAAGAACATTGTGAAGCGGGACTTCCAAGTTGGGCAACAAGTACTTCTTTATAACTCAAGAATTGGATTGTTTCCCGGTAAACTCCGCTCTAGATGGTCGGGACCTTTCACTATTGCTCAAATCTTCCCACATGGAGCGGTCGAACTTTATCATGGAAGCAAATGGAACTTCAAAGCCAATGGGCAACGCTTGAAGCCATACTTGGGGGGTTATTATAAAGGAGAAGTCATCCATCCCTCTTGAAAATCTGGAGTAATCATATCCGAAAGTCGAGCTTACGACTTTAACCAAGCGCTTTTTGGGAAGCAACCCAAATTTCTACTCTTTTAATTACTTGTGGATATTTACTTGTTGCATTTTTATTATGTCTAACTTGGTTAATCACCAACTTTTGTAGGTTCAAAATTTTTGAAATCCTAAGCAACCTTGTCCTCAATAAGTTTGGGGGATATTTGCGTATCAAGAGAATCAAAGCTTAGGTCAATTTGGAACATCATTCACGTATCAATCCGGGGAAGTTCCATCACCCATTCCTTTCTTTTTCTTATGCTATTGTCAACATTGCGGACACTGTTTGATTGGAGTTTGGGGGTGTTGGGATCATGTTGCTATATGAACAATTTACATTGCCTTGCCAGCCCTTGGTGTTTTGATGTTTGAAATGGTTTATTTTGTTTGGAATATTGACATGCCAGGTAGCCTTTCCGGCTTATAAGATTTTTATGTTTGAAATTGTTGTTAATTCATGAGTTATGACCAAATTTGCTACTTGTGCTACTTTCTATAAAATGCTTATCCATGTAAGATCCTATGTATATTGAGCACAATAGTCATGTTTAATTGTCGGTGAGTTTGGGAATTGTTGAAGAGGAAGAGGTTTTAGGAGTAGATGAACTAGGTTGTGAGCTTGTATGTTAATTTATATCAACCTATCCAATGTTCCTAATGCTCTAGATCTCTTGACCCTAATGTAAGACAAGTTTGGGGGTGGTACCCGTCAAAGGAAATGGTCTAGACGTGTGGTGATTCCATGCATGTGGAAGTAAATATTTGTGCGAAGTGTCTTTCGCCGAGTATAAGCTAAGTAATGACCATATGCTAGAGTTCTAAGCCCATTTTAATTTTTGCATTACCCTATCTCAAAACCTTTTTAACTCGAGTAATTAAGCCCCTAGGAGTATCTTGAAACTTGGTGCCTTAAGTTTGAAACTTGAGAGTCACCGGCCGAAAGCTCGCTACATGGGTCAATTAGAGAGTTTAATGAGTAGGGCACTCACACACACACTTGAAAAAAAAAAAAAGAGCACATTATCATTGCATTTTCTTAATAAATCTACTCCACTTCGTAGCCTTTTTCACTTGAGTTAATAAGTCCGTACACTAGTACAGAAACAGTCTTTCGCGTCGGTTATTTAAGAGATTAGGCGTCGGTTTTTGTGGCGACGTGTATGAAGTAGACGCGTAAAGTAAAGACTTTACGCGTCGGTTGTAAAACGACGCGTAAAATGATATCTTTACGCGTCGGTTGTTAAGAAACCGACGCGTAAAGTTGAAAAAAAAAAAAAAAAAAAAAAAAATTTTTTAGGCGTCGGTTGTATTCCAAAACCGACGCCTAAAGTACACCGACGCCTAAAGTTTAAACTTTAGGCGTCGGTTTTCTAAAAACCGACGCGTTTTCAATTTATTTTTTCTTCTATAGAGTAAAATACAATGACCTAGACATGACATGCAATGACCTGGACGTCGCCTGCAATGACCCAGGCCACTGCAGGCCATGGCCTGCATTGGCCTGGACGTCACCTGCAATGACCCAGGCCACTGCAGGTCATGGCCTGCAATGACCTAGATGTCACCTGCAATGACTTGGACGTCACCGGCAATGATCCAGATCACTGCAGGTCGATCATGACCTGCAATCACCTAAACGTGGACTGAACATTTTCCACATGCACATCATCAAATATGTATATAATAGACATAATTAAAATAATGTTAAATAAATGAGAAATAATTATATTTACAAGATTGTTAATGTCACATGTAATTGAGTAAATAGAAATTTGAATACACGTCGATTTACACACACCTATCGACGAAGTATTTAGCCCATAAGTTTTGAATTTTAGCAATTTCCTCCGTTGAGTAATACTCTTTAAATGCCTACAAATAATCAAAATGAATTATCAGTTATTTTGTAATAAAATATGAAGGAATAATTAAAAATTATCATGTTCAATAACTTATACATTTTCCAACGACGGACGCTGAAAGTGTTCAGTGACTATCTCATACATATTTTTCATGACGTAGTAGCCACACTCAGAACCTCCGGGCTGTTGAGGACACTGAAATTTTCACAATGAAAACTAACATTAATAATCACACTAAATAGAATATGAAAATAATTCAAAGATTTGTAATATATTTTAAATATATGTTTTCATACCTTTATTTTTAGCCACGTTGTATTGGCTCTTGTCCTAATGCCTCCTTGTGTCCAGTATAGTTTGAAAGCCCTAAAATTGAATTAAATTATTCGAACCAGTTACAAAATAAATAAATAAAAAAACTAAGATTTCTATAAAAATTTTGGCAGAGTCTCCCCTATAAATTGAACTTATCCAACCTGTAAATAGACGCGTTGCTATAGAATCTATCACAACTTCTCAACAATCACAACATATATTCATCAAAGTGAAACCACAACTCCACAATAAATTTCACCATAACTCCACAATTATTTCATGAAAATTATCATAACTTACGTATTCAATAGCGGCTTGATATCTAAGTCACGCTTAAATGCACTAGCTGAATCCAATAAGTACACCGTACTCTTCTGAGGAGAAATCACTAGCAACATCCAGTGGTTCCTACGTATTATGAACATGTAAATTCAAATTCAAACATGTATTTTTCAAATTACAAAAAAAAAAAAAAAAAATTAACTATTAACAAGAGAGAATGGTCTTACTCCTGAAAATACGGTGCTAGAATGAATTTCTTTGTTTGCATTGCCCTCATGGTCTCGTCCATATAATTTACAACACCATTGGCATTTGTTCTTACCGACACCGACGCAATGTGTGACGGAGACATGAATCCAATGGAATCAATATCGTAATCCTGACATAACTCATGAAGGTACCTAATAATAATGATACCAATAAATAGAGATCGAACAATGATATAAATTGAAGTTGTAATTTGTGATCAGAAGTCTTACAATGCAAATATTTGTAGGATAGATGTATCCAACCATTGCATTTTAAGCAGATCGGTAATGTCTGCGACTGTAACAAAAATACCATCCTCGAACGTACAATTGAAGATGGAGGCATCTACGGGCACCTGATAGAAGTCATCACCAACAGGCAATTGAAGGACCAGGGTGTTTAACATTTTGCATTTATCACCCAGACGTAGTAAAGTCTCATCGTCGACTATCGCAGGTCGCTGGGTAGATGACAATTCAAAACTCTGAGGCCTTTTCCCTTTATTAGATTTTTTTACGATCTTTTTTGGGGCCTCTTCCTGCAATAAGACAATTTTTGTCATTATAACACGTCTGATACAAATCTAAAATAAATTAATATTGACATAAACTTTTATATAACTCGATTTTATTACCTCTCCAAAAATCACCAACTCCTTAGGCCATTGGAAAAAACTTCCAATAGCTTCCCCCACCGTGGTGTGGTGCTGAGATGGCGCTGGAAGATAGAACGCTTCTGCACCATCTATAACATGGTCAACGGACACCTTCACATGATCAAGCCAGAGTGGTTGATGATGCACCACAGTCTCGGGTCCGGAAGGAAAAACCATCCCGCTGGCCACTATTTGCTTGTCACCATCAACAAATACGGCGAGACGACAGGGAATCGGCTTCTATTTTTCAACATATATGTCAGGCCTTTCCATTTAAAAAAAAAAGCAATACTAAAAAAACTAAATACTTTATGGGTAAGTACCTGAAGACCATCAAATGGGTCTGGATTCACAGAGTGGCAACTACTTCGAGTTGGTGGTCGGGGCTGTGCAGTTACCTCCACCTCGGCATCAACATTGAGGCCCAAGCGCTGGAGGATGGCATCATATTTACTCTGCATACTATGGTACGCGCTCTGCATACTGTCAAATTTACTTTGCATCTCCGACATGGTTTGATGCCTGACCCGCTCTGTGATGCTATCCTCCATCTCCTTCCTGATGATATCTTTAATGTCGTCTACTGACACGACCCCACACGATCGTCTAAGGTAATCATCGGGCCGGCCGTAAACATCCCGCGTGGTGACATACACGCCATATCCCCTCACCCTACCAGAGTGATCCTCTTTACCAAGGGCTTCACTCAGAATATCATGTTGTCTACTCGACACAAATGTCCCCTGTGTGGCTTGCTCAGCTTTTTCTACCTGTTAAAAAAATTGAAAACTGAATATAAGAATTGAAGTAAGTTTCAATTAAATATATGAGAAATCGATAAGATATACTTACAATTTTATCAAACACCCCCCTCGTTTTCTCGTTGGGGATGTAATACGTTCCATCTTCTTTCTTCTTCGATCTAGCTCGAACCCAATCGAGGCTGCGATCCTCGCTTACAATTGAGGAGCTAATCATGTCACATGAAGAGCTAGAAGATAGCGGGTCACTTACTAGCCAATGTGGCTTCATCCCCGCATATCCGGCTGAGCCCAAATAATGAGGATGCTCGTTCCGCATTTGACTATCCCTCGCCTTCTTACTTTTCTCCTGAAATAAATCACAGGTTTTTAGTTTTCACTCAACAAGACACATGCGTACATTTAAATATACCTGAAATGTTTCCGTCTGTCGTTCTTTTTTAAACAACTCCCATTGCTCTTCGGTCAAGAAATCATAAAGCTGGGTAGGAGATGTATATTTTGGGTAGTCATGTGTAATGAAATTATGAACCAGCCTTGTCTTGAAATCTTTCCATCTCATCCCCGCAACCCGCATAACACTTTTTTTTGGACGGTCATCGAGAATGTTGAATTCCCTCTGAAAGACAATGATAACATGTGGTGTTATAAAGAAATTACATTCACTTTTCAATTATTTACCATGTATCAAGTGATAGTACCTTTATCTCTTCCCACATCATGTCCTTCAGGCCTTGATCGACTTTGTGCCAATCACTGATGTTTATGTCAACGTGAATGCGGGCTAAAGATCAGATAAAATGTTTGAAGTTCTTCGTGCCTGGTCCGATCGGCCTATGTTTGTCATCGAACTCAATTATATTCACTTGTTGGCCCGCTTTCTTCATGTTTTTGCACATAGTTGGCCCTCTTGTCCTTTTTTTTTGGGCAGTACTATGCTCATCTGAAGAATGTGAAGACTCGGCCATTATATTGGGAAAATTGTCTACGTACCTGCACATATAAATAAATGATTATTAACGACGTATAGAGCATATATAAAAAACACAAGAAAGTTATATTCAAGAATATGTAAATGAACTCACACAATTAATATGAACAACGTATAGAGCACATATAAAGAACAAAAGAGAGTTATATGCATGCGAGAATGTATAAATGAACTCACACAATGAATAATCACGAACGACGGTCAATCCATAATCCTTCTTCATGATCCCAACGCATGTAAGTGGATTCAATGTTATCTTCCTCTAAAGTTGCACTCCCTTGTATACCAATAGAAAATGGAGGAGTTTCATCAAAGTGATCATAATCTTCTTCATCTACTACATCACCAATGCCAACAATGCGTCTCTTGCCTTGAAGGACCACTGACCACTTAGTGTCGGCAGGATCAAGAACATAAAATATCTGCTTGGCTTGTGATGCAAGTATGAATGGCTCGTCAAGATAACCCAACCGTCCATAATCCACCAAAGTGAAACCTAATTCATCCACCCGAACACCCCGTCGATTATCAACCCATTAATGTCATATGCTTCATAAGATCTCACAATCGTGCTAGGACCATACGCTAACCACTTAACCGTTTCAACAATGGTATTCGACGTTTGTGACAACTCTTTCATGACTCTATCTTTGAACCATTTTGCAAATAAACGATTGTGTTGATTAGTTACCCACCTTTCACCTTTAGAAGGATTCTGCTGCCTTAGGATGGACATGTGCTCATCCAAATACGGATGAACTTGAGAAAGGTGTTGTAATACTAGGAGGTGTGCTTTATCTCGCAATTCAACACTAGGGACAATTGATTTGCATCCAATCGTCCCTTTACCTTCGAGTCTTCCCTCGTGACGAGATTTAGGAACACCAATAGTCTCAACGTCATCAAGGTAGTCAGTACAAAATTCAATAGCCTCCTCAGTGGCATAACCTTCAATGATACTGCCTTCGGGTCGAAATCGATTTCTGACATATCCTTTCAAAATACCCATGTATCTCTCAAATGGATACATATACCGCAAGAACACCGGACCACATATCTTAATTTCTCTTACCAAGTGAACAAGTAAGTGCACCATAACGTCAAAAAATGATGGCGGGAAATACATTTCAAATTGACATAGAGTGATAACAATATCGGCCTGCAAATCATCCAATGCCTCTGGGTCAACAACTTTACTGCAAATTGCATTGAAGAAAAAACAAAGTTTTATTATGACCTGTCTGACATGTTTTGGAAGTATGCCTCGAATTGCAACTGGTAACAAGTGTTGCATTAACACATGACAATCATGAGACTTCATACCAACCAATTTCAAGTCCTTCATCGACACAAGACTTTTGATGTTTGATGAGTTTCCAGATGGAACCTTAATACCATGAAGGCACTCACAAAAACATGTTTTCTCTTTTCTGGACAAAGTATAGCAAGCTGGAGGTAAATAAGTACGTTTTTCGGACTCTTGCGGTGCTAATTGATCTCGTATCCCCATTTCTACCTTGTCCTTCCTGACTTTGATACCATCTTTCGTCTTCCCTTGAACGTTCAGCAATGTCCCAATGATGCTATCACAAACATTTTTCTCCACGTGCATTACATCAAGACAATGCCTTACTGATAAATGTTGCCAATAAGGTAGATCCCAGAATATGGACCTCTTCTTCCAAAGACTCTTTTGAGGAGGCTTAAAAGGTTTTCCAAACAAAACATCAATATTTTTAACTCGTTCATATACCTCACCTCCTGTTAACGGCAAGCGAGCTGCGCGATCCTCAATTTTTCCATTGAATGCCTTCTTCTTCTTTCGATAAGGGTGATCAACGGGGAGAAATCTTCTATGACTCATAAAGACATTTTTCTTACAGTTTTTCAACCAAAGATCAATCGTGTCTTCTTCACAAACGGGACATGCTTTAGGTCCTTTGTTCGTATAACCTGACAAGTTACCATATGCGGGAAAATCATTTACGGTGCAAAATATCATAGCACGTAAGGTGAAATTCATCTGGCTATGTGCATCAAACACCGATACACCTTCATCCCACATCAGTCTTAAATCTTCAATTAGTGGGGCAAGATAAACATCTATGTCATTCCCCGGTTGTTTAGGCCCTGATATTAACAAAGACAATATGATATACTTGCGCTTCATACATAACCAAGGAGGAAGATTGTAAATCGTTAGAAGAACCGGCCAAGTGCTATGTCGACTACTCATATTACCGTGCGGGTTCATTCCATCTGTACATAGTCCAAGCTTAAGATTCCTATCTTCACCCCCAAAATCAGGAAACAACCTATTAATGTTCCTCCATTGAGGAGAATCGGCCACGTGTCTTAGTTTTCCATCTTGTTTCCTCCCATCAGCATGCCACCGCATGTTCTTCGCATCCTTTGCATTGGCAAACAAACGTTTAAATCTTGGTACTACGGGTAGGTACCACAACACCTTTGCCGGAGGGCTTTTCTTATCCTCAGAATTAGCATTCATGTTCTTTCGCTTATACCGTGATGCCCCACACTTTGGACACAGATGCAAGTCCTTATACTCATTTCGATACAGTATACAATCATTTGGACATGCATGTATCCTCTCGATCTCCATTCCCATTGGACACAACAATTTCTTTGCTTCGTAAATTGAACTAGGAAGCTCGTTATCCTCCGGAAGCATCTCTCGTAAGAGTTCCAGTAATGCCGTGAAACTCTTATCACTCCACCTACTATTTGCTTTCAAGTTATACAATTTCAACACAGCAGACAATTTTGTGAATTTTCTACATCCAGGAAACAAAGTCTTCTGAGAATCATTGAACAAGCTATCGAACACATGAGGCTTTTCAATGAATTCCCCTTGTATATCACGCATCATTTCGTCTATCATATCATTATTGTCATTTTCCACATCATTCTCATCAATATTGCCTAAATTATTCTCCTGCAGTCCACCTTCATCGTCACTAGTGCATGTCCTAGGAAGCATACTCTCACCATGCCATATCCATCGTTTATAACCTTCTTTAAACCCACGACGAATCAAATGACTCTTCACTTGCTCAAAACTACGAAACTTTCTCAGATTCTTACAATCACAACAAGGACACAAAATCATTGCTTCACATTTCTCTCTCATGTGTTCGTCCGCACATTTCATAAACTCTTCAACTCCTTTCAAATATTCATGTGTATTACGCCTGCCGTACATCCAATCTCGATCCATATCTAATAACCTATATGCGAAGATATAATTAAAAAAATATTACTTTTGAGTGAATATTTGTAATGATAGTTATATATTTGAACCAACTATATATTAATAATTGAAATCACATGCATACGATAATTTATTACGTTGAATACTTCATAATTTTACTAGTATATTTTGTTTAGTTATTTATTTAGTATGGTTAATTCTATGATAGTGAAAATCACCTATAATTACTATTATCTTCATTTTTTATTTGTAAAATCCTACAGTAATTTCGGCAGAGTCTCCCCTATAAGTTGGACTTACCCAACCTGTAGGAGGATTAATCAAAATGCCACAATACAACAAAAATGTTCAACCTCCACATATTCACTACTCAAACACAATAAATCAAACTTCAACATCATCAACCACTCCAAAATTAATCCAAAATCAATTCTTAATTCCTAAAATGCTCAAAGTATGATTACATAACCTAACATTCCATGCATAATTTCAATATAATTCCAATAATTCAAATTATATCAATTAACTATTTGCAATACCAAAATTATAACTTATATATATATATATATATATATATATATATATATATATATATATATATATAATAATTCACATTTTTATACATACAAATATATATATACATAAACACACACATATATACATATATATACACACAAACACATACAGATCTACTTATATATACATACATATATATATATATATACATATACATATACACACATATATATATATACATACACGGACACACACACACATATATATATATATACATACACGCAGACACACACACATATATATATACATACACGGACACACACACATATATATATACATACACGGACACACACACACACACATATATATACATATACACGGACACACACACACTACACACACATAGAGTAAAGTTCTTACGAGATGGAGGCGGGTTGGTGGTGGTGTCGCGGTGTTGGTGGCGTCGTGGTGTTGGTGGAGGCACGGTGGTGATGGCTTCGCGATGTTGAAGTGTTGAGAGAGAGTGAGAGAGAGATATGCGCGGTCAGGATTAATGAAATCGCGCGAATTTTGAAAGATGTATTAAATGGTTTAGGCGTCGGTTCTTTGAGAACCGACGCCTAAAACCGGTTCAGGCGTCGGTTATGAAGAACCGACGCCTGAACCGGAGGTTTACGCGTCGGTTCTTGGTGAACCGACGCGTAAACCTTGACTTTACGCGTCGGTTCTTGGTGAACCGACGCGTAAAGTCAAGGTTTAGGCGTCGGTTCTTCATAACCGACGCCTGAACCGGTTTTAGGCGTCGGTTCTCGAAGAACCGACGCCTAAACTATATTTTTTTTTCGCGTTTTTGTACTAGTGGTAGGTGTATTTTGAAACCTGGTACCCTTTGATCTAAAAAATCGGGGAGCTGCCGACCTAAAGCTCGCTACATGGGTCAATTAGAAAGCTTAAGGGAGTGGGGAAGTCACGAGCAAACATCATGTTAGTTGTTAGAAATCATGCATTTGTACTTGCATAAAGGCTTAGATGAATAGTGGGTTTGAATTGCTTGGTATAAACTTGAATGTCGAAGCACTCATTAGTGGAGAGTCACTGCATTTCTAGGTTGTCGAGATTGTCGGTAAAACACACAGACACACTAGAGTGGAAAAAGAAAGAGTGATTTGAGAGTACCCTCTAGAATTGCATCCTAGGAGTGGAAAGAAAATTATTCATTGGGGGATGAATGTCACGAGTGGGAAAGGAAAGAATTGACCAATAATGGTGTGTTAGTTCTGACTTGAAACCTCTTTACTCATCAACACTCTTGAATCTTATTGACGATTGAAAGTGGCTATGCACACACGCACCGATCGAACATCGGATAAGCCAAACTCATTTTTGTAGCATTATTTGGGAACATAATTTTGAATTAATTATGTAATTTCACACTCATGAAAGATTGCAAGTATCTAGCATTGTTGATCATTATGTCACTTTTTGTAGATGCATGTAAATATTCTTGTTCGGGACGAGCAAGAGTTTAAGTTTGAGGGTATTTGTTGAGTGCATTTTACATGCATATTTCATACATTTATGGTAGTACTTTTTGAGAAATTTGGACAAATACCTACTTAATTGTGCATATTTTGTGATTAAATAGGTTTAACAATCAATTTCATGGATAACACACAAGAAAGAAGATAAATGGATGAATAGTTGAAGAAATTGAGAAAAGAGTCAAACCCTTCAAAAAATCAAAGTTTGGGGACCAGATTGTCACTTCCGAAAAGTTGTGGATCGCATGTGAAATTGATCGAAGGACTACATTGTAAGTTTCCAAAGTTGACGGACTCATATGCACTTTTGGAAGGGCTCAATTGAAAGAAATCGAAAACTTTGGGGACCAAGTTGATCTACATTAAAAGTGGAGGACCCCAATTACAAATCATTGAAGGACGGAGCTGCAAAAATCATGCCTAGGTGAACCACGCGATTGCGTTCGCGAATCAGGCCAAAAATCCAACCAGAGAGTTTTCAGCCCAACCACGCGATCGCGTGGTCAAAATTTTGAAAAATATTTTGGGCAGACTGGTGCGACCCGGTTCAGCCAAAACGCTGTAGGACGCGAGTTTACGCGATTTTTGGGTATTTTTGGATATTTAGCTAGGGTTTAGCCACTTTTCTTACTACTTTTTCATCCAAAAACCTTTTCCCTTGATTTGTTCTTCATTTTTCTTTTTTTTATCTTGTAATTTCTATTGTAATTAGTTATGTTGGTTGATGAATGTTGATTTAGGGGAGAAATACCTACAACATTGTGAAGGAACATTAATGTTTTGAAGCACTAACCATGGTTGAAGAGAAGTTTTCTTGTTAATTTTCATATGTCTTCATATATTTTAATCTATTGTTGAAATGATGTATTTAATTCTTGAATTTCATTGTTATTTCATCATGGGCTAAACTATTTTGTGTTGGGATTATTGATGAAGTTTGACCTAGCTTAGTTGATTTTAATGCTTGTATTAAGAATTTAGGCCATTTATTATCTTGTTCATTTATTGTTGTATTTATTGACTTGCATTTATTGTGGTCACATTTATGCTTGGATTTCATGAGATGTGCAATTATTGAGAAATTGTTGTGTATTCTAGATCAATACAATATTTGCTCTAGGTTCTTGTTTGGGATAGAGATATGCCTAAAACCCTAGATGATCCATTGAGTTATTTTCACAAAGGTTTAATGCAATTGGTGTGTTTTTAATCGACATAGATATATAGTAGGTTAATTCCACTAATTAGGGTTAATTTCACTCGAGAGAGGTAATTGGCTAAGCTTGGAAAATCGGGTCTAACATAATTAATGAATTGCATTTCTATTTACTTGTTGAGAATTCAATTAGGTAATGGCCAAGTGGAATCAAGAATCCCAACACTCCTTTATCATCTATTTATCATCATTTTCTAGTTATTTACTTACAATTGTGATTTTAGCTCTAGTATTAAATCATTTCCAAAACCAAAGATTTATTTTGTGTATTCCTTGGTTAAATTAATTAAAACTAGGGTGTAATTGAAATAGACAATCCTTGTGGGATAAATAAACCGGACTCATTTAGTTCACGATCACTTGTATGCGATACGTGCACTTGCGGTGTGTTTCTAACGAAAAACAATGATGTGTGAGTTCGCGATCATCGGAATATAGAGGTGTGTACAACCCGTCAACGACTGGCCACACATGGGCTCTGCCCCTACCACGTATTCCAACATGTAATCTGGAAACACGTATGAGGTAGGGTTGCTTTCGTACATTGAGTACTCGATATTGACAGCGTTTTTAAAGCCGCAACATAAGATCACTCGCCCCAGGAAAGCCGAACGATTTCGGGTACCTACTAGCCCAATCGCGCAGCAACTCCATCGCAAGATCAACATGCTACAACATAAAACATAAGCGAATTAAATATTATAAAATCAACAAACAATAAAGTGAGATCACATAACTACGATTATATACTTACATCGTCAGCAAGCCAAGCCGCGCTCCGAAGGACTATTCTGAACCAATCTCTGGCATCAAATATGTTTGTCTTCCCAATCGCGTAGCGAATCCTGCATCAATATAGAATTAGTACTAACTTATACGTTCCTGTTAACTGTATAAAAATAAATAAATGAAATCATAAGAAGCTTACTTTGGCCCATGTTTATAGTACCACGTATCAAAATCCTTTTTCTTTGCGGGATCGACTTCGCGGAATAGGTTGACATAAGTGCCGTCAACGAATGTCCTCTTCTTCGCCTCGGCCGTGAAGGGAGAAAGAATATGCTGTGAGGGTTGTCTTGTCCTCTTACTAACAATCTGCTTTTTTACCTCGATAGCACGCTTTTTTCCCCTCTTCTCGACAATCTCCTCCAACACCTGGGGCACATCTGCAGACACCGCCTGAGGCACCTCCTTCTCCTCCGCTGTCACTTGAGGCACCTCCTCCTCCGCCTGAGGCACTTCCTCGTCCGCCGCCACCTGAGGCACCACCTCCTCCGTCGCCGCCACCTGAGGCACCTCCTCCTCCTCCTCCATCTAAGGCACCACCTCCTCCTCCATATAATCTGCTCCCGAAGTGCCCAATATTATGAGATATGTTATTAGTTTGATATTCTGAAAATGTATTTTATTGTTACTCTTGAACAATAAAAACTTTATTTTATGATAAATATTCAATTTATTTGTTTACTTGTTCACGAATAACATAATTTCTTTTTCTGCTAAAAGTAAATGTTTGTATTCTATTAACTTTGAATTTTCATAGAAAGTGGTATAATTATTCGATCTTATCTTATCATTTTGATTATACCAACTTGCAATAAACATTTGTTTGAATGTATATTTTGCATTCAATATTATAGTACAATATTTCAGAAAATAGTATCACTATTTTAGAAAAAGAAACAATCTAAATCAATGTTCCAGAAGAATATTGATCTAAATCGATATTCCAGCAGAGTATTACACATTAGGAATATCTCATTTGAGTTATTTAATAAAATATTCTAAAAGAATATTTCGTTTTTGCTCTTCAAGAAGCAAAATCTTATTTCATACTACATATTCAAGTCTAATATGTTTATATGTTGTTGCTCCCGAAGAAGCTTAACAATTATCAAATAATATTAACTGCTCTTGAAAGAGTATGATATTACAATATTCTGGAAGAATATTAGATTTTGAATGAGTAATAAAAACTTGCTTTTCGGAGTAGCATATGTTTCGAGGAATATCTCAATTGAGTTCATGTTTATCCCCGAAGGAAAACATATAAATAATGTCATAAGGACATTGATTAATTTGACTACTTGAATAATATATGATTATCTAATGTTTAATCATTGAATTATATCTTATATTGAACCAAAAGTTCAATTTGATTTTATTATTTAGCATGACGAGTTGGACCGTCACTGGATCAATAATGATGTGAAATTAAAATGGATACTTAATGAAGAATCACAAGATTCTTCAATTCAATCATATATGATATTTGTTCTCTTTCATGAAATTTCTTGAATGTCACTAGCTAAAATATGGATTAAATTCCCTATATTTCTGAAAAATAATTAGGGTGATAAATGGGTCACCATCATCCTCCACGTTGATCATCTAAATATTATTTGTATCTAATAGATTTAATACATATACTAGATGATTGCATGGTGTTCGAAACCTGAAGTTTGTGAAATTATTGCTCAAATTTTAAATTATGAGCAAAAAAAGTTCAGATTAAATAATCTAGAATGTGTCTTAATAATGCTAGTAGACATGAATTTCAATATTTTAATAAGTGTTAGTTGTACCATCACTGGATCAATAATGATGCGAAATTAAAATGGATACTTAATGAAGAACCACAAGATTCTTCAATCCAATCATATATGATATTTGTTCTCTTTCATGAAATTTCTTGAATGTCACTAGCTAAAATAGGGATTAAATTCCCTATATTTCTGAAAAATAATTAGGGTGATAAATGGGTCACCATCATCCTCCACGTTGATCATCTAAATATTATTTGTATCTAATATATTTGATACATATACTAGATGATTGCATGGTGTTCGCAACCTGAAGTTTGAGAAATTATAGCTCAAATTTTAAATTATGAGCAAAAAAAGTTTAGAATATATAATCTAGAATGTGTCTTGATAATGCTAGTGGACATGAATCTCAATATTTTAATAAGTGTTAGATGGGATATCGATAAATGGTTTAACATTTTTGCTTGTTAAATGCCTCCAATCAATTTAATCGAGAACAAAATACTTCCCTTTTTGTTTAGGGAATTTTATTACGCATCATGCCAACATCATAATTCTCCCTGTTATAATTGGCTTATGGTTAGAGCCTAATTTTTTTCATATAATTTTTTAATAGTGCAATTGATCCACCACAATGCATTGATATGGAAAATAAAGAATGTTGAGAAAAATGCGTTGTTTGAACATATATCCCAAATGGGTGATATTTTACAATGTCGAAAAAAATGATTGTCAATTTTATTGGACAATTTTCTCAACATTGGGGGGGGGGGGGGGGGAAGATTAGTAGTTTAAAATCAAACAAATGTATCATAATATGTTATCTATATCCTCGCGATTGATAATACGAACCAGAAGTTCGATTGAAAATACGAACAAAAAGTTCAAAAGATAACATAATTACAAGATGCATAAGAGATTAATAAAATCTCATGTACTAACTACAAATGCTCTATCTTATATTGATGTATGACTCGTAGCGATGATTTATTCGAATAAAGATCCCCAAATAAATAAAAATAGAGCAAATAATTATGATGGTCTTATTGAGGAGGCATATACTCATGAGAGAGTATTTATTGACATAGTTAATTGTAAATCTTCAGAAGAGGTTCAAGTACTTGAAATATTGAAAAATTGAGATATCTATAGTAATGTCTTGTGGAGAAAGAAATCAAATTGAGATGATAATTGTGTCGACACACTTTATAAAGCACTTATGCAAAAGCAAATTGCGAATCTAGCCGCATCATAATTTGAATGATAGCGAGGATAATAAAGGAAAATATGTCGAAGAAAAACGACATAAAAATAGTTGACAAAAGTATGAATTCAGACTAAATTAAACTTATTACAAAACCTGAAGTCTTGGGACTTGAAGTCCAAATACATAAAAGTGCAAAACCAGTAAAATATCTATAGGTATAGTCATAATACACGACTTATTGCGCAATGAATGTTTCAAAAATCTAGCATAGATACAATATTTTATTTACCTGAAAATGCATAATAAGTGCAGATAATTATATGATTATTAGAAATGTATATACTGAAGAATAATTTACTCTGATGTACCAATTAGTGATATCAAAATGTATGATCATCAACTCAGTACGTTGGGAATATTCTTTGAAGTGCCAATGAGTGAGATTAAAAAGGATAATCAATACCTCGGTATTTTGGGATTGCGGTAAAATGATTAGAGAAAATCTATTTGAAATATAAGAATCGTTACCTATCTAAAGTTTCACAGCTTAAAATTGGTGGTACGATTTGATAATTGCTGTGAAACATATACGATGCCTAAAGCATATAGTATAATCCTTGAAGGATTAAATATACCCGAAATATATAGTTCAAGTTTTTAAGAAACTTGTTTGATCAAAATATAAAGATACTCTGCGAACTAAATATATCATATGCCTTGAATAAATTTAATTTCCAACGAAATGTGATTGATAGTATGAAATTAGATTATATGAAGAATGGTACAAATGACTCTATATGACAAAATGTTGAAATTGAGATGTACCATTATTGTGAATAATATTTGAAAATCGTGGCAATAGATTTTCAAATTCAAATTCATGGTTAATTATTCACCTGAAGTGAATAAGTTAATTGTTCATTAAAGTTAATAAGTCACTTCCAAATTTTAGAATTGTATTAAATGCATTGATAATATTGATTATAAAACATGGCTCGATGCAGGATGTTCAAATAATTGGAAATATTGAATATATTCAAAGAACAAAAAATATGGGATATATGTCATTTATATATGCTCGGTGAAGATATTAGATATTGCACCGATTAACAGTTGAAATAATTATATGCAATATCCAAACAATTGTAATGTTCTCACGAGGGGGAGCTAATATGCGCTACACTCTTTTTTCCTTAGCCGAGGTTTTGTCCCACGAGATTTTCCTGGCAAGATTTTTAATGAGGTAGCTGTTATCAATGCTATTGATATACTCTCCTATACAAAACTCCTGAAGAGATCAAGATATGAATCAGGGGGAGTAACTATATGGGTGATTTAATGCATATTGAATCAGGGGGAGTAGCTATACTCTTTTTTCCTTCGTTCAGGTTTTTTCCCACACGATTTTTCTAACAAGGTTTTAACGAGGCAGCATCAAAATACTTCAGAATTTTCAACAAATTCACTCAAGTGACAATGAAGCTGATTTATCTACATAAGCACTATCAACATCTACATTCAATAAACCAGTTCACGAGATTGGGATACATCAACTCGATGATTTACAGCGATCAATACTAGGGGGGAGTAGCTGTACTCTTTTTCATTAGCCAATGTTTTGTCCTATTGGGTTTTCCTGGCAAGGTTTTAACGAGCCAACATTCATCTTAATACTCCGAGAATAACTGTACTCCTTTTCCTTGATTTGATATTTTTGTCCCATTGAGTTTTTATCAAACAAGGTTTTAATGAGGCAGAATTTTTGTAATATGTCATTCAAGTTGGAGTGTTGTAAATTTTATATTGTATTAGTGAATGACAATTGTACCCCTAAAACCCTAGATATTATTACCTTATGTATCCCTTATTCTCCCTATATATATATATATATATATATATATATATATAGGAGTTTTGGTTCATAATAATAGACAAGTTTCTTGGCCTCTTTATTTCTTCTTTCTTTCTCTCTAGTTTATAATAATTCAATCATATTTCATTATGTACGTGTAGCACAATCGAAAATAAATTGGGCTGATTCATATTCAATATATATGTTTGGTCCGATCAGAATTATTTTTAGCCTATGAGCATCATTTTAATATATGAAAAATATTATTTTCTAGTAACACAGATAATTGATATGCATGTTCGTCATTTTTATTTAATGGTTGAGCAATGTTCTATTTTTTAAAAAATTATAGTATTTCTTTTTTACAAAAAAATTAGACCTTTTTAATAAACGTGGAATGTAAAACGAGAGAGAGCTAACTTCGTTTGGTTACACTGTTTGATTTATAAATTAGTTTATTTATAATTTTGATGTAAAAACCAGTGGTTAAAAATTGGAGTGAGAAAATGTGTATGGTTAAAAAGTAGTTTGAGAAATTATGTGATTTATAAATCAGTTTATAAACCATTTTCCTCTCTTTACTGAACATAAGCTCATGTGTTTGGTAACCATTAAAAAATGGTTTATACAATTTTTAAAATCATTTTTTAATCACATACATTTTTTCTCTCTAATTTTCAATCATTATTTTTTATTTTAAAATTATAAATAAATCAATTTATAAATCAAATGGTCTTACCAAGCCATATTCGAGAAAACCAATAATTGAGGATGAAAGCTATAGTCTACTCGAAATTAGCCCTACAAACAACGCAGGGGGCCATAATAATTTCCTCATTTTTCCTGCAAGGTTCTCATTCAAATAATTTTTAGAGCCAGTTTTTCAACTTGTGGTACGTTTTAGGTATAGATAATTAATAATGGAACTATGTCCATATATGTATGTGTGGGGTAGTAAGAAAAACCAACGCCATTTTCATTCACTTTTTCCACACAATAATTGGAAGAAGGGAACTTCCATGGTTTTAGTACTATAACAGTGACTGCACCTGCCTCCGTCGACCCCCAACTTATACTGATGTGTAGTACTTGTTCGATCCTAAATTTTTTAGTCATATATTTTATCGATTTTTATCAAAATTTGATTGAATTTGAAAAAAAAAAAAAGGCTTAGTGCTTCAAAGTTTTTGGCTAATTTTAAAAGTAATGAAACTGTACATTTAAGTAAATTTTTATTTTCACACGTGTTTAGCTAACAAAACTTTTTCTTAGTGATAAGTAAATAAGTTACTTATTTTGATGATAATGAAGAAAATAATTTTGATTGGAGCAACTAACTTATTTTCGCTGATTTTCAAATTTGACCAATAAAAAGTCATTTGTTAGATCTTACTTATTTACTTAAAAATAATTTTATTCGGCATATATATAGCTAAATATGCAATTAGCTAGTGTGGACAAAATGATCATCGTGTCTATCTGTATTATCCGGTGCTTAAGTGGTATGATGCAGTTTATAAACGAAAGACCATGCGTGAAAGATTATTACTTTTAACTTGATTAAGAATTCACAAAAAAGGCCTTCAGGACACATCTCTCAATGGCAAAGAGGAGGGCTGGTAAGGCTAAGCGCAGCAGTGTGCAGGGTTCGAGTCCTGAAATATTGGATTTGTGTCTTGTTGCAAACGGGAGTTACCCAAACTTTGGGCTTACCGTCAAATCCTCCACCCTGATTTTGGGAGGTATAACCTGCGATTAACTTCTTCAACCAATGGCTCAGGGCAGAGTCGGTTGGGACCCTCAAGGTATGGGTTACACATTTTTTTAAGAATTCACAAAAATTTGTATTACAATACCGAAGTGGTTTATGCCTATACATACATGTATATGAAAAATATGGCTAATTTAATATATTTCTCAAGTCAATATAAATTAAATTTTAAAAAGGGTAAAGATAATAATAGTGTCTTGGTGCATGTTTGGTAATGTGAAAGATTTCACCTCAACTTTTCAAACTCAAACTCAATCATCCATTGTCAGTCAAGTCTACGATTTTTGACTTTTCAAATATTTTTTAACCTTACATTCATAATAAAAACAAAAACAAAAACTTCTGTTTTTCTCATAACCAAACATGCTTTTAAAAGCGATGTATGCAAAAAGCATATTCGATAAAATAGGAAGGATCCCACGAATATCACGAATTCGGAATTTGTTTATCATCCCTAAATAAAGATGTAAAATACTATAACAGAATCTCAAATGTATACAAAAACCATATCCACAAATCTCGTTTCATTCTTGATCGATTTGTATAAAAGAAAAGTAATACTATTAAAAGATGGTCGACTTTATATAATGAGATCAGTAATAATACACTCCCAGCAACACTGACCGCGTGATTCACCCCAAGGAAATTTCTCATCTTAAGTGATGATATATCGAGCATTATTAGAAAAACGAATAAAGTTTAAGTGAATTGTCCTATTAAATCAACATCGATCTTAACATTCAAGCCAAGGACAAGTTGCCGACTCGTGAAAATTTTGCGCCGATCGCAATAATATTCAAGCCGGCAAGTCATCCTCGGCTGCAATCACTCTATGCCCAAATTAATATGGGCGCTCAAACTGTGATGAACATTATAAATTATCAACTACATTGAAGGCAAAAAACCAGCATTCACACTACTCAAATTCAACAAAAACCCAACTGCGAAATTTGAAACTCCTAACCAACCCCATCCCTACCCCCACCCCAAGATCAGACCCTATATAATGAGACATTGAGACTGCAATGTAAATTAACACTAGTCTCCTTCCCACTTGTGTTTAACCAATTATGGTGTCCAAAATACAAATTGTAGCTCTATTCCTTTGCTTCCTCACTTCCACGGTTCCACCTCCTCCACCACCTACGGCCGAAAGCCTCCCCCTCGCCGGCCTTGTAACCAATTGGTGTTCTATTTTCACGACATACTTTTCCAAGGAGATAATTACAAAAATGCCACTGCAGCCATAGTCGGGTCCCCGGCATGGGGCAACAAAACCGCCGTAGCGCAGCCATATAATTTTGGTGACCTAGTTGTGTTCGACGATCCCATTACCTTAGACAACAATCTGCATTCACCCCCAGTGGGTCGAGCACAAGGGATGTACTTGTACGATCAGAGAAGTATATATGGTGCATGGCTTGGATTCTCATTTTTGTTCAATTCTACTAAGCATGTTGGAACCCTGAACTTTGCTGGGGCTGATCCAGCGATTAACAAGACTAGGGATATATCTGTCATTGGTGGAACTGGTGACTTTTTCATGGCTAGAGGGATTGCCACTTTGATGACGGATGCTTTTGAAGGGGACGTGTATTTGAGGCTTCGTATCGATATTAATATGTATGAATGTTGGTAACCAATGTACGTAGTTGTCTATGAAAAACATATTTTACTCAACAATCTTAATTATGAGCACTATGTTATGCTCGAGAAAAAAAATATTTGGGTTCTTTGAAAAAAAAAAATAGTTTGTGCATTGTGGTACTTTAACAAATCATGGATTGTCATATGTTTAAGATGGTCTTCGACTCTCCATCGTAGAAGATTCACGGAATTTTGTACTTTTTTGGTTCTTGAATGCCACTAATTATTAGTTGGGTAATTATATTTGTACCACAATTTCTTATAACTACACCACGTTTAAATTGCATTATTGGCCCCAATCTTTATAGATTATTACATTTCTGTTTTTTTATTTTTTCATCAAATTCTTATCATTCAATGTTCAACAATTTTCAAATTTTGTCCTTCATGATAATTTTCGTCTAATTTTTTTTTTTTTTTATTATCGTGCTTTAAAACAATGAACGAGTATTCAATTAAAAATTTGATTTTTTTACTTATTAAGTGTACAAGCAGTAAATAAATCTTTTTAATCCCGCATAATAAATTTTTTGATCGAGATCGATAGAAGAGACGAGATATATTAATTAATGAAAGAACTAAAATAAGAATACAATAAAAAAAAATTGGGGGAGATAATTGTAATATTGATTAAAGATTATGAATATTTCTTGCAATTAAAATGTCGTGCACATATAAGAAGATGCGGCCTTATCAGTTTCTTCTGCATGCTACAAAATTACTATTACGCCCGGGTACAAGTAAGTTTTCTAATTAAAGATTATAATAAAAGTGTTAACAAATTTAAATTAAGAATAAAGTCAATATTAGCCACATCAGAACCAATCTATAATTTACTCCTTATAATTTCAAAATACATACAGTTTATTATGTAAGCCTAGCTCGAATAATAATTTATAACTTCGACGTATGACTGTTTGTATCTCATTAATTGCAATATGTCGAGTGCAACATTTCAAGGCTATTTTGTTTACTAGATTTTGTTATCCTGTTTAAATAAATTAAAATAAAGTAAATAGTACAAAAAGTCCTTAACCTTTGCATTTTTTGTTGAAATCATCCCAACGTTTTAATTTTGACATTTGCACCCTCAGAAATTTAGAATTACCAAACGTTGTGAAATTGGTCCATACCATCAAACACCATTAACTTCAACAGTTAAAAAAATAGATAATTGGCACATTACATCCATAACGTTTAGATTCTTTGTGGAGTACATCCTTATTCTTTTATTTTTGTACAAAACATCCTCGAATCACTCAATTCTTGCTAAATAAATATTTTTTCCCATTATTTTTCTTTATAAAATGACAAATTTACCCTCACTCTTTAAATTAAAAAAAATGTAAAATTTAATTGCACCCATAAAAGAACAAATGAGTCATAATGGAACAATTACAAAATTAAATATAATAAATAAATAAATAAAAATAGCAATAAGGTATTTACATATTTAATTTAAGATCATATAAATGTGTTAACAAGATCATTAATTTAATAAAAATATTTGCTTAATTATTTTGTATAATTTTAAAATTAAAAAAAACTTTCTAACCGATATTTCTTCTTATTGAACGCAACATATTGTGACATTTTGAAAATATAATTTAAACTAATGAAGTAAATGTTTTTATTAAATTCATGATCTTGTTAATACATTTATACAATCTTAAATTAAAATATATAAATACCTAATTAAAATATATAAATACCTTATTGCTATTTTATTTATGTATTATATTTAATTAGTAATTGTTCACCGTGACTCATTTGCACTTTTTCAAGAAATTGATGTTATGGGTGCAATTAATTTTCTTATTTTGCGTATTTAAAAATTGAAGGTAAATTTATCATTTTATAAGGTAAAATAATAATAATAATAATAAAATATTTAGCAATAATTGAGTGAATCGATGATGTTTTGCACAAAAATAAAAGAATAGAAATGTATTCTACAAAGAATTTAAACATTGTGAATGTATTCCACAAAGATTCTAAACGTTAGAGATGTAGTGTCCAATTATTCATTTTTTAACGGTAGAAGTTAATTGTGTTTGACGGTAGGGACCAACTTCACAACGTTTGGTGATTTCGAGGATGTAAATGTTAAAATTGAAATGTTGGGAACAATTTTCACAAGAAAGCAAAGGTTAAGAACCTTTTGTGTTATTTACTCTAAAATAAATCATTATTACATACATATAGGTGCCATTAAAATGGACACATGTTCCGCAATAAACATTCATGATAAATCAATCATGCACAATGAACATTCATCTTTAGACTCTAAAAAATAATTTATAGTATGAAAAACAAGATGATCTTTCATCGAGACAACCTCAATTAATAAGATTATATCTTTCACCTATTTTCCGTCAACTCTACTTCTATTGTTGGTTTCCAATGCGGACATAAAATTGTCAAATATTTTATTATAGTATAATACGGATATCAACGGGTCGAGTCGAGTCGGTTCTTGAGCCGAAGATCAAGGCTCGAGCTTTTAGGGGTCGAGTTTTTTGACCCGAGCCGAGCCAAAGCTCGTCCCCAAAAATAAGGCTCGACTTGAGCTTTTCCGAGCTGAGTCGAGCCGAGCCCCGAGCTTTTAATTTTTAATTTTTATTTTTTTTATAACAAAAATCCAATTTTTTTTTTTATTGAAAATGTATATATACAATAATTTAAGCCGAGCTCATTGCTGAATTTCATGACTCAAGCTCCAATCGAGTTTTTTTGGCTGGTTTTTTTTTGGCTCCAGCCGAGCCGAGCCAAAGCCCGTTTCTCAATAAAAAGGTCGGTTCGAGCTTTGGCCCGAAATCTCGAGCCGCGAACCGAGCTAAGCCCTAACTTTTTTTGAGCCGAGCCCGAACGGCTCAAGCCAACGAGCCCTTTTGCCATCCCTAACTGGGATATTAACGAATTTTTTAAATATACTAGTTTTGGTGCGTTCGTTGCATGACAATACGAACGCATATTATCGGTATTTTTATATCAGAGAAGCTTCAAATAAAGATTTTTTGTTTGATACTTCTCCTATCCTATAATGATAGACCCATTTCTATTTTTACACGGATTAAGCAAACATAATTATTATATGTTGGAATTATAAAATTGCTTACATTTTATCTAATATACCCCTACATTAAATAATAAATAGTTCATATGTGTTGATAACAATACATATTGAATAGAGGTATATTAAAAAATTATATAGTGTTTAATTGGATGAATAGTGCCAAAATTGTTGGAAAATATGGGCAATTTGCCACAGTATTTAATTGGATGAATAGTGACTAAATTTGATGAATAATGTTTAATTGCAAATGGAATAGTGCCTAAATTGGATGAATAAATGTTTAATTGCAATTGGATTGGATAAATAGTGCCAATTGTTGCCCGCGTATAGTGTTTATTTGGATGAATAATGCCTAAATAGGATGACTAGTGTTTAATTGCAATTGAAATTGTGCCTAAATTAGATGAATAGTGTTTAGTTGTAATTGAATTGGATGAATGGTGTAAATTTAATTGCAATTGGATTGGATGAATTAATTGGATGAATAATGTTTAATTGCAATTGAAATAGTGGCTAAATTGAATAAATAGTGTTTAATTATAATTTGATTGGATGAATAGTACCAATTTAATCGAAATTAAAATGGATAAATAGTGTCAATTGAAGATTGATTCTTTTATATTTATATTATATAAGTTAGATTAGATAATATATAGCTGATCTAGCTATAAGTCAATGTAATGTAATCCCGTGTCTCCTGGAAATTTGGATGGACTGCCCGCTGGCGCAAGTTTTCATTTCGCTTAAAACTGTAATTAATAAATAAATAAATTTATTACAGTCACGCTTTAGATAAAATTTGGAAAATTGATAATATGATACTTTAAAAGGACGTAAATTTCGGTAAATCGAAAATATCATAAAATTCTTTAAAGTATCAATGTGTAATACTTTCCGAAGGACGTAAATTTCAATTGTACGTGTCACAAAGAATCAAATATTTATGCACATGATATTGTTTAAAAAATGTTTATTTGAAATCCATATATCTATATATCTATATAAAGTCAACTGAGCAGTTGCCTGGAATCTTTTTTTTGGAATATAATCAATTACAGATTTTTGCATTTATTTATCTGGAATCCATTAATGTAAATGTCAGTTACTTATTTGGAATCTTTTTGGTAATTTTCATGATTTTTATTAGGAGTTGTTTACCGGTGGTTTTAAAAATTAGTGGGTGGGCAGCTTAACTAGTGGGAATATGGAAAAATGGCCAACCCAATTTGTCATTTTATGGAAATGGTCTTTGACCAAATTTTTTTCATTTAAAATAATAGTAATAAAAATAAATTTTATTGTTTCCTAATATAACATTCAGTTTCAATTTCAAAAAAAGTCTCTCATTTCAAATACTCAATTAGAATTACCCAATTCTTAACCTATCCCTTCGACTTCTCCTCTCCTTTCTCTTGGTTTTCTTCTTCGGCAAAACAGGCAGATATCTTCTTCTTCTTCAAATTCAAGAATTGGTGCATTCTTCAAAAGGGTTCTTTGGATTTGGGTATAATCTTCCCAGAGGCTGTTCTGGTACGGGTTCTCTACTTGATGTCTTCTCACTTTCTTCACCTAATCACTTGGATCATACACTGAACCGCCACGCAGCTTAGCTAGTTGCTTGTGTTGTTTCTTTATTTTAAGCATTGTAATTGCGTGATATTTTATTGAGATTCTTTTTCTGTAATTTTGACAAATTTTGACAAGTTCTTAATATTTGGTAGATTAACCTACCATCAGGGGGTTAACCCACCTCAGTGTTGATTAACCTACCATCAACAATCTGTAAATCGCCATTTGATGGTAGGTTAACCTACCGAGAACCCTGAATTGTCACAATGATTTGTATGATTTGGTGAGGTTATGTGGCTCGATTTGTTTACCTTCGGTTACTAGTTTTGGATATTGTTTCCTTCTCTTTCAAGTAGCATTAAAATGATGTAGTAATTTATACCGAATCTCTGTTGATGATGCCATGAAAAATGATATAATGAAGAGTTAACAGATGATTTCTAAATCTAATTTGATGTATTCTTAATTTTTGTTTGTGAAGAGGTATGTTAACCTACCCTAGAATCAAAAGGTAGGTTAACCGACCATATGGTTGGTTAACCTACCATTACCATGAGGTAAAGTAATGGTAGGTTAACCTACCAAATGCCTAGTCGGTTAACCTACCATTACCATCAGGTAAGGGTAATGGTAGGTTAACCTACCTGATGATGGTAATGGTAATGGTAGGTTAACCTACCAACTTTGGTCGGTTAACTAACATTTTGTTGTTAGAACTTTCTTTTGAACATTGTATTGTTATTAAATATTTTTCTGTGTTTCTTCTTTATTTTCTTGTCCATTTTCATAGCGTAATTAGCACACCCATTTGACTAAAATTGTCTTATATTATGCAGGATGGAGTTTCAAGTGGACATCAATGATCGGTTTACAGGAAAATGTACGAACCTCTGTAACCTAGATGCTATAGATGAGGTTTATCGCGTACTGGATGCAAATCATCGACAAGCTTTCCGTCGGTCTTGTTTTCGAAAATTCTATCATATGAGAAAAATGCAGTTATCTGGCCAACTCATCCATCTAGCATTGAGAATGCTGAAGTCCGAGAATAAGAATGAGCTATGGTTTGCAGTCGGGAATAACAAGGCTGCTAGATTTTCATTCGAAGAGTTCACTCTGATTACAGGGCTGAACCCCGAGGATGAAGCATTGTACAAAGATCAAATACCGGTGACCAATAGACTGGCAGAGACATATTTTAACGGAGCTAATAAGATTGTTCCCGCCCAATTAAAACTTGCCTTTAACCTACCGTTAACCGACCACTTTTGTATGTTCACCTACCCTCAAATTCAAACCTCAAATTCAAAAGGTAGGTTAACATACCAAAGAGGTCGGTTAACCTACTGCTAACCGACCACTTTGGTAGGTGATAACCTACGATCAAATTCAAAAGGTAGGTTAACCTACCAAAGAGGTCGGTTAACCTACTGCTAACCGATCACTTTGGTAGATGTTAACTTACCATCAAATTCAAAAGGTAGGTTAACCTACCAAAGAGGTCGGTTAACCTACTGCTAACTGACCACTTTGGTAGATGTTAACCTACCATAAAATTCAAAAGGTAGGTTAACCTACCAAAGAGGTCGGTTAACCTACTGCTAATCGACCACTTTGAATTTTTAAGTGCTGGAGAGGAAGCTGAGAAAGTTCGTAACCTGTATATGCTCCAGTGGAGAAAGAAATTGGCGATTGACTTACACGGACTTGATTATGATCCTTAAATTTCTATAACTGAATATTCTTTGTATTTTTGTAAATTACAATATCTGTAAATGACTATAATTTTTGAATATATTTTTTGGGATTTTCATGACCTGTCCACTTGCATATATCAATTTTTAGATACTGGTAGGTTTTTCAGCAGGTTAACCTACTCATAAAAACTCAGGTCGGTTATATGGTAGGTTAACCGACCTTTAACCTATGTAACAGACGTGGTCGGTTACTGGGTAGGTTAACCTACTAGTAACATATCAGGTAGGTTAAATGGTAGGTTAACCGACCTTTAACCTACGTTAACAGACGTGGTCGGTTACTGGGTAGGTTAACCTACTACATATCAGGTACGTTAACCGACCTTTAACCTACCCGTTAACAGACGTGGTCGGTTACTGGGTAGGTTAACCGACCTAGTCGGTTTTTGAGGGTTTAAACGACTGAATAACCTAAACCCTAAAAAACCGACTAGGTAGGTTAACCTACCCCTTAACCGACCACTTTGGTTAATAGGTCGGTTAACCTACCTTTAACCTACCTATTAACCGACTTGATTAGTTAATAGCTATGGTTAACCTACTTAGTCGGTTATCAACTTTTGTGGATCGATTTTAAGTTTGACATGAACAATCTATTTTACCAATTGATGTCCTACGGTGGCATCTTTATCAAATCTATTAAAACGTTCGATCAATTATTAAGTTCATTATTAAGTGTGACGTGAACAATCGATTTTACCAATCGAGGTCCTACTATGGCATCTTCATCAAATCTATTAAAACGTTCGATCAATTATTAAGTTCATTATTAAGTGTGACATGAACAATCGATTTTACCAATCGAGGTCCTACTGTGGCATCTTCATCAAATCTATTAAAACGTTCGATCAATTATTAAGTTCATTATTAAGTGTGACGTGAACAATCGATTTTACTAATCGAGGTCCTACTGTGGCATCTTCATCAAATCTATTAAAACGTTCGATCAATTATTAAGTTCGTTATTAAGTGTGACATGAACAATCGATTTTACCAATCGATGTCCTATGGTGGCATGTTTATCAAATCTATTAAAACGTTCGATCAATTATTAAGTTCATTATTAAGTGTGACGTGAACAATCGATTTTACCAATCGAGGTCCTACTGTGGCATCTTCATCAAATTTATTAAAACGTTCGATCAATTATTAAGTTCATTATTAAGTGTGACATGAACAATCGATTTTACCAATCGAGGTCCTACTGTGGCATTTTCATCAAATCTATTAAAACGTTCTATCAATTATTAAGTGTGACGTGAACAATCGATTTTCCCAATCTGAATCAACATTAGCAACTTTCTCAAATCTGTCGCTAACGTTTGATAAATTATTAAATTCATTAAGTGCGAAATTGGACGAAGGATTTTACCCATCGTGGTCTTACGTTGGCATCTTTCTCAAATTTATTAAAACGTTTGATTAATTATTAAGTTCATTAAGTGTGACGTGAACAATCGATTTTCCCAATCTGAATCAGCATTAGCAACTTTCTCAAATCTGTCGCTAACGTTTGATAAATTATTAAGTTCATTAAGTGTGAAATTGGACGAAGGATTTTACCCATCGAGGTCTTTTGTTGGCATCTTTCTCAAATTTATTAAAACGTTTGATTAATTATTAAGTTCATTAAGTGTGACGTGAACAATCGATTTTACTAATCGGGATCAAGTTTATCAACTTTCTCGAATCAATCAAAACGTTCGCTCAATTAGATCAAGTGTGACGTGTTGAATTTATCAAATCTTTCTTTTTGGTGAATGACTAAAAAAATTGAATTTATTGTTTGGGATTTTCATGACATGACTTGTATAGGTCTAATTTGATTGTATATACTAGTAGGTTTTTCAACAGGTTAACCTACCTACTAACCGACGTGGTCTGTTACAAGGTAGGTTAACCTACCCCTTAACCGACCACTTTGGTTAATAGGTAGGTTAACCTACCTCTTAACTGACCTGGTTAGTTAATGGCTATGGTTAACCTACCTAGTCAAGACGTTTCAAACCCCATCCTAGTCGGTTAACTGGTCGGTTAACCGACCATTTAACGTGTTGAATTTAACCAATATTTTTCGGTTAACCAACCTACTGCAAAGTTGGTTAACCGAAATCACTAAGGTAGGTTAACCGACTTCATTGGTCGGTTAACCTACTTCAGTAAGTAGGCTGAAGTAGGTTAACCGACCAATGAAGTCGGTTAATCGACCTGTGTGCGTAAAATCATATTACCCGTTGTCTAGAATGAGATTTTTGCAATGGATGAAGTTTACACTAAAAAATTCATCCCAAAACAAGCAAAACTCATATAAATACAATTTAAACAAATCAAAGCACCTCAAAATAAGATTAATTTTGGGATATCTTACCAATATCAAATGCATAAAACTTAGGGTTTTTATCAACATTTGAGAAGATGATGAATAGTTCTGTAACAAATCCAAAGAAAGAGTATATGGAGAAGATCACAGATAGTAAAACTGAGTTTATTATAATGTGGGTAGCTGGGGGGGGGGGGGAAGATCTTTGTTGATGGACACGATTTTGAGAGAGAGAGAGCCGTTGATTTTTCTTGAGGATTTTTCTGTCCTTCTAAATTGTTAGGTAAGTTTGAAAATTTATCAAGATAACAAGGATAATTTAGTCTTTGTATAAGGATGGAGGCCATTTTAACTTATCAAACAAAAATTTTCATTTTTGACTTAATGCCTTTTTACCGTGGCCCTTTCAATAAATCCCCCGTTTAACTATGAATCTACGTACCCACGATGAAACCGAACCCCAGGCGGTTTTTCTAAATCTTCTCTATCCCTGCCTCAAATTACTCCAATTTCAAGCCAGGGTTGGATTGCATCGTTAACTCCTGCAAGCTCATCTTAGTTTTCTTCTTCTGCTTCGTGTTCACTTCCTCCTTTAGACTCGAAAAATTACCTCCTCCACCTACTCCGGCTTCAGCGACAGTAGCATGTTCTGCCTGTTCCAGTTCCCGTTCCTCGGCTTCCTCCACTTCGACAGCCCGAGTTCCTACGTTCTTCGAAAATCAAAGAACAAAACAACCTGATTTGGTGACCCAGTTTGGTGTATAACACCTACATCTGGGGGGCTCAGGACCGAACCCTTTTCCACTAGCAAATAACCTTCCAAGATTGTCAAAGATTACAAAGAATCACAAACAATTTTCAGCTCCAAGAACCGAACGATTTAGCCACTGTTCTTCGCAATAAATCACAGCAATTGTGCACAATAATACCCACAAGATGATCTACTCAATAACCCAATTACTAATCTAAGTAGATACAAAATTATTGGGGAAAATGGGACTAAAAATCAAGAGAGAAAAACATGCGCAGAAGACCCAGAAGCAAGAAGGCGTTAGAGGGAGAGATGTATATCTGCTTTTGCCAAAGAATGAAGAATTAAAGGCACTTTTAACACATATTTGCACATGAGGTCCTCAAGGTTCATTTGTTGCCATAAGTTGGCCCTCCAAGTTTGAACTCTTGTAATTTGAGGATCACACTTCCAATAAACTTCACCTTGATCGTCAAATTTCAATCTTTAACTCTCTTGGTTGCTATAAGCTAAGTGGGTAGGCTCGATCTTTACCATCATCGCCCGGTACCTGCACAAGGAATTCAGACATAATCAATCTTTAACATTGATAAACAAGATTTAAATTTACAAGCAGATATTATTTTCGTTCCCATGTCAGATGGATTTCTATCCGTATGAACTTTCTCAAGTTTTAAATCACCCGAGGCTATTTTCTCTCTCACAAAATGGTACTTAACTTCTACATGTTTAGAACGCTCATGATAGACAGGATTTTTACTTAATAGAAGTGCACTTTGACTATCAGTGTATATTGTAGGAATATCATGTAGAAAGTTAAGCTCATTTAAAATACCAGTTAACCATATACACTCTTTAACGGCCTCGGTGATCGCCACATACTCTGCTTCTGTACTGGACAGAGTAACAATGGGCTACAGTTGGGACTTCCAAGTAACACAATTGTCTCCTAAAGTGAAAAAATAAGCTGTAGTAGATTTTCGCTGGTCTTTATCACCAGCAAAATCAGAATCCACGTATCCTTTAAGAGTCAATCTATCTATTCTTCTCTCATAAACTAACCCAATGCTCGTAGTGCCAACTATATACCTCAGCAACCATTTTAACCCAGCCCAATGAGGTTTCCTTGGGTTCGATATAAGTCTGCTTAAGAAACTTATGGCATAGGCCAAGTCCGCCCGTGTGGTGATCATGGAAAACATTACAGACCCTATCGCGTTAGCATAAGGTATGTTTTCCATTTCTTTGTACTCGGCTTCAGTCTTGGGAGATTGAAGTGATGACAAATTCATATGTGCAGCCAGAGGAACTGAGACGGACTTGACATCTTTCATGCCAAATTTGGTTACTACTTTCTTCAAGTAACCTTCTTGTGTAATAGATAGCCCGTCCTCCGTTCTATCCCTCTTATGGACCATTCCAAGGATTTTCTTCGCACTTCCTAGGTCCTTCATATCGAACTCAGATTTCAAAAGGTTTTTCATCTTCATGATCTCACCTTTACTCGGGCTAGCTAATAGCATATCATCCACATATAGAAGTAGGTATACCTCACTTCCATATTTGCTATTATTGTAGTAAAGGCATGAGTCATATTCACTCCTTTTAAATCCTATCTTTATGGCATAAGTATCAAATCGCTTATACCATTTCCTCGGACTTTGTTTCAAACCATATAAAGATTTCTTGAGTTTGCAAACATAGTCCGATCTTCCCTTCACCTCAAAGCCTTGAGGCTGACTCATAAATATCTCCTCTTCTAGCTCTCCGTGTAGGAAAACAGTCTTAACGTCCAATTGTTCCAATTCCCAATTGAATTGAACAACTAAAGCAAGCACCAATCTAATGGTCTTGTACTTGATCACAGGAGAAAATATCTCGTTATAGTCAATGCCTTCTCTTTGAGTAAATCCTTTGGCTACTAGTCTAGCCTTATATCTCAAAGGATCAGCCGGACTTAATCCCTCCTTTAACTTGAAAATCCATTTACATTGGATTATCTTTTGGTTCTCCTGTACCTTGACCAAACTCCAAGTTTTATTTTCACTTAGAGATTTCATTTCTTCTCTCATTGCCTCTAACCAGTTTTCAGATTTAGGCCCACTCATCGCTTCCTCAAAGGAAGTCGACTCTACATTCTCAATAGCTTCACCTGAAACTAAGGCAAAATCTATCAAATTTTGAATTTCATACCTGGGGTTAGGTCTCACTTGTCTTCTTTCTCTATCCCTAACCAATTGGTAGTCTTGTATGGTAGTATCAATATTTGTAGGGTTAGATATCTCAGGTTCAGCCTCAACATGGGGTTCTACATCCCCATCACCTACATGCTCAGCAGGTGCAACTTCTTCCTCTCCAACCGGAGGAACTACAGGCTCAGGAGTCTCATTATGGGTGTTAGTCAACCTAGTCAACTCTACTACATTCTTAATCCCATTACTAGCCTCAGGTTCATCAGCCTTAACATTCTTCTTCAAACAAGGCATCTCCGATTCATTGAACACTACATCCGGACTAATAATAATTTTAATACCCTGAACTCCAATCATCCACAGCCTATACCCTTTTACCCCATCCGGATACCCCAACATCACACATTTCGTAGCCCTCGGCTCTAACATACCCTCGTTCTGATGTACATATGCAGCACATCCAAATATCCTAATGTGGGTCAAATCAGGGGGTTTACCGGTCTAAAACTCTTGTGGAGTCTTAAAATCGACAGAACTCGATGGGGATCGATTGATAAGATAAGCTGCAGTACTAACAGCTTCAGCCCAGAAGCCTTTTGCTTGGCCTGAACTAATCAACATACACCTAACCTTATTCATCAAGGTTCTATTCATTCTCTCAGCCACCCCATTCTGTTGCGGTGTATATTTAACAGTTCCGTGTCTCTCTATCCCATTTTTCTTACAAAAGTTGTCAAATTCAAAGTTACAAAACTCAAGCCCATTATCCGTTCTTAGAGTTTTTAACCTTCTATCCATTTTGTTTTCCACAACATTCAACCAGACTGTAAATTTTAGAAATGTTTCATGTTTGGCCTTTAATGGGAATACCCATACCTTCCTAGAGTAGTCATCAACTAAGGATAGAAAATATTTGTTCCCACCGAATGTCGGATATTTTTCAGGCCCCCATAAATCTGCATGGACATAGTCCAGGGGTCTCTTAGAACAGTGGGAACCAACTTTAAATGACACTCTATGCGATTTGCCGAGAACACATGTCTTGCAAAAGTTTATGGGTTCAATTACTTCTTTGCCAAGTAATTTCTGTTCATTTAAGAACTTCAACCATTTATTTCCTATATGTCCCATCCGATTATGCCACAACTCAGACTTACTCTCAGTCACTGTGAAGGAATTGCAGTTCTGTGAAGACACAACTTCACCTACAAGGTAGTATAGCCCATTTTTCTTAGGTCCCTTCATAACAACCATTGAACCTCTCAACACTTTCAAAGTGTTCCTGTCAGACTTAAATACATGTCCCTCATCTTCTAGAACACCCAATGAAATGAGGTTCCTTTTTAGATGTGGAACATATCTGACATTATGCATGGTCCTGACAATGCCATCATGCATCCTAATAGTAATGTCACCAATGCCAATAACGGTCTGGGTATTATTATCCCCCATGTACACTTTCTTAAGTTCAATTTCTTTATAGTTGTAAAACCATGACCTAACAGGACACATATGGAATGTGCATCCTGAATCTAGAATCCATTCCTCACTCATGTCATTACCCGTCACGGTCATGACATGTAGACTGTCTAAGTCTAGACCAACAGCAGCATTACTAGCTTCTTCGCTACTTTGGTCTCTTTGTTGCTTTCGTTTCAAATACGGGAAATCTTTCCGAAAGTGTCCTTCTTTCCCACAATGGTAACACTTTCCATTAAACCTCTCGGTCCTCTCTCTTGATTTAGACCTACTCTTAGATTTACCTCTACCTTTCTTAAAGTGAGGGTTCTTGTCTCTTTTGTCTGGTCTACCTCTAACAAACATGCTTATGACTCCATGGATAGTTTTTTGTTCTTTCTTCATTTCGAATTCTTTTGATTTTATAGCATCTATTACAATAGTTTGAGTCAGTTTGTCCCTAGAGTATTTTATTGCATTCTTAATTTCGCTATAGGATTCGGGTAACGAATTCAATAAAATCACTGCTAAGTCCTCGTCGTCAAATTTTTTATCATTATGAGTCAGACTCTTCACTATTATGCTAAAGTCACTTAGGTTCGATTCTAGTTCCTTCCCAGGGTCCATTCTAAAACTTAATAATTTTTCAAGAAGGTAGATCTTATTGGGCAATGTCTTAGTTAAAAACATGGTGTCAAGAGCTTTCCACAAGTCTCTAGCCGTCTTATGTTCATCTACTTGTCTAACGATATTATCAGATAAGTGCAAGATAATAGAACTGTAAGCAATCTCATTCATATCAGCAATAAGGTCCGGTTTAGCTTTAGGTTCTTCAGAAAAATTATCAGGATCTTCAATATCTTTCGCTACTCGTTGTTGGACCAAAATGTCCTTCATTTTCTGTTTCCATATCGAATAGTCACCCTTACCATCGAATTATGACAATTCGACCCTCGATCCCATAATGGGTTCGGAAAATGGAGAATGACTACTAGATGTCATTCGTGACTTTATAATTCAAATTCACAAATCAACAGAAAAGGTTTTCAAAGAAAAAATTTCAAGACTCACGAATAATTTTTCAATTTTAAACAACAATCCAACACTTATCAAAACAAGGCAGCCAAGTAATTACAACATGCACAATTCACAAATCACAATTCACAATTTATGAACTAATCAAGAAAAACGCAAATTATTGCATGCCAAATAAACACAATTACTAAATGCCCAAATTCTAACAAATACCAAGAATTTAATTCTTAAGGGGTGAATTGAAACAATCTCACCAGTAATCAAGACAAGAAGAACTAATCAAGAATGAAACTGCCTGCACTGTCCAAGTTCAGCCACTTGAAGTTTTCTGGAAATAATTCACAAGAATCACACAATCAGTGCAATATCAATTCAGAAACACAATTAATTCCTAAAAACAGAAAAAATCCCTAATTTTCGTGAACCCTAAAAATCAGCAGAGAACACAAAAATTACAATAGTGGCTCTGATACCAGTTGTTAGGTTAGAATCGAGCCTATTTCATGTAACTAATGCGGATAACATTCATTAAACAATCAAGAAATGAAATAATCAAAGAACAAAGAACAAAACAACCTGATTTGGTGACCCAGTTCGGTGTATAACATCTACATCTGGGGGGCTCAGGACCAAACCCTTTTCGACTAGCAAATAACCTTCCAAGATTGTCAAAGATTACAAAGAATCACAAACAATTTTCAGCCCCAAGAACCGAACGATTCAGCCACTGTTCTTCGCAATAAATCACAGCAATCGCGCATAATAATACCTACAAGATGATCTACTCAATAACCCAATTACTAATCTAAGTAGATACAAAATTATTGGGGAAAATTGGACTAAAAATCAAGAGAGAAAAACATGCACAGAAGACCCAGAAGCAAGAAGGTGTTAGAGAGAGAGAGATGTATATCTGCTTCTGCCAAAGAATGAAGAATTAAAGGCACTTTTAACACATATTTGCACATGAGGTCCTCAAGGTTCATTGGTTGCCATAAGTTGGCCCTCCAAGTTTGAACTCTTGTAATTTGAGGATCACACTTCCAATATAACTCCCAATAGCAAACCCAAGTTACAAGTGTTTCATTCCTAGGAGGATCTAGCAGTCTCGCTTGCTAAATACACTGTCGATTTGGCAAATAATTTTGCTCAACTGGGAGATTCTTTCACGGGTTAAGTACACAATTACACACATTTAAGTATGAATTTTTTTAAATTCAGGTGATTTTGTAACTAATTACAGAAATATCAAAATAATTTTCAAAATCAGGTATTTTTTTATTATCAGAAATCAAGATTTGTAATTAATTACAATTGTAAATTTATTTCAAATTGTAATTAATTACCATCATCATCATCACCACCTAATTTGTAACCAGCCGCCACCACCACCTTATTTTAGTTTTTTAATTAATTACAATTGTAACTTTATTTTCAATTTGTAATTAGTTACAATTGTAATTTTAACTATAATTTCAATTAATTACCACCATCACCACCATCGATCACCACCTAATTTGTAATCTATCACCGCCACAACCACCTCGGAGATACAATTGTAATTTATTTCAATTTTGTAATTTATTACAACTGTAACTTTATTTCAATTTATAATTAGTTACAATTGTAAATTTAACTACAATTGCAATTAATCACCACCATCAATCACCACCTAATTTGTAATCAGTCATCGCCCCAAGCCCCCAACCACCGTCGAAAATACAGTTGTAACTTATTTCAATTTTGTAATTAATTACAATTGTAACTTATAAATTAGAACTTTACTTCAATTTGTAATTAGTTACAACTATATATTTAACTACAATTGCAATTAATTACCACCACCACCACCACCAATCACAGCCTAATTTGTATCAGCTATCGTCACAACCATTGTCGAAAATACAATTGTAACTTATTTCAATTTTGTAATTAATTACAATTGTAACTTATGAATTAAAACTTTATTTCAATTTGTAATTAGTTACAATTGTAAATTTAACTACAATTGCAATTAATTACCACCACCTAATTTGTAATCAGCAACTACCACAACCATCGTTTAAAATACAACTGTAACTTATTTCAATTTTGTAATTAATTACAAATGCAATTAAATTTCGATATCACCACCACCACCACCACCACCACCGTCACTGGGCGTTCTTCTGCTATTGTGATTTTATTTCAATTTTGTAATTAAGTGCAATTGTAATTTTTACCACTACCTGTTGTCTCAACAGCACCACTACAATTGTAATTAATTACAATCGCCATCATTGCCTTCACCACAAATCCACCACCACCACCACCACAAATCCACAACCACCACCGCAGATCAACAACCATCATAACCACAAATCCACCATCATAACACAACCACCACCACCACAGATCCACCATCATAACACCACCACTACCACAGATCCAAAAAATCGAAAATCACACACCTCAGCAGACCATCAGAAATCGTCGCTGCCAGTGTTTACTAGAAAAACGCTTCAAGCACAGGAAGATGCTCCTCTTCATCGTGAATCCAGCGGTGCAAACCGTTTCGTGATTGAAGCTCTCTATTGATCGGAACTTCAGTTTGCAAGTTTGGTTGAGATTTTGAATTTTTTATCAGAACTTCCACAACAGTCGTTGGAATCTTCCTAAAATCTGATCGAGAGTTCTTTTTGACAATACGATCTTCATGGTGGTAGTTTTATGCCACGGGATCGTCGAAGCAGATGGTTGATATCAGGTCTGAGTCTTCTTCTTCCTCCTCGGTCAGTCACTGCAAATCTGGCACAACAAGCAATCGGCCGACTACTGCCATCTTTGATGTCCGGATTTTGGGCCAAAAATAAAGAAAATGAAACGAGCCATGTTTCTTGGAATCCGGCAGAAGCAACTCTTCATTCTTGCGGTTTTTGGTGATTGGGAGTGATAATGACGGAATTGAAGAACTATGAATTTATTCTAATTTGATACCTAATTTGATTAATTATTTTCAAAATACCTTATTTTAAAATTTTCAAATTTAAACACGTGATTTGGTGTAATTGGCCCTTCTTTCACCGTTGTTTGTTAAGTCTCTCATGTAAAAACAATGAATTGCTAATATTTTTCTTCTTCTGTTTCACATATAATTTTACATGGAAATATTTTTATGCTTGGTTTTGAAATTGAAGGGAATTGTTGGAGCCACCGTGTGTTGATTTGGTGGATTGGTCAAAATGGCATGTGTTTTTGGTGGATGAGAGAGTGATTCCAAAGGACCACCCTGACAGCAATTACCTCATAGCATATGATGGGTTTTTATCTAAGGTATTCTTTGAATTGGTTCGAGTATTAATTTGTACTGAAAGTTAGACTTGATTCAAACGTTGGAAAATGCAATCTTTTATGTATGCTAATTACTTCATGTAGGAACCATGGTAGGATGATCCGAGTTTTTGTTACATCTCGTGTTTACTATATGGTAAGTCACCTGATGAGGATTGTTAGTTTGGATAATGGATGACCCTTTTTTTAGTATATCATCTTCATGCCTTGATAGCTCTGCACAAAATAACTCCCCCAGTGCTTTGATTGCTACTCACTTTTCAGGTACAATGGATGACCTTTTAGTATATCATGTTCCTATTCAATTTCTCTGCACAAAATAACTCCCCCAAGATCAAGGGAAAGCCAAAATAGAGCTCCCAATATTCTTAGCTTTTGCCTTATATCCCCTTTCTCCCAATTGCCGTTAAATCTTCCCACAACTTTCAATTGTAGAAAGATCAGGGAAAATATATTATCTATTTATACATTAAAGAGGAGCAAAAGATTAGGCCGTCAAGGAGGCCGATCTAAGCGGCTTCAACATGGGTCCGGCAACTGCCTTCGAAGGTGAAGCCGTCTCTGGCTGTGGTCAGCTGCATGACATCACTTGTGCTTCTCCATGATATTGTTCAGATCATGACAACCTTTTTGTTGTGGCTAAATCCATTCACTCCATCGGAATTTCGGTTATTTACAAGCTCATGAAGGAGAAAACTTGCGTTGGAATTTCACTCAAATCCCAGGAGTTAACAGCATTGTTTTTGGTCATCAGATTATATTGCAGTTTTCATGGGATATGATTATACACACGTTGCTTGGCTACTTTGGCTACAACATTGTAGGTGATGACTGATGTATATAATTTATTTTAAACTGAGATTTAGTTACATGGAGGATAAAAATAATTTTGGTTTGTATTATGTTGTGAATATCTAAGTTGTCTTTTAATTGATTGAATGATTACACTTACAAATCTTAATAAAAATCTCAAGTAATTAATTGAACGTTTGTGGCTAAGAGCACAGACATGGAGTTTCTTTAGGATTAGTTTTTGCTGATTTTTCCTCATTGTTAGTTTCAAGTAAATTATTTTTTGTTAATAGAATATGTCCGTGCATCGCACGGGGTGAAACTAGTGAATAGTAATTTTAGGAGATATGTTGTTAAAAAGTAGAGAATTTTTATTTTTAATTTATCTATAATATTATTTTATTAATAAATGTATGGTTAAAAAGAGAAGAGAAAAAAATGTGTTAATAATTTAAAGGGGCATCCTCCTTTCACGTAGGGCCACTGACTTATATTATGTTAAAGGTGGACGGTTATATTATCATTATTTTTTTTTTCCCTCTCTCTATTTGTGTTTGACAAACATATTTTTAAACATAATTTTTTCTATATAATTTTTCAAATCATTTTTTAATTATATATATTTTCTTTCTTCATTTTTTAACCACACAATTTTTTATGTCTCATTATTGGTCTTAATCTTTCATTAATCAAGGCATAATGTCCATGATGTCAAATTTCATCAAAACAGTACGTTAGTGCAATTAAGTAGTGATAGAATAAAACTACAGTGGTAGTCAAATCGCATAAGTCAAATTATTAAAGAGCTCAATATTTGACTTTTTAACCAAGTTTCAACCATTCATTCTCCTAAAAATCACCATATATTAAAAAAAAAAAAAAAAAAAAAAACTCATTTTGACTGGAATTAAACATACTATATCTAAGACCCTTGTAAATTATTCTTCTACAGTCATAAGTCGAAAAATACTCTATTTGTTACTGTTGAAAATTAAATAATTCTTGAACGACGATGTTTTCCAGCTCAATTAGCTACTCATATTAAGCAGATTTAACTTTGAAAATGACATTCTCAATTAAGATCACAAGATTCAAACTTGAAAAATTGTACGTGCTCATTACAAGTAGATGCAAATGTGATGCACGCACGCACAGTACAGGCACAATTCTAGCCCAATATACATTTTTAAAATAATGCAACCCTAAATTATACCTTATATATAGTTAGGGTTTTCATCTCAATAAAATACACAAAAATTTTGTCTCTACCTTGATTTTATTACATTGTTTTCTCTCATATTAATTTTATAACACATTATGAGTTCGACAATACAACTTTTATTTTGCTTGTAGTATAAAAAATAAATATGTCTACCTCTCTCAAGGTTGATATTGTTATGAAATCATTACCTAATTTCATTACATCACATCCAATATTACCTAATATTTACTATATTTAATGTATTAATGACTTATATTTAACTCCTATATTTTCCTATAAATAGGCCTATATTCATTGTAATGAAGTGCACCAATTCTTGATAATGAATAAGAGAATTCTCTCCCTCTAGCTCTCTAAGCTCTCTCCATCTTCTCTCTTATTTCTTGGTTAGAATTTTGATAGTTTCACAACACGTTATCAGCACGAGTCTCTACCCTATTGAGTAATATGACGGGAGTATGCTCTACAGTTGCATCTAAATGATGAACCTCTGTATCAGAAACCAGATTATTATTAATCATCATTTATACATCATAGATTAAAAGATCAATTCCAAATACGTAGAAAAATTGAAGAAATTGTATAATCCGAAACTTCCAAACCAAATTCACCCAAACCATATATCCAAATGATGATCGGAGACCGGATCCATGACCACGGCGACCGGACGATTCTTCCGAACCGGCGGGTGTCGACGTCACCGGCACCGGCACCGGCGCGGAGGCGCGTGAAGACCACGCGCAGACGTCGAGGCGGCGCGTGACGGCGCGTGCGGCGAAATCAGGCGACGACGTCAACAGGCAGTTTGTTCATATTGACGATCTTGATTTTTCTATGATCTTACTTTTCTGTTTTGTGCAGTTCTGAGATTTTCCGGCGATCGAACGTGGCGGTTTTCTTAAAAACCGTTTTTGAAGCACTTCCGACGAGATTTTGAACTTCGGACCAAAAGTAAGTTTGTTCTAAATTAAATTTCAAACCTATTGACGGTTTTGATTTATCCATATGAGCAACATATTAAAATATGGACAATTTTACCCTTGGTAATACATAAAAGTAAATTAATCGAAAATTAACGATTAATATATGATCAACAAGATAAAATAAAGATTTTAAACAAGGTATAAGTAAAAATAATCATTGTCATACCGTGACGGATTGAATTATTATGGACTGAATTTATACCGCAACAGATTGGACTATTATGAGTACCTTGACTGGATTTGATGATATGACTTGATCACTATTATGAATACCTTGACTGGAGGATATGACTCGCTCACTCATGAAAGGTAATTATTTCATTATGTTGACACCGCCTATATTGTCGGTTTACGGAATACTTTACGTATATTCAAGTTTTATATTATTTCAGAAACACCTCAGTTGTTGGTTAATTCTAACATATTAGAGGTTGTTGTCAACATATATACTTGGTGGTATAACCCCAGTATTATTATTGATATTATTGTTATTAAATATTTCATTAAATGATACCAGAAGTTATCAATACTAAAGTTAGAAAATATTTTATCAAATGATACCAGAAGTTATCATTACCAAAAGTTGGTAAAAATTGATAAAAAGTTGATAAAAAATATTTTATCAAACGGTACCAGAAGTTACCATTATCTGTATTGAAAAGATAGATAAAATGGATTATCCAACAAAAGAATGTTGATGTATGATAAGATAATATCACATGATAGCATGGACATAGCTAATGTGAAAATAATCTCATCAGTATTATGAGATGAATATTAGATGATAAGTATCTGAAAAGGTTCTTGCACGAGCAATTATGTATTCCAGAAGAAGTACATATTTATACCAGAAGAAGTAAAAATTATCATCTAAACATGCTGAAATGATATTATTATTGCTCCTGAAGAAACATAAAACAAGTCATACATAAAAGGGGGAAACATTTATGATCCTCAAAATGAGAGATGTGTTTCGGGAGTAGCCGTATCCTACCACCTCTGAACTTTTGAGGACATAAAGAAACACTCAAAGAGGTGTGTTTCAAGAGTAAGAATACTCTGTACTCTACCACCTATCTTTGAGGTACACAAGATTAAACATTGATAAAATCCTAGAAATTTAAGGTGTGTCTCAAGAGTAAGAATACTCCGTATTCTACCACCATCTATTCTAGGATTCACAAGGTTAAGTTTACATTAACCGGACTCCATTTTCGCTTGATTCCCCTTCCTTGCGACCAATCTATCTTAACTCCTGCTGGATCTTGTACGGGGATATATGCCTGCAGCTTATCCAACAGTTCCTCGATAGTAGGAGCAGAAATAAGGATTCTCCTAGAAAATGGAGAGATGAATCCCTGTTCTACAGCATAATCAAGAAATGTTAGCAAACCATCAAAGAAATTGTTAACATTTAAAAGCCCAATAGGCTTGGTATGGAGATCTAAATGAGCCCAGGAGGTAATATTAAAGATTTCCTCTAAAGTACCAAAACCTCCAGGCATGGCATGAAGGCATCAGAACTATATAACATGCAAGTTATGCGTTCATGGATAGATAAGGTTTGTACTTCATGCCCTCGTGTTTTGCCTGCGATATCAGCTAAAGGAGTAGGTATAACACCTATCACTCTTGATTTCTCTGCTTGAGCAGATTGAGAAACACAACCCATCAATCCACTGCTACCTCCTCCATATACTAGATTGATACCTTTCTCTCCCAATTTTTTTCCCAAATCCACGGCTGCTTCTAGATACCCAAAACCTTTCCCTACTTTTGATCCACAAAATACACAGATAGTTTTGATCTGTCGAACTTTTGGTCCTTCCATCTTTGAGAATATAAAGAAGGAAAAACTTATGAGAAAATGATATTTTGGGATGCATGAAACTGTGAAAATCATTGGCTTTTTAAACTTGAAAAACTTCACTATTTACTGCTCATCTTTTGAAAAAGTGAAAACCTAATTCTGACTAAATTACACTACTTTTGATAAAGCTTACCTTTCGGTGATTTTTCAAAACACTTTATCAATACTCGAGAAATGAAATATGAAAATATTTTATGTGCAAAAAATATAAACACATAATAAACTGATTTACCTTGTATCAATGCTGAATAGCCAAAACATTATTGTTTATAACAGCCTGACAAACAGGATCTTTTGCTACTATATTTTCGAGACTATAACGGTTTTTATCCTCGTTAAATTGAGCATATAAGGAAAGGAGTTCACGTTGCACATACCCACTTGGGTGCGTCTCAAGAGTCAATCGGATATCATCCAATGACTCCTTACTCAGTCCACCCTTAATGAAATCGATTTTATCATCCCGATTTCTAGAAGAATATCCTACTGATTTGCAACGAGTATCACATGTCCAACGAGCACATTTGTAACAACCGTTCAGCCTTTTTGCTCTTCGTTTCTTTGCAAAAGTACTCTTACCTAAACCAGACATGTGTTTAGAAAATGAATCTGGTAATTCACCAGCTAATCGAACTTTTGCTTCGATCAACCAACGAACATCTTCTGGAAAGCCTTGATCCATCAGCAGCCTCAATCTTTCAAGTCGAATTCGGTAAATCTTTTTCAAAACATTTACCGAAAAATTAGAATAATATTTGCGAATATTTGATAATACAACATCCATTTTTTATGGATCTAATCTCTTCCCAAATGATCTATTTAAACACGTAAAGGAGCGCTCCGCGTGTCAGTAATATCGATTCCATCAAGAAATAATGGAATAAATTATTGAAAAGGTGGGAACAATGAGATAATGCGTCATTACCTTTTTTGAAATAAGGGAAGATTTGGCAACAAGATTGAGATCATGAGATATTTTCTTGGATATTGTACCTGATTTTTTCGGTATACTAAAAGTAATAAAAGTATACTGATTTGAACTATACAAAAATACATACTGATTAAATGAATACTGTATTGAACCAGAAGTTCATACATATGTACAAATGAAATATCTTGCTGAACCAGAAGTTCTATAATGATTGGTTAGATTCCAATTCAATAAATGAGATTTATTGAGAATGCAAAATGGCATTCATTAAAGAACCAGAAGATTGTTCAGGTTAACAAGTTATCATTGCTGCTTGTTCTCAAAAGCAAATTAATTATCTCACTAAGAAAATGAATGACTGATTATTTGCTCAAATAATGATATTACGAGCAAAGTGAGAAATGCATGCATATATCTTAAAGTCATCAATGATTTTATGAATTAGTTGAGATAATAGAATATTATATTGCTAATGATTTAGCAGATTAAAAGCCTCAAGTTATTTGCTATGAGAACAACTTGAATATAAATATTCCTTATGCAGCAATATTCTACATACAAACATGTCAATACGATGAAATAAAGATTTGCTTGTAAAGCTTTATGATTTCTAAAAAGTGCGATATCTATATACACTCCAACAAAACGCACTTAGATATAATATTGTGATTATATCCATAATTATGAATGACATGTGTTGCGGCATTGTTAGCCGACTGATATAATACAAGATTCTTGAATATTATGGGGAAATTAAACAATAACACGCATGAAGCGTGATCAAGCTTAAAGCGTAATTATGTCTGAAGCATAATGACAATCGATTCCAAAAACAAATATCTCTTGAATAATGGAAATGGTCCATTTGAGGCTAAATACTCATGGTGAGTAAAAGAGATATAATTAAATGTAAGAGATTCAGGCCTAATGATAAAATTACAAAGAGATCTCTCTATGTTATGTTTATATTGACATAAAATGGAATCGATAAATAAGTCGACTGCATACATACAACCCTCTTATGAAAATGAGGTTGATAAAATTATAATACTTTGGCCAAGTATAAAATCTCAATGTAGGGATTATTGTTATAGGACCTGAAGTCCAAAACACTTAAATGTGTAAAGCCAGTAATTATATGTACAAATGAAAAATATTTCACAGTCGTAAAAGACGACTCGTTGGGCGCAAAATTTTTCATAAAACTGGCATGAAATATGGTGGATAGACTATAGTCTAAATTCACTAGTTTGAGCTCTTTGATATACCAATGAGTGAGATCAAAAAGTGTGATTCTCATCTCGGTACTTTGGGAGTTTTCTTTGATGACGTTGGGATTTCAAGCGAAATGATTATAGATTATATGTCGAAATTGATATCTATTTCAATGATTGATTATGCTCCTGCAAATTCGAAATTGCAGTTTATAAAGTGCAAGAACGTACATGTATAAATCATTGAAAGATTCAATTTGCCCAAAATAGTATCATTAGAGAATGAAATGTGATTCTTAAAATAAAATCACATGAAGAATGATATGATACATATGACCCCATAATATAATATGTTGAAAATAAAATTGGAGTGTACTATTATTATATTTGAATATTTGGGCATGCAATTGATTTTCAATATGCAAAATTATATTATCCACTGGGAAAATGAATATTCACCGGAAATGAATTTGAAAATGAATATTTAATTATTCATCAGAAGTGAATTCTAGATTTTGATAGAAGTGAATCAATTCTAGATTTGAGTAATGCAATCAGTCAACTAACTAAACATTGCCTGATATAGCATGTTCAGTAAATGAGCTATGACTTCATAAATGAGTTATAAACTATTTATAAAAGCTCATCACAAACTATATGATTGATGAAATAATTTAAGATTGCATTAATATACTTGTGATATTCCTATGAAGGGAACAAATACGCACTGTACTCTTTTTCCCTTAACTGAGGTTTTGTCCCACAGGGTTTTCCTAGTAAGGTTTTTAATGAGGCAGCAATTATGGAATAATTATGGCGTATCAATGAGAATAATGTACTCTTTTTCCCTTCGCTAAGGTTTTGTCCCACAGAGTTTTCCTAGCAAGGTTTTTGAGACATTGTCACAACTATCTGCAAGTAATAATTCAACAACAAGCTCTCTCTTTAAATTGTGCTGGAATGATATCAACAAATGAAGAAAATCATACACATCTTATGAAGAATGTTATGATATCGGCTACACATAAGAAGATTTTCATATATACATATTCCAGATGAAAGATGATATCATTATTCAAAAGGTTTATGAATACTTGATTGCACACTTCAGGGGAGAATCATGCTGTCATGCTGTACTCTTTTTCCTTCGTCCAGGTTTTTGTCCCACAGGGTTTTCCTGACAAGGTTTTAACGAGGCAGCGGCTGTACTCTTTTTCCTTCGTTCAGATTTTGTCCCATTGGGTTTTACTGACAAGGTTTTAACGAGGCAGATCTAAAGCAATACAGCACTAAAACACTACAACACTGAAGCGCTAAAGCACTACAGCAATAAAGCAACAAAGCAATGAAGCAATGAAACACTTCAGCACTTCATAATTCGAAGTTTCCAGTACATGATTTGTACTACTTATCATTGATGTCATTTCGGATATTAGACTCAATGATTAATGATGGCCAGCATCAAGGGGAGCAGCTGTACTCTTTTTCCTTCGCTCAAGTTTTATCCCACTGGGTTTTCTTAGCAAGGTTTTAACGAGGCAGATAATTGAGCAATAAGTCATTAAAGGGGGAGTGTTATGAAATCATTACCTAATTTCATTACATCACATCCAATATTACCTAATATTTACTATATTTAATGTATTAATGACTTATATTTAACTCCTATATTTTCCTATAAATAGGCCTATATTCATTGTAATGAAGTGCACCAATTCTTGATAATGAATAAGAGAATTCTCTCCCTCTAGCTCTCTAAGCTCTCTCCATCTTCTCTCTTATTTCTTGGTTAGAATTTTGATAGTTTCACAACAGATATCTTTGTTTCTTTTTTCTTTCCTTTTTTTTTTTTGTTGGGGGGGGGGGCGCTTTTTGTACCCCCTGTGGTACGGCGGGGGTATAACAAGATTTTTTTCTTTTTTTTTTTATAGTAAAAGTTATATCTTTCTTGAAATAAAAGATAAAGAAATTTTTTTTTTCAAAAAAAAAAAAAAGATGGAGGAGAATGGTGCTCCCAGTGAATTTCAAAATAAAAGAACTCCCAATCACACCAACCAACGTTCATCCAGGTTGTATCATCAGTATTCTGCAGACTTCTTGGCTTTTGTTTGCCAAACAAGAAAAAACATATTTTTAAACAAAATAATTTTTCAAATCACTTTTTTATTACATATATTTTATCTCTTCACTTTTGTTGGTCCCAAAGTTAAAGTATAAACAAAAATTACTAACAAGAATGTAAACAAAAATTAAAGAACACAAGAACACAAAATTTTTCGGCCGAAGCCCCGGAGGTTCAGTGTGAACACCTACGTCCCCCGTTGAGTATCCACAAAAGGATATCGCTCAAATCCACTAGAAATGCCCCCAAATCAGAGGCTCAAATTTACAGATTCTCCTGAACACCAACAATTCAAAATACAAAGCCCTAATCACACGTTTCCTACAAAGCTATCCACCAAAATAGAATTATCACTATCAATTAGTCGTCCTCTAAATGTTTCACAAGAAACTACACAAATCTCTCTCAAATTTGAACAAAATCAGAGAACAAAGGAGAAGAAAATGAATCGACGTAAATCGCCTTAGAGAGAGAGAGAGAGTAAAAAGATCAGTCTGAATCCTCAAACTTTTTTTCCTTTCTTGATAAGGCAGCCAAATGATCAAAACATCCAACGGTCCAAATTGCAGCCAAGTAAAAATGTGTTATAAGCAAACACGCTTCTTTCACTTCCAGAGAGTTCTTTTAGCCGGACTGAGTATAGGGCCGGGTAAGGCCCAGTTCATTTTGGGCAGTAATTCTTCCAATTTCATCGTCAATATGAGGCCCAACTTCAACAATCTCCACCTTCCTGGAATTGGAAGTAGTGGATTTGAACATCATCTTTGTTTCATTTGCTCAATGTACCTACAAAAAAAAAAAAAAAAAACAAGTCAGAAGTTAGAACTGTTCGAGATTAAATAATCTCAAAGAGTCCTGAAATTTTGAAAGTGGAATAACTTTTGTACCTGCATCAGCAGGATTTATCTTGGTAGGAATCTTAATGAGTTTAATATCACCATTATCTACTACATTTCTAATAAAATGAACCTTAACATCTATATGTTTGGTTCTATCATGAAAAATGGGATTTTTGCTTAAAAATATAACATTTTGATTATTAGAACAGAGCTCCACCTGATTTTCTATAAAACCCAACCTAGTTAAAATACCTTTCAACCAGAGTCCTTCTTTCACTGCTTCAGTAGCAGTAATGTATTTTGCTTCAGTAGAGGACAGTGCAACAAATTTTTGAAGTTGAGACTTCCAACTAATGCAAGTAGAATTAATCACATAAATATATGCAATTTTTGACTTCCTATTATCACAGTTTCCAACAAAATCAAAGTCTACAAAGCCTTTTAAAAATATACTATTTTTATCAAATTTAAACATTAATCCAAACTGTTTAGTATCCTTAAGATACTTGAACAGATTTTTCATAGCTTCCCAGTGTAATTCCCCTGGGTTGCTCATAAATCTACTAAGTATACTTACTGCATATGCTATGTTTGGTCTGGTACAAACCATAATGTACATCACGGATCCTACAGTATTGTAGCAAGGCACATTTTGCATTCTTAATATTTCAGAATCAATTTTATGAGAATGTTCTGCAGATAATTTCACATAACCAGATAATGGTAAACTAACAGGTTTAGCATCATGCAAAGAAAATTTTTTCAAAACTTTTGAAATATAAGATTCTTGTGTTAAATATAATTTTCTACTATGTCAGTCTCTTCTAATCTCCATACCTAAAATTTTCTGAGCTGGACCTAAGTCTTTCATTTCAAACTCAGATTTCAATTTTGATTTTATATCATTTAAGATAATGGAGTCATGACTATCTAAAAGTATATCATCAACATATAGAAGCAGAAAGAACATTTCAGAATTGTTATTTTTAAAACAAAACGGGAATCATATTCAGATTTCTTAAATCCTAAGCCTTGTATAAAGGAATCAAATCTTTTATACCATTGCCTAGGTGCCTGTTTTAATCCATACAAATATTTGTTTAATAAGTAGACATGTTCCTTTTTATTTTGATTTTCAAAACCTTCAGGCCGAGACATATATATTGTTTCATCCAAAAAACCATATAAAAGGGCAGTTTTAACATCAAGTTGTTCTAAGTCTAAATCAAACTGAGCAACAAGAGTAAGTAAAATTCTGATAGATGTATATTTCACAGCAGGAGAAAAGATTTCAGTGTAGTCAATTCCTTCCATTTGGTTAAATTCCTTAGCCACAAGCCTAACTTCATACCTCCTAGTTGTAGTATTACCATCACCTTCTTTTATTTTGTAAATTCATTTACACCCAGTTGGTTTACAGTCTGCAGGTTTCTTAACAAGTGTCTAGGTTTGGTTTTTATATAAAGAGCTTATTTCCTCCTGCATACCTGCAAGCCATCTTGCAGAGTTTGTGCAGGTTATGGCTTCACTAAAAGTTTTAGGTTCTAACTCAAAAGGTTCACTTTCAACCTGTGTAGTTACAAAATCTGCATGTTGATATCTAGAGGGTAATCTAATTTGTCTTCTTTCCCTATCTCTAGCCAATTGATAGTCCTTCAGGTCATGCTAAGGGTTCTAATTATCATTAACATTAATGATATCATTTTCAGTTTTAGGGTCAGAATCAGTTTGAGGTGTCTCCACCTCAATTTGAACAGGTTCACTATTTTCCGGTTCAGGAAATTCAATCTCACTAGCAACAAAATCATTTTTATCTAGTCTTTTTATTGTTTTATCACTTAGACAAGAAAAAGAAATTTCATAAAAAATGACAGATCTACTAATTATTATTCCATAGCCTTCTATTCCTTTCACCCACAACTTGTATCCCTTAATACCTTCACCATACCCAAGGAAGACACATTTAATAGATCTAGGATCAAGTTTTGACTCAGACTGATGTGCAAATGCTGCACAACCAAAGTTCTCAGGTAAGTGTAATCATTAACATTATTAGACCACATCTGATCAGGGATCCTATATTCAATAGCATTGGAAGGACATTTATTAATCAAATGACATGCTGTCTTAATAGCTTCACCCAAAAATTTATTAAGCAAACCAGATGAAATCAACATACATCCGGTTCTCTCAAGAATAGTTCTATTCATCCTCTCAGCAATCCCATTATGTTGAGGGGTATAAGTCACAGTTCTGTGCCTCAAAATTCCTTGATTACTGCAGTACTGATCAAACTCAGTATTGTAGTATTCAAGTCCATTATCAGTCCTAAGGATTTTAATTTTCTTACCAGTCTGATTCTCAATTAGAGTCTTCCAATCTTTGAAGGTTTGAAAAGTGTCAGATTTAGTTTTTAACAAAAGAATCCATGATTTTTTGGAGAAATCATCCATAATCAGAAGATAGTCTCTGTAACCTGAAGCTGTTAATACAGGTGCAGGCCCCCATAAGTCACCGTGTATATATTCTAAAATATTTTTAGACTTATGAGTTCCTATACCAAAAGGGAGTTTATTTTGTTTTCCCAGGATACACTATTCACAGAAGGTTAAGCTCTGAATAGTGTATTTTCCTAAAGCTCCATTTTTAGATAAAAGTTTAAGTCCATTTTCTCCAAGGTAACCTAATCTTTTGTGCTACAAGTTAGATATATTATTTTCAGATATCAGATTAGATGCTATAGGTGGTGTAACAGCTTTAGCAGAAATAATATAAATTCCATTTTATCTTAGGGGTATTGACAATTTCATTCTGATTTCTTTTAATATTTGTATATCCTTTAGATATTTGAATATCATAATGTTCATAATCTAGGACTCCCAAAGAAATCAGGTTTCTCCTCAAGTTAGGGACATATCTGATATGTTTTAAAACCAAAACTTTGTTAACCATTCAATATTGGGACACATGTGAAAAGAGCAGCCAGAGTCAAGAACCCAGTCTTGACTTTGAGATGCTGCAGTGGACACATAGGACACATCCAAGCTTGCTCCAGCTTCTCTACGAGCAGTAGCAATATCATTCTTATTATCAAAGTATTTCCCAGATCTCTGATTATAGTTATGATTGTACTCGATATGTTTCTTAGAAGTAACAGACAAATTCTCAACATGAAGAACTTGTTTTTGTTCAAATTTTAATTCAAGTTCTCTATTTAGTAGAGATTCTTGAATAATATCAATGGTCATATCATCTCTGCCATATTCAAGAGCATTTTTAATGTCTTTATGTTTCTCACCAAAGGCATTTAGGAGGCAAACAACTCTCTGATCAAATGATACCTTCTCACCACAACTGAGAAGCTTTTGAAGTGTGATATTAAATCTGTCCATATTAGACTCTATGTCTAAACTAGGATCAAATTTAAAATTGAAAAATTATCTCCAAAGGAAACATTTATTAGGCATGGTTTTAGTGAGGTAATTGGTTTCAAGAATTTTCCAAAGTTCCATAACAGTATCAGAATCACCTACCTTTCTAATTACAGAATCAGAAAGATGGAGAAACAAGGTACTCCAGGCTAGTTCATTCTGGTCAGTTCTCCTAGCAGCAGGAAGATCATCAGGCCATGTTTCATCAATGACCTTGACACATTTTAGTTGCATTAACAGGGATTTCATTTTCGTTCTCTAAAGACTAAAATCCCATTTTCCATCCCCGACTTCTACATCTATTTTTGTAGACATTATAAAAGTAATTTCAGAACAAAACCAGTAACAAGAATACAGCAGGTTTTCAGTAGATGCCAAAAGTGAACAAAATCACAATGTAAGCACTTATTTTTAAAATAAGATATGCAGTATTCAGGGAGCCAATGAATAAGCATACACGAGAATATACACAAATAAACTCTATATATGCAAGAAGCTTATCAACTAGGATAGCAAAATATAGGATATGTAAAACATGTGCTAGGTAAAAAATATATATGAACAAAAATATAAGAAAAGAAACCCTTAGACAGAAGCCCTAATTCCCTCGGATTCTAGGGTTTTCAGGAAACCCTAGACAAAGGTAAATTTAGGGGAAGTTTTCAGGGATCTAAACCTACAAGTAAAAAGGATTAAGAAAGTGTTACCCAGGATGCGTTTTACAAACCAGCAGTTTATGAATAAACTGTAAACAAAAAAAAAATTCTAAACTGATCAATGACCACGGAACTTGAAACGGTATATATCTTTTATGTAAGATTTATAATAAATCTTCAATTCTCTGTCAACAAAACTCAAAAGAATTAAATCCAGAAAAACTTGTAAAGATTTAAAAGAAGCTTAAAGTCATATCTAATAAGATCTATAATTTTAACCAAAGAATCTTTCACGAAAATAAAGATCTGTTAGTTTCTTGAAAAATATTTAGTTTAAAAACCCAGATCTAAATATTTTGAAACGTTTAAAAGGATTTTGGTGGCTCTGATACCATTGTCGGCGCCAGAGTTGCAGTATAAACAAAAATTACTAACAAGAATTTAAACAAAAATTAAAGAACACAAGAACACAAGATTTTTCGGTCGAAGCCCCGGAGGTTCGGTTTGAACACCTACGTCCCCCGTTGAGTATCCATAAAAGGATATCGCTCAAATCCACTAGAAATGCCCCAAATCAGAGGCTCAAAGTTACAGATTCTCCTGAACACTAATAGTTCAGATTACAAAGCTCTAATCACACATTTCCAACGAAACTATCCACCAAAATATCAATTAGTGATCCTCTAAAATTTTCACACAAGAAACTACACAAATCTCTCTCAAATCTGAAAAAAATCAGAGAACAAAGGAGAAGAAAATGAATCGGCGTAAATCGCCTTAGAGAGAGAGAGAAGGGCATAGAAAGTAAAAAGATCAGTCTGAATCCTCAGTAGTTTTTCCCTTTTTTGATAAGGCGGTCAAATGATCAGAACATCCAACGGTCCAAATTGCAGCCAAGTAAAAACGCGTTATAAGCAAACACACTTCTTTCACTTCTAGAGAGTTGGGTTAGCCGGACTGAATATAGGGCCGGGTAAGGCCCATTTCATTTTAGTCAGTAATTCTTCCAATTTCAGCATCAATATGAGGCCCAACTTCAACAACTTTTCAACCACAATTATAATTCTTTTTATTGTACAAGTACTATTAGTTTAAATTTTGATGTTTAGTAATGAATTATTAATTCTTGAAAAAAAAATGTTTTTAATCGTGCTTTTAATGTAGAAGAATACTATTTTATAAATATATTAAAATTAATAATTTAGAAGAATATTACAATATCAATACAGTACGAGAATCAATTTATACATATAAATTATTTTGGAAGAATTTTATTGTGTAGGACCAAAGAAGCACAAGTTTATGCATGATTATAAAAATCTAGAAATTTAATATGTTTCTTTTAAAAAGCACAATTTTATTAAATGATAAACCCATAAAAATTTATTTTTATTACTCTCAAAAAAGAATAAAATTATTTCATATCATTATTTGAGAAGAGTAATGTGTTATTCTTAAAAAGACAAAACCTAACTACGTCAATATTCTAAAACAATATATTGTGTTGCTCATGAATAAGCATACGCATAACTTTATACAACTAGTACCGAACAACTTTGTACAAATCTTTGTTTATAAACGTGTTAATAATCTTGGGGAGGCATAATGCTTGTATACTAATAAACCACTATCCTAGAAGAACACTGGATTTTTATTTTCAAGCACTTTATAAATAAAAAATAATAATAATAATAATAAATAGTATTCTGATATTCCTAAAGAATATTCCTAAAGAAAAAACGATATACATACCTAAACATCCTAGAAATATATACTTCTATTTGAATAATTGAGTTTTTCTTGAAGAAGCAAAATATCACAATTCTATTAATGTCCTAAAAGAAAATTAGTTCAGTCCAGTTCTTTTCTTGCATAAAATACAATTTTAAATTATATTAATATTAGAGTAGGATATTTCTTGCAATCTTGAAGAGTAATTTTATAAGATTTCAAAAAAATGTATTATGCTATTGCTCAATGCTCAGAATAAATCTTTATACAACTTAAAATATTCCAAAAGAGTAACATGTTCATGAAATGCTCCTATGTAAATAAAAGGTCAGCCTTGCAGTTCTGGATCTGTATGATTCAACTTCTCTTTGCAAGCTAGCCGGACCCCGAGAAACAAATTTTTTTATAAAAAAAAAATAAAAAATTATAAGAATATATTACAACTAGTTTAGAAGAATAATGCATTGACGTTCATGAGCAAGTATAAAATTTATTATTATTCTACTAGAATATATTACTATTATTTTATAAGAATTACAATTTTATAAGATTAATATTTTTTGAAAATATTGATTTTATTCTTGGATTTTTTTTTTTTTTTTTTTTTTTTTTATAAATTCCCATAATTCGAAAAAAGTATTGTGTTAATATTCTGAAGAAGTAAAATGTCACAAATTTCAATACTCCAAAGAATATGATATTTAATTGTATGAAAGCAATACAACTTAAGCTAATAAAATATGTAATTTTCTTTTCTTAGATTTTTACAGAACTTTCCTTAGTTAAATTTGTGTGCTTACACCCCTTAAAGACATCTTGTAAATTAAATCTTTCAAATAAAAATACTCATTAATGTTGAGGGTTTGTCTCAAGAGCAATTTAAGAGTCAACAAAGCACCCTGGATATAGAAGGATCTAGAGACGGAAATGGGTAAGGTAGGGTATGGGTCGAGTTTTGAAAACCCATACTCTACCCACTAGAGATTTATAATACTCATACTCTACCCATATACCCACTTAAGAGTGGCGGGTTGGGTGCGGGTATATATATATATATATATATTGTAATTTTTTCATGAACTTCACATGTAATATACTAACTATAGAGTACAGATTTTTTAAAGAAAATTTATGTTGTTAAAATTTAAATACAATTTTTTTTCCACAATACCCATACTCTACTCATACCCATGTCGGGTTTCTAAATCTACACCCACACCCTACCCACGAACCCATTAAGTAGGGTAATTTTCGTCCATTTTTGTCAGATACCCAACGGGTTTCGAATTCATGGATATTATTGCCATCCCTAGAAGGATCTCACAATCATTATGAACCAACGACAGAATTAAGCCCATGTATCATGTGTGAACTGTTGGGAGAACTCACTCAAGACATTGTTGAGCAGGTAAACTTGTAAATTGTTCATACTACAGAAAACTTGCTGAAAATGAAAACATACATCATGATAATATGGCCAAACAATTAGGTATGACGAATGAACTTATGAACAAATGGTAGGCAAAGTATGCCAATCAAATCTTACGTGGGGTTAATTGCTTCCAAGCTAGGAGTCTAATATGTAATAGCTCACCAATTGCAAACACTGGTTCGCCAACATGGGAGTCTTGGACTTTCCAATGCGGGAGGTGTTGGAATGTCTAATATAGGGATATCCCTAATATGAGGGAGAATATCCAAAAAACAAGACCAAATGTTACACGTATTAATGGAGTAAATCCACCCTTTAATGGTAACAATGAACCAAATAATGGCTCATTCATGACTATGGTGGGGGTTAATCCTATTAGACCTGAAGCAATGCCTTATATACCAAAATTGTTATGAGTTCCATTTGATCCCAACGCCACGTTGAAGGAGCAAATATCAAAAATCCTTCAAGATCAATTGGCCTTTGGAATTCTACTAGTAATTCATCCAACATACAAAAAACCTTACCCAGATTGGGTAGATCAAGCTTATCCTTGGCCTATAGGGTTTAAAGTACCCGAGTCATCTTTGAGGTGTCCACTTTAGAACACATAATACGTTTTATTCTACATGTGACGATGTTACTGACTATCATAAAATGATATAGTTCCCAATTTATCTTGCTGGGGTTGCTTTTTCATTGTTCATTAACTTGACAACAAATTATGACCAAATTGGCAATAGTTGGAGTAATTATCTCATGCCCAATTTTATAAAACTGAATTAGAAGTTACTTTAATATATTTAGAAAACTTACGTCAATTGCCAAATGAATGTATTGAGTCTTTTCTTCAGAGATTTAAAACTCTTAGGAGAAAATGTTTGTTCCCTTGTCTGAAAAAGAATTTGTCAAAATTTTCCTATCTATTTCAGTTTTGAATTAAAAATGAAATTTCAAGATATGGAGTTTCATTATCTCTTTCAACTTAGCGCTAATGTTATTAGATATGTGTGATTTTTAAGAGAATAGGAACAAAAGAAGAGTACTAGTAAAGTGACATATTATAGAGGCCAAAATTTCGATATCCATGCCATTGATACTGGTCAAGATGAGGCTGAAGTATGTTTGGCCGAATGCTTAAAGAAGACACCTATGCATGTCTCATATTAGCCAAATTAGAAACATTAAACAAGGACGAACTGTCAAAGGGAAAAAAAAGCTAGAACATTCTCATTTGATGTAACTAAAGCTGATGTAATATTGGATTAGTTATATAAAGACATGCAGATAATATTGAGCGACAAGCATAATTGTCAAACCCTGCGCAAATCAATGGTAAAAAATATTGTAAAAGTAGCATAAAGCATGGTCTCATATGACTAATAATTGCTTAATTCTTCATAATATGTTGTATGATGCCATTGAGTCTGGGTAAACTACCTTCGAATCAAAGAGAAAGACGACAGTAGATGAGAATACGTTCCCATAGCTAGTGGATGTTGTTATGGTTATCCCTAATTTTGACAAGCTTGCCCTCCCAAAGTTCAAATTCTTAGTAGATGAAGACGAGGACAAACCATGTCACAGTGCTTTGTAATGTTTTAAAAGAAAAACTATTTATGAAGGAGGGGAATTTATCTGTTAGATGCTAGGATGAGATTGGCAAAGCAGTTGATGAAACGAAGGCATGCATGCAACAATTACACCAAGCAAATGCCACTAAATCCCAACTATTTAGGGGGCAAGTAATGTCATCTCATGGGAGATTATATAGCCCAAGTTGTATGCTAGAATGTTTGGGATATCGTGTTAAGTATATTTTTATACACTTTTTATACCTTTCAATTAGCATATTTTGGAATATCTTGAGCAAATATCTACTAATTTATGCATATTTTGTGTTTAAATAGGTTAGTATTCAAGTTTGAGGTCAAAAATCACAAAAGTAGTGAAGATTATGCTGAAATTCCAAATTTGGGAACCATTTTGTCACTTCGAAAAGTTTTGGACGAGCTGCGCAATTAAACGAGGGACCAAGCTCGGAATTAAAAGATGGAGGACTAGATTACAATTATGGAAGGGACTAAGTTACAAAGAACCATCACGGCCGAGCCACGCGAACGCGTTGCTCGAACCAAGTCGCGAACAAGAACCATGGCTAGAAAACGGGCAGAAAAAAATAACCATCAAAAATTTGAACCTAGTGATAGCGCGTGGTCACACGGTTATAAAATATAAAAAAAATAATATCCGGGCCGGACCGGGTCAACCCGCCTGACCTGGTTCGTCCCAGTTAGCTGAGTTACGAGGATACTTCCGTTTTTGGGGTTTTTGGATCAATTTGGAGCAAGTATAAATATTTTTCATCCTCATTTTGATAAGGTTAGGTTAGTTTGTGCCCCTTTTTCATTTTTTCTTGAATTTTTCTTAAACATTTACTTCTTTAATGCAAGTTTCAATTAATGTTTTAATGTTTTAGTAATCTTCTTCTACATTTAACCCTCTTGTTGTTGTTTAAGCTTTTGATTTTTGGTATTTTCTCAAATTTCTACCATAAATTCCATATATTTTGAGTGTATTTAATTTTTTATGATTGGGTTGTTGAAGATATTAATGATTGATGGAGAAACTTGGTTTAAAGTGAAAGATTCTTGAATTTTCACTTCAAGAACTTTACAAAAGGGGGAGTTTTCTTTATTATCTTGTTTTTAATCTTTATTTTGATTATTATTGATATGTTTATGTTATTTTGTTAAATTTTGTTGTTATTTTATTGTGGGTTAATGTTATTGTGTTAGAATATTTAACTAGTGTAAATTTTAGGTTGTTTGTGGATATTGGGTATTTATGTTTATGTAATTTTAAAATGTTGTCAATATTTTGTATTGTATTTGCAAGTCATTATACATTAGGTTAAATTTAGAATTTCCCATATAATTTGGTTAATTAATTGACTACCACTAATTGATTTTTGAAAGAAGAAATTAGTGTAGTTATAATAACTAAATTTACCTTGTCTTATGTTTTCTAGCTTATTTTAATCACCAAGTTCTTGTTGTCATTAGGTTACTTTGGATAATTAGTTTTAATTCTAGTTTTTATATTTTGTTACCTATTTATTTTAGTTAACTAGTTTTAGTAATTCACCACCAAACCAAACTTTTATATTACTTGACTTTTCTTTTAAGATGAAATCAACAAATTTAGTTATAATCAATCAATCCTCGTAGGTACGATAACCCGAACTTTTCGAGTCTACTTTACTATTTGAATGCGAACCGTGCACTTGCGGTATAGATTTTAACAAACATATCGTATATCCCATCACGGAGTGCCAAAACATTTAGATCACAACCATATCACACAAATGTGGGGCACTCATTCAACCGTAAAGTAGGGAAAGTGATCTCATTTGATGAGATGTCAAGGACGTAACAAAGGCATTTTCAAAGAAACTATAGACGAATGATGAGACATCAGCAAGGCGTGGAATAGTCTAAAGTTGCAAGCTTTTTGTGTGGAGAATCAACATTCTAAAAGACAAGAAAGATGAAAGTTCAATGGAACCAATGGAAAAAGTATCAACAAGTAAATATGTTGGAAAATCAAAGTTTGAGCATAGACGGAAAGGTGAAGATAAAGATGATGCTGGACGATCAACCACCATTCAATTTAGTACTTTACTTCCAACCATGGCCGGAAACTTCATATTGGCTTATGAATTCAAGAACAAGGAAAGCAGCGAAATAGTTGCAGATGAAATAGAAGAGGTAGCATGCATAATAAAAAGTGGAAACACTTCTAATGAAGTGGTTAGGTAAGTTGGTGAAGTATGTGAGTTAGAGGATAACGAGATGACCGATATAGAAGAAGAGATTGATTTAGATGCAAAGTGCAAAAGAAAGAGAATTTCATGTGGCAAACTCCCCAAGTAATTATATCGAGAAGCTAATCTAGCAGTGGGCTTGTTGGGCGAACCATCCAAGCACTCGTTTGATCATCTCATCTTGTATGGAACACCCAAAAGGAAGAAAATAGTACCCTGTGTTCAAAAATATGGGTTACCTCCAAAGATATATCCTCCACCTACAGATTGGGGAGAATCATTAGCTAGTTTTATGCAAGTAAGGAAGGCTAAAGATGTCCAAGGCGAGGAGATACTTCAAGTAGATGTGTCAAGCAAAAATGGAATGAAAAAGGATAAGCAACAAGTGGAGGTAGAATCGACAGAGAAAGTCATGATCAGGAAACCTTCATTGAGCTTGACCAAGCACTTAAGGCTACTGTATATATAAAGAATTGATGGTATTCCAATATCCAAAGTACCCATCAATAATGGACAACCATAAATTCCATTCCTTATAGGATAACTGGTAGAAGAACACGTGCAAAGCATGTGACGTTTCATATTTGTATTGATTCTCATAAAATTGAAAGTTAAGTAGCTATTATTTGGACATAAATAATTAATGTTAAGATTAGATAATTGGAATCGAGTATTTAAGTTCAATTATTTTATCAAACATGCACCAAATAAATCATATCAAATATTTACAAACCAATGGAGCATCCTTTAAAACTCCTCTGGTTTGGCTTAGATGTCTCTAAATGGGAAGCAAAATGTTGCACCAAGATGGAACAACATAAAGGAAGTCGTGTAATTATGATCTTGGTGCTAGCCCATTCACCATTATTACTCCCTTTCTACTAAAATCAATAACTGGTAGCAAAATTACAATTCCAAGAATTCCATATTCAAAACCAATGCGGGTAAACAATATGGACAAGATACTTTCATGATCTTTCCTATGAAACTCATTGTAATGTACAATTTATATGCATGTTGCTACTACAAACGACTAAATATATGTCACTTCTATGATTCCATCCGAACATCACTAACCTGGCATATAACTTTATAGAATACATCCAATGTTCCCTTGACAAGTTCAAGAACTTAAGTTACTATCACAAAACAGAAGTTCCATTTAGACATGTTCTGGAATCCATGCCATGCAGTTTCTTTAGTTTGACTGTAAGAAAAAAGAAAATTGCCTACCATGTAAGCTGATGATCAAGGGTTTTGCAACGAGTTATAAAGCTTTCATAAGAAGTCCTAAATATTGTAAATGAAGTATGCTGACATGTTCTCTTAAAAGAGTTGAGGTAGTAACTTTTATCCTTTACTTATACTCTATTTGACAGGACAAGGTAGCATGAAAGTTAAGAATCCAAAAAATTCAAAGTGAAACAGTCTCAATATTTTTAATAAGAGTTGAACCAAACAATACCTGCACACATACTATCTTGGGATGGTCAGATCTACATCATGCAACGTGACCATATAGTGTTTCATTACTAAGTAAGTCCAATGTATCCTATCAACAAAAGATATGTTTTACTCCATCAATAGAAGTACAATTTCATTACATTTAAGGTTGACGATAAATTACACTATTGTATATAAATTATGATCCATATCTTAATAGCATCAATAGGTTTGGTTTAAGAGGTTCACTTTGCAAATTAAATTATAAAAGAATCAGATTTTTTTATTTTTATTTTTTATACAGGATGCATGTGAGTAATAACTTGGAAAATTAACATCAATCACCAATAGTTTCAAAAATTGAAGAAAATGAAATGAATTTCAAATCATAATATAGTTAACTCCATGTAGAAATTAGAATAATTTGAAAGGTCTCCTATATTCTTCTAAAAAAATAATTCAGCACAAATTACACTTATTTTTTGTTAAGTAAATATTTTAACAGGATCAAGCGTTAAATGTTACAGCTCTTAAACCTTAAAAATTTTAGAACTAAATAATAAATCAAACCAATAAGTTTCATTCCAATCAAGTCATTACCCATAATCCAAACAGAAGAACCTAGATGAAACTAAAATTCGAAAAAAAAAAAATCTATTAGTGATTTCAAAAAAAAAGAGTAGTCAACAAATGATTATTTAAAATATATTAAAAAATTAAAAAAGACATTTCACCAACGTAAGTAGTGTCCATTCTACTTTTCCCCATTCGGTATAAGGAAATAAGGCCAACAAGAACTAATAATAATAATAACAATAATAAAAGATCAACATAAAAAACCCTTGCTTAAATTAGTTAAACACATGTTGTTAAGAAGTGCAAGTTAAAAAGCAAAGAAGCGTATAATTTATGCAATTGGTCTATCCTCTAATTGGAAACAAAAAAAATCATGGGAAAGGTAGGACTAATAAATTCATTCTTTTTCAACAAAATTAAAATCCCACCACTTCAAAACATTACTCATATCCTTCTTCCTCGCCAAAAAAAAAAAAAAAAAACACAATAATATCCCTTCAGGAAAGAAACGTCTAACGTCACAATGAAATCAACACAAATACACAAGTATATAAGAGTGAATATAAATATCAATTGTGAGGAAGTTGTGAGAAATGTGCCATTGACAAAGACCCACGCTACATCTTTGGAGACATGTGAAGGTCTAGTTCAGGGAACTAAAAAAATAAAACATTCAAATGAGTTGTAGTGTAAAGCATAAGCAACGAAAAAAATCATGTGATCAACACTTAACCAAGATGAAGTATACAATGTGAGTAATTCCAACTACACATGAAAAAACTGTCGTCCCCAAAACCTAGCATTAACTACTGTTATGATATAAATCAATCAAGCTTGAGAAAATATAAAGCTGAAATTGTTGAAGGAATGGATCGAAAATTGGGTAAATTATTTGCACAACAGAAAAGTTGAAAAAGAAACATAGTAACGAATTGAAAATCAAAAGCATATGCGGAAAACCATTAAAAAAGGAAGATTAATGAATTAAAAATCAAAAGCATATGCTACGACCTGCGAAACCATTATGTACACCAATCCACTCCGTTGCAATCTCGCTACGATATGTTGAAAGCAAACAGCTCACAAATGTGTCATTGAACAAAACTAAAAATGCACAATACACGCTGGAGCAAATCTGTCCATAGAAAACAATTTTGTTTTAGTCCATAAAAGTGTTGTATCTATTGCAATAACCATAAAAGTGCAATTTCTCTTATATCTTTTGCGCGATAAAACAAAACTATGTAAACTAAATAGGAACCGACTGTATATATCCTTCACGTGAAACGATGGGAGGAAGAAACGAAAGGCAGAAGGAAGACTTGAAAACTAAAGGATTTGCCTTCATCCTTACCAATTCCTTGTATTTGATGTTGCTGTGATCAGTAATGTCTATGCCAAATGTTGCACTTGGTGAACCCCAAACTTTAAACCTCTTTATATAGCTATAAACTCGAAGATTGGATAAAAGTGTTTCATTCACGTCAAAAATCCAAGCATCTTTCCCATCTCCTTTCAGCCCCACACTCCTTGCATAAATTCTAGCCTCATTGTAGAAAACAACTCAAAACTATGCAATTCTTTAGTAATTTTAGAAATTCATTGATTTAATAAAAAAGAAATGAAACATAAACCACAAAATAGCTACCACTTCAGCAAATATAAACTTCCTATTAGGATCACGGCGTAATGTCATGACAACTAAGTCAAAAACAGTTTCCGCATATGCACCATGCATCAATTCAAAAGCCCAGAATCAGAGTTAAGCCAAATGTTCATAGGTTTCTCCTCAATAATTATTGGGATTTACCAAGTGAAACGAATTTGTGGTACCAATTAGTATTAGCACTCTGCTTTTACGTAACTAATCACTAAACCAAAGTTGTACTATGATTAGTTTATATAAATAATGGCAGCAAAAGTGTATGATGTATTAATTATCGAAACATAGCTTACTTGTTTTTTCCCTTCTTCGCTATCCTCCATTTAAGCCGTCCTTAGTTTCTGGTAGGCTTCTCAGCTTTCACATGAGTACCAAATAAATAAAAAGGTAAAAAACAAAATTAAGCTCAGAGATTCAATTTTCATCAGAAAATCTAGACAACCAACAACATAAATCGAGAGCAAAAAAAAATCGACAATTGTAGGCCCACCTCCATACCTCTATCTCTGGCCAGAACTCAGAAAGCAAACTGATTTGGTCCAAAATAGGGGTAAATCAGAAACACTACCTTCAGGAAACAATTAGTTGCTACAAAAAGCAAAAAATCTAATCCAATTGATTGCTAGGGCTTCCTGCTACTATTAATCTACCCTTAGGGTTCAGAGACATTTATGATGAACTAAAAAAAAAAAAAAAAAAGAAAACAATTCTTAAAAACTAAACTAAAAATTAACGATAAAAAAAACACAAAAAGAAATACATACACATGGATGATCTGAAACCATCGTGAAATCGCAATGAGATGTGAATGCGATAAGATCGAGGGAACTTGAAGAGAAGGAACCTCACAAAATCGAGCACCAGAGAAGGAAGGCTGGAGAGTGGAGAGGGAAAGAAGAGTCTAGTGAATGAGCAATGAGAAATGAAAGGAGCGGAAGATTCTAGGTGAAGAGAAGTGAAAAACGCGTATTCTTTCTGTCCTTAAAGTGAAACACGCATTTCTGCCTTATAACTAAAATCGCATTTCATCCTTATGAATAGTGATTTTGAAAGTAGATCTTTTATATAATAGTAAAGTGATAAGGAAGTTTGCTAAACATGAAAGTGATATAATCCCAATAGAAGCAGTGTTAATTAGTTTCAGTAGAGGAGTAGCTTCGGCCAAAAGGGGTATTGACGGATGTAACAGTGAGAAGTACAACAAAAAAACCATCGTTTTCTTCATAATAGATGGCACCACTAGTTACTATGTACTGTTAGAAAGATATTGAATACATGGAAGTCAGTGCATCCCACATCACTTCATCAATGCTTGTATTTTGGAACGAAATATGTGAGTCTGGAGTTATACAGACTGATCAAAAGCAATTTGTTGTAGAGGCTAACTCAATAGAACGATTCATGTATAAGAAAATTATGGGCCAATCAGGGTGGTTTAAGAAGGGGAAGAGACATAAGTAGTAGCTAGAGCGTATCTAGTGGAAGCTCACTGAATTATTTACTCATATGAAGCCAAATATAGTGGCTTTTAAGGAGCCAGTAATTTGAAAAGATAGTAAAAAAGTTATAATGAGAAACAAATCGAAGAAGAACTTGATAAAAATTATGATCTTTAAAGCCAAATTAATGGCTTACGCTGATGAATTTGAAGAGAAAATAAAGGGAGAAAAAATACTTACACTATTGAAGAACAAAATGGCTATGTTCGGCTTGGAATATAACTTACAAAACGAAGTTAACAAGGTGGACTGCTTGAAAGAAGGAGATCCTACAAAAACTTGGTGGGTAATTTGATGAGGATTGCAAAGTGAGGGTATGCTTAAGCACAAGACCTTTAACCATGATGAGCATTGGTGATGAAGGAAAAGATCGTCAAACCTTGATCAGATAGTTGCTCAACCGAGACATAAGTAACAAATTAATCTCTTTGTTAAAAAATTATAAAGATTGTTTTGCTTGTGAATATAAACAAATGTCTACTTTAGAAAGAAATATAGTGGAACATAGGTTACACATCAAGTCAAGTTTTAAACTACATAAACAACTACCCAGATGTATTGCCTGAAATAAAGAAAGAAATTAAGCGAAAGCCAAAAGCCAGATTTATTAGGGCAGCCAGATATGCTGAATGATTGTTTAATATGGTACCCTTGTTAAAAGAGAATGGTAAAATGAGGGTGTGCATAGTCTTTAGAAACTTGAATTTGACAATGTATAAGGACGAATACCCTATGGCAACATTAGATTCTTTAATTAATTCAACTTCTTGACACTCAATATATTCTTTTATGGATGGGTATTCTCAGTAAAATCAGATTTACATAGCTAAAGATGTGCATAAAACTGCTTTAAGTTATCAAGGTGCTTTAGGGTGTTATGAGTGAGTAGATATGCCTTTCGGCCTAAAAGATGCTGATGTCACTTATCAAAGGGAAATGAACTTATCTTTCATAATTTAGTTGGTGAGTTTATCAAAGTGTATGTAAATGATATAGTGATCAAATCATTTAAAGAAGAAGATCATTTTCACCAACTAAAATGCTCATTTGAGCGAATGAAATGGTACAAATTGAAATTGGGCCCTTTAAATTTTACATTTGGTGTAAATGTGGGGAATTTTTGAGGTTTCTTGGTAAATGAAAGGGGAATTGAGTTTGATAAAAATAAATTAAAGGCCATCCTAGATGCCAAATCACCTAACAACAAATAAGAATTGCAAAGATTTTTTTGGTCAATTTTTAAAGCATTTAATTCTAATTTGTAGGGCACACGAAAGCTTTTTTTGCATCTTTTAAAGCTCAAAGGTCAAGATGAATTCGTCTGAATGAAAACAACAAAAGGATTTTGACAGCCTGAAGTTTCACTTATCAAGTCCACATGTATTGGTCTCACCTATTGAAGTATGGCTAGTAAAAGTATACATATCAGTCGAAAAAGAGTATATAGCTGGAGTAGCCGCTTAAGAATACCAATTGGATAAAGAAAGAGCAATATTAATAGGAAATTGACTAAGTATGAATGTAATTATTCAATTGTAGAAAAATTATGCTTAACTCTTTATTTTACATGTACGAAACTAAGGGTTTATCTTCAATGTGTTACTATGTATTTAGTGTCCCAAGTAAATTTGATTAAGCACATGTTCTCTCGCACTATTTTTTATCAAAGAATTAGATTATGTACTTTAACTTTATTTGAGTTCGAAATACAATATGTACCACAAAAAGCCATTAAAAATCAAGTATTTGCATAATCCATGTGTTAATGTTCCAAAGAAAATAGAGTTAGAAGTTGACTTGTACGAAATGAAATTTCGGACATTGATGGTTCGAAAATTTCTAAGGGTGCAGGAGTTGGTGTGGTTTAATAGATCCATTTGGAGTGAATTATCAATTCTTTTCACCTTAGACGATCTATGTACCAATATTCAAGTTGAGTACGAATCAATCATTGTACGCCTAGAATTACTAAATAAGAGTAAAAAAAATGTGACTGTTAAAGGAGATTCTCAATTAGTAATTAACTAATTGGATGTCACGTTCAAATGCCATAGTGATTCTATAATAAGCCTATACGAGATTGCTCAAGAATTACTAATAATCAGACTGAGAATAAGCACTCATTGTAGGCCTGAAATTACTACTAGAAATGAGGGTAAAAAAAATGTAACTGTTAAGGGCGAATCTCAATTGGTAATTAACCAATTGGATGACACAATCAAATGCCAAAGTGGCTCTATAATAAACCTATATGAGATTTCCTAAGAATTATTAGAGGAATTTGACCAAGTAGAATTTTATTTAGTACATGAATAGAATATATAATGACTTGGCGAACAAATTAGCCCAAATGGCCTCAGAATATTCCAAAATTCTGGGTTTAGAGACTATATGCAAATAATGAGCAATAACATATGCAATTGCAGTACAATGTAGGGAAAATGGCTCAATTGTATAAAACATAGAGAGATTAATCCATTCTACCTCTGATCATCATCTGTTTCCTGTGGATGGATAGGAATGGAGCCAAGCACAAGCAGAGGATAACGAGTGTTGTTAGGATAATGAAGCAGACTGGTTTACTTGTTACTGCACTGCTAAGAGCTGGTAGAATCTACTGTATCAATAGAAGAAAATGCAGTTTTCCAATGGTGGTTAAATGGAAAAAACTAGTTAAGTGGTTTAAACTCAACACAAAATGGCTCGCTGAAGTCTAATAAACTGGCTGTTGTGAGGGTGTGCTCAGAAAGAACTTCGGTGAAGTGATATGAGATGCTAAATGTTCCATATTGGAGACTGAGCTAAGAGCTATTGACACGGGTCTACAACGTTGCTGGATGTATGACATAAGGAAAGTATGGATTGAAACTGATTCAAAAGCTGGAATGACCATCATCAAACAGAAAAATGGTCCTTGAGATGTACAACATGGGCTTCAATCTATCCAACATTATCTTGGCAAAATGGAGCTTGATATCACTCTCATATATGAAGAGAAGGAAATAAGGTGACAGATTGGTTTGCCAACATAAGTTCTACTGAGAAGTGCTTCAAGATTCTGGATGCTAGAGACATCATAGGCAAGGTTAGAGGTTTGATTAGGCTTGATAAAATTGGTATGGCTTTCATTATATTTATATTTTGCTAGGTTCTACATTTGCCAGTCTAAAGTTGTTAGTTTGTACAATAGCTACATTTTCATATCAGTTTGTTTTTTTAGATTGCATCTTATACTAGTATGATGTAAGGTAAATATGTCCGTCTCTTACACCGTATTTGTTTTTACATATTTCATTAAATCAATATCCTATGCTTGGATTTTCAAGTTAGGATTTTAAAAAATAAAAATTTGATTATTTGGTCACAGAGTAATATGAGCCCGTTGTTTCGAACCCTGAGCTCGAGCGATTCATGGGCCGAGCATCGATGAGCCGCTTGATATTTGCCACCTCTACCGAATCTTGACCTAGTATACAATCACGTAACTTCAAAAAAGAGCTTATTATTATTGTTGTTGATAGTATGAACTTAGAGTGACGATGTCAAAACAAAGTCCATTCAATGCAATACGATTTGATGTCGAAAATTTCAAAAAGTCAAAGATACGAAAACCTAAGGCTGCGTTCTCTTTGACGTTTTTCAGCCGTTTTCCGTTTCTCATTTCCGAAAACGCGGAAAACATGTTCTCTTGCGCCGTTTTCGGAAAAAAATTTCGAAAACGTTTTCAAAATTTGTAAAGGAAATGGAAAACGTGAAAATCACGTTTTCCGCGTTTTCCGAAATTTTTTTCTTGTAAGCGGAAAACGCGCGTTTTCCACTTTAAAAAAAAAAAAAAGTTAAAATAATCAAAAAAATTTGAAATTTGTCAAAATTTATCATTTTTAATTACATTATTGGTCTCTGATTTTCAAAACTTATCATTTTAATCCTCAAATTTTGAAATTTCTTTCGAAAATATCCTAATTTATTTGCAACTTAAGTCCCTCAACTTCAGATTTTGTTGCACATTAGTTCACAAATTTTATTTTTCTTTCAATTTAGTCCTTTTCGTATTTGCTTTATAGGTCATTGTCTTCAAACATGTATAACTTTTGATGTACAACTCTGAGTTGCACTCTGTTTTTTGCGTAGAACTTCAAATTCAACCATCTTTCTGATGATGTATCATGTGTTTAATTATTAAACATTTCTTTTTTACTTTTATATTGTAGACACTTATTTTGTAAGGGCATAATTAATTAACGTAAATTGATTTTTGCAAATTTTATTGAAACTTAAATTTTAAACGTTATGAGTGCTTACTAGAAGGATGTATCTATATAAAGTATTAAATAGAACGATTACTTTAGAAGGAAAAATTACTACTCAAATGTTGAACGATTACTTTAGAAGGGCAATATGAATTTTTGAACTTTTTTGGTATAACCAAATTGTGTGATAGGGGTTATTTCATTTATTTTTGTTGTTTAACTCAAAATATGATATCTTTATTTCATTTATATTCACAAATAATATGAAATAATTTTCTTCAAAATTTTAAACAGAACGCGTTTTTCAGTTTTTCATTTTCGAAAACAGTTTTCAGAAATAACAAACCAAACGCGTTTTCAGCAATTTCGAAAAAAGTCACAGAAAATGAAAAACAGAAAACATTTTTGAAAATGAAAACAAGAAACTGAAACACAAAGAGAACGCAGCCTAATGGTTCGCACTACACGGTCTCATTTATTGACAAATCTTTAGATATATTGAAATAAAGAATCAAAAGTAATGTCTAATCATACTCATGACATGAGGGATTAATTTTTCAAATATTTTACAACGTTGATTTCAATATATAAAAATATTGAAATAAAGAATCAAAAGTAATGTCTAATCACACTCATGACATGAGGGATTAATTTTTAAAAATGTATTTACGACGTGGATTTCAATTGATTTTGTATTCACATTAATACAATAAAGTAGCAGTGTGATTTTAAATGTAAATTAGGAGGAATGATATGTTCCCACCGTGGAGAACATAATCCATTCCCACAAGTCATTTGATTGGTTGGTGGGGTGGGCCCCACTGCCCACCAACCAATATGGGACTTGTGGGAATGAATTAAGTTCCTCACTGAGGGGAACATATCATTTCCATGTAAACTAGGCCATGTTCAAGCCTCAATTTTTAAGCAACATTTTTTTCTCAAATTTATTATCAATCACACATTCCCTCAATAAAATAATTTTATACATAGATCAAAAAAAAAAAAAAAAAAGACTTTTCAAATCACACATTCTTAAAAATAAAATCACTTTTTATAAAATTTATTCTTTAAAAGTAGGTCAAACAGAGACAAAATTTATAATAATAATAATAATTGAAATGTGTATAGTATGAAAAAGTTGTACGAGATATTTAATTCTCAAAATATCAATAATTGAACTCTGAGAGACAAGGACGTGCATTTAAGAAGAAGAAAAAATGCTTCTGAAATTCAAATTGAATTTTGTTATATATAATAGACAACCAAAATGTCAAAATCAAACCTAATCGCCACCAACTTTTCACCAAAATTATATTAGAAAAATACGTCAGTGAATGTGGGGAATATTTTGGGTCCATTTTCTATATCAAAAATCGTAATTTTGTGTGGAATGTATATGATGTAAATTGAAAAGATTTTATTCGTGTTGAATTTGGTACTTTGACTTTAAAATTACCAACTAGCTTGTCTAAATAATGACATCGAGTCCAATACTCGTATCAGGTTGTATATTCAACAATATTATGAATAAGATTTAATTTTTCTTCCTTAATATTGTATGATATGATATTCCCTAATTCAATTGAGTAGACATGCAGTTATAGTTTCAAGTTGCCTGTCGACTGCAACAAATGTCTGGTGGACATAATTGCATTCCAAAATAAATAAAAAAGGAAAATTTACATATTAATATGGTATTCATTTTGAAAATCTCATTGAACCATATAATATGAAATCAACAAAAAATCATTTTTTATCAATGTTAAAAAAATTAAGAAGAAAAAAAAATGAATAAATAACGGATGGGATGAGTAGATTTGGGGGGTGGACGGCTGCTATTGGGCTTTGAGGGAATATTTTCAATACAAAATTGCCACATCATCAGTTGAAATGCTAGCTAGATTTAACAAGAAAGTAACTTGTGACTAAAATGATTTTCTTAACTTGTGTTTTATCATATGCAATGTAGACATTATTTCAATTCATTGCTAACTTATTCTACTAACACGTACCTTAACACATTCAATGCAGATGCTAGCTCTTACATATTTAGTAAGAGTTGTAATAAACATATTTTATGTAAATATGTTACATTGGAAATAAAAATTTTGAATTAATATGTTTGAATATAAATAAATGTTATATTTTATATAAATGTGTTACGTTGAAAATGGGAAAAAATCAATTAATATATTTGAATATAAATAAATGTTACCCCCTTTGACCTACAAAGATAGACTTGTTTTACTTTTTTGTTTGTCCCAAATTATAGGTCATTTTCATTGTTGAGAGTATATTAATGTCTTAATTTTTTAATATATCCATATTTATCATGCATTGTTCTCAACAAATATGAACTATCCATTATTCAATGTAGAGGTGTATTAGGTAAATTGTAAGTAAATATATATTTCTAACATATATTAGTTATGATTTTTTAATCTGTGTGAAAATAGAAACGAGCCTATGTAACGTCCCGAAAAATTATGACGTCCTCATTTAGTCATGCTTACGTAATAAATATATTTTTTAGAATTCATGGGAATTAGGAAATAAAAATGGGAATTTATTTGGAAAGAAAAATGTGATTTAACGTTATTCTTTAGGAGGTTCGTTGACCACTTCCAACCTCCAATAAATGAAAAATTTATATGTATGGATAAGTACTCGAAATGAACTTCGAGAATCTGAAATCCATTCTTCATTCCGATTAATGTATAGTTCGTAGAGAATTTTCGAAGTTGGCACTACAATGGTAAGACCCGGAAAGATAGCTTTGACAGGCCAACTTTGAGACGCCATAACTCTCACCTTGGTTAACCAAATCTTTCGAAACAAATTTCATATGAAAGTACTATGTGAGTACTTTGAAATGAGCCCAAGAATGCCCAATTTGGAATTCGTTTGCTTCCTCAAATCTAAGCTCAAATTCAAAAAATCGAAATTGCCCAAAACTGGAAAATTGTGGAATAATAAAGCATGAGGTGGCAAGATAAACCTCCGTATCCGGTTTTAACCTTCAAGAGTCAGCTTCCACCTCCTTAGAACACCTCCAGCTTGCATGGAAGTAGCATGACACCTCAAGCTTGACATTTAAATAATGTTTCTTAACCTTGAAACAAATTAAAAAACCCCCCCTAAGTTCTCTCCTTCAATTTGTGCGACCACCATTCTCTATAAATAGGGATGACTTTGAATGAGAAAACACATTAGAAATCAGATCAAAAACGCTGTTGGAATCCTCTTGCCCTCTTTCAAACCCTAGGTAAGGAGTTCTTGCCAAAATCATGTTTCAATCTACATAAATCATTTCTTTGATCACCAAACATGTTTTTCCTAAGTTATTTATCAAAATATGTGGTTTGGGGATCAAAAGAAATCAGAATCCGTTCTCTGCAGATACGCTTGGTGTCTACACCTAGAGATTTGGTGTCAACACCAAACGAAGAAGATGAACATGGTGTCAACACCCCTATAGACACCTCCTTTATTTTTGGTTCTGATCATAATATGAAATTATTCTAAGATATTCAAATTGATAGATAGTGTTTAATCATCAAAAGTTGTGAGTATTCGATACACCCTTTACGTGTTGCATTATGTGCGAAGTTGAAACTTTGATGAAATGCTTTTGATGTATATTGATGATGATATTGAATGTGAGATGATTCAAAAAAGAAGCATTTTCAAGTAAAGATTATAGATTTGAACTCTAACCCCCTCGGTAACCAATGTGTGTTGTCAGGATATCGATTTGTGTTGTGAGGACCTTTCAACTCCAAGGCTCCGACGAACGACATGGTGATCTAGTAACCCTCTTGGAGTCGACTAGGGTGAAAGATGATAGGGATATAGAAACCCTAAAGGATATGGAATCCTTAGTAACATGTTTATGATTATGACCATTTTATCGATATCCGTATTATGATAATGTTAAACGCTTTGGGGTAGAGGAGATAATCTATGATCGGGACCTAGAAGTCAAAGTTTTGAAAAGAAACTTGCATGTGTATTGAATTATTCATTGAATTATCAATTCATGTTTTTCATGTTTTCAAATTTGTAGATGCTGCACTTTAATCGCTTTGAAGTCATCTCTCGGGAATAGATTTTGCTGGCCGATAAATAGTATTATATGTATGTGATGGAGACCCATATGTGGCAGGAATATCGTGACTTCCCTACTCTCTCTTAGTTTTGTGTTCGCACTTCTGTGTGGACTTCTATGATAGTGATACTATGGGATAGTTCGATGATTTCCCCGGAGAAGAAGTTTAAAATTATGGGTTAGTTTTTGTTTTAAAATAGGGAAGAGGAAGTTTTGAGTAATTTTATAACCTCTTCCTAAGACTCAGCTGTAATAGGTTTTTTAAGAATCTATATATATGTGTAGGTTTATGTTTTATCAAGTACCATTTTAAATTGTCTTTTCAAGGAAAATGTTGGATTTCGATCATCACGTGTCAACATCGAGACCCTAGATTTCAACACCAAACTGTGTTTACCTCGAAAATGGTGCTGGTGTAGACACCCTCTGTATTGGTGTCAACACCAACTCAACCGTGTAGCCTTAGTCAGTTTTGTGTCGACACCTGGGGTTCTACACTCCAAAGTTTTTAAATTTTGCCCAATTTTTCGATTAAATGATATTCTTTTAAATAGATTTTGGGGTCGTCACAGCCTATTTTTATAAGACAGATGTAGTATATTCTATGTAAATGTGTTACATTGGAAATGAAAAACTGGATTAATATATTTGAATATAAATATATGTGCAAATAAATCATTTTTTTTTTTTAAAAATGTTTAGACAATCACCCCATACAAAAACTTCAGACTCAGTCATCTATTAAGAAGAAACAATTTATAAAGAAAAGTGGTTGATGCTAAAATATTATTGTTATTTGAAAATTAAATGGTGCACTCATCTGTATATTAATCTTAATATATAAAATGATATGTATTAAATCTCCATTTTCATTCAAAAAAAAAAAAAAATTTTGGTCGAGTTAACAATAGGTTAACCAATAGACAATGATCATGTAAAAAGCAACTTGTATTTTGAGTCATTTAGCTTCAAGTGCAGTTCATGAAAAGGCTGGATATAATGCTATATCATACAAACAATATCTAGAGCGTGAGCCGAATTTAACAATAGGTATATATTTGTCGAAAAATTGCACGGTATTGTAATATTACAACATGTTTATTATTGAAATTTTCGTTACTAAATTTAGTATATAAATACAAATGTAACAAATATTATTCCTCGATTCAACTTATTAGAAACGGTCAAATCCTGGCATCGCACGGGTGATGCACTAGTATAACAATACATCTGTAGTAATGCCGAAAATAAATGTTTTTTTAACTATTAACTTTTTTAAATTGTTATATTATTAAAAAAATTGACTAAAAATTCATTCTGTATCCGTAAAACTCGAACTAGGAAGTCGGTCAATTTACAATACAATGTCAATAGGCATCATGAAGATGATGAGTTAACTGAATTCTAGGTTAAAGAATTTTCTGGATCCGTAATAAATGAGACAATAGGCAAAAGATTAATGGCGCATAATGCTATAGCAAGAGCAATAAAGTAATGCTATTTATCATGAATAGAGATTGATCGCCATGCAGCTATGTCTTTTACTCCCTGCACTCAACCAATATTTGTGAATGTGTCAACATTGTAGTGCTGTTGGATAGGAATAATGTAGCCAATTGTTTTTGTAATTTCTTCAGAGAGCTTATAGTCCAAGTAAAATAAGCATGTCACTTCTATTAAGATGATCCAATTCAAAAAATTGCATCAAAATTAACTGAAATTTCACTTTCTCACCTAGCTTGTTATGCTCTCCTTCCTTTTCACTAGACTTCTTGAAAAGCTTGGCAAGACCCTTGAGGATAAACTTTGTTTGGTAAAAAAAAAAAAAAAAAAAAAAAAAAAAAAAAAATCTTTTATAAACAAAATCTTTCTCACCTAGCTTGTTATGCTCTCACTTAATTTTTTTTTGTAATGTTGATATTGAATTTAATAAAACTTTATTTAAGCTTAGTTCCAAGTTAGAATAATTCTCAAAAAAAAATCTTTATTTAGGCTTAGTTCCAAACTAGGATAATTCTAAAAAAATAATAAAAAAATAAAAACTTTATATTAAGCTTAGTTCTAAGTTAAGATAATTCTATAATAAAAAAAAAAAAAAAAATCCCAAAACGCGTTTTCCGCGTTTTGGACATTTTTTGTCGAAATACACACAAAACGCCCAAAACGATGTTTCGGGCGTTTTCCGTTTTGTGTACAATTTTTTTTTTTGTTTTCCAAAATGCGTTTTCGAAAATGGTAAAGAGAACGCGTTTTTAGCGTTTTCGAAAATAAAAACAGAAAACGACCTCAAAACAGCAAACAGAACAGGGGCTTATGTTTTCGAAATAAAATACGTGATTTAAAAGTGACTTAAAAAATGTGTATAATTAAAAGTGACTTGGAGAAATGTATTGTTTATAAATAAACAAGTTACCAGAGAGAGGCAAATCTCTACCAAAGGATTTCAAATAGTTAACCTTTTTTTATTTAACTTTTCAGTAAAATATCACTTACTTGCAAGTAACACTTTAATGGATGCAAAGATTTTGAGCTTAGCGAAACATGCTCTGATAAAGGCTTTAGCCTTTAGGAACTCACCAATTGTGTGGATCCAACAAAATGTGTGAATAATAAACTAGTAGTTTTGAATATGAATTTAGTTGGAAAATGGAGGTTGTATGTTAAGAAAATTATTTATGATTTGTATTTATAGTAAAAGATTTGAGAAAACAGCCTTTGCGTGATAAACATAATTTATGCCAAAATGAAAAAAATAAAATAAAAATCATGCTGATCCATGATTCCTATCATCTTTTTATTCAAATTTCTTGTTCTAGCTTTAAATGCTTTGAACACATCTAGTTACTGAGACTTCTTGTGAATGAGATATAGGTACCCGTAGCGTGAGTAATAATCTATGAATGATATAAAATATTATTAACAACTCCAAAAAGCCGTAGGGAATGGTCGACAAATATCTATATGGATCAATTCTAAGATGTCCAAAGTAGGAATGACAAAAAAACTCAATGTACTTGAAACTTGCGGGGACTCAATCCCCTTAAGGGCATCCTGTCCCGAAAATACGGGTATACGAGGCGAGTTCAGGGTTAGTCCTTAGCGCCTCTTTCTCCCCAAACCCACCCCGTGGACTCACTAAAATCAAATTTTTTTTTTATCGAATAAGAAAAATAACAATAATAAAATAATTAAAATATAAAAATGGGGCACTAAATGGGGCGGTTGGGTTGACCCGTCCCTAGACCTGTGGGGGTGCTCGAGGATCCTAACTGCCCAACGTCGAACCAACCCATTGCCATCCCTAGTTCAAACTACTATTGGCACCTAATATCTTAGTTTATGTCTGTTTTCCCTTAATGCAATTAATTCAAACATCATAGTCCATAAAGTCAAGGAATACAAAATGCCATCAGACACAAATCTCTCAACTCTTACTTTTGAGATGTAACCTAAACACTTGTGCCATAATGTAGTTGAATTTTATTTATTTAATTTGCTTTTAGTACCATGTGAGTCTGCATGCAAACTTTCATTATATGATACAATAGTATTAAGAAAATAAAGGCTATCATGAACACTTAATGAACTAGTACCAACCAAATTCGAATTTAATGAAAGACTGAATTGATAATTTCCAAAAAAAACAATAATATCCAAGCTTGTCCAATGAGAAAATAGAAATCAAATTCAATCTAATGACTACAAAAAAAAAAGGTGTTTTTCAAATCTAAATAATGACCAATTATTATAACATAAAAGTAGCAATTGGTTCCACTTCCATCGATTTTCCATCTCCTACAAAGATAAATGTTTTAGCATCATTTGGATTTCAGTGGCTCAAGAAACCCTACATAGAAATACCTATGTTATAGTAGTAGTAGTAGTAGTAGTAGTAGTAGTAGTAGTAGTAGTAGTAGTATCAGAATCTAATCACCAAGCATTTCTAGCTATTGAAGCTAAATTAACCTCAAAACATACCAAAGTTAAAATTCCACGTTTCTTTGTTTGACGGATGTGATATTTGGTACAATCCTTCTCATTTGTCAAGATTTGTTGCAAAAGAAACATTCCTCATTGGTATGTTGTTTCTTTTGTGTTGGACCCTTAGCAACTTAATTATCCTTCTTTCTTTTCTTGCCCTTGTCCTTAGAGTTGCTTGCATATTGAGTGCTTGCTAAGTGAGCACTTTAAGCTCTTTCTTGCTTCAACATTTTTCTTCTTACGCATGATATTGAGATAAGCTCGTCTTGAGACCATTTCTCTTTCTGGAAATTATAATTGACCTTAAATTGATTGGAAATGTGCACAAAGAGAGATCAATACTAAAAATGTATAAGCAAGTTATTAGACAACTCCAGCTTTAGTGCCTTCGACTTAGAAGAAAGATGATACATCTTCATGATGTACTCCCTTGTGGTCCCTTTGCCTTTGTACTTCATTGAAATCAAGCTTGCTCAAAGCGTGCTTTTTTAAGCATTATCATTATTTGCAAAAAATCTCTCAATTACGGTAAGGAAATCCTAAGCATCGGTTATCTCTTTGGTTATTTGGCCTCTAAAGGCTTTCATAATACCGTGCTTGATGATCATGAGACATGCAGTTTGAGCAATCCCACTTCTGAAGTTTCCTTCTTACCTTAGTAGAATTTTTATCTATCAGATCAGTGGGACTCTCAATCTTTAATGCAAGGTAGATCCATGCAACCATGTAATATTAATGCGTTCTCTATTCAATCCTTGAAGTTTGTCCTGTTGAGCATGCTAATAGAGTTTATGTTGGAAGATATGGAAATAGCAGATATATCAGTTGTGCAGAGAACGAAATAAACAACTAACATGTTCACATTAAAATGCATATTAAACTATCAATAAATTCAAATAATGGCAAACGACATCTCAAGATACCTAGCACAACATTAGTATCAAGTCTTTGGAAAGTAAATATTAACTTATAAGTGGTACTCTTGATATAGTGATCAAACATTGAAAATAACTCCTGTCAAATAATAAATCTGTCTTTGGATCGATAAATTGTTCTCATGGAAACCTTACAACTGTCACATGTTTACTTATGCAATTCGGCCAAATATTAACCTTCCATTGGGCTGGCTAATACCCGCATGAACAAGCACACTCACAAACATCTAAACATTGCCAACAAACTAATCTACAGAAGAAAGGTCACATTGGTGACATTTTATTTCAATTAGTTTATTGAAAATGCTAGACAACCTTAATAAACAATAATAGATATACCCAAAATATTTGAATTTATATGATCTTCCTTTAAAAATATATATATATTAATAGCAGCGCCGAGGTGCTAGGTTCTACCCAATTTCAAAATATAGCGCCGCAGCGCCCAAAAGTGACGCTGGACTCTAGTTTGCCTGGGCATTTGCAAAAGTGTGATTTTTTTTTTTTTTTATGTGCGAAAAACTCATCCCAAAAATTAATTCTTCATGTTAGGAACAACCTTAATCATGTGAATAAAACATTATAACACAAAATTACAATTTCGCAAAAAAAATATCAAAAGTCAAAACACAAAATTCCAAAATTTCACAATTTCTAAAAGATTCAACAATGGAGCGGCTCTTACACTTACAAGATATTTTAATAATAAGTTTCTAACATGCTTGATCCATGAATAATTCAAAACAACATAACAATAACAATTACCAAAATCCAAACCTAAGTATGTTTATATCACGACTTTTATCAAACCCCGATACATGCATTTGAATCCTCCATGTTGAAATCAAAGAGAGGAAGACTAGAAGCGGAAGCGTACCTTGATTCATAGATGTGATTGCTTGATGAATTAGGATATTCCAAATCAATACGAACTCTTTGTTGAAGTTCAGTATTCTCTCTGTTAATGGGATATATAGAGAAAAGGGAAAAAACTATTGATCGAATGAACTGGGGCCATGAGCCCCTATTATAATAACTGACACATTTATTATTCATTGATATTTATAATTTGGCCTCTCAAAAAATTAGAAATGTCAGTCTTGTCTTTACACATTAAAACCATGACAATTTAATACCCACATAGTTTGATTCCTTAAACTTTAGTAGACCACTTTATAAATGGATTAAACTTTAAGGCCATATTCTTTTTACTGTTTTAAGGTCGTTTTCTAGTTTTATTTTTAAAAATACTAAAAACACGTTCTCTTTACTATTTTCAAAAACGTATTTTGAAAAGAAAAAAAAAATTGTACACAAAACGTAAAACTCCCAAGTGTATTTCAATAAAAAAAAAATGTTTAAAACGCGAAAAATATGTTTTGGGATTTTTTTATTTTTAAAAGAATTATCATAACTTGGAACTAAACTTAAAATAAAGTTTTTTTTTTTTTTTTTTTAGAGAATTATCCTAACTTGGAACCTAAGTCTAAAATAAAGTTTTATTGAATTCAATATTAACATTACCAAAAAAATTAAGTGGAAATTTTTGTTGTTGTATTTCAAAAAATGTCTTAATAAATGGACTCTGGTAATTTTGAAAAAATTTGCATTTTTGGATTTTAATAGAGAATCAGAGCATTCTCAAATCTCAAACCTGACTAAGGGGGGTTTATTCAATGTAGATTTTGAATGACTTTTAAAGATTTTAAAGGATTTGAAAAGTTTAGATGTATTCAATTTAGACTTTAGAATCTCTATAAAAATTTTGATGTATTTAATATAGATTTTAAAGGACTTTCTAAAAGTCCATAAAAGTCATGGTGTATTGTATAAAGACTTTTAAAAGTCTTTAAAAGTTCCGTGTTATTCAATTTATCAACGACTTTTAAAGACTCCTACGAAATTCTCTATGTACTAACTTCTAAACATAAAGTACAACCACAAAATCTCTTTATTTGTCTCTCATTAACCTCCAAGATTTTGAAAGACTTTTATAAAAAAAAAAAAAAATTCTTTTAAATTGTAATTTCATTTATTCTATATTTTTCTTCTTTCATGTTATTTTTAGAAACCTTAAACATTTGGTTAAACAAATCATTATTTCTCTTCTTTTTAACATTTTGTATTTTTTTATTTTAAATATTTTTTCTTTATATTTGGACTCTCTTCTTTTTCATCTTTTTTTCGATTTTTTTATGAAAATAAATCTAACTAAAATTTCATAAGATCTTATAGAAAAATAATAAATAAATTGTATCAAAAAAAATAATAATAAGTAAAGTGATTCTAGAATTCTCTCTAAAAAAATTTTATAAACATAGTTCAATTTTTATGTCAATATCAAACGCGATTTTATTTTCCCCCCATCTTTTTATTCACAAATGTTTTTCTGTCTTTAAACTATTTATATTTCTCACGCTATATATATATATATATATATTTTTTTTTTTTTTTGTAATTCACTTTACATATAATTATTATTAACGATTCATATTCACATCATACGAAAATTAATCTATTAGCGTTTAAGTTTTTCAATTAAAAAATAAAAGTATGTAAAAATCTTTAAAAGTATTTGAAAGTCTTTTGAATCAATCTACAAAAGTCTTTAAAAGTACATGAAAGCCTTTTAAATAAATGTCCACGAAAGTCTTTAAAAGTCTATTAAATCCATAAAAATCAATAAAATTCAATGAAATCCATTAAAAAATGTCCATTGAAAAAAATCTTTAAATGTCTTTCGAAATCTCAATTGAATAAACCCCCCTAAGCTATGTTATTATAGACTCTTAGTGCTCACATTAGTGTGTTGTAGGTAATTATATTTTCAGTGTATTGTAAAAAAAAATTTGAGTTTTAGCCAGTAATATTCTGCAAGCAAATTAATTAAAAATAATTTAAGTAGTATTTTATAAAATTTCAAACGGAACTGACAAAAATTACAAAATAAAATACAAAGATAACTTCATCTAAGATAGCGCCACATTTAATATACATGCGTTGGCCCACGCATCGGATTTTTTGTTTTCCAACATTTGTAAATTAGTCCCTGGTTCGTGTTTATATTTGGGAACGCGATAATAATCGTCATTTTGTTCCTGAAATTGGAACAATTATCAGCAAGTTACGGTTAAAAAATTAGCAAGATTGATGTTTATGATGAGTACATGGGGAACTATCAATAGAAGAACTATGAGGTAAAAAAATAAAAATAAAATACATTTTAATTCTCTTTCAGGTAAGATTTTAATTTTGAGCGGTAGAGGCGGAAGTATGTTGCAGAACTGTGTGCGTGGTAGTGTGTGGAGGTAGGTTGCGATGGCGAGTTCAGGTTGTGGAGAAAGTCACGACTGCAACGCCACTTCAGGTGCCGCTGTGGCGACTTCTACACTACAGTGGCGTATGATGGTGTTCGATCTGCTTTCTGCGTGCTGGCGACTTCTACACAATGGTGGTGTTCGATATGTTTTCGCATTACGGCGTGCGCAGTGGTGTGCACGATGGTTGGTGCTGTGGTAGTTTACGTATGTGTACTGATTTGTGGAGACCTGTGTAGAAATAGAGCCGATTTATATGTATGAATGGTGGTTCATTGGAGATGATGATGCTGAGATAGTGGTTCTGGTGATTGCGGTACGTTGGAGTGGTGGTGAGTCGGAGGCGGTGGCGGTGGTTGCTGGAGGTGATGATTGTTGTAGGTGAGGGGGAGAAAAAGGTATTAAGGGTAAACATATAAATCATCAACCCGCTAAATCGAATTAAATCGCAACAAATGGTTTAGTTTGGTTCGATTTCAAATGTGAAATTGTTTGGTTTGAAAAAATTTCAAACCGCTTTAAACGATTTGATTTAAGTTTCAATTGTCGAACCTGCGACTTCAAACCGTAACCCGATAAGTTTTAAAAAAAAAATTATAAAAAAATTGAGTGCAGAGATAGCTTATTAAATTCAAATTGTCATTGAAATCTTCAAGTCATTTTGAGTGATGTTTTGATTTCTTTTTTAGTAGAAATGAGTTACAGAATAACTTTTCTCAAAATTTGGACGTATTCTTGGAAAATTTCTAACCTTTGTCAATTGCAAAAAATGTGGAAAATTTTCAGGAATAAAGTTATGTTCTAATCTATGCATGTTTGATCCATCTTAAAAAGTCCAACTTCATTCCCAAGTATAACTATTGAAAGGCGCAAAAAAATTAAAATGAGGCTTGAAGTTTTCATTGAAGAACTGTATAAACAAATTAGAAGAGAATTCATTAGGACACATATTTGTAACATACTAAATAGAAGAAATATTCTTGCAGTAACACAATGTGTTGTCTTTTATTTATGTGAATAATTTTGAACAAATAAATATCATTTTAGTTGTAACCTATCGAAGTAATCATCTTACCAATATGAGTTACATCATAAAAAAATTCAAGAACACCTTTTGACGTAATCTAAGTAATGGTCAGTTGGTATTTCTTAGTTATCGAGCATAAAGTTGGTATTGATCATTTACTCAATCCTATGTATCAATTGCGAATTTTGTCATCTTTGCTATTGGTAGATTAATCATTTATTCATTCTTGCATTATCGTACAAGATTGTGCATTGGTTTAGGATTTACTAATTTATTTGATTGCAAACCGTAGTTTAACCGCACCAAACCACAAAACATGGTTTTGTTTTGTTTCGTTTGAAAAATTTTCAAACCGCTTTAAACGGTTTGGTTTGAAATTTCGCTTCAAACCGCCAAAATCATACCGTGTTCACCCCTAGTCTGTTTGCCATTTTGTGACTACTAATTGACGAGTTGTGACCGAGAATTAATTTTCGATCATGTATAATAATTTATGATCGGAAATTAATTGTGATTATTTATTGATGAGTTGTCGCTCGAGAATTAAATTGCGATCAATTTTTATTATAATTTATAACTAAGAAATAAATAGTAATTGGGTAATTTGGCCTCTGTTTGACAAACATGCTTTTAAATATTACAATTTCTCAATCCAATTTTTAATCATACACATTTTTTTTCTTTACTTTTTAACCACATATTTTACCTCGAAAGCATAAAAAATATATGTTTTTAAACACAATTTTTTTAAAAACAAACTTCTAATAATTTATCACTCATATAATTTGTAGTTTGTGACTGATAAATAATTTATGACCTATAAATTTTTTATTTATGATGAAGAAATAAGCTATGGCCTATAAGTTTTGTAATTTTTGATCAATAAATTTATTGTGAACTTTTTGTGATATTTGATTGATGAATCAATTGTAACCTATAAAATTTGTGAATTGTGACTAAGAAATAAATCATGATCAATTAATTTCATAATTTGTGATTTATCACTATGACCATAATCTATTTAGTTAATCAATACAATATTTTTGAAATAAAAACTCAAGTGTCTTAAATTTGAAATTGATCTTTATCTTGTTTATGGATTCTTCCCCTTTCAATTTTATTCATTTATTTATTTATTTTTCAAGAGTAATGTTTTTAAGAATGTATTTAACCCTTGCTATAGTGGGAATTTCACCATAACCTAGATTTTAACTTCACACTTCAAAAAAAAGTTTACAACTTATTCATACTAAAATCATGTCAGAATTCACATTTAAATATTAAATAATACGGAATTGATCTAGTACTCACAGTAAGCACATTTTATGGCACCCACTGTGGGTGTGATGCTGTCATCTGTCCCAAAAATATATATAAGGACATATGGCAACATCACAACTGCAGTTGACACATTTTATGACACCCACTATGGGCACTAGATCGGGACCGATGATCCGTTAAATAATAATATTGTTAAATTATAACTAATCAAATTACAACCCCTACACACACACCCAACCCTAAAATTAGGCTAACAAGGAATCCAGATTCCATAGTTGCATAACCAAATTTACACCTCTCTCTCTCTCTCTCTCTCTCTCTCTCTCTCTCTCTCTCTCTCTCTCTCTCTCTCTCTCTCTCTCTCTCTCTCTCTCTCTCTCTCTCTCTCCACAGCGATGGTAGTAGCGCCACATGTGCGACGCAGTCTCCAACTCCCCATCTGAACGACCACATCCGAGCACTACAGCTCTCTTTCATTTCTGGTGCGGTCTCTTCGATCGATGGATCGAATTCGTTGGGCGTACTATGGATCAAAGTCGTTGTGAACATTGGCGTTCGGTTCGCAGATGGCAATGAGCCGAACGCCAATGTTGGTAGTGGTTAGTGGCATTCATTTGTGTTACGTACATTTTATATACACATTTCACACCCTTAAAATAATATTGTGGAATATCTTGAGCAAATATCTACTAATTTATGCACATTTTGTATCCACATAGGTTAACATTCAAGTTTGAAGTGCAAAATCACAAAAGATGACCAAATAATGAAGAATTCAGGATTTTGGGACCAAATTGTTACTTTTTAGAAGCTGGGGACTGACTATGCAATTAAAGGAAGGAACAAAATGTACATTTATAAAATTTGAAGGACCTCAAGTGCAATTTCAGAATGACCTATTTGAAAGAAAACTTAAAATTCAGGGATCAAATTGGTCGTCTTTGAAAGATGGAAGATGATAAGTCTATTTTATACACTTACTTGTATATCTAAATTAGAGTAAATTATTGTCATTCTTGAATAAATACTACTTAATTGCTTTCTATTTGTTTCTATTTCAGAAATAATCAAAAACTCACGTGAATGAAGCAATGGAGTGAAATAATGCACAATTGGAAGACATTTGGAGTGAAATTGGACAAAATGGATCTTGATGTTGTCAATCGAGACTTTCAAGAGGAACTAAATGTGAGAAAGAAAGTTCAAGGACTTAATTGAAGAAGAACCAAAGTTGGGAAGAAGAACTGAAGCAATTCAGAAGTTCAAGAACTAAATTGTTGTAATTAGAAGATGAAGGACTCACGTGCAAATAAAGTTCAGAGACCTACTTAAACGCACCGAAAGATGGAAATTATGCTGGAAGAAGTGTATTGCGCGGCCACGACTTCCTAACCAGGTGGCCGCCCGTTCGAATAACAATTGGGAAGATCCCAATTTTGGAAGCCTGCGCGGCCACTACAATTACTACTGCATGAGTCCGGCCTACCAGGAGATCAAGCCCATGAGCGAAACTATGTTTTATTTTACCTAAGTTTCTTGACAACCTATATATACTACTTCTTATGCACGATTGAAGAACCTTTTCGTACATATTCAACAGGAAAAATTTATCATCCTACCTTAAAGATTGTTGAAGTTAATTGGATGCAAATGCGTGAGAGTTGAAGATAAACACGTGAAAGCTACATCTTGCTGCAAAAGTTCTTTTACTTGTTTCTTTAATATACTCATGATGTTGTTCTTTATTATTATTATTATTATTATTATTTATGTTTTCAATTCCAATATGATGAATAACTAAACTTCTTGTCGGGATTAATGATGTAGCGTAATTTTTCGCTTTTAATTACATTGTTTAAGTTTTCCGTATAGATTACATGTGATGGTTTTATTTTGTGATTAATGCGTCAATTAACTGGCCACTAATTCATTTAATGAGAGGTTTTCATAATTCGAGATGTGAGCTAACAACCTAGATTTAGGAATAAAACTCGATAACTGAACGAACGATAGAGATATACGTTTGTTGTAATTGCGATCTTTAATTGAGCTCTTGTTAGTGTTGGCAACGGGGGAGGGTTCGGGTTGTGTACCCCCGACCCTGCCCTCCCCCCTCGCGGGTAATTTTTTTTCCCAAACCCGCTACTCGCTCAACCTCGTCACCTCATTTACAGCCCATTTAATTTAATTTTATTTTTTTAGTTTTTTATTTTATTTTTTCAATATTATTATTTTTTTCCTTATTTATTTTTATTAATTAATTTCTTTGAGGTGGGTTCGGTTCGAGGGCCCAAACCCGCCCAGCCCCGCCCCGGGTTTTTTTTTTTTACCACCTGTAGTTCTTGTGTTCTATTCACATAATCATTACAACCTACTATCTAGAAATACAGTTGACGAACTAAGTATAGTTGATTTAAAATCGAGAGAGGGATTTCATATGAATAAGTGAACTTGATCGACCACATTTTTAGATTAAAACTTAAATGGTGGAATTAAACGTATTGACTACGTGAAATCCCAACTTCTCATTCATTTATTACAAAAGCACAATTTTCTTACTTGTTTAATTGATTTTCGATTAAATCATTTAGTTCACATAAAAATCTCATTCTTTAATTGTTCAAATAAAGTAAGAGTTAGAATAACTTTGGTAGTTAATCATAATCCTTGTGGGACGATAACTCAGACTCTTTTGTCCACTTTATTACTTGGATGCAACATCATACATTTGCAATTAACACACATCAGAGAACTTGAATGCAATTAAAAGGACCTAAGTTGCAAAACCTACTTGTAGGGTAGGTTTTCTTCATTTCTTATTTAGAACTTCTTGTATTGAACTCATATATGAAACGATTTCATTAAATTCTAAATTTTTTTGTTATTTCATTATGGGCTAAGTTATAGTTCGTTAGGATGTTTTGATTATAAATTAACTTCATTTAATTTATGTTAATGCTTGTTTATTGATTTTGGAGTATTTTATTACTATGTATTTGAATATATGATCAGTGCATTACATTTGTTTAGCTACCAAATGTTTGGTGATGAACTTTACAATTATTTGATTGATTAATTGATTGATTAGGGCTAATAAACATTTGAAAGAAGAGGTTAACTTATGTTAATTAATTAATTAGGGCTAATTGACTTTTGAAAGAAGATATTAGTTTTGTTAGGAGAATCGAATCAAACATATGTTTTAAGTAATCTATTTCATTTCCAAAATGCAATTTTATGTTAAATGATAGTTAAGTGAAAATCAAGCATCTTAACATTCACCAATTACCACATTTTCAAAAATCATCTACATTTCCTAGTTTTTATATTGTTACTTCATCGCTTAAAATCAAAAATGCTTTATGTTACTTGAATTTTCATTCAAATTAAAATCAAAAATCTTAATTACAAATAGATCAATTTTCGTGAATATGACAACTCCCCATCTCTTTACTACTTGAAGACAAACCTTGCACTTGCGGTACGTAGTTTTACCGAACAATGTGTCATGTGGTAGTTTGTCGTCGTTATTGGAGGAGAATGTGGTTGGGACCTTTTTCGCTATGTTTGGGTCTTTTTTTTTGCCAATGTCAATGTAGGTCGTTGTGTGTGCACTATGGTGTGTGCAATTGTGGTTTTGATGGTGGTGGTAGCTATAACGATTGTTGCGGTGATAGAGCAAGTTGTCGATGGTGGTGGCGGCGGCATGGTGTGGTGTGGTGTGGTGTGGTGTGGTGTGTGATGTGCTATTATGTTAGGGTAGTTTATGATAGGGGTGGCTGGTGTTGTTGTGGTGGTATACTGGTTATGAAAGTGGTGACGATAGTATGGGTGGAATAGGATAAAGATTGATTGTGATCAATAAGTTCTTATTTGTTACCAATAAATAATATATGTGACATAAAACATTTTGAGATTGTGACTAAATTTATAATTATGACTCACAAATTTTTAAGTTGTGAAAAATTAGTTTGAAATTTGTAACTATTATGAAATGAGTCGTGACCTAAGAAATTTGTAAATTGTGAACGAAAAGTAAGTAGTGGCCAATCTATATATATATATATATATATATATATATATATAAGTAGCTAAGTTGATACGGGTCCCAAAACTTCTTTCCCACCAAAAGTTACCATCACACTTCTTTTTTCACTAGACTAATATTTCGTATTGAATGCATCACAATATACAAAATTGAGGTTGTGATTTCCAAGAATAAACATGTCTTTGGCCTTTCAGTTAAAATGAAATAGTAATTGATTCATTTTCTTGATATATATACATATGTGTGCGCGCGCTTTTCGATAATTTTATCTTACAAGAGAACTGATTTCTTTCCAATCAAATTTAATCTTAAAAATGACCTCATTCAGCTTCTTCAAGGATATTAATTGGAAACGTGTTGATTTGCGTTTAAAGGTTAGATGTGATAGAAAATGGATGATTTCAGCAACTAATTGGTTTGAAACAATCCTGGAGATTTTATTCGTGACAAGAATGTAAGCAATAACCGATTAGATATTATGCTATTTCAATAAGCAATCTATTTTTCATACAACAACCATTTTTTTTTCTACATGTGGAATTCCATGTTTCTTATTTGTTGTGTTACTTTCATGTTATTCATGATATTAATCGTTATTAACAGCTGTGTTATCGTCTCTCAATCTTCTTTATTATTAGTAGTGTTACTATGTTATAATTTGATTCTTATGAGTAGAGACGTGTGCACTGAATTTCTAAGACTCAATAAAAAATTATTAGTGTGAAAAACTTTATCGAACACAAAGTACAAATGTACAATCAATATTTATAGATGGTCACGTTATACTATGATATTCTGTATTATCACGTTATTAATAGTATTTATTAAAAATAATTTTTTGTAGTATGTATTGAAACTTGGTAAATTCCTGATTTTTTTTTTTTTTTTTTGAATTTTTTTTAATATTTTACTAAGCCCTTGTTTGATAAACATACTTTTTCATAAAAAATACTTCTTTTTTTCTACAGTGATCAACCTCACCCATCCAAAAAGTCAAGCCTATAATTTTTTATTTTTCAAACCATTTTTTAATCACACGATTTCCCAAAACTACTATTCAAAACCCACTTTTTTCAAAAACTATAGAAATCAAACAAGGGCTAAATATTTTTCACGATCAATAAATGGTTACATCATTGATTTAGATTTATTAATATGTTCACTATTATTAATGTCTAGAATACATGGACCTAAGTGATCCTTCATTTAAGTTTGCCTTTTACAAGACTAATTTTTGATTTGATGAAATGGTGGATAAGCGTTATAAAACCTGTCATAATCCCAGGTTTTCATTGTGTTGTATGTAAGGGTAAGGGAAAGTGAATATTTCTCTCATGCAAGAATGGAAGGAGCAAGAATTTTGTTGAGAATATTCGGACATACAATATGATGTTTTCTTTTACTTCTATGAGGGTGAAACAGATCATGGTTTAAATAATGGAAGAGGGCCTCATGTCTTCAAATTATATAGTAAAAATTGCCATAAGATAGGGAGTCTATTTCTTGTTGAGGGATCTGCGCCACAGTTTGCCCAACTTTACATTATTGATACTGCGAGCGAGGTTCAGAACAGAAAAAGGCCCGTAGGGTATGAACATTATAATTTATTGTTGCAGTTATATTTTTTATGTATAATTATGGTTTGATGATCTAACCTTTATTTTTTATCTTATAAGATTCCTCAAATAGGGAAGATTCAAGGGATTCATGATTGAATGATGATATTTGATAAGTGTATTTTATACACTTATTTGTATGTCTAAATTAGAATATTATGTTGTCATTTTAGAATAATTATTATTTAATTTGTGTTTGTATGTTTACTTTTCAGAAAATGTCCTAAAAGATGAAAAATGAAGAAATTGAGGGAAGAAATGCACAATTGGATGCTAATTGGAGCTAAATTGAGCAATTGAGGAGTTTATGACATCAACTAGAAATCATGAAAGGTGCCAAAATAAAGAAATTAAGAGTTGGAGGATCCAATTAAAAGAGTTGAGAATTAAAACGAGGAAATCTAGAAGATTTGAAAGTATGGAGGCTATATTGTTGCAATTGGAAATTGAAGAATTGAATAGCAAATTAAACACTAGGGACCAACATGCAAATATCCAATTATTGATTTGGATCACACGAAGATAATTTGAGAATTTTTAAGATTCAATTGGATGCAATTAGAAGTCAAAAAGGAATGGAATACGATAAGAATATTACCATAAAAATGATTCTAACCGCACAAAATTCTGGACATATTTCTAGTCGGACTTTGAGACCTAGTTTTGGAGTAGTAAACATTAGAATTAAGAAAATTCTATTGCAGGGAGAATTGTATCCATTTACGTTATCTTTCTAACGTAGTTTGAATCACCTCAATCGGATAAGAGAATAGAAAGATATGAACGAAATACTGAACAATGTGCAGATACCAAAAAAGACTCGCGTGCGGGTTTGACAAGTTGCTTTCCTTTCTCGACTATGTCTCTTCTCCAACTATAAACACAACCTCTTGGCACAAAAATCAAGCTTTTTCCTCACCTAAGAACAAGCCAAAACTCATATTTTATCATTCAAATTCTTGGGAGACCAAAGTATTGCTAAGGGGCGCGAGTTGAGAATCACGTGGAGAATCAATACTTGGTTCAAGCTTTCCATTCTCTTATATTATTTTCAATGAACGCTATTATTTATTGTTTTTGTTGTTTATTCATGATGTGTAACTAACTCAATGTTGGGATGAGCGATGTAGCCTTACTTTATTATTTTAATTCCATTTATTCAATTGTTTTAACGTTTCGTTGCATGTATTAATTTATTATTGTGTTTAATACGTGAGTGAACTGACCACTTATTCATGATTTAATATGTTATTTTCATAATCCGAGAGGTGAGCTAATAACATAGATCAAGGTTATAAATTCGGTAATTGGACAAGAGATGGAGATATACTTTTTTTATTATCGCGATCGTGCGTAAATTCTTGTGTACTATGCGTCTAGATAAAGAATATTCGGACCCTATGTAAAGATATGTGGTTGACTTATTTAGGTAGGATTGACTTAAACTCGAGAGAGGAATCTCAATATATATTAGTGAATTCGACCAAATACATATTTAGGAAATAAAACTGGAAATTGAGTTAATTTAATTGGTTAGGTGAAATCGTGAATCTCTACTACTTTACAATCGTATTTAAAAAAAAAAACCGCAATTAAATTCTTTATCTTATTTCTTAGTTTTAGTTTCAAAACACCAAACAAAATTGTTATGTTCAAATAGGGATAAGAACTATAATATTTTGATACTTAATAGCACTCTTCGTGGGAACGATAATCCGGATTCTTAGCTCCACTTTATTAATTTTCACGATCCGTACATTTGCGGGTATATTTTGCTTCGCAAAATATTAGTGAACAATATTGTTTATGATCAAAAGGATATACTCGACATGCACAACAATTTGGTGAAACACTTTAGGTCCGTTAAAGAAAAACGCTTGAAGAAAACACTACTAATGTAAGGTTGAGACTTATTGGTCGACGAGGTACCGACGATAGGCGCTATGAACATACCTACCGTTCATGAAATTTTCAGTTTAATTGTTGGTGATTTCAATACAAAACCTGGATATATAGATATTATAATTGAGCAAAGTGGTGGACCATTGCAGCGGATAAGTGAGGTGCATCCTCTATATTTTCCCTTGCAGTATCCATTACTTTTTCTATATTTCCAAGACGGATATAGGGATGACGTTCCCCAAATTGAATTGGATTTAGGCTCAATGGTGGTTGTTCTGAGCTGAGTATTCGAGAATTTTTTGCTTTCCGATTACAAGAAAGAGATGGTGAATTTCCACACATCTTATTTTCAGACGGTCCTTCCAGCAATTTTTGGTTGATGCTTATACAATGGTAGAGTCACCACAATTGTGTTATATACGGTCACAACAAAAGGAATTGAGGTGTGAATTGTATAATCGCTTGCAAGAAGCGTTATTAAGAGACGAAACATATGCTGCACCTCGAGGTTTATCTACCTCCTACATTTATGGGTGGACCACGATGGATGATTCAAAATTTCCAGGATGCATTGGCTATATGCAGATGAGCTGGATATCCTAATCTATTTATAACATTCACATTTCAAGTAATGTTGTTGAGAAATATTGATCATACCCAGGGACCATGCAATAGAACAAGGTTAATAATCGCGAGGCTTTGAGATCATGTTCTTGAAGGTCAAATTTTTCTGGCAACAATGCATGTCTTAACTTCTTCATCCCAAGGATGTCCTTGAGCCCCTCTGATTCTAGGATGCCTGTTAAATTTCAAAGAATACAATCTCCATTAATCTTGCCCTATGCAGTGACCATAAATAAGAGTCACGGACAATCACTTTCACGTGTTGAACTTCTTCTTAAGAGACCAGTGTTTACTCATGGACAACTTTATGTTGTGATTTCTGGGTTACCAGTTGTTTGGAATTGAATATGTTGATTTACTAATTCAATAACAAATGAGTTTACAAAGATTTTTTTCGAAATTTGTAGTAATGTGAAATCAACATTTAATAATGTAACAAAAAAGTCATGACCTACAAAATTTGTGGTCGAAAAATAATTAGTAACCCATAATATATATTTATGATACGTGACTGAGTAATAAATTGTGACCGATTAATTTGATAATTTGTGACAGAAAAATATGTTTTACTTATAAATTTATAATTTGTGATCGAGAAATAAGTCATGACCAAATAATTTTATAATTTATGATCGAAAAATAAGCCGTGATAAATTAATTTAATAATGTGTGACCATAAATTCTTATTTGTGACTGTGACAACAGTTTGTATGTTATTGTAGCCTTAACATATTTAATTAATTATTTATTTAATAAAATATATTTAATTACTTATTTAGCCTCTGTTTTAAAAATAATATTTTTTTGTACAGTACTCAATTTTAACCACATATTTTAATCATCAAATATTCTACATATAAACTCAAAACTTTTCTTTCATTTTCAACCACACAATATCACATCAATCAGTATTCTAAATATTTTTTTCTCAAATAAAGAACATCAAACATAGGCTTAATTAGTTAATTAATTATGACCTAATTTTAGAATTAAAATCACAAATTTCTTAAATTTTGAAAAGTGTGAGGCCTGCACTGTTGTGTTTGGATGGCCCATATTTGGAAATTGCCAACATCAACCCAAGATTTTCTTCAACTTATTTTAATTTTATTTATTTAATAAATGTGAAATAAGTATTCTTTTGGAACAAATTATCATTTGAAAATAAATATCTAGGCATTTTCTGTCGAACCGACTCCTATTTCAATCCATGTTGGGCCGATCGATTTACCAATAATAACGTTTTCAATCAACTGATGAAAAAGTCTAATCAAGATTAAAATCTAAACCAAAATCAGTAATTAATTTTAGTAACACGTTTCACGGGATCTACAACTTCTTCAAAATCTACTAAAAATCTAATTTAATTTCCACCAAATAGGGACATAGTGAATGATAAAACTTAAATTAAAAATGTATTTTCTATGTGAAAACATGTAATTTTTCTAATATTTACCTCGAAAAATTGTCAATGTACTTATCAAATAATGCTTGTGTTTTGGTTAACTAACAATTTACTTATTATTATTATTATTATTATAAAAGAAGAAGATTCTGCAATAAAGGCTGCCCTGAATTCTCGCCTAATTTCCCTCCCATGTTGATCCCGTCTGTGTGCTTACTTATTTGTGAGTTTTTATCTCTTTTTCTTACTCTGCATTATCTATGCACGTATCTTCCTCAATGTCGACCTGTGTTTTTGGGTGCCCCTGTATGAATATTAAAGAAGTGCCTCCATTCTTTATTTATAAAGTATGCGTATAGAGAAAAAAATAAACTATTTATATAAACTCATTATAAATAAAAATGCCACACAACAAAAATATCATTTTCAATATTTTTCTTATATCGTTTTCATGTCATAAAGAAAATGTACAACTAAAAAACTAAATTTATACCTTGTAAAACCTTCAAAACAACTCTTCCGTTGGCATGTCAATTATAGTGTCTTTATCTTGCAATTATCTAACCACGAATCTATCAAGAGCACTTTTTTGAGATTGTATTAACTCTTCACATTTTCTCCTTTTCTTTCGTTTATCAAATCCAGATAGTTGTTTTCTAGAAAACGTTTTAATCTTTTTATCGCAAACAAAAAACAAACGAAATAGAAGATAAATATTATCAGTAAAATATAACCTAGTTTAGAAATGATTAATAAGAGAATTTGAACCGAGCACTGCACTGAATGAAGTCAACGAAACAAGTACACTAGCACTGTACACAATTTGAACCGCAATTGAAAATCTAGGATTTGGGTTCAACATCAATATATCAAAATTCAGCATCAACATTCAACAAGTTTAAATTCATCACTCATCAATGCTGAAAGAAATCTAACATTTTACCTATAGTGTCACGTGATGAAGGCAGAAGCATAGTCGCGGCAATGGAGGGTTTTGCCATTTTGGAACTTGGAAGACAAACAGACAGACAGTGTCAATGAAACGAAGCCGAGCAATGAATCCGGAATTTTCTTGTAACGAAGACAGTGATGCAGACGCAATGAGCAGATTTTTTATTTCTAGAAAGTGGAATCTGGCTTCTATTCTCGGGAGGTTTTATTTACATAGGAAATGTGGTTGTTTTGGAAGATGGGGAGTCTCTAGGAGTAGGTTTTTGATTTACAATGGGGTGAGGGGTGAAAAAAAATATGAAAATTTGGGAAAATTTTAGAGTTGGTCCGCCTCTTTGCTGTCCATGTACTAGTATAAAAAAATTGTTTAAAAAAAATCTAAAAAAAAAAAAATTTAAAAATAATATGTTCTAATATATTTTTTCAATTTTGGTGCCCCCAAAATTATGGTGCCCTGTTCGTCGCACATCTCGCACGGCCTCAGGGCCGCCTCTGATCTTCCTAACTAGTTTTTCTCCAGTGCTATGCACATGAGTTTTATCCATTATAATGATTTCAATAAGTATTTGTAAAATTGTAATACTTATACATAATTAACACAAATGCATAATAAATAATATTGTCTTGCAATAACTATTAAATTTTTACAAACAATATAATTAATTCAAATTATAATAGTGTCATTGAATAGTAAAAGTCAGTTTATATATTTAAATAATATATGAATATTATTTGCATATCATATTTAATTTTTTTTTTTTCAATTTTCATTCAAAAAACAATCAAAATAATATATATATATATATATATATATAAAATCCTGAAAATATGATTTGTAATATTAATGACAACAAATGATAATAATCAAAACATAATTTTAATACCGATAGTTACACATATCTTAATCTTAATTTTAATCTTATCTTAATATTAATATCTTAATTCTTATTCTTATTCTTATTCTTAATATATATATATATATATATATATATATATATATATATATATATATACCAAAGATACACACATAGTTTCCCGCCTAAAAAACTTTCTAAATTTTAAAATTTTTTGCTAGAAAATAGTATATTAAATATTTTAGCAATTATTATTTTATATGTGTCGTTAATTGCATTGACATCCGTCCCGTGCTATTAATAATATCAAATGTCATTTTTTTCTATTTTATTATTATTCTTTTAATAATTATTATATTATTCCGAAATAGAAAAATATATTACATTATTTTAACAATTAGTTCATTGAAAAATATATTACATTATTTTAACAATTAGTTCATATAATTTCTATTAAAAAATTGATCGATCAGTAATTTTTATTAAAATAATAATGTAACAATATGAATAAAGAAATTGTTAGTATGAAGAAAAAAGAATCAATTAATGTAACAATATTTATTAAAATTAATGATTATTTTTTTTGAAAAACACTTGAAATTAATAATTAATGCTTAAAAAATCATATTATACCAAAAAGTCTATCCTACATCTCTTTTTGGGAAAAATATGATGAAGAACAATATATGAAAAGAAGCGTCGATCTTAAGGAGAATATGTAAGTTGAGTTTTGCACATATATTGTATGAGCCTAATTTTGTAGTTCAAAAGTTTTTTTAAAAAGAAAATTTCATTTATTGAACGTTAATTCCAGAAATAGAGTTGATATGTGCACAATAAAATCTCTAAAACACTTAATTCATGGTCTGTTTTTTCGTAAAGAGATAAAACAATTCAACGGTTTACAATTTTATTAAAATATTAAAAAAATAATTATATGCAGTAAAAAATAGTGAAATTTTATTTCTTAATTTTATTAACATATATAGACAAAAATATTCACTATATATATATTTTATTTATATTTTCATGAATAATTCTTTTATTGACATATAATTAAATATGCATTTAATTACGTTCAATTAAATGCATCGCATTTAAAAATTAAAAATTATTAAAAATTGCATTATTTAATTTAAATTTGAGAAATTTTTTAAATATGTTTTTCTATAGAAACTTTCGTGCATCACACGGGTGCAAGTAACTATAAACTATACAAACAATATATTATTTAAAGAAGTTTTCCAAAATGATGAGAATTGTAATTTATTTCTATTTTGAACATTCGTTGATAGTCTGTATCATTAATCAAAGCAAATTATGTATTCAATTTTTTTCCTATTTTGTAATGATATTTATAGTAAAATCATTTTATATTATTATTTCGTGCAACGCACAAGTGTGATACTAGTTATGTATAATATTAAGAACAAAAAATAAATAAAATACCTCATTAATTAATAATTCTAATACTGATATTTATGAATATTGCCTTAATTCATTCCATATTAACGTGAATACTAAAAAATAATCATGGTAATTATAATCAAAATATACAAATAACACAATATTATTGCTGCTTTGTTTCGTGTGTGTTTGATACACTTTAAATCTCCTATTTGGTAACCATTATTCAAAATCTCATTTTTTCATACTCATTTTCAACAATATATTCTATCAATAAAATAATTTATACATAAACTCATAAATATTCACTATCTTTTAACCACATATTCTCCAGAAAATTACTATTAAAAACCACATTATTTTGAAATAATGGGTCTCATTATGGTATATCATATTTGATGTGATACTATAGGTAAGAATATTGATGCATATGGAATGTATCAATATAGTTCTCATAACTTTTGCATTTGCCTCTCGTATTTAACCTTTTTTTTTTCAATTCTCATTCAAAAAACTAATAATAATAATAATAATAATAATAATAATAATAATAATAATAATAATAATATATAATTCCATAATATGATTGGTAATATAAAAGATAACAAATGATAATAATCAAAACATAATTTTAATACTGATAGCTATACATATGATTTATAATATTAAGAACACAAATAAATAATATACCTCATTAAATTATAATTTTAATACTAATAGCAATAAATATTGGCTGAATTCATTCAAGATTAACTTTAAGAATAACAAAATAATCCTGGTAACTATAATCGAAATATACAAATAACAATAACAACATATTGTTATTGCTTTGTCTCTATTGTGCTGGATATACTTTAAAGTCCTTATTTGGTACTCATTATTCAAAATCTCATTTTTAACACTCATTTTCAACCACACATTCTATCAATATAGCCTCTGTTTGATATTCATTAAAAATAATTTATTTTTCTACGGTACCCAATTTTAGTCACACATTTTAAAAAAAATAACTCTCGATATAATAGATTTGACTAACACCACGTGTAGCATTTTTTTTTTTTAATTATTTTTGGCTTTGAAATTGTACTCAATTGTACTGGGCCCCACTAATTCTAATACGGCAACCTCCAAAATTTTGTGAACTATCTAATCAACAGCAATTGTCATCCGTAAATAGTAGAGAAATTGCTGAAAATATTTAGAAAAATATAACTGAACAGAGTTTACTGTACTAAAAAATCTGGGCGGGATTTCATCCCTTTCATCACCAATTTTATAATATTTTATTATTATTAAGATTTTTTTTCAACTTTGGGTGGGATTATTAGGCGACAATGGGCAGGAATTTTCTTGCCCACTATTCTTTTTTAATATAATAATAATAAGATTATTTGTTGTGCCAATAAACAAGAGTGGTGTTTTGTATTTCTAGGTTATTTATTGTCATTGGTTAGTGGGTCTGTAATGCATCATTATAATAGTGGTGTTATGTATTGCATGGATTGCCGAACTTCGGATTGTGTGTTGGACTTTTGGTTTTTCTTTTGCATGGCATGATGGACCGTTGGTTTTCCAATGCCACTGCATTGGTTAATCTATCCAGTTTTCAATTGTTTATGTTTATTTTTCATGAATGAATAAATAGAATGGTGATAAACACTTTGGACTTCCGAAAAATAGACGATACGTGAGCATGAACATATTACTTCCGAAAAATAGAGTATAATACAATACAATACAATATAACATAGCATGATGGCTCTAGTTTTTGTAGTTCTAAAGGATGTTGACACGAGGAAAGACGATTTGGGATTTTAAGGTTCATGTCTCTAAGAAGTGGATTAATACTTTGTACAATAAGCCTTCTGCTCTGGAATTGTTGTTGATGGACGAACAGGTTTCTTTGCAAATTCAATTTTTTTTTTCTTTTTTTGTTAATTTTTGGATGTTTTCCATCCAATGTCCGGTTTTGTCACATGCTTTGCATTCCAATTTTTTTTTTTTTTTTTGGTTTTCCAATTGTTGTATATGAATCGTGTAAAGCATGAGTAACGTGGGTGCACGGTGCAATACTGCATGGAACTCATATTTATTTATTTTTGTGTGTTTTCCATCTAATGTCCTATTTTGTCAAATGTTTTGCATTCTAAATTTCTTTTTTTCACAATTACCATATATTGAATCATGTAAAGTATTAATAATGTGGCTTTGCAGAGCAATACTACAGGGAACCCATATTCATGCAAGCGTCAAACAAGATCTGATCAGTGTTTCCTTCGATAAAATTCATGAAGGAAGGTCGTATAAGATGCGTGGATTTTTGGTGAACCAAAACAATCTGGCATATAGGATTACCGATTACGAATATGAGATACATTTGTAAAGAAGCACCGAGGTTCGTGAACAGCAAGATGATTTGTACCCAAACTTCCCAAAATATTTTTACAAGATTCGTCAATTCCATGGAATTTTGGGTGGTCAAATAGTTGATGACAGTCTGTTGCTCGGGATGTATTGATTTATGTCGTTTGTTCGTTTTCTAATTATTCGTTTAGTATTGTTGTTAATTAATAATTAATTTTTATTTTTTTATTTTTGTTTTTTGAAAACAGACTTGTACAGGATGAGCTACGCTATGATAGGAAAGCTATGACAGAGGAACATAGGAAGTTTGTAGACATGTTGACGGATGAACAATGAGAAGTGTATGAGACAACAATGCACGCAGTTGATAACATACTTGGTGGATATTCTTTTTATATGGTTACGAGGGGACTGGAAAACCATTTTTCGAGAAAACACTTTCTACATGTTTGAGATCGAATAGAGAAATTGCTAAATGTAGCTTCCACTGGAATAGCATCTTTACTATTTTCAGGCTATAGAACTGTTCATTCTAGATTTTACATTCCTTTGAGTGTTAATGAAGATTCAATATGCAATATCAAGCAAGGGAGTGCACTCTCACAGTTGATTGCAAAGGTAAAACTCATAATTTTGGATGAAGTACCCATGATGAATAGAAACTATTTTGAAGCTCTAGATAGGACTATGCAGGATATTTTGAGACTAATAAATCCACGGTGATGTGATCCGGACCCTCGACAATCGGAGTCATAGCAGGCTTGACGGGAAAATTTAAATATTCAAGTCAAAACAAGAATTCAGCAGGTTCGACGAGCTTTGAAGATCAAATCGGGTCGAAAAGAACCGAAAATCACCGCCGTTGATGGATTGGTCACGACCGTAACTTTTGAAGATCACGGCCGTAAATGAAGGATCACGGCCGTAACATGCTCTCTGTCTAATTCATAAACCGGATAAAAGGATTTACGGCCGTAACAAAAATATTCACGGCCGTAACATAATTCAATTACACAATTCACGGCAGTAAATGAAGACCCTCACGGCCGTAAGACAGCTCCTGGACATGCGTCACTGATGGAATTTAAATATTTTTCATTATTTTATTTCCTTATCAGTTTTAGCTATTTTAGGTTAGTTAGAATTCTATTTTGAGTAAATTAGCGATTAGGGTTTTATTTTGCTTATTTATACGCCTTTTTGATTCATTGTAAATTAAGACTTTGATTATTGAATAAACATTTTGAGTGTTTTACTCGTTAAAAGGTGGATTCCTTTTATTCTCCAAGAACTTATCAAGATTTCAATTCTTGTGGCGTTCAAAACCCGAACTTATCAAAGATTAACTATCTTTGTGGCGTTCAAAACTAGAAACTCATCAGGGAGATTGGGCAAATCCTTGTGGTGTTTCGAAAGTCGTGGTTCTTTATTCCGCATCGTCGAGTCATCGCGTCGTGAATATCGGGTCATGATTCATCTGTCCAACCACAACCTGAGTTCGGAACTTTCCGACGTTTCTTCCGCGCTTCGAACCTCATCACACGGAGTATGGACTAGTCTTTCGCATGTAAAACAATAGTCTTTGGTGGTGATTTCGAACAGATTTTGCCAGTATGTCCAAAAGGATGTAGACAAGACATTATTTTGACAACTATTAATTCATCTTAATTGTGGAAACATTGAGGGGTTTTGAGATTGACGGAAAATCATGAGACTTCGAAATATTGGTGATGATGAGCGAGTAATTTCATAATAGATGTCTGGCATCAGAAATGGAACGATTGGTGGTTACGCAAATATAGAGATACCAGACGTCCATTCTTCGATGCCAGACATCCTTCTCCAATGCCAGACATCCATTCTGAAAATCATTAGACCACGTTAGAGATGCATCATATTTATAAGGGAGGGATATACTCACTCCAACACTGGATGTTGTAGAATCTGTGAATGATGACATGGTTCCTATCAGTCAAATAGAGGGAATGACATACTTGAGCTCAGATAAAACATGCAGGTCAAACACGAATGTGGACCTTTTATCAGATCTCCATTCTTCAGAATCTTTAAACAGTATTAAATGTTCTAGTGTACCTAATCATGAGCTAAATCTTAAGGTTGGTGTTCCAGTTATGTTATTACGAAATATTGATCACGAAAATTGGCACCCATGTTTTGGAAGCAATGGTTTATCTTGAAATAATGCAGGTGATAAAGTTTTTATTCCATGGATATCTTTATCTCCCTCTGACCCAAGATTGATTTTAAATTTCAAAGAAGACAATTTCCTATGATTGTGTCAAATGCGATGACTATAAATAAGAGTCAAGTTCAATCACTTTCTCAATTTGGTATACCCCTCAAAAAACCAGTTTTTAGTCATGGATAGAAGTATGTGCAATTTCCAGAGTTACGAGTCGATCCAGGCTGAGATGTTGATATGTGATGAAGATGGGAAGCCAACCGATTTTACGACTAAAGTTTATTTAAAAAAAAATCAAAAATTGTAATTGTTTGTTTGAATTTGAATTTTTGCTTCTTGTTATTGTGTACCCAAAATAGTAGTTGATGTTTGTGCCAATCCACTTCTTCGCTTCTCTATTTCTTTTTTTATTTGCACATTTTATAACTCTAATTGCATTTAATTTTGTTCATATCACTTGTCCATGCATCACACGGGTAGAAGAATAGTTTCATTATAAGGCAAAAGGTAGTGGGTCCGAGAAATGTTTGATAATAAATGGACAATAGTTATGAATGTGTGGTTAAAATTAAGGGAAGAATACATAACTAAAGTATTTAAAATATACATTTTAAAACTTAAGAGACTTAGGTTCTGTTTGTTAAAAGTTTTGCGTTTAAATACATATTTTTTCATGTTTTCTAGGTAAAATATGTGGTTCAAAAGTGGAGAAAGAAAATATGTGTGGGTAAAAACCGATTTTGAGAATTGTATTGTTAAAAACTTGTTTAAAAACACTTTTTCCCAACAGAGGCTCAATGCTTTAATCCAAATATTAAAATTAGGAATTAATTAATTAATTATTAATTTTGTGTGCGTGTGTGTGTGTGTGTTTATAATTTTTTAAATAAGTTAATATCACAATAATATTCATCTTGTGATCATAGTCAAAAAATAATAATTTGTAAGTAACAAACTATCAAATTAATTGATCACGGCTTAGTTCTCGATCATAATATATAAAATAAATTATCACGAGTTATTTTTCTATCATCAATTACAAATTTATAGGTCATGTCTTATTTTTTCGGTCACAATTTATTAAATGACCACAAATTACAAAAATTATGAGTTACGAAAGATATCTCGATTATAAATCATAAATTTTACAGGTCATGACTTCTTTCTTGATCATAAATTATGAAAATAATTGATCACAAATTATTTTTTGAGCAATTGTTTATAAATTCTTTATGTCACGACATCTTTGTCGATCATAAATTTTAAAAATTACTATCGCTATTTATTTTTCAGTCACAAATTATGAAAATATCAGTCGTGACTGATTATTATTTTCAGTCACAATTTATAAAATTTTTAGGCCGTGATTTTTTTCTTAATCACAAATCATGAATTTTATATGTTACAAAAATTATATAGGTAACAACTTATGTTATGGTCACAAATTTCAAGTTAATTGATCATAACTTAACAAAATGTGAGTCACCGTTTTCAAATTTAGTCATATTCTCAAATATTTTAGGTCACATATTATTTACTGACAACAACAAATTTATAGGTTACAATAAATATTAATCATACCACACCCCACCCCACCACCGTCGATTGCTGCCAACATCACCACCATCGATCGTCATTGTCAACACCACAAACACCTGTACCACCACCATCACACCACACCTTATGGCACACCACCACAACCATAAGCACTACACCAGTACCCAAAGTTGCCACCATCTCTTCACCACCCTCTAGTAGCACATCAGCACCATCACCAATGCCCACCACATCACCACCACAACGAGCACCACTGCACCTGTACCCAACCACCGTTACCACCAAAATCAGCACCACGACACCACCACTACCACCACCATCTCTGCACCACCATTACAATCTCCACAACTACAACCACCTCGTAAAATCCACGTAAATAAAAAGTAAACACCACCACAACCACATAAAAACCACCACCATTGCTGATAAGTGTATTTTATACACTTATTTCCATCCTAAGAGTAGAATTTTATCTGTTTGTTTAAGAATATTTGTTATTTATTTTCTTATTATCTGTTTATATTTCAAAAATAATCCCAAAGTCGAGAAAGTAAAGGAATTGGAGCAAAAACAAGCATATTGGATGATAAAAATGTCAAAGTATGAAAATCAAGAGTTGATGAAGTCAATCGAAGGGAAAATTAGAAGAAAAGTGAAAGAAAGAATCAAATTGGGAGAAATCAAAAGTTTGGGGACTCAATTGTATCAATTGGAAGTTGATGGACTGAGGTGCAATAAAGATTTGATGACCAAATTGTAGCAAATGAAAAAAGAAAATTTTATAAAAATTTATAACCATGCGGTCGCATGGTATAAAATCCATGCTGTCGCATGACCGCATAAAAAAGGAACATAGTCGAAATTGTTATAACCGTGCTATCGCGTGAATCTGTACTGTGCGGTCGCATGGTTGTCCGACTGGACCAATTGATGGACTTTTTGTGCAAATTTCAACAGAATTTTCATCTCTTTAGCCTAGACTTCGAGCATATCTATAAATACCAGACTTGGGGCACGAAATTAGGGGTCCCTAATTGTCTTGTTTGATACCAAAACGTTGTTCAACTGCTGGGGGATCCATTGAAGGCCAAATTCAAGATTGAAGAACAATGATCAAGAAGATGAACGGGGTGACTTCTTTTCATATTTCTTGTAAATTATCTTTAATCATGTTTCTAGGCTAGATTTCTTGTGTTAGGATTATGATGAAGTTTTAATTATTGATTCCATGTTTTGACTTATTATTTAATTTACACAGTTTTATGGATTTGATGCAATTAAAAAGTGCTTTTATTATTATGCAATTGTTTGGCTAGCTTTTGCATGATTTTCTTGGTGTTTTTCTATGTTCGAAAGAGTAGAAATTCATTAGATGTTATTTAATTTCCACAAAGTCCGATAGGGGATAGAAATATACCCCTATACTTTGTTTAATTGTCATATAAATATAGTCAATTTACATTTAGGAAAAGTTTTTTATGCATCGCTCGAAAGGGGACTTAAATAATTTTAGGAACGCGGATATTCAAAACCCCATGAATTGTATTTTAATAATTTGGTCAAAATATGGATAATTTGATTAAAATGGATTCATAATTCTAACGTATTTATTTTCATAAGTTTTAAAATCAAATTTTTATTTTTTTTTACTTCAATCTTTATTTTAATTTTAAAAACAAAAAACAAAAATTTTCAACTCAATCAAATCTCTTGTTCCGGTTATGGTTCGTAGTCTAAAATACAATTTAGAACAATCCTCGTGGGATCGATACTTGGACTCATGTCCACTTTATTACTTGCGGGACCCATGCACTTGCGGTTCAGTGAACAATCGCCACAACCTACAATCTACACAAATAAAAAGAAACAACACTACAACAGCAAAATTGCACAGGTGGCCACTGTTGAGCATCGGTAAGCAATGTCATTGCATCTGTACCGCCATGGCCACCACCATATCTTCCACACCTAAAGCTACCGCCACCAAATTTTTCGCTTCTTGATAGAACTCATGATGCTTCTTATTTCCCTCAATTATGCAAACTGGATTGGAAACTAAGAGGAGAATTTGGTTGGAAATGACTAGAAAATGAATTGGGAGAGGGTGAAATTAGTTTGAAGGTGGGATGAGGTAAATTAACATAAATAAATCATATTTAAAAGTAAACTCAGACCTGACTTTTGTACAAATAAGTTGTAAACTTGGTTTTTGATTTAGTAAATTAAAAATCAGGTGCAGGTGTAATTTTCCTTAAAATTAAAGTTTGGTTTTACCTTTCTTAATGAATAACTTTGTTGTATATCCTATTTAATATAGGTTGCTTCAAATAATGATGTCAAAAAAATCTGATCCACCCCGCTGACCCGTTGATTTGATCCTATATAACCCGAAAAAATTTCAATTCGCGAATCTAAGGGACAGATTGAGTCAAATCAATCCGCCCCGAACCGAATCACGGGTTGGGTTTGAGTTGAAAGTGACCCACCCCGACCCGATGAAACTTCTAAAAAAAGTCTAAACAAGTAAAGAGACTAACCTAAACCCAAAATCATTTTCTTCATAATTCATCTCCATTATCTCTCTCTCATCCAACCACCGACCTCCATACTTTCTCCCCTTCTTCTAATCCTCTTAGTTCTTCTGCCTGCAGCGTGCCATTCGCAGCAGCTACTACCTCACTCCAGCAAATCAATCGCCTTTCGAGTTCCGTGACTTCTGTCCCTTTCCGCATCAGTGCGGTTCTTCTTTCTTTTACTCAATCTGTTGCTAAATAATATTAGGCATTTTCATTTTTTTTTCTTATTTCAAAGTAATTTTCATGATTCTACACTTCATATATATTTAAAATTTTAAATATTGTTCATCATTTAATTTAAATCAGTAACCATACTTAGATTTCTACCATGGCAGATTCCAGCAGCTAGTTTTTGGCTTTACATTGCAGTGAGTGGACTTTGGTTTGGAGTCTTTGGAACAGCACTATTTGGTATATGGTATGTTTGTCTTATATAACATGAACTATGAAGGTACTAAAAATGTAGTTATATGGTATGTTTGTCATATAATAGGAGACAATGTCGCTATATGGTATGCTTGTGACTTTGTTCTTTGTTGTATGATAGGAAAGTATATTTTTGTTATAAAATAGGAATTAGGAAGTTGCTGACTTTAGTAATGGTAATTTGGTGTGGACCGTTTGGTTGGTATATGGTACTGACATTGCTGTAGATTTGTTGACTGGTTTATTTTTAATTTATCCAAATGTCTAAAAGTCAAGATAAACACCTTACCGCTACATCACGTAAAACTGGTACAAGTGTTGGTAGTACGAGATAAGTGTCAAATGATGAATATAATGCAAATGCTGATAATCCCCCAAAAGCATCTCCAGCAAAAGTAGGTGGAGTAGATGGAGATCAAGATCTAATTGACCTAAGTGAAGAGGAGCATAATGGTAGTGAACATGTTGGTACAAAGAGAAAATCGAGATTCACTTCACTGGTATGGCAGGAATTCGAGAGAGCAAAAGTTGGAGAAGAACGGAAGGCTGTTCGCAACCATTGCAAATCAAAATTAGTTGGGGATACTAGTAAAGGTACAAGCCATTTGCGTAACCATCTAGAAAGATGTCGTATTCGTAAATAAGGAAAAAGTACTCGGCAAGGAATATTGAATTTCACAGAGGAAAGTAGTGGTAAATGTAAGATGGATACGTACACTTTTGATCAAGATAAGTGTAGGAATAGTCTTAGGAAGGCCATTGTTTTACATGAGTATCCACTATCTATGGTTGATCATTATGGGTTTAGAAGCTTCTTGAATGACCTCCAACTAATGTTCAAAATCCCGTCCCGTAATACCATTAACATTTTGAAAATGTTAGATTATGAGAAATCTAAAATGATGAATTTGTTGGAGATGAATGAGAGTCGAATTTCTATCACCACAAACATGTGGACATCTTCAAATCAGAAGAAATGATTCATGGTAGTAACAACTCATTACACAAAAAATTCTCGGACTCTACAGAGTCGAATTATTAGGTACTTGGTTACAATTTTGCTCACTTTCAATTTTTGACAAATTTAACATTGTTTTCATTTCACAAAGTTTTGTTTTTTCTTCGTAGGTTCGTGTACGTGCCATGTCCACACACTGCGGATGTGCTATCCCAAACTTTGGTTGGTTGCTTCCTTGATTGGAACAGCGATACCTGATTGGAACATCAATCGTAAGTTATTTACCTTGATTGTTGATAATTGCACAACAAACGAGTTTCATAGTCATACTCTTCTGTTGGGTGGTGAGATTTTTCTTATGAGACGTTGTGCACACATATTGAATTGATTGTGAAAGATGGACTGGATGTTATTTTAACAAGTGTGGAAAAAAATATGTGATAGCCTTGCCCATTGGTCAACTACACCTAAGAGATCTAAAAAATTTGAATAATTTGCACGTCAACTAAAAGTAGGTTGTAAGAAAAAATTAATGCTTGACTGTAAGAATAGGTGGATTTCGACCTACTTGATGCTTCGTACTGCCTTATTGTTTACGAATGTTTTCCTCATTTGAGGCAAAGAGTGGCTCAATATGGATGTCTACCTAGTGATAAAGATTGGAATTTGACGAAAGAAATAAGTGATAGATTAGAGGTATTTTTTGAGGCGACTAAATTATTTTCTGGAACGAATATCCAACAACCAATACATTCTTTCCAAATGTTTGTTAAATAAAGTTATCTTTGTATGAATGGCTTGAATCTCCTTATGAGGTGATTCAAATGATGACTAATATCATGATTGATAAGTTTAACAAATATTGGAGTGAAATTCATGGGATTTTGGCATTAGCGACAGTTTTGGATCCCAGATATAAGATGAAGCTAGTTGTGTATTATTACCCTTTGATTTTTAAAGAAAATTCTTCATTCGAGATCGAGGAACATTGTCATATTTGTTAAAAGTTGGTGCAAGAGTATGAGACAAAGCAAGATTCTAGTAGCATATTTTCTCAGTCTTCTAGTTATTGTTGTCTGCCTAGGTTGTCAACAAGTAAGAAAGCGAATCGATTGGCGGGATTGTATGAATTTGTGTCTACTTCCTCTGGTGCTTGCAATGTGAAAACTGAATTTGATACATTGGATAAGCCTATATTGCCTCAATTAGATGATTTTGACATTTTTGTATGATGGAGAGTAAATGCAATCAATTATCCTACCTTGTCTAAAGTTGCACGAGACATGTTGGCCATTCCAGTGTCTACTGTGACATCTGAGTTTGCTTTTAGTTCCAGTTGTAGATTTGTGAGTCCACACCGAAATAGGCTTCATCTCAAAACAATGGAGGCGTTGATATGTGCTCAAGATTGGTTATGGGCCGAAATTCACAGTAAGAGACATTTCATTTAGATTCATGTGGCATCTTATATTAATATATGTTACAACTAAAATATTTATGTTTTTTTATAGAAATTTCAACCCCTTCGACATACTCTGGATGTTGCACAAGGTTCAGTAACGAGGAACTCGAGGAGATAACTTTAATGTGTCTTTCATTTAAAAATCAGTATATATAGTGTGATAAATATTTGTTTTCTTATTACAGGAACCGTCTTACATTTCTAACTCCAACATGGACACTCTTAATTCTTGATTTTTGGTTTGTGAAGTTAGGTAGATGCATAAGTACGTAACATTTCTTTGCTTACGTTAGTATACTTTTATAGAAGAGAATTAATTTCTATATATTGCTTGTTTTGTAGGCAATGCTGAAGCAGAGACATTTTGAAGAATTAAAGTTCTATATTTTGATATTTGAACATATGAAGCATCTTATTTCTTAGTTTTTAATTTGGAATTCAGTTGGCATGTAATTATAACTTCTTTAGCTTAAATGTTTCTTCAGCATTTTATCAAAACTATTTAAGTCTTTCTCGGCATTTATGGGAATTATGATTTGTGATTCCATTTCCCATGAACATCAGAACATGGTTGTGTTGTATGAGGATTGGAAATGTTTATTGCTTCATGAATATTGAATCATGCCATAAAGATACAAAATTACAAATTTATTTACAAATTTAGATGAGAAATGACTTTAGTTTTTACAAAAATCTGAATTGCGAAATTTTGGTTTTTTTTTAAAAAAAAATAGCAAAATCAATTGGTGGATCAGTATCCCGATCCATCCCCGAAAATTGGCGGACCCGAATCGGCCTAAATCTTCACAGGGTGGATATAGATCGATCTCGATCCACCCCGTTGTCATCTCTAGCTTCAAGAAACCACCCTTATGTAATAACTACTTTCTAATTCTTAGTCTACATTTTTTATCGTAATAATTTAAATTTTAATTAAATATATTCGATAGAGTGCAAATAGTAATTCATCATCCACTTCCCGATTGAAAGGAAACAAATTTGGATGAATCAAAATGTAAGCAAAACACTTTTTGGTACGTAGACATTGGGATATGGGCTAGAGTTGGCCTAACTAATCCAATTTTTGCCAATTTGGTGTCTTGTCTTTAACTAATTGTACAACCATTTCAAATGCAAGAAAATTTTCTACCTTCTTAATTGATGGACTTGGGAACCTAACAAACTAAATACACCTTATCAAGTTTTGTAGTGTTTCATCGACTAAGGTTATATATCGAACAATCAAATGAACTTAAAAACACTTCATCTTGTGCTACGTTTTTCATTTTTCCTTTCTTCTTTTACTATAAATGGTTAGTAAGAAACTAATAACAACAAGATATGAAAAATATTGAAGAACTTCGTATATTAGACTTAAGAGGAATTTCTGAGTACATTCATGAAAATGCAAAGATGCCAACCATATATACAACTCAACCTATACAAATAGCCTATAGATATAAGTAACAAATCAACAAACTATCTTCCTCTTTCTCTATAGGATCATGCCATCTCAGCTGTGTATTGATCTTCACGGTGGAAACTCTTCCATGCTAGAGAAATTCTGTTGAAGCTGTTGCAGGTAGGAAGGATCTAGATCTTGAGCCCATGTGCAAAGTATAGGTTCTTCATCTTTGGTCCTTCCATTAACAAGTTGTCCACTTAGCCCCTTGTTCTTCTCTTCTTTAACACCCCCCTTCAAACTGGAAGTGGTGTCAACAACTCCCAGTTTGTCACGTAGATAAACATGTCGTGAGTGGCTTAAAGGTTTTGTCAGTATATCAGCAATTTGGTCAGCTGTAGGAACATGGTGTATACTGATCTGTTTTTCAAGAACCTTATCCCGAACAAAATGCACATCAAGTTCGATATGTTTTGTTCGAGCATGATAAACAGGATTCGAGGCAAGAGCACTTGCTCCTAAGTTATCACACCAAATTTTTGGAATTCCTTCTTGTGACAAACTTAGCTCTTGTAAGAATGACTGTATCCAAGTTATTTCAGCAGCAGTATAGGCTAGTGCTCTGTATTCTGCCTCAGTACTGGATCTGGCCACCACTTGCTGTTTCTTAGAGCACCATGAAACCAAGTTTTCACCAAGATAAACACAGTACCCTAAGGTTGATCTCCTGTCGTCTGGACAGGATGCCCAGTCAGCATCCCCGAATGCAGTGATGTTAAGTTCCTGTGTTCCTTGAATGACCAAGCCCAAACTGAGTGTTCCTCTAATGTATCTAAACAACCTCTTTAGCAAGCTCCAGTGCACATCTGATGGATTCTGTAGGAACTGGCTTATCCGGTTCACAGCAAATGTAATATCTGGCCGTGTAAGAGTTAGATATTGCAATGCACCAACAGCACTCCTGAAATGAGAGGGATTTTTTAGACTGATACCTTCATTTTTAGCTACAAGTTTTCCTGCAGCCATAGGTGTGGCACTTGGTTTTAGATGTTCAAATCCAAACCTCTTTAGGATTTCTACTGCATAGCTTTTCTGGGACATATGTAATCCTACATTATCTCTGTAGAAATCAATCCCTAGAAATTTCTTCAGATTACCTAAATCCTTCAAAGTAAAGGACTTATTTAACTTATCAATGAGTTCTTGGAGCTTTGCCTCACAATTCCCAGTCACTATGATGTCATCAACATATACTAATAGAAAGATTATTTGCTCCTGTGAAGTTAGATAGAACACTGAGTTATCAGCTTTCGATTGTCTGAATTCCTAGTTCAGTAAGGTCATCCTTAAGGTATTGTGCCAAGCTCTAGGAGCTTGTTTTAGACCATATAAGGCCTTATTGAGTCTGCATACATGATATGGTTTACTCTGATCCACAAATCCCTGTGGTTGTTCCAAGTAAACTGTCTCTTCCAGCTTTCCATTCAAGAATGCATTATTGATGTCTACCTGCCTAATTTCCCAACCCTTTGACACTGCAACTGTGAGGATTATTTTCAGAGTTGGAGCTTTGGCTACAGGACTGAAAGTTTCACAGTAGTCAATGCCTGGAACCTGTGAGAAGCCTTTAGCAACAAACCTTGCCTTGTGCCTTACAACTTTGCCTTCTGAGTTAGTCTTAGCTTTGAATACCCATTTGCTCCCAATAACTTTCATATTAGGTTCCATTGGTACTAGTGTCCAGGTCTGATTTTTTTTCAATGCATCATACTCTTCTTTCATGGCTTTACTCCAATTCTGACTTTTTAAGGCTTCAGTGACAGTAGCAGGATCTATTGTCTCCACAGATTTAGACACATCTACTGAATAGACCTTTGGCTTGAAAATTCCATCATTGGCTCTAGTGACCATGTGATGTCCACTTTCCTTTTCATTGTTAGTACCAACTACCTCAACAGGTTCATCCAATTCCTGAGTGCCACTTACATTTTCATGGGCAGCTTCTGATAGAGATTCACTTGCTTCATCCTCAAGTGACATATGTATATTATCTCCAACACCATATTCCATATTACTCAGCTGTTCATTTCCTACATTATCAGAGGAATTCCCTGGGACAGAGGTAGCAGGATGATGTATTATACCAGTTGGGAAATTATTTGAGCTGTGAGGAGTTAAATCAAAAGGTAGCTGATGAAATGATATAGGTTGGGTTTTAGGTGGTAAATGTTTATTCAGAAAACCTGTTTCAAATGGGAATTGATTTTCATCAAATATGACATGTCTTGATATATAAATTCTTCCAAGAGAGTTCAAGCATTTATATCCTTTATGAGATGCACTAGGTCCTAGGTAGACACATTTTTGAGTGTGAAAGTCAAACTTGTGCTTTTGATATGGTCTGAGACACGGGTAGCATGCACATCCAAACGTTTTAAGACTTTGGTAATCAGTTTTTTGTTTGAATAGAAGCTCAAAGGGTGTCTTATGTTTTAGGATAGGTGTGGGCATTCTATTTATGAGGTAAGTTGCTCATAGGAATGCTTCTACCCAGTAAAATAAAGGCATGTGTGCTTGTGCTAATAAGGTCAGTCCTACCTCAGTGATATGTCTGTGTTTTCTCTCAGCACGGCCATTTTGGGGAGATGTGTATGGACATGAGAACTTTAACTCAATTCCACTGTTTGAAGCTATGTTAATAAGGGCTTTATATTCCCCCCAGAGTCTAACTGTATGGCCTTTATTTTTCTGTCAAATTGGTTCTCAACAAGTTTTTTAAACACTATAAATGACTGCAGGACCTATGATTTGTGTTTAAGAGGATATAGCCAAGTGTACCTAGTGCAATCATCAATGAAAGATACATAATACTTGAACCCTGATGTGGAACTTATAGGTGAAGGTCCCCACACATCAGTGTGTATTAGGTCAAGTGGTTTTTGAGCATGAGTTGTTGATAGATTGAAAGGTAGTGCATGAGATTTACCATATTGACAGGCTTCACAGAAGGGAAATTCTTTATTGATAAGTTTGGGACTATTACAAGACTTAAAAACATGACTCAAAACAGAAATGTGTGGATGTCCAAGTCTTCTATGCCATTTTTGGACTTCTGAACTAATTCTCACAGGATTAGCTGGCTGATTTATGCTGGAGTGGAGACTGAAGTTTAGGTTGCTGGTTTTGTGACTGTGGTCTTTACTGGAATTTGGTAGGCTGCTGTTTAGATTTAACTGGTATAATCCATCATTGAGCTTCCCCTCTACCAGTGTCTTCCCTGACTGCAGGTCCTTCACAGCACAATAGTTAGGAAAAAATTCAACAGAGACTTGGTTATCACTAGTCAGTTTAGAAATGCTGATAAGATTCTTCTTAATCTTAGGTACATGCAATAATTTCCTAAGCATTAAGGACTTATTGTGATCAGTATCAAAACATTTAAAACCAATATGTGAGATCTGTAAGGGTGTACCGTTTCCAACCAGCATTTTCATCTCACCTCCATACTCCTTGGATTCTGTGACATTTTCCTTCACAGATGTTGTGTGATGACTAGCTCCTGAGTCAGCGTACCAAGCATTGTCTCCCACAGTGAGAGGATTTGCTATGTATGCAGCCGGTTGGGTATTCTGGTGGTTGGACCTAGGTCCCAAATGTTGATCATCATACCTGCTAAAGCACCACTTAGCAGAATGATTATTCATTCCACATATTTGACATGGACTCCTGGAATCATTTCCTCTTCCAGATCTCCCTCTGCCCCTGAATCTTCCTCTAAAGTTGGGTGTCCTGCCTCCTCTGTTGTTCCTTCCAGTAAATGAACTAATTCTGGGGGCGTTGTTATGAGTCAGATTTATGGAACCAAAGTTGTTCCTGACCTGATTCAGATACTCCATTCGGCTTTCAAATGTCATGAGAACTGATGACAATTCATGCCAAGTAATCTGATCCCTACTGTTAACTTGTACCACAATAGGTGTATACTCTTCATCAAGGCCTGTTAGAACCTGATTGACAAGATCACCATGATCAACCTTCTTCCCTGCTACTTCCAAGTTATCAGCAAGCCGTTTGATCGTATTAAGATATTGATCCATAGACATGGATCCCTTCCTGATCCTTTGCAATTCCGCAGTCAAAAAAGTTATCCGAGATTTATTAAGAATTCCAAAGTTCTCATTGATTGCTTTCCACAGCTTGCTGGAGGTGTCACAACCCATTACTCTCATGACTATCTCAGACGTCATAGAGGAGTATAACCAGCCCATGAGGAGCTGATCCACAGAAATCCACCTACTATATTCTGGATTGGACACCACTTCTACTGTAATCCCTGTCTCAGTGTTTATTTGATTGCTGATGGTTGCAGCAGGACATTCCTTCGTGCCTACCAGATAGCCTTCTAGATTGTGTCCTTTCATAATCGGCATTATGATGTTCTTCCACAGAAGGAAATTATTTTTATCTAGCTTGACAGAGGGAACCTGGGTGAGATTCATACCAAAGGGAGTAACATTGTTAAAAAGGGTAGAGGTTTGGATATTTGATCCGGAATCTGAGCTGGGGGTGGAGCTGGCAGTGGCCATTTTGTAGCTCTGATACCAAGTAAGAAACTAATAACAACAAGATATGAAAAATATTGAAGAACTTCGTATATTAGACTTAAGAGGAATTTCTGAGTACATTCATGAAAATGCAAAGATGCCAACCATATATACAACTCAACCTATACAAATAGCCTATAGATATAAGTAACAAATCAACAAACTATCTTCCTCTTTCTCTATAGGATCATGCCATCTCAGCTGTGTATTGATCTTCACGGTGGAAACTCTTCCATGCTGGAGAAATTCTGTTGAAGCTGTTGCAGGTAGGAAGGATCTAGATCTTGAGCCCATGTGCAAAGTATAGGTTCTTCATCTTTGGTCCTTCCATTAACAAGTTGTCCACTTAGCCCCTTGTTCTTCTCTTCTTTAACATGGTTTTCATAAGAAAAATCCAATAAAATAATCTGATGCATCCTTTATAATTATTGGGTTAATCTTAGACTTCAAGCTAAAGCACTAACATTCACATGTTATAACAATTATTTTCAAACCTTCTCAAGCTCTGAATAGGATGCCTTAAAAGTCAAGCATTATATTACATTTATGGATATGAGGACCCATTCTTAGTTTGTTTGTTTTTTCAGAAAAAAAACTCGTGGGTGGGTTGTTTTTATTGTTACTACTTACTCGTAAAAATGGAAAAGAAACTACGAGAATGTGAAATCGGCATGATTTGACCTCTAGCAGATGAAAGTAAATTTCACGAGTAAGTTTTACTAAAAGCTAAGACATATATATAAGAGTGTTTGGTGAAATGATTTTTTTTATGTCAACTTTTCAAACATTTAAAAAAAATAGTCTAAAAATCACATTATCAAAAAGGCTCTAAAACACTCATTTCATGCTCCTAAATCATAAGGATCACACATTTTTATTTTTATTTTTATATTAATAACTACCTACAAATTAAAAAAAAAAAAAAAAAAACCTCTATATAAAGAAAGTGGATTTTGCCAATCTCCACACACTCAACTAGGCCATATATATTCACTACTCCATTCTTACAACCTCCACCCCCAATAGAAAAAAAAAAAAAAATGGGAAGAACTACCAATTTCCCTTCACTTTCCTTCCTTTTCCTTCTCCTCGTCTTCATCCACCAATGCTCGGCCGCATCAATCCTGAAAATCCGAGCTCGAACACATCCGTGTAAACGACTAGTGTTTTACTTCCATGACATTCTTTACAATGGCCATAACTCAAAGAATGCAACTGCAGCCATTGTAGGGTCACCAGCTTGGGGAAATAGAACCATTTTAACTGGCCAAAACCATTTTGGCAATATGGTGGTGTTTGACGATCCCATTACACTAGATAATAATCTCCATTCAACACCAGTTGGCCAAGCACAAGGATTCTATCTTTATGACAAAAAAGATATATTCACTGCATGGCTAGGGTTTTCATTTATTTTCAATTCTACTAAACACAAGGGTAGCATAAATTTCGCCGGGGCCGATCCATTGATGAACAAGACTAGGGACATTTCTGTCATTGGTGGAACTGGTGATTTTTTCATGTCTAGAGGGATTGCCACTCTGAGCACAGATGCTTTTGAAGGGGAAGTTTATTTCAGACTTCGTGTTGATATCAAGTTATACGAGTGCTGGTAAAAAAGTTATGTTAGGGATTATAAGCCATGGACTCCACACGAGTATGTGGACTAATTATGAAATAATCCAACCATTGGCTTATAATGATTTTCGTGGGATATAATTTTGTCTGTTTTTACATAAATATTTTCTTCGTAAAAGAATCCAAGAACGTTGTCTATGATGTTTTATGGGGAAAAACGGCCACTTTCCAAGTGAGCGGATTGTTTATTAATATTTGAAGAAAAAAATAGAAATTATAGAACTTTCAAATAGGCCCATAAACGTCCAGTCAATGAAATATATTTAACCGGTCTAAGTAAATTTTGGGAGCCAAAGAAAAATAAAAAATCGATCATATTACTTGTTATTATCGTACGTAGATCAATTTTTTTCCCCCATAATCGCTTTATGTTATTCTCGCTTTAAATTTCATAGTCACTAGATATACACAGATTGAAGATCCTTTGAGCCAGGATGTGCACGTTTTTTTCCCCAAAAAATTTAGAGATAATTGCGTCCTGTATGTTATAAAATCATCGAAATCATAAGAACAACATAGAGAGAGAAATGGAGAGAGTTTAGAGGAGAGAATTTCTCTTCAAGAATTGGTGTAATAAATTGGTAAGTATAGGCTCCTATTTATAGGAGTGGACAATGGCACAATCGTAATATTGTAAAGTTTACAGGGATATAATGGTAATGTCATTCACATATATACATTATTTATAACACTCCCCCTTGAATGACATATTACGCAATTGTCTGCCTCGTTAAAACCTTGCTAAGAAAACCCAATGGGATAAAACTTGAGCGAAGGAAAAAGAGTACAGTTGCTCCCCCTGATATTGGCCATCGTCAATCGTTGAGTCTTAATGTTCAAGTAGAACAAATCATGTATTGAATCTTTGAAGTTCTTCAGTGCTTCAGTGCTGCCTCGTTAAAACCTTGTCAGTAAAACCCAATGGGACAAAATCTGAACGAAGGAAAAAGAGTACAGCCGCTGCCTCGTTAAAACCTTGTCAGGAAAACCCTGTGGGACAAAACCTGGACGAAGGAAAAAGAGTACAGCATGACAGCATGATTCTCCCCCTGAAGTGTGCAATCAAGTATTCATGAACCTTTTGAATAATGATATCATCTTTCTTCTGGAATATATATGAAAATCTTCTTGTGTGTAGTCGATATCATAACATTCTTCATAAGATGTGTATGATTTTCTTCATTTGTTGATATCATTCCAGTATAACAATGTGTTGCTGAATTATAGCTTGTTGATAGCTATGATGATGCCTCAAAAACCTTGCTAGGAAAACCCTGTGGGACAAAACCTCAGCGAAGGGAAAAAGAGTGCATTATTCTCATTAATTTTCATCAATACGCCTCAACTGTTGCCTCATTAAAAAACTTGCTATGAAAACCCTGTGGGACAAAACCTCAGCTAAGGAAAAAAGAGTGCAACGCGTATTTATTCCTTTCATGGAATATTACATGTATATTGGTGCAATCACGAATCTTTTCATTGTATTTTTCACTTCTGGTGAATAATCAAATTTAGAATTCACTTCTGGTGAATAATCAAATCTATAATTCACTTTCATAGATTGCATCTTTCACTTCTAGTGAATAATTAAATATTCATTTTCAAATTCACTTCTAGTGAATAATCAATTTCAAATTCACTTCTGGTGAATATTCATTTTCGTATTCACTTCTAGTGAATAATCAATTTCCCAGATGTCATAAATAGTACACTCCAATTTCACTTTCAACATATTATATCATGGAGTCATTTGTATCATTCTATAGTGATACTAATCTGGGCATATTGAATCTTTCAATGATTTATACATGTATGTTCTTACACTTTATAAACTGCAATTTCTAATTTTGCAGGAGCATAATCAATCATTGAAATAGATATCAATTTCGACATATAATCTACAATCATTTTACTTGAAATCCCAACGTACCGCGATCAACTGGTACATCAAAGAATACTCCCAAAGTACCGAGATGAGAATCATACATTTTGATCTCACTCATTGGTATATCAAGGAGCTCAAGCTAGTGATTTAGACTATAGTCTATCCACCATATGTCATGCCAGTTCTATGAAAAATTTCGCGCGCAACTAGTCGTCTTTTACGACTGTGAAATATTTTTCATTTGTACATATAATTACTGGCTTTACACATTTAAGCATTTGGACTTCAGGTCCTTGAACAATAATCCCTACATTAGGGTTTCATACTTGGCCAAAGAATTATGATTTCATCAATCTTATTTCATAAGAGGGTATGCAGTCGACTTATTTATCGATTCCATCTCAATATAACGTGGAGAGATCTCTTTATATGTTCTATCATCAGGTACCTGAATATCTCATCATTTGACTATGTCCCTTTTACTTACTTTGAGTATTTAGCCTCAAAGGAATCATTTCAATCATTCAAGAGATATTTATTTTTGGAATCGATAGTCATTATGCTTCAGGCATAATTACGCTTCAGGCGTGTTTTCACCATAATGTTCTCAAATATTATCAATCGGCTAAAATGCCATAACACATGTCATTCTTTTAGGGATGTAATTTCAATCATATATCTCAGTGCGCTTTGGTGGAGTGTATGCATATCGCACTTTTACAAATAATAAAGCTTCTTGAGCTATTCCCTGTTTGACATAGAATATTGTTGTATGATAAACAATTTCTGAATAAGTTATTCTCATAGAAAATAATTTGGAACTTTTGATAATCTAACCGTTTATTATAGAACTTCTGGTTCTATACGGTTTTATTTCATTTCTATGTATGAATATTTGATTCAATACAATATCGCTAAACTTCTGGTTCAATACAATGTATATTTCATTTATGAGCTTCTGGTTCATACTATATACATATTTCACTTGTACGTATGAACTTCTGGTTCAATAAGATATTTCACTTGTACATATGTATGAACTTCTGGTTCAATACAACATTTATTTCATCAGTATTCTATATAGTTCAAATCAGTATACCTTTATTACTTTTAGTATACCGAAAAATCAGGTACAATATCCAAGGAAATATCTCATAATCTCAATCTTGTCGCCAAATCTTCCCTTATATCGAAAAAGGTAATGGCATATTATCTCACCTTTTCAATAATTTATTCCATTATTTCTTGATGGAATCCATATCACTGACACGCGGAGCCGTCGCTCTTTTACGCGTTGAATAATGCATTTAAATAGATGATTTGGGAAGAAGGCTAGATCCATCAAAAAATGGATATCATACTTTCAAATATTCGCAAATATTATTCCAATCTTCCAGTAAATGATTTGAGAAAAATTTATCGAATTAGGCTCGAAAGATTGAGGTTGCTGATGGATCATGGCATGCCAGAAGATGTTCGCTGGTTGATCGAAGCAAAAGTTCGATTAGCTGGTGAATTACCAGATTCATTTTCTAAGCACAAGCCTGGCTTAGGTAAGAGTACTTTTGCAAAGAAGCGAAGAGCAAAAAGATTAAATAGTTGCTACAAATGTGCTCGATGGACATGTGATACCCGTTGTAAATCAATAGGATATTCATCCATAAATCGAGATGATAAGATAGACTTCATTAAGGGTGGACTGAGTAAGGAGTCATTGGATGATATCCGATTGACTCTTGAGACGCACCCTAGTGGATATGTGCAGCGTGAGCTACTATCTTTATGGGCTAAATTCATCAGCGATAAAGAGAGATATAGTCTCAAAAATATAATAGCAAAAGATCCTGTTTGCCATGCTGTTATAAACAATGATGCTTTGGCTATGCAGCATTAATACAAGGTAAATCATTTGATATATATGCACATATAAAATATTTTTTTCTGTTTCCTTTCACGAGTTTTGATAAAGGCTGGTTAAAAATATTAAATCGCCGAAAGGTGAGTAGGATGATTTTGTCAAAAGTAAATCTTCACTTTTTCGAAAAACGACCAGTAAATAGTGAAGTTTTTCGGTTTTAAATAGCCAAACATTTTTCATAGTTCATGCATCCCAAAATAACATTTTCCTTCTTTACTTTCAAAAATGGAAGGACCAAAATTTCGACAGATCAAAACTATCTGTGTATTTTGTGGATCAAAAGTGGGAAAAGGTTTTGGGTATCTAGAAGCAGCCGTGGATTTAGGAAAGAAATTGGGAGAGAAAGGTATCACTCTCGTGTATGGAGGAGGTAGCAGTGGATTGATGGGTTGTGTTTCACAATCCGCTCTAGTAGAGAAAGCAAGAGTGATAGGTGTTATACCTACTCCTTTAGCTGATATTGCAGGCAAAACACGAGGGCATGAAGTACAAACCTTATCTATCCATGAACGCATAACTTGCATGTTATATGGTTCTGATGCCTTCATAGCCCTGCCTGGAGGTTTTGGTACTTTAGAAGAAATCTTTAATATTACTTCATGGGCTCAACTAGATCTCCATACTAAGCCTATAGGGCTTTTAAATGTAAACAATTTCTTTGATGGTTTGCTAACATTTCTTGATTATGCTGTGGAACAGGGATTCATATCTCCATTTTCTAGGAGAATCCTTATTTCTGCTCCTACTATCGAGGAACTGCTGGATAAGTTGCAATCATATATTCCAATACAAGATCCAGCAGGAGTAAAGATAGATTGGTCGCAAGGAAGGGGAATCAAGCGAAAATGGAGTCCGGTTAATGTAAATTTATCTTTGTGAACTCTAGAATAGGTGGTGGTAGAGTACGGAGTATTCTCACTCTTGAGACACACCATAAATTTCTAGGATTTTATCAATGTATTAATCTTGTGTACCTCAAAGATTTAAAGTGGTAGAGTATGGAGTATTTCTTACTCTTGAAACACACTTTTTTCTTTATTTCCTCAAAAGGTCAGAGGTGGTAGGATACGGCTACTCCCGAAACACATCTCTAATTTTGAGGATCATAAATGTTTTCCCCTTTTGCATTTTGCATGTATGTCTCGTTTATGCTTCTTCAGGAGCAATAATAATATCATTTCAGTATGTTTAGATGATAATTTTTACTTCTTCTGGAGTAAATATGTACTTCTTCTGGAATATATAAGTGCTCGTGCAAGAACTTTTCCAGGCACTTATCATCTAACATTCATCTCATAATACTGATGAGATTATTTTCACATTAGCTATATCCGTGCTATCATGTGATATTATCTTATCATACATCAACATTCTCTTGTTGAATAATTTTCATCCACCCATTCAAATTCAGATATTGGTAACTTCTGGTACCATTGGATAAAACATTTTATTAATATTTATCAACCTTTTGGTAATGATAACTTCTGGTATCATTTGATAAAATATTTTCTAACTTTAGTATTGATAACTTCTGGTATCATTTAATGAAGTATCAAATAACAATAATATTGTATATATATATTAACAATAACGATACTGGGGTTATACCACCAAGTATATATGTTGACAACAACCCTCTAATATGTTAGAATTAACCAACAACTGAGGTGTTTATATGTATTCAATTGATATACCGACCATATAGGCGGTGTCAACGTGATGAAATAATTAAACCAGCCATATAGACGGTATCAACGAGATGAAACAATTAAACCGGCCATATAGGCGGAATCGACATAATGAAATAATTAAACCGGGTAAAGCCAACCATGTAGGTGGTAAAACCAACCATGTAGGTGGCAGCATAATATAATTCAATTGATCACATATTAATCGTTAATTTACGATTATTATACTTGTATGTATTATTAAGGGCAAAATCGTCCATATTTTAATATATTGCTCATATGAATAAATTGAAACCGTCAATAGGTTTAAAATTTAATTTAGAACAAACTTACTTTTGGTCCGAAGTTCAAAATCTCGTCAGGATTGCTCCAAAAACAGTTTTTAAGAAAACCGCCATGTTCGACCGCCGGAATATTTTAAAAACTGCACAAAACAGAAAAATAAGATCATAGAAAAATCCAATTCATCAAAACGGACAAACTGCCTTTCGTCATCGCCGGATCCGCCACGCGCCGCCGCCGCCGGCCGCCACGCGCCGGTGATCGGAAAAATTAACCCATCACCATAATATGTGCCTCGGCGTCCTGAACATGCCGGTGGTCTCCGATTTTCCAAAAGATCAACCGTTTGGCCGGAATCATCATTTTTCAGTCCGCCAGCATCTTCTTCTCCGGACAATAACTTCCGTTTTAACCGTTGGATTTGCGCCAAATTTCAGTCGAGTCTTCTCCTAGAAAAACCCGTTGATATGCCGCTGGCCGATCGTCGATCGGAGTTCAGAATCGTCCGGAATAAGCATTTCAATTTTCGGTCAGATATCTGTTTTTGCACAGTTTTTCAGATTTTCTTCTTCGGTCGATATCTTTTGTTTCAGCCGTTGGTTCTGCGCCAAATTTTAGGCGAGTCTTCTCCTTGACAAGCCCGTTCTGATGGCGGTGGCCGATCGTCGATCGGATATCTGGATCGGCCAGAATCATTCTTTTTCAGTTTGAGAGAAAAGGAAACATTGGTTAGTAATAATCAGGTTTCTGATACAGAGGCTCATCATTTAGATGCAACTGTAGAGCATACTCCCGTTATTACTCAATTGGTTAGAGACTCGTGCTGATAACGTGTTATAAAATCATCGAAATCATAAGAACAACATAGAGAGAGAAATGGAGAGAGTTTAGAGGAGAGAATTTCTCTTCAAGAATTGGTGTAATAAATTGGTAAGTATAGGCTCCTATTTATAGGAGTGGACAATGGCACAATCGTAATATTGTAAAGTTTACAGGGATATAATGGTAATGTCATTCACATATATACATTATTTATAACACTGTACTATATTTTTAAGATATATTGCAAAAATCTTTTGCACTTTCTTAAGCAAAAAAACTGAAATATAAGTAACTTTTTCACCATCTTCCCCGACTTCAAGTCTTCTTCCTCGCGTCTTCTTCCCCGACTACGAAGCGACACGAGTCTTCTTCCCCGCTGCACTGGTCTTCTTCCTGACTTTAAAGCGGCACCGGTCTTCTTCCCCAACTCATAAATGGATGTTCTCGAAATTCATCTCGGCCGCCACCACCTTCCCATATTGATCCGACACTATTCCACCTCCTCCATGATTCATAAACCGTCTTCAGATCAATACATCACATGTTCGTCTCCTGATTGCTGCTTCCCAAGCAACAAATTTCATGATGCCTCTCGGCTTTTGAACTAATGGGGCATAAAATTTCAGAGAAATCATTACATGTTGCATATTTGGGACGGAAAGGGCTATACATTTTTTCAAGGAATTGTTTGATTTTCAATGATTTTCTAGAACTAATCTCCCTTCTCCAATATGTGTTACGGTTGAAAATGAATCAAATAATGATGGTGGTGGTGAGCTATACCTGAAAATTTAGTGAATGGTGCATGAGAAGTGTTTGATTTTATACCCAAGGCAAATTATCTTAACAATTTTGTAAAGTATCAAGCTGTGATACCAAAATTCCGCCCTAAGTATCATAAGAATTTGAAAAAGATTCAATTTATGATACCAAAAATTTGAAAGTATCACAAGTATCATGTTGTGATACTTTAATACTTTTAAGGTATTACACCATGATACTTGCATTGAAAATAGGAATGACAATGGTTCGTCGGAGATTTACCATCTCCATCCCCACCATGTACCTATCTAAACGGGGACGGGTCGGGGCGAGGGTGCTCATAATATATATATTGTCCATTAATGTCTTTTTATAATGATTATCTAATGTCATAGTCGTACAAATTCTTTTTTTAAAGTATGATTATTTTACAAAATTCACATTTAACAGCTCTAAAGAATGATTAACATTAATAAAAAAAAACTAATAATAGCTTTTATAGAGTAGTATAAGTTTAATTATATTAAGATATATGTTTGGAGAGAATGAGATGAGACTTGAGAGTGAGAGATGAATAGTAATATAGAGTTGAAATGTAATGCTTGGTTTTGAAATTATATATTTGGGCGTTGGGTGGTTTATGACACTTTTAATTTGTTTGGATTTTTTAATTAACAACTTATTAATCGAGGATGGTTTCGAGACGGATCTGCGGGGACGATGGGGATTCCCCATCCCTGATCGGGGATACTTTTTCGTCATCGTTCCCACCCCGTCCCCTCATTATCGGAGATTCCTCACCCCGTTCGGGGCGAGTCTTTGTCAAGTTCAGGTATTCCCCTCCCCTATTGCCATCCCTAACTGAAAATCGTATTTTTCAAAAAAAAAAAAAAAAAAAAAATTGAAGTATTTTTCAATGATTCTTTAAAATGAAGCAAGTTTCAATTATGATACCAAATTTTGGGTAATTGTGCAAACGTACCAAGAATTTATCGAACATAACAGACTGCAAGTGCTATATATGTGGAGAAGGTAGGCTAGCCCTAGGCCCAGAAGGTTTTAAAATTTTTCCCGCCCATATTCATTTTTGATATTACAAAAGGGGAAATTACCCAGAGAGCTACATTTTACTTGCACGTACAATTCTAAAATAAAATCAAACACTTTTTAATCTAAAAATCGGGTGTTAATTCTGCACTTTATTTTAATAATAATAATAATAATAATAATAATAATAATAATAAATTAAACAATTTAATCAACCCGATCCAACTAAACCTAACTCAACCTCAAACTCTAGTTTCATTCAAATTCACACACTCATCTCTCTTGATGCGAACTCACTCGAGAAACGCGACGAAAACACAGAATAAAATACTAACGATAGGGAAAATATAAATTCTACCAAAACACAAGAAACAAGAACGATGGAAAAGAAAAGAAAATTGACTAAGAGTATGGCAGAAAAAAATTGGATTTGTACGAGAAATGAACACGGAAAACACTTTTGAAATTTTTTGTGGGATTTTTAATGGATCAAAAATAAGAAAAGTTGACTAGCACGAAGAACAAGGAAAACTTGACTAGCACGAAGAACAAGAAAAATAAGAAAAGTCAAGAAATACCAAGAATTGAATTTAGATCTAAGCTCTGATACCCAATGATGTGATCTTGTTTAGGGGAACACGACGAAAACACAGAAGAAAACACCGGAATGTTCCAAATTCGGGTTGTGGATGGATGATAAGATCTTAACCTGAGCTTCAGACGCAGGATTTGATGATGCGGAAGCAAGAACCAAAATTTCTGAACACCACAAGGAATGTCCAGATCCTTAATAAGTTCGATTTGAGCGCCACAAAGATGATAAATCTTTGATAAGCTCGAGATGAACGTCACAAGACGATTAATCTTAATAAGTTCGAATTTGTAAAGTGAATCCACACATTTACTTTTGAAAAACACTCAATATCTTTTTTAAAAATCAAAGTCTTCTATTACAATGTAGAAATAACATATAAATAAGAAAAAATGACCTAACAACTAGGGTAGCCGCTATAGAGGCAAAAAAACCCTAACAAAATAATAAAAACGGAAAATAACATAAAAATGAGCGAAAACCCTAATTCTCATCAAGCCCACTATGATTCGTATCATTAAATCATAAACAACCTCCCTCTTACGTCTCCATGGCTTTCCCAACAAAATATAACAGGACTTTAATGGCACTACATCACACCATACTTCATATTATATCTTCCATTGGTGATAGTCACTAGAACTTGTTTGGTCACTTTGAACTCCTCAAACTTTCTTATCCATGTCATCCTATAAGGTCTATAGTGCGGTATTAGAGGTAATCCTAATTTTTCAACCATGGTGCTACTAACAAAATAAGTAAATCACTCTCCAGCAATTACCAAATTACATGCCTTTTGACGCACATAACATCTAGTTTTGAACAAGAAGCCCGGATAATAACCAATCCTTTATGTGGTGATTCAAAAATTCAAAAAAAAATCTCAAGAATAAACATCAAATGGAAGAAGAATTTTGATAGGAATATTAAGATGTTTAAGGGAACTCAAGAAATTGATTTTTTTTTTTTTTTTTTTGGGAATTAAAAAAGATAATAATTTTTTTAACTCGAAAATTCGACAAGGAATATAGCAGAATAGACGAAGATTAATTTGGACCTGAAACGAACATAATAACGACTTTTGAGTTTTTTGAATGATTTTCTAGGATTAAATACTTAAGAAACATGAAGAACACGAAGAACGTGAAAATTTGAAAACAAAGACTCAACAAACAAGATATGGATGATTCTCATGTGGAGTCTATGATAAATACATGAAATCAAACTAGGATAGAATAACCTGAATTCAGAGTCCAGCTCTGATACCAGATGATGAGAAAAGAAGCGCGAAATTAAACACCGAAAAGTTCTGAACCCAGGTTTGTTTGTGGACGGGGGAATCTTGACCCAAACTTCACGATGCGTAATCGACGATGCAGAAGAGAGAACCAAGACTTTCAAAACGCCACAAGGATTTGTCCAATTTCTTTGATAAATTTTTGATTTTTAAATGCCACAAATATTCTCATAAATACTTGATAAGTTCGAGGAAAATATAGGAAGAAAAAGCGACGAAAACAGGGAAGAAAACTCCGAAAAGTTTCGAACCTATGTTCTTGTGGATGGACAATGGGATCTTGACCCAAGCTTCACAACACAGGAATTGACGATGTAGAAGCAAGAACTAAGATTTGTGAACGCCACAAAGATGATTAATCTATGATAAGTTCGGGATGAACTCCACAAGATAATTAATCTTGACAACTTAAAAATTTTAAAGTGAATCCACACATTTAATATTGAAAACACTCAATATCTTTATCTTTATATATATAAAAGTAGAAGTGAGGAGAGAGTCATTTTTGAGGGAAAATTGCATTTAATGAATCTCTCTCCTCACTTCTATATTTATATATAAAAATAAATAAATAAAAGATAAAGATTTTGTGTACTTCTAGAAAGAAATTTTTAATTGACATTTTTAAGTAATTTTGTGACATGATGCACATATATTGGGTGATGAAAAACTAAGTAGTGGGGTAGTTATTTATACCATCCAATATATTTTTGGCATGTCACAATATCAATTAAAAACGTCCCTCTAGAATTATTCAAAAATTTTTGTAGGAAAAATTATTATTTATTACATATTTAGTAAGAATTGTAATAAATGTACTATGTAAAAATGTGTAACAATGAAAATTTGAAAAAATTAGATTAATATATTTGAACATAAATAATGATATCTATATAAATGTGTTATGTAGAAAATGAAAAAATTGGATTAATATATTTGAATATAAATAAATGTGATATCTATTTAAATGTGTTACATAGGAAATAAAAAAATTGTATTAATATATTTGAACATAAATAAATATCATATCTATGTAAACGTGTTCCATTGAAAATGAAAATATTGGATTAATATATATATGTAAATAAATAAATACATGATATATAAATTTATTTAAGTTTGAAATGAAAATTTTAAATCAATATATTTTAAAAATAAATAAATAAAATTATTGAAATTTTACTTCCTAATATGTCAATAAATGAGTAGGTTCTTCAATAACAATATTACAAAAATAATTAATTATTTGCTCTCAACCTTTTACCACCAATGATAAATTGATAAAAAATTTTATCATTTCATCATTTTGACAAAAATTGGTATGTTTAAAAAATAAGGAAAAATAATAAAGTTAATTAAAAATTATAACATATTAAAAGGAAAATAGGTGATAAGGTGGGAAATTTTTTTGAGAAAAAACGTAAATAAAAGTTAAAAGAAATTTTATATAAAAAATTAATTAAGTGCCAAATTTTGAATGGCGCGGTACACTGAGTGTACATGCAAAATTTTCTATTTTGATTAATTTTTTTAAAAAAGTTTCAAATTCAATAACATGTGTTATGTAGGAAATGAAAAAATTGAATTAATATATTTGAATATAAATAAATATCATATCATTTCTATGTAAATGTGTTACATTGAAAATGAATAACTTGGATTAATATATTTTAAAATAAATAAATAAATGATATATATAAATTTGTTAAGTTAGAAATGATCAAAAAAATTGAATTAATATATTTTGAAAATAAATAAATAGAATTATTAAAATTTTACTTTCTATTATATCAATAAATGAGTAGACTCTTCAATACGCATGCTAAAAAAATAATTAATTATTTTCTATTAACTTTTTAACCATACGTATTTTCTTTCTCCAATTTTTAGCAACTACTTTTTACCTCAAAATCATAAATAAACAAGTTTATAAACTAAAAATTACCAAACGGAGGCTTTATCATTTCACAATTTTGACAAAAATTGACAAGTTTAAAAAATAAGGAAAAATAAAATATATTAAATAATATATTTGATTTCAAATAAAATATATGTAAGCAACACATTAAAAAAATATAGTTAATAAAAAATTATAACATATTAAAGGAAAATAGGTGATGAGGTGGGCAAATTTTCAGAAAAAAACGTAATTAAAAGTAAAAAAAAAAATTATATAAAAAATTTAAACGAGTGTCAAATTTTGAATGACGTAGTATACTTAGTGTACATGTATCATTTTTTATTTTGAATATTTTTGTTTTTTTAAAGTTTAAAATTGAATAACATTTTTTATTGAAATTATTTTAAATTATGTTTTTTATTTGATATGATTGAATCAAGATATTTTCAAACTTATGATTTAAAAATTATATATTCCGTGCATCGCACGGGTAATCAACTAGTATATATAAAAGTAGAAGTGAGGAGAGAGAGTCATTTTGGAGGGAAATTTGTATTTAATGATTCTCTCTCCTCAATTCTACTTATATATAAATAAATAAATAAATAAAAGATAAAGACTTTTGTAGGAAAATTTATTATTTATTACATATTTAATAAGAGTTATAATAAATATATTATGTATAAATGTATTACATTGGAAATGAAAAAATTAGATTAATATATTTGAACATAAATAAATGTGATATCTATTTAATTGTGTTATGTAGGAAATGAAAAATTTGTATTAATATATTTAAACATAAATAAATGTCATATCTATATAAATGTGTTATATTGAAAATGAAAATTTTGGATTAATATATTTGAAAATAAATAAATACATGCTATATAAATTTGCTAACATAGAAATTAAAATTTTGAATTATTATATTTTGAAAATAAATGAATAAAATAAATATAGAAAAGATAAAGATTTTGTAGGAAAATTTATTATTTATTACATATTTAGTAAGAGTTGTAGTAAATTTAATATTTGTAAATGTGTTACATTGGAAATGAAAAAATTAGATTAATATATTTAAATATAAATAATGTGATATCTATGTAAATGTGTCATGTAGGAAATGAACATAAATAAATGTGATATCTATTTAAATGTGTTATATAGAAAATGAAAAAATTGTATTAATATATTTGAATATAAATAAATGTCATATCTATGTAAATGTGTTATATTGAAAATGAAAATTTTGGATTAATATATTTGAAAATAAATAAATAAATACGTGCTATATAAATTTGTTAAGTTAAAAATGAAAATTTGAATTAATATATTTTGAAAATAAATAAATAAAATAATTGAAATTTTACTTCCTAATATGTCAATAAATGAGTAGGTTGTTCAATAAGCATATTACAAAAATAATTAATTATTTGCTATCAACCTTTTACAGCCAATGATAAGTTGGTAGAAAATTTAATCATTTCATCATTTTGACAAAAATTGGTATGTTTAAAAAATAAGGAAAAATAAAATATATGTAAGCAACATATTAAAAAATAAAGTTAATTAAAAATTATAACATATTAAAAGAAAAATAGGTGATAAGGTGGGCAAATTTTCAGAGAAAAACGTAAATAAAAGTCAAAAGAAATTTAATATAAAAAATTTAATTAAATGTCAAACTTTGAATGGTGCAGTACACTGTGTGTGCACCATTTTTTATTTTGATTAGTTTTGTTTTTTTTTTTTTTTTAAATTTTAAACTCAATGACATGTGTTATGGAAGAAATGAAAAAATTGGATTAATGTATTTTAAAATAAATAAATATATGCTATATAAATTTGTTAACTTAGAAATTTAAAAATTGAATTAATATATTTTGAAAATAAATAAATAAAATCATTGAAATTTTACTTCCTAATATGTCAATAAATGAGTAGGATCTTCAATACGCATGTTACAAAAATAATTATTTATTTTCTATCAACTTTTTAACCACACATATTTTTCTCTCCAATTTTCAGCCATTATTTTTTACCTCAAAATCATTTATATAGGTTTATAAATCAAACAGTATTACCAAAAGGAGGCTTAATCTTTACATCATTTTGACAAAAATTGATATGTTTAAAAAATAAGGAAAAATAAAATATATTAATTAATATATTGGATTTCAAATAAAATATATGTGAGTAACACATTAAAAAATATAGTTAATAAAAAATTATAACATATTAAAAAGGAAATAGGTGATGAGGTGGAAAAATTTTAAGAGAAAAATGTAATTAAAAATCAAAAGAATTTTATATAAAAAATTTATAAGTGCCGAATTTTGAGCGGTGCGGTATACTTAGTATACATGTAACATTTTTTTTTTATTTTGATTAGTTTTGTCTTTTTTAAAGTTTCAAATTCAACAATATTTTGTATTGAAATTTTATTTGATTTATGTTTTTTTTTTATTTGATATGATTATATAATCAAGATATTTTCAAAATTATGATATAAAAATTATATATTCCATGCATCGCACGGGTAGACAACTAGATTAATATATTTGAACATAATTAATGTGATATTTATGTAAATGTGTTATGTAGGAAATGAAAAAATTGAGTTAATATATTTTAACATAAATAAATATAATATCTATGTAAATATGTTATTTTATTTATGAAATCAAAAAATTGTATTAATATATTTGAACATAAATAAATGTCATATCTATGTAAATATGTTAAATTGAAATTGAAAATTTCGGATTAATATATTTGAAAATAAAAAATTCGTGCAATATAAATTTGTTAAGTTAAAAATGAAGATTTTGAATCAATATATTTTGAAAATAAATAAATAAAATCATTGAAATTTTACTTCCTAATATGTCAATAAATGAGTAAGTTCTTCAATAAGCATATCACAAAAATTATTACCAAATGGAGGCTTAATTATTTTATTATTTTGATAAAAATTGACATGTTTAAAAAATAAGGAAAAATAAAATATATTAATTAATATATTGAATTTCAAATAAAATATATCTAAGTAACACATTAAAAAATATAGTTAATAATAAATTATAACTTATTAAAAGAGAAATAGATGATGAAGTGGGCAAATTTTCAGAGAAAAATGTAAATAAAAGTTTTAAAAAAAATTATATAAAAAATTTAAATGAATGTCAAATTTTGAGTGGCGCAGTATACTAAATGTACATGTAACATTTTTTTTATTTTGAATAGTTTTATCTTTTTTAAAATTTCAAATTCAATAACATTTTGTATTGAAATTTCATTGAAATTATGTTTTTTATTTGATATGATTGAATCAAAATGTTTTTAAAATTATGATTTAAAAATTATATATTCCGTGCATCGCACGGGTAGACAACTAGTCATTTTTAAAAATAGAAGTCTTCTATTACAATGAAGAAATAGTATATAAATAATAAAAAATGACCTAACAACTAGGGCAGCCGCTATAGAGGCAAAAGAAAAACCCTAACAAAATAATAAAAAGGAAAATAACATAAAAATGAACGAAAACCCTAATTCTCGTCTGTATAATTGACTGTCTGTTTTGTAGCCCCAAATGATGGAATTTGACTATAAAATTAGTGGGCTCAAGGACTTGTTTCTACTCGAAAAATACATATTATGCATCTAATTTCGACATAGTTGACTGGATTGCACTTTTGTTTGGTTGGAATATTTAACTTTCCGTTAAGCCCACTATTACTCGCATCATTAAATCATAAACAACCTCCCTCCTAAGTCTCCATGGATTTCCCAACAAAATATGACAAGACTTTAATGGCATTACATCATACCATATTTCATCATTATATCTTCGGTTAGTCACTAGAACTTGTTTGGTCACATTTGAACTCCCCAAACTCTCTCATCCATGTCATCCTGTAAGGTCTATAGTGCTGTATTAGAGGTAATACTAATTTTTCAACCATGGTGCTACTAAAAAAATGAGTAAAGCACTCTCCATCAATTGTCAAACTACACACCTTATGACGGTACCCTTTACAATGTCGGTGTAGCTGTGTGTGCAGTGAGGCGATGCAGTTTGTGTATGGTGTGTGTGCGGTGGTTGTGTACAATGTGTACGGTGGGATTTGTGCTGTGTGATGCAATGTGCGATGGTGCAGCACGATGTATAGTGATGCTGTGGGCTATGGTTGGGGCGGTGGTGGTATGCGCTCATAACTGCTGATGGGTGTGTTATGTGTGGGCAATGAGAAGTGACCGTTAACAATGGTGCAATGTTGGTTGTGTGGGCAGTGACTGTTCATGGTGCAGTGTTGGTTGTGTAGGCAGTGGTGCATTGGAGGTAGGCGGTGGTTGATGATATTCGAAGCGCGGAAGAAACGCCGGAAAGTTCCGAACCCAGGTTGTGGATGGACGGTGGAATCTTGACCCGATATTCACGACGCGATGGCTAGACGATGCGGAATAAAGAACCAAGACTTTCGAAACGCCACAAGGAATTGCCCAATCTCCTTGATAAGTTTCTGATTTTGAACGCCACAAATATTCTCAAGAAATATTTGAAAAGTTCGGTATTTGAATGCCACAAGAATTATTCTTGATAAGTTTGAAAACATAGGAATCCACCTATATCTTTTATTGAATCCTCAATAAAAACTGTTTATACCAAAATTAAAGTCTGAATTACAATGAATGAAAAAAGCGTATAAATAAGCAAAATAAAACCCTAGTCACTAATCTACTCAAAATAGAATTCTAATTAGATTAAAATTCTAAAATAGGCAAACAAATAATTAAAAACGGAAAAATAATCAAAATCCCCGAAAATTCGGAAAATTAGATTTACGGCCGTGATGAAGTCATTTACGGCCGTAAATGACTTTCTGTTTAAGACTTACGGCTGTGACCATATTCTTTACGGCCGTAATGAAGGTTCTGCTCAAATTTTCGATAATTGTGTTACGGCCGTAATTTCCAAAGGTTACGGCCGTAAAAGGCCTGCTGCTTAATTTTTCTGGTTCTTTTCGACACGGTTTAATTTTCAAAGCTCGTCGAACCTGTTGAATTCTTGTTTTGGCTTGAATATTTAAATTTTCCCATCAAGCCTGCTATGACTCCGATTGTCGAAGGTCCGGAACACATCATACCCTCCTTCTTTAGGATGATTCGTCCCGAATCATAGCTTTGTTCCTGTTGTTTCACTTCACCTCCTGGATCAAACGGAAAATTTCTCCTATCATTGCACATGATCGACCAAAAATATTCTGCAACGGGGGTCACGTGAATGACTTGAAGTTGAAACGCCTTTGGACATTGGAGGTGTTGCCCAAATTTCCACGTACCATTAACCTGCAAGAAAGAATTAAATAGAACGGGGAGGGGAATGTAAGTTTCATGAGGTACAAGGTATGGATCCTTGTATCCATGATTAATCAGCATCTCCAATTCTTCTTTAAGAACCACGAGGTCCGCCTCTTCACTTCGTTCTTCCTTTGCATCTCCAACCACCTTTTCAAAATTTTTACTCTCAAATTCAACCACATCTCCTATCTCCACACTTTTATCACCATGCTCGTGCACTACCTCATCACTACCCAAATGTGGATTTTCCAATTCAACGCTCAAATCTTGAGCTTCAACCTCAACTCCCAATTCCACCTTCTCCTCATCAAATTTTGGAGTCTGTTTATTTGTTTTTAATTTCAACTCTCCCTCCTTCTTTTCAATATCCTTATCCCTACGATGCCTCCTATTATACCACTTTTCACTCTCATTCTTTACCCTCTATGAATCTTCTAGTGCTTCCTCTAATGTCAACCCATATAGTGCGCATGTTTTCCCTTTCTTAAGGAATTTGCATATGTGCATACTCTTATCATAAACAGCCTCCATCCTACGCCTCCAAGGTTTTCCCAATAAAATATGATAAGATTTCAATGGAACTACATCACACCATACATCCTCACTATACCTTCCCTGGGTGATAAGCACTAGAACTTGTTTGGTTACTTTGAAATTCCCAAACTCCCTCATCCACGTCATCCTATAAGGTTTATAGTGCGGTTCTATGGGCAATCCTAATTTTTAAATCTCGGTGCTACTAACAAAATTAGTAAAACACTTTCCATCAATCGCAAAACTGCACCCCTTATGATCCACATAACATCTAGTTTGGAATAAAGAGCCCGGATCATAATCCATTCCTTATGTGGCATTTCAAAAATTCAAGAACGAAGATGATTTAGACATCAAATAGCAAGAACAACTTTCATTGACTTGGAAGGAAATAAATATCAAGAATTTTAAAGAAACTCAAGAAAGTGGTTCTTGAATTTGGAATAACTCTTTTTTTTTAATAATGAATTTTCGGAATTAAATAAAAAATAATTTTTTTTAATAAATCCGAAAATTCGACACGAACGCAACAAAACAAACGGAATAAGATTTGGATAAGAATCGAATAAAACAAACACTTTGAATTTTTGTTGGATTTTTATATGGATCAAAAATTGAAAAATTTTACTGACACGAAGAACAAGAAAATTCAAAAAATTGAAAACAAAACACTCAACAAGATATGGATAATTCTTATGACAGACTCGATGATAAACATAAGAATTGAACTGGATAGAAAAACCTGAATGCAGAGTCCAGCTCTGATACCAGATGATGAGATTCGAAGCGTGGAAGAAACGCCGAAAAGTTCCGAACTCAGGTTGTGGATGGACGGTGGAATCTTGACCCGATATTCACGACGTGATGGCTCGACGATGCGAAATAAAGAACCAAGACTTTCGAAACGCTACAAGGAATTGCCTAATCTCCTTGATAAGTTTCTGGTTTTGAACGCCACAAATATTCTCAAGAAATATTTGATAAGTTCGGTATTTGAACGCCACAAGAAATATTCTTGATAAGTTCGAAAACATAGGAATCCACCTATATCTTTTATTGAATCATCAATAAAACTGTTATATCAAAATCAAAGTCTGAATTATAATGAATGGAAAAAGCGTATAAATAAGCAAAATAAAACCCTAGTCGCTAATCTACTCAAAATAGAATTCTAATTAGATTAAAATTCTAAAATAGGCAAACAAATAATTAAAAACAGAAAAATAATCAAAATCCCCGAAAATCCGGAAAATTAGATTTACGGCCGTGATGAACTCATTTACGGCCGTAAATGACTTTCTGTTTAAGACTTACAGCCATGACAATATTCTTTACGGCCGTAATGAAGGTTCTGCACAAATTTTCGATAATTGTGTTACGGCCGTAATTTCCAAAGGTTACGACCGTAAAAGGCCTGCTGCTTAATTTTTCTGGTTCTTTTCGACACGATTTGATTTTCAAAGCTCGTCGAACCTGTTGAATTCTTGTTTTGACTTGAATATTTAAATTTTTCCATCAAGCCTGCTATGACTCCGATTGTCGAGGGTCCGGAACACATCAGTGGTGCTGTGATGCTGGTGGTGATGTTGGTTATGGTGGTGATCTAGGTAGTTATAGGGGTGGTGGTGGAGTGGGCTAAGTGATTTTGGTTGTTGTGGGGGGTTGGGTTGAATGGGGTGATGTGGGTTGGGGTGGAATCAAAATGGATTGTGACCCAATTCGTAATTTGTGACTAGTAAATAGTATTTGACCTAAAAAAAAATGAGGTTGTGACTGAAACTGTAACTATTACTCGCAACTTGTTAAGTTGTGACCTTGAAATAAGTCGTGATTTATCAGATTTGGGAATTATGATCGTAAAATTCATAATTTATGACAAATAAATAATACGTGACCTAAAAATATATGAGAATGGGACTGAATTTTTAACTATGACTCACACCAGCTTACTTGAAATTTGGGACCTTGAGATAAATTGCGACTTACAAAATTCTAGATTTGTGATCGTGAAATAAATTGTAGCTTACAAAATTTGAGAACTGTGATCGAAAAATAAGTTGTGACATACGAAATTCGAGATTTGTGATCGAAAAGTAAGTGGTGAAAATTTTTAAACTACGTGACCAACAAATAAATAATATTGACCAATGCTGGATCATTGTGACAAATTATTAGGTAATTGATACAAAAAATATTGATTAACCGTGAGAAGAAATAAGTATGTTGTGACCAATAAATAAATAATATGTGACCAATTATATAAGAGATTGTGACCAAGTGTGACCATTGGACGATGGTGTGATGTGACCCACAGTTGTGTCAAATACGACTATTTGTGATTGAGCTTTTTATAAGCGAACTGTGACCTTGTGTGATTGAACTGTGACTTTATGTGATCGAACTGTGACCCCGTGTGACTGAACTGTGACCTCGTGTGACTGAACTGTGACTTTGTGTGACCGAACTATGACATTGTGTGATCAAACCGAGAATTTGTGTGACCAATCATGACTTTAAGGGTGGGTAGATTTTGCAACTAAATTTTTAATTATGACCCAACTATTACTTTGTGTGACCAATTGTGACTTTGCTGATGGGGTGGGGTTGTGGTGAAACTTGCAACTAAAGTTTATAATTGTGACTGTGTGACCAACTGTAATTTTGCGGGTGAGGATGGAATAAGGTGGGATGGGGTGGGTGATAAGTGTTATATTCACGTTTATTTTATGCACTTATACCCTTGAACATACCATAATGTGATTCTATCTAAGTATTATTAATGCATTTTATGTTTTATGTTGTATAGGATCCTAAAAGAGGAGAAAAGAAGAAAAAAGGACCAAATTGTACTAAAAATTGAAGTTTGGGGACTTAGGTGCAAATACCTTTACGGCCGTAAGTGCATGATTGAAACAGACAAAATTAAGCAGAAAAGATGTTACGGCCGTAAAGGGACATGTCACGGCCGTAACCTTCAAAAGATACAAAATCAGCAGAGACTCAATCACGGCCGTAAAAGAATCTTTACGGCCGTAAATCTTAAAGTCAAAAATTCCCTTATTTCCATTCTTTCCATAATTTTGGATTTCTTGCTCCCAAAGCTAGGGCACGGAAATTGAAGTTATAAATAGGGAAGTTCATGACAAGAAAAGAAGAAGAATTATTTTTGAGAGCCACCAATATCAAAGTTTGAAGAGAAGAAATCCTAGGCAAAATCAAGGTGAATCAAGACAATATTTTTGGGGAATTCTTCATGGCAATGCGTGACTAGTCTTCTCAACCTAGTTCAAGGGGGACGTTGTGTTCATATTATTCTATTATTCATTCCTCAAACTCGTAACGTAGTTCTTGTTTTTTTTATATTTTATTTATTGGATTTCTCATGAACATTAATTTCGTCAAGACAATTTATTAATTGATTAAGGCCTTGTCTTTTAATTATTGTGTTGATGTTTGCTAATTTGGGTAATTGGATTCGTATTTGTCTTGTTATCCAAATCATAATAGCAATTGGTAATTTTATATTTCCATATGAAAATCCAATCTAGATTAATCAATTCGAGCATATGTAATTGATAATTTAGTTCACCTAATTCTTCTTGTTTTCACATAGATAATGAATTAAATCTAGGGAGCTTATTCTAGGTTGTTCATTCACTCTAAATTGATTGGAGAACTAATTCTAATTGATTATTATTAAGGAAGAATTGGATTAATTAGAGCTTTTTGATTATTCCGGGTGATAAATAAAACAAAGGAAATAGCACATGCGTTGCTTGGGGAATGACAATATTATGATAGCGCACAACCGAACCTGAGAACTAGGATTCTTTATTATTTGATTTTTATTCCAGCTATTTTACATCTTTATTTGATTATTTAGATTAATTGCAATTTTCAACTCAAAACCCCCCCTTATAATTCTAATTGACATGGCATTAAATTAGTTCACGTTCCTCGTGGGATCGACCCTTGCTTCCGCTATCACATTTAAATTTGAGTTTTGGCAAGTAAGGAAATTTAATTAATTCTTGGTGTATCGCGACGCGCACCAAGTTTTTGGCGCCGTTGCCGGGGAACGGTCAAACAATTTAGTTGTTTAGTTAATTAGAATTTTATTTTTTTTTCTGCATTTTATTTTATTCATTTTATTTTCACTTTATTTCTATAATTTTTCAAAAAAAAAAAATTTTGAAATTCCGAAAAAATTTATTTATTTATTTATTTATTTATTTATATGCATAAAATTCCGAATATTTTTTATTTGATCCAGAAATCGAGCGAACTTTTCGACAGCAAAGAAGGGAAGCACTAGAACAAATGGCAGCTCATAACCTCAACAACAGGACACTTAAACAATTGGCCACTCCAGATGTCGCTCAACAGCCACTCTGTATCACTTTTCCGACAGTGGAGAAGGGAAAAACTTTTGAACTCAAATCTGGACTCATTCACTTGTTGCCAACTTTTCGAGGACATGCTGGTGAAGACCCTTACAGGCATCTCAAGGAATTCCACGTGGTTTGTGACAGTATGAGACCCACTGGTATTACCGAGGAACAAATTAAAATGAGGGTCTTTCCATTCTCGTTAAAGGATGCCGCTACTGATTGGCTATACTGTTTACCATCCGGATCAGTCACCACCTGGAATGACATGAAGAGGCTATTTTTGGAAAAATATTTTCCTGCATCTCGGGCTGGAACAATTCGGAAGGAAATTTGCGGGGTTCGTCAAAACAATGGTGAATCGCTGTATGAATATTGGGAACGCTTCAAGAAGCTCATCTCGAGCTGCCCCCATCATCAAATCAGCGAACAAATACTGGTTCAATATTTCTACGAAGGACTGCTACCAATGGACAGAAGTATGATAGATGCCGCAAGTGGAGGTGCCTTAATGGACAAAACATCGGAACAGGCTCGGGCTTTGATTTCCAACATGGCTGAAAACACTCAGCAATTTAACCCAACCCGAGACATGCAAGTTCGCCGTGTGAACGAGGTAAGTAGTTCCAATATAGAAAGTCAACTGTTTGAACTAACAAATCTCGTTAAACAACTTTCTGTAGGAAGGGCACAACAAGTCAAAGCATGCGGGATATGTGCTAACTTCGGACATGCAACGGATGCGTGCCCGGTGCTCCAAGAGGGAAACAGTGAACACGTGAACGCTGCTGGAGGCTTCCCATTTCAAGAACAACAATACAATCCGTACTCAAACACTTACAATCCTGGCTGGAGGGACCACCCGAACTTGAGCTATGGAAATAACAAACATCCGGGTTTCGTCTCCAACAAGCCTCAAGGGAATTTTCAACAACAAGGAAATTTCCATCCACAGGGACAATATCAGCAAAAGCCACAATCATCAGGTATGTCTCTCGAAGAAATGATGAAAACTTTGGCCACTAACACTCTACAATTTCAACAGGATACCAAATCCAGCATTCAAAACCTGGAAAATCAAATGAGTCAAATGGCCACAGCTATCAACAGACTGGAAGCACGAACAGGAGGAAAGTTGCCATCTCAACCCGAGGTGAATCCGAAGAATGTAAGTGCAATTACTCTTCGAAGTGGAAAAGAATTTGAGGCGCCACAATCAAAGCCAACCGCGAGTGAAGAGGAGGAGGTTGAAGAAAAAGAAGTCGAAAAGAAAAACAGCATTCCACAAAACTCTCAGGTAAGAACCGAACCTATTGTGAATGCGAAACTAACTCCACCGCCTTTTCCGAGCAGGTTAGCGAAGGCGACTAAGGAAAGCAAGGAGAAGGAAATTCTGGAAATGTTCAGGAAAGTGGAAATCAACATTCCATTGTTGGATGCAATCAAGCAAGTGCCCCGATACGCGAAGTTCTTAAAGGAGCTGTGCACCAACAAACGGAAGTTGATGGGAAATGAATTGGTAAGAATGGGGGAAAATGTGTCAGCACTCTTCCAAAGGAAACTGCCTCCAAAATGCAAGGATCCAGGTATGTTTACCATACCTTGTCAAATAGGAAATAAGAAAATAAATCGTGCTTTAATAGACTTAGGAGCATCTATCAATGTAATGCCTAGGTCCACTTACACCGCATTAAAACTTGCTAAAATGACTGAAACTAGTGTTATCATTCAACTAGCCGACCGTTCCAATGCATATCCGGATGGGGTAGTTGAAGATGTTTTAGTACAAGTAGGCGGGTTAGTATTTCCTGCAGATTTTTATGTATTGGACATGAATGATGACCACTCCCCCAACTCTACTCCTATTTTGTTAGGTAGACCATTTTTGAAAACATCTAAAACTAAGATAGATGTTAGTAGTGGCACACTCTCCATGGAATTTGATAATAAAATTGTTCAATTCAATATTTATGATTCCGTGAAAATTTTTGATGATGATCATGTTTATTCAGTTAATGTGAATGACTCTTTAGTACAGGAAGTTCTCGATATTGGTGGAAAGGACTGTCCAAAGTCTCCGAAATCAGGTAAAATCTCGTCCATCTCATTACCAATTTCTGATGAAAAACCTCTACCCCCTATTTTGCAGGCACTAATGAAGAGCACGAAAAGGAGATTGAGCTTTGGGAATCCACCTAATCCCGATTGAATGAGAAAGGACTCAGTCGAGCCAACGAATGTAAACAAAGGCGCTGCTCGGGAGGCAACCCGAGAGGGGAGTTTCTTTACCTCCTCAACTTTTTATTTTTTTTTATTTTCGTGTTTTCATTTTTTGGTTAATTTTAGTTTAATTAGTCATAAATAAAAAATAAAAAAAAACTCAGAGGCAACCTTACGGCCGTATGACACACCTTACGGCCGTAATTCAATTTTTAAACTTTTATTCAGAAACCACCTTACGGCCGTAAGACACATCTTTACGGCCGTAATTAACTTCTTCCCCAAAATTTTTTGAGGCCTGATTACGGCCGTAAGACACATATTTACGGCCGTAAATCCAGAAATTTCAAATTTAAAAATTTCTTTTCCCCCTTCTACTGTTTAGCTTTATTTTTCAATGAGGACATTGTTTTGTCTAAGTGTGGGAGGGGGGGATTGAATTGATTGTGAGCTTAATGCCGTATCTTCTTTCTGTAGTCGAAACGTTAAAATTCAGTTTGAGTCAGCATCCATTTTAATCTTTGATAGGAAGCGACCCCACTTTTGGTTCATTTTTTTGAAAAATCATTGCATAATTGGATATAAATTGAGCACATAGAGATGATCTCTCCCAAAACTGCACAATAGGTTGAAAATAAAAAGAAAAATTGTCAGATGTCTACAACCTAGTCAACCCAAACAGGAATAAATGTATTATCCCTTCACATATAACCCTGAACGTCCCAATTATTATACTTTTGTGAGTAGTCATGGTTTGAATACTTTTAACTGTTATCCTCGACCAATGGACTTAGATTGGAATGAAGATCAAGCAATGACCTATAACTCATAATTGGATGGGAGAGACACATGAAAACCATAATTTGTGAGCTTTTGAACCTAAGAGCTGTTTTTAATATTTATGAGCTCGTAATTCTTTGATGTGTGTCCTGCATGGTTGGGTTATGCTTAGATGTGCTTTTTTGTGCATACCGTTGTAACTTCTTGATTCAAGTGCAAATTATAGCAAAGGCAATAGGTTAAGCCAAATTTGACTTGCTAAAAGAGCCTACCTTACTACATAAACCATTAGAAGCCCATTTGAGCCTTAGCCTTTCTTTGAAATTTCATGCCACTCTACAAGCCACGAATACCCTTTCTTTCGCATTATCTCTGTTTTGATTTGAACCCATAGAGAAGGGATTCGCAAGCTTTTGTTGATTGAGGATTGTGCTATGGTCTAAGTTCAAGAAGTTGGAATGGTTATCTTGCGTTGAGCATTGGTTGTGAAATGGACTGAATTCAGGGGATTGAAATTCCATCTTGTGATTGAAAAAAAAAAGTGTATTCTTTCTTGAAAAAAAAAAGGGGTTTAGTCAAGGAATTTATTGGTTAAGAAAGTCAAACACTCAACTTGTGAAAAAAAAAAAAAAAAAAAAAAGCAAGAACGAGATTCAAGTGTAAATAAAGTTGGGTAGTGGGAAACAATGAAGATCATATTAAGGGAGAAGGAAGTGATGATATTTTGAATCGACTTAGTTGCGAAGTTCTTTCTCGACTCAGCCTAAATATATCCTTTTATCCTACCTGACCCGAAGCCCCGTTACAACCAAATAAAGACCTTCGCTTTGCACTTGTGTTATTGTTGGCTCCGGCTATGACAGTTAGGCAATCTGTGGTACGGACTTATCCATGCAGAGAACTGAGCGAAAAATTCAACACCTTATACACTTTGTGCGAAGAGAGGAACATCTTGTGAGGGTGTTAACTCCCATTACATTTACTTATGAGTGGTTTGAATTGCTTGGTCTAGGGTTGGTGGTATGAATGTGGTCAGGGGTACTGTGTTGACTGAATTCACATCATGAACAACTCGGTTTACGAAACTGATTTCTTCTGGAATTGGGCGAAACTATTATCTTTGTAGTCACTCATAAATGATTGGGAGGTGAGTGCTCACGAGAGGTGAAAGGAAACGAGCCATGATTGGGATGGGAAAATAACGGGCGTTGCATCTCTAGCACACACTAACACAATCCGATCATGCAATGGAACATTTTTGTTAAAGAAAAGTGGGTTGCAACCTCAAGTCTCTAAATTGTATTATGTGGTTTGAGTCCTATTTCTTTCTTGTTGAATCTTTGTTCGAGGACGAACAATGGTTCAAGTGTGGGGGGATTTGATAAGTGTTATATTCACGTTTATTTTATGCACTTATACCCTTGAATATACCATAATGTGATTCTATCTAAGTATTATTAATGCATTTTATGTTTTATGTTGTATGTGATCCTAAAAGAGGAGAAAAGAAGAAAAAAGGACCAAATTGTACTAAAAACTGAAGTTTGGGGACTTAGGTGCAAATACCTTTACGGCCGCAAGCAAAAATCTTTACGGCCGTAAGTGCATGATTGAAACAGACAAAATTAAGCAGAAAAGATGTTACGGCCGTAAAGGGACATGTCACGGCCGTAACCTTCAAAAGATACAAAATCAGCAGAGACTCAATCACGGCCGTAAAAGAATCTTTACGGTCGTAAATCTTAAAGTCAAAAATTTCCTTATTTCCATTCTTTTCCATAATTTTGGATTTCTTGCTCCCAAAGCTAGGGCACGAAAATTGAAGTTATAAATAGGGAAGTTCATGACAAGAAAAGAAGAAGAATTATTTTTGAAAGCCACCAATATCAAAGTTTGAAGAGAAGAAATCCTAGGCAAAATCAAGGTGAATCAAGACAATATTTTTGGGGAATTCTTCATGGCAATGCGTGGCTAGTCTTCTCAACCTAGTTCAAGGGGGACGTTGTGTTCATATTATTCTATTATTCATTCCTCAAACTCGTAACGTAGTTCTTGTTTTTTTTATATTTTATTTATTGGATTTCTCATGAACATTAATTTCGTCAAGACAATTTATTAATTGATTAAGGCCTTGTCTTTTAATTATTGTGTTGATGTTTGCTAATTTGGGTAATTGGATTCGTATTTGTCTTGTTATCCAAATCATAGTAGCAATTGGTAATTTTATATTTCCATATGAAAATCCAATCTAGATTAATCAATTCGAGCATATGTAATTGATAATTTAGTTCACCTAATTCTTCTTGTTTTCACATAGTTAATGAATTAAATATAGGGAGCTTATTCTAGGTTGTTCATTCACTCTAAATTGATTGGAGAACTAATTCTAATTGATTATTATTAAGGAAGAATTGGATTAATTAGAGCTTTTTGATTATTCCGGGTGATAAATAAAACAAAGGAAATAGCACATGCGTTGCTTGGGGAATGACAATATTATGATAGGGCACAACCGAACCTGAGAACTAGGATTCTTTATTATTTGATTTTTATTCCAGCTATTTTACATCTTTATTTGATTATTTAGATTAATTGCAATTTTCAACTCAAAACCCCCCCTTATAATTCTAATTGACATGGCATTAAATTAGTTCCCATTCCTCGTGGGATCGACCCTTGCTTCCGCTATCACATTTAAATTTGAGTTTTGGCAAGTAAGGAAATTTAATTAATTCTTGGTGCATCGCGACGCGCACCAGTGGGGGTGAAATTCAAGACTAAATTTGTAATTATAATCGAACTGTGACTTTGTATGATCAATTGTGATTTTGAGGGGTGGATGGGGTGCGCGTGGGGTGGCGTGGGTCAAGGTCGGGTGGAGGTTGGGGCTGAGGTGAGACGAACATGTTGTGATTAGGTGTTGTTTAAGTTTTTTTTTTTTTTTTAATTTAATAATATATTATTTTTAATTTTATATTATATATTATAACATTATATTTAATAATTACTATATAACACTTGAATTAAAAAATAAAAATAAAATTGTTAGTTTTAAAAAGTTAACCTAATAACTAGAAGTTATGTACTCTTCTCATTACAAAATGTGTTCGTGCGAAACTCGTAAACATATGATAGCTTTAACAAGTAATAATGCAACGAGAAGATTATCGTCTAATGAGAAATAAAATTTAAATTGACTTGTGATCCGATTTGAATGTAATGTAACAAAAGAGATTTTGAATATTTATATCTAAATTATTCTATGATTTACCGAAAGCTGTTTTCAAGCTTAACGCGTTTTCTCAATGATAGTATTTGTAAAGAAGTGTTTTAAATCCGACAATTGCATTGTGTAGCCCGATTCTATAGAAAATAACAAAATATATATATAGGAAAATATTGAATACAGAACACTATAGATTAATGTACAGAACATGTATTCCTAAACAAGAGTTACATGACTTCGAAATTTGTCAACTGCATTGGTACAGCTCGCAATAATTACAAAACAAAAAAAATAACATTATATATTAATTTGCAAACGGAATGGAATACGAAGCACTGCCATTGTGACTATTTGTTATTGTTGAATATAGTGGACAATGTACCAGAATTTCCCATCTACCTTCACTTCTTTTGGCATTCTGCTGGATTTCTTTATTTTCATGTTTATTCTTTGCAAGACAATAACACCCATGTTTCACATGTTCAACCAAACTGACGTGTCAAACACTTCATGGGATTCCAAAGCTTGCGTGGTAAGACTTTGGCAGGTACTTAGAGGGTATTCCAACCTGCCGAAAGTCTCCAGCTTGATTATGATATTTGTTGATAGACAGGTTAGTACTATTTGATTGAATTAGAGCATGTTTGGTAATGTGAAAAGTTTTGATTTTTGTGATTTTTTTTGATTTTGTGATGGATGTGTGGTTTTAAAAAGTTTGAAAAGTAAAAAATGGTGGGCTTGACTAAGAATGGATGGTTGAAATCAAGTTTAAAAGTTGAGGTAAAATTTTAACCTTTAACAAACAGGCTCTTAAAATTAGTTATTTGTATCATACATTAAAAAAATTAAATTGTCCTTGCATGATAGCAATTAATTAAGTATTATCATATGTTTAGGGTACACATATTCAAGAAACTGTTAGAAAGGGGATGATAGACACCTACAAGCCAAAATTACGAGGATGAGTTTTATATGTGATGAGGCATTTCATAGTTGTGCCAAATACTTTGAAGTAGAGGCTAACCGCTCATGCATATAAGTTCATTTTTTGCCTAAAAGTTCGGCTACAAATGTTCAGGACAAGAGCTTCTCGACTGATGTTTATGTGCTTAGGACATTCCCAAAAGTTTTGAAAACTAATCTCAACAATCCCGCATGATTTATTTAGTAACTTTATTGATCAAGTGTTTATTTTTTTTCCACTACTCAATACTAATAATTTATTCAAGTAAAATGATATATAACTACATTCAATTTAAACAAATTTTTTAAGAGATGTTGTAGTTTTGAAAACACGAATTTGCTTTGGCAAGACAAGTAAGCTTATCGATGTCGTCATTGAAAACTTGGAGTAAACTCTCACTCCTACTTTCAAGATTTGAATGCATATATATACATATATATATATATATATATATATATATATATATATATATATATATATATATCACTATTATATATAAGATTCACTCTCAAAATCACTATTCATAAGGCACAAATACGTTTTCTTCCCAGAACAAAAAAATCAAGATAAGCTTTCACTTTCATCACTTCTTATTCCTACTAGAAGTCTAGAAACTTCTTTCACTCTCAGTCGTTCGCATTTTCAGTTCCCGTCTTTTCTTCTCCTCTTTACGCATAGTAGCTTCACTGCCTAACTCTCGAGTCTTAGCTCTTTTCTTCGTCGATGGGGGAGGTGGTGTTTTCGACGATGGGAAAGATGACGGTGTAAGAGACCGTTGCTTCTAGAGAGTTCTTCTGTTAGGTCTTCAAGAGCTATAAATTTAAAGTTAGTATTTTATTCTTAGTTCTTTGTAGTGTACTGCAAAGTTATTCCATGGTCATTTTCGTTACTTGATTTGGTTGAAATCTGATTCGAATTTTTCATTGATCACGATTGATATTTTTGTCCTCGATTTTCTTGAAAATAGAAATCAATCTCTATCATTTGTTAATTCTGATTTTAGATTTGTTACTTGGTTCGATTTTGAGACTGTTTTGTGCTACTTCTGATTTACATATTCAATTAATTTGTGTTATTTTTCTTTTTTAGTGGTGGGATGGTTGCCTGCACTTGCTCATATTGGAAATCAAGGTATTGAATTTATTAAAATTTAGATTACTGCGAATTTATGATTTGAATTTTCACTATGAGACTTAATAATTGAATGTTGATTTTGAATTATTATTCAGAGCAAAATTGCTAACAAATCAAGAAAGGTAAAATCTGTTGATCTACATCCGACGGAGCCATGGTATTTTTTTTAATTGTCAGTCAATTTGTCAGAATTTCCTCATTCTTTACTGTCATACACGTGGCATTTAATATTCATTTTACTATGTTTTGTCTTAAGGAAATCTCGTTGCATTAATAATAGTTGAAAGAAAACTTTTGTTTGTTTTATTTCTTTTCCCCAATTTTCTTGCATTTTAAAATGTCTCAGTTTTAGGAAATTAAGTTTGCAAAGTTGATGTCATTTGAGTTTAATTAGTGTTTATCATCAGCATTAATATATAATTTTATGTACTTCATCTAAGTAAGGTCTACATTTACATGGTTTTCAATTCAAGTAAGAAAACCACTTGTCTGATTACGTTTTTTTCCTCTCCCCCTTCATTTTGTGGGGGTTATTGTATTTGCTCAAATATGAGAGAAACGACGATTGTTCTGTAATTTTTGGGGACTAAAATTCTGATAACTTTTGTAGTCATGAGATGTTCCATTTGCTTTCACAGGGTATTGGCAAGTTTATATTCAAGTATGAGTTTGCAGCAGATGAATAATTGTTTATAATAGAATACATTATATTTGTTGAAGCATATTTTATTGATGAATCTTTCCACGGATGTCTTCATGTAATTTTATCTAAGCATTAAATATTTTAAGATATTCAGTGTAATTATTTTTCCGGTGAAGATAATCTGGCTAATTCAGATATTTAGAAACTATAAACTGACTTAAGGTATTTTTAGATATCTCGTGTGATGGTTTTCTGTAAGTCTGTAATGTTTAAATACCCCATGGATTTATAAAATCAGAAAGCAATTTGAAGAATCAATTAGCATGATCACCTTGGCATGTGGCTATTAGAAGAAAATATGATCATTTTATGAAGACTTGATATTTTTTATAAAAAATTGGCTTAAAAGCCTGCAATAGATTTAGATTTGAGTGTCACAATGTAAAATTACTTAGTTTCTAGCAACTTCAATAATTTTGTTTTCCCAATTATAACATGGTCGGTGTTCTGTATAGCCCATCTTCTTTATTTTAATGACAGAATGTGGCTACAAAATGATTTCCCAGTGTAAATCTAAAATGTAGTTGGAAAATATTTACGATCCTCCTTTTATTAACGTGTTTCATATAATTATATAACAAATTACTGAATTGATATTATCTTATGACAAATATTCTAATGAACAAGATACTCAACAAGATAAACAATTAATGAATTACACCTCCTTCTATTTATTTATATTTGTTTATCTATGTGTTGACTACCCATTTTATGCTTAAAGCTCAATTGCTAGAGTTTACTTGGCAACTTTGATTTATTTATGTGTTGACTACACATATTTTCTCTCCAATTTTTAACAACTACTTTTTACTTCAAAATAATAAATAAATCAGTTTATAAGCCAAATTGTATTACCAAACAAAGGCAATTACATGCAACTTTGATTTTTCACACGTGAAATTCCTGTATTTGTCTTCCTTTTTATTATTTATTCAATTATTGTACTTTCTAATTAACAGTGAGTTTTGAGTTTCTTTGTTCTTAGTTTATTGGAGAAATGGAGCTGGAAATTGAATGAATGGAACTAAGTATGTAGGTGAATTGTGCTTGTGGTGAAGTAAGAGGAATAAAATAGTTTAAGATTTTATTGTGCTTGTGGTGAAGTACAAAGAATAAAATAGTTTTAGGATTTTGTTAATGTTAATTTTATTTAAATATGATTTTAAACTTTTGTATTTTAAGAATTATTGTTTTTTCCTTATGAAGTTTTTATAAGATTTAATGACTAAAAGGGTAATTTTTTGGGTCGTTACATCCACAAATCAATCGCCTGATTTATTTTAATTTTTTCTCATTGTTGAATTGTCCCTCATTTTCATTGGCCTTGATTTACATCGACAATCAATCTCATGATTGTTATTGTTGGGAAAAAATGTGGTGTTTGTTGTGCATAGAATTCACTTGAATTAGGAAATTTTTGCCCCTGTAGCTGAATAAATGTCATAGTCTTTGGGTTTGGAATTTATATGGGTATACCCTATCTAATCATAGATTCCTGATGAATAACGTGTAGCTGAAATCCTCCTTGGTATGTGAAATGAAGTACATCATAGTTCTCAGGGAAGTTTAAGAATTATGACTGGTAATATAGAAACAACTTCCTTTCTGCATATTTACAGCTATGCTTGTGACAATTGTTTGAGTCTACACCTCTTTAGCATATTAGGAAGGAACTCTATAATATGCCACAAGACGGGCTTCATCTTGACTTCTATATTAGGTGATAGGGCGCATATTTGCTATTTAAATTGTGATATTTTATCTTACTCCATTGCTTTTAAATGCTTAAATTATGGATATTAATCATATTTTGTGTTTTGTGGATTAGATAGAGGAGTTGGAACAAAATGGACTCAATATCACAAATTAAAAGAACAAGTTTGGAACTCAAAAAGTTTACAATCAGATCAGGACTTTGAATAAGGCGTGGGCACGCCTTATTGATTTTGAAAGGCAGCAACATAAATTGGACTACTCTTTGAAAAGCCCAACAATACAATTTTTTGGCCCATCTACTACCCTAGGAGAATCTTTGGATCAATGGGAAGAGGAGAGGCTGGCAACACAATTGGAAAAAGGACGTCTTTTGGAAAAAGAGGAAAATAAGACTTCTTGGAAAGGTGGATTCTCAGATTTTTTTACCATCAATTGACTAGGGCCACGTGTTGGTCATTGGAAGGAGGAAGATTTCTAAAAAAATTTGGAGTCTGAGCACTAAAATGAGGATTAATTGGAGATCCTTTGGGGGGCAGAAAAAAAAAAGAAAGAGAACGGACTCTGCGGAAGAATTGAGAAGGGAGGACGCACAGCGGCACCGACTTCGATTTGGGAGTTTTACGTTCTTGTCTTTTTATTTTATTCAGTTAACTTTTTGATTAACAATGTTTATGGATAGCTAGAATTATTTTTCCAGTTCAAGGTTATTCAAAGTTTGATTCGCCAAGAATTGTGAGATCTAATTAAATTTAATTTGTTCTTTAATTGTTTTCTATTTATATGTCTTTTGCTTATGAATGAAGTTGTTATTTTGGTTGATTAATTCAAAGTGCACGTTGTTTTAATTGTCAAAATAATACTTAGCCAATTAGAAATCTAAATCCGTAATTGTTTAGGTTTTCTAATACAGGTGGCAAATAACATAGTTAATTATAGACTGATTTTTGACTCATGTTATGAAGGCATATAATCTAACTTAAATGAATCACACGTGTGAATTTGTTGGTTAGAATTGGTCATCTCTCTAGAAATTAAAGCTATTGGTAAATTAAATCCTACGATCGTATCTAGGGTTGTTTATTGATTAGGGAAATAATTAACGAGCGTCTCTTGATTATCGATAAAGTAAGGAGAGATAGGTTGTTAGATCGTATCAATGACCATAACCAATTTAGATAATGATTTAAGGATTTTATCTTTGCATCTATGATCAATTCCGTGAATCAATACTGAGATTATACCTTGGGCTGGATATTTGTTCAATTTGATATTTCCAAACATTTTAATTTCGCACTCGTTATTTATAATTTGATTTCGCATTCAAAAATTCAAACCCTCCTTTATTTTCAATTCATTGCTTTTAAATTTTCCCAAAGAATTAAATCTAACCAGTCCCTGTGGATTCGACCTTGCTCACCACTATCGCAATTTATTTTTATGAGAGCAAGAAAATATTATTATTTGTTGGATTCGACACCCATCAAATTTTTGGCGCCGTTGCCGGGGACTGGTGTTAATCAGATTTAATTTTTCATTTACTGTTATCTATTTATTTATTTATTTATTTTTATATCTTTTACTAATTTCTTTATTTCTTTTATGCCCCGTTGTTCTCGTACATGTGAGTTGCGATACCACCCTGAAATTGAGAAGACAGCTCGGAAATTGAGGAAGGAAACCAAGTTGCGCAAACAAACCAGATTGAATTTAGTAGCTGACCCGACAGATTCAACAACTGATTCTTCTAGTGGTTCTGAAACTGAGCAAGAGAAAGCAATGGCCAATGAGGAACAAACCTTAAGGGAACTGGCTGCACCAAATGAAAATCAACAGCCACTTTGCATTCAGTATCCAGTCCTAGATGTGGGATTTGAATTGAAATCTGGACTGATTCATTTGCTACCCAAATTCTATGGGCTCGAGAATGAAGATCCCCACAAACATCTGAAGGAATTCCACATGGTGTGTTCAAGTATGAAACCACAAGGAGTGACTGAAGAGCAAATCAAGCTGCGGGCCTTTCCATTCTCACTAGCTGACAAAGCAAAAGATTGGTTGTTCTATCTACCACCAAGTTCTGTAGCTACATGGACAGGAATGGTCAGATTATTTCTTGATAAATTTTTCCCAGCTTCAAGAGCTGCAAATATTAGGAGAGAAATTTGTGGAATCAAACAGAGTGATACTGAAACACTTCATGAATATTGGGAAAGATTTAAGAAGCTATGTGCAAGTTGTCCCCAACATGGAATTTCTGAACAATTGCTCATTCAATACTTTTATGAGGGATTGTTACCAATGGAGAGGAAAATGATGGATGCAGCTAGCGGAGGAGCTATAGTGAATAAAACCCCGACTGCCGCTAGGGATCTGATCTCCATCATGGCCGCTAACACACAGCAGTTTGGATTCAGACAAGACACTCCTGTGAAGAGAGTGAACGAGGTAAATGTATCTTCTCTTGAAAATCAAATAGCAAATCTAACCTCTCTTGTTCAACAAATGGCTGCAGGAAATATGCAACAAGTTAAAGCTTGTGGAATTTGTGCTGCTACTGCTCATCCAACTGATAAGTGTCCTACTCTTCAAGATGATTCTTTTGAACAGGCTAATGCAGTTGGAAGATTTCTAGGCCCACCTCAAGCGAATTATGATCCTTATTCAAATACTTATAGCCCAGGATGGAAGGATCATCCCAACTTTAGTTATCAAACCAGGCCACAATTCCAACAATTCCAGCCTAGACAACCTACTCCTCCACCACAACAACCCTCTTCAAGTTCAGGTATGTCTCTAGAAGAAATTGTTAAATCACTTGCAATTAATACACAACAATTTCAACAGGAGACGAGGATAGGCATTAAGAACTTGGAGAATCAAATGAGTCAATTGGCATCAACTGTGAGCAGATTGGAATCTCAAGGTAAATTGCCTTCCCAAACTATTGTCAACCCAAAACAAAATGTTAGTGCAGTTATCTTGAGAAGTGGGAAGGAATTGAAAGAATCTAGCAAGATGAAGCAAGGAAATTCAGGGGAAGAATATGAAAGGGAAGTTATCCCACAACATCAATCTGATAAGTCTGAAAGCCTCAATAGAGAACCACCGAAAGTTTATGTGACAACCCCTCCGTTCCCTACAAGATTGATTAGATCCAAGAAGGAGGAAGACGAGAAGGAAATCCTTGAAACTTTTCGCAAAATTGAGGTAAATATTCCCTTACTTGATGCAATTAAACAAGTACCTCGTTATGCTAAGTTTCTCAAGGAGTTGTGCACCAATAAGAGGAAGTTGAAAGGCAATGAAAAAGTAAGTATGGGAGAAAATGTTTCGGCTGTCCTCCAAAAGAAGCTGCCTCCAAAATGCAAGGACCCAGGTATGTTCACTATCCCTTGCAAAATAGGTAAAGTAAGGATTGAGAAAGCAATGTTAGATCTAGGAGCTTCAATGAATATCATGCCCGTGTCAGTTTATTCATCTTTGAATATTGGTCCATTAAAAGAAACGGGTGTGATTTTGCAACTTGCTGATAGGTCTAATGTTTATCCCGAAGGAGTTTTAGAAGATATTTTAGTACAAGTAAATGATTTGATTTTTCCTGCTGATTTTTATGTACTTAATATGGATGAAGACTCTTCTTTTAATTCTACACCAATTCTTCTAGGAAGGCCATTTTTGAAAACATCTAGGACAAAAATTGATGTGCATGATGGTACACTCACAATGGAGTTTGATGGTACAATTATTAAGTTCAATATTTATGATGCCATAAATTGTCCTAATGGTGCTAATTCTGTCAATTTTATTGATGTTGTTGATTGTTTAGAACATACAGTTTTCAAATGTAGTGGAAAAGGTGGCTTGAGAATTGCCAATAATAAGCATCACAAGGCGAATGATCATGGATATAAACCTTTTTATGAAGGTCTCCAAATGGAGAATGTGACGAAATTGAGCGTTGGGAATCCAATTGATCATGGTTGAAGAAAGAAAAAAATGAGTCTAGCCAAAGACGTAAAAGAAAGGCGCTTCCGGGAGGCAACCCGGGTTTTTTCTTTAGTTTGAGCAATAAAGTTTATTTTTATTTTTAATTTTGTTTTTATTTTGTTTTCACTTATTTACTATTATTTGTTTCATGATATCCATATTTTTTTTTAAGTGAAATTGACCTTATTTTGATTTTTGGGCAGATATGAATCTTCATTAGGACGTGGGCACGCTCTATGAAGAATAAATGGATTGAAAGAATATTGAAATAAGGCGTGCCCACGCCTTACCTAAAGAGCATCTCGGATTACAAGGTCATTGTTCACAACTTGGAATAAGGCGTGCCCACGCCTTACCCAAAGTGCATCTCGGGTTCTAAAAAAAAATAAAAAATTATTCAGACTCAAATCAACACTCGCCTCCCTCCACTTTCTTCTTCTTCAGCCCCACTATCTCCACCTCCCACAACTCACAAACCACCCAACCCCAGAAACACACTCGCCTACCCCTTTTCCCCCTCAACTCCATTTCTCTTTCATTTTCTTCCACTCACATGAATTCAAGCATCAACCACCATCGGTTTTGCATCATGGGCAAATAAATATGGTCTCAAATCAGTCGTGGAAGCACAAGATAATCTGCACAACGGGCTCGCAGTGATGAAACCCGAACAACTCTGGATGATATTCAGTCACCTACACGCAAAAGAGAATCAGGCAAATTTCAGGGGAGTCCTTTATTCTTTTTATTTATAGTTTTTACTTTTTACATTGAGGACAATGTATGGGTTAAGTGTGGGGGAAGGTTTTGAATGTGCTTTGCTGAGTTTTTAAACATCGATTCATTTTAGTGCACCTCAATTTCTATTATATTCCATGTTTGCCCTATTTTTCAAAGAAATTTTTGAAAATCCTCATCCCCAATTTGTCATTATACGGATACTTGTCCTTTATGATCTGAATTATTGTGCATTATTGAGATGAATTGAGGCATAGTAGGGAATTGCATGAGTAGTTCAATTTTCATTTACTACACAGTAATTGATTGCTCTTCATGGTGGATTGAATGAGGGTGTGTGGGATTTGATGCGCATTAACCCTATTTTGTGAGCTTTTGAGCCTCTTGAGCATTTACATTTAACATTACGACATGCTATATCCTTTGATTGTGTGATTGTCAAGTGTAGTTGATTTCTTCTAGAACTTGCTCTGTTATGCATGTTGAGATGCCTCTTGGTAATTGAATGCACTAAATAAGTATGGGCGCTTAGGTAAAGCCAAACTTAGCTTTCTTAAAATGCCTACCTTGAAATATGCCACTAGAAAGCCACTTTTGAGCCATAGCCTTTTCATTGAAAATCAAAGACTTGTGATGTGAAATAAATGTTTGGGGGATAAAGGGGTCGAGTTGCAATCTGTACCTAATTGAGTCAAACCAAAGTTGATGTGTTGTAACACCACCCCGATTAACCTAACTCCACACTTTTTAGCATTAATCTGAATTTGAAACCAGGACCAAGCAATGACCTTTATCTCATAAATGGATGGGATCAACACATATAAACCGTAATTCGTGAGTTTTTGAACCTATGAGCTACTTTTATCTTTCTATTAAGCTCTTATTCTTTGATGTGTGTCCTGCATGGTTTGTTTGTTCTTGAATGTGCTCTCTTGTACATGCCGTTGTAGTTTCTTGACTCAAGTGCAAAAATATAGTAAAGGCATTAGGTGAAACCCAATTTGACCTTCTTAAAATGCCTACCATGATACATATACCAATAGAAGCCTCTTTGAGCTTTATCCTGTCTTTGGAATTTTGTAGCCACGTTACAAGTCATGGATTCCCGTTCTTTCATGTTACCTCTATCTTGAACCCACAAGAGAGGAATTTCACAAGCTTGTATTGATTGAGAAGCATGAGACAGTCTTAACTTCAGAAAAATGGGAGTTTTCATTTGGTTCTATTCAATGTTTAAATGATGATGGGGTCAAAAAAAAAAAAAAAAAAAATCATGCGAAGGGAATGAACCCCACGTGCATAATAAGAGTCAAGGGTTGAATCGATTGGATGCTAGGAAATTATGGAAAAATCATATTGAAAGGTGGAGGAAGAGATATCGTTTGGAATTGAATTAGCTTGTGAACTCTCCTCTCAACTTAGCCTAAATATTTTCCTTTTATCCTACCTAACCCAAAGCCCCGTTACAACCAAGTAAAGACCTTTACTTTGTACTTGTATTACTGTTAGCTCCGGTCATGACATCTGAGCAGTCTGTGGCAATGAATTCTCCATGCAGTGAGCTGAGTGAAAATTCTCACCCTTATACACTTTGTGCGAAGAGAGAAATACCTTGTGAGGGTGTTTACTCCCATTACATGTGCTTATGAGTGGTTTGAATTGCTTGGTCTATATTTTGTGCCTTCAAGTTGATTGAAATTAATACCCATATTGTAACTCATTGATAGTGGTTGAGGGGATACTCACGACAGGTGAAAGGATATAAACTACACTAGGGTATGGAGTGATATGATTGAAATACATGAATTTTAAGTGAGTTCTTGCGAAGAAGTTCATAGAATTCCTTCAATGAAAATCGCCAAAAGTGTATCCTTTTTATCCCACCTTACTCAAGCCCCATTACAACCGGTGTTAAGACCCATACTTTGCATTCAAAACCATTGGTGGCTTCAATGTGATATATTAGTAAGCCTACGGTAAGAGTTTTCTATGCTTTGACCTGAGAGTGCATATATACTTTACACCCTAAACACTTTGAGCGAATTGTGTGAATCTAATGTGAGGTATTAAATCCCACCACCTGTGGATTTTGAAAAATTTTGTTGAAGTGACTAGCATATTGTTGAATTGTAGAGATAGAAGAATGGATGATGATGAGAGTACATTCCATTAACTTGAGCTAGTTTATGCTTGAGGACAAGCATCGTCTAAGTGTGGGGGGATTTGATAGGGCGCATATTTGCTATTTAAATTGTGATATTTTATCTTACTCCATTGCTTTTAAATGCTTAAATTATGGATATTAATCATATTTTGTGTTTTGTGGATTAGATAGAGGAGTTGGAACAAAATGGACTCAATATCACAAATTAAAAGAACAAGTTTGGAACTCAAAAAGTTTACAATCAGATCAGGACTTTGAATAAGGCGTGGGCACGCCTTATTGATTTTGAAAGGCAGCAACATAAATTGGACTACTCTTTGAAAAGCCCAACAATACAATTTTTTGGCCCATCTACTACCCTAGGAAAATCTTTGGATCAATGGGAAGAGGAGAGGCTGGCAACACAATTGGAAAAAGGACGTCTTTTGGAAAAAGAGGAAAATAAGACTTCTTGGAAAGGTGGATTCTCAGATTTTTTTACCATCAATTGACTAGGGCCACGTGTTGGTCATTGGAAGGAGGAAGATTTCTAAAAAAATTTGGAGTCTGAGCACTAAAATGAGGATTAATTGGAGATCCTTTGGGGGGCAGAAAAAAAAAGAAAGAGAACGGACTCTGCGGAAGAATTGAGAAGGGAGGACGCACAGCGGCACCGACTTCGATTTGGGAGTTTTACGTTCTTGTCTTTTTATTTTATTCAGTTAACTTTTTGATTAACAATGTTTATGGATAGCTAGAATTATTTTTCCAGTTCAAGGTTATTCAAAGTTTGATTCGCCAAGAATTGTGAGATCTAATTAAATTTAATTTGTTCTTTAATTGTTTTCTATTTATATGTCTTTTGCTTATGAATGAAGTTGTTATTTTGGTTGATTAATTCAAAGTGCACGTTGTTTTAATTGTCAAAATAATACTTAGCCAATTAGAAATCTAAATCCGTAATTGTTTAGGTTTTCTAATACAGGTGGCAAATAACATAGTTAATTATAGACTGATTTTTGACTCATGTTATGAAGGCATATAATCTAACTTAAATGAATCACACGTGTGAATTTGTTGGTTAGAATTGGTCATCTCTCTAGAAATTAAAGCTATTGGTAAATTAAATCCTACGATCGTATCTAGGGTTGTTTATTGATTAGGGAAATAATTAACGAGCGTCTCTTGATTATCGATAAAGTAAGGAGAGATAGGTTGTTAGATCGTATTAATGACCATAACCAATTTAGATAATGATTTAAGGATTTTATCTTTGCATCTATGATCAATTCCGTGAATCAATACTGAGATTATACCTTGGGCTGGATATTTGTTCAATTTGATATTTCCAAACATTTTAATTTCGCACTCGTTATTTATAATTTGATTTCGCATTCAAAAATTCAAACCCTCCTTTATTTTCAATTCATTGCTTTTAAATTTTCCCAAAGAATTAAATCTAACCAGTCCCTGTGGATTCGACCTTGCTCACCACTATCGCAATTTATTTTTATGAGAGCAAGAAAATATTATTATTTGTTGGATTCGACACCCATCATTAGGCTACTTAGATTGCTTATATCATTTGCACTACTAACTACTCCTTAGCATGCTTGACTATTTCAATTGTGGAGTTGGAAATGAATGAATTTAATTTGTTAACTTACATCTCTAAATTTAGACTTTTTCGGTAAATTTCATGTTTTACCCATATTTGCTATTTCGATTCAATTTATCAAGTAGTTGAGCTCTACTCAACCTTCATAGTCTTACATTGTTGAAGTCGTGACAATGTTACCATGCATCGTTTTTGAATTTTTCTCTATGTTTGTTAATATATATATATATATATATATATATATATATATATATATATATATATATATATATATATATATCAATGAATTACTTGCAAAGAAGGCAACAAGAGAACTAATAGTAATCCTTTCTAATTAGTTTTCCAACCCCCTTTCAACTGGTTTTGGTTATCTCTAATATCCTATATCTTATTTAAAATAATGATTTTGTTGATAGAAGAATTGGTTGCATTTTGGTGTGGTGTACTCGAATTTTAAGGTAGTATTGAAGTTTGATTTCTCTCCGTTCATGGTTTTGATCATTGTCATCCTCAATAATGGTATGATTCCCTCACATTGTTTGTACCTTAAATATTATGTTCAGTTCCTTGCACTTCATGTGACTGTTATATTTCAAAATATACTTTCTAGAAGGTTAGAGTTATGCTCCATTGCTCGATAGCTAGAACTTGAAAGAGATTTTTGCCAGTTGAATAGTACTCAAAGGTTACCTAGTGTTGATTGTTATATTCTTCTAGATCATGAAGAAAATTAACATCTTCTCCATAAGGACTAGCAACATTTTTTCTAGCTTTCTTTTCCATCTTTTAATACTTATCCATTTGAAACAAGCATTGCAATTGTGCCTTGATATACAAATTTACTTTACTATCAAGTGCAAGACAAATTTGGTTCAAGGTCCATTAGAAATAGTGAAGCTGAATGATGGCTGCTCTATGCCTGCAAGTTAGTATTGTTAGTGAAGCTATAATTTTCGTGACCAGATCATGCATTTAGTATCTTTAGTCATATATGCTTGCTCTCTTTTTAATATTTTCCCAAATCTATTTTATATTATCACCACCAATGAAATTCATCTATAATTTTTTTGACTATTTAACATATTAATGGTGATTGATATTTCATGTGATTGATTCATAGCAATTATCACAGGTCGATGACTAAATGAAGAGGAGGTGGTGGGACATGTAATCTATCTACATATTAATTTTGTTGTGCTCATTATGTGGAAAGTGAAGGAGAAAAGTATTTTAAGGAATTGATCTTGTATAGAATTTGAATATGGTATGGAACAGGTACTAACATTTGAATGGCCAAGAAAAAGACGTGTTTTCATCTGTGTACATGTTTGTACACAGTAAGGCTTCACCTATTGTTGTTATGATTTTATTTTATTTAGATTACCAGATTTGATATTGTTTTGATTTCAATGTTTTGTTTTATTTTCATGTGGTTACAAGTTGAAAAGAGATTTCACAGTTGATGATATGGTATCGCTATTTCTCCCTCCCAATCGCTGATTATCTTATTCGGATCGCTATATCTCCCTATATAAAATCTATTGAAATTTGGGGTCGATTCATGTGAGTTTTTTTGGGCTTGATTACATGATATTTTTTTTTATATATTTAAAGTCAGTACCCAATTTGTAAGTGTCTGCACAGTTTTTTCATGTATTGCCCATTTATCCTTTCAAGTTCATTTATTTTCTTATATGGTTTTTGGGGTTTCAATACATTTTCAAATGTTTTTTGTCTCGAAAGGAAATTGCAAACGGAAGAAGGCACGCCATTAACTCTTAGAGAGCTCTTAAGGTAATTTTGATAAACTTTAAAATGGTAACTTTAGTTTCTGTAGAAAAAAATAATTTTTCACTATGGTTCTTTCTTTTCTTTAGGCTTTTTGTTTTGTTTGGTCTTTTTTCTTTTTTAATTGGATTATGAATAAAAAGTGTGCTCTTGGGAAATGCTATCAATTAGCCCACCAATTAATCACTAACTATCGTTAAGAATCTGAATAATATGAAAGTTGTATTTTTTTCTGAACTCTCTTGTCAAATTTGATTTTTTTTAATAAATATGTGCTTTGCACTTGGATGCATTTTTTATATATATGGTATAACCGTGCATAGTGGGTTTATTAATATTCTTACAATAATTGATTTTTTATACTGGGTTTATTAATATACCTTTTAGTTTTAGTTTGTTTTTGTTTTTCTGAAGGGAAAGTCTTGGTGGATAAAGTAGATACCTGCATAATTTTGGAGAAAATTTATTTATCTAATATTTCAAGCCCTCTTTGTGATTTATTTATTGATTATGAAGTTATTGGTGTTTAATATGGTGTATTTGATTAGGAAAGAGAAGCAATAGATATGAAGAAGATGATCTAGCGAATAATACCTATATGGCGGCTTTTCTGTTGAAGACGGAGCTCAACCGTTAAATTAGTTTTAAGTTTGTGTCTCCTTAGCTCCAATTTTTTTGAATTTTAGAGCTTCTATTGTATTTATTGTGATCTTTTTCAAATATTGTTGCATTGAATTTGAAGCTAGGGCTTCAGTTTCAATTTTAGGTTCATTTTGGACTTTTTATTTTTGTTTTCACATATTTTGTGCTTGTTAGCTTCGTTTACAATGCTACTACAAAATGTGTGTTACTTTCTCAGTCACCCATGTGCTTTCCCAAAGGGGATTTATCATTTATGAAAGACACATTAAGGTTCTTGACTTTAAATATCATACGTAGAGATTAAGGGTTTGAACAAAATTCGATTTTCTTAAACCAATTTGTTGACTCAATAATATTGGAATAATATTTTTTCATTTTGTGCATTATTTGATTTGTGTTTTCTTTATTTCATAATATTGAGATGTATCAATAAATCTGCTTAGATAAGAAGTAATGTTCCTTAGGCTTCACTGTAACTGCTCCATTGAGAAAGCATGGAAAAATGGAATGAAAATCCGTCCTTGGTTTTTTATATTGGAGGATCGAGATTGATCTGTTGTCCACTTTGGGCAACATAACAATTGTCCACCTCTAATGTAAAATAGTCAAGTGTTCCTAAATTTTAAAGTTGGACACTTGAATTTTTTTTTATTGAACGTGGGCAATTGTTATGTTTTGCTTTGCATTTACCTGTAAGCGATAATTACCAGTAAGGTTCATTGTTTTTTTTTTTTTTTTTTTGCTTTTACTTTACCACTTTTGCTTTGCATTTTTATCCTTGGATATCTCATATACGAACTTCAAATTCCACCGAGTTGAAGTTTCAACTTATGCAACTCATCGTCTTATCCTCATTATACCAGCTACAAGTCTAATAAAAAATTCCCTTAATTTAAAATCTCAAATGCTTCAGTAAACAAAATTTCATGATTCTTAACATTAATCTTTAATATTGAAATTCAATTATAATGCTACGCGATTGATCACAAATATAAATCGTCACGTGCAACGCACTTGTTAATTCACTAGTATATATATATTTGTAGAATGATTTGTAAGAAAAATATGCCATCAGTTACTCTTTTGGGTAATCATGCATGTTGACACGATGAACGCATTCCTAGATAGAAACACTCCTAAGCATGTAATTATGTTACAACTAATGTGTCGTGCTAAAAAATATAGTGGTGAATTAACTATACTATTTCTTCAGTTTGTTAATATTTTACATTAGTTGTTTACTTAATAATTACAAACTTATTCTATGTTAAGGTGTTGTCCAAGTTTGTAGTACGTTTCACTATTAATGTTTGGTGGTTATTAACTAATGTTAACTTAATTATTTTATTACATTATCGTTGATTTTTTATTTTTTTTAAATTTAGTGTTGAGAAAAATTTTATCATATTTTACAACTTTTATGTAATTCATGTCCAGGATGTTTTTAGGCTTCAAATAAGCAATATGGAAATTATTAATGCAAAACATTATGGTACTTTACATGTGTTGGAATTTTTTGGTATATTTCAGTTTCCTATAATATTTGTTAATTTCATTAAGTGAAATGTTGATTACTAATTTTCTTGTGATTGTGGTTTGGTATTTGTTTTACAAATAATTATAAATATTTTTTTAATGGCATCAATATTGGAAGAAAAAATTAATTGATGCAAAGTTTTTTCAAAGAATCATACCGTGATACTTTTTCGGTAGATCTAGAGATTTTTAATTTGTGAACCATGTTTTTTACAAGAATGTTTTAGATCTTACAAACTTTTTCGAAACCAGCTGCATGGTTATGGAGTAGAAAAATCAATGAACAAATCCGGCTATAGAGAGAGAGAGAGAGAGAGAGAGAGAGAGAGAGAGAGAGAGAGAGAGAGAGAGAGATTAATCGACGAATTGTTGTTCAAAAGTATTTTCAAAAATCGAGATATTAACTTCAAATGAACCTTGCTAGGTGTACAAACTAATTTACAAGTAAACACATTAGGTGGGAGGGAAAGGCAATAATTACATTGTTCATGTATCTAGTGTGTACATTTATGTGTACATATAACATTACATTCGCAACATTTCATGGTAGCAAGTGTTTCCTTTGAAATTGAAACTTGAGATCTTTGATTGTTTTCAATTTCAAAAGTCAATTTTCAAACAAAACTCTTTCTTTTCAATAATAATAGTTTAAATTAATTGAAGTTGTTTAATAAACAGTAGTGTCAAACCATTTATCGACATCCTAACTTTCATTCATTCATTCAAACGTTGAGATTTAATATCACCAGTGTTAACAAGATACGTCATCTTGATTTTATAATCTGAAAATATGCTCATAATATATAATTTGAACAAGTAATCTTACAAACTTCAGGTTGTAAATATTATGCAATCATCTAATAGATGTATCGTTTCTCATCAATAGGAGCTAAATTCTCTCCAACGGTATGTTGTGATGTCGAAGAGCTAGTAGATATGAGACCAGGAACAATTGCAGTGATTCTAAGCTGCTCCAATTTATCAAAATCTTCAATGATCTGGTCTTCATGAAAAACCACATCTCTGCTTTTTCACTGTTTTCTTTTTCTGCAGAACCCAAAATTAGTATCTAAAACGTTCATCACCACAGTTGAGAAATATACAAGAGGTAATGATAAGTGTATTTTATACACTTATTTTCATATTAAAAGTAGGATTTATTGTTATCGTTTTAAAATATTTGCTATTGATTTCGTTATTATTTCTTTATATTGTAGAAAATATCTCAAAGTCGAGAACATGAAGAAATCGAAGCAAATAAGGACTAGTTGGATGATAAATGACCTAAAAGTGTACACATGAGGAGTTGAAGAAGTCAATCAAGGTGAAAAGCAAAGTTAAAGTAGAAGAAATAAGCAAATTGGAAGAAATCAGAACTTCAGGGATCAAATTAATCCAATCAAAAGGTGGAGGACTTGTTGGGCAATTAAATCATGAGGACCAACTTAAATGAACTAAAAAGATGAAAATTGCATATAGGCGTATAATAGCGTGACCGCGTCATATAAAGGCTTGTAGTCACACGACTGCACTTAAAATAAGCATAATGGAAAATCCAAAGCCACGCGACCGCAAGGTTTAAAAGCGTGTGGTCGTGTGCTTGTTCGACTAGGCCAACTGCTTTTTTTTTTTTTTGCAAATTTCAATAGGTTTCTCTTCTTTACACCTAGGTTTCACCTAAACCTATAAATACTAGATGTCTTGTACAAAATTGGGGTTCTGAACTAGTCAAAAGTCATACCAAAAGGTTGTTAAATTCTCAAGGGACCACTCTACGCCAAATCCAAGATTGAAGACTAAAGATCAAGACTATGATTTGGGTGATGAACTCCAATTATATATCTTGTGATTTATCTTCAAACATGTTTTTAGTCTCGATTTTATGTTAGAGTCATGATGATATTTTATTTTCCGAATTTTATGTTTTAATTTATTGTTTAATATATATGATTCATTAGTTTGAGAAATTCTTATTTACTTTCATCTATAATTATGGACGCATGGATTATATGATATATTTGTGACATTATTCTATGTTCGAAAGAATAGAAAATATTTAGACTTGTTTTAATTGCTATAAAGTTTGATAGAGGATAGAAATATACTCATATGTTTTGTGTAATCTTCAATAATATTCACAAAACGATAATGCTTTCCTATATGTTTGGATTCGTTATAGAAATATAGTTGGATATCTTATAGGAAAAGACTTTAATTCACCGTTCAAAAGAGGGTTTTAATAAGAATAGGAACATGGATTTTCAAAATCCCATGAAATGTAGTTAAATGTTTAAATTAATGCATAATTGATGGAAATAAAATGAATTCTCGACTTTAGCATATTTTTCTTATTATTTTCATACTTTGCAATTATTTACTTCTTACTTCTTATTTTAATTCAAAATTCAAACTAAATTCAATTTTCTAGTTCCGGTTAAGGTAAATAATCTAAAATAATAAATTTACTCAATTCTCGTGGGAACGATACACTGACTCACAATCCACTTTATTACTTTTACGATCCATACACTTGCGGTTAGCAACGGGTAACTCTATCATCAAGCTTTGATATTTGTTCCTTAGGCATGTGTACAAAAGCTTTGCACTCAAACACCTTCAGATGAGAGTAGAAAATATCTTTGCCAGTCCAAACTCTTTTTGGAATATCAAAATCAAAAGGAATATATGGAGATCTATTAATCAAATAGCAAACAATCTGAACTGCTTCACGCCAAAAGATTTTAGTTATCTTGGTCGTCTTTAACATGTATATGATTCTATCAGGAATGGTACAGTTAATTCTTTCTGGCACACCTTTATATTGAGGAGTACATGCTTATGTAAACTCATGTCAAATCCCAAATTTTGAAAAATCCCCTTTGAATTCATGTGAAGTGTATTCCCCACCATTATCAGTTATGAGACATTTGAAAGACTTCTCTGTTTCTCGTTCTAACATGGCGTGAAACTGTTGAAAACTCCGAAATACCTTAACTTTAGATTTCAAAATATATATCCGAAGTTTCCTAAAAGCATCATTAACAAAGATAAGAAAATACTTATTTTCACCAAAAGAAGCTACATCACTAGGAGCACACATCAGAATGCACAAGTTCTAAAATATCATATTTTCTTTTAAATGAGCCACTAAAAGAAAATTTGTGCTTCTTACATATAAACAATTATCACATTGGTTTACAAACATACCATTGACTAAGGGAATAAATGTTTTCTTAGCGAGAACCTGCAAGTCTTTTTGACTCATGTGACCAAGTCTCTTATGCCATAAATCGGGATAAGAATTTTTTATTACATTCAGCTCATTTTACAAGTTCTTGCATAAGTCTTGTAGAGCGTGCAACAAGCTTTTTCTCTAGCAACAATCAAAGTGTCATTTGACAATTTCTAATTCAAATCACCGAATTTGTTATAATAATCCTACCTATTAAGAGCTATAACTAAAATTAGATTGACACACAAATAAGCAATATGCATTACATCCTTCAATATTAAGAAGCAACCAAGTTCCGTTTGCAAGTAAATATCACCAATTCCAACATTTTTTATTTACCGGTATTTTCCATCTTTGAAATACCAAAATCACCAACTTTGTAATCAGCAAACAAGTTCATATTCTAACAGACATGATAGAAAGCACCACTATCAGCAATTCACTCAGTACTAGAATCATCCACGTGTAGGCAATGACCATCTACACAAGAGAGTACCATCATTGATAGACACAATAGCTACAGTATTCTTTTCATCTTCCTTCTTCTGATTGCTGCCTTCTTTTTGTTCTCTCAACCAAATTCGACAATTTCATTTTATGTAACCTCCATTGCCTTAATGGTAACAAACTAACCTTTTGTCTTTTGATTTTGATCTACCTCTTGGCTTCCTACAACCTTTTTGCCATCAATTCTGATCTCTCCTTATGTCCTCTAAAACAAGAGCATGTGTATGATTTGAACCTTTTATGTACACTTAAAGACTTTCTTCTTGATTCCTCATTCTGCATACTGTCTTTCACAGATTCCATAGTCAAAACTCAAAACACCACCGGGAGCAGAGTTACTGATAGTCACAAGAAAGATCTCTCACCTGTCTAGCAAAGAACTCAAAAGTAACAAATCCTGCAATTCATCTTCTAGATCACCTATGATATTCATCTAATTTATAATATTCTGAAAATTGTTCAGGGGTTCTGTCACACCCATTCTGTTTCTATATTTCATGTTGACCAAATCTCTAATCATAAAAGACTTCCTGGATATTGTCTTCTTCTCAAGCACAACCTCCAATTTCGAACACAATTTATGTGCATCGATCTCCTATGCTACATGATGAAACACAATGTTATCCACCATCGATAGTCTTTCTATATTGTTTATTCCAATCGTTATCTGACATATTATTTGATTTAGCCTTGTCACCCTCAACACGGTCATCCAAATCCTTACAATAAAGGACATCTTCCATTCTAGACTTCCAAGTTATCGAACTATGACTAATTAGTGAGTCTAATAATAGCACAACCAACCGGATCCTCTATTTTAATCCACACAATTCAATCTAACTCCGATACCACTGTTGGGAAATAGACTAGATTTCCAACACAAGTAACAATGCAAAATATTCCCCCCAAAACACCATGTGATCAAAATAGAAATTCAGCAACTCAAGCAAGTCAGATTCCACAAGTAATAGAATATAGAAATTATAGATAGTAATATGATAACACCAAATTACTTCACTCAACTAGTTATTATATGTTTAAACCAAAAAGTTAAAGAAGGGTTTTTTTTTTTTTTTTATCATCAATTTTTATAGATCCCTTTGACTAAAGTTTTGCACCTTGTAAAAGTATGTGCATACATGGACATTGGTGGTGCCGTGGTGGTGGTGTCGTCGTGGAGTGGCTAGCTACGTATATCATTTCTGGGGTTGCCTCAATTTGGAATTTGGACCTTTGACTTTGAATTAGAATTTTGTCCTCAATGGAGTCTCTTCTCTACTACAACACGTTAGCCTCTAGTTGGTAAAAGTTTTTGTCTATAAACAATAAATTTACTATTTTTGAGATAAAATATGTGATTGAAAATGATTTGAAAAATTTCTTGTGATTAAAAATTAATTTAGAGAAATGTGTTGTTTATAATACAACACATAGCATTAGTTAAGATATGATTGTTGAGAGTGGGTGGGGTTGTGTATGGGTGAATATAACTATCAAAGTGAAAATAATAACCACTTAAAAAAATTGAAAATCCCCTTCCTAATCGAATTTCAATTCAAATTTACAAGAACCTTAATCACACATAAATTTGGATATTAGAATCATTTGATTTCATATAATTTTGAAAATCGGACTGGAATTGACGATTGTGATTAATAAGCTCACCCCTAATATTTTTTTTTCGTTGTGTTCTACTAGGAGGATTCCGAACTAATTCTGTTGAAAACAAAAAAAAAAAAAATGTTTTGGTACTGGATGATATGATCATGTAAAAATCATAGTAGTTTTTTTTTTTTCGGAAACGTGAATCATAGTAGTTTTAGTATGGCTGAACTTGATGTTTTAATTTATAAATATCCAAGAGCATAGACCAATAAAATTTTTCTTGGCAAGCTCGTAGTCCAGCGTTTGTAGTCCAACGGTTAGGATAATTACCTTCAAGCAATGGACCCGGGTTCGACTCCCGGCAAAAGCATTGTGATTTTGTTTTGGTACTGGATGATATGATCATGTAAAAATCATAGTAGTTTTTTTTTTGGAAATGTAAATCATAGTAGTTTTAGTATGGCTGAACTTGATGTTTTAATTTATAAATATTCAAGAGCATAGACAATAAATTTTTTCTTGGCAAGCTCGCAGTCCAGCGTTTGTAGTTCAACGGTCACTACAACAAAAAATTCTTTTCGCAACATTCGTAAGGCAACATTTGTTACTTAAATGTTGCTAAAAGGGGTTTACTGCAACATTTAGTAATTGAATGTTGCTTTTGATTCATATATTTGAGATTTATCCTCATTTGCAACGTTTATTGAATGTTGCTATAAGTTCAATTTTTTGCAACACTGAAAATAAGTTTTTGCAACATTTTTTAAATGTTGCAAAAATTGAAACTTTTGCAACATTTTTTAAACGTTGCAAAAGCTGAGATATTTTGCAACGTTTAATAAACGTTGCAATAGCTCAGCTTTTCCGGCCCAATTTTTTTTTCTACCCAGCAACCCGTTTTTCGGCCCATTTAATTCCCAGCACAGAAGACTAAACGACCCAACCCTCGTACACTTCTTCACAAACACGACCTTCTCAATCGTTCCTCATCTTCTTCCCGAATTCTTCATCTTCTTCGCGATGCCCATCTTCATCACGAGTCTCCAGTACCACTCGAGGCAGCCTCAACATCGAACCTCCAACCCCACCCACAAGCTGATTCCTTAGAAGTTGAAGCAAAGCTGCAGGACTGAAGGCGTGAAGCAAAGCTGCTGGACTGAAGTTGTGAATCTCTCTTTCTATTTTTGGGTATTGGGCAGTAGGATTGATTGATTGTTATTGTAAATTTATCTCTATATTCCCAAATGGATTGACAAAATACTTTCCTTTCCTTTTTAACACTAATGTGTTACCAGTCAGTGTTCTTTAATTCGATATTGGGCACCTCTATTTTTGAATTTTTTATACATATAAACACAGTGTGCAACATTGTAGCTTATCTCAATTGATTGATGGTTTTGTACATGACATGAATTGATTAATTTCTTCCCAAGTTATAAATATGAGTTTATAATTGATTAACGCATCAATTGTAGTTGCTAGGAAATGGGCATCATGATGAATTTAAAATGGAAGTATGAACAAACGTTTACAAAAAAAAAAGTAGCTACAAGGGTTTATGTTTCCACCTTCAGTTTCTTTCCCTTCAATTTTCTTTACATAATGTATTAAAATTATATTCTCTCTAAGCTATTTGGAAGTGAGAGAGAAGCACTAAATTTTCCCACATCTGTCGACAATTTATTCATGCATGGTGTTCCTATTATCTTGTGAGGTCGGTATTCTGTAACTCTTCAGAGTTTCACTGCTAGACGAAGTCACTTAGCATGATTATTGTGTTTGTATTGATTGCTAACTATCATCCTGAAACATTGTTACATATTTTTATCGGTTTAGTTTAGAAGCCATGTATTGATTCCACTTAGTTACTACTTTCTTGGACATATATCTTTCTAGGTGTTCTTTGTTTGATGTTTGGTTATCACCTCTTCTTATTCTCAATTTGAAGTATTTTAACAAAGGTTTGGTTGTATAATTTAAAGCAATAAGAATGCCCATCAGATATTAACTAACAAAAAATGAAATTTCAAGAATTACTAGGAATTAATTTTGAGTAAATTCCAACACGATTAAAAATTATATGAAATCTAGAAAGGAGCAGAACTTATTGAATATATAAAAGGTCAAATTAGCTAGAGATAAAAAAGTTCTTGAACCACAGTTGAATAGGTAAATTTTTCTGAATTCTTGTGATTGTTATTGTAAATTTATCTGATTCTATATTTTTTGTGCATAAACCTGATATTGTTATCCTTTTTATCTATTAAATTGCTCACTCATCCATCTTAACAACTTAATTCTTTTACCTTATCTTGTGAACTTTTTATTTTTTCTTAATCACCTTTGTATAAAAGTTTCTAAATGTCTAGATATCTTTATATTTCTTACTTGTAACGGTTGTTTATTTTAACCAACCTTTTAGTGTTGGTTCAAAGTGCTCGTCAAAGTTATTTCAATCTATCTTTGAGTTGTTTTGTAGGATTTTAGTTTAATGTGAGACAATGTTCAAGTGATAATGGAGATTACGTTGATGTTTTTAATAAATAGTATACAAATTTAATAATTATTGTTACACCATATCCATATTATTGAAAATTTTCTCTAATATATCTTTATATTGTTCAATGTTGGATATAATCTTTGCCTTATAATGGACAAACAGTGGCTGGAATTATCAAGGTTATCCGAACTTAGATATCATGAATCTAGTTGCAAAATTAAAATAATTTAATATGTAATGATCATAAAACTTTACTTGTAGATTTTCAGAACAATATAGAGATGGAGTACGGAATTTCGTTGAAGTAGCTCTTAAAAATCAGAATTCAGAAATGCTAGTATGCCCTTGTGTTAAGTGTAGGAATATAAAGCATCATCATCATGATATGGTCTATGAACATTTGGTTATTAGGGGTATGGATCCTACATACACTACTTGGGTATTTCACGGAGAACGATCAAGTGAAACCAATTTGATTGATGTAGAAATGCCTGAGTCACGTAGGATGTTTAAGGACTTCTATCAACAACATGATGTAGATATTGAGAATCCTCCTGATGAAAGAGAGCAAGAGATTGAGCGTTTAGTTCATGATGCTGAAACTCCTTTATATCCTGGTTGTACGACGTTCACGAAAATGTCTGCTTCGGTTGCCATGTTTAGGCATAAAGCTAAACATGGTTTATCGGATATCGGTTTCGATGAACTCATAAACCTTGTTCGGAAAATGTTGCCAGAGAATAATATAATTCCAAACTCATTTTATGAGATGAAAAAACTTGTCAATGTATTTGATCTTGGCTATGAGAAGATACATGCTTGCTTGAATGATTGTTGTCTATATAGAAATGAGCTTGAGGATGCTGAATTATGTCCAAAATGTGGTTGCTCAAGATGGAAAGTGAACCAACGAACAAAGAAAATTCAAAAAAAGTTCAAGCAAAAGTCTTGCGTTATTTTTCTATAATACCAAGACTTAAGAGGATGTTTGGAATACATGAGATGGCAAAACAACTTAGATGTCACTCAAATAATAAAAGTTCAGATGGTAAAATGAGGCATCCGGTTGATTCATTAAGCTGGGAACTGATAAATAGAAGATTCCCACATTTTGCATTAGATGCTCGAAATATTAGATTAGGTCTTACTACTGATGGTTTCAATCCTTTCAAAGATCTTAGCTCTAAATGCAGTTGTTGGCCAGTAATTTTAACTATATATAACTTGCCTCCCTCGTTATGCACGTCAAAGGATAGTTTGATGTTGAGTTTATTGATACCGGGACCAAAACAGCCAGGTAATGACATAGACGTTTATTTGGCACCACTTGTTGATGACTTAATATTGTTATGGAGTCATGGGGTTGAGATGTATGATGCAGTTGCAAAGTCTACATTCAACTTAAAAGTTATTTTGATGTGGACAATACATGACTTCCCTGCATTTGGAAATATATCTGGATGGCCCGTCAAAGGAAAAATTGCATGCCCTATTTGTCGAGAAGAAACATGTTCGCTATAGTTGTCACATGGTAGGAAGTTTGCGTACATGGGATATAGAAGATTTCTCCCCTTAGATCATCCATTTCGTATGAAAAAGAGCTGGTTTAATGGACAAATTGAAAATGGACGTAGGCCAAAGATAAAAAATGGTGAAGAAGATTCTATTGAAGTTGACAAAATTCTTGATAATTGGGGAAAAAGTGGCAGGGGAAAGAGGAAGAAGGGTACGACTCAATCTAATGTAACTTGGAAGAAAAAGTCAATATTTTTCAAGCTACCATATTGGAAGGTAATTTTTGTAATATTTCTTATTAGTATTTCCTTGATACTTGTAATTGAGTATAGTCTATTATGACATTATTGATGTTTAATTTGTAGACTTTACTTGTACGCCATAACTTGGATGTGATGCACGTGGAAAAGAATATTTGTGAAAACATCATTAGTACACTTTTGGAAGTGAAAGGAAAATTTAAAGATGGTATAAACTTTCGTAAGGACTTGGAAGCTATGAATATTAGGCATGCTTTGCACCCTGAGAGTAGAGGAAATAAGTTTTACCTACCTGCTGCTCCTCACACTTTATCAAAAGTAGAAAAACAAATATTTTGCAAAAGGCTTTCTAATTTAAGATTATCTGACGGTTATGGATCCAATATTGGAAATTGCATTTCAATGGAAGAATGTAAGATAGTTGACTCAAATCTCATGATTGTCACATTCTGATGCAACAATTATTATCAGTTGCATTGAGAGGACTTCTACCTAAAGGCCCAAGGAACTCCATTTTTAAATTGTGCTCATTTTTCAATGAAATATGTAAAGGAGTTGTAGATAGAAATAAGGTCGAACAATTAGAGGAGGATGTTATTGAAATTTTATGCACGTTGGACAGATATTTTCCTCCTTTTTTTGATACAATGGTTCATTTGACAATCCACATTGGGAGAGAAGTTCGTATATGTGGACCAGTACAATATCGATGGATGTATCCATTTGAGAGGTAATACTCCTTCTAAGTTATTCTACTAGCTAAATTCTTTATAGAATTCATTTCATAAGTTTTAGACTTTTGTACTAGTATAGGTACATGAAAGTGTTGAAAGGGTACGTTATGAATCGAGCACGACTAGAAGGATGCATAGCTGAACGATATATTGTTGAAGAAAATGCGTTGTTTTGTAGTAAATGCATAACACGAGCTTCTGAAATAGGTTCTGAGCCTACACGCAATGAAGAATATGAGCATGAGTTCTTGATGGTAGGACGTACAATTTCAAAAGGGAAGCCGATTGTACTACCTGATGAGATGCTGAAAGTTGCTCATCGCTATGTGTTGCTAAATAGTACAGAAATTCAACCATACACAAAGTATGATTTTTAATATCTATTTAGATAGATTTTAAGTTGTTTGACCATATTTATCTTTTAATGTATTTAAATTAGGATGCATATGGATGAGCTCAAGAGTTTGGACAAGCGACTTGAAAGAAACGAGACTTTATTGCAAAAGAAACACATTGATTCTTTTGCTGGCTGGTTGGATGACAAGGTTGCAATACATATCAAAGTTATCGATGTTTATTTAATTTTTCTTTCTATTTCTAACACGTTTAAAAGAATAACAGATTAAAGATCAGCTGTTGATGGATAATGTTTCAAATACTTTGAAGTGGCTTGCACGTGGTCCTAGATGTCAATCCACGTCATATTCTAGTTTTGTCATAAACGGTCTTCGATTTCACACTAAAGATGCAGAAAAGTCTCGTCAAAACAGTGGAATTTTAGTTGAAGCAACAACAATTTGTCGATCTAGTGCAAAAGATAAAGCACATGAAGTTGGGAAGGTTCATTATTATGGAGTTTTGCGTGATGTTATAGTGCTTGATTACAATATGTTTCATGTTCCAATATTCAAGTGTGATTGGGAAAATATCGTGAATGGAATAAAAATGGAAGATGGATTCCCTTTGGTTAACCTTAACGAGGGACGCAGACAATTTGAACATGATCCTTTCATCTTAGCATCACAAGCGAAACAAGTGTTTTATTCAAGGGAGAATGAAACGTCTGATTGGTATGTTGCTTTGCAAGCGCCACCAAGAGAATTTCACACATTACATATGGAGGAAGATACTATTTATGAGATGACTATTCCAGTAGATATATCACAGCTTGAAGACAATCATGTTGAAGATGAAAATTATGCAAGGATAGATATCGAAGGTATATTATGTAATACATAGATTAGATTGGTAATCCTCTTTATAGTTAGTTTCTTATACACGTCATATTTGATTTATAATGAAAAAAGTACTATTGTGCTATCCATTTGTCTTAGTAAGTGTTTTTTTAAACATCAAAATTGATCACATTATGTCAAGTTATCTTATTTTATTTAGAACTTATTTTCATTACTTGCCTACAATTATTTCCTTTGGTTAAGATCTCTAACCTTAATTTCTTTTTATGTTGCAGATTTTACTGTGTCTGTAGGAAATTTTGTCGAACAAGTTGACTATAGGGCATATATGTTATACAATGGATAAAGTCGAGGTAATTTTCATTTTCATATATACTATATATAGTATTTTTTAAGTTTTGAGAATAATTAAATTCACCTTTTGTATTTATGTTGTAATTAAAGTCAACTAGGAAATCTTCCAAGAGTTCTAAACGGCGAAGTACTACGATTGTGAACAACTATCGAAAGGCCAGTAAAAGACTAAGAATTTCTAGTGAGGCAGAAAATACAATATCTACTCCAGTTGTTGATGAGCAAAATAAGACACAGAAACTTGCAAATGCTCCCAAAAAGAAAAGATATCCAACCCAGGTTAAAATGGTTCCTGAAAATAATCATCAAAAGATGGATCTTGAGTTTAATTAATTCAGACAAGTTGTTGGAACTAATGCCAAAAAAATTTCTAGCATTGTTGAAGCCATGGTACGGGAACATGTGCCCGTTGTAATTAAAAATTGGCATTCGGTGGACGAAGAAAAGAAAAAGGAACTTTGGAATTTTGTACAGGTATATTTCGAAATAACTTTTAAGATTATGTGTTATCTATTTTTCATTCATAATAATACAAATTTTTTTTAAGTTTGTAATATGTCTTTGTTAACAAATGCAGCAAATATTCAATGTGTGTGATTTTAATCAGAAAATGACATTTCAATACATGGGAAAATATTGGAGGATGTACAAATAAAGGTTGAGAAAACAAATCAAGGCTCAAGTAACATCAAGTGCGAATAGAACACGTACTATTGGCCTCCTTAGACCAAGAAATGTCGACTCTGAAGAAGTATGGGAGAAATTTGTCGAAGATACCCTTTCTTCAGGATTTTAGGTAAGTAATGTTTACAAATGAATCTTTTGCTTTTTATTGGACTTTATTGCTAGTTTTTAATTATTTTATTTTGTTTTCCTAATAGGAAAAAAGTTCCAAGTTTATTGAACTGAGAACTAATCAGAAACTTCTCCATACAATGGGTCGAAAAGGTTATCCTCGTATGGCTCATGAATTGGTACATTACAAACCTATTTTGTATTGTAGAGAAAAAAATCTCAATAAATGTAATATTGAATTTGCATTGCAGAAGAAAAAGAATCTAAATATAAAAGGGCTAAGAGCTACATTATGGACTCATGGACATCTTCGAAAGGATGGAAAACCTATTAATGAAGCAGTTGCCGAGAATTTGGTATTTGTAGTCTTGTAATAATCTGATTTGACTTATTTATCATTTGTTAGTGTATAATTTGAGTTTCGTAAGTGTAGGAAAGGATAGAAGAGTGTGCCCAATCAATTTCCAATACACCAGCAGAAGATCCTTTCCGCGATGATCCTATTGCTCGAGTTTTAGGTCCGGAACGTCATGGGAGAGTAAGAGGACTTGGGTTTGAAGTTGCACCATCAAGAGTTGATGGATAAATTCATAGTATTGGGAGAGTGAAAGAACTAGAAAGTCAAGTACAAAGTCAGTTGGAAAGAGTCAGGTGTTAGAGGAAAAATTTGAAGCATTTATCAACTTGACTCAACAGATTATAATTTTTTAACATTTCATGTTTTTTAGTACTATTTCTAAGTAATTTAATATGTAAAATAACATCCAGTAATTTTTGTGTCACTTTATAGAGTAACAGTAAGAGTGTGGGGGACAAAAGTTCACGTGCTTTTACTTCTCAGGTTTTTTAATCTAACTTTATATATTGTTTATTTAAATTTTTTTATTATATCTTATTTATTTAATATGAAAATATCTTAATTTTAATGTGAATTTGTAGTCACAATAAGGAAGTGATATCCATAGAGATATCGCAAACAAGGAAAATGCAAGGTGCCAATTATTGCATTGGTACATTGAAGATGAAGAAGTTGTAGCTGAAGGGAGGATTACATCAGTAGACCAAGGCGTGAAGGTGCATCACATGCCACTTGGACGAGATTGTTGGAAGGTTTGGGTTGAGGAAGTGTATATGGATCACTTGACCTTATATAGACCTACCGATGAATTTCGAGTTCTGAAGGAAGTCTACGGAAGTACCATTGCTGGGCCAAAGAGTTGTATTAGATTAGTTTGACAACTGTATGTTTCTCACATGCCAAATATTTCTTAAGGAAGTCTCGAGAAGTAACTTATATAGTGTGCATATACATTATAATAGATAGAGTTGATTATTAAAAACTCATATTTTCTCCCCCTCGTTTCAAGTGGTCATGAATTGAGCAAAAGTACTGGAAATTCTAGTGGAAGAGCTTCTTATGGTAAGAAACGTTTATTTATTTAATGATCTTGTGTAATTCTTATTTATGACTAACTTCATATAAGTCTATTTGAAAACAAGCTTAATTTGAATTCAAAATTTTTGTTAGCTATTATTAATTAGTTTTAAATTTGATTTGGGTTTAGATGTAGTTTATTGTTAAATTTGTGATATTGAGGAGTTAGGGATTGATGTTGGAAGTTGTTTGAGGTGTTGGTTTGATTTTTAAATTATTATGTTAGTTATGATGTCTCTCTACAGGTTGACTAAGTCCAATTTATAGGGAAAGTTCTGTCAAAATTTCTATAGAATTTTTTACAATAGAAGGGAAGGAAAGAGAAGTTAACACGTCTAAGTTTAGATTTTACACTTTGGGTGAAAGTTCATTTTCCTTGGTGATAGATCTAGCATCTAGCTGACATCTGTCATCGATGCACTTCATGTCTGTGTTCTAGTAGATTGATTTAGGACAAGTCATATCAATTTCTATGAAATCACATTGGAAGATATAAATGTATTTTGCTTTTAACTCTATATTTTATTTTTTCTACCATTTATTAAGTAAAGCGTGACATTCACTTATAACTTTGCTCAAATTTGTTGTAGGTGTAACTTTGAAGATGGACCGAAATTTGCAATCTAAAGGTGCGGTTATATTGCGGGATGAAGTTTATGTTCTCGTAGTAAAATATTTCTTTTGTCAAATGATGATGTTCTTTTGTGAATTTGTTAAAAATTATCAACACTTTCTTTCGTGAATTTGTTATTTTGTATTGTGAATTTATTAAACATTATCAAGACTTTATTTTGTATGGATTTGAAAATTCATAATGTATTTACTTTTGTTTTTTATTTAAAGTACCATTTTAATGAAGTAATTAGAAAAATTTTGGTTTTATAAATAATTTGTTCAATAATATTTTAAAAAAAAACATATAGCAGCGTTCAAAAAACGTTGCAAAATGGTCTACGGCAACACTCAATAAATGTTGCAAAAGGTTGGGCTAAAAGTTTTTGCAACACTTAAAAAACATTGCAAAAGGGTCACGGCAACACTCAAAAAACGTTGTAAAAAGGTCTACGGAAACACTTAATAAATGTTGCAAAATGGTCTACGATAACTGATGAGGTTCGAAGCGCGGAAGAAACGCCAGAAAGTTCCGAACACAGGTTATGGTTGGACGGATGAATCATGACCCGATATTCACAACGCGATGGCTCGACGATGCGGAATAAAGAACCACGAATTTTGAAACGCCACAAGGATGTGCCCAATCTCCTTAATGAGTCTCTGGTTTTGAACGCCACAAATATTCTAACAAATATTTGATAAGTTCGATATTTGAACGCCACAAGAAATATTCTTAATAAGTTCGAAAATATAGGAATCCACTTATAACTTTTATTGAATCCTCAATAAAACTGTTTTTAATCAAATCAAATTTCAAGTCTGAATTACAATGAATGGAAAGGAATATAAATAAGTAAAATAACATAGCCGCTAATTGACTCAAAATAGAATTCTAATTAGACTAAAATTCTAAAATAGGCAAACAAATAATTAAAAACAAAATTTAACCTAAAAATACGCAAAAAAAACTCTAATTTTCGTCTGCATAATTGACTTACTATTTTGAAGCCCCAAATGATGGAATTTGTCCATAAAATCAGTTGTCTAAAGGGCTTTAGCCCATGAGTTTTGCTTAGTGGCCCATTTCTACTCGAAAAATACATATTATGCATCTAATTCTGACATGGTTGACTGGATTGCATTTTTATTTGGCTTGAATATTTAACTTTTTCCGTCAAGCCTGCTATGACTCCGATTGTCGAGGGTCCGGAACACATCATACCCTCCTTCTTTAGGATGATTCGTCCCGAATCATAGCTTTGTTCATGTTGTTTCACTTCACCTCCTGGATCAAATGGAAAATTTCTCTTGCCATTACACATGATCAACGAAAAATATTCTGCAACGGGGGTCACGTGAATGACTTGAAGTTGAAACACCTTTGGACATTGGTGGTGTTGCCCAAATTCCCACGTACCATTAACCTGCAAGAAAGAATTAAATAGAACGGGGAGGAGAATGTTAGTTTCATGAGGTACAAGGTATGGATCCTTGTATCCATGATTAATCACCATTTCCAATTCTTCTTTAAGAACCACGAGGCTCTCCTCTTCACCTCGTTCTTCCTTTGCATCTCCAACCACCTTTTCAAAATTTTTTCTCTCAAATTCAACCACATCTCCTATCTCCACACTTTTATCACCATGCTTGTGCACTACCTCATCACTACCCAAATGTGGATCTTCCAATTCAACGCTCAAATCTTGAACTTCTACCTTAACTCCCAATTACACCTTCTCCTCATTAAATTTTGGAGTTTGTTTATTTGTTTTTAATTTCAACTCTCCCTCCTTCTTATCAATATCCTTATCCCCACGATGCCTCCTATTACACCACTTTTCACTCTCCTTCCTTACCCTCCGTAAATCTTCTAGTGTTTCCTCTAATGTCAACCCATATAGTGTGCATGTTTTCCCTTTCTTAAGGAATTTGTATATGTGCATACTCTTATCATAAACAGTCTCCCTCTTATGTCTCCAAGGTTTTCCCAATAAAATATGATAAGATTTCAATGGCACCACATCACACCATACATCATCACTATACCTTCCCTGGGTGATAGGAAATAGAACTTGTTTGGTTATTTTGAAATTCCCAAACTCCCTCATCTACGTCATCCTATAAGGTTTATAGTGTGGTTCTAGGGGCAATCCTAATTTTTCAACCACGGTGCTACTAAAAAAGTTAGTAAAACACTTTTCATCAATCGCCAAACTACACCCCTTATGATCCACATAACATCTAGTTTGGAATAAAGAGACCGGATCATAATCCATTCCTTAAGTGGCGTTTCAAAAATTCAAGAATGAAGAGGATTTAGACATCAAATAGTAGGAACGAATTTTATTGCTGACTTGAAAGGAAACGAATATCAAGAATTTAGGGAAATTCAAGAAAGTGGTTTTTGAATTTTGTAACAACTTTTTTTTTTTTTTTTTTTTTTGAATAACGGATGAATTTTCGGAAAAAAATAAATTAAAAAAAATAATATTTTTTTTTATATATATAAATCCGAAAATTTGACACGAACGTAACAAAACAAATCGCACGGGATTTTGATAAGAATAAAATAAACACTTTTGAATTTTGTTAGATTTTTATATAGATCAAAACTGGAAAAAATTTACTGGCACGAAGAACACTCAAGAAAAGAAAGACTCAACAACAAGATATGGATAATTCTTATGGCAGACTCGATGATAAACATAAGAATAAAACCGGATAGAATAAAAACCTGAATTCAGAGTCCAGCTCTGATACCAGATGATGAGGTTCGAAGCGCGGAAGAAACGTCGGAAAGTTCCGAACACAGGTTGTGGTTGGACGGATGAATCATGACCCGATATTCACGACGCGATGGCTCGACGATGCGGAATAAAGAACCACGACTTTCGAAACGCCACAAGGATGTGCCCAATCTCCTTGACGAGTCTCTGATTTTGAACGCCACAAATATTCTAGCAAATATTTGATAAGTTCGATATTTGAACTTCACAAGAAATATTCTTGATAAGTTCGAAAACATAGGAATCCACCTATAACTTTTACTGAATCCTCAATAAAACTGTTTTTAATCAAATCAAATCTCAAGTCTGAATTACAATGAATGGAAATGAATATAAATAAGTAAAATAACATAGCCGCTAATTGACTCAAAATAGAATTCTAATTAGACTAAAATTCTAAAATAGGCAAACAAATAATTAAAAACAAAATTTAACCTAAAAATACGCAAAAAAAACCTAATTTCCGTCTGCATAATTGACTTACTGTTTTGAAGCCCCAAATGATGGAATTTGTCCATAAAATCAGTTGTCTCAAGGGCTTTAGCCCATGAGTTTTGCTTAGTGACCTATTTCTACTCGAAAAATACATATTATGCATCTAATTCCGACATGGTTGACTGGATTACACTTTTATTTGGCTTGAATATTTAACTTTTTCCGTCAAGCCTGTTATGACTCCGATTGTCGAGGGTCCGGAACACATCAACAACACTTAAAAATCGTTGCAAAAGGGTCTACCGTAACACTTAATAAACGTTGCAAAATGGTCTACTGCAACACTTAATAAATGTTACAAAAGGGTCTACCGCAACACTTAATAAATGTTGCAAAAGAGTCTACCGCAACACTTAATAAATTTTGCAAAAGGTCTATTGCAACGTTTATTTCAATCTTTTGTAACACTCAAAAAACTTTGCAAAAAGTTTTTATTCTACGGCAACACTGCGATTTGCAACACTTGTCAAACGTTGCAAAAACCTTTTGACAACATTTTTTGAGTGTTGCAAAAGGCTATTTTTGTTGTAGTGAGTTAGGATAATTACCTTCAAGCAATGGACCCGTGTTCGACTCCCGACAAACGCATTGTGATTTTTTGTTTTATCTAGTTAAAAAATAGCATCCCCCAACAAAAAAAAAAAAAAAACTCCTTCCCATTCCACAAAAAGAAAGTGTGAAAATATTTTTTCATTTTTCTTTAAAATAATATATAAATAGAAATTTGAATGATCTCACAACAATATTTTGATGGAAATTAAATAAGATTTTTTAAAATTTTAATAGAAATTGATGAGATGTGTGGTTGAATAATTGTGGATTTTATGAAATGTATAATTAAAATAAGGGATAATTTTACTAGTTATTTACTTTAGATGACAAAATTGATTTTTACTACTCAAAAAGAAAATTGAAAAATACTTCACTACTATTAAAAAAAATTAAAAAGTATCATAAGTATCATACATACTGTGATACTAACGTATTTGAGAAGTATGATAAGTATCTGATTGTGATACTTTACGTGATTATAAAATATTTTTCAATTTTTCCGATTTTATTATAATTAATTTTCAAATTTTATAAAATTGAAGTAAATTTCAATTTGATCTTTAAAAGTAGGGTATTTATGTGGGCAACCCTTAAAATTAATCGAAGACTTTGATTTAGATTAAAATTTGAATTTAATCAGTATCAAACAGCTCAATCTAAATTAACTAGCTATTGCTCATTAAAAAATTATTATTTTCTTAACTTAACAATTCAGCTTATAATCAAAATTGTATTTATTATTACAACAAAGGGTCTGTTTGGTGGCTGAAATAAATGAAATTTGATTTATAATGTGTATTATTTGAATTTTATAGGTAAGCTGTGTGGTTAAAAATTGAAGAGAGAAAATATGTGGGGATTAAAAAGTGATTTGGGAAATTATGCCTATTATCATTTGAATTTATAAAACTTACCAAACACGGCCAAAATAATAAAAGTATTAAAAAAAAAAATCTCAATTCACTTCTTAAGGAATAAAATTTCACATTAAATAAAGATGAAAATACAGATAAATTTATAAGGGTTTGAATTACGTCTCTTAACAAGATTAATATTTCAGAGCCCATTAAACTTCAAGGAGCAATTCGATTCGATTCTGTTTGGCAGCTGGCCTAGATTATAATTTCAGTTTATTTGTATTTTCTAGGTAAAAGTATCGTTGAAAAATAGAGAAAAAAATTGTGTGTGTTTAAAAAATAGTTTGAAAAATTTTGTAATTTATAATTTGATTTATAAACCGATTTAAACTAATTGCCCAATTTAAACTAATCATCGACCGTAGGGATGCCTTTTTCTTCTAAGCATAAAAAAATAACATGATGTTTGTTTGCAAAAAAAAAAAAAATTTGGTCTCTCTTCAAAATCTTTATAAAATTACCACAAATTCCTCAAAATACATAAAAATTCTTCGATTTTGCTGTACAAATCTTGCTCATATCTACTTTCAATTGAATTTGTAGTCTTACCCTATGGTCGGATTCCACCGTGGTAAAACGGTATACTAGTTGCCAAAAAGAAGCTATGTCTAAAAAATTAGTACATGAATTTCAAAATTGATCTTTTAAATGAGTCTCTATGAGTGCTTGACCTAGGGATGACAAAACGGCTTGTCGGCTTGAGTCGCTCAAGCTCGGCTCGAAAAAAGTTAGGACTTAGCTAAGCTCGCGGCTCGAGATTTCAATCCAAAGCAAAGCTCGGCTCGAGAAAAAAAACCGCCTAAAAAGCTTGATGGGAGCTCGAGTCATGAAATTCTGCCACGAGCTCGACTTAACTTATTGTTATATTGTATATATACATTTTTAATAAAAAATTTATGAATTTTTATTATAAAAAAAAAAAAAAATCATAAGCTCAGAATTTGGCTCGGCTCGAAAAAGCTCGAGCTTATAGCTCGAGTCGAATCTTATTTTTGGGACGAGCTTTGACTCGGCTCGGACAAAAAATAATCCAATCCCTAGAAGTTCGAGCCAAACTCAAGTCTTGATTTTCGATTTGCAAGTCGGCTTAGCTCCTTGACTTGGACTGCTCCTTTGAGCAAAAGTTGATCTTTGGTAAATGTTTTTTTTGTGGGATAATTGTATAGATTACTTACTTTAGATAATAAAACTGATTTTTACTATCCAAATAAATTTTTTTTAAAAATACTTCATTGTTACTAAAAAAAAAAATTTGAAAAGTATCATAGGTATCATACTGTGATACTAACATATTTGAGAAGTATCAAAAGTATCAGATTGTGATACTTCACGTGATTATGAAGTATTTTTTAGTTTTTATGATTTTATTATAAATAATTTTCAATTTTTATAAAATTTAAGTAAATTTCAATTTGATCCCTAAAAGTAATGTAATTATGTGAATAGCCCCCCCCTTTTTTGTTAACTCAGCCCAACAGTGTCCTGTGTCTCTCATCCGCTGTCAAAATCGTCAACTTGAGGTCTTGAACCAAAAATTACTTAGAGTGTGTTTGATAGGCGAAGTTTTTCGTGGAAAATATTGTTTTTCACGTGATTTTCCAACTTTGCGCTGTTTGGTTGTCTAAGTTTTTCATGGAATTCATTTTTCCACTTGCCTCGAAATTCGGTATTTTCCTTGTTTTGGATGAATTCGTTTTCCCGGGGGAGGATGTTTTATTTTTCATGGAAAATCTTATATCATTTTCATTACGTTTGATCCTTTTTATTGTTGCTAATTTATTTATTTTCTTTCTAAAAATTAACATTATTATTATTAAGTACAAACTTGTTAAAAAATGAAAAAAAAAAAAGAAAGAAATATTATAATAGCTAAAATTTACTTTATTTTCCATAAAAAATAGTGTCAATCAAACAACAAAAGTTGGAAAATTCTTCACTTTTTCTACCTAGAAAACTAAACCAATCAAACATATAAACTTTCAATTCCCTAAAATTTATTTTCTTTCCACCCAATTTCCACCCTTGCTATCAAACGCAGCCTAGTGATGAAAAATTGTTTTACAAAGAGTAGGTTTTGTGCACGTGTGCTGTAGAACTGGAAGGAGAACGAGAATTGAGAAATAATGTATCATAAAGTTCATGTATTCGATCACTCCATCTCTTAAATTCAGGGATTTCTTTTACCAGCCTAAGATGATGCTGCGCTCAAATTGCATTCCGTCTATTCCCCTTTCAACTTCAAGCCCTAGATTTAGGGCTTCGAAATTCACCCATGTATCAGTTTTTCCTTTTAATCGTACAATTCGGGTCCCTGAAACTCATCGCAGGTTCTCAACTAAGGTGACTATCGGGTGTGAGTTATTAAACTCGAAATGTGAACTGGGTTTTATTTATGTAGAGCATTGTTTTCTTCATTTCATGATTAATTTTGTATTTATTTGGTGCGAATTCATAAACTGATGGAGAAAGTTCATATATTGTTCTTCGTCACGGCTTCCTGACTGTCTTTTTTCATTTTTGGAGGATTTGAGGCCTTTCAGTATTAGTATTTTTGCTAGGATGGTGATTGTGTCTTTCTTTCTGATATTTTCTTATAAAAAGAAATGGTTAAGATATGGGCTTAGTTTCTTTTAGCACATCTTTTTGGAGACTAATAGTAGGCTGTTAAAAGGCAGTCTTAACAATGTGTAATTAAACTTTGTGTCTACATGCATTTGCTTTTGTTTGTGTATGGTGACATAGCTGTTGGGTTGTCAAAGGACACTCGTAATAATACATAATCAAACTTATCTCTCATTGTGCTTCAGTTTTATGGAGGTATAGAAGAAGATAATTGGTTCTTTCTAAATTTTGAGATGCTTCAAAGCTTTCAATTTTCACTCAGTGAAATCGAATGGCAGCTAGGTTGTTAATTGATGATGTTAATAGTGACAATAATGTGATATAGTTGAAATTAACACAAATTATTTTAAGAACTTTGGATACTCTTTCTATGGTTTCTGTGAATAGAAACTTTTATTACCACTGCTATAAAATACATTAAGGTTTTAATTTTATTATTATCACTTTTAGCCCTATTTGGTACAAATTAAAATCTGAACTTTAATCAAGTCAAAGTCGACAATCAATTCCAACCACAAATTTCATGGGATCCACAACTTTTCAATCACATATCTCATCAACTTTTATCAAAATCTATTAAAAATATGATTTTAATCTCCATCGCACAGGGGCTTAATATTCAATTGATGTCGAATAACTATTTTTCATCGGAATTTATATATAAATGTTATTATAAATATAAAATATAGAGATTTATGTTAGTATAAATATAGAAATACGTTTTCTCGCAATGTCTTCTGGATTTCGCGTCCTATGTTTAAAGAAATGACATATCTCCATGTTCTGTCTCGTCATTTCTGCTGTTCCATTTTTGTGCTACCTAGTTATAAGCCATAGGAATCCTATCAATTCACATTTTCATGTCTGTGTTTTTGCACGTCGCTTTCTTGTTTATGGGCAATTTCATTGTACATTTGGTTTAGATTCAGTTAGTTTCAATGATAACTCATTACCTTTAGCTTGCTTCTTTTAGGTTGTTACAGTAATGAAATTATGGGTTGAGTTCGCTCATTTGTTAGAACTTTTATCCATGAAAATTCAATGTTTCTCTCCTAAGCTTTATTGACGCATTTATTGTCTTGAATTATTTTTTTATATCCCAGTGACTGCTTTGTAATCATAGAGTAATAAAAAAATTTCTACGCATTTTATGTGTGTTTGTAGGCAAGTTTTATGTATTTGGATATATAACACTGGTGCCATAGGTGAGTTTAGTTTCATTTCTCTCTCTTTCACATTGTAGAAGAGGAAAGTTTTGTGCTTTAGGCATGAAGAATTTTCATCAAGCCCCCCAAATCCTGAGCCTGTTCAGGAGGTTCTTCATGAGGAGTTGGAGAAGGTGGAAGTTGATAAACCAAATGTTGACAAAAGAAATTTGGTTTCAAATCTCGAAGAGGTATAATGCCTATTTGGTATTTTTTGAATTTGCATGTTCTCGTGTGTACTGTACAGTGGCCGGGTTGTAACCCAGCCTGATAACCTGGAATTCTAATATCCATTTTTTTATTTTGCCCATGTTTGGTATAGATTAAAATTATTATATTTTTAGTAGATTTTGATAAAAGTTGATGAGATGTGTGGTTGAGAAGTTGTAAGTCCTATAAAATGTGATTAAAATTAATTATTGACTATGACTAGAGATTAAAATCAAATTTCAATCTATACCAAACAGAGGCTTCTTGTATAATGGTAATCATTAGTTGATATAATATTGTAACAATATTTCTTTACTAATGGAATTTGGTTTAGGAATTGTGCACAATTGAGTATTCTTCTCGTAAGCATAGATTATCATTATATGTACGATGCGCTGATGTTGGATCACTAAAGGTTTGTTTGGTGTAGGCTTCAGTTGCAAAAAAAGTCTTAAAATAACTTTTTTTTTATTTTTTTTTTATAAGAAATTGACTTTTAATTAATTAATTAATTAATTTATTTGTGGAGAAAAGCTTGTCTTCTTAGTGAGCGACTCTTTCTAACTTTATTTTTTTTAAAGAGAAAATAAAAAGTTCTTCTCCCGAGGAAGTATGCAAGTTTAAGGAACTACTCATATTTAAATGGGCTTCTTAAGCTCCTGTTCTGTGAAGCTCTTGTACTTATTCTTTTGAAAGATCTGTCTTAGGACCTCAGCTTTGTGGAGGTCCTGGAAAACAAGCACTTCTACAAAAGCTTACCGAAATGATACCCAAACCAATTGATAATCCATTTGTGCGATGGACATTGAGAGAAAGAAAGGGGAGATGATCTTAAAATGCTGCCACATTTATTAAACGTTTAAAACAAATGATATTTATCTTCTTTTCATATTAGAATCTGAATTTTTTTTTTTGGGGGGGGGGGGGGGGGCGGGGATTGCAACAATAAAGATGCAAATCTTCAATCGTCACTCACAAAGTTATGATGTAGTGTACCATATAATTGCCAGAATATTTAGAGAGTAACTGATGGGATCCATATTATAACCTTTTCAGATTGTAGATGCAATGTTTAGGGTGATTGGGAAACCATGGACTGTGCCATGGACTGCAGAGACCATCCTACAGGTAAGGGTACTCCTCCTCTCTCTAATGATGCCATAAACTGAAGTTTTAGAGGATAATTCTTCTAAAGTTTTGGGTGGTTTTATCTGATGGATATCATCCTATTTCATCTAATTCTTTAGCTATAAATCTTCTCTTTTTAAAGAGCAATGAACTATTGAAATAGCTACTGTCCTAGATGAAATTATTTGTATATGTCCTATATAAGCAACATGCTAAGCAAGAGATTAATAGCAGATGTTACATAGGTAACTGAAAAGTAGCCAATCCAGCCTCATCTGTTTTCAGCATTTCATGTAGTTGGGTGAATTGATATGAACTGAATTGTATGCTGCGTGAAATAACATGTGTCGATCTAATTATACCTAGAGGGGGTGGTGAATATGTGTAATATGCGGAGTTATAAATTAATTTAAATCTAGATGAAACCCAATCAATTAAACTGCGTAGCAATCAAATAATTAATCAAACAATAATTACAAGAAAGTAAACAACACCAAAATTGATAACGAAGGAAAAACTCTTTAAGAATAGTTTAACAGAAACGATCTTTGGCAAACGTGCTAGTAAAATTCATTAGAAAAGATTTGAATTACAGAAATTTGTTCAAACACTACTAATCCTCCAACTCCCAACTTGTAAATCACCGAAGACACTCTTCAACTATGCTTCCCGCATCTTCTAGTTACTCTGGACTCTTTTCTGTCCTTATGAATTGCCAAGAACGAACATCGTTCTTTTTCAACTGTAACTCTAGCTACCCCTGCCAAACTTCAGAACTCTGAAGGATTATAGGCTTAGGATTTGGGGTTTGGTGTTTGATGGTATTTTATGATTAACAATCTTGAATTTCAAATCAAAAAGTTATTGTGATCAATCTTGAATATTCAAGGAATGGATTAAGAGATTGGTAGGATATTATCTCTATCAAATATAATGATTAACTACACAGAAAAACTATATAGGACTTGGATATTTATAATATGAAGTGTTTGAGATTATATGTGAATTGTAATTGTAAAAAGGTTAAAAATCAGAAAATATGATTTTTTCACATGACACTATCGCTAAGGTGCACTTCAAGTACCTCTGGTATTGCTAAACCCACTTGAGCGATAATTTTGCAGCTAGCAAGCAATCATCGGTATTTTGGTCATAATTCTCTCTCGATGTTCGATTGAAGAGATCAAAGAGAATTAGCAATTTCCAAATTCGAACGTTTGCTATGCATAAAATAAGTCTAAACCTGTAGTTGAGATTCTGAAACATAATACTTACGGGTTTTTTATTCTCATTTGACTTTTAATTGCATCAAATGTCTTCTTGAACACTACTTTGATCTTCTTGAGCCTAAATACTCAACTAAACTATATAAACGAGTCATCTTCTTTTTGAGATAACTATTTTTCATGAATTTTTACATATTATGACATTAAGCAATGTTTTTAAACCCTTCCCGGTCATCGACCCGGCCAAGGGACTAGGTCAAAGGTTAAAGGGTCGACTCAGGGTCAACCCGGGGTTGACCCGTTCATAAAAATATTTAAAAAAATAAAAAAATCATAATTTTTTTTTAAAAATAAAAAAACTATAACCTAGGTCAACTCGGTTCCGGGTTGACCGAGTTTATCGGGTAAACCCGGGTCTTTGATCGGGTTTGACCAAAACGGGTTTTTGGGGTCATCGACCCGGGTTTTGGTCCGGCTCAACCTAGCCGGGTCGGGCTGGGTTTTACAACATTGACATTAAGTAGTGAAATCGTATGAACATTTATTTGTTTACTTATACAGGTATAATTTACAAACAATGATATTTTCCCCCACACCTCATTTTAAACCTATTTGGAGTAAATATATAAGTTATCCAAGTGGGAAAATGTCAATAATTTCGTGTAAGCAAACCTCAAAACATTGAATCAGTGAGAAAGACGTGCAAAGAAATATCTGGTAAATGAAAATGAATATTTCCCTCAAATTATGAAGTTAAACCTAGTGCTATTAGGACTTTTTAATCACAAAACTCAAAAAAGAATTTTATTGCATCTTTTTCTTTCTCCGTACTGTGAACATATAATTTTTTTTTATCTTATGTGCAGACTTTTCTCTGTTAACCTAACTAAATGATCCCTCTAGTGAGCTTTCAACCGATGACTCCAAGCCAATTGGCCATAAGGAATCAGGTTTCAAAGACCATAACAAGCTTAATTAGGCCTGAGCATTTTAATTGGAACTGAACCTCCCAAATTGAAACCGATTCGAAACCGGAGGTTATGGTCCGATTCCAAAAAAATATATTAGGAACCAGAATCGAAAATCGAAAATCAATTTGGTTCGGGTAGGTTCTTGGTTCTTGAAATAGAACCATGGGTACCCGAATGGAACCGATATTCACATAGCTTTTTATTTTTTACAATTTATACACTGAGCAAAAAAATACATAATTTAAATATCTAATTTAGGTAGTAATTTTCTAAAACTCTAGACTAACACTAAAAAATCAAGACTTGTTCCTACTCTCTTATCTCTGGTCTCACATTAGAATGTTGCATTTCATGGGTTAGTTTAATAATACTTGCAATTTGAGCTTTCTATGAATCAAAAGTTCAAGATCAGGTTGTAATTTAAGTTGATGAATTAAAGTTTTCATTTTTTATAATTTAAACTTTAATTTTCTTGCATTGTTATTTTTTAAATTTTTTTTATAATGCGTTACACTTAAATTTGATATATTCACAGTTTGGACTGTATTGTACATTTTTTTTTTTTTATCTCGAGTTCATTGTTCTCGATTTAAAACATAACTAGTCTCCACTATTGAGTCAAGTAATTGAGTTTCTTAACTTAATTTTCTCACTTGTACAAATATTTTCTAGTAACATATTCTGTATACGTATGTAAAGGACTTATACAAAAATATTATTTAATGTGTATATAAGAAAATATTATGGATAGAACTGAACCCGAATCGGAACCGAAGGCTTGGATTTGGGTTTGGTTCCAATAATTACACGAACCCGTATGATTCCAATTTTGAAATACCTGAAGTATAATGGGTAGTTTCGGGTATTGAAATACTTGGACTGACCCACCCGACGCCCAGACCTAAGCTTAATTACTCGAATCAAATAGGCTACGAAGAGAAGTATAAGATGAATCTTACCTCTTTCTTTTGACATATAAAAAAATCTTTTGAGCACAATATTTTAAGATCCATACCAAATTTTAAAACATCATTTTGACAATATAGTTCACCATTTTTGACACATATCTTCTTAGAAGATGAACTAGTCTTATTTAAGTGAGTTATCATTTCGGTTAAGTGACTAACTTTGTTATCTAAAGCTCTAACCTGAGATGGGATATCCTGGTTGTTATACCAGGCCATAAGATTTTTTTATCTAGGCCTAATGTAGCCTAATGTGATCTAATTCTCCATAATTATGACAAGTAAGAATCAACTTAGGAGAAAATCTAGATTTCATGTTTTCACCCCTAGGTGGTGGAGCCTCAGTTCACTAACGAAAGGTTTGTCTTTCTTGTTTTTCTTTGGTTCATTTGTTCCTAATGTCACAGACTTGAAAGAGGTTCGGGACAAAGGTAGTTGAGGTCGGTGTTTGTGTACTAGATTCCTTAAAACCTAGACCTCCTCTATTTCTTGCTGGTTTACTGTCCCCTAGGATATTGTCAAGTTTCTTAGATCCACTAGAAAAACTATGAAGTTGTGTTTTGGTTTTCTCAAATTTATCCTCTAAAGTCTTATTCTTTTCTACAAAAGACTTATTCTCAACTTTCGATTTTTTTAATTTTCCAGTGTACAAGAGCTAGTTTCTCTACCTCAACACCATTTAGCTTCTTAAGAACAAATTTATTAATCTTTCTTAAGGACTTCATGATATAACTAATTATAACTCTCTTGCCAATCTGTATTAGATTCATCTTCATATGAGTTACTTTGATCCGTGTCCTCATCTCTCATTGTCAACCTTCACTCTCGAGGTAAAAAGCATGTAATTGGAGCACTCAACAGAACTGGAAGACACTAGAATTATCAGAGTCAGACTCATCATCAGTTAATGTCACATTCATAATATTCCCTTACCCTTTCCTAAAGATTTTTTTTTATAGTTGGGGCACTCAGATTTAATGTGTCCAAAACATTGACACTCAAAACATCTAATAGATTGAGACTTCTTACCACCTTCCTTAGTATTTTTTTCGCTCAATCTTTCCTAAATTTATTAGGTTTATCTTTACTTTTCAATTGATATTTCTTCTTAATATCTCTAAAGGTTTCATTGAATTTCTTAACGAAGTAGGCAAGCCCACCCTCTTTTAGACTTTAATCTATAGATTTCAAGAAACCACTCATTCTAGCCTTTCAGCATGGGTTACTGCCATCATTGTAAGGTGAAATAGATAACGACTGACTCATCTAGGCTAAATATGGATCAACGATCACATTTAGGAACTGACACCCACTTTAAATAACTTGCTTGATCCAATTACGCCCACAAGGGGTTAATAGGTGTAATATGCCGAATTATAAATTAATTTAAATCGAAATGAAACTCAATCAATTAAATTAGGTAGCAATCAGACAATTAATCAATCAATAATTGCAAGGAGTAAATAACACCAAAATTGATAACGAAGGAAAAGCTCTTGAAAAATACTTCAATAGAAACAACCTCTGGCCAAACCTGCCGTAATATACACTATAAAATATTGGACTTAAAGAAATTGGTTCAGGCACTATCAACCTTTAGTTGACTCTAATCTCCCAACTTGTAAATCATCGAAGACCTTCGGTTGTGCTTCTGGCTCCTTCCAACAGCAACTCTGAATTCTTTTCTCTCCATGTGGATTGTCAAGAACAAACCTCGTTCTTCAATTGGAATTCCAGCTGCCCCTGCGAAACTTCAGAACTCTATAGGATTATAGGTTTAGGATTTTGAGTCTGGAGTTTTACAATTAACAATCCTGAATTGCATATGAAGAAGTCGTTGTGATTCATCTTGAATAATCAAAGAATGAATTAAGAGATTGGTAGGATGTTATCTCTATCAAATATAATGATCAATCACATAAAAATGAAATAGGGCTTGTGTATTTGTAATATGAAGCGTTTGAGGTTATATGGGATTGTAAAAAAGATGAAAATCATAAAATATGAATTTTCATATGACATGACCGCTTGAGCGCCCATTGAGTGCACTTTGACCCTAGTACTGCTAAACTTGCTCGAGCGATAATTCCGCGGCCAGTGAGCGCTCATCACTATTTTGATTATAACTTCTCATTGTTCGATTGAGGTGATTCAAAGTGCGTTGGAAAGCTAAATTGTAGCTTACAATTTGAAACATAATTCTCGCGGATTTTTTATTTTTCTTTGACTTCTAATTGCGTCCCAAGTCTTCTTGAACACCACATTGTGATCTTCTTGAGCCCAAATACTCAAACTCAATTACAACTTTGACTCTAATTTTGACTTTATAAACGAGTCTTTTTTCTAGGGATTGCCAATTATATCAAAACTTAACACTGCAATTGTTATGTGTCTTTTATAGTCTTGTTTGATAGGTAAAGGTCTGAGGACACTTGTATTCTGGTTTAAGGCATATATGCTACGAGGTGAGCTTGTACATAATCAACTTGGAACCTATGATCTATACAGATAAAGTGGGAAATCTCATCATGTCGCTTGACACGTATATATTGAGTTTATTTATTAAAATCCAAGGCTTTTACTCTTTTCATATCGAAGGATGTATTGGTTTGCAATTTCAATTCGAAAGGATGTCATACTATGGAGAAGTGACAACTAAATGAGGGTTAAGGTAATATTTTTTTTATTAGAGTATTTGAACAAGTAATATGGTTGTAAAAAATTCCTAAATAAAGTGTAATACAGTCATAGTATAAGGTGAAAATTTTCCATTTTAGAGCCTCTTTGGTATAGAAGAAATTGGAGAAATTTTTGAACGTGTGGTTGAAAAGTGTGTAAAGTGGTGGGTTCCATAAATGTGTGGTTGAAAATGAATTTGTGGAAAAAGTTATTGAATTTATTCTGGACCAAACGGGGCCTTGGATTGGATATTGTTATATAGAAAATCTGAAAGAGTTGAAACATCAATTGACCATATTTTTTAGTGTTTTGGTGTTTTAATAGAATCAGCTTTTACATTTTAACCTTCATAATATTTCCCTACAAAAGTTTTACAAGATAGAGTTGGAATTCTAGTAAATGCTGACTGCTCGCTAAAATAAATTATTAAAAGTTCTCTCTCGTACAATATATTTGTCAAGCACCAATACATTGAAAGGAACTGAGTGTTTTTTAATTGTTTTTCACGGCTGTAGCTTAATGAATGCCATTTTTATTTGACAAGCAGCTAGAGCTCATCTTCTCAAAAATTTCTAAAGTTTACTTGTTGGAACAGTGCATTTGTAAATCATCACTGCCAGAATTGAGAACATTTTAAAGGCTCTGGATAGCTGTCGCTTTAATGAATACCGCCTTTATTCAATGAGTAATGCTACTTGTACAACTATCTTTGACAACTCACGACGTGGCCCAATCGATTTAATAATACATCACATCATCTCCGTAATCAACACATAAAAATTTGCCACCTCATAGTTGTCAATCATAAGTTTAACAACAATTATACAAGTAGCATATTTCTTATTCAATTTGACTCCTAGCTTTTCTCAACGTCGTTGCTTGTAAGCATATTTCCATAGGTTGCAGCCAGCTCACCACTAGACATGTATATTGTAAAAAAAATTATCATTTCATTGTGATATTTTCTTTGAATTTTTTAGTATTTTTCTGCGATAGAGAAACCCACATCTTTTCTAACTGTTGCTTCTTTAACATTTTCTTCCCCTTTTTATTAAGTATGTATAAAATAATAAAATGATGACAATATATTTTTCATGTTTGAAAAAATTATGGCACCGCAGGTTACACTCCTTTGGACCGTATCATTCTGGTTTGTGGGTTCGTGGATGATTCCGTTTGGAGCTCATCTCATTGGCTTCAGCAAGGAATCACTAACTTACAGAGGGCAGGCGCTGTTCAGCCTTCTGACAGATGTAACTGAAGGCATTGCTGGGATTTTAATTCTTCATCAATGTTTGTCTCGGTTCCGTCCCCTTCCATCTGATTGGTTCAGATTTAGCCTTAGAGGAAAATGGCTTTTCGACGTTGTTCTTGGATGCTTGATGTTTCCACTGGTCAATCATCTTTCTCAATTCAACCTAAATCTTCTTCCAGTTTTGCCTTCGACTCCTGTCACACTCTCTAGTGTTGAGCAATCAATAGTGGCTCGAGATCCGATTGCAATGTCACTTTATGCATTGGTACTTGTTGTTTGTGCTCCTTTGTGGGAGGAAATCGTCTTCCGGGGCTTCCTTCTTCCTTCTTTGACTAAATACATGCCCGTTTGGGGCTCGATATTGGTGAGTTCAATCGGCTTTGCTTTGGCACACTTTAATGTACAGAGAATGTTACCACTTATTTTTCTTGGGGTTGTGATGGGTGTGACTTATGCAAGATCAAGGAATCTGTTGCCATCCATTCTCTTGCACAGCCTGTGGAATGGCTTTGTATTCTTAGATTTGATGAAATAAAATCTCAATTCTTATTTCTCACACTAATCATCAAAACCAGGTTGCCCCCTTCTACGAAACCCTGATCTCTGAGTAGCCTAATCTGGAAGCGTCGTTCTACAGTACCCTCAGAGACGTGGTTCTCTTTTCACTATGGTTCTGAAGTCATTTGGTCCGAGCATTTTGGTTGAATGCTTCAAACTGAAGTAACACAGCCCCGTAAAAGCAAAGAGCAATCCTCTACGATTACTCCTTGGTTCGGCCGAAGGGATGATAAACAAGATAAATTTTTACACGAACTGCACCGTGGCCGGAGGGGAAATTCATACCAAAGTGATATTTTGTATGTTGTACAATGAAAAAAATAGACTAATCCTTTTCTTATGCTAGTTTGTAAATTGGTCTAGTCTTCAATGATATGTACTTAGGCATGGTTTCATATCTTACTTCTTATAACATATAATAAATAAAAGATTATAAAAGATTGAATGTGCAATTGGAACTATTCATCTAATCCAATTACTATTAAACACTGTTCATCCAATTTAGCTATTATTCATTCAATTAAACACTATATGTGGACAATAATTGAATGCGTTATTATTCATCCAATTTAGGCACTATTTCAATTGTAATTAAGCAATATTCATCCAATTAAATACTATGCGGGCAAATTGTTCGAATTTTTCATCAATTTAGGTATTATTCATCCAATTAAACACTATGCGATCAAATTGCCAAGGATTTTCTATCAATTTACGTACTATTCATCCAATTAAATACTATGGGGATAACAATTGAATTTAATGTACTATTCGGTCATCCGTCCAAAGATTACCTTGAACATCTTTATTGAGACTTTTTCATGTTCCTATTTTTATCGTTTTGCATTACTTATTTGTTTTTTTTTAAAGTTAATTATGAGAGTTCAAATAAAGTCGTAATAGCAATATCTTAAATATTGATGTGAAACTTTCGCACAATAATTTGTTACATTATTTTCGAATTACTAAACTGTAACAAAAATTTTAGTTATTTAAAATGATACATTAGCAATGTATTTCATCTTTCATTTTCCTTTTTGATTTGTCCCAAATTATAAGTTACTTTCCTTATTAAATTATATTAATGTCTTAATTTTTTAATATATCCCTATTTAATATACATTGTTATCAACACATATGAACTACTTATTATTTAATGTGGTGGTATATTAAGTAAAATATAAGTAAATTTATAGTTCCAACTTATAATAATTATGCTTTCTTAATCTGTGTAAAAATATAAATGAGTCATCTTTATGAGACAGGGGGAGTATCAAATAACAAATCATTATTCTAAGTTTCTTTGATAAAAAATACTGACAATATGCGTGCAATACACATAACAAAACTAGTTTATGATAAAGAAATGAAGTAATTAATCAAGTAAAGCAGAAAAAGCATCTCAAAAGTACGCCTTAGACCACTCGACCATCCTGACCATTACATTACAAAATCTAAACTTCTTGTAAATAAATTGTAAAATTAGCGCATGAAAAAAGAGTTGTGTAATAACTACTCTTGAGATTTAACCTCGCAAAACCACAAAGAGAAAATGAGTTAAATACAAATATATCAAAATTAATGAATATAAACGCAATAATTAAAGGAGAAAAAGTTTATCCAATCGATTTTGCAAATTGGACTAGAAACCATATCTAAGACGACTCACAATTTATTCCACCAAGAAAATATGCTAAGGACTTCACAAAGAAGAACACAAGGATCGAAGGAAGCAAAAATGTTGCTGCCTATTTTTTTTTTATCAAAATAAATAAATATGAGTAGATCAAAAAAATGATACATATACGCTGGACATACCCAGGTGTGTCACAAAATAATAATGGAGCTCCAAACGAGACCCCACTACTCAATCCTCAAACTTGGACGCAGCCAAGAAGAAGCAAAAAGCAACAATCAAATCAAGTTCGACAAAACAAATTGAGTCTAGACATAAGACTCATATGGCATACTCGACAGAATATCTCTATATTTGCTATAGCAAGTAGACAGATCCAAATATAAAATTACAACTTCTCCAACCTTACCCACTGATATGATCCGGACCAGGCGTCGAAGGGCAGTGTCGAGTCATCGGCAATATGACAGTGATCTATATGCAAAACGGAGTAAGTTCCATGTTGGGGTCGAGCCGAGAAGGGGGACGGATCAAGCCGAATCAAGGGGTCGAAGTAATTTGGGCAGAAATTCCATTACGGCCGTAAAAGAGGACCTTCACGTCCGTAACACATATATTCACGGCCGTAAATCATGTTATCACGCCCGTAATCAATTGTCGAAGAAAAAGGAAGAAATTCTGCAGAACGACGCTTACGGCCGTAAGCTTGGAAGTTACGGCCGTAACATTCAAAAAAGGGAAACTTCATGGCCGTAAGAAATTCGCCACGACCGTAAATAATAAACACAGTTTTGAACAGAAAGGCCTTTACGGCCGTAAAAGAATTATTCACGGCCGTAAATAAGTAGCGGCCAGATTTTCCAGATTTTTAATTATTTTATTCCTTTTTTAGTTTTTGGTTATTTTAGTAGTTTAGTATTTTAGTTTAATTAGAAGTCTATTTTGAGTAGATTAGATGCTAGGTTATTTTGCTTATTTATATCGCTTTACATTCATTGTAAAAACAGTTAAGTTTGAGTTTATGAATAAATTTGAGAAAGTTTTTCTCCAATTGAAAGGTTGAGGAGTCCCTTTGGTGTTCTTCGAGAACAAACCTAACTTATCAAATATTGTGAAATATTTTTGGCGTTTCCGAATTAGAATCTTATCAAGGAAATTGACAAGTCCTTGTGGTGTTTCGAAAACCTTGGATCTCGATTCCGCATCGTCAATTAATTGCGTCGTGAATCTTGGGTCAAGGTCCTATCGTCAATTTTATCTTTCCAGTATTTTAATTCTTATTTATTTTCGTGTCAGATCTGATCTAGATCTATCCTAGGGTTTTAATTATCGTTATTCCGCGTGTTCGACGAGATTCCCCGATCGGGATCGCGTCACCCACAAATGCAAAAACAAAGAAAACCGAGCATACCCAGTAGAATGTAACATCCAAATACAAATTAAGTGTATGCTTATATCGCATGGAATAAAAACATTAGGATACAAAGAAAATAGGACTTTGTATTTTAATACCTTGTATGATTCTATCATGATTAGGGATAACTCCCTCAAATATCTCGAAGTTCCTTATTATCCAAAGCTGGTAGACAGTGCATGCAAGGTTGATTCTCTTAGCCTTTCTTTGCCAAGATGTTCCCTTCCCTCTTTTTTGATCCACTTTAATGCACTCGTGAGTGTAGTCATTTCCCTTGACATCCCCATCCAACTACGGATTTCATTCCAGATTGCCCAGCTAAACCTGCACTGGAATAACAGATGCTTCACAGTTTTGGGCCTATCATTACATAGCCTGCAAGTTTTGTCGATGTCCAGATAATGTAATTCATCCTTCGTGAGCAGTCTTCCCTTGATATCCAACCAAACTATGAAGGAGTCCTTAAGTGTGATGAAGTCTTTCCAAATATCTCCAGCCCATGGCACCTTTGTTCCTTTCGGTCCCAAGTACTTGTACGCTAAGTTTATGCTGAATTTTCCTCCAATAACCCACGATGCAAGGCTACTTTCAACCTGTTGGACTGACCCTTCTTGTTGCACCAAAATATCACGGATTTGGGCTATGCGTTTGAGTAGAGGTGACTCCCCTCTTCTAGGTAACCATTCCCAAACATTGATATCTATGATGAAGCTAACGAACCCACAAAGATTCTTCTCTATTATGTATGTTCCATTGTGTTTTGGATAACATGGCCCGGTTCCACCCTTTCCCTGAACCCCAATCCACCTTCATTCCTTGGAAGACAGATGTCCTTCCATGCCACAAGTGGTTTTTTAGAACCCCAAAGAAAGATTCTGCAAAGTCTAGTTACCCTAGCAATCACAGCTCCCGGAATGGGAAAAAGAGATAACCAGAAGCATTCAACCCCTTGAAGCACCGATCTAATTAATTTAACTCTACCAGCATAAGATAATGAAGCACTTGTTCATGCATTAATATATGCAACTAGTTTATCAATGAAAGGAGCATAATGACCAACCTTTAGTATTGCTGCAGCAAGGTGGGAATACCCAGGTAATGAAAAGGCATGTCCCCATGCGGGATGTTGGTGATTGAAACTAACTCCTCCAACTCCTTCCCTATGACTCCAGCAGTGTATAGAGCTGACTTTTCATTGTTAGCTCTAAGGCCTGAGCACTCTCCAAATCTGGTCAGAAAACTAGCAAAAAGCATGAGATTGTCCGCATACGCCAGGTGCATCAACCTCAAGTGTTTACATTTCGGGTGGTATTTGAACTGCCTCTTAGTGGATTCAACATTTGCAAGTCTCGAAAAGTCTGCCTATTTCTTGCAAAGGGACTGCCGATTTTGCACTTTCCACTAAGGATGCTATAATGGCTCAAACCAATTTCACAAAGGTGGCTAAAACAATTAATTGCTACAGATTTCTTGATTGATTTGGAACAAAGAATAACCAATCAATTTCACCACTAAGGAGGCAGCCGAGATTGCCAAGGAAGGAGGCTCAATTTTCACTTTTTAATTCCAAAATTCTAACAAAGCTTTAATATCACTTAAATAGGTAGAAATTTAGGTTACGTCAAACAAGTGGATCACCTTAAACTAACTCAATGAGTAACTAGGCATAACCATTATTTTCTCCAATTGGGCTGTTAAAGTTTCTAGCCTATCTTTGTAATTGGGCTATCAATCCGTGGAGACGAACTATATAAATAACATTCAATCTTTGGCTACGAAAGCCTTATAATCCCACCTGATTTAACACCATAGCCCCCTGTTTGATTGGGACAAAAAAAATCCCAACAAACCCCCACTTGGTTCCAAGCAAACCCGTAATACCAAAACACAAAGTTCATTAGTTGCACAAAATAGTTTCAAACAAATTAGAACTCAACATACCCTTACCAATGTTTCAAATCTAAAACATATCTCATACCTGCCAATAGTATTCAACAAGGACCAACGTCAAACCCAAGTACAAACTAAATCATAGAGAGCCAAACTATGCATTTATATCACATTAGCAAGTAACATCACTTTAGACAAAACAACACATACTTTCTAAAGATAAATGTAAATACATTACATTCACACATGAGCCAATCAAGAGCACATAATAATACAAAGTTATAGGTGACACCACACATGCGATGAGAACACATCATGGGGCAAATGACATAAATCTTTCCAACAAATAAACCGTCAACCCGCTAAATCGAATCAAACCACAACAAATGGTTTTGTTTGATTCAGTTTCAAACGTGAAATGATTTGGTTTATGTTTCAATTGTCGAACCCGCGGTTCCAAACTGCAACCCGCTATGTTTTAAATAAATTATAAAAAAAAATTGAGTGCAAAAATAGCTTATCAAATTCAAATTGTCATTGAAATTTAAGTTATTTTGGGTGCTGGAATAACTTTTATCAAAATTTTGACGTATTCTTGAAAGATTATTAGCATTTGTCAATTGCAAAAAATGTGAAATTTTTTCAGGAATAAAGCTATATTCTAATATATGCATGTTTGATCCCTCTTTAAAAAGTCCAACTTCATTCCCAACTATAACTATTGAATGCCGCAAAAATGTTAAAATGAGGTTTATAGTTTCCATTGAAGAAATTTATAAACAAATTAGAAGAGAATTCATTAGGACACATATTTATATCATCTATCCCCTCTACATAAAAGAGGGAATAAAATCCTGTTCACAAAAATTGTCCCACTACCTTTCACACAAGAAAGTCACTAACCGGTTTTGCAATAGTAGTTATTTCCACAATCGTTCATTTCACATTTCAAAGTCAGCACAATTATTCTGTATTGTTCACAAGCCAACAAATATCATCGGATATCTTTCATACTCCTTCAGTCCTTCTCTCGCTGCTACTTTCTCTCTCCCCCAAAACAACCCGATATTTGCTCTGTGTATTCCCAACCGTCGATCTCCTTCACGGACGCCGTATGGCCCCGAAGGCTATAGTACGAAGACCCATATCTCTGGAACTGCCTTTAACACCAGCTGAAGCTCCATCTGTCCGAATTTCACACTCGCAACTATCGATCTCCTTTGCTTAGTCCATCAGAGCTCGAAGCTCACCATCCTTCCCGAGCTTCCAATTACCACAGGTAATTCTCCTCAAATACTTAGATTAATGAGATTTTGAGCTCAAATATCTTCATCCTTCCCGAGGTCCTAATAACCGCAGGTAATTTCTAATTTTTCCTGATGCATTTTACAGCATGGATTAGCAAGAGAGAGTCAAAACTTGAAGAGTCTTATAAGCATCCGTCGATCTCCTTCGCGGATGCTGTCTGGTCTCAAAGGCTGCAGTACGAGACCCATATCTCCAGAACTGCCTTTAACACCAGCTGAAGCTCCATCTGTACGAACTTCACACTCGCAACTACCGATCTCCTTTGCTTAGTCCATCAGAGCTCGAAGCTCATCATCCTTCCCGAGCTTCCAATTACCATAGGTAATTCTCCTCAAATACTTAGATCGATGAGATTCTGAGCTCAAAGATCTTCATCCTTCCCGAGGTCCCAATAACCGCAGGTCATTTTTAATTTTTTCTGATGCATTTTACAGCATAGAGTAGCAAGAGAGAGTGGAAACTTGAAGAATCTTATAAGCATTAAATCTCCACCAGAATCAGGCTTCAACTACGAACGAGAGAAGGAAAGTAAGACCTAAGTATCTTCATAATTATTTGCCTGGGTCTTTTGCTGACTATATTATTGTAACACTCCGGGCTCTAAACGCTCGGAGCGCCACGTCATCCTTTCAAACTGTTTTTCAAGCGTAATGATTTTTGCAGAAAATAACTAAAAATTCAATTTTATTTAAAATTCAATGATAAATAATTCAAATGTTCAAAATAACTGAAATAATAATAAGGAAATTCGAAAACTTGGAATTAAATGTGTGTAATTAATTTTCTCAAAATCATATTTTATAATTCTTCAATAGCCACCATCGCGCGCTCCTTCGCCAACTCCGACATCTGAAAATTTGTAATTTAAAGAAAGGGTGAGCATTTCATAGAAATACTCAGTAGACTCGGCGCATAATAATCATTAGTATTACAAATAAGCACATAATCATGATATTCAAGTCATCTCATGAACAAGTAATAAATACAAGTTCAAGTCTCATGCACTTAGGCAAGTAAATTCTCGTAACATCATACTTAAAGAAGCAAGTAATTCTCGTAACATCATGCTTAACAGCAAGTAATTCCCATGAACACAATCATACATGCAATATCTATAATACAAATAATTATTGATGCGCATTTTAGAAAATAAGTTTATAAGTAGGAGTCTACCTTATTTCTCGTGTTTTGAGCGAAGTAGAATAAAACTTTCTAGTGTTCTGGCGTCTCGTCTAGCCCTATAAAATAAATGATTTTAAATTAGTATTTTGGGAATTTTAAGATTTTAGAAGAAAAATAAAAGTTTTAGGGATTGAATTGAAAATCAAACATGGTTGAGATTTTAAAAGAATTGGAACCGAAATAAATAATTTTGAAATCGATTTGGCTAAGATAAATGATTTGCAAAACATTGGGGCTGACTAATTTATTTTAAATAAAAAGTGCAGGGCTAAATCAAAACAATTTAAAATCAAAGGACTAAAATAAATAACTTTTAAAAATTGGGGGTCTAAAAGGGAAATAGTTGGAAATCATGTTTTAATATAATCAAATCTTCTCATTCTCTCTCTACCGTTTCGGAATCAACAGAAGAAAAGAGGGAGAGAGAGCCACGACGGGAGCCCTCTCTCTGGTTCACACCGCCGACTGCGAGGTAGGCGATAACGCTGCAGAAACATGGCGGTGATGGGACGAGCATGGGTGTGTGGAAAATATGGAATTTGGGCTGATTTTGGGTGCGAAACCAAGAGTAATTCGAGGCTGGGTTCAGGTGTTTTTGTGAGGTTGCGATTTCCGCGATGAAGGTCAGTTCGAGGTAAGTATCTGGTTAAATTAATTCTGGGTTTTGGTTTTTCTTGGGTGTTAAAAATCGAAGTGAGCAGTACGGGTTTGATTCTTAGTTTGGTTCGCTGTGTGCTCGAAGGCAGAGGTGGCTCTGTTTGGCGGTCGTTGATGGAGGTTTGATGGGGGATCTTGGTGTTGGGAAGCCGCGGTTTGGTGGCAGTGATTGTTGAGAAATTTCCTTTCTCAAATAAAATATGCTATAACGAAGTTAACACAAAACTTGAAACAAAGAATCAAGGAGAAATCAAAAAATGCAAAATGACTTGAATCGCAAAGAATGCTGTCCTAAAAGCGGAATTTACGCCCTCTCGGAATGAGAATGCTAATGGGCCTCCAAACAAATTGGTTTAGTGGATTTTGAGCCTCAAACCAAGTATCAAATAGCACAATTGATAAACTTGGAGAATAGGAACAAGAAGAGCAAATTTTGAAGATTCTAAGTATAAAACTTAAGACTTTGGATGATAATCACTATTGAAGGTTTGATGATCAAAAAGTTATTCAAAACCATGAATTCTATACCTATTTATAGAATTCTATCATCCCAAATCGTTGTTCATGCAACTCTTCACGAAAGAGTGCCAAAAATAGTTGAAAAGGTGCATGAAAAATTCTGAAAAAATTCTCCAAAGGTCAAATTTTTATACCACGCGATCGCGTGATAAGAGGCTCGCGCGATCGTACGATGCCTCGAAAAAATATGCAGTGACCATTATCACTTAACCACGTGATCTCCGGACCACCAACCACGCGATCGCGTGGTTCTTCATTTTTTCCGGACCTTTAGGTCCAGTCCGGACCATTTGGTCCGTCCAGTTTTTATTTGGTCCGATTTTTCACTTCTTGGACCGATTACTTATATTTTAGACCGGTTCTTGCACCATTTCAACTATATATATATATATTTGAACAATATTTTCATAACAATCCCCCACTTGTTCAAATATATGAACTCTACTTAGAATCATAACGATGTCACGCATAAAATAAGGTATCTTTCGATTTTAACCTTATATTAGTGCTAATATTGCAAAGTAATATCGAGATCCCAGGTAGCCTTGGCTTTGAACCAGTTATCCCTTATGATATTACCGGCGATATCGCACACGTGAACATTCTTGCTCAATATGTCCACACACAATTTACTTTAGCGCGTTAATGGCCTTGCGCCCATTTGAGTTCATGAACTTTTTAGAAAGTAACTCCAAAACTTTCCTTAAAGCGGCACCACTTCTAAGTTCATATAGGAGAAATTCTTACAGTGTCTTGGTAACTTTTAAAGACACTTGTACTAAGTACTGAATTTCTTTAAGATTTGTTCAGCCCTCCGAACAGTTACCCCAGCACTTATATCCTTAGGATAGGACCTTAAAAAATAATTTTCTAAGTGCTGTAACAATTCACTTATCGAATGACTTGTTATTACCCTTTGAACCCGTGAATTACTCATTTCGTAATGACAGGTAGGGTTGCCGTCATTGGTGAATTTATAATAGGAGTTTTAGCCCCATCCTACTCGATGTTTGTCTTACCAACTCTTTGGTAAGTGGTTTTGTGAATGGATCAGCCAAATTTTCACTTGACCTCACATAGGTAAGTGATATTATTCCATCCTTTATTAATTTTCTTATGTAATCATGTCTAAGACTCATATGTCTTGACTTTCCGTTGTAGACTTCATTATAAGCCCTTGCTAAAGTAGCTTGACTATCGCATAGTATAGATATTGAAGATTCATTCTTCGTATCTAGTTGAACTTCATAAAGAAGATCCTTAAGCCACTCTGCTTCCTTTCCAGTTTCAGCTAATGCAACAAACTCGGATTCCATAGTGGAATGTGTTATCATTGTTTGTTTCTTTGATCTCCAAGAAACAGCACCACCTCCAAGTGTAAACAACCATCCCGAGGTTGATTTATTTTCTCCAGCATTTGATATCCAACTTGCATCGGTATATCCTTCTAATATAGTTGGAAACTTGGAATATTGAATTCAAAGATTTTTAGTTCTCTTTAGATAACCAAGAACTCTTCCAATCGCTTTCCAATGTTCAACACTTGGATTGCTAGTAAACCTACTAAGTTTACTCACGGCAAATGCAATATCCGGTCTTGTGCATTGAACTGCATACATTAGACTCCCAATTGCACTCCCATATTCGAGTTGTCCAATAGCCCTTTCAACATTCTTTACAAGTTTAATACTCGAATCAAATGGAGTATTTGTCTCTTTAATGTTCAAATGTTTGAACTTTTCAATCACATTCTCTATATAATGTGATTGGGTTAATGCATACCCCAACTCATTCTTGATCACTTTTATATCCAAAATAGTATCCACTTGACCAAGATCTTTCATTTTGAATGTTGACAATAGAAACCTCTTCGTTTCTTTTATGCCATTCATGTCATTACTTATAATCAACATGTCATCCACATACAAACACACAAATGTAACAAGTTTATCACAATTTTTGATATATAAACATTTATCTACCACATTGTGTGAAAAACCAAAAGACATAATTGCATTATGAAATTTCTCATGCCATTTTTTAGGAGCTTGTTTTAAACCATATAGCGATTTAATAAGTTTACAAACTTTATTTTCATTACCCGGAAGAACAAAACCTTCCGGTTGTTCCATGTAAACTTCTTCATCTAGTTCTCCATTTAAAAATGCAGTCTTCACATCCATTTGATGCACATGTAAATCAAATATAGACGATAGTGCAAATAGTATTCTAATAGTAGTGATCCTAGCCACCGGTGCATAAGTGTCAAAATAATCAATTCCTTCCTTTTGTCGAAAACCTTTAGCAACTAATCTTGCTTTATAGGTTTGGATCGAACCATCGGTACTGTATTTCCTTCGAAATACCCACTTGCAACCAATGGATTTTGATCCAGCCGATAAATCAACAATCTTCCAAGTATTGCTGGACGTTATAGAATCCATTTCATCATTGGTAGCATCCTTCCAAAATGTGCTATCTCTAGAAGTCATTGCTTCTTTATAGGTTTTAGGATCACTGTCAATTTGAAGAACATATGGAATTGTTCTTACTATATCTTCCTTACTTGCTTCAACCAAGTAAAAGGAGATTCTTTGAGAATCAATCCCATCGTGTCTTAATACCTTTTCTTTACGAGATCTCTTGCTTTTTCGCGGTTCACTAGTCTCAATTACATCTTGGGTAGATGTTTCTAGTGATTTAGAAGCCGGAAATTCATTTTGAATTTCTATTGAATTTTGAGGAATATCATCAACGCTTCATGAATTCTCAAAAAATTCCACATCTCGTGATTCTATAATCACATTGGATATTAGATCAAGTAGCCTATATGCTTTACTATTTATAGCATATCCAACAAAGGCACTCTTGATCCCTTTTGGTCCTAGTTTTGTCGTACTAGGATTGGTGTTTTTATAATAAGCCAAACACCCCCACACTTTAAAATACCCAATGTTAGGCTTCCGACCTTCCCACAATTCATAAGGTGAAACTTTAAGTTTCTTAAAAGGAATTCTATTATGTATATGACACGCGGTAAATAATGCCTCACCCCATAAGTAATTAGGCAATTTAGACCTTGTTAGCATAACATTTATCAACTCAACTAAGGTTCTATTTTTCCTTTCCGCCAAGCCATTTTGTTCCGGTGTTCTAGGTGCACTACATTGGTGTAAAATATCATGTTCTTCACAAAAGATATCAAATTCTTTAGAAAAGTATTCACCACCTCTATCACTTCTAAGAATTTTAATCCTTTTATCCTTTTGATTTTCTACTTCACTTTTATATGCTTTAAATATATGAAAAGCCTCATTTTTATGTTTCATTAGATAAACATAACAAAATCTAGAATAATCATCAATGAAAGTGATAAAATATTTATTACCACCCCTAGTTAACATGTCATTAAGTTCACAAATGTCGGTATGAACTAAATCAAGAATATTAGATGATCTTTCTACACTTTGAAAAGGTTTTTTAATCATTTTGGACTTAGTGCAAATTTCACATTTTTCATTCTTTGTAAAATCACAAGATAGCATGCCATTTCTAATCATTCTATGCAAGGTAGAATATCCAATATGTCCTAATCTATCATGCCATAAATCTAAAGAACACACAAAGTAAGAAGAATTTATTTTATTAATTGCATTGTCAATAGTACACAATTTAACCATTCCATTAGTGGAATAACCTTTACCAACAAAGAAACCATTTCGGGACAATACAAGTTTTCCCGACTCAAAAATACATTTCACGTCCGGTTTTTCCAACAAATCACCACTTGGAAGGTTTCTATTCATATCTGGCACATGTAAAACATTTGTAAGAGTTACGACCTTTCCGGATGTGAATTGAAGATCAACATTCTCTTTGCCTATGACTTTCGAACAATTTTCATTTCCCATTTGAATTTGTTGACCATTATCAATCTCTTGATAGGTCTTGTATTAGGATTTTTCATAGAAAACATGAACGGTGGCGCAAGTATCATACCACCATCCCGGAATTTTTCCTTTGACAAATTTTACTTCGCTTATAGTAGAAATAATTTCATTCTTGTCAATGGAATTAACCTTGCCTCCAAAATTGCTTTGTTTTTTATGTCGGAAATCTTTCACAAAGTGGTCGAAATCTTCACATACAAAGCATTCTCCCTTGGGCTTCTTTTTGAATTTGTTGTTGTCGTTGCTAGTAAACTTTCTCTTGTTTACTTTGGTCACTTTGTTGTTCTCCAAGGCATTGGCTTTAGAAGTGCCAACATGGGAATTCTCAATCCCATCTCTTGCCCTCGACTCTTACTCAATTCGGAGATGTTTTTGAATTTGCTCCATTGAAAAGTCTTCGGAGTTGTGAATGATTTTCTTCCTATATCCTCTCCAAGTAGAAGGCAATTTTGCAATAATTGCTCCTACTTGAAATGATTTGGGAAGTTCTATCTTCACCGCTTTTAATTTATTGACAATCACTTGCAATTCATGAACTTGGGGTAATAGGGGAACATTTTCCAAAAATTTAAAATCGAAGTACCTTGTTATAAGGAATTTTGTAGTTCCTTCCTCTTCGGCCTTGTACTTGTTTTCAAGTGCATTCCATATCTCTTTTGCAGATTTAGTATTGGTGTACAAGTTGTAGAGACGATCTGAAAGTGCATTCAAGATATGGCCACGACAAATAAGTTCATCTTCTTCTCGCTTCTTTCGATCAATCCTTGCTTGTTCGGTATCTTTATCAGAAGGTTCGGGAAAGTCTTCCAAATTGGGATCAAGGATGTAGAAGATTTTCAGCGCCGTTAATAGGAACTTAATTTTGTCTTGCCACCTTGTGAAGTTGGTACCATCAAAACGATCCAAGCGAACTAAATCTTGATTCATCAACTTGATTGTAGCCATGGTTGTGTCTCCTTCGGTTTCCATCGCAAAATTTCGCTTTTAGATTGTTGAGAAATTTCCTTTCTCAAATAAAATATGCTATAACGAAGTTAACACAAAAATTGAAACAAAGAATCAAGGAGAAATCAAAAAATGCAAAATGACTTGAATCGCAAAGAATGCTGTCCTAAAAGCGAAATTTGCGCCCTCTCGGAATGAGAATGCTAATGAGCCTCCAAACAAATTGCTTTAGCGGATTTCAAGCCTCAAACCAAGTATCAAATAGCACAATTGATAAACTTGGAGAATAGGAACAAGAAGAGCAAATTTTGAAGATTCTAAGTATAAAATTTAAGACTTTGGATGATAATCACTATTGAAGGTTTGCTGATCAAAAAGTTATTCAAAACCACGAATTCTATACCTATTTATAGAATTCTATCATCCCAAATCGTTGTTCATGCAACTCTTCACGAAAGAGTGCCAAAAATAGTTGAAAAGGTGCATGAGAAATTCTGAAAAAATTCTCCAACGGTCAAATTTTTATACCACGCGATCGCGCGATAAGAGGCTCGCACGATCGCGCGATGCCTCGAAAAAATATGCAGTGACCATTATCACTTAACCACGCGATCTCCGGACCACCAACAACGCAATCGCGTGGTTCTTCATTTTTTTCGGACCTTCAGGTCTGGTCCGGACCATTTGGTCCGTCCAGTTTTTATTTGGTCAAGTTTTTCACTTCTTGGACCGGTTCCTTATATTTTAGACCGGTTCTTGCACCATTTCAACTATATATTTATATATTTGAACAACATTTTCATAACAGTGATGCTTGGTGTTCACCGGAAATCGTCAAGGGGTTCTTTTTATTCGACCATGGAGGTCGGAGGTACGAATTTGAATGCTACAGATTGAAGTGGTGCAGTTTGTAGTTGTTTTCTGGTGGTGATTTTCTGTTTAATGCGAATTTTGGGAGGCTTGAAGGTTGTGGTTTCGACATGGTGATCATTCGGTGGTTGAGTTTTGATTGGTGGAATTGTGGCTTGACTATGGTTTTGGTGAGATAGGCAGATTGGATGTCGATGGTGATTTTGTTTGTGAATTGGGCGAGAGGAATATATGGGTATATATAGATATTTATTGGTTGTGATGTGTTGTTGATGTGATCCAGGACCCTCGACAATCGGAGTCATAGAAGGCTTGACGGGAAAATATAAATATTCAAGCCAAAACAAGAATTCAGCAGGTTCGACGAGCTTTGAAGATCAAAACCGTGTCAAAAAGAACCGAAAATTATGCAGAAGGGCTGTCACGGCCGTAACCAACATAAGTCACGGCCGTAACCTCCCCTCGGGTTAAATGCAGAATTTCAAGATTTTTAATTTACGGCCGTAAGTATAAGTGTCACTGCCGTAACCTTAATCAGAAACACACTTACGGCCGTAAGTGTCATCTTTACGGCCGTAACGGATTGACGGATCAGATTTTTTCCAGATTTTCGTATATTTTATTTCCTTTTCCTATTTTAGCTATTTTAGGTTAGTTAGAATTCTATTTTGAGTAAATTAGCGATTAGGGTTTTATTTTGCTTATTTATACGCCTTTTTGATTCATTGTAAATTAAGACTTTGATGATTTAATAAAAATAGATTGAATGTTTTTCAATTGTTTAATGTGTGGATTCACATTACAAACCCAAACTTATCAAGATTGATTATCTTGTGGCGTTCATCCAGAACTTATCAAATATTCGCGAGAGTATTTGTGGCGTTGAAAATCAGAGACTTATCAAGGAGATTGGGCAAATCCTTGTGGCGTTTCGAAAGTCGTGGTTCTTTATTCCGCATCGTCGATCCATCGCGTCGTGAATATCGAGTCATGATTCATCCGTCCAACCACAACCTGAGTTCGGAACTTTCTGGCTTTTCTTCCGCGCTTCGAACCTCATCATATGGTATCAGAGTTGGACTCTGAATTCAGGTTTTTCTATCCAGTTTGATTTTTATATATATCATCGAGTCCCATAAAAATCATCCATATCTTGTTGTTGAGTCTTTCTTTTCTTGATTTTCTTGTTCTTCGTGCCAGTAAATTTTTTCTTTGTTTGATCCATATAAAAATCCAACAAAATTCAAAAGTGTTTGTTTTGCTTAATTCTTATCCGAATTAAGTTCCGTTTGTTTTGTTGTGTTCGTTGTCAAATTTTTGGATTTATAAAAAAAAATTTATTTTTTATTATTTTATTTATTCCGAAAATTAATCCTAAAATTCAAAAAAAAAAAAAAAAAGAGTCCATTCAAGAACCACTTTCTTGAATTTCTTGATCCTTTGTTTTCATTATTCTTTTTCTGTGTCCTTCCACATAAATTATACAATGTCCAATTCCCATGAAAACGTCAAAGATCGTATGTGGAGATTTTTGAATGAAGCTTTGATGAGGGTTGATAAACTAGATGAAAGGGAAAAGAAATTGAAAAAGGGGCGATCTCAAGCAAATCGTAGTGATTATAGGCGTGATCCTAAACCTATGTATGGAATCGGGGTTAAGAGAGGAGCTGAGATTGATCCAAAAGCAATTTTGAAAATTCAAAAAGAAATTTATGAGGAAATATTGAGGTGTGAACGGGAGGCAGAAAGAAAATATTTGGCTAAATTACAAAGGAAAGAGGAGAAACGAAAGACGGTAATTAGATGGTTAGAAGAGAGTGAAAATCATGTTGAGCCTCGGGATATGAAAGTTGAAAAGAAGGAGGGAGGCTTGAGGCATGAATTAGTTGAAGAGACCCCGAACTTTGTGGTAGGAGTTGAAAATGTGGAGTTAGGTGAACAAACTCCAAAATTTGATGAGGAATTAGAAGTTGGGGTAGAAGTTCAAATTTTGAGCTTTGAATTGGTAGATCCACATTTGAATACCGTTGGGGGAGTGCATGAAATTAGTGATAAAAATCTGGAGGTAGAAGATGTTGTCGAATTTGAAAGTAAAAGTTTTGAAAATGTTGTTGAAAATGCAAAGGAAGAACAAGGTGAAGAGGAGGGCCTCGTGGTGCTTAAAAAAGAAGAGGAGATGGTGGTTTATCATGAATACAAGGATCCATACCTTGTACCTCATGAAGCTAACATGTCCCTCCCCATTCTATTTAATTCTTTCTTACACTTGGGAGCTTGAGTCACACCAATCATGGCAATTCAAGCTCGAGCTTCAATCCATTCATGTAACCCAAGTTACAAAATATTATTGGTCATCCCACTGGCATGGATGCAATAATTTTCCGTTTGATCCAGGGGGAGCAGTTGCATTCATGAACAAAGCTATGATTCGGGACGAATCATCCTAAAGAAGGAGGGTATGATGTGATCCAGGACCCTCGACAATCGGAGTCATAGCAGGCTTGACGGGAAAATATAAATATTCAAGCCAAAACAAGAATTCAGCAGGTTCGACGAGCTTTGAAGATCAAAACCGTGTCAAAAAGAACCGAAAATTATGCAGAAGGGCTGTCACGGCCGTAACCAACATAAGTCACGGCCGTAACCTCCCCTCGGGTTAAATGCAGAATTTCAAGATTTTTAATTTACGGCCGTAAGTATAAGTGTCACGGCCGTAACCTTAACCAGAAACACACTTACGGCCGTAAGTGTCATCTTTACGGCCGTAACGGATTGACGGATCAGATTTTTTCCAGATTTTCGTATATTTTATTTCCTTTTCCTATTTTAGCTATTTTAGGTTAGTTAGAATTCTATTTTGAGTAAATTAGCGATTAGGGTTTTATTTTGCTTATTTATACGCCTTTTTGATTCATTGTAAATTAAGACTTTGATGATTTAATAAAAATAGATTGAATGTTTTTCAATTGTTTAATGTGTGGATTCACATTACAAACCCAAACTTATCAAAATTGATTATCTTGTGGCGTTCATCAAGAACTTATCAAATATTCGCGAGAGTATTTGTGGCGTTGAAAATCAGAGACTTATCAAGGAGATTGGGCAAATCCTTGTGGCGTTTCGAAAGTCGTGGTTCTTTATTCCGCATCGTCGATCCATCGCGTCGTGAATATCGGGTCATGATTCATCCGTCCAACCACAACCTGAGTTCGGAACTTTCCGGCGTTTCTTCCGCGCTTCGAACCTCATCATATGGTATCAGAGTTGGACTCTGAATTCAGGTTTTTCTATCCAGTTTGATTTTTATGTATATCATCGAGTCCCATAAAAATCATCCATATCTTGTTGTTGAGTCTTTCTTTTCTTGATTTTCTTGTTCTTCGTGCCAGTAAATTTTTTCTTTGTTTGATCCATATAAAAATCCAACAAAATTCAAAAGTGTTTGTTTTGCTTAATTCTTATCCGAATTAAGTTCCGTTTGTTTTGTTGTGTTCGTTGTCGAATTTTCAGATTTACAAAAAAAAAAAAAATATTTTTTCTTATTATTTTATTTATTCCGAAAATTAATCCTAAAATTCAAAAAAAAAGAGTCCATTCAAGAACCACTTTCTTGAATTTCTTGATCCTTTGTTTTCATTATTCTTTTTCTGTGTCCTTCCACATAAATTATACAATGTCCAATTCCCATGAAAACGTCAAAGATCGTATGTGGAGATTTTTGAATGAAGCTTTGATGAGGGTTGATAAACTAGATGAAAGGGAAGAGAAATTGAAAAAGGGGCGATCTCAAGCAAATCGTAGTGATTATAGGCGTGTTCCTAAACCTAGGGATGGAATCGGGGTTAAGAGAGGAGCTGAGATTGATCCAAAAGCAATTTTGAAAATTCAAAAAGAAATATACGAGGAAATATTGAGGTGTGAACGGGAGGCAGAAAGAAAATATTTAGCTAAATTACAAAGGAAGGAGGAGAAACGAAAGGCGGTAATTAGATGGTTAGAAGAGAGTGAAAATCATGTTGAGCCTCGGGATATGAAAGTTGAAAAGAAGGAGGGAGGCTTGAGGCATGAATTAGTTGAAGAGACCCCGAACTTTGTGGTAGGAGTTGAAAATGTGGAGTTAGGTGAACAAACTCCAAAATTTGATGAGGAATTAGAAGTTGGGGTAGAAGTTCAAATTTTGAGCTTTGAATTGGTAGATCCACATTTGAATACCGTTGGGGGAGTGCATGAAATTAGTGATAAAAATCTGGAGGTAGAAGATGTGGTCGAATTTGAAAGTAAAAGTTTTGAAAATGTTGTTGAAAATGCAAAGGAAGAACAAGGTGAAGAGGAGGGCCTCGTGGTGCTTAAAAAAGAAGAGGAGATGGTGGTTTATCATGAATACAAGGATCCATACCTTGTACCTCATGAAGCTAACATGTCCCTCCCCATTCTATTTAATTCTTTCTTACACTTGGGAGCTTGAGTCACACCAATCATGGCAATTCAAGCTCGAGCTTCAATCCATTCATGTAACCCAAGTTACAAAATATTATTGGTCATCCCACTGGCATGGATGCAATAATTTTCCGTTTGATCCAGGGGGAGCAGTTGCATTCATGAACAAAGCTATGATTCGGGACGAATCATCCTAAAGAAGGAGGGTATGATGTGATCCAGGACCCTCGACAATCGGAGTCATAGCAGGCTTGACGGGAAAATATAAATATTCAAGCCAAAACAAGAATTCAGCAGGTTCGACGAGCTTTGAAGATCAAAACCGTGTCAAAAAGAACCGAAAATTATGCAGAAGGGCTGTCACGGCCGTAACCAACATAAGTCACGGCCGTAACCTCCCCTCGGGTTAAATGCAGAATTTCAAGATTTTTAATTTACGGCCGTAAGTATAAGTGTCACGGCCGTAACCTTAACCAGAAACACACTTACGGCCGTAAGTGTCATCTTTACGGCCGTAACGGATTGACGGATCAGATTTTTTCCAGATTTTCGTATATTTTATTTCCTTTTCCTATTTTAGCTATTTTAGGTTAGTTAGAATTCTATTTTGAGTAAATTAGCGATTAGGGTTTTATTTTGCTTATTTGTACGCCTTTTTGATTCATTGTAAATTAAGACTTTGATGATTTAATAAAAATAGATTGAATGTTTTTCAATTGTTTAATGTGTGGATTCACATTACAAACCCAAACTTATCAAGATTGATTATCTTGTGGCGTTCATCAAGAACTTATCAAATATTCGCGAGAGTATTTGTGGCGTTGAAAATCAGAGACTTATCAAGGAGATTGGGCAAATCCTTGTGGCGTTTCGAAAGTCGTGGTTCTTTATTCCGCATCGTCGATCCATCGCGTCGTGAATATCGGGTCATGATTCATCCGTCCAACCACAACCTGAGTTCGGAACTTTCCGGCGTTTCTTCCGCGCTTCGAACCTCATCATATGGTATCAGAGTTGGACTCTGAATTCAGGTTTTTCTATCCAGTTTGATTTTTATGTATATCATCGAGTCCCATAAAAATCATCCATATCTTGTTGTTGAGTCTTTCTTTTCTTGATTTTCTTGTTCTTCGTGCCAGTAAATTTTTTCTTTGTTTGATCCATATAAAAATCCAACAAAATTCAAAAGTGTTTGTTTTGCTTAATTCTTATCCGAATTAAGTTCCGTTTGTTTTGTTGTGTTCGTTGTCGAATTTTCAGATTTACAAAAAAAAAAAAATATTTTTTCTTATTATTTTATTTATTCCGAAAATTAATCCTAAAATTCAAAAAAAAAAAGAGTCCATTCAAGAACCACTTTCTTGAATTTCTTGATCCTTTGTTTTCATTATTCTTTTTCTGTGTCCTTCCACATAAATTATACAATGTCCAATTCCCATGAAAACGTCAAAGATCGTATGTGGAGATTTTTGAATGAAGCTTTGATGAGGGTTGATAAACTAGATGAAAGGGAAGAGAAATTGAAAAAGGGGCGATCTCAAGCAAATCGTAGTGATTATAGGCGTGTTCCTAAACCTAGGGATGGAATCGGGGTTAAGAGAGGAGCTGAGATTGATCCAAAAGCAATTTTGAAAATTCAAAAAGAAATATACGAGGAAATATTGAGGTGTGAACGGGAGGCAGAAAGAAAATATTTAGCTAAATTACAAAGGAAGGAGGAGAAACGAAAGGCGGTAATTAGATGGTTAGAAGAGAGTGAAAATCATGTTGAGCCTCGGGATATGAAAGTTGAAAAGAAGGAGGGAGGCTTGAGGCATGAATTAGTTGAAGAGACCCCGAACTTTGTGGTAGGAGTTGAAAATGTGGAGTTAGGTGAACAAACTCCAAAATTTGATGAGGAATTAGAAGTTGGGGTAGAAGTTCAAATTTTGAGCTTTGAATTGGTAGATCCACATTTGAATACCGTTGGGGGAGTGCATGAAATTAGTGATAAAAATCTGGAGGTAGAAGATGTGGTCGAATTTGAAAGTAAAAGTTTTGAAAATGTTGTTGAAAATGCAAAGGAAGAACAAGGTGAAGAGGAGGGCCTCGTGGTGCTTAAAAAAGAAGAGGAGATGGTGGTTTATCATGAATACAAGGATCCATACCTTGTACCTCATGAAGCTAACATGTCCCTCCCCATTCTATTTAATTCTTTCTTACACTTGGGAGCTTGAGTCACACCAATCATGGCAATTCAAGCTCGAGCTTCAATCCATTCATGTAACCCAAGTTACAAAATATTATTGGTCATCCCACTGGCATGGATGCAATAATTTTCCGTTTGATCCAGGGGGAGCAGTTGCATTCATGAACAAAGCTATGATTCGGGACGAATCATCCTAAAGAAGGAGGGTATGATGTGATCCAGGACCCTCGACAATCGGAGTCATAGCAGGCTTGACGGGAAAATATAAATATTCAAGCCAAAACAAGAATTCAGCAGGTTCGACGAGCTTTGAAGATCAAAACCGTGTCAAAAAGAACCGAAAATTATGCAGAAGGGCTGTCACGGCCGTAACCAACATAAGTCACGACCGTAACCTCCCCTCGGGTTAAATGCAGAATTTCAAGATTTTTAATTTACGGCCGTAAGTATAAGTGTCACGGCCGTAACCTTAACCAGAAACACACTTACGGCCGTAAGTGTCATCTTTACGGCCGTAACGGATTGACGGATCAGATTTTTTCCAGATTTTCGTATATTTTATTTCCTTTTCCTATTTTAGCTATTTTAGGTTAGTTAGAATTCTATTTTGAGTAAATTAGCGATTAGGGTTTTATTTTGCTTATTTGTACGCCTTTTTGATTCATTGTAAATTAAGACTTTGATGATTTAATAAAAATAGATTGAATGTTTTTCAATTGTTTAATGTGTGGATTCACATTACAAACCCAAACTTATCAAGATTGATTATCTTCTGGCGTTCATCCAGAACTTATCAAATATTCGCGAGAGTATTTGTGGCGTTGAAAATCAGAGACTTATCAAGGAGATTGGGCAAATCCTTGTGGCGTTTCGAAAGTCGTGGTTCTTTATTCCGCATCGTCGATCCATCGCGTCGTGAATATCGGGTCATGATTCATCCGTCCAACCACAACCTGAGTTCGGAACTTTCCGGCGTTTCTTCCGCGCTTCGAACCTCATCATATGGTATCAGAGTTGGACTCTGAATTCAGGTTTTTCTATCCAGTTTGATTTTTATGTATATCATCGAGTCCCATAAAAATCATCCATATCTTGTTGTTGAGTCTTTCTTTTCTTGATTTTCTTGTTCTTCGTGCCAGTAAATTTTTTCTTTGTTTGATCCATATAAAAATCCAACAAAATTCAAAAGTGTTTGTTTTGCTTAATTCTTATCCGAATTAAGTTCCGTTTGTTTTGTTGTGTTCGTTGTCGAATTTTCGGATTTACAAAAAAAAAAAATATTTTTTCTTATTATTTTATTTATTCCGAAAATTAATCCTAAAATTAAAAAAAAAAAAAGAGTCCATTCAAGAACCACTTTCTTGAATTTCTTGATCCTTTGTTTTCATTATTCTTTTTCTGTGTCCTTCCACATAAATTATACAATGTCCAATTCCCATGAAAACGTCAAAGATCGTATGTGGAGATTTTTGAATGAAGCTTTGATGAGGGTTGATAAACTAGATGAAAGGGAAGAGAAATTGAAAAAGGGGCGATCTCAAGCAAATCGTAGTGATTATAGGCGTGATCCTAAACCTAGGGATGGAATCGGGGTTAAGAGAGGAGCTGAGATTGATCCAAAAGCAATTTTGAAAATTCAAAAAGAAATATACGAGGAAATATTGAGGTGTGAACGGGAGGCAGAAAGAAAATATTTGGCTAAATTACAAAGGAAGGAGGAGAAACGAAAGGCGGTAATTAGATGGTTAGAAGAGAGTGAAAATCATGTTGAGCCTCGGGATATGAAAGTTGAAAAGAAGGAGGGAGGCTTGAGGCATGAATTAGTTGAAGAGACCCCGAACTTTGTGGTAGGAGTTGAAAATGTGGAGTTAGGTGAACAAACTCCAAAATTTGATGAGGAATTAGAAGTTGGGGTAGAAGTTCAAATTTTGAGCTTTGAATTGGTAGATCCACATTTGAATACCGTTGGGGGAGTGCATGAAATTAGTGATAAAAATCTGGAGGTAGAAGATGTGGTCGAATTTGAAAGTAAAAGTTTTGAAAATGTTGTTGAAAATACAAAGGAAGAACAAGGTGAAGAGGAGGGCCTCGTGGTGCTTAAAAAAGAAGAGGAGATGGTGGTTTATCATGAATACAAGGATCCATACCTTGTACCTCATGAAGCTAACATGTCCCTCCCCATTCTATTTAATTCTTTCTTACACTTGGGAGCTTGAGTCACACCAATCATGGCAATTCAAGCTCGAGCTTCAATCCATTCATGTAACCCAAGTTACAAAATATTATTGGTCATCCCACTGGCATGGATGCAATAATTTTCCGTTTGATCCAGGGGGAGCAGTTGCATTCATGAACAAAGCTATGATTCGGGACGATTCATCCTAAAGAAGGAGGGTATGATGTGATCCAGGACCCTCGACAATCGGAGTCATAGCAGGCTTGACGGGAAAATATAAATATTCAAGCCAAAACAAGAATTCAGCAGGTTCGACGAGCTTTGAAGATCAAAACCGTGTCAAAAAGAACCGAAAATTATGCAGAAGGGCTGTCACGGCCGTAACCAACATAAGTCACGGCCGTAACCTCCCCTCGGGTTAAATGCAGAATTTCAAGATTTTTAATTTACGGCCGTAAGTATAAGTGTCACGGCCGTAACCTTAACCAGAAACACACTTACGGCCGTAAGTGTCATCTTTACGGCCGTAACGGATTGACGGATCATATTTTTTCCAGATTTTCGTATATTTTATTTCCTTTTCCTATTTTAGCTATTTTAGGTTAGTTAGAATTCTATTTTGAGTAAATTAGCGATTAGGGTTTTATTTTGCTTATTTGTACGCCTTTTTGATTCATTGTAAATTAAGACTTTGATGATTTAATAAAAATAGATTGAATGTTTTTCAATTGTTTAATGTGTGGATTCACATTACAAACCCAAACTTATCAAGATTGATTATCTTCTGGCGTTCATCAAGAACTTATCAAATATTCGCGAGAGTATTTGTGGCGTTGAAAATCAGAGACTTATCAAGGAGATTGGGCAAATCCTTGTGGCGTTTCAAAAGTCGTGGTTCTTTATTCCGCATCGTCGATCCATCGCGTCGTGAATATCGGGTCATGATTCATCCGTCCAACCACAACCTGAGTTCGGAACTTTCCGGCGTTTCTTCCGCGCTTCGAACCTCATCATATGGTATCAGAGTTGGACTCTGAATTCAGGTTTTTCTATCCAGTTTGATTTTTATGTATATCATCGAGTCCCATAAAAATCATCCATATCTTGTTGTTGAGTCTTTCTTTTCTTGATTTTCTTGTTCTTCGTGCCAGTAAATTTTTTCTTTGTTTGATCCATATAAAAATCCAACAAAATTCAAAAGTGTTTGTTTTGCTTAATTCTTATCTGAATTAAGTTCCGTTTGTTTTGTTGTGTTCGTTGTCGAATTTTCGGATTTACAAAAAAAAAAAATATTTTTTCTTATTATTTTATTTATTCCGAAAATTAATCCTAAAATTCAAAAAAAAAAAGAGTCCATTCAAGAACCACTTTCTTGAATTTCTTGATCCTTTGTTTTCATTATTCTTTTTCTGTGTCCTTCCACATAAATTATACAATGTCCAATTCCCATGAAAACGTCAAAGATCGTATGTGGAGATTTTTGAATGAAGCTTTGATGAGGGTTGATAAACTAGATGAAAGGGAAGAGAAATTGAAAAAGGGGCGATCTCAAGCAAATCGTAGTGATTATAGGCGTGATCCTAAACCTAGGGATGGAATCGGGGTTAAGAGAGGAGCTGAGATTGATCCAAAAGCAATTTTGAAAATTCAAAAAGAAATATACGAGGAAATATTGAGGTGTGAACGGGAGGCAGAAAGAAAATATTTGGCTAAATTACAAAGGAAGGAGGAGAAACGAAAGGCGGTAATTAGATGGTTAGAAGAGAGTGAAAATCATGTTGAGCATCGGGATATGAAAGTTGAAAAGAAGGAGGGAGGCTTGAGGCATGAATTAGTTGAAGAGACCCCGAACTTTGTGGTAGGAGTTGAAAATGTGGAGTTAGGTGAACAAACTCCAAAATTTGATGAGGAATTAGAAGTTGGGGTAGAAGTTCAAATTTTGAGCTTTGAATTAGTAGATCCACATTTGAATACCGTTGGGGGAGTGCATGAAATTAGTGATAAAAATCTGGAGGTAGAAGATGTGGTCGAATTTGAAAGTAAAAGTTTTGAAAATGTTGTTGAAAATACAAAGGAAGAACAAGGTGAAGAGGAGGGCCTCGTGGTGCTTAAAAAAGAAGAGGAGACGGTGGTTTATCATGAATACAAGGATCCATACCTTGTACCTCATGAAGCTAACATGTCCCTCCCCATTCTATTTAATTCTTTCTTACACTTGGGAGCTTGAGTCACACCAATCATGGCAATTCAAGCTCGAGCTTCAATCCATTCATGTAACCCAAGTTACAAAATATTATTGGTCATCCCACTGGCATGGATGCAATAATTTTCCGTTTGATCCAGGGGGAGCAGTTGCATTCATGAACAAAGCTATGATTCGGGACGAATCATCCTAAAGAAGGAGGGTATGATGTGATCCAGGACCCTCGACAATCGGAGTCATAGCAGGCTTGACGGGAAAATATAAATATTCAAGCCAAAACAAGAATTCAGCAGGTTCGACGAGCTTTGAAGATCAAAACCGTGTCAAAAAGAACCGAAAATTATGCAGAAGGGCTGTCACGGCCGTAACCAACATAAGTCACGGCCGTAACCTCCCCTCGGGTTAAATGCAGAATTTCAAGATTTTTAATTTACGGCCGTAAGTATAAGTGTCACGGCCGTAACCTTAACCAGAAACACACTTACGGCCGTAAGTGTCATCTTTACGGCCGTAACGGATTGACGGATCATATTTTTTCCAGATTTTCGTATATTTTATTTCCTTTTCCTATTTTAGCTATTTTAGGTTAGTTAGAATTCTATTTTGAGTAAATTAGCGATTAGGGTTTTATTTTGCTTATTTGTACGCCTTTTTGATTCATTGTAAATTAAGACTTTGATGATTTAATAAAAATAGATTGAATGTTTTTCAATTGTTTAATGTGTGGATTCACATTACAAACCCAAACTTATCAAGATTGATTATCTTCTGGCGTTCATCCAGAACTTATCAAATATTCGCGAGAGTATTTGTGGCTTTGAAAATCAGAGACTTATCAAGGAGATTGGGCAAATCCTTGTGGCGTTTCGAAAGTCGTGGGTCTTTATTCCGCATCGTCGATCCATCGCGTCGTGAATATCGGGTCGTGATTCATTCGTCCAACCACAACCTGAGTTCGGAACTTTCTGACGTTTCTTCCGCGCTTCGAACGTCATCAGTTGTATTGTAATTGAAATAGAATTGTGTGGCGTTGGAAAATGGAAAATATTGTAATTGGAATAGAGTTGGTAATGTTGTATATGAAAATTTTTGATTTAGGGTAGAATTGTGAAAGCTTGAGATACAAGAATTCGAGTGCGAATCGAATACGCTACTAAAAATAATTATTTAAAAGATAAAACTTGGATGAAAAATAAATTGGATAATATTAAAATTGAACTTTGAAATTTTTAGACTTAAAATAATTCGAATTTAAGATAAATAATAATTTTTGGCTTAAATCAATTTGGACTTGGACAATATTTAAAAATATGAAATTGGACTAGGAATCAATTGGACTCAAATTATATTTTATTGGCTCGAAATAATTAATATGGCTAGACGAATACACTTAAATTTTAAAAATGGATGAAATTATAGCGACACATTTTTTAGGAATTAAATATTTTCTTTATAATCAACTGAAAGATTCTCGATCGCTACAAATAAAAGTAGAAGTCTTTAAAGACTAGTTATGGATAGGGGAATACCGACAAATGACCCCTATTTACATAATGTTTTGAGAAATGACCTTTGACCAAAACAAAACAAAACAAATAAAAATAATTCAAAAACTAAATAAATGATTAATTTACTAACATATCCCTAGTATCAATACGTACAAGATTCACACACGAATCAGATTTTCCCCTTTCCTATTGTCTCTGTCAAAATTTCTCTCTGGAAATTTGAAAAATCACCTCATCATCTTCAAGATTTCAACGGGTTATTCCAGCTTCCTGCTCTCGTCACCAGTTGGGTTCAACCTCTCTTCACTGTTGTCCCTCGATAAAGCTTCGATCTGAAGAAACCCAGATCGGGGATGAGTTTGAAAAGACAAGATTTTGTTGGCAACAAAGATGAAGAGTGGGTTTTGAGTTTGTAGGTTGGAGCAACATTGTTGTGGGATTGTATAGTAGGGTTCAGCCGATCTTCACCACTTTTTTAGATTCTTTATACTAAGGAATTGTTCACAATTGGGTTTATTTTGTTCTTCAATCTCTTGTTTACTCAGGTATGTTAATTTTTTTTTTTTTTTTTTAATTTCAATTTACATTTAACTTGATGTTTAGATTTGAATGGATCATATCTGAAATTTAATTTGTCTTAGAATTTGTTTACTTGGATCCAAAATTCGGGGGAGGACAAGGTATTTAATTATAGTGAAGATTCGAAAAAAATTTGTGAGTTTTAAGATGCAGCATTATGTGATCCAATTCTAGAGTTTGACAAAAAAAAAAAAAAAAAAAAGCATATATTTTTATTGCATTTAAAGCATTTTTTTTTTTTTGAAATGGATTTAAAGCAAATATTTAGGCATCAAATCAATTGATGATGGAGAAATGAATTATTTATAGCATAATTGAAGGATCAAATGTGAGTCTCTTAGGATGGCTAAAGGGTGATGGGAGAGAGAATTCAGAGATGTCTTTTCCCTTGTGCCATTAATTAGACAGCAATGATACATCCTCAAAAGAATTTTTACTTTGGAAGGACGGTATGGTGAGAAAGAGTTGGAGAAGTGATAGTTCCTACATGTATCACGTTAATGTAAAAGGACATTAAAAAAATAATGAAGAATTTGCTAAATATATGCTCAGTTCTAGTTACTAATATGAAGGATTTTCAAAATGATAAAAATAAGTGCATATTTAGTATACGTTATAATGAAAATTTTATATTTTTCTTTCTTAATACAATATAGTAGTATTTGTTCCTTTCTGCAAAACGCACCCTTAATAATGTTGTCAAATTTACACGGACAGAGACATGAAGAAACTAAAGTTCATTTATTATTTCTTTTTGCAGACTTGACTATGGAGTCTTTACAGTGAAGTTCATCAAATTTTCATTAGCCGGACTTGACTTGCATCCTGTTCAACCTAAGCATATGTTAAAGTGGAAGTAGAAAATGGAAGCTGAGATTTTTGAAGGAGAATTCGACCCTTAGAACGTGTATTATTGATTGAAATGTGTTAATGTTCAGGTTTTTGAGATGTTAAGTTGTTGTTATGAATGGTTAATGTGTATTCAATATATAATTATTAAGTTTATTATGTTGACATTGTACAGGTTTATGTTTGTATTAATGTGAATGGTTAATGTGTTTATTTTTAAACAAATTTTTATTGTTCAATAGTTAATGTGCAGGTTTCTTCCTTAAGTATAATTGAATTTGGTATTGTACAGTTTTCTTCATCAAGTATAATTGATAATGACATTTGTTATATTAATACTAAAGCGGCAAGCTTGCCGTTATGCCTCTAAATGCGACCGGACGGGTTCTAAGTTATAGAATTATGAAATTTATGTATTCTTGGGTGTGGATGTATTTTCTGACTTTGACGGAATATAAAAATGCTCAAGTAAAGTTGATAACGGCGTGCTTGCCGTTATATTAATGCCAAAGCGGTAAACATACTGTTATGCCTCTAAATGCGACCGGACGGGTTTCAAGTTATGGAATTATGAAATTTATGCATTCTTGGGTGAGGATATGTTATCTGACTTTGATGGAATAGAAAAATTCTCACGTAAAGTTGATAACGGAATGCTTGCAGTTATATTAATATCAAAGCGGCAAGCTTGCTGTTATGCCTCTAAATGCGATCGGACGGGTTCTAAGTTATGGAATTATGAAATTTATGCATTCTTGGATGAGGATATGTGGTCTGGATTTGAATGAATAGAAAAAATCTAAAGTAAAGTTGATAACAACATGCTTACCGTTATATTAATACCAAAGCGGCAAGCTTGCTATTATGCCTCTAAATGCGACCAGACAAGTTCCAAGTTATGGAATTATGAAATTTATGTATTCTTGGGTGTGGATATGTGGTCTGAATTTGACGAAATAGAAAAATGTTCAAGTAAATTTGATAAGGCATGCTTGCTAATATATTGATACTAAAGCAGCAAGCTTGCCGTCATGCCTCTAAATGCGACTAGATGAGTTCTAAGTTATGGAATTATGAAATTTATATATTCTTGGGTGTGGATATGTGGTCTGGCTTTGACAGAATAGAAAAATGCTTAATTAAAGTTGATAACGACATGCTTGCTGTTATATTAATATCAAAGCGGGAAGCTTGCTGTTATGCCTCTAAATGCGACCGGACGGGTTCTAAGTTATGGAATTATGAAATTTATGTATTCTTGGGTGTGGATATACTGTCTGAATTTGACGAAATAGAAAGATTTTCAAATAAAGTTGATAACAGAATGCTTGCCATTATATTAATACCAAAGTGGCAAGCTTGCCGATATGCCTCTAAATGCGACCGAACGGGTTCTAAGTTATGAAATTATGAAATATATGTATTCTTGGGTGTGGATATGTGATCTGAATTTGACGAAATAGAAAAATGCTCAAGTAAAGTTGATAACGGCATGCTTGCCAATATATTAATACCAAAGCGGCAAGCTTGCCGTTATGGCTCTAAATGCAACCGAACGGGTTCTAAGTTTTGGAATTATGAAATTTATGTATTCTTGGGTGTGGATATATTGTCTAACTTTGACGGAATAGAAAAATGTTCAAGTAAAGTTGATGACGATATACTTGCCATCATACTCCATTACAAGCACAATGCATTCATTTCAGATACTTGAGTTCTTTGTTATGAAATCAACAAAACTAAGCGTCATCAACGTTCTTATAACAAGTAAGCTTCTAATTTGTTTGTTTTTAAACATTAACATCTTTAAGGACAGAATAAAGTTAGATATGCCGTTTTAGTGAACTGATAACGGCTATGTTGCCGCTATGGGTCTAAAATGTTCGGAACTACCCGAAAACTGATACATTTTCTTACAATAGTGACTTTATATAAAAATAGGATGTTATGTTCCGATGTAAGTGACAGACATGCACGTTTAGGACCATAACGATAAGTGTGCCGCTTTAGTGAACCCATAACGTCTATGTTGTCGTTATGGGTCTAAAATATTTCGAATTGCCTGAAAATTGATACATTGTCTTACAAGAGTGATTTTATAAAAAAACTAAGATGTTGAGTGTTGATGTAAGTGACATACACTAACGTTGAATACCATAACGGCCAAGTACAAGAAGCTTTAGTGTACCCGTAACGACATTGATGCCGTTATGGGTCTAAACTTTTCGGAACAACATGAAAACGGATAGACTGACTTATTAAAGTGTTTTTATCCAAAATAAGATGTTCAATGCCAATTTACATGACAAACAAGTCCGTTTACGACCATAATGGTGTGTGTGCCATTTTAGTGAATCCATAAAGGCATCTGTGCCGTTATGCTGGTAGTTTATGAGAATAATATAAAGAAACCACCTGTTAGCTCCATGTTAAATATTGAATCTAGTATAACATACATAACACCACCTTCAAGATGTTCAATAAACATTCAACAAGAAAAATATATAGAATTAACAACAGTTGTCTATTTTCCTCCATGTCCACCCACCGCATTATTTCTCCACAAACTCAAGGAAATAAAAAATTGATATCTACACCTTTTCTGACACATCCATAACTGCAATTCAAAATAAAATAAAATAAATAGATTTCAGTTGATCATACCACAAAGTGCAACATTATACCAGTCAAAATGTATAATAATAAACATTTCAATCAATAGATGATGAATGCTAACAAGATACTTGTCTTATTTTAAATTCGTAAGCAAATTGATACATTAGCAAAAATGCCGTAACCTCCCAAAGTTATATACTGAGAGTGGAAAAATGAGATAACAGTATGGGTGCCGTTATGCATCACAGATAACGGAATATGTGATGTTATGACAAATTCTTAAGCAAATACATATATGAGAAACAATGTCGTAAACTTTCAAAGTTATATACACGCTGACAATGAAGAAATGATATAACGACATAGATGTCGTTATGCATCACAAATAACGGCATATGTGACGTTATGACAAATTCTTAAGTAAATATATAAATTTTTAAGCAAATGTATGTATGAGCAACAACGTCGTAAACCCCCAAAGTTATATACATGCTGACAATTGAAAAATAAGATAACGGCATGGATGCCGTTATCCATCACAGATAACAGCATATATGACGTTACGAAAAATTCTTCAGCAATGTAATAACCAGCACATTACAGTACAGCAGAACAAAAAACCAACAAAAAGTTGCAAGAATTGATGTGTACCTTTTTCTTCTTCAATTACAAATCTTGAATGTGGGTAATTTGACAAATTTTCAAGTCATTCAAAGCATCAATTTTCCAAAATGGAGGACAAACAAGAATTTTTTTTTGGGTTTTTATGTAGAAATAGAACAATGAAAAAGAAGGAGATGAGAGAAATGTCAAGGTTTCATCGTAGAGAAGAGAAAAAAGGCAGTGCTTGTATTGAATCCATAAGGGCGTGTTTGGTAGGTCTTGAAGGTCATTTGAATTGAAAGGATATTTTAGACATTGTGTAATTTATTTTGTCTTTTATTTAATAGAAGGTCATTTAACAAAACATTGTAAAAGTGAGCTTATTATACTAAGATTATGCTTTGACAAGGTCTTTTAACTCAAATCCCCTTATGGATATTATTTGTTGGGCTTTGGAGTTGTAAGTGTAGAAAGATTTGTGTGTAGATAGGAAAAAGGGATATTCGGTAAGGCTTTCGAGTTTATTATGCAAGATCGTGTTTAGATTTTAACTCATCTTCTTACTTCTAGGTGCTTGACATAAAGAGTAATTTTGTTTCCAGTTTTTTTCATGGTTTTGGAATTTAAAGGCTTCAACTAATTTATAGTAATGATTTTGGAAATTAAAGGCTCCAGTCCTAAGAAGAGTGTAATAGTAATTAGCATTTTTTACTTATTATTTCAGCTAAGTGATTACTACTGTCATGATTGCCATTTGAGATATTATATGGGGATGATTTTGCTAATGAGACTAGATTTATGAAATTGTATAAGGTTTTATTTTTTCCCAGGTACCCTGAAGTTGCATTGAGATATACATATGTCATCAACTAACTTAGAAGGTATTATGTTCCATGAGTAACATAATTCATCATTATGTGTTTGTTGCAATATTTTATTTATATATATTTGTATGTTATATATAATATAATATTACATTTATGTATTCCATTTATATAATAATTTCATATTTCACATATTAGAACTTCAAAACGTATAGATTAAGTTTGGGATTTGAATTATAATTATTCCCACATTTTCATGTTAGGTGAAAAATGTTCTTATGACGAAGAAATTAATAATTCGCACCCATGTGAAAATATAAGCAAACAAGTTGACGTTGTTGAAACATACGCCCAACATGTTAAGCAATCAGGTAGGGAAAGAAAACGAGCTTACCGATCGCGATGTTGCACAAGTAATTCACAACCTGTTAAGAAATGCCATCGCACCATAAGGTCTACAGGTACTAACAATGTTATTTAATATTTCATTTCAAACCGATAAATAATTTTTTCCCAATTGATATATTTTGGCTAAGATAATTATATTTTTATTGTTATACTAAACGATAACATCTCCATTATTCTTTTGATTATGAATACATACAGGTTCTACCTGCTCAACAAGCTTTAACATTGTGAAACACAATATATCTTCGCGGGTTGAAAGGAGAGTAAAAAAAATACGCTATCAAGTATACCTATATGTCTCTATAAATTGCCATCCCCTATACATTGCATGCACTGTAATGCAAAAAAATTTCACAGAGAAAGCAAAGGTTCTTGTTGTTCTTTCGGGAAGATTAAATTGCAAGCACACTGTACACCTAATGCATTATTTGAATTATTCACATCATCTTCTGTTGAGTCATCTCACTTTAGAACCGTTGTTAGAACATATAACAATCGTTTTGCTTTCACATCTTTCGGTGTGAAATATGATAAAAATTTATGTAAATCGAATAAAGGAATTTATACATTTAGAGTACAGGGACAAGTACATCATTATATTAACCAACTATTACCTAACATTGATGAAAAACCTTCATACTTGCAATTATATTTTTACGATACTGAGCATGAAATTCACAATCGCCTTCAGAACTCAGATAAATTGGTCGAAGCAATTGTGACGCGATCCCAGTCGGGGAATATCGTCGAACACGCGGAATAACGAAATTTAAAACCTAGGAAAGATCTAGATCAGATTTAAACACGAAATAAAACAAGAATTAAACTACTGGAAAGATAAAATTGACGATAGGACCTTGACCCAAGATTCACGACGCAAGAAATTGACGATGCGGAATCGAGATCCAAAGTTTTCAAAACACAACAAGGACTTGTCAATTTCCTTGATAAGATTCTAATCGGACACGCCATAAATATTCTCGCGAATATTTGATAAGTACAACGTCACAAATATTTTCACAATATTTGATAAGTCGGATTTGTTCTTGAAGAACACAAAAGGGACTCAACCTTTTAATTGGAGAAAACTCTCTCAACTATATTAATCTCAAAATCAAACTTGTCTGTTTTTACAATGAATTGAAAAGCGTATAAATAAGCAAAATAACCTAGCATCTAATTTACTCAAAATAGAATTCTAATTATGCTAAAATTCTAAAATAGGAAAATAACCTAAAATAATAAAAGGAAATAAAATAATTAAAAATCCGCAAAATCTGGCCCGCTCCTCATTTACGGCCGTGAAGAATACTTTTACGGCCGTAAAGCCTTCTCTGGTCCAAAATTGTTTTATGAGTTACGGCCGTGAAGTTTCCCTTTTTTGAACGTTACGGCCGTAACTTCCAGGCTTACGGCCGTAAGCCTCCTTCTGCAGAAAATCTTCATTTTTCCTCGTTAATTGATTACGGCCGTGATTGTAAAATTTACGGCCGTGAATACATGGGTTACGGCCGTGAAGGTCATCCATTACGGCCGTAATGGAATTTCTGCATAAATAATTTCTTTTACTCGATTCGGCTCGATCCGTCCCTCTTCTCGGCTCGACCCCAACACGGAACTTGCTCCGTTTTACACGTAGATAACTATCATATTGTCGATGGCTCGACTTTACCCTTCGATGCCTGGTCTGGATCACATCATACTCCCTCTCTTGAAAAGGATTCGACCTCGAATCCATTTTTGGTCGGCTTTTCAAGATCCTCCTGCTTTCCTGGGCTCGATGATCATTTTTAAGCTTCGTGCAGTCCTTTAGACTCTTGGGCTGCTTATTCTTGCCAAGAAGTTTCTTTCCTGTTTTAAGCTCATGGTTTGACTTCGGTACCTGTAAAACAGAACTTAAAGAACTGGAGAGGGGTGTGTTAGCGTGAGTAAGTGCAAATAGACTCATTTTTGTGGTAGACTCTCTTTTCTTTTGATTTTTGCACTCAGTCTCTCCTTTTTCTGAGGTTTGAACATCAACCCTCTTTTCTTTACTTTTCACTCCCTCTCCTTTTTCTTAGGTCGTGGCCTCAACTCTCTTTTCTTTAATTTCCACACCCTCTCCTTTTTCTGAGGTCGTGACCTCAACTCTCTTATTTCTCCCCTCAAACTCACTTTTCACTTTCAATTGATCTTTCAGGGCGTCAGTTGGAGATAGTGGCATTAGAGTAAACTTTTTCCCCCCTTTTACCAAGCTGTATCTATTCGTATACCCATCATGTAGCACAGCCCTTTCATGTTGACAAGGTCTCCACAACAGTATATGACTAATTTGCATTGGCACCACGTCACAAATTACCTCATCAGAATACCCACCCAAAGAAAAATTCACCAAGGCCCGTCTCTTCACCTTAACTTCCCCTGACTCGGTCAACCATTGTAATTTATAAGGCGTTGGATGTTTCGTTAAAGGTAAGCCTAATTTTTCCACCAACATTGTACTAACTACATTAGTACAACTTCCCCCGTCAATCACCAAGCTACAAACCTTTTCATCCTCTAAGCATCTAGTGCGAAAAATATTATCCCTTTGCCCATCCACATTTTCCAAAACATTCGCCTTACGCTTAGCGCTAAGAACATGCCTATCAGTAATTGACTCATCCACCACAACATTTTTAGCCCCTTCACTATCACACCTAACCTTTTTACGTGGACAATCAAGTGCAATGTGACCCCGTTCCAAACATTTAAAGCACTTAACATTTTTACCCTTGAGAGGCTTGGAATCAGAATTATTTTTACCTTTGGTTGTCGGTTCCTCCCTCCTTTTATGAACATGATCACTACTCTCCCGTTTTGATGTCTCTTTATACTTCAATGGCTTTTCATCACCCCCATCTCCACCTCTAGAATTGGCCTCACGCCCCTTATGCCTCCTAGCCCTAGAATCCTCCTGATGTTGCTCCTTTTCCCATTGAGCAAGTTCTGCTTCCCTTCTTTCCATCCTAACCATTAATCTCTCAAGTTTTACCTTCATGGCCTCCATCTGTTTAAAATTCTTGTGGTCACCTGTTGATGGAGATTTTTCCCTGCGAGACATGGTTAGCTTTCAAAGACAAACAAAAATTCCTCTCGTGTTTATTTTCACTCGTGTATCACATTCAATCCCTTCAAATTTCACCCAAGAACAAACCAAGGATCAACAATCAAGGAATTTATGGAAGATACGAAAAGTAAAAAAAATTAGAAAATTCTCAGAAAATTCGAATTTTTTTTTTAATCTGCCAGAAAACTTGACTACAAGTATGGCAGAAAAAACGGAATTGAATTTGGACGAAAAACGAAGAAGAGAAACACTTTTGAATTTTTGGGACTGACTCTTATGGATCAAACTGGAAAAATTTATGACTGACACGAAGAACGCGAAGAACACAAAAAAAAAAAAAATTCAAGAAACGCAAGAATCTGAAATAGATCCAAGCTCTGATACCAGATGACACGATTCCAGTCGGGGAATCTCGTCGAATACGCGGAATAACGAAATTTAAAACCTAGGAAAGATCTAGATCAGATTTAAACACGAAATAAAACAAGAATTAAACTACTGGAAAGATAAAATTGACGATAGGACCTTGACCCAAGATTCACGACGCAAGAAATTGACGATGCGGAATCGAGATCCAAGGTTTTCGAAACACCACAAGGACTTGTCAATTTCCTTGATAAGATTCTAATCGGACACGCCACAAATATTCTCACGAATATTTGATAAGTACAACGCCACAAATATTTTCATAATATTTGATAAGTCGGATTTGTTCTTGAAGAACACAAAAGGGACTCCTCAACCTTTTAATTGGAGAAAACTCTTTCAACTATATTAATCTCAAAATCAAACTTGTCTGTTTTTACAATGAATTGAAAAGCGTATAAATAAGCAAAATAACCTAGCATCTAATTTACTCAAAATAGAATTCTAATTATGCTAAAATTCTAAAATAGGAAAATAACCTAAAATAATAAAAGGAAATAAAATAATTAAAAATCCGCAAAATCTGGCCCGCTTCTCATTTACGGCCGTGAAGAATACTTTTACGGCCGTAAAGCCTTCTCTGGTCCAAAATTGTTTTCTGAGTTACGACCGTGACGAATTTCTTACGACCGTGAAGTTTCCCTTTTTTGAACGTTACGGCCGTAACTTCCAGGCTTACGGCCGTAAGCCTCCTTCTACAGAAAATCTTCATTTTTCCTCGTTAATTGATTACGGCCGTGATTGTAAGATTTATGGTCGTGAATACATGGGTTACGGCCGTGAAGGTCATCCATTACGGCCGTAATGGAATTTCTGCATAAATAATTTCTTTTACTCGATTCGGCTCGATCCGTCCCTCTTCTCGGCTCGACCCCAACACGGAACTTGCTCCGTTTTGCACGTAGATCACTATCATATTGTCGATGGCTCGACTTTACCCTTCGATGCCTAGTCCGGATCACATCAAATTGTAATTGAACTTATGGAAATTCTATGCCAAAATCCATATTTAGTATTTTTTAGATCATTAAAGAATAAAACAGATTTGCAAAATCACAGACTTCAAATTAGATGTCAACCAAGTTTTGATCAACGTGTTTATAATGTTCCTTCTACTTCTCAAGTTGCTGGAATTTGGGTTGAAGATGATCCTGATGCAGATGTTAGACCTCGTGATATTTGTATTTAACTCTCTGGTGATTGTCATAAAATTCAATATTATTACGATTGTTATGATCCTTTACAGTATCCATTGTTGTTCCCACACGGCGAGCCTGGTTGGCATGAAGGAATTGAACGCAATAACAATTTTGGTACTGAACATACTGATGAAATTCATGATCTGTTAGATCCAAAGAAAATGGCATGTCCTGAACAACTTATTGAAAAAGAATCAGAAGGTAAATGTATTAAATATTTTTATTTTATATAAATATATATAGATATACATATATACACACACGCTTTAGTACATGATTTTTATTACTATATGCATATAATGTGCTCATATAACTTGACAATATTTGATTTACAGCTTTCCAGTACGGTAAGAAACGTTCTCAAATTTCGTGTAGGGAGTATTACTGTTACAGGCTACAGATTCGACCTAAAGGTAATTCTGTACTACTACATTCAGGTAGACTTTTACAACAATATTTTGTTGACATGTACATTAAAATCGAGAGTTCTAGACTTGATTATTTCCGTCATAATCAAACCCAAATTCGAGCTGAACTTTATCAGGGAATAGTTGATAGTGTTGAAAATGGCGAAAATAGAGTTCATATGATAGGAAAAAAATGATATTACCTCAGTCATTTACCTGTGGTCCTAGAGACATGCAGAGAAGATATAGAGATGGAATGTCGTTAGTCCAACGTTTTGGAAAACCAGATGTATTTCTCACAATGACATGTAATCCTAATTGGCCTAAAATTAAACAAGAACTAGAATACTGTGATGTGTCACAAAATCGCCCTGATCTTATATCTCGCATTTTTAAAGCGAAGCTGGATGAACTAAAATATGATCTTCTTCATGAACATGTTCTTGGAGAAGTTGCTTATATTTATGTAGTAGAATTTCAAAAAAGATGATTACCTCATGCACATTTTTTACTAATTTTTAAACCATCATAAAAAAATGTTACTCTCGCTCAAATTGACAACATTGTATCGTGTGAACTACCGGATTTAAATTTATTTCCTTATTTGCATTCAGCTATTGTTAAACATATGATGCATGGACCTTGTGGCAATTTAAATAAAAAAAATTTATGCATGGATGCGGAACAAATATGTAAAAATAAATATCCACGAGATTATTGTACTGTTACTTCAATAGGCCAAAATTCATACCCTGTTTATAAACGTGTCAAAAATGCCAATCCTGTTAAAGTAAGAGGTCATTATCTTGATAATCGTTGGGTAGTTCCTCATAATCGTTACTTGATAGCAAAATTTGATTGTCATATTAACGTTGAAATTTGTTCTTCTATTAAAGCTGTTAAGTATTTGTACAAATATGTTTATAAAGGTCATGATCAGATAAGCTTCAACATGAGTAAAAACCAAAAAATTGCTGATATAGATGAGATATCCAATTTTCAAAATGGTAGATGGATATCACCTCCAAAAGATACATGGAGAATATTTGCTTTTCCTTTATCATAAATTCATCCAACTATTATTTTGTTACAGTTACATCTAGAAGATTTCTAGTTAATAACATATAACGATAAAGATGTTTTGTCGAACATAATAAATAGTAAAAATGCACGAAAAACAATGTTAACTGAATTTTTCAATCTAAATTTATCAAATGAATTTGCATGCAGTTTATTATATAAAGATATCCCAACTCATTTTGTATGGAATCCTTCTATTAAAATCTGGACATTACGAAAAAAATAACTTGTAATTGGAAGAATTGTTGGTGCAAACCCAATTGAAGGAGAACATTATTTCTTAAGAGTCCTCTTGAATCATGTGAAAGGTCCAACATCTTTTGAACATTTGAAAACTTTTAATAGTATTGTTTTGAATACATATCGTGAAGCATGTTTATTACATGACCTTTTAATTGGTGACAATCATTGTGAAGAATGAATGTCTGATGCAATAATTTATCAAATGCCTAATTCTCTTAGAAAACTTTTTCAAATTTATTGATATTATGCAACCCATCTAATCCTAAAAGTTTATGGGATAAATTTAAGACCAATATGTTCGAAGATTACATGTGTGACGGTTTATCTGCTCAAGTTGCTGAGAAAAAAACACTACATCAAATTAGTTGTTTACTTGAATGCTCAGGAAAGAACTTAAATGATTAACAAATTGTTACACGTGTAGTTAACATAGACGAGAATGAAAGATTTGACATAATGGTTGCTGAACAAACAATTTTTGCAGATATAAATTCAGGGCTTCAATGTGAAAAGAAATTAAACGATGAACAAAGGTATGCATATGATATAATAATGACAACAATCACAAATGGTTATCATGCTGCCTACTTCATTGATGGTCCCGGAGGAACAGGTAAGACTTTCTTGTACAAATCTCTTTTATCATCTGTTAGATCAAAAAATCATATTGCCTTAGCAACTGCATCGTCAGGAGTTGTTGCAGCTTTGTTTCCAAATGGTCGAACAACCCATCCCACTTTTAAAATTCCGTTAGACACATTTGACACTATAAATTGTTAAGTTACTAAACAATCTGCATTAGGAAGACTCTTGAAATTATCTAAACTTATTATTTGGGATGAAGGTCCAATGGTAAATCATTGTGCGATCAAAGCATTAGATAGATTATTACAAGATCTTATGGATTCAGAAATGCCATTTGGAGGTAAAGTTATTGTTTTTGGAGGGAATTTTTTCCAGGTATTACCTGTCGTTCAACGTGGAAAAAGATCTGATATACTTAACGCTAGCTTACACTACAAAAAAAAAAAAACCCTTTTCCGACGGGGTTTTCCATCGCTGAAGGTGACATATCCGTCGGAAACACCCTTTTCTGACGGATTATGCCGTCGGAAAATTCGTCGGAGAAGATGGCGTCGCTATTACTTTTTTTCGATGGATTAGGGGTTTCCGTCGAAAACTTCCGACGGGTTATTTTTGTCGTCGAAAATTTCCGACGGGGAAACATATTCGTCGGAAAATTCCGACGGTAATTTTTCGGTCGGAAATTTCTGACGGGCACATGCCCGCGGGAAGGCGTCGGAAATTTTCGACGGGTAGCTTACCCGTCGGAAATGATGGACGACGTCAAATTCAATTAAATAATCAAGTTCTGTCAGATTTTTTTTTTTAATATCAATTTTAGATTATTTTTAGTTATTGCATAAGTTATATAATTAATATAAGATATAACAAATTTCGTTGCTATTATACTAGAACAAAAATAGAAAATATTTGTTTGAATATACATGATCACATCATCTAATTATTATACTTCTATGATGATCCAGACGATGATGGGAACTTAGAATTTGCGAAGCCAATTTCTCGAAGAAAGTTTCTAATTTTCTCTTCCATAGTCGATTCCATTTTAGCTTTCATTGAGACTTTTAAATCTTCCAATTCCTTTTGTCTCCTCTCTTCTGCAGCTTCCATTTCCTTCTGGCTCTTCTCTTCTGACTCTCTTAACTACTTCTTAAGTGCCTCTATTTCGGCACCTTGTGAGTGGAATTGTGAACGTCGAGCGGAATTTCTCACTTCCTCAGCAAATTGTGAATTCCCCAACCCATATACATGACCCTTGTTTATGCCATTCGTAGACTGGATCCACGTATTTAGGTGGAATTCTGGACGCTCAGATGGATTTGGCCATTGCTTCCTCAGTAAATTGTGAATTCTGCGACGGTTCTGACGGAAAGTTCCGACGGAAAGTGTACTCTTCAACGGAAAGTAACTTTCTGTCGGTACTTTCTGACGGGGATTGAAGTTCCCGTCGGAATTTACCGACGGGACTACAAGTGCCGTCGAAAATTACCGACGGTCAATATTCCGTCGAAAATTTCCGACGAGGTTTTTTCCCGTAGGAAATTTTCGACGGTGCCGACCCCTGTCGGATAGTTGGCCGTCGATGATAGATCAGTTTCTTGTAGTGTTAGTTTGTTCCCCTTTGTGGCCCTTGTTTATAAAGATATCACTTGTTCAAAATATGAGATCTTTTTTTGACCCAACGTTTTGTGAATATTTACTTCGCATTGGCAATGGAATTGAAGATAAACATACATGTGATTTAATACAGCTTCCAAAAAATATTACTATTCCATTCAATGATGAAGTAACTTCACTAAAAAAATCTAATTAACGTCGTATTTCCGAATATAGATTCTTCTGTACATAATTTACATAAAGTCATAAATATAGTTATTCTAACAGCAAAAAATGAATCCGTAGATCAAATAAATAATCTATTGCTAAATTAAATAGACGGTGAAATGTTTACATATTATAGCTTTGATGAGACAATTGACAAACATGAACAAACATTTCAAGAAGATTTTTTAAACAGTTTATCACCAAATGGTATTCCACCACATGAACTAAACCTGAAGCTTAATTGTCCTGTAATGTTACTTCGAAATATCAATCCATCTGAAGGACTGTGTAATTGAATAAGACTTATATGTACAAAATTTGATCGAAATCTGATTACAGCAGAGATTATATATGGAGAATATATCGGAAAATCAATTTTTTTTACCAAGGATTCCATTTATTCCATTACAAACCGACAAATCTTCCTTTCCATAAAAAGAAAGACTGACTGACTTACCACCTACCCACCCTGTGCATTGTTGTTAGTAAGGAATAATTTATTTATTATTATTATATTGTCTTATATACCCTCATCATACATTCGTATGTGATTATAAACAAAATATGTTAATTAATTGAATATTATAAAATTAATTTGTGGTTTAGATATAAATTTTTTTATGAATATAATTATCTTTTATAAATTTATTTATAAATTGTAATAATTACGTTACAAAACATAGTAGAAAAGAGATATTATTTGATGTATATCACGTGTAAAGTACTGGATTAGACACATGTCCAGCCTTTTTTTTTTTGTCAATACAACGGATTTGAAATATATTTCGTTCTCATTTTTTACTATGTTTGTCTTCACGTACATTAATAAATTTAATGATGAAGATATGTTTCGTAAACTGAAGATACAAATCTGTCAAGACAACAGAAGAATTATTTATCTTATATTTTCCCCTCTACATAAAAGAGCAGATAAATTTACTATTCACAAAATCTGTCCCATTCGTTTTCACACCATCAGACCTTACATTTCACAAAATCTGGTTCGACAACAGTGGAGAAAAATATCTCAGGATACCACCGCCTCTCTATATATGTATCTCCAAAACCTTTCTCCATCTCTCTTCTCTCTCGTCTTCTGATTTTTCTCTCTTAAATCGTCCTCTGAGCTTCGAAAATAGTGAAGAAAAAATCATCTCAGTAAACCAAAATATATCTCCATGTCCGTCTCTCCAAAATCGTTGCCGACCTGAATTGTTGTCGCCAATACCCCCACAGTCAACTTCTCAACAATTGGAAATACCTATCCAGCTACCATCGGTGATTCCAACTCTGGATCCGACGCTCAACTGGAAATCCTAAGTATGACATTTTCTTACTTTTCGAATTATGGTATTCATTTTTGGATTTGCCTTCGGTCCATAGAACTTGTAAGTGCAAACATGCTTTCCAGCTAATTTGCTTTGAAGATTTTATTTGGAATTGGTGTTTATGAGGCCAAATTGCGGCGTTTGATATCATGAGGGTAAGCCTTGACATAAACAGGTTTTATTAAAATTTATAGAAAATACCACTTTAAACTCGTAATAAACCATTAACTATCTGAAAAAGATTGTTAATAAAATATATTTGGCCCCAGTTTTCATCCAGCCTAAATTGAATATTTCATCACTCCGTCTGTGACTAATCGGGCAGGTTATAGAAGTATATTTTGCAATTTTTTTATGTAGTTTTTTTTATTTATGTTCAGTTTTGACTTTCTATGTCACTGGATTTAGTCATCTTCCAGTTGTCTGCAGTGGAATATTGGATTTGATGTATAATCTGGTGATCGTCATCAACCAAAGACCAACAAACACACTATCTTAAAGTAATAAAAATGTAAAGTTGAAAGTTTAGAAGTGAAATCTTTATTTTGTAGTAAGAAAACAATAGACCCACTTAAAAATAATAAATTAGAATCCATTTCTTACTTCTCATAAAACTAAGTGTTTATCTTAAGGCCTTAAATGATTATTTTTTTTTTGTAGTGGTTTTAACTTCACATAAATTAATTTGTTGATTTATTTATTATATTACTAACTTGGTGGAAATATGATCCTCTGATGTTCATGTTATTATAGTTGGAAATTTATCAACAAGAACTTGAAGAAATGAGGAACAATACCACACAAAAATATGTTGCTCACTTAAGAAGGTTGCCATTTGCCTCCATTTGCAATTTTACAAATTCTTCGCTTTACTTTGCCCATTTATTTTTTAACAGATGAATACTGTCAATATTGCAAGAAAAGCGATGCTTCTCCAAAGGAATGTGTATTTTAATGTTGTTACTTTGCTGATCTTTGAGTCTTTTTCTCTGTCTCGTGTTTTGACTTTTGAGCTGTTCAATATCCATTGGTGCAAATCATTTTTTCGTTATTTTTTCTCCTTATTTTTGCAGATATGGGAAGGATGTGCTTTGTTTAGTCAAATCACTCTCATCATTTACAACAATACAATCATCATCTTTACTATGATCAAGGCTGCCAGGACCAATGGACCCAAGAGGTTCAATTTCTTAATCTTCTTGATTTTATTCAGCTTTTGGGTTCATAAGTACAATACTGATAATTCATACAAGCAATTATATGATTGATTAGCTTTACATCCTAAATTTAGTCATTACACTAGCATTCTTTAACTTCAAAACTTTGAGGTTTTGTCTGTTGATGAATAACAAAGCTATTGCATCAACTAAATACACTATATAGTGTAGCCAATTGTTTTGGAGATATGTTTCGTCTCTATTTTTGTCAATCGCAATTCTAATAGCTACAGTTTTGTGTTAGGTTATAAAGTAAAATATAAAATTCTTAGAAAGGGGTGAAGAATCAATTATTTGAGTCATTTTCTCAATGGAAGTATTTTATTTCAGCAAATTGTTGATATTCTCCACGCAATCACATGCTTTCATAGCTGCATTCCAATGTGATATCAAAATTATTTTTCGGTTAAAGAATGCATAGTTTTTCTTTAAACAAACACAGTGAGGAATATGTTTGGATGTGAGAATCTTCATATTGATTCAGCTTAGTGTTGAGAGGAATACAACTCACTTGGTGATGGTGGTGTGACTTCTTCAATGTCCATGGATTTGTCTCATATAGTTATGCACTTTGTTGCTTAATGTTTCTCATTTCATATAGCAGTCTTTGACACCATAAAAGTGATTAAAGTGGAATATTATTTCATGCTTGTTTCCTCATTTTGACATGTCTAAAATAGTACGTCAATTCAATTTGTTTCTTAAACTACTACCTTTATTGTCTATCTTAAGTATGATGACAAACATGGTCATTTTCTATAGAATATTGGTTCAAGTAATTATCAGTCAAGTTGCTTCCTCAAACTATGAATCTGACTTCAAATTTGTGAACATTTTTCACTCAATTACCGCCTCTAATATTTTTGAGCGACTTCTCTCAGATTTGTTTTCTCTCATTTCCCTTGAAATCATTCTTGTAATTCCATAAAATTTACTTTGAAATTCCTCAAGTACTCATTGCGTTTCTTCCATATTTTATAAGTTTTCAAATATAACATAAATCGACATGCAATCATACCACTTTTTTTGAACACTAATCACTTAAAAATTGAATTTTTAAATTTGGGGCTTTAATTTGAGGTGATTTTCTATCTATTTCGTGGTTTTATGTCATATCTTTGGAGTTTTTTTTTTTTTTTTTATCTTTTTCCCTTCCATTTTTATTGAACTTAATTTGAACTTTTTGTTTTGGTGGTCTAGAGGGTTTATGCAATCATGTTTTTCTTTCGAAATTAGGTAGTCTTTTTCCCGGCACTTTCACTTTATGCTTGACCAAGTATATTTCCCTTCTCACATTTGTCCGTTTATTGGTTTTTTTCTTGGAACCCATATTCTAGAGGCTATTGGGATTGATTATGTTGACGAGTCTGAGTTGCTTCCCTTGTCCTCTTCCATTGCGTTCTCAAATGGTTAAATCTAATATCGCCAGTCCAAGTATTTACCATAATATGTTGCTATTGATTTTCTATGTGGTAAATATTTTGTCCAATGTTGGAAAACGAGATGTGAGCTAGTGAATGCTAACATTTACATATTTATGATATCTGAAAATAGGATCCATGGGATTCGGTAAGCCAAGATACCTTTCATTGGAACTCGTATTAGTCATCGACATCAAGGGATGTTCAATCACTAGTACAAAAACATAAAAAAAAATATAACAAATTAGCGTCGTTTTTCAAAGAAAACGACACCTGTAAAAAAAGCGGTGGCAAAGTCGTAAATAAAAAGTAATTAAAGGCGTCGGTTCTTAGGTAAGAACCGACGCCAATAGAAGCACACCTTAAGGGCGTCGGTTCTTAAGAAGAACCGACTCCTTTTATTAATAGGCGTCGGTTTTTTAACAGAACTGACGCCTATACGTAAATTATATTTTCGCGCGCCTCCTATTTCCACTCATTTTCCCCCGGTTTTCATCTCCATTCCAGCGCCTCCCACCATTTCACTCATTTTTCCCCTTGTTTTCATCTCCATTCCAGCCATCCCCTCATTTTAACTCCCCGGTTTCATCACCATTGAAGCCCTAATTATATTCTTTACACCTCTCATCAAAATCTTGGAGACCCGCCGCCTCGTCTAGAGCTCAGCCGCACCCTCACCTCATCGCTGGCAGCCGCACATTCGTCACCACCTTGGTCTCGCCACCAACGCCTGGGACACACCGCTACCACCTGGGTTGGGTCACAACCACCGGCCGGTAAGACCCACTTTAAGAAACTTTGATTTAGAGCAAAAGGGTGAGCCTTATTCTGATATATCTTGATAACTGTTTATTGTGTTTTGCATCAAGCATTATTTTTTCTTCAATTGTATTTTATCACGATTAAAGAACAAGAAAATTTACTGACAAGAAGTAGAAAACAAGGAAAACAGAAAATGAGAGGTCGTTAGATTTTTTTACCACTTTAAGTCTGTTCTTGATTTGCTTGAGTTGATCCACGGAACCCTAATCGAGCGAGTCGTTTCTTGATCAAGATCATAATACTCATAAAGATTGAGGAGAAGCGATAATTTATGAGTAAGAATACATCTTTGACGAGTGTCGTGAAAGTATAAACATCAATTGGAACTTTTATTTCCAAAACGCATAAAATAGTGAATGATAATACTGAGCTCTTCAAATATTGGCCACTTGATCTTGCTCATAATCCATAGTGTTTTTAATTTTCATCCTTCAACTTACAGATTGTTGGGCAGCTCCTTGAAAGTTTTTTTTTTTTTTTATAGGTAAAATATGTGATTGAAAATTGGAGAGAAAAAATGTGTATGATTAAAAAGTGGTTTGAAAAATTGTGTAAAAAAATTGATTTATAAATTATTTTTTTTACTGTTACCGGGGCTGTTATTTAGTTGAGAGATGCTACACGTACACGGGAATCTGTAATACAGATCCCTCACTGCAGCTTTTCACTGTTCAATGCTACAAGCATCATTTTCGTATTTAGTTTTTGCAATTGTTGTTCAGTCATTATTAATGGAGAAATGCTACTTGAACAACATTATTATAATGTTGTTCAAGTAGCATTTTTATAATGAAAAATGGTACCTTGGACAATATTGCGTTGTCCATAATATTGTTCAAATATGTTGCAAGATAAAACTAAAAGTTTCTACTACACTACCTTATTCTTGTTGCCTGTAAATTTTTTCTGTTGAAGGAAAAAATGTCTGAAAGTGTAATGATCAACATGTTTTCCTTAATTACCATATAATAAACACGTTAAATAATTGTCTATTTAAAATCATGGTTGCAATTTGTTAGTTACAAAATCTAAATATTCCTTAATATTGATGTAATGAATTCATAGATGAAATAAAATCCATCATTTTCAAATAAAAAGTAAGAAAACATTAGTAGAATAGATAATAATCATTTCAAAATGAATTTATAAATAATCTTTAATTTAATTTTACAGATGAAATCAAAATTTAACACAATTCATATTCTGCCAAGCAGTAAAGTTTGTGCAAAATTCATATACTAGACAAATTGATTGATTTATGAACTATGATTAACTTGCAACTCATGCAGATATAACTTAATTTAAGGCCACATGAAGCAATTTTATTCCTTAAAATGTTAAGTTCTCGAGTTTTTCTTAAGATTAATGCCTATGTTTTTCAAAATTTTGGTTTTTGCACTTGTCCACCTCATCTGTATTTGAGTATTTCCCCTTCCTACTCTTGGTTTATTTATTATTATTTTTTTTTTATTTCTTAGTTAGCATTGTTATTTCTTAATTGTCATTGTCTAAACAATGTCATTTTGGCAATATAAAGTAGTCTAAAGTAGTATGAACATTATTGATTTTTGATGCTGGGAATTTATTTTAGTTAATTTTTTAAGTATGTGTGATATGGAAATTATAATTTTTGCTATAGAGGTTGAAGTGCACATTGCATTTTATTGTGTGTAGATTCATTGCAAATGTTTCCCTGTACCCCCAAAAACAGTAGACTAGTATGGAAAATGTGTTTAACATTCTTGAATTTGTGCTCTTTGACCTTTGAACTGAATCTATGATTGAGATTTGAAAAGTTGTAAATAATAGGTTGTATTTGGTCTTGGAGAAGATTTATAGACATGGAGAGATATGCTTCCATAATTAGTATTTGGAAGAACCAAAAATAAATAAAAAGTAAGAACGCATTTAAAATTCTTTAGGTGAATAACCAAAACCTAGTCCCCCCACCCTCATTTCTCCAATTTTTGTCCTGTCTAATGTTATTTTATGAAGCTAAGCTGTAAAGAATACTGCAGAAATGTTGTGAATATGTTGAAATTAAATATTTTAGTTTCATTGTGGCATTTTGATTCCCCCTACAGGTTGGTTAAGTCCAATTTATATGGCAGATTCTGTCTAAATTTTCGTAAGATTTATAAATAATAAGTTAAGGTGATTTCATTCGTTTTAACACATGGTGAATATCTTGATATATGTGTTATATGTGGATCAGAGTTGGATGTATGAGAGACGTAATACACATGAATATGTGAAAGGAGTTGAAGAGTTTATGAAATGTGCCGAGGAAAACAAAATAAAAGAAGGTGAAGAAATGCTTTTGTGTCCTTGTTGTGATTGTAAGAATCTGAGAAAGTTCCGTAGCTCTGAGCAAGTCAAGAGTCATTTGATTTGTCGTGGGTTTAAGGAAGGTTATGCACGGTGGATATGGCATGGTGAAAGTATACTTCCTAGGACGAGTACCGATGATGATAAGGGTGATCAAGAGGAGAATAATGTGGACAATGATCAGAATGATGTGGATAGTGATCGGATAGATTAAATGATGTGTGACATACAAGAGGATTTCATTGAAAAGTCTGATCATATTTTCGATAGCTTGTTTAATGATTGTGAATAGCCTTTATTTTCTGGTTGTAAGAAATTCACAAAATTTTATGCTGTGTTTAAGTCGTATAACTTGAAAGCGAAGAATAGGTGGAGTGATAGGAGTTTCACGAATTTATTGGAACTTTTACGAGATATGCTTCCGGAGGATAACGAACTTCCTAGTTCAATTTACGAGACAAAGAAAATGTTGTGCCCGATGGGTATGGAGATCGAGATGATACATGCATGTCCAAATGATTGTGTATTGTATCGGAAAGAGTATAAGGACTTGAACCTGTGTCCAAAGTGTGGAGCATCGAGGTATAAGCGAAAGGAAGGCAATGTTAATTGGGAGGATAAGAAAGGCTCTCCGGTAAAGGTGTTATGGTACATACCTGTAATACCAAGATTTAAATGCTTATTTTCCAATGCAAAGGATGCGAAGAATATGCGTTGGCATGCCGATGGGAGGAAAGAAGATGGAAAGCTAAGACACCCAGCTGATTCTCCTCAATGGAGGACCATTAATAGGATGTTTCCCGATTTTGGTGGAGAAGATAGGAATCTTAGGCTTGGACTATGTACAGATGGGATGAACCCGCACGGTAATATGAGTAGTCGACATAGCACTTGGCCGGTTCTCTTGGTGAATTACAATCTTCCTCCTTGGTTATGTATGAAGCGCAAGTACATCATGTTGTCGTTGCTAATATCAGGGCCTAAACAGTCGGGAAATGACATAGATGTTTACCTAGCGCCACTAATTGAAGATTTAAAACTGTTGTGGAATGAAGGTGTGTTAGCATTTGATGCACATAGTCAAATGAATTTCACGTTACGTGCTATGATATTTTGCACCATAAATGATTTTCTAGCTTATGGTAACTTGTCGGGGTATACTAATAAAGGAGCTAAAGCATGCCCCGTTTGTGAAGAAGATACAGTTGATCTTTGGTTGAAAAATTGTAAGAAAAATGTGTTTATGAGTCATCGTATATTTCTCCCTGTTCACCACCCTTATCGAAAGAAGAAAAATCTCTTCAATGGAAAAGTCGAGACTCGAGTTTCTCGCTTACCATTAACAGGAAATGAGGTTTATGAACGAGTTAAAAATATTGATGTTATGTTTGGAAAACCTTTTAAACCTCCTCAGAAGAGTCTTTGGAAGAAGAGATCCATATTTTGGGATCTATCCTACTGGAAACACTTACAGGTAAGGCATTGTCTTGATGTAATGCATGTGGAGAAAAATGTATGTAATAGTGTCATCGGGACATTATTGAACATTCAAGGAAAGACAAAAGATGGTATCAAAGTCAGAAAAGACATGGTAGAAATGGGGATACGGGATAAGTTAGCACCGCAAGAGTTGGAAAAGCGTACCTATTTACCCCCAGCATGTTACACTTTGTCTAGAAAGGAGAAAACAAGTTTTTGTGAGTGCCTAAATTCTGTTAAGGTTCCATCTGGATACTCATCGAACATCAAAAGTCTTGTGTCGATGAAGGACTTGAAATTGGTTGGTATGAAGTCTCATGACTGTCATGTCTTAATGCAACACTTGTTACCAGTTGCAGTTCGTGGCATACTCCCAAAACATGTTAGAAATGTCATTATAAAACTTTGCTTCTTTTTTAATGCAATTTGTAGTAAAGTTGTTGATCCAGATGTGCTGGACGATTTGCAGGCCGATATTGTTATCACTTTATGTCAATTTGAAATGTATTTTCCTCCATCATTTTTTGACATTATGGTGCACTTACTTGTTCACTTGGTGAGAGAAATTAAGATTTGTGGTCCGGTGTTCTTGAGGTATATGTATCCATTTGAGAGATACATGGGTATATTAAAAGGATATGTGAGAAATCGATTTCGACCTGAAGGCAGTATCATTGAAGGTTATGCTGCCGAGGAGGTTATTGAATTTTGTACTGATTACCTAGATGATATTGATGTTATTGGTATTCCTAAATCTCGTCACGAGGGAAGACTGAAAGGTAAAGGTACGATTGGATGCAAAACAATTGTGCCTAGTGTTGAATTGCGAGACAAAGCACACCTCCTTGTCTTGCAACACCTTACTGAGGTTAATCCATATTTGGACGAGCACATGTCCATTTTAAGGCAGCTGAATCCTTCAAAAGGTGAGAGGTGGGTGACTAATGAACATAATCGCTCATTTGCAGAATGGTTCAAAGATAAAGTAATGCAAGAATTATCACAAATGTCGAATAACATTTCTGAAATTGTAAAGTGGTTAGCTTACGGCCCTGGTATGCTTGTGAGGTCTTATGAAGCATATGACATTAATGGGTATACATTTTATACAAAACGTCAAGATGATAAGAGCACGATGCAAAATAGTGGAGTGACTCAAGTAGCAATGTCAAGAGATTTTTCCGTAATGTCTTACTATGGAGTAATTGAAGATATTTGGGAACTTGATTGCAGGGAGTTCAAGTTTCCTCTATTTCGATGTAAATTGGTTGATAATAGACGGGGTCTTCGGGTGGATGAATTAGGCTTCACTTTGGTGGATTTTGATCAGTTGGGTTATTTTGATGAGCCATTCATACTGGCATCACAAGCAAACAGATATTTTATGTTCTTGACCCAGCAAATACTAAGTGGCCAGTTGTACTTCAGGGCAAAAGACATATTGTTGGCATTGATGATGTGGTGGATGAAGAAGAGTATGATCATTTCGACGAAACTCCTCCATTTTCTATTGGTATACAACCAGATGCAATTACAAGGGAAGATAATCTTGAAATAAATTACATGCGTGAGGATCATGAAGAAGGATTGTGGATTGACCATCGTTCGTGAGGTAATATAACTGTGTAAGATCATTTATTTTTTTACTTAGAACTTTTTAATATTGTTCATATATGCTCTATTCATTGTTACTATTGGGTGACTAATTTTTTTATATATTTTTGTTTTGTTATATACGCAGATACATGCACAGTTCCGTGAAAGTCATGGCTGATTCTTCCAGTTCATCTGATGATCAGAGTATCAGTAAAAAAAAAAAAAGACTAGAGGACCAACTAGTTGCAAAAACATGAAGAGGAAGGGGGATGAAGTAAGTTCGATTGAATTTGATGAACACAATAGGCCAATCGGACCCCATAAGAAGAACTTCAATTCTTATATAGGGTCTTTGGTTCGTATTCATGTGGATATAAATATTAGTGATTGGCATAAAGTCCCTAAAGGCCTTAAAGACATGATTTGGGAAGATATAAATGTATTACATCACTTCATACATAGTAACTTAATAATTCATTATATTTTTTTTTTTGTAATGGGTATAAATATAGCATATTATTGTTGTATTTCAGAAGCAGTTCAGCATACCCAATGATGAAAGGAAACGAATTATTTTAAGAGTTGTTGGGGTCTCGATGGAAAGATTTCAAGAATAAGTTGGTGCATAAGTTCATTAACAATAAGCACCCAAGATACGCATCACCTACTATGCTATATAATTACCTGACCGAAGAAAAATGGGAGCAATTCAAGAAAGAGCGTGAGACTGAGATTTTCAAGGTATATGAAATTATAACTCCTACTCCTGTCTGATGATTCTTAATTATTTTTTATTATTGAGTTGAAAACTAATGAATATGATGCTTTATTTTTCAAGGAAAAAAGCAAGAAGGCCAGGGACAGTCAGTTGCACAACGAGCATCCACATTTTTTGGGCTCCGCTGGTTATGCCGGGATGAGGCCACAGTGGCTTTTATCAGTCCCACTACTGTCTTCTGCATCTTCATGTGCGTCACTTAGCTCGTCCATGTTAAGTGATGATCGCAGCTTAGATTGGGTTCAAGCTAGATCAAAGAAGAAAGAAGACGGATCTTATTACATCCCCAACGAGAAAATGAGGGGGGTGTACGGAAAAATTGTAAGCATAGACTATCATTTTTTCATAATATGATGAAATTTCGCTTAAACGCTAATATTTAGTTTTCATTTTTTTTTTTTTTTTTTTTTTTTTTTTTTTGAGAACAGATTGAAAAATCTGAGGAAGCAACGCAAGGGACATTTGTCCCAAGGAGACACCACGACATCTTATCGGAAGCTCTTGGTAAGGAGGATCATCCTGGTCAGGTTAGGGGATATGGTGTATACGTCACGGTGAGGGATGTATATGGCAGACCTGATTCGTCCAGCAGACAATCGAGAGGGGTTGTGTCGGTAGATGATATTAAAGATATTATCATGAAGGATTTGGAGGTTGGTATCACTGAACGTGTCAGGAAAGAGTATGCAGCAGAGGTACAGAGTAAGATTGATAGTATGCAGCAGAAATACGAAGCTATCCTTCAGCGCATGGGCTTAAATGTTGATGCCGAAGTGGACATAACTCCACAACCCCGACCACCAACTCGCAGTAGTTGTTACTCAGTTAATCCTGATCCATTTGATGGCCTTCAGGTATTTACTCTTAAAATATTTTGTTTTTCAATATTATTGATTATATTTCAATTGTAAGGGCTGTAACATTGAATATTATTGAACAAAAGAAACCGATTCCTTGTCGTCTCGCTATAAGTTGTAATGGTGAGCATCAAATAGTGGCTAGAGGAATGGTTTTTCCATCCGGACCAGAGACTATTGTGCACCATCAACAACTCTTGACAGATCATGTTAAAGTGTCGGTTGATGATGTTATACAAGGTGCCGAAGCCTCACTTCTTTCAGTACCATCTCCATACCACATCGTGGTGGGGGAAGCTATTGGAAGTTTCTGTCAATGGCCTAAAGATTTGGTAATTTTTGGAGAGGTAATAATTTTTATATTTATAAAAAACTTCTTTCGATTTTTAATTACTTTTAAAATTATATTAGAAATGTTATGATGACAGAAAACATGTAATTACAGGAAGAGTTGACAAAACAAGCAAAACAAATTGAAAAAAATAAAAAATCCCAGAGTTTTGATATGTCATCTACCAGACGATCACCACTCATTGATGATGCAACGTTACAATGTCTCGGTAATGATTGTAAGATGTTACACTCTCTGGTGCTTACACTTCCTGCTGGTACAGACTACATCCAAGTGCCTCTAGACGCAACTGTGTTTCATCACACGGAAGGTGAAAGTTTTTATATTACGATTGACGACATCACCGACTTGCTCTCAATGAAATGGCTGAATGTATCTATCTTGCAAGTATTCATAATTTAAGATTGCTGAACACGCATTTATGTCTTTCATTTAAATTTTCGTTTTTATTTTTTATTCATTGGTTGTTATTTTTAGGTTCCTTCATGGGTTGTGTGAGCAATTTGGTATTCAGTCAATTGGATTTATGTGTCCATCACAGATTGCGTCGATCAGAGTTAAAACACATGTAGAAAGTGTTGTGAGTTACATGGCTGAAACAATGAATACGCTGAGGTCCAAGCAATTCATTTTAGCGCCGTACTATCAGTAGTAAGACCATTATTATTATTTATGTATTTCTTTATTTATTTAAAGAATACTTACACGTTTATAATACGTAGGAATCATTGGATATTGCTTGCAATATGCTGTGAAGCCAATACTGTGTACTTCATAGATTCAGCACAATCATGTAGGCGTAACATAGAAATCAAGCCGTCATTGAATGTGTAAGTGATTATTGCATTGTTCAAACTTTTGTGTTTAGTGCATTCATATTGATAAGTTGGGTTACTTTCATGGAATAATCGTAGAGAGTTTGAGGTGAAATTGATGTGCTTGTGTTGTGATTATGATAGTTGTTAGGATAATTTTCAATAAATAGGTCTCTATACAGGTTGGATACGTTGAATTTATAGGGGAGACTCTGGCAAAATTTACTTAAGAATTTTGAGTTTTATTATTATTTTTATAACTTATTCATATTTATTGAAACTTTAGGGCATTTCGAGCTTTTTGGTCATTAGGAGGCAAAAGGGCAACATCCAATGTAAATTGGAAAAAAGATCTCGGTATGAAAACTTGATTTTTATAAATTGCTACAAATTCTCATATTAGTTTAATATATATTCACTTTCATTCGATTATTAATAATATTTTTAATTTTAAATATTCAAATTTCAGTGTCCTCAGCAACCTGGAGGAGATGAGTGTGGCTATTATGTTATGAGAAACATGTTCCAGATAGTCACAGTCTATTCTCAACTTACTTCTCTACACGAGGTATAATTTATTGAAGATAATTGCTTAATTACGATTTATATGTAATTAACATAATAATTATTAATTCTTATTAATTATTCTTAGGCATTTCAAGAGTTTTACTCAACAGAGAAAATTGATGAGGTTCGAAATTTATGGGCCAAATACTTCGTCGAAGAGTGTATGTAAACTTAGCCCATTTTATGTTTAACATGTACAAATTTTTTAACAATATTGTGAAAACATGATTAATTAATTCGAAATTCTGTTTATCTTATTAAGTTTCGTTCTGCATTCCTCGATTATATATATTTGTTGAAGATAAATTTTTGATGTGCACATGATTGTAGTTTATATAGGTATATGAGGGAAATATAAATAATGAAAAAAAAAAATACTAAAAGGCGTCGGTTGTTATTTAACAACCGCCTTAAGTTCTTAAAAGGTGTCGGTTGTTACATTAACAACCGACGCCTTTGGTTGAGATAAGGCGTCGGTTTACAACCGGCGCCTTAAGTATGCACTTTTAGCGTCGCCACTAAAGGCGTCTCCTGTACAACCGACGCCTTTTCTGCTTTACAACCGACGCCTTTGACTCTTAATGTACTAGTGAATGGGCCTCGGAAGGCAATTGAAATGGTATGATTTTATTTCTTTGTGAATTTTCAAAAGTACAAGTTTTACTATTTTATTTCACTTAGTGTTATATATATATATATGTTAATCCCACCTCCTCCTCCCTATTTAATTCATAATGAGTTACGAGAAAAAAAAAAAAAAAAAAGCCCCCTAAGTTTTTCCATTATTTAATATGAACTTTGCTTTTGGAATTCTTTATTGCACTCATGGGGTTAAAATCTTGTGTGCTTTTTACTATAATCTTGATCTTCATAAATACCTTAATATGGACCAAACTCAAAAGGCTTGGAATATGTTTGGCTAGGCTTAAAAACTTATTAAATCGTACTCTTATTTGTTCAGATTTGTTGTCTCCTCGTTTCATTCTTTCTTAGGCTGCAAATTGCTTCTCAAGTTCTCGGCTCTCTTCGTGTTCAGAAACTGGTGATACTGCAATATACAAGCTTAATGCATTATGGAAAAATGATTGTCATTTTGTGATGCTTGAAGAGTGGAAGAGACAAGAAATAACGCTCATGATGTTTCTGTGAGTTCTCACATATGTCTTGTTTTCTTTTAAAAAAATATTTCCCAGTATTCTTTTTTTTTTTTTTTTTTTTATGGATCTGGATATAGAATTCCATATTTCTTGATGTTCTATAGGATATCAGACTTGTAATGTATGCAAATGGAAATTAATCTTAATAATTTATGATTTTCCGATACACCCTCACATGATGTGACTAAATAACTATGAATCGAATTCTTGATTGATTTTCCTTTTGTTTAATTTTTTCTTCATATTCTGTAACCCTATTCTCTTTTTTATTTTTTGTATTTTTATATTTTTTGGTTGAACAAGTAGCACTTATCTTCATTTTATGAATTTAATTGCAACTATTCAATATTCATGATAGTTTTTTCTATAGGAGCCTGGTAGAGGAGTTTATTTATGAACCAAACTATGGGCAATGCATGTGGAACCATTGGGCTTCTTCATGCTGTTTGGTACATCACTCATGAGATAAAACTTCGTAAGTGTTTTTATTCCTTATACTAACTTTTAATTACGTTTGGAATTCAAATAATGCTGAAGATGTTTCCATCTCTTCAATAGATAGTTTGTAATAAACCTTGTATCACTGCTTGCTTGGAGAATATTTCCTTTTGTTGAGCTTTTGATTAATAATGACTGGTGGTATATTTTTGTTTTATTATTGAGTGGAAAATTGATCAAATGGGCAGGAGAATGATCAAAGAATTAGAAATATGAAGATATAATCTTTTATATACAGAAAGGGAAAAGGATAGAAATGAGGCATGATTAATCATTGAACTTGGTTTAGAAAATGAGGTTGAAGAAGTCAAATAAGCCAGATACGGTTGCTTTTGATAGGATACTTTTAACTGATGTTTAGATTCTGCTTCTTTTGTACATGCTTACAATTGTAGTCGAGATTAAGGTTTTTGTTTTTCAAATTTTACTTCTATATCATCTATGTGATATTAGTTTGAGATATGTATGTGCATGTGCATGTGGATGTGTACATGTGTAGTAGAATTTATAAATGATCATATATTGGATCGTTTATTATGATTGATACATTGTAGGCTTTGATAAGAGGGGTTCTTCACAGATTTCATTTCTATCTTAAGATAATTATTATATTGTGTTATTTCAAATTCTTAAATATTTTTTGTTGTTTTAACAGATGAAGATGATCCAGATGCAGCAGTATTCCTCTGAACAAAAAAATTAGTTGCAACAGGTTGTTCATGCTTGCACATATATTTATTTTTCTTAACGTTTGAATAGTTTGCTATGGGAAGCGGGCATATTTTTGTTGGATTTGTTTTTGCTCTCATCGTAAAAAGTTCCACTTTGCTAATCGTTGCACACATTTGAATGCTGAAATTGGACAATGGTTAACTGTCTTCTCCATTTTAAGATTCTATAATTTCCATAATATTTTTTCTTATGTGTAAAATTTATACATCAAAACTGGAACCAAGTTATCCTGTGTCAATTACACTTTGGGATACTGAAATATCTCTTGAACTGTCCCATGTTCTTGTAACAGCTATACTATGCAGAGAAACTAGCATTGTGCTTAAAATGACCTATTTCCTTAATAAAATCTTTTATATTGTAAGATTATATGCGTCATTTTTAGCAGATGAGTTTGTTGTACAATTGAAACAAAAATTTATGACTCAAGTTAACTTATTCTGGAACAAAATTTGAATTTCTTGACATTATTTTTCGTACTATATAGAATTCATATAGAACATCCTAAATACAAATTAATTCACCTCTTTCTACCCTTAAAAAAATAGCAAACATCTTGCCAAATCTCATTGTTTTCATTTGAATTTGTTTAAAGGGAAGGAGTTGCTTATCTTTCCTGTGTTTGCAGGGATACTGATAATACAATGACAAATAGAATGTGGTGGAACTATTATTCAGATTGATACTTTTAAATTCTTAAATTAAAAGCTTTAAAGGTATCTATTACTCTTTAGATCACACCCATCATATTTATCTATATTAATCTTACTTTCTTGAAATTGACAACTGAAACTTTACTTCAAATGTAGGAAAATAAATACCTAGGGTCAGATAATGGCCTGACAGGTCAGTTTGGTGATTCCATTCTGCATTCTTGGTTGCTGAAAAGGAGATGATTTGTGTATATGCAAACAGCATAAATAATATAATTGATTTATGTTTACCCTTTATTTCTTATATGATGCTGGTAATTACTATTAGACCTATTTTTTCAGGTGGTATTGTCAACATATAGCCCCAAATCAGGTAAACAATATGTTTAGGAAACCATGGTTAATAGCAGCTCCTACCTGATCACCGAGGAAACTGCTCTTGAAAAGTTACAACATCGAGGAACATAAATCATACTATTGCGGCCTAAGGGTATCCATCCTTATTTTTATTTTAAAATGTGATCCTTAAATATACATCAAATCTATACTTCCTTCTTGCAAGCCTAGAACGTGTTCATAGTTTCGAGTTATGAGATGGAAATTGGACTTCCAGTCTTTGTTGTTTTCCTTTGCTTTCATTGTCTTTATGGTTCTAAGTGGGTGGATAGTGTAGTTTCCTTTCGAGCAATGCCAAATGTGAGAGCCAAATGAAAAGGATCTACATGCGTTGCTGATATTTTGAACTGCATGCAAGTACAACAGGTAAAATAGTTGGACATGTTTAAATATCATACCATCAATAAATTATATTACTATCTTACTATAATTGCACTTGCACATTTCACTCACCCAAATGTGAGAAGTTAGTTGATGCTACCAACTTTTCACTAAATAATCTTACTATATAAATGTCAATATCTGCTTTCCCATAATGAATGCTGATGCAATTTATCAACATTTCAGTTTGCTTGGGATGAGGATTTTAAGGAACAAATTGGAAAGGATATATATTTTGATCTCGTTGATCGTGATAAAGTCCATAGCCTTAGAATTCAGAAACAGACTCCTTTTAATATTTTAAAGGTATGTGTTCAGTATAAAATTTTATATAAACTTGTCTGAATTTTGTGGCCATTAAGGAAACGTACATATGTCCGTGTTGTGTGGCTATAAAGGTTCGATAGAATTTTGAAAGAAAAAATAATAAATAACGTGATTATTTTAATATATAACTATAATGGGTGTACATATTTTTATCTGGTATATGTTTGTACTAATATAAGATTTACAGGAAAATGATATGAATTTGTGTAAAAAAAGTTTATCATCGAACTGGGTTGAAACCTATAATAATAATTAGTAAAATATTGTGAAAAAAATATCTGCATTTGGAACTGTGATCACCATCTTCATCTCTATCCAACTCCACACACGGTACTGCTCATTTTTCAACTAAACATATAATGAGGTCCCTTAATATTTAATTAATATTGATTTGTTAATAAAAAAAAATTCTCGTGATTATCAGGGACAAAATAACGGAAAATAAAATATTATAAGTGCTCTGAAATTTGAATTTATCAATTTTGATGTATTAGAATCTACACTAAAGGCAGAGAATAACAATAAATACATTCAAAACAAAGCTTTAAATTGGATTAATGTTGTTTCTATGTCTTTCTTGCAGATAATGTTGAGGGATAGAAGTGAGCTGAAGGCATTCAAATTCACAGAAATTACATGCTTTAATTTTGGTTCCTTCTCAAATGACTTTACTTTTGTACCATACCGACTTTTCACTCGGGAACTCGAATTATTAGTCTTGTAAGTGTAAGTAAAATACTTTAATCTTCGGATATAAAGATAGGTGAAATATAAATCTTGTTGTCGACAACACTTCGTTGTAGTAGTAAAGAAGGTTAATACTTCATCATTATACAGAAGTTTGTGAAATCGTGCCTCAAGAAAATTGTTAAATATATTATTCTTCATTATATTATCCTTGTTGTTCTAATACTAAGGTCGCACATTTTAATCCCACCATCCTGTTGTAAAGGAATGGGAAATCATACTATATATAAATGCAAAATACTTCCCAAAAACAAGTTTTTAAATTTTTCCCGTCAAAATTGTGTATCCTAAAATAGAAATATCTCAATAAATTATAATTAAGTGTTCATGAAAATTTTACTCTTGTAAATAACCATCCTTCTTTTCCTTTTTGTTTGACAAATTTGTTCATTTTCTATATTATTATAATTTTGGAGATGAATAATTTATAGAGAAAACATAATATGATTATATTAGGATTTCGTTAATTCAATGGTGCTAAATAATACAACAACTACACATTTCTCATACGGAGTACGACTTTTCACTAATATATATATATATAAAATATACCAAACCAGAAGATATTTTTCAGATAAAATCTTCTCATATATCTTTGGCATATATAGATAGATACATACGTACATACATACATACATACATACATACATACATACATAAAAAGGGCACAAACTTATTTCAACCAAACACACATACAAAAGACCAAAACTATTTCTCTCGTGGCTTCCAGTTCTTCTGATGCGTCTTCTTTCTTAAAACCAATTCATATTCCTGGCTCGGATGGAGGATTACTATTTTTCACTCCGGCTCCTAATTTTTTTAAGGTTATTATTCGTTTGAACATGGTGTTAGCAACATGCGATGACAATTCATATCCAAAAATCGTCCTTCAGAGTGGGAAAACGAAACAAATATTAGTTTATATTCAGAATCCAAATTGTAGTGTTGAGAATAGTTTCTCAATCGATGAGACGTTGATGAAGGCATTCTTGGAAAAAAACAAAGTGGACGAAACATCTGATAATTTCAGTCAGATCATTTATAGGCAAGCTTTAATGGATATTTTTGGTGAACCTTTTTATTATATAAAATTTTGTTGTCTCACAGACGATGAGTTGGAGAAGGAGGTGGAAGTGGAAGTTTTATTTTTCTGCGATTTATTCCAAATGCCGCATATTCGTCATATTCCTTCAAAGGACATACTGGCTTTAGCTTCTGAATTCAAGAATAGAATGAAGCTCCATTCGAAAGAAGACCCAAAGCAGCTTCGCCGAGAACTAATGAAAGAATATATTGCAACTATGCCGGTGAGTGCTATGTTAAAGTTGGTTGCTGATATGATGAATTATGTTTCCTGCCAAAGTGATGAAGAATGACTAGCGTCAACATTACTTGTTCAGCCCTAAATCTTTTTATTATGTGTTCATGGTAAAATCTATATGGAATTATTGTTATGTTGTCATTAAGAAAATCTAAGTTCGGTCTATGAAATTATATGTGTATGTTCCAACCCGGTAAGACTGATTTTTATTATTATCATATATATGTGTGTTTTTTTAGTTTCAATTATATTTTTTCCAGCTTATCTGAAAAAATTCTCACTTATTATCTGTGATTTTCATATGAGATGTGAAAACGTAAATATTATATACAAATATCATTATTATAAACATTTATATATATATATATATATATATATATATATATATATATATATATATATATATATATATATATATTATAAATGTAAAATCAATTATTCGTACGAGAAAATAAGATTACTGCCGAAAATAATCTGGGATTGGATTATGAAATGTGTGTGTGTGTGTGTGTGTGTGTGTGTGTGTGTTAGTTAAATGCATTTTTTGGCCAAAACCAAATATTTTTTTTTGTAAACAACAATATTTTAAATTTTATATTTTTTTAATCACATATTTTTATCTCTACTTCTCAACTATAAATCTGACCTAGAAAACATAAAAAATTTTATCTTCATAAACACCAAAATTTAAATTTAATTTTTTTTTTTAGTTAAATCTAGAATGTAATGAAATATTTTCATCCTAAATTATAATATTATACTCTTTAGATATTTGAAATAATTTTTTAAATGTCCATTGAATACAACAATATATCATCAAATGAATATATACAAAAAAAATTTCCTAACAAAATGATAAATAATACAAGAATGAAAATAAAAAATAAAAATAATTATTTGATCGGTTGATGGTTCGAAACTTTCAAACAGTTTTCAAAAGTGAAACATAACCAAAACTATTTGCACTAAACGAATAATTCTTAAACTTCTTACCAATCTTTTTTTTTTCTTTTATTCAGATTTTATTTTTCTATATTCTGGATATACATCTATAATATATCTTCTAATTTAAAATATATTTTATTTATAATAAAATAAAAATATTTCAGAAGTGAAAATTAAAAAATATTTATGCATCAATAAACGATTTTACAATAAATAAATTAATTTTGAATAAATAAATTTAGGCTGCTTTTAATAACAAAAAGACAAAATTTAGATGGAAAAAATTTATTCTCAATAAATTATATTTTTGGGAATTGAATATGTACAAATTATACGCTGAATTTATTTCATAGGTTCATTTTGAGGTACAAAGATTAACAAATTTTCCAAAATTATTATTTATTCACATAATTTTTCATAACGAAAATAATTGGAGGATGGTGGATGAAAAACATAAACTTTTTTTCAATCAAACATATCGAATATGGAAATGTGTATGAAAAATATAGTATGATTTTAATCTGAATGTAAGTTCCTTTATAAGCTGGAAAATAATTTCATGAATTTGCTGGAATTGGAGACTTGTAGATAAAATACGCAAATAATGGTTTCAAAGGAATATTTTGCCAATCGTACATGTTAAATGTGGAAAATGGATGGAAAACAAATTCTGATTTTAATATGAATAAAATTTTGATAATAAATTTCATTTACGTAATATAAATATTTTATACGGTTTATATAATATTTATTTTAATTTTAAACAGGAGTGAACAAAATTTAGTTTAGGTAGACGGTTTAACAATTTTCCAAACAAAATTTACCCGTTTAATTTCCTAAACAAAATCATGCTTTGCGGTTTGTTGTTGTTTAAAACCGCAGTTTGCAATCAAATAAGTTGGTATATCTGAAAATAAGTCACATTCTTGTACAGTAATTCAATGATTAATTAATTATTGATTAATTTACCAAAATCAAATATTAAAAATTTCACAATATATACATATCATTAAGTAAATTCTCAATACCAACTTTATGATCGATAAATAATAAATATTAACTGAGTATTACGTATATTTCATCAAAACTTATTAAATTATTTTGACGTAACTCACACTAGCAAGAATATTACTCCGGTAAGTTATAACTACAATTAGATTCATTTTACAAAATATTTTACATAAATATAACGCAACACATTATGTTACTTAAAGAGTATTTATTTTATTTAGTATGCTGTAAATGCATGTTTATTCATGAAAAAATACCAATTTTTTTATAATTATAATTAACAAAGTCTAAAAAAATTTCAAAAATATGTTCAAATTTTTATAAAAATTCTTTTATAGCTCATTTCTAATAGAAAATAATTAAATAACACCAAATATTACTTAATGATTTTAATGACAATTTGAATTTTATAAGTTATTTTTCCACTTTTTATAATTTTTTTTTTATAATTTTTTTAAGACTTAACAAATTGCCGTTTCAAATCACTTGTTAGACAATTGAAACCTAAATCAAACTGTTTCAAAATATCTTACATTATTTCAAACCATACCAAACTATTTTAAGTTTCAAATTAAACTAAACCAACCCATTTTTTGCTGTTTAATTATGTTTACACTAGTACAAAAAAGCATAAAAAAAATATGGAAAACACGTCGGTTTTTCAAAAGACCAACGTGTAAAAAAGGACGGTGACATTTTCGTAATTATATTTTAGGAAAACGCGTCGATTTCTACTTTGAACCGACGCGAGAAACTTGGTTTCTCGCGTCGGTTCAAAGTAGAAACCGACGCGAGAAACTGTGATTTCTTGCGTCGGTTCTCCTTGAATCGACGCACAAAGTCGGCCAGCGTCGGTTTAAAATAGAAACTGACGCCTCTTCCTAAAAAAAAAAAATTTCCGAGATAATTTCATATAGTTTCACTCTCGCGCCTCCCTCTCTCTCTCTCTCTCTCTCACGCATCTCTTATCTCTTTCATTTTGGGATTTTCTTCCACTCTCCACCACCGCCACGAAGCCGGACCTCCACCCCCCGCCGCCACCTCCACCGCCTGGCACTCCTCTACCGCCGCCACCTCCTACATTGTAAGACCCAATTCTCATTTTTGTATATATGTATGTATATGTATGTGTGTATATATGTGTGCGTGCGTGTATATCTATGATTGTGTATATATATTTGTGTGTGTGTCTATACATACATACATACATACATATATATATATATTTGAAAATCCACACTTTTCCAAACCCAGAAAACGGACGGAATTCTAGGATTCCTCCTTGAGGCAAATACTTTTATGCATACCTCTTCTGGTTGATCCACACCATACTCTATTCTCGTAAGATGATACACACTAGCTAACAGTCCGCCAGATGCTACATCATAGGCACATTGGGAGCGTAGATAATTGTAACCATATACTTATAAAATGACAGCAATGAAATGCCAATCCTTGGACTTTATTTGTAAAGTCTCTATTCCTTGATATGATCTATATATACATACACAGCCACGCACACACACACACACACACACATATATATATATATATATATATATATATATATATATATATATATATATATATATATATATATATATATAAATTTGGGTGTTAAATTTATATTGTCTATTTTAAGTTAGTAAATAGATACATTTTAATATTTTAATTATTGGAGTTGAAATTATGAGATATTAAGTTATGAAATCTTAGCTTGACTTTTTAGGAATTGAGAATGGATTTCGGATTAAACTTGGAGTAGTTGATGATGTTGAAGTTTGATTGGAGTTGTATTTGATTTTTGAATATGTCGAGGTTGAACATTTTGGTTTATTGTGACATTTTGATTCTTCCTACAGGTTGGCTAAGTCCAATTTATAGGGGAGGTTCTGTCGAAATTTTTGTAGAATTTTGTAAATAAAAAATGAAAATTGTAGTTTAAAGTGATTTTCATTATTACAGAATTGACCATACTAAATAAATAATTACATAAAACATAATCATTGTAATAAAATTAAGAAGTTTCCAACCTAAAAAAGTATCGTATTTGATTTCAAATATTAATATATAGTGGGTTTAAGGATGTATCATGAAAAATATTTACTTAAAACTAATAAAAAAATTTAATTATATCTTCACATATAGGTCATTGATATGGATCGGAGTTGGATGTATGACACACGTAATAGACATGAATATGTAAAAGGTGTTGAAGAGTTTATGAAATGTGCGGATGAAAACAAGAAAAAGAAAGGTGAAACAATGATTTTGTGTCCTTATTACGATTGTAAGAATTTGAGAAAGTTTCGTAGTTTTGATCAAGTGAAGAGTCATTTGATTCGTCATGGGTTTAAGGAAGGTTATACACGATGAATATGGCATGGTGAGAGTGTGCTTCCCAGGACAAGCACTGGTGACGATGTTGGTGATCAGCAGCAAAATAATTCAAGCAATATTTGTAAGAATGATTTGGAAAATGACGAGAATGATATGATAGATGAAATGATGCGTGATATACAAGGGGAATACATTGAAAGGCCTCATGTATTAGATAACTTGTTCAACGATTCTGAGAAGCCTTTGTTTTCTGGTTGTAATAAATTCACCAAATTGTCTGCTGTACTAAAATTGTATAACTTGAAAGCAAGCAATAGGTGGAGTGATAAGAGTTTCACGGCATTATTGGGACTGTTACGAGAGATGCTTCCGGAAGATAACGAACTTCCTAGTTCAATTTACGAGGTAAAGAAATTGTTGTGCCCGATGGGTGTGGAGATTGAGAGGATACATGCATGTCCAAATGATTGGATATTGTATCGAAATGATTACAATGACTTGCGTCTATGTCCAAAGTGTGGGGCATTACAATATAAGCGAAAGAACGTGAATGATAATTGTGGTGATCAGAAAAGCCCTCCGACAAAGGTGTTATGGTATTTACTTGTAATATCAAGATTTAAATGTTTGTTTGCCAATACAAAGGATGCAAAGAACTTGCGGTGGCATGCCGACGAGAGAAAAGAAGATGGAAAACTAAGATACATGGCCGATTCCCCTCAATGGAGGAATATTAACAGGTTGTTTCCCGAGTTTGGGGGCGAAGATAGAAATCTTAGGCTGGGACTATGTACAGATGGGATGAACCCACATGGTAATATGAGTAGTCGACATAGCACTTGGCCGGTTCTTTTGATTATTTACAATCTTCCTCCTTGGTTATGTATGAAGCACAAGTATATCATGTTATCTTTGTTAATATCAGGGCCCAAACAACCGGGTAATGACATAGATGTTTATCTAGCCCCACTAATTGAAGATTTAAAACTGTTGTGGGATGAAGGTGTGTCTGTGTTTGATGCATATACTCAGATGAATTTTACCTTACGTGCTATGATATTTTGCATTGTAAATAATTTTCCAGCTTATGGTAACTTGTAGGGTTATACTAACAAAGGACCTAAAGCATGTCCCGTTTATGAAGAAGACATGATTGATCTTTGGTTGAAAAACTGCAAGAAAAATGTCTTTATGAGTCATAGAAGATTTCTCCCTACTGACCACCCTTATCGCAAGAAGAAAAAGCCATTCAATAGAAAAATCGAGGCTCGAACAGCTCGCTTACCATTAACAAGAGGTGAGGTATATGAACGAGTTAAAAATTTTGATGTTTCGTTTGGAAAAACTTTTAAGCTTCCTCAGAAGAGTCTTTGGAAGAAAATGTCCATATTCTGGGATCTACCTTATTGGCAACACTTATCTGTAAGGCATTGTCTTGATGTAATGCATGTGGAGAAAAATGTTTGTGATATCATCATTGGGACATTGTTGAACATTCCAGGAAAGACGAAAGATGATATTAAAGTCAGGAAGGACATGGTAGAAATGGGGATAAGGGATCAATTAGCACCGCAAGAGTCGGAAAAGCGTACTTATTTACCCCCAGCTTGCTATACTTTGTCGAGAAAAGAGAAAACAAGTTTTTTTGAATGCCTGCATGCTATTAAGGTTCCATCTGGGTACTCATCAAACATTAAAAGTCTTGTGTCGATGAAGGACTTAAAATTGGTTGGTATGAAGTCTCATGATTGTCATGTCGTAATGCAACAATTGTTACCAGTTGCAATTTGAGGCATTCTCCCAAAACATGTTAGACAAGTCATTATAAAACTTTGTTTTTTTCTTCAATGCAATTTGCTGCAAAGTTATTGACCCGGAGGCGTTGGATGATTTGCAGGCCGATATTTTTATCACTCTATGTCAATATTAATTTCTTTTAAATTTGTATAACAACCGAAGATGATAAAAATTATCTTGTTGCAGGAAGAGGCACCACAACAGGCAAAAAAATTGAACGAAGGAAAAACACTCCAGAGTTTTGAAATGTCATCCACCCAGCGACCTGCGATTGTTGACGATGAGACGTTGCAACGTCTGGGTGATGATTGTAAAATGTTACACACTCTGGTCATTCTATTGCCTGTTGGTGATGACTTCTACCAGGTACCTGTTGATGTCGCCGTGTTCAATTTTGCATTCGAGGATGGTTTTTATGTTACAGTCGGAGACATCACCGACTTTCTTACGATGCAATGGTTGGATACATCTATCTTACAAGTGTTTTCATTGTAAGACTTCTGATAAAAAATTATAACTTCAATTTAAATCATTATTTTATTTCTATTTATTGGTATTATTATTTTTTAGGTACCTCCATGAGTTGTGTCAGAAATACGGTATTGAATCGATTGGATTCATGTCTCCGACACACATTGCATCGATTTCAGTAAGAACAAATGCAAATGGTGTTATAAATTACTTGGCCAGCACCATGAAGGCAATGAAAACTAAGAAATTCATTCTAGCACCGTATTTTCAGGAGTAAGACCATTGATATTCTCTAATTTTTAACTTAATTTGAATGATATGATATTTAAAGTTGTATTTACACATTCATAATACGTAGGAATCATTGGATGTTGCTAGTTATTTCTCCTGAGAAGAATACGGTATACTTCTTAGATTCAGCTGCTGCATCTAAGCGTGATTTGGATATCAAGCTGATATTGAACACGTAAATTAGGAAACTTTTCATGAAATAATTGTGGAGTTGTGGTGAAATTGATTGCGGAGTTGTGGTAAAATTGATTGTGGAGTTGTGATTGTTGAGAAATTGATAGTTTTGAATAGCAGGGTCCCCCTACAGGTTGGATAAGTTCAATTTATAGGGGAGACTCTGCCAAAATTTCTGTAGGAAATTTGAGTCATATTATTTTTTTGTAGCTTGTTGATATAATTTATTGAAATTTTAGGACTTTCAAAACGTATTGGACATTGGAGGCATGAGGACAAAATCCAATACAACGTGAAAAAACTTAAAAATATGAAAACACGGATTTAAACGTTATTAAAAATCTTTGAATTATTTCTATATTTTATTTAGTTTGATTACTAATATTGTTATTTTTCAATATGAATATTTCAGTGACCTTAACAACCTGGAGGGTCTGAGTGTGGCTACTACGTTATGAGAAATATGTATGAGATAGTCACAAAACACTTTCAACTTACTTAGTTAGAAAAGGTATAAGTCGTTGAAAATGAGAATTTTAATAATGACTTTATATTTTATGAAAAAATAACTAATAATTCATTTTGATTGTTTGTAGGCATTTAAAGAATATTATTCAACGGAGGAAGTAATCGAGATTCAAAACTTATGGGCAAAATACTTCGTTCATAGGTTTGTGTAAATCGAAGCGTAATCAAACTTGCATTTACATATATATATTTAATTTGTATCTTAAATTAACAATTTTGTAAGTATAATTGTTGTTAATTTAATTTTATTACGTATATGTCGATTATATATATATATATTTGGTGATGTGCATGTTCAGGTTAACGCAGGCCACGTCCTGGTCATTGCAGGCCACGACCTGCAGTAGCCTGGGTCATTGCAAGTCACGTCCAGGTGACTGCAGGCCACGACCTGCAGTGGCCTGAGTCATTGCAGGCCACTGCAGATCACGACATGCAGTGGGCTGGGTCATTGTAGGCCACGTCCAGGTCACTGCAAACCACAACCTGCAGTGGTCTGGGTCATTGCAGGTCACTGCAGGCCACGACCTGCAGTGGCCTGGGTCATTGCAGGCCACGTCCAGGTCACTGCAGGTCATATAATGGGGAAAAAAAAACTTTGGACGTCGATTTTGAAAAAACCGAAGCCCAAAGTTAGTTTTGGGCGTCGGTTCTAAATTTAGAATCGAGGTCGGTTCTAAATTTAGAACCAACGCCCAAAACTGACTTTGGGCGTCGGTTTACAGCCGACGCCTAAAGTCGAGACTTTACGCGTCTGTGTCATATGCGTTGTCGCTACAACCGACACGTATTCCGTTTTCCAACCGACTCATATTCCTGTTTCTGTACTAGTGTTAGCAGGTTTGCAGTTTATTTATTCACCCCTAATTTAAACCTCACAATCCATCAAATTTTTTTGTATGTATACATAAATTTTTTTTCTACTTAGTCATATTAATTTATCTAATGATTTATCAATTTATGTTGTTACAATTATGTTGGTTAATTTTAAAAATGATATGATGAGTGAAGTGATAAATCTTTACCAAGTATATTGTAGGTAATTCAATCGATAAATCAATCTATGTTAATATATATATATACATAAAATAATTTAAAATATGTATTAAATATCTAATTTTATCTTTGTTTGCCGAACGACACTTAAAAGTTCCAAATTTTCTATATATATATATATATACACACACAACTGAGCACAGACAACAGAGTTCCTGTGTTTTCCCTATGTATGTATAAGTGGTACATTATACGATAGCCGTTTTCCTCCTTGAAAAAAATCAATTCATCCGTAACTATTTTGTTGGGAAAAAAATCTACACTACATACTGTAAAACGCATAATACGAAGGAGTCTGTATACATGGAAAATTTGTCAACCTCTGATCGAACAATGACAGCACTGGATATACCAGGTGGAACCGGCATTTTGAAGCTCTTCACAGTCTCTCCGGAACTATTCACTGTCAATTTGCGTCTTCAAGACGATTTCTCTAGCACTGATGGAAGGCCCAGAATCACAATAAAAAGCGGGAAGGACAACAATTTCTTTCTATATGTCCAAAATCCAAACCGTAAGATTGAGGATTGTGAATGTGTGATAGAATCAAAGCTACTCAATGTGTTTTTGACAAAAAATAATGTGGATTTTGTGTGTACAAAAGATGTGATTTTTGATATTTTCAGTGATCTATATTACTACGTCAATTTCTGTCCACTAACGGATAAGGAAACAAAAGAGGAGCTTGAAATTTTTTTTGGTTGTGACCTATTTTAAAGCTCAGATGTTCATAAAATTCCACGTGAAGATATGTTTATTTTGGCAATTGAATTTAAGAAGAGGTTAAAACAAGCTCCTGATGTAGATCTGAATATCATCAAAATTTCTTTACTTGATGAAGAAAAGAAAGTAACAAAACTGAAGATGAGATATTCAGGTTGATTGTAAACAAAATTTTCGCACACTTTGAGCTTTTCATTGATGATCTATATATATACAATTTGTAACAGAAAATAAAATGTTGCTGGCTAAGCTTTTTACGCAAGAAATGCATTTTAACAATATTCTAGAAATTCCCTTGAATTAAGGGAAGACTCTAGAACCTATGCTACTGTGAATAACCGCAGCAACTGGAGAGAAGAATGGTTAGTGCTGGAGAGTGAAGAAGACGTCACTATTCACAAGAGTTGTGAGTTATAATAAGAACGTTATTTGAGTTATAACGTTTTTATTATATTTTACAACTCTTGTGATATATGCCTCACAGCTCTTATAATGTTCAAATTAGTCCCTGCTGCACATATAACTCAGTTGAGGAATGTTTCTGGATTCTCTTTATCATCTAACACCCTCCCTCAAGCTGGAGGGCACGTCAGTCACTCCTAGCTTGTCTTTCAGGTAGTTGAACATTGAATGCGACAGAGGCTTAGTCATCAAATCTGCAGTTTGATCAAAGGAGGGTATATACTTGATTTCCAATTTCCTCTCCAAGACTTTATCTCTTACAAAATGTACATCAAGTTCAATATGTTTTGTACGTGCATGGAAAACTGGATTTGCTGCAAGTGTACTGGCACTTTGATTGTCACACCATAAAATTGGTATTCTATCTTGATTAAGCTTTATTCACCAAATAATGACTGCAGCCAGGAAACTTCAGAGGTGGCTTGAGCCAAGGCCCTGTACTCTGATTCTGTGCTTGAGCGAGAGACTACGTGTTGTTTCTTTGATGACCAAGATACTAAATTGTCGCCCAGATACACGCAATACCCTGTTGTAGATCATATTTCATCCGGACATGATGCCCAGTCAGCGTTAGCAAAACTTGTGATATTCATTTGATCATTTCTCTTTATCCATAATCCTTGATTTGTTGTACCTTTCAAATATCTGAAGATCCGTTTTACTGCTTTCCAGTGGATATCAGTTGGTCTTTGCAAAAACTGGCTCATCTTGTTTACTGCAAACGAAATGTCAGGTCTGGTATAACAGAGGTATTGCAAGCCTCCAATTGCGCTCCTGTACATTGTTTGATCTCTTGACACTATTTCATCCTCTTTGGATAGGACTTTTCCTACATTCATTGGTGTATTTGAAGGGTTTAAATTCTCAAGATCAAACCTTTTTAATAGCTCAACAATGTATTGAGTTTGTGTCAAATGCACTCCCATTTCATGCCTGTGAACTTCAATTCCCAGAAAGTGATGAAGTTCTCCCATATCCTTAAGTGCGAATTTATTGTTTAACTTTTGAATGAAGTCCTCAATTGCTGCATTATCATTCCCTGTTATTACTATGTCATCAACATATACTAAGGTAAAGATAACACTTGTACCTTTGATGGAAAAGAATAGAGATGTATCTGCCTTTGATTGTGTGAACTTCCAAGTTTCAAGAGTACGTTTCAGGCTATCATACCACGCCCTAGGAGCCTATCTTAATCCATACAATGCTTTATCAAGTCTGCAAACATAAGAGGGCTTACTTTTATCAATGAACCCAGCAGGTTGCTTCATGTACACCTCTTCTTCAAGTTTCCCATTCAAGAAAGCATTATTAATGTCGATTTGTCTTATAGTCCAATCTCTGGCCACTGTTAGGTTTAGGATAACTCTCAATGTCGATGCCTTTATCAATGGACTAAAAGTTTCAAAGAAATCAACACCTTGAGTTTGCAAGAATCCTTTTGCAACTAGTCTGGCTTTAAGTCTTTCTACCTTCCCTTCTGCATTTTATTTTGTTCTAAACACCCACTTATTATCAATCACCTTGTGACTTGTTGGATTTGGAACTAGCTTCCATGTCTTATTTTTTACTAATGCATCATACTTAGACTGCATTGTAGCTCTCCATTCACTACTTGACAGAGCATCTTCAACATTTTTAGGTTCAGTAATTCTGCCTTCAACAGACTTTGTATTTTCAAATGATGTGCTGCTTACATACACCTTTGGCTTGAATATCCCTGCTTTTGGCTCTAGTCATCATTGAGTGCTGCTGTACCATTTGAACTTCATTCTGATCTTGTGCTTCCTCACTGGCTGGATCATCATTTGATCTGATTTCATTGCCACTTTCATGACTTAACTGATGTTGATCATCTAGTTCCTCTTCACTTGTTGTATCATAGTTATCATTTCCAGTTGCTTGTTGAGGAGAACAATCAAATGAGGAATTTTCACTTGCCTGAGAAGCCATTTGAGGATCAATATCAGTTGATGTTGTTTGATTTTGGATAGGATCACAGTGAGAGATAAAAGGAAGATTACATAAGATGACATTATCTTATGCTTTCTTTCACTTCTACCGTTTTGGGCTGATGAATAAGGGCATGAATATCTTAGTTCTATTCCACAGTTAGAAGCAATTTGGGATAAGGGTATGTATTCACCTCCAAAATCAGATTGGATGGTCTTGATTTTGGTGTCAAATTTGTTTTCAACGAGTGCTTTGAATTGGGTGAAAATGTTGGCAACTTCTGATTTTGCTCTTAGTGGATAGATCCATATGAATCTGCTATGATCATCAAGAAATATTATGTAGTATTTGAATCCATTTGTTGACTTCATGGGAGCAGGTCCCCATACGTCTGTGTGTATGAGTTCAAGGGGCTTAGAAGCATGTGATTTTAACAAATTATAAGGCAAGGCATGAGATTTTCCAAGCTGACACGAATCACAAATTTTGTTTAACTTGTAGGAACTTAAATTTTTATTATAGAATTTCAATACTTTTGACACAGTGGAATCAGATGAGTGTCCTAATCTCCTATGCCAAGTATTCCACTCTGGTACAGACTCTCTAAACTCATTTAAACTGGACACAGTAACAAAACACAGACTCTGTGAATTATTGGGATGATTTGAGCGGTTTGAGGAGGTTGACTCTGAGAAATGTGGAGCATTCAACTGATACAGTCCCTCATTTAGCTTCCCTTGCAGCAGAATTTTCCTGGTTTGATTTTCCTTCACAAAGCAATAGTTAGAATGAAATTCCATGAATACATTATTATCAGCTGTAAGTCTTGAGACGCTTACCAAATTCTTTTTGATATCAGGAACAACAAGCATATTTCTCAGTATAAGGCCTTTGTCTATAGCAGGTAACTTAGTGTAACCAGTGTGTGAGATATCAAGGGTGTTACCATTTCCTACTGTAAGTTTGTGCTTACCAGTGTAGTTCTCAACATTTAGAAGGCATTCTTTATCTCCAGTGACATGATGACTGGCTCCTGTGTCTGCAAACCATGAGGCATCCTCAAGAGTACTTGGAGAAGCAAAATATGCTGAAGGTGAGTTGTTTTGTGTCTCGATTGGTTTACTACCCATATACCTTTCATCATATCTGTTAAAGCACCTTTAAGTAGAGTGATTCAGCATTCCAAAGATCTGACATATCTTGCTGCTATCATTTTGTCTTAGATCTCTTCCAAATTTTCCTCTGTTTAAACCTCTGAAAGAAGAACCTCTTCCATTTCTACCAAATCCTCTGCTATTTCGAAAATTAGATCTGTGAGCAGTATTTACTGAAGATTTTTCCAGATTTAGTGAACTCACACTATTCTTAATAGAGTTAAGATGCTCCAGTCTACTTTCATAAGTCATGAGCACTGATTGAAGCTCATGCCATGATATTGCCTCTTTACTAGCCACTTGAACTACTATGGGCGTGTAGTCCTCATCTAAACCAGATAATACTTGCGTGATTAAAACAGCTTGAGGTATTACCTTGCCTGCTATTTCAAGGTTGTCTGCCAATTACTTAATGGTACTCAAATATTGGTCAATACTCATAGCACGCTTCCTTGTTCTCTGCAATTCACTTGTTAAAAAAATGATTCTGGACTTGTTCAACATGCCATAGCTTTCATTGATTGCACTCCACAGCTTACTTAAGCTGGAGGAACCCATCACCCTCATGGAAATTTCTGTAGTCATAGACAAATATAACCAGCCCATCAGTAGTTGGTCAGTCATGATCCACTTGTTGTACTCTGGGTTTTGAGAAACTTCAATATCAGTTCCAACACTTCCATCTTCTTGAGTTTTGGTTACCTGTGTTTCAATAAACTCAGAAGGACACTCCTTTGTCCCTAGGATAAATCCTTCCAGATTATGCCCTCAAATCATAGGCATAATCATGTTTTTCCAAAGCAGAAAATTATTCTTGTCAAGCTTAATGGCTGGTGTTTGGGTTAGGGTAATTCCAAGCTGTGAGATACTGTTGCTTCCCATCAGTGGAGGCAATGCTGAGCTTGAAATAATATTTGGGGCTAAGGAAGAATGAGAGGCTGATACGGTGTTAGCCATTGAAGGCTCTGATACCAAGAAAAGAAAGTAACAAAACTGAAGATGAGATATTCAGGTTGATTGTAAACAAAATTTTCGCACACTTTGAGCTTTTCATTGATGATCTATATATACAATTTGTAACAGAAAATAAAATGTTGTTAGCTAAGCTTTTTACGCAAGAAATGTATTTTAACAATATTCTGACAATTCCCTTGAATTAAGGGAAGACTCTAGAACCTATGCTACTATGAATAACCGCAGCAACTGGAGAGAAGAATGGTTAGTGCTGGAGAGTGAAGAAGACGTCACTATTCACAAGAATTGTGAGTTATAATATGAACATTATTTGAGTTATAACGTTTTTATTATATTTTACAACTCTTGTGATAAATGTCTCACAGATCTTATAATGTTCAAATCAGTCCCTGCTGCACATATAACTCAGCTGAGGAATGTTTCTGGATTCTCTTTTTCATCTAACAGATGAGTACATGCAAATTCCACCGGCTGATGATAATCTGGGCGACACGGAGTCACGTTCATAGATTCGTATTAGAAGTTATTAGAAGTTATACTTTTGACTGGAACTTGAACGAAACGGTAGTATTTTGGATTTGGGTAAAGCTATTGTGAAATAGGGGGGAAAATATGAAGAACATATGGGTTTCGTTTTGTACTTTTCAGGAAATCTTATACTTTCTAACTGACTTCGTGGTTATTAGTCTCTCTTATATAGAAGTTGGAGTTGTATAGAAGTTATTTATGTATATAATAAAATATGTTTAATTTATTTCTTTTAAGTATTTATTTACAGGTTCTTTCTCTCTCTCTCTCTCTCTCTCTCTCTCTCTCTCTCTCTCTCTCTCTCTCTCTCTCTCTATATATATATATATATATATATATATATATATATATATATATATATATATATATAATAGTTTATATATTGCACTGAAATTGTGTCATTATTTTTGCTATACCAACTTTATTTGTTGGTATATATGAAAATTTATGTTTATTGTGTTACGTGGATGATGAATTGTAGGCTATGTTTGGGGTTCTTTGTTCACTTTACTATTTAGCACCCATTTCTTTATTTCATTTGTAATTGTATCAGTACTGTATAACAAATTTTCTAATCATCTAATAACTTTGTAAAGTCTATTACTATATTTGCAGGATTTCTTATCTGCATGCCTTTTTTGGAATTCATTGGTGCTGATTTATATAATTAATATGAAAATATTCTCAGGAAAGTGTCTTGAATTTACTACCCGCGCCTTCTTTATCTCACTTTTCGCAATATATAATCCCTGTTTTGCTCTCTCTTCAGCGAATCCTTACTGCTATGGATTTCATGGACTACAAATTTCCATATAATTTAAATTGCAAAAATTACTAAAATTTAACTTTTACAACATAGAATAAAAATATCTGGATAAAATTGAAGTTGCCTCTGTAGATGCTTTGATTTCAAAATTCATTACTTATTTGTTTGTTCATTGCTCAGATGCTTGAAGTGCTATTCTTGAATGTACCTCTACAGCATTCCCTATACTATATGGCCATTTTCCATATTTATTATCCTAATCTTTCTTTCATTTTCCTTTAGATTCTCTACATATTAAGGCGTTAATTGGTCTACACATTGGTAATTGTCAAATTTATGAGTTTCTCGTGGTTACAGTGCACATCATAATTTACTTCTCTGTTTATTTTATTTATTTTTTAGATACCAATAGTGTTAAGAAGAAAGATATTAACTAAAAATACATCTACAAGTACAACAAGACGAAGAACAACTAAAAAATGACCCAAGATCGAACAAGAAATAAATACAGCAGAAGGAAATTAAACATTGCAAATTGTTTTGAGGATTGAAAATTTAGGTGCGGCCTTAAGAATGTTTATAATTAATATTCTATTTGGACCGAAATTTTTTAAAAAATACAATAATTTTTTTTTTTTTTTTTTTTGTAAATATCGACTAGTTACGGGTCGACAATGACGAAATTTTATTGAAGTAATTAAAAAAATCCATAAAATTGTGGGAAACGTGTCTTACATTCTAAGAGCATCTCCAATGCATTCCGTGGATTGGAAAAATACACTTGACACATAAGCAAATAGATGGAATATGGTAAAAATTCATCTCCAATGCACAACGTGGATTAGGATGTTAGGTTGACGTGACGCTAAAAAAAATAAACATTGTGGAGTGTTCCGTCTACATCTAGACGCTTCGTGGGACATGCTGAATCAACATTAATTTTTATTTTATAATTATTTAATTACTGTAGATAAGGATGTGGCTCAATTAAGTTGTATGGTATAAATTAGTTTCCTTTTAGCCTTTGCAGTAAATTAGAGATAATGTGGTAATTAATTTTAATTTTTTTATTAAAAAAATGCCACATAATCAATATTATTGAAATGTAGAAATCACCATTGGAGAGTAAATTTTGAACTGCTCCGTCTATTTATCCACGTTCTTTATAAGTCCGTCTATTTTATCGCCACATCAGCCCCAATTCACGTTATGCATTGGAAATGCTCTAATGCAGATCCTAATGAAACTATATCCTATTAAGCATTATCTAACTTTCCTCGTGCTTCAAACCTCTTTTGTACCGCATCTTCTAGCTTGAAAATTTCTTGGATTCACTAAAGTGGTCTACTTGGGACTTTTATTGTGGAATTGGTTAGTTAAATTGTATCGAATGAAAATCTCGTCTAAGCATTTAATATATTCATACAAGTAATCAAAAAATTAAAAAATAATAATTATTTTTATATGTATTTTTAAGTAAAACTTACATTTTTTCTCCTTCTCACAAATAAAATTGCTTTGTACATTCAAGTTAATTAGACAATGAATCAAATGAGGAATAAACAAATAATTTATTATAAGAAAATAAATATGTCCAATTCAACATCATATATTTTTCAAATTTTAAATTGCGAGGCATATTGAATATAATTTAACATGTCATTTTTTCAAGTTTTTGAGGAATCTTGGATTATTGAGAGAATGCGTGATTGAAAAAAGTGAAAATTGGTAGGTTTTATAGAAATATGTGATATAAAATGAATTTGATGGAGAATTTGAAAGGGGAAAAAAAACATATGGGACCAAACATGTCATACAAAAGATGACAAAACTTATTTCAACCACACACACATACAAAAGACCAAAACTATTTCTCTCATGCCTTCCACTTCTTCTGATGCGTCTTCTTTCTTAAAACCAATTCATATTCCTGGCTCGGATGAAAGACGATATAGATTAAGACGATGATCACATTTCTAGATGCAGATATTATATTTACAATATTTTACTAATTATTATAAGTTTCGACACATTTTGATGATAAATTTTCTTTTACACAAATTCATATCATTTGCCTTTAAATATTAAATTATTACAAACATATAGCAGATGAAAATATGTAGACCCATTACAATTATATATTAAATTAATGACGTCGTCTATAATTTTGTGTTTCACAATCCTGTCCAACCTTTTATAGCCACAGAAGGCAGACATGTGTGTTTCCTTAATGGCCACACAATTCAAATAGCTTGAAATAAATTTTTCTACTGAACACGTACATTTAATGCTTATATATTTGTGTATAACTTAATCAATCTCCATTTGATCAGTTTCAAAATCATATGGATGGGAATGACGGTATAAGTGAGTCAACAATTTCTCATTCTTACAACATAATTAACAAAATATATCAGTTACTCGCCGTTTTATAATTCTTGATTTCAAATATTCGCCAACTGCTTGTTCTTTTGTAACCAGATGTGCTTGCAATTGTGCTGGATATACATCCTAAAAAAACAGTACATGGAAATAGTGATCAGACCGTCATTCAAGAAGTAATACTGATCGACCCAGAATTTCGAACAATTATTCTAACATTGTGGGATACGTTTGTTGAACGTGAGGGTTCGATGATTGAGAATGAAGTCCACAACAAACCTGTTCTTTGGGCAACGGGTCTCAAAGTAGCGTCATACAATGGTATTTTTCGATACTAATAAAATTATTTTATACCTTTATTTGTACACAAATATTTTTTTAAAAAAATTTAAACTGTATATTAACTTCTGTACACACACACACACACACACACACACACACACACACACACACACACACACACACACACAGGTATAAATCTTTCAACGAAAATAGACTCGAGCTTTTTTCTTGACGCACCTATTCCTGAAATTCTTCGCTACAAACAGTGGTCTATTTCCCAACTGTAACCTACATATTTTGTCATAATTATTATTTCATAATTTTTTTTATATAAAAATATCACCATCTTAACTCTTGTTTCTTATTGTTAGGAGCACAGACAGACAACGTTGACAACATTGACAACAAAATTCTTCAAAACCAAATACCATCATCCATTTCGCCAACTCTTCAACCTACTACTTCGGGAATAATTTCAACTGTTCACTCTATACTGACTGCAAAACCAACAGTCGTGAACAAATTCTTTTGGTTAAGAGCGAAATCTAAGATAACTGCACCGAAACAATCATTTTGGTATATAAGCTGTAGTTTCTGCAACAAAACTGCAAGTGCTCCCCTAGGAGAAATATATCACTGTGTTTATTGCAATAATCGATATGCAAAGGCTACTGCAAGGTTATATATTGTTATCTATCATGAAATTAAAAATTTCATAATTTACCTAAGGCCATATGAAATAACTGTTATTCTCATTATCAGAATCAGGGTAACAATCCAACTGGAAGATAAAACTAGTGTCATCGACGCAAATGCTATAGGTCCCATTGCAGAAACGTTATTACACTCAACAATCGATCTCATAACATACTACTTCATTTCGGTATAGCTGAGTATATTTATCTTTTTAGACCAAATTTATTTTAATATGACTTCATTCAACTTTACATGATTGCCAACAGGAATCAGACAAACCCTTGGACTCTGTCATACAACTTTCTTGTCAAGAAGAAAATGATTTTTATGTTAAAGCATCGAATGCAAAGCAAGATCCCAAAGAGTCTCAATATGAAATTCTTTATGTTCTCAATTATTCTAAAGTTATGAAAACGAAGCTGGCCAACATTACGAAGAAGGAGCCATATAAATTACATCTCTCAACTAGCCAATCGGGTTCCTCAAAAAAAAATTCAAATCAATGAAATCTCCTTCGCATTCCATCCCAAAAAGAAAGGTCCTACCTATCTATGATGTAGTCATTGATGAAAATCTATCTACGCCAAAAACAACTGACAAACGTCGTGACATTAATCACAGTATAGGAACTGTCCCTATAAAGTCAAAACTGGAAAAACCAAAAGAAGATATTCAGCGTGTGTAAATATTTAATGGTGAAGATGCTATCCCGCCTGCCGTAACACCTTCCCCTTTTGTTATTTTATGTTTAAAAGAAATGTGTTGTATCCCTTCAGCTATTTGTTACGAACATCACGCGGGTTTTGTAACATATTTAAACTATGCTTAAATAAATCTTCGCCATTTTCAAATTCCTCAATTTATTTTATTATTTCGTAACAACATATGAATTATTTGTATTAGCTTGTTCAATTGATGAATTTCATTACTTATTATTACAAAATATGAATTCTTCAGGGTCGAGCTTCTCATCTTGTGGTTTACTTTCTCTTGGACTTGCATTGTCACTAGAAACGATGGACCACGAATAGCATTATTTTATGTCATAAGGATAAGGAAATCTAATCGAATAGCAAGCCAAAAATTATTTTACGAAGGTAGGTACCTCACAAGAATTTAATTCATTACCTTTACGTTGAACTTAAGGGTATAAAGGTTGGTCAGGTCCCTATGCCTACGGCATTTGACTCTTGTATGGTAGCTCCTTGTGCATTCTCCATTTTCTTTGTTTCTTTTAAGAAAATGGACTAAAAATAAATTTAAAATATATATTTGGACGTGGTGATCCATCCATTGGCACGCTCAATACGTTAGGCCCCTGTGTTTGGTGTAGAGTTTTTGTGATTTTTTTAAAAATATATTGTTTAAAATTTTTTATAAATTCAAAGATTATAACTTGACTAAAAATTAATATTTGAGATTGAGTGTCTATAATAGTTGTTTTTCAATAAAATGGGGCTCAAACAGGGATTAGAGTTGGATCAAGTGCGGATTGACACTATCAATTTTTCAACTTACACATGATGCATATATATCGTGTTGAGCAATTATATCTAGATCGATAATCAACTAACCAAATAACACTTGACGCATATAGGTCGAGTTGGTCCATTTGGTCTAATACTTGAAGACTGTTATGTTTCTAATCATTAGCTATTTGTTTAGTTTGGAGCATTTTTAAATGGGTTTATGCTTGAACTGGCATACTGAGTCTTGTAAATCTCATTGTCTTTGATTAATATGATACAGGTTTAATCCACTTGTTTGGTGCATTTGCTAGCAAAAATTTGGCTTATAAAAAAAACAAAATTTATTTGTGAAACACCTCCATTTATTGATAGAGAAGTTTGGCAATATTTTAGGCTATTATCTGTATTAATTAAGTTTAAAGCTAATCCGTTCGTATGTCACTGTTTACTATAATTTGCATCATGTTATTGCATTTCGTTTGTTTGCCCTTATACATTCTTCTCACTTGTTTATTTACTATAATTTGCATCACATTATTTATGCCTGATCATTGCGAACCTTTCTGAATTTATTATTTCTCCATTATACGGGAGTGCTAATATACTTGCTGTACTAGCTGGGGGTAAAAGTGGAAATGTGGGATATTTCATATTGGATAATTTACTTTTTCCAAAGGTACTCTCTTTGATGTTGTTTATTTGCTTTTAGTCTCTTTTTAAATGCATCTAATTAATATGGTTTGCTCTTTTAGGATAAAATATTGCATTTTCCTCAAGCACATTGTGTTTAATGAAACATATCATAACCATAAAGGATTGAGCTGTCATAGTGAGTCTGCTATCATTAACTCCTTTGTTTCCAGCTGAAGCCTCCATGTTTTATATAGTTAAGATCAGGATGAATAACATAGTCCACATGTTTGGAGACTTCACCATCCTAGAATCTGTGTACCTATGAAACATGTATTCTTGACTACATTAAATTCAGCATGGAAAAATATGTGTAAGAAGAAGCTCATGATTTTTTTCTCTTGGTTATAAGATCAAATTACCAATTTAGGTCATCTTTCTTGTCTTCAATTTGATTTTTTTCACTTTTTTTTCAGTCTAATATTCTATTGTTTTACAGGCCTATATCTGATGATCCCACTAATCTAACCTTTGAAGTCGGAACAACAAGTTTTGCGCTTCACAAAGTAAAAAAAAAATGCTTCCAGTGATCTAACATATATTCTTCTCTACATTAAATTCAGCATGCATTCTTGACTACATTAAACTCAGCATGAAAAAATATGTGTAAGAAGAATCTATGTTTTTTGTGAGAGAGTAGTTTTGGTTGAGAGTGGAGGTTTTGATGTTTGACTTTCAGTATTACAGATTGTAGTTTGTACAACTTTTTTTTGGATCAAGTAATGAATGGAGATATATTCATTTTAGTTTTTGATGAATCACTTTTCTCTACTCTATTTGGATTCTTTTCAGACATTGTAATGACAAAATGAAGGTTGTTGAAAAATTTCTTTGTCTGGCTAAGCTGAACTACCTGGTACAACTTCAGAAATTAGATTGGATTGGGACGGTTTTCTGGACTCGACAACACGTTAATTCAATGACGCTAAATAATACAACAAACACACATTTGCTTTTGCTGTTGTGGCCGGACGACTACATAAATAGGCTATAATTTAGCCTATTTATTTATGAGAGTAATACTTTTTGTTCCAGTTATTAGCTTCTATTTTTAGACAAGTTGTTTGAAAGAAGACAAATGCTTTTCATTTCAAATTCTTATGGATATGTACTCATCCACAACCTTATTTTTTTGATGAACTCAAAGGGATTGATGTTGTCTCTTTCGAGAAAAATTTTGTTCCCAAAACATGGACTTCTATGATGTTAATAAAATTCTTTTAGGATAGTCAAAAGTTTTGATAAAATTTTGGATTTTTGGAGGTATTGGGTGAAAAATGGGAACTATCCATGCCTTGAATCCATGCACTCTCTAGGTAATCCCAATAAAATTAGCAATCAATGTGAAATTAGATGAAATCTGTCCTTTTTTTTTTCAAGCCACAATTATGGGGCCTTCTGAGTTCTAATAGCCTTTATGCTAGAGATGTAATGTTAGTTTCCATTCATTTTCCTTCTGATTACCCTTTTAAGCCACCAAAGGTAAACTTCAACCTTTTTGCATTGTTACATATCACTATTATTCAGTCATTGGCTCATAATGACATGACATCAGCTGGAAAGTTGCTCCAGAAGATTTTCAGAAGAATGTGCTGATTATACCAAGGATTACATTACTGGAAAGGGTTATCAATTTGATCTTGATAGGGTCTCCAATGAGGTTGGAATTTATGCAAGGAGTGTGAAGTTGAAAGGAGATGGATGAAACCCCTTTATCCAATCTTCTGTATTATGTTGAATATGGTTATGGGAATAATTCTATTTTATAATCTATGTATGGGAATCTTTTTTCAATTTTGTTAGACTGATTTGATATTTTAACAAATTGCTTTTGCATTTTTTTTTGTAAAATTCTGTTTGGAATTATATTTCGAATTTAAGGTAACTATAGTAGTAATTCTTTGGACTTTTGTGCAGAATTTTATTCAATTTTGAAAAATGCCCAAGTTAACCAAATATAGGACTAATATTGAAGACTGCACTTGAGTTGATTGTGAAAGTTTTATGAATTTCTAGAGCAACTTATATAATTTTAATATTTAATAAGAGCATGAATTGTATACTTGGATGAATTATGTAAGAACTATATATTCTTCAAACTTTTTATGTAAGATGATTGGTTTATTGAACTAAAATTGAAAAGTGAAAAGAGAAAATGTTTTTCTTCTTAAAAAATGACTTAAAAAATTGTGTTTTTTATAAATTGATTTATAAATTTTAATGAATGCGTTAAAAAGAAAAAAAAAAGAAAAAAAAGAAAGAAAGAGATTTAGTTAAAGTATTTACACGAATATAAAAACTTAGTAAACTTTCTATATAATATTACATCAAACATGATATAATTATTGATTAACAAATAATTAATTAACATTATCATATTTACTTCTATATAATTTATTTTGAATGTAATTTTTAAATACCGTTTTCAACACAAACGTGAATAAAATTAATAAAATGATACTTAACAAAAGAATAAAATTCAACTACAAATAGAAAGTTAAAATTGAATAAATAGAAATGAATTTAATTTAAATAAAGAATTCAATTTTATTTTATTTTATAAAAGAAAAATAAAAATTATTCTAATTTAATATAAAAAAATAAAATTTTTTGTTCTATATTTTGTATTGTTTTTAACTTTATGCGTACATTATTTTATTTTGTGGTTGAAAATAAGTTTGAAAAAAACGATGTTTTGAATAATGAGTACCGTTAAACAATATTTTTATTGTTATTTGTATATTTTGATTATGATTACGAGATGCAAATAATGGTCATTTATTATTTAAATATGTAAATTGACTTTTACTATTCAAAGAATGTATTATAATTTGAATTAGTATGGTAAAATTTCAATTTCAATAATTATTGTAATGTAATATTATTTTTTATATCTAATACCGTGCATCGCATGGGTGATAGAACTAGTACTAAATAGAAGAAATACTCTTGTAGTAACATAATGTGTTGTCTTTTATTTATGTGAATGGTTTTAAAAAATAAATCTCATTGTAGTTGCAACCTGCCGCAGAGTAATCTTCTTGCCAATGTGAGTTGCATCACGAAAAAAATTTAAGAACATCTTTTGACGTAATCTACGTAATGATCAGTTAGTATTTCTTAGTTATCGACCATAAAGTTGTATTGATCATTTACTCAATGATATATATCAATTGCGAAATTTGTAATCTTTGCTATTGATAGATTAATTATTCATTCATTCATTCTTACATTACCGTACAAGAATGTGCCTTGATTTAGGATATACTAATTTATTTGATTGTAAACTGATGTTTTAAACCGCACCAAATCGCAAAACATGATTTTGTTTGGTTTGGAAAATTTTCAAACCGTTTTAAATGGTTTGGTTTGAAATTTCGCTACAAACCGTCCAAACCAAACCGTATTCATCTTGGAGGTTAAAAATAAAAATAATTTTTTTTGGAGAATAAGAAAAAAAATTATTTTAAACGGTTTGATTTAAAATTTATTTACAAATCGTCTAAATCAAATCGTGTTTACTATGGAGGTTAAAAATAAAAATAATTTTTTTTTGGAGAGTAAGAAAAAAAGTTGAACTGACATAAAACAGAATTTGCAGGGTGTGCGTATCAATTATGTCCGAAGTTCAATGAGTACTTTGCCAAAAATAGATATCTTTATCCAACCCCCAAAGAGATAAGATAAGGGGCACACAAGTAAAATCTTCATACTTCATATCCCGTTTGGTAAAAGTAGACGTTCTTGCCATTATTTACTGATAGTACTGATTGGCTACACGTTTTGGCGCATCAAAAGACAAAGCAGTTACCGAACTTATAATTTTACTTCAAGTTAACCACAAAATTCTTATATTACTTTTGCCTCCGTTTAATAATCAAAATAAACTGATTTATAAATCAGTTTATAAATTACACAATTTTTCAAATTATTTTTTAATCAAACATGTTTTCTCTTTACAATTTTTAATAATTATTTTTTATCTCAAAATTTAGTATTACTAAATAAGTTCAATAATTTAATTTATGATTTTTATTATGCCCCTAATTATTTTATTTTATTTTACTTTTTCAAAAACCCTAAAATATAAAACTTCCTTTCCCTCCTTCATCATTTTTTCATTCTTTCTGTCGATGCTTTCTTTCCTTCTCCTGCGCTCTAGTGCTCTATTGTCTATTGTCTATTATGTTTTAATATTTATCCAATTCGTTATTTATTATTCTTTTATAGTTTTCGAAAGATGTTTTGAACATGTTAATTGATTATAAATAGTAAGCTGAATTTTATGTTAATAGGGTAAAGTGATTAAAAGAAGATGTTATTTAGTATGTGTTCCTTAAAAATCAAAAAATGGTTTATAATCATGTTTATAAATCATAATTAATCAACTAATTTTTAGCCACATACATTTTATCTTTTCAATTTTCAACCACTACATTTTACCTCAAAATCATAAATAAATCAGTTTATAAATCAAACAGTGTTATCTGAAATTTTTATTTTATTCAATTGGAATTGAAATTAGGCCCTATTTGATTGACCATCATTTTTCAAGGAAAATGAAAAAAAAAAAAAAAAATTCCTTAGATGAAGTTGACGCGCCTGTTTTGATCAATTTTGTTGTTATTAATTGACTTATTTTTGTTTCAAAAATAACATTATCACTATCAAGTACAAATGTATTAAAAAAATTATTAAAATAGCTAAAATTTACTTTTTATTTAACATGGAAAATAATGTGAATCAAACAGCAAAACATGAAAAAATTTCAACTTTTTCACTTAGAAAATTAAACTAATCAAACACCATCAATTGATTTTCCAAGAAAATAATTTTCAAGTAAAATCATTTCCTTATTTTCAATGGGTCAGCTCTTTTTTTTTTTTGGGAGAGTATGCCAAATGATCTTAATGAGATGGACAATATTTTCTTTCTACTAATTTTCCACTTTCGCAATCAAATACATCCTTAGAATTGAAATTTGAATATGTTAATTGATTGTTTCCTGCGGTACAATCAATCAATTTCTTGAATTATATTGTGGGTAATTTAATATATTTGTGAGTTTGCATGTTATTTAACACATTTTTCTTCTATGAATTTGAATTTTATCGTTATATTCAATTTTTTCATAAAAAAAAATAAAAATAAAATTTGGGGGCCATTATATCTATCGCGAATTGTGCCGTTATTACTACAAAATGTTTGAGCCTCAATCCCTGAAGGGATTCTCAAGAAGTAGAATGAAGATTAAAATATTCCAACTTTTCAACCTTTTTATTTATTTGAGGTGGAGATAATGCTCCTAATGTCTACAACCATGACAAGATGGATAGAAGTCAAAATACTTTCCTGTCCTTCGTTTGCCACTAAGGCTGCGTTTGATTGTCTTTTTTTCCCCTGAAATTCATTAGTTTTCCAACTAATTTCTACCTTTAAGGTGTTTGATAGCTTTCAAGTTCTAGGTAATTAGTTTTCCAGCCTCAACCGTCACGCGCTGATTTTCTAACTTTTCAATGAAATGGTTTTTCCATGTGGATAGGTGAATTTATTTTCCAGTCAAAACGTTTAACCATTTTCGTCACGTTTGATCATTTTTGTTATTGTTATTTGATTTATTTTTTTGCCAAAAATTAACATTATTATTATCAAGTACAAATGTGTGTAAAAATTAAAAAAAATTTTTTTTTATTAAAATACTATATTTTGCTTTATTTGTCATGGAAAATAATGTCAATCAAACAATAAAAGTTGAAAAATTTTCCACTTTTTTCACCTAAAAAATTAAAATAATCAAACACATAAAACATTCAATTCCCAGAAATTCAATTTTCTAGAATTCAATTCCTTAGAATTCATTTTCTTTCCACCCAAATTCCACTCTCACTATCAAACGCAACCTAAAGAAGGCTCACACTTTTCGAACAAAAATGTGGAATTTGTATTTGTAGCATCTAAAAAGATGTGCTGATATATGAATGGAGTCACTGATTTCATTAGATTGCCAATTAATTCCTTTCCCCAAGTAACGGATCTATCAGTTTTGATAAAAAGTTGTCAAATTGAAATATAAATAAGTCTATTGACTAATATGAAATAAAACTTATAAATTGGTGACCTCTAGTGAAATATTTTCTTTATCACATCACAAATGACAAACGTGTACACCCATCCTTCTCTCTCTCCCTCTACAAGAGAACATCACAGCCATTGAACAGCCACGTCACTACTAAAAGTGGGTCCCATTATTATTATTAAAAGTTTCAGAAATCGAGGCCTCATAAAAGCGAGAAAGAACCGACTCTGTATTACACCAAAAAACTAACCACCCTCCACCACCGTTTTTCACTCTCCCCCGCTTCCGCTGGCGTCTCACCGCCGTGTAAAATATCCTGAAAACGTCGTCGTAAATTCATCTGCTTCATTCCCTATCTTCCTTCATGAACAGACAATTAAAAAACACTTTAACAAATTATTTACACAATCAATATGCATCACCGGCGAGTGTATTTTGAACAAATATATTAGCGTTTTTTTTAATCGGAATCTGTTTTCGCTTATTCATTCCCTAGGTAATCGAAAATCTACAAAGAATAGAAAGGAGGAAGAGGAAGAAGAAGAAAAAACCGTTTGTTTGATGCTTTTGAATTGATTCTGTTTTACGCAGATTTTGGGTGTTAAAGGTCACTATTTTGTGGAGCTGAGTGCTGAGGAGAAATGGAACCGAAGCATATGTTGATGTCGGCTTTGGGAGTCGGTATAGGAGTAGGAGTGGGGCTTGGATTGGCGTCAGGATCGCAAACTGTCGGAAAATGGGCCAGCGGGGATGCCACGCCGGGTGCGCTCACGCCGCAGAATATGGAGCAGGAAATGGTCAGCCTCATCGTGAATGGAAGGGATAGCCAAGTCACCTTCGACCAATTCCCATACTACCTAAGGTTATTGAAGGGAAAAACTGAAATTTCTATATTTATTCCTTTATTTTGCTCTGTTTTCCTGATCCTATCTTTAACTAGGAAATAGTTGTGGAAAGAAAACCAACCAGAAATTTTTTAACGGTGTTTCGCCGTTTAAATTTTTGTGACACTGTTATCCGACATTTAAAACGCATCTGCCTTTGTAGATATTTTATAACACAAACTATATCATTCCATTAATAGGTGTGCGCAAGTATTATGAACACTTGACGATCATTACGTGTAAACCTGTCTTTAATGTTACTTACTGGAGTCTGATTGCATTGATTTTTGTAATGATGTATTATATTTTGCCATATGCTTGTGTAAGGCATGTATATATTTTAATTCTTGGAGCGATGTGATGGCAGAGGGTAAAATAGGATAATTGTAATTGTACCCGTTTTGGTTCATTGCATTAATTAAATATGAAATATTTTTGCAGCCGTGTTTACCATTTTTATTTATTTATTTATTTTGGGGGCATGATATGGTTCCTCATCCGTTCAGTTTTATTCTTGATATCTTCACCTTAATATTATAGTTAAACAGATGCTGATTAGATAAGATTTGTTTTGCATGATGAAATGACTGTAGTGTGAAAATAATACTTCTTCAATTTCAACTGCTAGATGTTGATTTCTCTAGAAAGATTAGAATAAGTTTGAGAAATTTAGACCAAGTCATGTCTAGTTACAACTCTAATGAGAGAGACGGGATGTACTGACTATTGTGCTTTTGAGGTGGATTCTATTGGATTGATTTGATCTGTAATTCATAATCTCCTTCCTCATCTGATGTGCTTGTCTCTCTTAATTGTAGTTGCTACTTATGGAGGGCTTACTATTGATTTCTAATACGTGCACCGAATGAATAGCTTAAACAACGAGCAGGGAAAAGATGTAATAAAATAAATTTGCAAACAAATAAGTATGTGCATCATGCAGCTCTTTATCAGTAGTTTCTGTAAAAAATAAAAATGAAGTTCACATTCTCTTGATCCAGATCGTTGGAAATTGAGAACTTTTGTTGCATTATTTAGATGCTGATGTAATCCATACCCAATTGCTTTGGACTACTCGTATTGCTATCAAAGGACAGAATATAGCTGAGTTGATGTCTTTCTTGTTCATCAAATTTACAGTGAACAAACAAGAGTCTTGTTAACAAGTGCTGCTTTTGTTCATCTGAAAGCTGATGTCACTAAGCACACACGGAACCTTTCTCCTGCAAGTCGGACAATTTTGCTCTCTGGCCCTGCTGGTTAGTTGTTTCCAGTATGTTCATTTTACGTTCTTTATCAATGCATGTAAATATAATTTACTTTCATTTATCAGAACTGTACCAGCAAATGCTTGCGAAGGCTTTAGCTCATTATTTTGAGGCCAAGTTGTTGTTGTTAGACGTAACTGATTTTTCACTGAAGGTGAGTTTATATTCAAGAAATTACCTTTTTATGTTCCCAGCAAGAGCTTCACCTTGTAATTGTTATTGTACTAAATCCTTGGATGGTTTATTTTAAAAGATCCAGAGCAAATATGGGGCTTCGAACAAAGAATCTGTAAGTTCATCCATTCTTCTTTTACAACCTACTTCTGCGCATATGAAAAGTATCTGTAAACTTTAAAGGATGGTTGTCTTATTTCCGGCCTGCCACACTATGGCATTCAGGCCTTCAGCTACATGAGTTAGCATAAAATGTAACACTTTGCTGTTTGGCTAACATCTTTTGTTGTAGTATTTCAAAAGGTCCATATCAGAAACAACATTGAGCCGAATGTCCGAATTATTTGGATCATTTTCAATGCTTCAACAGGAGGAAAGCAAAGGTATGACAAATGATGAAATGTTAACTTCTTTGGTGAAACTTAATTTGAGACGATATCCATATATTTTATATTTAGTTGTTTTATGTTTATGAAAATGTTAAACCTGCCCAAACCTCTGTTTTTATGTTTTCTGTCTTCGTGCTTAGTTTTGGTGTGTTATCTTCCTCATCCCACATATTAGTTTGATTTGAGAATGCTGGAGGGTATTTTAAAGACCAGGATTCTACAGCTTTTCCTTGGTTACATATTATTCTTTTGAGGGGTATAGATGTGTGCGCTCATTCTGTAACCAATACGTTTTGTGGTTGGGCTTCAATTCATATTTTCAGGGCATAGATATGGTGCAAATGTAGTATGGACATGTCTGGTAGAAATGGATGGAGCTTTTAGATCGATTCGACTATCGAAGGATATTCATATTAGGTTGGATTTTTGTTCATATCTGTCATCCAGCTACTTAAACTACATTTTTCTAATGTTATTGTGTTTGTCAGGAGAGAGCTCTGGACCTCCAGGGAGAGTGTGAGGAGGGGGGAGTTCGTAAAATTTCCTAAGTATTTGTCTGATAAGAGTCCGGATCTTGACTTGAAATATGGCAGCAATAGATTGACTGCCTTTGAAGAAGAATCTGTCAACAATAATATTGAACACTATAAGAATAATGACTGAAGAATTGTATTGTGATTAGGATAGTGTTTGCTAGATGAATCATGTAAAGGAAACTATTTATTTGATGAGAAGAAAATGACAAGCTCCAAGTCTATTCGTGAGGCCAGGTCTCTCCCATGTGATTGAACAAACTCAAAAAATTTCTCTATGCCTTTTACTACTTCCTCCCTTATTTATAGGTAATTCCCTAAATGTAACGTTACCACTTTAGCCCCTCTTCTAACTGATTAAGAACCATCTGGAAGAATTTTCTGAGAATCGCTAACTAGCTTCCCTTTCTTGGTTTTGTCATTCCTTTTCTTCCTCTCTGAGTATGTGAAACGAACTGGAGGTCTATCATTGTCTGTGTAGTCTGGCCTGATGTTTGCACTTCTATCTGTTTGTCTTCCGAAATAAACTGTGATTTGGGCATACTCCAATATTAGTTGGACACAAGCATTTGTTCAACCATGACTAGTTCAACACGTGAGATGAGATCTTAGTATCATTGTCCCTACTAGGTGCAGGCCCTACCCATCTTTTTATGTAGATTTAGATTTTATCTCACTCCAGTTAGGCATTTCATTTGACAATTTTATTGTTTTCCCATATGCATCTTGCGTAGTTTTTATGGACTGCCAATATTTATCTTCTAAATGATGGAATTTCAAAGAGCAAAGGTAGGGGCTATATAAATAGAGAGTACGAACTACTCTTGTTCATTTCAGCTGGCGACTTTTCCTAGGCAACCTTCCTAAAGGCTCCTACTGAGGGGATAGCATTTTATCATGTACATGACATTTAAATTGGTATCTAGTTTGAGACATTTTGTTCTCATGAAAAATAAACTTGACTGAGTGTTGATGTTCAACATCACCTAAATGGATATTACGAACAGTGGCTATGGTGCACCAGGCACCTGTTTATTATAGTGCATTAAGTGATGCCGATTTCGAAGAACAATAACATTTAAAAGAGGAGAAAGGAGAAGGAGAAGGAGAAGGAAAAGAAATGTGAGGGAGATTGTAGTTTGTTTCAATAATCAAGTGTTTCTTTCAATACAATCAAGGGACCTCTTTATAGGATCTAAATTATATTGAAAACAGAAAATTACGACTAATAAGGAAAACTAGGGTTTCCTTTTAAAAAGGAGACAAACTAACTATCTAACCAAAATCAATAAAATGCAATAACAGAAATTTTTGTTTTAATTTATTTCATTTTGTTTAGGCCTAGAATATACTTTCCATTTTGCATCAGTCCTCCCTGGTTGAGAAGAACTCGACTCTGGCGAGGTATGATCAAGGTAGTCATCCAAAATCTTAGCATCCAGTTGACGGAACTCATCTTCAACAATCCAAGTAGCGTCACTAGGCGAACGGCCCTTTCAATGCACCAGAAACCTACGAAAACCACCATTCTGAGAAGCACCAATATAATAATCGAGCACCTCATCAATGATATCCTGCAAAGAAAATAGGGTAACCATGCTCGAGGAGGCGGTCGAGGAGACTGTCCTAAAGAAATATTAGATGACAAAACCGAAGTCTCAAACGTGCATATAAATCTATTCTAAGTCGGAAATATCTAGTAAAAGTTTATTCAAACCTAATTATGTTTCGTAACATACGCATCCAACTTGGAAAATAAATCTAATAATATCTATACTAATGTTGCATAATTAAGCTCCTGATGATATTTAGTTACACATATCTGCAATTTGAAACCACTTTTCAAGTCCCTTAAAATACTCGAAATCATCTTACTAGCACTATAATATGTGCCAAAATTTTCGGATTCATAAAGATTTATTAGACCAGTGCATTTGATGTTGATAGTCTTTCTTTTTCTGTTCCATTTCTTTTCCATCCTGAATATCCTACTCTATTCTATTATAGGTACATTGCGCAGGCAAAGAAGTGGGGTTGATCTTGTATCAAAGTGCGTCATGGTACTTTACATGTTTCATAGTGCTTGCTACTTCATTTTTTATGATTGAATATGGGTTTGCCCCCATATATACAGGGGACAAGACGGATCCTTTAATCCTCCACTGCTACGTAGAAATGCATCTGCCTCAGCGAACTTGAATAATATTTCTTCAACCTGTACTCCTGCTACTTCAGGTTCTGAATCAATTTAACCAGAACTCTGTCAGAGTGCACTTCACTATTTTTTGGATAACAATCTGGAAAAGACAGTGCTAGAAGTGGATGCTTCAATTCTGAGGGAATATATATCTACAAGAATCTTGATTCAGTTTTTATTCTATATATATATATAAGAAGCTTTAGATATCTTACATAGATAATTAAAAAATATATTTTGGATTAAGATATCTAATGATTTTAAAGAATATTTTGTGACTGTTACTGGGAAGCTAATGTCTTGGATGCTATTGGGAAACCAATGTTTGTATCGTGTTTTTGTATACCCTTATTTGAGCTTGCTAGCACTCACCCACTAAAGTTTGGGATGCTACAGCTAAGAGTGGCTTAAGTTATACACACAGTTGAATGCATTGTAGCCCAAGAATTATCAGATATTAACATACATGTAAAGTGATCATTGTGTTTTATGAAAAGGTGCATGGAGGATACGGTTTTGCGATAAGAATAAGAGGACTTTTCTTTATCTTGTTATTTTGAGCAAACAGTTGATTTGGTACCATCTGGGTTACCCTTATTTATGTTTTAGTTTGTCTCTCTTTAAGTGGCCGTTCACATGGGATGTTTTGCACACAGAACATATGTAACAATGTCTCATTAAACACTAATATGCAAGAATTCTAGGAAGTACAGTATCAGTGACCTATGAACGTCCAAATCACAATTCTATTTTCTTGTTTTGCGAATGGGTCTTTTTCATATTTTAGGTTTGCTCTACTCCGGGTGATGAGTTGCACATAGGACCTAGATAATTACTTTCCATAAGATGGTTTCTGGCTCTCTGTTGGGTTTCTAACTCTTGTCTCTCTACCTCACAGCTCCACTTAAGCGCACTAGCAGCTGGTGTTTTGATGATAAGCTTTTTATACAGACACTTTACAAGGTCTTATTTCTCGTTACATTAAATTTTAAGCGATGAAGAAGTGGTTTGCCTCTATTAAAGAAATATGAAGTACAAGGATAATTTTCTGAAATTTCTGGTTGGATGTAGTTAAGATTTATTTAAATTGTGATTATTATTTATACAGGTTCTAGTCAAAGTATCGAAGATTAGTCCCATTGTCCTTTATCTTAGGGATGTTGAGAAGGTACTATGTAGATCGCAGAGGATGTACGTCTTGTTCCAGAAAATGCTGAAGAAATTGTCTGGGTCAATATTGATACTTGGTTCTAGAATTGTCGATGCTGGAAATGACTACAGAGAAGTAGATGAGAGGATTTCTTCTGTATTCTCATACAATATTGAAATAAAACCCCCAGAAGATGAAACTAATCTTGTAAACTGGAAGTCCCGGCTGGAGGAGGATATGAAGATGATTCAATATCAGGATAACAAAAATCACATTATTGAGGTACTTTCCGCTAATGACATTGACTGTGACGACCTTGGTTCAATCTGTATGGGAGATACACTCGTCCTTGGCAACTATATAGAAGAAATTGTGGTGTCAGCTATATCATATCACCTAATGAATACCCAGGAACCAGAGTACAGAAATGGAAAACTTGTTATCTCATCGACAAGGTGAAATCAGTTCCTTTAGATGTCTGCATTCCAATGGCATTAGCTAGCCTCTAAAGATGTGTTGACTAATTTTATTTTCTGTCAATTAGTTTGTCCCATGGGCTGAGTATTTTTCATGAAGGTAAATCCGTTGGGAAGGATACCTTAAAGCTCGAAGCACACACTGAAATGCCCAAGGTTGGTTGTCCCGTTCTTAGAAGCAGATTGTGCTTCGAAAGTCAGTTTCTGTGTGATCTATGCAAGTGATTGATTTATTCAAATAATTCATGATAGGATTCAAAAGATGGAGTAGCTATTGGATCAAAGCCTGAAACCAAAAGTGGAGGGGGGCTACCAGCACCAACTACAAAGGAAGGTGATAGTTCAGCTTCAGTACCAAAAACTGCGGTAAGTATGATCTTCCAGCTTCATTCCAGTAAGCTTTTGTTTTGTTTCATGTGCTCCGTTAAGCTTACTCTGAATTTGCAACTTTAGTATTTCCACGTTTTACTGGTAGAAATCTGTCCAGCAAGGCATTTGTTTTCCGAGTTCTAGAGTAGATACTAAATCCAAATATTTATATATGAATTAACACCAGCGAACGGTGTAAAAATTTTTTTGTAGTCGTCTGAATGTTAAAGTTAAGAGTATTGCAAGGTGCCCTTATTTTCTCTCTCGCATCTTTTCCATATCTGCTTATGCAGCTTGTTTATCTTTGTTGATTACAACAGGAAGTTCCTCCAGACAATGAATTTGAAAAGCGCATAAGGCCAGAAGTCATACCAGCGAATGAGATTGGTGTTACATTTGCAGATATTGGTGCCTTAGATGAGATTAAGGAATCTCTTCAGGAACTAGTGATGCTACCTCTTCGAAGACCGGATCTGTTTCAAGGTGGCCTTTTGAAGCCATGTGGAGGAATATTGCTTTTTGGGCCTCCTGGCACGGGGAAGACTATGCTGGCCAAGGCCATAGCCAATGAAGCTGGAGCAAGCTTCATTAATGTTTCAATGTCTACTATTACTTCTAAATGGTTCGGTGAAGATGAGAAGAATGTCCGTGCCTTGTTCACTCTTGCTGCTAAGGTCTCTCCAACAATCATATTTGTAGATGAAGTTGATAGCATGCTTGGGCAACGAAATAGAGCCGGGGAGCATGAGGCTATGCGGAAGATAAAGAATGAATTCATGTCTCACTGGGATGGACTGTTGACAAAACCAGGTGAAAGAATTCTTGTTCTTGCTGCAACCAACAGACCGTTCGATCTTGATGAAGCAATCATTAGACGTTTTCAGAGAAGGTAAAGTGATCCTAATTTAGCATTGTGAACAATGTTCCCTTAGTTAAAGAAAGTGATTAAGGGACCATGTTTCAGCTGCCACTGGTTCCACATGAAACTTATATGCAGTCCCCAAGGCTGTTAGTAGCCCCCATGTGTGCGTATAAACTTACCAGATGTGCCTAGCTGTTTTTTGTCACGTACAGATGTGTGACAACTATTTGCAACTTTCTTAATTAATGACAGAATCATGGTCGGCTTACCATCGGTGGAGAATAGGGAAAAGATTTTAAGGACTCTATTGGCCAAAGAGAGAGTTGATGAAGGATTGGACTATAAGGAACTTGCAACAATGACAGAAGGATATAGTGGAAGTGATTTGAAGGTTTAGTTGTACTTATCTAGTTTTTATATTTTGATTTATTATATTTTCTCAACTGTTAATACTATATTTATTTGAAATAGAACTTGTCCATAACTGCTGCTTACCGACCAGTTAGAGAATTAATAAAGCAAGAAAGACTCAAAGATCAGGTAGGCAGATAACTTAAAATCCTATTTATATAAGCAATTTTTCGGAGGGTGGGTCGTTTCTTGAGCCTTTTTCTACCGCACACTTTTGCAGGAAAAGAAGCGTAGAGCTGAAGAAGGGCAGAAGAGTGGAGACACATCAGCTAAAGAAAACAAAGAGGAAAGGGTAATAACTATCAGGCCATTGAACATGGAAGATTTTAAGGAAGCAAAAAATCAGGTGAATTCTTCTCTTTCCCTTGGAAATCTTCGTATCAAATCAAGTGTTGCGCTTATCAATTAGCAAACAGTTCAACTAATTTTTGGTTAAAAATGGCCGTATGATGACCTTTTGTGAAATGATCAAGAAAAGATTATTCTAGTTCATTGCAATAGCTATATATAGATGCACCAAATTTCCTGGGTTGAATACTGTATCATCTTGGTTCTTTGGCTCCATGTTAGCAAGAGAGAGAGAGAGAGAGAGATTGATGTGTTGACTACCTGGGCCGTCAACTAATGTCTGTCCTTCATAGAAGGATCATGTAGTTATATTGTGGCTAATAGAACCCTTTCATTCTTCGCTTGAAATAGTTCCTCTGGTCTAGTCTAGTAGCTTAGGTTTGACACTCTCATCCTCCATAGACGAACCTCACCAATGCTTGTGTTATTGTGCACAAGGCCCTCCGATAATGGTAGTAGTTTGGAATTTACTTGGGGCACTGGATTATTCCTATGCTCCGGTGTTGGTAACAATTGGCCAGTTGCTCTAAATTCAAGATTTTAGCAATATCTGTTATTGCTCTCTTTCTCTTCCAAGTCAAGGGTAGATATCAATAGTTATTGCAATGCAGAATAATGTGATTTTCTGAATTGAAAAAGAAGAAAATAATATCAAATTAGGAGCTTACAGACTATATAAGATAGATTGTCAATATTATAAATTGAAGACATGTCTATATATTGAAATGTTGTATGCACAGTATGTATGGTTAAGGACCTCACAAATTTTAGCATAATGGAAGACATGAGACTTCTCCATTATGCAAATGTATATATTTGTCCAGCAATAACATCAGATTGGATTAAAATTGAGTATAAATATTTTTTTAGTTCATCAAACATAGTTAATCATAATATCGTCAAATTTCTCAAGAACATATAAACAGTTAACCATAATATAGGCTAAATTTAAGAATTTAGCCATTGTTTTATGGTATTGTTCATTAATAGAATCTCAAGTTTGTACATATGTGAATGTAAAGTGAAATTTGTATTCCGACTTGGAAGTTGAGTTTGCAGTTTTTGCTGTCTTGACTTTCTCAGGAATCACAACAGTTTGTTCTAACATTTATGGATGTGCTCAATCAAGCTGTGCATTTTTTTCCATCATGTTACAGGTTGCGGCTAGCTTTGCAGCTGAAGGCTCCATCATGGGTGAATTGAAGCAGTGGAATGACTTGTACGGGGAAGGTGGTTCAAGGAAAAAGGAACAACTTTCGTACTTCTTATAAAATGCAAAATAAGATGATTTCTGACATTTTCCCTTGGAATTTCAATCAAACCTATATAGGATTTGTGTGGAAGATTTGTATGTCGTCGTTCAAATTTTGTGTTCTGTAGTCTGTTTTCTTGTATTATGTGTGTGATGGATCTAAAGGATAGACAGTTCTCTTTTACTCAATTACAATAATTGTGTTCTGTTGTTTCTTTCCCTGGAAGCATGAATTTGAGAACGTGTGAGCCCTTAACTATAATTGTTCATGAAATATGAAATATTACATATGAACCCCATAAATATTCATCTGTTATATGATCGGGTAACTTGGTAGTTGCTTGGTGTTAAATTATTTAGTGTCCCACATGTGCAGTGAAAATGCTGATTTCAATAGAGAGAACAACGATATGAATTATGATCAGCATATTATCTTAAGCAACTATAATGGCTATTCTCAATTTCTTTAACTACTATACTAAACAAAAAGTCGGGATGAAATGTGCCTCTGTTTGGCAGTGTTTAAAAATGTTTTTAAACAATACAATTTTTCAAAATTATTTTTCAATTACACATATTTTCGTTCTTAACTTTTCAACTACATATTTTACGTCAAAAGCATAAAAAACATATTTTTTAAACACACAAAAGTTTAACAAACAGGGACATATACACAAGTCCATACAACATTATTGTCAAGGAAATGGATAGAACAAGGGCTACAACATTAAGTCACTTCAAAATATCATTTGGTCTAAAATTCATTTTCATACATTCTACCAAATAAATATAAACCCAATTTTATCAAATATTAAAAATCTGATTTTAATTCCTACCAGACGGGAGCATAATGCCTCGCTGGAAAGTCGCCATAAATATACAAACTTGTAAACATGAAAAACAAGGCACCTTATTCATAGTAAAGGAACTACCTACCCATAGAAACTTCAAATCTTTTCCTGATGAGATGAACTTTGAGAGTAGCCAGGCAATGCCTGATTCATCTTGATCCTCAAAAGCAGATGCAAACTTCAATGCAGGCTCCTCTTTGATCATTAGTTCTGGAATTTTTGGGGGAGTTCTAATTCTAACAAGAAAAAAAAAACACCGCAATGTACAATCCATAACATAAGATCGTGAGGGATGAAGCCATAATCACTACTTGTATGATTAAGAACAAGAGGAATAAGTATACAGTATGATTAAATTCCCCACAGCCTACCATATATCCTATCAAGTACTAAATGCAATTCTTGATTTAAATGAGAAGCTTACTTTTTGATCAATTTGGCTCCACATGACCATACAAATAATACACTTGGAACAAGTAGTAAAACTTGACGGACGATGAAAAGAACACGGTACCCTATGAAAATGTTTGAAGCTCACCACACTTAGCATTGGTGAGTCTATAGAAGTATTTACACGTGTTGATTACAAGTAAATGGAAATAATCATCAATTAAATGAATTACAATCAATTAGGCTACACTAAATAGGGCTGCAAAAAAAAAATTGCAAAACTACAAACTGAACATAACTTGTTGGTTTGAAATCGCATGGATCCGTGATTTTTTTCTCTTCTCAAATCTAACCAAATTGTTTTAAAATGGTTTAGTTAGGGTTTTGATTTTCAAAAACCGCAAAAAACCAAATTCAACAGCTTTTAATTTTTTAATTAAAAATTAATTTTATTAATTTGAATTTATTATTTTCCCTATAGAAAAAGTCAAATTTAACAATTTAAATAAAATTCTCATTTATATCTTTTTTCGTTTTCATTACATTTTGATGATCACATAGAAGACAATACAAAAGTTTTCGAGCTTTTAGTTTGGGCCATGCATGTATCATAGGTAAAAAAAAAAAATTGTGTCAAACAAGAAAATTGAACAAGATAATGTGATAATAAATCGTATGAATTGCTAAACATGAAGAGGAGCTAGAATCCTTGACTAGAGCTATCAAAATATCAAATGATGTTTAGTGTATATATCAACAATTGATAGTCTGAAAATCACGATCCCACATTTTAATGAAAAATTATTCACTCATTATAATGTTTTTATTGTCAATCCAATATAAAGGTAGCGAGGTAAAGAGTGAATTAAAGAATGTTAACATATTTTAGCTTATATTAACTTATAATTTAGCTTTATATATTAAAAATACAAATTAATTTGGCATATAAAATATGTTATATTATGTCGATAAGTAAACCATGGATTAGAGCCGAACAAAATCGCAAAAAAAAGTTTGATTTGATTTGATTTATAAAATGAAATGATTTGATTTGGTTTGAAACTATGTCCAAAACCGTCAAAATCATACCGCATTCACCCCTAAGACTAAACAATGAAAGGAAAGCCTTAACTGAGGCAATGAATCTTCATCCTTAAAGCTTATAGTTCTTCCAAAGCAAAGTATCAGCCACTGATCATTGAAACCGTTGGATATATTGTTAGCATGTACTTCTTCAAATGGTTTAAACTTTTAAACGAGCTTGAAGAAGGACTAAATTTAAATAAATAAATGTGTTGTCGAATGTCTAAAGTTCTAAACCCACAAATTCAACAAACCAAAAGGCATAAAATCCAGATTCATTCATAAATCATAATTCATATCCCAAAAATCAATATAAGGAATGTTTTCAATTATTTAAAAGAAAATGAAACTATTCAAAAGCCCACAAACTTTTATTCACCTATGATAATTTTTCTCAAACCAGTAAAGTAAAAAAACTAGAATTATTATTTCACATCCCAAAAAGGCCAAAAAAACGCAAATATTAAAGAATTCAATAAGAATAAAAAGCTGATGAAGAACTTTTGTTGTACTTTTGCCAATTGCCACCGCCGAGAGTCCCAAAAACATCGTCACCGTGGACGGATTTTCCGAAGAAGGCCACTGTTGTTACTGTTGCTGTTGCTGTTGCTAGGATGCACGGCATTTTCTCTGTCAATCACTTTTGTTTTCTTCTTCCCCTTCATTTAATGATCCGTAATCTTGCAATTTATAGTTTTGGAGGAATCTACAGACAAAAAAAAAGTAGATTCTCTCTCTCTCTCCCCGTGGATGTAACTGCTTACTGAACATTGAATCTTGATTTTGGTTTTAGGACGTGAATGTGAGATTTTATTGTTTAATGTCAGTGTTACGAAATACGTAAAACGTGGTGCGGTATTGACGTTGAATTTCAAGTTTAAGCATATCTAAGTACGAAAAAAGCTCGATAATGTATGAGCAAAGCGTGAATGTCAAATTTCAAGTTTAAGCTCATCTAAACTTAAGGTAAGCATAGGAAAGTTTTTTTAGAACATGAAAATTAAAAATCCTGTTGGATGATCACAAAATATTTACTTTTTAAAAAATAATTTGTCTGGATTGGTTAGTCTTAAATACCGTTTGGTAGGGCTTTTGAAAAGCAAAAGCTACTTTTAAAATTAAGAAGTTCTATTTGAACATATTTAAATAATTTTGTGAAGTACTTTTTCATTAGAAAAGTTTTTATAAAAAGTTGAATCAACATTTGTTTGGTACAAATTAAAATCTAAAAATTAAGTTAAAATCAACAATCAATCCCAAATACGCATCTCATCATTTTTTATCAAAATCTACTAAAAATTGAATTGATATTCCTCATTAAGTGCTTCTAAATGAACTCAGAAAAACAAATGACATTTCTACATGAACTCAAAGAAAAACAAATGGCATGCCAAACAAGCCCTTACTCACTTACTTAGAGGGAGGTGATCCCTACTCTCTTCTCTACATAAAAATGTTGGGTATTTAGCTCTATTTGGCACATATTTAAAAATATATTTTTTACAACACAATTCTTCAAATCATTTTTTAATCACACATTTTCTATTTCCACTTTTTAACTACATATTTTACCTCGAAAACATAAAAAACATGTTTTTAAAAACAAAACCTTGAACATTTTTATCTTCTGCGCCACATTTTTATTACATTTAAGGTTCTCAATTTTTATTCATTATAATAAGGCAATGCCGGCATTTTAGCATTTTCCTTATAATAATTAGGGGAATTTTAAAAAATGACAATTTTTAAGCCCCTCAAACCAAAAGTAGCCATTTTCAATAACTATTGCAAAAATGGCCAATTTTAGGACCAAAATGTTTCTCTTGCCCTTACTAAAATGAAAATGTTAAATTAATATTAAATACTAAACAAATCTCGAGATTGATATGTTGCTTATATTTTTTTAGATCTTGATTATTACCTATCGGATATTACCTTTTGTTAGAATTGTACCGTGATTATTGTCCAAATTTTTTTGAACAGTGAAGATGATTATATCAAAACTCAATTAACATTAACAACAAGTTATAACTCAAAGCTGCCAAAATCATATCATTTTCTTTGAAAAATATACCAACATTGAAGTTTGATAATTCTTTGGCTCATAAATTTTGGAACAAGATAATTTGTTTTTGTATATTGTTCGTATTTATAAATTTTCTTCAATATTTATAGGGTTGTTTATAATAGATAATTAAATTATGTAAAGAATTATTAACATATTTGAAGTTATATTATTGGAGTATATGCACTTGAATCCATGTTCTTTAATGTGTGTTCCTTCAGCATTGTCACATCTTTCTTAAATGAATTAGATTGATAGGAATGTAAGGTAGTTGTATATTGAGAATGTCATTAATGGTAGATTTGATGGTTGAAGAAGAAGATAAAAATCTTGTTGTGCAGTTCGAAATACCGTTCTTGATATTTAATGAATGTCGAGAATGATGATATGTAAGTGGTGAGAATTGGTTGAGGAGAATTAGAATGCAAAAGTGTAACCTGTCATGTCGTTCTAGACATCTACTAAATGTCGATAATGATACTGCAAATGTATTTCATGACATCTCATTACTTAAATCTCGAGAACACGGTAACTTACTGGTTCGTATATGGAATCGATTGAATTTTATGTCTTATATATTTACTTGGGTTACCTTTATCAGTTATAGTTATTATTTTTTAAGCTTATATTTTTTGTATCCATACATGCAGTTATGGGGGATGTCATGAGATTTATTGTCTCTTATGGTGGTGACTTCGTACATATGGACAATGATTGGAAGTGGCTTGGTAATCGGACAACATCAACTCTTTTTGGACGTGAAATTCAATATGAAGAGCTTGTAAATAAATTGTATGAGAAGCTTAATATCGATAGAATGAAGTACAAGATCCAAATGAAATTTAAGGTTCCAAACATGAACGTACCTCCTGCAGATGTAGTAGACGATGAGGATTTGCAATGGTACATCTCTCTCCATACACAGATGGCTATGTGTATAGTTAAGGATGAATATGCCACTAAGGGCGACGAAATCAACTTCGGAGCTCAACAGTTATCACCCCAAGAAAATGCATTTTCTGGCAATGACGAAGGGGGTATGTGATTTACAAGCACCATTAATGATTCATGATACTGAGGTAGTGCAAGATGAAGATAATCAATTAACCGAGATATAACTTATACATCAAGAACAAGATGGAATATATGAGAAACAAATTTTCTTCAGCAAAAAATGGATTCATACAAGGCTTCGACTTCAGGCCTTGACCGAGAAGTTTCATTTCAAGGTGAAAAAATCAAATCGAAGATCACTTACTGTTTCTTGCATTGATACCACATGTCATTGGTTAGTACGTGCCTCAAAGGTTAAAATTTTTGAGGTATTTATGATTCGACACTATATACCTGAGCACACATGCTCTTTAGATATCCGATGCAATGCAAAAAATCATGTGACAAGTGCCCTAATTGGGGAGCACATCATAAGGCGATTGGATGATGCCAACCAATCTTACGTTCCCGCAAGTATTATCGGGGATATGGAACATGAGTTTGGTGTCAAAATTAGCTACAACAAAGCATGGAGGGGTAAAGAGAAAGGACTTGTTGGGCTACGTGGTTCACCAGAACAGAGATTTTTGAAACTACCCTCTTACTGTAGTGTTCTTACACAGAAAAATCTTGGAACAATCACGCATATTGAGCTGGATAGTAGAAATAGATTCTTGTATTTCTTCTTAGCATTGGGGCCATGCGTACGAGGTTTTCGAGATTACACATGACAAGTAAATTGGGTCGATGGTAGCCATTTAAAGGGGCCGTACAAGGGTACACTATTGGTAGCTGCAACTCAATATTCGAAATTGGAAATATATCCCATTACTTGGGGTATTGTCAATTCGTAGACAAATGCTTCATTGGAGTGGTTCATGTCGAAGTTGAAAGATGTTGTACAGGACTCTGGCCAGCTTGTATTTGTATTAGACAGGAAAAATAGTATCAAGCGCGCTATTACTATTGTATTTCCATTATCTCATCACAGTACTTGCATGTGGCATATTGAGACAAATCTCACTGTTCAGTACAATAATAGTAATGTGGTGTCATTGGTCAAATAAGCTGCGATGGCCTACCGTGTATCGGTTCTAGAATTTGATGGAGTAGATTAGAATAATCCGTCCCTCAATGGTGAGCTACTTAGAGCGTGATGGTACATCTTCATGGTTACGAGCAATGTTTGAAGGTAACGAGTACAACATCATGACAGACAACATCTCCGAATCCCTTAACTCAGTTCTATGAAGATAACGAAGTTTTCCCATAACCGCATTGGTCAAAAGCATAAGATACCTGACACAATAATGGTTCTTCAAGAGGAGGTGTGCATCTATAAAATGTACAACTTCTTTAACACCTAGGATGGAGGTGGAGTTGAAAAAGAATTTTGACGCAGGTGCGGTCTTACAAGTCCACAATGTGGGCTCCATTGGTTTTCGAGGTAGTTGTAGGACCAGACATGTGTACCGTCGACCTGATTGGTAACACTTGCTCATGTCGCAAATTTCAAATATTCCAAATCCCGTGCTGCCATGCAACTCGTGTAGCTTGTTCTAAAATGATTTCACTATATAGTTTATGTTCACCTATGTACACCTCTGGAACTTGGCAATCATCGTACATGGACCCTATTATCCTTGTTGGGCGAGAGTCATGATGGGTACTTCCACATGATGTCCGTTCCATTCACATAGCACCCCCACACATAAGAAGACCACCTGGACGACCACCAACTCAACATAAACGATCAAGATCCGAAAGGTCCACCTAGCGCAAATGCACCCGTTGCAGGAACACTGAACATAACAGGCAAACTTGTAGGAATCCAAGACCAATTTCAAATCGAAGCACTTGACCCTTGTTTTTTTTATTTTGATAAAATATTTTGTGCTTTTGGTGTTACTATGGTTCTCATTAATATTTGCAGTAATGTGTTTCTCATTCATTGGTCATTTTATTGTTGGGGTAAGGATTATATCTGTAGTTGAACCTTCCTTGTTTTGTATTTTGACAAAATGTTAGTAGAGATCTTCATTTGTCTTTGATTAAGTAGATGAGTGTGACATCCATAAATTAGTCTTGTTGTCATGAACTATGAATCTTCAATTTTTTTTATTACTATAGGAAAAAATATGCAATTACACGTAAAATAAAAATACAATTAAAAAGTTTGATTTGTAACTTATACTCCACCTCTAATATCCTTTTTATTAAAAAAAATAAATAAATAAAACCTTGTCTAATCTTTTATTATTCACCAAATCCGGAGAACAATATTATGATATTGAACAAGATAACCACGTGTTGTTAATATATAGTAAACAAGAATTCGGTTGGAATTTAAATTTGTGAAATTAATTAATAACAGCTTACACAACAACTTAGATACCTGTATTGGTAAGACATGAATACATATTACACGAGAAAATGCATCTTCTAGGAATGCTACCAGTGTAAAATCCACATGCACCAACAATTACAATGAACTACAAATTCATTGTATTTCATACAACACATTGTAGAAACAATTTTGTATTGCCCATTTTTTAGTCCAGAATTGTTGCAGCCCAAACTATTTACATTGCTGTGTTTTGGAATGAAATGTGATGGAAGCCCAAGCCTTATGACCCGGTTCCAGCCCAATTCTTACACCGCCTTATTTTCACACCGTTGGATCATTTTGGAATCATCACCACCGTTCATCTGAGGATAAGGCGTGACTCAGGCTCTTCACTTCCCAGATTTCTACAGAAAACCTTCAGATTATCTTCTGATTTCTCGCATATTTTCTTAGTGTTTTTTTACTGATTCTTTGTGTAAATCAGTATTACTTTGTGGTCTTTATACAGATCTTGGTTCTGTGTATTATACTTTGTGGTTTTGCGAGTTTTGTTTTAGGTTTTCTGATTTCTTTGTTTAGAGACGTGAATTTGTGTATTTGATGTTACATATCTTTGTGGTTTGAAGATTTATAAAAGTTTTTGAATTTTTTGTTTGAGTTATTGTTTCTTGTACGCTTTGTGGTTGTTTCTGGGTATCAATCTCTTAACAGTGGTATCAGAGCCTTAGGGTTCGTGTTATAAACGCTGATTTTGACTCAGATTTTGTTAGATCCAGGATTTTTCTGTACGGATCTGTGTTTTTCTGAAAATTTCTTTGTGGTTTCAGTTTATAACGTTTTAGGGTTTTTCAGTTCTTGGTGGTGATCTTTGAGAAAATTTCCTTTCTTAAAGTTTCTTGAAAACCCTTTGTAAACAAGTTTATGATTCTGAAATTTTCTCAGTTTTTCGAAATTGTTTGAAAATTTTTCATACCTTCTTCGTGGTTCAGAAATTACTTTGTGGTATTATTGTTTAAAACCTATTTTGAAATTAGGTTTTCTTAAGATCTTTTGGATTTTATTCTGAATCATATATAATTTCTGGGATCTTTATTTTGTTTCTTGGGTTTTAGTATATTTTCTTTATAAATATACTGAATCTTATACATTGGATCCTACATTTCCTTGTTGGCTGATCTTCGTAACATTACTGGAACTTGGTGACATTGAACCGTGGGTTCTGAATCTTTGTGGAAGATAATCTTTGTGCTGCTGCGCTCATATAAATTTGCATCAGGTGATCTCTTTCTAATTACTGCAATTCATACTGATTTGTTTTCAAATTCTTGGTTCTTTCCTAAATCTCTCCGTTGAAGCCTATTCTTGGACCCCAATTCTTACCTTTGTCCAGGATTCCTTGAGAATCCGGGAATCTGAGGGAGCTTGGGCTGACCCATAAATAGGTTGAGGGATATACTGGGAGAACTTGCTTTCTATACATTAGTATTGTGTAGTCATTTGATAAGCCTGATTAGTGTTTGAATTGTAATCACCTTGATTGCCTTGCTGTTTCATAAATTGTTTGAAACTATATTTTTATATCTTGATCTTTGTGGAAAATTTACTGATAATTCTTGGGTTTCTGTGTTTATACTTTGTTCTTCATTCTGACTGACTATTTTTTTTTTTTTTTTTTGAAATAACAAAGCCTTCAATTTAATAATTCTTTAAAATCTTTTAGTCATTACTTCAATGGCTACTGTGAAAGTAGATGTTGAAGTATGGAATGGCAAGGGAGACTTTAATCTCTGGAGCCAGAAAATGAAGGCTTTATTACTTCAAATGAAATGTGCTAAGGTTATAGATAGGTCCTGGCCTCTTGATACCCCTCAGGATAGACAGCTTGAAATGGATGAAATTGCATGGAGTACTCTGTTCTTACACTTATCTGATAATGTCATTAGACAAGTAGGCAAGACTAAAACTACTATGGAATTATGGGATAAACTGGAAGAAGTTTTTGATACTGTGTCTTTGCCTGATAAGTGCTTTCTGTGGAAACAATATTTCTCTTTTAAATTTGATCCATCTAAGGATGTAGATGAGAACATGAGTAGGTTTACTAAAATCACACAAAGTCTGTTGAATTGTGATGAAAAACTTACTGATGAACAAAAGGTTGTGTGTCTACTTAATGCTATGGGTGATAAGTTCAAAGACCTTAGAAATGCTCTTGAATATGGTGGACAGAAATTGACTACTGAAATTGTTCACACTTCACTTAAAAATAAAGAACTTGAGTTCAAGAACAATCCTAAAGAGGCTTACAATGTGATAGGATCTTCTAAGAAGAAGACTTCTTTTAGGAATAACAAGCTAGTGAATAATTTCAATAAAAATTGGAATACCTCTAGCAATAATAGAACCTGGAATAATGTGAACAATAAGCCTGCAAGAGGGAATTTCCAAAATAGAGCAAATTTCAATAGGTCTAATGACAACACCTATAGAGGACTGAATAATTCTACAAGTCAGACCAATTTTAGAGGTTATGATAACTCTAGAAATCAAGACAACCATAGAAGTCAGAATAATGTCAGGGGCAAGATAATTCTGGGGGACTTGATAATATAAATAGACCCAGACTTTTTTACTATTGTGGCCAATCTGGACATCATATTAAAAATTGTTTCAAAAGAAAAAATGAAATAGGAACCAGCAATCAAACAGAGGCTGTAGTCCAAGACAATAATGGAGTGGTTTATGTTACCACTGAATCTAATAACAAACATGAATGGATACTTGATTCTGGTTGCACTTTTCATATGTGTCCTGAAAGAAATTTATTTTCTAATTTCTGTTCTGATCATTTTGGCTCTGTGAAACTTGGTAACAATGTTACTTGTGATGTGAAAGGAACTGGGAAGGTTTTGTTAAAACTTGAAAATGACAAAACACTTGTCTTAAACCAAACAAGATATGTTCCTGATTTAAAAAGAAATCTAATCTCTCTTGGAGTACTTGATTCTGAATCTTATGGATTAGAATGTTTAATGATTACTTGAGTATTTTCAAAAGTAACTTTATGATTTACTCTACTCCCAAAATTAATGGGATTTATGTGTTAAATACCTTACCTGTTTATGCAAGATCTTTTAATGCTGTGTCTGATATGAATAAAATTGTTTTATGGCATAAAAGATTAGGACACTTAGGTGAAAAAGGTCTTAAGTTACTTGAAAACAAAGGTATTTTTGGTAATGATGTGCTGCATAAACTTGATTTCTGTGAAAAATGTGTGTTAGGAAAACAGAAAAGAACTTCTTTTGGCAAAGGTATTCATAAATCTATTGATGTTCTTGAATATATTGCGGCCACTGATGCTGTAAAAGAATGTATCTGGTTAAAAGGTTTGTTGTCTGAAATCTCCTGTATTGATAATTCTGCTATTGAGCTTAGTACAGATAGCTTAAGTGCTTTACACATGTGTAAGAATCATGTTTTTCATAATAGATCTAAACACATTGATGTTAAATTTCACTTCATTAGGGATATAACTGAAAAAGGTGTTATTAAACTTGTTAAAATCTCAACTCAACTGAATCCTGCAAATGCAGGAACTAAAATAATACCTATAAATAAGTTTAAAGATGCTTTGATTTCTCTTAATTTGTTAGAATTTGATACTGCTTTGAATTCTTATATTTATAGGTGAGCTGATCCAAAATTGAGGTGGTGTATGTAGAAACAATTTTGTACAGCCCATTTTTTAGTCCAGAATTGTTGCAGCCCAAACTATTTACATTGCTGTGTTTTGGACCGAAATGTGATGGAAGCCCAAGCCTTATGACCCGGTTCCAGCCCAATTCTTACACCACCTTATTTTCAGACCGTTGGATCATTTTGGAATCATCACCACCGTTCATCTGAGGATAAGGCATGACTCAGGCTCTTCACTTCCCAGACTTCTCCAGAATCATCCATTCTGATTCTCTCATCCTCGTCTCTCTCATTCTACAGAAAACCTTCAGATTATCTTCTGATTTCTCGCATATTTTCTTAGTGTTTTTTACTGATTCTTTGTATAAATCAGTATTACTTTGTGGTCTTTATACAGATCTTGGTTCTGTGTATTATACTTTGTGATTTTGCGAGTTTTGTTTTAGGTATTCTGATTTCTTTGTTTAGAGACATGAGTCTGTGTATTTGGTGTTACGTATCTTTGTGGTTTGAAGATTTATAAAAGTTTTTGAATTTTTTGTTTGAGTTATTGTTTCTTGTACGCTTTGTGGTTGTTTCTGGGTATGGATCTCTTAACACACACATCAACCTAATACATGATAAAATAGCAATAAAATAGTTCGTTGAGTACTGAGCCTAAGCATCCTCAACGAAGGACGTCTCAGATATGTCTTCATCCGCATCATCGTCCGAGCTTATGACAACTATGTCATCCAAATTAACAGGTCCTGGTTCGAGGTCATCAGTTGACTCATCCTGGCAATCAGTTTTGAACAAGACATGCTCTTCTACCTCATCAAGGAAACTTGGAAACGGAATATGATGCAAGCTCACCCTACGTCGACGGTTAACGGGATTGTTCAGAGGTGGAACATTAACATCAACAGCACCGGGTGTGTGGGCAAAAAACTCTTCTTCATCATCAGAGTTGACAATGATAGGATTGTGAATCGATAAGCCTGGTGAGGAGTTGTTGTGGTTGAATTCAATAGGCGGAGTTTGGTGATTGGGCACTTCAACGTTGAGGCCATTTTCATTGGCAGCTAAAAATTCAGTAGGAGAACGCTGAGACATGGTGGATGGAGCGTTGTTGAGGAAAATCACAGATTTAGTGTTTAGGTAGTAAGATTTTTCCAAGACCTTGGAAATACTATCATTGTTAAATAGGAAGCAACATTGAGAGAGGTCTTAATGCTAATTCACCAACTAAACTTATCCCTCGATGAATTCAATTAGATATTTGATTGACAGTATAATATCTGGGGTACTCAATGCTTTCTTGTGTTCCTAGTGCAATTGTTCTGCCCATTGTATATACATTTGAGCTAAAAAAAAATTGTGACTCTATCTACATTCATATGCTTCAAAGTGATGTTGAAACTAGTTTGTTTTTGTGTTTTTGATGATTTGCATATTTTTGAGTGACCTATTCAAAACAAGCTACGGTGAAAAATTTTGAGGCTTTCATTCACGACTTTGGGTATGTTATGTATTCTCTTGAGCACCACTCATGTATGCATAGGTAATCTAGACATTTCATAACAATCTCGACATTTGAAATATATATCTCGATACTTAGTCTCAGAAAATCTAAACACTTGATATTTCATATATCTAGAATGAAATATGTACCATAAACAACTCAAAATCCTCAAGTACCCCAGTTACTAACAATCTCGACATTTGAAATATATATCTCGATACTTCGTCCCTGGAAATCTAGACACTAGATATTTCATATATCTAGAATGAAATAAGCACCATAAATAACTCAAAATCCTGAGGTATATAAGTTCCCAAAGATGACCAATACATTGTTGCAACTTGCAATCACTACATATAAGTTTTGACAAAATAATTCCTAACACTTCTAGGACAAAATAACTTCTGTGCTAAGAGTTTGGTAAAACATATCAGAATATTTCCTAGCACTTATAGGACAAAATAACTTCTGTGCCAATAGTTTCGTATTACGTAATAAAATAAATCCTAGCACTCAATAAAAGAAAGATTCATATAAATGAATGAAACACTCATTCAATCACCGGCTAGCTCTGTTACCCCTCTTGTGACCACTCCTAGTGTATGGGGTCATAGTCCTAACACTCGGCAAATTTGGCCTAGACGAACATGGCCCGCGACTGGGAATAGGTACATGATGTTGGTTGGTATCCTCCACGGCTAGTGGTGCAATGAGGTCTCTTACTTCTTCTTGACTTGGCTCAAGTTGTGTTCCATCACTTACAATGTTTAAGAACATGTTGTCAATGTTCTGACCCATAGCAGATATATCTACCTCACAATGTGGAGCCTCGAACCCACGACTCGATGGCTCATGTTCTACTATTTGCTCAACTATGTTAGCATTTGATGGTGGTGTGTTGTGAATGCGATTGCTCTCCGACTCAACCACATGACCAGCATTTGCATGACTAGCGGTATATGACTTCATTTGCTCGACAATAAAGTCCAACGCAAAATTGACGACATGTAAATTGTCCGACACTTTCTGCTTGAAGATGCACATATGGTCACACATTTACTTCTCAATACGATCAAACCTTGTATTCATTTTAGCCTTGAATTATAGAAGACGATTCTCCAATGCATCCCTATGTGCATTGAGCAGAAGTTTAATCTGTTCCAAGTGCACATTCATATTATTTCTACCACCTCCAAAGTGTAATGCCCAATCACTGCTTTCCCCTTCATTTTTACGTCCTTCATCCTCAACACCCTCATCCCTCGAACGACGCCCATGTCTAGCAGTGTAACTTGAAGTCTTAGGTCGCCTTTTGTCATCTTCGGTGCGTTTTATTTCATCATTTTGGGGGCAATCTTGTATTTCAACTAACTCTGCAGTAATAGGGTCGAGCACACGGTTTTCCTCGTCGACTAGAGGAACTAAACTCGCATAGTAATGTTGAGCAGCTTCTTCTTTGTTTGGTCTTAGAGTCTCCCATATATGTAGCTATAATGAGAATGAAAGAAAACCACAATATTAGACATGTTGATCAATAGTAATAGGTTATGAGTTTTTTAGTGTACTCGCATGAGTTTTCTAAAAAGAATTTGAGTGTGTGCTCAACTATGGTTGTCTTATACCCGTCTACCGCAGGATCCTAGGAATGTCTTCACATATTTTATTGGAAAACCGACTGCATATCTCTGGAATTGCTTCATATATCCACAACTACATTGCAAGAATATAAAGTGTCAGCAACTACAACATATATGTAGCACGCATTATGTAATAACGAAGTTGATATATTTTTAGAAACTACCTAAATTGCAAGAGGGAACCCATAAATTATATATGTCACCTTATCTGTATTGTTGATCTTCACCATGCCTACCTTTCTCCCCTAATCGCGATGAACTAATTTCATTAACAAGTTGAAAGAGACAGTCCCCCAAGGATTGTTGTAGAACAATTCAAGGTCATCGACAATGGCTAGGGTGTCTAGATTAACTCCAACATTACGGTCTCGGGCATTGAAAACCCCCTCCACAATTAAAGCTAGTCCCAATTTGTAGCGATCATTTCTATTCTGGCATTTCAAGAAAACCCTTTCTAGATTCGTACATGTGACACAATCATAATTCCTAAATAGTTTTTTCAAGTATACAATTCTTACCCAGTATCTTGTCGACCTCCGCACCCTTAGGCACTTCGCCACACTTCAACCTCATCACCAATGCGTACTCCGATAACCCAAATCTAAGAAACCTATCATTAAACATAAACCATGCTTCACGGTGCTTTAGAGATCGTACCTTCCGGTAAATCACTTGTTGAATTAACTATGCAGAGAGCCGCAGCTCCGGGATTTTTGTGATGTAGCCAAAGCAACTATCCTCTAACTGTTGCTTATGTTGTGCGTCAAAGCGATCTAAGACGACTCTTATGTAGCGTGTGTTTCTAACTTGGGATATATGTGCAGCAACCAGCTCTTCTTCTGGCACTTCATATCTATGCGACAATGAAATCTATGGAAAAAAAAAAGTAAAAAAATAAAATAAATGCTAATCCACACGTTGATTAGTAGCATCTCCTAATGAAAAATGTAGGGTACATGGAAAAAACTAAAATCAAGACTAACAAACCAAACATTATTCAATTTCACATGTGGTGAACTCCACAATAGCCATTTCAGATATGTATCTTGAGATTTGAAATATTTGTCTTGACATTTCACATGTGTTGATCTAGAAACTTGCCATTACATCTACAACAACATGAAGAAGGAAATGAACATACATTGCATGAATCGATATTGCATTCCCAAAATCCAAAAAACCCAACCAAAAATAGATTCCCACATATACTAAGAGCTTAGCAAAATTCGATGATGTGATTAGAAGATGCTATAGTTGGATCCTATGCTAAATTGATAGGATATCCACAAGACAAAGATACTTGTTAATGAGAAAGTTACATACTGAGAAATTCTCAATTTTAAAGATTTAGGGGCTTCTAAGCTATTACACAAAATACTTGAATTAATCATTAGGATATGTTTCAATCCAGCAAAATCATGAAAGTCCTACCAAAAATAAGTTCCCAGATATATTGGGAGCTTCACAAAATCACAAAAATTCAACAAAAGTACAATCAACCAAAGTTCATCATCCAGTAAAGTGTATTAATTTTTGAGCATCATTTTGCGAGAAAATTTATAACAAATACACATTCAACGAAAGAAAGGTATGATGGAACAATATATTGTTTCACATAATCTAGACACGTTTCTTCCCTTATTCATTAATTTACAACATAATAAATGTGAATTTTTCCATTGTCCATTAATATTTATAGTTATAAACATGCAATGTAAATGTATTCCCAAAATCTCCATCATCTAGATACAAAGAATTAAAGCCTGGAAAAATAAACCAAAACCATACTATTCGGTAGAAAAACCAATAACATTACCGTGTAAGATAATTGAGCATATAGATTGAAGCAATCAGAGGTAGAAAAATTCTAAAGAAGCAAAAATCAACCAAAACTCCATCTCTTTATATCTCTCTATCTATCTTCTCTATTGCTTCAACATATCGAAACTTCCAACTCAGAACTTTATTAAACACAGCCACAACCACCACCCGCAAATGAATGAATGGGTCAAGCCCAAAGAGAAAACAAAGAGATTAGGTGCAGTAAAGAAATGCTAAAAACAAATAATGTTTCATTACACATAAGATTTGAAACTAACCATCATACAAGAAGAGGCATAGTAATAATAATAATAATAATAATAATAATAATAATAAAGAAGGAAAACTTACTGCAAATTCGACGACAGCAAGCACCGAGAGTGACAGCAGCACTAGAGAATGCCGATTGTCCTTCGGCACTACCGCAGAATGGTGACGGCGAGGATTTGGACGAATGTTTCTAATTTGATTTTCGTTCGGAACTACCTATTTTTCCTCCTGCTCGTCTTCGATTTTCAGGGTTTTGGGATGGTAGGGTTTGCTGAGGGGACGGGAGTGTTTGCTTAGGTTAGGGGAGGGAGTGTTTGCCTTGGGAAAAAGAATTTCATAAAGTCGATTGACATTTGCACTAGGTATAGATTAGTTGTCAAGTTCCTATTGCTAAGAATTTCCTTTTTAATAATAAAAAATAATTTAACATTTTTGCAACTCACCACATAAAAATGGCAATTTCTTGCTAATTCCTCTAATAATTATGTCTCCGACTTTTTAAACTTAAAATTCTTATCTTCAACATTTACTAATTATTAGGACATCTCAAACTTGGTGATGATTTACATCAAATATATTAGAGCATATCCAATGCACTCTATGGATTAAGAAAAAAAAATTGACACGTCAGCAGGTGAATGGAATATGTTAAAAATACTTCTCCAATGCACAATTTGGATTACAGTGTTAAGCTGACATGACTTCAAAAATAGACATTATGGGGTATTTCGTCTACATCTAGACTCCATGGAACATGATGAGTCACCATTACTTTTATTTTATAATTATTTAATTATTATAAATAAGGATGTTGGTCAATCAAGTTGTATGATACAAGTTATTTTTATTTGGACTCTTTAATTTATAAGTGAGAAATTATGCGAATAAGGCTCAAATGTATGCATAGTAATTAATTTTAAATCTTTTAAAATAAACCACATAATCAATATTATTTAAATATAGAAGGAAGTATTGGAGAGTAAATTTTAGACTTCTCAGTCTGTTTATCCACATTCTTTAGAAGTACGTCTATTTTATTACCACATTGTCACAATCCACGTATTGCATTGGAGATGCTCTTATGCTTGCTTGGTTGAAATTCGCACTTTTGCATTTATTGTTTTTCGAATAAAATATCGGACAAATATTTACTTAATATTTCCCCAATGGAATATTCGATGGAAATCATTAGAAGTACTAATTAATGAAAATTGTTGATAAGAATAAATTGAAAAAGTTAAAAACATAAGTATTATATTGAAAAACAAATAAAATTGAGGACCTCAATATTAATTTAAGATGTAGTTCAACTAATAAAAATTGTAGAATAAATATAATTCATAAAAATGTTTGAGAAGATTTACTTTTCAATGAGATTGTCACAAAAATGTTACTAGTTCCTCGATGAGACGTTTTAAAAAAATACTTATTTTTAATTTTAATCAACAAACAATCAATTCATTCAGAACTTGCTTATCTACTATTGAGAGAACCTTTAAGCCTATCCAAACATACATAATCTTTATCTAAATCTTAATTAAATGTTGCACAATTTAATGAGATGCGAGTGACTTGTGCATTTTGATATTAAGTTAGCAATTTAACACAAGTTTATTAAAACAAAATATTTTAAGCATAATTTGGCTTAAAACTTAAATATCACCTTAAATATCTTAGTTTAAATATTTAACAATAATTTATTGATAATGAAAATCAATGTTCCTAAATTGTTTAAAACCCTCTTTCGAGTGGAACTAAAATACATTTTTATATGTGACCCGCATATATTTCTATGATAATATGAATAAACAAGAATAACGGATTTATGAAACACTTAAAGTTCACATAAAGTATAGCGGTATATTTTTATCCCCTATCAGACTATATGACAATTAAAACATGTCTAACGAATTCTTAGTCTTTCGAATATAAAAACACGTCACTTCAATTCATACAATTATTGTGTATATAATTGTAGAAACAAGTAATAATAGAATTAATTTCTCAAAATCATAAATTTCTTTAATTAAACAAAAATCAAAATTAAAAAAATTGGAAATTAAAGTTTCATCACAATCCTAACACAAATTAGTTTAGCCTAGATTCATAATTAAGATTGAACAACAAGATTTGATATTATTCGTCACCCGGACATAGGAATTAAACTTTCTTGATGGATGAATCTTGAATGATCTTCAATCTTGCTATGATTTTGCTTTTTGATCTCCAAGCTCTTGTCTCTTGAATATATGAAAAAATACACACATTTTTCTAGTCTAGGTTAGGTCTTTATATAGATTAAAACTAAATTTATTGTTTTTTCCAAGTTGAATTCGAAAAACAAATAAAATAAAACCTAAAAAAAGAAAAAAGAAAAATTAACGGCAGATCACGAGTGCACTGCAAGTTCGCAACCCATGGTTGCACTGGCAACATACGGGTCCGTATAGCAGCCGTGGGTGGACCACGACTTTGCAAACAAGTTTCCCCTTCTGACATTTTGATCCTCCAGTAATTGCACATTCAGACATTCATGTTTCGCTCTTCTTCAATTTAGTCCTTGCAATTTCACTTTTATTTTAGATAAGCCCTTCCATTATTCCAACTCAAGTCCTTCAATCTTTTGGGAGTTTTTAGGTTGGTCCTCTCTTTGCCATTTTTGTACGATTCTTTACGCCTCCAAACATATTTAAATTTGAGTTTTTTTTTTCTTAAAACAATTAAAATAAATACACAATTTAGCAATACAATATTCTAAAATACTCACAATATTATAAATTTTAAGGCTAAAATAGTGTAAAATCACACTTATCATACAATTTTTTTTTTTAATCTCTGATGATGACTTATTTTATCCAATATGGATCAGGGGCGGACCCACCTAGGGGCCCGCTGGGGCACGTGCCCCAGTAAAAATCAGATTTTTTAAAATATTTTTAAATCTTCAGCTGATTCTTGAACATAACCTTTACCTAATTTCCTGAAATTATATTGGATTATTGTTAATTTATTTGCTCTCTGTTTCTGTCTATTAGGAATGGAGATTTAAATTTTGGTGAATTGAGATTGAAATTTTAGAGTTTGGAGTATTGAGATTTGAGAAATTATTGTTTTATTTGAATTTTTGTTTGTTTGAGAATTTGAGATTTTAGGGCTAATATGTATTTACCATTATTTATTTATTTGTTTGTATCAGTTACGGGAAAATATTTTAAGCGTAAATTCACGTTTTCTTCTGATGAGCAAAGTAATGAAAATGAAGTTAGAGATGAAAGAGTTGAGGAACTTGGTGAAGAAACTGATGTTGAAATTGAAGATGTGTTTCAACGTCGAGGATAATGTTGGGGATGTTAGGAGTGAGTCCTTGAATTTGATGTAGCAAATATTGAGAAAAATGTACTTAATATTGACAATGATGTGATTATGGAATGTTATCAAAGTATGAAAACGTAGAGAACAATTGTAATAAAATTTCAAGTACTTTTTCATTTTTCGATCTTCTTTTAAAAAAAAAAAATCAGGGGCCCTACCCCTGACCCCGTACATGCTGTCGAAAAAAACAAGGGTCCATTTGTGCTCTAGCACTACAAAAAGCCTGCGTCCACCACTAATATGGATGGAAGAAATCCACAAGTTAAATTTCCAGTGCCTATTAGATTTGCTGCATTTGGCATGTACAACTATTTTATTCCCTCGTGAGAATCAGAGTCTAGATATAGGCGAGTTCCAACTTCCTCAGTTTGGTAACACTGTTTAGTTTGTAAACTGGTTTATTTATGATTTTGAGATAAAAAGTAGTGGTTGAAAATTGGGAAGAGAAAATGTGTGAGGTTAAAAAATGGTTTGAGAAGTTGTGTAATTTATAAGCTAGTTTATAAACCAAAAAAAAAAAAGTTACAAAACGGTTAATGTCAAGTTTACGTACTTAAATTATAAGAATATTTTGTACAAAAAGGTGATTAATTTCGTATCTGTTTCTTTAATGTAATTATTACAATCTATGAACAATTTATGAATAATATAATTTTTCAAATCACTTTTTGATCACACACATTTTCTCTCTTCACTTTTAAAAAACCACATTTTACCTCAAAAATTTTAATAAATCAATTTATAATTTTTACAATGTTACTGAATCGATCTTTAATGAATTCATCTTTCTTGTGTTTCGGTGGGGTGCTGACAATATTCTAGTCAAATGTAGTTTGGTGAAACAACCTTCATTAAATGTATTCTCTCATTATACATTTTCTCGAACAATTTATGTCCTTTTTTGATTAAAAATTGTGGAAACAATGTTGTGAATGCAATTGGACCAGAGCAGTCACCCAGACCGAAGCCCAAACGAATGAATTAATGGAAGCAGCTGAAGCTTGATGAATTGAGCCCAACTGAAATTTTTGGCACATTTTTAAAGATCCAATCATCTGGCCCAAGACTGATTAATTTGGCCCAAACCCGGTTTCATCACTTACCAACAACCGGCTCAATATCAACCATTGGATCTCCAAGATCAATCCCAGCCATCCATCCAAGTGATAAGGCCGAATCTGACTTCTCATCTCTCATTCAGATCATATTCCAGACGTCTCTCTCTCTCTCTCTCTCTCTCTCTCTCTCGGGTGATTTGCCTTCTCGTGGTTTTCTGAGAGAACTCTCATCTCTCGCACTGATTTCTTTGTGGTTTTCCTGATTCTTTGTGCATAATCAGAGTTTATATTTTGTGGTTCGATTATAGTGTTAATCTATAATATACTGTGTGGTACTTAGTGGTTTTGTGCGAGATTTGATTTGATTTTGAGGTTTTGTTCAAATCTGTTTTAATTCTGTAAAACTCTTTTATATTTGCAATTTATCTTTGATTAATAAAATCCTTTTGAGGTTTTATGTTTAAATTGCTTTTGTGGTTTCTTTTTGGTGATTCTAAGACCTAAATACATAACAGTTGTATCAGAGCCTTAGGGTTTCATGTGAATACAATGTTTACGACTTAGATCTTGTAGATCCAGAGTCTTTGTGGGTAGATCTTTTGATTTCTGGAAGAATTTTGTGGTTTCTCTCAAAAATGATTTTAGAGTTTACAGTTTCTTTGTGGTCTTTTAAGAAATTTGTGATTTCTTAAGTATCTTGAAAAACCCATACCAAAACATTTCTGATCTCTGAAAAACTTCGTGAAATTTTTAGATCTGAAGGATTTTAAAATTCCTTACTATTATCTTCGTGGTGTTTTTTACTTTGTGGAAATTTCTTGAAACCTTAATTTTCAAAAAGGGGTTTTTTTCCTGTACTTTGGTATATGGATTGTCTCATTCTGAGTCAAAATCTTTGGATCTTAGAACTCAGTATATTTTTATTAATATACTGAAAATTTTAAAGAGATCCCACATCTCCTTGGTGGCTAAGCTTCATGGATATTGTTGGACTTTGTGGTATTTAAACATTGTGGTATTGAAACTTGGTGGCATTGAATCTTTGTGGGATTAAAGCTTTGTAGAACTGCAGTAACCCTAATCTTGCATAAGGTGATATCTTTACATACTGCACATTTAGTACTATTATTTCTTTTTCAAATTTTTTGTTCTCTCCAAAATCTCTCCGTCCTTGAAGCCTATTCTTGGACCCTTTTACTTGCCTTTGTCCAGGATTTCTTGAAAATTCGAGAATCTAAGGGAGTTTTGGGCTGACCCAAAGTAGGTTGAGGGATATACTGGAAGAATTTTTTAAAAGTATCTTAAATTCTTTGTGGTCTTCACTCTGATTGATTATTCTTTGTGGATTGTGATCAGCTTAATTACTATATTGCTTATAGAGCCTAATCTTGATACAAAGTGACACATTATATCTTACTTTACTTTGTGATTTTCCTCTGAATACTTGAGACTCTTTGTGAATTGTCTTGCATTCCTCAATTTTTATTTGCCTGATAACTTTGAAGAAATAAGGCTTCAGTTCTTGAAAAATTCTTTTCTCAAATTCTTTTCTTGGTCATTACTACAATGATCACTATAAAAGTAGATGTTGGAGTGTGGAATGGAAAAGGAGATTTCAATCTCTGGAGCCAGAAAATGAAAGCCTTATTACTTCAAATGAAGTGTGCTAAAGCTATTGATCAATCTTAGCCTGTTAATTTAGCTCGGGATAGACAAACTGAAATGGATGAAACTGCCTGGAGGACTTTATTTCTTCACCTGTCTAATAATGTCATTAGACAAATAGGTAAGACTAAAACTTCTATGGAACTCTGGGATAAGTTAGAGGAAGTTTATGACACAGTCTCATCGCCTGATAAATGCTTTCTTTGGAAACAATACTTTTCTTTTAGGTTTGACCCTTCCAAAGATGTAGATGATAATATGAACAGGTTTAATAAAATCACTCAAAGCCTTCAGAATTGCAATGAAAAATTGACTGATGAACAGAATGTTGTCTGCCTTTTAAAATGCTATGGGTAATAAATTTAAGGATTTTAGAAATGCCTTAGAATATGGTGGGCAAAAATTGACTATTAAAATAGTTCACGCATCCCTTAAGAATAAGGAACTAGAATTTAAAAATAGTCATAAAGAAGCCTATAATGTTATAGGAACTTCAAAGAAAAGAAATACCTTTAGGAATAAAAAGCCTGTGAACAATTTCAATAAAAATTGGAATGCCTCAAATAATAACAGGAACTGGAATAACCTGAATAGTAAGCCTGTTAGGGGTAACTATCAAAAGAAGGATAATTCTTATAAGCCTAAGGATATTTCTTTCAGAGGTCGGTATAACTTTAGAGGCCAAGACAATTTCAGAAGTCAAGACAATTTTAGAGGGCAAGATAACTCTAGAAGTCTAGATATTATTATTAGACCTAGACTGTGTTATTACTGTAGCAAACCTAGACATCATGTTAAAGACTGCTTTAAGAAACAAAATGAAGTAGGAACCAGTAATCAAACTGAGGCTACAACACAGGATAATGGTGTTGTTTATAATAATACTGAATCTGATAATAAGCATGAATGAATACTTGATTATGGCTGTACTTTTCATATGTGCCCTAAAAGGGATTTATTTGCTAGTTGTAGTAGTGACTATTTTAATTCTCAGAAACTTGGAAACAATGTGACTTGTGATATAAAGGGAATTGTTAAGGTTCTGTTGAAACTTGAAAATAACAGAACACTTGTTTTAAATCAAACAAGATATGTGCCTGATTTGAAAAGAAATTTGATTTCTCTTGGTGTGCTTGATTTTGAATCATATGTTATTAGATTACATAAATGTTACTTAAGTATCTTTAAAAGGAAACTTTTACTTGTTTGTACTCCCAAAACAAATGAAATTTATGTTTTAAATACTTATCCTATCTGTGCTAATTCTTTCAATGCAGTCTCTGAAAATGATAAAAGTCTTTTGTGGCATAAAAGACTTGGACACTTAGGTGAAAGGGGTCTTAAATTACTTGAAAAGAAAGGTGTTTTTGGTAAAGATGATTTCTGTGAAAAGTGTGTTTTAGGAAAACGGAAAAGAAATTCTTTTCGTAAAGGCATTCATAAGTCAAATAATATACTTGAGCACTTGCATGCTGATTTGTGGGGGCCTGCCCCTATTAACTCTGTTTCTGGATTTAAATATTTCCTGCTTATAGTTGATGACTATTCTATAAAAACTTGGGTTCATCTGTTAAAGTCTAAGGATTCTACTGTCTAGGTGTTTAAAAACTAGATTACTTTAATTCAAAATTTAAAGGATAGGAAGGTCAAAGTGATTAGGACTGACAATGGTCTTGAGTTCTGTAATCTAGACTTTGATTCCTTTTGTAGTAATCTAGGCATTCTTAGACATAAGACTGTTACATACAGTCCACAACAAAATGGGGTTGCTGAAAGGATGAATAGGACTATGTTAGAAAGAACTAGGTGTATGTTGCTTGGTTCAAACTTGCCAAAAAATTTCTGGGGTGAAGCAGTGAAAATTGCTTCATATGTGATCAATCTTTCTCCTTGTAGTACCATTGGTTTTAAAATGCCTGATCAAATTTGGAATAATTCTCTTCCTGATTTTTCAAAACTGAAATTTTTTTGGTGTGCTTCCTACTCACACCAAATTGAAACTAAACTTAACTCAAGATCTTTGAAATGTGTTTTTCTAGGCTATGGGGAAGGAATCAAGGGTTATATATTGTGGGTAAAAGAACAGAGAGGTTACAGGGTGATTATTAGTAGGTCTGTCATTTTTAATGAAAATCTTTTTCCCTGTAAAGATGAAATTTTAGAAGATCCTCTTAGTGAAAAGGACTTCCTCACTTCTGCGTTAAGTGCAGATCATTTGAATGATGAAAATGATATGCCCAATACTCAGTTTCTGGTGAAGCAATCCCCACATTCTCCAAATTATGTTTCTGAACCAAAGTCATCCAATTCTGTCCCTATTTTAGAAATTGTTCCTGAAACAGAAACTCAAACTGAATTTAATCTTGATAATTATCAGCTTGCTAGGGATATGACTAGAAGAGAAATTAGACCTCCTTCTAGGTATGATGATCCTGACTTTGTCTCTGCCTTTACTTATTCTGAACTTTTACAAACAAAACCTGAATCTTATTAAGAAGCTATTTCTTCAAAGGATTCTAAATTTTGGCTTGCAGCAATGCAAGATGAAATGGATTCACATTTGAAAGATAAAACTTAGGTTCTTGTTCCTAAACCTGATAGGCAGAAACTTATAGATTGTAAATGAATTTTTAAAATAAAAGAAGGTGACTGAAATGATATAAAACCTAGATATAAGGATAGACTTGTAGCTAAAAGTTTTTCACAGAAGGAAGGAATTGACTATAAAGAAATTTTTTTCCCTATAGTTAAATATGCTTCCATCATAATTTTGTTTGCATTAGTTGCTCAATACAGTCTTGAATTAGAACAAATGGATGTGAAAATTGCTTTTTTATATGTCTCTCTTGATGAAACTATAAATATGTGTCAGCCTAAAGGTTTTGAAAAACCTGGTGATCTTTCTTTTCTGCTTAAAAGATCTCTGTATGGTCTGAAACAGACACCCAGACAGTGGTATAAAAGATTTGATATTTTTATACAAAGTCTGAAATTCGTTAAGTGTTAATATGATCCGTGCTTTTATTTTAAGTGCCTGAATTCTAGTTATATGTATTTGCTGTTGTATGTAGATGATATGCTAATTGCTGGATTTGATTTGAATGAAATTATGTTACTTAAACAGAAACTTAGTACAAAATTTGAAATGAAAGACATAGGAAATGCTAGAAGAATCTTAGGAATGTATATTTTTAGAAATAGGGAAACAGGAAAACTTGTTTCAAATCTAAAAGCATACATTGAAAAGATTTTGAAAAATTTTAACCTGTTTGATTCAAAACCTATTTCTTTACCTTTGCCTAGTCATTTTAAACTTTCAGTTGATCAATCTCCTAAAACTATTGAAAAAGAAAAGAGGATGATTAATGTGCCTTATCAAAATGTTGTTGGCTCCGTGATGTATCTTATGGTCTGTACAAGACCTGACATTGCTTTTGCTATTAGTATATTCAGCAGATTTATGAGTAAACCAGGTGAGACTCACTGGGAAGCTATGAAATGTTTGTTTTAGATATCTGAAAGGTACTTCTAATTTGAGTCTTATTTTTGAGAAACAAAAATCTAATTTATGTCTTGAAGGCTTTGTTGATTCTGACTTTGCTGAAATATAGATAATAGGAAATCTACTTCTACATATTTCTTGTGTTAAATGGTACTTATGTGAGTTGGAAATGTTAATTGCAAAATCTAGTTGCTCTTTCTCCCACAGAAGCAGAATACATAACTGCTACAGATGTTGTGAAAGAATCAATTTGGTTAAGGGGTCTTTTAGAAGAGTTAGGACATTTTTATGATAATCCAGTCAGCATTTGCACAGACAATCAGAGTGCTTTATACTTTAGTATAAATCCTATATTCCATAATAGGTCTAAACACATTGATGTCAAATTTCATTTCATTAGATGTTCTTGATAAAGGAACAATAAGATTTGAGAAGATTGCTACTTAATGCAATCATGCAGATGCTGGAACCAAAGTTATACTTGTTAATAAGTTTAGAGATGCTTTAAGGTTTCTTAACTTGTTAGAACTTTGATACTGCTCTGTTTATATTTTGCAAGTGCTGTTGATCCAATTGGGGTGGAGTTTGTGAGTGCAATTGAATCGGAGCATCCAGCCTAGACTAAAGCCCAAATGAATGAATTAATGGAAGCAGTTGAAGCCTGATGAATTGAGCCCAACTGAAAACTTTGGCACATTTTTAAAGATCCAATCATCCGGCCCAAGACTGATTAATTTGGCCCAAACCCGGTTTCATCACTTACCAACAACCAGCTCAATATCAACCATTGGATCTCCAAGATTAATCCTAGCCGTCAATCCAAGTGATAAGGTTGAATCTGACTTCTCATCTCTCATTCAGATCATATTCCAAAAGTTTCTATTCTCTCTCTCTCTCTCTCTCTCCCCCCTCCCCCCCTCCCTCCCTCCCTCTGGCGATTTGCTTTCTTCGTGGTTTTCTGAGAGAACTTTCATCTCTCGCACAGATTTCTTTGTGGTTTCTCTGATTCTTTGTGCATAATCAGAGTTTATACTTCATGGTTCGATTATAGTGTTAATCTGTAATATACTGTGTTGTACTTTGTGGTTTTGTGCGAGATTTGATTTGATTTTGAGTTTTTGTTGATATCTATTTTAGTTATGTAAAACTCTTTTATATTTGCAATTTATCTTTGTTAATAAAATCCTTTTGAGGTTTTATGTTTAAATTGCTTTTGTGGTTTCTTTGTGGCGATTTTGAGACCTAAACGAGTAACAAATGCAAGTTATTCTACTAATACCACTGTTTTTCTTCCTTTAGCATTCTTGTGTTGTCATTCTCTTCCTCTATTGACGAACTGGAGATGGATTGTAGACGATCTCCCTGGAGTACGAGTGAAACTGAGATGTCTAAATTGGGTGGGTCACCTCGAGCTAATGTTGGCAGAGGGACTTGATAGAAGACCCTTGTGCCAAATAGCAAGGCATGTATCTACAATGGGCTTTAATTGCGTGCGGCTCACTTGGGCTACCTATATGGTAACATGCCATGTTAATCTCACGATAACTCAATCATTTCGCAATCTTGGACTTGAAAATTCCTTGGCGGGCACAGGCAAGAACAACCCAGATCTTGCGGACCTTACCGTCATTGATGCCCAAAATTCAGTGATCAAAGAGCTTAGTGTATATGGTATTATGGTGGTTCTTGATAATCATGTAAGCCAACCAATTTGGTGTTGTGGTGATTAAGATGAGAATGGATTCTTTGGCGACAAGTTTTTTGACCCCAAAGAGTGGTTACAAGGATTGGCCCTTGTAGCCAAGCGCTACAAAGACACACCTATGATAAGTGTTAATTTTTTTCGAGTATTATTTTGTTACATTGAAATAACACATTTTGAAAGCATACAACTTGGATATTGGCAAGTGTTTATAAATAGGTAAAATCGAGTTGTGAATGAATTGTATTTGTGAAGTTTTTGAAATGTGTGGATAGAAACAATGTTTTTATGCTTGGCCCTGTCATTGATAAGGGTTAGAGGGTCGATCCGGACAATAAAATAATATTAAAAATATTAAACTATAAAAAAATCATAAATAAAATAGGGTCAAACCCTTGTCCTGATCGGTCGGGTTTCGCATATCAATCCGAGTCATTAATCGGGTTTTACTAGAGCAAAATTTAGGGGTCATCTGACCAATTTTTGCCCTGGGTTACAAGTTTCTTGTTAGTCCGATTGACTCAATCCGAATTTGAAAACAATATATAAAAGTAAATTGAGTGTTTATAAGCATTGTATAAACCATGAGCCCCAAGACATACACTATAAAAGCTCCAAGCTAAGCTTATGTTTAGATGTGTCAATCCGGGTGTTCCGGGTCAGCAAGCCAACATATGAGCCCAGTAACGGTTCGCGTGAAAAAATTCGCCCAATGCTAATTTTGGACCAGTTTCGAGTTGACCCGCAAATATCGAACTACAACCCAGGGTTTTTCATATGGGGCGTTTGCACAAATACTCAACTTTTGATATAATATTTGAAATTTACATCATTTAAAAAAATGAAAAATACTTCAATATTTTATTTTTTAATTTTTTTTACTAAAAAATACGTTTTTCATCATGAGTATCACAACATGATACTTCTGATACTTTCAAATTTTTAGTATCATAACCTAAGACTTTATCAAGTGTTTATGATACTTTGGACTAAAACAGTATTTTTTTAGTTTTTTTTTTTTTTTTTTAATCACAAACAATATTTTTCACTTTAGTGTTTTTTTTTTTTTTTTATAAAAAAAACAGTGTGTAACGCAATTATCCCTTTTCAGTTTTATAGTAAAAAAAATATTTTTTTGTTAAATGTAAAATAACAAATTAACAAATGATAAATTCATATTTATACCAAGAAATGTTTATATAGAATTCAAATTTAATGTTACATGAATTATTTATCACTTTGCAAAGTTAAATACAAGATAAACAAATAACAACTAAATGCATTTCTAATTACTACTATAAAATATTTATAACTTAAGTACATCACAACTAAGTTGACACCTACTTAACCATAGTTGTTCAAAAATTATATATTTGCTTCCTAATCAATCTTCAGCAACTTCAAGATTTTTGAAGTCTTTAGCAGCATCTTCAATAATTTTATCTTGCTTCCATCGATCCGCGAAAATGTGCAGCTAAGGAGCAACGACTCTCTCTCGATTCTTCCCCTTTTTTAAGGTATGACCCGCGAACCCGAGGGTCACACTTTCTTAACCCGTGAACCGCCCGCTTGGGTCACGTGTCGGCTCGCAGCTCGGATTTGGTTGGCCTATCCATCTTGACACCTCTACCTATGTTTGGTTTAGATAAAAATTAACTTTTAAATAGATTTTGATAAAAATTAAGGAAATAAATGATAGAAAATATGATAAAATTGTGAGTCATATAAGATGCATAATTAAAAACGAGTTCGGAGAAAAAGAAGTTTAAAAAAAATGAAATAATAATGAAATTAAGTCACATCGTTCATCCAACGTATAATTCAGTTACACATCATCATGAAATAACAAAAACAATGAAATATGGTGTTCGTTGAAAATAAACATAGAGGAAAAGGAAATCTTGCACCAATAATCAATTCCACGTTGATAATTTTCAATTCGCGCTCCTTTTACCTTGCTTGAATTTTAAAGAATTTGATGTTGAAATCTCCTTTTAGGGCCGTTCTTAGGGTTGAAAAAAGTTTGGAATTCATGCCTTAGAATTCTCAAGAATTTGATATTGAAATCTCCTTTTAGGGTTGTTCTTAGGTTTGACAAAAGTTTGGAATTCGTGCCTTAAATGTATATATAGGTTTTGGAAGAAACCCGACTAACCAAGGAAGAATTCTGTATAAACTCGTGCAAAATCCCAAAAGAAGGCCCAGTCGACTGCTGCGCAACCGCGCGGTAGAAATGTTGGCGGCCGCATGGTTATGTAAGTTCGGTTCTAACCATTTAACGAGGTTCGTACGGTAACGCAGTAGCATGCCCTCATGGTTATATCCTTCAAGTGCAATTTCTATCTTTTGATTTCTACAAGTTGGTCATCCTCTTTTATTTGCACATTCAGTCCTCATCTTCCAACTATAGCATTTTGGTCCCGATATTTTTGGTTTCTTTTGATTAATTCTTTTTTTGCCTCAATTGACTTCCTCGACTTCTCATATGCATAATTAAGCTCCATTTATCCTATTTTTTGCCTTTAAATCACTTCAAATGCATCATTGTCTATCTTTTTGGGATGTTTTCTAAAATAAGAACAAATAACAACTAATTCATTAGTATTTATTCTTGAACGGCACTATATTATCCTAATTTTAGCATATAAATAAGTTTATAAAATATACTTATCAATAAGTTCTAAGAAATGTGGTCCAAACAGAGACTAACTAAAATTTCATGCATTTTAATTAGTTCATTGACCTATTGACAAAAAAAAAAAAAAAAAAAATCATCAATGATCAAAAGGAAACAACACTATATTAACGATGTGCGTCATTCCCAACTTCTTGATTACATGCTTTGCAAATTTGTTGTTTCAAGAATTGAAGATTGATCAAGCAATTATCTCTAAATATGAATAGGGTTGTACTCACCCAAGGACATCAAGATGAAATAAATCTTAGGGCTCATAATCAATTTTACCCATCTTTATGACACACAAACCCCCGAATCCAGGAGCCAATCCTTTATTAATTAAAGGTAACAACAAGAAACAACCAATCTTTCTCTCTATAGAAACACACTTCCAATATCAAGTATGGAAGAAGAACGGACATCGAGAAAAGAAGAATCTGGAAACCACAAACAGACGACAAGGACTCAAAATTATGGCCTAATGGGGACACTAGGGTTGTATTTATAACCTTATTACCAACCATTTGTCACTATCTCAATCCAACAGTTCATGGATGTCTAGAATAAAAAAGGATTGTGTTAAGTTGCAGACTCAAAAGTCTCATTTCTCCAAACACGCTCTATTAAGCACTCGGCCCGAATTTTAGGTTGGGTTAAGGGCAAATCTAGGAAACTAATTCAGCATGAGCAGACTTGATCCAACACAAACGGTCACAACAAGAGTAAGGAGGAAAAATTTGACACCCAAATTACAAGGTAAAAAGAAATTTTGACGGATCTAGCACGAGCGGCTGAATGCCTTAGCAAAGGGCTGGATCCGCCCCTTGGTTGGGTCAAGTTATTAGGAAATTGTAGGAAACTGATTTTGGGCCTTAGCTCATAATCATCATTGCCCCAAATAGCAGTCTATTGGCATTACGACCCAACAACTTGGGGTGGGCATCAACCCGTCCAACCCGTCAAAACCGTCCAACCCAACCCAACCCGATCGGGTTGGGTTCGGTTTTGATGAAAATTGGGTTGGGTTGGGTTATTAAAAAAAAAAATTGTTTGGGTTGGGTTGGGTTGGGTTGTGGGTTGGATGACAAACCAAATCCAACCCGACTCAACCCAACCCAATCAAAATTTTAAAAATATAAGACCATTTAAATTTCAAGAATCTTAAATTCATTTTTAATTTGGATGAAACTCAAATATAATTTGAACATATTTTAGTTTTATTAGCAAGTATTTAATTTATTATATTTGAGCTTATTGTATTGTATATAATTTATTTGAGTTAATAATTGATTTATGGGCATAATTTTTTAATTTTCTAAGAATTTTATTTAATTGGACCAAAGCCCAAACCATCCAACCCAACCCAACCCAACCCGACCGAAACTTGATTGGGTTGGGTTTGAATTCATATTTGGGTTGGGTTGATTTTTTTTTCAACCCGACTATAGTGGGTTGGGTTCGAGTTGGGCAAAAAACCGACCCAACCCAACCCACGCCCACCCTTAAACAATACTATTATTGATCTGAGGAGAATCATAATTCAGAAGCTAATTATTGAAACTGGAAATGTGGAGTCTATATAAATCCAACAAAGAGAAGCTCATACTTTTAATGTGAGATTCAAGTCTCATACCTTGCAATGAAAATTGTGATATACAACCATGTTCAACGGTTTTCGACGTCCACATCAAACTAACTTCTGACCTCAAATTGGACAAACCTTAAGAGCCCAGAATCTCGTGGGAAACTTCAGCTTATACAACGAAAACTCCAAGGTAAGTAATTCCTAAACCATTTATAAACAACGTATTTTTATAAATCACTTTTCAACCACACACACTTCCCTAAAATACTTTTCGATCACATATTTTACCTTAAAAATATCAATTTTTTTGTTTATCTAAAAAAATAAAAATATCAAACAGAGGCCCATTGATTTGTTAAATAAATTAATTATCGAGTAGAATCAACAAAAAGTTATCTTGAATCAGCATTTGATATTCAATTGAATCAACGAGAGTACTGATTCGCCATACTATTTAAGATCTATCAAATTTGATATTTGTTAGGTCGTCGTTTATGACACTTCCGTTGTATCAAAATATGTTAGGATAATGGAATTAGTTACTTTATTTTACTTATTTTGAAAATAACTCTCCTCATATCCAAACTTTGTGGGTCCAATACTGTATCATCCAATGAGCGGGAGTTGCATTCGGGTCGGGTCGACACCAACAATGAAACTCAAGCAAGTGATTGCTTGAACTTCAGTCTACGGAGCCATAGTGGAAATGGAGCCCCAATTCGCTTAATGGACTATCCATTAATGTGTTTAACTTCAGCAGGAGATTGGAATTCCAGTTACACTCTCCACACATTGTGTGACTAACTGGGAATTTGTTTCCAATTCCAAACTTCAACTGGCAAATAAAGATGAAAAAGGGACAAACTTGTGCTTGGAATGGGATTCTGAAAATTATTCTTCAAAAATTCTTACCAAGAAATGCATGTGCTTGGAATTTGAGGACTCCAATTGCCAAGAAAATCCTCAAACCCAATGGTTTAAGCTTATTTTAGCCAATTAATAAATGGCTTTAAGTCGGTTTTCGGAGTAAAAAAAATGCATGTTTGTTATACAGTACTTTACGTGACATAATTCTTGAGTTTAATGGATGTGTGTTGAATTTATTAATTATTCAAATTCTGATCGAAGTGTTGGTCCATTTAACTCTCGCGAATCTGTTTCGTCACATATTGTAATTTGTATGTTCTGTGATATATTCTTTCAAAGTTCCAAGAAATTTACTTAATAATAAATAAATAAATAAAGTCCAAAAATAACAAGTGATCATAGAAAATTCAAACATAATATCGGAAATAGCCTAGTTAGGGATGACAATAATATCCACGAACCCAATACTCGATGGAGACCCAACATAAATGGACGGGAATTACCCGACTAAATGGGTTCGTGGGTAGGGTAGGGAGGTAAATTTTAAAATCCGACATGGGTATGAGTCGGGTGTGGGTTTTACTACAATACTCATACCCGACCCGCATACCCATTAATTTCCTTTAAAAATTATAAAATCTAAAACAAAAGTGATTTTTAAAAAAAAAAAAAAATAGAACTCAAATATCTATTGACATTGTTATCGTCTAAACCTTAATATGTTTAAACTATTGACCTTGTTAACGTCTAAAAAAATTGTTCAAATTCGCTTGTATAATTTCAACATATAACAAACTTTTTTCAACTCAAATTCAAGTGAAGTCCAATATTTAACTGATTCAAGTTAATCCGGAATACCTATAACCTATTTATAGCCTAAAAAATAATAAAAAAATAAATAATTAGTAATGAGTTTTAAATGGGTATAGAAGCAAACCCGCCTCCGGCCCGCAATTTTTAAATGGGTATATGAGTAGGGTATGGAGGTTGTAAATATTTAATGGATAGGGTACAGGTTTGACAAACCCGACTCATACCCGACACATTGTCATCACTAACCCGAGTAGAACCGTGGCCACGTTAGATTTCTCATCACATCCCAACACATTGTTAAGAAATTTACTTTATTTATTATTATTATTATTATTATTATTTTGATCGAAAGAAAGAAATTTACTTTATTACTTTGAGTCTTGACATGAAGTGGAAGAAGACTTTGACTAAGCAAATCCTTCGGTCAATCCGGAGTTTCTGTTTGCTACCTTATGGCTTTAATACATTTCAACATCTTGTTCACACCATAATGGAATATAGCATACTCCATCATTTAGAGATAGCAAAAAAATTCGATCCGTCCTGTCGATCCGATCCGAAAAAATTCCGATCCGTGGATCGACGGATCGAAATTTATGTGATCCGCCCCGATCCGAAAATTCACGGAGCGGATTTGGATCGGGGCTGATCCGATCCGCCCCGATCCGCGATCCGACATTTTTTTAATATAATTTTTTTATCATATATAAAAATCTAATATGTAAATTTTGTAGCAAACTTTAATTTTTGGGAATAACCTGTAATCTTTGCATTTTAAAGAAAACACATTTTTCATATTCTTTATTTGAAGAAAGAATTCCAATAAGTGGTGGCAAAAAAATTCGATCCGCTGAATCGGCGAATCGGCCTCTATACGTCTCGTTTCAATAAAATAAATAAAATTTAATAAAAAAAATAATTTTTCTAAATTTTTTTTAAAAGATTTAATTTAAAATATATTTAAAAAAATTTAAAAAAATTAAAAAAAATAAAAAAATAATTCGGCGGATCGATCCACGGATCGGTGGACCGATCCGCCCCGACCCGAACCCGATCCACCTCGACCCGACCCGAAATTTGACGGATCGCGAGACGGATCCGGATCAGACCAAAAAAATTCGGGGCGGGGTCCGATCCGCCCCATTGCCAACACTATCATCATTTCATGTCCAAATTGGTGAATCATTCTTAAAGAGTAATTCTAGAAAGACATTCTTTGTCACTAAACTTTAAGTTATTTCAATTTGACCATTAAAGTTCAATTGTTTCGGATTCAAAGTCCGGTTACCTCTCGTCTCCCTAACATATGATAATTACTTGATTCATAATCATACCACAATAAATCTTTCACGATTATTGCATGACGTGTCAATTTATCACTATAATTACAAAATTTTAACTATAAAATCTAAAGACGTCATAATCCTTATTCTCCAATTTTCATTTCCAAAAGTGTCACGTAACAATTACAATATGACTATTAAGCAATTTCTATCAGTTTGTGGATGATAGATAACAATGTGACAACATGGTTAAATTCAATAGTCCTGCTCTGTTGTCCATTATGGACAACATAACAATTGCACACATTGAAAATTGCACAACTTTTATGTTGCCCACGAAAAGTAACATGGCATTTTTCGTATATTTAAAACTAAGACAATAGGAAATTTATGATGCCCCTAGTGGGTACCATATATAAAAAATTACCCCCCACCCCTCTCCACGTGACAATGAGAATTGATTATGAGTGGGTGAACCCCGCTATCCACCCACCCATAGGGGGATAGCCCACAAATGGGCATGTTATGTTCCCCAACATAACATTTTCGACTAAGACAAAGCTCAAAGACCAATTGAAACAAATTGAAGTTTAATAATCAAATTGCATTTTATGAAAGTTCAATGGGACCTGCATTTAACCTCGTTTTTAATTACTCTAGACAATCTCTTATTCCACCTCATTCCATTCACATAGAAATCAGAAGCTTCCATGACTTTGTGCATTTCTCACTTGAGATTCTAACCAAAAACATATAAATTTCCATTAAACAAGGTCATAAGTACTCAATTTTCAAAGCCGTCTTAGAAGTTTGTAACCAAAGACAAAACTCAATGACCTGAACAATTTTTATACATCAATTACTCGTATTCCAATTTTTCTTTGACATAAATTAGTAAAACCCTTTTGCTAATACCTTGGTCAGTATTCAGTCATGGCCGAGAAGAGAGAGCAAGTGAAGCCATTAACCCAGGCCGCTCTCGGGATCAAGATTGACGAAGATGAAGACACATCGACGGAATTCAGACTCCATCACCACCGAAAATGCATCACTTGCTGTGGCTGCATAACTGCCATCTTCTTAATTACATTTATGATCATGTTAGTACTCGTGTTAACCGTTTTTCAAGTAAAGAATCCCGTGATCAAGATGAAGAACGTAAAGATTCAAGGATTCGATGCACTTGTGAGGACGAATAATCCACGCCCGGTCGTTAACCTAACAGTTGAAGATGATGTTTCTGTCAAGAACCCTAATGTAGCCTCCTTCAAGTTTAGCAACATTACAACAATTTTGTACTACTACGATAGTGTCATCGGTGAAGCCCTAATCCCGGCCGGCGAGGCTAGGGCGCGACGAACTCTTGATGTGAAATTTTGCATTGATGTTATGGTGGACAAAATATTGGCTGTACCAAGATCAAAAAGTGATTTGGCCTCGGGGACACTGACTATAAGTAGCTATACGAAAGTAAGTGGAAAAGTGAAGATTATCAACATTATAAAAAAGCATGTTGTGGTGCAAATGAATTGCACGATGACTCTTTATATAAGAAACCAAACAATTCAAGATCAGAATTGCAAGATGAAAGTGTTGGAATTATATATGCCCATAGAGTATAATTCACGACATTTAAAAGTAAAATATTAATTGATTGTATTAATATGATGTTGTGTTTGTCCACGGGTCGATTTGATATTACAAATTGAGTGTTTAAGTTGTTAAACACAGAAAGATTCAATTTGTGATTCGATCTAAAATTAACGTTCACAATCAGTAAATAAATATGGATAATTTATTTTGATAAGATCGTCTCGATTTTATTAAAGTCTATCTTTAACTTTGGTGATAAAATTGAGAGTATGTTTGGAACGTATTGGACGGGACCACGTGAAATTAATTTGTGACATTGACCATACAAATTTAATTTCACTTGATTATCGTACGTGGGACCTTAATCCTAATCGGATAATGGACTTCGATTACTAACTTGAAGTTCTTTGAGGTATCAATGGGTGAGATCAAATTGCTGATCAATATCTCGGTACTTTGGGAATTAAAGTGAACTAACGAGGAACATATATTCGTATCATGGAATCCGTCACCTTTTAGGTATGATCATAACCTCACTGGTTCTTCTAGTGGACAGTTGAATCTGAGCTCAGTAATTCGACAGTGACTGTTGAATTCTATGATGTGATGGGATCACATCGAACTGTCAGATAGAAGATGAGAGTTGAGAATTTATGAATATTCGGAGAAGGGCATTTTGGTCATTTTAACTTGCTCCGAATATTCGAGTTGATCGACGGGGGTAACATGTAAGAACGATAAGTCAGAGGATATAATTATTGATTAATTGTTTCAGTAATTTCAATTTTACTAAGAGTGCAGTCTCGTTCTTTTAGTGGAATAGAACGTGATTAATAAATTAATTTTGACTGATCAAGAGTTGATCGGGTCATAATTAATTTATTGGAGCTTAGTTTAATTGGGTCCGATCAGGTTCTCTCGGTGGCTTCACTATAATGGGTTTATACAGGCTTATTACCTGTATTGGGTTGTGCAGAAATGGGCCTGGGTTATGGTACTAGGCCTGGTAGGGTTTTGGAGTGTAAAGATGTTACAAATAGTCTCCCAAGACTATTTTTCTTAACCTAATGTGAAAAGTGGCGAGACACACACTAAAGTGTGTAGTGTGTGTTTCCTCTTTACAAAGAAACCCTAATCCTAGTTTAACCTAGATCTTGAGAGAGGTGACCACACACCTGCACAACTGCCATTGGAGAACACCGGGGAAAGCTTGAGGGTTTGAAGCTTTGGTGGAATCAAGAAGCAGTTGATGAAGATTATTGTAAAGCACACTACAAAGGTAATCTTCTGAAAAACCATTTTTGTGTTCAAAATTATTTATTCCAAGTTAAATACATAGAACAGAAAATCCTGTAACGAGATAATCTATCACAAGAAATCAATTTTTGTGATTAGAGCAACCTGGGTTCCCAACAATTGGTATCAGAGCGTCAGGTTTTTGATACTTTTTTGTGTATTTAGGAATAAATAATTTTGTTATGCATGTGTTAGTTGAGCGGTGTTAGGATTATGTGATTTGATTGTTATTGGATGAATGATATTTTTTATTGAACAAATTTATGGCCTTAGATTTTTGTCGTGAAATCTTGTATTTATATTATCGAGTCTTGTAACAAAAGGGGTGGATTACGATTCCATGTTTTCCCTTTTGATTTTTTTTATTTTTGCAATAGAATTAGGGTTTGTATTATTTCTATTGTAATTGTAAAATCTAAGGACCAGATCTGCAGTTTCAAATCAGAGGACCATATCTGCAGTTTTCAAATTGAAGGACTTCTATTGCAAAATCGGAGGACCATTGGTGCAATTTCAGAATTTGGACTCAACTTCACCATCTCCAAAGCACAAGGACCAGAACTGCAAATTCGCTAAAAACATGGAAAAGCCAACAGCCGCACTACAGGTGATACCGATGGGCTTGACGCACGAAGGCGTTGCTGTCCTGACCTTACTGCGGTGGCGACGGAACCAATTGTGTGGCTGCAGAAGAAGATGGCGACATGATGTCGCTGTCGCCATATGTGCGACGCGGTGGCGATCCAAACACTGTCGATGCGCAGTCATGGCGGCAGTGGTGACACCATGTGAATCTCCAACTCCTCGCGTTCCTCGATCTTCTCTCCTGCGAATGGCGAAGACGGAGAGGAGCCACAGTGCTGATGTCGTGCCCGTGCGTGGCCCGGATACTGTCATGATGACGTGACGGCTCTGGTCACCGACTCCTTAATACCGCGATGAGGCTCACTTCCGGCGATGGCATGGCATGGTATGGGCAGCTGGCGGCGTCATTCTCCATTTACGCCCAGTTCTCTGTAGATAAATGCAGGGGTCAGAAAGAGTTAATTCAATCCGAATGTGACGACTTCTTGGGCCGGATGTGACTTCTTCTTAAGACCCGGTTTATGGACAGAATTAAAGCTTTACAGATTGGGCCAGATATAGATGGAATTAAATATGGCCCTGAAATTGTAAAATTGGTCTATTTTAATTAATTGCAATGTGGGCTAAATCGTTTAGCTGGGCCAACGCAATGTTGACTAAATTTTACAATGGGCTGGAATATTTAATTGGATCACTGCATTTGGAATTTGACATTTGGGCTGAAGACTGAAGGCTTGCAGTTTTGGACTGACACTTACAAATGGGAATTGAAGAATTGGGCCGGCTTGTGGCTCAATAGACTCTTTAATTAATTTGTAATTGTGTGTCTAGGTTTGGGCCATAAATTATGTTCTTATTTATTTTCTTATCGCATTTATTTATTGCTTTAATTAAATTGTGAATGAATGTCATTAAATAACATGTCATGTAGATCGCATATACACCGCTCTAGGTAGTATACTGTCATGCATTGTTTTATATTTTATTTTCTTTTCTAAATGTTAGATTAGAAAATAAATATATTTATTAATAATTGAATCGATTTTAAGAGTTAAAATTGATTGGTAATTATTAAATTAAAAACCCAACTGTTCAAAATATTAAGTGAGCGAGAGTGCAATTTTTGAACCCACGGCCTCCCCTATTAGTCCATTAGTAAAAATTTGTGTATGCCTCGTGCTAATCTAATTAGTCTCCCTATAGGAGGGCTGCACTGTTTTGGTTACTGGATTGGGCCCAATTAGGTGATGATTTTTTAAGTGTGAATTAATCATGATTACCCTATAGGTGACATAATTAATTTGGTACTTGAAATATTATTAATATAGGGGTTAGACACTTAAATCAATGACATCGTGGGGACTTCCTATAGAATATCCAAACGATGTCAATGATGGCCAAATTTTAACGACTATAAATTAAATATTGCATGAGATGCTAGATATATTTAATTTAGTGGGAGCGTCCCAACCTAACCATAAATCACATTTATTTCTCCTATAGAGAAATGTGTTTAAGATTTTGGGGTTTTAGGTTGTCGTCATATTATAGTAGTTATGGGTCTACTTGTGCATAATTTTTCTTCATGCATCATATATGAAAGTATTCATCATTTATGCAACTCGTGTTTAATACATTTATTTTATTTGAATGTCGTATTTCCACAACTAGTTATATATTTAGACATCACCAACTAATTTGCGAAAACTGTAACATGTCTCGTTATAATTCTTTCCACTTATGACATTTGTTCGTGCTAGAAGATCCTTGTTCAAAATAATTATAAATCTTCCAATGAAAATGGTTTTATTTTGATGAGATGGTTTATTGCATAGTTTTGATTCTCATATCAAGTATTTTGCAATAAAAACATCAGAATAGGATAACCAATTTTATTTTCACGATGGAAGGGTATTTATGATAATTTGAACATTTTAATTATGGAGTTATACAAAATATGCTATCAAGCTATAATATATCTCTACTTATGAACCGATCGCGTTTTTGCAAGAGACCATTTGGTAAAACATGATTGGTCACTTTAACGTGGTGGAGGTTCCACTTGCAAACATTGATTCATGTGACATAATGCTTGAGAAATCTTTTAAGATGATCTCTTGCGGTTCAGTGTGGACTATATTCACCAGGATGAACGTGTCCCTGAAAGGTTCAATGTAAGCTATTCATAGAGAAGAGATTATTTTAAAGCAACGGATAGTATGGTAGGCCCTCTAACCTTTTTGCTTTTGAGCAAAGATAGGATTAATGAGGAAGTAGCCTTTCTTGGAAACTCTATAATGGAGTAAGACTCTATTCATTGTGTTATGGTTAGTAATTGAGTCTATCTTGATTATAGATTCTAGAGTAACTAATCGCTATTGCAAGTTGTTGCAATATGGTCCTAGGTGACCAAATGACACAATGAGATAGAGTATACTATAAGGATAAGCACGGGATGGTAAGATGGAAAGAGCCGTTGGGCTTTTATGTTTGCGAAACAATTTGATTATTATTTTGTCTCTTTATTATTTGAGCGAAATTATTTAGCACTTAATCTCCAGTTATTAGCTGGAATTAAGTTAAATAATGCTCTTATTATTGCGAGACAAATGATTAACAATCTCAAAGCCTTGTAAATGGTTCTAAGTGTAATATTACTACAAATGATAAGGGATAGACGATTCCTTGTATTGATGAACTCTTTGATAAGATCTTAAGATAATCATATTTATCTAAATAAGATTGAAAGACTAGTAAAGATAGCCTCTAAGTATTTTGGAGGTGGAATCTATGTGGGCTTTTGAATTTTATTTAGAGGGTAAAATGATTAAGATCTTAGACTTGGTCACACTTATCCAAAACTCGATTCTAATACTAGTAAGGGATGGACCTCAAAAGGATCTGAGGTGGAATCTATATTGTTTTCTGAATCTTGTTTAGAGGATTATATAACCAAGAGTCCTTATACATTAAATGGACTTCAGAGTTTGAGGATTAATACACTTTGATATGTGTGGATTCTTTGGTGCTCAAGATACGAGAGAGTACGAGTAATTCATCATTTTCTTGATGATCACTCCAGATCTCGATTCTATACTTAATATCTCATTGATCTGAAATGTTGAAGAATTTCTAGAATTTTGGACAGAATTTGAGAAGTAATTAAGAGAATCGAGATACTTCGATTTGATCGAGGTTTGTGTATCTCTCATATGAGTTTAGGAACCATTTATCGGAAAAGAAGAACAAGGTAATACCAAATCAATGGTGAGTTATCCTCGTTACTAGTTTCATTTGGGAATGTATACCGGAGATAGTCAGGTTCCTTCATAGCCTAGTAACATTGATTCGTTTCCTGAATAACCCCTAGAGTTGTGGCATGGGTGCAAGCCCAGTCTACACCACATTCAGATTTGGGGAATTTTGACACGCTAGCTGAAAGCAAGGATTGACGAAATGTAGGCAATAATGAAGGTTTGATTATAAGGCATGCAACGAAACTAGAAATTATTTCTTCTATAATCCTCTGGTCAAGAAAGTATTTGTTGAGTACAAATGTAACTTTCTTAGAGGATAAGGCCTATAGAAGAATACAAATCAACAAGTAAAATTCTATTGGATGAGATGTTAGAACGTGGTTCAAACAACTTGATTCCAGATTTCCGCATAGAATTAATCTTGATGATTTGGAATTTCCTACGGAACCGATGGTTGCTGATCCTAGTGGGAGAATGGGCAAGTGGTTCAACCACTATTCTTGCCTGGTGATCCCAATGGACACGGGAAAACCAAAGGTTGTAGTCGAAGTTGTTCTCACTGTTCTGTCTCTTCTTTATATTCATAAAGAGGCAGTGGAGAGGTTGATCCCAATTAGGGATATAACCAAGTAGTGGGAGGAGAGGAAGTAACTCTGTTTGGACATAATGGAAATACACTTCCAGCGACTAATTGGATTGGGAGGGTTGTAAGACCACCTTCTTGACGCTTATTCTACGGAGAGTCTTTTTAGACAGTCTCTACTGAAATAAGAGAAGAACTCCTCATTTAGGGAAGTGGTAGAAGTTATAGACTTGAAATCATGGAAGGTGAATGTGAACTCGGAATTAGATTCGTAGTAATCCAACAAGTTTGGATATTTGTAGACACACCCAGTAGGGTCAAACCTATAGGGTGTGATGATTTTTAAGATGATAAAAGAGGGGTAAATTGAAAGGTTGATGCCTTTAGTGCAAGGCTTATTGTTGTGGGTTTGTGAAACCCTTCTCGCCAATTGCCATGCAAAATGTTTACCTGGATCTTTTATCCATTGTCGTTCATTGTGAAAATGAGGTACGAAAAAAGGATGTCAAGATGTTGTTTCTTGAATGCATCTTGAGGAAATCATTTACAGAGTATAATCTGATGAATTCATATTAAAGACCATGAAAGTAAAATTCATGACTTACAAGTTTCCAACTTTGGATTTGGGTAATTGTTCAAGATATGGAATATAGAATTTGATCGAACGATTGTGATACATGTTCTTGATCAAAATCTTGATATATCTTAAGTATACTCGTGTATACAGAAATATGAGACAGTTTTCGCGACTATTTATTTGAATGACACTCTACTTATGTGTGAGAGTATTTTCATTAAATAGTAATTGGTACCAGCAATTAGACTTGAAGGACTTGTAGATGACTATCTATTTTTTCTAGACATCCGTACTTTTCGGAGTGGGAGAAAAATGAAATAGAGTAGTCTCAAGTTTCATGTAATAATAAGATACTATCTACATTTGCAATATTGAAGTCTTGAAAGGAATAATATTCTTTGTGAACTTTATCTATCTTATGAGTATTCTCCTAAGACTCATGGTAAGATATAGAAGGTTCCTTATGCTCCGGCTATAGGAAGCCTTACTTTGCACTAGATAGGTCATATCTTATGCTGGGGATATTGTTGGTGATTATTAGTTTGATCCAGGATCAGATCATTGAATAGAGGTACAGCATATACTGAAGCATTTTCGAAAAACGAGTAAATATTTGCTTATCTATTCAGTTGGTGATCTGATGGAATAAAACTAATTAAGATCTGATTTGACTAGGATTCTCGAGAGTCGTCAAAATTGGAATATAACTGGGAGATAATGTGGTTAATTGGTTGGGAATAACACAATCTTGGATTGTCTGTTATACAACCGTGACTTACATCGAAAGGAGTTACTATCTTGGTTGAGAACATAATCATTAGTGTAATGATGATGTTGACAACATGGATGATTCGATGTTTCATGTATACTCTAAGGGCAAGTGGGAGATTGTTGGAATTATATATGCCCATAGAGTATAATTCACGACATTTAAAAGTAAAATATTAATTGATTGTATTAATATGATGTTGTGTTTGTCCACGGGTCGATTTGATATTACAAATTGAGTGTTTAAGTTGTTAAACACAGAAAGATTCAATTTGTGATTCGATCTAAAATTAACGTTCACAATCAGTAAATAAATATGGACAATTTATTTTGATAAGATCGTCTCGATTTTATTAAAGTCTATCTTTAACTTTGGTGATAAAATTGAGAGTATGTTTGGAACGTATTGGACGGGACCACGTGAAATTAATTTGTGACATTGACCATACAAATTTAATTTCACTTGATTATCGTACGTGGGACCTTAATCCTAATCGGATAATGGACTTCGATTACTAACTTGAAGTTCTTTGAGGTATCAATGGGTGAGATCAAATTGCTGATCAATATCTCGGTACTTTGGGAATTAAAGTGAACTAACGAGGAACATATATTCGTATCATGGAATCCGTCACCTTTTAGGTATGATCATAACCTCACTGGTTCTTCTAGTGGACAGTTGAATCTGAGCTCAGTAATTCGACAGTGACTGTTGAATTCTATGATGTGATGGGATCACATCGAACTGTCAGATAGAAGATGAGAGTTGAGAATTTATGAATATTCGGAGAAGGGCATTTTGGTCATTTTAACTTGCTCCGAATATTCGAGTTGATCGACGGGGGTAACATGTAAGAACGATAAGTCAGAGGATATAATTATTGATTAATTGTTTCAGTAATTTCAATTTTACTAAGAGTGCAGTCTCGTTCTTTTAGTGGAATAGAACGTGATTAATAAATTAATTTTGACTGATCAAGAGTTGATCGGGTCATAATTAATTTATTGGAGCTTAGTTTAATTGGGTCCGATCAGGTTCCCTCGGTGGCTTCACTATAATGGGTTTATACAGGCTTATTACCTGTATTGGGTTGTGCAGAAATGGGCCTGGGTTATGGTACTAGGCCTGGTAGGGTTTTGGAGTGTAAAGATGTTACAAATAGTCTCCCAAGACTATTTTTCTTAACCTAATGTGAAAAGTGGCGAGACACACACTAAAGTGTGTAGTGTGTGTTTCCTCTTTACAAAGAAACCCTAATCCTAGTTTAACCTAGATCTTGAGAGAGGTGACCACACACCTGCACAACTGCCATTGGAGAACACCGGGGAAAGCTTGAGGGTTTGAAGCTTTGGTGGAATCAAGAAGCAGTTGATGAAGATTATTGTAAAGCACACTACAAAGGTAATCTTCTGAAAAACCATTTTTGTGTTCAAAATTATTTATTCCAAGTTAAATACATAGAACAGAAAATCCTGTAATGAGATAATCTATCACAAGAAATCAATTTTTGTGATTAGAGCAACCTGGGTTCCCAACAGAAAGCATCTCTGTAACTTGACACTTTTTTTTTATTGGATATTTTCAAATAATTATACATGTAGATCGAGGAATGTTATCAACAATGTGTATGCATATGTATATCGTAATTTGCATGTTGAGTAAGAGCATCTTCAATAGGTTTTCTAAACTTGAGATATTCTATATCATGGAAAGTTAACCCTTAAAATTTCACTTCAATAAATTCTTTATTTTAACATTTTAATTTAGAAAACTCTCTATTATTAAATGCATTCAAAAAGTTTCAATTTTCAATATTTCTATATTAGTTTTCTATATTACATATTCGATATCATTGGTCATTCACTTTTAAAACAAAAAATATTAACAAAAATTAAAGAGAAAATAATTTTTTTTATAAAAAAAGTAAAATAAAGAGCCAAAAATAAAAAGTTTGTTAGAACTTGTAAAAAAAATTTGTTCTTTAAATCTAAATATGCTCTCTATTATTTAGAATATACTCTTTAGATATAAAGAGTCTATTAGAAATGTCCTAATGCTATGTAGCACTACTTGTCAATGCATTTAGAATTAGTCAATGATGTAGGAACCGCCTACAAATTGCGACAAGAGAATGGAACAACCACTACAACAAAAAAGCTCTTTTGCAACATGCAAACGACAATATTCGTCAATTGCATGTTGCTAAAAGGAGTCTAAAACAACATTCACTTGTTGCATGTTGCATTTGATCCATTAAATCGAGTTTTAGCAACATTCAACAAATAAGTATTGCTAATAATAAGCTTTTGCAACATTCATAAAAATGTTGTAATAAATTTAGCATTTTGCAACGCGCAATGCGCGTTGTAATAGGATTTTCGGGCTAAATTTTTACATTTACCAAATGTTGGGACTTAATTGCAAATCTCAATTCTTTAAACATAACCCTATTGCACATCAAAATGAAATAATCTGAATTCATTCCCCCCCCCACCCGATTCTCTACATTTCACTCCTAAACCTACCCACCTCGCTCAAATCCTCTCTCTCAATCTCGTCGAACTGTGAACGAGCTAAGGAAGGGGCATCGAGCAAAGGCAGGGGCATCAAGCGAGCGAATACTTGTGAGCTTTTCATTTCTTGTTTCCTATTAGCTTTAATAGTTTCTTGTAAAACTGCAAGCTAATAGTTTTTGTTGAGGATTCGCAAATTTGTACGAATTGGATCCTATAGTCATGCTCCATATTTTGGTTACGCTTAAATAGAGTGGTGACGTGGTAGTTCCATATCAGGTCGTTAGTTCCATACTGTCATGTTCTACCCTAGGTTGCGAAGAATGGGTTCTGTAAAATGACCAAGCAAAGGAGGAATCTAGGATATCGAATTAGTATGAGCGGTCTCCTAAGAGTAAGAAAAAAAGATTTTATGCCTGATTATATCGAAAACTTGAGTTATAATGTTAGATAATGTGATTTGCGATTGATATGTGAGGGTATTGGTGATTATGAAGCTACAATGGATTTTGGGCATTTATTCAGCAAAGTGGAGGATAGGAGGTTATTGATTGGGAAGATGATTAAGTTTGTGTTCATTTTCCTTTTCTTAAAATATCTTCTTTTACGTGTTTTTATTTATTTTAAAGTTGAGGAAAATTTCGCCTTTTTACCTTTGCAAATGTTTATGGGCAAATGTTAGGTGGTTAAAGAAGTTCCTTTCTTCAACATTTGATACTTTAGTTGTTTGATTTTCTTGGAATGCTATGTGTGTGTATATCTGAATGAATAATCCTGGGTGGGGCTTTGAGTAAAAGAGTTGTTTCGAAGAATCGGTCATAACTTTTTGCACCAATGTAAGATTTCTTATTATAATATATTTTCGGAAACATTTCTCAGCGATCAATAGCGACCCAACTTGGGTTCACCCGGTTGAGGTCGTTTCAAATCTCAAATTCTTAGTTTAAGACATGTTACCGAGGAGTCAAAGTTTTTTTTTTAGAATTTCTGTTTTAATTCCTTTAATTTCGTTGATGTCTAATTTGGTCTTTTTGCTTACATTAGGGATTCAAAAACTATTTAAATGTTGTTTTGTTTCTAAATAAGATTATTCAAATTTGGAGGCTATTATTTTCTTGTGAATTATAATTCTTTATCGATTAGGTTTACATTTGTAAACCTAGAAATTCTATTTTGCGTCAGGATAACTTGCAAAACGGGCAGCTTAAGCTTAATAAATTATTGAGTTGAACTTGACTCCTAGACTCCAGTACGACTGTGCAACTACAAGTCTGCAAGGACTTGCAAGGTTAGTGCGTCATTTAATTTAGATAATGGCATTTGAATTTGATTTTGAAAACGTGACATTTGAATTTTGAATTTGGCTATGATCTACACTTTCTTAGGAGCGATATCTCATATTTTATTTCTTAATTTGAATCTAAATGTGCATAGAATGGATAATATCTTTCAGTTGTTCAGTGTTGGATAATATCTTTGTATATGATGGACAAAGCATGGCTGTAATTATCAAGGTTATCATCTGAAATTAGATTATCTATTAATCTAGTTACAAAAATATAAAAAAATGTACTCATAGTAAATTTTACTTGTAGATTGTCAGAACAATATAGAGATGGAGCACAAAAATTTGTTGAGCTAGCTCGTGACTATATAAATTCAGAAATGATAATATGTCCTTGTATTAAGTGTAGGAATCTAAAGCATCACCATTATGATACGGTGTATGAACATTTGGTTATTAAGGGTATGGATCCTACATATGTCGTTTGGGTATTTCATGGAGAACAACCAAGTGAACCAAATTTGGTCGGTGTAGAAATACCTGAATCGCATATGATGTTTAGGGACTTCTATGCACAACTTGATATGGATCCTAAAAACCCTATTAATGGAAGAGAAGATGAGATTGAAAGTTTAGTTTATGATGCTGAAACTCCATTATATCCTGGTTGTAGGGAGATCACGAAGATGTCAGCTTCTATTGCTATGTTTAAGCATAAAGCTACACATGGTTTATCGGATAGTGGTTTTGATGATCTAATAAATCTTGTTCAAGACATGCTTTCAGAGAATAATACACTTCCTAAATCACTTTATGAGATGAAAAAACTTGTCAATATATTTGATCTTGGCTATGAGAAGATACATGCTTGCATAAATGATTGTTGCCTATATAGGAAAGAGCTTGAGCATGCTATAATATGTCCAAAATGTGGTTGCTCAAGATGGACAATTAACCAACAAACTAAGAAAATTCAGAAAAAAATTTCAACAAAAGTCTTGCGTTATTTTCCTATAATACCAAGACTTAGGAGGATGTTTGGAATAGATGAGATGTCAACGCAACTTAGATGGTACTCAAGTAATAAAAGTTTAGATGGTAAAATGAGGCATCCAGTTGATTCATTGGGTTGGGAAATGATAAACAGAAGGTGGCCAGATAAATATTAGATTGGGTCTTGCCACTGATGGATTTAATCCTTTCAAAGATCTAAGCTCTAAATACAGTTGTTGGCCATTGATCTTAACTATATATAACTTGACTCCCTCATTATGCATGTCAAAGGAAAGTTTGATGTTGAGTTTATTGATCCCGGGGCCAAAACAACCAGGTAATGATATAGATGTTTATTTGGCACCACTTGTAGATGACTTAGTGTTGTTATGGAGTGATGGGGTTGAGATGTATGATGCAGTTACAAAGTCTACATTCAATTCAAAAGCTATTTTGATGTGGACAATACATGACTTTCCTGCATATGGAAATATATCTGGATGGCCTGTGAAGGAAAAAATTGCATGCCCTATTTGTCGTGAAAATACATGTTCACTATGGTTGTCACATGGTAGGAAATTTATATACATGGGACATAGAAGATTTCTTGCAATGGATCATCCATTTCGTATGAAAAAGAGTTGATTTAATGGACACGTTGAAAAAGGTATTAGGTCGAAGATAAAAAGTGGTGAAGAAGATTTTATTGAAGTTGATAAAATTGTAAATGGTTGGGGAAAAAGTGGTAAACGAAAGAGGAATAAGAATACAGCTCAATCTAATGTAACTTGGAAGAAAAAGTCAATATTTTTCAACCTACCATATTGGAAGGTAAATGCTTTGATATTTCTATAATTCATATTTTAATCTTCTAGTTACTTGTAATATATCATTAAACCATTAATGTTTGATTTGTAGACCTTGCTCATACGTCATAATTTGGATGTGATGCATGTGGAAAGAATATTTGTGAGAGCGTTATTAGTACACTTTTAGATGTGAAAGGAAAATCCAAAGATGGCATTAACTCTCGTAAGGACTTGGAAGCTATGAACATTAGGCATGCTTTACATCATGAGAGTAGAGGAAATAAATTCTACTTTCCCGCTGCTCCTCACACTTTATAAAAAGCAAAAAAAACATTTGTTTTTGCAAAAGGCTTGCTAGCTTGAGATTACCCGATGGTTATTGATCAAATATTGGAAATTGCATTTCAGTGGAAGAATGTAAGATCAGTGGTCTCAAGACTCATGATTGTCATATATTAATGCAACAATTATTATCAGTTGCCTTAAGAGGACTTTTACCTAAGGGACCCAGGAACTCTATTTTTAAATTGTGTTCATTTTTCAATGAGATATGCCAAGGAGTTGTTGATAGGAATAAGGTCGAAAAATTAGAAGAAATTGTTGTTGAAACATTATGCACGTTGGAAAGGTATTTTCCGCCTTCAGTTTTTGATGTAATGGTACATTTGACAATTCACCTAGGAAGAGAAATACGTATATGTGGACCAGTACAATATCATTGGATGTATCCATTTGAAAGGTAATCTTTATTTAAGCTATTCTCAAAAGTTAAATTCATTATCAAATTGGATTTAAATATTTTTACATTTTTTCATTCGTATAGGTATATGAAAGTGTTAAAAGGGTATGTTATGAATCACGCATGACCTGAAGGGTGCATAGCTGAACGGTATATTGTTGAAGAAAATGCAATGTTCTGTAGCAAATACATAAAACAAGCATCTAAAATAGGTTCTAAGCATGCACGCAATGAAGAATATGAGAGTGATTTCTTAGTTGTATGGCGTACAATTTCTAAAGGGACGTCACTCGTTCTATCTGATGAGATGTTGAAAGTTGCCCATCGTTATGTGTTTCTAAACAGTGCAGAAGTTCAACCATACATAAAGTATGTTTATTAAATATATACTTCGACAAATTTTAACTTATTCGACCATATATTCATTTGATATATTGTTTTTACCTTAGGATCCATATGGATGAACTCAAGAGTTTTGACAAACGACTAAAAAGAAATGAGGTTTTATTACATAAAAAGCACATTGACTCTTTTGCTGCCTGGTTGGATGATAAGGTTCAACATATATGAAGAAAGTTATTGTCTAGTTGTGCTATTTATTATTTTACTTCTAACATGTTTAAAATAATAACAGATTAGAGCTTAGTGTTTGATTGACAATGTTTCAAACACTTTAAAGTGGCTTGCACGTGATCCTAGATGTCAATCCATGTCATATTCTAGTTTTGTCATAAATAGTTTTCGCTTTCACACTAAAGATGCTGAAAAATCTCGTCAAAATAGTGGCATTTTAGTTGAAGCAATAACCATCTGTAGATCGAGTGCAAAAGATAATGCACCTCAAGTTGGGAAAGTTCATTATTATGGAGTTTTGCGCGATGTTATATTGCTTGATTACAATACATTTCACGTTCCAATATTCAAGTGTGATTGGGCAAATATCATGAATGGAATAAAAATGGAAGATGGGTTCACTTTGGTTAACCTTAACGAAGGACACGGACAATTTGAAAATGATCCATTCATTTTAGCAACACAAGCGAAACAAGTGTTTTATTCTAGGGAGAATGAAACTTCTAGTTGGCATGTTGTTTTGTAAGCACCATCAAGAGACTTGTATGCATTACATGTGGAAGAAAATACTGATGAGCCAACTATTCCACTAGATATATCACTGCTTGAAGACAACCATCATGATGATGATGAGAACTATGCAAGGATAGATGTCGAATGCGTATTATGTGACACATAGAGTAATTTGATAATAGTTTTAAAAGTTATCTTCTTAACCTATATTTGTACATAATGTACTTTTTATATTCTGATATTTGGAAGTTTTTACATCGTGATGAAATGTTGAATATTTAAATTTTGTTAAGATCTCTAACCTTAATTTCTTTTGATGTTGCAGATTTTCATTCCAAACTTTCGAACTAGTTGAGAGTAGGAAGCTTATTATTTAATACGATGGACAAATCTGAGGTAATTGTGTTTTCTTTTGCTTTTATATTTTTTGATTTTCGAAAATAAACATATTTGTATTTTGTTTTCATGCTGAATTCTTAAAGTCAACTAAACAAGCTGCCAAGATCTCTAAACGACGAAGAGTTGCTATTGCTGTAGCAGCAATTCAAGAGATTAGTGAAAGAGTAAGAATTTCTAGTGAGCAAGAAAATACTGTATCGAATCCAATAGTAAATGAGCAAAGCACGCCATCAACTGCTAAAAATGTTCCCAAAATAAAGAGAGGTCCAACTCAAGTGAAAATGATTACGGGAAATAATTATCAGAAGTCAGGAAAGTACTCATCTTTAATGATGATTCGTGTTGAAAATGGTGATAGTAGCTACTTTTTGTATGGCTACTGGTCTGCTAGAGATATTATTGCAATTTAGAGGGATAGTAAATGTCAAACTTTAGATGTGCGAAATAGATGAAAAATCTATATTGTAGATTTTGTTTTAATGTTGGAGAACAAAGTACCGTAATTTTTGTTAAGTATTAAAATATGTGGTATAATTTTCTTTAAAATGCTTGCATTTTATTTTGAATAGTTGATTTGTTTTTATAGCACATGTGTTTCATATTTTACATATTACATATATGTTTGAGAAATTTGTTAGTTATCAGTGGAATTATCTATATTGATTTACAAAAAATTAAAAAAAAAAATTGTTAAAGATCAACGACAACGCGCAATGAGTGTTGCCAAAAGTATCAACAATAACGCACAAAGAGTGTTGCTAAAAGTATCAACGGCAACAGGAAACGAGTGTTGCCAAAAGTATCAATGGCAACGCGCAACGAGTGTTGCTAAAAGTATCAACGGCAACGCGCAATGAGTGTTGCCAAAAGTATCTACCGTAACACGCAAAGAACATTGCTAAAGGTCTACCGCAACACGCAATGAATGTTGCCAAAAGTATCAACGACAACGCGCAATGAATGCTGTCAAAGGTCTACCACAACGCGCAGTGAACGTTGCCAAAGGTCTACCGCAACACGCAATCCATCCTTTTGCAACACGCAATGAAAGTTTCTGTATCTTTTCCCTCTACTACAACACTGCGATTTGCAACATGCACATGAACATTGCAAAAGGTCTTTTACAACATTTTTTACGCGTTGTCGTAGGCTATTTTTGTTGTAGTGAACACGGATTGCAATTCGAAGGGAACAAATTCTTTATTCGAAATTAATCAAAAACCCTACAAATGGATGCAATAATAAACCCTACTTGGCCAACAACCCTTAAAGGGTTGGGCCTTTACAATTATTAAATGAAAAATGAAAAAATTAACAACTTAAATATAGAAAAGTGCAGTTTTGACAAAGATAACGTTCTCAAATGGTCAAAATCCATCATACATCAAGGAAAAGCGATGAGTCTTGTCCGGATTGTCGAGACATTTTCGAAAAGTAATGGTGATTCTGACATCATATGCGAATTCTATGCACATTTGAAGTTGTCACCTCCGCAACACTACGTTGAACGCTCCCAACGACCAGAAAAGCTATCAACATGTCCTGTATCCCCTCCTCTCGTGCTCCATCATCCCCATCGAGGTCAGAACGATTCGCCCTCGAATCAGAATTAGTCTCATCTAAAGAAGAAGAAGAAGAAGAAGAATCAGCAAAAGGCACTAAATGCTTGACATTAAACACGTCCGCTGTCCGTATATGGCTAGGAAGCTTCAAACAATAGGCATTGGGGTTTATCTTCTCAATGATTTCCATTGGTCCTACTTTCTTAGCAGATAATTTATTATACTTGTGTGTAGTATAACGTTCCCGAGGAAGGAACGCCCACACAAAATCCCCAACTTCGAACTCAACATCACGCCGCTTAAGGTCTGCCTGTTGCTTATACAGGGCGGTGGACTCCAAAAGCTTGGCACGGGTCTGTTCATTTACATGTTTAAGACTGTCTACAAAATCAACAGCACGTCCATGGGGTCGAGTCTTACTAGGAAAGGTGAGTAGATCAACAGGGCCATGAGGAAGCAAGTTGTACACCACCTGAAAGGGGCTGAAAAACTAATGGTGCACTCAAGTTCGTAGCAAGGTGGAGAATGTAGCAAAAGGTGCTACTTCACTTAATTAGCCATAACACGTTCTTAAAAGGATGGGCCTAAATGGGTATTTGGCCCAAAGAATGGGCTGCTGGACATTATAACTTCCCAGGCTTCCTTACTAAAGAAAACACTTGGCAAATAGAAGCACAAAAATAGACAGAACGCAGCTCTCTTCTCTCTCAAAACCAGGCGACATTTTAGGGCACGAAGGTGTTCGTGAGATTCTTCTTGGTGAAGATAAATTGGTGCTCTCTCTCTCTCCCTTTATTCTTTTCTTTGTGATTAGATAGATTGCAATAGGTGTAATCTTTTGTGAAATAGAGTTTTTCTTGGTGATATCTCGCTCGATTTGTAGTACCGATTGTAGCTTTGGTTTTGGGTGATTTTGGGTTTCTCTTGGTGAATATAGTGTGGGTTACAAACTTACAATAGGTGTATTCCATTAGTGAATGGAGTATTTCTTGGTGAAATATTGGATGGTTTCTGTCGTGCCTTTGCTTCAGGTTTGGGGATTTTGAGAAATTTTGGAACTGATTGTAAATTGCTTTGAACATTGCTTTGTGCCTAATGGATTTAAGCGTGAATCCAAATTTAGTGGATTGTTCAACGGGGAAGTAGGCAATTCTTTGAATTACCGAACCTCCGGAGTCTCCGGACCGAAAAATTCTTTGTTTTCTTGCATTACTTTCATTTTATTTTTCGTTATTATTCATTTTCGATCCAACAGTTAGAATAGTTTTTTATAGAATGTTGATCCAATTTAACTTCATCTAAAAGCACTTTTGGAATATAAAGTTCTTTTAGAAATTCGTTCTAAACAAAAGTTAAGATAATATCCTTAGAAAACTCTTCTACGACTTGCAAAAACAAAAATCATATCGAACCGCCCCAATATATTTCTAAAATTATCAAACATGTTTAAAAATAATTTCTTAGTCTTAGGAGTATCTTTTTACTTTTGAAAAGTTTATCAAACAGACCTTTGTTTCATAATGTCCTGCAATATGTACTTATGATAGCAGTTTATAATTATATTCTCATCTTAAATAGTTAATTTTCTTGTAGACTTGAGTTGAGATTGGACCTTATGTATTGATAACGAGCTTGTTTTGGTGTAATGTTAGTGTAAACCAATTGTTTAACGGTTCTTTAGCCAATAAATATCTCTCAAAAGGGTATATGTTGAATTTGCTTTAGGCTTTATTCATAATTTCATATGCACGATTGAACTGATAAAGGAATGGTTTTGGAATAAACATAGTAACTGAAAATAAAAAATCTGTCAAACAAAAGGATTAGAAACAATTGACTAACAAAATCCCATTATTTTCATTTATTTATGAACTCCTATTTTATATATACTAATGTATACTTGTATTTCTGTATATTTTCTACAGAGGACTGTACAATTTCTTCTTGCTAATTTAGTGTCCCTATTTTATTTTCACCTTATTCTGAGAGTGGAGGAATTCAGGGTACAAAATGTGGTCGACCAAGTTGTGTCTGTTACTTTTCTGCTTCCTTCTAGAAGTGCTCTTTGTGGAATTCAAATTTGGTTGAGCCCTTTTGATTATGATCATAGCAGAGCTGACTGAGTTCTTTTGCCAAAACTGGTGCACCACAGTAGAAAACTCCTGCTCCAGAATACCAAATCAATGATGAAGAAAAATAAAGAATTAAGGTAAGAAATTCATGTTAGTTCACCAATAGAATGTGTACTAACCTATCCTTGCATTTGCATGCTTGGTACCAATTTTTGTTAGAACTTTTGTCCAATTAGGCCTTGCAAAATGTGTTCTAACCTGTTAGAATAAGCAGTATAGTACATGTTAAGGGATAAATCTCACATTGGTTAAATGCCACAACATAAACCAACATGTAAAGGTTTAAGCTACTCCTCTTAATAAAGTTGATGTTTTAAGATGGAATATTGAATCTTAATAATACATACACTAGGTAAATTCAAAAAAATAGACGAGCACGTTTGGTACACAGTATTGGACAAGATTTGTCATTATAATGAATAAATTTTGAAGTTTTCCTCTTTAATATTGTCAAGGCTGTTGAGTCCACATTACCAAACATGCCAAAAGGTTCCAATGGAACATTCAAGTTTTCTTGTCCACAGCTATATCTAAGAATAACATTTCCTTGAGAGGATTGTTCTAAATAAGAGGATATGATCTTACCCTAGTACCCGATACAATATCAACCCCATTTTTAGCATGGTTAAGCGCCTGGACCATGGTGATGAGAGCTGAACGTGCATCCCCTTCCTCATATACACTAGTTAAGTAGTTGTGCATCTCAATAACGCCCTATCAATTTATAATGACAAAGATCGATATCAGAAAATAATCGACAATTGAGACGATATAAATGGTGATGTGGTATGTTACCCTTTGATCAAGTTCAGCGACTTCATTCATAACGCCTTTGAACCAATCAAATGACCCTTGCTCCCTTGTTACCCAATAGAAGTAAGCATTCGTTGTCTTCAGAGTTTTCTTCCGTTTTGGAGAAACCTTGTTGTGAGAGGAAGAGTTATCAGAGCCAACACTATGATCGGAATGCCTACTGGAACCTGAAATGGAGTCCTGAGAGGAAACTAAGATATTAATTAGTTTCTGAAGCATAACGAACTAGTGAAAATCTATATAGCATAATTAATCAAGATTCAAGACTGCTATATGTACATGGAAAGATATATTTAGACAGCTATGCGTTATTAGAAATTCAGTTGCTTACTGCTTGCTCCTCCATTTTGACAATATTGTTTAACAAATCTTTAAGGATGCTGATGAAAGGTGTTGCTCCAATTCCGAGTCCAACAAGTAGAAGGACATCATATTTTTGGTAATCTTGTGCAGGAGCTCCATATGGCCCGTCTATTAGTAGCTTCGGTAAACTGAAATTTAGAGGCAATATTTGGTCATGAAAAATTCATTTACAAACTTATAAAGAGAACATGGAGAAAAGAATGTGCAATACATACACTCGTTCAGGAAGAACTGTACCTTTTTTTCGTTGTTTCATCAGCTCTAAGTAGCCCGCTCTTCCCACCCATCGGAGGCTCACAAGCCTCTGAGAATACCCTCTTAAGTTCGTGCGTCCAGTCACCTAACTGTCGTATGTGGATACTAAGGTAGTCATCCCCAGGAGCTGATGTGATGGAAAATGGATGCCTGGATATTTGCGACAGTGAGCATCATTAAAACCAAGAGAAATGATTTTACATTAATCTTAATCGTATTTTTAATAATAATGTACATATTTCAAGCTTAAATATTGATCAATATATAAATGATTTACTCCTTGTTATAAATTTGCAGTTTATGGGACAGTGGGGAACTGAAATTTCATTTGTAAAGATCCAATGTAATACAGAATAGGTCAGGTCCAATGAGATTCTTGGCATACAAAACTAAAACATACTTGTGAGATCTGCAAGATGATCACTGTGGCTTACCACTCAAATGGAGAAACGGCTGGGCATTGGACGAACATGTATTGTCCACTCTTGTATCGAAATTGGGAAGGCTTAGACATTTGTAATGTGAGCACATTTCCGTGATAAAGGGCAACCTAAAAGGGTTACGAGTAGTTGAAGAATTCGAAAAGGTAGAACCTTCAATTTTGAGCTATGGCTACATTTCTCCAACTGAATTGACAAAAAATAAATAAAAATGCCATGCTAACCTTCAGAAGTCGGACAGGATAAAAGCCTGATCTGAAGAATCTGAGGAACCTTTCCCCTGCATATAGGAGTACAGGAACTGCAAGATACATCCACGTCTGCGGCCAATGAAAATTCAACAGGAATCTGTGCTTAGAAAATTGATATATTGATGGTAAGAGACAGCATAATGCAACAGAAAAATCTGTACACATACCGTTTTTCTGTACCATCCTTGCACGAGATAAAGGAACGTGCCATGGATGATGAGCAAAATGTAGACAAGGATGAACAAGTGGTGTGAATACCAGAAAGTATTGTAGCCAGTGAGCCTGTCAAATGGCTTAGGCAGCTTAATAAGGCTCCGTCTGAACCACCGAGTGGCCAACGTGAAAGCAACCAACATGAATATCACCATTAGGATTCCTGTCACACCCTCAATTCCTTTAACAAGTTCTACGTACGTGGGAATTGTTTTACCAAAGTCCTGTCCAAAATACTGCTTGTATTTATCTTCGGGTTCATTTATTAGCCTCGGGAAATCGCACGTAAGGTGGTTACCAGCATGGAGTATCACACCAATTACAATGGCTGCAGCAATAGTCTACATATATCCAATTATTAAACTGTCAAAAAACATTAAAAAGAAAACAAATATGATTACCTTAGGTTCAAGTCTACCTTGTGAAAATTGATGTTGTCATCGAAGGGAACAAAATAACCAAACTTAGAAGATCTCATCCAGGTTATAATGTTCCTGCAGACAGGCAATAAAATGAGTGCCATGTTGAATTTGAGAGTCTCTGCTGCACCCTTAGCCGTGAGGAGGCAGTATCCCATAACTACGTATGCATCTTTCTGTTTGTACTGAAAAAACTTCCACAAGAAAAGCCCAATCATTATCAAAATCCACACCAAAATTACCCAAATTCTCCTCCAATTTTCTTGCAAAAAGTAGACCAATTTTGTGCTCATTCTTCTTATTGGGCTTCTATTTCTAAGCCCATGAAGGTTTTGACTCAGTGCCTGGCTTGTGTAGCTGAGGGCTTGACTGTAATTTAGGTATGTGTCCTTTTGTAACAAAAGAGTCTCCAGCTGCCAGAGCTGCATCACCATGTCACAAAATAACACGCATGAGATATGATCAAGAAAAGTTGGATCATGCGGTTTATCTTAAAAGCGAAAATACGAATACTGTGGGCCATATGTATGTGTTTTAGTGCTCAAGACGCGCATTTAGGATCAAAAAGCCAAAATTCACATGGCAAAAAATAATTCAAACTAAAATTATTGTTCTTTGTCATTTTCTTACACTCCTAAGATTATAAGAAAGCATGTATATTTAAGGAAAGATTTGCCACCTAATTTTCATTATTAATTGAACTTTGGCAAGACCAAGCTCTCACACGCAAATACAAAGCGTATTCGACTAAGCTTAAAGTGAATTTATATTTTCGAATATAACTTTTGAAAGACGATATCTAAAATAATTAGTTCCTTATAATATATATATATATATATATTTTTTTTTTTTTTTTTTTCCGACTGTTATAGTTGAACAACGCGGTAACCCAACATTAAGAGGGTTCTTAGTTGTTTAACTACTCAATACATAAAAAGTCCATTATCAAAGTTTAGTTGTAACCATTTTTCATTTCGAGCAATATCAGTGCTGTGGTTGGTGTTGTAACAAATGTTTATGTATAAAGGACCCACCTCAATGTAACCAAGTCTTTCAGGATCCAACTCTTCCATTATTAAAGCTGCATACTCCTCTGCTTGCTCTTTTAATCTCGATAACTTATTTGCAGATGCACTTAGCATAATAATCTACGAGATAAGAAAAGTTTTGAGAAAAATAATATAAAATTGTTAGAAATTCATATCATACATACATTTACTAATTTGCCCCCACCAACTCCGAAAATCTTGAAATGAAGATAATTACTAGAATTCAAATAAATTATTTTTATTTACGTACACATGCTTGACAGCCTGTGCTTTGCCTCATAATCATTACTTCATTACTATAAAACTCCATTAAGATAAAATGATTAACGTAATTTTTAGAGTGTATTTGGTATTGTTTAAAATGAATTTTTTGAAAATGAATAGTGATTTTTAGGACAAATGATGGTTGAGACTTGGTTGAAAAGTAAAAAATTGTGTGCTTGACTTTTCTTGAATGATTGAGATTGAATACCGTAGAAAAATGAGAAAAATTTAATGGAAACCAAGAACTAGTTATTACAAAATGATTATTTGAATAAAATAATTTGCATTTACCTCCTTAACTTCCTCTTCTGTGATCCGACCATCTTCATTCTTGTCCACCCTGTAGTAATATCATTAATTAAAACATTTGTAATCATATTTAATTTAATAATTCAACAATTACTTAGGCTTAAATTTCACTTTATTAATTAAAGGCAAAAAAGTTGCTTATTTAACTTTCACCTTTAACTTTAGATAATATAATCAATTAACGGATAATTAATTAACTAAGATTCATACATGTCGAAGAAAATCTGGAGCCTAGAATCGAAGTTTTGATCCGTAATTTGTGACCAAAATTCATAAAGCTCATCTCTGCTAATCTTCTCGACCTTCAATCTTCTCCTTCTGCCTAATGCATCGAATAATTCCAATGCAAACTCCTTTGAATCTCTCATCCCTTCAAAATGGGGGGAAAAGAATTTAATAATCCGTAAACAAAAATATGTGGACGTTAATTATAAACTAATCAGAATTATTGATTGAAAAGTATAATTAACCTATGCATTGTGCAAAATCGGCACGATGAAGGAAGCCATCTTTGGCGAGTTTATCGAAATTGTTTTGAACTTCATTCCAGGCTTTTACGTGGTTGTTTTTGCCATTACTGATGAATTTCAGCCCCTGTAAAGCCTTTTGCGCGCCGGAGCGAGTGCGATCCAGCTGAGCGCGCTGGCGGCGAATTGCCCGCGCCGCCAGAGCTGATTCCAGTCCACTGGTTCCTACGCCACTGGCGCCTCTGGAGAGTATACGTGATGCATTCCCATGACTCCACGAAAACCTCTTTAGCTCGGCTTTGAGCTCCTGTGAGAAGTGCTTCGCTTTCGCCACCGCTTCGGCTTTCAATTCCTGAGAAAATTGGAGAAGCTTATTCGAAGAGCTCCGGCGCATAGTAGGTGATCTCGAAGCTGACACCGAAGCCGATGCCGGAGTGTCCATCCCGGAGAATCCAGTAACAACTTCATTGTTATTGTCAATATTAATGACGGTTGCCGGTTCAACACTGCGTAAGATAATCGTATTATCGTCTTGAAGATCTAGTGTGACTTCAACAAATTCTTCCATGGATGAAGCTCCGGAGTCTGTTCCCGGCGATGATCCTTCACTAACTGACTTCCTGGTGGCAACTGTATCGGAGCCCCACCGTCGTTCATGTCTACCGAACTCCCTCATTATAAACAACTCTGATAATGGGGGACAGTCGGGTGATTTAAAAATATTTATTTTTTATGAATCTGTGTCAGATTATATAATACGCGTCAGGAACCGATGTAAAACGACATGTAAGTTGTAACGCGGAGCTGTGTATAGAGAGAGAGAGAGAGAGAGAATTTATATTGTTTTTGTTTTGAGGTGCTATTGTCGATACTTCAAAAATGGTGTAGGGGAGGGGATAGTGGGGGAAGTTTCCGGGGGGTATAATTGACATTTTATGTAAAAATGGTTTTACTTCTTTGTCTACATAAAGTATAGTTGGTAAAACAAGGTGGAAAAGAATACATGAGAGGAGACTGTACTTTTAGAGACGAACTTTTTTTATATCTCATTTTGCTGAGATGAAATATGAGTGAACCATTTCCATCTTGTCTGCGTCTCCTACCATAAGCAGTAGGGGGTGGGCATCAACCCGCAGGGACGGAGGCCATATAGGCCCAGTGGGGGCCATGGCCCCCACTGAAAAAAAAAAAAAAAATTTTGAGTAAAAAAAAAAAAAATTTTTGATTCCAAAAAAAAAAAAAAAAAAAGAGAAAGAATTGACATCTTGAATTTATTTCCTTTGATTTTAATTTTCTCTCTGCAATCATTATATTTATGCAAGAAGTAAATACAATATTTATTACTAGTATCTCTCACATTGAAAGTTTACATTTACTTTTCAGTTATAGGTATTTTCTTTTGTGAATTACTAGTTTACACTAGTTAGTTGTTACTTGTTAGTTAACTTAGTTTATCTTTTGGTTTGTTGCTTCATAATGTCAATCATTTTGGTTCAAAAAAATTTCGGGGCTCCGCCCCCGAACCCCCGGGAGGGGGCCTCCACCCACAATTTGAAAATTTTGGCCCCCACTGAATTGAGAACCTAACTCCGTCCCTGTCAACCCGTCCAACCCGTCAAAATCGTTCAATCCAATCCAACCCGATCGAATTAGGTTGGGTTTTGATGAAAATTGATTTGGGTTAGGTTATAAAAAAAAAATTGTTTGGGCTGTCGGTTGGATGACAAACTCAACCCAACCCAACCCAACCCAATCAAAATTTTAAAAATATAAGATTATTTAAATTTCAAGAATCTTAAATTCATTTTTAACTTGGATGGAACTCAAATATAATTTGACATATTTTAGTTTTATTAGCAAGTATTTAATTTATTATATTTGAGTTTATTGTATTGTACATAATTTATTTGAGTTAATAGTTGATTTATGGGTATAATTTTTTAATTTTCTAAGAATTTTATTTAATTGGACCAAAGTCAAAACCACCCAACTCAACCCAACCCAACCCGACCCGACCGAAACTTGATTGGGTTGGGTTGGGTTGGGTTTGAATTCATATTTGGGTTGGGTTGGGTTGATTTTTTATCAATCCGACCATAGTGGGTTGGGTTTGGGTTGGGCAAAAAATCGACCCAACCCAACCCAATCCACGCCCACCCCTAATAAGCAGCTTCAACCCAACGTAGCGCCTCATTTGAGCTATTTCTCCCAACAGCTATCAGGATGTATCGACTGCAACTGGGGAGCGCCAACGCGACCATTTTCATCGTCATTTAACCTCAAGCTAGAATTTAGCAAACTTATCGTGTCACTATCATATAGAATTTCTAGAATCCCGTGACATACTCCCACACTCAATTCCCTAAAGCTCTCGTAGAGGATCTTGCATCTCGCATCGTCCATCATTTCCACATTGCATTCCTTCTCACACCAAATGGGTATAAAAAATTCTCAACAAATTCGGCACCATTCCCATGATCAAGGGCGGAGCCAGCCCATTTGTTTGGGTTGGGCCAAATTTCATTTGGGATGGACTTTATTTCTTTCTTTTTTTTTCCTTCCAAAAAGAAATTTTTGGGTCAGGGGTGGGCCAGGGCCCAGTTGGCCCACCCCCTGGCTCCGCCCCTGCCCATGATGGACAGGAGTCCACACTGTCCCGCACATCTTCTCATAACAAATGCGGCACCATTCCCTTGATGAACAAAAGAAGTCTAAAACACTATAATTTTGGTACCTATGCAAAGTTCTAATTTTATAGTTTCATATAAAATTTACCATGTGCAAAATGGTTAACCATAATTAAAGTTATGATAGGTCAAAGTAGGCACCTTGAAACTAAAATTTCTAATATTCGACAACATGCTACCTTCAAATATTCAACTACAATAATTTGTCAATCGAACTTGCAAACCATTTTCATATTATTAAAGTTCGTTTCGAGAACTATACCGTAAACATATCGAATACTTCCAATAAATATCAAAAGTATTCAAATAATCATCTTGAAAAGCGACTTTTCAATGTTTCCTTCAATTAAAATTATATGAATTTTTATCATTTTCATTTATTTCTTTCGCAATAATATTTCAAAATTAACTCATTTTATTTTAGAGAAAATTCACCCCGTGTCACCTTTTGGATTACCATTTACAAAATATCACTTTTTAATAATTTTGACAAAATTGCAAAAAAGTGGAAAACACACCCCACCCTCACTCTACTTCACACTACACGTACCAAACCCAAACCCAAATCCTATACCCATGTCCCATTGTCATCAATTACATGATTTACATCTTTCTCATTTCATTTCCAAAGTTTTCTTCCTTGCTTATTAGTTCAAAAAGTTTACACCCCAAATGCAACTCCAACAAGAAATAAGCTCCTTTTTTTTCTTATATCTGACACAAGGTATGTTCATCTCCCTTTGTTTCATTGACTAATGTTGAGGAGTTTGAGATTTTTAATGCTATTCGAAAATGTTGAATTTTTAGCCAAATATATATAATTTTTAGGAAGTTGCATTTTTGCTTCTATTAGGCGGTGGGTTTGCCTCGAAATTAGAATATACATGTCCACTGTGATTAATTTTTTTATGAATAGGATTGTTGTAAGGGTTTCATTGGAGTTTAATGAGGGTGTGCTTGAAATATATGTTGAATCTGTAGTTTATTAGAACGTGCATGTCCATTGTAGTTTACATGTCCATTGTAGATTAACAATGTATGTTGAATTTGTGAATTAATATGTTTTAATTTATTGCAATGTGATTCAATTTTTTGATTCAAAACTTAGGTAATGTGGTCCATTCAATGGTCATTGTGGATTCAAACACTTGATTCATGTTTATACATGAAGTGATTCTTTAAAGCTTATACGAAATATCCTTTAAGAAAGTTTGTCACAATGTCACTCTTGACATATGGTTACTGGATTTCTTGACAATCTAAGACTCTAAATGGACTACTCGACAGTTATAATAAATTAAAAATGTGTTTGAATTACTTCACTATGCGTCATACGAATTTATTGCATGCTAAACCATACTCTGATAATGGAATTTATTCATGTTAATGGAATTGCAGGCGGATTTCGAACTCATTACACTATGAGTGACCAGAAGAGATGGAATAATAATACACAGTAAGCCTTCATTAACTAGGAAAACTATGTATTTCTTCCGGACTTATAGTTTGTCATATTATTTTGAAGTTATATCATGATGTGCACGACTTATGTTTATGCCTGTTTAGTTCTTGTTCGTGGATGAAAGACATTTTTATTTTGTAGCCGGTCGAATGGTCGTGATATCATCTGTAAGGAATCGTTTGTAAATAAGTTAGATGATCAACAATAATTATCACTAATGACAACAAAAATGCGATATTGATTAGCGACAATGAATTACTAAAATGTGTTGATACGAAAGTCACACTAAATGAATGTATGATTAATGAAATTGACAAAAAAAAAAGTTGATAAATAAGGCACGGTAATTGCGAACAATTGTGTTATTCAATACAATAAAATATAATTCTACGATGAGATGGAAGATAACAGTAGTGATAGGTTAAACATGGATGACATTTGATGTAATCGAATGATGTTTAATGTAACCTGAATTGTTCAATTTATGCTATGATTTTAATTTGTGTTGTGTATGTGAACCCGAAAATTGTGTATTCAACTAATTGACTCAAATCGGTTATGACATAGTATACGCAGGTCATACAGTCAGTAAAAAACTGTTAATACCTACAGTTCAACTGTCTAGTCTAAATTCTTTTTGTATTTTGAAATACTATGGAATCTCAAATTTTCGTGTAAAACTGAAACTAAGCAAACGAAATGATAACCATTCTGTACAAATTTAATATATCTAACTTTAAATGTATACACGAGGCACCTATGGATAAATTCTACCAAGCATTTGCAAATTAGCTAGATGGAAGTTACAATATATATATCATGACAGTTAAAATGTCAAAATTGACATTTGAACTGTCGGAGTTGACAGTTAACATCCGACAAGATGGATTTAAAGGTGTATGATGAGAAAATATTTTTGAGGATGCATTAATTGTGTTCACAAATGTTCAACTATCAATGATCAAATCTTTATTAAGAATTTACATAATGTTTTATTAAATAAAAAATATTCCAAAATTTTATATTCTTTGAATCAACTATATTTTGTCAAAATAGTTTACAAAACAAAATGAATGAATGAATGAAGAATAATTTGTAAGGTAATGTTAGCATGGTGTCTTTAAGATTCCAAAATAGCAAGTTACAAAATGAAAATATTCAACAACTTATAAATGCAAACCTCAAAGTGGAAGAAGAATCAACTATGATTTCAAGCTTGTGATATTACAATGTTGAAGGAGTAATAAACTTATGTTTTTTCAAAGAAAATATCACTTAATCTTCTCAAAAAAAAATGTTATGAAATAATTTTTTTTATTAACATATTATCCATTGTATAATTATTAGATTCAAATCCTAGCATTAGCTGATCATTAAATGCATACTAAAAGGTAATTACAAGGGCAAATAGGACTTTTTGCACCCAAAAATACTTTTTCAAAAGTTGAGATTTTTTGTCCATTTTCATTATATGACATTTATGCAAAATTCCCTTTATTTTATTACATCGTTTATCAAAGTAAGAAGAACATAATTTTTTTTTAGGGTTGTTACAACTCACTTGGTTACACCAGTTCGTCTTTAGATGGAGCAAAGTGAGTTTTCTAATTAAGAATTTATTTTTGTTATTTTTTTATTTATTTTTATTTTTGGCTCTTGGACGAGTTGGCCCGTGCAAGTAAGTTAAAAAAAAAAAAAAATCAAGTTCAGCTGGTCTGCAGGATTGTCCTAGAAGCGTCAATTCGGGAGGTCCGGATCAGGTCGGCCCAACACATATGAGCCCGATAACGGTCCGAGTGAATAAGTCCGCCCACCCTTACAAAATTAAATACAATATAAACAAATAACAACTAAATGTATTTCTAATTACTACTATTAAAGAACATCACGTTTCTTAGCTACTAGGGAGAAAGAAAAATATTTTCATTTTGAAATTGTACTACATTTTGTAGAATAAGAGATATTTTTATTGTTACCATATTAAGTAAAAATATTTTTTTTTTTTTTTTAATTTCACGAGTCGACGAGTTAATCGCAGCCTGCGAATGTGTGACCCGCAATGCTCAGGGGTCAAATCTTCTTAACCCATGACCAGTCCGCTTGGGTCAATGGTCCGATCGATCCGTCCGTCTTGACACCTCTATATTTTCTCATACTTGACTCCAATACAAGTTGTGTGGCACAAGCTGACGAACGAAATGGGACACTTGATATTTCATGGTTTAGAGTCCCTTGAGAAACTTTATTTATGTAATAATATAGACTATAGTGTGTACGTATATTGTGTTTAAACATATGTGCATGATTGTGAACTTTGCTACGCGTAAAAAACTTTAAAAAGTGGTGTGGACTGTGGAGAGGAGAGGGATGGGCGTTGTGGGGGTGGCCCAGTTGTGACAATCAGAAGGGAAAAAGTGTGAATTAAGGAATCGAATTGAGCATATTAGTTTGATCCTGTACTCAATGCTTCATTGTTGAAATAATTTATGAAAATATTACATAAATCATATTTTTGGAGGAAAAACATAGTCTGATTTTTTTTTACTAATACTTCATATAGAAACAAAATTGATCAAATATTTATCACCTCATTTTCATACTCTGAAATGTGTAACCTATGTTTGGTAAAAGTTTGTTTATAAATTTTCTTTATAAACGATGAAATGTTTAACTTATGTTTGATAAAAGTTTGTTTATAAATTTTCTTTATAAATGACGACGTAACAACAATTCATTAGTCCATTTTTTTTTCTTTTAAAAAGTAAAAAATAGTTGACAGAAATATGTGACCAATCAAAATTGTTGACTTTTCAAAAAATGATTCATAAAATGTTACCACATGTCAATTTACAAACAAAATATAAACAGAGAGAAATATTTCATATAGAAAAAATAATCGAGGATGCTCTCGTGCTCATTCATAAATAGGGATGTCAACGTAAATAATGACGTTCATTTATAAATAAACCTTTACCCCGTTCCTTAATTTGGAGTAGTGCCATGAAATGTTGGAATTAATCTATTTTTACATAACAGTGTCCAGATTGGGTTATCAATTAATATTTTGACAGGTTTCTAATTGTTAATTTTGAAAATGATGTGATGGATAAAATTGAAAGATGTTTGTCAAATTAAGTGTATGTAACTCAATTGGTAAACTCTTATGTAGGAATAGTATTCTTCGTGAAATGTTATTAGATGATGCATGGTAGTAGACTTTTCTAAATAGGGATGTCAATAGAATGGGGTGAGATCATTGCATTTGTTCCAATCTTGTCACGAATTTTCAGGTGGAGGGGCAAATATCTCCATATATCCAAAATTATTTTAAATTAAAAAAAAAAAAAAAAGGATTATTGACCGAGCAATACGAGGCAAGTAAGAAGCGATAAATTACCATCCTTTTTTCTATGGCTCCAACTTACTATATTGTTTACAAATGAAATAAATTTTAATTGTTAAACATATAGAAATTATACCTTGTCACATAATGATATTTTTCAATACTCTAATATCCATTTTTTAATAACCGATTGCAAAATTAGTACAAAATATTCTCTTTTACACTTTTTTTTTTTTTTTAAATGAATTTCACCCTCAAAGCTCCTCGCATAAAAATTTCAAACTCAGGTCAGCTTATCTAAACTCTTACCTTTTCTTATATTTCTGCTACCCCATAAACACTTTTCAATATCTAGACCACATTTAATTGAAAGAAAACAATAAACCTGGACCAACTTTTCCAATATTTTTTCTAGGCAATCAAAATGAAAATAAAGAATCCAAAGTGAGCTTAAATTGGAAAACATAACTACTTGATGTGATCCGGACCCTCGACAATAAGAGTCATAGCAGGCTTGACGGGAAAATTTAAATATTCAAGCCAAAATAAGAATTTAGCAGGTTCGACGAGCTTTGAAGATCAAACCGTATCGAAAAGAACCGAAAATTGAATCACGGCCGTGGATTGGTCACGACCGTAACTTTTGAAGATCACGACCGTAATGTTAAGGATCACGGCCGTAACCTATTCTCTGCCTAATTCATAACCGGATAAAAAAAGACTTACGGCCATAGCCAAAATCCTCACGGCCGTAACATATTTCAGTTACATAATTTACGGCCGTAATTGAAGACATTCACGGCCGTAAGACTGCTTCTGGACGTGCGCCGCTGTGGAATTTAAAGATTTCGCAATATTTTATTTCCTTATCAGTTTTTAGCTATTTTAGGTTAGTTAGAATTCTATTTTGAGTAAATTAGCAATTGGGGTTTTATTTTACTTATTTATACGCCTTTTTGATTCATTGTAAAAAAAAGACTTTGATGATTAAATAAAAAAGAGATTGAATGTTTTTCAATTGTTTAATGTGTGTATTCACATTACAAACCCAAACTTATCAAGATTGATTATCTTGTGGCGTTCATCCAGAACTTATCAAATATTTGCTAGAATATTTGTGGCGTTCAAATCAGAGACTTATCAAGGAAATTGGGCAAATCCTTGTAGCGTTTCGAAAGTCGTGGTTCTTTATTTCGCATCGTCGAGCCATCGCGTCGTGAATATCGGGTCATGATTCATCCGTCCGACCACAACCTGGGTTCGGAACTTTTCAGCGTTTCTTCCGCGCTTCGAATCTCATCACTACTACTGGTAAGAATAAGCAGCATTTCATCAATTACCTCTAGGACCAAGAGTGAGACCAATAGCATCCGCGGACTTTCGATTCTAGCCTGAAGAGCAGAACTTGATATCTCCTTGATTTCTAGTCAAATGCAATTTCCTTAGCTTTCTAGGGGTGAGCGTTTAGATTCTCAGTTCGGTTATTGAAGGAACAGGAACCGAATAAAAAATTTCGGCTTGGTTCGGTTTCGATTCTCAAAACTCAAGAATCGAGCGATTTCGGTTCCAATTCGATTTCGATTATTTTTCGATTCTTTATTCAGTTCTTTCATTCAAAAAATTCAACTTTAATCAAACGTGAAAATGTGTGCAAAAAATAAATAAGTATTGAGTCAAAATTTCCCAAACGAATCAATCCATATGGTACAAATATTCAAATTGAATATATGCAGGTTCTAAAGATACTAAATATAGTTATAATATTCTGTATATTCCTAATTGTTACTAGAAATGTAGGATCTTCATCTTCTATTGCTCTATCTACTGCATATGCTGGAATGCTCGAATCATCCGAACTAAAAAAATGATAATGGTGTAATATAGACACATTTACCATAATATAAAATCATTTAGATTATTTGAACATAGGTATACTTCGAAGATAACAAACGATTTCTAATGAATTTTTATCTCAAACTTTAATGTAAAATCACAATTGACTAATACACCTCCACAAAAGTCACATACATGTCAAATTATACATCATTCTCAGTACATATCAACACAACAGTCATTACCTTAATTTGTAAATACTGGACCAAAAAAATGCACTGAACTAGTGCAGTGAGAGACCAGACATCCAATCTTCTAAAATTGGTATAAAGAATTTCATGTAAGATGCAATACAATATGAACAATTCAATAATTATCATAATATATCTAAGTAAGCTGGATTTATACACTCTATCTTGTAAAGCAACACAGAAAATGTCAAAAGTGTAAAGTGAACTTAATTTTTAAATTAAAAATGTTCGGTTCTTGGTTCGATTTTCAAATAGGAACCGATCGATTTTAGGTTCTCCATTTTTCAATTTCGGTTCGATTTTAGTTCTCATTCTTCTCCTAAAGAACCAACCGATTTCGATTATTTTTGTTCGATTTTGATTTTTTTGTCCATCCCTAACTGCAGCCCTGACCACAAACCAGTTCTTAGCTTGCTTTGAAGTGAACTTCTACCCCGTTCAACATACCCTCACGAAATCGACCAAAATAAACCCACCTACCCACAAAAATAACCTCACACGACCAGCTTTTAATATCGACGACTACAACGAAAAAGGAGGAAGAAGAAGAAGAAGAAGAAAGTCTCTGATCGGATTTGAACAACCCACTTTCGGCAACCAAAACTGACTATGAAGGCATCATTGGAAGTGCAACGTCGAGTAGAAGACTCAAGTTGAAGAAATGCCTCATTCCAGCAGCGAACCAATCTGGATCTGAATTGGTGATGGATGAAATCAAAGTGCCAAAAATGTACAACTTTGTCTTTGGTTATGAACGAAGAGAGGTTTTAAATGGTGGGGGAGTGATAGTGGGAAATTTTGAAAAGATAAACAAGTAGTCAAACCTTGTACGTTGAAATTTATAACGGCTTACTCAATATATATATATATATATATGTAAGGATTTTGATCTAGATTTTAATTTAATTTAAAATTAATAATTATTTTAAGTCGCGTATATTATGAGATTCACAGCTTTTCAATTACATATTTTATCAATTGTTATTAAAATTTAATAAAAGTCTAATTTTAATTTCTACCAAAATGTGGATATACTGGAACATTGTTCTCAACTTCTCAAGATTCCTTTTATAGACGAGGTTTTCAATTTATCATAAAGTTCTTTTCTTATTCATTGTTTTGGACCTTTTTTCAAATATTTTATAAGATTTTACCTTGAGAGAACTCAGTAAATTATAGCACAAAGATCAAAATTAATTTAGCTGTCCCTGCTCTTGATATTCATTATTTGGAATTTTTTTTTTTCAAAATTTATTTTCAATAATATTCTATCGATAAATTAATATATACGTAAATTTAAAAAAAATAATAATAATAATTTTTTTTTAAGCTAAAGATTCTCCAAAATTTACTATTACATATAGGTATATATATATTGCAAATAATGAGTATCAAACAAGGCTTTATCCATATTCGAGTTAAGTGAATAGAGTGAAACACGTGGTCTGCTATTTAGAAAATATGATTATAATCCTATGCCTAGCATGAAAAAAATAGAGTCGCTATTAAAGATGAGTTTTTAATAATTTGTTGTATGTTTCATGATGACAACTGACAAGTGCCACTACCAAACTGATGGCTATTTATATTAATTCAATTAATTATTTTAAATATAACCTTAAGGAAGAAAAAATATTAATAAAATTGGCAAAACCTTGAACCCTTATCTTTTGTTATATGACTATGATGATTATAACACGGTATCGTCCTTTATATTCATAAGAAGGGCCAAAAAATCTGGTGATTTTACGTTTCTAAAAGATCTACGTACTGATCAAATTGATTGATTATTTCTCAAGTGTACATAAAATATGACATCAATGATAATGAATTTAAGTGAATTAAAAATTAGATGGATGGCATATGCTGATGATGTTCTTTTTAAGATATAAAACAAGAATAAAATCGAATTATTATCGTGCTTATTATTCGACAAGAACTAATATCGCACGATGTTTAGTCATATATTGTGTTGTGTTATTGGGACACGATCGTTACACGTTTTAGTAAGTGAAAAAGAGAGCTCTACTATGGGTTAATAATGTTCTTATCCAGCAGCCCTAAAATATTTGGTCCGACCACCACTACTAGCTTTCGAGTAAGCAAAAACAATCATACATCCAAGCGAGGAGATACATATTTTTTTAATCATCTTCGACCAATCTCGAATTTTTTCTCCTCTATATCTTGGGTCAACAATTTAGTCAAATATTTCAGAACAAGTCTTTCATGTATGAATTATGATTAATTCTGCAATGAGCGAGTTTTTATCCTGCGAGAATCGGAAGAATCTCAATCTTATATCTCTTTTGTCACATTGTCGATTTTAAAAGTATCACATATCTCCAAAAAAATCCCTAATATGATTGTGTTGCGTGGTCCTCATTCGGCAAACCATTGAACATTCTCTTGAATCATCTAAATGGTCCATGAGGATAAATTTCACATTCTATCTAGTCTAATTATAATAAGAGTGTTGGTTGTGTTAACCTCTTCATCTCACCACAAGATTTCTCAAAAACACGAAAATTTCGAGGACAACTAATGTGGTTGTTTCCCCTATCCTAATAGTCCAGAAGAAGAGTCAGCACAAAAATCACTAGGGCGAAACCGTTCTCCATCTTGTCATTTTTTATTGTAGAAAGGATTTCCCAATTTCAATATTACTTTTTTTTTATCATTTTTCTTTTTTTTCTTTGGGTTTTAATAATATGTCATCATATCATACACAAGTGTATGACGAGTTGATTGTCTCAATAATCACTGAATTTATATCAATGTTTTTTATTGATCATAAAGTTTAAATTGTCGAGTTTTGATCATTAAAATTATGTTTAAGTTTTCGACTGATCACTGAAGTTTAAAGTGTCGAATTCTAGACATTAAATTTATGAGTTAATTATCTCAATAATTACTGAGTTTATGCATATGTCTTCGGTTGATCATTGAAACTTAAAGTATCAAGTTTTGACCACTAAACTCATCAAAAATATTGGACTTTAGTAATTGACTTGACTTTCATATTGGAATTTGTGACGTGGCAAACGAAATGTGCACGTGGCTTCATGTCACATTTAATTGTCACATAAAAAATTTTAAAGTCTTCTATTGGTCACTAAACTTTTAAAAACATGTTTGGCTGTTGATTTGCTATATGTAACTAATAATCTAGAAGAACATTTATAAATTTTCAAGTTAGTCATGTCATTTTTACAATTTTATTGATCAAAAGTCGATTACCTTAAAATTTAGTGAACAATAGAAGAAGCTTTTAAAAGTTTAGTGATCAATCGAAGACATTTATAAAAATTTCTTACGTTGTAAATTGATGTGTCATGATTGGTTCGTTAAAGGTGACGTGGCACCACTTGTATATTCTGTTTTTTGTTATGAAATTTAAGTCAATGACCACCATCCAATATTTTAACAACTTTAGTAACCAGAATTCGACATTTTAAACTTCAATAATCATTCGAATACATAAACGTGAGTTCTTTGATTATGGGTACAATTAACTCATAAAATTTAGTAAACAAAACTTGACATTTTAAATATCAGTGATAAGTCGAACGTATAAACATAAGTTCAGTGATTATTGAGATAATTAACTCATAAGTTTAATGATAAAAAATAGTCATTTTAAACTTTAATGATCAGTCGAAGATATAGATTAAAGTTTAATGATTATAGGTACAATTAACCCATCTGTGACTTGCAATCTCGAAACATTGTAAATTTTATAATGCCCAAGATGGGGGCAGCCTCATTGTTGATATTTGTCTTCTCCCTATTGAAAAGTGTCAGGCGAGTCCACAGATACCCAATGCCCACCCACACCTAATGTCCACCCACCAAGTTGTGGGTGGACATTTTTATGGTACCGAGAGCACCATGAAAGGACTACTCAAAACATACAACAAATCATAAAATAATCCTCTTTCATAGTGACTTTAAAATATTTTTTATTTTTTTAACCTAAGTATAGGAGTATAATTATTTATAAGTATTATGATGTACATTAAATATTTAATAGATTTTGATTAAAAATTAATAAAATAAGTAGTTGATAATCCATACTAAATTAGGACTATATCTCAATTAGCGTTTACTCAATTGAGCTAAAACAAATATTTATGGATAGATTCATCTAATTTTTATTTTCTACAATATGATTTCTTTGAAATTCTGGTTTTATGTACATACTTAGCAGTCAACTTTGGAGTTGTAAGAGGACGACATGGTGTGGACTCCCGCACTTAATTCTGTCACTCGTTGAAGGTTTACTAGTCAAGAATTAAAGTGGGTCTAATTTTCAGTAATATGATTATCTTGTGGGATAAGTTACTTACTGGATAAAGTTTTCAAACCTAATTGCATCAATGAATTCGAATTGAAATCTTAACAACCCTGCGTTTCGTTCGTTGCTCCTAGCTTACATCAATAATATATTAATATTATTATTGAATAAAGTCACAATCTGGCGAAAATTCCAAAATCAAGAAAAATGGTATTCTATTTTATGTTTGTCACTTTGTGGGTTGGCAAGTTTTGCACCACACGTGGATATAACACACAAATTTTAAAGCACAAGCACATTAAACTTAAAAGTTTATTTATGAGTAAATAAGTTTTAAAGTAAATAATTTATTATGTTTGTTAAAATTTGAAATAAGTTACCTTGATACATATTTTTAGCTTAAAAGTGAAAAATTAACTAACTCTTTTGAATTATTTTTCTAATATATCAATTCACTCAAGAACTAAGTGCTTGTTTGCTCGTGTAAGTTTTGTCCAATTTTTTCTTTAAATTCATTTTCAACACACATTTATATTGATTCATCATTTCACCTTTTTCAACAATACATTTTCAAAAATATTTTTTCATTATCAAATAGGCTCTACATCTTGTTATTTCGTGACTTTGTCGAAACACTTGAATTCGAACATATTTTTCTAATTCGTACATGCTTTATGGAGTTGAAATTCAACAAGAGGTGCTCATAGTGTTGCAAAAGGAGTGATGCTCATAAATTGCTTTGGGATCTTTATTTTTTTATGTGTTGCAAAAATAAGCGCAGAATTAAATGGACTGCACTAAGATTTTTTTAAATGTGTGAAAATATTTTTTTCTTCCCTTTTTCCTATTAAAAAAAAAAAAAAAAAACAAAGCATGCAAAAGCCTTTCACATCGAGAAAATGCTCTTCGTTGAATTAGGTGATTGAGATTCTAGAAGATCCTTTTTTGTAAAGGGAAAGAGGCCCACTATTTCTATGGCCCTCATAGAAACTTCTTAAGTCTTCCGGTCAAATCGCTACCAACTCCCCATTTGAAATTAGGCTGAACAACCATTTCTATGGAAAATGTAATTTTACATCCAATTTTTCAATTGTGGCATATTTAATTGTCAATTATTTTCATGAAAATTTCTCAATTTTTTCCAATTAGAAAATTAAATCAATCAAATATATTATGACTGTGTTTGATAACGAAAATGGAATTTAGGTGAAAAGAAAATGAATTTCAGGAAATTGAGTTCTTGTGAATTTGAAGTTTAATATATTTGATTAATTTAATTTTTTAAGTAGAAAAAGTGAGAAATTTTTCAATTTTTGTTGTTTGATTGACATTATTTTTCATGAAAAATAAAATAAAATTTAACTATTTTAATTAAAAAATCATTTTTTAACACATTTGTATTTGATAATAATAATATTAATTTTTGGAAAAAATAAATAAATCAATTAACAACAACAACAAAAATGATCAAACGTGATGAAAATTGTACAAGATTTTACCTGAAAAATAAAACAACTTACATACCTGGGAAAACAATTTCCTTAAAAATAAGTAAAAGCTGTGCGTGAAGTTGAAAGCTGGAAATCAAAATTCAGGGAAAATGTTACGAATCAAACAAGACAGCTGAAATTTGGTTGGAAAAAGAACATTTTCCATGGTAAAAAGGTGAATCAAACGCAACCTAAACTTCAAATTCCCAAGAATTCAATTTCATGAAATACATTCATTTTCTTTTCACCAAAATTTCACCATCACTATTAAACATAGGCTTAGGGTGTGTTTGATACATGATGTGAAAAATAAAATATTTTCTAGGTAAATCATAAGAAAATCTTTTCTTCTCAAATAGTCTAGTTTGTGCTTCAAAATATTATATTTCACTTTTCCATGCCAATTGTTACATTTAAACACAATGCTGGAAAATATTTTCCACGTAAGTGACATTTTTCATGAAAAATTTATTCAATAAAACATAACAGAAAAAGGAAAGGAAAAAAGTATTAAGCCCTCGTTAGATATCTATTATTCAAAATTTTATTTTTTTCAAAACTCATTTCATCCACACATTTTATCAATAGAATAATTTGCACATAAATTCAAAAAGAGTTTTTTTACTTCTTAACCACAAATTCTTTAAAAACTTACTATTAAAAATCATATTATTCTCAAATAATGATCCCAAACAGGGGCCACATATGTTGTAGAACAAAAATATCTTCTTCAAAGAAAATACTTAAAATATGATAGGCCTAGAAATTATGTAGGTCTTAAACTAGCTTCATGTGAAGTCTTATATATAATATATAACTATAAGTGATCTAAAATTAAATTTGTGCGACGATTAAGTCTTTGTTCGGCAGCCGAAAGCAACCATCTTATTGATGTTATTTGTATTTTTTAGATAAAATTTATGTTATTAATTTTGAAAAATGTGTATAATTAAAAGTGATATTTAAAATTGTAATGATTATAAATATTGAATATAATAAAGAAATGGAACACATGCTAAAATTTTTGAAAGCATTAATATTACAAGGGATGGACCTGATGTTTCTCAAGTCGCGCTAGCCAATGTTAACCATGAAAGGGCATAATGCTAACGAACCGGGCAACAACATTTAGGGTGTGTTTGATTGGCGAGAATTTTACATGGAAAATGATTTTTTTTGTTTTACTTCGTTTGATTGCGAAAAAATTTTGCGAAAAATATTTTTCGCGGACCCCACTCACTAGCATATTTTCCTTGTTTTTGTAGAAAATGTTTTTTTTGGATTTTGGTGGATTTTTATATTGCATGTTAGATGGAAAATTATTTTCGACACGTTTAATCAATTTTATTGTTGTTAATTAACTTATTTTCTTTCCAAAAAATAACATTATCATCATCAAGTACAAATATATTAAAAAAGTAAAAAAAAAAAAAATTGATTAAAATAACAAAAATTTACTTTATTTTCCATGAAAAATAATGTTAATCAAACGACAAAACTTGGAAAATTCTCCACTTTTTTCACCTAGAAAATTAAACCAATCAAACACTTTCAATTGATTTTCTACGAAAATATTTTTCAAGCAAAATCAATTCCTTAAAAAATATTTTCTTTCCACCAGTTTTTCACTTCGCAATCAAACACACCCTTAATTATCTCGATCCAATTAAAACAGGTATTTGTTTAGCAACTTCTTTATTTATAAAAAAGAATTTGCTGTTCTCTAGATAAAATCACGTGGTTGAAAAATGGTTTGAATGAATGTGTGATTAGAAAATGATTTGAAAAAAAAAAATGTATGATTTATAAACAAGTTTAATACTTATTTGGTTAATTAATTGCATGTTTGACTATTTAAGTTTGCATTTAGATTATATTTGAACCACCATAACTACCTAGGTTTATTAAAAAAAAATTCGTTCTTTAATTTTTATTATTGATCTTTTAAATTAAAAATAGTTAATGTAATTTTTATTGCACGGTTTCTTGATTTATATTTTTAAATTTATTTTTCCTTTTTTTATATATCCAAACAAATTATTTTCAAACTTATTATGTAATTGATTAAATCTTTATCTTATTTTAATTAACAACATTTCACTTAAATATTCTATTTGATCTTTTTAGGGTTAATTACATAATATGTAACTAAAGTTTCAGCTAAATTTTAAACATATCACTAAAGTTCAATCATTACACAAATTGTCACTCAAGTTTCAATTAGTTACTCAATATGTCACTTGGTTGACTTTCCTATCGAAAAATTAGTAATAACAGTCTCTAAAGTTTTGAAAAATCGCTCAAATGGTCCTTTATATTTTATTTTGATGTAAAAGTCCTTAACTTTTGTCAAAATTAACAAAAGTAGTTCTTTTTTATTTAAATGACCACCAGTATATTCTTAATTTGCAATAGAAAATGATATAATTGAGTCGTAACATTTTGCAAAGTACAACTTGTCTGTTCAGTAACTTTGTTGTTTATATTTAATTAACTAAAATTAGTAGATCATTTTTTCCATTAGGGTTTTATTAATCAAAAGGATAATATACATGTAAATTTGTTTGTATAATCAAAAAATTATTATAAAATAAAATAAAATAAATTAATATTTGTTTGTAATGATTTTTAAGGATTTTTTTTTTTTTTTTACTTGAAATGTATGTTTGAAAATGAATTTTGGAGAAAATGATTTTCAAAAAAACTATTTCAAATAATTATTAGTTTATTTTAGTTCATAATAATTCGTAGATATGAACAGACCCAATTCAAAAAAATAATCTGCTCATTTTAGTTAATCTTTATAATATATAAAAGTAAGGTAGTTCCTAAAAACAATTTTCCGCCAATTTTTTTATTTCTATAAATAATAAGGTCACATAGAATTAAATAGTGTGAATACAAAATTGATGTAGATCAAATGTAAATGCAAAATTTGGATAAATGTGAACGCATTTATTGCATTATATATATATATATATATATATATATATATATATATATATATATATATATATATATATATATATATATATATATATATTATGGTAAACTAGTGTTATACCCGTACGATGCACGGTCATTTGTTACTTACATATATCAAATCTATATTTTAACATATAAAATGAATATTTAATTAAAAATGATAAATGAATGAAGACAATTAATTACAGAGGTACATTACACATGCCTTAATTTTTTTTACGGTTCGTATGTTTATCGTTTTATGAATTTCTTTAAATATTGTAATTTGAATTGATTTAAACTTAAAATGTAAAAGAAAAATTACATTTAAATAGAATTTCTAATAAGTAGAAAAATAGATTTATTTGTGATATACGCTTAGAATCTTATTAATAGAATGTTAGTTAAAAATTATTTTTATAAAAATGAGGATTTGAATAAAGTGGACTGAATATGGGCCAAATTTTTTTTCTAAGTCACCACAATTGTAATAAACGGGTTTATTTATAATTTTGAGTAAAAAAATAGTGGTTAAAAATTAGAGAAAGAAAATGTGTGTGGTTAAAAAGTAGTTTAAAAAATTGTGTAGTTTATAAATTGGTTTATAAATCAATTTATTTTATTTACCAAGAGGATGCTAAACGAAATGCGGAGGTAATACAATTTTTCATAAATTTTTTTTACCCAAATCCATGTTGAAAAATTAGAGAGAAAAAATGCGTTTTATTAAAAAGTAATTTAAAAAATTATTTAATTTATTAATTGGTTTATAAACCAATTTATTTTATTTACCAAACGGATGCTTAATGCGACGGTAATACAATATCCCATAATTTTTTTTATCCAAATTCATGTTGAATGGTAAGAAAGTTCAATAATCCTTTTTATACATATATATAATCAAGTAGACGAAAATATTATAAAAATGATACAGTCTTCAAAATCACAAATGAATTTGATTACCATAAAAATAATAAATATAAATACCATTAATTTAAAACATGTGTTCACACTAAACCACTTACTCACAACATGCGTTCACACCAAACAACTTCCTTACTTTTAATATTTACTTTTAATATATATATATGAATTTAACCAATAAAACTTCATTTACTAAAATAAGTAATCAAAATAATAATTCAAAAATCTCGCAATTATCATTATACAATAACCGAGTAAAGTTGGATATCACGAAATTATGTAGAAAATCTTATACCCTATAATCTTTAAAAATTTATTAAAATTAAGAATGATTAAAAAAAATATTGATCATTCTATTGATATTATTAAATAAAAAGAAATCAAAGTATTAACTATTCAATATTAGTCTTCGTTTAATAACTTTTTTATAAATTATTTATAAGTATCGCATTTTTTCAACCACATATATATTTTGGAAAATATGATTTTTAATATTAAAGATAACAAATGATTTGACCATTAATAATTAAAACATAATTATTATATTGATGGATACATATAGAATTTATATTATTAAGAACAACAAATAAATAAAAAATAATCATTAAATAATAATTTTAATAATAAAATTAAAATTGATTAAAAAAATATCAACCATTATTTAGTATTCATAATATATATATATATATATATATATATATATATATATATATATATATATATATATATATATATATATATATATAAGGCAATAAATGTGTTCACACTAATTCAGATTTTGCATTCATACTAAACCATTTTGTGTTCACATTGGTCAGACTTTCCTCCCTTTATATATTACTAGTACTAGTGAATCACCCGTGCAATGCACGGAAAGAAATGTCTAGATAAAGATAATTCAATGCTAAATTAGATTAATCCTTTAGATAAAATAAATAAATTTCACAAGTAAGAGATAAGATAATCATTTATTGGTTTCATATGAATAAAAATTCTGGAATACTTCTTTGCACGCAACATTGTTTGTTAATTTTGTTGGTCTTCCATTCTTATTACAAATCAACATCTTTAATCCAGATTGATTTGTCACCTTAGAAATCGCAACATAAAGTTGTCCATGTGTAAATACCAACCATTTAAGAAGAAATCCCACATGCGAGAATGATTGTCCCTGACTCTTATTGATAGTTACGATATAGGACATCATCAATGAAAATTTTCTTCTTTGAAATCTAATATGTATCCTAGAATCAAAAGAGCTCAATAATATCATTGGAATAAAAAACTTGTGTCATGCATTAATGCCATAAAGAATTTGACCTTCTAGAACATGGTCGCCAGGTTTTGTAACTATCACTATTGTTCCATTGCACAATCCTTGTGTATGATTAATTTTTCTCAGAAAGAACTTGTGTCCTTCACTTATCTGCTAAAATGGTCTACCATGTGACGCAATAATGATATCCCTATTTCCGGGTCATGGATACGCAATAATGATATCCCTATTTCCAGGTCGTGGATCAAAATCCACCGAAAATCAATTCGGCAATTTCATCGAAAATAGGAAAATCATATTGTCTATCATCGGTCGCCCACCAACCAATAAGTATAAGTCTTACATTTGAAGCGTCCCCAATCATCATTTCTCAAACCGACCTAAACTCCCTTAACAATTTGTTGTATTTGTCTAGCATATCATTCAAATTAGAAACTATACAATCATGCAACATTGAATCGCATGATTCACTCCTACTGGGGGACATTAAAAGATATAAATTAAATTTTAGACTATCACAACAAAATTATTCGTAAACAATATAAATATAAAAGCAATAAATACATAATACGTACCCCACGACCCTTTCTCTGCTTTCAACCTAATTCACATTGTCAACAATGTAAAGAGAGCAAATTGCAGAACTGAACTGTCATTAGGAAACAAACTCCCAATCTTAGGGCAATTTTGACATTGTAATCTGAAGACGGGAGGCCCTCTACCATCATTTAACCCATTATCTATTCCGCCATAGAAATGAACGAAAACGTCATATTATATATCCGAATGTTCTCAACGAAATTCTTAATCATGTTGTCTCTGCCATATAACAAATCTTTCAAAATAAGAGGATGATCTTACATAAAATGAATCTTCACTTTCTCTTGCATACAACAAAGTATAAGTAAACAAATAAATCGCGAAATTGAACTAAACTGCAACAAATGGCTTGGTTTGGAAAAATTCCAAACCCCCTTAAATGATTTGATTTAAGTTTCAATTGTCAAAATCGCGGTTTCAAACAGCCAACCCGCCAAATTTTAAATAATTAAAAAAACTAAAATAAAAATAAAGGAAAATGTTTAATTTAAAAAAAAAATGCAACACACTTTTTATTGTTAACAAATCAAAAATTTAGAAAATGAAATGGTTTGGTTTAAAATATTACTACAAATCGCCTAAACCAAACCGTGTTCACCCCACAAGAAAGTGAGAACTTCAAATTACGACATGTTTTATAACGCTTATCCACTCTCTTCTCGAACCAAAAATTTGCCTTGAAAAATAAACACTTAAATGTAGGATCTCCAATGTCCATGCACTATGAAAAATCAAACAATAAATGAAAAAGTTAATAACATAGATCATGCGTATAAAAGATAAGATTTACTGTTTTGACCATTGACAATGAAAAATAACACGTATAAAAAAAGAATTCGATAATCATAAAAAATAGAAAAAAAAAAACTAAAATTGTGAGATTGACAAAGATGCATCAAATTCATGGTATTATAGGTTTTTGCAATATTTATACGACGTAATTGTTTTCTGATGGAAATTATAATATAACATTGATCATCTCAATTTTTTCGGTTAAGTCAATTGGGAGACAATTTACATATTGTTGTAGAAATTTAAGAATCATAAATATTGAATTAAAATATAAAAATTAATATCATGTCATAATTAATTATTTTTTTAAAATTTAGACTTAACGGTTAGGACAAAAATCATTAATGACTATATAATTTCAAAGAAATATATATAAATAAATTTGATAACCGTTAATGTTAAAAAATGTGATATGAGACTTTCTAGAATAAGAAATTAAATAATAATTAAATATAATTGTAAACAAAATTATTTTGATAAATAATCTGATATAAAAAAGAAGGTTATTATGTATATGTAACAAAGAACTTAGAAGTATGATTATTTACAACAAAATTTAATACAACTTGATTAAATATTCAATATAAATGAAAATGAAAATTAGACATTTGATTTGTATGCCCGAACGAAATTATTCATCCATAAGATTTAGACCAATAAAATATCACAATTATTGTAAAAGTTTATTTACGTATTAAATGTAACTTTCTATAAAAATACTAATTAATTTAATAGAACGCAATAAAAATGATCTCGAATTTTTAGATACACTAAATAAAGAAAAAAATAAGATTATTTATAAATAGTTTTATACGATAAGGTTTATTTAGTATTAGATGAGTAATAAAACTTCGATATAATTTTGAACTGAAAATTTTACATTGAATTTGTATGACTGAACACAAATACTTATTTTTAAGAATCAAAACATTAAAAGATCATAATAATTTTCTGAAAAGAAAGGTTTAAACACAAATAACCAAATATAAATAAGCAAAAAAAATTCTCCATAAAAATACTTAAGTGAAAATAACAGTGTGAACACAATAAAAACTGATTTTGGAGTGTGAATACAATAAAAGCTGAGTTTTCTCGCCAAAACTCAACTACTTTTATATATTATATAGATTTCACCTGTGCGATGCACGAAAGTTATTATCCATAATATCGATTTCAATAAGTATTCGTAAAATTTTAGTGCTTATACCTAATCAATACATATATAATTAAATACATAAAAAAGAATTCTCTATTACAATAATTATTAAAATTTAAAAAATAACATAAGTAATTTAAATTATTAAAAATTATTTGAATAGTAAAAGACAATTTATATTTTTAAATAATAAATTATTATTGATTTCAATAAATTTTATGAACTATCAATAACTTCATTGAAAATGTAAATTTAGTAGTTTTTTAATGGTATATCATATTTGATGTAATATTATGTGCACGAATATTGATGTATGTGAAAGGTATTAGCATATTTCTCATAACTTCTACATTTGTCTTTTATATTTAACGTACTTTTTAACTTTCATTCAAAATCATCAATCACAATAATTAAAAAAAAAAATAGTCAAAATATTTGAATTTAACCTATAAAACTTTATTCACAAACGTAAGCAGTCAAAATAATAATTTTGAAAATCTCACGATTAACATGATACGACAACTGATTAAAATTGGAGATTACGAAATTATACTGAAAATTATACTCTATAATATTTAAAAATTTATTAAAATTAAGAATGATTAAAAAATATTAATCATTCTATTAATATTATTAACTAAAAAAAATTAAAGCATTAACTCTTCAACATTAACTTTCGTTCAATAATTTTTTCTATAAATTACTTACACATGTTTTCAACCCACTTTTTAACTACATATTTATCAAAATGATTTTTCAACCACACATTTTACCTCGAAATAGTCGTTGAACAAATGCTTAATTTATTAAAATATTTAATAATATATATAATATATATTTAGAAAATATGATTTGTAATATTAAAGATAACAAATGATTTGACCATTAATAATTAAAACACAATTTAATTATTGATGGCTACACATAGGATTCATAATATTAAGAACAACAAACAAATCAAAAAAATCAAAATTAAATTATAATTTTAATACTGATAACTAAAAAAATTGATTGAACTCATTCAATATTAATGTTAATAATAAAAATAATAATAATTATTATAACCAAAATATACAAATAACAATAATATCATATTAATTATTTACTATAATACCTTTCAAACTATCCTACTTTTATTTATAATATAGATTTCCACAAGTGCGATGAACTAAAATTGCTATCCGCAATATATATAAGCATTCAAAAAATTTAATGATTATACATAATAAACTCAAATACAAAAGATACAAAAATATTTTTTTATTACAACAATTATTAAAATTAAAAAACAACATAAATAATCAAAATTATCGAAAACTTCATTGAATGATAAATGCAAATTCCGTAATTTTTAATTGTATATCATGTTAGATGTAATATTATGAGTACAAATATTGATGCTTGTTCAAAATATAAATATATTTATTATAATTTCTGTATTTGCCTCATATATTTAACTTTTTTTCAATTTTCGTTCAAAAATCATAATAAACTATAAATATGTGTTTAATCTTAACTCATCAAATATATGACAATTGAACAACATGAAGATCAATAAATTCTTATATCATATAATATTTGTACAATTATTAAAATTAAAAATTATTAAAAAATATTAACCATTGTTTAGTATTTACCATAAAATAATTTATATATATATAAGGTAATAAATGCATTCGCATCTATCCATATTTTGCATTCACAGTAATCCAATTTGCATTCACATTAATCCACTATTCTCCCTTTATATATATATATATATATATATATATATATATATATATATATATATATATATATATATATATATATGAATTAATTTAACCAATAAGTAGTCAAAATAATAATTGAAAAATTTCGCAATTATCATGATACAATAACCGAGTAAAGTTGGATATCACGAAATTATGTAGAAAATCTTATATCCTATAACCTTTAAAAATTTATTAAAATTAAGAATGATTAAAAAAAATATTGATTCTATTGATATTATTAAATAAAAAAGAATCAAAGTATTAACTATTCAATATTAGTCTTCGTTTAATAACTTTTTTTTTATAAATTATTTATAAGTATCGCATTTTTTCAACCACGTATATATTTTGGAAAATATCATTTTTAATATTAAAGATAACAAATGATTTGACCATTAATAATTAAAACATAATTCTTATATTGATGGCTACATATAGAATTTATATTATTAAGAACAACAAATAAATAAAAAAATAATCATTAAATAATAATTTTAATACTGATAACTAAAAATATTAATTGAACACATTCAGTATTAGTTTTAATAATAAAATTAAAATTGATTAAAAAAATATCAACCATTATTTAGTATTCATAATATATATATATATAAGGCAATAAATGTGTTCACACTAATTCAGATTTTGCATTCACACTAAACCATTTTGTGTTCACATTGGTCAGACTTTCCTCCCTTTATATATTATATAGATATAAATATAGATATATAATCAAGTAGACGAAAATATTATAAAAATGATACAGTCTTCAAAATCACAAATGAATTTGATTACCATAAAAATAATAAATATAAATACCATTAATTTAAAACATGTGTTCACACTAAACCACTTACTCACAACATGCGTTCACACCAAACAACTTCCTTACTTTTAATATTTACTTTTAATATATATATGAATTTAACCAATAAAACTTCATTTACTAAAATAAGTAGTCAAAATAATAATTGAAAAATCTCGCAATTATCATGATACAATAACCGAGTAAAGTTGGATATCACGAAATTATGTAGAAAATCTTATACTCTATAACCTTTAAAAATTTATTAAAATTAAGAATGATTAAAAAAAATATTGATTATTCTATTGATATTATTAAATAAAAAAAAAATCAAAGTATTAACTATTCAATATTAGTCTTCGTTTAATAATTTTTTTATAAATTATTTATAAGTATCGCATTTTTATGGTAATATATTATGGTAAATACTAAATAATGGTTGATATTTTTTTAATCAATTTTAAGTTTATTGCTAATACTAATACTGAATGAATTCAATTAATATTTTTAGTTATCAGTATGAAAATTATAATTTAATTATTTTATTTATTTATTTGTTATTCATAATATTATAAATTCTATGTATAGTCATCAATATAAAAATTGTGTTTTAATTATTAATTGTCAAATTGTTTGTTATCTTTAATATCAAAAATCATATTTTCTGAAATATATATGTTGTTGAAAAAATGCGCTACTTATAAATAATTTATAGGAAAAAGTTATTAAATAAAGAATAATATTGAATAATTAATGCTTTGGTTTCTTTTTAGTTAATAATATCAATAGAATTATTAACATTTTTAAACATTCTTAATTTTAATAAATTTTTAAAGATTATATGGTATAAGATTACTTGTATAATTTTGTGATCTCCAACTTTAATTGGTTGTCATATCATGATAATTGTGAGATTTTCAAATGATTATTTTGACTATTTGACTTTGATTTTTTTAGAATTGTTTTTTTGAAATAGTGATTTTTTAGAATGTATAGTTAAAAAGTAGTATGGAAAACTGTAAAATATAATTTTTTAAGAATGTGTAATTGAAAATGAATGTTCAGAAAAATTGATTCTTGAAAAATCAATTCCATATGAGTAAGTGATAAAGTATTATGTCTTGTGGATTAAACAACCGTGCCACTTTTATGAATCGAGATGCATAAATGATTTCTTAGTAAATAAAGTTAAATATATTTACGATATACATTTGTTATAATTTAATTAAAACTAATATTTCATGTTGCTTAATTTGCTACATTCATTTAAATATATGACCACATCTGTTTAATTTGTAATATTAAAGTAAATATGAAATGAAATATTTGTTTAACAAATTTAAAAAATAAAATAAAATTGCCCCTATAATTAAAGTTCCTAAGTACTACAATTGTGGCAACTTAGTTAAACAATACAAAATTAAATTAAATTGCCCCTATAATTTACATATAAATTAAAAAAAAATCATATTTTTTAACAGCTCGTTGTACCAAAATTTACCGTTACGAACTATATTATTTGAAATAATGAGTCTCAAACAGGTGCTTAAGTATACATTTTTCACAAAATCATTATTATTAAACTCATTTTTGTAGATAATGAGGGCTCAAATAAGAACTAAATATGCTCACGAAAGAAAAATGTAATATATAAAGAGAGCACTTTTCAAAAACAAGTATTGACTCATTTTCCCGTTTAAAACACATTTTCTAAAATTGTAATTAGTATTAGTAATTCACTATTTATTATTCATTTTGGACAAAATTCAGATTTAAATTAATCCAAATGAACGCAGATTTTTAAATAGCTGCAGTTTTTAGGTCCCAAAGTTTCTTGATCCGTCTTCATCTCTTGAAAATCAATTACATTTTTTTTTAAATCCGTAAAAATAAAAAAATAAAATTTTGTCAATATCACATAAATATTTTTATTTAAAAATAGAAAATGAAAGATAATGAAATAAGAACGTTCATCAACCTAATTTTCTTTTTCTTTTCTTTTTCGTTTCAATAAAATTCTAAGCTTATATCACAAATATATCTATTTTTTCTACTTATTACAAATTCTATTTAAAAGTAATTTTTTTTTTCCATTGAAGTTTTAAACCAATTCAAATTACAATGTTTAAAGAAATTCCTGGAACAATAAACATACGAACCGTAAAAAATTAAAAAATAATTATTGTATGTGTAATGTACATTTGTAATTAATTGTCTTCATTCATTTCTCATTTTTAATTAAATATTCATTTGATATGTTAAAATATAAATTTGATATATGTAGGTAACAAATGACTGTGTATCGGACGGGTGTAACACTAGTTAAATATAAAAACAAAGTTTTGACTTATAAACAGACATGGTTCTACTTTTACAAATGTTACGACTCAATTATAAAATTTCCTATTTAAATTTAAGAATATATTGTTTATTTAAACAAAATGACTACTTTTTATAATTATGACATAAAAAATTTAGGACTTTTACACGAAAATAAAATGTTAAGGACCATTTGAGCCATTTTTCAAACTTTAAGGATTGCTAGCGCTAATTTTTGGATAGGAAAGTCAACAAAGTGGCATATTGAGTAACTAATTGAAACTTGAGCAATGATTTATGTAATGATTGAACTTTAGTGGCATGTTTGAAATTTTGCTAAAACTTGAGTAGCATTTTGTATAATTAACCCAATCTTTTTATATTCTATTTAATCGTTGTTTGTACTTTGTATCCTTTTTTACCTAGACATTTTAATTCTGAATGAATTATGAATTCATGAACGACTATTGCATTTTGATTATATTATTATTACATGTTATTTATACTGTACATTCGATCATCTACTATATTTGTCTAGGTTTATTAAGTTTTTTACGCTTATTAATTTTTTATTATATATTTTTTAAATTAAATAATTAATATAATTTTTGTTGCAACTATTTTCTGAATGTGTATTTTTAAATTTATCCACCCCATTTATAAGTATAAACAAAAATTATTTCAAATCATTTTCTACTTTCTACTATTAGTGGTTTGTTTGATATTTTTTTATTTATTGGTTTGTTTCATTATCTTAATGTCTAAATAAATAATTAAGTTTTCAATGCATTGTGATCAATTACTTTGGACTTTTGAATTCCTTATTTTAATGATTAAAATCTTTTTAGTATTAGGTTAATTAATTATTTTAGTTACATCTATTCATGTGAGTTGCAAACCTTGATTCCAGACTGTCATTCATGTAAAACAAGAAGCTAAACAATCAAAAAAAATATTATACTACTAAATAACATACACGCTATAATTACAAATATAATTCAATTTCAATTGTGTCTAAAGTTCAAAGTTGAGCAATTTGATCTAAATTATCTAATTATAATTATATAAAGAATTTAATGTTTCAATAAAATATTTATATGAATTTAGGTAGTTTGTATGTATGGTTGTTTTTCTGTACTTTATTTATCATTATTTTTATGATTCAAATGTTAGATAATAGTAATATTTTATAATTTATACTTTTTTATACAACAAATGAACTAAAATAAAATTCTAAATGATCTTTAATTATTTGAGCGATTATTTTTCATTTAAATACTATGCATTAATTGATTATTATTTTAATTATCCTTTTTCTTTTTTCCAAACTACAACATCATTTTATTATTTTCTTATTTATTTCATCATATACATATTTTTTTAGAAAATGTTGAAGTTGCAATTATATGTTTCGACATAATGTCATGCATCGCACATGTAAAACACTATTATTATATTTAAGAGTAAGGTAGTGGTTTAGTGTGAACATAATGTTAACAAAATATGGTTAATTATTTGGTTTATATTTATTTGGTTAATTAATGCATATTTTACTACAATATGATTAACTATTTGATTAATATATATTTTGTTAATGCATGTTTCACTATTTAAGTTTGCATTTAGATTATATTCGTACAACTGTTATATATACTGAGGTTTATTAATTTTTTACGTTTTTTAATTATTTATTTTTTAATAAACAGTCAATTTAATTCTTACTAGATGTATGTTTTTAAATTTATTTTCCCTGCTTTATAAATACAAACAAAAAATATTTTTAAACTTATTATGTAATTGATTAAATCTTTATCTTATTTTAATTTACAACACTTTTACTTAAATATTATATTTGACCAATATTTTTTGTACATTGTATCATTTTTACCTAAATATTTTAATTTTGAACGAATTAAGAATTCATGTACAACTATTTCATTTAAATTATATTACATGTTATTTATACTATACATTCAATCCCCTACTATATTTATCTAGGTTTACTTTTATTAAATTTTAAATTAAACAGTTAATGTAATCTTTGTTGTAATAGTTTTTTGGATGTATATATTTAAATTTATTTATGATGTGTTTGATTTTCCATCTTTTGCCTTGAAAATGTCAAATCCTAGAAAATATTTTTCACTTTTTGTATTTGTTTGGTGTTTGATTGAAAAACTTATCTTGAAAAATATTTTCTTAGGTACAACCAATTAAAGCACACTAAGCCCATTTGCTTTGAAATTTATTTATTTTTTACTTATTTGGTGAGAAAACATTTTCCACTTTAGGTGGAAAAATCTCTTGCATCACGTTTGATCATTTTTGTTGTTGTTAATTGATTTATTTTTTTCCAGAAATTAACATTACTAAAAATGAGTGAAAAAAATTGATTAAAATAGCTAAATCCATACAATATATAAAAGTGGAAAAGGTCCCTTCAAAACAATATATATATATATATATATATTTAATAACATTGTGTTGGGACAATGGATATTTCAATTTGCTCAGTCCCATACCCAAGCCCGAGTCCCAAGTGAGGTTTCAATCCAAAATCAATTGGTAATGGGTGAAGTAGCCCACTTGAGTTATATGATGATTTTTTCTTCCTTATAACCGATGTGAGATTGTTTGCATTCTCAACAATCCCTCCTTCAAACAAGGCCCACGAGGTACACCTGGCCCATCTGGTCCTCCCTTAAGATAAATCCCGTCACATCTCCTCATGCTCAGGGAAATTACCATTCACTGAAATAATCCACTATAGCTGTTGAACACTATGTTACCATGAATCTTTCATTTCGTGAGAAACCACAGGAATTCTTCATCTTGAGGCTCATCATCTCGATTCATCTGTCGTTGTTAAGGAGTCATATCCACTCAATCATGCGTCCACTAGACAATTTTTGTGGCTCTGATACCACTTGTTGGGACCTTGGATATTTAAATTTGCCCAGTCCCAGCCCAAACCCCAAGCACAAGTGAGGTTCCAACCCAAAACCAATTGATAATGGGTGGAATGGCCCACTTGGATTATATGATGGTTTATTTCCTTCCTTACAACCGATATGGGACTGTTTACATTCCGAATACGTTGCTTGGAAAGCAATCCAAGCAATTATGGTGTCAGCCGCTTTTCCATTTTTTAATTTTTTTTTTTAAATTTTTTTTCCTTATCCTTTCATTTGTTTTTTCGTTTTTGTCTTAAGCCTCAGTTTGGTAACAATATTTAGTTTATGAACTAGTTTATTTATGATTTTTAGGTAAAAAATAGTGGTAAAATTGGAGAGAGAAAATCTCTGCGGTTAAAAAGTGGTTTGAGAAATTGTGTTATTTATGAACATGTTTATAAACCATTTTTTTATTTTTACCAAACACATGTTTATTCTTTTTTTGTCTTGTTATATATATTTTTGTAATTTGATCTTTTGTCATATGTCATTCTTCTCTTTTTTCATTATAATTTTTAATACACATACAAGTATTAAATTTCGATCACACATTTTACAAAAAATTTACAAATTACATTATTTGAAATAGTGAATTTTTCAGAATGTAATGTTAAAAGTAGATTTTTTTTTTTTTTTTAATTTGTGTGTAGATTATTTATTTGTAAAATGTGGCAGAAAATGAGTTTTGAAAAAAAAAAAGTAATGTTTTGAATAAGCGTAGAGAAAATGTGTGATTAAAAAGGAGAGAAAATGTGTGTGATTAAAAAGTAATTTGAAAAATTATGTTGTTTATCAATTGATTTATAAATTGTAATAATTGCATTAAAAAATAGAAGCTTATATTTATCTAATTAATGCAATGTCTATTTCATCTTGATATTCATTATTCAAAATATCATTTACTACTTATTTTACAAAAATTTACAAACCACATTATTTCAAATGACGGATATCAAACATAGGGCTAATAATAACATGACAAATTATTTCAAGTAACAAGGTTTAAAATAGTAATTCTTTTTTTTTTTTTTTTTCAGAATGTGAGGTTAAAAGTAGAGATTTTTATTTTATTTTATTTGTAGATTATTTTATTGATAAAATGTGGTAAAAATGAGTTTTGAAAAAAAAAATGATGTTTTGAATAAATGATGAGAAAATGTGTATGGGGCAAAAGTAGTTTAAGAAGTTATGTTGTTTATAAATTAATTTATAAATTTTAATAATTGCATTAAAAATATAAGCTTATATTTATCTAATTTATGCAATGTCTATTTCATCTTGATATTCATCATTCAAAATATTATTTACCACACATTCTATCAAAATTTTACAAACCCCATTATTTGAAATGACGTGTCTCAAATAGGGGGTTAATAATATTTCAAATAATGAGGTTTGAAATAGTAAAAAAAATTCATAATGTAAGGTTAAAAGTAGATAATTTTTTACTTTGTTTATAGATTATTTTTTTGGTAAAATGTGGCAGAAAACGAGTTTTGAAAAAAAAAAATGATGTTTTGAATAAATTGAGAGAGTGTGGTTAAAAGTGGAGAGAAAATATGTATAATTAAAAAGTAGTTTGAGAAATTATATTGTCTATTTCGATCTTTCATTTTACAAACCACATTATTTGAAATGATGGATCTCAAACAAGAGGCTAATAATAACACGGCACTTTTTTTCAAATAATAAGGTTTGAAATAGTAAATTTTTCATAATGTAAGGTTAAAAGTAGAGAATTTTTTTTAGTTTATTTGTAAATTATTTTATTCGTAAAATTGGTAGAAAATGAGTTTAAAAAAAATGATGAATTGAATAATTTAAGAGAAAATGTGTATGGTTAAAAAATAGTTTAAGAAATTATGTTATTTATAAATTGATTTATAAATTATAATAATTGTATTAAAAAATATAAGTTTAAATTTATTTAATTTATATCTATTTCATCTTGATATTCATTATTCAAAATATCATTTACCACGCATTCTACAAACCACATTATTTGAAATGCGGGTCTCAAACAGGGGGCTAATAACACGACACATTATTTCAAATAATTAGGTTTGAAATAGTAATTTTTTTTCATAATGTAAGGTTAAAAGTAGAGATTTTTTTTAGTTATTTGAAAATGATTTTATTGGTAAAATGTGGCAAAAAATGAGTTTTTAAAAAAATGATGTTCTGAATAAGTGGAGAGAGTGTGGTTAAAAAGTAGAGAGAAAATGTGTATGGTTAAAAAGTAGTTTGAGAAATTATATTGTTTATAAATTGTAATAATCGTATTAAAAAATAGAAGCTTATATGTCTATTTCATCGTGATATTCATTATTCAAAATATTATTATTTTTTTTTTGTAAAAATTCATTTTTTGCTCATTTTACATCAATAAAATAATCTACACATAAGCTAAAAAGAATTCTTTACTTTTTTTTTTTTTTTTTGGAGAAATTATATGTTTTTTATACAATGGAAATAGAAGAATTGTTAGATTAAACTTTGTAAATTATTATTCTCTAGGAATTTATAATTTTCTATTATGTAATAAATATTTTTTGAATACAAATAATATTTCGATTAAAGTATATTATTTAGATTTAAGTATAAAGAACATATAATTAAACAAACATTTATAATTATTGTGATTGATTTTTTGAAAGAAGTTTGGAGAAAATGTTAAATAAGAGAGGCAAATGCAAAAAATATGAATATTATGGTTAATAATTAATTATATTTTTTTAATCATTCTCCGTTTTAATAGTTGCATAAATGTTATTTGGTATACGATTTTCTGTATAATTTTTTTACTCCAGCATTTCATGTTGTCATATGATGATAATTGCTAGATTTATGTAATTATTAATTTTGACTATTTGATTTTATAAGTAAAAAATATATAATTTTATTGGTTATATACAAATATTCATGGGTTTAAGTTAAGCACGCATTTATAATTATTGTGATTGATATTTTTGAATGAAAAGTGGAAGAACTTAAATACGAGAGGAGAATATTGCAGAAATTGTGAGAAATATAATTATGTCTTCTTCAAAATTAATATTGTACCATAATATTATATCAAACATGATATACCATTATAAACTATTATATTTATATTTTCTTTGAAATTAATAATAGCTCATAAAAATTAGGGAAATTAAAAGTTATGTATTACTTAAATATATAAATTGATTTACTATTTAAAGAAGCTATTATAATTTGAATTAGAAATATTATTTATTAAATTTTAATTGTTATTGTGGTATAATATTATTTTTCATGCATTTTGAATTTGTGTTAATTATGTATAAGCATTAAAGTTTTACAAATACTTGTCAAAACTTATATTTTTTAATAACTTCCGCACATCGCACGGGAGAAATACTAGTTTTGTTTTATTTTTCATGAAAAATAATGTCAATAAAATAATAAAATTAGGAAAATTTCTCATTTTTTCACCTTGAAAATTAATCCAATCAAACACTTCTAATTGACATTTTCCAAGAAATCAATTTTCAGGAAAATCAATTCATAGAAAATATTTTCATATCATTCATTTTCTATCTTTTCAATCAAACACAACCTTATTTCATTATTTTAATGTCTAAATACTTAAGTTTTCAATGCATTGTGATCAATTAGCATGACTCTTTGGATTCCTTATTTTAATTGTTAGAATCTTCTTATTATTAGACTAATTAATTAATTTAATTACATTTATTCCTTGAAATTTCAACTGGATTAAATAAACCAACAATATTTGAGATAAAATATTTATTTGTACAAGATAATTTTAAAGTCTTTTCACACCGATCTAGATAATAATAAAAGAGAATGCAAATAATCATTTTTTAGTTGTACACTTTGATTCCAGTGCTATCATTCACATAAAACAAGAAACTAAATAATTAAAAAAATATTATAGCACTAAAAAATAACACCTGAACACACTATAATTACATATATAATTCAGCCTCCGTTAGGTAACATTGTAGTGGTTTATAAACTGATTTATTTTTATTTTAAGATAAAATGTGTGGTTGAAAAGTGGAAAGAGAAAATATGTGTATTTAAAAAGTGGTTTAAGAAATTGTATGTTTTATAAATCGTTTACAAATGGAACTCATTTCAATTGTAAAGTTCAAGCTCGAGCAATTTGATCTAAATTATCTAACTACCTATATAAGAAATTTAATGATTCAATAAACTATTTATATGAAATTGGATAGATCGCGCCTATGGTTATTTTTCGGGTACTTTATTATCATTCTTTTTACTATTCAAATGTTAGATGATGATAATATTTTTATAAGTTATAATTTTTTTATACCACGAATGAAATAAATAAAATTTTAAATGATCTTCAATTACGCGAATTATTCTTTTTCATTTAAATAATATACATTGGTTGATTATTGTTTAAATTTTCCTTTTCTTTTTCCAAATTATAGTATCATTTTATTATTTTCCTATTTATTTCATAATACACATATTTGACATATAATGAAAAAAATTAGAAAATATTGAAGTTATAATTATATATTTCAACATAGTGTCGTGCACATATCGTGCATCGCACGGGTGAAACAGTAGTGTATGATAAAAAAGTAATTTAGAAAAATATGTAGTTTAAAAATATATTTAAAAATAGTTTACCAAACAGAAGCTAAGCCTCCGTTTGGTAAACATGTTTAAAAACACATTTTTTAATATCACAAATTTTCAAACTATTTTTTAACATTACATATTTTTTCTCTTCACTTTTCAACTACATATTTTATCTAAAAAATATAAAAAAATATGTTTTAAAACACAAAAAATTTAACAAACAGAGAAGTTATTTTACTTTCTACTTTTATGAAAAAAGATATAATGCCTACTTGTGAGCATTATATCATATACCCACCCGCTACATGGTGGATAGGGATTGACTTTTGGGTGTGTTCGTTCGTCTCATTGTCCACCCAACCATTGGTGGGACGGATTAATGGGGAACGGCGCACTTGTGGGCATGATATAATGGGCATTATATAACTTCTCGTATTTTTATTTCCAATTTTCTATATATTTTTGTTACATAGATTACTGTGCTTTTATATACCATATATAGTAAGATTCTGTTTGATTGACCCTTTTTTCAAGGAAAAAGAAAAAAAAATTCACATTTCCCAAATTCATGTGTTTGATTGGCAAAATTTTGGTTGAGAAATTTTTTCTACCTACTTAACCCAAGCGTCCATTTTCTTAGAAAAGGTGGAATTTTATTTTATTTTTTTTTAACTTTTTGATGAGAATCGAGAAAGTCAAACCTTGATGCGCAAGCCTGTGGAACCCATGACGAGATCCGATGCAAAGGAGGTTCAAGATTCGAGACTAAACAAGTAATTAAAGTCAAGAAAAGCAAGCCAAGAATCAAGTTGGAGCCAAAAGGAAGAAGAAATTGGACTCAGCCAATTTCGGTCGACCGAAAAGTCATTCCGGTCGACCGAAAGTCTGCAGAGATTTTTGAAGGCAGCCTCAGTCGCGTTCGGCTGAGGCTTGGTCGACCGAAAGTCCCATTTCGGTCGACCATGTGATCGACCGAAAATGGTTCGGTCGACCGTGTCGGTCGACCGAAACACCCCGTTTCACAAAAACGGGGTTTTTGTTGCAATTTCCACAAAAACGGGGTTTTGTTGCAATTTCGAAAATTTACACATTTGCCCATTTTGTACCTTTTATACACATTTTCTTGTCATTTGTAAGATAACTTGGTTGTTCATGTAAAGCTCTTGAGAGAAGCTCCTCATTTGGGTGAGGTAAATCCCATTTCTTGATCTTGTATCTCTTAGAAAATTAATCAACTTTATTTTGAGTATTATTATTCTTGTGTTGTTGTTTATTTCCGCTACCTTGGAATTTGTTTATTTCTTTCCATTGGGTTAGGGTTAGTTAATCCTTGAATTTTGGGTTAGATTTAAACTTGGGTTAAGGTGTTTATCATTTATTTTACCACTTTAGCTTTCTTGGGTTGGTATTAAAATTGTTGTGGGAATTTTCGGTCAACACACCGAAGGGGTTCGCATCATTTGGTATCAGAGCTTGGCTCTAATTTGGTAAACCTATCTTTACACTATTGTTGTTGTTAAAAAAAAAAAAAAAAAATCCGAAAATTTGAAAAAAAAATTGGGGAAAATTTATATGCCCATGTGTATTGTTGATTTCATGTATTGGGTATATTGATTGTTGAATTTGTTGGGGGTTTCTATTAGCCAAACACTTACTTTCCTACATTATCCAAAGTATTTGATAAATTGTCCCAAAGAAAAATACCACATTCATGCCTTATTATTCAATGCCCATAACTTGTTAATTACTTGGGGCTATCTAATTCTCATCATTGAGATTGTGTTATCAACATTTTATTCCATATATCACTTGCTTAATTCATTGGATAATTGTTGATTGTTCGGTTCGAATCCCGCAAGTGTACGGGATCGTTGACAAGTAATAATTGTGATGAGTTGAGAGTATCGTTCCCACGAGGAATAATGTTTAGTCCTAATTACTAGTTTATCGCCGACTCAATTAATGAAAACAATTAAAATAAAAAGATGATTTTGTTTGTCTATCTATTCTAAAAAATTACAATAAATAAAACTTAAATAAAAACAAATGTTTGGGAGTAAAATATGAATGGAGAGCGTGCATTGGAATCCGAATCCACTTGTTATCACCTATCTCAATTCAACAATTCGTAGTTTAAATCATTCACGCGTTGCTTGACAATCGATAATTCACATGCAATTAATTTTCTTTTCCAAGACAAATTAAATCTACCCTAAACATGAAACGAATCTATTCCTAGTCCGAATACGAATGTTTAGAACGCATTAAATCACACAATTATCAATTAGATTGCACATGTCATAGTGTTATTCCTAACATCTAGTGTTCATGTGTTGATCATGCAATGTTCAAACCTATTGTGACTTTTCCAAGACTACAACAAGTAACGATATATTTAATTGGTGGCCAATCAATCAAATAATAATAACAATAAAGCATGCACGATCAATCAAGACAACACAAAACATTATTAAACTACTAGTTATCGAATCAAAATAAATTAATAACAAGTTTCATCTTCATCCAATACATAAAAGAAATTAGTCTAGCATATTAATTAATGTATAATCAATGAAAAAATTGGTAGACATCACCCGATTGAATCGCGAAATAAAGTGAATCTTCCTTCGTTTTTTAACTCACAGACGGCAACCCTTTTCTCACCAGCAGCCTCCTTGTATTTAAATTCCAGCAATGCACCTCCTTTTTCAATCCTCCAATGGAGTCTGCCAATTAATTTCAAGACTACCACCGGCCACCTTCTTAATTCCTCTCGGCTGAAGTGTATTATCCCACGGCAGCCTCCTCCTTTGATAAAGTTGTTGGTGTCTATATATTCCTAAGAAAGCTCACATAAAGCTGCCTAACTGTTTTTTTAAACCAGCCGCACTCTTCTTCCCCTTCCAATTTCTCTCAGCTACTCTGTCTCTCGGCCCTCGCCAAAGCTCTAAGTAGAAGTCTCCCTTTTTCAATTCACTCGGCTGCTCCTTTCTTCCACACTCGGCTGCCTCAATTAGGTCACGAAAATGCTGCTGCCTCATTGTCGTGCGTAAATCTTATATATATATACCAATTAATTCAAGGCCCAATTGCACTAAGTAGGGTTATGTTTAAAGACTCAATTCCTCAAATAAATCAAATTGGTCCTTGTATTTTTAATTGTGCAATACATGTCTCCATTTATGTCAATTCGAGTTCCTCAATTTTGGGAAGTTTCACTTGAGTCCCACTTTGTCCATTTTTTGTACGGCTTTAGTCCATTTTTTCCGTTTCGCATCCAAACGCATTCAAAATTTGATTTTTCCTAAAACAAACAAAATAAATATATAATTAGCAATATCTTATTCTAAAACACTTACAATTGTCTAAATTTAAAGCCAAGATAAGTACGCAAAACGTACCTATCAAACCCCCCAAACTTAAACTCTTGTTCGTCATCGAATAAGATAGAATAAAACTAATGAATCAAAATAGCAAAGAACAAATATATATATATTTTTTTTATTGTCAACATGTATACCATATGCCTCAATAATCCAGATCAATTTGTACTTTAGCAAGAGTTATGAACAATAAGGTAAAATAATTTTTAGTTATCTCATGCCAGATTGTCAAGTGTGTGTGTGAATAGCCAATGTCAAACTCCTACTCATGTAAATGATATATTTAACATTGTGTAGCTTATTATGTAATATCAAGCCCGAATCCCATGTAGTCACCCTAATGAATCTAATGATTTTCCTTGCATTGCTCATGGATGATCACAACTTACTGCTTTTCTCTCGAATCCCAAGGTTCCTTCTATTCTTGTGGTTTCTAAACATTCAAAAATTTGCATTTTTCCACACCAGGTGGTCAAAATTAGCTAAGTCTGCCCAAACAATCGATGGTAAGCGGTTCCCTAATCCATGCCTTTAGTATCAAAGTCTCAATCAACAAGCTTATACCAAACAATAATTTTTTTTTTATTTATGGACGACTTTTTATTTTTATATCCATGTCTTTTACCATCTTTGTGCAATACTTTTCTCATTTGCTTTCTATGTGACCCCTGTAGCGAGCTTTAGGTCGGTGGCTCCCAAGCCAGACGGCTTTAGGGCACCAGGTTTGAAAGACCCCTCAAACTTAATTACTCGAGTCACACAGTCAACATCAAAAAGTTAAAGATGTTTTATTGTCTTATGTGTAAATCCACTCTCCGTACTTGCTTTCTAATTGACCCCTGTAGCGAGCTTTAGGTCGATGGCTCCCAAGCCAGACGGCTTTAGGGCACCAGGTTTGAAAGATCCCTCGGACTTAATTACTCGAATCAAAAAGGCATTTGAAGAGTAGAATAAGACCTTCAGCATTTTTCTGTTTTTATGCTGGCAATGGTTTATACTCGTTGACCAAGACCTCTTCAATCAATGACACATTTCAGGAACTACAGACCCTTAAAAGTTCAAGCCTACCTTTACCACTTCTTTCCACCCCCAAACTGCTCTTGAGCAAGTTTAGTTTCTAAGTTTTAAAGGTTGGGATGTCTCATCATCTAAGTTTAGGGATTATCAAGTCATTCCTAAGTTCAAATTGCATAAATTTGCCCCACATGTATTAAACAAATCCCTACACAAGTAATAATCCAACAATGGCTATGTGCGCGTGAAGATGAAATCTAGCATGTAATAACTAGTTAATAAAATTCTTGTTTTCATGTTGTTCAAAATTCAAACCAAAGCAAAATTTGATCCATACTATATCCTAGGCAATATACATGTCAACAAGTTTTTCAAATTTTTTTTTTTTTCCTTTTTTTTTTTTTGGATACATGCTGAATAAAAAGAAAACTTTAGCAGAAAAATGGACTACCCACCCCCAAACTTAAAATATACATTGTCCTCAATGTATCAGATCAAGTATATAAAAAGTATACTAGGAGAGGTTAAAGGACTTCCCTGGTCAATCTGAATGTGATGGAGATATGCATTCCCAAAGTTCCCTGATCATCTTCCTGTTGCAGAATCAGTCCTATCAAGGCAAAAATGAAATTCAGGCATTAGAAGTGTTATTGGATGAAGATGTAAAAATAAATAAATAAAACAAACAAACAAATAAATAAATCAAACTAATGCATATAAAGCTGAATAAATAAAAGAAAATTGGGTTGCCTCCCAACAAGCACTTGTTTATAGTCATTAGCTTGACTATGATATTTTGGCTACTCTTCATTTGGATTTTCAAGTGGTAGGATTGTCTTCTCATTGGAGTAATCACCCCCCAATAAGCTTTCAACCTCTGGCCATTAATCTTGAATCGTCTCAAATGATCTTGTGAAACAACCTCCACTGTCCCATAAGGATAAACAGCCACAACTGTGTATGGACCTGACCATCTGGATTTTAACTTCCCTGGAAAGAGCTTGAGGCGAGAATTGAACATCAAAACTTGTTGACCAACCACAAACTCTTTTTCTTTGATATGCTTATCGTGCCACTTTTTTGTCTTTTCCTTATACAACTTGGCATTCTCATATGCCTCCAATCTAAATTCGTCAAGCTCATTTAGTTGTAGGATTCTCTTCTTTCCAGCTGACTTCATATCAAAATTCAGCAAATGTGTTGCCCAATATGCTTTATGCTCAAGCTCTACTGGCAAGTGACATGCTTTTCCAAAGACTAACCGATAAGGGGACATCCCAATTGGTGTCTTGAAGGCTGTGCGATATGCCCATAATGCATCATCCAGCTTCTTTGACCAATCAGTGCGTGATGTATTAACTGTTGCCTCAAGAATTTTTTTTAGCTCTCTATTGGAAATTTCAACCTGTCCACTTGTCTGAGGATGATAAGGTGTTGCAACTCGATGTTTGACTCCATATTTAGCTAACAATGCTGAGAATTGGCGGTTGCAAAAGTGTTTTCCTCCATCACTAATGATAGCTCGAGGTGTGCCATACCTTGAGAAAATGTTCTTCTTTATGAATTGTGTCACAACTCGTCCATCATTTGTTGGCAAGGCAACAGCCTCAACCCATTTAGATACATAATCTACAGCCACCAAAATATATTGTTGACCATATGAAGATGGGAATGGTCCCATGAAGTCAATGCCCCAAACATCAAATAACTCAACTTCTAAAATATTGTTTAAAGGCATCTCATTCTTCCTTGAGATATTCCCTTGTCTTTGGCACTTATCACACTTTTTCACTAATGTATAAGCATCCCTAAACAGTGTAGGCCAATAAAAACCAGATTGTAAGACTTTAGCTGCTGTTTTGGTAGCTGCGAAGTGACCCCCGTATGGAGCAGAGTGACAGTGTTCTAGAATTTGTTCCTGTTCTTCTTCTGGCATGCAACGACGTATGATTTGATCTGGGCCTCTTCTATAGAGGAATGGATCATCCCAAAAGTAATGCTTAAGATCACTGAAAAATTTCTTCTTCTGTTGACTTGAATACTCTGGGGGAATCACAGCACTTGCCAAATAATTTACATAATCAGCATACCAAGGTGCTATCTCGATTTTCAAAAGAGTTTCATCTGGAAATATCTCATTGATTTCACCTGGAGGATCCTTTTCTTGCTGCTCCATGCGAGATAAATGATCAGCTACCAAGTTCTCACAACCTTTTTTATCCCTAATTTCCAAATTGAATTCCTGTAATAGAAGTATCCATCTGATAAGTCTTGGTTTTGCATCCTTCTTTTCAAACAGGTACTTCAGTGCTGAATGGTCAGTGTATACTATCACCTTTGATCCAATCAAATAAGATCTGAATTTATCAAAGGCGAACACCACTGCCAAAAGCTCTTTTTCTGTGGTGGCATAATTTAACTGAGCTTCATCTAGAGTCCTGCTGGCATAATGAATCACATGTAGGATTTTGTTCTTTCGCCCCAAAACTGCTCCAATTGCAAAGTCACTAGCATCACACATTAATTCGAATGGATAACCCCAATCAGGTGAAGATAACACTGGAGCCGTGACCAATTTTTCTTTTAAAGTGTTAAATGCATCCAAACACTCCTCAAAAAAGTTAAAAGGGACATCCTTTTCCAACAGTGTGCAAAGAGGTTTGGTTATTTTTGAAAAATCTTTGATGAAACGCCGATAGAAACCAGCATGTCCCAAGAAACTTCTGATCCCTTTTACGGTACTAGGTGGAGGTAACTTCTCTATCACTTGTATCTTAGCCTTGTCCACCTCAATTCCTCTTGCTGAAGTTAAGTGTCCTAAAACAATTCCTTCCTGAACCATAAAGTGACATTTCTCCCAGTTAAAGCACTAGGTTAGTCTCTTCGCACCTCTGCATCACTGTCTTTAAGTGACTTAAACATTCATTGAATGAAGACCCAAATACTGAGAAATCATCCATGAATACCTCAATGATCTTACCCACCATATCAGAGAAGATGGACGTCATACATCTCTGAAAAGTAGCTGGAGCATTACATACTCCAAAAGGCATTCTTCTGTATGCAAAAGTCCCATAAGGACAAGTGAAAGTAGTTTTCTCCTGATCTTCTGGTGTTATGGGAATCTGATTATATCCCGAATACCCATCCAGGAAACAATAATGTGAATGCCCCGCAAGCCTTTCCAGCATTTGATCAATGAAAGGAAGGGGAAAATGATCCTTCCTAGTGGCATTATTGAGCTTGCGATAGTCAATGCAAACTCGCCAACCTGTTACTGTGCGTGTTGGAATGAGCTCATTATTTTCATTTGGGACCACTGTAATTCCTCCCTTTTTGGGAACTACATGCACAGGACTTACCCAATGACTATCAGATATAGGATAAATCATTCCTGCATCCAACAATTTCAGCACTTCTGCTTTCACAACCTCCTGCATGTTTGGGTTCAATCTGCGTTGTCATTCAATTGATGGTTTGAACTCATCTTCCATTAGAATCTTGTGCATGCAAAGGGAAGGACTAATTCCTTTTATGTCAGAAATTGTCCATCCAATTGCAGTTTTGTGATCTCGAAGAACTCTAAGCAATTGATCTTCTTCATTCTCAGAAAGAGAGTTAGATATGATAACTGGAAGTGTGTTCTTCTCTCCTAGGAATGCATATCGCAGATGAGGTGGAAGTTGTTTTAACTCAAGTGTTGGAGCCTTTTGAATAGATGGTAGAGATTTCTCAGAACCTTCACTCAGCTCCAACATGGGTTGTTTTATGCATGGGGGAATTGCTTCCAAATCTCGAATGCATTTCTCCACTTTTTCAGAGGGACATGGACGTTTTCCAGAGTACATCATACAAGCCTCAAGCGGATCTTGATGGTGATCAAGCATGAACTCCTTTGTCACGACTTTGTCTATTGCATCAATTTGATAGCAGGATTCGACTTCATCTCCAAATTTGATTGCGTTGAAAACATTGATTTTTAATTCTTCATCATTGATTCTAAAAATCAATTGTCCCTTCTGCACATCAATCAATGCTCTACCAGTGGCTAAAATGGACGTCCCAAAATGAGGGGGACGTCTCTGTCTTCTTCCATGTCCAAGATTACAAAATCTGCTGGAAAAATGAATTTATCAACCTTTACCAGAATATCTTCCACTATCCCCCTAGGGTGTTTGATTGACCTGTCAGCTAGCTGTAGGGTGATAGTAGTGGCTTTTGCTTCCCCCAAACCAAGCTTCTTGAAAAGAGACAATGGTATCAAATTAATGCTTGCGCCTAAATCACAAAGTGCATCATCCACAAACTTGTTACCAATATTGCAGGGAATAATGAAACTCCCAGGGTCTTTCAATTTTGGTGGTAACTTGTGTAATAGTCTAGCACTGCAATCCTCAGTCAACATCACAGTTTCATTCTCCTCCAGCCTTCTCTTGTTTGACAATATGTCCTTCATAAACTTAGCATAGCTGGGCATTTGTGCCAAGGCATCTGCAAATGGTATGTTGATGTGCAATTTCTTGAACACCTCCAAAAATTTTGCAAATTGTTTATCAACAATTCGTAGTTTAAATCATTCATGCGTTGCTTGACAATCGATAATTCACATGCAATTAATTTTCTTTTCCAAGATAAATTAAATCTACCCTAAACATGAAACGAATCTATTCCTAGTCCGAATACGAATTTTTAGAACGCATTAAATCACACAATTATCAATTAGATTGCACATGTCATAGTGTTATTCCTAACATCTAGTGTTCATGTGTTGATCATGCAATGTTCAAACCTATTGTGAATTTTCCAAGACTACAACAAGTAACGTATATTTAATTGGTGGCCAATCAATCAAATAATAATAACAATAAAGCATGCACGATCAATCAAGACAACACAAAACATTATTAAACTACTAGTTATCGAATCAAAATAAATTAATAACAAGTTTCATCTTCATCCAATACATAAAAGAAATTAGTCTAGCATATTAATTAATGTATAATCAATGAAAAAATTGGTAGACATCACCCGATTGAATCGCGAAATAAAGTGAATCTTCCTTCGTTTTTTAACTCACAGCCGGCAACCCTTTTCTCACCAGCAGCCTCCTTGTATTTAAATTCCAGCAATGCACATCCTTTTTCAATCCTCCAATGGAGTCTGCCAATTAATTTCAAGACTACCACCGGCCACCTTCTTAATTCCTCTCGGCTGAAGTGTATTATCCCACGACAGCCTCCTCCTTTGATAAAGTTGCTGGTGTCTATATATTCCTAAGAAAGCTCACATAAAGCTGCCTAACTGTTTTTTTAAACCAGCCGCACTCTTCTTCCCCTTCCAATTTCTCTCAGCTACTCTGTCTCTCGGCCCTCGCCAAAGCTCTAAGTAGAAGTCTCCCTTTTTCAATTCACTCGGCTGCTCCTTTCTTCCACACTCGGCTGCCTCAATTAGGTCACGAAAATGCTGCTGCCTCATTGCCGTGCGTAAATCTTATATATATATACCAATTAATTCAAGGCCCAATTGCACTAAGTAGGGTTATGTTTAAAGACTCAATTCCTCAAATAAATCAAATTGGTCCTTGTATTTTTAATTGTGCAATACATGTCTCCATTTATGTCAATTCGAGTTCCTCAATTTTGGGAAGTTTCACTTGAGTCCCACTTTGTCCCTTTTTTGTACGGCTTTAGTCCATTTTTTCCGTTTCGCATCCAAACGCATTCAGAATTTGATTTTTCGTAAAACAAACAAAATAAATATATAATTAGCAATATCTTATTCTAAAACACTTACAATTGTCTAAATTTAAAGCCAAGATAAGTACGCAAAACGTACTTATCATTGATCATTCACTTCTTGCCACAATTGTATTGTTGGGGGGTTTTCATATATCCACATTATCCACATTCAAGGTCATTCAAAGATTGAGTACAAGTTGTTTGATAAATTGCCTCATGGAAAATTTACACTCTTGTGCTTATTGTTTTACATCTATGCCTTGTCTATTAATTGTGGTTTGTCAATCCCATTGCTAAATTGTGTTCCTAGCATCCTATCCCACATAAATATTGTTCCTTTTGAGTTTAGCAAGCACATAAATTCTACTTGCTATTTGTATCTACTTGTTATAAATTTCTTCTTCCTTTGTTTGTGATTTCCTTGACTTCACAAGAATTATACTTTGTGGTTTAGTTAATTACCTTCCTTGGAGAACTTGAAAAAAGGAGATTTGAGTGGAAAAAGGCAAGAGTGGTGAGCTCAATAGAGGGTAAAAGCCAAATTTGAGTGAAACACGAGAGAAATATTTTCTTGTGAGAACACTTTCACACTTGCACACCATGTCCATTTTCAATTCTCAAACTCAAGATTTGAAGTACTTGTTGAAAAATCTTTCAACCACCATGGCTAGACAAATGGAGAATATTGGGGGTGAGTTGGAAAATTTAGGAACAAGAGGGGAGAGTACATCAACTAGTACGGGTGAAGAAAATAGGGATGGTAGGAGAAGGTTGAGGGATAAATTTGAGAACATTGTGTATAGGGATGGAAGTAGAAAACCAAATGGGAAGTTGAATAGGAAAATTAGAATGAATGTTTGGGATGATGAAGGGGATGGTGAACAAAATGGGAGCTTGTATAGGAAAAGAGGAGAATGGGTAGATAGGAGTGGAGATGGAGTTGATGATAATATTGATAGAACAAAAATAAAGAGTCCATCATTCCATAGGAGGGATGATAATGAAGGGGAAGTTGAAAGAGGTTGGAGAATGGGTAGGAGAAGAAGAGAATGGGTAGATAGGAGTGGAGATGGGATGGATGAGAAGGTTGATATTGAGCAAATGAAGACTTCATCATTCCATAGGAGGGAAGGTAGTGGAAGTAGAGAAGTAGTGAAGGAGATAAATGCTAGGCCACCAACATCTTTTGTCCATGATAATGAGAAGGAGAATGATGGAGAAAATATTTTCTACACTAGATGTCTTGTGGGGGATAGGGCATGTAGTCTCATTATAGATGGGGAGAGTGACATGAATTTGGTGAGTGCTAGTAGGGTGGAGAAATTGGGGTTACCGGTTAAGAGGCATCCTAATCCCTATGTATTGCAAAGGTTGGGTGATGATGGGGGAGTGAGAGTGAGTGAACAAGTTCTTCTTGCCTTCAACATTGGATCCTATTGTGACCAAGTGATATGTGATGTAGTTCCCATGCACACTTCATACATAATTTTGGGGCGACCTTGGCAAAGTGATAGGAGTGTGACACATGACAAGAGGAAGAACCGATGTAGCTTCCAAATGGATGGGAAAAAGGTTGTGATCCTATCTTTGAGCCCGGAAGAAGTATGCAAAGACCGAATGAAGCTCAAGAAGGAATTTGAGGAAGAAAGGGAAAATAGGAAATCAAAAGAAAAATCACTTGAAGAAATTGATGTCAACACAAAAGTGAGGTCAAGTGAAAAAGAGAGAGTTGGGGCCACGTCCCTAGAAAAAGGAGAGGCAATGAGGGTTGGAGCCACGACTCCAGAAAAAGGAGAGGTGAGAGAAGAACCGAGAGTTGAGGTTCATACCTTAGAAAAAGGTGAGGAAGTGATGAGTACCACCAAGAAAATTGAGAGAAAAGATCACCCCGAAATGTTCTTTACTCTTGAATACTCTAACATTTCCCTCCCTAGTTTTGTCATGTCTTTGTTGCAGGAAATTGTGAGGCCAACTTATCAAGGCAACAAAGAACTCCAAAAGCATGCTTTATGCAAGAAATTCATGGAAACATTTTTCTACAACAACGAGTACAACCGAGGTAAAGAAAATGGGATAACCAATGCAACATCTAGGAGGTATGCTCCTAACATTTCTTTGAATGCAAGGTTATTGTGTTTTGAATACATTGGAGGGTTGTATGACCTTGATGTAGATTTGACAAGTGTGTTGTTGACTTGTGAAAATGTAACATGTGGTAAGAATCATTGTCATGATGAGTGCTTAATTTGTAAATGCAACTTTTTGCATGTGCCCAATTGCATAAGTACCAAATCTTTTTGTGAAAATGTTGCATATAGTACATATCATTGGCATGATAAATTCTTATTTTGTGAAAATATTCTTGACATGCATATCGGTTCTCTAAAGGAATTTCTAGTTAGGGGAGTCCATGGGAGAGATTTATTGGGATGTCTTGATGATAAAAGGACTTCGCTTCTAACATTTCTAGATGCTCCCTCATTCCGTCTTGAACATAGTAAGAGCATGCATGTTAAATATCCGAATTTGTTAAACATTTATGAATCATGTTGTGAGCAATATTTTGATGGGTTCTATGGGCATGATGATTATTTGTTTTGGAAAATTGGATTGTTTCCTTATAAATATGCCATGCGTGAATTGCTAGTGGGGGGAACACATGATGATTGTTTGATGGGGCGATTTAAAACCAATGGGGTTTTAGGGGTATTATGTGATCAATTTTATTGGCCTATTTTGAAGATTGGTGATGAACATGTTTACATATGTAGTAAATGCCGAACTTGTAAAATGGCTAAACTCAGGTTTTTCCCCCAAGAATTCCATGCATATTTGCCCATCATGAGTAAACCTTGGACTACTACTTCTATAAATTTTATAGTGGGTTTACTTGGAACAAAGAAAGAAAATGAAGCTATTTTTGTGATTGTTGGTAGGAGAATTAAAATGTCACGTTTGATTGCATGCCATGAAACCAACAAGGTCATCAACCTTGCTAATCTTTTCTTTCGGGAGGTCGTGCATTTGCACGAAGTTGGTGCTAATTTTGTGGTTGTTAAATTTGCTTGCAATTTAATTGTTCATCATATTAGCAAGTTTTCTCCACTTAAAATTGCTTGTGACTTTAACCTATTAACTCTGTTAAAATTCATGCATATATTTATTGGAGAAAGAGTTGGTTTAGGTGGGCACAAGAATGCACCTTTGGTTAAGCCCCTTCGTAGGAGGCTCGTGCCTCCATCTGAGGGGATTGACCTACAATGTCCTTCCCATGCCAACCATGGTAGGAGGCGATTCGTATTTGATCCGGGTGGTTGGAAATGGTTCTTTTCAAGGGGAGAATGGGTTCCCGATAGAAAAAAATCCAAAATGCTACCCTGCGATGTTAGAACCTCTCAAGTTCTTCGCAACGCCTACAAATTGATTTTACACGGTGAGTATGAAATTTCAGTTACATTTATTGTCTCTGAATTTTCTATTTTTATTGTAGGTGTCGATTCGTGGTCGAATCTCTTTCGAGATGGAGGAGATGATGAGAATCACGAGGGTCCAACTTCATTGCATGAACCTGTGATCCACAATGTTGAAATACCAAAGTTCAAGGAGTCTCACGACAGTGCACTCAAGCAAGATTCGAGGTCGAATCCTTTTCAAGAGGGAGGGGATGATGAGAATCGAGAAAGTCAAACCTTGATGCGCAAGCCTGTGGAACCCATGACGAGATCCGATGCCAAGGAGGTTCAAGATCCGAGGCTAAACAAGTAATTAAAGTCAAGAAAAGCAAGCCAAGAATCAAGTTGGAGCCAAAAGGAAGAAGAAATTGGACTCACCCAATTTCGGTCGACCGAAAAGTCATTCCGGTCGACCGAAAGTCTGCAGAGATTTTTGAAGGCAGCCTCAGTCGCGTTTGGCTGAGGCTTGGTCGACCGAAAGTCCCATTTCGGTCGACCATGTGATCGACCGAAAATGGTTCGGTCGACCGTATCGGTCGACCGAAACACCCCGTTTCACAAAAACGGGGTTTTTATTGCAATTTTCACAAAAACGGGGTTTTGTTGCAATTTCCGAAATTTACACATTTCGCCCATTTTGTACCTTTTATACACATTTTCTTGTCATTTGTAAGATAACTTGGTTGTTCATGTAAAGCTCTTGAGAGAAGTTCCTCCTTTGGGTGAGGTAAATCTCATTTCTTGATCTTGTATCTCTTAGGAAATTAATCAACTTTATCTTGAGTATTATTATTCTTGTGTTGTTGTTTATTTCCGCCACCTTGGAATTTGTTTATTTCTTTCCATTGGGTTAGGGTTAGTTAATCCTTGAATTTTGGGTTAGATTTAAACTTGGGTTAATGTGTTTATCATTTATTTTACCACTTTAGCTTTCTTGGGTTGGTATTAAAATTGTTGTGGAAATTTTCGGTTAACACACCGAAGGGGTTCGCATCACTTTTGGTTGAGAAAATAATTTTCATGTTACATGAAAATTATTTTTCGTCACGTTTGATCAATTTTGTTGTTATTAATTGAGTTTTTTTTTCCCCAAAAAATAACATTACAATTATTGGGTACAAATGTGTTGAAAAAGTTGAATTTTTTATTTATTAAAATAGCAAAAATTTACTTTATTTTTAATGAAAAATAATGTCAATCAAACAATCCAACTTGAAAAATTTCTCACTTTTTTCACCTAGAAAATTAAACCAATCAAACACTTTCAATTGATTTTTCACGAAAATAATTTCCAAGTAAAATTATTTCTTTAAAAAATATTTTCTTTTCACTCATTTTTCACCCTCGCAATCAAACGCACCCTAATTGTATGAGTAGCTTGAGAAATGAAGAGTAGGTTAATGGAATGGAGTTGTACAATCTAGAAGGGGGGATTGATGAATGTGATGGGATCAATTTTAGCCTCGTTCTATAACATAATTATTATTCATTTATAAATTTAAAATGTTCCTGTTTGATGTAGAATTTTTGTAAAATTTTTGTGATTTTTTGAAGAATGTACGATTTAAAATTATTTGAAAAGTCAAATATTGTAAACTTGACCAAAAATTCATAGTTGAAATTGAGTTTTTGTAATAATTGTTTTTCAAATAAATGGGGCTCAGAGACAACATAATTTTTTAAATTACTTTTTAATAATATATTTTACCTTCAAAAGAAAAAAAATATCATTTATAAATTAACATAAGTCAGTCAAACAAAGCCAAATATTTACTAACTGGTCACCTTTCATCTCTTTGAACCCCTTTATTCACAACTTCATTTTTCTCAAATTTATTTTCAACTATACATTAGATTTTTTTTTTTTTTTTTTTACTCTATAACATTTTTTGGACTAAAACTCGAAAAATACAGTTATTTGACTGATGTCTGCCCTAAGACCATCTCCAATGCACTCCATGAATTGAGGCGACGTGGTAAGGAAATTGACGGAGTTCTAGAGAATGTAAATAAATAAACGGAGAAGTTTAAAATTTTCTCTCCAATAATTTCATCTACATTTTTATTTGAGCTATGGTTCCTTTTACATTTAATCATTTTGACAATGTGACAAATTTTTTTTTTTTAAATCTAAAAATTAATAACTCATTTCAAAATAATTAAAATATTCTTAAGTTTTCCGTTATTATAAAATATAAATATTATTTTCTTGGACTAATATTTTTGTATAACTTTATTTTAGCGACAAATTTTTTTTGATAAATTAAATTTATTGAAAATGGATATATTTTTTAAATTATTAATCTTAAAAACAATGTTTATTAATCAAACTTTTTAAGTTAAACAATAAAGTTTATTCAAATTTTTTGGACGTCCCAATTTTGAAAGTAAACTCCCAAGAATTGAACTCCCATTTTTTTATTTATTTTTTATTTTAAGAACTTCTAGATTTAACTTTATTTTATTATTTATTATATAATTAGATTAACTTTATTTTATTATATAGTTAGAATAATTTTAATAAAAAACAAACTCTGATTTCTGAACTTCAAGATTAACGTCTTTGATTATAGTTAACATAATTATAAAATTAAATAAAATGCTGAGTCATCAAGTCTCACGGAGTGCTTACATCTAGACGGAACATCTCACATTGTCTATTATTTTCAAGTTACGTCAGTTTAACATTGTAATTCATGTAATGCATTGGAGAAACATTTTTAACTAATCATGTCTATTTGCTGACATGTCACTTTTTTTTCTCTCAATCCATGGAGTGTATTGGAAATGATCTAACTGAACAAACTTTTTGAACGGTTGCCCTAACTGAATAAAATTCTTGGATCCGTCACTGTATATACACTCTTATTTTCAATCATACATTATATTTATAAAATAATCTATACATTAATGATGTCACGTTGACGAGTAAAATCAAATTTCGATTTGAAAAATCACGTAGGAAATTTGTAGAAATTATCTGACTTGAAAATCTACTAATGTAAACTGAAAGTGTAAATAGCAAAGACTCCTTGAATTTTGTTGACTCTAGCCCCGTGAGCCGTAACTTTCAACACTACCATTAGACCGTTCACATTTTTTAGCAATGAGATCGAAGAGAACAAAGTTTACTTTAGCCTATGTTTGAGAAATTTGTTTTTAAACATAATTTTAAACAACATATTTCCTCAAATCATTTTTTAATTACAGACATTTTTCAAAATCATGACAGCATATTTTATCTCAAAAATATCTCATTCTTTATTTTTAAACAAAGATTTTTTAACAAACCGAGTTTCAGATTCTGATCAAAATCTTAGATAAAATTTAGCATCCGTTGTACTTTTTTGGTTCATAAACCATTTTATAAACTGCAATATTTTTCAAACGATTTTTTTAACTACTCTCTCTCTCCCTCCCTCCCTCTTCACTTTTCAATCATATATTTTACTTCAAAATAAATAAATCAATTTATAAAACACATTCTTTTACCTAACATATGCTTAAAATTAATTACACATTGTTCCATGCTTTATTTAGGCATTGTTCGGCAACTCCTTTGGGAGAATTAAAATTATTTTATTTATTTATTTTTATTTTCTAGGTAAGATGTGAAATTAAAAATTGAAAAGAGAAAATGTTGATGATTAAAAAATGGTATAAATTAAATTTTGTGTTTTTTCTCGTTTTTTCTCATTTAATTCCTCCAGCCGAACAAAAGAGAAGAAAAATAACCTCAAGTTTAAGGATTGGCATGAAAATTCTTTGATTAATTCACTGAAACAAGCAATTATACAAGTCTTTGTCCTACCAGCTATAAGCCGTATTTTTCACTTCCAGCTTCCAGGGTTGGTAAGATTGAGATGGGTTTGAACTTTGATGAAAAGTACAAAATTTTTGGTCCCGTTCTCTTTGCTATTTTGGAATCATTTTTAATTTTCGATTTTTCAGAACGTTCAAAACGCATTCACTTATACATTTTGAAAAACGGATTTTTGGAAAAAAAATAAATAAAAAAAATAATACATGAAATCCAATACGCCTAAAACAAGTTTTGATTGTTTCCAGTTGTAAATTACCAAAACACGGAAAATTCCAAAACACGGCAATGACGGCACTGTAGCAAGGCAGATGGACTCCTCTCCTCTCCATCTCATTCTTCTTCTTGGTTCCTCTCCTCTCCTCCCCCTTCCATCTCCTTCTTCTCATTCCTCTTCATCTATTTCTTCTCCATTTCAATTGAATACACTTCGATAAAAACTCGGTGAGTTTTCCCCCAATTTTTACCAGAACATGCTTCGCACTTTGGAAGATTGGAGACAAATTCTATGGTAAGTAACTTTTATTTAAAGATTTTGAAAACAAAATAACTTTGATTTTTATTGACCTAGATGGGAATTTGTTAACTCTTCACTCATTCATGATTCTGTGATATGCATTTCCAAATTCTTATTTTTTTGTTATTAATTTACACGTGATCGTTATTTTTTTTTTAATGATTCATTTCGACAACCCATTTGTTTTATAGTCTTCCGTGATGCTATGTTCCTGAATTTCTTGCTGGTGTTGGATATGACTGTTATATACCGATATGAGGTGGAAAATAAATCAAGCAGTCAAATAGTCAATGGCCAAACAGTTGCCACAAATTGATGAAACGGCCCATGATGTTTTGAATCACGATCTTAATGTCCTTTATCACGACCGATGTGGTATACCACGACCGATGTGGTGTCATTTCCGAGGAGATTTGTGTATACGAGGTGAAATATCGTGACCGATGTTAATTGTTCGAGCCGATCTGAATTGTGTTATCCGAGGTGAATTGTAGACCGAGGTGATTCATGCCAACGAGGTGAATTTCTGAGACCGAGGTGATTTGTTCGACCGAGGTGAAGTGTGCGAGCCGACCTCAATGGCGGAAGACGAAGACGATGTGGGAGTAGGTAGTATTGTCAAGTCAGCTGTATTATGTGTCAGTAATCATCATTATTTGTAATATGTCAGAGTAATCATTTGATGTATGTCTGTCAGAAGGGTCAATCACCCTTTTCAGTCACTCCCTGCAGAAGTGATATGTTGTAATGATTATGTTTAAACTCCTCAACTACTATAAATAGGAGGAGTAAATGCTCATTAAAGGGCAGGTAATATGAAAAAATCTCTCCAAACTCTTGCTATTTAATTTCGTTAATTCGACCTGGCTATCAGATCGGTATCGAACTGGACGTGAATTTGTGTAACTTTGATCTCAGTTCGCTTTCGATCTGTTACCTTTCCGATATCTCATAATATCCCGAATTTTATTACAACGACGATCCTTTAATTAAAGAGCTGCATACTTAGACAATTTAATCAAAAACATACAATCCAACTACCAATTTGAGAGATCATACCACTTTTATTTGTTGACAAAAATAGACGTCAAAAAATTGGCGCTAGAAGGAGGGCCCGTATCCTTGTATTCAGAAATCACATACTTGCTCCTACATCATAATGAGTAATAGGCAAAATTCAGGGAGTCACCGGGCACATTGTGGTGAAGATTCGCAAGGGAATTCCCGTATGTCCGGGAGGTCCGCCATTTCGCGACCCCCAGACATACATATCACTTTAATTACGAAAGCACACCTTATGTACGGAGTCAAAAATCCCTGAGTTGGATGTGACCGAATCAAGCGAGAAGGGGTGAAAAAGGAGAGGAGAGTGAGGCTAGACGGACTAAGGGACATGGGGAAAGATCTCCGATGAAGAAAGTGAACCCAGAAAACCAGTCGGCTGGCAGCTCGACTCTTCACTTGGGTCAGCCACCGACTCTTCCGTCAAGCAAACCAGATCAAACTGAAGTTGAGCAATTGAAGAAAAGACTATCTGACCTGGAGGCGAAACAAGAAGGGTTGGGATCCAAAGAACCATCTACCAAGAGGGGATCACCTTTCATGGAGATTATATTGTCACAACCTCTGCCTGGCAAAATGAAGATGCCTCATCTCGCCGGGTACAATGGAGAGACTGATCCGGTTTCGCATCTGGATCAATACATGTCATGGATGGAGCTTCAAGGGGCAAGCGACGCAATAATATGCAGGGCTTTTCCTTTAACTCTTGGGGACCGGGCCCAACGGTGGTTCCGCAATATATCTCAGCACTCCATATCAAGTTGGTCTCAGCTAAGTGGCCAATTCTTGAAGCAATTCATGGGGTCAAAAATTCTGACCACACCGAATGAGAGATTGGTGACCATCAGACAGGAGAAAGATGAATCGCTAAAGAATTACTTGAGCCGCTTTAATAGACAGATCATGGGAATGGAAAGAATATCGGATGACGTGCTTCTCATGGCTGTTCTGTCAGGCCTACAAACGCAGACTCGTTTATGGTGGTCAGTACATGAGGATGGACCTCGCACGTACCAGGAGTTTCTTAACAGGGCGGAGAAGTTTATTAACGCCGAGGAGGCGTCAGGTCCCAAAGAAAGTCATCACAATACAGCTGCGATGTCAGACAAGAAGGAAAGCAAGGATGATAAGAAAGAATTCAAAAGAAATACTTTTGGGAAAAAGAGAGATTACAAACCAGCGGATAGGTTCCGTCCGTACAATCCTGAACAGATAGGTGAGCTCACCCCATTAAATGCGTCAACTGAGGTCATTTTCATGAATGAGAAAGACAGTGGGATTATTCCGCCGGCCAGGCCGATAAAGCAGAGCCCGAGTAACTTGGACTCATCCCAGTATTGAAAATACCACAGGTCAGTGGGACACACCACGGACGAATGCCGAAATTTGAGATTCGAAATTGACAGGTTAATAAAGAGGGGGAGCTTACAAGAATATGCTGCTGACCCACGGGATTTAGGAAGGCAATTCAAACAAAAGGAGAAGTACGCAATCCACCATGGAAAGGAGCCCCGCGGCAAAGACCGGCCTGATGAAATCCGTACAATTGTGAGCGGAAATCAAGTCCAAATCAGGTCAAAGAGGAAGAGACGAGAATTCGCCTGAGAGGCTCGAAATAGCTATCAGATATGTAGTCATGCAATCACGCAAGACGATTCAGAGTCCTTCAGTTTCTCTGAGGAAGACGCCAGGGGGGTACTCCAACCACATTCAGATGCTTTGATGATCACGATGCCGGTGAGCGGAATAAAGATCCATAGGACACTGGTGGATGACGGCAGCGCTGTGAATGTGTTATACTGGAAGACCTTTGAAAAAATGGGAATTGACCCGCGTAGCTTACGGCCTAGGAGGACAAGGATTCAAGGTTTCACGGGTGACTACATCTGCCCAAAAGGAGAAATATCGTTACTCGTGGAACTGGGGACAGGGTCTTGTCAGAGACGCGTAATTGTCGATTTTGTGGTAGTGGACGTCATGATGAACTACAATGCCATACTGGGAAGGCCGATCCTCCACGAGCTCAAAGCAACAGCTTCAATTTATCACTATTGTCTGAAATTCCCTACACCACACGGAATGGCTACCGTAAGGGGGGATCAAAGAGCTGCACGGGAGTGCAATTTAGGCTTTGCTTCCAACAACGTCCAAATGGCGAAAGAAGGGAGCCCCATTGTGAAATCGAATGTGAATACTTTTTCATGTCAACCGAGATATGTAATCAAATGAATGAAAAGTTTAATGTTTCAAAGTGTGCAAATCTGAATGGATAATTCCGAAACAAAGACCTTCGTTGATGATCCGTAAGTACCTATAAGGCAGGATATCGTCGACATTACAAGGAAATCCGTCTCAAAGGCGAGAAAGACCTCCTAGAGAGGCGAAACAAAGACCTTCGTTGATGATCCGTAAGTACCTATAAGGCAGGATATCATCAACATTACAAGGCAATCCGTCTCAAAGGCGAGAAAGACCTCCTAGAGAGGTGAAACAAAGACCTTCGTTGATGATCCGTAAGTACCTATAAGGCAGGATATCATCAACATTACAAGGCAATCCGTCTCAAAGGCGAGAAAGACCTCCTAGAGAGGCGAAACAAAGACCTTAATTGATGATCCATAAGTACCTATAAGGCAGGATATCATCAACATGACAAGGAAATCCGTCTCAAAGGCGAGAAAGACCTCCTAGAGAGGCGAAACAAAGACCTTCGTTGATGATCCGTAAGTACCTATAATGCAGGATATCATCAACATGATAAGACAATCCGTCTCAAAGGCGAGAAAGACCTCCTTGAGAGGCAAAACGAAGACCTTCGTCGATGATTCGTAAGTACCTATAAGGAAGGACATCATCGACATCACAAGGCAATCTATGAAGACGAAGTAGGTCCCCACGAGAAACTGAGGTGAAAAATGACCGACCTCCATTCTACAAACGAGGTGTTTTGGTGAGAAATACCGAGGTGAAAAATAACTGACCACCATTCTACAAACGAGGTGTTTTAGTGAAAAATACCGAGGTGACAAATGACCGACCTCCATTCTACAGACGAAGTGTTTTGGTGAGAATGTGTCGTGCTTAAGTGTTCACTTCGTTTTTAAGTCACCTCTGCATTTTATTTGGAGTGAATTAACGTTTGAAAATTGCTTAAGTATTCACCTCGTTTCAAATTCACCTCCGCATTTCATATTGAGGGAATTGACGTTTGAAAATTGCTTAAGTGTTCACTTCGTTTTTAAGTCACCTCTGCATTTTATTTGGAGTGAATTGACGTTTGAAAATAGCTTAAGTATTCACTTCGTTTTTAAGTCACCTCTGCATTTTATTTGGAGTGAATTAACGTTTGAAAATTGCTTAAGTGTTCACTTCGTTTCAAATTCACCTCTGCATTTTATTCGGAGTGAATTGATGTTTGAAAATTTCGTAAGTGTTCATTTCGTTTATAATTCACCTCTGCATTTTACTCGGAGTGAATTGACGTTTGAAAATTGCATAAGTGTTCACAATAATAATCTTCTTCATTAAAAATCAGAAAACTACAAAGGCCGAAATAAAATAAAAAAAGAAAAGCTGCAAACATAGAATTCATTCTAATCCACCACATTGATGGCCTCGTCAACTTTCGGAGGTTGGAGCTCTGGCGCAGGAGAAAAAAGATCCACTTCTTCGTCATCAACCTCGGTTGGCATTAGCTCAAGATATTTCTTGTAAAACAGATCGAGCTTTTCCTTGAGGAATGTGATGTCAACCTCAGGTCGTTTCTGTTCCAGGTCTTCCACTATCTACTTGAAGGTGAGATAGTAGGTCTCATCAACATCGTGCTCGTACTCGGTGGAGTTTTTGAACTTTTTCACGGCCTCTTTGTAAGCGAGCTGAGCTGCTGCCTCCAATTCTGATTTTTCTTTTTTAAGGTCAGCCTCGATGCAGTTAGCGACCTCTAACTCCTTCAGGAGCACCTCCTTCGACCTTTTTAGTTCGGACACCTCATCCTTCAAGTCTTTTAACTCCTCCTTCAGTGGAATCACCTCCTCCTTAAATAGTTGGAGTTCCTAGTTGGCTTCCTTCAACCTTTCCACCTCCGCCAAAGCATTCTTCAGTTTATCCTCGACCTCGTTCCTGGCCTTCACCTCGTTTTCAAACATTCCTCTGGCCTCGATGGCTAGTTTCTTGAACCTGTTGGTGTCACTAGCCACCTCGGACAGCCTAGATTGAGTTCGGGTGAGGTAATTCATAGCTTAGCCGAGGTGCGCCATGCTGGTAGCCACCAGGTCGTCAACGAGTAGATCCTCGCAATACTTTTCATGCCGGGGTGTCCAAGTTTTGGCCAGAATGTCCATCGCCACCTTGGTCCGATCTGGGAGCCTCATCAACCAAACTGGGGTCAAGTTGGCAGCAGAAACGAAGTCCCGGTAAATCTTTGGGCGACTCCCCTTCAGCGAGCTCACCAAATCGGCTCGAACTCTGTCGGTGCCAAGGTAGGAACCTTCAGCAGCATGAATCCTTCGTGAAGATTCCGCCTCGTTGAAAGTTGAAGGGGGAGGAGGAGGAATGACGGTGTCAGGTCATCCCTTTGGGATTTCAGCCCGTTTATGCTTCTTCTGAGGAGATGGAGGAGGAATCTGACCCTCCTTACGAGGCGGTGAGCCCTTAGCCGCTCTCTTTTGGGCAGCTCGTTTGCGTGCTTCATGTTCGCTCAAAATAGTGTACCGCAAGGGCACGGGTCGCGTACAAGTAATAAAGTGGACTTTTAGAGTCCGGGTTGTCGATCCCACGAGGAATGTATACTCTATTATACTCTAGTTAATTTAATCTTAACAAATAAAACACACAATTAAAAAGATGGATTTTTGGAAATTCTAAATTAAAGAAACTAATTCTAAACCGAATTAAAATAAGAAAAATGAAAGATAAAATAGTTGGGATTCATGATTTCACTTAACTCTTGCTTAAGTAATTTCTCAACACATGCAAATTAATAAATTACTCATTTACAATGTTAGACCCGATTTTCCAAGCTTAGCTAATTACCTCTCTCGAGTGAAATCAGCCCTAATCAATTGGTCTTACCTACTATATCTCTATGTCGATTAAGGTCTAATCAATTGCATTAACTCTTTGTGAAAATAGCTCAATGGATCATCTAGGGTTTAAGGTATATCTCTATCCTTAACAAAAACCTAGAGTATTTGTTATTTGGTCTAAAATGCATAATATCTCTCGATTATCATACACTTCACAAAACATATATTTGGTGATCAATCAAATACATGGAATAATCTCAATAACAAATACATATGAAATAAGCTCAACATTAATAAACAAACATTAAAATTACTTAAACTAAGTTAAGCTGCATCAATTATCCCAACATAAAACAACTAGCCCATTCTATAAATATTGCACAAAAGTTGAGGTTTACAAAAATACATCACAAAATATAGAAATCAAAGATTAAAAATACAAGATAATGAAATAAATCACTTCCCTTGATTTTTGCCCCAAAATTCCTTGAACTTTGTTTTGAATTTTCACCTCACTTCTTGCTTCCTTGCTTCAATGGTGACTAGAACTTTGAAATCAAATATAATCTACAAACTAAATTACAAACAAAACAAAAACAAAGAAAAGAAAAGAAAAGAAGAAGAGAAAAGAGCAAAGGGGGGCTAGGGTTTGTGTTAAGAAAATTGGGGATTGAGTTGAAGAGAGAAGTGGGGGTATATATACCCCCAAAAATCTGACCTAAAAAAGGTCCAAAAACGCGCCCTTATGAGACAAACACGCCCTTAACTTAAAATAATAAAAAAAAAAACAGAAAATAAAATCCGGTATTGGCCAGAAAGTCGCCTACGCGATCGCGTGGCTGAGTGCCTCGCAATCGCGTGGCTAAGCTGAAATCTCTCGGGTTGGATTTTAGGCTTGATTCGCGAACGCGACCTGTGCTTAACCACGCGTTCGCGTGGTTCCACTGAGTGAGTGTTTGTGGTCTGGTCCTTCAATTAATTGCCATCCAGGTCCTCCAACTTTTGGTCTTCTTCAATTTAGTCCTCGAATTTTGGCTTTTATTACAAGTACGCCCTTGAAATATTTGCATCTTTAGTCCTCCAACTTTCTGAGATGTTGCAATTGAGTCCCCAAACTTTTGATTTCTTTCGATTAGGTCCCTGGACATCAAATTTGCTCCTCTTTTAGCCTGATTTCACTCCAATCTTGTCCATTTGCTTTCCAATTGAGGTTGTACAAGATAAACACAAAATATAAGTAGATATTTGCTCAATTTGTCAATTAAATTGTCTATTTAAAAGCACAATAAGTGTGTAAAACGCACACTTATCACTTCAGCTTTGGCATGGGCCTCTTTCTTTGCTTTCATGGACTCCATCCCTTTTCTGCCTTTTCGAGCTGAAAATCAAACGCAAAAGTCTTTACAACTATCCAATTCGTAAATAGCGTGGAATATAAACCTGCTTGATGTATGCTTACATTTCCGAAGTGGAGGATAATAATATGACGGATCAATATGAGTCAGACCCGCTTCAAACAAATGCTCCTCGGTCAATAACTCTTTTATCGACCTATCTGGCTCCGGTATGTCTTTTAAACTCACTATCCTTCCAATTATTCCTTTGTCCAACTCCGGTTCCTTCACCTCTGCAAAAAACGGAGTGACTAATATTAGACCTTTTAAGTTCGAGGTTATCACGAAATATAACTTACTGATATTTTCCCTATAATGAACGGGTACGATGTGGCTCATGCCCTCGCTTCGGTAGGGACTCATCCAGTTCCCTCCAACGAAGAACCACTTATCCTTCCACCAACGGACTGAATCAGGAAGGTCTACTAGAAGTTTTTTTCCTTCAAAGACCGACCTCTGCATCGCATAGAACCACCCCGTCCGTTTACCATCAGCCCGGAATTGGTAGGCAAAATGGAATTCGTCTATGGAGGGGTCGCCAAATCCCATTTGATTGTAAAGGGATATAAAACCTAAGATATGTCTCCACCCGTTGGGGTAGATCTGAGTTGGCGCGACCCCCCAAATGCGGGAGATAGTCGGTAATTACGAAGGGAAGAGGAAAGCGTAGACCGGCCTCTAAGATCTGATAGTTTGCAGCCACGCAACCGCGAGGTGGTTGGTCGGCTCGTTCAAAACTCTCGGGGAGGAAGAAATGCACATAACCCGTGATTCTATATTTGTTTTTCCACATGGCCAGTTCGTTTTCAGTGACACTAGAACGGAAGTGTTTACAAGCGAAGTCCGAACTATAGCTGGTGCAAGGGTCAGGTCGGGTGAAGGAGGCGCAAGAAGGGTGTCGGAACGAACTGGGTGAAATAGTTCGAGAAGCGGGGACTATTGTTAACGGGAGAGGCTGAGCGGTTTCCCCTTCCTCCACATCATCTCGAAATAAACATTGAGTTTCCACGCTTTCGTTCCAAGACACGGTAGGTCCCCTAGTACTACCTACACCAGCCGACCTCACGCCAATTTCGCTAGAGCTCAAGTCCCCACTCATTTTTGTTTTATATAAAAAGCAAAGAAATGTTAAATGATAAATAAATGATCCTCACCTCAGATTTAAAAACGAACAGAAATGGAGGACGAAACGGAAAACGACCTTGCAGGAATTGGGAGAGAGTCAAGGAAAAATCTTGGAAATAGGTGGCAAATGAACCCTTATATAGGAAAGGAAGAGAGAGAATTGGGCGGCTGTAATTATGACAAGACGCGTTGTCATAATGATGGCGGCTACGCGTGATCCGAGACCTGACACGCCAATCACATAATGACGTGTGGCTAGGGTTACACAATTAACGGAACGAACGCCGATGTTAAAATTTCCGATAAGGGATTGAATTTCTAGATCCGCTCTCATAATTTCGAACTGATCTAGAGGGGACATTTGTTATATACTGATATGAGGTGGAAAAAAAATCAAGCAGTCAAATAGTCCAATGGCCAAACAGTTGCCACAAATTGATGAAACAGCCCATGATGTTTTGAATCACGATCTCAATGTCCTTTATCACGACCGATGTGGTATACCACGACAGAGGTGGTGTCATTTCCGAGGAGATTTGTGTATACGAGGTGAAATATCGTGACCGATGTTAATTGTTCGAGCCGATCTGAATTGTGTTATCCGAGGTGAATTGTAGACCGAGGTGATTCATGCCAGCGAGGTGACTTCGTGAGACCGAGGTGAAGTGTGCGAGCCGACCTCAATGGCGGAAGACGAAGATGATGTGGGAGTAGGTAGAATTGTCAAATCAGCCGTATTATGTGTCTGTAATCATCATTATTTGTAATGTGTCAGAGTAATCATTTGATGTATGTCTGTCGAAGGGTCAATCACCATTTTCAGTCACTCCCTGCAGAAGTGATATGTTGTAATGATTATGTTTAAACTCCTCAACAACTATAAATAGGAGGAGTAAATGCTCATTAAAGGGCAGGTGATATGAAAAAACCTCTCCAAACTCTTGCTATTTAATTTCGTTAATTCGACCTGGCTATCAGATCGGTATCGAACTGGACGTGAATTTGTGTAACTTTGATCTCAGTTCGCTTTCGATCTGTTACCTTTCCGATATCTCATAATATCCCGAATTTTATTACAACGACGATCCTTTAATTAAAGAGCTGCATACTTAGACAAATTAATCAAAAACATACAATCCAACTACCAATTTGAGAGATCATACCACTTTTATTTGTTGACAAAAAATAGACGTCAACAAGGACCATTTTTCTTCTTCAATTTATATATTGTATTTAGTCGCTGTTTGGTCTCTTTTTTTTTTTTTTTTTTAGGATGTGTGGTTAAAAATTCTAAAATACGATCTATATGAACGGTTTGAGCAAATGCATGAAGGTGAGTGAAGGTGTAACACCCCAAGTTTCAAAATCTAAAACCTAGGCATGTTAACTTCCATTCACATTAATTGCGGAATTAAATCGTTTACACGACAAAATGTTCATTTATCTATTATAAAATTTTAGCGAAATTTCGGCAGAGTCTCCTCTATAAGTTGGACATAGCCAACCTGTAGAGGAGCATCAAAACCATTTTAAAAATTTAAAAGCATCAATCACATCTCAATCATATTCATTATCGCCAAAACCAATTCATTCATTCCCCAACCTCCTCAAGCATAAGATTTCCCAAAAATCAACAGACATTGACAATTGCAATAAGAGGTAATTTAATCCCTAATACGTTACCCATACGTAATCAAGACTAACTTCAACCAAAACATTATCAATAACAATAAATGAAGGAATAAATTTAATGATAACTTGAATAAATTTAACTTTATTAATTAAGGCAACAGCAGGTACTGTCTGAGTCAGCCGCCAAGTGCTCCCCTTTGATCATCTAACTTTCATCACCTGAAATGTTGGGGAGGGATTGGGGTGAGCTAAAGCTCAGTAAGTAAACTGTATGCATGAATGCATGCTTATGACATGAATGCTTTTTAAAAAAATTCCATGTATGTATCCCCTTTTTCTTAACTTTCCAGAATGTACAACATTTCAAACTTTCACTTAACATTTCAAAGCTTTCACTTCATTTCCATCGTGAGCTCACTTGGTGTAACTTCTAGTCAATCAGAATACAGTGGGCAATTTACTTATTTGGAACCAGATTACATTCACATTTCCAACCCAAAGCGGTTTAACATTTACTTTCCCACCGCAAAGCGGTTTAACATTCACATTCCCACCGCAAAGCGGTTTAACAGTCCACCGTAAACGGTTGAACATTCCGTCGCAAAGCGACTTAATTCGGGGTACGCCGGTCCCCCGCGCCCCATTTCCCACTCGCAACTTTCATAAACTAGAAGTACACCCATTCTTTCTTTAAAAACTTGGGATACATAACTTTTGAACAAACTTGTACCTTGACACATTTCTTTCATTTAAAAACATTTCACTTCCCAATTTCGATGCCAATGCATGCTTGATGATGCAATGACATGATAATGTGCATGCTTGAACATTCTTCATAATACCATATACTTTCACAAAGTAAATGAAATTCATCAAAGCAATTAAGTTGCAAGACAGTCATTTTCACATAACTTTCACATTTACATTCAACTTTGATGAAAATAGGGGGAAGTTTACTTACCTGAAATCCTTAGTATTTACCGTTCTGAACTTGCAAGTGGAAGAGTCTCGGATACCCGTAACGTCAATGTACCAAAATCCCTAATTATTCACATTCGTCAATAAATATGACTTTTAATTCACAATGTGACCTTATGTTTAGATTAAAGCACATAAAACAAGAAAGAGTTTCATGCTTCCAATTCCCAAAACGTTACATTAACATCATATCCGAAGCAAATAATAAATTTCGATGCACATTAGAAAGTCATTCTACCTTTTAATTCGAACTAAAATTCAAAATTTACATAACTTAACCTAACGTTATAAAATCACTCCCTTAAGGTCCCAACAAATTCACAAATCTTAAAATCAACATTTATCCAAACTTTACCAACTAAACTTCAATTTTCATAAATCTCAAAAATTATAAATTTATATATACATACTTAAAAAAATTCAGAAATTTATTCACGTTTATACCACTTTCCAAATTTCTAAAATTCTCAAATTAATAACTTAAACTAACAAAATTTCAATTAAAATATTTTCATATATATAATTCAAACTTTTTAACAATTCAGTAGTTAATTAAGCTACCAATTTCATAAATGAGATATATAACACAATATATGCATACATTTATATACATTACTCAAATCTGAAATTTACAATTTAGTTTTTAATCTAAATCAAAAATCTGAAATCTGTAAGTAAATAGCATACACACACACACACAATCCCAAAATTGAATTTAATCACTAAAAATCTGAAATCACAAATAAATTTAAAGTCTAAAATTTACACACAAGTAGCTTATGCATACATGTACATACATAGAATCAACATATACATGTTTGTGTGTTTGGGTGTCTGCGTGTGTGAGTATGCCAGAGTGTGTGAAATGTGTGCGTGCGAGGGTGTGGTTGTGTGCGTTCAGACCAGTGTGCATGTGTGTTGGGTCGGGGAAAAAGGTGCTACCGTGGGTGACGGTGGCGGCCGATGGTGCGCCTGCTATCTGGCCGGTGGTGTGCCGGCGAGAAATCGAGAGAGAGGGCGAAGTCGAGAGAGGGACGGAGAGACAGAGAGCGCTGAGGGTGAGAGATTTTCGAGTGAGAGAAAAGGGAGGGTTTAGGTTTAGGTTTAAATCTTTGAAAATTTGCAAATTAGTCCCCCCTTTCTCTCCATGTGCATAGTTAAGTCCATAAGTTCCAATTTTATTCTTCAATTGCCACTAAACTTTCCCCCAACTTTCCATTTAACACAATAAAATAAAATAAATAGCATGGTTAGGAAATAAAACAATTAATCACATAAAATTGCACATAAACTATTAAAATAATAATTTATAAACTTTTAATTGGTACATTGATCGAGACGGCATCCAGGTCCTTCCACTGCAAAATAATTCAAATTATCGACATTAAAAATATCATTAAATTTAAAATTTATATTAGCATTAACATAATTATTACGTGAAATTTAAAATTACACGTAAAAATAAAAAGCGGTCTTACAGAAGGCATGAATGATAGAATAAGCAACCTACCAATTGAGATTATATATCGTATTTTAGATTACGTGCAAGTTCGAGATGCTGCAAGGACGAGCGGTATTTTTGGCCTACGCATCCAAAAATGATATTTGATGAGAACTCTTTTAGAGTTATTAGGCATGTCAGGTTAATTATGCCAGATAACCATATTGATAAGATAATCAATAAAATTCTGTTATAACACATGGGACCTGTAGTAAAGTTTCTCCTGGATCTTTCATATATAAATTTAGCACAATACTCAGATATGGATGAATGGTTGTTTTTTCTATCAAGAAATTGTCTAAAAAACCTTTCCCTCATGTATTCCAAGCCACCAGCCAAACCTTACAGACTGCCTTCCTATGTATTCTCTTATCCATCATTAAAACACTTGGCACTTGATAATGTTGTGATCAAATCATGTTCCTCTGTATCTTTGGGCAACCTCACTTCTCTCTTTTAAGAATGTCCTTGTAAAACTACTTTTTTCGTTTTACATGCTTTCTTGAATTTCACATAATTTTATTGGTAGCATTTTAAATTATGTAATTGATTATTATTAGTGTTCATATTTGAATTATTTTGTAGTAGAAGGACTTGAAAGTCGTCTCGATTAATGTACCAATTAAAATGTCTATAAAATTTTTCTTTATGTGCAATTCTATATGACTGTATATTTTACTTGTTAAATTTACTATCATAGTGACAAATTTGCATTTAATTTGATGTTGGGGGTAAGCAAAGACGGTTGGGGGATTTTAATAGAAGTTGTAATAGAAGTTGTGGACCTTAATTATCAATTTATGAGAGTTGAGGGATTGATTTGCAAATTTCAAAAGATTAAATTCTTAATCTTAACCTAAACTATCCCAACCGACTCTCATCCCTGCTCTCTCACCTCTCCAACGCTCGGTTCCTCTCCATCTCTCGCACCCGACTCATTCTCCCCTCACCGAAGCCGCCGCTTCTCTCTCGGTCTCACGCCGGAGTCTGCTCGTCGACGATTAGCCCCAACAGTAAGCCCTTCCCTCCCCTTTCCCCGATAGTGCACACACCTACGACCCACTGCTTAACACGCACATGCGCGCACACAACCCACACGTAATTATTGTAAGTATATATGGAGTTGTATGTATATATTGATGATTGTATATGATTCTCATGTGTAAATTTCAGATTTTTGAGTTATATAAAAGTGATAGTTCTAGTTAAGATTTGTGGTTAATTAATGTTAATTTGAGGTTTGAATGTGTATATATGATCGTGTATATGTATATGTATAATTATACAACATATATGTGATTTTTAGATTTTGGGGATAATGGTATAAAAGCATGTTGATTTTCAGATTTCGAAATTCACTAATTAGTAGTTTAATTTAATTGTTTATTTTAGTTTTGAGTTAGAAAGTATAATTTTGCAAATTTGGAGAGAATCATATAAATGGTTGTATAAATTTTAAGATTTTGTAGTTGATTAGCAGATTATGAAATTATAGATTAATTTGGTTTAGTGGACGACCATTTTGAGAAGTTTCAGATTTTTAAATGATGAAGTTGTTTAATGGATTCCTTGTTGGTTTAATGTTGTTTTAAATTGAAATTTTTAAATTTAGGATTTCATGTAATGAGGTGGTTTTAATTTAATTTTAGTATATATTTTGGCTTTAGAGTTGCTATTTTCAGACTTTCAGAATTTATGAAAATTGTAGTTAGTTAATTGTTCGGGTAAAGTTTGAATAAATGATTACTTTCAAAATTATGAATAGTTAGAATGCTAATTGGAATTGTCTTTGTGAAATTTAAGTCTTGATGAATATTCCATAGCTTTGACCTTTGTGTAATTTGATAAGTTAGATTTCAATTTTTTTTCCCCATTTAAGTTAATCTCTTATTCTGAATGTAGTATGGTTTGTATTTGATATAGCTTAAGATTTCATTTGGTTTGAATTGTAAGTCACATGAGAGTCTCAACCTCATTTAGGAGTTAAGTTTGATTTTTGAACTAAAAGTATATTTTATTAAATGAATATACAACTAGGATTTTGGTACATTGACGTCATGAGCAGCCGAGGCTCCTCCACTTGCAAACCCAGATAACGGTAAATACTAAAGACGTCAAGTAAGTAAACTTCCCCTTCTCTCAGCATAGTTGAATGTTCAATGTGAAATTATGTGCTTAATTGACTTTCGTGTTAATTACGGAATTCTAATGCTTTTCGTTTACCATATGCAAGTATATGTATTTAAGGAAATGTTCAAGCATGCACGTTATCATGTCATTGTATAATTAAGCATGCATTGACATCGTAATGGGGAAATCAAATGTTTTAATGAAAGGAATGTGTTGAAGTGCAAATTTTTGTCAAAAGTTATGTATCCAAAGTTTTTAAGAAAGAATGAGTGTACTTCTAGTTCATGAAAGATGCGAGTGGGAAATGAGGCGTAGGGGACTGACGTACCCGAATTAAGTCGCTTTGCGACGGAATGTTCAATTGTTTTACGATGGACTTGTTAAACCGCTTTGCGGTGGGAAAGTGAATGTTAAACCGCTTTGCGGTGGAAATATGAATGTTAATCTGGTTCCAAATAAGAATTGCTCACTGTTATCTGATTCACTAGAAGATATACCAAGTGAGCTCACGATGGAAATGAAGTGAAAGTTTTGAAATGTTAAGTGAAAGTTTGAAATTCTGGAAAGTAAAGTAAATGGGGATACATATTTCGAATTTTTAAAGCATTTCATGTCATAAGCATGCATTACATGCATAAAGTTTATTTACTGAGCTTTAGCTCACCCCAATTCCTCCCCAATGTTTCAGGTGATGAAAGTTAGGTGATCTGAGGAGAGTACTTGGTGGCAGACTCAGGCAGTACCCGAAATTGTTATTTTCTTCAAAATTGAATTAAGGAATTTTCATCAAGTTTTCATTGGGTATTCTTTTATCTTTCATTCTTTAAACGGTTTTGGTTGTAATCAGTTTAAATAAGTTATGATACTTCTAGTATTGTTTATATTATCACTTATTCCTCTGAATTGTAGTTTATTGATATACAATTTTGTATGGAGGAGTTGGGATTTATTTTGGAATAGTGTGGTTATGTAGGAGTTTGATATAGAATTGTGGTTGTATGTTGAATATTGAATGAGGTTAGATTTAAACTTTTAAAAAGGTTATGATGTCTCTCCACAGGTTGGTTAAGTCCAATTTATAGAGGAGACTTTGCCGAAATTTCTATAAAATTTTATAATAGAAAAATGAAATTTTAGTGTTTTAAAATGTTTTATTTCCGCATTAAAAGTAAAGGGAAGTTAACACGCCTAGTTTTAAGCTTTTAAACTTGGGGTGTTACGGTCCTGGTTGAGTCAAATTCATTTGAAGTTTATTCTTCTTTTCTTAGTACCCCACAACTAAAGAAATTGTCCATTGAAAAGTGTGTTGGTATTCACTATTTAAAAATTGTTGATATAGATATTGTCAGATCTAAAATAGGCTGGCTTGTCTTGTTTATACTGACTGATGCAACAAGGAACCGAACAAAGGTCTGCTTTTGTGCACACTACATAAATATGGAATAGTGTGTAATTGTGTCTTCAAGAGTTTAACATGTTGTAGGAAGCGAAATGTTTTAAACTACCCTCACACTTTTTTTCATCTCCTTCTGGGAGATAGGGGAAAATTTGAACGTTGAAATTTCTGAGAATTTAGTCGGATTTGTTCAGAGACACTTGATTGCTATTATGGTTTTAATCTTTCTTTGAGACAATCAAAAGTGATGGAAACTGAGGAAAAAATGTATCATGAGTAGAAGAATATGAAATAGAATACTTGTTGTGATGATTCCATTATTTTGTTAGTAGTTTTAAAATTCTTTTAACTTATTTTCATATATATATTCTGCTAGAGCTTGGGCTGAAGATGAGGCGAAAAAGGCAAGGGAGCAATTAAAAGTCCTGGAGCAATTAGTCACTTGGCGTAGAGAGTTGGGGGACCTTCACTGCTATTTCTCCCAAGAATTTCCAAATTTCAGAGCTCTAACCCCAAACTTCAATTTTCCACTATCCCTCTCCGCCGTAACCATCGTTTGAAGCCCCTATTCCCCGGCCTGTCCCACCTGAACGCCGCCTTCTACACATTCAAATGGGGTTCTTCGACCTGAACATCCCCTACCATGAATCCGACCGGCACGTTATAGATAAAGCCTCTCTAAAATCCCGCCGACTAAAGCTCGCCCTAAAAGCCATGGAACTGGGCTACACCGGAGTAGCCTACAACCGTACCCTCAAAGGTGTGATATCAGAATCCGACCGCTGCGTAATCCCTCTCTTCCCTCTCTCCTCCCTCTTGAAACTCGCACCTTCTTCCTCATATTTCTCCGCCGCCGTCAAGTTCCACCGTGAGCTTCTAAATGTCTCCGTTTCATCCCCCTTCCGCCAGTACACTCGCCTTACATTAATTGTCGATAGTGCTGCTCCCGTTCTCAAGTCTAGCAATGGGATTCTAAAGAGTTACGATATTGTTGCTGTGAGACCCGTAAATCAGAACGCCTTTGATCAGTCCTGTAAAACATCTGAGGTTCGGTTTTTAAATAATCGAGCTCGTTTAATCTTGATGTGGACAATGTACATTAGTCGAGGTATGATTAATTGTATGCACATTGAGATGTTTGTATTTGATATTGAATTTGTAGGTGGATATTATAGCCATTGATTACTCAGAGAAGTTGCCTTTCAGGTTGAAGCAACCGATGGTTAAAGCTGCAATCAAGGTTAGTTCTTTACTTGATTATCTTTATTTATTTTGTATTGCCATACTCTAAATCAATCATAAAATGATTTTCAATAGGTTGATATGATAGAAATATTTTTACGTATTTTCTAGGGTTTGATGTTACCTCTGTGGCTCTGTGTAGTTTTATTGGGGCCTGTTTACAAATAGTATCACCAAAAGCCTTGAAATTCACTGGTGGATGCATGTTAGATAAGTTTATTGGCCTAAAGACACCTATATCACAATGTAAGTGTGAAGTAAATCAACTTGTTTGTATATGGGTGTAATGACCCAGCCTCTGTGTGCCCCAAACGTTAGAACATACGTATTGTTCACTTTGGGAGAGCCTAGGCTCATGAGAGGTAAGATGAGCTTAGGTTCTCTCTCCTAAAGTGGACAGTACGTATGTTCTAACGGCTTGAGCATAGAGGCTGGGTCATTACAATGGGTTCAACCACATTGATCAACCATGCTCTTTCAACTGCCATTTCCCTAGGTAAACTGCAAGGACTCATTCTTTTACATTATTCATTTCCTATGATTTTAAGTCGGCCTCTTCTCTTGATTTACTACATTACTAGTATGAAACCATTTGTTCCGAAGACTTGTTTTTAGTGGTTCCTACCTTGGAAATCTGATAATATACTCATTTCTTATTTCCCTTTTTCATTCCTAATGGTTTTTAATTTTGTCTTCGAATTTTGTTGACTTTTTGGATCATCTTCTTCCTAATGGTTTTTGTTTCCACCTATTGGTTTGTGGATAATTCCTTGTTTTCTGGATGATAGAGAAAATTTTCTACTTGATGTGCAGCGTGGAGTGTACTTTGAGATTACATACTCTAGTTTTATCATGGATGCTCAAGCAAGGAGGGAAGTGATATCTAATTGCAAGGTGAGCTTTAGAGTTACTCTTTTTTATTAATGTTTTATTGTAACTTATCTTCAATGTTAAAGATCTCTGTTCAAGATCTCAATTAGATTTTAAACATAAGAACCTAAGACAATAAAGTTGTGCTGAGGTTATAGCACAGGAATACTTGCATATTAGAATTCACTAATATGAGTTGATTACAATTCACAACTGTTACGGAAAAGCTCACAAAAAACCTACTATCTACACAAGTTTCTGGACTTAAAGGATCCATATAAATTGATTGCTTTGAAATTCTGGAATTTGCAAGTTTGTAGAGAAGAAGTCATGTATATTTTTATTGACCTACTGCTAGCTGAGTAGTGACATGAGTTTAGTGGTTACAACTTACAACTTAACATTCTATCTCTTCAATCCCACTGTGTATTTGTTAGTTCAGTATGTTTTTAGAAATTTTGTATATGAACTTTGGATGTGATATCTGTATAGACACCAAATGGATATAGTGGTTAAATGAGGTCCTGTTTTTAATATTAAGACCAAAATCACGCCCTTGAGTCACAACAACAAACTAAGTCTTATTCCCAAAATCAGGGTACTCTTTCCATTTGATGGACTAAATATCTATTAAACAAGATTAAAATTTGTCAAAAACAGCATGCAACTAGTATGTGTGTAGTATTTTCTGTATCAATGGCAGTATATGTAAACCTTGTAATCGATGCGTCTTATTGGTAATACCATTTCAGTTTCCAAGATTATTACTTATAAATACTTAACCATTGGCGCATAAGTATGGATTTCTTGCTGCCACAAGCCTAGAGGACCCTAGTCTACATATTATTCATTCAACTGCTCTTGCAAGCATAAATAATTATAAAGAATCAGCTAATTTCACTTGTAATTTGCTTCACTTAACAGTGTCATACATCAATGATAATAATAAATCATAGGGGAATGGACATTAATTAGATTCGAATCGAAACTTGGGGACTAGTGTGAATCAAGAAAAGTACTTAACTGGGGGTCGATTCAATCTTCCCTATGAAATTAATGAAATTCAAAAGATTAAGTGATTTAAGTTATGAAATGTAAGATATGTAGGCAACACATCTCATGTTCTCCCTATGTCCTGTGCTTGGATGAAAACTTTCAAGCTGTTTTTAGACCCCTTGCACTTTTTATCACAGCTCTGTTGAGATAATAGCTTCTGATATCCTTATTAACCAGTTTCATTAAAAAGAAATGCTCTTCAATAAGTTTTCGGAATTATTCAGTCAGAAATAATCATCTTCTAGAGTACTGATCAAGTGCTGCTGTGCTACTTTGAAGATTGAGTACATTTTGACTGCTTGTTCCATTTCATTGGGATATGTTTTAACCTGTGTTAATCAAATGGAAATATAAATATAAATATGTATATTTCTGCTAATCTGTATTGGAATATGCAATCTTAATTTCCGAATTTCCAGTACCTAGAAGTATGTCTGGGTGCATTTTTCACACTTTCTCCTGTTGGAGTGTGGGTGGGTGGAGAGTTGGGGATTGGGGTGGACTTCTCACTTGATGGCTAAATCATGACCCTGCTACAGCTTAACTGACCAACTACTTATATTCCAGCTACTAGCTGATTGGACACGAGGAAATAATTTAATTTTCTCTAGTGCTGCTCCTTCTGTTACTGAACTTAGAGGACCATATGATGTTGCAAATTTGTTCTCTCTGCTTGGGCTCTCCAAGGAGCGTGCTAAAGCAGCCATTTCCAAAAATTGTAGGTAAGAAAACTTGCAGAAGCTTTAGGTTATATTTCAAGCTTGTTATGTTTTCTGATTGACGCTATTTTTTAACTTCTATTTATGCTAGATCAATCCTAGCTAATGCTTTAAGGAAAAAACATTTTTATAAGGAAGCTGTTAGGGTGGAAAGAATACAATCAAGGGGTCAAATTGATTCAAAGCAATCTCCATTTGATGACTGGCTTAAATGGGACCCTATTTCTAGTGGTGATGGGGACTTGATACTAGATGACATGGAGAAGTCTTTCTCATCCTCCAGCAATGTAGCCAAAACTGTCAAAACCATTGACTTCTCATCGAGCATGAATGGTCTGCCTGTGCATGGTCTGCAAATCAAGGATATAATCTCTATGAAGGTGGCATCTGAGCCACAAGATCGTGGTACATATTTGCCTGTGGCCAAGGAGACTGAGGCAGCTATTGCAGATTATGAGATGCCTGTGGAGAAGAGTGGCCTAAATCCTTTGCCCGAAGAACAAGACAGCCTTAATGTTATGGTTCAAAAGCAAGGCAAACTTAATCCTCTCTTTGAAGAAAGTCAAACTTCATTAGAAGAGGACCGAAATATATATCAGGTCCTAAACTGTGAGGATTCTAAGATTTTATTGGATCCCCTTCCCAAAGAGCAAGGTGAACTTATTCCTTTGCTCGAAGAAAGTAAAATTTCATTAACTGATGTGAAGAACAAATATCAGGTTTTTGGCTGTGGAGATTCTGAAATGTCAGATTTGCCCACCGATACTAGTACTTCAAATTGTTTAACTGATTTTGAGGAACTTGATAATGTTTCCATTGAGAAACCGAGGAATTCAAGCAAGTTGGATGCAAATTCTGTTTGCACTGATGTAGAATTACCCGGTTTAGAATTACAAAGTTGCATACCTAGTTGTAGAACAAATGTTATACAAGATGGGTCACCATTTTTCAGTTTTACGAGTAAAAGTGAATTTATTCCCTTCTCAGACAAACCTGTTTCATTGAATGATATTAGTTTCTCTGCCACCATTGAGGAGCCCAATATGGAGAATAGTGTTGGTGTAGTTTCAAGTGCACAAGAAGGTACTGAAGTGAATACTGTTCAAAACAAGATAGAGAGAGAAAACGAAAAGGGACCAGTTTTAGCTTCAACTGGTATATCTTCACAAAATGGCCATATGGAGATGGAACAATTGAAGGAAATGATAGATACTTCAGTTCCCTTAGGTGATGAAATGGTTATTGAAGAATCTAATAAGCCAATGGTATATGAGAATTCTGTTACAAAATATGATCCAATGATGGATAATATGATGAGCGAGAAAAAGCAGATAAATCCTGTCCCAAGTCATCGACTCCTGGATAAATCTGAAGCAGGTATGATTATGTTCTGATTTCATAATTTTATTCAATTTGTATTTGAGCTCTTGTTATCTATCTTTTACTTCAACCTGTACAAATCTGTTCACTGTTGGGACATGGGAGTTCATCTTTTTTACCTCAAATCTACTAAAGTTGTCTGTTTCTGATTTAATTTTTCTATCAAATGATGTTTTTAGTTTGTTTTAACTTTTTAAGCAATAAAGATAATAAAGGCCTATATTAACTTTTTAATTCATATTCTATATTTTTAACAAATGCAGGAAGAGGGAGATCACAACGCAAGGCAACTTATAAACCTTTCACATTTCCTTTGAAGGTTTTGTTGAATCCCAAGCCCTTTAAGAGGAAGGCTCAAAAGTCAAAATCACCATTAACTTTATAAGGTTCTTCTTTTGCTCTTTTGGTTTGGTGGCCTTTGTTTCATAGATGATAATGTCATAAGCTTTGTTTTGTAGGTCTAGTTCTTTTGCTTAATGTTTTATGATGAAGCTTGTACAATATATGAAACTGGGACATCCCCATTTTTTTTTCAGTTTTTTTTGTTCGAGTAATTTCTTGGTTTGATATAGCTTCAAATCCTTAATTTTACAGTCTCTTACAGGATATGACCAAAATTGGTTAAATTCCCCCTTCTCTTAACATTAAGGTTTCTAATTTTGCCTTGCATGAATTTCTAGCCATTACTATTTTAGAACGTTCAACATAGCATAATTGGTTGATTGAAGTAGATACCCAACCAATAAAAAGAAAAAAAAAAAAAAGGGAAGAAGAATTAATCCTTTAAACAAGTCCTTCCCTTTACATGTTGCTATGACCAAATTATTTTTATCCGTCAGCCAATTTAATGATTTTATCATCTTAGTTTTTTTGTTTTTTTAAACAGTTACCTAGCCCCTGTTTGGTATAGATTCAAGTTACTTTTTTTAATAGATTTTGATAAAAGATGATGGGAGTAATTGAAAAGCCACGGATTCCATAAAATGAGTGATTAAAATTAATTGTTGACTAAAGATTAAAATTAGAACCAAACAAGAGCTTACTTGATGAGAATCATAGCGGGTTTGGCGAGGTAAATTAATTAACCAAGCCAAGCAAGTTTTCAAGTGCATGTTCGAAGAGTTTCGGGTTATGAGTTAATGTGGAAGAAATTCAAGGTCAAACAAGTGATTAAGCCAAAACTGGAGCTAAGAATTAAGTTTTGGATTCAATTAAAGTTTTGACAAAGATAAAATCCGAATATGAGATTCACTATTGCTTGAAGAAATGTAGTCATTTTTATCTAGTTTCCAAATCATTTTGAATCACCTCAATCGGACATCATGATCAAAAGTTATGACCAAAATACTGAAGATTGCGGTGCTGAATTTTGACAAAATACTTACGGCCGTAAGTACATTAGTTACGTCCACAAGTTTGTTTCATGCCAGAATTCTTGCGAATTCTTGTAAATTTTCATTTCTTTTTATTTCCTCAATATTTTGTACTATAAATACTATTTACTCTTCAAACCCTAAAACAACTTGGTAGTTCATTTGCTCTCTTCATGTGTGAAGACATTTGTGAGGTAAATCCTCATTTCATCAAGCCTCTTTGAAGTAATGTTCTCAACTTCACTTGGAGTATTTTATTTCTTGTAATTGTTGGAAGAATTCTATAAACTTGTTTATTTCTCTCAATTGGATTAATGATTATTCCTTGGAATTTTGGTTAGAGTAAACTTCGGTTTAGGATTATTTTACCATTTTAGCTTTCTTGGGTTGATTCTAAATTGTTGTGAGAATTTTTTGTTCAACCACCAAAGGGGTTCGCATTATTTGATATCAGAGCTTGGTTCTAAAATTGGTAAATCTATCCTTTAAATTCTTGTTGTTCTTCGTATAAAAAAAAAAAAAAAAAACAACGAATATTCAAAAAACTTGGTTGTTCATGAATGCTCTTTGAGAGAGGCTCCTCTTGGGGTGAGGTAAAATCCCATTTCCTTGTAATATTTGGAAGTTAATCAACTACATTTTGAGTATATTATTCTTGTATTTTTGATTTTCACCACCTTAAAATTTGTTTAATCTTTATCAATGGCTAGGTTTGTTTACCTTTGAATTTTGGATTAGATTTAAACTTGGATTTAGATGTTCATTTACCATTTTAGCTTTATTGGATTGATTCTAAATTGTTGTGAAAATTTTTTATCCAAACACCAAAGGGGTTTGCATCACTACTTTAAGTAGACTCTGTTAGGTAACAACATGTGAGCATGTATTGCTGCATTTTCATCCTCCAATATGCATGTTTCCATCCCAATAAAGAATTTCTAGGAAACATGAATCAATCTGAAAAGGAGAAAGGTTTGAAATAGAGAAAAAAATTGATGTTGAATTAGACAAAAGACGCAAAGTTTACCTTTTTCTTTGCTCTTGTAAAATTAAAGAAAGCTGTAAAGCTTACTTTACATTTAGAGCATCTCTAATGGGGTGGTCAATAGGGGATGTTAATTGGATGAGAGATAAATAGATGAATATATTATTTTAAGTGTAAGGTTTGAAGTAGGACGTGAGAAAAAAGTGGAGATAAACGGGCGGGAAAAGTGAAAAAGAAGAGAGATAGATATAATTTCAAATAATCTAATAAAATAATAGTTGATGGTGTGAGATAAAAAGTGGAATTGTAGAAGGTGTTGCATCGAAGTACGAAAAAAGTGGGAAAAACTGGAAGAGAGAAGAAAAAATAGATATTACAGATTTACAGTGGGACCTACATTTTTTTGTGTCTACATCTCTCCTCAATTGATCTCCCCAATTGATTTTGGCATTGGAGATGCTTTTACTAATTGCAATTCTATGATGATTTTAAATATGATTAGGCCATGCTATAGCCCTTTCATTTATTGTTAGATGCCATAAACTCGGTCAAGTTAATGCTTCTCATGTGCTAGTGGCTACAACATATTTTCTTGATGAAAACTATATTCCTACTATTTTTATTTATTATAATCTCTGAATGTAGATAAAGTGGCTGCTGTCTATTGATTTTTGTCATTAGGCATTGCCTTTTCCAACATTTTAGGGGTTCATTAGCTTCTGACTTTTAGTGAAGACTTATGTTTGATTATTAGTTTTATGTTGTAATCAACTTAAATGTCTCCTTATTTTTATGAAATCTTGGCCCCGGATACTAAATCGACTGTCTGCGGAAAGAAAATTCATATAGTTGGCTCCAACTTATTGAGAACAAGACAATTTTGGTATAGGAAATTACTAAGGGTCCATTTGATTCGTGAGTTTTCCATGAAAAATTTCACATTCGAGAATTCAATTTCCTACTTTTGCTGTTTGGTTCGAAGTTGGACATTCAAATCCCATGGTACAATCACTTTAAGCTTGTTTTTAGTCAATTCCATAAAAAACAAATTTTTAAGGGATGGAAGGAAATTATTTTCTAACTTACATAGAATTTGTTTTCTTTTCCTACTAGAGTAATCAAAGACACCCTAAGCTCTTTCGTGTTTAAACTTAAACTGTGTTCGGCGTCTGAATTAATTCAACCGAACGAATTAATTCAACCAACAATCCATTAATTGCTTGACCCAATAGTAGAGCTGTCTGACGAATAGACTTGAAGGGACCATTGACACAGACGTCAATGCAGGGTGCCTTTATTCCATGTCAATTCGTAAACTGGGCCCACTTTCTACTGGTGGGTTTTGTTTTTTTTTTTTTTTTCGTATATTTTTTTTTAATTCACGTCTGCGTGTCTACGGAACATGTGTGGGTTATTTTGTTTTTTTATTTTCGTAATTTTTTTTTTATTCACGTCCTGGACTGCGTGTCTACGGAACATGTGAACGTGTGTTCTTTTGCAATTTGCAATCATTACAAAAATTTAAATTACACAATTTTTCATACCACTTTTTAACCATTCACATTTTTTCTCTCCAATTTGTAACCATTCATCTTACCTAGAAAACACAAATAAATCAACAAATAATTTCAATTCCTTGATTTGACAAAAAAACATTCCAAATTAATCTAAAAGAACACATGTTTGTGTGACGTCGACATGGTTCGGATATATATATATATATATGATATTTATTTTTTCTTGTTTTATTTGTGGTTCCGGAACATGCAATTTTGTTGTTTTTTTATTGTATTTTATTTTTAATGTTTTTTTTTTCTGTACATGTTGAACTCGATAGGATGACACTATTACACTCTCTCACTCTCTCTCTCTCTCTCTCTCATACACACATGTATATATATTTCGTATATATACATATATATATCCCGGACATAAAAATGAACTAAATATTTGAACATGAAAATCCATTTGGTAAAAATGGACTTATCTCGATGTCTACAAGAGGGTGATTCCAGGACGACGCAAACTGGGCAAAACATAGAGAGTGATTAATCATTACTCGCACCGAGAAATACGTGCAAAGCCATTTTCCCTCAAATGGACAATCAAGATTCGCAAATGCGACGTGTAATAGTTTCACGAAATATTTCCCATTCTCGGCGCTCGTGCCTAGCCGTACGTCCTCCATTTGCATCGTCTTCATCAGGTGAAATGTTAGGTTCCATTGGGGTGTATTCAGCCCTCAAAGCCGCAACAAAGCCTGGGTCAAGAGTGTCAACCTTTCGAAGATAGTTGTGCACTGCCATTGTAGCTAGGACTATTGATTGTTGGGATCTGAATTTGTACTCAGGCATCCTCTGTAGTATTAGAAAACGTTTCTTCAACACACCAAACGATCGCTCCACAATATTCCTACATGAGGAGTGTAGATAGTTGAATCGTTCCTGTGAATTTCGAGGTTGTCGAGCTCTGGATGATGTGGCTCTTTGAAATTCTTGCATATGGTACCTAGTATTTTGTCCCTTGTAGGGAGCCAGGAATCCAGGTCTGTTCGCAAATCCAGAATCCACAAGATAGTATTTACCAAATGCCGGGGCAGGGAAGTTGCTACTTGAATTTTCCATTGCTGCATTCAACATTCTGCTGTCATGGGTAGAACCTTCCCATCCAGCAGCTGCAAAGGTGAAGCACATATTGAAGTCCACAACAGCCAGAACGTTCTGCGTTAGTTCACCATGACGATTTCGGAATCGCTCCCTCTCTCCTTCAGGTGGGACCGCTGGTATGTGCGTACCATCAATGGCACCAATGCAATTCTAGTACACACAAGTATTCACCATGCAAGTGTAGATGGGTTTTAAACGATATTATGACTTTGGAAATTTTGGGGGAAGATTTTTCTTAAAACATAGATATTCACCTGAAACGCAAAATGTTGTGGATTCGTTGGAACATGATCACCATGCCCTTGCAAGTATTGTGGATGCGGCTTTATCATGTCAGCAGATAACCTCTCTAGTATTTCTAATACATAGTGAAAGTGCGCATGAATTGTTGATGTTGAGTGGCAAAACAGTAAGTGAGCGACCCTCATCCCAGCCGAATGACCTAGGATGAATAATGACAAAGCAAGTCTTTCTTCAGAATCAATGTGTCTAGAATCCTCCAACCCATAGTGATTTTGTAGACACCAAACCAAATTCCTAAATGCCGGCGGGCGCATTCTTGTCAACTGCAAGCAATCATGCCCACTGTTCTCGTTCAAGACGCGTTCGACTAGGTATTTCCCATATGAGATGCGGTCATTTATTTGCCGGGTTTGATCATTGCGGTGGAAATTGTATTGCGCAATATGACAGTGAAGCGCACAAAATTCAATCCAAGAGGCGTCCTCCTCATGTAGCCTTGCAATTTCGAACAACACTTCTTCCTCGTGTTCGGGGTCCATTAGCCTACAACGCCAAAATTTATCGTGAGAATATCGTTTCATTTCTCACATTTTCTTTGGAAAGCATATCACATGCACATGTTACACAATATGAGATAAAGGAAGTCATTATGTGCGGAGAGCGAAAGTGGCTTACCTTGTCTCACTGCTTGAAGTGATTTAAAATGTCACATGCAATATTCGTAGCAGAATTTATTACGCTTCCATTCAATTTATACAAAATTCTCAATGCATTATTACCCGAAGCTGGAAAAAGTCCCTAATGTGGGCAACTTCCCATGAGAAACATGGTGGTACCAATTTACATTAATACAGAAGCTAGTGGGAGAGAAGAACTATGATTGTCTATGGAGTCACATGTACATGGACTATACACATTTGTGCAATTAATAGTACTATGTACCTGTTCTGGCATTATAAACACGTTCTCGGAACACATGTTGTTGTGGAACCAATTCATATTTGCAAATATTCATTACACAAACATAGGCAGGCAAAAAGCATCCGTTTGTTATAATTGTTTTGTTCAAAAACAAGATTTTTTTATGTTTTCTAGGTAAACTCTGTAGTTGAAAAATTGAGAGCAAAAATTCGTGTTGTTAAAAATGTAAAAATGAGGAAAATTGATTATTAATTAGATCCAAACATATTTACATCCTATCTACCAATTTCCTTATTCAAAATTAGAACTGATCTTTTGGATGAACATTCCACACCTAAACAATTGCTTTTTATTATACTTCACAATTGCACTTCAAATTTTCTTCACATTTTCACGTTTCACTTCAACATTTGTGGGTTCTCCCCATCATTATTTGTTTTATTTTATACTACTTTCATACAACCAAACATGCTATTAATTAAATTTTGCATAGTCCAAAATTAACCCATAGCCATATTTACCTACAAAGGTTTTGAAGAATAAAAGACAATGTAAAAAATCGAAAAATTTGATAAATGTACAGTCTTCAGATGATTACTCCCTTTTAAATCTATAGGTAGGACCCAAATATCCTCATCTTAACAGTAACGGATATGTAAAAGATAGCGTACAACAAAACATTTTGGTCGACGCAATAATAGTACAACACTGCTACGAATTTAATAATACAGTAGAACACAAGAAATGGATAATCGTTCGCTGTCGGTAAGTTAAAGAGCTAACCATAGTCGAACTAAACAATCATCTAGTGTACAGAAAACTATAAAGTTTACACACCAATCAAGGATGGGACTATTGCTACTTGTATCCACTCTTCTCCATGAAAGAGAGCCACTCGATCTTTTGTTCCAAAGTTGGCCACCCAAGGAAGATACGCCTCTGTCGTTCGTTGTTGCCCAACATTGTTGCACCATACGTTGACAGTTGCTTGTTCTCCGCGAAGAGATCTATAAGATGAGGCCAACACAAATCCATAGACGGGCATTCGGTCTCCCTCTTCCTCGCCTTCTCTCGCTCCCGCTCGGACTCCCTCTCCCTCTCCCGCTCTAGCTCCCGCTCTCGCTCCCTCTCCCTCTCCCTCTCCCTCTCCCTTTCCATCTTCGCGCGACATGCTTCCTCGAGGGCACTCAGTACACGTGATCCACCCATTGATTTCTTCCTACTATAATTGCTTTTCTCAACCTTGAAAGACTTGCGTTTGCTACCACTACTAGTCCTGCTTCCAGGAGTTAATTGGAATGACGAATGAGTGAATGTGTCCTCTGTGCCTAGAACGGATGACAGCTGGTCCGCGGGCACTTGACCATAATTCAAATCTAGGCAGCGAGCCAAAGTTGGTAGGACGTGGGAACCCGCAGCTGTAGCGGGGTACACAACGTGCTCGCCCGTTGCTGTAGCGTTCTTGAACAGAATGTCCCCAAAATGGATGATCTCTCGTATATTCTTTCCTTTCAGCATCACAATTTCAGGTTTGTACTGTGAAGTGAACATGATGTAAGTTAACAAGTTCAAACATAAATAATTTTTTATTAGCTAGAGTAGGAATGAGTTACCCATTTTGGCAGCAAGGTAAAAAAGTTACTTCTGAAAGGGGGGAAAACAAAAGAATAAAAAAAATACACAATGTCTACCTAATGGATGTAGGAATAAGGTAACAACGTGAAGTTGCATGAGATGTTAAAAAAATACACAATGTCTACCTAATGGATGCAGGAAGATAGGCGTGTTCCATATGTATAGAATCTAACAAGCAAAAAATGTAAGCATAGGCACAGGTACCGGCCAATTCTCCCACTATTTGGCAGCCCAACACCAACACCATCTACAAAACTCAAGCTTGAATAACGTGTCTGACTCTTAAAGTGCTGAACAGAATACTATCATTATAAAGATGTTGGTAATTATTTCTATACTAATCACTTTGTCCGCATTTCTAGTATGCACAGAATATTCATTGTAAATCCACAAGCAAGAAAAACAAATGCTAAGTCAAACCAGAAACTCAGAATTCTTGATTTGGAATGTTGAACGAGTCTATTCCCTTACTCCTTCCAGTTTCCAGATTTCTAATTGTTCACATTATTATGATTCGAAATTTCCACAGCTCAGAACGTAAGGACCGGAGCCAAAGCTTACCATTCAAGTCTTGCAAAAAGCTAAGGCAGTTAAACATGTTCAAGAGAAACAAATATATTGATTGTTCTTTTAAAGAACTTATTAGTGATTATATGGAAACTCCTACACACATTATAAATTTGTTAACAACAGTAGGTAGCCACTAACAAATCTAGGTTGGGAATATTAAAGGGGCTGAAGAAATCTCATAAAAGGGCAAAAAAGAGATCCAAAATAGTTTGGTAGACATCACTTAAATGGTGTAAACTGCTCTTCATTTATTCTTCCCAAAGAGCCAAGAGTAAATGAAGGATAAAATTCTTAATAAATAAGTGAAGCAAAATGTAATCACCTAAATTTTAATAATTCACATCTAGAGAAGTAGTAGAGTCTCAAATACTGATGCATATGATCTAATGTTGCACAGATGGTCATGAAATTGAAAATATCTAACCTAACGTCAAACTGATTTCATGTATCCCATCACATGTGAACCTCCATGCAAGAGGAGTGACACAGGGGACATAGAGTAATATGAATCATTTGGTTCACATAATCACATACAATGAAATCAAATTATGCATGTACATGAAATATTTTGTTTGTCAAGTTGGCACCTACAAAAATACCTTTCCACATTGGTCACATCAAGCTTATTTTCAAACAAAAAGACTTAGTCCTATTTTCAAACAAAAGCTTATTTTCGAACATTTACTTGAAATCGACTACTACCAACATATCATATTGTCCAGCGTAAATGAGTTCAACAACTTCAGTTTCATAATTGAATGTTTTGGATGACATACAATAAAATTTAAAATATGCAAGTACATGAAAATTTGTTTGCCTAAGTGAAAGGGAAATATGTTTTCTCTCTTTCTTCATGTCCATAGCACATAATCAATGAAAGTACATTCCAGCATACCCACCTCTTATGTAAATGAGCACCCATACAAAAAATTTATTCCCCGTACACGCTTAAGACCATCTCCACAGCACCTTACTCTATATATATAACTAACGTTTAACAGCATTGCAAGCACAAGTAGATTACCATATATCAGTAGCAATAGACTAATTAAGGTTTGGTATTTTCGCTGAATCTAAAATAATATGGAAATGGGACGTAGTAATTTTTACTCCTTCAGGCAAAAAAATCAGGGCAATGTGACGTTGGCCAATGTTAATCTTGCCTACACTAACTCTACACCACAATTTGGGATCTGAATTCTATGTGCCGCAGTTCCAATTGGGAAATGATGGCATAGAGATTGAAGACATTGCAGAAGGGAATTAAAAGTTTTGGAATATATAGAAGAGTAGTATGGAAATTTGCAGTCGTACCTGAGCCGCTTGCTCCCACCACTGGTCGTCAGCCTCAATGCACTCGTTTACTGGGTCGACACCAAGTCCGGTTGCGGAGCGTAGGGTCAATGTACAAGACCAATAAATCTTCATCTGAGCCCAAAAATTCTGGCACTTCGCGACGGTGCAATCTTCATGAAACGTACGAGAGATAGCCATAGCAACATTCTTGAATGCTTCTTTTTTCAGGCTGGATCTTGCACGCTGGCCATTCATGTGTTCCTCGGCACAAAGCTGGAGGAAAAGCGATCTTTTCTGGTCATCCCAGCTGAAGCTTACCTTGGCCTTTTTCTTACCAGCGGCAGCCTTCTTCGCAGGCGAGTAACGGGTGTTGTACGGGTAATCACGACCGTTCTGGAGAGAAACAGGTTTCAGATCTACGGGCGTAATAGAGCAAAATATTGTTGGGCAGAACATGAAAAATAAGGGGCCGACAGTTTACCTGGGGAGGCGTCGATGATGCCATTTTCCGGGCGCGGAGACGGGTGGTTCTGTTGGCCTGCAACCGTCGGAGATGAGAGCGGGTAATGGGTGTCATGCGGTTGAAGTCGTGTGGGAGGATGGAAGTATTAACTGAGATTTCTATGGTTGGATGGTTAGGGGTAGTGTGGGTAGGTGCTTTTACTGTGAAAGGACAGTGGCCACCAAACCCACCTGCGAGATTTGAAGGCCTGTGTCAGGACAACATAAATTTTGGCAGCAAATTAAATTTCTGTATTAAATTCACTAACCGAACAAACATTTAGTAAATTGAAGCACATAAATGGATTAGTTTATTGAAAATGGTGTTATTTAAAAGGTAGTGGATGACCCACCGCTGGCCAACAAGAATCAACTGGCCGCCGTCCTCCCCACCTCCGGGGAGCCATCTTGAAGGCATAAGCCTTAAACTATATAATACAGTCTAGATTCAGATTCTAAGTGTAGTATTTACAGTTGGATCATTTTACATTATTATTATAAGCTAAAAGTCATGAATTAGTAACATGAAAGGCAATGATTTGTATAAAGATAAGGATGCAAACTGTTTGCTTTTACAATTTTAAAACTGGAGGGTGGCTCCTAAGCTTTCAAATTTTGGTAACATTCTTGAAAAGTGAAGAGAAAAGGGGTTGGGGTGATCATTGTTACTAATTTATGCAATTAATGTTAATGAGGTTAATTTTTTGGGAAATTATATTCACCCTACATTTTTTAGTCACACCAATTGCAATGAAGGTCCTCAATAGATGCTATTTCTTGGATTTAAGTCCTTAATTTTTTTGTTGCATCAATGTCTTTTAATCTTCTACTAATTAGCAATCTTGTATCTGATGATGATTTATGTTCAAATATTTTATTAGCATAAGAAATATATTTAGTCGAGATTTTGTATTGGTTGTTTATTTAAAAATATGAGAGGCATATGGGTCTTTTGATTCTCTCCTAACATATTTTTGATCGTTAGCGGGACAAAATGTGCTTTTTGATAGAATGTTGTTAGCAAAGGAAATATGATGAAAGTAGTTGAAGACGCAAGTTCTAAAATAATCTAAAGTCAGGAATTTTAATTGCAATTAAACTATGGTGTAATTAACACAAAAAAAAAATGGTGGGATGGGAATATAATTAGCCTATTTTCTTATGATGATGGGGATAATCGAATACTTCACATAATTCTAGTCTTAGTTTGTATGACTAAAGCAGGTTGTATCGGGTGGGTATGTCCTCGTTTTGAGGTGCTAGTCTAGCATGGCCTTTCTTCTCGAGTGTTGGATAAAAATTGTCAAGCTCAGTATCGGCCGCTTGGTGCTTGTACTGGAATATTACAGCTGGTCCTTCGGGGTTATACAAATTTTTTTTTGAATGAGTTTTTTTTTAGTGTTTCATAAGAAAATGCTTGTTTACATAACGGTTTCTGGCCTCACTGTAACAATGAACATAGAATTCGTTGTTTGCACTACAGTAAGGGTGCATGTCTGTGTAGGCCCCCTATACATGTAGCATTTCCCATTTCATAAGCACGGGTCTTAAGCAAGATCGGAGTAGGAAGACCATGAGCGGTGAAGTTCTTTTCCCAAGCGTCGAAGAAAGGTCTAGCCGAAGTAGAGGTACTTATGGCAGAACGGGCCAATCAAAGAAGCATGCATTTACATTAAAGATAAGAATGCCATTGTTAGCCCAAGAGTAAACTAACCAATAGGGGGTGAATTAGTTTATAAAACTTTTTCGATAAATAATTTCAAACTTAAAAACCAATGGGTACAAGTATGAGCACTTAGTGTTGTAAGTAACTTAACTATCAATGTAGTGTGCTATAAATGTGTAAACTTAATTGATAAAGCAAGTATAGCACTTAGATATAGTGTTGCACAATATAAATTGATAGAATAGAGTAAGTGCAATGTAAGTAAGTAAAAGGGATAAGAGAATGCAAACGCGATTTAAGGAGGTTCAATCAACCAACGTGATCTACGTCCCCTGTTACCGAGCTCTCCGTCACGAGCAAGGCCAAAACCACTATATTGGTAACTTACAATAATGAGTACCAAATCCTTAGGCGACTTACAACAAGGGACACCTACCCTTAACCAACAATCGAGTTTTCACAAGGCTCTCGAAACCACAAGATATAATGAATTGAATTTACAATTGAAATAACTCTCTTGACAAATGATATACTCAAATTAAGTACCGAGAGAGTTAGGCTAACACTTCAATAGATAGCAATGAATTAAGCTCGAGTGTTAGAGAAAAAAACTTTGATACAAAAGAAAATGAAAAGCTCAATGCAATCAAACAAAGTTTTTCAAATAATCTCTTGTTAAAATATTGAATCAAATTAAGTACCAAGAGATCCTACACTTGAATAATTAACAATAAGTTAAGCTCAAAGTGTTTAGGCAATGGAACTTTGATGAATCAAATGATAATGAAAATTGTAGCACAAATAATCAAAGTTCCTTAATTGGAATTTCTCTCTTTTAAAAGATTAAAGCAAGTTTAGAACAAAGAGAGACTTACACTTCAATTCCAATATGGTGTGAAGATGTTGAAGAAGTTTAAACAATATAAAACCAAGAATCTTCACAAAAACTTTCTTTCAAAAACTTTGATGAATTTTGATAAAACAAAATTTGGATCAATCAAAGTTTTCTAATAAAGATAAATATAAATCAAGAACAATGAATTTTTCACAAGAAAACTTTTCTAAAATCTCCTCTTACTTGTTAAAAATGAATGCAAGAGAGAAGGCTATTTATAGAGCAAATTTCGCACATACTGTCTTTTGCGGTCGACCTATCCTGCCATGCGGTCGACCTCAATATAGCTGTTGCAAGAAAATAGCCGTTGGAGTTCAAAAATAGACAGTGCGGTCGACCTGAAAAAAATTTGTGGTCGACCTGAAAGTGTCATGCGGTCGACCTGAAAAATCAGGATTTCAAGATTTTGATTTTTCAAAGTTTTCTGATCAAAGTTGATTTTGAAAAAGATATTTTGATGGTTTTAAAAATGTTACTTGAGCTTTATGAAGTGCATTGCCAACTATTGATGCATTAACCTTACATAAGATTGAAAAGCAATTTGTAAATGATCAATTCTTTGTAGGCTTCATTGCTTGGTCTTCATACTTTCCGACTTGAAATTTGATCTCGAATATCTTCGATTATTTCTTGATCTTCTTTGCGTCTCATGTGCTTGATCACATAGTTTTGATTTGAACATTGAATGCTTTGAATTATATGAAGCACTTGAAGCACACTTGTTAGCAACACAATATATTCTTGTTTGTTATGATCAAAACAATAAGGTCAAGTTGACCATATGTCAACAGCCATAACCTGCTTGAATAGGCCAATAAAGATAGATATGGAATTTCCAGCTGTGAAAGTAAAAGGTGTGCCCTTGCTGGGAATAAGGTACTCCCTCGTGTGGAAATTCATGAAAAAAGATGATAAATCCTATTTTGACAGCCTAAGGCACGACTAATGCGAACCCTAAAGCGCACGCCTTTTTTTTTTTAAAGTAAACAAAGAGTCAAAATTTTCTTACGTTACGTTGAATCATTCATGTATGTGCATGCACTCGCATTCTCATTCTCATTCATTTCTTTTTTCCTAAAATTAATAAGGAGGTTTATTCAATGTAGATTTTGAGAAACTTTTAAAGATTTTAAAGGATTTGAAAAGTTTGAGTGTATTCAATTTAGACTTTAGAGACTCCATTAAAATCTTGAAGTATTTAATATAGATTTTAATGGACATTCTAAAAGTTCATAAAAATCATTGTGTATTATATAAAGACTTTTAAAAGTCTTGTATTATTCAAAATATTAATGACTTTTAAAGACTCCTACGAAATCTTTTATGTACTAACTTTTAAATATAAAGTACAACTACAAAATCTCTTAATTTTTCTCTCATTAACATTCAAAATTTTGAAAGACTTTCAAAAAATTTTAAATTGTAATTTTGTTTTTCTATATTTCTCTCCCTTCTTTCATGTTATTTTTAGAAACCTTAACTTGTGATTTATTTTCATGCTAATTTTTAGAAACCTATGCCTAAACAAATTATTTTTCTCTTCACCTTGTCATATTTTTTCCTTTTAATATTTTTCTTTTTATTTTGGCTCTCTTTTTTTCAATTTTTTTATGAAAATAAATCCAACTAAAATTTTATAAGATTTTATAAAAAGATAATAATTAAATTGTATCAAAACAAATAATAATTAAGCAAAGTAATTATAAAATTTTCTCTAGAGATATTTGTATATTCAAAAATATTAATTAAAAGTCAATCGAAATCTATAAAAATTTGTATATTCAAGAAAATTTATGCACATAGTACAATTTTCATGTCGATATCAAACATGATTTTATTTTCTCCATTTTTAATCACAAACGTTTTTCTGTCTTGGAACTATTTATCTCTCATTCCGTATTTTTTTTATTCACTTGACATATAATTATTATTAACGATTAACATTCACATCATACGAAAATTAATCAATTAGTATTCAAGTTTTTCAATTATTAAAAAATAAAAGTCTGTAAAAGTCATTGAAAGTCTAAGAAAGTCTTTTAAATCAATCTACAAAAGCCTTTAAAAGTCAATGAAAGTCTTTTAAATAAACGTCTACAAAAGTTTTTGAAGGTCTATATAAATCCATAAAATTCAATGAAACCCATTAAAAAAAAGTCCATTAAAAAATCTTTAAATGTCTTTCAAAATCTCAATTGAATAAACTCCCCAAAATTTAGAGCTTTTTTGACAATTGATTTTTTCATCAATTTTTTTTTCTTAAATTCATTTTCAACTATGCGTTTCTATGATATTCATTACTTTTCACACTTTTCAACCACACATTTGAAAATTTCTCATACATATCTTGGGCCAAACATGCTCTTAAACAAATAATTTTGGCTATCTGTTCTCAGTTGACTAACTATGAACAATCTAATCAATCAAAAAAATCCCATTATACTGTGAAATCATAATTATAAATAAACCTAGGTTTGTGAATATATGCTTCTGTATGCTATAGTTTTTTTCCGACACTTAAAAATTCACAACCAATCTCATGCATCCAATCCCACAAATTTTTTTCTAGAACCTTTTATTCTCAACCTTTAATTCCTTCAAATAACGATTAATGCAGGAATTGACACTAGCCTATTTCCACTCCAACGAGACTCCGAATACATTCAGGGTCGGTTATATATGAATCAATTTTTTTTACTCCGTTCCGCTATGCTTAACAACTTCTACAAAGCATTTCATAAGATCTGAAAAAGTTTTACACTGATTATCAAACTATCGCAATCTTTTTCTCTTATGTTCGAATTCGAACACCTGCTATGGAAGAACAGAGGGAGTTGAGAATTGATTATTTTGGCGGTTATTATAATAATGATTTTAAATTGATTATTTGAATTTTCTAGGTAAAATGTGTGGTTAAAAATTGAAGAGAGAAAATATGTGTGGTTAAAAAGTAGTTTGAGAAATTGTGGTTGTCGAACAGAGGCCAAGGCAGCTAAGGTTTATTTTTCGGAATTGACTATGATGTTTGGGCACTATTAGGTAATAAGCACCATTGATCCATTTGTAGCTTTGTAGGGATGAAGTGCCTTGGACTAGGTGTGTGTCAAGTTAAAATAATCTTAACATACTTTTTAAATTTTTTATCGACCTCGAAAATTAAAATGATATAGATTGTACTATAGTAGGGAGTTAACACGTACATTAGGTTGTCGTAATATTTCATATTAGTTTGAACTATTTTCTTGGGCGAGAGAGTAAAAGTCGATGAACATTGCATTACTAGAGCTCCACACGTTAAAAGCAAGGAACTCTTCTAAAGGATTAAGGCATCAGATTTGCTGAAAATCCATTGAGAAAATTGATCCAATTGTCACCATCTTCTTCCTCGATCCTCAACTGAGTTTGAGTCGTTTTCTCTATTTCGTCATATCTTGTGAATCGTCCCCTACTGCGTGGTCGACTATCTGCTAAACTTTTCCTACATTCATACTGATCAATAGAAAAAACATCTTTGTTAGAAATTAGTAACGTCAATTAAATGCACACTTGTTCGTTCTGAATATTATGCATAGGTAACATGTTTGTTAAGGTGTACTGAAGAAACATTTGAACATATTTATAAACCTTGATTTTCTTGTTAAAATTCCTCAGATTCCTCTTGTTTCTGTATCGATCAATTCTCTCTTTCTTCTCCTCCGGACTATATCTGCATGCTTTGTTCATACTTTCTATGATACTCACCTTATTTGCTGTCCAACTATTCAAGCTAATTTGCTTGTGTTGCTGGTATCTTACTCCCTGTTACATTAAAATTCCGAAAATTGAAAAAGTAAAAATCTTGTCTGTTGTATTGTCCAAGTCGAGTGCTGCATTTACCTGTAAATCATCGGATGGGGACGAATTATACATATGGGAGTAGTAGGTTTCAAAGTTTTTGTGAAGAAAGTGGCTGCTGGTGCTCCTTTGAATTAAAGTTGGACTATATTGTGCATAACTAGTGATTGAATTGGGTGAACCAATGTTGCTGCATCCACTGCTGCTGTATCCGAGCCCGGATTTCGATGCAGAAATGGAGTCGTTTTCATTACCGGGAATCACGAGGGAGGGAAGGGGCATAAGCAGTGGCGGAGCCACCTATAGGCGAGGTAGCGCGGCCGCGCTACCTCGCCGCCGGTGGTCCGCCACTCGGCCACTGGCGCCGCGCTGGACATCTGAATTTTTTTTTTTTTTGCCCCAAATCAGTATCCAACTCCCAAGTTCAAGCCCAAACCAGAAATACAACATACAAATCGATCTCCATTTGGTCCAACAAGCAAATTCTTAACAAAAATCAAAATCCCTAACCTTTTGGCTTCATCCCTTCCCCCGATTCTCTCTTTCTCTGACGACTGACCTAGCAGCCTCGCAGGCGCAGCGTTGTCGGGCACGGATCGGCCACTGGTTGTCGCCGCCGGCGCGGTCAGTCACTGGTCTGAGTAGTCTGACTCCTCCACTCTCCAGCGTGCCTTCCTGCTTTCTGGGCTTTGCCTGCGCCTTGCTGCTTCCGACGGTAATTGTTGTTTGTTTTGTTAATAAATGTTAAGAATAAGTATATGTTATGATTATTTTATTTGTTTTTGTTGTGACTTGTGTAATTTTCTGATTTTATAAAGTTATTACTTATTATGTTAATATTTAAGTTTTAAACATTTTAATAAATATTATTGATGTTTGATTTATTAATTTTTTTTTGTTAGGTTAGATGGTCAATTGTTGTTATTTCTCAATTTTTTTTTATCAATTTGTGATTTCTCACTAAGGCTAAATCTTAATTCGTTATAATTGATTTGAGAATTATACATAAATGTTACATTTAAGTTTTTGCAAAGTGGTTTAGATTTGTAAATTGTGACTATTGTGATGAAAATATGATTTAATTTGTGAATTGTTGTTATTGATTTATAGGTTGTGAATTGAGATTTGGTGAATATTTGATTTGAGAATACTTTCTGTAATCTCAACAGTATATCATATGTAGCTAAGAAATTGGTTGAAACGGGAAATTTTTGTTATTTTCCATTGGTTTATAGGCTCATTACATTGACTTTGATATTAACTGTGGCAACTGCATCTGTTGAAAGAGCATTCTCTGCAATGAATTTAATTAAGTGTAATTTGCGCAACAAAATGGGAGATAAATGGTTGAATGACAATTTGGTTGTGTACACGGAGCGAGACATTTTTAAAAATATTGAGAATTAGACAATATTGCAGCGTTTCCAATCAAACCCCGAAGAATGCAGTTGTCCGAGCCAACGAATACCAACTGATGTCAATATCATATATTTTGCATCTATTTTGGTTTGTATTGGATTATATGTGCATATATTTAATTAAAACTTTTTATTCTTATATCTATTTATTCATTTTTAAATATTATTTCATTAAATAATATTCACAATCTCCTATTGCCATCGTTCACGTTAGTCGGTCAACGATCAACGACCGACGAGGTCAACGGTCAACGATCAACGCTTTACCTGAACTTCTCGGCTGGCTCCGTCACTGGGCATAAGTGGTGGGTAAGTTGAGTGTGCTGTGGTGATCTCTTGTAATAACGAAAAATGAGCAAGAAATTCCTTGGAGTATTCATTCCCATGTCCATACATGTCGAGTGCTTGTTTTACTGAGGTTAATGTTTAGTCTTTGTTTGTAAGAGAGTGAGGGGGAAATGGTTTGATGAAAACTAAGAGGCAATGTGAAGTCTTCCTAAAGGGTTTTGAACAAGTTGGAAGTTGATGGACAAGATGACGTCATTATCTAAGTTGACTTGCCATCAATTCCTTCTCATTATCAAAGAACTCTAATGATGATTGTCAACCTGAAATCAATTCTATAGTCGACTTGTGAAACATGGATGTCGAAGGTGTATATGAGGTGATCTCGTAGTTCTTAATTTCAAGACGACTTTCATTGAATGTTTCCACTTGATTCACGGTATATAGTTCTATTGTCTCCGCTTAAACATTTTTGATATGGATGATAGTAGAGCAATAATTTTTTATTTTATTTTTGTGCTTGGTTCATAATCAATAGAATTATCTCACACAGTCAATATCATAATAGAATGCACTCCCCCCCCCCCGTGAGACATTGATTCATACCCAACTTACAATAAAATATAATGAGACCCCACCACTTAGTTTTAAAAATGAGTAATTAATACTTATACATGCAACGTCCCGCTGCTATGTAACAATAATTAGTCATAGATTAGGGTTGATCAAACTTTATTAATCATTATAAAAATGACATGGGCATACCAAAATCGATTTTAAGTTTCTAATTTAGGTATAAATTGAATGATTTTCGTGACGAATTAAACAAATAACATAATGTTTTTGTACGTCTTATATATAGAACGATACATAATATTTTTTAAGTATTAATACTATTTTTAAAAGTAGTTTAGGTAGTTGATATTGTTCGAGGAATAATTAAAATTAATTGCAAATTGATTGGTTTTTAATAAATTAATATTTTTATTAAAAACTCGCATTAGACAATTGTTTAAAATGTCAGTTTAATGGAAAAAAAGTCACTTGTTATATAACATGAAATATGACATCATAAAATATTAAAAAATCAAAAAATAATTTATAAAATATTTAAGATAAGTCGCAGAAAAAATATGAAAAAAGATTATCCATGGGCAAAATCAAATTAATTTATGAACATATTTAATGAAAAAAGTTTAAACAAAAATTTCGATTTCAAAATTTTTTTTGTTTTTGTTTTTCAAAAAAAAAAAAATTTAAAATGATTTATTTAACATTCTTAATTAGAATATAATTAAAAATTAACTTTTTTTTATATGAATTAACTTATGATTTTAATAAGCATGGGTGTTACTGACAAAATAGAAAATATTTAAATGTATTGTATATTTAATTATTTATATAAATATTAATATATTAATATTAATTTTATTTATTGGAAATAAATTATATATTTAGGATAATATTGATAAAAATAACAATTTAAGGGTAAAATGAAAAATCAAAAGTTTTCACTCATTCCCGCTTTTAATACATGTTGTTCAGTCAAAAAATATTTAAATATATTGTAGATTATGATTAATAACTAATAATAATTGCATTTAATGAAAATAAATTAAATATTAAAGATAATATATATCGAAAATATAACAATTTAAGGGTAATAAAAAAATCAAAAATTTCTCACTCATCCCACTTTTAATATATTGTGGATCATGATGTCATTTAAAAATTTAATGGTTATAAATGGATCAAGAATGTTTATTTCAATATTACCTTGAGAAAATTACACCACTTACATTGTTTTTCTTTAATATTACAATTTTACTATTAAAGAATTCTTTAACTAAAATTACCGCAATTTTTGTAGTAAAAATGATAACTAAAGATTTATATCACTCCTCCATTAATCCATTCCCTAGCTTTATTCATTCCACTAAACACGCCTTAGCACACCTCTTACCTTGCCAAATGAATCCTCAAATTAGCGTTATTTATCCTTTCATGAAAACCAAAATTCCCCAAGGTCTTTCAAAAATTTCCACAATCCATCTCGTTCACATTTCTATTCTAACCCAAATCTTCACATCGATTCGTACATTATGTCAAGAATTTGGATATTCATACAACAATTTCACATATTCCAAATTTTTGTGGCCTATATGAATCCCCAATAGCCGTGGAGTGGAGACATACACCATTCGGAATGAAAATCAACCAGACCGAACTTTTTTCTTTTCTTAACTGAAGATTTTGTCACAAAATACGCGAAACACATAATTTCTAAATTCAAATCTCTAGTTCAGTATGTAAATGGTGAGTACTTGCATTGCAATACACGGTTGGTAGAGGTTGAAAACATCCCCAATCCAGTCATGATGGATAAGGAAGCGCATTGGATCCTTTGTCCAACATCAAATAGAGGACCTTGTATGCCTATAATTCTAGCCGTTTAACAGTGAGAGAGGATGATCATCGCTGATTTTGGAGGCATTTGCTTAAGTATTGCCATGTCTGATGGTTAATATTAATCTTTGGCAATCCAAAGTGGTGGTGTCGTTAAGATTTATATAGATGTCCCCCGGGACGATTAGGGATGCGTAGATAAGCAAATGATGCATTATCAGCACACCCACATCCCATTAAATTTGAAGAATCTATATTATCACTCACTATTTATATTTGTAATCCTGATATATTTTTTATATTATAACTTGGAATCCCTTTTTCATTTTTTTCTGTTACCAAAATCATTTTCAAGCATAATTGTGGTCTATTTGTGATAAAGTTTCCCAAAGATATTAGCAACTAGTAGATTAACTGTTGTATGCAACTGCAAGGTGATGGTCAAAGATGCAAATGATATTGACGTGGAAAATTATTTTGTCTCAACTACATATCTAAACTCTCATGACTCAAATCTTGAGGTTGCTTACACGTTATTCTAGTGTGACCTACACCTCTGCATCTTCCACACTTGTTGGATGTAACATCTCTATCCTTTTTCTTTGCCTTGTTTATTGGTCTTCCTGCCTATGTCTAATGTCTTTAATATAAGTGGCAATATTTTACCAGGACATCGTTAGTTGTCGACTTTCCATTGGTTATGATCTCCAAGTGGTACAACATCTCCAGTGAAAAGAGTTGACATAACTATCCTTAGTGTGGTATCGTGAAAAACATATGTATTGCTCATCTCCTTTATCATCGATTATAGCTAATGCATGTTGACAGGGAACATCGTCCAGCTGAAAATGGTGTCGTGCACATATAATCAATTTCAAATCCACAATACGCTATGCATTTTCATCCAATACTTGGTACAAGAATTCTTTGGAATTCACTGGATGTGAAGACCTGCGATTTACGAACTCGGTTTTAGGTACAATATGATATATAACACAGTTGTTTCACAAATAGTGTGTCTTTATCTTGAATTCTAAATCAGAAAGAAAATTTAAATCACAATGTTTCTTCTTCATGGTTGTGTCTTAATATTATTTCCATGGTTACAATTAAGTGAATGATTAGGAATTGTAATTAATGGCTAGCAATTGTTGGGCTTCAGTTACATAGAATGAGAGGAATTTTTGGGACCGGTAATTTTGATTTACTTTTCATATATATCCAGTATTTATAAATTATAAAACAATGACTAGTAAATTATCTTTATTTTCTTGGTTATTTATGATTTTCTTTCCCTATCTTTGACACGTTTTCTTCATGTATGCCACTATATATATATATATATATATATATATATATTTTCCATGTATGTGTTTCTCCTGAAAATGGAACCCAACAAGGTTTGAAATGATGAAAGTGGAGACCCCAATGCACAAAGTAACTAACCACAGTGTATTGAACGTTTCGTTTTTCGGTTGGTCAATGACCAACTCCAAACTATGCAAACCCCTCACGACCAAAGAAAGAATTGCTGCTCACTACTCATAAAGCACTTCCATATATGAATTGTTACATCGTATGCTCATGTCTATTCCTAGGAGGCAACTCTTATCAATGTCGATAATCAAAAATAATAAAGGCATTAGGCATACGAAAAATGATGATAGTTAGAGAGACGGATTTTTGCATGTAGAGATACTCTTGAAAAGAAATGGAAGAATTTTTCGAAATCAAATTACAACGGAGTGGTGAATATATAGTTAGATCACATCTCTTGTAAAGAGTGCAGAATTACATAACATTGAACTTGCATCCTTTTTATATGATGAGTTTGTCTTTATTCGGTCGAACACTTTTATAGTGTTGACTTCTATTTTTTATCGAGTCGATCCTTCAGCTCGATCTCGATTGCCACATCTGCTTTGAAAGTCCAAATTTGCCATATTTATTGGATTCAACATATGATGCGTGTCATTATCCTCGATACTATGTATTATTTTAGAACAAGTGTCTTTCTACATTGCGGTTAGTACTTTCCCCAACCTATAGGCATCAAATCTTGATACTGTTGAAGGTTAGAGCTCTAACTTGTAGACTGATAAGAGTTGTAATAAAATTAAAGAGATATCAGTCAAGAAGTCTGACGCGGCCTTGAGGGTGTGCGAGATGTGCGACCACACAGGACTTCAATGTTATAAAACATTATTTTTTTTTTTAAATAAAAGGACACATAAAGAAAAAATTGAATATATGACACAAATTTTTTTTTTTTAACTCATCATTTCAAATTGCTACACGGAGCACCCAAAATCTCAGGATTGACCTGCAAGAAGTGATGAAAGGGTGTTATTATGGTTAAAAAAAAAAATTGTTTATAAATAATGAATTTACTATTTTCGGAGTAATAGTTGAAAAGTACTTTGAAAAATGTTTATGTTAAAAAAGCATTTTTGGAAAAATGTGTTATAGCGTAGGTGATGTCGAAATCCGTCAATGAAGCAGCTAGATTTTCATTAAAGTAAAGTGCAATTTACATATAACGGGCCTTGTTGGTCAACATAATGGATCGACTCCATCTAGTTGGTAGAGATGTTATCTGTTGGGCTACACTAAATGGGTCATAACCCAACTCCATTGGTAGTGAAGCTATAACGTAACATTGTTTTGTTTTGTGTTTTCTCTATTATTATTATTATTATTTTGAATCACTTAGTTTTAATTTTCTACGTTACTACATAAAAATAAGTTTGCAATTCTTTTCGTTTAATCTCACAAGTGTTTCTGAGTCACGCACAACAAATGGACGTCTCATAAATGTTATGCGCGAACGTGTTGCAATTGTACCCTGTGAGAAAAAAGAAAATTCAATTGAAAAATAATTTTAACTATTTGTTTGCATTTGAAAGAGTTTCTAGTTGATATGTTTCCTAAGCTTAGGTAACAAGCAATCCAAAAGTTTTGGCATATGGCATACATGGTAAAGAACATCAAATATTTATATCTAAATATTGTAACAACTAACATGGGATACTCAAATGTGGTTGAATCGTGAATGCCATTTTTTGTTCAAAAAACTGAGATTTTCAGATGATATTTCAATTTTAGGACCATCTACCCTTTTCCTTTATTCAATCAGTCGACACAAATCCAATTATCTTTTTCTACTTTACATTTTACTCGATCTTTTAAGTAGACGAGAAGTAAACATAGATGGAGTGACGAAAATAACCTGATATACTCTTCTTCAAATTTTATTAAAAATAAGACTTGATTTTTATTGCATTATACATTCATGTACTATGCTTCTAAGTCATCACGTTTGGTAGGACTTGTTGGTAAATACTCAAAAATCAAAAAAAATCAAAAACCAAAAAATGCCCCAAAGAAAGAGTAAATTTAAAGAATAGTTCAATAAATACAAGAATTGTCATTTTAAGTAAATTATAATTCAACCAAAGGGGAAGAAAGTAATTTTAGTAATTATAAATTATTGAGGCTCCCCCACGTTACCTAAAATGCATGTGCCAAATCACATCACCCTTTATCATGTGAAACACTTTTGATACCAAACACAAAGCCCAAAAAACTTCTATTATGGTCACATTTTTTATTTTGATGTTTTACTTATATTTCTACCATTAGTTATTAGGCCACTTTTTAATATAGATTAAAATCAAATTCTTAGTAACTTTTGATAAAACTTGATGAGACGCGGTTCGAAAAATTGTGAATTCAACAAAATGTGTGATTATAATTAGTTTGTTGACTTTGACTAATATTAAAATCTAATTTTAATTATCACCAAACGGGGACTAGGTTTAAAAAATGGTTGTAGAGGGTAACCGGTGACAAATCCTACTCTACGTATGTTAACATTATTCTTCTTTAACATTATTCAGTTCAATTAATTTTCATATACTTCTCTAAATTTTATACTTCCACGGGCTTTAGTTTATTTTGTGAGTAACTGATGTTCTATAATTCATCTACTCTTACGAGAACACATCGTTGAGTTTTTATAAATAAATAAATAAATACATAATCATATCCTTAACAAAAAATAATTATTGATTGCTTTATTAAAAAATAAAGGAAACAACAAAGATAATATTTTCATTAATGTTGAACTATTTGTCCTTATTTGTCTGGAATTTGGCGGCAATAAATCATTAATAATATGAATTCAAAATAATATTGTTCTCTTACAGATATGCTGTGGAGCCCTCTATTCCCTAACTCATTGGAAGTTGGAACAAGCTCATCTAATTTCCTTAATAATCCAAACCAATATGGTTTTGCATTTATTTATAAAATACATTTGAAAACTTAAATTTGAACTGAGTTTTAATAACTTTTTAATGAACTTCCAATAAAAGCAAGTAGAGTTTATCTATTTATTTCTGTTTAAGCCCTTGTTTGATTTTCGTTCATTTTCTTATTTTTCTACAGTACTCAATCTCAATCATCCATTAAAAGTTAAGCATATATTAATTGACTTTTCAACCAAATTTCAATCATTTATTCTTCAAAAAATCACTATTCATTTCAAAAAAACTCATTTTAACTAAAATCAATCACACCCTAATTTGAGTTGGGAATTGGGATCGTGAGTTTATAAACAATTACGATTTCCATAAAGTTATAAGATTGATTTGATGATTGAAACTAAAAAAAAAAACTGATAAGTATTATAATTTATAAGTAAGTGTGCGTTTAAAAAAAGTATCTTTTTTTTTTTTTTTTTTATAAATAAATAGTATTTTTTAGGGAAATTGATGATTGAAATTTAGTGGAAAGTCAAATATTGTGAACTTACTTTTAATAAAAGATTGAGATTTGAATACAGTAAGAAAAGGAAAATTTGTAGAGAGAATCAAACGAGTGCTAAATTCATGAACGACATACCAGTCCACACATTCGGGTTTCTTTTCAAAATATTTAACGGTCAAAAATACTGTCAAACGGGAAAATTAACAAAATTCAAACGCCATATTTTAATTTCATCCTCTATATCTACTCTCTACTGTGTCAATATTTTAAACTTAAGAAAAACCACTATTTCGCAAAACTCTCTCTCTCTCTCTAGTTACATTGTCATATATATCATCGCCATTTGTCTTCGTATTCTTCAAGCTTCTATTCTGCTGCCGGACTTTCAAATTCAAGTCCAGTGTAAGTGTCCATTCAGGTATGATGTATATGTCTGCTTGTCATTTTTATGAAAATCGATGAATCAAGAATCTTCATTTTCAATTTATCTTTTATTTTTACAATCTCTTGATTTTAGTTGAGTAGACTGATTCAAATTTGTGTACTGCAGAGAGTAAAGGAGGAGAAATAGTAGTGAGATTCGGAGAGTAATTTGATTCTAAAATATGGAGGCTTCACAGAGAAGGGGAGGAGGAGGAGAAATGGTGCCTATATCTCCGTCACATAAGCCGCGATCGAGCGATAAGGCAGTGAGAGATCTGCGATCGGGTGAGGGGAATATGAGTGGGAAACATGATAAGGATAAAGGCGTCAATGTACAGGTCGTACTGCGCTGCCGGTGAGTTGGTTAACAGAGTTTTTTTTTTGAGGATTGAATGGATTAAATTGAATTGATGAGTTCAATTGAATTTTCTCTGTAGGCCATTGAGTGAAGATGAGATGAGTTTGCACACACCGGTGGTTATTTCTTGCAATGAGAACAGAAGAGAAGTTTGTGCAGTTCAGAATATTGCTAATAAGCAGATTGATAGAACTTTTCAATTTGATAAGGTTTTCCACTTTCACCTGCTGATATATCCTTCTTAAAATATCTTTTACTCAATATAATGAAGTATGAGGATGAGATAATCAATAGCTGGAATATTTTGATAATTCTTGCATTTGTTTAGGTCTTTGGTCCGTCATCCCAGCAAAAAGACTTATATGACCAAGCCGTGTGCCCCCATGGTATATGAAGTTCTAGCGGGCTATAATTGCACCATATTTGCCTATGGGCAGACAGGAACCGGAAAGACTTACACTATGGAGGGTGGATCAAGGAAAAAGGTTTGGTTCCCCCCTTCCCTCCCCTCAACACTAAGCATTTTTTACTTTAATATTTATCACTCTCGTGTCAGTAATTTGATTTCTATTCCCATTTAGATTGGGGAATTTCCGAGTGATGCAGGTGTTATTCCAAGAGCTGTTCGAAATTTTTTTGACATATTAGAAGCTCAAAATGCAGAGTATAACATGAAAGTAACATTTTTGGAGCTGTACATTGAAGAGATAACGGATCTTTTGGCACCAGATGAATGTTCAAAATTCACAGAAGACAAATCTAAGAAACCGATAGCACTGATGGAGGATGGTAAAGGTGGTGTTTTTTTTAGAGGATTGGAAGAGGAGAATGTGACCACTGCAAATGAAATATACAGAATCCAAGAGAAAGGTTCTGCTAGAAGGAGAACGGCGCTAAACAAATAGAGCAGCCGTTCTCACTCTATTATTTCTATCACAATTCATATCAAGGAGTGTTCCCCAGAAGGAGAGGAGATGATCAAATGTGGGAAGCTCAATCTTGTTGACCTTGATGGCTCAGAGAATATTTCACGTTCTGGAGCTAGAGAGGTCAGGATTCACATAGCATCATATCGCTGCTAAGTTGTTAAGATAATTCACCCTTTTATAAAATATGTTTAGCAGCACTATACTTGTTAAGATTTTAGAATTTTATGGGGATAGTTTGATGCATAACATATTCTATAGACCAATCTTGAAACAGACATAACTTTTGATCCGACCGTCGGTTAGGGCTGAAATTTAGATATGTTGTCAAGCACGAGGAGTTATAGAGCATCCATTTCAAGATTGGTTGACAGAATATGTCGTACATCATATTTTATAATTTTAATGACATTCAGCTCCCATGTATGATGATGATATAAATGGTTTTTGCAGGGTAGAGCAAGGGAAGCGGGGGAGATCAACAAGAGCTTGTTGACTCTTTGCCGAGTGATAAATACACTGGTCGATCACTCTGGTCATATACCATATAGGTATAGGTTTTTATAATTTGCTTATTTCTGTTGCAGTAGCAAAGGATGTAAGTAAGCTCCTGTTTGGCCCCTAGTTCTTGGGGAAAATTTTGATTTGGAATAGTATTTTTGGGAGAATGTATGGTTTATTTAAAAAGTCAAATATTGTGTGCTTGACTAAAATGTATGGCTGAGATTGAGATTGAGAGTTTTAAAAACTTGGTTTTCAAAAACTAGTGGCTAAATAGGGGCTAAATGTACACATGTAAAATATGTCGCTTGCAAATTTTAGGGATAGCAAATTAACAAGGTTGCTAAGAGATTCCTTGGGAGGAAAAACAAAGACATGTATAATTGCCACAATATCACCCTCCATTCACAGTTTAGAAGAGACACTTAGCCCTTGTTTGAGCGCCATTATTTCAAGTTAAAATTTGGGTTTTGAAAATCTAATGGTTAAAAAGTGGTTTGAAAAGTAAAAAATTGTGGGCTTGACTTTTTTAGATGGTTGAGATTGATTACTGTAGAAAAAATTTGTAAAAAAAGTGAGAAATAATGGGGTTCAAACAAGGGCTTAGCACTTTTGATTATACTCATCGTGCCAAGAACATAAAGAACAAACCTGAGGTCAGTACTTATATGCACTTGGTTGTTATCTCATGTTAACCAGGAAATGATGAAATCTGCATTAATCAAGGATTTATACTCGGAAATTGACCGATTGAAGCAAGGTAGTTGATTGCTCTCTCCCTCTCTCAGACACTTAGCGTATGTAAATGCAAATGTGAGCCTAACTTTTATTCATCTTCGGATGAGCTCTGCAAGAAAATGATATCTATCGCGTTTATTTTTCTCAATGGTTTCTAAGTTTCTTACGACAATTTTATGGTCAAAAGAGGTGTATGCTGCAAGAGAGAGGAATGGGATCTATATACCAAGAGATCGCTATCTCCAGGATGAGGCATAAAAGAAGGTTTGCACTTGGTCTAGCAATGAAATGCATTTACACAAGAGACCTTGACATTCAAATACTTGAATATTCTCTCTCTCTACTTGCAGGCAATGTCTGAAAAGATAAAGCGGATGGAACTTGATTTGGAATCTAGGGACAAGGTATCATTAATGTATCAATTCAACTATATGTTTCTATTGGTAGCTATTAAAAATTTGATCTCTGTTACTAGCAATTGGTGGAGCGGAGCTCCAAGAACAGTACAATTCTCAGTAACAGTTGACTGTAGAATTAAGTGATAAACTTGAAAAAATTGAGGTAAATTTTGTATATCTTCCTTGTACAAAATAAATATCTTCCCCCTTCTGTTTGTCCCTCGGTAATATCTGTTTTTGTCTATTATAATTCAGAAAAAGCTATAGGAAACTGAACATTCATTGCTTGATCTTGGAGAGAAATATAGACAAGCAAATGCCACAATAAAAGAAAAGGAATACCTGATATCCAATTGACTTGAGTCTGGTAGGTTTTTTATCTTCAATACTCTTCCAGCTTATTCATATGTAACCTTGTATTTCTATAATTCTCTCAAACCTTTTAGCATATAAATTATACAAACAATTCTTATTTTAGATTAGCCATACGGCATCCATCATGTTTCCATAGATATATGACTTTTCTGTATGGTTATCTTCCATCAGAGAAAGCTCTGGTCAAACAGGCACTTGAACTTCGAGCAGAACTAGAAAATGCTTCATCAGATGTGTCTAGTCTATTCAATAAAATAGGTCTGTATGCTTATTTTGAGTTATTTAAGATATGCCTTCTTTTCTGAAGAGCCTAATTGTACTATGCTTCTCTCATGTATGGCTGATTTCCAGAGCGGAAGGACAAACTAGAAGATGACAACAGAATTCTTGTCCAGAAATTTCAGTCCCAACTGACTCAGCAACTTGAAATCTTGCACAAGACTGTGGCAGCTTCGACTATGCAACAAGAACGACAGCTAAAGGAAATGGAGGAAGACATGCAGTCATTTGTGTCAACAAAGACTGAGGTATATTTCATTTAGGCAGTGAAATCTTGTTATATTACTCTTCCTCCACAATTTACCGTTTACTTTGCTTCTAATAGGCTACTAAAGAGCTCCGAGTTCACCTAGAAAAATTGAAAACAATGTACGGTTCCGGTATCAAAGCTTTAGATGATTTAGCAGGGGAAATTGATGGTAACTCGGGGCTGACTTTTGGTCATCTGAATTCTAAAGTTTCTAAACATTCCTCAGCATTAGAAGAGGTAAGAATATATTACTTTAGCTCTGTGAAAGAGAGAACCTTATTTTTATGCTTATAGTTGACGTCGATTCATATGATGCAGCTCTTCAAAGGAATTGGTACCGAGGCTGATATGTTACTTCATGATCTTCAAAATAATCTGCAGAGTCAAAAGACTAAACTATCTGCATATGCTCAGCATCAACGAGAGGTTAGCTTTTGCTTAACCCATGAAGAAACTTGTTTAGACATCTAGAAATTCTTGTTTTTCATTTGAAAAATGGATTTTGTTAAATGTTGACATTTTCATGTAATTTCCAAGCACATACCAGAGCAATTGCAACTACGAGATCAATTTCCCAAATTACAGTCAGTTTTTTCAAGACCTTAGATATGCATGCTTCTAAATTAGGTGAAATTGTGGAAGAAGCACAGATAACTAATGATCAAAAATTATCTGAACTTGAAAAGAAATTTGAGGTGATTAAGCTCCTCCAACTAAAACCTTTTTTTTTTTTTTTTTTTGGGCTAAGCCTCCATCTTAAACTCCCTTTAGCTTTGCTCGGTAAAGATTTTTAATGTTTCTTTCTGGTGGACATCTAATTTTACGTAGGAGTGTTTTGCCTGTGAAGAAACTCAACTCCTACAAAAAGTAGCTGAGCTGCTTGCTAATTCAAATTCTAAGAAGAAAAAACTGGTAAGGGCGTGCACTCCAAGAGAAAGTGTTGAATGATAATACTTGGATATTTACTTTACTACATGTTGAATATTTACTTTTATTGATCTAAACATCAAATAATCTGCAAATAACTTGCAACAGTGTCTGAGGCATCAGAAAAATAATGCATTCTCGTCTGGCATTCGAAAAAGCAAAGTTTTGATGAAACTCAGACATATTAATCCCTCTACTTTTACCCTTTTTAGGCTAGAGAAATATTCTCTCAGACCCAAAATGTTCTTTGTTGACAAATGTTAGTCCAATTATATCCTTTGAGATCCCACAACTATATCTCTTGTTACGTTTCTTTGGTTTGTTCAACCACCCTTTCCAATTCCACTCATTCTATCAGTCGTAATTATCTCAGTAAAAGTTGGTTTTACAAGAAGGATGATGATCAACTATTTATCTCGAGTGTGTTATTCTGTGTATCCTAGGTTCAAAGTGCAGTTGATGAACTTCGAGAAAATGCATCCAGTAGAACTAACAGACTACAACGAGAGGTGTCTATCATGCAAGACACCAGACACCAGTTGTTCTATCAAAGAAGAATGGACAATGTACGTGGAGAAGGCTGAGTCCCATTATCTTGAGGATACATCTTCTGTAGCAAGTGGGAAAGAAGATATGGAAGGTGTTCTTCAGAATTGGTAAGTTACATTATCTCAATTATATATAGTTTCCATTTCTAGATTATCTGATCAAGAAAAATAACAATTATGAGGAAATCTTCTCCCTTAGATGATTCTTTTAACTGGCGTATGCTTACAATCCAATATATGCACTATGGAAAAAGCAAAATTGGGTGCACAACAGTGGATCAAAGCTCAAGAATCTTTGCTTAGATTAGAGAAGAGAAATGTTGCTTCTGTGGATGAGATTGTCAGGTTAGTTAATAATAATAATTACATGATTTTTAAACTTTGATCATACACATTTACTTAATTTTCATGCGTGTTCTATGTATTCCTATAGAGGAGGAGTGGATACTATTCAAATCTTGCGAGGACGATTTTCTTCTGCTGTGTCATCGGCAATTAAAAATGCAGACACTGGAAGCAAGAATCTCCTCTTATCCATTGACCGTAAGTTATCAAGATTTCTTTTTTTTTTTTTTTACGCGGATTTCCAGTTTAAGCTCGGTATATACTTTTTGTTCCATTTATCTAACTAAGAAAGCCATGCAGGTTCCCTACGGCTTGACCATGATGCATGTAGCAATCTTGATTCCATTAAGGTAGATCTACATAAAACAAGTATTAATCCATTACATGGAAGAAAAATATTATGGTACTTGAAATTATAGCAAGATTTATTAATAGAATGAAGCTTTCGGAGACATCACTAATGAAACAATCTTGTAAACATATCAAGATGCAAATTTTTTTTTATTTTCATGTGATTATTAATTTCCATGGCAGTTGGATCAACCATTGTGCTCAACACCGAGAAAGAAATTCTTTAATCTTCCGAGTACTGCTTCTATAGAAGAACTCGGAACCCCATCTTTCGAAGAATTGCTAAAGACATTTTGGGATGCAAAAGCATTGAAACAAGTGAACGGAGATTCAAAGCATATATTAGAGGTTGCCCATTCCTTGAAAGACTCTCGAGCTCCCCTCACTGCTATCAATTAAAGGGAGTGGAGTGTTAACATGATAAACATTATATAGAATCTATGGGGTTGAGTGGATTATAAACTGCATTTCTTGATTAGTTTTAACAATTTTTACTTTCAATCGAAGAGGGCCTATATATGGGTAGTAGGGAAGAGTAGCCCAGTTTTTTTTGGATTTAATAGAATTTCAGTTCTTTGAAATTCTTTATATGTATATATATAGAGTAAAGCAAAGAAAACATGCCAATGTTTGTCATTTCCTGAAGCGTCTTTGTTGTGACTAGGCTTCCCCAATCTGCTATCAAGAGGTCAATGACTGGAAGAGAAAAGATAAAGAACAAGAAATGCACATAAAACTACATCTATCCGGATGGAATACTCATTGAATGGGGATAAAATAGTGACTGAATGAGGATAGAATGTTGATTGAATCCGGATAGAATTACTTGTGTATAGAAAAGCTTGATAAAAACAAAGAAAAGAAAAGAAAAGAAAAGAAAAGGGGTTAACAGGAAGCTAAACCAGTTTTCTCAGTCGATCTTATTATCAAAGAAGACTAAACACTATGAATTTCAAACACCATAGAAAACACACAGGAGATTACATCTTCTCTCTTACAAGTAACAAAAAGCTCTTTCTCAATCTAACTTTATCTATACAGATTTTTCTCTCCCTTTCTTCTACCTATCTTTATGTATTTATAGATCTAACCAACTCTCTAATGCAGGTAAATCAGTTACTAATAGAAACAAATACCAAGGAATGCTCCAAACTGACGTGTTTAGACAAATACTCAAGAGGCAACAGCTCCACATTCTCCACCTTTGACTCTTGAGAAGAATTTACACACAATCATCAGTAGGATTAGATTCAACTGAAAACTTGACCATATTTCCTTGCAAAACATAGATGCCTTGTTGTAGCAACCCCTTCATGACTTCGACCGAAATTTTCATCACCTTTAACACTCCACCTTGAGCATTGTACACACAACCAGAATTTTCAAGTGCTCCCAGTGAGAGTAGATTCTTTCAAGGCATGTACTTACTCCACCTAGGACCTTTGATGAACCATCCCACAATTTCAGCTCAACAGAACCAACACCAACTACTTCACAGGTGTTATCATTTGCCATCAGCACTTTACTTTCAGCAACCTCCAAGAAAAATTCATTTCTTGGTGTCTTCACAATCCCCTTTTCATTTGCTATTGAAGTTTCTTTGCTCCATTCCCTTTTCTAAAAATGTCCTTCTTGGTTGCAGATCCAACAAAACTTCTTTTCTTTTCTTCCTTACACATTCAGCACTTGTCCATCACTCTTGGCAAGATTTCCATTCAACTTCAAATCCAATTCCTTTGAATAGGCTGCTACAGCAACTTCTTTAAGGGTTAAGGATTCCTTGCTATATTTGATGGTGTCTCTTAGATGATCATAGGCTGGGGGCAAAGAATTTAACGAGAAAATGGTTTGATCTTATTCATCAATCTTGATTTTCAGATTCTCCAGATCTGAAACCAGCTTTGTAAACTCATCAATATTCTCACCAATTGATTTTGATTCATCCATCTTGAAGCTGTAGAACTTGTGCTTCAAGTAGATCCGGTTTGGCAAAGCTTTGGTCAAGTAGAGCTCTTCCAGTTTGTTCCACATTTCAGAGGCCATCTTCTTCTCCTTGATTACCTTCCTTAAAACTGTATCAGAGAGGCTAAGAATGATGGTATTTCTTGCCTTCAAGATGTCAGCCTGGTTTAAAGGCTCAGTTTCATTCAAGGCTTCTTCCAATCCTAGATTACCAAGATGTGCCATCATCTTCTCCCTCCATAGGTTGAAATCACTTTTTCCATCAAACTTCTCAATTTCAAACTTTGATGAAGACATTGCAAATTACTTCTTCTTGCCAGCAAGTTTCTTTCACATGTAGTGCACCATCAGCTTATCAAGAAGTTTGAAAATTAAAAGGAACCTTCAAAACTTTGATCTTCTTCTTTGCAGATTTGAAACAAAGCTCTGATACCAATTGTTGTGACTTGGCTTCCCCAATCTGCTATCAAGAAGTCAATGACTGGAAGAGAAAAGATAAATTACAAGAAATGCACATAAAACTATTTCTATCTGGATAGAATACTCATTGAATGGGGATAGAATAGTGATTGAATGAGGATAGAATGTTGATTGAATCCGGATAGAATTACAGAAAAGCTTAATAGAAACAAAGAAAAAAGGAAAGGGATTAACAGGAAACTATAGAAAACATAGGAAATTACATCTTCTCTCTTGCAACCAACAGAAAGCTCTTCAAGATTGTATATAAAATTGTACACTCAACTTCTCAATCTAACCAACTCTCTAATGCAGGTAAATCAATTATTAACAGAAACAACTACCAAGGAATGTTCCAAATTGACGTGTTTAGACAAATACTCAAGAGGCAACAGCTCCACAATCTTGAATTGAAGATTTATGCTTTTTATTTGTTGCTGACCGAAAGTATACAAATCGCACAAATAATATGGTAGTTTTTTAAGTTCAGATATCGTACTCACAATGATTGAGTAAATTGTTTAATTTAGATTACACTCCTTAATCGAAACTATAGAGACTTGAATTTGAGATTTTTTGAATTTAAAACTAAGTTAACAATTAAACTAAAAAGACAAAAGATTTGAATTTTTAAGAAACTGTAAGAAAAACATGCTAGAATCGAGAATCCACTTTACTTACATCATTAATGCATTGATTTAAACATCTAACAATAATTCATGGGGTTTTAAAAATCCATATTCCTAAAATTGTTAAAACTCCTTTTTGTACAAGTAAGAACATATTTTCCTACACATGACCTGACCATATTTCTATGACGAATGGGAATGTATAGGAAAGCATTATAGTTTTATAAATATTAAATACTATTGCAGATAACACAAAGTACAGGGGTATATTTCTATCCCCTATCGGATTTTGTGGCAATTAAAATACATCTATTGAATTCCTACTCTCTCGAATATAAGAATTAGTGATCAAGTAATTGTATAATAATAAAATCACAAATTAATTGCTCAAACCCGTGAATTTAATAAATTAAACGATAAATCAATACATAAAATCTGGAAACTAGAGTTTCATCATGATCCTAACATTAAAAACTTAGCTTAGAAACATGATTAAATATAAATCACAAGATAAACAATTGGAGTTCATCACGTGAATCGTAATCTTGATCAGTCTTCAATCTTGAATTTGGCATAGATTGGTTCCTTGATGATCTGACAACCCTTGGGGACGATTTTGACAAGTTAGCAACCCCCAAAAACTTGCCTTGTCTCGGGTATATATAGGTTTAGTCAAAACATAGGCTAAAAGAATAGACAAACATATGAAAATCACGAAAAAAGCCCAACTCTGTTGTCCAGAAGTTGTATCATGCGACCGCACGATTTTGTCCAAAGGTACACTGCCAACCATGTGACCGTATGGCTATAGACTATGCGACCGCACGGTTGTTTAGGTGGTTTGCAATTTTCATCTTTTGGTGTCTATAAGTTGATCCTTGTATTTTATTTGCACTTTAGGTTCTTCATCTTCTAATTGGAGCAATTTAGTCCTTGAACTTCTGATTACTTCAAATTTGCTTATTTCTTCGACTTTTCCTCCAATTTACACATTTAATTGACTTTATCAACTCTTCACGTGCACAATTTAGTTCTTTCATCATCCAGTTGAATTGATTTTGCTTCAATTCCTCTATTTTCTTAAATTTAGGATATTTCTACAATATAAACAAATAATAACTGATGTGTTCCAGACCCGCGACAATCGGAGTCATAGCAGGCTTGACAGAAAGTTAAATACTCAAGCCAAATAAAAGTGTAGTCCAGTCAACCATGTCGGAATTAGATGCATAATATGTGTTTTTCGAGTAGAAATGGGCCACTAAGAAAACTCATGGACTAAAGCCCTTGAGCCGACTGATTTTATGGCCAAATTCCATCATTTGGGGTTTCAAAACAGCAAGTCAATTATGCAGACGGAAATTAGGGTTTTTGCGTATTTTTAGGTTAAATTTTGTTTTTAATTATTTGTTTGCCTATTTTAGAATTTTAGTCTAATTAGAATTCTATTTTGAGTCAATTAGCAGCTAGGTTATTTTACTTATATATATTCCTTTCCATTCATTGTAATTCAGACTTCGATTTTGATATAAACAGTTTTTATTGAGGATTCAATAAAAGTTATAGGTGGATTCTTATGTTTTTCGAACTTATCAAGAATATTTCTTGTGGCGTTCAAACATCGAACTTATCAAATATTTGCTAGAGTATTTGTGGCGTTCAAAACCAGAGACTTATCACGGAGATTGGCCAAATCCTTGTGGTGTTTCGAAAGTCGTGGTTCTTTATTCCGCATCGTCGAGCCATCGCGTCATGAATATCGGGTCATGATTCATTCGTCCAACTACAACCTGAGTTCGGAACTTTCCGGCGTTTCTTCCGCACTTCGAATCTCATCATTTGGTATCAGAGCTGGACTCTGAATTCAGGTTTTTCTATCCAGTTTGATTTTTATATTTATCATCGAGTCCCATAAAAATCATCAACATCTTGTTAAGTGTTTTGTTTTCAATTTTTCAATTTTTCTTGTTCTTCGTGTCAGTAAAAATTTTCAATTTTTGATCCATATAAAAATCCAACAAAAATTCAAAATTGTTTGTTTTATTCGATTCTTATCCAAATCCTGTTCCGTTTGTTTTGTTGCGTTCGTGTCGAATTTTCGGATTTATTAAAAAAAAAAAAATTATTTATTTTTATTTTTTATTTAATTCCGAAAATTCATTATTTCAAAAAGAAAAAAGTTATTCCAAATTCAAGAACCACTTTCTTGAGTTTCTTTAAAATTCTTGATATTCATTTCCTTCCAAGTCAATAAAAGTCGTTCTTTCTATTTGATGTCTAAATCCTCTTCATTCTTGAATTTTTTTTAAACGCCACATAAGGAATGGATTATGATCCGGACTTTTTATTCCAAATTAGATGTTATGTGGATCATAAGGGGTGCAATTTGGCGATTGATGGAAAGTGCTTTACTAATTTCGTTAGTAGCACCGTGGTTGAAAAATTAGGATTGCCCCCAGAACCACACTATAAACCTTATAGGATGACGAGGATGAGGGAGTTTGGGAATTTCAAAGTAACCAAACAAGTTTTAGTGCCTATGACCCAGGGAAGGTATAGTGAGGATGTATGGTGTGATGTAGTGCCATTGAAGTCTTATCATATTTTATTGGGAAAACCTTGGAGGCATAGGAGGGAGGCTGTTTATGATAAGAGTATGCACATATACAAATTCCTTAAGAAAGGGAAAACATGCGTACTATATGGGTTGACATTAGAGAAAGCACTAGAAGATTCACGGAGGGTAAGGAAGGAGAGTGAAAAGTGGTATAATAGGAGACATCATGGGGATAAGGATATTGATAAGGAGGGAGAGTTGAAATTAAAAACCAATAAACAAACTCCAAAATTTGATGAGGAGAATGTGGAATTGGGAGTTGAGGTTGAAGTTCAAGATTTGAGCGTTGAATTGAAAGATCCACATTTGAGTAGTAATAAGGTAGTACACGAGCATGGTGATAAAAATCTGGAGATTGGAAATGTGGTTGAATTTGAAAGTAAGAATATTAAAGAGGTGCTTGAGAGAAAAGAAGTGGAGGGGAATAAACGAGAACTTGTAAAGGAAGAACGAGGTGAAGAGAAGGACCTCGTGGTTCCAAAAGAGGAATTGACGGTGATAATTCATGAATACAAGGATCCATACCTTGTACCTCATGAACCTAACATTTCCCTCCCCGCTTTATTTAATTTTATCTTGCAGGTTAAATGTGCTTGGAAATTTGGGCAACATCACCAATGCCCACAGGAGTTTTTACTTCAATCCATTCATGTAATCCAAGTTACATGATACTATTGGTCATCCCTCTGGCATGGAAGCAATAATTTTCCTTTTGATCCAGGAGGTGAAGTGAAACAACAAGAACAAAGCTATGATTCGGGGCGAATCATCCTAAAGAAGGAGGATATGATGTGTTTCGAACCTGCGACAATCGGAGTCATAGCAGGCTTGACAGAAAGTTTAATATTCAAGTCAAATAAAAGTGTAGTCCAGTCAACCATGTTGGAATTAGATGCATAATATGTGTTTTTCGAGTAGAAATGGGCCACTAAGCAAAACTCATGGGAAAAAGCCATTGAGCCGACTGATTTTATGGCCAAATTCCATCATTTGGGGCTTCAAAATAGCAAGTCAATTATGCAGACGGAAATTAGGGTTTTTGCGTATTTTTAGGTTAAATTTTGTTTTTAATTATTTGTTTGCCTATTTTAGAATTTTAGTCTAATTAGAATTCTATTTTGAGTCAATTAACAGTTAGGTTATTTTACTTATTTATATTCCTTTCCATTCATTGTAATTCAGACTTCGATTTTGATATAAACAGTTTTTATTGAGGATTCAATAAAAGTTATAGGTGGATTCCTATGTTTTTCGAACTTATCAAGAATATTTCTTGTGGCGTTCAAATATCGGACTTATCAAATATTTTCTAGAATATTTGTGGCGTTCAAAACCAGAGACTTATCAAGGAGATTGGCCAAATCCTTGTGGCGGTTCGAAAGTCGTGGTTCTTTATTCCGTATCGTCGAGCCATCGTGTCGTGAATATCGAGTCATGATTCATTCGTCCAATCACAACCTGAATTCGAAACTTTCCGGCGTTTCTTCCGCGCTTCGAATCTCATCAATAACAAAATCAATAACAAATATTTTAAAACGATAACAATAAATCATATTTTTAGAATAGAAATAAGTGCATAAAATACACTTATCATTGTTGCTTGAAATCCAGTGATTCGATGACACTTGAACCCTTTATCGCATGTTTGCAAGGTACACTAGAAGCCCTGGATGATATTCATGAGAAAAAGAAGTTGGATTTTATAAATTGTCTCCCCAACCTAGAAATCTTGGACAAGGGATAATTTATTCCTTGTAGAGTAGAAAGAAAGCAACGTCAACAATTGAAGCTCTATAAGCTCAGCACCATCTGGGAACTTTAGCATCCTATAACGTTTATTATCCATTTATAACTCAATTTATAAACAACACAATTTTGTAAACTACTTTTTTCAAAATTACTTTTTAATCGCATATTTTTCCACAAAAAAACCAAAAACAATTTATAGATCTTGCAAAGGCAGCTGAACATACCCTTTATAATATTTTGCTTTCAATTTATCTTCCTCTTCCTGTTACTTATTCATAAATCGGAGGGGCTACGAGGGCAATCCTCAAAGCCTTTTTTGCAGGTATTGGAACTTCTTCATCAGGATTCAAGTCCATATTTTTTTTTAGCAACAACATCCATCATCATTAAACGATCAATGAAGACAATCGAGTACACAGTTTCCATCCCCCCCCCCCCCCCCCCCCCCCCGAGTACACATGTTAAAAACAAACTGACAACATTTATTCAAATTCTCCAAATATAAATATCTAAAGATTGTTACATTATATGTAACTTCAAAACATCAAGAATTGCAAACAATTAAAATGAAAAACATTATTTTCTGATAATGTTGTCAGTAATTAAAATTAGTTAATTCCCGCACACCCCTAAAAAAGGGGTTGTAATAAGAAGCACCAATTTTCCCAGCTCCACTGGTTATTGCTCCTGCACCTGCATTTGGCTCTGCTTCAGGTTGCATTGCTGAAGAAGAAGAAGCTTCATTAATTTCCAATTCTTCAATTCGATTTTTTGCTTGATTTATGAAATTTCCGAGCATAGATTTCAGTTGTTGCACTTGTTCTTTATTGAGCTCTTCGATATCGCAAAGAGTACATAGTTAAATAACCCTGCACGTCGCTTCGAGAATGTTTCATAACGATCAGCATCGTTCTTGATCTTATGAATCACGATCTTTTGACGGCCTTGAGACATTTTTCTCATCATAATTGAAGTTTGCACAAGAAATTGTTATTTGTGCATTGACTATCTTCGCTTGATTGATATTTATAAGAGAAAATTAATAATTACTCTACGAAGGTTACGTGATTATCGAAAATTATTTTACTGCCAAGAAATGTAATTAGGAACAATTCGAATGCATAAATTCTAGATTTGGATTACCAAAAATCTAAGACCTCGTTCTTTTTGCTGTTTTCAGCACATTTTTAGTTTTCGATTTTTGAAAATATCGAAAACGCGTTCACTTTGCCCATTTTCAGAAATTTGTTTTCAAAAACACAAAAAAAAAAAAAAAAAAAAAAATACAAAGGAAACTCAAAACGAGTTTATCGCATTTTTGATATTTTGTGTTAAAAAATCTAAAACGTACATTTTGGACATTTTTTTTTTTTTTTTTTGTAAATGTGAGACGGTTCCTTCATTTGAAGTTCTTATATTATTTTGCCATTATGAGCCTATTTGGTAATGTGAAAAGTTTTGATTTTTGTGATTTTTTTTAGATGGATGTGTTGTTTAAAAAAGTTTGAAAAGTCAACAATGGTGGGTTTGACTAAGAATTTATGGTTGAGATTGAGTTTGAAAAGTTGATATAAATTTTTTGCAATTAGCAAACATGCTCTATATAAAGATCCATATTAAGATTCTGCTGGTATGAAGTTGGATTTTTGTTTAGCTGAAACAATATTAATAATGAATTTGTTGACATAGAGAACTAACTGATTTATTGACATTAAAATTAATCTAATTCAACAAATCAACCATTTTTACATATAAAATATCACAAAATAAATATATCAGAAAATTACAAAATAAACGCATTTTTCAGTTTTCTATTTTTGAAAACAGTTTTCCAAAAATCACAAAGAGAACATGTTTTCAGCAATCCCAAAACAAACCACCAAAATCTAAAACTCAAAACAAAATCCAAAACTCAAAATTCAAAATCGAAACACAAAGAGAACGACCCCTTTGTTTTTCGAGATTTCTCGTACTAAATAATATTGTTCGAAATTAAAAGAAAAAAAAAAATTATTCATTAATAATATTGTACCTTATTGAAAAACTTGGTGTAAATTAAGCTCGAGTACTTTTTGAGATTATGAAAAAAAATTATTGTCAAAATTGATTTCAGGAAAAAAAAAATACTTTTATAATTCTGGAATTTGAAATGAAAAAAATAAGCCTCCATTTTATAAATTTTGTTTTATAAATAGCCATATGACAATATCTAATTGGTTCATTTTTCAAAAAATCAACAATTTTGGTTAATCAAAGATGAGCCCATTATAGGCATTGAAGCTGTCGAACAAGAGAGAAAAAAATGTCCAAATGAGAGAAATGGGAATAGGCCTAATTAGTGTTATTGAACTTGTTACAGACCCAATTTTCCTGTGATTTTTTGAGGGCATGTTTGGTATAAATTAAAAATTAGATTTTTATCGAAGTTAAAGTCAACAATTAATCATAATCATATATTTTATGGGTTTCACAACTTTTTAACCACATCTCAATAACTTTTATCAAAATTCGCTAAAAATCTGATTTAATCTCTATTAAATAGGGGTAAATTCACATTGATAAAACCAGTTGCATTTATTATTTTTTAAAAAAAATAATAAATCAATAAAATGTTGATATGTCGCTATTTATAAACAATAATACTTAATAAATTGTTTACCAAATAGAGATCTTAGTTTGACCTACAAAAAATTAGTTTCATTAATGTGACTGAGTAATTGGTAAGTCAGAAGAAGTTACTGGGTCGTAGGTAGAAACTTTGAAAAAAGATTGTGGAAAACTTGGAATTGGTTGGTGATGTTGGAAAAAATCCTAACCTTGACGTGGCAAGATCTGATGTTGCTTGATCACTAGAAAAGATGAACGAATTCGCCTTGGATGACCTGCAAAAAGGCAAGGAGGATTCTCCTCGTCGCCCCTCCGGTGTGAGAATTAGTATTCTGGAGAAAAGTAGAGAGAGATTATATAACTGGAAAAACGTAAAGAATAATGAATGAGTAATATGTGATCAAAGGTGCTGTATTTATAGGGTTGAAAATCTCATAACCTTCTTTAATTAAAGAAGGAATCCTTATGATATAAACTTACCTTTTAGGAGGAGTTCTAACCTTACAAGAATTGAGCTTTCCCTTTTTTAGGATATTTCCTTATAGGTGACGTCTAGGCTTGGGGCCCAAGAATGTGGCCAATTGATCTGGCCCATAGGCCCTGGATGTAACGGAGCTGGTATAGATCGAACACTAAACCCTGAGCATGCCCGAGTAAGAACGTGATCAACATTTCTCGGCCTCAATTGTAAGCAATGCCGGGCACATGTCCGACCTGCAGATGGGTGAAGGGGATGGCCTAATTAAGTTAGGGTAACTAGCCCGGTCATGTGGTCGAGACATAGCCCAAGCTATAAGTCATTCCATTAAACATGTTGATGGGATCGTGCCTATGGACCGAACTATTGGTCAAGATGGGACGACCTATATTTTTTTCGGGAATCTAGGCCAATGTTAATGCAGTGAATTTGTGCTGATCATTAGCCCCTGTGCATTAGGGATCGAGAATGAATCTCTGAATGCAATTATTTATTTATTATATTTTTATTCTACAGCTTACCACATTTATTTTTGACAGCTAATAACGTGTTTTACCAACTGTTCCCTTTTTAATCAATATGAGGAGGCCAATAGTTTTGAGTCAGATTTTGGACAAGTGTCTCATTGGGAAATGTTGAGATTTTTTGAGTTTTTCCCCCCACTTTTTGCCTATATATATGTGGTTCCTATGCCCCCTTTCATTTTACTTTGCAAAAATTTCTGAGATACCAGAGAACTCCTGGAGCAAGTAGCGCGATCTACCCTTCCAACAAAAATAGCAATTTAGGTAAGCTTGAGCCTTCCCGAACTTATTAATTCTATAACTTATTTCTCAAAACTATGGTGAGGCAAGTGACCGTAGGAGACCTTAGGGAGGTAGAGAATCTAGACGAGCCTTTAGAGGTTGAGCCTTTAGGTTTATACCAGCCTCCACCTTCCCAGGATGAAGAGTCGGGTAGTGAGGAGGGTGTAGAGGATATCCCTGACTTGGGTAGAGGGCCGAGCAAGGCCGACCTTGAGCTCCCGAACTTTAATAGTAGGATGAAGGAGCGTATGGTCAAGGCTGATATGAGGAAGTTTGAGCTATTGTTCGCTAAAAACACACCGCAAGTGTACGTATCGCATACAAGTGATAGTGGACTAAATGAGTCCGGTTTATCGATCTCACAAGAATTTTCTATTTTAATTACACCCTAGTTTAATCAATTTTAACAAGAAACACACACAATATAAAGTTTTGGTTTTGGAATTGGGTTAATACTAGAGCTAAAATCGCAATTGTATGTAAATAACTAGAAAATAATGATAAATGGATGATAAAAGAGTGTTGGGGTTCTTGATTCCACTTGACCATTACCTAATTGAATTCTTAACAAGCAAATAGAAATGCAATTCATTAATCATGTTAGACCCGATTTTTCAAGCTTAGCCAATTACCTCTCTCGAGTGAAATTAACCCTAATTAGTGGAATTAACCTACTATATCTCTATGTCGATTAAAAACACACCAATTGCATTGCACTTTTTGAAAATAGCTCAATGGGCCATCTAGGATTTTAGGTATATCTCTATTGTATTAATCTAGAATACACAACAATTTCTCAATAATTGCAAATCCCATGAAATCCAAGCATAAATGTGGCCACAATAAATGCAAGTCAATAAATACAACAATAAATTCACAAGATAACAAATAGCCTAAATTCTTAATAGAAGCATTAAAATCAACTAAGCTAGGTCAAGCTTCATCAATAATCTCAACACAAAATAGCTTGGCCCATGATGAAATAACAATGAAATTCAAGAATTAAATACATCATTTCAACAGTAGATTCAAGTATATGAAGAAATATGAAGATTTAAAATAAAAACTCCCCTTCAACAATGCTTGAAGCTTCAAAACATTAAAATTCTTCTACAATGTTGTTAGTATTTATTCCCTTCATCAACATTCATCAACTATACTAACTAATTACAAATGAAAATGACAAGAGAAAATAGCAAGAATAATGAAGAACAATAGAGAGAAAATGTTTTTGGAGGGAAAAATGGAGAAAAAGTTGTGAAACCCTAGCCAAAATCATCCAAAAATCGCGTAGATCCGCGTCCTTCAGCATTTGGGCTGAATCGGGTCGGCCCATAATTCAGTTCAAATTTTTTACCACGTGATCGCGTGGCTTAGCTGAAAACTCTCTGCCTTGATTTTTTGCCTAGTTCGCGAACGTTGCCTGGTTGAGCCACGCGATCGCGTGGTTCACCTGGCAGCTCTTCCTTTAATGATTTGTAATTGGGTCCTTCAACTTTGGAAATTTGAAATTTAGTCATTTGATCAATTGCACATGCGATCCACAACTTTCCGAAAGTGACAATTTGGTCCCCAAACTTTGACTCTTCGAAGGATTTGACTCTTTTCTCCTCAATTTCTTCAATTATTCATCCATTTAGCTCATTTCTTGTGCTTTCTCCATGAAGTTGATTGTTAAACCTATTTGACCACAAAATATGCACAATTAAGTAGGTATTTGTCCAAATTACTCAAAAAGTACTACCAAAAATATATGAAATATGCATGTAAAATGCACTCAACAAATACCCCCAAACTTAAACTCTTGCTCGTCCCCAACAAGAATATTCACATGCATCTACAAAAATAATGACATAATGATCAACAATGCTAGATAGCTCGCAATCTTCCACGAGTGTGAAATTGCATAATTAATTCACAATTATGTTCCCAAATAATGCTACAAAAATGAATTTTGGATTATCCGATGTTCGATCAGTGCGTTTGTGTGCATAGCCACTTTCAACCGTCAATAAGATTCAAGAATGTTGATGAGTAAAGAGGTTTCAAGTCAAAACTAACCCACCATTAGGGGTCAATTCTTTCCTTTCCCACTCGTGACATTCATCCCCCAATGAATAATTTTCTGTCCACTCTCGGGATGCAATTCTAGAGGATACTCTCAAATCACTTTCTTTTTCCACTCTAGTATGGGTGTGTTTTACCAACAATCTCGATAACCTAGAAATGCAGTGACTCTCCACTAATGAGTGCTTTGACATTCAAGTTTATACCAAGCAATTCAAACACACTATTCATCTAAGCCCTTATGCAAGTACAAATGCATGATTTCTAATAACTAACATGATGTTTGCTCGTGACTTTCCCACTCCCTTAAGCTTTTTAATTGACCCATGTAGCGAGCTTTAGGTCGGAAACTCCCTGATTTTTTAGATCAAAGGGTACCAGGTTTCAAATTACCCCTACGGACTTATTAACTCGAGTCAAAAAAGCTACGAAGTGGGGTAGACTTATTAAGCGAATGCGATGATAATGTGCTTTTTTTTCAAGTGTGTGTGAGAGTACCCTACTCATAAAGCTTTCGGACGGTGACTCTCAAGTTTCAAACTTAAGGCACCAAGTTTCAAGATACTCCTACGGGCTTAATTACTCGAGTCAAAAAGGCTTCGAGATAGGGCAATGCAATGCAATGCAAAAATTAAAATGAGCTTAGAACTCTAGAATATGGTCATTACTTAGCTTATACTTGGCGAAAGACACTCCACACAAAGATTTACTTCCACATGCATGGAATCACCACACGTCTAGACCGTTTCCTTTGACATGTCGACCACCCCCAAAATTGTCTTACATTAGGGTTAAGAGATCTAGAGCATTAGGAACATTGGATAAGTTGATATAAGTTAACATACAAGCTCACAACCTAGTTCATCTACTCCTATAACCTCTTCCCCTTCAACAATTCCCAAACTCACCGAAAATTAAACATGACTATTGTGCTCAATGTACATAGGATCTCACACGGATAAACATTTTATAGAAAGTAGCATAAGTAGCAAATTTGGTCATAATTCATGAATTAACAACAATTCCAAACATCAAAATCTTATAAGTCGGCAAGACTATCTAGCATGTCAATGTTCCACACAAAAAAAAACAATTTCAAATATCAAAACACTAAGGGCCGGCAAGGCAATGTAAAATGTTCATATAGCAACATGATCCCAACACCCCCAAACTTAAATCAAACATTGTCCTCAATGTTGACAATAGCATAATAAAAAGAAAGGGATGGGTGATGGAACTTCCCCGGATTGATGCGTGAGTGATGTTCCAAATTGAACTAAATTTTGATTCTCTTGATACGCAAATCTCTCCCAAACTTGTTGAGGAAAAGGTTGCTTAGGATTTCAAAAATTTTAAACCTACAAAAGTTGGTGATTAACCAAGTTAGATATAATAAAAATGCAACAAATAAATATCAACAAGTAATTAAAAGGGTAGAAATTTGGGTTGCTTCCCAAAAAGCACTTGGTTAAAGTCGTAAGCTCGACTTTTGGATACGATTACTCCGGATTTGCAAGAGGGATGGATGACTTCTCCTTTTCATAATCAACCCCCAAGTATGGCTTCAAGCGTTGCCTATTTACTTTGAAGTTCCCTTTACTTCCATGATAAAGTTCGACCGCTCCATGTGGGAAGATTTGAGCAATAGTGAAAGGTCCCGACCATCTAGAGCGGAGTTTACTGGGAAACAATCGAAGTCTTGAGTTGTAAAGAAGTACTTGTTGCCCAACTTGGAAGTCCCGCTTCAAAATGTTCTTGTCATGCCACCTCTTCGTTTTCTCTTTGTAAATCCGTGGATTTTCATATGATTCAAGGCGAAATTCATCAAGCTCGTTGAGTTGGAGTAGTCTTTTCTCACCGGCCAACTTCATATCAAATTTCAAGACTTTTGTTGGCCAATATGCTCAGTGCTCAAGCTCCACCGGAAGATGACATGCTTTTCCAAATAAGAGGCGAAAGGGAGACATACGAATGGGGGTTTTGAAGGCGGTGCGGCATGCCCATAATGCATCATCCGATTTCTTGGACCAATCTTTCCTCGAGGCATTCACATTCACTTCAAGGATCTTTTTCAACTCTCTATTTGAAATTTCCACCTGCCCACTTGTTTGTGGATGATAAGGAGTGGATATTCGATGTTTCACTCCATACTTAGTCAAAAGTGAGTCGAAGAGGCGGTTACAAAAGTATTTTCCTCCATCACTAATGATAGCTCGAGGGGTGCCATAACGAGTAAAAATATATTTCTTTAAAAAGTTCACCACCACTCGAGCATCATTTGTGGGGAGTGCTACCACTTCTACCCACTTTGACACATAGTCCACCGCAACTAAAATGTATTGATTAGAAAAGGACGATGGAAAAGGCCCCATAAAATCAATACCCCAAACATCGAATATCTTCACTTCTAAAATAGAATTTAAAGGCATTTCATTTCGATTAGAGATATTACCTAGGCGTTGGCATCGGTCACATTTGGACACAAGTGTGTGAGCATCCTTGAATAAAGTGGGCCAATAAAATCCCGACTGAAGAACCTTTGATGTGGTTTTTACTGCACCAAAATGACCTCTATAAGGTGAAGAGTGACATTGTTCAAGAATCTTCTCCATCTCCTCCTCGGGCACACACCTTCTCATGATTTGATCCAGACCCCTTTTGAACAACAACGGGTCATCCCAAAAATAGTGCTTGATATCCGCAAAGAACTTCTTCCTCTGTTGATAAGAGCAGTCTGGGGGAGTGATGCCACTTCTTCATCAATATTTTCCTTCGTTTGCTCAAGTCTAGATAAGTGATCGGCTACAAGATTCTCGGTCCCCTTCTTATCACGAGTCTCTAAATCAAACTCTTGGAGAAGAAGAACCCATCTAATTAACCGCAGCTTGGCATCCTTCTTTCCCAAAAAATATTTGAGGGTCGAGTGGTCGGTATACACAATCACCTTGGAGCCAATAAGATATGACCGAAACTTATCAAAGGCAAAGACCACCGCTAGCATTTCCTTCTCGGTAGTAGCATAGTTCAATTGAGCATCGGTCAAGGTTCTACTAGCGTAGTAGATGACATGCATGATTTTGTCCTTCCTTTGCCCCAAAACCGCCCCCACGGCATAATACTTGCATCACACATAAGCTCAAAGGGCAAACTCCAATCCGGAGCCACAATAATAGGTGCCATGATGAGTTTCTCTTTAAGAGTGTTAAAAGCTTGAAGACACTCTTTAGAAAAATCATATGTGGCTCTTTTCTCAAGTAATGAACATAGTGGCTTCGTGATTTTTGAGAAGTCTTTGATAAATCTCCTATAAAATCCTGCATGCCTAAGAAGCTTCTTATACCTTTTGCTGAGGTTGGGGGAGGTAATTTTTCGATAACTTGAATTTTTGCCTTATCAACCTCAATCCCCTCACTTGAAATCCGGTGTCCAAGAACTATCCCCTCTCGAACCATGAAATGACATTTTTACCAATTTAACACTAAATTGGTATCCTCACATCTTTTTAGCACCATTCTCAAATTATTCAAACAATCATCAAATGAAGTACCAAAAACTGAGAAGTCATCCATAAATACCTCAATAAATTTCTCCACCATGTCGTAGAAAATAGCCATCATGCACCGTTGGAAAGTGGCGGGGGCATTGCAAAGTCCGAAGGGCATCCTCCTATATGCAAAAGTTCTATATGGGCATGTGAATGTTGTCTTCTCTTGATCCTTCGGGGCTATAGGAATTTGATTATAGCCCGAATACCCATCTAGGAAGCAATAATGAGAGTGACCCGCCAATCGCTCAAGCATTTGATCGATGAATGGAAGGGAAAAATGATCCTTCCTAGTAGCATTGTTGAGCTTGCGATAGTCAATGCAAACTCTCCACCTTGTCATTGGCCTTGTTGGAATAAGCTCATTATTTTCATTTTCCACCACGTTAACACCTCCTTTCTTTGGCACTACTTGCACCGGGCTCACCTATGCACTATCCGAGATTGGATAGATAATACCCGCCTCAAGCCACTTCACCACTTCAGCTCTTACCACTTCCTTCATGTTAGGATTTAACCGACGTTGATGCTCCATCGAAGGTTTGAAATCATCCTCCATAAGAATTTTATGCATGCATAACGAAGGGAAAATACCTCGAATATCCAAGATGGTCCATCTAATAGCCTCCTTGTGCTCCCTCAATACCCGAAGCAATTTGTCTTCCTCCACCTCATTCAATAAATTATAAATAATGACCGGGAGGCGAGAAGATTCCCCCAAGTAAGCATACCTCAAATGAGAAGGAATAGGCTTTTGCTCGAGGGTAGGTGCCTTCTCGAGAGATGGTAGGGGCGGTGAAGAACTCTTTTTCAACTCCTCAAAGTAGGGGGCCGTCTTGTGTTGATATTATGGTGATGCCTCCAAGTAATGAGCTATTTGTTCGACTTCATGATCATCATCCTCAATAGTCAAAGAGTGGGCAATGCAAGACTCCAATGGATCCTTAGAAATCTCACAATTGAAGGAGTTTACCACTAGATGATCAATTACATCCACCCGAAAATATGAGTTGGACTCCGAGGGGTATTTAATGGCCTTCAACACATTGAAGGTGACTTGTTCATCTTGCACCCTCAATATCAATTACCCCTCTTGCACATCAATAAGAGCCCTCCCGGTTGCTAAAAATGGCCTTCCTGATATGATTGGAATGGCATGATCTTCCTCTATGTCTAGAATAATGAAATCCGCCAGAAAGATTAATTTATCCACCTTCACAAGAACATCCTCAATGATCCTCTGAGGATATTTGATGGACCTATCCGCCAATTGTGGAGACACGGTGGTTGCTTTAGCTTCCCCCAATTCCAATTTCCTGAAAATGGACTAAGGCATCAAATTAATGCTAGCACCAAGATCACATAAAGCTTTACTAAAATTAACATCACCAATAGTGCATGGAATAGTAAAACTCCCTGGATCTTTAATTTTTGGAGGAAGCTTGTTTTGAATGATTGCACTACATTCCTCAGTTAGCATCACCGTCTTATGCTCTTCAAGCCTTCTTTTGTTGGATAGAATATCCTTCATGAAGTTGGCATAGCTTGGCATTTAAGCTAAAGCGTCGGCAAAAGGAATGTTGATGTGTATCTTTTTGAACACTTCCAAAAATTTGCCAAATTGACTGTTGAGCTTTTGCTTTTGTAACCTTTGAGGAAAGGGGACAGGAGGCACATAAGCCTTGATCGGTGTTGGAGCCTTTGATGTAGATGCTTCCGGATCAACCTCTTTGGGCATTTCAACAACCTTTTGGGATGCTTGAATAGGCTCGTTATCTTCAATGGGAGCCTTGTTTGATTGAGTTGTTGGTTGTTGGGCCGTGATCTCGAGTAATTGCACCTCACTCCTTGTTGTAATAGCTTGAACATTCTCCCTAGGATTTGTCATGGTGTTGCTAGGCAACGCTCCTTGTTTCCTTTCCGAGAGAAGTTTAGCTATTTAGCCCACTTTCTTCTCCAAAATTTTCAATGAGGCATCATTTCTTGATATTGAAATTGATGATTTGCTAGCTTGGTGATAGCCTCTTCCCATCCCTCTTTCTTCTCTTGTGGCTTTGGATTCAACAACAATAGAGAGAAAATGTTTTTGTAGTGAAAAAATGGAGAAAAAGTTGTGAAACCCTAGCCAAAATCATCCAAAAATACCCAAATATCACGTAGATCCGCGTCCTTCAGCGTTTGGATAGAAGCAGGTCACACCGGGTCAGCCTAGAATTCAGTTCAAATGAATGCCTCGCGATCGCGTGGATGAATGCATCGCGATCGCGTGGCTTAGCTGAAAACTCTCTGGCTTGATTTTTTGCCTAGTTCGCGAACGCTGCCTGGTCGAGCCACGCAATCGCGTGGTTCACCTGGCAGCTCTTCCTTTAATGATTTGCAATTGGGTCCTTCAACTTTCAGTGTAGATAAACTTGATCCCTAAAGTTTTCGATTTCTCTCAATTGAGCCCTTCCAAAACTGTATTTAAGTCCGTCAACTTTGGAAACTTGCAATTTAGTCCTTTGATTGATTGTACATACGATCCATAACTTTTCGAAAGTGACAATTTGGTCCCCAAACATTGACTCTTTGAAGGATTTGACTCTTTTCTCCTCAATTTCTTCAATTTCTCATCCATGTAGCCCCTTTCTTGTGCTTTCTCCATGAAGTTGATTGTTAAACCTATTTAACCACAAAATATGCACAATTAAGTAGGTACTTGTCCAAATTACTCAAAAAGTACTACCAAAAATATATGAAATATGCATGTAAAATGCACTCAACAGCTATTCGAGGGGTACACAGCCCGAGTTCTGGAAGGAGATGATGTATCCTACCACTGCCGGGAAGGGGAGATGGTAGTGTTGCATGAGGCCCTTGTGGCTAGATTTAGGCTTCCCCTTCACCACTTTTTTATCGACTTTCCTCACTACGAGCATAGTGCCGGGACAGCTCGCCCCCAACGAATGGAGGATTTTGATGTATTTTTTTGTTTTATGTAGGAGCTTAGGTATCGAGCCCACGGTTGATTTATGTAAATACCTCTTAGACCTAAAGTATCTATCCTAGTGCAACTATTTTGTTTACTTATGTGGGAAGGGACGTTTTGAGGTCTTGTGGGTTCCTTCTTCCTTAAAGTACTAGAAGGAGAGGTTCTTTTATGTGAAGCCCAGAGAAGGAGAAAATATATTTCTATCGACCTTTAGGAGGTTGAACGTAGATAATTTTAATAGGATGGGGGCAGAAGAGTGAGGAGGAGATGGTCGACCTTCTTACCAATGTCGTTAGGATTTGCGACTCTGGTCTTTTGGCCGAGGAGGCATCCGACCTGACGACCAATTAGATTTTGAGCAGGTTGGTCTTGACCTGAAGCCTGGTAGGACCCGGCCTTTTAAATTAAGTAATACATACTTATCTTCAGTGATCCTCATGCCTGTAGTCTTCTTCTTCGCATTCTTACCTTCTTGTTTTGTGAACTTCCGCAGGAATGGCCTTTGATGGGAATAAGTTGAAGGAGGCACCAGAAGAAAGGGCCATGAATGCCGCCCAGAAAAGAAAAGATGATGGCATAGTGTGACGTCGTTATCAGAAGAAGCCTCACGAGGATACATCCAGCATAGCGGAGACCTCCAGGAAGAGCGCGGATGTTCCCCCCAGAGGGAAAGTGGTCGAGTTACTCGTTGTCCTCAACCCCGGGATCAACCCGTGCACACCTCTCTAGTGCCGAAAGTGGTGCCTGAAGGCCCTACTCTGACCGACCTTAGGGAGAAGCTGGAGGAAGGTCTCCACCCCGGCCTATTAGAGAAATACTCCAAGGAAGTGGCTATCGAAAGCGGGGTGGACCACTTCATGAATGCGGCCGTAAAGGTATATCTCATATTCTTCCCCTGATATGTTGACAATATTGTGAGGTTTTAAAAAGATGGCTAAGATTTTTTCCTGACATGCAATTGATAAGCATTGGCTGGGGTCTCATCAACTAGGGTGTTAAATGAGGTGAAACATCGAGTCAACTCGTACATTCTGTACAGTACGAGGCCACCCGGGCCAATAATGTTGAGGAGAAACTGGCTCGGGTTGAATCTAACATGGCCTTGATGACCTAAGACAGGGCTCGGGAAGAGAATGCTAAACTTGCCGAAGATCTTCGTCAGGCCAGTGAAGAGATTGTGGCTGCAAAGTTCGAGGTGGTCAAGGCCTTTAAGAAATCAGAGGAGTATGATCTAGCTTTGGGCAACTATGTCTTGGAGTAATACTCTCAGGGAATGAAGCAAGCCCAATAATGGATTAGACTCTATGCGCCTGACCTTGATACCAGCCTGCTCTCCCAATTTCCCTTAGGGATGGAAGGTCTCGACCTTACCCCTTTCGTGGAGGAGGATGAAGTTCAGGCCGTATCAGACAAGGAGGCTGGTGATGCCAGTGATCATGATTCTCAGTAGTAGAGTTTATTAGGGATAAGTTCTGATGTAAAGCACAGGGTATGCCTCGAGGACCGCTTGTAAATTTTTTTGATATGAATGATATTGCATATTTTCGCCACTGTTTGAGCTTTTACATGTGTTTTATTCATAAGTTGTTTGTGAAGGTCGGGCTTTTGTTTCGACCTTGTAACTTTTTGCACAAAGATATCAAACTCGCGACTTCGTGCAATCTTTAAAGAAGTAGCTGCAAGGTCGGGCATTTGAGCCAACCATTATAAACTGAAGAAGGGGTTAAGTCCCATATTTTGTAGTTTAAAGGATTAGAAGGTCAAGTCGGGAGCTTAGGCCGATCCCGTGATCTTTATGTCTCAAAATGGGGACAAATCCTTGTATAATTACGTAAAATGATTTTGTAAGATCGAGCAAGGCCGACCTTCTATTTACACAGAGAAGAGGTCAAATCCTTGACTTTGAGAATTTGTGAAAGATAATTTGTAAGCTCGTAAGGCCGACCTTGACTCTGTGGATTTGTGGGAAATAATTTGTAATGTCTTGTCATGAGACATTGTAAATTATTCGTGGAAGAATAATTTGTAACGTCTTACCATGAGACATTGTAAATTATTCGTGGAAGAATAATTTGTAACGTCTTACCATGAGACATTGTAAATTATTTGTTGGGAAATAACTTGTAAAGTCATTTGGACGACCTTGTAAGTTATTTCAGTATTTTGTCCTCTGGTGCTCATTCTTCGGAAGAAATATTTTTATTAAAGGGAACTGAACTATGTGCCTCGTTTAAACCTTATACAGAAAAACCCTCTTGGGAAAAAATACGGATAAGGAAAAAGAGTACCCATCCCTGACTTCTGAAAGAAAGTATGATGGGCGCAGATGCCCGACCTTAAAAAATTGTTGATGGACATGCAAGTCCGAACATAACTAAAAATTTTTTTTTCGCAGACCCGACTCTTCTACATCTAGATGACCTTGTTATTACCGAAAATGTGACTAGTAGTAAGGCTTCTGATTTTCAACATTCTATGGCCGAGGAAGGGGCTTTGAATCCATTGTTCAGAGGTTGTACGAGCCATTTCCCACTTTTTGAATGACTTCGTATGGTCATTCCCAAATAGTTCCAAGTTTCCCAGGTTGATGACCGGCGGCCTCACTTCGACATAGGAGAATTTTTTGAATGACATTCGGTTAGTCCGAAGAATTTCCGGAAGGAGATCTGGCCAATCACCCTTGGCACTGTCAAGACGAGTCCTCAAGTTTTGCAAGATGAGCCAGTTTGTAACTTCAGCTAATCCATTACTTTGGGGTGCGAAACAAAAGTTAACCTATGTTCTATTTCCAGATTCTTACAGAATTGTTTGAAGGCTTGGTACTCGAACTGACGCCCATTATCAGTGATTAATGTCTTAGGAAGACCAAAATAGCAGATAATTAACTTCCACACAAATGCCTCCAACTTTTGTTATGTGATTATGGCAAGAGATTCTGCTTCCACCCATTTTGTGAAGTATTCCACAGCCACTGCTAGGAATTTGACCTGACCACGAGCTATGGGGAACGGCCCAAGTATGTCAATTCCCTACTGTGCAAAGGGGTATGGGCACATAATTGAAGATAGTTTTTCTGCTGGTTGATGTAATCGGGATGCAAACCTTTGACACTTATCACAGGTTTTCACGTAGCTGAGTGTGTCCTTCCTCATCGTTGGCCAATAGTACCCATATCGTATTAACTTCATAGCTAGCGCTCTTGCTCCCTGATGTCCTCCACAAATTCCTTCATGAACCTCGTCCATAGAAAGTGCTGCTTCTTTCGGAGTTAGGCATCGAAGGTAAGGAAGTGTAAAACTTTGACGGAACAAGGTATTCTGTAATATGGAATATCTCAGGGCCCTTGCTTTGAATCTTCTTGCCTCTGCTTTGTTATTTGGTAACTTTCCCTACGTTAAATATTCAATGATTGGATACATCCAACTAGGCTAATGTTCAAAAATATCCATGACATCGGGTTGCTGTGCAATACTGTGTTGATGAAGAGTTCGCACGAAAACAGTTCTCTCCAAGTGGTCCAAATTGGAAAATGTTAGTCGGGCATCTGCTTTGTGGTTAGCGGATCTTGGTATTTTATCTATGCAACATGACTTGAACTTCCTTTGCAAGTCCAGAACCATCATTCTGTAAAATGACATTTTCTCATCTTTTGCTTCAAAAGTGCCATTCACTTGCTCTACCACCAACTGTGAATCACTCAAGACTTTGACATGCTCGAACCTCAGATGTTGAGCTGTCTGAAACCCGGCATAACGGCCTCATACTCTGCGTCATTATTAGTGGCCGGGAAGTTGAACCTAATTGCGCACTGAATTTCCATTATGCCATCATCCTTTTTTAATATTATTCTGGCCCCCGAGCTTGCTGCATTCGATGCTCCGTCGACTTGCAAAGTCCATGTTATCTCTTTCCTGTCATGACCTGTTGGCCCCCGAGGTCTTGGGGTGAGTTCGGTGATGAAGTCTGCCAAGACCTGTGCCTTTATGGAAGGTCGGGGTTTGAACTCAATGTCATATTCCCCAAGCTCGATTGACCCTTTAAGTAGACGACCAGAGACATCTGGTTTCTGTAAGATCTGTTTCAAGGGCTGATTTGTGAGGACTATTATAGCATGGGCTTGAAAGTAAGGTCTTAACTTTCTGGCTGCTGTGACCAGGGCGAGGGAAAGTTGTTCTGCCAGTGTTTATCGGGTTTCTGCGTCCAACATCATCTTGCTAACATAGTATACGGGTTTTTGGGCCTTCACTTCCTCTTTGACCAAAATGGCGCTTACTGCATGGTCTGAAACTGCTAGATACAAGGACAGATTGTCTCCCGGATTTGGTTTTACAAATATTGGAGGAGTTTCCAAATATTCCTTCAGCTTCCAGAAGGAGACCTCGCACTCTTCATCTCATCCGAGCTCTTTATTTCCTCTGAGAGTCTTGAAGAAGGGAAAATATTTATTTGTTGCCCTTGACATGAACCGGCCCAATGCTGCCACTCTTCCCGTAAGTTTATGTACTTTCCTGATGGTCCTGGGAGGTTCCATTGATGTAAGGGCCACAATTTTATCCGGGTTAACTTCAATGATTCGCTGAGTGATCATGAACCCCAAAAATTTTCCCGAGCTTACTCCAAAGGCCCACTTGGCGGGATTTATTTTCATCTGATGTTGTCTAAGTGTATAGAATATGTCTTCCAAGTCGGCTATGTGGTCTTCCTTTCTCGAGCTCTTTACGACCATGACATCAACATAAAATTCGATGTTCAGCCCGATGTGTTTGGAGAAGACCATGTTTACCAATCTTTGATAAGTAGCCCCAAAATTCTTTAATCTAAAGGGTGTGACTTTGTAGCAATATATCCCTTCATCAACCATAAAGGAAGTTTTCTCCTGATCTTCCTGTACCATTCGAATTTGATGATATCCTGAGAATGCGTTGAGGAAGCTGTAAAGTTCAGAACCTGATATGGAATCCACTAATCTGTCGATTCTGAGAAGAGGATAACTGTCTTTTGGACATGCTTTGTTTAAATCTGTAAAATCTATGTAGACTCACCACTTGCTATTCGGTTCTTGACCAATACCACGTTGGCTAGCCATTCTGGATACTTGACTTCCTTGATGAATCCTGCTTTCAAAAGCTTATCTATTTCCTCCTTTATTATTTGTCTTCTTTCTGTAGCAAACTACCTCCTTCGTTGTTTTACAGGCTTCTTTTCGGGCATGACATTAAGCCTGTGTTCAACAAGTGCGAGGTCAATCCCGAGCATATCTTCTGTTCTCCATGCAAATACGTCAATATTTCTCCTTAGACATTGTGACAGTTCTTCCTTCATTAGTTTGGGGAGTTCTTTTCCAATTGTAAAACTTTTTCCTTCTGAAATTGGAATTTCCTCCAATTCTTCCATTGGTGACATGCGTTCTTCAACAGAAAACTCAATTGACATCAGATCTGTTTTTCCCTTTCTAATGCAGCTGATGTAACAAGATCTGGCCATTGCTTGATTACCCTGCACTGTTGCTATTCCTGCTGAAGTTGGGAACTTGATTGCTAAGTGATATGTTGACACTATTGATTTCAAGCTATTCAAGAATGGTCTTCCCAAGATAGCATTAAAAGCCATAGGGTTCTTTACGACCTGAAACGGGGTCATCTTAATTACCAGCTTTTCCTCTAATCCAAGCGAAGTAGGAAGGTCAATTAAGCCCTCGGGTCTTATTGTTCCCCCACCGAAACCAGTTAGTGGAGTAATGACCTGACGAAGCCGATCCTTGGGGAGTTGCATCTTGTTGAAAGCTTCCAAGGAAAGGACATTGGCTGCACTTCCATTATATATTAGCACCCTTCTTACATCAAAATTCACAATTTTGGCACCAATGACAACCGCATCGTCATGGAGATAGGAAATTCCTTCCATATCAGAGTTACTGAAACTGATGCTGTGCAAAATTTCATGGTCGTGACCTACCGACCTTTCCTCTTGCTCACCCAATGCCCAGGCATAAATTTTTTTTGCGTTATTCGAATCACCTCTAGAAGCAATTCCCCCGACAATAAAGTTTATGGTGCCCGCGAACGTATTCTTCTCTTCTCTTTTTCCCTGATCTTTATCTTCCTTTTTAACGCACTGTCCCAGGAAGCCTCTTTTGATGAGGGCTTCTGTCTCCTGTTTTAGTGTTCTGCACTCATCCGTGGTATGACCCGGGCTTTTGTGGAAGTCGCAATACTTATGACGATTCTTCTCGTCGATCTTCACCTTGATAGGCTTTGGCCAGCGCAAATCTTCGCAACCTTTGATTTCCATAAGAATGTGAGAACGAGGTGCATTTAATGGAGTTAAATTATGATGCCCATAATTGCTTCCCTTTGTGTTGGACCGGGAAGAACTCCTTCCATCTCCTTGCCTTGATCTCTTATTCCCCTTTTTGATGGGTTTCGAAGACTGCACTATTGCTTCTTGAACTTGATCCTATGCCCTAACTGAAAACAATGTCTCTTCCATATTTATGTATTTCTCAACCCTTCTGAGAAGTTCGGTTACATTTGTAGGTGGATTCTTAGATAAGGACATTCCGAAATCCGGATCTCAGATGGATAAGGTCAGAGCTGAAGTTTCCGATGAGATGTGAAGACTTGGAATTTGAAGTCTTTCGGCATTAAAGGGGGTCATGAACTCCCGCAGAATTTCATTATGTCCTTGTCTCAACTGTATGAGGGAAGCGGCTATTTTCTTCATCCTTTTGCTACTTTCAAAGAACATCGTGAACTTCTCAGTAAGATCGGCGAAGGAAGAGATTGATCCGGATGGTATGGTAGAAAACCAGTTTCGGGCAGAGTCTGTTAAGGTTTTGCATAGTATTTGATCAGGAGCATTCTGCATGTCCATGACATCAGTGTATGTATTAAGGTGGTTGTTAGGATCTGTAGTTCCATCGTATTCCTTTATCCGAGGGTACTTGAATCTTTCTGGTAAGAGGAACGATGTTATTTCAGGGGTGAAGAGGGTTCTTCTTGTGAAAGAGGTCCGACCTTGCGTGTTTTGCCTTATCCCATCTGCAATTCCTTCCTGAATAATTCTTGAAATTTCTCGCTGTGTCAAGTTGGTAGATCACTCAGTTATGGGATGGGCACCCCCGATTCCCGGGGAATTTTCATCTACAGGATTAACTATTCTGGGTAGGGATGGCAAAAAAACCCGGAGGACCTGAAACCCGGAAGACCCTAAATGACCCGCCTCGAAAATTACCCGCCCTATCGGGTCCGCGGCTGGTTTCTGCCCCTCCGGGGTTTTCGGGGCGGATCCGCCTCGACCCGACCTGACCCGCCGCGTGACTCGATATTTTTTTTTTAAAATATTGAAATGAGAAACTAAAAATAAATTTAATGATGTCCAAAAGAATTGAATCTTGGTGGGATTTAGGGATATGAGAATATGCAACCACTATACCATTATGTTGTTTATTGATTTTTTTTCCTTCAAATATATACATATTATCTTTAAAGTTCAAACTTAAAAACTCTAACTAGTTCAACGCTTAAGTTTTTCACCTAAAATTTCATTACCAGTTTTGAAAAAAAAAAAATTTCGGGTCATTGGCGGGGCGGGTAGGTTGCCCCGCCCCACGAACAGCTGCGAGGTAGGGTAAGGAGTTGTCGGGTTCGGGGCAGGGTGGGGTGGCCCCGACCGGTCCCGAACCCGACCCATTGCCATCCCTAGTTCTGGGATCTTCCCTGGGAATCGTTCTCGGAGTGTTCAGGTCGGGTGGTGCTTGACAATTATTCTGTTGCTGAAGAGCCTGACAGATTTCACGGAGCTGCTGCTGGAGTTCATTGAAATCTTCTCGACTAACTAGTTCATTGTCCGGCGTGACTTCTGGATCTTGTTCTTCCTCAACATCTTCAAGAGGTGGAGGATTCTCCCCTTCAGTCGAGGTATTGGTCAGGAGGGGTTGACCGGTGGATGCGGAGGGACGAGCTTGACGTCTATTAACCATGGATGATTGTATCTTTTCCCACAGATGGCGCCAATTGATGCTGTAAAAAATCATAATCTTGACATGGCAAGATCTGGAGTTTCTTGATCACTGGAAAAGATGAACGACCTCACCTTGGATGACCTGCAAAAAGGCGAGGAGGATTCTCCTCGTCGCCCCTCCGGTGTAAGAATTAGTATTCTGGAGAAAAGTAGAGAGATAATATATAACTGGAAAGACATAAAGAATAATGAATGAATAATATGTGATCAAATGAGCTGTATTTATAAGGCTGAAAATCTCATAACCATATTTAATTAAAAAAGGAGTCCTTATGGTATAACTTACCTTTTAGGAGGAGTTCAAACCTTACAAGAATTGAGCTTCCCCCTTTTTTGGATGTTTCCTTATAGGTTACGTCTGGGCTTGGGGCCCAAGAGTGTGGCCCATTGATCTGGTCCATAGACGAAGGACTCTTTGGGTCATGTTTGTATTGGGCCCTTGATGTAACGTAGCTGGTATAGATCGAACACTAAACCCTGAGCATGGCCGATTAAGAATGTGATCAACATGTCCCGGACTCAATTGTAAGCAATGCCCGAGCATATGGCCGACCTGCAAATGGGTGAAGGGGATCCCTAATTAAGTTCAGGTAACTAGCCAGGTCATGTGGTCGAGACATAGCCCGAGCTATAAGTCATTCCATTAAACCTTTTGATGGGATCGTGCCTATGGACCGAACTATTGGTCAAGGTGGGACGACCTATATTCTTCCCCGGAATATAGGCCAATGTTAATGCAGTGAATTTTACTGATCAGTCGGGTCATGTAATTTCATCATTAACCATTGTTTTGCTACAAAATGAACCAAAATTTAAAAAGAAAAGAAAAAAAGATGTGTTTTTTTTTCCAGCCAGTTTTTTTGGGTTAACAAGCTTTTGAAAATAAATAAACGCAATAATGGTCTAGGTTGTGTTTGGGAAGTGTTATAACACGTAATGGTTAGTGCTATTTGTATTTTGGAAGTAGAATTTGTGGTTAAAAATTGGAAAGAGAAAATTTGTGTAATTAAAAAATTAGTCTGAAATCCGTACTGATTATAAACAAAGTTTCCCGAACGCAGGGTAAATCTATTGGAGGAGAAGCTATTGTGAGGGGCGGTACCGTCCCGCGGTACAACCGTTTTTCCCATTCATTTGAACCCATGTGATTGTGTCGTTCATAATTAGGGACAGATCCAGGATTAAAGTTCAGCTAGAGAGGTCGATTATTGACTGTGGACCATTGACCAATGACTGTCAACGACAGCAATAATGAGATTTTTTATTATTATTTAATTAAACAATATTACAAATTAATCAATCAATATAGAGATGCACTAAAACAAATATTCAATAAACCACAATTTTTAAAATCTCAATAATCACTTGCTGGATTCAAGACATCAATTAAGTCCGATGATTGGAAATCTAAAAAGCTTTCACCAGTAATATTTAATACTCTCTTAAATAAGAGATAAATACTCTGAAGAAAAAAAAATTATACATTTCATTGCTCCTTTTGTTTATTATATTATATTCTTCTACTAAATGAGCTTAATTGGATTTTCCAAAGTAGACACATAATATAAAATTCAAGAATTCAAATTATGCATTTTCATCTTCCGCAACGTACTTTATTCTCAGAATCAAATTACAGTAACATTAGAACAAAAGTAAATGAAATTAAAAATAGATGGAATCATGGAAACCAACTATTATTGGCTAAGTGTAAACTCAACTATTTAGATATCATTTTGTTCAATTGATGGGCCACTTCAAGTGAGCCCAAATGTTTTAAAAAAAGGCCGAAAATTTTGATTCTTTTCGTCTTGAGGAAATTACGCCACCAACATCAATTTTGAAATAATTCATAATATTACATTTTAATGATTTTATTACTATTTTTACTACATTATTGTAGTAAGAATGAAATTAAAAACTAACAAAAAAATTTATCTAATTTTAGAAATTCCTTATTTCCAGCCTCCAAACAAGCCCCTTAGCCCTTGTTTGAGCCCCATTATTTCTCATTCAAAAAACAAATTTTTCTATAGCAATCAATCTCAATCATTCAAAAAAGTCAAGCTTACCATTTTTTACTTTTCAAACAACTTTTCAATCATTAGATTTTCAAAACCCAAATTATAAATAGAAATAATGGGGCTCAAACAAGGGCTTAATTTTACCCAAATTTTACCCAGATCCAGTCCTTCGTACCCAATTCCAAACGGAATGGATTACCACCTAAATCCGCCAGAATTCTCAAGAAATTTGCCCCAAGTTCACTTTCTTCACAATCAATAGCCCAGAAATCCTACAATCGTGATCTTGTAGCAAATCCCCCTAAAACTATCCAAATTATTCCCAAATCCGTCATCCAACACCTTATAGATATATGGGTATTCATATTTGATTCTGTGATTGCTTTCACCCGAAATGAATCTAGTTATCAGTTTCTTTCTTTTTATAGTTGCTGGAGTAATATGATAATGTCATCTAGAGGAAATGAATAAAACTAAAAATCTGAATTTTTGCATGCTACTTCTATTTCATTTCACGAACATTTTATATATATATATATATATATTGCAAATCCCCCTAAAACTATCCAAATTGTTCCCAAATCCCATCATCCAACGCCTTATAGATATATGGGTAGTCATATTTGATTCTGTGACTGCTTTCACCCAGAATGAATCTAGTTATCAGTTTCTTTCTTCAGTTTCTTTCTTTTTATAGTTGATGCTGGAGTAATATGATAAGGTCATCTAGAGGAAATGAATAAAACTAAAAATCTGAATTTTTGCATGTTGCTTCTATTTCATTCAAAGTATCATTTCTACTTAAGAGCATTTAATCCATATCATCCAAGTGCATTGTGTATTATTGATCTAGAGTTCACGAATATTTTATATATTTTTTTTTTCAAATCCCTATCCATCTGATACTAATCAAAAATATTTTCTATCGAACGCAACCATGATTGTGGGTTATATGTGATCAAGTACACCAAGTACCTGATCAAGCTTAAACAAGACGTGTTGGCGCATAATTTTGATGCAAGTAGAATTAGATCTTTCTTGGTTACGTAACTATACAAATATGGATGTCAAAAATTAGATGGAGGGTATGACACAGATTGTGACTTGGTTCCTCGAAGTGTGAGGGGAAGGAAGGCAAGGGATGCGGATAAGGCATAGACGACATTTATGTTCGAATTTCATAGAGTTCTTTTCATTCAATGTATTATGAGTTGTGTCTTTCTATGCGTTGCAGACTATTTGAATTTTTTTTCGTGGTGCTCGAAATAACTCCGATTGGATCCATTATGTTGCCATGTGGATATTGTCGTTTTTAATTTCATCTAAGTTTTGAGTGTGAATGTGATCATTCATAAGTTCTCCTCCTCATGCATTTTTTAATGATTATATATTGTGATTTCTTATAAATGATGTAATTATTAGGATTCATTATATACAATCCCAAATTTCATTTTTGTTACTTATTATTCCTTGGGCCATGTACATTGTTATAAGTTCTTCACCGTAAAGGAAAGTTGTTTTTTCTTCTTTGCTTATTACTTTCGTGTTTTATACAGAATTCTGAGCCATGTTCTTATAGTTTTGTTTTTCCCATCAGCTAGTTGATTACCTCTTTTATTCAAAAAATGATAGAAACATATTTGCTAATATGGATCATGATCTTCCACCATGCAATTCACGATGTTTTAAACTTTTTTTGTGGTTGGGAAATGATTCCATTACCATTAGAATAAAGTGAAAATTGTAGTGCTATAGTAATATGGGGAAATCCAGGCACATCATATGCTACAATTTCCTTTTCTCGTATGTCCCTAAACACCAAGACAAATTTGATTTTTGCAGATTGGCTTGGGAATTTTAGACTCCCATTTCCCCTATTCCTACTTCATGTATTCTGACAAGCAAGTGCCAATGAGTAACGTGGCTATGTATCTGTGTATTTTTTGAATTTTTCTTGTTGCACATAGATGTACATTCATTTCTAAATTCTATAATCAATACAGAATCAACTTCCTTTATATCAATTTTACAATGCATGAGCAGGTTAATAAAAATGAAATCAAATTCTGAATTGAACTTTTCTGCCATTTCATGTATGTAAACACTCCTATAAAGATTAGATTTCTCATTGTTTACTCGCAAATTTCAGTCTCTGACCAGTTGAAATTAAGCTGCTCTCCAACATTTTGTCACAACATTCCATCCCTGGATAGATTCATTTTAGTAGTGGTGAAGTCATTTATTAAGATGGACTCATCCTTGCATTCCATTCCATTTCACAATTAAGATAATATCTCCATGTACTTTGGAGGAATTTCAGAAACCCACTCAACTTACAGTATACCAAACTCACAAAAATAGATACAAAAATCTGAAATATTTTGATTTAATCAGCACCATAAATTATGTAATTCATAATATGGGTATTTATAAGTTCATGTAATTCATAAATCACGTAACTCATAATGTGGGTATCTCCAGGTACCGTGGAGGAATTTCAAAAACCAATTTACATCAATTTTTAGTAAACCAAACTAACAAAATGGATACAAAAATCTGAAATATTTATGATTTAATTAGCACCATAAATCATATAATTAGATGGAAACATGAATCTGCATCGGGCGAGACACTATTAATCACAACAATGATATGAAGGTAATGTAGAAAATTAGTTTATATCATACCTGATAATCTCAACATTTTGCTGCAAGTATATGAATTGATTATGATGATTTTTAGAACAAGGAGGGATTCAAGAGTATATTGCATAATATGTATTGTCGATTTTGAAAAATTTCGAAAAAATATCCAGCCACCATCAAAGAAGGTGTGAAGCTTGCGTTTCCTTTTCTTCAGTTACACATGGTTAAAAAGGCTGGTTTAAAGGTCAATATTTTTAGTATAAATATTTGTCGAAAATAGTATTTTATCAATATAATTAAGTTATTAGTACAGTATGGTATGTTTTATATAGTGTGGGTATGCATACTTTTTTGCCGTTTCATCTTCTCCTACGGTCATACAGATAGACATGCTACGGCAAGACCGAAACCAAGATCAGAGACGGGAGACATACCAGAAAGATTTCTAAAATCTGGCATTTTCGACTCGATGACTCCGGCGAAGCCAGTCTGGTTATGGATATGCTAGTTGTAGACGGTGAAAAACTGAGATTCAAGAAAAGGAAAAAGAATGAGTTCGCCGAAATTCAGCTAGGGATGGCAACGGGGCAGAGAATACCATAACCGGACGGGAACTCACACCGAAATCCCCGACAAAGATAGGGATGGGGCGGGGATGGGGATGAAAAAACATCCCCGAACTAGGGAGGGGGACAGGGATGACGGTCTTTTCCACATCCCGATCCTCATCCCCAATTAACAAGTTCCATTAAAATTTAAAAAGTCAAAAAAAAAAAGTCCTATATTGTCTGTATAAAAGTCCTATGATGTAAAATTTCTTGTACCAAAAATTTGTTAGTTATCAATTCATAAACTTTAAATACTTATTTTGAAAAAGTTACTGATTATTAGTTATTAAGCTTATCGAGTTGTATTTTCTCATCTAATCAAATATAAAATAAAGACACAAACAAAAATGAATATATATTCTATTAATGTTCAAATAATGTGTAAAAATTATTAGATTTAGAAATGTTAGCCTTGTTCCTCATGTTTCCTTATATTGTCTGTACAAAATTATTTTAAAACTTAAAAAAAAATGGGTATGTAAACGAGGATTTGCACATCCCTGCCCCGCCCTTACTCATGCCCCATCCCAGATTAAATGGGGACGAGGCGGGGATGAGGAAGGTAAATCTTTAACAGAGTGGGTACGGGGAAAGGCATCCTTAGGAATGGGAACGGGACGGGAAATACCCGAACCGACGGGGACCTGCCCCGAACGGGGCGGGGAATCCCCGACAAAGACGAGAATTGGGCAGGGATGATGATGAAAAAGCATCCCCGAACTGGGGACGGGGATGACCGTCTTATCCCCATCCCCAATTAATAAGTTTCATTAAAATTTAAAAAGCCCCCAAAAAAAAAGTCTCCTTTTTGAACTTTTGCTTTTAAAATAATGTCATTTGGTATTTGTAATGCCCCAGCTACCTTTCAAAGATGTATGCTTAGCCTATTAAACGATACAATAGAAAAATATTTGGAAGTGTTTATGGTTGGTTTCTTTGTGTATGGTGATTCATTTGAAGATTTTCTAACAAATTTGAAAGCTATTTTGTGCAGGTGTGAGGAGAAGCATCTTCTCCTTAATTGGGAGAAATGTCATTTCATGATTTCAAGAGAAATTGTTTTAGGTCATATAATTTCTACTAAATCCATTGAAGTTGATAAGATAAAAGTAGATTCAATTTCAAGGTTTTCTATTCCTTAATTGTGAAAGTTGTTCGATCATTTTAAGGGTATGCTGGTTTTTATAGAAGGTTCATAAAAGATTTTAATGTCATAGTGAAACCTTTGACTACTCTTTTAATGTATGATATAAATTTATTTGGACTAATGACTGCACCGTGGCTTTTGAACATTTAAAAAAGGCACTCACCAGTGCACCTATAGTCATATCACTTGACTAGTCTCTTCCTTTTGAATTCATGTGTGATGCAAGTGATATCGCTGTGGGGGCAGTACTTGGCTAGAGGAAAGGTAAGGAACCTTATGTAATCTACTATGTTGTAATGCCCCGAATTCCGTAAAACTCGAAACGCCACGTCGTCATTTAAAACTAACTATTTAACAGAATATTTCGAAAATAAACTAAATTTTAAACATTACATTTATTTGAAAATTAGCAACGGTGACTCAAATTTAATTAAATTTACTTGAAAACACTCCATAAAATTACAAATCTCAACAAGTTGAATTATCAAGGTTCAATAAGCATGACTTTCAAAATAACTTAAAATTAATGTTTGCCATCACTGCCATTCATTCGTCATCATCTCCGAAATCTGCAAATGTTGTTAAAATAACGGCGTGAGCATTTCAAAAGAAATACTCAGTAGACTCATCGTCAATAATTAATTTACAAGATAATTGAACACATAATTATGTAAATAATACATTGACATTCTCTTCTTAATCATAGGCATCACAAAGTGAGTGCAAATGAATATATTCTTTCTTGTCTTGTCTTATGCAAATAAATTATATAAGTTATGACATGCATAACATAAATTTCTCTTCTTATCTCATAAGAGATATTCTTGTCTTGTCTTGAGCAAATTAAACATATAAATCATGTAAATCCACATAACACATGCAATTATAATATAAATTAGTTAGTGGGGGCGATTCTACCTCAATTTATCTCGAGTCACGTAAAAAGAGGAGCGGGAAGTAATCTCAACCTCTTAATCGGCCTTATGTTTCGTCTAGCCAAAATAGGAAATAAGTACTGAATTAGTATTTCGAGATTTTAAAGAAAAAATTGGGATTTAAAAGTTTAGAAGCTGAAATGGACTTTTTAGAAAGTAGTGGGCTGATTGTAGGAGTTATGAAATTTAGGGACTGATTTGGTGAAGTGCTGAAAATTTTGGGATTGAAATTAGATGTTTAAAACAAAGAGGACTGAAATAATTTTATTTAAAAAATAGGGACTAAAATAAGTGATTTTAAAATTGAAGGGTCTTAATTAAATAATTTTTGAAACCTGATGGACTGAAATTAATTACTTTAAAAACGTGGGCTAAAATGGTTAAGTGTATAGATTTGGGACTAAAATAAAAGACTCCTATAACATTGGGGCTTTTTAAAACTAACTAAAACAAAATGGTTGGAATAAAACATTTTAAAGCTACAGGGACTGAAATGAAAACTTTAACAGATTGGGGGGGACTAAAAAAAGAGTAAATTTATAAAAATTAAAACTTTTAAAGACAATACTTATCCTTTCTCTCTCTAATGTTGGTTCCAATAAAGAGAAAAGGAGAGGAGAGATAGAGAGGTGGCGATGGAGAGATGGGAGAGCGACTGGCAATGGTGTCGCCTCTGATTCCAGGCTGCTGCCGGCGATAGTGCCATCGACACAAGGCAGGGCTAGGAGTGGTGAAGGGAAGAAGGAATATGCTCAATTTTTGGGCTTAAACTGAGATTGGAGGTTTTAGTGTGGATGGTTTTTCCGATGAAACTCCGGCCAAGAATGGACCGAAGGTGATGTGTTCCGGACCCTTGACAATCGGAGTCATAGCAGGCTTGACATAAAGTTAATTATTCAAGCCAAATAAAAGTGCAATCCAGTCAACCATGTCGGAATTGGATGGATAATATGTGTTTTTCAAGTAGAAATGGGCCACTAAGCAAAACTGATGAGATCCCAGTCGGGGAATCTCGTCGAAAACGCGGAATAACGAAATTTAAAATCCTAGGATAGATCTAGATCAGATCTGACACGAAAATAACAAAAATTAAACTACTGGAAAGATAAAATTGACGATAGGACCTTGACCCAAGATTCACGACGCAAGAAATTGACGATGCGGAATCGAGGTCCAAGGTTTTCGAAGCACCACAAGGACTTGTCAATTTCCTTGATAAGATTCTAATTGGAAACGCCACAAATATTCTCCCGAATATTTGATAAGTTCAACGCCACAAATATTTCACAATATTTGATAAGTTGGATTTGTTCTCGAAGAACACAAAAGGGACTCCTCAACCTTTCAATTGGAGAAAACTCTCTCAACTTTATTAATCTCAAAACTTAAACTAAACTGTTTTTTACAATGAATGGAAAGGACTATAAATAAGCAAAATAACCTAGCATCTAATTTACTCAAAATAGAATTCTAATTAGACTAAAATTCTAAAATAGGAAAATAACCTAAAAACCAAAAAAGGAATAAAATAATTAAAATTCCGAAAAATCTGGCGCTGCTCAATTACGGCCGTGAATAATTCTTTTACGGCCGTAATGGTCTCTCTGATTCAAAAATGTACCATCAGTTACGGCCGTGACGAATCTCTTACAGCCGTGAAAATGTCCCTTTTTGAATGTTACGGCCGTAACTTCCATGCTTACGGCCGTAAGCCTCGTTCTGCTTAATTTCTTCCTCTTTCTTCGATAATTGGTTACGGCCGTGATAATAAGTGTTACGGGCCGTGAATATATGTATTACGGAAATGAAGATCCTCTTTTACGGCCGTAAGGTATTTTCTGCCCAAATTACTTCTTTTTCTTGATTCGGCTCGATCCGTCCCTCTTCTCGGCTCGACCCCAACACGGAACTTGCTCCGTTTTGCACGTAGATCACTGTCATATTGCCGATGGCTCGAATTCGCCCTTCAATGCCTGGTCCGGATCACATCATACTCCCTCTCTTGAAAAGGATTCGACCTTGAATCCATTTTTGGTCGGCTTTTCAAATTCCTCCTGCTCTCCTGGGCTCGATGATCATTTTTAAGCTTCGTGCGATCTTTTAGACTTTTGGGCTGCTCATTTTTGCCAATGAATTTCTTTCCCGTCTTAAGTTCATGGTTTGACTTCGGTACCTGTAAAACAGATTTTAAAGAACTGGGGAGGGGTGTGTTAGCGTTAGTAAGTGCAAATAGACTCATTTTTGTGGTAGACTCTCTTTTCTTTTGCTTTTTGCACCAAGTCTCTCCTTTTTCTGAGGTTTGAACCTCAACCCTCTTTTCTTTATTTTTCACTCCCTCTCCTTTTTCTGAGGTCGTGGCCTCAACTCTCTTTTCTTTAATTTCCACTCCCTCTCCTTTTTCTGAGGTCGTGGCCTCAACTCTCTTATTTTTTCCCTCAAACTCACTTTTCACCTTCAATTGATCTTTCAGGGCTTCAGTTGGAGATAGTGGCATTAGAGTAAACTTTTTTCCCCCTTTTACCAGGCTGTATCTATTCGTATATCCATCATGTAGCACAGCCCTTTCATGTTGTCAAGGTCTCCCCAACAGTATGTGACTAATTTGCATTGGCACCACGTCACAAATTACCTCATCCGAATACCCACCAAAAGAAAAATTCACCAAGGCCTGTCTCTTCACCTTAACTTACCCCGACTCAGTCAACCATTGTAATTTATAAGGCGTTGGATGTTTCATTAATGGTAAGCCTAATTTTTCCACCAACATTGTACTAACTACATTACTACAACTTCCCCCGTCAATCACCAAGCTACAAACTTTTTCATCCACTAAGCATCTAGTGCGAAAAATATTATCCCTTTGCCCATCCACATTTTCCAAAACATTCGCCTTACGCTTAGGGCTAAGAACATGCCTCTCAATAATTGACTCATCCACCACAATATTTTTCGACTTTCCGCTATCACACCTAACCTTTTTACGTGGACAATCAAGTGCAATGTGACCCCGTTCCAAACATTTAAAGCACTTAACATTTTTATCCTTAAGAGGCTTGGAATCAGAATTATTTTTACCTTTGGTTGTCGGTTCCTCCCTCCTTTTGTGAACATGATCACTACTCTCCCGTTTTGATGTCTCCTTTCGCTTCAATGGCCTTTCATCATCCACCCCAACCTCACGCCTATTACCTTTCCTAACCCGAGAACCATCATGAGATTGATCCCGAGGTCTTTGTTCACGTTCTGCACCTCGATTCTCCATCTGAGCCATAAACCTTTCAAATTGCGCCCTCATTGCTGCAATATCATCATTACCCTGTTTATTCCTTCTATTCACACCCCCGAGCTGTTTTATAGTCCCCAATAGAAGATGAAGATGTGGAAACCTCTCTATCAGACATTTTAAGTCACGAACAAGGAAATTCGGAATATTTTTGGAATATTTTGGGAATTTTGGGAATTTTTTTTTATAATCTGCCAGAGAATTTGACTACGAGTATGGCAGAAAAAATGGAACTGAATTTGGACGAAAAACGAAGAAGAAAAACACTTTTGAATTTTTGGGACTGACTCTTATGGATCAAACTGAAGAAAATTATGACTGACACGAAGAACGCGAAGAACACGAAAAAAATCAAGAAAATCAAGAAACGCAAGAATCTGAAATAGATACAAGCTCTGATACCAGATGATGAGATCCAGTCGGGGAATCTCGTCGAAAACGCGGAATAAAAAAATTTAAAACCCTAGGATAGATCTAGATCAGATCTGACACGAAAATAACAAAAATTAAACTACTGAAAAGATAAAATTGACGATAGGACCTTGACCCAAGATTCACGACGCAAGAAATTGACGATGCGGAATCGAGATCCAAGGTTTTCGAAGCACCACAAGGACTTATCAATTTCCTTGATAAGTTCAACGCCACAAATATTTCACAATATTTGATAAGTTGGAATTGTTCTCGAAGAACACAAAAGGGACTCCTCAACCTTTCAATTGGAGAAAACTCTCTCAACTTTATTAATCTCAAAACTCAAACTAAACTGTTTTTTACAATGAATGGAAAGGACTATAAATAAGCAAAATAACCTAGCATCTAATTTACTCAAAATAGAATTCTAATTAGACTAAAATTCTAAAATAGGAAAATAACCTAAAAACCAAAAAAGGAATAAAATAATTAAAATTCTGAAAAATCTGGTGCTGCTCAATTACGGCCGTGAATAATTCTTTTACGGCCGTAATGGTCTCTCTGATTCAAAAATGTACCATCAGTTACGGCCGTGAAAATGTCCCTTTTTGAATGTTACGGCCGTAACTTCCATGCTTACGGCCGTAAGCCTCGTTCTGCTTAATTTCTTCCTCTTTCTTCGATAATTGGTTACGGCCGTGATAATAAGTGTTACGACCGTGAATATATGTATTACGGCAATGAAGATCCTCTTTTACGGCCGTAAGGTATTTTCTGCCCAAATTACTTCTTTTTCTTGATTCGGCTCGATCCGTCCCTCTTCTCGGCTCGACCCCAACACGGAACTTGCTCCGTTTTGCACGTAGATCACTGTCATATTGTCGATGGCTCGACTTCGCCCTTCGATGCCTGGTCCGGATCACATCAAAAACTCATGGGCTAAAGCCCTTGAGCCCATTGATTTTAGGGCCAAATTCCATCGTTTTGGGCTTCAAATTAGCAAATCAATGATGCAGACGGAAATTTACTATATTTCCATAATTATAGGATTTTTAATTATTTTGTTTGCATTTTGGATTTTAGGTTATTTTCCTAATTTAGTATTCTAGTTTAATTAGAATTCTATTTTGAGTCAATTAGCAGCTAGTTTATTTTACTTATTTATATTCCTTTCCATTCATTGTAATTCAGACTTGAGATTTGATTTGATTAAAACAGTTTTATTGAGGATTCAATAAAAGTTATAGGTGGATTCCTATATTTTCTTTCGAACTTATCAAGATCCAATCTTGTGGCGTTCAATCGAACTTATCAAATATTCGCGAGAATATTTGTGGCGTTCAAAACCAGAAACTTATCAAGGAAATTGGACGATTCCTTGCGGCGTTTCGAAAGTCGTGGTTCTCTATTCCGCATCGTCGAGCCATCGCATCGTGAATATCGGGTCATGATTCCACCGTCCATCCACAACCTGGGTTCGGAACTTTCCGGCGTTTCTTCCGCGCATCTCGAATCGTATCAGAAGGTGGAGGTAAGCTAATAGGTTACTTTTTGGTTTTTCTTGGGTTGTTCGGATTTTGGGTAAATTTCTTGGTGGGGATTTTTGAGATAGGGCAGTGAGGTTGAGGGTGGTGTTGTGGCTGGTTTGGTGGTGGTTGGTGGTCTTGTTAGGATATGCAGACGGTGGTTGGGGGTGGTGATGTTGTTCACGATTCGAGTGGATAGAGGCGTTTGGATTGATTTGGGGTGTGTAGATGTTCGATCAATTGGGTTTAGGTTGGCTATGGAGTTCGGTTATGGTTGGAAGGATGTATATTAGTCCGGTTGGTTAGCTTCCAGCAGTGGAGGTTTTTTGGTAGTGGTGATGGTTGCCGTTCAGGTGGTGGTCATTTTGAGGTGGTGGTAGTGAAGACATTGGAGATGGCTGTGTAAGTTGTTGAGAAGGGAGGAATGAGAGATATATGAACAGTAAATTTTAGGGTACAGAATCCTAAGTGCTAAGTGAGCCAAGAATTTGGGCTACAAGAATTACCCTAACTGGACTTAAATGAATTGGACTGAAGAACAATTAAGATTTGGACTAACATAATTTTGGACCCAAAATAATAAAATATTGGACTCAAAATAATTAAAATGATAAGGAATTTTTTACTTTAAAGTATTCGAGATTGGACTCAATTTTTGAATGGATTTAAATTTGTTTTACAATGGCTAGACGAACACGCTTTCATTTAAAAAAATTGGGGTTAAAACTTAACGACACATTTTTCAAGAAAAACGATTTTATATTATTTCAAAATTCTCGGTTGCTACATATGCTACCAGAACTCTGAATCAAGCTCAATTGAATTACACAATTACTGAAAAAGAGCTGGTAACTATAGTTTTTGCTTTGGAAAAATCTCGAACTAATCTTATTGGGACTCCTGTTACCATCATTACTTGTTCACAAAGAAAGATGCTAAACATATACTTATTCGATGAATTTTGTTGTTGCGGGATTTTGACATTACAATCAAGGACAAAAAAGAGGTGGAAAACGTTTCGTTGCTGATCATTTATCTAGATTAAATCCTGAAAGTTTAAAACTTTCTTACCCTTTGAATGACTCATTTCCTGGTGAACAATTGTTTGGCTTGAATATTCTTCCTAGGTTTGCTGACTTGATTAATTATCCGGTGACATGTCATATGCCTTCAAATTTGAGTATCGAAGATAAAATGAGAATGAAGGCGATTGTAAGGAACTTCTTTTATGATGATCCGTACTTAATCAAATATAGTGCTGATCAGATTATTCGAAGATGTGTTCTTGATGATGAGATGCAACAAATTCTTACTTTCTGTCGTTCTCATGCTTGTGGAGGCCATTTCTCTTCACAGAAAATGGCACCAAAGGTACTTTAATGTGATTTTTATTGACCTAGTTAATTTAAAGATGCTCATTCTTTTTGTAAAAATTGTGAAGCATGTTAGAAAATCAGTAGTCTCGACTATAGGAATGTCATGCCATTAGCTCCAATCCTTGTGCTTGAAATTTTTTATTGTTGGGAGGATTAAATTTTATGGGTCATTTTCCTCCTTTTGGATATCTTTATATATTGGTGGGGTGTTAATATTGTGTCAAAGTGTGTAGAAACTATTCCATGTAGGAAGAATGACCATAAAGTTGTGCATAAAATTTTGAAAGAACACATTTTTTCTAGGTTTGGTATGCCTAAAGCCATAATTAGTGATGGAGGAACACATTTTTGTAATAAACCTTTTTGAAACATTGCTAAAGAAACATGGCATATATAAGATACCCACTCCTTATCATCCTCAAACTAATAGGTAAGCTGAGATAGCCAATCGGGAAACTAATGGCATTTTGACAAAAATGGTGAATTCAAATAGAAAAGACTGGGCTATAAAATTGGATGATACTTTATGGGCTTACTGGACCGCCTTTAAAATTGTTATTGGGATGTCTCTTTATAGAATTGTTTTTGAAAAACCTTGTCATTTTCCAGATGAGATTGAACATAAAGCTTATTGGGAAATCAAGACACTCAACTTTGATTTAGATCAAGCTTGTGAATTTACAAAACTAAAGTTGAATGAGATAGATGAATTATGGTTAGAAGCATACGAGAATGCAAAATTTTCAAAAGAGAAAATGATAGTTTATCATGATACAGATTTTCTTAGAAAATCATTTTTCCCTAAAAAAAGTATTATTATATGACTCTAAACTCCATTTATTCCCTGGTAAGTTGAGAACCAAATGGATTGGTCTTTACATTGTTCAAACTGTTTATCCTCATGGGGCTGTTGAGATTTTGAACAAATGCTTATGTACATATACCTCCTCTTAAGGTACATTATTCTCCCTTATCTTTGTTCAATTCTAATTTGTATTTATGAGTCACTGTACTTTCTTTTCTTCTCTTTGAGTTATTGAGGACAATTTCTAGTTTTAGTTGGGGGAGAGTAACTCTAATATACTTGTTTTGCATGAATTGTGTGTGATTGTTGAGATTAAACTTGAGTTCATCGTGAGTCTTGAAGTATATCCTTATTACTCTGTAAAGACCTCCTAAAATTTTTGTTGATATGTACAATTTTAAGCCTTGTGGTAGAGGTGTCAATCCGGGTCGGCCCGCCAACATAAAGCCCGGTAACGGTCCGCTTGAAAAAAAGCCCACCCGCTGTGGGTTACGGGCCGATTCCGGATTAGCCCACAAATTTTGAACTACAACCTAGGTCCGCCCGCTGGCCCATGCGGGTCGAGCCCATGCAGTCGCGGTTCATTCTGATTTAGCCCGTATGAATAAAAATATAGATTTTTTTATATTTATAGCAATTTTTTTGTCAAATTTCTAGATACAAAATGATAAATTCATATTTATACCATAAAATATTTACATAGAATTTAAAATTATATTTTATGTTATAGGAATTACTTCTAAATTTGTAAATTTAAATAAAACATAAACAAATAATAATTAAATGCTAAATGTATTTCTAATTACTATTATCAAAGAACATTACGTTTTTTTAGCTATTAGGGAGAAAAAAATAAGATTTTACTTTAAAATTTGTATTAGAGTTTGTAGAAAGTGAGAGATTTTCAATGTTATCATATTTAATTAAAACAATTTTTTTTTACTGGCTAGCGGGTTAACCACGGCCCGCAAAGGTTTGACCCGCAAAATCCGCGGTTCACAACTTCTTGACCCGTGAACCGCCCACACGGGTCAAGGGTCGGCCGGTGGTCCCGGGTCGATCCGGACCGATTTTCACGGGTCTGGTCAACCCGTCCGTCTTGACACCTCTACCTTGTGGTAAGATAGTGGTCAACACATGTAATTAGAGCCCTCTCAAGTTTAAGTGATTTTATTTGTTCATGATAGTTGAGTGATTTCGGTTTCCTTATATTTCCCTTGTTTGATCTTGTTACTTCCATTGGGACATCATTACATGGATTGTGGATTGTTTGTTTTTTATACTTAAGAAATGGTGAAGGTCAATGTCAAATGAAGTTTGAGCCTTTGAAGCTAACCTTATCATATTCTCTTCCCATTAGAAATCATTTCATAGCCATAAAATTCTATCACCCACTTCACAATTGAGACGACATCGCATCCGTAAATATATAACCTTGCCTTCTACTTTCAAGTATAAGTGAGTATGATGCTTTTTGCTCTGTATATGAAAAACAAATGTTTGGTGTATGAAACAATAGAAAAGTGGTTTTTAAAAGTATTTGGTAGTCATTTAGATTAGAGGAGGAGGTTGAAGAATTGCTTGTTGAGTTTAAAAGAAATTGTTGTTTGATGCAAAAAAACGAAAAAAAGAAAAAAAGGGAGACATATTGAAACGAAAGGAAATGAGGTGGAGAAGAGAAGTAAGCTTCAAGTGTGATTTAAGGTGAAAAAATTATTATCCTTGCTTATATTTGGAAGTCTTTAATTTGAATCCCCATTTTTCTTTTTTCTCCATTTTTTTTTTTGTCTGTCTAGCCTTTACCCAAGCCCCGTCATCACATTTACATTGACATTGACATTTTTTATCTTTTAAGTTAGTTTATGGTAAAAACGGTTGAGTCCCAATGGTTGCAAGTTTTTCATGAGGTCAATATTTGCATTGCTACTATACACATATATATAGTCTTTCTCGAATGCTTGAGTGATTATTATTCAAACTCCATGAGTGATCCCCTAACAAGTTCAAAAGCAAAATACACATACCGGTTAGTATATAGAGTTATGATTTGCTCGAGTACTTGAAATTGTATGTGTTGGGGTTAGTAGTTTGATGGATTGGCTTAAAACACACACACACACACACACACACACACACTAAACTTTGGGATTTTTTTATGGACTAATGCTGATATGATGCTTAATCTCTTGATTTTGCGAAGTTGATATGATCGATTATCTAACTAAACTCATTCTTTACTTTGCAATTGAAGTTGTTCATAGAGGTTGCCATGTACTTAATTCGCTTTAATTCCTAGAGACTAGCAAGAACCTGGTTGAGGAGTGTGATTATTGTCTAATGTTACTTATTTTAGATAGGTAAATGCAAGAAAAATGTAATTTTGGAATATAAATTATGTTATTTAGAGTAAAAATTATAGAATATTTCATTCTAATTCCTAAACACTAAATTGATTCTATTTTCTATTAATTTCATTTATTTAATTGCAGAGATATTTTGGATAATTTTTTAAATTAAATTTGAATTTCTACCCGAAAACCCCTAACCTAATTGATCCAAAAAATCCCAAGAAGAGGAGTCCAAAATCATGTTGCTGAAAAAATCAAGAATGCACTTGAGCTTGGGGAAAATGCTCCTTCCCTAAAACACTCTCCACCTGCACAAAACACTCTCGAGCCTCACGGAACTCTCTAGCCCTCACAGACTCTCCATCCCACACACAATGCTCCATCACACAACATAATTCCTCTCCATCCCAACCACAGTGCCCCTTCTAACGTACCCATTCACAACACATTTCGGCCGCTCAAAAAAGCCCAGTCGCAGCACCCTTCAGCCGCTCTAAAGCATCCATCCCTAGCACACTTTGTCTACTCTCTCCAGGCATCATGCGACCTCTATATGGTGATTGTTCTTTAGGTAGAAAGGGGAGGCTAGCCAACATTATTGATGCATATAAATTTTTGTGAACTCTTTTTAAGGATAACACAAGACATATGTGGTATATCTCTATCCCTTATCGATCCTTGGGTAATTAAATATGTCTAATGATTTCCTACTCTCTCGATATAAGAAAACGTCATACAATTATACAAAAGTTGGCCAAAAATTCATATAAGATAAAAATGTATAATTTAATTACTCAAGCTCATGAATTATATAAATTAAACACAAGTCAAAACATAGAATCAAAATATTAAAGCTTCATTACAATTCCCAACACTAAACGTCTAGCCTAGATACATAAATGAAAATTAATTACAAAAAAAAAAAAAAATGAAAAGAGATCAGCCGATTCACCCTGTTCATCTCCTTGTTCTTGTATCTTCAATCTTGCTTTTGTGTTCGGGTGGATCCCTCGACAATCGAACAACAATTTGGCATAAAAACACACAAGTTGGGAACCTTTAATTCATGTAAGACAACATGTATTTATAGATTTTTGTAAAACTTAGGCGAAAAAGGGAAAAAGATGTTGAATTCCGTGTAAAAAGCCAGCTGCTGGCCCAATCGGATAAGCACGTGGCCATGCAGTTGAAAGTCTCGTGGTCGTGCAACTAGTCAATTTCAGGTTCTATTAATTTGTTGATCTTCGCGTGGCCACTTAGTTGTGGAGCTCGTGGCCGCGTAGTTCATCACGTAATATGAAATTTCACCTTTGGATCTTGTTTAAGTTGGTCCTCCTTCTTTATTTACATCCAAGTCCTCCAACTTCCAATTGTGACAATTTGGTCCCTATACTTTTGATTTCTTCACTTTTTTCTTGTTCTCTTCAATTGACTCTTTGCTCTTCTTCATGTTTACAATTTAGCTCCAATAATCATCCGATTCTTCTATATTTACTCCATTTGCATCACTTCTTCAACTTTGGGTTGCTTTTCTGAAATATAAACAAATATACACCAAATGAATAGCGAATATTCTTAAACAAACATATAAAATACTACTTTTGGCACATAATAAGTGTATAAAATACACTTATCACCGATATACCTTACCTTCCAGTTCGTTAAGAGGATGGCGTTGCTTGCGTATATAAAGCTCTGTATCGATGGAAAAGGAGGGTGTTGGTGGGTTAGAGAGTGTAACCCCCCAAATTTTTAAGTCGTTTTCAAGACTAGAGCTCTGATATCACTCTTGTATCACCCCAAATTTCAAGTCTTATTTATTTATTTTTTAAAAATACTTCACTTAGAATAAAATTCATTTCATTTAAAAAGTAACGGTATTATTTTTACAACTGATTTTCAAGATAAATTTTGCTTAAACATATTCCTTTAAAACTAAACGATATAAATTTCTGAAACAATAGATCTCGACTTTAAAATAATGAGTTCAAAAAAAGTTTGACAGTTCAAAAAAAAAGTTCTTATTCGGTGGTAAGTCTAAAACTCACGGGTCGTCACCTAGTGCAGCACTCTTTGTCAAGCTATCTAAAGATCCCCGCCAATCCATCTTATATCAATAGCTACCTGAAAGGTTAGATAACGTGGGATGAGCATACACTTGCTCAGTGAGTAGAATATAGTATACATGTGTTATTGCACATTGGGTTATACAAGTCAACTTCACATATTCAAGACAAGTTCCGAGTAGCCGATGCACATGCATGTTCTTTTAAAAAACCATGTTTTCAAGGCCCGATAATAGATTATATCCTCTACCCCAAAGCTTAACATTATCAAAATTTAGATATCGATAAAATGGCCATTATCATAAGCATGTTACTCAGGATTTCATTATCCTCTAGAACTTCTACATCCTATCGTCTTTCCCCCTATTCGACTCCAATAGGGTTACTAGGTCATCATGTTATTCGTTGGAGCCTTGGAGTAGCAAGGTCCTCACGACACACATCGATATCCCAATATCATACATTGATTATCGAGGGGGCTCAAGTCTATAATCCATATGCACAAAAATCTTCTTTATGCATAAACTTTCTTTCATGATTCATCATTTATAAAATGCCATTGCATTTCTAAAACATGAACTGAATGTAATTTCATCATAACATGTTATCACATTATACCACATAATAAGGTATATCGAATATTCAGCTCATTAATCCAAAGATTCAAGTAACCATATTCCACTCACATATAATGATTCATATATTTCATATAAACATATTCAACTTACTTCATTAATCAAATACTTCAAATAAACATATTCGAATCACATCATTATTCAAAACACATTCGACTCACATCATTAATCAAATACTTCACATAACATAACTACTCATATATAATAACCAATTAAACATATCTCACTCACTTATAATGAAATCATACACATAAACACATTCGTCATACTTATCATTAATCAAATACTTCAAATAACATATTCTACTCACATTATAATGAATCATAATTCTTATAAACATATTTAAGTATAATAACCAAATAACATATCCTATTCATTGTTGAATGGATGGTTATATCCATAATGGCTCTTAGAATAGCTTTCTTTTCGAATGGAAGTCTTTCGGCTAGCTTTGGACGGAGTATGTGGAGAAATAATTACATAACTCTTCGTACATAAATCTGCATGAATTGTACAATATATCAACAGAAAGATAATCAAATCAGGAGTCCAACAAACTTTACGAATTGTAAATCGGAATTGTAAATCAAAAATTATGGTTGAATGAAGTTCGGTTGGCATGTTGTCTGTTTGCTGTCGACACCAAAGTGTTAGAAAGCAATTTCTTCTTCGTTTTAAGCCCAAATGAACATTGTGTGAACACCAAACCAATAGGTGTTGACACGAAGCTTATTTTGAGAGTTTCAAATCCATTTTTCTTGATTTCATTGATCCAAAATCATTTTTTTATAAAGAACTTTGAGAAAATATGTTTCCCAATGGAAAGAATGATTTATAACGGATTGAAACATGATTTTGGCATAAAATCCTTACCTAGGTTTTGGATGATGAATAATGACTTCTGCAAAATTTTGGATCTGATCTTTGATGTATATTCTTATTCAAAATCATCCCTATTTATAGAGGAAGAAGGTTGCACGAAATGAAGGTTTTAGCTTGGATGTAGAGAATTGAAACTTTTCTTCAAGGTTAAGAAAGAATATTATAATTGTTGTGTAAATATTGCGAGTGCATGATATCGCGAATAAGTAGTAAAAGTGAACTTTTTGAGTCCAGAATGTCGATCCCACGAGGACTAATTTATTTGTTACTAGTTTTAATTAATCAGTTCCTAAACTACAAATAAATGTCATGATTATGATTTTTGAATTTTTTAAAATGGTGAAAGCAATTAAATGTGAAAATAAATAAATAAAGCAATTGAAATGATTTGATTTTTGTTTTTCTAATGAATGGAAAATGTTGGGACTCACGATAGTAATTTTATTATCCTATTCAATTTCTCTTCTCATGCAATGTTTCGAAAGTTGTGTTTAATCGAATTCACACTTTTATCCAAAATTCTCATTTCGAGTTTAAATTGGTTCTATCTAAGATAGGTCAACCACATACTCTATGATGGTCAGAATAAGCTTTAAATAGATGCATTCAATGACAAGAATTCAAAATGATTACAAGAACCACAACCATGTATCTCTACCCTTTTATTAATTGCCGAATTTTATTACTAGGTCTAGGTGTTAACTCACCTCTCGGATTATGAAAACAACCCACAAATCATCAAATTGGTGATCAAGCAATTGATGCATTAAAACTCAATAATAAATCAACACATAAAACATTATGCCCAAAACATAAGAATTGAAATTGAATATTCAAACAAAATCACATCGTTCGTCCCAATGAATTATTTAGCTACTCATGCTAGAATCTAAAATAATAAAATTACAAAATTTAAAATTCAATATGTCTTCAATTAACGAGAAAGAGTTGAGAATCTTGCACCAAGAAAATTGATCCCAAGCTTGACAATCTCCAAACCCTTGATTTTGCCTCTTGCCTTTTGCCTCTATTCTCATCAATTTTAGAACCCTCAAAATGATTTATTTTGGTCTTTATATAGGGTAGACTAGGTTTTAGATGAATTTTCCAAGCTAGGCCCATAAAAAGTAGGAAAGAAATAAGAAAAAAATATGAAAAATCTCAAAAATCCACTTTCCAGCATGACCGCGGTAAACAGGGAGATTCTCAAACCGCGGTGTGGCCACGGTTTACAAACTGCGGCGCACCCACGGTGTATCTTCCAGAATTTATGATTCAGTCCCTATTTTATTTGCAAGTCAAGCCCTCCATGTTTCTGACATCTTCAATTTAGTCATCATACTTTGACTTTTATTACAATTGAGTCATCCTAGAATTGCAACTGAGGTCCTCCATCTTTTTAACATTTACAGATTGGTCCCCATGCTTTCCTTTATTGTATGATTTAGTCACTTTTCCTTGTTTTTTGCCAAAACGCATCCCAATTCGAGGTATTCCTAAAAAAATTAAAATAATCACACAATTTAGCAATACCGAATTCTAAAATCCGCACAATAGTACAAATTTAAGCACAAAAATGAGTGCAAAATTGCACTTATCAATAATCACCAAGCTTGAGGTGTAAGGTTGCTTCCATGCAAGTAGGAGGTGTCCAAAAGAGGTAGGAGGTAACTCTTGTATGTTAAAACCGGATAAGAAGATAAAAAATGCCACCTCATGCTTCAATTCCAGATTTTTTCCCAGCTTCAAGATGCCATGTTTGAAGTCATATTTGAGGTGGTAAACGAGTTCCAGATAGTGTGTTCTTTGTCCCATTTCAAGGAGTACTTTCATATGGAATTTGTTTAACAAAACTTGGTTAATCGAGGTGAAAGTTATGGCGTCCCAAAGTTGACCCTTCGAGACTGTCTTTCCGGTCGAACAATCTAGGTGCCAACTTTGAAAACTCACCAAGAGTTGTACATTAATTGAAATGATGAACGGATTTTATATTCTTGAAGTTCATTTCGAGAACTTATCCATACATATATCATATGTATTAAAATGAGGTCGGAAATGGTCAAACGAGTCTCCTAAAGAGAGGCGTTTAAATACGATTTTTCGTAACTTTCATTTAACTAAAACCTCTATTTTTATTTCTTTAACTTTCAAAATAATTAATTAAATTCTAACATACTTATATTATGTCATAATTTTTCGGGTCGTTAGAGAGAGTGGTTACGCTGGCAAGCTTAATTAAACTTGTTAATAGGTTATTAATGTAAATAGGTAATGTTTTAGGGTATTGTATAGAGATGGCAACAAAATTCGACTTGTCTCGTACTCGATGGATACCCGACCTTGATGGATCGAAAAAAATTATCTCATGGGGCACGAGGTGAGATTGGAAATTTATTTCAATGTTACAAATTCATTAGTTAAAATTATAATTAATTTCAAAATTGAAATACAGTTACAATTGTAATTAGTTGTCATTAGTTACACTTGACTGAATTGTGTGTAATTTCCTTTTACCCAGAAATCCTAACTTATCCCAATAACACAAAAGGCCAATGCGCAAGAGCTTCAAAGTTTCCATCCAAATGTCCTACCGAAAAAAATTCACCCAAACCCTACACTCCACATAATGGATTAAGTTCATAATTACAAACATTTATATTTTCAAATGTTTGTAATCAGGTGAATTGTAATTTATTAAAAGAGTGTCCAAAGTAATTATCAAATTAAGTTTTGCAATTAATTACAATTGTAACTTTATTTCAAGTGTAACTAATTACAATTGTAACTATATTTCAATTTTGCAATTAATTATAATTTTAACTAATGAATTTGTAAAATACGATATAACTTTTTTTGCTAAAATTAATTGAATTAATTACATTAATCTTAATTATAAGTACAAATTATAACTTAATTATATTTTGTAATAAATTATAATATACAATTTATCACAATTGTAACTTATTTCAATTTCATAATTAATTATAATTGTAATTAATGAATTTGTAAAACATGACATATTTTTTTACTCAAATTAATTGAATTAATTACATTAACCTTAATTACAAGTACAATTTCAAATTAGTTACATTATGTAATCAATTACAATACAATTAATTACAATTGTAATTTTAATTCAAATTATATATTTACAATTGTAACTTTATTTCAATTTTGTAATTAATTAAAATTATAACTAATGAATTCTTTGTGTAATTCGTAATAAATTACCATCTCACCACCACCACCACCACCACCACCACCATCTCAAAATTCTCGACTGCACCACCACCACCACAATTACATCAACCTGTGAGAAATGGTGTGAAACACGAAACTAAACTTGGTTAAAACTCGAACCTCTGGAACACATCACTAATCTGTCGAAATCAACAATGAATTGAACGACTTGGATTCAAACACTTTTCTTCTTAGCCTGCAAAATCAGAGAGATCTCAGAGTACAGAAATACTCATTTGTGACGAAAGTACATTCGGATCTAGTAATTGGCGAAGGATAAGAGAGCAGATCTAGTTATTGACGAAGGAGAAGAGAGCGACATAGAGATTGCAGATTACATTTTCAGAGAAATTTGTTGTGATAGTATGTTCTGGATTTGTTTTATAAGAGTAGGCATGGGCATCGGGTGGGTTGGTCCAGGTATCCCAATACTCGAAACCATCTATTATACTTCTAGTATTTTGTATATGGAACCGTTTGGTTCCTTATAATTTTCGGAACTAAACCCAAGCCCTTTCGGTTCCGATTCTGGTTCGGTTTTACCCAAAACATTTTAATATAAATTTAATAAATATTTACGAATAAGTTACCTATTGCTCCTATAAACAATCACAGAATGAAAGAATCTCATTAACTATGATCCAACATGTTATAAAAAGTTTGATGATAGGCCAAAGATTGAAAATAGAACTATCCTATTTCAACACCAGTCACAACTCCAAAATTGTTAAATAAACATAAGAAGTTACACAATTCAGTAAATGGTGATCAAAAGGGCCTTAAAATGGATAATCGCTATCTTGAGTTGAAAAACTTTCTTGTGTTGCGCCAACAATTAAACATCCATTGCTTGAGTTGTAACAATAACAAAATCTGCAAAACATAATTCAAATATCATAATTAGAAAAACTTTAACAATATTTAAACTTATTAAATTAGAAAATTGAAATATGAAAATATAGGAAAAAATAGTTACTCACACGTTTCAATTTTCTCGTAAAACTCCATATCTTCAATGCCAATTCCATATCGAGGTACTCTCAAAAGTCTAGATTTTTTACGTAACCAATTTTGTGTACAAATTAAGGCCTCAACCATTTTAAGAGTTAAAGACCTCCTAAATGAATCAAGAATCTGTCCGCTTGTGCTAAATGCTGACTCGAAAGCAACTGTAGATACATAAATGGGAAGCACATCTTTTGCCAACTCAGATAAAGTTTTGAATCTTGCACTATTAATCACCCACAAATACAAAAATGTCAAAGTTTGCATTTGTAGGGTCTTAAGTACTTTCTCCTAAATATTTTTGAATCTCATCTTTTCCAACTAAATCCGCATTTCTAGTTTTCAATTTCTTATACCCCATGTCAACTTTATTAAATGCATTCATATCATCTTCATCATCTGAACAATCGATCAAATTTACTCCATTCTTAGAATTACTACCTCCAATTCCACTATCAACATCGTGCCATCCCTTGTATTCATCATATAAAGCATACAACATTTTCACAACTTCACTTTTCATTGCATCCACCTTGTTGACATCATACAAGAAACTTGCACAATTTGCAACATACTTAAACTCGTACCTAGGATCAAGTACAATTTCTAAAAGTAAAATCTTGTTCATTTTCTCAACTGTGCCCTAATACTTGTCAAACTTGACCTTCATATCCCATGCTATAATTCTTAGCAAATGGTCATATTTATACTCAATGTTTTTAGTGCATGTTCAATGTTGCAAACTTCTTTGAAGTAAAGACTGGAAGTAACATACAGTGACGAATTGAACTTCAAAGTGACTTCATAAAACGTTTTTAAAAAATTTGGCAAATCTTCTCTCCTTATCCCAATCATCACTAGTAGATGGCCCTTCTCTTTCATGCCCATTTTCACACTTATCAAAATATTTATAATAAAATCCATCTTCTTCCTCCATACGTTCAAATGCTTTCTCAAAATCCAATGCTTTATCCAACATTAAAAAAGTTGAATTCCATCTATTAGGCACATTTAAAATGACAAGCTATTTGCAGCCAATCTTCTCTCTTTCAGTACAAGCTTTGAACTTCATATACCTAGAAGGAGATGATCGAAAGTACTTGATCGCATTTTGTATACTTGCTATGAAGCGGTTATGATCCTTCAACCCTTCATTAACAATCAAATTAATTATGTGTGCTGAACACCTAACATGCATATAAGCACCATCCAAAATCATGCAATCAGCTTTCCAATTCTTCAACTTATTTTTCACATAAACAACTGCTGTATAATTTGCATTTGCATTATCAACGGTTATGGTTGACACATGCTCTATTCCTAGTCAAGTAAACAATCTTCAATAAGTTTTCCTATTGTCTCCTCTTTATGATTTGGAACAACAGAGAAGCTCAAAATCCTCTTATGCGGTTTCCAAGTTCTGTCAATAAAGTGTGATGTGAATACCATGTAATTGATATTCTGAATTGATTTCTAACAATCAGTGGTAAGAGCAACCCTTTGCCTATTTTGGATAAGTTTATTCCTCAATGATTCCTTTGTCTCATTGTAAAGATATAGCACATCCCTAGTAATTGTTCTTCGTGAAGGAACACCAAACTTAGGATTGAGTTTTTTGCACAAACTTCTTAAAACCTTCACCCTCCATGAAGAAAAAGGCAATTCATCAATTATAATCATTTGAACTAGATATCTTCGACATTCTTCTTTACTAAAAACCGTTGCCTTAAGTGTAACATGCCATCATCTCCATAACCACCATTATTTTTTTATCGAGTTAAGGTTTTTTTTATTTGTCCCCAAACTGAGTAGCCTTATGTGCATAACAACTATCCAAATGCTTCCATATACTAAAAGTTCCACCCTTTGAACCACTTTGAAGGACTTTCCCACAATAATTGCATTTTGCTGTATCTCCATCACCGATCTCAGTGAATTTCAACCAAACAGCTGACCTTGTCTTCACTATTTTTTTTAGCTTCAAGTATCTTGTTATTCATCTACAAATTCATATAATGCAAATTAATTAAAAATAGCTCTTCGGCTATTCCCGATGCCTATCTTATATTACTTACAACATTCATATGTTTCTATATCAAATTTCCAAAACACCCACCAAACTATTCGAGGGTATTATTATCTTTGCTACTCGTTAATCCTTACTTTAATTAGAACTTGATTTACTCATGAAATCTTGTAAATGAAGGTCAATCAATTTTCGAGTGTCTCACCCATTTCAGTTTCTTTCCATTAAAATTATACAATTTCCCAAATTGATTTCACAAAGTACACATAAAACTTGCACCTTCCAGTTAAATAACCGTTATTAAATTGTTTCATAAAAAAAAATATATACCTTTCAGATTATACACAATAGTGTTTAGATACATAACAATTTTGGTTGTTATTTTTGTTTGTGAAATAGCACAATGCTAAAACTGCAAAAAGTATTTGAAAAGAAACAAGATAGATTGTTAATGAAATTATCTGTGATAGAAGTGACACTAACCGGATTAACGTCGATAAGAAGGAAACCAGAAGAGGATATGAAGAGAAGAGAACAAGAAAAGACCGGTGAGTGGTGAATTTAGGTTTGAAAATGAGACAAGCTTTCCAATTCTTTGTAATTTTTGTTTTATAGTCTATAGGCCTAAATTGCTTTTGGGCTAGAATATATTTTATTTAGACCAAGAAGTAGAATTAATGGAACAAATGATTTGGATTATATATTTTCATTGGGATGCATTGTTTAAGTTATTAAATATTAAATTTTGTAATTTATTCAATCAATTCATTTTTAAAAATTATAAAAAATCGGTTCTATTCGGGTATCCATAGTTCCAATTCAATAACCAAGAACCTACCTGTACCAAATTGGTTATCGGTTATCGATTTTTGTAAGTACTGAACAAACATAGGATCCTAGAAATGACATGAGATTTTCGGTGAGGAAAGCTGTGGCGGAGAAGCGGAAATTTTCATGATACCTGATTTCCAAAATTATTTTCCAAACACCTAGTTTTACAACTTTTAAATATAAAGGTATTAATGGGCGAAATTTTCCCCCACATAATTACACAAGCCCAAATCCACAATCCATAACCACTCTCAGCCCAGCCCATACATCCATCTCTATACATATTTCTAGCCCAATTCCTAAACTGAACAAATTATAAGCACACTTTGGTGTTTTTTCTATGGGGAAATTACGCAGATTACTTTAAAAATGAAACCAATTACATAAATACACTTTGAACATAAATTCATGTTTAACTACCATACTAATAGCCTATCATCAAATGCTAATAATACCTGATGAAAGCTAGGTCTTAGCCCTCTCTCTTTACATACACCTGAGGTGTGATTTCACACAATTGATTATGGAAAACATCTGATCTTAAACTATCCTTGGAAATCAATGATTCAGGAGCATGAGCAGAAACTCATTGAGATACTACTTCAGATTTTTAAATCACTTTGCTGCATCTGAAGTAAAATCAATTCGAAATACATTATGGATAAATAGCATCTATATGTGTGATTTTTTACGGACGACTTCCAAAATCCCTGGCCTTGGGTAACTTGTCAGAATCTCTTTGGTATTTGGATGTTGGCTCTTGAAGTATCAAAGGCTCGATTCCTAAAAAAATTGGTAATTTGAGCAATTTGATACAATTAGAAATTGGAGGCTGTTGGACAATTGAACTAAATAAATGAAATGGACCGGAATTTAGCCCAAGTCTTCAATCCATCTGTGCAGCCCAATCTGTATCCAGCCTGAGCCCATTTCTGTGACCCGGTTTTTGATCCATTTAACAACACCGCCTCATTCAAGTCGTTAGATCCGTTCTGATTGATCATGGCCGTCCATTTGTAAAGAAAAGGCAGGAGACGTTCTGAATACTCTCATTCAATCCAGACGCTTCCTCTCTCTGATTCAAACCCTAACTCTTTCTCTCTAAAGGAAATTTTAATCGCCTCCGTCTGTACTTAGTGATTTCTTCTAATTTCTTCCTGAAATTCTTAGATCTTGATTGTATATTCTTAGTGATAGTGGTTGATACTGATTTTGTGATAATCAGTATGCATTTTTTGTGAGTTTTGTCAGAGTATTCTGAAACTCAGTTGATCTTTGTGATTTTTATACGAGTTCTTAGTTTTCAGGAAGTTTTTATGTATATTTCTAGGTTTTGATTTCTGGTTTGTAACTTTACGGTTTTTCTGAATAAAGTGTTTTGACTCTTTGTGGTTAATGCTTGATCTTGTTCTTTGTAGTTTTGATTCTGAGCCTTAAATCCTTACAGTGGTATCAGAGTCTTAGGGTTCTTTGAAAAATCGGTGGATTTGACTTAGATCTGGTAAGATCCAGATTTTTAATTTTAGGATTTCTGGAAACGGATTTGATTTCTTCAAACGATTTTAGGGCTTCTGAACCGTTTTAAACTTTTAAGAAATTTTTATTTTCTTAAGTCGATTTTCCAAACCCTAATAGTATAACTCTTTGTTTTCTGAAAATTTTGTTTAAAACTTTTCAAATTCAAAATTTCTTTTAAAGGACTTTTATATAAAATCTTTTAAAATTCGTGGATTCTGTTCTTTTGAAACCAATTTTAAATTAGGATTTCTGAAAATTTTGTGTATCTAGATCTTATTTCTGAGTCTATATTTCTGAGGATCTTGAGACACAGAATATAAAATATTCTGGTCATACATATATCCTACATTGATTCTTGGTGGTTGATCCTTCGTGGTGGATACTGGTGATATTTCTTTGTGGATTAATTCTTTGTGGTGGACAATTGATTTGGTACTTTGTGGCCCTGGACTTCTGGGATTCTGACTCTTTGTGGAAGCTGCTATAGGTTAATAAAAATTCTGCAATCAGGTGATATTATTCAATTACTGCAATCTTATACTGTAAATTTGTCTTTCAAATTTTCTGTTCTCTCCTAAATCTCTCCGTTGAAGCCTATAACTTGGACCCCTAGCTTACCTTTGTCCAGGATTTCATTGAGAATCCGAGAATCTGAGGGAGTGTGAGAATATCCAGTATAGGTTGAGGGATATACTGGAAGAACAGTTTTATCAGTATACTATTTTTGTATATTTTCTTGATTGAATAATTAGTTGATTAAATTGTGATCACCTTGATTACTTTGTTTACTGAATATTGTGTTCTGAATATTAGTGAACTTTTTTGAATATAAATTCTTGACATTGTGATACTGTCTTACTTTGTGGTTGTGACATGCATTATTGTTTACTGCCTAATTATTTGTTCTTTGCACTACTAAAGCTCAATAACTTGAAATATTTTTCAAAATCTTGGTCATTATTTCAATGGCTACTGTTAAAGTAGATGTTGAAATATGGAATGGCAAAGGGGATTTCAACCTCTAGAGCCAAAAAATGCGAGCTTTACTGCTTCAAATGAAATGTGCTAAGGAAATTGATAAATCCTAGTCCCTTGATACCCCCACAGGACAAACAACTTGAAATGTATGAAACTGCATGGAGCACTTTATTTTTACACTTATCTGATAATGTCATTAGACAAGTAGGCAAGACTAAAACTACATCAGAATTATGGGATAGATTGGAAGAACTTTATGATACTGTGTCCTTGTGTGATAAGTGTTTTCTTTGGAAATAATATTTCTCTTTTAAATTTGATCCATCTAAGGATGTAGAAGAGAACATGAGTAGGTTTACTAAGATCACACAAAGTATGTTAAATTGTGATGAAAAACTTACTGATGAACAAAAAGTTGTTTGTTTACTGAATGCTATGGGGGATAAGTTTAAAGATTTGAGGAATGCTTTAGAGTATGGGGGGCAGAAGTTGACCACTGAAATAGTCCATACATCCCTTAAGAATAAAGAGTTAGAGTTTAAAAATAACCCTAAGGAAGCCTATAATGTGATAGGTTCCTCTAGGAAGAAAAACTCTCCTATGCTGAACAAAGCTGGAACAAATTTCAATAAAAATTGGAATGCCTCTAGCAACAATAGGGACTGGAATAACAAGCCTGTAAAAGGAAATTTTTAAAATAAGGGCAACTTCAATAGGTCTAAAGACAGTAACTTTAGAAGTCAGTCTGGTTTCATAAATCAAGATAGCAATGCTAAAAATTATAATAATTTCAGAAACTAGAATAATTTTAAATCTCAGGATAATAATGCTGGTACTGCTAATATAGATAAACCACCTAGAATTTGTTTTTATTGTGGCCAACCTGGACATCATATTAAATACTGCTTTAAAAGGAAAAATGAACAGGGAATCAGTAATCATACTGAGGCTGCAGTGCAAGATAATAATAATAATAATAATAATAATAATAATAATAATAATAATAATAATAATAATAATAATAATAATAATAATAATAATGGGGTGGTTTATGTCACTACTGAGTCAGATAATAAGAATGAATGGATTTTAGATTCTGGTTGCACCTTTCACATGTGTCCTGAAAAGGATATATTTGCTAATTTCAGTAATGATTGTTTTGGTTCTGTGAAACTTGACAATAATATTTCTTGTGATGTGAAAGGTATTGGAAAGGTTTTGTTACAACTTGAAAATAACAAAACTCTTACTTTGAATAAAACCAGATATGTTCCTGATTTGAAAAGGAACTTGATTTCACTTGGAGTTTTCGATTCTGAATCTTTTGAGATTAAAATGCAAAATGGTTTTTTGAGTATTTTAAAAAATAAATGCTTGATTATGAGTACTCCCAAAATTAATGGGATTTATATGTTGAATGTCTTGCCTGTTTATGCTAAGTCTTTTAATGCTGTGTCTGATTTGAATAAAACTGAATTATGGCATAAAAGATTAGGACACATAGGTCAAAAAGGACTTAAGCTACTTGAAACCAAAGGTGTATTTGGTAATGACGTGTTGCATAAACTTGACTTCTGTGAAAAATGTGTGTTAGGCAAACAGAAAAGAAGTTCATTTGGTAAAGGTATTCATAAATCTTCTGATGTGCTTGAATATGTGCATGCTGATTTGTGGGGTCCTGCTCCTATGGGTTCAATTTCATGTTTCAGATATTTTCTTCTTATAGTAGATGATTTTTCTAGGAAAACCTGGGTGCATTTGTTAAAAACTAAGGATGTCACTGTGTCTGTTTTCAAAAACTGGATCACCTTAGTTCAAAATTTGAAAGGAAAAAGAGTCAAAACTATTAGAACTGATAATGGTTTAGAATTTTGTAATCAAGAGTTTGATTCTTTTTTTAGCACCTTAGGTATTCTTAGGCATAGGACTGTTGCCTACAGTCCACAGCAAAATGGGGTTGCTGAAAGAATGAATATGACACTTCTTGAAAGAACTAGGTGTCTTTTACTTAATTCAAATTTTTCAAAAAAAATTTGGGGTGAAGCAGTCAAAACTGCATCCTATTTGATAAATCTTTCTCCCTGTAGTGCTATTGATTTTAAGATTCCAGATCAAATCTGGAATAATTATCTTCCTGACTTTTCAAAATTAAAAGTTTTTGGTTGTGCTGCCTATTCACACCATTCTGAAACAAAACTTGACTCCAAGTCTTTAAAATGTGTTTTTCTTGGTTATGGAGAAGGAGTCAAGGGCTATAGGTTATGGGTCAGGGATCAGGGAGGATACAGGGTCATTTTGAGTTGGTCAGTGGTCTTTAATGAAAATGATTTTCCTTGCAAAAATGAAAAATTGATTGATCCTATTAAAGAAAAAGATTTTATAACTTCTGAGCTGAGTACAGACCATTTAGGTGATGAAAATGGCCTGCCCAATACTCAGTTTCAGGTGGAGCAACCCCCACAGTCTCCTAATGTCATTCCTGAACCTGAACATGAACCTGCAGGCACTGAACCACAATCTGATGATATCCCTGAAGTTGAGACTAATCTTGAAAATTATCAATTGGCTAGGGATAGACCTAGAAGAGAGATTAGACCTCCTCCTAGGTTTGAGGATCCTGACTTTGTGTCTGCTTTTACATATTCTGATCCTATTTTACTTGAACCTCAATCCTTTGAAGAAGCTGTGTCTTCTAAGGATTCCAAACTTTGGCTTGCAGTAATGCAAGATGAAATGTTAAAGAATGGTACCTGAACTTTAGTCAATAGACCTGTAAATAAAAGGATAATTGACTGTAAATGGATTTTTAAACTGAAAGAAAGTGAATCTAAGGACATGAAACCTAGGTACAAGGCTAGACTTGTAGCCAAGGGTTTTTCTCAAAAGGAAGGAATTGATTTTAATGAAATATTTTCACCTGTTGTTAAATACACTTCTATCAGAATTCTATTTGCTTTGGTTGCACAATTTGATTTAGAACTTGAGCAAATGGATGTAAAAACTGCTTTCCTTTATGGTTCCTTAGATGAAACAATTTATATGCATCAACCTAAAGGTTTTGAAAAAGGCAGAAATTCTGATTTAGTTTGTCTATTGAAAAAATCTTTGTATGGCTTAAAACAAGCCCCTGGGCAGTGGTATAAGAGATTTGATTCTTATATCCAAAGCCTAAATTTTCAGAAAAGTAAATATGATTCATTTTTTTATTTTAAACTTGGTAAAACTGATTTCATCTACTTGCTTTTATATGTGGATGACATGCTTATTGCTGGACCAAATATGCATGATATAAATGTTCTTAAAGATAAACTGCATTCTGAATTTGAAATGAAAGATATAGGAAATGCAAAAAGAATACTTGGCATGGATATTTTTAAGAATAGACAATCTGGGAAATTGTTTTTAAACCAGAAACATTATATAGAAAAGGTCTTAAACAGATTTTGCTTATCTGAATCCAAACCTGTAACTTTACCTTTGCCTGCACATTTTAAATTGTCTGTTGAGCATTGTCCTAAGTCTGGTGATGAATTGCTTAGAATGAAAAATGTGCCATATTCAAATGCTGTTGGATCTGTCATGTATTTAATGGTCTGTACCAGACCTGATATAGCATTTGCAGTAAGTGTTTTAAGTAGATTTATGAGCAATCCTGGTGAATTGCACTGGGAAGCTATGAAATGTCTTCTAAAATATTTGAAAGGTTCTGCTAGACTTAGTCTAGTGTTTTCTAAAACCAAAAATGATTTTAAACTTAAAGGTTTTGTTGATTCAGATTTTGCTGGAAATGTTGATAACAGGAAATCAACATCCTCTTATTTCTTTACCTTAAATTCTTCATGTATTAGCTGGAAACCACAGCTTCAAAAACTTGTTGCCTTATCATCAACTGAAGCAGAATATATAGCTGCTACAGATGCTGTTAAGGAATGTCTGTGGTTAAAGGGTTTATTGTCTGAAATTGGTTGCATCACTGATTCTAAAGTTGAAATATGTACTGATAGCATGAGTGCATTACATCTGTGTAAAAATCCTGTTTTTCACAATAGGTTAAAACATATTGATGTTAAATTCCATTTCATTAGGGACATTATTGATAAAGGTATTGTGAAACTTGTTAAGATTTCAACTCTGGTTAATCCTGCAGATGCAGGAACTAAGATCATTCCTATTAACAAATTTAGAGATGCATTGAGTTTTTTAAATTTGGTTGAACTTTGATACTTGTTTGATATGTTTTTCAGATTATGGACACCAGTTCAATTGAGGTGGAGATTGTTGGACAAATGAACTAAATAAACGAAATGGACCAGAATTTAGCCCAAGTCTTCAATCCATCTGTGCAGCCCAATCTGTATCCAGACTGAGCCCATTTCTGTGACCCGGTTTCTGATCCATTTAACACCACCGCCTCATTCAAGCCGTTAGATCCGTTCTGATTGATCATGGCCGTCCATTTGTAAAGAAAAGGCAGGAGACGTTCTGAATACTCTCATTCAATCCAGACGCTTCCTCTCTCTGATTCAAACCCTCTCTCTCTCTCTCTCTCTCTCTCTCTCTCTCTCTCTCTCTCTCTCTCTCTCTCTCTCTCTAAAGGCGATTTTAATCACCTCCGTCTGTACTTAGCGATTTCTTCTAATTTCTTCCTGAAATTCTTAGATCTTGATTGTATATTCTTAGTGATAGTGGTTGATACTGATTTTGTGATAATCAGTATACATTTTTTGTGAGTTTTGTCAGAGTATTCTGAAACTCAGTTGATCTTTGTGATTTTTATACGAGTTCTTAGTTTTCAGGAATTTTTTATGTATATTTCTTGGTTTTGATTTCTGGTTTGTATCTTTACGGTTTTTCTGAATAAAGTGTTTTGATTCTTTGTGGTTAATGCTTGATCTTGTTCTTTGTGGTTTTGATTCTGAACCTTAAATCCTTACAGAGGCAATGACTTGAGCGAGTAAATCCTGAAGAAGTTGTAAAAGCTAAAAATTGATAGCAATAATCGGAAAATGATGACCACTAAAAGGTTCGTAAAGCAAAGGTGAAGTTTCAACTGGTAGAAGTTAGAGTTTCCAAAGACAATCGATGATTTTGGCCGGAGAAGAAAAAATAATTGAAGCTTAAATTCCATATTCCTGTCAGATTACCGCTCCTTTCAACAATCTGTTGCCGTATTTGCATTGGTGATTCCGAGGAGCACCTTCGGTTGTTTCTCTTGATTTTCAGGCAATATCTCCGGCTGGAGACGTCGCGGCAATAGCGTAGATGGTGACTTGTCAAAATAAATTTGCAACGTCTGCTTCCCATTCCCATTTTCTCCATCAGTGATTCTTGGGCTTACTCGAATGGTTGAATTTGTCATAGATAAACAAGTGAAGGTTTTGATTTAAAAGAAATCAGTAGAGTAAGGGATTTTTACTAGGCTCTCCAAGATAATGCATTCTAATTTATTCAATTGCTGAAATTTTAACTAGATTTGCCATCTACTGAGTTTCAAAGTTGAAGGTTAGTAGATTTTAGAGAGCTGAAAATTTTGGGGAGACGTTATATTCAATGATTATTGTGTGACTTAAAAAAAAATATTGGAATTGTGTAATTTGTTAAGTTACGGTGAATGTAGACAACGATGGATAACATTCAAGAAGCAAAAAGTTACAAATCATCACCTTTTTTACTAAAACTAGTCTGAGCACGTGCGTTGCACGGGAAATACATGTAATAATGCATTTCATAATGTTCAAATAATGCATTTATAATCCTAGTTATAAGACAACACGAAGAGTGTAATTTCTGATTATGCACAAACGAAATGGTTAGTAAACTTGTTTAGGAAGGAAAAAGGAATTGAGGAAACAGAAATGAAGCATTAGGATAAAATGAAACAATCTCTGATAATAAGAGAAACTATGCAGTTTAAAATGCTAGAACTCAAAAAATAATTCACTATAGTGAGATTGATCTATAGATTGCGTAATCGAAAATACATAATGAATCAAAAATTCTTTCACAAATGAAAGAGACCCAAGGATAAATAAAAAAAATGATTTCTGTAATTTCCACCAACTGTAAATTATGTTTTAAAAACCTATGAACAAATGGGTAAAAAATGTACAAATACAAACTTTGTTCACACACAAAACGATATTGAGTTTAAAAAAAACTGAATGCATCTTGGATCACAAGTGAAAAAGGAAAAAAAACAAAACAAATGTATTAGAAATGCAAATTGATTCCATATCTCTAGCACTCTCACACTAGTACATATTTGTCCAAAAAAATAAGCAATTTACATCACTTTTTGGTAGAACCGACGCTAAAAAAATGGCGGCGGAAATTTTGTAAATAACTTAGGACAATGTGCGTCAGTTCTGCCAAAATTTCTGTATAAATATTATAACTCGTACATATTTATTAAAATTTTAGGGTTCTTAAAACATTCTGGATATACGGTGGCAAGAGGAGTGTGGGCAATGTAAATTGGAAATCAATTGCAGTATGTTAATTTAAAATTTACTACAAACTCCTGAATAATTATATATATTTCTATTCATTTTTACGAATAATATTACTAATAGTTTTAATGTGAAAATTTCAGTGTCCTCAACAACCCGAAGGTTCAGAATGTGGCTATTATGTTTTGAGAAATATGTATGAGATATAGTCACACAATATTTTCAATTGACTTCTTTAGATAAGGTATTATAAGTTACGAATTGTTTAATAATAAATTTCTATTATAGTTATTAAATAACGAATCATTCATTTTAATTATTTGTAGGAATTTTATCAAGAATCTTATTCAATGGAGGAAATAGGCGAGATTAGAAAATTGTGGATCAACTACTTCTATGAATATTGTATGTAAATTTTGATTTTTATGTTATACGTGAACATTCGTAATAAATAATTAATATTAACTGTAATTTAACTTATTTAATTTTACTACGCATTTGATGTTGATTATCTGTTTATTGTCTAGATTTGACGATAAGAATGTAGAAAAAATAACAGGATTTCTGGGAAAATAAATAAAACAACTATATGCGCCAGTTGTCGTGAAACAATTGACACATATAATTACCATATACGTCAGTTGTTTAATGACAACCGATGCATATAGTTATTTTTTTTTTACGACAACCAACGCATATAATCAAACATTATGCATCGGTTAACAATCGACACATTTTCGCCTTACCATTTACGTCAGTGCCAAATGTGTCACTACCACAACCGACCCATATTATATTTTACAACCGACGCAAATGACTGAAAATGTACTAGTGTCATAAGGCTATGACTATTAAACTGAACATTTTGTAGCTCTTCAAATTGTAAATGTACTAATATTTTCATCACTTTAGTTCCTAAAATAATGCAATCGTGTTAGTACTTTAAATCATTTCTAAGAGATAATAAATCATATTCTGGACCTGACACAGCTACATAGTTAGATAAAATATTTAAATTTCACAGTATGAGATACATGAACGATACTATACAAAATAAAAATAATATATTTTTTCATCACTTCAGCTAAACAACGTGTCATCCATAATCACATGGAACACAATTTTCCTAAAAAATTAAAGGAAAATATCTCAAAACACTAATAATTTACTATTAATTATTTGGAGACAACTTTCTATACTTCTCAAATTTTTAAGAGAAGCCACTACAACATAGTCGGGTGCAATGCTGCGAAATAGAAAAAAATTCGAACTCGATCTCTTATAAGGAAATGCTAAAATAAAGAAAATGAGGGTGAGTAAATATCTAGACATCACAAATTAAAGAGATTACAGCTCAAAACCATCTTACGATAGTTGAAGATGCTATCAATTCTATCAATGAGACAAAGTCAAATATCATGTATCATTTTTTGTGTAAAAGCGGATTTAGATGTCAAAGATTAATTAATTGAATGCATACAATTATCAAAGTAATTTTGAAATTGAAAGATGATATGATATAACTGGAACTAAAGGTTGCGAATAAATACACTTAAGAACAACTTACAAAAGAGTGTAAAAAAAGTTGTTGCGTAAAAATTTGTGTCTCAATTTGAATAAATAAAAAGAGGAATTTGTTCCTTCTATGTTTCACCAGTATTTAAGGAATCAATTCATTTACAAAGATACATGTGGCTTTGATACACTCAAGACAACTTGAAGCTTTACTTTAGAGGTTATACGTCTTTGTTTTTAATTGAAGACTCAACAGTCAATCTATGAAACAAAATATTATTAAAATGAAAAAAAATATATAGAACAACTGAGTAACATAAAGAAACGGTTTAAATCAAAACTGAGATAATTAAAGTGCGGGGAATATCATGATCTATCTAAAGATTAAAAATAACGACACAGGTTGAGTGAAATTACGAAATAAACACATTACAAGTGTCTGGATCCATAGATTACAAATGCACATAATCATGAAATTAAAAAAACTATGCAATAAAGAATCCAGAAATAGAGAATTTTAGAAAAATACACATTATAGTGAGTAATATTGTGCAATTTATTAGAGGAAACTGCTAGATGAAAATAAAAGAAACCTACAAATAATAAATGGTTAGTAAAAAACATTCACTACAAACACTAAACAGAGAAAACTAAATATATAGAACAAACTGAACCTAATTCGGATCGCAGACTCACTAAACTAGCAAGGACAACGATATTCAATTCCAGGAACAAAAATATAGAATAGATGTAAACATAAAATCAATAACAAGAATCAACAAATCGGACAACATGCCTGGGAAATAAAATTACACTATTCCAGAGCAGACACCGAAACAACTCTCGAAGGCATTGCTTTTCAATTTTTGAATTTTTTTTTTTTAAATAAGTGACATTGTGAAAAAGTGGCAAAATTATTCATAAAGTGACAAAAATATTTTTAAAATGGCACTGAAAACTTACAAAATTTTTTTACTTCATAAAAATTTTTAAAAGGTTTTTTTTGTTAATGGTCTCAAAATAAGGATATTTTCGTAAGTACCCTTTTTAGATTTCTATTGCAACTAAACGGAACCAAGATTTAAAAAAAAAAAAAAAAGAAGAAGAAGAAGAAAAACCGGAACCAAGATCAAATCACGGTCATTGTACAAGGTCATTCTCAGCCGTCGATTGGAGGATACAATGATCAATTCTCGCATTTTAGGGTTCATTGAAACTTGTCTCTTGAACACAGCCTTCTCTTTTCACTCTCTAAATTCTGATTTCATCAGTGAAATAATTGATTTATTTGTGTCTTAATTCAAGAAAGAATTATGCAATACTTGATCATAAGTATGAATCTGAGTATTTAGAAGCGTGGCATGGCATGTAGTCGACAGTATGGATTTCATCTTGGTGGTGAGTTAAAGTGATATTGGGTGTTTAGGTTCAATTCTTGACAGTTGGGTGTATTAACTCTGTAAAGTACTTCAAAATAGTGTAAGGGAACCTAATCTGTTTCAACGAAGACTTAGCCAAGAAATTGAAGATGGATTTTTATTATTTTGTTATATGTTATCATTTTCATTTCTTTTTTGGGGATAAACTTGGAAGCGATAGAGTTTGAAACTGTGCTTGATTTGAAGATACTACATTGTAATATTCCCAATAAAAACCTTTTTGTCCATTCATAAAGAAAATCGGACTAAATTGTTTCCGGATTTGTTCATTGAAAATGACTTGCAATCTATCACAGTGGAGATATTGATGATTTTGCTACCATAGAAAGATAATCAGATCCAGATCTAGCTTTGTTCCATTTTTATAAATAGTGAAAGGAAATGGTGCTAGAGTTCTTAATTTTCAAGAGGATTCGCAATCTACTAATTGGGGATGGGAAGTTTTGTGTCAGGACAAATGACGCAATACTCCATTTGAAAGTTGTTAAGCATGTTTGGGCTGCGAGAAATTATGTAAGTGGAAGAATTCATAAAAAGGTGTAGCCCACACCTTGAGGGCCCTAACTGACTCTATCCTGGGTCATTGGTTAAGGAGGTAAATTGCAGGTTATGCCTCCTAGAGTCAGGATGCAGTTTGTGAAAGAAATCATGATTTGGTATGAGACGTATAGAAAATATCGCCCGAGACTACTTCAAAGGTATGCCTCCAATATATTCAAGATGCAAATTTAAAAAATTCTTTTCATGAAATTTAGTATCACCCAAAGGCATCATGCCTTTTCGATATCTTGGAACTCCCTTTGTGGCTGAGAGACTTAAAGTCATTTATTATGCCCCTTTGTTGACAAAGTGGCTGATACTATTCAAGCAGGGACGAGGCATTCGCTTTCTCATGCGGGTCGGACATAATTAATTTGAAGTGTAGTCCAAGGAATTGAAAGTTTTTGGCTTTCTATTCTTCTAATTTCGGCTATGGTGTTAGATAAAATCACCAAGCTTTGCAAGAACTTCCTTTGAAATGAGGGCAAAGCTTTGGTTGCGAGGGCCGTGGTGGAGCATTTGTCTCCCCAAAATTGAGGAAGGACATGGGTTTAAAAATCTTAAGGGATGGAATGCATCATTACTTGCAAAAGTCCTTTGGAATTTTCATGACAAGAAGGACTCACTTTGGATTTGTTGGATACATCAATTTTATCTTCGGAACTCCTCCATTTGGGATATCAAAGTTCGAAAGGATGACTCGGCACTCTTCAAGAGATTATTGACTATTAGAGATGCAATTATTCGCAATGAGGGCAGCGTGGATGATGCTACACGTAAATTGGGCGGCTGGGTTGTTGGGGGCAGCTTTAACAATGAAGCTGGCTACAATTATTTCAGGAACAGGGCACGATTAAACCATGGGAAAAAAACAGTTTGGCGTAGTGGCATTGCACCTAAAATGTCCATCAATCTTTGGCTTGCAATTTTGGGTAATCTCCTTACAAAAGACAAGCTTGTATATCTTTATATAGACATGGAATGCGAATTTTTGCCATCATCCTATTGAAAACCAGCAGCATCATTTCTTCAAGTGCCCATTATCTGTCGGAATTTGGAAGAAAATCAGATTGTGGCTTGGTATCACTCGTGCTATGAGCACTGTACCAAGTGCAGTCAAATGGATCAAGAAGGAAGCGAGAGGAACAACATGACATTCTACTTCCAAGCATATTGCTCTTGCCGCTACTATTTATCATATATGGATTGCTCGTAACAGACTTCATTTTGAAGACCTTAAGCCCAATGAGGATAACATAATTAGAAGAATCAAAACACATGTATACAAAGCTATCTTTGATTTGTATCCTCATGTTTTGAATCTCTATGAATCTCTTGCGGTTGAAGGTTGATTTGTTTGAGTTGTAGTTACTATGATTTTTTCCCGAGTATGCCCAGTGTATTTTGTTGTCACATCTTTTGGATTTCTTTTGTTTTGATCGGGTATGCCCGAGTTTTTGTATGTAATTTCTTATACTTGGCTTTGACCAAAGTTGTATAGCTTGCTAGGACTTTTAGCAAGTATCTCATTGCCTTTCCCGGGTATGTCCAGTGATTTTGTAACTCATGTTGATCTATTAAATTTTTACATTTATGATAAAAAAAAAAAAAAAACTTGGGTATGTTTGATTGAATTTATTTTCCATGGAAATTGTCTCAAGTTAATTTATTTATGAGAAAATTGAATTTCATAACACAATTTGCTTTTGTATAAACAAAAATGATATTTTTTTATGTTTTTGACAAATCTAACAATTTATTATTTATTTGTATTTTACAGAAATCTTTATACCATTTACATCATACTTACATAGATTTAACATGTTTAAAAAGAAAGTACAAAAAGTAGACAAAATAGATCCTAAAATTATTGTAACTGCCATCTAAGATAAGCATGGGACTCGTGAACTCGCCAAAAAAAAGGAAAAAGTACTCTTGCATCTTTTCGACTCCTCCAAAATCAATCTATCCTCTTCAAAAAAAAAAGTAACTAATTCCTCCCAAAAATCTCCCCCATCCATCAATACATTTCGTCGTCGACAATGAAGGGCTCATTGAAGGCTAGTAACTAAAAATTCGCACATTCATCACCCGATATGGGCATACGAGCAGACCTGGACCTGAGGCAAGGCCTAGCAGGCGGCCGCTTTGGGCCCCATTTTTTGGCCCGAAATTGAGGGCCCAAAATTAGTCCCCATTTATTTTTTTAAAAAAATTTAATTAGGACCCAATATAAAAACAAGTCCAAAATCTACAATTAAATCCCAAAACTCTAGCCAAAACATTCAATTAATCCCAACCTAAAACCATCAATCAACTAAATCCCATCCCATTGATCAAAATTAAAATCAAACGACATAAAGAAGCCCTCAATAGTGTTCTTCGAGTCTGATCTTCACTTCAGGCTTTCAACGAACTTCTTTTTTGATCCCTACTTCGTCACTCTCTATCGCCGCTCGTCGCCATCGCCAAACCCCGCCTAGTCGCATCACTCCCTCGCTGGCATTGTTCGACGGTTAAGTCGAAGTTCGAAGGTTCTCATATTTCATAAATTTGTATGGTGTGAAAAACTGAGTTTGGGTTCTTTACTTCTTTATATGATTTTGTATTGTGGAATTTGGGTAGAATTTTACAGTCTACAGATGAATACTTCAGTCTTCATTTCAGATTGTTGTATGAATGAATGATTCATTCATTCATTTATGAATTGAATGGGATTGGGACCTATCATTTAACGATATAAAGAATGGCTCTGTTGCCCGCTTTGGGCAACAGTTACGTTGCCCAACGCTGACGTGGCAACGCCATGTCAGCAACAAGTCAAAAAAGAAAGGAAAAGTGGAAACAAATAGTCAAAGGATATTAATTACCCTTAGTCCACCCCCTTCAATGCCCCCCTCCCCCCATAGCTTCAGCTTTTTATATTCCCAACAAAGCAACTTTTTCAATTATTCATTAGAAAAATTATCTAACTTTTTTAATAAAACAAATCGTCATTACTTTTTTCTTTTCCCTAGTGTGTGTTAACTTCATTTCCATTTCTTTTCCTCACAACCTGCGTTCAAGATCTCAAGTATGTAGTAAAAAATATTTTATTTTGATGTTGTTCCTCATTTTGTTAAAATTTTACTTGTTTATATTTAATTTTTTGTTTATTTTGATCATTATGGTTAAACTTCTTTTTAGGAATATTTTTTGATTTTATGTAGAAATTTTGCTATAATACTTGTTGCTTTAAAATTGTTCTATGTCATACATGCAATGAACTATTAAAAAAAACAATAAAAGTAATGTATGGCAGTGATAAGGTCATACATTTGCATTATAACCATACATTATTTATTTTTTAAATTTTTAAATTTTTTTTTAAACGATGGAACCTCAATGGGTTCACGGGTATTGTCAGTAACGACTACAACAATTCGAATTTGAATTTCAACAATTACTTTTCATAGTGGTTCAATTTGTGTTATGTCGATATAAGACTAGTAATTTCCTGTTTCTGTTTTTTTAATGTTGATGTAAGACTTATTTCTTAATTTGGACATTTTTAATGTTTTATGGAAGTTACTGTCAATTAATTAACATGTTAAAGTGTTAAGTAGATTAAAATAGTTGGAAGAAGTTGTTACTGTCAATTAATTAACATGTTAAAATATTAAGTAGATTAAAATAGTTGGATTAATTAACTCGTTAATTTATTAAATAAATTAAAATAGTTGGAAGAAGTTGATTTTTTAAAGAAAAAGAAATGTCAAACAGTCTTGACAAACAAAAAAAAATTGGATTTTGGGGGTGGGGGGGGGGGGGGTTGGGTTGGGAATGTGTGCCGAGAAAGGCTTTGACCATGTCTGGTCCCCAAATTTTTTTTTTAAAGGCCTGTTGCCGAGTGGCAGTGCCACGTCGGCTTTGGGCAACATAACTATTGCCCTACACGGGCAATAGAGTCAATCTGTAACAATAACATTATAATAGATTACAGATTGTAGTCTTCCTTAATACTATTTTGTACTATTCAATTGTCCCTTGGGTTCTTATAAAACGGCTACAGAGATTAATGTCCTATTCTCTTTGTTGTTTTGAGGTCGTTTTCTGTTTTCATTTCAAAAACTCTAAAGACTCGTTCTCTTTACCATTTTCAAAAACACATTTTGGAAAACAAAATAAATTTGTATACAAAATGCAAAATGCCCAAAACCTCGTTTTGGGCGTTTTAAGTGTATTTTAACAAAAAATGTTTAAAATGCGAAAAATGCATTTCTTTTTCTTTCTTTCTTTCTTTCTTTCTTTCTTTTTTTTTTTTTGGGAGAATTATTCTAACTTGGAACCTAAGCCAAAAATAAAGTTTATTGAATTCAATATCAACATTACAAAAAAATTAAGTGGAAATTCTTGTTGTTATATTTGCAAAAATGCCTTGATAAATGGACTCCAGTGATTTTGAAAGAACTTACATTTTAATAGAACCAGAGCTTCCTCAAATCCCAAACCTAACCAAGTTGTGTTAATATAGACTCTTAGTGTTTACATTAGTGTGTTGCACGTAACCATGTTTTCAGTGTATTGTGAAAGGAAATTTGAGTTTGAACCAGTAGTATTCTACAAGTAAATTAATTAAAAACAGTTTAAGAAATATTCTGCAAAATTTCAAATAGAACATATTTTCCAACTTTTCATTTTCAAAAACGGTTTTCAGCAAATTTGAAAAAAATAAAAATAGGAAACATAAAACATTTTCAAAAATGAAAATACAAACAGAACGTCACCTAAATTTGCATTGTTTTTCAAAATTTTCAAGTGCATCGACTAGTCTAAATCAACCCTCTAACCAAATCTTTATCGACTGTAAATTGTAATACATGGATATGTATTTTAGTGATGTTGAATCTTTTATAATTTATCAATTGGGTTTTATTCATTTTTATTTTTAGTTTGGGATTCTGAATCAAGATCTAGGCCTTAAGGGGAATTATAGGATATACTCTTCCTTTGCTAGGGATGACAATAATATCCACGAACCTGAAATCCGTTAGGTACCCGACACAAATGGGCGGAAATTACCCGATCCAATGAGTTTGTGGTAGGGTATGGGTGTAGATTTAGAAACCCGACATGGGTATGGGTAGGGTATGTGTATTGTAGAAAAACTCATACTCGACCCATATTCCCATTAAATTTAAAAAAAAAAAATATTGTATCTAAATTTTAACAGTTTATAATTTTGGCTAAGTAGACTCTTTGATATTTGTTTATTTTTGGACAATTGGAGTCAACTTATTTTTTAACAATGGATGTTATTATACTTTTACTTCATATCAATATTTTTATGTTGCGCAGAGATTGTTAATTAGTATATCACATGTGACGTTCATGAAAAAATTACAATTAGATACTTATAATATTGTTGAACAAGTATGTATGCATGTATGTATGTATGTATGTGTACACACAGACACACACACACGCACATTACTACTTTGGGCTGCCACCAATGCAAAAATAAATAAATAAATAAATAAATAAAAATTAAAATAAGTTATTAAAATTAAAATACGTAATGGGTTTTAAATGGGTATTAAAGTATACCCGCACCCTACTCGTACCCTACCCACACCCGTCCCGCCACTCTTATGTGGGTATATGGGTGGGGTATGGGTATTATAAATCTCTAGTGGGTAGGATATGAATTTTCCGAACCCGATCCATACCTACCCATTTCCATCTTCATCATTTGTAAAATGTTTGAATCAGTAATTTTTTGGCGGTAATTTATTAAATCAAATTTTTATTGACTCTGTTTGTCTATTTTTTTATGTTCTTATTTGCTTGAATTTAGATGAGTTCTTAATTTGGTTGATTTCGTTTCTAGTCAACCCTTGTTTAAAAAAAAATTGCAAAGGGCCCATTATAGAATTTCGCCTTAGGCCTTCACGATCACAGGTACGATGCTGCTTATGAGGCTGTGCCAGAACTGGGTAAACGCTTTGCTGAGCGGATAGGAATTCAAACACCACAAATTCTTAGTTAGACAGCTATGAAACAACAACAACAACATACCTACGAGGCTTTTTTCAAGAATATTCCAGTAATATTGTGTTAATTAGTTAGATTTTCCCACTATTGTTTTTACGTTATTACACAAACTACAACATGATATGTTCTACATTGCCATTGCAGCTTCAAGTGTATGCAACTCTAAGACCGTGAACAAAGGAGCAAACTATGGAGTACATCAGAACACTTGTTCCATTAGAAGACAATGTCGTTGAAGAACTTGATGAATTAGCTCTTCGCATAGAGCGTTCTCAGTGCGACGTGGAAGATAATATCGCAACGAAAGTATTTGAGGGTTCCTCAAGTGAAAATGGCGGGTCGGACGAGATGGATACGGGGAGTGCTTCTAAGGACTCCGAAGATTCTAGTGCAGGGTCAAGTGGAAATGAGACGGATGAGCATGTACAATCTAGTGGGCCAGAGAGTGGAAATAATGTAAGTACAGGGCATCAAGATGAAATGGGTTTTGAAAATGTTGGTATCGATGCTTTTGAGTCGACACCAATGCACAACAAATTTGTCCTTAGCACATCCCTCAATGATCCATCTACTTCGAGAACCCCATTGTCTTGGATGAGCTAACAAAATTATTGTTGGTTCAAGAAGAAAATTTAATGAAAAAATGGAGAAAGAGAGGTCGATTATCATTGATCGCTTAGAAGCTATTGAGAAAAAGGGTGATGACGAATTGCAGGTTGTTAAACTCCTAAAAATAACCATAAGCATTCCAACAAAATATAGTATTGTGGACATTGCATATAGAAATACTTGAATTTAAGATAAACATTCAACTAGTAAGGACATATACTCTAACAAAATAAATTATGGACAATTGCACATTGAAATACTACAATCAAGCTTGTTAACCTCCAACAAATAACCATAAGCATTCCAATAAAATATAGTTATGTGGACATTGCACATAGAAACACGACAACTATGGACGTTTCATAGAAGACCTGCATCTTCCATGAAATTGTCAATTGGTATATAAAAAATCTTTTGTAGAAGGGTCTTCATGGATTGACTCACAACTCAAACCTTGAATGTTCAAGTGGAATATGTTAAAAAAATTTACATAATAATAACTAAGTAATAGAATGGCTTAAGATGACAAGTTTGAGAAGAATCTATACATTCTGAACCCACAAGTGCAGAGTTAACCATTGAGTTCTACAATAAATCTGTCCAACTCGACAGATGTCAAACGTCGAACCCAACAATTGACCTGTCGGGTATCCCAGTTAGCGTGCAAAGGTTGAGATATTGGACAAAATACCTGCTTCCTACGTGGCACTTTCTAATGGGATCTCAAATTCTTCAGTGATTGGCCTTGCTGGGTCGAAAAATGGTTCAAACCTTGCATGTTCAAGTAAAATCATTCAAAATTGTAGATATGCATTAATAGATTTAAATATGGTGAACCATTTGCTTTATTACTCAATAAGTAAATTGCAAAAGGTAATGTATAGTGAAAGAACTACCTGGCTCACTAGTTAAATCTGTCGCCCTGTGGAAATCTTCCGATGCTTCACCTTCCCAAGTGGGGTCACAGGTCAAACTTTGGAATTGAATGTATTATTTCAAATTTTGAAGTTGCTCAGCTACGAACTTCTGTAGATCTTTCTTCACAAGTAGGCTAGAGCACTCTGTCCGTGTAGCACTTGCCCATAGATCTACACCCATCCCATGCACATGTCTCTCCATTGTCTCGAACTTTGAAATCACTGATTCATTCGATTGATGGTAGTATTTCTATGTGCAATTAAGATGACATTAAAGAAGTTGCTTGCAGTAAATATGCTTTAAGGTAGTTTTCTGACATTAATGTAGTTTTAAGGTAGTTCATAACATTAATTGATCAAAATCTATATTCTCACATTTATATTGTCAATCAGTCAATGAAGTGTGATTGAAGGAATTTGCTTGCAGGATTTTTGCTTTAAGGCAGTAGTTTAACATTAATTTTCCTTTAAGGTGGTTGACAATATTAATTGAGCTTTAAGGTAGTTCACAACATTAATTTATCAAAATCTATATTCTCACATCTATATAAAGGTCAACTTTCCAAACAACTGCTATAGAATACAGGAAATCAAACTCTTTGATGAGGTTCGAAGGGCGGAAGAAACGCCGGAAAGTTTCGAACCCAGGTTGTGGATGGACGGTGAAATCTTGACCCGATATTCACGACGCGATGGCTCGACGAAAAGAACCAAGACTTTCGAAACGCCACAAGGAATATTCTTGATAAGTTCGAAAACATAAGAATCCACCTATAACTTTTATTGAATCCTCAATAAAACTGTTTTTAATCAAATCAAATCTCAAGTCTGAATTACAATGAATGGAAAAGAATATAAATAAGTAAAATAACCTAGCCGCTAATTGACTCAAAATAGAATTCTAATGAGACTAAAATTCTAAAATAGGCAAACAAATAATTAAAAACAAAATTTAACCTAAAAATACGCAAAAACCCTAATTTCCGTCTGCATAATTAACTTGCTGTTTTGAAGCCCCAAATGATGGAATTTGGTCATAAAATCAGTCGGCTCAAGGGCTATAGCCCATGAATTTTGCTTAGTGGCCCATTTTTACTCGAAAAACACATATTATGCATCTAATTACGACATGGTTGACTGTATTGCACTTTTATTTGGCTTGAATATTTAACTTTTTTCGTCAAGCCTGCTATGACTCCGATTGTCGAGGGTCCGGAACACATCATACCCTCCTTCTTTAGGATGATTCGTCCCGAATCATAGCTTTGTTCCTGTTGTTTCACTTCACCTCCTGGATCAAACGGAGAATTTCTGCTTCCATGCCATGAGTTCAATAAATTATGCTCATTTGATTGGAAAACATGGAAGAGATGGAGCTTGAACTCCCTTTGCCATACGTAGTGTGGTTGAAGCTTCCAAACATAATTAACCTACAAAAAAGATTTAAACAAAATGGGGAAGGGCATGTTAGCTTCATGAGGTACAAGGTATGGATCCTTGTATTCATGATAAACCACCACCAACTCCACTTCTTGAACCACGAGGCTCTTCTCTTCTCCTCTTTTCTCTTTTACAACTTTTTGTTCAAATTTTTCATCTTCAAACTCAACATCTCCTAACGCCACACTTTTATCACCATGCTCGTGCACTACCTCATCACTACCCAAATGTGGATCTTCCAATTCAACGCTCAAATTTTGAACTTCCACCTCAACTCCCAATTCATTCCTCTCATCATCAACAATTTCATTCTTAATCACTTTGTCACTACCCAGCTTCACATTTTCCTCATCAAATTTTGGAGTTTGATTATTCGTTTTTAATTTAAACTCCCCCTCCTTCTTTTCAATATCCTTATCCCCAAGATACCTCCTATCACACCACTTTTCACTCTCCTTCCTTACCCTCCGCGAATCTTCTAGTGCTTCCTCTAATGTCAACCCATATAGTGCGCATGTTTTCCCTTTCTTAAGGAATTTGTATATGTGAATACTTTTATCATAAACAGCCTCCCTCCTATGCCTCCAAGGTTTTCCCAATAAAATATGATAAGATTTCAATGGCACTACATCACACCATACATCCTCACTGTACATTCCCTGGGTGATAGGCACTAGAACTTGTTTGGTTACATTGAAATTCCCAAACTCCCTCATCCACGTCATCCTATAAGGTTTATGGTGTGGTTCTAGGGGTAATCCTAATTTTTCCACCACGGTGCTACTAACGAAATTAGTAAAGCACTTTCCATCAATCGTCAAACTACACCCCTTATGATCCACATAACATCTAGTTTGGAATAAAGAGTCCGGATCATAATCCATTCCTTATGTGGCATTTCAAGAATTCAAGAACGAAGAGGATTTAGACATCAAATAGCAAGAACTACTTTTATTGACTTGGAAGGAAATGAATATCAAGAATTTTAAAGAAACTCAAGAAAGTGGTTCTTAAATTTGGAATAACTTTTTTTTTTTTTGAATAATGAATTTTCGGAATTAAATAATAATAAAAAATATTTTTTTTTTTAAATAAATCCGAAAATTCGACACGAACACAACAAAACAAGCGGAACAGGATTTGGATAAGAATCGAACAAAATAAACACTTTTGAATTTTTGTTGAATTTTTATATGGATCAAACTGGAAAAAATTTACTGGCACGAAGAACACTCAAGAAAAGAAAGACTCAATAACAAGATATGGATAATTCTTATGACAGACTCGATGATAAACATAAAAATTAAACTGGATAGAAAAACTTGAATTCAGAGTCCAGCTCTGATACCAGATGATGAGGTTCGAAGCGCGGAAGAAACGCCGGAAAGTTCCGAACCCAGGTTGTGGATGGACGGTGGAATCTTGACCCGATATTCACGACGCGATGGCTCGACGATACGGAATAAAGAACCAAGACTTTCGAAACGCCACAAGGAATATTCTTGATAAGTTCGAAAATATAGGAATCCACCTATAACTTTTATTGAATCCTCAATAAAACTGTTTTTAATCAAATCAAATCTCAAGTCTGAATTACAATGAATGGAAAGGAATATAAATAAAATAACCTAGCCGCTAATTGACTCAAAATAGAATTCTAATGAGACTAAAATTCTAAAATATGCAAACAAATAATTAAAAACAAAATTTAACCTAAAAATACGCAAAAACCCTAATTTCCGTTTGCATAATTGACTTGCTGTTTTGAAGCCCCAAATGATGGAATTTGGCCATAAAATCAGTCGGCTCAAGGGTTATAGACCATGAGTTTTGTTTAGTGGCCCATTTCTACTCGAAAAACACATATTATGCATCTAATTCCGACATGGTTGACTGGATTGCACTTTTATTTGGCTTGAATATTTAACTTTTTCCGTCAAGCCTGCTATGACTCCGATTGTCGAGGGTCCGGAACACATCACTCTTACTTTGTTGCTTTCAGTTTTCTATAAAACACATTATTCCTACTATAACATGTTTCATATCACATATGGTTGTCTCTAGTTCTACAATGGTAAATGAGGATATCAAGGACTCCCCACCCATTCCAGGTTCCTTTTCCCTTTTCCCTATTGTCATGGAGTCCGACGATGAGGATGTCCCTCCTATGTTTTCTCGAACAAATATATAACCTATTCCCTTTCCCAACTTGGATGAAGTGGTGAGCCCAATCTCAGCTGCATATTGAGAGACATATGAGGAGGTGTTTAACTACATGGTTCCGTATGTTGATGAAGTAGAGAGTTCGGAAGATGTACCTGCTTACCCACCACAAGAAGTTATCGTTATTAGTTCGGATGATGAAATTGATCAAGGGAATGCAAGTGATGAGCCCATTGTGGATGACTATTGAACGATTTTTCAAGTATTGTCTATACTAAAAAAATTCTTTATGTTGTTATATTCATGTAATGTAGTATTATCCTTTTAATTTTTTGTGTACACTACCATTCTAAACTGTTGAAGGTCGGTAACATAACATACACGACTATTAAAAATTGTCGGGAATTACAAATCTTATTTGTCGGAATCGATGGTTGATTACCAAAAATATATGAAATCTACTATTTTCCAGTTCGATGAATGCATTGGTTGATTTTTCTTACAAAAGGTAGTTTCTACCGACAGACCTACAAAATGACACACCAAAAAGGGCATACCGAAATACATAGCTAAACATCAATCAAACGAATTAATCACGAGTCCCCCTAATCGAATTTGAACAAGTCATACGATTGTGCTTGACACGTCCACATCTTGAACATTTGCATGGTACTTCGAATGTGTTCCACTAGACACGTGATAGGTAAGCCACGTGCATGCCTCAGCATTGCGTTCAAACTTTCCGCATTGTTGTTTGTCATAATGTTGTATCGATTTCCAGTGAAATGTATTCAAGACCAAAATGTAGACCCAAATCTCTCTAAGTAGGAAGCTACACGTGGACTTACAGTTCGTAACTGTCCTATGAGTCTGTCAAAATATTCTACTCGATAGGCCATGATAGTTTTTTTGAAAATAAATGTTGAACTAACACTACTATATCATTAAATTAAATTCTTCTCAATATGCCACATCTAACAATCGTGATGAGACAGAGGAAATAAATGATTGATTGCTCTCTCAATACCTTTTTTTTTCTTTCAGAAACAAATACTTAATTCTCGGAGTCGCATATGAGGTCCTTCCTTCAACTTGGACAAAAATCACTTGCATGACTTGTTTGTTTCCCCGTCCACCACATCCCAAGCTAAAGGATATATCTATTTGTTCCCATCCTGAGCAATTGTTAGTAATAAATTCCCTTTGTAGGGACATGTCAAGTGACTACTATCAACATAGATTACACGATGGAGGAAGTGCAAATATCAACGTATGCTTGTACCAAAAGCAAAGAAGAAGTAATGAAACTTCTTGTTGAAATCGATTTCTATGTGCATAACAGTTCCTTGTTTTTCTAGCCTAGAACATGGCAATAGGACACAAGTTTTTGGAAGTTGTCCTCCGGTGTTCCTCACAACAAATTTAGAGCAACTTCTTTGGCCTTTCAGGCCTTGGTATAACTAATTTTAACGACGATTTCTCGTTCCAAGTCACGTACAATTACCTTAGGAGCATATGGTGTATTGAGATTATTCAATCTTCCCTTTATGTGTTCGGCCACTATCGAACTTGCAGCATGTTTAACGGTGTTACGTCGATAGTCCACAAAACACGTAGGCAAGTCACAGAATTTACAAATCAAGAAGATTCCTGACCCTTTAATGGCCGATGCTAGTAACATCCACTTACAGTTAATTGTTGTGTGGTTTACTTACCGCAAGTGTACGGTATCAAACAAGTAATAAAATGGAATTGAGTCCGAATTTCGTTTCCACAGAAATTGAGTAGACTTATTTTCTTAGATTATTAACCTTAACCGAAACAAGTAAACACAAAGTGATTTATAGAATTACCTCAATGATTGGACTAAATTATCAAATGAATCTAAAATTGTTGAACTAAAACAAGCTAAATGGGATAAAAGATTTGTTTAACAAATATATGTGAATGAACTGTTAGGATCTAGAATCCATCTTAGTATCGATATTTCACACTATGGTTTGAATAATCCATGACAAGGTATATTATTGAAGATCAATGTTCCTATGATGCCTAAAACTCTCTTTCAAAAAAGAATTAAGCCTTTTTCTAATTACGACCCACCTATATTTCTATGATGAATGCAAATATTTAGAAAAGTATTAAACAATCATGGACATGATAAGATCACATAGGGCATAGTGGTATATTTCTATCCCAATTGAACCCTATGGTAATTGATTCAAGTCTAGCAAAATTGTACTCTTTCGAACATAGAAAGTTACCACAAACATCATATAATTCATGCATCAAAATTATAGATGAAACTAAGTACGAATCAATTACTCAAAATACCAATTGTCATAAAATTAAATAAACCAAAGCATAAAATAAGATTCTAAGACTTCATCATAATCCCAACACTATAGAAATTTAGCCTAGATACATTGTTAATATCAAATCACACATATAAAGAAACTCCATCACCAAGAACATGAAAAGAATCAAGATTTTGATGAAGAATCTTCAACTAATTCCTTGCTCCAAACTTGTATATGCTATTGAATGTATTAGGTCAAGAGAGAGCTCCAAAATTCGTGCAACATGTTCTATTTATATGTATCCACCCGACCTAGGCGAAAAAGGACTGAACTTTATCAGAATTCGCGTAAAAAGCCCACCAGTGGCCCAGTCGGGACTACCGTAAGACCGCATGGGTAGAAATTGTTGCGGGTGCAGACTCAAAAACATGCCTTTCAGACGCCAGAATCTCATGTCGTGCTATCGTACGCTGTATTCAACCGTGCAGCTGCACGGTTGTAACGTCGAGCAACAATTTTCATTTTATAATTTCTGCAACTTGGTCCTCATATTTTTATTTCACCTCAAGCTCCCCATCTTCTGATTGAAGCAATTTGGTCCTTGTACTTCTGAAACTCTTCAATTTCATCTTTTCTTCTTTTGATTCTTCGATTCCTCATTTGTTCTTTGAATTTATTCCATCGATCTCCTTCTTTATCCATGTTTTGCATGCAATACTCTTGCTTTGCCCACTTTTGGTCCAATTTCCTTTCTTTTTTCTCATTATCTTCTCCATTTGCTTCATTCTCTCTCGATTTCGGGATAAAACTGAAATATGTACAAATGATAGATAAATTAGTAGCATTTACTCTCAAACGACTATATAAAATCCTAATTTAAGCATATAAATAAGTGCATAAAAGGCACTTATCATTAATTTCGGCGCAAACAACATTTAATACTTTTCTCCAAGATCTCTATACTCGAAATTGAAATTTTTTCCTCAATGCAAGAACTCTCAGTTTTTTGTACAACTCAGTCTTGTTCATGAAAATTTGATTTGATGCAATGTCGGAAGTGTCTACAAATTATACCCCTTCATAGATATCTCCAAGCGAGTTAGATGGTGATAGAGACTCCACACTGACTAAATCATTATTTACATTTTCTCACCCACACAGAAGAATATCTTCATTCTCATGCCTTGCATCATCCGCCGTATCGCATACAACATTGGCCATTGCATTATCATTTGTCATAGAAACTATGTGCTCCACCATGTTTTCCTCTGCAGCTCTAAATTCAACTTGAGCATGTAGCTCATTTTCTTCGCCACTAATGTCCATAGTTGTGTCCACTGTACGAGTCGGTGTTTCGATAACAGTAACACATAGAGTCGTTTCTTTGTGAATGGATATTTACCAATTCAAATCTTCTTCTTCCCGAATTTCGGCGAATGGTATGTTCATGTTCGGCACTTTGAACTTTAATATGATATCACTTTGTGTACTACTACTTGGAAGCTTAACGTTCAAGCATTTAATTAATCCTTCCATTGTGATATCGCTAGCCTCTACAATTGACGTAGTTTGGTTCCCTCGCCACTTCCATTCGTCTTCTTTGTTGACGAAGTCTCCGCCATATGAGACAATGAATCGCAAATTATTACTAATTCCAGAAACAATGGTATATGTACATCAACAATCCACACATTTGACATGATAGAATTCATAACGAAAGTAGACAACGTTGCATTCGTTTGTTCATAATATTGTTGGTGTACTAGGATATTCAACAGTTGAACTGTCAGGTTTTACACTTCAGAACTGTCGAGAACGTCAAATGACTCGTCGAAAATGACAGTTTTTACTGGGCGACTGCGTTTCATGAACTAGGGCTTCTCTTAAATTTTGTAGCAAAAATTAATGTCTTTCATCAATGCTCAACTACCACAATACTAAATGACAAGAAGAAAATCACAACAATAAAGGATCTTTATGCATTTATGAGGACATGTAGGTTGTCACCTTAATCCAAATTTATGTTTTTCAATATCTCAATAAGTTTGAAAGATGAATCATTAAAAAAAATTCAAGATAATTAATGCCACATATCCAATGTTATAAAAAAATCAAAATGCTTACCTTTAAAAATGGAATTTCAACCTTCAAATTCTATTTTCTTCAAGTGTTAATGGAGATAGAGTAAAAAATATTGAGTGCAAGAGATTTATTTTTCAAATGAAATACAAAAAATATAATATTGCATTCTTCTATTTATTTTTAAGAAATAATGTTTTTGTCTAAAGCTTTTATCCATTGTTTAAAACCATTGTCCATTGGTTTCTTGTGGCCTTAGACGCACATTACATCAATCACTTTTTGATTCAACATGATTACTACAATTATTGTCATATAGTGATGTTAGGGGAAAAATAGACATTTTATGGCCAAAGTTAGTAATTTTTTTAGCACCTTTTGAAATGTTGTCAATTTGTTTGTGTATTATACATTTTGATGTCATCCATGCAAAACTCTTATTAATTTTTTATTTATATTTAATTGAAGCATTTCCCTAGCAAGTATTTTCTAGGTACAAGTGATTATTTTAGACCAATCTTCATCCAAATATTTTCTCACCATTTTGGTGAGAAAATGTACATGAAAAATGAAATTCTCATTATTCATGTGCAATCAAACATACTCTTTGGAAGGTAATCTTTAATGAGCGACTTAAGGAGATTTCAAAACGTAGTTCGAGATAATCGTAACTGTGTATATTTATATATACAATAGTTGGTTGAGAGAGCATGGTAGCACAAGCTTGTAGCCACACCTCACCAGGCCTACCCATTTTTGGTCAAGAAATTTTGGACAATGTCAGTCACACAATAGAGGTCGAGGGAGTAGATCATTGGCATGAGATTGAGCGATCTCGGATAATGTGGATATTGACTTGGTCACCCACTTCCTATATGGGAGACCGAATGTAGTACTGGATAGACTTGATTGCTTTGAGCATGGGGGGATGACGAATAACATTTGAATTTTGCACATATTTATTGCCATAATATCGACCCCACCTCCCGTCTGATAGAGTTTAATAAATAAAGGGTCGGGTTGATACACTATCTTACGAGGGGGTGCAAGTTGGACTTGGTACGTCACATTTTTTACTTCATTGTCACCTTTGTATCTCAGTTGGGCATGGCTCGTCAAGTGATGTTTCCCAGTTTGATCAATGCCCTTTGTGTGGCTGAGGGGGTAGAGCTACTACCACGTGAGTAGCCTGCACCGCTGGATGCTACTATCAGGAGTAGGACCTGAGGCATCACTCAACTCGCGAACCACGAGCTCCACCAGCAACTCCAGTAGACATGGCAAGGTCACCTCCTGCACCTGTACATCCAAGAGATGATAGACAATTGAGAGACAGATTTTGACTAAGATGTCAGTTATGGACGGACATAGAGCGCTTTAAGGGAGACCTTGATTGCACAGTAGAGGCAGATTAATAGGTTAGAGAGATAGACCAGCACCCTTGTATGAGCTGACATTTCAGGAGAGTTGCTCATAGCACGTTGCACATTGACGAAGCTCAACACTAAGCTACTGCGAGTATCAGCTGCTTGATGTTGTGTGATTTATGTGTCGAAAGTGTACGGTATCGAACAAGTAATAAAGTATATTTTAGTTTGAATATCATTCCCCTAGAGATTGAGCAAATTTATTATCTTAGATTATTATTCTTAACCGAAACAAGTTAAAGCAAACTGTTTTGTGAAATTACCTAGTTGATTAAACTAAATTATCAATTGAACCTAAAATTTATCGAACTACAAACTGAGTGAAATGCAAGATTTGTTTAACAAATGTATATGAATGAAGTGCTAGGATTTAGAATTCATCTTAGTCTCAATATTCCACATTATGGTTTGAATAATTCATGACAAGGTATATTTATGAAGATCAATGTTTCCATGATGTTTAAAACTCTCTTTCAAACAAGAATTAAATCTTTTCCTATATACGATTCACCTATATTTCTATGACGAATGTAAATATGTAGGAAAACATTTAACATTCATGAACATTATAAGATCACATAAGGTATTGTGGTATATTTCTATCCCTATCTAACCTTATGGAAATTAATTCAAGTCTAGTAAATTTCTACTCTTTTGAACATAGAAAAATACCACAAACATCACATAATCCATGCGTCCATAATTGTAGACGAAAATAAATACAAATCAATTGCTCAAATACTAATTATCATTAAATTAATCAAACCAAAGCATAAAATAAGAGTTTAAGACTTCATCATGATCCCAACACTATAAAAACTTAGCCTAGATACATTGTCAATAACAAATATAAATACACTCCATCACCTAGAATTCGAAGAAATCTTAATATTGATGAAGAATCTACAATGAATTATGTGCTCCAAGCTTGTATGTGATTTTTAGTCTATAAGTCTAGAGAAGAGAGGCAAAATTAGTGCAACATAAGCCTATTTATATGTATCCACTAGACCTAGGCAAGAAGGGACTAAAATCTGTCAAAAATAGCTTTGAAAAGCCCACTAATCAACTCAGTCGGATAACTGTGCGACCGAACGATTACAAGTCTTACGGCCGGGTGGTTATCTAGATCCCGGCTCTATCTACTTCGGTTGTGGTCATGCGATCGCACGATTGTTGCATCAATTTGCAATTTCTAACTTTCAATCTTTGCAACTTGGTCCTCTTTTTTCATTGCACCTAAAGTCCTCTATCTTCTGATTAGAGCAATTTAGTGCTTACTCTTCTGAAACTCTTCAATTTGTCTTTTCTTCTTTTGACTTCAATTCAAATCTTGATCTTTGAAATTTTTTTTATTAAGCTCTTCTTTTATAGCGACCCAGAATTTTTATGCAATAAATAATTATTTTAATATTTAGAAAATTGTGTCGCTACTATTTCATTTATTATTTTGAAATTAATGCCGCGACGGATTCGTCTAGCCAAGTCAAGAAATATCGAATTTGTTCGATTTTAAATTAAAATCCGAATTTCTAAAATTATGTTATTTAATTATTTATTCAAAGTATTATTTTCAAAATGTATTTTTCAGTCAAAAATATATCTGTTTTAAAAACGTTTCTTGATCAAAGATAGTTAAATTTTTAGTTGATTTCATCCCCCATGTTTTCTCCTCCTTTCTTTTCTCTTTACACCAAATCCATATCATATTAAACCAAATTATAATTATTCCATTCAATGATTTTATTCCCCACTAACTCCACCACCCGTATGTATTCATTATGTTGCAAGAACATAATGATTATATTCTCCATTATCATCTATTTCACCACCACTCCATTATACATGACACCACTCCATTATACATGATGAAAGCTGCAACCAATTCCTACAGCATTTCTTCATCATCTTCTCCACTATCTCAGCACCATCATCACATTGGCACCAATCTACAGCAATAGCTCCACGCCCTGTCTCTCCAAATTCACCACTGCCATAACCAAATCAATCTCAACACATTATCCCTACCAATCAATTTCAACTCCATCCATTTTCCAATTCCATTTCCAGCAATTTACATTTCAGATCAAACCACCAGTTAACCAATTCATCAAGCCATCAACCATATTCACCATCTTCACCACCAGATACTACACCACTCTGCTTCCACTACCATCACACACGGTCAGAAATTCACTACCAATCGGATACATCCACTGCAAACCCCGTTTGCACCAACCATTCCCCAATCACAAATCGCCGGCACCACCATTCATCACCACCGCACAACAGTCAGTCGCAAGTTACGCCACAAATTAAAACCCAGAAATAGAAGAAGCCGGAATCATCATCAATCACAGCCATAACCAAGATCCACAGCCTGCATATACAATAACCAAATACAACCAATGCCACCTTCAACACCATTTCAGTATTATCTCCACCACCGGTAGCATCACCAGCCCTTTCACTGTCACCACCCCTGCCAGGTTGAACTCCAAACCAACCAGCACCACCACCACCAATCAATCAAGAACCGCCACTGCTTGAAACTCTGTTTTCCACAAACTAAATTCACAACGTTCAGTTGAACCCAATTTCTCAACCTCTCCAAATCACCATCGATCAGATCAAAAAACTCAATGATAAATAAACCCAGTTACCTACCTCAACTGTGGAACCACTTCGCCGGAGCTATCACCGGAAATCGCAACCTTCGACCTAGGTTACACTTCGATTTCGCATCTAACCTCGCACCTGAAACCAAATCAGAACTCCCACTCTTTTTGCCGTCGCTCGCCACACCTTACGCCTACGGTTCGCCGGCGTTCCACCGGCTGTAGCCCGGACTTCACCCCTCCGTCGCCAGCTTCATCTCCCCTCTCGCCTGTCTCTCTCTGATCGAAATTGAAAATAGAGAGAGAGTAAAGTTTTATTTAATATATTTGATTTTCGGAAATTTGCACTTTGGTCCCTGAAGTTTCAAAGGTTTTCAAATCAGTCCCCAAGTTTTAAAAAGGTTTTATTTCAGTCCTTTCAGCTTTTAAACTTATCATTTCAGTCCTTGCTGATTTACTTTATTTGATTTTAAGCCCAAGTTTCAAAGTATTCATTTTTAGTCCCTTAACTATCAAAAGTATTCATTTTAATCTCTCAACTTTCAAAATATCTATTTTAGTCCCTGAACTTTCAAAAGTATTCATTTTAATCCCTCAACTTTCAAAACATCAATTTTAGTCCTCAAATTATAATTTATCATTTTGAACTATATATTCGATATACTAAAGTGACTTATTGGCTAAGACGAAGCGTACGGAGAATTTAAAGAAATTGAAGTCATTCCCGCTCAACTTTGCACTCGTCGGATTTGAGGTAGACTCGCACTTATTAATTGATTTAAATTATGATTTCATATGAATGTCATGTGACTTGTGAAAGTCAATTTTTAAGAAAAACAAGTATGTTTTTATGAAAGGTAAATATACCTTATGTTGTTATGAAAAGTAAGTATGTTTTTATGAAAAGAAAATATACTTTATGTTTTTACGAAAAGTAAGTATACCCTATGCTTCACGAAAATGTTTTTTTGGATCATTGCTATGAAATCAATCTACCAAGATTGTTTTGGGTCCCATATGATAAGTTATGATATGTTAAGGGACCGGAGTTTTAGTAGCGCTACACATAAGAATTCTTGCCACCTAAGTTCGGTAACATTCTTGTGTCTCCTATGTTTATGAGGATTTGCCACGAAGTTCGGTAAAATTCCTGTCTTTCCATATGTTTATGAGGATTTACCACCTAAGTTCGGTAAAATTCCTGTCGCGTATGTTTATGAGGATTTCGATCCTATCTTATGTTATGATGCAATTGATCCCTATGAATTTCAGAAAATTATGCTTGGTATACTTACTACATAAGAATTCTTGCCACCTAAGTTCGGTAAAATTCTTATGTTTATGAGAATTTGGTTTTTATCCTATGTTATGATGAAAACTTACTGTTATTATGATTTTACTACATAAGAATTCTTACCACCTAAGTTCGGTAAAATTCTTATGTTTATGAGGATTTCAATCCTATCTTATGTTATGCTTTCAAAAGAAATTATGCTTGGCATAATTAAAATGTTTTATAAGTATATGGTTTTCAAAGAACTGTTTTCAAAGAGATGTTTTCAAAGAGCATATGATTTGCAAAATATGTCCCGTGCTGTAATGCACAATATGAGTTTTATCAAGAACAGTTTTATAAAGAAGCTCTATCAATGCCCGTTTTATAAAGAGCCGGGATTTATGTGTTTAATCATCTTATAAATTAAATTAATTTGCGATGAGTCTACTGAGTATTTCCCCCATGAAATACTCACCCTACTTTTAACAGTTTTGCAGGTTTCGGAGACGGTGGCGAGCGATGAATGATGGTGGCAATAATCGTTAAACGGTTGAAAGTTTGACGTTAATGATTTCCGTATTTTCTAAACAATCGAATAATTTAGAGAAGTTCATTTATTTGAGAAATTATGATATTTACAATATTAATGGTTCTATTTACTATTTCAAATGGTTTCATAAATGTTTTCAATTTTAGCGGCCATTACAGTTTATTTAATGTTGCCAAAAATGAATTTCAACTATTTCTTCCGCAAAAATATTATTCGAAAAATTTAGACAGAAAATGATGTAGTGAATCGGGTATACGGAACTCGGGGCGCTACAAGTTGGTATCAGAGCTAGTCTGCGTTTCTGTAGACTGGTAAAATTTTCAAAAAGAATTTTAAGAAATATTTTCCATTATAAGATTTTTATTTATGAAGATTGCCACTGCCATCATTTCGTTCCACCAACTCCGAGGTAAAGAAGTTTATGATGTTTAAAGTTATTTCAGTATTTCGAATACTCATTTTACTAATTTATGAGAAAGAATGAAGAGTATTTCGGATACTTATGATTTATGAGAAATAAGAATGTATTTCTTCGAAAATAATGATGTTGTTATGCTTTGTCATAACTTATATGCTCTAATGTATGATTATGAGAAATTTTTTTTTTTAAAGAAAACGAGTGTTGAGCATAATGGGAATAATATGATTTTATTAAGAATTAAGTAATGGATATTATGTTGAGTTAATTTATTATGCCTCTATGTTGAAGAGAAATTTATTATGAAGTTTGGCTTTGTGAATAAATTTTGGGAATATGATTTATGGCATATATTTATAAGTATGAGTAACTTTTGAGCCAATTAAGGTATGGAAGGAAGTAATATTGTGATATTGAAAAAAAAAAATATATGATTTGAAATTTCTATGTTGAGGAATTATGAATTGAATTATGGGATATTTTGATGATATTGAAGTGTTAGAATTATTTTCAATATTTTTAGATCGTTGTGATCAAATGTGGAGTTATTTATTATTGTGAGTTATGAAGTATGCTTATGGTTTGGAATAAGTCCAAATTACAAGGGAGACTCTATCCAGAATTTTATCATTTGGAATTAAGAGCATAATATGATAAGCATCCACTAAAGGAATTAAGGTTAGACATGCAAGATTATTTACATCACAAACGAGATTTAGTAGATGATAGCAGAGATTTTATTATTTTCTCATAAGGAGAACACACAAGAGTCACACTGGAAAGGAATACATGAAACACACGAAAGCATAAGAGATAAAACATGGAAAGATCCTCAGAATGAGAGATGTGTTTCCGGAGTAGCCGTATCCTACCACCTCTGATCTTTTGAGGAAATAAAGAAACCTTCAAAGAGGTGTGTTTCGAGAGTAAGAATACTCCGTAATCTACCACCTGGAATCTTTGAAGTACACACAAGATTTAAACATGAAGGAAATCCTAGTAAATGGAGGGGTGTCTCGAGAGTGAGAATACTCCGTACTCTACCCCCACCTATTCTAAGATTCAAAGAGTTAAGTTTACATTAACCGGACTCCATTTTCGCTTGATTCCCCTTCCTTGCGACCAATCTATCTTAACTCCTGCTGGATCTTGTATTGAGATATATGACTGCAGCTTATCCAGTAGTTCATCAATAGTAGGAGCAGAAATAAGAAGCCTTCTGGAAAATGGAGAGATGAATCCCTGTTCCACAGCATAATCAAGAAAGGTTAACAAACCATCAAAGAAATTGTTAACATTCAGAAGCCCAATAGGCTTAGTATGGAGATCTAGTTGAGCCCACGAGGTAATGTTAAAAATTTCTTCTAAGGTACCAAAACCTCCGGGCAGGGCTATAAAGGCATCAGAACCATATAACATACAAGTTATGCGTTCATGGATGGATAAAGTTTGAACTTCATGCCCTCGTGTTTTGCCTGCAACATCTACCAAAGGGACAGGTATAACACCGATTACTTTTGATTTCTCTGCAAGAGCAGATTGGGAAACACAACCCATTAGACCACTGCTACCACCCCCATACACAAGAGTGATACCTTTTTCCCCCAGTTTCTTTCCAAGATCTACAGCCGCTTCTAGATAACCGAAGCCTTTCCCTACTTTTGATCCACAAAATACACAAATAGTTTTGATTTGTCGAAGTTTTGGTGCTTCCATCTTTGATAGTATAGAAGAGAAAACTTACGAAGAAGATGTGATTTTGGGATGCCTGAACTATGAAATATGTTTGACTATTTAAAGCCGGAAAAATTTACTGTTTTTGATTGATTCTGAAAAAGTAAAGATTTACTTTTGACAAAATCAGCCCACTTTTGAATATTTTTATCGTATCGAGGCTGTCATCTTTCGGCGATTAAATATTTATTTCCAGCTTTATCAAACCTCGAGAAAGGAAAATATATTTTATTTCCAAAACGCGTGAAAGAAAGCAGCAAAATATTTTAAAAAGATTTACCTTATATCATTGCTGAACTGCCAGAAGCCTCATTTTGTAAAACAGACTGGCAAACAGGATCTTTCGATATTATATTTTGGAGACTATAACGATTTTTGTCCTCGTTAAACTGAGCGTATAAGGAGAGAAGTTCACGTTGTACATAACCACTTGGGTGCGTCTCAAGAGTCAGTCGAATATCATCCAAAGACTCCTTACTCAGTCCACCCTTTATGAATTCGATTTTATCATCCCGATTAGTAGAAGAATATCCTACTGATTTGCAACGTGTATTACAGTTCCAACGAGCACATTTGTAGCAACCACCCAGTCTTTTTGCTCTTCGTTTCTTTGCGAACGTGCTTTTGCCTAAACCAGGCATATGTTTTGGAAATGTTGATGGTAATTCACCAGATAGTCGAACCTTTGCTTCTATCAACCAGCGAACATCTTCTGGAATATCATGAGCCATTAGCAACCTCAATCTTTCGAGCCTTATTTTATAGATCTTTCTCAGATCATTCATAGGAAGACTGGAATAATACTTGCGAATGTTAGAAAGAATGATATCCATTGTTTGATGATTCAACCTCTTCTCAGCATGAACTATTTAAAAGCGTAAAGGATCTGAGTGAATCCGCGTGATGTTGTGACCAGCAAGAAAGCGCAGGATTATTTTAATGAAAAGAGGAGACAAGAAGTAATGCGCTGTTAAATTTTATCGATAAAGGAGATTTGATTGGAGATTTGGAATATTTTCTTGGATTATGGGTACTGATATTTTGTTATTATAATGATAATCATGGTATAGTGTGTTGATACGTGGAAAGTGAATTGGAGACCGTATCGAATTAGAGTTAATACGTATATACAAGTGAAAGAAATACTTTGCAGGAAATGTGGTGACATTTAAGTATTCAGAAATTATAAGATTAAGTAAGTTTAATTTCGAGGACGAAATTATTTTAAGGAGGTAAGATTATAGCGACCCAGAATTTTTATGCAATAAATAATTATTTTAATATTTAGAAAATTGTGTCGCTACTATTTCATTTATTATTTTGAAATTAATGCCGCGACGGATTCGTCTAGCCAAGTCAAGAAATATCGAATTTGTTCGATTTTAAATTAAAATCCGAATTTCTAAAATTATGTTATTTAATTATTTATTCAAAGTATTATTTTCAAAATGTATTTTTCAGTCAAAAATATATCTGTTTTAAAAACGTTTCTTGATCAAAGATAGTTAAATTTTTAGTTGATTTCATCCCCCATGTTTTCTCCTCCTTTCTTTTCTCTTTACACCAAATCCATATCATATTAAACCAAATTATAATTATTCCATTCAATGATTTTATTCCCCACTAACTCCACCACCCGTATGTATTCATTATGTTGCAAGAACATAATGATTATATTCTCCATTATCATCTATTTCACCACCACTCCATTATACATGACACCACTCCATTATACATGATGAAAGCTGCAACCAATTCCTACAGCATTTCTTCATCATCTTCTCCACTATCTCAGCACCATCATCACATTGGCACCAATCTACAGCAATAGCTCCACGCCCTGTCTCTCCAAATTCACCACTGCCATAACCAAATCAATCTCAACACATTATCCCTACCAATCAATTTCAACTCCATCCATTTTCCAATTCCATTTCCAGCAATTTACATTTCAGATCAAACCACCAGTTAACCAATTCATCAAGCCATCAACCATATTCACCATCTTCACCACCAGATACTACACCACTCTGCTTCCACTACCATCACACACGGTCAGAAATTCACTACCAATCGGATACATCCACTGCAAACCCCGTTTGCACCAACCATTCCCCAATCACAAATCGCCGGCACCACCATTCATCACCACCGCACAACAGTCAGTCGCAAGTTACGCCACAAATTAAAACCCAGAAATAGAAGAAGCCGGAATCATCATCAATCACAGCCATAACCAAGATCCACAGCCTGCATATACAATAACCAAATACAACCAATGCCACCTTCAACACCATTTCAGTATTATCTCCACCACCGGTAGCATCACCAGCCCTTTCACTGTCACCACCCCTGCCAGGTTGAACTCCAAACCAACCAGCACCACCACCACCAATCAATCAAGAACCGCCACTGCTTGAAACTCTGTTTTCCACAAACTAAATTCACAACGTTCAGTTGAACCCAATTTCTCAACCTCTCCAAATCACCATCGATCAGATCAAAAAACTCAATGATAAATAAACCCAGTTACCTACCTCAACTGTGGAACCACTTCGCCGGAGCTATCACCGGAAATCGCAACCTTCGACCTAGGTTACACTTCGATTTCGCATCTAACCTCGCACCTGAAACCAAATCAGAACTCCCACTCTTTTTGCCGTCGCTCGCCACACCTTACGCCTACGGTTCGCCGGCGTTCCACCGGCTGTAGCCCGGACTTCACCCCTCCGTCGCCAGCTTCATCTCCCCTCTCGCCTGTCTCTCTCTGATCGAAATTGAAAATAGAGAGAGAGTAAAGTTTTATTTAATATATTTGATTTTCGGAAATTTGCACTTTGGTCCCTGAAGTTTCAAAGGTTTTCAAATCAGTCCCCAAGTTTTAAAAAGGTTTTATTTCAGTCCTTTCAGCTTTTAAACTTATCATTTCAGTCCTTGCTGATTTACTTTATTTGATTTTAAGCCCAAGTTTCAAAGTATTCATTTTTAGTCCCTTAACTATCAAAAGTATTCATTTTAATCTCTCAACTTTCAAAATATCTATTTTAGTCCCTGAACTTTCAAAAGTATTCATTTTAATCCCTCAACTTTCAAAACATCAATTTTAGTCCTCAAATTATAATTTATCATTTTGAACTATATATTCGATATACTAAAGTGACTTATTGGCTAAGACGAAGCGTACGGAGAATTTAAAGAAATTGAAGTCATTCCCGCTCAACTTTGCACTCGTCGGATTTGAGGTAGACTCGCACTTATTAATTGATTTAAATTATGATTTCATATGAATGTCATGTGACTTGTGAAAGTCAATTTTTAAGAAAAACAAGTATGTTTTTATGAAAGGTAAATATACCTTATGTTGTTATGAAAAGTAAGTATGTTTTTATGAAAAGAAAATATACTTTATGTTTTTACGAAAAGTAAGTATACCCTATGCTTCACGAAAATGTTTTTTTGGATCATTGCTATGAAATCAATCTACCAAGATTGTTTTGGGTCCCATATGATAAGTTATGATATGTTAAGGGACCGGAGTTTTAGTAGCGCTACACATAAGAATTCTTGCCACCTAAGTTCGGTAACATTCTTGTGTCTCCTATGTTTATGAGGATTTGCCACGAAGTTCGGTAAAATTCCTGTCTTTCCATATGTTTATGAGGATTTACCACCTAAGTTCGGTAAAATTCCTGTCGCGTATGTTTATGAGGATTTCGATCCTATCTTATGTTATGATGCAATTGATCCCTATGAATTTCAGAAAATTATGCTTGGTATACTTACTACATAAGAATTCTTGCCACCTAAGTTCGGTAAAATTCTTATGTTTATGAGAATTTGGTTTTTATCCTATGTTATGATGAAAACTTACTGTTATTATGATTTTACTACATAAGAATTCTTACCACCTAAGTTCGGTAAAATTCTTATGTTTATGAGGATTTCAATCCTATCTTATGTTATGCTTTCAAAAGAAATTATGCTTGGCATAATTAAAATGTTTTATAAGTATATGGTTTTCAAAGAACTGTTTTCAAAGAGATGTTTTCAAAGAGCATATGATTTGCAAAATATGTCCCGTGCTGTAATGCACAATATGAGTTTTATCAAGAACAGTTTTATAAAGAAGCTCTATCAATGCCCGTTTTATAAAGAGCCGGGATTTATGTGTTTAATCATCTTATAAATTAAATTAATTTGCGATGAGTCTACTGAGTATTTCCCCCATGAAATACTCACCCTACTTTTAACAGTTTTGCAGGTTTCGGAGACGGTGGCGAGCGATGAATGATGGTGGCAATAATCGTTAAACGGTTGAAAGTTTGACGTTAATGATTTCCGTATTTTCTAAACAATCGAATAATTTAGAGAAGTTCATTTATTTGAGAAATTATGATATTTACAATATTAATGGTTCTATTTACTATTTCAAATGGTTTCATAAATGTTTTCAATTTTAGCGGCCATTACAGTTTATTTAATGTTGCCAAAAATGAATTTCAACTATTTCTTCCGCAAAAATATTATTCGAAAAATTTAGACAGAAAATGATGTAGTGAATCGGGTATACGGAACTCGGGGCGCTACATCTTTGATCCATGTTTTTCATCCATTACTTTTGTTTTCCTCACTTTGGCCCAACATTTCTACATTTTTGCCCATTATTTGCTCTAATTGCTACATTTTCTTGGTTTTGGGATGAAACTAAAATATATTCAAATAACAAATGAATTAGTAGCATTTATTCTCAAATGACTATATAAAATCCTAATTTAAGCATATAAATAAGTGCATAAAATGGACTTATCAAACAATCCTCAAACTAGAATAATAGTTCGTCTTTGAACAAATAAAACTGAATTATGACTCTAATATTGACTCAACAGTTGATTTGCTCACTTATATGGCTCAGGTTCAAATTAAAATATACATTTCAGGAGGAATATCAAACAACACATTAAAATATATGTTACTTATTCCAAGCTCAACTTTCCATGTGTGTCCAAAATCAAACGCATACCTATATGAAAATATATTCAACAAATAAAACTGAATTATGTGTAAAAAAAAAAAAAAAATCATGTTGACTTGTTTTGCTGCCTATGATGTCGTTCTGATTAAATTATTGGTTTGATTAGAGGATTGGACATCATTTATACTTGAGTTTTCTTTATAGCTTATCCATGTTAGACTTTTCCAAATCTGAGTACATAGTCATGATTGAATAATTACTTGTGGAGAGATTTATTCAGCTTACGTGAGGCAAATTTTAAATTTCTCGACCTAGGTTTGACTCTATAATTCATAACCTTAGATCTATAGACATCTCAACCTTTAAACTTAGAATCTAAACTTGCTCAAAAGCAGTTTGGTGGTGGAAGGATTAGTAAAGGTAGGCTTTAACTTTAGAGGGTGTGAAGTTCCTAAAATGTATATTTGGTCTAAGAGGTTTTAGTCAATTAGTATAAGCCAAAATTAGCTACTCAATAAATAAGTCTTATTCTTCTCTTCGTAACCTTTTTTACTTAAGCAAAGCTTTTAAGGGTGTTAAAATCCGGTACCCTAAATTCATCTGAATTGGGAGCTATTAGCCTAAAACTTGATACATAGTTTACATATAAAACAAATAAAAAATGTATTGCACAAAGATTGGTAATAGACAAGGACATAAGAGAAAAAAAAAAAAAGTCGTCCATAAAGAGTAAAATAAAGTGCATGGTATAAAACTTTGAGAATGAGACTTGAGAAACTAAAAGGGGTGGAATAAGGAACTCCTTACCACCAATCTTTTTAGGCAAACTTAGCCAATTTTGACCACTTTATGTTGAAAAATGAAATGTTTGATTTTTAGAAACCACATAAGTAGAAGGAATCTCGGGATTTGAGAGCAAAATACGAAGAAGTGATCATACACTTGAGAGATGCAAGATATTGAAAGAAATGCATTGTTTTACCATCTGGGATCTAGGCTTATGCAATATTTAGCTACACTATGTTGAGTATGTCTTGATATGAGTGTACATTTAATTTTGGCTATTCGCACATACACATGAAAAGTTAAGCATCAGATAAGTAACAGATAATTTTTTTGTGTTGTTCGGGTTTCTTTTCTATTGTGAAAGTTTGATTTGAACCTAAGACGTATGACAAGCAAGTTAACAGTTGGAAAAATATTTGTTACTTAGTTTTGTTTTGCATTTATATACTTTAGTTTTAGTTTGTTCGAGGACGAACAATGATTCAAGCTTGGGGTGTTTGATACGTGTATTTTATACACTTATTTATATGTTAAAATTAGAATGTTTTATTTTCGTTTGAGAATAATTTCTACTTAAGTTGTGTTTATTTATTGTCATTTTAGATTTTACCCCAAAAAGCAAGAGAATGAAGCAAAGTGGAGCTAAAGTGAAAGGAATCAGAAGTTTGAGGTGTGAATTGAAGGAACAATAGACGAATTCATTTAATTGAGAAGATTCTAAAGTATGAGGACCAAAGTGCTCAAATCAGAAGATGAAGGGCTTGAAGTGCAAATAAAAGATGATGACCTACTTAAAAGGAATGAAAGATGGAAATTACACTAATCAGGTTGAACTGCGAGGCCTCGTGACATTGCACTGTGAGGCCGTGTCATGTGCGAGTAAATGGTCAGAAACCTGAATCTTTGAACTGTGTGGCCGCACTACATTACACTGCGCAGCAGCGCAATCCTTCGGTTGGGCCAACTGTGGGCCTTTGTGCAGGTTTTGACAGAATTTTGCCCTATTCTACCATGTTTTCTCCCTTATCTATATATACAATAGAGGAGGCACAAATTAAAGACTTTGGCTTAGCCTCCTAACGAAGATTATTGGCACTTTTACATTGAGTTTTTGGGATATCAAGCAAGGCAAAATGCGGGAGATTAGAAGATTAACAACAGGAAATCAACTCTTAGTGCAAGATTTCTTTTCTTCTTGTTAATTTTATAAACTCCATCATGTTTTATTACTATTTTTACTGCATTTATTATTTATTTGTGATGTGTAACTAAATTTATAAGTTGGGATGAATGATGTAGCCTAACTTTATTTTATTAATTTCAAACTTCAAGTTTTGTGTATATGTTGCATTTGTTGATTTATTATTGTTTTTAATGCGAGAATTAATTGACCACTAATTCATTAATATCGTGAATTGTTTACATAATCCGAGCGGTGAGTTAATAACTTAGATCAAGATAATAAATTCGACAATTTCAACAAAAAGATAGAGATATGAATTTGTGGTTGCATATATGTGATTAATATTGAATTCTTATGTAACAATCCGAAAAGTTTGACGTCCATTATTATCCATTATGATGTACTAAATGTGTTATATAATTTATGTAATTATTTTGGAATGAAAAGAAAGAGAAACGGGATTTAACGGAAGAAAAACGAAAATATTAAATAATAAAAGTTACGACAAAAACATATTTTTATGCCTATTTTCCATAGACTCGTTTGATCACTCACAGCCTCATTTGATTACATGTGATATATGTACGAGCAAGTTCTTGAAGTGAACTTCGAGAATATAAAAATGGTTTGTCATTCCAACCAACGGATAGCCCTCAGTGAATTTTTAAAGTTAAGACGGTAAAAATAGTAACCCAAAAACTGTTTTAAGTGGCTTACTTTGGAAGATCATAACTTTCTCCTCGATTATCCATTTCTTGTTCCATAAAAAGTGCGAGAAAGTAATCCGTGAGTACTTCAAAATTTTACCAGAAACCTAAGGGCCGTTCTCTTTGTGTTTCGATTTTGGATTTTGAGTTTTGTTTGTTTTGAATTTTGGATTTTGGTTGTTTGTTTTGGGATTGCTGAAAACATGTTCTCTTTGTGATTTTGAAAAACTGTTTTCAAAAATAGAAAACTGAAAAATGCGTTTACTTTGTAATTTTTTGATATATTTATTTTTTGATATTTTATATGTAAAAAATGATTGATTTGTTGAATTACATTAATTTTAATGTTAATAAATCAGTTAGTTCTCTATGTCAATAAATTCATCATTAATATTGTTTCAGCTAAACAAAAATTTAACCCTCTACTAAAAAAATCTTAACATGGATTTATATATAATGGCAAAATAACATAACAATTTCAAGTGAAGGAAGTGTTTCACATTTATCCAAAATAATAATAATAATAATAATAATAATAATAATAATAATAATAATAATAATAATTACAAAAAAAAATAAAAATCTTAACATTGATCTATATAATGACAAAATAACATAAGAATTTCAAGTGAATGAAGTGTCTCACTTTTACAAAAAAAAAAAAAAAATAATAATAATAATAATAATAATAATAATAATAATAATAATAATAATAAATAAAAAAATTTACAAAAAAAAAAAAATCTTAAAATGGATCTATATATAATGGCAAAATAACATAAGAACTTCAAGTGAATGAAGTGTCTCACTTTTACAACAAAAAAAATTAAAAAAAATCTTAACATGAATCTATATATAATGACAAAATAACATAAGAAATTCAAGTGAATGAAGTGTCTCACTTTTACAAATAAATAAATAAATAAAAATAATTTACAAAATAAAAAAAAAATCTTAACATGGATCTATATATAATGACAAAATAACATAAGAACTTCAAGTGAAGGAAGTGTCTCACATTTTTAAGACAAAAAAAAAATAATAATAAATAAAAAAATACGAAAAAGAATCTTAACATGAATCTATATATGATGGAAAAATAATATAAGAACTTCAACTGAAGGAAGTATCTCACTTTTACAAAAAAAAAAAAAAAAAAAAAAAAAAAAATCCAAAACGTACGTTTTGGTCGTTTTGTACTTTTTAACACAAAATATCCAAAACGCAATAAACTCATTTTGAGTTTCCTTTATATTTTTTTGGTGTTTTGAAAAACGCGTATCTGAAAATTGGCAAAGTGAATGCGTTTTCGATATTTCCAAAAATCGAAAACTCAAAATTGGCTGAAAACAGTAAAGAGAACGGACCTATATTTTGACTCTATTTGATGTGTCGAAATTGAACTCAAAACCAGCAACATAAAACTGAAAATTCTGGAATATGTCAAGCATGAGGTGGACTAGCCTTGATTAGTCACCCAACCTATGTATGCCAGCTCCCTCTTGCATGTTTCAATTCCTTCAGCTCTTGCTTGGTAATTTGGCTGATTCATTTGTTTATTCTTAAAGAAGAAGAAATTCTATACGGTCGAAATCCAATCTTCATACATGTGCAACCTATTTTACCTATAAATAGGCATGGCTTTTGAGAATAAAACAAACACTAGAAATAAGCTAAAGAAACCATGAGAAATATTATAGTTCTTTCCTTCCAAGATTATAGAATTTTAAAGTTAGAAGTGTGGATTTGATCTTTTGTTAGGATCAAGGTATGTTAATGTAATAACATGATCTTTGTATCTTAACTAAAGTTTTGCAAGTTCAAAAACAGTGAGAAATCTTGAAGAAAATCCCAGAAAATAAGTCCAGAAACGCTGAAATTCTTGCAAGTATTGATACCTGAGGAGCATGTATCGATACATATATCAATACCCAGGACAGATAGCATGTATCAATCACTACAAGAAAAAAAAAGTCTTTTGCAACATGCAAACAACAACATTCGTTAATTGAATGTTGCTAAAAGTGGTCTATCGCAACATTTATTGGTTGCATGTTGCCATTGGTCCATTTATTTGATCTTTAGCAACATTCAGGAAGCGAATGTTGCTAATAATAGTCTATTGCAACGTTCATTGCATGTTGCAAAAAGATTCGTCTTTTCCACGTTCATTGCGTGTTGCAAAAAGATTTATCTTTTGCAACGTTCGTTGCTCGTTGCTAAAAGATACCATTTCGCAACGTTCGCTTAAAAGTTACGAAAGGATACCCTTTTGCAATGTTCGCGTGAATGTTGCCAAACATTGCGAAAGGGTACCCTTTGGCAACGTTAATTGTGCATTGCAAAAGGATATCCTTTCGCAACGCGCAATGCACATTGCAAAATGGTACATTTCGCAACATTCAAACGAACGTTGCAAAAGGGTACATTGCGCGTTGCGAAAATGGTACCCTATTGCAACGCGCAATGAATGTTGTCAAATGGCTTAATTGTGAAAAAATTTCTTAAGACCTAAGATTGGAGGACTAAATTGCAAATTTCTAAAGTTAAAACCTAACCTCAGATCTCTTCCCCCTCACTCCCTCAATCTCGTCTCTCTCGACTCCCCGATACCTCCCTTCCCCCGTCTCTCGATTTCCTACCGTCGAACCCAACACCTCCGACCAGAGGCGGGTCCTCCAATCGCCTCTGTCATCCTGCTGCAACAGAAAGACCGCCTCCTCTCCCGGTCCAGCTTCACGCCACTCCACTGTTTGACATCAGTCCGTCTTCACAAATCAGTAAGTTATAATTTTTTTGTTTAGTAATTTTAAATTTCCAAGCTTGAATCTTGATTTTCTTCTTCTTCCTCCTGTGATTTGCAATTTTTTGGTTGGGTAATTTTTATATTTTGTAATATCTAAGGTCCAAGTCTGAACCTTGAATCTTGATTAAGTTGATTCTCTTTTTTTTCCTCTTCGAAATTTGCATACAACCAGGCGGCAGCAAGGAGCTTTTTGAGCTCATTGGAAAGCAAAACCAAATTTCCATGCCTTAGTTTGTGATGTAGGCTAGCAAAAATCAACCCGATTGATGGATAACTTACCAACAAATTAGAAATAGAGCTTTCTAGACTCGTCGGAGGTTTGGGTAACCATTTGTTAAGTTGGGGGTAAGTGTTGGATTTTCGGTATCAAGTTGGGGATTTTCATCGGTGATATTGGTAAATCTTTGTTTGACTGGGTGAGTACCATGTTTTTGTTGTGGTTTTTTATTTGAAAATTTCTTTTACTGCTCCCCTTCCCGTAGGATATGTAGGAGTATTCTTGAAATATTTCAATTTTTTTTGGTCATTTGCTACAATCCCTCAAGACCTTCTGAGGTCGGTTGTTGTCTTTTGGATCCCTCATTGCTTGTTCTCATGATGAGAAAGACAAGAAAGTCATAATTTGAGTACTGGTGAGCTTGTAGTATTAGTTCTGAAGTGTAGCATTACAAATTGTATTTGGAGGAGTAAAGGATTTTTTTTTTTTTTTTAATTGGTACTGAGAAACTTGAGCACTGGAATAGATTCTTGTGGCTGTGATTAATGATTATTGATTAATTGTACAGTGAAACTAATTTCTTGTGTAATTAATTTACCATCGTAGAATTTTTTTATGTGTTCACAATTAGATGAATAATTGTTTCAACAATAATTGAAGTTATCAATGGAGGAAAGTTGAAGAGAAATTCAGTATTTTGACGGGTTAGTTACGGGCAAAGACATTGAATTTGCTCATTACTTTCTTTTCAAAGATCATTAGTGGCTGGTGATATTTTACTTAATAGACAAATTGTTTCCTATGAATATTAAATGAAATAACATAATTTTTAATTTATACTAATTATGATGTGAATGTGGATTAAAGCTGAGTGACAGATTATTTTTCTTTATAGCTGATTTGGGGGAATTCATGTGTGACTATCATATTGAAGCCTCAAGGTAGATTAGACTACTTATGTAGAGTTCTTCTTTGATGCCATTCTAAATCAGCGTGTAGGAAATGATGAGGTAACATCTTCACCTTAAGCATTGTGACTTTTTTGTTTTACATGGATATTTATAATTTTATAGAAAAATTAGGTGTATTATTTCTGTGGTGTAGTTTTTCTTTACCGCTAACAATAGGTTTTGTGGTCTTCTATGAATTGAATTTTCTTTTTTTTTTCTTCAATTGTCCTCTCCTTGATCTTACTGCAAAGAAAGAAACTAAGAATATGATAATTTGCTTCCACTTTGAACCATCTCATCATCCAAAAGACTTTTAGTCTTTAATATCATTAGACCTTGTTTTCTTTTTGTTGTAATTTTTAAAAATGTGACACAGGCTTTATGCCTCTGTGTGAAATATGGCATTTGAATCTATTTAGCATGTTCTCCTATGCGGTGAAATTTTTATTATTATTTGGGAGAACATGTTTTGTATACATTATTCAGTTTGGTAAATTGCTTTCAATAGGTATGACTTGTGGTATCATTTTTCTTGTCACTTGAGGAATATGGTTTAGTATATTTAGTGAAAGAAATCACACCATACTAGGAAATTTATATTACTTGGTAATATGTCATTGCATTTTCTAACTAATCTTTTCTTGGTGCTTCAAGTTCTCTTGAAGTCTATTCCTTCATGCTTTGAGCTGAAGTGCAAAGCATATAGTGTGTTGACCCATTGCTACCATCTTGTAGGAGCCATTCATTTTCACAAACAATATCTGAATAAGGGTTTAGAACTTGAACAATGGTTTAGAACTTTCTTAAATTCGTGTACTGATCAACAATCTTCTTGTGAATATATTTTCTCACATATTCTGGTTTTTCATTCTTGTTCTTCATATTATGTCCTTATGTATGGAGATGCCAAATGATAACCGACTTTTTTTGTGCAAGTGTTTCAGATTGATGCCCATGTTGGTAATGTCCGTGATCATGCTCTCTCTTATAAATAACAATTTTGATTACCAAATTTTGTGACCAATCTAGTAAATCCAATTCTATATACTTTGTATTAGCTCCTTTATAAAAAATTTCTCCATAAACCTACTTATTTACTTATGAGTAACTTTTAGGTACTCTAACCATTATAAACCTTTATGCTAATATGTGCACGTGGAGAATCTGCTTTCAAAATGTATATGTATGTACAGAATCTTGTTAATTTATATTGCAACTTTTTTGCAATTTATGTTAATTTATATTGCAACTTGATGGTTACAGGATTTTTTTAACTGGAGTTTCTATGATAAGATCATTTTCAAGTGGATTATGTTCTTGCTCCAAGGTAATGCCATGTATATTTTTTACTTTTTTTAAATACTATTGTCTTGTCGTGCAGTCTGTGTCATAACATCATATTTTAGTTTTTACATTTATGTCACCGACAATTGTAAGAATGTGGCGAGTTTGAGTCCCATATTCGGAAGTCAAATGGAGCATTCTTTTACACAATTTTTAGGTGTTCTTTTACACCTATTCTCTACTTTTTGCCTTACAGCCAAAAATACTTCAATATCTTTTAGTTATATCTAATTTCTTAATAGCGTCTTCTCTTTCGATTTACTGTTACACTACCTACAATAATGTAATTACAGGTTGTGATGTCCTCATACAGGTTGGCTAAGTCCATTTTATAGGGAGATTGTGTCAAAATTTATTTAAAGTTTTATAATAGAAAATGATAATTCTAATATTTCATATGATATATTTCTATATTTTTGCATTTAGTGGAGTTAGAGTCATAGTAATTAGACTTTCATAATGTTTTTGTAGGTAAAAGTGAATTTTGTAGCCCTCTCACAAGATGGTTTGTCATAGGCCCAGTTCAAACTACACTTCAGAAACTAGGGAAGTACTCATCTTCTACGATGATTCGTGTTGAGAATTATTGATAATAGTTCCTTTTTGTACAACCAATAGTCTGCTAGAGATACTGTTGCAATGTAGAGGGATAATAAATGTCAAAATTTAGATGTGCAATCAAATAGGTGAAAAACTACTGTTTCAATGTATGAGAACAAAGTATCGGTATATTTGTTTTGTATAAATATATGTGATCTAATTTTCTTTAAAATACTTGCACTTTATTTTGAGTAGTTGATTTATTTATAGTATAAGTATTTCATATTTCATATATTACGTATATGTTGAAGAAATTTGGTGATTATCAGTGGAAATATCTATATTGATTTGCGAAAAAAAAATGTAAAAGATAAACGGCAACGCTCAATGAATGTTACCAATAGTATCAACTGCAACGCGCATTGAGTGTTGCCAAAAGTATCAACGGCAACGCGCAGTGAACGTTGTTAAAAGTATCTATCGCAACACGCAAAGAACGTTGCTAAAGGTTTACTGCAACATGTGTTAAACGTTGTTAAAAGTATCAACCGCAACACGCAATGAACGCTACCAAGGTCTACCGCAATGTGCATTGAACGTTGCTAAAGGTCTATTGCAACGCGCAATTCAACCTTTTGCAACAGGCAATGAATGTTGCCTTATTCTTTCCCTCTACGGCAACACTGGGATTTGCAACATGCACACGAACACTGCAAAAGACCTTTTGCAACATTTTTTTCACGTTGTTGTAGGCTATTTTTGTTATAGTGAATACATATGACAGCATGTATATATATATATTGTCGTGAATTTCATTTTTGTAAATATGATCAAGGATTTTATTACTTGGGATATCTTGAGTTATTATGGTTCATACTGACATAATTCTAAAATTGATAAACAATTCTGGATGTAAATAAGTAATATTAAAAATTGAGTGTCAATACGTTGAATTCATAAAAAAGTTCTGCTCGTCATGTATCAATACATGATACATTAAACATTATTGTTTTCTTGTTCTTATTTATGTGACGTTTGATTTATTGAAATTAATAATAAAATGTTATCTACTTTCTAAAAAGATATAGTACATGATTATATGGATTTGACGCCACTTGAATATTATCGTGATCTTGAATATGTAAAGATTAATTTGTCTATATGTAACTCATGAACATATGAACTTGTCTCGACTTAACTTGACTTGGCTAGACTTGTACTTGATTACGTGATCTTAAATGCTACTTCGTGATATGTGTTCATTATGCATTGCATTAAAATGATTTTCACGTTTTTCCTTATGCATTGCAAAGAAAGGAATTTCTTGATATTACAGTTACTCTATCCCGCTTGTCTTGTGCCACGGAGTCCGGTAATTGGATCACGATGTGGTTACGCTTGATATTGAATTTCAGGAATCTCGACTCCCTGCTTGAAACCTGTGGTATTGAAACTACGCTTGTAAAAGAACTTGTGGAATAAACTCTACACTTGAACTCATGGTTAAATTCCTTGATTGTGCTCGCTGGGGATAGCAATTGATTTATAATATGGGCCCCATTAAAAGTCATGCTCTCTTGAAACTACATAAATTTACATAAGTCTTGAATATATGAGTTTGACTTGATTGGAATATATGAACTTTAATATCTCGCCTTAACTTGAATATATATCTTGCCTCGATTTGTTTTGATTATATGACCTGAGTATAGGAATTTACTGGTTTAAATATGTAAGACATGAAAATTATGTTGATATTAATGAAATTTGACTTGACTTGAATATGAGAATTTGACTTGATTTGAATACATGAAATTGACTTGATTGAACTGGATATAACTCGAAATACATATAATCTAAAATGATTTGACTTGAACTTGACATGGGACTAGAATTGACTTAAGAATATGACTTGTCTACGTGCAATAGCACATATGCACCATACTCCACTAACTGGACAAGTGTATACTCATTCCACGACATATCTAATATTTTAGGTAATAAGAAAAATGAAAAAGGAATTGGTGTGGATCTTCAAACAACGAGACATATAGTGTTGCGTTAGGTGACGACCTGTGAGTTGTGGACTCACTGAATAAGGTCTTGTGTTTGAACTGTCAACTCGCTATTTTATTAGTGATACTTTTTATATAAAAGATTTTAAATTCAAGATCTTATATTAAATGTTTTATCATTACTTTATAAATGAATGAATTTTATTTTGAAATCTCAATCAAGTGACGTCGTTTATGTCACTAACTCTTGAAAAGAAAGATAAAAGTATTTCTGCAAATTACTGTGCGTCACATGTTGGCACTGAAACTTGAAAATAAATGAAAAATTCGATCGTGCGTCACATGTTATGTTTTATGCATTTAGCTAAGGAATAATTAACCTTCTATAGAGATATATGATTGACTTAGTTAGATAGAATTGATTTAATCTCGAGGGGGGAATTTCAATATACATTAGTGAATTCAATTAAACAAAAATATATGAATAATGCTTGAAGAATAGAATTAATATTATTGGATATGGTGGAATCGTGAATTCCAACACTTTACAATCACTTAAAGAAAAACAATTCGACATTCTAGTTTCTTCAAATTTATGTTTGTTATGATTGATTTCTTGATTTAGTTTAAAATACCAAACAACATTCGTCCTTTCAAATAATATTTAGAACTAATTAATTTCGATACTTAATAGCAGTATTCGTGAGAACGATACCTCTGACTCTTTTGTCTATTTTATTACTTTTCACGATTCGTACACTTGCGAGTATATTTTGCGTTGCAAAATTAAGTGAATAGTAAATTAAATTTAAAATTATTTAGCCTCACAAAGGGGAGCAAAATCAGCATCACATACTATTATTGGAAGTAGTTGTCAAATTCTCTTGTTCTAAATGGGGTAACTAAAGGGTATAATATATTATTATATAATTGAATTGAAAATATAGATAATATAAATTATTTACATGTAAAATTGCGTGTCCATGCACCATTCGGGCATAATACATTTGTCAAGAACGAAATACCTAATTTGTTTGGTTTTTGGAGTCTAGTGTGACTAAATATGAGATAAGATTCTTAAGAATCTCCATTCATTTTCAAAAGAAAATTATATTATACTATGAATTAAGGGGAAAAACGAACTCTTAAAGGAATTTTCGGGTTTTTTTTTTTTTTTTAAATCCGTCACATGTGATATGTTTTCTTTTTCACTAAATCACTCGATCTATATTAGATAAGAGAATGATAATCTTTACTTGTTTTTTAAAAGAATAGTTTTGGTGGTTTTAATTTTTCACTAAAACAAAATGATGGACCATTTTAATTCATTAATATGTTATTTATTGTATTTGAATATAATAATACTCTCGAAAAATAAAATATGAAAAAGTGCATAAAATAAATAAGCGAACACAATAGACTTTCTCGACCAAAATCCTAGATGTTCAATGATCATTTTAAGCACATAATTCCTGAGCGTCCACAAAAATAAATAATGCCCGTAACTCTTGAATCCCGTCAAAATGGCAAAGTACAATAATATTTTAGATTACAGATATTATGCCCCTCTGGCTTATACTTTCAACAGTCAAACAAACCCTAAAATTATTGTTTACCAAGAATTCAAAATAACCTATAATTGAAACTGGTCGGCACCGTATGTAACAGCTATATGTATAAGCTAGATAAGACCTAAAAGCAAACAAAAATAATTAATTATTTAATACAAAAACTATAAGCCAATAAAAAATAATAATTAATTAATTAAGTTAATCATACAAAGCAAAACCATCCACAGAACCTGTGCGACCAATACAGTGCACGTGGTTGACCAGTTGTTTTCAAGATTTTATTCTCTTAATTCTAAATGGGGTAATTAATGAAATAATATCTTTTTAAAACATAGATAATATAATTTAATTATGTATAAATGCCTAGGTGTCCATGAAAATTTGGGCATATCCAAATTATTAAGAATAAAGTTTAAGCTACTTTGTCATATTTTGGATTCTTGATGGCTAAATATATTGCAACAATATTTTCTTATATGTGCACTACATTTTAATTGCAATAAATGTTCATCATATTTAATTAATATTACAATTATGTCCCCCAACTTTTTTTCATTGTATTCTTATTTTATTTCTTTCATTAATTAATATATCTTATCTCTTCTATTGATTTCTGTCAAAAAATTTATTAAAAGGAATTAAAAAGATTTATTTAATGCTTGTACACTTAATAAGTAAAAAAAATCAAAATTTTAATCTAATACTTGTTCATTGTTTAGCACGATAATAATAAAAAATTGGACGAGAACCATCATGAAGGACAAAATTTGATAATTATTGAAAATTTAATGATAAGAAACTTGATAAAAAAATAAAGAATATAAATGTAATAATCTATAAAGATGAGGGACCAATAATGTAATTCAAATATGATGTAGTTATAAAAAATTGTAGTACAAATATAATTACCCTTCTTGATTGACTAAATAAGAAAAATAAAGATCTTGTTGGGAAATAATTTTGTGCAACTGAAATTATGTAAAGCCAAATGTTCCCACCTCAGAGTGCAGGAAAATAAAATAATTTTTTGTACGCAAAATTCAATAGCCAGTATGAGAATTTCATTTAGAATTACATTATTTGCCCATGCAGATTGTGATTAGCCTTTGTTTGGTAAATTTTGTATATAAACGATCGCGTGACAATATTTTAATGAATAATTTTTTTTAAAAAGTTAACAATTTCAACTTGTCGAAAATTCCCACCCACCAATTTTTACTTTAAAAAAAATGAAGTAACAAAATGTTGTCACATCATTATTTATAAACATTAGATTATAAAAGATAATTTATTAAGTTTAGGTCATGAAGAACCTGGTGCAAACTCATGCACTTAATGTAAAATATTTATAAACATATTTATTGAAAAAGAAAAAACACATTTTTTCAAATCAATATTTAATCGCAAACATTTTTCGAATCACTTTTAATCACAATTTTTATCTCAGAAATAGCAAAAAAAATTGTTTATAAATAAAAGTACGTACAGCTGCCTAACACGTTTATATTTGAAACCTCATTCTATCTGATATGCTACGTACTTTTTCAAATGTGTATGTATTTCTATGGAATAATCTATTTTAGATCATGTCTAATTAATCTTGGATCCGATGCATGAATTCATGTCATCGTACGTGATTTTGAGCTGACAATTTTGATATGAAATGAATCGATGAACACTTTGGTATCTTACTAATTCATTGAACAAAAAAGTCGATATATATAAAAATAAAAAAATAAATAAAATCACAAAATGAAAATTTTCAAATTAATAGTACCCATTAATGAAATAGTGAATTTAGAGAGTTCCTTTAGTTGACTTTACAAATGGGAAAATTACGTAACTACAACACTTTAAGTTCACTTTTCAAAATTAACAAACTTAACAATTTTTTTCAAAAATCAAGTGTTTAATAATTAAAAATAAATATAATAGTATATATATAATATAAATATAATTATCTGTTATATATTATATTAAAACAAATATAATATTAAATCAAAAACTCAAATATTGATGTCACAACTTCCCCTGCCCCAGCCCCTTCCCCCGCCCCACCCCATCCCACCTACCCTACCCTACCCAACCCAACCCCTTTTTTTTTTTAACGCTCAATGTTTTCCTACCCTTCATCATCTCATCCTACTCAACCCTATACCACTTCATCGCAAAGTGACAAATTGATCTCGCCACAGCCCCAACCCCCTGACCCCACCCCAAAATTACCCAACCACCACCCTACCCAACCCCAAAAATAATTTTTTCCTCGATATTATCCCACCCCAACCCACTCGACCCTACCCTACCTTATCACAACGCGACAAATTCATCTCAGCCCAGTTACAGACCTCGACCAACCCCAGCCCGCCACCCACCCAAAAATGATTTTTCTTCTATTTTTTCACACCTTGCCCCAACCACCCAACCCAACCCCACGCAAAAAATGATTTTTTTCCCACTTTTCTACACCTGACCCAACATGGCCCCACCCTAACTCACCCCACCCACCCACCCAGCCCACGAAAATGAATTCTCTCTCTCCCTCTCTATTTTCCCACCCTACCTTGTCACTCCACCCCCAAACTGACAAGTGATCACACAAAATCACAATTAAAAATTTAATTCCAAATTTCACCCTAATCCCAACCCCACCCACCCACCCACCCACCCATACCCACGCTACAAAAGTCACAAGTCACATTTTGGTCAAAAATACAAATTTAGTCACAAATTTTACACCACCCCACTCCACTCCACCCCACTCACCTACCTCACTCGCACTCATAAAGTCACATTTGGTTACACAATGTCACAATTCAGTCACAAATACAAATTTAGTCACAAACCCCCCCCCCCCACGCACCTACCCACTCATCCCTAAAGTCATAGTTGGTCACACAATGTCATAATTTGGTCACATAAAGTCGCAGTTAGGTCACACGAGGTCACAGTTAAATCAAAATTGGTAACACAAAGTCACAATTCGGTCACAATTACAAATTTAGTTACAAATTTCACCCAACACCACCAAAATGCAAAGTCACATCTTATCACACAAGGTCACAATTACAAATTTAGTTGCAAAACCCCACCCACCTCACACCCTAATTCACATTTGGTTACACAAAGTAATAGTTCGGTCACAAAAAGTCGCAGTTAAGTCATACGAGATCACAGTTAGGTCACAGAAGATTTTTTTCTTCTACTTTTCCACATCCCACCCATCCCACCCCACCCCACCTCACCTCAAAACTAATTTTTCTTCTATTTTTTCTCCATCTCACTCACCCCGTCCCATTGCACCCAATCTCACCTCACTTACAAAGTCATAATTGATCTCACAAAGTTATATTTCAGTCACAAATCACAATTACAAATTTAATCGCAAATTTCACCGCAACCTTACAAACCAATACCCCCACTCCGCCCGTCCACCGACCTCACCCCACCCCATCCCACCCTACCCCGCAAAGTCACAATTGGTCACACAAAGTCACATTCAGTAATAATTATAAATTTAGATACAAATTTCATCCTGCCTCATCCCACCGATCCACCCCCACCACACTCCACCAGGTTGCACAAAATCACAGTTCAATCACATTACAAATTTATTAGTTGTAAAATTCACCCCACCCCACCTACAAGTCACAATTGGTCACACAAATTCTCAATTTGATCACACAAGGTCACAATTTGTTCGCACAAAGTCGGAATTTGGTCACACAAGGTCACAGTTCAATCACACGAGGTCACAGTCCGGTCACATAAAGTCACAGTTCATTCATACGAGGTTACGGTTCGGTCACATAAGGTCACAGTTAGGTCACATAGTCATATTTGACATAAGTGTAGGTCACATAGTCCTATTTTACTATTTATGATCTTAAGTCACAATTTTTAAGGTCACGGCTTATTATGGTCACAAGTAACAACTTTTTAGGTCACAAGTTACAAATCAGGTCATAAGTTTATGGTCACAGTCACAATTTTTTAGGCCACAATTTATTTCTCGATCACAAATTTCGAATTTCGTAGGTCACGATTTTTTTTCAGTCGCAAATCTCGAGTCAATTGGTCACAACTTAACAAATTATGATTAATAATTTCTTTATTGGTTACAAATCACAAATTTCATTGGTCATAGTTTTTTCTCGAATACAGATCAATAATTTTTTAAGTCACAATTTTTACAAATCACTAGTTTTCTTGATCACGGATTATAAATTTTATAGGTCACAATTTATAAAATTATTTGGTTGACTCATTTTTTGGCCACAAATTATCGATTTAGTTGGTCATAATCTATTTTTTGGTCACAAATCACAAATTAAGGTCACAACAATTAATTGGTCACAACTTATTTTTTGATCATAAATTATCAAATTAATCAGTCACGACTCTCTTATCGGTCACAAGTCACGAATTTAATAGGTCACGACATCTTTCTAGGTCATAAATTCTGAAAATTTAGGTCACAACATATTTTTCAATCACAATTTACTAATCTTGTGAATCACAACTTATTTATCAATAAAAATCTCAAATTTCGTAGGTCACGACTTTTTCTCGATCACAAATCTATATTTTATCGGTCACAATTTTTACAATTTGTGATCACAAGTTATTTTTCGATCACAATTTACAAATTTCATAAGTCACAACTTATTTGTAGGTCACAAATCTCTAATTTTGTAGGTCACAACTTTATCTCGATTATAAATTTCATGTTAATTGTTCACAACTTATAATTAATCAGTCACAATCACCTATAATTGATCACAAATTTCAAATTAATTGGTTACAGCTTAACAAATTTTGAGTCACAATTAAATATTTAGGTCACCACAATCCCCCCACCCACCCCATCCTACCCTATCCTACCCAACTCCACAACATGCTGTAGCTGTCGCATCACTGTTGCCAACCACTTACTCCTCATCTACCACCACCACCATCGACCCATCTCACCAACTGCACCATCACCACCGGCACAAACCTGTTTCGTCCACCACCACCAGCACACACAGACGCCTACATTCGCCAGAAACCCTCTCCACAACCAACAACTCACCCAACCTTTTTCATCCACCACCACCACCACAAACATTTCCACATTCTCCTCCAACCAACCACCATCACTGCTACCAAAAACTCACCGCAACTACCACCAACCACCCACGCACCACAACCAGGGCACCAAAATTCAGTAAATAGTAAAGCATCATCCATTGGAATCTTTCCTAGAATTGAACTCGCTTGAGGTTTGATTTGGGGTTGTCGAATTCGAACTCAAACGATTTTGGTTTCTCTCTTCTCGACACAAATCTGATAGCAGACATTATCATTGAATTTAGTATCTTCATGATTTCAACTCTTGGAAGCATACGGTTTGATTTGGGGGAAGTGATTAATTTGGGGTAAAAACAAAAGGTAAAAAGAATGTTTTGGATTGGGGTGGGGTGGGGTGGGGTGGGGGTGGATGACTGTGTGCCACTATTTCGCACACGAAGGAACACGAGGATGCATAATGTTGGATCTGAGATTTTGAGGTTGGAGTTTAACCTGATTTGTGAACTATTTAACTTAAAATTTGAAAAAAGAAATGTAATCTTTTAATACGGTTGTCCATGTAATTTTCCCTTTACAAATGGTTTCTTTTTATTCCTTACAACTACATATGCACTTTTAAAAACTATAACACCGTGAAAATCATGTGTCAAAATTTGTTGGATGAGCTTTATAATCTAATTTCAAGATCACTTTTTGATACTTGATCACTTTCATTAAAGTTAAAAATTCTGAATTTGGAATCACGTCGTCGATCCAAAATACGACCAAGGCTTTTATCAAGAGGCTAACGCGGCACAATGTCGTCTTTTCTGTATAATTACTGTTGGGATCATGGATATTTCAATTTGTTCAGTTTCAAGTCCAAACTCAAGGTCCAAGTGAGGGTCCAACCCAAAACTAATTAATAATGGGTGTAGTAGTTCACTTGAGTTATATGGTGGTTTATTTCATTCCTCACAATCGATGTGGGATTGTTTGCATTCCCAACAATTACTTTACGAATGTTGGGTGGAATATATATTGTATTAATAAAAAGAGAGTGTTTGATATTAAAAAATATATATATATATATATAAAAAAGAATTTTGGGATATTTTTCACCTATATACAAAAACGAGTTGATTTTTCAAGAAAGACACAAACATTTCCTCAAAATTCCAAGTACCAAAAAATTCGTTTTCTATACTATTTTCTAATATTTTTATGAGTAGCATTCAGAGTTCTGAAAATCACTTGTGATTACTGCATAAAGTGATTCGATCATTGTATCATGTGAAGAGTTTTTCCAAAGAGATCGCAACATTTAACAACGGGCAATTTCATTTAAGGACATCGTGCCGTCATGAATCTCAATCGATGAGTTTTCATTTTCAACAATTTTATTGTTCTGAAAAACGTGTCTACAATTAGTTTCTTTCAACATAACCACCCTACGCATGTACATTAAAGTTTGTGTATCACATATTTTATTAAAGAAAAAATAATTTTTTTTGAAGATGGTGTGATTTGAATAGTAAAGAAAATTTGCGACTTAATTCATAGGTAGAGGCATAAAAAATAATTTTTCACAATCTTAATATATATAATAACAATATAGTCGTCACATATATCGGCACATAATTTCCCGCCATTTTTACCTACTATTTTAGGAAACTTTGTAGTTTTATTAATTATTTTAATAATTGAATTAGGAAACTTCAATTAATGCAAAATTAATTATATGTGACATGTAATAAATAACTTATTGATTTGTAAAAAATAAAAAATCTATAAAAAGGTCAAATTGTATATTATTTTTATTCTTTTGATAATTATTGTAATATTTTGAAGTAAAAAAATATGCAATATAGGTGTCAAATTCAAGATCTTAACGAGAAGTTCAATACAAGCTAACAAATGAAAGCAAACTCTAAATATATCATTCATAAAATTGTCTCAAATAACAAAGGTAAAAGTTTTACTTATACTTTTTTACTTTTTCCAATATCCAATCTTTTTAATTTATCTCATTTAAGTAATAAAATGATATCTATCATTTCTTACCTAACTTCAATTTGACATAAATGATTAACTTCAAATCTTTTTTCTTATCAAATGAAAAGAAATAATAGATATCCGATCTTTATAAGTAAATTCAATTGAATCATTTTAATTTTTACAACTTTAGGTTTCGATAAACTCTTTGATAATTTTGAAATTAATTTTATAAATTTACTCATTATGTTCATTTATCTATTTTTTAATTTTTATAAATTTAAAATAACATCAATTTGTAAAATATATACTACAGACTTTAACAATTAATTCATTGAATTCTACAGAAAATAAAAATATAAGGTTTTATCAAACTTATTCTATTTAAAAATAAAATATGGTCAATACAGTTATTTAACATGTACAAAAATAGTTTTGTGTGTGTGTGTGTGACATGATCATTTTTAATACTTGGTGAAAAATAAAATGTCTCGTTGTAATTGAAACCATTGAATAGGAGTAAGTTTGATATAGACTATAGAAATAGTTTTAAATGCATGATTGAAAGTGAAAGAAGGTAGTATAAAAAATAAAATAATTGTCAAATCAATCAATTGAGTGGTTGAAAATTGATTTTCTTTTTTTAGAATGTGTGGTTAAAAAGTAGTATGTGCAATTGTGAAAAATTAGTTTTAAATAATATGTGGTTGTGAATGAACATAAAAAAAAATAATTTTTGAATAATCAATTCTATATGAATAAATAAATTAAGAAAACTAGAGAATGAACAATTAACTCTTAAAAAAAAAGCAATTCATAACTCTTTTTTTTTCTTTTTTTCTTTTTTGATTGTATATTGAATATACAATTTATGCATTAAAGTGAGAAATCTTATAGGGAGAAATGAAATTACAAATTATTCACAATTTGTGGATACAAGATATTATTATTATTATTTTTATTGTATTATTTTTATCGGGCATTGTATTTTTACAACTTATTCAATAAATATTATTTATTCCGTGCATCGCACGAGTGCGATTACTAATTAACATAAAAGCAATTAAGTGCTTATTTGACTCTTTTTAAATATTTTTTATTTTGATTTTTATCGTACTCATTTTTAACCACATTTTTAGACATAAAATATTTTACACTTAAATTCAAAAAATTCCCTACTTTTTAATCACTTATTTTTTTTTAAAATCACTATTCACAAAATTAATTTCTCTTTATTATTTATTTATTCCATCAAAAGGGCTAAATCATTCTCCTTTTTGCTTTTGAGCTAATGAAATTTGACCAACATAAATGGCAGTGCCAACCATCTTGAATTTCACCTCCCATTCCAAATTTTTAAGTCCTTTTTTCGTCCGTTTGTTCCTCGATTCTATTGCCAAGAAATACTAGTACCTACCTTCCATAATAATAAACCAAGAAATGAGATTTGGGAATATCACACGTGGTTCTTTCTCAGACACAACACAATTAACACCTCATAATCACTGGTAGGATCGAAACATTTATGTTCCCATGTAATAATAAGTAGGCAAGTATATAAACACTCTCGACAAGATGTACATATAATATGATTTTACATTAAGATTTTGTTCAGAGTGCTAATAAAAAACTTCACGTGCTCCATTTAATGAGTTAACCTTTCACGATTAAAATATTATCTGCCTGCCTGCGAGTGGTGCTAAAGCTAAGCCCCAAACATAATCATTTGAACTTACAAAATGAATTCCCAGTTAAAGTATCCGAGTCATGAAGATGGTGAATTCTTAAGTTGGATTGCACGATTAGTTCTTAAAGTGAAAACTCTATTTGATTTAAACAAGAGAAATGGATAAGTAGGCAATAGGATAACTAGGCTATGGCTCGAGAGAGTGCCGAGATAACAAAATACTTTGTTTGAATTGGGATTATTGAGAAATTATAGGATTATAAATAATTATACATGCTGCCCCTTTTCGGTAGAGATGAAGTACATGTTTGTTGTAGGTCGTTTTTGGGGAATTTCGATTTTTTGGGAGAATTTGTGATTGAAAAGTGGTGGATTCTATAAAAATGTGTGTTTCAAAATGAATTTAATGAAAATGTTGTAAAAATGCCTTCGACCAAACAAGTTCTAAAACAAATTTTTATTAGATTTTAATAAAAGTTGATGAAATTTGTAACCGAGAAATTGTCAATCATATAAAATATGTAGTTGAAATTAATCGTTAATTTTGATCTCGACTAAAATTCTTATCAAATAAGGGCTTAATAAGTTAATTATTTTAAGAACCACAATTTTCTACGCATCCTAAAGACTAACCTCGGACGATAATATTGTTTTTTCACTTTTTCCTGCCTGTGGGGTAAAAGTCACGCGACAAAATGGGGTGGCTCTAGAACCCGGATGCCCAGTTGGGTAACACTGTATCTTTTCTGAATCTTGTAACAGCACATTTTTATATATACATTCTTGTCTCTTGTCCATCTAGATTCCTATTCACTGGCTTATAAATATCATTGAAAATCACTTCATTTTCTATTCAAAAAGATCAAGAAAAGTTTCATAATTAAAAAGAAAAATGCTCTTCTTGAAATCAACATCTGGGAAAGTAAAGCAATACCCTGAAGAAGAAGAACAAGAACAAGAACAAGATGAGAAAAACAAGATGAGAAAAACAAGAAGATCAATGAAAAATGCTGCTGCAAATCCTTAACTGTTTGGAGAAAATCACTTCTCTTCAGCTGCAAAGGTTTCACTGTTATTGACTCTGATGGCAGTTTACTCTATAGAGTTGATAATTATACTAGACATCCTAATCAAATCATTCTCATGGATGCCTCTGGAAATCCCATTTTCACCATCTGTAAACGCAAGGTATACATTTTATTTTCGTTCTTCTTCTTAGCCCTTCTGACAGAATTCTGATTTTAATCTCCAATAATTAATTTTAATCACATATTTTATGGGATCTATAATTTTTCAATCACACGTCTCATCGAATTTTATCAAAATCTACTAAAAATCTAATTTTAATCTATACCAAACAAGGGCTTATTTTATTGAACCACTTTGTCTAAAAGCTATGGAGATGAGATGATACACTTATTTAAATTCAGTCTTGTGACTTATTTCATTTTTTTTTTAATAATGGTATTAGAAACTGGGGCTAGTAGACAACTGGCTAATCTACGAAGAAGAAGTTGGTGAAGATTGCTGCATTAAGACAACATCAAAGAAACCTATTTACAGTGTGAGGAAAAACCGAAACATAATACAAACAAATCGAAACGTTCTTGCTTATGTTTACGGTGAAATGTCTGATAAGAGACATGCATACATGATTGAAGGGTCATACGCGAATCGATCCTGCAGAATTTTGGATGATTCAAGAAGGGTTTTGGCAGAGATCAAGAAGAAGGAGGCCGTAAATGGAGGTGTATCTTATGGTTTGGAAGTTTTTCTTTTGTTTGTACTGCCCGGATTTGATTCTAGATTTGCCATGGCCATTGTATTATTGCTTGATCAAATGTTCTCTTGATCTTTTCTTTGATTTATATAGTCATTAACTTCTGTTTGATTAATTTGATGTTACTATTGTCGAAGATCGTTAAGAGTAATAAAAAAAACACAAAAGTTGCTTTACTTTGTCATAGAGTATTATGTTAAAATCATATTGCAGTACGTAGTTACGTACATCCATAGCAAGCCTAAACTCCACCTGAAACGTATGGCCCGAAGCAAGTCACAAAGAATGATTCACAACCTCAGCCTAGCCATATGTTTGAGGGCCGAACTCACAGAGTTTCACGATTTGGCACAAGTGGAAATTAAATCCACACGGGTTTTTTTTAACTTCATAAATCAGCTATACAAGATATTTGTCCAAAAATCAGGTGGTAATTATTATGTAAGTTGTGATCCCAAATTTATGCATTTATACTTGGAGGACCTCACTTGCAATAAAAGTTTGGAGGGTCATTTTGGCAACCACTTTTGACCCGGTTCACTTGATTCTGTTTTAATGAGGATCGTTAGATGAGATCTAACGACTAAGGTATTTTTTGGCATTTGATATATTTTTTGGCTTGGCTGAACCCGGGGTACTCTCTCTCTCTCTCTCTCTCTCTTGCACAACACTGGTTCGATCTCCTTCTCCGTTTCTGTGCGATTCTGACAGGCCCTTGTGAAATTAATTGTACAATAATCTGGACCATAATGTAAGTTAGATTGGTAGTATATTTTGTATTGTTTCGGGGGCACTGATTTCGTTGATTGAGAAGTGTCTATATTTTAGCTTCTTGAGAAGAAATTGTGCGCGAACGACTATGTGATCTCTTGTACTCGAACACTCTTACTTTGGACGGTTGATTGCTTGTGAATGGGCTGATCCTGAGCCCCCAGACGTAGGTGTTTTACATCGAACTAGGTCAACAAATCCAAGTGTTCTTTATTCTTTTTCAATTTTTGTTTGTGTTTATTGTTTAATCCGCGATTATAATAGATTTAAAACGTAATAAATTCAACTCACCCTCCTTCTTCTCAACATTACTATCCCAAAGCTCCACTTGCAACTCAATCACTGCCTCTCTTTCACTAACCTTTTGTAATTCAACTATATTTTTACCTTTCTGTGCTGTCATATCCCCTTCTAGAACTTTCAATTGATAATTTAATCTTGATAACAAATTAATCTTTTTCTTCACCTCCTTTTAATCTTCAAGTGCTTGTTCTGGTGTTAAACCAACTATGGTAATTGACTTCCCATCCTTAAGAAGCCTGTATCGGTTCCTACCTTTATCATAAATTGCTTTCCTCTCATGCCTCCATGGTCTACCCAAAACATATGATAAAGCTCTAGAGGTACCACATCACATAATATTTCATCACTATACCTCCCAAGGGTGAAAGTCACTAGGACTTGCTTGGTCACTTTGAACTCCCCACACTCCTTCAACCATATCATCCTATAAGGCATAGGATGTGGTAGTAAAGGCAACCTCAATTTCTCAACCATGTTGATAATAGCCAAATTAGAGATATACTCCCTATCAATAGCCAAATTACACAACTTATCACCCATATAACATCTAGTCTTGAAGATAGAACCTAGATTACCATCCAGCCCTTTATGTGGATTTCAAAAATTCAAGAAAACTCAAGAATAATACGATTTAGTCTTCATCGATTAGTAAAGAAGGAATTTATTTTTTGACTGGGTAAAATAGGCGGACGAAAAGGAATTTCAAGAATGATCAAGAATTTTAAAAAATTCAAGAAAGTGGTTCTTGAATTTTCAAAATTTTAACTTGGAAAAAATATCTAGTTTTGAAAAACTTTGATTTTTTTTACTCGAAAATTCAATTATGATAACAGCAAAACAAAAGAAATTTAATTTGGACGCTAAACGAATAAGATAACAACTGTTGAATTTTTTAGAATAGTTTTCTGGATCAAAGACTCAAGAATACAAAGAACTCAAAGAAAAAAAATAAAAATCTTAAAAACAAAACTAAAGATATAATTTTGCTTTTTTTGGGGGTGTAAGCACTGATACCGATTGATGCAAACCACGTAACAATTGTAGCTACACAACCCACACAAGATTGACACTAATACAATCAATGTGATATGTTGACCTCTTGATCGCAAGAATTATAAATCTTACCCATTTGTTTGAATACCACAAGAATTAAACTTGCAAAGTTCGAATTAGTTCAACGACAAACAATGTTTGAAAGCAAATTTACCTTTCGAATTATATTAATCTCAAAGATGTGTCTAAATAATACAAAGAAGAAACCTATATAAAGGTAAAGATAAAAAAAACCCTATTCTAATAAATAACCTAATCTAATTGAAAGAGCAATAAATTTACTTCCTGATCTTATTAGGAATATAACTAGATAAAACCTCAATAAGGGTGGAAATTAAAAGTTACCAAAAACTAGTAGACTTTTAATTGAACTAAAATTAGAATAAAATTAGCAATATTCTGTCTCGGTAAAAGCAGGAATTTAGTTATGGCCGTAAGTCACTTTGTTATGGCCGCATCCGTGGAATTTCAAGAAACGCCCCTTTGAAGCAGGGAATCACTTATAGCCGTATGTGACTTTGTTACGGCCGTAACTGAGTTTCGTTTTCGACTGCTTAAATGACATTGATACACTTGGTTTCTCGACTCGACTCCAAAATGAGACTTGCTTCTTTAATTGCCAAGAATATGTTTTCATCCATTGTTGCTTGAAGACTTGTATGGAATCTCATTTCATTGGGAGTTCTTGAAGATGAGGGACATGTGTTTAAGTCTAACAAAAATACTTTGAAGGTTATGAAGGGTTCATTAGTTGTAATGAAATGACATAAGAGAAATGGGTTGTATTACCTTGCAGGTGAAGTATTGTCTTCACTAAACTGCAATTCCTTCACTGTTACTGAGAGTAAATCTAAATTGCGGTACAATAGAATGAGACATATAGGAAATAAAATGTTAAAATTCTTAAGTGATCAAAAATTACTTGGCAAAGAAGTAGTTGAACCCATAAATTTTTGTGAGACATGTATTCTAGGTAAATCACATACGAAATCATTCAAAGAAGGATCTCACTTTTCAAAGAGACTTACTTTGTCCATTCTGATTTATGGGGGCCTGAAAAACATCACACTTTTTGTGGGAACAAATTCTTTCTATCCCTTGTTGATGATTACTCTAGAAAAGTATGAGTTTTCCTATTGAAGGATAAATCTGATACATATCTCAAATTTACAGCCTAGTTAAAAGTTGTTAAAGACAGAATGGAAAGAAAGTTAAAAACTTTAAGAGCTGATAATGGACTTTGACAATTTCTGTAAAAAGAAGGGTATAGAAAGACACAGAACTGGGAAATATAAACCACAATAGAATGAGGTGGCTGAGAGAATGAATAGAACCTTAATGAATAAGGTTAGGTGTATGTTGATTAACTCAAGCCTTGCTAAAGAATTCTGGACTAAAGCTGTCAGTACTACAACTTACCTTATTAATATATCTCCATCTAGATCTGTTAATTTAAAAATGCCAAAGGCGCTTTGGATTGGTAAACTTCATGATCTTACCCACATAAGGGTATTTGGGTGTGCTGCATATGCACACTAGAGTGAGAGTAAATTGGAGCCAAGGGCTACCAAGTGTGTTAAGTTAGGGTATCATGATGGGGTAAAAGGGTATAGATTGTGGATGATAGGAGTTCAGGGTACAAAAATTATTAATAGCGGGGATGTTGTGTTCAATGAATCTGAAATGCCTTGTTTGAAGAAGCAAAATGTTTTGGTTGATGAACCTAGAGCTATTAATAGGACTAAAAATCTTGTAGAGTTGACCAGGTTAACTGATACCCATAATGATACTCCTGAGCCTGTTGTTCCTCCTGTTGGACCTGCTAAACATGTAGGTTATGGGTATGTTGAACCCCCTGTTGATATGGAACCTGAAATACCTAATACCACAATGAATGATACTGCCATACAAGATTACTATTGGAAGTGTGATCCCCAAATTATAAGAGTTCAAACTTGGAGGGCCAACTTATGGCAACCAGTGAAGCTCAAGGACCTCATGTGCAATTTTGGATAAATAAAGTCTTCACTTATCCATCCCTTGGCAGAAAGTTGGAAAAAGGCAGAAACATATCTCTCTCTCTCACGTCTTCTTGCTTTTGGTCTTCTGCGCATTTTTCTCTCTCTTTGGTTTTAGTCCCATTTTCCCCAATAATTTTGTATCTACTTAGATTAGTAATTGGGCTAGAGAGTAGATCATTTTGTGGGTATTATTGTGCGCGATTGCTGTGATTTATTGCGAAGAACAGTGGCTACATCGTTCGTTCTTGGGGCTGAAAATTGCTCATGATTTCTTTTGTAATCTTTGACAATCTTGGAAGGTTATTTGCTAGTGGAAAAGGGTTCGGTCCTGAGCCCCCCAGATGTAGGTGTTATACACCGAACTGGGTCACCAAATCAGGTTGTCTTGTTCTTTATTTTTCGTTTATTTCGATTCTTGATTGTTTAATGAATGTTATCCGCATTAGTTACGTGAAATAGGCTCGATTCTAACCTAACAACTGGTATCAGAGCCACCATTTTAATTTTTTGTGTTCTCTGCAGATTTTTTAGGGTTCACAAAAATTAGGCATTTTTCTGTTTTTGGAATTAATTGTGTTTCTGAATTGGTATTGCACTGATTGTGTGATTTTTTGTGAATTATTTCCAGAAAACTTCAAGTGGCTGAACTTGGACAGTGCAGGCAGTTTCATTCTTGATTAGTTCTTCTTGTCTGGATTACTGGTGAGATCGTTTCAATTCACCCCTTAAGAATTAAATTCTTAGTATTGGTTGGAATTTGGGCATTTAGTAATTGTGTTTATTTGGCATGCAATAATCTGCGTTTTTCTTAATTAGTTCATAAATTGTGAATTGTGATTTGTGAATTGTGCATGTTGTAATTACTTGGCTGCCTTGTTTTGATAAGTGTTGGGTTGTTGTTTAAAATTGAAAAATTATTCGTGAATCTTGAAATTTTTCTTTAAAAACCTTTTCTGTTGATTTGTGAATTTGAATTATAAATTCACGAATGGCATCTAGTAGTCATTCCCCATTTGCCGAACCCATTATGGGATCGAGGGTCGAATTGTCACAATTCGATGGTAAGGGTGATTACTCGATATGGAAACAGAAAATGAAGGCCATTTTGGTCCAACAACGAGTAGCGAAAGCTATTGAAGATCCCGATAATTTTTCTGAAGAACTTAAAGCTAAACCGGATCTTATTGCTGATATGAATGAGATTGCTTATAGTTCCATTATCTTGCACTTATCTGATAATATCGTTAGACAAGTAGATGAACATAAGACGGCTAGAGACTTGTGGGAAGCTCTTGAAACCATGTTTTTAACTAAGACCTTGCCCAATAAGATCTACCTTCTTGAAAAATTATTCAGTTTTAGAATGGACCCTGGGAAGGAACTAGAATCGAACCTAAGTGACTTTAGCATAATAGTGAAGAGTCTGGCCCATAATGATAAAAAATTTGACGACGAGGACTTAGCGGTGATTTTATTGAATTCGTTACCCGAATCCTATAGCGAAATTAAGAATGCAATAAAATACTCTAGGGACAAACTGACTCAAACTATTGTAATAGATGCTATAAAATCAAAAGAATTTGAAATAAAGAAAGAACAAAAAACTAGCCATAGAGTCATGAGCATGTTTGTTAGAGGTAGACCCGACAAAAGAGACAAGAACCCTCACTTTAAGAAAGGTAGAGGTAAATCTAAGAGTAAGTCTAAATCAAGAGAGAGGTTTAATGGAAAGTGTTACCATTGTGGGAAAGAAGGACACTTTCGAAAAGATTGCCCGTATTTGAAACGAAAGCAACAAAGAGACCAAAGTAGCGAAGAAGCTAGTAATAATGCTGTTGGTCTAGACTTAGATAGTCTACATGTCATGACCGTGACGAGTAATGACATGAGTGAGGAATGGATTCTAAATTCAGGATGCACATTCCATATGTGTCCTGTTAGGTCATGGTTTTACAACTATAAAGAAATTGAACCTAAGAAAGTGTACATGGGGGATAATAATACCCAGACCGTTATTGGCATTGGTGACATTGCTATTAGGATGCATGATGGCATTGTCAGGACCATGCATAATGTCAGATATGTTCCATATCTAAAAAGGAACCTCATTTCATTGGGTGTTCTAGAAGATGAGGGACATGTATTTAAGTCTGACAGGAACACTTTGAAAGTGTTGATAGGTTCAATGGTTGTTATGAAGGGACCTAAGAGAAATGGGCTATACTACCTTGCAGGTGAAGTTGTGTCTTCACAGAACTGCAATTCCTTCACAGTGACTGAGAGTAAGTCTGAGCTGTGGCATAATCGGATGGGACATATAGGAAATAAAGGGTTGAAGTTCTTAAATGAACAGAAATTACTTGGTAAAGAAGTAATTGAACCCATAAACTTTTGCGAGACATGTGTTCTCGGCAAGTCGCATAGAGTGTCATTTAAAGTTGGTTCCCACTGTTCTAAGAGACCCCTGGACTATGTCCATGCAGATTTATGGGGGCCTGAAAAACATCCGACATTCGGTGGGAACAAATATTTTCTATCCTTAGTTGATGACTACTCTAGAAAGGTATGGGTATTCCCATTAAAGGCCAAACATGAAACATTTCTAAAGTTTACAGTCTGGTTGAATGTTGTGGAAAACAAAATGGATAGAAGGTTAAAAACTCTAAGAACGGATAATGGACTTGAGTTTTGTAACTTTGAATTTGACAACTTTTGTAAGAAAAATGGGATAGAAAGACACAGAACTGTTAAATATACACCGCAACAGAATGGGGTGGCTGAGAGAATGAATAGAACCTTGATGAATAAGGTTAGGTGTATGTTGATTAGTTCAGGCCTAGCAAAAGGCTTCTGGGCTGAAGCTGTTAGTACTGCAGCTTATCTTATCAATCGATCCCCATCGAGTTCTGTCGATTTTAAGACTCCACAAGAGTTGTGGACCGGTAAACCCCCTGATTTGACCCACATTAGGGTATTTGGATGTGCTGCATATGCACATCAGAACGAGGGTAAGTTAGGGCCGAGGGCTTCGAAATGTGTGATGTTGGGGTATCCGGACGGGGTAAAAGGGTATAGGCTGTGGATGATTGGAGTTCAGGGTATTAAAATTATTATTAGCCGGGATGTAGTGTTCAATGAATCGGAGATGCCTTGTTTGAAGAAGAATGTTAAGGATGATGAACCTGAGGCTAGTAATGGGATTAAGAATGTAGTAGAGTTGACTAGGTTGACTGACACCCATAATGAGACTCCTGAGCCTGTAGTTCCTCCGGTTGGAGAGGAAGAAGTTGCACCTGCTGAGCATGTAGGTGATGGGGAAGTAGAACCCCATGTTGAGGCTGAACCTGAGATACCTAACCCTACAAATATTGATACCACCATACAAGACTACCAATTGGTTAGGGATAGAGAAAGAAGACAAGTGAGACCTAACCCTAGGTATGAAATTCAAAATTTGACGGATTTTTCCTTAGTTTCAGGTGAAGCTATTGAGAATGTAGAGCCGACTTCCTTTGAGGAAGCGATGAGTGGGCCTAAATCTGGAAACTGGTTAGAGGCAATGAGAGAAGAAATGAAATCTCTAAGTGAAAATAAAACTTGGAGTTTGGTCAAGGTACTGGAGAAACAAAAGATAATCCAATGTAAATGGATTTTCAAGTTAAAGGAGGGATTAAGTCCCGGTGATCCTTTGAGATATAAGGCTAGACTAGTAGCCAAAGGATTCACTCAAAGAGAAGACATTGACTATAATGAGATATTTTCTCTTGTGATCAAGTACAAGACCATTAGATTGGTGCTTGCTTTAGTTGTTCAATTCAATTGGGAATTGGAACAACTGGACGTTAAGACTGCTTTTCTACATGGAGAGCTAGAAGAGGAGCTATATATGAGTCAGCCTCAAGGTTTTGAGGTGAAGGGAAAATCGGAATATGTTTGCAAACTCAAGAAATCTTTATATGGTTTGAAACAAAGTCCGAGGCAATGGTATAAGCGGTTTGATACTTATGCCATAAAGATAGGTTTTAAAAGGAGCGAATATGACTCATGCCTTTACTACAATAATAGCAAATATGGAAGTGAGGTATACCTACTTCTATATGTGGATGATATGCTATTAGCTAGCCCGAGTAAAGGTGAGATCATGAAGATGAAAAACCTTTTGAACTCTGAGTTCGATATGAAGGACCTAGGAAGTGCGAAGAAAATTCTTGGAATGGTCCTTAAGAGGGATAGAACGGAGGACAGACTATCTATTACACAAGAAGGTTACTTGAAGAAAGTAGTAACCAAATTTGGCATGAAAGATGCCAAGTCCGTCTCAGTTCCTCTGGCTGCACATATGAATTTGTCATCACTTCAATCTCCCAAGACTGAAGCCGAGTACAAAGAAATGGAAAACATACCTTATGCTAACGCGATAGGGTCTGTGATGTTTTCCATGATCACCACACAGCCGGACTTGGCCTATGCCATAAGTTTCTTAAGCAGATTTATGTCGAACCCAGGGAAACCTCATTGGGCTGGGTTAAAATGGTTGCTAAGGTATATAGCTGGCACTACGAGCGTTGGGTTAGTTTATGAGAGAAGAATAGATAGATTGACTCTTAAAGGATACGTGGATTCTGATTTTGCTGGTGATAAAGACCAGCGAAAGTCTACTACAGCTTATTTTTTCACTTTAGGAGACAATTGTATTACTTGGAAGTCCCAACTGCAGCCCATTGTTACTCTGTCCAGTACAGAAGCAGAGTATGTGGCGATCACCGAGGCCTTTAAAGAGTGTATATGGTTAACTGGTATTTTAAATGAGCTTAACTTTCTACATGATATTCCTATAATATACACTGATAGTCAAAGTGCACTTCTATTAAGTAAAAATCCTGTCTATCATGAGCGTTCTAAACATATAGAAGTTAAGTACCATTTTGTGAGAGAGAAAATAGCCTCGGGTGATTTAAAACTTGAGAAAGTTCATACGGATAGAAATCCATCTGACATGGGAACGAAAATAATATCTGCTTGTAAATTTAAATCTTGTTTATCAATGTTAAAGATTGATTATGGCTGAATTCCTTGTGCAGGTACCGGGCGATGATGGTAAATACCGAGCCTACCCACTTAGCTTATAGCAACCAAGAGCGTTAAAGATTGGAATTTGGTGATCAAGGTGAAGCTTATTGGAAGTGTGATCCCCAAATTATAAGAGTTCAAACTTGGAGGGCCAACTTATGGCAACCAGTGAAGCTCAAGGACCTCATGTGCAATTTTGGATAAATAAAGTCTTTACTATTCATTCTTGGCAAAAAGCTAGAAAAGGCAGAAACATATCTCTCTCTCTCACGCCTTCTTGCTTCTGGGTCTTCTGCGCATTATTTTCTCTCTTGGTTTTAGTCCCATTTTCCCCAATAATTTTGTATCTACTTAGATTAGTAATTGGGCTAGAGAGTAGATCATTTTGTGGGTATTATTGTGCACGATTGCTGTGATTTATTGCGAAGAACAGTGGCTACATCGTTCGTTCTTGGGGCTGAAAATTGCTCGTGATTTCTTTTGTCATCTTTGACAATCTTGGAAGGTTATTTGCTAGTGGAAAAGGGTTCGGACCTGAGCCCCCCAGATGTAGGTGTTATACACCGAACTGGGTCACCAAATCAGGTTGTCTTGTTCTTTATTTTTCGTTTATTTCGATTCTTGATTGTTTAATGAATGTTATCCGCATTAGTTACGTGAAATAGGCTCGATTCTAACCTAACAATTACCAATTGGTTAGAGATAAGAAGAGGAGACAGGTGAGACCTAGCCCTTTGGTATAAAATCCAAAACCTGACAGATTTTGTCATAGCTTCAGGTGAAGCCATTGAGAATATTAAACCTATTTCCTATGAGGAAGCTATGTATGGGCCTAAATCTGAAAACTGGAAAGAGGCAATGAGAGAAGAAATGAAATCTCTGAGTGAAAATAAAACTTGGAATCATGTTAAAGTACTTGAAAAACAGAAAATTATCCAATGTAAATGGATCTACAAATTAAAGGAGGGATTAAGTCCTAGAGATCATTTAAGGTATAAGGCTAGGTTAGTGGCCAAGGGATTCACCCAAAGAGAGGGCATTGACTATAATGAGATATTTTCCCCTATGATAAAATACAAGACCAAAAGATTGGTGCTTGCCTTAGTTGTTCAATTCAATTGGGAATTGAAACAATTGGATGTTAAGACAGCTTTCCTGCATGGAGAGCTAGATGAGGATATCTATATGAGTCAACCTCAAGACTTTGAGGTGAAGGGTAAGACAGACTTGTTTGCAAACTTAATAAATCCTTATATGGTTTGAAAAAAGTCCCTGGCAATGGTATAAACGTTTTTATTCTTATGCCATTAAAATTGGTTTTAAAAGAAGTGAATATAATTCCTGCCTCTACTATAATAACAGTAAATATGAAAATGAAGTGTATCTATTTCTATATGTGGATGATATGTTATTAACTAGTCCTAGTAAAGGAGAAATCATGAGAATGAAAAATCTTTTAAAATCTAAATTTGATATGAGAGATCTTGGCTGTGCTAGAAAGATCTTAGGTATGGTCATTAATCGAAATAGAAAAGAAAATTTGTAGACTCTTTCTCAAGAGACATACCTAGAAAAAGTGAAATATAAATTTGGCATGGAAGATGCTAAACCTGTTACTGTACCTTTGGCTGCTCATATGAACTTGTCATCAGCTAATTCTCCTAAGAATGAGGAAGAACGAAATGAAATGAAGTATATCCCTTATACTAATGCAATAGGTTCTGTTATGTTTTATATGATTACTACCGGACCTGACTTTGCTTATGCTATTAGTTTTCTCAGTAGGCTTATATATAATCCGGGGAAACCACATTCTGCTGATTTGAAATGGTTCTTAAGATACATAAGTGGTACTTTGAAAGTAGGATTAGTGTATAGGAAATGATCTGATGTATTAACCTTGAAAAGTTATGTGGATTTAGACTTTTCTGGTGATAAAGATCGAAGGAAATCTACTAATGTATATTTTTTCACTTTAGGTGATAATTGCATTACTTGGTGATAAGTGTGTTTTGCACACTTATTTTGGTCTTAAATTGACATTTTAATTCACAAATTGAGCAAATTTCTACTTATGAATTGTGTTTATCCTGTACAATTAGGTACAACCTCAATTGGAAAGAAAATGGACAAGATTGAGGAGCAATTGAGCTAAATGATAAGAAAATTCGACGTCCAAAGACCTAATCGTAAGAAATCAAAAGTTTGCGGACTCAATTACAACATCTCAGAAAGGTGGAGGACCTGCTTTTGAAAATATTGCAGGGGCATTTTTGTTATAAAAGTCAAAAATCGAGGATTGAATTGAAGAAGACAAGAAGACCTGACTGAAAAAAATGAAGTGGACGTGATATGATCCAGACCAGGCATCGAAGGGCGAATTCGAGACATCGACGGTATGACGGTGATCTACGTGGAAAACGGAGCAAGTTCCATATTGGAATCGAGCCAAGAAGGCGAAAGGATCAAACCGAGTCGAGTGATCGAAGTTATTTGGGCAGAAAGGTCATTACGGCCGTAACGAAGATCTGTCACGACCGTAACTCTTATAATCACGGTCGTAAAAGTTATTATCGCGACCGTAACTCCGCCTCGGGTTTAGATGAAGAATTGCAAAATTTCATAGTTACGGCCGTAAGAAATATGTTCACGGCCGTAAATCTTAAGCAGAAAATCATTTACGGCCGTAAAAGTGTTCATCACGGCCATAATTGAGGTTTTCCGGATTTTAGGGGATTTTTTATTATTTTTCCATTTTAAATTAATTGTTTGCCTAGTTTAGTATTCTAGTTTAATTAGAATTATATTTTGAGTAAATTAGCAACTAGGTTATTTTGCTTATATATATATTTCTTTCCATTCATTGTAAAAAAAAAAACAGTTTAGTTGAGTTTGAGTTTATGAATTAAATTGAGAGAGGATTCTCTTGTTAAAGGTTGAGGAGTCCCTTTTGTGTTCTTCGAGAACAAATCCAACTTATCAAATATTGTGAAATATTTGTGGCGTTTAACTTATCAAATATTCGCGAGAATATTTGTGGCATTTCCAATTAGAATCGTATCAAGGAAATTGACAAGTCCTTGTGGTGTTTCGAAAACCTTGGATCTCGATTTCGCATCGTCAATTTCTTGTGTCGTGAATCTTGGGTCAAAATCCTATCGTCAATTTTATCTTTCCAGTATTTCAATTCTTGTTTATTTTCGTGTTTAAATCTGATCTAGATCTTTCCTAGATTTTAATTTCGTTATTCCGCGTTGTTCGATGAGATTCCCCGACTGGGATCTCATCAGGACGTGTGGACTTTGACCACGCGGTTGTGCGGTTATAATGACTGCACAGTCGTGCAATCGCATATCAAATGGAGTCCATTCTAAGTAGCCTGCACGGCGCGGGCTTTTGGCCTGCGTGGTCGCGCCGCGTAGGCCATTTTCGACCAGACCGAAAATCAATTTAATTTTTTTTTTTAACTTAAGGGGGTGTTTGGCTCAATTTTTACCCATTTTGGAGACCTTTTTAGGTTAGATTTTTAGGAGTATAAATACTCCCAACTTCTCTTCTTCAAGGGACACAATTTTTCTCACCAAAGCCTAGCCCCTCTTTTCCCTTTTCTTATTCTTTGTTTTCTTTCCTTTGTTTTTCTTTAGTTTGTAGTTTAGTTTGTAATTTAGTTTTTTATTCCAAGTTCTAGTCTCCATTGAAGCTAGGAAGCAAGAAGTGAGTTGAAGATTCAAAGCATTGTGAAGGAATTTTGGAGTAAAAATCAAGAAAAATTATTTATTTTATTATCTTTTATTTTAATCTTTGATTTCTATATTTTTTAATTTATTTTTATAAACCTCAACTTTTGTACAATATTTATACAGTGGGCTAGTTGTTTTATGTTAGGATGAATGATTTAGCTTAACTTAGTTTAAGTAAGTTTAATGTTTGTTTATTAATTTTGACCTTATTTCATGTGTACTTGTTATTGAGATTATTCCATGTGTTTGATTGATCAACAAATATATGTTTTGTGAAGTGTATGATAATCGAGAGAAATTGTGCATTTTAGACCAAATAAAAAATGTTCTAGGTTATTGTTAAGGATAGAGATATACCTTAAACCCTAGATGATCCATTGAGTTATTTTCACAAAGAGTTAATACAATTGATTATGTTTTAATCGACACAAAGATATTGATGAGAATTATAGGAGGCTCGATAAAGAAAAATCAATCATGCGAGCTAAACAATTTTGAAGTACATTTTTGTGGAGCTCCGAGACAATTAAGGACCATTTTTTAAGAAGATTCAAGGCTTAAACAAGAGATCATACCAAGAAAAGAAGTCAAGAATCAAATTGGAAGTAAAAATATGAAGATTGGATCAAGTTCGAGATTCAATCAAAGTTTTGAATTAGATAAAGTCCGAATTTGAGATTCACTATTTCTGGAAGAATTTTATCTCTTTTCATCTAGTTTCCAGATAATTTTGAATCGCCTCAATTGGATATTGAAATCAAAATTTATGAATGAAACACCGAAGATGGTAGCCTCAGTTAGTTTCGGTCGACCGAAAGTTTTCCGGTCGACCGAAAGTCCGGAAATTTTAGCTAAGCCTCAGTTCATTTCGGAATTCGGCTGAGTGATGGTCAACCGAATTGGTCGACCGAAAGTTGTTGAAACTCAAAAAAGGGGTTCTTGTGCAATTTTCTTATTTCTTTCTTTACCCATTTCATTTGTAATATAAATACACTCCTTCTTTAAACCCTAGGTGAACTTTGATGATGTTCATGTGAATGTTCTCTTGTCTCTCTTTGGGTTGAGGTAAAATACCCTTATTACTCTTGTTTCTCTTTGGAAATTAATCAACTTTGCTTGAGTATATTTTATTCTTGTATTATTGTTTATTTTCCGCCACCTTGAAATTTGTTTAGCTAATACCCATTGGGCTTTGTTCTTTAATCGATGAATTTTGGGTTAGATTTAAACTTGGGTTAAGATTTTTTATAACTTATTTTACCATCTTAGCTTTCTTGGAAAAATTTCAAATCCCTACTATATATAAATTAAGTTTCAAATTTACTATTCATAGGACGAAAACAGCACTTATAGTTCAAATGGAAACACGCCTTCTTACTATTTCCAAGTACTGACACTTTCTTTTTACTTTACCTACTATTTAATGAAAAAGAAATTGTCATTTGTCTCGATCGATGAACGGGTGGAAGGTGGTCGATGGAGAGGAGTATGAGAGGAAGAGAAGGCTTAAGATTGAAGGAACGGAAGAGTGAATGGGGCACATGTTACTGGGAGTATTAGATTTAGGGTTTAACTTTTAAGTTTAAGTAATGGTCTTTTTTTAAAAAAGAAATTAATTAATGCACGTCGGGTCAACTGACGGGGCGGGTCAAGTAAAGCCTGGCCCGCCCTGAACCCCGCTACGGGTTTTCAATTTTCATTCCAAACTAGCCCAGCCAACCCGCGGGTCGGTATTTTTTTGCCCCATTAGGGTCGGGGCCCCGTCTGGTTCGGGTCGGGGCGAGTTTTTTTGTCATCCCTACTTAATATGTTGTGGCGTGTGTTGTTTTGGTGGTTGGGTGGAGCCTTTCAGTCAATGGTTGTAATTTGCGATCCTAGATAATTATGACCTAATCGTGATTTGTGACTCCAAATAATTTGTAACCTGAAAGATTTTGTTTTGTGACCTGAAATTATATGATCTTGTGGCTTTAATATATATAATTAATAAAATATTTTTAATTATTTAATTTAATTAATTATCTTAATTACAACCTGATTTTAAAAATTATACAAGTTTGATCTTATTTTTAAAATTTGTATTTTTAAACACCTTATTTATGTATTTTTCCCGAAGCACAATAGATATGGGGTCGAAACTATGCAACAGGTATTGTTAAGACTTGAATTTCTCTCTTAAAATGCCAATCTTGTTAAGAGGAATAATTCAAGTCATTTTTAAGTTTGTCATTATTTATATATTTATTCAATGTGAGATTTTATCCCTTAACATGCCCCAAAGATGGTGGTTTATTTGAGCAAACCAATCTTGAAATATGCGTACTCATTTTTTTTGAGTCCTAATCAAATCTAATTGCTAGTTAGAGTTTAATGAGCTATGTTATCATGTTAAGACTTGTGATTCCATCTTAAAAGATTAACCTTGTTAAGAGGAGTAATTAAAACCCCTTTTAAGTTGATCATTGTTCACATCTTTATTCGATATGAAATTTTATCCCTTAACATATATTGCATCCGTTCTTCGCTTACCATACATAAAATGTGTCATCTCATATGAGAACAAATTTAACAATAAAGAATTAATTCAATTTTGGTAAAACTTAAAGAAGAACACATATTCCAAGATTGATGTAAACAAGCAAATCACCATTTTGTGGGAACGTGTTAATGGATAAACTAAAATTAAAACAATTATAAGAATATTGACCAACATATAAGAATATGGACAACTCTTAGCCCTAATTTGATATTTATTATTTCAAATAATGTGGTTTGTAATAGTAGATTTTTGGAAAATATGTGGTTAAAAAGTATGAAATTTTTTAGATTTATGTGTACATTATTTTATTGATAAAATGTGTAATTGAAAATGAATTTTGAATAATGGGTGCCAAATAGGACTTAATATTTAGATGTAACCACAAGTTTTATGAACAACTTACAATTTATTTTATTAAGAGGGATTAAAGCATAATTTTATTAAATTAATTTATTAGGTTTAGGTTATAATTAATATGTGTAAACTTTGTGTTTATAAAGTGTAAATACAACATTTTTCAAATCACTTTTCAATCACGCAGTTTACCTAAAAACAAAACATTCTTTATATATAAATAATTTTGAGCCATGAGACAGGTCCTTAAACACTTACATGTGGAATCTGATTCTATATGATTTTGGACATACTTTTTTAAAGTGCACGATTTCGTGTTTTCATCACGTGATGTTGTGCTGATGCTTTTGATTTGGTATGTCAAATGAATCGATCATCACTTGTAGTCACTTTTGTATCTTATTGATTCATTCATTGAACAAAAGAGTGATATTTTTTTTTTTTTTTTTGATGGTTGAATAAGTAATTTTTGTTTCCCCAAATAAATACTCATTGTGAATAAGTAACTTTTGTATCCCTACATGCACCTTATAGCCGTAAAAAGTGGTTTATGACTTGTTTATAATTAATTTAAATTATAAATAGATAAAAATAAGTAGCGAATAGATGAATATTATTTATGAGTTACATGATATATCTAATATCTTTGAAATATATAAATTGAATAATCTCGACTTTAGAAACTCATAATTGCATGGTATATGTTAAAAATTATTTGATTTTTATCATTAAAATGGGAAAATTTGATAGAAATTAAGTTATAAACACTTCAACAGCTAATGAATGTAAAATTAAGAGAGGTAACTCACAAATTGTTGTACTTCGCAACATAAATTAAAACACAGAATAAGACACATGTTTTTATTTTATTACATATATAGTAGATAATCATTGATTCATATTATTTACATTATCGCAGTTACTTTAATCATTGTCAAATAATTTATGTTTAGATGAATGAAAATTCTTTTCTTTCGGGAAATAATGACTTGGTTTTCTTATTTTTATCATAAGCTACCATAATTGTATTCATTGTTATAAAATTGACTTACCTCGAGAGTAGGATAAGAAATCATCATTTGTCAAATAAAGAACACGAATCAATCACATTGTAACATCTACTTGAAATCTTCAAAATTATGATGGAAGAACATCAAAATTGGAATCAAATGAGAGGCTTGAACATGTAATTAAAAGTTGTTCTAAAAGTACATTTATCCCCTTTTGATTGAGATGATTATAGGGTTAGATAGCAATACTTTAGTGGATTAATCAAGCTTATAAACCATGTATTTATTAAACATAAATAATCCATGAAAGATGAACAAAAAAATAATTGAAAAATGGGTATTAATTTTGGTGGAAATGATCTCTATAAATTTATGGATGTTTTTCTCATGTTTTCATCATGAATTATATCTCTATTTATATAGTTCACACCATTTCATAAGTGACACCACTTTTCACAAAGAATTCGAAATGGTTGATGAAAAGGTGCTAACAAGAAATCTAAAATTTCTACTAACGGTCGGATTTTTCTACCAAGCGATCTCATGACGTTCAATTTCTTAAACAGATTAAAAATCCGTTTTACCAAGCGATCAACTAACCATGAACAAGCGATCGCTTGGTTCATATTATTGTCTGGATCTTACTAGAGCTTGTACTTTTTCAACTCATACTTCGATTTACTCACTTAACAAATATTTGAACAACAATTTGGAAATAATAAATTTTCAATAATCCCCCATTTGTTCAAATATCTTTACCAACTCATTTTATAACGATGTTATGTATAAAATAAGGTATCTTTCGATTTGAACCTTACCTTAGTGTAAACATTGCAAAGTATTATCGAAATCCCGAGTCGATGTAGCTTTGAACCCATTATATATACCATGTGACAATATCGGCAACATCACAAACACAACACTCAAAGTTTTTTGTTCCACACAAACTTTTGTTTTAGCGCGTTAATAGTCTTGCATCCATCCGATTCGTGAACTTTTCAAAAAGTAACTTCAAACTTTCCTTGAAGTTCTTCCAGTATCTTTGTTACATTTAAAGATACTTGTAATTCTGAACTTCATTAAGAGTTTTAAAACTCAGTCCTTCAACTGTAACAACCAACATTTTTAATCTAGAATGAAGTATGTTTTGATAAATTGCTGAAACCATCCACTCATCGAATGAATTTTTTTACCCTTTGAACCTATGAATTACTCATTTCGTAATGACAAGTAGGGTTGCCATCATTGACAGATCTTTTATAAAGGAGTTTCACCTCATCCTACTCAATTATGTTCTTATAATTTTACATAAAATATAAAATCAAGTTTTAGCTTAACTTTTTCAAAAGTTATTGAATCAATCTTTGATTCAATTTATTTTGTTTATGTCTAGACTTCTTTAGAATATTTAAATGTGATCACTTCTCAATTATTTGACAACACTTGTCAAATATTTCGCAATATTTTGTAATCTATTTTGTACACTTTATAGACTTCAAAATAATATTACTTTAAACATTATTTTAAAGTTTAATAGTACTACCCCCACACTTCCAGGGTAGACTCAAAATTATTTTTTCACTCAATGAAAGAATCTAACTTTATATTACAATTTATTTAATTGATAAAATAAATTGTTTTCGCAATTCTTTCACTCAATTGAACGAAATAGAATCTTAATTCCATGAACAAATTTTATTCCTACAATAGTTTAATTGTCTTCTCAACGAGTACAATAAACATTTTACAATATTCGTTTGAATGTTACCCCCACACTTTGGGATAAATTTCAAATTTCTCAATTTCATTTAAGTGAATAATTCTCCTTGTGAACCACAATATTCGACAATAATCCATATTCACTTGTATGTTTCATATTATTATTTTCCATTAGTAATAAAGCTTTTCACATATGATATCAATATCAATTAGATAGACTTATTCTATCATATCATCTTGTACACTTTCTCAAATTATATAAGAATATTAATAATCAAACTTGATTATACACAATAGTATGAAATAAGATGATAACAAAATTTGAACAAAAATGTATTTATGTATAGAAAATAAACCTCTATTTGTTCAAATTTCTCAAATTTCTTAAATAAGATATTTGCATCTCTACTTAATTAAATACAAATTGATAATAAATACTTCACATAAGTATCTGCAAAGGATTCATATTTTTAAAGAGAAAAATACTTTATTGTTGTATGATAAACATTTATCATTTGCCTAATATTCATACCATATAATTATCTCATATACCAAATCCATTTAGAGCATTTCCAATGCACTCCGTGGATTGGGGCTGACGTGACAATAAAATAGACGGACTTTTAGGGAGCGTGGATAAATAGACGGAGAAGTCAAAAATTTATTCTCCAATGGTTCCTTCTACATTTAAATAATATTGATTATGTGGGATTTTTTATTTAAATTTAAAATTAATTATTATGCATAAATTGAGCCTTATCTGCAGGACTTCTCACTGTATAAATATTCCAAATAGAAATAACTTTATCATAAAACATGATAGACCAACGTCCTTATTTATAATAATTAAAATTTAAATAATTAAAAATAAAAGTTAATGCTGAGTTAGCATGTCTCACAGAGCGTCTAGATGTAGACGCTCCACCCCCATAATGTCTATTTTTTTTAGCGTTACGTCAGCCTAATATCCTAATTCACGTTGTACATTGGAGAGGGATTTTTATCATATTCCATCTATTTATTGACGTGTCATGTGTATTTCCCCAATTCACGGAATGCATTGGAGATGCTCTTAGTAAACAATAATTTAGCAATTATACTATGAATAAAGATAGCATATATCTATTTCGCAAAGATTCCAAGCAAATGAAATTTACATTATTCAACACTTATTGAATGATATTGAAACCTCACTAAGGTTAAAATCTCATGCATTCATGAAACTTCACTTTCGTAAATTTAAAACTTGATAATCACATACTTCATAATTTTCCACTAAGTAGTATATTGATTTATACAATTATCAAGATAGATTTTCACTTATCTAATGCACTCTATGTTACCAACAATATCATTAAATTTAGTATTTAATAACTAAATCCAATTTGAATGATATGTTATTTGCCAAAATAAAGTATAACAATATAGTATTTTATATTGCAAATTTAACATTTGTATTTCATGAACATAATATATTATGTAAATTTATAATGCATAACAACTTACTTACTTTAGTCATTGCACTCCACGATTTTCTTCCTCCACTGCTTGTATTCATTCTCTCAAAAAAATTTAAAAAAAAAAAAAAAAAAAAAAAAATCTCTTTTAGGACTTTAATCATATTACCCCCACATTTGAGGTATAAAAAAATTAAATTCAATATTCTTTTCGTTAAAAGAATGAATTTATAATACATTTTGTTAAATGTATTTTAGTGATTACACTTAATCACTTCTTTAATTGACAATAATATTGTCAATTACATAAAGTGGCTCTATCGTTTTATCAATTTATACTTCTCTCTATTAGAAGTATAGATAATTTTGTTTATGTGATCCAACTTAATCACTTATTTGCATTTTAATATCCTTTAAACTTGTCAAAGTTTCTGCTAGGATATTTGATTTTTATTTAAAGTAATTCTAGAGGGACATTAATATTTGACATTTTAAAGTGACATTATGATGTGTCACTTTTTTGTTGGGGGTGATGACTTTATTATTTAATGCACATTTTCATCTCCTAATGAGAAAGTGTCACATCATAACGTCATTTTAAAATGTCAAAAATGAACGTCTTTCTAAAATTTTCCTTTTATTTAATACAATCACAATATAATTTCACGAATTCAGAAATTATAATTTGAATCTTTTGCCAAAATATCACTCTACATTTTAGGCTAAATTCAACTTTTTATATATAATCTTTCAACTCAATTGAAAGAAGCATTTTGTAATAAAACCTCAATTGTTTTATTGATGTTTTTGTTACAAAAGATTATTGTCTCCACTATGAGTACAATATAATTTTCTTTTGTCATGATCCTTATCCCACATATTTGGAATAAGCACAATTTGTAATTCTTTCACATCATTTGAAAGAAATAAATTTGTAATTCTTTTACTCATTGAAAGACTTCGTTTTCCGATGTGTGTAAATTTGTTTTATAAAACAAATCACAATGTTAATTAATGGTTGTGATGAAATCACTCGTCAAATTGTATAAATATTTATCACTTTTCACATGACCGTTATAATAATCACAACAATTATGGAAAAATTTAATCTCATGTATTCACAATTACATGAGAATTCACATATTTTCAATAATTGTTATGCGTCTCTATGTATCAACATTTAATAAAAAATACTTCATATAAATATTTTATTTCAAAAGAGATATATTATGATAAGTCTCAATATTAATGATCCTCTTGATTTAGTTATATCTCTCTCCCATAATTCCTTAATTAGGAAAATAATTGCTTTCACAAGCAACATTTCGAACCTCCATAATTTATTTTAAAGTCATTTCACAATTCTTAATACAACAATAAGTATCAAGATTTCCACTACCACCACTACAACAAAGTTAGATTTTTACGGCGTGCATTGCATGACATAAAATCATTTTTACGCCGTGCAACCGCACGTCGGAAAAGTCACGCCGTGAAATTTTACGGCGTACAAATTCACACGCCGTAAACTAAATTATCATGCCAATATCAAGAGTTATATTGAGTCATATATCAATATACTTGCGTAACGTAAAAGATAGATACACTTCTGATAAACTGAATCAATTTGGAAATAAATTATTGAAAGTGTGTGAACCTTCAAATTTCCACTATCATGAAATAGTTCTTCATAATGAATAATCACGTAGTTACAATATTATATCTCAATTATTCATAAAACCACATACTTTACATGATAAAATAATGATCATGATTGAAAATATTATAACATTCTTTTTATCAAATTCGATTTGAGTCAGATAAAATGTTTATCTACAGAATAGGCAATTATTTCACAATGTACTCCACGTCTAAGATTTTTAATTTGTAAAATAATAAACCATTTTCCTCATTTCTAAAGCACTTCACAATGTCCTAATCTAATCCCATTACAATGATCGAGACCAACGACCTCTTTTCATATTCAATAAAATTGGGCTTCTCAGAAACAAAAAGGACGATGTCAAACCTTTAGGATCAATATTTCCATTATATAATTAAGCATTTGTTTATTTACCAAACATGGGTGGAGTACTACTAGAAAACGTAATTATGCAAGGAATATATTCAGAAATCTTCACTAAATTACACGTTCATATGAAGAAACACAGCGGTTCGCATGGTAATTGTGTGAAAATGAATAGGCATGAATCAATATGTAATCAGTTATCCATAGATTTCAATGTCAAATTAAATCTGATTATCTTTGTCTTCATTTATGCTAATAGGTTAAGAATTCCTTCATCTTGAAACTTCATATATACTTTTCAAATGAATTTCGAATCCACCGGTCAAAATGTACTTTTAGATTGTTATAAAATTGACTTACCTCGAGAGTTGAAGACGAAATCATCATTTGTCAAATGAAGAATCACGAATCAATCACATTGAAATATTCACTTGAAATATTCAAAATTATGGTGGAAGAACACCAAAAATGGAATCAAATGAGAGGCTTGAACACGTAATTAAACGTTGTCCTAAAAGTATATTTGTCCCTCTCGATTGAGATACTTAAAGTGTTAGATAGCAAATGTTTTAGCGGTTTAATCAAACCTACAAACCATGTATTTATTAAACGTAAATAATCCATGGAAGAGGAACAAAAAACAATTGAAAAATGAGTATTAATTTTAATGGAAATGATCTCTATAAATTTATGGATGTTTTTTTCATGTTTTCATCATGAATTATATCTCTATTTATAGAGTTTTAACACACCATTTCATAAGTGACACAATTTTTCACAAAGAATTCGAAATGTTTTGTGAAAAGGTGTTAACAAGAAACCTAAAATTTCTGCAAATAGTCGGATTTTTCCACCATGCGATCGCATGGCGTTCAATTTCTTAAACAAATTAAAAATTCGCCTTACCAAGCGATCGCTTAGTTCATGTTATTGTCCGGATCTTACACTTTTTGATTGCTTAGTTCATATTATTGTCCGGATCTTGCACTTTTTCTTCTCATATTTTGATTTACTCATTTAATAAATATTTGAACAATCATTTGAAAATAATAAATTTCCAAACATTCATTTTCAAAGTCGACATAAATCAATTAAAATATTTTCCTATCTTGAACTTCACATCCCATTCAAAATATTTAAGTCCCTAGCTATTTTCGTCTGTTTGTTCCTTGAATCCATTTCCAATAAATATATACTGTATATTATTAATTTATTACCCAAACTCTCATAATAAACCAACAAATGAGATTTGCGAATATCATGAACCCACGTACGTGGTTCTTTCTCATACATAGTTTTGACGTGATTTTCTTTTCTTGACTTTGGCAACGGGACATCCCCGCCCCCATCCCCGTCAGAAATTTACAATTCCCATTCCCACTTAGACAAGATAGGGCGAGGCGAGGTGGGACGAGATGAGGATGCTCATAATCCCCGATTACATTCTTGTTTTTTATTATAAATATAATTTTGGAGACCAAGGTTGGCCCAAGTGGTTAAGAAGCCACTTTTACCATAATTGATCTTAGGTTCGAGTCTCCCTCCCCACCCCTAAGTTCCCAAATTTGTGTATATATATATATATATATATATATATATATATATATATATATATATATATATATATCTTATTCATTAATGTCTTTTTTATAATGGTTATCTAATGAAATTTCTCTTAGCATGTAATATTGCATATTACTCTTGATTAGATCACAAAGTTCGCAGATACACCATAAAAGTATGACTAAGCAGATTAGCAAAGATATTTATGGTTATCAAATAATAACAATACATAAAAGAATGACTAATTTTTCAATTTGATATCTGTTCATGACTCAAAGAAAATGATATATGTTTCATTTTCTTTGAATATTGATGTTTTCGAGCAATATTTAGTTATATAAATTATTTTTTAAAGTATGATTATATCAAAAAGTTCCCATTGAACAGCACTAAAAAATGATTAACATTAATAAAAATACTCATAATAGTTTTATAAAACAATACAAGTTTATTTGTGTTAAGAAGTATGTTTGGAGAGAATAAGATGAGACTTGAGAGTGAGAGATGATGAATAGTATATAATTGAAATATAAGACTTGATTTTGAAATTATATATTTAGGTGTTGGGTGGTTTATGACACTTTTAATTTGTTAGGATTTTTTTAATTGAACTTATTAATCGGAAATGATTTCAAATGCAGCGGATGATTTGTATCATGCCATTAGCTCAAGTCCCACAACTTCATGTACATCATTTTATTATTATTATACGAAATGTGCTTTCATTTTATCGGGATTTAAAAAAGTAAATTTCCCTTCATAGACACCCATTCAAATCGGACACTTTACTATCTCATTAAACGTCGAATATCCATATATATTTCTTTTTTTATGGAAGATACCATGAGGCGATTTCTTCTCTCCCTGCTATCCCTTTTCTAAAAGAGAGGCTGCTCCTGGACTGATAAAAGAGGAGATCGGTTCAGGAACCAAGCCGCTGAAGTGGAGTAGGAAGAAGAGCGACTGTTCCAGTTGATGCACTATCTTATTAGTCAAGTGCTAACACCCTATCTATAGAGGCCTTTTCAATAAGGTGAGCACCCCTATCACGTAAGGCTTGTACCAGCTCTCGGAAAAAGAAGTCGAGTGTGCCTAGAAGTCACCAAGTGAGTAAACAGAATTCCATACTCAATCTCAAAGATACATATTGAATTCAGCGGAATTCCACTCAAGAGAGAGAGATTATGTACAATATTTTTACCGGCAAGTCAAATCCTTCAAATAAGAGGACTTCACCGATCGATAAAGTACTAGCATAAAGTAGAGCTAGAAAGCTCCATCTAAAACTTGTATTGGGCCTGTCGATTCTCTCCTACGCTAGAGCCTAAGGCTCCCTGTGGACGGTTCCAAGCAAAGAGAAGAATAAAAATCTAAGCTAGAAAATAGATTACGAGGATCGGATCGTAGAATAGCAACGTCTTTCTTATTACAGCACAAACCACAAAAAACTAATTTCGTTAAGAGAGGAAGAGGTTTCGCAGCATCAGTAGTACACTTCATATTGTTTGGCCTACGATAATCAAGCTCCATGAACAAGGAATTCATTTCCTGCTGCGAGGGCGTTGCACGAAACTAAACCCCCCCCCCCCACCCGATTAAGTACAAGTTGCTTCGCTGGTAGCACCATAGACTGATGAGTCATAGGATGGATCGGCTTCAACAGGAATTCTTGCCCGACCCTGATTGAAGATGCATTAGGCTTGAAATAATCACCGAAAAAGATCTCCATAATCATAAACACTTTTCTAAAGGGAATGCTGCCGATACTTGAAAGACTCATCCTCTGGAAAAAGCTGATTCCCACCAAGAATTTGATCGCCAGGTCGTGCTAATTCCATACGAATCAGTATTGAGAAGCATGTGCCCCTCACTCCAGCAATGGCACCGAAGATGAAATATAGAGTCCTGGGCGGGGGAGGGGGATTTTACAAGAATCCCCATTTTTAACTTATCATTGAGAGAGTGCCATCAGAATCTTACATCGATTAAATGATAGGATTATAAATAATTATGTTATTTTACATGACAAGTTAAACTTTTAAAATAGAACCTCAATTTCATATACATTAAGGAGATCTAGGGTTAATGGTTATTTGTGTCAATGACAAGAATTTCAACCATTTTTGGAGCAATGTCAGATTTCAACAGTTTTGCATTCCAATAAAGTTAGGGTAATTATATTCATATCACAACATTTGTTAACTAAACCACATTTTATTTATAATGAATATTCCTAAGTTTTTTTTTTTTTACACTTATGTTCCCAAATTCATTAACAGAATATTTGGATATAAATTGTAATTAAAAACAAAATATGTTAATTAATTGAAATTTAAGAATTACAATGCTTTGTAAAGAAATTGAAGATATAAAAGTAAAAGTGAGCAAATATTAAAAACTTTTCATGTAATTAAAATGTGGTGTAAATATAAAAATTTGTGGTGTGAATATAACTTTCACTGTTCCAAAAATACCACTTGCATTTAGAGCATCTTCAATATTAGACACATTCCAAAAAAGATGATGTGGTAAGAGAGAGAATAGGCGAAGAGAGGTAATATGGAAAAAAAAAAAAAAGGTTGAACGCCAACCATAGGTGTCCCCAACGCCCCTTCCCTAGAAATTAGTGGAGGATGTAAATCATATGTTATGCTCCAAGTTGGTCAATGTCTGGGCACCACCTACTAAATTGATAAAGTGCCAACAAATTCGAACATACAAGAATTCTAACCTGGAACCTTTGTACTTCAAGTGTTTGTGGATCCCCAATTTTTGTTAGTTGGATGAAAGACGGAAAAAAAGAGAGATAAACATAAAATTGCAGTATTTTATTGTTGAAAGCGTCTGGCACATTGTCTACAAATATCATTTAGACGTCATTTTAAAATAAATAGTTTTTCATCATTTTTGTCCATTCCACCTCATCTTCATGTCATGTGGACATTCAAAATAGAAAGCACCACTGGAGACGCTACAATGTTAGAAACCCTCTTAAAAGTAATGTTTAGAAAATCGGATCAGACCAGCCAGTTCAATCTAAAAAATGGGGAACTGGTCGAAAAATCAGTCCGAAAAGTCCATTTAGAAACCAAACCGGAAACCTAGTTTTTTGACTGTTAATCGCCACTTGGTCAATTGGTCCGGGTTTTAAGCGAATGAACCGATTGATAATAAAAAATAAAAAAAAACTATAGTTTAGGGGGTGGTACCATAAATAAGTGTCACCCCAATTGTAGCTTTGCCTCAACAAGAAACCGTCCTTGCTCCTCCAACCCACATCAACTATCAATGTGGGATGGGAGGATTTCATATATATATATATATATTTAGTTTTTCTTTTTTAATAGGTTTTCTTCACTTTTTCTTTTTTGATTGAATTGTTTTGTTCTTTTTTTTGAAAATTATTTTTACTTGTTATTTATTCCTCTACCAAATAAATTATTTAAATATTGTTTTTCTTATTTTTAAAGGTTAAAATATTTTGAAGTTTTGAAATAAATAATGATATAACAAATAAATTAATAAGTATAAATCTATATTTTATTTGAATTAGTAATTCTGAAATTAAAGAATATTAATGTAGTATATTTTATATTTAGTTTTTATGTAAAAAATCTTTTTTGTGCATGATTTTATTTCTAAATGAGTAAATATTGGTTTATTTGAAAAATAATTTTATTTTAGAATTTTTTTTTTATTTTTAGAACAATTATTTATTTATTTTTAATTGAAACTGGTTCTACTTCCGTTCGACCTTATGACCTTTGACAAGTTGTCTTTTTCGAGTCGAATCGGTTTTCGATTTTCTAAACATAGCTTAAAAGAAGATGTGGCAACAAAGAAAACAGGTGAAGAGAGATAGTATGGAAGGGGGAAAGAAGAAAAATAGATAAGAGGGATTGATACAAAATTGCAGCATTTATTGTGGAAGGTGTGCAACACATTATCTACAAATGAACATCATATTAGACATCCTTCTACAATAAATGATGAAACACATTTTTTTTCACCTCCACCTCAGCGTCATATCAAATGGATATTCAAGATAGAAAGAACCATTGGAGATGTAAAGAACCACTGAAAACCCTTTAGTTTTTTATTAGAAACTATCAAGAAAAATGTCATAATTAAAGAGAAAATGCTCCTCTTTAAAGACTTCTTCTTGAACTCTGCATTTGGGGAAGTAAACCAATACCTTGAAAAGGAAAAAGATGAGAACAAGAAGAAGATTAATGAAACATGTCGTTGCACATCCCTAACTGTTTGGAGAAAATCACTTCCCTTCAGCTGCAAAGGGTTTCACTGTCGTAGTTTACTCATAGAGTTAATAATTGTTAATCAAAACTAGTTGCAGGCACTATTATTTAGAACAATAAAATTTCAGAAAAGAAAAACTTATCGATCGAGACTCGTGACAGCACGATATCCTAAAGTGAAATTGTCCGCCGTAATTTGCTGCGACCTCTTTGGATAATCACTCCCAGGATATAACGATCGAATCACTATGTGCAGCAATCACAAATGATTTCAGAACTCTCAAGGTTACTCCAGAATAGCGTATAGAAATAATAGATGAACAAGAAAAGAAGAAATAACTTGAATATGTTTCTGTGTTTTTTTGTCTGAAAAAATAACTTGAATTTATAGAGAAAAATATCCATAACTTTCACAAGGATTAATGAAGAAAAACTGAAAATTTATGGATTTCATTAATTTATTTATTTCTTTCAATTAATATATATATATATAAAATCAACTTCCAAAATTACTATTCATAGGACCAAAAACAACACTTTTAGTTCAAATGAAAACACGACTCTATTAACTTCCAGATAATAGCGAGTCTCTTGTTCCAGAATCTTCGTCCCTTTTCATTTCGTCTCTCATTCCCTTCCTCTTCTAGGTTTCCGCTTCCGTTTGCTGTGTCTGAGCCATCGTCCGAGAGAACTCGTGTGCGTGGACCAATCTTTTGAACCGCACAATCTCTCCCTCACGAAGATGCGTACACCAGAAACTTCACCTTCTGCGATCTCTCTCTAAGCTGCGCGATAGAAATTGATCCAAGTAAGCCATGTTTTCTTAATAATTTCTTATGTTTTTTTATTGAAGTCGGTCACTAATCCATAATCCCCATTTCACTCTCTGTTTTAGTTTCCTTTTCTCAATCACCAAATCCAACGCTACGGAGAAGATTTCTAATTTGTCACAAAGAATCCCCCAAACCGATCTTCGATCAGTTGATTTTCGTTCATCTTCGAACCCCAACATGTACTCTACGCAATTTCAGCAGCCATAAAAGGTACCGATTTAAATATAGGTTTTGGGTTTTAGCTAAAATTTGTTTTCTGGATATTTGAAGCGAAGGAACTTTTGTAATTAGCAACAATGTTTGAAAAAAGATTTCATATGCACTTGTTATGCAATAGCACTCAGTACAAATATCAGCATAATTTCAAAATGGTTTTTAAGAGATTGGTATATTGAGATTGTGATTTTTCAAAAGCGTTAGTTAGGATTCAACCGATATTACTTGCTTTGCACAATTTATGCTGGACACTTTATTTTGGATCATTTTCATTCACAATCTTCTTTAGCCTACATAAAACCATCTACATATGGCTATTCTTAAAAGTTGTTTTCTCTCTGTGTGTGTGTATATATACCATGGCCATTCTTAAAGGTTGGTTTTCTTTGTGTGTGTGTGTGTGTGTGTGTGTGTGCGCGCGCGCGTGTGTTCCTGTTTTAGGCCAGTTTATGTTTTGGTACTCATTGTTTACTTGGAAATTTGCTATAGAAATGTGCTTTGAACATTGTTTGATAGATTAACTAAAATTTTTGGAAAGATTGTTCGAATCTGATCTGCAGGTAAAGGAACATTATTTAATAATGCTCCATGTTATAAATTTATAAACATTTATTTTTTGGACATTGCATCCCGATATAGAATTAGATTCTCATAGTATAGTAGATAGTATGATGCCCACTATCTTTTCATACTTATCTCCACACCTGCAATTCCATAAGAGAAAATAGTAAGTGTCATCTTTTCTAATGTCATCTTCAGCTACTTTACTAATGTCTATTTAAAAAGTTTTCAATCCATAATTCTAATGAACAGAATAAACAAGAATATCAATTGGTAGCTAAGTTTGAAAATTTTCTTCTTCCATTTGATGTAACTTGAGTAATTATTCCATAGTCACCTTGTGATTAATCATTACTCTATTATTTTCTGTTTCTTTCAAAGTTATTTTTACTGTTTAGATATGTATGATACTATGCATATAGTCTACCATATATAAGTGATATTCCCCTTTTATGGAGCTGATGTTCGCCGTAAATAATAATGTTTAAATTTATAGAAAGTTTGGTAGGGAGTCATCTAGTAAGTTGAATTTTGTTTGTCAGCGAAAATGGTTTTCCCGAAAAATGTATTACTGTGTTTTTCTTCTACTTATTTATTTGTTTATTTAATTTTTTTAGTTCAGCTTGTGGTACTGTTGCAGACAGAGACGGAGATTTGTAATTTTCTCAACTTTTTTTTTTTACTTATTGAATTTATTAGATTTTTCAAATGAGAGAAAAATTCAGTGTGAGTTCTATATGCACTAGGATTGTTAACTGAAATTAGGATTTTATCGACAATGCCACTCTGCGTTGGTCAATGATCATCTCACTTTTTTATTTTCACCCAACGCCCAAAGAATTAAGTCATTGTCGCTGATTTTTTATTGGCTGATGAATAGAATAATTTGTTCATCTAAAGTCATCTTAGTTGGTAAAACAATATTTTTACAGCGGTTTTTATATTAAGTGACATAGTTTCCAAAAATACATTTTTAAAGTATGTAAAATTTAGGTTAATGCATTTGTTGATGATTTAAAATTATGGTTTTCTTTGTGTTTTAGATTTTTAAAAAAAATTAATAATTTCTCTATTTAATTAGGTAGGGTTTACTCAATATACTTTATTATTTATTATTTTTTTTCCATCCTTTTGTTGGCTTTAGGTATTGTTACATTTATCATTATGCACTTTTCCCTACTTTACTAAAGTATGCTTGTAGCGCCCCGAGTTCCGTATACCCGGTTCACTACGTCATTTTCTGTCTAAATTTTTCGAATAATATTTTTGCGGAAGAAATAATTGAAATTCATTTTTGGAAACATTAAATAAACTATAATGGCCGATAAAATTGAAAACATTTATGAAACCATTTGAAATAGTAAATCGAACCATTAATATTGTAAAGAAATTGCCAATGTCATAATTTCTCAAATAAATGAACTTCTCTAAATTATTCGATTGTTTGGAAAATACGAAAATCATTAATGTCAAACTTTCATCAGTTTAACGATTATTGTCACCATCATTCATCGCTCGCCACCGTCTCCGAAATCTGCAAAACTGTTAAAAAGTAGGGTGAGTATTTCATGGGGGAAATACTCAGTAGACTCATCGCAAATTAATTAATTTATAAGATGATTAAACACATAAATCCCGGCTCTTTATAAAACGGGCATTGATAGGGATTCTTTATAAAACGGATCTTGATAAAACTCATATTGTGCATTACAGCACGGGACATATTTTGAAAATCATAGGCTCTTTGAAAACAGCTCTTTGAAAACAGCCCTTTGAAAACCATATACTTATAAAACACATTTTAATTATGTCAAGCATAATTTTCTTTTGAAAGCATAGGGATCATTTTCATCATAACATAAGATAGGATCGAAATCCTCATAAACATAGGAGACACAAGAATTTTACCGAACTTCGGTGGCAAGAATTCTTATGCAGTAAAATCACAGTAAGTATACCAAGCATAATTTTTGAAATTCATAGGGATCATTTCCATCATAACATAGGATAGGATCGAAATCCTCATAAACATATGGAGACACAAGAATTTTACCGAACTTAGGTGGCAAGAATTCTTATGTGTAGCAATCTTGGGAGATTGATTTCATAGCAATGATCCAAAAAAAACATTTTCGTGAAGCATAGGGTATACTTACTTTTCGTAAAAACATAAAGTATATTTTCTTTTCATAAAAACATACTTACTTTTCATAAAAACATAAGGTATATTTACCTTTCATAAAAACATACTTACTTGTCATAAAAACATACTTACTTTTCATAAAAACATAAGGTATATTTACCTTTCATAAAAACATACTTACTTTTCATAAAAATTGACTTTCACAAGTCACGTGACATTTATATGAAATCATAATTTAAATCAATTAATAAGTGCGAGTCTACCTCAAATCCGACGAGTGCAAAGTTGAGCGGGAATGACTTCAATTTCTTTAAATTCTCCGTACGCTTCGTCTTAGCCAATAAGTCACTTTAGTCTATCGAATATATAGTTCAAAATGATAAATTATAATTTGGGGACTAAAATTGATGTTTTGAAAGTTGAGGGACTAAAATGAATACTTTTGAAAGTTCAGGGATTAAAATGAATACTTTTGATAGTTGAGGGACTAAAATGAATACTTTTGAAAGTTCAGGGACTAAAATAGATATTTTGAAAGTTGAGGGATTAAAATGAATACTTTTGAAAGTTGAGTCGGAAACTCAAAACAATAGGGTTGAAATAATATATTTTAAAACAATAGGGGCTGATTAAAACTCATTTAAAACTTAAGGGCTGAAATTGATAAGTTTGAAGCTGAAAGGACTGAAATAAAATATTTTGTAAACTTAGGACTTAGGGTGTAATTTTGTAAAAGTTAAAATATAACCAATTGCTTTCCCTTCCTTCATTTGAACTCAACAGCGAAGGGAAAGAGAGAGAGCGCGGCTGATACGAGTCCAAAGCCGCTGCCGGCAACACCGGCGGACACGCCGCCTTCTGGTGGCGGTGGCTAGGTGTATAGGAGGACGGTGGGAGGGGTAAGTCTTGGGCTTGACTTATTCTTGGTTTTAAATCTGGTTTGGGCAGTGACGGTGGGTGAGGGGTGGTGATGAAATTGTTGTGGCTGCAATGGTGGAAGGCAGTTTGGAGCTGGTGGTGGTGATGCTGCACTGGGTGCGTGAGTGGCATGGAGATAGCAGCTAAGTTCTGAGCTGATTGGGTGCAAGATTGATGGTTAAATCAAAGCTGGAAATCGAGATCGAAGTTGTGGCTTCCGAAACAAATAACGAGGTTGCTGTTTGGTGATGATGATGATGAATCAGAGACTGGTTTGGAGATTCGGCTATGGCGGATTTGAGGATGGCGAATTGGAAAAGCAGGCTGGTGGTTGCAGCTTGTAGTGATTCAGTGGCTTGGTGGTTGGAAATCGTGATGAGGCAGTGGGGTTGCTCGAATGGTTCCGGCAGTGAAGGTGAAAGTGATCATACAGGTTGGTTTGGCTTGATGATGATATAGGGGATTGAAATTGTGGTGGGTGGAGTTGGGGATTGTTGGTTGACAGTGGTGGCTGCATTGGTGATGATAACAGTGGCCGGTTTTGGAGTTGAGTTGTTTTGAAGATTGATTTTGATATTGAATGTTCAATTGGCAGTGAGGGTGATTTCTGCAGGCTCGATGGTGGAAATATCTTGGTTTGCAGATTGAGTTCTTGCAGAGAAATTGGAGGATTGGTGATGGTGTTATAAGGATACTGGGTTGGTCTGAATGCAGTTGCTGAAAGAGGTAATCAGTGTTAGTTTTATACAGATTTGTTTTAGTATATTGTGGGATTGAAGTAGGTGGAATTGGTGGTCCAGCACTGAAGGTGGAGAGGTAGCTTTCGGCTAAAGATAAAGGTGATGCTGAGGATGATGATGTTTTATATATATTGTATTGTGGAATCTGATGATGGAAAAATGAAAGTGAAATTTGGTGATGATAATAAATGGCGAGGTGGTGGTCTGAATTGTGCAGTTTGTGAAGTGTTGTGAGGAATCAGTGGTGATGGCTGGATTGAATTGGCTGTGAATTCAGGTGGTTTCGTGATTGATTGGTAGGGATGATGATAGCAGAAGTTGATTTGGAGTTTGTTTATGTATATATTTATCCCTCCCTTCCAGCTCTACTCTCACTTTCTGCTTTACTTTACATCATGAGTTTGCACATCAGCACATGGAAGATTTTATATAAATTTGTCTTAGTAGTGTGGAATCTAGGTACATGGAAGTGTGAGTTGTGCCATGTGTATTGAAATGAAGATGGGGTAGATGGAAATGGTGATGATGAATCCGTAGGTGAGACATGGGTTGGATGTGAATTAGAATAGGTGTAAAGTATGATTATTGATTAGGTGTTATAGAATAGGTTAGTGGAAAATTAGATGGAATATGAAATTGACAATTGTGTAAGATTCTTTATAAAATGATGATGTTTTGGTGTAAAGAAGAAAACATGTGGGGAAAATTTGGTTTAGTTAAATAGGATTAATTTAACTAAAAATTTGACTAACTTTGATTTGAAAATGTATTTAAAACTGATATATTTGGACTGAAAATAAATTTGAAAATAAATAAATATTGAGATAAAAATTGAATTACGTATTTGGACTTGAAATAATTTGAATAAGGAAAATTGAGATATTTTTAATAAATTTGGAATTCAAAAATGATTTTGAAAATAATACTTAAAATAACATAATTTTAGAAATTCAGATTTTAATTTAAAATCGAACAAATTCGATATTTCTTGACTTGGCTAGACGAATCCGTCGCGGCGTTAATTTCAAAACAATGGGTGAAATAGTAGCGACACAATTTTCTAAATATTAAAATAATTATTTATTACATAAAAATTCTGGATCGCTACAATGCTTGCTTCTCCTACTTGGTTTTTTGTCTATTTTATCTACTTACTATTACTATTAATATAATTTGAAGGCTTTGTATCTGTGGTTGATGTATATCCGAGGTTTCTCCCTTTCCGATTTGCTTGTTCTCTTGATTCTTATGTTCTTATGCTATTTGATTTTTAGTTTATTTGTATGTGGATGTCTAGATCAGTGTTGATTATTTATTTTCTGCATTTTTTTCTTGTTAAATGGATGTCAATGTTGTTTGTTTCTCTTTGAGATTGTATTAAATTGTGTTTAGCATTCAAGAATTCCTGTTTTCTATATGGTTTTATGGATTGCTTCTCATTTTTGAAAGGTAGTTTTCTTTAATTAATAAATGAAAAACAGGTATTAAATTTGTCTACCATAACAAATCAACTTGAAGCCCAATTCCATACTTACCTTTGGCTTGTTTACATGGATACTTGTCTTCCATTTTTCTGTCTTGCTATTATAGTTACATGCATACTTGTGGAACTAAAACATTCTTGTTGAAATCATGCATTGGGTAGGTAGCATCTTTTTTTCATATTTAACCATCTACTATTGGTTGTTTAGTAATTTTACTTAGTTTTCTGTTTGATGTTGCATTTAGTGTAAAAAAAATGTATATCTTCATAGCGCTTATGGTTATTGGTTTTGCTGATATATTTTTTTCTGTTCGATACACTTTTACAGCTTCATACCATATTAAAAAAATTCTTAAACCTCTTTTACTGCATAAGAATCTAATTTTTTTATTTGTTTATTATTTATTTATAAGTTTTGTTTATTTAAATTGCAGGTACCATTACTTTTCTATCCAATTAATTAATTTGGTCTTGATGAACTGTCCAATAAGTATGCTTCACATCAAAATTTACTAGAAATTTGTTTCAGAACTTTTGTTACTAAAGGTACACACTCTTCTTTTAAAACTCTTTTTTCTTTTATTATTATTATTATTATTATTATTATTATTATTATTATATAAAAAATGATATATATATATATAATTTTTTCTTCTTATCTTATATATTTTCATTATTCAAATACATAATTCTGTTTTTTTTTTTTTTACATTACTCATATTTTGTTGGTATTTAATATTTATTAGTATAGTGTACGGTAATTTTTTTTTTATTATATATGTGTTTAATATTTGTTAATATTTCTATAATTGTATAATATTTATTAATATTTCTATGCCTATATATTATTATAAGTAAAATTCCTTTACATTACTATCCCTATCATCTATAAAAATATATTAACAATGTTATTTTTACTGTTTTTAAAAATACGTTCATTTTTGTTGAGTACCTGAATTATTGTTGTATTTAAAAAAAATTCAGAAAAAATATATTGTAATTATTATTGTTATTAATTTAATACACACTTTTTCTTCTCCCTTTTTTTAATTTTCAATTATTATAGTTATATACTTACAAACATCCACTTTTGTTTTAACACACACATTATTTTTATTTTTTCATGTACTAAATTATTTTTGCCCCCAAATAATGTATTTTATATATGATTACTATTTTTTATGTTATTAAACATCTTTTTTCCCCTTTTAAATTTTTCTCTTAGTATGTATCTATTTTTTTCTATGATATTATATACTTATATATACTTATTATGTTTCTTTTTGTTCTTTTTTCATATATAATATAATATGTATTCACCACTACTTGTATACATTTATACTTTTTCTAAATAATTATATTCTGATTAACATTTTTGCTACATAATATTCTTCCTTTTCATACATATATTAAACTAGATATAAATAGTTTTTTTATTAGATTAATATGAATGAACAAATATTTTTTTCAAATTTCATATAAGTATATAGCATTTTTATAGTCCACTTATTTATGTGAGAAGTGAAAAACTTCGCGTGACTCTACTTTTTTTTTTTCAAAAATGTACACTGCAGTAAGAAGAAATTTTACAGAATAGTACCACCTTTTTTCTATTTTATTAATAATTCAGTACTTTCTACTATTCATTTTCAATATATATATCCCTACTATATATAAAATCAAGTTCCAGATTTACTATTCATTGGACGAAAAACAACACTTTTAGGTTTAAGGAAAACACACCTCTACTTTCTTTGTTCAAATTAAGGATTTCTCATCCCGTCTCCCTACTATAATAAAAAATTGTCACTTTCTTCTCTCCCCTCTCTCTCCTCTATAATTTCACCACGGTTCCAGAATCTTCATCTTTACACCCTAATCGCATCGCCTTGACTAATAATTTTGGATTACATTTTATTCCCATGTGTTTTGGTTTTGAAAACAGACTTTTCAGTTGTTTTTTGTTTGTGTGTTTAGAGATGGCCGAAAAAGATGAAGCTATGGATGCTCTGAAGAGGGAGGTTGTGGATTTGGTAATCAAGTTTTTTTTTTTTTTTTTACTTCATAGTTCTCTCTGTATTTTCTACTTTTTTTTGGTGCAGTTTTTTAGATTTTTTTTATTTCATTTTTTGATTTAGAGTTTCATTTTTGCTGGGAAAAAATAGGAAAATTTTCGGGAGAATAATATTCTGAAGTTCTTGGGTTTTATGTGGAATCCTCTTTCATGGGTGATGGAAGCTGCAGCGATAATGGCCATTGCTCTCGCTAATGAAGAAGTAAGCACTCACACTTCCTTTAATTTGTTGTGATACTTTTATACTTGAAAAAAGGATTTTTACTTTAAAATTTGTCACCCCTAGCCCCACCCTCCTCTGTCCTTTTTTTTTTTTGGTCTCATTATCAGTCCACTTATATTTTTAATTTTTATAGGGAAAACCATCGGATTGGAAAGACTTTGTGGGATTATATGTTGGTATTAGCTGTATATCAACTTTCCTAATTTGGGCATTGAGGATTTTGTGTGCCATTATATTGTGTTTTTGTTTATTTTGATAACTTATTAGTGATAAAAAAAATTCATGAAATACAGGAGCTCAAAATTTGTGTAGTGTTGTGGTGGGTAGGTTGATATTAGCTGTATATCAATTCTCTCGAGCTAGGGCGTGAACTATTTTTCTTTCGATTTTTTGCGTGTCATATGTTATTGGGGTGTACTATATATGCATGGAGTTTGTGTTAATTTTGGTGTCTTAAGCATTGTTTTGTTTTGGTGTCGTGGAATACATTTTGTGCAGTGAATATGTTGATATTAAATGATCTTAATTGATTTTCTATGTAATAACTCATGTTCAAGATCAGCAGTTGGAAATTTCATACACCTTCGACATTGGAACATTTACTCATCTACTCATTCCGCTCATTTCATATTTCTAGCTTTCATAAGCTTCGGTATATTTTTTTCTTGCTTCCTAAGTAAGCCAAACATTAGCACAATGGAAACATGATCACATATAGATCACTTGATCAATTTAATTCACATGATTTCTTTAAATTTATATGCAAGTGTTAATTTAAGTGTTCTAAATTACTTGCATTTTGAGTTATATACTGCCATGTACTAAACTCAGAGATATTTATGGTGTGAATTCAATTTTAGAAGCATTGAATGAGTTTGAAGAAATTTAGATTTTATTCTCAATTATTTTTAGGTAAAATAAATTAATTTGTAATCCATTTTGTTCGAACCTTGTTTCGAGTTTAGATATACCTTTTCAGTAAAACTTGTGAATTTTAATTCATGTTTTTCAATTTCTGTTTCAAGGTAGATTATAATTTTTTTACAGTAGTGAAGAAGTAATTTTTAGATATTTAGTATTACTGAAGTAATTAATGAGCACTATTTCAAATGATTTTTCTTCATGTATATAGTAATCTGTTAAGTTTTAATAGAGAATGTTTTGTGAAAGTTGATTAACAGATTAATTTGTTGATGTACTTTTGCAATCTATCTTCAGGACAATCTTTGAACAATTTGACAAAATTCATTTAGTCACAAGTTCTTTAATAAATGAGCGTTTGAGCAAGTATAATTTTCGTATATTAGTGAATGTGTTTGGGTTCAAGGCATGTGAAAGTGTCTATCATTTTAGTTGTTCACTTGTGAGAATAATTCGATTTATGTTATATTGTTTACTGGAAGTTTTTTAGCATTTTGAATTTGTGTTTTAAATAGAGTGATGGAATTCAAATTAATTTCTATACATAAACATTTTTTTTTAAAAAATATTTTACTTAGCTAATTTTAGTCTTTGTTTTTTCTTCAATTGTCACATAGCCGACTCTAAATTATATGTATATGGTCAATCATCTCTTGTAATATGTGAAGGTGAGGCTGATTTGATTAGTTAATCCCGTTACCCAAATTTTAATTTCATCGATTCATGGCTTGATTATGATGTTGTGGTGAAAAAATGGCTGTTTAGAAAATTCTGAGAAAGAAACTTCGATGTTGTTATGCATAAATTACAATGTAGTTTGAACTCTTGGTTAATGTCCTATGTTTGGTTAATTCAATTTTGTGAAAATAATTTACCCACCTTAAGATTGTTCTTCGCGTAAAAATAGCAACTCTCATGACTGTAGTGGTAATTTTGGAAGAATCTGACATTTAAGAATAAGTCGTGGTTGTTAAATTTGAGCTTTCATGCAGGTTTTTTGAGTCACTGTTGATAATGCATCAAACAAGGAAGCAAATTTGATCACATTAATAGAATTTTAAATTACTTAAATAAAAAAATTATATTTGAGCAGAATTTTGGTATGATTAATATATTTTCCTGTGGAATTTTAGGTACATAGTACAAATAAGAGAGGAAGATCACTGGAGGTGTTTCAAAGTCTTGCTGATTTGGACCTAAAAATCAATGGGCTTACATCTCTTCAGAAGGGGAATGGTTTATGAATGGTAATCAGTTTTTTACTTATCTCTTTGACTTTTGTATAGCTCTTATGTGAAAACGCTGAATCTTTGCAAAATTCATGAGGCTTATGGATTTGTATTCTCTATAAAAGCTGCAAATGAGGTCTTTGTCCTTTATGCTAATTTGTATGAATTTAAAACTATAATATTGAAATCAAATGTAGAATACTGTGAAATTTGGCAACACGTGAATTTCTGTTAATATCAATGCATTTTTCTTTTGAGTTTAAAATATTAGATATGCTAAAAGTGCCACAGAAAGTCTGACCCTTTATGATCTCAACATAATTGGATTATACAATTACCTTTGACAAAATTAACTTCAAACAATCCATTAAATATTTGTATTCAGTTATTCTACATGGTTTGTTTCAACTGCTTGCAAAAAAAGTTTTTACCTATTAGTACATATATCTAATCTTCATTTATCTTGCGTATCTTTTTCAACTGGTGCTTGCAATTTTTTATTCATTTATCCTTCATTCTATCATATAGATTTGTGTGTATAGAATAAATTTATTAATATATTAGGGATACATTTAGTTGTATAATTCGTTTTCCTATTTGAGAGATAGTGTGGCTTACAAACGAATTAGACATTTTTTTAATTAATGTTTTGCTCACCCTCCATTTTTTTTTTCATTTTCTGTTTACTCTTAGAAATTGAGATGATGAAGGAAAGATTTTCTAAGCTTCTTCTTGGTGAAGACAAGTCTGGAGGAGGGAAAAGAGTTCTTACAGTGCATGCCATATCAAATGCCACTACTCTTTCTGGTTACTCACTATATATAATGTTTTCCATGTATATCTAAATATGCTGGAAAAGCAAGGTCTGAATGTGGTCTAAATTTATTTGTTTGGAATTTCTTAGGTTATAGCATATTTATTTGGCCAATTGTGAAAGTTGGAGCCACTGACACCATAGAAGAAGACAATCTGGTGCACAGAAATGGAATGGCTATTAGCTGTTATGTAGAACAAAAGGATTCCTCGGAGATTTTTGGTATACAAATTATCTTTAATGTGCTTATTGAAGTTTAGTATTTTGGTCCATTTTAGTCAATGATTTTAATGTACTGTAGTATTAGAACACGTTCAAAAGTTATTCAGCAGAATTTCTTAAATTGGGTGATAATTTGTTATTCTTTTTGAAGATATGGTGGAAGCTTTATTATCTTGTGGTTTAATATTGATATATATTGCTTTACTTTCTGTTAAAGTTTACAAGAGGATATTTGAAATTGCTATTTGGGAGTTTTTTTTTTTTTTTTTTTTCTTGAAGAGTTTCAAATTGAATTAGGTGATGAGATACTTGAGTCATTTGGGCTTTGCTGAATAATTAAGCCTTATAACCTTGGGAACTGGTAAATTCACTTTTTTGTATTGGATTGTGTCTTTGATCTTATGCAAAATTGAAATGATAATGTCCTTTGTTGTTTACATGTAATAAGGGTTCTAATTCTACTTTTGCAGAGGACGCTTCTTCAGGTTGAGGAGAGGGTTCAAACAAAGGATGGACACCAAATTCATGTAGTTGCAAGAAAAGTTGTAAAATTTGATGATATACTCATAAATAAGGTTTTTTTCTCATTACTAATTTTACGCGAATAAACACAAATATAAATCATTTCGTGCAACGCACGTAACTCTTACTAGTATATATATATATATATATATATATATATATATATATATATATATATATATATATATATATATCTAACAATCCCACACATGAAAGAAATAAGATAATTATAAATATTATTCTGGAGTAAGGAAGAAATCATGCAGGCTTAGGTGTCTTTCGACTTGAACTTTGGCTTTGTGTATTCTATCGAGTTTGCTAATTGTAGAGTGAATTATATCTTGAACTCATCAATTATGATTGCAAACTTGGACAATAGAAGACACACATAATTTCTAAGACAATCATTGAGTTCTCGCGGTTGTGTTCATTTCGGCCATGAACTTTCCCAGTTTATTTGAGTGCTGTAGAAAATTAGCCTTAATTCTCATAGGAAGCGGCCCACTTCCACACTCAAATAGGTGCTTCTATCAAGAGTGTACTGTATCTAAACACCCCACTGATAACAGCTATAGTAAGCATTAAGAGCATTAGCTCATCCTCTAACCAATACAGTTGGTACTACAACATCATAGGGAAGGGTTTAGAATAAATCCAATGTAGTACCCCCACAGATCACTCCAATAACTTTGTTGTCCCATTGAACCTTGTCCATGGGATCTCCATTCGCAAGGTTAGGTTTCCGTTATAGATGATCTATTTTCTAATAGGTTTTAGCCCCATCCCCCTCGATGTTTTCTGAATTAGCTCTTTAGCTAATCCTTTGGTTAACGGGTCAGCAATATTATCACTTGACTTTACATAGTCAATAGCTATAACCCCATCCTTAAGCAGCTGACGCACATTATTGTGCCTCCTACGGATATGTGTAGACTTTCCATTGTAGGATGAATTTTGAGCTCTCGAAATAGCTGCTTGACTTTCACAATGAACAGAAATAGCTGGAAGTGGTTTTGACCACAAAGGAACATCCATAAGGAAATTCCTTAACCATTCAGCCTCCTCACCTGCTTTATCTAAAGCTATGAATTCAGACTCCATAGTAGATCTCGCAATGCAGGTTTGCTTTGTGGATTTCCATGATACAGCACCGCCAGCCAAAGTGAAAACATATCCACTCGTAGATTTGGTTTCATTTGTATCCGAAATCCAATTAGCATCACAATATCCCTCTAGTACAACAGGGAATTTGGTATAATGTATTCCCCAATCTAGAGTGTATCTCAAATACCTCAGTACACGAATAAGAGCCTCCCAATGTTCACCATTAGGATTACTAGTATACCTGCTTAGTCTACTCACCGTATATGCAATATCAGGTCTTGTGCAGTTCATGAGATACATGAGACTACCAATCACTCTAGCATAATCTAAAGCAGAAACACCAGGACCTGAGTATTTTCTTAAATGTATACTTGCATCATAAGATGTTTTAGCAGGAACACAATTATATTGACTAAATTTCTTAAACACTTTCTCCACATAATGAGATTGGGTTAGAGTGATTCCTTCAAAATTTCTTAATATTTTAATTCCTAAAATAACATCAGCAAGACCCATATCTTTCATCTCGAAGTGCTTTTTCAGAAACTGTTTAGTCTTATTAATCACATCTAAACTAGTTCTCATAATCAGCATATCATCAACATATAAGCAAATAATCACACCACAATTATTTTCAAATTTGCTATATATACATTTATCAGCTTCATTTATAACATAACTACTAGATGTCAAAACATTATCAAATTTTTCATGCCATTGCTTAGGAGCTTGTTTAAGGCCATAAAGAGATTTTTTAAGTCTACATACTTTATCTTCTAGGCCTTCTACAACAAATCCCTCAGGTCGGTCCATGTAAATCTCCTTATCTAAGTCTCCATTTAAAAACGCAGTTTTGACATCCATTTGATGAATAATAAGATCATATAAAGAAGCAATAGCAATTAATATCCTAATAGAGGTAATCCTAGTCACAGGTGAATAAGTATCAAAGAAGTCGACTCCTTCTTTTTGTCTATATCCTTTAGCTACAAGTCGTGCTTTGAACTTATCAACTGAACCATCGGCCTTAAGTTTCTTCTTAAACAACCATTTGCATCCGATTGGCTTACATCCTTTAGGTAAATCTACCAGCTCCTAAGTGTTATTAGAAACAATAGAATCGTATTCACTATTTATGGCTTCCTTCCAAAAGATTGAATCTGACGAAGCTATGGCTTCACCAAAAGTACTAGGATCATCCTCTACTAAGTAGGTCAAAAATTCAGGACCAAAAGATGTTGCAGTCCTTGGTCTTTTGCTTCTTCGAATTTCAGCTTCTTCTAATTCATAGGGCTCCTCTCTTACTCTAGGAGTCACACTAATAGAATTACTAGGTCCTTCAGATTTTTCTTTAAAAGGAAATCGATTTTCAAAAAATTCAGCATCTCTGATTTCAAAAATTGTGTTTTTATCAATAAGGCTATTTTTTGAGTCAATGACTAAAAATCTGTAGGCTTTACTATGAAGAGCATAGCCAATAAAAACACAATCTACAGTTTTAGGACCAAGCTTAGTTCTCTTAGGTGCTGAAATAGAAGCTTTAGTAAAACATCCCCACACTTTAAGATATTTATAAGAAGGTGCTCTACCCTTCCACATTTCATAAGGGGACTTATCATTTTTCTTACTGGGAATTTTTTTAAGAATATAAGAAGCAGTAAGAAGAGCTTCCCCCTACATGTGAAAAGGCATTCTAGAAGAATTTAGCATTGAAATGACCATATCTTTAAGAGTTCTATTTTTCTGTTCAGCTATCCCGTTAGACTGGGGAGAGTAAGGGGGTGTAACTTCATGAATGATACCATTATTAACACAATTTTTTTTCAAAATCCCCAGTAGATTCTCCTCCCCTATCAGATCTTAAGATTTTGATAGTTTTATCAAGCTGGTTTTCAACTTCAGTTTTACATGAAATAAATTTAGTAAAACTTTCATCTTTACTCTTAAGAAGATAAATATAACAATATCGGGAATAATCATCAATAAAAGTAATAAAATACTTATTTCCACCACGAGTAACATATCCTTTTAAATCACAAAGATCAGAATGTATTAAACTTAATAATGAAGTAGTTCTATAAACTTTAGGAAATGGTTTTCTAGTAAATTTAGATTCAACACATGTTTCACATTTAGCGGTTGGAAATTTTTCAGTCTTAGGAATATTTCCTAGATTCATCAATTTTTTAATAGAAGTCATATTAACATGTCCAAGTCTAGCATGCCATTTATCATAAGAATCCACCAAGTAAACAAAAGAAGTAGATGCTTTATTATTAATAACAGAAACATTGAGTTTAAACAAGCTCTCATCAGCATACCCTTTTCCAACGAAAGAACCACCTTTAGATAGTACAACTTTATCACTTTCGAATAAAATCTTAAACCCCTTTTTAACTAAGATAAAACCAGACACCAGATTTTTCCTAATAACAGGTACGTAAAGAATATCCTTCAAACTAAGTATGTTTCCAGAAGTAAATCTAAGCGTCACAGTTCCTTTTCCCTCGACTTTGGAGGAGGAAGTGTTTCCCATGAACATACATTCTCCATCACTAACATGAGTGAATGAAGAAAAAGCACCTCTCGTGCAGCAAATATGCTTGGTAGCTCCAGAATCTACCCACCAGTCTGTCATGTTGCTTATTAGATTAACTTCTGTCACCATAGCAGAGAAGTTTCCATCCTCTACTACATGCGCCCGATTCTTCACAGCTTTTCCTTTCCTATTTCTGCAATCTTTTGCATAGTGACCTGTTTTACCACAAACAAAACAATCACCAACAGTTTTATTTTTAAATTAGGGTTTAGACCGATTGTTTTTCCCAATGAGTTTCTTTCCCTTGTTTTTGTCTCTAAAGTTCTGAGTCTTCGAAGAATTTCCAACAAAATTCTTACCACTAGAATTTCCCTCAATAAGATTAGCTTTGACACCCATATCTGGTTTCTCTTTACGTTCTGTCATCCTATTGTCTTCCTCAATCCTAATCCGGACAATCAGATCCTCTAATTTAATTTCTTTTCTCTTATGCTTCAAACTATTTTTATACTCTTTCCAAGTAGGTGGTAATTTTTCAATAATAGCAGATACTTGAAAACCCTCACAAATTTTATATCCCTCAGCAAGAATCTCATGAATGATAATCTGTAATTCTTCAACTTGACTAACAACAGTTTAAATATCATCCATTTTAAACTCAAGAAATTTCCCTACAACAAATTTCTTAGTTCCAGCATCTTCAATAGCATACTTTTTTTCTAATGAATCCCATAATTCTTTAGCAGATTTACATGACCAGTAAACATCATACAAATCTAATGACAAACAATTCAAGATATAATTTCTGCACATATAATCTTTATGTTCCCAAGCAGTTAGGACTTCAGTTTCCTCATTGGTAGGATTATCTTGAATTGCAGCAACAGGTTTTTCAGATTTAATAGCATCAACCACTTTAAGAGTTGTCAAATAAAATCGTAATTTCATTTGCCATCTCTTAAAATTTTTCCCATCAAATAAATCAGGCTTTTCAGAATATTTAGGCAGAGGAACATCTACTGCAGCCATTGCAACTTAATTATAGCAAAAATTTCACTTTAGATTGTTAATCAAAACTAGTTGATGCATTGTTATTTAGAACAATAAAATTTCAGAAAAGAAAAACTTATCGATCGAGACTCGTGACAGCACGATGTCATAAAGTGAAATTTCCCGTCGTAATTTGCTGCGACCTCTTTGGACAATCACTCCCAGGATACAACGATTGAATCACTATGTGCAGCAATCACAAATGATTTCAGAACTCTCAAGATTACTCCAGAATAGCGTATAGAAATAATAGATGAATAAGAAAAGAAGAAATAACTTGAATATGTTTCTGTGTTTTTTTGTCTAAAAAAATAACTTGAATTTATAGAAAAAAATATCCATAACTTCCACAAGGATTAATGAAGAAAAACTGAAAATTTATGGATTTCATTATTTCAAAAGAAACTGCCTCAACAGTCAGAAACAATAAAAATTAATTCGGAAATGATTAAAAAATAAATAAAAATATTTATTTTTATTCAAAGAAGGCCAGTGCCCAAGGCCCTATTAAAGACTATTTAAATATGCGCGTGGAATGTGAATCGAACCACCGACCTCGCACATAAATTCCACATTTTCCACCACTTTCGCACTTTACGTAATTTATTTATTTATTTCAATTAACATATATATATATATATATATATATATATATATATATATATATATATATATATATATATATACACACACACTAGATATCCTAATTAAATCATTCTCCTGGATGGCCCTGGAAATCCAATTTTCACTAAATGTGCGTTTTGTTTTCATTATTGTTTATATTTTGTTGAACCAGCCAATATAAAAGCAGATGATGCGTGTATATTTGTTTAAATTCAGTCATGTAATGCTCATAAACATGAGGAACTAGTCAAATCTAAACAACGAAATACAAAACTCAATAACTTGCAGAAATTAAATGATCAACACAAGAGAATTTTTCGTTCAAAGCCCTAGAGGTTCGGTTTAAACCTACTCCCAAACTGATCATCCACTAAAGTGGATGAAGCTTGATTTGCACTATGGGGACAAAAACAGCAACCAATTTTGTAATTGAGATTTCTAGCTAATAATAGTTTTACACAAAGTATAGAAGTATGCAGATGTGGATTTTCTATTATCCTTGTCCTTAACAAAATCTGAGTTAGTGTACCCTGTTAGAGTTATCTTGCCTTTTTACTTTTTAAACACTAAGCATAAAATAGGTGTGCCTTTAATATATTGCATCAACCATTTCAAAGATTCCAGTGTTCCTTTCGAGGATTCCTCATAAATTTATTAAGAATGCTTATACTATGTGCAAGCTCAAGTTTAGTACATAACATCAAATACATAATTGAACTAATAACATTTGCATAAGGTATATTCGACATTCTATCAAATTCTTCTTTAGTTTTTGGATAAAAATTAGAAGACAATTTGAAATGACTTACAATTGGTAAAGAAACATGTTTACAATCTAATCAAATTTTATTCATATAGTTATGTTGATTTTGAAATAAAAGACTCTCTCTCTCTCTCTCTCTCTCTCTCTCTCTCTCTCTCTCTCTCTCTCTCTCTCTCTCTCTCTCTCTCCATAATCCGCATACCAAGAATCTTCTTGGTTAAGCTAATATCTTTCATTTCAAATTCAAATTTGAGCTTTTCTTTTATGTCTACTACTTCAAATTTATTTCTACTAACAAGGAGCATATCGTCAACGTATAATACTAGGTATAAGGCATTTAAACTACCATTTTCTTTACAGTGTAAGCAAGTGTCATATTTGCTTTTCTCAAAACCAAGTTGCAAGACAAAAGAATCAAATATTTTATACCGTTGTTTTGTGTAAACCCCTTAGTAACTATTCTGGCTTTGTATCTCACTTTTTCATTTTCACCTTCCATCTCTTTTAAAAGACAAGATCAAATAAATCTAAATTTAAGTTCCATATTTAGGAATAATGAATGAAAAACAATCACGTATGACTAACCTCTTTATCATGTGAAATGAAATTTAGATTGAATGTTTCACTCGAATTTTTGATACTCAAATGCGCATAAATTCGAACAACACGTACCTTTACTGCCCAAAGCACCTTAGTATGGTTGACATCTCCAACTAGATCAAGCTTTTTTGGAAACGTCGCCATTCTAATTGAAAATGTTGCGGGCAGCGTAAAAATCAGGCAAAACAAATTGATCAAAATAAACTGCAATTATTCACTGTTGTGTTGTATTACATGCCTTCACAATATTTTTGTTACAGGTTTATTATCATACTTGAGGATGTGGATGAGCAAACTTAGACCAAGTAGATACTAATGGATATTTATATATCTATGTATGTGTAGTAATCTAGATCATCGTTTGGTCATTCAAGTATTCAACAATCACAAAAAATTGACATAGGAATGGTCATATACTATTGAAAACACTCAATGCATGACATTGACTCTTCGTAATCCAGTTATTGCTTTGATAGCAGTATATTTTCAAACATATGCACTTTGTACGAATTGATTGTACACTCATGTAGAATTAGTTATTGCACACATTAAATGGATTTCAGAATATACCATTTCCGAAAACAACGGATAAAGTAATGCAATGTAATCAATGAAAGTAGCTATATTTTCGAAAATCTGTGTAGGTAGGAAAACATACTAGTAAATGCAAAACGCTATCTTCAGGAAGTTTTTGAGCGAGAAAAAAATAATTCAACGATAGGTTTGCTTTTATAGATAGATAGATATAAAGATGTTTTTCCTTAAGATTAGTTGTGAATTGATTTTCCAAACTTACCACACTTTCAAATATTAATTAATTCATCTTCAATCAAACACATCCAAATTTCTTCAACTTATTTTCTATAAAATATAAATTCTTAACAATTCAATTCCCTATTACTACTATTTTCATTCTCCTTTTATTTTTCTCAATTCAAAACTCAAATGAGTCAAATCCTAGGGATGACATAAGAACTCGTCGCGCCACGAACCAGATCGGTACTCTCCCCTAATGTGGCAAATTTTTGTCGCACCAAGGGTTGGTGGGAGGGTATGGAGTCACCCGTCCTGAACCTTACCAGCCTATTAAGCCTTTTTTTGATTCATTTTTCTACAATACTCAATTTTAACCACATATTTTTTTACACATAATTTCAAACTTTTTCTCTCATTCTCAGTCACATAATATCACATCAATTAGTATCACTATTTAAAACTCTTTTTCCCCAACAATGAGAATCAAACAGAGGCTAATTAAAAAATAAAAAATTGATTGAAATTTTTTATTTTTATTTATTTATTTATTTTCACAAAAAAATTGATTGACGATTTAAAATTTCATTTAGTCGTCCAATAACCCACTTAACCAAAAAATTATTTAAATATGTTGTTCAAATAATAAAAAAATATAAACGTGGCATTAACGAGTATTGATGCCTCGACTCGCCCTGTCCCACATTGATATAGCAGGTCATGTGACGAGTATGAATTAGGAGTTCTTCTCGTGGAGTTGGCACCCCGAGCCCGCCATATTCCCACCCCGATCAAATTCTCCAAGGCTATGTTTGATTGGTCAATATTTTTCATGGAAAATGAAATGTGTTTTCCAATTTCCATTTTTGACTTGTTTAATACTCACTTCGTCTCAATTATACATGTTGTTTTTCTTTTTTCTCTTGTCTCAATTATATAGATATATTTCTTTATTGAAAATTATTTATTTTATTTATTTATTGATGTACAATTACTTTCAATAATAATAATTTTGATACTTAAATAAGGGTAAGTTGAGAATTTTCTTCTGAAAAATTATTTTTTCAATAACATTAAATATGTTTTCTTAATCAGTGTGAAAAGTAAAATCAACCTACATAATTGGGACGGATGAAGTATATAAAATTTTACATGGAATTTAATTTCTTGGCATGGGTCACATCATCTCCAATTTTTTTTTTTTTTAAGGAATTCAATTTCTTGTCAAAGTGGTGGGAATTGAATTTCTAGACAAAATGAAATTTACATAATTTTCTTTCATTTTGGTCTCCAACTTTTTTATTAGCCTAATTTAATACTTGTTATTCTTCCAATTTGATACTTCAACTTTCAATTGGGTTTAATTGATCCATGGTCAAATTCAATCTTCATCCTTTGATTTGATCCAACATTTGAATAGTTACAGTTTAATCTTTCCATTTTCTAAATCTTATAATTTAGTTAATTTTTCACGACTTTCATATTATTTATTTATTCAATAATTTATTATTAAATGATATTTTAACCAATCAATTTATATAAAAAATATTATCAGTTAAAAAGTAAAATATGAAATTCTTTTTATTTCCACTTAAATTTCATAATTACAATCAAACACATTAACTTTATATTATCAGGAATTCAATTCACTCAAATTTGTTTTTTCCCATTTGAATTCCGACATCTCATTTCCAACCTTTTTACGAAAGGGAGAAAAAAAAATGAAAAGGTAATAGGAAAACTGAGAACACAGAGTGGGAGAGTAAACTGTAGAAGGGCAGAGGCGACACCGGCGCCGATGGCCAGAACTGAAACGAACGAAGACGTCGCTAGAGTAGCACTAAACAACGCCTTAAAAGCCTCTCACGTAAACTCCTGTAGCATTGCAGCTGTGGCTGAACGTTTAGCCATTCATGTCCGCGCCGCCCCTGAACATGACACCGCTGAGTTTGTCAACCTTTGCCTTTCTCTCTCCAAGTAACCCTCTTAACACACCTAAGTTTATCGTAATTAATTTGTATTTTAGGATTCCCCTGTTTGGTGGATTAAATCAGCTTTTTAGCATTTTAGCAGATTTTGATAAAAGTTGTTAAAATGTGTGGTTGAAAAGTTGTGATGCTGACTTTGACTTTCATGAAATTCTATATCTTAATTGAATTAATGTGGAACACCAAATAATTATTACTTTGTTTTATTTTGAGCCTCAAAATGTATTTGTATTTTATCTAATATAAAAAATTGCGTACCAGTGGAATAGAGCATGGCTTTGCTCACAATTTTCTGTTTTCCAGCTTTTTTTTTTTTTTGTGTGTGTTGTGTGGGGCGGGGGAAGGGCGGGGTTAGTAGAATTTAGGGTTTTGAGAATGTAAATCGTAATAATTAGTGTAAGAATAATAGCCCCTTGTATAGTAATTTGTAGCCTGACAATGTACAAAAGGCTGTAATGGTTCTTTAACACTTTCAAGTCTATAAATGGAGTCTCGGCTCATCTATATTCGAGATTATAAAGGGTTATATTGACTGATGTTTATATTGGCTCAGAGCCTGTCAAAAATCTTGAACATTATCTGCTTAAATTAGTTTTGTACTTGCCAATTCTTTATTAAGATATTTTCGTCCTAAATTGAATTTTCCTTATTCATCACATTCCGTCCTACAAATTTAGAATTGGATGATGTTTGTTATGTTCGAAGTTTGTGTGGTGGATGTTAAGATAAGCAGTCGTGATACTTATCAGTTATTCTAGAAGGTTTAACCTTTTATCTAAGAAAAGTTGACTGGAAAGGTTGACTGGCTAGTCCTTTGTCAATATGCTGCCAGTTGACTCTTTGAGGGAACGCTGAATATGTGCAGTAACCAGTCTATATTGTCCTTGATAAAGTGCCGATCAACCTCAACATTTTTCTGTGATCATGTTGTACCAGATTGTGTGTGATGCTAATTATTGACTTGTTATCACATTGTAGTCCCATTGGTTTTTCTATATTTATCTTTAAGTTTATGATAACGATTTTCAACCACAGTAGCTCACAAATCTCATTAGCTATAGTTTTGAATTTTGCCTGTCATTGACCTTGTCACCTATTTCTTACTCCTCCATGTTACTTGAGGATTGTGCAAAATCTGGCTCAGAAAAACTCACTGCGTAGCCTATATCTAGTCTAATATGGGATAACCAACTAGTCTTTGATATGTTCCTCTACCGAAGGAAACCATCTTGTCATATTTTTTTCTCCCATTCTTTGATTATGTTCAATGTAGTGTTTGCTGGTTTGCAATTTAGTATTCAAGTTTCCTTGAGGAGATCCTATGTATACTTCTATTCTGAAATAAAATCCCCTTCTTCAAATGAGTCATTTTAATTTAAATCCTATTCCTAATAAGTGAGTCTTCCTAGGTTCATATTCTCAAATTCCTTTATAAGAGGACCCTTCCATTTTTATTTGAATTATTTCCTCAATATACTGTTATATTCTCTTGTTCTAAGTGTTTTATAGACAATATATGATCCATTTGACACTAATGATATTTCAACTTTACCATCAAATTGGTGAATTTTCCAAAACCATGCTTTAGAGACCGTTTTAGGTCATATAGATACGTATTCAACATGCAAACCTTACTTCTATCAAATTTCCTTGTGGTGGTAATTCCATATTCCTCTTCTAGGTCTCAATGCGGAATTCATATTTCTCATCAAATTGTTGGCATGACCTATCTAATTTGCCAGCTAAAGACAACAAAATCAATGTTGTTTATCTTCTCCATAGTAGCAAGTGTCTATGATGATAGCCTATCCCATATGTCCCTTTAGCTTTGGCTACTAATCTAGCATTATATCTCTTTAATGTTCCTTTTGCCTGTATTTTAGTGTGAACACCCACTTGAATCCTATGGCTTTATTTCCTCTGGGTGATCAACAATTTCCATTTCTATTCTGATTCAAGGAGGTATTCAACATTGAAAATTGATGGTAATCAACTTATTCCTCCTATAGAATTAGATTATGGGATTGTGTTATACTTCTAGAATTTATATATTATATTATACGTGTGCATATACATAACGACTGTCAATTCACTTCCTACTTCAATTGGTAGGATATTCTTTATAAGTAGAAAACTTGCTACTTCAAACGGTAGATATTCTTTTACAAGTAGAAAACTAAGTTACAAAACTCCGTGTGGGATTTGATACATTGCCAATCTCTTTCCCGTAATTCCCCCAATAATGTAAATCCCTTAGACACCATCAATATCTGATACAGTGCCAAACCTTTTCTCGTCCTCATTGTTTAAAAGGCTCAATTGCGTACTGAGTTGTTTTGTTTTTGTATGCCACGAGGCACTTTGAGGTGTAAGACTCAATATAGAACAATTAAAAGAATCCAAAAAATATAAAAACATAAAATACTTGTAATATACCATTCAAAAAATCCGTGACAAAGAAGACTAGCAAATAAATGTAAAATAGAAAATAATTTCACTAATTCATAATTATGTAACAAAATTATGACGACCCAAAAATTTCTTTCATCATGACTATTATTGCACTATCTAAGAGAATCATTAACATCATCATCCTTGTATATATGTGGTGTATTCTCTTTTCTACTTCCCTTCCATGTAGGTAGAAAAAAGGAAATAAATGAACCTGCGCAACATTTTAAGTTATAAAGAAATAGCTAAAAGTAGAGACCTCTAATTAAATGTTTAAAAAATGCAAGGCCAATGGGAAAATACTTTAAGGTTCTGTTTGTTAAAATTTTGGTGTTTAAAAACACGTTTTTTTAGGTTTTCTAAGTAAGATGTGTGGTTGAAACGTGAAGAGAGAAAATATGCGTGGTTAAAAAATGATTTGGAGAATTGTGTTGTTTGAAAACATATTTTTTTGCTTTTGCCAAACAGAGGCTAATTGGCTTGAGTCTCAGGCTTCAGGCGGGTACATCTTGTTAAAATGAGGTTTTAGCCTCTCAAATGGCGGCCTTAAAGTTGCAGGTTTTGTGGCTTTTAACGATAGCCTCACATGAAGCGGAAGCCTCAAATGGTTTTTTTAAACCATGCTTGTATTGTTATAATCAATAGTGCCCTATCGAGTATGTTTTTCTGTTGAAATAAGGAAATACAACAGCACCAGGCGAGTCATCAAGAAAGAATGTAAAAGATTTCTCTCTCTCTCTCTCTCTCTTTCTTTTTTTTTTTTTTAGAAAATACCAGTTCTTTTTAAGATAATATATCTCCAACATCAACCTTACCAATTGAAGTAGCAAATGAATTGTATGAAAATAATTTTTTAGTAACTTTCATGCATTTGGTAATTTGTACATTTTCTGAATTATTGGTTGGGTAGGGTTAATATTTTTGTTAATCCCAAATAAGCTGGAAATGGTATGAAATTAATTAATTTTCTGGAGGTAGGTGATGCAGTGTTTAAAATCTATATGAGGTGTAAACACATTAAAATTTATTAGGTGAGGCGAATTCTCATTAGTCAGTTTTTTTGGGAGTAAATTACCAAAATAATTGCTGTGGACTAAACCTATAAAAGGGGGTAGGGTTCTCATTTCAGTTAGGCAGAAATATTTGGTGGGAAAGAGGCAGCCTCTCGAGGTTTTGGATTGACTGTGACATTGATGCTTCATGTTCAATGACTAAAGGGTATGGAAACTGGCACCCTCAATCTTTTCTCATTCTTGGTTCTCACTCTCTCTTTCCTGTTTCTCTTGCTTTCTTGCACCAATTCTGATTGTTGATGGTTTTCCTAGAGCATCCGTAATCATTATGACTCTATATTCAACTTCTGTTATAATTTGATTTGGAATTGAATTTAATAATGATTTTGAAATTTTAAGAAATTTCAATGCCTTTTGGATTGCGTCCTGCTGTTAGACCTTTAAATCTGTTTCTCTTCCTTGCCCTTCTGTACTCTCTTCTTTTCTCCTACCATTTTGCTCCTCAAATTTCTCATCTGCAGTGATTTATGTGGTTGCTTGCCTGTCTGCCAGAACTTCGTTAAAATGTCTTGCTCGTATGAAAGTACTATTGATGAGCTAAGCGATCTCATGTCTGCCCGCTACATATTAACTGACCGGATTTCCTTTTTTTTTTTTTTTGATAAGAAACAGATTTTATTAATCATAAAGTAAATGATTCTTACACACAGAAAGAGAGTGGATGAGTCATCCACGAAAAGAGAATTAGTAGTCTCATATGAAGCAAAAACTAAGAACAAAACAATCATTTGTGACTACTAGAATCGATGGTATCAAAAAAACTAGTTGGATCCAAACGAAACAAGAACTTCTCTAAATGACTGATCATTCCAGCTGCTGTTGCCCACAGGCTTGTGAGAAAAATGATGCTATCCCATGAATCTTCAATGGATCGCTCGGAGTTATAAAAAATTCTTCTATTCCTCTCAATCCATATCACCCAAGCCGATGCCATCACAGCCATCTTCCAGATCTTCTTTACCTTCTTTCTATTACCCCCAAAACACCATTTAATAAGTATCAAATCTGCCAAACACTTGGTAATACACCTATTTCATCAAACAATCTCAAAATCCTTCCCCAAAACACCATTTCTATTACCGGATTTCTCAGTGCTGCCTATCAGGTTTTTATATTTTATTCTTGCGAACTTCTAGATTGTCTAAGTTTTCGAATTTGAATGAGTTTCCATTTTTGTTTCATAATATGCAATCTCAGTTGAACATGGTAGGGAAGAGAGAGGTATACCAAAGTTAACATGACATGATGTGTATGTAAAAGAGCTGAATTCTGGACGTTTTATTGATATAGTGATGGATGGAACAGAGTGGCAAAGGATCCATGTAGCCTACCTTAAATTTATTAAGCACAAAGCTTAGTCTGCTCTTGTCATTGTGTCTGTGTGGTATAATAGAAGTCACACAATCTTCCTTTGGAATTGGTGGAAAAGAGATATTGTGGCCAAGAAGCAACTCAAATGGTGATGGATGGAGATATGATCTTGGTGCTAAATAAGAAGCTAGGAAAAATGTTGTATTAAGAGTCAAAAATCAAATAAATGAACTCCCTAGTCCCTAATCACAATGAAATAGAACGGTTGATGAAATCCCATGAAAACAGTGTAAATAATTTTTTACGCCTGGGAAAGAGTATTTGCAATAGCAATAGAGAATAATAAAGAATGATTGTATTGCATAAGTTTCTGATTTACAAGATTTCTACTTATAGGAGAGTATAGAGATAATTTAGAAGAAAATGAAGTTAAATGCAATAAAACTAAATAAATCTGATCCTTGATTGGCTCCATGAATCAAATCAATTAACCAAACTAAAATAAATCAAATATATTGACTGCATAAATCAATTCCTTAAGTTAAAGTAGAATATTCTGTAGATTTTCTACTCTCCCCCTCAAGCCGGTAAGAAGAGGTCTTGCATGCCCAACTTGCATTCTAGCTTGTCAAATTGTTGCTTCTGTAACCCTATGGCTAAAAGGTTAGCAACCTAGTCCAGTTTCCAACTTTTCTTTGATGAAATGTTTGTCAACCTCCACATGTTTAGTTCTATCATGATGAACTGGATTGTGGGCTATACTAATGGCAACTTTAAAATTTGGCACATACTATGTGCAATTGCTCTAAATTTTGCTTCGGTGTTACTTCTTGTTACCATGGTCTGCTTCTTGCTTCTCCAAGTAACTAAGCATCTGTTTGGTAAAAGTTTGTTTATAAATTTTGTTAATAAACGATGACGTGTTAACATTTTGTTGGTCTGGTAGGCAAGAATATTTGACCATGTCAAAATTATTGATTTTTCAAAAAAATGGACCAATGAGATGTTGTCACATGGTAATTTATAAACAAATCTTTACCAAACAAAGGCTAAATTACCACCGATCATAATACATTGACTTGAAGTTGACCTCCTATCTACTATGCTTCTAGCCCAATTTGTATCATTATATGCCTCTATTAGCACATGACCGTAATTCCCAAATAATAACCTTTGCTCGGTGTCCCTTTCAAGTATTTAAATATTTTATAAGCAGCCTCAAAGTGTTCTTCAATGGGAGAATGCATGAATTGATTTATTACACTTCGAGCCCGTTCGCATAGCTGTTGTGAATAGAGCTTTTTGCAGTAGAGCTTTTTTTAAAAGCGCTGTTAGCAAAAACAGTCGACTATTTGATTGTCACTCCATAAAGTATTATTAACATTAAATCTATTATTTGACAGTACAACTATAAAAGTGCTTTTATATAAACTGAAACTTAAATTATATATCATAATTAACTAAAATTGATTGAAATCTATATTGAAAAAAAAAAAAATTAAATTAATTCATAAAATATAATATTTCACTATTTTCAATATATTCCATATTTTTATTAATTAATTATCAAAAAATATATTTTCAATGTATTTTCAAAAGATTTCATATTTTATTAATTAATGAATTTTAATATTTCAATAGATTTTTCATAGGAGTTATAGAAAAAATATTGTTAATAAATTTCATATTTTATTAATTAATAAAATATAATTTCATATTAATCAATAAAATATAATATTTCAATATGAGTTATGAAAAATAATATATTTACAACATATTTCATATTTTATTTATTAATAAAATATAATATTTCAATACGAGTTATGAAAAATAATGTATTTTCAACATATTTCAAAATTTATTAATTAATAAAATATAATTTTTTATTAATCAATAAAATATAATATTTTAATACGAATTATGGAATATAATATATTTAAATAGATTTCATAATAAGGTATTATATATTTTTTCTTTTTGTAAAAGTGCTTTTTTGAAAAGTTACAAATTTGAGCTTCTTTAAAACATCTTAAAAAAACTGTTTATCCAGTCAAAAAGTACTTTCTCCGTCACAATTTTTTTTACTAAAAGTACTTTTGCTTTTAGACATTTCAAAAGTCCTACCAAACACACACAGCAAATGTGACGTCTGGCCGTGTGTAAGATAAGTAAATAAATCTTCCAACCAACCTTTGAAACCGATCTACGTCTACCATTTATTTTGGACTAGCTTGGACTAATTTCAAGTTTGGTTCTATTGGAGTTTGAGCAAGTTTACGTCCCAAAAAATAGTTTCTTTGAGTAAATTCATAACCTACTTTCTTTGAAAGACAAAAAACCTTCCTTGGATCGTGCAAACTCCATACAAAGAAAGTATCTAAGTGCATCAAGATCTTTCACCTCAAATTCCTTTGCAAGAAACCCCTTAAAACTCTCAAATTCTTCTACACAATCGCCACTTAAGATTATATCATCTACATAAACAATGAGAAAAACAACTTTCCCATGAACATGTTTGTAGAACATGGTATGATGAACTTGGTTTTGATGGTAACCAACTAACCATAGCTCTTGATAGCTTTGGGAAATCTTTTAAACTAAGCCCTTGGAGATTGTTTCAACTCATAGAGATTTCTTTAATCTACAAACCTTCTCACTGCCATAGAAGGCTTCGAATCCTGGTGGTATGTCCATGAATACTTGCTCCTCCAGTTCTCCATTAAGGAAGCATTTTATATGTCTAACTGATGTAGTGACCAATTTGAGTTCGCATCAAGGGACCATAAAACACGTATGTAATTTACTTTTGCAATTGGTGCAAAAATCTCTTGATAATCAATTTCATGAGTCCGAGGGAAGTCCTTTGCAACTAAACTCACTTTGAATCTTTGAATACCCTCATTTGCTCTATACTTCGCTGAAACACCCACTTGCATGCTACTATATTTTTCTTTTCGTTTGGCGATTCCATTATCTCCCAAATCTCATTTTTGTTAAGAGCATGCATTTCCTCCCGACATTTTATTTCCATTCAGTATGATCTAATGCTTCCCTAATGTTATTTTGGAACAAACGTAGTAGACAGATTAATGGTAAATGCTTGTAACCAGGAGACAATTTGTGATAGGACACATATTTGGTAATAGGATGTTGTGTGCATTGCTGAATTCGTAGCAGGTAGCTGGTTTTTTACAAAATGATGGATCTTCAATATTATTTTTCTTTCCTTTTCTTCTAGTATAAACATAGAGTTCAAGTTGGGATTTTTCTAGTAGAATTTCTCTCCCTGTTTGGAGGTTTGTAGTGTTAGGCTGATTAAGCCAATGTGGAATTGGTTCAATGGAAACTGGAGATGGCGGGAAAGAAAGTAGTAGTGTTGGATGGTAGAGTTTTTTATTGTTTGGTACGAGTAAAGGTGTAGAGAGTTTCGAAAACATCTTTTTCATCACTCTCCCCCTGAAGAGGTTTTTTGTCTAAGTAGACTTGATTCTAAAAAAAAGTAGCATCAAGACTTACGTGAATCTTTTTGTTACTAGGATTATAGCACCTATACCCCTTTTGATTAGGTGAGTATCCTATGAACATTCATTTTTTGCTTTTGGGTCTAGTTTAGATCGTAGATGGTTTGGAATGTGGACAAATACACTACAACAAAAGACTTTAAGTGGTAGACTTGTAAACAATCGTGATTGTGGAAATTTTTTTGTCAAACACTCTAAAGGTGTTAAAAAGTTTAGGTGCCGTTCTCTTTGTGTTTCGATTTCGAATTTTGAGTTTTGGATTTTGTTTTGAATTTTGGTTGTTTGTTTTGGGATTGCTGAAAATATGTTCTCTTTGTGATTTTGGAAAACTGTTTTCAAAAATAAAAAACTGAAAAATGCGTTTACTTTGTAATTTTCTGATATATTTATTTTGTGATATTTTATATGTAAAAAATGGTTGATTTGTTGAATTACATTAATTTTAATGTCAATAAATCAGTTAATTCTCTATGTTAATAAATTCATCATTAATATTGTTTCAACTAAACAAAAATCCAATCCCAGACAAACAAAATCTTAATATGGATCTATATATAATGACAAAATAACATAAGAGCTTCAAGTGAAGGAAGTGTCTCACATTTACCGGGAAAAAAAAATCTTAACATGGATCTATATATAATGACAAAATAACGTAAGAACTTCAAGTGAAGGAAGTGTCTTACATTTACAAAAAAAATAAAATTCTTAACATGGATGTATATATAATGGCAAAATAACATAAAAGCTTTAAGTGAAGGAAGTGTATTTACAAAAAAAAAAAAAAAATTAATCTTAACATAAATTTATATATAATGGCAAAATAATATAAGAACTTCAAGTGAAAGAAGTGTCTCACATTTATAAAAATAAAAAAAAAAAAAAGTCCAAAACGCACCAAAACGTGTGTTTTGGACTTTTTAACACAAAATATCCAAAACACAATAAACTTGTTTTGAGTTTCCTTTGTATTTTTTTTGTTTTGTTTTGTTTTGGAAAATGAATTTCTGAAAATGGACAAAGTGAATGTATTTTCGATATTTCCGAAAATCGAAAACTCAAAATGGGCTGAAAACAGTAAAGAGAATGGGGCCTTAGAATTCTGGTGGGCTTTCTATTAATCAAGTATGAAGGTGTAAGAACAGCATGTCCCAAAAGATATTTTGGAACGTTCATGGAAAACACAAGTGCTATAGCCACTTCAAGTAAATGATGATTTTTCGGTTATGCTAATCCGTTCTATTTTGGTGTATATAAGCAGGTAGATTTATGATGAATGCCTTTTTCTTTCAAGAAACTTTTGAGGGAATGATTAAAATACTCCCTACCATTATCACTTCTAAAAATTGGGTTTTTGTTTGAAATTGTGTTTCAATCATGTCATAGAATTCTTCGAATGTTTTCTCAACCTCACGTTTTTCTTTTGTTTAATAGACCCAGCAAACTTGAGAGTATGATCATCAATAAAACTCACAAACCATCAAGCTCCAAATAAATTGTTTACCTTATGTGGTTTGGTCCCCACACGTCACTGTGTATTAAATAAAATGGTTTAGATTCATGGTAGGGTTTTGGAGAAAAACTAACTCGATGAATCTTTGATAATTGATAAGTCTCACATTGAAAAGATAAACAATCTACATTCTTGAACAAAGAAGGGAGCAAATGTTTTAAATATGAAAAACTTGGATGGCCTAATCTAAGATGCCATAAACAGACATTGAACTTAAACTACTACCTCGTTCTTGAACTTGTTTATTTGTAGAAGAGTTGTCATTGAAATAATAGAGTCCATCCACCATCTTAGCATCGCCAATCACCTTTTCCGAATTCAAATCTTGAAAAACACAATAGGAATTATAACATATAGCAGCACAGTTTGAATCCCTGGTTAATTTACTGGAGGATAACAAATTACAAGAGATATTTGACACATGAAGGTTGATTTTAGTTAAGGATGGCAAAAAAACCCGAAGGACCCGAAACAACCCGCCCCATCGTGTCCGCGGGGCGGGTTTGGGGCCCAAACAGCATTTCGGGGTGGATCTGTCCCCCTCGCCCCGTGACTCAATTTTTTTTTTTTTTTTTTTTATATTAATAATATTGGAATGAGTAACTAAAAATAAATTTAATGAGGTGTAGAAGAATTGAACCTTGATGGGATTTAAGGGTATGAGAATACACAATCACCATACCATTATGTTGTTTATTGATTTTTTTTTTCCTTCAAATATAGACATATTATCTTTAAAGTTCAAACTTAAAAACTCTAACTAGTTTGACGCCTAAGTTTTTCACCTAAAATTTTATTACCAATTTTATTTTTAAAAAAAAAATTCGGGTCACCGCGACGGTTCGCGGGGTGGGGCGGGATACACCAGTTTCGGGTTCGCCCCGACTCGAACCCGATCCATTGCCATTCCTAATTTTAGTTCTATATCTTCTGATATACCTACCAAAAAGTGAAATGTGTACATGTGCCAAAAATGAATGAAGGGTTTAATTGTCCCATGAAAAAATCTTGCAGCAAGGCTCAGACAGCCACTAAACTTATCTGGCTTTTTCAATTCTGTATCACTTCTCCATGCCTTGGGCCCACAATTTGTGTTAAATTTTACAACTTCGCAAGTTTTCTGAGGAGCAAACAACCTTTTTATGTCGTGATTCAGTTGGAACCAAGCTCTTGATTCAGTTGGAACCAAGCTCTGATACCATGTTTGCAATAATAGTAGAGAATAATAAAGAATGATTGTATTGCATAAGTTTCTGATTTACAAGATTCCTACTTATAGGAGAAGTACAGAGGTAATTAGGAGAAAATGAAGGTAAATGCAATAAATCTTAGTTTTATTGCACATTGACTAAATAAATCAAATCCCTTATTGGCCCCATGAATCAAATCAATTAACTAAACTGGAATAAATCAAATATATTGATTGCATAAATCAATCTCTTAAATTAAGGGTAGAATATTCTGCAGATTTTCCACAAAGTGGTCCGAAATAAAGTGACAAAAAGCTGAATAGGTCTAGTTCCTGGGTTAGCTAACCCATTCAGTAGAGCTTTTTTCTTTGGTTTTCTTAGTTGAAGATGGCAGGGGATTGTTGCAATATCAACCTAGGATTTGGTATTTTGAGCTATATCAGAAAGTAAAGGCACTATATAATTAGATTTGGAAAATTGTTATCTATTTTTAAAACTACAGATAATTAAGTGGGTAAGGCCATTTTTTTTTATCTTTCTTCTTCATCCCCAACCCCCCCAAAAAAGGAAAAAAATACTCATTACCTCATTGTTGTATATGCTGATCAAAAATTTGGTGGGAATTTGGATCAACACGTCTCATCTCCTCTCTCTTGAACACGTGGACTTCCTGCGCACTTGGACAAACAATCAGTATGCAACGTGGGCCCGAGTGGCTCCTGTTTGCACTTCGACGCTCAAATCAGTACTCATTTTAAGTAAATATAATTTGGGTGCGGAAATATAAGTGTGTAGAAGAGACAAAAATGAATGAGATTTGTATTTTAGAGTTTGAGAGTTTCTAACATTTTTCTTGGAGGTAAATGTAGTCTATTTATAGTAATAATAGTCATCTTAGATTGTGACACATGTTGTGCTTTACAAGTGGCATGTTCCTAACTGTTTATGAACTAAACCATTTATTTGGTTATAATCATCACTACTGACTTGCGGTAGCTATCACATCCTTATTAAAGGTGTTGTCCCATCAAGCCGCTACTTGTAGAAGAGTCGCATCTCTTTGACACATTACTGGTCTTGTCATCAGTTCGGGGCATGTACCCCGAATAGTTCCAGTTCGATCTTAGCAGTCGGCTATATGGAGCTTCAGACAATATGGCACCTCGGCAACATGGTAATTTGCAGAGTCCATATTATATCTTGCAACCAGTGGGCCATATGTGAGCTCCATGGATGACGTGTCAAGCTTATTTAGGCGTGATCGTAATAGGATATATCAATTATATCTATATCATTGTGGAAAAACTACTTTGCTGCTGTCTGCCTCATATTTATGACTTAAGTGGTTATCTTGTTTAAAATATATGGAAATGAATAGAAAAATTTCCTGATGGAGTATATATACTTTATCTAAAATATTGTGTTTTATGATAATGCACAGTGTTTTATAATTTGTTGTGGTGAAGGGAGTCTGTATGGAGGACTATATCACATGAGATTTACTGAAAACACAGCATTATCTATGGTCCCAGATTAAAAACTCCATATTACATGAAATTTAGAGAAAACAGAGCATTATCTATGCTTTTGACTTCAGAATATCTTTTCTTAATACCCAAGTTGGCGAAGTCCTTTCTTGACTACAATGTGATAAAAGGACAAAATTAATGGTTATACTTTTACAAATTCTCTTCTTAATTTATTGTTTGATTTCTCTCTGTACACCAAATTTTTCTTACCATCTTCTTTATGTGCTTTCCTACAATCTTCCCAAGTGTTGCAAGTGTTGCAAATAATATATCTGCCAACTTCTTTCTATTTCAAACTGCCATCTGTTCCATCACCATGTACTAAGTATTCATATTTTCCGCATAACTTTGCGGTTCACTGGCTTTGGAATTGTTGTATTTAAATTTGTACGTTAAAGACAGATACCAGTGTATTTGAGGATAAGTATAAGCTTTGGTGAAGACATCAGTTTGATCTTTCAAGTGTTTTTGATCTACAATATGACAATACAGGAACAATTTTTCTTACATTTAATGGGGCAATCCATCTTGCTGACTAAGATTATTAATTTTCAAGATTCTTTATAACCATGTTGTTATAATAGTATGTATATTTTCTCGTTCTTTTCTTCATACAGTATGTAAAGAGCCTCAGATAAATATTATTGCCTTTGGTTGGTCGGTCGGTCATTCTGGAGCTTCTTTTTTTTTTGTATATATCCAAATAATGATACTATAAATATATTCTTGAAATATCATTTTCCTTTCATATATATGCACTAGTGTTTCCAATCTAATGGACTGTATATAGTTTTGCTAATCTAATAAGTACAGATACTTGTAAATTTATTGCATGCCTGAATCTCATACTATGGTATATGTGTTTTTTACATATTTTATTTATAAATTCTCGATACATATCGGACACCTTAGGACACACGGTGAAGGCGAGTTTTATTGGTTTTAAACTCTTTTGAAACTCATTATATTATTATTGACAATAGAAAATAAAGTTTTTTATTTAATAGATAACTACTGTTGTTATAAAAAACTTATTGAAAATAGATAATATTTGTTACAATTTGGGGGGGAAAAATGAATTTAAGATAATATATAACTGCATAATTTACACTTATTATCCGAAATAGATATAATATTAAATAATTGGGTACTATAGTTTTAAATGAATTGACAACTAGAGTTATATTATTGGAAATAGAGCATTTAATATTTTAATACATTTAAAACCATGTTCAAAAAGAGAATTTAGATGTGGGACATTGTTGGAGATTCATTTTATACTCTTGAAGGTGTTATGGTTCTTGAGGTTTCTAATCTATCAATAGATGAGTTGAAGTTGAAAAATGTTTAATGATAATGAAAAAAGATGTTGAAGAAAATGAAGTTGGGATAATTAAGGATTAAGATCAAATACTTTTATATTTTATTTTAATTCTATTGTCAGGTTTCTATTTTAATGTTTTTCATAGTATTATTTTATCTTAATTTTATTGTGAGGTATCTATTCCACAACCCCCCCCCCCCCCCCCCCTCCCCCCCATAATAATGATAATAAGATTATGCTGAATTTTATGTTTAACTATGAAAACTACCAGTCATTTTAAAAAACTGTATTGGCATACCGTATCACATTGTATTTGAATTACTTATCCGAATTTGTGCTTCTTAGTTGCTAATTGGTTAATCATTGGCTTATGCAGAGGCATTGATTTTTCCATTTCAAACCAAGAGGTTTCCAGCAGGGCACAAGATTTGCCCTCATTGTTAAAGCAGGTAAAAGTTTCAGTATACTGATTCATTCTTATATTTGTCTTGAGCACGTGTTTATGAATGCTTGAAATGAGTTTTCCTAGATCTGTGTCAACTTTATAGGTATCTAACCTCTATGACTAAATTGAGATGGCCAAGATTAGAAAGAGCCTTGGAACATTTAGGTTTTCATTAACTTGTTTCTATTTATTAGCTTATCTAATTTCAATCATAGATATAGATATTGCTCAGAAAAGCATATATTCAATAGTCAAGCTTATTGAAAGAAATATAAACTACTTTTGCTGCTAATGAAGTGTGTTTGTAATCAAACATAGTTGAAAGAAGTTCGATAATCAAGAAGAGGTATTTACAAGCAAATATATGCAGAAGTTAAAGAAAGTGTACCCCTATGCAGTGGCACACCGGCACCATACTAATCTTCATTTCCATCATTATGCAAACCATCCATGATAAAGAGTTACCATAATGACAAGTTTAAACTTTAAACCATTGAACATCTATTTAGGAAGAATTTGTACTGATTTAATTTAAAACTGGAAGAAGTGGAAGAACAGCAGCAGGTCGACACACGCAGTTTTATGATAGACGATGGAAATTTAAATATATCACTTGATTGAAATACCTTTCCCACATGCTTCTATTCCTTTATATAATTATAGCTAAATATGGTCTATACTTCCATTTTGTCTTCCAGATTTCAATGGTTTCTTTTCTTTGCTTGTTGATTGACCTTTGTTCCCCACTTGTAATTTGTCTGACGTACATGTTGAAGCGATGATCTAAAGCCATTTATCATTCTCTTCTATTCATCTTATAGGTCTGCCAATGTAAAAATGATGATGTCGTACAAGCAGCTGTTATGGTTCTGATGATCTCTGTTAAGGTAATTTATTGATTATTGTATCCAGCCAATAATTATATGATCCTACAAAATTAAGTTAGATAAACTAATTTCTTATAATATAGAGTAAATCTTCAAAACGGTAGAGATTTTATGATTTAATCTACAAGCAAATTAAAAAAAATAGTTTAAGTAATATTATTCAAAATTTCAAACAGAACGTGTTTTCCAATTTTCCATTTTCAGAAACAGTTTTCAGAAGACAAATCAAACGTGTTTTCAACAAATTTGAAAACAGAAAATAAAAATAGAAAATGTTTCGAAAAAGAAAACAGAAACAAAATACAAATAGAATGGCCCCTAACGATTTGGCATACTGATTTTCTTGTTGAATGGATGCATGTCAAGTCAAATTCATTCAGTTGTGGTAAAAAATAAAGCCCTTTTGAAATAAACGACTAATATACCAACCTTCATGACCTCATGGATACTTCCTTTCAAAGCGCTAGCCTCATTGTCCCAGTTGTATGGAAGAAATCCATACCTGTGGAAGAGCTAGAATTCTAATCTTGTGTCAGGACCTATGGGCCAACGGACACTCTGAGGTAGATGGTTTTTATGGGGCGTAGGTCTCCCAAAAGGTGATATTTGAATAGGAAAAAGAGCTGATCTGCAGGGTGCTCCTGTTCATTGCATTAACAAAATAATGATGGAGATTGTCAAAGGTTATAATCCTATTTGGCTAGAAAAGATGGCTTGAGCTCTTGTTCATTGCATTAACAAAATAATGATAGAGATTGTCAAAGGTTATAATCCTATTTGGCTAGAAAAGATGGTTTGGGTTGTCGTCTAGGTGTTTACAACTAGGTTAGTAGATGAGTTTAATGTACATTCCAAACCTGTGAAATGGGTAATTGCGTGCCATTTACATGAAAGCTAGCTGGTGATGCCAGCAATCCTAAGGAAGTGGGAAATTATCCTCCATGAAGTGGGAAATTATTCTGCATGACTGATTTCACGTATGCTATAGAATCCTAAGTACCATAGAGACGACTGCCTCGATGGGCTTACAGATGATCAAATTCCAGATTGATTGAATTTACATATTGGAAGGAATACCTGGTACAGAGTTCTTTTGTGGGAGGAGGCTGTGAATTAAGATAATAAAGCATTTTTGAGGCAGGGTTTGCTATTTGTATTATTCTACGACTGAAATTGAGTTAAACCGAATATGAAATATCATGCTTTAGAGTTACTGATTCCTTACACATCCAATATGGTAGTTTCTCCATTCACATTCCTTCATTTTTTCCTAGATTTTCTTATGTCACCTGAAAATTCATCTCACTATTCAAAGAAGTTTAGAATATTATAAATTAGGGAGAAAAAACCATCTTACTTTCTAGTTCTCTTTCTGAACTGGTGATTTGTTCTGTAGAGTGCTTGTGAGAGTGGGTGGTTTTCAGATGAAGATTCCAAAGAACTTCAAAATCTGGCGAAGGAGGTTTGTTAGTATTTTTTGTCATCTCATCCACAATCTCTTTTCTTGTGGATAGATTTCGAATTATACTGATTTTCTGGGTCTTTCTGCATATTCAGATAGCGTGCAATTTTTGCAGTGTATCAAATTTTAACACTGATCCAACCAGTTCAAGTTTTGTTATCTCAACAATCATGTCGAGGTAAAATACTATGTAACTATTTCAATAATTATTCTGCAGTCCCAAATTGTAAAAGAGGATCATATGCATATGCTTTGTAAGTTCACATCCATGCAAAAGCTTGCTACAACGCTGGTTTTTCGGCACTGGAGTAAATCACTAAGTTATGATCTTTTCTCATTATTAGGATTAGCATAGCTCAGGTTTTTTCACCATTCTTTTTTTATTACTTCGAATTTGTAGCTCAATATTCTGGAAACTATTAAGCTGACCAACCGGATGACGAGATGCATTTATTTTCATTGAAGATGAAGCAAAATAAATTCAAGTCATAGAGAAGAAAAATTCATCTTGTCTTTGAAAATAATGTATTCCACAAGTACACATTGAAGTCAACATGTATTGAATGTTTCAACATTATGAACAGAGTTGGAATAAAAAAGGGCAATTATAAGTATAATAGTTTGTAAGAATCTCTGATTGTTTTATTTGCCCGAGATTGAGCTAATTTTTTCTTCCTCTTTCAATCCTTCGTTCGGTGAGTCCACATGCTTGGGATTATAGACACTGGCATCTGGCTGCTGTCAATATGCTGACAACACACCTGCATTTCTAGTCTGCAGTTTATTGTCTAGACGAATTTTATGCTTGGCTATAGAATGATTCTGTAATTTGTACATATTCATCTCTTACTTAGTTTGGTTAGTTTATATTGTCAGTCTGCTTTATTGATACTGAACTAATATGTAATCACTCTTCTATTCACGGAAATTCATATTCTAGCCAATGTAGCCATCACTATTGGAGATATACTGATAGTTTCGGTCAATGAGGCTTGCATGCTCATATTTATGTCGATCAATAGAATTTCTGTGCTTGAGATATGTTTGTAATTCATTTGGGATATTAAGTCCAGTTACTTAAACTGAAGAAGAGAGCTGGTTTCCCGCAATTGTATGTGTATTCAGTTCTCCATGAAATTTCTGGTGCTAGGTACTCTTGCTAATATTATTAATATTTGTATGCTTATGTTTTGGTGTTGAGCATCTGACATCTTGTAGTTCTCTCATTTAGATTTGATGGTTACTTGGGGAGAATTATTGATGAATATTTCTGTAGACTTGTTTGATAACTCCAGCTTTGGTTGTTTTAAACCATGTATCGATGAATTAGGTTCTTGAATGGATATTTGTAAGGTTTTTGCCTCTTCTCTGCAAATTCTGAACAGAATATTTTATATTTTCCCCAGTCAATATTCTTTACCATTCTGCAACTGAAAATCCTGGTTGTGTACCTAATGCAGATTTTACCCAACAATGAAAATGGGTCATATATTTGCTTTTCTTGAAATTCAGGTGGTTATCTTCCTTCTCCTTTTCCTTACCTACCCGGCTACCCCTGGGTATCAATCTCTCATAATTTTAATCACTTACATGATTGGTGCACTTTTATGTCTACATTATAGCCTGGATATGGTACTTATATGCGCGATTTCCAGATTTCGAAGAATGTTATGTTTTCTCGAGAAGATAAAATTGTAAGCATTTCCTATATTCCCAACTTGAATCCTGTACTTTGGGCAAGGTGACTATGATTTTGAGATACCTTGTCACTAATCTGTGCTAAATGTGATTGTATTAAACCTTGTTACCTCATACATATTGCTCTTCATTGGTATTAATCTCTTAATTTATCCATGAGAAGACAATAACTAATGGATTTTAACTTGATACAAACGCTAAGCTATGTATGTAGATAATTTAAATTGGAGTTTCTCTACCAACAAGTCCTATTTAAAACTATCAAAATCTTTATGGACAGACAAGCCGTACCAAATGGGCTGTATAGTTTTAAGGATGTATCTCCTATTCTATCGATACTCTTCAAGTTCATTTACAGAAAATACTAATTCTCTTCATTTTTGATCTTTTATAGACGAATTTCATAATGTTAACTATGGAAATTATTAAGAATACTGGATGTTTCTTTTTTCTTTTTTAATTGTTTTTAGAGCATCTTCAGTACTAGACCATCTATTGAAGTTAGACCATCTGTTTACAGTTAGCATCAGATTATGGATTAAGAGTTTAAATTACTACAATCATGAGTTTAATCTTATTTAGATGATCGTAGTTTTATCTAATTATATATCAATTTGGTGTAAGAATACTTGTGTATATTCATGCAAAAGATTAATAAGTTTGATATCAATGGACTGTTTATCACTTTATTCCTTTTTCCTAGCAGATGTTATTTGTTGTGCAAGCAGATAGCATTCAGACATCCTCATGTCTCTGTAGTACTCCCAAAGTGAAGTAAGCATTTTATTTCATTATTTTTCTTGCTGAATATTATATTAAAGTATTATTATTTTCCTTTCATCAAAACTATTTAAAGTGTCTTTTGCATTTGGCTTCTGAAGCATTCTGTTGAATGGAATGGGAGTGGAAAGAAGGACTAGCTTGTACACGGTTTGTTGTGGATTAAATTTAACGACATTCATTTCTACATTTAGGCTAACTGTGTTATGGAATTTTATATACTTATATTAGTTGTCTTTACTAGGATACTGGACCTCAAATTCCAACACTTGTGACACATATGCTGAAACATGGATCAAATCTTCTTCAAGCTGTGGGTGACTTTAATGGTAAGACAGCTTTCCAGTTCCAACATTTCGGGTTACTTCGATGATTATTCGAAAAAACTTAATTGTGTGTTAATTGTCGTGAAGGAAATTACATTCTAGCTGTTGCTTTCATGAGTACGATATCAACTCCTGATATTAATGTCATTCAAGATTATGTGCAGCATGTTCCTGCAACCATAGATTCAGGTGCAACAAATAATGTATCTCACTATTTTTACTGTAAACAGCAATCAATTTATGATAACATGTCCTATAGATGAGATTTGTTACTTTGCTGGACTGAAATTACATTATTTATTGATTGTTTCCTTTGCCACGTAGATTCTGAAATTATTGAGGGAGCATCTCGGATATCAATAAGTTGTCCTATTAGGTAACCCTTCCTATTTGTTTGCCTAACCAGGTTATTCTGCTAGTCCATTGCATTTTACTCATATTATGCAGCAGGATAATGTTGGAGATGTTTTCTATTGCAAAGGATAATGTTTGAGAGTAAACAACTTAAAACATTTAACACTCACGTATCTCCTGCAGATTCAATGCCTGATGCTGAATTTCATTTATATCTTGCATTTTGTTTCTATCATCTTATAGCTTATCTGATGTTTATCATTTCATTTTCTCATATATCCTTAGTGAATTTATGTATTATTATCGCATCACAATTTCATGAATCTCAACATTACTTGCTGCCCCTTGATGCACTGCTGATTAGGTTATCTTCGTTCTGATTCTTGAACAGTCTCACGCGTATGAAAACTCCAGTCAAAGGACATTCGTGTAAACATCTCCAGGTAACTGCAAGTATCACATTAGTGAAAATAAGTTCCACATTTCCAAGCCTGCTATGGAATATTTCACCTTTTAGTTTGTCTTGTGTGCAGGTTGAAGTGTTATGTTAAAAAATCTTTCTCCTAAGCTAATTGTGGTCAAGTGGATATTGAATTCTTCAGTTGTGACAATCTAGCTTTAGTGTGTGCATAAAACATTTACTGTTAGCTTATTGTTATTCATCTCTAATATTCTATTTTGACTACAAAACTTGAATATTTAAGCCTATTGATAGATCTTGTAACAACAGTAAGATGTCGTGGTGAATGAAATGAAAGTTAGATGAACTTAATCTATCTGTTTGAACAGGATAGGGGTTAAGGCCAAACCTCCCCAACCCCCCACCTACAGAGTCTGTTTGCTTTTTTTTTTTTGGGGTGGGTGGGGTGGGGTAATGATCTCTGTGTAATCAGAAAGTGAACTGGAAGTCCTGAGATTAGAAGATTACGTTATTGTGCTAAGCAAATCTAGATTACTTTATTATTTTTCCATCCTCATATTTCTGGTCTGATTCTCATTCGAGTCCCTTCCTGTGTAACCTCATTTTTTTTTTCCCTTAATCTTAGTTGACATTATCCTATTCCTTTTCCTTTTCCTTTTCATTTTCATTTTCATTTTCAGTGTTTTGATTATGACAATTATGTGGATATAAATTCAAGAAGGCCATCATGGCGCTGTCCGCATTGTAATCAGCACGTCTGCTTCACTGATATCCGCCTTGATCAAAATATGGCGAAGGCGAGTAGGTTATTTACATCACTGTTATATTCTTGAATTCCTCAGTTTTGAGTGATGTAGTTGGAATTTCTTCAGATATTGAAAGAGGTTGGACCAAATGCCAAAGAGGTAATCATCTCCTCAGACGGGTCGTGGAATGCCATCATGGAAACAGATGATGCTACAAAGAAACCTGAGGATAAGACCTCCAATGATGGACAAGGCGTGCCTTCAGAAATTGAATCTGCTGGTTTAGCAGATGCACCTGTGGAGATTCTCGATCTTACAGAAATAGATGATGTGACAGATGCAGTTACCACTTGCGAAAGTGAAGACAGAAAACTTCCCACAACTGCCCATCAAAGTCTTTCTATGGCTCAGACTCCAAGTGTCAACCTTCAAATGGCCAACACAAATGATGTTAATCAAAACAATGCTCCGATTGATGATGACTTTTGGTCTGGAATTTTAATGTCCACCTATGGAACGGGGACATTAAATGTTAGATCAAATCCACCAATTGCTGGTGTTTCTAATTGGGAACTTGAGGCTTTTCCTGGAAATGTTCCTCTCACAACTTTTGTGCCAGAAAGTGAAACTACTTTGCCAAGTATTTTGCAACTGCAGCAGTATCAGTTTGGAAATCCAAATACGAGTAATGAGTATGGTGGGCTCCCTTCAATATCTAGCCATGCAACAAGAACACCAATTGCAACTCAGGCCCTTCCTGCAGAGAATCCTACTTCTGTCCTTCAACAGAGACTAAGAAATAGTACAAATGTCTTTATACAGAATAGCCATTCACCAGCTTCTCAAGACTCACCTTCTGCACGATTGTTCGCAGATGGTTTCTCTACACTCCATTCCACTTCATCTCAGGCGTCTCAGATGCCTTCGTCTTCATTGCATCAGTACTCGGGTATACAGGTAAACTTCTCTGCATAATTACTTACGTATACAGAGTATACACAGTTACAGATACACAAAGTATGATTAAATAATATACATAGGTTTCTTAATTATTCTCTTCTTTGTTGATTGTGATCAGCAAAACCGTTCGGTTCCTTTGGTTCGTCCATCTCAGTATATTGGTCTTCAGACTCCCAGTCAGGTGCTGAATGCTTATAGAGTTTCAAATGAACACCAAAGCTCAAGTCAATTGCAAATGGCAAACCTCGCGGCTTTTCATGCTGTGAATCAATCTTTCGGACGAGTCCAATCATCAATACAACCGTCTGCTAATTTCTTGGGCCCCCAAATGCATGGGGTAGGTTCACAAATTGGAGTTGATCCGTCAACAGTCATTGTTGGTGGTCAGCCATCTCGTTTAATGGTCCCTAACCAGAGAAACAGGCCGATGTCTAGGCCTGTCGAGACATCGAGAACACACCCATATTTGGTTAATGCTGATGCTCGAAGGACACCTTCTGTTGCTCACCAGACAGAGAATACAGGAGGTATGTCACTACCAGTCACAAGAACAGATGATTATGATCAAGCTGACCAAAACTGGAGGCCCACAGCCAGGATGCGTGGAGCCTTATCTGGGCAAGCTTATTCAGATGCTTTAAACCAGTTTATTCTCCGGCCAACCCTACAACCTCAAGCTGCTCGATCGAACTCAAATGCGGGCTCACTTCCAGGTAATGTCCCAGCATCATTGCAACCTCGCATGGCTCAGGGTCCTCAACTGCCAAATTATCCATCCATAGGATAAGCTAGTAGACCTAGGGTTTCTGCTGTTTCACCATAGTGATCTTCTGGTAACTGATGTGTAGACTTAAATGGAGATAGCTAGGATGGCCAAATTTGAATATAACTGATTCGAAATTTGAATCAAGAGACAACCTTTTGAAACTTTTTATTTTATTTTTAAAATGAATAGGAATGAGAAGTCATTTTTTTTTTTTTTTTAATTATCATGGCATCAAACTTTTATTCCGTAGAACCTTATTCATAATCCTGGTCATTTTGGGTGTAATGGTGGATATCCGGGACAAAGTTACTATATTTTCTTAGAGGTGTCAATCGGATGGTTTGGTCGGGGTCGGCCTGCCAACGTTTGAGCTTGGTAACGGTCCGCGTGAAAAATGCCTGCCCACTGCAGGTTTACGGACTGATTCAGGTCGGTATATAAATTTTGAATTACAACCAAGCTCGCTTGTTTGTCCATACGGGTTGAGCTCATGTAAGTCGCGGGTCCCGGTTTGTTTCGATTTTGTCCGTATGAATGAAAATATAGATTTTTCATATTTATGGTAAAAATATTTTTTTGTTAAATTGTTAAACACAAAATGAATAAAATGATAAATTCATATTTATACAAAGAAAATGTTTTCATAAAATTCAAATTTATATCTTATGTTACATGAATTATTTTTTGGTAAAGTTAAATATATCATAAATAAATAACTAAATGCATTTTTAATTAGTACTATCAAAGAACATTATGTTTCATAGTTATTAGGGAGGGGAAAAAATTGTACTAGTGGTTGGCGATTAATCGCGGTCCGCGAAGGTGTCTTCCGGTTTATATCTTCTTGACCCATGAATCACCCGCTCTGATTATGGGTCGGTTTGCGGTCCTGAATTGATCTGGGTTGGTTTTTTCAAGGTCTAATCGACCCGTTCATTTAGATACCTCTAATATTTCTTCGTGAAACAAAGTTCAAATAGGCAAATAGAGTACAAGGCCATAGGCAAGTATAAATAAATACCATGTAGATGACGTATAGTTCGGTTACAATTTTGAAAGGACGTACCAACAAAAAATTGGAAAAAAATTGAAAGATATATATATATGATACTATAAAAAAAACTTAACATCATCTTTGAAATTTTATTTTATTTTATTTTATTTATTTATTTTTTTAAGAATGTTTCAACATTAAGTCGTTTCGACTCTTAACATAGGGAACTGTGTAGTTTCTTTTTTTTTTTCCATAAATAATTACTTTTCACACGAGTGGTGAAGATAATCGTATACTAAATATTACAACGTTTTGACTCTTAGAACCTGTTCGATGTATAAGATTATATATGTTATTGAAAATAGAGAAAAGTTATGGATCAACGCATATACAAAATTATTTTATTGTTAAAATGTGGTTGAAATGAGTTTGGAGGAAAATGAATTTTAAAGAATCGGTACAAAATACTGGCTCAAAATATATATGTATATATTAAATAATACGACTGGCAAAACCAATTAGATTATAGGAAAGTAGTGAACAAATATTCAATATTTCTTGTTCATATAATGCAGACATAACATCCTTACATTTTACTTACATTTCTATACAGCATTGACATGTTTGTTAGATTCAAGTTCACGTACAATCATGCTACTAAAAATTTCAATAGAATATTTCTTGTATCTCAACCGAGATCGATCTTCTATAATTTCGCACGTAAAGAGTTTGTTCTTCAACTCAACAACTTGGCAGGTTCTGAAATTTTGAGAGAAACTGAAGTTGCTTCACCAGTGGAATCAAGGTCTCCATTAGTTTCTCGCACGGATGGTTGTGAATGCCTTCATACGTTGTCACAACAATGCCAGTGTCTTTCGCGAGTCTCTGAATTTGTTTCTTTACGTTGCATGTATGGTGCGTGCAACGATAGTAGCTCCTTAGTGGCACGAAAATGGAAATTAATTAATATATATTACTTGGGGTGGCAAATTAGTAATAAAAAATATTTGATTGATTCGCTTAATTTTTTTCAAGTGTCAAAATATATTTACTCAGTCGAAATAGATCATGAAGTGGTGCTTAATTGGGATTTACTACTTGTTAACAATTATTTTATATCATGACTAATTATTTCTTTTTTATTTTTCTAATTGTTCTTTTGTTGATAAATTCTTCTAAAATGCTAATAACAATAAATTAAGAGAGTTTTTACCTTGGATGATCGCTATTCTTCACAGCTTTCTGCCCATATTTTCGCCATTTGTATCCATCATCAAGAATGTCCTCTGCACTTCTGGTATGAAAAGCAACCCTTGGTGGAACATATTTCTTCTTTCTTCCAGATTTCACTTTATTCTTGTTTACATTCTCTCCTCCATTCGTGTTCATAGACGCCGTCGATAAACTTGGAAAAACATGGTTTTCGCCCCCATTAACCATGGAACTAGACAGCATGCTAGCCAAATCAAAATCTGAGGCATACTGAGAGTTGTTCATGGGTTGGTCTAAAAGGGACGGCGAATTCAACGATTCCAACGGTAAAGAAGGCGCGAAAAGATAAGGGAAGTTTTCGCCTTCCATGCATAAGGATTGGACGACAAAGATTCTATCGAGAGTTAATTTGGAGATGAAAAAACGTTGTTGGATTATAGATTGATGATGATCAGAGATTTACAGAGAAAGTTAGGTGGGCAAACATTACAATTTATAGACTTGATGATGGACAAATGGATAAAGGGAAAGCTTCCCTTTGAAAGGGAATAAGGCCTTAATTAACTTGTAACATTGAGAAATTAATTAAGCCAACCACAATTCACCAACTTTGATGATCTGTTCAACTCCCTTAAGGTGTTCAAATTATAATGTTATTACAATTTACAAACTATATGTAGAGAGAGAAAGGATGAGTAGAATATAAAATTGTCTTAAATGTAGTGAAAAGTACACTGTATAAAAATTGTTAGACAACTACCCTAGGTTAGGGTTTTCTTGAGGTACAAACCAATGGTGTGCAGTTAAGGTTGTTTGGAAAATGATTGAGATAATACTATTGATGGGCATAACCATATGGAAGACTTTTATGTTTTTAAGCCTCATAGTTGCATTATATATTTGCATGCCAAAACCTTCATATACACACTCAATTTTCATCACAATTGAAAATTCGAACGACGTGGATTGCACACGTAGAGGCCCTTATTATATATATTTAACTTTTAAAAAAAATAAAAAAAATTTGAGTAGAAATTAGATACACAACTTTCTTATTTCAGTTTTATTGCCAAAAGCTGTTTGCATAAAATAGTTAAATTATATATGCCCCATGTCAAATTGACACAATTACTTAGTAGGATTTTTTTTCTTCTATTTTTATCATGAAAAATTAGTTAATAAGTTTGATATGCCAAACAAAATATATTATGTCATATATTTCTATTAAAACTAGCTAGTTGATTTTTCTATGTTTTCTTTTCCTTTTTCTTTCAAACAAGTGTTCTAATTGGTTTGGACGAACCAATTGGCTTTTGTGCGTGTAAAATGTATCTAAATAGTAGGAAGCAATCATGCTTCCTATATCCGGCCTGATTGACCCGATCGAGAGAGTGGGTCAATAGTCAGAGGATCGATCCGGAGTTGATCCGAGCATTATATAGTCTTAAAAAATTTAAAAAAAAATATAAAACTTGGGTCAAACTGGAGTTCGGATCGACCCGATTGGTTGATCAGGTTTGACCTGACTGATTTCTAGCTATGACCCGTCCCGATTATTGGGCCGGGTTCGGGTCAATTGGGCCGTGTTTGAAATAACTAATAGCAGATAAACAAAGAACTTTTGCGTCTTGACTAATTAATTATTTGTTTGTTAAACTTTTGTATTTAAAAACATGTTTTTTTTTTTTATGGATTTAACATGCGTTCGGTAAATATCTTATAACACATGTTTGTAAATATTACAATTTTCAATATCATTTTTTAACCACACATTTAAAAAAATCATTTTATAACCCCAAATTCTACCTTGAAAATAGAAAAATTCAAAAAATAAATGCAGCTCACATCGAATTGTATGTATGTAATATGCTTCCATCAAATGCATTATTGCCTAATTTGCAAGCTTATCTGAAAACTTTAAAATAGAGAAATTTGCTCATCAACCTTTCATTATTGTTGCACTGTTGGTCCTAACGGGCCAATTTTGTCAAAATTACTGCCAAAATGACACATGCAAGGCATTTGTCTTGTCTAATTACGCTCAACATTCCTATTGTATACTCCAGTTCCAACATATATAACTGGGTAGAGATGAAGGGAGGTTAGGAAAGAGTCGTGAATTGATATTCCATTTTAGGTTAATATTGTAGAATTCTTTATAAGCTCATAATATATCGTTTATTTAACTTACGTTCGCACTTAATTTCCCAATCATTAATTCTAACGACGTGGAAGGAGAAATCTCATAAAGTGATCATCCATGGTTGGCTTTTGGTAACAAAACCCCAACTTATAGTTACACTAGAGAGGTGCATCCACTCCTCAATTCATACTCACCCGGCCAAGTTGGTTTGCAATGATTGTTACTCAACAGTCAACACTATTCTTCCACCATATTCAATCTGTATATGTGCTGCATGTGGGCCAAATTCAAAATGAGCTGGCTAGCACCACCAGTCATGGGTGCAGCTTTTCAGGGATATGTGGCTCCTTTTTTTGGCCTAAACAAACAACTCTACAAGAATATCGCGGTTTTCGTTGAATAAGTCACAATTGAGATGACAAAGTCGTTGTAGCATGTCGTTGCTTTATACTCATGGTTGATACTCATTAGTGACAATAAACTATCTCTATTGGGTTGGGGACTACAACAAATCAGTCGTTGCTGTAGGCTTGGGTAGTGGAGAATAACATTGATAATTGGGCAATGCATGGATTCAAACTCTTAACCCAAGGGATGAGTGGTGACACACCTATTGAAGCAATTTGGTTCTTTATGTATTCTTCTGTTTTCGCTAATGTATTAGTTAATTGAACAAATATTTTTTCCAACAAATTACACTTTAGGCTTTGTTCGACAACACTGTTACCAATTATCACTACAACAAAAATGAGCTTTTGCAACATTTAAATGGCAACATTTGCTAATTGAATGTTACTAAAAGTGGTCTATCGCAACATTTAGTAATTGAATGTTGCATTTGATATGAATATTTGAGATTTATCCATTTTTACAATATTTAAAAATTGTTGCGATAAGTTGGATTTTTTGCAACACTCAAATTAAGTTTTGGCAACGTTTAAAAACCGTTGCAATAAATTACCTATTGCAACGTTTTTTCAACTTTGCAATAGATAAGCTATTGCAACGTTTTAAACGTTGCATTTAGCCACTAAGGCAACCCACATCCATGACCCAGCCCATTTAATTCCTAGCTTGAAGTTTTAATTGTTTAAACCTGATTTCTCTACCATTTCCTTGCAAAGACGAAGCACCCTGGCCTCAACGACAGCACCCTCACCGCAACCACAAACTCCCATCCCACTCCGGCGACTCCACCACCACTCATATACAGCACTCTCAACGATAACTTCGAACTTCCAAGTCCCATCCCACTACGCGTTCTGCCTTCTGTGGTCTGCAATCCTCACACTCCGATGACTCCACCACCCACAATGGCCACTCATACACAAAAAACTTAAACCCATTTCAATAACTAAATCATAACCCAATCCCCCATTTCAATTTCAAACCTAACTTTTCCCGACCAAACTCCAAGTTCCTTCGCCCTCGATTAGGTAGGTAAGTTGTAATTGTAATATTTTATAATTTTTATATTTGTAATTTCTAAGTTGTAATCTTGAATATTGATTCCTCCTCTTGGCCCTTGATTCCCCTAGTTCCTTCGTCCCTTCCGCCACCTTCGACTTGGTTCAACCACGGGACTGGCTCAACCGTCCGTCACCAGGTCCAGCAGCCAGCACTCCAGCAAGGATATTATTGAACAATTCTCATATTCTCAATTCTCAGGTATTGATAGCAAATCCTCGATTTCAGACTTTATTTATGAAATGTGAATTGTGATTTGATGATTTGGTGAATACTTGATTTGTAAATTATTAATTTGATTTGGTGAATACTAGATTTTGTCAATTGTGAATTTTGATTTGGTGAATGCTTGATTTGTGAATTGTGATTTGATGATTTGGTGAATACTTGATTTGTAAATTGTTAATTTGATTTGGTGACAGGGACGGATTTAGGACCTGACTGGACTGGGCTGTAGTCAGTCGCTGCCAACCAACTAGGCTTTGCATAGGTCCATTTCCGTCCTTCAATCACTTCTTCTTCACTTGAAAACGTCGATTCTTCAATCTTTGTGAGTTTTTTTTATAATGTCAGAAAAAGGAAAGTTTTGTGCCGTAGAGAGATACAATTACAAACTAACGTGAAACAAAGTTATCAAGAAAGTACATCCATGTAATATCTCTAGATTAGATTGTTTATTCATACATGATCTTCTCTGCAATATGGCTAAGGATCTGGAATTTGGGCGATTTTGGAAATTTTACACGTCAATCTTTTTTTTTTTTTATTTATATATATATATTAATAATTCATCACCATTAGCATAAAAAGGAAAACAAAGTCCAAAACCACAACAAAACATTGGAAATTCTTTTACCAAAGTAAAACTCTCTTCATAAATTATTCTGCTATAACGCAATTTATGGTCACTTCACATTTTAGAATCCCATGTCCTACCTGGCCAATGCAAGATAATTGTCTTAGTGGTATCGTAAGTACACAAATGTCTATTTTTCATGCCTATCACTCATTAGCTTGAATAGGTAATAGGTTCCATGAGTAAGCTGCTGAAGCACGGTGCCCCAGGGATTTTTTTCTCAGTGCAATTGGCTTCCTCGACAATAGTTGATAAAAAGTACTTCTATAATAATGAATTAATGAGTGACATATTTCTTGATACTAAATAATCCTTTGACCATCAACAATCGGGGTGAAAAACTGAACTTTAAGTTTAATTTCTTACTGAAATTATTCTCCACGGAACGCTTGTGATAAGACTGTTAATGGCTTGGCATGTATGTACTTTTGCTTATATATTAAAGCTAATTTTTCTTCTTTCAGGAAGCACTTTTAGAAATTAGAAGTATTTGTAACTTTGTTACTATTATTTTAGCATTTTTTTCCTTCTATAATTTTGATGTTTGGAAATATTGTTAATCCGTATGGATCCACTTATATTTTCCACACAAGGTTCGTTCAAGTATGGAGGAGTAGAATACGATGCATCTGTTGTGCCATCTGGTTCGAGCCTGAATGCATGTAGAGAAGCAGCTAATAAGGCTCCTAGAATTAATGAACCTACATGCACCCACATGAAGTGCAATTTTGGTGGGGTGTGGAATGCCGGAGGAGGTGATGGTCAGAAGAATCTTTTTGTTGCTTCATTTTTCTTTGATCGAGCTGCTGAGGTATAAACTGTTTCCTTTTAGATGCTCGCAGAAGTTCTGCCAATTAAAGGTTTTCTTCTTTCACAACATATTTAGTAAGCACTGGATGGGACTAGACAATACCATAGCCGAGGTTTTACTTTTTCTTAATTAATATAGTCCGGCCATGTTGACTTGTGTACAAAGCATGTCCCCAGGGTCTAAGTGAAGAAGTTTCTTAATTGTCTGACATCATATGAATTCATTGCTTGCTCATAGGCCGGTTTTGTGGATCCAAACAAGGCTGAAAAATTTCTAATATAATGTTAATTTAAGTTCTTATTCTACTCTATAGATGTTTTTTTTGGAGATGTGCGTCCATTAACGACTACATCTTTTTCCATAATATCACGTAAATGCACACATCACATGGAGGAACGTGGACCAAACCTCAAACTCCATAACAGATGTATCTTAGGGGATGTTAAAGTAGTTGGTAGAAAATTAGATTAATGTTGAGAAGATATCTATTTAATAGAAACAAAAATTTTTGGGGCTCTACCATCGAACATCCGGGAGGGGTCCACCCCCTTCAACCCCTTCCAAGTTAAGTTTCAGCCCCCCATAAAAAAATCCTGGATCCGTCCCTGTTTGGTGAATACTAGATTTTGTTAATTGTGATTTTGATATGGTGAATGAATACTTGTTTTCTTTTCACCAAAAACTGATCACTTGACCTTATATAGACCTATCGATGAATTTCGAGTTCTAAAGGAAGCATTCGGAAGTATCATTGCTTGGCCAAAGAGTTGTATTAGATCAGTTTGACAAATGTATGTTTCTCACATGCCAAAGATTTCTTAAGGAAGTCTTGAGAAGTAACTTATATAGTGTGCATATACATTATAATAGATAGAGTTGATTATTAAAAACTCATATTTTCTCCCCCTCTTGTGTCAGGTGGTCATGAACTGAGCAAAAGTACTGAAAATGCTACTGGAAGAGCTTCTTATGGTAAGAAACGTTTATTTATTCAATGATCTTGTGTAATTCTTATTTATGACTAACTTCATATAAGTATATTTGAAAACAAGCTTAATTTGAATTCAAAATTTTTGTTTGCTATTATTAATTAGTTTTAAATTTGATTTGGGTTTAGATACTCAAATAGTGCTAAAGAAGAAAGCAACAACTTCTGCTGCCATTTAGTAGTTTATTGTCCTATTTAGTTAGATGAAGTTTATTGTTGAATTTGTGATGTTGAGGAGTTAGAGATTGATGTTGGAAGTTGTTTGAGGTGTTGGTTTGATTTTTAAATTATTATTTTGGTTATGATGTCTCTCTACAGGTTGATTAAGTCGAATTTATAGGGGAGGTTTTGTCGAAATTTCTATAGAATTTTTTACAATAGAAGGGAAGGAAAGAGAATTTAACACATCTAAGTTTAGGTTTTACACTTTGGGTAAAAGCTCATTTTCCTTGGTGGTAGATCTAGCATCTAGCTGACATCTGTCATCGATGCACTTCACGTCTCTGGTCTAGTAGATTGATTTAGGACAAGTCGTATCAATTTCTATGAAATCAAATTGGAAAGATATAAATGTATTTTGCTTTTAACTCTATTTTTTATTTTTTCTACCATTTATTAAGTAAAGCGTGATTTTCACTTATAACTTTGCTCAAATTTTTTATAGATGTAACTTTGAAGATGGACCGAATTTTGCGATCTAAAGGTGCGTTATATTGCGGAATGAATTTCTTAAACGACCTCTTATTTGCTTGTATATTCATAGACACATACACACTGGGAAAGATAAGGAACTAAAATGTGACTGATCGAATACATACACAATAATCTATTGTTTGATAAGGTAGATTAAATAGCACTATCGAAGAAAGAACTCAATCTTATTCAGCAGTGTTCACTTGTTAATGCTAATAGTCAGTTTATATTCGATAATTACTATTGGCTTGGCTTCCTAGGAATTACAATATTTATGCATTAATTAAAGAAGAAAGATATGAAGGAGTAACAAAATGTTGGTGATGCTCTACAAACTGAAATTACATGATCCAGCATCATTAGAATTAACCAGACCTTTGCAGGTTATACGTACTAAGGTGATAATTTTGGTGCTGAATATTCTAATATTATAAGCTACAAGAACTCACAGAAAATTGTTGTGCTGAAGTACTATGACAGCTGACAGAAAATATTTCTGAATTAAATCCATCAAACTCTTCTAACCCCGAGAAGAAATCATCACTGAATATCAACTCATCATCTTCTTTGACCTCTTGATTGCATTTTGCCTGAAGAAAATCTTCTTGCATTGGTGAAGGCAAAAGGGTTTCTGTAGAGAGGAATGGAGCAGACATTTTTGAACAAGAAATCGATTCTTCAGTTCTTTCCTGCTTTGTTTTGCTTCTATTTGGGCTTCTGGATGCTGGAAATTTCTGACGGATAGTACCGGCTAAAGAATTTCTTCTAGTTGGCTGGCTGTGGTTATGCTCTGCAGTGTAGGTCATGATAAGCATTCCAGGATCTGTACAGCTTTGCTCAACTTGTTTTCTTGCCAGACATCCTTTTGAGCTGCTACATCTGTAGTAGCTTCTGTTTTTCACATAGAAAAAGGTTCCTCAGTCTATATATATATAATGAATCCAAAAGAGAGAGAGAGAGAGAGAGAGAGAGAGAGAGAGAGAGATGAACCTTGGATAGGGGGAACCCTTAATAGGTTTTTGGCCATATTTGCGCCAAGCCCAGACATCAGAAGAAAGATCCTCAGCAGAAACTTGAACAACTCTTTTATGCTCATTCTTCCTGTGAATAAAATCCTGAATCTTGTCATCAACAAATCTCAATAAAATCATAACTACCAGAACTTAGATTCGTATATAAGGAAGTTAATTAAATTTTTATTTAACAAACCTTCTCTTGTATTTTGGTTTACAAGCAGTAGCCCTAGTAGTAGAATCACTTGTCTCGGAAGGATAATCTTGAGCCTGCTTTTCTTGAATTAGAGCACTTTCTGGAGGACTTCCTTCTTTAAATTCAACAACAGTTTGTGCAGGAGCAGAATTTGCCACCACCGGACAAAATGGCTTGTAAAGCTCTTCAAGTTCATCGCCAGAAACATTAACAGATCCGAAAATTTCAGGAAATTCGAATACCAACTGATCATAATCAAATTTCTGATGGCTCGAGAACCCCAAAAAGGATTTCTGATCCATATCTGTGTTGACAATATTGGTAAAATCACCACTAGAACCTCTAACTACAGCGTGCAAACCCCAATCCTCCATCCCAGAAAACCCTTCCAATAACAAGAAAATTTCTTGAATAAGCAAAAAGAAAATGAGAAAATTTAAGCAGGCGCTGACTTTGTTGATTCTAAAGTATATATCTAAAGAGGTAACCCAATGAGAAAATTGCAAATGGAGCTTGTTTATATATACAAAGGGCCTATACAAGCACTAAAGAAAGTAGTTTTTTGCATTTTTCAAATTGGATTTTGTTGACTTAATTTTGATGAATGTCAAAGGTGAAGGTAAATTATGTATCACACGCTTTCACCGATTAGGCGATTACTCGCTTTTTAGTTCATATTGTTGACGAGATTTTGAAGACCAATAATAAATTAAAATATTGGATTAAGCTGAGATTTCAGATAAATTTTTTTTTTTTTAAATGTCATTTTGTGAGTAAACATGGTTATTAAACAAACGAAATTTGTATCTTTCATTTTTTTTTTTTTTTTGTTTATAGTAGTTATATCGGTAATTAAGAAGTTGAGCATTCTCGATCCACCAAAAATTGGAGATTGTACTAGTTTTCATCAATTTTTACAGTATTTAAAAATCTTGCGACGCTCAATCTATAACTTTCATAGACATCGAAATTACTTTTCGATGAGAATTAGTTACGTCTTGAAAATGGTAATATGGACATCGATGAAAGAAAAGTATAACGATTTAGTGGTTGAATTAATTAGCTCGATTATTTGGAACCCTAGAGCACATCTATGCTACAATATCTTTCCAATTAAATTTCATAACAATTTCCCATTTTCGTTTGCTTGTTTTCTAACGGAAGGATTTTTTATTTTTATTTTTATTTTTTATTTTTAAGAAGGATCATCAATTAATTTATTAATTGACTTTATCCTTAAGAAAATATCTATAATTGGACACCTTTCTCTAAAGTCTTTATTGGGCACAAATTTTCTATTACATTAAATACAAGCATTTTATCTCCATTAATTAGTTAGTGATAATGGACTGCCTAACTATTTAAGAAGCTATTAAATTAAATAACAGAAAAATTAACTTTTTGTTAGAGATGCCAAAAATATCAAATTCAACCCGACCTGATCCGAAGGGTACCCGCCCTTAATGGGCAAAAAAAAAAAAAAAAACCTGCCTCGTGGGTGGCGGGTTGAGTTTTTGCAACCCGAGTGGGTTGCAAGGTGAGTACGGATTTTGACCGCTCCGACCTGAACCCGTCCTGATATATTATTTAAAATAATATATTAAAGTAAAAAATAGAAAAAAAAAATAAATGGAGCGGTAAACGGAGTGGCAGAACCGCACCCCGAATCCTAACCCGCCCTGACCCAAAACTCGCAAGGCGGGTTTTGGTTTAAAAAAAATTCGTGGGGGTGAGGCACCCCCGACCCAAACCCGTTCTGTTACCATCACTACTTTTTGTTTCATAATTAGATATGATAAAATTAATTTTCTACATCTATATTTGTAATATTGGTCGCCAAAACAATATATTTTTGTAAAAATAATTCTAAAAAGAATGATTTATTTAATTCCTAGGGGAGTATTTTTCAAAAAATTAGATTAATAAATAAATAAATCAAACTACGTGCATATATTACTTGGAAATAAAATTACAAACTTTACAGGGGATGCTTCATCAATGAAACTAGCCCCTGCTTGGTTTAGGTAAAAGTCATATTTTCAATATATTTTGATAAAAATTGATGGACTATATGACTGAAATGTTATGAAATATAATATCGAAAATGAATTTCAAGAAACTATTTTTTATTTTATTTTTAAATGAGGGTATTCACTGAATCTCGTGAAAATATTTCATAAAAGTTCATTTATATCTTCTTTTCATAAAGCAAATCGACTTCCAATTTTGAATAATTCACATCTCTTCTACTTGTAAACAGGCACAAAAACACGGGAGCACCGCAAACACGGCAATGCTTCATCAGTCTTGCAAGTTGCAACGATGTATAGGGACATTTTGAAGCGCATGAACTCGAAACGGTGGTGGACTTGGTCTTGAAAAATAATAATAATAATAATGAAGCAAGTGGCATAAACGTGAAGTATAGGGATATAGAAGAATGGACATTAAAGGGACCACAAAACCCTTTATTTCCATGCCTAATATTGTACTTGTATGCATTTTATTCTTCCCCTCTTGGCTTTATTACTATATGCACGCACCGGCGTATGTCAGTATATTAGAATATATATAGATTTACTATTTAGGTGTAGGTATATCTAAACTCTAGGTTATGGACATGCATATATAGGTGTTTATTTTGTATGTACATATATAAAGGCAAAACCGGTCATCTAACGAGACAGACAAGGTGACCATCTCGAGCGTCAGATTAAAGGGGGCGAAGCCCAATACTCCCTAACAGTCTAACTCAAATACCCAATGTTCCAATCAAACGTCCAAACCAAATCAGAATGGATTAATCATTTGTTTTCCGTTCAGCAGCCTGAAATGAAAATCGCAGCAGTGGATTATTTGTGCCTTATATTTTGTTCAAGTATCTTTTTTGTTCTATTCGTGTTCTATTATTTTTGCCCTAAATCAAATAACCAATCACCCCTTTTTTAAGTCGACCAATTCTTTCCGCAAATTAGTGAATTGATTAGTGGACTGAGATGGAGAATTCTTTTTCGTTCGAATCGACAAAGTCGATGGATTAATGGACTGAATTAGTGAATTGATTTGTTCGTCGTCCTCCAAATTTCAAGCTTCTTCTTTGCTTGCAAATGGTCGATGTCAGAAATCAGGTTTAAGTTCAAGCTAGGGACTAAATGGGCTGTAAATGGGCTCCTGCCTTAGTGGCTATTGCAACGCTTTTAAAAGCGTTGCAATAGATATAGCTATTGCAACGTTTAAAAAACGTTGCAGTAGATATAGCTATTGCAAAGTTTTTTAAACGTTGCCAAAACTTAATTTAAGTGTTGCAAAAATTTCAATTTATAGCAACAATTTTTAAATGTTGCAAAAAAGGATAAATCTTAAATATTCATATCAAATGCAACATTTAATTACAAAATATTGCGGTAGACTACTTTTAGCAACATTCAATTAGCAAATGTTGCTATTTAAATGTTGCAAACGCCCATTTTTGTTGTAGTGCAGCTACTCCACCTAATCCCCCACCAGCTCTGCCCTCCAGCTCTTCGAACCAATTCACCACCAGCTTTACCTCCAATTCTACCACCCAATCCACCCCCATCTCTTGCAACACCACCGACGCCTCCACTTTATACATCACCAGTTCCGCCTCCAACTCTACAACCTAATCCACTTTATCCATTACAAGCAGCATTTCTGTCCTTCTCTACTTGTAAATATGATTGCTTCAATTGCAACTCAGAAGATTTTGAAGATGTGATTATAACACTATGTTTAGCAGCAAACTTTGTATCAGGAATATGAATTGTATGGGTGTCATCCTTTGCAGTGTTTTAAGACATAGACCGCTGTTCACTTGGGGTTGTTTCAAAGTTCATCTCTGTTTTGATCTCAATTGAATTCTAGTGAAGAATATGTGTTATCAGTATATTGGTGATGGCAGGAAGGTTTCTCAGGTTTCTAGGTCCCATGTTATAGTCACAGATCACAAGGTCATATTTCAGGTAATATGTTGCACTTTAAGGTCACATATTATAGTTCGATGTTGTGTCACAAGTTCATACCTCAGTCAAATCTCGCTCTGTAAGGTCACATGTTCAAGTCACAAGTCATAGGTCATATGTTAAAATCACATGTTACACTTCGTATATCTTAGGTCATCTATCACAATTCATCTAATCACACATCATAGAATCCAGTAAACAACCTGTTTGATGCATTATGTCACTGATTAAACTTCAAATGTTCATGTTAAAGGTTACATTTGATGCATTAGGTCACATGTCACACTTCAAATATCTAGGTCACATGTTATATTAGATGTATTAAGTCACTGTTCACAATTCAAAAATGTATTGGTAACAAGTGACTTATTTAGGTCACATTTCACACTTTATACGTCAAACAGACTTCATATGCTCACATGTTACATTCTTTTTGCACTGATAATATGTTACAGATTCAAGTTCACATGTCACAGTTTAAATGTTGTTAGTCACAAGTAATAGGTCATAGGTCACAAGCCATTTTTTATTTGTCACATTAATTTCAGTCGGTCATAGATCTAAAAGAAATGGTCACACTTAATAGTTCATATCTTCTTCTTCCGAATGATTCTCAATTTTTGAAATTAGACGTCATTTTTATGGTTTAATTGTTTGAGTTTGCTGATTTCTTGGTGAAGTAGTGGGTGGCGGAGGTAGCGATGATATTTAGGGGCACCGTGATGGTGCGTCGGAGAGGGTGGTAGTGGTTGTTGTTGTTGTTGTGAGTGGTTGTGACAATATATCGGAGATGATGGGAAAACATAGAAGAAGGGCTACCTTCGAATCCGTTTCAGCCCAAACAAAACTGTGTTTCCTTTCCCTGCATTTATTAAGTCACGTTTCAACAACTTTTATTTCAGACTCCAATATGGAACATTCTCCATCGAAATCTTTGAAAGCCCATACTTCTCTCCATGATAATTTCATAGTATGCCTCCTCCAGCCGCCTAATTATCATCCTTTAGAGACCCAACAGTATTAAGTTTAACCCAACTTTCATGTGGCTTTGTCCAGTAAACAATGGTAGGAACTAACATCCTTTTTTATAGTCTTGTCAGACATGTTATTGGCGTTGAAATCAGCCATGTAAGTGATTCTTGCAATCACTCTTTTATGATTCAATTTCACACCATCGAGCTTGGCTTCATTTCTCTCTTTCCATATGAACCACATAGTAATTAGGGTATAATGGATTTTATTGTCCCATGTTTGGATTGTTTACTTAGAATCCATGACCAATACATATGTCTAGGATGATAACTTTCTCTATTATTTAGCCCCAATGATACAGTAAAATATTTCTTGACTTTCTTGGAAATTCTCCCTTGTATGAAGATATGTTGGTTAGATTCCACCCATTACAGCATAGGCATTCTGATTCTAAATTTATCCCAAATTTAGCTTGAAGAATTTCATCAACCGAGACCTAATTTTGCCATGTTCTCTAGATAAGTATTGAAATTTTAGGTGGAACACCTGGGTGCCATATATACTTAAGTGTCAGTTGTTTAGGATTCTTTACCTTATGAGTTCAAAACAAGATTTGTTTGAGAACTTACCATCATTGCTCGGTTTCCAGTAGAGCTTATTTGCTTTGTTAAAAATACACAGATTTCTTTGACAGACTTTTTAGGTAGTTCAGAAGCCAGCTTTATCCTGTTCCATCCCCTCGCATTTCTATAATCTAAGATATATTTCTCTGAATTTATAGGCTACATATATCTTTGATCTAAACACCTTGATTTAAGCCATTGTTTTTCCTAAAACCTGATCTAACCTTCTCCAATTTTCCAGGCAATGTTTGGTTCCACCAGTTGTCTAGCCTCGAACATCCTTTTCCACACAAGTGAGTCCTGGCCTTTTATCTAAACTTTAGTTTTCATGATTAGTTCTAAAATGTTTTGCCTTCAGTACCCCCATAATTAATCTTGCTTCCTAAAACTCCACCACATCTTGCAAAACGAAGAAGTACTTAAGTTTTTTAGGGATTGTCAGCCAATTCCCCCTTCCTCTACATGTTTACAAATGTGAATAACATTCCTATTTTGTTGAAACTGACTTAGGTGGATCAATAACATGTAACAGATGATGTGGAACTGAATTGAGCACATGTTTTATCAAAGTCTTCCACTAGCAGATAGAAATTTGTGTTCCCATCCATTGATTCTAAGCTTTATTTTGGATATCAGACCCTCAAACCAATTTATTCTTTTATGTCCTTTATACAAAGGAGGTCTAGGGTAAGTGAAAGGGAGAGCTTAATTTTTAAATACAGTGATCTGAGCTGTGATTCTTTTGTCACTTTCTCTGAGAGCAATAAAAGAGCTTTTTCCCTGATTAATGGCTTGGCCATAACTGTTCGCTAGAAACACACCGCAAGTGCACGAGTCGCATACAAGTGCTAGTGAACTCATTGAGTCCGGTTTATCGATCCCACAAGGATTGTCTATTTCAACTACACTCTAGTATAATTAATTTTAACAAGAAACATACACAATAAAGATTTGTTTGGGAATGTTCTCGTACTAGAATTAAAGTTGCAAATGTAAATAAATAACTAGAAAAATGGTGATGAATAGATGATAAAGGAGTGTTGGGATTCTTGATTCCACTTGACCATCACCTAATTGAATTATCACAAGCACATAGAAATGCAATTCATTAATCATGTTAGACCCGATTTTCCAAGCTTAGCCAATTACCTCTCTCGAGTGAAATCAACGCTAATTAGTGGAATTAACCTACTATATCTCTATGTCGATTAAAAATACACCAATTGCATTAAACCTATGTGAAAATAGTTCAATAGGTCATCTAGGGTTTTAGGTATATCTCTATCCTAAACAAGAACCTAGAGCAAATATTGTATTGATCTAGAATACACAACAATTTCTCAATAATTGCACATCCCATGAAACCTAAGCATAAATGTGGCCACAATAAATGATAGTCAATAAATACAACAATAAATGCACAAGATAATAAAAAGCTTAAATTCTTAATACAAACATTAAAATCAACTAAGTTAGGTCAAGCTTCATCAATAATCTCAACACAAAATAGTTTAGCCCATAGTGAAATAACAATAAAATTCAAGAATTAAATACATCATTTCAACTATGAAGTAAAATAAATAGAGAAATATGAAGAGCAAAAACACTTCCCTTCACCAATGATTCTTGCTTTAAAATATCACTATTCTTCCACAATAATGTTGATATTTCTTCCTCAAATCAACATTCATCAACAAAACTTTACAAAAACAAAAGAAAATTACAAGAGAAAAACAAGAAGATGAAGAACAATGGAAAGAAAATGAGTTTTTGGGTAAAAGAAAAGAGAAAAAGTGTCTAACCCTAGCCAAAAACGTCCAAAAATACCCATTTTTCGTTTAGATCCGCGTTCTCAGCGTTTGGGCTGAACCGGGTCGCACCGGGTCGGCCCAGAAAATTAGTTCAAATTTTTGGCCACGCAATCGCGTGGTTGAGGTGAAAAACTCTCGGGTTGAGTTTTGGCCTAACTTCGCGAGCGCTAGTGGTTGATACATGCGATCGCGTGGTTCACCTGGCAGCTCCATGTTTCAATGATTTGCAATTGGGTCTTCCAACTTTCAATGTAAATCAACTTGATCCCCAAAGTTTCTGATTTCTTTCAATTGAGCCCTTCCAGAAGTACATTTGAGTCCCTCAACTTCGGAAACTTGCACTTTAGTCCTTTGATTGATTGCACATGCGATCACAACTTTCCGAAAGTGACAATTTGGTCCCCAAACTTTGACTCTTTGAAGGATTTGACTCTTTTCTCCTCAATTTCTTCAATTATTCATCCATTTAGCTCCTTTCTTGTGCTTTCTCCATGTCGTTGATTGTTAAACATATTTAACCACAAAATATGCACAATTAAATAGGTATTTGTTCAAATTACTCAAAAAATATTACTAAAAATATATGAAATATGCATGTAAAATGCACTCAACAATATCCATTAGTATAAGTATATAGAAAATCCATACTTTTCCTAAGTGTATCTCTTCCTCCTTTTGAAAAAATTATCACATAATTTGCAAAAGAAAGATGTGAAACCAGAATTGGACCCCCATAAACATATTCCGTGTTTGCATTTCTGGAAAATAATTTGTCTAGTCCACTTGAAAGACATTCAGCCATAATGATAAACAACGAAGGTGAGATGGGCTCACCTTGCCTTAGGCCTCTACTAGATCCAAAGAACCCTTTTGACTCCCCATTTATCATTACTAAAAAATAGCAAGTACTTGTGCACTTGTGGATTTTATCAATCCAGTTTTGATAGAAGCCAAACCTTCTTGGCACCTTGTAGAGGAGGTCCTAATCAATCCTATCATAAGCTTTGACCATATCAAGTTTAAGTATTCCATACATACATGTATATTGTAGGTTGTGGACTTACACAAGAATTTAATATGTTGAGAAATAATATATTAAACACTGTTACTTAGTTTTCACAAAGTATTGAGAAAATAAGCTGATTTGTCTCCATTGTGATAATTACTCATTTACCCTTTATATAGTTGTTAGGAATATACTAATGAGACTCATTTAGGGTTTCTAGATCTTTTCATTGTAAGCTATAAAATGCTGTATTAGGCCTTCTAGTATTTTTTTAACACTTTCTAATAAAAGAAATCTTCACCTACAATGGCTATTCCAATCTTGCATTTAATTTTATCTTGGTATAAGAGTCGATATGGACTCACATCAATATGGCAGGCTCAAAACCCAAAAACACTATCTCCTTATTTCCTCTTCATCAATATTAGCAGACTTAAAAACACCTATCTTACTATTTTCCCCAAATTCGATCACCCTCAACCTTCTTAGTTGACCACCAGCTTCCCATAGCCTCTGCACTAAAATTACTCACACCATTATACGGTTCCAAAATTTTGCTATATGGGTTACCTCATCCTCTAATTCGTTCATACTTTACATTCTCATTTGACCTAAGATCTAGCCACTTGTAGTTCTTGTCTCCGGTTTCACACCTAAGATTTCCTTACTTTCAAGCAACCACATGGAGAGGAACCACTGTCTGCCGCCCTAAAATCTCGAATTCCCTTCTTCATACACATTATACACAGAATGCTCTCCTGAAAGACTTAAGCAAACCAAACATACCCCTAAATGTGTGAATCCCGATTTCACCTATCTAATTATATTAACTCCAATTTCAGTTTTATTTTCTAAATATGTGTTCGATCGAATTCACTAATTCAAATTGAGATTCCTCTCTCGAGTTTAAATCAATCATACCTAAATAAGTCAACCTTGTATCTCTACAGCGGGTCTGAATATTTCTTATCTAGATGCATTACACACAAGAATTCATACAAAATCGCAATAATAACAAGAGTATATCTCTATCTCTCGTTCAATTTCCGGATTTATCACCTAGATCTATGTTATTAACTCACCTCTCGAATTCTGGAAATAACACATTAAATCATGAAAGAGTGGCCAGTTCATTCACGCATTAAACGCGATAATAAATCAACACATGTATTGAAGCGTTAAAATAAGGAATATGGAATTAAAATAATTAATTAAGCTACATCGTTCATCCCAACGTAGAATTTAGCTACACATCATATTTAAATAGCAAAAACAAAATATATTGGCGTTCATTGAAAATAAAAAAGAAGAATGGAAAGATTGCACTAATTATCAATTCTTCAAGTATCTCCAAGTCTCGCCCCTTTGCAATGCTTTGATCTCCCAAGAATTTGACGTGAAAAACTTGATTGTAGCTCGTTCTCTTGAGAGGCAAAGGTTCCTATCTCGTGCCTTATATGTTGTATTTATAGGTTTTAGAGAAACCTAGGTCAAGAAAGAGAGAATTCTGTTGAAAATTGCGAGAAAAAGTCCACAGTCGGCCCAGCCGGAAAGCCACACGATCGCGTGGTATAAAACCCAGCGATCGCTCAGACATGGGTAAAACATTCTGTCAAAAAATTCGAGGCACCTCGCGATCGCGTGGTAGGAATCCGACGATCACGAGGAAGGACGTTGCACTGCAATTTTCCATCTTTTCCCTGCTGTGTAAGTTGGTCCCTGCCTTTTTTAATTGCACATCATGTTCTCAACTTTTGATTTAGGCGATTTAGTCCACATACTTTAGTATCCTCTTGATTTGATCGTTTCAACTTTCAACTCCTTCAATTGGGTACTCCAACCTCTGATTTAGTCACTTTGGCACCAAGCATGTTTCCCGATTGTTGTCATAAACTCCTCACTTGTCCAATTTAGCTCCAATTATGCGTTTTTCCCATTGATTTCATCATTCTTCATCTTTTGAGATATTTTCTGAAAAGTAAACGATAAACACAAATTAAATAGCAAATATTTCAAAACGACAATAATTAAACATAATTTAGACATACAAATAAGTGAATAAAATTCACTTATCAAAACTCAATAATAAATTAATGCATGCAACGAATTATTAAACACAAAGTAACTTTGAATTAAAATAATAAAGCTAGACTACATTGTTCATCCCAATATTGAATTTAGGGGAGTGTATTCAATTGTAACTCTTAAATACTTTTTGAGATTTTTTTGAGAGAGTGACTTCTGTGAATTTCATGAACTTTCAAGTGACTGCTAAAGATTTGTTAAGAATTAATAAAAAGTCCTTCTTGAATTTCTGTAGACCTCTATATATATTTTTTTAAAAACTTTCAGCGACTTCAAAGACTTTCATTTGTTAAAGAAAAACACGTAAAATGTAATATTTTGAACAAATTCTTGTATATCCTAATTATCCACAGAATGCAATGAAATAAACCATATTTCTCATATCAATAAAAAATTATTTTAAAAATATAAAAAAAAATTATATCAGATCAATTATGTTATATTAACAAAAAATAATAAAAAATCATATTCACTTTCATGGTCTGATTCAACATTTTTGTGTTATATTATCGAATCATATCATAATAAAAACTCCTATTAACTTTCATGGTCTGATTCATCATTTGTCCTTTTTTTTTTTTTTAATTCTTGGCAACCTTCAAATCAACAACAGTAACTCCATCTAATGAGCTCAATTTTTTATTTTTTTAAAAAAATTATGGAATGGATTAGAATCCATAAATCTGTGGTGTTGAAATTGAGGGGAAAGAGGATACGTTAGTTGACAATGGTTTGGTGCAGCAAAGGCGGGTGAAAATGGGATCTGTGTAAAGGGGGTGGTGTGGGGGTGATGCCTGGGAGTCTTGGAAAATCTCAGGGTGGATGAGAGATTGTTTCTAAGATTAATTATTGTAGTTTCTAACCAAAAGTTTCTGAAAGTCGAGCAATTAGAGAAGTCTTTAAAAGTCACTCTCAATTTGAAAACCATAAAAATTGTAGAGACTTCTAAAAAGTTTCAATTGAATACATCGTCACTTTTAGAGACATTTTAAAAGTATATAAAAGTCTCAATTAACTTTTAGAAAGTCTTTAAAAGTCTTAATTGAATACACCTAAACTTTTAAAGTCTCCAAAAGTCTTTAAAAGTTCCAATTGAATATACCACCTTAGTTACACATCATGTTTAAATAACAAAAACAATATAAGTATGTCTTCATTGAAAATAATATAGAAAAATGAAAAGCTTGCACTAAATATCGATTCTTCAAGTAGTCTTCAAGTCTCGCCCCTTACTTTGCTTCAATCTCTCAAGAATTTGATGTGAAAACCTCAATTGTATGATGTTCTTAGGTGAGGTAAATATCCAGATTTCGTGCCTCGTATGTTGTATATATAAGTATTGGAGAAACTTAGGTGAAAGAAGGAGAAAACCTGTTGAATCCACGTGCAAAAAGCCCGCAATTTGCCCAGTCGGCAAACCGCGTGATCTTGTGGTTATGCACTTAACTCTCGGATGAAATTTTTTGACCATCGTGCTCTTTGTTGTAAGTCACATACGGATAAATGCTCCTTTTGTAAGTCACTTAAGGATTTAGTACTCCTCGTTATAAGCAGTGTTCAGAAAATTGGAAACAGATTCGAACTGGAAAAGACAACGGGTCAAGGGTCAAAAGGTCTGACCGGGTGGAACCGGGGTGGAACCGGTTTCAATTAAAACATAAAAAATTATTCCAAAAATCACATTTTTTTCTAAAAAATATGTTATTTTACAAATAAACTAATATTTACTCATTTAGAAGATAAAATTATACACATAAGTAGCTTAAAACAATAAGAGAAAAGCAAAACAACAAAAAAAGCAAAAAAAATGAAAAATCGGGTTTTAAAACCCGACCGATTCTCGATTTTCCTAGTTGAACCGACTGGTTTTCCGATCGATTTTTTACCGGCCGGTTTTTTAGGTCAACCGGACCGATTTTCCGGTCGGTTCCCGGTTAAACCGGCCGGTGTGGTCCGATTTTCTAAACATTGGTTATAAGTTACCTGATGTGATCCCGGGAGGGGAACACGACGAACACGCGGAATTAACGTCGAGAAAGTTCCGAATTCATGTTGGAACGAACGGTAACACTACGACCCGAGCCTCACGACGCAATAACCAGGGATATATAAAACTCGAAACCCGTTACGATGCGGAAACAAGAACCATAATGGGGTGAACGCCACAAGGAATGTCCAGATCCTTGATAAGTTCGATTTGGTGAACGCCACAAATATCTCACAATATTTGATAAGTTCGAAAGTGTTCAATCCAAAACAATATTTGAGGGAAAACCAATCAACACAATTTTTATTAATCAAAGTCCGTGTGTTACAATCAATCAAAAAAGAATATAAATAATCAAAACAGAATTAAATAAGCCCTAGCTGCTATAGAGGCCCAAAATAAACCATAAAACAAGTAAAGACGGAATTTAACCTAAAACCCGCAAAACCCTAAAAAATTGTAATGAGCGATCGTGCAGGCATAATGGCCGCGATCACGTGGAAGGACCGAAAACTCTCGGGTCTCTTTTTCTAGGCATGGTACGATCGCGCCTCCTTTTACACCACGCGATCGCGTGGTTCAAATTCTCCAACTTCTCGATTCTCGACCTACATCACCTGTACCATCTTTGATGCTTCTTCAACCACTCCATGTTTGATTTTAGAAGCTCTTCGAACATGCTTGAAGCTTTGTTTGGCTTGATTTGTAGTTCTTTCTGTCAAGCCCACTACAATTCGTATCATTCACTCCTTCTTTAGGATGATAGATGTTTCACTGTACCTCCTGGATCAAATAGAAAAAAATTTCCTCCATTGCACATGATCAACCAATAATATGCTGCCATTTGGGTTACTTGGATGGATTGAAGCAGAAACTCCTGTGGGCATTGGTGGTGTTGCCCAAACTTCCAAGTGTAATTAACCTGCAAGAAAGAATTAAATAAAATGGGGAGCGAAATGTTGTTTCATGAGGTATAAGGTATGGATCCTTGTATTCATGAATCATCACCACCAACTCCTTTTTGGGAACCATGAGGCCCTTCTCGTCACATCGTTCTTCCTTTGCAACTTCCTGTATACCCCATCTATTTCTTTTCTCTCAAGCTTAGTTACTTTTTCTAAATCCAATTTTTCTAGCCCAACCACCTCTTCTAAATTCCTGGACTCAACTAACTCTCCTAAGTTTTCATGCCCAACCACATCTTTTTTGAACTCCACATTTTTATCACCATGTTCATACACTACCTCGTTACTACCCAAATGTGGATCTTCCACTTCAAGGCTCAAATTTTGAACTTCCACCCCAACTTCCAACTCACCCTCCTTCTTTTCAACATTCTTATCCTGATGCTCTAACTGTGAATCCACTATATTCTAACCTTCATTCCCCTTTTGCAATTTAGCTTCAGCCTCTCTTTCCCCCTCTTTCCTTTTTAACTTTGCTTCTTTTCTAGCCTTCCCTTCATACATCATCATTTCCTCATAAATTTCTGTTCGAATCTTCAAAAGTGCCCTCGTATTAATCTCTTCTTCCCAATCAACTCCAATCCCAACCCTAGGTTTATGGTTACGCCTATATTCCCTTTCACACCATTGAACAAGTTCTGCACTATGCATATCCACTGAGTTCTTAACTTTCCCCAACTTCGCATCCACTTTCGCTTCCAATTTCGCATCGAACTCCTCAAACCGTTTCTCCATCATGACAAACAGAGAAGACTGATGGTTATCTATATCAAATGATGAGTTTTCTCGAAGTTTAGACATTTGGAATGGAATTGAATAATTTGACACAAGGATTAGAATGAATTTTAATTTTGACTTGGAAGGTAAGGAATATCAAGAATTTAAAGAAATTCAAGAAAGTTGTTCTTGAATTTTGGAATACTTCCTTCTTTTTTTGAATAATGGATGAATTTTCGGATTAAATAAATAAAATAAAATAAAATAAAATAATTTTTTTTTAATAAATCCGAAAATTCGACACAATCACAACAAAACAAACGAAACTTATTTTGGATGACAAACGAGAAAAATAACAACTTTTGACTTTTTTTTTTTTTTTTTTTGATATTTTCTGGATTAAAGATTCACAAATATGAAGAACGTGAACAACAAGAAACAATGATTCGACAAACAAAATAGAAATAGGATATGGATGATTCTGTGCAAACTCTATTATAAAAACGCAGAATCAAAATAGGATAGATAAAACCTAAATTCAGAGTCCATCTCTGATACCAACTGATGTGATCCCGGGAGGGGAACACGACGAACAAGAAAACTTGAAAATAAGACTCAACAACAAGATATGGATGATTTTGTGTAGACTCTATGATAAAAACACAAAATCAAACTGGGATAGAATAAACCTGAATTCAGAGTCCAGCTTTATACCAGATGATGTGATCCCGGGAGGGGAACACGACGAACACTCGGAATTAATGCCGGGAAAGTTCCAAATTTAGGTTGGAACGGACGGTAACACTATGACCCGAGCCTCACGACGCAAGAACCAAGGGTATATTAAACCTGAGACCCATTACGATGCAAAAACAAGAACCATAATGGGGGTGAACGCCACAAGGAATGTCCAGATCCTTGATAAGTTCGATTTGGGGAACGCCACAGATATCCTACAGAAAATACCAAATGACGCGATCCCAATAGGGAACACTACAAAAACACGGAATAATATAATTAAAACCTTAGGAAAGATTTAAGAAAGATTAAACACGAGAAAAACAAGAACCCAAGAAATAAAATAACGGAATTAAAAGATAGATTGACGATAAAACCTTGACTCAATATTCACGACGTATGAATCGATGCGGAATAAAGAACCAAGATTGGTGAATGCCACAAGGGATGTCAACTCCTTGATAAGTTCAATTGTTATTCAAGAACAAGAAAACGGATAAATCACCCATCACAAGAAAATCTCTCAATAATCAATTTATCTCCAAGTTGTTCTTTACAATGATAGAAACTCGATAATATAATGTAAAAACGCGTCTAACCCTAAACCTAGCCGCTAAGAATTAAAAAAAGGAAAATAATAAAGAAAACAGAAAATAATTAGAAAAACGCGCAAAACTGCTCCGATTTCAACAGCGTGATCGCGTGGTTTTAACACGTGCGATCGCGTGAGTAATCTTGAAACCCTTGGGTGATTTTTTGTGCAGTCACGTGATGGCTCCCTCCTTGGCCTACGCGATCGCGTGGTCTTCTCGGTTGATTCCAATTTCCGTCCCCTCGAAGCAACTCGATCCGATTTGATCCTCGACTCGAGCCCAACACGAAAGTTGATCATTTTCCCATGTATATTATTATGGAATCTCCCGTAGCTTGATTTTTTCTTTGTTCTCCTACCTTGGATCATATCATTCTCCCTCTCTTGAAAAAGATTCGACCTCGAATCTCGATTTCGTCCAATCCTCTTGCAATTCCTGGGTTTGTTTACTTTTGGATCATGCTTATGCTTGCCTTTGCTGGGTTACTCATTTGTGCCAATGAATTTCTTCCTTGTTGTAGGATCATTGTTTGATTTAGGCACCTGCAAAACAGATTTTATAGAATTAGGGAGGGGTTGATTAGCTTGGTTTAATAAACAGTTTTATTGATGATTCAATAAATTTATAGGTGAATTCCTATATTCCCCTTCGAACTTATAAAGATTATTTCTTATGGCGTTCATCCCGAACTTATCAAATATTCGCGAGAATATTTGTGGCGTTCAAAACTAAAAAATTATCAAGGAAAATTGGACAAGTCCTTGTGGTGTTTGCAAATCTTGGTTCTTCAATCTGCATCTTCGATTTCGCGTCGTGATTGTCGGGTCAAGATTCCTCTGTCCGCAACAAACCTTGGTTCGGAACTTTCCGGCGTTTAATTTCGCGCATCTCGAATCTTATCATCTGCTATCAGAACTGGACTCTGAATTCAGGTTTATTCTATCCCAATTTGAATTTTTGTTTTTATCATAGAGTCTACACAAAATCATCCATATCTTATTGTTGAGTCTTGTTTTCAAGTTTTCTTGTTCTTCGTGTCAGTCATAATTTTTTTCAGTTTTGATCCATATAAAAATCCAACAAAAATTCAAAAGAGTTTATTTTGTTCGATTCTTATCGAAATCCTATTCCGTTTGTTTTGTTGTGCTCGTGTCAAATTTTTGGATTTATATATAAAAAATTATTATTATTTAATTCCGAAAATTCATTATTCAAAAAAAAAGGGTTATTTCAAAATTCAAGAACCACTTTCTTGAAATTCCATAATTTCTTGTTGTCGAATCTTTCCCGTTGTTTTCCACAATCAACTTCACCATGTTTAAATCCAGTGAAAAATCTTCGTCTAGGAGGGTTAATGATATAGATTGTGTGTGGAGGTTTGTGGATGATGTTGAGATGAGGTTGGATAGATTAGATGAAAAAAGGGCCAAATTAAAAAAGGAGCGATCTCAAACCAACGGTAGTGATAAGAGGCATTATAGGCGTGATTCTAAATCGAGGGATAGAACTGGGGTTAAAGTGGGAGAAGAGATTGATCCGAAGGCAATTTTGAAGATTCAAAAAGAAATCTATGAGGAAAGAATGAGGTGTGAATGGGAGGTAGAAAGAAAAAAATGGCTAAGTTACAAAGGAAAGAGGAAAAAAGAGAGGTTGTGATTAGATGGCTAAGGAAGAGTGAAAAACATATTTTAGTAGAGCCTCAGGTTGAGAATGTAGAGAAAGAGGAGGGTGAGTTAGAATTGAAATTAAAAGAAGTTGAAGAAACTGCGAATTCTGTGGAAGATGAAAAGTTGGGAGTAGTTGAGCTAACTCCAAAATTTGATGAGGAAAAGGAGGAGTTAGGAAGCGAGGAATTGATTATGAATGAAATTGTTGATGATAAGAGGAATGAAATGGGAGTTGGTGTATAAGTTCAAAATTTGAGCTTTGAATTGGAAGATCCACATTTGGATAGTTATGAGGAAGTGTATAAAAATGTTGATGAAAGCGTGGGGTTAGAAGAGGTGGTTGGGTGTGAAGAGATAGAGAAAGAGGTGACTGATCGAGAGGTTGCAAAGGAGGAAAGAGGTGAAGAGAAGAGCCTAGTGGTTCAAAAGGAGGAGTTGGTGATGGCTCATCATAAATACAAGGATCCATACCTTGTATTTTGTGAAACTGACATCCCCCGCTCTATTTTATTTAATTCTTTCTTGCAGGTTAATTGCACTTGGGAATTTGGGAAACACAACCTATGCCCTGGGAAGTTTATGATTTCATCCATCCGTATAGCCCAAGTTACAAAGCACTGCTGGTTGATCCTACTACAGGGAAGAAGTAATTTTCCATTCGATCCAGGTAGAACGATTTTACAGCAAAGCCCCAAGAGCAGGAAATGTTTGACAAGAATGCCAAAAATTGATTCGAGGTCGAATCATTGTCAAAAGAGGGGGGATGATGTGATCCGGGATAGGAGCTCAAAGAGGAAATCAAGACACGGGCAATGCGAAAACATTCTAAATGGGATAATGAGCAAGTTTCGTGTTAGGACCGAGTCGAGAATCAAACATGATCAAGTTATTTCAAAAGGGGCAAGGAACCAGCCGGAGTTGAACCATGCGATCGCACAGCACAACCGGGGGCGCGATCGTGCCATTGCATCGAAAAACAACCCTATAGTTTCAAGGTTAACCACGCGATCGTGCGTGTTAACACCACAAGGAATGTCTAGATCCTTGATAAGTTCGATTTGGTGAACACCACAAATATCTCACAATATTTGATAAGTTCTAAAGTGTTCGATCCAGAACAATATTTGAGGGAAAACCACTCAACACAATTTTTATTAATCAAAGTTTGTTTGTTACAATCAATAAAAAAGAATATAAATAAGCAAAACTGAATTAAATAAGCCCTAGCCGCTATAGAGGCCCAAAATAAATCCTAAAACAAGTAAAGACGGAATTTAACCTAAAACTCGCAAAACCCTAAAAAATTGTACTGAGTGATCGTGTAGGCATAATGGCCGTGATCTCATGGAAGGACCGAAAACTCTCGGGTCTCTTTTCCTAGGCATAGCCCGATCGCGCCTCCTTTTACACCACGCGGTCGCGTAGTTCAAATTCTCCAACTTCTCGATCTTGATCTCGATTCTTGACCTACATCACTTGTACCATCTTTGATGCTTCTTCAACTACTACATGTTTGATCTTTGAAGCTCTTCGAACATGCTTGAAGCTTTGTTTGACTTGATTTGTAGTTCTTTCTGTCAAGCCTACCATGATTCATATCATTACCATTATAGTGGATTTAGCCTTGCTCGTGACGGAGAGCTCGGTAACAGAGGCGTAGATCACATTGGTTGATTGAACCTCTTTAAATAGAGTTTGCATCCTCTTATCCCCTTTTACTTAATTTACATTGTACTTACTCTATTCTATCAATTCATATTGTGCAACACTATTTTTATGTGCTATACTTACTTTATCAATTAAGTTTACACCTTTATAGCACACTACATTGATAGTTAAATTACTTAAAATATTAAGTTTTCATACTTTACCTATTGGTTTTAAGTTTAAGATTATCTATAGAAGTAGTTTTATAAACCAATTTAGCCCTCTCTTGGTTAGTTATTTTATGGCTAACATCCTGTTCCTATTTCTACTAAAGGAGGGTCCCAATGTTATATTTCCTTTATTGATGATTACAATCGTTATCGTTGGGTATATCTTATGAAGCGACATTCTGATTTTATTTCTATTTATCGTTCCTTCAGAGCACTTATTAAAACTCAACATTCTACTGTCATTAAATGTTTTCGATGTGATATGGATGAGGAATACGTCTCTACTGATTTTCGTGAGTTGCTTGCTCTTGAAGGTACAATTCATCAAACTTCTTGTACTGATACTCCCCAACGGAATGGTGTTCCTGAATGTAAGCATAAACACATTGTTGAAACTACTCGTTCCCTTCTCCTATCTGCCCAAGTACCTAGTGAATTTTGGGGGGAGACATTTATCACAATTGTCTATTTGATAAATAGGATACCATTTTCTCACACATTTGGTTTGTCACCATCTCAATCATTGTTTAGTTATTCTCCTGATTACTCTCTCTTAAAAGTCTTTGGGTGCACTTATTTTGTTCTTCGTCCTACAGCAGAACGTAGCAAATTAACTCCACGCTCAGCTATTTTATCTTCTTAGGATATGTTAAGGGACAAAAAGGTTATTTCCGTTTTGATCCTGTTAGTCAAAAATTATATATCTCTAGTAATGTTGTGTTTCTTGAACACATTCCATTCTTTTCTATTACTGATAATACCTCTCACATGACTACATCATATCTCATTTGTATTAATCCTTTCACTGATGACATTGATAGACCATCTACACCCACCCCTACTATCTCTTCCCCATCTTCGTGATCTGCTACAGGTACACTCTAAGAATGTCCATCCTTCTCGTATGGCTCCCCAAGCACAATATGAGGCTGAGGATTCAGTCTCCTCCTCCTCGATATCATCAATGTATACGTAAATATACTCTCTTACCTGAGTTTGATTATTCCTCCTACTCTAAATCCTTTTGTTGGTTTTTGTCTTCCATTCATAAGCTTTCTGAATCTTCTCCTATAAAGAAACAGCTTTAGATCCCCTTTGGTAACAAGCTATGACTGATGAACTTTTTGCTCTACATAAGATAGATACTTGGGAATTAGTTTCTTTACCACTAGGTAAACATGCTATTGGATCTCATTGGGTCTATAAGATCAAGAGTAAATCTAATAGTTTAGTTGAGCGTTACAATGCTTGATTGGTTGCTAAGGAATTTTCTCAAGAGTGTGGCTTGGATTACGAGGAGACATTTGTCCCTATTGTAAAGATGACTACTATACGTACACTTATTGCAATTGCTTCTATTCGCCAATGGAGCCTCTCTCAAATGGATGTTATTAATGCTTTCTTGAATGGAAATCTTCAAGAAGATGCTTATATGATTCCTCCACCTGGTGTTCCTCATCCTCCTGGATTTATTTGCAAACTCAAGAAATCTCTATATGGTCTCAAACAAGCACCATATAAAATTTGAATTGGTTCTCTCTCTCGGTTTTACGTCTAGCAATCATGATTCCACTTTGTTCTGTAGATGTACTCCCGCTAGTCATATTTTCCTTCTATTGTATGTGGATGACATGATCATTAATGGTGATGATGTTGCTGGAATAACTAATTTAAAATTTGAATTGGCTTGTCTCTTTCAGTCTAAATATGCTGCAAATGTCATTGAGCATGCTCGTCTTATTGATACTAAGACAACTGATACTCCTATTGAGGCTAATGTTCGTTACCTTATGATGGTGAACTATTTCCCGATCCTACTTTGTATCGCACGATTGTTAGTTCCCTTGTTTTTCTTACTATCACTAGGCCTGACATTGCTTATGTTGTTCCTGTTGTCAGTCAGTTTGTTTCAGCACCTACCATAGTTCACTGGGCAGTAGTTATTCGGATTTTGCGCTATCTTCTTGGCTCTTGTTTTCAGAGTATTTTATTCCCATCGACCTCCTCCTTAGAGCTTCAGGCTTACTTTGATGCAGATTGGGCTAGGAACCCAACTGATCGTAAGTCCACTACTGGCTTCTATTTTTAGGCGATTCTCTTATTTCTTGGAAACGTAAGAAGGAAATAATAGTTTCTCCCTCATCTACTGAAGAAGAATATCGCGCTATGGCCTCCACTACTACAGTACTAAAATTGTGTGGTTACATTGACTACTTCCAGATATGGGTGTTTCTCTTTCATCTTTCACCCCCATGCATTGTGATAATAGGAGTTCCATCCAGATCTCACCTAGTTCTGTGTTCCATGAGCGTACAAAGAACATTGAGATTGACTGTCACCTTATTCTTCATCATCTTCAGCATGGAACTATTGCCTTATCTTTGTCTCTTCCTCATTGCAGTTAGCAGACTTCTTCACCAAGTCCCATCCGACTAATCACTTTCGATTCTTACTTGACAAACTCTCGCTGCTTCATACTATAGCATCCTGAGTTTGCGAGGGATGTTACAAAAAATAGTGTATTCTAATTATTCTAATTAAGCATAATTAGTGTTTTATGTTTTATTATAATTATTATTTTCTTTATTTAGAATGTCTTATTTTTATCAAGAAACCTATTGTATATAGAGGATTGTGTATTATAATTAATATATTTAAAATTTGTTTTAGGGTTGCTCCTTTTTCTTTCTTTCTTTCTTCTTTTTCTTCTTGATTGATTGAACATATATATATATATATATATATATATATATATATATATGTATGTATGTATGTACGTATGTGTGTGTGTGTGTGTGTGTGTGTTATTGTGTTTTCCTAAGCATTTAGTTTTTTCTCAAAGCAAGAGTGATATGATGCTAAGTAAAAATGTCATCCACTATTGAATAAATTTAGAATATAGAGATTTTCCGAAATGGAATAACGAAGATAGTAATTTAGATTCTAAGAAATTTGTGACGAGACATATGGTAACATGAAGCATGAAAAATGCTCGTAAGGGTGGGTTCGAGTCTACATTAAATTCGATTTGGACATGGACCCAAATCATAGTAAAATAGGTATAGATTAATAGATAGGGGCACCCAAAGAAGTGGACAATATGAAAGGTATACATCATATTTTCCCCTTTATAACAAAACTTCAACACAAGGTCGGCGCTAGAGTATTCAATATTTTACGCAGGAACAAGATTTTCATGCAACTTGCACACTTAATCAACAAAAGGAGGGCGAAATTAATGGAGAGGAAAAAAAAGCATAATCTGTTCAAACTCTTATCAAATATGAATCTAATTGACTAAATAATGTTATTAATGTCGTCTTCATGTAGTGCTGGATTCTTTTTTCAATATACACACACACACACACACACACACACACACACACACACACACACACACACAAAAAGACAACATAGAGTCATTTCATTTAAAATATTAGATAGAGGAGAAATTTAATTATTTATGTTTTACTTCAAGGATTAATACATGAATTTAAAGGTCAAAGAATTAATATATAGTTTCGATGTCCCAACATTAATACTTCTGCAATTCTGCTATGTACATCCTGTAAAGATAGATTTGTTTCTATTTTCAAACAGATTAAAAAAATGTAATTAGTATGTATAATCGAAAATATAATTTTCATAATGTAACCTTACACTAAATAATGGTTTAAAAAAGAGTATTTCTTAGTTTTTGATATCAAGGCGCATCAAATAGAGATGTATTTAAAAAAAAAACACCAAGAAATTAACAATACGATCAACAATAAAAGTTGTTTATAATTTGGAACATGTGAAAAAGGTAAGTATGTCTATCTTCATGAAAAGGAAGAATTATAATAATTTTCCCGATTGCAATTCAATTGACTTGGTCAGTTCATTGCGAGCGTGAAATTTTTGTGAAAATAAAATAAGTTATAAAGAATTGAATTGTAAATAGCATAATTTCCATGGAAAATAAATTCAAAAAGTTTGTGTACGTTTGATTGAAAATGAGGTTGATATTTGAAAATTTGGAAAATGAATTATCAACTCCGATAAAAAAAACATTTTCTTTAAAAATAGGAAAAAATCACGAAAATCGAGACTAGACAGAAAGCAAATTTCACCCATCAATAATACAATACAATTAATTCTTGGAATTCGAGACATTTTCCACCCAATCAAACAGTTAAAATGCAATTAGGATTGACAATTGATCATAGCTTTTTTATTATTATTTTGCTTTTATTTTCTGGAAATTACGCAAAAATCAAGGAAATTGAACTTGTTGAACTATCTCGTTCAAAAAGTTATATATTCATTCAGGGAAGAGGGGAAAAAAAGAATCAATTAAGTGGTGCATTAGAGGAAATTAACCGTTATTTAGAAGAAAAATGCAACATTTCAAAAGGGAGTACTTTTGTTTGTTTCCTCAAGAGTCGACAGAATGAGATATGAATGTATTTGTGTATTTATGAGCTTTTCCTTTATAAAATACTGATAGTTGAGAATAAAATATTGTAATGATTTAAGAAAAAATTCATAAACTACCTAACCAAGTTTTGACTAAGTCCAGTCAATTTAGCTTGGGAATTCACCGAAGAAATTTTGGAGAGGAAAATTCGCTCACGATATATGAAATGAGTTAATTTCATCTATCATCACTGAAATATGTGCAAAATTTTAAGCCAGTCTTTGATATTTTTTGCTTACATTGTTAGTCATCAAAGTTAATTATAATCTAGGGTAATTATATGGACACTACTATTTTTGTTATTCACACCACAATTTTCATATTTACTAAATTAGCCACAATTAAATTGACTAAAATAACAACCATATTATATTAATTTTTCTTATTTTTCATTCTTATGTACACCACAAATATTAAAAACCCTAAATTGTCTAAATTATGTATGCTATTACTATATTTTAATTTCAATTGCATCTGCACAAGTATAAGAATTCAGGAGAATTAATTGAACCCGATCGTCGTCTGGTGACTACAGTCAATTACAGTAAGCATACATATCAATTGGCAATGCCCCTGTAAGTACTTCTCACATTCTGGTGACTTGCCAATAGTGTTAATAATGGGCCTAAACATTCCAGCTTTGAAAAACTAATAAAAAATGGAAACAATGATAAAATACAGGGTCAGAACATGATGGGTGAATAATTTTAGCACTGACTAGTGAGAACTGGGTACACTGTGTTTCTTCTTGATTATCCCATTTGAATCCACCGCAGTAACTTCCGTCGCCACTCAACTTGTAATTCTCCAAAATTCTTCCAAAAAATTTCCTTTTTGCTCAATAATACACTGAAGATTAATATATTATGAGCAAAACTGGAGATTCTGTGTAGCGACGGACAGAGGAGGTAGATTAGAGATTTGAGAGAGAAGAAAGAGAAAATGGTGAATTTGATTTGTTTTTATTGTGGTGTACAATTGACATTTTCATTTGATTTAGGAAAGGATATTCTTGTAAAATGTAATGTGGTGTATATATAAAATTGATATTCTATTAAATGTGTATATATAAAGTGGTGTGAATAACAAAAAGAGTGGTGTCCATATAATTACTCTCTAATCTATCACTCAGTCAATAGAATGTCAAATCCGAGTTTTCAATATATTATTCATTAAATTTACTATATTTTCTTACAAATATTCTAAAACGAGATTTCAACATAGTAATGTTTTGGAAAGTTTGATAATATTGTAGATATTGGGAATTAGATTTTTAGATATATTCTATAAATGACAGCTCTAAAACTAAGCAATTGTTATTTTATAATTTTTCTACTTCATTCGTTGTAAATTAAGCTTATTTCAGTTTTGGACCCAACTTGAAACAAATATAAGGATTTTGGATTCATTCATTCATGATTGAAAGTTGTGGGACTAGTTTGCAAATATTGAAAGATGGAATATTTGAGTATCGAGCCTTAAACATTAAGAAAATGTATCAAAGGCATTAAAAGGATATGCTCTAAAGATTTGAAGTTGTAGTAAAAAGTTATGTGCACTTGAAAAAAGACTGTAGAATTGTGCGAACCATGCAACCGAACATGGTAAGATTTAGGCGGCCGACTGGAGGTCCAAGACGCCATCTAAAGCTAAAATACAAGAAAAAGAAAATCAACTGTTTGACCACTCGGGAACTGAGTTTGAAATTTATAAATAATACTATATTTGTTGTGTTCTTATATGGGTATGTGGTCAGTGTTGACCATTCACACACATATAAAAAGTTGAGCATTAGATAAGTTTAAATAATTTTGTTAGTTGTTTTGAACTCTCTAAAGTGTGTTCTTATTTGAACTTGACGCATGAGTAAGAAAGTCAACATTGAATCATCTATTTGTGTTTTTTGAGTCAGTTTTTGAATTATGTTTTAGTTTTATTTTGTTAGAGGACGAGCAAATGTTCAAGTTTAGGGTGTTTGATAAGTATATTTTGTGCACTAATTTGGACTCTAGAACTAAGCAATTGTTGTATCATTTTATAGATTTTCTGTTTAATTCTTTGTAAATTATGTTTGTTTCAGTTTTGGATCCAACTTGAAGCAACTGGAAGGATTTTGGATTGATTCGCGATTGATTGAAAACTGTAGGGACTAGTTCGCAAACATTGAAAGGTGGAATATTGGAGTATCGAGGCTTAAACATTAAAAAAAAATGTATCAAATGCATTAAAAGGATGTGCTCTAAAATGCTAATAAAGATTTGAAGTGATGGATCAAGCACTGGAAGTCCAAATAAGCGGAACAAGATACTTATTTGAGAAGCATGAGAAGAAAATCAGTGCATAACTCTTAGTATAGAGATCTCCACAGATCAAATATATCATTGGAAAGATAATTGAATTGTAAGTTCACTGCAAAAAAATAAAAAATAGATCATAATTTTTAATTGTAGATCAAAAGCTATGTGCATTTCAAGGCTATCGAATTACATTAATGAGGCAACTGCCCAGGATAAAATTTAAGCGGCTGCCTAGAGGTCCAAAATGTCACCTGAGGCTAAAATACAAGCCTAGGTGGCCGCCCAGTTAAATTTTTGATGATTTTTTTTTTTTAAGAATTCTATATTAAGTATAAAACCTTTTTGGGACACAATTTTTACCTTATTTTAACCCTTTGGAGAAGGATATAAAGGGTTGAATGAACTCTACATTGAGGGAGATTCGATAATTGATTCAAGAAGAAGAAAACAAGGAATTTAAATTAAGATTCATTTAGGGATGAAAATTTGAACCGTCTGAACCGAAAATTGCGGTGAACCGAATCGAATGATACGAAAAAATCGAACCGATGGGGGAGGTGGGGCGAGTATGATAATTGTGTCGGTGCCCCAAACCAAACCTAAATACCTTATAAAAAAATGATTTTAGGCTATATTTAAAACTTAAAAAGCTCAAAATTAGAGTTTTTATTTAAAAGCCAATTAACCAAACCCACATGACCAAAACCCAATCCAAATATATTAACCCTAGATCTATAGACATTTGAATATCTGATTCATTCATCTCCATTCCCTCAGTCATTCCCCATTTCGATAGACGACAATTCTTCACAGGCTGTGCATTTAAAATATTGTTAGTGGGTGTTAGTATAATTTTGTTAGATAATAGGTTGCTTCTAGGAAATGTTTAGGTGAATGGTGTTGAAAGAGAACTTTGTATGTGGAGGGTTATACTAGTCGTTATGTTCTCAAATTGGCTTTAAAATGAGAGTACTTGTTTGAGTAACTTGATTCTCCTTTGGTTGTTCAACGTGCTTTATTGTCAAGTTCTCTCTGATAGTATGTTTTCAGAAATATTTAGGTCACAACCGAAGTTATTCTGTTTTACTATTCTTCAATGAATAGTTTGAAATTCATGGAAACTTATACTAAGTTGTTATACTAATATTGTTATGCTCGTAATAATATTTGCTAAATTCAAAATTTGAATTTGAGAATTTGGATATTGTTTGCATTTCGCATTTGAATTTGAGATATTGTTTGTGAAATATGTTTAATATTCCCACATTGCTTTTTTTTTTTTCCCCCTTTTAAATAAAAGACATTTTTAGTTGGACTTGCAAAAATTAATTTATATACTAGTGGTGATTAACCGCACAGAACCAAAACACCAACCGAAATTGAACCAACCCGACTTAGGCGATTATGGGACGGTTATGGTATGGGCAAAAAATTTGTGATTCGGTTATGGTTTTGGACGAATCGATCCCGAACCGAATCATTTCCATCACTAATTTCATGCGACAAAGATCGAAACGAAGATTCAATTCAAGATTTGGTTTTTTTTTGGGTGATGAACTCAACATACTTAATATGTTTTCTTTCCATTAACATGTTAGACTAAATTCTTGTCTTAGGGCTTGGATGAAACTTTTTTACTTTCTTTTATTCATGGGTTTTCATTTTCATTAAAAATTAAACCTTGATATTCTTAATTAGAAATTAATATTATTTACATTCTTATACAATTATGTGCACGTTAATTGTATGAACTGTTGTGACTTGTCTTTAGATTTGATATGCTGAAAATTAGTTGTACATGTATTAATTTCATAAAGTCCAGTAATGGATAAAAATATACCGTTATATTTTATGTAATCTTTAAGTGTTAATGAATCTATTAATGTTTTCTTATATGTTCGCATTTATCATAGATTTATAGACGAGTCATTCACAAGAATCAGTTTAATTCTACTTGAGAGGGGGTCTTAAACAAATTAGGAATATTGATTTTTATTATCGAGTAATTGTTGTCAATTTAATAATCTGGAATTAATAAGAAATCATAAATGTGGATTCTAAGTCTAAACACTACATTCAATCATAAAATAATTCACATATAATAAAAAACATTCATTCAAACCAACTTACAATTATTCTAAATTTCATTCATAACTATTTTATTTACATAGTTGAATTTGATTTTACAAAATCAATCTTCAACGTTCGTGTTTCATTTAGGGTGCGTTTGGTTACCTCTATTTGCCTGGAAACTTGGTAGGGGTAGACAAAAAATGGGAATCGAGAGAACCGAATCGGAATTGAACAAAAAAATAGAAACCAATCGGTTCTTTAGGAAAAAAATTAGAACCGAAATCGTAAAATGGAGAACTAAAAATCGAATCGAGAACCGAATATTCTTAATTTAAATTAAGCACACATGATACTTTTGACACTTTCTGTATTGCTTTACATGATAATTGTTGAATTGTTCATATCATATTGCACCTTACATGAAATTGTGCGCTAATTTTAGAAGATTGGACATTTGGTCTCTCACTTGCACTGGTTTAGTACATTTTTTGGTACAATATTTACAAATTAAGGCAATAGCTGTTGTGTTGATATGTACTAAACTAATTTTAGGAATGATGTGTGGTTTGACATGTAAGTGACTTTTGTGAAAGTGCATTAGTGAATTGTAGTTTGACATTGAAGTCCGAGATAAAAGTTCATTAGAAATTATTTTTATCTTCGAAGTATATCTAAGTTCAAATGAGATAAATAGTTTTATGTTATGGTAAATGTGTCTATATGTCATCATTATCGTTCAATATTTGAGTTCAGATGATTCAGGCATTCCAGCGTAAGTAGCACATAGAACAACAAATTATGAAGATCCTACTTTTCTGGTTACCTGTGGGAATATACAGAATATTATAACTGTTCTTAGTGTCTTTAGAATCCGAATATATTTAATTTGAATATTTGACTGAATAAATGGTTTTGTTTGGGAAATTTTGATTCAACATTTATTTATTTTTGCACACATTTTCACGTTTGCTCAAAGTTTAATTTTTTAACAAAAGAACAATAAATAAATAAATAAATAACTGAAACTAAATCGGAACCGAAATCATTCGATTCTTGAGTTTTGAGAACCGAAACCGACGAAAATTTTTGATTTGATTCCGATTCCTTCAATAACCAAACAGAAATTCGAAACGTCCGGCCCTAGAACTTGGAAGCTATTTGCCATTTCTCCACCCAAATTAGTGTTTGATAAATTATCTTTTCCAAGGCAAATCATTTCTCTCTTTTGATCACGTGATGGAATTTGCCTTCTTTTCGTTGCGTTGGTTTGCCTTTTGGTTGAGTAAAGAATTGATTTTCATGTAACTTGTCAAACAATTTTTATCTCGTTTGATCATTTTTGTTGTTAATTAACTTATTTTTTTTCAAAAATTAACATTAATAGGCTACGTTTGATAACGAAGGTGAAATTTAGGTAGAAATAAAATGAATTCCTATGAATTGAAAGTTTAATGTATTTGATTAGTTTAATTTTATACGTTGAAAAAGTGAAAAAAAATTTCAACTTTTGTTCTTTGATTGACATTATTTTTCATGAAAAATAAAGTAAAAGTTTAACTATTTTAATAATTTTTTTTATTTTTTCACATATTTTTACTTAATAATAATAATATTAATTTTTGAAAAAAATTAATTAATTAATTAACAATAATCAAAAAGATCAAACGTGAAGAAAATAATATAAGATTTTTTATGAAAAATAAAATTTTCTCCCCCGATAGAAAAAAAAATTCATCCAAAATAAGAAAAATACTGAATTTCTAGACAAACAAGAAACGAATTCCATGAAAAACTTAGATAACCAAACAACGCAAAGTTGAAAAATCACGTGAAAAATCATATTTTCCATAAAAAAACATTGTGTATCTAACACATCATTAGTATATCAAGTAAAAATATGTGAAAAAATTTAAAAAAAAAATATTTTTTTATTAAAATTGCTACTTTTTATTTTATTTATCATAAAGAGTAATATCAATCAAACAACAAAATTTGAAAAATTTCCCATTTTTTTCACTTAAAAAATTAAATCAATTACACACATTAAATTTTCAATTCTCAAAAATTCAATTATCTAAAATTCACCCCAAATTTTACCCTCACTATCAAACAAACCCTTAAAGTTAAACCTTAGAAATAATTTATCACAATCACTTGTGAACAATATATGAATTCACAATTCACTTTATTACTTGTACAACTCGTCCACTTACATTAGGATAAACAGGCAACAATAAAGAAAATCCAGGTTTTTAATCTTTTATTTGGTACATTTTCTTCCTTCTCCGTACACAACCTCACTCGTCTCAATTCAATTTCTATCTACTAACTAATATTATAAAAATTTCCAAGAACTTTCCCAAGCTAATATAAGTTGATGCGACAAAATTCGGGAAAGAAGAAAGTTAATCAACTTGCAACCTTATCGACAAATACTAATACTGCACGGAAATGTTGCATCGTTACAGATATAGCTATGTCGCGAACAGAATTGATCAAGTCCTTTTCGAAGAGAGTGACACTTTTTTCCCGTCTATAGAGAACCTATCACTGCCTTCAAGCTGCAGGGAAAATTACGAGTCAATTTTCACTTTCTGAAACTAACACTTCTCGTAGAAAATAAAACATTTCTCGTGCCAATGAGAGTACCTTCTGCTTAAGAAAAGTAAGCACCTCCTTCTTAGACGTAAAGTGGGAAAATGTAGAAGGTGAATGCTCGTCAATAAGAGCTTTGAGCTGCTTCAGCTTTAAAGACTCCACAGGCACCTGTAGCAAGTAGTCACTCAGTAAAAGAAGCACAGGCGTTAAATTTCAAAATGGTTTCAAAATCTCAGGGATAAGTACCTGCTGAAGAAGCCGTCTACATAACTTTTTTAACTTTGGCTTCAGTTCATCGTCTTTTTCCATCTCTACATTTTCAACTTGTTTCCTTTTGACTGATGTACGGGAATCAGAAGAACCCTCCTCATCACTGTCATCGAAAGTTGTCTTTTTCCCCTCAAAGAAGCATCCATGGATTTTCTTTGGACGATCTTTGATACCAAGCCCTTGTTTGCCAGTGGTGGCTTTGTCCTGAAAAGGTATATTGAAGCATGCTCTATAAAGAATCAGTTTAGAAAGATTGAGAATAAACTAAAATATCATGCTGACGAGCTTCATTTGAGTTGTTATTTTATAAAGTAATAAAAACAGAATTTTTTCTTTGCATGCATTACATGCGAGGACAGGTACTAATTACTTTTAGGAAACACGAAAAACCACAAAGAGAATAACAGGATACATACCTGTACGAGTTTGTAAAGATTTTCTTGATCATCCTCATTGAATGTCATTCTCTGATTAGGATTTTGGCCATTTTCAGAAAGAAGGGTCTTCTTTCTCCGTGATTCAGCACCAAGCATACCCCCAGCAATGAACCCATATTTGTGTCCCCACCACTCGGGGGCAACTTCTTGATCCTTAACTGCCACAAGGCTCATGTGATGTTATATAATTGTATTGTGTAAAAGAAAAGGATAATCAATGACAGAACAAATGTTACAAAAGACTGAGCTAAAGAGGCTTCTAGATTTATGCTATCAACTATCCACGATGACATGCAAAAGAGTACAATAAAGGGGCATTAAAACATAATAGTTTTCAAAAGTCAGATGTCACAAAGAAAAACACATTTGTGCTCTGTACTTCTAACGCATGCATATGGAAAACAAGATATCTATTAAAATGCATGTTAGTGAATATTTAAAAAAAAAAAATGAAGTTATGTTTAACTAGACTGTAATAATACCATGTATTGAATATATCGTTTTCATTAATAAAATTTCTAAGCTTCAAAATCCATTATATTTGTTTCTAGTTATCCTGCCTCTTTATTTAAATTTTAACAAAAGTTACAAGTTACATGATAATCCCAGCTGGAAAAAAACACCACATAGTTTACAAACATATTACCAACTTGAACTCAAGCTCAAATAACTCAACTTGTACTCAAGCTAAAATTTCTACTGCACTTTGACTTTCAGGTCAAGAATCAAGATATTTCCCATTCAAGCCTGATTTGAAAGTATCAAGAAAGACACAAAGCATTGTACTCGGAAGATAAGACATGCAAGGTGCAATTATTAAACAAAAATGAGGTATACATGGACTAGGTTGACGTGAACAGACCAACTTCCCAACACATGTGATTGGAACTTCGAACTTATCAAATTCAAGTTTAGTATAAATGAGTACCAAAATCAAGTTATTTTACCAAACAGCTTGAATCAGGGAAATTTACATGGCATTTCGTACGGATGAAATTTACTAATCAAAAAACCAAAACCAAAACCAAAACCAAAAGCTAGAAGATAAGCTGTTTCTCTTAATCAGCGTGTTTTTAGAAGCCAAAAATCACAAGTAAAAAAATCTTAATGGTGTTTAAAACACACAAATTTTATCGACTAAAAATAAATAAGAATGCTCCACACTGCAAACTCAAGGATCTAGGTACCATCAATATCTGGAACATGGATTTCCATTGACTCTGCTTCCTTTGACACGTCCTGATCATAACTTGTATCAGGAGACTTTACCTTCTTTACCTGCAGAGAACAATACCAAGCTAAACTTAGCAAGGAAAAAATATAACCAGAAGATAGAGAGAACAATTTCTAGGAGTCCTCTACAAAGTTCAAACTGGAGTAAGATTTTAAGGAGAAGATAATGTTTCAGGTTCTTGTTAGCCAGTCAAAATGGCTTGTAAACCTTTTAGATTTCAGAAGTGTCAAGCAAATTTTCTAGCCAGGACTCATAAGATTAAAAAAGGCCTTTCAGGTGCTTAGCAGCCCCAAAAAATGCTAGATTTTGTAGCTTTACTCTATGGGTTTATAAGCACAACGACGTTGACCAATTTAAAGACAATATTATCCCCTTTAATCTATTTAACTCCATTAAATACCCCTCACCCCTTGCCGCCAACACATTCCCAGCAGGGCAGCGCCCACTCTTGGCAGCCTCCTATAATTGGCAGTTGTCGCTGACTGCCATCAGTAACACTTCCAAAGTGTAGCCACTGAGCATTCAAAATATTGCTCTTCTTAAAATTTCACAAACGAAAGGAATAAAACTAGGGCCTCAGGTATATCATCTCATCTCACCTTCATGGATTTTCAACATTTGCAGCATAAAAATGACATGTTTTCCAATTTATCAAAAGACAAAAAAATTACTTGCAATATGCTATGACCCGTCCCTAGCCATGGGTAAGAAACCAATGACTTGGATATAACGGGATTATGTCTACTTTGATAACAATATCTACAACTAACAGAATATAGGATCAAAGTAATCAAAAAGAAACTTACAAGAATTCCTTCAATATCCTGAGAAGAATATGCTTGGACAAGTTTCCCCTTCTCTCTTCTCTTATACCTGGAGATATAGAGAAATCAAAGAGGGCAAAATTCATATACCATGTAATCAAAATATTTACAATTAATTATGGCGGAGTAAGTAAAAGAAATAGATATAATAAACTGACCTTCCTTGTGGTCGAGTAACCTTGACAGCTAAATCGTGATTGTCCTCAGGAGCCTTTTTCTGTTTATCTGCTTCCACTTTCTTTGCTTTCACTTTGTCTTTTTTATCAGCTGTTTGCAGCCATAATAAATAGTCAACACATTATATGATACAGACACCAATTCAAATTTACTACCATTAGAATGTACCTTTATCATTGTTGATTTCAACCACTTGCTGGCAATTATGCAGAAAAGACAAAAAAATTAAATATGGGGATCAGCAAGATGTGGATAATATCTACGGAAAATATGTAAATTTACCACTTTCAATTTCTTCAGGATGCTATCAAACTGTGTGGTGTCAAAGGCCCAAGCATTCGGCTTCTCCGTGCCTATACCTAGAATAGGCTCCAAATAAACATATATACGTAAAACCCTTTTCTAAATATCAGAACTATTGTGTATATAATTGAAAAGAGAAGAGTTAAAATTCGTTGCAAAACATGATGCAATTCACATATATTTGAATTTTAAATATATGCGAAGAGGGTAAACTTTAAACAAAACCTGAAGTGTCTTGCTTGTTCTCCACTCTGACGTATCCTTTGATCCCTTGCTTTTCTTTCCCAAGCCCTTCTCCTTCTTCCCATCCCTGTCATTTACATTCGAATGACCAAAATTCATCCACTTACATAAAAATATGAAGGCAAAATACTCTACCAGAACATATAGATATTACCTAGCACTTCTATATTTTTCAGGAAAATTGTAGAGTAATAGAAAACAATGTTTACAACATTAAAAAACATAAAAAAACAAACTTGAGTACAAAAATGCGCATAATTTACCCCATAGAAAATATATTTGCCATGCTCTTCACAGTACAGAAAATTTCTCAACGAATTTCAGTATATCCATGTCACAACATTTATCCTTCAAATTGGAGCCTGGAATTAGAACTAGTAATGAAGGTTTTCAAAATTTTATTTTATTTTTCCGGAATTTAGATCATAAATGCCCAATTCAGCGTCGTCAAGCGCAGCCTACATGCAAATGACTTTATACTAAACAAATTCTGCAACAAATCATAACTATAAATACTATGCAAATACACGTTAATCAGTACCGGCGAGAACGGGATTTTACCATCTGTTTCATGAGACGGAAGGCTGCGGAATTCCGATCGATTCCGACATAGCGAAGTGGAGCTTCAGGCGCCGACATACTTTAGCGAGCCAAATCCACTCTCCCTTTCTCTCTATACAGTTTACTCGCAACGGCAATTGTCAGAGGGAGAGGGAGAGGGAGAGGGAGAGAGAGAGAGGGAGAAGAAGAGGAAGAGGGTTTTTACAGAAGCGGCAAGATGCAGCTTAAAACCTAGGACACTGGGAGTCTGGAACTTGTGCAGCTTGGAGTGGACCGTGGAGAAAACCGGAATCAAGCCGATCTAGCTGAATCGAACCCAGAAAACCAAACAGTTCGGTTAGAAAATAAAAAAATAAAATAAAATAATATATATATACAACAATATTCTGAATCTGAACAAGATTCAGCTACTGCATCTGATATGCAGCCTCCTTTCGAAAAAATTCCTCTTCTAAAAAAGAAATTTCATAGAAGAAGTTTATCTTCTCAACTTAACGTCATTTCTTCTAGCATTGATAAAAAAATGATCAATCTTTCAAAGTAAAAAATCTTCGAAAACTTTTTGGAAAAACATTTTCAAAAGAAGAAATTGAATCTTATTGGGAAGAGTTCTTTGCTCAACCAGAAGATTTACGTTTTTATAAATGGATTAATTTCAAAGTTTTTGGTAAAAAAAAATCTTCTTTAAAATCAAAATCTTCTTCGAAATCTAAATCTATTCAAGCTACAAATTCAAAAGAAAAAATTTGGAAAACTTCTTCAAATTAAACTTTCAAATCTGAATACCCTCATCTTGAAGAAATCATTTTTCCTCATGGAAATGCAGAAGTTACTGCGTCTCATTTCAAACAAATTCCTGAAGATAGAGTTGACAATGCAGCAGCAAAAACTGTTGACGTCAAGAATCTTCAAATCCAGAACAATTACACAAATATTGTTCTGCATTTTATGTGTTCTCAGTTTACCAGAATTGAAACAAATTATGAAACTGAAAACAAATCCAAAATTCTCTCTGATGTCTTCACTGCCATTAGAAATACTCCCTCCACTTCATCTTCTTCATCAAACAAACAAATGTTACTTTTTCAACCTACCAATCTTACTCCTAATCTTGGTAATAAATCTTTGAGTACTAGTTCTGAAGTGCTTCAAGAGCTTACCAAACAATTTTCAAAATTAAGCGCATCAAAGAATATCAACATCATTTATATTTCAGATGTTGAAAACTAATTTATTGAAGAAGAATCTCTTCAAATCAGTAAATTGAGATTTAATTCTTCAAAATTACCCACATTATATCCTCGTCCTTCTCAACCTGATTTACTTTTAGAAGAATCCTCTTTTAAAAGGAAAGTCACTGAAACATATTCAGTTGACGAAATCGTTGAATGGAATATTGATGGAATGACTGAATTCCAAATTATTCAAACTATCGAAAAAATGTTTTTATGCTTCAATGCGTATAGATGCAACAAAATTGAAGAAGTAAATGCCTGTAATAATCTTATTATAGGATTTACTGGACAATTAAAGGGATGGTGGTCTAATTATCTCTCTGGTGAAAGCCAGAATGAGATTCTTAATGCCAACAAAATCGTCGACGGTCAGATTGTCTCTGATAGTCTGATGACCCTTGTGTTTGCCATCGTCAAACATTTTATCGGATCTCCCAACTTCCTCCGAGATAGATCGTCAGAAGTTCTGATGAATCTAACTTGTCCTAAATTACATGACTTTAGATGGTATAAGGATATTTTCCTATCTAGAGTTATGATTCGCGACGACTGCAATTAAGAGTTCTGGAAAGAAAGATTCCTATCTGGACTTCCTAAGCTTTTTTGCAGAGAAAGTTCGCAATTCAATCAAAGCTCAAAATTCCAATTCAATTCCTTATGGCGACTTAATTTATGGTGAACTAATTTGTTACATCAATAATGAAGGTCTTGCCCTCTGTAATGATATCAAGCTCAAAGCCAAACTCAAATCTGAAATATATGGGTCTAGGAATGAGTTAGGTTCATTCTGCGAACAATACGGTTTTGAAAAAATTCTTCCTCCTTCTTCAAAAGTCAAAAAGAAATTTCCTTCTTTTTTTAAGAAAACGAAAATTTCAAAATTTCCTCCTCAATTTCAAAAATCAACTCAAAAATCTTTTCATCAAAAATTTCATTCAAAACCAAAGAAATTTCAAAATCCTTCAAAAGTCACTTGTTACGAGTGTCATCAAACTGGACATTATTCAAACAGATGTCCCATGAAGGATAAGATTAATAATCTTCAAATTGAAGAAGATGTTAAACTTGAGCTTCTCAATATTCTCAATTCCTCATCAGAAGAAAATTCTGATTCTGAATTTGAAAGAATTTATCAATATCAAGAAGATTCTGATAATGAATCTAATTCTTCCTCCTCCTCTCAACAATCTGAAGGAAAAGAAGTTTGTGGTTGCAAAACCATAAATGTTCTTACCAAAGAAGAAGAATTTATTCAAGAAGTAATTGAGAAGATTGACAATCATCAATTAGAGAAGAAGTTCTCTTCGCTCCTTCCTTCTTCCTCAAAAATCCACGAACCGTTTAGTATGAAAGAAATACTAAAAAGGTTTGATCAAGAGAAGATTTCAAAGTCTTCAAGTTCTGATCTTAGATCAGAAGTGAAGGAAATGAAATCTCAAATTTCTAATCTCGAACGTCAAGTTAAAGAAATTAAACTTGATGTTACTATCCTCAAAAACTCCTCTTCAAAAATTCAAAATGATTCTTCTTCTTCTTCTTCTTCTTTAGAATCTAATTCTAATTCTGAGCGACTTAATGATTTTGATTCTCTTCAATCTGATGAAGAAAAGATTAATGTCATTAATCATATTCAACTTCAAAAATGGTATTGTCAGATGACGATCATCGTTGACAAAACTTTTAAAATTACCACTAGGATTTTAATAAATTCAGGTGCAGATCAAAACTGCATATGTGAAGGATTAATCCCTACAAAACTCTTTGAGAAAACTACTAAGCGTCTTCACGGTGCTAGTGGTAAAAAACTCAACATTCAATATAAACTTTCAAAAGCTCATGTTTGCAACTCAAACATTTGTTTCAAAAAAATTTTCTATCTGATGAAAGATTTGGATCAAGAAGTTATTCTTGATACTCCTTTCATTGTTCAAATTTATCCTTTTCAAGCTAACGAAAATAGTCTTCAAACAAACATTTTCGGTCAAGATTTATTTTTCAGATTCACAAATCCTCCTTCTTTCAAGGACGTCAAAATTCTCAAGCATGCATCAATTTCTCAAATTAACAACATTAATTTCAAGAAAAATCAAATTTTCAAAAAAGATAAATTATCAGTTCTATATCTAGAACTACCAGATCCTCTGAACCAACTGGAAAAAGAAGTCATTAGCTTGAACAAGATAAGATTGAAGAGTTATACCCTATGTAGGATGAATGAAGGAAGGAAGGAACGTGACCTGAATCGAAGCAACCCTTGCCCTTGACGCTCTCTCGACTAAACGGGTCTTACTATGGGACTAAGCTAACCAGTGCCCCGTGTAAACCCGCAAACACTCAAAGAACTACAAACAATATATCACTCCAAGGTTATTTTGAACAAGAAATGGCTCTAATACCATTTAGAACCCAGGTTAGATAGACAGGAAATATTGAGGATAGATTGAAGAACAACAACAAAATATTGAAGAAATAACAAATGAAATCGAAACAATTGAAGATAATTTGAAGAAAGAACTTTGATAAATATTGAAAGATTGAATATTGAACGATTACAAGAATATTGAAAGTATTTTGAAGCAAGAGTTTAATCTTAGGATAACTTATTCTCAAAGAGAATTTTTATCGCTCAAGTTAATTTTGCCTTACAATGAAATGAAACATAACATTTATAGAAACTAGAAATGAAAGATTACATTGAAAGGAATCTTGAAAATTTAACTGGAAATTCTTGATTGAACAGTGATTGAACAGTGCTCTGTCGACTACTTTCCAAAAAGTAGGAATCTTGAACAGTTGATTGAAGCTTGAAAGTCTTTGATTGAATAGTAGCTTGTCTGAAGCTTTTCCAAAAGCTTTCCAACCACTCCACCAACTCCACCGAAAGTTTGAAAACAAATTAATCTTTAATAAAGAGAGAATCTTTTATTAAAGTTAAATTTGACAGCAATTTTTGACTTGAATTATCTTGAGGAGAATTTCTTTTGATTTTTTAACACTCTATTCTCTGAGGTCGTCAAGGAAACTGCGTCCATGTAGTCATTTGGTAGTTTGAAAGTCGTCTGGAATGGATTCATCCAAATTAATCTCATAACAGTCGTCTTCATTTTGATAGAAGTCGTCATCAACGTTGAAGTCCGCTTCTGAACTGGCTTCTAAGGTATCTTGAACTGAAGAGGCATTTTCAGCGAGAGCAGCAATTTTCTCTGCTAAAATTGACATTTCTTAAGGGCTGGTGCATTTTGCAAGAAGAGCTAATAACCTTCCTTTTTCAGCAAGAAAATCAGCTTGTCTTTCTTGAAGCTTTTTTAGGGTAGTCCTTCATTTGTTTTTTGAATGATCCAGGATTGAACTTCCTTGGGACAACAATTCGTTTCATGGAACTTGGCCCACCATTTAATTTTGATTCTTCTAACAATCCTTTTTGGACTGAAAGAATCATTTGAATTTTGAAAAAGAAAAAAGTCCCAACAAAGAATTCATGAGACTTTAAAATTGAAAGAAAATTGAAGGAAAAGATTCTCCTGAGGCTTAAGCAAATCTTTTGCCTCATTTTTGAAATGATTGACTCCTTGAAGAGAGAGACTGGGAAGAACATTCTCTTCAAGTCCAAAATAATTAAACCAATTTTGAAACCATCTGGGAAAATTATTTTGGCAATTTTGATGAAAAAGGATAAACCAAGAATGATTCACTGGTCTAAAGAAAAAGGTATTAAACCAGGCATCTTGATATTCCAGGTAGTTAAAACGAGATGAGAAAGTTTCACCTTTTGCAATGTTCATCTTTTTCTCAACCCAAGGTTAACCTTACAAATTGAGCATTTTGAAAAATCAATATTTTGAGGATTTTGTTTATTTGGAGTGTGAGTAATGACTGCTGATCCTGTTTTGAGAAGGATCTTTGCATAAAACTCATGAGATTTTTGAAGAGTAGAAGGTATGAAATGGAAGTCAGGAGGAAAAATATCTGATAAACATTCATTGAGATCAGAATATTTTTCAATCCATGCTGGTTCCATTGTGAGGATTGAAATGTAGTTATTTTTTGTGAAATATTGAAAGGGGTTTTTGTTGATTTCTGGAAGTTTTCCAGAACCGGTTAAAACGGTCTTTTTGAAGTTTGAAGGTCTTGGTTTTTCAGGAGTTTGAGGAACTTTACCAAGAACAGAAAAGTTGTTTGAAGTAGAAATTTGAGGAATATTTGAAGCAGAGGTGCTTCTGCTGGAATTTTGAACAAAGGTTTCGATTGAAGAAAGGGCAATTTTTTGAGAAAGTGGCCATGGAGGAAGCCATGTCTTCGAGAACTTTGTTGTACCCATCAATCTTGGCACTCTTTGTTTGATCACTCTTTTGGGGTGGCCTTACAATCACTCGAAATCTCTCCCTTTTATAGAGGAATTCATTTGTGAAGAAGTTATCCAAAACGTGATTTTTTGTTTGAAAAAGAATTTTGAAATAAAATTTTGAAAGATTTTTGAAAAAAGAAAAGTTATCTTGAAAGCTAATCCATAAATAGAAAAAGTAAATAATTAGCTGTCTTTGAGGTGACTCTTTTGGAATCTGAAAATTGACTTTACCGAACCCCATGTTTGATACCTTATGACCCGGACAAAGAAGAATAATGAATGAGAGACTTTTGATAATACTTTAGACTCTTTGGTAAGCAAAGGTATTTTCTGGACCCCATGAATATGGATTATTTTGACATCTTTTGAGGAGTGGGGAACAAGGAATCTTGACCTTTTGGATAAAGTAATGGTTAAATCCAAAGGGAATATTTTGATCTAAAAATTTGCCTTTTTTGAAAATTTGATTTTTCTTGAAATTAATATTATATATATAAACCAAACCGATAAAACATATTTAGTTGTATTTTTCATTGAATTATGTTCCATGATTTTTTTACCAGAATTCTTGTTAAGAGCTTGTTTAGTAATGTGAAAAGTTTGATTTTTGTGATTTTTTTGATTTTTTGATGGATATGCGGTTTAAAAATGTTTGAAAAGTCAAAAATTGTGAACTTGACTAAGAATGAATGGTTGATATTGAGTTTGAAAAATTGTTGTTAAATTTTTGTCATTACCAAACAAGCTCTAAATCTTTTATAATAAAAAGCTTTTATTGAATGTATCATGTATGAAAGTATTCTCCAAGTCCAATCTGTAATTAATTAATCATGCTTATATATACTTTGTCACCTATTACAAAATAAAAATAAATAAATAAATAAAAAAGAAAAAGGAGAGAGCCAATGTAACAATTCAAATCTTCTCAACTACCATGACATATATCTTTCTTAATAGTCCACATTGTGAGTTAGCTTCAATAAATAATAAATAAATTAATAATAGCGGATGACTCGATCTTTCAACCAACCTTCTAGATATAGACAGACATATTCAAATGTCTATTTTTTAATATCATGTCAACCTAACATAAATTTGAAAAAAGTTCATAGGAGGAACAAAATTGTGACGAGTTAATTTTCCTATGCAACCAGTCCTTTTTCCCATTTTCACACCCCAATCATTGGGATACTCTAGGATTGTTGTCCGTGTAATGTGGAGCTTATACTGTGTCGTAATAGTTATCATTAAACTTTTTCATTTTTGTAGACTGTGATATATCACATCACAACTTGGAACATGAAATTCAAAGGAATCAAATAGTATAGAATACGGGGTACAAGATAAGTGTAGGTAAAATTGTTCTATTGGTCCCTAGCGTATTGTTCAATTAGCTAACAGATTGTAAACATTTTGAAAGAAACAATGTGATCTTTAACCTGCATTTTTTGTCCACACAATTTGTGAGCCAATATATAGCACCTCAAGTTGTGATCTATGATCTATCATATTTGCTGCCCCATCCAGTGAAAAATAATGTATTCCAACACTCAAATTCATTACTTTTCAAATTTAATCAGTAATAAATAAGTCAATTTAAAATGACAATAACAAGGCAAATAATTTAGCCTTTGTTCCGCAAAACCAGAGAAACATGTTTTTTTAACACAGTTTTTCAAATCATTTTTTAACCACACATATTTTCTCTCTTCACTTTTCAACCACATATTTTATCTAAAAAATATAAAAAAACATATTTTTACACTTTTTTTTTTGGCCAAACGGAGGCTGAATATCATTAGAAAAAAAAAACATGTGATATCTAATTAAAATAAAAATATAGCAAAACAAGAAAATCCAACATAGTTTCTTAGGAAGCAAGGCATATAAAAGATTTGAGAAATTTAATATGTTAGAAAATTTATTTCACAGATAAATTATTTATCCAGGATCCAAAATCATTATACTGAATTATCAAGAATTAAATAACTGAAGCGGAAGCGTACCTTAATCAAACGTGATTCACAATAAATGATTACGGTGTTTGGATCTTCTAAATCAATACGTAGTCCTTATTATCTCTCTGATGATGGGATGTCAGACAAGATGAACAGTACGTAGGATTCAGGGACCATAACCGACTTTATATACTGAATTGCCAGTTAACCTAATCCGGCCCATCATGAATTAGGTAATGACCTGGTATCTACACATAAAAGCCCATATATTTAATTAGATGCATTAAAGCCCGATATATCAAATCCTTATTAGATCACTTTAATTGGGCTTAACCAAATTGATAACCTTTTATTCAATACACAATAATTCACATATAAGCCCACACGATTGATTAAAATCCTTACAATCTCCCACTTGGGCTATATGTGTAACCTTACAATTGTGTATCAATCATAACCTTATGAGTACTCTGAATTTTGCTATCATTACTGAATGCATCCCCAAACAATCCGGTCCATCAATTATATCAACATAGGATCAAAGCGGCTTTCGCTACATTAATCGTAACTAAACCTTCAATGGTCACGTATATCGACATAACTGAATGACATGGATCAAGTATGGATGTGTAGCATGGAAATTACATGTAATGTGATCTTCAACATGCCTATTTCCAACTGGTCAAACCTAAGTGAGATCATCCTTAAACAAGTTCAGAAATAATAAACCTGAAACCTTACAGCTGTAAATAACTTTAACTTTAAACTGTATCCAAAAGGACAATAAATGTGTCTAATGCACCCAAAATACAAACTCCCACTGAAACCAAATATCCTTAAGAAATACAACACCCATATGAGTATTGTGCTCATGAAAGACCTTGGGTTGTAATACTTTAGTAAGCAAATCCGAAATTATGGAGTTTGTCCCAATGTGCTCTTATTGACACGTGTCCACTCTGAACTGTATCTTTCACAACCAGGAATTTATGTCAATGTATTTTGACTTAGTTGAGCTCCTGTTGTTACTGGAATATAAATCTGCTGAGTTATTGTCACAATATAACTTTAGTGGTCTTTCTTTACCGTACAGAATACGCAGCCCAGTGACAAAATTTCGCAGCTATATTCCATAATTAGATGCTCCCAAAATTGCTACAAACTCTGCTGCCAGGTGAGAGAAGCTAAAGTGTCTGTTAAGCACTCCTTCCGGAAATAGCTCCTCCAACTAGCAGATAAATGTAGCCTTATGTGGATCTTTTACTTTCTTAGCATCTAGTAAAAATCGGAATCATAATACCATATGATCTCCAACTGATCCGATTTTCTGTATGTGGGTATGTAATCTTTTTTTTTTCTCTTTAAATACCTTATAACCCATGTTTGGCTGCTTTCCAAATGATCCATCCCAGGGTTACTTAAATATCTCATTAGTATCCCAATAATGTATGCAATATCCGAACGCATACAAATTTGAGCATACATCAGATTTTCTATAGCTTAACTATGTGGGATCCTCTGCATTTCTTCAACTTCAATATAACTTTTCGGGCATTGGTTGAGACTAAATTGTCTCCCTTAGCGATAAGGGTGTTCCCTGATTTACTGTCTTGCATGTCAAATCTCTTAAGTACTTTATCGATATAGCCCTTTTGTGACAATTCAAGAATACCTCGAGAACAATCCCGGTGTATCTGAATTCCTAATACAAAAGAGATGTCACAAAGATTTTTAATCTCAAAATTCATTGACAAAAATCTCATAATTTTATGTGACATGCCTATATCATTGGTGGCAAGCAATAATCAACATAGAAAACCAGGAAAACACATTTACTCCCACTGAACTTGTAATACATACAATCATCAACAACATCAATCTCAAGACCAAATGAGATAATTACTTGATGAAATTTGTATTACCCTTAACGAGAAGCCGGCTTGAGCACATAAATGGATTTCTTTAATTTTCAAACCATTAGCTTTGGGTCTACTGACACAAAGTTTTCTGATTGCACCAAATAGATCGTCCCATCAATGTCGCCATTGAGAAACGTCACCTTAGTATCCATTTGATGTAACTCGAGGTCAAAATGTGCAACAACCTGACTTTCCTGAAAGAGTCTTTTATAGAAACCAAAGAGAAAATCTCTTTATAATCAATGCCATTATTCTATGTAAAACCCTTAGATACAAGACGAACCTTATATCTTTCCACATTACCTTTCAAATCCCTCTTGGTTTAAAAATTCATTTAAGACCAATGGGCTTTGTATCTTCTGGTAATGGGACAAGATCCCAAACTTTATTGTCTTGCATATGCTTATACTCCTTGTTTATGACATCAATCCACTTTTGAGAGTTAGAACCCTGCATGGCCTGATGGAAATTGATTGAACAATCTTTCACCATTCCATTATTTTCCTTATGTTATTGGAAAAATACTATTTAAATTATCCGGAATAACATTTCTTCCCTTTCTCTCATAGATCTCCTTAATGGCTTTAGTTATTGAGGTTGTTGAGTTTGTACTTCTGAAATTTACCTTATTTTGGATGAGAGGTTTTTCAATATTGTCAAATTGAGGTTCCGGATATGCTTGTTGATCAATGACATGCATAAAAACTTGCACGTTGTCAAAAGCAATAGTAGGAATTGAAACCGATCCTTCCTCAACTTATTCCTTAAAGACAATATCTCTAACCTTATTTCTCCCTCCAAACTTAACTTCCTCAAAAATGTTGCAGTTCTCGTTTCAAAAATTGACTTAAGTGTGAGATTATAAAATTAATAACCCCTTAACAACTTTATTTTCTTTATTTGTTTTCTTGCTCTTATCTTTAGAGGTGTTTTCCAAGTGAACACTTTCAGTTCTTTCCTGCTTCAACTTTTCTTCCTCTTGTACACTAAATAGAATGAGCTCATTTAGAGTTCATTTCTCCCTTTGATAGTTACAACTGACCTTAAATTAACTGAATTGTACAAGAAGCTTGCACACCATGAAATGAGCTCATTGAGAGTCCATTTCTACTTTTAAAGTTATAACTAACCTTAAATTAACTATATTGTGCAGGAAGCGATATCAATACCAAATGCACGAGCAAGTCATTAGATAAGTCGAGTTTTAGTTCCTTAAATTTTGAAGCAGTGTGAGACATCTACATGATGTACTCCCTTATTTTCCCATTGCCTTTATACTTTATCGAAATCAAGCTTTGCATAAGCGTGCTTGTTTCAGCATTATCGTTTTTCGCAAAACGTTTCTTAATTTCGGCAAGGAATTCATTGGCATCATTTACCTCCTCAGATACTATGCCACTAAAGGCTTCCGGAATGCCGCACTTAATGATCATGAGACTCACATAATTTAAGCAATCCCACTTCTCAAAGTTCCTCATTTGATTAGATGAACTTTCATCCGTAAGAGGAGCAGGTTGCTCAATCCTTAGCACACGGTCTAGATCCATGCAGCCAACGAAAAGTTAATGTTCTTGTTTTGATCCTTGAAGTTTATTCCATAAATACAGGGATCAAATTTGAGCTTGTAGATATACTACTAGCAGAATTTGAAACCGAATAGAGAACACTTAAACAAAATAGCTCACATAAATACCTTATTATGCAAATCATACTTTCAAACAATGGTAGGGCCCATCACAAGATACCTAGCACAACATCAATATTTAGTCTTTGGACAGAAATATTGACTTGTAAGTGGTACTCTTGGTGTAGTAATCAAACACTGACAGTAAGACATGTCAACCAACAAACCTTTCTTTGGACCGATTTATTGATCACACGTAAAACCAAATAACCGTCACGTATTTATCACCACAAGTTCATGTGAAATTCGGGCCAAATATTGACCTTCCTTTGGGCCGATCAATATCCGCATGAAATAACACACAAACACCTAATTTTCCCTTAGTGTAGTGATCAAATACTAGCAATAAGACATGTTAACCAATAAACCTTTCTTTGGACTGATTTATTGGTCACACGTTAAACCAAATAATTGCCACGTGTTTATCACCACAGGTGCTTGTGAAATTCGAGCCAAATATTGACCTTCCTTTGGGCCGATCAATATCCGCAATGAATAACACACACAAATACCTTCTAATATTCAAAGTTAATTAATATCCACAAGAGAGATTGCTTTGGCAACATGTTGCTTCAACTAACTTACTTTCGAATATTATATCTCTCAAAAGATTCCGATGTACCAAGATTTGAAACTGAAATCCATTTATTTGCATCTATATTTGACTTTAGGATTTGAATTATAGAATTCAAAACTTTAGAATAAAGCAATCCTTAAGTTGCGAGAGTCTAATTGCAATATTCTTAAACTTTTGGTGGCCAATGGTTAAAAATTTCAGTTTGAAGGACTTAAATTATAATTTTCCCAAAACCTTATTGGCCAATTTAGAGAAATTCCAAACTTTAGGTCCCAATTTGAAAGAAAATTAAACTTTAGGGGGCCAAAATAGGAAATTTTCAATCTTTAAAGGTTGATTTTGAAAATTTTCAAACTTTAGGAGCCAATTTAGAAAATTCTCAAACTTTAGGGACTTAATTAAAAAAAAAATAATCAAACTTTAAGGACCAATTTTGAAAATTTCCAAACATTAGTGACTGAATAAGAAAATTTTCAAACTTTAGGGACTGAAAATGAAAATTTTCAAACTTTAAGGGACCAAATTAGAGAATTTTCAAGCTTTAGGGACCAATTTTGAAAATTCTCAAACATTAGGGGCTGAAATATTATACCTTTAACCTTAAAGGTACCAATTTTGAAAAATTTCAGACTTTAAGGATTGTTTTAGAAAAATTTCAAACTTTAGAGGTTGAATTATAAAACTCTTAACTTTAGAGGCCCAACTTTAATAATTTTATAAATTTAGGGCTGATTTCATAAAATTCCATAACTTTAAGGGCCAACTTAAATAATTTCATAACTTTAGGGGCTGAAGTTTATAAAATCCAAAATATGAGGATTTAAACTTTAATTCAAAACAAACAGGGAGGACCTGATGTGCAAATAACCATAATTATCCAAAATTGCACAGCACACCCTGAAGAATTCAAATTTCCGGCGCAGCCCCCTCCCCTAAAATCTGAATCGCAACTGCTAGTAACCCTAGCCGCAGCCTCCGTTTCCAAAACCGGCAGAGGCGCAAAGCCACCACCGACGGAAGCCCGATGTTGCGACCTGCAGCGCCGCGCACCACCCTTCCCGGCGAACTCCCACGATGCTGCTTCCCTGCGCGAAGCAGTGCCATAACCGGCGAACCCATCGCGCGCAACGCGCGCGCAACCAAGTCCGCCAGTCCTGCGCGCTCAGCCCGACGACGGCTCCAACTCAAAACCATCCATCATCCCAAAAATCAGACCCCAACAGATTTCTTCCAAAAATCCGAATTCAATTTCCAAAACCGACTCTAAATCTAAATCAAAAAAACCCAACATCCCAAACATCAATTCGAGCTTCAAAATCAGATTCCTTCAACCCATTCTCAACAATCCATAATCGGACTCGAAAACCATACCTTATTTCGAACCCCAAATCGACTTTCACACAGATTTCAACCAACCATACATAAATCTCAAATTTCAACACCGAATCTGAATTCTTAGATCCAACCACATTCTCAAGACGCAATTCCACCAACCAAAATTCAAGAAATCAGATTTTAACAGATACATACAAAACAAAAACAAAAAAAAAAACGAACGCATATACATAAATCCAATTGCTTGAGTTGAGGCAGTAAACTCCGAATTAATTGCTTTAATCCTTTAATCATGCATCTCAAACCAGAATATATACACACAGAATATATACACACTGAAATCCGATTTCAATTTTGCTGTATATGTGTATGAATCTCAATTAAGAAATCAATTTATTCGCATATACATACGCAGAGAATTAGGTTTTACATAAATGCGTTCCAAATTGATCTGATAATTCAACACGATGTTGGCTCTGATACCACTTGTTAGAAAATTTATTTCACAGATAAATTATTTATCCAGGATCCAAAATCATAATGCTGAATTATCAAGAATTAAATAACTGAAGCGGAAGCGTACCTTAATCAAACGTAATTCACGATAAACGATTACGGTGTTTGGATCTTCTAAATCAATACGTAGTCCTTGTTATCTCTCTGGTGATGGGATGTCAGACAAGATGAACAGTACGTAGGATTCAGGGACTATAACCGACTTTATATACTGAATTGTCAGTTAACCTAATCCGGCCCATCATGAATTAGGTAATGGCCTGGTATCTACACATAAAAGCCCATACATTTAATTAGATGCATTAAAGCCCGATATATCAAATCCTTATTAGATCACTTTAATTGGGCTTAACCAAACTGATAGGCTTTTATTTAATACACAATAATTCACATATAAGCCCACACGATTGATTAAAATCCTTACATAATAGACATGGACGGCAGTTAAAAAATTAAAAATGAAAAATAAAAAATCCCATAACACCATTCTCATAGATAATGTTAGAATGTATGTGTTGATGTTGGATTCAGGTTGTATAAAATTACGTATAATTCGCTCAAGAAAAATTCCCTTATTTTGGTTAGCTATCATGTTTTTAGTATTTAGTAGATTTTGTTAAAAGTTAGATTAAATATATGATTGAATTACATTTTCACACTGTGGATGGATTGTGAATTATAAAAAAATGAAGTGGAGAAAGCAAGGAAATTATTAACTGTTAACTTTTTTTTTTTTTTTAAGACATTTTCTATTTTTCTACATGTTTGTAATTTATTGAATTTAATTTAATTACTAAACATTTTTGTTTAGTAATTTATTAAGTTTAATTAAATTACTTGATAACTTATTGGACTTGATATTATATTTATCTCCTATATTTCTTGGAACGGTTATCTCCTGTAGTTGATAATGATTGGAGATAAATTTTGTCACTTATCTTTTATGATAAGTATTAAGGATTGTAATAATGTTCTACTTGACCTAAATTTCTATCTTATCAAAGAATTCAAGATTAAGATAATGTTCCATTGGCTGAAAATTATAGCCCTTTTCTCTTAATATCCAAGTTTGTTTATATCACTTGTTGGTAAGTGATTCACTTAATTATGATAAGTTTTTTTTAATTCATAATTATCTTACCTTATCTTTATTAACTTGTAATTATCCTTGAATTATTGCAGGGAATAGATATTTTGCATATCTAGGATTCTTGGTTGACAAGAAACATGATGTGTATAAATAGAAAATGTTGGGGACGTTTTCTGCAAGTCATTGAAGCCAAAAATTATTAGTGTGCTGAAATAATACACGGTTCTTCATATCTTGACTTCGATTCTCCGGGAGGAGTATCAAGCACTAAAGAAAGAAAAGATCTTCAGGAAAAGATCAAACGGGAGGTTTGGATCGAGATCGAATGAAAATTGAGATTTGTTGAATACTTGCAGTATCAAGGGAAGCTACTGAAGAGAAGTGGGATGCGAGCTTATATTACATGTCATTGGAGAATCAGGAAGTGGTTCATTTAATTTATGGATGTTTGATAAATTTATGTATAAATTTGTCCTGTAACTTTGATGGAACTGTGTTATATCTTTTTATGTTATTGATTGATTTTTATCTGCAGGGTGTAGGTACGCAGGTTTTCCTAATAAGATTTTTCCCACGTTAAGCGCAAATTTTGTGTTCCTTTTACTTTACAGTTCTGCATCGTTTTACAAATCTGTTCACAATTTATTATTCAGACGAATCTACGATAACTAGATTCATCTAAATCTGTGCTGAACAAGACTTCACGTATTTCTGTCCAGATAAATCTGTGACAATTAGTTACGTTTAATAACAGAATTAGATAATTTTAAATTTTCATTAAGTATTATTAAACTTGGTATTTATGTTTTAAATTTATTTAAAACTCTTTTCCTGTTGGATTGGAAATACAAATCAATGTCGGATCAGTGTGTTTTTCTTGTATTTTTATAACGTTAGCATTTTATGAGATGAAATTTGAGACATGCCTAGTATGAAAAAAGTAAGTTCTTAAAGTCAATCTTGATTTTAGTTTCTATATATAGTTTCTTGAAAGTTGGAAAAGTTAATGTTAAAACCACATTACCCACTGCAAAGTGTAAGATTAAAATTTGAGTCAATGTCATGGCATTCAATACAATATCAGAGTCTACAAACTGCAAAAATTTTACCTTATAGATTGTGCAATTTCTACTCAAACGCAATGTTACTGTCATTTTTAACAGTTAGCACGACTCTTAAATCTTCGATTTCCACTCAATTTTGAGTACTATTTCTTAATTCCAAAATCTACTATTTTTATTTGCATAGCATGTTTATAGGGCATTTTATAGATACTAGCGAATGCACGTGCAATACACGTGATGTATTTATAATATTCTTAATAGCGTTGTCGATATTTTTTAAACAAGTAGGGTAGAGGGTTGAAATTAGTTTGTGTAATAAAGCATTAGAGCTTAAAACAAAACAGCTTCATTAAATTTTCATCTATATGTCTATTACAATCAAATAGGAAAGAGGCAAAAATAAATATTAAACATGGATACATACGAAATAATTTCATTGGGATTGCATTATCTTTGCATTACAATAAGCAGAGAAAAGCCATAATTTATATACTGTTGGATGAATTTGTGAATAGTGACGTCAAATAAGTAGAATGAAAATTTGTAAATTCAAGTCGAAAATTAGACAGAGTAACGGCAAGAAAAGTACAAACAAGAAGAAGAAGAAAAGTAGGACAAAGCTGAGGCAAGAGTTGGACTCTTTGTCCTTAAGTCGAATTTTTCGGGCAACGATGCATACGGATTCCGGCAATCGACTCCCAAGATACAACGGCTTCACTTGTGTTTGTAGCACTCCAAAACACAAGTACAACGAACCAAATTTTGGCTTATGTACTCCAAGGATGAAATGAAAGAAAATCAAAATAACAAATGCAATGATTTGATTTTGGAGAGAAGAGAGGATGAGAGATGTTTTGCATATCAAAATTGTGAGGAATAGGACACCAAAAGGGTCCTATTTATAGATCATGAAAGGGTGTTGACGAAATGGTTGAGACTCAAACCATGCACCATTTCCAAACAATACACCTTTATGAAAAGGTGCCTTGTGGCCGGACAACCGTGCGGCCGCACGGTTTTACTCAAAAAACTGGAATTCAATTTGACGTGTGATCGCGCGGTTTACTAACCATGCGGTCGCACTGTCAAATATTTTGACCCGATTTTTGTCCTTTTTCGTAATTTCTCATTCATCCGATATTGGTTTTCGAAATGACAAATATACCTTTCAATACATGCAGAGAAATCAAAATTTTCTTTCGGGGGCGTTGCTCCCGAGCCCCCACGGGGGGCGCTGCCCCCTCGACCCCCGTGAAGGGGCGAAGTGGCAAACAATTTTGCCTAAACGGATTGAGCCGAGCTTTTGAATATTTAGCCGAAATCGACACGAAGTCACTTTGATCGATTTTCAATTCTCGATTTATTAACCAATATCCAACATATACAACCTCATAAAGTAACTTGAAGTGGATTATGCGTTTGTGAAGCATTACAGTCATGACTTGCGCTCACTTAAGTCGTCATAAGCCAATATAAAGTAAATCTTTAAGCAAACAATTATACCTTCATCTTACTTCACTTTTTATAAATTTCAACATTCTCATCTCAAATATGAAGTGCTTTCAGAGCTCAAGAGATTGAAGTAGTTTTTATCAAGTGATCACTTGTAAATGTATTATCCAGCAAAGCCGCAAAGAAGGGTGAACAAGAAATGCGTCTCTTCTTGTTCCACTGATTGAATATGAATCCATTATTCAAAGTCTGACTATTACAGTGAATAAAAATGGAATATAAAGAAGTAAAACGACCTAAACTAGGTCTGGCTGCTATAGATGTACAAACCCTAACATAATAATAAGAAAGGGAAAAATAATAAAATTCACGAAAACCCTAAACCAGTTAAACCGAGCGATTGTGTGGTAGTAAAGCTTGCGATCGTGTGGTTTTACTTTTTTCAGCAGCGTGTTCTCTTGATATTATGATCATAACTTTCTCTACCAATATCCGATTATGTTGTTTTAAATTGCATTGGAAAGAAGACTCAAATGTATACAATTCTTCCTGACATAAAGATTTCTAAATTCCAACGTTTTCTATATGAAAACTGAGCCTCAATCTCTGACTAAAAATCTGAATCGCAATACTTGCGGGTTTTGATTTTCAATTGTATCCCAAGTCCTTTTTTACCATAATTTTTTCCTTCAACCTTCTTCCCACATGTCATTTTTATTTGAATGCCTTTGAACATACTCTTGAAGTCTTGTTTGGCGAATAATAAGTCTTTCAATCAAGCTCGCTATGATTCTCATCATTATGCCTAAAAAGTCTCACTCAAAACCCTTTTTTCCAACAGTAAAGTACACGAAAATAGGGGATAGATGTGGGTATGTGATTTTTCATTTATAACTTCCTTATATCATTGTGAATTATTGCAGCTAAGCAAGAATATATAATCTCTTATTGAAGCACACCCATATAAATCTTGTATGTTTATGTATGTCTATTTTCTTTATGGGACTTTAGTGTTCTTGATGATATAGAATTACGATTTCTAATTCTCGATATCTCTATACGATCCCATAATTCCTTTGTAAAGAAAACATGAAGAGAAACTTCACTAGCTAGCAGTAAATGTTGGATTTTGACCCAAAAATATCTTGAACAATTGATTTTCTTGTTAAAGTGGTTAACTTAGAGACCAAGTTAAAGATGAAAAGAAAATAAAGATAATCTTTTTGGCATGAATTTATTTCCTTATTCTGATTATTCTACTTAAACAAGAAAATTTCTTGGGAGCACAAGTAATACACGTTTTTTGGGTTCTGTTTACCTATAAATATGTGTGTTGAGGAGTCAATTAATCGCATATTGATTAGAGAGTATTGTGAGGAAAAATGTAATCTAGTATCTTAGTTTTTATTGGGTTCTTTGTGAGTTGTATAAAGAAGTAAAATTTGTAGATGTGGTAAAACTTGGTTATTTTTCCTACAATACTTTGAGGGGTTTGGTGAGTGCAAATTCTATATAATTGTAACAATTTATTATATAGTGAAAAGCTTTGGTGAGGGTCCGTGGACGTAGGCAAGTTGCCGAACCATGTAAATTTGTATTGTTATTTTATTTTCTTTTTGGCTCAATTATTTATTGAACATCAAAATTCATGTGGGGTTAATTAGAGAGGGAATTTGTGTGTAATTCCCAACAGTGGCGCCGTCGACGGGGAAATCGACGTCTAATTAATAGAGCATCAGGTGGTTCGAAGATTTTTTTGAAGCAAAAGAAATTATGTTTGGAAAGTATAATGTGGAGAAATTTGACTGGAAAATCAATTTTGGCTTGTGGTAAGTACAAGTTATGGATGTATTAATTCAAATGGGACTGTAGAAAGCTTTAAAGGAAAAACCAACCTCGAGTTCTGACAAAGAAACTGAATCCATCACGAGTGATGAAGATTGGGAAGATTTGAATTTGAAGGCTCCTAGCATGTTACAACTTTGTTTGGCCAAAAATGTTATTGCAAATATTTATGGGATATTTGCTGTGAATAAATTGTGGGAAAAACTGAAAGAGTTGTATTAGATGAATAGCTTGTCAAATAACTTGTATCTGAATGAGTGGTTTCATTTTTTGAGAATGAATGCAGGTATGAAAATCTTAGACCATCTTAGAGTTCTTAATGGGATTGTTTCTGAACTGGAATCTATTGGAGTTAAGATTGATGATGAGGATAAGGTTCATCTGGTCTCTTCCATTCACGTTTGAGCACATCTTGTTGATTTTGATGTACATGAAGGAAACTGTGGAATTTTCAGAAGTTAAGTTGATTAGATTGAAGTGATAGTTCATCTAAAAACGCTTTGCTTATTACTGAAAAGTGGAAGAGAGGTAACTCTAGGAAGAAGAAGGTAATGTATTGGAACTGTGGTAAATCTAGTCATGTGAGAAAAATTTGTCCAAAAGGTCGAGCAGAGTTCGGAGTGGTCAATGCGACTCTCCTGGTGGGGGTGGTGATATGTACTTTAGTAAGATAGGACTTCCTCATGGCATGAAACCAGTTGCCATGATAGATGATGTGTTCTTGTTGGCGAGAACATGTGTTTACACATGGGCATTGATTTGGCATTAATGTAAGGTGTGTGGGGAAATTGATGTCGAGGGCTGATGAGCTCCCAAGAAAAGCCAAATATGGGGGTTGCACCATAATTTTTCAGGAATATTTATTACGATATGAGCTGATGAAAAGCTCGGAGTTCGTTGATAATTCTGAGTGCTGGTTATACTCATATGATGGAGTATGAGATCGTCAAAGTGTTAAATGCTTGCATATTTACATAATGATTGAATTTGAATTTTTTTGGCTTGGAATAATTTTTGTGTCAAGGTGGAGATTGTTGGGTTTTGACTCAAAAGTATCTTGGATAATTGATTTTCTTGTTAAAGTGGTTAACTTGGAGACCAAGTTAGAGGTGAAAAGAAAAGGAAGATAATCTTTTTTTACATGAATTTATTATTTCCTTATTCTGATTATTCTATTTCAATAATGAAATTTCTTGGGGCACAAGTAATACATGTTTTTGTATTATGTTTATCTATAAATATGTGTGTTAAGGAGTCAATTAATTTCACATTAATTAGAGAGTATTGTGAGGAAAAATATAGTTTAGCATCTTAGTTTTTCTTAGGTTCTTTGTGAGTTGTACAAAGAAGTAGAAATTGGTAGATGTGGTAAAGTTTGGTTATTTTTCCTACAATACTTGGGAGGATTTGGTGAGTGCAAATTCTATATAATTGTAACAATTTATTATATAGTGAAAAGCTTTGGCGAGGGTACGTGGACGTAGGAAAGTTGCCGAACTACGTAAATTTTGCATTGTTGTTTTATTTTCTTACTGGCTAAATTATTTCTTGAACATTAAAATTCCTGTGAGGTTAATTAGAGATGGAATTTGTGTGTAATTCCCAACAGTCCAAACTGTTGGAAATTGAGATTGCAATAGTTGGAGATTAATGTAAGTCCATGAATTGCTGCATAATGTAAATTCAATGACTAGTGTAAGTTCTTGAATCTTTATATTCAGAATAGTATAAATTCATGAATGATGCCAATTCATATGTAGTTCAAATTCACAAATGAGGGTTAGTTCATGAATGCAAGCAACTTATAAAGAATCAAAGGATATGAAAAGTTGCAACTTTTGAAATTCTATAAATATATGATTGAACTTAAGAATAAAACAACTGTTAATCTCATTTTTCACATTTTCCAATTTTAAATAAGTGATTTCAACACTGTCACATGAATTTAATGAAATTGTCGTGAATTTGTTGTATCTGGAAGGTAATTTGTCATTTGAAACCCTTTAACAAATGCATGGAGTAGGAGAAAATAATGTTAGAAAATTTTATTACAGATAATAATTTATCTATGATCCAAAATAAATCATCATGCTGAATTATCAAGAATTAATTAACTGAAGCAGAAGCGTACCTTAATCAAACGTGATTCACAATAAACGATTCGGCGGTCGGATCTTCTAAATCGATACGTAGTCCTTATTTTCTCTCTGATGATGGGATGTCAGACAAGATGAACAGTACGTAGGATTCAGGGACCATAACCGACTTTATAAACTGAATTGCCAATTAACCTAGTCCGGCCCATCATGAATTAGGTAATGGCCTGATATCTACACATAAAAAGCCCATACATTTAATTAGATGCATTAAAGCCCGATATTTATTAAATCCTTATTAGATCACTTTAATTGGGCTTAACCAAATTGATAGCCTTTTATTGAATACACAATAATTCACATATAAGCCCACACGATTGATTAAAATCCTTACAATCTCCCACTTGGGCTATATGTGTAACCTTACAATTGTGTATCAATCATAACCTTATGAGTACTCAGAATTTTTCTATCATTACTGAATGCATCCCCAAACAATCCGGTCCATCAATTATATCAACATAGGATCAAAGCGGCTTTCGCTACATTAATCGTAACTAAACCTTCAATGGTCACGTATATCGACATAACTGAATGACATGGATCAAGTATGGATGTGTAGCATGGAAATTACATGTAATGTGATCTTCAACATGCCTATTTCCAACTGGTCCAACTTTATTGAGATCATCATCAAACAAGTTCAGAGATAATAAACCTGAAACCTTACAGCTGTAAATAACTTTAACTTTAAACTGTATCCAAAAGGACAATAAATGTGTCTAATGCACCCAAAATACAAACTCCCACTGAAACCGAATATCCTTAAGAAATACAACACCCATATGAGTAATGTACTCATGAAAGACCTTGGGTTGTAATACTTTAGTAAGCGGATCCGCAATTATGGAGTTTATCCCAATGTGCTCTTATTGACACATGTCCACTCTGAACTGTATCCTTCACAACCAGGAACTTATGTCAATGAATTTTGACTTAGTTGAGTTCATGTTACTACTGGAATATAAATCTGCTGAGTTATTGTCACAATATAACTTTAGTGGTCTTTCTATACCGTACAGAATACGCAGCCTTGTGACAAAATTTCGCAGCTATATTCCATAATTAGATGCCCCCAAAATTGCTACAACTGTGCTGCCAAGTGAAAGAAGCTAAAGTGTCTGTTAAGCACTCTATCCGAAAATAGCTCCTCCAACCAGCAGATAAATGTAGCCTTATGTGGATCTTTTACTTTCTTGGCATCTAGAAAAAATCGGAATCATAATACCATATGATCTCCAACTGATCCGATTTTCTGTATGTGAGTATGTAATCTTTTGTTCTCTTTAAATACCTTATAACCCATGTTTGGCTGCTTTCCAAATGATCCATCACAGGGTTACTTAAATATCTCCTTAGTATCCCAATAACGTATGCAATATCCAAACACATACAAATTTGAATATATGTCAGATTCCCTATAGCTTAACTATATGGGAACCTCTGCATTTCTTTAACTTCAAGATAACTTTTCGGGCATTAGTTGAGACTGAATTGTCTCCCTCAGCGATAGGGCTGTCCCCTGATTTACTGTCTTGCATGCCAAACCTCTTAAGTACTTTATCGATATAGCCCTTTTGTGACAATCCAAGAATAGCCGGAGAATAATTCCGGTGTATCTGAATTCCTAATACAAAAGAGATGTCGCCAAGATTTTTAATCTCAAAATTCCTTGACAAAAATCTCATAATTTTATGTGACATGCCTATATCATTAGTGGCAAGCAATAATCAACATATAAAACCAGGAAAATATACTTACTCCCACTGAACTTGTAATACATACAATCATCAACAACATCAATCTTAAGACCAAATGAGATAATTACTTGATGAAATTTGTATTACCCTTAACGAGAAGCTGGCTTGAGCACATAAATGGATTTCTTTAATTTGCAAATCATTTGCTTTGGGTCTACTGACACAAAGTTTTCTGATTGCACCAAATAGATCGTCCCATCAATGTCGCCATTGAGAAACGCCACCTTAGTATCCATTTGATGTAACTCGAGGTCAAAATGTGCAACAACCTAACTTTCCTGAAAGATTCTTTCATTGAAACCGAAGAGAAAGTCTCTTTATAATTAATGCCATCATTCTGTGTAAAGCCCTTAGATACAAGACGAACCTTATATCTTTCCACATTACCTATCGAATCCCTCTTGGTTTAAAATTCTATTTAATACCAATGGGCTTCGCACCTTCTGGTAATAGGACAAGATCCAAAACTTTATTGTCTTGCATATGCTTATACTCCTTATTTACGACATCAATCCACTTTTGAGAATTAGAACCCTGCATGGCCTGATGGAATTGATTGGACTATCTTCCACCATTCCATTATTTCCTTATGTTCTTGGAAAAATACTATTTAAATCATCCGGAATAGCATTTTTTCCCTTTCTCTCGTGGATCTCCTTAATGGCTTTAGTTATTGAGGTTGTTGAGTTTGTACTTCTGAAATTTACTTTATTTTGGATGGGAGGTTCTTCAATATTGTCTAATTGAGGTTCCGGATATACTTCTTGATCAATGACATGCATAGAAACTTGCACATTGTCAAAAGCAATAGTAGGAATCGAAACCGATCCTTCCTCAACTTATTCCTTAAAGACAATATCTCTAACCTTATTTCTCCCCCAAACTCAACATCCTCAAAAATGTTGCATTTCCCGTTTCAAAAGATTGACTTAAGTGTGGGATTATAAAATTTAATAGCCCCTTAAACGCTCAGAATAACCAGTAAAGTAGCTGCTGACTGTTTTGGAGTCCAATTTCTTTATGTGGCCTATAAGGCCTTACCTTAGCTGGACATCCTCAAATGTAGAAATACTTTAGACTAGGTTTTTCTTCCTGTCAAAAGTTCTTAAGGTATTTTAGCAGCTGCTTTAGTTGGTATTATGTATGAACTTTCTTAAAAAGTCCAGATTTCTAACAAAAGAAACAGCCTTAATGTGTTTATGTGGTTTCTTTTGTTCTGAACCCTTAACAACTTTATGTTCTTTATTTCTTTTATTGCCCTTATCTTTAGAGGTGTTTGCCAAGAAAAAAAACTTTCAGTTCTGTCCTGCTTCAACTTTTCTTCCTCTTACACACAAAATAGAATGAGCTCATTTAGAGTTCATTTCTCCCTTTAACAGTTATAACTGACCTTAAATTAACTGAATTGTGCAAGAAGCTTGCATACTATGAAATGGGCTCATTGAGAGTCCATTTTTATTTTGACAGTTATAACTAACCTTAAATTAACTGTATTGTGCAGGAAGCGATATCAATACCAAATGCACGAGCAAGTCATTAGACGAGTCGAGTTTTAGTTCCTTAAGTTTTGAAGCAGTGTGAGACATCTACACGATGTACTACCTTATTTTCCCATTACCTTTATACTTTATTGAAATCAAGCTTTGCATAAGCGTGCTTGTTTCAGCCTTATCGTTTTTTTTTTTTTTTTTTTTTGCAAAACGTTTCTTAATTTCGGCAAGGAATTCATTGGCATCATTTACCTCTTCAGATACTACGCCACTAAAGGCTTCCAGAATGCCGCACTTAATGATCATATGACTCACGTAATTTAAGCAATCCCACTTCTCAAAGTTCCTCATTTGATTAGATGAACTTTCATCCGTAAGAGGAGTAGGTTACTCAATCCTTAGTACACGGTCTAGATCGATGCAGCCAACGAAAAGTTAATGTTCTTGTTTTGATCCTTGAAGTTTATTCCATAAATACAGGGATTAAATTTGAGCTTGTAGATATACTACTAGCAGAATTTGAAACCGAATAGAGGACACTTAAACAAAATAGCTCACATAAATACCTTATTATGCAAATCATACTTTCAAATAATGGTAGGGCCCATCACAAGATACCTAGCACAACATCAATATTTAGTCTTTGGACAGAAATATTGACTTGTAAGTGGTACTCTTGGTGTAGTGATCAAACACTGACAGTAAGACATGTCAACCAACAAACCTTTCTTTGGACCGATTTATTGATCACACGTAAAACCAAATAACCGTCACGTATTTATCACCACAAGTTCATGTAAAATTCGGGCCAAATATTGACCTTCCTTTGGGCCGATCAATATCCGCATGAGATAACACACAAACACCTAATTTTCCCTTAGTGTAGTGATCAAACACTGGCAATAAGACATGTTAACCAATAAACCTTTCTTTGGACCGATTTACTGGTCACACGTTAAACCAAATAATTGCCACGTCTTTATCACCACAGGTGCATGTGAAATTCGAGCCAAATATTGACCTTCCTTTGGGCCGATCAATATCCGCAATAAATAACACACACACATACCTTCTAATATTCAAAGTTAATTAATATCCACAAGAGAGGTTGCTTTGGCAACATGTTGCTTCAACTAACTTACTTTCGAATATTATATTTCTCAAAAGATTCCGATGTACCAAGATTTGAAACTGAAATTCATTGATTTGCATCTATATTTGACTTTTGGATTTGAATTGTAGAATTCAAAACTTTAGAATAAAGCAATCCTTAAGTTAGGAGAGTCAATTGCAATATTCTTAAACTTTAGGTGGCCAATTATGTAAAATTTTAAGCTTGAAGGGCTTAAATTACAATTTTCCAAAACTTTATTGGCCAATTTTGAGAAATTCCAAACTTTAGGTCCCAATTTGAAACAAAACCAAACTTTAGAGGTCCAAAATATGAAAATTTCAATATTTAAAAGTTGATTTTGAAAATTTTCAAACTTTAAGAGCCAATTTAGCAAATTCCCAAACTTTAGGGACTTAATTTAAAAAAAAAATTCAAACTTTAAGGACCAATTTTGAAAATTTCCGAACTTTAGTGACTGAATTAGAAAATTTTCAAACTTTAGGGACCAAATTAAAGAATTTCAGAACTTTAGATGCTGTATTAGAAAATTTCCAAACTTTAGGGACTGAAAATGAAAATTTTCAAACTTTAAGGGACCAAATTAGAGAATTTTCAAGCTTTAGGGACCAATTTTGAAAATTCTCAAACTTTAGGGGCTGAATTAGAAAATCCAAAATTTTAAAGGCCCAACTTAAATGATTACATAACTTAATGGGCTGATTTTGTAAATTCGAAATTTGAAGGGCCAACTTAAGAGATTTTATAACTTTAGGTTTTAAACATTATTTAAAACAAATAGGGGGGACCTGATGTGCAAATAATCATAATTATCCAAAATTGCAAAGGAGCCCTTGTAAACATCTAATTTCCAATCGACACCCCTTGTCCCAAAATCTGATTCCGCAGCAACTAGGGTTTCAGTCAACCCTAATCGCCGCCGCCGTCTTCTTTGCGCCTACCGGCGCTGATTATCTGCGCGAAGTAGCGCTATGCAGCACCTTCCCCAATGCTGTGACTTGCAGCGCTATCCACGGCGCCGCACAGCGCTGGCCATACCTTCTTCATCCTATAGCGCACGGCGACGCTGCAAGCCGCGCGCAACCATTGAAATCCGACGCCGCAACGCGCGGCGTCCCCACCAACTGAATCCATTCCATCGCGCGCGGCGACCCCATCTCCGACCAACATCCACAGATTCAACCAAAAATTCGACCATAATACACGGCCATACCTCAACAGAAATCCATTTTGATTAAACCAAAATTTTCGCACATAAATTCATACTGAGAGATCGATCAGCTTAAAGAAAAATCCTAAAATCACGTTTCTAATTTTTTTTTTTCGATCTTGCAGTGCGTACAATTTCGAATTTTGAAATCACGCTGAATCCATACTTACGAAATCAGAGACTTACCGGGCATACAATTAGGTTTTACATATATGCGTACAAAATTGATCTGATAATTCAACAAAATGTTGGCTCTGATACCACTTGTTAGAAAATTTTATTACAGATAATAATTTATCTATGATCCAAAATAAATCATCATGCTGAATTATCAAGAATTAATTAACTGAAGCGGAAGCGTACCTTAATCAAACGTGATTCACAATAAACGATTCGGCGGTCGGATCTTCTAAATCGATACGTAGTCCTTATTTTCTCTCTGATGATGGGATGTCAGACAAGATGAACAGTACGTAGGATTCAGGGACCATAACCGACTTTATAAACTGAATTGCCAATTAACCTAGTCCGGCCCATCATGAATTAGGTAATGGTCTGGTATCTACACATAAAAAGCCCATACATTTAATTAGATGCATTAAAGCCCGATATTTATTAAATCCTTATTAGATCACTTTAATTGGGCTTAACCAAATTGATAGCCTTTTATTGAATACACAATAATTCACATATAAGCCCACACGATTGATTAAAATCCTTACAAATAATGCCCCAATGAAAGTACATCCTTAGCCTCAAATCCAAAAATTTCACTTATCAATTCACTCTAGTTTAAACAGCACAAAAAGTCAGATGTGATATCTTATAAATTTATGGTTGAAAATGAGTTTTAGATAATGTGGATCAAATAATGATGCCACGCTAAGACTGCGAACGAGTATGAGCAAGCATAAGCTTCATAAATACTTCTATTAGAGTGTTTTTGAGAGAAACCGACACTATTCCTAGAGTATATTTTTATCACATTCAGACATGCTTGGCTAAGATTAAAATTTACTTGAAATATATTTTTGAAAAGTCTTTTTTTCAACATAAACCGCGGCATGTAAATCTTTTTTTCTATGAGTTCTCCCCTTTTAGTTCATAAAAAAATGATTTAAGTCTTTAGTCCTCTTTTAAAATTTTCATAAAAGAAGACCTATTTAATTTACATTATCTAAATGAATTTTTTTTTATTAATGAGATTTGCATGCGTTAAACAATAGATGTTGATTTCTAGAACAGCTACGCCAATGTACCTAACTGGTTTTTACTTTCTGGCTTGATTTTATATACAAATTTGCATACGTATGTATATTTTTTTAATATATTCGTCATGCAATATTTTGAAATTTCAGTTCGCTTGGTTTCTCTGCATTTTCCTTTTGTTCTGAGTTGGATTATAAAGTGACTAAATAAAGAGCAAAATCATAACGCATACTTGTATTCATATGACAATTCTTTATGTCAACACATTGTAATTACAAGAAACTGGTGAATCATCCCGCGCGATGCACGGGAAAAAACGTCTAAATAAAAATAATTCTATTCGAAATTAAATGAATCCTTAAACAAAATAAATAGCATTCACAAATAAGATATAAGTTCATCATTTATTAGTTTCATGTATAAATATCAACCTTTTAGGGAGAAGTCATACATGCGAAAATGATTATGCCTGACATGGCATATGACACCATTAATGAAAATTATTATTTTTTTTTTTTTAAATCTAATAAGTATCCTAAAATTCGAATAATTCAACGATATCCTTGGTATAAAGAACTTGTGTCCTGCATTACTGTCAGATAGAATTTGACCATATAGATTATGATCGTCAAGTTTTGTAACGACTATTCACTATCTCCTAGAACCAAAAATTCGTCTTGCAAAATGAACACTTAAATGTAGAATCTACAGTATTCATGTACTCTGAACATTTAAACAATAGATGAAAAAGTTAATAATAGAGATCATGCATATAAAAGATAAAATTCAATATTTTGACCATTGACAATGAAAAACAACATGTATAATAATAATAATAATAATAATAATAATAATAATAATAATAATAATAATAATAATAATAATAATAATAATACTGATAGTCATATGCCATGACTATCAATAAGAGTCAGGCACAATAAATGATGAACTTATATCTTATTTGTGAATGTTATTTATTTTGTTATGCACGGTAAGAAACGTCTAAATAAAAATAATCCTATTCGAAATTAAATGAATCCTTAAACAAAATAAATAATATTCACAAATAAGATATAAGTTCATCATTTATTATTTTCATGTATAAACATCTACTTTTTAGGGAGAAGTCATACATGCGAAAATGATAGTGCCTGACTCTTATCGATAGTCATGGCATATGACACCATCAATGAAAATTGTTTTTTTTTTTTGAAATCTAATAAGTATCCTAAAATTCGAATGACTCAACGATATCCTTGGAATAAAGAATTTGTATCCTACATTACGTGTCAGATAGAATTTGACCTTATAGAATATGATCGTCAAGTTTTGTAACGATTATTCATTATCTACTCGAACCAAAAATTCGCCTTGCAAAATAAACACTTAAATGTAGGATCTCCAGTATTCATATACTCTGAACATTCAAATAATAGATGAAAAAGTTAATAATAGAGATCATGCATATAAATGATAAAATTCAATGTTTTGACCATTGACAATGAAAAACAACAACAACAACAACAACAATAATAATAATAATAATAATAATAATAATAATAATAATAATAATAATAATAAATTGCGAGGTTGACAAAGATATTGCATCAAATTTATGATATTTTAGGTTTTCAATATTTATGCAACGCAATTATTTTCTCATTAAAATTATAATTTAGTATTGATGATCTCAATTTTTAGTTAAGTAAATTGAGAGACAATTTATATATTATTGTGAAAAAATATCATAAAATTTGAATTAAAATATAGCAAAGAATATCTTGGTATGGTTATTTACTTTTTGAAATTTTAAAATTAACAGTTAGGACAAAAACTATTAATAACTATATCATTTCAAACAATATAGATAAATATTTTAATCGTTAATGTTAAAAAATGTGATATAAGACTTTTTGGAATAAAAAATTAATTAAGAATTAAATGTAATTGTCATTGAAATAATTTTGATAAATAATGCAACATAGGAAAGAACTTTAATATGTATATGTAATAAATAACTTAAAAATAAGATTTAGTTATAAAAGTTTCAACTCAACGTGATTTATAAAAATACGAATGTGTATAAATTTTAAATATAATTTTGATAGAGAATTTGACATTGGATCTGTATGACTGAACCAAATATTTATCCATAAAATTAAGATCAATAAAATATCACAATTATTATAAGAAATTAATTACATATTAAATGTAATTATCTATAAAAATATTTAATAATTTAATAATACGCTATAAAAAAGAGCTCCAATTTTTAGATGTAATAAATAACTAAAAATAAGATTATTTATAAAAAAAAACTATACGTATGATGTGATTTATAATTTAGTACTCCATCCGTCCCATAAAAATAGTCCTCTAGTCATTTTCACACAGATTAAGGACAAAAATGAATATAAAATATTAATTTCACTCTTAAAAAATAAAGTAGACTATCTTTTTGAGACGGACAAAAAAGAAATAGTAGACTATCTTTGTAGGACGGAGAGAGTATTATCTAGTAATAAAATTTCGACATAATTTTTAACTGAAAATTTTACTTTGGATTTGTATAACTTAACACAAATATTTTATTTGTAAGATTGAAAACGTTAGAAGAACACATTTTTTCATGAAAATAGAGATTTTGACACAAAAAAACCAAATATAAATAAGTAAAATCAAACAAATTATTGTTCTTATATCATAAAAAATAAAAAAACAACTTCTTGATAAAAGCAAATTTTAAAAAAAATAATAATTCTAGTTTCTTGTTTTTATTATTTTTTATATAATGTGATATACAATTTCATCAAATATATATACAGACCCATAAATAATATGTTTTTTATTCACTCAACGGCTGAAACCATTAACATATCTATCCAACCCAAAGCTATTATAAATAGCCCAACATTAGTTAACCCAACAGAGAAATCTAGAACATAATATAAATAGACTATTAACAAATCCTCTTATTAGTCTAAATTAATTTTGCATTCTATATTGTTTTCGAAGCTTTCTCTACAATATTATTGTTTTAATTTTTTTTCTTTTTTGTCAGAAACTCAAATCTATATTCAACGACTCAAAATATTACAGGACTTGAAGAAAAGAGTAATGTTTTTACTTTTTCAAAAAATAATTTACGATTTTTTATTTTCAACTGGTTTGTAATATTAATAACTAATAAGCATTATCACCGCACCAGAAATTCTGAATCATAAAACGTGATAAATAGAAGGTGGAGTGGATGGATCATGTTAAACAGTACACATTTTTCAAAGAAATAACCCTTCAATTGAATCTTTTATTATTGTGTATATCTTCATAATAATTATATATAACTGAAATGAAAGAGGTTGTATATCGGGAAAGTGAAAATAAAAAAAAAGATATAGAAAACAAAAACGAATAAACAGATTTTGAAAAACGGGAAAAAAATGAAATAAATTCTGAAAAAGCGAAAAAGGAAAAAAAAAAAAAAACTGGCTTTCTAGTGTAATTAGGGGGCGAAAATAGAAGCCATATAAACACAATAAATATTGAAGAATGTAAATAGATGTCAGCAATTTTGAAAATAATAAATAAATCTGGAAGGCCCAACTATTTTTGAAGTGGGTTTTGAAGTTGATTATTGTATGAGAGATATGAGTTGTGTGAACATGATAAATATTGAATTCCCCAAAAATTAGAAAAATAAATAAATAAAATTTGTACATAGCACAAGAGTTTTGGAGGGAAACAGTGAAGTTGACCGGGGTTAACTCAACTACTTTTATAGATTATATAGATATAGATGTCTTAAATATTTGCTCATTTTTGTTCTTATGCCCTCAACATTTTTAAACGCACTATTATTCTTACCCTACCCTTCAATTTATTAACATATCACAATTTTTATTATTATGATCGGGTAATGAGAATAAGAAAGAGAGACAGATATTTTTTATTACTTTTGTATTAGTATTTATTTTGTTTATTATAAAAAAATGAGATAAAATAAGTTTTTTTGGTCCTCATAACAAGTATTTTGGACAAAAATCGTCTCTATTAACAAGATGTGAAAATTAATAAAAAATTGATAAAAAATTTGAGAACATAAGTCATGTAAAAGTAAGAAACGTTTAAGGATATTCATTGCAATTAAAATGTGGTGTATAATTAACAAAACTTGTGGTGACAATAAATTTATTCAATCATAAAATGTAACCCCGATAAAGTAAAAGTCGGAATTACCCTTAACAAGCTAGATGATATTTTTTTTCCCTTCAAAATATATATATATATATATATATATAGAGTCAAGGAATATTCATTTTTTGGTGGGTTCCTGATGTATGGATACTAGAATTTCTTGTTTTTAGTTTGTTTGCTTGACCCTTGCAAATGTAAATGAAGATAATTTTATTTGACTTCCGCTTAACCTAAGAATTCTATCTTGAAGTCAACTTAATCTAATAATTAAGTTAGAAGGAAAAATCAAACTTGACCATTTGTGATTTGGATTTAGATTTAGCTCCATTTGATATCCATTGTTTCAAATAATGTATTTGACTTTTGTTAATAAGTTTATGAAAAATATGTGTAGTTAAAAATATGGAATCTTTTTGAATTTATGTTTTAATATAGGACAATCTTACGAGCACCTCAAGTTGTCCCCAAAGGGGACCCTCTACTCACATGAAGGCAGGGCCCGCTCGTAGGGGGGTCACACTTAGGGTAAAAATAGATTAATCCTTTAATTTATTAGTAAAATGTGATTAGAAATGATTTTTTTTATTTTATTTTTTTATTAAATAAGATTTGAAGTAATGGAAACTAAACAGGGATTGCCATGGATCCGGAGAATCCTTGATAGGGCAACGTCCTTTTGGTCACAATTACTCATTTCAATTGTCATAGTATCCATTTTATTACTCACAATTATTCAAACAATTGGTCACAATTGTTCTTCATCCTACCCCTCCGGCTTCACTAGTCAGCACCACAGGTACCATACAAAACGCTGTTTTTCATCTCACCCACTGTTTTGAAACCTGAGCCAATCAGAAAATCCACGATCCAAGCCTAAAATCAGGTCGGTGACCCCTAAAACTCAATATGGCCAAACTCGATTAATGACCGAGGAAACCTAGTCAATTCGAACCTAGGTTAACCCGAGTTTTTTTAATTTATGATTTTTTTATTTTATTTTATTTTTTTTTTTTATGTTTTTAAATACCAGTTTAATGATAGGGTCGATCCCCCCCCCCCCCCCCAATTCTTGAATAGGTCGCTTGGCCAGGTCAATGGTTACGACGAATCTGAAAACATTGATCTCACCACTAATATACCATAACAACCGTGTAGTTCTATGCATCACACCCTCACCATGTAGATTTATGCCTAAGGGTCGCTACCAGTTTACCATTGTGCAGCCACTAGTGTGCCACCATCCACCAATACCAAGTCGATATGTAAACCACAACCTACCACTACATCGTTATTGTTTCTGTAGTTTAGTTTCCTCCTTTGAACAATCTGAAAACCAAAAATAACTTAAAGATTTACCATAATGGAATTGAACAGAGTTACAAGATGATCAATAGGATCAGAATTATAATTCGAGTCCACCGACTTTACGATGTGTCATTAAGAAGAATTCTCTCCCTTCTATGGTGCTTAAAGGCGTCCAAAAAGCCCCGCATGAACTCTATATCGTTATTTCCAAAACAACACAATATCTTATACGAACTTCCAGTATAGATGAAGAGAACCTGCATAAGTAGCCTGAGAATTTGAACTTTTCTTGTAAAATCTATTGGATTTACTTGGAAGATCTATAACAAGATGGTTTGAATAGTCAGTCTTTCATGTAAACCTATACAATAGAAGTCACACAGTTCTCTTCGAATATAGTTGGTTATCACCTGTATCCATTTTGACCTTGGACACCTCCTGGTTCATGATTGTTTTTTAGAGAATTTTTCTTCACATAATTTTCTTAGAAGCAGCCCTTCACACTCACATAGGCGATCTCCATAAAGAGTATTCTTCTATGTTCTACTTGAAATAATCAAGATGTAGAAATCATTACAAGCATAACTTAACCTGTTACGCGACAATAAGGCATTGTCTCATCATAGAAATAGGTGGCTTAACCTGTTTCGCGACAATAAGGCATTGTCTCATCATAGAAATAGGTGGGAGTAATGAATCTCCCCATTAAGTAACTTAACCTGTTTCGAGACAATAAGGCATTGTCTCATCATAGAAATAGGTGGGAGTAATGAATCTCCCCATTACGTATCGAGTTATCTGTAGTTTGATTGTCCCATTGAACTTAAATCTTGGATCTCCAGTCAACTAGGTAAGATTACCACCATAAATACTTTAAACAACAAAATATTTTTAATAGAAAAATCTACGATTAATATTCTTCTGAAATATTCATTATAATAGTATTCTACTTTAGGAGCAACAATAAAATATTTTCAAATAAATATTTATAGTGTTGAACATATTTAATGTTCTTATCAATTAAAATCAGCTCTATATTATTGTATTCTATAATTCGAACTTGCTCTCTATTTTAGATGATATTTATCGTTCTAATAACATATTACAAAACTAAAGGAACAAGAAATAAATAGAGTCAAAACTTAAGTATGTTTTATTGAGAACTAAAGCCCTGTATTTATGGAGGTTTAAAATAAGAGTTACAATACAATCATAATAGATAAGAATATTCTACCGTAAATAAGACTTATCAACAATTATTTGCTTGACTAAGTAAAAATTGTGTGTGTATATATATAAATTTCAGATTGAACTAAATTTCAATTTATAGATATTATGTGCTTGATTTTTTAGATCGCTGAGTGGTTATTTTGAATGATTTAATTATGATTTTTAGTAATGCAAAATTCTATTTAAGTTTTATGAATATATTGAAATCTATAATAAATACTCCCTCCGTCCCACAAAGAATATAATCTCTTACCCATTTTCACACGGATTAAGAAGTGTCAATTAATGTTGTTAAAAACGTATATTTTACAATCACTTTTCGTAATATAACCCCAATAAATTTATATAGTTTTCCACAAAATTGAAAGAATATGAATTTAATTAAACTAATACTCTCCCGTCCCATAAAAATAGTCCACTATTCATTTTTAGTCCATCACAAAAAGATAGTCCGCTTTCTTTTTTGAGAGTGGAGTTAATATTGTATGCCTCATCTTTCCGTTATTTAATGCGTTTTTTATTAGTCTAAATGAATTTATACTCTTTCAATTTTGTGGGAAACTATAAAATTTATTAGGTGTATATTAGGAAAAGGAATTGTAAAGTTTATTTTTCCTACAACATTAATTGATATTTCTTAATCTATGTGAAAATGAGTAGGAGACTATTTTTATGGGACGGAGGGAGTAATAAATACATTAAATAAGGACAAAATAAGACATTAAATATTAACTTCACTGTCAAAAAAGAAAGTGAAATATATTTGTGGGACGAACGAAAAAAGGAATAATTGATTATTTTTGTGGGACGGATGGAGTAATTATTTAAAAATGTTATACAATATGGATAATTCTATTTAAATTCATAATCTCTATGAAAACCCATGAACTTTAATAAATTCATTAAAATCTAAGTTGAGGACCGTTGGACTCGCTTGTTCCCCAGTTGTAAAATGTTTAACGTCTCTGATCGACTTGTAGAAGTCGTGCCTACATAAATACATTTTCAATGAACGAGCAATCAGGCCACTTATCTTTAATTCTAGCAATCAGATCACCCAAGTTTAATTTGTGTCCACATGAGTTTGAAGAAAAAAAAAAAGGAAAATAATCACATTAGCAAAGACCAGGATTCCTTTCTTTGGACAGATCGGGCTATAGGGAAGTTGTAGAGGCAAAGTGAAGACCAAGTTATGCAAGAAGTTAGTAATGAAGATTATGTAAATGATCTAACATTATATAGACTTTATGGAAAAGAAAACATAACCAATCGTTTTTCATTATTCATACAACTATAATTTTAATGTTCACATCAACATGCCACTTGAATTAGATTCATGGTGATAGATGAGGTGACCATGATTCCATGTAGATGGAAGTTAAATAACCTCATTGCTCAAAGTTAGAGATGAGTGATCCAATTAATGATGACAACGGGGCAAGTCGGGTACCCCATGTCCCGTGCCCTGCCCCATCCCGTGCCTTGCGAATTTTGATACGGTACGGAATGGGTTCAGGGTGGATCAACTATACCGCCTCCATTTAATTATTTTTTTATCCCATTTGGGTCGAGTACCCATCGAATTTGGGATGATTCGAATTTTTTTTTTATCATTTCTAGATCCAATTGCAATGTAAAATTGGTTGGAATAATTGCCTGAAAATGTTCTAATTCTAATTGAATGATTATTACATGTGTTTGAAAAAAATTTAAACTAGGATTGTTTTGAAATTTAAAGGACTTATATTGCAAAGGGGAATTAATCAAAGATTGAGTTCTTTTTTGAATATTTATTATGGTCTCTTTTTAGCATTAGAAAAAAGTTTCTTCTGCATTAGTTGAATTGTAATTGGACTCTTCTATGTAGTAATTGTTCATGTAAATAGATAATACTACTATTCATTTTTGAAGGAGTAATTATAGGGCGACGTTTTAAATTGATATTGTGATTGGGTGATGTAAATAATGATCCTACCACTTACTTTTTCATCACCCAATGTAAGTGTTCCATGTTACAATGTCACTTAAAAGTGTCAATTTAAAATGTCTCCCAAAAATTATTCTTATTTTAGAGCATGTTGATTAGAGAGTTTTATGAGGAAAAATTGTAATCTAATATTTTGATTTTTCTTTTTTTCTTTATGGATTGTACAACGAAGAAAAAATTGATATATATGGTAACATTTGTGTACTTTTTCTACAATACTTGGAGGTTTGGTGAGTGAAATTTTATATGATTATAATACTTTTTCATTCAATAGAAATCTTTGACGGTCCATAAATTTTGTGTCCTGTATATATAGATACACGACGTGGAGAAATTTGATGAATGATCAATTTTGACTATAGCAAGTATAAGTCGGGGATGTATTGATTTAGACTGGACTATACAAAGCTTTGAAAGGAAAATCGACCTCGAGTTGGTTAAGGATACTGAACTTAGTAAGAGTAATAATGATTGACAAGATTTGGATTTAAAGAGTGGAAGCACGATACATCTTTATTTCATCAAGAATGTTATTGCAAATATTCATGGAATACCTGCGGCTAAGAAACTTTGAGAACAAAGAAACTTTGAGAACAATGATAGAGTTGTATGAGACAAAAAGTTTTTCAAATCTGTTGTATATGAAGAAATATTTCATTCTTTGAGAATGAATGCAATTACAAAAATCTCATATCACCTAAGTGTTTTCAATATGGTTTCTAAACTATAGGCTATTGAAATTAAAATTAATGATGAGGATAAAGCTTTAAGAGCATTCGCATTGAATGTGTTAAATTTAACTAGTTACATAGGCAAAAAATAGATGTTAGAAAACACACATTCATTATTGCCACAATGAATGTGTTAATTTTTAGTTAAATCCAAGAATATGATAAATATTTATTTTTAAAATAGCAAAATTTATGTATTAATATGGTATTTATTTTGAAGATCTCATTAAATCATATGTTATGAATTCAATAATTTATTTATTTATTTTTTATCAACGTTAAGAAATGAAGAAAAAGAAAGAGGAACAAATAGACGGTGGGGGGTTTGGGATGTACGATCATTGGACATTTTCAACTTAAAATTGCCACATCATTAGTTGATTTTTCGACTTCATAAGCAATACAAACATAATTGACACTTTTATTTTGATTATTCACATGTGTGGGATTTTTTTTTTATTTCGTTTTCATGTAATATTTGTTAATTTCATTATGTGAGTTGTCAATTGTTAATTTTATAGAGAAGTTCCTATAATAATGATAAGTTAATCGCACCTTTTAAAACATAATTGATAAAAAAAGACTCGAAAATTAATTTATTTACCATAATTATCATTTGTCATTAATGAATTGATATTCAAAAATCTATGTCATTTTCATACTAACAAAATACTAATTTCACCTCCTCTTAATTGTCTAAATAATTAGCAATGATTTAATAATTATATTTTTAAGATTTGGAGAAAAAATGAAATAATTTAAAATATATTAATGAAAAATGTTTTATTTAATTTAATGAATTTGCATAGTCTTTTGGATTTTTACATGAGTTAGCTTTATGCTTTTTACACTAATTGGTAATCAATGTGCAGATTAATTTTGAGTTTGTATGTCTATTGTTTTTATCATACTTTAATTTTTAATTTTTATTTTTAAATGAAGGTGAAGTACAAGTTTCAAACATGTTCCAAACCACGAACTTATTGATCAACATTTACATCCTTAAGTTTGTGAATTTCCGACAGATGTAAAGATGCCAAAAAAAAAAAGTATAAAATAAATTTCGATTTTATTCTAAAATGTATTAATCAAGATTGATTTATTTCAATTATCTTCAATTAATAATTTTTTTCTAAAAATATTCATTCAAGATGCCTAATGTTGGGGAAAGAGGATAGTAATAATTCTCAGAGAATTAGTCAACTATCTGATGCATCCAGTTTTCTATCGAAGATGAGCTTGAAAGTGGAGTTTATCAGATGAGGACCGTTAAAGAACTAATTATTTATGATAAGATATAATAATTTTTTAAATGTATACTAATTTTTAAATGTTTGTTGTAAAATTAATTGCTTGACTCTTCTGCTAAGAAATCATATGTTGGGTTCGTGCCATGATTCTTGCCATTGAATCTGACGAATGGTTGTATTTATCGTGCAAAAGGTGTAATAAAAATGTTCATGCAGTTGAAAAACAGTTTTATTGTGAAATGTGCGAAAAAAGGGATACGAATGTCATTCATAAGTAGTACTATTTATTATTTAAAGTTAGATTTAATATTTAAAGAGAATATATTATTTTTTATTTTTATATTATTAATTTTTAATAAACATGTATTTTCACATCATCAACATCAAGGGGTAAAATTCAAGTAAAGGTTGTTGCTGACAAAACAACTCTTCCGCTTCTTTTTTGGGATCTTAAATGTATTCAATTGTTGGGCAAGAGAGCATCGAATTTGATGGATGGAGCCAGGGGCGGACCTAAGGTGGGGCATAGTGGGGCACGTGCCCCCACTAAAAAATATGATTTTTTTTTTCTTTTTTTTATTTTAAAGAAACTAGAATTTGAGATTTTAGTTTTTTAAAAATTTGTGTTTAAAAATATTTTTTTTATGTTTTCAATGTAAAATATACGGTTGAAAAGTAGACAGAGAAAATTAGTAATGTTAAAAAGTGGTTTAAAAAATTGTATTGTTTAAAAACATATATATATATATATATATTTTTATAATTTGTCAAATAGAGGTTAAATTATATACTTTTGTTTGGAGTTTATACTTTCAAATTAATATTTTGTGCTATTGATCTCTTTTGAAATTTACATTTGAGGATTGAATATATTTTTACAATTGTTTATTTCTTTGTTTGTATCAGTAATTGATAAATAAAATTGTAATAACATTTCAAGTGTCTCTTCATTTTTCACAACATTTATACAACTTTGATCGTGATGATTGGTATTCGTTGGATATCTGTTTACAATTGTTTATTTGATTGTTTTTATTAATTATGGATATATATTTGAAACAGAAATTTGCATTTTCTAAAGGCTCTTTCTAAAAAAAAATATTTCGGGGGTAGCAATAAAAAAATTCATTTTTGTGCCCCACTAAGATGAATCGTCTAAGTCCGCCACTCATGGAGCTGAACAAGACGTAATTGATATATTTTATTTTATTTTACATATTCATAAAATTTTACAAATATTCATACAAATTTTATTTTATTTTTAAATATTCATACAAATTTTACAAAATATAATTCTTATACATTTTGGTCAATTTATTTTCAATTTAATATATTTAGGAATTGAATGATGATTATTATCCATCTGAAATTGAAACATTTCAAACGTTGGTTATATATTTATTTATTTAGTTTTTGAATATTTAATATTTTCAATTTTTTTTTTTTTGTTACGTGCAACTCACGGATGCTAATACTAGTAGTATTATATAATATTACAATTGACCAAAAATAATAAATAATTTACAATTTTGACGCAAATACTTTCAGTCAAAAGGGTTTCTATTTCTTCTCAAATTAGATTTGGTCTCTCACGTAGACTGTACAATGGCGGACTTTTCTTTTTCTGGGCAGAATTCATTTATATTTTGAGACGGAAAGTTATATTCAAAAGTCTAATTCAGAAATGCAAATAAACCAAACAAAACATGTTCTCAATTAATCACACGAGGGCTTTTACATTTCTAGCAGACACAATTCTTTTGGTTTGACTCGAAAAAAGTGTACTAAAGTTGTCATTAATTTTCAGGATATGAATTTACGATTAAATTTAAATTCAAAAAACATTTATATATTGATATTCAGAGGTAGATTCAATGGTACAGAATAAGTCCGAATTTATTGGAAACTGGTCAATCAATTTTAATTGCAATTTGTGAAAATGAAACCGACTATTCGACGAGCAAAAAAGAATATCTACGGGCCTGCAGTAAATGTTTGGTAATATTCTTTTTATGTCTCCAAAACAAACTGTAAAATGAAAATTGTCGCATATATATTCTTGTTTTACTTTTAAACGTCAATTTTAGGTGCCCTTACCGCGTTTGCCCGGAAGATTGGTAGAGTCCAAGATCCTGCCCTATAAATTGGTAGAGAATAAATCGTCGATTATGCTCCAAACTAGTCAAGGTATATGTATCACACACTGAACTGACAAAGTACCTAACAAATTCGAACTAGTGAGGATTCGAACCTGCAACCTCAATACTGCCAACGTTTGTAAATATCTAACATTTATTAGTTGGGATGTGCCTCGAGAGCTATTTTCATTTTTACTTTAACAGATATTGAGTGGTATAGAAAAAAGTTTTAAATATTAATGTTGATCAAGAGAACAAAATTAATTAATAAATTAATAATAAAAAACTAAACTTATTCTAGTGTTCAAAACCATGCTTTGAAACTTGAATTCAAAGGTAGAAATTGCATTAATGGCTCATTTTCAACTTTCTCAATAACAGCTGATTAGACTAAGCAGCAGCAGCAGCTCAAGACCGTCTCCAATGTTACCTTCTAAATGATAATGTAGCAAGAAAAAAAGATGTGAAAAGAGAGAAAGAGCGAGAGACAGAGAGAGTAAAATGAGGAAAAAGAAAGAAAAATAGAGAAGATAGAAAGATGCAAAATTGCACCATTTATTGTGAAATGTGTCTGGTGCACACCTACAAATATACATTTTAATCAACATCATTCTGCAATAAATGACGTCAAATCAATTTTGTTCCCTCCATCTCACCGCAACATTAATTAGACATTTAAAGTAGAAGACATCATTGGAGATACTCTAAGCAAGCCCATTAACACATTTGATACGTTAAAATATAATATGAACAAGATTAAAAGAGGAAAAAAAAAAAAATCGTATTTTGTACATGTCCAATAATGTATACTGTATACTAGTCTTCAGTCGATAGTATTAAATATTGTTAAAGAATTAAAAAAATGAAATACGTTCGTTTTCAGTATTGCATAACATAATGCATACAAAACTCTTGGGGACCGATACTGAAATTTCTAGACTTGCTCTAAGCAAGTAGTTGAAGTTTTTAAACAACGGGCCATCACATACTACAATTCTTGTTCTACAGTTTTGACTGTATAAAATGATTTTCTATATGTTTTTATGATAATTGATTTTTTTTTTAAAAATAAAATAGATTGTGCTGTTTGCTTTTCCCTTTTAGCAGACATATATAAATATAACAAGATATAGATTGGACGTTTGATATATTAAATTAGACAGTGTTTATTTACGGAAATATTAGTGCCGATTTATTCACGAATTCTCAAAAAGTCTAAATTTTTTAAGTTTTCTCCATATTTAGAAGAGATCTTGCTTTTGTTAATTGAAATGAAGAGAGTAATATTTAATTCAGTAAGAAAAATCTAGAAGAAAATATGTGTAATCTTTTTTTTTTTTGTCAAAAAAAAAAAAAAAAAAACTTGGAATTGAACTCAGTAAGAAAAATCTAGAAGGAAATATGATTTTTTTTTTTTTTTTGAAAAAATTATATATAAAAAAAACTTGGAATTATCTTTATTATATTAATAAAGTTTTTTGCAAATTTCTACAAGAAACTCATTTTGCTAAAATTTGTCACGACTTTAAATTAATTTTCAACTCTTTTAACATATTGATGAATCACGTCAAAATAATTTTCTTATGATAAAAGACACGAACTTGGAGTGACGGACTTGACACAAGACACGAACTTTTGCCGTAGCAGGAGACTGAGTTGGTCACAAGCTGGAAACAACACAGACGCATGGAAATGGAGAGTGATATACGACTCATTATATTAATAATAAATTTTATGTGATTTGAAAATTTGATTTTATTATTACCGTCTGGATAAAAAAATAGGGTAATCATGTTTTTGCTCATTTGATGGATGTACATTGCATCAAATGGGATGTAATATGATTTAATTCTCTTTATTTATTTATTTTGTCAAACGATCGTGTAGTAACATTTTAATTTACAATTATTTTTAAAAAAATAATCAACAATTTTGTCAGGTCAAAGATTTTTGTCTACCAATATTATCACATTGATATTTATAAATAATATTTATAAACAACCGTTTATAGACGATTTAATAAAGGGATGCCAGTAGTAGCATATGTAGGGAAGTCTGTAACATAAACTTGATTTGGGCCAAATAAATCAATAGGCTTATGTTTAAGTTTCTATTTGGTAACTTGTTTATAACACATTTTTTCACGATACTTTTTAGAGTGTGTTTGGTATTATTTTAAAATAGTTTTTTTTTTTAATGAATAGTGATTATTAAGAGAATTGATGATTGAAAATTGTTGAAAAGTCTAATATTGTGAATTTGACTTTTAATGGATGATTGAGTTATAATACTATAGAAAAAAGTGAAAATTTTAATAAAAACCAAACAAGTGCTTTATCACACACATTTTTTCAAAACATTTTCCGAGTACATATTTTGCCTTGAAAACAACAAATTCATTGTTTTATAAAAATGGGAAAAAAAAAAAAAAAAAAATTCCTTTTACCCAAGAAAGTATCTAATCACAATTTGTCACAAGTAAAAAAAGCCCGCATCCGCCTACCAATGTTTACAATGTTTCAAGCATAATTCCAATTTATGTGTTGGTGGTGTCCTTCGAAGAACCTTCCTTAAGATCAACTACAAATATAAATAATACCCTTCAAACACTAGAATAACATTGTACTCAAAAATCTCTTCAGATATTTCAACAATTCTTATTATCCACTAACCAACAATTCCTCCATTATTTATTCTTCATTTTGTTCTTGAAATATCTGACTGAAAATATGGTGTTCTTGTCCAAGATTGCAACCAATGATGGACATGGCGAAAACTCTTCTTTTTTTGATGGTTGGAAGGCATATGACAAGGATCCCTTTCATCCCACAAAAAATATTCATGGAGTCATTCAAATGGGACTCGCAGAAAACCAGGTACGAACATGTTTGATACATAGTACTAAACAGAATCTCGTCCAATATTGGATAGTCGAACCCGAGTTAACATCTCTTCTGATATATGCAGCTTTGCTTTGATTCAATCCAAGAATGGGTTGAGAACAACCCAAAAGCTTCCATTTGTACACCTCAAGGATCAAATGACTTCAAGGAAATATCAAATTATCAAGACTATCATGGCTTGCCAGAATTCAGAAATGTAAGTAAAAAGTAAATTAAACTGTAATTGCTTATAAGTAATCAAAATATTGACCTTCATGTATAATTCAACAAAAAATTAAGGTCTTACAATTCGAATTATGTATTTACAGTCTGTTGCAAGATTCATGGAGAAAGTACGAGGAAATAAAGTCAAATTCAACCCTGACCGCATTGTAATGAGCGGCGGCGCCACCGGTGCTCATGAGACGTTGGCATTTTGCTTGGCAGATCCTGACGAAGCATTTTTAGTGCCAACACCTTACTATCCAGGGTAAGTAAAATTTCACGTTCTTATTTACTGAAGTAATTATTTTATTTATTTATTTGTATTATTGTGGCAGTGTCACGGCTAATATTATTGGCGTGGGCCATGATAGCTTCGTCTTATTCTAATAAAAAATAAATATAAATAAAGATTACAACATCTTAGTCCAAATCGTCCCTGTCATGCTCCCATCTCTTATTTTAGCCCACGTTATGTTAGGTACGGATTAAAATTCATATTTGAACTAAGTGAAAGCCAACAATTAATTTTAATCACATAATTTATTTCATAAAATTCATAATTTTTCAACTACATATGTCATCAACTTCTATAAAATCTACCAAAAATTTGATATTATTTAATCTCCACCAAACAAGAGCTTGTTGGGTATTTGACCCAAATTAATCAAGTGCCTATTGAAACATAATGAGTGCCTAGTTGAAACAAAGGATGGTGGAGCTAATTATGGTATTTGAATGATAATTAGTCTTGACTAATTATGATGTCTTTGATTGATAATTAGTTTTGACTAATTATGATGTCTTTGAATGATAATTAGTTTTGACTAATCATGATGTTTTGGTGTTAAGAGAATTTCATGTAGAATCCTCTCTATAAATAGAGAAGGAATTAGAGGAAGAAACACACCATCACAAACATATGAGAGAGTGCTAATTAGTGTCACATTGTGATCAAAGAGAGAAAATTGTGAGCCTAGCATATTGTGAAGTTTCTTGTAACTCTTTGTAGTGTAAGTCAAAGGGTAGAAATTATATGCGGTAAAGCTCGTTTGTAGTATTTTCTCTGTGGTCTGTTGGGATTGGGTTGGTGAGTGAAAGTCTATATATTTGTAACAATTTAATATATAGTGAAAAGCTTTGGCGAGGGTCCGTGGACGTAGGCATTTTGCTGAACCACATAAATTTCTGTGTTCGTATTTATTTTCTTGTTTGCTTATTTTATTTTGAACATCGAAAGATCCTGTGGGAAAATTAAAGAGGGAATCGACGTGTCGAAATTCTCAACAAGTGGTATCAGAGCTACAGGTGGTTCAAATATTTTGAAGCAAAAGAAAATATGTCTGTCAAGTACGATGTGGAGAAATTTGACGGGAGAATCAATTTTGGCTTGTGGCAAGTACAAGTTAAGGATGTCTTGATTCAGGCGGGTCTGCACAAAGCTTTGAAGGGAAAACCAACTGAGAGTTCTGACAAAGAAATTGAATCCGGCAAGACTGATGAAGATTGGGAAGATTTGGATTTGAAAGCTGCTAGTACAATACGACTTTGTTTGGCCAAGAATGTTCTTGCAAATATTCATGGGATATCTGCTGCTAAGGAACTTTGGGAGAAACTGGAAGAGTTGTATCAAACGAAGAACTTGTCAAATCGCTTGTATCTGAAGGAACAGTTTCATTTGTTGAGAATGAGCGCAGGTACAAAAATCTCTGACCATCTTAGTGTTCTTAACGGGATTGTTTCTGAACTGGAATCTATTGGAGTCAAAGTTGAAGATGAGGATAAAGCGTTGAGGCTCATCTGGTCTCTTCCATCCACGTTTGAGCACATCAAGCCGATTTTGATGTACGGGAAAGAAACGGTGGATTTTGCTGAAGTTACAAGTAAATTGATCTCTGAAGAGCGGCGATTAGGTGGAGACGATAATTCATCTAATAATAATTTGCTTGTTACTGAAAAGTGGAAGAGAGGGAACTCCATGAAGAAGAAGGTGACATGTTGGAACTGTGGTCAATCCGGGCACGTGAGAAGAAATTGTCCAAAAGGTGGAGCGGACTCGGCGAACTGCTCGAAGGATAATGCGACTCTCCTGGTGGAGGGTGGTGATGATGTACTCTGAGTAAGATGTGACATCCTCATGGCATGATGCCAGTTGCCATGATAGAGGATGTGTTCTTACTGGCACGGGTATTGTGTTCGCATACAACATTGGTTTGGTTTAGATGCAAGGTATGTGGTTTTTTATGTCGATGGCTGATGAACTTCCAAGGAGAACCAAACATGAGAGTTGCACCATAAATTTCAGCAATTTTGTTTCGACATGGGCCGATGAAATTCTCGGAGTTCGTTGATAATTCTGAGTGATTATACTCATATGGTGGAGTATGGGACTGTCAAAGTGGAAAAATGCTTGCCTGTTACCCAATATTTGAATTTGGTTTTGGCTTGGACGAATTTGTGTCAAGGTGGAGATTGTTGAGTATTTGACCCAAATTAATCAAGTGCCTAGTGAAACATAATGAGTGCCTAGTTGAAACAAAGGATGGTGGAGCTAATTATGGTATTTGAATGATAATTAGTCTTGACTAATTATGATGTCTTTGAATGATGATTAGTTTTGACTAATCATGATGTTTTGGTGTTAAGAGAATTTCATGTAGAATCCTCTCTATAAATAGAGAAGGAATTAGAGGAAGAAACACACCATCACAAACATATGAGAGAGTGCTAATTAGTGTCACATTGTGATCAAATAGAGAAAATTGTGAGCCTAGCATATTGTGAAGTTTCTTGTAACTCTTTGTAGTGTAAGTCAAAGGGTAGAAATTATATGCGGTAAAGCTCGTTTGTAGTATTTTCTCTGTGGTCTGTTGGGATTGGGTTGGTGAGTGAAAGTCTATATATTTGTAACAATTTAATATATAGTGAAAAGTTTTGGCGAGGGTCCGTGGACGTAGGTATTTTGCTGAATCACGTAAATTTCTGTGTTCGTATTTATTTTCTTGTTTGCTTATTTTATTTTGAACATCGAAAGATTCTGTGGAAAAATTAAAGAAGGAATCGACGTGTCGAAATTCCCAACAGAGCTTACTTTATAAATCAAAATTTCTTCAACACGCTTTCACTTAATTTTATTTATTTATTTTTATCAAAGTCACACGTGTAATATAGCTAAGAAGATTTTTATTCAATATCGAAATTACTGAATATTTGTTAGTTTATTCGTTCGACGATATTTATTAAATTTTTTGGAGCTAAACAATTAAGCATTCTCTCGCAGATATGATCGAGATTTGAGATGGCGAACGGGTATACAACTTTTCCCAGTTGTCTGCCAAAGCTCGAATGAGTACAAGGTCACTAGAGAAGCCTTAGAAGATGCATATGAAAAAGCTCAAGATGCTAATATCAAAGTTCGCGGCTTGATTCTAAACAATCCATCAAATCCATTAGGCACTGTATTTGACAGAGACACATTAGTTGATGCAGTGAGGTTCATCACTGAGAAAAATATCCACTTAATCTGCGATGAGATATATTCTGCCACGGTTTTTACCGAGCCCGGTTTCATCAGCATTGCTGAGATAGCCGAAGAAGGCGCGGTATGTAAAAACCGCGATCTCATTCACATTGTTTATAGCTTGTCGAAGGACCTTGGAGTTCCCGGATTCCGAGTAGGGATTATCTACTCGTACAACGACGCAGTCACGGATCGCACACGGCAAATGTCGAGTTTCGGGTTAGTTTCAACTCAGACTCAACACCTGATCGCTTCGATGTTATCGGACGAAGTTTTCGTGGAAAATTTGTTAGAAGAGAGCAAGAAAAGATTAGCAGAAAGACACGGCTTATTCTCTAGGGGACTTGCTAAAGTTGGCATTGGAAGTTTGAAAAGCAATGCAGGGCTCTATTGCTGGATGGACTTGAGGAGACTCCTGAAAGAAGCAACATTTGAAGCTGAGATAGAGTTATGGCATTTAATTATCGATGAAGTTAAGCTTAATGTTTCGCCAGGGGCCTCGTTCCATTGCTCGGAGCCGGGCTGGTTCAGGGTGTGCTTTGCGAACATGGATGACGAAACCTTGAGAATCGCGCTGAGAAGGATCCACAAATTTGTGATTCAGAAAATCGGACTAGACCAGCCGCCAACAAGAAAAAAGTGCAATAGAAGCAAACTTGAAATCAGCTTATCATCTCGTAGATTGGATGAATTCATGATGACGCCGCGAATGTTGTCGTCTCCTCACTCTATGACTTCGCCTCTTGTTCGTGCACGGACTTGAACAAAGATTATCGTGTCTCCATATGCCATGTTTATTTATACCAAATAAGCAGAAGAGATGGCTTCTGAATATAGATTAAATTTATGTTTCTAGCACCATGCTTTCGAAAATAATAGGGAAGATTCATTCATTCTTTCCAATGAAGTTATCATGTTTTTGCTCATTTGATGGATGTACATTGCATCAAATGGGATCTATATAGGATTTTTTTTTTTTCTCTTTATTTTTTTGTTCTTCCTTTGTTCTTCATAAAAAGGAAGTTATTAATGGAATGTGAAGTTCTATTTGTCAATGCAAATAAAGTTATGAGTATTTATTTTTTGAAATAATCTATAATATCCGCATGGCATTCCAAATATGCCTTGAAATATCATGTACCGCATATTCTAGCCTTTGTTTTGTAAAATTTATAAATGGCCGCGTTGTAGCATTTCATTGGATAATTTTTTTTAAAAAAAATCAACAATTTCGATTGATCAAAGATTTTCGTCTACCTTTTTTACTTAAAAAAAAAAGATCAACGAAATATTGTCATGTTGCTAGTTATAAATAAAACAATTTACCAAACAGATGCTAGTAGTAGCATATGACATAGGGAAGCCTATGAAATAAACTTGATTTGGGCCAAATAAATCGACAGGTTTATGTTTAAGCCTCTCTTTGTAACTTGTTTATAAAATATTTTTTCAAATTATTTTTTAAGTACATATAATTTCTTAAACTATTTTTTAACCACATATTTTATCTTAAAAATAATAAATACATTGTTAAAAAAAATCCTCATAAAGTTTCAGGTTTATTAATTATTTAAATGTGACTAAAACATGTATAGTTGACAAAAAAAACACTACTTCTAGAATTTTGAAAGCTGGCACTAATTTCCATATATGAAATATGTCTCAAAACTATTGACAGTAATAGCACTTTTTGAAAATAATCTCAATAATAGCACGTGTATGCCTCGCTCGAAAAGATGGTATAAATTTCTCAAAATAGAGAAATAAAACCTTAATTCCTTAATTCAAAATTTTAATATCATATAATCACAATGAATCTATTTCACAAATTCTATTGAAAGTTTCACTTACTTTAACATCAATTTCCCAAAATATACTTCTTATTTAATCTATCTATATATAAAAATAAAGTAGCAGTCACCAAAATACACACACACTTTCCCGTCGAAATTACTTGCTAAATTTGAAAAGTTTTTGCAAAAAAATAAAACAAAAATTATATATAAAAAAATCCATTAAAGTGCAATGGGAATTGTAACCATTTCAAAATGTAATAATGGTTGAACAATCCAAATTCTAAAGTGTAATGATTGCAAATTTGAATTACACGTTTGAGCACTACATGCACTTGTTTCCGAAACAAAACAAAATAAAATAAAAGTTTTGATAGTTAAATTAAAAAAAAATGTGATATTCTCAAGGTAAAAATAGTGGTTGAAAGTGGAGAGAAAATAATATGCTATTAAAAAGTAGTTTAAAAATGTGTTTCTTAAAAATATTTTGTCAAACAGAGACACTTCGTTCCAATTCCAAAAAATGACAATTTGAAATTACTTTTTTAGTTTTCTTGAAAAAAAAAATAAAATAACAAATGTGTTTTTAATTGTTAAATAGAGATGCTTCATTTTTTATTTTTTTATTTTTATTTTTAATTTTTTTTGGTGAAAAGATGAAAAAATTACATAAAAGGCATCATATCTAATTTAAATAATAAATAGATATTTTTCAATTGTTATAGTATTCAAAATGCATAATTTAGAAAAATTTTAAATTTATTAAAAACTTATTATTCAAAAATATTCTGCTTAATCATAGTGTAACTAATTTCGTAAAGTAATATTAAATTATTTCTAAAGATATATAAAATTATATTATAAAATTATTGAAAAACATTTAAATAACCCGAAAAATAAATGACTAATCCATAAATTTTCTTTCAAATCAAATAATCTCATACTTGATTGAATATAATTTTCTTTCAAATCAAATAATCTCATTCATTTTAAATTATATCATTTAAGTTATTTAATACTTAGTATTCAAAAAATCTAAAATTGGTTCTATCCGAAAAAGGCAACATGTCTAAGATCGAAGGTTGAATCATGTATAACCGGGGTCGAACAGATTTTAATTAAAATACTAATAATTATTTCAAACATTGCAACATTTTCTATAAAAAGAAAAAAGTTATTTTAAAATAAAGTAACATTTACTCATTTGGAGATAAAATTAAATGCAAAATATATATATATATATATATATATATATATATATATATATATATATATATATATATATATATATATATAATAACAATATTCTTTAATTTCAAAATTACCAATTCATAAAATATATAGATTTATGGTCGTTAATTTTATTTATTGTATTATATTATATTTCAAAATAAAATAACTTAACTTATAAAAAAATAAGATAAAAATTTAGAAGAAAAAATTCTAACAAATAATAAATAAAAATAATTTTAAAAAGAAAAATCATATAAAGATCAGGATGTCCTAATTTTATATTTGTTTTGTACATGTTGCATTTTCTATTTTGATTAGTTTTGTCTTTTTAAAGTTTTGTATTCAATAATATTTTGCATTAAAATGTTATTGTACTATGTTTTTATTTTATATGATAATATAAACATATTTTCATAAATTTTGTTCGAAATCACTATTACAAACATACTAGTACCTCAAAAAAAGTCAACATCTTCTAATTATTGCTGAAATTCAATAAAAATAAATTGTTCATTAACCGTAGAAAGCTTAACTAATATAATTCTACTCACCTCTTAGAATTAAGAAGAAAGTGTACAAAAAGAGAACTCAAGCTTCATGATAGTATGCATAATTGTTATTTAATTTGTGATATTTCCTCTTAATTTATTGATTTTAAATGCTTAAATTGAGGATATTAATTACATTTCATGTTCTGTGGATTAGATGAAGGATATGGATTAAGTTAAACTCAATATCATCAATTGAAAAGAAGAAGTTGAGATATCAAAAGGAAGAGATTAGAACTCGACCCAAACAAGAAAACTAGATGAATACTCATTTCTTAAACTCCTTGGACGCAATCATTTTGGACACATTTTTTTGGGCCGAGCAATAGCGGCTCTTAAACAGAATTGCCAGAACAATTTTTTTTTTAGGGAATTTTGAAAGCAGCTGGATACGGCGCAACACCAATTTTTTTATTTTTTTTAAGGAGAGGAGGCGTCACTTAGGTTTCGTTCTATTTGTATTATATTTTATATTTTCATTTTCGAAAATGTTTTGTATTTCCTGTTTTTATTTTTGTTTTTAAATTTGCTAAAAACGCGTTTGGTTTGTCATTTCTGAAAACTGTTTTTGTAAATGAAAAGCTGGAAAACACGTTCTTTTTGAAATTTTGCAGAATAATACTTAAACTATTTCTAATTAATTTGCTTGCAGAATACTACTGGTTCAAACTAAATTTTTTTTTCACAATACATTGAAATCATAATTACATGCAACACACTAATGTGAGTATTAAGAGTCTATATTAACACAGCTTGGTTATATTCAAAATTTGAGGAAGCTCTAGTTCTATTAAAATCCAGAAAATGCAAGTTCTTTCAAAACCACCAGAGTCCATTTATCAAGACATTTTTGAGATATAACAACAAGAATTCTCATTTAATTTTTTTTTTTTTTTTTTTGTAATGTTGATATTGAATTCAATAAAACTTTATTTAAGCTTAGTTCCAAGTTAGGATAATTCTCCCAAAAAATATCTTTATTTAGGCTTAGTTCCAAACTAGGATAATTCTAAAAAAATATAAATAAAAATTTTATATTAAGCTTTGTTTCAACCTCAAAACAGCAAAGAGAACATGACCTTAATTTTTGACAAAAAGGAGACTTCCGACAGCAATAGAATTACACGTTTTGAAAGACCCGGCACTACATTTTTGGAATGAAAGCCCAGCAACACATTTCTTTGCAATTTGCCCCATGATTAATCTAATCTATATCTATATCTATATACTATATAAAGCCAATCTCAGTTTGACATAATCCGATTTTGGAATCTGTTTTGAAATTCATTCAGTTTTGTATTCTTTTTTTGTTCTTTCAAAAACCTAGTATTTTCACCCTTGCGATGCACGTGAATATATTTATGATAGTGATTTCGACTAAAATTTATGAAAATATGTTAATTATACAATCATATTAAATAAAAATATGGTACAATAACATTTTAATACAAAATATTATTGAATTGAAAACTTTAAAAAAGACAAAACTAATCAAAATAGGAAATGCAACGTGTACAAAACTAATCAAAATGAGTAAATGTGGCTTTATTTCTAAAATAACTTTTTTTTTTCTTTTTTAAGAAAATTTTGTTATCTTTGAAATAATTATTAATTTCTAATTAAAATCGGTTCGACCAGTCCGACCTTCTAATAATGACCTATTTTCTTCTTCTTATTATTATTATTTAGGGATGAACGTCAGGTGTTCTGTTCGGATATCTCAAGAACCAAAATCGAACCATATTTTTTTATTCTTGTAAAATGGAATAATTTAGTTCAATTGAATCGTTAGAACCAAACCATTCGATTTTGGTTCGATTTCTTTCGGTTCTGATTCAATTCTACAATAATAATTATCTTTCGGGGACCTTATCCAGGAATACCCAGCCTCGAGAAGCGAGCCAATAACCTGAAATAAACTTCTACCGTATATACCAAGATCAAGGATTTCGAAAATCCTTTCATCCCAAAGAAAGTATAGGATTCTCTATGCAACAGAATATGTTCATAAACAAAAATAAGAAACAAATGGCCTGGAAAGTTCTTCGAGCATGGTAAGAAACATAAACTTGTATGGTAAACTTGTGGGATGAATCATGAGTTTTAAATGCATTATTATTAATTTTTTTATATTTGTATATAAATATTTAATCAACTCCATTGTGGCCATTTATAACTTCACTTATTAATTAGTCTGATTTTATTTTCATATACTAAGAATTTTCAGTCCGAGTGTGAAGTTAATGTTACAATGAAGTAGAAACGTAACAAATTTCATAAAAAGTACTTAATTATTTTCACTTTACCCCCAAAAAATTACAAATTCTTTTGAATTTTAGTTTTAGGACAACCAAGTAAAAGAAACAAAAAATAAATAAGGATAAAACATTTTGATTCTAACTTTGATTTTTCGATTCTAAAAGCAGAACCGAGAACCAATCAGTTCTTTCCAAAACCGATTTTCTATTCTATTTTTATAAAACATACGGTTTCGATTTTTTCGCCCACCCCTATTATTATTATTATTAGATTTTCAGATTTAGAAAATAATTTTTGGTGGGAAACTATGTGTGTTATTTTTGGCATATATATTTTTTTGTTGTTGTTGTTGTTGTTGTTATTATTATTATTATTATTATTATTATTATTATTAAATTTTCATATTTAGAAAGTGATTTTGACGGAAAACTATGTGCTTGTTATTTTTGACATATATTTTGTTATTATACCCCTGTTTGGTGGAGATTGAAATCAAATTTTTAGTTTATTTTAATAAAAGTTGATGAAATGTGTGTTGAAAAGTTGTGGCTCCCATTAAATATATGGTTGTGATGAATTGTTGACTTGACTTAAATTAAAATTCCGATTTTAATCGGTACCAAATAGGGGCTATTTATAGATATATTTTTTGACTTCAATATAATACAATAATAACTATTACAAAAAATAGAAAATAATTTATTACACTTTTCTGAATAGATTTCCAAATTTAGAAAGTGATTTTGGGCAGAAAATTATGTGCGTATTATTTTTGGCATGTATTTAGAAAGTGATTTTTGGCAGATTATGTGTGTGTTATTTTTGGCATGCATCTTTTTATTATACATAGATAGATAAGAAAGTTACACTAATGTTGTCAAATGAAACTTGTTTTTGCTATTTGACACACTAAAAATCTTAATTTTAAAAATGTCATTTTGATGTAAATGGTTTGCGAATGTATCATCCTAAATTATAGGCACTAAAATATGGAAAAAAAAAATGGATTCAGTTACAACATTCAAAATCGTAACTGAAGAATCCAATCAAAATTTCAACCACCACTCATCTCAAGTTCCAAACTCAGCCTATTAACATAGCCGCTTCCATGAAACTACCATTACGACCTACCCCTCTATCGCCATGGCCAACCCTTCAGTTTTGAAAGCCACCACATGTTGCAAAGTCGTAGATTTGACAAGATTATAGTTTTCCCCAAAAAAATCTTGGTGCTACCCTGCTTCTAAACCACTACCTCCATCGTCGCTACCTCCGGCTGAGGGAACTGTTCCATTATTGTCCTCACTTTCTCGCTCTTCCTCAAATCTGAAGATCTATAACTGGCTTGCTACTATGGACTCCTACTCCTCCGCGACTAAAATCTAAGGTGGTGGAGCTTCCGGCAGAGGCGTCGCATCTCCGGATAATTTTCCGTCATCGTTAAGAAAACTTAACTCCCCACTGAAGTACAGAAAGATGTTACAATGTCGGGATAATCTAATATTGATCATAATATTGATGTCTTTTGAAGAGTTTTAAATGATGTTGGGTGGATTTGTGAATAGTGACGCCACATATTGAAAGTTTGTAAATCCAAGCCGAAATTTGGACAGAGTAAAGGCAAGGTAAAACACAAATAAGAAGAAGAAGAATAAGAATAAGGACAAAGCCGAGGCAAGAGTTGAACTCTTTGTACTTAAGTCGAATTTGCCCCGCAACGGTACCTACGGATAACGGAAATCGACTCCCAGGATACAACGACTTCTACTTGTGTTTGAAGCACTTCAAAACACAAGTACAACGAACCAAATATAGGTTTATGTACTCCAAAGGATGCAATGAAGGAAAATCAAAGTAAATGAAATGATTTGATTTTGGAGAGAAGTGAGGATGTTGAGATGTTTTGCATATCAAAAAGTGAGGAATAGGACACCCAAAGGGTCCTATATATAGACCATGAAAGGGTGTTGACGAAATGGTTTAAGGCCAAACAATGCACCCTTTCCAAACAATGCACCTTTACGAAAAAGTGTCTTTTGGCCGGACAACCGTGCGGCCGCACGGTTATAGACTGTGCGATCGCACGGTCTTACTCAAAAATCCGAAAGTAAAATTGACGCGTGGTCGCACGGTTTACCAACCGTGCGGTCTCACGGTCAAACATTTTGACCTGATTTTCGTCCTTTTTCTTAATTTCTCATTCATCCGATATTGGTTTTCGAAATGCCAAATATACCCTTCAATACATGCAGAGAAATCAAAATTCTCTTTTGCGCAGGTCGATCCCCGCGACCTGACCGGGCAGGTCGATCCCCGTTTGTGTGCCCCGAAGCGGCGAAGTGGCAAACAATTTTGCCTAAACGGATTGAGCCGAACTTTTGAGTATTTTGCCGAAGTCGACACGAAGTCACTTTAATCGATTTTCAATTCTCGATTTATTAACCAATATCCAACAAATGATACAGTGATAATGATAATATAGTATGTAATCTTTTCAAATTGAAATAATGATGGTTTAGGATTGATGCTAATTTTTGTATTACTTGTAATCATGAGATTGAGACTGAGATTAAAATTGAATGGATGGCCATGGATTTTTGTATTGCACTATTTTGTTGTGTTTTTTGTTGCATTACTTCTTCAAGAATTGATACTGAGTTAATTTTTGTGCTGTGCTACTTAATTTGGCAAATATTTATCAAGGTTAAAACATCAAATCTTTACAATAGTTACGGTTACGAGTTACGAAATGAATTCAAGAAAGCTCATGTTTATGCTTGTGTAGGATTATTTTTCACATTTTGCTTTAATGTGTAATGTATCTAGTGTGTTGATACTCATAAAGTAATGGACAGTTTAATATTTTTTTAGTACATTAAGCTACTATCCAAAATTACTAGGTGATGAACTCGGGTAAACGGTCTTATTGTAGATGCTGCAGCAATTATGTTCGATGCGAGTGTGTTGTCTTATTTGGAGTACCTGGAGGCTACTCCATGGGTTGTAGATGAGGAAGGGATTCACTGTTATCAGAGCTTCGACTCGAAGGGATTAGAGCAGGTGTGGTTTCGAAGAGGGTTTATCTTGATGTCACATCAGAAGTTGACGATAGGAGTGGCAATGAAGAAGTGCTTGTCAAACTATTTGTTAGGGCTTTGTAATTGGAAATTCTATAAACAACGGACTAAATTGAACATTTGTAAAAGTCAAGAACTTAGGTGCAATTTTGTATAGTTGATTAGGTAGGTTATGGTTAGGTTGAAAAAAAAGGAGGTTGAAATTTGGAAGCTATGGATCACGCTCGCCTGACGCTCGAGCCCAATTTCCAAATGCCGCTTGAGTCACGGTCGAATTCCACTCAAGCGGTCACTTCCTAAAAATAGCGCGCTCTAATCCTGATCGAATTCTGCTCAAGCGGTTGACATCCAAAACGCGCCCTAATTCTATTTTAAATCTATTTTTCGTGGGTCAATTCATTCTTCTATAAATTCCAAGCCTATGCACAAAACTCAGAGTGGTTGTTGTCATTATTTCCGAGGCTTAACATCATCATAAACCTCTCTTGATTTCATGTGTCATTAAAGATCCAAGAACCAAATTCACCTTTGATAGAATCATGTGTCATTAAACATCAATTGTTCTTAATCAAAAACTTAACATCCTTTGACATAAGGATTACTTCTTCAATTGTGAAACTTCAGAGCTGGTGGAGGTTGAAGAAGGTTGGACTACAAGCACAGAACTTTCACTATTGAACGTTGTTCTCGATGGTAAAGATGAGAAGGCTGAGGAGAGATGAAATTTTTGGAAACCAAATGTTACGTGAGACAATCCCTTAATGTCATGACAATGCACTATATATTAGTAAATGTTTGGTCAAACAATTTTAGAGATCAACCATTCATTCTCGATGGTAAAGATGAGAAGGTTGTGTAAGTGTTATGCCCTAGGTCCAATTGTTTGACCAAACACTTACTAATATATTTGATGCATTTAATATATGGCAGATTTGTTATTTAATTAATTTATAATAATAATATTATTATTATTATTATTATTATTATTATTATTATTATTATTATTATTATTATTCTTGCAAATTAAATCAATAGAGTCCGTAGATTCAAATCTCGATAACTTGTTAATCACAAGGAGTTGTGATCGTGAGATATAAGTTACAATTGAATCTTAAATATCCTTGGTCATAAAGTAATATCGAGATACAGATATCTTTATTACGGATACACTAATACATGTGTTATCGCCCACTTTAGAAATGAGTAGCTGATCTCGCAAGCTAAGATGTAGATACATCTAAATGAACACGTGGATGTTTTGTTAAGAGAACAAAACATTGGAGACCCGACGGAGATTCCACATGGATAACTATCTGAGTGTCAGTGGTTAATCTCCAACGTTTGTTAGTGGAATTGATCCTTTGACTTGAGGTCATCATAATAACTTATATGAGGGTAGTCATACTTTGGTGATGTCGGATGTTGCTCTGAAAGGATTCGCTAATACGATATCTTCGGGTATATCAAGAATCACATGAAGGTTGTGAATGATCAATATAAGATTCGTCACTCTTAAATAGTAAGAGATTATGATCTGTGTTTTATTTGGTTAAGTCGATATCGAAATCCTTGGCCAAGGTGAATTAATAAAGTCGAAAATAGTTTCGACGTTTATTGACTTAAGAGCGAAATAAAAGATATGATCAATAAATGAGATTGACACATTTTCATATCTCGTAATTGATCGGATCATTTTGACGAAGGGATTAAAGTTTCATGATAAACGAACTAGTTTGGTTTTGTCACACCACGTGACATTTCCCATTACATGTATTGCCCTGACACATTGCTAGATGTCAATTTGGGACAATTAATGTGAATTAATTAATTTAGGAGAATTAATGATTAATTTAAAAGAGTTTTAATTAATCTGATTTTGATTAGATCAAAATAATAATTCATGTAGTTCGACATCGTGGTTTGGAACCTAAAGGGTTAGACACAAAGAGAGAACTAGAAGAATGTGATTGAAATTAATTAATTAACAAGTGTTCGACATTTATAGAATTAATTAATTATATTGTTCATTAATATGCTCGAGTTAATTAATTGGATTGATTAACTAATATCCTATGTCTAATTAGATTAATTAAACCACATGGACCGGGTAGTGTTTAAGTTATGGGCAAAGCCCACTCTAACTTATATTAATAAACAATTACGGTTTGGAAAAGTTTAACCCTAATTCATTATTTATTATTCTCTTGCTAGCACAAGAAGAGAGAAACACTAACCTCTAATTCTTGTTCTCTCGTGTGGATCACCTTTGGAGGCTGGACAACTGTGGTGTGCAAATAGAGTGAAAGAATCAAGATTCTCAGATCCGCCTGCAAAAAAATCAAGAGGTATTATTTTTATCATGATTTTTATTTAAACACAAAGCAGATTCTCGTTTGGGAATTGAAAAAATTTTAAATTCCGCTGTGCATGATTAAGTAAATTCCCAACTGGTTGTTTATTGATTAGGGAAAAAATCAACGAGCGTCTCTTGATTATCGAGATAGTAAAGAAGGATATTTTGTTAGATCGTATCAATGACCATAACCAATTTAGAAAATGAGGAAATGATTTATTTTTTTCATCCATGATCAATTCTATGAATCAATTCTAAGATTATACCTTGGGTTGGATAATTATTTCATTTTATATTTTTATCACTTTAATTCCGCAATTGTTTATTTACAAATTGATTTCACATTCAAAATCCCCATTTTTTTTATTCATTGTTTTAATTTCTCTAATAATTAATTTTGACCAATCTCTGTAAATTCGACCTTGCTCAACACTATCACAATTTATTTTTCTAAGAGTAAAATATTATTATTTGTTGGATTCGACACCCATCACTTAAAAAACCAACTCCTATTTTTTCCAAAAAAATTTCTTTCTGTTCTTCTTCTTTCTTTTTTGTTTCTAGTTCATTCTATGCCTCACTACCAGTTTTTGCCCCCAAAATGAAAAATATAGGTTACTTAAAGAGAGCATCTCCAGTGGCACATGCACTTGAAGCTATCACTGTGTGTGTGTGTGAGAGAGAGAGACAAGAAATCGTGGTTCCCGCTTTAATCTCTCTCTCTCTCTCTCTCTCTCTCTCTCTCTCCCCTTTCTTTTTTCACTTTTTCTCACATTCCTACTTCACATCTTCCACAATCACACATTCTACCATCTTCCACTAATTTTTTTTATTAATTTATTTGAAATTGTATTTATCTCTCTCTTCTTTTTCACTTTTCCCTCTCTTTGTTCTCCACTTTTTCGCACATTCCCACCCCACATCTTCCACTTAAAATAATATATCTATCTCTTTCTCTCTCCTATCTTGGACATATTCTCATTGGAGATGCTCTTAATGGATAAACATTGTACAATTACAATTCGGGCCACCAAATATGTATATAATATAAGATTAAATCCTTAACTTTGAATAATTGAAAACTAAATCTTTAAATTTCTATTTTCTATTATCTCAGCTCTCAAGTTTTTTTTTTTTTATTAAAAATTAAGTCTTAATAAAATTATTTGTTCAATTTAAGTCCTTATTTCACTTGACTATTTGAATATTTAACTAAATAATTTTTTGACTTTTTTTATTAGTGTAAAAAACGTGTTGTAAAATTAAATATTTAAGACGCTAACTTAATCAGCGTATCATACAATTGAATTATATCAATGACATAAGTCAAAAGATTAACATGCTCCAACGTTGCTTAACTCAAATGCATTTGATTCATATAAGAAAAATGTGAGGAAAATATATAAGTTTGTAACTTAGTGAGTGGAGAATTTGATCAGTGGCTTAGATCTGGATTCATTAAGGGGAGAACTCTACCTAGATCCAATGTGAAGAAGTTTGTATTAGATTATACAGATAACCAAGGAAGTCAATGGGATAATATACAGCTTGATGAGGTGTTACCGGTTAACATCACACAGGAGATTCACACTATACAGCTAAACCAAGAAGATGATCAAATCGAAACTTGATCCAACTGGTAATTTTAATGTCAAAAGCAGTATTGAGCAATTAGGGAGAAGAAGGTAACACTTTTACCTTACAATTTCATTTCAAATAAATGGTTGCCTCTGAAAATTGCTATGTTTATATGGATAATTTGGGAGAATAGAATCTCTGTGGACAAAGTTATGCAAAAAAGATTCAATATTCAACTTGCTTTGAAATGCCAATGTTACACTGGAGAAGAAACCATCAAACATTTGTTTGTTCAGGGGGATGTTTCTAAGGAGGTTTGGAGGAAAATATGTTCTAAGGCTGGTATTAACGTCATAACTAAATGTGGTCCTAGAACGGCTATCAATTCCTGGCTATCACAGACAAAAGCTAAACTAGGTGATCTTATCTCTTTGCTTCCTTTCATGATTCTTTGGTTCACTTGAATTAACAGGAATAATGATAAATATAATGGTAGGAGAATGCATGCTCAAAGTGTAATCAACCGAACTCAATATCTTTTAAATCTTCTGGTGTTGGCTGGAAATCCCCTAGTGAAGAAAGTAAGTTGCAGAAGACATATTTTGGTGAAATATTCTAAACCTCAGGAAGATTGGATTAAACTCAACATGGATGGTGCTCTCAAACTTGATGGTTTAACTTCTGGTGGTGGAGTTTCCAGAAATCAATTTGGCAAAGTTATATGGGGATTTCATGAATTTTATGGACAAGTCACAATTTTAGAGGCTGAAATAAGAGCTATTGATAAAGGACTTCAAATTTGTATTGATCAGGGATACAAACAAATCTGGATTGAAACAGACTCGAGTAATTAAGTTCGAGGGGTTCTTTGAACTTGGTACCCTAAAGTTGTCTGACTTGGGAGTCACCGACCTAAAGTTCACTACAGGGGTCATATATAAAGCAAGTAAGAAAATTTCAGTACAAAGATGGTAAAAGACATGGACATAAAAAGAAAAAGTCGTCCAAAGGAAAGAAAAAAAATGGAACAAAATGCGTGGTATAAGCCTATTTGATTGGAATTTCTAACATTGGAGTGTGAGATTGGGGATGGATTATTTTTGGCTTGTTGTCCATGCTTATCTAATCCTAACTACCTTGTGTGGAAAAATGCAATAAATACATGTTTAGAAATCACATAAATAGCAAAAACCTTGGGACATGAGAGAAAAGATGTAAGGTTGTGATCATCCATGAGAAATGTAAGAAAAATCTAAAGAAAATAATTGTTTGACAACATGGAATTCGGGCTTATTTATGCATGATTAATCACATAATGTTAAGTTTATTTTTATATGAGTTTGTATTTGATATTTTGCTATTCACACACACACACACACACACACACACACACACACACACAAAATAAGTGAGCATCAGATGGATGAAAATATTTTTATGTTGTTCATATTTCTTTTCTAAAGTGAATTGCCAATCTGAATTATTGAAGGTCATGGTAAATAAGTCAACAAAATAAAAAAAAATTGTTATTTGCACTTTTATTTATAGCTTAGTTTTATTTTATTCGAGGACAAACAATAGTTCTAGTTTGGGAGTGTTGATAAGTGTATTTTATATACTTATTTCTATCATAAAAGTCAGATTTTATTTGTTTGTTTGAGAATATTTGCTATTTCATTTTCCTATTATTTGTTTATATTTCAGGAATAGTCCTAAACTCGAGAAAACAAAGAAATTGGAGTAAAATCAAGTTAATTGGATGATAAAAGTACTAAATTGTGCAACGGAAGACTTGATGAAGTCAATCATGGTGCAAATTGAAAGAAAATTAAAAGAAAGAACCAAATTATAAGAAATTAGAAGTTCAAGATACAAATCAAATGAATAAGGACCAAATTACAAATACTCAATGATTTTTATTCGGAGAATGATACGATACTTGAAAATTGCTAGGATTCAATTTGATGCAATTAGAAGTCAAAAAGGAATGAAATGTAATAAGAATATTACCGTAAATTGATTTCAATCACATAAGATTTTCAAGCAAATTTTTAGTCGGACTTTTAGACCTAATTCCGAGGCAGTAAAAGTTCGAATTGGGAAAATCCTATTCTAGGAATAATTGTATCCATTTAAGTTATATTTCTAATGCACTTTGAATCGCCTCAATCAGATAAGGGAATAGAAAGATATGATCAAAATACTAAATGCTGTGCAGTGACAAAAAGATCTCCCGCGAATGTAACTTTCTTTGTTCGGTTGGAACTCTTTTGGAAGCCAAATTGGACGTGATTTTCAGCCACTTTTCGACTTCTACAAATAAAGAAAAGCAGAGACACATTGAGGGTTCCCAACTTGTGAAATTCATGCGAAAACGTTGTTGAATTGTTGAGAAATCCATGCAACGCCAAGAATAAAATTGAAGACCAAAGATCAAGAAGATGAACGGCGTGATATCCTTTTATTTTTCTTTTTGATTCATATTCAATTATGTTTCTAGGCTAAGTTTTCATTGTTAGGATTGTGATGAAGCTTTAATTCTTGATTCCATGTTTTGACTCTAAGTTTAATTTATACAATTTACGGGTTTGATACAATTAATTATGTTTTTATTTTCATCTATGATTGTGGACGCATAATTATTTATGTTTTTGAGAACTTTTATGTTCGAAAGAGTAAGAAGTTATTAGACCTTGATTAATTGCCAAAAATTTCGATATGGGATAGAAATATGCCCCTATACTTTGTGTTATCCCAAAAAGTGTCCATAATTTGTTAATGCTCTTCTTCATATTTGGATTGGTCATAGAAATATATTCTAATCTCTTTTGGAAAAGGAATTTTATGCATCGTTCGAAATGGGACATAAATAACTATAGGAACACAGATTTTCAATACCCCGTATATTGTCGTTAAATGTTTGAGTCAAGAAATGGATGATAGGATTAAAGTGGATTCATAATTCTTACATGTTTATTTCATAGTTTTCATAAATCAAATCTTTCATTTTAATTAGTTTAGTTTTTAAAACAAAATTCTCAAATCAAAATCTCTTTAGTTCCGATTAAGGATTTTAATCTAAAATACAATGTATACAATCCTCGTGGGAATGATATTCGGACTCATATCCACTTTATATCTTATGCTATACATACACTTGCGATCAGCGAGCACATATCTATGGGAGCCTCTGGAGCCCGAACCACGATCATCCCAGAATGACGTTCAAGAACCCCAACTCGATCACTCAGGCTGTCAAGTAGACTATCGATCCGACCAACCAGACCCGTCAAATGCTCCATGGAATGATGAAGGGAATCCCAAATCCCCTCGACTCCTCCACATATATGGTCCACTCAACTGGAAGTAATAGAGTCTTAGTGGTCGACTCAGTCCCCGTCTCCCTAGCTCGACTAGACTTAGCCCACATCTCCTCCATAATACCTACACCAAATATGGGGCTTAGGCACCCATACTTAAGGGCGTGCCTCAATATATCCCATCCTGGCTAAAATAGCAATATCAAACATCTTGTTAGGATGAATGGCTTGAAAGTGCACCCAATCAAAACTAACACCCTCATGATGTAGTTGCCTCATCACTACCCTACCATATAACAACCTGGTAGTATGCGACCTTGTACTCTCCAAACGACCGTCAAGAATCAAATCCACCAGCCTACCTGAGCATACCCTCTCCAGAAACCAAAAGTCCTCAGCTTGCAGGGTAGAATGCTTGTATATATGAGGTCTAATCAGATGAGTGAACATCAAGTGCAGGAACATACGATGAAAACTGAAAAGAGCAGCTTGGTTAGGCACAAACCCAACTTGCTAAATAGAGGATCATACACCTCCCCACCCTTGTGCATCCCAAATATATCCCTAATCTTCGAAGGACCAACCTAAAAAGACTTTCCCTTAACCATCGTCCTAAATACCCATCTCCTCAAGCCCCCACCTCACTCGCAGACTCGGTATCACAACCAGTCATCACCTGAGCATTGCCATTAAACATTTATACCAACCTCTCACTGACCCTCTCATCATTTTCCAAAAAGGGGAACCAACCATATTGCTCAAGGTAGGAAAGAAACTCACACTAGAACAATCGAAGACAAGAAATTTTCAACACCCTACTAGGCACTATATGCAATTACTTTACAGCAAGAAAACGAGAATGGTTTTCCCGACTTAAAAAGTACTCATTTGGAAAGTTTATGAGATTTTCAATCTCATGATCATCAACCTATGGTTGCCTACCCCTCGAACGAGAAGAAGAAGCCCTACCTCGTACATTAGTTGGAGAGGAAGTTCTAGCATGACGAGTAGGTCTCGGATTCGGGTCGTGAAGTAATTTTGAATGAGGTTCTTGTGCGACTGAAGGATAGACCTCTTCTGTAGCCTCAGAGTCATGTGAATCGTGAGAGGAGGATGAATTTCAGAGGCATGGTAGGAAGATTCAGCCTCAGTCGCGTCTAGGCGCACTGCAGGGATTTTGACCTGTGCCACAATTGTTTGATTCAAGGTGAAATAGATGAAATTGGAAGAAATTAGGAGTGATTTAAAAGGTTTTAGAGGGAAATAGGGCATAAAGGTGAGAAAGAAATGGGTGGGAAACCTTTTTAACAAGAAAATAGCGGTTGGGAACTTGCTATTTCTGACACGATATATCAATACATTATATATTTAAAAATCCAATTCCAAATTATTTTTTTCACATGTTTTTAAGAGAAATGTCTCACATGAGTTCATCACAACTCTCGAGAACTACTGCATCAATGGATCATTTGACCCAAATTATTCGTCAACAAGCTCGCTAAATTGAAAAACTGATCAATCACAATGGAGAAAGCCAACCTATTCAACCACCAAATGATGGTGGGATTGCCACAGAAAGATTTCGACATTTAAAATCGCTATTATTTGAAGATGCAAAGACCTAGTAGAAGTCGAGAATTGGATTAGGACTATTGAACGAATGTTCACTCATGCTTATACCCCGGATGAAGAAAAAGTAAATTGTGCTACCTTCATATTACGTGAAAATGCTGGATATTGGTGGGATACCTTAATAAAGTTGGAAGGAGCAATCACGTTTTACTAGGCATAGTTCTGCGAAAAATCCAAAATAAGTATTTTTCGACTTCGATACAGAATTAGAAACTCAATGAGTTTATTCAGTTAAAGCAAGGTCATTTAACCGTAACTGATTAGCTAAGAAATTTGAAGAACTATCTCGATTTTTTGAACACATGGTCACTCAACCTCAACTCAAAAACAGATCGTTTCATTGAAGGGGGCTAAAACCTGAATTAGGTCGAGATGTGTTAATGTCATCTTCAACAACATCAACTTTCTTAAATATAGTGGAAAGAGCTATGTTGGCTGAATAGGCAGAGTAAAAAATCATAAAAGCTTAGGAGATTCGTAATTCAAATTCTCGAAGATCAAATCCCCATTGGAATCCTCGATCAATCAATAAAAATGCTAGTAGTGGAATTCAAAAACTTCTCCAACCAGCTACCAAAAAGCCTGGGGTTAGGACCTCAAATGCAATTAGTGATGGCAATGGGTCGGGTTTGCCAAACTCGTACCCTACCCACTAAATATTTACAACATCCATACCCTACCCATATACCCATTTAAAAATTGCGGGTCGGGTGCGGGTTGGGTGCTGGTCGGAGGCGGGTTTACTTCTATACCCATTTAAAACCCATTACTAATTATTTATTTTTTTATTATTTTTTTAGGCTATAAATAGGTTATAGGTGCTCCGGATTAACTTGAATCAATTAAATATTGGGTTTCACTTGAATTTGAGTTGAAAAAAGCTTGTTATATGTTGAAATTATACAAACGAATTTTAACAATTTTTTAGACGTTAACAAAGTCAATAGTTTAAACATATTAAGGTTTAGATGATAACAATGTCAATAGATATTTGGGTTCTATTTTTTATTTATTTATTTATTTATTTTTAAACAATCACTTTTATTTTAAATTCTATAATTTTTAAAGAAAATTAATGGGTATGCGGGTCGGGTATGGGTATTGTAGTAAAACCCACACCCGACCCATACCCATGTCGGGTTTTAAAATTTACCTCCATACCCTACCCACGAACCCATTTAGTCGGGTAATCCCCGCCCATTTATGTCGGATCTCCATCGGGTATCGGGTTCGTGGGTATTATTGCCATCCCTAAATGCAATTCCAGAGTCATGTCCACACTATGGAAAATCGCATCAAGGTCCTTGTTGGACTCAGTTGGGTTTGTGTTATGGATGTGGAGATACGGGACATTAGGTGCGAGATTACCCAAAAGTAAAACCCTTCAAGCAAAAGCCTTGCCACCAACTAGCCGAGTTTATGCAATATCTCAACTCGAAGCTTCTAACAGCAATAAAGTGATCTCAAGTATCACCTATCTTTTCGCTAAACCAACTTACACCTTATTTGATTCTGGTACGACTCATTCATTCATTTCTACCCAATTTGTGTATAATTATCAAATACCAACTAAAATGTCATCCACTATATTCGAAATATCTTTACCTAATGGGAAGAAGTGTCAAACTTAGACCCATATACCTGAAGCACGAATACAAGTTAAAGATAAAGATTATCCTATAGAACTCATCGTGTTTGATATCAAGGATTTTGATATTATTCTAGGAATTGATTGGTTGTCCAATCATGGGGTAATCTTAGATTTTAAAACCAAATCCCTACATTTTCCCACCACCGAACCAGTAATATTTCCTCCCCAAACAAAGAATTCAAAAATAATAATCTCATCTATGAAAGCTACAAGATTGATGTCACAAGGTCATATGGGATACTGGATTAGTTTGCATCAAGTTAAAATAGAGAAACTTCTAGATTTATCTACCGTTCACACGGTTTAAGATTTCCCTAATGTATTTCCAAAAGATTTAGTTCGATTACCTTCTGGTAGGGAAATTGAATTTAGTATTGAAACTATTATTGATATTCACCCAATCTAAAAAACTGTCTATCGAATGGCTCCTATAGAATTGAAATAACTACGAACTCAATTGGATGAGTTATTAGAAAAAGGTTCGACACAGTACATCTCCGTGGGGAGCCCTAGTGTTGTTTGTGAAAAAGAAAGACGAATCAATGCGCTTATGTATTGATTATCGAGAATTGAACAAGGTCCCTATAAGAATAAATACCCACTCCCTAGAATAGGTGATCTGCTAGATCAGTTACAAGGAGTATCAGTGTTTTCTAAGATTGACTTACGATCAGGATATCATCAATTGAAGATCAAAGCCGAGGATATCCCTAAATCAGCATTTTCATACTTGATATGGACATTTCGAGCTTCTAGTTATGCCATTTGGATTAACCAACGTGCGTGCTGGCAATTTCTGACTGGATAAAGTGGTTTTTTGGGCCCTAAAGATGGAATAGTAGTAGATCCTAACAAGTTTGATGTTGTATCTCAATGGAAACAACCTACCAAACCTACGGAACTAAGAAGTTTCTTATGCCTAGCAGGATATTATCGAAGATTTGTAGCCGATTTTTCTAAAATAGCGGTAGCAATGACCTGATTGACACAGAAAAATGTGTCATTCAAGTGGACAAATGAATGAGAAGATAGTTTTCAAGAGCTGAAAAAAAAAAAGATTAATCATAGCTCCAATATTAACAATTCCATGTGAAGATATGGAATATACCATATACAATGATGAATCAAAGAATGGACTTGGTGTAACGACCCGGGTCCCACTTAACGAGCTGTCCCGGCCGTTAGATGACGTCGTACTGTCCTCAGTGTACCAACACGAGTCTTTTCAGCATGCTTTGTCCTCACTCGCACGGTCCCCGAGAATACTTCCCAGGAGGTCACCCATCCCAGAATTTCTCTAAGCTAAGCACGCTTAACTGTGGAGTTTCTAACGATGGACTTTCGAAAAAGAAGGTACACCTTGTTGGTATGAGTAGTATCTATCATTTCTTTTAAACTTTCTTAGTCGGGGTATTACAATCATCCCTTGTTAGACTCGCGACGTCCTCGTCGCGCTTCACCCATCTGAGGATCTGTTGCCAGGCGTTGGAATTCTAGGGTGGCTCCCGCCCTATGGCGTAGCACTTAGTTCCCGATTTCCGGCTGGCGACCGGCTCTGATACCATTTGTAACGACCCGGGTCCCACTTAACGAGCTGTCTCGACCGTTAGATGATGGCGTACTATCATCACTGTACCAACACGAGTCTTTTCAGCATGCTTTGTCCTCACTCGCATGCTCCCCGAGAAAACTTTCCAGGAGGTTACCCATCCCAGAATTTCTCCAAGCCAAGCACGCTTAACTGTGGAGTTTCTAACGATGGACTTCTGAAAAAGAAGGTGCACCTTGTTGGTGTGAGAAGTACCTATCATTTCTTTTAAGCTTTCTTAGTCGGGGTATTACACTTGGGTGTGTATTAATTCAACTAGGAAAGGTCATAGCTTATAAATCATGACAACTGAAACCCTATGAACAGAACTACCCATTGCATGATTTAGAATTCTTTCCAATTGTGTTCGTCTTGAAGATTTGACGAGATTACTTGTATGGAAAACATTGTGAGATTTACATTGATCATAAAAGCCAAAAATACTTCTTCACCCAGAAAGAATTGAATATGAGGGAATGGCGATGACTGAAATTGGTGAGAGACTACGACTGCAGAATCAATTACCATCCGGAAAAAGCAAATGTCGTGGTGGATGCTTGTCGGAAAGCACCTACTAAGGGTATCTGACCCGAGGAACTTCAAAGAGAAATGAACAAGTTGCAACTAGAAGTATTGGATCCAAAGAGTGCCCAATTTTGTACAATGATAATACAACCCATATTCATGGATTTCATTAGAGAAGTTCAAAAACAAATCCTTTTGCAGATAAGCTTCAACATAGAATAAACCAAGAACCCTCAATTTTTAATATATCAAACGAAGGAGGGATGATGTGCAATACTCAAATTTATGTACCACCTAGAGTTAAGGAAAAGGTACTGGAAGAAGGACATAACACCCCTTATTTGATCCACCCTGGCGGTAAAAAAAAATGTATCAAGATATTCGCACTCGCTTCTGGTGGCCTAGAATGAGACAGGAAATTTCTAAATATGTAGCACGTTGTTTGACTTGTCAATAGATAAAAGCTAAACATCAACGCCGAGCAGGAACATTGCAACCCCTACCAATACCTAAATGGAAATGGGATAGTCTCAATGGATTTTGTGAGCTGCTTACCTAAAGTGTCAAAAGGATATGATGCCATTTGAGTAATTGTGGATAGGCTTACTAAATCCGCACATTTCCTTCCAGCAAAATAAAATATAAAATGGAACAACTAGCAAACTTATGTGTCCATGAGATTGTAAGGCTACATGGTGTACCATTATCAATCACTTCAGAACGTGATCCGCGATTTTGTCTCAATTTTGGCAAGAGCTACAGTAAGAATTAAGAACAAGGATGCAATTCAGTTCAACTTTCAACCCTCAGATAGATGGACATTCAGAAAGAACTATCCAGACCTTGTAGGACATGCTTAGAGCATGTGTGTTAGATTTTGAAAATAATTGGGATCATTTATTTCCGTTAGTGGAACTTTCATACAACAATAGTTATCAAGCATCAATAGGAATGCCCCCATACAAAGCATTGTACGTAAGAAAATGTAGAACCCCTTTGAATTGGCATAAAACTAGGGAAAGTGCCTCATTAAACTTTGAAATTCTGCAAGAAATACTGGAAGCAGTAAAAAAATCAAAAACCATATGAAGATAGCGAAGGATCGATAGAAAATTTAGGCAGATAAAAGAAGGAGGCCATTGAAATTCACGATTGGAAAATGAGTGTTCGTAAAGATATCTCCAATTAAAGGACTACTACGATTTGGGGGAAAGGGGAAACTTACACCCAGATATATTGGTCCTTTTCTTACTTTAGAAAAGGTTGGGGAAGTGGTGTATAAACACATTATGCTTCTTGTGTAGACTAGTACAGAAACTGAAAAATGCGTCGGATGTAAAATGGAATATGTGTCGGTTGTAGAGGCGACGCCTATGACGCAGACGCCTAAAGTTCAAATTTAAGCATCAGTTGTAGAAATCGACACTTAAAGTTGAACTTTAGGCGTCGGTTCTAAGTACAAACCGATAACTAAAGTCCAAAAAAAAAAAAAAAAAAAAACCAACTTTGGGCATCGATTCTAAATTTAGAACCGACGCCCAAAGTTTGTTTTAGGCATTAGTTCTAATTTTAGAATCGACGCCTAATTTTTTTTGCAGTAAAAATAATTCCCATAATGTGACCTGTAATGACCCAAGCCACTGCAAATAGTGGCCTACAGTCACCTGGACGTGACCTACAATGACTCAGGTCATTGCAAGTCGTGGCCCGCAGTGACCCAGGTCACTGCAAGTCGTGTCATGCAGTCTCCTGGACGTGGCCTGCAATGACTCAGGCTGTTCAGTAGAAACACACCGCAAGTGCACGTATCGCATACAAGTGATAGTGGACTAATTGAGTCCGGTTTATCGATCCCACAAGGATTGTCTATTTCAATTACACCCTAATTTAATCAATTTTAACAAGAAACACACACAATAAAGTTTTAATTTTGGAAATGAGTTAATACTAGAGCTAAAATCGCAATTGTAAGTAAATAAGTAGGAAATGATGATAAATGAGTGTTGTGATTCTTGATTCTACTTGACCATTACCTAATTGAATTCTCAACAAGCAAATAGAAATGCAATTAATTAATCATGTTAGACCCAATTTTTCAAGCTTAGCCAATTACCTTTCTCGAGTGAAATCAACCATAATTAGTGGAATTAACCTATTATATCTCTATGTCGATTAAAAACACACAAATTGCATTAAACCTTTGTGAAAATAGCTCAATGAGTTATCTAGGGTTTTAGGTATATCTCTATTCTAAACAAGAACCTAGAGCAAATATTGTATTGATCTAGAATACACAACAATTTCTCAATAATTGCACATCCCATGAAATCTAAGCATAAATGTGGCCACAATAAGTGCAAGTCAATAAATATAACAATAGATGCACAAGATAATAAATAGCCTAAATTCTTAATACAAGCATTAAAATCAACTAAGTTAGGTCAAGCTTCATCAATAATCCCAACACAAAATTGTTTAGCCGATGATGAAATAACAATGAAATTCAAGAATTAAATACATCATTTCAACAATAGATTCAAGTATATGAAGAAATATAAAGATTTAAAATAAAAACTCCCCTTCAACAATGCTTGAAGCTTCAAAACATCAAAGTTCTTCTACAATGTTGTTGGTATTTCTTCCCTTCATCAACATTCATCAACTATACTAACTAATTGCAAAAGAAAATGACAAGAAAATAGCAAGAATAATGAAGAACAATTGAGAGAAAATATTTCTTGGGGTGAAAAATGAAGTAAAAGTTATGAAACCCTAGCCAAAATCATCCAAAAATACCCAAAAATTGTGTAGATTCGCGTCCTTCAGCGTTTGGGTCGAATCGGGTCACAACGAGTCGGCCCATAATTCAATTCAAATTTTTGACCACGCGATCGCATGATTTAGCTGAAAACTCTTTGCCTTGATTTTTGGCCTAGTTCGCGAACGCGGCCTGGTCGAGCCACGCTATCGCGTGGTTCATCGGCATCTCCTTCCTTTAATGATTTGCAATTGGGTTTTTCAACTTTCAATGTAGATGACTTGGTCCCCAAAGTTTTCGATTTTTTTCAATAGAGCCCTTCCAAAAGTACATTTGAGTCCTCAACTTTGGAAACTTGCAATTTAGTCCTTTGATCAACTGCACATGCGATCCACAACTTCTCGGAAGTGACAATCTGGTCCCCAAACTTTGACTCTTTGAAGGATTTGACTCTTTTCTCCTCAATTTCTTCAATTATTCATCCATTTAGCTCCTTTCTTGTGCTTTCTCCATGAAGTTGATTGTTAAATCTATTTAACCACAAAATATGTACAATTAAGTAGGTATTCGTCCAAATTACTCAAAAAGTACTACAAAAAATATATGAAATATGCATGTAAAATGCACTCAAAAAATACCCTCAAATTTAAACTCTTGCTCGTCCCGAGTAAGAATATTTACATGCATCTACCAAAATAATGACATAATGATCAATAATGCTAGATAGCTCGAAATCTTCCATGAGTGTGAAATTGCATAATTAATTCACAATTATGTTCCCAAATAATGCTACAAAAATGAGTTTGACTTATCCGATGTTTGATCGGTGCATGTGTGTATAGCCACCTTCAATCGTCAATAAGATTCAAGAATGTTGATGAGTAAAGAGGTTTCATGTCAAAACTAACCCACCATTAGTGGTCAATTCTTTCCTTTCCCACTCGTGACACTCATCCCCCAATGAATAATTTTCTTTCCACTCTCGGGATGCAATTCTAAAGGGTACTCTCAAATCACTCTTTCTTTTTCCACTCTAGTATGGGTATGTTTTACCGACAATCTTGACAACCTAGAAATGTAGTGACTCTCCACTAATGAGTGCTTCAACATTCAAGTTTATACCAAGCAATTCAAACCCACTATTCATCTAAGCCCTTATGTAAGTACAAATGCATGATTTATAACAACTAATATGATGTTTGCTCGTGACTTCCCCACTCCCTTAAGCTTTCTAATTGACCTATATAGCGAGCTTTAAGTCGGCAGCTCCCCGATTTTTTAGATCAAAGGGTACCAGATTTCAAAATACCCCTACGGACTTATTAACTCGAGTCAAAAAGGTTACGCAGTGGTGTAGACTTAGTAAGCGAATGCAATGATAATGTACTTTTTTTTTTCAAGTGTGTGTGTGAGTGCCCTACTCATTAAGCTTTCTAGTTGACCCATGTAGCGAGCTTTTGGCCGGTGACTCCTAAGTTTCAAACTCAAGGCACCAAGTTTCAAGATACTCCTACAGGCTTAATTACTCGAGTAAAAAAGACTTCGAGATAGGGCAATGCAATTCAAAAATTAAAATGGGCTTAGAACTCTAGCATATGGTCATTACTTAGCTTATACTTGGCTAAAGACACTACACACAAAGATTTACTTCCACATGTATGAAATCACCACACGTCTAGACCGTTTCCTTTAACGGGTCGACCACCCCCAAACGTATCTTACATTAGGGTCAAGAGATCTAGAACATTAGGAGCATTGGATAGGTTGATATAAATTAATATACAAGCTTACAACCTAGATCATCTACTCCTATAACCTCTTCCCCTTCAACAATTCCCAAACTCATCGACAATTAAATATGACTATTGTGCTCAATGTACATAGGATCTTACATGGATAAAATTTTTATAGAAAGTAGCACAAGTAGCAAATTTGGTCATAACTCATGAATTAACAACAATTTCAAAAATCAAAATCTTATAAGCCGGCAAGGCTATCTAGCATGTCAATATTTCAAACAAAATAAACAATTTCAAACATCAAAACACCAAGGGCCGACAAGACAATGTAAAATGTTCATACAGCAACATATCCCAACACCCCCAAACTTAAATCAAACATTGTCCTCAATGTTGACAATAGCATAATAAAAAGAAAGGAATGGGTGATGGAACTTCCCCAGATTGATGCGTGAATGATGTTCCAAATTGACCTAAGCTTTGATTCTCTTGATACGCAAATCTCCCCCAAACTTGTTGAGGACAAGGTTGCTTAGGATTTCAAAAATTTTGAACCTACAAAAGTTGGTGATTAACCAAGTTAGACATAATAAAAATGCAATAAGTAAATATCAACAAGTAATTAAAAGAGTAGAAATTTGGGTTGCCTCCCAAAAAGCGCTTGGTTAAAGTCGTAAGCTCGACTTTTGGATATGATTACTCCGGATTTGCAAGAGGGATAAATGACTTCTCCTTTTCATAATCACCCCCCCAAGTATGGCTTCAAGCGTTGCCCATTGACTTTGAAGTTCCCCTTGCTTCCATGATAAAGTTCGACCGCTCCATGTGGGAAGATTTGAGCAATAGTGAAAGGTCCCGACCATCTAGAGCTGAGTTTACCGGGAAACAATCGAAGTCTTGAGTTGTAAAGAAGTACTTGTTGCCCAACTTGGAAGTCCCGCTTCACAATGTTCTTGTCATGCCACATCTTTGTCTTCTCTTTGTAAATCCGAGCATTTTCATATGACTCAATTCGCAACTTGTCAAGTTCATTGAGTTGGAGTAGTCTTTTCTCACCATCCAACTTCATATCAAAATTCAAGACTTTTGTTGCCCAATATGCTCGGTGCTTGAGCTCAACTGGAAGATGACATGCTTTTCCAAATAAGAGGTGAAAGGGAGACATACCAATGGGAGTTTTGAAGGCGGTGCGGTATGCCCATAATGTATCATCCAATTTCTTGGACCAATCCTTCCTCGAGGCATTTACCATTACTTCAAGAATTTTCTTCAACTCTCTGTTTGAAATCTCTACCTGCCCACTTGTTTGTGGATGATAAGGAGTGGACATTCGATGTTTGACTCCATACTTGGTCAAAAGTGAGTCGAAGAGGCGGTTACAAAAGTGTTTTCCTTCATCACTAATGATAGCTCGAGGGGTGCCATAACGAGAAAAAATGTGTTTCTTTAAAAAGTTCACCATCACTCAAGCATCATTGGTGGGGAGTGCTACAGCTTTTACCCACTTTGACACATAGTCCACCACAACTAAAATCTAATAATTAGAAAAGGATGATGGAAAATGTCCCATAAAATCAATACCCCAAACATCGAATATCTCCACTTCTAAAATAGAATTTAAAGGCATTTCATTTCGATTAGAGATATTACCTAGGCATTGGCATCGTTCACATTTGGACACAAGTGTGTGAGCATCCTTGAATAAAGTGGGCCAATAAAATCCCTACTGAAGAACCTTTGATGCGGTTTTCACTGCACCAAAATGACCTCCATAAGGTGAAGAGTGACATTGCTCAAGAATCTTCTCCATCTCCTCCTCGGGCACACACCTTCTCATGATTTGATCCGGGCCCCTTTTGAACAACAACGGGTCATCCCAAAAATAGTGCTTTATATCCGCAAAGAACTTCTGTCTTTGTTGATAAGAGCGGTCTGGGGAGTGATGCCACTTGCAAGAAAATTCACATGGTCCGCATACTATGGCACACTAGAAGCTTGTAGAAGATCTATGATTTGGAAAAGTTGCTCATCTGGGAATACCTCACTTATCTCTTCATCAATAACTTCCTCTGTTTGCTCAAGTCTAGATAAGTGATCGGCTACAAGATTCTGGTCCCCTTCTTGTCACTAATCTCCAAATCAAACTCTTGGAGAAGAAGAACCATCTAATTAACGCGGCTTAGCATCTTTCTTTGCCAACAAATATTTAAGGGCCGAGTGGTCGGTATACACAATCACCTTAGAGCCAATAAGATATGACCAAAACTTATTAAAGGAAAAGAACACCGCTATCATTTCCTTTTCGGTAGGTGCATAATTCGATGGAGCATCGGTCAAGGTTCTACTAGCGTAGTAGATGACAAGCAAGAGTTTGTCCTTCCTTTGCCACAATCATCCAAAAATACCCAAAAATCGCGTAGATCCGCGTCCTTTAAATATCATATCATTCAAATTAGGTAAAAAAATAGAGAATATCAGTGGTTTTACTCTTGAAAATACGGTGCTAAAATAAATTTCTTAGTTTTCATTGCCTTCATGGTGTCAAGTAAGTTATAACACCATTTGCATTTTTTCTTACTGAAACCGACGCAATGTGTGTCGGAGACATAAATCCAATCGATTCAATACCGCATTCCTGACACAACTCATGGAGGTACCTAAAAAATAATTAAACCAATAAATAGAAATAAAATAATGATTTAAATTGAAGTTATAATTTTTGATCAGAAGTCTACAATGAAAACACTTGTAGGATAGATGTATCCAACCATTGCATCGTAAGCAAGTCAGTGATGTCTCCGACTGTAACGAAAAAACCATCCTCGAACGCACAATTGAATACGGTAGTCATCTACGGGCACCTGGTAGAAGTCATCACCAATAGGAAATTGAAGGACCAGAGTGTGTAACATTTTACAATTATCACCCAGATGTTGCAACGTCTCATTGTCAACAATCGCAGGTCGCTAGGTAGAAGACATTTCGAAACTCTGAGGCATTTTTCCTTCGTTAGATTTTTTTACCTGTTGTGGTGCCTCTTCCCGCAACAAGACAATTTTTATTATCTTAACGTATTATACAAATTTAAAAGAAATCAATATTGAAAGAAACTTTTATATAACTAAACGTTATTACCTCTCCAAAAATCACTAACTCCGTAGGCCATTGTAAGAAGCTTCAAATAGTTTCCCCCACTGTGGTGTGGTGTTAAGATGGCACTGGAATATAGAACGCTTCTGCACCATCGAAAATGTGGTCAATGGACACTTTAACATGATCAGGTCAAAGAGGTTGATGATGCACCACCGTCTCGGGTCCGGCTGGATAAACCATCCTGCTCGCCACTATTTGTTTCTCACCATTAAGACTTATGGCGAGACAACAAGGAGTCGGCTTCTATTGTACAACATCATTGAACATATATGTTAGCCACTTCCAGTAGAAATAAAATAATTAATGTTAAAAAATTCTAAATAATTTAATATTAAATACCTGAAGTCCATTAAATGGATCTGGATCCACGGAGTGGCAATTGCTGGGAGTTGGTGGTCGGGGCTGTTGATTTACATCCACCTCGGCCTCAACATTTAAGCCCAAGCGCTGGAGGATAGCATCGTATTTAGTTTGCATACTATGGTACTCTCTTTGCATAGTATCGAATTTACTCTGAATCTCCGACATGGTCTGATGCCTGACCCGCTCGAAAATACTATTCTCCATCTCTGACCTGATCATCTCCTTAATATCGTCTACTGAGATGACCCCACACGATCGTCTAATGTAATCATCAGACCTGTCGTAAACATCCCTCGTGGTCACATAGACACCATACCCCCTCACCCTACCAGGGTGATCCGCCTTACCAAGGGCTTCACTTAAAATATCATGATGTCTACTTGCCACAAAGGTCCCCTGTATGGCCTGCTCAGCCTTTTCAACCTATTAAAAAAAATGAAGACTAAATATAAGTATTTAAGTAAATTTGAATTTAAAGTATGAAAAAATAATGATGATATACTTACAATTTTGTTAAACACCCTCTCGTTTTCTCGTTGGGGATGTAATAACTTTCATCTTCTTTCTTCTTGGATCTAGGTTGAAACCATTCTAAATTTCGATCCTCGCTTACAATTGAAGAGTTAATCATGTCGCATGAAGAACTAGAAGATAGTGGGTCACTAACTAGCCACTGTGGCTTCATCCCTGCATAACCAGCTGAGCCCAAATAATGTGGATGCTCGTTTCGCAATTGAGCATCCCTGGCCTTCTTACTTTTTTCCTGAAAAATGTCACGTGTTTTTACTTTTCAACTCAATAAATCACACGTGTACATTTAAATATACCTTAAATTTCTCCGTCTGGCGTTCTTTCTTGAATGACTCCCATTGCTCTTCAGTTATAAAATCATAAAGCTGCGTAGGAGATATATATTTCGGGTGGTCATGTATAATGTAATCATGAACCAGTCGAGTCTTGAAATCTTTCCATTGCATCCCCGCAACTTTCTTAACCTTTTTTTTCGCCGAGTCATCTGGGATGTTGAACTCCTTCTGAAAGATAAATATAAAATGCGATGTTATAAAAAAAATTACGAAACGTTATCAATTAACTATGTATGAAGTGATAGTACCTTTATTTCTTCCCACATCATGTCCTTAGGCCTTGATTAACCTTGTGCCAATCGCTGGTGTTTATGTCAACGTGAATACGGACCAAACACCCGATATAATTTCGGAAGTTCTTCTTGCCTGGTCTGATTGACCTCTTTTTCTCATCGAACTCGATGACATTTACTTCCCCCGCCTTCTTCATTTTCTTGCACATTGTTGGCCCTCTAGTCCTTTTTGTATGGGTAGTACGATGATCATTTGAAGATACTGAAGACTCGGCCATTATATTGAGACCACTGTACACTTACCTGCACACACACACACACACACACATATATATATATAGATATATATCAAATTATTGTTATCAAAATCACAAATGAAATTATTAACAACGTATAGAGCATATATAAAGAATAAAAGAAAGTTATAGGAAAGAATGTGTAAATGAACTCACACAATTAATAATCATGAACGACGGTTAATCCATAATTCTTCTTTATGATCCCAACACATGTAATTTGATTCAATGTTATCTTCCCCTAAAGTTGCACTCCCTTGTATAACAATAGAAAATGGAGGGGTTTCATGAAAGTGATCATAATCTTCTTCATCTACTACATCACCAATCCCAAAAAATGCGTCTCTTGCCTTGAAGGACGATTGATCACTTAGTATCGGTAAGATCAAGAACATAAAATACCTGCTTGGCTTGTAATGCAAGTATGAATGGCTCATCTAGATAACCCAGCCGTCCAAAATCCACCAAAGTGAAACCTAATTCATCCACCCGAACACCCCGTCCGTTATCATCCCATTTACATTGGAAGAGAGGAAACTTGAACTCCCTGTAATCAAGTTCCCAAATATCTTCAATAATACCATAATAGGACATTGAGACATCTACTGGCATGGTATCTTTAGCACTTGAAAAATCTCTTGATATTGCTACTTGTGTCACTCCCCTGTTTTGCACCGCACTCATAATCATCTTGGATTTTAGTGTAAAATGTATACCCATTAATGTCATATGCTTCATATGACCTCACAATCGTGCTAGGACCGTACACTAACCACTTTACCATTTCAACAATGGTATTTGGCGTTTGTGACAATTCTTTCATGACTTTATCTTTGAACCATTTTGCAAATGAACGATTATGTTGATTAGTTACCCACCTTTCAACTTTTGAAGGATTCTGCTGCCTTATGATGGACATATGCTTGTCCAAATACGGATGAACTTCAGGAAGGTGTTGTAATACAAGGAGGTGTGCTTTATCTAGCAATTCAATATTGGGGACGATTGACTTGCATCCAATCGTACCTTTACCTTCAAGCCTTCCATCATGCCGAGATTTAGGAACACAAATAGTCTCAATGTCATCTAGGTAATCAGTACAAAATTCAATATCCTCCTCAACAACATAACCTTCAATGATACTGCCTTCAGGTCGAAATCGATTTCTTACATATACTTTCAATATACCCATGTATCTCTCAAATGGATACACGTACCTCAAGAATACTGGACCACAAATCTTAATTTCTCTCACCAAGTGAACAAGTAAGTGCACCATAACGTCAAAAAATGATGACGAAAAATGCATTTCAAATTGACATAGAGTGATAACAATATCGGTCTGCAAATCATCCAACGCTTCCGGGTCAACAATTTTGCTGCAAATTGCATTGAAAAAAAAAACAAAGTTTTATAATGACTTGTCTAACATGTTTTGGGAGAATGCCTCGAATTGCAACTGGTAACAATTGTTGCATTTAGACATGACCCGGTTGTGCGATGAACCGGCATGGTAACATGAGTAGTCGACATAACATTTAGCCGGTAATTAGAACTTAAACTTTTAAACGGCTATAACTTAAACTTTTACGAAGATTGACGATTTTGTAATTAGAAAATAATGTGGTAAATACTTGTGTGAAAACTTCATATTCATATCAAGATCTTTTTATTACGACTTCAATTGAGCCATCAAAGTAACCAAACAAAGATAACAAAAAACACTAAAAGATAAAATAAGGAACGATGACAAATGAAAAGTGGATTTTGAGTAGGCAAGTTGTAGTTTTTTATGAGTTTTTCGGAGTGGTACGTTAAAAACTAATTTTGTAGGTAGTGTATATGTGGATAATTAAAAAAAAAAAAAAATTGATTCGTAATAAAAATGAAAAATACATTGTTAAGTGACCATTTTAAACGATTATAATTTTTGCTTCGGTTAATGATTTTGTACTTCAAAAACAATGTAATAAAATGTTGTATGAGAACATAACATTAATATTAAGATCTTACTATTATGACTTCATTTGAGCCTAAAAAGCCAACCAAATGAGTAAAAACCAAAAAAAAAAAAAAGTACAAAATGACAAAATAGGGGGCCACTATTTGTCTGTGATTCCTCAGTTGTTATATGATTTTGAAGATGAATTTTATATCTTTACGATCTCTTTAAATAGTATATTAAAAATTTAGTTTTATTTAAAGAATGCATGATTTTGAAAATGAGATGGAAGTAAATACGTAAAGGGAAAATCTAAAAATAGATTTTTAAAAATCGGCAACCACAAGGATTTAAAAAAAGTGAGTAGTCATTTTTTATGCGATTTCACCTTATTTTGATAGTCATTATATGTTTTGAAATGTAAGTTTGTAGTTTTTTATGAGCTTTTCGAAGTAATACACTAAAAAGTTAATTTTGTCGAGAGTGCATATATCAAAAATAAAATGGGACGAAAGTCGATTCTTGAATTTTTTTTTTAATGATTATAACTTTTGCTATGGTTAAAAATTTTGTAATTTGAAAATAATGTGGCAAAATACTGTATTAGAATATTACATTGATTTCAAGATCTTATTGTTACAACTTTATTTGAGCTCAAAAAGTTGATCAAACGAAGAAAAGCAAAAGTAAGAAAGAAATACAAAAACTTAGCCTCTGTTCGGATAAGGGGTGTTTTTTTTTTTTTTTTTTAATACTATAATTTTCAATACTATTTTTAATCATACATATTTACTCTCTTCAATTTTTAACCATCCAATTATCTCGAGATACGTGAAAAAAAAAAAAAAAAAAATCAGAAAATCAGTTTTTTTTCTGAAAAACGCCTCCTAACAGAAGCTTAATTTTATCTAATGTATGCATTATTTTGAAAATGAGACGAAATTTAACCTGTAAAGAAAAATTCTAAAAATACATTTTAAGAACCGACAACCACAAAGATTTTAAAAGTAAGTGATACTGCAAAGATTTGAAAAGTAAGCGATCTTCTTTGGATGCGAGTTAACCATATTTTGATAGTTGTTATATGTTTTGAAATGCAAGTTCGTGATTTTTTATGAGCTTTTTCAAATAATACATTAAAAATTTAATTTTATCTAGAGTGCATATCTTGAAAATGAAACGAAATTTGACTCTTTAAAAAAAATTTGAGCAACTATAACCTTTGCTACAATTAATAATTTTGTAATTTAAAAATAATATAATAAAGTACTTTATGAGAATTTTACATTGATATTAAAATATTAATATTATGACATCATTTGAGTCCACAAAGTTGAAGGCAAAAAAATTACAAAAAGCAACTAAGGTAAGAAATAATCTTACCATAAATGAATAGTAATTCAAACTCACTCCTATAATTACTCAAGATAAGAGTAAGAAGATAATGATTGAAAAAATCATTCTCAATTTTACTTGAAAAAAATGATAAAAAATTCATGTAGTACTGATTACTGTCATTGGAAAATATCCAATAGAAATGGAAGAAGAATTAATCTAAGTGCACAATTATTTTGATGATGTAGATGACAATTTGATGACGTAAAGTATTATTATTATTAATTTAAAAGATGATGTGATATGTGAAAAAAGAAGATTGCGCTCGTAGATAAATTGTGACTCTCATTGTGACCTTAATTGTGTCTGTAGTAATACTGATGGAAGAAACTCCAAATGAAGCCGATGTGACTTATAGCATTGACAAACATTCCAACTCATTATCATTTTTATGCTCATTATATAATTTTTTTTTTTTATAAAAAAAACTCATTTTTAACTACAAATTTTAGCATCCGTCCGGATCTTACAAATTTTAAACTACACAATTTTCAATATAACTTTTTAATTACACATCTTTTTTCTCTTCAATTTTTAACCCTCCGACCACCTCGAGATCGATCCGTGCAAAAATAAAATAAAATTGGTTTTTTCTCTGCACACAGCCTTCGAAGAGGGTGTTACTAATAAAATAATCTATACACAAATTTTAAATTCTCTCTTCAATTTTTAATCCTCCGATCACCTCGAGATCGATCTGTGCAAAAATAAAATAAAATTGGTTTTTTCTTTGCACACAGCCTTCGAAAATGGTGTTACTAATAAAATAATTTATACACAAATTTTTTAAAAAAATTATATTTTAATCACACATTTTTTAATAATTTATTATTAAAAATTACATTATTTGAAATAATTGAAGTCAAACAGATCTTTTACTAGATTTATATAGAGCCTACTACACTCTTTGAAAACGAAGACAAGGGGTGACCAAATCAAGGAGGAACGTGGGAAGGAGCTAGCCACTCGTACATTGATGTGACTTACAACATCGATAACATTCAAATTGAATGCCTCCGCTCGGCGGTTAAATTTATAACACTAAAAGATAAAATTTAAAACAAAATTTAATTTACACAATTTTTCAAATAACTTTTTAATCATTCATATTTTTTCTTTTCAATTACACAATTTCTCAAACTAATTTTTAACCCTACATCTTACCTAAAAAATACAAATAAATCCAACACAAAAATTAATTTCATAATTGCTGTCTATCGAACAGAGCCTAACAAATTGGGCGCCGTTAAATTTATAGACTTGACTAAACTTTTAGAAATAGAAAACCAATCGAGTAGATTAAAAGTCGGAGTCAGTAATATGTCACTATCGAGTAGAATAACGGTAGCCCAACAATTTGTTTTGGAGTAAAATAATTTTTTCGTGTTTCTATAGGTAGCACCAGTTTTTCCATTGCTAGGACTTTTTTGTGTTGGAAACTAGAAACCAGAAAAATATCACTATAATGAGCTATCTATATCTTAATCTTGGTCAAGATTTAATTGGTCTCATTTATACCAATATAATTGTTCTAATTGATAAAGAGAAAGACGAAGAAATCCACTCATTTGAAAGACGACCCAGCCCCACTATACTCATGAGCCAAAAGTTCTGAGTATAGGGTGTGTTTGATTCGTGTAGTTGAAAAAGAAATCGAATTTCATGTAAGTTAGAAAATAAAAAGTCCCGTAAAAATTCAATTTCAATGAAATTGACTAAAAATGAGCTAAAAGTAATTATGCCGTGGAATTCGAATTTAATTTCCAACTTCATACCAAATGACAAAAATAAGAAAATAATTTCTTAAATGTGACATTTTTCATGAAAAACGCAAGAATCAAACATACCCTAAATTCTTGCTGAGCCGAGTTGAACCTCTAGCTTTGGCTAGTGAGATGACTTGTTGCGATTGCTAACAATACAACATTTGCCACTGTTCGGCGGCTGGTCAAAGGAAAAAAAAATGATTTTTTTGTTGTTTTTTAGGTAGATGAATGGTTAAAAAGTGGAGAGAGAAAATGTATAGAGTTAGAGATTGATTTGAAAAATTGTGTAATTTAAAAATCGGTTTAAAAACCAAAATAAACTCTTTACCGAAGAGAAGATATTAAAAGGCTTGCATATTTTATTCCAAATATTACAGATATATTTTTCAGGAGGACCCAAGATATAGTCATTCTCTGTAACGCTATATCTTCTGTGAACATATTGGTTCTTGAAAATCCGAAAAATCATCAAAATTCAACAATAACATATAATCAAGAAATAACACAAGCATTTGGATTCTCCTCTGCACTGTAAACATGGTAGTACTGTGTGTAATAAGGATGGTAATTCTTGTAAAGCTTGATATATTCCTCAATTAGTTCTTTTTCATCCTTCTTCTTGGAATCATCCTTCTTTTCACTCTCTTTTTTCTTTTCAGGTTCTTTTGCTGGACCAACTGTTAATAATTCAGTGTGCCATGATTTTCTCAACTTGCACACAACTTGAACTGGATCAACACCCCCAACTACAGTTAATTTCCTCTCCTTCATGTCTATGGACAGAGATTCAACCCCTATATGAGAAAAAATCAGCAGAGATCATTCCACCAAATTTTAAATTTTTCTCCAATTTAATACTGACCTGTAAGCTTAGTTACTGCTTTCATGGCCTTCTGTTTCTCTTTTTCATCATGTACTTCTACTTTCAAGACTAGTTTCTGCAGCAAGAAAGAAAGAGAAAAGTCATTGGATTGGATGTGAACAATTCATTAAAAAAAAAAAGGATTGAACTACAATTATTGGAGCCCTTATAGTCCCTATTTTGGGAATTTGTAAAGAACGTAAATCGCGGGATATGTCACAGTGAAGTAGCATTAAGAGTTTGTCGTTTAACTATGCTAGTATGGACTCTCGTCTATACCAAGGGTAGGATTCGAACTTTCATCCTCGACTGAGATTTTTTACTTGCATCTTTCAGCCAATTGAATTATGCTCGGGGCGGATGTGAAGAATTTATAATAAGAGAAGAAGAAGCACAAAACCAAGATTCCATTTATTTTTTCTTGTTTTTATGAATATCTTGGGAGGAGTTCAAGGCTAAAATAAAAATCCATGTTTCAATTTCAACCAATATGGGGCGTTCGAAACATGCATTAAAAGAAAGTTTGTGCGTGATGAGTGATCAAGAAGTTAAAAAAAAAAAAAAAAAAGATAGAGAGACTCATATATGAAATTGACACTCGACAGGCAAATCGAGTTATCAAAATGATTTGCACGTTTAAATTTTCAAGATACGTCACGTAGATAATAACTAGTGTGTGTGAAAGAAGAACACGGTTAAATGAATAATAATTAATAATAATAATAATAATAATAATCAAAGAAGCAAAATAAAAAATATAGGCAGAGAAAGAGAAGGAAATTTCACCTGCGCCATTTCAGATTGGTTCGGAGGAAGTGATCTGGAATGCAAGAGGTTTAAGAAATGTAAAGAAACTACTTAGAAAATGATGGTAGTGATAGTTTATCGAACACTTGTATATAGAAAAACAGAGTGATGAAAGAGGGTGGGGGCGGGGGGGGGGGGGAGGGGGGGCCCGCCTTGGTGGACTCGGGAAAGAAGACTCGATCAAATTAATTGAATAGAGAGTCTTGAACCCGGCTAGATGTTAGACAAAGTCTTCATGAGCAATTATATAATATAATAGGGACGTAATAAAATTTATTTGGTCCATTTTTTTTTAAAAAAATAAAAAATAGTATGCAATATTTTTTTATCAATTGAAATTGTTGTTTTGTTTTTATTTTTTTTTAAAAAAAAAATTCAAATAAAATGTTGTGACAAAACCAAACAAGAGGAATGATTCAGTGCCATCGATGGGTACGATATGGTGCCCATCGCAGACACTGCACTTTGGGAACATGAATTTTTTTGCCTGTGCACAGGCACAATAGTGTGTGCCGCATTTGATCGTTGCTGTTATAATTAAACTTTTATAAGGGCAAGTTTGATTGCCTTTACTTATATGGGAACTTGGAAAACTAATGCATGTTCTTCATATTTTGGCTGTTAGACGAGCCAACTTTTTGAAGGTAAAGGAATTTTCTCTTTTGAGCACGTGATCAACTTTTCCTCGATTATCTAGAATTGATTTGCCTTAAGTAAAGAAAATGTTTTCATGATAGCTTGGAAAATAATTTTTGTCTTGTTTAATTGATTTTTTTCAGAAATTAAATTATTATTATCAAGTATAAATGTGTGAAGAATTTAATTTTTTTTTTTAATAAAATAACTATTTTTTTTTTATTTGTCATTGAAAATACTGTCCAATCAAATAACAAAATTTTGAAAATTCCAAACATTTTTCACCTAGTAAACTAAATTTATCAAATATACTAAACTTTCAATTTCTAGGAAAACGAATTCTCAGAAACTCAATTATCTGGAAATAATTTTCTTTTCATCATTCTTATCAAACGGCTCCGTTTTGTTAAAAAAATTGTATTTGAAAACATGTTTTTTAGGTAAAATATATAATTAAAAAATGGAGAGAAAAAATGTATGATTAAAAAGAGATTTATGAAATTGTATTATAAAAAACATATTTGTTTAAAAACAAAGACTAAACAACTTTTACCATTCTAAGGATTCCACACTTCTGGAAAGGGCTTGGGTGTGAGTGTGACATCCAAAGACCAATATCGGTTGTTTAATTCAATTTAAAAATTATATTTTTATCAAACTAAGTATTCGACAGCTGTGGCAGAATTTTTTTTTTTAATTTTTTATTTTATTTTGGTGTTTTCTATGTAGATGTGTGGTTGAAAATTGAAGAGAAAAAAATTGTGTGATTAAAAAGTAATTTGAAAAATTGTGTTGTTTATAAATTGATTTATAAATTGTAATCATTGCGTAAAAAAAAGTGTAAAGTGAACACAACAATTAATCACCACCACATATTTTATGAGTTCCACAACTTTTAACAACACATCTCATTAATTTTTATCAAAACTTTATAAAAATCTAATTTAGAGCCCGTTTGGTGTAGATATTGTGGAGGAGATCTAGATTTTTGAGAGCAAATGTGTTCGAAATGATTTTGAAAATTTTGAAAGTTATGGATCTAATAAAAATATGTTATTAAAAATAAGTTAAAGAAAAATTGTTCAAACATTTCAGGGCCAAACATGGGCTTAAAATCTATCAAACAACACAGGAGTTCTATGTAGAATGTGTTAATATGAATAATCGAAAAAAATCCACCAAAAGTTGCACCGAATTAATATATTGATTTCGATGTTGATATTATGAGTAAAATAATACATAATTGTCAAGTGTGTATGTATGCAATTTTGGATTAAATATTATGTTTTCTATAGCACGATTGATGTAGAATAATAGCCTTGTTGACAATTCCTTCTACACGACAAAAAGGATGATTTCCGCGTGAAGTACGCGTGGTGACATAGGGGTGAGAATGGTGAAGTACGTGTGGTGACATAGGGGTGAGATGGAGTGGTGACTTGTCGTATGCCACACGGAGTATCAAAACTTCTCCTATTATGATATATAGGTACGAGTTAAACGTCCCAGATGCCACTGTACTTAGTAAAATGATTCTGGCATGTCACCGTACTTTAAATCGTTCATAGAATGCCATTAAACTTTCAATAATGCATCCCAAATGCCACTCTGTTAACTATCGTTAAAAGTTAACGGATGACATACTATTTTTACCCCAAATGGCATTGTACTTAGTCAAATGTTTCTGAAATGCCACCATACTTTGAATTGTTCCTAAAATGCCATTAAAATTTTAATAGCCCAAATTTTTTTCTTTTCTTTTCTTCTTTCCTCTTTAATTTTTTTTAATATTCATAAATGAAATATTTTTTTTGTTACTTTCATATTATATAATTTAATGAGATCTTCAAAATGAGTATCATATTAATATATAAATTTTGTTATTTTAAAAATAAATATTACAATCCATAAACTCCAAAATAGAGTGATTTTAAACATTTGCTTTTTGGCCTAATTTCATACGTATGAAATTATACCAATTCGGAAATATAGGAAATTTCATACGTATGAAACTATAACTGTTTTCATATCTATCCAAATTGGTCTAATTTTATGGGTAAACAGCACAAATGGTCCCCAACCTTTAGGTTTCTTGCAAAAATGATCATCAACGTTTAGATTTTGGCATTTATACCCTCAAAATCACCAAATATTGCGAAAATGGTTCCTATCGTTAGATTTCGTTAGTTTCCACCGTTAAAAACGTGTAAATAGCACAAATGACAATTAGACCAATTCGGAAAGATAGGAAAACATTTATAGTTTCATACGTATGAAGTTTTCTATCTTTCCGAATTGGTATAATTTCATACGTATGAAATTAGGCCAAAAAACAAATGTTTAAAATCACTCTATTTTGGAGTTTATGAGCTGTAATATTTATTTTTAAAATAACAAAATTTATATATTCATATGATACTCATTTTGAAGATCTCATTAAATTATATAATATGAAAGTAACAAAAAAAATATTTCATTTATGAATATTAAAAAAATTAAAGAGGAACGAAGAAAAGAAAAGAAAAAATTTGGGCTATTAAAATTTTAATGGCATTCTAGGAACAATTCAAAGTACGGTGGCATTCCAGAAACATTTGGCTAAGTACAATGGCATTTGGGGGTAGAAACAGTATGCCATCCGTTAACTTTTAACGATAGTTAACAGAGTGGCATTTGTGATGCATTATTGAAAGTTTAATGGCATTCTATGAACGATTTAAAATAACAGTGGTATTCCAGAAACATTTTACTAAGTACGGTGGCATCTGAGGCGTTTAGCTCATATATGTACAATCATTTTGTACAACTTAATCTACAATTTATGATGTGACATATTGTAGTTTATTGATTTTGAAAATAATGTAATATATAAATTAATAGGAATATCCCAATCAGAATTGTAAGTTAAAAATTGTAAGTTGCTCCATCCGAAAAAATAAAAAAAAAAATTGGTTTATTTTAATTTATAATCACTCTACATTTCCTTATGGTTAACTCGTCATTTCTTGATAGAGTGGGTCCAAATTATTCAGTCCTCTTTGGAAGAAATTAACGGACTGTTCAGCAACTGTGTTTGCCTTTTCTTTTTAAAGCTAAAATGTGGTTAAAAATTAAAGAGAAAAAAATATTTGTAATGAAAAAGTAATTTGAAAAATTGTGTAAATTATAAACCGTAATCAATTATTAAAAAAAAAATAATAATGCTTGCCAAAAACTAGGTAAAATTACATTTTAGTAATTTTGACAAAAATCGATAAAATGTGCTGTTGAGAAATCGTGAATCTTATAAATTATGTGATTAAAATTAATTTACTTTGATTTTAATTAAAGTTTGAATTTTAATTTCTACCAAACAAAGGTAAAAATCATGTCAATTAAATAGTAATAGAAATCGTTGTTCTAAAAAAACGCACTTAGGCACAAAGCTCGACTTTCCACCCATCGTTTTTGTAATGTCCCGAAAATTCGTCTTATTATTATATTAAATTATTTATATATAACGGGACCCACTTGAAAGTTAAATAGAAATTTTAATCTATTTAAATTAAATGAGACTTTTAATTTAGTTAACGTAATATCAATGAAAAAATAATAAGAATATCAAATATTAATTTAAGTAATTTTATCGATTAAATAAATCGATTATCGATTCCATAATTGAAAATATATGGATTGAAGTATATGGAGTGTTTTTCAAAGTGGAACTAAAAATTCGTCACAACGTTGAAAAATAATATATATATATATATAAGTTCTTAGTTTTGTTATCTGTCTTAACTATTCGAGAACACCATCATGTAGAGCTTTGGATGACCTTCAAGATGGCATATTGTAGACACCTGTTTGGTTGAAATACTTGTCTCGAAAACTCTAATAATGAAGGTTGACATTCGAAATGTTAATTTTAAATCGGCTATTTTGACAAGCAGCACTTTTGTTATAGTTGACTATATTGCATTTTGACGAGGATACGGAAAACTAGATCGTGAGTATTTTAGAGTGGTATGTTGAAAGTTTAATTTTGATTATAATAAAAGTATCGAAAATTAAGACGAAAGTATTGGCTACTTGAAAAGAAATCGAAATAAAATAGTTTTAAGTTGCTAACTTTGATGAGCGATAATTTTTACCTCAATTATCGATATTTTGATCCGAAAATATCGTTGCAATGTATTCCTTGAGAACTTCATATTGGCTTAAAGAACTCTTTATTTTGACTTCATATGACACTATAATCTTTTAGAGTCATTTTGACAGTTTTTAATAAATTTTGGGACTAAAATATAAGTTTTATATGTTATGGGACTAAAAGAGAATATAAAATAATTTATTTAATTACACATTGGTCCTTGATAAAAAAAAACTATAAATAGAATCTTGCACTTGAAAAAAAAAAAAAAAAAAAGGTGAAGCAGAAAGACCCGAGGGGAGTCGACCCCCCTTCCCTTTTATTAATAGGGTGGTTCGACCCTCCCCCTTCTTATTAATTTTAAGGTGGGTCGACCCCCTTTTTATTTTAATAGGGTGCCCTATTAAAATAAAAAGGGGGTCGACCCTATTAAAATAAAAAGGGGGTCGACCCACCTTAAAATTAATAAGAAGGGAGGATTCGACCCCCTTCCCTCCATTCAAGTAAGTTTATTTATTTATTTATTATTAGTTATTTATTATTTTAATATTATATTTATTATGTTATTATATTATAATAAGGTTTATGGTATCATGTTTTGATTATTATTTTAAAAAAAGGAAATTAGATTAAATACTTTATATGGTATAATAAAGCAAATCAACTCCTTTAAATTAGGACAGTCCCAATAATTATTTCAGTTAAATATTTTGTAAGGAAATTATTTACTTTAATTTTGTTGGACCTTAATTAGTATCTTGTAGTTTAAATATAATATTATTACGTGACTAAATTATAGTTTATATATTTGATATGCAAGGAGAATAAAGTCGTGAACTCTAAAATACCCAATGAGTGAGGTAAATAACATTTCAACTACAATGCAAAATATAATATTAATATTATTATTATTATGATCTCTTATGTGATTATGTGAGATATATTATTGGTGCAATATATGTGAAATATGATGCGACAATTATTTGTATATGGTGAAAACATGCGAGACATGAATTGATGATATTAAATGTTATTAATATATATTAATTCATTAGAAAGCCATATTATGTGATTATAAGATGTACAATTGACACGTGAAATATTTGTTGGCATTCATGGACACGACATGTGCATTGTGTGGACTTAGAAGAACTCCGTCATAATGGTAAAGAAAGAGATAATGAATATATGGAGAAGGAATGACGTGAATGATAGTAGAATCGCCCTACGAGTGTACCGTACTTTACTTCGCATCCGGATATATACACTGACTTGAGGCTCCCGACGGTCATTAAGGGTAGTCGAGGATGGGGTGTGGCAGTCTAGCGCCGATATACGGGCGGTGTCGGAGGTCTCTTGGTAGCCTTGGAACTGCGGATCTGCACGTCGAGCGCCGTATATTATAGGTCATGCCTGATTTATATAATATAATTCCTCTTGCAGTATCTGGAGTCTCGTTGGGCGACGATTGATTCAAACTGTGGAGTCTTGAGTCTCGGTAGGCGATGGCGGACCACGAGCACTGGAAGACGCATGTGTGATTAAAAAGTAATTTGAAAAATTGTGTAAATTATAAACTGTAATCATTTCTTTAAAAAAAATAATGGTTGCCAAAAACTCGATAAAATTACATTTTTAGAAATTTTGATAAAAGTCGATTAAATGCGCGGTTGAGAAATCGTAGATCTCATAAAATATGTGATTAAAATTAATTGGCTTTGAATTTTTGACTTTGATTAAAGTTTGATTTTAATTTCTATCAAACAAATGCTTAATAATCATGTCAATTAAATAGTAGTAGAAATCATTGTTCTAAAAAACGCACTTAGGCACGAAGCTCGACTTTCTGCACAGCGTTTCACCCGCACTTCGCTCGCACATTGTTGAACTTTTTTGCACCTAGGTATGTTTAAGTGTGATGTTTGACCTTGTCATTTCGTCAAACTTTACACTTTTTAGAACACTGATAGAACCTATTGAGACTCGATACTTAGGGAGTAATAAAAAAAATCCTTTGGAGTATTCAAATTGGTAAAAAGAGGGTTAGAGCATCACACTTACAAGTTTGAACCTAAATTGTCATGTCAGAAAATGTTTAATACTCATATGTATTATTAGGGTGTGTTTGATTGAAAAGATGAAAAATAATTGGTAAGAAATTTTTTTTTTTTTAAGGAAATTGATTTGCCTGAAAATTATTTTCTTGGAAAATGTCAATTGTCAATGCTTGATTGAATTAGTTTTCCACGTGAAAAAAGTGAAGAATTTTCCTAATTTTGTTGTTTGATTAACATTATTTTTATGACAAATAAAATAAAATTTAGGTATTTTAATAATTTTTTTTTTAAATTTTCCACTCATTTATACTCGATAATAGTAATGTTGATTTTCGAAAAAAAAATAGTCAATTAATAACAACAAAAAAGATCAAACGTGACAAAAAGACTTTTCCATATAAGGTGGAAAATATTTTCTCACCAACAATGTAAGAAAATATTTTCAAGGCAAATTTGTTAAGGTGTATTTTAACTGATTGTACCCTAGAAAATATTTTGGAATAATTGTACAAATGACTTACTTTAGAAAGTACAATTGATTTTTACAACCCAAAAAAAAAAAAAAAAAAAAAAAAAAGAGAAGAATTGAAAAATACTTCACTGTTGTCATTTTTTTTTTTTTAAGTATCACAAGTATTATATTGAGATACTAGTATATTTCAGAAGTATCATAAGTATCAGATCGTGATACTTTGCGTGATTATGAAATATTTTTCAGTTTTTACGATTTTATAAAAATTTAAGTAAATTCAACTCGATTTTTAAAAGTAAGATATTTATGTGGACAACCCAAATATTTTCCTAACTGAATTTGCCAATCAAACACCAACAAAGTGAAAAAGTTGGACTTAAATTTATTCCTAGTGCAATTGGCATTGGACCCAAATTTATTGTTTAATGAAGTTGTGATTCATTTAACAATAAATCGAATGGCTTGTTATCTAAGCCGGTTATCATCTCTTCAAATATGGCAACTTACACTAATAGGTAAAAAAAATAGGGGATCAATTGAAAATAATTTATTTTTGTTAAATATTCGAAAATTAAAATATAAAACAGCAATCAAAGAAAAGCACAGCAATAGCAGTCTATATAATTATTTGCTGTGTACACATTTTTTGACAAAATATTACAGTACTATTACGTATTTTTTTGTCAAACTTCCAATATAATCACGGAAAATCCTCTCAATCCCCAATCTTCCAACTCTCCAATTCTCCTCGACTTATACTCTTAGAGCATTTCTAATGCACACTCAATTGAGAAAAATTATTTATACATTAGCAAATTGATGAAATGAGTTAAAAATATTTTTCTAATGCATAGTATCAATTACAATGTTAACTTGACGTTGTTGAATTGACAGGGCAGAGTGCTTTACATCTTGACTCTTCATCTGACCTGATGAGTCAGAATTTATTTTTATTTTATAATACTTTAACAGTTAAATAAATGAATATTATAGATAAATATATACATACATCTTCTCTCTCTCTCTCTATATGTATTATTATTTTTAAATTTAAAAAAAAATACCACATAATGAACAATATTTAAAGGTAGACGAAACAATTGAAGTTGAAATTTTGTATATCTCCGTTAATTTATCCACGTTCTTCAAATATCCATCAATTTTATTACTACAGCAGTCCTAATCCACGAAGTGCATTGAAGATGCTCTTATCAATGTGAGATTTTTTGTGGATGGAAAGCTCGAAGCGGGGTTTAAAAAAGATCTTATTTTTTCGTACTGATAGAGAATAGCATCATAATAGTTTGTGTGATAACTTTAAGTCTCTGTTTTTTAATGCAATTATTATAGTTTATAGAACAATACAATTCATCCCCAAAACAATCATTACAATTCACAGTAGTGTGTAGATTTTTTTGCAATTATTTATTCAATCACACATTTTATCTAGAAAATATAAATAAATCAATTTATAATTACTATAGTGTTATCGAACAAAGCCTATTTATAAATAACACACTTTTTCAAATAATTTTTTAACTACATACGGTTTTTCATTTAACTTTTCAAACAAACATTTTAACTTGAATACAACAAATTCCTCATTTATTGTCGAGGGAGAAAATTTTACATCGAACACAGACGAATAAAATCTCACTGAGCATGCCAAATATTGACATTTTAATATAAAACCTAAAATCTTAATATAGCATCATAGTTCGTTAAGCTTTATGAGCAATTTGACTTGATCATCACAAATTTTAGAATTGGTTTATAAGCCACCATCATGCAAATTCATCTCTAACGAAACAACCTTATTAAGAGGAGTAGCTCAAACCCTCTTATCAATTGATCTATTTTTTTTTTTTTTTTTTTATCTTTACTCGATTTGAGATATTTATTCCTTAGCAAGCACACAAAAGATGGTGATTCGTTTGAACAAATAAATTTGGAATCCGTATACTCATTTTTTAGTCTCAATTGAATTGAATCTAATATCATATTAAGACTTCACGTTCCACCTTAAAAGAAGTTTCATTTTAAAATGTGAATATTTTTAAGAAAAGTAACTAGAGGTGTCAATTCAGGTGGTTCGGACCGGGTCGGCCCGTCAATAAAAAGCCCGATAACGGCCTGCTTGAAAAAAAAAGTCCGGCCGCTGTGGGTTACGGACCAGCCGCAAATTTTGAAGTACAATCCATGCCCGCTCGTTGGCCCATCCGGGTGGAGCCCATGCGGGTTGCGGTTTGTTCTTATTTGGCCCGTATGAATAAAAACATAGATTTTTTTTCATATTTATAGCAAATTTTTAATCAAATTTCTAAATACAAAATGATTAAAATGATAAATTCATATTTATACTATAAAATATTTACATAAAATTTAAAATTATAGTTTATGTTATATGAATTACTTCTAAATTTGTAAATTAAATAAAATATAAACAAATAACAATTAAATGATAAACGTATTTCTAATTACTATTATAAAAAAATTTATTTTTTTAGCTACTAGGGAGAAAAAAAATAAGATTTTACTTTAAAAGTTGTATTAGAGTTTCTAGAAGAAGAGAAATTTTCAATGTTACCATATTTAATAAAAACAGTTTATTTATTTTTTTTTCTACGGGCCAGCGAGTTAACCGCGGCCCGCGAAGGTTTAACCCGCAAAACCCGCGGTTCACAACTTCTTAACCCGTGAACCGCCCGCATGGATCACGGGTCGGACCGCGATCTCGGGTCAATTTGGGCCGGTTTTCACGGGTCTGGTCTGCCCATCCGTCTTGACACCTCTAGGAGTAACACAAGTCCTTTTAATATCATAAATTAATTTATATTTTCATCTTTATTCAATATAAGATTTTATCCCTTAACATGCCCCAAATATGTGGCTCATTTGAGCAAACCAATATGAAATTTTGTGTCCTCATTTTTTTAAATCTTAATGAGATTGAATTGTTTGTTGGAATTTAATAAACTCAGATATCATGTTAAAATTTGAGGTTCGATATTAAAATGTCAACTTTATTAAGAGGATTAGCTCAAACTCTTATATATATATATATATATATATATATATTTTTATCTTAATTCAACATGAAATTTTATCCCTTAACATTTATTAAAAATAAAATAAAATTACCAAACATAGGCTAATAGCGTTAAATTGGGCACGACCCACCAATTTAAATCGTCTTCATGTTACATGAAAATGAAAAAATAAAATAAAATGAAGTACTTAAGCAAAAAGAAAATTGTGTGGTAATTTTTTTTTATTTATAAAAAATTATGTAACGTTTTCCGAGGTAAAATATATGGTTGAAAAGTAATTTAGAAAATGTGTATTTTGATTAAAAAATGATTTAAAGAAACGTATTGTTTATAACTTCATTAGTGAACGGACAATTTTTAAATCGGATTATTTTTTTATTTGGAAAAACCCAAAATGGATACTTTGAATGGTTGAATAATTTTATTTTATTTTACTTTTATTATTTTTTTTCGAGGTAAGGTAACGTTTAAACTTTGAATAATTGAAATTTATGCGTAATGAATATATTGTTTTAAAATATTGTAGTGTAACTTAGTAAATATAATTGGTTGTTTTACTTTTAGAGTGTGATTGGTATTGATTAAAAAGATTTTTTTTTTGAAATGAATAGTGATTTTTAGGAGAATAGATGTGTGAAATTTGATTGAAAAATCAAATATTGTGAGCTTGACTTTTAATAGATGTTTGAGATTGAATACTGTAGAAAAAAGAAGAAATTTTAATAAAAATCAAACAAGGTCTTAATGTGTTTATTAGTTATGGAAAAATAAGTTCATTCATACGTTTTCATATTATTTAAGTCTCTGTTTGATAACACCGTTTGACTTATAAACTAGTTTATTTATGATTTTGAAGCAAAAAGTAGTGGTTGAAAATTAAAGAGAGAACATATGCGTGATTTGAGAAATAGGATTTGAATTTTATTATTATTTTGGATGATCTTTTCTAGAAAAAAATCGGGGGTAGCGAACCCCATAAGGTTTGTCGCGATCAAGCGCCACCAACAATATTACAATCCTAACTTCATTAATGTGTGCCCTCCAAACTCAACTTATAATGTCTGCGCCAGCCATTGAAATTGAGGGTTTAAGGATGATTAATTAGAAAAATTAAAGAATTTATTTATGTGATTATGAGACAGGATCTGATCATGCGTAAATTATTAATTAATATGGGGACGGCTAAGAATGTCACTATCTCATAAATCTAAATTCAGTTGAATGGTTACTCGAAAATAAAATAAAATTGGAAAGAGTAAGAGCAACTCCAGTCGTGATATATATTATACCTAATTGGTCATTTACACATTCAAAATCGTCGGATTCATCTCAAATTGAGGGGTGGAGGGGTGTGAAGTTGATGTAAATTAGCATTTTGTTGGAAAATGTAAATTTAAATGCACATTTGCATCCAAATTTACAACTTACATGACTCACTAGCCACAATTTGCCACTATATATATATATAAAAAAGCTCATGTATCCTAATATCATATATCCACATATGGGGATTAAATATTCCCTTGTCTTTTGAGACCCTTTTTTTAAAAAAAATAATTTCTTAATCAAATTTTAAAAAAATTAGATCGATTTGTTTGTAATTTAAATATTTTCTAAAATAAAATAGATTATAAAATTTACGAGTAAGAATATTTGTTTAAATTAAAAAAAATAATGAAACTTTTAAGTTTTAATTTACATTTATCATTGGAGTACAATGTTGATTTTGTTGGGTGGATTTGTGAATAGTGACGCATAATATTGAAAGTTTGTAAATTCAAGCCGAAATTTAGACAGAGTAACGGCAAGGAAAAACACAAATAAGAAGAAGAAGAAAAATAAGGACAAAGTCGAGACAAGAGTTGGATTCTTTGTCCTCAAGTCGAATTTGCCCCGCAACGGTGCCTACAGATAACGGCAATCGACTCCCAAGATACAACGGGTTCACTTGTGTTTGTAGCACTCCAAAACACAAGTATAACGAACCAAATATAGCCTTATGTACTCCAAATGATGCAATGAAAGAATATCAAAACAAATGAAATGATTTGATTTTGGAGAGAAGTGAGGATGAGAGGTATTTTTTTTTTGCATATCAAAAAGTGAGGAATAGAACACCCAAAGGGTCCTATATATAGACCATGAAAGGGTGTGGACGAAATGGTTTAAGGCCAAACCATGCACCCTTTCCAAACAATGCACCTTTACGAAAATGTGTCTTTTAGCCGGACAACCGTGCGGCCGAACGGTTATAGAACGTGCGGTCGCACGGTCAAATATTTTAACCTGATTTTCGTCCTTTTTCGTAATTTCTTATTCATCCGATATTGGTTTTCGAAATGCCAAATATACCCTTCAACTCGATCCCCGTTGTTGCGCCCCGAATCGGCGAAGTGGCAAACAATTTTGTCTAAACGGATTGAGTCGAGCTTTTGAGTATTTGGTCGAAGTCGACACGAAGTCACTTTAATCGATTTTCAATTCTCGATTTATTAACCAATATTCAACAGATTTAGATTCACCGATGGAGCAGCGACGCCCGCTGCTAATGGGGGGTCTTGTGACGATGCGAAGCAATGGTACTCCGACGAGGTTGGGGTGTGGCCGCGAGTGGATCTGCTTTTGATGACACACACCATCTTGACCACAGATCTACGCACGACATCTCGTCGCTGCCCGTGGCCCTACATAATTTTATTGCTGGATATATACACCGCCATCGACAACTATAGGTTGGGGTCCGGGGGCACCGCCGGTAAGGGACAAAGAGGGTGTAGTAGAGGTGTCAATCCGGGTGGTTCGGACCGGGTCAACCCGCCAATAAAAAGCCCGGTAACGGCCCGCTTGAAAAAAAGCCCGCCCGCTGCCGGTTACGGGTCAGCCTGAAAATTTTGAACTACAACCCAGACCCGCCCGCTGGCCGATGCGGGTCGAGCCCATGCGGGTCGTGGTTTGTTCTGATTTGGCCCTATGAATAAAAACATAGATTTTTTCATATTTGTAGCAAATTCTTTGTCAAGTTTCTAAATACAAAATGATTAAATGATAAATTCATATTTATACCATAAAATATTTACATAAAATTTAAAATTATAGTATATGTTATATGAATTACTTCTAAATTTTCAAATTTAAATAAAATATAAACAAATAACAATTAAATGATAAATGTATTTCTAATTACTATTGTCAAAAAACATTATTTTTTAACTATTAGGGAGAAAAAAAATAAGATTTTTTACTTTAAAAATTGTATTAGAGTTTCTAGAAGAAGAGAGATTTTCAATGTTACCATATTTAATAAAAAATTTTTTTTTTTACGGGCCAGCGGGTTAACCGCGGCCCGCGAAGGTTTGACCCGCAAAACCCGTGGTTCACAACTTCTTGACCTGTGAACCGCCCGCACGGGTCATGGGTTGGCCCGCGGTCCCGGGTCAATCCGGGCCGATTTTCACGGGTCTGGTCGGCCCGTCCGTCTTGACACCTCTAGGGTGTAGAGAGAGAGAGAGAGAGAGAGAGAGAGAGAGAGAGAGAGAGAGAGAGAGAGAGAGAGAGAGAGAGAGAGAGAGAGAGATATTACCGTAGAAGTGGTGGAGGTGACTGGTGAGGAATGTGGAGGACAATCTGAATCTTCTGGGTTTAGAAATAAGGGATTGAATTTGATTAATTAATTTAATTTTGTTATTATTTATGTTGGGTGGATTTGTGAATAGTGACGCCAAATAATGAAAGTTTGTAAATCCGAGTCGAAATTTGGACAGAGTAACGGCAATGAAAGTACAAACAATGAAAAAGAAGAAAAGAAGGACAAAGCCGAGGCAAGAGTTGAACTCTTTGAACTTAAGTCGAATTTGCCCCGCAACGGTGCCTACGGATAACGACAATCGACTCCCAAGATACAACGACTTCACTTGTGTTTGTACCACTTCAAAACACAAGTACAACGAACCAAATATAGGCTTATGTACTCCAAAGGATGCAATGAAGGAAAATCAAAATAAATGAAATGGTTTTGATTTAGGAGACAAGTGAGGATGAGATGTGTTTTTGCATATCAAAATTGTGAGGAATATGACATCCAAAGGATCCTATTTATAGATTATGAAAGGGTGTGGACGAAGTGGTTGAGGCCCAAACCATGCACCTTTTCCAAACAATGCATCTTTATGAAAATGTGTCATTTGGCCGTTAAACCGTGCGGCCGCACGGTTTAACTTAAAAACCCAAAAATGAAATTGACGTGTGGTCTCACGGTCAAAGATTTTGACCTGATTTTCGTCCTTTTCCGTAAACGGTCGATCCCCGTTTGTGCGCCCTGAAGCGGCGAAGCGGCAAACAATTTTGCCTAAACGGATTAAGCCGAGTTTTTGAGTATTTGGCCGAAGTCGACACGAAGTCACTTTAATCGATTTTCAATTCTCGATTTATTAACCAATATCCAACAATTTAATTATTAAAAGTAATTACAATCTGAAATTTGAAAGAATATAAGTTTGATCTGATTTATGAATTTGAATATTTAAAAGTAGAGTTGTGTGTAATTTCCACTTTAAAATATCCACGGAACCTCTCATTGGGGGTTGTCAAGTGTGGTTCATTGAAGCCCACCTTACAATCAATACTCATTCGATAAGTAGATTTTAATATTTTATTTTTCTTTTGGAGAGGGAAAACATAAAATTGTTCTCATTTTTAATATTTTTAGATAGGACTGCTGACTATGCAAACAATGTAGGACAACTGTAGCCATTAAGTCAGCAAAATAAGCATTTACAGGAAGGGAAACTGGTCAGTAATTCCTTCTTACACTAAACTCGACCCATCACAAAGGTAAAGAAATAGAAATTATTAACCAGTATTTGATTCTGATTAAAATTTAATTTTAATTTTAATTTTAAGTCAAATTCAATAATTAATTTTAATCATACGTTTTATGATATCAACAACTTTTGAATCACGCATCTCAACAAATTTTATCATAATTTAATAAAAATTTAATTTTAATCTATACCTGACAAGGCTAAACCACCCATGTATATGGTGGATTGATTACTGTATATAGGGTGTTATGTTCAGGGATATATCCAGGACTTCAGTTCAACTAAAGCGGTCGTTGACCGTTGACTTTCAACGATCGCAATAGCGAGATTGTTTATTATTTTATTATTATTAAATAATATTTAAAAATTAATTAATCATTATCGAAATGCACTATAACGAATATAAAATAAACCACAATTCAAATTCATGCAATGGGAATATGGGGTTCACAAGTGATCATTGTAAAAGTCAAAAAATACATCAAAAACTTAAAAAGTAACATATTTATGCAAAATTTCTCAATAACACTTCAAAAATAAAATCGAAGGTTAAGGTCAGTTTGTTACCTTGCTACTGGAACGTTGGTGTCTAGTAATTAGTAAAGACTAAAGGCTGGTGAATGTTCAACAGAACTGTAAGAAAGCTGAAAAGATACATCACACAGTATGCTTACATTTGAAAGTTAAAAATAATCCAGAATAAGTGAAATATTGAAATAAAACCATACCCAAGAAAATCAAACTATGACTATGCCCAAGAAAATCCAACTATGTAAAACAAAAGATACTCATACAACCACGAACAAAAGAGTTTTAAAATCAGAGGGAAAACTATGGAACCAAAAGCAAATATGAAAATAAAGAGAGCTACCATAAATTAGAGAAGAAAGCTGCGGACCTGTGGTGCTGTGCAATGAGATGAGCAGCGACAGTTCTGTGAATTGTGAAATTGGATAAAGAAGTAAATTCCACTATTTGAGACTATTTCAAAATTCATTTGCGTCAGATGGGCTGCTTTAAGTGGGTTTAAACTTCAAATGATTAAAAAGGCCCAAAATCATGGCCCATTTTTTCATCATCTAAGTTCTACCTGCAACAAGATCGGACATCAGAGACGGACAGATCACAGCAACAAACAGCAAGGTTTTTGAAATCTAAATCTTCCATTTCCGACTCTATGACTCCGACGAAACCATCCTGGCACTGGATCTGCAAGTGGTACACGGTAAGAACTGGATTCGGAGGGGGGGGGGGGGGTGGAAGCTTGGCCAGATTTTAGCTAGCGCGGCCACGCAAACTCACCATCGGCTAGATGCGCCACTAGTTATGTTAATCAAAAAAATATATAGAGATAAATTTTAATTTAATTTATTTTTTTGCATATTATTATAATTTTACATAAACAAACAATAATTAATATTAAATATAAATAAAAAAATGATATAAGTTTCCCTACAAATACTATAATTGTTGGAACAAATAAAAATTTTATCCTACAAATAAGCTTTTCCCACAAACAAAAATTTGTGTAAACAAGATATTAACTTACAAAGTGCTTTTCATACAATAATTATTTGTAGGGAAAACTACTGTTTAGCCTACATAATCATTTTACTCTATACCTACAAATATATTTCGTAGACCAACTTAACATTAGAATACTAAAAATTGTGTAGGGATAGAAATTAGACGACAAATAATATTTGTCTCTAAAAGATTTGTAGGCTCGGATTTTAGCTAACGAAACACATTTCGTAGGTAAAATAAGCATTAGCATACAAATAATTTCGTTGGGAAGGATCTTAGACCATAGATGATTTTTGTAGCGAAAATGTTCGTAGGCGCATAGCTCCGCAGACAATGATACTAATTTTGTCGGCTTATATCTATCCCCTCGATGTTTGTCACACAAATTTCCCCACAAATTATCTTCGTCTGAGAAGGCTTTTACCCACGAATAAGAAACTTTCCTTACAAATTTATTTTGTATGCGGAATATAAAATTCTAGTAGTGCTTATTCCTTTTCTCCATTTTTGGTTATCCTTCAATTTAGTTTTCAATTATGTACCATGGTTATGATCCTTATATTCTAGTGTTCGGTTCGTGGTTCTTCAAAAGATGTGAACTCATTTTATCTCTAACTCTTGTAAGTAAGTTTGATAACAATCTAAAAGTATATTTGTGCTCATGGAGTCAAAAATTTTTAGGATCTCGAATCATGATATTGTGTTTACATTAAATCATAAAACAAAATCTTTTATGTGGCGTGATATAGTTTTGTATATACGCAATATTATGTATAAATGAATTTGGCATTTGGCATGAGATAATTATATGATATGAACAACAAGATTCATAATAAGGATCTAGCTCCCAAAGTAGACAATATACGAACTAGATTAAAGGGCCAGTCATCCTAAAATTAGGATTAATTTGTTTGCTTTCCTATCTCAACAATAAGACGAGAAAGGAAATCAGTCCCCATGTGAGGGAAAACCCGCTTTCTTACAAATTAGAAGGAATAAAGAAGGTGCCTCTCAATCGATAATCAAGACAAACTTGGCACTATGGTGAGATGTGAAAACGTTACTCATTTGGCAAGATAGAGTTGCAAAATATGATATCTTTGCGACAATAATAGTAGAGATTAATTTCTCACTTTTTTGTTGCAAAAGAGGCAATGAAATAGAATTAATCACATGAGAATTATATTATTGCTAAATAGGGGGTAATATTATATCAGATTTTCAAACAAAGTGAATATGAATTATTGTTGACATTGTGGTTCACAAAACGGATTATTCACTTAAATAAAATTGAGAAATTTGAAATTTATACCAAAGTGTGAGGATAATATTCAAACAAGATTGAAGAATATTTATTGTACTCGTTGAAGAGAGTTAAAATATTTCTAGAACAAATTATGTTCGTAGAATTTATCAAATTATATTTTCTTTTAATTGAGTGAAAGAACTGCAAAATCAGTTTCTTTAATTTAATGATAAATTATAATATAAAAGTTTGGTTCTTTGGTTGAGGGAAAGAATAATTTCTAGTTTACTCTAGAAGTATGTGGGTAGTACGATTAAACTTTAAATAACATTTAAGTAACATTATTTCAAAGTCTATAAAGTATACAAAATAGACTATAAAATATTGTGATAAATTTGACAAGCATTTCAAATAACCGTGAAGTAATCACATTTAAATATTCAAAAAATGTCTATACATAAACATATAAAATTGAATCATAGAGTGATTCAATAACTTGTAAAACGTTGTGTTAAAAATTAACTTAATATCTTATGAAAAAGTCATAACATAATCAAGTATGATGTGGTGAAACTCCATCATATAAGATCCACCAATGATGTCAATCCTACTTGATTATGCTAACAAGTATATCTCAGGTTCAAATGGTAAGAATAAGTCATTTGATAAGTGGATGATTTCAACACATAGTCAAACCTATACCTCATTCTAGATTAGAAGTGTTGGTTATTATAGTTAAAGGGTTGAGTTTAAAACTCTTAATGAAGTTTAGTATCAAAAGTATCTAAAAATATAACAAAGAGGCTGGAAGAACTTCACCTATATGAACTTCGGGATGATGCCACTTCAATAGAGAGCTGGAGTTTCTCTCTTAAAAGTTCACAAATCGAATGAGCGCAATTCCATAATAATAGTGCAAAAACTAAAACTTGAGTGGAACAAAAGACTTGAGTATTATGTGTGTAACGTTGCCGATCGATATTATCACATGGAATAAAAGGTTCAAAGTTTTGGCTACCCAAGATTTCGATAATATTTTGCTATGTTTAAACTAAGGTAATGTTCAAATCGAAAGATACCTTATTTTATGCATAATACCGTTTTAAAATGAGTTGGTGAAGATATTTAAACAAGTGTGGGATCGTTGAAAATTTATTTCCAAATAAGTTGCTCAAAATTTTGTTTAGATCATGGATTAAAGTACGGAATTAAGGTAATGAGAATAGGCATTACAAAGAGACAAAGCGTGAGAAAACATGCAAAAATATAGGCCTTGCAATCGCAAAGCCTAGTCTTGTCTTGATCCCAAGGGAATCTGCATTTGAAGAAGACTGGAACTCCAATGTGCCTTGCGATCGCTGAACCTTGCGATCACAATAGTTGGTCCAAGAGGCACCTTTTGGTTCCTCCAAGAGTTTTGTTCCTCTTTCATGTAATTATTGTACTTTGAGTGTACTTGGTTTAACGTTTAAATTAATCCACTAAATCCATTTGCCTCAAACCCTAAGTATCTGTACAAAGTGAGGACAAATGTACTTTTAAGATAACGATCTCAAATCTTGTTTGAGTCTTATTCTTTGTCTCCATTTTCGATGTTCCTTTAATTCAATTTTAGATTTTGTGCCATGGTTATGATCATTATATTCAAGTGTTCTTTTTGTAGTTCTTCAAAAGATGTGAAGTCATTTCATCTCTAACTCTTGTGAGTACGATTGATAATTGTTATTGTTCTGGCTTGTCTTGCTAAGATTGAGAAGAACCAAAAATTTTATGATCATAATTTAGCATAGTATTGTGTAGGACGAAATATGGTGGTAGATTATTAAAGACTTTCTTGGATAAACGGTTGATTAGATATACATATGTCAAGAAAGCATTCGTTCAATAACACTTTGGAAGGTTTTCCTTTGCCAAAAGAGTTAAACCCATTTCTTGTATATGTCGATATTTTCTGCTAGCAATGCCGTTTTGTTGGGAGGTGTATGACCTAGTGGTGGACAACTCCATTTAGTTTTCATAGAATCTTGAAATTCTTTGGAAAAATATTCAACTTCATTATCAAATTGCAATTGTTTAGTAGTGCATGAAAATAAATTTCCCACAAGAAATTTAAATTTCCATAAAAATGGAATATATATTGGATTTGAAATGCTAGTGCAGGATTCACATTAGCCACTTTAAGACGTAGATCAAGTTAAAGAATATTGCTTCGCCATGTATACGTCGAACTTGCTTTAATGATGGACATAAATGAATGCAACTTTTACTCGAACAAATTCCAAATACATAAACTAAACTAATGAACAAGACGATGGTAGATTTCAAGGTACTTGATGATGTTTTCCTTAAGACGATATTTGCCTACAGACCGATGATACACATGATTTAGCAAAACACCTCCATGATACAATAGAATCCGACAAACGGTGTCTACGTTGTGCACTAACAAAGAACACTCCGAACACAAAGATTAAACCAATCAAAAGGTTCTCATACTTTGTATTTTTGGATTACATAACCAGGACAATTTTGGAAAAGATTAAAACAATATTTTTGAGGGAGAGGATGAAAGGAGAATAATGTGACATTCCAATGTCAACATTCCATTTTTCAAGTCTATATTTTTACAAAGGAATGAATCTATCTTTATCGACAATCATACAAACCTCAAACGATGATTTTAAGAGAGAGGATAAATGGAGAATAATGAGAAACAGTGAAGTTTATTTGTGAAGCTTTGTTCCCATTGATTGAATAGAAACCATGATCAAGCAACCACAGAGGAGCAATCTCCTCGTCTTTTTTTCCTTAAGGTGGAAATCAATTCTAGCAAGTACAACGTAAATTCATTCTCGAGATATAATTTATTAATGAATAAAAGGTTGGTTGAAGCTTCAGCACAATGTAAAGCTTTATTTAGACGAAATGAAGAACGATATGTGCGAATTAAGAAAAATTAGTGCGTTGAATTTTCGGACTTGAACCATTGCCTATTTGGACAATGTCTAGACCTATACAAGGCCAATGAATTGTAAAATATGTTGGCAGTAATGTAAGCACTATTAATGTAGCATTTTTGCTGCTCATATGTGTTGTTAGTCTCGGCTGCCAATACTAACAACTCGGATGGTGGAAACATTCATTGGAATGAGAAATTAATATTTGATAGCTATATAACAATGTGTGGCCACGTTTGGCTAGATTAACATTTTCGGGACAAGGGGACATTTTCCCATTGGTTAGGAGTACCGTTTCTTTGGTACATACGGAGCACTAGAATTTCCCCCCTTTGGGCGATTGTTTGGAGTCTTCTTATAAAAAAAAGCAACATGGGTTGATGAGAAACACGTCTTAAGAGATTCCTAAATTTTTTTGGAAGTCTTTGAACGGCAACGTGTGGATTCTAGTTTTTAATAAATAGGTAGAAGCTAGTAACCAACTTAAAACACAGTCTTTTCTTGAACAACACTGTCTACGCCAAATTCGGAGAGTCATCTGGAAGAGTTCTTTAATGGTTTCTATTTCAAGCGACAATCATGCCAATCAAACAATGAGTTGGTGAAGAAACATTTAGGCCATGTTCTCTTTGCTATTTTGATATCGTTTTCTGTTTTTTTTTTCAAAAACACTAAAAATTCGTTCTATTTACTATTTTCAAAAACGCATTTTGGAAAGAAAAAAAATTGTATACTAGTTTTAGGCGTTTCAAGTGTATTTCAACAAAAAATGTTCAAAATGCGGAAAACGATTTTTGAGTTTTTTTTTTAGAATTATTCTAACTTGGAAATAAGCCTAAAATAAAGTTTTATTAAATTCAATATTAACATTACAAAAAAATTAAGTGGGAATTCTTATTGTTATATTTCAAAAAAATGTATTGATAAATGGACTCTATTAGTTTTGAAAGAACTTGCATTTTCTAAATTTTAATAGAACTAGAGCTTACTCAAATCCTGAATCTGATCAAGCTGTTTTAATATAGATTCTTTGTGCTCACATTAGTGTGTTGCAGGTAACCATGTTTTCAGTGTATTGTAAAAAGAAATTTGAGTTTTGAACCAGTAGTATTCTGCAAACAAATTAATTAAAAATAGTTTAAATAGTATTTTGCAAAATTTCAAACAGAACGTGTTTTCCAGCTTTTCATTTTCAAAAACAGTTATTAGAAATGACAAACCAAACGCGTTTTCAGCAAATTTGAAAATAAAAATAAAAATAAGAAATATAAAACATTTTTTAAAATGAAAATATAAGATAAAATATAAACAGAACGCTACCTTAGAATTTAACACTAGTACATTAAGAGTCTAAGACGTCGGTTGTAAAGCAGAAAAGGCGACGGTTGTACAGGAGACGCCTTTAGTAGAGACGCTAAAAGTGCATACTTAAGGCGTAAATTGTAAACCGACGCGCTGAAGTTAATTAAAGGTGTCGGTTGTTAAACAACAACCAACGCCTTTTCTCAACTAAAGGAGTCGGTTTTTACGTAAAAACAACCGACGCCTTTAGTTGAGAAAAGGCGTCGGTTGTTGTTTAACAACCGACGCCTTTTACAAATATTTTTTTTTTCATTTATTTTTATTTCCCTTATATACCTATATAAACTATAACAATCATGTACACATCAAAAAATTATCTTCAACAAATATATATAATCGAGGAATGCAAAACAAATGTTTAAATCTTGGTCAATACAAGATCCAGCAGGGGTTAAGATAGATTGGTCGCAAGGAAGGGGAATCAAGCGAAAATGGAGTCCGGTTAATGTAAACTTAACTTTATGAATCTTAGAATAGGTGGGGGTAGAGTATGGAGTATTCTTACTCTCGAGACACCCCTCTAATTTCCTAGGATTTCCTTAATGTTTAAATCTTGTGTGTACCTCAAAGGTTCCAGGTGGTAGATTACGGAGTATTCTTACTCTCGAAACACACCTCTTTGAAGGTTTCTTTATTTCCTCAAAAGGTCAGAGGTGGTAGGATACGGCTACTCCGGAAACACATCTCTCAATTTGAGGAATTTCCCATGTTGCTTTCTTTTACTTTTGCGTGTTTCATGTATTTCTTTTCCAGTGTGACTCTTTGTGTGTTCTCTTATGAGAAAATAATAAAATCTCTGCTATCATCTACTAAATCTCGTTTGTGATGTAAATGAACTTGCATGTCTAACCTTAATTCCTTTAGTGGATGCTTATCATATCATGCTCTTAATTCCAAATGATAAAATTCTGGACAGAGTCTCCCTTGTAATTTGGACTTATCCCAAACCATAAGCATACTTCATAACTCACAATAATAAATAACTCCACATTTGATCACAACGATCTAAAAATATTGAAAACGATTCCAACACTTTAATATCATCAAAAAATATCCCATAATTCAATTCATAATTCCTCAACATAACAATTTCAAATCATATTTTTAAATATCACAATATCACTTCCTTCCATACCTTAATTGGCTCAAAAGATTACTCATACTTATATTTATAAGTTATAAATCATATTCCCAAAATTTAATCACAAGGCCAAAGTTCATAATAAATTTCTCTTCAATATAGAGGCATAATTCACTTACTCAACATAATATCCATTACTTAATTCCAAATAACCAAATCTTTAAATCTCTAACTTCATAATGCTTCTCATAAAAGTCTCATTAAAACCACATCACTTATAATCTTAACATCTCATAAAACTTCATAAAATTGGCTCGCTATTTCTCATTAAATCTAAATGATAGATAATCTGAACATATTTCTAATCATTTCTGTTGACTTCTCAAATTATTTTGAAAATCATTCTTAAGTCATATTATTCCCATTATGCTCAACACCCGTTCTCTTTCTTTCTTTTCTTTCCGAATTTTTTTTTTTTTTCAGAATTGAAACTTGAAGAGTGGTACCAATAATCATCCACAGTTTTTCCTTGCTTTTAAGCAAAGGTAGTGATAAAGGGATAAATTATTGAACCGAAAATTGAAACTTGAAGAGGAAGTACTAATAACCATCCACAGTTTTTCCCTTGTTTTTACACAAAGGTTGATAAAGGGATAAATTATTGTACGAATTCATTATTAATTTTGTTTGTTTAATATATTATTCCATATATTTTGGGCAAAAGTTACAACCCAACTTAATTTCTAATTGAGTCAATCTTACTAAGCTTAATATGCACCAAAATTCATATAAATATCATCTCTGTCTCATGATTCTACATTGAAAAGAATAAAAAAATTGAGTCTTCTATCAATTTATATCATACTTGACATGTATATTATGTGTAACACATAAAGATTCATAACATATGAATATTTCATACTTAACATGTCTTAATAAAATCGTAAATGACTTGCAAAGCATATAACATACCTGGTTCGAGGAGTCAATACGTGGAGAGTGACATAGTAGAGTGATGAGTTAAAATATTTCATATAATCTTATTTTCCTTTAATCAACAATAATTTAATGTGGTTGTATCCAAATCAACATTTTCTTGAATCATAATTCCTAATTAATCACAGTCTTCAAAACAAATCCAATATCGATATAGTAATTATCTCCCCATCAATAATTAATAACTTAACCCAAATAAAATTTATCGTCAAATCTTATTTTTCCTTTAGTCCCCGAACTTCTAGAAATTTATCAAAGACATCAATATAAACATCATATCACTAACTAATTATATTCCATAAAATTTTCAGGACATTACAAACTCCCTTGCTTAAAATGAATTTTGTCCTTGAAATTCGCACATCAAATTTCATCATGCTTTTCAAAATCATAACCATACTTGACATGTGAAAATTCAACTTTTTTTTTTATAATGAATAGTGATTTCGTTCACTGTTCATCATGAATAGCACGTCGTTTTACTGTTCACGTGAATAGTGATTTTTTTTTTTTTTTTTAAAGAAATAAAATTTCAAAAATCTACAGAATCGTTTTTAAAACTCTTTTCTCTGATACCAACTGTGACGACCCGAATTCTCGACCATTCGAGTGCCACTAAAAGTGACTCATATCATATTATCGAGACTTAAATAGTAATGTAAAATTATTCAAAAGAATAATTAGAATCCCATAATTTTATTTGTGAATAAAAATAGAACATAATTTTCTTACATAAAGTTCAACATAATTATCTCATCAATCTTAACCACTTTTGCCACTTCCATGTTGACCGCCTCGAACTTTCAATTATCTGAAAATGGTAAATATCGTGGAGTGAGATTTATAAAATCCCAGTAAGTATACCAAGCATAAATTTTCTTTTGAAAGCATATGGATCATTTTCATCATAACATAGGATAGGATCGAAATACTCATAAACATAGGGAGACACAAGAATTTTACCGAACTTAAATGGCAAGAATTCTTATGTGTAGCGCTACTAAACTCCGGTCCCCTTAGCATAATCATAAACATATCATATGGAACCCATAACAATCTTGTGAGATTGATTTCATAGCAATGATCCAAAACATTTTCATAAAAACATAAGATATACTTACTTGTCATAAAAACATACTTACTTTTCATAAAAACATAAGGTGTATTTACCTTTCATAAAAACATACTTACTTTTCATAAAAACATAAGATATACTTACTTGTCATAAAAACATACTTACTTTTCATAAAAACATAAGGTGTATTTACCTTTCATAAAAACATACTTACTTTTCATAAAAACATAAGATATACTTACTTGTCATAAAAACATACTTACTTTTCATAAAAACATAAGGTGTATTTACCTTTCATAAAAACATACTTACTTTTCATAAAAACATAAGATATACTTACTTGTCATAAAAACATACTTACTTTTCACAAAAACATAAGATATACTTACTTGTCATAAAAACATACTTACTTTTCATAAAAACATAAGGTGTATTTACCTTTCATAAAAACATACTTACTTTTCATAAAAACATAAGATATACTTACTTGTCATAAAAACATACTTACTTTTCATAAAAACATAAGGTGTATTTACCTTTCATAAAAACATACTTACTTTTCATAAAAACATAAGATATACTTACCTTTTAAAAGATTAAAATGAAGTGTAGTAGTAAATGGACCAAAACTTTCTTGACCACCTTGAATTTCTCTTACTTGTGGATTTTGTCAAGAGATTGAAAATAAGTGTATATGTGTAGAGTTGTGTGTAAAAGAGATGGGTTTAAATAGATGTATAAAGTTGGCATATTGTAAACATAATCATTCAATTCTATTAATTTTAACACATCATTTTCTTAAAGTAAAGCACCATTCATATACTTTTCCATATTTATACAAATATTATGCTCTTCATGATTACATATAATGGAGTCTTATCAACCATTCATATACTTTTCCATATTTATACAAATATTATGCTCTTCATGATTATATATAATGGAGTATATAAATCATTCATATACTTTTCCATTTTTTATACAAATATTATGCTCTTCATGATTACATATAATGGAGTCTTATCAATCATTCATATACTTTTCCATATTTATACAAATATTATGCTCTTCATGATTATATATAATGGAGTATATAAATCATTCATATACTTTTCCATTTTTTATACAAATATTATGCTCTTCATGATTACATATAATGGAGTCTTATCAATCATTCATATACTTTTCCATATTTATACAAATATTATGCTCTTCATGATTATATATAATGGAGTATATAAATCATTCATATACTTTTCCATGTTTATACAAATATTATGCTCTTCATGATTACATATAATGGAACCTCTCATGCTTGCATATATTTTCTTAATTTAAATAATAAAAGTAATTTTTGTACAAATAAATATTGGGATAACATTGAATTAAGTACTTAGACTTAATATACTTTAAATCAAGAGAATGGAGATATTTTTAGAAATTCGAAATTTAATTTAAAATCGAACGATCTCGATTATTTCTTGACTTGGCTATACGAATACGTCGTGGCGTTAACTTAATAAAAATGGGTGAAATAGTAGCGACACGATTTTCTATTAAAATAATTATTAATCGCTTAAAAATTCTTGGTCGCTACAAACTTACCCCCTTAAAATAATTTCGTCCTCGAAATTAATCTTACTTGATCTTATGATTTCTGAACACTTAATCAGAATCTCTTCTTCTTCTTCTTATGTAGCATCATCGCTACCATATTTAACCCAACCATATTTAACCCACTGGACTTTGACTAAATGCATCAATTTGTTTTCTTAAGACATGGACTTTTCTATCAATAATAGACATATGTCTACTCATAAATTCTTCTGAATCAAAATGAAAATTCCCAATCGTATGTGATATTTCATCATATCTTGTAGTATTCATGTAACTTGTCATTTATCATCGTATCATGTGACCTCAAATATTCGTATTAATATCTCTAAAATTTCAATAAATCTTTACTAACATATCATACCATAATAATTTGTCATTTCTTCTTATCACCAAATATCCCAAAATAATTAAAACGATTACCTGAATATTCTCTATGTAATATACCCAAACATGTTATTCACATATCAACATAATCATCAGTTTATCTTTCCAATATTTGTAACCCAAAATTTCTGCAAAATTCAATAAACAAATCTCCCAAATAATTAAAATTCTTAACTCAAATATCATAACATTTCCCGTAAGGTATTCCTTTCACTTGCACAAACTTATTAATCCTGATTCAATACAGTCCTTATTTCACTTTCACGTATCCCCGTATTATTTCTATACCTTTATTATTATATCAAAATATCAGTACCCAAAAATCCAAGAAAATATTCCATATCTCAAATCCCGTCATCATCAAATCTTCCTTTTATCAAGAAAGTAAACGGCGCATAAACTCTTGTTCCCTCTTTTCCATTATTCTATTCCGCGCTTTCTTGCTGGAATCAATATCACGCGGATTCCCTCTGATCCTTAATGCTTTTAAATAGTTCATGCTGGGAAGAGGTTAGATCCATCAAAAACATGGATATCATTCTTACAAACATTCGCAAGTATTATTCCAGTCTTCCAATGAATGATCTGAGGAAAATCTATCGAATAAGACTCGAAAGATTGAGGTTGCTGATGGCTCATGGTGTTTCAGAAGATGTTCGCTGGTTGATCGAAGCAAAGGTTCGACTATCTGGTGAATTACCTATGACATTTCCAAAGCACATGCCTGGTTTAGGCAAAAGCACCTTCACAAAGAAACGAAGAGCAAAAAGGCTGAATGGTTGCTACAAATGTGCTCGTTGGAACTGTGATACTCGTTGCAAAACAGTAGGATATTCTTCTACTAATCGGGATGATAAAATCAAATTCATAAAGGGTGGACTGAGTAAGGAGTCTTTGGATGATATTCGACTGACTCTTGAGACGCACCCAAGTGGTTATGTGCAACGTGAACTTCTCTCCTTATACGCTCAGTTTAACGAGGACAAAAATCGTTATAGTCTCCAAAATATAATAGCAAAAGATCCTGTTTGCCAGTCTGTTTTACAAAATGAGGCTTCTGGCAGTTCAACAATGATATAAGGTAAATCTCTTGATACACATTTAAAATATTTTGCTGTTTTCTTTCACGCGTTTTGGAAATAAAATATATTTTCCTTTCTCGAGTTTTGATAAAGCTGGAAATAAATCACCGAAAGGTGATATCTTTGGTAAAACAGTCAAAAGTTGGCCGATTTTGTCAAAAGTAAATCTTTACTTTTTCAGAATCAATCAAAAACAGTAAGTTTTTCCGGCTTTAAATAGCCAAACATATTTCATAGTTCAGGCATCCCAAAATCACATCTTCTTCGTAAGTTTTCTCTTCTATACTATCAAAGATGGAAGCACCAAAACTTCGACAGATCAAAACTATTTGTGTATTTTGTGGATCAAAAGTGGGGAAAGGCTTCAGTTATCTAGAAGCGGCCGTAGATCTTGGAAAGAAACTGGGGGAAAAAGGTATCACTCTTGTGTATGGGGGTGGTAGCAGTGGTCTAATGGGTTGTGTTTCCAAATCTGCTCTTGCAGAGAAATCAAAAGTAATCGGTGTCATACCTGTCCCTTTGGTAGATGTTGCAGGCAAAACACGAGGGCATGAAGTTCAAACCTTATCCATCCATGAACGCATAACTTGTATGCTATATGGTTCTGATGCCTTTATAGCCCTGCCCGGAGGTTTTGGTACCTTAGAAGAAATCTTTAACATTACCTCGTGGGCTCAACTAGATCTCCATACTAAGCCTATTGGCCTTCTGAATGTTAACAATTTCTTTGATGGTTTGTTAACCTTTCTTGATTATGCTGTGGAACAGGGATTCATCTCTCAATTTTCCAGAAGGCTTCTTATTTCTGCTCCTACTATTGATGAACTATTGGATAAGCTGCAGTCATATATCTCAATACAAGATCCAGCAGGGGTTAAGATAGATTGGTCGCAAGGAAGGGGAATCAAGCGAAAATGGAGTCCGGTTAATGTAAACTTAACTTTATGAATCTTAGAATAGGTGGGGGTAGAGTATGGAGTATTCTTACTCTCGAGACACCCCTCTAATTTCCTAGGATTTCCTTAATGTTTAAATCTTGTGTGTACCTCAAAGGTTCCAGGTGGTAGATTACGGAGTATTCTTACTCTCGAAACACACCTCTTTGAAGGTTTCTTTATTTCCTCAAAAGGTCAGAGGTGGTAGGATACGGCTACTCCGGAAACACATCTCTCAATTTGAGGAATTTCCCATGTTGCTTTCTTTTGCTTTTGCGTGTTTCATGTATTTCTTTTCCAGTGTGACTCTTTGTGTGTTCTCTTATGAGAAAATAATAAAATCTCTGCTATCATCTACTAAATCTCGTTTGTGATGTAAATGAACTTGCATGTCTAACCTTAATTCCTTTAGTGGATGCTTATCATATCATGCTCTTAATTCCAAATGATAAAATTCTGGACAGAGTCTCCCTTGTAATTTGGACTTATCCCAAACCATAAGCATACTTCATAACTCACAATAATAAATAACTCCACATTTGATCACAACGATCTAAAAATATTGAAAACGATTCCAACACTTTAATATCATCAAAAAATATCCCATAATTCAATTCATAATTCCTCAACATAACAATTTCAAATCATATTTTTAAATATCACAATATCACTTCCTTCCATACCTTAATTGGCTCAAAAGATTACTCATACTTATATTTATAAGTTATAAATCATATTCCCAAAATTTAATCACAAGGCCAAAGTTCATAATAAATTTCTCTTCAATATAGAGGCATAATTCACTTACTCAACATAATATCCATTACTTAATTCCAAATAACCAAATCTTTAAATCTCTAACTTCATAATGCTTCTCATAAAAGTCTCATTAAAACCACATCACTTATAATCTTAACATCTCATAAAACTTCATAAAATTGGCTCGCTATTTCTCATTAAATCTAAATGATAGATAATCTGAACATATTTCTAATCATTTCTGTTGACTTCTCAAATTATTTTGAAAATCATTCTTAAGTCATATTATTCCCATTATGCTCAACACCCGTTCTCTTTCTTTCTTTTCTTTCCGAATTTTTTTTTTTTTTCAGAATTGAAACTTGAAGAGTGGTACCAATAATCATCCACAGTTTTTCCTTGCTTTTAAGCAAAGGTAGTGATAAAGGGATAAATTATTGAACCGAAAATTGAAACTTGAAGAGGAAGTACTAATAACCATCCACAGTTTTTCCCTTGTTTTTACACAAAGGTTGATAAAGGGATAAATTATTGTACGAATTCATTATTAATTTTGTTTGTTTAATATATTATTCCATATATTTTGGGCAAAAGTTACAACCCAACTTAATTTCTAATTGAGTCAATCTTACTAAGCTTAATATGCACCAAAATTCATATAAATATCATCTCTGTCTCATGATTCTACATTGAAAAGAATAAAAAAATTGAGTCTTCTATCAATTTATATCATACTTGACATGTATATTATGTGTAACACATAAAGATTCATAACATATGAATATTTCATACTTAACATGTCTTAATAAAATCGTAAATGACTTGCAAAGCATATAACATACCTGGTTCGAGGAGTCAATACGTGGAGAGTGACATAGTAGAGTGATGAGTTAAAATATTTCATATAATCTTATTTTCCTTTAATCAACAATAATTTAATGTGGTTGTATCCAAATCAACATTTTCTTGAATCATAATTCCTAATTAATCACAGTCTTCAAAACAAATCCAATATCGATATAGTAATTATCTCCCCATCAATAATTAATAACTTAACCCAAATAAAATTTATCGTCAAATCTTATTTTTCCTTTAGTCCCCGAACTTCTAGAAATTTATCAAAGACATCAATATAAACATCATATCACTAACTAATTATATTCCATAAAATTTTCAGGACATTACAAACTCCCTTACTTAAAATGAATTTTGTCCTTGAAATTCGCACATCAAATTTCATCATGCTTTTCAAAATCATAACCATACTTGACATGTGAAAATTCAACTTTTTTTTTTATAATGAATAGTGATTTCGTTCACTGTTCATCATGAATAGCACGTCGTTTTACTGTTCACGTGAATAGTGATTTTTTTTTTTTTTTTAAAGAAATAAAATTTCAAAAATCTACAGAATCGTTTTTAAAACTCTTTTCTCTGATACCAACTGTGACGACCCGAATTCTCGACCATTCGAGTGCCACTAAAAGTGACTCATATCATATTATCGAGACTTAAATAGTAATGTAAAATTATTCAAAAGAATAATTAGAATCCCATAATTTTATTTGTGAATAAAAATAGAACATAATTTTCTTACATAAAGTTCAACATAATTATCTCATCAATCTTAACCACTTTTGCCACTTCCATGTTGACCGCCTCGAACCTTCAATTATCTGAAAATGGTAAATATCGTGGAGTGAGATTTATAAAATCCCAGTAAGTATACCAAGCATAAATTTTCTTTTGAAAGCATATGGATCATTTTCATCATAACATAGGATAGGATCGAAATACTCATAAACATAGGGAGACACAAGAATTTTACCGAACTTAAATGGCAAGAATTCTTATGTGTAGCGCTACTAAACTCCGGTCCCCTTAGCATAATCATAAACATATCATATGGAACCCATAACAATCTTGTGAGATTGATTTCATAGCAATGATCCAAAACATTTTCATAAAAACATAAGATATACTTACTTGTCATAAAAACATACTTACTTTTCATAAAAACATAAGGTGTATTTACCTTTCATAAAAACATACTTACTTTTCATAAAAACATAAGATATACTTACTTGTCATAAAAACATACTTACTTTTCATAAAAACATAAGGTGTATTTACCTTTCATAAAAACATACTTACTTTTCATAAAAACATAAGATATACTTACTTGTCATAAAAACATACTTACTTTTCATAAAAACATAAGGTGTATTTACCTTTCATAAAAACATACTTACTTTTCATAAAAACATAAGATATACTTACTTGTCATAAAAACATACTTACTTTTCACAAAAACATAAGATATACTTACTTGTCATAAAAACATACTTACTTTTCATAAAAACATAAGGTGTATTTACCTTTCATAAAAACATACTTACTTTTCATAAAAACATAAGATATACTTACTTGTCATAAAAACATACTTACTTTTCATAAAAACATAAGGTGTATTTACCTTTCATAAAAACATACTTACTTTTCATAAAAACATAAGATATACTTACCTTTTAAAAGATTAAAATGAAGTGTAGTAGTAAATGGACCAAAACTTTCTTGACCACCTTGAATTTCTCTTACTTGTGGATTTTGTCAAGAGATTGAAAATAAGTGTATATGTGTAGAGTTGTGTGTAAAAGAGATGGGTTTAAATAGATGTATAAAGTTGGCATATTGTAAACATAATCATTCAATTCTATTAATTTTAACACATCATTTTCTTAAAGTAAAGCACCATTCATATACTTTTCCATATTTATACAAATATTATGCTCTTCATGATTACATATAATGGAGTCTTATCAACCATTCATATACTTTTCCATATTTATACAAATATTATGCTCTTCATGATTATATATAATGGAGTATATAAATCATTCATATACTTTTCCATTTTTTATACAAATATTATGCTCTTCATGATTACATATAATGGAGTCTTATCAATCATTCATATACTTTTCCATATTTATACAAATATTATGCTCTTCATGATTATATATAATGAAGTATATAAATCATTCATATACTTTTCCATTTTTTATACAAATATTATGCTCTTCATGATTACATATAATGGAGTCTTATCAATCATTCATATACTTTTCCATATTTATACAAATATTATGCTCTTCATGATTATATATAATGGAGTATATAAATCATTCATATACTTTTCCATATTTATACAAATATTATGCTCTTCATGATTACATATAATGGAACCTCTCATGCTTGCATATATTTTCTTAATTTAAATAATAAAAGTAATTTTTGTACAAATAAATATTGGGATAACATTGAATTAAGTACTTAGACTTAATATACTTTAAATCAAGAGAATGGAGATATTTTTAGAAATTCGAAATTTAATTTAAAATCGAACGATCTCGATTATTTCTTGACTTGGCTATACGAATACGTCGTGGCGTTAACTTAATAAAAATGGGTGAAATAGTAGCGACACGATTTTCTATTAAAATAATTATTAATCGCTTAAAAATTCTTGATCGCTACATCGGTTCTTACTAAAGAACCGACGCCTATAAATTAATTATAGGCGTCGGTTCTTTAGTAAGAACCGACGCCCTTAATGGGCCGGCTCTACCAGTGTCGGTTCTTCCTAAAGAACCGACGCTTTTTATGAATTTTTATTTACAATTTTGCCATCGCTTTCTTTTGAGGCGTCGTTTTTTGAGAAAAACGACGCCAATATGTTATTTTTTTATGTAATTTTGTACTAGTGTAACACTCCACGACAAGTAATTGTGTCCTTCAAGTTTGCGAGTCGTGAGTTGAGAATATGTGCGTTTGATAGCGAGGGTGGAATTTGGGTGGAAAGAAAATGAATTCCAGGGAATTGAATTCTAAGGAATTGAATTCCTGAGAATTAGAAGTTTAATGTGTTTGATTGATTTAATTTTTTAGGGGAAAAAAGTAGGAAATTTTTCAATTTTTGTTGTTTGATTGACATTATTTTCCATGAAAAATAAAGTAAAATTGATTTATTTTAATAAAAAATATTTTTTTAAAATTTTTTCACACATTTGTACTTGATAATAATAATGTTAATTTTTAGAAAAAAAATAAATCAATTAACAATAACAAAAATGATAAAACGTAACGAAAATGGTATAAGATTTTCCATGGAAAATAAAACCTCCGTGCGCAGTGGAGAAAAGAATGGCGGCGCCGAAGCTGCACTACCGGTGACGTTGGCTACGGTGGGGGAGTGTGATGAATGAGACTTTTAGGCTGTGGAGGTGAGTGGCGCTGTGGAGTGCTGTGGGAATATTCAAGTGCTGAAGAATTTGACCTAAGGTGGAGGGAAAATGCCTAAATTAAAGGCGGCGGTTCCTTTTAAGAACCCTCGCCTTTAACTAAAAGGCGTCGGTTCTTACTAAAGAACCGACGCCTATAATTAAATTATAGGCGTCGGTTCTTTAGTAAGAACCGACGCCCTTAATGGGCCGGCTCTACCAGCGTCGGTTCTTCCTAAAGAACCGACGCTTTTTATGAATTTTTATTTACAATTTTGCCATCGCTTTTTTTTGAGGCGTCGTTTTTTGAGAAAAACGACGCCAATATGTTATTTTTTTATGTAATTTTGTACTAGTGTAACACTCCACGACAAGTAATTGTGTCCTTCAAGTTTGCGAGTCGTGAGTTGAGAATATGTGCGTTTGATAGCGAGGGTGGAATTTGGGTGGAAAGAAAATGAATTCCAGAGAATTGAATTCTAAGGAATTGAATTCCTGAGAATTAGAAGTTTAATGTGTTTGATTGATTTAATTTTTTAGGGGAAAAAAGTAGGAAATTTTTCAATTTTTGTTGTTTGATTGACATTATTTTCCATGAAAAATAAAGTAAAATTGATTTATTTTAATAAAAAAATATTTTTTTAAAATTTTTTCACACATTTGTACTTGATAATAATAATGTTAATTTTTAGAAAAAAAATAAATCAATTAACAATAACAAAAATGATAAAACGTAACGAAAATGGTATAAGATTTTCCATGGAAAATAAAAACTCCGTGCGCAGTGGAGAAAAGAATGGCGGCGCCGAAGCTGCACTACCGGTGACGTTGGCTACGGTGGGGGAGTGTGATGAATGAGACTTTTAGGCTGTGGAGGTGAGTGGCTCTGTGGAGTGCTGTGGGAATATTCAAGTGCTGAAGAATTTGACCTAAGGTGGAGGGAAAATGCCTAAATTAAAGGCGGCGGTTCCTTTTAAGAACCCTCGCCTTTAACTAAAAGGCGTCGGTTCTTACTAAAGAACCGACGCCTATAAATTAATTATAGGCGTCGGTTCTTTAGTAAGAACCGACGCCCTTAATGGGCCGGCTCTACCAGCGTCGGTTCTTCCTAAAGAACCGACGCTTTTTATGAATTTTTATTTACAATTTTGCCATCGCTTTTTTTTGAGGCGTCGTTTTTTAAAAACGACGCCAATATGTTATTTTTTTATGTAATTTTGTACTAGTGTAACACTCCACGACAAGTAATTGTGTCCTTCAAGTTTGCGAGTCGTGAGTTGAGAATATGTGCGTTTGATAGCGATGGTGGAATTTGGGTGGAAAGAAAATGAATTCCAGGGAATTGAATTCTAAGGAATTGAATTCCTGAGAATTAGAAGTTTAATGTGTTTGATTGATTTAATTTTTTAGGGGAAAAAAGTAGGAAATTTTTCAATTTTTGTTGTTTGATTGACATTATTTTCCATGAAAAATAAAGTAAAATTGATTTATTTTAATAAAAAAATATTTTTTTTAAATTTTTTCACACATTTGTACTGATAATAATAATGTTAATTTTTAGAAAAAAAATAAATCAATTAACAATAACAAAAATGATAAAACGTAACGAAAATGGTATAAGATTTTCCATGGAAAATAAAACCTCCCCCCCTGGAAAATGAATTCATTCAAAACAAGGAAAATATCGGATTTTGAGGCAAGTGGAAAAATGAATTCTATGAAAAATTCAGACAATCAAACGGCGCAAAGTTGGAAATTCATATGAAAAATTATGCGAATCAAACGCACTCTAAGTGAATATGTTGGAAAAAGACAGAGATAGAATTCGTTGACGTTGTGGAATTAGAGGAAGCCATATCTGAGATATGAGGAATAAGTATACTGATCTCTAAATTCAAAGCCCTTGTTTGAGCCCCATTATTTCTCATAAAATTTATCTCTTTTTTCTACAGTAATCAATCTCAATCATTCAAAAAAGTCAAGCCCACAAATTTTTACTTTTCAAACCACTTTTTAACCATTAAATTTTCAAAACCTAAATTATAAATTGAAATAATGGAGCTCAAACAAGGGCTAAGTGGTATAGAGATTGGTTTCCACTATTCGTGTTCTTAATACTAAAAGAAATTGCGTCTACAAAAGCCTCTTAAGTAGATCTGGTGAGATCTTTAAATAATCAATTCTTTCTTCCTTTAAGTTTCTAAATCTGAAAATACTTCATTTTTCAAAATCATAAAACACCAATTTAGTTTATCCCTTGTCCAGAGGTTTTTTAGACCTTTGGAGTCTGAGTAAATCTCAAACTAGTTGATTTTCTTCCTTGGGATATTGAATTCTGATCTCTAATCCTTATGCATACTATATCTGATTATCTACTTGTTATTGACATTTGCACTTCATTAATTGATCTTTTATTTATAACTTTATTTTACTTTTGTAAAAAAAAAAAAAAAAAAAAGTATAGTCCACACCTTGAGGGCCTTAATCGACTTTGTCCTGAGCCAATGATTAAAGAGGTTAATCACAGGTTATGCCTCCCAGAGTCAGGGTGGAGATGTGGTAAGACATAACTCCCGTTTTCCGCGTGTCCAAATCCATTTTTAGGAGTCGAACCTTACACCTGACTGCGCTGACCATTTTTCCATCCCTCCCTTTTACTACTGGAAGTTGTGCCCTGGGAGTTACTTTTATATTTACTATTGTAGTTGTATTATCTGAATATTTTTTAATCTTACTTTCTTGCACCCTTATTTGAAATAACATTCATCCTGTACATTTTTTATTTTCACACTACGTGTTTTTGATATTTTTGGTGATCATAAAAAAGAAGAAGGTGTAATCCACACCTTGATGGCCCCAATCGACCATGTCCTGAGCTATTGGTCGAGGAGGTTAATCGCAGGTTATTCAGAGCCAGGGTGGAGGACTTGATGGTAAGCCCAAAATTTGGGTAACTCCCACTGACGACAATGCACAAACTCAATATTTAAGGATTCGAACTCTGCATACCGCTGGGCTGAGCCTTACCAGCCGTCTCCTTTGCCACGGGAGATGTGTCATGGGGGCGGTGATCATGATTTCTATGAAATTAGATGTACATGTTTTTTTATGGAAATGGTGACGTTAAATTGTAGCATCAGAAAATGAAGATAATTTTAATGCAAGAAAAATGCTTCAAAGCCTTTGATGATTATTGGCCTGCAAATTTACCTGTAGCACAGGGAAAAATTGCAGAAAATTGCATGAAGTACTATGTTTTTAGATTTATCTGATAATGTGTTAAGAATTGTGGGTAAAGCCCAAACTGTGGCTGAACTTTGAAAAAGAATAATTCTATTTTCACAATGTGAATGACAATTCACTCACATTGGAGTGGGGACTACAAAATTATTGTGGCTGAACTTTTAAAAAGAATAATTCTATTTTCACAATTTGATTCACAATTGTGGATCAAATTGTGAATGTATAATTGTTGCTTTGAAAAAAGCTTGAAGATCTTTATCTTTCAAGATAGACCCTTCCGTTGAGTTAGCTGAAAATCTTGAAATGAAAATTTCCCAAGATCAATTGGATGTGGTGCTACTCAATTTCATAAGTGAAAAATACGGGAACACTAGAACAACTTTGGAATATGGTGTAGACAAGCTTATAACTACTAAAATTATCATTAGTTCTCTAAGAAACAAAGAATTAGAAATTGATTCTGATCATGAGAGGCATAGTTTGGAGGTGAAAACCTAATAATTAAGGGAAAGTTGCCTAATAAGAAAAATGTAGGGATAAAGGAAGAGAAAAACTAAATAAGGTTAAGGGAAAAAAAAAATGTTATTTTTGTGGCAAGATTGGCCACTTTTTAATGATTGCAATAAAAGACTGAATGATTTAAAGGAAAGAGAGAAGAATAATGAATTTTTTATGTTAATCTATAACCAAGATAAGCTTGAAAATGGACAAGTTTTTGGGTGTACCATAGCCAACCTGAATCAAGAATGAATACTTAAATAAGACTGGATCTTTCATATCCTCCCAAACCTTGATTCTCTGATTTCAAATTTTCTAAAGGAAACAATATGGTTATGGAAAATAATTTGACTTGTAAGATTGAAAGCATATGTAATATCAAAATAGAATTAGAGAATGAAAGTATTTTTTTTCTTACTCAAAATAGCTATGTACCCGAGTTAGAAAGGAATTTAATTTCCTTAAGTTCTCTTGATGATCTTCATCTTGATACTCATATTTCAAAAGGGACACATTAAAATATTTAAGGGTATCACTTTGCTTATTGATAACTTAAAGAAAAATGATTTATACTGTATACATGCTAAAACAATCGTCAACAAGAATGCTGCATTTATTATTACTCACAGAGATAAAACTAAACTTTGGTATGAAATGACTTCATCTTTGCATAAAAGGGGTATGTTTGACTTTGATTCTATTAACAAAGTGAATACACGTGAGAATTGTATTTTAGAAAAGTAAGCTAGACTCCCATTCTTGCTTGACATGCAAAAAACTAAATGCTTACTTGAATATCTTCATGTTGGTATATGGGCACCATCTTCTAATCCTACACTTTCTTAGTATAAATAATATCTTTTGATTGTTGATGATTTCACAAGAAAAGTATGAATTTTCTAATTAAAATCTAAAGATGAAACATTTTCTGTTTTTAAAGATTGAAAAACTCTTGTTGAAAATCAAATGAATGAAAAGATAAAATTTTTAAGAAAAGATAATAAATTAAAATTTTGCAATCATGAGTTTGATCATTTCTGTAAACAAAATAGCATTTTAAGGTATAAAACTTTTGTGAATACCCCTAAGCGAAATGGCGTTGAAGCTTTTTTAACTGGTGCATATTTAATTAATAGAAGTCCTTCTAATGCTATTAATTTTGAGATTCCTGAAGTTAAATTAAAAAAATCATTAGTTGATTTATCTCATTAAAAAAACTTTGGCTATGTTGCATATCCTCATAATATTGTTGAAAAACTTGAACCTATATCCCTTAAATACATCTTCCTTGATAATAGAGATCAGTTTAAAGGTTACAGATTTTGAGTTTATGAACAAATGGGTTTCAAAGTTATTGTTAGGAAGAGTGTCGTGTTTGATGAAACTATTATGCCTTATTTATTTTCTGGTCCTAAATTGTTTGATATAAATGATGTTAGAAAACTGAGTGAGGTGGAGCCTCCAAATCATGAACTTGGTGATCAAATTGAAGAGTAAACACTGTTGGGAATTAGGACGCAACTAATCCCGCCCAGGATCGATGTGACACAAATAAATTGGACTGAGAAAATATAAATACGCAAAAATAAAATGCAAATACGAAACACAAAGATTTACGTGGTTCAGCAATTTGCCTACGTCCACGGACCCACACCAATATATTTCACTAACTCGAAAAATGAGGAGTACAAAAATACTACACTGTATTTTTATCTGTCTACACAAAGACTATTCTCTCCAACTCACTTTTCTCTCCACACAAGAAAATATCTTGTGTTTATACTTTCTCTCTCTCTTGAGCTTGTATTGATTTTGGTGTGTATCTTACTGCAAATGAAGGCTCAATTTATAGGCAGAAATCTCGTCCAACTTTCAATTAGTGACCATTAATAAAATTGCCTCCACAACTTTTGTCTGCCAACAAAATAATAATGATGGCCTCCACAAATTTTGTCTGCCAACATATTCTCCACTATCTAACAATCTCCCACTTGGAGACTAATGTGGCTTCACCTGAGACACCTCCTCCTTGCAATTCCTTGAAATATGGTGTGAGTCATTTCCTTTGTCTTCACTTCAGAAGACCAATTGAAGCTGAGCACAGCTCCAATTTTTCCTTTGTTACTGTCTTGGTCATCATGTCGGCTGGGTTCTTACTACCCTGGATCTTCTCTAATGTTAATATTTCATCCTCCAAAAGAGACCTGATGAAATGATAACGGAGTCCAATGTGCTTGGTTCTAGAATGAAATGCTGAATTCTTTGCCAGATGTATCGCACTCTGACTATCACTGTGCAAAACATTCTTTTCCTGACTGAATCCCAATTCTGCCAACAAACCCTGTAACCAGATCATTTCTTTGCTAGCCTCGGTTACTGCCACGTACTCTGCTTCTGTAGTGGATAGAGCAACAATCTTCTGTATCTGCGAAATCCAGCTAACTGCAGTAGTACCTACTGTGAAAACATAACCAGTAGTACTTCGTCTGCGATCTACCTCGCCAGCAAAATCTGCATCTACAAAGCCTTGTAGATTCACCTCACCTCGTCCAAAGCATAAGCATCTATCAGTAGATCCCCGTAGATATCTTAATATCCACTTTACTGCTTCCCAATGCTGTTTTCCTGGATTTGCCATAAACCTGCTCACAACTCCTACTGCATGAGCAATATCTGGTCTGGTACAAACCATGGCATACATCAAACTTCCAATGGCTGAGGCATATGGTATTTTAGCCATGAAGTTTATCTCGTCCTCTGTCTTAGGACTCTGATCACTAGATAGACGGAAGTGATTAGCTAGTGGCGTGCTGACAGCCTTCGCACTGCACATGTTAAATCTCTGCAGAACTTGACTAATGTACTTGGCCTGAGATAACTGCAAGATACCCTTCTGCTTATCTCTGAAAATCCTCATTCCGAGAATCTGCTTCGCTGCACCCAAGTCCTTCATTTCGAATTCTGCTGATAGCTGCATCTTTAACTTCTTGATTTCGTCCATATCTGAGCCTGCTACTAACATATCATCGACATAAAGTAGCAAAATTATATAACTGGACTCGAATCTCCTGAAGTAGCAACAATGGTCAGCATTACATTTGAAGTAGCCATTTTTCTGCATAAATCCGTCGAACTTCTTGTACCACTGTCTCGGGGCTTGCTTTAAGCCATACAGGCTCTTCTTCAATTTGCAAACGAGCTTCTCCTTTCCTTTGACTGAGAAGCCTTCTGGCTGTTGCATATATATTTCCTCCTCAAGGTCACCATGAAGGAAAGCAGTTTTCACATCTAACTGCTCCAAGTGCAAACCCTCTGCTGCAACAATACTCAAGACTGATCTGATTGTTGTCAGCTTCACAACTGGTGAAAATATTTCCGTGTAGTCAATTCCTTCTTTCTGCTGGAAACCTTTGACCACCAACCTCACCTTGTATCTCTTTGATCCATCATGTTCCTCCTTGATTCTGTACACCCACTTATTGTGTAGAGCTCTCTTTCCTGTAGGTAACTCAGCTAGTTCCCACGTCTGGTTAGAGATGAGAGACTTTATCTCATCTTTCATTGCAAGCTCCCACTTGCCAGAATCACCGACCTGACATGCCTCATGATAGCATTCAGGTTCACCTGCATCAGTAAGTAACATGTAACTCATGTACTTTCTATTTGGAACATGAGGTCTGGTTGACCTTCTAAGAACAGGGACTGGAGACTGTGATGCATCAGTCTCTAGAACAGGCTCCTGTAACTGCAGATCCTCCTCTGTCTGCTGCGACGTACTACTTTCTACGGCATCATCCAACTCAACATATGTTGGATCATCATGTACTGTGTCATCGGACTGCACTGCATTTCTGTCCTTATACATAACCTTCTCGTTGAATATGACATCCCTGCTTCTGATGACCTTTCTGTTCTGGTCATCCCATAAGCGGTAGCCGAACTCATCTCCGCCATATCCAATGAATGTGCACTTTAGTGATTTGGGGTCTAGCTTGCCCCTTGCCTGATCACTAATATGTGCATATGCGACACATCCAAAAACTTTCAAGTGGGAAAGTTTTATTTCTTTTCCGCTCCATACTTCCTCCGGTATCCTGTACTCCAACGGTACCGAGGGTCCTCGATTGATCAAGTACACCGCTGTGTTGACTGCTTCTGCCCAAAACTGTTTGGGCAAGCCTGCATGTAACCTCATGCTTCTGGCTCTCTCCGTTAATGTCCGGTTCATACGTTCTGCAACTCCATTTTGCTGTGGAGTCCCTGGCAACGTCCTCTCCATTTTGATGCCATTCTGGTAACAGAACTTCTTGAACGCCATATCTGTATATTCTCCTCCGTTGTCGGACCTCAGTTTCTTTACTCGCAATCCTGTTTCATTTTCCACCATGGCTTTCCACTTCTTGAACACATCGAATACTTCGGACTTGTGTCTCAAGAAATAAACCCACACTTTTCTCGAGTGGTCATCAATGAAAGTCACAAAGTATGACTTTCCGCCAATAGATGAAATTGCGGTTGGTCCCCAGACGTCTGTGTGGACTAACTCAAGTTTCTCTTGCTTCCGAGTTCTGCCACTAGTGTTGAAACTCACCCTGGTCTGCTTCCCAAAGATGCAACTCTCGCATAAGTCTATATCAGTAGACTGAAGCTCTGGTAGTTTCCCCTTTGCATGCATATACTTGAGTCCCTTCTGACTCATATGCCCAAGTCTCTGGTGCCACAAGTTTGGGCCCTCCTTGCTTTCAGCAACTGCAATTGTCACACAAGCATCCGCCGTTGTGTAGAGGGTGCCAGTATCCTTGCCTCGAGCGATAATCATGGCGCCCTTGGTGATCTTCCAGTTATCACCAGAGAAGGTGGTGACATGTCCTTCTCCCGACAATTGCTTGACGGAGATCAAGTTCTTCCTCAATTCTGGAATATGTCTCACGTCCTTCAGCTTCCACACATATCCATTGATCTTGATCTGTACATCACCCTTTCCGACCACGTCACACGGTTGATCATTACCGAGATAGACTCTACCAAAATCACCCCGCGTATAGTTTACAAAAAACTTCTTGTTTGAGGTAGCATGAAAAGATGCTCCGGAATCAATCACCCAGTATTCCGTTTTTCTCTCCAAAGAGCATATCAAAGCATCGTCCGCTTCCTCTTCCACAACATTGACCTCCGTCCTGTTCTCCTTTTCTTTTGGAGGTGTTGGACACTGGTTTTTGTAATGACCGGTCTTCACACACTTCCAACATTCCACAACCTTAGTTTTGTTGGAATTGTTTGGATTTCTGGATCTTGATCTTCCACTTCTGAATTTGCCATTGCCCCGCCCATTTCCTCTGTTAGAATTTCTGCCTCTGCTTTCCACGTTCAACGCCGATCCTGAAGTTGAGGCACCTTCTGATTGTCGTCTGATCTCCTCCGTTAAGATCATGCTTACGACATCATCGAACTTCAATTTTGACTTTCCGGCAGAGCCACTAATTGCTGTGACTGTACCATTCCAGCTGTCTGGCAACTGCCCAAGAATTAACAAAGCTCGAACTTCATCACTAAAAGTGATTTCGACTGTGTTTAGCTGGTCCGTCACTTCATTGAATTCATTTAGGTGCTCCCCAAATCTTCCGCCTTCGGCCATCTTCATATTGAACAGCTTTTTAATTAAGTGGACTTTATTTGCTGCAGATGGCTGTTTGTACATGCTAGAAAGGGCTGCCATGAGAGACTCTGTCGTCTTCTTATTTTTTATGTTGAAGGCCACTGACTTTGACAACGTCAGCCTGATTGTGCCGAGTGCTTTTCGATCAAGCAACTCCCAATCCCCCTGGCTTATATCTTCTGGCTTTTCTTTTAGTGGCTTGTATAGATCCTTCTGGTACAAATAGTCCTCCATTTGCATTTTCCAAAATCCAAAATTTGAACCATCAAATTTGTCAATTTTGGATATTTTCTCATCTGTCGACATTGCTCCCACTCGATCACAAAACAGTCTAAAGAAATCTTTTCTGATGTGGAAGATCAGTCAAAGCTGCAACCACAGAGCATACTAAGAATTTCAAAAGATTTTAATGAGCCAAAGCTCTGATACCAATTGTTGGGAATTAGGACGCAACTAATCCCGCCCAGGATCGATGTGACACAAATAAATTGGACTGAGAAAATATAAATACGCAAAAATAAAATGCAAATACGAAACACAAAGATTTACGTGGTTCAGCAATTTGCCTACGTCCACGGACCCACACCAATATATTTCACTAACTCGAAAAATGAGGAGTACAAAAATACTACACTGTATTTTTATCTGTCTACACAAAGACTATTCTCTCCAACTCACTTTTCTCTCCACACAAGAAAATATCTTGTGTTTATACTTTCTCTCTCTCTTGAGCTTGTATTGATTTTGGTGTGTATCTTACTGCAAATGAAGGCTCAATTTATAGGCAGAAATCTCGTCCAACTTTCAATTAGTGACCATTAATAAAATTGCCTCCACAACTTTTGTCTGCCAACAAAATAATAATGATGGCCTCCACAAATTTTGTCTGCCAACATATTCTCCACTATCTAACAATCAACAACCTGAACTTGTTCAGATTCAAAATGATAACGAAACAAAAGAGAATGTAGAACAAGATGAGGATATTATAAAAATCAACCTCTTGTTGAGTACCTGCTCACAACTAGGAGTTGACAAAAAAATCGAAACCAAGAAAATTGAACAAAAAAAATCGAAACTGATCAGTTCTTTAGGATAAAAACGAGAATCGAAATCGAAAAATGGAGAACCGAAAACCGATCGGTTCCTACTTGAAAATCGAAAATCGAACTAAGAACCGAACATTTTTAATTTAAATTAAGCTCACATGGCACTTTTGACACTTTTTGTATTGCTTTACATGATAATTGTTGAATTTTTCATATCTTGTTACATCTTACATGAAGTTTTGATGTTTAGAAAGCTTTATTGATGTATTTTTGAGATATATTTCGCTTTAAATTTTGTCATTCAATATGGTTGTATCATTATCATATACTTATATTAGGATTATTAGGTTGTTTCTTTTCCTTCAATTTGGAACTTAAGTTTAACAAGTCTTATTGATATGTTTTGAATGCTCTATTAGACTCTATTTAGCTTTGATTTTTGCAAATAATTAGATATTTTTCATATTTGCATCAAATTTAATTTTTTTAATAGGAACTGAACAATAACCGAAAAATAAACAATAACCAAATCAAAAACAAAATTGTTCGGTTCTTGTTATTAAAGGAACCGAACCGAAACCGAATCAAGAATTTCGGTCCAGTTTCGATTCTTTCAATAATCGAATCAAATCGAACCGACTAACGTCCACCTCTACTTACAAGATATTAGATATTCCGATGATTGTGTATTTCCTAACAGAAAAGTTTTAGAATATTCTCTTGTATTTTTCAAATGAATTATCTTTGTACAATTACAGTAAATATTTATAGAAAAAAAAAAACAGACTTTTACGCACTATCTCTACAAATTTTATAGCCAATCAAATGGAACCAAATGTAGCTATACTGTTACATAAAGGACAGCTTGATGGATCATAATCTGGGCCGTTGATATTATGCACTGTATAAGTGAGGGTAGGAGGATAATATTAGTGAGAACGCATTTCCAAGAGAGAGCTTGTTACTGGGGAGAGTAGCACTTTCAATTTGCTGCATTTCAGACCAAGTATAAGGTTGACTTATGTTCCCATTTTCTTCATTTCTGAAACTTTAGTTCATCTTCCTTGCAAGGTCCGATCTTTACATATTGCAGCTCCAATTCCGAAATTATTTTGAGAGACCATGAGCAACCGACATTTTAACTCCCCCTCTCAAACGGAAACACGGAGTAGTGATTCCAAGTTTGTCTCTCATGTACTGATGGCGCGAGTGACTCAGTGGTTTTGTGAGCAGATCTGCGACTTGATCTATGGATGGTATATATTCTATCTTCAGTTTTTTTCTCCAACACCTTGTCTCTCACAAAATGCACGTCCAACTCTATGTGTTTGGTTCTTGCGTGATAAACCGGGTTGTTAGCTAAGGCACTAGCTCCTAGATTGTCACACCACAAAGTAGGAGTATCATTAACCTTTAAATCGAGTTCATCCAACAGTGATCTGACCCAAGTAATTTCTGCACAAGCATGTACAAGAGATCTATACTCTGATTCCATGCTAGATCTAGAAATTACTTGTTGTTTCTTAGATGACCAAGAAATGAGTGAGCTTCCCAGATAAACGCAGTAGCCAGCGGTGGACCTTCTGTTGTCCGGGCAGGAAGCCCAATCTGCGTCTGCAAAGCCATGTAGACTTAGTTCATCTGTAGGTTGAATGTGCAGACCTAGATTAGTACTTCCCTTTAAATATCTGAAGAGCCTCTTCACAGCCTTCCAGTGAACAATGCTGGTGTTCTGAAGGAATTGACTGAGTTTGTTTGCTGAGAAGGTGATATCAGGTCTGGTGTGTCCCAGATACTGCAAGCTTCCTATAGCACTTATGTAGATTGAAGGATCATCCATGAGTTGTCCTTCATCTTTAGATAGTAGCTTTCCAGCAGTCATATAGGTCTAGGACTAGTGGCTACATTTTGAGAATTGAACCTTTCTAAAATGCTTTCAATGTATCTGCTTTGTGTCATGTGTAGTTCACACTCATCTCTTTGAACTTCAATTCCCAGAAAATGATGCAGTTCCCCAATGTCCTTAAGAGAAAATGTCTGATTAAGTTTGTTGATGAACAACTGAACTTGATTCTTGTCATTTCCTGTAATTATGACATCATCAACGTAAATAAGGACAAAAATGATTGAAGAGTCACCTCTGTTGTAGAAAAGGGAGTTATCTGCTCTTGACTGCTCAAACTTCCAACCAAGCAAGGTAAACTTCAATTGATCATACCAGGCTCTAGGAGCCTGTTTCAATCCATAGATTGCTTTATTTAACCTGCACACAAAGTGGGGATTTCTTTCATCAGTAAGCCCTTCAGGTTGTTTGATGTATACCTCCTCTTCTAATTTTCCATTCAAAAAGGCATTATTGATGTCCACTTGTCTAATTCCCCAATTCTTGGACACAGCAAGTGTTAGAATAATCCTCAAGGTTGGTGCTTTGATGACTGGACTGAAAGTCTCATAGTAATCAATTCCAGCCTTCTGTAAGAAACCTTTTGCCACTAGCCTGACTTTGTACCTTTCAATCTTTCCATTTTCACCATGTTTGACCCTAAAGATCCATTTTGTTCCAATCACCTTTTGATTAGGTTTAGGATGAACAAGCGTCCATGTTTTATTTCTTTGTAGTGCATTGAATTCATCAGTCATAGCATCATACAAATTTTGATTTTGAAGAGCTTCACTAACAGAACTTGGTTCATTGTAGGGTTTTGGAACATGAGACAGATATATTTTGGGCTTGAAGATTCCAGTTTTGCTTCTGGTAATCATCTGATGTCCTGTCGTCTGGGTGTAGACTTTTTGCTGTTTTCAGTTTCAACTTCCAGACCCTGCTCTTGCATATTTTTTCCTTCTGAAGTTGCTGGTTTATTTCCTGATTCTGTTTCTGATTGACTTTGCAGATTTTCTTCTTCTAAACCTGCATGTTCATCCCCTGATTCTAAAAGTGGCTCAATTATTTCAAGATTGTCACTCATTCCAAAATTTTCTCCAGAATTGTCAATTTCATTGACTGTGGGAGTCACATTTGGAATGTCTGTACAAGTGGGTAAGTTTGGGTTTGTTGGTTCATGTGTAGGTAGGTTTAGAAAGCTTATATCTTCAGGGGTTGAGTGTCTGTTTAGAAATTTTGACTTGAAAGGAAATTCCTTCTCATTGAAGATCACGTGTCTAGATATATAGATTCTTCCTGTAGGACTCATGGACTTGAAACCTTTGTGTAGTGAGCTATAGCCTAGGAATACACATTTTGCAGAGTGAAAGCCGAGTTTATGGTTTTGGTAGGGTCTCAAGTGGGGAAAACAAGCACAACCAAAAATTTTGAGTCTTTTGTAGTCATATTCTTCATGGTAAAGTGTTTTATGGGGTGACTGATGTTTTAAAATAGGAGTAGGTAGTTTGTTTATAAGGAATACCGCAGTTAGAAATGCCTCCCACCAATAGGTAAGAGGCATGTTGGCTTGAGCTAACAATGTTAAACCAGTCTCAGTTACATGTCTATGTTTCCTTTCGGCTCGACCATTTTGAACATAGGTGTATGGACAAGAGATTCTAAGTTCAACACCACACTCTTTTAAAAGATTTGAGAAAATTCTAAATTCTCCTCCCCAATCACATTGAAGTGTTTTTATTTTTCTTTCAAATTTGTTTTCTGCTAATTTTTTGAACTCTGTGAATTTGGACAGAGCTTCTAATTTATGTCTAAGAAGATAAATCCAAGTATATCTAGTGTGATCATCAATGAAGAGGATGTAATATTTAAAGCCAGACATGGAGTTTACTGGAGCAGGGCCCCAAAGGTCAGAGTGTTTAAGGTCTAGAACATTTTTAGCATGTGAGAGAGAATTATCAAAAGGTAATTTGTGAGATTTACCATACACACAAGCATCACAGAAAAATTCAGAATTGTCATTCCATTCATTTTTGCTAGTTTTCAGAACTTCCAGGACAACATGAAGACTAAGATGACCCAACCTCCTGTGCCACATTTCAGTACTGGACATGAAAGATTTATTACAACTGGAAGACTTAACAGGCTGAGAATGAAAAACAGTAAGTGGTTTTTCTTGAAGTTTTCGAGCATTGATGAAGTAGACTGGTCTATATTGCTTAATGGGCTAAAACTTGTACAGACCTTCCTCAGTTTTCCCCCGCAGTAGAGTGACTTGAGTTTCCTTGTCCTTAATCAAAAAATAATCACCATGAAATTCAAGAAAAACATTATTGTCCAGTGCAAGTTTTGAAACACTAACCAGATTCTTTTTTATCTCTGGAACAACTAGCGTTTTGTTAAGCATGAGTGGTTTTTTGTTCAGTGTTTCAATTTGTGTGTGTCCAGTATGTGAAATGTCAAGAAGTTTTCCATTCCCAACTTGAAGTTTTAACTTTCCAGTATATTCATGAGCCTGATCCAGTGTTTCTTTGCTAGCAGTGACATGATTTGAGGCTCCAGAGTCTGCAAACCAGTTGGGATCAACTACATTGTGTGAGGAAGCAGCATATGCAGCTGGTGACCTATTTTGATTTGAGTTTCCTTGTTCCTATCTCGAGCTCATATGTGTTTCATCAAACCTTTTAAAACACCATGAGGCCAGGTGATTGTTTCCTCCACATATTTGACAATTCGCCCTAGGCACAGTAGATGTATTATACCTGCCTCCTCTTCCTCTGAATCTATTTCCTCAGCCAAAAACATTTTGTCTTCCTCCTCTATTAAATGGAAAATTTCCAATCCTTTGAGCAGTGTTGTTGGTGGCCTATGAGAGATTAACAGAGCCCATTCCAACTCTGATTGAGTTGAGATGCTCGAGTCTACTTTCATAAGTCATCAAGACCGCCTGCAGTTCTATCCAAGAAATTTCTTCCCTGATGTTGATCTGGATCTTCGTCCAGTCCAGCAAGCACTTGGGTCCCCAGGTGTTGCTCCACCTGTTACATAAAGGACAACTTGATGGATCATAATCTAGGCCGTTGATATTATGTACTGTATAAGTGAGGGCAGGAGGGTAATATTAGTGAGAACGCATTTCCAAGAGAGAGCTCGTTACTGGGGAGAGTAGCACTTTCAATTTGCTGCATTTCAGACCAAGTATAAGGTTGACTTATGTTCCCATTTTCTTCATTTCTGAAACTTTATTTCATCTTCCTTGCAAGGTCCGATCTTTACATATTGCAGGTCCAATTCCGAAATCATTTTGAGAGACCATGAGCAACCGACATTTTAACTCTAACTTATCAGGAAGTTATGAAATTAGAACATAATACATATGATGAAGCCCTAAGAAGTAAAGAATCTCATAAATGGTTAGGTGCTATGGAAGATGAAATGAACTCTCTCATAAAAAATTAGACCTGGACACTTGTACCTAGAATAAAAGACCAAAAGCATATAGACTATAAATGGATCTTTAATCTAAAAGAAGATGAAAAGGGAAAATGAAAATGTCACATATAAAGCTATTGACTAAAGATTTTACACAAAAAGAAGGTGCGGACTACACTAAAATATTTTCACCTGTAATTAAATATACCACCGTCATAATTATTGTGTGTCTGATAAGTCAATTTGACTGAGAGTTTGAACACTTGATGTAAAAACAACCTTCTTTTATGGGGATTTAGATGGAAAAAAAATCTATATGAGACAACCTATTGACTTTGAGGAAAAGGGAAAAGAAAAACTTTGTTGTTTGTTGAAAAAATCCTTATACGACTTGAAACAAATTCCAAGGCAACGATATATAAGATTTGATACATTTGTACCTGGACTTGACTTCAATAGAAGCAAGTATGATATCTGTCTTCTGATAACAAAAAAAAAAAAGAAAAAGAAAAAAGTATGATGTCTGCCTTTATTGCAAAGGTAAATGTGATATTAATTCTATTTACCTTTTCCTCTATGTTGATGACATACTTCTTGATGGAAATAACATAAATGAGATTCAATGTATAAAGAGAAGTTTGAGTACCAAATTTGAAATGAAGGATCTAGGATCTGCTAAGAACATTCTTAGAAATAGAGGTCAAAATATCCTTTATCTGAATGAAAAAATCTTATGTTATGAAAATTCTCGATAATTTAGCAATGTTTGAATCTAAATTTGTTACACTTTCTCTTGTTGAACACTTTAAACTTTCATCCGATCGATGTCTTAAACTTAAACCTATTGATGAAATTGAAAGAATGAGTAAAATGTCTTATTCTAATGCTGTTGGTTCTATTATGCATCTGATGATATCTATAGACCTGTCTTAGCTTATGGAATAAGTGTGTTAAGTAGATTTATGAATAACACTGATGAAGTGCATTTGGAAGCAATTAAATGGTTATTAAAATACTTAAAAGGGTTCATCTGATTTGAGCTTACTATTTAGCATGGGCGAACCTACGGTGGGTCATTGTGAGGGCACGTACCCCACTAAAAAAATCTGATTTTTCTTTTTTTTTTAAAAAAAAAGAAACTAGAATTTGAGACTTTAGTTTGTTAAAAATTTGTGTTTAAAAACACTTTTTTTATGTTTTCAATGTAAAATATGTTGTTGATCCTTTTTGAAATTTACATTTGGGAATTGAATATATTTTTACAATTGTTTATTTGTTTGTTTGTATCAGTTATAGATAAATAAAATTGTAATAAAATTTTAAGTGTCCCTTCATTTTTCGCAACATTTATACAACTTTGATTGTGGTGATTGGTATTTATTGAATATTTGTTTACAATTGTTTATTTGATTATTTGCATTAGTTATGGATAGATATTTGAAGTGTAAATCTACATTTTCTAAAAGCTCTTCCTAATTAAAAAAAAAAAAAAAAATTTGGGGCAAACTCCCAGAAACTCTGTCGCGAATAACACAAATCCATTTTTGTACCTCACTAAGATGAAACGTCTGCGTCCGCAACTGCTATTTAGAAAATGAAAAGAAGGGATGACATTAAAAGGGTATACAGATTTGGACTTTTCCGATGATAGAGATAACAGGAGATCCAATTCCACTTATTTCTATACATTATGTGATATTGTAATTAGTTGAAAATCTCACTTGCAAAAAAATAACTTAAAACTCTCTTCTAAGTATATTGCTACAACTGATGTCATTAAAGAATGCATTGGTCAAGTGGCCTTTTAAAAGAATTTAGCTTTATCCATGAAAATGCTATATTGTATTTTGATAATCAAAGTGCTATCCATCTTAGTAAAAATCCTATGATTCATGATAAAGCAAAGTATATTGATGTAAAATCCTATGTTTCGTGAGAAATCTTTCTCACGTTAGATTTTCCCTATCCTGTATAGATTTGTGTGGTTGGGTCATATGTATACTGTGAAGAAGGATTTTTCTGGGTTGTTCTTGTGTGAACCGTGCCTTGGTAGTTTATCGTATGATTGAAGAACTATAAACTGCTAGATCCTTGAGTAGATTGTCTGTAAACTCATTTAGTTGCCTTTTTCTTGGCCACAAGTAGTGGAGTCCCGAGCGATATCCTTTATTGGATGCGCATTAGGGGATTAGACGACAAAAGTGGTCGTCGAACCGTGGGGGACTTTTAGTCCATAAAAATTCTCAGTGTTCTTTACATTTTCTACAATCTTCTTTTACGGTGATTATTAACTGTTCGTGATCTTGGCTTAACACTTGGTTCTTCTTAGTTCAATGGATAGATGGATAGATCTTGTGGGGTGGGGGGCACTGACGGAGCCAGCACATGGCGAGCCAACGCGCTCGCCCGTGCTGGATTCGTCCGGAAAAAAAAATAGTTAAAATTTTTGACATTTTTTGAATTTTGATTTAAAAAATACAGTTATTTAACTGATATCCGTCCGAGCTGAACAAAATTTCTGAATGATCGCCCTGGCTGAACAAGGTTTCTGGATCCGTCACTGGTGGGGGGTGGTGGTGGTGGTGGGGATGTAATTGCAGGATGAAAACGTGGGAAGGAGCAACTTTGGAATATATTGATATTGGCATTAACAGACCAATTTATTTAGTGGATGCAGCACGTAAAATTCATAACATAAATAAATGATAACCTATAAGGATAAACTCCTAAACAAGTGTGTGTTTGTCAGACAGGGAAATGTTGTTTTTATCCAGGAATACAAAATTGAAGTTCTCTTAAGATAAAAGGGTTGCTCATAACTGGGATCTTGCCAGTAATTTCACAAAGAACCAAATTTGATTCATGAATTAATGCCGAATCCACACGTTTCAAAGGCATCTTCTAGTCTGTTTTTAATATTCATAAGGCCATTTGTACTTCTATTTCTAATTATTATTACTTTCCACGGCCAATTTTTTTCCTTTATTTATATATATGACAATATTATACGCTTCAACGATATTTATTTCAACCCTTCAACCAAAAATCTTTAAATCATTGTTCGTGCTTTATATCTCATTAATTTTTTTTTTCAAAGTCCATGTGATGCTTCAAAATGATTATAAGAGCTTGTTTGATAATGTGATTTTTAGAAGTTTTTATGGTTTATTTATTTATTTTTTGGTTTTTTGTTAAATGAATGTGTTGTTTAAAAATATTTGAAATGCCAAAAATTGTGTATTTGACTAAAAATAGATAATTGAGATTGAATTTAAAAAGTTGAGGTGAAAAAAATCATTTTATCAAATAATCTCTAAGTTATTAAGGTCATGTTCTCTTTACTATTTTCAGACAATTTTCTGTTTTTTATTTTTTGAAATAGCGAAAATGCGTTCTTTTTTCCATTTTCAAAAATGCATTTTTCAAAATAAGAAAAAAAAAATTGCAAGGCAATGCAAAACAAGGAAATAGTTTTTTTGAGCATTTTCAGTTAAGCCAGAAGCAAAGTTTTAAAACGTGGAAAATGGATATCTTTCAACATGTTGTTTCTCAACTGGTGAAGACACTGGGTTATGTCATGTCACAAGTTCGATTCGATTTTGAACTCCACAAAAGTTTTGAAGGATTTTTTTTCGTACACATATTTCGAAATTTTTAAATGAAATGGTAGACTCAAGGGTTGAACCCAGAACCTCAATGATGAATTTCCAAAGAGGTAATGAACGTAAATATGTATAAAAACTTATAAAAATTGTCATATATTTCTTATAATATTTGAATCTACTAATTTCCTATAATATTTTTGGGACTTAAACATTAATAGCTTTATCTATTTTTTAAAAATTTTCTAACTATTAATAAATTACACAATACAAATTAGATAAGCTAATTTCTAATTTTAAAAAATAAATAAATGTGTAATAACAAAATTAGCAAAATAATAGCTAGTAACTAGTAATTGAGTTATAAAAACACAATTAACAAAGTAAATTATAAATTAGTCAATTATTAATTTATATATTTTTTGTAAATCTTCAAAACACAAGAAATTTTATAATTTAATCCACAGGAAAATTAATTACAAATAATCAAATTAATATTTTGCAAAATTTCAAACGAAATGTATTTTCCAGTTTCCGACTTTAAAAAATAGTTTTCAAAAATGACAAATCAAATGCGTTTTCAACGAGTTTGAAAACAAAAGCAAAAAACAGAAAATAGAAAAAGCTTTTGAAAATGAAAATAAAAAAATTAAATACAAACAGAACGACAATAATTATCTTGCATATGAAATAGTAAAATTGGACTACGTGACCGCAACTGATAGAATTAAGTATCATTCTAGAGTTACACATCAGTTTACACAATGGTGTACACACCCTCTCACATGGGTGTGGATGTGTTACACTTGTTTAATCCTAGAATTAAATGTTTGATTTGCGATTAGTATGGACATCATTAATAGCCTTGTTAGAGAGTTGTTCAGAATTTCTATAAGTTATGGTATTCCTGCAAGTTGCAATATTTAGTCCTTGTTTAATAAAGCTTTTTTTTTTTAATATAAGTTGATGGATTCCATAAAGGTTTAAGTATATAATTACCAACATTTAGGAATGAAGATCTTTGTAATAAGGTAATCTATATATTAATAAAAGCACAAGAGATTCTGGGAATCTTTTCTTCAATTTTTAATTTTGGAGCAGATTCTGTAGTGTGAAAAGAATATTTGGCAACTAAAAAAAACTCCGAATTTATTTTCACTTTTCAGATTTATTGACGGTGGTTAAATTAGTAATTAACTTAGTGGGGTGGTTATATTAGTGGTTAACTTAGTGGGTGGTTATTATTTATGGATTGGTTTTAAAATTAGTGGGTTGTTTAGTCTCAATTTATGCCACCACTAAACAATTATTGCCAATGCAATTGGTTCTTCAAAGTTGCAGTCGGCAGTACTGAAGATTGAGGGACAAATCCAATGTTGAATCCCCAAATTGACTGTCCTTTTCTATACGTAAACCACCTCCACCATCCCTACTCATTATCCTTCTTTGTGGTAATCTCTGATCCCGACAACTATCTCATTAACACCCCCACAAATTGGAGGCTCCTTCGACAGTTTCCAAAATGAGATATTTTTTGTGAGCGGCGATTACGACGCCAGATTGATTAACGAGGCTGATTACAAATTCTTCCATCCAGATTTATGACAGGGTTCGCTTGTGGGAAATTTTGAGCTCTACGTCCGTCATTTTTTTGTGTTATAAGAACCCATGGGTCTGGTCACCACAGATCGAGGCTGCGGAGTTTGATCGGCTATCGAGTCTTCTTGCTATCGCTTTGACTGCTTGGAAGGATGATATGAAGCGACATGTATAAGATTTTTTATTATTTTACCTTTTTGTACTTTGTTCATATTTGTTTTAGAGGAAATGTCTTTGGGTTGATGAATTTTGTCCAAATTGATTTCTATAATTGGACTTCAGAAGTTCAACAGAATTTGCATGGTTATGTGGGTTTTGTGTCTTTTGCTGGAAGCTCTTATTTTTTTATTTTTTGCTCCATTTGCTGCAATGAATTTGCAGGTTGAGCATATATTGAAAGATGAAGGTATGGTTGAAGTATATGATCCGATTGACAAGTTTTGTGAATACATATAATCATTTATCTTTGCTACATCCTCAAACACAGGTATGATTTGCTATATAAATTTGATGACATCCTTGTCTGGATTATGAAATGGAGTGTTTTTGGTTACTCTCATTTTTGCATCAGCAGGATTTGGCGATCTGCCAGAACTTTTATCCATTAGGAAACTCTTTCAAGAGTGTTATGGTCAGAGATTTACGAGTGCTGTGCTTGAATTACACCCGGGAAATTTTGTGAATCATCGGGTGTGATTTGTTTATATTGTTTTACATGTGCTTAGCAATAATTAGTTGAATTTATTAAATTATTTAATTGCAGAGTAGGGAGAGCCTTTCAATACAAAATTTATGAGATGAGGAAGTGAAATTCAAACTGTAAGATGAAATTGGTAGGACTTTTGTTGACCCAGGTTACTTTTGCTTGAATACAAACTTGAATCGGTAACCAAACATAGGCAGTCAGAGACATTGTGACAATGATGGCCTTCAAAAGCCGGTTCTAACATAAAAGAGAGACGAGAAAAAATTGCATACATTGGATCTGTGTGATACTAACAAATTTACAGCACTCCAAAACATACGAGAGAAACTAGAAATCAAGAAATGCTATTATTGTTTATTTTCATTACTTCTTATCTAGATAGTTTAATATGTTCTTGCAATTTTTTATTATATTATTAGCTCAATGGAATATGCCCGTGCATCGCACGGGTGTGAAAGTAGTTTGTAACTAATTACACAAGTATCCAAATAATTATCAAAATCGGAGGGTTTTTTTTTTTTTTATATAATTAAAATCAAGTTTTGTAATTAATTACAATTGTAACTTTATTTCAACTTTATAATTAATTACAATGATAACTTATGAATTAGTAAAACACTATTGTAATTTGTAAATAATTATATTAATGTAATTTGTAATCAGTCAGTGTCACAATCGCCGTCGTCGAACCACCATCGAAAATATAATTGTAACCTTATTTCAATTGTGTAATTAATTACAGTTGTAACTTTATTTTATTTTGTAATTAGTTACCTAATCACCATCACCATCACCATCACCATCAACACCTACCACCACCACCACCACCAATAACCTCCAATCACCCCTAATGACCACCAATAATATGGATGGAGGCTGGCAAGAAATCATCAAATGGGGAGAGAGAAAAAGCACCCAAATGAGGAATTGGGAATCGCAGTTTGGATGCGCCACCTATTTTTTTCGGGCAATTCCATACGATTCAAATCATTCTACACGAATACATATGTGAATCAAACATGCTGCAGCACAATTGCGTAGAAGAAAATTGAAGAGACTGAGCCGAAAAGACAACAATACTCTTCTACAACATCATTTTCCAACCCACTCACCAATATAACAAATTGAAGGTTTATCAATGCCTGAAAGCTTTCTACCACTTCATGATAATAAAAAAAGCATATTCCATGGATTTGGAATTGGATTTTAGCTTCAGCCATGGATTCAGCCGTTTGTCATGTAAACACCATAATGGACTCCCACCACCGCCCTTAAATTTCCTATCCGTTCATTACTAATTCGAACCTTCATTTTGCGCCGATGTTAGTAGCGCTTTTTTCAAAACGTAAGTTGTCTATTGCTTGTATTAGATATACTTGATTTGCATAATTATTTTTCAAACACATGATTTTAAAACTTTTGAATATAAAATTATGATTGAGTGTAATTTTCCCTTCCATAAATATGTGATTAAAGATAAATTTGATCAATTTATAATCACCAAAAAAAAAAAAAAAACAAAAAACAAAAAAAAAAAAAAAACAAAAAAAACAAAAAACAAAAAACAAAAAAACAAAAAACAAAAAAAACTTTACCAAACATGAACTTAGTGACCAATGATCTTGTCTACCAGTCAATACATTCAAAATTAGTGCAATGTCCGGCAGCTCAGATAGTGTTTATGAATTTGTTCATGGTTGTTTTTCATATAAAATATTTAATTGAAAAATAGTTTGAAAAAAATGTATGATTAAGGGTCTGTTCAATAAGGGTTTTAAAACAAAAATCTAATGGGGACAATTTTCCATACCACTTTTTAACTAAACGCATTTTTTCTTTCCAATTTTTAACTACACATCTTACCTAGAAAATCCAATTAAATCATATTATAGATCAAATTCCTTGATTTGACAGCCGCCAAACAGAGCCTAAGAGTGTGTTTGATATTGTTTAAAAACAATGTTTTTAAATGAATAGTGATTTTTAGGCAAATGAATTGTTGAAATTTGGTTGAAAAGTTAAAAATTGTAGGCTTGACTTTTAATTAATTGTTGAGATTGAATACTATAAAAAAAGAGAAAAATTTAATAAAAACCAAACAAGGGTTAAAAGTGATTTAAAAAATTGTACAATTTATAAATGAATTTATGTAAGAGGTTACAAAAACACGACTAGAGTACAAGAATATAGTTCTCTTCTATTGCTCTTGAAGGGCACCCCTTATGGCACCAAATTATTTTTCTACAAGAAAATTTATCAAAATGTCTGCAACGACTTATTTCAATGAATAACGCTAAAGAAACTGAAAAAGTGGACCAAAAAGGTACCGAATTAATGTAAGTTGTTGATTTCGATATTGATGTGATTGATAAATAAGTGAATGATTGTCATGTGTATAAGTGTGTAACTTTCGATCCAAGTTTATATTCCTGTAGTATGACTGTATTTCTAATATGTTTATGCACGTTAATAAACACAATGTCAAATCATCATAATTGCACCTAAATATAAAAATAAAAATTATTTGACAAAACAATTATAATCATGTTTGATGGAGATTAAAACAAGATTTCTAATAAATTTTGATAGAAATTAGTGAGATGTATGATTGAAAATGTATGAATCTTAAAAATATGTTGTTGATATTGATTATTGACTTTGACTTATATCGAGAAAGTGTTTATAAGAGAAATCGAACTCGTGACTAAAAATTCCACTCTACCTCAAGGGGTAAAATTTAAATTTTAATTTGTATGAAAGGGAGGCTATGTAATATCCTCATTGCCCAATTTGCTACAAGCGTGACAAACAAAAAGTGTGCTTGCTTGCATGTTCTATACATGCTTAACATGTTCTTAAACTTTAGTCAACAAAATATAAATAAAAAAAAAAAATTGCAATTTTATTATACATAAAATTTGAATTAAACCATCTGTCACTTCAACAGATGCACCAACACGATTTACAAAAAAAAACATTATGACCCTTTGTAGTTTCTCAATAATAAATAAATACAAATTTAGGACTATAGATCTCCATGGCCAAAAAAAAAAAAACATTATGAACAAACTATTGAGAAATTGAAATGTGCATCAGTATGGAACTGGTGTGGATAATCTGCCAACTTGATCAACAAGATCAAGAACCTCGGCCCTACTCCTCACAATCCTATGAAACACCTCCCTAACCTGTTGCTGCAACGGCATGAGCCCTTCTTCCATTTTACGACAGACCTCGGCCAGCTCCTCGACCTGCTTTGCTACCTCCACCGACTTCTCCTCCTCCAATGGAAATTGGAAAGAGTCGGCAAAATCGACTAGGGATTGAGCCACCTTTTCCATTTTTTGCAACTCTTCAAGCAATCCAGAGGTCCCTTTCTTCTCCTTCTTCTTCCACTCCTCTCCAATTTTATCTTGAAGCCCAATCATGGGTTGGGCCCAGCCCAATTGCTTTGGAACAACAAAATGGGTCGCAAGCCCAGTCCTCTCTTGGCATGGAATTGCTGCCACAAGAGCCCACATCACAAAAACTAAAACCGTGCTCATAATGTAAACCGGCATGGCCAGACCGGTTGACTCCCCACCACGTGGCACAGCGAGATTGGAAGACATTGCCTGAATCTGTTTGGCGGCGGACCATTGTTTCGCCACCGACCAGGACAAAAACCGGAAGTTTCCAGTGGACCGGTCTTTATTGCTATTTCCAGCTCCGCTGCCGCGACGGCCGAATGACCAAGCTCGTTCTGTTGACTTGCCGTGGTTATTGTTATTCGCATTCTCTTTGTCATCAAGTACCATTGAAGTGAGGAGGATGGTGAGGGCCTTTTTGGACCGCCTGACCTGGCCTTCGCCGATAGGATTCTTCTGCAGCGCCGTGACGGCGATCTCAGCCAGCTTCTGCCAGTGGCGGACCAGCTCAACGCCGTGTGTGACGGCGTTACAAATATCAAGCGCCTTCACAGAGCGATCAAGGAGGTCAGGGATGAGTTTATCGAGCGGAGTCTTTGTAAACTGGGTCGGGTCACGACCCATTACCAATACAGCCTTGAATTCAGCCTCGCAGCAGAGATAAGTGTCAAGAAGATTGCGAAACCACGAGATTGAAAGGAGCGGATGGTTGCAACTCTCCAGTGCTGCACTAGGGGAATCGGTGGAGGCGGAGGAAGGATCGGTTGTGTTACTGGCTGCGGTGGATGCGGTGGCGGAGGGGGTGGAAAGAATATAGGAAAAACGATCAGCAACATGCTTTTGAAAGAGTTCAAGGTCTTCGAGTTCTTGATCGTGATTTTCCATAGCCGCCACCTGGTTACGGCGGATACTTATCCGGTTGAGGAAGGAACCTTGACCATCGGTCGTCGCCGGCATGGTTGTATTCGCCGGAAACTTTTGCTTTGATTTTTGAGAGAGAAATTTGGGAAACGGGTGGTGGGTCGAATAGAATTTGAAGATGATGAAATGGACGGTTTGTCAGTTATATATATTGACCAAAATGGGTGGTAAGATGTGTCTGGAACGAGACCGTTTCTTTCTCGCTGTCAGTTTCTTCGTTCAGAAAAATTAACATATTATCCCCAAACTTTGATATATAGTGTATTTTGGTCACTAATCTTCAGAACATGACACTATGATTTTACGTATCCAAGCTTTCAATTTTAGTAGCACTTAGATGTCCACCGGACAATTTCACCCTTGTCTAGTCTAGTATATTATAAAAGACGATATTACTCTTCTCTTATGTAGACAAAAAATTAAATATAAACAAGAAAAAAATCATATTCTCCACTTCATTCATCCAAACCCACCTTATGTTCAAACAACTCGAACTATCGTCAATAATTGTCAATCACTTTGACACGAGATTGGAAGAAGAGAAGATTTTTTCTTGTTTTTATTTAATTGCTTGACTATTTGAACATAAGGATCAAACGGTCTTTTTATTAACATTTTGGCTTAAGAATTGCATACTAAAATAGACCGATGACATAAACTCTCTATTTTGAAGAACACGGACCAAAGTTGAACCTTTATTTTTTTTCATTCTTATATTTCTAGTGTGAAAAAAAATGATATTTTGCCCCAGTTTGGTAGACATTAAAATTAAATTTTTAGTAAATTTTAATAAAAATTGTAAGATTTGTGATTAAAAAATTGTGGTTCCCATAAATTATATAATTGAGATTAATTGTTATTTTATTTTATGCCAAACAGTGGGTCTATGTTAAACAAATTTATAAACAGTACATTTTTCAAAATCAATTTTTAGCCCCATATTTTATCTCGAAAACATTACATTCTTTGTTTATAAACTAAAAACTTTTATCAAATAGGGGCTTAGATATATCATATAATAGGTACTATTATATTACAAATTTTCATATATGGTTACCCTAATTTACTAATGTTTATAACTAAGGGTCCGTTTGATAGTAAGAGTGAAATTTGGATGGAAAGAAAACGAATTTCAGGAAATTGAATTCCTGAAAACTTATTTTATTGGGAGTTTTTCAACTTTTATTGTTTGATTAACATTATTTTTCATGAAAATTTTTGCAAAATTAAGCTAGTTTAATTAAAAAAAATTATTTTTATTTTTCACACACTTGTACTTGTTAATAATAATGTTAATTTTTTGGAAAAAAAAAGTCAATTAACTATAACAAAAATAATCAAACACGACGAAAATGATTTTCCATGTAACGTGAAAAACTCTTTCCCACCTATAAGGAGAGAAAATCTTTTCCTTGATTGCATGAAAAATGTCATGTGAAACTTAGTTAAATTGGAAAACGAATTTCACGATTAAAAAAATAAATAAAAAATGCCTATCAAACACACCACCATTTTTCAACTTCCTAGGAAACTATTGTCTATCAAACGGACACTAAGAGTTTGACAATCGTTTATATGATTACCATATATATTGTTTATAAAATTTGATAATATTTCATTGGTTCATTTTTTTTTTTTGAAGTAAAAATAGAGAACTGAAATCTCTAGCGAGTTCAAATTTTTTGACTTTCAAAAATAAAATTGATACAATAAAACATTGTGAATTCTTCGTTTATAAATAAAATTTGTTTATTATAAACTAAAAGCTGCCAAATATAGGCTAAGTTTTTCTCTACAAAATAATTGAAATAGAATCCAAAAAAATTCAAATGCTTAGGAAGAAAAAGTATGACAATTTAAGGCGTTGAACGCGTTTTAATGTCCACTTCAATTGTAGTGTGTGGTCACGTCACATTCCTCATTTTCCTCCCCTGAGGTTTTTTGGATAATGCCAAAAAGCTAGTTTGTACAATCAATTTATCAATATCTTTGGAGATTGAACAAAGATTTGTTTGACCAAGTTACAAATACAAATTAATAAAAATAAATAAACAAATTTGTGTTCCTTGGATGTTTTTAAATACTGGTGACATACACTTGATCGATCAATAATTTTTTTTTTTCTTTTTTTAATATATTCAAGGAGACCTTGGTCAAGGACCAAGGCAACTTTCCCAATGGTTAGGAGGGCGGAGACCTAAGTTCGTGTCCTACCCCCTCCCCTCCGTTCTCAAACTTGTACCAAAAAAAAAAAAAAAAAGGTAACCTTGTTCAAGAAATGACACATATTGCAAATGGTGGTGATCCGGACAATTCTGTCTCGTTACTTCGTGTCAATTTAAGTTGTTGATAAATGTTTCGAATAGTTTATAATGTGATCCTTTAATAATCGAACTTTTCTCCATATGACAAGACTGTTCATAAACTGCAATGTACATAGTGCATTAAAAAGCCAAAGCAATATGCAGATACTACAAGAGAGTTGTACTGATTCAACAGGCTCCTATGTTATCTATGCTCGAGTTGATATTGGTGCATTACTAACAGTTTCCTTTCAGATATTGAAACACCTTCCATTGATCAGCCCAAAGGTTAAATTCAATAATAACTCTGGGGCTCAAACATGAACAATAAAAAGCAAATTAGAATATTCTATATATTTTAGATAAAAGGTAATGATGTGGAATGAACTTTGCTGGTTTCGATCCTGAATCCGATCAGCTACTTCAACCTAAAAAAAGGTGGGGCTTTGCCCCAGTTGTAACTCCGCTGTGATAATCAGTATGAGATTTTAGAGAAAAATTGACAATAAGTGCTCTCTTTGAATACTAAAGTTTCCGCACCTTTGTATAGTGGAGGATGAGGGTACTTATATGTGCAATCTCCTATGATTTTAGGGAGTAAAGATCTCCATAAAATCCGAAATTGTAGTTGATTTAGGTAAGATTACCTATAATTTAGGGATAATGGTAATCTATTCATGGATAGGCATCCAAGCATTGTGGCGTGATTCTTGCCATCTCTTAATTGGTCGTGTATGCATGGTCGTTCGTGCGATATCATTCTCCTCGATTTCAGTATTTCTCTATCGTCTAATGTTCAAAGATCATCCTTCGTATCCCGTGCTACGATCGTTTGTCTCTTTTCTCTACTTATGTATCAATAGTCCCCTCAGACGATCGAGATTCTCGGTTTGCAAATCGTGATCGTCTGATATTAAGTTATATTCAAACGATCGTAATGTAATTTTTTGGAAATTGTTCCATGCATCAAATACTTCTTCATGTTATTTGATCATAACTTCCATACCTCATGCCTGTCTGGTTGACGGTGCACCATATCCATCCGCTAGCTGTCTTTCAAAAATCTAAGAGGGCAAGAATACAAGATCCCTTCTTAAAAATGAAAACTAATCACTATCAACAGGTATAAATGTGCGTATCCATTCTCACTTTTTCCTTATTTGCCTTGAGAAAAGTTTTTCCTCCCTCCGAGTTCATAATATGTGCCCTCTTTGCCTCCATTTTGATCAAACACTCCCGAGGGTTGCAGCTTTCTAAACATCGAAAATGTAATTTTATGTCATTCTTTTCCCTTTCCATTCATCTTTAGGGTCTGGTTTTTGGTTTTGTAGTGATTTTTCAAAGGGTTTTTCTTTTCAGGGTTTTGCATAGCAATCCAACACACACACACATACTATTATAGGTTATGGAACCCATTCTCATTGTAGACAGCAATGAGGAAGAGGGGAGGGTTTCTTTGCCTTTAAGTAGGACGAGTGGACATTCATCTTCTTCTCCTCCTTCTTTCAACCAATTCTTAGATCATGCTTCGAGCCATCTCACATCGCCTTCTCCTTCTATCTCGTCTGCTTGTACCATTTCTGACATTTCGCCTATTTCCCCTCGAATGCAACAAAACATGGCTTGTGCTCGACCATTCTGTTGTTCTCAAAATGCTTTGGTTATCCCCAATTACCAAAGTTTCTACAGTGATATTCGTTTGGTCGAAATACTCAACTCCTTCATCATATTCCCTGGCCATTCTTATCGCACCCCTTTAGAAGATAAGGGGATTGGTGAGGGAGAGAACGGTGTGGAAACTCTTTATTTGGATTCGCTGAAGGGTAGTCTTCGATTCCCCCTTTATCCCTTCCTCATGTCTTTCCTTCGCTTTGTTGACCTCAACCTAGCCCAACTAGCTCCCAATGCTTGTAAAGTAGTCGTTTATTTCCTATTAGCTTGCTTACAAAATGACATAACTCCTTCTGTAAATGTTTTATGATCTTTGGTCGAATTAAAACCCGATCGTGATTACCAAAGTCTAGTCGTATTTACCACTAAGAACGATTTCAAAGTCCCTTTCTGTCCATATTCTCAGCTTCGCTGGAAGACCAGGTTTTTCTTCGTCAAACGAAATAACGGTCCCTTTCCATTCCCCCACTTCTTGGAATCGTCCGAATTTTGAGACTTTAAATAGTCTGGTCGTTCTTTATGTGGTCGAAGAGGAAGCTCTTTAGGTCGTGCAAGGATGTAGGCCCCTTGTTGGTCGAATGAGTGAAGTTCTTACCGACGCTTTTTTAATCAAACATCGTATAAACTTTCCAGAGGGTAACTTTCTCTTTTACTTTAAAGTCCTATATCTATTTTTTTTCTTATCAATGATGTATAAGATTTTTTGTTTCTGTTTAGACGAAATAATCTACGATTCGAGTAAAGTCGAAGTTTTGATGAGATCAAAGGGCAAAGGCAGCCAAATGGAAAGGTACCAAGAGAAAGGCTGATGCGAGAGATCATCCTGTTGATTCCCCCATAATTCTTCCAAACGTTCATGCTGTTGGGATCTCTTTGGTTGCCACGACCAATGATTCCATTGCGTTTTCATGCCCGTCCTCGTGGTGGAGGTTAAGAGGCTTCTGTACAATCTACAACTAATGTTGATGAAGATGTTCGAGTCATTGCTAGCGCAGTTGAACGTAGCTTATTGGAGCATGTGAAGAAGAGAGGTCGTGATAGTATTTTTCGCGCCTTTTCCATCAAGATAAGAAGGGTTAGTTATACGAACATCATTAATTTTACCGTTTGCTTTCAACATTGTTATTGTATGATCATTTTTTAGGTCTTGGCCATGTAGCGTGCCCTTTTGAAGTCGTTGGAAATGACCTCTGAGAATCATTCTGAGATTTTGGATGCAAATTCTATGGTAGAGAAAGAATTGGCTGATTCTAAGAAGCTTCTGGAGGAGAAGGACAAGTTACTGGTTGAAAAGATTTGGCCATTGCTTCGATGAAAGAAGATTTCAAACTATGTCTCGTAGATCGTGCTCGTGAGGCCATGGAGACCTACAAAATTCCTCCTGAGTTTGAAGAAGTTTACAGAATTTATGGACTAAAATCAATGATCCATGCTTGTAAGAAGGTGAAAGAGTGGCTTAGTCGTGATCTCCCAACAGTGGAACTTGATGAATTCGAGGAGTTTACTCATGCTAATGCATTGGAGGAAGAAGACGACCAAGATGGTGGTGCTTCAAATCAGTCCCCCAATGAAGAGAGTTCGATTTTTTTCTTATTTTGTAATAGTTTGATAGGACACTTTATGCTTTTGTAACTCCTATCATTTTGACATGAAACGTTTGGCCACTTGCTCTTCACTTTTAATTAATCCAAGTTCTTATGAATTTCTCAGCACTATTTCTGTTCGTGTTTTCTAATTTGATCGTGTACTAAATGTTATCATCATGATTTTGTTTCATTTGTCGAAGTCTTTATGTGCTGCGATCGTAACAAAGTCTTTATTGCTTTTTTATTATTTTTTAGCGATCTGCTCATGACGAATTCTTTATTACTTTTGAATCTTTTTTAGCGATCTATTGCTTCGCTCCTGACGAAGTCTTTATTACTTCGTTCTTAATAAAGTATTTGTGTGATTCTCTCATGACGAAGTCTTTGTTACTTCGTTCATGATGAAGTCTTTGTGTGCTTTGTATGCTTCGCTCGTGACGAAGGCTTATTCTTCGTTCGTGATGAAGTCTTTGTATGCTTTGTCTGATTCGCTCATGACGAAGTCTTGGTCTAATGGTAGTGGGTTTCTAAGAATTTTTGTACTTAACCCCTAGGTACAAGGTTCGAAACTCATGGAAGACAAAAATTCACTTCCTGGAAACGAGGTTGGCAGCCCTTGAGGACCAAGACGACTAGGGGGAGTCTTTTGATCTAATGGTAATGGATTTCTAAGATTCTTTGTACTTAACCCCTAGGTATAAGGTTCGAAACGCATGGAAGGTAAAAATCCACTTCCTGGAAACGAGGTTGGCAGCCTTTGAGGACTAGGACGATCAGAGGGGAGTGGAAAGACCATGAGTACGATACGGAGAAGACCCCAGCCAGGGAGCCGGGTCGTTACAAAAAAAAGGTGCCTTTTTTGTAACGACCCGGATCCCTCGCTGGAGCCTTCTCCGTGTCGTACTCATGGACTTTCCACTCCCCCTGGTCGTCCTGGTCCTCAAGGGCTGCCAGCCTTATTTCCAGGAAGTGAATTTTTGCCTTCCATGGGTTTCTAAGAATCTTTGTACTTAACCCTTAGGTACAAGATGTGTGTAAGATCGTATATTTGATCTTCACGCTTTACACTATGAATGACCATGTCGTCTACATGGGCTTCAATCAAATTTCCAATCTCCTTCTCGAAAACTTTGTTGACCATATGTTGCACCTACGTTTTTAAGACCAAAAGGCATCGAGGTATAGTAGAAAGTACCTTCATCAGTGATAAGAGATGTTTTCTCTTCATCATTTTCTGCCATTCAAATTTGATGGTAGCTTGAAAAGGTGTCCAAAAAGCTCATTTTCTCCATACCTGCAATTACGCCAACCAAAGCACTTATACGAGGCAGTGGGTAGCATTCTTTTGGATATGCTCGATTCAAATCCAAGTAATCAATACACATCCTCCATTTTCCATTGGATTTTTTTTACTAGCACCATGTTTTCCAACCAATTTGGGTATTTGAACTCCATTATGAATTTTGCCTTTAATAGCTTATTCACTTCCTCCTTTATGACATGTCCTCGTTCAGATGCAAAGTGTCGTTTACTCTGTTTCACTGGCTTTGATTCATGAAACACATTCAATTAATGCTATAAAATCTCCCTTGAGATCCTTTCGATCTCTTCAACTGACCACAAAAAGAAGCCTTCTTTTCACGAACGAGCTCCTGGATTTGTTTTGATTCATTCTTGATTAACGTGCCACTAATTCGAATCACCTTGTTTGATTCAATCTTCTTTTTCAAAATCTGATCTGCCGATTCAAAACGTGGCATGATTCCTAGCTTTGAATCCTCAATAGCCATCAACTCATACTTTCCAATTAACACCTCCTTGAATCATGTTGATTGCCCTTAATTTCCCCAACCTCTCTAGTTGTCGGGAATTTGATCTTCTTATAATAAGTCGATGCTATTCCTTCGATAGTGTGTAGGAGAGGTCGACTGTAAATGGCATTATAAGCAATTTTCACATCAACAATCAAGAATTCAATTTGTGTAGCTTTGGCCATAAGGTATGGCTCAACACATACAGTCAGGAAAATCGATCCTTCAACCTTCACTGTTGCTCCTCCAAACCCATGCAGCGGTGTGGTTACTAGTCATAAATTATCCCGTTTGAGAATTTAAGGCTTTAAAAACTTCATATATTATCACATTAGCTGTACTCCCATTATCCACGAGAACCCTCTTAACACCGTAGCTTGCAATATCCCCCACTATGACCAATGCATCATCGTGGGGATAGGCCATGCCCTTCTTGTCATCTTCTCCGAACACAATGTTCATTGATGGATGTGATCGTGTAATGATCGCATTTATGTTGATTTATCAAGCATATCCTTTCCTTGAATTATTTGAATCTCCGCCCAAAGCTGGCCCTCTGAAATAACATTAATAACTCCAGCACGAGATCTCTCCCCTTCTTAGGAGCAGGGATTTTTTCCTCCGTTCCTTAACTCAATACATATTTTTTCAACGATCCACGTTGAATCAACCTTTCAATCTCGTCTTTTAAAAACTTGCAGTGTTTAATGTGGTGACCGTGATGTTTGTCAAATTCACAGAACTTTGATTTATCCCTCATATGATTCGGGATAGTCATCGATCTTAGCCAATGCAGGTCCTTTGACTTTTGATCTCCATCAATAGTTTTTCTAGTGGCACATTCAAAGGAGTGTAATTGTTCAAACTCGAGGTTGAACCCATGCTCGATTTAAAATGATAGTCTCTCCTTTTCTTTAGACTTGTCTCTCGATGCTCCTTCTCCTTTTTGTCTTTCCTTTTAGAACTTTCAGAAACATGATCTTTGAAATTCTTCGTAACATTCAGCGTCTCTTCACAATCGATGTATTTCTCGCATCTTTGAAGAAGTTCTGTGATCGTTCCTGGAGTCATTTTCAATAGTGATGTTTTGAATATATGATTTCACAGTCTGTTGATCATAGTCGTTATGACCGAAGGCATTTGCAAATTTTTCACTCCTAAAGTAGCACGGTTAAAGCTGGTGACATAATCCTTTAATGACTCCTCGTTATGTTGGACAACCTGTATCAAACCAATAGCACTCTTCTTCTGTCGAGAGCTACTTGCAAAGAAAGCTGCAAACTTGGTAGCGAAGTCTGAAAATGATTTGATCGACCTCGGAGGCAAAGTATCGTAACAGTCCCTAGCCTCCTTTCTCAGCGTAGGTGGAAACGCACGACATGAAATGGCATCCGGAAAAGTGTGCAGATGATTAATAAGATTGGTCATTCCATCGTATTTTTCAATATAAGGAGATTTGAAGGAGTTTGGTAGTGGGACCGCCATGATCTCCGATACGAACGGATCTTCACTAATCCAAACCGATCGTAGTGTAGTCTTTATCTTCAACGCCTCATCCAACTTACGATCGAGGGCATGAAGCATAGCTTCCAACACGATATCATTTAATTGAGTGCTCGCCCTCTGAGACGACTGTGCTGTGACGCCCCAAATTCATTTCCTATTTTTCATTCATTTATTTATTTTCTTGCCATATTTTGATTTTCTAAACGAATAAAATAAGATTTTGTCCACACACTCTTAATATAAACTTGAACTTTTAATTTTAAAACATAATTTGACATTATTAAAAATAAGTATTTTTCTCTGAAAATTTCATTCATAATTTAATTTAGAAGAAAACAGAATAAACTAACTATAACATAAAAACATTATAGTTAGAAGTTGATATAAAAATATCTATTTAAAACAAGGAACAGAGAACGGATAGCGAAAGATAGCCGGGAATTTGCTATTTAAAATCTTTTACTATTTTGAAATGAAATATAACTATTTAAAAGTAGTTGGACCTTTTTGGGGTTTCCATAGTGAGAGGCCCATGAACCACGATTAGGTACGCAGTACACAATCGTTCCGTCATTTGAGAGTTAGCACCAACCTACAATCCATGTATTGTCACACCTATAATGCAAAACTAAATGAGCTAACGCTCAGCAAGTAACATATGCATGATCATGCACATGAGTTTCGATTCACTTTCTCACAATTATTTCATTCAGGCTCCGTGCCTTTTCATTATTTCAGTTTATCTACATTTTCTACTTGGGCCCCAATCCCACTACGTTGTACCGTATGAGCTCAAATATCAACATGACCGATAACATGTGCCTTCCAGTGTCTGTGGTCCGTCATTGCTCACTCTGACTCAAGACTCCTTCGTTTGTATCTATTGTCGCCCCCCGAGACTCAAGATACTGCACCGAGAATTATATTATATCAATCAGGCCTGGCCTGTTATATACGGCCCTCGGATTGCCGATCCGTAGTCTCAAGGCCACCAAGAGATCTCCCGACACCGCCTTATATCGGCGCTAGACCGCCAACACCCATCATCGACTACCCTTAATGACTGTCGGGAGTCTCAGGCGAGTGTATATATCCGGACGCGAAGTAAAGTACGGTATATTCGTAGGGAGATTCTACTATCATCCACATTATTCTCTCTCCATATATCTTCATTTACTCTTTATCTCTTTTTTTTATCATTTATGAATGACTTCTTCTAAGTCTACACAATGCACATGAATGCTAACATATATTTCATTTAGCAATTGTACATCATAATCACGTAATATGACATTTCAATGAATTCATGTGCATTAATAACATGTCATATCGTCAATTCATGTCTCGCATGCTTTTATCACATACAAATAATTGCCACATCATATTTCAGGAATATTGCACCAATAATATACCTCACATAGGCACGTATGAGCACATAATAATATTAAGCCCTTGTTTGAGCCCTATTATTTCTAATTATAATTTGGGTTTTGAAAATCTAATGGTTAAAAAGTGGTTTGAAAAGTAAAGAATTGTGGGCTTGACTTTTTTGAATGGTTGAGATTGATTACTGTAGAAAAAAGTGGTAAATTTTATGAGAAATAATGGGGCTCAAACAAGGGCTAATACTATATTTTGCATTATAGTTGAAATATTACTTATCTCACTCCTTGAGTATCCTAGAGTTCATGACTTTATTCCTCAATATTTGGTACCACTAATCCGCTTGGAGTCAAATCACTCCTTCCCTATCATATATATAAACTATAATTTAGTCACGTAATAATATTATATTTAAACTACAAAATATTAATTAGGGTCCAAATAAATTAAAGTGGACTATTTTCCTACAAAAAATTTAACTCAAATAATTACTTAGACCGTCCTAATTTAAAGGGGTTAATTTGCTTTATTATACCACATAAGTCATTTAATCTAATCTTCATACCCAAAATAATAGTCATAACATTAATAATATAAATCTAATTATATTATATTATATTATATTGTATTATAATATAATATATAATATAATAAAAAAGAAATAAAAAAAAAACAACATTTACCTTTCTCAGAAGGGGGGGGGGGGGGCGATCCCTAGTTGTGTAAGACCGCTTTTCATTTTTACGTGAAATTTTAAATTTCACGTAATATTCTTGTGAATGTTATTATAAATTATAAATTTATGATTTTCAATGTCTATAATTGGAATTATTTTGCAGTGGAAGGACTTGGACGCCGTCTCGATCAATGTACCAACTTGAAAGTTTATAAATTTTTTATTTTAATAGTTTACGTGAAATTTTATGTGATTAATTGTTTTATTGCCTAAGCTTGCTATTTTCTATTCTACTTTGTTAAATTGAAAATTTGGGAAAAGTTTAGTAGCACTTTGAATTTTATTCGAGGGATGTAGACTTAAATTACCTATTTATGAGAGTCGAAGGACTGATTTGCAATTAACAAGGTTTACATTTAAAATCCTAAACCTAACCCTCATTCCCCTCTCTCTCACGTCGCTCTCTCGCGATCTCTCTCTCTCTGTCTCGGTCTCTCTCACGCGGAACACTCAGTCTCCCGTCTCTCTCTCTCCTCTCACCCAAACCGCAACCTCACGCACACACACGCACGCACCTGCACACACTTTCACACACTCGAATATATATATATATATATATATATATATATATATATATATATATATATATATATATGTCTCTGTGTGTGTGTGTGTGTGTGTGTTTTGAGTGTATGTAAATGTGTGTTGAATGTATGTATGTATGTATGTATGTATGTATATGAATGATCTTCAGATTTGGGTTTTGGTTAAATTTCTAATTTGAAATTGTTAAACTCAAATTGGGGCAATATATATATATATAGATGGATCTAATGTATTGACTTACATGCTGAAATTCGGACTTTTGAAAAATATAGAGTTAAATCCAGATTTTTCAAATTTATGAAAATTAATTTCAGATTTCGAAAATTCATTAAATTGATTTGTTTAATTGATTTTCTTCTAGTTTAAGGAAGGGTTAAATTGAGAATTCTAGAATTTGGGAAAGTGGTATAAATGTGGATAAATTTCTGATTTGCTTTAAATTATGTATATATATATATTTCTGATTTTTGAGATTTATGAAAATTGTAGTTTAGTTAACTGTTTGGGTAAAGTTTGTAATAAATGGTTATTTTAAGATTTGTGAACTTGTTAGAATCACGATTAAGTAATTTCTAAAGTTATGTAATTTTGAGTTTGAATTTGAATTTAAAAGATGAGAAGGCCTTCTAATGTGCATTGAGATTCAAGTCTTGTCTCGAATATGGTTTTATGTGTTTTGGTTATTATGTAAAGTCACGCTTGGATTAAATTGAAATTTTAATCTTGGTTAATGTTTGATTATTATTAAAATGAATAACGAATGTGTTTGTGAACTGAAAGTTACACGTTTTGTCGAATGGTTTAAATCTTTTGATTTCGAGCATTGTATGGAAGTATTTAATTTATCTTAATATCTTGTTTGGAATAAATGATCACGAGAATGAAATGGGAAAGAAGATTTATTGTTCTAACTTGTTTAATGTAATGTTGAAAGAATGATGAATATATCAATTTGAACTGAAAGCATATTTTATTAATGAATGGATATAACTAGGATTTTGGTACATTGACGACACCGGTAGCCGAGGCTCCTCCACTTGCAAATCCAGATAACGGTAAATACTAAGGATGTCAGGTAAGTAAACTTCCCCCTATTTTTATAGAAGAATGTAAATGTGAAATGTGCAAATGACTGTCTTGCAACTTACCTGCTTTGATGAATTTCATTTACTTTATGAAAGTATATGTTATTGAGAAGAATGTTCAAGCATGCACATTGTCATGTCATTGCATCATCAAGCATGCATTGACATCGAAATTGGGAAGTCAAATGTTTTTAAATGAAAGAAATGTGTCAAGGTGCAATTTTGTTCAAACGTTATGTATCCCAAGTTTTTAAGAAATGAATGGGTGTACTTCTAGTTCATGAAAGATGCAAGTGAGAAATGGGGCGCGGGGGACCGGCGTACCCGAATGTAATGAGCCGCTTTGCGGTGGAATGAAATGAATGAGCTGCTTTGCGGTGGAATGAAATGAATGAGCCGCTTTGCGGTGAAAATGTGAAAGTTAATCTGGTTCCAAATAAGAATTGCCCACTGTTATCTGATTGACTAGAAGATACACCAAGTGAGCTCACGATGGAAATGAAGTGAAAGTTTTGAAATGAAATGAAAGTTCGAAAAGTTTGAAAGTTTTGGAAAGTAAAGTAAATGGGGATACATATATGAAAATTTTAAAGCATTCATGTCATAAGCATGCATTTCATGCATAAAGTTTACTTACTGAGCTTTAGCTCACCCCAATCCCTCCCCAACATTTCAGGTGATGAAAGTTAGGTGATCCGAGGAGAGCACTCGACAGCTGACTCAGGCTATACCCGCTTCAACCCTTTTAAAATAAAGTTTAAATTAGAATTAATTTCAATTTCTTATTATTTATTCTTTAATTCATGTATTATTGAGGTTAAATTACATCTTATTTCATTTGCTAAAGTTTATTTACTTAGAATTATATTGTTGAGGAGTTTGAGACTTATCGTAATGGTATGGATGATGTTTGGGATCGAATGAGTTGCGATGTGTATTGTGAAAATGGTTTTGATGTCCCTCTACAGGTTGACTATGTCCAATTTACAGAGGAGACTCTGCCGAAATTTCTATAGATTTGCATAATAGAAAATGAAAATGTTGAGATTTTAAATGATTTCTTTTCCGAATTTAAGTAAAGAAAAGTTAACACGCCTAGGTTTAAGATTTTGAACTTGGGGTGTTACAAGTTGGGTCGTGCGTAGGAATATACGTTAATGCTTGTCCGAAAGGGAGTTTTAACAACATTAGGAATATGAATTTTCAAAACCACGTGAATTATCTTTAGAAAATTGGAGTAATGCATAATTGATGGAACTAATGTGGATTCTCAATTCTAGCATATTCCTTTTATAGTTTTTACAAAACAAATTCTCCTATTCTTTTTTGTTAAGTTTAAAATCAAAATTTTCAACTCAATCAAAGCTTTTCTAGTTCCAGTTAAGGTTAATAGTCTAAGATATGATTTACAACAATCTCTGTGGGATCGATACTTGGACTCACGTCCACTTTATTACTTGCGCGACCCGTGCACTTGTGGAGCGAACAAGTTTTTGGCGCCGTTACCGGGGATTGTAGTTTAAATTTATTTTTAGATTACTTTCACTAATTCGGGCTTTTTACTTATTTTACTTTTTTTTTTTTTTATCTTAGATTTTTTTTTTTTTAATTTTAGTTTAGTTACTAGTTTCTTTACCTTTTTTGTAGTTGTGTATGTTACGTTCGAAAAACGGGAATCTTTTCGAATCTGACCTGAAAATAGAACGTACGTTATACCATAGGTTGAGAGAGGTTAGATAACTAAATAAATCAAAAAAATCAAATGGCAAACAACAACAATCTTCTACCCCCTGCTGATCCAATAAATGAAAATGACATGCTAGTTGGTGACTTCATGACACCTCAGGTGGTTTAAAGTCAATTTAGCATAGTCTATCCACCATTTGGGCAAGCAAACTTCCAACTTAAAACCAATGTCATCAATATGTTCCAAATTGGACAACAATTTCATGGGATACCTGATGAAAACTCACATACAAATGTTTCTAAATTTTTAGACATGTGCCAACATTTCAATATCAGGGTGTGTCTGATGATGCTATTAGACTCAGGTTATTCCCTTACACTCTAAGAGATAGAGCAGTTGATTGGTTAGATTCTCGCCCCGTTGCGAGTATAACCACCTGAAACTACTTGGTTCAGAAGTTTTGCACTAAATTCATGCCTCCAGCGAAGGTTGCCAAACTGAGACATGACATCACTGTGTTCCAGCAACATGTTGATGAATCTTTTGATGATTCATGGAACAGATTTAAGGGCATGCTAAGGAAGTGTCCAAACCATGGGATTGCCAAAGGTGATCAAGTGAAGTTTTTCTATAAATGATTACTTCTACATTTTAAAAACATGGTTGACTCCTCATCAAATGGTGCTTTGGGAACAAAGACCATCGGACAGGCATTGAAGCTCTTTGAGAGGATAGCAAATACAAATGCCATGTGGGGATCGGACCGGGTGGTACCGAAGAAGACATCGGGAGTTTATGAAGTGGGTGCTTACATTGCCATATTAGAAAAAAATAGACTCTTTGGCTGCGAAAGTAGAGGGCATAACATTAGTGAGTTAATCATCAAGAAGTGCTAAAGTAACTTGTAAAGAGTGTGGTGCAAACCACGCCACTACAGATTGCCTTATTCTTGCTTGTCCATTGGAGCAAATTGACTATGTACAAGGGGGTCAACGACAGAATAACCCATACTCAAATACCTATAACCCAGGATGACGCAATCAGCCAAACTTTTCTTGGAAAGATCATTCAAATAGACATATTGCACTCCACACTGGAAGAGATGATTGGGAAATTTGTGGAAAGGACAGAGCAGTTCATGTCTAAAACAGATCAGTTTATGAAAAAAACTGAAACCACAATTCAAAAATTAGTAGGCATCAATCAAAAATCTGGAGCATCAAGTGGGGCAGATAGCACACCTGATCACAACAAGAGCCCCGGGTACATTACCTGCAACCACTGAGGTAAATCCAAAGGAACAGCTCATGGCTATAAATGTGGTGTAACATGAGATAAATGCAATCACTACACATAGTAGTGTGCAACTTCCTGAAATTCAAGCCAAAAAGCCAGCGGATGTTCTTGAACATATTATGGAAAGTGGTGAGAAAATAGCTGAAAAGGAAGATGGCCATGAGGTGAAATAAAAAATTAAGCCTTATGAATCTCTTATCCCATTTTCACAGAGGCTGAAGAAAACAAGGGAGGATAAGCAGTTCACCAAGTTTGTAAATATGCTTAGAAAACTACATATAAATATCCCATTCTTAGAAGCCATCACACAAATTCAAAGTTATGCCAAGCTTCTTAAGAAGATGATGTCTAGCAAGAAGAAGCTTGAAGAACTTGAAGAGGTAACTTTAAGTGAGGAGTGCAGCGCAATCTTGTAAAACAAGCTGCCACCTAAGCTCAAAGAGTCAGGGAGTTTTTCTATACCTTGCATCATAGGAGATTTACAATTCAATAAATTCTTATGTGACCTAGGTGCAAGTATAAATCTGATGCCCCTGTCTGTGTACAAAAAGTTGGGGTTGGGTAACCTACAGGGTAGCAATATCATATTGCAACTAGATGATCGATCCATTTGTTATCCTTATGGATTTGTGGAGGATGTGCTAGTTAAAGCTGGTAAATTCATATTTCCTGCTGATTTTGTCATTTTTGACATGGAGGAAGAAGAAAAAGTACCACTGATACTTGGTTGACCATTTCTAACCACTTCACGAGCACTAATTGATGTAGAAAAGGGTGATGTAGTGCTATGTGCTGAAAATCAGGAGGTGACTTTCACTATGATGTAATTTAACACTCACAATCCACAAATTGAAAATTGTTCCAGGATTGATGTGGAAATGGCCATTAGATGCTGGGAGAAGTATGATTATAGGGTGAGAAATGATGAAGAAGCCTCACCATCAAATCTAAAACCACCTTGAAATGTTTACCAAAGAGTCTAGCTCTAGAAATGAAGTGCTTGTTGGGAGGCAACCCAACTTTTCAAACACATTTCCCTTATTTGTTTTATTGTTTTTGAGTTATTTTATTGTTTAGTTGTTTTACATTGCATTCTAGGATTGCTAGCATGTTTAGAATTCACATTTTGACATGTTAGTTGCATTGAATATTTCATTGCCCATATTTTGCATGTTTAAGCATTCTTAGGATTTACTTGCATTTTACTTATTTTGTTGTTTATTATATCAATCTTCAACATGATTATCTAGCTTAGGACATAAACATATAATTTAAAAGTTGGTTGCATGCATTTGGAAGCATTTAGGGGTCAAAAATGGGGTCCAAAACTCCAAAAAAAAAAAAAAAAAATTCAGATCTCTGCTAAAAACTACCGTACGATCGCATAGTATTATAACCATGCGGTCACACAGTTATAAAATGGGCAGAACCGGTAGATTCATTAATATGTATTCTTCTTTCATTTTAACTTCTTTAAACCCGATTTTCTTCCCCCAAATCATCATGCATTGAGTTCAAAATCATTCCCCATTGTTTGCACATCATTTTAACTCAAAGTCATGCCTTACTTCACTTCAAAATAATTCAAAGGTATGTGCTTTTCCACTAATTCACATAATCATGCATAATTTTGGTGCATTTCATATCTTTTTGTGAAATTTGAATTTGTTGATAATTGATGATGGGTTTAGGCTAGAGTTGGAAGACATTGAATTGTGATTTGTAAGTGAAAATTTATGGATTGATTCAAGTCTCCAACTCTATATTTTCCATTGATTTCTCCAAATGTATGCAAGGTGTCCGATAAAACGTTTCAATGAGTATTTTGTTGAGTTTTTGCAAATCTTTTTGAATGATCACATTCACTACATGTTATACATCATTTGTGGATCATCTAATCATTGTTTACACTGATATAAGATATATAATTCAACTTGAACATCATTTCACCATAAAGCACCTCATTGCAAGGCCATAGCAGGCACCATTGTACCATTTCAGCTTCACTGAACCTACTTTGTTACATCTTTTCATGACCCAAATGAGCTCCAAATATGATGAATTTTTGATATGTTGTAGACCAAGTTACGTACTTTCATATACCCAGGACATGTCTCTGGAAATTTTCATTTTTTCGAGGCAATGTCAAGGGCTAAAAGTCAGTGGTCGATCATTTTTCAAAAATTTCAAAATTTTTCTAAGTCCTAGTTTGGGTGTGTTGTGTTGATTTGCTTTAGTTCATATGTGATAATTATGCATCTAATGATCATTAATTCTTGTTTGCAAGGAACTTATAAGCATGGGACACTTCAAGCCGAACATGGGAAAGGAAGTAAAATGTCATTTCATCCAACCAAGCATTCAATCAAAGGTTCAAAATGAGAACACTGCCTCTCTAAACCCGGGAAGTACTTGACCCCTCTTGTTATCATGTGCTTAATTGTTTATTATTTCCTGAAATACATTGAGGACAATGCATAGTTCTAGTTTGGGGGTGGGAATCTCATTCATATGCATTTATTTCAACATTAATTCGATTTTGGGGTAGAAAAATCATAAAATTAAAAATTAAAAAAAATCATAAAAAGTGAAAAATTTTGTTGATTTATTTATTGTTTATGACATAATTTGAATTGACTTTTATGCTTTAGTTAGAAAATTGGGCAACATGTAAACTAAAATTTTTCTTAACATTCATCCATGTAAGACTTTAATAAAACTTGAGCACATAGCCACTTTCGAATAATAACTTGTGTATAGAGATGCTTGATACTTGTGGGGGTAAAATTATGCACTTTGAAAAAACAGAAAAATGCTTAAGGTTTTATTCTGCTCTTCAAATACCTTTTTGACTCGGGTAATTAAGTTTGAGGGGTTCTCTGAACCTGGTACCCTAAGCTCAACTGAGTTGGGAGCTGTCGACTTAAAGCTCGCTACAGGGGTCAACTAGAAAGCAAGTACGGAGATTGAACTTACACATAAGACGCTAAAACATCTTTAACTTTTCTGTTTAAGCTTTTATGACTCGGGTAATTAAGTCTGAGGAGTTCTCTGAACATGGTACCCTAAGCTTAAGTGAGTTGGGAGCTTCCGATTTAAAGCTCGCTACAGGGGTCATATAGAAAGCAAGTATGAAAAATATTGCACAAAGATGGTAAAAGATAAGGACATTAAAAGGAAAAAGTCGTCTAAACAAAAGAAAATACGGAATGAAAATAGTATAAGCTTTATTGATTATTCTTGGTCTGTCGTGCATACTTGTCTAATCATATCTGCCTTGTGTGGAAAAATGCAATTTATACATGTTTAGAAACCACATCAATAGAAAAGACCTCGGGATATGAGAAAAAAGCAGTAAAACCGTGATCATCCATGAGAGTGTAAGAAAAATTAAAAGAAAATCAATGTTGACCACATGAGATTCGGGATTATTTCTGCATAACTAATCACACAGTGTCATGTATATTTTTACATGAGTTTGCATTCGATTTTTGGCTATTCACACACACACACACAATGAAGTTGACCATCGGATGAATGAAAATAATTTTCGTGTTGTTCATATTTCCTCTCTAAAAAGTGAAATCTCAATTTAGATTGCAGAAGCGCATGATAAATAAGTTGACGAAACAAAAGAAAGTTTTATTTGCATTTTTTTTTATTTTATAGTTTAATTTTATTTTGTTTGAAGGCAAACAATAGTTATAGTTTGGAAGTGTTGAAAAGTGTATTTTATACACTTATTTCTATCCTAAAAGTAAGATTTTATATATTTATTTAAGAATATTTGCTATTTATTTACTTAGTATTTGTTTGTATTTCAGGAAAAACCCCAAAGTCGAGAAAACAATGGAATTAAAGCAAAAATCAAGCAATTGGATGATAAAAATGTCAAATTATGAAAATTAAGAGTTGATGGAGTAGACCAAGGTACCAATTGGAAGAATATTCGAAGAAAAAATCAAATTTAGAAAAAATTAGAAGTTTAGGGGCCGCAGTTGGGCTTTTTACGCGAATTTCAGCGAATTCCTCTAATTTTTGACTTAGGCTTTGGGAGAATCTATAAATACATGACAAAAGGCATGAAATTAGGGGTTCCCAACTTGTGAAATTGATGCCAAAAGCTGTCGAATTGCCGGGGATCCAAACCACGCCAAGATCAAGATTGAAGATACAATTACAAGGAGATGAATTGGATTACATCTTTTCATGTCTCTTGTTATTTATTTTCTATTATGTATCTAGGCTAGGTTTTAAATGTTAGAATTGTGATGAAGCATTAAATTCTGAATTTTATGCGTTACTTTGATGATTAATTTAATTAATTCATGGGTTTGAGCAATTGATGTGTGCTTTTTTTTATTATACAATTACTTGATTACTAATTGTATGATTTTAGGTTATGTTTTCTTAAGTTCAAAAGATTAAGAACTCATAAGACTAGCTTCAATTGCCACAAAGTCCGATAGGGGATAGAAATATACCCCTATGTTTTGTGTTATATACAACAGTATTCACAGTTCTTTAATGCTTTCTTGCACATTCGTATTCAAAATAAAAATATAGTTGGATTGTGTGTAGAAATAGACATTAATGCTTGTCCGAAAGGGAGTTTTAACAACATTAGGAATATATATTTTCAAAACCACGTGAATTATCATTAGACTATGGGAGTAATGCATAATTGATGGAATTAATGTGGATTCTTAATTCTAACACATTCATTTTATAGTTTTTTTTTAAAAAAAAATCTCTTATTCTTTTTAGTTAAGTTTAAAATCAAAATTTCCAACTCAATCAAAGTTTTTCTAGTTCCGGTTAAGGTTAGTAGTCTAAAATACGATTTACAACAATCTCTGTGGGATCGATACTTAGGCTCACGTCCAATTTATTACTTGCGCGACCCGTGCACTTACGGTTAGCGATCATTGATATTATGTCAACTAAATTTAAAGTCTGATTTAATATTGAATAGGTTCCTTTAAATAAGTCAAATAAATTAAAATTTCAAATAATTTCTATTTGACTTTTCAAGTGGGTTTCTTTAAATACGAATAATTAAATATAATAATATGATGAATTTTTGGGTCGTTACATGTACTACTGTGAAGTATACACACTAGTAGTTTGATTGTGTTGATCATCCGCCTGGGTCTTATTTTGAGGATTTTGTCCTTGTGGTGCATTCTATTAGTGAGTCATGTTTGGTGGCTAACTGTTTGCCTGGATATGATTCACCAGCATTTGGATCTGTGTTTGTAAATTTTGAAATTGTTCATGAGTAACATAAAGAACGTTAGGGACCTGTTCTTCTGATGCTGCTGGCTCTTGCTCTCTGGCAGTACTTCGCGAATTTCTTTGAGACATGATTGAAATTTTTATGAAGTTGGGAACAATTGCAAAAAATCGTTCCCACAGACGGCGGCGCCAAATAATGCGAAATTAACTTTGCTGCTTTCGATCTTGAATCCGATCAACTACTTCAATCTGAAAAAACGGGGCTTTACCCCCGTTGTAACTCCGACGTGATAATCAATATGAGATTTTAAAGAAAAATTGACAATAAGTGCTCTCTTTGAATATTAAAAATTGCGTACCTTTGTATAGGTGCAATCTACTATGATTTTAGGGAATAAAGATCTCCATGAAATCCTGAATTGTATTTGATTTAGGTAAGATTACCAATAATTTAGGGATAATGGTTATCTATTCATGGATAGGCATCCGGGAATTGTGGCGTGATTCTCGCTATCTCTTAACTGGTCGTGTAAGCATGGTCGTTCGTGCGATATCATTCTCCTTGATTTAAGTATTTCACTATTGTGTAATGTTCAGAGATCATCCTTTGTATCCCGTGCTACGATCGTTCGTTTCTTTCCTCTACTTATTTATCAGGTAATTTTTGTGTGTTGTATATAGGATGAAATAAATGATAGATAGGATCACAAAGATGATATCACATCATACGAATATTAAAAAATAATGTAGTCGCATATCAATAAATATTTTGGAAAGTGTTTATCAGCGATTTAAATTATAAATACATAAAATTTGAGTTGTGGAAAAATGGAATTACTTGTGGTTCCATCAAAATGCGTTGATAAAAATTTGCTTGAGTATTTAGATAGTTTATCAACATCAGCAAAACATAGGCTTCAGACTGGGGAAAAAAAAATCTACTGAACTTCAATTCTACAGATATTGTTCGTATGGAAGAAGAAAGGAACGGAAAGTAAAACTGAAGAATAATCTAGCTGTTTGCACAGTCGTTCTCCACCAGAAACTTTATTTCTCTTCTAAATACCAAATTTAAGGATAATTTGTTGATTGAATTCTCAGATGTTCTACCGCACGATCGAGATGTGGAGGACTCAATTCTCTTTAGCAACCAAAGATCATAAGCAATATGAGCACTTTCTCATACTGAATTCAGAGCATTCTGATCCTGGTAGATCAGAATTAATGCATCAACCGTTTTGAGATGCACTAACTTTTGTCGAAAATCACTGCCATTAATCCACCCATTGTAGCATGTGTTGGCTGTGGAAGAAAAATGGTGATAAAAATACTTTAAAATTGAATTGATTTTGATGAAAAAGAGATTATAGAATGAGAGAGTAGAAATCTGTATAAAAAAAATTTTGGAGAAAATGGTCGGAATAGAATGAGTTGGAGAAAATGGTCGGTCATAAGGATTTCGTAATTAATTAATTAATGGCTACTAAGTGTTGATTAGGCATTTTACGAGAATTTTGAAGACAAAACAGTCCAGAAATGTTTCTCTTCTTAAGCCACTATTAAAATTGCTATGACGGAATGTGATGCTCAGCTGCTTATCTTGGACGTTCATAAGAACAATCTTTGGGGCCCCTAATGTGCTTGTCATAAAAGACATTTATGTACTTTTAAAAGAGCAATTGTTGTACGTTTTGTAAAATTCCTCGCGAGGGGAATAGCGCAGCTCATGAACTTGCTTTAAATACCATTTTGGTGATTTATTGTCATTTTTGTCTGATTGTATTCTGTACTTTTTTTTCTACTCAGGTTTTGGGTGATTTAATTGAATGAGAATGCACGTTTGATTGTAAAAAAAAAATGCACGTTTGATCGTAAAAAAAAAAAAAAAAAAAAAAAAATAAAATAATAATAATAATAGAAGTTGTCAAATTACAATTATTTTTTTTAATTACTCAATCTAAATTCATTAACTAAAAAAACCAACGTGATAATTAACAATATGTGAATACGTTAGCACTTTTGTTGTGTGATAATTTAAATTGGATTTTTTTTTTTTTTTTTTTCAAATATGAGCTAAATGAGCTTATTTTATCTAACTCAATTAATTTTTGTTTTTAATCATTCACAAAAATATTGACTTGTTGATTTTATAAACTAAACTTTTATTTGTCTTGCACATGTATACAAAAAAAATATTGTGGCAAAATCAACCATGTTACCAGAATTTTTTGAAAATATGAAAGACCCTTAGGCCAATGTATCTTTTGTAAAGAGAATTTTGCAGTGAATTTTTAAAGTAATAGTGTCATAGATTTTTTCACATGATATGATATTTTAAATAATTTATACGTTAGAAAACCTCCATTTGACAACACTGCAGCGGTTTATAAATATACTAATTTGACTGACTTATTTTTTAAATTCTGTAAAAGGATCATAGATTCTGCACACAAAAAATATGTATATATTTAAATGAAAATGATATGCGTACAACCAACAATACACACTGAATAAAACCCTATGCACAGGGACTCAAGGTGTGCACCTCAGTTGTACACTTTGCATTTTCCAATATTTAAACATGTAATTGGGTCGAACTACCCAATAGAAGCCAGTATGTGTGCTACATGATTAAGTTGACTCTAAGGACAACTTTGAAAACTTTGTAAATTATAAATTCCTGCAACTTATTTTATTATTTTAAAATATGTTTTTTAAAATTATTTTCAATCAAAGTACTTTCTCCTATAAAATAATATTGCACGTAAATCCAAATGTTTTCTTATTTCTAATCACATAACTTTTAAAAATAACATATTAAAAAAGTTGATATGTATACAAGGAAATGCAATTCATGGGGTCCAAATATGTTTCATAGTATCATTACAAAGTTACGTGAAACGCATGAGCTATTAACTAGTAAAAAATAAATGGTATATAAAACCTTTATTGTTTTTTTTAAGTGAAACTTTATTGTTTTTTGACTTTGGTGACTTTATTGTTTTTTGCTCTTTCAATATAATTTTAAATATAAAAATAAAACACATTTCTATGGAACTCACAAGTCAAAATTTCATTAAAAACACTCATGAGTTGGTTATTGGAAAAGTTTACGATAATAATGATATATTAAGTAGTATTTTTCAAGTATCATATTCCTGTATTTTAATTAAAATTTCGATTGATGTATAACTATTTGACAAAATAGTTTTAAAGTCATATACATATATATGGCACATGTTACATAATTACATAATAGTATTACTTAATTGGTGTGAATTAGACATGCTTCATAGCTATACTACAGAAACTAGTTCAAAGAATTAGACAAAATCAACTCAAAGAAACAATATATATTTTAAGAAATTCAAATATATATAAGATAAGCTGAGGTAATCCCACTCGTCTTTGCTTATGTCATGCCCAGCTTAAAAAATTAAAGAAAAGACTCGGTAATTAACCCTTTTTAAATTCTTTTGTCAATGATTTTGTTTAAATATTTTTATGGCCACGATCATGTAAATTGATGGATGATGCAAAGATATATAATAGTCATCTATTTATCTGATTTAGGGTTGTCAAACGGACTGATCCGGACCGGCTCGGTTGACGCCGGCTCGCGACGGTCCACAAGCCGACAAACGGGCCGGCTCGTGTGGAAACGAGCCGGCTCCACACAAAGCAGGCCCAAGTCCGGCTCGTGGCTCGTCCGTACGAGCAGGACTTGGGCCAGCTTGTCGGCCTTTTTATTTTATTTTATTTATTTATTTACTTTTTTTTTTTTCAAACGGGTAAGTGGTAACGGGTAACCGGTAACAATTGAAATAATTGAAATTTGAAAATATAAAAAACTTAAATAAACATTCCTCTTTTAATCCGGGCTTGGGACCGGCTACATTTTATTTCTTGTAGGCGGAGTTAAAATTGTATACGAACAAAATGTTACGTATACAATTTTTATTTGAATTTGAAAGAAAGAATTCAAAATACAGAAAAAATGCATATATTGTTTATAGCGTAATACATAATTGTAAGCATAATAATTAATAATATAAAATAATTTACTCACCAATACGATTGTTCTTCGAATTCCTCTGTTAGAATTTCACTTATCTTATTTTGTAACATTTTCTCCGCAATCTGTCAATCCTTCAAGTATATTAAAGCCTCCAGTAAGTCTTCTTTAAGCCTTGACCTATATTCAGATAACACTCTTCCACCTGTACTAAAAGTAGCCTCCGATGCTACAGTTGATACCGGAGGTGCTAGTAGATCTCGTGCAATCAGAAACAACTGGGTATTGACGCTCGTATAGTCTCCACCACTTAAGAATATCAAAATTATTTCTCTCGTTCTCGTCTAACATGCTGAGAAGATCGTATGAAAAATACCTAGTTAACTCGCTTGGAGTTTCATTTGAACTATTAAATGTACTAGAAGAACTAGAACCACTGACATGTGTACTAGAAGTTCCTTTCATAGTCATAAGGTAAGAAAGTAAATCACTGTCTTCATTTTGTATCACACTACTAGTGGGAGCAGTTCTTCTAACATTTTTGCTTGACTTTTCGACATTGAGTTCATACATTTTACATAAACATTTTTCTAAATCTGTACATGTCAATAGAGTATCAAAAGTTAATTTATTTGATATTGCATTTATAGTGTATTTAGTTCCCTCTAAATTTATTCTAGGGTCTATAATCGTTGCTAATGGAAATAAATTGGGTACATTTTCTCAATATTTTCTAAACTTAGTCTCCATTGATGTAGTGATTTGCTTAAAAATAGGAAATGTTATGTACTTGTTAAAATTATTAGCAATGCAATAAAAATGCTTCAACACTAAAGGACTAGTGGGATAATAAACCACAGATAATTCATTTGTAGTATCATAAAAGAGTTTCAAAAAATTTTTAACATGAAAAACAAGTTCCCAATCATCAGCCCACAAATCAAAAGTTGGGCCATGTGAGTGCTGACCGTTGTAATATTCACATATTAAATTCTCGTAACATTGACAATGTTCAATCATTAAATAAGTTGAGTTCCATCTATATCCTACATCTGTAACAAATGATCATCCTGGCATACCATTTTCTACACAATGTGCATCAAAAGCTTGTTTTCTAGAAGGTGCTATCATGATGAAATTGCAAGCACACCTAATTTTTTTTCAATTGATTTTCTATATGCTTAAGATTATCTTGAACTATTAAATTAAAAATGTGACACACACAACGAATATGAAATAATACTCCATAAAATTCAGGATTCTTGTGGTTAGCTAATCTATCTATCACCACTTTATTAACAGAAGTATTATCTAGTGTAAAACTACGAACTTTACATCATGGTTAAATTCTCTAAAAATTGCAAGTAGTACATTGAAAATATTTGTTGCATTATGTGGGTAATCTATAACTTTAAATGCCATAATTCTTTTGTTCATTAATCAAGTATCATCAATGTAATGACAAGTAACAGCTACATAACCTCTATGATTATGGTCGGTCCACAAGTCCGAAGTAAATGATAAGTTATCATTATATTTATTCAAAGCATCTATAAAATTTTGTTTTCTCTCGCAATATTTATTAATGTAATCAGCTCGTAAAGTATTTCTAGAAACGGGTTTGTACTTCGGTTGGAGATACTTTTGAATGAATTCTGTGAATTGTGAACTTTTTACAATTGAAAGCGGGAACTCATCACTCGATACGAACATGACCATCCCTTCTCGACGCGCTAGTTCTTGGTTGAAGACCCAATTGGTTAGACTCGATTGACCAAACTCTAGAGTTGATTGGTTTGCTTCAACCGAGCCTGATTTTCGACATGCTCTAGAGTGTCCGTTGAGGTTTGTTGTGCCCCCACCCTTCTTCCAAGAGAAAAGTCCTTCGTAAGTTTTACATCGTGCTTTGACTACTGGTTTTCCATTAGTGTCGATGGCCGTTGTATTAATCAATTCGAAAAATTCCACCAGTCCGATTTTTTGGCCCTTTTTGGATTTCTGTTGGAGCCTGCCGTCGTGCTAGTGGAGTCGGATCCATATGTACCAGCAACATCTTCATCAGCAATGTCATCCAAATTAAGAGGAGTTCTAATATCTATATCATCAATCTCATTTTCAAATCCACCAGATTTTCAGGAATTTGGATTTCGTTGAGACAGGAAAACTCATCAACAAATTGGCTAGAAGAATAACCATGAGATTGTGAGTGTGCCATTAGAAATAATGAATTTGGAAATTTGAAATTGGAGATTGAAATGAATTATTGAATTTCAGACAATATTGAATATTTTATATGAAAACAAAATATTATAGGCTTATAGGCTATAGTACTATAAATTAGAATATAACTAGAAAGTAGAAATGTAGAAGTAGAATATTGCAATTGAAATTTGAGAGTTGAGACTTGAGAGAAATTGTGATTCAAATTAAGAAAAATGTGTTTATATTTATAGGTGTAAAAAAATAAAAAATAAAATAAAAATTAATACAAACGGTCACAATTGTGACTGCTTGGGACGAGCCGGACGGACCTGCTCGCGCTCTTGAAACGAGACGGCAACTGGCCCATTTCGGCCAGTTTCTCAGTCCGTTTCTTAGTCTGTCGGACTAGTCCACGAATTTCACGAGCCGAACTCGAACTGTCCAATACCCAAATTTTTTGTCCTGTCCAAGCTCAAGTCCATTTTTTTACGAGCCGAAGCGAACTTTTAACCAACCGAACTGAACCGAGCCGAACTCACGAACTCTTGAACAGTCCAGCCCGTTTGCCACCCCTATCTGATCCATATATTTGGAGTTTTTTTTTTTTTTTTTTTCAAATACTTCAAGCTCCATGAACTATGTGAAAGTGCTGTTCACGATGAAACAAATATCTAAGGTAGCGTTCTGTTTGTATTTTATTTTATATTTTCATTTTCGAAAATGTTTTGTGTTTTGTGTTTTCATTTTTGTTTTCAAATTTGTTGAAAACGCGTTTGGTTTGTCATTTCTGAAAACTGTTTTTGAAAATGAAAAGCTGGAAAACACGTTCTGTTTGAAATTTTGCAGAACACTATTTAAACTATTTTTAATTAATTTGCTTGCAGAATACTACTAACTCCAACTCAAATTTCCTTTCACAATACACTAAAAATATGGTTACATGCAACACACTAATGTGAGCATTAAGAGTCTATATTAACACAGCTTGGTCAGGTTCGGGACTTGAGAAAGCTCTACTTCTATTAAAACCAGAAAATGCAAGTTCTTTCAAAACCACTAGAGTCTATTTATCATTGCATTTTTTGAAATATAACAACAAGAATTCTCATTTAATTTTTTTTTTGTAATGTTGATATTGAATTCAATAAAACTTTATTTAAACTAAGTTCCAAGTTAGGATAATTCTCAACAAAAAAAAAAAAAAAAAAAAAAAATCTTTATTTAGGCTTAGTTCCAAGTTAGGATAATTTTAAAAAAAATAAAAATAAAATAAAAACTTTATATTAAACTTAGTTCTAAGTTAAGATAATTCTATAAAAAAAAAAATTCCAAAACGCGTTTTCCGCGTTTTGGACATTTTTTGTCGAAATACATACAAAACGCCCCAAAATGCGTTTTCGAAAATGGTAAAGAGAACGCATTTTTAACGTTTTCGAAAATAAAAATAGAAAACGACCTCAAAACAGCAAAGAGAACATGGGCTAAATATTTTATTCCTTTATTTATGGACAATGTAACATATCAAATTATATGTATGAAATAAGTGTCACGAGTGTTAAATGGGCTGAATCGGGTCAAGTCGATTGGCTTGACTCGCCAAACGGGACGGCATGCTCAATCAAAGTGTGATTCGACTCATCCCTTGATAGGATGAACCACTTGAGTCTCGCTAACATTTCTTTATAGAGGAGTTCCACTTTTCACTCATTATGACGAGTCAACGAGGGGATGAAAAAAAAAAAAAGATAAAATTTCTTGAAATATGGAAAAATGAGAGTTTAAATTCGATAGAAGAACTTTATGAAGGTTGTCAAAATTTGATTGGCTGATTTATTCTCTTTTACATAACCAGAAAACATCTTTAAGGGATAATCAACATGGAATTCATTTATACCTTCTTACCTTTCACGAGAAATTGGATAAGTCATTCGTGGCTCACATTTATTTTTTATATTGAAATTGTAATTTTAACTCATATGCCCTCACAGCACTTAATACCCCAAACGGTTAAGAGGCAAACTACACTAGTCAAAATAACCGTTTGTGCCTCAAATTGATAAGTTTGTACCGTTCCATGTACAAAAAATAATAAAAATCATAAAAAGGAATTATGATATTGAATATTCTAAATAGAGTGGGTTAATTTTATAAATAGTTACTAAAATTGCAATAACATATCAAAATGATCACTAAAGTTCCATAATTCAATAATGATCACTCTAAGTTACAAAGAGTTTCAACAATGGTCACTCAGGATAAATTTCGTCCAAAAATAGAGATGGAGGACTCAAAGTGTAATTTTGATCTCAAAAAAAATTTGCAGCGGAGACCCCATCCTCCCCTCCCCCTCCATCCTACACCACCACCGTCTCCCTTTAACCACGACACTTCATACTTGAATCACAAACAATATAGAAAACCCAAACCAAGAATCCCGATTAATTAAGAGCAAGCCCTTTCACTCAATCCCCATACACTTACTTTTCAGGTTTTCATCACCAGGATCCAAAACAACAGGAGAACCAGAAGCAGTGTACTCCAACAAAGAATCATTATTTCCCAAAAATTGATTTTGGAAATCTTTGAAGTGATATAGGCATAGTACCATTAAGATTTTTGAACGATAAATTGCGAAATTGCAAATTTGGCAAATGAAAATTAGGAATCTCACCAGAAAGTGAGTTGTTGGAAATATCCAAACTAGTTAGCTGATTCAAATCCGGTGCAATTTCACACCCTTACTAGCGCATTTTGCACTCAGTCTCGGTGCAAGAATCGCACCAGATTCCAAGAAAATTGAGATTGTAGTTGCTTCTTGATACAGACTAAAGGATCACCGAAGTGACTAAATGATCCAACAAACTTTGTTTTCACTCCAGCTTCAGTTCTTGATTCAATCCTTTCTATTTCACTCTTATGAGCTGAACATTTCATGTTCAGCCACCAATGAAGGGTGGATGGAGAGCAAGGACACCAAATAGACTTCATGAAAAAATGGCTTTCCTTTTGAAGCGATTTGCAGTAGGGATTTTTGCAATTCAATGGTGGATGGAGAGGAGGGGAAGATGGAGGTCTTCCTTGCAATTTTGTTTTAAGGTCAAAATTACACTTTGAGTCCTCCATCTTTATTTTGAGACGGAATTTATCCTGAGTGATCATTGCCGAAACTCTTTGTAACTTGAGTGACTGTTGCAGAAATTATGGAACTTTAGTGACCATTTTGATATTTGGTTGCAACTTCAGAGACCGTTTGTAAAATTAACCTAAATAGAATGATATTTTTAATTTTATTTTCTTATTTCCTATTTTTTATTCTTTTTATTTTTTTACTTCATATTTCACACGAGATGAAAAAATACCTATAATTTTAAGAGTATAAAAGGTGGCCGAATGACAAATCTAAGCTTCAATTTTTAAGATCATACTCACTCTGTCCTAATTGCATAGGCTTATTTGATTTTTCACTCTAATTAAGAAAACATATTTAATGTTATTCAAAAGTAATTTTCATAAAGAAAATTCTCAACTCACCCTTATTTAAATATAAAACTATTATTATTGAAAGTAATGAATATGACTGTATTAGTAAACAAACAAAATAAATACATCCCAATAAAGAAATAAGTCTATATAATTGGAAAAAGAGAAAAAGGAAAGGTAGTCTACATAATTGGGACGGAAGGAGTATCATAGAAGTAAAAACCGTTATCTCATATTTTTTTATTATCTTATTTTTCTAAAATTAAATGAAATTAAATAATGCAACCAAACATACTATTATTGTACATTTGAATAGTTTGGAAGACTCTTAATGCTTAAAATATCTCCAGTTGTTATGCATAATAGATCTTTTTAGCGTTTCACATCCTCAAAGTAATTCGAATGTTCTCCAATGGTGAGATGCAAAGCAGGTGTATTTTAGAATTTTGGTAAAAAAATGTAAATTCTGATGTAAATTTGCGTCTTCTTTTACATCTTAAGATGGAACAAATTTCACCAACAAATAGCTATCAATCCATATAATCATGATGTGAGATATATAATTTAAATATATTATATTAATTTACATTACAATTTGAATTCTTTTTATTGAGTTGCACATTTTTTTAATAATATTTTTTAACCAAATTTTGAATTTCTTTTAGATCGGTTGGTTCGTAATATATACCTATATGTGCACAAATAAAATAAAAAAAAAAAATTAGATTTCCATAAAATTTACGAGCTAATTTTTTTCCCCCAAAAATTGAATTTAATTGCATTTATCCATTAAAGCAAAATTTTACTTTATATCCATCGAGATGTAAATGGAGATGCAAAAGTGATTTCGAAGCTGTTAATTTACAACTTTTTTAGACCACGATTAAATATTATCTTAAGGCTAAAATTTCAAGCTCAAAAAATGTTAAAAGTTGGAAAAAAAAAATTGAAATTTCATATATCGAAAATTCGAAAATAAAATAAACATACCCCTACGCTCACCTTAGTCGATCAATAAAAGAGTTGATCACCTTTGCTCAAAAGAAACCCTTACTTAAAAAAGGTTGGACAGATTCCGACTTCAACAAGGCACGCTAAAGTGACTTCGCATTCTACTTTCTAGGCGGGACACCTCGACCACACTTCACACTAAAGAGCACTTTTAGAATTGAGGAAATCACTACACATGACACTATATTATATTATTTTATTAGTATGACAAAAGTCCTTCACTAATCATTGTTATTAATGTTAAAATCACGTGTACTAAATTAAATGTCATGTTTCCATATGCCATGCCAAGTCACTGCCGTACTATTAATGACAAGTATGATTTATTAATTTGTTAATGAACATTCGAGGCTATTCCTTTGTTGTTTAATAACGTTAATTAGCTCGTAAGCAAGGATAGACACGTGTTACAATAGTTAAGTGAAATTTACTAATAGATAAATATTAAAAAATAAATTTATAAAAAAAATTAAAAGATGGATTTTGGACGATTTTATAAACATTTAAGCCGATAAAACCGGGAATATGTCAACAGTAAGCCGAACGGGTCGACAAGTTTTTTCAGACTCACTCGAATCTAAATAGTAATTTGTGGTCATAGGAAATAGCTCAAATAACTAAATGATTATAGGATAGTAAAATTTATTGCAACGAATGAATCTCATTTATATTTGAAGCTGTGAATAAGAATCAATGGACTGCAACTTCAATTTGATTATCGTGTTGAGTTTAATTTCAATTAGTATTTGCCCTCGTGCGATGCACGAGACATATAAATGATTAAAAAACATATATAACATAATTATTACAAATGTGTATTATGTTATATATGTTTTTTAATACTGTTTTATTTTACTAATAAATTCTCTATTAATTACGTTATCTTCAATATTGATTAATTATTATAGCTTTGGTAAAATATCATGCGTTTTTAATTACGTTATTTTCAATACTATTTTATTATTAGCATAACATATATTTAATTAAAACAATATATACACATATTTAGTTATATTCTTTTTTAATCACGTAATTAAATTACATTTTTTTAAATACTATTTTATTATTACAGTATTATTATTATTAATTAAAACAACATACATTTTTAATTATGTTACTTTGTAATACTATTTTACAAATTTAAAGTTTTAATTATATTATTTTCATAACATAATTAAGTTATGTTCTTTTCAATAGTATTTTAATTATTATAATAACTTTTTTAAAACAATAATTTTTTACTTATGTTATTATTATTAATCCATCATTTAAAAATGTACGTGGTTGCATTATTTTATGAATATAATTTTATATTCAAACTCTACAGCATAATTTCAAATTATAAACATATATTGAAAATACCAACTAATTAATAGCTGAATATATAACATTACTAACAATGAGATAAAATCATTTTTAAAGTGTGTTTATATTCTCTAGATAAAAGCAATTTTGAAATGTATATATATAATCACTTTTTTTTAATCTCTATAAATCATGAATTTCTATTTTAGGAAAGTGTAAAAAAGGCAGGAAATTATGTGGTGTTATATTTGACAACTTTATTGTTATAATATATATATAAAGAATAAAGATATATAAAGATTAGTAATTAAAGAAAGAAAGTCCAAGTTCTAGTTTTACTAATGTTTTTCATAGCTATTTGATTATTATCCTTAACTGGTCATTTAATCAACATTAATTAGTGACTAGACTTGGACCAATGAACATGGGCTTCCAATGTTGTCAAGTCCAATTACAAAGGCTAAATCGGGTTTTTTTTTTTTTGGGGGGGGGGGGGGGGGGGTTCCAACCCTGACTGGGGCAGAAATTCTGTGGCATACCATGAAAATGGCCTTTTGGGAAAATAGCCAAAATTTTTATCAATTCATCAAAATAGCCTTAAATACTATAAACTACCTCAAATACCCTTAAATATCATATTTCAACCAAGCCTCTTAGAATTTAGAAAAGTTACAACTTAGTCCTTAAAACTTTACATTTATATACTTTCATTTACTTAATTTGTTTATATGATTTTATTTGATTTTTGTTCGCTCATAGTAGCACCCCCTCACATGATAAATATTATATAACACAAATTAAAAATAAATATATAATATACACATCAAGATTTATGATTATGCATACATTAATACTACCCGATAATTATAAAATAGAAATCTTGAGAACTTTAAAAGACTTAGATGAAGATATAAGAAAATACATTTATGATCTAATAAATTTCGATATAATAAAAGAAGATTTCATTATAAACGAAATATTAGATTTAATCCACAAAGATATACTAGAAGAATTATACAAAGATTATAGAAATGGACTATCATAGAGGAGAACCCTTATTAATCAAATATCTAGATATGAAAACAAATGAGAAATTAGATTCAATAATCGAACAAAGAGGAAATCTATTAGACCAAATGATAGAAGAAAGAAATATAAAAAGAAAAGAATTTCTAAGACTAAAATCATTAGAAAGTAAAAGAAAATATTTTAATACAATTCTAAAACAATTACCTAATATACTTATGATCATAAATAACAAAGAAAAAATTAATATGGAAAAATATGATATAACTGGAGAAATAAAATATTACATAAAAAGTTATAAAGCACAACAAAGAAAAACGATGTTGAGATCAATTGAAGAATTTTGTGAATATAATATAATGATATGTAAAGAAGTAAAATATGATACGGAATTAAGATTAGAAGTTGAGCATATCAAAGGAAAAATTTAATTACGGAATTTCCAGAAATAAAATTTGAAAAACAAATAATAGAAAATATTAATCTACCAGTAGGATCTTACCAAATAAAAGGAGCTAATACAACTATGTTTCAACCACTAAGCTCATGGGGAGAATCAGATGGATTTCTTAATATGCAATTAAATTGGATAAGTGCATTTTTATGGCAAACATATAAAAACATAAATTCACAAGATAAACTTGCCATTGAAGAATTATAACAATTAAATATACAGGATATGAATATCAAAGAAAAATTACAAAATATTCAAAATAAACTAACAATACAATTCAAAGAATTAAAAGAAATGATAGGAGACGTTAAAAATATAGATGAAGAAATCTTAAAAGAATTCCAAAGAAAATCAGGAGAATTAATTAATCAAGATAAAATTGGAATAATTATAGAAAAAAATAGATAAATTAAATGAGAAAATCAGAAAGAATGAAAACGAAAAAATTATATCAATAGAAGAAAGAATAAAAAATATAGAAATAAAAATAGACGATATGTATGACAGATTATTTAAGGTACAAAAAACTCAAAAACCGAGAGTATAAAATGTCAATAAGCGAATATATTGAAGATCTAAAAATATTAATAAAATCATTAATAAGTGATGTTCAAGAAGTAAAAAATGAATTAAAAGAAGTAAGAAATGATATAAATATAGTAAAGCTAGAGATTAGAGAATTCAAAGAAAATAATAAAACCAAAGATAAGAAAATAGACAAAAAACTCATAGAAAAAGAAATACTTAGAATAGGAAAGAAGCATTTCGAACAAGAAAAAATTATAATAGAAGCAGGAAGTATGGATGATGAATTTAGAAGAAACATATTACCAAAAATACTAGAGGAAGAATTAGAATTACAAAAATCTATAGAAAAAACTTTAGGAAAACTAAAAGCTGAAGAAAAAATTGAAGAAGAATAAGACAAATATGAATGAAGAATTAGATTTGCTTATAGAAAATTTTGACCAGTTAAGCATAGAAAATTTTAATGAATACCAAGTTTTAATGAATACTGGAGGAGCACCTAATCCTGCTCCTATAGGAACTTCTAAAAAAGAATTACCAGATCCAGATGAAAGTTATGCACCCTTATATAGTAAACCACACCGACAATATTATGATAGAATCAGAGATAGACAACCACCTAGAGGAAATAAATATAAAGATAAATTTGAACCAAATAATAATTATGATAAACCTATTAATCATGGAGGAACAAAGTTAGATTTAGATTGTAAAATAGATACCAAAAAAGCCTTATTAACTTGGGCAGATTCAATGATACTATTCTTTTTATACAATAAAGATGATACATGGGAAAATACTGATAGAATGATAAATTTTTTAGTAGCATCTTTTGAAGGACATGTTAGAAATTGGTGGGAAGGAATAAGTAGCGATACGAAATCATTAATAAGAAGAAATGTACAGACGGAACTAATAAAATCAGATAGAAAGGGAATAGAAAAGTTAGTAGATTATATTGCGGATGAATTTTTAGGAGAAAACTGGATAAGTAATTCTGAAGCAGAATCAATAAGAGAAAAAGATAATGCAAGAGTAAGATTAATAAATTTAACAATATGTGATATGTGTAAAATCAAAGAATATACTTGTGAGTTTAAAGAATACTATTATGTTCAATTCTATAGTAATGAAAATCAAGAAGTATATAGAGATATGTATTACAATAAATTACCAGGTTCATGGGGAATATACTTTAAAATAGAATTTGAAAAATTTATCAGAGATAACACTGGAACACCTAGAACATTAGGATCAAGAATAAAATTTCTATTTGAAAGATTAACATATATATGTCAACAAAGACAACTATTAAAGAAATCAAGAAAATTAACCAGAATATGTTGCGAATAAATGAAAAAACCTATTCAATGAAGATGTAACCCTGAAAGGAAAAAAAATAATAATAAAAGAAAATATAAAAATAGAAAGTTTAAAAAATTCAGAAAATTCAGGAAAAAATATATAAAACCTAAGAGAAGATATTACAAAAGAAGATATAATCCAAATAAGAGACAGAAAAATAAAACTTATAAGAAAGACAAAAGTCAATGTAAATGTTGGAATTGTGGAGAAATGGGACATATAAGTCCTGATTGTAATAAAAAGAAAGTTAAAATATTACAAAAAGAATATCTAGAAATAGAAAGTGAACTAAGTGAAATATCAGATATTGAAGAATACTATGATCAAGAAGTTTATATAAGTGAAACAGATTCAGAAAGTAATGAATCAGAATCAGAATAAAGAAATATAAGAAATAGAAGCAAATAAGAACATAGATAAACAAGAATATGAAGGAATAGAAGGTTATGGATTAAATGTAACTTTTGATAATAATAAGTTCAGAAAGATACAAAAATTATCTTTAGATTTGCAAAATAGGAAAATGGGAAATATTAGACAGAATATGGAAAAGGGAAAAAGTAGCAATAAATGAATATCATAAAATTGAAAGAGCAATAGATGTTAGAACCACTCAAGGAACACACAAATTAAATCTTTTAACAAAAAATACAGTTGCAGAATTATTAACAAAGATCAATAGAAAACAGAGTGAAAAGATTCAATATGTTTACTTAGCAGGTATCCAAATAATGTTCAAATCCTTATTTAGAGAAGGATTAAATTCGCCTTTGACTGTAAGTTTACATGATGGAAGAATTATAAATTTAAAAGACAGTCATTTAGGAACAGTAGAAGGAAATCTAGCATATAAGAAACTAATATTTACATGTTACCCAAAATATTGTATATCATTAAAAGACAGAAATTTTAATGAAATTTTAGGATTACATTTCAAATTACATAAAGATGATATAATGGAATCAGGAGATAAAATTATGACTATAGAATATAGGGCATTATACACATTTACTAATTCTAATTATGGAAACATTTATTCTAAAAAACCATATATTGAAATTCATAAAGAATGTAAAGATTTTGGTAAAACTGTAGAACCAGATAAACAAAAAAGCTTAGTTTCAAGAAACTATGAACTTACTATAACAAAAAATAAACCAGAAATCATAGAGTTACGAGAAGAAGAATACCCTAATAATAACATAACATTTGAAGATGACAGATTAATTAGGAGATCAGCAAGTTTACCTAATAGAAAACAATTAGGAGAAATTAGTAATACAAAAGAAATAAAACTTAATAGAAATGCTGGAAATATGAAAATAGAAGGTGAATATTTTAATGGAATAGAACATATAAAAGGATCAAATATATTAATTGACACAGGAGCTAGTGAATGTCATATAGCTTCAAATAGAAATAAAGGACTAATATCTCATAGAACTGATCCATATAGATATATAAATTTTGATGGACAAGTACATTTGACTGAACTTGAAGTAAAAGTACCAATAAAAATAGGAGGAGTAAATCTCCTAGTACCATGTCATGTAGATAGTAGTATGATAAATCCTCATGTATTATTAGGAATGAGCTTTCTAGATGGACTAGAAGATTATAGTATAAAACGTGAAGGATTATATATAACTCATAATGGTCAAACTATACTATGCAGAAAAGCTGAATAAATGAATAATCAAATAAGTTTTCCATTAGCCGTTTATATATAAGTTACAATTGTTGAAACAAATATAACAACCTGTGCATTAATTGACACAGAAAGTGATATAACAATATTCAAAAGTTTCTTAATAAAATCATGGAATACTAATGGAAAGATAAAAATTACAGGAATAACATGAGAAAGTACTCATATAATTAATAGTGCTGATAAAATTGATATAATATTTGGGAGTAAACAAATAGTTGTAAATAAAATATATAATTATAACAAATTAGAATGTGATATTTTACTAGGAAATGACTTTATATAACAATTTCAATATTATAAACAAAATAATTACATGGTAATGTTACAAACACTTTGTACACATTTACTAAAAATACCAAGAGAATTTAGACCTTACAGAGTTCAGCCAACACAACGTGGTGATAAATGGGAGAAAAAACCAATTACACAAAATGAAATAAAAAATAAAAGAATAATGTATAAAAAAGTCTTAAAAACGAACATACAAATAAACATGGAAAAAATCATTGATCAACTAGAAAAAATTTGTGGAGAAAATCCATTATTATTTTGGAAACCATATCATCCAAAAGCTAAAATAGAATTAACAGAAAATGTTATTATAAGAGTTAGACCAATGATGTATACCATACAAGATATACAAGAATTTAAAACTCAGATAAAAGAATTACTTAACCAAAAATTAATCAGACCTAGTAATGGATCCCATAGTAGTCCAGCTTTTATGGTCATGAAACATTCTGAACAAAAAAGAGGAAAAGCTAGAATTGTAATAAATTATAAAGAGTTAAACAAATATACTAAATTTGATGGATACTTTTTACCAAATAAAGAGGTACTAATAAATCTTGCAAAAGGAAAACAATATTATTCTAAATTTGATTGCAAATCAGGATTTTGGCAAGTAAAAATGGAAGAAGATAGTATTCAATACACAACATTTAGTACACCACAAGGTAAGTATGAATGGATGGTTATGCCATTTGGTTTTAAAAATGCAACACAAATATATCAAAGAAAAATGAATAACATATTTAGAAAATTTAATGAATTCTTAATTGTTTATGTCGATGATATATTAATATGTTCTAATAATAGAGAAGAACATAGAAACCATTTAATTAAATTTATAAATGAATGTAAAAAAGAAGGAATTGTTCTTTAAAAAATAAAGTTATAATAGAAAAACAAGAAATTGATTTTCTTGGATTATTAATAGATAAAAGAGGGATAAAATTACAAACTCAAATATCTAAACAGATAGAAAGTTTTCCAGACAAATTAGAATCAAAAGAACAAATACAAAAATTTTAGGACGTTTAAATTATGTAGAAGGATTTATTGAAAATCTATCAAAAAAGAGACATAAAATTCAAATTTTACTCAGAAAAACAAACACCAAAGGAGTGATGAACACACAGAAATTGTTAAATCATTAAAAGAAGAATGTAAAAATTTTCCAAAATTAAGATTACCAGATGAAATAGATAATCTGATAGTTAATACTGATGCCTCGGATAAATATTGGGCAGCAATATTAAAAACAGATCTTAATGAAATTTGTAGATACTCAAGTGGAACGTTTAATCAAGCAGAAATAAATTATACTACTCATGAGAAAGAACTGTTAGCAATCATCAGAGGAATAAAGAAGTTTTCATTGTTTTTATTATCTAAGAAATTCATTGTTGAAACTGATAATTCACAAGTTGCAGGTTTAGTAAAAAATAAATTACCACCAGAACCTCAATATAGAAGGCTTCATAGATGGCAAGCCTATTTGGCATTTTATAATTTTGATATAGTTCATAATAAAGGTGTTAATAATTATCTTGCGGACTTTTTAAACAGGAATATTGAATTTGCAGATGGATAATATCAAAAGTTCCCTGATAGACGCCAAAAAGCGAATGAACTTCCTCATGGAGGAAGCTGAAGATATAAAACTCGGAATTGAACAAGTTGCAGAAACTCTCCAAGGAAGTTTCAAGCAATTGATGGAAATCTCAACATTTTATTACAATTATACTAAAGAATTGAGCGATAACATAATTGAGATAGAATCTCAGTTTGAATCGTTGATTACCAAACAGGCTGATACCAAATAGGTTATATCAAAAATACAAACAGGTACATCTTCTGGAAGCAGTGGTGGACCAACAATTAAAAGAGATGAACCAAGTCCCAAAAAAGTTTTTATAAATGAAGCCAGTCCTCGAAAAATCACAATCAATGCCAACAAAGAACATACAAGGGTAGTCAGAATTCGTACTGAAGAGGAAGATGATTCCCCTTTTTTACCAAAAGAAAACGAATATAAAACTACTGTTGAAGTTATATATGAACTTCAAGAATGTGATTGCTATTACATCTCTTCTGGAGACCATGTATACCCACGATTGATCGTTACTCAGGGAGGAGATCCCGTCATGACAAAAATGGCAGCTGATTATGAATTCTTGAATCTTATCTATCCAGGAAAAGATCTGAAAGAAATCGAAAAATTTGATGATTTACTAAACGGAGAAATCTCAAAGTTTGCTCAAGGAAGATCCATATATTTAAAATTTTATTCGATTAGTCCTGAAATTGGTGGAAGGATATATTATCCTGCTGAGCATATTATCACGATTGGGTATGTTGCTCAAAATTTTCAAATTGAAGTTGGGAAAACCAAGCCAGTACCAAACATTACAAGATCATGGTTTAGATCCCGAAGGATGTTGGAAATTAAAGTTCTCTACAACATTGCCAAAAACCTGTATGAGAAAAAATTCAAATGCATATGCCAGTACAATGGATGGACCCTACTCACTAATGGAGGAAAAGAAAAGTCAACAATCTTGCAAGAATACATCAATAAATTTGACACTCATCAAATCCATGAAAGCTTTGCAACTTTACAAGAGGCGTGCATAGCCAGGAACTGCCCCACATGCCAAAGGAATTGATGAACAGGTGGAAGCCACTTGATGGATCTGCTCTACATGCCAACAGAATTGATGGAAAAATGGAAGTTGTTTAATAAATCTACTTTAATTCAATGCAGAACAATGTAGGGGCTATATCAAGACCAAAAAAATAGAAGGACAAGTGTCCCTATAATGTAAAGAGTCATGTGATGTAATAAATAATAGAGAGACATGTGTGTCCTTAGGTGAAAAAGCTGTGAAATTATTAAACTGATGATGTAAGCAATGATGTAATTGTGTCCAATGTAGTATTATAAATAGAGGCCTCTGGGCTAGTTGAAAGACAGAACACTCTTGAGCACTCAGTTTGTGAGAAAGCCAAAAATCTTCTGTCTTTGAAAAATTCTCATACCAATCCTTTGTCAATCTTCATATTATCAATAAAATTCCAATTTACTTATCATATTATGATGAGTTTCTAAATTCTAGTCTTCTAAATCCTATTTCCAAAAAGAAGAAATATTATTAAGAAAACTCCCTACACTCTGTCCTAAAATATTTTCCATCTGGAGAGTTATACAGTGAAGGCATCCAGGTTTAGCTAATAACCCGTGAATGTAGGAAGCCATTAGAGGGTGTGGAGTAGAAACCTATAAGCTTGAAGGTCACTAACAATAGAAGGAAAATACAAAGGTACTGAGAACAGGAAAAGAAGTTAGTATTCTTAATATATCTATTTTTACGGAATTAGGAGGAAGAAGAGCTTTTAACATGACATAATCCAGGATTTTTGAGTTTAATTATCAAAACAGTCCTTATAATGATGAATACCATAGCATAATTGAACCTTTATTCATGCATAAACAGTTTACTAGACCTAATAATGAAACAAAAAAGTTATATCATGTGTATATGCCATGATTGTTAGTTATCTTTCCAACATTAAAAAGAATATTAGGATTAGAAATTACAAAATCAATTATTTATTTTTGGCTTGATAGTGATAATACTGAAATAAATAATGAATTATATTTAGGATATGTGTTTAGTAGTGATAATGATTATGATCCTGTAATAGATTATGACAGTGATGAAAGAGATGAATATTTCTTTACCAATTTCTGAAAATCTTAATATCATGAATAATAGTAATTATATCATGAAAAAATCCAGAACTAAAAGAGGTCCATATAAAGTTCAAAAGCATATCAAAAGTAAAAAAAAATGTATTGAATATGAAAATGAAATTGATAAAATAGGATACCAAGAGCAACTCTACGCATTACAAGAGATATTAAAAAGTTTTAAAGAAAATCTGATAGAAAACTTTGCTAGAGGTACTGTAAGATCTATAATGATACAAGATATTCAAAATATAATTGATAAAATAGAAAAGAGAAAGAAAAGTATTTCAAAATATAATATATCATTTGAACCAAGCATAGATATTATGGCTGATATAGATATTATCAATTCCCAAACACTGATAGAGTTTGAAAAATTACTTGAAATTTTATAAATTATTTATCTTTGTGTTTATAATGCCTTGATATACTATTGAAGGATTAGACAATTTGTTAGATAGGATAATGGGAAAAATAGATAACATTATATCTCATTTAATAGATATGGATGAATCATCTGAACAATATTATATACTTTCAGAAAATCATGATCAGTATATTATGTACTATTCTGATATATTACAGCTCAAAATGGAATTAGAAAATAAAATTACGACAAATACATTCCAAACTTAAATGCCAGGATATACAATTGAAGGACTTGATAACCTTTTAAAAAAATTGAAAGATAAAATGGAAGATATTAAACATCAAATAGAAAATGAAAACATACATTCTGAAGAATATAATAAACTCTTAGAAAAATACGAACAATATATTGCAGATTATTGTATTGTACTAGATCAAAGAATGGATTTATACTAGAAAATTTTGTATAATAATCTACCAACCCAATAATCTATGAATAATTCACAAACATCAACATCTAATAACTGTGATCATAAACTATATTTAAATAATAAATAAATTTCATTTTTATTAACTATCGTTGAAAAATCTAAAAATATACACTTTGTTGGAAATCTAAACTAAAAGAAATATACGAAGATATTGATTATGCTATCCTAAATAAAATAGAATTTAATTCTGTTGAAACAGTAAAGAATATAAATACAGTTCATAAAATTATAGAAGAATACGAGAATATAGAAGAAGTTTCAGAAGGCATAACATTATGATATATAACTAAAAAAGATCATCTTAAATCTTTTGAAAAATTATCACAATATAGAACATTTTTAGAAGAACTTAAGAGATTAAAAAATATGGATATAACAAGAAGTATTGAATTAAATGAACCAAATTAAATTCAAGGACATAACTTGCAAAGTAAATAACCAACTTCATTAAGGGTAATTTAGTCAATTTGCAAAAGATGGTCATTCTTAAAAATTGCATATTTCACATGGCTAAATCAATAAATGCCCCAGAAATTCTGGGTCTAATCGGGTTAATGTGGTGGATACGGGAAGGGGCTTGTTGCTCATAACGGGTGGGTACGAGAAATATTGCCATCTATCTTTTGTATCCTTTCTTTTTTCTTTTCTATGTCTCTTTCATGTCATCTATCTGTACACCATTATATACACAGTGATGTACAAGTTCAATTACTCATATTTTGAAGATGATACCTTCTTGATAGAATTGTGAGATTGTATTAAAGAATTTCTATTTCTGTAAAAGATATTTATGAGGAAGCTACATTAGTTAACCCTTATTTCTTCTCTATTCTCTAAAATTCATTTTTTTTTTTTAAATCATTCTAACACACATTATTGAGATTCACAATTTTTATTAATTTTTAGTAACATATTTTATCAGTTTTCATTAAATTCTACTAATTATCAAATGGGGGAGGAAGTCGCATCAATTCAAATTCTTATAAAAATTCTTCTATCTAGAAACACTTTTATAAAATAAATCAAACGAATAAAAAGCAACTTTTTAATTTCAAAAATTCATTTTATTTTCTCAAAATTAATGCCAAACGAACTTAAAACTTGTTTCCTTCAACGCCTATTAAGAAAATTAAAACGATTTTCAAAGCAAAATAATAATAATAATAATAATAATAATAATAATAATAATAATAATAATAATAAAGAAAGAAAAATAAAACGGTAAAAGATAATAAGTATTCTAAATTAGGTCAAATACTTTGGTTCTTGATCAAACAGGAAGATTGACACTACTTAATATCCGTACAAAAAGTTCCGTCTAAATTACTAATTCGTGAGAGCTAGGATAATGTGTGTTTTTTTTTTTTAAAAAGAATGTGGGGTTAAAAAGTAGGGATATTTTTTATTTATTTATTTATTTATGTGTAGATTATTTATTAGTATATATAATGTATGATTGAAAATGAGTTTGTAAAAAAAAAAAAAAATGAGTTTTGAATTATGAGTTTAAACGGGGGCTTAAATTAATGCCCTTGTGACTATAAATATACCATTTCATGGTTTCATAACATCTAAGGACACAATAAATTTGACTAAAAGTGTCTTCTAGTATAGTGTTCTTGAGAATTATTAGGGAATCAAATTAGTAAAAAACAAGCTTCTAATGAAGGAAATATGGTCCATAGAAGAATTATAAAGCAAATAAAAAGCTGCTCATGATGGAAAGAGTGGCCATTAGAGGTACCATTTGCAGGCAAATCTATTGAGACATTAGATGTGACTAATAGTGTCTTCTAGTATAGTTTTCTTGAGAATTATTAGTGAATCAAAATAGTAAAAAGTAAGCTTCTAATGAAGGAAATATGGTCCATTGGAGAATTATAAAGCAAAACATAAGCAAATATGGTCCATTGGAGAATTATAAAGCAAAACATAAGCTGCTAATGATGGAAAGAGGGGTCCATTAGAGGGACCATTAGTAGACAAATATCTATAATCAAAGTGATAATGAAAGCAACACTAAAAAATAATTAGAACCACAATTATCATATAACTTGTGGTGTAGACACTTTACCTATGAGTTAATTAGCTTAACCAACCATGCTTAAAGGGGAATAGTCCCTACTTAATTTGTCGCTAATTAATTAATTAAATTAATTATTTGTTAATCTCTTTATGTTGTATGGCCTAATGCCACGCCATTGCTCCCCCATAAAGCTAAGAATCATCATTTCTCCTTTTCATTTGCCTCATAAAGTGTCTATTTTAGAATGATTTGCATTTTACTTATAAATTCAGCTTCATATCTATCCAAGCAAAAAGCACTGATTTTCAAATCAAATATGGTGAATGATTTGCCTCGGTGAAGATTCTTCCATTGTCAAATCAAATATGTGTATTTATTGTATACGTATTGGCACATGTAAAATATGATCAGTAGTGCTATGTGTATAGACTCAGACGCAAAAGTTTGACAGATACACGTTTTAAAAGAAATATATTTTTCACACATCACATCTTTTGATGTTAGATTTTTCATCATGATATTGCATATTCATCTTTTGCCATCCAACAAGTGTTTGTTGCTTCGCAACATAGATCAACCTGCATGGTCAGGTCGCAGTGGGTCGAGGGGGCAGTCCTCCCCTTGTGGGGGCTCGAGGACAACTCCCGCGAAAGAGAATTTTATTTTCATAATTATTTGAATAGGTATATGGTTGTTCTCCGATCAATGCATTTGTTCGTTTTTAAAAGTTTCTTCCAACAGATACATTCATTCAATTCAAGGGATACACCTATTCGAATGGTTGCCCCCATCTTTATAAATTCTAGGTGAATTTTCATTTGCAAAACACATTCATTCTTTCTATTCTTCTCTCTTTCTTTTGACATCATCAGATATTTTATAGTGTTTTCTTGATTTGATCAAACAGTCACAATTTGAATCAAACGCCTCCATTGTATCCTAAAAGTGATTTTCCTTAAAATCCCACCATGACTTCGTTGGACATGGGAGAAACATCTTTTAAGAGATAGCAATTTTCGTGCCTTATAGTTCATTAGTTTGTCCAGATTTTTCCTACATACTTCACAATAGTTGATTTATGTGCTCATATATATTTTGATGTGTTAAAAATAACATTTTATCATAAAAAAATTCTACTTTTATTGTGTTCATTAATTACTGAGCATGTGTGATGCGAACCCCTTTGGTGATTAAACCAAAAATTCCCACAACAATAATGTATCAACCCAAGAAAGCTAAAATAGGTAATAAATGAGAAATCTGGACCCAAGTTTAATCAAACCAAAATTCTAAGGAAATTTAACCCTAACCCAATGGAGAGATTAAGACAAATACCAAGACTTGTGGAATAAATATCAACAAATACACAAGAACAAACCCCCAATATATAAGTTGAAATAAATTCCAAGAAAATGTTACAAGATAAAGAAATGATTTTACCTCTCAAACTCTCAAGGAGTGATCTTCAAATGTCCTAAAAACTATCTAGGGTTTGAGGCTTTACAAGAAGATATACAAAGTGAAGGAAAAGAAAAGTTTGCATAATTGCACAAAAAACCCCGCTATTCTGTTCTGGGGACTTTCGGTCGACCGAAAATATTTCGGTCGACCATCTGTTCGACCGAAAATATTTCGGTCGAACATCTGGTCGACCGAATGGGCAGTTTCGGTCGTACAACGGTCAGCCGATCCTGCCTGAAGCTATGTCTAAAAACACTGCAGAGTTTCGGTCGACCGGATGGACTTTCGGTTGACCGAACTGTCCTGATCTTCCAAACATATTGATGGGTGTCGAATCCAACAAATAATAATATTTTCTTGCTCTCATAAAAATAAATTACAATAGTGGTGAGCAAGGTCGAATCCACAGGGACTGGTTAGATTTAATTCTTCGGTAAAATTAAAAGCAATGAAATAAAAATAAGGGGGTTTTTGAATTTTGAATGTAAAATCAATTTGTAAATAAACGAGTGCGAAATTAAAATTGTTGAAAATATCAAATTAAATAAATATCCAGCCCAAGGTATATTCTCAGTATTGATGCACAGAATTGATCATGGATGCAAGAATAAAATCCTTAAATCATTCTCTAAATTGGTTATGGTTATTGATACGATCTAACAACCTATCTCTCCTTACTTTATCGATAATCAAGAGACGCTCGTTAATTATTTCCCTAATCAATAAACAATCCTAGATACGATCGTAGGATTTAATTTACCAATAACATTAATTCCTAGAGAGACGACCAATTCTAACCAACAAATCCACACGCGTGATTCATTTAAATTAGGTTATATGTCTTCATAACACGAGTCAAAAATCAATCTTTAATTAACTATGTTATTTGTCACTTATATTAGAAAATCTAAACAATTACGGATTTAGATTCCTAATTGACCAAGTATTATTTTTGACAATTAAAACAACGTGCACTTTGAATTAATCAATCAAAACAACAACTTCAATTCACAATCAAAAGACATATAAATAGAGAATAAATTAAGAAACGAATAAATTTAATTAGATCTCACAATCCTTGGTGAATCAAAACTTCGAATAACCTTGAACTGGAAAAATAAGTTTAGCTATCCATAAACATTTCGAAAATAAAACTAAAAGAAAAAATAATAAAAATTGATATCAAACACTAGAAATTGATGAAACGTGTTGCAGCCTCCTCCTTCCTCTCCCTTTTTTTTTCTTCTTTTCTTTCTTTTTCCACGTCAACTCCCCCAGCAATCTTCCTACCTTTTTCTTAATTTTATTGGCAGGCAAGAGTCCAATTTTTTCCCTTTGAGAAAAGCAGCTCCAATCAATTGTTAGGATAAGTCATGAGAGTCCCAATTCTCCAAGAAGTCTTCCTTCTCTCAACCACCAAAATAAACGTCCTGATCCCTCCTCTTTTATTCCCTTTTTTCTTTTTCTTTTTTTAATTTCAGCTTCCAAGAATCTTTTTATTATGATGGCCCATGAATTTTTGCTGAGGTTGCTGTCTGTCCAAAATAAGGCGTGCCCACACTTTATGTAAAGTCCTGATCTGATTGTAAACTTTTTGAGTTCCAAACTTGTTCTTTTAATTTGTGATATTGAGTCCATTTTGTTCCAACTCCTCCATCTAATCCACAAAACACAAAATATGATTAATATCCATAATTTAAGCATTTAAAATCAATAGAGTAAGATAAAATATCACAATTTAAATAGCAAATATGCGCCCTATCAAATCCCCCACACTTAGACAATGCTTGTCCTCAAGCATAAACTAGCTCAAGTTAATGGAATGTACTCTCATCATCATCCATTCTTCTATCTCTACAATTCAACACTATGCTAGTCACTTCAACAAGATTTTTCAAAATCCACAGGTGGTGGGATTTAACGCCTCACATTAAATTCACACAATACGCTCAAAATGTTTAGGGTGTAAAGTCTATATGCACTCTCAGGTCAAAGCATAGAAAACTCTCACCATAGGCTTGCTAATATATCACATTGGAGCCACCAATGGTTTTGAACACAAAGTATGGGTCTTAACACCGGTTGTAATGGGGTTTGGGTAAGGTGGGATAAAAAGGATACATTTTTGGAGATTTTCATTGAAGGAATTATATGAACTTCTTCGTAAGAACTCACTTGAAATTCATGTACTTCAATCATATCACTCCATACCCAGTGTAGTTTATATCCTTTCACCTCTCGTGAGTATCCCCTCAACAACTATCAATGAATTACAACATGGGTGTTAATTTCAATCAACTTGAAGGCACGAAATATAGACCAAGCAATTCAAACCACTCATAAGCACATGTAATGGGAGTAAACACTCTCACAAGGTATTTCTCTCTTCACACAAAGTGTATAAGGGTGAGAATTTTCACTCAGCTCACTGCATGGAGGATTCATTGCCACAGACTGCTCAGATGTCATGACCGGAGCTAACAATAACACAAGTGCAAAGTAAAGGTCTTTATTTGGTTGTAACGGGGCTTCAGGTTAGGTAGGATAAAAGGAAAATATTTAGGCTAAGTTGAGAGGAATGTTCACAAGCTGATTCAATTCAAAACGATATCTCTTCCTCCACCTTTCAATATAACTTTTCCATAATTTCCTAGCATCCAATCGATTCAGCCCTTGACTCTTATTATGCACATGGGGTTTATTCTCTTCACATGATTTTTTTTTTCAACTTGATTTCTTTTTGACCCCATCATCACTTAAACTTTGAATAGTACAAAGTGAAAGCTCCCATTTTTCTAAAGCTAAGTCTGTTTCATATTTCTCAATCAATACAAGCTTGTGAAATTCCTCTCTTATGGGTTCAAGATAGAGGTAACATGAAAGAATGGGAATCCATGGGTTGTAGCGTGGTAACAAAATTCCAAAGACAGGCTAAAGCTCAAAGAGGCTTCTATTGGTACATGTATCATGGTAAGCTCTTTAAGAAGGACAAATTGGGTTTCACCTAATGCCTTTACTATATTTTGCACTTGAGTCAAGAAACTACAACGGCATGCACAAGAGAGCACATCAAAGAATAAACAAACCATGCAGGACACACATTAAAGAATAAGAGCTTAATATAAAGATAAAAATAGCTCATAGGCTTAAAAGCTCACGAATTACGATTTATATGTGTTGCTCCCATCCATTTATGAGATATAGGTCATTGCTTGGTCCTTATTTCAAAATCAAATTAATGCTAAAAAGAGTGGAGTTAGGTCAATCGAAGTGGTGTTACAATACATCAACTTTGGTTTGACTCAATTAGGTAAATATTGCAACTCGACTACTTTATCCCCCGACATTTCTTTCACATCACAGGTCTTTGATTTTCAATGTCTTTTATTCTCAACCAAAATAATTTGAAACTCAAGTGAATAAGCCTATATATTCCTTCAATGCAACGTTCAAGAGAATGGAATATTAGCAAGGAATATGGGTGCTCATGGCTTGTATTGTGGTTGATTTTCAACAAAAAAAACTATGGCTCAAAAGTGGCTTTCTAGTGGCATATTTCAAGGTAGGCATTTTAAGAAAGCTAAATTTGGCTTCACCTAAGCGCCCATACTTATTTAGTGCATTCAATTACCAAGAGGCATCTCAACATGCATAACAAAGCAAGTTCTAGAAGATATCCACTACACTTGACAGTCACACAATCAAAAGATAGAGCATGTCGTAGTGTTAAATGTAATTGCTCAAGAGGCTCAAAATCTCACAAAATAGGGTTAATGCGCATTAAATCCCACACACCCTTCATTCAATCCACCATCAAGAGCAATCAATCATCGTGTAGTAAATGAAAATTCAACTACTCATGCAATTCCCAATGTGCCTCAACTCATCTCTATAATTCACGGTAATTCAGATCATAAAGGGATAAACATTGCCAAAATCCAAAACTAAGAAGAGAATTTTCAAAAAATTTCTTTCAAAAATAGAGCAAAAATTTTTACTGAGCAAAGGCACACATCAAAACCCTCCCCCACACTTAATCCGTACATTGTCCTCAATGTAATAAAATCATAAATTATGAAAACTAGAAGAGAATAGGAATAGAAGACTCCCCTGCAGGTTGGACGGGAGATGTCGATGTGAAGGCGGGCGAGAAAACAACTTCCTTAATGGCATTCCTTGTTAGTCCATTTACTTGAGATCCATGACAAAACTCTTCCTCTATAGGCCCCAAATCATGGTATCGGCCCATACAAATCCCACAGCAAAATCATAGCGTTCCCACAACTTGCACAAGTGTTGTCACATTCCCACAAACCGGGTGTAGCGGTTGAGATTGTGAAGGAGTGTTGAAAGGTGATTTACTGGTTTTGAGGGAAAGAGAGAAATAGAGGTTGAAGCTATGGGTGTCTGATTTTCGAATTTTTTTATTTTTTTGGTAATTCGAGATGCACTTTAGGTAAGGCGTGGGCACTCCTTATTCCAAGTTGTGAACAATGACCTTGTAATCCGAGATGCACTTTGGTTAAGGCGTGGGCACGCCTTATTCCAATATTCTTTCAATTCATTGTATTCTTCATAGAGCGTGCCCATGTCCAAATGAAGATTCATATCTGCCCAAAAATCAAAATAAGGTCAATTTCACTAAAAAAAAAAAAATATGGATATCATGAAACAAATAATAGTAAATAAGTGAAAACAAAAATAAAATTTATTGTTAGAACTAAAGAAAAACTCGGGTTGCCTCCCGGAAGTGCCTTTCTTTTACGTCTTTGGCTAGACTCAATTTTTTCTTTCTTCAACCATGATCAATTGGATTCCCAATGCTCAATTTTGTCACATTCTCCACTTGGCAACCTTCATAGAAATGTTTATATCCATGATCATCCGCTTTGTGATGCTTACCATTGGCAATTCTCAAGTCACCTTTTCCATTACCTTTGAAAACTTTCTGTTCTAAACAATCAACAACATCAATAAAATTGACAGAATTAGCACCATTAGGACAATTTATGACATCATAAATATTGAACTTAATAATTTTATCATCAAACTCCATTGTGAGTGTACCATCATGCACATCAATTTTTGTCCTAGATGTTTTCAAAAATGGCCTTCCTAGAAGAATTGGTGTAGAATTAAAAGAAGGGTCTTCATCCATATTAAGTACATAAAAATCAGCAGGAAAAACCAAATCATTTACTTGTACTAAAATATCTTCTAAAACTCCTTCGGGATAAACATTAGACCTATCAGCAAGTTGCAAAATCACACCCGTTTCTTTTAATGGACCAATATTCAATGATGAATAAACCGACAGGGGCATGCTATTTATTGAAGCTCCTAGATCTAACATTGCTTTCTCAATCCTTACTTTACCTATTTTGCAAGGGATAGTGAACATACCTGAGTCCTTGCATTTTGGAGGCAGTTTCTTTTGGAGGACAGCAGAAACATTTTCTCCCATACTTACTTTTTCATTGCCTTTCAACTTCCTCTTGTTGGTGCACAACTCCTTGAGAAACTTAGCATAACGAGGTACTTGTTTAATTGCATCAAGTAAGGGAATATTTACCTCAATTTTGCGAAATGTTTCAAGGATTTCCTTCTCGTCTTCCTCCTTCTTGGATCTAATCAATCTTGTAGGGAACGGAGGGGTTGTCACATAAACTTTCGGTGGTTCTCTATTGAGGCTTTCAGACTTATCAGATTGATGTTGTGGGATAACTTCCCTTTCATATTCTTCCCCTGAATTGCCTAGCTTCATGTTGCTAGATTCTTTCAATTCCTTCCCACTTCTCAAGGTAATTACACTAACATTTTGTTTTGGGTTGACAATAGTTTGGGAAGGCAATTTACCTTGAGATTCCAATCTGCTCACAGTTGATGCCAATTGACTCATTTGATTCTCCAAGTTCTTAATGTCTATCCTCGTCTCCTGTTGAAATTGTTGTGTATTAATTGCAAGTGATTTAACAATTTCTTCTAGAGACATACCTGAACTTGAAGAGGGTTGTTGTGGTTGAGGAGTAGGTTGTCTAGGCTGGAATTGTTGGAATTGTGGCCTGGTTTGATAACTAAAGTTGGGATGATCCCTCCATCCTGGGTTATAAGTATTTGAATAAGGATCATAATTCACTTGAGGTGGGCCTAGAAATCTTCCAACTGCATTAGCATGTTCAAAAGAATCATCTTGAAGACTAGGACACTTATCAGTTGGATGAGCAGTAGCAACACAAATTCCACAAGCTTTAACTTGTTGCATATTTCCTGCAGCCATTTGTTGAACAAGAGAGGTTAGATTTGCTATTTGATTTTCAAGAGAAGATACATTTACCTCGTTCACTCTTTTTACAGGAGTATCTTGTCTGAATCCAAACTGTTGTGTGTTAGCGGCCATGATGGAGATCAGATCCCTAGCGGCAGTTGGGGTTTTATTCACTATGGCTCCTTCGCTAGCTGCATCCATCATTTTCCTCTCCATTGGTAACAACCCCTCATAGAAGTATTGAATGAGTAATTGTTCAGAAATTCCATGTTGGGGGCAGCTTGTGCACAACTGTTTGAACATTTCCCAATATTCATGCAAGGTTTCAGTATCTCTCTGTTTGATTCCACACACCTCTCTTCTGATGTTTGCAGCTCTTGAGGCTGGGAAAAATTTGTCAAGAAATAATCTGACCATTCCTGTCCATGTAGCTACAGAACCTGGTGGTAGGTAGAACAGCCAATCTTTTGCTTTGTCAGCTAGTGAGAATGGAAAAGCCCGCAGCTTGATTTGTTCTTCAGTCACTCCTTGTGGTTTCATACTTGAACACACCATGTGGAATTCCTTCAGATGTTTGTGGGGATCTTCATTCTCGAGCCCATAGAATTTGGGTAGCAAATGGATCAGTCCAGATTTCAATTCAAATCCCACATCTAGGACTGGATACTGAATGCAAAGTGGCTGTTGATTTTCATTTGGTGCATCCAGTTCCCTTAAGGTTTGTTCCTCATTAGCCATTGCTTTCTCTTGCTCAGTTTCAGAACCACTAGAAGAATCAGTTGTTAAATCTGTCGGGTTAGCTACTAAATTCAATCTGGTTTGTTTGCGCAACTTGGCTTCCTTCCTCAATTCCCGAGCTGTCTTCTCAATTTCAGGGTCGTATTGCAACTCACCTGTATGAGAACAACGGGGTATAAAAGAAATAAAGAAATTAGTAAAATATATAAAAATAAATAAACAAATAAATAGATAACAATAAATGAAAAATTAAATCTGATTAACACCAGTCCCCGGCAACGGCGCCAAAAATTTGATGGGTGTCGAATCCAACAAATAATAATATTTTCTTGCTCTCATAAAAATAAATTGCAATAGTGGTGAGCAAGGTCGAATCCACAGGGACTGGTTAGATTTAATTCCTCGGTAAAATTAAAAGCAATGAAATAAAAATAAGGGGGTTTTTGAATTTTGAATGTAAAATCAATTTGTAAATAAACGAGTGCGAAATTAAAATTGTTGAAAATATCAAATTAAATAAATATCCAGCCCAAGGTATATTCTCAGTATTGATGCACAGAATTGATCATGGATGCAAGAATAAAATCCTTAAATCATTCTCTAAATTGGTTATGGTTATTGATACGATCTAACAACCTATCTCTCCTTACTTTATCGATAATCAAGAGACGCTCGTTAATTATTTCCCTAATCAATAAACAATCCTAGATACGATCGTAGGATTTAATTTACCAATAGCATTAATTCCTAGAGAGACGACCAATTCTAACCAACAAATCCACACGCGTGATTCATTTAAATTAGGTTATATGTCTTCATAACACGAGTCAAAAATCAATCTTTAATTAACTATGTTATTTGTCACTTATATTAGAAAATCTAAACAATTACGGATTTAGATTCCTAATTGACCAAGTATTATTTTTGACAATTAAAACAACGTGCACTTTGAATTAATCAATCAAAACAACAACTTCAATTCACAATCAAAAGACATATAAATAGAGAATAAATTAAGAAACGAATAAATTTAATTAGATCTCACAATCCTTGGTGAATCAAAACTTCGAATAACCTTGAACTGGAAAAATAAGTTTAGCTATCCATAAACATTTCGAAAATAAAACTAAAAGAAAAAATAATAAAAATTGATATCAAACACTAGAAATTGATGAAACGTGTTGCAGCCTCCTCCTTCCTCTCCCTTTTTTTTTCTTCTTTTCTTTCTTTTTCCACGTCAACTCCCCCAGCAATCTTCCTACATTTTTCTTAATTTTATTGGCAGGCAAGAGTCCAATTTTTTCCCTTTGAGAAAAGCAGCTCCAATCAATTGTTAGGATAAGTCATGAGAGTCCCAATTCTCCAAGAAGTCTTCCTTCTCTCAACCACCAAAATAAACGTCCTGATCCCTCCTCTTTTATTCCCTTTTTTCTTTTTCTTTTTTTAATTTTAGCTTCCAAGAATCTTTTTATTATGATGGCCCATGAATTTTTGCTGAGGTTGCTGTCTGTCCGAAATAAGGCGTGCCCACGCTTTATGTAAAGTCCTGATCTGATTGTAAACTTTTTGAGTTCCAAACTTGTTCTTTTAATTTGTGATATTGAGTCCATTTTGTTCCAACTCCTCCATCTAATCCACAAAACACAAAATATGATTAATATCCATAATTTAAGCATTTAAAATCAATAGAGTAAGATAAAATATCACAATTTAAATAGCAAATATGCGCCCTATCACATATGCAATTGACCTCGATCTTGCTCTCTTCCATGTGGACTTGATTTCGGAGCTTGAAAATGAGTCCCGCCATTAACTCTTGGACTTCTTTAGCCTTTGATCTTGTCATGGGCCCCACCGGTATTCTGATAGAGGGTTGACCTGTTTGACTTTGACTCGATTGACTCCCTGGATTCTCATCATCCCCTCCCTCTTGAAAATGATTCGACCTCGAATCTTCACCTGCATCAAAAGGGGATAAGTCAGAGACGTTAAAAGAAGCCGATACATTATACTCACCAGGAAGGTCAAGCTTGTAGGCATTGTCATCGATTTTCTCGAGGATTTGGAAGGGGCCATCACCACGTGACTGTAATTTTGATTTTCTTTGAGTCGGGAACCGCTCCTTCCTCAAATGTAACCATACCCAATCACCGACCTCAAATGTCATTCATTTTCTACCTTTGTTAGCACTGGAGGCATATTGTTCATTCTTCTTCTCGATTTGGAGCTTGACTTTCTCGTGGAGAGATTTTACCAACTCCGCCTTTCTTTTCCCATCTAAACTACCTCGTTCATCAATAGGTAACGAAATCAAATCCAAAGGAGTTAGAGGGTTAAAACCATAAACAAATTTCGAATGGAGAAAAAGAAGTAGTAGAATGAACACTTCGATTATATGCAAATTCAACAAAAGGTAAACACTCTTCCCAATTCTTTAGGTTGCCCTTAAGGACGGTGCGAAGAAGTTGTGTTAAAGTTCTATTAACCACCTCAGTTTGGCCATCGGTTTGGGGATGACAAGTTGTTGAAAACAAAAGTTTAGTTCCCAATTTCCCCCACAAGACCTTCCAAAAGTGGCTAAGGAATTTAACGTCCCTATCCAACACAATGCTCCTAGGAACCCCATGGAGTCGCACTATCTCCCTAAAGAATAGGTCGGCTATATGAATGGCATCATCGGTTTTATGACAAGCAAGGAAATGCGCCATTTTACTAAACCTATCTACAACCACGAAGATGGAATCACTACCTTTCTTTGACCTAGGCAATCCTAAAATGAAGTCCATAGAAATTTCCGTCCAAGGTTCACTAGGGACGGGTAGGGGTGTATATAATCCATGCGGTTCTACCTTGGACTTGGCTTTCCTACAGGTTATGCACCTTGAACAAATTCTCCCAACATCTCTACTCATTTTAGGCCAAAAGAAATGTTCTTGTAAGATTTCCAAGGTTCTCCTTACCCCAAAGTGACCTATTAATCCCCCGCCATGGACCTCCCTTACCATCAACTCCCTCAATGAGCAATTTGGCACACAAAGATTACCTTCTCGAAACAAAAACCCCTCATGCCTATAATACTTACCAAATCCAACCCTCTCACATGATATAAATATACTAGCAAAATCCGCATCATGCGCATACAAGTCCTTAATGCTCTCAAAACCCAACAATTTAGCACTCAAGGTAGTAATAAGAGCATACCTTCGAGAAAGGGCGTCGGCTACCACATTCTCCTTACCTTGTTTGTATTTGATGACATAGGGAAAAATTTCCACGTACTCCACCCATTTGGCATGCCTCTTGCTCAACTTCCCTTGCCCCTTCAAGTGCTTCAATGACTCATGGTCGGTGTGGATAACGAACTCTCTAGGCCACAAATAGTGGTGCCATGTCTCTAACGATCTCACCAACGCATAGAGCTCCTTGTCATAGGTGGGGTAGTTCAGGGCGGCTCCACTGAGCTTCTCGCTAAAGTAGGCAATCGGCCTTTTCTCCTGCATCAAAACTGCCCCAATACCTGTGCCTGAAGCATCACATTCAATCTCAAAAGTTTTATCAAAATTAGGCAAGGACAAAACCGGGGCGGTGCACAATTTGTTCTTTATTTCATTAAAGGCCTTTTCTTGCGCCTCCCCCCATTTAAACCCAACATGCTTTTTGACAACCTCGGTAAGTGGTGAAGCTAGGGTGCTAAAGTCCTTGACAAAACGACGGTAAAAACTAGCTAACCCGTGGAAGCTTCTTACCTCGGTGACACTTGTGGGAGTGGGCCATTCCTTAATGGCTTTGATCTTCTCCTCATCGACCTCTATTCCCTTAGTACTAACTACAAATTCAAGGAAGATCACACTCTCCATGCAAAAATTACACTTGTTGAGGTTAGCATACAATTGTTCTCCTTTCAAAACCACAAGTACACTCCTCAAGTGTTCAATATGCTCATTCAAATTTTTGCTATAAATCAAAATATCATCGAAGTAAACTACCACAAATTTCCCAATGAATGCACGCAAAATATGGTTCATTAATCTCATAAAAGTGCTCGGTGCATTAGTGAGACCGAAGGGCATAACCAACCACTCATATAAACCATATTTAGTTTTAAAAGCGGTTTTCCATTCATCTCCTTCCCTCATCCTAATTTGATGGTATCCACTTCTCAAGTCGATTTTACTAAAAATGCACGAACCATGCAACTCATCTAGCATATCATCTAACCTAGGAATGGGGTGTCGATATTTTACCGTTATGTTGTTAATGGCTAAGCAATCGACGCACATTCTAAAGGTTCCATCCTTCTTGGGCACTAGTAGCACGGGAACGGCACAAGGACTCATGCTCTCACGAACATATCATTTACTCATCAGCTCCTCAACTTGTTTTTGGAGTTCCTTGGTCTCCTCCGGATTGCTTCGGTATGCCGGTCTATTCGGAATGACGGCTCCGGGGATGAAATCAATTTGATGCTCGATGCCTCTAATGGGTGGAAGCCCACTAGGCATCTCCTTCGGAAAGATATCCTCGAACTCCTGCAACAAAGAAGTAGCTAAAGTTGGGAGGGAAGTGTGAGGGTCATCAAGTGTAAGGAGGGACTCCTTATAGACCAACAAAAGAATTGAATGATTTTCTTTTAAAGCTCTTTCTACATCACCTCTACTCACATAAAAATTCATTTTTTTCTCAATATCTTTTGCTCTCTTTCTTTTTTCTTGCATCCCCTCTTTTCTTTTTTTCACTACTTTTTCCCCCTTTTTTTTCACTTTCATTTTGCCCCTCACTCAACTCCATCTTTTTTTTTTCTTCTTTCTTTTTCCTCCTCCTCCTCCTCCTTCTTGAGTTTCAATTGGTCCTTGTAAATTTCTTCCGGACTCAAAGGTAGGAGTGTCACGGGTTTTCCATTTATTTGGAAACTATACCGATTTTTCCTACCATCATGCAATACCCTCCTGTCATATTGCCATGGCCTCCCCAATAATATATGTGTAGCTTGCATGGGCACCACATCACAAAGTACTTGATCCTCATAGGTCCCTATGTTGAAAATAAGTAATACTTGCTTGCTTACTTTCAACTCACCATAATCACTCAACCATTGTAACTTATAAGGACTAGGATGTGGCATTAAAGGTAATCCCAACCTTTCAACCATACTAGTGCTAACTACATTGGTGCAACTCCCCCCATCAATGATGAGACTACACGCTTTGTCCTTCACAAGACACCTAGTATGGAAGATATTCTCCCTTTGCTTAGCCGCATCATCCACCTTGGCTTGGGTGTTGGGAGACCTAATGGTGACTAAAGACTTGGGTGGACTAACAATTCCCTCCACCTCTTCTTCCTCGTCATCACTATCTCCCCTACATGGCACCCCCTCTTCGTCCTCTTCATCTTCCGAGTACCACTCCCCATTTTTGATAATCATCACCCTATTGTTAGGGCACTCTCGAGCATAATGCCCCCGTCCTCTACACTTGAAGCATTCTATATCCCAACTCCTAGAAGTGGTAGGAACAACCTTTGATTTATCCTTGACGAAGCTAACTTCCTTTCCCTTGGAGGTTTCAATATTGTCCTTAAGTGGTACCTTATCAACCTTTTCACTCCCCCACTTAGACTTCCAATTGGAACTAGGACCTCCCAAGAATTTTTCTTGCCCCTTTCTTTTAAATTGCTCCTTCTTCTTCAATTGAGCCTCCACTTTAATAGCCATGTGTACCAACTCCTCCATCTCAACATAATGGTGTAATTCAACCGCATTGGCGATCTCCCTATTCAACCTACTCATAAATCGAGCCATAGTGGCTTCTCTATCCTCCTCTATGTCAGCCCTCATCAAAGCTTTTTTCCAACTCCTTATAATAATCTTCAACACCCTTTGTTCCTTGAGTAAGGGTTTGTAGTCTTTGATAGAGTCCCCTATAGTAGTGACTTGGTACAAATATTTTTCTCATAAGGCTCTTCAACTCATCCCAAGTATCCACACTACCCTCGAAATTCCTTCTCCTAGTGAGTAATAAATTATCCCACCAAGCTAAGGCATAGTTGGTAAACTCCACTACCGCTAACTTAACCTTTTTATCCTCGGAGTACCTATGACATTCAAAAATCAATTCCGTCTTCCTCTCCCATTCTAAATAGGCATCCGGATCACTCTTCCCATGGAAAGAAGGAATTTTCATCTTAATACTACCAAGATTACCATCCATTCCATCCCTACCCCTAGGGTTCCTCCCATGACCTCGTCCTACTCCCCTCACATTCCTACCTCCTCTATTCCTACCCATGTTCCAATTTTGGTCACTACCCCCTTCACTCTCCAATTCATCATCATCAACATCATCATATTCATACTCATCTCTAGGCCTTCTCCTATCACCCCTCCTAACATTATCATCCCTTGGAGGCGGAACTTCCCTCCTAGTCTCCAACCTTGCTAATCTACCTTCCAACCTTCCCCCCATATCCGCCATAGTAACTGTGAGAGCTTGTATCATATCCCTCAACTCTTGAGTTTGTGCATTAGAATCTTGTCCACTCGAAGTATGTGCATGAGCCATGGAGTGTAAGTGTGCAAATGTCCTCACAAATGATGTTCGCTCGTGTTTCACTCAATTAGGATTTTCCCCTTTCTTACTCAAACTTTTCAAGGAACGTAATTCAACTAAATTGAGAATTTAATTCTTGTGCAGCACAAATTCCACAAACAACAAAGGAAGCAAATGAAGGATTGACACAATAGCAAGTAGAATTTAGTTGCTTGCTATTATACAAGGAAGTAAGGAATTGAACTAGACCAATAAGATTTTCAAGGGTATAGTCACAATAACTTGATGTAAGACACAAGGAATTCAATTAGGAATGTGTTTGGTAGTTGAATGGTAGGTTTCAATATGAAGACACTCTTTGAAACATTTTATCAAACACTTAGGATGCAAGCTTTGAATAGTTTGGAATTTTCAAATGTTTGTTCAAATGTATCCCCAATAACTTTCAAATTGATGATAACAACAATGCCCAATATGTAGGAATCATGAAATTTTCATGGGCACTAATTTTCCCCAATTTTTTTGTAATTTTCGTTTTTTTTTTTTTTTGACTATCAAGAACAACACAATAAATGTAAAGATAGGAATACCAATTTTAGAGCCAAACTCTGATACCAAATGATGCGAACCCCTTTGGTGATTAAACCAAAAATTCCCACAACAATAATGTATCAACCCAAGAAAGCTAAAATAGGTAATAAATGAGAAATCTTGACCCAAGTTTAATCAAACCAAAATTCTAAGGAAAGTTAACCCTAGCCCAATGGAGAGATTAAGACAAATACCAAGACTTGTGGAATAAATATCAACAAATACACAAGAACAAACCCTCAATATATAAGTTGAAATAAATTCCAAGAAAATGTTACAAGATAAAGAAATGATTTTACCTCTCAAACTCTCAAGGAGTGATCTTCAAATGTCCTAAAAACTATCTAGGGTTTGAGGCTTTACAAGAAGATATACAAAGTGAAGGAAAAGAAAAGTTTGTATAATTGCACAAAAAACCCCGCTATTCTGTTCTGGGGACTTTCGGTCGACCGAAAATATTTTGGTCGAACATCTGGTCGACCGAATGGGCAGTTTCGGTCGTACAACGGTCAGCCGATCCTGCCTGAAGCTATGTCTAAAAACACTGCAGAGTTTCGGTCGACCGGATGGACTTTCGGTCGACCGAACTGTCCTGATCTTCCAAACATATGCAATTGACCTCGATCTTGCTCTCTTCCATGTGGACTTGATTTCGGAGCTTGAAAATGAGTCCCGCCATCAACTCTTGGACTTCTTTAACCTTTGATCTTGTCATGGGCCCCACCGGTATTCTGATAGAGGGTTGACCTGTTTGACTTTGACTCGATTGACTCCCTGGATTCTCATCAATGTGAATTAAAATGCTTATGATCACTTGCAATAAAGTAATTTGGATATTTGCGTTGATATGTACAATATTTCACAACTTATATTTTGTTCATAAATAATTTGTTCACAACCATGTATAAGAGTTGACACCTTGTATTGGAAGGTTGTAGTGTTGACTGATTCACTATTTGAATTTGTGATTTATCCTTATCACATAAATAGTTAAAGGTGACACTAATACACTTAAAATATTTTGAACAGATGAAGTGTCAAGTTTAACTCCATAACATGACTGTGCGGAGAATTAAATTTCACTTGATTGTAGTGTATTTCATCTAAGTCCCTTAACAGTAATTATATATATCTTTTCATGACTTTATGATTCTTTGATTCACCAATGTGTGAGACCAATTTGATTGGCCAAATATCTTGATGAGTTGGGAGCTTGAGAATAAACGAAGTAGAGAACAAGAATTCATGTCGGGAACTGTCGTCCTGAAAAATGGATAGAGTGATTATTTAAGTATTTTCAGCTGAATAGCTAAAATCTGAGCTCCGTGTCTAAATTTAGACATCTGTTATTGATTTACAAGACCTTTGAAGAAAATGGTACTTAAGATAGAGGTACAAAAAGGTCATTTATGCCCGTACCTAATTATCAAATCATGGACAGAGATAAAAAAACATATACGACAGGTCGAAGAAAGTATTACAGATTAATTTTGTTCTATGATTTAATATATTTCGAGAGTTTAATATTTTTCCTTTAGTGAAGAAAGTAAAGACTAATAATAAGATTGGATGGTCTAGGATCGACTAGACATGATTGAATTATTAGAGTTTAGATAATATGTATATGTTCTATTATGTTCTTGTGGTAGCTCCATAAAATATTGGAACTTAATTGCAATAAATATAAAAATCTTGGACTTAATTATAATTACAAAAAAAAATTTAGACTTAATTATAATTGTCATAAAAGTTGTAAACTTAATTGTGGTTATAAATAGAGTTGATGGACTACACAAATAATTAAATGTAAACAAATTAGATTTGAAATTTAATTAAAACTCCCAATTTAGTTTTAATTAAAACTCATGTTTTCACTAGAAATTATTATTGTAATTGGATTGGATTGATATCATCCAATTTGTATAAATAGAGATTACATGGTGCGTAGAGATCCTACATCACAAATAATGCAGTAATTGTTCCATAACGTTCAATTTAGAGAAAGAAAATGTAATTTTTTGTTCAATTATTAGTTTCTAAATTTAATTAAAAGAAGATGCTCGGTCACTAGTGTAGTCCTCTATTCTTGAATTTGGAGAATACCATAGAAGACCTGGAGGTTGAAGTATAAGGTTTATAGAATTAAAAATTAGAAGATGGTGATCTAAACAAACTAGAGTTCGCGATTCAGATCCAATTTAAAAAATTGATCACCAAATTTAGGGAATAAACTTGAATATTTTATTTTTGATATACTATAGACCTGAACATCTAAACAATATTGTTTCTTGAATTAAAGAAAGTTATTTAAATTTTCGAGTCATTCTATTTTCACATTCCAGCAACATCATTTTCGGAATCAATAATCACACTGCCAACACCATATATAGACTAATCAGACAAAAGAATATGTAAAAAAATCATTTTCCAAATATGATTATAATATGCTTATGTTTAGTAAAAGAATTTCGTTTATAAACAAATAACGTGATATTTTCTAGGTAAAATATGTGGTTTAAAAGTGGTTCCCTAAATATGTGTGATTAAAAAGTAATTTGAAAAAATGTGTTGTTTATAAACTTATTTACAAACAAGTTTACCAAACAGAGTTGCATCATGATTTAATTTAGGGCCTGTTTGATAGCCTTTGAAATTCTATGTAAAAGGCATTTTCCACTCAAAATTTTCATATTCTAATCAAACAATTTCTTTGTTTTTCATGAAATTTGAATTCTATCAACTCACTATTTGGTCACAATTTCCTTAAAGGAATTGGAATTCCTTAAGGGGCACTACTAGAAAACTGTTCCTTGTCGACGGCTGAATCCGTCGGTAAAGGAAGTCTAGAAGTTGGAATTGCCATTTTCCAACGAAAAATATCCGTTGGAAATCCGACGCTATTGTACGCTTTGGTAAAAAAATTTCAATGGAATTTAATGAAACCGTCTGAAACTTTCGATGACGAGAAATGCCATCGGAATTTTTTGACCGAATTTCACTTCGTCGAAAAATTTCCGATGGTTTAATAAGCCATCAAAAATATTTCGATGACTTTTCTCGCCGTCGGAAATTTTCGATGGAGTTTCATGCAGTCGGACATTTTCGTTCGATGAAATTTTGCGCCGCCGCAAACCTTTCAGCATCACATATAATCATATATATACAGACCTAACTCACAGTTAAATAACTTGTGATGAAAATGCAAAATCTCAAGTAAAACTTTATGCAATTGTCTTTTAGACCTTCAAAGAAAAACTGAACTTGGCTATGTTGAAATTAAGTAGGCATATGCATTAATGAAAAATAATCAAGAATATTGTAGCAAACTGGTTGCTTTAAGTAATTTACAAGGTAAAAGAAAATAACGTAGCCAACATATCGACAGTGACAGAATAATAACCTAATCCAACTAGAATCATGTTTATATACACTGGTTCACCGAGATGGCAAACTAGGTACCAAGTGATGGAGGTACAAGTACTGTTGAATTATCAGGAGATGGCCTATTCTCGAAACTTCTCTGTTGAACGTTCTAATCATCTTGAACACTTCTGAAATTTTGCCTCAGCTTGGTAAATACAAAAAAAAAAAAAAAAACATGTTTTTAAACAACACAATTCTCCAAATCATTTTTCAATCACAAATATTTTCTCTATTCACTTTTCAACCACACACATCTTACCTCGAAAATATAAAAAAACATGTTTTTAAATATTAAAATTTTAACAAACAGATTCTGGTCGGGCACTCTTACAACACATGCCATAGCTATTTGTAACATCTTGACCAATTCTTCCTCTATATTTGGATACCTCAGCAGCTCCACATCGAAGACTTCAACCTGTCCATTCTTCTCAAAATTGGTCACTGCGTCGCTTCCCTAAACTTCATTGCAGCTATATCATATGCCTCTGCTGCTTCCTCCTTGGTAGTGTTTTTATTAAAAATGAAATAACATTGGTAAATGTGAACCATGCTCGAATGCTACTCTTCCAAAGAACAAAAATTAGGATTCAACTTGAAATTTCGAACTTTTAAGGGACTGATGTATACCAAAATTTTCCAAGGTAGAATTTTTAGTCCTATAAACTCATTGGTTCAATTTGTAAAATATATATTACAGACTTTAATAATTACTTAATTGAATACTATCAAAAATAAAAATAGTAGGGGTTAGCAAGCTCATTCTATTTAACATCCACAAAAATATTTTTTTGGTAATATGACCTTTTGACTACCCAGTGAAAAATAAAAGTCACGTTACATTTGAAATTATTGAATAAGAGTATATTTGATAGAGGCTATTAATTAAAATAATTTGAAATGTGTGAAGTAATATGTGCAATTATGAAAAATGATTTTTTTTAAGAATGTGTGGTTGAGAATGAACATTGAAAAAATTATTTTTGAAGAATCAATTCTATATGAATAAGTGATAACGTCTTATATGTGCTAAGCCTCCATTTATAAATTGAGATATATAGATGATTTTTTTTTTTTTTTAGTTAATTGTATTTATAAATTTTGGTTGTAACTTATTTGCTTTTTTATATGTAATGAAAGAAAACATTGGTTTAATATATTTAAATATCAATTATCGAATTAAGATAGTTAGTATCAATACTTATAGTACTATTTGGATAGTCGATTAATTAATTCCGTGGATGTCTAGCTATAAGCCTCTTTTTTTCTTTTATAATTTGAAAATTGTAATTCAATTGTTAAAAAATTAATTAACCGTAAGCTCTACTTCAGTCATCAAATCAAGACTATAAAGTATAGAATATGTCACATGTCCAAATCTTACTTCACCTAAATAGATTAAGAAAACAAAAGAATGAACAATTAAATGGTAAAAAAATATAGAAGTTGCAACTTTATATTTTACTTTGCTACCTATTTTTTCATTATATATGAATGCATAATTTATGCATGCAAGTTACCTGCCTCTTTTATTTCATTTTGTGGTAAGAAAATTTATGTTATTCATACAAGGATATTAGACCAAGTAAGAAATCTTATAGGGGGAAAGGAAATTATATATTATCCACAATTTGTATATGCAAGTAATTTTTTTTGTTCGTTGTGTTATTTTTGTCAAACATTGTATGTTTACAACTTACTCAATAAATAATTGTCAGTTATATCTTCCGTGCGTCGCTCGAGTGCGATTACTAGTACAATCAACTTCAACCAAGTTCAAACCTCTACATCCACCACCACCACTACCGAGATCGACACTAACTCCACTACAACCGCAAACAAGCACCAAACCAACGTCACCATTGCAGCCAATATCCCCCACCCCTACCACATCTAGGTCTCCAAAATCTAAATAACCCACCCTTATCGCAACCAAGATGTGGAAGAAAATTGTGGTCGAAAGAAAGAGAGGAGAGGGAGGCAAGGAGGCGGCAACACAGATGAGATGCAAGAAAGAATAGTGTTAAGGATTTGGAAGCCATGTGTTATCAAATAGATAAAATAAAGTGGGAAAAGTAATAATTTAGAAGGAAAATGAAATTTTTACTTGGAGGGAAATCAAATAAGGATAATAAATTTAGTATGAAGTCAGAATTTTTCCGATGGACCATTAAGCTCCTTCGAAAATTCCCGATAGAAAACACTTTCTTCGGAAATTTTTGCAACAACTCTTGAATGCCGTCGAGAAATTCCGACGTCATTCAAGAGCCTTTGAAAAATGCCGACGTTTCTTGATGGTCCGTCTGAATTCTTCGAAGGCTCTTGAATGCCGTTGAAAAGTTTCGACGAAGGTTTTTTCGTTAGAAAAGTCGGAAAACACCTGCGGTCTCGCCCTCCGTCGGAAAAATACCTGTTTGCAAAATACCATTTTCTAGTAGTGGGGTATGAAAATTGGTATTCCATGAAATTTGAATTCCATCCTCCTTTCCACTCATCAATCAAACAAATCATTAGAAACATGTTTACCCTACAGAGTTTAATTAACTTATACCTTAAGTGTATCATTTTATTTAGAAATTTAAAGTACCTTTCAATGGAGATATAAGTAGTATAGACGTAGATGTGTCAAGACAAGCAGGTCGACTGGATCCGTGAAAATCGGTCCAGATTAGAGGTGGGCGTGAGTTGGGTTGGGTCTTTTTTTGCCCAACCCGAACCCAACCCACTATGGTCGGGTTGATAAAAAATCAATCCAACCCAACCCAATTACGAGTTCCAACCCAACCCACCAAATTTCGGTCGGGTTGAACGGTTTGGACTTTGGCTCAATTAGTAAAAATTTTGAAAAAGAAAAAGAAATCATTAATAAATCTTTAATTCAAATCAATTATGTAAACTATAATAACCTCAAATACAATAAATTGAACACTTACTAATAAAATTAAAATATGTTCAATCAATATTTAAATAAGTTAATTTTCATTATTTAAAAAAAAAAAAGATTTTTTTATTTGGGTTGGGTTGGGTCGGATTATTCATCCAACCCGCTATCAGACTAAAATTTTTGAAAAAAACCTGAACCCAACCCAATTTTCATGAAAAACCGACTCAAACCAATCGGGTTGGGTCGGTTCGGCGGGTTTTGGCGATTTTTGCCCACCTCTAGTCCAGATCGACCCGAGACCGCGGGCTAACCCTCACCTGAGCAGTCGGTTCATAGGTCAAGAAGATGTGAATCGCAGATTTTACGGGTCACCTTTGCAGGCCGCAGTTAACCCGTCGATCCATGAAATAATTAAAAAAAAAAATATTTTTGTTAAGCTTTTGTTTGGTAGAGATTAAAATTAGAATTTTAGTATATTTTTCTAAAAATTGATGAAATGTGTGGTTGAAAAATTGTGGGGCTCAAGAAATGTGTAGTAGAGTTAATTGTTGACTTTGACTTGTATTAAAATCAAGATTTGAATTCATACAAAACAAGGGCTAAATATAATAACAATAAAAATCTTTCTTCTTCTACAAAAACTCTAGTACAAATTTAAAATGTAAATCTTTTTTTTTACCCCCTAATAGCTAAGAAACATATAATGTTATTTGATACTAGTAATTAAAACTGTATTTAGTTGTTATTTGTTTATGTTGTATTTAACTTTGAAAAGTTAGAAGTAATTAATGTAATATTAGATTTAAATTTGAATTCTATGCAAACATTTCTTTGTATAAATGTAAATTTATCATTTTGATCTTTTCGTATTTAACAATTTAACAAAAAATATATATTTTTGCTATAAATATGAAAAACTCTATAGTTTTATTCATATGAGCCAAATCGGAATGAACCGCAACCTGCAACTCGCATGGACTCGACCCGTATGGGCCAACGGATGGGCCTGAGTTGTAAATCAACCTGGACCAGCATGTAAACCCTCAACATGCGAACTATTTTTCATGCGAACCATTACCGAGCTCATATGTTGACAGGCCAACTCGGCTCAGACTACTCGAATTGATACCTCTATGTAGATGTGAAGGAATTCCAAGTACCTATATAATAACTAGGGAAAAGTGCAAAACTACAACACATTTTTTAAAACTAAGATTTTTTTTTTAAATCAGGTGTTTAATAATAATAAATAAATATAATATTATATATAATATAAAAATAATTATTTCATATATATTAAATTAAAATTAATATGATTATAATGATAAAACCTCAAACAACCCCTAATCACACAATCTTTCTGTCCGTGAGCCCCACCCCTTCGACTTCAAACCACTCAACTTGCCCCATCCACTCCATACAGTCATAATTCGATCATAACAAATTTTAGTCACAATTACGAATTTAGCGCAAATCTCACTGCAACCCCATCCCACTCCATTAGCAAGTCACAATTGGTCACACAAAGTCACAGTTCAGTCTCAATTACAAATTTAGTTGCAAATTTTACCGCAACCTAATCACACATACCCCATCTCACCCACCCCCATCAACAAAGTCACAGTTAGTCACACAAAGTCTAAGTTTGATCACAATTACAAATTTATTTTCAAAATTCACCCCACCCCACACCACCCATCCCACCCCATACATCAAAGTCGCGGTTGGTCACACAAATTCGTAATTACAATTTCAATTTTAGTTGCAAAATTCACTCCACTTCACCCAACTCGACCCTACCGATCCGACCCGCAAAGCGACACTTGATCACACAAGGTCACAGTTTGGTCATACAAAGTTACAGTTCGATTACACAAGGTCACTGTTTGATCACGTAGAGTCACAGTACAATCACACAAGGCCAGAGTTCGCTTACACAAAGTCACAGCTTGATCACATATAGTCATGTTTGACACAACTGTAGGTCACATCATGTTCTCGTCCAATGGTCACTTGAAGTCACAGTTGGTCATAATCTCTAAAATAATTGATCACTTATTATTTGTTCATTGGCCACAACTAACTCATTTTCTTGGTCACGGTTAGTCAAGATTTCATGTCACAATTATTACCTAATAGTTGATCACATTCCTTACTCGTCACCAGTCGTACAAAGTCACATTTAGTCAATATTTTGGTCATAATAATTATCTAATAATTGATCACAATTACCTATAATTGATTATAATCACTATTCAAGTCACTCCACCCCACCCCACCCCACCCCACTACAACTACCACCGTCCCTACAGAGGCGAACCACACAGTGCATCCTCATAGCAGCAACAACTACCTTGAAGCCATTACCACTCAACACAGGAAAAACCTTAACAAAATCTCGGCCATCACTGTACACAGTCGCAACCATTGACACCCTACCACTACCACTCAACAAGTCAAACATTTCAAGATCTTGCACCATAACCTGCACCTAACAACACTGATCGCACCACTGCCTGCCCCTAATGTACCACTTCATGCACCCAACATACTAGCACCACCGCCTGCAATGACGATTTCGTTACTTGAGGCTTCCAATGACGAGATCGTCGCTGTTATATCTCAAAAGCATCTCACCGGTTGTAGAATGTGTGCAGCAAGATGGTAGAAAGGGAGGGGTCTCCGGTCGCTGGGTCGTGGATGAATCTGCTAGGGTTTGAACTTGGTAGATTTGAGGTTGTATTGGCGAGACCGTCACTGTTACACCTCGAAGGAGGTGATCTCTCCGCTAGGCTGTCGTTGTCTAGGCGGGGACGGTAGAGAGAGATGGGGTCGCCCCGTTACCTAAATTAGAAGCTGGTAATCTAAAAAGACTAGAGTTTGTGATTCAGATCCAATTAAAAAAAAAATTGATCATCAAATTTAGGTAATAAATTTGAATATTTTATTTTTAATATACTATAGACCTGAACATCTAAACGATCTTGTTTCTTGAATTAAAAGAAAGTTTTTTTTTTTTTTTTTAAATTTTCGGGTCATTCTATTTTCATGTTTGATGTGTTGAATTTTTTGATACATGATTAATGATTTGGTGATTTCTAAGAGGTTTGATTTGATAACTATTAATTAAAAATAATTTAGTTAATAAAATATTTGATTGATAAATTTTAATTAACACTTGATTTTTAAAAAAATAAACTTCATCACCTTATTTTTAAAATGTGACTTTAAATGTAAGCCTCCATGTAATTTTCCCTAATAACATTTACTCCTATTTGGCCCATTTTTTTTAAAAAAATCATTTTCTCGTAAACTCATTTTCAATTACAAATTTCACCAATTTTTATCAACTTTCAGTAGTACATTTCATTAATTTTATCAAAGTCTACTAAAAATTTGATTTGATGCATATTACATAGGTCCCTTGTAGATTCTTAGCATGTGGAAACTCGAGAAATTATTTAAATTATATAGGATAGTTTGATGTCAAATTATAATATTCGGAAGTGAAAATCTGTACTAGAAATGGATGGAATTCAGAATTCTGAAAAGCAAGGGGGATATACTTAATATAAAATTGTTCAGTGCGACTATCCTTCTTTTTTTTATTATCATTCCTTGTTCCTAGAACTTTGTTAGATATTCGAGAAGTGGAAATTTGAAGATGAAGATAAGTAAGGAACTTGTAATTTCAATATATTTTTTCTGATATACAATACAATGAATTACACGAGTATAAATGCAAAAAAGGTTCGATACAAACTATACTTATAGAAATACAGTTAGATCTAGATTTTTTCTTTTCATTTACATTTGTTCTGCGTGAGCTTCATCTTGATAATATGGCAAAGATGTTGAGCTGTTTCTCCATGCACACGGTTTCTAGAATATTCAGCAATAGGTAAGAAAACATATTATCCTTTGGTAAACATGTTTCCCTTTTATTTTATCCCTTTTATTTTATCTACAAGGGTACCAGAAATTCAAACTGCTTATATTAGTCCACATCTTGCTTTCTTTCAATACCCCTTTCAAAATAGGATTAACAAAGCCCACTCCCAGTTTGTCTCTTAGGTAAAGATGTCTACAGTTGTGTAGGGGTTTTGTCAAAACGTCCGCGATTTGGTCTGTAGTAGGAATGTAGTTAATCTGAAGCTTCTTCGCAAGAACCATATATCGAACAAAATGCACATCCAGCTCGATTTGTTTAGTTCGAGCATGGTATACTGGATTAGATGCCAGCAGTCTTGCACCCATGTTGTCTCACCATATCAATGGGATCTATGCCTGAGTGGTCTGTAGCTCAGTTAGGAGAGACAGCATCAAAGCAATTTCAGCAGTAGTGTTTGCTAGGGCTCTGTATTTCACATCTGTACTAGACCTAGCAACAACTTGCTGCTTCTTTAAGCTCTATGAAATTAGATTACTTCTTAAGTAAATACAGTATCCAAATACCGATCTTCTATCATTTGGGCATGAAGCCCAGTCTGCATCTCCATAAGCCACAGTGTTTAGTTTTTTGTCATTTTGGATAGTCAGTCCCAAATCTGCCATGCCTTTAATAAATCTGAAAATTCTCGAGTAAATTCCAATGGGTATCTGTAGGATGTTGAAGATAATGACTTACCCTATTTACAACAAAGTAGATATCTGGCCTTGTGTGGGTCAGATAATGCAGTGCACCAACTGCACTCCTGAATTGTGTAGGATTCTTTAAGCTTGTTTCTTCAGTTCTGTTGATTAACTTCCTTGACGCCATAAGAGTTACACTGGGTTTCAAATTTTCAAAATTGAACTTCTTTAGTATGTCCATAGCATATGTTCTTTATGTCATATGCAAGCCAAGTTCATTTATTTGAGATTCTATTCCAAGAATTTTTTTCAAACTTCCCATATCTTTTAAGGCAAATGTGGCATTTAACCTTTCAACCAATTCTTGTAGTTTATCCTTGCAATTTCCTGTTAGTATAATTTCATCTACATATACTAACAGGTATATCTCATAGCCTTGTGTAGTCTGGTAAAAAACTGAGTTGTCTGTCTTGGACTGCTCAAAATTCTAGTTAAGTAATTTCTCCTTCAAGGTATCGTTCCAAACTCTAGGGGCTTGCTTTAGCCCATATAGAGCTTTGCTGAGTTTACACACATAAGTTGGCTTTGTTTGATCAACAAAACCTTGGGGCTGTTCCATAAATACTGTTTCCTCAAGCCTCCCATTGAGGAATGCATTATTTATATCCACTTACGTGATTTCCCAACCTTTCGAGACTGCTATAGTGAGAATAATTTCCAAGGTTGGTGCTTTAACCACTGGGCTAAACGTCTCACAGTAATCAATCCCAGATGTCTGTAGGAAGCCTTTAGCTACTAGTCTCGCTTTGTGCCTATGAATGTTTCCTTTATCATCAAACTTTAACTTGTACACCCACTTACATCCAATCACTTTCATCTTTGGCTCTGGTTGTACTAATGACCAAGTTTGATTCTTGACCAAGGCACTATACTCCTCTTTCATAGCTTCACTCTACCTTTTACCGCACAATGCTTCTTCCACATAAAGCGGTTCTCTTTCATCTAGACAATCTGATAGGATGCAAGAGTAGTAGAGCTTTGGTTTAAAAACTCGTGCCTTAGCTCTTGTGACCATATGATGACCTGCTAATGTGACAATTTGATCATTAGCTTGACCTTGAGAAACATAAGTGACATCAATCTGATCTTCTGATACTTTATTCTGAGTTTCGTTATGTTCTTCTCTTTGAACCAGTGATTCACTTACTTCATTTGTTTCTTCAACTTCATCATTTGCTCTCTTAATGTTAACTTCAGAGATCCTGTATGAAGGGTTAGCTGCTGGTTGTATTCAATCAATTGAATCTGTTGAGATTTGAGAGTTAATTTCAAAGGGTATTTGGTTGAAACTGATAGGAGATTGTTTTGGTTCTTGCTTCTTGTTGATGAAGTCCCCTTTGAATGGAAAGGATCTTTCATCAAATATAAAATTTCTAGAAATGTAAATTCTACCATTAGAGTTCAAACATTTGTAGCCTTTGTGAGACACATTAGGTCCTAGATATACGCATTTTTGTGTATGGAAATCAAATTTATGGTTTTAGTATGGTCTTAAACATGGATAGCAAGCACTGCCAAAGGTTTTAAGTAACTGGTAGTTAGTTTTCTATTTAAAAAGTGCTTCATAGGGTGATTTGTGCTGCAATGTTGGACTGAGCAATCTATTTATAAGATAGGTTGCTATAGTAAAGACTTCACACTAATAAAACAAAGGCATATGGGCTTGAGCAACTAAAGTTACACCTGTTTTAGTGATGTGTCTATACTTTCTCTCTACCCTGCCATTTTGTGCTGAGGTGTGTGGATAAGAATATCTCAATTTAATGCTTGCTTCTTTTGTAATTTGGTTTACGAATTTGTATTCACCTCCCATGTCACTTTGGATTATCTTGATTTTTCTTTCAAACTAATTCTCAACAAGTTTTTTGAAGGCTATGAAATGATGACATACATCATTTTTGTGTTTAAGAGGATAGATCTACGTGTACCTAGTGCAATCATCTACAAAAAATATATAATATTTGAATCCTATGGTATAACTTAAGGGAGCTAGGCCCCAGACGTCAGTGCGAATTAAGTCAAGGGAAAATTTTACATGAGATGAAGATAGATTATATGGAAGTGCATGCGATTTACCAAATTGTCAGGCTTCACAAAATGGAATTTTATTTATAGTGGATCTAGACTTATTACAGACTTGTAAAACTTGCAACAAAGTAGAGAATTGAGGGTGACCTTGCCTTCAATGCAAAATTTCTACATATGAACAAGTATTTTTTATAGTTTCTTTGGGTTGACTGAGAGTGGTGTTGAGTGCTTTGTAGTAAGATGAGTTGATTTGAGGTTGACTGGGATGTTTTTTGATCATATTCAATTGATAGAGTCCATCCTTAAGCTTCCCCTTCACCAATGTTCTCCTTGTTTGTAAATCCTTCAAAATACATTTATCAGGAAAAATATCACAAGAGACATTGTTATCACAAGTAAATTTTGACACACTTAAAAGATTTTTTCTGATCATAGGCACATGCAATAAGTTCTTCAGTACTAGAGTTCTTCTAGAGTTAACATCAAATTTCTTTGTTCAAATATGAGAGATAAGTAAGGAGTTTCCATTACCAACAACTAAGTTTTGTTTACCTGCATATTCCTTTGCTTCTTCTACATTCTCCTTGCTGACAGTAACATGATGACAGACTCCTGTATCCGCATACCAAGCATGATCCTGCACTATGCTTGGTTTTGCTATAAAGGCAGAGGGGTTTGAGCTTTACTCTGCTCTGCGGGTCTCTTTCCCATATACTTCTCATTCATTCTGTTGAAACACCATGCTTCCGTGTGATTGCTTAATCCATAGATTTGGCATGGGTCTTTGCCCTCATTTGATCTGCCAAAACTACCTCTGCCCCTAGATCTTCCTCTGAAGTTTTGATCTCGTCCACCCCTGTTGTTCCTTCCAGCATAATAGTTTGAGTTGTTTGTTCTTCCTTGAGTCAAATTAATGGAGCTGAAACTATTGCTAACTTGGCTAAGATACTTAAGTCTACTCTCAAATGTCATGAGAGCTGATGACAAATCATGCCAGGATACATTCTCCCTACTGTTGACTTGTACAACTATGGGTGTATACTCTTCGTTAAGTCCTGCAAGGGCCTGAGTAACAAGATTTGAATGATCAACTTTCTTCCCAGCGAGTTCTAGATTGTCTGCTATTTGTTTAATCATAGTAAGGTACTGATCCATAGTTAAGGATACTTTTCTAGCCCTTCGCAATTCTGAGGTAAAAAATGTGATTCTGGATCTGTTTATAATTCCATAATTTTCACAGATAGCTTTCCACAGTTCATTTGAGGTGCTGCAGCCCATCATTCGCATCACGATTTCTGGTGTCATGAAAGAATACAGCCAGCCCATTAGTAACTGATCCACAGAGATCCATTTAGAGTATTCTGGATTGGGAGTTGATTCAACTGTTACACCTGTATCAGTTGTAACTTGTGTGCTGATATGCTGAGACAGGCACTCCTTTGTTCCCAGTAAGTAACCTTCTAGGCTATATCCTTCTATGACAGGCATCACTACATTCTTCCACAAGAGAAAGTTATCTTTGTCTAATTTCATTGATGCAGCTTGAGTCAAATTCATTCCAAAAGGAGCAATGTTGTTAACAAGAGATGGTACTTGCGTAGTGGAATTGAAGTTTGAAACTTGCATAGCGGAATTGAAGTTTGAAGTAGTAGATTGATCTGTGGGTTGAGAATTGGCCATTTCTGGGTTCTAATACCAAGTGGAAATTTGAAGATGAAGATAAGTAAGGAACTTGTAATTTCAATTTTTTTTTTTTTTTTTGATACAATACAATGAATTACATGAGTATAAATACATAAAAAAGGTTAGATACAAACTATACATATAGAATTACAGTTAGATCTAGATTCTTTCTCTTCATTTGCGTTTGTTCTGCTTGAACTTCATCCTGATAATATGGCAAAGCTATTGAGTTGTTTCTCCATGCACACGGTTTCTAGAATATTCAGCAACATGTAAGAAAATGTATTATCCTTTATTAAAAATCGTGTTTCCCTTGTATTTTATCCACAAGGGTATCCGAAATTCAAACAGCTCATATTAGTCTTCATCTTGCTTTCTTTCAATACGAGAGCTAATAGTAAATGTAAGAGTCATGAAGTTAAAGAGATGCTAATATTATATAAAGAAGTCTCTATTTGTTGAAAGTTTTGTGTTTAAAAATATGTTTTCTATCTTTTTGAGGTAAAATATGTGGTTGAAAAGTTGAGAGAGAAAATATGTATTGTTAAAAAATTGTTTGGAAAATTGTATTATAAAAAACTTGTTTTTAAACAAGTTTGCCGAACATAGACTTAATTTTGTACATGGAGGGAAAAAGCTCGCTTTATAAATTCATATAACAACATTTTTACTGAGAATTTGTTTAAGAACAAGTAAATAATTTGTCCAAACCGAAGACAATGATGATGATAAATGAAGAGAAAATATCATTCGAACCATAGTTGGAGGACAATAAAGGTCGTACACAAAGAATCTATAAATATCTCCCCATCCACACATACAAATTGTTATTAGTACAAAAGCTCTTTCTGTTAGTTCTATATAAAGTATATATTGTGGGATCTCTGATGAGAAATGTTATAATTTGTTTAGTTTCTTTAGGGATTAAAATCAATCAATCAATCAAAATCAGTCCTTCAAAGCATAGTAATTCCAAAAATTATAGACTTCTAAGCATGGAATAATGTTATGGCCGCTGCTACAGTGCCCGCGCAGGCTACCGCCCCCTCACATGGGGGGCGGGTCCCACCTCGGGCTATAGTGCCCGCGCGGGCTATGTGAGGGGGCGGTAGCCCGCGCGGGACACTGCGAGGGCGAAGCAGCTTTTTTTTAATGTTAATTTTTCTCACTTCTAATATCTGAAGCAATACGTAGTGATTGTGTTATTGTTCATCTAGTTGTCATGTATAAAGTGCATCTACGAATACACACTACATGGGAGATAGATGCAAAAAAGTGATGCATCAAATTAGCCGAAGATGATTAATGATTCAAAAACTTGTTACTAAATTTAAGGCAAAATATCGAGAAAACTCTCTTAATTTTGTTTTATTATTTATTCCATATACAAAGAATCTGCTACTGCTTTAACTTTGAACATGCTTAATTGCTAAGCTTAATAAAAACTGCACTTATTCCCTACTCTCAGAGCAAAACAATTCACAAGTCCTATTCAAAAACAATCCTATTCAAAACAATTCATAAGTCCTATTCAAAACTATCTATAAATAATAAAATAAAATCTACAAAAACCGAAACAAAAGGACACCCTTCGCAGTCTTTAAATAGTAATTAATGCATCAAAAAATTCTCGAAATGACATCAACCAAAGAATGATGTCGTATCTTAGATTCTAACTCTTACCTCTGTTTTGTAAAAAATGTTTATAAACAACAACATGACAACTCTTATTGTTTCATTTTTTTTTTCAAAATTAATAATTTCGATTGATCAAAGACTTTTGCCTACTATTTTTAACTTTTCAATAAAATAGACTAACAAAACGTTGAAACGACGCTATTTATAAACAATATTTATAGATAACCCTTTATAAGTGGAACATCTGTTTGGTTTGAATAAAAAATAGATTTTTAGTACTTTGGTAAAATGTGGATAAAGAGTTAATAAAAGTTGTGAGTTTTATAAAATGCGTGGTTAGAAACGAGTTTGAGAAAAAAAATTAAAAAAATAGAAACTAAACATGGATTTATTAAAGTCCACTTTTAAAATGTAACTACAAGTCTTGATATTATGCCCCTATTTGATGTTGTTTAAAAAGATTTTATTAGAAGAATGTTTAGTTAAAAAGTAAAGAATGTTTTTTGAGTTTATATATAATATTATTTTATTGATAAATGTTTAGTTAAAAATAAGAGAGAGAAGAACGTGTTAAAAATTTAAAGGGGTCAAACAAGTATTCCAAATTAAAAATAAGATTTATATCCTCAAATGTTGATTTTTAAGATAAAGCATTCATACAAGCGGCCATTGTGCAGAGACATAATAATAATATTAGGCTATGTTTGATTGCAAAACATATATTTTTTTTTTTGTTTGAAAAATGTCACTTCAAAGAAAATATTTTCGGATAAAGTGTTTAATTGCAACATTTGAACTAGAAAATATTTTTCGACTACAAGAAATTGAAGCACAAATGAGTTGATTTTCCAAGAAAATTTGTTCTACCATAATTGGTAAGAAAACTTGTTCTACATGGAAATTTTTTTGTTTTGATCAAGGAGGGAATAAATTTGCCTTTGTTTGGTAACACTATATATTTTGTTTGTAAACTGATTTATTTAAAATTTTGAGCTAAAAAGTTGTTGTTGAAAATTGAAGAGAGAAAATATGTGTGATTAAAATGTAGTTTGAAAAATTGTACAGTTCATAAATTAGTTTATAAAACCAGGTTTATAACTTGTAACATGTTAAACTTATTCCAATTACCACTTGTTTAGCCTCACAAATCACACGAAAAACAAGAATATATATATTCTATTTCTTGATTGCTTGACAAGGATAAATAGATTTAATTATTGAATCATATCGAATATTATCACTAATATATAATTAAACAAAACATTATCATTAATAATCAAAAGTATCAAGAGCTAATTTCTTTTTATAAACATTATTATCACTAATAATTAACTTTTAGACTTGTATTTTCTTTCACTTCATAATATTGTAATATTCAAATATGACATCAAATGCACGTCCTCATCATCAGGAAAAATGGGTTTGAGAAAGTCTGTAATTACCAACCAGCAGCGGCTGACGTACGTGAAATTGGTTACATAATACATGTCTACGTAGAAACTCAAATTGTTATAGTATTACAGAAAGAGTTGATGGAATGTCATTTTAGGGTTAGATGGGAACTTGGGGCCCATTCAGGGTCCATTTTGAGGGTACATGTCGGATACCCATAATTCCAACATGTATTTATAAGGAAATGGAAAGCTAAAGAATACACTGTCAGGACAAAAATATGGGGCATCACTCTTGCTGCAACCAGCAGAAGGTTAAGAGGGGTCTTTGGTCACCTGAGGAAGACGAAAAACTCATTCGATACATCACAGCTCATGGCTATGGCTGCTGGAGTGAAGTCCCTGAAAAAGCAGGTTAGTTTAATTAAGTTCATATTTTCTTTTACAGAATATTGGCCAGATCATTTTCAGATTTTGCATATACAGATATGATACATGTAAATACTCCTCATGAACACTTGATCAATTTTGTATTTTAGGGCTTCAAAGGTGTGGAAAGAGCTGTCGTTTGAGATGGATAAACTACTTGAGACCTGATATCAGAAGAGGAAGATTTACACCAGAAGAGGAGAAGTTAATTATCAGCCTTCATGGGGCTGTAGGGAACAGGTTTTAGTGACTACAACCCCACCAAATTTCGCTGCATGATGCACAAGTCATTGCACCTAAAATACTTTGAAGAAATTGAAATATGAATCTCAAAATTAAGCTGCAACTCTGCTATAAAATTTAAAAGATCAAATTTAATTAGGTCAAGAAGTCTTGATGATGAACTAGTGATTAATTAATTATTTAGAAGAATCTTGAAGCAATGGATTGACTTTGTTCTGATTAAGACAAACACACTGTTTTATACAAGAATTTATCTTGAAAAAAAATGATCATGTATATGTATTTGTGCATGTGTACATATTTTTGTTTTAAAAATAGTATGTACTGTACAAGAATTTTAGCTTGCATTTTCAATGACGTTAAGAAGGCAATGTCTAAAAGTTTCTTTTAGAGTAATTTTCAAACCAAAAGTACTGCATTTTCTTAGTCAAGCATAAATTATTGTTGTGTCTGCTATAAGTTTTGCCCTCTTTTCAACATTCCTTGTTTGGTGTAGTACTTAAAAGGTTTAAACTTCAAGTTCACTCTTCCCTAGGGTTGATAAAAACTTCAAGTGCAATCTAGTAATAATGCCAACATTAATTTATTAATTAGTAACAAATGAAAGGCTTACGTGCTTGAGGATTTTTTAGATGGGCTCACATAGCAAGCCATTTGCCTGGAAGAACTGACAATGAGATAAAAAATTATTGGAATTCATGGATCAAAAAGAAGATAAGAAAGCCCTCATCAGCATCTTCAACAAATATTATGCCAAGCATTACTGAGCAAAATTCCCAATTCACCTACGCACAAAACCAGCAGATGGACTTCTTAAATCAAGATTTGGCTACAAAGAGACAGATTCAAGATACCCTATTTCCTTTACCTTGTCCTTCATTCATGTTTGACATTGGTTTAGCATTGGAGGGTGCAAATGGAAATGTTGATGGAAAAATGGACCAGTTTCTACAGGAAAATACAGGATTAATGAATAATGCGATATGGCAAGTAAACCAAAATCAAGAAATTGTCCAGCCAGCTTCTTTTACGGGTGCGCTGGACTCGAATTGTTTGCCTCCATTGATGGAGAACATAGAGAGTTCGGTGCCTATTGAAGTGCAATCTTGTAACATAAATGTGGAAGGAAAAATGACCCTTGATTGTCTGCAGAGAAATGAGCTTAATGAATGGGTCGATACACAACAATGTCCAAATTTTTACTTTTGGGAAGCAGCAAGACATCTTGGTGGGCTGGATATTTACCCTACTTCATCAAACATGGGAACTATTCTATCGTCATATCCTTCATCTCTCTGAAAAGGGCCCCAATATTCGTGTCTGAGTTTTTTATTATATTTATATGCATATGTATATTTTCTTTTCTTTTCTTTTATTTTTTTGTGAGAGGATTTAACTTTTATAAATTTGACATAGGAAGATGAGAGTTTGAATGTTTCTTGGAGCATGTAAGGAAACTCAAGAGACAAATAACTTCTAAAGGTGTTTGGTCATGAGACATTTATCTCTTTTTCTCCTTCATTATGCATATAATGGTGTTAAATAAATGATTATACATCCTTTTTTTTTTCTTTTTTTTCATAAGAATCATTTTTGTCTATTTTAGAGAAATAAGTAAATTCCGTAAAAGAATAAATACAAGCTTGATATTGTTGGGATATATAGTTTTTTCAAACAAGTTCTAATTCTAATTCAATATTTGTATTATGAGTTTGGAAAAAGATTTCAATTAAGATTGTTTTGAAGTTTGAAGGAATTCTAAATTAAAATAAATATTGAATTACTTTTAGAATAAATATTATGATTTCCTTTTATTAATAATTGAAATTGGACTATTCTATGTAATAAGTAGATGATTCTACTTATTATTTAAAAGTAGGTGGTTAGAGAGATTTTTGAAGAAAAATTGTAGTATAGCATCTTGGTTTTTGTTGTTTTCTTTGTCCATTGTACAAAAAAGTAAAAATTGATAGATGTGGTAAAATTTGATTATTTTTCTTATATTACTTGGGAGGGTTGGTGAGTGAAATTCTATATGATTATAACATTTTTTCATATAGTGGAAAATCTGGACGGTTCGTAATTTTTCGTCATATCTTTATATTTTTCTTTCTTTCTAATTATTTTTCGTTAAACCACAAAGACCATACAAATTAAAGGAGATTTGATTTGAATCACAATATGTGGCATCAGGGTGCCAAGTGGTTCGAAGAGCTAAAGCAAAAAAATAATATGTCTGTCAAATACTACGTAGAAAATTTTGATGGGAGGATTATTTTTTGCTAGTGACAAGTACAAGTACACGTTATGAATGTATTGATTCAAGCTTGACTACAAAACTTCGAAAGGAAACCGACCTTGAGTTCTAACAAGGGTATGTTTGGTAAACCAAATAAACTAGCTTATAGCTTATTTGGAAAACTTATAAGCTTCATCTGCTAAAATAAGCTCTGTTTTGTTGATGAGTTTATTTGAGAAGTTAGAGTTTATCTCAAAAGCTACTTTTACAAGCTTTTCAAATAAGTTTCATGAGCTTTACATTTTTTATTCTATCAAGTAGCTTATCATCTATCAGCTAGCTTATCTCAACTAGTTTTGTCAAACACTTCTATTTCAATCAAGTAGCTTATCATCTATCAGCTAGCTTATTAGCTTGGTCCGCCAAATATAGCCCAAATATACTGAATCCATTAAGAGTGATGATGATTGAGAAGATTTAAATTTGAATGCTACAAGCACTATAAGTCTTTGTTTGGTCAATAATATCCTTGCAAATATTCGTGAATTCCACTACAAGAAACGTTTACTATAGGAGCCCAAAGTCGTCCCTATAACTTTACAGGGACGATAATGTCGTCCCAACAGTTCGTCTCAATAGATTCGTTAGGATAGGTCAACTGGGATGACCAAGTCGTCCCTATAGAAATCCACATATTGGGACAACCCCATGTCGTCCCTATAGAGTTATGGGGACGACTTTTTCGTCAACAAACACATTCATTTCTCTAATGAATTTGGGACGACTATATGTCGTCCCAATAGAGTTAGTATTGTAATGACGACAATATCATCCCAATAAAGTGATCCAAATTTTTTCAAAATTCGTTCCAATACACTATTATCGTAGCAATATATAATACTATTTATTATAATTTTTTCATGCATTAATTTATGAAATTTTATTATTAATTATTTTATTTATCATAATATTTTCATAATTTAATTATTTATTAATATATACAATACTACAAAGTAAGCAAATGCATGAAAAATTTAAAGCTTAATTTTTTGACGAAAAAATATAATAGTTCGACTATGAACAAGAGTTGAACACATAAAAATTAAACGATTTGCAAATATCATAAAGACATGTCGTCCTGATCACTAGTATCACCGTGCATAACAAACATGTTCCGTTGGGTAGCCAATGGTGGCGACGGCGACCGTGGGGGTGGCCTCAATTGGATTCCCGACAAATAGGTTTGAAGAGAACTCGTCATATGCACAATATGTTCATTCATCGCTCAAATATATTCATTCTGCGAATCGATTTGAGCTTTCATCTGAGTCGAACTTTGGATATAAGGTGAAGAACACAATCTACCAGTGGATGACAAGGTATGGGACGAGCCCTTCACAATTCATCCAACTCCATGAACATGCCCCCTCCTTTCCCCAAGCACCTGTTTATCAATATTGTGTTCGTCTACTTGTGTACCACTCGAGTCAGCCTCTTGTGTCTGCGTGTTTCGCACCTCAATCATTTGATCCTGATATTTTAAATTTAAATAATTAGTTAACAACATATGAAATCTCAAATAATTAACATAATTACATTGTTAAATGTTGCCTTTAACTTAAATAATAGCTCGCATCACAGTCATTCACCCACTCTCTTTTTTACCTTCGACGATGAAATGTCTCAAAATTGTCTATTACATTCAGCCATTCCTGCGTTTGTTGGTCCCGCTACATAATTAATAAAATATGAGCAACTTATACATTCACACTTAAGCATTCGAAATTGAAAAAAATATAGACTTACTATCAAATTCTTACCATATCATATCGTGCTGCCGAAAAGCTTTTTGACCCTTGCAGACTAGGGTATTTAGATTTTGACCGATTAACTTTATTTTTCTCCGATCGTTCCTTGAAAAACAACATTCAGGTTACTACAATTTAAAAATTAACCTAAAAGGAAAGTACATTAATTTAATTTAAAGTACTCGTACTTACAACAAATTTCGGATCAGTATATAACTGAACACACTTTTCCCAGTCAGTGGCATTCATAGAGCGATAAAGCTTATTAGGTCCATGCTACTTGAAGTGGTTATTTACTGTGTTCTTATAAGAGCGATATCGATCGGCCGCCGTCTGTTCGAGACCCTTCAGTATGATGTCGTACTCCCTCTCTGTATAGTTGGTTGTAAGTTGAAAAAGTCCTACATGAATTCGAATTAAACAAGGAAAACTCCTAAGTTCAAAGAAATAATTCAAAATCCAAATAAATTTAATTCACTTACGTGTATGCTATTAATGACACGTTCTTTCAACTCTGACGGAACATCATCCCACTTATTATAGCAGGGAACCACAAAGTTTCTAACTTGGTTCCCCATATGTCTACTTACATATTTTTGGTTGTTTCCGATGGGCTCATATGTCTTCTCGGTGTTATCGAAATCAACGGGAATCGATTGCTTCCCGTTGGACTCAAATGCCTTAATGTCTTAACAGTCTCGCAGTGGCCTGGAATCCTATTTCCACCTTCATGTGGAGGCTCTCCTCCTCCATCACCACCATGTGACGTTACATCAGCCATGTATGTATCTCTACATTAAAATTTTAGATTTAGTACATAATATGCACAAATTGTTCATCGAGATTCAAAAGGTCGATGAGATACACATTATCCTAAGCACGCCAAGGCTAACAGGCCTAATTCACATGCTCTATTTGTTTTCCCCCTCTAGAGCACTCCAAGTTGTAACTTGCAACCTTTATGTTTTCTAAAATAATCTAGTTTGATTTCCTATAAAACCCCTGTAAAGTATATGTATTTATTTATTTATCCTAATACACAGTAGATTGACTAGATTCATACTTAAATTAATTAAATACCTTGGAGATTAAAACATTACCTGTTTAAGCTTCTTTCTCCACCTTCAAATCAGATTTAGTCGACTCTAGTGAAATGTTGTCGAGGCTCTTGAGTGCCAAAACAAGACTTTGAGTATTCAAGCTGCATGAGCCATTCTCAGTATAAACAAAAACATAAAATCAATTTGACCAGAGTGAAATAGAATATAAAGGATCAATCTCACAATAGAAGACAAAAGAAGGACTTAGCTTGAAATAACTGTATTAAAGAAAACGTAAAAGGATGAAATGCGTTTTATCTCACATACTTAGTTATAAGTTCTAACACAGACAAAAAAAAAGAGACAATGTGTAATTAGAAGGATCATTTTTATTTCTCTCTCTCCTTAAATATATATATTTATTTTTTGTTCACTTTCTTTAACTCTTTTTCTTTTTATTCTTTCCACTTTTCATCATTCCTTGTTTCCTTTATCTTTGGCCCAACAGCCAGTTTCAGCATTTTGGTATTATGGGGCAAAATGTGATTTGATGATATATGAACAAAGACAGAGAACACATCGTCAATTACATTACATGAACTATTTAAGCGTCAAATATTATTGGGAAATTAATTGTTAATGTATTAAGATGCAAGTCTAACTAAGCAATGAAAATATGAGAAGTTACCTTAAAAGCTATTTTCCACACAGTTGAATCTTTATACATTATCTATTCATCTCTTGGTTTTAGAAGAGGAGCTTCCAGCCTTTGTCAAGAAATCTGATAGCTCGTTCTGTTGAGCCTCTCTCTCTCTTTCAAACTCCCTGAACTTATGCAAGTACCTTGGAGAAGTTATCAAAACACAATGAATTCCAAATTCTATCAAAATTTTTAGTTGCATTTGGAGCAAATTATAAATTCATCACTTCCATTGTAAATGATTCAGGAAGAAATATATATAAGAAACCTTCTTCCATTACAGTTGCACATAATAGTTTGGTGACTTTTTGGTAAAGTGATTGGGTACTCAATCACTTTACAAAACGAGGCTAATTGAGTTCCTGATGTCAGGGTCTCTTGCGTGACAGAAATTAAAAGAATATAAACAAACATGCTGGTGCCAATGTCCCTCGTGTGTCGAAAATGAAAAATACCTAAAAATAAGAACACAACACGTGGCAGTGAGACATCCCAAAGGCATATCTGGATTGTATGCTCACAAGTTAGAAATTCAAAAGGAATATGAAGTAGTGCATGCCACATGGTGACACGTCCCCAGCATATCACATTGTTATCCAAATTCAATGTGATAATCATTACTCACAGCACTAGTGTCTATACACATCATGGAAGCAGGGAGTGACTAGATATGGTAGGGAGAGTAAGCTTTGTTATGGGTATAGGCTTCTAATTGGAGAAGGTTCAGGAGTGGTATTACAATGAGTTTAGACCGATAGATTGTTATGAGGTCAAGCTATTGGAGCTACTAGATCAATCTCCAAAAGGTGAGGGGAAAGAAAAGTGAGGTATCTACTGAGATTCTCATTTCTTTAGTTTTTATTTTAGCAAATGACGCTCTTTTATTTGAATTTATTTCTCATTAGAACAGTTTTTGGCAAAAAAAAAAAAAAAAGCATAATCTTCATGTCACAACAACAAAAGAAAATGATCAGACCAAGTAAATGATTATGTGCAGCAGAAGTACTCCAATTATTCATTTTGCAAAACAAGGAGACAAATTAAGTGTCAGATGAAGTTAAGGGAATGAAACTAAACTTTCAGGAAAGTTTTTTTAACAAAGCTTTAACAACACAGAAAGGGTCAATAGATATATAATTACGAAATTTACATTTGAAAAGACAAGCATCATAACTTGTGAAGTATAGGATATAATAGTTTGGTGAGTTTTGGCATGTCCATTTAGTTTAGATACTATTGTGTTAAGTCTTGACTTTTTTTCAAATGTCTGCATCTGTAGTATCAAGTTACCATGGAATAAGCATTTCATATCTTGACATTTTATGAAATGAAATTACTATGCACATTCTATAGGTGGTTTCGTTTTATTCAAGTCAGAAAAGGTTGCTTTCATACATTATACGCAACAGAAGTTCATGGGTGCGAATTCACAAAATTTTACTGACTACAGTATTAGTTCCAAAACTTACGTCCGCAGTTCCACTTTAGTATACCTGCAAAGTGCAGACAGTAGAATCAACAACCTATTTTCCTTGCTTTTCATTTTTCCAGTGAAAAAACAAATCCCTCTTCCCTACAGATCCTGCCACTCCATCCCCACCCCCACCCCTACCCAACCCAACCTAACCCAACCCAACTAAGAAAAAATAAAAAAGGGATGCCGCATGCCCTTGGAAGGAAATCCCAATGAGTTGCTCTCACTGCCACCAACACACACACACACACACAGAGTGAGAGCAAAGTACCAGAGTCAATCCAGAAAGTTGCAACTGTCGAATCAAAATTTCCAATTTCAACAGTGTCTCCAACTGAATATTAAGAAGCAAAAGTCAAATATTAATAACATAAGCTAAAAAGATTGCCCAACAGTAAATTCTTCGGACTCAAACACCAAGAAAGCATACACATTCTTACCGTTGTCTCCGCAGAACAAAAATTGGAAAAATAAAACAACGAAACTCAGTCAAAAAATTACCTGTTGAGATCGTTAAATACGGGCTGCTAACGGGACAGATCAATTTTTGAGAAACAGCCGGGAGAGTTTGTCGACAGCAGGGAGGAAAGGTAGGGAAAATCGGGTGAAAATGAAGAAAAATGGGCTCGGTCTCTGTATATATTCACAGAATGATATAGGAACGATATTTATTTACCTTTAGGGACGGCATACCTTCCCTATAAATAAAATAAGTTTGAGGGACGACTTGTTGTCCCTAATGTTGTCCCTATAGCATTACAAATTGGGCGCTAACATTAAGCGCCAGAAATTTCCCTCTTTTTTGGTTTTTTGTTTGGGACGACTTGTCGTCCCTATATATGAATTAATTATTGAGTATATATATTAACTGGAAAATATAATTGAATTTGTTTGATTTGTTTAATTTTATAAGTCGAAAGTATGAAAATTTTTCAAGTTTTGTTGTTTAATTGACATTATTTTTCATTGCGAATAAAATAAAGTTTAGCAGATATAATAAAAAAAATTAATTTTTTTTCATACATTTATACTTATAATAAGTTAATTAACAACAACTAGGACCTAACGTGACAAAAGAAAATATTTTTCTTATTTTCAAGGCAAATAACGAAAATCGAGATAAATTAGAAAATATTTTACATTGATAAATAAAAGCAACCGAACACACCGAAAGCTAGAAAATGAAATATTTTGCAGCTTCCTAGGCAAATTCTGCTCAATCAAAAGAGTCTAATATTTAAATAAGACATTCTTTACGGCATGCATTTTTCAATCCGACTCACTATCATCATAATTACCATCATCATTACCATCTGACTCGCAGTCTATGTCCTATTCCTCATCCACGTATTCTTCAAGCGTATCATCCTCATCATCCACATCTTCAAACTCATCATTAATGAAGTCATCATAAAATCCACTAACCGTCGAAGATGAACTTGAGGCTATTGGTCGATCTGACTCATTAGCAGTTGCATCATCTCTTTGCATGTTGATGTTCTCCAGATTACCAAGATCAACAACGAGTGAAAAGTGTGATGAGTTGTCTTCATGCAGTAAATTTATCTCAGTCAGAGATGTTGCTGGTATATCCCACGAACTACAATGATTTACTTCTTGCACTACTCGCCAATTGGCACCACGTGATGGATCTTCAATGTAAAAAAAACTTGTCTTGCTTGCGAGACAAGAATGAATTGGTCATCTTTGAATGCCTCTCTGCTAATGTCAATGCTTGTAATATTATTGTCAATGTCCTTACCGATCCCTTCGGATTTGAACCATTTGCACTTGAATAATACAACTGAACAGTCCTTCACATATGAAAGCTCCAATATCTCTTGCAACTGGCCATAAAATATATGATCCCCAGTACCTAGAACACTTACCCCACTGTTCTGTGTTCTTCTTTGGATATCACGTTCTTGAGTTAAAAAGTGAACTCCATTCACCACGCACGCTGAGTACGAGTAGGCTAGGAAATTCGATCGCTGTGGTAGAGATAGTAATGGTTCTGATACTTCATGTAGGTTCGATTGATACTTCTTTGGATATCAAGTTCTTGAGTTAAAAAGTGAACTCCATTCACCACGCACGCTGAGTACGAGTAGGCTAGGAAATTCAATCGCTGTGGTAGAGATAGTAATGGTCCTGATACTTCATGTAGGTTCGATTGATGCATCGCATAGATCTGTATTATGCAAGTGAATTGTTCGTAAATATTCAAAGCGAAATATTTATTTCTAGCATAATACACGATACTTATGTACCTTTGTGTGAAACCAAGGTGCAAACTCTTTTCTGTGTAATTCATTAATGTTGGTTTCTTCACGGAGCTGCAGCTCCCACCTATGCTCACTATTGAAGAAAATCTTCATTAATAACCAATCATGTGTCAAAAAAATGTAAATTGCATAAATTATAAATAGATGTGAACTTACTCTAGATATGACTCAATTTCAGGACAGTTGTTGAGGATGTAGAATTTAGCTTGACATCGAGCATCACTGGGAAGGGATACCGGCGTTTTCTTTCTAATCGGACGACACTTTGACTTGAAAAGCTGCGTCTCCGGAGTAATTTCATCCTCATTCCTATCAGGTCTATTGAATCTTGTCTCAACGTCATCAAAATATCACGAACAAAATGTCAATGCTTCTTCGACCACATAACCTTCAGCGATAGATCCCTCGGGCTTTGTTGAATTTCTGACATAGTCCTTCAGTTTCTTTAGGTATCTTTCAAACGGATACATCCACCTCATGTTAACGGGACCACCTAATATTTCCTTTTCAGGAAAATGAATGACCAGGTGAATCATAATATCAAAAAATGCCGGAGGGAATATTCGTTCAAGCTTACAGAGGACAAGTAGGAGTTGATCTTGGGAATTAACCATGTCACTAACCTTTATCGACCTAACACACAACTTTTTGAAAAATATACAAAGTTCAATAATCGTTGAAGAAATAGCCTTGTTTAGAAATGTTCGACAGGTAACATACAATAATCGTTGCATGATGATATGGCAATCATGTGACTTCAGACCAAGGATTCGATTCTCACTTGGAGCAATGTTCTTTCTCAAATTTGATGCAAAACCATCAGGAAATTTCATTTATATGATAAAATTAAAAAAATTTGACGTACCGCAGGTGTGAACGTGTACTCCGCAGCAGGCTTCATTAGCTTTCCTCTTTCCTCATACAAGTGCAATTCTGATCTGATTTGCAATCTCATCAAATTACGCCTTGCCTTATCAGTATCTTTAGACTTATGGGGATCACCTAACATCATACCAAGCAAGCTATCACAAACATTCTTTTTCCACGTGCATCACGTCAAGATTATGTTACAATTCGTTTGTCGACCAATACGACAATTCGTAAAAAATACTTTTCTTACTCCAATTAAGTTCAGAGCATCTCTTTTCCTTTCGAAACCCCCATATCTCGGGTGTTTTCCTGGGATTCTAGGTTGAACATGACTAAGCTGTCGTAATATGTCCGTACATGTCAATCTTCTTGGAGGATCCCTTGTATCGCTTTTTCCATTAAAGTCAAGTCTCTTCCGCTATTGATGAGTAGTTGGAAAGAAACGTCGATGTCCCACATAAGTAGTTTTACCAATGACATGCATTGATGATGTCTCTTCATTGTATGTAGGGCATGCCCCATAACCCTGACCGCTCCACCCTGATAAACTACTTCTAGCAGGAAAATCACTAATTGTCCAAAAAAGCACTATATGCATTCTAAATAAACCATTGTTACATGATGCATCACATGTATCGATGCCAGTAGCCCACAACTCATTCAACTCATCCACTAATGGTTGTAAAAACACATCTATGTCCTTCCCTGGTGATTGAGGACCCGGTATCAAGAGGGTTAACATCAAGTTCTCTCCTTTCATGCACATCTAGTGATGGCAATGGAGCGGATCGGGGCGGATCAGTGCCGATCCAAATCCGCTCCACGAAATTTCGGATCGGATCGAATCGGATCAAACAGTAAAAATCTCGGATCGTCTCGGGTTCGGATCGGGTCGGATCGAAACAAACATTAAGAAATTTTCGTTATATATTTTCGTTAACGACAAATAAATCAATACATAATTCATAAAATAACTAATATAATATCTAATTCATACAACAAAATATTACATATACAGAGAATTAATGATTTTGTATCAAATTCAATAAAAGATTATATATTTTATATTTAATAATTAATTTTTTTTACATATTTTTTTAATTTTTTAAAAAAAATTCGGATCGCGGATCGGGTCGGATCGGATCACCCCTGATCCAAATCCGATCCATTGATCCACGGATCGGGATTTTTTCGGATCGGGTCGGGTCGGATCGACGGATCAATGGATCGGATCGGATTTTTTTGCCATCTCTATGCACATCCAAGGTGGTAAGTTGTACACAGTTAAAACTACTGGCCACATGCTATATGAAAAACTCATGTTACCAAATGGATTAAAACCATCAGCAGATAGACCAAGGCGTACATTTCGTATTTAGCAGGCAAAATTTGGGTGGTTTTTGTTAAAATCTTGCCATGCCTTGCCATCTACAGGATGCCTCAATTGATCTTCACCTCTCGAGTATCCTATATTATGCCACCTCATTTCTTTCACAATATGTCTTGTTGTAAATAAACGCTTCAGTCTTGGGGTTAACGGGAAATAACGCAACACTTTATGTGGCACATTCTTTCCAGACGACTTTTCTGCTATTTTTATCCAACGAATTTCGGAACATATTGGAAAAATTTCTTTAGATGCATTCTCCTTCCAAAATAATGCACAATCATTCTTGCAAACATGAATAGATTCATATCCCAATCCCAGCTTTGACCTCAGTTTCTTAGCTTTGTAATGAGAGCCAGCAAGATTGACTTTCGGGAATGCCAACTTCAAGAGATTTAATAGTCCGTCAATCGACTTATTTGTCCACTTATTTGAAACCTTCAAGTGCATCAACTTAGTTAAAAAGTTCAAAGACAAGAATGACGAAACACTAGGTAACAATTCTAAATGTAGAGCTTCGAACAACTCATTGTAATGGCTATCAGAAGACCCTGCGGTGGATTCATTCTCAACTACATCATTTAAAACATCTGCCATCTCATCTCCTATACACATCTCTTCATTCTGTGTTGGCAAATTGACAGGTTCAGCCTCACTCTCTCCTTGATAAATCCATTTCTCATAACTTTCCCAGAAGTCGTGATGGAAAATGTGTACCTCAGTGACGTCTACTAATTGCTACCTCATGTTTATACATTTTCTGCACGGACATCTAATCATTCCCCTATCATTAGCTAGTGGTCTTTCCATGTTTATAAATGCTTTCATAGCATTCCAAAACTCAATGGACTTTCCGCATCTTCTATTCAACTTGATCCAACTCTTATTGATTTCCATTTTCACTTCAAATTTGTTGCAACTGCAATCAAATAACACAAAATAAATATTAAGAGAATTACATGTGTGACGTGAAAATGTCCTAACACCTTATCACTCCAATACTAAATTAAGGTAATGGTCCTAACCATTCGACATTGATTTATGAATTACGAGTTGCGTTAAACCACAAACTGCTCAATATGAGGAAGTGTGTGATTTACGAAATAATCTCCAAACGGTTTTCTAAGTTGTATGGAAGTGCAATGAAGTGTATAGAATTAACTACACATGTAATAGACAATAAATAAAATGATAATATGGAAAATAGACATACAAAAAATCTTCAAATGAGCCTTGACTAGAGATAATCGAATTCCTAGTGAGAGAAGAGGGGGAGTAGCCGATGAGAGAATTTGAGAAACATTTTCGTAAGGCTGCTGCTGAGAGAGAATGTCTGAATATGAGAGTCGTTTCGCGAGGCAGAGGCTGAAAATCATAAAAAACTATATTGGGACAACTTATAGATATTTTAGTCGTCCCTTTAGATTTGGCGGGAGTAAAAAGGCGCCAACATTGCCACCAATTCGCGATATTTTTATTATAGGGACGACCTTAAGGCATCACTATTACGTCTAGTAGTAATTGGGACGACCACATGTCGTCCCTAAACTATAGGGACGACTAGAATGTCATCCCAAAACCTATAGGGATGACCACATGTCGTCCCTATAGGATTATGGACGACATGTGATCATCCCTATAGTTGTTAGGGACGAGATGTGGTTGTCCCTATAGGTTTCGGGATGACATTCCTATAGGATAAGGAAGTATGGACGATTTTCAAGTCGTCCCTTTTGATGCTTTTTTTTTGTAGAATATCTACTACTAAGGAGCTTTGGGAAAACTCGAAGAGTTTTATCAAGTAAAGAGTCTTTCAAATTGGTTGTATATCTGAATGAACAATTTTTTTTTTTTTTTTTTTTGAGAACGAATGCAAGTACGAAAATCTCAAGCCACCTGAGTTTTCTCAACGGGACCGTTTTTGAACACGACGCTATTTAAGTTAAAATTAATGATGAGGATAAATTATTAAGACCTATCTAATCTCTTCTTATGAGTACATTAAACATATTTTGATGTACGAGAAGGAAATTGTGAATTTCGAAAAAGTTAAAAGTAAGCTGATTTATGAAGAAAGAAGATTAGATGGAAGTGATATTTCATTTGGAAGCTCATTGCTTGTTACTGAAAAGTGGAAAAAGGGAAAATCCAAGAGAAATAAAGTAGCTTGTTGAAACTGTGGACAACTTGATCACATGAGAAGAAATTGTCCAAAAGGTAGGTGATAGTGTAGATGTATTTTGAGTATGTTGCTAGTTGTCTTGTTAGATGATAAGTTCTTACTAGGTAATCCACATGTTTCAACACGAGCATTGGCATTGATGCAGGGTATGTAGTGAAATTAATGTCGATGGATGATAAGCTTCCAATAAACTCAAACATGGGGTTGCATAGTTTTTAGTAAGTTTGTTTCGACACGAGCCAATGGATTTCTTAGACTTTGTCGTTAACTTTAAGTGGTTATACTCATATAATGGAGTATGTTAATTTTACTATTTCAGAAATTGGGATCGTTAAAGTATGTGAAATGCTTATTTGTTTTTTGGTAAGTATTGTGAACAAAAGGAATATTGTCACACTGTTCAATGAATAAAAATGCATTTGCTACACAATAATACGAACTTTGCTACTTAACTAAAAGGTTTGGGATGGATTATGTTAATAAAATTGATTAGGCCTATATATTATTAGGTAGTATTTTTGTCCTTTCTATCATAGGATCTTCAACCTCAAGGAATGTAGGTGTAATTCGTGGAAAATAAATAATTGAGATCATGTTTGCTCTTATTTTCATTTCCGTCTATGTTATTCTAGAGTTTTCTCTTTTCTTTATTGTTTTATTTGTATTTTTAGGTATTGTTAACTCGTAGTTGATTACTTTTATATTTTAATTTCTTAACAAAGTTTTTGACTTTAGTAGAAAACTTTTTTTTTTAAATGGCACCACTCTGCTCACTGACGTAGTGCCTCCTGAGCCAAAATCTTGGTTCCTACAAGAAATCGGAGAAATAGGGGCGACATATGTCGCCCCCTATAGCCCAACATGTCGCCCCTATAGATCAAAAGGAGCGAAGTCATCCCTAGCGGTCATTCCAATAGATTCGTTGTGGAAAACCTATATGTGTTGTGATTCTTTGATTATGAAAGAGGAATTTAAAAGAGGAAAAACAATTTCTATTTCTACTCGAATAGAGTTTTTACAAGAGTTGACACACTCAATTGCAAATACATAAACAACCTCTCTCTTTCTAAACTCTTTCTCTCTTTCTCTCTTATTTCTTGGAGTTTTCCTCAATGGATAATCTCTCTTTCTCTCTCTCTCTTGGATAAAAGAAATTACATAAGAGAAAAACTTGTTACATAAGAAGAGAATACATGTATTTATAGACTTGCTTCCATCTCCATTGGAGAGGAGAAAATCAAGTTGTCCATGCTTTGGCTATGAGTTGGATTGATAAGATGATAAGGTGATACGGTGATAAGGTTTGAATATTCAAATTCATTAATCACCAAGTAACTTCACCAATTCCATGCATGCAAAGTTGATGAACTTACACAACTTTCTATATCAATCCATGTATGACGGTTGTAAGTTTGTGGTCGGACAATTGAAAAAATACGGCTAGACTTATCAATTCTCCCCCTCCATCTGTATCTGAGGCAATTGTTATCTGTCAACCATTCCAGCTATGTCTCTGCATGGCTCTAGCTTCTCCTTCGAAACCACCTTTGTCAATATGTCTGCAGGATTCTCCTTTATGTAGATCTTCACTAGTCTCAACAGTTGTTGATCCGTTACTTCTCGTATCAAATGATAACGAATATTGATGTGGTTTGTGCGGGAATGATACATTGAGTTCTTACTCAAGTCCAGAGCACTCTGGCTATCACAATGTACTCTATAATCATTCCACTTGATTCTTAATTCTTGAAGAAATCTCTATAGCCACAACATTTCTTTTCCCGCTTCTGCTGCTGCAATATACTTTGCTTCTGTTGTGGATAAAGCAATACACTTCTGTAGTCTTGACTGCCATGACACAGCTCGCCCTACTAAAGTGTATAGGAATCCTGATGCAGATTTCCTTCCATCAAGATCTCCAGCCATATCTGAATCAGTATAGCCTTCCAAGATCGGATCAGCTCCTCTGTAGCACAGTCATGTCTTCGATGTACCTTTAAGGTACTTGAGAATTCACTTGACTGCCTCCCAATCTTCATTTCCTGGATTAGAAAGAAAACGACTCACCATGCCAACTGCATGAGCAATATCGGACCTGGTACACACCATTGCATACATCCTACTGTTGAAGAATATGGTACTGATGACATTTCCTCTATCTCTCTCTTGGATGAGGGAGATGAACTCTTTCTCAACTTGAAGTGGTTGGCTAGTGGAATGCTGACAGGTTTCGCGTTGTGCATATTGAATCTCATGAGTATTAGTTCCCCATACTTTTCTTGAGATGGCCACAACATTTGCTTTTTCCTATCTCGAATTATATACATTCCCAAAAATTGTTGACCTGGGCCTAAGTCCTTCATGTCAAAGGCTGTCGAGAGTTCCTTCTTCAGCTTGCTAATTTCTGTTGCATATTTTCCAACGATCAACATGTCGTCTATATATAGTAGAAGAGCAACAAAATTACCATTTGGAAACTTCTGAATATAAACACACTGATTTGCAGCAGTTCTTTTATTCCCTTGATTCACCATGAACAAGTCAAATTTCTTGTACCATTGTCGTGGTGCTTGCTTCAAGCCATAGAAGCTCTTTTTGAGCTTACAAACAAGGTTTTCTTTTTCTGAAACCCCAAAACCTTCTAGCTGCTCCATACAAATTTCGTCATGTAAATCACCATGAAGAAATGCTGTCTTGGCATCCATCTGCACAAGCTCTAAATCCAAACTAGCTACTAATCCAAGAATAACTCGAATTGAGGCCATCTTTACAACTAGTGAAAATATTTCGTCAAAGTTTACTCCCTTTTTTGTAGAAATCCTTTGACAACCATCCGAGCTTTATACTTCACTACTTTTTCGCTGCCATCTTTCTTGAGCTTGAACACCCATTTATTTCGCAGTGCCTTCTTTCCTTTTGGAAGCGTGACCAACTCATATGTCTGATTTTTCTGTAATGATTCCATCTCATCCTTCATTGCTTGTAGCCATTTATCTTTATCTACATGAGATTGTGCTTCCTGGGAACTCTATGGTTCCCCTTCATTAGTAAGCAGAATGTACTCAGGCTGTGAATACCTTGTTGATGGAATTAGACCTCCCTCAGATCTTCATAATTGAGGATTTTCACTTTCAGGATGTACACTATCATCTAACACTTGTGATGGTCCGGCAGCTTCTAGTGGAGAGGGTTGTGGCTCCCCCTGATCAATATCCTCTTCTTCATCCTCATTTTCTGCTTCTAGCATTTCCTCATGCACCGCATAATTATCTGTGGTAAATTAAGCTGGTGCAGGGTCTGGAACAATGTTCTGGGAAATGGAATAAGAACTAGAAGATAATGCAGGTTTTTCAATAACTTCTAATGTCTGGTTTTCATTGAACACCACATCCCTACTTCTGATAACAGTTTTTACCTTTAGGTCCCATAATTTGTATCCGAATTCTTCATCTCCATAACCTATAAAAATGCATGGAGTAATCCTTACATTGAGCTTCTTTCTCAGCTCTTTGGATACATGTACAAAGGCTAACCAACCAAATACTCTCAAGTGAGAATAGGAGGGATTCTTACCAAACCATATTTTCTCCGAAATTTCAAAATTCAACGGTACTGACGGTGATCTGTTAATCAGGTAGCAGGCAGCTTGAACAGCTTCTCCCCAGAATGACTTTGGCAGCTTAGCCATACTGAGCATACTTATGACCTTTTCTATAATTGTTCGATTCATTCTTTCGGCTACTCCATTAAGTTGTGGGGTACGTGGGACTGCCTTTTCATGTCGAATGCCATTTCTTCAAAAATAGGCATCGAACTCCTTGGATATGTACTCGCCTCCATTATCTGAACGGAGACACTTCAGCTTCTTTCCTGTTTCACGCTCTACCATGGCATGGAACAATTTGAAGTAATCCAATACTTGATCTTTTTTCCTCAAGAAATACACCCACACCTTTCGAGAAACATCATCAATGAATGTCAGGAAATACTTGTTACCGCCTAGTGATTCAACCTCCAAGGGACCACAAACATCAGAGTGCACCAGACTAAGCAACTCCAATCTACTTGTTGAAGAGGAACTAAAAGAGACTCTGTGTTGCTTACCAAATAAACAATGATTGCAAGGATCTAACGCTGCTTTCTTCACAAAAGTGATAACCTTTTTCTTTATCAAAATAGACAACCCTTTCTCACCCATGTGATCGAGTCTCTAGTGCCACAGACTTTGAGATGCCTCACGTTCCATTATGTTAAGGCTATCTACACACACTTTTTCACATGAGTCTTGTATAAAGTGCCACAAATATGTCCTCATGCCAAAATCATGGAGCCTTTCATCATTTTCCATGTGCCATTACTAAAGTAGCCCTGTTTGTCAAGGGCTATCCCGGAAAGTAGATTTAGCCGAAGATCCAGCAGATGCCGGACATCCTTCAAAGTCATTTTGCATTCGATGTTCGTTTGTACCTGAACATCACCAATTCCTACGATATCAGAGGAACTGGTATTTCCCATCTTTACTGCACGAAAGTCACCAGCTTTGTATGTTGTGAAGAATTCTTTGCGAGGAGTGGCATGGTAAGATGCTTCAGTAACTATCACCCACTCAATGTCTTCTCCTGAAATGTGAAGGCATGTCTCCTCTTGGATGGAGCAAATAGCTACATCACCTGAGATAGTGATTAGCGTCTCTCCATCTTTATTCTTCGGATGTGAACTTTTCTGTCCTTTCTATCCCTGTTCTCATAAAAGTTTTCTATAGTTCTTCTTCACGTGACCCTCTTGACCAAAATAGTAGCATGTGTAAGAAGGCTTTCTTCCATCTATGGATCTGTCTCTACTTTTGCTTCTGCCTCTCCCCCTGCCTCGACTACCTCCTTGTTGTCTCCCCCGATTTTTTGTGACAAAAGCATGTGATTGGTCCGTACCAACATCTTTTCTTCTGGCCTCTTCATTAAAAATGGCACCCTTTACCATAGACATGGTAGGTTTTCCATTAGGGTCTGAGTTTCTAAGAGAAACCACCGGAGTCTCCCAGCTATCAGGAAGAGAACTGAGAAGTAAGAGGGCTTGCATTTCATCCCCAAGCGGTATCTCTATAGATGACAACTGGTTCATCAGGCTCTGGAATTCACTGGTGTGCTCGACGACTGAAGTTACACTTTTCAGTTTTAGATTCACCAAACACCTCATCAATAAGGCTTTGTTTCGAGCTGTCTTGGCCTGGTACATATCCTCCAGAATCTTCCAAAGGGTATATGCATTTTTCTCCTGTGCAACGTGGTGAAACACACTATGATCAATCCATTGTTGAATTTGAACAATAGTTTTCCTGTTCAACTTCTTCCACTCCGTCTCCTTGGCAGGATCTTGGTTTTCACCTTTGGCTTCTAGGGGGTCATACAAATCCTTACAACTGAGGAGATCTTTCATACGAGGCCTACACAGTGTATAGTTGGTGGTAGTATGCTTAATCATAGCTTCCGAAAATGATTCTTCCATTGATATCTTGGCTTTGTTATGGCTTGATCAAATTGGAGCTGAAATTCCAACCTCAACGCTCAACCTGGCGCTCTGATACCACTTGTTGTGATTTTCTGATCACGAAAGAGAAATTTAAAAGATGAAAAACAATTTCTATTTCTACTCGAATAGAGTTTCTACAAGAGTTGACACACTCAATTGCAAATATACAAACAACCTCTCTCTTTCTAAACTCTTTCTCTCCTATTTCTTGGAGTATCTCTCAATGGATAATCTCTCTTTCTATCTCTCTTGGATAAAAGAAATTACATAAGAATAAAACTTGTTACATAAGAAGAGAATACATGTATTTATAGACTTGCTTCCACCTCCATTGGAGAGGAGAAAATCAAGTTGTCCATGAGTTGGCTATGAGTTGGATTGATAAGATGATAAGGTGATACGATGATGAGGTTTGAATATTCAAATTCCTTAATCACCAAGTAACTTCACCAATTCCATGCATGCAAAGTTGATGAACTTACACAACTTTCTATATCAATCCATGTATGGCGGTCGAAAGTTTGTGGTTGGACAATTGAAAGCTGGACTTATCAATATGTCGCCCCTATAGACTCAAACTCATAGCACACCCCAAATGGTATAGGGACGATACCAGCTGTTGCTATAGGTATTAAGACCAATAGAAACGACGTCTGTAAGGGTGACATTGTTGCCCCTATAGGTTAAATATTTTTTTTTTCAAAAAAATAAAAATAAAAATAAAATTACAGCAAAGAAAAATAAGATATTATACTAGATTATAAATTTACAATGCGTTTTTACAAATAAAACATATTCTACCCATCTGATGGCTCGACATTGTCTTGCTTTTGAGTTTGATATAATTCTAACCTATCTTGTGAGGATGCAAATTCAGGAGAATGGATGTTTCCCGTTGGGGAGTGCAACCAATGGGGCGCTGCTCTTAATAGAGGAAGGTCTGCCCTTTGGGATTCGATCAATCCCACGCATGAATCTGCGCCGTTCTATAAGGGCCTCCATCACGATGGCACGATCATCCATCTGCGTGCCAATGAAGGCAGCCCTAGGTCTGTTGAGTCTCTCTAATCAGAACAAGTAGGTCTTTTGTTCGAAAAAAATAAGTAATACATTTCAATTGAACAAAAAAGAGTAATTTTATAGTATATGTTTTACTCACATGGTCTGTTGACGCAAGCTCGTTTACCCATTCCCTGTCTACGCGCTTATGTAATCACTCAAATGTTCCCACGGCACTCGGCCACTCACCAGTCTCAAGGTCTCTATTCATGAATTTCGAACAATACCATATAGGTGCAATCCCTACAATTTCACAAATTCATAAATCATTTACAAATTGGTCAAATTTCATTTTTAGTCATACATTTCAATGAATTAATAAGTACTATCCAATTATCTATTCTCATTTCTATCTATTTATTCTTCCGAATGGTGGCTTAAACAGACGCCAAGTGATTACAACTTAAACGTAACAAAGTTCAGAACTTCCTCAAGGAAAAAACCATACTATTTAAATATTAGTTAAATTAGAATACTCTAGAATGTGCTAGAATTAGTTTGCATTAGATTTAGTTTGTCTCACACACACACACACACACACACACACACACACACACACACACACAAAATAAATCTTATAATTTAATCCACAAGAAAATTATTTACAAATAGTCAAAGTAGTATTCTGCAAAAATTCAAACAGAACGTATTTTCCAGTTTTCCATTTTAGAAACAGTTTTCGGAAATGACAAACCATATGAATTTTCAGTAAATTTGAAAACTGAAACTGAAAATAGAAAATGTTTTCGAAAATGAAAATAAAAAATTAAATAAAACAGAATGTATCATAATTTTCTTATCCTTCCACTTTAACTTGTAGATATTCTTTGTATCCCTATGGAGAACATTCACATCAATTTGCCATAGTTTGCTCAATAGTATATGATTTGCATCCATATTAACATCACAAATAACTTCATATTTGTAAAAGGTTTTCATCGACAAAGGTGCTTTACAAAATCGAGTAACTTGAATAGACAATCTTCTTAATCAGACCAATCAAATAAGGAGCTGAATGTAATTAATTTGGAATCAAACTTCAAACAATATCATTGGATCAGTAATTTGGTTGAGATTTCTTCCTACATTAAGTCAAATGATCAAATCTTCCTGCTTGGGAGAGCATATTATTTTCTGCACAATACACAGTTTTCCAAGTTCTTCTCAACACTCTTGATCGACTGTAAAGTTTCGGGTCATACATGCACTGTGGAAATTAAAAGATTCAAAACCAAAGCAAGGATCAACCTTGCACTTAGATATAATTTGTGATAAAGATAATACCTTAGATGAATGTCTTGAATCGGAAATCTGAAAAAGGAGGTACAAGCTTGTCACGACCAACTGTCCAACTATCCAGCCTCTAACAGAAATTCACATGACGAATTGAATTTAGAACTCCATCAATCTCCAACTTTTGGAATGCATTTGAGAGAATATTGATTTTTCTCTTTGTGCTAGCAAGAGAAAAAGCCCCGCGTTAGAATAAATGTATCTCTCTCAAGATTTCTCTACAATAGTGCACGTATTAATATGTGCACCTAAAAATTCAAACCCTATTAACAATAGGGCCATCAATGGGCCTAGATTAATGAATCATATTGTAAAATCCGATCCAACTAATTGGGCTTGTACATTAATTCTAATAAGGGAAAATCACACTGTATAATATAAAATCAACATTAAATTGATTTATATTGCTTAGGAAATAAAAACTGAAAATTACGTTCTTCTTCCCTACCACCGCTCGTCTTCTTCCCTACCACCTACTTATGCTTAGTCCGATACTCGTGCCACCGTGTGTTCTGATTGTGGATGCCTTGACCCGTGTCCTCTACTGATACATGTGATTGAGCTTCTAAAGGGATGCATTGACCCGTGTGCTCTACCGATACAATTAGATTATCTTGGTTAGTCGAAGATGAAGAGACGTGGGAACAGATTCCTCCCGACTAAAAGCTTTAAATCCTGCACATCTTTGTCGTTGATCGGCTACAGGCAACCCACTCAAAGTGCTATTTGAAGGTGATTCAATTTCCAGTTCCATAAAATTCGTAGCTTCTTTGACAATATGGACATTCTACAGCAAAAAAATCGAATCCTGAAAATTGGATAATATTGCATGGAAATTGTTTGATTTTATGACTGAGTAGAGTATCATAAAAAAATGTAAAGCTTCAAGCTGTGATACTACAATTTCGTCCAAAGTATCATAAATATTTGATAAAGTTTCAGGTTATGATACTAAAAATTTAAAAGTATCATAAGTATCTTATTACGATACTTTAAGAGTATCACAAGATACTTTTAAAGTATCACAACATGATACTTGGAAGAAAACAATATTTTTCCCAAAAAAAGAAAGAAAGAAAATTGAAGTATTTTTCAGTGATTTCTAAAAATGAAGTCAGTTTCAATAATGATACCAAAATTTGGGTATTTTTGCAAACGCCCTTTATAATAATCTCCCACTTGGACAAGATCTAATTCCAGATACTTAATTCTCGCATTTTTTGTGTTACCCTTAGGTTCCATTCACAACGGAAAACGCTGTATTATTATTATTCTAATCTGATTGGAATAAGATGAATTGAAATATTTATTTCTAATTTATCCTCGACTCACCAAGATCAATTAATTCACGTCGTCGTTCAAGATTGACATTTAGCAATGTGTTAATCATGTGAAAGGGAAAGTCATGTGGCATGACAAGACATTTTTATGCATGGTTATTGTGGATATATAATCCCTTCATCATTATAACCCAATTGGTTAAGAGATATGTACCACGTCAATCTCATTTCAACCAATTATGTTATTCACCTCTTCTCTTAGTTGATCTTGTTATGACTAAAAATACATTTTCAACTCATAACTTCACCCTGACCGAGAAACTTACATCAATTTAAGTGGACAAAATACAGGTCATAATCTCCTACTACCCAAGAGCGACAAATCATCATGTTGGAAATACATAACCTTCATATAACTCTTACTATACTCTTACGACTCATCCTGATGACTCCCTCTCAAAAGCCAATATTAACGCTCACCAAAGCATAACAATCCTCATATAACATTCTATGACGTCCTCAAGTAAAATGACCAAATCCACAACCGCACATTTGAGATTTACCATTGACGCTTGGATATTTATTCATGTGGAATCTCTATGCAGGTCATCCCATGCTTTGTTCATCTATCAATGCATCCATGTGTTCATTTGAATATCCCTCTACATTTGAGCTTGTGAAATAAGTTACTTTCTTCATAATAAATAAATGCAACACATGCTAGTCTAATTGTTGCAACAATATTTGTATCTTATTGTTAGTACGACTAGGGACAATTTTAGAATAACTTATCAATGACTTGTATCTCACAGTCCTTGTGACTTACAAGTTACTTAAACTTACTATACGAACTCTAATATTTTAAAGATGAGTTAAACTCAATGTAATAATAGATCTGCCTTTATTTAAACAATGATAATATGTGTTATGCTATCTCAACCATTGGATTTAGAGCATAACATTGACATATTCTCACTAGATCCAATAGCTTATGTACCCTATAAGTTTATATGACAATCAAATTCCTACTGGGACAGTGGTTTTACAGGTGGATGTCTGAGACTCAGTTCCTACACTTGCGTAATGACTCCATTGTTGTCACAGTACTTATTACTGGAGCTACAGTACTAGGAAAACTTATAGTTCACTAATGAACTTAATGATCAACATTGCTTCACAAGCACCTATGTATTGGTCTCAGTTGTATAGTTAGCGGTCTTCCTTGTTTGAACCATTTCAAATTGACCACACCACTACTATAAGTTAATTAACAATCAGACTAAATATTTCCTTCATCATTTCTCAAAACAAAGGGTGGTATCTCTATACCTAAAGACTGTAAGTCTACATTTCTCCTCATGTCTATTGTATTCTTAGTACTTCTCAAGTACTCAATAATACAAAAGGTGTCATACATAGTGTCGTATTTAAGAAGATCTTATTGCAAACAATCAAGTATCTTCTATACATCATTCTCTCTCAATCTGTGTTTTAAACACCATTTTGAGAAGATTAATCCCATGACTCTTGGGATCGAATCCTACATTGGATTCTTTTATGCTAATCACATTAGCATTACATCTATGTATGTAGATTGGGAAATCAAAACAACCTTCCAAATCAATCTCTATAGATTCTAGTTCCCAAATTGATGGTCTTATTTCTCAAATCCATAATGGAGAAATTTTAAATAATTGCACTTTCACTTTCAAAATTAGAGATTCAACTTCTGATCAATAACATGTCATTAATATATAATGTCATGTCCCAATCACTAAGACAATTAAATTCTTGTGTGTTGATTTTTGTTTTAAATAATATATATTAGTTAACGTAACGAATCTTTATTGTATTTAATTATATCTTAATATTTTTCTCAACAAATTAACTTTAATATTAATTCTATAAAAGTAAATAATCAAAAAAATCAACAAAAAATATAGAAATTGAAAAAATATACTATTATAAATCACATTAAAAAATTAAGAATAAAAAAAATTAAAAAGACTTAAATAGGGACGACTAGGTCGTCTCTATTGGTCCAACAAATAAACACGACAAGAAAAGTCGTCTCTATTGTTCCGATAAATAGAAATGAGATTGTCGTCTCTATTGATCCGACCAATAGAGACAACAAGAAAAGTTGTCTCTCTTTGTCAAACCAATAGAGACGACTCCATAATGCCGTCTCTATTTGTTGACCAATAGAGACAACTTTTCTTGTCGTCTCTATTGGTCCACACAATAGTGACAACGTTTCTTGTTAGATCAATCGAGACGACTCCATAATGTTGTCTCTATTGGGTGGACCAATAGAGACAATTATTTTTGTCACCTCTATTGGTCTAACCAATAGCAACGACTTTTCTTGTTGTCTCTATTGATTAGACCAATAGAGATGACTTTTTTTGTCGTCTCAATATGTCATACCAATAAAGACAACTTTTCGTGTCGTCTCTAATTTTCTTCGTTTTTGTTCACTTTTCTTGTAGTGAATTAAAATTCTAGCTCCTTGAGACTTGCTTTAATCTATTACTATGTGCTTTAGCTTGCATACTATGTTTGGATATTTGGATTCAAACGCTTTGGATTGTGTCATACACAAATCTCTTTGTCAAGATTCTCTTCAAGGAATATGATTTGATATATCCATTTAATGAATAACTATTATTCTTATTTAAAGAATAATCACTTCATGTCCAAACATTAATGGAAGTTTCGTTCTTCATAAGAACTGTAAATAAAAATTTGTCTAATTTCAAACTGAATGAGAAGGCAAAGATATGTCATATGTTCTTAAGCGTTCAAGAAACATTTTCTTTATTACCTACAAATAGGTATCTTACCCTTTTTCGCAATTATTATACTTTAAGTCAATCTATAATATCAGTATCTAATACTCGATTGGCTAAGAAGATTATTTAACCTCTATCAAATAAAAAATTGAAGTAGAAGATTAACCAAACTTCTCACTTCTTCAGTTTGTTTAAGGAAGCTTTACAATTATTAATTTAATGTCATATTATTGGCATATTCGAGAAGAGTATTCTTGATCATATCGTGTTTGAGATTAGTTCTCAAAGAACAACGTCAATTTAAGGATTTCAGTCCAATGAACTTGCCCAGTATCAAATACAGTATAAAGGTTCAAGTAGTAACTCAAATTTTAAAACTCATATATTAATAGTAATAAATTAAAAATAGAATCATGTATTATCATCCATAAATCAATTTAATAAGTTTTTTTATTATTAAAATGGTTACTCCCATTGTTTTACTAGAATTAATGACTCTCTACATTAATCTCATAAAATCGTGTTAGATTCATAGTGGGCTATGATCCTTTTGTTCTATTAGAACCTTGAGTGACTCAACAAGCCTTAACAAAAAATACAGGTAGATACTCCTATCAATCACATTTTCACGTGACTCCTAGATCATCAAGTAGACAACTCTTTGTCACACACATCTTATGTGTTTAATTTACCGTGTCTCCAAAATCTCATCTCCTTGAATGACTCAATAAAAGATAGATTTCAGTTAAATTATATCCATTGTTCAGAAACATCTTATGTTTCTTAGTGATAAACACACTTTTCCACTCGCAGCCTTAAGTGACTCAACAAGCCGAGATCGAGGGCGAATTTTGGTTTATTCACTATAACAATGGAAGGTACTTTGTACTAACCAATTAATATGAATTTAGAAAATTGCTTCCAAAAATTATATCCCTTTTGATTTACTCAACAAAGGATGTGGTTTTGGTTAAATCCGACCCATTGTCCAGAAGCATTTGATACTTCATAATTAAAAACATATCTACCTTCGAGTAGCCTTATGTAACTCAACAAGCTGACATCCACAGTAGACTCTGATTTTTTCATTATAACAGTGGAAAGCATAGGACTTAATATAATTTTTAAGTGATAATTTTTTCTCATCATTTCTATGTATATTAACTAACATCAATCATGTAGTTAATCATACATATAATAATATTGTAGATGATTATAGAAGGTATCTATCTAGTCTTCTCGAGCCATGAAGAAGACTAGTTTGTCAATTCCTAGGGGATATTGCATTTAATCATCGAATGCTAAATGCAATAATCTCTATTTGCTGTTGCAACATGTATCCTATATCAGTTGTCTTCTTATGGCCAGCTACAACAGTATCCTATACTAGTTGGCACGCAGGCCTGTATCAAATGGACACGCAAGCCCATATTTACAAACTAGAACTCGCAGACCAAAATAAATTAAATAATAGGCACGCAGACCTAATTAAATAATAATAAGGGATAATTGTATAGATTACTTACTTTAGATAATAAAACTGATTTTTACTACCCAAATAAAAAATTTTGAAAAATACTTCATTGTTACTAAAAAAAATTGAAAAGTATCATAGGTATCATACTGTGATACTAACATATTTGAGAAGTATCAAAAGTATCAGATTGTGATACTTCACGTGATTATGAAGTATTTTTCAGTTTTTATGATTTTATTATAAGTAATTTTCAATTTTTTATAAAATTCATGTAAATTTCAATTTGATCCCTAAAATTAGTGTAATTATGTGAATAACCCTAATAATAATAGGCTTGAAGGCCCAACTAACAAAAGAAGAATAAATTAACCATCCAACCAATCACATAGGTCGAGTCCATAATCATCCACTAAATACACATTCATCATATAAATGTATAATAAAATATAATATCAAATGTTATATAAAAAAATTTCACGTTTCTATTAATCTAGGCCACCTAAAATAATTGAGATAAAATGGATTGGAACAATAATTAATTAATTAATCAAATTAATTAACTAACTTTAGATAGTAAGTCTTATTTAATTAAAATCATATTTTAATCAAATACCAAATTAAAGTCCAACTCTAAATCTAAAAAGAGGAAAATTGAATTAACATCTTAATTTAGGATAAAACTCCTAAATAAAGTAAAAATTCAATTTAGTAATTAATTAATCAAATTAATCAATTACTTTAATTGACGGGTTTCTTTAATTAAAATAAAATCTTAATTAAATACTAAATTAGAGTCCAACTCTAATTACAAGATTCTAGGGCTAATTGAATTTATGATCAAATCCTAAATAAGATTTAATTAATAATCAATTAATCGAATTGACTAATTATTTAATCGAATTTAATAAAAATAATATTTTAATTAAACACCAAATTAGAGTCCAAACTCTAGTTCTAAAATTAGGGAAATTGAATTAAGATTTCAATTTAGGACAATACTCCTAAATAAAATAGAATTCAATGTAGGGTCAAATTATATATTTTTGTTAAAATCCGATTTTAATTTATAAATCGTGAACTTTAAAATATAATTTTAAATGGGTCAATATTAAAATTCTGTTCAAAATTGAAAGATGGGTCAAAAACCTTTAAAATCAAATTTAAAACTTTCGAAATTACATTCAAAACACTTTTTGAGAATTTGTATTTTGACCCCTAAATTCAAAATTATAACAAGACCCTTATTTCATAATTGCAGACAGGGGCTTAAAAATTTGGAAACTGGAAAAATAATGCCTCCGCCTCAATTCCAAACTGTAATCCCAAAATTACAAACAGACCCTTGTAATTTCATAAATTGCACCTGAGCCCCCACCTCCAATCTAATGAAAACCTATCTTCCTCCGTTTCTTTTGGCAACGCCGGAACTGGCACTGCATCCCGTCATCACGCATTGCACTACCAGATGCAACGCTAACCTTCAGAACGCGTGACGATATAGTTGCAGCAGCGTCACACGTTGCTGCGAAAAAGCAGTGGTGTGACTGCTACCGCAGCAATAGCGCTGCACTACTAACTAAAGTAATTTCCACACTGTTGTGAAGTGCTCACCGCTAGTAGTAGTGAGAAGGTGTTGCTGCTGCTTTGGAACCGTGCAATGGTGTATGCCGCTGCTCATAGGCTGCCGGTCGTTGCCGCGCCGCCGCCATCTTTGGAGACTTTTGCAGCCTCTTCTTCCAATCTATATTTTGGTCCAATTTTCGACCCAAGATTAATTTTATTTTCTAAATCATATTTTGAGCAAGAAAAATAATATTCTGAAAAGCTAGAAACAAGAAATATTTATTTCAATCAAATTGAATCAATCAAAATATTAACAAACTCTAACAAGTAGCAAGCTAGGTTCTGATACCGTTGTAAAGTTTCTGGTCATACATGTACAGCGGATATTAAAAGACTAGAAATCAAAGCCCGGACCAACCTTGCACTTAGATATGATTTGTGATAAAGATAATACATTTAATGAATGCCTTGAATCTGCAATTTGAAACAGGAGGTACAATCTTATTACCATTAGTTGTCCAACTTTCCAGTCTTTAACAGAAATCCACACAATGAGTTGAATCTGGAACTCCATCAATCTCCAACTTTTGGAATAGATTTGAGAGAATATTTATTTTTTTCTTTGTACTAGCAAGAGAAAAAACCCCGCGCTAGAATAAATGTGACTCTCTCTAGATTTGTCTACAATTGTGTACTTATTAATACGTGCACCTAAAAATCCTAACTCTATTCACATAGTGATGTGATCCGAAGTAGGAGACCAAAGGAGAAGTCGACCTATGGGCAATGTGACAGTGATCTACGCGGGAAACGGCACAAGTTTCATGTTGGGGGCGAGCCGAGAAGACAAAGGGGTCGAGCCAAATCAAAGGGGCAAAGTTTGGAAGCCAAGGACATATTCACGGCCGTAAAGTCTGTTTCTCACGGCCGTAATCGCCCCTCGGGTCAAAAGCATGAATTCCAGGATTTTCATTCTTACGGCCGTAAGACTGTGGTTCACGGCCGTAACGCCGTCTCTGGTGGAATTGAAGAACTTCAGCAATTAGACATTTACGGCCGTGAGAGTTATTGTTACGGCCGTAAACGCGGGACAGAGAGTCACTTACGGCCGTAAGTGACATTGTTACGGCCGTAACATCTAATTTTCCAGATTTCGCGTATTTTAATTTAATTCCGTTTTTAAATTATTTACTTCCATATTTTGGGCCCAAATTAGCGGCTAACCCTAGTTAGGTCAATTGTTACATTATATTACTTTGTATTTCATTATGGAACAACAACTTTGATATTATTTGAATGAATGTGAGATTTTCTCTCTCTAAAAGGAGGATTCCTTTTTTCTTGTTTTGAAGAACAATTCATAGAACTTATCAAATATTTTCTTGAATATTTGTGGCGTTCCAATCAGAAATTTATCAAGGAATTTGGCATACCTTGTGGCGTCTCGAAAACCTCGGTTCTTCAATCCGCATCGTCAATTCTTGCGTCGTGATTGTTGGGTCCAGGTCCTATCGTCAATCTTATTTTAATTTCCGTCTATTTATTCGTGTTCTTGTTAATTTTCTTGTCAGATCTGATTTAGATCTTTCCTAGGGTTTTAGATTTTTTTCGTTATTCCGCGTTTTCGACGAGAATCCCTGACTGGGATCGCGTCATCTGGTATCAGAGGTTGGATTTATTTCAGATTCTTGCGTTTCTTGATTTTTCGTGTTCTTCGCGTTCTTCGTGTCAGTCATAAATTTTTCCAGTTTGATCCATAAGAGTCAGTCCCAAAAACTCAAAAGTGTTTTTCTTGTTCGTTTCTCGTCCAAATCCAATTCCCTTTTTTTTCCATACTTGTAGTCCAATTCTCTGGCAGTAAAAAAAAAAAAAATCCGAAAATTCCAAATATTTCCTAAATATTCCGAATTTGTTTCTGTAAGGACTAATAATGCCCAGCAGACGGGATTCATCATTTTCATCAGTTGGGGACAACCAGGGAATTTACAGAAGGGAACCAGTAGCTTCATCAACGAGCCACAACAAACGACCGGAAGGTATGAATAGAGTGAATAACAATGATGTAGGTGTGATGGAGACGATACATGTGCAATTTGAGAAGTTGATGACTAGGATGGATAGGCAGGAGGAAACTATTAACAAGTTGCGTAGGGAACAAACTCATGCGGGTCCTAGAGTTAGGAGGGAAGACCGGAGGGATCATAGGGGGAGACATAATCAAAGGGTTGGATATGGGTTTGATGATGAAGAGTGTGCGAGTGAAGGAAGTAGTATCCAATCATTTGTGGATAGTGTAAGGAGGAGAAGGGGTAGAGGAGATAGGAATGAAAGGGCAAACAATAGAAGAGATCGTGGTGATCGGGATGAGATAGATGATAATCTAGGTAAAATAAAAATGTCTATTCCACCTTTTCATGGGAGGAGTGATCCGGAGGCTTACCTAGATTGGGAGAAGAAGGTAGAATTGATGTTTGATTGCCATAATTATTCTGAAGGAAAGAAGGTGAAACTAGCGGTTGTTGAGTTCACCGATTATGCCATTAATTGGTGGGATCAGTTGGTGAAGGATCGGAGGAGAAATGGTGAAGAGCCGGTGGATACACGGCGTGAGATGAAAACCATCATGAGGAAGAGGTTTGTCCCAAGCCACTACCATAGGGATATTTATCAAAGGTTGCAGGGGCTCACGCAAGGTTCTAGGAGTGTAGAGGAATATCATAGAGAGATGGAGGTAGCCATGATTAGGGCCAACGTGGTGGAGGACCGGGAAGCTACAATGGCTAGATTTTTGAGTGGGCTGAACAGGGATATTGCGAACATTGTTGAGTTACAACATTATGTGGAACTGGAAGACATGGTTCACATGGCAATGAAGGTAGAAAGGCAATTAAGGCGGAAGGGGACATCTAAACAATCACCAGGAACTTATCCTACATCACAACCGAGGAAGGATCACAATGATGAGCACGTCCCGAAGGGAAAGGAGGAACTTCCAACTAAAGGTAAAAATATTTCTGATTCTCAACCTATTAGGGATAGAAATATTAAGTGCTTTAAGTGTTTGGGGTCGGGCCATATAGCATCACAGTGTCCAAATAAAAAAGTAATGCTTTTGCGTGATAATGGTGAAATTAGTTATGAGGATGAATTTAAGGGAATGCCTAAGTTAGTAGATATTGGGGCTAGTAGTAGCGATGAAGAGGGGTTAACTTATGCGGTGAAAGGGTCCCTTGTGAATAGACGTGTCCTAAGTTCTCGAACTAAGATGGTTGAGGTTGACGAACAGCGGGATAATCTTTTCCACACTAAGTGTTTGGTAGGGAAAAAGGTTTGTGGGATGGTAATTGATGGGGGAAGTTGTACTAATGTGGTTAGTACATTATTGGTGGAGAAGTTGGGATTGCCTAAGGTGAAACACCCCAACCCCTATAAATTACAGTGGTTAACCGAGTCGGGAGAACTTAAGGTGAACAAGCAGGTTAATATTAAATTCACCATTAGGGGTTATAGAGATGAGGTGGTGTGTGATGTGGTCCCTATGAATGTTGGGCATATTTTATTGGGAAGACCATGGCAACATGATAGGAGAGTGGTGCATGATGGGTTCAAAAATCAATATTCTTTCGTGAAGGGAGGGAAAATGATCACTCTTGCTCCGCTAACGCCTAAAGAGGTCCAAGAGGATCAATTGAAAATAAAGAGCGAGTTTGAGGGAAAAAATAAGAGCGTTTAGGCCACGACCTCAGAAAAAGGAGAGGGTGTGAAAATTGAAAACAAGAGAGTTGAGGCCACGACCTCAGAAAAAGGTGAGCTTGAGAGCACAAAGAAAAAGAAAAGAGAGTCCACCACAAAAATGAGCTTATTTGCATTTGCTAACACATCCCTCCCTAGTTTGGCTAATTCTGTGTTGCAGGTACTACAATCAAATTACAAAACTAAGGCCAAAGGGAAAATTTATTGCCGGACAGAACAACCCCAAAGGATGATGTATAGCACCAAACAGGAACAGGTCCCTCGAACCAAATACAGAAAGACTTACTTAAAGGAGAGGCCATATACGGATTCGAGGTTGAATCCTTTCCAAGAAAGGGGGGATGATGTGATCCGAAGTAGGAGACCAAAGGAGAAGTCGACCTATGGGCAATGTGACAGTGATCTACGCGAGAAACGGCACAAGTTTCATGTTGGGGGCGAGCCGAGAAGACAAAGGGGTCGAGCCAAATCAAAGGGGCAAAGTTTGGAAGCCAATGACATATTCACGGCCGTAAAGTCTGTTTCTCACGGCCGTAATCGCCCCTCGGGTCAAAAGCATGAATTCCAGGATTTTCATTCTTACGGCCGTAAGATTGTGGTTCACGGCCGTAACGCCGTTTCTGGTGGAATTGAAGAACTTCAGCAATTAGACATTTACGGCCGTGAGAGTTATTGTTACGGCCGTAAACGCGGGACAGAGAGTCACTTACGGCCGTAAGTGACATTGTTACGGCCGTAACATCTAATTTTCCAGATTTCGCGTATTTTAATTTAATTCCGTTTTTAAATTATTTACTTCCATATTTTGGGCCCAAATTAGCGGCTAACCCTAGTTAGGTCAATTGTTACATTATATTACTTTGTATTTCATTATGGAACAACAACTTTGATATTATTTGAATGAATGTGAGATTTTCTCTCTCTAAAAGGAGGATTCCTTTTTTCTTGTTCTTGAAGAACAATTCATAGAACTTATCAAATATTTTCTTGAATATTTGTGGCGTTCCAATCAGAAACTTATCAAGGAATTTGGCATACCTTGTGGCGTCTCGAAAACCTCGGTTCTTCAATCCGCATCGTCAATTCTTGCGTCGTGATTGTTGGGTCCAGGTCCTATCGTCAATCTTATTTTAATTTCCGTCTATTTATTCGTGTTCTTGTTAATTTTCTTGTCAGATCTGATTTAGATCTTTCCTAGGGTTTTAGATTTTTTTCGTTATTCCGCGTTTTCGACGAGAATCCCCGACTGGGATCGCGTCACATAGGGCCATCAATGGGCCTAGATATCATATTGTAAAGTCCGGCCGAACTAATTATGCTTATACATTAATTCTAACAATCGACGTATTCAACCTTTTCCTCATCTTCAATGTATTCCTGATCCTCATCCTCTTCAACAACTATATCCACCACATGTACTGATCTTTGTAGATCATTCTGCCAATTGTTTCTAACATTATTTCCAACAAGTTGTAATAGCAATTGCTAGATTTCTCTCATTTAAATAACAAGATCGCCAAGCCCTATTTTGAGCGTCCAGATTTTCCCTAGCAATTGGTACATTACCCATGGATACACTTAAAAAAAATAGCCTTTTAGAAACGGATAATTAGCAATAGATTGCATCCGTTGGTAATTAGCAACGGACTATCTGTTTGTAAAAGTTGAAGACTTTTACCTATGGTAATCAGCAACGGGATTTCCATTGATAAATGTGATAGCTCTTTACCAACGAATATTCCATGCCTAATGTATTCGTCAAACAATTATGTATTTTACCTACGGTAATCAGCAACAGAATTTTCGTTGGTAAATGTGATAGCTACCAACCGATTTTCTGTACCAAAAATATTCTTATATCTTTTACCTATGGACATCAGCAATGGAATATCCATTGGTAAATGTTTTATGTTTTACCAATGAAAATTCCATTGGTCAAAGGCAAAACATTTACCAATGGAATTTCCATTGGTAACGTGCAAAATCATCACCAATGAAATATCCGTTGGTAATGAATAAAAATTAGAAAAAAACTTTTACCCATTCCATTGGTAAAAATGCAACACTTTACCAACGGATATTCCTTTGGTTATCCGTTGTTGGTAAAAGGAGAAATCTTTACCAACAAAATTTTCGTTGGTAAAATGCAACACATTTGCCAACGGATATTCCTTTGGTAAATGTGAAAGGTCAACAGATCTTACGTGTCGATGTATTCGTTTAACAAATATATCTTTCACCTACTGTAAATAGTAACATAATTTCCGTTTATAATAATAGTCAACTTTGATATTAATTAAAAAATCCAACTATTAATACTGAAACATATTTTTTTGTTTTTTTAAATATTTTTTAGTGAAGATAATTTATATTAATTAGGTACAAAAAATGTGTTTCTGTCAATAATCAATTTTAAAAACTAATTATTTGAAAAAAAATTCACAAACCAATGATATGTAATTGAAAAATAATTATTTTTTTTTCAAAAGATGTTTTAATCTCATCTAAATGGATATTCCATATAGTAAAGAGTAATTTATATTACTTGCAAATTTTTTTTGAACAATTTGAAGGTGGCGTTTAATTGTTTAAGAATAATTGTTAATTGCTGTTCATTAAATCTACTTTTCGAATTTTTTTAAAGTGAAATAATTCAATTACAGAAAACATATTAATATAATTGCACACAAAAAATCGGAAATGAAATAGTTTAGAAATCATACAACAGTTCTTTGTTGGAAATTATTTTAATCTTTTATTGTTTTATTGTTTAATATAATTATATACAAAATTGTGAATATTGGGTCAAGGTCCTATTGTCTAATCTTTTTTTTTTTTTAATTGTATTCTAAATTTAGATATTTCTTAGTTATTTTCATTGTTATTCAGCGTTTTCGTCGCGTTTTTCAAAAGGAATTGGATGAACATGTCTAATCAATTCTTCATCATATAGCAACGATCTTTTATTGATTTTAGCAATAGTTCACTGTTAAAGAGTATTTTTCTTAGATTTGACCTTTTATCAGTGAAATTGTTGTTGGTAAAAATTTTAAATTTTACCAACAAAAATTTCGTTGATAAATGTTTCTCCTTTTACCAACGGATGTTCGATTGGTTGGTAAATGTAGCATTTCTACTTGATAAGAAAAATCATTTTACCAACTGAATATCAGTAGGTAAAAATCTATTTTTACCAACTTGATATCCATTGAAAAAAAGTTACTTTTTACCAACGGATATTCGGTTGGTAAAAGTATTGTTCTTATGTTTTACCTTTTACCAACAAATTTTCCGTTGGTAAATGTTTTGCATTTTACCAACGGAACTTCCGTTTGTAAAGGTTTCACTTTTACCTACGAATATATCGTTTGCAAAACCTAAAACATTTACCAACAGATATTTCGTTGCCGATGATCGAATGTGAAAACCATAAGAATACTTTAAGCACGGAATATCTGTTGAGAAACATAACTTTCACATTTACCAATGAGAATTCCATTGCTATTTATCGTACGTGAAAGATATAATTTTTAAACGATTACATTAGGCACATAATATCCGTTGGTGAAGAGCTATCAGATTTACGAACGAAAATTCCATTGTTGATTACCGTATGTGATAGTCTTTAAATTTTACCAGCAGATTATTCGTTGCTAATTACCAACGGATACAATTCGTTGCTAATTATCCGTTTGTGAAAAGCTGTTTTTTAGTAGTGCAATTTCACAATACCCCTAATTTTGAAGCCTATTTTATAGCTAAGATTTTTCTTATGATTATTTTGAATTTTGAGGTCTAGATTTTTGTTCATTTTTTTAATATTCTTTCGTAATATTTAGGACGTGGTTGTGTTGTAGTACAGGATCACGCACTGACCTTCTTGAACCATTGGGGTCGCAATAATTGAAGTCCATACAAGTCACATACTTTGACATAATGATTATTATAATATATATGTTTTTGGAATCTTTTCGAGGAGCCCTACAAAACTCATCGCTTTGTCATGATAGAGATCTATTTTAGCCATTTAAATTCGTCTATTTGGTTAAAAAATGAATTTTATTATATGTTTTGTTATTTTGGATCTTTTAAATAAAATATCCTTATTAATTATTTAAATGTTATTATTATTGTTTAAGAATTGATTTATTTTATAGTGGAAGGACTTGGATGCCGTTTCGATCAATATGTTAATTAGAAATCTTATAAATTGTTGATATGCAATTCTATGTCTAAAGCTGCAAGTTGGATTGGAAAATCCGATTTCATCCAATTTCGTTCTGATTTTTTCCAAAAAAAAAAAGAAAATCAATTCGACGGGCTCGAAATCCGAAAATTTCCGAAAAATTGGATTGGAATCGGAACGAGTTTCAAAATTTCGAAAATTCCAAAGTTCCAATCCAAAAGATTCCGATCCGAAAATTATGATTTTTTTCGAATAAATTCCAATTTTTTTTTGGTCACAATTAATTATATAAATTTAAGAAAAGAATTTATTGAACAATTAATAATATTAAAATATTATTAATATGAGATGTAACATATAATTGACTGGTAAAACTTTTATTTATAGTAAAAAATAAAATAAAATGGAATTGTAGCATTTTTATCCTTGTTGACTTCTATTTTATTGAATCATGATTGATAAGTGTTATATTAACGTTTATTTTATACACTTGTATCCTTGAATATGCCATAATGTGATTCTATCTAAGTATTATTAATGCATTTTATGTTTTATATTGTATAGGATCACAAAGGAAGAGAAAAGAAGGAAAAAAGACCAAAATGCGCTTAAAATCGAAGATTGATGACCTTGGGTGCAAATACGTTACGGCCGTAAACGTTTTCATATCGTTGTTCAAAAATCAGCAGAAACGCCTTCACGGCCGTAAGACATATCCTTACGGCCGTAAACCTCGAAAGTAGAAAATCAGCAGAATCCAAATTACGGCCGTAAATAAGAAGTTACGGCCGTAACCTCACTTTGTGAAAAATACGCAGAAACCCAATTACGGCCGTAAATGGAAAGTTACGGCTGTAACTATTCTAGTAAAAAATTTCCATATTTCAATTCTTTCCATAATTTTTGATTTCTTGGTCCCAAAGCTAGGACACGAAATTGAGGCTATAAAAAGGGGTTTCTCATGACAGAAAAAAGAGAGAAATAATTATTGAAAGAGGGAGCGGCTTGCTTGGAGATTGGAAGAAAAATTAAGCGACTCGAGAAAGCGAATCAAGAAAAGAAACTTCCAGAATTTTTCATGGCTTTGAGTGGCTAAGCTCCATACCTAGTTCCAAGGGGAAGTTGTATTTCATATCAATTTGTTATTGCTTTTCCAAACTAGTAACGTAGTTCTAAATTCTTTACTTTGATTTGTTGGATTCTTATGCGTTTTTTATTCAATCAATGCAATTCTTTATTTGATTAAGGCCTTATCATTTAATTTGTTGTATTGAGATTTGCTATTTTGAATGATTGGATCCGTAATCGTCTTGTTGTTCAAATCATAGTAGCAAGTGGAAATTTAATAATTTTCATAGAGAATTCCAACTTAGGTTAATTGTCACGAGCTTGTATGATTGATAACCTAATTCACCCTAATTCTTCTCATCCATTATATAGTTATTGTCTTAAATCTAAAGAGCTTGTTTTAGGTTATTCAATGGCTAATGTTTGATTAGAGAGCTTATTCTAATTAAATGCAATTAAGGGAGAATCGGAATAGTTAGAGCTTATTAACTATTTACGGGTGATAAATCAAAGAAGAAATTGAACTCGCGTTACTTGGAAAGTGATAACATTGTGATAGAATACAACTGAACCTGAGAACTAGGACTCGTCAACATTTGATATTTATTTCAATCATTTTAATTGCCTTATTTTATTAGTTAAAATCATTTACAAACAATTCAAAACAAAAATCCCCTTTTACTATTCTAATAACATGACACTAAGTTAGTTCCATTCCTCGTGGGATCGACCCTTACTCTCACTACTACATTATTAATTAATATTTAGCGAGTAAGGAATTATTTATTATTTTGGTGCAGTGCGACACGCATCAATGATGAAAGGATTATGTTAAAATATATTTATAGATGTTGTTATTTTGTTATATTTTGTAGTTTATAACTTTAATTATAATTTTTGACTAATTGAAATTTTGAATTCATTTAATTTATGACATTAAATTTTTTGAATTTATTTTTCTATATAATTAAATTATTATAAATATTTGTAAAATATTAAATATTGGATTCCTTCCGAAAAACACTCCTAGCTATGTCTAATTAGTTATTTTATTTGTTTAGTTTACTAATTTCTATTTTTATTAATTTGTAAGCGGCCTAATTTGCATTTATCAAAATAGGAAAAAAGCTTAGTGGCACTTTGATATTTACTTGAAAGTTATTCGCTTAATTAAACAAAGGTGGAGATTTAAGGGACTAATTTGCAAATTTCAAAATATTAAATTTTTAATCCTAACGTAAAACCATCACAACCAGACTCTCTCACCTCCCTCATTTTCTCTCACACCCGCAATCTGCTCTCCTTGTCTCAACCTCGCCTTCCCGCCCGATCGCACCTCCTCGCCACACTGCTTCCTCCACACACACGAAAAAATCACTAACACACATGGTTTTCACACACACGTACAACGCACACATATATGTAATCTGTCAATGAAACTAAGATAACAATTATTCTCCCAAATAAAATAACAGAAACAAGAGTTGTCTAACTCTCTCATCATGCATCTGCAATTTGCTAGATTTCCCAGAGGAAAGAAAGAAGAGAAATAAGCTTGCTATTCGAATATTTGGTTTTCCATTGCTCTAGATGCTATTATCACATGATGTACTAGTCAGATAATGTGGAAGTGCTTTAATTTGCAGGAATGGGGCTAATTTTTTAGCTCAAAGGCACAACGAGGATAGAAAATAAAACTAGGAATCATCATATTTGCACCTGAGTATTTGATTTGATTTGATTTTTTATTTTTTTTTGAAAAGAAAACTATGATAGTTTATTCTATTCAATTTGTAAATTCTATGTAGGTGCATAAATTATAACAATTTGTTTTTCCAGGTCTTTCAATTGCGAGTAGCTTCATTTTGACAATTCTCTCTCCTCAACAGAGGACCGGGTGGTAGAATAGATGTATTACAATGGTCTGTTTCTATTGTTCTTCTGGTCTCTCAGTTTTCGGGGTTAATATTCCATATTGTCTTACTTGTGAAATGTATTGCGATGAAAACTTCTCTTATCGTTTACCCTTTGGTTTTATCTTCTAGGTTTGATGGCAAGTTAGAATTATTTATGATCAAAAGAAACGGATTTTATCACTTTTAAACTTCTCTGGAAATTTTGATTTCTCTATTTGGTTATTTTATGATGCAATCTCTTTAGAAAATAGAAAAAGCTCAATTGCATCAAAAGAAACCTTCAAACTTGTATCCTTGAGCAAAAACTGAAGTAATTTAGCTATGAACTCTACAAGATTTCGACGTTCTCAAAGAGAATCCTCCCTATGGGATTTGTTGCTTTCATCTTCATCTAGTTTATTTGGTTTTCTCAATCATAGTTCTCTTCTTGTACTCCTTGATTTCTTTTTTTGTTTATCTAGTGAACATTTTATGTTTTCTTATGGGCTTGCAAGGTCGATGCACATTTCTCAAATAAAGTTCAAGTGGGATTCGTATCTGGTATCAAGATTGAGCCGTAATCACTTGTTGCTTCCATGTAGAACTTTATGAATCCTGAATTCAGTGGCACGTTTCTTGTCCATTGTGTATTTCTAAGTTTATATTGATTTAGATGCAAGGAGGAAGCAAATGTTTAGCTAGTGGAAAAATACTCGAGCTATTATGGGAGAAAACAAATAAGGAAATAAGGGTCTATATTTAGTAGTTTATTAGCTGCGGAATCTTGGATGAATTATTATTGTTGTGCTTCAATGATATGAGGGGAGGAATTTTCAATGTTTGTAAACATCTATACAAGGAGGTATTTTTTAATGATGATGTTTAGAGATAATTGGTATTTGAAATTTCGATGTAAGAATTTAACTTATTAAAATTTAGTGCATTTCTTTGATTTTGATTGTTTAGTACATTTTGACAATATTAATTATTAATTAGCAGGTTTTATAGTTTTTAAAGCAATTTTTATTAAAAGAAATATTTAATTTTTTCGTTGGTGAGGGTACTAGTCATTACCATACATTAGCAACAGAAATTCCGTACGTAATGGAACACTATAAAATTTTCACCATTACCAACAGAAATTTCTTTGGTAAAGGTGAAATTTTAGCAATGGAAATGTCGTTGGTAAAGCTTAAAATCTAGTACCAATGGAGTTTCCGTTGGTAAAACTATTACCATTACCAACGGACTTTTCGTTGGTAAAAGTTTTACCTTACAGCTATGGAAAACTCGTTAGTAACTATCACCAACCCCTCAAATACCAACTAATTTCGCGATTGCTAAAATCCGTTGATAGTGCCTATTAGCAACGGATATGTAGGCTTCAGGCATTGAAAATATGTGCCTGAAATCCAGATTTTTTGTAATGATGTAAATCAATAATGTAGAGAAGGGAATATGTGCTCTAGTACCATCTGATGTAGGACAGAAACCTGTATAATATTAATTAGATCTAGTTCATAATGCACAAACAAGTGTTGCTTGAATTTCGTTCGAACGAACGCTATAATTTATTGGAATTCACCAGAAAATAGTATATATATATTATAATCCACCAATAAACAAGAAAAACAGAAATATTATTAATTAATCAATTTTATTGTACTTTAAAACCCTTAAAATGTATTTATAGATGAATTCTATTTAAAACGAAAATCTAATTAGGATCAAGGGTGGCCCAAGTGGTTAATGGTGCACACCCTTACCTGGATGATCCAGGGTTCGAATCCTACCCTCCCCACCTGTCCAATTCCTTGTATCCAAAATAATAATAATAATAATAATAAATAAAATAAAATAAATAAAAAATTCCGAAAATCAAATTTTAAATAAACAAGTCTAAGTAAATTAGAAAGGTATAAAACAAATCTAAATAGGATTCTTTAAAACAAATTTGAACAAAACTAAAAAACCTTTAAAAAAATGAAATTTTCCATGAATTGAACCAAAACATAAAAGAAGTTAAAACAGACCCTTAAATTCCCTCGAAAAATTGACTATGTTATTTAACAAAACTATGTAGAAACAAAAGTTGCTTCCGGATATATCACGTAAATTTGATACTTGAGCTAAAAGTTAGGCGTGCTTTTGTAGATCCAGTTTATTTCATCTTTTCTAATTGTTAGGATTTTCTCTTTTAATAGTTTAATTGCATATAAAGAGAATAATGTATTTGACAATATTGAAAATGATGCAAATATGAAACATTATCAAAGTATTAGTAGAGAACAATTGTAACAAAATTTCAAATGGTTCTCTACTTTTCACAATTTTTTGCAAGTTTGATAATGTTGGGAATTACACACAAATTTGGGTAAACAGCACAAATAGTCCCTAACCTTTAGGTCTCTTGCGAAAATGGTACGCAACGTTTAGATTTTTCCATTTATACCTTCAGAATTCCCTAACGTTGCGAAAATGGTCCATACCGTTAGATTCCGTTAGTTTTTACCGTTAAAAACGTGTAAATAGTTACAATTATATAGAATTTGCACTCACCAAATCTCCCAAGTATTGTAGGAAAAATAATCAAGCTTTACCATGTCCACCAATTTCTATTTCTTTGTACAAACCACAAAGAAACAAAAAAATTTAAGATGCTAGATTACATTTTTTCTCACAATACTCTTTAGTCAATGTGCTCAAATAAAGAAATAATAATACGTGTATTTATAACAACAAATTCAAGTCATGGCCATAATAATTCGAAATGTAGAATTCTTCATCAATTGCACTTCTAACTTTCGGCAACTCATCTTACTGTGATGCAACATGTAGAAACACACTTTACCTCAATTCCCATTATTAATCCCATTAGACATGCAATTGAAGGATGATTACAAACTTCAAACAATTAATTACTTGGACACTTAATCATGGACACTTAATCTGTTGGAAAGTCAAAATTCACTTAGAATAGGATTTCAATCATATTTCAGTACTAATAGGACTTCTCTCCAACTTAGAATGTAAGTCCTCAACTTTTGACAATTTGAGGCAATTACCCAACAGATAGCGCCACCACTTCAAAATATCTGCGTCCGCCGCTGCCTCCGAACGATATCTATGTTACTAAACATGAGATATTTCATCTCATCAATGCTGTAGTCACAATAATTTCTTTTACCTCTTAATAGTATTTTGTATTTGACCATCTTCCAGGGAATTATTATTAAGAGAGGCAGTATGATTAATGACCCCACTGCAACCGGGAGAAAATAAGCTTCTGTACCTGGGTATGTTCCATATGCCATAGCAGCGCAGCTTGCCGTAAATAGCAAAAGAGATGGGAAGAAAAGCATTTGGACAACATTGTATGTAAGTATTAAACATGTCCCTATTGCAAGACCAAAGGCGATTGTGTTGAAGATTATAATTATTTTTCCAATCCGTGGGGTTTTGTCCTGGAAGTTGGTGCTGCTATTGGCATTGACATTGGTTGAAGTAGTAGCATTATGAATGCTGGGGTTAGTATCAATTTGAGAAATCCCAAACGGGGGAGTAAGAATGGTTTGAAATGCAGCAGTTGCAATGAGCACAACTACTACTAGGAGAGCGTTTCGCATATTCCCCGACAAACCGAACTCGAGGTAAGCACCAAATCGTATAAGCACATCTTTCCTGCTTCGTTTTGACTTCAAATAATTTTCAATATTGGTGGCAATGGCATCGTGATCGACCAGTGATGAACCTTCTTTAGCTCCTGCTCTCATTAAAATTTCTCTTGCTTTTACATTTTCAGGTTTTAGGATATCCAATGCTGTGTTACCCTCTAAGTTCTGCTCATTCACATTCACAAACCTGATTAATGACTTCATAACCTGAAACCATAAGCAAGATGTTTTATAAAATTATAACTGAACAAGAAAAAGTGTTTACTTAACAATACCTGGTTTAAAGAAAAATGAGAACCATTTTATACATTTTCTGGTATTTTTAACTAAGCTAATTTATAGATAAACTTTCTGTATGATACTATGATGTATCAATATGAAAGAGTATCAAATATTTAGTGAATGAAGTATTAATGATGGATGATCACAATCATCTTCAAGTTTTAGTTTGGCCTCGACATAATTTTGATGTTTCCTGTCAAACTTGCGGGTGTGGAAGGTGGATTAGGGCTTTGATCCTTGATGTTATTTTTATACAAATTCTAGAGTTTTTAAAAAGGTCAAGTAAAAATTTTAAAATTTTGAAGCGCCTGTTTGTTTTTGATTAAAAATCAGATTTTTATCAAACTTAAAGTCAATAAACAATTAATCATGATCATATGTTTCATATATCACACAACTTTTTAATCATGCTTCTCATCAATTTTTATCAAAATTCTTTAAAAATCTGATTTTAATCTCTCTATCAAATAGAGGCTAAATAATTTTGATTAATCTCTCGCCAGGGGTGTACTAAGGGGCTAGCTGGGGCAGGAAAAATTCGGCAATTTTTAGGGAATTAAATAGAGGTTTAGTCAAAGGAACATACCTTGGACTGGTTTGTTAATGCTGCAAGATGCATCACGGTATTGCCATCCTCGTTTCTCCATCGGAACACTGATTTATTATAGGTCCTAAAAAGCCAACCTTTCAAAACCATAAAAGCTCTAAAATTTTTGTTTCTTACAGCAATATGCATCACAGTCTCATCTCGAACGGTCAAGTCATATATTGAGGACGGACATCGGAGAAGACAATGAATCAAAAGATCAATGTCATCTTTCACCACTGCATAATGCAAAAGAGTGATCCCTTCCCTCCCTGGGACACGAATGAGGTCCGGATCATGTTTGATGAGTCGTCTCACAGTGTCGGTGTGTCCATTGCTCATAGCCAGGTGGAGTGGACTAAGACCATCAAGGTTCAGTTTCTTCCCAAGCGAAGGCTTTAGCCTCAAGATTTCAAGAGCAAGGTCGGTACGGCCTTCCGAAGCAGCAACATGAAGAGGTGACTCCACAAATGTCATTTCATTGGGGACATCCAAGTACTCTGGATTGTCGTGTATTTTTCGGTACAAGGCAACGATATCTGGATCTTGAACAGTGTCCATTCTGCAAACTCGATCGAGATAGTTTAAAATTGAAAATGCTCTAAGTATTCAATTCAATTAGACTTTATCTGAGTTTGTTTATATATATAGTTGATATCATTTATGAATTAGCTTATGAATGTAACATTAATATTTTCAGTCTCGCCTACATGGATACAAAATTTGATAACCCCATTTTCTCGTCACCTTCCACAGTCAATGAATTTCCCCATTGTTAATTTGAAAAAAAGAAAATAGGTTTTCTAACGAGTAAATTTATATTTTCCTCACCTACTTTCCTTAAATTATAATATATTTTCCACAATAAAAGTCCAATTCATTACTAGATTGAATAACATTTATGGTAAAATATTAACAAGTAACATCAATAGTTTTTTAAGTTTGCCCGGCATGGATTAAAAATGTGATAACCCCACTTTCTCATCACTTTCCACAGTCGATGAATTTCCACATTGTGGCCTTTTCTTCTATCCAATAACATTGAATTAAATTAAAAATAAGCAAACGCTTATCTTCCCACTAACCCAGTAATTACGATGACAATGACAATTACAAATTTATAATAAGTTACAATTAATTTCAATTTGTTGATGCACGATCTGACGTAAGACGTAACTGTTGATGTACAATCTAACGTTGAACGTGTTTTCTGTTGAGTCAAGGGAACAATGCAGGAACCGAAGTGAGACGTTGCCTTGAACGACGAGGGCTTCAGATCGTACAACGTCAAATGAGAACCATATCCGTTAAAATAGAATGTCATTTTATTGAGTGTATTCACAACTCCTTTGATGCAACACCAGTTTTATTCTAAAAATTTGAAATGCTATGGGAGTGAATTCAATCACTTTGTCTACTCTAAAATATTTTATGGTTTGATTAAATTGTGTCTTAACAATTTGAAATAGATTTTCGAGGATAGCTGGTACTTCACTCTTATGTTTAAGAAAAAAGTTCCAAGTAGGTCGACTATGATCATCAACAATGGTCAAGATATATTGTGCACTGATGTAGAGGAATGTTTGTATGGTCCCCATACATCAAAATTATTTGCAGACTACGTGTTGGGAATTTCGACACGTCGATTCCCACTTTAATTTTCCCACAGGATCTTTCGATGTTCAAAATAAAATAAGCAAACAAGAAAATAAATACGAACACAGAAATTTACGTGGTTCAGCAAAATACCTACGTCCACGGACCCTCGCCAAAGCTTTTCACTATATATTAAATTGTTACAAATATATAGACTTTCACTCACCAACCCAATCTCACAGACCACAGAGAAAATACAACAAACGAGCTTTACCACATATAATTTCTACCCTTTGACTTACACTACAAAGAGTTACAAGAAACTTCACAATATGCTAGGCTCACAATTTTCTCTCTTTGATCACAATGTGACACTAATTAGCACTCTCTAATATGTTTGTGGTGGTGTATTTCTTCCTTGAATTCCTTCTCTATTTATAGAGAAAAATCTACATGAAATTCTCTTAACACCAAAACATGATGATTAGTCAAACTAATCATCATTCAAAGACATCATAATTAGTCAAAACTAATTATCAATCAAAGACATCATAATTAGTCAAGACTAATTATCATTCAAAGACATCATAATTAGTCAAGGCTAATTATCATTCAAATACCATAATTAGCTCCACCATCCTTTGTTTCAACTAGGCACTCATTATGTTTCACTAGGCACTTGATTAATTTGGGTCAAATACCCAACAATCTCCACCTTGACACAAATTCGTCCAAGCCAAAACCAAATTCAAATATTGGGTAACAGACAAGCATTTTTCCACTTTGACAGTCCCATACTCCACCATATGAGTATAATCACTCAGAATTATCAACGAACTCCGAGAATTTCATCGGCCCATGTCGAAACAAAATTGCTGAAATTTATGGTGCAACTCCCATGTTTGGTTCTCCTTGGAAGTTCATCAGCCATCGACATAAAGTAAACCACATACCTTGCATCTAAACCAAACCAATGCTGTATGCGAACACAGTACCCGTGTCAGTAAGAACACATCCTCTATCATGGCAACTGGCATCATGCCATGAGGATGTTCCATCTTACTCAGAGTACATCATCACCACCCTCCACCAGGAGAGTCGCATTGTCCTTCGAGCAGTTCGCCGAGTCCGCTCCACCTTTTGGACAATTTCTTCTCACGTGCCCGGATTGACCACAGTTCCAACATGTCACCTTCTTCTTCATGGAGTTCCCTCTCTTCCACTTTTCAGTAACAAGCAAATTATTATTAGATGAATTATCGTCTCCACCTAATCGTCGCTCTTCAGAGATCAACTTACTTGTAACTTCTGCAAAGTCCACCGTTTCCTTCCCGTACATCAAAATCGGTTTGATGTGCTCAAACGTGGATGGAAGAGACCAGATGAGCCTCAACGCTTTATCCTCATCTTCAACTTTGACTCCAATAGATTCCAGTTCAGAAACAATCCCATTAAGAACACTAAGATGGTCAGAGATTTTTGTACCTGCGTTCATTCTCAACGAATGAAACTGTTCCTTCAGATACAAGCGATTTGACAAGTTCTTCGTTTCATACAACTCTTCCAGTTTCTCCCAAAGTTCCTTAGCAGCAGATATCCCATGAATATTTGCAAGAACATTCTTGGCCAAACAAAGTCGTATTGTACTAGCAGCTTTCAAATCCAAATCTTCCCAATCTTCATCAGTCTTGCCGGATTCAATTTCTTTGTCAGAACTCTCAGTTGGTTTTCCCTTCAAAGCTTTGTGCAGACCCGCCTGAATCAAGACATCCTTGACTTGTACTTGCCACAAGCCAAAATTGATTCTCCCGTCAAATTTCTCCACATCGTACTTGACAGACATATTTTCTTTTGCTTCAAATTATTTGAACCACCTGTAGCTCTGATACCACTTGTTGGGAATTTCGACACGTCGATTCCCACTTTAATTTTCCCACAGGATCTTTCGATGTTCAAAATAAAATAAGCAAACAAGAAAATAAATACGAACACAGAAATTTACGTGGTTCAGCAAAATACCTACGTCCACGGACCCTCGCCAAAGCTTTTCACTATATATTAAATTGTTACAAATATATAGACTTTCACTCACCAACCCAATCTCACAGACCACAGAGAAAATACAACAAACGAGCTTTACCACATATAATTTCTACCCTTTGACTTACACTACAAAGAGTTACAAGAAACTTCACAATATGCTAGGCTCACAATTTTCTCTCTTTGATCACAATGTGACACTAATTAGCACTCTCTAATATGTTTGTGGTGGTGTATTTCTTCCTTGAATTCCTTCTCTATTTATAGAGAAAAATCTACATGAAATTCTCTTAACACCAAAACATGATGATTAGTCAAACTAATCATCATTCAAAGACATCATAATTAGTCAAAACTAATTATCAATCAAAGACATCATAATTAGTCAAGACTAATTATCATTCAAAGACATCATAATTAGTCAAGGCTAATTATCATTCAAATACCATAATTAGCTCCACCATCCTTTGTTTCAAAGTCTTTGTTGTTTTGAGAAGGAGCAAATATCACAAGGCATACATGAGAAAATTGAAATGCTGTAAAGTCTTTATAGAAGTATGCCCAAATCTCATATGCCAAAGAGATATGGAATTATGACATGAAATTGAATCATCAGCTGAAATAGGTAAGGTACTGAGTTGTATTACATGAAATGGAATTACAGTTTTTCAAAGCAATGTTTGATAAAGAATTATTGTCAAGAATCTACCCACTGCCAGGACTCTTTCACTCTGTTTGTCCTGCACAATGCAATGATCTAGCAAGCTTGCTTAGTGAACGCAAGTTAAATTTGATATATGTTACAGTGGCTGTAATATTGTTGCTCATTTTCCATTTTATTCATTTCATTTCTTCTATATCTTCCTCTTCCTCCTCCATCTCTTTTAGGTGCTTGTGATTTCACATACATAGCATTCATTTCAGCAGATTCTCCAAATGATACGTACATGTACATCTCTCTGTTTTTCTACTCTTCGAATCAACGAATATGCCTTATTTACTTCAGGTAAATGTTCCATCTCCAAGTTCCGGCCTCGTGTTTGATCATATATATCGCTAAGTCCGATTAAAAACTGCATCAACCTATTAAAAGAAGTGATATCTGCTACTGATTTTGTTGATCCACTATTACACTCAGGTAACGGCATTAAGAACGTTAATTCATCCTTGAGTTTGGTATAATACTGAGATATAGTAATTGATCTTGTGAAATGGAGTTGATTTCCCTCTGAATTTGGTATTAGAAGAAGTGATATCTGCTACTGATTTTTTTTTTTTTTTTTTTTAAATTTAAAGACAAGTAGTTTAGTGTATTTGTGCATTCTTGATTAATTTTGTATGAAATTTTCATTATATTTTTTACTTGATCACCGATTAGATAATTAGTTGATTATTGTAGTGTTGAGAATTTCAAAATAAGTTTAGAAATTAGAACACTGCAAGGTTAACATACGAACAATAGAGAATAATATGAATGGTGTGAGTACTACAACAAAAGTGACTTTTTACGAGCAATCATCTAGATAATCATGTACGTTAATGCATTGCTTCATGTATGAATTCGAAATAGAAATATGATTGATTTAATTGTGCTTAGAATATGTTTAAAATAGATTATTGGTTGTCACCTTGAAAGAGATACTTAGATGAAAATGGATTATTGATTGTTATGAACGCATAAATCGCACTAACTTGCATAAGTCGAGAGTTGAAATTAGGAAATCTGTAGATGGATTCGAAAGTCCAATACATTAATCCCATAATTCATAAAACAAGCTTAGATAAATAGTAGAATATTTTGGACTGAAATAAAATAAATTCTCTTTTGTTTACGACCTAATAGAAGTTACTTTGAAATTTATTCTATGTGGGATGATACTCTTCTCATTGTAGTATTACTTGTCATCCACGATCTTATACTCTTCAGAATTCTTCCGAGAAAGATATGTGTTACGGAATATGAGATATTTCATCTCAACAAGGTTGTAGTCGCAGTAATTTCTTTTACCTCTATTTATCCCATGGATCCTTATCATACTCCAGGGAATTGTCATCAAGAAAGGCGGTAGGGATAATGACCCCACTGCAACCGGGAGAAAATAAGCTTCTATACCTGGGTATATTCCGTATGCCAAAGCTCCATAGCTTGCCGAAAATAGCAAAGGTGATAGGAAGAGAAGTTGTTGGAGTGGATTACGTGTAAGTATAAAACACGTTCCCATTGCAAGACTAAAGGCGATTGTGTTGAAAATTAGACTTATTTTTGCAATCCGTGGGGTTCTGTTGTAGAAGTCGGTGCTAGTGGCATTGGTCGAAGTAGTAGCATTGTGATCAGAAATGATGCTGGGAAAAACAGGATTAGTATCAATTTGAGAAATCCCTAAAGGGGGAGTAAGAATGGTTTGAAATGCAGCAGTTGCAATGAGCACAACTACTACTAGGAGAGCGTTTCGCATAGTCCCCGACAAACCGAACTCCAGGTAAGCACCAAATCGGAAAAGCAGATCTTTCTTCGAGTACTTTGACTTCAAATAATTTTCACAACTAGTGGCAATGTCATCATCGACGAGTGATGAACCTTCTTTAGCTCCTGCTCTCATTAAAATTTGCCTTGCTTCTCCATTTTCAGAGTTTAGGATATCCAATGCCGTCTTACCTTCTAAGTTCTTCTCATTCACATCCAAAAACCCGATTAATAACTTGATAACCTGAACACCCATAAACAAGAAGTTGTTTTATAAAATTACAACTGAGCTACAAAAAGGGCCTACCAAAAAAATACCTAGTTTAAAGAAAAATGAGAACCATTTTATATAATTGATTTTTACTAAAATTCTGTTATTCGTAAGCGAATTTATGGATAAAATTTATGCATGCTTTATTTCTACCAAGCGGGAGCTTAAAATTGTTTTAATACAAATTCTACACCTTTTTAAAATGTCAAAGTAAAAGTTTTACATTATGTTTGGCGGCTTTTTTTGTTTATAAACATGGAAGTTGAGTTTTTGAGGTAAAATTTGTGTTTAAAAAGTGATTTAAAAAAATATGGAAATAACAAAAAAAAAAAAAATTATTTATAAACAAGTTTACCAAACACTTGCTTATTTTTTTTGGAAAATGGAGTTTTTTGGCTCGCTTATTTTTTTTGGAAAATGGAGTTTTTTGGCTCGGTGTGCCTATTAAGTAGTAATCAGTGAAAATTTCAACAAATTAAAGCGTTAGTTTGGTAACTTACAAATGTGTTAATAAATAATACATTTTTTTCAACTATTTTTTAACAACACACATTCTTCAAATCATTTTTCAATAACATATTTTACTTCGAAAATATCACTTTATTTGTTTATAAACAAATTTCTTTTTACCCAAGAGATGCTGAATAATTTTGATCGTTTGACATGAAAAGTCGGGCCTCTAAGTAATCTCTCACTAATTTTTAGGTGTGTTTGATTAGGGTGAAAAATAAAAAGAAAAGAAATTCTATGGAAATTAATTTTTACACCCACCCTTGCGGAAAACAACTTCTTTGTTTTCAAGGAAAACAAACCCTTTTTTGAACTTGCGTTGAAAAGAAATTTCATTGACCACTTTGCAATTAAATATCAAAGGTAGAATATGATGATGAAAAGTATTTTAATTTTCCTTTTCCACACCCTAATCAAACACGCCCTTGGTGTTGTAATCATCCATATTTTGAACTCTAAACCCTGAAATCAAGTGAAGATCTAGTATACAAGACTCCATCAAAGTAGATCTCAATTGGGATGTTTACCTTGCCAATTCCCAAGAATTTGATGGGAAAATGTTTTTCACGAAGTTTCAATTCCTTTTCTTTTTTCACCTTACATATCAAACACACCCTTAGAGATACGTGGGTGTCAGTTGAGACATTTCTGGAAAATTTCTCTTTGTATAGCCCCTATTTGAGAGATTAAAATCAATTTTGAAGCAGATTTTGATAAACATTGATTAAATGTGTGGTTAAAAAATTGTGGGGTTCATGAAATATATGATTTAAACTAATTATTGAGTTTGACTTTGATAAAAATTTAGATAAAATTTGTCTCAAACAAAGGGATAGTCTTGTAATTAAGGTGTAAATTCAGTTCTTCATCAAGTAATAATATTCAGTTTGAAGCAGAGCATCTCTGTTCTTTCACGCTCCTCGGTTATTTTTTATATTTTTATAGTAATCTATTATATATTAATTTCTTTGCTTTAGTACTTTCTTGGGATTTCTAGGGTTAATAATGTCAATGGTTTGGACAATCCTCAAATGTGTCATGTCATCGCTTCCCAGCAGCGGATCGGGGTTTAGCTTCAAGTTTAATAAAAGAATTATATTGATGAAAAGTAATTAACGGAGCTTTTAGGGTATTCATTCTCAATTAAATGGAGGTTTTACGTCCGTTTGGTGAAGCAAATAAACTGGTTTATAACCAATTTATAAACTAATTTTCTCAAATTACCGTTTAATCATATATATATTTTCTCTTTAATTTTCAATCGCTATTTTTTACCTCAAAAACATAAATAAATTAGTTCATAAACCAAATAGTCTGAACATACCTTGAACTGGTTTGTTAATGCTGCAAGATGCATACTCGTATTGCCTTCCTCGTTTTTCCATCGCAACACGAATCTCTTATTGACCCTCCTAACCCAACCAAACAAAACCAAAAAAGCTCTAAATTTTTTGTTTCTTACTGCAATATGCACAACAGTCTCATCTCGAACGGTCAAGTCATATATTGAGGATGGAAGTCGGACAAGACAATGAATCAAAAGATCAATGTCCTCTTTTTCCACTGCATAATGCAAAAGAGTGATCCCTTCCCTCCCTGGGACACGAATGAGATCCGGATCATGGTTGATGAGTCGTCTCACAGTGTCGGTGTGTCCATTATCCATGGCCAGGTGGAGTGGACTAAGACCATCAAGGTTTAGTTTCTTCCCCAACGAAGGCTTTAGCCTCAAGATTTCAAGAGCAAGACCGGTGCGACCTTCCGAAGCAGCAACATGAAGAGGTGACTCCACAAATGTCATCTCATTGGGGACATCCAAGTATTCTGGATTGTCGTGTATTTTTTTGTACAAGGCAACAATATCTGGATCTTGAATAGTGTTCATTCTACAAACTTGATTTATGATTTGACTGTTATTTGGACAAAAGGAGTTTTGTAATAGTGAATTTACCAAAATGTGTGGTTAAGAGTTAGTTTTTTAAAAAAAAAAATGATATCATTCAAGGGCTATAACAGAAAAGTGCTGTGAGTGTTTAATTGGATCTGATCTCAGTTTCTTTATATAGAGTTGATATCATTTATGAATTGACTTCCGTAACATTAGCTTTTCTTCTAGTCTCACCTGCATGTATAAAAAATGTGATAACCCCACTTTCTCGTCAACTTCTACAGTCAATGAATTTCTTCATTATTGATATTTTTCTACGTTAACGTGTAAACTTAAATTAAAATCTATTTTCCTCACTAACAACCAAATTCATGACTAGATTGAATAAACCTGGTAAAGTATTCCGAAATAACATTAGCTTTCCAACAGTGGCCGGGCTTTCTCATCACCTTCCATAGCCAATGAATCTCCACAGCAAACGCGTCATCTTCTCACCAACCAAGTAATTACGATGACAATGACAATTATGACTTTATAATAATAAGTTTACAACTATACTCACACTTAAGTTTACGACTTTAATATCAATTATAATTGACTCCAAAACTTTATAATGATTTCAATTAAGCCCAAAACTTATAGAACTATCACAAGGACCGGAATGGACCTATATTATCCAAACTCCAACAATTAAATCATATCTAGTCGGTCCTAGGCCACAATCTAATTATTAGTCTTTAATTAATTTTTCGTTAAAAGCAAAAGCAGTCTCGCACAATCTAAGGTTAGTCTCTAACAGATGATCATAGTACATTGATGATAGATCCTTTCTGTTGGCATGAGCAAGCTAGGAGCAAAAGTCACGAGGTGACACAATTTGTTGGTGATCTGAATGATGTAAGGACAAAAGGGTGTGGCAAACGAATTGAAATCGTCAAATGGAGAAAGCAATGTCCAGATGAGCAGACAACATCATCTTTGCAGTGCACATGGTCATGACAAGAGGACATGTCCAGTACTTCGAGTACATGAGAGGTAATTAAGTAACCCATATTCGATGATTATATTACATTACTATTCGGTTTTTTATGGTATATACATCTTGTCATTATTTAATTTTTCAGTGCGACCACGTCAGAGGACCTGAATCTCCCCGAATATGAATATGAGGACACACTTGATTATAGATGGGACAATAGAACCTATACGAATATTGCCAGCAGTAATCAACACGGTGGTGGCCATGTCTAGCAAACTTCTCATACGTACATCCACATATTTTCTAGTATTTGTATTAGCATTACTACTATGTTCTAGTACTTGTAATGTGTTAATTTTCATGATTATGTGCGTTTAATTTGTGTCAAATTTTATTCATCTAATATGGTAACTTGCACAAGTAGACAATTTTGCCCCCATGTGATGGAGATTAAAATCATATTTTGATAATAGTTAATGAGATATGTAGTTAAAAAATTATAGGACTCATATAATATGTGATTATGATTAATTATTGTCTTTTACTTTGATAAAAAAAAGGGATTTTTAATCTCCGTCAAGCATGCTCTTTATTCATTTTGTGGCAGAATTTAAGGTAGACTGTCGATTAATGTGGAAATTTCAATGAATTGGTCATTTCAAATGACCAGAAAATACTCTTACGTGCACAAAAAATAAAAGTTCATAGATTTCAAAATCATAAAAAACTAATACATTAATTGTATATAAAAGTTGAAGCAATCAAAATTTAAAAATAATATGACGTGGGCACCTTATAAAGAGGTACCCACAGTGGGTTCCTTATCCCCACTGTACTTTCAGTTGCACTTGATACTATATTGTCAAGGATATTTTTGAAATCTTCAAACCTTTCCTTATTTTACTCGGTTAACGAATTTCTTCATTGCTATCTTTCTTGCCTTTTTTGGCACGAAATTAAATTAACAATACCTTTCAAACCTAAATTATCTCCCTCTATGCCAGCCCACCTGCATTGTCGATCCCCAGCTAGCTTAAGTAGGAATGTAGGTGTTGGGAAAAATAAAACAACGAAATATCTAATCACAAAAATTAATTTCGTGTGATTTGGATCATCACATAACAGGAATTCACTGTTTTATGTATTTGACTAGATTAAATAATTTTGAATAGATAATAGTTTAGTAATCGTTACCTTTGTAGCCTGCTTTGACAATTATCTGTATTGTTCTTGATTCCACCAATCTCCAAACCTTCAAGTTTTCCTTGGTGTTCTCCAACAGAGGTTATGCAAGTGTGTGATCACTTTTCTCTGGGTTTTGGTTACACTAGGGTTAGGGTTTTAATCAAGAGAAGAAAACACACACTTCACACTTTAGTGTGTGTCCGCACACAAGTGTATTAGGTTAAGAAAAATAGCCTTAGAAGACTATTTATAATTTCTTTACCCTCTAAAAACTCTACCAACCCTAATACTATAACCCAGACCCATTTCTGCACGGCCCAATACAAGTTATAAGCCTGTATATGCCTATTATATTGAAGCCACCAAGGGAACCTGATCGGACCCAATTAAACTAAGCTCCAATAAATTAATTTTGATTTGGTCAACTCTTGACCAGTCAAAATAATTTATTAATCATGTTCTATTTCACTAAAAAAACGAGACCGCACTCTTAGTAAAAATTGTAATTATTGAAGTAATAACCAATAATTATATTCTCTGACTTACCGCTCTTACATGTTACCCTCGTCGATCAACTCGAACATTCGAAGTAAGGTTAAATTACCAAAATACTCTTATCTGAATATTCATAAATTATCAACTCTCATCTTCTATCTGACAGTTCTATGTGATCACATCACATCATAGAATTCAACAATCACTGTCGAATTACTGAGCTCAGATTTAACTGTCCACTAGAAGAACCAGTGAGATCATGATCATACCTAAAGATGACGGATTCCATAATACGAATATATGTTCCTCGTTAGTTTACTTTATTTCCCAAAGTACCAAGATATTGACCAACAATTTGATCTCACCCATTGATACCTCAAAGAACTTCAAGTTAGTAATCGATGTTCATTATCCGATTAGGATTAAGGTTCCATGTACGATAGTCAAGTGAAATTAAATTTGCATGGTCAATGTCACAAATTAATTTCACGTGGCCCCGTTCAATACATATCAAATGTACTCTCAATTTCATTTTAAAAATCAAAGATAGATTTTAATGAAATCGAGACGATCAAAATAAATTGTCCATATTTATTTTACTGATCGTGAACAATAATTTTAGATCGAATTACAAATTGAATCTTTCTGTGTTTAACAACTTAAACACTCAATTAGTAATATCGAATCGATCCATGGACTAATGCAAGCTCAAAATTATATAATCAAATATTTAATCAAAATAATATTTTATTCCAAAAATGTCACGGGTACAAATAAATTAACTCGACGGGCATACACTATCCAACCATTCTCCCACTTTCCCTAGAGTAAATGAGACATGTTAAGTACACCCATATTTTCAATATGACCCTCAAAACTTTCAGCTGGTAAGCTTTTAGTAAAAGGGTCTGCAAGATTTTCTGCTGATGCTATCTTGCACACTGTCACATCTCCCCGTTGAACAATTTCTCTAACCAAGTGGTATTTACGCTCAATGTGTTTTCCACGCTGATGGCTACGGGGCTCTTTTGCATTCGCCACTGCTCCACTGTTATCACAGTATAGAGTAATGGCCTGAGATGCAGATGAAACCACCTCAAGGTCCAGTAAGAATTTCTTCAATCATACTGCCTCTTTGGCTGCTTCACAAGCTGCCACATATTCTTCCTCCATGGTGGAATCAGCAATGCATTATTGCTTGATACTCCTCCAAACAACGCCACCACCACCCAGTGTGAACACTGATCCAGATGTGGATTTTCGGGAGTCCTTATCAGCTTGAAAATCAGAATCAGTGTAACCCGTTGGCACCAAATCTGGAGCTGAATAAACCAGCATATAATCTCGACTTCTGCGAAGATACTTGAGTATATGTTTTACAGCGGTCCAATGCTCTGGTCCAGGATTTGACTGATATTTACTGACAATCCCAACAGCATAACATATATCTGGGCGAGTACATAGCATAGCATACATGAGACTTCCTACAGCAGGGGCATAAGGAACCTGTTTCATGTGTTCCACTTCACTAGGAGTCTTAGGACAATGCTCCCGTGACAAGTGAATTCCATGTCTGAAAGGCGTTTGACCTTTCTTGGAATTTTGCATAGCGAACCTCACCACAATCTTGTCTATTATGAAGCTTGAGATAGCGCAATTCTCCTGTTCTTCCTATCCCGAAGGATCTGGATTCCTAGAACATAATTGGCTTCTCCCAAGTCCTTCATATCAAACTGTTGCACCAACCAGTTTTTAACTGATGTTAATGCTCCTACATCTTTCCCAATTAGCAGGATGTCATCTACATACAGTATGAGAAAAATTACCTTGTTGTCTTTAATTTTCTTATAAACACAAGGCTCATCAAGATTCTGATCAAAATCATAACCTTTTACAGCTTGATCAAATCTGATATTCCAGGACCTAGACGCCTGCTTAAGTCCATAAATAGACCTACGCAGTTTGCATACTTTATGCTCTTGACCCTTTTGGATAAAACCGTCTGGTTGCATCATATAGATGCTTTCGTCAAGATTTCCATTAAGGAATGCTGTCTTGACGTCCATTTGCCACACCTCATAATCAAAATGAGCTGCAATGGATAAGAGGATCCGAATAGATTTAAGCATGGCCACAGGTGAGAAGGTTTCCTCATAATCGATAACTTCTCTATGGGTGAAACCCTTAGCGACCAGTCAAGCTTTAAAGGTCTCTACCTTTCCGTCTACCCCTCTTTTCCTCTTGTAGACCCATTTGCATCCTATTGGTTTTACCCCATTAGGTGTATCTACAAGATCCCAAACAGAGTTAGTGTACATGGATTTCATTTCTGAGTCCATGGCACTCCTCCAATGGTCAGTGTCTACATCCTCCACAGCTTCTTTATACGAGGTAGGATCCTCCTCTAATCCTCTTGTTCAGTGGAGACTGCCTCGAAAGACTCTCCATAGAGCAAGTATCTAGAGGGTGGTCTAATGACTCTCTCCCTATGTCTATGCTGAGGAGGCTCCTGGTTGATTGGAATTTGTATTTGTTCTACCACCGACTCTCTGGTATCAAGTCCCTCGTTTCCAACTTCAATACCAAGTGTTGATGCAATGGGGACTTGTTCCTCCTCCAAGTTACGTGTCAGTGATCCAGCAGACATGGAAGGTATAACCTCCACTTGTCTCCTACTGAATTCAGGTACCGTAACTGGTGGGGATGTGAATTCATCCTGAGTAGGTTCAATGCGGATTACTGGGGTTGATGAACTGGGAACCTTTCCCTTCATCTCTTCCAAAAGAACCTTGCTCTTTGATTCACGTTCTTCTATATACTTGTCCTCTAAGAAAGTTGCATTTGTACTCACAAAAACCTTCTTATCTTGAGGACTATAGAAATAATATCCTCTTGTTCCCTTTGGATATCCTACAAAAATGCATACTTGTGATCTTGATTCCATCTTTTCCACCTTTCCCTTAAGCACGTGTGCAGGACATCCCCATATCCGTATATGTGCCAGATTAGGCTTTCGCCCATTCCACAATTCCAGGGGTGTCTTAGGGACAGATTTAGATGGAACCATGTTAAGCAAGTATATTGCAGTTTGTAGAGTATATCCCATAAAGGATGTTGTGAGAGTTGAGAAGCCTAGCATTGATCTGACCATGTCCAACAAGGTCCTGTTTCTCCTTTCAGATACACCATTCTGTTGGGGAGTACCTGGTGCACTTAATTGGGATACAATCCCATTTTCTGATAGATATGACCTAAAGTCATGGAATAGATACTCTCCACCTCGATCTGATCGAAGTGTTTTAATGTTCTTACCTAATTGCTTCTCCGCTTCAGTCGTGAATTCTTTGAACTTTTCAAAAGCTTCAGACTTGCGTGCCATTAGGTAAACATAACCATATCTAGAGTAATCATCAGTGAAGGTGACGAAGTACTCATACCCTCCTCTAGCTTGGGCATTAATGGGTCCACATACATCAGAGTATACTAATTTCAAGACTTCTTTGGCCCTATACCCCTTTGAAGTAAAAGGTCTCTTGATCATTTTTCCTTCCAGACAGGATTCGCAGATTGGTAGGGATTCCACCTTTAAGTCACTCAAAGGACCATCCCTTACAAGTCTTTGAATCCTATTTAGGTTAACATGACCAAGTCTCAAGTGCCATAAATAAGTCTCATTAGTAGGAGATAACTTAATGCGTTTGTTAGATGCAATGTGATATAGAGAGCTATTAGCATGTTTCAAAGTATACAAATTGTTAAACATATGTCCCTCACAAATTAAAACTTTATTCATAACAATTTCCACCGTCAAACGAGTGAAATAAACAGAATAACCGTGTTTAAAAAGTAATGCAACCGAAATCAAATTTCGGGTAATATTCGTGACATAATAACAATTATTCAAAACCAAATGTTTATTATTAAAATAAAGATAAACTTCTCCAACAGCTCTCGCAGAAACCACTGCTCCTGTGCCAACCCTTAAGGTATGCTCCCCTTCACTGAGTTGTCTGGTTACTTGGAACCCCTGCAATAAATTGCAAACATGATTAGTGGCTCCAGAATCTACTATCCAAGTATATGTACAATCAACCACTAAACAAGACTCAATATAAGATAACTCACCATTACCTTGCCTTTTGGAAGCTAGGTATCCCTGGCAGTTCCTCTTCCAGTGACCTTTCTGTCCATAATGAAAGCATTTCCCCTTTGGCTTGCCATCTGTCTTTGCTTTCTTAACCTGCTGCTGTGGTCCCTTCTTGTTAGACTTCTTCCTCTTGTTGCCTCCTTTGCCTTTCGGCTTGGAAGAGGATGGTCCAGCAGAAGCAACAGCCAGCACATCATTGGCCCTGGTCTTAAGAACAGTCTCAGCATTTTGAAGCTCCTGCATCAACTCGGTCAGTGACATATGTAGCTTGTTCATGTTATAACTAACCTTGAACTGAGAGAACATCTCTAGGAGAGTCTCCAAACCCATGTCAACCTGCGTCTCCGAATTGATTTCAGCCCCTAAAACCTCAGCCACGTTAAACTGACCAATCAATGCAAGCATATGATCTCTAACGGGTGTACCAGGTTTCATGAGCATGTTCATAATGGACCTAATTGCAGCCTGACGGGTCTGATGACCTTGATGTTCAAACATTTGCTGAAGGCTCTCCATAACCAGAGCAACAGTTTCCATATTCTGATTTTTCTGCTGCAACACATTTGAGATAGAACCCAAAATGTAGCAGTGGGCCATCTCATCAGAATGGATCCACTTCTCATATGCGGCCTTCTATTCGGGTGTGGAAGTCCGAGTAGGTGCATTGGGACGGGGTTCGGTTAGCACAAATTTATACTTCTCGGCGGTGAGAACAATCATCAAATTACGTTTCCAATCAATGAAATTTTCTCCAACCAGTTGATTTTTAGTTAAGATAATGGACAGTGAATTTCCAGACATTTTTCTGAAATAAAATAAAATAAAGAAAATGAGCTATGCATTCAATAATTTCATATATGATGCATGAATACAAAATTATGCACAAGTAGACCCAAAACTAATATAATATGATGACAACCTAAAACTCCAAAATCTTTAACACATTTCTCTATAGGAGAAATAAATGAGATTTATGGTTAGGCTGAGACCCTCCCACTAAAATTAATATATCTAGCATCTCATGCAATATTAATTCTATTGTCGTTAAAATTTGGCCATCATTGACATCGTTTGTATATTCTATAGGAAGTCCCCACGATGTCTTTGATTTAAGTGTTCAACCCTTATATTGATGATTTTTCAAGTACCAAATTAATTACGTTACCCATAGGGTAATCATGATCAATTCACACTTAAAGAAATCATCACCTAATTGAGCCCAAACCAGTAACCAAAACAGTGCAACCCTCCTATAGGGAGACTAAATAAATTAGCACGAGGCATGCACAAATTTTTACTAATGGGCTAACAAGGGAGGCCGTGGGTTCAAGAATTTGCACCCTTACTCACTTAATATTTTTAAACTATTGAGTTTTCATTTAATAATTAAATAATCAATTTTAACTTTTAAAGTCAATTTAATAATTATCAAAATTATTTTCTAATCTAACATTTAGAAAAGAAAATAAAATATAAAATCATGCATGACAATATAGTTCCTAGAGCGGTGTTTATGCGATCTACATGACATGTTATCTAATGACATTCATCCACAATTCAATTAAAGCAATAAATAAATGCAATAATAAAATAAACTAGAACATGATTTATGGCCAAAACCTAGACACAAAATTACAAATCAATTAAAGATTACATTGAGCCACAACACCGCCCAATTCTTCAATTTCCATTTGCAAGTGTCCAGCCCATTACTCGAACTCTTCAAATAATAATAATCTGGTCCATATTCAAACTAGTCCAATCTGCAATTTTAATTAAGTCCATTCGGCCCAAAAGGAGTTAAGGCCCAACTGAAAATTACAGCCCAAATGAAATGGTCATCTCTTCCTCTCTTGCATTTGCTGTGACCTAACCGAGAGGAAGCTTCAGCCGCCAACCATTTGTGGAGGTGCCATCGCCAGAAAAAGCCTGGAATCATGTCACCACAACACCAACCGCCGCCGCCGCCGCCACGGCCAACAAGGTGGAATAAACCACCAATGGCAGCAGCATCCACAGGTGCCGCTGCCGCCGCGATCCGGGTGAGACTACGACGCCAAAGGCACCGCGATCAACCACCCATCGCAGCGGCAGCACCCAGGTGCTGCAGATTGTTTGCACCGACATATGTGGGTTCCACTACCGCCGCGATCGAGCCAAGATAGCAGCGCCGAAAGCGCCGCCATCAACTGCCGATCATAGTGGTAGCACCCACGAGTCCCGTCTGCCTGCATGCCATTCATGGTTGATTTCCAGAAATTGCAAATCAAGTCCTTGAACTGTCGAATTACTGAGCTCAGATTTAACTGTCCACTAGAAGAACCAGTGAGATCATGATCATACCTAAAGGTGACAGATTCCATAATATGAATATATGTTCCTCGTTAGTTTACTTTAGTTCCCAAAGTACCGAGATATTGACCAACAATTTGATCTCACCCATTGATACCTCAAAGAACTTCAAGTTAGTAATCGAAGTTCATTATCCGATTAGGATTAAGGTTCCATGTACGATAGTCAAGTGAAATTAAATTTGCATGGTCAATGTCACAAATTAATTTCACGTGGCCCCGTTCAATACATATCAAATGTACTCTCAATTTCATTTTCAAAATCAAAGATAGATTTTAATGAAATCGAGACGATCAAAATAAATTGTCCATATTTATTTTACTGATCGTGAACAATAATTTTCGATCGAATTACAAATTGAATCTTTCTGTATTTAACAACTTAAACACTTAATTAATAATATCGAATCGATCTATGGACTAATGCAAGCTCAAAATAATATAATCAAATATTTAATCAAAATAATATTTTATTCCAAAAATGTCACGAGTACAAATAAATTAACTCGACGGGCATACACTATCGAACAGTAGGATCATATGATTCATCAGATATTTTCAGGTCCCCGAATCTAGAATCCCGATCGGGGTATAGAAAAGTCCTCATGATTCATATGGTGATTAGAATCTAAGTAGTCCAGATGTTCCACTATCGCATTGGAGAATAGATTCTACCCGGCATTATCACATTTAAACTTGTCTAAGCTTTCGTGTAAATTAGTGATTCCACCTCTCTGTTATTATATGTATATATTGGTTCAAGAAAAGGATATCCAGAAGCTGGTTTTCTAATTCTTGGAATGGAAACGATAACAGAAAAATATAAATCCAAACCACACGGATACTATAAATCATTTTGCTGCGAAGATGGGCATTTACATGCTCTATAAAAACCAGCTATTCCCATGAAGATGTATAAGAGGACATTTGATAAATTACCATCATCTTCACATCTTCTTGATGCATATTTGCTCGAAAATAACAGATACTTCACCTCATCAAGGTTGTAGTCAACAGATCTTCTTGTAAGTCGCTGTTTTCCTCTAACAAATTCCAACCGGCTATATGCAATTAAAAGAGGAAGAAAGAGTGGTACTAATATTGCGACAATCATAATTCCAACACTAAGTATATGTCAAGTGTCAATAACCCGTGACTTATCAACAATAATGAAACAGTTCCGCAGAGAAGAAAATAAAGTACTGGATTAATTGTGAGCGCAAAACACGCGCCAAATGCAAAACCGAAGCAAATAGTGTTGACAATTGCATAATTTCCGTCAGTTTTGTCGCTGATGCTGGTGATATTGGGGGGAGTTAGAGCATCTTTATATGACTACTAGAACAGCATTTCGCATATCACCTGATAAAGCCAAATGCAGATAGGCGCCACATTTGATAAAAGTTTCACTCAACGTTGGCCGTGAACTAAAATAATCTTCACAAAAGTCGAGCTCGACAAGTGATGATCCTGCTTCAGCTCCTAAATTCTTTAAACTTTTCCTTGTATTTTCAGTTTGAGGATGTAGGTCTATCATATCCAAGACTGTCTTACTTCAAAGTTCTTCGCATTTACATGAACCATATTGATTAATAATTCCATTACCTGAACCAAAAACAGTATATCCTTAAACACTCATTTAAGACCAATAAAAATCAAGGGTTGAAGAATAAACTGAGCTTATTTATTATTATTATTATTATTATTTTTTTTTTATTTTTTTTTTAACATTTTTCACAAAAATCTAATTTTTGTAAAACATCTCCGCCAAAAGCACATTTCTTTTTCAAGCAATTTTAAACATCTTTCACCTAAATGTCCAAGTCTTTTATGCTATAAAAGAGTTTTATCAATTTCAGAAACTACATTAAAAGATTTTGCACAAATAGGATAAGATTTTAAAGCATATATTCCATTTGTTTTGGGAGATCAGAAAAGTAAAGAATTACCTTTAAAAATACTTAGATAACATTTATGCAATCTAATATCATACAATTCAGAATCAAGAATACTCAAGGATATCAGATTTCTTTTCAAATCAGGTACATATCTAGTTTGATTTAAAACAAGTGTTCTATTATTTTCAAGTTTCAAAATAACTTTACCAATGCCTTTTATATCAAAAGTCAAATTATTTTCAAGTTTGATTGAACCAAAAGTATCATCACAGAAGTTAGCAAATAAATCACTTTCATGGCACATATGAAATGTACAACCAGAATTAAGTATCCATTCCTTTTTAGTATCAGATTCAGTTGTAATATAAACAACACCGTTATTATTTTGTGTTGTAGCCTTTGTCTGATTACTAGTTCCAATTTCATGCTGTTTCTGATACGAATCGTAGTGGGGCTTGAAAAAAAAGTTTAATATTCAAGCCAAACAAAGAGTGTAATCCAATCAACCATGTCGGAATTGGATGCATAATATATGATTTTCGAGTCAAAATGGGCCACTGAACAAAACTCATGGGCTGATGCCCCAAAGCCTACTGATTTTATGGTCAAATTCCATCGTTTACTGTTTCAAATCGGCAAGTCAATTGTGCTGACGAGAATATACAATATTTCCCTAATTTCAAGATTATGTTTACTTTCTTCTTTATTACTGTTTCCAATCAAATTAGGACTCACTAGTACAATAAGAGTCAAAGGCGTTGGTTGTAAAACGGAAAAGGCGTCGGTTGTACAAGAGACTCTTATAGTAGCGACGCTAAAACTATATACTTAAGGCGTCGGTTGTAAACCGACGCCTAAAATTAATTTAAGGCGTCGGTTGTTACTTAACAACCGACGCCTTAAGTCATATAAAGACGTCGGTTGTTGAATGAAAACCGACGCCTTTTGTCATTAAAAGGCGTCGGTTGTTTTATAACAACCGACGCCTTTAGTTATATAAAAGGCGTCGATTTTCATTCAACAACCGACGCCTTTTAGTATGATTTTTTTTTTTAATTATTCATTTATTTATATTTCCATTATATCTATATACACTATAACAATCACATACACCAACTAATTATCTTCAACAAATAAATAATCGACGAATGCAAAACAAAACTCAATAAACAGAATTTCGAAATAATTAATTTTGTATTCACAATATTGTTAAAAAATTTGTACATATTAACATAAAATGAGCCAAATTTACATACACTCTTCAACGAAGTATTTGGCCCATAAATTCCGAACCTCGTCAATTTCCTCTGTTGAATAAAATTCTTGATATGCCTAAAAATAATTAATAAAAATTAATATTTATTATGACAATTACATATAAATCATAATTAAACAACTTTCATCAATAACTTATACCTCATGTAGAAGTAAGTTGAGAATGGGCTGTGACTATCTCAAACATGTTTCTCATAACATAATAGCCACACTCATCTCTCCAGGTTGCTGAGGACACTGAAATTTGAACATTTCAAATTAAAACTACTGTTAATAATCTAATGAAAACTACAAGTCAGGTGCATAACCACCCATACAGCGAAGAAATCAGTAAACCACATTTTGAACAAATGACAAAATAACGGTTAATTTTCAAAATAATAACGAAAAGCAACAATGCTAAAGGTTAAAGGACCTCCAAAACCGAAAGAAAAGAGGAACCCAAATTAATGTTTTAACTGAAATGAAATCCTAATACAAAACTTTTACTAAACTGCCCTTTTTTTGGTTGCCGAAACAAATCAAAGGCTGAAATGATATGAATCTTCATAACCGAATGCAAAGAAGAATCAGAATCAAGTTTTACGTGCTTATAATGTTTAATACAAATGAAACTTAAATTCAGCTCCTATAGTTAAGAAATTACTTCTCATGATGGCCAAGCAATCAAAGCAGATACACCAAAATAAGCAAAAATCAACTTAATTCTGAAATTATTCAAGCCCCGCATTAAATACAACCATCATTTCCACTATCAAACTTTTCAATTGAAATTTTTCAGTTTACAGCCCAAAAATTAATTCAGCAACAATTTTCTCCCAAATCTCACATTCCGAGAATTCCCAGAAACCCTTTATCCAAACTAAAAACAAATCTCATAAATATAAGAACAATATATGCCAATAAACACAACAAAAAATTCCGCAAAATCAACATACCTTTCAAAAATCATCTAAATGAAGAAAAATACATGGAAAATCTACAAAAATATAATAATTCAAGCATCAATAAAACTTCGATTCGAAAAAGGATAAAAATTCGCAATTGAAATATGAACCTTTTTGCGCGCCTCGATACGTTTTCTGCGTAGGGCTAATTCTTGTTTCTGCAGTGCCTCTTTTCTCCTCTTCTTCTTTCTCTTGTGAAAACCAGTTACATAATCCCTGTATTGTAGCAAATCAAAACAATTAAGACAGTCGTATATGTAATTGTGTAACAGACGTGTACAGAAATACGTACTTTAGATCTTTCTCGTTGAAAGATATTGAGAGAGATTTGTTCTTGAGGGCTCTCTTTTTGATGTGTGGAGCTCTTGAGCATAGAGGCTGTGTGGCTCCCTCGTCCGTTGCCGCCGCTTCCTCCATTGCTTCCGCCTACAACCCCCCTACTAAACCCTTAGTTGGTTTTACAGCATCAAGATTAGGGCTTTTTGGCAAGGTGGGGGAGTGTGATGAACGAGGCTTTGAGGCGCTGTGGGGCGCTGTGGAGCGCTGTGGAGGTGAACAGCCGGGATTCAAAATTAAAAGACGTACAGCTGAAGATTTTTAAGACCTAGGTGGGTTGAAATATTTAACTTAAAGGCGTCGGTTCCTTTCAAGAACCGCCACCTTTAATTAAAGGGCGTCGGTTTTTTTAAAGAACCGACGCCTATAATTTAATTATAGGCGTCGGTTCTTTAGTAAGAACCGACGCCCTTAATTGGCCGTCTCTTCCGGCGTCGGTTCTTACTAAAAAATCGACGCTTTTTATAAATTTTTATTTACAATTTTGCCACCGCTTTTTTTGAGGCGTCATTTTTTTCAAAAAACGACGCTAATATGTTATTTTTTATGTAATTTTGTACTAGTGACTCTACTCTTAGAGATTTTATGTATTCCCAAATTAGATTAGATTTTATTTTGTTTTCTAAGTAGACTAGGATTTTAATTCCGATAACCTATATAAAAGCATCTTTATTGTAATATAAGGAAGACTTGATTTTAATAAACAATTTTATTGAGGATTCAATAAATTTATAGGTGGATTCCTATATTTCCCTTCAAACTTATCAAGATTATTTCTTGTGGCATTCAATCGAACTTATTAAATATCCGCGAGAATATTTGTAGCGTTCAAAACCATAAACTTATCAAGAAAACTGGACAAATTCTTGTGGCGTTTTGAAAATCTTGGTTCTTTCAATCGCATCGTCGATTTCGCGTCGCAAAGTTTGGGTCAAGATTCCACCGTCCATCCACAACCTGAGTTCAAAACTTTTTGGCTTTTAATTCCACGAATTTCAAATCGTATCATTTGGTATCAAAGCTGGACTCTGAATTTAGGTTTTTTATTTTACCCCAATTTAAAATTTCATGTATTTATCATCGAGTCTACATGCAAATTATCCATATCTTGTTGTTGAGTCTTTTTTTCTTGAGTTTTCATGTTCTTCGTGCTTGTAAATTTTTCCAGTTTTTGATACATATAAAAGTCCAAAAAAAATTCAAAAGTGTTTATTTATACGATTCTTATTCAAATCATGTCCCGTTTGTTTTGTAGTGTTCGTTGTCGAATTCCGGGTTAAAAAAATCTTTTTTTTTTATTTATTTATTCTGAAAATTTCACAAAAAAAAATGACACTCCAAAATTCAAGATCCACTTTTTTGAATTTCTTAATCCTTTGTTTTATTGTTCTTTCAATTTTATTCCACATAAATTCCACAATGTTCAAATTTCAAGAAAAATCTTCATCTGGAAGGGATAACGATAAAGATCGTATGTGGTGGTTTTTGAATGAAGTTAAGATGAGGTTGGATATTGAAAATTTGAGGTTGTCTAAATTTTATAAATAGACTGTCACAGATGTGTCTGGACAGTAATCAGTTAACAATAATTCGTTAAGTTTGTTTAGCGCAGTACCAGATGAATCTTGCTCAGGCAGATTCGTCTGGATAGTAAAACATAAACAATCAGAATAAATTGTGCGGAATAGTAAATGGACAAGAACACAATAATTTGAGCTTAACGTGGGAAAAACCCTAATAGGGAAAACCCACGGTTCGCATCCTGCGAACAAAAACAAATCACTATATAAGGAAAGAGTTTACACAGATCAATCTAAACTACAGGATAAATCTACGCATAGACTTTATCAAACATCCAAAAAATAGATCACTCCCTGATCCTTCTGTGGTATGTAATGTGAGTTGGCGTCCCACCATTCTTCAATAGTTTTCTTTGAATCTGTAACACTTTTCAGCAACACGAACTCCCGTTCGATCTTGATCCAAACCTCCCGTTTGATCTTCACGCTGAAAATCTTTCCTTCTCTAAGTGATTAAACCCTCCTCCCGGAGTATTGAAGTCACAACACGAATGAATCTTTAATTATTTGCACCACACGAAAAATATAGCTTCAAGACTTCTTTAAAGTGGACGTGTATTTTTGTAAGCACCACACGAAAATTGGATTCTACACATCTTAAGAAAAACGTCCCGTTTTTCTTCTCTTTATAGTGCAATTAGGTTTACTTGACTCCCAAGTTTCCTTATTGCACAAGATCTCTACTACCTGCAAAACATGGTAGAGATAATTAGTAAAAGGTAAGATAATTATCCTTCAATAAATCTTACCATGAATAATGATACTCATAAACGATCCTACCATTTATCAATCAAGTGATAAACCTTGATATTTATCACCATATTTTCGGCCTTATCAAAGTTCTTCATGATCAAGATTTTCGACCAAGATAATCTTATCATATGTAAAGAAAAGATTGAAATATTCTTGACCATATCAGGAAGATACTTACTATATCTTGGATAAGCTTGCGTATCAAGAATAATCACAACAGATTATCAAGAATATTACCAAAATATTTTCGAGATTGTGATAAAAATTTTCGAGATTATGATCAAATATATATCAATATTTTCTTGATCATTATCTTTACAATAAAATGTATTTCTAGAAAATAAGAAGTAAATTGCATAATTTAATCGAACTTAATAAATTACTAAATACATGTATTTAGTAATTAAATCAAGTTTTATTAAATTACACATTCGTGAAAAATAGGAAATGCCAATATCATAAAATTAACAATCTCCCCCTTTGGCTTTTTCTATTTTTCCGAAACTAATCATCTTTTTATGATCACAAGAAATCAATTAGCTCCCCCTATCAAAAATCTCCCCCTCAAGATATGCATCAAGATAAACACAATCAACAATCAATAAATGCATGTAAAGAACAACACATAGAGAGCATAAATAAAAATATGATATCCAAATGCTACTCCCCCTTTTCGGTGAAAGAGGAGAAGCCATAAGTTCCACAAAACTTGCATTAAAAAGTTCACAACCTAAAGCCGAGCAGGAGAACTAATCAATAAATGCATGTAAAGAACAACACATAGAGAGGATAAATAAAAAGATGATATCCAAATGCTACTCTCCCTTTTCGGTGAAAGAGGAGAAGCCATAAGTTCCACAAAACCTGCATTAAAAAGTTCACAACCTAAAGCCGAGCAGGAGAACAAAAGTGTTAAGTCAAAACATGATAACAATGTTTTTTTTTTTAAATCACTGAAAATAAGTAGATGAGACTGGCAGGGTTGAGATCAGTCTTGAGTCTTCTTTTGCTTCTTAGAGGTAAGGAGCTTCTTGGCTGCAACCTTCCTCTTTTCTTTGACTTCCACAGGGGCCACATTTGTCGAAGACCCTCCAAGTAACTGATCAAGCCTGTCTTCCAAACGCTTAACCCGCACACCTAGTTTAGATATGTCAGCTTTCATCCCAGCATTCTCTGCTTCCAGCTGACCAAGCCTGGCATCTTTATCAGCTGATACCTGATCCCCAGCAGACTCAACCATAACCTGCTTCTTGTGACCCGTCTGCATCTCCAAATTTTTTCTGCATCTAGCCCTGTTTAACACTCTGGGGGTGATCACTAGATCATCTTCCAGTGTTTGGATACCCTGATCATTCAAAAACTGTGAAATAATCCAAGGATAAACCAACAGATAATTATTCCCTTGTCTAGGACCACTTCCCGAGACTCTACCAATGATAAAATTCCAGATTCGGGTAGCAAGGTCAATATTCCTTTTGGTCCCCAACAGAAATAATGTTCTAGCAGATTCACGCTTAAAACTCGAGTCCTGGATTAGTTGGTCAAAATTTGCCTTTACAATTTTGTGAAGGATTTGATATTTCTTTGACATTTCTGACCTAGGCAATTGTTTAACCCTTTTACTGGCCACATGATCTTTCCCCCCGACAACTCCATAGCAATTTCATCATTAGTGGCTTCCATAGACTCATCCTCATCAGCCACCTCGTCATTAAGTCCTAACCACTTTCTAAGTTCTTTTGGTGAGATCTTAACCAACTGTCCCCTAACAAAAAGTGAAGTGGTAAAAAGATATTTTTTGGAGTTATAGTCAATGGGGATGTTGGCATAAAATTCCTTGACCAGAGTCTCATTAATCTCCCCTTTACAATCAGTCAATTTTCTCAATCCAAAATGCGACGCTATATCATCAATATCAAATTCGCCTACAGTCACTCTAGATTCATAATGCAATCGTTTACCCGAAATATGTTTTTGGAAATCAGTGTATGCTTCAAACGACCAAAATTTGAAATTGAATGGGGTAAACGTACCTCTTGCTGTCTGCATGGGGGTACAGACGAATGAAGAAACATCAAACCTGGATCTTACTGGACCTGCAGCCGTGTCACCCTTTTTCTTCTTCAAACTCACAGTGGCTACTATCTTTTGTTTTCCTTTTCTGTCTGGAATAATAGCTTCTTTCTCCGACTCTTCTTCCAACTGCTCAGACTCGTCTTTATCCTCAGATTCCTCTGGCTCTTCTGGTGGTGCATCATCCTCAGATTCTTATGCTACATTATCTTCCCCAGATTTTTCAATCTCCCCAGATTCTTCCTGCTCCTCTGGTTTGTCCTTTTCATCACCAAATTCTGTTTCACCCGATTCATCTCCACCTTCTTCATGTCCTATAGTTACATCTCTTGTACTTCTCATGGCAGAAAGTCTTCGTGCTCCCTGCAGTTCACTACGAATATCTAAGGGAGAGATTTGGCTAGACCCAATATTACCTGACATGGTTTGTTGAATGATAGGCGTGCTCCGGCCAATTTGGGCCATGAGAAGAGCAAGTGTGGGAGTAGTACTGACGGTAGAGAGAGATGTCGGCGTTGGGCTGGTGCCGATGGGCGGTGCAAGTACAATGGCGCCTCTTGGAGTTCCCATCCCCAATGGGTTTGGCCGAGGTGATTTGTCAATGCCACCGCTGCCTCTGGTGACTCTCCTCCTTCCGATTTTCTTGCTTCGAGCCATGTCTTGGAATGGGTTTTTCTTTCTTTTGATTTGAGAGAGACAGGGAGACGAAAGGTATGGTTTTTGACAAGAGGATTTTGGAGCTTTCAAATTTTGGAACTCGAGCTTTTAAGGAAGAAATGTGAGGGTTTTTGGGGTTTAAGAGGAATTCTCATAAGAAGGGAATTAGAGTTCATTATGGTAACTGGAGAATCCTGATTCTTGTCAACTTCTTTCCTAAAAAAAATAGATAAGTATAGAACAAAAAATATGTTAAGAATTAGGAAACAAATAAATTACCAAACTTGGGCTCCACAATCAACTGACTTGTTCTGCAAGATTTGCACATATTAGCCCACAATATACTACCTTAAAAATAAAGATTTTCAGAATAAAATCTAAAAATTCGTTAATAAGAAAAATCTAATTGCTTTTGAATACTTGAGACACGTCTAAGCACTTGTTGGCATCTGTTGAGTCAGGTATATCTGGCAGTAGACAGTCTACCACGAGTATGATTACGTTGATTAATGTGCGTGTGTGATCCGAGCAATCCTTAGTCATTCACATACTATCAAAAATCATATGATTGCCCTGACTTATTGATTTATCACCGTAATGCACAATAAGACCGATCAAAATCTATAAGAAGTACATTTTCTCAAATCCGGCTTGCCGACTTTTTCTATATTGTGGCAATGTCTTTTGGAGGTGGAAACAGGTTCACACAATCCCCATAAGTTATCTTACAGTATGTTCCCCTTTAGGTTAGAAGAAGGGTATGAACTTGGCTTGGATTGGTAGATTCACACAATCCCCAGAAGTTATCTTACTAGATTTTCCCCTTACTTCTACAATATTACCACATTTATATCAATTCATCGTATTTTGAAGCTAAAGGGTATGAACTTGGCTTGGATGGGGAGGCTTCTTTTCCACTAGCCCTGTCCTTGGATAACAATAAAAATGCGTGCAATGCATAAGCAAGATTTAGATCATAGGTCTACACACAGAATATAAAATCTCATCCAGTAACAACCATATGACATGACATAGGGACAACTTCCAGGCAAATCTGTCCAGTTTTTTCCATTTTCTGACCGGACTGAAAAAGTGACATTCTGGCCGATCCAGAACTCCGATCTATGATCGGCCACCGCCATCAGAACGGGCTATTCAAGGAGAAGACTCGGTTAAAATTTTGGGGCGATCCGACGGTTGAAACAGAAGTTATTCACCGGAGAAGGAAATTATGACGGACTGAAAAACCGCGATTTCGGCCAAACGGGAGCTCCAATCGCGAAACGGTCACCACCATTGGGTTCGTGACGAGGAGGAGAAGCTTCCTGTGTTTTTTGGCATTTTCCGGTCTCTGACGAAAGGGGCGGTTTCCGGCGGTGGCGGCGGCTCCGGCGTCGGTCCGGCGAGGCGTTTCCGGACAGAATCTTCAGCTCGACCTGCTCGTCCCATTTCTAAAGTCCATTTTGCAAAATCAACTCTCGATTATATGGACATTGAAAAGTCCGCTCTGGTAAATTGGCTGAAACTGTTTTAATTCCTGTAATAGCAGACCATCGTAATGATGCATTAACACCAAATTATAAGCTTTGGGAGAAAAAATGGGATTTTTTCCCCATGGAGGCACCACAATTCAAACCACCCGAACCACCGCCTATTCTGCCGGAAAATGTCACTCATGTTGGTGGAATAACATCTACAACAATACCCACCAATCCTAATCCTCCACTTCCGGTCGACCGGTCTGCCACTTTCGGTCGACCGAACCATGGTCGACCGAAAGTTGCTGATGCAGCTGTTTCTGCCGTACCTGCTCCGAAAACTGACCGGCTCTTCCAAAATTGTCGTACGCAGCTACATTGAATGCTCGTCCCACCATTACTCAGGTTGCTAGGAGTCAAAACAAATCCTTTGCATCAGTCACACAGGCTCCACCAGACTCTACACTGCACAGGTTCGCTATTAAGGAACCATTTCTACATTTGAATGAACCTGCAGTTGCTTTTACTGAGGAGGATTAGAATATTCTAGCTGAGCCATACAAGTTCACACTTGTTGGGAAATTCATACACAGAAAGCCACCTATCTCTAAGGTACGTGAAAGTTTTCAGAAATTTGGATTTCAAGGTGATTTTAGCATTGGACTTATTGATGCACGCCACATTCTGCTACACCTTACACATGAGGATGATTATGCACGGGTATTCATGAAGCCATCTTGGCATATTGAGGGATGTCTTATGCGGGTCAGTAAGTGGACATCAAGATTTAGTCCAGAGCATGAGACCCCTATTGTTCCCATTTGGGTGTCCTTTCCTTTGTTGCCGATCCACTTTAGAGCTAAAGGGCCCTTGTTTGCCCTTGCTAGGACCATTGGGGTCCCACTTCGTATTGATGAGGCAACTACTGACCTACGTAGGCCTAGTGAAGCTCGGGTTTGTGTTGAGGTTGATTTAGAGTATGAGCTTCCTGATCGCATTTGGATACAGAGACAGAAAGTTCCAGGTTACTGGCAGCCCGTTGTCTATGATAGGAAGCCAGAATTTTGTCTCAGGTGTAGAAACATGGGGCATTCAGATGTTCAGTGTCAGATTGGGAAACCACCAGCACCTGCACCTGCTCAGCCTACACCACCAGCACCACCACCTACTTCTGCGCCAGCAGTACCACCTCCCATCCAGAAGAAGAGATGGGTTCCAGCCTCAGCAGCCCCCTCTTCCTTCCCCACTACTTCCACTCCTGCGCCTCCAGTCACCCAGTTGGTTCCACAGGTGATAGAGACAGCATCCACACCTTCAGAGGTGATCCCAGAGGCTCCACTTGAGATCACAACACAGCCTCCTCCAGTTATTGAGCCTACCACAGAGGCTCGCCCTTCCTCTCCTCAGTTACCCGCTCCTACTACTGAGATCATTATAGAGGTTCAGACAGAGTCTACACAGGCTCCTATTAAGGTACCTCCAATCCCTTCTATTCATGCACCCGCTATTGAGGCAGTACCCACAGCTACACACATCAGCTCCCCACCATCTGCAGAGACCGCACAGTCATCTCCTGGGTCAGCAGGTATAGCTACACAGGTTCTCACTCAGGGTCTTCTCACAGAGTTAGGTTCAGAGCACTCTAAGGCAAAGCAACTTCTGTTAGATCACTTCAAGGAAAAACACCGCATGAAGATCACATCCTCCTTGAGATTTGCCATTGAAGACCTCGTACTTAAGCTTTTTGGAGAGCCCCCATCTGCCAAGCCCTCTTGTACTCAGACTTCCACACCTTCATCCACTCCTGCTCCTACCCCGAGACAGGATAAGATGAAGGCTCAGATCCAGGGAGACATTGATGGGATGGGTTTAGGAGATTGCATGCATTATACTGAGGCAGACTTACCATCAGCTACTCCATCTACATCTGGAGCACCTCCACCACAGGTCCCCTCAGTCACTGGAACAGCCACATCAAACATGGGCCCTATCTTGAGATCAGAGGCACCTGCATTCCGCCCTATCCATGGTCCATGGGTGGGTGATCCTCTTTCCACCAGAGACGCTCCACGACCTGGACGTCATCCTTCTACAGGTAGTGACCCAGAGTACACAGAGCTTTACTCAGATTACTATGATCCGGACACGTACCAGACCAGACGTATGACCAGGTCCATGACACCACACATGAGGGTCCACCCCCGGGAATGCCCATGATCACATTTATTCTTCATTGCATTTACTTGCTTTTTTCATTGTAGTACTTTACTTTTGCTGGAGGTCAGGTGTTTTCCCCCCTCCTTTTATTTGTGTTTTCGCATTTTATGATATAAAATAAGCCACACTTGTGGTTTAAAAAAAAAAAAAAAAAAAAAAACAACCATATGACATAGACAGCGGTGACTTATCCTTAGGATTGTCCAGATTTGAGTGCTGGTTAGATTCATCCGGAGACATGTTAACTGCTATCAGCCAGACGTATCTGTCTCGTTATCAGCCACAAGCACTCAGATATATCTGCAAGCAAAAACATGATCTACATAATATAAAAATAGGATAAGTTAACCAAAATGCAAAAAAAAAAAAGAAAAACAATGCGAGTTTTTTTTTTTTTTTTTTTGAAATATGCATGTTCCTATTCAGAAGGAGGTGATACTCCAATTTGTTTCCTAAGACTTTCAAATTTGACAGTATCGAGGGCCTTAGTAAACAAATCTGCCAGCTATAGATCAGTCTGTATGTGCTCCAGATTGATAATCTTTTGTTCTACCAATTCTCTGATGAAGTGGTGTCTGTTGTCAATATGTTTTGTTCTGGAGTGCTGGACTGGATTCTTTGAGATATTGATGGCACTAGTGTTGTCACAATACATAGTGGCTTGTTCTGCAGAGATTCCATAGTCCTCCAACATTTGTTTCATCCATAGGAGTTGTGTACATCAACTCCCAGCCACTATATATTCAGCTTCGGCTGTTGATAGTGACACTGAATTTTGCTTTCTACTTAGCCATGCCACCAAATTGTTCCCAATGTAGAAATATCCTCCTGATGTACTCTTTCGATCATCCACATTCCCAGCCCAGTCCGCGTTTGAAAAACCTACAAGATTGGCAGTGGTATCTCTTGTAAACCAAATTCCATAATTCAACGTACCACTTACATATCTGATGATTCTTTTCACAGCAGCAACATGAGATTCCTTAGGTTTGGCTTGATATCTTGCACAAACTCCAACACTGAAGGATATATCTGGCCTACTGGCAGTAAGGTACAGAAGACTTCCAATCATGCTTCTGTAAAAGGATGGATCTACATCCTTACCGCTGTCATCCTTTGAAAGTTTTAGAGTAGTCGCCATGGGAGTTCTCATTGCCTTTGTATCTTCAAGTCCAAATTTCTTCACCAGATTTTTAGTGTACTTTGCTTGAGAATATGCCAGATTCATCCTGTTGTACCTGCAAACCAAGGAAAAAGGTTAGCTCACCAACCATACTCATTTCAAATTCTCTTTTCATTGTATTTATAAATTCATTAATTTTGGACTTAGATGTAGTCCCAAATACTATGTCATCAACATATATTTGAGCTACAGTTAGTCCAAGATTTAGATGCTTAATGAAAAGAGTTTTATCAGTTCCTCCCCTTTTGTATCTGTTGTTTAGCAAGAATGATGTGAGCCTTTCATACCAAGTTCTGAGGGCTTGTTTCAACCCATATAACGCCTTTTTGAGTCTAAAGACATAATGCGGGTGAGATGGATCTGTGAAGCATTGAGGCTGCTCCACATAGGCTTCCTCATTAAGCACACCATTCAGAAAGGCACTTTTGACATCCATCTGAAATAGTCTAAAGTTGATGTAGCAGGACACAACTAGCAACAGCCTGATGGATTCCAGTCTGGCTACCGGAGCAAATGTCTCGTCAAAGTCTATCCCTTCAATCTGGGTATAGCCTTGAGCAACAAGTATGGCTTTATTTCTTACCACATTTCCTTGTTCATTTGACTTGTTCTTGAAGATCCATTTGGTACCAATTACATTACCTTCTTTAGGACGTGGAACCAGCTCCCAGAAATTGTTTCTTTCAAATTGGTTAAGTTCCTCCTGCATGGCTTGTACCCAGTGTTCATCTGTCAAAGCTTCCTTGACATTTTTTGGCTCAATTTGAGACATATGACAGATGTTACTCATCTCAGCAAATTTTCTTCTGGTCACATTTTTCTTAGACATATCAGTGAGAATGTTGTCAAGTGGATGTGCCTTTTGGATCCTAGCAGGTGGTAGTCTCGATGCTTCTAATTCAGCAATATCAGGTGTATCTGGGTCATCAGAATCATCTCGATCTGCAGATATTACTGGGTGCCCAGACTCATCCTGATCAGATTCTTTAGTATTATTGAGACTTTCAGCTTGGTGCTGTTCTTCTTCTGATTTTTCGCTTCCAGCTTCTTCTTTTGGTGGAATTTCCAGTTGATCACCATCTGCTACTTGCAAATCCGAATTTACACAATTAGTATCATCCACTTTCACATTAATTGACTTAAGAACAGTTTGGGTTCTTAGATTGTAAACTCTATAGGCCCTACTATTTTCAGCATAACCCAAAAATATTCCATCATCTGATTTTGAGTCAAATTTTCCTAGGTGTTCTCTATCTTTCAAAATGTAGCATTTACTTCCAAAGGCATGAAAGTAATCAACCCTAGGTTTTCTACCCTTCCAAATTTCATATGCAGTTTGGTTTGTTCCAGATCTAAGCATGACTCTATTGATAATATAACAAGCAGTGTTTATGGCTTCTGCCCAAAATTTCGTGGGCAATTTGTTGCTATTTAGCATGGCACGAGCCATCTCTTGTAGAGTTCTATTTCTTCTTTCCACCACTCCATTCTGTTGAGGAGTCTTTGGGGACGAGTACTCATGCTTGATCCCATATTGGAAGCAAAAATCAGCAAACTCGGAGTTTTCAAACTCTCTTCCATGATCACTTCTGATCCTTTTGACTCTTACCTATTCGTCTGCCTTTTCATTGCTCAGTTTCTGAAAAATATTAACAAAATTGTCAAAGGTATCAGATTTATCCGGAATAAACATGACCTAGGTGTATCTGGAGAAATCATCAACACACACATAAATATACCTCTTGCCACCAATACTTTCCTTTTCGATAGGACCCATCAAATCCATGTGAATTAGTTCAAGTATATGAGAGGTACTAACAGATGTACCTGATTTGTGTTGACTTTTGATTTGCTTACCCTTTTGACAATCACCACAGATTTCATCTGGAATATTGTTTATGCTGGGTAAGCCTCTCACAACTTGTAGTCTGGTTAGCTTCATGAGATCATGGTAGTTTAGATGCCCTAATCTGTTATGCCACAGTTTCTCATTTTTGGTCTTAACAGAATTGCAAGTTTCGAGACTCTCAAGTGTATAGCATTTGTCTCTAGATCTAACTCCCTTAAACAACACACTTTTTAACGGGTTAGACTTCTTTTCACAATTTAAAACCTTGCAATATTCTTTTGAAAACACGACAAGCAAGTTATCATCACATAGTTGTCCTACACTGATCAAATTTGACTTAAGTCCTATAACATATAAGACATTTGTTAATGTAGGCAGTCCCTTGATGTTGATGACACCAGATCCATCTACCTTTCCCTTTTGGCCATCACCAAATGTAACAGCACCCTCTTGGCCATCACCAAATGTAACATCTATCTTTCCCTTTTGTGAATTGATTAATTTCAAGTACTCATGACACCTAAATACATCATGACCAGATTTAGCACAAAAATTACAGAATACCTGGAAAACAGATGTATCCTGCCGACTCTGTCGAGGTTGAAATTTTCTGCCGTTCTGATGGACAGACTCATCTAGCTTGTACAAATTCGACTGAAATTGTCTTCTTGTATAGTTCCAGGCTGGATGTAAGTTTTGAGTCCCAGCCGCATCTGTATGATTTCTATTATATTCCATGTACCTGTATCCAGATTCTCTTACAAAGTGTATTTTATGGTCATGATTTTTACCTTTACCTTCATATCCAAGACCTGTTTTTAGGCAGACAGGTCTGCCACTGTTCAGGATTTCATCAAGATGGACGGATCCACGTGCCAACTTCTTGATTTTGTCTTGTGCTTTAGCAAGTTCTGAACTTAACCTGTAACTCGATGTAAAATCTACCCTCCAAGTATAAAGGGGTCAAGTTATAGCCTAGCAATAATCCAGGGTCATTCTTCCTAGGGATTTTATTGGTATAATAATATTTGCTAAATTCAAGTTTTAAATTATGATTCCAAGATTACTTAAATGATAAAAAGAGGTTATAATTAAATAGCAATGAAAGAGAAATTTGAGTGGAGTTATTCTTTTGCTATCAATTGGGTTTCTCAAAAAAGATTGATGTGAATTTCTTGAGATCGATAAAATTTAAATATATTAGTAAGAAAATTAATCAATTTATTCTACAGCATTCTATCGAGCATATTGTGTGCATATTCAATACATATCACATCAGCGACATTAATCCAAGTAAAATAATCTGAAAATTTAAAACACTATGTAAACCCTTATCAATAACAAGAATTCATCTATAGAAAATTAACATTCACCCCTTGAAGCTAAGAATAGCTCCTCTCAAATATAACTTAGCCGAACATAATTGAATTAAACGAAACAAAAATCAAACAAACGATAGCCATTACTAGGGATGTAATTCAAGCTTGGAAATAAATATTCAATAATCAAAATATATCTCAAAACCAACCAAAGATAAATAATCTGAATTCACTAAAGAAAATAATTGAAACAACTAAAATTCTAAGCAAAACTATGAATATAAATGGAACGAATAACCCGAAATGCCACTTTGTATTTCTCCTCAACTGACTTCCGGGAGAGAAATCGCTGCTGAGTTCCCTTTAGAAGTGAGGTGCGGCGGCTTTAGGTTCTGACTGCTGGTGCCTGCTGAGAAGAAGAGTCGCTGGCTGGTTGAGAGGTTCGGTCGGGAATGGAGGCTGGGGACGGTTGCTGGTTTAGTGGTTGCGGATGTGTGTGCAGTGGGCGGCTGGTGAGTGTGGGAGTTGAGAGAAGACTGGTTGTAGCTGGAAACGGATGGAAGGAGGTTGGTAATGGTGGAGGTGAGCGGCTGGTGAAGAGTAGGCTGCTGCTGCTTGCTTTAGTGAAAAAGAGAGAAGACAGCGGCAGAGAAAAGTCTGTGAGAGAGGAGAGAAGACAGAGGTTGAAGTGGGGCTGTTGGCAGGAGTAGACGACTGGGAGAAGATGGTTGCTGAAGACAGAGGAGAGTACGTGAGAGAGTTGGTGAGGGAGTTTTGTGGCTTGCGGCTGACAGTGGAGAGGCTGAGTGGTGTGTAGGTTTAGTGAGGGAAGATGGCTTCTGCTGTTGAGGGTTCAGAGAGAAGACAGCCTGCGTGAGAGGTTCAAAGTGTAGACAGAGAGGAGCCGGGCTGGTGAAGTGTTTTTGGGCTAAAGAACTGGGCCAAAAATGTGGGTTGGAAATTGAATTGGATATTAAAAATTGTCCATTGTATTTCTGCAATTAAATAAATGAAATCAATAGTCAATAAAATCAATTTAGAGTTTAAGAATTAAAATTAAATCTTTTATAAGTTTTACTCTAAATTACAAAACTTAAATCCCCAAAATTGTATTTTTCATTTATTTGCCTACCTAAAATACGTAAAATTGGACAATAATCACACTCCCCAACTAGCTTTTTGCTAGTCTCTAGCAATTCAAGCGAATTAAAAACATGTCTACCTCTATGAAAAACTTCAATTGAGAATGAATTTAGATAGTCGAGCACAGCAACTTCGCAAAATCAAGAGATCAAGCATTATATCCAAATTAATCCATAAAAACTTTCCCAAAATTTTGTGTGTGTCTGTTTTAAGCCGATCCATCAAACCACTAACCCCAACACATACAGTGTCGAGTATTCACTCAAGCATTCAATAAAGGTCATATATATGTGGATGACATCAATGCAAATATTGACCTCATGAAAAACTCACAACCATTGGGACTCAACCATTCTTACCACAAGCCAACTTAAGATCAAAATGTCAATGTCAACGTAAAGGTAATGATGGTGTTCTCAAGAGAATTGATAAAGAGTGATGGAAAAAGAGGTTTACGTGTTCCAGTGATAATAGTAGAACAAGAAATTCCAATGAAAGTATAAGACGCAATGGTAGCATTTTTTTTTTTTTATAGGATAAGGAGATAAAAGAGGTGGGTAGAAATCGAGGACTTTCAAAATATAAGCAAGGATAATAATTTTCACTTTTAATCACAATTCAAGCTTGCTTTCTTCTTCACATCCTTTACTTTCTCTTCAATACGTCTCCCTTTTCTTTCTTTTTTTTTTCTTCTTCTTCTTTTTTTTTTTAAATTGAAATCTTCTCAAATAATTCTTCAACATTCTCCTCTAGTCTCAATGATTGTCAAATACTTTCTAACTCCACTTTTCTTTCTTTTCATGCACTGAACATTTTTTCTTCAAATATGGAGCAAAAATAATCATCCTCACTTATACTTGAAAGTAGAAACAAGTTTATGTATTTATGGAAGCAATGTCTAGATGTAATGTCATCTTTAATGTGAAATAAATGAAAGGGGTTTGTGGCTATGAAGGAATTTGTGGTGGGAAGAGAAGATGATAAGGTTAGTTTCAAAGGATCAAATTTTTAATTGACATTGACCTTCATCGTTTCTTAAGTGTAAACCACCAACAATCCACAATCCGTGTAATGATGCCCAATGGAAGTTGCAATATCAAACAAGGGCAATATAAGAAAACTACCAATCACTCAACTCTCATGATGAATAAATAAAATTACTTAAACTTGAGAGAGCTCTAGTTGTATGTGTTGACTATCCATCTTACCACAAGGCTTAAATTCGTGCATAAAATTTTTTTTAGGAGGGAGGTCTTTACAGAATAACAAAGATATAATTCAAGACTCAAGATGTACTCAATTTTAATGCTCAATTATCACAAAAGAATTAAAGCAACAAGTACATTTGAGTTACTCTCCCCCCCAACTAAAGTCAGACATTGTCCTCAATGATTCAAAGAGAAGAAAAATGAAAAGTGATTAATAGACACGTCTTAAAATTAAATCAAGATAAGGGAGAAGAGTGTACCTGAGAGGAGGCCTATGCACATGAGCAATTATTCAAGAATGAAAAACTAAAAAAAGTGAAGAAAAGAATAAAATCTGCAAAAAAAAAATAAAATATATACATAATAATAAAAGTTAGTTCCAAGGAAATCAGCCGCTGGAATCAGGGTCCAGCAGAGGTAGTTCATTAACATCAGCAGAAAAATTTTCCAAAAATGGTTTCCGACGTTGTCCATTAACTTTAAAAACAGTACCAGTTTTTGGATCCAAGATTTCAACTGCTCCATAAGGGTAAACAGTTTGCACAATGTAAGGACCAATCCATTTAGTTCTCAACTTACCAGGAAATAGATGAAGCTTAGAGTCATACAGCAATACTTTTTTAGAAGGAAAAAATGATTTTCTAAAAAAAATTTTATCGTGAAAAACTTTCATTTTCTCTTTTGAAATTTTTGCATTCTCATATGCTTCCAAACGTAATTCATCTAACTCATTCAATTTCAATTTCCTAAATTCACCAGCTTGACCTAAATCAAAGTTGAGTATTTTGATTGCTCAATAAGCTTTATGTTCAATTTCAACCGGAAAATGACAAGGTTTTCCAAATACAATTCTATAAGGAGACATTCCAATATTTTATAGCCCAATATTTTATAGCCCAATATTTTCTATTTGGATTAACTGTTTTTGTCCAATATTTTCTATTTGGATTAACTGTTTTTGTCAAAATGCCTTTAATTTCCAGGTTGGCTAGTTCAGTTTGACCATTAGTTTGAGGGTGATAGGGAGTGGAAATCTTATGTCTAATGCCATATTTCTTTAGCAAGGTTTCAAAAGGTTTATTACAAAAATATGTTCCTCCATCGCTAATTATGGCCTTAGGCACACCAAACCTCGAAAAAATATGTTCTTTCAAAAATTTGAGCATAACTTTATGGTCATTTGTTCTACATGGAATAGCCTCTACCCATTTTGACACATAATCAACAGCAACCAATATATAAAAATATCCAAAAGAAGGGGGAAAAGGACCCATAAAATCTAATCCCCAACAATAAAAAATTTCAAGAACAAGGATTGGAGCTAATGGCATCATATTCCTATGGCTGAGACTACCAAGTTTCTGACATGCTTCACAGTTTTTACAAAAGGTATGAGCATCCTTAAATAAACTAGGCCAATAAAAACCACATTGAAGTACCTTAGCAGCTGTTTTCTGCGAAGAGAAATGGACTCCGCAAGCATGAGAATGACAGAAAGTAAGAACTTGTTGTACCTCATCATCAGGAACACATCTTCGATTATTTGATCAGCACAATATTTGAATAAGTATGGATCATCGTAGAAGAAGTTACTTGCAATAGCTTTCATCTTCATTTTGTCTTGGACACTCCAATTTGAGGGCATATGACCTGTAACCAGATAATTAACCAAGTCAGCGAACCATGGAACAATGTTCAAGCTAAATAACTGTTCATCGAGAAACGAATCATTCAAAGGGTGAGAAACTTTTGAATTTTTAGAATTTAGTCTGGATAAATGATCAGCGACAACATTTTCCACCCATTTTTTATCCTTAATTGTAATGTCAAATTCCTGCAATAACAAAATCCATCGAATGAGTCTAGGTTTAGCATCTTTCTTTGTGAACAAATATTTAAGAGCAGAGTGATCAGTATAGATGGTAACAGGAGTCCCAATAAGATAAGTTCTAAATTTTTCCAGTTCAAAAACTATAGCTAGCAGCTCTTTTTCAGTAGTTGTGTAATTCAATTGAGCTTGATTCAAAGTTCTGCTAGCATAGTAGATTACATAAGGTTCCTTACCTTTCCGCTGGCCAAGCACTGCCCCTACAGCTATATCACTTGCATCACACATTAATTCAAAAGGTAGAGACCAATCAGGTGATCTAACTATGGATGCAGTGGTGAGTGCCTTTTTTAAATGTTCAAAAGCTGCAGTGCATTCATTAGTCCAAACAAATTTTGTATCATGCATCAAAAGAGTAGTCAAAGGTTTTGCTATGATACTAAAATCTTTTATGAACCTCCTATAAAAACCTGCATGTCCTAAAAATGATCGAACATCTTTTACAGTTGAAGGAATAGGCAACCTAGAAATTGAATCTACTTTTGCCTTATCTACTTCCATGCCTTTAGCAGAAATTATATGACCTAAAATAATTCCTATTGTAACCATGAAATGACACTTCTCCCAATTAAGGAGAAGTTGCTTATCTTCACACCTGCATAAAACAGCTTTCAAATTTGTTAGGCAAGCATCAAATGAATCACCATACATAGAGAAATCATCCATAAATACTTCCAAAAAGTTTTCTATCGTGTCACTGAATATGCTAAACATGCATCTTTGAAAGGTTGCTGGGGCATTACAAAGACCAAAAGGCATTCTTTTAAAAGCAAAAGTCCCAAAAGGGCAAGTAAAAGTAGTTTTTTCTTGGTCTTCTAATGCTATTTCAATTTGATGATAGCCTGAAAAACCATCCAAGAAACAATAGAATGAATGTCCATCAACTCTTTCTAGCACTTGATCTAAAAATGGTAAAGGAAAGTGGTCTTTTCTAGTAATGGAATTCAATTTCCTATAATCTATGCACATCCTCCAACTAGTAGGTACCCTTTTAGTTATCATTTCCCCCTGTTCATTTTCGACAACAGTAACCCCAGTTTTCTTAAGAACTACTTGAGTAGGACTTACCCACTTGCTTTCTGCAATAGGATAAATAATACCTGCATCAAGTAATTTTAAAACTTCATTTTTAACAACCTCTTTCATGTTAGGGTTTAGCCTTCTTTGAGATTCCCTTGAAGGATTAGCATTCTGTTCTAGGAAAATTCTATGAGTGCACACTAAAGGACTAATTCCCTTAATATCTGCTATAGTCCAACCTATTGTAGATCTATGATCATTCAACACTTTCAACAACATATTTTCCTGATCACAAGTAAGAGTAGAAGAGATTACCACAGGGTATGATTCATTAGGTCCCAAGAATGCATACTTTAGTTCCGATGGAAGAGGGAAGAGGTTTAAGCTCCAGAGTTGGCATCTCCTCTACTGATGTTTGCATGGGTGTCTGGCTAACATTTAGAGGCTCAATGTTTGGCTGCTAAGCTCTTACAGCTGTTGTTGTTACACTTTTTGAAGAGTCTTGAATGCTGTCCAATTCGAGATTCTGCTCAAGTTGCTCATTAGGATCTTCTAACTCAATTAGTAGCTCTTCCAACATATTGACTTCCTGCACTTCATCAAAATCTTTTGGTTGCCTACAAGTATTGAAAATGTTAAGTTCCAAAGACATATTTCCAAAAGTCAACTTTAAAATACCACTCCTACAATTTATCAAAGCATTTGAAGTTGCAAGGAATGGTCTACCAAGAATAACAGGGATTTGAGGAGAAGTTTTAGGTGTACTTTGAACATCAATAACAACAAAATCAACTGGGTCATGAATTTCGGTTTGATTTTTGGTCTTATTACCAGGTTGTAATCTTTGAGGAAAAGGGGTAGGGGGTGCACCAACTATTGGCCTAGGTGGTTCCTGAACATCAGATAGAGATTTTAATACAGTATCATTAACAGGAGGTTCAGCTTGCTTACCCACCGAGTTCTCTTTAGGTTCAGGAACTTGGATTTTCTTACCACTTCTCAAGGTAGTTACTGCTTTCACATGTCTCAGATTGGGCTCATCGACCCCATTGTATTGAATTTGAGGATTTGGCATTGGTTGAGCTGGAAACTTACCTTTTTCTGTTGCACTTGCCTGGGTAGTAAGCTTTGTAAGTTGAGATCGGATGTCATTAATGGCCTGAGATTTTTGATTATTGATGGCAGCTTGACTTTGCATGAATTGTTGGATTTGGTCTTCCAGACTTCTCTTCTGCGGTGGCATATATGGTGTTGGTTGCGAAGGTCCAGCATTGTTCCCAACATTATTGCTTCCTCCTTGATCATTCCTCCAACTGAAATTTGGATGATTTCTCTAACCTGGATTATAAGTACTCGAATATGGGTTAGAATAAGGTTTGGAAATCATATTAACAGCAACAGATTGATCAAAATACATCTCTTTTAGTTGGGGAAGTGCAGGACAATCAGAGGTTAAATGTTGTCCATCATCACAAATTGAACATTTTTCTAAAATAGTGGAAGAGGAATTGACTTCATTCACTTTTTGAGTTTCCAAATTTTCAAGTTTTCGAGTGATGACAGCCAATCGGGCATTTATGTCATCCTCTGTTCTAAGTGAATGAATTCCATTTCCAGATGCAATCTTTGGAAATTCAGTTTTTATTGTAATACCCCTATCAAACTCATCAATGTTATCCCATGATTGGGCATTTTCAGCTAAATCATCAAAAAATGTAAAAACTTCATTCGGGTCTTTTGCAAAGAAGTCACCATTACTCATGGTTTGCACAAATTGCCTCATTTCTGGTCTGAGTCGTTCATAAAAAAATTTCGTTAACATCCATTTCTCATAACCATGATGGGAACAAGATAACAACAAATCTTTGAATCTTTCCCAACTAGTGTAAAAATTTTCATTATTCTTTTGAGAAAAATTCATGATTTGTCTTTGAATAGCGGTGGTTCTTTGTGGTGGAAAAAACTTTTTAATGAACTCTTTCCGCATATTTGCCCAATTTGTAATTGAACTAGGCCTTAAAGAGTTAAGCCATGACTTAGCTTTATCCTTTAGTGAAAAAGGGAAAAGTTTGAGTCGAACTCTCTGATGGCATCCCATGGAAACGTGGTAGATGATCAGTCATTCCCGATTTGAAGTTGAAGACCGCTGCATTTGCAGGCATCACTATGCATGAAAGAGTGCTTTCCATCGTTGGAAAAATGTAATCTCTAAGACTTCGAACGACTGGCGCCTCATTTGGATCTGCATTATTCGCCATTTCTACCTGCTGATTTTCAAGAATTAAAAATTGGTTAGTGGGTTCCGATCTTACTAATCGCTTAGAATGATCTCGGAACCAAACGGACATAAACAATGAACAATATCAAGAATAGTAGTCGAACAAAATAATAATAATAAAATAACAGAATTCAGCAAAAATCAGTTAACACCAAAATATTCCCCAGCAACGGCGCCAAAAACTTGACTCGATGTAAAATCTACCCTCCAAGTATAAAGGGGTCAAGTTATAGCCTAGCAATAATCCAGGGTCATTCTTCATAGGGATTTTATTGGTATAATAATATTTGCTAAATTCAAGTTTTAAATTATGATTTCAAGATTACTTAAATGATAAAAAGAGGTTATAATTAAATTGCAATGAAAGAGAAATTTGAGTGGAGTTATTCTTTTGCTATCAATTGGGTTTCTCAAATAAGATTGATGTGAATTTCTTGAGATTGATAAAATTTAAACATATTAGTAAGAAAATTAATCAATTTATTCTACAGCATTCTGTCGAGCATATTGTGTGCATATTCAATACATACCACATCAGCGACATTAATCCAAGTAAAATAATCTGAAAATTTAAAACACTATGTAAACCCTTATCAATAACAAGAATTCATCTATAGAAAATTAACATTCACCCCTTGAAGCTAAGAATAGCTCCTCTCAAATATAACTTAGCCGAACACAATTGAATTAAACGAAACAAAAATCAAACAAACGATAGCCATTACTAGGGATGTAATTCAAGCTTGGAAATAAATATTCAATAATCAAAATATATCTCAAAACCAACCAAAGATAAATAATCTGAATTCACTAAAGAAAATAATTGAAACAACTAAAATTCTAAGCAAAACTATGAATATAAATGGAACGAATAACCCGAAATGCCACTTTCTATTTCTCCTCAACTGACTTCCGGGAGAGAAATCGCTGATGAGTTCCCTTTTGAAGTGAGGTGCGGCGGCTTCAGGTTCTGACTGCTGGTTCCTGCTGAGAAGAAGAGTCACTGGCTGGTTGAGAGGTTCGATTGGGAATGGAGGCTGGGGACGGTTGCTGGTTTAGTGGTTGCGGATGTGTGTGCAGTGGGCGGCTGGTGAGTGTGGGAGTTGAGAGAAGACTGGTTGTAGCTGGAAACGGATTGAAGGAGGTTGGTAATGGTGGAGGTGAGCGGCTGGTGAAGAGCAGGCTGCTGAGAAGAGTCCGTGAGAGAGGAGAGAAGACAGAGGTTGAAGTGGGGCTGTTGGCAGGAGCAGGCGACTGGGAGAAGATGGTTGCTGAAGAAAGAGGAGAGTGCGTGAGAGAGTTGGTGAGGGAGTTTTGTTGCTTGCGGCTGGCAGTGGAGAGGCTGAGTGGTGTGTAGGTTTAGTGAGGGAAGATGGCTTCTCCTGTTGAGGGTTCAGAGAGAAGACAGCCTGCGTGAGAGGTTCAAAGTGTAGACAGAGAGGAGCCGGGCTGGTGAAGTGTTTTTGGGCTAAAGAACTGGGCCAAAAATGTCGGTTGGAAATTGAATTGGATATAAAAAATTGTCCATTGTATTTCTGCAATTAAATAAATGAAATCAATAGTCAATAAAATCAATTTAGAGTTTAAGAATTAAAATTAAATCTTTTATAAGTTTTACTCTAAATTACAAAATTTAAATCCCCAAAATTGTATTTTTCATTTATTTGCCTACGTAAAATACGTAAAATTGGACAATAATCAACCTGCTTACCTCATTTTGTTCATCATCTGAGACTGCAGATACGTCGTTCAGTTGTCGTTCCCTAATGTGCTCAGCGAAGGCCTGTAACAGTTGAATCTTCTCTTCTGCATCTTGAATTTCCTTCCTTAAGTTTTCAGTATTTGGTCCAGATTTATCTGCTTAAGAAGAGTTACCAGATTCAGTACCAGACAGCTGTAAAGCAGTAAGGGTAGTTAACTGTTTTTCAACATTGCTGCTGTCTGATTCTGATTCAGATTTATCTGAGTCTCCATCACTCCATGTAAAATTCATGGCCTTCCTTCCCTTGGCCCTCTTTTGAGTATTAGGACAATCAGCTGCAATGTGTCCATATCCTTCACATTCTCTGCATTGGATTCGACTCCTAGGCTTCCCTTCAGACGTGTTGGCATTATTCTTTGGATAGAAATTATTTTTCTTCCATTGTTTTTTATTCTGGCCTTGAAGATTTGTGGATCTTTCTTTTTGTTTTCCCTTGAGGAACCTTTTAAATTGTCTGGTGAGAAGTACGAAATTTTCATCTTCGTCTGTCTCGCCAGAGTCGTCTGGATTCGTACAGTTTGTCTTGAAGGCAATCCCTGGTGATTTGTCCTTCTTTCTTCGGGACAGATTTAACTCATAGGTCATTAATGACCCTACAAGTTGCTCAACTCGTATGGTTGAAAGATCCTTGCTTTCTTCAATTGCTGTCACTTTTGCATGGAACCTGTCTGGTAAAGATCTAAGGATCTTTTGTACAATCTGCTCATTTGAGTAGGTTTTCCCAAGTGCTTCAACTGAGTTGGTGAGATCACTTAATCTGACGTAGAAGCTTTTGAAGTCTTCTTTCTCATCCATAGACAGTTGTTCAAATTCCAAAGTGATCATCTGCAGCTTAGAGGTTTTGACAGCATTGGTTCCTTCGTTTGCAATTCTCAAAGCATCCCATGCTTCCTTGGCGGTCCTCAAAGAGGAGATGAGTCTAAATTGACCTAGATCAACCAAAGAAACAATAGCGTTAAGTGCCTTAGAATTCTAATTTGCATTAGCTAATTCATCTGCAGTATAAGCACTTCTAGCTATAGTTGTAACAACACCTCCAGTAGTGACAGTGAGTGCTGTGTAACCTTCAAGAACAGAAGTCAAACAACGTTCATCAATAGATTGAATAAAAATTTCCATACGGATTTTCCAATATGCATAGTTACTACCAGTTAACAGAGGTGGCCTAAGAGATCCAGAATTTTCCATTTAGACAACCGGATCTCACTTTCTATAAGTGAACCCGCTCTGATACCAATTGAAAATTTGAGGTTGTCTAAATTTTATAAATAGACTGTCACAAATGTGTCTGGACAGTAACCAGTAATTCGTTAAGTTTGTTTAGCGTAGTACCAGATGAATCTTGCTCAGGCAGATTCGTCTGGATAGTAAAACGTAAACAATCAAAATAAATTGTGAAGAATAGTAAATGGACAAGAACACAATAATTTAAGCTTAACGTGGGAAAAACCCTAACATGGAAAACCCACGGTTCGCATCCTACGAACAAAAACAAATCACTATATAAGGAAAGAGTTTACACAGATCAATCTAAACTACAGGATAAATCTACGCATAGACTTTATCAAACATCCAAGAAATAGATCACTCCCTGATCCTTCTGTGGCATGTAACGTGAGTTGGCGTCCCACCACTCTTCAATAGTTTTATTTGAATCTGCAACACTTTTTAGCAACACGAACTCCCGTTCGATCTTGATCCAAACCTCCCGTTTGATCTTCACGCTGAAAATCTTTCCTTCTCTAAGTGATTAAATCCTCCTCCCGGAGTACTGAAGTCACAACACGAATGAATCTTTAATTACTTGCACCACACAAAAAATATAGCTTCAAGACTTCTTTAAAGTGGACGTGTATTTTTGTAAGCACCACACGAAAATTGGATTCTACACGTCTTAAGAAAAACGTCCCGTTTTTCTTCTCTTTATAGGCAATTAGGTTTACTTGACTCCCAAGTTTCCTTATTGCACAAGATCTCTACTACCTGCAAAACATGGTAGAGATAATTAGTAAAAGGTAAGATAATTATCCTTAAATAAATCTTACCATGAATAATGATAATCATAAACGATCTTACCATATATCAATCAAGTGATAAACCTTGATATTTATCACCATATTTTCGGCCTTATCAAAGTTCTTCATGATCAAGATTTTCGACCAAGATAATCTTATCATATGTAAAGAAAATATTGAAATATTCTTGACCATATCAGGAAGATACTTACCATATCTTGGATAAGCTTGTGTATCAAGAATAATCACAACAGATTATCAAGAATATTACCAAAATATTTTCGAGATTGTGATAAAAATTTTCGAGATTATGATCAAATATATATCAATATTTTCTTGATCATTATCTTTACAATAAAATGTATTTCTAGAAAATAAGAAGTAAATTGCATAATTTAACCGAACTTAATAAATTACTAAATACATGTATTTAGTAATTAAATCAAGTTTTATTAAATTACACATTCGTGAAAATAGGAAATGCCAATATCATAAAATTAAAAGATAAACTAGATGAAAACAAGTCCAAATTGAAAAAAGAGCAATCTCAAACAAATAGTAGTGATGAGAGGCATTATATGCTTGATCATAAACCTATGGATGAAATTGGGGTTAAGAGGGGAGAAGAGATTGATCCGAAGACGATTTTGAAGATTCAAAAAGAAATTTATGAGGAAAGGATTAGGTATGAACGGGAGGCAAAAAAGAAAAAATTGGCTAAGTTGCAAGCGAAAGAGGATAAAAGAGAGGATGTGGTTAAATGGTTAAAGGAGAGTGAAAAATATATTATGGTTGAGTCTCGGGTTATGAATATTGAGGAGGAGGGTAAGCTAGAGTTGAAGTTAGAAGTAGAAACTCCGAATTTTGTGGTCCAAGATGAAGAATTGGGTAGCGAGGAGGTGAATGAAAATAAAATTTTTGATGATGAGAGCAATGAATTGGAAGTTGGAGTGGAAGTTCAAAATTTGGATAGTGACGTGATAGTGTATGAACATGGTGATAAAAATGTGGGGTTAGAAGATGTGGTTGGGCTTGAAAGTAAAAAAAAAAAATTGAACAAGAAGTTGCAAAGGAAGAAAGAGGAGAAGAGAAGAGCCTCATTGTTGGACATGATGAGATGGTAATGATTCATTATGAACACAAGAATCCATATCTTGTACATTGTTAAACTAACATTCCCCTCCCCATTTTATTTGAATTTTTCTTCCAGGTTGAAAATAATTGGAAGCTTGAACTGTAGCACTTATGGTCAAGGAAGCTCACATTTTGATCCATCCATATAATCAAAGTTGTAGTATATTATTGGTTGATCATATTGTATGGAAGTAAGAATTTTCAATTTGATCCAGGTGTGGGAGTTTTGCATCATGAAAAAACCTATGATTCGGGACGAATCATCCTGAAGGAGGGAATGATACAAATCATAGTGGGCTTGACGGAAAGTTTAATACTTAAGTCAAACAAAAAGTGCAATCCAGTCAACTATGTCGGAATTGGATGCATAATATATGATTTTCGAGTAGAAGTGAGCCACTGAGCAAAACTCTTGGGCCAAAGCCCTTAAGCCTACTGATTTTATGGTCAAATTCCATCGTTTGGGACTTCAAATCGGCAAGTCAATTATGCTAACGAGAATTTACAATATTTCCCTAATTCCCAAATTATGTTTACTTTCTTCTTTATTATTGTTTCCAATTAAATTAGGACTCTACTCTTAGAGATTTTATGTATTCCCTAATTAGATTAGATTTTATTTTGTTTTGTCTATAGACTAGGATTTTAATTCTCGTAGCCTATATAAAGGCATCTTCATTGTAACATAAAGGAGGCCTGATTTTATTAAACAATTTTATTGAGGATTCAATAAATTTATAGGTGGATTCCTATATTTCCCTTCGAACTCATCAAGATTATTTCTTGTGACGTTCAATCAAACTTATCAAATATTCACGAGAATATTTGTAGCGTTCAAAACCAGAAACTTATCAAGGAAACTGGACAAATTCTTGTGGCATTTCGAAAGTCTTGGTTTTTTCTTCCGCAATGTCGATTTCGCGTCATGAAGTTTGGGTCATGATTCCACCGTCCATCCACAACTTGGGTTCGGAACTTTTCGACTTTTAATTCTGCGCATCTCGAATCGTATCAGTTTCTTAAAGCAGTCTTTAACATGATGTCCAAGTTTGCCACAATAGTGACACAGTCTAGGTCTAAAAGAGTTATCTTGACCTTTACTCTTGTCTTGACCCCTAAAGTTGTCTTGTCCTCTAAAGTTATAATCTTTGACCTATTAAAATTGACTTTCTTTTGATAGATAACCCTAGTAGGCTTACTATTCATGTTATTCTAGTTCTTGTTCTTATTGGAAACATTCCAACTTTTGTTGAAATTTTTCATAGGTTTATTATTCCTAAAGGAGTTCCTTTTCTTAGAAGTTCCTATCACGTTATAGGCTTCTTTATGATCATTTCTCATTTCAAGTTCCTTATTTTTAAGGGAAGTGTGAACTATTTCAGTAGTTAATTTCCATCCACGATATTCTATGGCATTTCTAAGGTTTTTATACTTGTCATCCATGGCATTTAACAGGTAGACAACTTTCTGGTCATTAGACAATTTTTCATCACAATTCAGTAAGCTTTTTGTGATCTTATTAAACCTACTCATGTTCTCATCTACATCTTTGGAACAATCAAACTTAAAACCAAAGTATTGCTTCCAAAGAAAACATTTATTAGGTAAAGAGACAATGCGGTAAACTTCTTTTAATTTATCTCACAGTTCTATCGTAGTTTTAGTCTCCCCTACTTGTCTAATGACATTATCGGATAGGTGAAGAAATAAAGTACTACAGGCAGTTTCATCCATTTAAATTTGTCTTTCCTAAGATAATGTAGTAGGACAAAACTCATCAATAGCTTTAGCACATTTCAATTGAAGTAATAAGGCATTCATTTTCTGGCTCCAGAGAGTGAAGTCTCCTTTACCATTCTAGATTTCAACATCTACTTTAATAGTAACCATTGCAGTAATGACTAAAAGTTTGAAAAATTTTCAAATCAAAAGCCTTATTTCTTCAAAAATTTAAAATAAACAAGCAAAGGAATACTGGACAAATTCACATAATATGTCAAGTAATCAGAGGCAATTCACTAAGTCAAAAGGATATAGTATACCACACAGCTTCAAACAGACGCTAAGCAGTATAGCAATCAAGACGATCACAATCCACAAAGAATAATTACACTAAGAAATAATCTCTAAGAATTTGAATTAATAAGATATAATATTCTTCCAGTATGTCCCTCAACCTAATTTCGGTTAGCCCAAAACTCCCTAAGATTCCCTAATTTTCAAAAAATCCTTAACAGAGTAAAGTAAAGCGGTCCAAAAAGGGCTTAAAAAACAGTGGAATTTTAGAGAATGAAAATTTGAAAATGAATTAGAATCAAAATATGTAGTAAGTAATAAATATCACCTCTTTGCAAGATTAGGGTTACTGCAATTTTTTCATGAAGATTTAGTACCACAAAGTTCAGTTGCATCCACGAAGCTTGGTCACCAAGATTATATCTGACCCTCTTAGAATTCTTAGTATATTATTATAAAGAATATACTGAGTTCAATCTTGACTCACAAATAAAATGATCCAGGAACTAAAAAATGAAAAACCACCTTTTTTGAAAAAATTAAGGTTACAAGAAACTTTCTGCGTAAAATACCACAAAGCTTTTAGTAAGAAAATTTTTAAGAAAAAGAAAAAATTTCCAGATCTGAGAATTTTCACTAAGATTTTCAAGGATAAAAAACTTTTCAACTTGGGTTTTTTCAGAACTTAATAAATCAATCAAAGTTTCTTAAGAAACCACCAAGAAATCAGAAGACCCTAAAGGCGTTTTTGAAAACCACAAAGAATTTCTAGAAAACAACCGATCCACCCACAAAGAATCTAGATCTAACAGATCTGAGTCGTAATCAACGTATTCACACGAACCCTAACGCTCTAATACCACTCTTACTATCTTGGACTCAGAATCACCACAAAGAATTCATAAAGAATGAAGTAAACACAAAAAATCTCAAACACTTAAGACAAGATTAAAAAGTACAAAAATCAAAGTTCTGTACAAGATCTAAATGAAATTGAAATATAATCAAACTCTGCAAAACTCGCATAATCAAACCACTAAGTACCACAAAGATTACAGTCAAAACACTGTAAAATAACTACTAAGAATCCATTGAACATACACATAGAATTAGAGAAATAACCACTTAGAATCAAGAGTGAGAGATGAGAGTATTCAGAGAACCATGAAGAGTATTACTCAGAGAGAGAGAGAAGGAAGAGTCTGGAATCTGGAAAGAGTCAGACGAGGATTCAGACTTATTATCAAGTGAAGGGCTCAGATTGAGTTGGTTGATCCAATGGTTGAGGTTAAATCTGATGGTTGAAACCGGTTTTGGGCCAAATAATCCGGGTCATTAGCTTGGACTACATCAGCACAAGTTGGGCTCAATATTTCAGGCTTCATCTGTGCTTCATTAGTTTGTGATCCAGCATTTCGCTTTGGACTTTAATTCTTCAACCTCCTGGGCTTAAATACTTGGGCTGGTTCAACTGGACCAATTGCATATATATATATATATATATATATATATAGTTCATAACATTAATTTTTCCATTTTCTCAACACCTTTTGCAGTCAATGAATTTCCTCATTGTTAAATTAAAAATAAGAAAATAAGTTTTCTCACCAATAAATTTAGAGTTTGTTTGGTAATATGAAAAGTTTTGATTTTTTTGGGGGTTTTTTTTTTTAAAAAAAGTTTGAAAAGTCAAAAATTATGGACTTGACTAATAATTGGTGGTTGAGATTGAGTTTGAAAAGTTGAGGTAGATTTTTCCCGATAACAAATGGGCTCTTATATTTTCCCCACCTACTTTCCTTAAATTATAATATATTTTCCACACTGAAAGTCCAATTCATTACTATATTGAATAACATTTCTGGTAAAATATTAACAAGTAACATCAATAGTTTTTCAAGTGTGGCCGCCATGGATTAAAAATGTGACAACCCCACTTTCTCATCACTTTCCAAAGTTGATGAATTTCCACATTGTGGCTTTTTCCTCTATCCAACAACATTGAATTAAATTAAAAATAAGCCAACGCTTATCTTCCTACTAACCCCAGTAATTACAATGACAATGACAATTACAAATTTATAATGAGTTTACAGCTAATTTTAATTTGTTGATGCACGATCTAAAGTAAGACGCAATTGTTGATGTACAATCTAATGTTGAACGTGTTTTCTGTCGAGTCATGGGAACAATGCATGAACTGAAGTGAGATGTTGTCTTGAAAACCTGGGCTTCAGATTGTGCAACATGAAATGAGAATCAGATCCGTTCAAATAGAATCACCCTAACAATGTTTAGGCAAATTTGATTGAAACATAAGAGCAGGCCCGGACCTGCCTTGATGATGATGAAGCCCTTGCTTCAGGGCCCACTAGCTTATGGGCCCTTTTTTTTTTTTCCTTCAGTTTTTTTCTTAAAAAAAAAAATTTCCGGGAGCGCTGCCCCCGAACCCCCGTAAAGCCCAGGGCCTATATCTCGAAAAACAACTGTTTGTTCTACAAAATCACAGGTACGGCTCTGCATAAGAGCCCTAGCAAATTGTAATAAGTGATTCTGTTTCCTTTCAACAATGCCATTTTATTGAAGAGTATACACAACTCTCTTGATGCAACACATCATTTTTATTCAAAAAAGTTTGAAATGTTATGTTAGTGAATTCAGTCACATTGTCTAATATAAAACATTTTATGGTTTGATTAAATTGTGTCTTAACCATTCGAAATAGATTTTCCAAGATGTGCTTCACTCTTCTTTTTCAGCTAAAAGGTCCAAGTAGCTCGACTATGATCATCAACAATGGTAAAGACATAATTTACACTGATGTAGATGCATGTTTGTTTGGTCCCCATACATCTATGTGCATTAAATCAAAGTTATTTGTAGAGTACGTAGTGCTAACAGGAAAGGAAGTACCTTTGTTTTTTTGAGGAGTAGCAAATATCACAAGGCATACATGAGTCATTTGTAATATGTCAATAATGCTTGTGTTTTTTGTTAGGATAAACAGATGTTGTATTTGTAGTATGTTTGGGATCTGTTAAGTATGTCATTTTGTTACACATGATTTCACTACAAGAAAATTAGGCTTATCCTACAAAATTTCCGAATACAAAATGAAATTTATATGCGGAGTATATTTTTTCCTACAAATCGAGTTTTTGTAGGGATAAAAATTTGGCTCCAAAAATATTAGTACTTAAACTATAAATTTTCAGCATAAAAATGGAAATTTGTATGCAGTTTATTTTTCCTACAAAGTGAGTTTTTGCAGAGATGAGAACTTGACTCCAAAATTATTTACACTAAAACTGCAAATTCTCCACTTACAAAATTAGATTTGTAGGAGTTTTATTTTTTCTCACAAATTAATTTCGTAAGGATATGATTTGGCTCTAAAATTTCAAATTGAGGTGATTCGTGCTCATTCACATTCACATACCTCATTAATAACTTGATAACCCGAACCCATGAGCAAGAAGTTGTTTTATAAAATTATTATGGAGCTACAAAAAGAGCCTTCCTGGTTTAAAGAAAAATGAGAACCATTTTAAATAATGAATTTAAAGCTCAAGTCTTGCTGGAATATTGCAATGTCAGCAAGGAGGAATTTCATGCTTTAGGCTCTTTATACATCGAAAGAGACTGGTATGTCGCCTATTGCTTCAATAATCAAAACTTTGGTCTTAATTACTATGGATTCTCTCTATTTTGATTTTAATTTAACAAGTTATGAAGTATCTACTTTTGATAATTACTTATTTTTTGCAAATATTTGACATTAAATCTTCTCAAGGTGTTTTCCTTTTAATATGGCAGTAGTGAAGTGTTTTTTAATGCTCAAATTAACTAGGAAACCGTGAATCCGAATGTTCCGAACAACCCGAACATATTTGTCTAAATTGAACTTTGATGATTATTGAATCTCCTGTGAGAAAAAATTTCTTAGCATTCTTCGCATCTTCTAGCAACATGTGCCTAATATTATTAATAAGTGCAATACACCGCAGAGATTGGATATTTAAAACTTGAAATAGTTCCATACAATCACATGCAATGTTTGCATTCCTTTTGAAGAGTGATGTTACTAAGCTGCCTTTGACTTCATATAAGATGTAGTGTCCTGTTGCAACAAATCAATCTGGTGTTATCTAAATCCAAAAATTTTGGACTTTGTTAATTTTTTCAACTGTGGTTTCTAAATGTTTTGCATGTTATTTTAATAAAAAGGGATCATCTCACAAGTTCAGAAGAGCTACCTTTTTTTTTTTTTTTTAGTTTGGGCCAATCACAGTTTATCCTCATGTGGGTCAGGAGCTAACATTAATAGTAGATAGTACATGGAAGAAGGGGGACATAAACCTAACCTCCAAGAAAGCAAAGAAAGAAGTAAATGTAGGAGTTCAGTTCCCTAACAATAAAAGCAATGAAAATTACAAGTAAAATAAAGAATAAGCTTTAGCCCTCTGTAGCTGGGTAGGCCATATCTGTCGATCTGCACAAGCACCCTGAGTCTGCGAGGTAGATCATGCGGTCCATATTCCTAATAGTGTCTCTGATTCCAACCCTCTGATGCAAGCGCGTCAGCAACTTGATTACCCTCATGGTAGATATGAGAAATAGTATCACTGTCAAACTGAAGGATGTCTCTGATCTGTCTAAGGATGCCCTGAATCCTCCAAGGTTCACCTCCTCGGATGATACAATGGATAGCCACTAAAGAATCATCCTCAACTCAAATAACTATGATCCCCAATCTGCGAGCAAGAAAAATGTCATCCAGGATAGCCCGCAGCTCAGCCTCAAGAATAAGGCAGTCCCCATAGAATACAGAAAAAGCCCATATACAGTGCCTGCCATGATCCCTAATAATACTCCCTCCACTAGCTGCACCGTCCTTAGCGCATCCATCAGTGTTAAGCTTGAAGGCTCTCACCGAGAGAGTACGCCAAAGTATCAAAATAGGGGGAGAAGGTGTAGAGGGAGCAAAACTAATACCAAATAAAGAGGTAATAGATGTGTTCCCGTGCCAATGCTGGAGCAAAACTAATACCAAATAAAGAGGTAATAGATGTGTTCCCAATCCAATGTTGTAATCTAAGGAGTCGCCCAGTATGTAAGAATGAGAGCATCTGGTATACTCTCCAAATAATCCTCCTCAGCTCCATCCGAATGCCCATGTGCTTCGCATCATTCAGAAGAGCTACTTATTACATAAGATGCTAATCACTATGTCTAACCATTTAAATATATTTTTGCAAAGTCTTGGGTGAACTTCTAAGGAAAAACAGGAAACAGCATCATATCTTTGGTATGAGACAATTTCACTTCTTTTTGTCCTTGTGAATTTTATGATTTGTGCTTCTTACTTAGTGAGCTTTGAATAAGCAAGTGATAATTGTAGTTTTCATTTAGATTATTCTTGAATTTAAATTGATTAAGTTTGTTTTATTTCAAATTAATATTTACTTCATCAGGTTGCACTCAAAAATATTATTCATGGAAGAATGCATAAGAGATGCCGAGTTTACTAACGAGGAAAATGATGACGTTGGTGACGAAGAGAACGAATTTGATGATGAGGGCTATGGTGACGATATAGAAACATAGAAAGAATGTTTGCTATATTGGATGATTTTTATTTTTATTTTGGTATGTTATTATTTCAGGTTCAAATATTGATCAACATTAATTAACTTATTGTCTTTTTGTATCTTAATTTTATTTTCAATAAGTGAAGCAGAACGGAAGTAGGGATTTTTAAGTGTAAATCAGAAAGAACACAAACTAGAATCCACCAAGAAAAGAATTTTATTTCAAAATGAATAATGTTTAATTGAATGACAAACAACCTTAGATAGTCTCTGCGAACCCTAATTTAAGTAAAAGACTAAAATAGACATTCAAGAAAAATTAAACAACTTAATCAAAAAATCAATAAAACGGTAAAAAACTTTAAGTGGCCGGTGACTGTCCTTAAACTACAAATTTGAAGCCAAAAATGACCTCAATTGGGGAATCCAAATTAGGATATTGTAGAGCGCTACGAGTCAATTCCGAAAACGTATTATAATAAAGATTCTGACACCAGTGCAAAAAGTTATGGTCATTTGATCAAAGTCCCTGTTTTCTTGGTTAATTTCCTATCCATCTCCTCTTCAAACTCCAATGCCATCTATTTTACAACAGTCCTTCCCACCAACGAAGAACTTGACCCCGAGTTGTATTCTGGATAGAGTGGAACATCATCACAAAACTCATAAAGATCAACTACGTTGAAGGTGAGAGATATGTTCATGTCAGCAAGTAAATCTATCACATATGCATTGTCATTGATCTTCTTGATCACTTTGTATGGACCATACTTTCTCGGTTTCAATTTCTTATATGAACCAACAGGAAACCTTTCCTTACGTAGGAGCACCATCACTTGATCACCTTCAACAAACAATTTCTTACGTGTTCATTAATGTTTCAAGATGCGAAAAATCGATATTGATCAGTTCTCAAAATCGAAAATAGAATTGATAAAAAAATATTTTTTATTCAATTCCTAAAATAATGTCCAATGTATTTGTTTGTTTATGTTCCATGGATTCATTATTTTTTTTCCAATAGGTTGAAGTGGGGAATTTTTGTTAAATATTTTATTGTGCATTTTAGAAATCCAGAATAAATTTTATTTTTTAAAACTCTTTTTTAATCGCACATTCTATCAATAAAATAATTTACAAATAAATTCAATTTTTTTTAACAACAAATTCTTCAAAAAATTACGATTACAAACCATATTATTTGAAATAATTGGTCTCAAATAGGGGTTTAATAAGTTAGGGACTAAATATGCCAAACGTATAGGGGCTTAATATGTAAGGGACTAAATGCGCCAAACGTTTGGAGGTTACAAACTAAAAATGTCAAACGTGACATTAATATGTTAAGGACTATTATCGTAAAAAACTCAAAGGTTATGGACCATGTGTTCTATTTACACGTTTTTAACGGTAAAAACTAACGGAATCTAACGATAGGGATCATTTTCGCAACGTTTGGTGATTCTGAGGATATAAATGCAAAAATCTAAACGTTGAGGACCATTTCCGCAAGAAACCTAAAGGTTGGGGACTATTTGTGCTGTTTACCCCCCACAAATTCTCTCTCTAATTAATTAAACCACAGGAATTTTGATGTTCAAGAAATAAGTGAGCCGATAAGATAAGAAAATAAAACAATAAAACAAAATTTACGGACAGTCAAAGTTTTTCACTATATAATAAATTATTATAATTATATAGAATTTGCACTCACCAAATCCCCTAACTATTGTAGGAAAAATAACCAAGTTTTACCATGTCCACCAATTTCTACTTCTTTGTAAAACCACATAGAAACCAAGAAAAATTAAGATGCTAGACTACATTTTTTCTCACAATACTCTTTAGTCAATGTGCTCAAACAAAGAGATAATAATACATGTATTTATAACAACAAATTCAAGTCATGGCCATAATAATTCGAACTGTAGAATTCTTCATCAATTGCACTTCTAACTTTCGACAACTCATCTTACTGTGATGCAACATGTAGAAACACACTTTACCTCAATTCCCATTATTAATCCCATTAGACATGCAATTGTAGGATGATTACAAACTTCAAACAATTAATTACTTGGACACTTAATCAGTTGGAAAGTCAAAATTCACTTAGAATAGGATTTCAATCATATTTCAGTACTAATAGGACTTCTCTCCAACTTAGAATATAAGTCCTCTAACTTTTGACAATTTGAGGCAATTACCCAACAGATAGCGCCACCACTTCAAAATATCTGCGTCCGCCGCTGCCTCCGAACGATATCTATGTTACTAAACATGAGATATTTCATCTCATCAATGCTGTAGCCACAATAATTTCTTTTACCTCTTAATAGTATTTTGTATTTGACCATCTTCCAGGGAATTATTATTAAGAGAGGCAGTATGATTAATGACCCCACTGCAACCGGGAGAAAATAAGCTTCTGTACCTGGGTATGTTCCATATGCCATAGCAGCGCAGCTTGCCGTAAATAGAAAAAGAGATGGGAAGAAAAGCATTTGGCATTGGCATGACCAAAGGCGATTGTAAGTATTAAACACGTCCCTATTGCATGACCAAAGGCGATTGTGTTGAAAATTATAATTATTTTTGCAATCCGTGGGGTTTGTCCTGGAAGTGGGTGCTGCTAGTGGCATTGGCATTGGTTGAAGTCGTAGCATTATGAATGCTTGGAAAAACAGGATTAATATCAATTTGAGAAATCCCAAACGGGGGAGTAAGAATGGTTTGAAATGCAGCAGTTGCAATGAGCACAACTACTACCAGGATAGCGTTTCGCATATTCCCCGACAAACCGAACTCCAGGTAAGCACCAAATCGTATAAGCACATCTTTCCTGCTTCGTTTTGACTTCAAATAATTTTCAATATTGGTGGCAATGGCATCGTGATCGACCAGTGATGAACCTTCTTTAGCTCCTGCTCTCATTAAAATTTCCCTTGCTTTTACATTTTCAGGTTTTAGGATATCCAATGCTGTGTTACCCTCTAAGTTCTGCTCATTCACATTCACAAACCTGATTAATGACTTCATAACCTGAAACCATAAGCAAGATGTTTTATAAAATTATAACTGAACAAGAAAAAGTGTTTACTGAACAATACCTGGTTTAAAGAAAAATAAGAACCATTTTATACATTTTCTGGTATTTTTAACTAAGCTAATTTATAGATAAACTTTCTGTATGATACTATGATGTATCAATATGAAAGAGTATCAAATATTTAGTGAATGAAGTATTAATGATGGATGATCACAATCATCTTCAAGTTTTAGTTTGGCCTCGACATAATTTTGATGTTTCCTGTCAAACTTGCGGGTGTGGAAGGTGGATTAGGGCTTTGATCCTTGATGCTATTTTTATACAAATTCTAGAGCATTTAAAAAGGTCAAGTAAAAATTTTAAAATTTTGAAGCGCCTGTTTGTTTTTGATTAAAAATCAGATTTTTATCAAACTTAAAGCCAATAAACAATTAATCATGATCATATGTTTCATATATCACACAACTTTTTAATCATGCTTCTCATCAATTTTTATCAAAATTCTTTAAAAATCTGATTTTAACCTCTATCAAATAGAGGCTAAATAATTTTGATTAATCTCTCGCCAGGGGTGTACAAAGGGGCTAGCTGGGGCAGGAAAAATTAGGCAATTTTAAGGGAATTAAATAGAGGTTTAGTCAAAGGAACATACCTCGGACTGGTTTGTTAATGCTTCAAGATGCATCACGGTATTGCCATCCTCGTTTCTCCATCGGAACACTTATTTATTACGGGTCCTAAAAAGCCAACCTTTCAAAACCATAAAAGCTCTAAAATTTTTGTTTCTTACAGCAATATGCACCACAGTCTCATCTCGAACAGTCAAGTCATATATTGAGGACGGACATCGGAGAAGACAATGAATCAAAAGATCAATGTCATCTTTCACCACTGCATAATGCAAAAGAGTGATACTGTAACAACCTGGTTTATACTAGTCAAAGTCAAAGGATATTTAGTCTAAGTCAAGTAGTTAAGTCAAATAAGGACTTATGTCGAACAAATAATTTTATTGGGACTTAATTTATATTATTACGAAAGTTTAAGGATTATGATGATAGAAGTAGAAATTTAAATACTTAGTTTTCTATCATTGAAATTAAAGGACTTAACTTTATATTATAGAAAGGGCTAGGACTTGTCTTGTAATTTGATCATTTTAAAGACCCATAAGTGGGCATTTGAGCCCATTTTCTGGTGATATTTTGTGGGAGACGGAGAAGGTTCGAGAGAGAGAGAGAGAGAGACCGAGAAGGAAAAAGAAAAACGTGGGAAAAGAAGAGAAGAAAGAAAGGGAAAGATGAGGAAAAAGGAGAAAAAGAAGAGGTATGGATAAAGCCTTATTATTTTGGGCTCTTAATTTATCATTATTTTCAAGAGGTATGTTAATTTAATTTCTAGGGTTCATGGATTATTAGCTTAAATTTGAAGTTTAGCTAGTATTAAGCTTTATTGACATGGATATGAGGTAATAAGTTAACTAGATTGCAAAGAAGTTGTGTATGTGGATTTTGATAGTTAAATTGATTTATGATATATATATATATATATATATATATATATATATATATATATATATAAGTGTGGATTAAGTATTAAGATTAAATAAGAAGAAAAGGGGTTGTGATAGGAAATGGCATTATATGATAATTGTGCCTAATCTCATGCTTTAGGTTATGGAAATGGGTCATTAATATATGGAAACAAATGAGTACATTTTCAAATGATATAATCTTCTATGTGCGCCAATCGCGAAGTATGTTGGGAATTTAATAAGTAAGGGCACGTGATTGGATGAAAAATGGGGAACAAAGACTAAAAGAGAGCTTTGTGAGATTTTATATATTAATCACGATTTGGGAAGTATGGATTTTGATAGAAAGAAAAGCATAAAATATAGAATTCCTTAATTTTAGTAAGGAGATCGATGGAAATGAAATAACTTTATAGATGATATTAAACGATTTTCAATGGTTGATATAGTTGATTTTAATACAAAAAAAATATATATATATTTTTCAATGAGAAAATTTGATAGGCTTATCAATAGAGGCAGATTTCGGTCAATAGCTCTGTGAGTGGAAGATACTTTTCTTAAGAAAATAAGTTTTTGTTTAATGTGTATTAATTCTAAAAGCATTATGAAATATTTATTTATTATAGTGCTTGTACATAATTATATAAATTGCAGAACTTGATTATTTTCAAGTGTTAAGTTTAAAGCATGATTTTTAGAATAAAGTGAAGCTTTATTAATAAGCAACTCTTTTTAAAGTCAGATTCAGTTCAGTTAAATCACGTTTTGAGAAATATTACATCAGTAGTAGATATTCCAATATATGTAAAGAGATTTAAAAAACCACCAGAAAGTACCCAGGTGATTTTACCTTCTCTGCACTGATGTGAATCCGTTTCCACAGTGTATGACCAGATATAATGATTTTACCCGCTCTGCACTGATGTGAATCCGTTTCCACAATATATGACCAGATATAGTGATTTTACTCGATCTGCACTATTGTGAATGCGTTTCCATAGTGTATGACCAGTTCATAGCCTTCGGGCAGCTCTGCGCGTGTATGACCGGAATTTCAGAAGTTCAGAATCTCAGAATTATCAGATTATAAGATTTTGGGTACCTTTGGTGTGGTTTTTTTTTTTTCAGTACTTCACAACTTATCGGAATTAAGAATTAAGAATTTAGTTTTCAGCTTACAGAATCAAGACTTCAGCTTATAGTATGATTCAAGTGATTTCAGTTTTAAAAGTAATTATTTGATTTTCGAAGTTTTTAAAGTTAAATCATATAAATTTTCCAGCAAATATGTATAAATGAGAAAATACACGTATTTATGAACTGTTCACTCACTGAGTTACAAACTCATATATTTTCCCATATATTTTTATAGAATGCAGGTGAATGTGAGTTAAGAAGCATTTGGAGCCTGTTGATCTGCCAAGTAAAGCTACAGATATAATAAGATTGTATGATTTAATTGATTTAAGTATCTAAGCTTATGGGTTCACTGCGATTTCTTGGTTTTATATTCATTTGGGATGTACTGTAAGTTATATATAAATGATAGAGTTGGTTATACTTAGTTGATTAGTATGCATTAGAGGAACAGGTGGTTCCCACCATTTATGAGATATATGTATGTTTGGGAAATGTTGTTGCTATTCAGGTGACTTTAGTCAAATTTATAAGGGAGATCATGTCAAATTTTCAGTAAATTCTTTATAGTCAAAGAAAAGTCAAGGTTGCCTTGGTAGTGGGTCCAATATCTAACTGGCACCTGCTATCGGCACACGTCACGTTCTGGGTCTAGTAGGGTGATTCGGGATCGGTCGTGACAGATACCTTCCCTCCCTGGGACACGAATGAGGTCCAGATCATGTTTGATGAGTCGTCTCACAGTGTCGGTGTGTCCATTGTTCATAGCCAGGTGGAGTGGACTAAGACCATCAAGGTTCAGTTTCTTCCCAAGCGAAGGCTTTAGCCTCAAGATTTCAAGAGCAAGGCCGGTACGGCCTTCCGAAGCAGCAACATGAAGAGGTGACTCCACAAATGTCATTTCATTGGGGACATCCAAGTACTCTGGATTGTCGTGTATTTTTCGGTACAAGACAACGATATCTGGATCTTGAACAGTGTCCATTCTGCAAACTCGATCGAGATAGTTTAAAATTGAAAATGCTCTGAGTATTCAATTCAATTAGACTTGATCTGAGTTTGTTTATATATATAGTTGATATCATTTATGAATTAGCTTATGAATGTAACATTAATATTTTCAGTCTCGCCTACATGGATACAAAATTTGATAACCCCATTTTCTCGTCACCTTCCACAGTCAATGAATTTCCCCATTGTTAATTTGAAAAAAAGAAAATAGGTTTTCTAACGAGTAAATTTATATTTTCCTCACCTACTTTCCTTAAATTATAATATATATATTTTCCACACTAAAAGTCCAATTCATTACTAGATTGAATAACATTTATGGTAAAATATTAACAAGTAACATCAATAGTTTTTTAAGTTTGGTCGGCATGGATTAAAAATGTGATAACCCCACTTTCTCATCACTTTCCACAGTCGATGAATTTCCACATTGTGGCCTTTTCTTCTATCCAATAACATTGAATTAAATTAAAAATAAGCAAACGCTTATCTTCCCACTAACCCAGTAATTACGATGACAATGACAATTACAAATTTATAATAAGTTACAATTAATTTCAATTTGTTGATGCACGATCTGACGTAAGACGTAACTGTTGATGTACAATCTAACGTTGAACGTGTTTTCTGTTGAGTCAAGGGAACAATGCAGGAACTGAAGTGAGATGTTGCCTTGAACGACGAGGGCTTCAGATCGTACAACGTCAAATGAGAACCATATCCGTTAAAATAGAATGTCATTTTATTGAGTGTATTCACAACTCCTTTGATGCAACACCATTTTTATTCAAAAAATTTGAAATGCTATGTTATTGAATTCAATCACGTTGTCTAATCTAAAACATTTTATGGTTTGATTAAATTGTGTCTTAACCATTTGAAATAGATTTTCCAGGATAGCTGGTACTTCACTCTTATGTTTAAGCAAAAAGGTCCAAGTAGCTCGACTATGATCATCAACAATGGTCAAGATATATTGTGCACTGATGTAGAGGCATGTTTGTATGGTCCCCATACATCAAAATTATTTGCAGACTACGTAGTGCTAACCGGAAAGGGAAGTCTTTGTTGTTTTGAGAAGGAGCAAATATCACAAGGCACATACATGAGAAAATTGAAATGCTGTAAAGTCTTTATAGAAGTATGCCCAAATCTCATATGCCAAAGAGATATGGAATTATGACATGAAATTGAATCATCAGCTGAAATAGGTAAGGTACTGAGTTGTATTACATGAAATGGAATTACAGTTTTTCAAAGCAATGTTTGATAAAGAATTATTGTCAAGAATCTACCCACTGCCAGGACTCTTTCACTCTGTTTGTCCTGCACAATGCAATGATCAGCAAAGGAAATGAACTTTATGTGTGAGGTTCTTGCAAGCTTGCTTAGTGAACGCAAGTTAAATTTGATATATGTTACAGTGGCTGCAATATTGTTGCTCATTTTCCATTTTATTCATTTCATTTCTTCTATATCCTCCTCTTCCTCCTCCATCTCTTTTTGGTGCTTGTGATTTCACATACATAGCATTCATTTCAGCAGATTCTCCAAATGATACATGTACCTCTCTCTGTGTTTTTCTACTCTTCGAATCAACGAATATGCCTTATTTACTTCAGGTAAATGTTCCATCACCAAGTTCCGGCTACGTGTTTGATCATCAACCTATTAAAAGAAGTGATATCTGCTACTGATTTTGTTGATCGATCCACAATTACACTAAGGTAATGGCATTAAGAACGTTAATTCATCCTTGAGTTTGGTATAATACTGAGATATAGTAATTGATCCTTGTGAAATGGAGTTGATTTCCCTCTGAATTTGGTATTAGAAGAGGTCCATTACATCCCCAAAACGTTCCTTTCAATATTCTTTCTAAATATTTAAGAAAATATGCTAGGCTAATCCTGATCATTTATATTGGATGAAGACGAAGTCATTGGTTATCTATTTTTTTCATTATCTATTCGCTTGATCACCGATTAAATAATTAGTTGATTGTTGTAGTGTTGGGAAGTTCAAAATAAGTTTAGAAATTAGAATACTGCAATGTTAACATATGAACAATAGAGAATATGTATAGTGTGAGCAATCATCTAGATAATCATTTATGTTAATGCATTTCTTCAGGTATGAATTTGATATAGGAATATGATCGATCTAACTGTGCTTAGAATAGGTTTAACTTACCTATGAAGAGATATTTAGATGAAAATAGATTATTGGTTGTCACCTTGAAAGAGAGATTTAGATGAAAAAGGATTATTGGTTGTTACCTTGAAAGAGATATTTAGATGAAAATAGATTATTGGTTGTTACCTTGAAAGAGATATTTAGATGAAAATGGATTATTGATTTTTATGAATGCATAAATCGCACTAACTTGCATAAGTCGAGAGTTGAAGATAGGAAAGCTATAGTATAGATGGATTCGTTAGTCCAATACATTAATCCCATAATTCATAACAAGCTTAGATAAGTAGTAGAATATTTTAGACTTAAATAAAATAAATTCTCTTTTGTTTAAGACCTAATAGAAGTTACTTTGAAATTTATTCCATGTGGGATGATACGTCATGAAGTATGAGAAATTTCATCTCGTCAAGGTTGTAGTCGCGGTGAATTCTTTTACCTCTTACTAGCCCTTTCATCCGTAGCATCTTCCAGGGAGTTATCATCAAGAAAGGCAGTAGGGTATATTCCGTATGCCAAAGCTCCATAGCTTGCCGAAAATAGCAAAGGTGATAGGAAGAGACGTTGTTGGAGTGGATCAAGTGTAAGTACAAAACACGTTCCCATTGCCAGACTAAAGGCGATTGTGTTGAAAATTAGACTTATTTTTCCAATCCCTGGGGTTCTGTTTTAGAAGTTGGTGCTAGTGGCATTGGTCGAAGTAGTAGCATTGTGATCAGAAATGATGCTGGGAAAAACAGGATTAGTATCAATTTGAGAAATCCCAAAAGGGGGAGTAAGAATGGTTTGAAATGCAGCAGTTGCAATGAGCACAACTACTACTAGGATAGCGTTTCGCATATTCCCCGACAAACCGAACTCCAGGTAAGCACCAAATCGGAAAAGCAGATCTTTCTTCGAGTAATTTGACTTCAAATAATTTTCACAACTAGTGGCAATGTCATCGTCGACGAGTGATGAACCTTCTTTAGCTCCTGCTCTCATTAAAATTTGCCTTGCTTCTCCATTTTCAGATTTTAGGATATCCAATGCCGTCTTACCTTCTAAGTTCTTCTCATTCACATTCAAAAGCCTGATTAACAACTTGATAACCTGAACACCCATAAACAAGAAGTTGTTTTATAAAATTACAACTGAGCTACAAAAAGGCCTACCAAAAAAATACCTAGTTTAAAGAAAATTGAGAACCATTTTATATAATTGATTTTTACTAAAATTCTGTTATTCGTAAGCGAATTTATGCATGCTTTATTTCTACCAAGCGGGAGCTTAAAATTGTTTTAATACAAATTCTACACCTTTTTAAAATGTCCAAGAAAAAGTTTTACATTATGTTTGGCGGCTTTTTTTGTTTATAAACATGGAAGTTGAGTTTTTGAGGTAAATTTTGTGTTTAAAAAGTGATTTCAAAAAATATGTACGATTAAAAATTAATTTGAGGAAATAACAAAAAAAAATATATATATATTTATAAACAAGTTTACCAAACACTCACTTATTTTTTTGGAAAATGGAGTTTTTTTGGCTCGGTGTGCCTATTAAGTAGTGATCAGTGAAAATTTCAACATATTAAAGCGTTAGTTTGGTAACTTACAAATATGTTAATAAATAATACATTTTTTTCAACTATTTTTTAACAACACACATTCCTCAAATCATTTTTCAATAACATATTTACTTCAAAAATATCACTTTATTTGTTTATAAACAAATTTCTTTTTACCCAAGAGATGCTGAATAAATTTGATCGTTTGACATGAAAAGTTGGGCCTCTAAGTAATCTCTCACTAATTTTTATGTGTGTTTGATTAGGGTGAAAAATAAAAAGAAAAGAAATTCTATGGAAATTATTTTTACACCCACCCTCGCGGAAAAAACTTCTTTGTTTTCAAGGAAAACAAACCCTTTTTTGAACTTGGGTTGAAAAGAAATTTCATTGACCACTTTGCAATTAAATATCAAAGGTAGAATATGATGATAAAAAGTATTTTAATTTTCCTTTTCCACACCCTAATCAAACACGCCCTTGGTGTTGTAATCATCCACATTTTGAACTCTAAACCCTGAAATCAAGTGAAGATCTAGTATACATGACTCCATCAAAGTAGATCTCAATTGGGATGTTTACCTTGCCAATTCCCTAGGGTTTAATGGGAAAATGTTTTTCAAGGAGTTTCAATTCCTTTTCTTTTTTCACCTTACATATCAAACACACCCTTTGAGATACGTGGGTGTCAGTTGAGACATTTCTGGAAAATTTCTCTTTGTATAGCCCCTATTTGAGAGATTAAAATCAATTTTTAAGCAGATTTTGATAAACGTTGATTAAATGTGTGGTTAAAAAATTGTGCGACTCATGAAATATGTGATTTAAACTAATTGTTGAGTTTGACTTTGATACAAATCTAGATAAAATTTGTCTCAAACAGAGGGATAGTCTTGTAATTAAGGTGTAAATTCAGTTCTTCATCAAGTAATAATATTCAGTTTGAAGAGAAGCATCTCTGTTCTTTCACGCTCCTCGGTTATTTTTTATATTTTTATAGTAATCTATTATATATTAATTTCTTTGCTTTAGTACTTTCTTGGGATTTCTAGGGTTAATAATGTCAATGGTTTGGACAATCCTCAAATGTGTCATGTCATCGCTTCCCACCAGCGGATCAGGGTTTAGCTTCAAGTTTAATAAGAGAATTATATTGATGAAAAGTAATTAATGGAGGTTTAACGTCCGTTTGGTGAAGCAAATAAACTGGTTTATAACCAGTTTATAAACTAATTTTCTCAAATTACTTTTTAATCATATATATTTTTTCTCTTTAATTTTCAATCGATATTTTTACCTCAAAAACATAAATAAATCAGTTCATAAACCAAATAGTCTGAACATACCTCGGACTGGTTTGTTAATGCTGCAAGATGCATAATCGTACTGCCTTCCTCGTTTTTCCATCACAACACGAATCTCTTATTGACCCTCTTAACCCAACCCAACCAAACAAAACCAAAAAAGCTCTACATTTTTTGTTTCTTACTGCAATATGCACAGCAGTCTCATCTCGAACGGTCAAGTCATATATTGAGAATGGAAGTCGGACAAGACAATGAATCAAAAGATCAATGTCCTCTTTTTCCACTACATAATGCAAAAGAGTGATCCCTTCCCTCCCTGGGACACGAATGAGATCCGGATCATGGTTGATGAGTCGTCTCACAGTGTCGGTGTGTCCATTATCCATGGCCAGGTGGAGTGGACTAAGACCATCAAGGTTTAGTTTCTTCCCCAACGAAGGCTTTAGCCTCAAGATTTCAAGAGCAAGACCGGTGCGGCCTTCCGAAGAAACAACATGAAGAGGTGACTCCACAAATGTCATCTCATTGGGGACATCCAAGTACTCTGGATTGTCGTGTATTTTTTTGTACAAGGCAACGATATCTGGATCTTGAACAGTGTTCATTCTACAAACTCGATCGAGGTAGTTTAAAATTGAAAATGCTCTGAGTATTCAATTCAATTAGACTTGATCTGAGTTTGCTTATATATATAGTTGATATCATTTATGAATTAGCTTATGAATGTAACATTAATATTTTCAGTCTCGCCTACATGGATACAAAATTTGATAACCCCATTTTCTCGTCACCTTCCATAGTCAATGAATTTCCCTATTGTTAAATTTAAAATAAGAAAATAGGTTTTCTAACGAGAAAATTTATATTTTCCTCACCTACTTTCCTTAAATTATAATATACTAGTGTTCCACCCGTGCGATGCACGGTATCATGTCGAAACATATAATTGCGACTTCAATATTTTCTAAATTTTTTTAATTATACGTCAAACATGTGTATAATGAAATAGATAGAAAAATAATAATGAAAAGTGACTTATTTAAATAAAGACCAACCTTGAAAAGTGATTTTTCTTGACTCTTATTGATATTCATAGCATACGAAACTACCAACTGAAATTTTCGCCTCTTGAACTTGAAAGACAATCTTTGTGTTTGATTGAAAAGATGAAAAATTGATGGTACGGATATTTTTTCTAGGAATTGATTTGCCTGGAAATTATTTTCCTGAAAAATGTCGGGTAAAAAAGTATAAAATTTTCCTAAATTTATTGTTTGATTGATATTATTTTTCATTGCAAATAAAACAAAATTTAGCTATTTTAATTTTTAAAAAAAAATTTATTTCTCACTCATTTGTACTTAATAATAGTATCAAACGTGACGAAAAATATGTTTTCTCACCAAATAGGTGAAAAAATATTTTCAAGCCAAATGAGTTAAGTGTGCTTTAGTTGGTTGTACCTTGAAAAATTAAAAATTATTAAAAAAAATATTAACCATTAACCATTGTTTGGTATTTAGCATAAAATAATATTTGCACATACATACATACATACATACATACATAAGCCAATAAATTCATTCACGCTAATCCACTATTCTCCCTTTATATATAGTATAGATATAGATTTATTTATAATATTAAGAATAACAAATAAATTAAAAAAAATCATTAAATAACAATTTTAAACTAATAACTAAAAATATTAATTGAACTCATTCAGTATTAGTGTTAGTAATAAAATTAAAATTGATTAAAAAAATATCAACCATTATTTAGTTTTACCATAATAATAATAATATATATAAGGCAATAAATGTGTTCACATTGATCCAGATTTTGCATTCACACTAATCCATTTTTTGTTCACATTGGCCAGACTTTCCTCCCTTTATATATAACCAGTGTTATACCCGTGCCATGCACGGTCATTTGTTACTCACATATATTAAATTTATATACTAACATATGAAATGAATATTTAATAAAAAATGAAAAACGAAAGAAGACAATCAATTACTAAAAAGGTACATTACACATATCTTAATTTTTTTTTTACGGTTTGTATGTTTATCGTTTTGGGAATTTCTTCAAATATTGTAATTTAAATTGATTTAAAACTTAAAATGTAAAATAAAAATTGCATTTAAATAAAATTCGTAATAAGTAAAAAAATAGATATATCTGTGATATACACTCATAATTTTATTAAAACAAATAGGAAAAGAAAAATAAATTGATGAACGCTTTTATTATATAATATTTTATCACTTACCCTTACGGAATTGATTTTTCAAGAATCAATTTTTTGAACAATCATTTGCAATCACACATTCTTTAAAAAATTATATTTACAATTTTCATACTACTTTTTAACTACACATTCTAAAAAAATCATTTTTTTACAAAAACAATTCTAAAAAGATCAAATTTATATATTTAAATAATAAATGTTAATTGATTTCAATAATTTTTATGAATTATTAATAACTTCATTAAAAATGCAAATTTAATAGTTTTTTTTTTAATTGTATATATCATATTTGATGTAATATTATGTGTTCAAATATTGATGCATGTGAAATATATTAATATATTTCTTATAACTTCTACATTTGATTTTCGTATTTAACATACTTTTCAATTTTATTCAAAAACATCAATCACAATAATTAGAAAATAAGTAATATATATATAAAACTTCATTTACTAAAATAAGTAGTCAAAATAAGAATTGAAAAATCTCGCAATTATCATGATACAATAATCGAGTAAAGTTGGATATCACGAAATTATGTAGAAAATCTTATACCCTTTAACCTTTAAAAATTTATTAAAATTAAGAATGATTAAAAAAATATTAATCATTCTATTGATATTATTAAATAAAAAGAAATCAAAGTATTAACTATTCAATATTAGTCTTCGTTCAATAACTTTTTCTATAAATTATTTTTAAGTATCGCATTTTTTCAACCACATATATATTTCGGAAAATATGATTTTTAATATTAAAAATAACAAATGATTTGACCATTAATAATCAAAACATAATTCTTATATTGATGGCTACATATAAAATTTATATTATTAAGAACAACAAATAAATAAAAAAATAATCATTAAATAATAATTTTAATACTGATAACTAAAAATATTAATTGAACTCATTCAGTATTAGTGTTAATAATAAAATTAAAATTGATTAAAAAAATATCAACCATTATTTAATATTCATAATAGTATATATATATATATATATATATATATATATATATATATATATATAAAAGGCAATAAATGTGTTCACACTAACTAATTCAGATTTTGCATTCACACTAAACCATTTTGTGTTCACATTGGTCAGACTTTCCTCCCTTTATATATTATTATATATAGATATAGATTTTTAAGTATCGCATTTTTTCAACCACATATATATTTCGGAAAATATGATTTTTAATATTAAAAATAACAAATGATTTGACCATTAATAATCAAAACATAATTCTTATATTGATGGCTACATATAGAATTTATATTATTAAGAACAACAAATAAATAAATAAATAATCATTAAATAATAATTTTAATACTGATAGCTAAAAATATTAATTGAACTAATTCAGTATTAGTGTTAATAATAAAATTAAAATTGATTAAAAAAATATCAACCATTATTTAATATTCATAATAGTATATATATATATATATATATATATATATATATATATATATATAAAAGGCAATAAATGTATTCACACTAACTAATTCAGATTTTGCATTCACACTAAACCATTTTGTGTTCACATTGGTCAGACTTTCCTCCCTTTATATATTACTAGTATTTTCACCCGTGCGTTGCACGATCATCATGTCTTCTCATATAATTACGAATACAATATTTTTCTATTTTTTTATAAGAACAAACATATATATGTATAATGATATAAATAGAGTGAATGCAACAGAGTGAATATTTCTGCTTATTTGTATTATATTGTTTGTCCATACACTCCGCATATCAAAAAAAGCTCTGGAATTTTCATAATTAAATGTAGGATCACCAAAATTCAAGTACTCTGCAACATTCCTATAAGAATTAGATAAGAAAAGTACATCATTATATTGTAAATGGATAAAAAATACTGTCATATGAGAGAAATAATTTGAAGAAGTTCAGAGTTTAAATAATGATAAACGTATGCATAATATTTAGATGGAAAATAATAAGTCATATATAGGAAAATCATTTATATATGGAATTTAATCCATATAATTAAAAAAAAATTGTAAACTATAAAAATTAAAAATTATTGTATTGTAATATTTGAATAGTAAAAAAAAATAGAAAATGACAAATAAAGTATCAAATGAATAATAGTCTATAACAATTACTACCCAATTACTCCAAAAAAAATTATTCGAGAATTATACCTTATGTTGTTGGATCACCAAAATCAGTGTACTCTGCAATATTCGTATAAGAATTAGATAAGAAAAGTACATCATTATATTGTAAATAGATAAAAAATACTGTCGCATGATAGAAATAATTTGAAGAAGTTCATAGTGTAAATAATGATAAACGAATACTTAGTTTTTAGATGAAAAATAATAAGTCATATATAAGAAAATCATTTATATATGGAATTTAATCCATATAATTAAAAAAAAAATTGTAAACTATAAAAATTAAAAATTATTGTATTGTAATATTTGAATAGGAAAAAAAAATGACAAATAAAGTATCAAATGAATAATAGTTTATAACAATTACTACCCAATTACTCAAAAAAATATTTATTCGATGATTATTCCTTATTCTGTTGATTAAATAATATTGTCACGTCAAGCATGAATCATAAGAAAAACTGTAAATGGATAAAAAACACATTCACATGAGAAAAATAAATAATAAGATAATAAAAAATTAATTTTAAGAATTTCATATTTTAAACAACAATAAATTAATGCATAGTTTTTCAAAACCATCATTGATTATCATAAAAATAATAAATGTCATTAATTTACAACATGTGTTCACATTAAACCACTTAAAAAAAATGACAAATAAAGTATCAAATGAATAATAGTCTATAACAATTACTACCAAATCACTAAAAAAAAAAAAAATTATTCGAGGATTATACCTTATGCTGTTGATTAATAATATTGTCACGTCAAGCATTAATCATTAAAAAAAAGTGTAAATGGATAAAAATTTCGAATGAGAAAAATAAATAAGAAGATAATAAAAAACTAATTTTAAGAATTTCATATTTTAAACAACAATAAACTAATGCACAGTTTTTCACAATTAAATGTAGGATCACCAAAATCCAAGTACTCTGCAACATTCGTATAAGAATTAGATAAAAAAAAGTACATCATTATATTGTAAATGGATAAAAAATACTGTCGTATGAGAGAAATAAATAAAAAAATAAGAAAAGTATATCAATATATTGTAAATGGATAAAAAATACTATCGCATGAGAAAAATAAATAGGACAAAAAATAAAAACTAATTTAAAGAAGTACATAGTTTGAACAATGATAAACGAATGCATAATTTTTAGATGGAAAATAATAAGTCATATATAGGAAAATCATTTATATATGGAATTTAATCCATATGATTTAAAAAAAAAATTTAAACTATAAAAATTAAAAATTATTGTATTGTAATATTTGAATAGTAAAAAAAATGACAAATAAAATATCAAGTGAATAATAGTCTATAAAAATTACTACCCAATTACCCCACAAAAATTTATTCGAGGAATATACCTTATGCAGTTGATTAAATAATAATGTCCGTCAAACATGAATCATAAAAAAAAAAAAACTGTAAATGGATAAAAAAACACATTCGCATGAGAAAAATAAATAAGAAGATAATAAAAAATTAATTTTAAAAATTTCATATTTTAAACAACAATAAACTAAACTAATGCATAGTTTTTCAAAACCATCATTGATTATCATAAAAATAATAAATGTCATTAATTTACAATATGTGTTCACACTAAACCACTTATTCACAACATGTGTTCACACCAAACCACTTCCTTACTTTTATATATATATATTTATATAGATTATATAGATCACCTAACTAATTGGCATCACTTGGAGGCGAAAAAAATGGAGAGAGCGTGTTGGGGGTGGGGGGGGTGGGGGATTATGTACGTTGTCTTTGCTAGGTTTTCAAATGTCGTCTTTTTGAGAGGAGAGTCAAGAGACGTTTTGTTTCTCTTTGACAGCGTAACGTATGGGCAGCATATGAGGGAAGGGTATGTATGGTACAAAGAGAAATCTATTAGGATAAATTTGGTAACTAAAAGATTTTCTCCTATTGGTAATTTTAAGGTAGTAGTCAAATTAATAATTGAAAAATCTCGCAATTATCATGATACAATAACCGAGTAAAGTTGGATATCACAAAATTATGTAGAAAATCTTATTCCCTATAACTTTTAAAAATTTATTAAAATTAAGAATGATTAAAAAAAGTATTGATCATTCTATTGATATTATTAAATAAAAAAAAAAATCAAAGTATTAACTATTCAATATTAGTCTTCGTTTAATAACTTTTTTTATAAATTATTTATAAGTATCGCATTTTTTCAACCACATATATATTTTGGAAAATATGATTTTTAATATTAAAGATAACAAATGATTTGACCATTAATAATCAAAACATAATTCTTATATTGATGGCTACATATAGAATTTGTATTATTAAGAACAACGAATAAATAAAAAAATAATCATTAAATAATAATTTTAATACTGATAACTAAAAATATTAATTGAACACATTCAGTATTAGTGTTAATAATAAAATTAAAATTGATTAAAAAAATATCAACCATTATTTAGTATTCATAATATATATATATATATATATATATAAGGTAATAAATGTGTTCACACTAATTCAGATTTTGCATTCACACTAAACCATTTTGTGTTCACATTGGTCAGACTTTCCTCCCTTTATATATTACTAGTGTTACACCCGTGCGATGCACGGTCATTTGTTACTTACATATATCAAATTTATATTTTAACATATGAAACGAGTATTTAATTAAAAATGAGAAAGAAATGAAGACAATTAATTACAAAAAAAAGTTCAATTGTACATACATTAATTCTCTTTTTTTATGGTTTTTATATTTACCGTTTCAAGAATTTCTTTAAATATTGTAATCTAAATTGATTTAAAGTTTAAAATTGGCAAACAAAATTACATTTACATAGAATTTGTAATAAGTAAAAAAAAAAAAAAAATAGATATATGTATGAGATACGCTCGGGGTTTTATTAAAACGAAAAAAGAAAAAGAAAAATAGATCAATGAACACTCCTATTTCATACTCTTTCATTTTTTATTTTTTTTTAAAAATATTTATGTGACATTGACAGTTTTTTTATTTTTTTTTTTACGAATTAAAAAAAATGTAATTGATTTTCAAGAGGTGAAGGGGGACCAAGAAATTTCGAGACTTGAAAAATGCACCTATTTAAAAATATGCGTTCAATTGGATTCTTTTAGATTTGAATTTTGTCCAAAATGAATAATAATATATAAATAGTAATTAATACTATTAATTACCATTTTAGGAAATATGTTTTATGAGGAAAATAGGCTAATACATATTCTTAGGAAGTGCTCTCCCTTTATGTATTATTACAATTTTCCACTATGAACATTTTTATGTCATGTTTGAGCTCCATTATTTGAAAATAAAGTTTTTAAAAAAATCAATATCAATAATCAATTTTAATCAAACCTACAATATTTAACTTTTCAAACAAATTTTAACTTCACATTCTCCCAAAAATAATATTTAAAACCACATTATTTCCCAAACAATGAGGCTCAAATAAGGGCTTAGTCCTTGTTTGAGCCCTCATTATTTACAAAATTAGTTTTACAATAGTGATTTTTGTTTTGGATAATGTGTACTTAAGCCCCTGTACTGAGGCACGTTATTACTTCAAAAAATAATGAAGTTTGTAACAGTAAATCTTGGGACAATTAATTGTTAAAAAGTAGGATTTTTTTGAATTCATATATAGATTATTTTATTAGTAGAATGACTTACTAAAAAAGAAAAAAGAAAAAACTTCAATGACCATTTGCATAACTCATTTGTATAACTATTCATTTTTAATGATTATTAAGTAATTAATATTTTCAAAATATAATTTCCAGAGTATAACAAATAATTTATCACTACCTGAACAATACTATTATAATTGGTACTAACTATCTTAATACAATATTTGATATTTAAATATATTAAATATATTTTTCATTACATATTTACTTTAATATTATTAATTAGATCCATGTGGTCCTATATTTACGTGAGTGTAATAAATTAAACATTATGAAATGTTAGTTTTCATTAAATTTTAACTAATGTATAATACAAATGCATTTAATTTTATATACTAATATATCATCAATGCAACTCAATTTATAAAAACGACGCGATTGTTTAACCCACAACACATAAAAAAATCACTATTCAAAAAATTAAAATCAAATAGTTAAGTTCCATATAATTCGGTCTACAACGTGAAAACACCACTAATGACAGGAATTTAAAAAAATTAAAAGAAATTATAGATACAAACTATCAAAATATTAAAAATAGTCAAAACTAATTCAATATTTTTCAATACAATGAGACTTTTTATTTCTCACCTAGTATTCAAAGGGCTATGATACCTTTTTTTTATACGTTTTTAATAACCTTGTTTGACCATATTCTATTTTGAATATAATGAGTTTGCTAACATGCATTTATTTTTATTTTGGTAAAAGTTAGTTAAACTACTGGTGTCTGTAACACATATTTTGCCTATAATATTAAACTTAATTAAATGGACAAAATGAGTAAATAAAAAAAATAATTTTAAAATGACAAATGAATTGATCGAAATATGAAATTACAAAAATTATTCAGATATTTATTATTTCTTTAATTTGATATAAGAAAAGCAACTCGAATTGAAATTAATCATTTAGGACCAAATTAGATTTAGTTAATAAATTATAAATCATTGTAGGGTTTAAATAAAACAACTTTGAAATAGTGGGACATTGAGGGAAAAAAAGTACAAAATAAAATTTTTACCTTTAATTTTTTATGTGATTTTAGGGATGACATGCTTACAGTTGATTTTTACTTGTGAATTCGTATTAAAGTTTTCGTTGAGATCTTCAATTTGATACCCATTTGCATATTTTTCGATTTCAAAATAATAGTGTAATTATCGAAAGTATTCCGGTTCATTTAAATACTTCCATTTTAGGAAAGGTAGTTTAAGCGGAAAAAGTTTAAAAATATGTTTTTGAAAAGTACTCTTCTTTTATATAGAGTATGATGATGATCATGATTATGATACACATGGTCATATATTTAAATGAATGTAACAAATTAAACAATCTAAATTGATCGAAACATGAAATTACAAAAATTATTCGGACTTAATTAAATTACATAACAGTTCGAATATTTACTGTTTATTTTAATTTGATAAGAAAAGAAAAGCAAACCAAAATGAAATTAATTATATATGACCAAATTAAACAATGTTAAGAAATTATAAATATCATTATAGGCCTTAAATAAAACAATTTTGAAATATAGGGACATTGAGAAAAAGTAAAAGGTTCAAAATAATTTTTTACCTTTAATCTTTGATATAATTTTAAGGACGACATGTTTACAGTTTACTCTAACTTGTGAGTTCGTATTAAAGTACTCGTTGGGATCTTCGATTTAATACCTATATTGCATATTTTTCGATTTCAAAATAATAGTATAATTATTAAAAAAATTCTCATTCATTGAAATATTTCTATTTTAGGAAATGTAATTTCGGCGACAAAAGTTCAAAAATACATTTTTGGGAAGTGACTTACTTTTATATATAGTAAGTATGATATAGATTAAAAATTATTAAAAAAATATTAACCATTGTTTAGTATTTACTATAAAATAATATTAGTACTTACACACAAACACACACACACACACACACACACATAATAAAAGGCAATAAATGCATTTACATCTATCCAAATTTTGCATTCACATTAATCCACTTTACATTCATACTAATCCACTATTCTCCCTTTATATATAGGTACTAGAATTTCACCCTTGCGATGCACGAAAGTTATTATTCGCAATATCGATTTCAATAAGTATTCGTAAAATTTTAGTACTTATACATAATCAATACATATATAAATGCATAAAAAACAATTCTCTATTACAATATTTATTAGAATTTAAAAAATAACATAAGTAATTTAAAAAATTCTTTGAATAGTAAACGTCAAATTATATATTTAAATAATAAATTATTATTGATTTCAATAATTTTATGAATTATTAATAACTTCATTGAAAATGTAAATTTAGTAATTTTTTAATGATATATCATATTTGATATAATATTATGTGCATGAATAATGATGCATGTGAAATGTATTAGAATATTTCTCATAACTTCTACATTTGTCTCTTGTGTTTAACGTACTTTTTAATTTTCATTCAAAAACATCAATCACAATAATTAAAAAGAAATAATCAAAATATTTGAATTTAACCAATAAAACTTTATTTACAAAAATAAGTTGTCAAAATAATAATTTTGAAAATCTAACGATTATCATGATACGACATTGAGTAAAGTTGGAGGTTACCAAATTATACCAAAAATTATAGTCTATAATCTTTAAAAATTTTATTAAAATTAAGAATGATTAAAAAAATATTAATCATTCTATTAATATTATTAACTTAAAAAAATCAAAGAATTTACTCTTCGTTCAATAACTTTTTCAATAAATTATTTATAAGCAGCACATTTTTTCAACCCACTTTTTAACCATATATTTTTTAAAAACTATTTTTCAACCACACATTTTACCTCGAAACAAAAATATAGTTGCCGAACAGAGGCTTAATTTATTAAAATATTTAATAATAATATATATTTTAGAAAATGTGATTTGTAATATTAAAGGTAACAAATGATTTGACCATTAATAATTAAAATGCAATTTAATCATTGATGACTACACATAGGATTTATAATACTAAGAACAACAAATAAATAAAAAATCAATAATTAAGTAATGATTTTAATATTGATAACTAAAAATATTAATTGAACTCATTCAATATTAACGTTAATAAAAAAATAATTATAATTATAACAAAAATATACAAATAACAATAACATCATATTAATTATTTACTATAATACTAAAATATAAATAATTTAAGAATTAAATTTTGCCAAACTATCCTACTTTTATAAATAAGTAAGTATAGATTTCCACGAGTACGATGAACTGAAATTGCTATCCGCAATATAGATAAGCATTCATTAAATTTAATGATTATACATAATTACACAAATACAAAAGATACAAAAATAATTTTTTATTACAAAAATTATTAAAATTTAAAAACAACATAAATAATCCAAATTATCGAAAACTTCACTGAATGATAAATGCAAATTCTGTAGTTTTTTAATTGTATATCATGTTAAATGTAATATTATGAGTACAATATTGATGTTTGTTCAATATATAAATATATTTATTATAATTTCTGCATTTGCCTCACATATTTAATTTTTTTCTCAATTCTCGTTCAAAAATCATAATAAACTATAAATATTTGTTTAATCTTAACTCATCGAATATACGACAATTGAACAACATTGAAGATTCAAGAAATTATTATATCATATAATCTTTGCACAATTATTAATTAAATTAAAATTTATTAAAAAATTATTAACCATTGTTTAGTATTTACCATAAAATAATATTAACATTAACATTAATTAATATATATAAAATAAAATGCAATAAATGCATTCACACTATTCAACTTTGCATTCACACTAATCAACTATTCTCCCTTTATATATAGTATAGATATAGATATAGATATAGACTTTCCACACTAAAAGTCCAATTCATTACTAGATTGAATAACATTTATGGTAAAATATTAACAAGTAACATCAATAGTTTTTTAAGTTTGGCCGGCATGGATTAAAAATGTGATAACCCCACTTTCTCATCACTTTCCACAGTCGATGAATTTCCACATTGTGGCCTTTTCTTCTATCTAATAACATTGAATTAAATTAAAAATAAGCAAACGCTTATCTTCCCACTAACCCAGTAATTACAATGACAATTACAAATTTATAATAAGTTTACAATTAATTTCAATTTGTTGATGCACGATCTGACGTAAGACGTAACTGTTGATGTACAATCTAACGTTGAACGTGTTTTCTGTTGAGTCAAGGGAACAATGCAGGAACTGAAGTGAGATGTTGCCTTGAAAGACGAGGGCTTCAGATTGTACAACGTCAAATGAGAACCATATCCATTAAAATAGAATGTCATTTTATTGAGTGTATTCACAACTCACCATTTTTATTCAAAAAATTTGAAATGCTATGTTATTGAATTCAATCACGTTGTCTAATCTAAAACATTTTATGGTTTGATTAAATTGTGTCTTAACCATTTGAAATAGATTTTCCAGGATAGCTGGTACTTCACTCTTATGTTTAAGCAAAAAGGTCCAAGTAGCTCGACTATGATCATCAACAATGGTCAAGATATATTGTGCACTGATGTAGAGGCATGTTTGTATGGTCCCCATACATCAAAATTATTTGCAGACTACGTAGTGCTAACCGGAAAGGGAAGTCTTTGTTGTTTTGAGAAGGAGCAAATATCACAAGGCACATACATGAGAAAATTGAAATGCTGTAAAGTCTTTATAGAAGTATGCCCAAATCTCATATGCCAAAGAGATATGGAATTATGACATGAAATTGAATCATCAGCTGAAATAGGTAAGGTACTGAGTTGTATTACATAAATGGAATTACAGTTTTTCAAAGCAATGTTTGATAAAGAATTATTGTCAAGAATCTACCCACTGCCAGGACTCTTTCACTCTGTTTGTCCTGCACAATGCAATGATCAGCAAAGGAAATGAACTTTATGTGTGAGGTTCTTGCAAGCTTGCTTAGTGAACGCAAGTTAAATTTGATATATGTTACAGTGGCTGCAATATTGTTGCTCATTTTCCATTTTATTCATTTCATTTCTTCTATATCCTCCTCTTCCTCCTCCATCTCTTTTTGGTGCTTGTGATTTCACATACATAGCATTCATTTCAGCAGATTCTCCAAATGATACATGTACCTCTCTCTGTGTTTTTCTACTCTTCGAATCAACGAATATGCCTTATTTACTTCAGGTAAATGTTCCATCACCAAGTTCCGGCTACGTGTTTGATCATCAACCTATTAAAAGAAGTGATATCTGCTACTGATTTTGTTGATCGATCCACAATTACACTAAGGTAATGGCATTAAGAACGTTAATTCATCCTTGAGTTTGGTATAATACTGAGATATAGTAATTGATCCTTGTGAAATGGAGTTGATTTCCCTCTGAATTTGGTATTAGAAGAGGTCCATTACATCCCCAAAACTTTCCTTTCAATATTCTTTCTAAATATTTAAGAAAATATGCTAGGCTAATCCTGATCATTTATATTGGATGAAGACGAAGTCATTGGTTATCTATTTTTTTCATTATCTATTCGCTTGATCACCGATTAAATAATTAGTTGATTGTTGTAGTGTTGGGAAGTTCAAAATAAGTTTAGAAATTAGAATACTGCAATGTTAACATATGAACAATAGAGAATATGTATAGTGTGAGCAATCATCTAGATAATCATTTATGTTAATGCATTTCTTCAGGTATGAATTTGAAATAGGAATATGATCGATCTAACTGTGCTTAGAATAGGTTTAACTTACCTATGAAGAGATATTTAGATGAAAATAGATTATTGGTTGTCACCTTGAAAGAGATATTTAGATGAAAATGGATTATTGATTTTTATGAATGCATAAATCGCACTAATTTGCATAAGTCGAGAGTTGAAGATAGGAAAGCTATAGGATAGATGGATTCGTAAGTCCAATACATTAATCCCATAATTCATAACAAGCTTAGATAAGTAGTAGAATATTTTAGACTTAAATAAAATAAATTCTCTTTTGTTTAAGACCTAATAGAAGTTACTTTGAAATTTATTCCATGTGGGATGATACTTCTCATCAAAGTATTACTTGCTTGCGGGATTTTTCTGAGCACGATATACGTCATGAAATATGAGAAATTTCATCTCGTCAAAGTTGTAGTCGCGGTGAATTCCTTTACCTCTTAATCGCCCTTTTATCAGTATCATCTTCCAGGGAATTATCATCAAGAAAGGCAGTAGGGTTAATGAGGCCACTGCAACCGGGAGAAAATAAGCTTCTGTACCTGGGTATATTCCATATGCCAAAGCTCCATAGCTTGCCGAAAATAGCAAAGGTGATAGGAAGAGAAGTTGTTGGAGTGGATTAAGTGTAAGTATAAAACACGTTCCCATTGCAAGACTAAAGGCGATTGTGTTGAAAATTATACTTATTTTTGCAATCTGTGGGCTTTTGTCGTGGAAGTTGGTGCTAGTGGCATTGGTCGAAGTAGTAGCATTATGAACAGAAATGGTGGTGGGAAAAATAGGGGTAGTATCAATCTGAGAAATCCCTAAAGGGGGAGTTGTTGGGAACCCGAGTTGCTCTACTCACAAAAATTGATTTGTTGTGATAGATCATCCCGTTACAGGATTTTCTGTTCTATGTATTCAACTTGGAATAAATAATTTTGTGCACACAAAAAGAAAGAGATATTACCCTTGTAGCGTGCTTTACAATAATATCTTTTCGCTGCTTCTTGATTTCACCAAAGCTTCAAACCCTCAAGCTTTCCTCGGTGTTCTCCAATGGCAGTTGTACAAGTGTGTGGTCACCTTTCTCAAGATCTAGGTTAAACTAGGATTAGGGTTTCTTTGTAAAGAGGAAACACACACTACACACTTTAGTGTGTGTCTCGTCACTTTTCCTATTAGGTTAAGAAAAATAGTCTTGGGAGACTATTTGTAACATCTTTACACTCCAAAACCCTACCAGACCTAGTACCATAACCCAGGCCCATTTCTGCACAACCCAATACAGGTAATAAGCCTGTATAAACCCATTATAGTGAAGCCACCGAGGGAACCTGATCGGACCCAATTAAACTAAGCTCCAATAAATTAATTATGACCCTATAAACTCTTGATCAGTCAAAATTAATTTATTAATCACGTTCTATTCCACTAAAAGAACGAGATTGCACTCTTAGTAAAATTGAAATTACTGAAACAATTAATCAATAATTATATCCTTTGACTTATCGTTCTTACATGTTACCCCCGTCGATCAACTCGAATATTCGGAGCAAGTTAAAATGACCAAAATGCCCTTCTCCGAATATTCATAAATTCTCAACTCTCATCTTCTATTTGACAGTTCGATGTGATCCCATCACATCATACAATTCAACAGTCACTGTCGAATTACTGAGCTCAGATTCAACTATCCACTAGAAGAACCAGTGAGATTATGATCATACCTAAAAGGTGACGGATTCCATAATACGAATATATGTTCCTCGTTAGTTCACTTTAATTCCCAAAGTACCGAGATATTGATCAGCAATTGATCTCACCCATTGATACCTCAAAGAACTTCAAGTTAGTAATCGAAGTCCATTATCCTATTAGGATTAAGGTCCCACGTACGATAATCAAGTGAAATTAAATTTGTATGGTCAATGTCACAAATTAATTTCACGTGGTCCCGTCCAATACGTTCCAAACGTACTCTCAATTTTATTACCAAAGTCAAAGACAGACTTTAATAAAATCGAGACGATCTTATCAAAATAAATTGTCCATATTTATTTACTGATCGTGAACGTTAATTTTAGATCGAATCACATATTGAATCTTTCTGTGTTTAACAACTTAAACACTCAATTTGTAATATCAAATCGACCCGTGGACAAACACAACATCATATTAATACAATCAATTAATATTTTACTTTTAAATGTCGTGAATTATACTCTATGGGCATATATAATTCCAACAGGAGTAAGAATGGTTTGAAACGCAGCAGTTGCAATGAGCACAACTACTACTAGGATAGCGTTTCGCATATTCCCCGACAAACCCAACTCCAGGTAAGCACCAAAATCGATAAGCTGATCTTTCATCGTGAAATTTGACTTCAAATAATTTTCACAACTGGTGGCAATGTCATCAACGACGAGTGATGAACCTTCTTTAGCTCCTGCTCTCATTAAAATTTGCCTTGCTTCTACATTTTCAGAATTTAGGATATCCAGTGCCGTCCTACCTTGTGGGTTCTTCTCATTCACATTCACATGCCTGATTAATGACTTGATAACCTGAACCCATAAACAACAAGTTGTTTTACAAAATTATAACTGAGCGAGCTTACTAAACAGTACCTGGTTTAAAGAAAAATAAGAACCATTTTATTTAATTGATTTTTATTTAGTTCTGGTATTTTTTACTAAGGGAATTTATAGATAAGATTTATGCATGATTTATTTATACCAAGCGTGAGCTTAAAATTATTTTAATACAAATTGTACACCGTTATAAAATGTCCAAGTAACGTTATGTTCGGCGGCTGATTTTTGTTTATAAATATGAAAATTGAGTTTTTGAGGTAAAATTTGTGTTTAAAAAGTGATTTTGATGATTAAAAATTAATTTATGAAAAAAAAAAACTTGTTTATAAACAAGTTTACCAGACACTCGCTTAATTTTTTTGGAAAATGGAGTTCGTTTGGTAACTTGTTTATAAATATTTTTAAAAATAATACATTTTTTAAAACTATTTTTTAACAACACACATTCCTCAAATTACTTTTCAACAACATATTTTACCTTGAAAATATTATATTATTCGTTTATAAACAATTTTTTTTTACCAAACAGTTGATAAATAATTTTGATCATTTAACATGAAAAGTGTGGGCTCTAAAACTAATCTCACTAATTTGTTGGTGGGTTTGATTAGGGTGAAAAATAAAAAGAAAAAGATTCTATGGAAAAAAATTTTCTACCCTCCCTCGTGGGAAACCAATTTCCTTGTTTTTAAGGAAAACAAACCCCTTTCGAATTTGGGTGGAAAAGAAATTTCATTAACCACTTTTTAATCAAATACCAAAAGTAAAAAATGACGGTGACAAATATTTTCATTTTCCTTTTCCACACCCCAATCAAACACATCCTTAGTGATGTAATCATCCATATTTTGAATTCTAAACCCTGAAATAAAGTTATGATAGTATACAAGACTCCATCAAAGTAGACCTCAAAAGTGGATACTTGTCTTGAAAACAAGGCAAACCAATTCCTAAGGATTTGATGGGAAAATGTTTATCGAGGATTTCAATTTCTTTTCCTTTTCCACCCTACATATCAAACACACGTTAGAGATATGCGGGTGTTGGTTGAGACAATTCTAGAAAATTTCTCTTTGTATAGCCCTTATTTGAGAGATTAAAATCAGTTTTTTTAGCACATTTTAATAAACGTTGATAAAATGATTGCTTAAAAAGTTGTGAGATCCATAAAATATGTAGTTTAAACTAATTTTTGACTTAAATAAAATTATAAATAAAAGTCTATCTCAAACAGAGGAATAGTCATGTAATTAAGGTGTTAAATCAGGTCTTCATCAAGTAATAAAATTCAATTTCAAGCAGAGCATCTATATTCTTTCACGCTACTCAGTTATTTTTTATATAGTAATCTATTATATATTAAATTTCTTTGCTTTAGTACTGATTTGATCCGAACCCTCGACAATCGGAGTCATAGCAGGCTTGACGTGAAAATTTAAATATTCAAGCCAAAACAAGAATTCAACAGGTTCGACGAGCTTTGAAAATCAAACCGTGTCAAAAGGAACCAAAAATTATGCAGAAGTGCTTTCACGGCCGTAACCAACATATGTCACGGCCGTAACCTCCCCTCGTGTTAAAATGCAGAATTTCAAGATTTTTGATTTACGGCCGTAAGTATAAGTGTCACGGCCGTAACCTTAAACAGAAACACACTTACGGCCGTAAGTGTCATCGTTACGGCCGTAACTTCTTAACGGATCAGATTTTTCCAAGATTTTCGTATATTTTATTTCCTTTTCCTATTTTAACTATTTTAGGTTAGTTAGAATTCTATTTTGAGTAAATTAGCGATTAGGGTTTTATTTTGCTTATTTATACGCCTTTTTGATTCATTGTAAATTAAGACTTTGATGATTAAATAAAACAGAGATTGAATGTTTTTCAATTTTTTAATGTGTGGATTCACATTACAAACCCAAACTTATCAAGATTGATTATCTTGTGGCGTTAATCCCGAATTTATCAAATATTCGCGAGAATATTTGTGGCGTTCAAATCAGAGACTTATCAAGGAGATTGGGCAAATCCTTGTGGTGTTTCGAAAGTCGTGGTTCTTTATTCCGCATCGTCGAGCCATCGCGTCGTGAATATCGGGTCATGATTCATCCGTCCAACCACAACCTGAGTTTGGAACTTTCCGGCGTTTCTTCCGCGCTTCGAACCTCGTCATTTGGTATCAGAGCTGGACTCTGAATTCAGGTTTTTCTATCCAGTTTGATTTTTATGTTTATCATCGAGTCCTATAAAAATCATCCATATCTTGTTGTTGAGTCTTTCTTTTCTTGATTTTCTTGTTCTTCGTGCCAGTAAATTTTTTCTTTTTTTTATCCATATAAAAATCCAACAAAATTTAAAAGTGTTTGTTTTGCTTAATTCTTATCCGAATTAAGTTCCGTTTGTTTTGTTGTGTTCGTTGTCGAATTTTCGGATTTATAAAAAAAAAAAATTTTTTTTTTTATTATTTTATTTATTCCGAAAATTCATCCTAAAATTAAAAAAAAAAAAAAAAAAAAGAGTCCATTCAAGAACCACTTTCTTGAATTTCTTGATCCTTTGTTTTCATTATTCTTTTTCTGTGTCCTTCCACAAAAAAATTTCACAATGTCCAATTCCCATGAAAACGCCAAAGATCGTATGTGAAGATTTTTGAATGAAGCTTTGGTTAGGTTGGATAAATTAGATGAAAGGGAAGGGAAATTGAAAAAAGGGCGATCTCAAGCAAATCGTAGTGATTATAGGCGTGATCCTAAACCTAGGGATGGAATCGGGGTTAAGAGAGGAGCTGAGATTGATCCAAAAACAATTTTGAAAATTCAAAAAGAAATTTATGAGGAAAGATTGAGGTGTGAACGGGAGGTAGAAAGAAAATATTTGGCTAAATTACGAAAAAAGGAGGAGAAACGAAAGGCGGTAATTCGATGGTTAGAAGAGAGTGAAAATCATGTTGAGCCTCGGGATATGAAAGTTGAAAAGAAGGAGGGAGGCTTGAAACATGAATTAGAAGTAGTTGAAGAGACCCCGAACTTTGTGGTAGGAGTTGAAAACGTGGAGTTGTGTGAACAAACTCCGAAATATGATGAGGAATTAGAAGTTGGGGTAGAAGTTCAAATTTTGAGCTTTGAATTGGAAGATCTACATTTTGGTAGTGATGGGATAGTACATGAACATGGTGATTCAAATGTGGAGGTCGGAGATGTGGTTGAGTTTGAAGATAAAAAAATCGAACAAGAAATTGTAAAGGAGGAAAGAGGCGAAGAGAAGAGCCTCGGGGTTCAAGAAGTGGAGTTGGTGGTGGTTTGTCATGAATACAAGGATCCATACCTTGTACCTCATGAAGCTAACATGTCCCTCCCCATTTTGTTTAAATCTTTTTTGCAGGATAATTATGACTGGAAGCTTCAACCACACTACGAATGGCAAAGGAAGTTCAAGCTCCATCTCTTCCGTGTTAGCAAATCAAAGGATTCCAATTTATTGAACTCATGGCATGGAAGCAGAAATTTTCCGTTTGATCCAGGAGGTGAAGTGGAACACCAGGAACAAAGCTATGATTCGGGATGAATCATCCTAAAGAAGGAGGGTATGATGTGATCCGGACCCTCGACAATCGGAGTCATAGCAGGCTTGACGGGAAAATTTAAATATTCAAGCCAAAACAAGAATTCAACAGGTTCGACGAGCTTTGAAGATCAAACCGTGTCGAAAGGAACCAAAAATTATGCAAAAGTGCTTTCACGGCCGTAACCAACATATGTCACGGCCGTAACCTCCCCTCGTGTTAAAATGCAGAATTTCAAGATTTTTGATTTACGGCCGTAAGTATAAGTGTCACAGCCGTAACCTTAAACAGAAACACACTTACGGCCGTAAGTGTCATCGTTACGACCGTAACTTCTTAACGGATGAGATTTTTCCAAGATTTTCGTATATTTTATTTCCTTTTCCTATTTTAGCTATTTTAGGTTAGTTAGAATTCTATTTTGAGTAACTTAGCGATTAGGGTTTTATTTTGCTTATTTATACGCCTTTTTGATTCATTGTAAATTAAGACTTTGATGATTAAATAAAACAGAGATTGAATGTTTTTCAATTTTTTAATGTGTGGATTCACATTACAAACCCAAACTTATCAAGATTGATTATCTTGTGGCGTTAATCCCGAATTTATCAAATATTCGCGAGAATATTTGTGGCGTTCAAATCAGAGACTTATCAAGGAGATTGGGCAAATCCTTGTGGTGTTTCGAAAGTCATGGTTCTTTATTCCGCATCGTCGAGCCATCGCGTCGTGAATATCGGGTCATGATTCATCCGTCCAACCACAACCTGAGTTTGGAACTTTCCGGCGTTTCTTCCGCGCTTCGAACCTCGTCAAGTACTTTCTTGGGATTTCTAGGGTTAATAATGTCAATGGTTTGGACAATCCTCAAATGTGTCCTGTCATCACTTCCTAGCTACGGATCGGGTTTAGCTTCAAGTTTAATAAAAGAATTATATTGATGAAAAGTAATTAACGGAGCTTTTAGGGAATTCATTCTCAGTTAGATGTAGGTATAGCATCCGTTTGGTAAACCAAATATAATCAGTTTATAAATTACATAATAATTTTCTCAAATCACTTTTTAATCACATGTATTTTTTCTTTCTAATTTTCAACCACTACTTTTTTCCTCAAAAACATAAATAAACTATTTTATAATCCAAATAGTTTGAACACACCTCGGACTGGTTTGTTAATGCTGCAAGATGCATCACAGTATTGCCTTCCTCGTTTCTCCATCGCAACACATATGTCTTATAGACCCTCTGAACCCAACCAAGCAAAACCATAAAAGCTCTAAAATTTTGGTTTCTCACAGCAATATGGAAAACAGTCTCATTTCGAACGGTCAAGTCATATATTGAGGATGGACGTTGGACAAGACAATGAATCAAAAGATCAATATTGCCCCCTTTTTCCACTACATAATGCAAAAGAGTGACCCCTTCCCTCCCTGGAACACGAATGAGATCCGGATCATGGTTGATGAGTCGTCTCACAGTGTCGGTGTGTTCATTAACCATGGCCAGGTGGAGTGGACTATGACCATCAAGGTTCAGTTTCTTCCCCCACGAAGGCTTTAGCCTCAAGATTTCAAGAGCAAGGTGGGTACGGCCGTCTGAAGCAGCAATATGAAGAGGTGACTCCACAAATGGCATCTCATTGGGGTCATCAAAGTACTCTTTTTTTTTTCCGCGTATTTCTTTGTACAAGTCATGGATATCTTGATCTTGAACAGTGTTCATTCTACAAACTCGATATGTCACTTGACAATTATTTGGACAAATTAATCAGTTTTGTAATAGTGAATTTACCAGAATATGTGTGATTGCTTGATGAGTTTTTCGGGGGAAAAAATGGTATGCTAAGATAGAAAAGTGCTGTGAGTATTTAATGAAGAAGACGGAGTGAAGTTTCAGGTCTGAAGAATGTACGAGATCTAAAGCTGCAGCTGAGCTTAAAGTTGAACCGATCTGACTATAGGATGCTTTTACTGTCCAAATGTTCTCGAATTTAAGCTGAAATGCACTTCCGGTCAACCAATTTTGTTTTGGTTTTTTTTTTTCTTTTTTTCTACATTAACGTTTAAACTTAACTTACAATCTATTCTCCTCACTGACAGTGAAATTCATGACTAGATTGAATTACCCTGGTAATGTGTTCCGAAATAACATTGGGTTTTCAACAGTGGTCGGGCTTTCTCATCACCTTCCACAGCCAAAGAATCTCCACATGCAAACGCATTATCTTCTTACCAGCCAAGTATTATGACGACAATGACAATGACAATGACAATGACTAGTATGACGTGTTACATCCATTAGATACACGATTATTTATTACTCACATAAATTAAATTTATATGTTAATGTACGAAATAATTATTTAATTAAAAATGAGAAACGAAAGAAGATAATTAATTACAAAAAAGGTACATTACACATATCTTTATTTTTTTTTATTTTTTTTTTTACAGTACGTATGTTTATCGTCATAGGAATTTCTTTAAATATTGTAATTTGAATTGATTTAAAACTTAAAACGAGAAAAAAAAATTACATTTAAATAGAATTTGCAATATACATATATCTGTGATATACACTTAGGATTTTATTAAAACGAAAAATAAATTGATGGACGTTCTTATTTCATCCTCTTTCATTTTCTATTTTTTAAACAAAAATATTTATGTGATATTAACAAAGTTTTTTTTTATTTAATTAAATCATTTAATTCTCTACAACTTTACGTTTCGATAAATTCATTAGTTTAATTTATAAAATAGAATGTGTTAGCAACAACATTCTATTTAAAAAAGAATATGGTCAACACGTTTATTTAGCATGCACAAAAATAGTATGTGCAATTTTCGAAAATGAGCTTTAAGTTTGAGCGATTTTTTATTTTTTAAAATGTTCAGTTAATTTTATCCATAATGTATTTGCTTTTTACATGTAATGTAATGTAATGAAATGAAATATTTGTTTAATATATTTAAATATCAATTATTGCATTAAGATAGTTAGTACACAAATTCTTATAGTTTTATACGAAAGTCAATAAATTAATTTTATAAATGTCTATTAGCCAATTTATTTCATTTTACGATTTCAAAATTGTAACCCTGGAAAAATGTTCCGAAATAACATTGGGTTTTCAACAGTGGTCGTCGGGCACCCTCATCACCTACCACAGTCAAAGAATCTCCACATGCAAATGCATTATCTTCTCACCACCCAAGTATTATGACAACAATGACAATGACTATTACGACGTGTTACACCCGTTCGATACACGATTATTTATTACTCACATAAATAAACTTTATATGTTAATGTATGAAAAAATTATTTAATTAAAAGTGAGAAACAAAAGAAGATAATTAATTAGAAAAAAAGTACAATACACAAATCTTAATTTATTTATTTTTTTAAAGTTCGTACGTTTATCGTTCTAGGAATTTCTTAAAATATTGTAATTTAAATTGATTTATAACTTAAAACGAAAAAGAAAAATTATATTTAAATAGAATTTGTAATATATATATATATATATATATATCTGTGATATACACTTAGGGTTTTATTAAAATGAAAATGAAAAGAAAAATAAAATAAAATTGACGAACGTTCTTATTTCATCATCTTTCATTTTCTATTTTTTAAATAAAAATATTTATTTGATATTGAAAAAGTTTTTATTTTTTTATTCAATTAAATCATTTAATTCCCTACAACTTTACGTTCGGATAAATTCATTGGTTTAATTTATAAAATAGAATGTGTTAGCAACATCATTCTATTTAAAAAAGAATATGGTTAACACGTTCTTTTAACATACACAAAAATAGTATGTGCAATTTTGGAAAGTGAACTTTAAGTTTGAGCGATTTTTTATTTTTTAAAATATTCAGTTAATTTTATCCATAATGTATTTGATTTTTTAAATTTAATGTAATGTAATGTAATGAAATGAAATATTTTTTTAATATATTTAAATATCAATTATTGCATTAAGATAGTTAGTACAAATTCTTATAGTTCTATACGGAAGTCAATAAATTAATTCTATAAATGTCTACTAGCCTATTTATTTCATTTTACGATTTCAAAATTGTAACCCCGGTAAAGTGTTTCGAAATAACATTGGGTTTTCAACAGTCGTCGGGCTTTCTCATCACCTTCCACAGCCAAAGAATCTCCACATGCAAACGCATTATCTTCTCACCAGCCAAGTATTATGACGACAATGAGAACGACAATAACAATGACAATGACTATTATGACATGTTATACCCGTTCTATACACGATTATTTATTACTCACATAAATTAAATTTACATGTTAATGTATGAAATAATTATTTAATTAAAAATGAGAAACGAAAGAAGATAATTAATTACAAAAAAGGTACATTACACATATCTTTATTTTTTTTTATTTTTTTTTACAGTACGTATGTTTATCGTCATAGGAATTTCTTTAAATATTGTAATTTGAATTGATTTAAAACTTAAAACGAGAAAGAAAAATTACATTTAAATAGAATTTGCAATATACATATATCTGTGATATACACTTAGGATTTTATTAAAACGAAAAATAAATTGATGGACGTTCTTATTTCATCATCTTTCATTTTCTATTTTTTAAATAAAAATATTTATTTGATATTGAAAAAGTTTTTATTTTTTTATTCAATTAAATCATTTAATTCTCTACAACTTTACGTTCGGATAAATTCATTGGTTTAATTTATAAAATAGAATGTGTTAGCAACATCATTCTATTTAAAAAAGAATATGGTTAACACGTTCTTTTAACATACACAAAAATAGTATGTGCAATTTTGGAAAGTGAACTTTAAGTTTGAGCGATTTTTTATTTTTTAAAATGTTCAGTTAATTTTATCCATAATGTATTTGCTTTTTTACATTTAATGTAATGTAATGAAATGAAATATTTGTTTAATATATTTAAATAACAATTATTGCATTAAGATAGTTAGTACAAATTCTTATAGTTCTATACGGAAGTCAATAAATTAATTTTATAAATGTCTATAAGCCTATTTATTTCATTTTACGATTTCCTATTTATTTCATTTTACGATTTCAAAATTGTAACCCCGGTAAAGTGTTCCGAAATAACATTGGGTTTTCAACAGTCGTCGGGCTTTCTCATCACCTTCCACAGCCAAAGAATCTCCACATGCAAACGCATTATCTTCTCACCAGCCAAGTATTATGACGACAATGACAACGACAATAACAATGACAATGACTATTATGACATGTTATACCCGTTCTATACACGATTATTTATTACTCACATAAATTAAATTTATATGTTAATGTATGAAATAATTATTTAATTAAAAATGAGAAACGAAAGAAGATAATTAATTACAAAAAAGGTACTTTACACATATCTTTATTTTTTTTTATTTTTTTTTTACAGTACGTATGTTTATCGTCACAGGAATTTCTTTAAATATTGTAATTTGAATTGATTTAAAACTTAAAACGAGAAAGAAAAATTACATTTAAATAGAATTTGCAATATACATATATCCGTGATATACACTTAGGATTTTATTAAAACGAAAAATAAATTGATGGACGTTCTTATTTCATCATCTTTCATTTTCTATTTTTTAAATAAAAATATTTATTTGATATTGAAAAAGTTTTTATTTTTTTTTATTCAATTAAATCATTTAATTCTCTACAACTTTACGTTCGGATAAATTCATTGGTTTAATTTATAAAATAGAATGTGTTAGCAACATCATTCTATTTAAAAAAGAATATGGTTAACACGTTCTTTTAACATACACAAAAATAGTATGTGCAATTTTGGAAAGTGAACTTTAAGTTTGAGCGATTTTTTATTTTTTAAAATGTTCAGTTAATTTTATCCATAATGTATTTGCTTTTTTACATTTAATGTAATGTAATGAAATGAAATATTTGTTTAATATATTTAAATACCAATTATTGCATTAAGATAGTTAGTACAAATTCTTATAGTTCTATACGGAAGTCAATAAATTAATTCTATAAATGTCTATTATCCTATTTATTTCATTTTACGATTTCAAAATTGTAACCCCGGTAAAGTGTTCCGAAATAACATTGGGTTTTCAACAGTCGTCGGGCTTTCTCATCACCTTCCACAGCCAAAGAATCTCCACATGCAAACGCATTATCTTCTCACCAGCCAAGTATTATGACGACAATGACAACGACAATAACAATGACAATGACTATTATGACATGTTATACCCGTTCTATACACGATTATTTATTACTCACATAAATTAAATTTATATGTTAATGTATGAAATAATTATTTAATTAAAAATGAGAAACGAAAGAAGATAATTAATTACAAAAAAGGTACTTTACACATATCTTTATTTTTTTTTATTTTTTTTTTACAGTACGTATGTTTATCGTCATAGGAATTTCTTTAAATATTGTAATTTGAATTGATTTAAAACTTAAAACGAGAAAGAAAAATTACATTTAAATAGAATTTGCAATATACATATATCTGTGATATACACTTAGGATTTTATTAAAACGAAAAATAAATTGATAGACGTTCTTATTTCATCATCTTTCATTTTCTATTTTTTAAATAAGAATATTTATTTGATATTGAAAAAGTTTTTATTTTTTTTATTCAATTACATCATTTAATTCTCTACAACTTTACGTTCGGATAAATTCATTGGTTTAATTTATAAAATAGAATGTGTTAGCAACAGCATTCTATTTAAAAAAGAATATGGTTAACACGTTCTTTTAACATACACAAAAATAGTATGTGCAATTTTGGAAAGTGAACTTTAAGTTTGAGCAATTTTTTATTTTTTAAAACGTTCAGTTAATTTTATCCATAATGTATTTGCTTTTTTACATTTAATGTAATGTAATGAAATGAAATATTTGTTTAATATATTTAAATACCAATTATTGCATTAAGATAGTTAGTACAAATTTTTATAGTTCTATACGGAAGTCAATAAATTAATTCTATAAATGTCTATTATCCTATTTATTTCATTTTACGATTTCAAAATTGTAACCCCGGTAAAGTGTTCCGAAATAACATTGGGTTTTCAACAGTCGTCGGGCTTTCTCATCACCTTCCACAGCCAAAGAATCTCCACATGCAAACGCATTATCTTCTCACCAGCCAAGTATTATGACGACAATGACAACGACAATAACAATGACATTGACTATTATGACATGTTATACCCGTTCTATACACGATTATTTATGACTCACATAAATTAAATTTATATGTTAATGTATGAAATAATTATTTAATTAAAAATGAGAAACGAAAGAAGATAATTAATTACAAAAAAGGTACTTTACACATATCTTTATTTTTTTTTATTTTTTTTTTACAGTACGTATGTTTATCGTTATAGGAATTTCTTTAAATATTGTAATTTGAATTGATTTAAAACTTAAAACGAGAAAGAAAAATTACATTTAAATAGAATTTGCAATATACATATATCTGTGATATACACTTAGGATTTTATTAAAACGAAAAATAAATTGATGGACGTTCTTATTTCATCATCTTTCATTTTCTATTTTTTAAATAAAAATATTTATTTGATATTGAAAAAGTTTTTATTTTTTTTATTCAATTAAATCATTTAATTCTCTACAATTTTACGTTCGGATAAATTCATTGATTTAATTTATAAAATAGAATGTGTTAGCAACATCATTCTATTTAAAAAAGAATATTGTTAACACGTTCTTTTAACATACACAAAAATAGTATGTGCAATTTTGGAAAGTGAACTTTAAGTTTGAGCGATTTTTTATTTTTTAAAACGTTCAGTTAATTTTATCCATAATGTATTTGCTTTTTTACATTTAATGTAATGTAATGAAATGAAATATTTGTTTAATATATTTAAATACCAATTATTGCATTAAGATAGTTAGTACAAATTCTTATAGTTCTACACGGAAGTCAATAAATTAATTCTATAAATGTCTATTATCCTATTTATTTCATTTTACGATTTCAAAATTGTAACCCCGGTAAAGTGTTCCGAAATAACATTGGGTTTTCAACAGTCGTCGGGCTTTCTCATCACCTTCCACAGCCAAAGAATCTCCACATGCAAACGCATTATCTTCTCACCAGCCAAGTATTATGACGACAACGACAACGACAATAACAATGACAATGACTATTATGACATGTTATACCCGTTCTATACACGATTATTTATTACTCACATAAATTAAATTTATATGTTAATGTATGAAATAATTATTTAATTAAAAATGAGAAACGAAAGAAGATAATTAATTACAAAAAAGGTACGTTACACATATCTTTATTTATTTATTTTTTTTTATTTTACAGTACGTATGTTTATCGTCATAGGAATTTCTTTAAAAATTGTAATTTGAATTGATTTAAAACTTAAAACGAGAAAGAAAAATTACATTTAAATAGAATTTGCAATATACATATATCTGTGATATATACACTTAGGATTTTATTAAAACGAAAAATAAATTGATGGACGTTCTTATTTCATCCTCTTTCATTTTCTATTTTTTAAATAAAAATATTTATGTGATATTGACAAAGTTTTTTTTTTATTTAATGAAATCATTTAATTCTCTACAACTATACGTTTCGATAAATTCATTAGTTTAATTTATAAAATAGAATGTGTTAGCAACATCATTCTATTTAAAAAAGAATATGGTCAACACGTTTATTTAGCATACACAAAAATAGTATGTGCAATTTTCGAAAATGAGCATTAAGTTTGAGCGATTTTTTATTTTTTAAAATGTTCAGTTAATTTTATCCATAATGTATTTGCTTTTTTACATGTAATGTAATGTAATGAAATGAAATATTTGTTTAATATATTTAAATATCAATTATTGCATTAAGATAGTTAGTACACAAATTCTTATAGTTTTATACGAAAGTCAATAAATTAATTTTATAAATGTCTATTAGCCAATTTATTTCATTTTACGATTTCAAAATTGTAACCCTGGTAAAATGTTCCGAAATAACATTGGGTTTTCAACAGTGGTCGTCGGGCACCCTCATCACCTACCACAGTCAAAGAATCTCCACATGCAAATGCATTATCTTCTCACCACCCAAGTATTATGACAACAATGACAATGACTGTTATGACGTGTTACACGCGTTCTATACACGATTATTTATTACTCACATAAATTAAATTTATATGTTAATGTATGAAATAATTATTTAATTAAAAATGAGAAACGAAAGAAGATAATTAATTACAAAAAAGGTACATTACACATATCTTTATTTTTTTTAATTTTTTTTTTACAGTACGTATGTTTATCGTCATAGGAATTTCTTTAAATATTGTAATTTGAATTGATTTAAAACTTAAAACGATAAAGAAAAATTACATTTAAATAGAATTTGCAATATACATATATCTGTGATATACACTTAGGATTTTATTAAAACGAAAAATAAATTGATGGACGTTCTTATTTCATCATCTTTCATTTTCTATTTTTTAAATAAAAATATTTATTTGATATTGAAAAAGTTTTTATTTTTTTTATTCAATTAAATCATTTAATTCTCTACAACTTTACGTTCGGATAAATTCATTGGTTTAATTTATAAAATAGAATGTGTTAGCAACATCATTCTATTTAAAAAAGAATATTGTTAACACGTTCTTTTAACATACACAAAAATAGTATGTGCAATTTTGGAAAGTGAACTTTAAGTTTGAGCGATTTTTTATTTTTTAAAATGTTCAGTTAATTTTATCCATAATGTATTTGCTTTTTTACATTTAATGTAATGTAATGAAATGAAATATTTGTTTAATATATTTAAATACCAATTATTGCATTAAGATAGTTAGTACAAATTCTTATAGTTCTATACGAAAGTCAATAAATTAATTCTATAAATGTCTATTATCCTATTTATTTCATTTTACGATTTCAAAATTGTAACCCCGGTAAAGTGTTCCGAAATAACATTGGGTTTTCAACAGTCGTCGGGCTTTCTCATCACCTTCCACAGCCAAAGAATCTCCACATGCAAACGCATTATCTTCTCACCAGCCAAGTATTATGACGACAATGACAACGACAATAACAATGAAAATGACTATTATGACATGTTATACCCGTTCTATACACGATTATTTATTACCCACATAAATTAAATTTATATTTTAATGTATGAAATAATTATTTAATTAAAAATGAGAAACGAAAGAAGATAATTAATTACAAAAAAGGTACATTACACATATCTTTATTTATTTATTTTTTTTATTTTACTGTACGTATGTTTATCGTCCTAGGAATTTCTTTACATATTGTAATTTGAATTGATTTAAAACTTAAAACGAGAAAGAAAAATTACATTTAAATAGAATTTGCAATATACATATATCTGTGGTATACACTTAGGATTTTATTAAAACGAAAAATAAATTGATGGACGTTCTTATTTCATCCTCTTCCATTTTCTATTTTTTAAATAAAAATATTTATGTGATATTAACAAAGTTTTTATTTTTATTTAATGAAATCATTTAATTCCCTACAACTTTACGTTTCGATAAATTCATTAGTTTAATTTATAAAATAGAATGTGTTAGCAACATCATTCTATTTAAAAAAGAATATGGTCAACACGTTTATTTAGCATACACGAAAATAGTATGTGCAATTTTCGAAAATGAACTTTATGTTTGAGCGATTTTTTATTTTTTAAAATGTTCAGTTAATTTTATCCATAATGTATTTGCTTTTTTACATGTAATGTAATGTAATGAAATGAAATATTTGTTTAATATATTTAAATATCAATTATTGCATTAAGATAGTTAGTACACAAATTCTTATAGTTTTATACGAAAGTCAATAAATTAATTTTATAAATGTCTATTAGCCAATTTATTTCATTTTACGATTTCAATATTGTAACCCTGGTAAAATGTTCCGAAATAACATTGGGTTTTCAACAGTGGTCGTCGGGCACCCTCATCACCTACCACAGTCAAAGAATCTCCACATGCAAATGCATTATCTTCTCACCACCCAAGTATTATGACAACAATGACAATGACTATTATGACGTGTTACACCCGTTCTATACACGATTATTTATTACTCACATAAATTAAATTTATCTGTTAATGTATGAAATAATTATTTAATTAAAAATAAGAAACGAAAGAAGATAATTAATTACAAAAAAGGTACATTACACATATCTTTATTTTATTTTATTTTTTTTTTACAGTACGTATGTTTGTCGTCATAGGAATTTCTTTAAATATTGTAATTTGAATTGATTTAAAACTTAAAACGAGAAAGAAAAATTACATTTAAATAGAATTTGCAATATACATATATCTGTGATATACACTTAGGATTTTATTAAAACGAAAAATAAATTGATGGACGTTCTTATTTCGTCCTCTTTCATTTTCTATTTTTTAAATAAAAATATTTATGTGATATTAACAAAGTTTTTATTTTTATTTAATGAAATCATTTAATTCCCTACAACTTTACGTTTCGATAAATTCATTAGTTTAATTTATAAAATAGAATGTGTTAGCAACATCATTCTATTTAAAAAAGAATATGGTCAACACGTTTATTTAGCATACACAAAAATAGTATGTGCAATTTTGGAAAGTGAACTTTAAGTTTGAGCGATTTTTTATTTTTTAAAACGTTCAGTTAATTTTATCCATAATGTATTTGCTTTTTTACATTTAATGTAATGTAATGTAATGAAATGAAATTTTTGTTTAATATATTTAAATACCAATTATTGCATTAAGATAGTTAGTACAAATTCTTATAGTTCTATACGGAAGTCAATAAATTAATTCTATAAATGTCTATTAGCCTATTTATTTCGTTTTACGATTTCAAAATTGTAACCCCGGTAAAGTGTTCCGAAATAACATTGGGTTTTCAACAGTCGTCGGGCTTTCTCATCACCTTCCACAGCCAAAGAATCTCCACATGCAAACGCATTATCTTCTCACCAGCCAAGTATTATGACAACAATGACAATGACTATTATGACGTGTTACACCCGTTCTATACACGATTATTTATTACTCACATAAATTAAATTTATATGTTAATGTATGAAATAATTATTTAATTAAAAATGAGAAACGAAAGAAGATAATTAATTACAAAAAAGGTACATTACACATATCTTTATTTTTTTTAATTTTTTTTTACAGTACGTATGTTTGTCGTCATAGGAATTTCTTTAAATATTGTAATTTGAATTGATTTAAAACTTAAAACGAGAAAGAAAAATTACATTTAAATAGAATTTGCAATATACATATATCTGTGATATACACTTAGGATTTTATTAAAACGAAAAATAAATTGATGGACGTTCTTATTTCGTCATCTTTCATTTTCTATTTTTTAAATAAAAATATTTATGTGATATTAACAAAGTTTTTATTTTTATTTAATGAAATCATTTAATTCCCTACAACTTTACGTTCGGATAAATTCATTGGTTTAATTTATAAAATAGAATGTGTTAGCAACATCATTCTATTTAAAAAAGAATATGGTTAACACGTTCTTTTAACATACACAAAAATAGTATGTGCAATTTTGGAAAGTGAACTTTAAGTTTGAGCGATTTTTTATTTTTTAAAACGTTCAGTTAATTTTATCCATAATGTATTTGCTTTTTTACATTTAATGTAATGTAATGTAATGAAATGAAATTTTTGTTTAATATATTTAAATACCAATTATTGCATTAAGATAGTTAGTACAAATTCTTATAGTTCTATACGGAAGTCAATAAATTAATTCTATAAATGTCTATTAGCCTATTTATTTCGTTTTACGATTTCAAAATTGTAACCCCGGTAAAGTGTTCCGAAATAACATTGGGTTTTCAACAGTCGTCGGGCTTTCTCATCACCTTCCACAGCCAAAGAATCTCCACATGCAAACGCATTATCTTCTCACCAGCCAAGTATTATGACGACAATGACAACGACAATAACAATGAAAATGGCTATTATGACATGTTATACCCGTTCTATACACGATTATTTATTACTCACATAAATTAAATTTATATGTTAATGTATGAAATAATTATTTAATTAAAAATGAGAAACGAAAGAAGATAATTAATTACAAAAAAGGTACATTACACATATCTTTATTTATTTATTTTTTTTATTTTACAGTACGTATGTTTATCGTCATAGGAATTTCTTTAAATATTGTAATTTGAATTGATTTAAAACTTAAAACGAGAAAGAAAAATTACATTTAAATAGAATTTGCAATATACATATATTTGTGGTATACACTTAGGATTTTATTAAAACGAAAAATAAATTGATGGACGTTCTTATTTCATCATCTTTCATTTTCTATTTTTTAAATAAAAATATTTATGTGATATTAACAAAGTTTTTTTTTTTATTTAATGAAATCATTTAATTCTCTACAACTTTACGTTTCGATAAATTCATTAGTTTAATTTATAAAATAGAATGTGTTAGCAACATCATTCTATTTAAAAAAGAATATGGTCAACACGTTTATTTAGCATACACGAAAATAGTATGTGCAATTTTCGAAAATGAGCTTTAAGTTTGAGCGATTTTTTATTTTTTAAAATGTTCAGTTAATTTTATCCATAATGTATTTGCTTTTTTACATGTAATGTAATGTAATGAAATGAAATATTTGTTTAATATATTTAAATATCAATTATTGCATTAAGATAGTTAGTACACAAATTCTTATAGTTTTATACGAAAGTCAATAAATTAATTTTATAAATGTCTATTAGCCAATTTATTTCATTTTACGATTTCAATATTGTAACCCTGGTAAAATGTTCCGAAATAACATTGGGTTTTCAACAGTGGTCGTCGGGCACCCTCATCACCTACCACAGTCAAAGAATCTCCACATGCAAATGCATTATCTTCTCACCACCCAAGTATTATGACAACAATGACAATGACTATTATGACGTGTTACACCCGTTCTATACACGATTATTTATTACTCACATAAATTAAATTTATATGTTAATGTATGAAATAATTATTTAATTAAAAATGAGAAACGAAAGAAGATAATTAATTACAAAAAAGGTACATTACACATATCTTTATTTTTTTTAATTTTTTTTTTACAGTACGTATGTTTGTCGTCATAGGAATTTCTTTAAATATTGTAATTTGAATTGATTTAAAACTTAAAACGAGAAAGAAAAATTACATTTAAATAGAATTTGCAATATACATATATCTGTGATATACACTTAGGATTTTATTAAAACGAAAAATAAATTGATGGACGTTCTTATTTCATCATCTTTCATTTTCTATTTTTTAAATAAAAATATTTATTTGATATTGAAAAAGTTTTTATTTTTTTATTCAATTAAATCATTTAATTCTCTACAACTTTACGTTCGGATAAATTCATTGGTTTAATTTATAAAATAGAATGTGTTAGCAACATCATTCTATTTAAAAAAGAATATGGTTAACACGTTCTTTTAACATACACAAAAATAGTATGTGCAATTTTGGAAAGTGAACTTTAAGTTTGAGCGATTTTTTATTTTTTAAAACGTTCAGTTAATTTTATCCATAATGTATTTGCTTTTTTACATTTAATGTAATGTAATGTAATGAAATGAAATTTTTGTTTAATATATTTAAATACCAATTATTGCATTAAGATAGTTAGTACAAATTCTTATAGTTCTATACGGAAGTCAATAAATTAATTCTATAAATGTCTATTAGCCTATTTATTTCGTTTTACGATTTCAAAATTGTAACCCCGGTAAAGTGTTCCGAAATAACATTGGGTTTTCAACAGTCGTCGGGCTTTCTCATCACCTTCCACAGCCAAAGAATCTCCACATGCAAACGCATTATCTTCTCACCAGCCAAGTATTATGACGACAATGACAACGACAATAACAATGAAAATGGCTATTATGACATGTTATACCCGTTCTATACACGATTATTTATTACTCACATAAATTAAATTTATATGTTAATGTATGAAATAATTATTTAATTAAAAATGAGAAACGAAAGAAGATAATTAATTACAAAAAAGGTACATTACACATATCTTTATTTATTTATTTTTTTTATTTTACAGTACGTATGTTTATCGTCATAGGAATTTCTTTAAATATTGTAATTTGAATTGATTTAAAACTTAAAACGAGAAAGAAAAATTACATTTAAATAGAATTTGCAATATACATATATTTGTGGTATACACTTAGGATTTTATTAAAACGAAAAATAAATTGATGGACGTTCTTATTTCATCATCTTTCATTTTCTATTTTTTAAATAAAAATATTTATGTGATATTAACAAAGTTTTTTTTTTATTTAATGAAATCATTTAATTCTCTACAACTTTACGTTTCGATAAATTCATTAGTTTAATTTATAAAATAGAATGTGTTAGCAACATCATTCTATTTAAAAAAGAATATGGTCAACACGTTTATTTAGCATACACGAAAATAGTATGTGCAATTTTCGAAAATGAGCTTTAAGTTTGAGCGATTTTTTATTTTTTAAAATGTTCAGTTAATTTTATCCATAATGTATTTGCTTTTTTACATGTAATGTAATGTAATGAAATGAAATATTTGTTTAATATATTTAAATATCAATTATTGCATTAAGATAGTTAGTACACAAATTCTTATAGTTTTATACGAAAGTCAATAAATTAATTTTATAAATGTCTATTAGCCAATTTATTTCATTTTACGATTTCAATATTGTAACCCTGGTAAAATGTTCCGAAATAACATTGGGTTTTCAACAGTGGTCGTCGGGCACCCTCATCACCTACCACAGTCAAAGAATCTCCACATGCAAATGCATTATCTTCTCACCACCCAAGTATTATGACAACAATGACAATGACTATTATGACGTGTTACACCCGTTCTATACACGATTATTTATTACTCACATAAATTAAATTTATATGTTAATGTATGAAATAATTATTTAATTAAAAATGAGAAACGAAAGAAGATAATTAATTACAAAAAAGGTACATTACACATATCTTTATTTTTTTTAATTTTTTTTTTACAGTACGTATGTTTGTCGTCATAGGAATTTCTTTAAATATTGTAATTTGAATTGATTTAAAACTTAAAACGAGAAAGAAAAATTACATTTAAATAGAATTTGCAATATACATATATCTGTGATATACACTTAGGATTTTATTAAAACGAAAAATAAATTGATGGACGTTCTTATTTCATCATCTTTCATTTTCTATTTTTTAAATAAAAATATTTATTTGATATTGAAAAAGTTTTTATTTTTTTATTCAATTAAATCATTTAATTCTCTACAACTTTACGTTCGGATAAATTCATTGGTTTAATTTATAAAATAGAATGTGTTAGCAACATCATTCTATTTAAAAAAGAATATGGTTAACACGTTCTTTTAACATACACAAAAATAGTATGTGCAATTTTGGAAAGTGAACTTTAAGTTTGAGCGATTTTTTATTTTTTAAAACGTTCAGTTAATTTTATCCATAATGTATTTGCTTTTTTACATTTAATGTAATGTAATGTAATGAAATGAAATTTTTGTTTAATATATTTAAATACCAATTATTGCATTAAGATAGTTAGTACAAATTCTTATAGTTCTATACGGAAGTCAATAAATTAATTCTATAAATGTCTATTAGCCTATTTATTTCGTTTTACGATTTCAAAATTGTAACCCCGGTAAAGTGTTCCGAAATAACATTGGGTTTTCAACAGTCGTCGGGCTTTCTCATCACCTTCCACAGCCAAAGAATCTCCACATGCAAACGCATTATCTTCTCACCAGCCAAGTATTATGACGACAATGACAACGACAATAACAATGACAATGACTATTATGACATGTTATACCCGTTCTATACACGATTATTTATTACTCACATAAATTAAATTTATATGTTAATGTATGAAATAATTATTTAATTAAAAATGAGAAACGAAAGAAGATAATTAATTACAAAAAAGGTACATTACACATATCTTTATTTGTTTATTTTTTTTATTTTACAGTACGTATGTTTATCGTCATAGGAATATCTTTACATATTGTAATTTGAATTGATTTAAAACTTAAAACGAGAAAGAAAAATTACATTTAAATAGAATTTGCAATATACATATATCTGTGGTATACACTTAGGATTTTATTAAAACGAAAAATAAATTGATGGACGTTCTTATTTCATCCTCTTTCATTTTCTATTTTTTAAATAAAAATATTTATGTGATATTAACAAAGTTTTTTTTTTATTTAATGAAATCATTTAATTCTCTACAACTTTACGTTTCGATAAATTCATTAGTTTAATTTATAAAATAGAATGTGTTAGCAACATCATTCTATTTAAAAAAGAATATGGTCAACACGTTTATTTAGCATACACGAAAATAGTATGTGCAATTTTCGAAAATGAGCTTTAAGTTTGAGCGATTTTTTATTTTTTAAAATGTTCAGTTAATTTTATCCATAATGTATTTGCTTTTTTACATGTAATGTAATGTAATGAAATGAAATATTTGTTTAATATATTTAAATATCAATTATTGCATTAAGATAGTTAGTACACAAATTCTTATAGTTTTATACGAAAGTCAATAAATTAATTTTATAAATGTCTATTAGCCAATTTATTTCATTTTACGATTTCAATATTGTAACCCTGGTAAAATGTTCCGAAATAACATTGGGTTTTCAACAGTGGTCGTCGGGCACCCTCATCACCTACCACAGTCAAAGAATCTCCACATGCAAATGCATTATCTTCTCACCACCCAAGTATTATGACAACAATGACAATGACTATTATGACGTGTTACACCCGTTCTATACACGATTATTTATTACTCACATAAATTAAATTTATATGTTAATGTATGAAATAATTATTTAATTAAAAATGAGAAACGAAAGAAGATAATTAATTACAAAAAAGGTACATTACACATATCTTTATTTTTTTTTATTTTTTTTTTACAGTACGTATGTTTATCGTCATAGGAATTTCTTTAAATATTGTAATTTGAATTGATTTAAAACTTAAAACGAGAAAGAAAAATTACATTTAAATAGAATTTGCAATATACATATATCTGTGATATAGGATTTTATTAAAACGAAAAATAAATTAATGGACGTTCTTATTTCATCATCTTTCATTTTCTATTTTTTAAATAAAAATATTTATTTGATATTGAAAAAGTTTTTATTTTTTTATTCAATTAAATCATTTAATTCTCTACAACTTTACGTTCGGATAAATTCATTGGTTTAATTTATAAAATAGAATGTGTTAGCAACATCATTCTATTTAAAAAAGAATATGGTCAACACGTTCTTTTAACATACACAAAAATAGTATGTGCAATTTTGGAAAGTGAACTTTAAGTTTGAGCGATTTTTTATTTTTTAAAACGTTCAGTTAATTTTATCCATAATGTATTTGCTTTTTTACATTTAATGTAATGTAATGTAATGAAATGAAATTTTTGTTTAATATATTTAAATACCAATTATTGCATTAAGATAGTTAGTACAAATTCTTATAGTTCTATACGGAAGTCAATAAATTAATTCTATAAATGTCTATTAGCCTATTTATTTCATTTTACGATTTCAAAATTGTAACCCCGGTAAAGTGTTCCGAAATAACATTGGGTTTTCAACAGTCGTCGGGCTTTCTCATCACCTTCCACCGCCAAAGAATCTCCACATGCAAACGCATTATCTTCTCACCAGCCAAGTATTATGACGACAATGACAACGACAATAACAATAAAAATGACTATTATGACATGTTATACCCGTTCTATACACGATTATTTATTACTCACATAAATTAAATTTTTATGTTAATGTATGAAATAATTATTTAATTAAAAGTGAGAAACGAAAGAAGATAATTAATTACAAAAAAGGTACATTACACATATCTTTATTTATTTATTTTTTTTATTTTACAGTACGTATGTTTATCGTCCTAGGAATTTCTTTACATATTGTAATTTGAATTGATTTAAAACTTAAAACGAGAAAGAAAAATTACATTTAAATAGAATTTGCAATATACATATATCTGTGGTATACACTTAGGATTTTATTAAAACGAAAAATAAATTGATGGACGTTCTTATTTCATCCTCTTTCATTTTCTATTTTTTAAATAAAAATATTTATGTGATATTAACAAAGTTTTTTTTTTATTTAATGAAATCATTTAATTCTCTACAACTTTACGTTTCGATAAATTCATTAGTTTAATTTATAAAATAGAATGTGTTAGCAACATCATTCTATTTAAAAAAGAATATGGTTAACACGTTCTTTTAACATACACAAAAAAAGTATGTGCAATTTTGGAAAGTGAACTTTAAGTTTGAGCGATTTTTTATTTTTTAAAACGTTCAGTTAATTTTATCCATAATGTATTTGCTTTTTTACATTTAATGTAATGTAATGAAATGAAATATTTGTTTAATATATTTAAATACCAATTATTGCATTAAGATAGTTAGTACAAATTCTTATAGTTCTATACGGAAGTCAATAAATTAATTCTATAAATGTCTATTAGCCTATTTATTTCATTTTACGATTTCAAAATTGTAACCCCGGTAAAGTGTTCCGAAATAACATTGGGTTTTCAACAGTCGTCGGGCTTTCTCATCACCTTCCACAGCCAAAGAATCTCCACATGCAAACGCATTATCTTCTCACCAGCCAAGTATTATGACGACAATGACAACGACAATAACAATGAAAATGACTATTATGACATGTTATACCCGTTCTATACACGATTATTTATTACTCACATAAATTAAATTTTTATGTTAATGTATGAAATAATTATTTAATTAAAAATGAGAAACGAAAGAAGATAATTAATTACAAAAAAGGTACATTACACATATCTTTATTTATTTATTTTTTTTATTTTACAGTACGTATATTTATCGTCCTAGGAATTTCTTTACATATTGTAATTTGAATTGATTTAAAACTTAAAACGAGACAGAAAAATTACATTTAAATAGAATTTGCAATATACATATATCTGTGGTATACACTTAGGATTTTATTAAAACGAAAAATAAATTGATGGACGTTCTTATTTCATCCTCTTTCATTTTCTATTTTTTAAATAAAAATATTTATGTGATATTAACAAAGTTTTTTTTTTATTTAATGAAATCATTTAATTCTCTACAACTTTACGTTTCGATAAATTCATTAGTTTAATTTATAAAATAGAATGTGTTAGCAACATCATTCTATTTAAAAAAGAATATGGTCAACACGTTTATTTAGCATACACGAAAATATTATGTGCAATTTTCGAAAATGAGCTTTAAGTTTGAGCGATTTTTTATTTTTTAAAATGTTCAGTTAATTTTATCCATAATGTATTTGCTTTTTTACATGTAATGTAATGTAATGAAATGAAATATTTGTTTAATATATTTAAATATCAATTATTGCATTAAGATAGTTAATACACAAATTCTTATAGTTTTATACGAAAGTCAATAAATTAATTTTATAAATGTCTATTAGCCAATTTATTTCATTTTACGATTTCAATATTGTAACCCTGGTAAAATGTTCCGAAATAACACTGGGTTTTCAACAGTGGTCGTCGGGCACCCTCATCACCTACCACAGTCAAAGAATCTCCACATGCAAATGCATTATATTCTCACCACCCAAGTATTATGACAACATTGACAATGACTATTATGACGTGTTACACCCGTTCTATACACGATTATTTATTACTCACATAAATTAAATTTATATGTTAATGTATGAAATAATTATTTAATTAAAAATGAGAAACGAAAGAAGATAATTAATTACAAAAAAGGTACATTACACATATCTTTATTTATTTATTTTTTTTATTTTACAGTACGTATGTTTATCGTCCTAGGAATTTCTTTACATATTGTAATTTGAATTGATTTAAAACTTAAAACGAGAAAGAAAAATTACATTTAAATAGAATTTGCAATATACATATATCTGTGATATACACTTAGGATTTTATTAAAACGAAAAATAAATTGATGGACGTTCTTATTTCATCATCTTTCATTTTCTATTTTTTAAATAAAAATATTTATTTGATATTGAAAAAGTTTTTATTTTTTTATTCAATTAAATCATTTAATTCTCTACAACTTTACGTTCGGATAAATTCATTGGTTTAATTTATAAAATAGAATGTGTTAGCAACATCATTCTATTTAAAAAAGAATATGGTTAACACGTTCTTTTAACATACACAAAAATAGTATGTGCAATTTTGGAAAGTGAACTTTAAGTTTGAGCGATTTTTTATTTTTTAAAACGTTCAGTTAATTTTATCCATAATGTATTTGCTTTTTTACATTTAATGTAATGTAATGTAATGAAATGAAATTTTTGTTTAATATATTTAAATACCAATTATTGCATTAAGATAGTTAGTACAAATTCTTATAGTTCTATACGGAAGTCAATAAATTAATTCTATAAATGTCTATTAGCCTATTTATTTCCTTTTACGATTTCAAAATTGTAACCCCGGTAAAGTGTTCCGAAATAACATTGGGTTTTCAACAGTCGTCGGGCTTTCTCATCACCTTCCACAGCCAAAGAATCTCCACATGCAAACGCATTATCTTCTCACCAGCCAAGTATTATGACGACAATGACAACGACAATAACAATGAAAATGACTATTATGACATGTTATACCCGTTCTATACACGATTATTTATTACTCACATAAATTAAATTTTTATGTTAATGTATGAAATAATTATTTAATTAAAAATGAGAAACGAAAGAAGATAATTAATTACAAAAAAGGTACATTACACATATCTTTATTTATTTATTTTTTTTATTTTACAGTACGTATGTTTATCGTCATAGGAATTTCTTTAAATATTGTAATTTGAATTGATTTAAAACTTAAAACGAGAAAGAAAAATTACATTTAAATAGAATTTGCAATATACATATATCTGTGATATACACTTAGGATTTTATTAAAACGAAAAATAAATTGATGGACGTTCTTATTTCATCATCTTTCATTTTCTATTTTTTAAATAAAAATATTTATTTGATATTGAAAAAGTTTTTATTTTTTTATTCAATTAAATCATTTAATTCTCTACAACTTTACGTTCGGATAAATTCATTGGTTTAATTTATAAAATAGAATGTGTTAGCAACATCATTCTATTTAAAAAAGAATATGGTTAACACGTTCTTTTAACATACACAAAAATAGTATGTGCAATTTTGGAAAGTGAACTTTAAGTTTGAGCGATTTTTTATTTTTTAAAACGTTCAGTTAATTTTATTCATAATGTATTTGCTTTTGTACATTTAATGTAATGTAATGTAATGTAATGAAATGAAATTTTTGTTTAATATATTTAAATACCAATTATTGCATTAAGATAGTTAGTACAAATTCTTATAGTTCTATACGGAAGTCAATAAATTAATTCTATAAATGTCTATTAGCCTATTTATTTCATTTTACGATTTCAAAATTGTAACCCCGGTAAAGTGTTCCGAAATAACATTGGTTTTCAACAGTCGTCGGGCTTTCTCATCACCTTCCACAGCCAAAGAATCTCCACATGCAAACGCATTATCTTCTCACCAGCCAAGTATTATGACGACAATGACAACGACAATAACAATGAAAATGACTATTATGACATGTTATACCCGTTCTATACACGATTATTTATTACTCACATAAATTAAATTTTTATGTTAATGTATGAAATAATTATTTAATTAAAAATGAGAAACGAAAGAAGATAATTAATTACAAAAAAGGTACATTACACATATCTTTATTTATTTATTTTTTTATTTTACAGTACGTATGTTTATCGTCCAAGGAATTTCTTTACATATTGTAATTTGAATTGATTTAAAACTTAAAACGAGACAGAAAAATTACATTTAAATAGAATTTGCAATATACATATATCTGTGGTATACACTTAGGATTTTATTAAAACGAAAAATAAATTGATGGACGTTCTTATTTCATCCTCTTTCATTTTCTATTTTTTAAATAAAAATATTTATGTGATATTAACAAAGTTTTTTTTTTTTATTTAATGAAATCATTTAATTCTCTACAACTTTACGTTTCGATAAATTCATTAGTTTAATTTATAAAATAGAATGTGTTAGCAACATCATTCTATTTAAAAAAGAATATGGTTAACACGTTCTTTTAACATACACAAAAAAGTATGTGCAATTTTGGAAAGTGAACTTTAAGTTTGAGCGATTTTTTATTTTTTAAAACGTTCAGTTAATTTTATCCATAATGTATTTGCGTTTTTACATTTAATGTAATGTAATGAAATGAAATATTTGTTTAATATATTTAAATACCAATTATTGCATTAAGATAGTTAGTACAAATTCTTATAGTTCTATACGGAAGTCAATAAATTAATTCTATAAATGTCTATTAGCCTATTTATTTCATTTTACGATTTCAAAATTGTAACCCCGGTAAAGTGTTCCGAAATAACATTGGGTTTTCAACAGTCGTCGGGCTTTCTCATCACCTTCCACAGCCAAAGAATCTCCACATGCAAACGCATTATCTTATCACCAGCCAAGTATTATGACGACAATGACAACGACAATAACAATGAAAATGACTATTATGACATGTTATACCCGTTCTATACACGATTATTTATTACTCACATAAATTAAATTTTTATGTTAATGTATGAAATAATTATTTAATTAAAAATGAGAAACGAAAGAAGATAATTAATTACAAAAAAGGTACATTACACATATCTTTATTTATTTATTTTTTTTATTTTACAGTACGTATGTTTATCGTCCTAGGAATTTCTTTACATATTGTAATTTGAATTGATTTAAAACTTAAAACGAGACAGAAAAATTACATTTAAATAGAATTTGCAATATACATATATCTGTGGTATACACTTAGGATTTTATTAAAACGAAAAATAAATTGATGGACGTTCTTATTTCATCCTCTTTCATTTTCTATTTTTTAAATAAAAATATTTATGTGATATTAACAAAGTTTTTTTTTTATTTAATGAAATCATTTAATTCTCTACAACTTTACGTTTCGATAAATTCATTAGTTTAATTTATAAAATAGAATGTGTTAGCAACATCATTCTATTTAAAAAAGAATATGGTCAACACGTTTATTTAGCATACACGAAAATATTATGTGCAATTTTCGAAAATGAGCTTTAAGTTTGAGCGATTTTTTATTTTTTAAAATGTTCAGTTAATTTTATCCATAATGTATTTGCTTTTTTACATGTAATGTAATGTAATGAAATGAAATATTTGTTTAATATATTTAAATATCAATTATTGCATTAAGATAGTTAATACACAAATTCTTATAGTTTTATACGAAAGTCAATAAATTAATTTTATAAATGTCTATTAGCCAATTTATTTCATTTTACGATTTCAATATTGTAACCCTGGTAAAATGTTCCGAAATAACACTGGGTTTTCAACAGTGGTCGTCGGGCACCCTCATCACCTACCACAGTCAAAGAATCTCCACATGCAAATGCATTATATTCTCACCACCCAAGTATTATGACAACATTGACAATGACTATTATGACGTGTTACACCCGTTCTATACACGATTATTTATTACTCACATAAATTAAATTTATATGTTAATGTATGAAATAATTATTTAATTAAAAATGAGAAACGAAAGAAGATAATTAATTACAAAAAAGGTACATTACACATATCTTTATTTATTTATTTTTTTTATTTTACAGTACGTATGTTTATCGTCATAGGAATTTCTTTAAATATTGTAATTTGAATTGATTTAAAACTTAAAACGAGAAAGAAAAATTACATTTAAATAGAATTTGCAATATACATATATCTGTGATATACACTTAGGATTTTATTAAAACGAAAAATAAATTGATGGACGTTCTTATTTCATCCTCTTTCATTTTCTATTTTTTAAATAAAAATATTTATGTGATATTAACAAAGTTTTTTTTTTTATTTAATGAAATCATTTAATTCTCTACAACTTTACGTTTCGATAAATTCATTCGTTTAATTTATAAAATAGAATGTGTTAGCAACATCATTCTATTTAAAAAAGAATATGGTCAACACGTTTATTTAGCATACACGAAAATATTATGTGCAATTTTCGAAAATGAGCTTTAAGTTTGAGCGATTTTTTATTTTTTAAAATGTTCAGTTAATTTTATCCATAATGTATTTGCTTTTTTACATGTAATGTAATGTAATGAATGAAATATTTGTTTAATATATTTAAATATCAATTATTGCATTAAGATAGTTAGTACACAAATTCTTATAGTTTTATACGAAAGTCAATAAATTAATTTTATAAATGTCTATTAGCCAATTTATTTCATTTTACGATTTCAATATTGTAACCCTGGTAAAATGTTCCGAAATAACACTGGGTTTTCAACAGTGGTCGTCGGGCACCCTCATCACCTACCACAGTCAAAGAATCTCCACATGCAAATGCATTATCTTCTCACCACCCAAGTATTATGACAACAATGACAATGACTATTATGACGTGTTACACCCGTTCTATACACGATTATTTATTACTCACATAAATTAAATTTATATGTTAATGTATGAAATAATTATTTAATTAAAAATGAGAAACGAAAGAAGATAATTAATTACAAAAAAGGTACATTACACATATCTTTATTTATTTATTTTTTTTATTTTACAGTACGTATGTTTATCGTCATAGGAATTTCTTTAAATATTGTAATTTGAATTGATTTAAAACTTAAAACGAGAAAGAAAAATTACATTTAAATAGAATTTGCAATATACATATATCTGTGATATACACTTAGGATTTTATTAAAACGAAAAATAAATTGATGGACGTTCTTATTTCATCCTCTTTCATTTTCTATTTTTTAAATAAAAATATTTATGTGATATTAACAAAGTTTTTTTTTTTATTTAATGAAATCATTTAATTCTCTACAACTTTACGTTTCGATAAATTCATTCGTTTAATTTATAAAATAGAATGTGTTAGCAACATCATTCTATTTAAAAAAGAATATGGTCAACACGTTTATTTAGCATACACGAAAATATTATGTGCAATTTTCGAAAATGAGCTTTAAGTTTGAGCGATTTTTTATTTTTTAAAATGTTCAGTTAATTTTATCCATAATGTATTTGCTTTTTTACATGTAATGTAATGTAATGAATGAAATATTTGTTTAATATATTTAAATATCAATTATTGCATTAAGATAGTTAGTACACAAATTCTTATAGTTTTATACGAAAGTCAATAAATTAATTTTATAAATGTCTATTAGCCAATTTATTTCATTTTACGATTTCAATATTGTAACCCTGGTAAAATGTTCCGAAATAACACTGGGTTTTCAACAGTGGTCGTCGGGCACCCTCATCACCTACCACAGTCAAAGAATCTCCACATGCAAATGCATTATCTTCTCACCACCCAAGTATTATGACAACAATGACAATGACTATTATGACGTGTTACACCCGTTCTATACACGATTATTTATTACTCACATAAATTAAATTTATATGTTAATGTATGAAATAATTATTTAATTAAAAATGAGAAACGAAAGAAGATAATTAATTACAAAAAAGGTACATTACACATATCTTTATTTTTTTTTATTTTTTTTTTACAGTACGTATGTTTATCGTCATAGGAATTTCTTTAAATATTGTAATTTGAATTGATTTAAAACTTAAAACGAGAAAGAAAAATTACATTTAAATAGAATTTGCAATATACATATATCTGTGATATAGGATTTTATTAAAACGAAAAATAAATTAATGGACGTTCTTATTTCATCATCTTTCATTTTCTATTTTTTAAATAAAAATATTTATTTGATATTGAAAAAGTTTTTATTTTTTTATTCAATTAAATCATTTAATTCTCTACAACTTTACGTTCGGATAAATTCATTGGTTTAATTTATAAAATAGAATGTGTTAGCAACATCATTCTATTTAAAAAAGAATATGGTCAACACGTTCTTTTAACATACACAAAAATAGTATGTGCAATTTTGGAAAGTGAACTTTAAGTTTGAGCGATTTTTTATTTTTTAAAACGTTCAGTTAATTTTATCCATAATGTATTTGCTTTTTTACATTTAATGTAATGTAATGTAATGAAATGAAATTTTTGTTTAATATATTTAAATACCAATTATTGCATTAAGATAGTTAGTACAAATTCTTATAGTTCTATACGGAAGTCAATAAATTAATTCTATAAATGTCTATTAGCCTATTTATTTCATTTTACGATTTCAAAATTGTAACCCCGGTAAAGTGTTCCGAAATAACATTGGGTTTTCAACAGTCGTCGGGCTTTCTCATCACCTTCCACAGCCAAAGAATCTCCACATGCAAACGCATTATCTTCTCACCAGCCAAGTATTATGACGACAATGACAACAACAATAACAATAAAAATGACTATTATGACATGTTATACCCGTTCTATACACGATTATTTATTACTCACATAAATTAAATTTTTATGTTAATGTATGAAATAATTATTTAATTAAAAGTGAGAAACGAAAGAAGATAATTAATTACAAAAAAGGTACATTACACATATCTTTATTTATTTATTTTTTTTATTTTACAGTACGTATGTTTATCGTCCTAGGAATTTCTTTACATATTGTAATTTGAATTGATTTAAAACTTAAAACGAGAAAGAAAAATTACATTTAAATAGAATTTGCAATATACATATATCTGTGGTATACACTTAGGATTTTATTAAAACGAAAAATAAATTGATGGACGTTCTTATTTCATCCTCTTTCATTTTCTATTTTTTAAATAAAAATATTTATGTGATATTAACAAAGTTTTTTTTTTATTTAATGAAATCATTTAATTCTCTACAACTTTACGTTTCGATAAATTCATTAGTTTAATTTATAAAATAGAATGTGTTAGCAACATCATTCTATTTAAAAAAGAATATGGTTAACACGTTCTTTTAACATACACAAAAAAAGTATGTGCAATTTTGGAAAGTGAACTTTAAGTTTGAGCGATTTTTTATTTTTTAAAACGTTCAGTTAATTTTATCCATAATGTATTTGCTTTTTTACATTTAATGTAATGTAATGAAATGAAATATTTGTTTAATATATTTAAATACCAATTATTGCATTAAGATAGTTAGTACAAATTCTTATAGTTCTATACGGAAGTCAATAAATTAATTCTATAAATGTCTATTAGCCTATTTATTTCATTTTACGATTTCAAAATTGTAACCCCGGTAAAGTGTTCCGAAATAACATTGGGTTTTCAACAGTCGTCGGGCTTTCTCATCACCTTCCACAGCCAAAGAATCTCCACATGCAAACGCATTATCTTCTCACCAGCCAAGTATTATGACGACAATGACAACGACAATAACAATGAAAATGACTATTATGACATGTTATACCCGTTCTATACACGATTATTTATTACTCACATAAATTAAATTTTTATGTTAATGTATGAAATAATTATTTAATTAAAAATGAGAAACGAAAGAAGATAATTAATTACAAAAAAGGTACATTACACATATCTTTATTTATTTATTTTTTTTATTTTACAGTACGTATATTTATCGTCCTAGGAATTTCTTTACATATTGTAATTTGAATTGATTTAAAACTTAAAACGAGAAAGAAAAATTACATTTAAATAGAATTTGCAATATACATATATCTGTGGTATACACTTAGGATTTTATTAAAACGAAAAATAAATTGATGGACGTTCTTATTTCATCCTCTTTCATTTTCTATTTTTTAAATAAAAATATTTATGTGATATTAACAAAGTTTTTTTTTTATTTAATGAAATCATTTAATTCTCTACAACTTTACGTTTCGATAAATTCATTAGTTTAATTTATAAAATAGAATGTGTTAGCAACATCATTCTATTTAAAAAAGAATATGGTCAACACGTTTATTTAGCATACACGAAAATATTATGTGCAATTTTCGAAAATGAGCTTTAAGTTTGAGCGATTTTTTATTTTTTAAAATGTTCAGTTAATTTTATCCATAATGTATTTGCTTTTTTACATGTAATGTAATGTAATGAAATGAAATATTTGTTTAATATATTTAAATATCAATTATTGCATTAAGATAGTTAATACACAAATTCTTATAGTTTTATACGAAAGTCAATAAATTAATTTTATAAATGTCTATTAGCCAATTTATTTCATTTTACGATTTCAATATTGTAACCCTGGTAAAATGTTCCGAAATAACACTGGGTTTTCAACAGTGGTCGTCGGGCACCCTCATCACCTACCACAGTCAAAGAATCTCCACATGCAAATGCATTATATTCTCACCACCCAAGTATTATGACAACATTGACAATGACTATTATGACGTGTTACACCCGTTCTATACACGATTATTTATTACTCACATAAATTAAATTTATATGTTAATGTATGAAATAATTATTTAATTAAAAATGAGAAACGAAAGAAGATAATTAATTACAAAAAAGGTACATTACACATATCTTTATTTATTTATTTTTTTTATTTTACAGTACGTATGTTTATCGTCCTAGGAATTTCTTTACATATTGTAATTTGAATTGATTTAAAACTTAAAACGAGAAAGAAAAATTACATTTAAATAGAATTTGCAATATACATATATCTGTGATATACACTTAGGATTTTATTAAAACGAAAAATAAATTGATGGACGTTCTTATTTCATCATCTTTCATTTTCTATTTTTTAAATAAAAATATTTATTTGATATTGAAAAAGTTTTTATTTTTTTATTCAATTAAATCATTTAATTCTCTACAACTTTACGTTCGGATAAATTCATTGGTTTAATTTATAAAATAGAATGTGTTAGCAACATCATTCTATTTAAAAAAGAATATGGTTAACACGTTCTTTTAACATACACAAAAATAGTATGTGCAATTTTGGAAAGTGAACTTTAAGTTTGAGCGATTTTTTATTTTTTAAAACGTTCAGTTAATTTTATCCATAATGTATTTGCTTTTTTACATTTAATGTAATGTAATGTAATGAAATGAAATTTTTGTTTAATATATTTAAATACCAATTATTGCATTAAGATAGTTAGTACAAATTCTTATAGTTCTATACGGAAGTCAATAAATTAATTCTATAAATGTCTATTAGCCTATTTATTTCCTTTTACGATTTCAAAATTGTAACCCCGGTAAAGTGTTCCGAAATAACATTGGGTTTTCAACAGTCGTCGGGCTTTCTCATCACCTTCCACAGCCAAAGAATCTCCACATGCAAACGCATTATCTTCTCACCAGCCAAGTATTATGACGACAATGACAACGACAATAACAATGAAAATGACTATTATGACATGTTATACCCGTTCTATACACGATTATTTATTACTCACATAAATTAAATTTTTATGTTAATGTATGAAATAATTATTTAATTAAAAATGAGAAACGAAAGAAGATAATTAATTACAAAAAAGGTACATTACACATATCTTTATTTATTTATTTTTTTTATTTTACAGTACGTATGTTTATCGTCATAGGAATTTCTTTAAATATTGTAATTTGAATTGATTTAAAACTTAAAACGAGAAAGAAAAATTACATTTAAATAGAATTTGCAATATACATATATCTGTGATATACACTTAGGATTTTATTAAAACGAAAAATAAATTGATGGACGTTCTTATTTCATCATCTTTCATTTTCTATTTTTTAAATAAAAATATTTATTTGATATTGAAAAAGTTTTTATTTTTTTATTCAATTAAATCATTTAATTCTCTACAACTTTACGTTCGGATAAATTCATTGGTTTAATTTATAAAATAGAATGTGTTAGCAACATCATTCTATTTAAAAAAGAATATGGTTAACACGTTCTTTTAACATACACAAAAATAGTATGTGCAATTTTGGAAAGTGAACTTTAAGTTTGAGCGATTTTTTATTTTTTAAAACGTTCAGTTAATTTTATTCATAATGTATTTGCTTTTGTACATTTAATGTAATGTAATGTAATGTAATGAAATGAAATTTTTGTTTAATATATTTAAATACCAATTATTGCATTAAGATAGTTAGTACAAATTCTTATAGTTCTATACGGAAGTCAATAAATTAATTCTATAAATGTCTATTAGCCTATTTATTTCATTTTACGATTTCAAAATTGTAACCCCGGTAAAGTGTTCCGAAATAACATTGGTTTTCAACAGTCGTCGGGCTTTCTCATCACCTTCCACAGCCAAAGAATCTCCACATGCAAACGCATTATCTTCTCACCAGCCAAGTATTATGACGACAATGACAACGACAATAACAATGAAAATGACTATTATGACATGTTATACCCGTTCTATACACGATTATTTATTACTCACATAAATTAAATTTTTATGTTAATGTATGAAATAATTATTTAATTAAAAATGAGAAACGAAAGAAGATAATTAATTACAAAAAAGGTACATTACACATATCTTTATTTATTTATTTTTTTTATTTTACAGTACGTATGTTTATCGTCCTAGGAATTTCTTTACATATTGTAATTTGAATTGATTTAAAACTTAAAACGAGAAAGAAAAATTACATTTAAATAGAATTTGCAATATACATATATCTGTGGTATACACTTAGGATTTTATTAAAACGAAAAATAAATTGATGGACGTTCTTATTTCATCCTCTTTCATTTTCTATTTTTTAAATAAAAATATTTATGTGATATTAACAAAGTTTTTTTTTTTATTTAATGAAATCATTTAATTCTCTACAACTTTACGTTTCGATAAATTCATTAGTTTAATTTATAAAATAGAATGTGTTAGCAACATCATTCTATTTAAAAAAGAATATGGTTAACACGTTCTTTTAACATACACAAAAAAAGTATGTGCAATTTTGGAAAGTGAACTTTAAGTTTGAGCGATTTTTTATTTTTTAAAACGTTCAGTTAATTTTATCCATAATGTATTTGCGTTTTTACATTTAATGTAATGTAATGAAATGAAATATTTGTTTAATATATTTAAATACCAATTATTGCATTAAGATAGTTAGTACAAATTCTTATAGTTCTATACGGAAGTCAATAAATTAATTCTATAAATGTCTATTAGCCTATTTATTTCATTTTACGATTTCAAAATTGTAACCCCGGTAAAGTGTTCCGAAATAACATTGGGTTTTCAACAGTCGTCGGGCTTTCTCATCACCTTCCACAGCCAAAGAATCTCCACATGCAAACGCATTATCTTATCACCAGCCAAGTATTATGACGACAATGACAACGACAATAACAATGAAAATGACTATTATGACATGTTATACCCGTTCTATACACGATTATTTATTACTCACATAAATTAAATTTTTATGTTAATGTATGAAATAATTATTTAATTAAAAATGAGAAACGAAAGAAGATAATTAATTACAAAAAAGGTACATTACACATATCTTTATTTATTTATTTTTTTTATTTTACAGTACGTATGTTTATCGTCCTAGGAATTTCTTTACATATTGTAATTTGAATTGATTTAAAACTTAAAACGAGACAGAAAAATTACATTTAAATATAATTTGCAATATACATATATCTGTGGTATACACTTAGGATTTTATTAAAACGAAAAATAAATTGATGGACGTTCTTATTTCATCCTCTTTCATTTTCTATTTTTTAAATAAAAATATTTATGTGATATTAACAAAGTTTTTTTTTTATTTAATGAAATCATTTAATTCTCTACAACTTTACGTTTCGATAAATTCATTAGTTTAATTTATAAAATAGAATGTGTTAGCAACATCATTCTATTTAAAAAAGAATATGGTCAACACGTTTATTTAGCATACACGAAAATATTATGTGCAATTTTCGAAAATGAGCTTTAAGTTTGAGCGATTTTTTATTTTTTAAAATGTTCAGTTAATTTTATCCATAATGTATTTGCTTTTTTACATGTAATGTAATGTAATGAAATGAAATATTTGTTTAATATATTTAAATATCAATTATTGCATTAAGATAGTTAATACACAAATTCTTATAGTTTTATACGAAAGTCAATAAATTAATTTTATAAATGTCTATTAGCCAATTTATTTCATTTTACGATTTCAATATTGTAACCCTGGTAAAATGTTCCGAAATAACACTGGGTTTTCAACAGTGGTCGTCGGGCACCCTCATCACCTACCACAGTCAAAGAATCTCCACATGCAAATGCATTATATTCTCACCACCCAAGTATTATGACAACATTGACAATGACTATTATGACGTGTTACACCCGTTCTATACACGATTATTTATTACTCACATAAATTAAATTTATATGTTAATGTATGAAATAATTATTTAATTAAAAATGAGAAACGAAAGAAGATAATTAATTACAAAAAAGGTACATTACACATATCTTTATTTATTTATTTTTTTTATTTTACAGTACGTATGTTTATCGTCATAGGAATTTCTTTAAATATTGTAATTTGAATTGATTTAAAACTTAAAACGAGAAAGAAAAATTACATTTAAATAGAATTTGCAATATACATATATCTGTGATATACACTTAGGATTTTATTAAAACGAAAAATAAATTGATGGACGTTCTTATTTCATCCTCTTTCATTTTCTATTTTTTAAATAAAAATATTTATGTGATATTAACAAAGTTTTTTTTTTTATTTAATGAAATCATTTAATTCTCTACAACTTTACGTTTCGATAAATTCATTCGTTTAATTTATAAAATAGAATGTGTTAGCAACATCATTCTATTTAAAAAAGAATATGGTCAACACGTTTATTTAGCATACACGAAAATATTATGTGCAATTTTCGAAAATGAGCTTTAAGTTTGAGCGATTTTTTATTTTTTAAAATGTTCAGTTAATTTTATCCATAATGTATTTGCTTTTTTACATGTAATGTAATGTAATGAATGAAATATTTGTTTAATATATTTAAATATCAATTATTGCATTAAGATAGTTAGTACACAAATTCTTATAGTTTTATACGAAAGTCAATAAATTAATTTTATAAATGTCTATTAGCCAATTTATTTCATTTTACGATTTCAATATTGTAACCCTGGTAAAATGTTCCGAAATAACACTGGGTTTTCAACAGTGGTCGTCGGGCACCCTCATCACCTACCACAGTCAAAGAATCTCCACATGCAAATGCATTATCTTCTCACCATCCAAGTATTATGACAACAATGACAATGACTATTATGACGTGTTACACCCGTTCTATACACGATTATTTATTACTCACATAAATTAAATTTATATGTTAATGTATGAAATAATTATTTAATTAAAAATGAGAAACGAAAGAAGATAATTAATTACAAAAAAGGTACATTACACATATCTTTATTTATTTATTTTTTTTATTTTACAGTACGTATGTTTATCGTCATAGGAATTTCTTTAAATATTGTAATTTGAATTGATTTAAAACTTAAAACGAGAAAGAAAAATTACATTTAAATAGAATTTGCAATATACATATATCTGTGATATACACTTAGGATTTTATTAAAACGAAAAATAAATTGATGGACGTTCTTATTTCATCCTCTTTCATTTTCTATTTTTTAAATAAAAATATTTATGTGATATTAACAAAGTTTTTTTTTTTATTTAATGAAATCATTTAATTCTCTACAACTTTACGTTTCGATAAATTCATTCGTTTAATTTATAAAATAGAATGTGTTAGCAACATCATTCTATTTAAAAAAGAATATGGTCAACACGTTTATTTAGCATACACGAAAATATTATGTGCAATTTTCGAAAATGAGCTTTAAGTTTGAGCGATTTTTTATTTTTTAAAATGTTCAGTTAATTTTATCCATAATGTATTTGCTTTTTTACATGTAATGTAATGTAATGAATGAAATATTTGTTTAATATATTTAAATATCAATTATTGCATTAAGATAGTTAGTACACAAATTCTTATAGTTTTATACGAAAGTCAATAAATTAATTTTATAAATGTCTATTAGCCAATTTATTTCATTTTACGATTTCAATATTGTAACCCTGGTAAAATGTTCCGAAATAACACTGGGTTTTCAACAGTGGTCGTCGGGCACCCTCATCACCTACCACAGTCAAAGAATCTCCACATGCAAATGCATTATCTTCTCACCATCCAAGTATTATGACAACAATGACAATGACTATTATGACGTGTTACACCCGTTCTATACACGATTATTTATTACTCACATAAATTAAATTTATATGTTAATGTATGAAATAATTATTTAATTAAAAATGAGAAACGAAAGAAGATAATTAATTACAAAAAAGGTACATTACACATATCTTTATTTATTTATTTTTTTTATTTTACAGTACGTATGTTTATCGTCATAGGAATTTCTTTAAATATTGTAATTTGAATTGATTTAAAACTTAAAACGAGAAAGAAAAATTACATTTAAATAGAATTTGCAATATACATATATCTGTGATATACACTTAGGATTTTATTAAAACGAAAAATAAATTGATGGACGTTCTTATTTCATCCTCTTTCATTTTCTATTTTTTAAATAAAAATATTTATGTGATATTAACAAAGTTTTTTTTTTCATTTAATGAAATCATTTAATTCTCTACAACTTTACGTTTCGATAAATTCATTAGTTTAATTTATAAAATAGAATGTGTTAGCAACATCATTCTATTTAAAAAAGAATATTGTCAACACGTTTATTTAGCATACACGAAAATAGTATGTGCAATTTTCGAAAATGAGCTTTAAGTTTGAGCGATTTTTTATTTTTTAAAATGTTCAGTTAATTTTATCCATAATGTATTTGCTTTTTTACATGTAATGTAATGTAATGAAATGAAATATTTGTTTAATATATTTAAATATCAATTATTGCATTAAGATAGTTAGTACACAAATTCTTATAGTTTTATACGAAAGTCAATAAATTAATTTTATAAATGTCTATTAGCCAATTTATTTCATTTTACGATTTCAATATTGTAACCCTGGTAAAATGTTCCGAAATAACATTGGGTTTTCAACAGTGGTCGTCGGGCACCCTCATCACCTACCACAGTCAAAGAATCTCCACATGCAAATGCATTATCTTCTCACCACCCAAGTATTATGACAACAATGACAATGACTATTATGACGTGTTACACCCGTTCTATACACGATTATTTATTACTCACATAAATTAAATTTATATGTTAATGTATGAAATAATTATTTAATTAAAAATGAGAAACGAAAGAAGATAATTAATTACAAAAAAGGTACATTACACATATCTTTATTTTTTTTTATTTTTTTTTTACAGTACGTATGTTTATCGTCATAGGAATTTCTTTAAATATTGTAATTTGAATTGATTTAAAACTTAAAACGAGAAAGAAAAATTACATTTAAATAGAATTTGCAATATACATATATCTGTGGTATACACTTAGGATTTTATTAAAATGAAAAATAAATTGATGGACGTTCTTATTTCATCATCTTTCATTTTCTATTTTTTAAATAAAAATATTTATTTGATATTGAAAAAGTTTTTATTTTTTTATTCAATTAAATCATTTAATTCTCTACAACTTTACGTTCGGATAAATTCATTGGTTTAATTTATAAAATAGAATGTGTTAGCAACATCATTCTATTTAAAAAAGAATATGGTTAACACGTTCTTTTAACATACACAAAAATAGTATGTGCAATTTTGGAAAGTGAACTTTAAGTTTGAGCGATTTTTTATTTTTTAAAACGTTCAGTTAATTTTATCCATAATGTATTTGCTTTTTTACATTTAATGTAATGTAATGAAATGAAATATTTGTTTAATATATTTAAATACCAATTATTGCATTAAGATAGTTAGTACAAATTCTTATAGTTCTATACGGAAGTCAATAAATTAATTCTATAAATGTCTATTAGCCTATTTATTTCATTTTACGATTTCAAAATTGTAACCCCGGTAAAGTGTTCCGAAATAACATTGGGTTTTCAACAGTCGTCGGGCTTTCTCATCACCTTCCACAGCCAAAGAATCTCCACATGCAAACGCATTATCTTCTCACCAGCCAAGTATTATGACGACAATGACAACGACAATAACAATGAAAATGACTATTATGACATGTTATACCCGTTCTATACACGATTATTTATTACTCACATAAATTAAATTTTTATGTTAATGTATGAAATAATTATTTAATTAAAAATGAGAAACGAAAGAAGATAATTAATTACAAAAAAGGTACATTACACATATCTTTATTTATTTTTTTTTTTATTTTACAGTACGTATGTTTATCGTCCTAGGAATTTCTTTACATATTGTAATTTGAATTGATTTAAAACTTAAAACGAGAAAGAAAAATTACATTTAAATAGAATTTGCAATATACATATATCTGTGGTATACACTTAGGATTTTATTAAAATGAAAAATAAATTGATGGACGTTCTTATTTCATCATCTTTCATTTTCTATTTTTTAAATAAAAATATTTATTTGATATTGAAAAAGTTTTTATTTTTTTATTCAATTAAATCATTTAATTCTCTACAACTTTACGTTCGGATAAATTCATTGGTTTAATTTATAAAATAGAATGTGTTAGCAACATCATTCTATTTAAAAAAGAATATGGTTAACACGTTCTTTTAACATACACAAAAATAGTATGTGCAATTTTGGAAAGTGAACTTTAAGTTTGAGCGATTTTTTATTTTTTAAAACGTTCAGTTAATTTTATCCATAATGTATTTGCTTTTTTACATTTAATGTAATGTAATGAAATGAAATATTTGTTTAATATATTTAAATACCAATTATTGCATTAAGATAGTTAGTACAAATTCTTATAGTTCTATACGGAAGTCAATAAATTAATTCTATAAATGTCTATTAGCCTATTTATTTCATTTTACGATTTCAAAATTGTAACCCCGGTAAAGTGTTCCGAAATAACATTGGGTTTTCAACAGTCGTCGGGCTTTCTCATCACCTTCCACAGCCAAAGAATCTCCACATGCAAACGCATTATCTTCTCACCAGCCAAGTATTATGACGACAATGACAACGACAATAACAATGAAAATGACTATTATGACATGTTATACCCGTTCTATACACGATTATTTATTACTCACATAAATTAAATTTTTATGTTAATGTATGAAATAATTATTTAATTAAAAATGAGAAACGAAAGAAGATAATTAATTACAAAAAAGGTACATTACACATATCTTTATTTATTTATTTTTTTATTTTACAGTACGTATGTTTATCGTCCAAGGAATTTCTTTACATATTGTAATTTGAATTGATTTAAAACTTAAAACGAGACAGAAAAATTACATTTAAATAGAATTTGCAATATACATATATCTGTGGTATACACTTAGGATTTTATTAAAACGAAAAATAAATTGATGGACGTTCTTATTTCATCCTCTTTCATTTTCTATTTTTTAAATAAAAATATTTATGTGATATTAACAAAGTTTTTTTTTTTTATTTAATGAAATCATTTAATTCTCTACAACTTTACGTTTCGATAAATTCATTAGTTTAATTTATAAAATAGAATGTGTTAGCAACATCATTCTATTTAAAAAAGAATATGGTCAACACGTTTATTTAGCATACACGAAAATATTATGTGCAATTTTCGAAAATGAGCTTTAAGTTTGAGCGATTTTTTATTTTTTAAAATGTTCAGTTAATTTTATCCATAATGTATTTGCTTTTTTACATGTAATGTAATGTAATGAAATGAAATATTTGTTTAATATATTTAAATATCAATTATTGCATTAAGATAGTTAATACACAAATTCTTATAGTTTTATACGAAAGTCAATAAATTAATTTTATAAATGTCTATTAGCCAATTTATTTCATTTTACGATTTCAATATTGTAACCCTGGTAAAATGTTCCGAAATAACACTGGGTTTTCAACAGTGGTCGTCGGGCACCCTCATCACCTACCACAGTCAAAGAATCTCCACATGCAAATGCATTATCTTCTCACCACCCAAGTATTATGACAACAATGACAATGACTATTATGACGTGTTACACCCGTTCTATACACGATTATTTATTACTCACATAAATTAAATTTATATGTTAATGTATGAAATAATTATTTAATTAAAAATGAGAAACGAAAGAAGATAATTAATTACAAAAAAGGTACATTACACATATCTTTATTTATTTATTTTTTTTATTTTACAGTACGTATGTTTATCGTCATAGGAATTTCTTTAAATATTGTAATTTGAATTGATTTAAAACTTAAAACGAGAAAGAAAAATTACATTTAAATAGAATTTGCAATATACATATATCTGTGATATACACTTAGGATTTTATTAAAACGAAAAATAAATTGATGGACGTTCTTATTTCATCCTCTTTCATTTTCTATTTTTTAAATAAAAATATTTATGTGATATTAACAAAGTTTTTTTTTTATTTAATGAAATCATTTAATTCTCTACAACTTTACGTTTCGATAAATTCATTAGTTTAATTTATAAAATAGAATGTGTTAGCAACATCATTCTATTTAAAAAAGAATATTGTCAACACGTTTATTTAGCATACACGAAAATAGTATGTGCAATTTTCGAAAATGAGCTTTAAGTTTGAGCGATTTTTTATTTTTTAAAATGTTCAGTTAATTTTATCCATAATGTATTTGCTTTTTTACATGTAATGTAATGTAATGAAATGAAATATTTGTTTAATATATTTAAATATCAATTATTGCATTAAGATAGTTAGTACACAAATTCTTATAGTTTTATACGAAAGTCAATAAATTAATTTTATAAATGTCTATTAGCCAATTTATTTCATTTTACGATTTCAATATTGTAACCCTGGTAAAATGTTCCGAAATAACATTGGGTTTTCAACAGTGGTCGTCGGGCACCCTCATCACCTACCACAGTCAAAGAATCTCCACATGCAAATGCATTATCTTCTCACCACCCAAGTATTATGACAACAATGACAATGACTATTATGACGTGTTACACCCGTTCTATACACGATTATTTATTACTCACATAAATTAAATTTTTATGTTAATGTATGAAATAATTATTTAATTAAAAATGAGAAACGAAAGAAGATAATTAATTACAAAAAAGGTACATTACACATATCTTTATTTATTTATTTTTTTATTTTACAGTACGTATGTTTATCGTCCTAGGAATTTCTTTACATATTGTAATTTGAATTGATTTAAAACTTAAAACGAGAAAGAAAAATTACATTTAAATAGAATTTGCAATATACATATATCTGTGGTATACACTTAGGATTTTATTAAAATGAAAAATAAATTGATGGACGTTCTTATTTCATCATCTTTCATTTTCTATTTTTTAAATAAAAATATTTATTTGATTTTGAAAAAGTTTTTTTTTTTTATTCAATTAAATCATTTAATTCTCTACAACTTTACGTTCGGATAAATTCATTGGTTTAATTTATAAAATAGAATGTGTTAGCAACATCATTCTATTTAAAAAAGAATATGGTTAACACGTTCTTTTAACATACACAAAAATAGTATGTGCAATTTTGGAAAGTGAACTTTAAGTTTGAGCGATTTTTTATTTTTTAAAACGTTCAGTTAATTTTATCCATAATGTATTTGCTTTTTTACATTTAATGTAATGTAATGAAATGAAATATTTGTTTAATATATTTAAATACCAATTATTGCATTAAGATAGTTAGTACAAATTCTTATAGTTCTATACGGAAGTCAATAAATTAATTCTATAAATGTCTATTAGCCTATTTATTTCATTTTACGATTTCAAAATTGTAACCCCGGTAAAGTGTTCCGAAATAACATTGGGTTTTCAACAGTCGTCGGGCTTTCTCATCACCTTCCACAGCCAAAGAATCTCCACATGCAAACGCATTATCTTCTCACCAGCCAAGTATTATGACGACAATGACAACGACAATAACAATGAAAATGACTATTATGACATGTTATACCCGTTCTATACACGATTATTTATTACTCACATAAATTAAATTTTTATGTTAATGTATGAAATAATTATTTAATTAAAAATGAGAAACGAAAGAAGATAATTAATTACAAAAAAGGTACATTACACATATCTTTATTTATTTATTTTTTTATTTTACAGTACGTATGTTTATCGTCCTAGGAATTTCTTTACATATTGTAATTTGAATTGATTTAAAACTTAAAACGAGACAGAAAAATTACATTTAAATAGAATTTGCAATATACATATATCTGTGGTATACACTTAGGATTTTATTAAAACGAAAAATAAATTGATGGACGTTCTTATTTCATCCTCTTTCATTTTCTATTTTTTAAATAAAAATATTTATGTGATATTAACAAAGTTTTTTTTTTTTATTTAATGAAATCATTTAATTCTCTACAACTTTACGTTTCGATAAATTCATTAGTTTAATTTATAAAATAGAATGTGTTAGCAACATCATTCTATTTAAAAAAGAATATGGTCAACACGTTTATTTAGCATACACGAAAATATTATGTGCAATTTTCGAAAATGAGCTTTAAGTTTGAGCGATTTTTTATTTTTTAAAATGTTCAGTTAATTTTATCCATAATGTATTTGCTTTTTTACATGTAATGTAATGTAATGAAATGAAATATTTGTTTAATATATTTAAATATCAATTATTGCATTAAGATAGTTAATACACAAATTCTTATAGTTTTATACGAAAGTCAATAAATTAATTTTATAAATGTCTATTAGCCAATTTATTTCATTTTACGATTTCAATATTGTAACCCTGGTAAAATGTTCCGAAATAACACTGGGTTTTCAACAGTGGTCGTCGGGCACCCTCATCACCTACCACAGTCAAAGAATCTCCACATGCAAATGCATTATCTTCTCACCACCCAAGTATTATGACAACAATGACAATGACTATTATGACGTGTTACACCCGTTCTATACACGATTATTTATTACTCACATAAATTAAATTTATATGTTAATGTATGAAATAATTATTTAATTAAAAATGAGAAACGAAAGAAGATAATTAATTACAAAAAAGGTACATTACACATATCTTTATTTATTTATTTTTTTTATTTTACAGTACGTATGTTTATCGTCATAGGAATTTCTTTAAATATTGTAATTTGAATTGATTTAAAACTTAAAACGAGAAAGAAAAATTACATTTAAATAGAATTTGCAATATACATATATCTGTGATATACACTTAGGATTTTATTAAAACGAAAAATAAATTGATGGACGTTCTTATTTCATCCTCTTTCATTTTCTATTTTTTAAATAAAAATATTTATGTGATATTAACAAAGTTTTTTTTTTTTTATTTAATGAAATCATTTAATTCTCTACAACTTTACGTTTCGATAAATTCATTAGTTTAATTTATAAAATAGAATTTGTTAGCAACATCATTCTATTTAAAAAAGAATATGGTCAACACGTTTATTTAGCATACACGAAAATATTATGTGCAATTTTCGAAAATGAGCTTTAAGTTTGATCGATTTTTTATTTTTTAAAATGTTCAGTTAATTTTATCCATAATGTATTTGCTTTTTTACATGTAATGTAATGTAATGAAATGAAATATTTGTTTAATATATTTAAATATCAATTATTGCATTAAGATAGTTAATACACAAATTCTTATAGTTTTATACGAAAGTCAATAAATTAATTTTATAAATGTCTATTAGCCAATTTATTTCATTTTACGATTTCAATATTGTAACCCTGGTAAAATGTTCCGAAATAACACTGGGTTTTCAACAGTGGTCGTCGGGCACCCTCATCACCTACCACAGTCAAAGAATCTCCACATGCAAATGCATTATCTTCTCACCACCCAAGTATTATGACAGAAATGACAATGACTATTATGACGTGTTACACCCGTTCTATACACGATTATTTATTACTCACATAAATTAAATTTATATGTTAATGTATGAAATAATTATTTAATTAAAAATGAGAAACGAAAGAAGATAATTAATTACAAAAAAGGTACATTACACATATCTTTATTTATTTATTTTTTTTATTTTACAGTACGTATGTTTATCGTCATAGGAATTTCTTTAAATATTGTAATTTGAATTGATTTAAAACTTAAAACGAGAAAGAAAAATTACATTTAAATAGAATTTGCAATATACATATATCTGTGATATACACTTAGGATTTTATTAAAACGAAAAATAAATTGATGGACGTTCTTATTTCATCCTCTTTCATTTTCTATTTTTTAAATAAAAATATTTATGTGATATTAACAAAGTTTTTTTTTTATTTAATGAAATCATTTAATTCTCTACAACTTTACGTTTCGATAAATTCATTAGTTTAATTTATAAAATAGAATGTGTTAGCAACATCATTCTATTTAAAAAAGAATATTGTCAACACGTTTATTTAGCATACACGAAAATAGTATGTGCAATTTTCGAAAATGAGCTTTAAGTTTGAGCGATTTTTTATTTTTTAAAATGTTCAGTTAATTTTATCCATAATGTATTTGCTTTTTTACATGTAATGTAATGTAATGAAATGAAATATTTGTTTAATATATTTAAATATCAATTATTGCATTAAGATAGTTAGTACACAAATTCTTATAGTTTTATACGAAAGTCAATAAATTAATTTTATAAATGTCTATTAGCCAATTTATTTCATTTTACGATTTCAATATTGTAACCCTGGTAAAATGTTCCGAAATAACATTGGGTTTTCAACAGTGGTCGTCGGGCACCCTCATCACCTACCACAGTCAAAGAATCTCCACATGCAAATGCATTATCTTCTCACCACCCAAGTATTATGACAACAATGACAATGACTATTATGACGTGTTACACCCGTTCTATACACGATTATTTATTACTCACATAAATTAAATTTTTATGTTAATGTATGAAATAATTATTTAATTAAAAATGAGAAACGAAAGAAGATAATTAATTACAAAAAAGGTACATTACACATATCTTTATTTATTTATTTTTTTATTTTACAGTACGTATGTTTATCGTCCTAGGAATTTCTTTACATATTGTAATTTGAATTGATTTAAAACTTAAAACGAGAAAGAAAAATTACATTTAAATAGAATTTGCAATATACATATATCTGTGGTATACACTTAGGATTTTATTAAAATGAAAAATAAATTGATGGACGTTCTTATTTCATCATCTTTCATTTTCTATTTTTTAAATAAAAATATTTATTTGATTTTGAAAAAGTTTTTATTTTTTTATTCAATTAAATCATTTAATTCTCTACAACTTTACGTTCGGATAAATTCATTGGTTTAATTTATAAAATAGAATGTGTTAGCAACATCATTCTATTTAAAAAAGAATATGGTTAACACGTTCTTTTAACATACACAAAAATAGTATGTGCAATTTTGGAAAGTGAACTTTAAGTTTGAGCGATTTTTTATTTTTTAAAACGTTCAGTTAATTTTATCCATAATGTATTTGCTTTTTTACATTTAATGTAATGTAATGAAATGAAATATTTGTTTAATATATTTAAATACCAATTATTGCATTAAGATAGTTAGTACAAATTCTTATAGTTCTATACGGAAGTCAATAAATTAATTCTATAAATGTCTATTAGCCTATTTATTTCATTTTACGATTTCAAAATTGTAACCCCGGTAAAGTGTTCCGAAATAACATTGGGTTTTCAACAGTCGTCGGGCTTTCTCATCACCTTCCACAGCCAAAGAATCTCCACATGCAAACGCATTATCTTCTCACCAGCCAAGTATTATGACGACAACGACAACGACAATAACAATGACAATGACTATTATGACATGTTATACCCGTTCTATACACGATTATTTATTACTCACATATCTTTATTTATTTATTTTTTTTATTTTACAGTACGTATGTTTATCGTCATAGGAATTTCTTTAAATATTGTATTTTGAATTGATTTAAAACTTAAAACGAGAAAGAAAAATTACATTTAAATAGAATTTGCAATATACATATATCTGTGATATACACTTAGGATTTTATTAAAACGAAAAATAAATTGATGGACGTTCTTATTTCATCCTCTTTCATTTTCTATTTTTTAAATAAAAATATTTATGTGATATTAACAAAGTTTTTTATTTTTTATTTAATGAAATCATTTAATTCTCTACAACTTTACGTTTCGATAAATTCATTAGTTTAATTTATAAAATAGAATTTGTTAGCAACATCATTCTATTTAAAAAAGAATATGGTCAACACGTTTATTTAGCATACACGAAAATATTATGTGCAATTTTCGAAAATGAGCTTTAAGTTTGATCGATTTTTTATTTTTTAAAATGTTCAGTTAATTTTATCCATAATGTATTTGCTTTTTTACATGTAATGTAATGTAATGAAATGAAATATTTGTTTAATATATTTAAATATCAATTATTGCATTAAGATATTTAGTACACAAATTCTTATAGTTTTATACGAAAGTCAATAAATTAATTTTATAAATGTCTATTAGCCAATTTATTTCATTTTACGATTTCAAAATTGTAACCCTGGTAAAATGTTCCGAAATAACATTGGGTTTTCAACAGTGGTCGTCGGGCACCCTCATCACCTACCACAGTCAAAGAATCTCCACATGCAAATGCATTATCTTCTCACCACCCAAGTATTATGACAACAATGACAATGACTATTATGACGTGTTACACCCGTTCTATACACGATTATTTATTACTCACATAAATTAAATTTATATGTTAATGTATGAAATAATTATTTAATTAAAAATGAGAAACGAAAGAAGATAATTAATTACAAAAAAGGTACATTACACATATCTTTATTTTTTTTTATTTTTTTTTTACAGTACGTATGTTTATCGTCATAGGAATTTCTTTAAATATTGTAATTTGAATTGATTTAAAACTTAAAACGAGAAAGAAAAATTACATTTAAATAGAATTTGCAATATACATATATCTGTGATATACACTTAGGATTTTATTAAAACGAAAAATAAATTGATGGACGTTCTTATTTCATCCTCTTTCATTTTCTATTTTTTAAATAAAAATATTTATGTGATATTAACAAAGTTTTTTTTTTTTTATTTAATGAAATCATTTAATTCTCTACAACTTTACGTTTCGATAAATTCATTAGTTGAATTTATAAAATAGAATGTGTTAGCAACATCATTCTATTTAAAAAAGAATATGGTCAACACGTTTATTTAGCATACACGAAAATATTATGTGCAATTTTCGAAAATGAGCTTTAAGTTTGATCGATTTTTTATTTTTTAAAATGTTCAGTTAATTTTATCCATAATGTATTTGCTTTTTTACATGTAATGTAATGTAATGAAATGAAATATTTGTTTAATATATTTAAATATCAATTATTGCATTAAGATATTTAGTACACAAATTCTTATAGTTTTATACGAAAGTCAATAAATTAATTTTATAAATGTCTATTAGCCAATTTATTTCATTTTACGATTTCAAAATTGTAACCCTGGTAAAATGTTCCGAAATAACATTGGGTTTTCAACAGTGGTCGTCGGGCACCCTCATCACCTACCACAGTCAAAGAATCTCCACATGCAAATGCATTATCTTCTCACCACCCAAGTATTATGACAACAATGACAATGACTATTATGACGTGTTACACCCGTTCTATACACGATTATTTATTACTCACATAAATTAAATTTATATGTTAATGTATGAAATAATTATTTAATTAAAAATGAGAAACGAAAGAAGATAATTAATTACAAAAAAGGTACATTACACATATCTTTATTTTTTTTATTTTTTTTTTTTTTACAGTACGTATGTTTATCGTCATAGGAATTTCTTTAAATATTGTAATTTGAATTGATTTAAAACTTAAAACGAGAAAGAAAAATTACATTTAAATAGAATTTGCAATATACATATAACTGTGATATACACTTAGGATTTTATTAAAACGAAAAATAAATTGATGGACGTTCTTATTTCATCATCTTTCATTTTCTATTTTTTAAATAAAAATATTTATTTGATATTGAAAAAGTTTTTATTTTTTTATTCAATTAAATCATTTAATTCTCTACAACTTTACGTTCGGATAAATTCATTGGTTTAATTTATAAAATAGAATGTGTTAGCAACATCATTCTATTTAAAAAAGAATATGGTTAACACGTTCTTTTAACATACACAAAAATAGTATGTGCAATTTTGGAAAGTGAACTTTAAGTTTGAGCGATTTTTTATTTTTTAAAACGTTCAGTTAATTTTATCCATAATGTATTAGCTTTTTTACATTTAATGTAATGTAATGAAATGAAGTATTTGTTTAATATATTTAAATACCAATTATTGCATTAAGATAGTTAGTACAAATTCTTATAGTTCTATACGGAAGTCAATAAATTAATTCTATAAATGTCTATTAGCCTATTTATTTCATTTTACGATTTCAAAATTGTAACCCCGGTAAAGTGTTCCGAAATAACATTCGGTTTTCAACAGTCGTCGGGCTTTCTCATCACCTTCCACAGCCAAAGAATCTCCACATGCAAACGCATTATCTTCTCACCAGCCAAGTATTATGACGACAATGACAACGACAATAACAATGAAAATGACTATTATAACATGTTATACCCGTTCTATACACGATTATTTATTACTCACATAAATTAAATTTTTATGTTAATGTATAAAATAATTATTTAATTAAAAATGAGAAACGAAAGAAGATAATTAATTACAAAAAAGGTACATTACACATATCTTTATTTATTTTATTTTTTATTTTACAGTACGTATGTTTATCGTCATAGGAATTTCTTTAAATATTGTAATTTGAATTGATTTAAAACTTAAAACGAGAAAGAAAAATTACATTTAAATAGAATTTGCAATATACATATATCTGTGATATACACTTAGGATTTTATTAAAACGAAAAATAAATTGATGGACGTTCTTATTTCATCCTCTTACATTTTCTATTTTTTAAATAAAAATATTTATGTGATATTAACAAAGTTTTTTTTTTTATTTAATGAAATCATTTAATTCTCTACAACTTTACGTTTCGATAAATTCATTAGTTTAATTTATAAAATAGAATGTGTTAGCAACATCATTCTATTTAAAAAAGAATATGGTCAATACGTTTATTTAGCATACACGAAAATAGTATGTGCAATTTTCGAAAATGAGCTTTAAGTTTGAGCGATTTTTTATTTTTTAAAATGTTCAGTTAATTTTATCCATAATGTATTTGCTTTTTTACATGTAATGTAATGTAATGAAATGAAATATTTGTTTAATATATTTAAATATCAATTATTGCATTAAGATAGTTAGTACACAAATTCTTATAGTTTTATACGAAAGTCAATAAATTAATTTTATAAATGTCTATTAGCCAATTTATTTCATTTTACGATTTCAAAATTGTAACCCTGGTAAAATGTTCCGAAATAACATTGGGTTTTCAACAGTGGTCGTCGGGCACCCTCATCACCTACCACAGTCAAAGAATCTCCACATGCAAATGCATTATCTTCTCACCACCCAAGTATTATGACAACAACGACAATGACTATTATGACGTGTTACAACCGTTCTATACACGATTATTTATTACTCACATAAATTAAATTTATATGTTAATGTATGAAATAATTATTTAATTAAAAATGAGATACGAAAGAAGATAATTAATTACAAAAAAGGTACATTACACATATCTTTATTTTTTTTAATTTTTTTTTTACAGTACGTATGTTTATCGTCATAGGAATTTCTTTAAATATTGTAATTTGAATTGATTTAAAACTTAGAACGAGAAAGAAAAATTACATTTAAATAGAATTTATAATATACATATATATGTGATATACACTTAGGATTTTATTAAAACGAAAAATAAATTGATGGACGTTCTTATTTCATCATCTTTCATTTTCTATTTTTTAAATAAAAATATTTATTTGATATAGAAAAAGTTTTTATTTTTTTATTCAATTAAATCATTTAATTCTCTACAACTTTACGTTCGGATAAATTCATTGGTTTAATTTATAAAATAGAATGTGTTAGCAACATCATTCTATTTAAAAAAGAATATGGTTAACACTTTCTTTTAACATACACAAAAATAGTATGTGCAATTTTGGAAAGTGAACTTTAAGTTTGAGCGATTTTTTATTTTTTAAAACGTTCAGTTAATTTTATCCATAATGTATTTGCTTTTTTACATTTAATGTAATGTAATGAAATGAAATATTTGTTTAATATATTTAAATACCAATTATTGCATTAAGATAGTTAGTACAAATTCTTATAGTTCTATACGGAAGTCAATAAATTAATTCTATAAATGTCTATTAGCCTATTTATTTCATTTTACGATTTCAAAATTGTAACCCCGGTAAAGTGTTCCGAAATAACATTGGGTTTTCAACAGTCGTCGGGCTTTCTCATCACCTTCCACAGCCAAAGAATCTCCACATGCAAACGCATTATCTTCTCACCAGCCAAGTATTATGACGACAACGACAACGACAATAACAATGACAATGACTATTATGACATGTTATACCCGTTCTATACACGATTATTTATTACTCACATATCTTTATTTATTTATTTTTTTTATTTTACAGTACGTATGTTTATCGTCATAGGAATTTCTTTAAATATTGTAATTTGAATTGATTTAAAACTTAAAACGAGAAAGAAAAATTACATTTAAATAGAATTTGCAATATACATATATCTGTGATATACACTTAGGATTTTATTAAAACGAAAAATAAATTGATGGACGTTCTTATTTCATCCTCTTTCATTTTCTATTTTTTAAATAAAAATATTTATGTGATATTAACAAAGTTTTTTTTTTTATTTAATGAAATCATTTAATTCTCTACAACTTTACGTTTCGATAAATTCATTAGTTTAATTTATAAAATAGAATGTGTTAGCAACATCATTCTATTTAAAAAAGAATATGGTCAACACGTTTATTTAGCATACACGAAAATAGTATGTGCAATTTTCGAAAATGAGCTTTAAGTTTGAGCGATTTTTTATTTTTTAAAATGTTCAGTTAATTTTATCCATAATGTATTTGCTTTTTTACATGTAATGTAATGTAATGAAATGAAATATTTGTTTAATATATTTAAATATCAATTATTGCATTAAGATAGTTAGTACACAAATTCTTATAGTTTTATACGAAAGTCAATAAATTAATTTTATAAATGTCTATTAGCCAATTTATTTCATTTTACGATTTCAAAATTGTAACCCTGGTAAAATGTTCCGAAATAAGATTGGGTTTTCAACAGTGGTCGTCGGGCACCCTCATCACCTACCACAGTCAAAGAATCTCCACATGCAAATGCATTATCTTCTCACCACCCAAGTATTATGACAACAATGACAATGACTATTATGACGTGTTACACCCGTTCTATACACGATTATTTATTACTCACATAAATTAAATTTATATGTTAATGTATGAAATAATTATTTAATTAAAAATGAGAAACGAAAGAAGATAATTAATTACAAAAAAGGTACATTACACATATCTTTATTTATTTATTTTTTTTATTTTACAGTACTTATGTTTATCGTCATAGGAATTTCTTTAAATATTGTAATTTGAATTGATTTAAAACTTAAAACGAGAAAGAAAAATTACATTTAAATAGAATTTGCAATATACATATATCTGTGATATACACTTAGGATTTTATTAAAACGAAAAATAAATTGATGGACGTTCTTATTTCATTCTCTTTCATTTTCTATTTTTTAAATAAAAATATTTATGTGATATTAACAAAGTTTTTTTTTTTATTTAATGAAATCATTTAATTCTCTACAACTTTACGTTTCGATAAATTCATTAGTTTAATTTATAAAATAGAATGTGTTAGCAACATCATTCTATTTAAAAAAGAATATGGTTAACACGTTCTTTTAACATACACAAAAATAGTATGTGCAATTTTGGAAAGTGAACTTTAAGTTTGAGCGATTTTTTATTTTTTAAAACGTTCAGTTAATTTTATCCATAATGTATTAGCTTTTTTACATTTAATGTAATGTAATGAAATGAAGTATTTGTTTAATATATTTAAATACCAATTATTGCATTAAGATAGTTAGTACAAATTCTTATAGTTCTATACGGAAGTCAATAAATTAATTCTATAAATGTCTATTAGCCTATTTATTTCATTTTACGATTTCAAAATTGTAACCCCGGTAAAGTGTTCCGAAATAACATTGGGTTTTCAACAGTCGTCGGGCTTTCTCATCACCTTCCACAGCCAAAGAATCTCCACATGCAAACGCATTATCTTCTCACCAGCCAAGTATTATGACGACAACGACAACGACAATAACAATGACAATGACTATTATGACATGTTATACCCGTTCTATACACGATTATTTATTACTCACATATCTTTATTTATTTATTTTTTTTATTTTACAGTACGTATGTTTATCGTCATAGGAATTTCTTTAAATATTGTAATTTGAATTGATTTAAAACTTAAAACGAGAAAGAAAAATTACATTTAAATAGAATTTGCAATATACATATATCTGTGATATACACTTAGGATTTTATTAAAACGAAAAATAAATTGATGGACGTTCTTATTTCATCCTCTTTCATTTTCTATTTTTTAAATAAAAATATTTATGTGATATTAACAAAGTTTTTTTTTTTTATTTAATGAAATCATTTAATTCTCTACAACTTTACGTTTCGATAAATTCATTAGTTTAATTTATAAAATAGAATGTGTTAGCAACATCATTCTATTTAAAAAAGAATATGGTCAACACGTTTATTTAGCATACACGAAAATAGTATGTGCAATTTTCGAAAATGAGCTTTAAGTTTGAGCGATTTTTTATTTTTTAAAATGTTCAGTTAATTTTATCCATAATGTATTTGCTTTTTTACATGTAATGTAATGTAATGAAATGAAATATTTGTTTAATATATTTAAATATCAATTATTGCATTAAGATAGTTAGTACACAAATTCTTATAGTTTTATACGAAAGTCAATAAATTAATTTTATAAATGTCTATTAGCCAATTTATTTCATTTTACGATTTCAAAATTGTAACCCTGGTAAAATGTTCCGAAATAACATTGGGTTTTCAACAGTGGTCGTCGGGCACCCTCATCACCTACCACAGTCAAAGAATCTCCACATGCAAATGCATTATCTTCTCACCACCCAAGTATTATGACAACAATGACAATGACTATTATGACGTGTTACAACCGTTCTATACACGATTATTTATTACTCACATAAATTAAATTTATATGTTAATGTATGAAATAATTATTTAATTAAAAATGAGAAACGAAAGAAGATAATTAATTACAAAAAAGGTACATTACACATATCTTTATTTTTTTTAATTTTTTTTTTACAGTACGTATGTTTATCGTCATAGGAATTTCTTTAAATATTGTAATTTGAATTGATTTAAAACTTAGAACGAGAAAGAAAAATTACATTTAAACAGAATTTATAATATACATATATCTGTGATATACACTTAGGATTTTATTAAAACGAAAAATAAATTGATGGACGTTCTTATTTCATCATCTTTCATTTTCTATTTTTTAAATAAAAATATTTATTTGATATTGAAAAAATTTTTATTTTTTTATTCAATTAAATCATTTAATTCTCTACAACTTTACGTTCGGATAAATTCATTGGTTTAATTTATAAAATAGAATGTGTTAGCAACATCATTCTATTTAAAAAAGAATATGGTTAACACGTTCTTTTAACATACACAAAAATAGTATGTGCAATTTTGGAAAGTGAACTTTAAGTTTGAGCGATTTTTTATTTTTTAAAACGTTCAGTTAATTTTATCCATAATGTATTTGCTTTTTTACATTTAATGTAATGTAATGAAATGAAATATTTGTTTAATATATTTAAATACCAATTATTGCATTAAGATAGTTAGTACAAATTCTTATAGTTCTATACGGAAGTCAATAAATTAATTCTATAAATGTCTATTAGCCTATTTATTTCATTTTACGATTTCAAAATTGTAACCCCGGTAAAGTGTTTCGAAATAACATTGGGTTTTCAACAATCGTCGGGCTTTCTCATCACCTTCCACAGCCAAAGAATCTCCACATGCAAACGCATTATCTTCTCACCAGCCAAGTATTATGACGACAATGACAACGACAATAACAATGAAAATGACTATTATGACATGTTATACCCGTTCTATACACGATTATTTATTACTCACATAAATTAAATTTTTATGTTAATGTATAAAATAATTATTTAATTAAAAATGAGAAACGAAAGAAGATAATTAATTACAAAAAAGGTACATTACACATATCTTTATTTTTTTTATTTTTTTATTTTACAGTACGTATGTTTATCGTCATAGGAATTTCTTTAAATATTGTAATTTGAATTGATTTAAAACTTAAAACGAGAAAGAAAAATTACATTTAAATAGAATTTGCAATATACATATATCTGTGATATACACTTAGGATTTTATTAAAACGAAAAATAAATTGATGGACGTTCTTATTTCATCCTCTTTCATTTTCTATTTTTTAAATAAAAATATTTATGTGATATTAACAAAGTTTTTTTTTTTTATTTAATGAAATCATTTAATTCTCTACAACTTTACGTTTCGATAAATTCATTAGTTTAATTTATAAAATAGAATGTGTTAGCAACATCATTCTATTTAAAAAAGAATATGGTCAACACGTTTATTTAGCATACACGAAAATAGTATGTGCAATTTTCGAAAATGAGCTTTAAGTTTGAGCGATTTTTTATTTTTTAAAATGTTCAGTTAATTTTATCCATAATGTATTTGCTTTTTTACATGTAATGTAATGTAATGAATGAAATATTTGTTTAATATATTTAAATATCAATTATTGCATTAAGATAGTTAGTACACAAATTTTTATAGTTTTATACGAAAGTCAATAAATTAATTTTATAAATGTCTATTAGCCAATTTATTTCATTTTACGATTTCAAAATTGTAACCCTGGTAAAATGTTCCGAAATAAGATTGGGTTTTCAACAGTGGTCGTCGGGCACCCTCATCACCTACCACAGTCAAAGAATCTCCACATGCAAATGCATTATCTTCTCACCACCCAAGTATTATGACAACAATGATAATGACTATTATGACGTGTTACACCCGTTCTATACACGATTATTTATTACTCACATAAATTAAATTTATATGTTAATGTATGAAATAATTATTTAATTAAAAATGAGAAACGAAAGAAGATAATTAATTACAAAAAAGGTACATTACACATATCTTTATTTATTTATTTTTTTTATTTTACAGTACGTATGTTTATCGTCATAGGAATTTCTTTAAATATTGTAATTTGAATTGATTTAAAACTTAAAACGAGAAAGAAAAATTACATTTAAATAGAATTTGCAATATACATATATCTGTGATATACACTTAGGATTTTATTAAAACGAAAAATAAATTGATGGACGTTCTTATTTCATCCTCTTTCATTTTCTATTTTTTAAATAAAAATATTTATGTGATATTAACAAAGTTTTTTTTTTATTTAATGAAATCATTTAATTGTCTACAACTTTACGTTTCGATAAATTCATTAGTTTAATTTATAAAATAGAATGTGTTAGCAACATCATTCTATTTAAAAAAGAATATGGTCAACACGTTTATTTAGCATACACGAAAATAGTATGTGCAATTTTCGAAAATGAGCTTTAAGTTTGAGCGATTTTTTATTTTTTAAAATGTTCAGTTAATTTTATCCATAATGTATTTGCTTTTTTACATGTAATGTAATGTAATGAAATGAAATATTTGTTTAATATATTTAAATATCAATTATTGCATTAAGATATTTAGTACACAAATTCTTATAGTTTTATACGAAAGTCAATAAATTAATTTTATAAATGTCTATTAGCCAATTTATTTCATTTTACGATTTCAAAATTGTAACCCTGGTAAAATGTTCCGAAATAACATTGGGTTTTCAACAGTGGTCGTCGGGCACCCTCATCACCTACCACAGTCAAAGAATCTCCACATGCAAATGCATTATCTTCTCACCACCCAAGTATTATGACAACAATGACAATGACTATTATGACGTGTTACACCCGTTCTATACACGATTATTTATTACTCACATAAATTAAATTTATATGTTAATGTATGAAATAATTATTTAATTAAAAATGAGAAACGAAAGAAGATAATTAATTACAAAAAAGGTACATTACACATATCTTTATTTTTTTTTATTTTTTTTTTACAGTACGTATGTTTATCGTCATAGGAATTTCTTTAAATATTGTAATTTGAATTGATTTAAAACTTAAAACGAGAAAGAAAAATTACATTTAAATAGAATTTGCAATATACATATAACTGTGATATACACTTAGGATTTTATTAAAACGAAAAATAAATTGATGGACGTTCTTATTTCATCATCTTTCATTTTCTATTTTTTAAATAAAAATATTTATTTGATATTGAAAAAGTTTTTATTTTTTTATTCAATTAAATCATTTAATTCTCTACAACTTTACGTTCGGATAAATTCATTGGTTTAATTTATAAAATAGAATGTGTTAGCAACATCATTCTATTTAAAAAAGAATATGGTTAACACGTTCTTTTAACATACACAAAAATAGTATGTGCAATTTTGGAAAGTGAACTTTAAGTTTGAGCGATTTTTTATTTTTTAAAACGTTCAGTTAATTTTATCCATAATGTATTTGCTTTTTTACATTTAATGTAATGTAATGAAATGAAGTATTTGTTTAATATATTTAAATACCAATTATTGCATTAAGATAGTTAGTACAAATTCTTATAGTTCTATACGGAAGTCAATAAATTAATTCTATAAATGTCTATTAGCCTATTTATTTCATTTTACGATTTCAAAATTGTAACCCCGGTAAAGTGTTCCGAAATAACATTGGGTTTTCAACAGTCGTCGGGCTTTCTCATCACCTTCCACAGCCAAAGAATCTCCACATGCAAACGCATTATCTTCTCACCAGCCAAGTATTATGACGACAATGACAACGACAATAACAATGAAAATGACTATTATGACATGTTATACCCGTTCTATACACGATTATTTATTACTCACATAAATTAAATTTTTATGTTAATGTATAAAATAATTATTTAATTAAAAATGAGAAACGAAAGAAGATAATTAATTACAAAAAAGGTACATTACACATATCTTTATTTATTTATTTTTTTTATTTTACAGTACGTATGTTTATCGTCATAGGAATTTCTTTAAATATTGTAATTTGAATTGATTTAAAACTTAAAACGAGAAAGAAAAATTACATTTAAATAGAATTTGCAATATACATATATCTGTGATATACACTTAGGATTTTATTAAAACGAAAAATAAATTGATGGACGTTCTTATTTCATCCTCTTTCATTTTCTATTTTTTAAATAAAAATATTTATGTGATATTAACAAAGTTTTTTTTTTTATTTAATGAAATCATTTAATTCTCTACAACTTTACGTTTCGATAAATTCATTAGTTTAATTTATAAAATAGAATGTGTTAGCAACATCATTCTATTTAAAAAAGAATATGGTCAACACGTTTATTTAGCATACACGAAAATAGTATGTGCAATTTTCGAAAATGAGCTTTAAGTTTGAGCGATTTTTTATTTTTTAAAATGTTCAGTTAATTTTATCCATAATGTATTTGCTTTTTTACATGTAATGTAATGTAATGAAATGAAATATTTGTTTAATATATTTAAATATCAATTATTGCATTAAGATAGTTAGTACACAAATTCTTATAGTTTTATACGAAAGTCAATAAATTAATTTTATAAATGTCTATTAGCCAATTTATTTCATTTTACGATTTCAAAATTGTAACCCTGGTAAAATGTTCCGAAATAACATTGGGTTTTCAACAGTGGTCGTCGGGCACCCTCATCACCTACCACAGTCAAAGAATCTCCACATGCAAATGCATTATCTTCTCACCACCCAAGTATTATGACAACAATGACAATGACTATTATGACGTGTTACAACCGTTCTATACACGATTATTTATTACTCACATAAATTAAATTTATATGTTAATGTATGAAATAATTATTTAATTAAAAATGAGAAACGAAAGAAGATAATTAATTACAAAAAAGGTACATTACACATATCTTTATTTTTTTTAATTTTTTTTTTACAGTACGTATGTTTATCGTCATAGGAATTTCTTTAAATATTGTAATTTGAATTGATTTAAAACTTAGAACGAGAAAGAAAAATTACATTTAAACAGAATTTATAATATACATATATCTGTGATATACACTTAGGATTTTATTAAAACGAAAAATAAATTGATGGACGTTCTTATTTCATCATCTTTCATTTTCTATTTTTTAAATAAAAATATTTATTTGATATTGAAAAAGTTTTTATTTTTTTATTCAATTAAATCATTTAATTCTCTACAACTTTACGTTCGGATAAATTCATTGGTTTAATTTATAAAATAGAATGTGTTAGCAACATCATTCTATTTAAAAAAGAATATGGTTAACACGTTCTTTTAACATACACAAAAATAGTATGTGCAATTTTGGAAAGTGAACTTTAAGTTTGAGCGATTTTTTATTTTTTAAAACGTTCAGTTAATTTTATCCATAATGTATTTGCTTTTTTACATTTAATGTAATGTAATGAAATGAAGTATTTGTTTAATATATTTAAATACCAATTATTGCATTAAGATAGTTAGTACAAATTCTTATAGTTCTATACGGAAGTCAATAAATTAATTCTATAAATGTCTATTAGCCTATTTATTTCATTTTACGATTTCAAAATTGTAACCCCGGTAAAGTGTTCCGAAATAACATTGGGTTTTCAACAGTCGTCGGGCTTTCTCATCACCTTCCACAGCCAAAGAATCTCCACATGCAAACGCATTATCTTCTCACCAGCCAAGTATTATGACGACAATGACAACGACAATAACAATGAAAATGACTATTATGACATGTTATACCCGTTCTATACACGATTATTTATTACTCACATAAATTAAATTTTTATGTTAATGTATAAAATAATTATTTAATTAAAAATGAGAAACGAAAGAAGATAATTAATTACAAAAAAGGTACATTACACATATCTTTATTTATTTATTTTTTTTATTTTACAGTACGTATGTTTATCGTCATAGGAATTTCTTTAAATATTGTAATTTGAATTGATTTAAAACTTAAAACGAGAAAGAAAAATTACATTTAAATAGAATTTGCAATATACATATATCTGTGATATACACTTAGGATTTTATTAAAACGAAAAATAAATTGATGGACGTTCTTATTTCATCCTCTTTCATTTTCTATTTTTTAAATAAAAATATTTATGTGATATTAACAAAGTTTTTTTTTTTATTTAATGAAATCATTTAATTCTCTACAACTTTACGTTTCGATAAATTCATTAGTTTAATTTATAAAATAGAATGTGTTAGCAACATCATTCTATTTAAAAAAGAATATGGTCAACACGTTTATTTAGCATACACGAAAATAGTATGTGCAATTTTCGAAAATGAGCTTTAAGTTTGAGCGATTTTTTATTTTTTAAAATGTTCAGTTAATTTTATCCATAATGTATTTGCTTTTTTACATGTAATGTAATGTAATGAAATGAAATATTTGTTTAATATATTTAAATATCAATTATTGCATTAAGATAGTTAGTACACAAATTCTTATAGTTTTATACGAAAGTCAATAAATTAATTTTATAAATGTCTATTAGCCAATTTATTTCATTTTACGATTTCAAAATTGTAACCCTGGTAAAATGTTCCGAAATAACATTGGGTTTTCAACAGTGGTCGTCGGGCACCCTCATCACCTACCACAGTCAAAGAATCTCCACATGCAAATGCATTATCTTCTCACCACCCAAGTATTATGACAACAATGACAATGACTATTATGACGTGTTACAACCGTTCTATACACGATTATTTATTACTCACATAAATTAAATTTATATGTTAATGTATGAAATAATTATTTAATTAAAAATGAGAAACGAAAGAAGATAATTAATTACAAAAAAGGTACATTACACATATCTTTATTTTTTTTAATTTTTTTTTTACAGTACGTATGTTTATCGTCATAGGAATTTCTTTAAATATTGTAATTTGAATTGATTTAAAACTTAGAACGAGAAAGAAAAATTACATTTAAACAGAATTTATAATATACATATATCTGTGATATACACTTAGGATTTTATTAAAACGAAAAATAAATTGATGGACGTTCTTATTTCATCATCTTTCATTTTCTATTTTTTAAATAAAAATATTTATTTGATATTGAAAAAGTTTTTATTTTTTTATTCAATTAAATCATTTAATTCTCTACAACTTTACGTTCGGATAAATTCATTGGTTTAATTTATAAAATAGAATGTGTTAGCAACATCATTCTATTTAAAAAAGAATATGGTTAACACGTTCTTTTAACATACACAAAAATAGTATGTGCAATTTTGGAAAGTGAACTTTAAGTTTGAGCGATTTTTTATTTTTTAAAACGTTCAGTTAATTTTATCCATAATGTATTTGCTTTTTTACATTTAATGTAATGTAATGAAATGAAGTATTTGTTTAATATATTTAAATACCAATTATTGCATTAAGATAGTTAGTACAAATTCTTATAGTTCTATACGGAAGTCAATAAATTAATTCTATAAATGTCTATTAGCCTATTTATTTCATTTTACGATTTCAAAATTGTAACCCCGGTAAAGTGTTCCGAAATAACATTGGGTTTTCAACAGTCGTCGGGCTTTCTCATCACCTTCCACAGCCAAAGAATCTCCACATGCAAACGCATTATCTTCTCACCAGCCAAGTATTATGACGACAATGACAACGACAATAACAATGAAAATGACTATTATGACATGTTATACCCGTTCTATACACGATTATTTATTACTCACATAAATTAAATTTTTATGTTAATGTATAAAATAATTATTTAATTAAAAATGAGAAACGAAAGAAGATAATTAATTACAAAAAAGGTACATTACACATATCTTTATTTATTTATTTTTTTTATTTTACAGTACGTATGTTTATCGTCATAGGAATTTCTTTAAATATTGTAATTTGAATTGATTTAAAACTTAAAACGAGAAAGAAAAATTACATTTAAATAGAATTTGCAATATACATATATCTGTGATATACACTTAGGATTTTATTAAAACGAAAAATAAATTGATGGACGTTCTTATTTCATCCTCTTTCATTTTCTATTTTTTAAATAAAAATATTTATGTGATATTAACAAAGTTTTTTTTTTTATTTAATGAAATCATTTAATTCTCTACAACTTTACGTTTCGATAAATTCATTAGTTTAATTTATAAAATAGAATGTGTTAGCAACATCATTCTATTTAAAAAAGAATATGGTCAACACGTTTATTTAGCATACACGAAAATAGTATGTGCAATTTTCGAAAATGAGCTTTAAGTTTGAGCGATTTTTTATTTTTTAAAATGTTCAGTTAATTTTATCCATAATGTATTTGCTTTTTTACATGTAATGTAATGTAATGAAATGAAATATTTGTTTAATATATTTAAATATCAATTATTGCATTAAGATAGTTAGTACACAAATTCTTATAGTTTTATACGAAAGTCAATAAATTAATTTTATAAATGTCTATTAGCCAATTTATTTCATTTTACGATTTCAAAATTGTAACCCTGGTAAAATGTTCCGAAATAACATTGGGTTTTCAACAGTGGTCGTCGGGCACCCTCATCACCTACCACAGTCAAAGAATCTCCACATGCAAATGCATTATCTTCTCACCACCCAAGTATTATGACAACAATGACAATGACTATTATGACGTGTTACAACCGTTCTATACACGATTATTTATTACTCACATAAATTAAATTTATATGTTAATGTATGAAATAATTATTTAATTAAAAATGAGAAACGAAAGAAGATAATTAATTACAAAAAAGGTACATTACACATATCTTTATTTTTTTTAATTTTTTTTTTACAGTACGTATGTTTATCGTCATAGGAATTTCTTTAAATATTGTAATTTGAATTGATTTAAAACTTAGAACGAGAAAGAAAAATTACATTTAAACAGAATTTATAATATACATATATCTGTGATATACACTTAGGATTTTATTAAAACGAAAAATAAATTGATGGACGTTCTTATTTCATCATCTTTCATTTTCTATTTTTTAAATAAAAATATTTATTTGATATTGAAAAAGTTTTTATTTTTTTATTCAATTAAATCATTTAATTCTCTACAACTTTACGTTCGGATAAATTCATTGGTTTAATTTATAAAATAGAATGTGTTAGCAACATCATTCTATTTAAAAAAGAATATGGTTAACACGTTCTTTTAACATACACAAAAATAGTATGTGCAATTTTGGAAAGTGAACTTTAAGTTTGAGCGATTTTTTATTTTTTAAAACGTTCAGTTAATTTTATCCATAATGTATTTGCTTTTTTACATTTAATGTAATGTAATGAAATGAAATATTTGTTTAATATATTTAAATACCAATTATTGCATTAAGATAGTTAGTACAAATTCTTATAGTTCTATACGGAAGTCAATAAATTAATTCTATAAATGTCTATTAGCCTATTTATTTCATTTTACGATTTCAAAATTGTAACCCCGGTAAAGTGTTCCGAAATAACATTGGGTTTTCAACATTCGTCGGGCTTTCTCATCACCTTCCACAGCCGAAGAATCTCCACATGCAAACGCATTATCTTCTCACCAGCCAAGTATTATGACGACAATGACAACGACAATAACAATGAAAATGACTATTATGACATGTTATACCCGTTCTATACACGATTATTTATTACTCACATAAATTAAATTTTTATGTTAATGTATAAAATAATTATTTAATTAAAAATGAGAAACGAAAGAAGATAATTAATTACAAAAAAGGTACATTACACATATCTTTATTTATTTTATTTTTTTATTTTACAGTACGTATGTTTATCGTCATAGGAATTTCTTTAAATATTGTAATTTGAATTGATTTAAAACTTAAAACGAGAAAGAAAAATTACATTTAAATAGAATTTGCAATATACATATATCTGTGATATACACTTAGGATTTTATTAAAACGAAAAATAAATTGATGGACGTTCTTATTTCATCCTCTTTCATTTTCTATTTTTTAAATAAAAATATTTATGTGATATTAACAAAGTTTTTTTTTTTATTTAATGAAATCATTTAATTCTCTACAACTTTACGTTTCGATAAATTCATTAGTTTAATTTATAAAATAGAATGTGTTAGCAACATCATTCTATTTAAAAAAGAATATGGTCAACACGTTTATTTAGCATACACGAAAATATTATGTGCAATTTTCGAAAATGAGCTTTAAGTTTGAGCGATTTTTTATTTTTTAAAATGTTCAGTTAATTTTATCCATAATGTATTTGCTTTTTTACATGTAATGTAATGTAATGAATGAAATATTTGTTTAATATATTTAAATATCAATTATTGCATTAAGATAGTTAGTACACAAATTCTTATAGTTTTATACGAAAGTCAATAAATTAATTTTATAAATGTCTATTAGCCAATTTATTTCATTTTACGATTTCAATATTGTAACCCTGGTAAAATGTTCCGAAATAACACTGGGTTTTCAACAGTGGTCGTCGGGCACCCTCATCACCTACCACAGTCAAAGAATCTCCACATGCAAATGCATTATCTTCTCACCACCCAAGAATTATGACAACAATGACAACGACTATTATGACGTGTTACACCCGTTCTATACACGATTATTTATTACTCACATAAATTAAATTTATATGTTAATGTATGAAATAATTATTTAATTAAAAATGAGAAACGAAAGAAGATAATTAATTACAAAAAAGGTACATTACACATATCTTTATTTATTTATTTTTTTTATTTTACAGTACGTATGTTTATCGTCATAGGAATTTCTTTAAATATTGTAATTTGAATTGATTTAAAACTTAAAACGAGAAAGAAAAATTACATTTAAATAGAATTTGCAATATACATATATCTGTGATATACACTTAGGATTTTATTAAAACGAAAAATAAATTGATGGACGTTCTTATTTCATCATCTTTCATTTTCTATTTTTTAAATAAAAATATTTATTTGATATTGAAAAATTTTTTATTTTTTTATTCAATTAAATCATTTAATTCTCTACAACTTTACGTTCGGATAAATTCATTGGTTTAATTTATAAAATAGAATGTGTTAGCAACATCATTCTATTTAAAAAAGAATATGGTTAACACGTTCTTTTAACATACACAAAAATAGTATGTGCAATTTTGGAAAGTGAACTTTAAGTTTGAGCGATTTTTTATTTTTTAAAACGTTCAGTTAATTTTATCCATAATGTATTTGCTTTTTTACATTTAATGTAATGTAATGAAATGAAATATTTGTTTAATATATTTAAATACCAATTATTGCATTAAGATAGTTAGTACAAATTCTTATAGTTCTATACGGAAGTCAATAAATTAATTCTATAAATGTCTATTAGCCTATTTATTTCATTTTACGATTTCAAAATTGTAACCCCGGTAAAGTGTTCCGAAATAAAATTGGGTTTTCAACAATCGTCGGGCTTTCTCATCACCTTCCACAGCCAAAGAATCTCCACATGCAAACGCATTATCTTCTCACCAGCCAAGTATTATGACGACAATGACAACGACAATAACAATGAAAATGACTATTATGACATGTTATACCCGTTCTATACACGATTATTTATTACTCACATAAATTAAATTTTTATGTTAATGTATAAAATAATTATTTAATTAAAAATGAGAAACGAAAGAAGATAATTAATTACAAAAAAGGTACATTACACATATCTTTATTTATTTTTTATTTTTATTTTACAGTACGTATGTTTATCGTCATAGGAATTTCTTTAAATATTGTAATTTGAATTGATTTAAAACTTAAAACGAGAAAGAAAAATTACATTTAAATAGAATTTGCAATATACATATATCTGTGATATACACTTAGGATTTTATTAAAACGAAAAATAAATTGATGGACGTTCTTATTTCATCCTCTTTCATTTTCTATTTTTTAAATAAAAATATTTATGTGATATTAACAAAGTTTTTTTTTTTATTTAATGAAATCATTTAATTCTCTACAACTTTACGTTTCGATAAATTCATTAGTTTAATTTATAAAATAGAATGTGTTAGCAACATCATTCTATTTAAAAAAGAATATGGTCAACACGTTTATTTAGCATACACGAAAATAGTATGTGCAATTTTCGAAAATGAGCTTTAAGTTTGAGCGATTTTTTATTTTTTAAAATGTTCAGTTAATTTTATCCATAATGTATTTGCTTTTTTACATGTAATGTAATGTAATGAAATGAAATATTTGTTTAATATATTTAAATATCAATTATTGCATTAAGATAGTTAGTACACAAATTCTTATAGTTTTATACGAAAGTCAATAAATTAATTTTATAAATGTCTATTAGCCAATTTATTTCATTTTACGATTTCAAAATTGTAACCCTGGTAAAATGTTCCGAAATAACATTGGGTTTTCAACAGTGGTCGTCGGGCACCCTCATCACCTACCACAGTCAAAGAATCTCCACATGCAAATGCATTATCTTCTCACCACCCAAGTATTATGACAACAATGACAATGACTATTATGACGTGTTACAACCGTTCTATACACGATTATTTATTACTCACATAAATTAAATTTATATGTTAATGTATGAAATAATTATTTAATTAAAAATGAGAAACGAAAGAAGATAATTAATTACAAAAAAGGTACATTACACATATCTTTATTTTTTTTAATTTTTTTTTTACAGTACGTATGTTTATCGTCATAGGAATTTCTTTAAATATTGTAATTTGAATTGATTTAAAACTTAGAACGAGAAAGAAAAATTACATTTAAACAGAATTTATAATATACATATATCTGTGATATACACTTAGGATTTTATTAAAACGAAAAATAAATTGATGGACGTTCTTATTTCATCATCTTTCATTTTCTATTTTTTAAATAAAAATATTTATGTGATATTAACAAAGTTTTTTTTTTTATTTAATGAAATCATTTAATTCTCTACAACTTTACGTTTCGATAAATTCATTAGTTTAATTTATAAAATAGAATGTGTTAGCAACATCATTCTATTTAAAAAAGAATATGGTCAACACGTTTATTTAGCATACACGAAAATAGTATGTGCAATTTTCGAAAATGAGCTTTAAGTTTGAGCGATTTTTTATTTTTTAAAAGGTTCAGTTAATTTTATCCATAATGTATTTGCTTTTTTACATTTAATGTAATGTAATGAAATGAAATATTTGTTTAATATATTTAAATACCAATTATTGCATTAAGATAGTTAGTACAAATTCTTATAGTTCTATACGGAAGTCAATAAATTAATTCTATAAATGTCTATTAGCCTATTTATTTCATTTTACGATTTCAAAATTGTAACCCCGGTAAAGTGTTCCGAAATAACATTGGGTTTTCAACAATCGTCGGGCTTTCTCATCACCTTCCACAGCCAAAGAATCTCCACATGCAAACGCATTATCTTCTCACCAGCCAAGTATTATGACGACAATGACAACGACAATAACAATGAAAATGACTATTATGACATGTTATACCCGTTCTATACACGATTATTTATTACTCACATAAATTAAATTTTTATGTTAATGTATAAAATAATTATTTAATTAAAAATGAGAAACGAAAGAAGATAATTAATTACAAAAAAGGTACATTACACATATCTTTATTTATTTTTTATTTTTATTTTACAGTACGTATGTTTATCGTCATAGGAATTTCTTTAAATATTGTAATTTGAATTGATTTAAAACTTAAAACGAGAAAGAAAAATTACATTTAAATAGAATTTGCAATATACATATATCTGTGATATACACTTAGGATTTTATTAAAACGAAAAATAAATTGATGGACGTTCTTATTTCATCCTCTTTCATTTTCTATTTTTTAAATAAAAATATTTATGTGATATTAACAAAGTTTTTTTTTTTATTTAATGAAATCATTTAATTCTCTACAACTTTACGTTTCGATAAATTCATTAGTTTAATTTATAAAATAGAATGTGTTAGCAACATCATTCTATTTAAAAAAGAATATGGTCAACACGTTTATTTAGCATACACGAAAATAGTATGTGCAATTTTCGAAAATGAGCTTTAAGTTTGAGCGATTTTTTATTTTTTAAAATGTTCAGTTAATTTTATCCATAATGTATTTGCTTTTTTACATGTAATGTAATGTAATGAATGAAATATTTGTTTAATATATTTAAATATCAATTATTGCATTAAGATAGTTAGTACACAAATTTTTATAGTTTTATACGAAAGTCAATAAATTAATTTTATAAATGTCTATTAGCCAATTTATTTCATTTTACGATTTCAAAATTGTAACCCTGGTAAAATGTTCCGAAATAAGATTGGGTTTTCAACAGTGGTCGTCGGGCACCCTCATCACCTACCACAGTCAAAGAATCTCCACATGCAAATGCATTATCTTCTCACCACCCAAGTATTATGACAACAATGATAATGACTATTATGACGTGTTACACCCGTTCTATACACGATTATTTATTACTCACATAAATTAAATTTATATGTTAATGTATGAAATAATTATTTAATTAAAAATGAGAAACGAAAGAAGATAATTAATTACAAAAAAGGTACATTACACATATCTTTATTTATTTATTTTTTTTATTTTACAGTACGTATGTTTATCGTCATAGGAATTTCTTTAAATATTGTAATTTGAATTGATTTAAAACTTAAAACGAGAAAGAAAAATTACATTTAAATAGAATTTGCAATATACATATATCTGTGATATACACTTAGGATTTTATTAAAACGAAAAATAAATTGATGGACGTTCTTATTTCATCCTCTTTCATTTTCTATTTTTTAAATAAAAATATTTATGTGATATTAACAAAGTTTTTTTTTTATTTAATGAAATCATTTAATTCTCTACAACTTTACGTTTCGATAAATTCATTAGTTTAATTTATAAAATAGAATGTGTTAGCAACATCATTCTATTTAAAAAAGAATATGGTCAACACGTTTATTTAGCATACACGAAAATAGTATGTGCAATTTTCGAAAATGAGCTTTAAGTTTGAGCGATTTTTTATTTTTTAAAATGTTCAGTTAATTTTATCCATAATGTATTTGCTTTTTTACATGTAATGTAATGTAATGAAATGAAATATTTGTTTAATATATTTAAATATCAATTATTGCATTAAGATATTTAGTACACAAATTCTTATAGTTTTATACGAAAGTCAATAAATTAATTTTATAAATGTCTATTAGCCAATTTATTTCATTTTACGATTTCAAAATTGTAACCCTGGTAAAATGTTCCGAAATAACATTGGGTTTTCAACAGTGGTCGTCGGGCACCCTCATCACCTACCACAGTCAAAGAATCTCCACATGCAAATGCATTATCTTCTCACCACCCAAGTATTATGACAACAATGACAATGACTATTATGACGTGTTACAACCGTTCTATACACGATTATTTATTACTCACATAAATTAAATTTATATGTTAATGTATGAAATAATTATTTAATTAAAAATGAGAAACGAAAGAAGATAATTAATTACAAAAAAGGTACATTACACATATCTTTATTTTTTTTAATTTTTTTTTTACAGTACGTATGTTTATCGTCATAGGAATTTCTTTAAATATTGTAATTTGAATTGATTTAAAACTTAGAACGAGAAAGAAAAATTACATTTAAACAGAATTTATAATATACATATATCTGTGATATACACTTAGGATTTTATTAAAACGAAAAATAAATTGATGGACGTTCTTATTTCATCATCTTTCATTTTCTATTTTTTAAATAAAAATATTTATTTGATATTGAAAAAATTTTTATTTTTTTATTCAATTAAATCATTTAATTCTCTACAACTTTACGTTCGGATAAATTCATTGGTTTAATTTATAAAATAGAATGTGTTAGCAACATCATTCTATTTAAAAAAGAATATGGTTAACACGTTCTTTTAACATACACAAAAATAGTATGTGCAATTTTGGAAAGTGAACTTTAAGTTTGAGCGATTTTTTATTTTTTAAAACGTTCAGTTAATTTTATCCATAATGTATTTGCTTTTTTACATTTAATGTAATGTAATGAAATGAAATATTTGTTTAATATATTTAAATACCAATTATTGCATTAAGATAGTTAGTACAAATTCTTATAGTTCTATACGGAAGTCAAAAAATTAATTCTATAAATGTCTATTAGCCTATTTATTTCATTTTACGATTTCAAAATTGTAACCCCGGTAAAGTGTTCCGAAATAACATTGGGTTTTCAACAATCGTCGGGCTTTCTCATCACCTTCCACAGCCAAAGAATCTCCACATGCAAACGCATTATCTTCTCACCAGCCAAGTATTATGACGACAATGACAACGACAATAACAATGAAAATGACTATTATGACATGTTATACCCGTTCTATACACGATTATTTATTACTCACATAAATTAAATTTTTATGTTAATGTATAAAATAATTATTTAATTAAAAATGAGAAACGAAAGAAGATAATTAATTACAAAAAAGGTACATTACACATATCTTTATTTATTTTTTATTTTTATTTTACAGTACGTATGTTTATCGTCATAGGAATTTCTTTAAATATTGTAATTTGAATTGATTTAAAACTTAAAACGAGAAAGAAAAATTACATTTAAATAGAATTTGCAATATACATATATCTGTGATATACACTTAGGATTTTATTAAAACGAAAAATAAATTGATGGACGTTCTTATTTCATCCTCTTTCATTTTCTATTTTTTAAATAAAAATATTTATGTGATATTAACAAAGTTTTTTTTTTTATTTAATGAAATCATTTAATTCTCTACAACTTTACGTTTCGATAAATTCATTAGTTTAATTTATAAAATAAAATGTGTTAGCAACATCATTCTATTTAAAAAAGAATATGGTCAACACGTTTATTTAGCATACACGAAAATATTATGTTCAATTTTCGAAAATGAGCTTTAAGTTTGAGCGATTTTTTATTTTTTAAAATGTTCAGTTAATTTTATCCATAATGTATTTGCTTTTTTACATGTAATGTAATGTAATGAATGAAATATTTGTTTAATATATTTAAATATCAATTATTGCATTAAGATAGTTAGTACACAAATTCTTATAGTTTTATACGGAAGTCAATAAATTAATTCTATAAATGTCTATTAGCCTATTTATTTCATTTTACGATTTCAAAATTGTAACCCCGGTAAAGTGTTCCGAAATAACATTGGGTTTTCAACAGTCGTCGGGCTTTCTCATCACCTTCCACAGCCGAAGAATCTCCACATGCAAACGCATTATCTTCTCACCCGCCAAGTATTATGACGACAATGACAACGACAATAACAATGAAAATGACTATTATGACATGTTATACCCGTTCTATACACGATTATTTATTACTCACATAAATTAAATTTTTATGTTAATGTATAAAATAATTATTTAATTAAAAATGAGAAACGAAAGAAGATAATTAATTACAAAAAAGGTACATTACACATATCTTTATTTTTTTTATTTTTTTATTTTACAGTACGTATGTTTATCGTCATAGGAATTTCTTTAAATATTGTAATTTGAATTGATTTAAAACTTAAAACGAGAAAGAAAAATTACATTTAAATAGAATTTGCAATATACATATATCTGTGATATACACTTAGGATTTTATTAAAACGAAAAATAAATTGATGGACGTTCTTATTTCATCCTCTTTCATTTTCTATTTTTTAAATAAAAATATTTATGTGATATTAACAAAGTTTTTTTTTTTATTTAATGAAATCATTTAATTCTCTACAACTTTACGTTTCGATAAATTCATTAGTTTAATTTATAAAATAGAATGTGTTAGCAACATCATTCTATTTAAAAAAGAATATGGTCAACACGTTTATTTAGCATACACGAAAATAGTATGTGCAATTTTCGAAAATGAGCTTTAAGTTTGAGCGATTTTTTATTTTTTAAAATGTTCAGTTAATTTTATCCATAATGTATTTGCTTTTTTACATGTAATGTAATGTAATGAATGAAATATTTGTTTAATATATTTAAATATCAATTATTGCATTAAGATAGTTAGTACACAAATTTTTATAGTTTTATACGAAAGTCAATAAATTAATTTTATAAATGTCTATTAGCCAATTTATTTCATTTTACGATTTCAAAATTGTAACCCTGGTAAAATGTTCCGAAATAAGATTGGGTTTTCAACAGTGGTCGTCGGGCACCCTCATCACCTACCACAGTCAAAGAATCTCCACATGCAAATGCATTATCTTCTCACCACCCAAGTATTATGACAACAATGATAATGACTATTATGACGTGTTACACCCGTTCTATACACGATTATTTATTACTCACATAAATTAAATTTATATGTTAATGTATGAAATAATTATTTAATTAAAAATGAGAAACGAAAGAAGATAATTAATTACAAAAAAGGTACATTACACATATCTTTATTTATTTATTTTTTTTATTTTACAGTACGTATGTTTATCGTCATAGGAATTTCTTTAAATATTGTAATTTGAATTGATTTAAAACTTAAAACGAGAAAGAAAAATTACATTTAAATAGAATTTGCAATATACATATATCTGTGATATACACTTAGGATTTTATTAAAACGAAAAATAAATTGATGGACGTTCTTATTTCATCCTCTTTCATTTTCTATTTTTTAAATAAAAATATTTATGTGATATTAACAAAGTTTTTTTTTTATTTAATGAAATCATTTAATTCTCTACAACTTTACGTTTCGATAAATTCATTAGTTTAATTTATAAAATAGAATGTGTTAGCAACATCATTCTATTTAAAAAAGAATATGGTCAACACGTTTATTTAGCATACACGAAAATAGTATGTGCAATTTTCGAAAATGAGCTTTAAGTTTGAGCGATTTTTTATTTTTTAAAATGTTCAGTTAATTTTATCCATAATGTATTTGCTTTTTTACATGTAATGTAATGTAATGAAATGAAATATTTGTTTGATATATTTAAATATCAATTATTGCATTAAGATATTTAGTACACAAATTCTTATAGTTTTATACGAAAGTCAATAAATTAATTTTATAAATGTCTATTAGCCAATTTATTTCATTTTACGATTTCAAAATTGTAACCCTGGTAAAATGTTCCGAAATAACATTGGGTTTTCAACAGTGGTCGTCGGGCACCCTCATCACCTACCACAGTCAAAGAATCTCCACATGCAAATGCATTATCTTCTCACCACCCAAGTATTATGACAACAATGACAATGACTATTATGACGTGTTACACCCGTTCTATACACGATTATTTATTACTCACATAAATTAAATTTATATGTTAATGTATGAAATAATTATTTAATTAAAAATGAGAAACGAAAGAAGATAATTAATTACAAAAAAGGTACATTACACATATCTTTATTTTTTTTTATTTTTTTTTTACAGTACGTATGTTTATCGTCATAGGAATTTCTTTAAATATTGTAATTTGAATTGATTTAAAACTTAAAACGAGAAAGAAAAATTACATTTAAATAGAATTTGCAATATACATATAACTGTGATATACACTTAGGATTTTATTAAAACGAAAAATAAATTGATGGACGTTCTTATTTCATCATCTTTCATTTTCTATTTTTTAAATAAAAATATTTATTTGATATTGAAAAAGTTTTTATTTTTTTATTCAATTAAATCATTTAATTCTCTACAACTTTACGTTCGGATAAATTCATTGGTTTAATTTATAAAATAGAATGTGTTAGCAACATCATTCTATTTAAAAAAGAATATGGTTAACACGTTCTTTTAACATACACAAAAATAGTATGTGCAATTTTGGAAAGTGAACTTTAAGTTTGAGCGATTTTTTATTTTTTAAAACGTTCAGTTAATTTTATCCATAATGTATTTGCTTTTTTACATTTAATGTAATGTAATGAAATGAAGTATTTGTTTAATATATTTAAATACCAATTATTGCATTAAGATAGTTAGTACAAATTCTTATAGTTCTATACGGAAGTCAATAAATTAATTCTATAAATGTCTATTAGCCTATTTATTTCATTTTACGATTTCAAAATTGTAACCCCGGTAAAGTGTTCCGAAATAACATTGGGTTTTCAACAGTCGTCGGGCTTTCTCATCACCTTCCACAGCCAAAGAATCTCCACATGCAAACGCATTATCTTCTCACCAGCCAAGTATTATGACGACAATGACAACGACAATAACAATGAAAATGACTATTATGACATGTTATACCCGTTCTATACACGATTATTTATTACTCACATAAATTAAATTTTTATGTTAATGTATAAAATAATTATTTAATTAAAAATGAGAAACGAAAGAAGATAATTAATTACAAAAAAGGTACATTACACATATCTTTATTTATTTATTTTTTTTATTTTACAGTACGTATGTTTATCGTCATAGGAATTTCTTTAAATATTGTAATTTGAATTGATTTAAAACTTAAAACGAGAAAGAAAAATTACATTTAAATAGAATTTGCAATATACATATATCTGTGATATACACTTAGGATTTTATTAAAACGAAAAATAAATTGATGGACGTTCTTATTTCATCATCTTTCATTTTCTATTTTTTAAATAAAAATATTTATGTGATATTAACAAAGTTTTTTTTTTTATTTAATGAAATCATTTAATTCTCTACAACTTTACGTTTCGATAAATTCATTAGTTTAATTTATAAATAGAATGTGTTAGCAACATCATTCTATTTAAAAAAGAATATGGTTAACACGTTCTTTTAACATACACAAAAATAGTATGTGCAATTTTGGAAAGTGAACTTTAAGTTTGAGCGATTTTTTATTTTTTAAAACGTTCAGTTAATTTTATCCATAATGTATTTGCTTTTTTACTTTTAATGTAATGTAATGAAATGAAATATTTGTTTAATATATTTAAATACCAATTATTGCATTAAGATAGTTAGTACACAAATTCTTATAGTTTTATACGAAAGTCAATAAATTAATTTTATAAATGTCTATTAGCCAATTTATTTCATTTTACGATTTCAATATTGTAACCCTGGTAAAATGTTCCGAAATAACATTGGGTTTTTAACAGTGGTCGTCGGGCACCCTCATCACCTACCACAGTCAAAGAATCTCCACATGCAAATGCATTATCTTCTCACCACCCAAGTATTATGACAACAATGACAATGACTATTATGACGTGTTACACCCGTTCTATACACGATTATTTATTACTCACATAAATTAAATTTATATGTTAATGTATGAAATAATTATTTAATTAAAAATGAGAAACGAAAGAAGATAATTAATTACAAAAAAGGTACATTACACATATCTTTATTTTTTTTAATTTTTTTTTTACAGTACGTATGTTTATCGTCATAGGAATTTCTTTAAATATTGTAATTTGAATTGATTTAAAACTTAGAACGAGAAAGAAAAATTACATTTAAACAGAATTTATAATATACATATATCTGTGATATACACTTAGGATTTTATTAAAACGAAAAATAAATTGATGGACGTTCTTATTTCATCATCTTTCATTTTCTATTTTTTAAATAAAAATATTTATTTGATATTGAAAAAGTTTTTATTTTTTTATTCAATTAAATCATTTAATTCTCTACAACTTTACGTTCGGATAAATTCATTGGTTTAATTTATAAAATAGAATGTGTTAGCAACATCATTCTATTTAAAAAAGAATATGGTTAACACGTTCTTTTAACATACTCAAAAATAGTATGTGCAATTTTGGAAAGTGAACTTTAAGTTTGAGCGATTTTTTATTTTTTAAAACGTTCAGTTAATTTTATCCATAATGTATTTGCTTTTTTACATTTAATGTAATGTAATGAAATGAAATATTTGTTTAATATATTTAAATACCAATTATTGCATTAAGATAGTTAGTACACAAATTCTTATAGTTTTATACGAAAGTCAATAAATTAATTTTATAAATGTCTATTAGCCAATTTATTTCATTTTACGATTTCAATATTGTAACCCTGGTAAAATGTTCCGAAATAACATTGGGTTTTTAACAGTGGTCGTCGGGCACCCTCATCACCTACCACAGTCAAATAATCTCCACATGCAAATGCATTATCTTCTCACCACCCAAGTATTATGACAACAATGATAATGACTATTATGACGTGTTACACCCGTTCTATACACGATTATTTATTACTCACATAAATTAAATTTATATGTTAATGTATGAAATAATTATTTAATTAAAAATGAGAAACGAAAGAAGATAATTAATTACAAAAAAGGTACATTACACATATCTTTATTTATTTATTTTTTTTATTTTACAGTACGTATGTTTATCGTCATAGGAATTTCTTTAAATATTGTAATTTGAATTGATTTAAAACTTAAAACGAGAAAGAAAAATTACATTTAAATAGAATTTGCAATATACATATATCTGTGATATACACTTAGGATTTTATTAAAACGAAAAATAAATTGATGGACGTTCTTATTTCATCCTCTTTCATTTTCTATTTTTTAAATAAAAATATTTATGTGATATTAACAAAGTTTTTTTTTTATTTAATGAAATCATTTAATTCTCTACAACTTTACGTTTCGATAAATTCATTAGTTTAATTTATAAAATAGAATGTGTTAGCAACATCATTCTATTTAAAAAAGAATATGGTCAACACGTTTATTTAGCATACACGAAAATAGTATGTGCAATTTTCGAAAATGAGCTTTAAGTTTGAGCGATTTTTTATTTTTTAAAATGTTCAGTTAATTTTATCCATAATGTATTTGCTTTTTTACATGTAATGTAATGTAATGAAATGAAATATTTGTTTAATATATTTAAATATCAATTATTGCATTAAGATATTTAGTACACAAATTCTTATAGTTTTATACGAAAGTCAATAAATTAATTTTATAAATGTCTATTAGCCAATTTATTTCATTTTACGATTTCAAAATTGTAACCCTGGTAAAATGTTCCGAAATAACATTGGGTTTTCAACAGTGGTCGTCGGGCACCCTCATCACCTACCACAGTCAAAGAATCTCCACATGCAAATGCATTATCTTCTCACCACCCAAGTATTATGACAACAATGACAATGACTATTATGACGTGTTACACCCGTTCTATACACGATTATTTATTACTCACATAAATTAAATTTATATGTTAATGTATGAAATAATTATTTAATTAAAAATGAGAAACGAAAGAAGATAATTAATTACAAAAAAGGTACATTACACATATCTTTATTTTTTTTTATTTTTTTTTTACAGTACGTATGTTTATCGTCATAGGAATTTCTTTAAATATTGTAATTTGAATTGATTTAAAACTTAAAACGAGAAAGAAAAATTACATTTAAATAGAATTTGCAATATACATATAACTGTGATATACACTTAGGATTTTATTAAAACGAAAAATAAATTGATGGACGTTCTTATTTCATCATCTTTCATTTTCTATTTTTTAAATAAAAATATTTATTTGATATTGAAAAAGTTTTTATTTTTTTATTCAATTAAATCATTTAATTCTCTACAACTTTACGTTCGGATAAATTCATTGGTTTAATTTATAAAATAGAATGTGTTAGCAACATCATTCTATTTAAAAAAGAATATGGTTAACACGTTCTTTTAACATACACAAAAATAGTATGTGCAATTTTGGAAAGTGAACTTTAAGTTTGAGCGATTTTTTATTTTTTAAAACGTTCAGTTAATTTTATCCATAATGTATTTGCTTTTTTACATTTAATGTAATGTAATGAAATGAAGTATTTGTTTAATATATTTAAATACCAATTATTGCATTAAGATAGTTAGTACAAATTCTTATAGTTCTATACGGAAGTCAATAAATTAATTCTATAAATGTCTATTAGCCTATTTATTTCATTTTACGATTTCAAAATTGTAACCCCGGTAAAGTGTTCCGAAATAACATTGGGTTTTCAACAGTCGTCGGGCTTTCTCATCACCTTCCACAGCCAAAGAATCTCCACATGCAAACGCATTATCTTCTCACCAGCCAAGTATTATGACGACAATGACAACGACAATAACAATGAAAATGACTATTATGACATGTTATACCCGTTCTATACACGATTATTTATTACTCACATAAATTAAATTTTTATGTTAATGTATAAAATAATTATTTAATTAAAAATGAGAAACGAAAGAAGATAATTAATTACAAAAAAGGTACATTACACATATCTTTATTTATTTATTTTTTTTATTTTACAGTACGTATGTTTATCGTCATAGGAATTTCTTTAAATATTGTAATTTGAATTGATTTAAAACTTAAAACGAGAAAGAAAAATTACATTTAAATAGAATTTGCAATATACATATATCTGTGATATACACTTAGGATTTTATTAAAACGAAAAATAAATTGATGGACGTTCTTATTTCATCATCTTTCATTTTCTATTTTTTAAATAAAAATATTTATGTGATATTAACAAAGTTTTTTTTTTTATTTAATGAAATCATTTAATTCTCTACAACTTTACGTTTCGATAAATTCATTAGTTTAATTTATAAATAGAATGTGTTAGCAACATCATTCTATTTAAAAAAGAATATGGTTAACACGTTCTTTTAACATACACAAAAATAGTATGTGCAATTTTGGAAAGTGAACTTTAAGTTTGAGCGATTTTTTATTTTTTAAAACGTTCAGTTAATTTTATCCATAATGTATTTGCTTTTTTACTTTTAATGTAATGTAATGAAATGAAATATTTGTTTAATATATTTAAATACCAATTATTGCATTAAGATAGTTAGTACACAAATTCTTATAGTTTTATACGAAAGTCAATAAATTAATTTTATAAATGTCTATTAGCCAATTTATTTCATTTTACGATTTCAATATTGTAACCCTGGTAAAATGTTCCGAAATAACATTGGGTTTTTAACAGTGGTCGTCGGGCACCCTCATCACCTACCACAGTCAAAGAATCTCCACATGCAAATGCATTATCTTCTCACCACCCAAGTATTATGACAACAATGACAATGACTATTATGACGTGTTACACCCGTTCTATACACGATTATTTATTACTCACATAAATTAAATTTATATGTTAATGTATGAAATAATTATTTAATTAAAAATGAGAAACGAAAGAAGATAATTAATTACAAAAAAGGTACATTACACATATCTTTATTTTTTTTAATTTTTTTTTTACAGTACGTATGTTTATCGTCATAGGAATTTCTTTAAATATTGTAATTTGAATTGATTTAAAACTTAGAACGAGAAAGAAAAATTACATTTAAACAGAATTTATAATATACATATATCTGTGATATACACTTAGGATTTTATTAAAACGAAAAATAAATTGATGGACGTTCTTATTTCATCATCTTTCATTTTCTATTTTTTAAATAAAAATATTTATTTGATATTGAAAAAGTTTTTATTTTTTTATTCAATTAAATCATTTAATTCTCTACAACTTTACGTTCGGATAAATTCATTGGTTTAATTTATAAAATAGAATGTGTTAGCAACATCATTCTATTTAAAAAAGAATATGGTTAACACGTTCTTTTAACATACTCAAAAATAGTATGTGCAATTTTGGAAAGTGAACTTTAAGTTTGAGCGATTTTTTATTTTTTAAAACGTTCAGTTAATTTTATCCATAATGTATTTGCTTTTTTACATTTAATGTAATGTAATGAAATGAAATATTTGTTTAATATATTTAAATACCAATTATTGCATTAAGATAGTTAGTACACAAATTCTTATAGTTTTATACGAAAGTCAATAAATTAATTTTATAAATGTCTATTAGCCAATTTATTTCATTTTACGATTTCAATATTGTAACCCTGGTAAAATGTTCCGAAATAACATTGGGTTTTTAACAGTGGTCGTCGGGCACCCTCATCACCTACCACAGTCAAATAATCTCCACATGCAAATGCATTATCTTCTCACCACCCAAGTATTATGACAACAATGACAATGACTATTATGACGTGTTACACCCGTTCTATACACGATTATTTATTACTCACATAAATTAAATTTATATGTTAATGTATGAAATAATTATTTAATTAAAAATGAGAAACGAAAGAAGATAATTAATTACAAAAAAGGTATATTACACATATCTTTATTTATTTATTTTTTTTATTTTACAGTACGTATGTTTATCGTCATAGGAATTTCTTTAAATATTGTAATTTGAATTGATTTAAAACTTAAAACGAGAAAGAAAAATTACATTTAAATAGAATTTGCAATATACATATATCTGTGATATACACTTAGGATTTTATTAAAACGAAAAATAAATTGATGGACGTTCTTATTTCATCATCTTTCATTTTCTATTTTTTAAATAAAAATATTTATGTGATATTAACAAAGTTTTTTTTTTATTTAATGAAATCATTTAATTCTCTACAACTTTACGTTTCGATAAATTCATTAGTTTAATTTATAAATAGAATGTGTTAGCAACATCATTCTATTTAAAAAAGAATATGGTCAACACGTTTATTTAGCATACACGAAAATAGTATGTGCAATTTTCGAAAATGAGCTTTAAGTTTGAGCGATTTTTTATTTTTTAAAATGTTCAGTTAATTTTATCCATAATCTATTTGCTTTTTTACATGTAATGTAATGTAATGAAATGAAATATTTGTTTAATATATTTAAATATCAATTATTGCATTAAGATAGTTAGTACACAAATTCTTATAGTTTTATACGAAAGTCAATAAATTAATTTTATAAATGTCTATTAGCCAATTTATTTCATTTTACGATTTCAATATTGTAACCCTGGTAAAATGTTCCGAAATAACATTGGGTTTTTAACAGTGGTCGTCGGGCACCCTCATCACCTACCACAGTCAAAGAATCTCCACATGCAAATGCATTATCTTCTCACCACCCAAGTATTATGACAACAATGACAATGACTATTATGACGTGTTACACCCGTTCTATACACGATTATTTATTACTCACATAAATTAAATTTATATGTTAATGTATGAAATAATTATTTAATTAAAAATGAGAAACGAAAGAAGATAATTAATTACAAAAAAGGTACATTACACATATCTTTATTTTTTTTAATTTTTTTTTTACAGTACGTATGTTTATCGTCATAGGAATTTCTTTAAATATTGTAATTTGAATTGATTTAAAACTTAGAACGAGAAAGAAAAATTACATTTAAACAGAATTTATAATATACATATATCTGTGATATACACTTAGGATTTTATTAAAACGAAAAATAAATTGATGGACGTTCTTATTTCATCATCTTTCATTTTCTATTTTTTAAATAAAAATATTTATTTGATATTGAAAAAGTTTTTATTTTTTTATTCAATTAAATCATTTAATTCTCTACAACTTTACGTTCGGATAAATTCATTGGTTTAATTTATAAAATAGAATGTGTTAGCAACATCATTCTATTTAAAAAAGAATATGGTTAACACGTTCTTTTAACATACTCAAAAATAGTATGTGCAATTTTGGAAAGTGAACTTTAAGTTTGAGCGATTTTTTATTTTTTAAAACGTTCAGTTAATTTTATCCATAATGTATTTGCTTTTTTACATTTAATGTAATGTAATGAAATGAAATATTTGTTTAATATATTTAAATACCAATTATTGCATTAAGATAGTTAGTACACAAATTCTTATAGTTTTATACGAAAGTCAATAAATTAATTTTATAAATGTCTATTAGCCAATTTATTTCATTTTACGATTTCAATATTGTAACCCTGGTAAAATGTTCCGAAATAACATTGGGTTTTTAACAGTGGTCGTCGGGCACCCTCATCACCTACCACAGTCAAATAATCTCCACATGCAAATGCATTATCTTCTCACCACCCAAGTATTATGACAACAATGACAATGACTATTATGACGTGTTACACCCGTTCTATACACGATTATTTATTACTCACATAAATTAAATTTATATGTTAATGTATGAAATAATTATTTAATTAAAAATGAGAAACGAAAGAAGATAATTAATTACAAAAAAGGTATATTACACATATCTTTATTTATTTATTTTTTTTATTTTACAGTACGTATGTTTATCTTCATAGGAATTTCTTTAAATATTGTAATTTGAATTGATTTAAAACTTAAAACGAGAAAGAAAAATTACATTTAAATAGAATTTGCAATATACATATATCTGTGATATACACTTAGGATTTTATTAAAACGAAAAATAAATTGATGGACGTTCTTATTTCATCATCTTTCATTTTCTATTTTTTAAATAAAAATATTTATGTGATATTAACAAAGTTTTTTTTTTATTTAATGAAATCATTTAATTCTCTACAACTTTACGTTTCGATAAATTCATTAGTTTAATTTATAAATAGAATGTGTTAGCAACATCATTCTATTTAAAAAAGAATATGGTCAACACGTTTATTTAGCATACACGAAAATAGTATGTGCAATTTTCGAAAATGAGCTTTAAGTTTGAGCGATTTTTTATTTTTTAAAATGTTCAGTTAATTTTATCCATAATGTATTTGCTTTTTTACATGTAATGTAATGTAATGAAATGAAATATTTGTTTAATATATTTAAATATCAATTATTGCATTAAGATAGTTAGTACACAAATTCTTATAGTTTTATACGAAAGTCAATAAATTAATTTTATAAATGTCTATTAGCCAATTTATTTCATTTTACGATTTCAAAATTGTAACCCTGGTAAAATGTTCCGAAATAACATTGGGTTTTCAACAGTGGTCGTCGGGCACCCTCATCACCTACCACAGTCAAAGAATCTCCACATGCAAATGCATTATCTTCTCACCACCCAAGTATTATGACAACAATGACAATGACTATTATGACGTGTTACACCCGTTCTATACACGATTATTTATTACTCACATAAATTAAATTTATATGTTAATGTATGAAATAATTATTTAATTAAAAATGAGAAACGAAAGAAGATAATTAATTACAAAAAAGGTACATTACACATATCTTTATTTATTTAATTTTTTTATTTTACAGTACGTATGTTTATCGTCATAGGAATTTCTTTAAATATTGTAATTTGAATTGATTTAAAACTTAAAACGAGAAAGAAAAATTACATTTAAATAGAATTTGCAATATACATATATCTGTGATATACTCTTAGGATTTTATTAAAACGAAAAATAAATTGATGGACGTTCTTATTTCATCCTCTTTCATTTTCTATTTTTTAAATAAAAATATTTATGTGATATTAACAAAGTTTTTTTTTATTTAATGAAATCATTTAATTCTCTACAACTTTACGTTTCGATAAATTCATTAGTTTAATTAATAAAATAGAATGTGTTAGCAACATCATTCTATTTAAAAAAGAATATGGTCAACACGTTTATTTAGCATACACGAAAATATTATGTGCAATTTTCGAAAATGAGCTTTAAGTTTGAGCGATTTTTTATTTTTTAAAATGTTCAGTTAATTTTATCCATAATGTATTCGCCTTTTTACATGTAATGTAATGTAATGAAATTAAATATTTGTTTAATATATTTAAATATCAATTATTGCATTAAGATAGTTAGTACACAAATTCTTATAGTTTTATACGAAAGTCAATAAATTAATTTTATAAATGTCTATTAGCCAATTTATTTCATTTTACGATTTCAATATTGTAACCCTGGTAAAATGTTCCGAAATAACATTGGGTTTTTAACAGTGGTCGTCGGGCACCCTCATCACCTACCACAGTCAAAGAATCTCCACATGCAAATGCATTATCTTCTCACCACCCAAGTATTATGACAACAATGACAATGACTATTATGACGTGTTACACCCGTTCTATACACGATTATTTATTACTCACATAAATTAAATTTATATGTTAATGTATGAAATAATTATTTAATTAAAAATGAGAAACGAAAGAAGATAATTAATTACAAAAAAGGTATATTACACATATCTTTATTTATTTATTTTTTTTATTTTACAGTACGTATGTTTATCGTCATAGGAATTTCTTTAAATATTGTAATTTGAATTGATTTAAAACTTAAAACGAGAAAGAAAAATTACATTTAAATAGAATTTGCAATATACATATATCTGTGATATACACTTAGGATTTTATTAAAACGAAAAATAAATTGATGGACGTTCTTATTTCATCATCTTTCATTTTCTATTTTTTAAATAAAAATATTTATGTGATATTAACAAAGTTTTATTTTTTATTTAATGAAATCATTTAATTCTCTACAACTTTACGTTCGGATAAATTCATTGGTTTAATTTATAAAATAGAATGTGTTAGCAACATCATTCTATTTAAAAAAGAATATGGTTAACACGTTCTTTTAACATACTCAAAAATAGTATGTGCAATTTTGGAAAGTGAACTTTAAGTTTGAGCGATTTTTTATTTTTTAAAACGTTCAGTTAATTTTATCCATAATGTATTTGCTTTTTTACATGTAATGTAATGTAATGAAATGAAATATTTGTTTAATATATTTAAATATCAATTATTGCATTAAGATAGTTAGTACACAAATTCTTATAGTTTTATACGAAAGTCAATAAATTAATTTTATAAATGTCTATTAGCCAATTTATTTCATTTTACGATTTCAAAATTGTAACCCTGGTAAAATGTTCCGAAATAACATTGGGTTTTCAACAGTGGTCGTCGGGCACCCTCATCACCTACCACAGTCAAAGAATCTCCACATGCAAATGCATTATCTTCTCACCACCCAAGTATTATGACAACAATGACAATGACTATTATGACGTGTTACACCCGTTCTATACACGATTATTTATTACTCACATAAATTAAATTTATATGTTAATGTATGAAATAATTATTTAATTAAAAATGAGAAACGAAAGAAGATAATTAATTACAAAAAAGGTACATTACACATATCTTTATTTATTTAATTTTTTTATTTTACAGTACGTATGTTTATCGTCATAGGAATTTCTTTAAATATTGTAATTTGAATTGATTTAAAACTTAAAACGAGAAAGAAAAATTACATTTAAATAGAATTTGCAATATACATATATCTGTGATATACACTTAGGATTTTATTAAAACGAAAAATAAATTGATGGACGTTCTTATTTCATCCTCTTTCATTTTCTATTTTTTAAATAAAAATATTTATGTGATATTAACAAAGTTTTTTTTTTTATTTAATGAAATCATTTAATTCTCTACAACTTTACGTTTCGATAAATTCATTAGTTTAATTTATAAAATAGAATGTGTTAGCAACATCATTCTATTTAAAAAAGAATATGGTCAACACGTTTATTTAGCATACACGAAAATAGTATGTGCAATTTTCGAAAATGAGCTTTAAGTTTGAGCGATTTTTTATTTTTTAAAATGTTCAGTTAATTTTATCCATAATGTATTTGCTTTTTTACATGTAATGTAATGTAATGAAATGAAATATTTGTTTAATATATTTAAATATCAATTATTGCATTAAGATAGTTAGTACACAAATTCTTATAGTTTTATACGAAAGTCAATAAATTAATTTTATAAATGTCTATTAGCCAATTTATTTCATTTTACGATTTCAAAATTGTAACCCTGGTAAAATGTTCCGAAATAACATTGGGTTTTCAACAGTGGTCGTCGGGCACCCTCATCACCTACCACAGTCAAAGAATCTCCACATGCAAATGCATTATCTTCTCACCACCCAAGTATTATGACAACAACGACAATGACTATTATGACGTGTTACAACCGTTCTATACACGATTATTTATTACTCACATAAATTAAATTTATATGTTAATGTATGAAATAATTATTTAATTAAAAATGAGAAACGAAAGAAGATAATTAATTACAAAAAAGGTACATTACACATATCTTTATTTTTTTTAATTTTTTTTTTACAGTACGTATGTTTATCGTCATAGGAATTTCTTTAAATATTGTAATTTGAATTGATTTAAAACTTAGAACGAGAAAGAAAAATTACATTTAAATAGAATTTATAATATACATATATCTGTGATATACACTTAGGATTTTATTAAAACGAAAAATAAATTGATGGACGTTCTTATTTCATCATCTTTCATTTTCTATTTTTTAAATAAAAATATTTATTTGATATTGAAAAAGTTTTTATTTTTTTATTCAATTAAATCATTTAATTCTCTACAACTTTACGTTCGGATAAATTCATTGGTTTAATTTATAAAATAGAATGTGTTAGCAACATCATTCTATTTAAAAAAGAATATGGTTAACACTTTCTTTTAACATACACAAAAATAGTATGTGCAATTTTGGAAAGTGAACTTTAAGTTTGAGCGATTTTTTATTTTTTAAAACGTTCAGTTAATTTTATCCATAATGTATTTGCTTTTTTACATTTAATGTAATGTAATGAAATGAAATATTTGTTTAATATATTTAAATACCAATTATTGCATTAAGATAGTTAGTACAAATTCTTATAGTTCTATACGGAAGTCAATAAATTAATTCTATAAATGTCTATTAGCCTATTTATTTCATTTTACGATTTCAAAATTGTAACCCCGGTAAAGTGTTCCGAAATAACATTGGGTTTTCAACAGTCGTCGGGCTTTCTCATCACCTTCCACAGCCAAAGAATCTCCACATGCAAACGCATTATCTTCTCACCAGCCAAGTATTATGACGACAACGACAACGACAATAACAATGACAATGACTATTATGACATGTTATACCCGTTCTATACACGATTATTTATTACTCACATATCTTTATTTATTTTTTATTTTTATTTTACAGTACGTATGTTTATCGTCATAGGAATTTCTTTAAATATTGTAATTTGAATTGATTTAAAACTTAAAACGAGAAAGAAAAATTACATTTAAATAGAATTTGCAATATACATATATCTGTGATATACACTTAGGATTTTATTAAAACGAAAAATAAATTGATGGACGTTCTTATTTCATCCTCTTTCATTTTTTATTTTTTAAATAAAAATATTTATGTGATATTAACAAAGTTTTTTATTTATTTAATGAAATCATTTAATTCTCTACAACTTTACGTTTCGATAAATTCATTAGTTTAATTTATAAAATAGAATGTGTTAGCAACATCATTCTATTTAAAAAAGAATATGGTCAACACGTTTATTTAGCATACACGAAAATAGTATGTGCAATTTTCGAAAATGAGCTTTAAGTTTGAGCGATTTTTTATTTTTTAAAATGTTCAGTTAATTTTATCCATAATGTATTTGCTTTTTTACATGTAATGTAATGTAATGAATGAAATATTTGTTTAATATATTTAAATATCAATTATTGCATTAAGATAGTTAGTACACAAATTCTTATAGTTTTATACGAAAGTCAGTAAATTAATTTTATAAATGTCTATTAGCCAATTTATTTCATTTTACGATTTCAAAATTGTAACCCTGGTAAAATGTTCCGAAATAAGATTGGGTTTTCAACAGTGGTCGTCGGGCACCCTCATCACCTACCACAGTCAAAGAATCTCCACATGCAAATGCATTATCTTCTCACCACCCAAGTATTATGACAACAATGACAATGACTATTATGACGTGTTACACCCGTTCTATACACGATTATTTATTACTCACATAAATTAAATTTATATGTTAATGTATGAAATAATTATTTAATTAAAAATGAGAAACGAAAGAAGATAATTAATTACAAAAAAGGTACATTACACATATCTTTATTTATTTATTTTTTTTATTTTACAGTACGTATGTTTATCGTCATAGGAATTTCTTTAAATATTGTAATTTGAATTGATTTAAAACTTAAAACGAGAAAGAAAAATTACATTTAAATAGAATTTGCAATATACATATATCTGTGATATACACTTAGGATTTTATTAAAACGAAAAATAAATTGATGGACGTTCTTATTTCATTCTCTTTCATTTTCTATTTTTTAAATAAAAATATTTATGTGATATTAACAAAGTTTTTTTTTTTATTTAATGAAATCATTTAATTCTCTACAACTTTACGTTTCGATAAATTCATTAGTTTAATTTATAAAATAGAATGTGTTAGCAACATCATTCTATTTAAAAAAGAATATGGTCAACACGTTTATTTAGCATACACGAAAATATTATGTGCAATTTTCGAAAATGAGCTTTAAGTTTGAGCGATTTTTTATTTTTTAAAATGTTCAGTTAATTTTATCCATAATGTATTTGCTTTTTTACATGTAATGTAATGTAATGAATGAAATATTTGTTTAATATATTTAAATATCAATTATTGCATTAAGATATTTAGTACACAAATTCTTATAGTTTTATACGAAAGTCAATAAATTAATTTTATAAATGTCTATTAGCCAATTTATTTCATTTTACGATTTCAAAATTGTAACCCTGGTAAAATGTTCCGAAATAACATTGGGTTTTCAACAGTGGTCGTCGGGCACCCTCATCACCTACCACAGTCAAAGAATCTCCACATGCAAATGCATTATCTTCTCACCACCCAAGTATTATGACAACAATGACAATGACTATTATGACGTGTTACACCCGTTCTATACACGATTATTTATTACTCACATAAATTAAATTTATATGTTAATGTATGAAATAATTATTTAATTAAAAATGAGAAACGAAAGAAGATAATTAATTACAAAAAAGGTACATTACACATATCTTTATTTTTTTTTATTTTTTTTTTACAGTACGTATGTTTATCGTCATAGGAATTTCTTTAAATATTGTAATTTGAATTGATTTAAAACTTAAAACGAGAAAGAAAAATTACATTTAAATAGAATTTGCAATATACATATAACTGTGATATACACTTAGGATTTTATTAAAACGAAAAAAAAATTGATGGACGTTCTTATTTCATCATCTTTCATTTTCTATTTTTTAAATAAAAATATTTATTTGATATTGAAAAAGTTTTTATTTTTTTATTCAATTAAATCATTTAATTCTCTACAACTTTACGTTCGGATAAATTCATTGGTTTAATTTATAAAATAGAATGTGTTAGCAACATCATTCTATTTAAAAAAGAATATGGTTAACACGTTCTTTTAACATACACAAAAATAGTATGTGCAATTTTGGAAAGTGAACTTTAAGTTTGAGCGATTTTTTATTTTTTAAAACGTTCAGTTAATTTTATCCATAATGTATTAGCTTTTTTACATTTAATGTAATGTAATGAAATGAAGTATTTGTTTAATATATTTAAATACCAATTATTGCATTAAGATAGTTAGTACAAATTCTTATAGTTCTATACGGAAGTCAATAAATTAATTCTATAAATGTCTATTAGCCTATTTATTTCATTTTACGATTTCAAAATTGTAACCCCGGTAAAGTGTTCCGAAATAACATTGGGTTTTCAACAGTCGTCGGGCTTTCTCATCACCTTCCACAGCCAAAGAATCTCCACATGCAAACGCATTATCTTCTCACCAGCCAAGTATTATGACGACAATGACAACGACAATAACAATGAAAATGACTATTATAACATGTTATACCCGTTCTATACACGATTATTTATTACTCACATAAATTAAATTTTTATGTTAATGTATAAAATAATTATTTAATTAAAAATGAGAAACGAAAGAAGATAATTAATTACAAAAAAGGTACATTACACATATCTTTATTTATTTTTTATTTTATTTTACAGTACGTATGTTTATCGTCATAGGAATTTCTTTAAATATTGTAATTTGAATTGATTTAAAACTTAAAACGAGAAAGAAAAATTACATTTAAATAGAATTTACAATATACATATATCTGTGATATACACTTAGGATTTTATTAAAACGAAAAATAAATTGATGGACATTCTTATTTCATCCTCTTTCATTTTCTATTTTTTAAATAAAAATATTTATGTGATATTAACAAAGTTTTTTTTTTTATTTAATGAAATCATTTAATTCTCTACAACTTTACGTTTCGATAAATTCATTAGTTTAATTTATAAAATAGAATGTGTTAGCAACATCATTCTATTTAAAAAAGAATATGGTCAACACGTTTATTTAGCATACACGAAAATAGTATGTGCAATTTTCGAAAATGAGCTTTAAGTTTGAGCGATTTTTTATTTTTTAAAATGTTCAGTTAATTTTATCCATAATGTATTTGCTTTTTTACATGTAATGTAATGTAATGAAATGAAATATTTGTTTAATATATTTAAATATCAATTATTGCATTAAGATAGTTAGTACACAAATTCTTATAGTTTTATACGAAAGTCAATAAATTAATTTTATAAATGTCTATTAGCCAATTTATTTCATTTTACGATTTCAAAATTGTAACCCTGGTAAAATGTTCCGAAATAACATTGGGTTTTCAACAGTGGTCGTCGGGCACCCTCATCACCTACCACAGTCAAAGAATCTCCACATGCAAATGCATTATCTTCTCACCACCCAAGTATTATGACAACAATGACAATGACTATTATGACGTGTTACAACCGTTCTATACACGATTATTTATTACTCACATAAATTAAATTTATATGTTAATGTATGAAATAATTATTTAATTAAAAATGAGAAACGAAAGAAGATAATTAATTACAAAAAAGGTACATTACACATATCTTTATTTATTTATTTTTTTTATTTTACAGTACGTATGTTTATCGTCATAGGAATTTCTTTAAATATTGTAATTTGAATTGATTTAAAACTTAAAACGAGAAAGAAAAATTACATTTAAACAGAATTTATAATATACATATATCTGTGATATACACTTAGGATTTTATTAAAACGAAAAATAAATTGATGGACGTTCTTATTTCATCATCTTTCATTTTCTATTTTTTAAATAAAAATATTTATTTGATATTGAAAAAGTTTTTATTTTTTTATTCAATTAAATCATTTAATTCTCTACAACTTTACGTTCGGATAAATTCATTGGTTTAATTTATAAAATAGAATGTGTTAGCAACATCATTCTATTTAAAAAAGAATATGGTTAACACGTTCTTTTAACATACACAAAAATAGTATGTGCAATTTTGGAAAGTGAACTTTAAGTTTGAGCGATTTGTTATTTTTTAAAACGTTCAGTTAATTTTATCCATAATGTATTTGCTTTTTTACATTTAATGTAATGTAATGAAATGAAATATTTGTTTAATATATTTAAATACCAATTATTGCATTAAGATAGTTAGTACAAATTCTTATAGTTCTATACGGAAGTCAATAAATTAATTCTATAAATGTCTATTAGCCTATTTATTTCATTTTACGATTTCAAAATTGTAACCCCGGTAAAGTGTTCCGAAATAACATTGGGTTTTCAACAGTCGTCGGGCTTTCTCATCACCTTCCACAGCCAAAGAATCTCCACATGCAAACGCATTATCTTCTCACCAGCCAAGTATTATGACGACAATGACAACGACAATAACAATGAAAATGACTATTACGACTTGTTATACCCGTTCTATACACGATTATTTATTACTCACATAAATTAAATTTTTATGTTAATGTATAAAATAATTATTTAATTAAAAATGAGAAACGAAAGAAGATAATTAATTACAAAAAAGGTACATTACACATATCTTTATTTATTTATTTTTTTTATTTTACAGTACGTATGTTTATCGTCATAGGAATTTCTTTAAATATTGTAATTTGAATTGATTTAAAACTTAAAACGAGAAAGAAAAATTACATTTAAATAGAATTTGCAATATACATATATCTGTGATATACACTTAGGATTTTATTAAAACGAAAAATAAATTGATGGACGTTCTTATTTCATCCTCTTTCATTTTCTATTTTTTAAATAAAAATATTTATGTGATATTAACAAAGTTTTTTTTTTTATTTAATGAAATCATTTAATTCTCTACAACTTTACGTTTCGATAAATTCATTAGTTTAATTTATAAAATAGAATGTGTTAGCAACATCATTCTATTTAAAAAAGAATATGGTCAACACGTTTATTTAGCATACACGAAAATATTATGTGCAATTTTCGAAAATGAGCTTTAAGTTTGAGCGATTTTTTATTTTTGAAAATGTTCAGTTAATTTTATCCATAATGTATTTGCTTTTTTACATGTAATGTAATGTAATGAATGAAATATTTGTTTAATATATTTAAATATCAATTATTGCATTAAGATAGTTAGTACACAAATTCTTATAGTTTTATACGAAAGTCAATAAATTAATTTTATAAATGTCTATTAGCCAATTTATTTCATTTTACGATTTCAATATTGTAACCCTGGTAAAATGTTCCGAAATAACACTGGGTTTTCAACAGTGGTCGTCGGGCACCCTCATCACCTACCACAGTCAAAGAATCTCCACATGCAAATGCATTATCTTCTCACCACCCAAGTATTATGACAACAATGACAATGACTATTATGACGTGTTACACCCGTTCTATACACGATTATTTATTACTCACATAAATTAAATTTATATGTTAATGTATGAAATAATTATTTAATTAAAAATGAGAAACGAAAGAAGATAATTAATTACAAAAAAGGTACATTACACATATCTTTATTTATTTTTTTTTTTTATTTTACAGTACGTATGTTTATCGTCATAGGAATTTCTTTAAATATTGTAATTTGAATTGATTTAAAACTTAAAACGAGAAAGAAAAATTACATTTAAATAGAATTTGAAATATACACGTATCTGTGATATACACTTAGGATTTTATTAAAACGAAAAATAAATTGATGGACGTTCTTATTTCATCCTCTTTCATTTTCTATTTTTTAAATAAAAATATTTATGTGATATTAACAAAGTTTTTTTTTTTATTTAATGAAATCATTTAATTCTCTACAACTTTACGTTTCGATAAATTCATTAGTTTAATTTATAAAATAGAATGTGTTAGCAACATCATTCTATTTAAAAAAGAATATGGTCAACACGTTTATTTAGCATACACGAAAATAGTATGTGCAATTTTCGAAAATGAGCTTTAAGTTTGAGCGATTTTTTATTTTTTAAAATGTTCAGTTAATTTTATCCATAATGTATTTGCCTTTTTACATGTAATGTAATGTAATGAAATGAAATTTTGGTTTAATATATTTAAATATCAATTATTGCATTAAGATAGTTAGTACACAAATTCTTATAGTTTTATACGAAAGTCAATAAATTAATTTTATAAATGTCTATTAGCCAATTTATTTCATTTTACGATTTCAATATTGTAACCCTGGTAAAATGTTCCGAAATAACACTGGGTTTTCAACAGTGGTCGTCGGGCACCCTCATCACCTACCACAGTCAAAGAATCTCCACATGCAAATGCATTATCTTCTCACCACCCAAGTATTATGACAACAATGACAATGACTATTATGACGTGTTACACCCGTTCTATACACGATTATTTATTACTCACATAAATTAAATTTATATGTTAATGTATGAAATAATTATTTAATTAAAAATGAGAAACGAAAGAAGATAATTAATTACAAAAAAGGTATATTACACATATCTTTATTTATTTATTTTTTTTATTTTACAGTACGTATGTTTATCGTCATAGGAATTTCTTTAAATATTGTAATTTGAATTATTTAAAACTTAAAACGAGAAAGAAAAATTACATTTAAATAGAATTTGCAATATACATATATCTGTGATATACACTTAGGATTTTATTAAAACGAAAAATAAATTGATGGACGTTCTTATTTCATCCTCTTTCATTTTCTATTTTTTAAATAAAAATATTTATGTGATATTAACAAAGTTTTTTTTTTTATTTAATGAAATCATTTAATTCTCTACAACTTTACGTTTCGATAAATTCATTAGTTTAATTTATAAAATAGAATGTGTTAGCAACATCATTCTATTTAAAAAAGAATATGGTCAACACGTTTATTTAGCATACACGAAAATATTATGTGCAATTTTCGAAAATGAGCTTTAAGTTTGAGCGATTTTTTATTTTTTAAAATGTTCAGTTAATTTTATCCATAATGTATTTGCTTTTTTACATGTAATGTAATGTAATGAATGAAATATTTGTTTAATATATTTAAATATCAATTATTGCATTAAGATAGTTAGTACACAAATTCTTATAGTTTTATACGAAAGTCAATAAATTAATTTTATAAATGTCTATTAGCCAATTTATTTCATTTTACGATTTCAATATTGTAACCCTGGTAAAATGTTCCGAAATAACACTGGGTTTTCAACAGTGGTCGTCGGGCACCCTCATCACCTACCACAGTCAAAGAATCTCCACATGCAAATGCATTATCTTCTCACCACCCAAGTATTATGACAACAATGACAATGACTATTATGACGTGTTACACCCGTTCTATACACGATTATTTATTACTCACATAAATTAAATTTATATGTTAATGTATGAAATAATTATTTAATTAAAAATGAGAAACGAAAGAAGATAATTAATTACAAAAAAGGTATATTACACATATCTTTATTTATTTATTTTTTTTATTTTACAGTACGTATGTTTATCGTCATAGGAATTTCTTTAAATATTGTAATTTGAATTGATTTAAAACTTAAAACGAGAAAGAAAAATTACATTTAAATAGAATTTGCAATATACATATATCTGTGATATACACTTAGGATTTTATTAAAACGAAAAATAAATTGATGGACGTTCTTATTTCATCATCTTTCATTTTCTATTTTTTAAATAAAAATATTTATGTGATATTAACAAAGTTTTTTTTTTTATTTAATGAAATCATTTAATTCTCTACAACTTTACGTTTCGATAAATTCATTAGTTTAATTTATAAATAGAATGTGTTAGCAACATCATTCTATTTAAAAAAGAATATGGTTAACACGTTCTTTTAACATACACAAAAATAGTATGTGCAATTTTGGAAAGTGAACTTTAAGTTTGAGCGATTTTTTATTTTTTAAAACGTTCAGTTAATTTTATCCATAATGTATTTGCTTTTTTACATTTAATGTAATGTAATGAAATGAAATATTTGTTTAATATATTTAAATACCAATTATTGCATTAAGATAGTTAGTACACAAATTCTTATAGTTTTATACGAAAGTCAATAAATTAATTTTATAAATGTCTATTAGCCAATTTATTTCATTTTACGATTTCAATATTGTAACCCTGGTAAAATGTTCCGAAATAACATTGGGTTTTTAACAGTGGTCGTCGGGCACCCTCATCACCTACCACAGTCAAATAATCTCCACATGCAAATGCATTATCTTCTCACCACCCAAGTATTATGACAACAATGACAATGATTATTATGACGTGTTACACCCGTTCTATACACGATTATTTATTACACACATAAATTAAATTTATATGTTAATGTATGAAATAATTATTTAATTAAAAATGAGAAACGAAAGAAGATAATTAATTACAAAAAAGGTATATTACACATATCTTTATTTATTTATTTTTTTTATTTTACAGTACGTATGTTTATCGTCATAGGAATTTCTTTAAATATTGTAATTTGAATTGATTTAAAACTTAAAACGAGAAAGAAAAATTACATTTAAATAGAATTTGCAATATACATATATCTGTGATATACACTTAGGATTTTATTAAAACGAAAAATAAATTGATGGACGTTCTTATTTCATCCTCTTTCATTTTCTATTTTTTAAATAAAAATATTTATGTGATATTAACAAAGTTTTTTTTTTATTTAATGAAATCATTTAATTCTCTACAACTTTACGTTTCGATAAATTCATTAGTTTAATTTATAAAATAGAATGTGTTAGCAACATCATTCTATTTAAAAAAGAATATGGTCAACACGTTTATTTAGCATACACGAAAATATTATGTGCAATTTTCGAAAATGAGCTTTAAGTTTGAGCGATTTTTTATTTTTTAAAATGTTCAGTTAATTTTATCCATAATGTATTTGCTTTTTTACATGTAATGTAATGTAATGAATGAAATATTTGTTTAATATATTTAAATATCAATTATTGCATTAAGATAGTTAGTACACAAATTCTTATAGTTTTATACGAAAGTCAATAAATTAATTTTATAAATGTCTATTAGCCAATTTATTTCATTTTACGATTTCAATATTGTAACCCTGGTAAAATGTTCCGAAATAACACTGGTTTTTCAACAGTGGTCGTCGGGCACCCTCATCACCTACCACAGTCAAAGAATCTCCACATGCAAATGCATTATCTTCTCACCACCCAAGTATTATGACAACAATGACAATGACTATTATGACGTGTTACACCCGTTCTATACACGATTATTTATTACTCACATAAATTAAATTTATATGTTAATGTATGAAATAATTATTTAATTAAAAATGAGAAACGAAAGAAGATAATTAATTACAAAAAAGGTATATTACACATATCTTTATTTATTTATTTTTTTTTATTTTACAGTACGTATGTTTATCGTCATAGGAATTTCTTTAAATATTGTAATTTGAATTGATTTAAAACTTAGACGAGAAAGAAAAATTACATTTAAATAGAATTTGCAATATACATATATCTGTGATATACACTTAGGATTTTATTAAAACGAAAAATAAATTGATGGACGTTCTTATTTCATCATCTTTCATTTTCTATTTTTTAAATAAAAATATTTATGTGATATTAACAAAGTTTTTTTTTTTTATTTAATGAAATCATTTAATTCTCTACAACTTTACGTTTCGATAAATTCATTAGTTTAATTTATAAATAGAATGTGTTAGCAACATCATTCTATTTAAAAAAGAATATGGTTAACACGTTCTTTTAACATACACAAAAATAGTATGTGCAATTTTGGAAAGTGAACTTTAAGTTTGAGCGATTTTTTATTTTTTAAAACGTTCAGTTAATTTTATCCATAATGTATTTGCTTTTTTACTTTTAATGTAATGTAATGAAATGAAATATTTGTTTAATATATTTAAATACCAATTATTGCATTAAGATAGTTAGTACACAAATTCTTATAGTTTTATACGAAAGTCAATAAATTAATTTTATAAATGTCTATTAGCCAATTTATTTCATTTTACGATTTCAATATTGTAACCCTGGTAAAATGTTCCGAAATAACACTGGGTTTTCAACAGTGGTCGTCGGGCACCCTCATCACCTACCACAGTCAAAGAATCTCCACATGCAAATGCATTATCTTCTCACCACCCAAGTATTATGACAACAATGACAATGACTATTATGACGTGTTACACCCGTTCTATACACGATTATTTATTACTCACATAAATTAAATTTATATGTTAATGTATGAAATAATTATTTAATTAAAAATGAGAAACGAAAGAAGATAATTAATTACAAAAAAGGTACATTACACATATCTTTATTTATTTATTTTTTTTATTTTACAGTACGTATGTTTATCGTCATAGGAATTTCTTTAAATATTGTAATTTGAATTGATTTAAAACTTAAAACGAGAAAGAAAAATTACATTTAAATAGAATTTGCAATATACATATATCTGTGATATACACTTAGGATTTTATTAAAACGAAAAATAAATTGATGGACGTTCTTATTTCATCCTCTTTCATTTTCTATTTTTTAAATAAAAATATTTATGTGATATTAACAAAGTTTTTTTTTTTATTTAATGAAATCATTTAATTCTCTACAACTTTACGTTTCGATAAATTCATTAGTTTAATTTATAAAATAGAATGTGTTAGCAACATCATTCTATTTAAAAAAGAATATGGTCAACACGTTTATTTAGCATACACGAAAATATTATGTGCAATTTTCGAAAATGAGCTTTAAGTTTGAGCGATTTTTTATTTTTTAAAATGTTCAGTTAATTTTATCCATAATGTATTTGCTTTTTTACATGTAATGTAATGTAATGAATGAAATATTTGTTTAATATATTTAAATATCAATTATTGCATTAAGATAGTTAGTACACAAATTCTTATAGTTTTATACGAAAGTCAATAAATTAATTTTATAAATGTCTATTAGCCAATTTATTTCATTTTACGATTTCAATATTGTAACCCTGGTAAAATGTTCCGAAATAACACTGGGTTTTCAACAGTGGTCGTCGGGCACCCTCATCACCTACCACAGTCAAAGAATCTCCACATGCAAATGCATTATCTTCTCACCACCCAAGTATTATGACAACAATGACAATGACTATTATGACGTGTTACACCCGTTCTATACACGATTATTTATTACTCACATAAATTAAATTTATATGTTAATGTATGAAATAATTATTTAATTAAAAATGAGAAACGAAAGAAGATAATTAATTACAAAAAAGGTATATTACACATATCTTTATTTATTTATTTTTTTTATTTTACAGTACGTATGTTTATCGTCATAGGAATTTCTTTAAATATTGTAATTTGAATTGATTTAAAACTTAAAACGAGAAAGAAAAATTACATTTAAATAGAATTTGCAATATACATATATCTGTGATATACACTTAGGATTTTATTAAAACGAAAAATAAATTGATGGACGTTCTTATTTCATCATCTTTCATTTTCTATTTTTTAAATAAAAATATTTATGTGATATTAACAAAGTTTTTTTTTTTATTTAATGAAATCATTTAATTCTCTACAACTTTACGTTTCGATAAATTCATTAGTTTAATTTATAAATAGAATGTGTTAGCAACATCATTCTATTTAAAAAAGAATATGGTTAACACGTTCTTTTAACATACACAAAAATAGTATGTGCAATTTTGGAAAGTGAACTTTAAGTTTGAGCGATTTTTTATTTTTTAAAACGTTCAGTTAATTTTATCCATAATGTATTTGCTTTTTTACATTTAATGTAATGTAATGAAATGAAATATTTGTTTAATATATTTAAATACCAATTATTGCATTAAGATAGTTAGTACACAAATTCTTATAGTTTTATACGAAAGTCAATAAATTAATTTTATAAATGTCTATTAGCCAATTTATTTCATTTTACGATTTCAATATTGTAACCCTGGTAAAATGTTCCGAAATAACATTGGGTTTTTAACAGTGGTCGTCGGGCACCCTCATCACCTACCACAGTCAAATAATCTCCACATGCAAATGCATTATCTTCTCACCACCCAAGTATTATGACAACAATGACAATGACTATTATGACGTGTTACACCCGTTCTATACACGATTATTTATTACTCACATAAATTAAATTTATATGTTAATGTATGAAATAATTATTTAATTAAAAATGAGAAACGAAAGAAGATAATTAATTACAAAAAAGGTATATTACACATATCTTTATTTATTTATTTTTTTTATTTTACAGTACGTATGTTTATCGTCATAGGAATTTCTTTAAATATTGTAATTTGAATTGATTTAAAACTTAAAACGAGAAAGAAAAATTACATTTAAATAGAATTTGCAATATACATATATCTGTGATATACACTTAGGATTTTATTAAAACGAAAAATAAATTGATGGACGTTCTTATTTCATCCTCTTTCATTTTCTATTTTTTAAATAAAAATATTTATGTGATATTAACAAAGTTTTTTTTTTTTATTTAATGAAATCATTTAATTCTCTACAACTTTACGTTTCGATAAATTCATTAGTTTAATTTATAAAATAGAATGTGGTAGCAACATCATTCTATTTAAAAAAGAATATGGTCAACACGTTTATTTAGCATACACGAAAATATTATGTGCAATTTTCGAAAATGAGCTTTAAGTTTGAGCGATTTTTTATTTTTTAAAATGTTCAGTTAATTTTATCCATAATGTATTTGCTTTTTTACATGTAATGTAATGTAATGAATGAAATATTTGTTTAATATATTTAAATATCAATTATTGCATTAAGATAGTTAGTACACAAATTCTTATAGTTTTATACGAAAGTCAATAAATTAATTTTATAAATGTCTATTAGCCAATTTATTTCATTTTACGATTTCAATATTGTAACCCTGGTAAAATGTTCCGAAATAACACTGGGTTTTCAACAGTGGTCGTCGGGCACCCTCATCACCTACCACAGTCAAAGAATCTCCACATGCAAATGCATTATCTTCTCACCACCCAAGTATTATGACAACAATGACAATGACTATTATGACGTGTTACACCCGTTCTATACACGATTATTTATTACTCACATAAATTAAATTTATATGTTAATGTATGAAATAATTATTTAATTAAAAATGAGAAACGAAAGAAGATAATTAATTACAAAAAAGGTATATTACACATATCTTTATTTTTTTATTTTTTTTTATTTTACAGTACGTATGTTTATCGTCATAGGAATTTCTTTAAATATTGTAATTTGAATTGATTTAAAACTTAGACGAGAAAGAAAAATTACATTTAAATAGAATTTGCAATATACATATATCTGTGATATACACTTAGGATTTTATTAAAACGAAAAATAAATTGATGGACGTTCTTATTTCATCATCTTTCATTTTCTATTTTTTAAATAAAAATATTTATGTGATATTAACAAAGTTTTTTTTTTTTATTTAATGAAATCATTTAATTCTCTACAACTTTACGTTTCGATAAATTCATTAGTTTAATTTATAAATAGAATGTGTTAGCAACATCATTCTATTTAAAAAAGAATATGGTTAACACGTTCTTTTAACATACACAAAAATAGTATGTGCAATTTTGGAAAGTGAACTTTAAGTTTGAGCGATTTTTTATTTTTTAAAACGTTCAGTTAATTTTATCCATAATGTATTTGCTTTTTTACTTTTAATGTAATGTAATGAAATGAAATATTTGTTTAATATATTTAAATACCAATTATTGCATTAAGATAGTTAGTACACAAATTCTTATAGTTTTATACGAAAGTCAATAAATTAATTTTATAAATGTCTATTAGCCAATTTATTTCATTTTACGATTTCAATATTGTAACCCTGGTAAAATGTTCCGAAATAACACTGGGTTTTCAACAGTGGTCGTCGGGCACCCTCATCACCTACCACAGTCAAAGAATCTCCACATGCAAATGCATTATCTTCTCACCACCCAAGTATTATGACAACAATGACAATGACTATTATGACGTGTTACACCCGTTCTATACACGATTATTTATTACTCACATAAATTAAATTTATATGTTAATGTATGAAATAATTATTTAATTAAAAATGAGAAACGAAAGAAGATAATTAATTACAAAAAAGGTATATTACACATATCTTTATTTATTTATTTTTTTTATTTTACAGTACGTATGTTTATCGTCATAGGAATTTCTTTAAATATTGTAATTTGAATTGATTTAAAACTTAAAACGAGAAAGAAAAATTACATTTAAATAGAATTTGCAATATACATATATCTGTGATATACACTTAGGATTTTATTAAAACGAAAAATAAATTGATGGACGTTCTTATTTCATCCTCTTTCATTTTCTATTTTTTAAATAAAAATATTTATGTGATATTAACAAAGTTTTTTTTTTATTTAATGAAATCATTTAATTCTCTACAACTTTACGTTTCGATAAATTCATTAGTTTAATTTATAAAATAGAATGTGTTAGCAACATCATTCTATTTAAAAAAGAATATGGTCAACACGTTTATTTAGCATACACGAAAATATTATGTGCAATTTTCGAAAATGAGCTTTAAGTTTGAGCGATTTTTTATTTTTTAAAATGTTCAGTTAATTTTATCCATAATGTATTTGCTTTTTTACATGTAATGTAATGTAATGAATGAAATATTTGTTTAATATATTTAAATATCAATTATTGCATTAAGATAGTTAGTACACAAATTCTTATAGTTTTATACGAAAGTCAATAAATTAATTTTATAAATGTCTATTAGCCAATTTATTTCATTTTACGATTTCAATATTGTAACCCTGGTAAAATGTTCCGAAATAACACTGGGTTTTCAACAGTGGTCGTCGGGCACCCTCATCACCTACCACAGTCAAAGAATCTCCACATGCAAATGCATTATCTTCTCACCACCCAAGTATTATGACAACAATGACAATGACTATTATGACGTGTTACACCCGTTCTATACACGATTATTTATTACTCACATAAATTAAATTTATATGTTAATGTATGAAATAATTATTTAATTAAAAATGAGAAACGAAAGAAGATAATTAATTACAAAAAAGGTATATTACACATATCTTTATTTATTTATTTTTTTTATTTTACAGTACGTATGTTTATCGTCATAGGAATTTCTTTAAATATTGTAATTTGAATTGATTTAAAACTTAAAACGAGAAAGAAAAATTACATTTAAATAGAATTTGCAATATACATATATCTGTGATATACACTTAGGATTTTATTAAAACGAAAAATAAATTGATGGACGTTCTTATTTCATCATCTTTCATTTTCTATTTTTTAAATAAAAATATTTATGTGATATTAACAAAGTTTTTTTTTTTATTTAATGAAATCATTTAATTCTCTACAACTTTACGTTTCGATAAATTCATTAGTTTAATTTATAAATAGAATGTGTTAGCAACATCATTCTATTTAAAAAAGAATATGGTTAACACGTTCTTTTAACATACACAAAAATAGTATGTGCAATTTTGGAAAGTGAACTTTAAGTTTGAGCGATTTTTTATTTTTTAAAACGTTCAGTTAATTTTATCCATAATGTATTTGCTTTTTTACATTTAATGTAATGTAATGAAATGAAATATTTGTTTAATATATTTAAATACCAATTATTGCATTAAGATAGTTAGTACACAAATTCTTATAGTTTTATACGAAAGTCAATAAATTAATTTTATAAATGTCTATTAGCCAATTTATTTCATTTTACGATTTCAATATTGTAACCCTGGTAAAATGTTCCGAAATAACATTGGGTTTTTAACAGTGGTCGTCGGGCACCCTCATCACCTACCACAGTCAAATAATCTCCACATGCAAATGCATTATCTTCTCACCACCCAAGTATTATGACAACAATGACAATGACTATTATGACGTGTTACACCCGTTCTATACACGATTATTTATTACTCACATAAATTAAATTTATATGTTAATGTATGAAATAATTATTTAATTAAAAATGAGAAACGAAAGAAGATAATTAATTACAAAAAAGGTATATTACACATATCTTTATTTATTTATTTTTTTTATTTTACAGTACGTATGTTTATCGTCATAGGAATTTCTTTAAATATTGTAATTTGAATTGATTTAAAACTTAAAACGAGAAAGAAAAATTACATTTAAATAGAATTTGCAATATACATATATCTGTGATATACACTTAGGATTTTATTAAAACGAAAAATAAATTGATGGACGTTCTTATTTCATCCTCTTTCATTTTCTATTTTTTAAATAAAAATATTTATGTGATATTAACAAAGTTTTTTTTTTTATTTAATGAAATCATTTAATTCTCTACAACTTTACGTTTCGATAAATTCATTAGTTTAATTTATAAAATAGAATGTGTTAGCAACATCATTCTATTTAAAAAAGAATATGGTCAACACGTTTATTTAGCATACACGAAAATATTATGTGCAATTTTCGAAAATGAGCTTTAAGTTTGAGCGATTTTTTATTTTTTAAAATGTTCAGTTAATTTTATCCATAATGTATTTGCTTTTTTACATGTAATGTAATGTAATGAATGAAATATTTGTTTAATATATTTAAATATCAATTATTGCATTAAGATAGTTAGTACACAAATTCTTATAGTTTTATACGAAAGTCAATAAATTAATTTTATAAATGTCTATTAGCCAATTTATTTCATTTTACGATTTCAATATTGTAACCCTGGTAAAATGTTCCAAAATAACACTGGGTTTTCAACAGTGGTCGTCGGGCACCCTCATCACCTACCACAGTCAAAGAATCTCCACATGCAAATGCATTATCTTCTCACCACCCAAGTATTATGACAACAATGACAATGACTATTATGACGTGTTACACCCGTTCTATACACGATTATTTATTACTCACATAAATTAAATTTATATGTTAATGTATGAAATAATTATTTAATTAAAAATGAGAAACGAAAGAAGATAATTAATTACAAAAAAGGTATATTACACATATCTTTATTTATTTATTTTTTTTATTTTACAGTACGTATGTTTATCGTCATAGGAATTTCTTTAAATATTGTAATTTGAATTGATTTAAAACTTAAAACGAGAAAGAAAAATTACATTTAAATAGAATTTATAATATACATATATCTGTGATATACACTTAGGATTTTATTAAAACGAAAAATAAATTGATGGACGTTCTTATTTCATCATCTTTCATTTTCTATTTTTTAAATAAAAATATTTATGTGATATTAACAAAGTTTTTTTTTTTTATTTAATGAAATCATTTAATTCTCTACAACTTTACGTTTCGATAAATTCATTAGTTTAATTTATAAATAGAATGTGTTAGCAACATCATTCTATTTAAAAAAGAATATGGTTAACACGTTCTTTTAACATACACAAAAATAGTATGTGCAATTTTGGAAAGTGAACTTTAAGTTTGAGCGATTTTTTATTTTTTAAAACGTTCAGTTAATTTTATCCATAATGTATTTGCTTTTTTACTTTTAATGTAATGTAATGAAATGAAATATTTGTTTAATATATTTAAATACCAATTATTGCATTAAGATAGTTAGTACACAAATTCTTATAGTTTTATACGAAAGTCAATAAATTAATTTTATAAATGTCTATTAGCCAATTTATTTCATTTTACGATTTCAATATTGTAACCCTGGTAAAATGTTCCGAAATAACATTGGGTTTTTAACAGTGGTCGTCGGGCACCCTCATCACCTACCACAGTCAAAGAATCTCCACATGCAAATGCATTATCTTCTCACCACCCAAGTATTATGACAACAATGACAATGACTATTATGACGTGTTACACCCGTTCTATACACGATTATTTATTACTCACATAAATTAAATTTATATGTTAATGTATGAAATAATTATTTAATTAAAAATGAGAAACGAAAGAAGATAATTAATTACAAAAAAGGTACATTACACATATCTTTATTTTTTTTAATTTTTTTTTTACAGTACGTATGTTTATCGTCATAGGAATTTCTTTAAATATTGTAATTTGAATTGATTTAAAACTTAGAACGAGAAAGAAAAATTACATTTAAACAGAATTTGCAATATACATATATCTGTGATATACACTTAGGATTTTATTAAAACGAAAAATAAATTGATGGACGTTCTTATTTCATCATCTTTCATTTTCTATTTTTTAAATAAAAATATTTATTTGATATTGAAAAAGTTTTTATTTTTTTATTCAATTAAATCATTTAATTCTCTACAACTTTACGTTCGGATAAATTCATTGGTTTAATTTATAAAATAGAATGTGTTAGCAACATCATTCTATTTAAAAAAGAATATGGTTAACACGTTCTTTTAACATACACAAAAATAGTATGTGCAATTTTGGAAAGTGAACTTTAAGTTTGAGCGATTTTTTATTTTTTAAAACGTTCAGTTAATTTTATCCATAATGTATTTGCTTTTTTACATGTAATGTAATGTAATGAAATGAAGTATTTGTTTAATATATTTAAATACCAATTATTGCATTAAGATAGTTAGTACAAATTCTTATAGTTCTATACGGAAGTCAATAAATTAATTCTATAAATGTCTATTAGCCTATTTATTTCATTTTACGATTTCAAAATTGTAACCCCGGTAAAGTGTTCCGAAATAACATTGGGTTTTCAACAGTCGTCGGGCTTTCTCATCACCTTCCACAGCCAAAGAATCTCCACATGCAAACGCATTATCTTCTCACCAGCCAAGTATTATGACGACAATGACAACGACAATAACAATGAAAATGACTATTATGACATGTTATACCCGTTCTATACACGATTATTTATTACTCACATAAATTAAATTTTTATGTTAATGTATAAAATAATTATTTAATTAAAAATGAGAAACGAAAGAAGATAATTAATTACAAAAAAGGTACATTACACATATCTTTATTTATTTATTTATTTTATTTTACAGTACGTATGTTTATCGTCATAGGAATTTCTTTAAATATTGTAATTTGAATTGATTTAAAACTTAAAACGAGAAAGAAAAATTACATTTAAATAGAATTTGCAATATACATATATCTGTGATATACACTTAGGATTTTATTAAAACGAAAAATAAATTGATGGACGTTCTTATTTCATCCTCTTTCATTTTCTATTTTTTAAATAAAAATATTTATGTGATATTAACAAAGTTTTTTTTTTATTTAATGAAATCATTTAATTCTCTACAACTTTACGTTTCGATAAATTCATTAGTTTAATTTATAAAATAGAATTTGTTAGCAACATCATTCTATTTAAAAAAGAATATGGTCAACACGTTTATTTAGCATACACGAAAATAGTATGTGCAATTTTCGAAAATGAGCTTTAAGTTTGAGCGATTTTTTATTTTTTAAAATGTTCAGTTAATTTTATCCATAATGTATTTGCTTTTTTACATGTAATGTAATGTAATGAAATGAAATATTTGTTTAATATATTTAAATATCAATTATTGCATTAAGATAGTTAGTACACAAATTCTTATAGTTTTATACGAAAGTCAATAAATTAATTTTATAAATGTCTATTAGCCAATTTATTTCATTTTACGATTTCAAAATTGTAACCCTGGTAAAATGTTCCGAAATAACATTGGGTTTTCAACAGTGGTCGTCGGACACCCTCATCACCTACCACAGTCAAAGAATCTCCACATGCAAATGCATTATCTTCTCACCACCCAAGTATTATGACAACAATGACAATGACTATTATGACGTGTTACAACCGTTCTATACACGATTATTTATTACTCACATAAATTAAATTTATATGTTAATGTATGAAATAATTATTTAATTAAAAATGAGAAACGAAAGAAGATAATTAATTACAAAAAAGGTACATTACACATATCTTTATTTATTTTTTTTTTTTTTTTTACAGTACGTATGTTTATCGTCATAGGAATTTCTTTAAATATTGTAATTTGAATTGATTTAAAACTTAAAACGAGAAAGAAAAATTACATTTAAATAGAATTTGAAATATACATGTATCTGTGATATACACTTAGGATTTTATTAAAACGAAAAATAAATTGATGGACGTTCTTATTTCATCCTCTTTCATTTTCTATTTTTTAAATAAAAATATTTATGTGATATTAACAAAGTTTTTTTTTTTATTTAATGAAATCATTTAATTCTCTACAACTTTACGTTTCGATAAATTCATTAGTTTAATTTATAAAATAGAATGTGTTAGCAACATCATTCTATTTAAAAAAGAATATGGTCAACACGTTTATTTAGCATACACGAAAATAGTATGTGCAATTTTCGAAAATGAGCTTTAAGTTTGAGCGATTTTTTATTTTTTAAAATGTTCAGTTAATTTTATCCATAATGTATTTGCCTTTTTACATGTAATGTAATGTAATGAAATGAAATATTTGTTTAATATATTTAAATATGAATTATTGCATTAAGATAGTTAGTACACAAATTCTTATAGTTTTATACGAAAGTCAATAAATTAATTTTATAAATGTCTATTAGCCAATTTATTTCATTTTACGATTTCAATATTGTAACCCTCGTAAAATGTTCCGAAATAACATTGGGTTTTTAACAGTGGTCGTCGGGCACCCTCATCACCTACCACAGTCAAAGAATCTCCACATGCAAATGCATTATCTTCTCACCACCCAAGTATTATGACAACAATGACAATGACTATTATGACGTGTTACACCCGTTCTATACACGATTATTTATTACTCACATAAATTAAATTTATATGTTAATGTATGAAATAATTATTTAATTAAAAATGAGAAACGAAAGAAGATAATTAATTACAAAAAAGGTATATTACACATATCTTTATTTATTTATTTTTTTTATTTTACAGTACGTATGTTTATCGTCATAGGAATTTCTTTAAATATTGTAATTTGAATTGATTTAAAACTTAAAACGAGAAAGAAAAATTACATTTAAATAGAATTTGCAATATACATATATCTGTGATATACACTTAGGATTTTATTAAAACGAAAAATAAATTGATGGACGTTCTTATTTCATCATCTTTCATTTTCTATTTTTTAAATAAAAATATTTATGTGATATTAACAAAGTTTTTTTTTTATTTAATGAAATCATTTAATTCTCTACAACTTTACGTTTCGATAAATTCATTAGTTTAATTTATAAATAGAATGTGTTAGCAACATCATTCTATTTAAAAAAGAATATGGTCAACACGTTTATTTAGCATACACGAAAATAGTATGTGCAATTTTCGAAAATGAGCTTTAAGTTTGAGCGATTTTTTATTTTTTAAAATGTTCAGTTAATTTTATCCATAATGTATTTGCTTTTTTACATGTAATGTAATGTAATGAAATGAAATATTTGTTTAATATATTTAAATATCAATTATTGCATTAAGATAGTTAGTACACAAATTCTTATAGTTTTATACGAAAGTCAATAAATTAATTTTATAAATGTCTATTAGCCAATTTATTTCATTTTACGATTTCAAAATTGTAACCCTGGTAAAATGTTCCGAAATAACATTGGGTTTTCAACAGTGGTCGTCGGGCACCCTCATCACCTACCACAGTCAAAGAATCTCCACATGCAAATGCATTATCTTCTCACCACCCAAGTATTATGACAACAATGACAATGACTATTATGACGTGTTACACCCGTTCTATACACGATTATTTATTACTCACATAAATTAAATTTATATGTTAATGTATGAAATAATTATTTAATTAAAAATGAGAAACGAAAGAAGATAATTAATTACAAAAAAGGTATATTACACATATCTTTATTTATTTATTTTTTTTATTTTACAGTACGTATGTTTATCGTCATAGGAATTTCTTTAAATATTGTAATTTGAATTGATTTAAAACTTAAAACGAGAAAGAAAAATTACATTTAAATAGAATTTGCAATATACATATATCTGTGATATACACTTAGGATTTTATTAAAACGAAAAATAAATTGATGGACGTTCTTATTTCATCATCTTTCATTTTCTATTTTTTAAATAAAAATATTTATGTGATATTAACAAAGTTTTTTTTTTTATTTAATGAAATCATTTAATTCTCTACAACTTTACGTTTCGATAAATTCATTAGTTTAATTTATAAATAGAATGTGTTAGCAACATCATTCTATTTAAAAAAGAATATGGTCAACACGTTTATTTAGCATACACGAAAATAGTATGTGCAATTTTCGAAAATGAGCTTTAAGTTTGAGCGATTTTTTATTTTTTAAAATGTTCAGTTAATTTTATCCATAATGTATTTGCTTTTTTACATGTAATGTAATGTAATGAAATGAAATATTTGTTTAATATATTTAAATATCAATTATTGCATTAAGATAGTTAGTACACAAATTCTTATAGTTTTATACGAAAGTCAATAAATTAATTTTATAAATGTCTATTAGCCAATTTATTTCATTTTACGATTTCAAAATTGTAACCCTGGTAAAATGTTCCGAAATAACATTGGGTTTTCAACAGTGGTCGTCGGGCACCCTCATCACCTACCACAGTCAAAGAATCTCCACATGCAAATGCATTATCTTCTCACCACCCAAGTATTATGACAACAATGACAATGACTATTATGACGTGTTACACCCGTTCTATACACGATTATTTATTACTCACATAAATTAAATTTATATGTTAATGTATGAAATAATTATTTAATTAAAAATGAGAAACGAAAGAAGATAATTAATTACAAAAAAGGTATATTACACATATCTTTATTTATTTATTTTTTTTATTTTACAGTACGTATGTTTATCGTCATAGGAATTTCTTTAAATATTGTAATTTGAATTGATTTAAAACTTAAAACGAGAAAGAAAAATTACATTTAAATAGAATTTGCAATATACATATATCTGTGATATACACTTAGGATTTTATTAAAACGAAAAATAAATTGATGGACGTTCTTATTTCATCATCTTTCATTTTCTATTTTTTAAATAAAAATATTTATGTGATATTAACAAAGTTTTTTTTTTTATTTAATGAAATCATTTAATTCTCTACAACTTTACGTTTCGATAAATTCATTAGTTTAATTTATAAATAGAATGTGTTAGCAACATCATTCTATTTAAAAAAGAATATGGTCAACACGTTTATTTAGCATACACGAAAATAGTATGTGCAATTTTCGAAAATGAGCTTTAAGTTTGAGCGATTTTTTATTTTTTAAAATGTTCAGTTAATTTTATCCATAATGTATTTGCTTTTTTACATGTAATGTAATGTAATGAAATGAAATATTTGTTTAATATATTTAAATATCAATTATTGCATTAAGATAGTTAGTACACAAATTCTTATAGTTTTATACGAAAGTCAATAAATTAATTTTATAAATGTCTATTAGCCAATTTATTTCATTTTACGATTTCAAAATTGTAACCCTGGTAAAATGTTCCGAAATAACATTGGGTTTTCAACAGTGGTCGTCGGACACCCTCATCACCTACCACAGTCAAAGAATCTCCACATGCAAATGCATTATCTTCTCACCACCCAAGTATTATGACAACAATGACAATGACTATTATGACGTGTTACAACCGTTCTATACACGATTATTTATTACTCACATAAATTAAATTTATATGTTAATGTATGAAATAATTATTTAATTAAAAATGAGAAACGAAAGAAGATAATTAATTACAAAAAAGGTACATTACACATATCTTTATTTATTTATTTTTTTTATTTTACAGTACGTATGTTTATCGTCATAGGAATTTCTTTAAATATTGTAATTTGAATTGATTTAAAACTTAAAACGAGAAAGAAAAATTACATTTAAATAGAATTTGAAATATACATGTATCTGTGATATACACTTAGGATTTTATTAAAACGAAAAATAAATTGATGGACGTTCTTATTTCATCCTCTTTCATTTTCTATTTTTTAAATAAAAATATTTATGTGATATTAACAAAGTTTTTTTTTTTATTTAATGAAATCATTTAATTCTCTACAACTTTACGTTTCGATAAATTCATTAGTTTAATTTATAAAATAGAATGTGTTAGCAACATCATTCTATTTAAAAAAGAATATGGTCAACACGTTTATTTAGCATACACGAAAATAGTATGTGCAATTTTCGAAAATGAGCTTTAAGTTTGAGCGATTTTTTATTTTTTAAAATGTTCAGTTAATTTTATCCATAATGTATTTGCCTTTTTACATGTAATGTAATGTAATGAAATGAAATATTTGTTTAATATATTTAAATATGAATTATTGCATTAAGATAGTTAGTACACAAATTCTTATAGTTTTATACGAAAGTCAATAAATTAATTTTATAAATGTCTATTAGCCAATTTATTTCATTTTACGATTTCAATATTGTAACCCTCGTAAAATGTTCCGAAATAACATTGGGTTTTTAACAGTGGTCGTCGGGCACCCTCATCACCTACCACAGTCAAAGAATCTCCACATGCAAATGCATTATCTTCTCACCACCCAAGTATTATGACAACAATGACAATGACTATTATGACGTGTTACACCCGTTCTATACACGATTATTTATTACTCACATAAATTAAATTTATATGTTAATGTATGAAATAATTATTTAATTAAAAATGAGAAACGAAAGAAGATAATTAATTACAAAAAAGGTATATTACACATATCTTTATTTATTTATTTTTTTTATTTTACAGTACGTATGTTTATCGTCATAGGAATTTCTTTAAATATTGTAATTTGAATTGATTTAAAACTTAAAACGAGAAAGAAAAATTACATTTAAATAGAATTTGCAATATACATATATCTGTGATATACACTTAGGATTTTATTAAAACGAAAAATAAATTGATGGACGTTCTTATTTCATCATCTTTCATTTTCTATTTTTTAAATAAAAATATTTATGTGATATTAACAAAGTTTTTTTTTTATTTAATGAAATCATTTAATTCTCTACAACTTTACGTTTCGATAAATTCATTAGTTTAATTTATAAATAGAATGTGTTAGCAACATCATTCTATTTAAAAAAGAATATGGTCAACACGTTTATTTAGCATACACGAAAATAGTATGTGCAATTTTCGAAAATGAGCTTTAAGTTTGAGCGATTTTTTATTTTTTAAAATGTTCAGTTAATTTTATCCATAATGTATTTGCTTTTTTACATGTAATGTAATGTAATGAAATGAAATATTTGTTTAATATATTTAAATATCAATTATTGCATTAAGATAGTTAGTACACAAATTCTTATAGTTTTATACGAAAGTCAATAAATTAATTTTATAAATGTCTATTAGCCAATTTATTTCATTTTACGATTTCAAAATTGTAACCCTGGTAAAATGTTCCGAAATAACATTGGGTTTTCAACAGTGGTCGTCGGGCACCCTCATCACCTACCACAGTCAAAGAATCTCCACATGCAAATGCATTATCTTCTCACCACCCAAGTATTATGACAACAATGACAATGACTATTATGACGTGTTACACCCGTTCTATACACGATTATTTATTACTCACATAAATTAAATTTATATGTTAATGTATGAAATAATTATTTAATTAAAAATGAGAAACGAAAGAAGATAATTAATTACAAAAAAGGTATATTACACATATCTTTATTTATTTATTTTTTTTATTTTACAGTACGTATGTTTATCGTCATAGGAATTTCTTTAAATATTGTAATTTGAATTGATTTAAAACTTAAAACGAGAAAGAAAAATTACATTTAAATAGAATTTGCAATATACATATATCTGTGATATACACTTAGGATTTTATTAAAACGAAAAATAAATTGATGGACGTTCTTATTTCATCATCTTTCATTTTCTATTTTTTAAATAAAAATATTTATGTGATATTAACAAAGTTTTTTTTTTTATTTAATGAAATCATTTAATTCTCTACAACTTTACGTTTCGATAAATTCATTAGTTTAATTTATAAATAGAATGTGTTAGCAACATCATTCTATTTAAAAAAGAATATGGTCAACACGTTTATTTAGCATACACGAAAATAGTATGTGCAATTTTCGAAAATGAGCTTTAAGTTTGAGCGATTTTTTATTTTTTAAAATGTTCAGTTAATTTTATCCATAATGTATTTGCTTTTTTACATGTAATGTAATGTAATGAAATGAAATATTTGTTTAATATATTTAAATATCAATTATTGCATTAAGATAGTTAGTACACAAATTCTTATAGTTTTATACGAAAGTCAATAAATTAATTTTATAAATGTCTATTAGCCAATTTATTTCATTTTACGATTTCAAAATTGTAACCCTGGTAAAATGTTCCGAAATAACATTGGGTTTTCAACAGTGGTCGTCGGGCACCCTCATCACCTACCACAGTCAAAGAATCTCCACATGCAAATGCATTATCTTCTCACCACCCAAGTATTATGACAACAATGACAATGACTATTATGACGTGTTACACCCGTTCTATACACGATTATTTATTACTCACATAAATTAAATTTATATGTTAATGTATGAAATAATTATTTAATTAAAAATGAGAAACGAAAGAAGATAATTAATTACAAAAAAGGTATATTACACATATCTTTATTTATTTATTTTTTTTATTTTACAGTACGTATGTTTATCGTCATAGGAATTTCTTTAAATATTGTAATTTGAATTGATTTAAAACTTAAAACGAGAAAGAAAAATTACATTTAAATAGAATTTGCAATATACATATATCTGTGATATACACTTAGGATTTTATTAAAACGAAAAATAAATTGATGGACGTTCTTATTTCATCATCTTTCATTTTCTATTTTTTAAATAAAAATATTTATGTGATATTAACAAAGTTTTTTTTTTATTTAATGAAATCATTTAATTCTCTACAACTTTACGTTTCGATAAATTCATTAGTTTAATTTATAAAATAGAATTTGTTAGCAACATCATTCTATTTAAAAAAGAATATGGTCAACACGTTTATTTAGCATACACGAAAATAGTATGTGCAATTTTCGAAAATGAGCTTTAAGTTTGAGCGATTTTTTATTTTTTAAAATGTTCAGTTAATTTTATCCATAATGTATTTGCTTTTTTACATGTAATGTAATGTAATGAAATGAAATATTTGTTTAATATATTTAAATATCAATTATTGCATTAAGATAGTTAGTACACAAATTCTTATAGTTTTATACGAAAGTCAATAAATTAATTTTATAAATGTCTATTAGCCAATTTATTTCATTTTACGATTTCAAAATTGTAACCCTGGTAAAATGTTCCGAAATAACATTGGGTTTTCAACAGTGGTCGTCGGGCACCCTCATCACCTACCACAGTCAAAGAATCTCCACATGCAAATGCATTATCTTCTCACCACCCAAGTATTATGACAACAATGACAATGACTATTATGACGTGTTACACCCGTTCTATACACGATTATTTATTACTCACATAAATTAAATTTATATGTTAATGTATGAAATAATTATTTAATTAAAAATGAGAAACGAAAGAAGATAATTAATTACAAAAAAGGTATATTACACATATCTTTATTTATTTATTTTTTTTATTTTACAGTACGTATGTTTATCGTCATAGGAATTTCTTTAAATATTGTAATTTGAATTGATTTAAAACTTAAAACGAGAAAGAAAAATTACATTTAAATAGAATTTGCAATATACATATATCTGTGATATACACTTAGGATTTTATTAAAACGAAAAATAAATTGATGGACGTTCTTATTTCATCATCTTTCATTTTCTATTTTTTAAATAAAAATATTTATGTGATATTAACAAAGTTTTTTTTTTTATTTAATGAAATCATTTAATTCTCTACAACTTTACGTTTCGATAAATTCATTAGTTTAATTTATAAATAGAATGTGTTAGCAACATCATTCTATTTAAAAAAGAATATGGTCAACACGTTTATTTAGCATACACGAAAATAGTATGTGCAATTTTCGAAAATGAGCTTTAAGTTTGAGCGATTTTTTATTTTTTAAAATGTTCAGTTAATTTTATCCATAATGTATTTGCTTTTTTACATGTAATGTAATGTAATGAAATGAAATATTTGTTTAATATATTTAAATATCAATTATTGCATTAAGATAGTTAGTACACAAATTCTTATAGTTTTATACGAAAGTCAATAAATTAATTTTATAAATGTCTATTAGCCAATTTATTTCATTTTACGATTTCAAAATTGTAACCCTGGTAAAATGTTCCGAAATAACATTGGGTTTTCAACAGTGGTCGTCGGGCACCCTCATCACCTACCACAGTCAAAGAATCTCCACATGCAAATGCATTATCTTCTCACCACCCAAGTATTATGACAACAATGACAATGACTATTATGACGTGTTACACCCGTTCTATACACGATTATTTATTACTCACATAAATTAAATTTATATGTTAATGTATGAAATAATTATTTAATTAAAAATGAGAAACGAAAGAAGATAATTAATTACAAAAAAGGTATATTACACATATCTTTATTTATTTATTTTTTTTATTTTACAGTACGTATGTTTATCGTCATAGGAATTTCTTTAAATATTGTAATTTGAATTGATTTAAAACTTAAAACGAGAAAGAAAAATTACATTTAAATAGAATTTGCAATATACATATATCTGTGATAGACACTTAGGATTTTATTAAAACGAAAAATAAATTGATGGACGTTCTTATTTCATCATCTTTCATTTTCTATTTTTTAAATAAAAATATTTATGTGATATTAACAAAGTTTTTTTTTTATTTAATGAAATCATTTAATTCTCTACAACTTTACGTTTCGATAAATTCATTAGTTTAATTTATAAATAGAATGTGTTAGCAACATCATTCTATTTAAAAAAGAATATGGTCAACACGTTTATTTAGCATACACGAAAATAGTATGTGCAATTTTCGAAAATGAGCTTTAAGTTTGAGCGATTTTTTATTTTTTAAAATGTTCAGTTAATTTTATCCATAATGTATTTGCTTTTTTACATGTAATGTAATGTAATGAAATGAAATATTTGTTTAATATATTTAAATATCAATTATTGCATTAAGATAGTTAGTACACAAATTCTTATAGTTTTATACGAAAGTCAATAAATTAATTTTATAAATGTCTATTAGCCAATTTATTTCATTTTACGATTTCAAAATTGTAACCCTGGTAAAATGTTCCGAAATAACATTGGGTTTTCAACAGTGGTCGTCGGGCACCCTCATCACCTACCACAGTCAAAGAATCTCCACATGCAAATGCATTATCTTCTCACCACCCAAGTATTATGACAACAATGACAATGACTATTATGACGTGTTACACCCGTTCTATACACGATTATTTATTACTCACATAAATTAAATTTATATGTTAATGTATGAAATAATTATTTAATTAAAAATGAGAAACGAAAGAAGATAATTAATTACAAAAAAGGTACATTACACATATCTTTATTTATTTAATTTTTTTATTTTACAGTACGTATGTTTATCGTCATAGGAATTTCTTTAAATATTGTAATTTGAATTGATTTAAAACTTAAAACGAGAAAGAAAAATTACATTTAAATAGAATTTGCAATATACATATATCTGTGATATACACTTAGGATTTTATTAAAACGAAAAATAAATTGATGGACGTTCTTATTTCATCCTCTTTCATTTTCTATTTTTTAAATAAAAATATTTATGTGATATTAACAAAGTTTTTTTTTTTATTTAATGAAATCATTTAATTCTCTACAACTTTACGTTTCGATAAATTCATTAGTTTAATTTATAAAATAGAATGTGTTAGCAACATCATTCTATTTAAAAAAGAATATGGTCAACACGTTTATTTAGCATACACGAAAATAGTATGTGCAATTTTCGAAAATGAGCTTTAAGTTTGAGCGATTTTTTATTTTTTAAAACGTTCAGTTAATTTTATCCATAATGTATTTGCTTTTTTACTTTTAATGTAATGTAATGAAATGAAATATTTGTTTAATATATTTAAATACCAATTATTGCATTAAGATAGTTAGTAAACAAATTCTTATAGTTTTATACGAAAGTCAATAAATTAATTTTATAAATGTCTATTAGCCAATTTATTTCATTTTACGATTTCAATATTGTAACCCTGGTAAAATGTTCCGAAATAACATTGGGTTTTTAACAGTGGTCGTCGGGCACCCTCATCACCTACCACAGTCAAAGAATCTCCACATGCAAATGCATTATCTTCTCACCACCCAAGTATTATGACAACAATGACAATGACTATTATGACGTGTTACACCCGTTCTATACACGATTATTTATTACTCACATAAATTAAATTTATATGTTAATGTATGAAATAATTATTTAATTAAAAATGAGAAACGAAAGAAGATAATTAATTACAAAAAAGGTACATTACACATATCTTTATTTTTTTTAATTTTTTTTTTACAGTACGTATGTTTATCGTCATAGGAATTTCTTTAAATATTGTAATTTGAATTGATTTAAAACTTAGAACGAGAAAGAAAAATTACATTTAAACAGAATTTATAATATACATATATCTGTGATATACACTTAGGATTTTATTAAAACGAAAAATAAATTGATGGACGTTCTTATTTCATCATCTTTCATTTTCTATTTTTTAAATAAAAATATTTATTTGATATTGAAAAAGTTTTTATTTTTTTATTCAATTAAATCATTTAATTCTCTACAACTTTACGTTCGGATAAATTCATTGGTTTAATTTATAAAATAGAATGTGTTAGCAACATCATTCTATTTAAAAAAGAATATGGTTAACACGTTCTTTTAACATACACAAAAATAGTATGTGCAATTTTAGAAAGTGAACTTTAAGTTTGAGCGATTTTTTATTTTTTAAAACGTTCAGTTAATTTTATCCATAATGTATTTGCTTTTTTACATGTAATGTAATGTAATGAAATGAAGTATTTGTTTAATATATTTAAATACCAATTATTGCATTAAGATAGTTAGTACAAATTCTTATAGTTCTATACGGAAGTCAATAAATTAATTCTATAAATGTCTATTAGCCTATTTATTTCATTTTACGATTTCAAAATTGTAACCCCGGTAAAGTGTTCCGAAATAACATTGGGTTTTCAACAGTCGTCGGGCTTTCTCATCACCTTCCACAGCCAAAGAATCTCCGCATGCAAACGCATTATCTTCTCACCAGCCAAGTATTATGACGACAATGACAACGACAATAACAATGAAAATGACTATTATGACATGTTATACCCGTTCTATACACGATTATTTATTACTCACATAAATTAAATTTTTATGTTAATGTATAAAATAATTATTTAATTAAAAATGAGAAACGAAAGAAGATAATTAATTACAAAAAAGGTACATTACACATATCTTTATTTATTTTTTTTTTTTATTTTACAGTACGTATGTTTATCGTCATAGGAATTTCTTTAAATATTGTAATTTGAATTGATTTAAAACTTAAAACGAGAAAGAAAAATTACATTTAAATAGAATTTGCAATATACATATATCTGTGATATACACTTAGGATTTTATTAAAACGAAAAATAAATTGATGGACGTTCTTATTTCATCCTCTTTCATTTTCTATTTTTTAAATAAAAATATTTATGTGATATTAACAAAGTTTTTTTTTTATTTAATGAAATCATTTAATTCTCTACAACTTTACGTTTCGATAAATTCATTAGTTTAATTTATAAAATAGAATTTGTTAGCAACATCATTCTATTTAAAAAAGAATATGGTCAACACGTTTATTTAGCATACACGAAAATAGTATGTGCAATTTTCGAAAATGAGCTTTAAGTTTGAGCGATTTTTTATTTTTTAAAATGTTCAGTTAATTTTATCCATAATGTATTTGCTTTTTTACATGTAATGTAATGTAATGAAATGAAATATTTGTTTAATATATTTAAATATCAATTATTGCATTAAGATAGTTAGTACACAAATTCTTATAGTTTTATACGAAAGTCAATAAATTAATTTTATAAATGTCTATTAGCCAATTTATTTCATTTTACGATTTCAAAATTGTAACCCTGGTAAAATGTTCCGAAATAACATTGGGTTTTCAACAGTGGTCGTCGGACACCCTCATCACCTACCACAGTCAAAGAATCTCCACATGCAAATGCATTATCTTCTCACCACCCAAGTATTATGACAACAATGACAATGACTATTATGACGTGTTACAACCGTTCTATACACGATTATTTATTACTCACATAAATTAAATTTATATGTTAATGTATGAAATAATTATTTAATTAAAAATGAGAAACGAAAGAAGATAATTAATTACAAAAAAGGTACATTACACATATCTTTATTTATTTATTTTTTTTATTTTACAGTACGTATGTTTATCGTCATAGGAATTTCTTTAAATATTGTAATTTGAATTGATTTAAAACTTAAAACGAGAAAGAAAAATTACATTTAAATAGAATTTGAAATATACATGTATCTGTGATATACACTTAGGATTTTATTAAAACGAAAAATAAATTGATGGACGTTCTTATTTCATCCTCTTTCATTTTCTATTTTTTAAATAAAAATATTTATGTGATATTAACAAAGTTTTTTTTTTATTTAATGAAATCATTTAATTCTCTACAACTTTACGTTTCGATAAATTCATTAGTTTAATTTATAAAATAGAATGTGTTAGCAACATCATTCTATTTAAAAAAGAATATGGTCAACACGTTTATTTAGCATACACGAAAATAGTATGTGCAATTTTCGAAAATGAGCTTTAAGTTTGAGCGATTTTTTATTTTTTAAAATGTTCAGTTAATTTTATCCATAATGTATTTGCCTTTTTACATGTAATGTAATGTAATGAAATGAAATATTTGTTTAATATATTTAAATATGAATTATTGCATTAAGATAGTTAGTACACAAATTCTTATAGTTTTATACGAAAGTCAATAAATTAATTTTATAAATGTCTATTAGCCAATTTATTTCATTTTACGATTTCAATATTGTAACCCTCGTAAAATGTTCCGAAATAACATTGGGTTTTTAACAGTGGTCGTCGGGCACCCTCATCACCTACCACAGTCAAAGAATCTCCACATGCAAATGCATTATCTTCTCACCACCCAAGTATTATGACAACAATGACAATGACTATTATGACGTGTTACACCCGTTCTATACACGATTATTTATTACTCACATAAATTAAATTTATATGTTAATGTATGAAATAATTATTTAATTAAAAATGAGAAACGAAAGAAGATAATTAATTACAAAAAAGGTATATTACACATATCTTTATTTATTTATTTTTTTTATTTTACAGTACGTATGTTTATCGTCATAGGAATTTCTTTAAATATTGTAATTTGAATTGATTTAAAACTTAAAACGAGAAAGAAAAATTACATTTAAATAGAATTTGCAATATACATATATCTGTGATATACACTTAGGATTTTATTAAAACGAAAAATAAATTGATGGACGTTCTTATTTCATCATCTTTCATTTTCTATTTTTTAAATAAAAATATTTATGTGATATTAACAAAGTTTTTTTTTTATTTAATGAAATCATTTAATTCTCTACAACTTTACGTTTCGATAAATTCATTAGTTTAATTTATAAATAGAATGTGTTAGCAACATCATTCTATTTAAAAAAGAATATGGTCAACACGTTTATTTAGCATACACGAAAATAGTATGTGCAATTTTCGAAAATGAGCTTTAAGTTTGAGCGATTTTTTATTTTTTAAAATGTTCAGTTAATTTTATCCATAATGTATTTGCTTTTTTACATGTAATGTAATGTAATGAAATGAAATATTTGTTTAATATATTTAAATATCAATTATTGCATTAAGATAGTTAGTACACAAATTCTTATAGTTTTATACGAAAGTCAATAAATTAATTTTATAAATGTCTATTAGCCAATTTATTTCATTTTACGATTTCAAAATTGTAACCCTGGTAAAATGTTCCGAAATAACATTGGGTTTTCAACAGTGGTCGTCGGGCACCCTCATCACCTACCACAGTCAAAGAATCTCCACATGCAAATGCATTATCTTCTCACCACCCAAGTATTATGACAACAATGACAATGACTATTATGACGTGTTACACCCGTTCTATACACGATTATTTATTACTCACATAAATTAAATTTATATGTTAATGTATGAAATAATTATTTAATTAAAAATGAGAAACGAAAGAAGATAATTAATTACAAAAAAGGTATATTACACATATCTTTATTTATTTATTTTTTTTATTTTACAGTACGTATGTTTATCGTCATAGGAATTTCTTTAAATATTGTAATTTGAATTGATTTAAAACTTAAAACGAGAAAGAAAAATTACATTTAAATAGAATTTGCAATATACATATATCTGTGATATACACTTAGGATTTTATTAAAACGAAAAATAAATTGATGGACGTTCTTATTTCATCATCTTTCATTTTCTATTTTTTAAATAAAAATATTTATGTGATATTAACAAAGTTTTTTTTTTTATTTAATGAAATCATTTAATTCTCTACAACTTTACGTTTCGATAAATTCATTAGTTTAATTTATAAATAGAATGTGTTAGCAACATCATTCTATTTAAAAAAGAATATGGTCAACACGTTTATTTAGCATACACGAAAATAGTATGTGCAATTTTCGAAAATGAGCTTTAAGTTTGAGCGATTTTTTATTTTTTAAAATGTTCAGTTAATTTTATCCATAATGTATTTGCTTTTTTACATGTAATGTAATGTAATGAAATGAAATATTTGTTTAATATATTTAAATATCAATTATTGCATTAAGATAGTTAGTACACAAATTCTTATAGTTTTATACGAAAGTCAATAAATTAATTTTATAAATGTCTATTAGCCAATTTATTTCATTTTACGATTTCAATATTGTAACCCTGGTAAAATGTTCCGAAATAACACTGGGTTTTCAACAGTGGTCGTCGGGCACCCTCATCACCTACCACAGTCAAAGAATCTCCACATGCAAATGCATTATCTTCTCACCACCCAAGTATTATGACAACAATGACAATGACTATTATGACGTGTTACACCCGTTCTATACACGATTATTTATTACTCACATAAATTAAATTTATATGTTAATGTATGAAATAATTATTTAATTAAAAATGAGAAACGAAAGAAGATAATTAATTACAAAAAAGGTATATTACACATATCTTTATTTATTTATTTTTTTTATTTTACAGTACGTATGTTTATCGTCATAGGAATTTCTTTAAATATTGTAATTTGAATTGATTTAAAACTTAAAACGAGAAAGAAAAATTACATTTAAATAGAATTTGCAATATACATATATCTGTGATATACACTTAGGATTTTATTAAAACGAAAAATAAATTGATGGACGTTCTTATTTCATCATCTTTCATTTTCTATTTTTTAAATAAAAATATTTATGTGATATTAACAAAGTTTTTTTTTTATTTAATGAAATCATTTAATTCTCTACAACTTTACGTTTCGATAAATTCATTAGTTTAATTTATAAATAGAATGTGTTAGCAACATCATTCTATTTAAAAAAGAATATGGTCAACACGTTTATTTAGCATACACGAAAATAGTATGTGCAATTTTCGAAAATGAGCTTTAAGTTTGAGCGATTTTTTATTTTTTAAAATGTTCAGTTAATTTTATCCATAATGTATTTGCTTTTTTACATGTAATGTAATGTAATGAAATGAAATATTTGTTTAATATATTTAAATATCAATTATTGCATTAAGATAGTTAGTACACAAATTCTTATAGTTTTATACGAAAGTCAATAAATTAATTTTATAAATGTCTATTAGCCAATTTATTTCATTTTACGATTTCAAAATTGTAACCCTGGTAAAATGTTCCGAAATAACATTGGGTTTTCAACAGTGGTTGTCGGGCACCCTCATCACCTACCACAGTCAAAGAATCTCCACATGCAAATGCATTATCTTCTCACCACCCAAGTATTATGACAACAATGACAATGACTATTATGACGTGTTACACCCGTTCTATACACGATTATTTATTACTCACATAAATTAAATTTATATGTTAATGTATGAAATAATTATTTAATTAAAAATGAGAAACGAAAGAAGATAATTAATTACAAAAAAGGTATATTACACATATCTTTATTTATTTATTTTTTTTATTTTACAGTACGTATGTTTATCGTCATAGGAATTTCTTTAAATATTGTAATTTGAATTGATTTAAAACTTAAAACGAGAAAGAAAAATTACATTTAAATAGAATTTGCAATATACATATATCTGTGATATACACTTAGGATTTTATTAAAACGAAAAATAAATTGATGGACGTTCTTATTTCATCATCTTTCATTTTCTATTTTTTAAATAAAAATATTTATGTGATATTAACAAAGTTTTTTTTTTTATTTAATGAAATCATTTAATTCTCTACAACTTTACGTTTCGATAAATTCATTAGTTTAATTTATAAATAGAATGTGTTAGCAACATCATTCTATTTAAAAAAGAATATGGTCAACACGTTTATTTAGCATACACGAAAATAGTATGTGCAATTTTCGAAAATGAGCTTTAAGTTTGAGCGATTTTTTATTTTTTAAAATGTTCAGTTAATTTTATCCATAATGTATTTGCTTTTTTACATGTAATGTAATGTAATGAAATGAAATATTTGTTTAATATATTTAAATATCAATTATTGCATTAAGATAGTTAGTACACAAATTCTTATAGTTTTATACGAAAGTCAATAAATTAATTTTATAAATGTCTATTAGCCAATTTATTTCATTTTACGATTTCAAGATTGTAACCCTGGTAAAATGTTCCGAAATAACATTGGGTTTTCAACAGTGGTCGTCGGGCACCCTCATCACCTACCACAGTCAAAGAATCTCCACATGCAAATGCATTATCTTCTCACCACCCAAGTATTATGACAACAATGACAATGGCTATTATGACGTGTTACACCCGTTCTATACACGATTATTTATTACTCACATAAATTAAATTTATATGTTAATGTATGAAATAATTATTTAATTAAAAATGAGAAACGAAAGAAGATAATTAATTACAAAAAAGGTATATTACACATATCTTTATTTATTTATTTTTTTTATTTTACAGTACGTATGTTTATCGTCATAGGAATTTCTTTAAATATTGTAATTTGAATTGATTTAAAACTTAAAACGAGAAAGAAAAATTACATTTAAATAGAATTTGCAATATACATATATCTGTGATATACACTTAGGATTTTATTAAAACGAAAAATAAATTGATGGACGTTCTTATTTCATCCTCTTTCATTTTCTATTTTTTAAATAAAAATATTTATGTGATATTAACAAAGTTTTTTTTTTTATTTAATGAAATCATTTAATTCTCTACAACTTTACGTTTCGATAAATTCATTAGTTTAATTTATAAAATAGAATGTGTTAGCAACATCATTCTATTTAAAAAAGAATATGGTCAACACGTTTATTTAGCATACACGAAAATAGTATGTGCAATTTTCGAAAATGAGCTTTAAGTTTGAGCGATTTTTTATTTTTTAAAATGTTCAGTTAATTTTATCCATAATGTATTTGCTTTTTTACATGTAATGTAATGTAATGAAATGAAATATTTGTTTAATATATTTAAATATCAATTATTGCATTAAGATAGTTAGTACACAAATTCTTATAGTTTTATACGAAAGTCAATAAATTAATTTTATAAATGTCTATTAGCCAATTTATTTCATTTTACGATTTCAAAATTGTAACCCTGGTAAAATGTTCCGAAATAACATTGGGTTTTCAACAGTGGTCGTCGGGCACCCTCATCACCTACCACAGTCAAAGAATCTCCACATGCAAATGCATTATCTTCTCACCACCCAAGTATTATGACAACAACGACAATGACTATTATGACGTGTTACAACCGTTCTATACACGATTATTTATTACTCACATAAATTAAATTTATATGTTAATGTATGAAATAATTATTTAATTAAAAATGAGAAACGAAAGAAGATAATTAATTACAAAAAAGGTACATTACACATATCTTTATTTTTTTTTAATTTTTTTTTTACAGTACGTATGTTTATCGTCATAGGAATTTCTTTAAATATTGTAATTTGAATTGATTTAAAACTTAGAACGAGAAAGAAAAATTACATTTAAATAGAATTTATAATATACATATATCTGTGATATACACTTAGGATTTTATTAAAACGAAAAATAAATTGATGGACGTTCTTATTTCATCATCTTTCATTTTCTATTTTTTAAATAAAAATATTTATTTGATATTGAAAAAGTTTTTATTTTTTTATTCAATTAAATCATTTAATTCTCTACAACTTTACGTTCGGATAAATTCATTGGTTTAATTTATAAAATAGAATGTGTTAGCAACATCATTCTATTTAAAAAAGAATATGGTTAACACTTTCTTTTAACATACACAAAAATAGTATGTGCAATTTTGGAAAGTGAACTTTAAGTTTGAGCGATTTTTTATTTTTTAAAACGTTCAGTTAATTTTATCCATAATGTATTTGCTTTTTTACATTTAATGTAATGTAATGAAATGAAATATTTGTTTAATATATTTAAATACCAATTATTGCATTAAGATAGTTAGTACAAATTCTTATAGTTCTATACGGAAGTCAATAAATTAATTCTATAAATGTCTATTAGCCTATTTATTTCATTTTACGATTTCAAAATTGTAACCCCGGTAAAGTGTTCCGAAATAACATTGGGTTTTCAACAGTCGTCGGGCTTTCTCATCACCTTCCACAGTCAAAGAATCTCCACATGCAAACGCATTATCTTCTCACCAGCCAAGTATTATGACGACAATGACAACGACAATAACAATGACAATGACTATTATGACATGTTATACCCGTTCTATACACGATTATTTATTACTCACATATCTTTATTTATTTATTTTTTTTATTTTACAGTACGTATGTTTATCGTCATAGGAATTTCTTTAAATATTGTAATTTGAATTGATTTAAAACTTAAAACGAGAAAGAAAAATTACATTTAAATAGAATTTGCAATATACATATATCTGTGATATACACTTAGGATTTTATTAAAACGAAAAATAAATTGATGGACGTTCTTATTTCATCCTCTTTCATTTTCTATTTTTTAAATAAAAATATTTATGTGATATTAACAAAGTTTTTTTTTTATTTAATGAAATCATTTAATTCTCTACAACTTTACGTTTCGATAAATTCATTAGTTTAATTTATAAAATAGAATGTGTTAGCAACATCATTCTATTTAAAAAAGAATATGGTCAACACGTTTATTTAGCATACACGAAAATAGTATGTGCAATTTTCGAAAATGAGCTTTAAGTTTGAGCGATTTTTTATTTTTTAAAATGTTCAGTTAATTTTATCCATAATGTATTTGCTTTTTTACATGTAATGTAATGTAATGAAATGAAATATTTGTTTAATATATTTAAATATCAATTATTGCATTAAGATAGTTAGTACACAAATTCTTATAGTTTTATACGAAAGTCAATAAATTAATTTTATAAATGTCTATTAGCCAATTTATTTCATTTTACGATTTCAAAATTGTAACCCTGGTAAAATGTTCCGAAATAACATTGGGTTTTCAACAGTGGTCGTCGGGCACCCTCATCACCTACCACAGTCAAAGAATCTCCACATGCAAATGCATTATCTTCTCACCACCCAAGTATTATGACAACAACGACAATGACTATTATGACGTGTTACAACCGTTCTATACACGATTATTTATTACTCACATAAATTAAATTTATATGTTAATGTATGAAATAATTATTTAATTAAAAATGAGAAACGAAAGAAGATAATTAATTACAAAAAAGGTACATTACACATATCTTTATTTTTTTTAATTTTTTTTTTACAGTACGTATGTTTATCGTCATAGGAATTTCTTTAAATATTGTAATTTGAATTGATTTAAAACTTAGAACGAGAAAGAAAAATTACATTTAAATAGAATTTGCAATATACATATATCTGTGATATACACTTAGGATTTTATTAAAACGAAAAATAAATTGATGGACGTTCTTATTTCATCATCTTTCATTTTCTATTTTTTAAATAAAAATATTTATTTGATATTGAAAAAGTTTTTATTTTTTTATTCAATTAAATCATTTAATTCTCTACAACTTTACGTTCGGATAAATTCATTGGTTTAATTTATAAAATAGAATGTGTTAGCAACATCATTCTATTTAAAAAAGAATATGGTTAACACTTTCTTTTAACATACACAAAAATAGTATGTGCAATTTTGGAAAGTGAACTTTAAGTTTGAGCGATTTTTTATTTTTTAAAACGTTCAGTTAATTTTATCCATAATGTATTTGCTTTTTTACATTTAATGTAATGTAATGAAATGAAATATTTGTTTAATATATTTAAATACCAATTATTGCATTAAGATAGTTAGTACAAATTCTTATAGTTCTATACGGAAGTCAATAAATTAATTCTATAAATGTCTATTAGCCTATTTATTTCATTTTACGATTTCAAAATTGTAACCCCGGTAAAGTGTTCCGAAATAACATTGGGTTTTCAACAGTCGTCGGGCTTTCTCATCACCTTCCACAGTCAAAGAATCTCCACATGCAAATGCATTATCTTCTCACCAGCCAAGTATTATGACGACAACGACAACGACAATAACAATGACAATGACTATTATGACATGTTATACCCGTTCTATACACGATTATTTATTACTCACATATCTTTATTTATTTATTTTTTTTATTTTACAGTACGTATGTTTATCGTCATAGGAATTTCTTTAAATATTGTAATTTGAATTGATTTAAAACTTAAAACGAGAAAGAAAAATTACATTTAAATAGAATTTGCAATATACATATATCTGTGATATACACTTAGGATTTTATTAAAACGAAAAATAAATTGATGGACGTTCTTATTTCATCCTCTTTCATTTTCTATTTTTTAAATAAAAATATTTATGTGATATTAACAAAGTTTTTTTATTTATTTAATGAAATCATTTAATTCTCTACAACTTTACGTTTCGATAAATTCATTAGTTTAATTTATAAAATAGAATGTGTTAGCAACATCATTCTATTTAAAAAAGAATATGGTCAACACGTTTATTTAGCATACACGAAAATAGTATGTGCAATTTTCGAAAATGAGCTTTAAGTTTGAGCGATTTTTTATTTTTTAAAATGTTCAGTTAATTTTATCCATAATGTATTTGCTTTTTTACATGTAATGTAATGTAATGAAATGAAATATTTGTTTAATATATTTAAATATCAATTATTGCATTAAGATAGTTAGTACACAAATTCTTATAGTTTTATACGAAAGTCAATAAATTAATTTTATAAATGTCTATTAGCCAATTTATTTCATTTTACGATTTCAAAATTGTAACCCTGGTAAAATGTTCCGAAATAAGATTGGGTTTTCAACAGTGGTCGTCGGGCACCCTCATCACCTACCACAGTCAAAGAATCTCCACATGCAAATGCATTATCTTCTCACCACCCAAGTATTATGACAACAATGACAATGACTATTATGACGTGTTACACCCGTTCTATACACGATTATTTATTACTCACATAAATTAAATTTATATGTTAATGTATGAAATAATTATTTAATTAAAAATGAGAAACGAAAGAAGATAATTAATTACAAAAAAGGTACATTACACATATCTTTATTTATTTATTTTTTTTATTTTACAGTACGTATGTTTATCGTCATAGGAATTTCTTTAAATATTGTAATTTGAATTGATTTAAAACTTAAAACGAGAAAGAAAAATTACATTTAAATAGAATTTGCAATATACATATATCTGTGATATACACTTAGGATTTTATTAAAACGAAAAATAAATTGATGGACGTTCTTATTTCATTCTCTTTCATTTTCTATTTTTTAAATAAAAATATTTATGTGATATTAACAAAGTTTTTTTTTTTATTTAATGAAATCATTTAATTCTCTACAACTTTACGTTTCGATAAATTCATTAGTTTAATTTATAAAATAGAATGTGTTAGCAACATCATTCTATTTAAAAAAGAATATGGTCAACACGTTTATTTAGCATACACGAAAATATTATGTGCAATTTTCGAAAATGAGCTTTAAGTTTGAGCGATTTTTTATTTTTTAAAATGTTCAGTTAATTTTATCCATAATGTATTTGCTTTTTTACATGTAATGTAATGTAATGAAATGAAATATTTGTTTAATATATTTAAATATCAATTATTGCATTAAGATATTTAGTACACAAATTCTTATAGTTTTATACGAAAGTCAATAAATTAATTTTATAAATGTCTATTAGCCAATTTATTTCATTTTACGATTTCAAAATTGTAACCCTGGTAAAATGTTCCGAAATAACATTGGGTTTTCAACAGTGGTCATCGGGCACCCTCATCACCTACCACAGTCAAAGAATCTCCACATGCAAATGCATTATCTTCTCACCACCCAAGTATTATGACAACAATGACAATGACTATTATGACGTGTTACACCCGTTCTATACACGATTATTTATTACTCACATAAATTAAATTTATATGTTAATGTATGAAATAATTATTTAATTAAAAATGAGAAACGAAAGAAGATAATTAATTACAAAAAAGGTACATTACACATATCTTTATTTTTTTTTATTTTTTTTTTACAGTACGTATGTTTATCGTCATAGGAATTTCTTTAAATATTGTAATTTGAATTGATTTAAAACTTAAAACGAGAAAGAAAAATTACATTTAAATAGAATTTGCAATATACATATAACTGTGATATACACTTAGGATTTTATTAAAACGAAAAAAAAATTGATGGACGTTCTTATTTCATCATCTTTCATTTTCTATTTTTTAAATAAAAATATTTATTTGATATTGAAAAAGTTTTTATTTTTTTATTCAATTAAATCATTTAATTCTCTACAACTTTACGTTCGGATAAATTCATTGGTTTAATTTATAAAATAGAATGTGTTAGCAACATCATTCTATTTAAAAAAGAATATGGTTAACACGTTCTTTTAACATACACAAAAATAGTATGTGCAATTTTGGAAAGTGAACTTTAAGTTTGAGCGATTTTTTATTTTTTAAAACGTTCAGTTAATTTTATCCATAATGTATTAGCTTTTTTACATTTAAGGTAATGTAATGAAATGAAGTATTTGTTTAATATATTTAAATACCAATTATTGCATTAAGATAGTTAGTACAAATTCTTATAGTTCTATACGGAAGTCAATAAATTAATTCTATAAATGTCTATTAGCCTATTTATTTCATTTTACGATTTCAAAATTGTAACCCCGGTAAAGTGTTCCGAAATAACATTGGGTTTTCAACAGTCGTCGGGCTTTCTCATCACCTTCCACAGCCAAAGAATCTCCACATGCAAACGCATTATCTTCTCACCAGCCAAGTATTATGACGACAATGACAACGACAATAACAATGAAAATGACTATTATAACATGTTATACCCGTTCTATACACGATTATTTATTACTCACATAAATTAAATTTTTATGTTAATGTATAAAATAATTATTTAATTAAAAATGAGAAACGAAAGAAGATAATTAATTACAAAAAAGGTACATTACACATATCTTTATTTATTTTTTATTTTATTTTACAGTACGTATGTTTATCGTCATAGGAATTTCTTTAAATATTGTAATTTGAATTGATTTAAAACTTAAAACGAGAAAGAAAAATTACATTTAAATAGAATTTACAATATACATATATCTGTGATATACACTTAGGATTTTATTAAAACGAAAAATAAATTGATGGACGTTCTTATTTCATCCTCTTTCATTTTCTATTTTTTAAATAAAAATATTTATGTGATATTAACAAAGTTTTTTTTTTTATTTAATGAAATCATTTAATTCCCTACAACTTTACGTTTCGATAAATTCATTAGTTTAATTTATAAAATAGAATGTGTTAGCAACATCATTCTATTTAAAAAAGAATATGGTCAACACGTTTATTTAGCATACACGAAAATAGTATGTGCAATTTTCGAAAATGAGCTTTAAGTTTGAGCGATTTTTTATTTTTTAAAATGTTCAGTTAATTTTATCCATAATGTATTTGCTTTTTTACATGTAATGTAATGTAATGAAATGAAATATTTGTTTAATATATTTAAATATCAATTATTGCATTAAGATAGTTAGTACACAAATTCTTATAGTTTTATACGAAAGTCAATAAATTAATTTTATAAATGTCTATTAGCCAATTTATTTCATTTTACGATTTCAAAATTGTAACCCTGGTAAAATGTTCCGAAATAACATTGGGTTTTCAACAGTGGTCGTCGGGCACCCTCATCACCTACCACAGTCAAAGAATCTCCACATGCAAATGCATTATCTTCTCACCACCCAAGTATTATGACAACAATGACAATGACTATTATGACGTGTTACAACCGTTCTATGCACGATTATTTATTACTCACATAAATTAAATTTATATGTTAATGTATGAAATAATTATTTAATTAAAAATGAGAAACGAAAGAAGATAATTAATTACAAAAAAGGTACATTACACATATCTTTATTTTTTTTAATTTTTTTTTTACAGTACGTATGTTTATCGTCATAGGAATTTCTTTAAATATTGTAATTTGAATTGATTTAAAACTTAGAACGAGAAAGAAAAATTACATTTAAACAGAATTTATAATATACATATATCTGTGATATACACTTAGGATTTTATTAAAACGAAAAATAAATTGATGGACGTTCTTATTTCATCATCTTTCATTTTCTATTTTTTAAATAAAAATATTTATTTGATATTGAAAAAGTTTTTATTTTTTTATTCAATTAAATCATTTAATTCTCTACAACTTTACGTTCGGATAAATTCATTGGTTTAATTTATAAAATAGAATGTGTTAGCAACATCATTCTATTTAAAAAAGAATATGGTTAACACGTTCTTTTAACATACACAAAAATAGTATGTGCAATTTTGGAAAGTGAACTTTAAGTTTGAGCGATTTTTTATTTTTTAAAACGTTCAGTTAATTTTATCCATAATGTATTTGCTTTTTTACATTTAATGTAATGTAATGAAATGAAATATTTGTTTAATATATTTAAATACCAATTATTGCATTAAGATAGTTAGTACAAATTCTTATAGTTCTATACGGAAGTCAATAAATTAATTCTATAAATGTCTATTAGCCTATTTATTTCATTTTACGATTTCAAAATTGTAACCCCGGTAAAGTGTTCCGAAATAACATTGGGTTTTCAACAGTCGTCGGGCTTTCTCATCACCTTCCACAGCCAAAGAATCTCCACATGCAAACGCATTATCTTCTCACCAGCCAAGTATTATGACGACAATGACAACGACAATAACAATGAAAATGACTATTATGACATGTTATACCCGTTCTATACACGATTATTTATTACTCACATAAATTAAATTTTTATGTTAATGTATAAAATAATTATTTAATTAAAAATGAGAAACGAAAGAAGATAATTAATTACAAAAAAGGTACATTACACATATCTTTATTTATTTTTTATTTTTATTTTACAGTACGTATGTTTATCGTCATAGGAATTTCTTTAAATATTGTAATTTGAATTGATTTAAAACTTAAAACGAGAAAGAAAAATTACATTTAAATAGAATTTGCAATATACATATATCTGTGATATACACTTAGGATTTTATTAAAACGAAAAATAAATTGATGGACGTTCTTATTTCATCCTCTTTCATTTTCTATTTTTTAAATAAAAATATTTATGTGATATTAACAAAGTTTTTTTTTTTATTTAATGAAATCATTTAATTCTCTACAACTTTACGTTTCGATAAATTCATTAGTTTAATTTATAAAATAGAATGTGTTAGCAACATCATTCTATTTAAAAAAGAATATGATCAACACGTTTATTTAGCATACACGAAAATATTATGTTCAATTTTCGAAAATGAGCTTTAAGTTTGAGCGATTTTTTATTTTTTAAAATGTTCAGTTAATTTTATCCATAATGTATTTGCTTTTTTACATGTAATGTAATGTAATGAATGAAATATTTGTTTAATATATTTAAATATCAATTATTGCATTAAGATAGTTAGTACACAAATTCTTATAGTTTTATACGAAAGTCAATAAATTAATTTTATAAATGTCTATTAGCCAATTTATTTCATTTTACGATTTCAATATTGTAACCCTGGTAAAATGTTCCGAAATAACACTGGGTTTTCAACAGTGGTCGTCGGGCACCCTCATCACCTACCACAGTCAAAGAATCTCCACATGCAAATGCATTATCTTCTCACCACCCAAGTATTATGACAACAATGACAATGACTATTATGACGTGTTACACCCGTTCTATACACGATTATTTATTACTCACATAAATTAAATTTATATGTTAATGTATGAAATAATTATTTAATTAAAAATGAGAAACGAAAGAAGATAATTAATTACAAAAAAGGTACATTACACATATCTTTATTTATTTATTTTTTTTATTTTACAGTACGTATGTTTATCTTCATAGGAATTTCTTTAAATATTGTAATTTGAATTGATTTAAAACTTAAAACGAGAAAGAAAAATTACATTTAAATAGAATTTGAAATATACATGTATCTGTGATATACACTTAGGATTTTATTAAAACGAAAAATAAATTGATGGACGTTGTTATTTCATCCTCTTTCATTTTCTATTTTTTAAATAAAAATATTTATGTGATATTAACAAAGTTTTTTTTTTTATTTAATGAAATCATTTAATTCTCTACAACTTTACGTTTCGATAAATTCATTAGTTTAATTTATAAATAGAATGTGTTAGCAACATCATTCTATTTAAAAAAGAATATGGTTAACACGTTCTTTTAACATACACAAAAATAGTATGTGCAATTTTGGAAAGTGAACTTTAAGTTTGAGCGATTTTTTATTTTTTAAAACGTTCAGTTAATTTTATCCATAATGTATTTGCTTTTTTACATTTAATGTAATGTAATGAAATGAAATATTTGTTTAATATATTTAAATACCAATTATTGCATTAAGATAGTTAGTACACAAATTCTTATAGTTTTATACGAAAGTCAATAAATTAATTTTATAAATGTCTATTAGCCAATTTATTTCATTTTACGATTTCAATATTGTAACCCTGGTAAAATGTTCCGAAATAACATTGGGTTTTTAACAGTGGTCGTCGGGCACCCTCATCACCTACCACAGTCAAAGAATCTCCACATGCAAATGCATTATCTTCTCACCACCCAAGTATTATGACAACAATGACAATGACTATTATGACGTGTTACACCCGTTCTATACACGATTATTTATTACTCACATAAATTAAATTTATATGTTAATGTATGAAATAATTATTTAATTAAAAATGAGAAACGAAAGAAGATAATTAATTACAAAAAAGGTACATTACACATATCTTTATTTATTTATTTTTTTTATTTTACAGTACGTATGTTTATCTTCATAGGAATTTCTTTAAATATTGTAATTTGAATTGATTTAAAACTTAAAACGAGAAAGAAAAATTACATTTAAATAGAATTTGAAATATACATGTATCTGTGATATACACTTAGGATTTTATTAAAACGAAAAATAAATTGATGGACGTTGTTATTTCATCCTCTTTCATTTTCTATTTTTTAAATAAAAATATTTATGTGATATTAACAAAGTTTTTTTTTTTATTTAATGAAATCATTTAATTCTCTACAACTTTACGTTTCGATAAATTCATTAGTTTAATTTATAAATAGAATGTGTTAGCAACATCATTCTATTTAAAAAAGAATATGGTTAACACGTTCTTTTAACATACACAAAAATAGTATGTGCAATTTTGGAAAGTGAACTTTAAGTTTGAGCGATTTTTTATTTTTTAAAACGTTCAGTTAATTTTATCCATAATGTATTTGCTTTTTTACATTTAATGTAATGTAATGAAATGAAATATTTGTTTAATATATTTAAATACCAATTATTGCATTAAGATAGTTAGTACACAAATTCTTATAGTTTTATACGAAAGTCAATAAATTAATTTTATAAATGTCTATTAGCCAATTTATTTCATTTTACGATTTCAATATTGTAACCCTGGTAAAATGTTCCGAAATAACATTGGGTTTTTAACAGTGGTCGTCGGGCACCCTCATCACCTACCACAGTCAAAGAATCTCCACATGCAAATGCATTATCTTCTCACCACCCAAGTATTATGACAACAATGACAATGACTATTATGACGTGTTACACCCGTTCTATACACGATTATTTATTACTCACATAAATTAAATTTATATGTTAATGTATGAAATAATTATTTAATTAAAAATGAGAAACGAAAGAAGATAATTAATTACAAAAAAGGTACATTACACATATCTTTATTTTTTTTTATTTTTTTTTTACAGTACGTATGTTTATCGTCATAGGAATTTCTTTAAATATTGTAATTTGAATTGATTTAAAACTTAAAACGAGAAAGAAAAATTACATTTAAATAGAATTTGCAATATACATATAACTGTGATATACACTTAGGATTTTATTAAAACGAAAAATAAATTGATGGACGTTCTTATTTCATCATCTTTCATTTTCTATTTTTTAAATAAAAATATTTATTTGATATTGAAAAAGTTTTTATTTTTTTATTCAATTAAATCATTTAATTCTCTACAACTTTACGTTCGGATAAATTCATTGGTTTAATTTATAAAATAGAATGTGTTAGCAACATCATTCTATTTAAAAAAGAATATGGTTAACACGTTCTTTTAACATACACAAAAATAGTATGTGCAATTTTGGAAAGTGAACTTTAAGTTTGAGCGATTTTTTATTTTTTAAAACGTTCAGTTAATTTTATCCATAATGTATTTGCTTTTTTACATTTAATGTAATGTAATGAAATGAAGTATTTGTTTAATATATTTAAATACCAATTATTGCATTAAGATAGTTAGTACAAATTCTTATAGTTCTATACGGAAGTCAATAAATTAATTCTATAAATGTCTATTAGCCTATTTATTTCATTTTACGATTTCAAAATTGTAACCCCGGTAAAGTGTTCCGAAATAACATTGGGTTTTCAACATTCGTCGGGCTTTCTCATCACCTTCCACAGCCAAAGAATCTCCACATGCAAACGCATTATCTTCTCACCAGCCAAGTATTATGACGACAATGACAACGACAATAACAATGAAAATGACTATTATGACATGTTATACCCGTTCTATACACGATTATTTATTACTCACATAAATTAAATTTTTATGTTAATGTATAAAATAATTATTTAATTAAAAATGAGAAACGAAAGAAGATAATTAATTACAAAAAAGGTACATTACACATATCTTTATTTATTTATTTTTTTTATTTTACAGTACGTATGTTTATCGTCATAGGAATTTCTTTAAATATTGTAATTTGAATTGATTTAAAACTTAAAACGAGAAAGAAAAATTACATTTAAATAGAATTTGCAATATACATATATCTGTGATATACACTTAGGATTTATTAAAACGAAAAATAAATTGATGGACGTTCTTATTTCATCCTCTTTCATTTTCTATTTTTTAAATAAAAATATTTTTGTGATATTAACAAAGTTTTTTTTTTATTTAATGAAATCATTTAATTCTCTACAACTTTACGTTTCGATAAATTCATTAGTTTAATTTATAAATAGAATGTGTTAGCAACATCATTCTATTTAAAAAAGAATATGGTTAACACGTTCTTTTAACATACACAAAAATAGTATGTGCAATTTTGGAAAGTGAACTTTAAGTTTGAGCGATTTTTTATTTTTTAAAACGTTCAGTTAATTTTATCCATAATGTATTTGCTTTTTTACATTTAATGTAATGTAATGAAATGAAATATTTGTTTAATATATTTAAATACCAATTATTGCATTAAGATAGTTAGTACACAAATTCTTATAGTTTTATACGAAAGTCAATAAATTAATTTTATAAATGTCTATTAGCCAATTTATTTCATTTTACGATTTCAATATTGTAACCCTGGTAAAATGTTCCGAAATAACATTGGGTTTTTAACAGTGGTCGTCGGGCACCCTCATCACCTACCACAGTCAAAGAATCTCCACATGCAAATGCATTATCTTCTCACCACCCAAGTATTATGACAACAATGACAATGACTATTATGACGTGTTACACCCGTTCTATACACGATTATTTATTACTCACATAAATTAAATTTATATGTTAATGTATGAAATAATTATTTAATTAAAAATGAGAAACGAAAGAAGATAATTAATTACAAAAAAGGTACATTACACATATCTTTATTTTTTTTTATTTTTTTTTTACAGTACGTATGTTTATCGTCATAGGAATTTCTTTAAATATTGTAATTTGAATTGATTTAAAACTTAAAACGAGAAAGAAAAATTACATTTAAATAGAATTTGCAATATACATATAACTGTGATATACACTTAGGATTTTATTAAAACGAAAAATAAATTGATGGACGTTCTTATTTCATCATCTTTCATTTTCTATTTTTTAAATAAAAATATTTATTTGATATTGAAAAAGTTTTTATTTTTTTATTCAATTAAATCATTTAATTCTCTACAACTTTACGTTCGGATAAATTCATTGGTTTAATTTATAAAATAGAATGTGTTAGCAACATCATTCTATTTAAAAAAGAATATGGTTAACACGTTCTTTTAACATACACAAAAATAGTATGTGCAATTTTGGAAAGTGAACTTTAAGTTTGAGCGATTTTTTATTTTTTAAAACGTTCAGTTAATTTTATCCATAATGTATTTGCTTTTTTACATTTAATGTAATGTAATGAAATGAAGTATTTGTTTAATATATTTAAATACCAATTATTGCATTAAGATAGTTAGTACAAATTCTTATAGTTCTATACGGAAGTCAATAAATTAATTCTATAAATGTCTATTAGCCTATTTATTTCATTTTACGATTTCAAAATTGTAACCCCGGTAAAGTGTTCCGAAATAACATTGGGTTTTCAACAGTCGTCGGGCTTTCTCATCACCTTCCACAGCCAAAGAATCTCCACATGCAAACGCATTATCTTCTCACCAGCCAAGTATTATGACGACAATGACAACGACAATAACAATGAAAATGACTATTATGACATGTTATACCCGTTCTATACACGATTATTTATTACTCACATAAATTAAATTTTTATGTTAATGTATAAAATAATTATTTAATTAAAAATGAGAAACGAAAGAAGATAATTAATTACAAAAAAGGTACATTACACATATCTTTATTTATTTATTTTTTTTATTTTACAGTACGTATGTTTATCGTCATAGGAATTTCTTTAAATATTGTAATTTGAATTGATTTAAAACTTAAAACGAGAAAGAAAAATTACATTTAAATAGAATTTGCAATATACATATATCTGTGATATACACTTAGGATTTTATTAAAACGAAAAATAAATTGATGGACGTTCTTATTTCATCCTCTTTCATTTTCTATTTTTTAAATAAAAATATTTATGTGATATTAACAAAGTTTTTTTTTTTATTTAATGAAATCATTTAATTCTCTACAACTTTACGTTTCGATAAATTCATTAGTTTAATTTATAAAATAGAATGTGTTAGCAACATCATTCTATTTAAAAAAGAATATGGTCAACACGTTTATTTAGCATACACGAAAATAGTATGTGCAATTTTCGAAAATGAGCTTTAAGTTTGAGCGATTTTTTATTTTTTAAAATGTTCAGTTAATTTTATCCATAATGTATTTGCTTTTTTACATGTAATGTAATGTAATGAAATGAAATATTTGTTTAATATATTTAAATATCAATTATTGCATTAAGATAGTTAGTACACAAATTCTTATAGTTTTATACGAAAGTCAATAAATTAATTTTATAAATGTCTATTAGCCAATTTATTACATTTTACGATTTCAAAATTGTAACCCTGGTAAAATGTTCCGAAATAACATTGGGTTTTCAACAGTGGTCGTCGGGCACCCTCATCACCTACCACAGTCAAAGAATCTCCACATGCAAATGCATTATCTTCTCACCACCCAAGTATTATGACAACAATGACAATGACTATTATGACGTGTTACAACCGTTCTATACACGATTATTTATTACTCACATAAATTAAATTTATATGTTAATGTATGAAATAATTATTTAATTAAAAATGAGAAACGAAAGAAGATAATTAATTACAAAAAAGGTACATTACACATATCTTTATTTTTTTTTTATTTTTTTTTTACAGTACGTATGTTTATCGTCATAGGAATTTCTTTAAATATTGTAATTTGAATTGATTTAAAACTTAGAACGAGAAAGAAAAATTACATTTAAACAGAATTTATAATATACATATAACTGTGATATACACTTAGGATTTTATTAAAACGAAAAATAAATTGATGGACGTTCTTATTTCATCATCTTTCATTTTCTATTTTTTAAATAAAAATATTTATTTGATATTGAAAAAGTTTTTATTTTTTTATTCAATTAAATCATTTAATTCTCTACAACTTTACGTTCGGATAAATTCATTGGTTTAATTTATAAAATAGAATGTGTTAGCAACATCATTCTATTTAAAAAAGAATATGGTTAACACGTTCTTTTAACATACACAAAAATAGTATGTGCAATTTTGGAAAGTGAACTTTAAGTTTGAGCGATTTTTTATTTTTTAAAACGTTCAGTTAATTTTATCCATAATGTATTTGCTTTTTTACATTTAATGTAATGTAATGAAATGAAGTATTTGTTTAATATATTTAAATACCAATTATTGCATTAAGATAGTTAGTACAAATTCTTATAGTTCTATACGGAAGTCAATAAATTAATTCTATAAATGTCTATTAGCCTATTTATTTCATTTTACGATTTCAAAATTGTAACCCCGGTAAAGTGTTCCGAAATAACATTGGGTTTTCAACAGTCGTCGGGCTTTCTCATCACCTTCCACAGCCGAAGAATCTCCACATGCAAACGCATTATCTTCTCACCAGCCAAGTATTATGACGACAATGACAACGACAATAACAATGAAAATGACTATTATGACATGTTATACCCGTTCTATACACGATTATTTATTACTCACATAAATTAAATTTTTATGTTAATGTATAAAATAATTATTTAATTAAAAATGAGAAACGAAAGAAGATAATTAATTACAAAAAAGGTACATTACACATATCTTTATTTATTTATTTTTTTTATTTTACAGTACGTATGTTTATCGTCATAGGAATTTCTTTAAATATTGTAATTTGAATTGATTTAAAACTTAAAACGAGAAAGAAAAATTACATTTAAATAGAATTTGCAATATACATATATCTGTGATATACACTTAGGATTTTATTAAAACGAAAAATAAATTGATGGACGTTCTTATTTCATCCTCTTTCATTTTCTATTTTTTAAATAAAAATATTTATGTGATATTAACAAAGTTTTTTTTTTTATTTAATGAAATCATTTAATTCTCTACAACTTTACGTTTCGATAAATTCATTAGTTTAATTTATAAAATAGAATGTGTTAGCAACATCATTCTATTTAAAAAAGAATATGGTCAACACGTTTATTTAGCATACACGAAAATAGTATGTGCAATTTTCGAAAATGAGCTTTAAGTTTGAGCGATTTTTTATTTTTTAAAATGTTCAGTTAATTTTATCCATAATGTATTTGCTTTTTTACATGTAATGTAATGTAATGAATGAAATATTTGTTTAATATATTTAAATATCAATTATTGCATTAAGATAGTTAGTACACAAATTCTTATAGTTTTATACGAAAGTCAATAAATTAATTTTATAAATGTCTATTAGCCAATTTATTTCATTTTACGATTTCAAAATTGTAACCCTGGTAAAATGTTCCGAAATAACACTGGGTTTTCAACAGTGGTCGTCGGGCACCCTCATCACCTACCACAGTCAAAGAATCTCCACATGCAAATGCATTATCTTCTCACCACCCAAGAATTATGACAACAATGACAATGACTATTATGACGTGTTACACCCGTTCTATACACGATTATTTATTACTCACATAAATTAAATTTATATGTTAATGTATGAAATAATTATTTAATTAAAAATGAGAAACGAAAGAAGATAATTAATTACAAAAAAGGTATATTACACATATCTTTATTTATTTATTTTTTTTATTTTACAGTACGTATGTTTATCGTCATAGGAATTTCTTTAAATATTGTAATTTGAATTGATTTAAAACTTAAAACGAGAAAGAAAAATTACATTTAAATAGAATTTGCAATATACATATATCTGTGATATACACTTAGGATTTTATTAAAACGAAAAATAAATTGATGGACGTTCTTATTTCATCATCTTTCATTTTCTATTTTTTAAATAAAAATATTTATGTGATATTAACAAAGTTTTTTTTTTTATTTAATGAAATCATTTAATTCTCTACAACTTTACGTTTCGATAAATTCATTAGTTTAATTTATAAATAGAATGTGTTAGCAACATCATTCTATTTAAAAAAGAATATGGTTAACACGTTCTTTTAACATACACAAAAATAGTATGTGCAATTTTGGAAAGTGAACTTTAAGTTTGAGCGATTTTTTATTTTTTAAAACGTTCAGTTAATTTTATCCATAATGTATTTGCTTTTTTACATTTAATGTAATGTAATGAAATGAAATATTTGTTTAATATATTTAAATACCAATTATTGCATTAAGATAGTTAGTACACAAATTCTTATAGTTTTATACGAAAGTCAATAAATTAATTTTATAAATGTCTATTAGCCAATTTATTTCATTTTACGATTTCAATATTGTAACCCTGGTAAAATGTTCCGAAATAACATTGGGTTTTTAACAGTGGTCGTCGGGCACCCTCATCACCTACCACAGTCAAAGAATCTCCACATGCAAATGCATTATCTTCTCACCACCCAAGTATTATGACAACAATGACAATGACTATTATGACGTGTTACACCCGTTCTATACACGATTATTTATTACTCACATAAATTAAATTTATATGTTAATGTATGAAATAATTATTTAATTAAAAATGAGAAACGAAAGAAGATAATTAATTACAAAAAAGGTATATTACACATATCTTTATTTATTTATTTTTTTTATTTTACAGTACGTATGTTTATCGTCATAGGAATTTCTTTAAATATTGTAATTTGAATTGATTTAAAACTTAAAACGAGAAAGAAAAATTACATTTAAACAGAATTTATAATATACATATATCTGTGATATACACTTAGGATTTTATTAAAACGAAAAATAAATTGATGGACGTTCTTATTTCATAATCTTTCATTTTCTATTTTTTAAATAAAAATATTTATTTGATATTGAAAAAGTTTTTATTTTTTTATTCAATTAAATCATTTAATTCTCTACAACTTTACGTTCGGATAAATTCATTGGTTTAATTTATAAAATAGAATGTGTTAGCAACATCATTCTATTTAAAAAAGAATATGGTTAACACGTTCTTTTAACATACACAAAAATAGTATGTGCAATTTTGGAAAGTGAACTTTAAGTTTGAGCGATTTGTTATTTTTTAAAACGTTCAGTTAATTTTATCCATAATGTATTTGCTTTTTTACATTTAATGTAATGTAATGAAATGAAATATTTGTTTAATATATTTAAATACCAATTATTGCATTAAGATAGTTAGTACAAATTCTTATAGTTCTATACGGAAGTCAATAAATTAATTCTATAAATGTCTATTAGCCTATTTATTTCATTTTACGATTTCAAAATTGTAACCCCGGTAAAGTGTTCCGAAATAACATTGGGTTTTCAACAGTCGTCGGGCTTTCTCATCACCTTCCACAGCCAAAGAATCTCCACATGCAAACGCATTATCTTCTCACCAGCCAAGTATTATGACGACAATGACAACGACAATAACAATGAAAATGACTATTACGACATGTTATACCCGTTCTATACACGATTATTTATTACTCACATAAATTAAATTTTTATGTTAATGTATAAAATAATTATTTAATTAAAAATGAGAAACGAAAGAAGATAATTAATTACAAAAAAGGTACATTACACATATCTTTATTTTTTTTTTTTTTTTATTTTACAGTACGTATGTTTATCGTCATAGGAATTTCTTTAAATATTGTAATTTGAATTGATTTAAAACTTAAAACGAGAAAGAAAAATTACATTTAAATAGAATTTGCAATATACATATATCTGTGATATACACTTAGGATTTTATTAAAACGAAAAATAAATTGATGGACGTTCTTATTTCATCCTCTTTCATTTTCTATTTTTTAAATAAAAATATTTATGTGATATTAACAAAGTTTTTTTTTTTATTTAATGAAATCATTTAATTCTCTACAACTTTACGTTTCGATAAATTCATTAGTTTAATTTATAAAATAGAATGTGTTAGCAACATCATTCTATTTAAAAAAGAATATGATCAACACGTTTATTTAGCATACACGAAAATATTATGTGCAATTTTCGAAAATGAGCTTTAAGTTTGAGCGATTTTTTATTTTTTAAAATGTTCAGTTAATTTTATCCATAATGTATTTGCTTTTTTACATGTAATGTAATGTAATGAATGAAATATTTGTTTAATATATTTAAATATCAATTATTGCATTAAGATAGTTAGTACACAAATTCTTATAGTTTTATACGAAAGTCAATAAATTAATTTTATAAATGTCTATTAGCCAATTTATTTCATTTTACGATTTCAATATTGTAACCCTGGTAAAATGTTCCGAAATAACACTGGGTTTTCAACAGTGGTCGTCGGGCACCCTCATCACCTACCACAGTCAAAGAATCTCCACATGCAAATGCATTATCTTCTCACCACCCAAGTATTATGACAACAATGACAATGACTATTATGACGTGTTACACCCGTTCTATACACGATTATTTATTACTCACATAAATTAAATTTATATGTTAATGTATGAAATAATTATTTAATTAAAAATGAGAAACGAAAGAAGATAATTAATTACAAAAAAGGTATATTACACATATCTTTATTTATTTATTTTTTTTATTTTACAGTACGTATGTTTATCGTCATAGGAATTTCTTTAAATATTGTAATTTGAATTGATTTAAAACTTAAAACGAGAAAGAAAAATTACATTTAAATAGAATTTGCAATATACATATATCTGTGATATACACTTAGGATTTTATTAAAACGAAAAATAAATTGATGGACGTTCTTATTTCATCATCTTTCATTTTCTATTTTTTAAATAAAAATATTTATGTGATATTAACAAAGTTTTTTTTTTTTATTTAATGAAATCATTTAATTCTCTACAACTTTACGTTTCGATAAATTCATTAGTTTAATTTATAAATAGAATGTGTTAGCAACATCATTCTATTTAAAAAAGAATATGGTTAACACGTTCTTTTAACATACACAAAAATAGTATGTGCAATTTTGGAAAGTGAACTTTAAGTTTGAGCGATTTTTTATTTTTTAAAACGTTCAGTTAATTTTATCCATAATGTATTTGCTTTTTTACATTTAATGTAATGTAATGAAATGAAATATTTGTTTAATATATTTAAATACCAATTATTGCATTAAGATAGTTAGTACACAAATTCTTATAGTTTTATACGAAAGTCAATAAATTAATTTTATAAATGTCTATTAGCCAATTTATTTCATTTTACGATTTCAATATTGTAACCCTGGTAAAATGTTCCGAAACAACATTGGGTTTTTAACAGTGGTCGTCGGGCACCCTCATCACCTACCACAGTCAAAGAATCTCCACATGCAAATGCATTATCTTCTCACCACCCAAGTATTATGACAACAATGACAATGACTATTATGACGTGTTACACCCGTTCTATACACGATTATTTATTACTCACATAAATTAAATTTATATGTTAATGTATGAAATAATTATTTAATTAAAAATGAGAAACGAAAGAAGATAATTAATTACAAAAAAGGTATATTACACATATCTTTATTTATTTATTTTTTTTATTTTACAGTACGTATGTTTATCGTCATAGGAATTTCTTTAAATATTGTAATTTGAATTGATTTAAAACTTAAAACGAGAAAGAAAAATTACATTTAAATAGAATTTGCAATATACATATATCTGTGATATACACTTAGGATTTTATTAAAACGAAAAATAAATTGATGGACGTTCTTATTTCATCCTCTTTCATTTTCTATTTTTTAAATAAAAATATTTATGTGATATTAACAAAGTTTTTTTTTTTATTTAATGAAATCATTTAATTCTCTACAACTTTACGTTTCGATAAATTCATTAGTTTAATTTATAAAATAGAATGTGTTAGCAACATCATTCTATTTAAAAAAGAATATGGTCAACACGTTTATTTAGCATACACGAAAATATTATGTGCAATTTTCGAAAATGAGCTTTAAGTTTGAGCGATTTTTTATTTTTTAAAATGTTCAGTTAATTTTATCCATAATGTATTTGCTTTTTTACATGTAATGTAATGTAATGAATGAAATATTTGTTTAATATATTTAAATATCAATTATTGCATTAAGATAGTTAGTACACAAATTCTTATAGTTTTATACGAAAGTCAATAAATTAATTTTATAAATGTCTATTAGCCAATTTATTTCATTTTACGATTTCAATATTGTAACCCTGGTAAAATGTTCCGAAATAACACTGGGTTTTCAACAGTGGTCGTCGGGCACCCTCATCACCTACCACAGTCAAAGAATCTCCACATGCAAATGCATTATCTTCTCACCACCCAAGTATTATGACAACAATGAAAATGACTATTATGACTTGTTATACCCGTTCTATACACGATTATTTATTACTCACATAAATTAAATTTTTATGTTAATGTATAAAATAATTATTTAATTAAAAATGAGAAACGAAAGAAGATAATTAATTACAAAAAAGGTACATTACACATATCTTTATTTTTTTTATTTTTTTATTTTACAGTACGTATGTTTATCGTCATAGGAATTTCTTTAAATATTGTAATTTGAATTGATTTAAAACTTAAAACGAGAAAGAAAAATTACATTTAAATAGAATTTGCAATATACATATATCTGTGATATACACTTAGGATTTTATTAAAACGAAAAATAAATTGATGGACGTTCTTATTTCATCCTCTTTCATTTTCTATTTTTTAAATAAAAATATTTATGTGATATTAACAAAGTTTTTTTATTTATTTAATGAAATCATTTAATTCTCTACAACTTTACGTTTCGATAAATTCATTAGTTTAATTTATAAAATAGAATGTGTTAGCAACATCATTCTATTTAAAAAAGAATATGGTCAACACGTTTATTTAGCATACACGAAAATATTATGTGCAATTTTCGAAAATGAGCTTTAAGTTTGAGCGATTTTTTATTTTTTAAAATGTTCAGTTAATTTTATCCATAATGTATTTGCTTTTTTACATGTAATGTAATGTAATGAATGAAATATTTGTTTAATATATTTAAATATCAATTATTGCATTAAGATAGTTAGTACACAAATTCTTATAGTTTTATACGAAAGTTAATAAATTAATTTTATAAATGTCTATTAGCCAATTTATTTCATTTTACGATTTCAATATTGTAACCCTGGTAAAATGTTCCGAAATAACACTGGGTTTTCAACAGTGGTCGTCGGGCACCCTCATCACCTACCACAGTCAAAGAATCTCCACATGCAAATGCATTATCTTCTCACCACCCAAGTATTATGACAACAATGACAATGACTATTATGACGTGTTACACCCGTTCTATACACGATTATTTATTACTCACATAAATTAAATTTATATGTTAATGTATGAAATAATTATTTAATTAAAAATGAGAAACGAAAGAAGATAATTAATTACAAAAAAGGTACATTACACATATCTTTATTTATTTATTTTTTTTATTTTACAGTACGTATGTTTATCGTCATAGGAATTTCTTTAAATATTGTAATTTGAATTGATTTAAAACTTAAAACGAGAAAGAAAAATTACATTTAAATAGAATTTGAAATATACACGTATCTGTGATATACACTTAGGATTTTATTAAAACGAAAAATAAATTGATGGACGTTCTTATTTCATCCTCTTTCATTTTCTATTTTTTAAATAAAAATATTTATGTGATATTAACAAAGTTTTTTTTTTATTTAATGAAATCATTTAATTCTCTACAACTTTACGTTTCGATAAATTCATTAGTTTACTTTATAAAATAGAATGTGTTAGCAACATCATTCTATTTAAAAAAGAATATGGTCAACACGTTTATTTAGCATACACGAAAATAGTATGTGCAATTTTCGAAAATGAGCTTTAAGTTTGAGCGATTTTTTATTTTTTAAAATGTTCAGTTAATTTTATCCATAATGTATTTGCCTTTTTACATGTAATGTAATGTAATGAAATGAAATATTTGTTTAATATATTTAAATATCAATTATTGCATTAAGATAGTTAGTACACAAATTCTTATAGTTTTATACGAAAGTCAATAAATTAATTTTATAAATGTCTATTAGCCAATTTATTTCATTTTACGATTTCAATATTGTAACCCTGGTAAAATGTTCCGAAATAACATTGGGTTTTTAACAGTGGTCGTCGGGCACCCTCATCACCTACCACAGTCAAAGAATCTCCACATGCAAATGCATTATCTTCTCACCACCCAAGTATTATGACAACAATGACAATGACTATTATGACGTGTTACACCCGTTCTATACACGATTATTTATTACTCACATAAATTAAATTTATATGTTAATGTATGAAATAATTATTTAATTAAAAACGAGAAACGAAAGAAGATAATTAATTACAAAAAAGGTATATTACACATATCTTTATTTATTTATTTTTTTTATTTTACAGTACGTATGTTTATCGTCATAGGAATTTCTTTAAATATTGTAATTTGAATTGATTTAAAACTTAAAACGAGAAAGAAAAATTACATTTAAATAGAATTTGCAATATACATATATCTGTGATATACACTTAGGATTTTATTAAAACGAAAAATAAATTGATGGACGTTCTTATTTCATCCTCTTTCATTTTCTATTTTTTAAATAAAAATATTTATGTGATATTAACAAAGTTTTTTTTTTTATTTAATGAAATCATTTAATTCTCTACAACTTTACGTTTCGATAAATTCATTAGTTTAATTTATAAAATAGAATGTGTTAGCAACATCATTCTATTTAAAAAAGAATATGGTCAACACGTTTATTTAGCATACACGAAAAGATTATGTGCAATTTTCGAAAATGAGCTTTAAGTTTGAGCGATTTTTTATTTTTTAAAATGTTCAGTTAGTTTTATCCATAATGTATTTGCTTTTTTACATGTAATGTAATGTAATGAATGAAATATTTGTTTAATATATTTAAATATCAATTATTGCATTAAGATAGTTAGTACACAAATTCTTATAGTTTTATACGAAAGTCAATAAATTAATTTTATAAATGTCTATTAGCCAATTTATTTCATTTTACGATTTCAATATTGTAACCCTGGTAAAATGTTCCGAAATAACACTGGGTTTTCAACAGTGGTCGTCGGGCACCCTCATCACCTACCACAGTCAAAGAATCTCCACATGCAAATGCATTATCTTCTCACCACCCAAGTATTATGACAACAATGACAATGACTATTATGACGTGTTACACCCGTTCTATACACGATTATTTATTACTCACATAAATTAAATTTATATGTTAATGTATGAAATAATTATTTAATTAAAAATGAGAAACGAAAGAAGATAATTAATTACAAAAAAGGTATATTACACATATCTTTATTTATTTATTTTTTTTATTTTACAGTACGTATGTTTATCGTCATAGGAATTTCTTTAAATATTGTAATTTGAATTGATTTAAAACTTAAAACGAGAAAGAAAAATTACATTTAAATAGAATTTGCAATATACATATATCTGTGATATACACTTAGGATTTTATTAAAACGAAAAATAAATTGATGGACGTTCTTATTTCATCATCTTTCATTTTCTATTTTTTAAATAAAAATATTTATGTGATATTAACAAAGTTTTTTTTTTTATTTAATGAAATCATTTAATTCTCTACAACTTTACGTTTCGATAAATTCATTAGTTTAATTTATAAATAGAATGTGTTAGCAACATCATTCTATTTAAAAAAGAATATGGTTAACACGTTCTTTTAACATACACAAAAATAGTATGTGCAATTTTGGAAAGTGAACTTTAAGTTTGAGCGATTTTTTATTTTTTAAAACGTTCAGTTAATTTTATCCATAATGTATTTGCTTTTTTACATTTAATGTAATGTAATGAAATGAAATATTTGTTTAATATATTTAAATACCAATTATTGCATTAAGATAGTTAGTACACAAATTCTTATAGTTTTATACGAAAGTCAATAAATTAATTTTATAAATGTCTATTAGCCAATTTATTTCATTTTACGATTTCAATATTGTAACCCTGGTAAAATGTTCCGAAACAACATTGGGTTTTTAACAGTGGTCGTCGGGCACCCTCATCACCTACCACAGTCAAAGAATCTCCACATGCAAATGCATTATCTTCTCACCACCCAAGTATTATGACAACAATGACAATGACTATTATGACGTGTTACACCCGTTCTATACACGATTATTTATTACTCACATAAATTAAATTTATATGTTAATGTATGAAATAATTATTTAATTAAAAATGAGAAACGAAAGAAGATAATTAATTACAAAAAAGGTATATTACACATATCTTTATTTATTTATTTTTTTTATTTTACAGTACGTATGTTTATCGTCATAGGAATTTCTTTAAATATTGTAATTTGAATTGATTTAAAACTTAAAACGAGAAAGAAAAATTACATTTAAATAGAATTTGCAATATACATATATCTGGGATATACACTTAGGATTTTATTAAAACGAAAAATAAATTGATGGACGTTCTTATTTCATCCTCTTTCATTTTCTATTTTTTAAATAAAAATATTTATGTGATATTAACGAAGTTTTTTTTTTTATTTAATGAAATCATTTAATTCTCTACAACTTTACGTTTCGATAAATTCATTAGTTTAATTTATAAAATAGAATGTGTTAGCAACATCATTCTATTTAAAAAAGAATATGGTCAACACGTTTATTTAGCATACACGAAAATATTATGTGCAATTTTCGAAAATGAGCTTTAAGTTTGAGCGATTTTTTATTTTTTAAAATGTTCAGTTAATTTTATCCATAATGTATTTGCTTTTTTACATGTAATGTAATGTAATGAATGAAATATTTGTTTAATATATTTAAATATCAATTATTGCATTAAGATAGTTAGTACACAAATTCTTATAGTTTTATACGAAAGTCAATAAATTAATTTTATAAATGTCTATTAGCCAATTTATTTCATTTTACGATTTCAATATTGTAACCCTGGTAAAATGTTCCGAAATAACACTGGGTTTTCAACAGTGGTCGTCGGGCACCCTCATCACCTACCACAGTCAAAGAATCTCCACATGCAAATGCATTATCTTCTCACCACCCAAGTATTATGACAACAATGAAAATGACTATTATGACTTGTTATACCCGTTCTATACACGATTATTTATTACTCACATAAATTAAATTTTTATGTTAATGTATAAAATAATTATTTAATTAAAAATGAGAAACGAAAGAAGATAATTAATTACAAAAAAGGTACATTACACATATCTTTATTTATTTATTTATTTTTATTTTACAGTACGTATGTTTATCGTCATAGGAATTTCTTTAAATATTGTAATTTGAATTGATTTAAAACTTAAAACGAGAAAGAAAAATTACATTTAAATAGAATTTGCAATATACATATATCTGTGATATACACTTAGGATTTTATTAAAACGAAAAATAAATTGATGGACGTTCTTATTTCATCCTCTTTCATTTTCTATTTTTTAAATAAAAATATTTATGTGATATTAACAAAGTTTTTTTTTTATTTAATGAAATCATTTAATTCTCTACAACTTTACGTTTCGATAAATTCATTAGTTTAATTTATAAAATAGAATTTGTTAGCAACATCATTCTATTTAAAAAAGAATATGGTCAACACGTTTATTTAGCATACACGAAAATAGTATGTGCAATTTTCGAAAATGAGCTTTAAGTTTGAGCGATTTTTTATTTTTTAAAATGTTCAGTTAATTTTATCCATAATGTATTTGCTTTTTTACATGTAATGTAATGTAATGAAATGAAATATTTGTTTAATATATTTATATATCAATTATTGCATTAAGATAGTTAGTACACAAATTCTTATAGTTTTATACGAAAGTCAATAAATTAATTTTATAAATGTCTATTAGCCAATTTATTTCATTTTACGATTTCAAAATTGTAACCCTGGTAAAATGTTCCGAAATAACATTGGGTTTTCAACAGTGGTCGTCGGACACCCTCATCACCTACCACAGTCAAAGAATCTCCACATGCAAATGCATTATCTTCTCACCACCCAAGTATTATGACAACAATGACAATGACTATTATGACGTGTTACAACCGTTCTATACACGATTATTTATTACTCACATAAATTAAATTTATATGTTAATGTATGAAATAATTATTTAATTAAAAATGAGAAACGAAAGAAGATAATTAATTACAAAAAAGGTACATTACACATATCTTTATTTATTTAATTTTTTTATTTTACAGTACGTATGTTTATCGTCATAGGAATTTCTTTAAATATTGTAATTTGAATTGATTTAAAACTTAAAACGAGAAAGAAAAATTACATTTAAATAGAATTTGAAATATACATGTATCTGTGATATACACTTAGGATTTTATTAAAACGAAAAATAAATTGATGGACGTTCTTATTTCATCCTCTTTCATTTTCTATTTTTTAAATAAAAATATTTATGTGATATTAACAAAGTTTTTTTTTTTATTTAATGAAATCATTTAATTCTCTACAACTTTACGTTTCGATAAATTCATTAGTTTAATTTATAAAATAGAATGTGTTAGCAACATCATTCTATTTAAAAAAGAATATGGTCAACACGTTTATTTAGCATACACGAAAATAGTATTTGCAATTTTCGAAAATGAGCTTTAAGTTTGAGCGATTTTTTATTTTTTAAAATGTTCAGTTAATTTTATCCATAATGTATTTGCTTTTTTACATGTAATGTAATGTAATGAAATGAAATATTTGTTTAATATATTTAAATATCAATTATTGCATTAAGATAGTTAGTACACAAATTCTTATAGTTTTATACGAAAGTCAATAAATTAATTTTATAAATGTCTATTAGCCAATTTATTTCATTTTACGATTTCAAAATTGTAACCCTGGTAAAATGTTCCGAAATAACATTGGGTTTTCAACAGTGGTCGTCGGGCACCCTCATCACCTACCACAGTCAAAGAATCTCCACATGCAAATGCATTATCTTCTCACCACCCAAGTATTATGACAACAATGACAATGACTATTATGACGTGTTACACCCGTTCTATACACGATTATTTATTACTCACATAAATTAAATTTATATGTTAATGTATGAAATAATTATTTAATTAAAAATGAGAAACGAAAGAAGATAATTAATTACAAAAAAGGTACATTACACATATCTTTATTTATTTAATTTTTTTATTTTACAGTACGTATGTTTATCGTCATAGGAATTTCTTTAAATATTGTAATTTGAATTGATTTAAAACTTAAAACGAGAAAGAAAAATTACATTTAAATAGAATTTGCAATATACATATATCTGTGATATACTCTTAGGATTTTATTAAAACGAAAAATAAATTGATGGACGTTCTTATTTCATCCTCTTTCATTTTCTATTTTTTAAATAAAAATATTTATGTGATATTAACAAAGTTTTTTTTTATTTAATGAAATCATTTAATTCTCTACAACTTTACGTTTCGATAAATTCATTAGTTTAATTAATAAAATAGAATGTGTTAGCAACATCATTCTATTTAAAAAAGAATATGGTCAACACGTTTATTTAGCATACACGAAAATATTATGTGCAATTTTCGAAAATGAGCTTTAAGTTTGAGCGATTTTTTATTTTTTAAAATGTTCAGTTAATTTTATCCATAATGTATTTGCTTTTTTACATGTAATGTAATGTAATGAAATGAAATATTTGTTTAATATATTTAAATATCAATTATTGCATTAAGATAGTTAGTACACAAATTCTTATAGTTTTATACGAAAGTCAATAAATTAATTTTATAAATGTCTATTAGCCAATTTATTTCATTTTACGATTTCAAAATTGTAACCCTGGTAAAATGTTCCGAAATAACATTGGGTTTTCAACAGTGGTCGTCGGGCACCCTCATCACCTACCACAGTCAAAGAATCTCCACATGCAAATGCATTATCTTCTCACCACCCAAGTATTATGACAACAATGACAATGACTATTATGACGTGTTACACCCGTTCTATACACGATTATTTATTACTCACATAAATTAAATTTATATGTTAATGTATGAAATAATTATTTAATTAAAAATGAGAAACGAAAGAAGATAATTAATTACAAAAAAGGTACATTACACATATCTTTATTTATTTAATTTTTTTATTTTACAGTACGTATGTTTATCGTCATAGGAATTTCTTTAAATATTGTAATTTGAATTGATTTTAAACTTAAAACGAGAAAGAAAAATTACATTTAAATAGAATTTGCAATATACATATATCTGTGATATACTCTTAGGATTTTATTAAAACGAAAAATAAATTGATGGACGTTCTTATTTCATCCTCTTTCATTTTCTATTTTTTAAATAAAAATATTTATGTGATATTAACGAAGTTTTTTTTTATTTAATGAAATCATTTAATTCTCTACAACTTTACGTTTCGATAAATTCATTAGTTTAATTAATAAAATAGAATGTGTTAGCAACATCATTCTATTTAAAAAAGAATATGGTCAACACGTTTATTTAGCATACACGAAAATATTATGTGCAATTTTCGAAAATGAGCTTTAAGTTTGAGCGATTTTTTATTTTTTAAAATGTTCAGTTAATTTTATCCATAATGTATTTGCCTTTTTACATGTAATGTAATGTAATGAAATGAAATATTTGTTTAATATATTTAAATATCAATTATTGCATTAAGATAGTTAGTACACAAATTCTTATAGTTTTATACGAAAGTCAATAAATTAATTTTATAAATGTCTATTAGCCAATTTATTTCATTTTACGATTTCAATATTGTAACCCTGGTAAAATGTTCCGAAATAACATTGGGTTTTTAACAGTGGTCGTCGGGCACCCTCATCACCTACCACAGTCAAAGAATCTCCACATGCAAATGCATTATCTTCTCACCACCCAAGTATTATGACAACAATGACAATGACTATTATGACGTGTTACACCCGTTCTATACACGATTATTTATTACTCACATAAATTAAATTTATATGTTAATGTATGAAATAATTATTTAATTAAAAATGAGAAACGAAAGAAGATAATTAATTACAAAAAAGGTACATTACACATATCTTTATTTATTTATTTTTTTTATTTTACAGTACGTATGTTTATCGTCATAGGAATTTCTTTAAATATTGTAATTTGAATTGATTTAAAACTTAAAACGAGAAAGAAAAATTACATTTAAATAGAATTTGCAATATACATATATCTGTGATATACACTTAGGATTTTATTAAAACGAAAAATAAATTGATGGACGTTCTTATTTCATCATCTTTCATTTTCTATTTTTTAAATAAAAATATTTATGTGATATTAACAAAGTTTTTTTTTTTATTTAATGAAATCATTTAATTCTCTACAACTTTACGTTTCGATAAATTCATTAGTTTAATTTATAAATAGAATGTGTTAGCAACATCATTCTATTTAAAAAAGAATATGGTCAACACGTTTATTTAGCATACACGAAAATAGTATGTGCAATTTTCGAAAATGAGATTTAAGTTTGAGCGATTTTTTATTTTTTAAAATGTTCAGTTAATTTTATCCATAATGTATTTGCTTTTTTACATGTAATGTAATGTAATGAAATGAAATATTTGTTTAATATATTTAAATATCAATTATTGCATTAAGATAGTTAGTACACAAATTCTTATAGTTTTATACGAAAGTCAATAAATTAATTTTATAAATGTCTATTAGCCAATTTATTTCATTTTACGATTTCAAAATTGTAACCCTGGTAAAATGTTCCGAAATAACATTGGGTTTTCAACAGTGGTCGTCGGGCACCCTCATCACCTACCACAGTCAAAGAATCTCCACATGCAAATGCATTATCTTCTCACCACCCAAGTATTATGACAACAATGACAATGACTATTATGACGTGTTACAACCGTTCTATACACGATTATTTATTACTCACATAAATTAAATTTATATGTTAATGTATGAAATAATTATTTAATTAAAAATGAGAAACGAAAGAAGATAATTAATTACAAAAAAGGTACATTACACATATCTTTATTTATTTAATTTTTTTATTTTACAGTACGTATGTTTATCGTCATAGGAATTTCTTTAAATATTGTAATTTGAATTGATTTAAAACTTAAAACGAGAAAGAAAAATTACATTTAAATAGAATTTGAAATATACATGTATCTGTGATATACACTTAGGATTTTATTAAAACGAAAAATAAATTGATGGACGTTCTTATTTCATCCTCTTTCATTTTCTATTTTTTAAATAAAAATATTTATGTGATATTAACAAAGTTTTTTTTTTTATTTAATGAAATCATTTAATTCTCTACAACTTTACGTTTCGATAAATTCATTAGTTTAATTTATAAAATAGAATGTGTTAGCAACATCATTCTATTTAAAAAAGAATATGGTCAACACGTTTATTTAGCATACACGAAAATAGTATTTGCAATTTTCGAAAATGAGCTTTAAGTTTGAGCGATTTTTTATTTTTTAAAATGTTCAGTTAATTTTATCCATAATGTATTTGCTTTTTTACATGTAATGTAATGTAATGAAATGAAATATTTGTTTAATATATTTAAATATCAATTATTGCATTAAGATAGTTAGTACACAAATTCTTATAGTTTTATACGAAAGTCAATAAATTAATTTTATAAATGTCTATTAGCCAATTTATTTCATTTTACGATTTCAAAATTGTAACCCTGGTAAAATGTTCCGAAATAACATTGGGTTTTCAACAGTGGTCGTCGGGCACCCTCATCACCTACCACAGTCAAAGAATCTCCACATGCAAATGCATTATCTTCTCACCACCCAAGTATTATGACAACAATGACAATGACTATTATGACGTGTTACACCCGTTCTATACACGATTATTTATTACTCACATAAATTAAATTTATATGTTAATGTATGAAATAATTATTTAATTAAAAATGAGAAACGAAAGAAGATAATTAATTACAAAAAAGGTACATTACACATATCTTTATTTATTTAATTTTTTTATTTTACAGTACGTATGTTTATCGTCATAGGAATTTCTTTAAATATTGTAATTTGAATTGATTTAAAACTTAAAACGAGAAAGAAAAATTACATTTAAATAGAATTTGCAATATACATATATCTGTGATATACTCTTAGGATTTTATTAAAACGAAAAATAAATTGATGGACGTTCTTATTTCATCCTCTTTCATTTTCTATTTTTTAAATAAAAATATTTATGTGATATTAACAAAGTTTTTTTTTATTTAATGAAATCATTTAATTCTCTACAACTTTACGTTTCGATAAATTCATTAGTTTAATTAATAAAATAGAATGTGTTAGCAACATCATTCTATTTAAAAAAGAATATGGTCAACACGTTTATTTAGCATACACGAAAATATTATGTGCAATTTTCGAAAATGAGCTTTAAGTTTGAGCGATTTTTTATTTTTTAAAATGTTCAGTTAATTTTATCCATAATGTATTTGCTTTTTTACATGTAATGTAATGTAATGAAATGAAATATTTGTTTAATATATTTAAATATCAATTATTGCATTAAGATAGTTAGTACACAAATTCTTATAGTTTTATACGAAAGTCAATAAATTAATTTTATAAATGTCTATTAGCCAATTTATTTCATTTTACGATTTCAAAATTGTAACCCTGGTAAAATGTTCCGAAATAACATTGGGTTTTCAACAGTGGTCGTCGGGCACCCTCATCACCTACCACAGTCAAAGAATCTCCACATGCAAATGCATTATCTTCTCACCACCCAAGTATTATGACAACAATGACAATGACTATTATGACGTGTTACACCCGTTCTATACACGATTATTTATTACTCACATAAATTAAATTTATATGTTAATGTATGAAATAATTATTTAATTAAAAATGAGAAACGAAAGAAGATAATTAATTACAAAAAAGGTACATTACACATATCTTTATTTATTTAATTTTTTTATTTTACAGTACGTATGTTTATCGTCATAGGAATTTCTTTAAATATTGTAATTTGAATTGATTTTAAACTTAAAACGAGAAAGAAAAATTACATTTAAATAGAATTTGCAATATACATATATCTGTGATATACTCTTAGGATTTTATTAAAACGAAAAATAAATTGATGGACGTTCTTATTTCATCCTCTTTCATTTTCTATTTTTTAAATAAAAATATTTATGTGATATTAACGAAGTTTTTTTTTATTTAATGAAATCATTTAATTCTCTACAACTTTACGTTTCGATAAATTCATTAGTTTAATTAATAAAATAGAATGTGTTAGCAACATCATTCTATTTAAAAAAGAATATGGTCAACACGTTTATTTAGCATACACGAAAATATTATGTGCAATTTTCGAAAATGAGCTTTAAGTTTGAGCGATTTTTTATTTTTTAAAATGTTCAGTTAATTTTATCCATAATGTATTTGCCTTTTTACATGTAATGTAATGTAATGAAATGAAATATTTGTTTAATATATTTAAATATCAATTATTGCATTAAGATAGTTAGTACACAAATTCTTATAGTTTTATACGAAAGTCAATAAATTAATTTTATAAATGTCTATTAGCCAATTTATTTCATTTTACGATTTCAATATTGTAACCCTGGTAAAATGTTCCGAAATAACATTGGGTTTTTAACAGTGGTCGTCGGGCACCCTCATCACCTACCACAGTCAAAGAATCTCCACATGCAAATGCATTATCTTCTCACCACCCAAGTATTATGACAACAATGACAATGACTATTATGACGTGTTACACCCGTTCTATACACGATTATTTATTACTCACATAAATTAAATTTATATGTTAATGTATGAAATAATTATTTAATTAAAAATGAGAAACGAAAGAAGATAATTAATTACAAAAAAGGTACATTACACATATCTTTATTTATTTATTTTTTTTATTTTACAGTACGTATGTTTATCGTCATAGGAATTTCTTTAAATATTGTAATTTGAATTGATTTAAAACTTAAAACGAGAAAGAAAAATTACATTTAAATAGAATTTGCAATATACATATATCTGTGATATACACTTAGGATTTTATTAAAACGAAAAATAAATTGATGGACGTTCTTATTTCATCATCTTTCATTTTCTATTTTTTAAATAAAAATATTTATGTGATATTAACAAAGTTTTTTTTTTTATTTAATGAAATCATTTAATTCTCTACAACTTTACGTTTCGATAAATTCATTAGTTTAATTTATAAATAGAATGTGTTAGCAACATCATTCTATTTAAAAAAGAATATGGTCAACACGTTTATTTAGCATACACGAAAATAGTATGTGCAATTTTCGAAAATGAGATTTAAGTTTGAGCGATTTTTTATTTTTTAAAATGTTCAGTTAATTTTATCCATAATGTATTTGCTTTTTTACATGTAATGTAATGTAATGAAATGAAATATTTGTTTAATATATTTAAATATCAATTATTGCATTAAGATAGTTAGTACACAAATTCTTATAGTTTTATACGAAAGTCAATAAATTAATTTTATAAATGTCTATTAGCCAATTTATTTCATTTTACGATTTCAAAATTGTAACCCTGGTAAAATGTTCCGAAATAACATTGGGTTTTCAACAGTGGTCGTCGGGCACCCTCATCACCTACCACAGTCAAAGAATCTCCACATGCAAATGCATTATCTTCTCACCACCCAAGTATTATGACAACAATGACAATGACTATTATGACGTGTTACAACCGTTCTATACACGATTATTTATTACTCACATAAATTAAATTTATATGTTAATGTATGAAATAATTATTTAATTAAAAATGAGAAACGAAAGAAGATAATTAATTACAAAAAAGGTACATTACACATATCTTTATTTATTTAATTTTTTTATTTTACAGTACGTATGTTTATCGTCATAGGAATTTCTTTAAATATTGTAATTTGAATTGATTTAAAACTTAAAACGAGAAAGAAAAATTACATTTAAATAGAATTTGAAATATACATGTATCTGTGATATACACTTAGGATTTTATTAAAACGAAAAATAAATTGATGGACGTTCTTATTTCATCCTCTTTCATTTTCTATTTTTTAAATAAAAATATTTATGTGATATTAACAAAGTTTTTTTTTTTATTTAATGAAATCATTTAATTCTCTACAACTTTACGTTTCGATAAATTCATTAGTTTAATTTATAAAATAGAATGTGTTAGCAACATCATTCTATTTAAAAAAGAATATGGTCAACACGTTTATTTAGCATACACGAAAATAGTATTTGCAATTTTCGAAAATGAGCTTTAAGTTTGAGCGATTTTTTATTTTTTAAAATGTTCAGTTAATTTTATCCATAATGTATTTGCTTTTTTACATGTAATGTAATGTAATGAAATGAAATATTTGTTTAATATATTTAAATATCAATTATTGCATTAAGATAGTTAGTACACAAATTCTTATAGTTTTATACGAAAGTCAATAAATTAATTTTATAAATGTCTATTAGCCAATTTATTTCATTTTACGATTTCAAAATTGTAACCCTGGTAAAATGTTCCGAAATAACATTGGGTTTTCAACAGTGGTCGTCGGGCACCCTCATCACCTACCACAGTCAAAGAATCTCCACATGCAAATGCATTATCTTCTCACCACCCAAGTATTATGACAACAATGACAATGACTATTATGACGTGTTACACCCGTTCTATACACGATTATTTATTACTCACATAAATTAAATTTATATGTTAATGTATGAAATAATTATTTAATTAAAAATGAGAAACGAAAGAAGATAATTAATTACAAAAAAGGTACATTACACATATCTTTATTTATTTAATTTTTTTATTTTACAGTACGTATGTTTATCGTCATAGGAATTTCTTTAAATATTGTAATTTGAATTGATTTAAAACTTAAAACGAGAAAGAAAAATTACATTTAAATAGAATTTGCAATATACATATATCTGTGATATACTCTTAGGATTTTATTAAAACGAAAAATAAATTGATGGACGTTCTTATTTCATCCTCTTTCATTTTCTATTTTTTAAATAAAAATATTTATGTGATATTAACAAAGTTTTTTTTTATTTAATGAAATCATTTAATTCTCTACAACTTTACGTTTCGATAAATTCATTAGTTTAATTAATAAAATAGAATGTGTTAGCAACATCATTCTATTTAAAAAAGAATATGGTCAACACGTTTATTTAGCATACACGAAAATATTATGTGCAATTTTCGAAAATGAGCTTTAAGTTTGAGCGATTTTTTATTTTTTAAAATGTTCAGTTAATTTTATCCATAATGTATTTGCTTTTTTACATGTAATGTAATGTAATGAAATGAAATATTTGTTTAATATATTTAAATATCAATTATTGCATTAAGATAGTTAGTACACAAATTCTTATAGTTTTATACGAAAGTCAATAAATTAATTTTATAAATGTCTATTAGCCAATTTATTTCATTTTACGATTTCAAAATTGTAACCCTGGTAAAATGTTCCGAAATAACATTGGGTTTTCAACAGTGGTCGTCGGGCACCCTCATCACCTACCACAGTCAAAGAATCTCCACATGCAAATGCATTATCTTCTCACCACCCAAGTATTATGACAACAATGACAATGACTATTATGACGTGTTACACCCGTTCTATACACGATTATTTATTACTCACATAAATTAAATTTATATGTTAATGTATGAAATAATTATTTAATTAAAAATGAGAAACGAAAGAAGATAATTAATTACAAAAAAGGTACATTACACATATCTTTATTTATTTAATTTTTTTATTTTACAGTACGTATGTTTATCGTCATAGGAATTTCTTTAAATATTGTAATTTGAATTGATTTTAAACTTAAAACGAGAAAGAAAAATTACATTTAAATAGAATTTGCAATATACATATATCTGTGATATACTCTTAGGATTTTATTAAAACGAAAAATAAATTGATGGACGTTCTTATTTCATCCTCTTTCATTTTCTATTTTTTAAATAAAAATATTTATGTGATATTAACGAAGTTTTTTTTTATTTAATGAAATCATTTAATTCTCTACAACTTTACGTTTCGATAAATTCATTAGTTTAATTAATAAAATAGAATGTGTTAGCAACATCATTCTATTTAAAAAAGAATATGGTCAACACGTTTATTTAGCATACACGAAAATATTATGTGCAATTTTCGAAAATGAGCTTTAAGTTTGAGCGATTTTTTATTTTTTAAAATGTTCAGTTAATTTTATCCATAATGTATTTGCCTTTTTACATGTAATGTAATGTAATGAAATGAAATATTTGTTTAATATATTTAAATATCAATTATTGCATTAAGATAGTTAGTACACAAATTCTTATAGTTTTATACGAAAGTCAATAAATTAATTTTATAAATGTCTATTAGCCAATTTATTTCATTTTACGATTTCAATATTGTAACCCTGGTAAAATGTTCCGAAATAACATTGGGTTTTTAACAGTGGTCGTCGGGCACCCTCATCACCTACCACAGTCAAAGAATCTCCACATGCAAATGCATTATCTTCTCACCACCCAAGTATTATGACAACAATGACAATGACTATTATGACGTGTTACACCCGTTCTATACACGATTATTTATTACTCACATAAATTAAATTTATATGTTAATGTATGAAATAATTATTTAATTAAAAATGAGAAACGAAAGAAGATAATTAATTACAAAAAAGGTATATTACACATATCTTTATTTATTTATTTTTTTTATTTTACAGTACGTATGTTTATCGTCATAGGAATTTCTTTAAATATTGTAATTTGAATTGATTTAAAACTTAAAACGAGAAAGAAAAATTACATTTAAATAGAATTTGCAATATACATATATCTGTGATATACACTTAGGATTTTATTAAAACGAAAAATAAATTGATGGACGTTCTTATTTCATCATCTTTCATTTTCTATTTTTTAAATAAAAATATTTATGTGATATTAACAAAGTTTTTTTTTTTATTTAATGAAATCATTTAATTCTCTACAACTTTACGTTTCGATAAATTCATTAGTTTAATTTATAAATAGAATGTGTTAGCAACATCATTCTATTTAAAAAAGAATATGGTCAACACGTTTATTTAGCATACACGAAAATAGTATGTGCAATTTTCGAAAATGAGATTTAAGTTTGAGCGATTTTTTATTTTTTAAAATGTTCAGTTAATTTTATCCATAATGTATTTGCTTTTTTACATGTAATGTAATGTAATGAAATGAAATATTTGTTTAATATATTTAAATATCAATTATTGCATTAAGATAGTTAGTACACAAATTCTTATAGTTTTATACGAAAGTCAATAAATTAATTTTATAAATGTCTATTAGCCAATTTATTTCATTTTACGATTTCAAAATTGTAACCCTGGTAAAATGTTCCGAAATAACATTGGGTTTTCAACAGTGGTCGTCGGGCACCCTCATCACCTACCACAGTCAAAGAATCTCCACATGCAAATGCATTATCTTCTCACCACCCAAGTATTATGACAACAATGACAATGACTATTATGACGTGTTACAACCGTTCTATACACGATTATTTATTACTCACATAAATTAAATTTATATGTTAATGTATGAAATAATTATTTAATTAAAAATGAGAAACGAAAGAAGATAATTAATTACAAAAAAGGTACATTACACATATCTTTATTTATTTATTTTTTTTATTTTACAGTACGTATGTTTATCGTCATAGGAATTTCTTTAAATATTGTAATTTGAATTGATTTAAAACTTAAAACGAGAAAGAAAAATTACATTTAAATAGAATTTGAAATATACATGTATCTGTGATATACACTTAGGATTTTATTAAAACGAAAAATAAATTGATGGACGTTCTTATTTCATCCTCTTTCATTTTCTATTTTTTAAATAAAAATATTTATGTGATATTAACAAAGTTTTTTTTTTTATTTAATGAAATCATTTAATTCTCTACAACTTTACGTTTCGATAAATTCATTAGTTTAATTTATAAAATAGAATGTGTTAGCAACATCATTCTATTTAAAAAAGAATATGGTCAACACGTTTATTTAGCATACACGAAAATAGTATTTGCAATTTTCGAAAATGAGCTTTAAGTTTGAGCGATTTTTTATTTTTTAAAATGTTCAGTTAATTTTATCCATAATGTATTTGCTTTTTTACATGTAATGTAATGTAATGAAATGAAATATTTGTTTAATATATTTAAATATCAATTATTGCATTAAGATAGTTAGTACACAAATTCTTATAGTTTTATACGAAAGTCAATAAATTAATTTTATAAATGTCTATTAGCCAATTTATTTCATTTTACGATTTCAAAATTGTAACCCTGGTAAAATGTTCCGAAATAACATTGGGTTTTCAACAGTGGTCGTCGGGCACCCTCATCACCTACCACAGTCAAAGAATCTCCACATGCAAATGCATTATCTTCTCACCACCCAAGTATTATGACAACAATGACAATGACTATTATGACGTGTTACACCCGTTCTATACACGATTATTTATTACTCACATAAATTAAATTTATATGTTAATGTATGAAATAATTATTTAATTAAAAATGAGAAACGAAAGAAGATAATTAATTACAAAAAAGGTACATTACACATATCTTTATTTATTTAATTTTTTTATTTTACAGTACGTATGTTTATCGTCATAGGAATTTCTTTAAATATTGTAATTTGAATTGATTTAAAACTTAAAACGAGAAAGAAAAATTACATTTAAATAGAATTTGCAATATACATATATCTGTGATATACTCTTAGGATTTTATTAAAACGAAAAATAAATTGATGGACGTTCTTATTTCATCCTCTTTCATTTTCTATTTTTTAAATAAAAATATTTATGTGATATTAACAAAGTTTTTTTTTATTTAATGAAATCATTTAATTCTCTACAACTTTACGTTTCGATAAATTCATTAGTTTAATTAATAAAATAGAATGTGTTAGCAACATCATTCTATTTAAAAAAGAATATGGTCAACACGTTTATTTAGCATACACGAAAATAGTATGTGCAATTTTGGAAAGTGAACTTTAAGTTTGAGCGATTTTTTATTTTTTAAAACGTTCAGTTAATTTTATCCATAATGTATTTGCTTTTTTACATTTAATGTAATGTAATGAAATGAAATATTTGTTTAATATATTTAAATACCAATTATTGCATTAAGATAGTTAGTACAAATTCTTATAGTTCTATACGGAAGTCAATAAATTAATTCTATAAATGTCTATTAGCCTATTTATTTCATTTTACGATTTCAAAATTGTAACCCCGGTAAAGTGTTCCGAAATAACATTGGGTTTTCAACAGTCGTCGGGCTTTCTCATCACCTTCCACAGCCGAAGAATCTCCACATGCAAACGCATTATCTTCTCACCAGCCAAGTATTATGACGACAATGACAACGACAATAACAATGAAAATGACTATTATGACATGTTATACCCGTTCTATACACGATTATTTATTACTCACATAAATTAAATTTATATGTTAATGTATGAAATAATTATTTAATTAAAAATGAGAAACGAAAGAAGATAATTAATTACAAAAAAGGTACATTACACATATCTTTATTTATTTATTTTTTTTATTTTACAGTACGTATGTTTATCGTCATAGGAATTTCTTTAAATATTGTAATTTGAATTGATTTAAACCTTAAAACGAGAAAGAAAAATTACATTTAAATAGAATTTGCAATATACATATATCTGTGATATACACTTAGGATTTTATTAAAACGAAAAATAAATTGATGGACGTTCTTATTTCATCCTCTTTCAATTTCTATTTTTTAAATAAAAATATTTATGTGATATTAACAAAGTTTTTTTTTTATTTAATGAAATCATTTAATTCTCTACAACTTTACGTTTCGATAAATTCATTAGTTTAATTTATAAAATAGAATGTGTTAGCAACATCATTCTATTTAAAAAAGAATATGGTCAACACGTTTATTTAGCATACACGAAAATAGTATGTGCAATTTTCGAAAATGAGCTTTAAGTTTGAGCGATTTTTTATTTTTTAAAATGTTCAGTTAATTTTATCCATAATGTATTTGCTTTTTTACATGTAATGTAATGTAATGAAATGAAATATTTGTTTAATATATTTAAATATCAATTATTGCATTAAGATATTTAGTACACAAATTCTTATAGTTTTATACGAAAGTCAATAAATTAATTTTATAAATGTCTATTAGCCAATTTATTTCATTTTACGATTTCAAAATTGTAACCCTGGTAAAATGTTCCGAAATAACATTGGGTTTTCAACAGTGGTCGTCGGGCACCCTCATCACCTACCACAGTCAAAGAATCTCCACATGCAAATGCATTATCTTCTCACCACCCAAGTATTATGACAACAATGACAATGACTATTATGACGTGTTACACCCGTTCTATACACGATTATTTATTACTCACATAAATTAAATTTATATGTTAATGTATGAAATAATTATTTAATTAAAAATGAGAAACGAAAGAAGATAATTAATTACAAAAAAGGTACATTACACATATCTTTATTTTTTTTTATTTTTTTTTTACAGTACGTATGTTTATCGTCATAGGAATTTCTTTAAATATTGTAATTTGAATTGATTTAAAACTTAAAACGAGAAAGAAAAATTACATTTAAATAGAATTTGCAATATACATATAACTGTGATATACACTTAGGATTTTATTAAAACGAAAAATAAATTGATGGACGTTCTTATTTCATCATCTTTCATTTTCTATTTTTTAAATAAAAATATTTATTTGATATTGAAAAAGTTTTTATTTTTTTATTCAATTAAATCATTTAATTCTCTACAACTTTACGTTCGGATAAATTCATTGGTTTAATTTATAAAATAGAATGTGTTAGCAACATCATTCTATTTAAAAAAGAATATGGTTAACACGTTCTTTTAACATACACAAAAATAGTATGTGCAATTTTGGAAAGTGAACTTTAAGTTTGAGCGATTTTTTATTTTTTAAAACGTTCAGTTAATTTTATCCATAATGTATTTGCTTTTTTACATTTAATGTAATGTAATGAAATGAAGTATTTGTTTAATATATTTAAATACCAATTATTGCATTAAGATAGTTAGTACAAATTCTTATAGTTCTATACGGAAGTCAATAAATTAATTCTATAAATGTCTATTAGCCTATTTATTTCATTTTACGATTTCAAAATTGTAACCCCGGTAAAGTGTTCCGAAATAACATTGGGTTTTCAACAGTCGTCGGGCTTTCTCATCACCTTACACAGCCAAAGAATCTCCACATGCAAACGCATTATCTTCTCACCAGCCAAGTATTATGACGACAATGACAACGACAATAACAATGAAAATGACTATTATGACATGTTATACCCGTTCTATACACGATTATTTATTACTCACATAAATTAAATTTATATGTTAATGTATGAAATAATTATTTAATTAAAAATGAGAAACGAAAGAAGATAATTAATTACAAAAAAGGTACATTACACATATCTTTATTTATTTATTTTTTTTATTTTACAGTACGTATGTTTATCGTCATAGGAATTTCTTTAAATATTGTAATTTGAATTGATTTAAAACTTAAAACGAGAAAGAAAAATTACATTTAAATAGAATTTGCAATATACATATATCTGTGATATACACTTAGGATTTTATTAAAACGAAAAATAAATTGATGGACGTTCTTATTTCATCCTCTTTCATTTTCTATTTTTTAAATAAAAATATTTATGTGATATTAACAAAGTTTTTTTTTTTATTTAATGAAATCATTTAATTCTCTACAACTTTACGTTTCGATAAATTCATTAGTTTAATTTATAAAATAGAATGTGTTAGCAACATCATTCTATTTAAAAAAGAATATGGTCAACACGTTTATTTAGCATACACGAAAATAGTATGTGCAATTTTCGAAAATGAGCTTTAAGTTTGAGCGATTTTTTATTTTTTAAAATGTTCAGTTAATTTTATCCATAATGTATTTGCTTTTTTACATGTAATGTAATGTAATGAAATGAAATATTTGTTTAATATATTTAAATATCAATTATTGCATTAAGATAGTTAGTACACAAATTCTTATAGTTTTATACGAAAGTCAATAAATTAATTTTATAAATGTCTATTAGCCAATTTATTTCATTTTACGATTTCAAAATTGTAACCCTGGTAAAATGTTCCGAAATAACATTGGGTTTTCAACAGTGGTCGTCGGGCACCCTCATCACCTACCACAGTCAAAGAATCTCCACATGCAAATGCATTATCTTCTCACCACCCAAGTATTTTGACAACAATGACAATGACTATTATGACGTGTTAAAACCGTTCTATACACGATTATTTATTACTCACATAAATTAAATTTATATGTTAATGTATGAAATAATTATTTAATTAAAAATGAGAAACGAAAGAAGATAATTAATTACAAAAAAGGTACATTACACATATCTTTATTTTTTTTAATTTTTTTTTTACAGTACGTATGTTTATCGTCATAGGAATTTCTTTAAATATTGTAATTTGAATTGATTTAAAACTTAGAACGAGAAAGAAAAATTACATTTAAACAGAATTTATAATATACATATATCTGTGATATACACTTAGGATTTTATTAAAACGAAAAATAAATTGATGGACGTTCTTATTTCATCATCTTTCATTTTCTATTTTTTAAATAAAAATATTTATTTGATATTGAAAAAGTTTTTATTTTTTTATTCAATTAAATCATTTAATTCTCTACAACTTTACGTTCGGATAAATTCATTGGTTTAATTTATAAAATAGAATGTGTTAGCAACATCATTCTATTTAAAAAAGAATATGGTTAACACGTTCTTTTAACATACACAAAAATAGTATGTGCAATTTTGGAAAGTGAACTTTAAGTTTGAGCGATTTTTTATTTTTTAAAACGTTCAGTTAATTTTATCCATAATGTATTTGCTTTTTTACATTTAATGTAATGTAATGAAATGAAATATTTGTTTAATATATTTAAATACCAATTATTGCATTAAGATAGTTAGTACAAATTCTTATAGTTCTATACGGAAGTCAATAAATTAATTCTATAAATGTCTATTAGCCTATTTATTTCATTTTACGATTTCAAAATTGTAACCCCGGTAAAGTGTTCCGAAATAACATTGGGTTTTCAACAGTCGTCGGGCTTATTCATCACCTTCCACAGCCGAAGAATCTCCACATGCAAACGCATTATCTTCTCACCAGCCAAGTATTATGACGACAATGACAACGACAATAACAATGAAAATGACTATTATGACATGTTATACCCGTTCTATACACGATTATTTATTACTCACATAAATTAAATTTTTATGTTAATGTATAAAATAATTATTTAATTAAAAATGAGAAACGAAAGAAGATAATTAATTACAAAAAAGGTACATTACACATATCTTTATTTTTTTTATTTTTTTATTTTACAGTACGTATGTTTATCGTCATAGGAATTTCTTTAAATATTGTAATTTGAATTGATTTAAAACTTAAAACGAGAAAGAAAAATTACATTTAAATAGAATTTGCAATATACATATATCTGTGATATACACTTAGGATTTTATTAAAACGAAAAATAAATTGATGGACGTTCTTATTTCATCCTCTTTCATTTTCTATTTTTTAAATAAAAATATTTATGTGATATTAACAAAGTTTTTTTTTTTATTTAATGAAATCATTTAATTCTCTACAACTTTACGTTTCGATAAATTCATTAGTTTAATTTATAAAATAGAATGTGTTAGCAACATCATTCTATTTAAAAAAGAATATGGTCAACACGTTTATTTAGCATACACGAAAATATTATGTGCAATTTTCGAAAATGAGCTTTAAGTTTGAGCGATTTTTTATTTTTTAAAATGTTCAGTTAATTTTATCCATAATGTATTTGCTTTTTTACATGTAATGTAATGTAATGAATGAAATATTTGTTTAATATATTTAAATATCAATTATTGCATTAAGATAGTTAGTACACAAATTCTTATAGTTTTATACGAAAGTCAATAAATTAATTTTATAAATGTCTATTAGCCAATTTATTTCATTTTACGATTTCAATATTGTAACCCTGGTAAAATGTTCCGAAATAACACTGGGTTTTCAACAGTGGTCGTCGGGCACCCTCATCACCTACCACAGTCAAAGAATCTCCACATGCAAATGCATTATCTTCTCACCACCCAAGTATTATGACAACAATGACAATGACTATTATGACGTGTTACACCCGTTCTATACACGATTATTTATTACTCACATAAATTAAATTTATATGTTAATGTATGAAATAATTATTTAATTAAAAATGAGAAACGAAAGAAGATAATTAATTACAAAAAAGGTACATTACACATATCTTTATTTATTTATTTTTTTTATTTTACAGTACGTATGTTTATCGTCATAGGAATTTCTTTAAATATTGTAATTTGAATTGATTTAAAACTTAAAACGAGAAAGAAAAATTACATTTAAATAGAATTTGCAATATACATATATCTGTGATATACACTTAGGATTTTATTAAAACGAAAAATAAATTGATGGACGTTCTTATTTCATCCTCTTTCATTTTCTTTTTTTTAAATAAAAATATTTATGTGATATTAACAAAGTTTTTTTTTTTATTTAATGAAATCATTTAATTCTCTACAACTTTACGTTTCGATAAATTCATTAGTTTAATTTATAAAATAGAATGTGTTAGCAACATCATTCTATTTAAAAAAGAATATGGTCAACACGTTTATTTAGCATACACGAAAATAGTATGTGCAATTTTCGAAAATGAGCTTTAAGTTTGAGCGATTTTTTATTTTTTAAAATGTTCAGTTAATTTTATCCATAATGTATTTGCTTTTTTACATGTAATGTAATGTAATGAAATGAAATATTTGTTTAATATATTTAAATATCAATTATTGCATTAAGATAGTTAGTACACAAATTCTTATAGTTTTATACGAAAGTCAATAAATTAATTTTATAAATGTCTATTAGCCAATTTATTTCATTTTACGATTTCAAAATTGTAACCCTGGTAAAATGTTCCGAAATAACATTGGGTTTTCAACAGTGGTCGTCGGGCACCCTCATCACCTACCACAGTCAAAGAATCTCCACATGCAAATGCATTATCTTCTCACCACCCAAGTATTATGACAACAATGACAATGACTATTATGACGTGTTACAACCGTTCTATACACGATTATTTATTACTCACATAAATTAAATTTATATGTTAATGTATGAAATAATTATTTAATTAAAAATGAGAAACGAAAGAAGATAATTAATTACAAAAAAGGTACATTACACATATCTTTATTTTTTTTAATTTTTTTTTACAGTACGTATGTTTATCGTCATAGGAATTTCTTTAAATATTGTAATTTGAATTGATTTAAAACTTAGAACGAGAAAGAAAAATTACATTTAAACAGAATTTATAATATACATATATCTGTGATATACACTTAGGATTTTATTAAAACGAAAAATAAATTGATGGACGTTCTTTTTTCATCATCTTTCATTTTCTATTTTTTAAATAAAAATATTTATTTGATATTGAAAAAGTTTTTATTTTTTTATTCAATTAAATCATTTAATTCTCTACAACTTTACGTTCGGATAAATTCATTGGTTTAATTTATAAAATAGAATGTGTTAGCAACATCATTCTATTTAAAAAAGAATATGGTTAACACGTTCTTTTAACATACACAAAAATAGTATGTGCAATTTTGGAAAGTGAACTTTAAGTTTGAGCGATTTTTTATTTTTTAAAACGTTCAGTTAATTTTATCCATAATGTATTTGCTTTTTTACATTTAATGTAATGTAATGAAATGAAATATTTGTTTAATATATTTAAATACCAATTATTGCATTAAGATAGTTAGTACAAATTCTTATAGTTCTATACGGAAGTCAATAAATTAATTCTATAAATGTCTATTAGCCTATTTATTTCATTTTACGATTTCAAAATTGTAACCCCGGTAAAGTGTTCCGAAATAACATTGGGTTTTCAACAGTCGTCGGGCTTTCTCATCACCTTCCACAGCCGAAGAATCTCCACATGCAAACGCATTATCTTCTCACCAGCCAAGTATTATGACGACAATGACAACGACAATAACAATGAAAATGACTATTATGACATGTTATACCCGTTCTATACACGATTATTTATTACTCACATAAATTAAATTTTTATGTTAATGTATAAAATAATTATTTAATAAAAAATGAGAAACGAAAGAAGATAATTAATTACAAAAAAGGTACATTACACATATCTTTATTTATTTTATTTTTTTATTTTACAGTACGTATGTTTATCGTCATAGGAATTTCTTTAAATATTGTAATTTGAATTGATTTAAAACTTAAAATGAGAAAGAAAAATTACATTTAAATAGAATTTGCAATATACATATATCTGTGATATACACTTAGGATTTTATTAAAACGAAAAATAAATTGATGGACGTTCTTATTTCATCCTCTTTCATTTTCTATTTTTTAAATAAAAATATTTATGTGATATTAACAAAGTTTTTTTTTTTATTTAATGAAATCATTTAATTCTCTACAACTTTACGTTTCGATAAATTCATTAGTTTAATTTATAAAATAGAATGTGTTAGCAACATCATTCTATTTAAAAAAGAATATGGTCAACACGTTTATTTAGCATACACGAAAATATTATGTGCAATTTTCGAAAATGAGCTTTAAGTTTGAGCGATTTTTTATTTTTTAAAATGTTCAGTTAATTTTATCCATAATGTATTTGCTTTTTTACATGTAATGTAATGTAATGAATGAAATATTTGTTTAATATATTTAAATATCAATTATTGCATTAAGATAGTTAGTACACAAATTCTTATAGTTTTATACGAAAGTCAATAAATTAATTTTATAAATGTCTATTAGCCAATTTATTTCATTTTACGATTTCAATATTGTAACCCTGGTAAAATGTTCCGAAATAACACTGGGTTTTCAACAGTGGTCGTCGGGCACCCTCATCACCTACCACAGTCAAAGAATCTCCACATGCAAATGCATTATCTTCTCACCACCCAAGTATTATGACAACAATGACAATGACTATTATGACGTGTTACACCCGTTCTATACACGATTATTTATTACTCACATAAATTAAATTTATATGTTAATGTATGAAATAATTATTTAATTAAAAATGAGAAACGAAAGAAGATAATTAATTACAAAAAAGGTACATTACACATATCTTTATTTATTTATTTTTTTTATTTTACAGTACGTATGTTTATCGTCATAGGAATTTCTTTAAATATTGTAATTTGAATTGATTTAAAACTTAAAACGAGAAAGAAAAATTACATTTAAATAGAATTTGAAATATACACGTATCTGTGATATACACTTAGGATTTTATTAAAACGAAAAATAAATTGATGGACGTTCTTATTTCATCCTCTTTCATTTTCTATTTTTTAAATAAAAATATTTATGTGATATTAACAAAGTTTTTTTTTTTATTTAATGAAATCATTTAATTCTCTACAACTTTACGTTTCGATAAATTCATTAGTTTAATTTATAAAATAGAATGTGTTAGCAACATCATTCTATTTAAAAAAGAATATGGTCAACACGTTTATTTAGCATACACGAAAATAGTATGTGCAATTTTCGAAAATGAGCTTTAAGTTTGAGCGATTTTTTATTTTTTAAAATGTTCAGTTAATTTTATCCATAATGTATTTGCCTTTTTACATGTAATGTAATGTAATGAAATGAAATATTTGTTTAATATATTTAAATATCAATTATTGCATTAAGATAGTTAGTACACAAATTCTTATAGTTTTATACGAAAGTCAATAAATTAATTTTATAAATGTCTATTAGCCAATTTATTTCATTTTACGATTTCAATATTGTAACCCTGGTAAAATGTTCCGAAATAACACTGGGTTTTCAACAGTGGTCGTCGGGCACCCTCATCACCTACCACAGTCAAAGAATCTCCACATGCAAATGCATTATCTTCTCACCACCCAAGTATTATGACAACAATGACAATGACTATTATGACGTGTTACACCCGTTCTATACACGATTATTTATTACTCACATAAATTAAATTTATATGTTAATGTATGAAATAATTATTTAATTAAAAATGAGAAACGAAAGAAGATAATTAATTACAAAAAAGGTATATTACACATATCTTTATTTATTTATTTTTTTTATTTTACAGTACGTATGTTTATCGTCATAGGAATTTCTTTAAATATTGTAATTTGAATTGATTTAAAACTTAAAACGAGAAAGAAAAATTACATTTAAATAGAATTTGCAATATACATATATCTGTGATATACACTTAGGATTTTATTAAAACGAAAAATAAATTGATGGACGTTCTTATTTCATCCTCTTTCATTTTCTATTTTTTAAATAAAAATATTTATGTGATATTAACAAAGTTTTTTTTTTTATTTAATGAAATCATTTAATTCTCTACAACTTTACGTTTCGATAAATTCATTAGTTTAATTTATAAAATAGAATGTGTTAGCAACATCATTCTATTTAAAAAAGAATATGGTCAACACGTTTATTTAGCATACACGAAAATATTATGTGCAATTTTCGAAAATGAGCTTTAAGTTTGAGCGATTTTTTATTTTTTAAAATGTTCAGTTAATTTTATCCATAATGTATTTGCTTTTTTACATGTAATGTAATGTAATGAATGAAATATTTGTTTAATATATTTAAATATCAATTATTGCATTAAGATAGTTAGTACACAAATTCTTATAGTTTTATACGAAAGTCAATAAATTAATTTTATAAATGTCTATTAGCCAATTTATTTCATTTTACGATTTCAATATTGTAACCCTGGTAAAATGTTCCGAAATAACACTGGGTTTTCAACAGTGGTCGTCGGGCACCCTCATCACCTACCACAGTCAAAGAATCTCCACATGCAAATGCATTATCTTCTCACCACCCAAGTATTATGACAACAATGACAATGACTATTATGACGTGTTACACCCGTTCTATACACGATTATTTATTACTCACATAAATTAAATTTATATGTTAATGTATGAAATAATTATTTAATTAAAAATGAGAAACGAAAGAAGATAATTAATTACAAAAAAGGTATATTACACATATCTTTATTTATTTATTTTTTTTATTTTACAGTACGTATGTTTATCGTCATAGGAATTTCTTTAAATATTGTAATTTGAATTGATTTAAAACTTAAAACGAGAAAGAAAAATTACATTTAAATAGAATTTGCAATATACATATATCTGTGATATACACTTAGGATTTTATTAAAACGAAAAATAAATTGATGGACGTTCTTATTTCATCATCTTTCATTTTCTATTTTTTAAATAAAAATATTTATGTGATATTAACAAAGTTTTTTTTTTTATTTAATGAAATCATTTAATTCTCTACAACTTTACGTTTCGATAAATTCATTAGTTTAATTTATAAATAGAATGTGTTAGCAACATCATTCTATTTAAAAAAGAATATGGTTAACACGTTCTTTTAACATACACAAAAATAGTATGTGCAATTTTGGAAAGTGAACTTTAAGTTTGAGCGATTTTTTATTTTTTAAAACGTTCAGTTAATTTTATCCATAATGTATTTGCTTTTTTACATTTAATGTAATGTAATGAAATGAAGTATTTGTTTAATATATTTAAATACCAATTATTGCATTAAGATAGTTAGTACAAATTCTTATAGTTCTATACGGAAGTCAATAAATTAATTCTATAAATGTCTATTTGCCTATTTATTTCATTTTACGATTTCAAAATTGTAACCCCGGTAAAGTGTTCCGAAATAACATTGGGTTTTCAACAGTCGTCGGGCTTTCTCATCACCTTCCACAGCCGAAGAATCTCCACATGCAAACGCATTATCTTCTCACCAGCCAAGTATTATGACGACAATGACAACGACAATAACAATGAAAATGACTATTATGACATGTTATACCCGTTCTATACACGATTATTTATTACTCACATAAATTAAATTTATATGTTAATGTATGAAATAATTATTTAATTAAAAATGAGAAACGAAAGAAGATAATTAATTACAAAAAAGGTATATTACACATATCTTTATTTATTTATTTTTTTTATTTTACAGTACGTATGTTTATCGTCATAGGAATTTCTTTAAATATTGTAATTTGAATTGATTTAAAACTTAAAACGAGAAAGAAAAATTACATTTAAATAGAATTTGAAATATACACGTATCTGTGATATACACTTAGGATTTTATTAAAACGAAAAATAAATTGATGGACGTTCTTATTTCATCCTCTTTCATTTTCTATTTTTTAAATAAAAATATTTATGTGATATTAACAAAGTTTTTTTTTTTATTTAATGAAATCATTTAATTCTCTACAACTTTACGTTTCGATAAATTCATTAGTTTAATTTATAAAATAGAATGTGTTAGCAACATCATTCTATTTAAAAAAGAATATGGTCAACACGTTTATTTAGCATACACGAAAATAGTATGTGCAATTTTCGAAAATGAGCTTTAAGTTTGAGCGATTTTTTATTTTTTAAAATGTTCAGTTAATTTTATCCATAATGTATTTGCTTTTTTACATTTAATGTAATGTAATGAAATGAAATATTTGTTTAATATATTTAAATACCAATTATTGCATTAAGATAGTTAGTACACAAATTCTTATAGTTTTATACGAAAGTCAATAAATTAATTTTATAAATGTCTATTAGCCAATTTATTTCATTTTACGATTTCAATATTGTAACCCTGGTAAAATGTTCCGAAATAACATTGGGTTTTTAACAGTGGTCGTCGGGCACCCTCATCACCTACCACAGTCAAAGAATCTCCACATGCAAATGCATTATCTTCTCACCACCCAAGTATTATGACAACAATGACAATGACTATTATGACGTGTTACACCCGTTCTATACACGATTATTTATTACTCACATAAATTAAATTTATATGTTAATGTATGAAATAATTATTTAATTAAAAATGAGAAACGAAAGAAGATAATTAATTACAAAAAAGGTATATTACACATATCTTTATTTATTTATTTTTTTTATTTTACAGTACGTATGTTTATCGTCATAGGAATTTCTTTAAATATTGTAATTTGAATTGATTTAAAACTTAAAACGAGAAAGAAAAATTACATTTAAATAGAATTTGCAATATACATATATCTGTGATATACACTTAGGATTTTATTAAAACGAAAAATAAATTGATGGACGTTCTTATTTCATCCTCTTTCATTTTCTATTTTTTAAATAAAAATATTTATGTGATATTAACAAAGTTTTTTTTTTTATTTAATGAAATCATTTAATTCTCTACAACTTTACGTTTCGATAAATTCATTAGTTTAATTTATAAAATAGAATGTGTTAGCAACATCATTCTATTTAAAAAAGAATATGGTCAACACGTTTATTTAGCATACACGAAAATATTATGTGCAATTTTCGAAAATGAGCTTTAAGTTTGAGCGATTTTTTATTTTTTAAAATGTTCAGTTAATTTTATCCATAATGTATTTGCTTTTTTACATGTAATGTAATGTAATGAATGAAATATTTGTTTAATATATTTAAATATCAATTATTGCATTAAGATAGTTAGTACACAAATTCTTATAGTTTTATACGAAAGTCAATAAATTAATTTTATAAATGTCTATTAGCCAATTTATTTCATTTTACGATTTCAATATTGTAACCCTGGTAAAATGTTCCGAAATAACACTGGGTTTTCAACAGTGGTCGTCGGGCACCCTCATCACCTACCACAGTCAAAGAATCTCCACATGCAAATGCATTATCTTCTCACCACCCAAGTATTATGACAACAATGACAATGACTATTATGACGTGTTACACCCGTTCTATACACGATTATTTATTACTCACATAAATTAAATTTATATGTTAATGTATGAAATAATTATTTAATTAAAAATGAGAAACGAAAGAAGATAATTAATTACAAAAAAGGTATATTACACATATCTTTATTTATTTATTTTTTTTATTTTACAGTACGTATGTTTATCGTCATAGGAATTTCTTTAAATATTGTAATTTGAATTGATTTAAAACTTAAAACGAGAAAGAAAAATTACATTTAAATAGAATTTGAAATATACACGTATCTGTGATATACACTTAGGATTTTATTAAAACGAAAAATAAATTGATGGACGTTCTTATTTCATCCTCTTTCATTTTCTATTTTTTAAATAAAAATATTTATGTGATATTAACAAAGTTTTTTTTTTTATTTAATGAAATCATTTAATTCTCTACAACTTTACGTTTCGATAAATTCATTAGTTTAATTTATAAAATAGAATGTGTTAGCAACATCATTCTATTTAAAAAAGAATATGGTCAACACGTTTATTTAGCATACACGAAAATAGTATGTGCAATTTTCGAAAATGAGCTTTAAGTTTGAGCGATTTTTTATTTTTTAAAATGTTCAGTTAATTTTATCCATAATGTATTTGCCTTTTTACATGTAATGTAATGTAATGAAATGAAATATTTGTTTAATATATTTAAATATCAATTATTGCATTAAGATAGTTAGTACACAAATTCTTATAGTTTTATACGAAAGTCAATAAATTAATTTTATAAATGTCTATTAGCCAATTTATTTCATTTTACGATTTCAATATTGTAACCCTGGTAAAATGTTCCGAAATAACACTGGGTTTTCAACAGTGGTCGTCGGGCACCCTCATCACCTACCACAGTCAAAGAATCTCCACATGCAAATGCATTATCTTCTCACCACCCAAGTATTATGACAACAATGACAATGACTATTATGACGTGTTACACCCGTTCTATACACGATTATTTATTACTCACATAAATTAAATTTATATGTTAATGTATGAAATAATTATTTAATTAAAAATGAGAAACGAAAGAAGATAATTAATTACAAAAAAGGTATATTACACATATCTTTATTTATTTATTTTTTTTTATTTTACAGTACGTATGTTTATCGTCATAGGAATTTCTTTAAATATTGTAATTTGAATTGATTTAAAACTTAAAACGAGAAAGAAAAATTACATTTAAATAGAATTTGCAATATACATATATCTGTGATATACACTTAGGATTTTATTAAAACGAAAAATAAATTGATGGACGTTCTTATTTCATCCTCTTTCATTTTCTATTTTTTAAATAAAAATATTTATGTGATATTAACAAAGTTTTTTTTTTTATTTAATGAAATCATTTAATTCTCTACAACTTTACGTTTCGATAAATTCATTAGTTTAATTTATAAAATAGAATGTGTTAGCAACATCATTCTATTTAAAAAAGAATATGGTCAACACGTTTATTTAGCATACACGAAAATATTATGTGCAATTTTCGAAAATGAGCTTTAAGTTTGAGCGATTTTTTATTTTTTAAAATGTTCAGTTAATTTTATCCATAATGTATTTGCTTTTTTACATGTAATGTAATGTAATGAATGAAATATTTGTTTAATATATTTAAATATCAATTATTGCATTAAGATAGTTAGTACACAAATTCTTATAGTTTTATACGAAAGTCAATAAATTAATTTTATAAATGTCTATTAGCCAATTTATTTCATTTTACGATTTCAATATTGTAACCCTGGTAAAATGTTCCGAAATAACACTGGGTTTTCAACAGTGGTCGTCGGGCACCCTCATCACCTACCACAGTCAAAGAATCTCCACATGCAAATGCATTATCTTCTCACCACCCAAGTATTATGACAACAATGACAATGACTATTATGACGTGTTACACCCGTTCTATACACGATTATTTATTACTCACATAAATTAAATTTATATGTTAATGTATGAAATAATTATTTAATTAAAAATGAGAAACGAAAGAAGATAATTAATTACAAAAAAGGTATATTACACATATCTTTATTTATTTATTTTTTTTATTTTACAGTACGTATGTTTATCGTCATAGGAATTTCTTTAAATATTGTAATTTGAATTGATTTAAAACTTAAAACGAGAAAGAAAAATTACATTTAAATAGAATTTGCAATATACATATATCTGTGATATACACTTAGGATTTTATTAAAACGAAAAATAAATTGATGGACGTTCTTATTTCATCATCTTTCATTTTCTATTTTTTAAATAAAAATATTTATGTGATATTAACAAAGTTTTTTTTTTATTTAATGAAATCATTTAATTCTCTACAACTTTACGTTTCGATAAATTCATTAGTTTAATTTATAAATAGAATGTGTTAGCAACATCATTCTATTTAAAAAAGAATATGGTTAACACGTTCTTTTAACATACACAAAAATAGTATGTGCAATTTTGGAAAGTGAACTTTAAGTTTGAGCGATTTTTTATTTTTTAAAACGTTCAGTTAATTTTATCCATAATGTATTTGCTTTTTTACATTTAATGTAATGTAATGAAATGAAATATTTGTTTAATATATTTAAATACCAATTATTGCATTAAGATAGTTAGTACACAAATTCTTATAGTTTTATACGAAAGTCAATAAATTAATTTTATAAATGTCTATTAGCCAATTTATTTCATTTTACGATTTCAATATTGTAACCCTGGTAAAATGTTCCGAAATAACATTGGGTTTTTAACAGTGGTCGTCGGGCACCCTCATCACCTACCACAGTCAAAGAATCTCCACATGCAAATGCATTATCTTCTCACCACCCAAGTATTATGACAACAATGACAATGACTATTATGACGTGTTACACCCGTTCTATACACGATTATTTATTACTCACATAAATTAAATTTATATGTTAATGTATGAAATAATTATTTAATTAAAAATGAGAAACGAAAGAAGATAATTAATTACAAAAAAGGTATATTACACATATCTTTATTTATTTTTTTTTTTTATTTTACAGTACGTATGTTTATCGTCATAGGAATTTCTTTAAATATTGTAATTTGAATTGATTTAAAACTTAAAACGAGAAAGAAAAATTACATTTAAATAGAATTTGCAATATACATATATCTGTGATATACACTTAGGATTTTATTAAAACGAAAAATAAATTGATGGACGTTCTTATTTCATCCTCTTTCATTTTCTATTTTTTAAATAAAAATATTTATGTGATATTAACAAAGTTTTTTTTTTTATTTAATGAAATCATTTAATTCTCTACAACTTTACGTTTCGATAAATTCATTAGTTTAATTTATAAAATAGAATGTGTTAGCAACATCATTCTATTTAAAAAAGAATATGGTCAACACGTTTATTTAGCATACACGAAAATATTATGTGCAATTTTCGAAAATGAGCTTTAAGTTTGAGCGATTTTTTATTTTTTAAAATGTTCAGTTAATTTTATCCATAATGTATTTGCTTTTTTACATGTAATGTAATGTAATGAATGAAATATTTGTTTAATATATTTAAATATCAATTATTGCATTAAGATAGTTAGTACACAAATTCTTATAGTTTTATACGAAAGTCAATAAATTAATTTTATAAATGTCTATTAGCCAATTTATTTCATTTTACGATTTCAATATTGTAACCCTGGTAAAATGTTCCGAAATAACACTGGGTTTTCAACAGTGGTCGTCGGGCACCCTCATCACCTACCACAGTCAAAGAATCTCCACATGCAAATGCATTATCTTCTCACCACCCAAGTATTATGACAACAATGACAATGACTATTATGACGTGTTACACCCGTTCTATACACGATTATTTATTACTCACATAAATTAAATTTATATGTTAATGTATGAAATAATTATTTAATTAAAAATGAGAAACGAAAGAAGATAATTAATTACAAAAAAGGTATATTACACATATCTTTATTTATTTATTTTTTTTATTTTACAGTACGTATGTTTATCGTCATAGGAATTTCTTTAAATATTGTAATTTGAATTGATTTAAAACTTAAAACGAGAAAGAAAAATTACATTTAAATAGAATTTGCAATATACATATATCTGTGATATACACTTAGGATTTTATTAAAACGAAAAATAAATTGATGGACGTTCTTATTTCATCATCTTTCATTTTCTATTTTTTAAATAAAAATATTTATGTGATATTAACAAAGTTTTTTTTTTTTATTTAATGAAATCATTTAATTCTCTACAACTTTACGTTTCGATAAATTCATTAGTTTAATTTATAAATAGAATGTGTTAGCAACATCATTCTATTTAAAAAAGAATATGGTTAACACGTTCTTTTAACATACACAAAAATAGTATGTGCAATTTTGGAAAGTGAACTTTAAGTTTGAGCGATTTTTTATTTTTTAAAACGTTCAGTTAATTTTATCCATAATGTATTTGCTTTTTTACTTTTAATGTAATGTAATGAAATGAAATATTTGTTTAATATATTTAAATACCAATTATTGCATTAAGATAGTTAGTACACAAATTCTTATAGTTTTATACGAAAGTCAATAAATTAATTTTATAAATGTCTATTAGCCAATTTATTTCATTTTACGATTTCAATATTGTAACCCTGGTAAAATGTTCCGAAATAACATTGGGTTTTTAACAGTGGTCGTCGGGCACCCTCATCACCTACCACAGTCAAAGAATCTCCACATGCAAATGCATTATCTTCTCACCACCCAAGTATTATGACAACAATGACAATGACTATTATGACGTGTTACACCCGTTCTATACACGATTATTTATTACTCACATAAATTAAATTTATATGTTAATGTATGAAATAATTATTTAATTAAAAATGAGAAACGAAAGAAGATAATTAATTACAAAAAAGGTACATTACACATATCTTTATTTTTTTTAATTTTTTTTTTACAGTACGTATGTTTATCGTCATAGGAATTTCTTTAAATATTGTAATTTGAATTGATTTAAAACTTAGAACGAGAAAGAAAAATTACATTTAAACAGAATTTATAATATACATATATCTGTGATATACACTTAGGATTTTATTAAAACGAAAAATAAATTGATGGACGTTCTTATTTCATCATCTTTCATTTTCTATTTTTTAAATAAAAATATTTATTTGATATTGAAAAAGTTTTTATTTTTTTATTCAATTAAATCATTTAATTCTCTACAACTTTACGTTCGGATAAATTCATTGGTTTAATTTATAAAATAGAATGTGTTAGCAACATCATTCTATTTAAAAAAGAATATGGTTAACACGTTCTTTTAACATACACAAAAATAGTATGTGCAATTTTGGAAAGTGAACTTTAAGTTTGAGCGATTTTTTATTTTTTAAAACGTTCAGTTAATTTTATCCATAATGTATTTGCTTTTTTACATGTAATGTAATGTAATGAAATGAAGTATTTGTTTAATATATTTAAATACCAATTATAGCATTAAGATAGTTAGTACAAATTCTTATAGTTCTATACGGAAGTCAATAAATTAATTCTATAAATGTCTATTAGCCTATTTATTTCATTTTACGATTTCAAAATTGTAACCCCGGTAAAGTGTTCCGAAATAACATTGGGTTTTCAACAGTCGTCGGGCTTTCTCATCACCTTCCACAGCCAAAGAATCTCCACATGCAAACGCATTATCTTCTCACCAGCCAAGTATTATGACGACAATGACAACGACAATAACAATGAAAATGACTATTATGACATGTTATACCCGTTCTATACACGATTATTTATTACTCACATAAATTAAATTTTTATGTTAATGTATAAAATAATTATTTAATTAAAAATGAGAAACGAAAGAAGATAATTAATTACAAAAAAGGTACATTACACATATCTTTATTTATTTATTTTTTTTATTTTACAGTACGTATGTTTATCGTCATAGGAATTTCTTTAAATATTGTAATTTGAATTGATTTAAAACTTAAAACGAGAAAGAAAAATTACATTTAAATAGAATTTGCAATATACATATATCTGTGATATACACTTAGGATTTTATTAAAACGAAAAATAAATTGATGGACGTTCTTATTTCATCCTCTTTCATTTTCTATTTTTTAAATAAAAATATTTATGTGATATTAACAAAGTTTTTTTTTTATTTAATGAAATCATTTAATTCTCTACAACTTTACGTTTCGATAAATTCATTAGTTTAATTTATAAAATAGAATTTGTTAGCAACATCATTCTATTTAAAAAAGAATATTGTCAACACGTTTATTTAGCATACACGAAAATAGTATGTGCAATTTTCGAAAATGAGCTTTAAGTTTGAGCGATTTTTTATTTTTTAAAATGTTCAGTTAATTTTATCCATAATGTATTTGCTTTTTTACATGTAATGTAATGTAATGAAATGAAATATTTGTTTAATATATTTAAATATCAATTATTGCATTAAGATAGTTAGTACACAAATTCTTATAGTTTTATACGAAAGTCAATAAATTAATTTTATAAATGTCTATTAGCCAATTTATTTCATTTTACGATTTCAAAATTGTAACCCTGGTAAAATGTTCCGAAATAACATTGGGTTTTCAACAGTGGTCGTCGGACACCCTCATCACCTACCACAGTCAAAGAATCTCCACATGCAAATGCATTATCTTCTCACCACCCAAGTATTATGACAACAATGACAATGACTATTATGACGTGTTACAACCGTTCTATACACGATTATTTATTACTCACATAAATTAAATTTATATGTTAATGTATGAAATAATTATTTAATTAAAAATGAGAAACGAAAGAAGATAATTAATTACAAAAAAGGTACATTACACATATCTTTATTTATTTATTTTTTTTATTTTACAGTACGTATGTTTATCGTCATAGGAATTTCTTTAAATATTGTAATTTGAATTGATTTAAAACTTAAAACGAGAAAGAAAAATTACATTTAAATAGAATTTGCAATATACATATATCTGTGATATACACTTAGGATTTTATTAAAACGAAAAATAAATTGATGGACGTTCTTATTTCATCCTCTTTCATTTTCTATTTTTTAAATAAAAATATTTATGTGATATTAACAAAGTTTTTTTTTTATTTAATGAAATCATTTAATTCTCTACAACTTTACGTTTCGATAAATTCATTAGTTTAATTTATAAAATAGAATTTGTTAGCAACATCATTCTATTTAAAAAAGAATATTGTCAACACGTTTATTTAGCATACACGAAAATAGTATGTGCAATTTTCGAAAATGAGCTTTAAGTTTGAGCGATTTTTTATTTTTTAAAATGTTCAGTTAATTTTATCCATAATGTATTTGCTTTTTTACATGTAATGTAATGTAATGAAATGAAATATTTGTTTAATATATTTAAATATCAATTATTGCATTAAGATAGTTAGTACACAAATTCTTATAGTTTTATACGAAAGTCAATAAATTAATTTTATAAATGTCTATTAGCCAATTTATTTCATTTTACGATTTCAAAATTGTAACCCTGGTAAAATGTTCCGAAATAACATTGGGTTTTCAACAGTGGTCGTCGGACACCCTCATCACCTACCACAGTCAAAGAATCTCCACATGCAAATGCATTATCTTCTCACCACCCAAGTATTATGACAACAATGACAATGACTATTATGACGTGTTACAACCGTTCTATACACGATTATTTATTACTCACATAAATTAAATTTATATGTTAATGTATGAAATAATTATTTAATTAAAAATGAGAAACGAAAGAAGATAATTAATTACAAAAAAGGTACATTACACATATCTTTATTTTTTTTTTTTTTATTTTACAGTACGTATGTTTATCGTCATAGGAATTTCTTTAAATATTGTAATTTGAATTGATTTAAAACTTAAAACGAGAAAGAAAAATTACATTTAAATAGAATTTGAAATATACATGTATCTGTGATATACACTTAGGATTTTATTAAAACGAAAAATAAATTGATGGACGTTCTTATTTCATCCTCTTTCATTTTCTATTTTTTAAATAAAAATATTTATGTGATATTAACAAAGTTTTTTTTTTTATTTAATGAAATCATTTAATTCTCTACAACTTTACGTTTCGATAAATTCATTAGTTTAATTTATAAAATAGAATGTGTTAGCAACATCATTCTATTTAAAAAAGAATATGGTCAACACGTTTATTTAGCATACACGAAAATATTATGTGCAATTTTCGAAAATGAGCTTTAAGTTTGAGCGATTTTTTATTTTTTAAAATGTTCAGTTAATTTTATCCATAATGTATTTGCTTTTTTACATGTAATGTAATGTAATGAATGAAATATTTGTTTAATATATTTAAATATCAATTATTGCATTAAGATAGTTAGTACACAAATTCTTATAGTTTTATACGAAAGTCAATAAATTAATTTTATAAATGTCTATTAGCCAATTTATTTCATTTTACGATTTCAATATTGTAACCCTGGTAAAATGTTCCGAAATAACACTGGGTTTTCAACAGTGGTCGTCAGGCACCCTCATCACCTACCACAGTCAAAGAATCTCCACATGCAAATGCATTATCTTCTCACCACCCAAGTATTATGACAACAATGACAATGACTATTATGACGTGTTACACCCGTTCTATACACGATTATTTATTACTCACATAAATTAAATTTATATGTTAATGTATGAAATAATTATTTAATTAAAAATGAGAAACGAAAGAAGATAATTAATTACAAAAAAGGTACATTACACATATCTTTATTTATTTATTTTTTTTATTTTACAGTACGTATGTTTATCGTCATAGGAATTTCTTTAAATATTGTAATTTGAATTGATTTAAAACTTAAAACGAGAAAGAAAAATTACATTTAAATAGAATTTGAAATATACACGTATCTGTGATATACACTTAGGATTTTATTAAAACGAAAAATAAATTGATGGACGTTCTTATTTCATCCTCTTTCATTTTCTATTTTTTAAATAAAAATATTTATGTGATATTAACAAAGTTTTTTTTTTTATTTAATGAAATCATTTAATTCTCTACAACTTTACGTTTCGATAAATTCATTAGTTTAATTTATAAAATAGAATGTGTTAGCAACATCATTCTATTTAAAAAAGAATATGGTCAACACGTTTATTTAGCATACACGAAAATAGTATGTGCAATTTTCGAAAATGAGCTTTAAGTTTGAGCGATTTTTTATTTTTTAAAATGTTCAGTTAATTTTATCCATAATGTATTTGCCTTTTTACATGTAATGTAATGTAATGAAATGAAATATTTGTTTAATATATTTAAATATCAATTATTGCATTAAGATAGTTAGTACACAAATTCTTATAGTTTTATACGAAAGTCAATAAATTAATTTTATAAATGTCTATTAGCCAATTTATTTCATTTTACGATTTCAATATTGTAACCCTGGTAAAATGTTCCGAAATAACACTGGGTTTTCAACAGTGGTCGTCGGGCACCCTCATCACCTACCACAGTCAAAGAATCTCCACATGCAAATGCATTATCTTCTCACCACCCAAGTATTATGACAACAATGACAATGACTATTATGACGTGTTACACCCGTTCTATACACGATTATTTATTACTCACATAAATTAAATTTATATGTTAATGTATGAAATAATTATTTAATTAAAAATGAGAAACGAAAGAAGATAATTAATTACAAAAAAGGTATATTACACATATCTTTATTTATTTATTTTTTTTATTTTACAGTACGTATGTTTATCGTCATAGGAATTTCTTTAAATATTGTAATTTGAATTGATTTAAAACTTAAAACGAGAAAGAAAAATTACATTTAAATAGAATTTGCAATATACATATATCTGTGATATACACTTAGGATTTTATTAAAACGAAAAATAAATTGATGGACGTTCTTATTTCATCCTCTTTCATTTTCTATTTTTTAAATAAAAATATTTATGTGATATTAACAAAGTTTTTTTTTTTATTTAATGAAATCATTTAATTCTCTACAACTTTACGTTTCGATAAATTCATTAGTTTAATTTATAAAATAGAATGTGTTAGCAACATCATTCTATTTAAAAAAGAATATGGTCAACACGTTTATTTAGCATACACGAAAATATTATGTGCAATTTTCGAAAATGAGCTTTAAGTTTGAGCGATTTTTTATTTTTTAAAATGTTCAGTTAATTTTATCCATAATGTATTTGCTTTTTTACATGTAATGTAATGTAATGAATGAAATATTTGTTTAATATATTTAAATATCAATTATTGCATTAAGATAGTTAGTACACAAATTCTTATAGTTTTATACGAAAGTCAATAAATTAATTTTATAAATGTCTATTAGCCAATTTATTTCATTTTACGATTTCAATATTGTAACCCTGGTAAAATGTTCCGAAATAACATTGGGTTTTCAACAGTGGTCGTCGGGCACCCTCATCACCTACCACAGTCAAAGAATCTCCACATGCAAATGCATTATCTTCTCACCACCCAAGTATTATGACAACAATGACAATGACTATTATGACGTGTTACACCCGTTCTATACACGATTATTTATTACTCACATAAATTAAATTTATATGTTAATGTATGAAATAATTATTTAATTAAAAATGAGAAACGAAAGAAGATAATTAATTACAAAAAAGGTATATTACACATATCTTTATTTATTTATTTTTTTTATTTTACAGTACGTATGTTTATCGTCATAGGAATTTCTTTAAATATTGTAATTTGAATTGATTTAAAACTTAAAACGAGAAAGAAAAATTACATTTAAATAGAATTTGCAATATACATATATCTGTGATATACACTTAGGATTTTATTAAAACGAAAAATAAATTGATGGACGTTCTTATTTCATCATCTTTCATTTTCTATTTTTTAAATAAAAATATTTATGTGATATTAACAAAGTTTTTTTTTTATTTAATGAAATCATTTAATTCTCTACAACTTTACGTTTCGATAAATTCATTAGTTTAATTTATAAATAGAATGTGTTAGCAACATCATTCTATTTAAAAAAGAATATGGTTAACACGTTCTTTTAACATACACAAAAATAGTATGTGCAATTTTGGAAAGTGAACTTTAAGTTTGAGCGATTTTTTATTTTTTAAAACGTTCAGTTAATTTTATCCATAATGTATTTGCTTTTTTACATTTAATGTAATGTAATGAAATGAAATATTTGTTTAATATATTTAAATACCAATTATTGCATTAAGATAGTTAGTACACAAATTCTTATAGTTTTATACGAAAGTCAATAAATTAATTTTATAAATGTCTATTAGCCAATTTATTTCATTTTACGATTTCAATATTGTAACCCTGGTAAAATGTTCCGAAATAACATTGGGTTTTTAACAGTGGTCGTCGGGCACCCTCATCACCTACCACAGTCAAAGAATCTCCACATGCAAATGCATTATCTTCTCACCACCCAAGTATTATGACAACAATGACAATGACTATTATGACGTGTTACACCCGTTCTATACACGATTATTTATTACTCACATAAATTAAATTTATATGTTAATGTATGAAATAATTATTTAATTAAAAATGAGAAACGAAAGAAGATAATTAATTACAAAAAAGGTATATTACACATATCTTTATTTATTTATTTTTTTTATTTTACAGTACGTATGTTTATCGTCATAGGAATTTCTTTAAATATTGTAATTTGAATTGATTTAAAACTTAAAACGAGAAAGAAAAATTACATTTAAATAGAATTTGCAATATACATATATCTGTGATATACACTTAGGATTTTATTAAAACGAAAAATAAATTGATGGACGTTCTTATTTCATCCTCTTTCATTTTCTATTTTTTAAATAAAAATATTTATGTGATATTAACAAAGTTTTTTTTTTTATTTAATGAAATCATTTAATTCTCTACAACTTTACGTTTCGATAAATTCATTAGTTTAATTTATAAAATAGAATGTGTTAGCAACATCATTCTATTTAAAAAAGAATATGGTCAACACGTTTATTTAGCATACACGAAAATATTATGTGCAATTTTCGAAAATGAGCTTTAAGTTTGAGCGATTTTTTATTTTTTAAAATGTTCAGTTAATTTTATCCATAATGTATTTGCTTTTTTACATGTAATGTAATGTAATGAATGAAATATTTGTTTAATATATTTAAATATCAATTATTGCATTAAGATAGTTAGTACACAAATTCTTATAGTTTTATACGAAAGTCAATAAATTAATTTTATAAATGTCTATTAGCCAATTTATTTCATTTTACGATTTCAATATTGTAACCCTGGTAAAATGTTCCGAAATAACACTGGGTTTTCAACAGTGGTCGTCGGGCACCCTCATCACCTACCACAGTCAAAGAATCTCCACATGCAAATGCATTATCTTCTCACCACCCAAGTATTATGACAACAATGACAATGACTATTATGACGTGTTACACCCGTTCTATACACGATTATTTATTACTCACATAAATTAAATTTATATGTTAATGTATGAAATAATTATTTAATTAAAAATGAGAAACGAAAGAAGATAATTAATTACAAAAAAAGTATATTACACATATCTTTATTTTTTTTTTTTTTTTATTTTACAGTACGTATGTTTATCGTCATAGGAATTTCTTTAAATATTGTAATTTGAATTGATTTAAAACTTAAAACGAGAAAGAAAAATTACATTTAAATAGAATTTGCAATATACATATATCTGTGATATACACTTAGGATTTTATTAAAACGAAAAATAAATTGATGGACGTTCTTATTTCATCATCTTTCATTTTCTATTTTTTAAATAAAAATATTTATGTGATATTAACAAAGTTTTTTTTTTTATTTAATGAAATCATTTAATTCTCTACAACTTTACGTTTCGATAAATTCATTAGTTTAATTTATAAATAGAATGTGTTAGCAACATCATTCTATTTAAAAAAGAATATGGTTAACACGTTCTTTTAACATACACAAAAATAGTATGTGCAATTTTGGAAAGTGAACTTTAAGTTTGAGCGATTTTTTATTTTTTAAAACGTTCAGTTAATTTTATCCATAATGTATTTGCTTTTTTACTTTTAATGTAATGTAATGAAATGAAATATTTGTTTAATATATTTAAATACCAATTATTGCATTAAGATAGTTAGTACACAAATTCTTATAGTTTTATACGAAAGTCAATAAATTAATTTTATAAATGTCTATTAGCCAATTTATTTCATTTTACGATTTCAATATTGTAACCCTGGTAAAATGTTCCGAAATAACATTGGGTTTTTAACAGTGGTCGTCGGGCACCCTCATCACCTACCACAGTCAAAGAATCTCCACATGCAAATGCATTATCTTCTCACCACCCAAGTATTATGACAACAATGACAATGACTATTATGACGTGTTACACCCGTTCTATACACGATTATTTATTACTCACATAAATTAAATTTATATGTTAATGTATGAAATAATTATTTAATTAAAAATGAGAAACGAAAGAAGATAATTAATTACAAAAAAGGTACATTACACATATCTTTATTTTTTTTAATTTTTTTTTTACAGTACGTATGTTTATCGTCATAGGAATTTCTTTAAATATTGTAATTTGAATTGATTTAAAACTTAGAACGAGAAAGAAAAATTACATTTAAACAGAATTTATAATATACATATATCTGTGATATACACTTAGGATTTTATTAAAACGAAAAATAAATTGATGGACGTTCTTATTTCATCATCTTTCATTTTCTATTTTTTAAATAAAAATATTTATTTGATATTGAAAAAGTTTTTATTTTTTTATTCAATTAAATCATTTAATTCTCTACAACTTTACGTTCGGATAAATTCATTGGTTTAATTTATAAAATAGAATGTGTTAGCAACATCATTCTATTTAAAAAAGAATATGGTTAACACGTTCTTTTAACATACACAAAAATAGTATGTGCAATTTTGGAAAGTGAACTTTAAGTTTGAGCGATTTTTTATTTTTTAAAACGTTCAGTTAATTTTATCCATAATGTATTTGCTTTTTTACATGTAATGTAATGTAATGAAATGAAGTATTTGTTTAATATATTTAAATACCAATTATTGCATTAAGATAGTTAGTACAAATTCTTATAGTTCTATACGGAAGTCAATAAATTAATTCTATAAATGTCTATTAGCCTATTTATTTCATTTTACGATTTCAAAATTGTAACCCCGGTAAAGTGTTCCGAAATAACATTGGGTTTTCAACAGTCGTCGGGCTTTCTCATCACCTTCCACAGCCAAAGAATCTCCACATGCAAATGCATTATCTTCTCACCAGCCAAGTATTATGACGACAATGACAACGACAATAACAATGAAAATGACTATTATGACATGTTATACCCGTTCTATACACGATTATTTATTACTCACATAAATTAAATTTTTATGTTAATGTATAAAATAATTATTTAATTAAAAATGAGAAACGAAAGAAGATAATTAATTACAAAAAAGGTACATTACACATATCTTTATTTATTTATTTTTTTTATTTTACAGTACGTATGTTTATCGTCATAGGAATTTCTTTAAATATTGTAATTTGAATTGATTTAAAACTTAAAACGAGAAAGAAAAATTACATTTAAATAGAATTTGCAATATACATATATCTGTGATATACACTTAGGATTTTATTAAAACGAAAAATAAATTGATGGACGTTCTTATTTCATCCTCTTTCATTTTCTATTTTTTAAATAAAAATATTTATGTGATATTAACAAAGTTTTTTTTTTATTTAATGAAATCATTTAATTCTCTACAACTTTACGTTTCGATAAATTCATTAGTTTAATTTATAAAATAGAATTTGTTAGCAACATCATTCTATTTAAAAAAGAATATTGTCAACACGTTTATTTAGCATACACGAAAATAGTATGTGCAATTTTCGAAAATGAGCTTTAAGTTTGAGCGATTTTTTATTTTTTAAAATGTTCAGTTAATTTTATCCATAATGTATTTGCTTTTTTACATGTAATGTAATGTAATGAAATGAAATATTTGTTTAATATATTTAAATATCAATTATTGCATTAAGATAGTTAGTACACAAATTCTTATAGTTTTATACGAAAGTCAATAAATTAATTTTATAAATGTCTATTAGCCAATTTATTTCATTTTACGATTTCAAAATTGTAACCCTGGTAAAATGTTCCGAAATAACATTGGGTTTTCAACAGTGGTCGTCGGACACCCTCATCACCTACCACAGTCAAAGAATCTCCACATGCAAATGCATTATCTTCTCACCACCCAAGTATTATGACAACAATGACAATGACTATTATGACGTGTTACAACCGTTCTATACACGATTATTTATTACTCACATAAATTAAATTTATATGTTAATGTATGAAATAATTATTTAATTAAAAATGAGAAACGAAAGAAGATAATTAATTACAAAAAAGGTACATTACACATATCTTTATTTATTTTATTTTTTTATTTTACAGTACGTATGTTTATCGTCATAGGAATTTCTTTAAATATTGTAATTTGAATTGATTTAAAACTTAAAACGAGAAAGAAAAATTACATTTAAATAGAATTTGAAATATACATGTATCTGTGATATACACTTAGGATTTTATTAAAACGAAAAATAAATTGATGGACGTTCTTATTTCATCCTCTTTCATTTTCTATTTTTTAAATAAAAATATTTATGTGATATTAACAAAGTTTTTTTTTTTATTTAATGAAATCATTTAATTCTCTACAACTTTACGTTTCGATAAATTCATTAGTTTAATTTATAAAATAGAATGTGTTAGCAACATCATTCTATTTAAAAAAGAATATGGTCAACACGTTTATTTAGCATACACGAAAATAGTATGTGCAATTTTCGAAAATGAGCTTTAAGTTTGAGCGATTTTTTATTTTTTAAAATGTTCAGTTAATTTTATCCATATTGTATTTGCCTTTTTATATGTAATGTAATGTAATGAAATGAAATATTTGTTTAATATATTTAAATATGAATTATTGCATTAAGATAGTTAGTACACAAATTCTTATAGTTTTATACGAAAGTCAATAAATTAATTTTATAAATGTCTATTAGCCAATTTATTTCATTTTACGATTTCAATATTGTAACCCTGGTAAAATGTTCCGAAATAACATTGGGTTTTTAACAGTGGTCGTCGGGCACCCTCATCACCTACCACAGTCAAAGAATCTCCACATGCAAATGCATTATCTTCTCACCACCCAAGTATTATGACAACAATGACAATGACTATTATGACGTGTTACACCCGTTCTATACACGATTATTTATTACTCACATAAATTAAATTTATATGTTAATGTATGAAATAATTATTTAATTAAAAATGAGAAACGAAAGAAGATAATTAATTACAAAAAAGGTATATTACACATATCTTTATTTATTTATTTTTTTTATTTTACAGTACGTATGTTTATCGTCATAGGAATTTCTTTAAATATTGTAATTTGAATTGATTTAAAACTTAAAACGAGAAAGAAAAATTACATTTAAATAGAATTTGCAATATACATATATCTGTGATATACACTTAGGATTTTATTAAAACGAAAAATAAATTGATGGACGTTCTTATTTCATCATCTTTCATTTTCTATTTTTTAAATAAAAATATTTATGTGATATTAACAAAGTTTTTTTTTTATTTAATGAAATCATTTAATTCTCTACAACTTTACGTTTCGATAAATTCATTAGTTTAATTTATAAATAGAATGTGTTAGCAACATCATTCTATTTAAAAAAGAATATGGTCAACACGTTTATTTAGCATACACGAAAATTGTATGTGCAATTTTCGAAAATGAGCTTTAAGTTTGAGCGATTTTTTATTTTTTAAAATGTTCAGTTAATTTTATCCATAATGTATTTGCTTTTTTACATGTAATGTAATGTAATGAAATGAAATATTTGTTTAATATATTTAAATATCAATTATTGCATTAAGATAGTTAGTACACAAATTCTTATAGTTTTATACGAAAGTCAATAAATTAATTTTATAAATGTCTATTAGCCAATTTATTTCATTTTACGATTTCAAAATTGTAACCCTGGTAAAATGTTCCGAAATAACATTGGGTTTTCAACAGTGGTCGTCGGGCACCCTCATCACCTACCACAGTCAAAGAATCTCCACATGCAAATGCATTATCTTCTCACCACCCAAGTATTATGACAACAATGACAATGACTATTATGACGTGTTACACCCGTTCTATACACGATTATTTATTACTCACATAAATTAAATTTATATGTTAATGTATGAAATAATTATTTAATTAAAAATGAGAAACGAAAGAAGATAATTAATTACAAAAAAGGTATATTACACATATCTTTATTTATTTATTTTTTTTATTTTACAGTACGTATGTTTATCGTCATAGGAATTTCTTTAAATATTGTAATTTGAATTGATTTAAAACTTAAAACGAGAAAGAAAAATTACATTTAAATAGAATTTGCAATATACATATATCTGTGATATACACTTAGGATTTTATTAAAACGAAAAATAAATTGATGGACGTTCTTATTTCATCATCTTTCATTTTCTATTTTTTAAATAAAAATATTTATGTGATATTAACAAAGTTTTTTTTTTTATTTAATGAAATCATTTAATTCTCTACAACTTTACGTTTCGATAAATTCATTAGTTTAATTTATAAATAGAATGTGTTAGCAACATCATTCTATTTAAAAAAGAATATGGTCAACACGTTTATTTAGCATACACGAAAATAGTATGTGCAATTTTCGAAAATGAGCTTTAAGTTTGAGCGATTTTTTATTTTTTAAAATGTTCAGTTAATTTTATCCATAATGTATTTGCTTTTTTACATGTAATGTAATGTAATGAAATGAAATATTTGTTTAATATATTTAAATATCAATTATTGCATTAAGATAGTTAGTACACAAATTCTTATAGTTTTATACGAAAGTCAATAAATTAATTTTATAAATGTCTATTAGCCAATTTATTTCATTTTACGATTTCAAAATTGTAACCCTGGTAAAATGTTCCGAAATAACATTGGGTTTTCAACAGTGGTCGTCGGGCACCCTCATCACCTACCACAGTCAAAGAATCTCCACATGCAAATGCATTATCTTCTCACCACCCAAGTATTATGACAACAATGACAATGACTATTATGACGTGTTACACCCGTTCTATACACGATTATTTATTACTCACATAAATTAAATTTATATGTTAATGTATGAAATAATTATTTAATTAAAAATGAGAAACGAAAGAAGATAATTAATTACAAAAAAGGTACATTACACATATCTTTATTTATTTAATTTTTTTATTTTACAGTACGTATGTTTATCGTCATAGGAATTTCTTTAAATATTGTAATTTGAATTGATTTAAAACTTAAAACGAGAAAGAAAAATTACATTTAAATAGAATTTGCAATATACATATATCTGTGATATACTCTTAGGATTTTATTAAAACGAAAAATATATTGATGGACGTTCTTATTTCATCCTCTTTCATTTTCTATTTTTTAAATAAAAATATTTATGTGATATTAACAAAGTTTTTTTTTTATTTAATGAAATCATTTAATTCTCTACAACTTTACGTTTCGATAAATTCATTAGTTTAATTTATAAAATAGAATGTGTTAGCAACATCATTCTATTTAAAAAAGAATATGGTCAACACGTTTATTTAGCATACACGAAAATATTATGTGCAATTTTCGAAAATGAGCTTTAAGTTTGAGCGATTTTTTATTTTTTAAAATGTTCATTTAATTTTATCCATAATGTATTTGCTTTTTTACATGTAATGTAATGTAATGAAATGAAATATTTGTTTAATATATTTAAATATCAATTATTGCATTAAGATATTTAGTACACAAATTCTTATAGTTTTATACGAAAGTCAATAAATTAATTTTATAAATGTCTATTAGCCAATTTATTTCATTTACGATTTCAAAATTGTAACCCTGGTAAAATGTTCCGAAATAACATTGGGTTTTCAACAGTGGTCGTCGGGCACCCTCATCACCTACCACAGTCAAAGAATCTCCACATGCAAATGCATTATCTTCTCACCACCCAAGTATTATGACAACAATGACAATGACTATTATGACGTGTTACACCCGTTCTATACACGATTATTTATTACTCACATAAATTAAATTTATATGTTAATGTATGAAATAATTATTTAATTAAAAATGAGAAACGAAAGAAGATAATTAATTACAAAAAAGGTACATTACACATATCTTTATTTATTTAATTTTTTTATTTTACAGTACGTATGTTTATCGTCATAGGAATTTCTTTAAATATTGTAATTTGAATTGATTTAAAACTTAAAACGAGAAAGAAAATTTACATTTAAATAGAATTTGCAATATACATATATCTGTGATATACTCTTAGGATTTTATTAAAACGAAAAATAAATTGATGGACGTTCTTATTTCATCCTCTTTCATTTTCTATTTTTTAAATAAAAATATTTATGTGATATTAACAAAGTTTTTTTTTTTTATTTAATGAAATCATTTAATTCTCTACAACTTTACGTTTCGATAAATTCATTAGTTTAATTTATAAAATAGAATGTGTTAGCAACATCATTCTATTTAAAAAAGAATATGGTCAACACGTTTATTTAGCATACACGAAAATAGTATGTGCAATTTTCGAAAATGAGCTTTAAGTTTGAGCGATTTTTTATTTTTTAAAATGTTCAGTTAATTTTATCCATAATGTATTTGCTTTTTTACATGTAATGTAATGTAATGAAATGAAATATTTGTTTAATATATTTAAATATCAATTATTGCATTAAGATAGTTAGTACACAAATTCTTATAGTTTTATACGAAAGTCAATAAATTAATTTTATAAATGTCTATTAGCCAATTTATTTCATTTTACGATTTCAAAATTGTAACCCTGGTAAAATGTTCCGAAATAACATTGGGTTTTCAACAGTGGTCGTCGGGCACCCTCATCACCTACCACAGTCAAAGAATCTCCACATGCAAATGCATTATCTTCTCACCACCCAAGTATTATGACAACAATGACAATGACTATTATGACGTGTTACACCCGTTCTATACACGATTATTTATTACTCACATAAATTAAATTTATATGTTAATGTATGAAATAATTATTTAATTAAAAATGAGAAACGAAAGAAGATAATTAATTACAAAAAAGGTACATTACACATATCTTTATTTATTTAATTTTTTTATTTTACAGTACGTATGTTTATCGTCATAGGAATTTCTTTAAATATTGTAATTTGAATTGATTTAAAACTTAAAACGAGAAAGAAAAATTACATTTAAATAGAATTTGCAATATACATATATCTGTGATATACTCTTAGGATTTTATTAAAACGAAAAATATATTGATGGACGTTCTTATTTCATCCTCTTTCATTTTCTATTTTTTAAATAAAAATATTTATGTGATATTAACAAAGTTTTTTTTTTATTTAATGAAATCATTTAATTCTCTACAACTTTACGTTTCGATAAATTCATTAGTTTAATTTATAAAATAGAATGTGTTAGCAACATCATTCTATTTAAAAAAGAATATGGTCAACACGTTTATTTAGCATACACGAAAATATTATGTGCAATTTTCGAAAATGAGCTTTAAGTTTGAGCGATTTTTTATTTTTTAAAATGTTCATTTAATTTTATCCATAATGTATTTGCTTTTTTACATGTAATGTAATGTAATGAAATGAAATATTTGTTTAATATATTTAAATATCAATTATTGCATTAAGATATTTAGTACACAAATTCTTATAGTTTTATACGAAAGTCAATAAATTAATTTTATAAATGTCTATTAGCCAATTTATTTCATTTACGATTTCAAAATTGTAACCCTGGTAAAATGTTCCGAAATAACATTGGGTTTTCAACAGTGGTCGTCGGGCACCCTCATCACCTACCACAGTCAAAGAATCTCCACATGCAAATGCATTATCTTCTCACCACCCAAGTATTATGACAACAATGACAATGACTATTATGACGTGTTACACCCGTTCTATACACGATTATTTATTACTCACATAAATTAAATTTATATGTTAATGTATGAAATAATTATTTAATTAAAAATGAGAAACGAAAGAAGATAATTAATTACAAAAAAGGTACATTACACATATCTTTATTTATTTAATTTTTTTATTTTACAGTACGTATGTTTATCGTCATAGGAATTTCTTTAAATATTGTAATTTGAATTGATTTAAAACTTAAAACGAGAAAGAAAATTTACATTTAAATAGAATTTGCAATATACATATATCTGTGATATACTCTTAGGATTTTATTAAAACGAAAAATAAATTGATGGACGTTCTTATTTCATCCTCTTTCATTTTCTATTTTTTAAATAAAAATATTTATGTGATATTAACAAAGTTTTTTTTTTTTATTTAATGAAATCATTTAATTCTCTACAACTTTACGTTTCGATAAATTCATTAGTTTAATTTATAAAATAGAATGTGTTAGCAACATCATTCTATTTAAAAAAGAATATGGTCAACACGTTTATTTAGCATACACGAAAATAGTATGTGCAATTTTCGAAAATGAGCTTTAAGTTTGAGCGATTTTTTATTTTTTAAAATGTTCAGTTAATTTTATCCATAATGTATTTGCTTTTTTACATGTAATGTAATGTAATGAAATGAAATATTTGTTTAATATATTTAAATATCAATTATTGCATTAAGATAGTTAGTACACAAATTCTTATAGTTTTATACGAAAGTCAATAAATTAATTTTATAAATGTCTATTAGCCAATTTATTTCATTTTACGATTTCAAAATTGTAACCCTGGTAAAATGTTCCGAAATAACATTGGGTTTTCAACAGTGGTCGTCGGGCACCCTCATCACCTACCACAGTCAAAGAATCTCCACATGCAAATGCATTATCTTCTCACCACCCAAGTATTATGACAACAATGACAATGACTATTATGACGTGTTACACCCGTTCTATACACGATTATTTATTACTCACATAAATTAAATTTATATGTTAATGTATGAAATAATTATTTAATTAAAAATGAGAAACGAAAGAAGATAATTAATTACAAAAAAGGTACATTACACATATCTTTATTTATTTAATTTTTTTATTTTACAGTACGTATGTTTATCGTCATAGGAATTTCTTTAAATATTGTAATTTGAATTGATTTAAAACTTAAAACGAGAAAGAAAATTTACATTTAAATAGAATTTGCAATATACATATATCTGTGATATACTCTTAGGATTTTATTAAAACGAAAAATAAATTGATGGACGTTCTTATTTCATCCTCTTTCATTTTCTATTTTTTAAATAAAAATATTTATGTGATATTAACAAAGTTTTTTTTTTATTTAATGAAATCATTTAATTCTCTACAACTTTACGTTTCGATAAATTCATTAGTTTAATTTATAAAATAGAATGTGTTAGCAACATCATTCTATTTAAAAAAGAATATGGTCAACACGTTTATTTAGCATACACGAAAATAGTATGTGCAATTTTCGAAAATGAGCTTTAAGTTTGAGCGATTTTTTATTTTTTAAAATGTTCAGTTAATTTTATCCATAATGTATTTGCTTTTTTACATGTAATGTAATGTAATGAAATGAAATATTTGTTTAATATATTTAAATATCAATTATTGCATTAAGATAGTTAGTACACAAATTCTTATAGTTTTATACGAAAGTCAATAAATTAATTTTATAAATGTCTATTAGCCAATTTATTTCATTTTACGATTTCAAAATTGTAACCCTGGTAAAATGTTCCGAAATAACATTGGGTTTTCAACAGTGGTCGTCGGGCACCCTCATCACCTACCACAGTCAAAGAATCTCCACATGCAAATGCATTATCTTCTCACCACCCAAGTATTATGACAACAATGACAATGACTATTATGACGTGTTACACCCGTTCTATACACGATTATTTATTACTCACATAAATTAAATTTATATGTTAATGTATGAAATAATTATTTAATTAAAAATGAGAAACGAAAGAAGATAATTAATTACAAAAAAGGTACATTACACATATCTTTATTTATTTAATTTTTTTATTTTACAGTACGTATGTTTATCGTCATAGGAATTTCTTTAAATATTGTAATTTGAATTGATTTAAAACTTAAAACGAGAAAGAAAATTTACATTTAAATAGAATTTGCAATATACATATATCTGTGATATACTCTTAGGATTTTATTAAAACGAAAAATAAATTGATGGACGTTCTTATTTCATCCTCTTTCATTTTCTATTTTTTAAATAAAAATATTTATGTGATATTAACAAAGTTTTTTTTTTTATTTAAGAAATCATTTAATTCTCTACAACTTTACGTTTCGATAAATTCATTAGTTTAATTTATAAAATAGAATGTGTTAGCAACATCATTCTATTTAAAAAAGAATATGGTCAACACGTTTATTTAGCATACACGAAAATAGTATGTGCAATTTTCGAAAATGAGCTTTAAGTTTGAGCGATTTTTTATTTTTTAAAATGTTCAGTTAATTTTATCCATAATGTATTTGCTTTTTTACATGTAATGTAATGTAATGAAATGAAATATTTGTTTAATATATTTAAATATCAATTATTGCATTAAGATAGTTAGTACACAAATTCTTATAGTTTTATACGAAAGTCAATAAATTAATTTTATAAATGTCTATTAGCCAATTTATTTCATTTTACGATTTCAAAATTGTAACCCTGGTAAAATGTTCCGAAATAACATTGGGTTTTCAACAGTGGTCGTCGGGCACCCTCATCACCTACCACAGTCAAAGAATCTCCACATGCAAATGCATTATCTTCTCACCACCCAAGTATTATGACAACAATGACAATGACTATTATGACGTGTTACACCCGTTCTATACACGATTATTTATTACTCACATAAATTAAATTTATATGTTAATGTATGAAATAATTATTTAATTAAAAATGAGAAACGAAAGAAGATAATTAATTACAAAAAAGGTACATTACACATATCTTTATTTATTTAATTTTTTTATTTTACAGTACGTATGTTTATCGTCATAGGAATTTCTTTAAATATTGTAATTTGAATTGATTTAAAACTTAAAACGAGAAAGAAAATTTACATTTAAATAGAATTTGCAATATACATATATCTGTGATATACTCTTAGGATTTTATTAAAACGAAAAATAAATTGATGGACGTTCTTATTTCATCCTCTTTCATTTTCTATTTTTTAAATAAAAATATTTATGTGATATTAACAAAGTTTTTTTTTTTATTTAATGAAATCATTTAATTCTCTACAACTTTACGTTTCGATAAATTCATTAGTTTAATTTATAAAATAGAATGTGTTAGCAACATCATTCTATTTAAAAAAGAATATGGTCAACACGTTTATTTAGCATACACGAAAATAGTATGTGCAATTTTCGAAAATGAGCTTTATGTTTGAGCGATTTTTTATTTTTTAAAATGTTCAGTTAATTTTATCCATAATGTATTTGCTTTTTTACATGTAATGTAATGTAATGTAATGAAATATTTGTTTAATATATTTAAATATCAATTATTGCATTAAGATAGCTAGTACACAAATTCTTATAGTTTTATACGAAAGTCAATAAATTAATTTTATAAATGTCTATTAGCCAATTAATTTCATTTTACGATTTCAAAATTGTAACCCTGGTAAAATGTTCCGAAATAACATTGGGTTTTCAACAGTGGTCGTCGGGCACCCTCATCACCTACCACAGTCAAAGAATCTCCACATGCAAATGCATTATCTTCTCACCACCCAAGTATTATGACAACAATGACAATGACTATTATGACGTGTTACACCCGTTCTATACACGATTATTTATTACTCACATAAATTAAATTTATATGTTAATGTATGAAATAATTATTTAATTAAAAATGAGAAACGAAAGAAGATAATTAATTACAAAAAAGGTACATTACACATATCTTTATTTATTTATTATTTTTATTTTACAGTACGTATGTTTATCGTCATAGGAATTTCTTTAAATATTGTAATTTGAATTGATTTAAAACTTAAAACGAGAAAGAAAAATTACATTTAAATAGAATTTGCAATATACATATATCTGTGATATACACTTAGGATTTTATTAAAACGAAAAATAAATTGATGGACGTTCTTATTTCATCCTCTTTCATTTTCTATTTTTTAAATAAAAATATTTATGTGATATTAACAAAGTTTTTTTTTTTATTTAATGAAATCATTTAATTCTCTACAACTTTACGTTTCGATAAATTCATTAGTTTAATTTATAAAATAGAATGTGTTAGCAACATCATTCTATTTAAAAAAGAATATGGTCAACACGTTTATTTAGCATACACGAAAATATTATGTGCAATTTTCGAAAATGAGCTTTAAGTTTGAGCGATTTTTTATTTTTTAAAATGTTCAATTAATTTTATCCATAATGTATTTGCTTTTTTACATGTAATATAATGTAATGAAATGAAATATTTGTTTAATATATTTAAATATCAATTATTGCATTAAGATATTTAGTACACAAATTCTTATAGTTTTATACGAAAGTCAATAAATTAATTTTATAAATGTCTATTAGCCAATTAATTTCATTTTACGATTTCAAAATTGTAACCCTGGTAAAATGTTCCGAAATAACATTGGGTTTTCAACAGTGGTCGTCGGGCACCCTCATCACCTACCACAGTCAAAGAATCTCCACATGCAAATGCATTATCTTCTCACCACCCAAGTATTATGACAACAATGACAATGACTATTATGACGTGTTACACCCGTTCTATACACGATTATTTATTACTCACATAAATTAAATTTATATGTTAATGTATGAAATAATTATTTAATTAAAAATGAGAAACGAAAGAAGATAATTAATTACAAAAAAGGTACATTACACATATCTTTATTTATTTATTATTTTTATTTTACAGTACGTATGTTTATCGTCATAGGAATTTCTTTAAATATTGTAATTTGAATTGATTTAAAACTTAAAACGAGAAAGAAAAATTACATTTAAATAGAATTTGCAATATACATATATCTGTGATATACACTTAGGATTTTATTAAAACGAAAAATAAATTGATGGACGTTCTTATTTCATCCTCTTTCATTTTCTATTTTTTAAATAAAAATATTTATGTGATATTAACAAAGTTTTTTTTTTTATTTAATGAAATCATTTAATTCTCTACAACTTTACGTTTCGATAAATTCATTAGTTTAATTTATAAAATAGAATGTGTTAGCAACATCATTCTATTTAAAAAAGAATATGGTCAACACGTTTATTTAGCATACACGAAAATATTATGTGCAATTTTCGAAAATGAGCTTTAAGTTTGAGCGATTTTTTATTTTTTAAAATGTTCAATTAATTTTATCCATAATGTATTTGCTTTTTTACATGTAATATAATGTAATGAAATGAAATATTTGTTTAATATATTTAAATATCAATTATTGCATTAAGATATTTAGTACACAAATTCTTATAGTTTTATACGAAAGTCAATAAATTAATTTTATAAATGTCTATTAGCCAATTTATTTCATTTTACGATTTCAAAATTGTAACCCTGGTAAAATGTTCCGAAATAACATTGGGTTTTCAACAGTGGTCGTCGGGCACCCTCATCACCTACCACAGTCAAAGAATCTCCACATGCAAATGCATTATCTTCTCACCACCCAAGTATTATGACAACAATGACAATGACTATTATGACGTGTTACACCCGTTCTATACACGATTATTTATTACTCACATAAATTAAATTTATATGTTAATGTATGAAATAATTATTTAATTAAAAATGAGAAACGAAAGAAGATAATTAATTACAAAAAAGGTACATTACACATATCTTTATTTATTTATTTTTTTTATTTTACAGTACGTATGTTTATCGTCATAGGAATTTCTTTAAATATTGTAATTTGAATTGATTTAAAACTTAAAACGAGAAAGAAAAATTACATTTAAATAGAATTTGCAATATACATATATCTGTGATATACACTTAGGATTTTATTAAAACGAAAAATAAATTGATGGACGTTCTTATTTCATCCTCTTTCATTTTCTATTTTTTAAATAAAAATATTTATGTGATATTAACAAAGTTTTTTTTTTTATTTAATGAAATCATTTAATTCTCTACAACTTTACGTTTCGATAAATTCATTAGTTTAATTTATAAAATAGAATGTGTTAGCAACATCATTCTATTTAAAAAAGAATATGGTCAACACGTTTATTTAGCATACACGAAAATAGTATGTGCAATTTTCGAAAATGAGCTTTAAGTTTGAGCGATTTTTTATTTTTTAAAATGTTCAGTTAATTTTATCCATAATGTATTTGCTTTTTTACATGTAATGTAATGTAATGTAATGAAATATTTGTTTAATATATTTAAATATCAATTATTGCATTAAGATAGCTAGTACACAAATTCTTATAGTTTTATACGAAAGTCAATAAATTAATTGTATAAATGTCTATTAGCCAATTTATTTCATTTTACGATTTCAAAATTGTAACCCTGGTAAAATGTTCCGAAATAACATTGGGTTTTCAACAGTGGTCGTCGGGCACCCTCATCACCTACCACAGTCAAAGAATCTCCACATGCAAATGCATTATCTTCTCACCACCCAAGTATTATGACAACAATGACAATGACTATTATGACGTGTTACACCCGTTCTATACACGATTATTTATTACTCACATAAATTAAATTTATATGTTAATGTATGAAATAATTATTTAATTAAAAATGAGAAACGAAAGAAGATAATTAATTACAAAAAAGGTACATTACACATATCTTTATTTATTTAATTTTTTTATTTTACAGTACGTATGTTTATCGTCATAGGAATTTCTTTAAATATTGTAATTTGAATTGATTTAAAACTTAAAACGAGAAAGAAAATTTACATTTAAATAGAATTTGCAATATACATATATCTGTGATATACTCTTAGGATTTTATTAAAACGAAAAATAAATTGATGGACGTTCTTATTTCATCCTCTTTCATTTTCTATTTTTTAAATAAAAATATTTATGTGATATTAACAAAGTTTTTTTTTTTATTTAATGAAATCATTTAATTCTCTACAACTTTACGTTTCGATAAATTCATTAGTTTAATTTATAAAATAGAATGTGTTAGCAACATCATTCTATTTAAAAAAGAATATGGTCAACACGTTTATTTAGCATACACGAAAATATTATGTGCAATTTTCGAAAATGAGCTTTAAGTTTGAGCGATTTTTTATTTTTTAAAATGTTCAATTAATTTTATCCATAATGTATTTGCTTTTTTACATGTAATATAATGTAATGAAATGAAATATTTGTTTAATATATTTAAATATCAATTATTGCATTAAGATATTTAGTACACAAATTCTTATAGTTTTATACGAAAGTCAATAAATTAATTTTATAAATGTCTATTAGCCAATTTATTTCATTTTACGATTTCAAAATTGTAACCCTGGTAAAATGTTCCGAAATAACATTGGGTTTTCAACGGTGGTCGTCGGGCACCCTCATCACCTACCACAGTCAAAGAATCTCCACATGCAAATGCATTATCTTCTCACCACCCAAGTATTATGACAACAATGACAATGACTATTATGACGTGTTACACCCGTTCTATACACGATTATTTATTACTCACATAAATTAAATTTATATGTTAATGTATGAAATAATTATTTAATTAAAAATGAGAAACGAAAGAAGATAATTAATTACAAAAAAGGTACATTACACATATCTTTATTTATTTATTTTTTTTATTTTACAGTACGTATGTTTATCGTCATAGGAATTTCTTTAAATATTGTAATTTGAATTGATTTAAAACTTAAAACGAGAAAGAAAAATTACATTTAAATAGAATTTGCAATATACATATATCTGTGATATACACTTAGGATTTTATTAAAACGAAAAATAAATTGATGGACGTTCTTATTTCATCCTCTTTCATTTTCTATTTTTTAAATAAAAATATTTATGTGATATTAACAAAGTTTTTTTTTTTATTTAATGAAATCATTTAATTCTCTACAACTTTACGTTTCGATAAATTCATTAGTTTAATTTATAAAATAGAATGTGTTAGCAACATCATTCTATTTAAAAAAGAATATGGTCAACACGTTTATTTAGCATACACGAAAATATTATGTGCAATTTTCGAAAATGAGCTTTAAGTTTGAGCGATTTTTTATTTTTTAAAATGTTCAGTTAATTTTATCCATAATGTATTTGCTTTTTTACATGTAATGTAATGTAATGTAATGAAATATTTGTTTAATATATTTAAATATCAATTATTGCATTAAGATAGCTAGTACACAAATTCTTATAGTTTTATACGAAAGTCAATAAATTAATTGTATAAATGTCTATTAGCCAATTTATTTCATTTTACGATTTCAAAATTGTAACCCTGGTAAAATGTTCCGAAATAACATTGGGTTTTCAACAGTGGTCGTCGGGCACCCTCATCACCTACCACAGTCAAAGAATCTCCACATGCAAATGCATTATCTTCTCACCACCCAAGTATTATGACAACAATGACAATGACTATTATGACGTGTTACACCCGTTCTATACACGATTATTTATTACTCACATAAATTAAATTTATATGTTAATGTATGAAATAATTATTTAATTAAAAATGAGAAACGAAAGAAGATAATTAATTACAAAAAAGGTACATTACACATATCTTTATTTATTTAATTTTTTTATTTTACAGTACGTATGTTTATCGTCATAGGAATTTCTTTAAATATTGTAATTTGAATTGATTTAAAACTTAAAACGAGAAAGAAAATTTACATTTAAATAGAATTTGCAATATACATATATCTGTGATATACTCTTAGGATTTTATTAAAACGAAAAATAAATTGATGGACGTTCTTATTTCATCCTCTTTCATTTTCTATTTTTTAAATAAAAATATTTATGTGATATTAACAAAGTTTTTTTTTTTATTTAATGAAATCATTTAATTCTCTACAACTTTACGTTTCGATAAATTCATTAGTTTAATTTATAAAATAGAATGTGTTAGCAACATCATTCTATTTAAAAAAGAATATGGTCAACACGTTTATTTAGCATACACGAAAATATTATGTGCAATTTTCGAAAATGAGCTTTAAGTTTGAGCGATTTTTTATTTTTTAAAATGTTCAATTAATTTTATCCATAATGTATTTGCTTTTTTACATGTAATATAATGTAATGAAATGAAATATTTGTTTAATATATTTAAATATCAATTATTGCATTAAGATATTTAGTACACAAATTCTTATAGTTTTATACGAAAGTCAATAAATTAATTTTATAAATGTCTATTAGCCAATTTATTTCATTTTACGATTTCAAAATTGTAACCCTGGTAAAATGTTCCGAAATAACATTGGGTTTTCAACGGTGGTCGTCGGGCACCCTCATCACCTACCACAGTCAAAGAATCTCCACATGCAAATGCATTATCTTCTCACCACCCAAGTATTATGACAACAATGACAATGACTATTATGACGTGTTACACCCGTTCTATACACGATTATTTATTACTCACATAAATTAAATTTATATGTTAATGTATGAAATAATTATTTAATTAAAAATGAGAAACGAAAGAAGATAATTAATTACAAAAAAGGTACATTACACATATCTTTATTTATTTATTATTTTTATTTTACAGTACGTATGTTTATCGTCATAGGAATTTCTTTAAATATTGTAATTTGAATTGATTTAAAACTTAAAACGAGAAAGAAAAATTACATTTAAATAGAATTTGCAATATACATATATCTGTGATATACACTTAGGATTTTATTAAAACGAAAAATAAATTGATGGACGTTCTTATTTCATCCTCTTTCATTTTCTATTTTTTAAATAAAAATATTTATGTGATATTAACAAAGTTTTTTTTTTTATTTAATGAAATCATTTAATTCTCTACAACTTTACGTTTCGATAAATTCATTAGTTTAATTTATAAAATAGAATGTGTTAGCAACATCATTCTATTTAAAAAAGAATATGGTCAACACGTTTATTTAGCATACACGAAAATATTATGTGCAATTTTCGAAAATGAGCTTTAAGTTTGAGCGATTTTTTATTTTTTAAAATGTTCAATTAATTTTATCCATAATGTATTTGCTTTTTTACATGTAATATAATGTAATGAAATGAAATATTTGTTTAATATATTTAAATATCAATTATTGCATTAAGATATTTAGTACACAAATTCTTATAGTTTTATACGAAAGTCAATAAATTAATTTTATAAATGTCTATTAGCCAATTTATTTCATTTTACGATTTCAAAATTGTAACCCTGGTAAAATGTTCCGAAATAACATTGGGTTTTCAACAGTGGTCGTCGGGCACCCTCATCACCTACCACAGTCAAAGAATCTCCACATGCAAATGCATTATCTTCTCACCACCCAAGTATTATGACAACAATGACAATGACTATTATGACGTGTTACACCCGTTCTATACACGATTATTTATTACTCACATAAATTAAATTTATATGTTAATGTATGAAATAATTATTTAATTAAAAATGAGAAACGAAAGAAGATAATTAATTACAAAAAAGGTACATTACACATATCTTTATTTATTTATTTTTTTTATTTTACAGTACGTATGTTTATCGTCATAGGAATTTCTTTAAATATTGTAATTTGAATTGATTTAAAACTTAAAACGAGAAAGAAAAATTACATTTAAATAGAATTTGCAATATACATATATCTGTGATATACACTTAGGATTTTATTAAAACGAAAAATAAATTGATGGACGTTCTTATTTCATCCTCTTTCATTTTCTATTTTTTAAATAAAAATATTTATGTGATATTAACAAAGTTTTTTTTTTTATTTAATGAAATCATTTAATTCTCTACAACTTTACGTTTCGATAAATTCATTAGTTTAATTTATAAAATAGAATGTGTTAGCAACATCATTCTATTTAAAAAAGAATATGGTCAACACGTTTATTTAGCATACACGAAAATAGTATGTGCAATTTTCGAAAATGAGCTTTAAGTTTGAGCGATTTTTTATTTTTTAAAATGTTCAGTTAATTTTATCCATAATGTATTTGCTTTTTTACATGTAATGTAATGTAATGTAATGAAATATTTGTTTAATATATTTAAATATCAATTATTGCATTAAGATAGCTAGTACACAAATTCTTATAGTTTTATACGAAAGTCAATAAATTAATTTTATAAATGTCTATTAGCCAATTTATTTCATTTTACGATTTCAAAATTGTAACCCTGGTAAAATGTTCCGAAATAACATTGGGTTTTCAACAGTGGTCGTCGGGCACCCTCATCACCTACCACAGTCAAAGAATCTCCACATGCAAATGCATTATCTTCTCACCACCCAAGTATTATGACAACAATGACAATGACTATTATGACGTGTTACACCCGTTCTATACACGATTATTTATTACTCACATAAATTAAATTTATATGTTAATGTATGAAATAATTATTTAATTAAAAATGAGAAACGAAAGAAGATAATTAATTACAAAAAAGGTACATTACACATATCTTTATTTATTTAATTTTTTTATTTTACAGTACGTATGTTTATCGTCATAGGAATTTCTTTAAATATTGTAATTTGAATTGATTTAAAACTTAAAACGAGAAAGAAAATTTACATTTAAATAGAATTTGCAATATACATATATCTGTGATATACTCTTAGGATTTTATTAAAACGAAAAATAAATTGATGGACGTTCTTATTTCATCCTCTTTCATTTTCTATTTTTTAAATAAAAATATTTATGTGATATTAACAAAGTTTTTTTTTTTATTTAATGAAATCATTTAATTCTCTACAACTTTACGTTTCGATAAATTCATTAGTTTAATTTATAAAATAGAATGTGTTAGCAACATCATTCTATTTAAAAAAGAATATGGTCAACACGTTTATTTAGCATACACGAAAATATTATGTGCAATTTTCGAAAATGAGCTTTAAGTTTGAGCGATTTTTTATTTTTTAAAATGTTCAATTAATTTTATCCATAATGTATTTGCTTTTTTACATGTAATATAATGTAATGAAATGAAATATTTGTTTAATATATTTAAATATCAATTATTGCATTAAGATATTTAGTACACAAATTCTTATAGTTTTATACGAAAGTCAATAAATTAATTTTATAAATGTCTATTAGCCAATTTATTTCATTTTACGATTTCAAAATTGTAACCCTGGTAAAATGTTCCGAAATAACATTGGGTTTTCAACGGTGGTCGTCGGGCACCCTCATCACCTACCACAGTCAAAGAATCTCCACATGCAAATGCATTATCTTCTCACCACCCAAGTATTATGACAACAATGACAATGACTATTATGACGTGTTACACCCGTTCTATACACGATTATTTATTACTCACATAAATTAAATTTATATGTTAATGTATGAAATAATTATTTAATTAAAAATGAGAAACGAAAGAAGATAATTAATTACAAAAAAGGTACATTACACATATCTTTATTTATTTATTATTTTTATTTTACAGTACGTATGTTTATCGTCATAGGAATTTCTTTAAATATTGTAATTTGAATTGATTTAAAACTTAAAACGAGAAAGAAAAATTACATTTAAATAGAATTTGCAATATACATATATCTGTGATATACACTTAGGATTTTATTAAAACGAAAAATAAATTGATGGACGTTCTTATTTCATCCTCTTTCATTTTCTATTTTTTAAATAAAAATATTTATGTGATATTAACAAAGTTTTTTTTTTTATTTAATGAAATCATTTAATTCTCTACAACTTTACGTTTCGATAAATTCATTAGTTTAATTTATAAAATAGAATGTGTTAGCAACATCATTCTATTTAAAAAAGAATATGGTCAACACGTTTATTTAGCATACACGAAAATAGTATGTGCAATTTTCGAAAATGAGCTTTAAGTTTGAGCGATTTTTTATTTTTTAAAATGTTCAGTTAATTTTATCCATAATGTATTTGCTTTTTTACATGTAATGTAATGTAATGTAATGAAATATTTGTTTAATATATTTAAATATCAATTATTGCATTAAGATAGCTAGTACACAAATTCTTATAGTTTTATACGAAAGTCAATAAATTAATTTTATAAATGTCTATTAGCCAATTTATTTCATTTTACGATTTCAAAATTGTAACCCTGGTAAAATGTTCCGAAATAACATTGGGTTTTCAACAGTGGTCGTCGGGCACCCTCATCACCTACCACAGTCAAAGAATCTCCACATGCAAATGCATTATCTTCTCACCACCCAAGTATTATGACAACAATGACAATGACTATTATGACGTGTTACACCCGTTCTATACACGATTATTTATTACTCACATAAATTAAATTTATATGTTAATGTATGAAATAATTATTTAATTAAAAATGAGAAACGAAAGAAGATAATTAATTACAAAAAAGGTACATTACACATATCTTTATTTATTTATTATTTTTATTTTACAGTACGTATGTTTATCGTCATAGGAATTTCTTTAAATATTGTAATTTGAATTGATTTAAAACTTAAAACGAGAAAGAAAAATTACATTTAAATAGAATTTGCAATATACATATATCTGTGATATACACTTAGGATTTTATTAAAACGAAAAATAAATTGATGGACGTTCTTATTTCATCCTCTTTCATTTTCTATTTTTTAAATAAAAATATTTATGTGATATTAACAAAGTTTTTTTTTTTATTTAATGAAATCATTTAATTCTCTACAACTTTACGTTTCGATAAATTCATTAGTTTAATTTATAAAATAGAATGTGTTAGCAACATCATTCTATTTAAAAAAGAATATGGTCAACACGTTTATTTAGCATACACGAAAATAGTATGTGCAATTTTCGAAAATGAGCTTTAAGTTTGAGCGATTTTTTATTTTTTAAAATGTTCAGTTAATTTTATCCATAATGTATTTGCTTTTTTACATGTAATGTAATGTAATGTAATGAAATATTTGTTTAATATATTTAAATATCAATTATTGCATTAAGATAGCTAATACACAAATTCTTATAGTTTTATACGAAAGTCAATAAATTAATTTTATAAATGTCTATTAGCCAATTTATTTCATTTTACGATTTCAAAATTGTAACCCTGGTAAAATGTTCCGAAATAACATTGGGTTTTCAACAGTGGTCGTCGGGCACCCTCATCACCTACCACAGTCAAAGAATCTCCACATGCAAATGCATTATCTTCTCACCACCCAAGTATTATGACAACAATGACAATGACTATTATGACGTGTTACACCCGTTCTATACACGATTATTTATTACTCACATAAATTAAATTTATATGTTAATGTATGAAATAATTATTTAATTAAAAATGAGAAACGAAAGAAGATAATTAATTACAAAAAAGGTACATTACACATATCTTTATTTATTTAATTTTTTTATTTTACAGTACGTATGTTTATCGTCATAGGAATTTCTTTAAATATTGTAATTTGAATTGATTTAAAACTTAAAACGAGAAAGAAAATTTACATTTAAATAGAATTTGCAATATACATATATCTGTGATATACTCTTAGGATTTTATTAAAACAAAAAATAAATTGATGGACGTTCTTATTTCATCCTCTTTCATTTTCTATTTTTTAAATAAAAATATTTATGTGATATTAACAAAGTTTTTTTTTTTTTTATTTAATGAAATCATTTAATTCTCTACAACTTTACGTTTCGATAAATTCATTAGTTTAATTTATAAAATAGAATGTGTTAGCAACATCATTCTATTTAAAAAAGAATATGGTCAACACGTTTATTTAGCATACACGAAAATATTATGTGCAATTTTCGAAAATGAGCTTTAAGTTTGAGCGATTTTTTATTTTTTAAAATGTTCAATTAATTTTATCCATAATGTATTTGCTTTTTTACATGTAATATAATGTAATGAAATGAAATATTTGTTTAATATATTTAAATATCAATTATTGCATTAAGATATTTAGTACACAAATTCTTATAGTTTTATACGAAAGTCAATAAATTAATTTTATAAATGTCTATTAGCCAATTTATTTCATTTTACGATTTCAAAATTGTAACCCTGGTAAAATGTTCCGAAATAACATTGGGTTTTCAACAGTGGTCGTCGGGCACCCTCATCACCTACCACAGTCAAAGAATCTCCACATGCAAATGCATTATCTTCTCACCACCCAAGTATTATGACAACAATGACAATGACTATTATGACGTGTTACACCCGTTCTATACACGATTATTTATTACTCACATAAATTAAATTTATATGTTAATGTATGAAATAATTATTTAATTAAAAATGAGAAACGAAAGAAGATAATTAATTACAAAAAAGGTACATTACACATATCTTTATTTATTTATTTTTTTTATTTTACAGTACGTATGTTTATCGTCATAGGAATTTCTTTAAATATTGTAATTTGAATTGATTTAAAACTTAAAACGAGAAAGAAAAATTACATTTAAATAGAATTTGCAATATACATATATGTGTGATATACACTTAGGATTTTATTAAAACGAAAAATAAATTGATGGACGTTCTTATTTCATCCTCTTTCATTTTCTATTTTTTAAATAAAAATATTTATGTGATATTAACAAAGTTTTTTTTTTTATTTAATGAAATCATTTAATTCTCTACAACTTTACGTTTCGATAAATTCATTAGTTTAATTTATAAAATAGAATGTGTTAGCAACATCATTCTATTTAAAAAAGAATATGGTCAACACGTTTATTTAGCATACACGAAAATAGTATGTGCAATTTTCGAAAATGAGCTTTAAGTTTGAGCGATTTTTTATTTTTTAAAATGTTCAGTTAATTTTATCCATAATGTATTTGCTTTTTTACATGTAATGTAATGTAATGTAATGAAATATTGGTTTAATATATTTAAATATCAATTATTGCATTAAGATAGCTAGTACACAAATTCTTATAGTTTTATACGAAAGTCAATAAATTAATTTTATAAATGTCTATTAGCCAATTTATTTCATTTTACGATTTCAAAATTGTAACCCTGGTAAAATGTTCCGAAATAACATTGGGTTTTCAACAGTGGTCGTCGGGCACCCTCATCACCTACCACAGTCAAAGAATCTCCACATGCAAATGCATTATCTTCTCACCACCCAAGTATTATGACAACAATGACAATGACTATTATGACGTGTTACACCCGTTCTATACACGATTATTTATTACTCACATAAATTAAATTTATATGTTAATGTATGAAATAATTATTTAATTAAAAATGAGAAACGAAAGAAGATAATTAATTACAAAAAAGGTACATTACACATATCTTTATTTATTTAATTTTTTTATTTTACAGTACGTATGTTTATCGTCATAGGAATTTCTTTAAATATTGTAATTTGAATTGATTTAAAACTTAAAACGAGAAAGAAAATTTACATTTAAATAGAATTTGCAATATACATATATCTGTGATATACTCTTAGGATTTTATTAAAACGAAAAATAAATTGATGGACGTTCTTATTTCATCCTCTTTCATTTTCTATTTTTTAAATAAAAATATTTATGTGATATTAACAAAGTTTTTTTTTTTATTTAATGAAATCATTTAATTCTCTACAACTTTACGTTTCGATAAATTCATTAGTTTAATTTATAAAATAGAATGTGTTAGCAACATCATTCTATTTAAAAAAGAATATGGTCAACACGTTTATTTAGCATACACGAAAATATTATGTGCAATTTTCGAAAATGAGCTTTAAGTTTGAGCGATTTTTTATTTTTTAAAATGTTCAATTAATTTTATCCATAATGTATTTGCTTTTTTACATGTAATATAATGTAATGAAATGAAATATTTGTTTAATATATTTAAATATCAATTATTGCATTAAGATATTTAGTACACAAATTCTTATAGTTTTATACGAAAGTCAATAAATTAATTTTATAAATGTCTATTAGCCAATTTATTTCATTTTACGATTTCAAAATTGTAACCCTGGTAAAATGTTCCGAAATAACATTGGGTTTTCAACGGTGGTCGTCGGGCACCCTCATCACCTACCACAGTCAAAGAATCTCCACATGCAAATGCATTATCTTCTCACCACCCAAGTATTATGACAACAATGACAATGACTATTATGACGTGTTACACCCGTTCTATACACGATTATTTATTACTCACATAAATTAAATTTATATGTTAATGTATGAAATAATTATTTAATTAAAAATGAGAAACGAAAGAAGATAATTAATTACAAAAAAGGTACATTACACATATCTTTATTTATTTATGTTTTTTATTTTACAGTACGTATGTTTATCGTCATAGGAATTTCTTTAAATATTGTAATTTGAATTGATTTAAAACTTAAAACGAGAAAGAAAAATTACATTTAAATAGAATTTGCAATATACATATATCTGTGATATACACTTAGGATTTTATTAAAACGAAAAATAAATTGATGGACGTTCTTATTTCATCCTCTTTCATTTTCTATTTTTTAAATAAAAATATTTATGTGATATTAACAAAGTTTTTTTTTTTATTTAATGAAATCATTTAATTCTCTACAACTTTACGTTTCGATAAATTCATTAGTTTAATTTATAAAATAGAATGTGTTAGCAACATCATTCTATTTAAAAAAGAATATGGTCAACACGTTTATTTAGCATACACGAAAATAGTATGTGCAATTTTCGAAAATGAGCTTTAAGTTTGAGCGATTTTTTATTTTTTAAAATGTTCAGTTAATTTTATCCATAATGTATTTGCTTTTTTACATGTAATGTAATGTAATGTAATGAAATATTTGTTTAATATATTTAAATATCAATTATTGCATTAAGATAGCTAGTACACAAATTCTTATAGTTTTATACGAAAGTCAATAAATTAATTTTATAAATGTCTATTAGCCAATTTATTTCATTTTACGATTTCAAAATTGTAACCCTGGTAAAATGTTCCGAAATAACATTGGGTTTTCAACAGTGGTCGTCGGGCACCCTCATCACCTACCACAGTCAAAGAATATCCACATGCAAATGCATTATCTTCTCACCACCCAAGTATTATGACAACAATGACAATGACTATTATGACGTGTTACACCCGTTCTATACACGATTATTTATTACTCACATAAATTAAATTTATATGTTAATGTATGAAATAATTATTTAATTAAAAATGAGAAACGAAAGAAGATAATTAATTACAAAAAAGGTACATTACACATATCTTTATTTATTTAATTTTTTTGTTTTACAGTACGTATGTTTATCGTCATAGGAATTTCTTTAAATATTGTAATTTGAATTGATTTAAAACTTAAAACGAGAAAGAAAATTTACATTTAAATAGAATTTGCAATATACATATATCTGTGATATACTCTTAGGATTTTATTAAAACGAAAAATAAATTGATGGACGTTCTTATTTCATCCTCTTTCATTTTCTATTTTTTAAATAAAAATATTTATGTGATATTAACAAAGTTTTTTTTTTTTATTTAATGAAATCATTTAATTCTCTACAACTTTACGTTTCGATAAATTCATTAGTTTAATTTATAAAATAGAATGTGTTAGCAACATCATTCTATTTAAAAAAGAATATGGTCAACACGTTTATTTAGCATACACGAAAATATTATGTGCAATTTTCGAAAATGAGCTTTAAGTTTGAGCGATTTTTTATTTTTTAAAATGTTCAATTAATTTTATCCATAATGTATTTGCTTTTTTACATGTAATATAATGTAATGAAATGAAATATTTGTTTAATATATTTAAATATCAATTATTGCATTAAGATATTTAGTACACAAATTCTTATAGTTTTATACGAAAGTCAATAAATTAATTTTATAAATGTCTATTAGCCAATTTATTTCATTTTACGATTTCAAAATTGTAACCCTGGTAAAATGTTCCGAAATAACATTGGGTTTTCAACAGTGGTCGTCGGGCACCCTCATCACCTACCACAGTCAAAGAATCTCCACATGCAAATGCATTATCTTCTCACCACCCAAGTATTATGACAACAATGACAATGACTATTATGACGTGTTACACCCGTTCTATACACGATTATTTATTACTCACATAAATTAAATTTATATGTTAATGTATGAAATAATTATTTAATTAAAAATGAGAAACGAAAGAAGATAATTAATTACAAAAAAGGTACATTACACATATCTTTATTTATTTAATTTTTTTGTTTTACAGTACGTATGTTTATCGTCATAGGAATTTCTTTAAATATTGTAATTTGAATTGATTTAAAACTTAAAACGAGAAAGAAAATTTACATTTAAATAGAATTTGCAATATACATATATCTGTGATATACTCTTAGGATTTTATTAAAACGAAAAATAAATTGATGGACGTTCTTATTTCATCCTCTTTCATTTTCTATTTTTTAAATAAAAATATTTATGTGATATTAACAAAGTTTTTTTTTTTTATTTAATGAAATCATTTAATTCTCTACAACTTTACGTTTCGATAAATTCATTAGTTTAATTTATAAAATAGAATGTGTTAGCAACATCATTCTATTTAAAAAAGAATATGGTCAACACGTTTATTTAGCATACACGAAAATATTATGTGCAATTTTCGAAAATGAGCTTTAAGTTTGAGCGATTTTTTATTTTTTAAAATGTTCAATTAATTTTATCCATAATGTATTTGCTTTTTTACATGTAATATAATGTAATGAAATGAAATATTTGTTTAATATATTTAAATATCAATTATTGCATTAAGATATTTAGTACACAAATTCTTATAGTTTTATACGAAAGTCAATAAATTAATTTTATAAATGTCTATTAGCCAATTTATTTCATTTTACGATTTCAAAATTGTAACCCTGGTAAAATGTTCCGAAATAACATTGGGTTTTCAACGGTGGTCGTCGGGCACCCTCATCACCTACCACAGTCAAAGAATCTCCACATGCAAATGCATTATCTTCTCACCACCCAAGTATTATGACAACAATGACAATGACTATTATGACGTGTTACACCCGTTCTATACACGATTATTTATTACTCACATAAATTAAATTTATATGTTAATGTATGAAATAATTATTTAATTAAAAATGAGAAACGAAAGAAGATAATTAATTACAAAAAAGGTACATTACACATATCTTTATTTATTTATTTTTTTTATTTTACAGTACGTATGTTTATCGTCATAGGAATTTCTTTAAATATTGTAATTTGAATTGATTTAAAACTTAAAACGAGAAAGAAAAATTACATTTAAATAGAATTTGCAATATACATATATCTGTGATATACACTTAGGATTTTATTAAAACGAAAAATAAATTGATGGACGTTCTTATTTCATCCTCTTTCATTTTCTATTTTTTAAATAAAAATATTTATGTGATATTAACAAAGTTTTTTTTTTTATTTAATGAAATCATTTAATTCTCTACAACTTTACGTTTCGATAAATTCATTAGTTTAATTTATAAAATAGAATGTGTTAGCAACATCATTCTATTTAAAAAAGAATATGGTCAACACGTTTATTTAGCATACACGAAAATAGTATGTGCAATTTTCGAAAATGAGCTTTAAGTTTGAGCGATTTTTTATTTTTTAAAATGTTCAGTTAATTTTATCCATAATGTATTTGCTTTTTTACATGTAATGTAATGTAATGTAATGAAATATTTGTTTAATATATTTAAATATCAATTATTGCATTAAGATAGCTAGTACACAAATTCTTATAGTTTTATACGAAAGTCAATAAATTAATTTTATAAATGTCTATTAGCCAATTTATTTCATTTTACGATTTCAAAATTGTAACCCTGGTAAAATGTTCCGAAATAACATTGGGTTTTCAACGGTGGTCGTCGGGCACCCTCATCACCTACCACAGTCAAAGAATCTCCACATGCAAATGCATTATCTTCTCACCACCCAAGTATTATGACAACAATGACAATGACTATTATGACGTGTTACACCCGTTCTATACACGATTATTTATTACTCACATAAATTAAATTTATATGTTAATGTATGAAATAATTATTTAATTAAAAATGAGAAACGAAAGAAGATAATTAATTACAAAAAAGGTACATTACACATATCTTTATTTATTTAATTTTTTTGTTTTACAGTACGTATGTTTATCGTCATAGGAATTTCTTTAAATATTGTAATTTGAATTGATTTAAAACTTAAAACGAGAAAGAAAATTTACATTTAAATAGAATTTGCAATATACATATATCTGTGATATACTCTTAGGATTTTATTAAAACGAAAAATAAATTGATGGACGTTCTTATTTCATCCTCTTTCATTTTCTATTTTTTAAATAAAAATATTTATGTGATATTAACAAAGTTTTTTTTTTTTATTTAATGAAATCATTTAATTCTCTACAACTTTACGTTTCGATAAATTCATTAGTTTAATTTATAAAATAGAATGTGTTAGCAACATCATTCTATTTAAAAAAGAATATGGTCAACACGTTTATTTAGCATACACGAAAATATTATGTGCAATTTTCGAAAATGAGCTTTAAGTTTGAGCGATTTTTTATTTTTTAAAATGTTCAATTAATTTTATCCATAATGTATTTGCTTTTTTACATGTAATATAATGTAATGAAATGAAATATTTGTTTAATATATTTAAATATCAATTATTGCATTAAGATATTTAGTACACAAATTCTTATAGTTTTATACGAAAGTCAATAAATTAATTTTATAAATGTCTATTAGCCAATTTATTTCATTTTACGATTTCAAAATTGTAACCCTGGTAAAATGTTCCGAAATAACATTGGGTTTTCAACAGTGGTCGTCGGGCACCCTCATCACCTACCACAGTCAAAGAATCTCCACATGCAAATGCATTATCTTCTCACCACCCAAGTATTATGACAACAATGACAATGACTATTATGACGTGTTACACCCGTTCTATACACGATTATTTATTACTCACATAAATTAAATTTATATGTTAATGTATGAAATAATTATTTAATTAAAAATGAGAAACGAAAGAAGATAATTAATTACAAAAAAGGTACATTACACATATCTTTATTTATTTATTTTTTTTATTTTACAGTACGTATGTTTATCGTCATAGGAATTTCTTTAAATATTGTAATTTGAAATGATTTAAAACTTAAAACGAGAAAGAAAAATTACATTTAAATAGAATTTGCAATATACATATATCTGTGATATACACTTAGGATTTTATTAAAACGAAAAATAAATTGATGGACGTTCTTATTTCATCCTCTTTCATTTTCTATTTTTTAAATAAAAATATTTATGTGATATTAACAAAGTTTTTTTTTTATTTAATGAAATCATTTAATTCTCTACAACTTTACGTTTCGATAAATTCATTAGTTTAATTTATAAAATAGAATGTGTTAGCAACATCATTCTATTTAAAAAAGAATATGGTCAACACGTTTATTTAGCATACACGAAAATATTATGTGCAATTTTCGAAAATGAGCTTTAAGTTTGAGCGATTTTTTATTTTTTAAAATGTTCAATTAATTTTATCCATAATGTATTTGCTTTTTTACATGTAATATAATGTAATGAAATGAAATATTTGTTTAATATATTTAAATATCAATTATTGCATTAAGATATTTAGTACACAAATTCTTATAGTTTTATACGAAAGTCAATAAATTAATTTTATAAATGTCTATTAGCCAATTTATTTCATTTTACGATTTCAAAATTGTAACCCTGGTAAAATGTTCCGAAATAACATTGGGTTTTCAACGGTGGTCGTCGGGCACCCTCATCACCTACCACAGTCAAAGAATCTCCACATGCAAATGCATTATCTTCTCACCACCCAAGTATTATGACAACAATGACAATGACTATTATGACGTGTTACACCCGTTCTATACACGATTATTTATTACTCACATAAATTAAATTTATATGTTAATGTATGAAATAATTATTTAATTAAAAATGAGAAACGAAAGAAGATAATTAATTACAAAAAAGGTACATTACACATATCTTTATTTATTTATTTTTTTTATTTTACAGTACGTATGTTTATCGTCATAGGAATTTCTTTAAATATTGTAATTTGAATTGATTTAAAACTTAAAACGAGAAAGAAAAATTACATTTAAATAGAATTTGCAATATACATATATCTGTGATATACACTTAGGATTTTATAAAAACGAAAAATAAATTGATGGACGTTCTTATTTCATCATCTTTCATTTTCTATTTTTTAAATAAAAATATTTATGTGATATTAACAAAGTTTTTTTTTTTATTTAATGAAATCATTTAATTCTCTACAACTTTACGTTTCGATAAATTCATTAGTTTAATTTATAAAATAGAATGTGTTAGCAACATCATTCTGTTTAAAAAAGAATATGGTCAACACGTTTATTTAGCATACACGAAAATAGTATGTGCAATTTTCGAAAATGAGCTTTAAGTTTGAGCGATTTTTTATTTTTTAAAATGTTCAGTTAATTTTATCCATAATGTATTTGCTTTTTTACATGTAATGTAATGTAATGAAATGAAATATTTGTTTAATATATTTAAATATCAATTATTGCATTAAGATAGTTAGTACACAAATTCTTATAGTTTTATACGAAAGTCAATAAATTAATTTTATAAATGTCTATTAGCCAATTTATTTCATTTTACGATTTCAAAATTGTAACCCTGGTAAAATGTTCCGAAATAAGATTGGGTTTTCAACAGTGGTCGTCGGGCACCCTCATCACCTACCACAGTCAAAGAATCTCCACATGCAAATGCATTATCTTCTCACCACCCAAGTATTATGACAACAATGACAATGACTATTATGACGTGTTACACCCGTTCTATACACGATTATTTATTACTCGCATAAATTGAATTTATATGTTAATGTATGAAATAATTATTTAATTAAAAATGAGAAACGAAAGAAGATAATTAATTACAAAAAAGGTACATTACACATATCTTTATTTTTTTTTATTTTTTTTTTACAGTACGTATGTTTATCGTCATAGGAATTTCTTTAAATATTGTAATTTGAATTGATTTAAAACTTAAAACGAGAAAGAAAAATTACATTTAAATAGAATTTGCAATATACATATATCTGTGATATACACTTAGGATTTTATAAAAACGAAAAATAAATTGATGGACGTTCTTATTTCATCATCTTTCATTTTCTATTTTTTAAATAAAAATATTTATTTGATATTGAAAAAGTTTTTTTTTTTATTTAATGAAATCATTTAATTCTCTACAACTATACGTTTCGATAAATTCATTAGTTTAATTTATAAAATAGAATGTGTTAGCAACATCATTCTATTTAAAAAAGAATATGGTCAACACGTTTTTTTAGCATACACAAAAATAGTATGTGCAATTTTCGAAAATGAGCTTTAAGTTTGAGCGATTTTTTATTTTTTAAAATGTTCAGTTAATTTTATCCATAATGTATTTGCTTTTTTACATGTAATGTAATGTAATGAAATGAAATATTTGTTTAATATATTTAAATATCAATTATTGCATTAAGATAGTTAGTACACAAATTCTTATAGTTTTATACGAAAGTCAATAAATTAATTTTATAAATGTCTATTAGCCAATTTATTTCATTTTACGATTTCAAAATTGTAACCCTGGTAAAATGTTCCGAAATAACATTGGGTTTTCAACAGTGGTCGTCGGGCACCCTCATCACCTACCACAGTCAAAGAATCTCCATATGCAAATGCATTATCTTCTCACCACCCAAGTATTATGACAACAATGACAATGACTATTATGACGTGTTACACCCGTTCTATACACGATTATTTATTACTCACATAAATTAAATTTATATGTTAATGTATGAAATAATTATTTAATTAAAAATGAGAAACGAAAGAAGATAATTAATTACAAAAAAGGTACATTACACATATCTTTATTTATTTATTTTTTTTTATTTTACAGTACGTATGTTTATCGTCATAGGAATTTCTTTAAATATTGTAATTTGAATTGATTTAAAACTTAAAACGAGAAAGAAAAATTACATTTAAATAGAATTTGCAATATACATATATCTGTGATATACACTTAGGATTTTATTAAAACGAAAAATAAATTGATGGACGTTCTTATTTCATCCTCTTCCATTTTCTATTTTTTAAATAAAAATATTTATGTGATATTAACAAAGTTTTTTTTTTTATTTAATGAAATCATTTAATTCTCTACAACTTTACGTTTCGATAAATTCATTAGTTTAATTTATAAAATAGAATGTGTTAGCAACATCATTCTATTTAAAAAAGAATATGGTCAACACGTTTATTTAGCATACACGAAAATAGTATGTGCAATTTTCGAAAATGAGCTTTAAGTTTGAGCGATTTTTTATTTTTTAAAATGTTCAGTTAATTTTATCCATAATGTATTTGCTTTTTTACATGTAATGTAATGTAATGAAATGAAATATTTGTTTAATATATTTAAATATCAATTATTGCATTAAGATAGTTAGTACACAAATTCTTATAGTTTTATACGAAAGTCAATAAATTAATTTTATAAATGTCTATTAGCCAATTTATTTCATTTTACGATTTCAAAATTGTAACCCTGGTAAAATGTTCCGAAATAAGATTGGGTTTTCAACAGTGGTCGTCGGGCACCCTCATCACCTACCACAGTCAAAGAATCTCCACATGCAAATGCATTATCTTCTCACCACCCAAGTATTATGACAACAATGACAATGACTATTATGACGTGTTACACCCGTTCTATACACGATTATTTATTACTCGCATAAATTGAATTTATATGTTAATGTATGAAATAATTATTTAATTAAAAATGAGAAACGAAAGAAGATAATTAATTACAAAAAAGGTACATTACACATATCTTTATTTATTTATTTTTTTTTATTTTACAGTACGTATGTTTATCGTCATTGGAATTTCTTTAAATATTGTAATTTGAATTGATTTAAAACTTAAAACGAGAAAGAAAAATTACATTTAAATAGAATTTGCAATATACATATATCTGTGATATACACTTAGGATTTTATTAAAACGAAAAATAAATTGATGGACGTTCTTATTTCATCCTCTTTCATTTTCTATTTTTTAAATAAAAATATTTATGTGATATTAACAAAGTTTTTTTTTTTATTTAATGAAATCATTTAATTCTCTACAACTTTACGTTTCGATAAATTCATTAGTTTAATTTATAAAATAGAATGTGTTAGCAACATCATTCTATTTAAAAAAGAATATGGTCAACACGTTTATTTAGCATACACGAAAATAGTATGTGCAATTTTCGAAAATGAGCTTTAAGTTTGAGCGATTTTTTATTTTTTAAAATGTTCAGTTAATTTTATCCATAATGTATTTGCTTTTTTACATGTAATGTAATGTAATGAAATGAAATATTTGTTTAATATATTTAAATATCAATTATTGCATTAAGATAGTTAGTACACAAATTCTTATAGTTTTATACGAAAGTCAATAAATTAATTTTATAAATGTCTATTAGCCAATTTATTTCATTTTACGATTTCAAAATTGTAACCCTGGTAAAATGTTCCGAAATAAGATTGGGTTTTCAACAGTGGTCGTCGGGCACCCTCATCACCTACCACAGTCAAAGAATCTCCACATGCAAATGCATTATCTTCTCACCACCCAAGTATTATGACAACAATGACAATGACTATTATGACGTGTTACACCCGTTCTATACACGATTATTTATTACTCGCATAAATTGAATTTATATGTTAATGTATGAAATAATTATTTAATTAAAAATGAGAAACGAAAGAAGATAATTAATTACAAAAAAGGTACATTACACATATCTTTATTTTTTTTTATTTTTTTTTTTACAGTACGTATGTTTATCGTCATAGGAATTTCTTTAAATATTGTAATTTGAATTGATTTAAAACTTAAAACGAGAAAGAAAAATTACATTTAAATAGAATTTGCAATATACATATATCTGTGATATACACTTAGGATTTTATAAAAACGAAAAATAAATTGATGGACGTTCTTATTTCATCATCTTTCATTTTCTATTTTTTAAATAAAAATATTTATTTGATATTGAAAAAGTTTTTTTTTTTATTTAATGAAATCATTTAATTCTCTACAACTATACGTTTCGATAAATTCATTAGTTTAATTTATAAAATAGAATGTGTTAGCAACATCATTCTATTTAAAAAAGAATATGGTCAACACGTTTTTTTAGCATACACAAAAATAGTATGTGCAATTTTCGAAAATGAGCTTTAAGTTTGAGCGATTTTTTATTTTTTAAAATGTTCAGTTAATTTTATCCATAATGTATTTGCTTTTTTACATGTAATGTAATGTAATGAAATGAAATATTTGTTTAATATATTTAAATATCAATTATTGCATTAAGATAGTTAGTACACAAATTCTTATAGTTTTATACGAAAGTCAATAAATTAATTTTATAAATGTCTATTAGCCAATTTATTTCATTTTACGATTTCAAAATTGTAACCCTGGTAAAATGTTCCGAAATAACATTGGGTTTTCAACAGTGGTCGTCGGGCACCCTCATCACCTACCACAGTCAAAGAATCTCCATATGCAAATGCATTATCTTCTCACCACCCAAGTATTATGACAACAATGACAATGACTATTATGACGTGTTACACCCGTTCTATACACGATTATTTATTACTCACATAAATTAAATTTATATGTTAATGTATGAAATAATTATTTAATTAAAAATGAGAAACGAAAGAAGATAATTAATTACAAAAAAGGTACATTACACATATCTTTATTTATTTATTTTTTTTTATTTTACAGTACGTATGTTTATCGTCATAGGAATTTCTTTAAATATTGTAATTTGAATTGATTTAAAACTTAAAACGAGAAAGAAAAATTACATTTAAATAGAATTTGCAATATACATATATCTGTGATATACACTTAGGATTTTATTAAAACGAAAAATAAATTGATGGACGTTCTTATTTCATCCTCTTCCATTTTCTATTTTTTAAATAAAAATATTTATGTGATATTAACAAAGTTTTTTTTTTTATTTAATGAAATCATTTAATTCTCTACAACTTTACGTTTCGATAAATTCATTAGTTTAATTTATAAAATAGAATGTGTTAGCAACATCATTCTATTTAAAAAAGAATATGGTCAACACGTTTATTTAGCATACACGAAAATAGTATGTGCAATTTTCGAAAATGAGCTTTAAGTTTGAGCGATTTTTTATTTTTTAAAATGTTCAGTTAATTTTATCCATAATGTATTTGCTTTTTTACATGTAATGTAATGTAATGAAATGAGATATTTGTTTAATATATTTAAATATCAATTATTGCATTAAGATAGTTAGTACACAAATTCTTATAGTTTTATACGAAAGTCAATAAATTAATTTTATAAATGTCTATTAGCCAATTTATTTCATTTTACGATTTCAAAATTGTAACCCTGGTAAAATGTTCCGAAATAAGATTGGGTTTTCAACAGTGGTCGTCGGGCACCCTCATCACCTACCACAGTCAAAGAATCTCCACATGCAAATGCATTATCTTCTCACCACCCAAGTATTATGACAACAATGACAATGACTATTATGACGTGTTACACCCGTTCTATACACGATTATTTATTACTCGCATAAATTGAATTTATATGTTAATGTATGAAATAATTATTTAATTAAAAATGAGAAACGAAAGAAGATAATTAATTACAAAAAAGGTACATTACACATATCTTTATTTTTTTTTATTTTTTTTTTTACAGTACGTATGTTTATCGTCATAGGAATTTCTTTAAATATTGTAATTTGAATTGATTTAAAACTTAAAACGAGAAAGAAAAATTACATTTAAATAGAATTTGCAATATACATATATCTGTGATATACACTTAGGATTTTATAAAAACGAAAAATAAATTGATGGACGTTCTTATTTCATCATCTTTCATTTTCTATTTTTTAAATAAAAATATTTATTTGATATTGAAAAAGTTTTTATTTTTTTATTCAATTAAATCATTTAATTCTCTACAACTTTACGTCCGGATAAATTCATTGGTTTAATTTATAAAATAGAATGTGTTAGCAACATCATTCTATTTAAAAAAGAATATGGTTAACACGTTCTTTTAACATACACAAAAATAGTATGTGCAATTTTGGAAAGTGAACTTTAAGTTTGAGCGATTTTTTATTTTTTAAAACGTTCAGTTAATTTTATCCATAATGTATTTGCTTTTTTACATTTAATGTAATGTAATGAAATGAAGTATTTGTTTAATATATTTAAATACCAATTATTGCATTAAGATAGTTAGTACAAATTCTTATAGTTCTATACGGAAGTCAATAAATTAATTCTATAAATGTCTATTAGCCTATTTATTTCATTTTACGATTTCAAAATTGTAACCTCGGTAAAGTGTTCCGAAATAACAATGGGTTTTCAACAGTCGTCGGGCTTTCTCATCACCTTCCACAGCCAAAGAATGTCCACATGCAAACGCATTATCTTCTCACCAGCCAAGTATTATGACGACAATGACAACGACAATAACAATGACAATGACTATTATGACATGTTATACCCGTTCTATACACGATTATTTATTACTCACATAAATTAAATTTATATGTTAATGTATGAAATAATTATTTAATTAAAAATGAGAAACGAAAGAAGATAATTAATTACAAAAAAGGTACATTACACATATTTTTATTTTTTTTTATTTTTATTTTACAGTACGTATGTTTATCGTCATAGGAATTTCTTTAAATATTGTAATTTAAATTGATTTAAAACTTAAAACGAGAAAGAAAAATTACATTTAAATAGAATTTGCAATATACATATATCTGTGTTATACACTTAGGATTTTATTAAAACGAAAAATAAATTGATGGACGTTCTTACTTCATCCTCTTTCATTTTCTATTTTTTAAATAAAAATATTTATGTGATATTAACAAAGTTTTTTTTTTATTTAATGAAATCATTTAATTCTCTACAACTTTACGTTTCGATAAATTCATTAGTTTAATTTATAAAATAGAATGTGTTAGCAACATCATTCTATTTAAAAAAGAATATGGTCAACACGTTTATTTAGCATACACGAAAATAGTATGTGCAATTTTCGAAAATGAGCTTTAAGTTTGAGCGATTTTTTATTTTTTAAAATGTTCAGTTAATTTTATCCGTAATGTATTTGCTTTTTTACATGTAATGTAAAGTAATGAAATGAAATATTTGTTTAATATATTTAAATATCAATTATTGCATTAAGATAGTTAGTACACAAATTATTATAGTTTTATACGAAAGTCAATAAATTAATTTTATAAATGTCTATTAGCCAATTTATTTCATTTTACGATTTCAAAATTGTAACCCAGGTAAAATGTTCCGAAATAACATTGGGTTTTCAACAGTGGTCGTCGGGCACCCTCATCACCTACCACAGTCAAAGAATCTCCACATGCAAATGCATTATCTTCTCACCACCCAAGTATTATGACAACAATGACAATGACTATTATGACGTGTTACACCCGTTCTATACACGATTATTTATTACTCACATAAATTAAATTTATATGTTAATGTATGAAATAATTATTTAATTAAAAATGAGAAACAAAAGAAGATAATTAATTACAAAAAAGGTACATTACACATATCTTTATTTTTTTTAATTTTTTTTTACAGTACGTATGTTTATCGTCATAGGAATTTCGTTAAATATTGTAATTTGAACTGATTTAAAACTTAGAACGAGAAAGAAAAATTACATTTAAATAGAATTTGCAATATACATATATCTGTGATATACACTTAGGATTTTATTAAAACGAAAAATAAATTGATGGACGTTCTTATTTCATCATCTTTCATTTTCTATTTTTTAAATAAAAATATTTATTTGATATTGAAAAAGTTTTTATTTTTTTATTCAATTAAATCATTTAATTCTCTACAACTTTACGTCCGGATAAATTCATTGGTTTAATTTATAAAATAGAATGTGTTAGCAACATCATTCTATTTAAAAAAGAATATGGTTAACACGTTCTTTTAACATACACAAAAATAGTATGTGCAATTTTGAAAAGTGAACTTTAAGTTTGAGCGATTTTTTATTTTTTAAAACGTTCAGTTAATTTTATCCATAATGTATTTGCTTTTTTACATTTAATGTAATGTAATGAAATGAAGTATTTGTTTAATATATGTAAATACCAATTATTGCATTAAGATAGTTAGTACAAATTCTTATAGTTCTATACGGAAGTCAATAAATTAATTCTATAAATGTCTATTAGCCTATTTATTTCATTTTACGATTTCAAAATTGTAACCTCGGTAAAGTGTTCCGAAATAACAATGGGTTTTCAACAGTCGTCGGGCTTTCTCATCACCTTCCACAGCCAAAGAATGTCCACATGCAAACGCATTATCTTCTCACCAGCCAAGTATTATGACGACAATGACAACGACAATAACAATGACAATGACTATTATGACATGTTATACCCGTTCTATACACGATTATTTATTACTCAGATAAATTAAATTTATATGTTAATGTATGAAATAATTATTTAATTAAAAATGAGAAACGAAAGAAGATAATTAATTACAAAAAAGGTACATTACACATATTTTTATTTTTTTTATTTTTATTTTACAGTACGTATGTTTATCGTCATAGGAATTTCTTTAAATATTGTAATTTAAATTGATTTAAAACTTAAAACGAGAAAGAAAAATTACATTTAAATAGAATTTGCAATATACATATATCTGTGTTATACACTTAGGATTTTATTAAAACGAAAAATAAATTGATGGACGTTCTTACTTCATCCTCTTTCATTTTCTATTTTTTAAATAAAAATATTTATGTGATATTAACAAAGTTTTTTTTTTATTTAATGAAATCATTTAATTCTCTACAACTTTACGTTTCGATAAATTCATTAGTTTAATTTATAAAATAGAATGTGTTAGCAACATCATTCTATTTAAAAAAGAATATGGTCAACACGTTTATTTAGCATACACGAAAATAGTATGTGCAATTTTCGAAAATGAGCTTTAAGTTTGAGCGATTTTTTATTTTTTAAAATGTTCAGTTAATTTTATCCGTAATGTATTTGCTTTTTTACATGTAATGTAAAGTAATGAAATGAAATATTTGTTTAATATATTTAAATATCAATTATTGCATTAAGATAGTTAGTACACAAATTCTTATAGTTTTATACGAAAGTCAATAAATTAATTTTATAAATGTCTATTAGCCAATTTATTTCATTTTACGATTTCAAAATTGTAACCCTGGTAAAATGTTCCGAAATAACATTGGGTTTTCAACAGTGGTCGTCGGGCACCCTCATCACCTACCACAGTCAAAGAATCTCCACATGCAAATGCATTATCTTCTCACCACCCAAGTATTATGACCACAATGACAATGACTATTATGACGTGTTACACCCGTTCTATACACGATTATTTATTACTCACATAAATTAAATTTATATGTTAATGTATGAAATAATTATTTAATTAAAAATGAGAAACAAAAGAAGATAATTAATTACAAAAAAGGTACATTACACATATCTTTATTTTTTTTAATTTTTTTTTACAGTACGTATGTTTATCGTCATAGGAATTTCGTTAAATATTGTAATTTGAACTGATTTAAAACTTAGAACGAGAAAGAAAAATTACATTTAAATAGAATTTGCAATATACATATATCTGTGATATACACTTAGGATTTTATTAAAACGAAAAATAAATTGATGGACGTTCTTATTTCATCATCTTTCATTTTCTATTTTTTAAATAAAAATATTTATTTGATATTGAAAAAGTTTTTATTTTTTTATTCAATTAAATCATTTAATTCTCTACAACTTTACGTCCGGATAAATTCATTGGTTTAATTTATAAAATAGAATGTGTTAGCAACATCATTCTATTTAAAAAAGAATATGGTTAACACGTTCTTTTAACATACACAAAAATAGTATGTGCAATTTTGGAAAGTGAACTTTAAGTTTGAGCGATTTTTTATTTTTTAAAACGTTCAGTTAATTTTATCCATAATGTATTTGCTTTTTTACATTTAATGTAATGTAATGAAATGAAGTATTTGTTTAATATATTTAAATACCAATTATTGCATTAAGATAGTTAGTACAAATTCTTATAGTTCTATACGGAAGTCAATAAATTAATTCTATAAATGTCTATTAGCCTATTTATTTCATTTTACGATTTCAAAATTGTAACCTCGGTAAAGTGTTCCGAAATAACAATGGGTTTTCAACAGTCGTCGGGCTTTCTCATCACCTTCCACAGCCAAAGAATCTCCACATGCAAACGCATTATCTTCTCACCAGCCAAGTATTATGACGACAATGACAACGACAATAACAATGACAATGACTATTATGACATGTTATACCCGTTCTATACACGATTATTTATTACTCACATAAATTAAATTTATATGTTAATGTATGAAATAATTATTTAATTAAAAATGAGAAACGAAAGAAGATAATTAATTACAAAAAAGGTACATTACACATATTTTTATTTTTTTTTTTTTTTATTTTACAGTACGTATGTTTATCGTCATAGGAATTTCTTTAAATATTGTAATTTAAATTGATTTAAAACTTAAAACGAGAAAGAAAAATTACATTTAAATAGAATTTGCAATATACATATATCTGTGTTATACACTTAGGATTTTATTAAAACGAAAAATAAATTGATGGACGTTCTTATTTCATCCTCTTTCATTTTCTATTTTTTAAATAAAAATATTTATGTGATATTAACAAAGTTTTTTTTTTATTTAATGAAATCATTTAATTCTCTACAACTTTACGTTTCGATAAATTCATTAGTTTAATTTATAAAATAGAATGTGTTAGCAACATCATTCTATTTAAAAAAGAATATGGTCAACACGTTTATTTAGCATACACGAAAATAGTATGTGCAATTTTCGAAAATGAGCTTTAAGTTTGAGCGATTTTTTATTTTTTAAAATGTTCAGTTAATTTTATCCGTAATGTATTTGCTTTTTTACATGTAATGTAAAGTAATGAAATGAAATATTTGTTTAATATATTTAAATATCAATTATTGCATTAAGATAGTTAGTACACAAATTCTTATAGTTTTATACGAAAGTCAATAAATTAATTTTATAAATGTCTATTAGCCAATTTATTTCATTTTACGATTTCAAAATTGTAACCCTGGTAAAATGTTCCGAAATAACATTGGGTTTTCAACAGTGGTCGTCGGGCACCCTCATCACCTACCACAGTCAAAGAATCTCCACATGCAAATGCATTATCTTCTCACCACCCAAGTATTATGACAACAATGACAATGACTATTATGACGTGTTACACCCGTTCTATACACGATTATTTATTACTCACATAAATTAAATTTATATGTTAATGTATGAAATAATTATTTAATTAAAAATGAGAAACAAAAGAAGATAATTAATTACAAAAAAGGTACATTACACATATCTTTATTTTTTTTAATTTTTTTTTACAGTACGTATGTTTATCGTCATAGGAATTTCGTTAAATATTGTAATTTGAACTGATTTAAAACTTAGAACGAGAAAGAAAAATTACATTTAAATAGAATTTGCAATATACATATATCTGTGATATACACTTAGGATTTTATTAAAACGAAAAATAAATTGATGGACGTTCTTATTTCATCATCTTTCATTTTCTATTTTTTAAATAAAAATATTTATTTGATATTGAAAAAGTTTTTATTTTTTTATTCAATTAAATCATTTAATTCTCTACAACTTTACGTCCGGATAAATTCATTGGTTTAATTTATAAAATAGAATGTGTTAGCAACATCATTCTATTTAAAAAAGAATATGGTTAACACGTTCTTTTAACATACACAAAAATAGTATGTGCAATTTTGGAAAGTGAACTTTAAGTTTGAGCGATTTTTTATTTTTTAAAACGTTCAGTTAATTTTATCCATAATGTATTTGCTTTTTTACATTTAATGTAATGTAATGAAATGAAGTATTTGTTTAATATATTTAAATACCAATTATTGCATTAAGATAGTTAGTACAAATTCTTATAGTTCTATACGGAAGTCAATAAATTAATTCTATAAATGTCTATTAGCCTATTTATTTCATTTTACGATTTCAAAATTGTAACCTCGGTAAAGTGTTCCGAAATAACAATGGGTTTTCAACAGTCGTCGGGCTTTCTCATCACCTTCCACAGCCAAAGAATCTCCACATGCAAACGCATTATCTTCTCACCAGCCAAGTATTATGACGACAATGACAACGACAATAACAATGACAATGACTATTATGACATGTTATACCCGTTCTATACACGATTATTTATTACTCACATAAATTAAATTTATATGTTAATGTATGAAATAATTATTTAATTAAAAATGAGAAACGAAAGAAGATAATTAATTACAAAAAAGGTACATTACACATATTTTTATTTTTTTTTATTTTTATTTTACAGTACGTATGTTTATCGTCATAGGAATTTCTTTAAATATTGTAATTTAAATTGATTTAAAACTTAAAACGAGAAAGAAAAATTACATTTAAATAGAATTTGCAATATACATATATCTGTGTTATACACTTAGGATTTTATTAAAACGAAAAATAAATTGATGGACGTTCTTATTTCATCCTCTTTCATTTTCTATTTTTTAAATAAAAATATTTATGTGATATTAACAAAGTTTTTTTTTTATTTAATGAAATCATTTAATTCTCTACAACTTTACGTTTCGATAAATTCATTAGTTTAATTTATAAAATAGAATGTGTTAGCAACATCATTCTATTTAAAAAAGAATATGGTCAACACGTTTATTTAGCATACACGAAAATAGTATGTGCAATTTTCGAAAATGAGCTTTAAGTTTGAGCGATTTTTTATTTTTTAAAATGTTCAGTTAATTTTATCCGTAATGTATTTGCTTTTTTACATGTAATGTAAAGTAATGAAATGAAATATTTGTTTAATATATTTAAATATCAATTATTGCATTAAGATAGTTAGTACACAAATTATTATAGTTTTATACGAAAGTCAATAAATTAATTTTATAAATGTCTATTAGCCAATTTATTTCATTTTACGATTTCAAAATTGTAACCCTGGTAAAATGTTCCGAAATAACATTGGGTTTTCAACAGTGGTCGTCGGGCACCCTCATCACCTACCACAGTCAAAGAATCTCCACATGCAAATGCATTATCTTCTCACCACCCAAGTATTATGACAACAATGACAATGACTATTATGACGTGTTACACCCGTTCTATACACGATTATTTATTACTCACATAAATTAAATTTATATGTTAATGTATGAAATAATTATTTAATTAAAAATGAGAAACGAAAGAAGATAATTAATTACAAAAAAGGTACATTACACATATCTTTATTTTTTTTAATTTTTTTTTTACAGTACGTATGTTTATCGTCATAGGAATTTCGTTAAATATTGTAATTTGAACTGATTTAAAACTTAGAACGAGAAAGAAAAATTACATTTAAATAGAATTTGCAATATACATATATCTGTGATATACACTTAGGATTTTATTAAAACGAAAAATAAATTGATGGACGTTCTTATTTCATCATCTTTCATTTTCTATTTTTTAAATAAAAATATTTATCTGATATTGAAAAAGTTTTTATTTTTTTATTCAATTAAATCATTTAATTCTCTACAACTTTACGTTCGGATAAATTCATTGGTTTAATTTATAAAATAGAATGTGTTAGCAACATCATTCTATTTAAAAAAGAATATGGTTAACACGTTCTTTTAACATACACAAAAATAGTATGTGCAATTTTGGAAAGTGAACTTTAAGTTTGAGCGATTTTTTATTTTTTAAAACGTTCAGGTAATTTCATCCATAAATGTATTTGCTTTTTTACATTTAATGTAATGTAATGAAATGAAGTATTTGTTTAATATATTTAAATACCAATTATTGCATTAAGATAGTTAGTACAAATTATTATAGTTCTATACGGAAGTCAATAAATTAATTCTATAAATGTCTATTAGCCTATTTATTTCATTTTACGATTTCAAAATTGTAACCCCGGTAAAGTGTTCCGAAATAACATTGGGTTTTCAACAGTCGTCGGACTTTCTCATCACCTTCCACAGCCAAAGAATCTCCACATGCAAACGCATTATCTTCTCACCAGCCAAGTATTATGACGACAATGACAACGACAATAACAATGACAATGACTATTATGACATGTTATACCCGTTCTATACACGATTATTTATTACTCACATAAATTAAATTTATATGTTAATGTATGAAATAATTATTTAATTAAAAATGAGAAACGAAAGAAGATAATTAATTACAAAAAGGTACATTACACATATCTTTATTTTTTTTTATTTTATTTTACAGTACATATGTTTATCGTCATAGGAATTTCTTTAAATATTGTAATTTGAATTGATTTAAAACTTAAAATGAGAAAGAAAAATTACATTTAAATAGAATTTGCAATATACATATATCTGTGATATACACTTAGGATTTTATTAAAACGAAAAATAAATTGATGGACGTTCTTATTTCATCCTCTTTCATTTTCTATTTTTTAAATAAAAATATTTATGTGATATTAACAAAGTTTTTTTTTTTATTTAATGAAATCATTTAATTCTCTACAACTTTACGTTTCGATAAATTCATTAGTTTAATTTATAAAATAGAATGTGTTAGCAACATCATTCTATTTAAAAAAGAATATGGTCAACACGTTTATTTAGCATACACGAAAATAGTATGTGCAATTTTCGAAAATGAGCTTTAAGTTTGAGCGATTTTTTATTTTTTAAAATGTTCAGTTAATTTTATCCGTAATGTATTTGCTTTTTTACATGTAATGTAATGTAATGAAATGAAATATTTGTTTAATATATTTAAATATCAATTATTGCATTAAGATAGTTAGTACACAAATTCTTATAGTTTTATACGAAAGTCAATAAATTAATTTTATAAATGTCTATTAGCCAATTTATTTCATTTTACGATTTCAAAATTGTAACCCTGGTAAAATGTTCCGAAATAAGATTGGGTTTTCAACAGTGGTCGTCGGGCACCCTCATCACCTACCACAGTCAAAGAATCTCCACATGCAAATGCATTATCTTCTCACCACCCAAGTATTATGACAACAATGACAATGACTATTATGACGTGTTACACCCGTTCTATACACGATTATTTATTACTCGCATAAATTGAATTTATATGTTAATGTATGAAATAATTATTTAATTAAAAATGAGAAACGAAAGAAGATAATTAATTACAAAAAAGGTACATTACACATATCTTTATTTTTTTTTTTTTTTTTTTTTACAGTACGTATGTTTATCGTCATAGGAATTTCTTTAAATATTGTAATTTGAATTGATTTAAAACTTAAAACGAGAAAGAAAAATTACATTTAAATAGAATTTGCAATATACATATATCTGTGATATACACTTAGGATTTTATAAAAACGAAAAATAAATTGATGGACGTTCTTATTTCATCCTCTTTCATTTTCCATTTTTTAAATAAAAATATTTATTTGATATTGAAAAAGTTTTTTTTTTTATTTAATGAAATCATTTAATTCTCTACAACTATACGTTTCGATAAATTCATTAGTTTAATTTATAAAATAGAATGTGTTAGCAACATCATTCTATTTAAAAAAGAATATGGTCAACACGTTTATTTAGCATACACGAAAATAGTATGTGCAATTTTCGAAAATGAGCTTTAAGTTTGAGCGATTTTTTATTTTTTAAAATGTTCAGTTAATTTTATCCGTAATGTATTTGCTTTTTTACATGTAATGTAATGTAATGAAATGAAATATTTGTTTAATATATTTAAATATCAATTATTGCATTAAGATAGTTAGTACACAAATTCTTATAGTTTTATACGAAGGTCAATAAATTAATTTTATAAATGTCTATTAGCCAATTTATTTCATTTTACGATTTCAAAATTGTAACCCTGGTAAAATGTTCCGAAATAAGATTGGGTTTTCAACAGTGGTCGTCGGGCACCCTCATCACCTACCACAGTCAAAGAATCTCCACATGCAAATGCATTATCTTCTCACCACCCAAGTATTATGACAACAATGACAATGACTATTATGACGTGTTACACCCGTTCTATACACGATTATTTATTACTCGCATAAATTGAATTTATATGTTAATGTATGAAATAATTATTTAATTAAAAATGAGAAACGAAAGAAGATAATTAATTACAAAAAAGGTACATTACACATATCTTTATTTTTTTTTATTTTTTTATTTTTTACAGTACGTATGTTTATCGTCATAGGAATTTCTTTAAATATTGTAATTTGAATTGATTTAAAACTTAAAACGAGAAAGAAAAATTATATTTAAATAGAATTTGCAATATACATATATCTGTGATATACACTTAGGATTTTAAAAAAACGAAAAATAAATTGATGGACGTTCTTATTTCATCATCTTTCATTTTCTATTTTTTAAATAAAAATATTTATTTGATATTGAAAAAGTTTTTTTTTTATTTAATGAAATCATTTAATTCTCTACAACTATACGTTTCGATAAATTCATTAGTTTAATTTATAAAATAGAATGTGTTAGCAACATCATTCTATTTAAAAAAGAATATGGTCAACACGTTTTTTTAGCATACACAAAAATAGTATGTGCAATTTTCGAAAATGAGCTTTAAGTTTGAGCGATTTTTTATTTTTTAAAATGTTCAGTTAATTTTATCCATAATGTATTTGCTTTTTTACATGTAATGTAATGTAATGAAATGAAATATTTGTTTAATATATTTAAATATCAATTATTGCATTAAGATAGTTAGTACACAAATTCTTATAGTTTTATACGAAAGTCAATAAATTAATTTTATAAATGTCTATTAGCCAATTTATTTCATTTTACGATTTCAAAATTGTAACCCTGGTAAAATGTTCCGAAATAACATTGGGTTTTCAACAGTGGTCGTCGGGCACCCTCATCACCTACCACACTCAAAGAATCTCCATATGCAAATGCATTATCTTCTCACCACCCAAGTATTATGACAACAATGACAATGACTATTATGACGTGTTACACCCGTTCTATACACGATTATTTATTACTCACATAAATTAACTTTATATGTTAATGTATGAAATAATTATTTAATTAAAAATGAGAAACGAAAGAAGATAATTAATTACAAAAAAGGTACATTACACATATCTTTATTTTTTTTAATTTTTTTTTTACAGTACGTATGTTTATCGTCATAGGAATTTCGTTAAATATTGTAATTTGAACTGATTTAAAACTTAGAACGAGAAAGAAAAATTACATTTAAATAGAATTTGCAATATACATATATCTGTGATATACACTTAGGATTTTATTAAAACGAAAAATAAATTGATGGACGTTCTTATTTCATCATCTTTCATTTTCTATTTTTTAAATAAAAATATTTATCTGATATTGAAAAAGTTTTTATTTTTTTATTCAATTAAATCATTTAATTCTCTACAACTTTACGTTCGGATAAATTCATTGGTTTAATTTATAAAATAGAATGTGTTAGCAACATCATTCTATTTAAAAAAGAATATGGTTAACACGTTCTTTTAACATACACCAAAATAGTATGTGCAATTTTGGAAAGTGAACTTTAAGTTTGAGCGATTTTTTATTTTTTAAAACGTTCAGGTAATTTCATCCATAAATGTATTTGCTTTTTTACATTTAATGTAATGTAATGAAATGAAGTATTTGTTTAATATATTTAAATACCAATTATTGCATTAAGATAGTTAGTACAAATTCTTATAGTTCTATACGGAAGTCAATAAATTAATTCTATAAATGTCTATTAGCCTATTTATTTCATTTTACGATTTCAAAATTGTAACCCCGGTAAAGTGTTCCGAAATAACATTGGGTTTTCAACAGTCGTCGGACTTTCTCATCACCTTCCACAGCCAAAGAATCTCCACATGCAAACGCATTATCTTCTCACCAGCCAAGTATTATGACGACAATGACAACGACAATAACAATGACAATGACTATTATGACATGTTATACCCGTTCTATACACGATTATTTATTACTCACATAAATTAAATTTATATGTTAATGTATGAAATAATTATTTAATTAAAAATGAGAAACGAAAGAAGATAATTAATTACAAAAAAGGTACATTACACATATCTTTATTTTTTTTTATTTTATTTTACAGTACATATGTTTATCGTCATAGGAATTTCTTTAAATATTGTAATTTGAATTGATTTAAAACTTAAAACGAGAAAGAAAAATTACATTTAAATAGAATTTGCAATATACATATATCTGTGATATACACTTAGGATTTTATTAAAACGAAAAATAAATTGATGGACGTTCTTATTTCATCATCTTTCATTTTCTATTTTTTAAATAAAAATATTTATCTGATATTGAAAAAGTTTTTATTTTTTTATTCAATTAAATCATTTAATTCTCTACAACTTTACGTTCGGATAAATTCATTGGTTTAATTTATAAAATAGAATGTGTTAGCAACATCATTCTATTTAAAAAAGAATATGGTTAACACGTTCTTTTAACATACACCAAAATAGTATGTGCAATTTTGGAAAGTGAACTTTAAGTTTGAGCGATTTTTTATTTTTTAAAACGTTCAGGTAATTTCATCCATAAATGTATTTGCTTTTTTACATTTAATGTAATGTAATGAAATGAAGTATTTGTTTAATATATTTAAATACCAATTATTGCATTAAGATAGTTAGTACAAATTCTTATAGTTCTATACGGAAGTCAATAAATTAATTCTATAAATGTCTATTAGCCTATTTATTTCATTTTACGATTTCAAAATTGTAACCCCGGTAAAGTGTTCCGAAATAACATTGGGTTTTCAACAGTCGTCGGACTTTCTCATCACCTTCCACAGCCAAAGAATCTCCACATGCAAACGCATTATCTTCTCACCAGCCAAGTATTATGACGACAATGACAACGACAATAACAATGACAATGACTATTATGACATGTTATACCCGTTCTATACACGATTATTTATTACTCACATAAATTAAATTTATATGTTAATGTATGAAATAATTATTTAATTAAAAATGAGAAACGAAAGAAGATAATTAATTACAAAAAAGGTACATTACACATATCTTTATTTTTTTTTTTTTTTTTTTTTTACAGTACGTATGTTTATCGTCATAGGAATTTCTTTAAATATTGTAATTTGAATTGATTTAAAACTTAAAACGAGAAAGAAAAATTACATTTAAATAGAATTTGCAATATACATATATCTGTGATATACACTTAGGATTTTATAAAAACGAAAAATAAATTGATGGACGTTCTTATTTCATCATCTTTCATTTTCTATTTTTTAAATAAAAATATTTATTTGATATTGAAAAAGTTTTTTTTTATTTAATGAAATCATTTAATTCTCTACAACTATACGTTTCGATAAATTCATTAGTTTAATTTATAAAATAGAATGTGTTAGCAACATCATTCTATTTAAAAAAGAATATGGTCAACACGTTTTTTTAGCATACACAAAAATAGTATGTGCAATTTTCGAAAATGAGCTTTAAGTTTGAGCGATTTTTTATTTTTTAAAATGTTCAGTTAATTTTATCCATAATGTATTTGCTTTTTTACATGTAATGTAATGTAATGAAATGAAATATTTGTTTAATATATTTAAATATCAATTATTGCATTAAGATAGTTAGTACACAAATTCTTATAGTTTTATACGAAAGTCAATAAATTAATTTTATAAATGTCTATTAGCCAATTTATTTCATTTTACGATTTCAAAATTGTAACCCTGGTAAAATGTTCCGAAATAACATTGGGTTTTCAACAGTGGTCGTCGGGCACCCTCATCACCTACCACAGTCAAAGAATCTCCATATGCAAATGCATTATCTTCTCACCACCCAAGTATTATGACAACAATGACAATGACTATTATGACGTGTTACACCCGTTCTATACACGATTATTTATTACTCACATAAATTAAATTTATATGTTAATGTATGAAATAATTATTTAATTAAAAATGAGAAACGAAAGAAGATAATTAATTACAAAAAAGGTACATTACACATATCTTTATTTTTTTTAATTTTTTTTTTACAGTACGTATGTTTATCGTCATAGGAATTTCGTTAAATATTGTAATTTGAACTGATTTAAAACTTAGAACGAGAAAGAAAAATTACATTTAAATAGAATTTGCAATATACATATATCTGTGATATACACTTAGGATTTTATTAAAACGAAAAATAAATTGATGGACGTTCTTATTTCATCATCTTTCATTTTCTATTTTTTAAATAAAAATATTTATCTGATATTGAAAAAGTTTTTATTTTTTTATTCAATTAAATCATTTAATTCTCTACAACTTTACGTTCGGATAAATTCATTGGTTTAATTTATAAAATAGAATGTGTTAGCAACATCATTCTATTTAAAAAAGAATATGGTTAACACGTTCTTTTAACATACACAAAAATAGTATGTGCAATTTTGGAAAGTGAACTTTAAGTTTGAGCGATTTTTTATTTTTTAAAACGTTCAGGTAATTTCATCCATAAATGTATTTGCTTTTTTACATTTAATGTAATGTAATGAAATGAAGTATTTGTTTAATATATTTAAATACCAATTATTGCATTAAGATAGTTAGTACAAATTCTTATAGTTCTATACGGAAGTCAATAAATTAATTCTATAAATGTCTATTAGCCTATTTATTTCATTTTACGATTTCAAAATTGTAACCCCGGTAAAGTGTTCCGAAATAACATTGGGTTTTCAACAGTCGTCGGACTTTCTCATCACCTTCCACAGCCAAAGAATCTCCACATGCAAACGCATTATCTTCTCACCAGCCAAGTATTATGACGACAATGACAACGACAATAACAATGACAATGACTATTATGACATGTTATACCCGTTCTATACACGATTATTTATTACTCACATAAATTAAATTTATATGTTAATGTATGAAATAATTATTTAATTAAAAATGAGAAACGAAAGAAGATAATTAATTACAAAAAAGGTACATTACACATATCTTTATTTTTTTTTTTTTTTTTTTTTTACAGTACGTATGTTTATCGTCATAGGAATTTCTTTAAATATTGTAATTTGAATTGATTTAAAACTTAAAACGAGAAAGAAAAATTACATTTAAATAGAATTTGCAATATACATATATCTGTGATATACACTTAGGATTTTATAAAAACGAAAAATAAATTGATGGACGTTCTTATTTCATCATCTTTCATTTTCTATTTTTTAAATAAAAATATTTATTTGATATTGAAAAAGTTTTTTTTTATTTAATGAAATCATTTAATTCTCTACAACTATACGTTTCGATAAATTCATTAGTTTAATTTATAAAATAGAATGTGTTAGCAACATCATTCTATTTAAAAAAGAATATGGTCAACACGTTTTTTTAGCATACACAAAAATAGTATGTGCAATTTTCGAAAATGAGCTTTAAGTTTGAGCGATTTTTTATTTTTTAAAATGTTCAGTTAATTTTATCCGTAATGTATTTGCTTTTTTACATGTAATGTAATGTAATGAAATGAAATATTTGTTTAATATATTTAAATATCAATTATTGCATTAAGATAGTTAGTACACAAATTCTTATAGTTTTATACGAAAGTCAATAAATTAATTTTACAAAAGTCTATTAGCCAATTTATTTCATTTTACGATTTCAAAATTGTAACCCTGGTAAAATGTTCCGAAATAACATTGGGTTTTCAACAGTGGTCGTCGGGCACCCTCTTCACCTACCACAGTCAAAGAATCTCCACATGCAAATGCATTATCTTCTCACCACCCAAGTATTATGACAACAATGACAATGACTATTATGACGTGTTACACCCGTTCTATACACGATTATTTATTACTCACATAAATTAAATTTATATGTTAATGTATGAAATAATTATTTAATTAAAAATGAGAAACGAAAGAAGATAATTAATTACAAAAAAGGTACATTACACATATCTTTATTTTTTTTAATTTTTTTTTTTACAGTACGTATGTTTATCGTCATAGGAATTTCGTTAAATATTGTAATTTGAACTGATTTAAAACTTAGAACGAGAAAGAAAAATTACATTTAAATAGAATTTGCAATATACATATATCTGTGATATACACTTAGGATTTTATTAAAACGAAAAATAAATTGATGGACGTTCTTATTTCATCATCTTTCATTTTCTATTTTTTAAATAAAAATATTTATGTGATATTAACAAAGTTTTTTTTTTTTATTTAATGAAATCATTTAATTCTCTACAACTTTACGTTTCGATAAATTCATTAGTTTAATTTATAAAATAGAATGTGTTAGCAACATCATTCTATTTAAAAAAGAATATGGTCAACACGTTTATTTAGCATACACGAAAATAGTATGTGCAATTTTCGAAAATGAGCTTTAAGTTTGAGCGATTTTTTATTTTTTAAAATGTTCAGTTAATTTTATCCGTAATGTATTTGCTTTTTTACATGTAATGTAATGTAATGAAATGAAATATTTGTTTAATATATTTAAATATCAATTATTGCATTAAGATAGTTAGTACACAAATTCTTATAGTTTTATACGAAAGTCAATAAATTAATTTTACAAAAGTCTATTAGCCAATTTATTTCATTTTACGATTTCAAAATTGTAACCCTGGTAAAATGTTCCGAAATAACATTGGGTTTTCAACAGTGGTCGTCGGGCACCCTCTTCACCTACCACAGTCAAAGAATCTCCACATGCAAATGCATTATCTTCTCACCACCCAAGTATTATGACAACAATGACAATGACTATTATGACGTGTTACACCCGTTCTATACACGATTATTTATTACTCACATAAATTAAATTTATATGTTAATGTATGAAATAATTATTTAATTAAAAATGAGAAACGAAAGAAGATAATTAATTACAAAAAAGGTACATTACACATATCTTTATTTTTTTTAATTTTTTTTTTTACAGTACGTATGTTTATCGTCATAGGAATTTCGTTAAATATTGTAATTTGAACTGATTTAAAACTTAGAACGAGAAAGAAAAATTACATTTAAATAGAATTTGCAATATACATATATCTGTGATATACACTTAGGATTTTATTAAAACGAAAAATAAATTGATGGACGTTCTTATTTCATCATCTTTCATTTTCTATTTTTTAAATAAAAATATTTATGTGATATTAACAAAGTTTTTTTTTTTTATTTAATGAAATCATTTAATTCTCTACAACTTTACGTTTCGATAAATTCATTAGTTTAATTTATAAAATAGAATGTGTTAGCAACATCATTCTATTTAAAAAAGAATATGGTCAACACGTTTATTTAGCATACACGAAAATAGTATGTGCAATTTTCGAAAATGAGCTTTAAGTTTGAGCGATTTTTTATTTTTTAAAATGTTCAGTTAATTTTATCCATAATGTATTTGCTTTTTTACATGTAATGTAATGTAATGAAATGAAATATTTGTTTAATATATTTAAATATCAATTATTGCATTAAGATAGTTAGTACACAAATTCTTATAGTTTTATACGAAAGTCAATAAATTAATTTTATAAATGTCTATTAGCCAATTTATTTTATTTTACGATTTCAAAATTGTAACCCTGGTAAAATGTTCCGAAATAAGATTGGGTTTTCAACAGTGGTCGTCGGGCACCCTCATCACCTACCACAGTCAAAGAATCTCCACATGCAAATGCATTATCTTCTCACCACCCAAGTATTATGACAACAATGACAATGACTATTATGACGTGTTACACCCGTTCTATACACGATTATTTATTACTCGCATAAATTGAATTTATATGTTAATGTATGAAATAATTATTTAATTAAAAATGAGAAACGAAAGAAGATAATTAATTACAAAAAAGGTACATTACACATATCTTTATTTTTTTTTATTTTTTATTTTACAGTACGTATGTTTATCGTCATAGGAATTTCTTTAAATATTGTAATTTGAATTGATTTAAAACTTAAAACGAGAAAGAAAAATTACATTTAAATAGAATTTGCAATATACATATATTTGTGATATACACTTAGGATTTTATAAAAACGAAAAATAAATTGATGGACGTTCTTATTTCATCATCTTTCATTTTCTATTTTTTAAATAAAAATATTTATTTGATATTGAAAAAGTTTTTTTTTTTATTTAATGAAATCATTTAATTCTCTACAACTATACGTTTCGATAAATTCATTAGTTTAATTTATAAAATAGAATGTGTTAGCAACATCATTCTATTTAAAAAAGAATATGGTCAACACGTTTTTTTAGCATACACAAAAATAGTATGTGCAATTTTCGAAAATGAGCTTTAAGTTTGAGCGATTTTTTATTTTTTAAAATGTTCAGTTAATTTTATCCATAATGTATTTGCTTTTTTACATGTAATGTAATGTAATGAAATGAAATATTTGTTTAATATATTTAAATATCAATTATTGCATTAAGATAGTTAGTACACAAATTCTTATAGTTTTATACGAAAGTCAATAAATTAATTTTATAAATGTCTATTAGCCAATTTATTTCATTTTACGATTTCAAAATTGTAACCCTGGTAAAATGTTCCGAAATAACATTGGGTTTTCAACAGTGGTCGTCGGGCACCCTCATCACCTACCACAGTCAAAGAATCTCCACATGCAAATGCATTATCTTCTCACCACCCAAGTATTATGACAACAATGACAATGACTATTATGACGTGTTACACCCGTTCTATACACGATTATTTATTACTCACATAAATTAAATTTATATGTTAATGTATGAAATAATTATTTAATTAAAAATGAGAAACGAAAGAAGATAATTAATTACAAAAAAGGTACATTACACATATTTTTATTTTTTTTTATTTTTATTTTACAGTACGTATGTTTATCGTCATAGGAATTTCTTTAAATATTGTAATTTAAATTGATTTAAAACTTAAAACGAGAAAGAAAAATTACATTTAAATAGAATTTGCAATATACATATATCTGTGTTATACACTTAGGATTTTATTAAAACGAAAAATAAATTGATGGACGTTCTTATTTCATCCTCTTTCATTTTCTATTTTTTAAATAAAAATATTTATGTGATATTAACAAAGTTTTTTTTTTTATTTAATGAAATCATTTAATTCTCTACAACTTTACGTTTCGATAAATTCATTAGTTTAATTTATAAAATAGAATGTGTTAGCAACATCATTCTATTTAAAAAAGAATATGGTCAACACGTTTATTTAGCATACACGAAAATAGTATGTGCAATTTTCGAAAATGAGCTTTAAGTTTGAGCGATTTTTTATTTTTTAAAATGTTCAGTTAATTTTATCCGTAATGTATTTGCTTTTTTACATGTAATGTAAAGTAATGAAATGAAATATTTGTTTAATATATTTAAATATCAATTATTGCATTAAGATAGTTAGTACACAAATTCTTATAGTTTTATACGAAAGTCAATAAATTAATTTTATAAATGTCTATTAGCCAATTTATTTCATTTTACGATTTCAAAATTGTAACCCTGGTAAAATGTTCCGAAATAACATTGGGTTTTCAACAGTGGTCGTCGGGCACCCTCATCACCTACCACAGTCAAAGAATCTCCACATGCAAATGCATTATCTTCTCACCACCCAAGTATTATGACAACAATGACAATGACTATTATGACGTGTTACACCCGTTCTATACACGATTATTTATTACTCACATAAATTAAATTTATATGTTAATGTATGAAATAATTATTTAATTAAAAATGAGAAACGAAAGAAGATAATTAATTACAAAAAAGGTACATTACACATATCTTTATTTTTTTTAATTTTTTTTTTACAGTACGTATGTTTATCGTCATAGGAATTTCGTTAAATATTGTAATTTGAACTGATTTAAAACTTAGAACGAGAAAGAAAAATTACATTTAAATAGAATTTGCAATATACATATATCTGTGATATACACTTAGGATTTTATTAAAACGAAAAATAAATTGATGGACGTTCTTATTTCATCATCTTTCATTTTCTATTTTTTAAATAAAAATATTTATGTGATATTAACAAAGTTTTTTTTTTTATTTAATGAAATCATTTAATTCTCTACAACTTTACGTTTCGATAAATTCATTAGTTTAATTTATAAAATAGAATGTGTTAGCAACATCATTCTATTTAAAAAAGAATATGGTCAACACGTTTTTTTAGCATACACAAAAATAGTATGTGCAATTTTCGAAAATGAGCTTTAAGTTTGAGCGATTTTTTATTTTTTAAAATGTTCAGTTAATTTTATCCATAATGTATTTGCTTTTTTACATGTAATGTAATGTAATGAAATGAAATATTTGTTTAATATATTTAAATATCAATTATTGCATTAAGATAGTTAGTACACAAATTCTTATAGTTTTATACGAAAGTCAATAAATTAATTTTATAAATGTCTATTAGCCAATTTATTTCATTTTACGATTTCAAAATTGTAACCCTGGTAAAATGTTCCGAAATAACATTGGGTTTTCAACAGTGGTCGTCGGGCACCCTCATCACCTACCACAGTCAAAGAATCTCCATATGCAAATGCATTATCTTCTCACCACCCAAGTATTATGACAACAATGACAATGACTATTATGACGTGTTACACCCGTTCTATACACGATTATTTATTACTCACATAAATTAAATTTATATGTTAATGTATGAAATAATTATTTAATTAAAAATGAGAAACGAAAGAAGATAATTAATTACAAAAAAGGTACATTACACATATCTTTATTTTTTTTAATTTTTTTTTTACAGTACGTATGTTTATCGTCATAGGAATTTCGTTAAATATTGTAATTTGAACTGATTTAAAACTTAGAACGAGAAAGAAAAATTACATTTAAATAGAATTTGCAATATACATATATCTGTGATATACACTTAGGATTTTATTAAAACGAAAAATAAATTGATGGACGTTCTTATTTCATCATCTTTCATTTTCTATTTTTTAAATAAAAATATTTATCTGATATTGAAAAAGTTTTTATTTTTTTATTCAATTAAATCATTTAATTCTCTACAACTTTACGTTCGGATAAATTCATTGGTTTAATTTATAAAATAGAATGTGTTAGCAACATCATTCTATTTAAAAAAGAATATGGTAAACACGTTCTTTTAACATACACCAAAATAGTATGTGCAATTTTGGAAAGTGAACTTTAAGTTTGAGCGATTTTTTATTTTTTAAAACGTTCAGGTAATTTCATCCATAAATGTATTTGCTTTTTTACATTTAATGTAATGTAATGAAATGAAGTATTTGTTTAATATATTTAAATACCAATTATTGCATTAAGATAGTTAGTACAAATTCTTATAGTTCTATACGGAAGTCAATAAATTAATTCTATAAATGTCTATTAGCCTATTTATTTCATTTTACGATTTCAAAATTGTAACCCCGGTAAAGTGTTCCGAAATAACATTGGGTTTTCAACAGTCGTCGGGCTTTCTCATCACCTTCCACAGCCAAAGAATGTCCACATGCAAACATATTATCTTCTCACCAGCCAAGTATTATGATGACAATGACAACGACAATAACAATGACAATGACTATTATGACATGTTATACCCGTTCTATACACGATTATTTATTACTCACATAAATTAAATTTATATGTTAATGTATGAAATAATTATTTAATTAAAAATGAGAAACGAAAGAAGATAATTAATTACAAAAAAGGTACATTACACATATCTTTATTTTTTTTTTATTTTTATTTTACAGTACGTATGTTTATCGTCATAGGAATTTCTTTAAATATTGTAATTTAAATTGATTTAAAACTTAAAACGAGAAAGAAAAATTACATTTAAATAGAATTTACGATATACATATATCTGTGATATACACTTAGGATTTTATTAAAACGAAAAATAAATTGATGGACGTTCTTATTTCATCCTCTTTCATTTTCTATTTTTTAAATAAAAATATTTATGTGATATTAACAAAGTTTTTTTTTTATTTAATGAAATCATTTAATTCTCTACAACTATACGTTTCGATAAATTCATTAGTTTAATTTATAAAATAGAATGTGTTAGCAACATCATTCTATTTAAAAAAGAATATGGTCAACACGTTTTGTTAGCATACACAAAAATAGTATGTGCAATTTTCGAAAATGAGCTTTAAGTTTGAGCGATTTTTTATTTTTTAAAATGTTCAGTTAATTTTATCCATAATGTATTTGCTTTTTTACATGTAATGAAATGAAATATTTGTTTAATATATTTAAATATCAATTATTGCATTAAGATAGTTAGTACACAAATTCTTATAGTTTTATACGAAAGTCAATAAATTAATTTTATAAATGTCTATTAGCCAATTTATTTCATTTTACGATTTCAAAATTGTAACCCTGGTAAAATGTTCCGAAATAACATTGGGTTTTCAACAGTGGTCGTCGGGCACCCTCATCACCTACCACAGTCAAAGAATCTCCATATGCAAATGCATTATCTTCTCACCACCCAAGTATTATGACAACAATGACAATGACTATTATGACGTGTTACACCCGTTCTATACACGATTATTTATTACTCACATAAATTAAATTTATATGTTAATGTATGAAATAATTATTTAATTAAAAATGAGAAACGAAAGAAGATAATTAATTACAAAAAAGGTACATTACACATATCTTTATTTTTTTTAATTTTTTTTTTACAGTACGTATGTTTATCGTCATAGGAATTTCGTTAAATATTGTAATTTGAACTGATTTAAAACTTAGAACGAGAAAGAAAAATTACATTTAAATAGAATTTGCAATATACATATATCTGTGATATACACTTAGGATTTTATTAAAACGAAAAATAAATTGATGGACGTTCTTATTTCATCATCTTTCATTTTCTATTTTTTAAATTGATGGACGTTCTTATTTCATCATCTTTCTTATTTCTACAACTTTACGTTCGGATAAATTCATTGGTTTAATTTATAAAATAGAATGTGTTAGCAACATCATTCTATTTAAAAAAGAATATGGTTAACACGTTCTTTTAACATACACCAAAATAGTATGTGCAATTTTGGAAAGTGAACTTTAAGTTTGAGCGATTTTTTATTTTTTAAAACGTTCAGGTAATTTCATCCATAAATGTATTTGCTTTTTTACATTTAATGTAATGTAATGAAATGAAGTATTTGTTTAATATATTTAAATACCAATTATTGCATTAAGATAGTTAGTACAAATTCTTATAGTTCTATACGGAAGTCAATAAATTAATTCTATAAATGTCTATTAGCCTATTTATTTCATTTTACGATTTCAAAATTGTAACCCCGGTAAAGTGTTCCGAAATAACATTGGGTTTTCAACAGTCGTCGGACTTTCTCATCACCTTCCACAGCCAAAGAATCTCCACATGCAAACGCATTATCTTCTCACCAGCCAAGTATTATGACGACAATGACAACGACAATAACAATGACAATGACTATTATGACATGTTATACCCGTTCTATACACGATTATTTATTACTCACATAAATTAAATTTATATGTTAATGTATGAAATAATTATTTAATTAAAAATGAGAAACGAAAGAAGATAATTAATTACAAAAAAGGTACATTACACATATCTTTATTTTTTTTTATTTTATTTTACAGTACATATGTTTATCGTCATAGGAATTTCTTTAAATATTGTAATTTGAATTGATTTAAAACTTAAAACGAGAAAGAAAAATTACATTTAAATAGAATTTGCAATATACATATATCTGTGATATACACTTAGGATTTTATTAAAACGAAAAATAAATTGATGGACGTTCTTATTTCATCCTCTTTCATTTTCTATTTTTTAAATAAAAATATTTATGTGATATTAACAAAGTTTTTTTTTTTTATTTAATGAAATCATTTAATTCTCTACAACTTTACGTTTCGATAAATTCATTAGTTTAATTTATAAAATAGAATGTGTTAGCAACATCATTCTATTTAAAAAAGAATATGGTCAACACGTTTATTTAGCATACACGAAAATAGTATGTGCAATTTTCGAAAATGAGCTTTAAGTTTGAGCGATTTTTTATTTTTTAAAATGTTCAGTTAATTTTATCCGTAATGTATTTGCTTTTTTACATGTAATGTAATGTAATGAAATGAAATATTTGTTTAATATATTTAAATATCAATTATTGCATTAAGATAGTTAGTACACAAATTCTTATAGTTTTATACGAAAGTCAATAAATTAATTTTACAAAAGTCTATTAGCCAATTTATTTCATTTTACGATTTCAAAATTGTAACCCTGGTAAAATGTTCCGAAATAACATTGGGTTTTCAACAGTGGTCGTCGGGCACCCTCTTCACCTACCACAGTCAAAGAATCTCCACATGCAAATGCATTATCTTCTCACCACCCAAGTATTATGACAACAATGACAATGACTATTATGACGTGTTACACCCGTTCTATACACGATTATTTATTACTCACATAAATTAAATTTATATGTTAATGTATGAAATAATTATTTAATTAAAAATGAGAAACGAAAGAAGATAATTAATTACAAAAAAGGTACATTACACATATCTTTATTTTTTTTAATTTTTTTTTTTACAGTACGTATGTTTATCGTCATAGGAATTTCGTTAAATATTGTAATTTGAACTGATTTAAAACTTAGAACGAGAAAGAAAAATTACATTTAAATAGAATTTGCAATATACATATATCTGTGATATACACTTAGGATTTTATTAAAACGAAAAATAAATTGATGGACGTTCTTATTTCATCCTCTTTCATTTTCTATTTTTTAAATAAAAATATTTATGTGATATTAACAAAGTTTTTTTTTTTTATTTAATGAAATCATTTAATTCTCTACAACTTTACGTTTCGATAAATTCATTAGTTTAATTTATAAAATAGAATGTGTTAGCAACATCATTCTATTTAAAAAAGAATATGGTCAACACGTTTATTTAGCATACACGAAAATAGTATGTGCAATTTTCGAAAATGAGCTTTAAGTTTGAGCGATTTTTTATTTTTTAAAATGTTCAGTTAATTTTATCCGTAATGTATTTGCTTTTTTACATGTAATGTAATGTAATGAAATGAAATATTTGTTTAATATATTTAAATATCAATTATTGCATTAAGATAGTTAGTACACAAATTCTTATAGTTTTATACGAAAGTGAATAAATTAATTTTACAAAAGTCTATTAGCCAATTTATTTCATTTTACGATTTCAAAATTGTAACCCTGGTAAAATGTTCCGAAATAACATTGGGTTTTCAACAGTGGTCGTCGGGCACCCTCTTCACCTACCACAGTCAAAGAATCTCCACATGCAAATGCATTATCTTCTCACCACCCAAGTATTATGACAACAATGACAATGACTATTATGACGTGTTACACCCGTTCTATACACGATTATTTATTACTCACATAAATTAAATTTATATGTTAATGTATGAAATAATTATTTAATTAAAAATGAGAAACGAAAGAAGATAATTAATTACAAAAAAGGTACATTACACATATCTTTATTTTTTTTAATTTTTTTTTTTACAGTACGTATGTTTATCGTCATAGGAATTTCGTTAAATATTGTAATTTGAACTGATTTAAAACTTAGAACGAGAAAGAAAAATTACATTTAAATAGAATTTGCAATATACATATATCTGTGATATACACTTAGGATTTTATTAAAACGAAAAATAAATTGATGGACGTTCTTATTTCATCATCTTTCATTTTCTATTTTTTAAATAAAAATATTTATGTGATATTAACAAAGTTTTTTTTTTTTATTTAATGAAATCATTTAATTCTCTACAACTTTACGTTTCGATAAATTCATTAGTTTAATTTATAAAATAGAATGTGTTAGCAACATCATTCTATTTAAAAAAGAATATGGTCAACACGTTTATTTAGCATACACGAAAATAGTATGTGCAATTTTCGAAAATGAGCTTTAAGTTTGAGCGATTTTTTATTTTTTAAAATGTTCAGTTAATTTTATCCATAATGTATTTGCTTTTTTACATGTAATGTAATGTAATGAAATGAAATATTTGTTTAATATATTTAAATATCAATTATTGCATTAAGATAGTTAGTACACAAATTCTTATAGTTTTATACGAAAGTCAATAAATTAATTTTATAAATGTCTATTAGCCAATTTATTTTATTTTACGATTTCAAAATTGTAACCCTGGTAAAATGTTCCGAAATAAGATTGGGTTTTCAACAGTGGTCGTCGGGCACCCTCATCACCTACCACAGTCAAAGAATCTCCACATGCAAATGCATTATCTTCTCACCACCCAAGTATTATGACAACAATGACAATGACTATTATGACGTGTTACACCCGTTCTATACACGATTATTTATTACTCGCATAAATTGAATTTATATGTTAATGTATGAAATAATTATTTAATTAAAAATGAGAAACGAAAGAAGATAATTAATTACAAAAAAGGTACATTACACATATCTTTATTTTTTTTTATTTTTTATTTTACAGTACGTATGTTTATCGTCATAGGAATTTCTTTAAATATTGTAATTTGAATTGATTTAAAACTTAAAACGAGAAAGAAAAATTACATTTAAATAGAATTTGCAATATACATATATTTGTGATATACACTTAGGATTTTATAAAAACGAAAAATAAATTGATGGACGTTCTTATTTCATCATCTTTCATTTTCTATTTTTTAAATAAAAATATTTATTTGATATTGAAAAAGTTTTTTTTTTTATTTAATGAAATCATTTAATTCTCTACAACTATACGTTTCGATAAATTCATTAGTTTAATTTATAAAATAGAATGTGTTAGCAACATCATTCTATTTAAAAAAGAATATGGTCAACACGTTTATTTAGCATACACGAAAATAGTATGTGCAATTTTCGAAAATGAGCTTTAAGTTTGAGCGATTTTTTATTTTTTAAAATGTTCAGTTAATTTTATCCGTAATGTATTTGCTTTTTTACATGTAATGTAATGTAATGAAATGAAATATTTGTTTAATATATTTAAATATCAATTATTGCATTAAGATAGTTAGTACACAAATTCTTATAGTTTTATACGAAAGTCAATAAATTAATTTTACAAAAGTCTATTAGCCAATTTATTTCATTTTACGATTTCAAAATTGTAACCCTGGTAAAATGTTCCGAAATAACATTGGGTTTTCAACAGTGGTCGTCGGGCACCCTCTTCACCTACCACAGTCAAAGAATCTCCACATGCAAATGCATTATCTTCTCACCACCCAAGTATTATGACAACAATGACAATGACTATTATGACGTGTTACACCCGTTCTATACACGATTATTTATTACTCACATAAATTAAATTTATATGTTAATGTATGAAATAATTATTTAATTAAAAATGAGAAACGAAAGAAGATAATTAATTACAAAAAAGGTACATTACACATATCTTTATTTTTTTTAATTTTTTTTTTTACAGTACGTATGTTTATCGTCATAGGAATTTCGTTAAATATTGTAATTTGAACTGATTTAAAACTTAGAACGAGAAAGAAAAATTACATTTAAATAGAATTTGCAATATACATATATCTGTGATATACACTTAGGATTTTATTAAAACGAAAAATAAATTGATGGACGTTCTTATTTCATCCTCTTTCATTTTCTATTTTTTAAATAAAAATATTTATGTGATATTAACAAAGTTTTTTTTTTTATTTAATGAAATCATTTAATTCTCTACAACTTTACGTTTCGATAAATTCATTAGTTTAATTTATAAAATAGAATGTGTTAGCAACATCATTCTATTTAAAAAAGAATATGGTCAACACGTTTATTTAGCATACACGAAAATAGTATGTGCAATTTTCGAAAATGAGCTTTAAGTTTGAGCGATTTTTTATTTTTTAAAATGTTCAGTTAATTTTATCCATAATGTATTTGCTTTTTTACATGTAATGTAATGTAATGAAATGAAATATTTGTTTAATATATTTAAATATCAATTATTGCATTAAGATAGTTAGTACACAAATTCTTATAGTTTTATACGAAAGTGAATAAATTAATTTTACAAAAGTCTATTAGCCAATTTATTTCATTTTACGATTTCAAAATTGTAACCCTGGTAAAATGTTCCGAAATAACATTGGGTTTTCAACAGTGGTCGTCGGGCACCCTCTTCACCTACCACAGTCAAAGAATCTCCACATGCAAATGCATTATCTTCTCACCACCCAAGTATTATGACAACAATGACAATGACTATTATGACGTGTTACACCCGTTCTATACACGATTATTTATTACTCACATAAATTAAATTTATATGTTAATGTATGAAATAATTATTTAATTAAAAATGAGAAACGAAAGAAGATAATTAATTACAAAAAAGGTACATTACACATATCTTTATTTTTTTTAATTTTTTTTTTTACAGTACGTATGTTTATCGTCATAGGAATTTCGTTAAATATTGTAATTTGAACTGATTTAAAACTTAGAACGAGAAAGAAAAATTACATTTAAATAGAATTTGCAATATACATATATCTGTGATATACACTTAGGATTTTATTAAAACGAAAAATAAATTGATGGACGTTCTTATTTCATCATCTTTCATTTTCTATTTTTTAAATAAAAATATTTATGTGATATTAACAAAGTTTTTTTTTTTATTTAATGAAATCATTTAATTCTCTACAACTTTACGTTTCGATAAATTCATTAGTTTAATTTATAAAATAGAATGTGTTAGCAACATCATTCTATTTAAAAAAGAATATGGTCAACACGTTTATTTAGCATACACGAAAATAGTATGTGCAATTTTCGAAAATGAGCTTTAAGTTTGAGCGATTTTTTATTTTTTAAAATGTTCAGTTAATTTTATCCATAATGTATTTGCTTTTTTACATGTAATGTAATGTAATGAAATGAAATATTTGTTTAATATATTTAAATATCAATTATTGCATTAAGATAGTTAGTACACAAATTCTTATAGTTTTATACGAAAGTCAATAAATTAATTTTATAAATGTCTATTAGCCAATTTATTTTATTTTACGATTTCAAAATTGTAACCCTGGTAAAATGTTCCGAAATAAGATTGGGTTTTCAACAGTGGTCGTCGGGCACCCTCATCACCTACCACAGTCAAAGAATCTCCACATGCAAATGCATTATCTTCTCACCACCCAAGTATTATGACAACAATGACAATGACTATTATGACGTGTTACACCCGTTCTATACACGATTATTTATTACTCGCATAAATTGAATTTATATGTTAATGTATGAAATAATTATTTAATTAAAAATGAGAAACGAAAGAAGATAATTAATTACAAAAAAGGTACATTACACATATCTTTATTTTTTTTTATTTTTTATTTTACAGTACGTATGTTTATCGTCATAGGAATTTCTTTAAATATTGTAATTTGAATTGATTTAAAACTTAAAACGAGAAAGAAAAATTACATTTAAATAGAATTTGCAATATACATATATTTGTGATATACACTTAGGATTTTATAAAAACGAAAAATAAATTGATGGACGTTCTTATTTCATCATCTTTCATTTTCTATTTTTTAAATAAAAATATTTATTTGATATTGAAAAAGTTTTTTTTTTTATTTAATGAAATCATTTAATTCTCTACAACTATACGTTTCGATAAATTCATTAGTTTAATTTATAAAATAGAATGTGTTAGCAACATCATTCTATTTAAAAAAGAATATGGTCAACACGTTTATTTAGCATACACGAAAATAGTATGTGCAATTTTCGAAAATGAGCTTTAAGTTTGAGCGATTTTTTATTTTTTAAAATGTTCAGTTAATTTTATCCGTAATGTATTTGCTTTTTTACATGTAATGTAATGTAATGAAATGAAATATTTGTTTAATATATTTAAATATCAATTATTGCATTAAGATAGTTAGTACACAAATTCTTATAGTTTTATACGAAAGTCAATAAATTAATTTTACAAAAGTCTATTAGCCAATTTATTTCATTTTACGATTTCAAAATTGTAACCCTGGTAAAATGTTCCGAAATAACATTGGGTTTTCAACAGTGGTCGTCGGGCACCCTCTTCACCTACCACAGTCAAAGAATCTCCACATGCAAATGCATTATCTTCTCACCACCCAAGTATTATGACAACAATGACAATGACTATTATGACGTGTTACACCCGTTCTATACACGATTATTTATTACTCACATAAATTAAATTTATATGTTAATGTATGAAATAATTATTTAATTAAAAATGAGAAACGAAAGAAGATAATTAATTACAAAAAAGGTACATTACACATATCTTTATTTTTTTTAATTTTTTTTTTTACAGTACGTATGTTTATCGTCATAGGAATTTCGTTAAATATTGTAATTTGAACTGATTTAAAACTTAGAACGAGAAAGAAAAATTACATTTAAATAGAATTTGCAATATACATATATCTGTGATATACACTTAGGATTTTATTAAAACGAAAAATAAATTGATGGACGTTCTTATTTCATCCTCTTTCATTTTCTATTTTTTAAATAAAAATATTTATGTGATATTAACAAAGTTTTTTTTTTTTATTTAATGAAATCATTTAATTCTCTACAACTTTACGTTTCGATAAATTCATTAGTTTAATTTATAAAATAGAATGTGTTAGCAACATCATTCTATTTAAAAAAGAATATGGTCAACACGTTTATTTAGCATACACGAAAATAGTATGTGCAATTTTCGAAAATGAGCTTTAAGTTTGAGCGATTTTTTATTTTTTAAAATGTTCAGTTAATTTTATCCGTAATGTATTTGCTTTTTTACATGTAATGTAATGTAATGAAATGAAATATTTGTTTAATATATTTAAATATCAATTATTGCATTAAGATAGTTAGTACACAAATTCTTATAGTTTTATACGAAAGTGAATAAATTAATTTTACAAAAGTCTATTAGCCAATTTATTTCATTTTACGATTTCAAAATTGTAACCCTGGTAAAATGTTCCGAAATAACATTGGGTTTTCAACAGTGGTCGTCGGGCACCCTCTTCACCTACCACAGTCAAAGAATCTCCACATGCAAATGCATTATCTTCTCACCACCCAAGTATTATGACAACAATGACAATGACTATTATGACGTGTTACACCCGTTCTATACACGATTATTTATTACTCACATAAATTAAATTTATATGTTAATGTATGAAATAATTATTTAATTAAAAATGAGAAACGAAAGAAGATAATTAATTACAAAAAAGGTACATTACACATATCTTTATTTTTTTTAATTTTTTTTTTTACAGTACGTATGTTTATCGTCATAGGAATTTCGTTAAATATTGTAATTTGAACTGATTTAAAACTTAGAACGAGAAAGAAAAATTACATTTAAATAGAATTTGCAATATACATATATCTGTGATATACACTTAGGATTTTATTAAAACGAAAAATAAATTGATGGACGTTCTTATTTCATCATCTTTCATTTTCTATTTTTTAAATAAAAATATTTATGTGATATTAACAAAGTTTTTTTTTTTTATTTAATGAAATCATTTAATTCTCTACAACTTTACGTTTCGATAAATTCATTAGTTTAATTTATAAAATAGAATGTGTTAGCAACATCATTCTATTTAAAAAAGAATATGGTCAACACGTTTATTTAGCATACACGAAAATAGTATGTGCAATTTTCGAAAATGAGCTTTAAGTTTGAGCGATTTTTTATTTTTTAAAATGTTCAGTTAATTTTATCCATAATGTATTTGCTTTTTTACATGTAATGTAATGTAATGAAATGAAATATTTGTTTAATATATTTAAATATCAATTATTGCATTAAGATAGTTAGTACACAAATTCTTATAGTTTTATACGAAAGTCAATAAATTAATTTTACAAAAGTCTATTAGCCAATTTATTTCATTTTACGATTTCAAAATTGTAACCCTGGTAAAATGTTCCGAAATAACATTGGGTTTTCAACAGTGGTCGTCGGGCACCCTCTTCACCTACCACAGTCAAAGAATCTCCACATGCAAATGCATTATCTTCTCACCACCCAAGTATTATGACAACAATGACAATGACTATTATGACGTGTTACACCCGTTCTATACACGATTATTTATTACTCACATAAATTAAATTTATATGTTAATGTATGAAATAATTATTTAATTAAAAATGAGAAACGAAAGAAGATAATTAATTACAAAAAAGGTACATTACACATATCTTTATTTTTTTTAATTTTTTTTTTTACAGTACGTATGTTTATCGTCATAGGAATTTCGTTAAATATTGTAATTTGAACTGATTTAAAACTTAGAACGAGAAAGAAAAATTACATTTAAATAGAATTTGCAATATACATATATCTGTGATATACACTTAGGATTTTATTAAAACGAAAAATAAATTGATGGACGTTCTTATTTCATCATCTTTCATTTTCTATTTTTTAAATAAAAATATTTATGTGATATTAACAAAGTTTTTTTTTTTTATTTAATGAAATCATTTAATTCTCTACAACTTTACGTTTCGATAAATTCATTAGTTTAATTTATAAAATAGAATGTGTTAGCAACATCATTCTATTTAAAAAAGAATATGGTCAACACGTTTATTTAGCATACACGAAAATAGTATGTGCAATTTTCGAAAATGAGCTTTAAGTTTGAGCGATTTTTTATTTTTTAAAATGTTCAGTTAATTTTATCCATAATGTATTTGCTTTTTTACATGTAATGTAATGTAATGAAATGAAATATTTGTTTAATATATTTAAATATCAATTATTGCATTAAGATAGTTAGTACACAAATTCTTATAGTTTTATACGAAAGTCAATAAATTAATTTTATAAATGTCTATTAGCCAATTTATTTTATTTTACGATTTCAAAATTGTAACCCTGGTAAAATGTTCCGAAATAAGATTGGGTTTTCAACAGTGGTCGTCGGGCACCCTCATCACCTACCACAGTCAAAGAATCTCCACATGCAAATGCATTATCTTCTCACCACCCAAGTATTATGACAACAATGACAATGACTATTATGACGTGTTACACCCGTTCTATACACGATTATTTATTACTCGCATAAATTGAATTTATATGTTAATGTATGAAATAATTATTTAATTAAAAATGAGAAACGAAAGAAGATAATTAATTACAAAAAAGGTACATTACACATATCTTTATTTTTTTTTATTTTTTATTTTACAGTACGTATGTTTATCGTCATAGGAATTTCTTTAAATATTGTAATTTGAATTGATTTAAAACTTAAAACGAGAAAGAAAAATTACATTTAAATAGAATTTGCAATATACATATATTTGTGATATACACTTAGGATTTTATAAAAACGAAAAATAAATTGATGGACGTTCTTATTTCATCATCTTTCATTTTCTATTTTTTAAATAAAAATATTTATTTGATATTGAAAAAGTTTTTTTTTTTATTTAATGAAATCATTTAATTCTCTACAACTATACGTTTCGATAAATTCATTAGTTTAATTTATAAAATAGAATGTGTTAGCAACATCATTCTATTTAAAAAAGAATATGCTCAACACGTTTTTTTAGCATACACAAAAATAGTATGTGCAATTTTCGAAAATGAGCTTTAAGTTTGAGCGATTTTTTATTTTTTAAAATGTTCAGTTAATTTTATCCATAATGTATTTGCTTTTTTACATGTAATGTAATGTAATGAAATGAAATATTTGTTTAATATATTTAAATATCAATTATTGCATTAAGATAGTTAGTACACAAATTCTTATAGTTTTATACGAAAGTCAATAAATTAATTTTATAAATGTCTATTAGCCAATTTATTTCATTTTACGATTTCAAAATTGTAACCCTGGTAAAATGTTCCGAAATAACATTGGGTTTTCAACAGTGGTCGTCGGGCACCCTCATCACCTACCACAGTCAAAGAATCTCCACATGCAAATGCATTATCTTCTCACCACCCAAGTATTATGACAACAATGACAATGACTATTATGACGTGTTACACCCGTTCTATACACGATTATTTATTACTCACATAAATTAAATTTATATGTTAATGTATGAAATAATTATTTAATTAAAAATGAGAAACGAAAGAAGATAATTAATTACAAAAAAGGTACATTACACATATTTTTATTTTTTTTTATTTTTATTTTACAGTACGTATGTTTATCGTCATAGGAATTTCTTTAAATATTGTAATTTAAATTGATTTAAAACTTAAAACGAGAAAGAAAAATTACATTTAAATAGAATTTGCAATATACATATATCTGTGTTATACACTTAGGATTTTATTAAAACGAAAAATAAATTGATGGACGTTCTTATTTCATCCTCTTTCATTTTCTATTTTTTAAATAAAAATATTTATGTGATATTAACAAAGTTTTTTTTTTATTTAATGAAATCATTTAATTCTCTACAACTTTACGTTTCGATAAATTCATTAGTTTAATTTATAAAATAGAATGTGTTAGCAACATCATTCTATTTAAAAAAGAATATGGTCAACACGTTTATTTAGCATACACGAAAATAGTATGTGCAATTTTCGAAAATGAGCTTTAAGTTTGAGCGATTTTTTATTTTTTAAAATGTTCAGTTAATTTTATCCGTAATGTATTTGCTTTTTTACATGTAATGTAAAGTAATGAAATGAAATATTTGTTTAATATATTTAAATATCAATTATTGCATTAAGATAGTTAGTACACAAATTCTTATAGTTTTATACGAAAGTCAATAAATTAATTTTATAAATGTCTATTAGCCAATTTATTTCATTTTACGATTTCAAAATTGTAACCCTGGTAAAATGTTCCGAAATAACATTGGGTTTTCAACAGTGGTCGTCGGGCACCCTCATCACCTACCACAGTCAAAGAATCTCCACATGCAAATGCATTATCTTCTCACCACCCAAGTATTATGACAACAATGACAATGACTATTATGACGTGTTACACCCGTTCTATACACGATTATTTATTACTCACATAAATTAAATTTATATGTTAATGTATGAAATAATTATTTAATTAAAAATGAGAAACGAAAGAAGATAATTAATTACAAAAAAGGTACATTACACATATCTTTATTTTTTTTAATTTTTTTTTTACAGTACGTATGTTTATCGTCATAGGAATTTCGTTAAATATTGTAATTTGAACTGATTTAAAACTTAGAACGAGAAAGAAAAATTACATTTAAATAGAATTTGCAATATACATATATCTGTGATATACACTTAGGATTTTATTAAAACGAAAAATAAATTGATGGACGTTCTTATTTCATCATCTTTCATTTTCTATTTTTTAAATAAAAATATTTATCTGATATTGAAAAAGTTTTTATTTTTTTATTCAATTAAATCATTTAATTCTCTACAACTTTACGTTCGGATAAATTCATTGGTTTAATTTATAAAATAGAATGTGTTAGCAACATCATTCTATTTAAAAAAGAATATGGTTAACACGTTCTTTTAACATACACAAAAATAGTATGTGCAATTTTGGAAAGTGAACTTTAAGTTTGAGCGATTTTTTATTTTTTAAAACGTTCAGGTAATTTCATCCATAATGTATTTGCTTTTTTACATTTAATGTAATGTAATGAAATGAAGTATTTGTTTAATATATTTAAATACCAATTATTGCATTAAGATAGTTAGTAAAAATTCTTATAGTTCTATACGGAAGTCAATAAATTAATTCTATAAATGTCTATTAGCCTATTTATTTCATTTTACGATTTCAAAATTGTAACCCCGGTAAAGTGTTCCGAAATAACATTGGGTTTTCAACAGTCGTCGGGCTTTCTCATCACCTTCCACAGCCAAAGAATGTCCACATGCAAACGCATTATCTTCTCACCAGCCAAGTATTATGATGACAATGACAACGACAATAACAATGACAATGACTATTATGACATGTTATACCCGTTCTATACACGATTATTTATTACTCACATAAATTAAATTTATATGTTAATGTATGAAATAATTATTTAATTAAAAATGAGAAACGAAAGAAGATAATTAATTACAAAAAAGGTACATTACACATATCTTTATTTTTTTTTTATTTTTATTTTACAGTACGTATGTTTATCGTCATAGGAATTTCTTTAAATATTGTAATTTAAATTGATTTAAAACTTAAAACGAGAAAGAAAAATTACATTTAAATAGAATTTACGATATACATATATCTGTGATATACACTTAGGATTTTATTAAAACGAAAAATAAATTGATGGACGTTCTTATTTCATCCTCTTTCATTTTCTATTTTTTAAATAAAAATATTTATGTGATATTAACAAAGTTTTTTTTTTATTTAATGAAATCATTTAATTCTCTACAACTATACGTTTCGATAAATTCATTAGTTTAATTTATAAAATAGAATGTGTTAGCAACATCATTCTATTTAAAAAAGAATATGGTCAACACGTTTATTTAGCATACACGAAAATAGTATGTGCAATTTTCGAAAATGAGCTTTAAGTTTGAGCGATTTTTTATTTTTTAAAATGTTCAGTTAATTTTATCCATAATGTATTTGCTTTTTTACATGTAATGTAATGTAATGAAATGAAATATTTGTTTAATATATTTAAATATCAATTATTGCATTAAGATAGTTAGTACACAAATTCTTATAGTTTTATACGAAAGTCAATAAATTAATTTTATAAATGTCTATTAGCCAATTTATTTTATTTTACGATTTCAAAATTGTAACCCTGGTAAAATGTTCCGAAATAAGATTGGGTTTTCAACAGTGGTCGTCGGGCACCCTCATCACCTACCACAGTCAAAGAATCTCCACATGCAAATGCATTATCTTCTCACCACCCAAGTATTATGACAACAATGACAATGACTATTATGACGTGTTACACCCGTTCTATACACGATTATTTATTACTCGCATAAATTGAATTTATATGTTAATGTATGAAATAATTATTTAATTAAAAATGAGAAACGAAAGAAGATAATTAATTACAAAAAAGGTACATTACACATATCTTTATTTTTTTTTATTTTTTATTTTACAGTACGTATGTTTATCGTCATAGGAATTTCTTTAAATATTGTAATTTGAATTGATTTAAAACTTAAAATGAGAAAGAAAAATTACATTTAAATAGAATTTGCAATATACATATATTTGTGATATACACTTAGGATTTTATAAAAACGAAAAATAAATTGATGGACGTTCTTATTTCATCATCTTTCATTTTCTATTTTTTAAATAAAAATATTTATTTGATATTGAAAAAGTTTTTTTTTTTATTTAATGAAATCATTTAATTCTCTACAACTATACGTTTCGATAAATTCATTAGTTTAATTTATAAAATAGAATGTGTTAGCAACATCATTCTATTTAAAAAAGAATATGGTCAACACGTTTATTTAGCATACACGAAAATAGTATGTGCAATTTTCGAAAATGAGCTTTAAGTTTGAGCGATTTTTTATTTTTTAAAATGTTCAGTTAATTTTATCCGTAATGTATTTGCTTTTTTACATGTAATGTAATGTAATGAAATGAAATATTTGTTTAATATATTTAAATATCAATTATTGCATTAAGATAGTTAGTACACAAATTCTTATAGTTTTATACGAAAGTCAATAAATTAATTTTACAAAAGTCTATTAGCCAATTTATTTCATTTTACGATTTCAAAATTGTAACCCTGGTAAAATGTTCCGAAATAACATTGGGTTTTCAACAGTGGTCGTCGGGCACCCTCTTCACCTACCACAGTCAAAGAATCTCCACATGCAAATGCATTATCTTCTCACCACCCAAGTATTATGACAACAATGACAATGACTATTATGACGTGTTACACCCGTTCTATACACGATTATTTATTACTCACATAAATTAAATTTATATGTTAATGTATGAAATAATTATTTAATTAAAAATGAGAAACGAAAGAAGATAATTAATTACAAAAAAGGTACATTACACATATCTTTATTTTTTTTAATTTTTTTTTTTACAGTACGTATGTTTATCGTCATAGGAATTTCGTTAAATATTGTAATTTGAACTGATTTAAAACTTAGAACGAGAAAGAAAAATTACATTTAAATAGAATTTGCAATATACATATATCTGTGATATACACTTAGGATTTTATTAAAACGAAAAATAAATTGATGGACGTTCTTATTTCATCCTCTTTCATTTTCTATTTTTTAAATAAAAATATTTATGTGATATTAACAAAGTTTTTTTTTTTTATTTAATGAAATCATTTAATTCTCTACAACTTTACGTTTCGATAAATTCATTAGTTTAATTTATAAAATAGAATGTGTTAGCAACATCATTCTATTTAAAAAAGAATATGGTCAACACGTTTATTTAGCATACACGAAAATAGTATGTGCAATTTTCGAAAATGAGCTTTAAGTTTGAGCGATTTTTTATTTTTTAAAATGTTCAGTTAATTTTATCCGTAATGTATTTGCTTTTTTACATGTAATGTAATGTAATGAAATGAAATATTTGTTTAATATATTTAAATATCAATTATTGCATTAAGATAGTTAGTACACAAATTCTTATAGTTTTATACGAAAGTCAATAAATTAATTTTACAAAAGTCTATTAGCCAATTTATTTCATTTTACGATTTCAAAATTGTAACCCTGGTAAAATGTTCCGAAATAACATTGGGTTTTCAACAGTGGTCGTCGGGCACCCTCTTCACCTACCACAGTCAAAGAATCTCCACATGCAAATGCATTATCTTCTCACCACCCAAGTATTATGACAACAATGACAATGACTATTATGACGTGTTACACCCGTTCTATACACGATTATTTATTACTCACATAAATTAAATTTATATGTTAATGTATGAAATAATTATTTAATTAAAAATGAGAAACGAAAGAAGATAATTAATTACAAAAAAGGTACATTACACATATCTTTATTTTTTTTAATTTTTTTTTTTACAGTACGTATGTTTATCGTCATAGGAATTTCGTTAAATATTGTAATTTGAACTGATTTAAAACTTAGAACGAGAAAGAAAAATTACATTTAAATAGAATTTGCAATATACATATATCTGTGATATACACTTAGGATTTTATTAAAACGAAAAATAAATTGATGGACGTTCTTATTTCATCATCTTTCATTTTCTATTTTTTAAATAAAAATATTTATGTGATATTAACAAAGTTTTTTTTTTTTATTTAATGAAATCATTTAATTCTCTACAACTTTACGTTTCGATAAATTCATTAGTTTAATTTATAAAATAGAATGTGTTAGCAACATCATTCTATTTAAAAAAGAATATGGTCAACACGTTTATTTAGCATACACGAAAATAGTATGTGCAATTTTCGAAAATGAGCTTTAAGTTTGAGCGATTTTTTATTTTTTAAAATGTTCAGTTAATTTTATCCATAATGTATTTGCTTTTTTACATGTAATGTAATGTAATGAAATGAAATATTTGTTTAATATATTTAAATATCAATTATTGCATTAAGATAGTTAGTACACAAATTCTTATAGTTTTATACGAAAGTCAATAAATTAATTTTATAAATGTCTATTAGCCAATTTATTTTATTTTACGATTTCAAAATTGTAACCCTGGTAAAATGTTCCGAAATAAGATTGGGTTTTCAACAGTGGTCGTCGGGCACCCTCATCACCTACCACAGTCAAAGAATCTCCACATGCAAATGCATTATCTTCTCACCACCCAAGTATTATGACAACAATGACAATGACTATTATGACGTGTTACACCCGTTCTATACACGATTATTTATTACTCGCATAAATTGAATTTATATGTTAATGTATGAAATAATTATTTAATTAAAAATGAGAAACGAAAGAAGATAATTAATTACAAAAAAGGTACATTACACATATCTTTATTTTTTTTTATTTTTTATTTTACAGTACGTATGTTTATCGTCATAGGAATTTCTTTAAATATTGTAATTTGAATTGATTTAAAACTTAAAACGAGAAAGAAAAATTACATTTAAATAGAATTTGCAATATACATATATTTGTGATATACACTTAGGATTTTATAAAAACGAAAAATAAATTGATGGACGTTCTTATTTCATCATCTTTCATTTTCTATTTTTTAAATAAAAATATTTATTTGATATTGAAAAAGTTTTTTTTTTTATTTAATGAAATCATTTAATTCTCTACAACTATACGTTTCGATAAATTCATTAGTTTAATTTATAAAATAGAATGTGTTAGCAACATCATTCTATTTAAAAAAGAATATGCTCAACACGTTTATTTAGCATACACGAAAATAGTATGTGCAATTTTCGAAAATGAGCTTTAAGTTTGAGCGATTTTTTATTTTTTAAAATGTTCAGTTAATTTTATCCATAATGTATTTGCTTTTTTACATGTAATGTAATGTAATGAAATGAAATATTTGTTTAATATATTTAAATATCAATTATTGCATTAAGATAGTTAGTACACAAATTCTTATAGTTTTATACGAAAGTCAATAAATTAATTTTATAAATGTCTATTAGCCAATTTATTTCATTTTACGATTTCAAAATTGTAACCCTGGTAAAATGTTCCGAAATAACATTGGGTTTTCAACAGTGGTCGTCGGGCACCCTCATCACCTACCACAGTCAAAGAATCTCCACATGCAAATGCATTATCTTCTCACCACCCAAGTATTATGACAACAATGACAATGACTATTATGACGTGTTACACCCGTTCTATACACGATTATTTATTACTCACATAAATTAAATTTATATGTTAATGTATGAAATAATTATTTAATTAAAAATGAGAAACGAAAGAAGATAATTAATTACAAAAAAGGTACATTACACATATTTTTATTTTTTTTTATTTTTATTTTACAGTACGTATGTTTATCGTCATAGGAATTTCTTTAAATATTGTAATTTAAATTGATTTAAAACTTAAAACGAGAAAGAAAAATTACATTTAAATAGAATTTGCAATATACATATATCTGTGTTATACACTTAGGATTTTATTAAAACGAAAAATAAATTGATGGACGTTCTTATTTCATCCTCTTTCATTTTCTATTTTTTAAATAAAAATATTTATGTGATATTAACAAAGTTTTTTTTTTATTTAATGAAATCATTTAATTCTCTACAACTTTACGTTTCGATAAATTCATTAGTTTAATTTATAAAATAGAATGTGTTAGCAACATCATTCTATTTAAAAAAGAATATGGTCAACACGTTTATTTAGCATACACGAAAATAGTATGTGCAATTTTCGAAAATGAGCTTTAAGTTTGAGCGATTTTTTATTTTTTAAAATGTTCAGTTAATTTTATCCATAATGTATTTGCTTTTTTACATGTAATGTAATGTAATGAAATGAAATATTTGTTTAATATATTTAAATATCAATTATTGCATTAAGATAGTTAGTACACAAATTCTTATAGTTTTATACGAAAGTCAATAAATTAATTTTATAAATGTCTATTAGCCAATTTATTTTATTTTACGATTTCAAAATTGTAACCCTGGTAAAATGTTCCGAAATAAGATTGGGTTTTCAACAGTGGTCGTCGGGCACCCTCATCACCTACCACAGTCAAAGAATCTCCACATGCAAATGCATTATCTTCTCACCACCCAAGTATTATGACAACAATGACAATGACTATTATGACGTGTTACACCCGTTCTATACACGATTATTTATTACTCGCATAAATTGAATTTATATGTTAATGTATGAAATAATTATTTAATTAAAAATGAGAAACGAAAGAAGATAATTAATTACAAAAAAGGTACATTACACATATCTTTATTTTTTTTTATTTTTTATTTTACAGTACGTATGTTTATCGTCATAGGAATTTCTTTAAATATTGTAATTTGAATTGATTTAAAACTTAAAACGAGAAAGAAAAATTACATTTAAATAGAATTTGCAATATACATATATTTGTGATATACACTTAGGATTTTATAAAAACGAAAAATAAATTGATGGACGTTCTTATTTCATCATCTTTCATTTTCTATTTTTTAAATAAAAATATTTATTTGATATTGAAAAAGTTTTTTTTTTTATTTAATGAAATCATTTAATTCTCTACAACTATACGTTTCGATAAATTCATTAGTTTAATTTATAAAATAGAATGTGTTAGCAACATCATTCTATTTAAAAAAGAATATGCTCAACACGTTTTTTTAGCATACACAAAAATAGTATGTGCAATTTTCGAAAATGAGCTTTAAGTTTGAGCGATTTTTTATTTTTTAAAATGTTCAGTTAATTTTATCCATAATGTATTTGCTTTTTTACATGTAATGTAATGTAATGAAATGAAATATTTGTTTAATATATTTAAATATCAATTATTGCATTAAGATAGTTAGTACACAAATTCTTATAGTTTTATACGAAAGTCAATAAATTAATTTTATAAATGTCTATTAGCCAATTTATTTCATTTTACGATTTCAAAATTGTAACCCTGGTAAAATGTTCCGAAATAACATTGGGTTTTCAACAGTGGTCGTCGGGCACCCTCATCACCTACCACAGTCAAAGAATCTCCACATGCAAATGCATTATCTTCTCACCACCCAAGTATTATGACAACAATGACAATGACTATTATGACGTGTTACACCCGTTCTATACACGATTATTTATTACTCACATAAATTAAATTTATATGTTAATGTATGAAATAATTATTTAATTAAAAATGAGAAACGAAAGAAGATAATTAATTACAAAAAAGGTACATTACACATATTTTTATTTTTTTTTATTTTTATTTTACAGTACGTATGTTTATCGTCATAGGAATTTCTTTAAATATTGTAATTTAAATTGATTTAAAACTTAAAACGAGAAAGAAAAATTACATTTAAATAGAATTTGCAATATACATATATCTGTGTTATACACTTAGGATTTTATTAAAACGAAAAATAAATTGATGGACGTTCTTATTTCATCCTCTTTCATTTTCTATTTTTTAAATAAAAATATTTATGTGATATTAACAAAGTTTTTTTTTTATTTAATGAAATCATTTAATTCTCTACAACTTTACGTTTCGATAAATTCATTAGTTTAATTTATAAAATAGAATGTGTTAGCAACATCATTCTATTTAAAAAAGAATATGGTCAACACGTTTATTTAGCATACACGAAAATAGTATGTGCAATTTTCGAAAATGAGCTTTAAGTTTGAGCGATTTTTTATTTTTTAAAATGTTCAGTTAATTTTATCCGTAATGTATTTGCTTTTTTACATGTAATGTAAAGTAATGAAATGAAATATTTGTTTAATATATTTAAATATCAATTATTGCATTAAGATAGTTAGTACACAAATTCTTATAGTTTTATACGAAAGTCAATAAATTAATTTTATAAATGTCTATTAGCCAATTTATTTCATTTTACGATTTCAAAATTGTAACCCTGGTAAAATGTTCCGAAATAACATTGGGTTTTCAACAGTGGTCGTCGGGCACCCTCATCACCTACCACAGTCAAAGAATCTCCACATGCAAATGCATTATCTTCTCACCACCCAAGTATTATGACAACAATGACAATGACTATTATGACGTGTTACACCCGTTCTATACACGATTATTTATTACTCACATAAATTAAATTTATATGTTAATGTATGAAATAATTATTTAATTAAAAATGAGAAACGAAAGAAGATAATTAATTACAAAAAAGGTACATTACACATATCTTTATTTTTTTTAATTTTTTTTTTACAGTACGTATGTTTATCGTCATAGGAATTTCGTTAAATATTGTAATTTGAACTGATTTAAAACTTAGAACGAGAAAGAAAAATTACATTTAAATAGAATTTGCAATATACATATATCTGTGATATACACTTAGGATTTTATTAAAACGAAAAATAAATTGATGGACGTTCTTATTTCATCATCTTTCATTTTCTATTTTTTAAATAAAAATATTTATCTGATATTGAAAAAGTTTTTATTTTTTTATTCAATTAAATCATTTAATTCTCTACAACTTTACGTTCGGATAAATTCATTGGTTTAATTTATAAAATAGAATGTGTTAGCAACATCATTCTATTTAAAAAAGAATATGGTTAACACGTTCTTTTAACATACACAAAAATAGTATGTGCAATTTTGGAAAGTGAACTTTAAGTTTGAGCGATTTTTTATTTTTTAAAACGTTCAGGTAATTTCATCCATAATGTATTTGCTTTTTTACATTTAATGTAATGTAATGAAATGAAGTATTTGTTTAATATATTTAAATACCAATTATTGCATTAAGATAGTTAGTAAAAATTCTTATAGTTCTATACGGAAGTCAATAAATTAATTCTATAAATGTCTATTAGCCTATTTATTTCATTTTACGATTTCAAAATTGTAACCCCGGTAAAGTGTTCCGAAATAACATTGGGTTTTCAACAGTCGTCGGGCTTTCTCATCACCTTCCACAGCCAAAGAATGTCCACATGCAAACGCATTATCTTCTCACCAGCCAAGTATTATGATGACAATGACAACGACAATAACAATGACAATGACTATTATGACATGTTATACCCGTTCTATACACGATTATTTATTACTCACATAAATTAAATTTATATGTTAATGTATGAAATAATTATTTAATTAAAAATGAGAAACGAAAGAAGATAATTAATTACAAAAAAGGTACATTACACATATCTTTATTTTTTTTTTATTTTTATTTTACAGTACGTATGTTTATCGTCATAGGAATTTCTTTAAATATTGTAATTTAAATTGATTTAAAACTTAAAACGAGAAAGAAAAATTACATTTAAATAGAATTTACGATATACATATATCTGTGATATACACTTAGGATTTTATTAAAACGAAAAATAAATTGATGGACGTTCTTATTTCATCCTCTTTCATTTTCTATTTTTTAAATAAAAATATTTATGTGATATTAACAAAGTTTTTTTTTTATTTAATGAAATCATTTAATTCTCTACAACTATACGTTTCGATAAATTCATTAGTTTAATTTATAAAATAGAATGTGTTAGCAACATCATTCTATTTAAAAAAGAATATGGTCAACACGTTTATTTAGCATACACGAAAATAGTATGTGCAATTTTCGAAAATGAGCTTTAAGTTTGAGCGATTTTTTATTTTTTAAAATGTTCAGTTAATTTTATCCATAATGTATTTGCTTTTTTACATGTAATGTAATGTAATGAAATGAAATATTTGTTTAATATATTTAAATATCAATTATTGCATTAAGATAGTTAGTACACAAATTCTTATAGTTTTATACGAAAGTCAATAAATTAATTTTATAAATGTCTATTAGCCAATTTATTTTATTTTACGATTTCAAAATTGTAACCCTGGTAAAATGTTCCGAAATAAGATTGGGTTTTCAACAGTGGTCGTCGGGCACCCTCATCACCTACCACAGTCAAAGAATCTCCACATGCAAATGCATTATCTTCTCACCACCCAAGTATTATGACAACAATGACAATGACTATTATGACGTGTTACACCCGTTCTATACACGATTATTTATTACTCGCATAAATTGAATTTATATGTTAATGTATGAAATAATTATTTAATTAAAAATGAGAAACGAAAGAAGATAATTAATTACAAAAAAGGTACATTACACATATCTTTATTTTTTTTTATTTTTTATTTTACAGTACGTATGTTTATCGTCATAGGAATTTCTTTAAATATTGTAATTTGAATTGATTTAAAACTTAAAATGAGAAAGAAAAATTACATTTAAATAGAATTTGCAATATACATATATTTGTGATATACACTTAGGATTTTATAAAAACGAAAAATAAATTGATGGACGTTCTTATTTCATCATCTTTCATTTTCTATTTTTTAAATAAAAATATTTATTTGATATTGAAAAAGTTTTTTTTTTTATTTAATGAAATCATTTAATTCTCTACAACTATACGTTTCGATAAATTCATTAGTTTAATTTATAAAATAGAATGTGTTAGCAACATCATTCTATTTAAAAAAGAATATGGTCAACACGTTTATTTAGCATACACGAAAATAGTATGTGCAATTTTCGAAAATGAGCTTTAAGTTTGAGCGATTTTTTATTTTTTAAAATGTTCAGTTAATTTTATCCGTAATGTATTTGCTTTTTTACATGTAATGTAATGTAATGAAATGAAATATTTGTTTAATATATTTAAATATCAATTATTGCATTAAGATAGTTAGTACACAAATTCTTATAGTTTTATACGAAAGTCAATAAATTAATTTTACAAAAGTCTATTAGCCAATTTATTTCATTTTACGATTTCAAAATTGTAACCCTGGTAAAATGTTCCGAAATAACATTGGGTTTTCAACAGTGGTCGTCGGGCACCCTCTTCACCTACCACAGTCAAAGAATCTCCACATGCAAATGCATTATCTTCTCACCACCCAAGTATTATGACAACAATGACAATGACTATTATGACGTGTTACACCCGTTCTATACACGATTATTTATTACTCACATAAATTAAATTTATATGTTAATGTATGAAATAATTATTTAATTAAAAATGAGAAACGAAAGAAGATAATTAATTACAAAAAAGGTACATTACACATATCTTTATTTTTTTTAATTTTTTTTTTTACAGTACGTATGTTTATCGTCATAGGAATTTCGTTAAATATTGTAATTTGAACTGATTTAAAACTTAGAACGAGAAAGAAAAATTACATTTAAATAGAATTTGCAATATACATATATCTGTGATATACACTTAGGATTTTATTAAAACGAAAAATAAATTGATGGACGTTCTTATTTCATCCTCTTTCATTTTCTATTTTTTAAATAAAAATATTTATGTGATATTAACAAAGTTTTTTTTTTTTATTTAATGAAATCATTTAATTCTCTACAACTTTACGTTTCGATAAATTCATTAGTTTAATTTATAAAATAGAATGTGTTAGCAACATCATTCTATTTAAAAAAGAATATGGTCAACACGTTTATTTAGCATACACGAAAATAGTATGTGCAATTTTCGAAAATGAGCTTTAAGTTTGAGCGATTTTTTATTTTTTAAAATGTTCAGTTAATTTTATCCGTAATGTATTTGCTTTTTTACATGTAATGTAATGTAATGAAATGAAATATTTGTTTAATATATTTAAATATCAATTATTGCATTAAGATAGTTAGTACACAAATTCTTATAGTTTTATACGAAAGTCAATAAATTAATTTTACAAAAGTCTATTAGCCAATTTATTTCATTTTACGATTTCAAAATTGTAACCCTGGTAAAATGTTCCGAAATAACATTGGGTTTTCAACAGTGGTCGTCGGGCACCCTCTTCACCTACCACAGTCAAAGAATCTCCACATGCAAATGCATTATCTTCTCACCACCCAAGTATTATGACAACAATGACAATGACTATTATGACGTGTTACACCCGTTCTATACACGATTATTTATTACTCACATAAATTAAATTTATATGTTAATGTATGAAATAATTATTTAATTAAAAATGAGAAACGAAAGAAGATAATTAATTACAAAAAAGGTACATTACACATATCTTTATTTTTTTTAATTTTTTTTTTTACAGTACGTATGTTTATCGTCATAGGAATTTCGTTAAATATTGTAATTTGAACTGATTTAAAACTTAGAACGAGAAAGAAAAATTACATTTAAATAGAATTTGCAATATACATATATCTGTGATATACACTTAGGATTTTATTAAAACGAAAAATAAATTGATGGACGTTCTTATTTCATCCTCTTTCATTTTCTATTTTTTAAATAAAAATATTTATGTGATATTAACAAAGTTTTTTTTTTTTATTTAATGAAATCATTTAATTCTCTACAACTTTACGTTTCGATAAATTCATTAGTTTAATTTATAAAATAGAATGTGTTAGCAACATCATTCTATTTAAAAAAGAATATGGTCAACACGTTTATTTAGCATACACGAAAATAGTATGTGCAATTTTCGAAAATGAGCTTTAAGTTTGAGCGATTTTTTATTTTTTAAAATGTTCAGTTAATTTTATCCGTAATGTATTTGCTTTTTTACATGTAATGTAATGTAATGAAATGAAATATTTGTTTAATATATTTAAATATCAATTATTGCATTAAGATAGTTAGTACACAAATTCTTATAGTTTTATACGAAAGTCAATAAATTAATTTTACAAAAGTCTATTAGCCAATTTATTTCATTTTACGATTTCAAAATTGTAACCCTGGTAAAATGTTCCGAAATAACATTGGGTTTTCAACAGTGGTCGTCGGGCACCCTCTTCACCTACCACAGTCAAAGAATCTCCACATGCAAATGCATTATCTTCTCACCACCCAAGTATTATGACAACAATGACAATGACTATTATGACGTGTTACACCCGTTCTATACACGATTATTTATTACTCACATAAATTAAATTTATATGTTAATGTATGAAATAATTATTTAATTAAAAATGAGAAACGAAAGAAGATAATTAATTACAAAAAAGGTACATTACACATATCTTTATTTTTTTTAATTTTTTTTTTTTACAGTACGTATGTTTATCGTCATAGGAATTTCGTTAAATATTGTAATTTGAACTGATTTAAAACTTAGAACGAGAAAGAAAAATTACATTTAAATAGAATTTGCAATATACATATATCTGTGATATACACTTAGGATTTTATTAAAACGAAAAATAAATTGATGGACGTTCTTATTTCATCATCTTTCATTTTCTATTTTTTAAATAAAAATATTTATGTGATATTAACAAAGTTTTTTTTTTTTATTTAATGAAATCATTTAATTCTCTACAACTTTACGTTTCGATAAATTCATTAGTTTAATTTATAAAATAGAATGTGTTAGCAACATCATTCTATTTAAAAAAGAATATGGTCAACACGTTTATTTAGCATACACGAAAATAGTATGTGCAATTTTCGAAAATGAGCTTTAAGTTTGAGCGATTTTTTATTTTTTAAAATGTTCAGTTAATTTTATCCATAATGTATTTGCTTTTTTACATGTAATGTAATGTAATGAAATGAAATATTTGTTTAATATATTTAAATATCAATTATTGCATTAAGATAGTTAGTACACAAATTCTTATAGTTTTATACGAAAGTCAATAAATTAATTTTATAAATGTCTATTAGCCAATTTATTTTATTTTACGATTTCAAAATTGTAACCCTGGTAAAATGTTCCGAAATAAGATTGGGTTTTCAACAGTGGTCGTCGGGCACCCTCATCACCTACCACAGTCAAAGAATCTCCACATGCAAATGCATTATCTTCTCACCACCCAAGTATTATGACAACAATGACAATGACTATTATGACGTGTTACACCCGTTCTATACACGATTATTTATTACTCGCATAAATTGAATTTATATGTTAATGTATGAAATAATTATTTAATTAAAAATGAGAAACGAAAGAAGATAATTAATTACAAAAAAGGTACATTACACATATCTTTATTTTTTTTTATTTTTTATTTTACAGTACGTATGTTTATCGTCATAGGAATTTCTTTAAATATTGTAATTTGAATTGATTTAAAACTTAAAACGAGAAAGAAAAATTACATTTAAATAGAATTTGCAATATACATATATTTGTGATATACACTTAGGATTTTATAAAAACGAAAAATAAATTGATGGACGTTCTTATTTCATCATCTTTCATTTTCTATTTTTTAAATAAAAATATTTATTTGATATTGAAAAAGTTTTTTTTTTTATTTAATGAAATCATTTAATTCTCTACAACTATACGTTTCGATAAATTCATTAGTTTAATTTATAAAATAGAATGTGTTAGCAACATCATTCTATTTAAAAAAGAATATGCTCAACACGTTTTTTTAGCATACACAAAAATAGTATGTGCAATTTTCGAAAATGAGCTTTAAGTTTGAGCGATTTTTTATTTTTTAAAATGTTCAGTTAATTTTATCCATAATGTATTTGCTTTTTTACATGTAATGTAATGTAATGAAATGAAATATTTGTTTAATATATTTAAATATCAATTATTGCATTAAGATAGTTAGTACACAAATTCTTATAGTTTTATACGAAAGTCAATAAATTAATTTTATAAATGTCTATTAGCCAATTTATTTCATTTTACGATTTCAAAATTGTAACCCTGGTAAAATGTTCCGAAATAACATTGGGTTTTCAACAATGGTCGTCGGGCACCCTCATCACCTACCACAGTCAAAGAATCTCCACATGCAAATGCATTATCTTCTCACCACCCAAGTATTATGGCAACAATGACAATGACTATTATGACGTGTTACACCCGTTCTATACACGATTATTTATTACTCACATAAATTAAATTTATATGTTAATGTATGAAAAAATTATTTAATTAAAAATGAGAAACGAAAGAAGATAATTAATTACAAAAAAGGTACATTACACATATTTTTATTTTTTTTTATTTTTATTTTACAGTACGTATGTTTATCGTCATAGGAATTTCTTTAAATATTGTAATTTAAATTGATTTAAAACTTAAAACGAGAAAGAAAAATTACATTTAAATAGAATTTGCAATATACATATATCTGTGTTATACACTTAGGATTTTATTAAAACGAAAAATAAATTGATGGACGTTCTTATTTCATCCTCTTTCATTTTCTATTTTTTAAATAAAAATATTTATGTGATATTAACAAAGTTTTTTTTTTATTTAATGAAATCATTTAATTCTCTACAACTTTACGTTTCGATAAATTCATTAGTTTAATTTATAAAATAGAATGTGTTAGCAACATCATTCTATTTAAAAAAGAATATGGTCAACACGTTTATTTAGCATACACGAAAATAGTATGTGCAATTTTCGAAAATGAGCTTTAAGTTTGAGCGATTTTTTATTTTTTAAAATGTTCAGTTAATTTTATCCATAATGTATTTGCTTTTTTACATGTAATGTAATGTAATGAAATGAAATATTTGTTTAATATATTTAAATATCAATTATTGCATTAAGATAGTTAGTACACAAATTCTTATAGTTTTATACGAAAGTCAATAAATTAATTTTATAAATGTCTATTAGCCAATTTATTTTATTTTACGATTTCAAAATTGTAACCCTGGTAAAATGTTCCGAAATAAGATTGGGTTTTCAACAGTGGTCGTCGGGCACCCTCATCACCTACCACAGTCAAAGAATCTCCACATGCAAATGCATTATCTTCTCACCACCCAAGTATTATGACAACAATGACAATGACTATTATGACGTGTTACACCCGTTCTATACACGATTATTTATTACTCGCATAAATTGAATTTATATGTTAATGTATGAAATAATTATTTAATTAAAAATGAGAAACGAAAGAAGATAATTAATTACAAAAAAGGTACATTACACATATCTTTATTTTTTTTTATTTTTTATTTTACAGTACGTATGTTTATCGTCATAGGAATTTCTTTAAATATTGTAATTTGAATTGATTTAAAACTTAAAACGAGAAAGAAAAATTACATTTAAATAGAATTTGCAATATACATATATTTGTGATATACACTTAGGATTTTATAAAAACGAAAAATAAATTGATGGACGTTCTTATTTCATCATCTTTCATTTTCTATTTTTTAAATAAAAATATTTATTTGATATTGAAAAAGTTTTTTTTTTTATTTAATGAAATCATTTAATTCTCTACAACTATACGTTTCGATAAATTCATTAGTTTAATTTATAAAATAGAATGTGTTAGCAACATCATTCTATTTAAAAAAGAATATGCTCAACACGTTTTTTTAGCATACACAAAAATAGTATGTGCAATTTTCGAAAATGAGCTTTAAGTTTGAGCGATTTTTTATTTTTTAAAATGTTCAGTTAATTTTATCCATAATGTATTTGCTTTTTTACATGTAATGTAATGTAATGAAATGAAATATTTGTTTAATATATTTAAATATCAATTATTGCATTAAGATAGTTAGTACACAAATTCTTATAGTTTTATACGAAAGTCAATAAATTAATTTTATAAATGTCTATTAGCCAATTTATTTCATTTTACGATTTCAAAATTGTAACCCTGGTAAAATGTTCCGAAATAACATTGGGTTTTCAACAATGGTCGTCGGGCACCCTCATCACCTACCACAGTCAAAGAATCTCCACATGCAAATGCATTATCTTCTCACCACCCAAGTATTATGACAACAATGACAATGACTATTATGACGTGTTACACCCGTTCTATACACGATTATTTATTACTCACATAAATTAAATTTATATGTTAATGTATGAAAAAATTATTTAATTAAAAATGAGAAACGAAAGAAGATAATTAATTACAAAAAAGGTACATTACACATATTTTTATTTTTTTTTATTTTTATTTTACAGTACGTATGTTTATCGTCATAGGAATTTCTTTAAATATTGTAATTTAAATTGATTTAAAACTTAAAACGAGAAAGAAAAATTACATTTAAATAGAATTTGCAATATACATATATCTGTGTTATACACTTAGGATTTTATTAAAACGAAAAATAAATTGATGGACGTTCTTATTTCATCCTCTTTCATTTTCTATTTTTTAAATAAAAATATTTATGTGATATTAACAAAGTTTTTTTTTTATTTAATGAAATCATTTAATTCTCTACAACTTTACGTTTCGATAAATTCATTAGTTTAATTTATAAAATAGAATGTGTTAGCAACATCATTCTATTTAAAAAAGAATATGGTCAACACGTTTATTTAGCATACACGAAAATAGTATGTGCAATTTTCGAAAATGAGCTTTAAGTTTGAGCGATTTTTTATTTTTTAAAATGTTCAGTTAATTTTATCCGTAATGTATTTGCTTTTTTACATGTAATGTAAAGTAATGAAATGAAATATTTGTTTAATATATTTAAATATCAATTATTGCATTAAGATAGTTAGTACACAAATTCTTATAGTTTTATACGAAAGTCAATAAATTAATTTTATAAATGTCTATTAGCCAATTTATTTCATTTTACGATTTCAAAATTGTAACCCTGGTAAAATGTTCCGAAATAACATTGGGTTTTCAACAGTGGTCGTCGGGCACCCTCATCACCTACCACAGTCAAAGAATCTCCACATGCAAATGCATTATCTTCTCACCACCCAAGTATTATGACAACAATGACAATGACTATTATGACGTGTTACACCCGTTCTATACACGATTATTTATTACTCACATAAATTAAATTTATATGTTAATGTATGAAATAATTATTTAATTAAAAATGAGAAACGAAAGAAGATAATTAATTACAAAAAAGGTACATTACACATATCTTTATTTTTTTTAATTTTTTTTTTACAGTACGTATGTTTATCGTCATAGGAATTTCGTTAAATATTGTAATTTGAACTGATTTAAAACTTAGAACGAGAAAGAAAAATTACATTTAAATAGAATTTGCAATATACATATATCTGTGATATACACTTAGGATTTTATTAAAACGAAAAATAAATTGATGGACGTTCTTATTTCATCATCTTTCATTTTCTATTTTTTAAATAAAAATATTTATCTGATATTGAAAAAGTTTTTATTTTTTTATTCAATTAAATCATTTAATTCTCTACAACTTTACGTTCGGATAAATTCATTGGTTTAATTTATAAAATAGAATGTGTTAGCAACATCATTCTATTTAAAAAAGAATATGGTTAACACGTTCTTTTAACATACACAAAAATAGTATGTGCAATTTTGGAAAGTGAACTTTAAGTTTGAGCGATTTTTTATTTTTTAAAACGTTCAGGTAATTTCATCCATAATGTATTTGCTTTTTTACATTTAATGTAATGTAATGAAATGAAGTATTTGTTTAATATATTTAAATACCAATTATTGCATTAAGATAGTTAGTAAAAATTCTTATAGTTCTATACGGAAGTCAATAAATTAATTCTATAAATGTCTATTAGCCTATTTATTTCATTTTACGATTTCAAAATTGTAACCCCGGTAAAGTGTTCCGAAATAACATTGGGTTTTCAACAGTCGTCGGGCTTTCTCATCACCTTCCACAGCCAAAGAATGTCCACATGCAAACGCATTATCTTCTCACCAGCCAAGTATTATGATGACAATGACAACGACAATAACAATGACAATGACTATTATGACATGTTATACCCGTTCTATACACGATTATTTATTACTCACATAAATTAAATTTATATGTTAATGTATGAAATAATTATTTAATTAAAAATGAGAAACGAAAGAAGATAATTAATTACAAAAAAGGTACATTACACATATCTTTATTTTTTTTTTTATTTTTATTTTACAGTACGTATGTTTATCGTCATAGGAATTTCTTTAAATATTGTAATTTAAATTGATTTAAAACTTAAAACGAGAAAGAAAAATTACATTTAAATAGAATTTACGATATACATATATCTGTGATATACACTTAGGATTTTATTAAAACGAAAAATAAATTGATGGACGTTCTTATTTCATCCTCTTTCATTTTCTATTTTTTAAATAAAAATATTTATGTGATATTAACAAAGTTTTTTTTTTTATTTAATGAAATCATTTAATTCTCTACAACTTTACGTTTCGATAAATTCATTAGTTTAATTTATAAAATAGAATGTGTTAGCAACATCATTCTATTTAAAAAAGAATATGGTCAACACGTTTATTTAGCATACACGAAAATAGTATGTGCAATTTTCGAAAATGAGCTTTAAGTTTGAGCGATTTTTTATTTTTTAAAATGTTCAGTTAATTTTATCCGTAATGTATTTACTTTTTTACATGTAATGTAAAGTAATGAAATGAAATATTTGTTTAATATATTTAAATATCAATTATTGCATTAAGATAGTTAGTACACAAATTCTTATAGTTTTATACGAAAGTCAATAAATTAATTTTATAAATGTCTATTAGCCAATTTATTTCATTTTACGATTTCAAAATTGTAACCCTGGTAAAATGTTCCGAAATAACATTGGGTTTTCAACAGTGGTCGTCGGGCACCCTCATCACCTACCACAGTCAAAGAATCTCCACATGCAAATGCATTATCTTCTCACCACCCAAGTATTATGACAACAATGACAATGACTATTATGACGTGTTACACCCGTTCTATACACGATTATTTATTACTCACATAAATTAAATTTATATGTTAATGTATGAAATAATTATTTAATTAAAAATGAGAAACGAAAGAAGATAATTAATTACAAAAAAGGTACATTACACATATCTTTATTTTTTTTAATTTTTTTTTTACAGTACGTATGTTTATCGTCATAGGAATTTCGTTAAATATTGTAATTTGAACTGATTTAAAACTTAGAACGAGAAAGAAAAATTACATTTAAATAGAATTTGCAATATACATATATCTGTGATATACACTTAGGATTTTATTAAAACGAAAAATAAATTGATGGACGTTCTTATTTCATCATCTTTCATTTTCTATTTTTTAAATAAAAATATTTATCTGATATTGAAAAAGTTTTTATTTTTTTATTCAATTAAATCATTTAATTCTCTACAACTTTACGTTCGGATAAATTCATTGGTTTAATTTATAAAATAGAATGTGTTAGCAACATCATTCTATTTAAAAAAGAATATGGTTAACACGTTCTTTTAACATACACAAAAATAGTATGTGCAATTTTGGAAAGTGAACTTTAAGTTTGAGCGATTTTTTATTTTTTAAAACGTTCAGGTAATTTCATCCATAATGTATTTGCTTTTTTACATTTAATGTAATGTAATGAAATGAAGTATTTGTTTAATATATTTAAATACCAATTATTGCATTAAGATAGTTAGTACACAAATTCTTATAGTTTTATACGAAAGTCAATAAATTAATTTTATAAATGTCTATTAGCCAATTTATTTCATTTTACGATTTCAAAATTGTAACCCTGGTAAAATGTTCCGAAATAACATTGGGTTTTCAACAGTGGATGTCGGGCACCCTCATCACCTACCACAGTCAAAGAATCTCCACATGCAAATGCATTATCTTCTCAGCACCCAAGTATTATGACAACAATGACAATGACTATTATGACGTGTTACACCCGTTATATACACGATTATTTATTACTCACATAAATTAAATTTATATGTTAATGTATGAAATAATTATTTAATTAAAAATGAGAAACGAAAGAAGATAATTAATTACAAAAAAGGTACATTACACATATTTTTATTTTTTTTTATTTTTATTTTACAGTACGTATGTTTATCGTCATAGGAATTTCTTTAAATATTGTAATTTAAATTGATTTAAAACTTAAAACGAGAAAGAAAAATTACATTTAAATAGAATTTGCAATATACATATATCTGTGTTATACACTTAGGATTTTATTAAAACGAAAAATAAATTGATGGACGTTCTTATTTCATCCTCTTTCATTTTCTATTTTTTAAATAAAAATATTTATGTGATATTAACAAAGTTTTTTTTTTATTTAATGAAATCATTTAATTCTCTACAACTTTACGTTTCGATAAATTCATTAGTTTAATTTATAAAATAGAATGTGTTAGCAACATCATTCTATTTAAAAAAGAATATGGTCAACACGTTTATTTAGCATACACGAAAATAGTATGTGCAATTTTCGAAAATGAGCTTTAAGTTTGAGCGATTTTTTATTTTTTAAAATGTTCAGTTAATTTTATCCGTAATGTATTTGCTTTTTTACATGTAATGTAAAGTAATGAAATGAAATATTTGTTTAATATATTTAAATATCAATTATTGCATTAAGATAGTTAGTACACAAATTCTTATAGTTTTATACGAAAGTCAATAAATTAATTTTATAAATGTCTATTAGCCAATTTATTTCATTTTACGATTTCAAAATTGTAACCCTGGTAAAATGTTCCGAAATAACATTGGGTTTTCAACAGTGGTCGTCGGGCACCCTCATCACCTACCACAGTCAAAGAATCTCCACATGCAAATGCATTATCTTCTCACCACCCAAGTATTATGACAACAATGACAATGACTATTATGACGTGTTACACCCGTTCTATACACGATTATTTATTACTCACATAAATTAAATTTATATGTTAATGTATGAAATAATTATTTAATTAAAAATGAGAAACGAAAGAAGATAATTAATTACAAAAAAGGTACATTACACATATCTTTATTTTTTTTAATTTTTTTTTTACAGTACGTATGTTTATCGTCATAGGAATTTCGTTAAATATTGTAATTTGAACTGATTTAAAACTTAGAACGAGAAAGAAAAATTACATTTAAATAGAATTTGCAATATACATATATCTGTGATATACACTTAGGATTTTATTAAAACGAAAAATAAATTGATGGACGTTCTTATTTCATCATCTTTCATTTTCTATTTTTTAAATAAAAATATTTATCTGATATTGAAAGAGTTTTTATTTTTTTATTCAATTAAATCATTTAATTCTCTACAACTTTACGTTCGGATAAATTCATTGGTTTAATTTATAAAATAGAATGTGTTAGCAACATCATTCTATTTAAAAAAGAATATGGTTAACACGTTCTTTTAACATACACAAAAATAGTATGTGCAATTTTGGAAAGTGAACTTTAAGTTTGAGCGATTTTTTATTTTTTAAAACGTTCAGGTAATTTCATCCATAATGTATTTGCTTTTTTACATTTAATGTAATGTAATGAAATGAAGTATTTGTTTAATATATTTAAATACCAATTATTGCATTAAGATAGTTAGTACAAATTCTTATAGTTCTATACGGAAGTCAATAAATTAATTCTATAAATGTCTATTAGCCTATTTATTTCATTTTACGATTTCAAAATTGTAACCCCGGTAAAGTGTTCCGAAATAACATTGGGTTTTCAACAGTCGTCGGGCTTTCTCATCACCTTCCACAGCCAAAGAATGTCCACATGCAAACGCATTATCTTCTCACCAGCCAAGTATTATGATGACAATGACAACGACAATAACAATGACAATGACTATTATGACATGTTATACCCGTTCTATACACGATTATTTATTACTCACATAAATTAAATTTATATGTTAATGTATGAAATAATTATTTAATTAAAAATGAGAAACGAAAGAAGATAATTAATTACAAAAAAGGTACATTACACATATCTTTATTTTTTTTTTATTTTTATTTTACAGTACGTATGTTTATCGTCATAGGAATTTCTTTAAATATTGTAATTTAAATTGATTTAAAACTTAAAACGAGAAAGAAAAATTACATTTAAATAGAATTTGCAATATACATATATCTGTGTTATACACTTAGGATTTTATTAAAACGAAAAATAAATTGATGGACGTTCTTATTTCATCCTCTTTCATTTTCTATTTTTTAAATAAAAATATTTATGTGATATTAACAAAGTTTTTTTTTTATTTAATGAAATCATTTAATTCTCTACAACTTTACGTTTCGATAAATTCATTAGTTTAATTTATAAAATAGAATGTGTTAGCAACATCATTCTATTTAAAAAAGAATATGGTCAACACGTTTATTTAGCATACACGAAAATAGTATGTGCAATTTTCGAAAATGAGCTTTAAGTTTGAGCGATTTTTTATTTTTTAAAATGTTCAGTTAATTTTATCCGTAATGTATTTGCTTTTTTACATGTAATGTAAAGTAATGAAATGAAATATTTGTTTAATATATTTAAATATCAATTATTGCATTAAGATAGTTAGTACACAAATTCTTATAGTTTTATACGAAAGTCAATAAATTAATTTTATAAATGTCTATTAGCCAATTTATTTCATTTTACGATTTCAAAATTGTAACCCTGGTAAAATGTTCCGAAATAACATTGGGTTTTCAACAGTGGTCGTCGGGCACCCTCATCACCTACCACAGTCAAAGAATCTCCACATGCAAATGCATTATCTTCTCACCACCCAAGTATTATGACAACAATGACAATGACTATTATGACGTGTTACACCCGTTCTATACACGATTATTTATTACTCACATAAATTAAATTTATATGTTAATGTATGAAATAATTATTTAATTAAAAATGAGAAACGAAAGAAGATAATTAATTACAAAAAAGGTACATTACACATATCTTTATTTTTTTTAATTTTTTTTTTACAGTACGTATGTTTATCGTCATAGGAATTTCGTTAAATATTGTAATTTGAACTGATTTAAAACTTAGAACGAGAAAGAAAAATTACATTTAAATAGAATTTGCAATATACATATATCTGTGATATACACTTAGGATTTTATTAAAACGAAAAATAAATTGATGGACGTTCTTATTTCATCATCTTTCATTTTCTATTTTTTAAATAAAAATATTTATCTGATATTGAAAAAGTTTTTATTTTTTTATTCAATTAAATCATTTAATTCTCTACAACTTTACGTTCGGATAAATTCATTGGTTTAATTTATAAAATAGAATGTGTTAGCAACATCATTCTATTTAAAAAAGAATATGGTTAACACGTTCTTTTAACATACACAAAAATAGTATGTGCAATTTTGGAAAGTGAACTTTAAGTTTGAGCGATTTTTTATTTTTTAAAACGTTCAGGTAATTTCATCCATAATGTATTTGCTTTTTTACATTTAATGTAATGTAATGAAATGAAGTATTTGTTTAATATATTTAAATACCAATTATTGCATTAAGATAGTTAGTACACAAATTCTTATAGTTTTATACGAAAGTCAATAAATTAATTTTATAAATGTCTATTAGCCAATTTATTTCATTTTACGATTTCAAAATTGTAACCCTGGTAAAATGTTCCGAAATAACATTGGGTTTTCAACAGTGGATGTCGGGCACCCTCATCACCTACCACAGTCAAAGAATCTCCACATGCAAATGCATTATCTTCTCAGCACCCAAGTATTATGACAACAATGACAATGACTATTATGACGTGTTACACCCGTTATATACACGATTATTTATTACTCACATAAATTAAATTTATATGTTAATGTATGAAATAATTATTTAATTAAAAATGAGAAACGAAAGAAGATAATTAATTACAAAAAAGGTACATTACACATATTTTTATTTTTTTTTATTTTTATTTTACAGTACGTATGTTTATCGTCATAGGAATTTCTTTAAATATTGTAATTTAAATTGATTTAAAACTTAAAACGAGAAAGAAAAATTACATTTAAATAGAATTTGCAATATACATATATCTGTGTTATACACTTAGGATTTTATTAAAACGAAAAATAAATTGATGGACGTTCTTATTTCATCCTCTTTCATTTTCTATTTTTTAAATAAAAATATTTATGTGATATTAACAAAGTTTTTTTTTTATTTAATGAAATCATTTAATTCTCTACAACTTTACGTTTCGATAAATTCATTAGTTTAATTTATAAAATAGAATGTGTTAGCAACATCATTCTATTTAAAAAAGAATATGGTCAACACGTTTATTTAGCATACACGAAAATAGTATGTGCAATTTTCGAAAATGAGCTTTAAGTTTGAGCGATTTTTTATTTTTTAAAATGTTCAGTTAATTTTATCCGTAATGTATTTGCTTTTTTACATGTAATGTAAAGTAATGAAATGAAATATTTGTTTAATATATTTAAATATCAATTATTGCATTAAGATAGTTAGTACACAAATTCTTATAGTTTTATACGAAAGTCAATAAATTAATTTTATAAATGTCTATTAGCCAATTTATTTCATTTTACGATTTCAAAATTGTAACCCTGGTAAAATGTTCCGAAATAACATTGGGTTTTCAACAGTGGTCGTCGGGCACCCTCATCACCTACCACAGTCAAAGAATCTCCACATGCAAATGCATTATCTTCTCACCACCCAAGTATTATGACAACAATGACAATGACTATTATGACGTGTTACACCCGTTCTATACACGATTATTTATTACTCACATAAATTAAATTTATATGTTAATGTATGAAATAATTATTTAATTAAAAATGAGAAACGAAAGAAGATAATTAATTACAAAAAAGGTACATTACACATATCTTTATTTTTTTTAATTTTTTTTTTACAGTACGTATGTTTATCGTCATAGGAATTTCGTTAAATATTGTAATTTGAACTGATTTAAAACTTAGAACGAGAAAGAAAAATTACATTTAAATAGAATTTGCAATATACATATATCTGTGATATACACTTAGGATTTTATTAAAACGAAAAATAAATTGATGGACGTTCTTATTTCATCATCTTTCATTTTCTATTTTTTAAATAAAAATATTTATCTGATATTGAAAGAGTTTTTATTTTTTTATTCAATTAAATCATTTAATTCTCTACAACTTTACGTTCGGATAAATTCATTGGTTTAATTTATAAAATAGAATGTGTTAGCAACATCATTCTATTTAAAAAAGAATATGGTTAACACGTTCTTTTAACATACACAAAAATAGTATGTGCAATTTTGGAAAGTGAACTTTAAGTTTGAGCGATTTTTTATTTTTTAAAACGTTCAGGTAATTTCATCCATAATGTATTTGCTTTTTTACATTTAATGTAATGTAATGAAATGAAGTATTTGTTTAATATATTTAAATACCAATTATTGCATTAAGATAGTTAGTACAAATTCTTATAGTTCTATACGGAAGTCAATAAATTAATTCTATAAATGTCTATTAGCCTATTTATTTCATTTTACGATTTCAAAATTGTAACCCCGGTAAAGTGTTCCGAAATAACATTGGGTTTTCAACAGTCGTCGGGCTTTCTCATCACCTTCCACAGCCAAAGAATGTCCACATGCAAACGCATTATCTTCTCACCAGCCAAGTATTATGATGACAATGACAACGACAATAACAATGACAATGACTATTATGACATGTTATACCCGTTCTATACACGATTATTTATTACTCACATAAATTAAATTTATATGTTAATGTATGAAATAATTATTTAATTAAAAATGAGAAACGAAAGAAGATAATTAATTACAAAAAAGGTACATTACACATATCTTTATTTTTTTTTTATTTTTATTTTACAGTACGTATGTTTATCGTCATAGGAATTTCTTTAAATATTGTAATTTAAATTGATTTAAAACTTAAAACGAGAAAGAAAAATTACATTTAAATAGAATTTTCAATATACATATATCTGTGTTATACACTTAGGATTTTATTAAAACGAAAAATAAATTGATGGACGTTCTTATTTCATCCTCTTTCATTTTCTATTTTTTAAATAAAAATATTTATGTGATATTAACAAAGTTTTTTTTTTATTTAATGAAATCATTTAATTCTCTACAACTTTACGTTTCGATAAATTCATTAGTTTAATTTATAAAATAGAATGTGTTAGCAACATCATTCTATTTAAAAAAGAATATGGTCAACACGTTTATTTAGCATACACGAAAATAGTATGTGCAATTTTCGAAAATGAGCTTTAAGTTTGAGCGATTTTTTATTTTTTAAAATGTTCAGTTAATTTTATCCGTAATGTATTTGCTTTTTTACATGTAATGTAAAGTAATGAAATGAAATATTTGTTTAATATATTTAAATATCAATTATTGCATTAAGATAGTTAGTACACAAATTCTTATAGTTTTATACGAAAGTCAATAAATTAATTTTATAAATGTCTATTAGCCAATTTATTTCATTTTACGATTTCAAAATTGTAACCCTGGTAAAATGTTCCGAAATAACATTGGGTTTTCAACAGTGGTCGTCGGGCACCCTCATCACCTACCACAGTCAAAGAATCTCCACATGCAAATGCATTATCTTCTCACCACCCAAGTATTATGACAACAATGACAATGACTATTATGACGTGTTACACCCGTTCTATACACGATTATTTATTACTCACATAAATTAAATTTATATGTTAATGTATGAAATAATTATTTAATTAAAAATGAGAAACGAAAGAAGATAATTAATTACAAAAAAGGTACATTACACATATCTTTATTTTTTTTAATTTTTTTTTTACAGTACGTATGTTTATCGTCATAGGAATTTCGTTAAATATTGTAATTTGAACTGATTTAAAACTTAGAACGAGAAAGAAAAATTACATTTAAATAGAATTTGCAATATACATATATCTGTGATATACACTTAGGATTTTATTAAAACGAAAAATAAATTGATGGACGTTCTTATTTCATCATCTTTCATTTTCTATTTTTTAAATAAAAATATTTATCTGATATTGAAAAAGTTTTTATTTTTTTATTCAATTAAATCATTTAATTCTCTACAACTTTACGTTCGGATAAATTCATTGGTTTAATTTATAAAATAGAATGTGTTAGCAACATCATTCTATTTAAAAAAGAATATGGTTAACACGTTCTTTTAACATACACAAAAATAGTATGTGCAATTTTGGAAAGTGAACTTTAAGTTTGAGCGATTTTTTATTTTTTAAAACGTTCAGGTAATTTCATCCATAATGTATTTGCTTTTTTACATTTAATGTAATGTAATGAAATGAAGTATTTGTTTAATATATTTAAATACCAATTATTGCATTAAGATAGTTAGTACAAATTCTTATAGTTCTATACGGAAGTCAATAAATTAATTCTATAAATGTCTATTAGCCTATTTATTTCATTTTACGATTTCAAAATTGTAACCCCGGTAAAGTGTTCCGAAATAACATTGGGTTTTCAACAGTCGTCGGGCTTTCTCATCACCTTCCACAGCCAAAGAATGTCCACATGCAAACGCATTATCTTCTCACCACCCAAGTATTATGATGACAATGACAACGACAATAACAATGACAATGACTATTATGACATGTTATACCCGTTCTATACACGATTATTTATTACTCACATAAATTAAATTTATATGTTAATGTATGAAATAATTATTTAATTAAAAATGAGACACGAAAGAAGATAATTAATTACAAAAAAGGTACATTACACATATCTTTATTTTTTTTTTATTTTTATTTTACAGTACGTATGTTTATCGTCATAGGAATTTCTTTAAATATTGTAATTTAAATTGATTTAAAACTTAAAACGAGAAAGAAAAATTACATTTAAATAGAATTTACGATATACATATATCTGTGATATACACTTAGGATTTTATTAAAACGAAAAATAAATTGATGGACGTTCTTATTTCATCCTCTTTCATTTTCTATTTTTTAAATAAAAATATTTATGTGATATTAACAAAGTTTTTTTTTTATTTAATGAAATCATTTAATTCTCTACAACTTTACGTTTCGATAAATTCATTAGTTTAATTTATAAAATAGAATGTGTTAGCAACATCATTCTATTTAAAAAAGAATATGGTCAACACGTTTATTTAGCATACACGAAAATAGTATGTGCAATTTTCGAAAATGAGCTTTAAGTTTGATCGATTTTTTATTTTTTAAAATGTTCAGTTAATTTTATCCGTAATGTATTTGCTTTTTTACATGTAATGTAATGTAATGAAATGAAATATTTGTTTAATATATTTAAATATCAATTATTGAATTAAGATAGTTAGTACACAAATTCTTATAGTTTTATACGAAAGTCAATAAATTAATTTTATAAATGTCTATTAGCCAATTTATTTCATTTTACGATTTCAAAATTGTAACCCTGGTAAAATGTTCCGAAATAAGATTGGGTTTTCAACAGTGGTCGTCGGGCACCCTCATCACCTACCACAGTCAAAGAATCTCCACATGCAAATGCATTATCTTCTCACCACCCAAGTATTATGACAACAATGACAATGACTATTATGACGTGTTACACCCGTTCTATACACGATTATTTATTACTCGCATAAATTGAATTTATATGTTAATGTATGAAATAATTATTTAATTAAAAATGAGAAACGAAAGAAGATAATTAATTACAAAAAAGGTACATTACACATATCTTTATTTTTTTTAATTTTTTTTTTTTACAGTACGTATGTTTATCGTCATAGGAATTTCGTTAAATATTGTAATTTGAACTGATTTAAAACTTAGAACGAGAAAGAAAAATTACATTTAAATAGAATTTGCAATATACATATATCTGTGATATACACTTAGGATTTTATTAAAACGAAAAATAAATTGATGGACGTTCTTATTTCATCATCTTTCATTTTCTATTTTTTAAATAAAAATATTTATGTGATATTAACAAAGTTTTTTTTTTTTATTTAATGAAATCATTTAATTCTCTACAACTTTACGTTTCGATAAATTCATTAGTTTAATTTATAAAATAGAATGTGTTAGCAACATCATTCTATTTAAAAAAGAATATGGTCAACACGTTTATTTAGCATACACGAAAATAGTATGTGCAATTTTCGAAAATGAGCTTTAAGTTTGAGCGATTTTTTATTTTTTAAAATGTTCAGTTAATTTTATCCATAATGTATTTGCTTTTTTACATGTAATGTAATGTAATGAAATGAAATATTTGTTTAATATATTTAAATATCAATTATTGCATTAAGATAGTTAGTACACAAATTCTTATAGTTTTATACGAAAGTCAATAAATTAATTTTATAAATGTCTATTAGCCAATTTATTTTATTTTACGATTTCAAAATTGTAACCCTGGTAAAATGTTCCGAAATAAGATTGGGTTTTCAACAGTGGTCGTCGGGCACCCTCATCACCTACCACAGTCAAAGAATCTCCACATGCAAATGCATTATCTTCTCACCACCCAAGTATTATGACAACAATGACAATGACTATTATGACGTGTTACACCCGTTCTATACACGATTATTTATTACTCGCATAAATTGAATTTATATGTTAATGTATGAAATAATTATTTAATTAAAAATGAGAAACGAAAGAAGATAATTAATTACAAAAAAGGTACATTACACATATCTTTATTTTATTTTTTTTACAGTACGTATGTTTATCGTCATAGGAATTTCTTTAAATATTGTAATTTGAATTGATTTAAAACTTAAAACGAGAAAGAAAAATTACATTTAAATAGAATTTGCAATATACATATATCTGTGATATACACTTAGGATTTTATAAAAACGAAAAATAAATTGATGGGCGTTCTTATTTCATCATCTTTCATTTTCTATTTTTTAAATAAAAATATTTATTTGATATTGAAAAAGTTTTTTTTTTTATTTAATGAAATCATTTAATTCTCTACAACTATACGTTTCGATAAATTCATTAGTTTAATTTATAAAATAGAATGTGTTAGCAACATCATTCTATTTAAAAAAGAATATGGTCAACACGTTTTTTTAGCATACACAAAAATAGTATGTGCAATTTTCGAAAATGAGCTTTAAGTTTGAGCGATTTTTTATTTTTTAAAATGTTCAGTTAATTTTATCCATAATGTATTTGCTTTTTTACATGTAATGTAATGTAATGAAATGAAATATTTGTTTAATATATTTAAATATCAATTATTGCATTAAGATAGTTAGTACACAAATTCTTATAGTTTTATACGAAAGTCAATAAATTAATTTTATAAATGTCTATTAGCCAATTTATTTCATTTTACGATTTCAAAATTGTAACCCTGGTAAAATGTTCCGAAATAACATTGGGTTTTCAACAGTGGTCGTCGGGCACCCTCATCACCTACCACAGTCAAAGAATCTCCATATGCAAATGCATTATCTTCTCACCACCCAAGTATTATGACAACAATGACAATGACTATTATGACGTGTTACACCCGTTCTATACACGATTATTTATTACTCGCATAAATTGAATTTATATGTTAATGTATGAAATAATTATTTAATTAAAAATGAGAAACGAAAGAAGATAATTAATTACAAAAAAGGTACATTACACATATCTTTATTTATTTTTTTTTTTATTTTACAGTACGTATGTTTATCGTCATAGGAATTTCTTTAAATATTGTAATTTGAATTGATTTAAAACTTAAAACGAGAAAGAAAAATTACATTTAAATAGAATTTGCAATATACATATATCTGTGATATACACTTAGGATTTTATTAAAACGAAAAATAAATTGATGGACGTTCTTATTTCATCCTCTTTCATTTTCTATTTTTTAAATAAAAATATTTATGTGATATTAACAAAGTTTTTTTTTTTTATTTAATGAAATCATTTAATTCTCTACAACTTTACGTTTCGATAAATTCATTAGTTTAATTTATAAAATAGAATGTGTTAGCAACATCATTCTATTTAAAAAAGAATATGGTCAACACGTTTATTTAGCATACACGAAAATAGTATGTGCAATTTTCGAAAATGAGCTTTAAGTTTGAGCGATTTTTTATTTTTTAAAATGTTCAGTTAATTTTATCCATAATGTATTTGCTTTTTTACATGTAATGTAATGTAATGAAATGAAATATTTGTTTAATATATTTAAATATCAATTATTGCATTAAGATAGTTAGTACACAAATTCTTATAGTTTTATACGAAAGTCAATAAATTAATTTTATAAATGTCTATTAGCCAATTTATTTTATTTTACGATTTCAAAATTGTAACCCTGGTAAAATGTTCCGAAATAAGATTGGGTTTTCAACAGTGGTCGTCGGGCACCCTCATCACCTACCACAGTCAAAGAATCTCCACATGCAAATGCATTATCTTCTCACCACCCAAGTATTATGACAACAATGACAATGACTATTATGACGTGTTACACCCGTTCTATACACGATTATTTATTACTCGCATAAATTGAATTTATATGTTAATGTATGAAATAATTATTTAATTAAAAATGAGAAACGAAAGAAGATAATTAATTACAAAAAAGGTACATTACACATATCTTTATTTTATTTTTTTTACAGTACGTATGTTTATCGTCATAGGAATTTCTTTAAATATTGTAATTTGAATTGATTTAAAACTTAAAACGAGAAAGAAAAATTACATTTAAATAGAATTTGCAATATACATATATCTGTGATATACACTTAGGATTTTATAAAAACGAAAAATAAATTGATGGGCGTTCTTATTTCATCATCTTTCATTTTCTATTTTTTAAATAAAAATATTTATTTGATATTGAAAAAGTTTTTTTTTTTATTTAATGAAATCATTTAATTCTCTACAACTATACGTTTCGATAAATTCATTAGTTTAATTTATAAAATAGAATGTGTTAGCAACATCATTCTATTTAAAAAAGAATATGGTCAACACGTTTTTTTAGCATACACAAAAATAGTATGTGCAATTTTCGAAAATGAGCTTTAAGTTTGAGCGATTTTTTATTTTTTAAAATGTTCAGTTAATTTTATCCATAATGTATTTGCTTTTTTACATGTAATGTAATGTAATGAAATGAAATATTTGTTTAATATATTTAAATATCAATTATTGCATTAAGATAGTTAGTACACAAATTCTTATAGTTTTATACGAAAGTCAATAAATTAATTTTATAAATGTCTATTAGCCAATTTATTTCATTTTACGATTTCAAAATTGTAACCCTGGTAAAATGTTCCGAAATAACATTGGGTTTTCAACAGTGGTCGTCGGGCACCCTCATCACCTACCACAGTCAAAGAATCTCCATATGCAAATGCATTATCTTCTCACCACCCAAGTATTATGACAACAATGACAATGACTATTATGACGTGTTACACCCGTTCTATACACGATTATTTATTACTCGCATAAATTGAATTTATATGTTAATGTATGAAATAATTATTTAATTAAAAATGAGAAACGAAAGAAGATAATTAATTACAAAAAAGGTACATTACACATATCTTTATTTATTTTTTTTTTTATTTTACAGTACGTATGTTTATCGTCATAGGAATTTCTTTAAATATTGTAATTTGAATTGATTTAAAACTTAAAACGAGAAAGAAAAATTACATTTAAATAGAATTTGCAATATACATATATCTGTGATATACACTTAGGATTTTATTAAAACGAAAAATAAATTGATGGACGTTCTTATTTCATCCTCTTTCATTTTCTATTTTTTAAATAAAAATATTTATGTGATATTAACAAAGTTTTTTTTTTTTATTTAATGAAATCATTTAATTCTCTACAACTTTACGTTTCGATAAATTCATTAGTTTAATTTATAAAATAGAATGTGTTAGCAACATCATTCTATTTAAAAAAGAATATGGTCAACACGTTTATTTAGCATACACGAAAATAGTATGTGCAATTTTCGAAAATGAGCTTTAAGTTTGAGCGATTTTTTATTTTTTAAAATGTTCAGTTAATTTTATCCATAATGTATTTGCTTTTTTACATGTAATGTAATGTAATGAAATGAAATATTTGTTTAATATATTTAAATATCAATTATTGCATTAAGATAGTTAGTACACAAATTCTTATAGTTTTATACGAAAGTCAATAAATTAATTTTATAAATGTCTATTAGCCAATTTATTTTATTTTACGATTTCAAAATTGTAACCCTGGTAAAATGTTCCGAAATAAGATTGGGTTTTCAACAGTGGTCGTCGGGCACCCTCATCACCTACCACAGTCAAAGAATCTCCACATGCAAATGCATTATCTTCTCACCACCCAAGTATTATGACAACAATGACAATGACTATTATGACGTGTTACACCCGTTCTATACACGATTATTTATTACTCGCATAAATTGAATTTATATGTTAATGTATGAAATAATTATTTAATTAAAAATGAGAAACGAAAGAAGATAATTAATTACAAAAAAGGTACATTACACATATCTTTATTTTTTTTTTATTTTTTATTTTACAGTACGTATGTTTATCGTCATAGGAATTTCTTTAAATATTGTAATTTGAATTGATTTAAAACTTAAAACGAGAAAGAAAAATTACATTTAAATAGAATTTGCAATATACATATATTTGTGATATACACTTAGGATTTTATAAAAACGAAAAATAAATTGATGGACGTTCTTATTTCATCATCTTTCATTTTCTATTTTTTAAATAAAAATATTTATTTGATATTGAAAAAGTTTTTTTTTTTATTTAATGAAATCATTTAATTCTCTACAACTATACGTTTCGATAAATTCATTAGTTTAATTTATAAAATAGAATGTGTTAGCAACATCATTCTATTTAAAAAAGAATATGGTCAACACGTTTTTTTAGCATACACAAAAATAGTATGTGCAATTTTCGAAAATGAGCTTTAAGTTTGAGCGATTTTTTATTTTTTAAAATGTTTAGTTAATTTTATCCATAATGTATTTGCTTTTTTACATGTAATGTAATGTAATGAAATGAAATATTTGTTTAATATATTTAAATATCAATTATTGCATTAAGATAGTTAGTACACAAATTCTTATAGTTTTATACGAAAGTCAATAAATTAATTTTATAAATGTCTATTAGCCAATTTATTTCATTTTACGATTTCAAAATTGTAACCCTGGTAAAATGTTCCGAAATAACATTGGGTTTTCAACAGTGGTCGTCGGGCACCCTCATCACCTACCACAGTCAAAGAATCTCCACATGCAAATGCATTATCTTCTCACCACCCAAGTATTATGACAACAATGACAATGACTATTATGACGTGTTACACCCGTTCTATACACGATTATTTATTACTCACATAAATTAAATTTATATGTTAATGTATGAAATAATTATTTAATTAAAAATGAGAAACGAAAGAAGATAATTAATTACAAAAAAGGTACATTACACATATCTTTATTTTTTTTTTATTTTTTTTTTACAGTACGTATGTTTATCGTCATAGGAATTTCGTAAAATATTGTAATTTGAACTGATTTAAAACTTAAAACGAGAAAGAAAAATTACATTTAAATAGAATTTGCAATATAAATATATCTGTGATATACACTTAGGATTTTATTAAAACGAAAAATAAATTGATGGACGTTCTTATTTCATCATCTTTCATTTTCTATTTTTTAAATAAAAATATTTATCTGATATTGAAAAAGTTTTTATTTTTTTATTCAATTAAATCATTTAATTCTCTACAACTTTACGTTCGGATAAATTCATTGGTTTAATTTATAAAATAGAATGTGTTAGCAACATCATTCTATTTAAAAAAGAATATGGTTAACACGTTCTTTTAACATACACAAAAATAGTATGTGCAATTTTGGAAAGTGAACTTTAAGTTTGAGCGATTTTTTATTTTTTAAAACGTTCAGGTAATTTCATCCATAAATGTATTTGCTTTTTTACATTTAATGTAATGTAATGAAATGAAGTATTTGTTTAATATATTTAAATACCAATTATTGCATTAAGATAGTTAGTACAAATTCTTATAGTTCTATACGGAAGTCAATAAATTAATTCTATAAATGTCTATTAGCCTATTTATTTCATTTTACGATTTCAAAATTGTAACCCCGGTAAAGTGTTCCGAAATAACATTGGGTTTTCAACAATCGTCGGACTTTCTCATCACCTTCCACAGCCAAAGAATCTCCACATGCAAACGCATTATCTTCTCACCACCCAAGTATTATGACAACAATGACAATGACTATTATGACGTGTTATACCCGTTCTATACACGATTATTTATTACTCACATAAATTAAATTTATATGTTAATGTATGAAATAATTATTTAATTAAAAATGAGAAACGAAAGAAGATAATTAATTACAAAAAAGGTACATTACACATATCTTTATTTTTTTTTTATTTTATTTTACAGTACGTATGTTTATCGTCATAGGAATTTCTTTAAATATTGTAATTTGAATTGATTTAAAACTTAAAACGAGAAAGAAAAATGACATTTAAATAGAATTTGCAATATACATATATCTGTGATATACACTTAGGATTTTATTAAAACGAAAAATAAATTGATGGACGTTCTTATTTCATCCTCTTTCATTTTCTATTTTTTAAATAAAAATATTTATGTGATATTAACAAAGTTTTTTTTTTTATTTAATGAAATCATTTAATTCTCTACAACTTTACGTTTCGATAAATTCATTAGTTTAATTTATAAAATAGAATGTGTTAGCAACATCATTCTATTTAAAAAAGAATATGGTCAACACGTTCATTTAGCATACACGAAAATAGTATGTGCAATTTTCGAAAATGAGCTTTAAGTTTGAGCGATTTTTTATTTTTTAAAATGTTCAGTTATTTTTATCCGTAATGTATTTGCTTTTTTACATGTAATGTAATGTAATGAAATGAAATATTTGTTTAATATATTTAAATATCAATTATTGCATTAAGATAGTTAGTACACAAATTCTTATAGTTTTATACGAAAGTCAATAAATTAATTTTATAAATGTCTATTAGCCAATTTATTTCATTTTACGATTTCAAAATTGTAACCCTGGTAAAATATTCCGAAATAACATTGGGTTTTCAACAGTGGTCGTCGGGCACCCTCATCACCTACCACAGTCAAAGAATCTCCACATGCAAATGCATTATCTTCTCACCACCCAAGTATTATGAAAACAATGACAATGACTATTATGACGTGTTACACCCGTTCTATACACGATTATTTATTACTCACATAAATTAAATTTATATGTTAATGTATGAAATAATTATTTAATTAAAAATGAGAAACGAAAGAAGATAATTAATTACAAAAAAGGTACATTACACATATCTTTATTTTTTTTTATTTTTTTTTTTACAGTACGTATGTTTATCGTCATAGGAATTTCTTTAAATATTGTAATTTGAATTGATTTAAAACTTAAAACGAGAAAGAAAAATTACATTTAAATAGAATTTGCAATATACATATATCTGTGATATACACTTAGGATTTTATTAAAACGAAAAATAAATTGATGGACGTTCTTATTTCATCCTCTTTCATTTTCTATTTTTTAAATAAAAATATTTATGTGATATTAACAAAGTTTTTTTTTTATTTAATGAAATCATTTAATTCTCTACAACTTTACGTTTCGATAAATTCATTAGTTTAATTTATAAAATAGAATGTGTTAGCAACATCATTCTATTTAAAAAAGAATATGGTCAACACGTTTATTTAGCATACACGAAAATAGTATGTGCAATTTTCGAAAATGAGCTTTAAGTTTGAGCGATTTTTTATTTTTTAAAATGTTCAGTTATTTTTATCCGTAATGTATTTGCTTTTTTACATGTAATGTAATGTAATGAAATGAAATATTTGTTTAATATATTTAAATATCAATTATTGCATTAAGATAGTTAGTACACAAATTCTTATAGTTTTATACGAAAGTCAATAAATTAATTTTATAAATGTCTATTAGCCAATTTATTTCATTTTACGATTTCAAAATTGTAACCCTGGTAAAATGTTCCGAAATAACATTGGGTTTTCAACAGTGGTCGTCGGGCACCCTCATCACCTACCACAGTCAAAGAATCTCCACATGCAAATGCATTATCTTCTCACCACCCAAGTATTATGACAACAATGACAATGACTATTATGACGTGTTACACCCGTTCTATACACGATTATTTATTACTCGCATAAATTGAATTTATATGTTAATGTATGAAATAATTATTTAATTAAAAATGAGAAACGAAAGATGATAATTAATTACAAAAAAGGAACATTACACATATCTTTATTTTTTTTTATTTTTTATTTTACAGTACGTATGTTTATCGTCATAGGAATTTCTTTAAATATTGTAATTTGAATTGATTTAAAACTTAAAACGAGAAAGAAAAATTACATTTAAATAGAATTTGCAATATACATATATTTGTGATATACACTTAGGATTTTATAAAAACGAAAAATAAATTGATGGACGTTCTTATTTCATCATCTTTCATTTTCTTTTTTTTAAATAAAAATATTTATTTGATATTGAAAAAGTTTTTTTTTTTATTTAATGAAATCATTTAATTCTCTACAACTATACGTTTCGATAAATTCATTAGTTTAATTTATAAAATAGAATGTGTTAGCAACATCATTCTATTTAAAAAAGAATATGGTCAACACGTTTTTTTAGCATACACAAAAATAGTATGTGCAATTTTCGAAAATGAGCTTTAAGTTTGAGCGATTTTTTATTTTTTAAAATGTTCAGTTAATTTTATCCATAATGTATTTGCTTTTTTACATGTAATGTAATGTAATGAAATGAAATATTTGTTTAATATATTTAAATATCAATTATTGCATTAAGATAGTTAGTACACAAATTCTTATAGTTTTATACGAAAGTCAATAAATTAATTTTATAAATGTCTATTAGCCAATTTATTTCATTTTACGATTTCAAAATTGTAACCCTGGTAAAATGTTCCGAAATAACATTGGGTTTTCAACAGTGGTCGTCGGGCACCCTCATCACCTACCACAGTCAAAGAATCTCCATATGCAAATGCATTATCTTCTCACCACCCAAGTATTATGACAACAATGACAATGACTATTATGACGTGTTACACCCGTTCTATACACGATTATTTATTACTCGCATAAATTGAATTTATATGTTAATGTATGAAATAATTATTTAATTAAAAATGAGAAACGAAAGAAGATAATTAATTACAAAAAAGGTACATTACACATATCTTTATTTATTTATTTTTTTTTATTTTACAGTACGTATGTTTATCGTCATAGGAATTTCTTTAAATATTGTAATTTGAATTGATTTAAAACTTAAAACGAGAAAGAAAAATTACATTTAAATAGAATTTGCAATATACATATATCTGTGATATACACTTAGGATTTTATTAAAACGAAAAATAAATTGATGGACGTTCTTATTTCATCCTCTTTCATTTTCTATTTTTTAAATAAAAATATTTATGTGATATTAACAAAGTTTTTTTTTTTTTATTTAATGAAATCATTTAATTCTCTACAACTTTACGTTTCGATAAATTCATTAGTTTAATTTATAAAATAGAATGTGTTAGCAACATCATTCTATTTAAAAAAGAATATGGTTAACACGTTCTTTTAACATACACAAAAATAGTATGTGCAATTTTGGAAAGTGAACTTTAAGTTTGAGCGATTTTTATTTTTTAAAACGTTCAGGTAATTTCATCCATAATGTATTTGCTTTTTTACATTTAATGTAATGTAATGAAATGAAGTATTTGTTTAATATATTTAAATACCAATTATTGCATTAAGATAGTTAGTACAAATTCTTATAGTTCTATACGGAAGTCAATAAATTAATTCTATAAATGTCTATTAGCCTATTTATTTCATTTTACGATTTCAAAATTGTAACCCCGGTAAAGTGTTCCGAACTAACATTGGGTTTTCAACAGTCGTCGGGCTTTCTCATCACCTTCCACAGCCAAAGAATCTCCACATGCAAACGCATTATCTTCTCACCAGCCAAGTATTATGACGACAATGACAACGACAATAACAATGACAATGCCTATTATGACATGTTATACCCGTTCTATACACGATTATTTATTACTCACATAAATTAAATTTATATGTTAATGTATGAAATAATTATTTAATTAAAAATGAGAAACGAAAGAAGATAATTAATTACAAAAAAGGTACATTACACATATCTTTATTTTTTTTTTATTTTATTTTACAGTACGTATGTTTATCGTCATAGGAATTTCTTTAAATATTGTAATTTGAATTGATTTAAAACTTAAAACGAGAAAGAAAAATGACATTTAAATAGAATTTGCAATATACATATATCTGTGATATACACTTAGGATTTTATTAAAACGAAAAATAAATTGATGGACGTTCTTATTTCATCCTCTTTCATTTTCTATTTTTTAAATAAAAATATTTATGTGATATTAACAAAGTTTTTTTTTTTATTTAATGAAATCATTTAATTCTCTACAACTTTACGTTTCGATAAATTCATTAGTTTAATTTATAAAATAGAATGTGTTAGCAACATCATTCTATTTAAAAAAGAATATGGTCAACACGTTTATTTAGCATACACGAAAATAGTATGTGCAATTTTCGAAAATGAGCTTTAAGTTTGAGCGATTTTTTATTTTTTAAAATGTTCAGTTAATTTTATCCGTAATGTATTTGCTTTTTTACATGTAATGTAATGTAATGAAATGAAATATTTGTTTAATATATTTAAATATCAATTATTGCATTAAGATAGTTAGTACACAAATTCTTATAGTTTTATACGAAAGTCAATAAATTAATTTTATAAATGTCTATTAGCCAATTTATTTCATTTTACGATTTCAAAATTGTAACCCTGGTAAAATGTTCCGAAATAACATTGGGTTTTCAACAGTGGTCGTCGGGCACCCTCATCACCTACCACAGTCAAAGAATCTCCACATGCAAATGCATTATCTTCTCACCACCCAAGTATTATGACAACAATGACAATGACTATTATGACGTGTTACACCCGTTCTATACACGATTATTTATTACTCACATAAATTAAATTTATATGTTAATGTATGAAATAATTATTTAATTAAAAATGAGAAACGAAAGAAGATAATTAATTACAAAAAAGGTACATTACACATATCTTTATTTTTTATTTTTTATTTTTTTACAGTACGTATGTTTATCGTCATAGGAATTTCTTTAAATATTGTAATTTGAATTGATTTAAAACTTAAAACGAGAAAGAAAAATTACATTTAAATAGAATTTGCAATATACATATATCTGTGATATACACTTAGGATTTTATTAAAACGAAAAATAAATTGATGGACGTTCTTATTTCATCATCTTTAATTTTCTATTTTTTAAATAAAAATATTTATCTAATATTGAAAAAGTTCTTATTTTTTTATTCAATTAAATCATTTAATTCTCTACAACTTTACGTTCGGATAAATTCATTGGTTTAATTTATAAAATAGAATGTGTTAGCAACATCATTCTATTTAAAAAAGAATATGGTTAACACGTTCTTTTAACATACACAAAAATAGTATGTGCAATTTTGGAAAGTGAACTTTAAGTTTGAGCGATTTTTATTTTTTAAAACGTTCAGGTAATTTCATCCATAATGTATTTGCTTTTTTACATTTAATGTAATGTAATGAAATGAAGTATTTGTTTAATATATTTAAATACCAATTATTGCATTAAGATAGTTAGTACAAATTCTTATAGTTCTATACGGAAGTCAATAAATTAATTCTATAAATGTCTATTAGCCTATTTATTTCATTTTACGATTTCAAAATTGTAACCCCGGTAAAGTGTTCCGAAATAACATTGGGTTTTCAACAGTCGTCGGGCTTTCTCATCACCTTCCACAGCCAAAGAATCTCCACATGCAAACGCATTATCTTCTCACCAGCCAAGTATTATGACGACAATGACAACGACAATAACAATGACAATGACTATTATGACATGTTATACCCGTTCTATACACGATTATTTATTACTCACATAAATTAAATTTATATGTTAATGTATGAAATAATTATTTAATTAAAAATGAGAAACGAAAGAAGATAATTAATTACAAAAAAGGTACATTACACATATCTTTATTTTTTTTTTATTTTATTTTACAGTACGTATGTTTATCGTCATAGGAATTTCTTTAAATATTGTAATTTGAATTGATTTAAAACTTAAAACGAGAAAGAAAAATGACATTTAAATAGAATTTGCAATATACATATATCTGTGATATACACTTAGGATTTTATTAAAACGAAAAATAAATTGATGGACGTTCTTATTTCATCCTCTTTCATTTTCTATTTTTTAAATAAAAATATTTATGTGATATTAACAAAGTTTTTTTTTTTATTTAATGAAATCATTTAATTCTCTACAACTTTACGTTTCGATAAATTCATTAGTTTAATTTATAAAATAGAATGTGTTAGCAACATCATTCTATTTAAAAAAGAATATGGTCAACACGTTCATTTAGCATACACGAAAATAGTATGTGCAATTTTCGAAAATGAGCTTTAAGTTTGAGCGATTTTTTATTTTTTAAAATGTTCAGTTATTTTTATCCGTAATGTATTTGCTTTTTTACATGTAATGTAATGTAATGAAATGAAATATTTGTTTAATATATTTAAATATCAATTATTGCATTAAGATAGTTAGTACACAAATTCTTATAGTTTTATACGAAAGTCAATAAATTAATTTTATAAATGTCTATTAGCCAATTTATTTCATTTTACGATTTCAAAATTGTAACCCTGGTAAAATGTTCCGAAATAACATTGGGTTTTCAACAGTGGTCGTCGGGCACCCTCATCACCTACCACAGTCAAAGAATCTCCACATGCAAATGCATTATCTTCTCACCACCCAAGTATTATGAAAACAATGACAATGACTATTATGACGTGTTACACCCGTTCTATACACGATTATTTATTACTCACATAAATTAAATTTATATGTTAATGTATGAAATAATTATTTAATTAAAAATGAGAAACGAAAGAAGATAATTAATTACAAAAAAGGTACATTACACATATCTTTATTTTTTTTTATTTTTTTTTTACAGTACGTATGTTTATCGTCATAGGAATTTCTTTAAATATTGTAATTTGAATTGATTTAAAACTTAAAACGAGAAAGAAAAATTACATTTAAATAGAATTTGCAATATACATATATCTGTGATATACACTTAGGATTTTATTAAAACGAAAAATAAATTGATGGACGTTCTTATTTCATCCTCTTTCATTTTCTATTTTTTAAATAAAAATATTTATGTGATATTAACAAAGTTTTTTTTTTATTTAATGAAATCATTTAATTCTCTACAACTTTACGTTTCGATAAATTCATTAGTTTAATTTATAAAATAGAATGTGTTAGCAACATCATTCTATTTAAAAAAGAATATGGTCAACACGTTTATTTAGCATACACGAAAATAGTATGTGCAATTTTCGAAAATGAGCTTTAAGTTTGAGCGATTTTTTATTTTTTAAAATGTTCAGTTATTTTTATCCGTAATGTATTTGCTTTTTTACATGTAATGTAATGTAATGAAATGAAATATTTGTTTAATATATTTAAATATCAATTATTGCATTAAGATAGTTAGTACACAAATTCTTATAGTTTTATACGAAAGTCAATAAATTAATTTTATAAATGTCTATTAGCCAATTTATTTCATTTTACGATTTCAAAATTGTAACCCTGGTAAAATGTTCCGAAATAACATTGGGTTTTCAACAGTGGTCGTCGGGCACCCTCATCACCTACCACAGTCAAAGAATCTCCACATGCAAATGCATTATCTTCTCACCACCCAAGTATTATGACAACAATGACAATGACTATTATGACGTGTTACACCCGTTCTATACACGATTATTTATTACTCGCATAAATTGAATTTATATGTTAATGTATGAAATAATTATTTAATTAAAAATGAGAAACGAAAGATGATAATTAATTACAAAAAAGGTACATTACACATATCTTTATTTTTTTTTATTTTTTATTTTACAGTACGTATGTTTATCGTCATAGGAATTTCTTTAAATATTGTAATTTGAATTGATTTAAAACTTAAAACGAGAAAGAAAAATTACATTTAAATAGAATTTGCAATATACATATATTTGTGATATACACTTAGGATTTTATAAAAACGAAAAATAAATTGATGGACGTTCTTATTTCATCATCTTTCATTTTCTATTTTTTAAATAAAAATATTTATTTGATATTGAAAAAGTTTTTTTTTTTATTTAATGAAATCATTTAATTCTCTACAACTATACGTTTCGATAAATTCATTAGTTTAATTTATAAAATAGAATGTGTTAGCAACATCATTCTATTTAAAAAAGAATATGGTCAACACGTTTTTTTAGCATACACAAAAATAGTATGTGCAATTTTCGAAAATGAGCTTTAAGTTTGAGCGATTTTTTATTTTTTAAAATGTTCAGTTAATTTTATCCATAATGTATTTGCTTTTTTACATGTAATGTAATGTAATGAAATGAAATATTTGTTTAATATATTTAAATATCAATTATTGCATTAAGATAGTTAGTACACAAATTCTTATAGTTTTATACGAAAGTCAATAAATTAATTTTATAAATGTCTATTAGCCAATTTATTTCATTTTACGATTTCAAAATTGTAACCCTGGTAAAATGTTCCGAAATAACATTGGGTTTTCAACAGTGGTCGTCGGGCACCCTCATCACCTACCACAGTCAAAGAATCTCCATATGCAAATGCATTATCTTCTCACCACCCAAGTATTATGACAACAATGACAATGACTATTATGACGTGTTACACCCGTTCTATACACGATTATTTATTACTCGCATAAATTGAATTTATATGTTAATGTATGAAATAATTATTTAATTAAAAATGAGAAACGAAAGAAGATAATTAATTACAAAAAAGGTACATTACACATATCTTTATTTATTTATTTTTTTTTATTTTACAGTACGTATGTTTATCGTCATAGGAATTTCTTTAAATATTGTAATTTGAATTGATTTAAAACTTAAAACGAGAAAGAAAAATTACATTTAAATAGAATTTGCAATATACATATATCTGTGATATACACTTAGGATTTTATTAAAACGAAAAATAAATTGATGGACGTTCTTATTTCATCCTCTTTCATTTTCTATTTTTTAAATAAAAATATTTATGTGATATTAACAAAGTTTTTTTTTTTTATTTAATGAAATCATTTAATTCTCTACAACTTTACGTTTCGATAAATTCATTAGTTTAATTTATAAAATAGAATGTGTTAGCAACATCATTCTATTTAAAAAAGAATATGGTTAACACGTTCTTTTAACATACACAAAAATAGTATGTGCAATTTTGGAAAGTGAACTTTAAGTTTGAGCGATTTTTATTTTTTAAAACGTTCAGGTAATTTCATCCATAATGTATTTGCTTTTTTACATTTAATGTAATGTAATGAAATGAAGTATTTGTTTAATATATTTAAATACCAATTATTGCATTAAGATAGTTAGTACAAATTCTTATAGTTCTATACGGAAGTCAATAAATTAATTCTATAAATGTCTATTAGCCTATTTATTTCATTTTACGATTTCAAAATTGTAACCCCGGTAAAGTGTTCCGAACTAACATTGGGTTTTCAACAGTCGTCGGGCTTTCTCATCACCTTCCACAGCCAAAGAATCTCCACATGCAAACGCATTATCTTCTCACCAGCCAAGTATTATGACGACAATGACAACGACAATAACAATGACAATGCCTATTATGACATGTTATACCCGTTCTATACACGATTATTTATTACTCACATAAATTAAATTTATATGTTAATGTATGAAATAATTATTTAATTAAAAATGAGAAACGAAAGAAGATAATTAATTACAAAAAAGGTACATTACACATATCTTTATTTTTTTTTTATTTTATTTTACAGTACGTATGTTTATCGTCATAGGAATTTCTTTAAATATTGTAATTTGAATTGATTTAAAACTTAAAACGAGAAAGAAAAATGACATTTAAATAGAATTTGCAATATACATATATCTGTGATATACACTTAGGATTTTATTAAAACGAAAAATAAATTGATGGACGTTCTTATTTCATCCTCTTTCATTTTCTATTTTTTAAATAAAAATATTTATGTGATATTAACAAAGTTTTTTTTTTTATTTAATGAAATCATTTAATTCTCTACAACTTTACGTTTCGATAAATTCATTAGTTTAATTTATAAAATAGAATGTGTTAGCAACATCATTCTATTTAAAAAAAAATATGGTCAACACGTTTATTTAGCATACACGAAAATAGTATGTGCAATTTTCGAAAATGAGCTTTAAGTTTGAGCGATTTTTTATTTTTTAAAATGTTCAGTTAATTTTATCCGTAATGTATTTGCTTTTTTACATGTAATGTAATGTAATGAAATGAAATATTTGTTTAATATATTTAAATATCAATTATTGCATTAAGATAGTTAGTACACAAATTCTTATAGTTTTATACGAAAGTCAATAAATTAATTTTATAAATGTCTATTAGCCAATTTATTTCATTTTACGATTTCAAAATTGTAACCCTGGTAAAATGTTCCGAAATAACATTGGGTTTTCAACAGTGGTCGTCGGGCACCCTCATCACCTACCACAGTCAAAGAATCTCCACATGCAAATGCATTATCTTCTCACCACCCAAGTATTATGACAACAATGACAATGACTATTATGACGTGTTACACCCGTTCTATACACGATTATTTATTACTCACATAAATTAAATTTATATGTTAATGTATGAAATAATTATTTAATTAAAAATGAGAAACGAAAGAAGATAATTAATTACAAAAAAGGTACATTACACATATCTTTATTTTTTATTTTTTATTTTTTTACAGTACGTATGTTTATCGTCATAGGAATTTCTTTAAATATTGTAATTTGAATTGATTTAAAACTTAAAACGAGAAAGAAAAATTACATTTAAATAGAATTTGCAATATACATATATCTGTGATATACACTTAGGATTTTATTAAAACGAAAAATAAATTGATGGACGTTCTTATTTCATCATCTTTAATTTTCTATTTTTTAAATAAAAATATTTATCTGATATTGAAAAAGTTCTTATTTTTTTATTCAATTAAATCATTTAATTCTCTACAACTTTACGTTCGGATAAATTCATTGGTTTAATTTATAAAATAGAATGTGTTAGCAACATCATTCTATTTAAAAAAGAATATGGTTAACACGTTCTTTTAACATACACAAAAATAGTATGTGCAATTTTGGAAAGTGAACTTTAAGTTTGAGCGATTTTTATTTTTTAAAACGTTCAGGTAATTTCATCCATAATGTATTTGCTTTTTTACATTTAATGTAATGTAATGAAATGAAGTATTTGTTTAATATATTTAAATACCAATTATTGCATTAAGATAGTTAGTACAAATTCTTATAGTTCTATACGGAAGTCAATAAATTAATTCTATAAATGTCTATTAGCCTATTTATTTCATTTTACGATTTCAAAATTGTAACCCCGGTAAAGTGTTCCGAAATAACATTGGGTTTTCAACAGTCGTCGGGCTTTCTCATCACCTTCCACAGCCAAAGAATCTCCACATGCAAACGCATTATCTTCTCACCAGCCAAGTATTATGACGACAATGACAACGACAATAACAATGACAATGACTATTATGACATGTTATACCCGTTCTATACACGATTATTTATTACTCACATAAATTAAATTTATATGTTAATGTATGAAATAATTATTTAATTAAAAATGAGAAACGAAAGAAGATAATTAATTACAAAAAAGGTACATTACACATATCTTTATTTTTTTTTTATTTTATTTTACAGTACGTATGTTTATCGTCATAGGAATTTCTTTAAATATTGTAATTTGAATTGATTTAAAACTTAAAACGAGAAAGAAAAATGACATTTAAATAGAATTTGCAATATACATATATCTGTGATATACACTTAGGATTTTATTAAAACGAAAAATAAATTGATGGACGTTCTTATTTCATCCTCTTTCATTTTCTATTTTTTAAATAAAAATATTTATGTGATATTAACAAAGTTTTTTTTTTATTTAATGAAATCATTTAATTCTCTACAACTTTACGTTTCGATAAATTCATTAGTTTAATTTATAAAATAGAATGTGTTAGCAACATCATTCTATTTAAAAAAGAATATGGTCAACACGTTTATTTAGCATACACGAAAATAGTATGTGCAATTTTCGAAAATGAGCTTTAAGTTTGAGCGATTTTTTATTTTTTAAAATGTTCAGTTAATTTTATCCGTAATGTATTTGCTTTTTTACATGTAATGTAATGTAATGAAATGAAATATTTGTTTAATATATTTAAATATCAATTATTGCATTAAGATAGTTAGTACACAAATTCTTATAGTTTTATACGAAAGTCAATAAATTAATTTTATAAATGTCTATTAGCCAATTTATTTCATTTTACGATTTCAAAATTGTAACCCTGGTAAAATGTTCCGAAATAACATTGGGTTTTCAACAGTGGTCGTCGGGCACCCTCATCACCTACCACAGTCAAAGAATCTCCACATGCAAATGCATTATCTTCTCACCACCCAAGTATTATGACAACAATGACAATGACTATTATGACGTGTTACACCCGTTCTATACACGATTATTTATTACTCACATAAATTAAATTTATATGTTAATGTATGAAATAATTATTTAATTAAAAATGAGAAACGAAAGAAGATAATTAATTACAAAAAAGGTACATTACACATATCTTTATTTATTTTTTATTTTTTTTACAATACGTATGTTTATCGTCATAGGAATTTCTTTAAATATTGTAATTTGAATTGATTTAAAACTTAAAACGAGAAAGAAAAATTACATTTAAATAGAATTTGCAATATACATATATCTGTGATATACACTTAGGATTTTATTAAAACGAAAAATAAATTGATGGACGTTCTTATTTCATCATCTTTAATTTTCTATTTTTTAAATAAAAATATTTATCTGATATTGAAAAAGTTCTTATTTTTTTATTCAATTAAATCATTTAATTCTCTACAACTTTACGTTCGGATAAATTCATTGGTTTAATTTATAAAATAGAATGTGTTAGCAACATCATTCTATTTAAAAAAGAATATGGTTAACACGTTCTTTTAACATACACAAAAATAGTATGTGCAATTTTGGAAAGTGAACTTTAAGTTTGAGCGATTTTTATTTTTTAAAACGTTCAGGTAATTTCATCCATAATGTATTTGCTTTTTTACATTTAATGTAATGTAATGAAATGAAGTATTTGTTTAATATATTTAAATACCAATTATTGCATTAAGATAGTTAGTACAAATTCTTATAGTTCTATACGGAAGTCAATAAATTAATTCTATAAATGTCTATTAGCCTATTTATTTCATTTTACGATTTCAAAATTGTAACCCCGGTAAAGTGTTCCGAACTAACATTGGGTTTTCAACAGTCGTCGGGCTTTCTCATCACCTTCCACAGCCAAAGAATCTCCACATGCAAACGCATTATCTTCTCACCAGCCAAGTATTATGACGACAATGACAACGACAATAACAATGACAATGCCTATTATGACATGTTATACCCGTTCTATACACGATTATTTATTACTCACATAAATTAAATTTATATGTTAATGTATGAAATAATTATTTAATTAAAAATGAGAAACGAAAGAAGATAATTAATTACAAAAAAGGTACATTACACATATCTTTATTTTTTTTTTATTTTATTTTACAGTACGTATGTTTATCGTCATAGGAATTTCTTTAAATATTGTAATTTGAATTGATTTAAAACTTAAAACGAGAAAGAAAAATGACATTTAAATAGAATTTGCAATATACATATATCTGTGATATACACTTAGGATTTTATTAAAACGAAAAATAAATTGATGGACGTTCTTATTTCATCCTCTTTCATTTTCTATTTTTTAAATAAAAATATTTATGTGATATTAACAAAGTTTTTTTTTTATTTAATGAAATCATTTAATTCTCTACAACTTTACGTTTCGATAAATTCATTAGTTTAATTTATAAAATAGAATGTGTTAGCAACATCATTCTATTTAAAAAAGAATATGGTCAACACGTTTATTTAGCATACACGAAAATAGTATGTGCAATTTTCGAAAATGAGCTTTAAGTTTGAGCGATTTTTTATTTTTTAAAATGTTCAGTTAATTTTATCCGTAATGTATTTGCTTTTTTACATGTAATGTAATGTAATGAAATGAAATATTTGTTTAATATATTTAAATATCAATTATTGCATTAAGATAGTTAGTACACAAATTCTTATAGTTTTATACGAAAGTCAATAAATTAATTTTATAAATGTCTATTAGCCAATTTATTTCATTTTACGATTTCAAAATTGTAACCCTGGTAAAATGTTCCGAAATAACATTGGGTTTTCAACAGTGGTCGTCGGGCACCCTCATCACCTACCACAGTCAAAGAATCTCCACATGCAAATGCATTATCTTCTCACCACCCAAGTATTATGACAACAATGACAATGACTATTATGACGTGTTACACCCGTTCTATACACGATTATTTATTACTCACATAAATTAAATTTATATGTTAATGTATGAAATAATTATTTAATTAAAAATGAGAAACGAAAGAAGATAATTAATTACAAAAAAGGTACATTACACATATCTTTATTTTTTATTTTTTATTTTTTTACAGTACGTATGTTTATCGTCATAGGAATTTCTTTAAATATTGTAATTTGAATTGATTTAAAACTTAAAACGAGAAAGAAAAATTACATTTAAATAGAATTTGCAATATACATATATCTGTGATATACACTTAGGATTTTATTAAAACGAAAAATAAATTGATGGACGTTCTTATTTCATCATCTTTAATTTTCTATTTTTTAAATAAAAATATTTATCTGATATTGAAAAAGTTCTTATTTTTTTATTCAATTAAATCATTTAATTCTCTACAACTTTACGTTCGGATAAATTCATTGGTTTAATTTATAAAATAGAATGTGTTAGCAACATCATTCTATTTAAAAAAGAATATGGTTAACACGTTCTTTTAACATACACAAAAATAGTATGTGCAATTTTGGAAAGTGAACTTTAAGTTTGAGCGATTTTTATTTTTTAAAACGTTCAGGTAATTTCATCCATAATGTATTTGCTTTTTTACATTTAATGTAATGTAATGAAATGAAGTATTTGTTTAATATATTTAAATACCAATTATTGCATTAAGATAGTTAGTACAAATTCTTATAGTTCTATACGGAAGTCAATAAATTAATTCTATAAATGTCTATTAGCCTATTTATTTCATTTTACGATTTCAAAATTGTAACCCCGGTAAAGTGTTCCGAACTAACATTGGGTTTTCAACAGTCGTCGGGCTTTCTCATCACCTTCCACAGCCAAAGAATCTCCACATGCAAACGCATTATCTTCTCACCAGCCAAGTATTATGACGACAATGACAACGACAATAACAATGACAATGCCTATTATGACATGTTATACCCGTTCTATACACGATTATTTATTACTCACATAAATTAAATTTATATGTTAATGTATGAAATAATTATTTAATTAAAAATGAGAAACGAAAGAAGATAATTAATTACAAAAAAGGTACATTACACATATCTTTATTTTTTTTTTATTTTATTTTACAGTACGTATGTTTATCGTCATAGGAATTTCTTTAAATATTGTAATTTGAATTGATTTAAAACTTAAAACGAGAAAGAAAAATGACATTTAAATAGAATTTGCAATATACATATATCTGTGATATACACTTAGGATTTTATTAAAACGAAAAATAAATTGATGGACGTTCTTATTTCATCCTCTTTCATTTTCTATTTTTTAAATAAAAATATTTATGTGATATTAACAAAGTTTTTTTTTTATTTAATGAAATCATTTAATTCTCTACAACTTTACGTTTCGATAAATTCATTAGTTTAATTTATAAAATAGAATGTGTTAGCAACATCATTCTATTTAAAAAAGAATATGGTCAACACGTTTATTTAGCATACACGAAAATAGTATGTGCAATTTTCGAAAATGAGCTTTAAGTTTGAGCGATTTTTTATTTTTTAAAATGTTCAGTTAATTTTATCCGTAATGTATTTGCTTTTTTACATGTAATGTAATGTAATGAAATGAAATATTTGTTTAATATATTTAAATATCAATTATTGCATTAAGATAGTTAGTACACAAATTCTTATAGTTTTATACGAAAGTCAATAAATTAATTTTATAAATGTCTATTAGCCAATTTATTTCATTTTACGATTTCAAAATTGTAACCCTGGTAAAATGTTCCGAAATAACATTGGGTTTTCAACAGTGGTCGTCGGGCACCCTCATCACCTACCACAGTCAAAGAATCTCCACATGCAAATGCATTATCTTCTCACCACCCAAGTATTATGACAACAATGACAATGACTATTATGACGTGTTACACCCGTTCTATACACGATTATTTATTACTCACATAAATTAAATTTATATGTTAATGTATGAAATAATTATTTAATTAAAAATGAGAAACGAAAGAAGATAATTAATTACAAAAAAGGTACATTACACATATCTTTATTTATTTATTTTTTTTTTTTACAGTACGTATGTTTATCGTCATAGGAATTTCTTTAAATATTGTAATTTGAATTGATTTAAAACTTAAAACGAGAAAGAAAAATTACATTTAAATAGAATTTGCAATATACATATATCTGTGATATACACTTAGGATTTTATTAAAACGAAAAATAAATTGATGGACGTTCTTATTTCATCATCTTTAATTTTCTATTTTTTAAATAAAAATATTTATCTGATATTGAAAAAGTTCTTATTTTTTTATTCAATTAAATCATTTAATTCTCTACAACTTTACGTTCGGATAAATTCATTGGTTTAATTTATAAAATAGAATGTGTTAGCAACATCATTCTATTTAAAAAAGAATATGGTTAACACGTTCTTTTAACATACACAAAAATAGTATGTGCAATTTTGGAAAGTGAACTTTAAGTTTGAGCGATTTTTATTTTTTAAAACGTTCAGGTAATTTCATCCATAATGTATTTGCTTTTTTACATTTAATGTAATGTAATGAAATGAAGTATTTGTTTAATATATTTAAATACCAATTATTGCATTAAGATAGTTAGTACAAATTCTTATAGTTCTATACGGAAGTCAATAAATTAATTCTATAAATGTCTATTAGCCTATTTATTTCATTTTACGATTTCAAAATTGTAACCCCGGTAAAGTGTTCCGAACTAACATTGGGTTTTCAACAGTCGTCGGGCTTTCTCATCACCTTCCACAGCCAAAGAATCTCCACATGCAAACGCATTATCTTCTCACCAGCCAAGTATTATGACGACAATGACAACGACAATAACAATGACAATGCCTATTATGACATGTTATACCCGTTCTATACACGATTATTTATTACTCACATAAATTAAATTTATATGTTAATGTATGAAATAATTATTTAATTAAAAATGAGAAACGAAAGAAGATAATTAATTACAAAAAAGGTACATTACACATATCTTTATTTTTTTTTTATTTTATTTTACAGTACGTATGTTTATCGTCATAGGAATTTCTTTAAATATTGTAATTTGAATTGATTTAAAACTTAAAACGAGAAAGAAAAATGACATTTAAATAGAATTTGCAATATACATATATCTGTGATATACACTTAGGATTTTATTAAAACGAAAAATAAATTGATGGACGTTCTTATTTCATCCTCTTTCATTTTCTATTTTTTAAATAAAAATATTTATGTGATATTAACAAAGTTTTTTTTTTTATTTAATGAAATCATTTAATTCTCTACAACTTTACGTTTCGATAAATTCATTAGTTTAATTTATAAAATAGAATGTGTTAGCAACATCATTCTATTTAAAAAAGAATATGGTCAACACGTTTATTTAGCATACACGAAAATAGTATGTGCAATTTTCGAAAATGAGCTTTAAGTTTGAGCGATTTTTTATTTTTTAAAATGTTCAGTTAATTTTATCCGTAATGTATTTGCTTTTTTACATGTAATGTAATGTAATGAAATGAAATATTTGTTTAATATATTTAAATATCAATTATTGCATTAAGATAGTTAGTACACAAATTCTTATAGTTTTATACGAAAGTCAATAAATTAATTTTATAAATGTCTATTAGCCAATTTATTTCATTTTACGATTTCAAAATTGTAACCCTGGTAAAATGTTCCGAAATAACATTGGGTTTTCAACAGTGGTCGTCGGGCACCCTCATCACCTACCACAGTCAAAGAATCTCCACATGCAAATGCATTATCTTCTCACCACCCAAGTATTATGACAACAATGACAATGACTATTATGACGTGTTACACCCGTTCTATACACGATTATTTATTACTCACATAAATTAAATTTATATGTTAATGTATGAAATAATTATTTAATTAAAAATGAGAAACGAAAGAAGATAATTAATTACAAAAAAGGTACATTACACATATCTTTATTTTTTATTTTTTATTTTTTTACAGTACGTATGTTTATCGTCATAGGAATTTCTTTAAATATTGTAATTTGAATTGATTTAAAACTTAAAACGAGAAAGAAAAATTACATTTAAATAGAATTTGCAATATACATATATCTGTGATATACACTTAGGATTTTATTAAAACGAAAAATAAATTGATGGACGTTCTTATTTCATCATCTTTAATTTTCTATTTTTTAAATAAAAATATTTATCTGATATTGAAAAAGTTCTTATTTTTTTATTCAATTAAATCATTTAATTCTCTACAACTTTACGTTCGGATAAATTCATTGGTTTAATTTATAAAATAGAATGTGTTAGCAACATCATTCTATTTAAAAAAGAATATGGTTAACACGTTCTTTTAACATACACAAAAATAGTATGTGCAATTTTGGAAAGTGAACTTTAAGTTTGAGCGATTTTTATTTTTTAAAACGTTCAGGTAATTTCATCCATAATGTATTTGCTTTTTTACATTTAATGTAATGTAATGAAATGAAGTATTTGTTTAATATATTTAAATACCAATTATTGCATTAAGATAGTTAGTACAAATTCTTATAGTTCTATACGGAAGTCAATAAATTAATTCTATAAATGTCTATTAGCCTATTTATTTCATTTTACGATTTCAAAATTGTAACCCCGGTAAAGTGTTCCGAAATAACATTGGGTTTTCAACAGTCGTCGGGCTTTCTCATCACCTTCCACAGCCAAAGAATCTCCACATGCAAACGCATTATCTTCTCACCAGCCAAGTATTATGACGACAATGACAACGACAATAACAATGACAATGACTATTATGACATGTTATACCCGTTCTATACACGATTATTTATTACTCACATAAATTAAATTTATATGTTAATGTATGAAATAATTATTTAATTAAAAATGAGAAACGAAAGAAGATAATTAATTACAAAAAAGGTACATTACACATATCTTTATTTTTTTTTTATTTTATTTTACAGTACGTATGTTTATCGTCATAGGAATTTCTTTAAATATTGTAATTTGAATTGATTTAAAACTTAAAACGAGAAAGAAAAATGACATTTAAATAGAATTTGCAATATACATATATCTGTGATATACACTTAGGATTTTATTAAAACGAAAAATAAATTGATGGACGTTCTTATTTCATCCTCTTTCATTTTCTATTTTTTAAATAAAAATATTTATGTGATATTAACAAAGTTTTTTTTTTTATTTAATGAAATCATTTAATTCTCTACAACTTTACGTTTCGATAAATTCATTAGTTTAATTTATAAAATAGAATGTGTTAGCAACATCATTCTATTTAAAAAAGAATATGGTCAACACGTTTATTTAGCATACACGAAAATAGTATGTGCAATTTTCGAAAATGAGCTTTAAGTTTGAGCGATTTTTTATTTTTTAAAATGTTCAGTTAATTTTATCCGTAATGTATTTGCTTTTTTACATGTAATGTAATGTAATGAAATGAAATATTTGTTTAATATATTTAAATATCAATTATTGCATTAAGATAGTTAGTACACAAATTCTTATAGTTTTATACGAAAGTCAATAAATTAATTTTATAAATGTCTATTAGCCAATTTATTTCATTTTACGATTTCAAAATTGTAACCCTGGTAAAATGTTCCGAAATAACATTGGGTTTTCAACAGTGGTCGTCGGGCACCCTCATCACCTACCACAGTCAAAGAATCTCCACATGCAAATGCATTATCTTCTCACCACCCAAGTATTATGACAACAATGACAATGACTATTATGACGTGTTACACCCGTTCTATACACGATTATTTATTACTCACATAAATTAAATTTATATGTTAATGTATGAAATAATTATTTAATTAAAAATGAGAAACGAAAGAAGATAATTAATTACAAAAAAGGTACATTACACATATCTTTATTTATTTTTTATTTTTTTTTTACAGTACGTATGTTTATCGTCATAGGAATTTCTTTAAATATTGTAATTTGAATTGATTTAAAACTTAAAACGAGAAAGAAAAATTACATTTAAATAGAATTTGCAATATACATATATCTGTGATATACACTTAGGATTTTATTAAAACGAAAAATAAATTGATGGACGTTCTTATTTCATCATCTTTAATTTTCTATTTTTTAAATAAAAATATTTATCTGATATTGAAAAAGTTCTTATTTTTTTATTCAATTAAATCATTTAATTCTCTACAACTTTACGTTCGGATAAATTCATTGGTTTAATTTATAAAATAGAATGTGTTAGCAACATCATTCTATTTAAAAAAGAATATGGTTAACACGTTCTTTTAACATACACAAAAATAGTATGTGCAATTTTGGAAAGTGAACTTTAAGTTTGAGCGATTTTTATTTTTTAAAACGTTCAGGTAATTTCATCTATAATGTATTTGCTTTTTTACATTTAATGTAATGTAATGAAATGAAGTATTTGTTTAATATATTTAAATACCAATTATTGCATTAAGATAGTTAGTACAAATTCTTATAGTTCTATACGGAAGTCAATAAATTAATTCTATAAATGTCTATTAGCCTATTTATTTTATTTTACGATTTCAAAATTGTAACCCCGGTAAAGTGTTCCGAAATAACATTGGGTTTTCAACAGTCGTCGGGCTTTCTCATCACCTTCCAAAGCCAAAGAATCTCCACATGCAAACGCATTATCTTCTCACCAGCCAAGTATTATGACGACAATGACAACGACAATAACAATGACAATGACTATTATGACATGTTATACCCGTTCTATACACGATTATTTATTACTCACATAAATTAAATTTATATGTTAATGTATGAAATAATTATTTAATTAAAAATGAGAAACGAAAGAAGATAATTAATTACAAAAAAGGTACATTACACATATCTTTATTTTTTTTTTATTTTATTTTACAGTACGTATGTTTATCGTCATAGGAATTTCTTTAAATATTGTAATTTGAATTGATTTAAAACTTAAAACGAGAAAGAAAAATGACATTTAAATAGAATTTGCAATATACATATATCTGTGATATACACTTAGGATTTTATTAAAACGAAAAATAAATTGATGGACGTTCTTATTTCATCCTCTTTCATTTTCTATTTTTTAAATAAAAATATTTATGTGATATTAACAAAGTTTTTTTTTTATTTAATGAAATCATTTAATTCTCTACAACTTTACGTTTCGATAAATTCATTAGTTTAATTTATAAAATAGAATGTGTTAGCAACATCATTCTATTTAAAAAAGAATATGGTCAACACGTTTATTTAGCATACACGAAAATAGTATGTGCAATTTTCGAAAATGAGCTTTAAGTTTGAGCGATTTTTTATTTTTTAAAATGTTCAGTTAATTTTATCCGTAATGTATTTGCTTTTTTACATGTAATGTAATGTAATGAAATGAAATATTTGTTTAATATATTTAAATATCAATTATTGCATTAAGATAGTTAGTACACAAATTCTTATAGTTTTATACGAAAGTCAATAAATTAATTTTATAAATGTCTATTAGCCAATTTATTTCATTTTACGATTTCAAAATTGTAACCCTGGTAAAATGTTCCGAAATAACATTGGGTTTTCAACAGTGGTCGTCGGGCACCCTCATCACCTACCACAGTCAAAGAATCTCCACATGCAAATGCATTATCTTCTCACCACCCAAGTATTATGACAACAATGACAATGACTATTATGACGTGTTACACCCGTTCTATACACGATTATTTATTACTCACATAAATTAAATTTATATGTTAATGTATGAAATAATTATTTAATTAAAAATGAGAAACGAAAGAAGATAATTAATTACAAAAAAGGTACATTACACATATCTTTATTTATTTATTTTTTTTTTTACAATACGTATGTTTATCGTCATAGGAATTTCTTTAAATATTGTAATTTGAATTGATTTAAAACTTAAAACGAGAAAGAAAAATTACATTTAAATAGAATTTGCAATATACATATATCTGTGATATACACTTAGGATTTTATTAAAACGAAAAATAAATTGATGGACGTTCTTATTTCATCATCTTTCATTTTCTATTTTTTAAATAAAAATATTTATCTGATATTGAAAAAGTTCTTATTTTTTTATTCAATTAAATCATTTAATTCTCTACAACTTTACGTTCGGATAAATTCATTGGTTTAATTTATAAAATAGAATGTGTTAGCAACATCATTCTATTTAAAAAAGAATATGGTTAACACGTTCTTTTAACATACACAAAAATAGTATGTGCAATTTTGGAAAGTGAACTTTAAGTTTGAGCGATTTTTTATTTTTTAAAACGTTCAGGTAATTTCATCCATAATGTATTTGCTTTTTTACATTTAATGTAATGTAATGAAATGAAGTATTTGTTTAATATATTTAAATACCAATTATTGCATTAAGATAGTTAGTACAAATTCTTATAGTTCTATACGGAAGTCAATAAATTAATTCTATAAATGTCTATTAGCCTATTTATTTCATTTTACGATTTCAAAATTGTAACCCCGGTAAAGTGTTCCGAAATAACATTGGGTTTTCAACAGTCGTCGGGCTTTCTCATCACCTTCCACAGCCAAAGAATCTCCACATGCAAACGCATTATCTTCTCACCAGCCAAGTATTATGACGACAATGACAACGACAATAACAATGACAATGACTATTATGACATGTTATACCCGTTCTATACACGATTATTTATTACTCACATAAATTAAATTTATATGTTAATGTATGAAATAATTATTTAATTAAAAATGAGAAACGAAAGAAGATAATTAATTACAAAAAAGGTACATTACACATATCTTTATTTTTTTTTTTATTTTATTTACAGTACGTATGTTTATCGTCATAGGAATTTCTTTAAATATTGTAATTTGAATTGATTTAAAACTTAAAACGAGAAAGAAAAATGACATTTAAATAGAATTTGCAATATACATATATCTGTGATATACACTTAGGATTTTATTAAAACGAAAAATAAATTGATGGACGTTCTTATTTCATCCTCTTTCATTTTCTATTTTTTAAATAAAAATATTTATGTGATATTAACAAAGTTTTTTTTTTATTTAATGAAATCATTTAATTCTCTACAACTTTACGTTTCGATAAATTCATTAGTTTAATTTATAAAATAGAATGTGTTAGCAACATCATTCTATTTAAAAAAGAATATGGTCAACACGTTTATTTAGCATACACGAAAATAGTATGTGCAATTTTCGAAAATGAGCTTTAAGTTTGAGCGATTTTTTATTTTTTAAAATGTTCAGTTAATTTTATCCGTAATGTATTTGCTTTTTTACATGTAATGTAATGTAATGAAATGAAATATTTGTTTAATATATTTAAATATCAATTATTGCATTAAGATAGTTAGTACACAAATTCTTATAGTTTTATACGAAAGTCAATAAATTAATTTTATAAATGTCTATTAGCCAATTTATTTCATTTTACGATTTCAAAATTGTAACCCTGGTAAAATGTTCCGAAATAACATTGGGTTTTCAACAGTGGTCGTCGGGCACCCTCATCACCTACCACAGTCAAAGAATCTCCACATGCAAATGCATTATCTTCTCACCACCCAAGTATTATGACAACAATGACAATGACTATTATGACGTGTTACACCCGTTCTATACACGATTATTTATTACTCACATAAATTAAATTTATATGTTAATGTATGAAATAATTATTTAATTAAAAATGAGAAACGAAAGAAGATAATTAATTACAAAAAAGGTACATTACACATATCTTTATTTTTTTTTATTTTTTTTTTTACAGTACGTATGTTTATCGTCATAGGAATTTCTTTAAATATTGTAATTTGAATTGATTTAAAACTTAAAACGAGAAAGAAAAATTACATTTAAATAGAATTTGCAATATACATATATCTGTGATATACACTTAGGATTTTATTAAAACGAAAAATAAATTGATGGACGTTCTTATTTCATCATCTTTAATTTTCTATTTTTTAAATAAAAATATTTATCTGATATTGAAAAAGTTCTTATTTTTTTATTCAATTAAATCATTTAATTCTCTACAACTTTACGTTCGGATAAATTCATTGGTTTAATTTATAAAATAGAATGTGTTAGCAACATCATTCTATTTAAAAAAGAATATGGTTAACACGTTCTTTTAACATACACAAAAATAGTATGTGCAATTTTGGAAAGTGAACTTTAAGTTTGAGCGATTTTTTATTTTTTAAAACGTTCAGGTAATTTCATCCATAATGTATTTGCTTTTTTACATTTAATGTAATGTAATGAAATGAAGTATTTGTTTAATATATTTAAATACCAATTATTGCATTAAGATAGTTAGTACAAATTCTTATAGTTCTATACGGAAGTCAATAAATTAATTCTATAAATGTCTATTAGCCTATTTATTTCATTTTACGATTTCAAAATTGTAACCCCGGTAAAGTGTTCCGAAATAACATTGGGTTTTCAACAGTGGTCGGACTTTCTCATCACCTTCCACAGCCAAAGAATCTCCACATGCAAACGCATTATCTTCTCACCAGCCAAGTATTATGACGACAATGACAACGACAATAACAATGACAATGACATGTTATACCCGTTCTATACACGATTATTTATTACTCACATAAATTAAATTTATATGTTAATGTATGAAATAATTATTTAATTAAAAATGAGAAACGAAAGAAGATAATTAATTACAAAAAAGGTACATTACACATATCTTTATTTTATTTTATTTTATTTTACAGTACATATGTTTATCGTCATAGGAATTTCTTTAAATATTGTAATTTGAATTGATTTAAAACTTAAAACGAGAAAGAAAAATTACATTTAAATAGAATTTGCAATATACATATATCTGTGATATACACTTAGGATTTTATTAAAACGAAAAATAAATTGATGGACGTTCTTGTTTCATCCTCTTTCATTTTCTATTTTTTAAATAAAAATATTTATGTGATATTAACAAAGTTTTTTTTTTTATTTAATGAAATCATTTAATTCTCTACAACTTTACGTTTCGATAAATTCATTAGTTTAATTTATAAAATAGAATGTGTTAGCAACATCATTCTATTTAAAAAAGAATATGGTCAACACGTTTATTTAGCATACACGAAAATAGTATGTGCAATTTTCGAAAATGAGCTTTAAGTTTGAGCGATTTTTTATTTTTTAAAATGTTCAGTTAATTTTATCCGTAATGTATTTGCTTTTTTACATGTAATGTAATGTAATGAAATGAAATATTTGTTTAATATATTTAAATATCAATTATTGCATTAAGATAGTTAGTACACAAATTCTTATAGTTTTATACGAAAGTCAATAAATTAATTTTATAAATGTCTATTAGCCAATTTATTTCATTTTACGATTTCAAAATTGTAACCCTGGTAAAATGTTCCGAAATAACATTGGGTTTTCAACAGTGGTCGTCGGGCACCCTCATCACCTACCACAGTCAAAGAATCTTCACATGCAAATGCATTATCTTCTCACCACCCAAGTATTATGACAACAATGACAATGACTATTATGACGTGTTACACCCGTTCTATACACGATTATTTATTACTCACATAAATTAAATTTATATGTTAATGTATGAAATAATTATTTAATTAAAAATGAGAAACGAAAGAAGATAATTAATTACAAAAAAGGTACATTACACATATCTTTATTTTTTTTTATTTTTTTTTTTACAGTACGTATGTTTATCGTCATAGGAATTTCTTTAAATATTGTAATTTGAATTGATTTAAAACTTAAAACGAGAAAGAAAAATTACATTTAAATAGAATTTGCAATATACATATATCTGTGATATACACTTAGGATTTTATTAAAACGAAAAATAAATTGATGGACGTTCTTATTTCATCATCTTTAATTTTCTATTTTTTAAATAAAAATATTTATCTGATATTGAAAAAGTTCTTATTTTTTTATTCAATTAAATCATTTAATTCTCTACAACTTTACGTTCGGATAAATTCATTGGTTTAATTTATAAAATAGAATGTGTTAGCAACATCATTCTATTTAAAAAAGAATATGGTTAACACGTTCTTTTAACATACACAAAAATAGTATGTGCAATTTTGGAAAGTGAACTTTAAGTTTGAGCGATTTTTATTTTTTAAAACGTTCAGGTAATTTCATCCATAATGTATTTGCTTTTTTACATTTAATGTAATGTAATGAAATGAAGTATTTGTTTAATATATTTAAATACCAATTATTGCATTAAGATAGTTAGTACAAATTCTTATAGTTCTATACGGAAGTCAATAAATTAATTCTATAAATGTCTATTAGCCTATTTATTTCATTTTACGATTTCAAAATTGTAACCCCGGTAAAGTGTTCCGAAATAACATTGGGTTTTCAACAGTCGTCGGGCTTTCTCATCACCTTCCACAGCCAAAGAATCTCCACATGCAAACGCATTATCTTCTCACCAGCCAAGTATTATGACGACAATGACAACGACAATAACAATGACAATGACTATTATGACATGTTATACCCGTTCTATACACGATTATTTATTACTCACATAAATTAAATTTATATGTTAATGTATGAAATAATTATTTAATTAAAAATGAGAAACGAAAGAAGATAATTAATTACAAAAAAGGTACATTACACATATCTTTATTTTTTTTTTATTTTATTTTACAGTACGTATGTTTATCGTCATAGGAATTTCTTTAAATATTGTAATTTGAATTGATTTAAAACTTAAAACGAGAAAGAAAAATGACATTTAAATAGAATTTGCAATATACATATATCTGTGATATACACTTAGGATTTTATTAAAACGAAAAATAAATTGATGGACGTTCTTATTTCATCCTCTTTCATTTTCTATTTTTTAAATAAAAATATTTATGTGATATTAACAAAGTTTTTTTTTTTATTTAATGAAATCATTTAATTCTCTACAACTTTACGTTTCGATAAATTCATTAGTTTAATTTATAAAATAGAATGTGTTAGCAACATCATTCTATTTAAAAAAGAATATGGTCAACACGTTTATTTAGCATACACGAAAATAGTATGTGCAATTTTCGAAAATGAGCTTTAAGTTTGAGCGATTTTTTATTTTTTAAAATGTTCAGTTAATTTTATCCGTAATGTATTTGCTTTTTTACATGTAATGTAATGTAATGAAATGAAATATTTGTTTAATATATTTAAATATCAATTATTGCATTAAGATAGTTAGTACACAAATTCTTATAGTTTTATACGAAAGTCAATAAATTAATTTTATAAATGTCTATTAGCCAATTTATTTCATTTTACGATTTCAAAATTGTAACCCTGGTAAAATGTTCCGAAATAACATTGGGTTTTCAACAGTGGTCGTCGGGCACCCTCATCACCTACCACAGTCAAAGAATCTCCACATGCAAATGCATTATCTTCTCACCACCCAAGTATTATGACAACAATGACAATGACTATTATGACGTGTTACACCCGTTCTATACACGATTATTTATTACTCACATAAATTAAATTTATATGTTAATGTATGAAATAATTATTTAATTAAAAATGAGAAACGAAAGAAGATAATTAATTACAAAAAAGGTACATTACACATATCTTTATTTTTTTTATTTTTTTTTTACAGTACGTATGTTTATCGTCATAGGAATTTCTTTAAATATTGTAATTTGAATTGATTTAAAACTTAAAACGAGAAAGAAAAATTACATTTAAATAGAATTTGCAATATACATATATCTGTGATATACACTTAGGATTTTATTAAAACGAAAAATAAATTGATGGACGTTCTTATTTCATCATCTTTCATTTTCTATTTTTTAAATAAAAATATTTATCTGATATTGAAAAAGTTCTTATTTTTTTATTCAATTAAATCATTTAATTCTCTACAACTTTACGTTCGGATAAATTCATTGGTTTAATTTATAAAATAGAATGTGTTAGCAACATCATTCTATTTAAAAAAGAATATGGTTAACACGTTCTTTTAACATACACAAAAATAGTATGTGCAATTTTGGAAAGTGAACTTTAAGTTTGAGCGATTTTTTACTTTTTAAAACGTTCAGGTAATTTCATCCATAATGTATTTGCTTTTTTACATTTAATGTAATGTAATGAAATGAAGTATTTGTTTAATATATTTAAATACCAATTATTGCATTAAGATAGTTAGTACAAATTCTTATAGTTCTATACGGAAGTCAATAAATTAATTCTATAAATGTCTATTAGCCTATTTATTTCATTTTACGATTTCAAAATTGTAACCCCGGTAAAGTGTTCCGAAATAACATTGGGTTTTCAACAGTCGTCGGACTTTCTCATCACCTTCCACAGCCAAAGAATCTCCACATGCAAACGCATTATCTTCTCACCAGCCAAGTATTATGACGACAATGACAACGACAATAACAATGACAATGACTATTATGACATGTTATACCCGTTCTATACACGATTATTTATTACTCACATAAATTAAATTTATATGTTAATGTATGAAATAATTATTTAATTAAAAATGAGAAACGAAAGAAGATAATTAATTACAAAAAAGGTACATTACACATATCTTTATTTTTTTTTATTTTATTTTACAGTACATATGTTTATCGTCATAGGAATTTCTTTAAATATTGTAATTTGAATTGATTTAAAACTTAAAACGAGAAAGAAAAATTACATTTAAATAGAATTTGCAATATACATATATCTGTGATATACATTTAGGATTTTATTAAAACGAAAAATAAATTGATGGACGTTCTTGTTTCATCCTCTTTCATTTTCTATTTTTTAAATAAAAATATTTATGTGATATTAACAAAGTTTTTTTTTTTTATTTAATGAAATCATTTAATTCTCTACAACTTTACGTTTCGATAAATTCATTAGTTTAATTTATAAAATAGAATGTGTTAGCAACATCATTCTATTTAAAAAAGAATATGGTCAACACGTTTATTTAGCATACACGAAAATAGTATGTGCAATTTTCGAAAATGAGCTTTAAGTTTGAGCGATTTTTTATTTTTTAAAATGTTCAGTTAATTTTATCCGTAATGTATTTGCTTTTTTACATGTAATGTAATGTAATGAAATGAAATATTTGTTTAATATATTTAAATATCAATTATTGCATTAAGATAGTTAGTACACAAATTCTTATAGTTTTATACGAAAGTCAATAAATTAATTTTATAAATGTCTATTAGCCAATTTATTTCATTTTACGATTTCAAAATTGTAACCCTGGTAAAATGTTCCGAAATAACATTGGGTTTTCAACAGTGGTCGTCGGGCACCCTCATCACCTACCACAGTCAAAGAATCTCCACATGCAAATGCATTATCTTCTCACCACCCAAGTATTATGACAACAATGACAATGACTATTATGACGTGTTACACCCGTTCTATACACGATTATTTATTACTCACATAAATTAAATTTATATGTTAATGTATGAAATAATTATTTAATTAAAAATGAGAAACGAAAGAAGATAATTAATTACAAAAAAGGTACATTACACATATCTTTATTTTTTTTTATTTTTTTTTTACAGTACGTATGTTTATCGTCATAGGAATTTCTTTAAATATTGTAATTTGAATTGATTTAAAACTTAAAACGAGAAAGAAAAATTACATTTAAATAGAATTTGCAATATACATATATCTGTGATATACACTTAGGATTTTATTAAAACGAAAAATAAATTGATGGACGTTCTTATTTCATCATCTTTAATTTTCTATTTTTTAAATAAAAATATTTATCTGATATTGAAAAAGTTCTTATTTTTTTATTCAATTAAATCATTTAATTCTCTACAACTTTACGTTCGGATAAATTCATTGGTTTAATTTATAAAATAGAATGTGTTAGCAACATCATTCTATTTAAAAAAGAATATGGTTAACACGTTCTTTTAACATACACAAAAATAGTATGTGCAATTTTGGAAAGTGAACTTTAAGTTTGAGCGATTTTTATTTTTTAAAACGTTCAGGTAATTTCATCCATAATGTATTTGCTTTTTTACATTTAATGTAATGTAATGAAATGAAGTATTTGTTTAATATATTTAAATACCAATTATTGCATTAAGATAGTTAGTACAAATTCTTATAGTTCTATACGGAAGTCAATAAATTAATTCTATAAATGTCTATTAGCCTATTTATTTCATTTTACGATTTCAAAATTGTAACCCCGGTAAAGTGTTCCGAAATAACATTGGGTTTTCAACAGTCGTCGGGCTTTCTCATCACCTTCCACAGCCAAAGAATCTCCACATGCAAACGCATTATCTTCTCACCAGCCAAGTATTATGACGACAATGACAACGACAATAACAATGACAATGACTATTATGACATGTTATACCCGTTCTATACACGATTATTTATTACTCACATAAATTAAATTTATATGTTAATGTATGAAATAATTATTTAATTAAAAATGAGAAACGAAAGAAGATAATTAATTACAAAAAAGGTACATTACACATATCTTTATTTTTATTTTATTTTATTTTACAGTACGTATGTTTATCGTCATAGGAATTTCTTTAAATATTGTAATTTGAATTGATTTAAAACTTAAAACGAGAAAGAAAAATGACATTTAAATAGAATTTGCAATATACATATATCTGTGATATACACTTAGGATTTTATTAAAACGAAAAATAAATTGATGGACGTTCTTATTTCATCCTCTTTCATTTTCTATTTTTTAAATAAAAATATTTATGTGATATTAACAAAGTTTTTTTTTTATTTAATGAAATCATTTAATTCTCTACAACTTTACGTTTCGATAAATTCATTAGTTTAATTTATAAAATAGAATGTGTTAGCAACATCATTCTATTTAAAAAAGAATATGGTCAACACGTTTATTTAGCATACACGAAAATAGTATGTGCAATTTTCGAAAATGAGCTTTAAGTTTGAGCGATTTTTTATTTTTTAAAATGTTCAGTTAATTTTATCCGTAATGTATTTGCTTTTTTACATGTAATGTAATGTAATGAAATGAAATATTTGTTTAATATATTTAAATATCAATTATTGCATTAAGATAGTTAGTACACAAATTCTTATAGTTTTATACGAAAGTCAATAAATTAATTTTATAAATGTCTATTAGCCAATTTATTTCATTTTACGATTTCAAAATTGTAACCCTGGTAAAATGTTCCGAAATAACATTGGGTTTTCAACAGTGGTCGTCGGGCACCCTCATCACCTACCACAGTCAAAGAATCTCCACATGCAAATGCATTATCTTCTCACCACCCAAGTATTATGACAACAATGACAATGACTATTATGACGTGTTACACCCGTTCTATACACGATTATTTATTACTCACATAAATTAAATTTATATGTTAATGTATGAAATAATTATTTAATTAAAAATGAGAAACGAAAGAAGATAATTAATTACAAAAAAGGTACATTACACATATCTTTATTTTTTTTATTTTATTTTACAGTACATATGTTTATCGTCATAGGAATTTCTTTAAATATTGTAATTTGAATTGATTTAAAACTTAAAACGAGAAAGAAAAATTACATTTAAATAGAATTTGCAATATACATATATCTGTGATATACATTTAGGATTTTATTAAAACGAAAAATAAATTGATGGACGTTCTTGTTTCATCCTCTTTCATTTTCTATTTTTTAAATAAAAATATTTATGTGATATTAACAAAGTTTTTTTTTTTTATTTAATGAAATCATTTAATTCTCTACAACTTTACGTTTCGATAAATTCATTAGTTTAATTTATAAAATAGAATGTGTTAGCAACATCATTCTATTTAAAAAAGAATATGGTCAACACGTTCTTTTAACATACACAAAAATAGTATGTGCAATTTTGGAAAGTGAACTTTAAGTTTGAGCGATTTTTTATTTTTTAAAACGTTCAGGTAATTTCATCCATAATGTATTTGCTTTTTTACATTTAATGTAATGTAATGAAATGAAGTATTTGTTTAATATATTTAAATACCAATTATTGCATTAAGATAGTTAGTACAAATTCTTATAGTTCTATACGGAAGTCAATAAATTAATTCTATAAATGTCTACTAGCCTATTTATTTCATTTTACGATTTCAAAATTGTAACCCCGGTAAAGTGTTCCGAAATAACATTGGGTTTTCAACAGTCGTCGGGCTTTCTCATCACCTTCCACAGCCAAAGAATCTCCACATGCAAACGCATTATCTTCTCACCAGCCAAGTATTATGACGACAATGACAACGACAATAACAATGACAATGACTATTATGACATGTTATACCCGTTCTATACACGATTATTTATTACTCACATAAATTAAATTTATATGTTAATGTATGAAATAATTATTTAATTAAAAATGAGAAACGAAAGAAGATAATTAATTACAAAAAAGGTACATTACACATATCTTTATTTTTTTTTTATTTTATTTTACAGTACGTATGTTTATCGTCATAGGAATTTCTTTAAATATTGTAATTTGAATTGATTTAAAACTTAAAACGAGAAAGAAAAATGACATTTAAATAGAATTTGCAATATACATATATCTGTGATATACACTTAGGATTTTATTAAAACGAAAAATAAATTGATGGACGTTCTTATTTCATCCTCTTTCATTTTCTATTTTTTAAATAAAAATATTTATGTGATATTAACAAAGTTTTTTTTTTATTTAATGAAATCATTTAATTCTCTACAACTTTACGTTTCGATAAATTCATTAGTTTAATTTATAAAATAGAATGTGTTAGCAACATCATTCTATTTAAAAAAGAATATGGTCAACACGTTTATTTAGCATACACGAAAATAGTATGTGCAATTTTCGAAAATGAGCTTTAAGTTTGAGCGGTTTTTTATTTTTTAAAATGTTCAGTTAATTTTATCCGTAATGTATTTGCTTTTTTACATGTAATGTAATGTAATGAAATGAAATATTTGTTTAATATATTTAAATATCAATTATTGCATTAAGATAGTTAGTACACAAATTCTTATAGTTTTATACGAAAGTCAATAAATTAATTTTATAAATGTCTATTAGCCAATTTATTTCATTTTACGATTTCAAAATTGTAACCCTGGTAAAATGTTCCGAAATAACATTGGGTTTTCAACAGTGGTCGTCGGGCACCCTCATCACCTACCACAGTCAAAGAATCTCCACATGCAAATGCATTATCTTCTCACCACCCAAGTATTATGACAACAATGACAATGACTATTATTACGTGTTACACCCGTTCTATACACGATTATTTATTACTCACATAAATTAAATTTATATGTTAATGTATGAAATAATTATTTAATTAAAAATGAGAAACGAAAGAAGATAATTAATTACAAAAAAGGTACATTACACATATCTTTATTTTTTTTAATTTTTTTTTACAGTACGTATGTTTATCGTCATAGGAATTTCTTTAAATATTGTAATTTGAATTGATTTAAAACTTAAAACGAGAAAGAAAAATTACATTTAAATAGAATTTGCAATATACATATATCTGTGATATACACTTAGGATTTTATTAAAACGAAAAATAAATTGATGGACGTTCTTATTTCATCATCTTTCATTTTCTATTTTTTAAATAAAAATATTTATCTGATATTGAAAAAGTTCTTATTTTTTTATTCAATTAAATCATTTAATTCTCTACAACTTTACGTTCGGATAAATTCATTGGTTTAATTTATAAAATAGAATGTGTTAGCAACATCATTCTATTTAAAAAAGAATATGGTTAACACGTTCTTTTAACATACACAAAAATAGTATGTGCAATTTTGGAAAGTGAACTTTAAGTTTGAGCGATTTTTTATTTTTTAAAACGTTCAGGTAATTTCATCCATAATGTATTTGCTTTTTTACATTTAATGTAATGTAATGAAATGAAGTATTTGTTTAATATATTTAAATACCAATTATTGCATTAAGATAGTTAGTACAAATTCTTATAGTTCTATACGGAAGTCAATAAATTAATTCTATAAATGTCTATTAGCCTATTTATTTCATTTTACGATTTCAAAATTGTAACTCCGGTAAAGTGTTCCGAAATAACATTGGGTTTTCAACAGTCGTCGGGCTTTCTCATCACCTTCCACAGCCAAAGAATCTCCACATGCAAACGCATTATCTTCTCACCAGCCAAGTATTATGACGACAATGACAACGACAATAACAATGACAATGACTATTATGACATGTTATACCCGTTCTATACACGATTATTTATTACTCACATAAATTAAATTTATATGTTAATGTATGAAATAATTATTTAATTAAAAATGAGAAATGAAAGAAGATAATAAATTACAAAAAAGGTACATTACACATACCTTAATTTTTTTTTTTTTTTTTTTACAGTTCGTATGTTTATCATTCTAGGAATTTCTTCAAATATTGTAATTTGAATTGATTTAAAACTTAAAACGAAAAAGAAAAATAACATTTAAACAGAATTTGTAATATATATATATATATCTCCACTAGTATAGAAACAGTCTTTCGCGTCGGTTATTTAAGAGATTAGGCGTCGATTTTTGTGGCGACGCGTATGAAGTGGACGCGTAAAGTAAAGACTTTACGCGTCGGTTGTAAAACGACGCGTAAATAGTATCTTTACGCGTCGGTTATTGATAAACCGACGCGTAAAGTTGAAAAAAAAATAAATAAATAAAAAATTTTTTAGGCGTCGGTTGTAATCCAAAACCGACGCCTAAAGTGTACTTTAGGCATCGGTTTTGGATTACAACCGCCTAAAGTACACTTTAGGCGTCGGTTTTCATTACAACCGACGCCTAAATATTTATTTATTTATTTATTTTTTCACGAAATTCATTTGCCTATAGAGTAAAATACAATGACCGAGGCCACTGCAGGCCATGGCCTGCATTGGCCTGGACGTCACCTGCAATTACCCAGGCCACTGCAGGTCATGACCTGCAATGACCCAGGCCACTGCAGGTCATGACCTGGACGTCACCTGCAATGATCCAGATCACTGCAGGTCGATCATGACCTGCAATCACCTAAACGTGGACTGAACATTTTCCACATGCACATCATCAAATATGTATATAATCGACATAATTAAAATAATGTTAAATAAATGAGAAATAATTATATTTACAAGATTGTTAATGTCACATGTAATTGAGTAAATAGAAGTTTGAATACACGTCGATTTACACACACCTATCGAAGAAGTATTTAGCCCATAAGTTTTGAATTTCAGCAATTTCCTCCGTTGAGTAATACTCTTTAAATGTCTACAAATAATCAAAATGAATTATCAGTTATTTTGTAATAAAATATGAAGGAATAATTAAAAATTATCATGTTCAATAACTTATACCTTTTCCAACGACGGACGGTGAAAGTGTTCAGTGACTATCTCATACATATTTTTCATGACGTAGTAGCCACACTCAGAACCTCCGGGCTGTTGAGGACACTGAAATTTTCACAATGAAAACAAACATTAATAATCACACTAAATAGAATATGAAAATAATTCAAAGATTTGTAATATATTTTAAATATGTGTTTTCATACCTTTATTTTTAACCACGTTGTATTGGCTCTTGTCCTAATGCCTCCTTGTGTCCAGTATAGTTTGAAAGCCCTAAAATTGAATTAAATTATTCGAACCAGTTACAAAATAAATAAATACAAAAACTAAGATTTCTATAAAAATTTTGGCAGAGTCTCCCCTATAAATTGAACTTATCCAACCTGTAAATAGACACGTTGCTATAGAATCTATCACAACTTCTCAACAATCACAACATATATTCATCAAAGTGAAACCACAACTCCACAATCAATTTCACCACAACTCCACAATTATTTCATGAAAATTATCATAACTTACGTATTCAATAGCGGCTTGATATCTAAGTCACGCTTAAATGCACTAGCTGAATCCAATAAGTACACCGTACTCTTCTGAGGAGAAATCACTAGCAACATCCAGTGGTTCCTACGTATTATGAACATGTAAATACAAATTCAAACATGTGCTTTTCAAATTACAAAAAAAAAAAAAAATTAACTATTAACAAGAGAGAATGGTCTTACTCCTGAAAATACGGTGCTAGAATGAATTTCTTTGTTTGCATTGCCCTCATGGTCTCGTCCATATAATTTACAACACCATTAGCATTTGTTCTTACCGACACCGACGCAATGTGTGACGGAGACATGAATCCAATTGAATCAATACCGTAATCCTGACATAACTCATGAAGGTACCTAATAATAATGACACCAATAAATAGAGATCGAACAATGATATAAATTGAAGTTGTAATTTGTGATCAGAAGTCTTACAATGCAAATATTTGTAGGATAGATGTATCCAACCATTGCATTTTAAGCAGATCGGTAATGTCTGCGACTGTAACAAAAATACCATCCTCGAACGTACAATTGAAGATGGAGGCATCTACGGGCACCTGATAGAAGTCATCACCAACAGGCAATTGAAGGACCAGGGTGTTTAACATTTTGCATTTATCACCCAGATGTAGTAAAGTCTCATCGTCGACTATCGCAGGTCGCTGGGTAGATGACAATTCAAAACTCTGAGGCCTTTTCCCTTTATTAGATTTTTTTACGATCTTTTTTGGGGCCTCTTCCTGCAATAAGACAATTTTTGTCATTATAACACGTCTGATACAAATTTAAAAGAAATTAATATTGACATAAACTTTTATATAACTCGATTTTATTACCTCTCCAAAAATCACCAACTCCTTAGGCCATTGGAAGAAACTTCCAATAGCTTCCCCCACCGTGGTGTGGTGCTGAGATGGCACTGGAAGATAGAACGCTTCTGCACCATCTATAACATGGTCAACGGACACCTTCACATGATCAAGCCAGAGTGGTTGATGATGCACCACAGTCTCGGGTCCGGACGGATAAACCATCCCGCTGGCCACTATTTGCTTGTCACCATCAACAAATACGGCGAGACGACAGGGAATCGGCTTCTATTTTTCAACATGTATGTCAGGCCTTTCCATTTAAAAAAAAAAAAGCAATACTAAAAAAACTAAATACTTTATGGGTAAGTACCTGAAGACCATCAAATGGGTCTAAATTCACAGAGTGGCAACTACTTCGAGTTGGTGGTCGGGGCTGTGCAGTTACCTCCACCTCGGCATCAACATTGAGGCCCAAGCGCTGGAGGATGGCATCATATTTACTCTGCATACTATGGTACGCGCTCTGCATACTGTCAAATTTACTTTGCATCTCCGACATGGTTTGATGCCTGACCCGCTCTGTGATGCTATCCTCCATCTCCTTCCTGATGATATCTTTAATGTCGTCTACTGACACGACCCCACATGATCGTCTAAGGTAATCATCGGGCCGACCGTAAACATCCCGCGTGGTGACATACACGCCATATCCCCTCACCCTACCAGAGTGATCCTCTTTACCAAGGGCTTCACTCAGAATATCATGTTGTCTACTCGACACAAATGTCCCCTGCGTGGCTTGCTCAGCTTTTTCTACCTGTTAAAAAAATTGAAAACTTAATATAAGAATTGAAGTAAGTTTCAATTGAATATATGAGAAATCGATAAGATATACTTACAATTTTATCAAACACCCCCCTCGTTTTCTCGTTGGGGATGTAATACGTTCCATCTTCTTTCTTCTTCGATTTAGCTCGAACCCAATCGAGGCTGCGATCCTCGCTTACAATTGAGGAGCTAATCATGTCACATGAAGAGCTAGAAGATAGCGGGTCACTTACTAGCCAATGTGGCTTCATCCCCGCATATCCGGCTGGGCCCAAATAATGAGGATGCTCGTTCCGCATTTGACTATCCCTCGCCTTCTTACTTTTCTCCTGAAATAAATCACAGGTTTTTAGTTTTCACTCAACAAGACACATGCGTACATTTAAATATACCTGAAATGTTTCCGTCTGTCATTCTTTTTTAAACAATTCCCATTGCTCTTCGGTCAAGAAATCATAAAGCTGGGTAGGAGATGTATATTTTGGGTGGTCATGTGTAATGAAATTATGGACCAGCCTTGTCTTGAAATCTTTCCATCTCATCCCCGCAACCCGCATAACACTTTTTTTTGGACGGTCATCGAGAATGTTGAATTCCCTCTGAAAGACAATGATAACATGTGGTGTTATAAAGAAATTACATTCACTATTCAATTATTTACCATGTATCAAGTGATAGTACCTTTATCTCTTCCCACATCATGTCCTTCGGGCCTTGATCGACTTTGTGCCAATCACTGATGTTTATGTCAACATGAATGCGGGCTAAAGATCCAACAAAATGTTTGAAGTTCTTCGTGCCTGGTCCGATCGGCCTATGTTTGTCATCGAACTCAATTATATTCACTTGTTGGCCCGCTTTCTTCATGTTTTTGCACATAGTTGGCCCTCTTGTCCTTTTTTTTTGGGCAGTACTATGATCATCTGAAGAATGTGAAGACTCGGCCATTATATTGGGAAAATTGTCTACGTACCTGCACATATAAATAAATGATTATTAACAACGTATAGAGCATATATAAAAAACACAAGAAAGTTATATGCAAGAATATGTAAATGAACTCACACAATTAATATGAACAACGTATAGAGCATATATAAAGAACAAAAGAGAGTTATATGCATGCGAGAATGTATAAATGAACTCACACAATGAATAATCACGAACGACGGTCAATCCATAATCCTTCTTCATGATCCCAACGCATGTAAGTGGATTCAATGTTATCTTCCTCTAAAGTTGCACTCCCTTGTATACCAATAGAAAATGGAGGAGTTTCATCAAAGTGATCATAATCTTCTTCATCTACTACATCACCAATGCCAACAATGCGTCTCTTGCCTTGAAGGACCACTGACCACTTAGTGTCAGCAGGATCAAGAACATAAAATACCTGCTTGGCTTGTGATGCAAGTATGAATGGCTAGTCAAGATAACCCAACCGTCCAAAATCCACCAAAGTGAAACCTAATTCATCCACCCGAACACCCCGTCGATTATCAACCCATTTACATTGGAAGAGAGGAAACTTGAACTCCCTGTAATCAAGTTCCCAAATTTCTTCAATGACACCATAATAGGACATCGAGGCATCTATTGGCATTGTATCTTTAGCACTTGAAAAATCTCTTGATAGTGCTACTTGTGTCACTCCACTGTTTTGCACCGCACTCTTATCATCTTGACGTTTAGTGTAAAACGTATACCCATTAATGTCATATGCTTCATAAGATCTCACAATCGTGCTAGGACCATACGCTAACCACTTTACCGTTTCAACAATGGTATTCGACGTTTGTGACAACTCTTTCATGACTCTATCTTTGAACCATTTTGCAAATAAACGATTGTGTTGATTAGTTACCCACCTTTCACCTTTAGAAGGATTCTGCTGCCTTAGGATGGACATGTGCTCGTCCAAATACGGATGAACTTGAGAAAGGTGTTGTAATACTAGGAGGTGTGCTTTATCTCGCAATTCAACACTAGGGACAATTGATTTGCATCCAATCGTCCCTTTACCTTCGAGTCTTCCCTCGTGACGAGATTTAGGAACACCAATAGTCTCAACGTCATCAAGGTAGTCAGTACAAAATTCAATAGCCTCCTCAGCGGCATAACCTTCAATGATACTGCCTTCGGGTCGAAATCGATTTCTGACATATCCTTTCAAAATACCCATGTATCTCTCAAATGGATACATATACCGCAAGAACACCGGACCACATATCTTAATTTCTCTTACCAAGTGAACAAGTAAGTGAACCATAACGTCAAAAAATGATGGCGGGAAATACATTTCAAATTAACATAGAGTGATAACAATATCGGCCTGCAAATCATCCAACGCCTCTGGGTCAACAACTTTACTGCAAATTGCATTGAAGAAAAAACAAAGTTTTATTATGACTTGTCTGACATGTTTTGGAAGTATGCCTCGAATTGCAACTGGTAACAAGTGTTGCATTAACACATGACAATCATGAGACTTCATACCAACCAATTTCAAGTCCTTCATCGACACAAGACTTTTGATGTTTGATGAGTATCCAGATGGAACCTTAATACCATGAAGGCACTCACAAAAACATGTTTTCTCTTTTCTGGACAAAGTATAGCAAGTTGGAGGTAAATAAGTACGTTTTTCGGACTCTTGCGGTGCTAATTGATCCCGTATCCCCATTTCTACCATGTCCTTCCTGACTTTGATACCATCTTTCGTCTTCCCTTGAACGTTCAACAATGTCCCAATGATGCTATCACAAACATTTTTTTCCACATGCATTACATCAAGACAATGCCTTACTGATAAATGTTGCCAATAAGGTAGATCCCAGAATATGGACCTCTTCTTCCAAAGACTCTTTTGAGGAGGCTTAAAAGGTTTTCCAAACAAAACATCAATATTTTTAACTCGTTCATATACCTCACCTCCTGTTAACGGAAAGCGAGCTGCTCGATCCTCAATTTTTCCATTGAATGCCTTCTTCTTCTTTCGATAAGGGTGATCAGCGGGGAGAAATCTTCTATGACTCATAAAGACATTTTTCTTACAGTTTTTCAACCAAAGATCAATCGTGTCTTCTTCACAAACGGGACATGCTTTAGGTCCTTTGTTCGTATAACCTGACAAGTTACCATATGCGGGAAAATCATTTACGGTGCAAAATATCATAGCACGTAAGGTGAAATTCATCTGGCTATGTGCATCAAACACCGATACACCTTCATCCCACATCAGTCTTAAATCTTCAATTAGTGGGGCAAGATAAACATCTATGTCATTCCCCGGTTGTTTAGGCCCTGATATTAACAAAGACAATATGATATACTTGCGCTTCATACATAACCAAGGAGGAAGATTGTAAATCGTTAGAAGAACCGGCCAAGTGCTATGTCGACTACTCATATTACCGTGCGGGTTCATTCCATCTGTACATAGTCCAAGCCTAAGATTCCTATCTTCACCCCCAAAATCAGGAAACAACCTATTAATGTTCCTCCATTGAGGAGAATCGGCCACGTGTCTTAGTTTTCCATCTTGTTTCCTCCCATCAGCATGCCACCGTATGTTCTTCGCATCCTTTGCATTGGCAAACAAACGTTTAAATCTTGATACTACGGGTAGGTACCACAACACCTTTGCCGGAGGGCTTTTCTTATCCTCAGAATTAGCATTCATGTTCTTTCGCTTATACCGTGATGCCCCACACTTTGGACACAGATGCAAGTCCTTATACTCATGTCGATACAGTATACAATCATTTGGACATGCATGTATCCTCTCGATCTCCATTCCCATTGGACACAACAATTTCTTTGCTTCGTAAATTGAACTAGGAAGCTCGTTATCCTCCGGAAGCATCTCTCGTAAGAGTTCCAGTAATTCCGTGAAACTCTTATCACTCCACCTACTATTTGCTTTCAAGTTATACAATTTCAACACAGCAGACAATTTTGTGAATTTTCTACATCCAGGAAACAAAGTCTTCTCAGAATCATTGAACAAGCTATCGAACACATGAGGCTTTTCAATGAATTCCCCTTGTATATCACGCATCATTTAGTCTATCATATCATTATTGTCATTTTCCACATCATTCTCATCAATATTGCCTAAATTATTCTCCTGCAGTCCACCTTCATCGTCACTAGTGCATGTCCTAGGAAGCATACTCTCACCATGCCATATCCATCGTTTATAACCTTCTTTAAACCCACGACGAATCAAATGACTCTTCACTTGCTTAAAACTACGAAACTTTCTCAGATTCTTACAATCACAACAAGGACACAAAATCATTGCTTCACCTTTCTCTCTCATGTGTTCGTCCGCACATTTCATAAACTCTTCAACTCCTTTCAAATATTCATGTGTATTACGCCTGCCGTACATCCAATCTCGATCCATATCTAATAACCTATATGCGAAGATATAATTAAAAAAATATTACTTTTGAGTGAATATTTGTAATGATAGTTATATACTTGAACCAACTATATATTAATAATTGAAATCACATGCATACGATAATTTATTACGTTGAATAATTCATAATTTTACTTGTATATTTTGTTTAGTTATTTATTTAGTATGGTTAATTCTATGATAGTGAAAATCACCTATAATTACTATTATCTTCATTTTTTATTTGTAAAATCCAACAGTAATTTCGGCAGAGTCTCCCCTATAAGTTGGACTTACCCAACCTGTAATCAAAATGCCACAATTAAACAAAAATGTTCAACCTCCACATATTCACTACTCAAACACAATAAATCAAACTTCAACATCATCAACCACTCCAAAATTAATCCAAAATCAATTCTTAATTCCTAAAATGCTCAAAGTATGATTTCATAACCTAACATTTCATGCATAATTTCAATATAATTCCAATAATTCAAATTATATCAATTAACTATTTGTAATACCAAAATTATAACATATATATATATATATATAATAATTCACATTTTTATACATCCAAATATATATATATATATATATATATATATATATATATATATATATAAACACACATATACATATATATACACACTGATATATACATATATATATATATATACACACACACACACATATATATATACATACACGCACACACACATATCACACACACACATATATATATACATACACGCACACACACATATAAGAGTAAATTTCTTACGAGATGGAGGCGGGTTCGTGGTGGCGTCGCGGTGTTGGTGGTGTCGCTCTGTTGGTGGAGGCACGGTGGTGGTGATGGCTCGATGTTGAAGTGTTGAGAGAGAGATATGCGCGGAATGAGTTAAATCGCGCGAAAATCTGAATTAAATATATTAGGTTTAGGCGTCGGTTCATCGAGAACCGACGCCAAAACCCGATTCAGACGTCGGTTCATGAAGAACCGACGCCTGAACCGGAGGTTTACGCGTCGGTTCTGGTGAACCGACGCGTAAACCTTAGACTTTACGCGTCGGTTCACCAAGAACCGACGCGTAAAGTCGAACCGTTCGACTTTACGCGTCGGTTCTTGGTGAACCGACGAGTAAAGTCTAAGGTTTACGCGTCGGTTCACCAGAACCGACGCGTAAAACTCCGGTTCAGGCGTCGGTTCTTCATGAACCGATGCCTGAACCGGGTTTAGGCGTCGGTTCTCGACGAACCGACGCCTAAACCCTTTTTTTTTTTTCGCGTTTTTCTACTAGTGCTCTGTGATATACACTTAGGATTTTATTTAAACGAAATGAAAAGAAAAAGAAAAATAGATAGATTATCGTTCTTATTTCATCCTCTTTCATTTTCTTTTTTTAAATAAAAATATTTATGTGACATTGACAAAATTTTTATTTTTTTATTCATTTAAATACAACTTTACGTTCCGATAAATTCATTGGTTTAATTTATAAAATAGAATGTGCAAGCAACATCATTCTATTTAAAAAAGAATATAGTCAACACGTATATTTAAAATACACAAAAATAGTATGTGCAATTTTGAAAAATGAGCTTTAAGTTTGAGCGATTTTTTATTTTTTAAAATGTTCAGTTAATTTTATCCATAATGTATTTGCTTTTTTCCATTTAATGTAATGTAATGAAATGAAATATTTGTTTAATATATTTAAATACCAATTATTGCATTAAGATAGTTAGTACAAATTCTTATAGTTCTATACGGAAGTCAATAAATTAATTCTATAAATGTCTATTAGCCTATTTATTTCATTTTACGATTTCAAAATTGTAACCCCGGTAAAGTGTTCCGAAATAACATTGGGTTTTCAACAGTCGTCGGGCTTTCTCATCACCTTCCACAGCCAAAGAATCTCCACATGCAAACGCATTATCTTCTCACCAGCCAAGTATTATGACGACAATGACAACGACAATAACAATGACAATGACTATTATGACATGTTATACACGTTCTATACACGATTATTTATTACTCACATAAATTAAATTTATATGTTAATGTATGAAATAATTATTTAATTAAAAATGAGAAATGAAAGAAGATAATAAATTACAAAAAAGGTACTTTACACATTACTTAATTTCTTTTTTCTTTTTTTTTTTACAGTTCGTATGTTTATCATTCTAGGAATTTCTTCAAATATTGTAATTTGAATTGATTTAAAACTTAAAACGAAAAAGAAAAATTACATTTAAACAGAATTTGTAATATATATATATATATATATATATATATCTCTGTGATATACACTTAGGATTTTATTTAAACGAAATGAAAAGAAAAAGAAAAATAGATAGATTATCGTTCTTATTTCATCGTCTTTCATTTTCTTTTTTTAAATAAAAATATTTATGTGATATTGACAAAGTTTTTATTTTTTTATTCATTTAAATACAACCTTACGTTCCGATAAATTCATTGGTTTAATTTATAAAATAGAATGTGCAACCAACATCATTCTACGTAAAAAAGAATATAGTCAACACGTATATTTAAAATACACAAAAATAGTATGTGCAATTTTGAAAAATGAGCTTTAAGTTTGAGCGATTTTTTATTTTTTAAAATGTTCAGTTAATTTTATCCATAATGTATTTGCTTTTTTCCATTTAATGTAATGTAATGAAATGAAATATTTGTTTAATATATTTAAATACCAATTATTGCATTAAGATAGTTAGTACAAATTCTTATAGTTCTATACGGAAGTCAATAAATTAATTCTATAAATGTCTATTAGCCTATTTATTTCATTTTACGATTTCAAAATTGTAACCCCGGTAAAGTGTTCCGAAATAACATTGGTTTTCAACAGTCGTCGGGCTTTCTCATCACCTTCCACAGCCAAAGAATCTCCACATGCAAACGCATTATCTTCTCACCAACCAAGTATTATGTCGACAATGACAACGACAATAACAATGACAATGACTATTATGACATGTTATACCCGTTCTATACAGGATTATTTATTACTCACATAAATTAAATTTATATGTTAATGTATGAAATAATTATTTAATTAAAAATGAGAAACGAAAGAAGATAATTAATTACCAAAAAAGTACATTACACATATCTTTATTTTTTTTTATTTTTTTTTTACAGTACGTATGTTTATCGTCATAGGAATTTCTTTAAATATTGTAATTTGAATTGATTTAAAACTTAAAACGAGAAAGAAAAATTACATTTAAATAGAATTTGCAATATACATATATCTGTGATATACACTCAGGATTTTATTAAAACGAAAAATAAATTGATGGACGTTCTTATTTCATCCTCTTTCATTTTCTATTTTTTAAACAAAAATATTTATGTGATATTAACAAAGTTTTTTTTTTATTTAATTAAATCATTTAATTCTCTACAACTTTACGTTTCGATAAATTCATTAGTTTAATTTATAAAATAGAATGTGTTAGCAACAACATTCTATTTAAAAAAGAATATGGTCAACATGTTTATTTAGCATGCACAAAAATAGTATGTGCAATTTTCGAACATGATCTTTAAGTTTGAGCGATTTTTTATTTTTTAAAATGTTCAGTTAATTTTATCCATAATGTATTTGCTTTTTACATGTAATGTAATGTAATGAAATGAAATATTTGTTTAATATATTTAAATATCAATTATTGCATTAAGATAGTTAGTACACAAATTCTTATAGTTTTATACGAAAGTCAATAAATTAATTTTATAAATATCTATTAGCCAATTTATTTCATTTTACGATTTCAAAATTGTAACCCTGGTAAAATGTTCCGAAATAACATTGGGTTTTCAACAGTGGTCGTCGGGCACCCTCATCACCTACCACAGTCAAAGAATCTCCACATGCAAATGCATTATCTTCTCACCACCCAAGTATTATGACAACAATGACAATGACTATTATGACGTGTTACACCCGTTCGATACACGATTATTTATTACTCACATAAATTAACTTTATATGTTAATGTATGAAATAATTATTTAATTAAAAATGATAAACAAAAGAAGATAATTAATTACAAAAAAAGTACAATACACAAATCTTAATTTATTTATTTTTTTAAAGTTCGTACGTTTATCGTTCTAGGAATTTCTTAAAATATTGTAATTTAAATTGATTTATAACTTAAAACGAAAAAGAAAAATTATATTTAAATAGAATTTGTAATATATATATATATATCTGTGATATACACATAGGATTTTATTAAAATGAAAATGAAAAGAAAAATAAAATAAAATTGACGAACGTTCTTATTTCATCATCTTTCATTTTCTATTTTTTAAATAAAAATATTTATTTGATATTGAAAAAGTTTTTATTTTTTATTCAATTAAATCATTTAATTCTCTACAACTTTACGTTCGGATAAATTCATTGGTTTATTTATAAAATAGAATGTGTTAGCAACATCATTCTATTTAAAAAAGAATATGGTTAACACGTTCTTTTAACATACACAAAAATAGTATGTGCAATTTTGGAAAGTGAACTTTAAGTTTGAGCGATTTTTTTATTTTTTAAGATGTTCAGTTAATTTTATCCATAATGTATTTGCTTTTTTACATTTAATGTAATGAAATATTTGTTTAATATATTTAAATACCAATTATTGCATTAAGATAGTTAGTACAAATTCTTATAGTTCTATACGGAAGTCAATAAATTAATTCTATAAATGTCTATTAGCCTATTTATTTCATTTTTAGATTTCAAAATTGTAACCCCGGTGAAGTGTTCCGAAATAACATTGGGTTTTCAACAGTCGTCGGGCTTTCTCATCACCTTCCACAGCCAAAGAATCTCCACATGCAAACGCATTATCTTCTCACCAGCCAAGTACTATGACGACAATGACAACGACAATAACAATGACAATGACTATTATGACATGTTATACCCGTTCTATACACGATTATTTATTACTCACATAAATTAAATTTATATGTTAATGTATGAAATAATTATTTAATTAAAAATGAGAAACGAAAGAAGATAATTAATTACAAAAAAGGTACATTACACATATCTTTATTTTTTTTATTTTTTATTTTACAGTACGCATGTTTATCGTCATAGGAATTTCTTTAAATATTATAATTTGAATTGATTTAAATCTTAAAACGAGAAAGAAAAATTACATTTAAATAGAATTTGCAATATACATATATCTGTGATATACACTTAGGATTTTATTAAAACGAAAAATAAATTGATGGACGTTCTTATTTCATCCTCTTTCATTTTCTATTTTTTAAATAAAAATATTTATGTGATATTAACAAAGTTTTTTTTTTTATTTAATTAAATCATTTAATTCTCTACAACTTTACGTTTCGATAAATTCATTAGTTTAATTTATAAAATAGAATGTGTTAGCAACATCATTCTATTTAAAAAAGAATATGGTCAACACGTTTATTTGGCATACACAAAAATAGTGTGTGCAATTTTCGAAAATGAGCTTTAAGTTTGAGCGATTTTTTATTTTTTGAAATGTTCAGTTAATTTTATCCATAATGTATTTGCTTTTTTACATGTAATGTAATGTAATGAAATGAAATATTTGTTTAATATATTTAAATATCAATTATTGCATTAAGATAGTTAGTACACAAATTCTTATAGTTTTATACGAAAGTCAATAAATTAATTTTATAAATGTCTATTAGCCAATTTATTTCATTTTACGATTTCAAAATTGTAACCCTCGTAAAATGTTCCGAAATAACATTGGGTTTTCAACAGTGGTCGTCGGGCACCCTCATCACCTACCACAGTCAAAGAATCTCCACATGCAAATGCATTATCTTCTCACCACCCAAGTATTATGACAACAATGACAATGACTATTATAACGTGTTACACCCGTTCGATACACGATTATTTATTACTCACATAAATTAACTTTATATGTTAATGTATGAAATAATTATTTAATTAAAAATGATAAACAAAAGAAGATAATTAATTACAAAAAAAGTACAATACACAAATCTTAATTTATTTATTTTTTTAAAGTTCGTACGTTTATCGTTCTAGGAATTTCTTAAAATATTGTAATTTAAATTGATTTATAACTTAAAACGAAAAAGAAAAATTATATTTAAATAGAATTTGTAATATATATATATATATCTGTGATATACACATAGGATTTTATTAAAATGAAAATGAAAAGAAAAATAAAATAAAATTGACGAACGTTCTTATTTCATCATCTTTCATTTTCTATTTTTTAAATAAAAATATTTATTTGATATTGAAAAAGTTTTTATTTTTTATTCAATTAAATCATTTAATTCTCTACAACTTTACGTTCGGATAAATTCATTGGTTTATTTATAAAATAGAATGTGTTAGCAACATCATTCTATTTAAAAAAGAATATGGTTAACACGTTCTTTTAACATACACAAAAATAGTATGTGCAATTTTGGAAAGTGAACTTTAAGTTTGAGCGATTTTTTTATTTTTTAAGATGTTCAGTTAATTTTATCCATAATGTATTTGCTTTTTTACATTTAATGTAATGAAATATTTGTTTAATATATTTAAATACCAATTATTGCATTAAGATAGTTAGTACAAATTCTTATAGTTCTATACGGAAGTCAATAAATTAATTCTATAAATGTCTATTAGCCTATTTATTTCATTTTTAGATTTCAAAATTGTAACCCCGGTGAAGTGTTCCGAAATAACATTGGGTTTTCAACAGTCGTCGGGCTTTCTCATCACCTTCCACAGCCAAAGAATCTCCACATGCAAACGCATTATCTTCTCACCAGCCAAGTACTATGACGACAATGACAACGACAATAACAATGACAATGACTATTATGACATGTTATACCCGTTCTATACACGATTATTTATTACTCACATAAATTAAATTTATATGTTAATGTATGAAATAATTATTTAATTAAAAATGAGAAACGAAAGAAGATAATTAATTACAAAAAAGGTACATTACACATATCTTTATTTTTTTTATTTTTTATTTTACAGTACGCATGTTTATCGTCATAGGAATTTCTTTAAATATTATAATTTGAATTGATTTAAATCTTAAAACGAGAAAGAAAAATTACATTTAAATAGAATTTGCAATATACATATATCTGTGATATACACTTAGGATTTTATTAAAACGAAAAATAAATTGATGGACGTTCTTATTTCATCCTCTTTCATTTTCTATTTTTTAAATAAAAATATTTATGTGATATTAACAAAGTTTTTTTTTTATTTAATTAAATCATTTAATTCTCTACAACTTTACGTTTCGATAAATTCATTAGTTTAATTTATAAAATAGAATGTGTTAGCAACATCATTCTATTTAAAAAAGAATATGGTCAACACGTTTATTTGGCATACACAAAAATAGTGTGTGCAATTTTCGAAAATGAGCTTTAAGTTTGAGCGATTTTTTATTTTTTGAAATGTTCAGTTAATTTTATCCATAATGTATTTGCTTTTTTACATGTAATGTAATGTAATGAAATGAAATATTTGTTTAATATATTTAAATATCAATTATTGCATTAAGATAGTTAGTACACAAATTCTTATAGTTTTATACGAAAGTCAATAAATTAATTTTATAAATGTCTATTAGCCAATTTATTTCATTTTACGATTTCAAAATTGTAACCCTCGTAAAATGTTCCGAAATAACATTGGGTTTTCAACAGTGGTCGTCGGGCACCCTCATCACCTACCACAGTCAAAGAATCTCCACATGCAAATGCATTATCTTCTCACCACCCAAGTATTATGACAACAATGACAATGACTATTATAACGTGTTACACCCGTTCGATACACGATTATTTATTACTCACATAAATTAACTTTATATGTTAATGTATGAAATAATTATTTAATTAAAAATGATAAACAAAAGAAGATAATTAATTACAAAAAAAGTACAATACACAAATCTTAATTTATTTATTTTTTTAAAGTTCGTACGTTTATCGTTCTAGGAATTTCTTAAAATATTGTAATTTAAATTGATTTATAACGTAAAACGAAATAGAAAAATTATATTTAAATAGAATTTGTAATATATATATATATATATATATATATATATATATATATATATATATATATATATATATATCTGTGATATACACTTAGGATTTTATTAAAATGAAAATGAAAAGAAAAATAAAATAAAATTGACGAACGTTCTTATTTCATCATCTTTCATTTTCTATTTTTTAAATAAAAATATTTATTTGATATTGAAAAAGTTTTTATTTTTTTATTCAATTAAATCATTTAATTCTCTACAACTTTACGTTCGGATAAATTCATTGGTTTAATTTATAAAATAGAATGTGTTAGCAACATCATTCTATTTAAAAAAGAATATGGTTAACACGTTCTTTTAACATACACAAAAATAGTATGTGCAATTTTGGAAAGTAAACTTTAAATTTGAGCGATTTTTTTATTTTTTAAAATGTTCAGTTAATTTTATCCATAATGTATTTGCTTTTTTACATTTAATGTAATGTAATGAAATGAAATATTTGTTTAATATATTTAAATACCAATTATTGCATTAAGATAGTTAGTACAAATTCTTATAGTTCTATACGGAAGTCAATAAATTAATTCTATAAATGTCTATTAGCCTATTTATTTCATTTTACGATTTCAAAATTGTAACCCTGGTAAAGTGTTCCGAAATAACATTGGGTTTTCAATAGTCGTCGGGCTTTCTCATCACCTTCCACAGCCAAAGAATCTCCACATGCAAACGCATTATCTTCTCACCAGCCAAGTATTATGACGACAATGACAACGACAATAACAATGACAATGACTATTATGACATGTTATACCCGTTCTATACACGATTATTTATTACTCACATAAATTAAATTTATATCTTATTGTATGAAATCATTATTTAATTAAAAATGAGAAACGAAAGAAGATAATTAATTACAAAAAAGGTACATTACACATATCTTTATTTTTTTTTATTTTTTATTTTACAGTACGTATGTTTATCGTCATAGGAATTTCTTTAAATATTGTAATTTGAATTGATTTAAATCTTAAAACGAGAAAGAAAAATTACATTTAAATAGAATTTGCAATATACATATATCTGTGATATACACTTAGGATTTTATTAAAACGAAAAATAAATTGATGGACGTTCTTATTTCATCCTCTTTCATTTTCTATTTTTTAAATAAAAATATTTATGTGATATTAACAAAGTTTTTTTTTTATTTAATTAAATCATTTAATTCTCTACAACTTTACGTTTCGATAAATTCATTAGTTTAATTTATAAAATAGAATGTGTTAGCAACATCATTCTATTTAAAAAAGAATATGGTCAACACGTTTATTTGGCATACACAAAAATAGTGTGTGCAATTTTCGAAAATGAGCTTTAAGTTTGAGCGATTTTTTATTTTTTGAAATGTTCAGTTAATTTTATCCATAATGTATTTGCTTTTTTACATGTAATGTAATGTAATGAAATGAAATATTTGTTTAATATATTTAAATATCAATTATTGCATTAAGATAGTTAGTACACAAATTCTTATAGTTTTATACGAAAGTCAATAAATTAATTTTATAAATGTCTATTAGCCAATTTATTTCATTTTACGATTTCAAAATTGTAACCCTCGTAAAATGTTCCGAAATAACATTGGGTTTTCAACAGTGGTCGTCGGGCACCCTCATCACCTACCACAGTCAAAGAATCTCCACATGCAAATGCATTATCTTCTCACCACCCAAGTATTATGACAACAATGACAATGACTATTATGACGTGTTACACCCGTTCGATACACGATTATTTATTACTCACATAAATTAACTTTATATGTTAATGTATGAAATAATTATTTAATTAAAAATGATAAACAAAAGAAGATAATTAATTACAAAAAAAGTACAATACACAAATCTTAATTTATTTATTTTTTTAAAGTTCGTACGTTTATCGTTCTAGGAATTTCTTAAAATATTGTAATTTAAATTGATTTATAACGTAAAACGAAATAGAAAAATTATATTTAAATAGAATTTGTAATATATATATATATATATATATATATATATATATATATATATATATATATATATATATATATATATATATATATATATATATATATATATATCTGTGATATACACTTAGGATTTTATTAAAATGAAAATGAAAAGAAAAATAAAATAAAATTGACGAACGTTCTTATTTCATCATCTTTCATTTTCTATTTTTTAAATAAAAATATTTATTTGATATTGAAAAAGTTTTTATTTTTTTATTCAATTAAATCATTTAATTCTCTACAACTTTACGTTCGGATAAATTCATTGGTTTAATTTATAAAATAGAATGTGTTAGCAACATCATTCTATTTAAAAAAGAATATGGTTAACACGTTCTTTTAACATAAACAAAAATAGTATGTGCAATTTTGGAAAGTAAACTTTAAGTTTGAGCGATTTTTTTATTTTTTAAAATGTTCAGTTAATTTTATCCATAATGTATTTGCTTTTTTACATTTAATGTAATGTAATGAAATGAAATATTTGTTTAATATATTTAAATACCAATTATTGCATTAAGATAGTTAGTACAAATTCTTATAGTTCTATACGGAAGTCAATAAATTAATTCTATAAATGTCTATTAGCCTATTTATTTCATTTTACGATTTCAAAATTGTAACCCCGGTAAAGTGTTCCGAAATAACATTGGGTTTTCAATAGTCGTCGGGCTTTCTCATCACCTTCCACAGCCAAAGAATCTCCACATGCAAACGCATTATCTTCTCACCAGCCAAGTATTATGACGACAATGACAACGACAATAACAATGACAATGACTATTATGACATGTTATACCCGTTCTATACACGATTATTTATTACTCACATAAATTAAATTTATATCTTATTGTATGAAATCATTATTTAATTAAAAATGAGAAACGAAAGAAGATAATTAATTACAAAAAAGGTACATTACACATATCTTTATTTTTTTTTATTTTTTATTTTACAGTACGTATGTTTATCGTCATAGGAATTTCTTTAAATATTGTAATTTGAATTGATTTAAATCTTAAAACGAGAAAGAAAAATTACATTTAAATAGAATTTGCAATATACATATATCTGTGATATACACTTAGGATTTTATTAAAACGAAAAATAAATTGATGGACGTTCTTATTTCATCCTCTTTCATTTTCTATTTTTTAAATAAAAATATTTATGTGATATTAACAAAGTTTTTTTTTTATTTAATTAAATCATTTAATTCTCTACAACTTTACGTTTCGATAAATTCATTAGTTTAATTTATAAAATAGAATGTGTTAGCAACATCATTCTATTTAAAAAAGAATATGGTCAACACGTTTATTTGGCATACACAAAAATAGTGTGTGCAATTTTCGAAAATGAGCTTTAAGTTTGAGCGATTTTTTATTTTTTGAAATGTTCAGTTAATTTTATCCATAATGTATTTGCTTTTTTACATGTAATGTAATGTAATGAAATGAAATATTTGTTTAATATATTTAAATATCAATTATTGCATTAAGATAGTTAGTACACAAATTCTTATAGTTTTATACGAAAGTCAATAAATTAATTTTATAAATGTCTATTAGCCAATTTATTTCATTTTACGATTTCAAAATTGTAACCCTCGTAAAATGTTCCGAAATAACATTGGGTTTTCAACAGTGGTCGTCGGGCACCCTCATCACCTACCACAGTCAAAGAATCTCCACATGCAAATGCATTATCTTCTCACCACCCAAGTATTATGACAACAATGACAATGACTATTATAACGTGTTACACCCGTTCGATACACGATTATTTATTACTCACATAAATTAACTTTATATGTTAATGTATGAAATAATTATTTAATTAAAAATGATAAACAAAAGAAGATAATTAATTACAAAAAAAGTACAATACACAAATCTTAATTTATTTATTTTTTTAAAGTTCGTACGTTTATCGTTCTAGGAATTTCTTAAAATATTGTAATTTAAATTGATTTATAACGTAAAACGAAATAGAAAAATTATATTTAAATAGAATTTGTAATATATATATATATATATATATATATATATATATATATATATATATATATATATATATATATATATATATATATCTGTGATATACACTTAGGATTTTATTAAAATGAAAATGAAAAGAAAAATAAAATAAAATTGACGAACGTTCTTATTTCATCATCTTTCATTTTCTATTTTTTAAATAAAAATATTTATTTGATATTGAAAAAGTTTTTATTTTTTTATTCAATTAAATCATTTAATTCTCTACAACTTTACGTTCGGATAAATTCATTGGTTTAATTTATAAAATAGAATGTGTTAGCAACATCATTCTATTTAAAAAAGAATATGGTTAACACGTTCTTTTAACATACACAAAAATAGTATGTGCAATTTTGGAAAGTAAACTTTAAATTTGAGCGATTTTTTTATTTTTTAAAATGTTCAGTTAATTTTATCCATAATGTATTTGCTTTTTTACATTTAATGTAATGTAATGAAATGAAATATTTGTTTAATATATTTAAATACCAATTATTGCATTAAGATACTTAGTACAAATTCTTATAGTTCTATACGGAAGTCAATAAATTAATTCTATAAATGTCTATTAGCCTATTTATTTCATTTTACGATTTCAAAATTGTAACCCCGGTAAAGTGTTCCGAAATAACATTGGGTTTTCAACAGTCGTCGGGCTTTCTCATCACCTTCCACAGCCAAAGAATCTCCACATGCAAACGCATTATCTTCTCACCAGCCAAGTATTATGACGACAATGACAACGACAATAACAATGACAATGACTATTATGACATGTTATACCCGTTCTATACACGATTATTTATTACTCACATAAATTAAATTTATATCTTATTGTATGAAATCATTATTTAATTAAAAATGAGAAACGAAAGAAGATAATTAATTACAAAAAAGGTACATTACACATATCTTTATTTTTTTTTATTTTTTATTTTACAGTACGTATGTTTATCGTCATAGGAATTTCTTTAAATATTGTAATTTGAATTGATTTAAATCTTAAAACGAGAAAGAAAAATTACATTTAAATAGAATTTGCAATATACATATATCTGTGATATACACTTAGGATTTTATTAAAACGAAAAATAAATTGATGGACGTTCTTATTTCATCCTCTTTCATTTTCTATTTTTTAAATAAAAATATTTATGTGATATTAACAAAGTTTTTTTTTTCATTTAATGAAATCATTTAATTCTCTACAACTTTACGTGTCGATAAATTCATTAGTTTAATTTATAAAATAGAATGTGTTAGCAACATCATTCTATTTAAAAAAGAATATGGTCAACACGTTTATTTGGCATACACAAAAATAGTATGTGCAATTTTCGAAAATGAGCTTTAAGTTTGAGCGATTTTTTATTTTTTAAAATGTTCAGTTAATTTTATCCATAATGTATTTGCTTTTTTACATGTAATGTAATGTAATGAAATGAAATATTTGTTTAATATATTTAAATATCAATTATTGCATTAAGATAGTTAGTACACAAATTCTTATAGTTTTATACGAAAGTCAATAAATTAATTTTATAAATGTCTATTAGCCAATTTATTTCATTTTACGATTTCAAAATTGTAACCCTGGTAAAATGTTCCGAAATAACATTGGGTTTTCAACAGTGGTCGTCAGGCACCCTCATCACCTACCACAGTCAAATAATCTCCACATGCAAATGCATTATCTTCTCACCACCCAAGTATTATGACAACAATGACAATGACTATTATGACGTGTTACACCCGTTCGATACACGATTATTTATTACTCACATAAATTAACTTTATATGTTAATGTATGAAATAATTATTTAATTAAAAATGATAAACAAAAGAAGATAATTAATTACAAAAAAAGTACAATACACAAATCTTAATTTATTTATTTTTTTAAAGTTCGTACGTTTATCGTTCTAGGAATTTCTTAAAATATTGTAATTTAAATTGATTTATAACTTCAAACGAAATAGAAAAATTATATTTAAATAGAATTTGTAATATATATATATATCTGTGATATACACTTAGGATTTTATTAAAATGAAAATGAAAAGAAAAATAAAATAAAATTGACGAACGTTCTTATTTCATCATCTTTCATTTTCTAGTTTTTAAATAAAAATATTTATTTGATATTGAAAAAGTTTTTATTTTTTTATTCAATTAAATCATTTAATTCTCTACAACTTTACGTTCGAATAAATTCATTGGTTTAATTTATAAAATAGAATGTGTTAGCAACATCATTCTATTTAAAAAAGAATATGGTTAACACGTTCTTTTAACATACACAAAAATAGTACGTGCAATTTTGGAAAGTAAACTTTAAGTTTGAGCGATTTTTTTATTTTGTAAAATGTTCAGTTAATTTTATCCATAATGTATTTGCTTTTTTACATTTAATGTAATGTAATGTAATGAAATATTTGTTTAATATATTTAAATACCAATTATTGCATTAAGATAGTTAGTACAAATTCTTATAGTTCTATACGGAAGTCAATAAATTAATTCTATAAATGTCTATTAGCCTATTTATTTCATTTTACGATTTCAAAATTGTAACCCCGGTAAAGTGTTCCGAAATAACATTGGGTTTTCAACGGTCGTCGGGCTTTCTCATCACCTTCCACAGCCAAAGAATCTCCACATGCAAACACATTATCTTCTCACCAGCCAAGTACTATGACGACAATGACAACGACAATAACAATGACAATGACTATTATGACATGTTATACCCGTTCTATACACGATCATTTATTACTCACATAAATTAAATTTATATGTTAATGTATGAAATAATTATTTAATTAAAAATGAGAAACGAAAGAAGATAATTAATTACAAAAAAGGTACATTACACATATCTTTATTTTTTTTTATTTTTTATTTTACAGTACGTATGTTTATCGTCATAGGAATTTCTTTAAATATTGTAATTTGAATTGATTTAAATCTTAAAAAGAGAAAGAAAAATTACATTTAAATAGAATTTGCAATATACATATATCTGTGATATACACTTAGGATTTTATTAAAACGAAAAATAAATTGATGGACGTTCTTATTTCATCCTCTTTCATTTTCTATTTTTTAAATAAAAATATTTATGTGATATTAACAAATTTTTTTTTTTTTTAATTAAATCATTTAATTCTCTACAACTTTACGTTTCGATAAACTCATTAGTTTAATTTATAAAATAGAATGTGTTAGCAACATCATTCTATTTAAAAAAGAATATGGTCAACACGTTTATTTCGCATACACAAAAATAGTATGTGCAATTTTCGAAAATGAGCCTTAAGTTTGAGCTATTTTTTATTTTTTAAAATGTTCAGTTAATTTTATCCATAATGTATTTGCTTTTTTACATTTAATGTAATGTAATGAAATGAAATATTTGTTTAATATATTTAAATACCAATTATAGCATTAAGATAGTTAGTACAAATTCTTATAGTTCTATACGGAAGTCAATAAATTAATTCTATAAATGTCTATTAGCCTATTTATTTCATTTTACGATTTCAAAATTGTAACCCCGGTAAAGTGTTCCGAAATAACATTGGGTTTTCAACAGTCGTCGGGCTTTCTCATCACCTTCCACAGCCAAAGAATCTCCACATGCAAACGCATTATCTTCTCACCAGCCAAGTATTATGACGACAATGACAACGACAATAACAATGACAATGACTATTATGACATGTTATACCCGTTCTATACACGATTATTTATTACTCACATAAATTAAATTTATATCTTATTGTATGAAATCATTATTTAATTAAAAATGAGAAACGAAAGAAGATAATTAATTACAAAAAAGGTACATTACACATATCTTTATTTTTTTTTATTTTTTATTTTACAGTACGTATGTTTATCGTCATAGGAATTTCTTTAAATATTGTAATTTGAATTGATTTAAAACTTAAAACGAGAAAGAAAAATTACATTTAAATAGAATTTGCAATATACATATATCTGTGATATACACTTAGGATTTTATTAAAACGAAAAATAAATTGATGGACGTTCTTATTTCATCCTCTTTCATTTTCTATTTTTTAAATAAAAATATTTATGTGATATTAACAAAGTTTTTTTTTTCATTTAATGAAATCATTTAATTCTCTACAACTTTACGTGTCGATAAATTCATTACTTTAATTTATAAAATAGAATGTGTTAGCAACATCATTCTATTTAAAAAAGAATATGGTCAACACGTTTATTTGGCATACACAAAAATAGTATGTGCAATTTTCGAAAATGAGCTTTAAGTTTGAGCGATTTTTTATTTTTTAAAATGTTCAGTTAATTTTATCCATAATGTATTTGCTTTTTTACATGTAATGTAATGTAATGAAATGAAATATTTGTTTAATATATTTAAATATCAATTATTGCATTAAGATAGTTAGTACACAAATTCTTATAGTTTTATACGAAAGTCAATAAATTAATTTTATAAATGTCTATTAGCCAATTTATTTCATTTTACGATTTCAAAATTGTAACCCTGGTAAAATGTTCCGAAATAACATTGGGTTTTCAACAGTGGTCGTCGGGCACCCTCATCACCTACCACAGTCAAAGAATCTCCACATGCAAATGCATTATCTTCTCACCACCCAAGTATTATGACAACAATGACAATGACTATTATGACGTGTTACACCCGTTCTATACACGATTATTTATTACTCACATAAATTAAATTTATATGTTAATGTATGAAATAATTATTTAATTAAAAATGAGAAACGAAAGAAGATAATTAATTACAAAAAAGGTACATTACACATATCTTTATTTTTTTTTTTTTTTTTTTTACAGTACGTATGTTTATCGTCATAGGAATTTCTTTAAATATTGTAATTTGAATTGATTTAAAACTTAAAACGAGAAAGAAAAATTACATTTAAATAGAATTTGCAATATACATATATCTGTGATATACACTTAGGATTTTATAAAAATGAAAAATAAATTGATGGACGTTCTTATTTCATCCTCTTTCATTTTCTATTTTTTAAATAAAAATATTTATGTGATATTAACAAAGTTTTTTTTTTTATTTAATGAAATCATTTAATTCTCTACAACTTTACGTTTCGATAAACTCATTAGTTTAATTTATAAAATAGAATGTGTTAGCAACATCATTCTATTTAAAAAAGAATATGGTCAACACGTTTATTTAGCATACACAAAAATAGTATGTGCAATTTTCGAAAATGAGCCTTAAGTTTGAGCGATTTTTTAGTTTTTAAAATGTTCAGTTAATTTTATCCATAATGTATTTGCTTTTTTACATTTAATGTAATGTAATGAAATGAAATATTTGTTTAATATATTTAAATACCAATTATTGCATTAAGATAGTTAGTACAAATTCTTATAGTTCTATACGGAAGTCAATAAATTAATTCTATAAATGTCTATTAGCCTATTTATTTCATTTTACGATTTCAAAATTGTAACCCCGGTAAAGTGTTCCGAAATAACATTGGGTTTTCAACAGTCGTCGGGCTTTCTCATCACCTTCCACAGCCAAAGAATCTCCACATGCAAACGCATTATCTTCTCACCAGCCAAGTATTATGACGACAATGACAACGACAATAACAATGACAATGACTATTATGACATGTTATACCCGTTCTATACACGATTATTTATTACTCACATAAATTAAATTTATATCTTATTGTATGAAATCATTATTTAATTAAAAATGAGAAACGAAAGAAGATAATTAATTACAAAAAAGGTACATTACACATATCTTTATTTTTTTTTATTTTTTATTTTACAGTACGTATGTTTATCGTCATAGGAATTTCTTTAAATATTGTAATTTGAATTGATTTAAATCTTAAAACGAGAAAGAAAAATTACATTTAAATAGAATTTGCAATATACATATATCTGTGATATACACTTAGGATTTTATTAAAACGAAAAATAAATTGATGGACGTTCTTATTTCATCCTCTTTCATTTTCTATTTTTTAAATAAAAATATTTATGTGATATTAACAAAGTTTTTTTTTTCATTTAATGAAATCATTTAATTCTCTACAACTTTACGTGTCGATAAATTCATTAGTTTAATTTATAAAATAGAATGTGTTAGCAACATCATTCTATTTAAAAAAGAATATGGTCAACACGTTTATTTGGCATACACAAAAATAGTATGTGCAATTTTCGAAAATGAGCTTTAAGTTTGAGCGATTTTTTATTTTTTAAAATGTTCAGTTAATTTTATCCATAATGTATTTGCTTTTTTACATGTAATGTAATGTAATGAAATGAAATATTTGTTTAATATATTTAAATATCAATTATTGCATTAAGATAGTTAGTACACAAATTCTTATAGTTTTATACGAGAGTCAATAAATTAATTTTATAAATGTCTATTAGCCAATTTATTTCATTTCACGATTTCAAAATTGTAACCCTGGTAAAATGTTCCGAAATAACATTGGGTTTTCAACAGTGGTCGTCGGGCACCCTCATCACCTACCACAGTCAAAGAATCTCCACATGCAAATGCATTATCTTCTCACCACCCAAGTATTATGACAACAATGACAATGACTATTATGACGTGTTACACCCGTTCGATACACGATTATTTATTACTCACATAAATTAACTTTATATGTTAATGTATGAAATAATTATTTAATTAAAAATGATAAACAAAAGAAGATAATTAATTACAAAAAAAGTACAATACACAAATCTTAATTTATTTATTTTTTTAAAGTTCGTACGTTTATCGTTCTAGGAATTTCTTAAAATATTGTAATTTAAATTGATTTATAACGTAAAACGAAATAGAAAAATTATATTTAAATAGAATTTGTAATATATATATATATATCTGTGATATACACTTAGGATTTTATTAAAATGAAAATGAAAAGAAAAATAAAATAAAATTGATGAACGTTCTTATTTCATCATCTTTCATTTTCTATTTTTTAAATAAAAATATTTATTTGATATTGAAAAAGTTTTTATTTTTTTATTCAATTAAATAATTTAATTCTCTACAACTTTACGTTCGGATAAATTCATTGGTTTAATTTATAAAATAGAATGTGTTAGCAACATCATTCTATTTAAAAAAGAATATGGTTAACACGTTCTTTTAACATACACAAAAATAGTATGTGCAATTTCGGAAAGTAAACTTTAAGTTTGAGCGATTTTTTTATTTTTTAAAATGTTCAGCTAATTTTATCCATAATGTATTTGCTTTTTTACATTTAATGTAATGTAATGTAATGAAATATTTGTTTAATATATTTAAATACCAATTATTGCATTAAGATAGTTAGTACAAATTCTTATAGTTCTATACGGAAGTCAATAAATTAATTCTATAAATGTCTATTAGCCTATTTATTTCATTTTACGATTTCAAAATTGTAACCCCGGTAAAGTGTTCCGAAATAACATTGGGTTTTCAACAGTCGTCGGGCTTTCTGATCACCTTCCACAGCCAAAGAATCTCCACATGCAAACGCATTATCTTCTCACCAGCCAAGTATTATGACAACAATGACAACGACAATAACAATGACAATGACTATTATGACATGTTATACCCGTTCTATACACGATTATTTATTACTCACATAAATTAAATTTATATGTTAATGTATGAAATAATTATTTAATTAAAAATGAGAAACGAAAGAAGATAATTAATTACAAAAAAGGTACATTACACATATCTTTATTTTTTTTTATTTTTTATTTTACAGTACGTATGTTTATCGTCATAGGAATTTCTTTAAATATTGTAATTTGAATTGATTTAAATCTTAAAACGAGAAAGAAAAATTACATTTAAATAGAATTTGCAATATACATATATCTGTGATATACACTTAGGATTTTATTAAAACGAAAAATAAATTGATGGACGTTCTTATTTCATCCTCTTTCATTTTCTATTTTTTAAATAAAAATATTTATGTGATATTAACAAAGTTTTTTTTTTCATTTAATGAAATCATTTAATTCTCTACAACTTTACGTGTCGATAAATTCATTAGTTTAATTTATAAAATAGAATGTGTTAGCAACATCATTCTATTTAAAAAAGAATATGGTCAACACGTTTATTTGGCATACACAAAAATAGTATGTGCAATTTTCGAAAATGAGCTTTAAGTTTGAGCGATTTTTTATTTTTTAAAATGTTCAGTTAATTTTATCCATAATGTATTTGCTTTTTTACATGTAATGTAATGTAATGAAATGAAATATTTGTTTAATATATTTAAATATCAATTATTGCATTAAGATAGTTAGTACACAAATTCTTATAGTTTTATACGAGAGTCAATAAATTAATTTTATAAATGTCTATTAGCCAATTTATTTCATTTCACGATTTCAAAATTGTAACCCTGGTAAAATGTTCCGAAATAACATTGGGTTTTCAACAGTGGTCGTCGGGCACCCTCATCACCTACCACAGTCAAAGAATCTCCACATGCAAATGCATTATCTTCTCACCACCCAAGTATTATGACAACAATGACAATGACTATTATGACGTGTTACACCCGTTCGATACACGATTATTTATTACTCACATAAATTAACTTTATATGTTAATGTATGAAATAATTATTTAATTAAAAATGATAAACAAAAGAAGATAATTAATTACAAAAAAAGTACAATACACAAATCTTAATTTATTTATTTTTTTAAAGTTCGTACGTTTATCGTTCTAGGAATTTCTTAAAATATTGCAATTTAAATTGATTTATAACGTAAAACGAAACAGAAAAATTATATTTAAATAGAATTTGTAATATATATATATATATCTGTGATATACACTTAGGATTTTATTAAAATGAAAATGAAAAGAAAAATAAAATAAAATTGACGAACGTTCTTATTTCATCATCTTTCATTTTCTATTTTTTAAATAAAAATATTTATTTGATATTGAAAAAGTTTTTATTTTTTTATTCAATTAAATAATTTAATTCTCTACAACTTTACGTTCGGATAAATTCATTGGTTTAATTTATAAAATAGAATGTGTTAGCAACATCATTCTATTTAAAAAAGAATATGGTCAACACGTTTATTTGGCATACACAAAAATAGTATGTGCAATTTTCGAAAATGAGCTTTAAGTTTGAGCGATTTTTTATTTTTTAAAATGATCAATTAATTTTATCCATAATGTATTTGCTTTTTTACATGTAATGTAATGTAATGAAATGAAATATTTGTTTAATATATTTAAATATCAATTATTGCATTAAGATAGTTAGTACACAAATTCTTATAGTTTTATACGAAAGTCAATAAATTAATTTTATAAATGTCTATTAGCCAATTTATTTCATTTTACGATTTCAAAATTGTAACCCTGGTAAAATGTTCCGAAATAACATTGGGTTTTCAACAGTGGTCGTCGGGCACCCTCATCACCTACCACAGTCAAAGAATCTCCACATGCAAATGCATTATCTTCTCACCACCCAAGTATTATGACAACAATGACAATGACTATTATGACGCGTTACACCCGTTCGATACACGATTATTTATTACTCACATAAATTAACTTTATATGTTAATGTATGAAATAATTATTTAATTAAAAATGATAAACAAAAGAAGATAATTAATTACAAAAAAAGTACAATACACAAATCTTAATTTATTTATTTTTTTAAAGTTCGTACGTTTATCGTTTTAGGAATTTCTTAAAATATTGTAATTTAAATTGATTTATAACGTAAAACGAAATAGAAAAATTATATTTAAATAGAATTTGTAATATATATATATATATCTGTGATATACACTTAGGATTTTATTAAAATGAAAATGAAAAGAAAAATAAAATAAAATTGACGAACGTTCTTATTTCATCATCTTTCATTTTCTATTTTTTAAATAAAAATATTTATTTGATATTGAAAAAGTTTTTATTTTTTTATTCAATTAAATCATTTAATTCTCTACAACTTTACGTTCGGATAAATTCATTGGTTTAATTTATAAAATAGAATGTGTTAGCAACATCATTCTATTTAAAAAAGAATATGGTTAACACGTTCTTTTAACATACACAAAAATAGTATGTGCAATTTTGGAAAGTAAACTTTAAGTTTGAGCGATTTTTTTATTTTTTAAAATGTTCAGTTAATTTTATCCATAATGTATTTGCTTTTTTACATTTAATGTAATGTAATGTAATGAAATATTTGTTTAATATATTTAAATACCAATTATTGCATTAATATAGTTAGTACAAATTCTTATAGTTCTATACGGAAGTCAATAAATTAATTCTATAAATGTCTATTAGCCTATTTATTTCATTTTACGATTTCAAAATTGTAACCCCGGTAAAGTGTTCCGAAATAACATTGGGTTTTCAACAGTCGTCGGGCTTTCTGATCACCTTCCACAGCCAAAGAATCTCCACATGCAAACGCATTATCTTCTCACCAGCCAAGTATTATGACAACAATGACAACGACAATAACAATGACAATGACTATTATGACATGTTATACCCGTTCTATACACGATTATTTATTACTCACATAAATTAAATTTATATGTTAATGTATGAAATAATTATTTAATTAAAAATGAGAAACGAAAGAAGATAATTAATTACAAAAAAGGTACATTACACATATCTTTATTTTTTTTTATTTTTTATTTTACAGTACGTATGTTTATCGTCATAGGAATTTCTTTAAATATTGTAATTTGAATTGATTTAAATCTTAAAACGAGAAAGAAAAATTACATTTAAATAGAATTTGCAATATACATATATCTGTGATATACACTTAGGATTTTATTAAAACGAAAAATAAATTGATGGACGTTCTTATTTCATCCTCTTTCATTTTCTATTTTTTAAATAAAAATATTAATGTGATATTAACAAAGTTTTTTTTTTCATTTAATGAAATCATTTAATTCTCTACAACTTTACGTGTCGATAAATTCATTAGTTTAATTTATAAAATAGAATGTGTTAGCAACATCATTCTATTTAAAAAAGAATATGGTCAACACGTTTATTTGGCATACACAAAAATAGTATGTGCAATTTTCGAAAATGAGCTTTAAGTTTGAGCGATTTTTTATTTTTTAAAATGTTCAGTTAATTTTATCCATAATGTATTTGCTTTTTTACATGTAATGTAATGTAATGAAATGAAATATTTGTTTAATATATTTAAATATCAATTATTGCATTAAGATAGTTAGTACACAAATTCTTATAGTTTTATACGAGAGTCAATAAATTAATTTTATAAATGTCTATTAGCCAATTTATTTCATTTCACGATTTCAAAATTGTAACCCTGGTAAAATGTTCCGAAATAACATTGGGTTTTCAACAGTGGTCGTCGGGCACCCTCATCACCTACCACAGTCAAAGAATCTCCACATGCAAATGCATTATCTTCTCACCACCCAAGTATTATGACAACAATGACAATGACTATTATGACGTGTTACACCCGTTCGATACACGATTATTTATTACTCACATAAATTAACTTTATATGTTAATGTATGAAATAATTATTTAATTAAAAATGATAAACAAAAGAAGATAATTAATTACAAAAAAAGTACAATACACAAATCTTAATTTATTTATTTTTTTAAAGTTCGTACGTTTATCGTTCTAGGAATTTCTTAAAATATTGCAATTTAAATTGATTTATAACGTAAAACGAAACAGAAAAATTATATTTAAATAGAATTTGTAATATATATATATATATCTGTGATATACACTTAGGATTTTATTAAAATGAAAATGAAAAGAAAAATAAAATAAAATTGACGAACGTTCTTATTTCATCATCTTTCATTTTCTATTTTTTAAATAAAAATATTTATTTGATATTGAAAAAGTTTTTATTTTTTTATTCAATTAAATAATTTAATTCTCTACAACTTTACGTTCGGATAAATTCATTGGTTTAATTTATAAAATAGAATGTGTTAGCAACATCATTCTATTTAAAAAAGAATATGGTCAACACGTTTATTTGGCATACACAAAAATAGTATGTGCAATTTTCGAAAATGAGCTTTAAGTTTGAGCGATTTTTTATTTTTTAAAATGATCAATTAATTTTATCCATAATGTATTTGCTTTTTTACATGTAATGTAATGTAATGAAATGAAATATTTGTTTAATATATTTAAATATCAATTATTGCATTAAGATAGTTAGTACACAAATTCTTATAGTTTTATACGAAAGTCAATAAATTAATTTTATAAATGTCTATTAGCCAATTTATTTCATTTTACGATTTCAAAATTGTAACCCTGGTAAAATGTTCCGAAATAACATTGGGTTTTCAACAGTGGTCGTCGGGCACCCTCATCACCTACCACAGTCAAAGAATCTCCACATGCAAATGCATTATCTTCTCACCACCCAAGTATTATGACAACAATGACAATGACTATTATGACGCGTTACACCCGTTCGATACACGATTATTTATTACTCACATAAATTAACTTTATATGTTAATGTATGAAATAATTATTTAATTAAAAATGATAAACAAAAGAAGATAATTAATTACAAAAAAAGTACAATACACAAATCTTAATTTATTTATTTTTTTAAAGTTCGTACGTTTATCGTTCTAGGAATTTCTTAAAATATTGTAATTTAAATTGATTTATAACGTAAAACGAAATAGAAAAATTATATTTAAATAGAATTTGTAATATATATATATATATCTGTGATATACACTTAGGATTTTATTAAAATGAAAATGAAAAGAAAAATAAAATAAAATTGACGAACGTTCTTATTTCATCATCTTTCATTTTCTATTTTTTAAATAAAAATATTTATTTGATATTGAAAAAGTTTTTATTTTTTTATTCAATTAAATCATTTAATTCTCTACAACTTTACGTTCGGATAAATTCATTGGTTTAATTTATAAAATAGAATGTGTTAGCAACATCATTCTATTTAAAAAAGAATATGGTTAACACGTTCTTTTAACATACACAAAAATAGTATGTGCAATTTTGGAAAGTAAACTTTAAGTTTGAGCGATTTTTTTATTTTTTAAAATGTTCAGTTAATTTTATCCATAATGTATTTGCTTTTTTACATTTAATGTAATGTAATGTAATGAAATATTTGTTTAATATATTTAAATACCAATTATTGCATTAATATAGTTAGTACAAATTCTTATAGTTCTATACGGAAGTCAATAAATTAATTCTATAAATGTCTATTAGCCTATTTATTTCATTTTACGATTTCAAAATTGTAACCCCGGTAAAGTGTTCCGAAATAACATTGGGTTTTCAACAGTCGTCGGGCTTTCTGATCACCTTCCACAGCCAAAGAATCTCCACATGCAAACGCATTATCTTCTCACCAGCGAAGTATTATGACAACAATGACAACGACAATAACAATGACAATGACTATTATGACATGTTATACCCGTTCTATACACGATTATTTATTACTCACATAAATTAAATTTATATGTTAATGTATGAAATAATTATTTAATTAAAAATGAGAAACGAAAGAAGATAATTAATTACAAAAAAGGTACATTACACATATCTTTATTTTTTTTTATTTTTTATTTTACAGTACGTATGTTTATCGTCATAGGAATTTCTTTAAATATTGTAATTTGAATTGATTTAAATCTTAAAACGAGAAAGAAAAATTACATTTAAATAGAATTTGCAATATACATATATCTGTGATATACACTTAGGATTTTATTAAAACGAAAAATAAATTGATGGACGTTCTTATTTCATCCTCTTTCATTTTCTATTTTTTAAATAAAAATATTTATGTGATATTAACAAAGTTTTTTTTTTCATTTAATGAAATCATTTAATTCTCTACAACTTTACGTGTCGATAAATTCATTAGTTTAATTTATAAAATAGAATGTGTTAGCAACATCATTCTATTTAAAAAAGAATATGGTCAACACGTTTATTTGGCATACACAAAAATAGTATGTGCAATTTTCGAAAATGAGCTTTAAGTTTGAGCGATTTTTTATTTTTTAAAATGTTCAGTTAATTTTATCCATAATGTATTTGCTTTTTTACATGTAATGTAATGTAATGAAATGAAATATTTGTTTAATATATTTAAATATCAATTATTGCATTAAGATAGTTAGTACACAAATTCTTATAGTTTTATACGAGAGTCAATAAATTAATTTTATAAATGTCTATTAGCCAATTTATTTCATTTCACGATTTCAAAATTGTAACCCTGGTAAAATGTTCCGAAATAACATTGGGTTTTCAACAGTGGTCGTCGGGCACCCTCATCACCTACCACAGTCAAAGAATCTCCACATGCAAATGCATTATCTTCTCACCACCCAAGTATTATGACAACAATGACAATGACTATTATGACGTGTTACACCCGTTCGATACACGATTATTTATTACTCACATAAATTAACTTTATATGTTAATGTATGAAATAATTATTTAATTAAAAATGATAAACAAAAGAAGATAATTAATTACAAAAAAAGTACAATACACAAATCTTAATTTATTTATTTTTTTAAAGTTCGTACGTTTATCGTTCTAGGAATTTCTTAAAATATTGTAATTTAAATTGATTTATAACGTAAAACGAAACAGAAAAATTATATTTAAATAGAATTTGTAATATATATATATATATCTGTGATATACACTTAGGATTTTATTAAAATGAAAATGAAAAGAAAAATAAAATAAAATTGACGAACGTTCTTATTTCATCATCTTTCATTTTCTATTTTTTAAATAAAAATATTTATTTGATATTGAAAAAGTTTTTATTTTTTTATTCAATTAAATAATTTAATTCTCTACAACTTTACGTTCGGATAAATTCATTGGTTTAATTTATAAAATAGAATGTGTTAGCAACATCATTCTATTTAAAAAAGAATATGGTCAACACGTTTATTTGGCATACACAAAAATAGTATGTGCAATTTTCGAAAATGAGCTTTAAGTTTGAGCGATTTTTTATTTTTTAAAATGTTCAATTAATTTTATCCATAATGTATTTGCTTTTTTACATGTAATGTAATGTAATGAAATGAAATATTTGTTTAATATATTTAAATATCAATTATTGCATTAAGATAGTTAGTACACAAATTCTTATAGTTTTATACGAAAGTCAATAAATTAATTTTATAAATGTCTATTAGCCAATTTATTTCATTTTACGATTTCAAAATTGTAACCCTGGTAAAATGTTCCGAAATAACATTGGGTTTTCAACAGTGGTCGTCGGGCACCCTCATCACCTACCACAGTCAAAGAATCTCCACATGCAAATGCATTATCTTCTCACCACCCAAGTATTATGACAACAATGACAATGACTATTATGACGTGTTACACCCGTTCGATACACGATTATTTATTACTCACATAAATTAACTTTATATGTTAATGTATGAAATAATTATTTAATTAAAAATGATAAACAAAAGAAGATAATTAATTACAAAAAAAGTACAATACACAAATCTTAATTTATTTATTTTTTTAAAGTTCGTACGTTTATCGTTCTAGGAATTTCTTAAAATATTGTAATTTAAATTGATTTATAACGTAAAACGAAACAGAAAAATTATATTTAAATAGAATTTGTAATATATATATATATATCTGTGATATACACTTAGGATTTTATTAAAATGAAAATGAAAAGAAAAATAAAATAAAATTGACGAACGTTCTTATTTCATCATCTTTCATTTTCTATTTTTTAAATAAAAATATTTATTTGATATTGAAAAAGTTTTTATTTTTTTATTCAATTAAATAATTTAATTCTCTACAACTTTACGTTCGGATAAATTCATTGGTTTAATTTATAAAATAGAATGTGTTAGCAACATCATTCTATTTAAAAAAGAATATGGTCAACACGTTTATTTGGCATACACAAAAATAGTATGTGCAATTTTCGAAAATGAGCTTTAAGTTTGAGCGATTTTTTATTTTTTAAAATGATCAATTAATTTTATCCATAATGTATTTGCTTTTTTACATGTAATGTAATGTAATGAAATGAAATATTTGTTTAATATATTTAAATATCAATTATTGCATTAAGATAGTTAGTACACAAATTCTTATAGTTTTATACGAAAGTCAATAAATTAATTTTATAAATGTCTATTAGCCAATTTATTTCATTTTACGATATCAAAATTGTAACCCTGGTAAAATGTTCCGAAATAACATTGGGTTTTCAACAGTGGTCGTCGGGCACCCTCATCACCTACCACAGTCAAAGAATCTCCACATGCAAATGCATTATCTTCTCACCACCCAAGTATTATGACAACAATGACAATGACTATTATGACGCGTTACACCCGTTCGATACACGATTATTTATTACTCACATAAATTAACTTTATATGTTAATGTATGAAATAATTATTTAATTAAAAATGATAAACAAAAGAAGATAATTAATTACAAAAAAAGTACAATACACAAATCTTAATTTATTTATTTTTTTAAAGTTCGTACGTTTATCGTTCTAGGAATTTCTTAAAATATTGTAATTTAAATTGATTTATAACGTAAAACGAAATAGAAAAATTATATTTAAATAGAATTTGTAATATATATATATATATCTGTGATATACACTTAGGATTTTATTAAAATGAAAATGAAAAGAAAAATAAAATAAAATTGACGAACGTTCTTATTTCATCATCTTTCATTTTCTATTTTTTAAATAAAAATATTTATTTGATATTGAAAAAGTTTTTATTTTTTTATTCAATTAAATCATTTAATTCTCTACAACTTTACGTTCGGATAAATTCATTGGTTTAATTTATAAAATAGAATGTGTTAGCAACATCATTCTATTTAAAAAAGAATATGGTTAACACGTTCTTTTAACATACACAAAAATAGTATGTGCAATTTTGGAAAGTAAACTTTAAGTTTGAGCGATTTTTTTATTTTTTAAAATGTTCAGTTAATTTTATCCATAATGTATTTGCTTTTTTACATTTAATGTAATGTAATGTAATGAAATATTTGTTTAATATATTTAAATACCAATTATTGCATTAATATAGTTAGTACAAATTCTTATAGTTCTATACGGAAGTCAATAAATTAATTCTATAAATGTCTATTAGCCTATTTATTTCATTTTACGATTTCAAAATTGTAACCCCGGTAAAGTGTTCCGAAATAACATTGGGTTTTCAACAGTCGTCGGGCTTTCTGATCACCTTCCACAGCCAAAGAATCTCCACATGCAAACGCATTATCTTCTCACCAGCGAAGTATTATGACAACAATGACAACGACAATAACAATGACAATGACTATTATGACATGTTATACCCGTTCTATACACGATTATTTATTACTCACATAAATTAAATTTATATGTTAATGTATGAAATAATTATTTAATTAAAAATGAGAAACGAAAGAAGATAATTAATTACAAAAAAGGTACATTACACATATCTTTATTTTTTTTTATTTTTTATTTTACAGTACGTATGTTTATCGTCATAGGAATTTCTTTAAATATTGTAATTTGAATTGATTTAAATCTTAAAACGATAAAGAAAAATTACATTTAAATAGAATTTGCAATATACATATATCTGTGATATACACTTAGGATTTTATTAAAACGAAAAATAAATTGATGGACGTTCTTATTTCATCCTCTTTCATTTTCTATTTTTTAAATAAAAATATTTATGTGATATTAACAAAGTTTTTTTTTTTTTAATTAAATCATTTAATTCTCTACAACTTTACGTTTCGATAAACTATTAGTTTAATTTATAAAATAGAATGTGTTAGCAACATCATTCTATTTAAAAAAGAATATGGTCAACACGTTTATTTAGCATACACAAAAATAGTATGTGCAATTTTCGAAAATGAGCCTTAAGTTTGAGCGATTTTTTATTTTTTAAAATGTTCAGTTAATTTTATCCATAATGTATTTGCTTTTTTACATTTAATGTAATGTAATGAAATGAAATATTTGTTTAATATATTTAAATACCAATTATTGCATTAAGATAGTTAGTACAAATTCTTATAGTTCTATACGGAAGTCAATAAATTAATTCTATAAATGTCTATTAGCCTATTTATTTCATTTTACGATTTCAAAATTGTAACCCCGGTAAAGTGTTCCGAAATAACATTGGGTTTTCAACAGTCGTCGGGCTTTCTCATCACCTTCCACAGCCAAAGAATCTCCACATGCAAACGCATTATCTTCTCACCAGCCAAGTATTATGACGACAATGACAACGACAATAACAATGACAATGACTATTATGACATGTTATACCCGTTCTATACACGATTATTTATTACTCACATAAATTAAATTTATATCTTATTGTATGAAATCATTATTTAATTAAAAATGAGAAACGAAAGAAGATAATTAATTACAAAAAAGGTACATTACACATATCTTTATTTATTTTTATTTTTTATTTTACAGTACGTATGTTTATCGTCATAGGAATTTCTTTAAATATTGTAATTTGAATTGATTTAAAACTTAAAACGAGAAAGAAAAATTACATTTAAATAGAATTTGCAATATACATATATCTGTGATATACACTTAGGATTTTATTAAAACGAAAAATAAATTGATGGACGTTCTTATTTCATCCTCTTTCATTTTCTATTTTTTAAATAAAAATATTTATGTGATATTAACAAAGTTTTTTTTTTCATTTAATGAAATCATTTAATTCTCTACAACTTTACGTGTCGATAAATTCATTAGTTTAATTTATAAAATAGAATGTGTTAGCAACATCATTCTATTTAAAAAAGAATATGGTCAACACGTTTATTTGGCATACACAAAAATAGTATGTGCAATTTTCGAAAATGAGCTTTAAGTTTGAGCGATTTTTTATTTTTTAAAATGTTCAGTTAATTTTATCCATAATGTATTTGCTTTTTTACATGTAATGTAATGTAATGAAATGAAATATTTGTTTAATATATTTAAATATCAATTATTGCATTAAGATAGTTAGTACACAAATTCTTATAGTTTTATACGAAAGTCAATAAATTAATTTTATAAATGTCTATTAGCCAATTTATTTCATTTTACGATTTCAAAATTGTAACCCTGGTAAAATGTTCCGAAATAACATTGGGTTTTCAACAGTGGTCGTCGGGCACCCTCATCACCTACCACAGTCAAAGAATCTCCACATGCAAATGCATTATCTTCTCACCACCCAAGTATTATGACAACTATGACAATGACTATTATGACGTGTTACACCCGTTCTATACACGATTATTTATTACTCACATAAATTAAATTTATATGTTAATGTATGAAATAATTATTTAATTAAAAATGAGAAACGAAAGAAGATAATTAATTACAAAAAAGGTACATTACACATATCTTTATTTATTTATTTTTTTATTTTTTACAGTACGTATGTTTATCGTCATAGGAATTTCTTTAAATATTGTAATTTGAATTGATTTAAAACTTAAAACGAGAAAGAAAAATTACATTTAAATAGAATTTGCAATATACATATATCTGTGATATACACTTAGGATTTTATAAAAATGAAAAATAAATTGATGGACGTTCTTATTTCATCCTCTTTCATTTTCTATTTTTTAAATAAAAATATTTATGTGATATTAACAAAGTTTTTTTTTTTATTTAATGAAATCATTTAATTCTCTACAACTTTACGTTTCGATAAACTCATTAGTTTAATTTATAAAATAGAATGTGTTAGCAACATCATTCTATTTAAAAAAGAATATGGTCAACACGTTTATTTAGCATACACAAAAATAGTATGTGCAATTTTCGAAAATGAGCCTTAAGTTTGAGCGATTTTTTAGTTTTTAAAATGTTCAGTTAATTTTATCCATAATGTATTTGCTTTTTTACATTTAATGTAATGTAATGAAATGAAATATTTGTTTAATATATTTAAATACCAATTATTGCATTAAGATAGTTAGTACAAATTCTTATAGTTCTATACGGAAGTCAATAAATTAATTCTATAAATGTCTATTAGCCTATTTATTTCATTTTACGATTTCAAAATTGTAACCCCGGTAAAGTGTTCCGAAATAACATTGGGTTTTCAACAGTCGTCGGGCTTTCTCATCACCTTCCACAGCCAAAGAATCTCCACATGCAAACGCATTATCTTCTCACCAGCCAAGTATTATGACGACAATGACAACGACAATAACAATGACAATGACTATTATGACATGTTATACCCGTTCTATACACGATTATTTATTACTCACATAAATTAAATTTATATGTTAATGTATGAAATAATTATTTAATTAAAAATGAGAAACGAAAGAAGATAATTAATTACAAAAAAGGTACATTACACATATCTTTATTTTTTTTTATTTTTTATTTTACAGTACGTATGTTTATCGTCATAGGAATTTCTTTAAATATTGTAATTTGAATTGATTTAAATCTTAAAACGAGAAAGAAAAATTACATTTAAATAGAATTTGCAATATACATATATCTGTGATATACACTTAGGATTTTATTAAAACGAAAAATAAATTGATGGACGTTCTTATTTCATCCTCTTTCATTTTCTATTTTTTAAATAAAAATATTTATGTGATATTAACAAAGTTTTTTTTTTCATTTAATGAAATCATTTAATTCTCTACAACTTTACGTGTCGATAAATTCATTAGTTTAATTTATAAAATAGAATGTGTTAGCAACATCATTCTATTTAAAAAAGAATATGGTCAACACGTTTATTTGGCATACACAAAAATAGTATGTGCAATTTTCGAAAATGAGCTTTAAGTTTGAGCGATTTTTTATTTTTTAAAATGTTCAGTTAATTTTATCCATAATGTAATTGCTTTTTTACATGTAATGTAATGTAATGAAATGAAATATTTGTTTAATATATTTAAATATCAATTATTGCATTAAGATAGTTAGTACACAAATTCTTATAGTTTTATACGAAAGTCAATAAATTAATTTTATAAATGTCTATTAGCCAATTTATTTCATTTCACGATTTCAAAATTGTAACCCTGGTAAAATGTTCCGAAATAACATTGGGTTTTCAACAGTGGTCGTCGGGCACCCTCATCACCTACCACAGTCAAAGAATTTCCACATGCAAATGCATTATCTTCTCACCACCCAAGTATTATGACAACAATGACAATGACTATTATGACGTGTTACACCCGTTCGATACACGATTATTTATTACTCACATAAATTAACTTTATATGTTAATGTATGAAATAATTATTTAATTAAAAATGATAAACAAAAGAAGATAATTAATTACAAAAAAAGTACAATACACAAATCTTAATTTATTTATTTTTTTAAAGTTCGTACGTTTATCGTTCTAGGAATTTCTTAAAATATTGTAATTTAAATTGATTTATAACGTAAAACGAAATAGAAAAATTATATTTAAATAGAATTTGTAATATATATATATATATCTGTGATATACACTTAGGATTTTATTAAAATGAAAATGAAAAGAAAAATAAAATAAAATTGACGAACATTCTTATTTCATCATCTTTCATTTTCTATTTTTTAAATAAAAATATTTATTTGATATTGAAAAAGTTTTTATTTTTTTATTCAATTAAATCATTTAATTCTCTACAACTTTACGTTCGGATAAATTCATTGGTTTAATTTATAAAATAGAATGTGTTAGCAACATCATTCTATTTAAAAAAGAATATGGTTAACACGTTCTTTTAACATACACAAAAATAGTATGTGCAATTTTGGAAAGTAAACTTTAAGTTTGAGCGATTTTTTTATTTTTTAAAACGTTCAGCTAATTTTATCCATAATGTATTTGCTTTTTTACATTTAATGTAATGTAATGTAATGAAATATTTGTTTAATATATTTAAATACCAATTATTGCATTAAGATAGTTAGTACAAATTCTTATAGTTCTATACGGAAGTCAATAAATTAATTATATAAATGTCTATTAGCCTATTTATTTCATTTTACGATTTCAAAATTGTAACCCCGGTAAAGTGTTCCGAAATAACATTGGGTTTTCAACAGTCGTCGGGCTTTCTGATCACCTTCCACAGCCAAAGAATCTCCACATGCAAACGCATTATCTTCTCACCAGCCAAGTATTATGACAACAATGACAACGACAATAACAATGACAATGACTATTATGACATGTTATACCCGTTCTATACACGATTATTTATTACTCACATAAATTAAATTTATATGTTAATGTATGAAATAATTATTTAATTAAAAATGAGAAACGAAAGAAGATAATTAATTACAAAAAAGGTACATTACACATATCTTTATTTTTTTTTATTTTTTATTTTACAGTACGTATGTTTATCGTCATAGGAATTTCTTTAAATATTGTAATTTGAATTGATTTAAATCTTAAAACGAGAAAGAAAAATTACATTTAAATAGAATTTGCAATATACATATATCTGTGATATACACTTAGGATTTTATTAAAACGAAAAATAAATTGATGGACGTTCTTATTTCATCCTCTTTCATTTTCTATTTTTTAAATAAAAATATTAATGTGATATTAACAAAGTTTTTTTTTTCATTTAATGAAATCATTTAATTCTCTACAACTTTACGTGTCGATAAATTCATTAGTTTAATTTATAAAATAGAATGTGTTAGCAACATCATTCTATTTAAAAAAGAATATGGTCAACACGTTTATTTGGCATACACAAAAATAGTATGTGCAATTTTCGAAAATGAGCTTTAAGTTTGAGCGATTTTTTATTTTTTAAAATGTTCAATTAATTTTATCCATAATGTATTTGCTTTTTTACATGTAATGTAATGAAATGAAATGAAATATTTGTTTAATATATTTAAATATCAATTATTGCATTAAGATAGTTAGTACACAAATTCTTATAGTTTTATACGAAAGTCAATAAATTAATTTTATAAATGTCTATTAGCCAATTTATTTCATTTTACGATTTCAAAATTGTAACCCTGGTAAAATGTTCCGAAATAACATTGGGTTTTCAACAGTGGTCGTCGGGCACCCTCATCACCTACCACAGTCAAAGAATCTCCACATGCAAATGCATTATCTTCTCACCACCCAAGTATTATGACAACAATGACAATGACTATTATGACGTGTTACACCCGTTCGATACACGATTATTTATTACTCACATAAATTAACTTTATATGTTAATGTATGAAATAATTATATAATTAAAAATGATAAACAAAAGAAGATAATTAATTACAAAAAAAGTACAACACACAAATCTTAATTTATTTATTTTTTTAAAGTTCGTACGTTTATCGTTCTAGGAATTTCTTAAAATATTGTAATTTAAATTGATTTATAACTTAAAACGAAATAGAAAAATTATATTTAAATAGAATTTGTAATATATATATATATATACATCTGTGATATACACTTAGGATTTTATTAAAATGAAAATGAAAAGAAAAATAAAATAAAATTGACGAACGTTCTTATTTCATCATCTTTCATTTTCTATTTTTTAAATAAAAATATTTATTTGATATTGAAAAAGTTTTTATTTTTTTTATTCAATTAAATCATTTAATTCTCTACAACTTTACGTTCGGATAAATTCATTGGTTTAATTTATAAAATAGAATGTGTTAGCAACATCATTCTATTTAAAAAAGAATATGGTTAACACGTTCTTTTAACATACACAAAAATAGTATGTGCAATTTTGGAAAGTAAACTTTAAGTTTGAGCGATTTTTTTATTTTTTAAAACGTTCAGCTAATTTTATCCATAATGTATTTGCTTTTTTACATTTAATGTAATGTAATGTAATGAAATATTTGTTTAATATATTTAAATACCAATTATTGCATTAAGATAGTTAGTACAAATTCTTATAGTTCTATACGGAAGTCAATAAATTAATTATATAAATGTCTATTAGCCTATTTATTTCATTTTACGATTTCAAAATTGTAACCCCGGTAAAGTGTTCCGAAATAACATTGGGTTTTCAACAGTCGTCGGGCTTTCTGATCACCTTCCACAGCCAAAGAATCTCCACATGCAAACGCATTATCTTCTCACCAGCCAAGTATTATGACAACAATGACAACGACAATAACAATGACAATGACTATTATGACATGTTATACCCGTTCTATACACGATTATTTATTACTCACATAAATTAAATTTATATGTTAATGTATGAAATAATTATTTAATTAAAAATGAGAAACGAAAGAAGATAATTAATTACAAAAAAGGTACATTACACATATCTTTATTTTTTTTTATTTTTTATTTTACAGTACGTATGTTTATCGTCATAGGAATTTCTTTAAATATTGTAATTTGAATTGATTTAAATCTTAAAACGAGAAAGAAAAATTACATTTAAATAGAATTTGCAATATACATATATCTGTGATATACACTTAGGATTTTATTAAAACGAAAAATAAATTGATGGACGTTCTTATTTCATCCTCTTTCATTTTCTATTTTTTAAATAAAAATATTAATGTGATATTAACAAAGTTTTTTTTTTCATTTAATGAAATCATTTAATTCTCTACAACTTTACGTGTCGATAAATTCATTAGTTTAATTTATAAAATAGAATGTGTTAGCAACATCATTCTATTTAAAAAAGAATATGGTCAACACGTTTATTTGGCATACACAAAAATAGTATGTGCAATTTTCGAAAATGAGCTTTAAGTTTGAGCGATTTTTTATTTTTTAAAATGTTCAATTAATTTTATCCATAATGTATTTGCTTTTTTACATGTAATGTAATGAAATGAAATGAAATATTTGTTTAATATATTTAAATATCAATTATTGCATTAAGATAGTTAGTACACAAATTCTTATAGTTTTATACGAAAGTCAATAAATTAATTTTATAAATGTCTATTAGCCAATTTATTTCATTTTACGATTTCAAAATTGTAACCCTGGTAAAATGTTCCGAAATAACATTGGGTTTTCAACAGTGGTCGTCAGGCACCCTCATCACCTACCACAGTCAAAGAATCTCCACATGCAAATGCATTATCTTCTCACCACCCAAGTATTATGACAACAATGACAATGACTATTATGACGTGTTACACCCGTTCGATACACGATTATTTATTACTCACATAAATTAACTTTATATGTTAATGTATGAAATAATTATTTAATTAAAAATGATAAACAAAAGAATATAATTAATTACAAAAAAAGTACAATACACAAATCTTAATTTATTTATTTTTTTAAAGTTCGTACGTTTATCGTTCTAGGAATTTCTTAAAATATTGTAATTTAAATTGATTTATAACGTAAAACGAAATAGAAAAATTATATTTAAATAGAATTTGTAATATATATATATATATCTGTGATATACACTTAGGATTTTATTAAAATGAAAATGAAAAGAAAAATAAAATAAAATTGACGAACGTTCTTATTTCATCATCTTTCATTTTCTATTTTTTAAATAAAAATATTTATTTGATATTGAAAAAGTTTTTATTTTTTTATTCAATTAAATCATTTAATTCTCTACAACTTTACGTTCGGATAAATTCATTGGTTTAATTTATAAAATAGAATGTGTTAGCAACATCATTCTATTTAAAAAAGAATATGGTTAACACGTTCTTTTAACATACACAAAAATAGTATGTGCAATTTTGGAAAGTAAACTTTAAGTTTGAGCGATTTTTTTATTTTTTAAAATGTTCAGTTAATTTTATCCATAATGTATTTGCTTTTTTACATTTAATGTAATGTAATGTAATGAAATATTTGTTTAATATATTTAAATACCAATTATTGCATTAATATAGTTAGTACAAATTCTTATAGTTCTATACGGAAGTCAATAAATTAATTCTATAAATGTCTATTAGCCTATTTATTTCATTTTACGATTTCAAAATTGTAACCCCGGTAAAGTGTTCCGAAATAACATTGGGTTTTCAACAGTCGTCGGGCTTTCTGATCACCTTCCACAGCCAAAGAATCTCCACATGCAAACGCATTATCTTCTCACCAGCCAAGTATTATGACAACAATGACAACGACAATAACAATGACAATGACTATTATGACATGTTATACCCGTTCTATACACGATTATTTATTACTCACATAAATTAAATTTATATGTTAATGTATGAAATAATTATTTAATTAAAAATGAGAAACGAAAGAAGATAATTAATTACAAAAAGGGTACATTACACATATCTTTATTTTTTTTTATTTTTTATTTTACAGTACGTATGTTTATCGTCATAGGAATTTCTTTAAATATTGTAATTTGAATTGATTTAAATCTTAAAACGATAAAGAAAAATTACATTTAAATAGAATTTGCAATATACATATATCTGTGATATACACTTAGGATTTTATTAAAACGAAAAATAAATTGATGGACGTTCTTATTTCATCCTCTTTCATTTTCTATTTTTTAAATAAAAATATTTATGTGATATTAACAAAGTTTTTTTTTTTTAATTAAATCATTTAATTCTCTACAACTTTACGTTTCGATAAACTCATTAGTTTAATTTATAAAATAGAATGTGTTAGCAACATCATTCTATTTAAAAAAGAATATGGTCAACACGTTTATTTAGCATACACAAAAATAGTATGTGCAATTTTCGAAAATGAGCCTTAAGTTTGAGCGATTTTTTATTTTTTAAAATGTTCAGTTAATTTTATCCATAATGTATTTGCTTTTTTACATTTAATGTAATGTAATGAAATGAAATATTTGTTTAATATATTTAAATACCAATTATTGCATTAAGATAGTTAGTACAAATTCTTATAGTTCTATACGGAAGTCAATAAATTAATTCTATAAATGTCTATTAGCCTATTTATTTCATTTTACGATTTCAAAATTGTAACCCCGGTAAAGTGTTCCGAAATAACATTGGGTTTTCAACAGTCGTCGGGCTTTCTCATCACCTTCCACAGCCAAAGAATCTCCACATGCAAACGCATTATCTTCTCACCAGCCAAGTATTATGACGACAATGACAACGACAATAACAATGACAATGACTATTATGACATGTTATACCCGTTCTATACACGATTATTTATTACTCACATAAATTAAATTTATATCTTATTGTATGAAATCATTATTTAATTAAAAATGAGAAACGAAAGAAGATAAATAATTACAAAAAAGGTACATTACACATATCTTTATTTTTTTTTATTTTTTATTTTACAGTACGTATGTTTATCGTCATAGGAATTTCTTTAAATATTGTAATTTGAATTGATTTAAAACTTAAAACGAGAAAGAAAAATTACATTTAAATAGAATTTGCAATATACATATATCTGTGATATACACTTAGGATTTTATTAAAACGAAAAATAAATTGATGGACGTTCTTATTTCATCCTCTTTCATTTTCTATTTTTTAAATAAAAATATTTATGTGATATTAACAAAGTTTTTTTTTTTTAATTAAATCATTTAATTCTCTACAACTTTACGTTTCGATAAACTCATTAGTTTAATTTATAAAATATAATGTGTTAGCAACATCATTCTATTGAAAAAAGAATATGGTCAACACGTTTATTTCGCATACACAAAAATAGTATGTGCAATTTTCGAAAATGAGCCTTAAGTTTGAGCGATTTTTTATTTTTTAAAATGTTCAGTTAATTTTATCCATAATGTATTTGCTTTTTTACATGTAATGTAATGTAATGAAATGAAATATTTGTTTAATATATTTAAATATCAATTATTGCATTAAGATAGTTAGTACACAAATTCTTATAGTTTTATACGAAAGTCAATAAATTAATTTTATAAATGTCTATTAGCCAATTTATTTCATTTTACGATTTCAAAATTGTAACCCTGGTAAAATGTTCCGAAATAACATTGGGTTTTCAACAGTGGTCGTCAGGCACCCTCATCACCTACCACAGTCAAAGAATCTCCACATGCAAATGCATTATCTTCTCACCACCCAAGTATTATGACAACAATGACAATGACTATTATGACGTGTTACACCCGTTCGATACACGATTATTTATTACTCACATAAATTAACTTTATATGTTAATGTATGAAATAATTATTTAATTAAAAATGATAAACAAAAGAAGATAATTAATTACAAAAAAAGTACAACACACAAATCTTAATTTTTTTTTTTTTTAAAGTTCGTACGTTTATCGTTCTAGGAATTTCTTAAAATATTGTAATTTAAATTGATTTATAACTTAAAACGAAATAGAAAAATTATATTTAAATAGAATTTGTAATATATATATATATACATCTGTGATATACACTTAGGATTTTATTAAAATGAAAATGAAAAGAAAAATAAAATAAAATTGACGAACGTTCTTATTTCATCATCTTTCATTTTCTATTTTTTAAATAAAAATATTTATTTGATATTGAAAAAGTTTTTATTTTTTTATTCAATTAAATCATTTAATTCTCTACAACTTTACGTTCGGATAAATTCATTGGTTTAATTTATAAAATAGAATGTGTTAGCAACATCATTCTATTTAAAAAAGAATATGGTTAACACGTTCTTTTAACATAAACAAAAATAGTATGTGCAATTTTGGAAAGTAAACTTTAAGTTTGAGTGATTTTTTTATTTTTTAAAATGTTCAGTTAATTTTATCCATAATGTATTTGCTTTTTTACATTTAATGTAATGTAATGTAATGAAATATTTGTTTAATATATTTAAATACCAATTATTGCATTAAGATAATTAGTACAAATTCTTGTAGTTCTATACGGAAGTCAATAAATTAATTCTATAAATGTCTATTAGCCTATTTATTTCATTTTACGATTTCAAAATTGTAACCCCGGTAAAGTGTTCCGAAATAACATTGGGTTTTCAACAGTCGTCGGGCTTTCTCATCACCTTCCACAGCAAAAGAATCTCCACATGCAAACGCATTATCTTCTCACCAGCCAAGTATTATGACGACAATGACAACGACAATAACAATGACAATGACTATTATGACATGTTATACCCGTTCTATACACGATTATTTATTACTCACATAAATTAAATTTATATCTTATTGTATGAAATCATTATTTAATTAAAAATGAGAAACGAAAGAAGATAATTAATTACAAAAAAGGTACATTACACATATCTTTATTTTTTTTATTTTTTATTTTACAGTACGTATGTTTATCGTCATAGGAATTTCTTTAAATATTGTAATTTGAATTGATTTAAAACTTAAAACGAGAAAGAAAAATTACATTTAAATAGAATTTGCAATATACATATATCTGTGATATACACTTAGGATTTTATTAAAACGAAAAATAAATTGATGGACGTTCTTATTTCATCCTCTTTCATTTTCTATTTTTTAAATAAAAATATTTATGTGATATTAACAAAGTTTTTTTTTTCATTTAATGAAATCATTTAATTCTCTACAACTTTACGTGTCGATAAATTCATTAGTTTAATTTATAAAATAGAATGTGTTAGCAACATCATTCTATTTAAAAAAGAATATGGTCAACACGTTTATTTCGCATACACAAAAATAGTATGTGCAATTTTCGAAAATGAGCTTTAAGTTTGAGCGATTTTTTATTTTTTAAAATGTTCAGTTAATTTTATCCATAATGTATTTGCTTTTTTACATGTAATGTAATGTAATGAAATGAAATATTTGTTTAATATATTTAAATATCAATTATTGCATTAAGATAGTTAGTACACAAATTCTTATAGTTTTATACGAAAGTCAATAAATTAATTTTATAAATGTCTATTAGCCAATTTATTTCATTTTACGATTTCAAAATTGTAACCCTGGTAAAATGTTCCGAAATAACATTGGGTTTTCAACAGTGGTCGTCAGGCACCCTCATCACCTACCACAGTCAAATAATCTCCACATGCAAATGCATTATCTTCTCACCACCCAAGTATTATGACAACAATGACAATGACTATTATGACGTGTTACACCCGTTCGATACACGATTATTTATTACTCACATAAATTAACTTTATATGTTAATGTATGAAATAATTATATAATTAAAAATGATAAACAAAAGAAGATAATTAATTACAAAAAAAGTACAATACACAAATCTTAATTTATTTATTTTTTTAAAGTTCGTACGTTTATCGTTCTAGGAATTTCTTAAAATATTGTAATTTAAATTGATTTATAACTTAAAACGAAATAGAAAAATTATATTTAAATAGAATTTGTAATATATATATATATACATCTGTGATATACACTTAGGATTTTATTAAAATGAAAATGAAAAGAAAAATAAAATAAAATTGACGAACGTTCTTATTTCATCATCTTTCATTTTCTATTTTTTAAATAAAAATATTTATTTGATATTGAAAAAGTTTTTATTTTTTTTATTCAATTAAATCATTTAATTCTCTACAACTTTACGTTCGGATAAATTCATTGGTTTAATTTATAAAATAGAATGTGTTAGCAACATCATTCTATTTAAAAAAGAATATGGTTAACACGTTCTTTTAACATACACAAAAATAGTATGTGCAATTTTGGAAAGTAAACTTTATGTTTGAGTGATTTTTTTATTTTTTAAAATGTTCAGTTAATTTTATCCATAATGTATTTGCTTTTTTACATTTAATGTAATGTAATGTAATGAAATATTTGTTTAATATATTTAAATACCAATTATTGCATTAAGATAATTAGTACAAATTCTTATAGTTCTATACGGAAGTCAATAAATTAATTCTATAAATGTCTATTAGCCTATTTATTTCATTTTACGATTTCAAAATTGTAACCCCGGTAAAGTGTTCCGAAATAACATTGGGTTTTCAACAGTCGTCGGGCTTTCTCATCACCTTCCACAGCCAAAGAATCTCCACATGCAAACGCATTATCTTCTCACCAGCCAAGTATTATGACGACAATGACAACGACAATAACAATGACAATGACTATTATGACATGTTATACCCGTTCTATACACGATTATTTATTACTCACATAAATTAAATTTATATGTTAATGTATGAAATAATTATTTAATTAAAAATGAGAAACGAAAGAAGATAATTAATTACAAAAAAGGTACATTACACATATCTTTATTTTTTTTTATTTTTTATTTTACAGTACGTATGTTTATCGTCATAGGAATTTCTTTAAATATTGTAATTTGAATTGATTTAAATCTTAAAACGAGAAAGAAAAATTACATTTAAATAGAATTTGCAATATACATATATCTGTGATATACACTTAGGATTTTATTAAAACGAAAAATAAATTGATGGACGTTCTTATTTCATCCTCTTTCATTTTCTATTTTTTAAATAAAAATATTTATGTGATATTAACAAAGTTTTTTTTTTATTTAATTAAATCATTTAATTCTCTACAACTTTACGTTTCGATAAATTCATTAGTTTAATTTATAAAATAGAATGTGTTAGCAACATCATTCTATTTAAAAAAGAATATGGTTAACACGTTCTTTTCACATACACAAAAATAGTATGTGCAATTTTGGAAAGTGAGCTTTAAGTTTGAGCGATTTTTTATTTTTTAAAATGTTCAGTTAATTTTATCCATAATGTATTTGCTTTTTTACATGTAATGTAATGTAATGAAATGAAATATTTGTTTAATATATTTAAATATCAATTATTGCATTAAGATAGTTAGTACACAAATTCTTATAGTTTTATACGAAAGTCAATAAATTAATTTTATAAATGTCTATTAGCCAATTTATTTCATTTTACGATTTCAAAATTGTAACCCTGGTAAAATGTTCCGAAATAACATTGGGTTTTCAACAGTGGTCGTCAGGCACCCTCATCACCTACCACAGTCAAAGAATCTCCACATGCAAATGCATTATCTTCTCACCACCCAAGTATTATGACAACAATGACAATGACTATTATGACGTGTTACACCCGTTCGATACACGATTATTTATTACTCACATAAATTAACTTTATATGTTAATGTATGAAATAATTATTTAATTAAAAATGATAAACAAAAGAAGATAATTAATTACAAAAAAAGTACAACACACAAATCTTAATTTTTTTTTTTTTTTAAAGTTCGTACGTTTATCGTTCTAGGAATTTCTTAAAATATTGTAATTTAAATTGATTTATAACTTAAAACGAAATAGAAAAATTATATTTAAATAGAATTTGTAATATATATATATATACATCTGTGATATACACTTAGGATTTTATTAAAATGAAAATGAAAAGAAAAATAAAATAAAATTGACGAACGTTCTTATTTCATCATCTTTCATTTTCTATTTTTTAAATAAAAATATTTATTTGATATTGAAAAAGTTTTTATTTTTTTATTCAATTAAATCATTTAATTCTCTACAACTTTACGTTCGGAAAAATTCATTGGTTTAATTTATAAAATAGAATGTGTTAGCAACATCATTCTATTTAAAAAAGAATATGGTTAACACGTTCTTTTAACATAAACAAAAATAGTATGTGCAATTTTGGAAAGTAAACTTTAAGTTTGAGTGATTTTTTTATTTTTTAAAATGTTCAGTTAATTTTATCCATAATGTATTTGCTTTTTTACATTTAATGTAATGTAATGTAATGAAATATTTGTTTAATATATTTAAATACCAATTATTGCATTAAGATAATTAGTACAAATTCTTGTAGTTCTATACGGAAGTCAATAAATTAATTCTATAAATGTCTATTAGCCTATTTATTTCATTTTACGATTTCAAAATTGTAACCCCGGTAAAGTGTTCCGAAATAACATTGGGTTTTCAACAGTCGTCGGGCTTTCTCATCACCTTCCACAGCCAAAGAATCTCCACATGCAAACGCATTATCTTCTCACCAGCCAAGTATTATGACGACAATGACAACGACAATAACAATGACAATGACTATTATGACATGTTATACCCGTTCTATACACGATTATTTATTACTCACATAAATTAAATTTATATCTTATTGTATGAAATCATTATTTAATTAAAAATGAGAAACGAAAGAAGATAATTAATTACAAAAAAGGTACATTACACATATCTTTATTTTTTTTATTTTTTATTTTACAGTACGTATGTTTATCGTCATAGGAATTTCTTTAAATATTGTAATTTGAATTGATTTAAAACTTAAAACGAGAAAGAAAAATTACATTTAAATAGAATTTGCAATATACATATATCTGTGATATACACTTAGGATTTTATTAAAACGAAAAATAAATTGATGGACGTTCTTATTTCATCCTCTTTCATTTTCTATTTTTTAAATAAAAATATTTATGTGATATTAACAAAGTTTTTTTTTTCATTTAATGAAATCATTTAATTCTCTACAACTTTACGTGTCGATAAATTCATTAGTTTAATTTATAAAATAGAATGTGTTAGCAACATCATTCTATTTAAAAAAGAATATGGTCAACACGTTTATTTCGCATACACAAAAATAGTATGTGCAATTTTCGAAAATGAGCTTTAAGTTTGAGCGATTTTTTATTTTTTAAAATGTTCAGTTAATTTTATCCATAATGTATTTGCTTTTTTACATGTAATGTAATGTAATGAAATGAAATATTTGTTTAATATATTTAAATATCAATTATTGCATTAAGATAGTTAGTACACAAATTCTTATAGTTTTATACGAAAGTCAATAAATTAATTTTATAAATGTCTATTAGCCAATTTATTTCATTTTACGATTTCAAAATTGTAACCCTGGTAAAATGTTCCGAAATAACATTGGGTTTTCAACAGTGGTCGTCAGGCACCCTCATCACCTACCACAGTCAAAGAATCTCCACATGCAAATGCATTATCTTCTCACCACCCAAGTATTATGACAACAATGACAATGACTATTATGACGTGTTACACCCGTTCGATACACGATTATTTATTACTCACATAAATTAACTTTATATGTTAATGTATGAAATAATTATATAATTAAAAATGATAAACAAAAGAAGATAATTAATTACAAAAAAAGTACAACACACAAATCTTAATTTATTTATTTTTTTAAAGTTCGTACGTTTATCGTTCTAGGAATTTCTTAAAATATTGTAATTTAAATTGATTTATAACTTAAAACGAAATAGAAAAATTATATTTAAATAGAATTTGTAATATATATATATATACATCTGTGATATACACTTAGGATTTTATTAAAATGAAAATGAAAAGAAAAATAAAATAAAATTGACGAACGTTCTTATTTCATCATCTTTCATTTTCTATTTTTTAAATAAAAATATTTATTTGATATTGAAAAAGTTTTTATTTTTTTTATTCAATTAAATCATTTAATTCTCTACAACTTTACGTTCGGATAAATTCATTGGTTTAATTTATAAAATAGAATGTGTTAGCAACATCATTCTATTTAAAAAAGAATATGGTTAACACGTTCTTTTAACATACACAAAAATAGTATGTGCAATTTTGGAAAGTAAACTTTATGTTTGAGTGATTTTTTTATTTTTTAAAATGTTCAGTTAATTTTATCCATAATGTATTTGCTTTTTTACATTTAATGTAATGTAATGTAATGAAATATTTGTTTAATATATTTAAATACCAATTATTGCATTAAGATAATTAGTACAAATTCTTATAGTTCTATACGGAAGTCAATAAATTAATTCTATAAATGTCTATTAGCCTATTTATTTCATTTTACGATTTCAAAATTGTAACCCCGGTAAAGTGTTCCGAAATAACATTGGGTTTTCAACAGTCGTCGGGCTTTCTCATCACCTTCCACAGCCAAAGAATCTCCACATGCAAACGCATTATCTTCTCACCAGCCAAGTATTATGACGACAATGACAACGACAATAACAATGACAATGACTATTATGACATGTTATACCCGTTCTATACACGATTATTTATTACTCACATAAATTAAATTTATATGTTAATGTATGAAATAATTATTTAATTAAAAATGAGAAACGAAAGAAGATAATTAATTACAAAAAAGGTACATTAGACATATCTTTATTTTTTTTTATTTTTTATTTTACAGTACGTATGTTTATCGTCATAGGAATTTCTTTAAATATTGTAATTTGAATTGATTTAAATCTTAAAACGAGAAAGAAAAATTACATTTAAATAGAATTTGCAATATACATATATCTGTGATATACACTTAGGATTTTATTAAAACGAAAAATAAATTGATGGACGTTCTTATTTCATCCTCTTTCATTTTCTATTTTTTAAATAAAAATATTTATGTGATATTAACAAAGTTTTTTTTTTATTTAATTAAATCATTTAATTCTCTACAACTTTACGTTTCGATAAATTCATTAGTTTAATTTATAAAATAGAATGTGTTAGCAACATCATTCTATTTAAAAAAGAATATGGTTAACACGTTCTTTTCACATACACAAAAATAGTATGTGCAATTTTGGAAAGTGAGCTTTAAGTTTGAGCGATTTTTTATTTTTTAAAATGTTCAGTTAATTTTATCCATAATGTATTTGCTTTTTTACATGTAATGTAATGTAATGAAATGAAATATTTGTTTAATATATTTAAATATCAATTATTGCATTAAGATAGTTAGTACACAAATTCTTATAGTTTTATACGAAAGTCAATAAATTAATTTTATAAATGTCTATTAGCCAATTTATTTCATTTTACGATTTCAAAATTGTAACCCTGGTAAAATGTTCCGAAATAACATTGGGTTTTCAACAGTGGTCGTCAGGCACCCTCATCACCTACCACAGTCAAAGAATCTCCACATGCAAATGCATTATCTTCTCACCACCCAAGTATTATGACAACAATGACAATGACTATTATGACGTGTTACACCCGTTCGATACACGATTATTTATTACTCACATAAATTAACTTTATATGTTAATGTATGAAATAATTATTTAATTAAAAATGATAAACAAAAGAAGATAATTAATTACAAAAAAAGTACAACACACAAATCTTAATTTTTTTTTTTTTTTAAAGTTCGTACGTTTATCGTTCTAGGAATTTCTTAAAATATTGTAATTTAAATTGATTTATAACTTAAAACGAAATAGAAAAATTATATTTAAATAGAATTTGTAATATATATATATATACATCTGTGATATACACTTAGGATTTTATTAAAATGAAAATGAAAAGAAAAATAAAATAAAATTGACGAACGTTCTTATTTCATCATCTTTCATTTTCTATTTTTTAAATAAAAATATTTATTTGATATTGAAAAAGTTTTTATTTTTTTATTCAATTAAATCATTTAATTCTCTACAACTTTACGTTCGGATAAATTCATTGGTTTAATTTATAAAATAGAATGTGTTAGCAACATCATTCTATTTAAAAAAGAATATGGTTAACACGTTCTTTTAACATAAACAAAAATAGTATGTGCAATTTTGGAAAGTAAACTTTAAGTTTGAGTGATTTTTTTATTTTTTAAAATGTTCAGTTAATTTTATCCATAATGTATTTGCTTTTTTACATTTAATGTAATGTAATGTAATGAAATATTTGTTTAATATATTTAAATACCAATTATTGCATTAAGATAATTAGTACAAATTCTTGTAGTTCTATACGGAAGTCAATAAATTAATTCTATAAATGTCTATTAGCCTATTTATTTCATTTTACGATTTCAAAATTGTAACCCCGGTAAAGTGTTCCGAAATAACATTGGGTTTTCAACAGTCGTCGGGCTTTCTCATCACCTTCCACAGCCAAAGAATCTCCACATGCAAACGCATTATCTTCTCACCAGCCAAGTATTATGACGACAATGACAACGACAATAACAATGACAATGACTATTATGACATGTTATACCCGTTCTATACACGATTATTTATTACTCACATAAATTAAATTTATATCTTATTGTATGAAATCATTATTTAATTAAAAATGAGAAACGAAAGAAGATAATTAATTACAAAAAAGGTACATTACACATATCTTTATTTTTTTTATTTTTTATTTTACAGTACGTATGTTTATCGTCATAGGAATTTCTTTAAATATTGTAATTTGAATTGATTTAAAACTTAAAACGAGAAAGAAAAATTACATTTAAATAGAATTTGCAATATACATATATCTGTGATATACACTTAGGATTTTATTAAAACGAAAAATAAATTGATGGACGTTCTTATTTCATCCTCTTTCATTTTCTATTTTTTAAATAAAAATATTTATGTGATATTAACAAAGTTTTTTTTTTTCATTTAATGAAATCATTTAATTCTCTACAACTTTACGTGTCGATAAATTCATTAGTTTAATTTATAAAATAGAATGTGTTAGCAACATCATTCTATTTAAAAAAGAATATGGTCAACACGTTTATTTCGCATACACAAAAATAGTATGTGCAATTTTCGAAAATGAGCTTTAAGTTTGAGCGATTTTTTATTTTTTAAAATGTTCAGTTAATTTTATCCATAATGTATTTGCTTTTTTACATGTAATGTAATGTAATGAAATGAAATATTTGTTTAATATATTTAAATATCAATTATTGCATTAAGATAGTTAGTACACAAATTCTTATAGTTTTATACGAAAGTCAATAAATTAATTTTATAAATGTCTATTAGCCAATTTATTTCATTTTACGATTTCAAAATTGTAACCCTGGTAAAATGTTCCGAAATAACATTGGGTTTTCAACAGTGGTCGTCAGGCACCCTCATCACCTACCACAGTCAAATAATCTCCACATACAAATGCATTATCTTCTCACCACCCAAGTATTATGACAACAATGACAATGACTATTATGACGTGTTACACCCGTTCGATACACGATTATTTATTACTCACATAAATTAACTTTATATGTTAATGTATGAAATAATTATATAATTAAAAATGATAAACAAAAGAAGATAATTAATTACAAAAAAAGTACAATACACAAATCTTAATTTATTTATTTTTTTAAAGTTCGTACGTTTATCGTTCTAGGAATTTCTTAAAATATTGTAATTTAAATTGATTTATAACTTAAAACGAAATAGAAAAATTATATTTAAATAGAATTTGTAATATATATATATATACATCTGTGATATACACTTAGGATTTTATTAAAATGAAAATGAAAAGAAAAATAAAATAAAATTGACGAACGTTCTTATTTCATCATCTTTCATTTTCTATTTTTTAAATAAAAATATTTATTTGATATTGAAAAAGTTTTTATTTTTTTTATTCAATTAAATCATTTAATTCTCTACAACTTTACGTTCGGATAAATTCATTGGTTTAATTTATAAAATAGAATGTGTTAGCAACATCATTCTATTTAAAAAAGAATATGGTTAACACGTTCTTTTAACATACACAAAAATAGTATGTGCAATTTTGGAAAGTAAACTTTATGTTTGAGTGATTTTTTTATTTTTTAAAATGTTCAGTTAATTTTATCCATAATGTATTTGCTTTTTTACATTTAATGTAATGTAATGTAATGAAATATTTGTTTAATATATTTAAATACCAATTATTGCATTAAGATAATTAGTACAAATTCTTATAGTTCTATACGGAAGTCAATAAATTAATTCTATAAATGTCTATTAGCCTATTTATTTCATTTTACGATTTCAAAATTGTAACCCCGGTAAAGTGTTCCGAAATAACATTGGGTTTTCAACAGTCGTCGGGCTTTCTCATCACCTTCCACAGCCAAAGAATCTCCACATGCAAACGCATTATCTTCTCACCAGCCAAGTATTATGACGACAATGACAACGACAATAACAATGACAATGACTATTATGACATGTTATACCCGTTCTATACACGATTATTTATTACTCACATAAATTAAATTTATATGTTAATGTATGAAATAATTATTTAATTAAAAATGAGAAACGAAAGAAGATAATTAATTACAAAAAAGGTACATTACACATATCTTTATTTTTTTTTATTTTTTATTTTACAGTACGTATGTTTATCGTCATAGGAATTTCTTTAAATATTGTAATTTGAATTGATTTAAATCTTAAAACGAGAAAGAAAAATTACATTTAAATAGAATTTGCAATATACATATATCTGTGATATACACTTAGGATTTTATTAAAACGAAAAATAAATTGATGGACGTTCTTATTTCATCCTCTTTCATTTTCTATTTTTTAAATAAAAATATTTATGTGATATTAACAAAGTTTTTTTTTTATTTAATTAAATCATTTAATTCTCTACAACTTTACGTTTCGATAAATTCATTAGTTTAATTTATAAAATAGAATGTGTTAGCAACATCATTCTATTTAAAAAAGAATATGGTTAACACGTTCTTTTCACATACACAAAAATAGTATGTGCAATTTTGGAAAGTGAGCTTTAAGTTTGAGCGATTTTTTATTTTTTAAAATGTTCAGTTAATTTTATCCATAATGTATTTGCTTTTTTACATGTAATGTAATGTAATGAAATGAAATATTTGTTTAATATATTTAAATATCAATTATTGCATTAAGATAGTTAGTACACAAATTCTTATAGTTTTATACGAAAGTCAATAAATTAATTTTATAAATGTCTATTAGCCAATTTATTTCATTTTACGATTTCAAAATTGTAACCCTGGTAAAATGTTCCGAAATAACATTGGGTTTTCAACAGTGGTCGTCAGGCACCCTCATCACCTACCACAGTCAAAGAATCTCCACATGCAAATGCATTATCTTCTCACCACCCAAGTATTATGACAACAATGACAATGACTATTATGACGTGTTACACCCGTTCGATACACGATTATTTATTACTCACATAAATTAACTTTATATGTTAATGTATGAAATAATTATTTAATTAAAAATGATAAACAAAAGAAGATAATTAATTACAAAAAAAGTACAACACACAAATCTTAATTTTTTTTTTTTTTAAAGTTCGTACGTTTATCGTTCTAGGAATTTCTTAAAATATTGTAATTTAAATTGATTTATAACTTAAAACGAAATAGAAAAATTATATTTAAATAGAATTTGTAATATATATATATATACATCTGTGATATACACTTAGGATTTTATTAAAATGAAAATGAAAAGAAAAATAAAATAAAATTGACGAACGTTCTTATTTCATCATCTTTCATTTTCTATTTTTTAAATAAAAATATTTATTTGATATTGAAAAAGTTTTTATTTTTTTATTCAATTAAATCATTTAATTCTCTACAACTTTACGTTCGGATAAATTCATTGGTTTAATTTATAAAATAGAATGTGTTAGCAACATCATTCTATTTAAAAAAGAATATGGTTAACACGTTCTTTTAACATAAACAAAAATAGTATGTGCAATTTTGGAAAGTAAACTTTAAGTTTGAGTGATTTTTTTATTTTTTAAAATGTTCAGTTAATTTTATCCATAATGTATTTGCTTTTTTACATTTAATGTAATGTAATGTAATGAAATATTTGTTTAATATATTTAAATACCAATTATTGCATTAAGATAATTAGTACAAATTCTTGTAGTTCTATACGGAAGTCAATAATTTAATTCTATAAATGTCTATTAGCCTATTTATTTCATTTTACGATTTCAAAATTGTAACCCCGGTAAAGTGTTCCGAAATAACATTGGGTTTTCAACAGTCGTCGGGCTTTCTCATCACCTTCCACAGCCAAAGAATCTCAACATGCAAACGCATTATCTTCTCACCAGCCAAGTATTATGACGACAATGACAACGACAATAACAATGACAATGACTATTATGACATGTTATACCCGTTCTATACACGATTATTTATTACTCACATAAATTAAATTTATATCTTATTGTATGAAATCATTATTTAATTAAAAATGAGAAACGAAAGAAGATAATTAATTACAAAAAAGGTACATTACACATATCTTTATTTTTTTTATTTTTTATTTTACAGTACGTATGTTTATCGTCATAGGAATTTCTTTAAATATTGTAATTTGAATTGATTTAAAACTTAAAACGAGAAAGAAAAATTACATTTAAATAGAATTTGCAATATACATATATCTGTGATATACACTTAGGATTTTATTAAAACGAAAAATAAATTGATGGACGTTCTTATTTCATCCTCTTTCATTTTCTATTTTTTAAATAAAAATATTTATGTGATATTAACAAAGTTTTTTTTTTTCATTTAATGAAATCATTTAATTCTCTACAACTTTACGTGTCGATAAATTCATTAGTTTAATTTATAAAATAGAATGTGTTAGCAACATCATTCTATTTAAAAAAGAATATGGTCAACACGTTTATTTCGCATACACAAAAATAGTATGTGCAATTTTCGAAAATGAGCTTTAAGTTTGAGCGATTTTTTATTTTTTAAAATGTTCAGTTAATTTTATCCATAATGTATTTGCTTTTTTACATGTAATGTAATGTAATGAAATGAAATATTTGTTTAATATATTTAAATATCAATTATTGCATTAAGATAGTTAGTACACAAATTCTTATAGTTTTATACGAAAGTCAATAAATTAATTTTATAAATGTCTATTAGCCAATTTATTTCATTTTACGATTTCAAAATTGTAACCCTGGTAAAATGTTCCGAAATAACATTGGGTTTTCAACAGTGGTCGTCAGGCACCCTCATCACCTACCACAGTCAAAGAATCTCCACATGCAAATGCATTATCTTCTCACCACCCAAGTATTATGACAACAATGACAATGACTATTATGACGTGTTACACCCGTTCGATACACGATTATTTATTACTCACATAAATTAACTTTATATGTTAATGTATGAAATAATTATATAATTAAAAATGATAAACAAAAGAAGATAATTAATTACAAAAAAAGTACAACACACAAATCTTAATTTATTTATTTTTTTAAAGTTCGTACGTTTATCGTTCTAGGAATTTCTTAAAATATTGTAATTTAAATTGATTTATAACTTAAAACGAAATAGAAAAATTATATTTAAATAGAATTTGTAATATATATATATATACATCTGTGATATACACTTAGGATTTTATTAAAATGAAAATGAAAAGAAAAATAAAATAAAATTGACGAACGTTCTTATTTCATCATCTTTCATTTTCTATTTTTTAAATAAAAATATTTATTTGATATTGAAAAAGTTTTTATTTTTTTTATTCAATTAAATCATTTAATTCTCTACAACTTTACGTTCGGATAAATTCATTGGTTTAATTTATAAAATAGAATGTGTTAGCAACATCATTCTATTTAAAAAAGAATATGGTCAACACGTTCTTTCAACATACACAAAAATAGTATGTGCAATTTTGGAAAGTAAACTTTATGTTTGAGTGATTTTTTTATTTTTTAAAATGTTCAATTAATTTTATCCATAATGTATTTGCTTTTTTACATTTAATGTAATGTAATGTAATGAAATATTTGTTTAATATATTTAAATACCAATTATTGCATTAAGATAATTAGTACAAATTCTTGTAGTTCTATACGGAAGTCAATAAATTAATTCTATAAATGTCTATTAGCCTATTTATTTCATTTTACGATTTCAAAATTGTAACCCCGGTAAAGTGTTCCGAAATAACATTGGGTTTTCAACAGTCGTCGGGCTTTCTCATCACCTTCCACAGCCAAAGAATCTCCACATGCAAACGCATTATCTTCTCACCAGCCAAGTATTATGACGACAATGACAACGACAATAACAATGACAATGACTATTATGACATGTTATACCCGTTCTATACACGATTATTTATTACTCACATAAATTAAATTTATATCTTATTGTATGAAATCATTATTTAATTAAAAATGAGAAACGAAAGAAGATAATTAATTACAAAAAAGGTACATTACACATATCTTTATTTTTTTTATTTTTTATTTTACAGTACATATGTTTATCGTCATAGGAATTTCTTTAAATATTGTAATTTGAATTGATTTAAAACTTAAAACGAGAAAGAAAAATTACATTTAAATAGAATTTGCAATATACATATATCTGTGATATACACTTAGGATTTTATTAAAACGAAAAATAAATTGATGGACGTTCTTATTTCATCCTCTTTCATTTTCTATTTTTTAAATAAAAATATTTATGTGATATTAACAAAGTTTTTTTTTTCATTTAATGAAATCATTTAATTCTCTACAACTTTACGTGTCGATAAATTCATTAGTTTAATTTATAAAATAGAATGTGTTAGCAACATCATTCTATTTAAAAAAGAATATGGTCAACACGTTTATTTCGCATACACAAAAATAGTATGTGCAATTTTCGAAAATGAGCTTTAAGTTTGAGCGATTTTTTATTTTTTAAAATGTTCAGTTAATTTTATCCATAATGTATTTGCTTTTTTACATGTAATGTAATGTAATGAAATGAAATATTTGTTTAATATATTTAAATATCAATTATTGCATTAAGATAGTTAGTACACAAATTCTTATAGTTTTATACGAAAGTCAATAAATTAATTTTATAAATGTCTATTAGCCAATTTATTTCATTTTACGATTTCAAAATTGTAACCCTGGTAAAATGTTCCGAAATAACATTGGGTTTTCAACAGTGGTCGTCAGGCACCCTCATCACCTACCACAGTCAAATAATCTCCACATGCAAATGCATTATCTTCTCACCACCCAAGTATTATGACAACAATGACAATGACTATTATGACGTGTTACACCCGTTCGATACACGATTATTTATTACTCACATAAATTAACTTTATATGTTAATGTATGAAATAATTATATAATTAAAAATGATAAACAAAAGAAGATAATTAATTACAAAAAAAGTACAATACACAAATCTTAATTTATTTATTTTTTTAAAGTTCGTACGTTTATCGTTCTAGGAATTTCTTAAAATATTGTAATTTAAATTGATTTATAACTTAAAACGAAATAGAAAAATTATATTTAAATAGAATTTGTAATATATATATATATACATCTGTGATATACACTTAGGATTTTATTAAAATGAAAATGAAAAGAAAAATAAAATAAAATTGACGAACGTTCTTATTTCATCATCTTTCATTTTCTATTTTTTAAATAAAAATATTTATTTGATATTGAAAAAGTTTTTATTTTTTTTATTCAATTAAATCATTTAATTCTCTACAACTTTACGTTCGGATAAATTCATTGGTTTAATTTATAAAATAGAATGTGTTAGCAACATCATTCTATTTAAAAAAGAATATGGTTAACACGTTCTTTTAACATACACAAAAATAGTATGTGCAATTTTGGAAAGTAAACTTTATGTTTGAGTGATTTTTTTATTTTTTAAAATGTTCAGTTAATTTTATCCATAATGTATTTGCTTTTTTACATTTAATGTAATGTAATGTAATGAAATATTTGTTTAATATATTTAAATACCAATTATTGCATTAAGATAATTAGTACAAATTCTTATAGTTCTATACGGAAGTCAATAAATTAATTCTATAAATGTCTATTAGCCTATTTATTTCATTTTACGATTTCAAAATTGTAACCCCGGTAAAGTGTTCCGAAATAACATTGGGTTTTCAACAGTCGTCGGGCTTTCTCATCACCTTCCACAGCCAAAGAATCTCCACATGCAAACGCATTATCTTCTCACCAGCCAAGTATTATGACGACAATGACAACGACAATAACAATGACAATGACTATTATGACATGTTATACCCGTTCTATACACGATTATTTATTACTCACATAAATTAAATTTATATGTTAATGTATGAAATAATTATTTAATTAAAAATGAGAAACGAAAGAAGATAATTAATTACAAAAAAGGTACATTACACATATCTTTATTTTTTTTTATTTTTTATTTTACAGTACGTATGTTTATCGTCATAGGAATTTCTTTAAATATTGTAATTTGAATTGATTTAAATCTTAAAACGAGAAAGAAAAATTACATTTAAATAGAATTTGCAATATACATATATCTGTGATATACACTTAGGATTTTATTAAAACGAAAAATAAATTGATGGACGTTCTTATTTCATCCTCTTTCATTTTCTATTTTTTAAATAAAAATATTTATGTGATATTAACAAAGTTTTTTTTTTATTTAATTAAATCATTTAATTCTCTACAACTTTACGTTTCGATAAATTCATTAGTTTAATTTATAAAATAGAATGTGTTAGCAACATCATTCTATTTAAAAAAGAATATGGTTAACACGTTCTTTTCACATACACAAAAATAGTATGTGCAATTTTGGAAAGTGAGCTTTAAGTTTGAGCGATTTTTTATTTTTTAAAATGTTCAGTTAATTTTATCCATAATGTATTTGCTTTTTTACATGTAATGTAATGTAATGAAATGAAATATTTGTTTAATATATTTAAATATCAATTATTGCATTAAGATAGTTAGTACACAAATTCTTATAGTTTTATACGAAAGTCAATAAATTAATTTTATAAATGTCTATTAGCCAATTTATTTCATTTTACGATTTCAAAATTGTAACCCTGGTAAAATGTTCCGAAATAACATTGGGTTTTCAACAGTGGTCGTCAGGCACCCTCATCACCTACCACAGTCAAAGAATCTCCACATGCAAATGCATTATCTTCTCACCACCCAAGTATTATGACAACAATGACAATGACTATTATGACGTGTTACACCCGTTCGATACACGATTATTTATTACTCACATAAATTAACTTTATATGTTAATGTATGAAATAATTATTTAATTAAAAATGATAAACAAAAGAAGATAATTAATTACAAAAAAAGTACAACACACAAATCTTAATTTTTTTTTTTTTTAAAGTTCGTACGTTTATCGTTCTAGGAATTTCTTAAAATATTGTAATTTAAATTGATTTATAACTTAAAACGAAATAGAAAAATTATATTTAAATAGAATTTGTAATATATATATATATACATCTGTGATATACACTTAGGATTTTATTAAAATGAAAATGAAAAGAAAAATAAAATAAAATTGACGAACGTTCTTATTTCATCATCTTTCATTTTCTATTTTTTAAATAAAAATATTTATTTGATATTGAAAAAGTTTTTATTTTTTTATTCAATTAAATCATTTAATTCTCTACAACTTTACGTTCGGATAAATTCATTGGTTTAATTTATAAAATAGAATGTGTTAGCAACATCATTCTATTTAAAAAAGAATATGGTTAACACGTTCTTTTAACATAAACAAAAATAGTATGTGCAATTTTGGAAAGTAAACTTTAAGTTTGAGTGATTTTTTTATTTTTTAAAATGTTCAGTTAATTTTATCCATAATGTATTTGCTTTTTTACATTTAATGTAATGTAATGTAATGAAATATTTGTTTAATATATTTAAATACCAATTATTGCATTAAGATAATTAGTACAAATTCTTGTAGTTCTATACGGAAGTCAATAAATTAATTCTATAAATGTCTATTAGCCTATTTATTTCATTTTACGATTTCAAAATTGTAACCCCGGTAAAGTGTTCCGAAATAACATTGGGTTTTCAACAGTCGTCGGGCTTTCTCATCACCTTCCACAGCCAAAGAATCTCCACATGCAAACGCATTATCTTCTCACCAGCCAAGTATTATGACGACAATGACAACGACAATAACAATGACAATGACTATTATGACATGTTATACCCGTTCTATACACGATTATTTATTACTCACATAAATTAAATTTATATGTTAATGTATGAAATAATTATTTAATTAAAAATGAGAAACGAAAGAAGATAATTAATTACAAAAAAGGTACATTACACATATCTTTATTTTTTTTTATTTTTTATTTTACAGTACGTATGTTTATCGTCATAGGAATTTCTTTAAATATTGTAATTTGAATTGATTTAAATCTTAAAACGAGAAAGAAAAATTACATTTAAATAGAATTTGCAATATACATATATCTGTGATATACACTTAGGATTTTATTAAAACGAAAAATAAATTGATGGACGTTCTTATTTCATCCTCTTTCATTTTCTATTTTTTAAATAAAAATATTTATGTGATATTAACAAAGTTTTTTTTTTATTTAATTAAATCATTTAATTCTCTACAACTTTACGTTTCGATAAATTCATTAGTTTAATTTATAAAATAGAATGTGTTAGCAACATCATTCTATTTAAAAAAGAATATGGTTAACACGTTCTTTTCACATACACAAAAATAGTATGTGCAATTTTGGAAAGTGAGCTTTAAGTTTGAGCGATTTTTTATTTTTTAAAATGTTCAGTTAATTTTATCCATAATGTATTTGCTTTTTTACATGTAATGTAATGTAATGAAATGAAATATTTGTTTAATATATTTAAATATCAATTATTGCATTAAGATAGTTAGTACACAAATTCTTATAGTTTTATACGAAAGTCAATAAATTAATTTTATAAATGTCTATTAGCCAATTTATTTCATTTTACGATTTCAAAATTGTAACCCTGGTAAAATGTTCCGAAATAACATTGGGTTTTCAACAGTGGTCGTCAGGCACCCTCATCACCTACCACAGTCAAAGAATCTCCACATGCAAATGCATTATCTTCTCACCACCCAAGTATTATGACAACAATGACAATGACTATTATGACGTGTTACACCCGTTCGATACACGATTATTTATTACTCACATAAATTAACTTTATATGTTAATGTATGAAATAATTATATAATTAAAAATGATAAACAAAAGAAGATAATTAATTACAAAAAAAGTACAACACACAAATCTTAATTTATTTATTTTTTTAAAGTTCGTACGTTTATCGTTCTAGGAATTTCTTAAAATATTGTAATTTAAATTGATTTCAAACTTAAAACGAAAAAGAAAAATTACATTTAAACAGAATTTGTAATATATATATATATATCTCCACTAGTACAGAAACAGTCTTTCGCGTCGGTTATTTAAGAGATTAGGCGTCGATTTTTGTGGCGACGCGTATGAAGTAGACGCGTAAAGTAAAGACTTTACGCGTCGGTTGTAAAACGACGCGTAAATGCTATCTTTACGCGTCGGTTATTGATAAACCGACGCGTAAAGTTGGAAAAAAAAAATTTTTTTTTAGGCGTCGGTTGTAATCCAAAACCGACGCCTAAAGTGTACTTTAGGCGATTACAACCGACGCCTAAAGTACACTTTAGGCGTCGGTTTTCTTTACAACCGACGCCTAAATATTATTATTTTTTTTTTTTCACGAAATTCATTTGCCTATAGAGTAAAATACAATGACCCAGGCCATTGCAGGCCATGGCCTGCATTGGCCTGGACGTCACCTGCAATTACCCAGACCACTGCAGGTCATGACCTGCAATGACCCAGGCCACTGGAGGTCATGACCTGCAATGACCCAGGCCACTGCAGGTCATGACCTGCAATGACCCAGATGTCACCTTCAATGACCTGAACGTCACCTGCAATGATCCAGATCACTGCAGGTCGATCATGACCTGCAATCACCTAAACGTGGACTGAACATTTTCCACATGCACATCATCAAATATGTATATAATCGACATAATTAAAATAATGTTAAATAAATGAGAAATAATTATATTTACAAGATTGTTAATGTCACATGTAATTGAGTAAATAGAAGTTTGAATACACGTCGATTTACACACACCTATCGACGAAGTATTTAGCCCATAAGTTTTGAATTTCAGCAATTTCCTCCGTTGAGTAATACTCTTTAAATGCCTACAAATAATCAAAATGAATTATCAGTTATTTTGTAATAAAATATGAAGGAATAATTAAAAATTATCATGTTCAATAACTTATACCTTTTCCAACGACGGACGGTGAAAGTGTTCAGTGACTATCTCATACATATTTTTCATGACGTAGTAGCCACACTCAGAACCTCCGGGCTGTTGAGGACACTGAAATTTTCACAATGAAAACAAACATTAATAATCACACTAAATAGAATATGAAAATAATTCAAAGATTTGTAATATATTTTAAATATGTGTTTTCATACCTTTATTTTTAGCCACGTTGTATTGGCTCTTGTCTAATGCCTCCTTGTGTCCAGTATAGTTTGAAAGCCCTAAAATTGAATTAAATTATTCGAACCAGTTACAAAATAAATAAATACAAAAACTAAGATTTCTATAAAAATTTTGGCAGAGTCTCCCCTATAAATTGAACTTATCCAACCTGTAAATAGACGCGTTGCTATAGAATCTATCACAACTTCTCAACAATCACAACATATATTCATCAAAGTGAAACCACAACTCCACAATTATTTCATGAAAATTATCATAACTTACGTATTCAATAGCGGCTTGATATCTAAGTCACGCTTAAATGCACTAGCTGAATCCAATAAGTACACCGTACTCTTCTGAGGAGAAATCACTAGCAACATCCAGTGGTTCCTACGTATTATGAACATGTAAATACAAATTCAAACATGTGCTTTTCAAATTACAAAAAAAAAAAAAAATTAACTATTAACAAGAGAGAATGGTCTTACTCCTGAAAATACGGTGCTAGAATGAATTTCTTTGTTTGCATTGCCCTCATGGTCTCGTCCATATAATTTACAACACCATTGGCATTTGTTCTTACCGACACCGACGCAATGTGTGACGGAGACATGAATCCAATTGAATCAATACCGTAATCCTGACATAACTCATGAAGGTACCTAATAATAATGACACCAATAAATAGAGATCGAACAATGATATAAATTGAAGTTGTAATTTGTGATCAGAAGTCTTACAATGCAAATATTTGTAGGATAGATGTATCCAACCATTGCATTTTAAGTAGATTGGTAATGTCTGCGACTGTAACAAAAATACCATCCTCGAACGTACAATTGAAGATGGAGGCATCTACGGGCACCTGATAGAAGTCATCACCAACAGGCAATTGAAGGACCAGGGTGTTTAACATTTTGCATTTATCACCCAGATGTAGTAAAGTCTGATCGTCGACTATCGCAGGTCGCTGGGTAGATGACAATTCAAAACTCTGAGGCCTTTTCCCTATATTAGATTTTTTTACGATCTTTTTTGGGGCCTCTTCCTGCAATAAGACAATTTTTGTCATTATAACACGTCTGATACAAATTTAAAAGAAATTAATATTGACATAAACTTTTATATAACTCGATTTTATTACCTCTCCAAAAATCACCAACTCCTTAGGCCATTGGAAAAAACTTCCAATAGCTTCCCCCACCGTGGTGTGGTGCTGAGATGGCGCTGGAAGATAGAACGCTTCTGCACCATCTATAACATGGTCAACGGACACCTTCACATGATCAAGCCAGAGTGGTTGATGATGCACCACAGTCTCGGGTCCGGACGGATAAACCATCCCGCTGGCCACTATTTGCTTGTCACCATCAACAAATACGGCGAGACGACAGGGAATCGGCTTCTATTTTTCAACATATATGTCAGGCCTTTCCATTTAAAAAAAAAAAAGCAATACTAAAAAAACTAAATACTTTATAGGTAAGTACCTGAAGACCATCAAATGGGTCTGGATTCACAGAGTGGCAACTACTTCGAGTTGGTGGTCGGGGCTGTGCAGTTACCTCCACCTCGGCATCAACATTGAGGCCCAAGCGCTGGAGGATGGCATCATATTTACTCTGCATACTATGGTACGCGCTCTGCATACTGTCAAATTTACTTTGCATCTCCGACATGGTTTGATGCCTGACCCGCTCTGTGATGCTATCCTCCATCTCCTTCCTGATGATATCTTTAATGTCGTCTACTGACACGACCCCACACGATCGTCTAAGGTAATCATCGGGCCGGCCGTAAACATCCCGCGTGGTGACATACATGCCATATCCCCTCACCCTACCAGAGTGATCCTCTTTACCAAGGGCTTCACTCAGAATATCATGTTGTCTAATCGACACAAATGTCCCCTGCGTGGCTTGCTCAGCTTTTTCTACCTGTTAAAAAAATTGAAAACTGAATATAAGAATTGAAGTAAGTTTCAATTGAATATATGAGAAATCGATAAGATATACTTACAATTTTATCAAACACCCCCCTCGTTTTCTCGTTGGGGGATGTAATACGTTCCATCTTCTTTCTTCTTCGATCTAGCTAGAACCCAATCGAGGCTGCGATCCTCGCTTACAATTGAGGAGCTAATCATGTCACATGAAGAGCTAGAAGATAGCGGGTCACTTACTAGCCAATGTGGCTTCATCCTCGCATATCCGGTTGAGCCCAAATAATGAGGATGCTCGTTCCGCATTTGACTATCCCTCGCCTTCTTACTTTTCTCCTGAAATAAATCACAGGTTTTTAGTTTTCACTCAACAAGACACATGCGTACATTTAAATATACCTGAAATGTTTTCGTCTGTCGTTCTTTTTTAAACAACTCCCATTGCTCTTCGGTCAAGAAATCATAAAGCTGGGTAGGAGATGTATATTTTGGGTAGTCATGTGTAATGAAATTATGAACCAGCCTTGTCTTGAAATCTTTCCATCTCATCCCCGCAACCCGCATAACACTTTTTTTTGGACGGTCATCGAGAATGTTGAATTCCCTCTGAAAGACAATGATAACATGTGGTGTTATAAAGAAATTACATTCACTATTCAATTATTTACCATGTATCAAGTGATAGTACCTTTATCTCTTCCCACATCATGTCCTTCAGGCCTTGATCGACTTTGTGCCAATCACTGATGTTTATGTCAACATGAATGCGGGCTAAAGATCCGACAAAATGTTTGAAGTTCTTCGTGCCTGGTCCGATCGGCCTATGTTTGTCATCGAACTTAATTATATTCACTTGTTGGCCCGCTTTCTTCATGTTTTTGCACATAGTTGGCCCTCTTGTCCTTTTTTTTTGGGCAGTACTATGATCATCTGAAGAATGTGAAGACTCGGCTATTATATTGGGAAAATTGTCTACGTACCTGCACATATACATAAATGATTATTAACAACGTATAGAGCATATATAAAAAACACAAGAAAGTTATATGCAAGAATATGTAAATGAACTCACACAATTAATATGAACAACGTATAGAGCATATATAAAGAACAAAAGAGAGTTATATGCATGTGAGAATGTATAAATGAACTCACACAATGAATAATCACGAACGACGGTCAATCCATAATCCTTCTTCATGATCCCAACGCATGTTAGTGGATTCAATGTTATCTTCCTCTAAAATTGCACTCCCTTGTATACCAATAGAAAATGGAGGAGTTTCATCAAAGTGATCATAATCTTCTTCATCTACTACATCACCAATGCCAACAATGCGTCTCTTGCCTTGAAGGACCACTGACCACTTAGTGTCAGCAGGATCAAGAACATAAAATACCTGCTTGGCTTGTGATGCAAGTATGAATGGCTCGTCAAGATAACCCAACCGTCCAAAATCCACCAAAGTGAAACCTAATTCATCCACCCGAACACCCCGTCCATTATCAACCCATTTACATTGGAAGAGAGGAAACTTGAACTCCCTGTAATCAAGTTCCCAAATTTCTTCAATGACACCATAATAGGACATCGAGGCATCTATTGGCATTGTATCTTTAGCACTTGAAAAATCTCTTGATAGTGCTACTTGTGTCACTCCACTGTTTTGCACCGCACTCTTATCATCTTGACGTTTAGTGTAAAACGTATACCCATTAATGTCATATGCTTCATAAGATCTCACAATCGTGCTAGGACCATACGCTAACCACTTTACCGTTTCAACAATGGTATTCGACGTTTGTGACAACTCTTTCATGACTCTATCTTTGAACCATTTTGCAAATAAACGATTGTGTTGATTAGTTACCCACCTTTCACCTTTAGAAGGATTCTGCTACCTTAGGATGGACATGTGCTCGTCCAAATACGGATGAACTTGAGAAAGGTGTTGTAATACTAGGAGGTGTGCTTTATCTCGCAATTCAACACTAGGGACAATTGATTTGCATCCAATCGTCCCTTTACCTTCGAGTCTTCCCTCGTGACGAGATTTAGGAACACCAATAGTCTCAACGTCATCAAGGTAGTCAGTACAAAATTCAATAGCCTCCTCAGCGGCATAACCTTCAATGATACTGCCTTCGGGTCGAAATCGATTTCTGACATATCATTTCAAAATACCCATGTATCTCTCAAATGGATACATATACCGCAAGAACACCGGACCACATATCTTAATTTCTCTTACCAAGTGAACAAGTAAGTGAACCATAACGTCAAAAAATGATGGCGGGAAATACATTTCAAATTGACATAGAGTGATAACAATATCGGCCTGCAAATCATCCAACGCCTCTGGGTCAACAACTTTACTGCAAATTGCATTGAAGAAAAAACAAAGTTTTATTATGACTTGTCTGACATGTTTTGGAAGTATGCCTCGAATTGCAACTGGTAACAAGTGTTGCATTAACACATGACAATCATGAGACTTCATACCAACCAATTTCAAGTCCTTCATCGACACAATACTTTTGATGTTTGATGAGTATCCAGATGGAACCTTAATACCATGAAGGCACTCACAAAAACATGTTTTCTCTTTTCTGGACAAAGTATAGCAAGCTGGAGGTAAATAAGTACGTTTTTCGGACTCTTGCGGTGCTAATTGATCCCGTATCCCCATTTCTACTATGTCCTTCCTGACTTTGATACCATCTTTCGTCTTCCCTTGAACGTTCAACAATGTCCCAATGATGCTATCACAAACATTTTTTTTCCACGTGCATTACATCAAGACAATGCCTTACTGATAAATGTTGCCAATAAGGTAGATCCCAGAATATGGACCTCTTCTTCCAAAGACTATTTTGAGGAGGCTTAAAAGGTTTTCCAAACAAAACATCAATATTTTTAACTCGTTCATATACCTCACCTCCTGTTAACGGCAAGCGAGCTGCTCAATCCTCAATTTTTCCATTGAATGCCTTCTTCTTCTTTCGATAAGGGTGAGCAGCGGGGAGAAATCTTCTATGACTCATAAAGACATTTTTCTTACAGTTTTTCAACCAAAGATCAATCGTGTCTTCTTCACAAACGGGACATGCTTTAGGTCCTTTGTTCGTATAACCTGACAAGTTACCATATGCGGGAAAATCATTTACGGTGCAAAATATCATAGCACGTAAGGTGAAATTCATCTGGCTGTGTGCATCAAACACCGATACACCTTCATCCCACATCAGTCTTAAATCTTCAATTAGTGGGGAAAGATAAACATCTATGTCATTCCCCGGTTGTTTAGGCCCTGATATTAACAAAGACAATATGATATACTTGCGCTTCATACATAACCAAGGAGGAAGATTGTAAATCGTTAGAAGAACCGGCCAAGTGCTATGTCGACTACTCATATTACCGTGCGGGTTCATTCCATCTGTACATAGTCCAAGCCTAAGATTCCTATCTTCACCCCCAAAATCAGGAAACAACCTATTAATGTTCCTCCATTGAGGAGAATCGGCCACGTGTCTTAGTTTTCCATCTTGTTTCCTCCCATCAGCATGCCACCGCATGTTCTTCGCATCCTTTGCATTGGAAAACAAACGTTTAAATCTTGGTACTACGGGTAGGTACCACAACACCTTTGCCGGAGGGCTTTTCTTATCCTCAGAATTAGCATTCATGTTCTTTCGCTTATACCGTGATGCCCCACACTTTGGACACAGATGCAAGTCCTTATACTCATTTCGATACAGTATACAATCATTTGGACATGCATGTATCCTCTCGATCTCCATTCCCATTGGACACAACAATTTCTTTGCTTCGTAAATTGAACTAGGAAGCTCGTTATCCTCCGGAAGCATCTCTCGTAAGAGTTCCAGTAATGCCGTGAAACTCTTATCACTCCACCTACTATTTGCTTTCAAGTTATACAATTTCAACACAGCAGATAATTTTGTGAATTTTCTACATCCAGGAAACAAAGTCTTCTCAGAATCATTGAACAAGCTATCGAACACATGAGGCTTTTCAATGAATTCCCCTTGTATATCACGCATCATTTCGTCTATCATATCATTATTGTCATTTTCCACATCATTCTCATCAATATTGCCTAAATTATTCTCCTGCAGTCTACCTTCATCGTCACTAGTGCATGTCCTAGGAAGCATACTCTCACCATGCCATATCCATCGTTTATAACCTTCTTTAAACCCACGACGAATCAAATGACTCTTCACTTGCTCAAAACTACGAAACTTTCTCAGATTCTTACAATCACAACAAGGACACAAAATCATTGCTTCACCTTTCTCTCTCATGTGTTCGTCCGCACATTTCATAAACTCTTCAACTCCTTTCAAATATTCATGTGTATTACGCCTGCCGTACATCCAATCTCGATCCATATCTAATAACCTATATGCGAAGATATAATTAAAAAAATACTACTTTTGAGTGAATATTTGTAATGATAGTTATATACTTGAACCAACTATATATTAATAATTGAAATCACATGCATACGATAATTTATTACGTTGAATACTTCATAATTTTACTTGTATATTTTGTTTAGTCATTTATTTAGTATGGTTAATTCTATGATAGTGAAAATCACTTATAATTACTATTATCTTCATTTTTTATTTGTAAAATCCAACAGTAATTTCGGCAGAGTCTCCCCTATAAGTTGGACTTACCCAACCTGTAATCAAAATGCCACAATACAACAAAAATGTTCAACCTCCACATATTCACTACTCAAACACAATAAATCAAACTTCAACATCTTCAACCACTCCAAAATTAATCCAAAATCAATTCTTAATTCCTAAAATGCTCAAAGTATGATTTCATAACCTAACATTTCATGCATAATTTCAATATAATTCCAATAATTCAAATTATATCAATTAACTATTTGCAATACCAAAATTATAACATAAATATATATATATATATAATAATTCACATTTATATATATATATATATATATATATATATATATATACACACACACACATATATATATATACACACACACACACACACACACACACACACACACACACACACACATATATATACATACACGCACACACACATATAAGAGTAAATTTCTTAAGAGATGGAGGCGGGTTCGTGGTGGCGTCGCGGTGTTGGTGGCGTCGCGGTGTTGGTGGAGGCACAGTGGTGGTGATGGCTCGATGTTGAAGTGTTGAGAGAGAGTGAGAGAGAGATATACGCGGAATGAGTTAAATTGCGCGAAAATCTGAATTAAATATATTAGGTTTAGGCGTCGGTTCGTCGAGAACCGACGCCTAAACCCGGTTCAGGCGTCGGTTCATGAAGAACCGACGCCTGAACCGGAGGTTTACACGTCGATTCTGGTGAACCGACGCGTAAACCTTAGACTTTACGCGTCGGTTCACCAAGAACCGCCGCGTAAAGTCGAACCGTTCGACTTTACGCGTCGGTTCTTGGTGAACCGACGCGTAAAGTCTAAGGTTTACGCGTCGGTTCACCAAAACCGACGCGTAAACCTCCGGTTCAGGCGTCGGTTCTTCATGAACCGACGCCTGAACCGGGTTTAGGCGTCGGTTCTCGACGAACCGACGCCTAAACCCTTTTTTTTTTCGCGTTTTTCTACTAGTGCTCTGTGATATACACTTAGGATTTTATTTAAACGAAATGAAAAGAAAAAGAAAAATAGATAGATTATCGTTCTTATTTCATCCTCTTTCATTTTCTTTTTTTAAATAAAAATATTTATGTGATATTGACAAAGTTTTTATTTTTTTATTCATTTAAATACAACTTTACGTTCCGATAAATTCATTGGTTTAATTTATAAAATAGAATGTGCAAGCAACATCATTCTATTTAAAAAAGAATATAGTCAACACGTATATTTAAAATACACAAAAATAGTATGTGCAATTTTGAAAAATGAGCTTTAAGTTTGAGCGATTTTTTATTTTTTAAAATGTTCAGTTAATTTTATCCATAATGTATTTGCTTTTTTACATATAATGTAATGTAAAGAAATGAAATTTTTGTTTAATATATTTAAATTTCAATTATTGCATTAAGATAGTACAAATTCTTATAGTTCTACACGGAAGTCAATAAATTAATTCTATAAATGTCTATTAGCCTGTTTATTTCATTTTACGATTTCAAAATTGTAAGCATTTCAACTTTTAGAAATCAAAAAATTGTAAGTTCGCCTTGAATCATCAAATCAAAATTATAAAGTACAGAATAAGTCGAATGTTCATATCTTACTTTGTCTAGATAGACTAGCTATAATTAAAAGAAATATGCACGTCGAAATTTTATATTTTACTTTTTCAAGTATTTTTCATTATATATGAATGCACAATTTATGTTGGGCATTGTACTTTTACAACTTATTCAATAAAATAATTGTCAATTATATTTTCCATACATCACACGGGTTCAATTACTAGTTCTATATAAAAGGAGCTAAGTGCATCAAATTTTCCCGTCTGAGATTTCCCTTCGAGTCATTGAATAATTAAAAAAAAAAAAAATTACTAAAACCATTTCTTGATTCCCGCCCCAAGTTTTTGCTGCCCCACATCCATTCAAATTCAAATGCCATATCTGACAGCATTAAATGCTAAATTCAGTATGCATTAATTGCACTGTGTAGAACAGAAAAAATCTCGGAAATTTAAAAATAGAAACTAAATACCAACAACATTAATAATAATAATCTATACTATATCTAAAAGTAAAAAAGTCTTGACAAAAATTCCAACCCTTTATTGTTAACTATTTGACCCCTTTTTTTTTAATTTCATTTCAAATTCAAATGGGATGACTGACATCCCTTTTTTATCTTGAAAATGCGGCTGTCCATCTGACAACCTCTTGATTTAATTTTTTTTTAATTACTGTTCTATAATGATTTTTTTATTTATAAACTTTTTTTTAAATCTATAATATATCTAAAAGTGAACAATTCTTAACCAAAATTCCCGCCCTTTACTGTTCACTTTTTGATCGATTTTTTTTCCCCAAATTCAAACAGCTTTTTTTTCTTGAAAATGCGGATGTACATCTGATAGACACATGATTGAAATTTTTTTTCTTTTTTTATTACTATTCGGAAATGATTTTTTTTTATTTATGAACTTTTTTTCTTTTGCTTTTTAATTATTTTTTGGTAATGAGATTTTTTTGATTTATAAATTAATTATAATTACACAATTTCTCAAACCATTTTTTAAGAACATAACTTTTCTCTATCCACTTTTCAATCACACATTTTACCTCGAAAAATGAAAAAAAAATATAAACTTGGGGAAAGATCCGAACAGAGGAATTAATATTTTGACTTTTTTGGAATTGCTTTGTCTTTCCTTATTTAAAATTGCTGTTTCCCCCCATTTTAAAAGAAAATAAGAGTGATAGTATATTATGCCTCTATTTAATGTTGATTTTATATATAGTTATTATAATTTATAATATTTTTGTATGATGCATTTTATTTGTTTGTTCATATTTTAATATTATTATAAATCATATTTTATGAATTATTTATGTTATATATTATTATGTGATTTGTGTTTTTGAATGTAAATTGAAAAAAAAAAAGTTAAAATATGAGAAGCAAATGGGAGTAATTTATTATATAACTATATAAATTGTCTTTTATTATTCAAAGAAGTTATTACAATTTGAAATAATGAGACTCATTATTTCAAAATACGTGATTTGTATGTTAGAAAATGAACAAAAAATTCTGTTTATACACGATAAAATAGAGTTATCGAACAGATCTTTAATATTTTTTTGTTTTGTTTTGTTTTTTTGTTTTAGAAATGAAAAGTGATTGATTTTTTTAAAGAAATTTGGATAAAATGTTAAATACGACTGGAAAATGCAAAAAATGTGAATATTATGGTTAATAATGAATTATATTTTTTTAATCATTCTTAGTTTTAATAGTTGCGTAAATGTTATGTGATATACGATTTTCAGTATAATTTTTTGTACTTCAATATTGCATGTTGTCATATCATGATAATTGCTATTTTTATGTAATTATTATTTTTGACTATTTGATTTTATAAGTAAAAAAATATAATTTTATTGGTTAAATACAAATATTCATGGGTTTAAGTTAAGCACGCATTTATAATTATTGTGATTGATATTTTTGAATGAAAAGTGAAAAACTTAAATACGAGAGGAAAATGCAAAAATCGTGAAAAATATATTGATGTCTTCCACAAAATTTATAATTTACCATAATATTAAATCAAACATGATATACCATTAAGTAAACCAATACATTTGTATTTTCTTTGAAATTAATAATAGCTCATAAAAATTATCGAAATTAACAGTCGTATATTACTTAAATATATGGATTGACTTACTATTCAAAGAAACTATTATAATTTGAATTAGTTATATTATTTATTCAATTTTAATAGTTATTGTGGTATAATATTATTTTTCTTGCATTTTGAATTTGGGTTAATTATGTATAAGTATTAAAGTTTTACAAATACTTATCGAAATTGATATTTTTGAATAACATTCGCGCATCGCACGGGAAAAATACTAGTACTATTTATAGAAACAGAAAATGGGCGGAAAAATGAACAAGAATTATTTTTGGGAAGTGCCTTACTTTTATATATAGTATGACTATAATTACATTTAAGTTTACAACTTTAATATCAATTACAATTGAATCCAAAACTTTATAATGATTTCAATTAAGACCAAAACCTATATAACTATCACAAGAACCTGAATGGACCTATATTATCAGCATGAATAATTAGATCATATCTAGTCGATCTTAAGCCACACAATCTAATTATTAGTCTTTAATTTTTCATTAAAAGTAAAAAATTGTACTCTCAAAACATATAAGATCATTCGAGTCGGTATATACGTAGTAATATTTTCCTCCAACTTTCCATGTAGGGCTGGATATGGTCCAGTTCGGTTTGGTTCGGTTCGATTCTAGAGATAATCAAGCCAAACCAAAATTTTTGGGTATTTATTAAGTAGATAGAATAGTTTTTTCCAAATCTAATTATGGAATTGAACCGATTCGGATCCGCTCGATTCAGTTCGGTACGATTCTGTACCATATTAAATTTTTTAACATTTACAAGAACACTAAATTAATCCAACCAGTAATATTTTCAATCTTAATTATTATTAAATAAAATAATCCAATTCTATTTAAAAATATGCAAAATAACAAGTCCAGTAAGATCCATTCACCAATGAATACAATATTATATGAGATTCTTTCAAAATTAAAATGGATGTACTTTAGCTATTCAATTACTCGAATTGAATTTAGAGCAGAAACTCATATTCCATGGTTAAGAATGTAAGTTGTAGTAACAAATAATTAATGGCTTTATTTATTTTGGTAATATTTTTCAAGTCATTGTTAAATTAGCCAACAAAAGTTAGAATAGCTAATTTCTATAATATAGAGTAAATAAATCTTCAAAATACAAGAAATTTTACAATTTAATCCACAAGCAAATTAATAACAAGTATTCTGCAAATTTCAAACGGACCATGTCTTTCAATTTTTAATTTTCAAAAATGGGCAAAACGCATTTCAGCAAATTTGAAAACAGGAAATAAAAATATAAAATAGAAAATGCTTTCTTCAGAAATGAAAATAGAAACAAAGTACTACAAACAGAACTCATCCTCATATTCCATGGCTAAGAATGTAAGTTGTAATAACAAATAAAAAAAAAAAAAAAAAAAGTAAGCAGGCTAGATTGAGAAATATTACAATTCACCGTCCATATTTGACATTGTGACATCTCATTCGGTAGCTTAAAAATGATGTGCTTTGATTCGGAACTAGGAAAAACTACAAATAGATGAAAAGTGAAAATGAATTAAACATTTGAAAGCACAGTAGACATAATTAAATAAATTAACAATTCATTTATATATATGTCAACTCCTATAACAATGTTTCTACCTACAGTTAATCACTTAGCCATTTAGTTGACAAATTAATTTAGAAAAAAATTAAAATATTTTTCTTATTCAATGAAAGAAAATTAAAGAAATTTGATTCTTCGGTTCTTGGTTTAGAACTAAATATTGAACCCAAACCTTAGGTTCTCAATTCTAGTATCAATTCAGGTATTTAACCGACGAATAAGTGAAGTTTGGTTCGGTTTGGATCCAATTCAGTTCGGGAGTTTTGTCTAGCCCTACTTCTGTAAGGTTTCGAAATAAACATGCACAGCGGAATTAAAAGAATCGAAACCATAACCCGGATCAACCTTGCACTACGATAAAGTTTGTGATAGAAATTATACCTTTTGATGAATCGCTAGAATCTGATGTTGTTGTAGTATAGATCTTTACCACAGCCGTTCAATCGTCCAGCCTCTAATGGTGATCCACACAACAAGTCACTATCTGGATTATTGTGTTAGCAATCAAGAAAAATAGCTAACTATTTCTCTACAATTCTCTTAGTACTTATAGGAATAACCTAAGCCTAATTAGGTTAAAGATTGTGGACTTGGGCCAACCCAAGTCCGGCCCAACTAATTGGACTTGGACACATTATTCCAACAATCTCCCACTTGTACAAGATCCAATTCCAGATGTTAAATTCTTGCCTTTTGTGTGTGACCCATCAGGTTCCATTCACAATAGCAAACGTCATGTTATTATCGTTCCAATCTAATTGGAATGAGATGAACCGAACTCTCTATTTCACATTCATCCTCGATTCACCAAGATCGATTAATTCATGTCGCAGTTCGAGATTGACGTCTAGCAACGTATCAAGGCGATCCATGTGAAGGGAATGTCATGTGGTATGACAAGACCAGTTTATGAGTAGTTGCCGGGGAAATATAGTCCCTTCATCATATATAACCCAATCGGTTGAAAGACATGGGATAACGTCAATCTCTTTTAACCAATTATTTTATTCACTTCCACCTTAAGTTGATTAAGTCATGGTTGAAACATTTTCAATTCATAACATTACCCCGGCCGAGGATTTTACATCAACTTTGTTTGGTGAAATGCAGGTTACAATCTCCTACTACCCAGGAGTGATGAATCCTCATTTTGGACATACACAACCTTCATATGAGTCTTACTATACCCATGTGACGTCATCCTGATGTCTCCCTCTCAGAAGCCAACATCAACGCTCACCAAAGCATAGTAATCTTCACATAAGATTCTTTGAAGTCCTCAAGTCAAAGGACCAAATTAACCACACATTAGAGATTTACCACTGACGTTTGGATAGTTATCCACGTGGTATCTCTAGGCGGGTCATCCAATGCTTGTTCATCTAACAATGCATCCACATGTTCATTTGAATGTCCCTCTACATTCTAGCTTGTGAGATGAGTAACTTTCTTCATAAGAAAGAAATGTAACACGTGCTAGTCTAACTGCAATAACAATATCTGTATCTTGCCATTGCTTTGACTAGGGATAATTTAAGAATAAGTCATTCTATTACTTGAATCTCACAATCACAACACCTTGTGACTTACAAGTTGTTTGAACTTATTCTACGGACTCCATTATTGTAATTCTAAGCAATAACATATTTGCCAATCAAAATGTAGTAAACGTTTATACCAACGATGTCCAAACAAAGTGTATATCACATTAAATAAAATCCCATGCAAACTAGATCCAATCACTCATGTATCTAACACCAACAGACTTGGTATGATCATCATACTTGTGTTGAGACAATCCCTTTTTTAGAGGATCTGCTACATTATCGTTTGTCGGGACTCGTTCTATTCGTATGTCATTTCTTTCTATGATCTCCCTGATGAGATGATATCGCCTTAATACATGCTTGGATCGCTGATGAGACCTTGGTTCCTTCCCTTGTGCGATGGCTTCATTGTTATCGAAATACAAAGCTATTGGATCAACAATGCTAGGAACCACTCCCAGTTCAGTTATGAACTTCCTGATCCATACGGCTTCCTTTGCTGCTTCCGAAGCAGCTATGTATTCGGCTTCTGCAGTAGTGTCTTGTTTGGAACTTTTCCAACTGACCGCTCCTCCATTTAGAGTAAATATATATCCGAACTGGGATTTACAGTCATCTTTATCTGACTGAAAACTGGCATCAGTATATCCTTGAACCTTTAGTTCATCTTCTCCGTATACAAGAAACATATTTTTAGTCCTTCTCAAGTACTTAAAAGTGTTCTTGACAGCGGTCCAATGTTTCTCGCCAAGATTCGCTTGGAATTTGCTTGTGACACTCAAAGCATATGCAACATCAGGTCTTGTACATAGCATCGCATACATAATGGATCCCATTGCTGATGCATAAGGTATCCTATCCATGCGATCTCTCTCATTCTGTGTTTTTGGACACATTTCCTTAGAGAGAGTGATCCCATGTGCAATGGGACAGAGTCCTCTTTTGGACTCTTGCATATTAAATCTTCTTAAGATTTTATCTATGTACGAGGACTGTGATAGGCCAAGCATCTTTCTAGATCTATCCCTATAGATCTTAATCCCAAGGATGTATGCTGCCTCTCCCATGTCCTTCATGGAGAAGTTTTTGGATAACCATGTTTTTACTGATTGAAGCATGGGGATATCGTTTCCTAATAATAATATGTCATCTACATACAGAATTAGAAACACAATTTTGCTCCCACTATTTTTCTTGTACACACACGCCTCATCTTCATTTTTGATAAAATCAAACTTTTTGATTGTCTCATCGAAACGAAGATTCCAGCTCCGAGAGGCTTGCTTTAACCCATATATGGATTTTTGTAGCTTGCATACTTTGTTTTGTTCCTTGGATTCAAAACCCTTGGGCTGTGTCATGTACACATCTTCATTAAGATTCCCATTAAGAAACGTAGTTTTGACATCCATTTGCCAAATTTCATAATCGTAGTATGCTGCTATTGCAAGCAGAATCCGAATAGACTTAGACATGGCGACTGGTGAAAAGGTTTCGTCAAAGTCAATTCCTTGTCTTTGCTTATATCCCTTTGCCACGAGTCTTGCCTTATATGCATGAACATTACCATCCATGTCTACCTTTCTTTTGTAAACCCATTTACAACCTATGGGTCTTACCCCATCAGGTAGGTCAACTAAGGCCCAAACCTTGTTTTCGTACATGGAGTTCATTTCGGATTCCATGGCTTTCTACCATCTCACTGAGTCAACACTTGACTTTGATTCTGCATAAGTTGAGGGTTCGTCTTCCTCAATTAGCAAGTTTTCTTTGGTAATCATAAGATCAAATCTTTTGGGAGGACGAATAACCCTATCTGACTTGCGTGGAGCTGGTATGTCCTTAGGGTCTGGCAATTCCCCATTACCAGTCTATGTCTCATCAATATTAGACACAGCCACTGGTTCATCTAATCAGTTTACCTCTCCTGTAGTTTCTTGAATTTCTTCAAGTTCTATTTTGCTCCCACTGCTCTCTCTTAGAATGAACTCTTTCTCTAAGAATATAGCATGTTTTGACACGATGACCTTCATCTCGGTGGGATTATAGAAATAGTATCCAACTGTTTGCTTTGGATACCCTACAAATAGGCATTTTTCGGATTTAACATCTAATTTATCCGATTTTGCACGCTTCACATAAGCATCGCAACCCCAAATCTTCAAATATGAGAGATTAGGTCTTTTCCCATTCCATATCTCATATGGAGTTTTATCAACCGACTTAGATGGGACACGATTTAGTGTGTGGCATGCAGTGTTAAGTGCATAACCCCAAAACGTTTTTGGGAGAACTGCTCGGCTCATCATTGATCGCACCATGTCAAGTAGAGTGCGATTTCTCCTTTCAGATACACCATTATGTTGTGGTGTATATGGTGGAGTCCACTGCGATAGAATCCCATTCTCTTTAAGATAACTTAAAAATTCTTCTTTCAAGTATTCTCCACCTCGATCAGATCGAAGTGTGAGAATGCTCTTACCAGTTTGTTTCTCAGCTTCTCGCTTGAATTCCTTGAACCTTTCAAGGGCTTCATGCTTGAACTTCATTAAATAGATGAATCCATATCTAGAATGGTCATCTGTGAAAGTGATGAAGTAGGAGAAACCTCCTCTAGCATTTGTTGACATTGGTCCACATACATCCGTATGTATGAGGCTCAAAATGTCGGTAGCCCTTTCTCCCTTTCCAGTAAAGGGTGACTTGGTCATTTTTCCTAAAAGGCATGATTGGCATTTATCAAATGATTCAAAATCATTTGTGTCCAAGTATCCATCTTTATGTAACTTGGATATGCGTTTTTCATTTATATGACCAAGCCTACAATGCCAAAGGTAGGAATTATTAACGTTATCTTTCTTAGGCCTTTTGTTTTCTATACTCATTATAGTATTTTGCATGTCTAGAACATAGATGCCATTAATTAATTCTCCACAACCATAAAACAATTCATTAAGATAAAAAGAACAAAATTTATTCTTAATCTCAATGGAAAAACCATCCATGTCCAAACATGAAACTGAAATAATGTTCTTAGTAATGGAAGGAATAAAATAGCAGTCTTTTAATTCTAAAATAAGGCCCGAGGGAAACGATAAATAGTAGGTTCCTACAGCTAATGCAGCAACTTTTGCTCCATTTCCCACTCGTAGGTCCACGTCCCCTTTCTGCAGTCTTCTATTATTCTTTAGTTCCTGCATATTTGTGCAAATATGAGATCCACATCCGGTATCCAATACCCAAGAATCTAAAGGAGCAGACATAAAAACCTCGATAAAATAATTACCTGAAGTGGAAGCCTCAATAGACTTCTTACCCTTCAAGCTAGCGAGGTAAACCTTGCAGTTCCTTTTCCAATGTCCTTTACCTCCACAATGAAAGCAAGGGTCATTAGACTTGGACTTTCCTTTGTCAGCTTTGACTGTTTTTCCAGTAGACTTGATCTTCTTGGATCCTTTCTTAAAGGTCAAGTTGGACTTCCTCTTAGTTCCCTTAGAATTGTCAATGTTCAAGATCTGCCCTTTACCTTTATTGATGTTGGGCTCAACAGTTTTCAGCATATTTAGCAGCTCAGGTAGGGTACACTGAATCTTATTCATGTTAAAGTTTATAATAAACTGTGAATAGCTATCAGGCAGGGATTGTAAAACTAAGTCAACACTTAGTTCATGATCCATAGCAAAACCCAATTGGCCCAATTTTTCAATAAAGCCAATCATCTTCAGCACATGAGCACTGACTGAAGATCCTTCTGCCATCACACCTCTAAATAGCATTTTGGGATGTCTCATACCTCTCAGTCCGAGACTGTTCATCATACAACTCCTTGAGATGAAATATAATGGTATGAGCATCCATACCCTCGTGCTGCTTTTGTAATTCAGGTGACATAGCTGCAAGCATCACACATGTTGCAGTATTGTCGTCGTCACTGTGTTTATTATAAGCTTGCACTTCCTCCGGCGTAGCTTCCTCAGTAGGAACTTCCGGCATTGGCTGCTCAATGACATATCCAATTTTGTCATGCTTGAGAACGATTCTCACATTACGATGCCAATCCAAAAAATTTGGTCCGGTAAGCTTGTTAGCATCAAGTATGCTTCTCAAACTTATATGGTTACTCATTATTCAATAACTGAAATGACAAAAAATAGAACAATAATTAAATACAAAAATTAACATAATTTGGACTTTATTAAATTAATATGTGCTCCCACTGTTTGACATGAATTAACGACCCCTTTACATTAATTGGTAGAATCTGTATGATTCCCAGTGGGCTAGGATCCCTTTCATTTTATTAGAACCTTGAGTGACTCAACAAGCTCCAATAAAACTTCCAGGTAGATACACTTATCAATCACATCTCTATGTGACTCCTAGATCATCAAGTAGACAACTCTTTGTCTTCCACATCTTATGCGTTCACTTGATCATGCCTCCAAAATTTGTCTCCTTGAGTGACTCAACAAGAGATGAATTATGGTTAAATTCTACCCATTTGTTCAGAAATATCGTATATTTCATAATGATTAAACACACCTTCCATCTCGCAGCCTTGAGTGACTCAACAAGCTGACATTGATGGCGGATTCTGGTTTATCATTATAACAATGGAAGGCATTTTGTATTAACTAATTAATACGAATTTAATATTTAATTTGAGGGGTTTGTAACGTCTCATCAATCCTATGTAAATTAACTATCATCAACCATGTAATTAATCATACATATAATAGTGTGGATGACTATGGACGGTATCTATCTAGTCTCCTTGAGCAATGAAGAAGACTAGTTGGTCTATTTCCTAGGGGACATTGCATCCCACACCGAATGCCAAAATGCAATAACCGCTATCTACTCCTACCTGTAACATTTACTAGTTGGCACGCAGGCCTGTATCAGATGGACACGCAGGCCCATATAAATTAAATAAATTAGGCACGCAGGCCCAATTAAATAATAACAGGCACGCATGCCCAATTAAATGATAACAGGCTTGCAGGCCCAATTAACAAAAGCAGAATTAAATAAACCATACATTCAACCAATCAAATAGGCCTAGTCCATAATCATCCACTATAGATCCTAACACAATTAATATCTAATATTAATAATAATATATATTAATATCAAAATTTGCAACGTAGATTTTAATTTTCTAAACCCTTTTAGACAAAACAGATCGAATAAAATAATCAATCTTGTTGATTCACCAATTAATTAATCATATTAATCAATTTTATATTAATGAAATTAATCAATTAATCTAATTAATCAATTAACTCATTATTCAGGGGACGATAAAAATAACCATTTTATTTTAATCTCCAAATTGAGTCGTACTCGGATTTGGATCAACCTTTTAAAATTTTACGTAAGGTCTATCTTAGAATTTTATGAGAAAATCAATATTTTAGTCAAGTCAAAAATTCAAAATTTTTCTCAAAATAAAATTATAATCAAGACCTATTCGAATCCCTTTTTAAAAATTCAGGCCCTTAATTTTAATTTCCAAAATATAGGTACCTTTCAGCAAAGTTTTAAAACAAAAGGGATCTATTTTAATTTTGAAATTAAGCACAGGGCTTGCCCATGCTTCTTTGGAATATGGGGGGGGGCGATTTCCAAAATTGCATAACCCACCCCCGTCCCCAACTCAGCACACCGAAACCCCAGGGTTTCGGTGCGCCGCTGCGGCGCCAGTCGCACCCCTTTTTTCGGAGACCTGCTGTCGCGAACAGCAGCAGTTCGAGTTTTCGACGCTGCTACGACTGCGCAGCGGCGACACTCGCCGCTGCCATGCGCAGCGCTGCGTCCCAGCAGCGGCGACGATCGCCGCTGTCGCGCACAGCTAGCGGCTTTGGCAGCGCCGCCTCTCCGGCAATTTTTTTTTCCCCGCTGCCGCGCAAAGCTAGCGGCGCCGCCTCTCCGGCAATTTTTTTTTTTTTTTCGATCTGATTTTTAACCATTAATCTAAAACATTTTCAGATTTAATTTGTGCAAATCAAATTAATATCTCAATAACAATTATTGTAAATACATCCAAACAAAACAAACTTCAACAAGTTTCAAGGTAGGCTCTGATACCACTGTGAGGTTTCGAAATAAACATGCACAGCGGAATTAAAAGAATCGAAACCGTAACCCGGATCAACCTTGCACTACGATGAAGTTTGTGATAGAAATTATACATTTTGATGAATCACTAGAATCTGATGTTGTTGTAGTATAGATCTTTACCACAGCCGTCCAATCGTCCAGCCTCTAATGGTGATCCACACAGCAAGTCACTATCTGGATTATTGTGCTAGCAATCAAGAAAAATAGCTAACTATTTCTCTATAATTCTCTTAGTACTTATAGGAATAACCTAAACCTAATTAGGTTAAAGATTGTGGACTTGGGCCAACCCAAGTCCGGCCCAACTAATTGGACTTGGACACATTATTCCAACAACTTCCATGTATACAATTTTATTTATGTTAAAGATTTGATAACTAGATATGGGCATAAATGAGCCACCTGTATTTAATCTCATAATTTAAATATTATTTTTTTAATGGTTATATGAATCAATCATAGATGTCGAAGCTTAATTTTTGCTAAACATGGAGCTACGATTCTAATTGTTCAACAGATATAATTGAAAGTTACTCTATCCATTTTTTAGGGCTATGGATCCCTTCACCAAATCATGTTCACTACTTCACTTGTTCTCTAGCTTCGACTTGACGAGATATTTGACAAATCAAATTAATTTCACTCATTATTGAATTAAATTATCATATAAGTCATGAAAGATGTAAAAGTTATAACACACATTTCTAGCTTTCATAAGCTATTGAAAAATCTAGAATGGACATATCAGAGGTAATATATATAACATGTACTTTATAACGCCACTTGATGGGTGGACATTAGTGTCAGCGGGATACATCAATCCCCACCTAACAGCACCCAAGTAGGGGGCAGACATGTGCCCCAGTGGGCACCATTGGGGCATTATAAATTTCTTGCCCACTGGGGGCACTATAAAATTTTCAAACTATATATACATTTATATCTATACATATATGAAAGTAGAAGTGAAGAGAGAGAAGTATCAAATGTCATTTTCCTTCTAAAATGTCCTTACAATTTTTGTAAAAAAAATAATTAAAATAAAAATAAAATAAAATAAAAATCTGTGTAAATAATATTTATTATCCTTTAAATAATAAATCATATTTTCTATAATATATATTATTAATAACTATATCATAAATTAAAACCTCCGTTCAAATTCTTCGTTTTTGTTTATAAATAAAAATATTATTTTTTTCGAGATAAATATTTTAACAATTATTATAGTATTAATGATTTCAAGATTTTAATTTATTTTAATGTATAAACTATTTTTTTGTTTTGCAATAGTTATTATTCTTTTGATAATTATTGTATTATATTGAACTCGAAAAATATGTAGTATGAATGTCAAATCGAAGATCTCAATGAGAAGTTTAACACAAGCTAATAAGTGAGAGCAAATTGTAAATATATTGTCCATAAAAGTGTCTCAAAGATCAAATGTAAACGTTTTTATATTTTTTACTTTTCCTCAATATTCCATTCATTTTAAATTATACTCTTTAAGTTCTATAATACTATCTATAAACTATTTTTTGTAGTAATTATTATTCTTTTGATTATTATTGTATTATTTTTAAGTCGAAAAAAATATGTAATATGGATGTCAAATCGAAAATTTCAACGAGAAGTTCAATACAAGATAACAAGTGACAACAAACACGAAATATATTGTCCGTAAAATTATCTCAAAGATCAAACGTAAAAAGTAAAAAAAGTTTTGTAATAATTATTATTCTTTTAAATTATATCATTTAAGTTATATATAATGCTCAGTATTAAGAAAACCTGTAATCGATTCGACCTGAAAAGGGAAACAGGTCAATGCTCAAAAAGGTCGGATGGGTCGAACCAATTTTAATTAAAAAATTAATAATCATTTCAAAGATCACAAAGTTTTCTTAAAAAATAATTATTTTACAAATAAAACAACATTTACTCATTTGAAGATAAAATTAAAATCACAAAAAATATAACAACAATATTCTTTAATTTAAAAATTATCAATTCAAAACAAATATAGATTTATGATGGTTAATTTCATTTATTATATTATATTTATCTCAAAATATTTTAACATATAAAAAATAAGTTATTTAGAAGAAAAAAGTTTGACAGACAAATAAATAATATATAAATTTTTTTAAAAGAAGAAAAATCATATAAAGACTAGGAATTCCTAATTTTGATTAGTTTTGTACATGTTGTTTTTCCTATTTTTATTATTTTTTTCTTTTTAAAGTTTTTAATTCAACAATACTTTGTATTAAAATGTTATTATACTATGTTTTTATTTGATATGATTTATAATTAACATATTTTCATAAATTTTGATCAAAATTACTGTCACAAACATATTTCTGTGCATCATACGGGTGAAAATACTAGTACATATATATAATAATAGGATAATCGTCACTATTTTACACACATAATTTTCCGCCCATTTTCACCTGCCATTTTAAAAAAATTATTATTTTTTATCAATTTATTCTAATACATAAATTATGAAAGTTCAATTAATGCATATAGTAAATGAATTATAGATTTGTGGGGAAAAAATTCTAGAAAAAGTCAAATTATATATTATTTTTTTCTTTTGATAATTATTGCATTATTTTGAAGTCGAAAAATATACAATATGGGTCTCCAAGATCCCAATGAGAAGTTTAATACAAGTTAAGAAATAAGATAAAACTCTAAACATATCATTTGTTCGTCTTAAATACTAAATATAAAAGTTTTACTTATACTTCTTACTTTTTAAAATCCAATCTTTTTAATTTATCTCATTTAAGTCTAAATTGATAGCTATCATTTCTTATCTAAATTCAATTTCACCTAAATGATTAATTTTGAGTTTTTCTTACAAAATTGAAAGAAATAATAGATATTCGATCATTTTAAATAAAATTCAATTAAATCATTTAATTTTCTATAACTTAAGGTTTCGATAAATTCATTGGTTCAATTTGTAAAATAAAAGGTGTTAGCATAATCATCTATCTATCATTATATCTATCCATATATATTAATAGGATAACCGTCACCATTTTACTCACATAGTTTCCCGTTCATTTTCATCTATCATTTTAGGAAATTTCTGATTTTTATCAATTTATTTTATTACAAAAATTAGGAAAGTCCAATTAATGCATGTAGTATATGATTTATGAATTTATGAAAAAAAATATAGGACTGCATTTAAGTTTATCACTTGTAAGTTTAACAAATTGCAACATTTAATTTAAGTTTTAACAATTTTTTATTTTTTCAAATGTTTGGTAAATTTTGTTCGTAATGTATTTGTTTTTTTATATGTAATGAAAAAAAATATTTGTATAATATATTTAAATATCAATTATTGCCTTACGATAGATAGTACAGATTCTTATAGTATTATACAGACATTGTGTTTTTACAACTTATTCAATAAATAATTGTCAATTATATCTTTCGTGTATCGCACGAATGTGATTACTAGTATATATAAATAATAGAATCTTTGTCACGATTCAGGACGTGTTGCAGTGGTCATGTACTCAAGCTTTCCCTACCCAGCTTTGGGTTCGAATGGATTTATGGAGATGCCTTATCTCACGCTTTTTCTAGTGAATGGATTTATGGAGATGCCGCCAAGTGTCAACGATGGATTTTACCGACCTTTTGGTGGCTTCCTTAAGATGCTTCATACTCCTAGTTCAATCAATTAGAACATATTTGGTAATATGAAAAATTTTGAATTTTGTATTTATTTTTGATTTTTTGATGGATGTGTGGTTGAAATATGTTTGAAAAATCAAAAATTGTAGACTTGACTAAGAATGAATGATTAAGATTGAGTTTGAAAATTTGTAATAAATTTTTTTACTTTACCAAACAAGCTCTTAATCTTGCACGCTTTTCATTATCATTAGTAGTAAGCACGTGCGTTACACGACTTATGTATAGAATGCCTGAGATGCGTAATGTTTTTGAAGTACTAATAAAAGTAATTGAGGTATTAAATATTATTAAAAGAAAAAATCTAAATCTAAATTGTAAAAAAAGGTCATGTTAAAATAAATTTTTAATTATGTATATAATGTGAAAATTTTAAATAAATCGAAATGTAATGTTTTGATTATAATAACATTTCTTTATATTGAAATGTTCAAGAAAGTGCTATTCAATTTTTAAAATTCTGGATGTAGTATTTTAAATATTATAATAATAAATTATATTCTAATAATATTTATTAAAGGATAGAACAGTTTTTCTTCTTTTTTTAATACTAAATAATATAAAAAGTGTAATAATATGATATCTTATTATAAAATTATAAAATGCTGATAGTAAATTAATTTAATACCAAATAAATAAAATAGTATAATAATATGAAATTATAATATAACAATGTAATTCTTAACAATAAATTTATTAATGTAATAAATTATTTAATGTTATTAAATAGGGGTAAAGGTATATAACTAAATATATAGGGGTAAAATAGGTATTCAAAAGATTCTCTTCCATCCATCTTTTTTAAATATTGTAGAATATCTATGAGACTTTTGGGTTTCACCTCTCTAGGGTTCTCTGTACTTCAAGTTAAATGCCTCCATTGCCACTGAACTATTAAAAATGTTCTTCAAATGTCATTGAACTTTGAATTATCTCTAGTGTACCATTAAACTTCAAAGTTAAAACTCTCATTGCCACTGTAGTATTTTAAAGGTTCCTCAAATGCCATTAAACTTTAAATGGCATCTGCTGTGCCATTGAACTATTAAAAAAGTGCCCCATTTGCCATTATCTTCAAAAACGTTTAAATTGTTTTATTCATTATTTTTTTGTTTGTTTGCTTGCTTGCTTGTTGTAAATGGATTTATTCATATTTTTTTATTTATTCAAGAAATAATTTTCTCTTCATTATGAGAATATTATTGATGGATAAAAATATGTTTATGTAGATTTTTTAACGATTTTTTTATAGAAATATGGTTGTCCAAATTAATCTAGCATTTCTTCTTGAAAAATTTCTTCTATCATCATTTTTTTATGAAAAAGAAAATTATTTACAATAAAAACAATTAGATTTAATCCTTTGGACATTATTGTAAATGAATTTAGTGAATTTCTTCTTTCAGAAAAGTAATTTAATTCAAATATAATTCTAAACATCATTGTTAATTGATTTACTGTCTGAAACAATGCTCGATTAATCTGAACATTACAAGTTTTCTATAAAAATAATCATTAAAAGCTTCTACACATATATATTTTTATATGTCATGAATATTCTTAGAATGAAAAGAAATTTATTTCTTAAATCAACAAAAGAAAAATTATGAATAAATTCATTGAGTTAATGAATTTATATAATTTTTATACATAAACTTTTCTATAAAAAAAAACTCATTATGTTGTTTCAATAACATTATTGTAAATGGATTTAATTTTTTTCTCGATTAATACGGACAACACATTTCTAAAAAAAAAAATCATAGAAAGGCTCCATATAAATATATTTTTATATTTTTCATTAATATACTCATAATGAAGAGAAAATTCTTTTTTGAATAAAAAAATATATATGAACAAATCCATTTACATGAAACAAACAAAAAAATAATAATTAATAAATCAATTTGAAGAGAATGGCAAATGGGCACCTTTTCAATAGTTCGGTGGCACACCAAAGGATATTTAAAGTTTAATGGCATTTGGGGAACCTTTAAAATAGTATAGTGGCAACGAAAGTTTTAACTTTGAAGCTCAATGGCATACCACATACAATTTAAAGTTCAATGACATTTGGAAAGCATTTATAATAATATAGTGGCATTGGAGGCATTTAACTCCTGTACTTCTCTCTTAGTCCTGTCTTGGTGCAATTAATTTCAATCTAGGATTACCCCAAGGCATATCTCTCAGTGGCAAAGGGAAGGGAAGGAAACTTGCTCAGCCTGGTCGAGTGCAGGGTTCAAATCTTAGAATAATGGGTTTTTGCCCCGTGGCAAGCAGGAGTCACCACCATTCGTGGGAGTTACCAATACCCTCCACCTTGGCTCTGAGAGGCACAACCTGAGATTTACCTCTTGAACCAATGGCTCAGGGCAGGATCAATTCAGGCTATCAGGATGTGGTTTACACCTTTTTTTTTTTTTTTTTTAAATTTCAGTATAGGATTGATTTTTTGCTCATTTCTGTGGGTCCCAACATGTCCATTTCTCCTTTTTCAACCAACCATTCATTTTTTATCAATTTAACCTAGGAATGGACAAAATAATCGAACCAGACCGTGGTTCGGTTCTACATAACAAAATAATGGTTTGGCTCTTGGAATCAAGAACCATTTGGTTTCGGTTCTAGTTCGAACTAGAACCAGAACCAAGAACTAAACCCAATATATATTACAAATTAGTGGATATTCATCTCACCAAAAAATTCAAATCTGAAATTATAAATGCGAAATGTACAAAAATGTTATTTACCATACATTTTATCTCATTTCCTATTAGATAAAGATTTTAAATCATAAATTTAAATTTAAATTTAAATTTAAATTCTAATTCATTTTTCTTCTTTTCATTTATAGACACACATTCACACTGCTTTTCTTGCACTCCTATAACACAGCAATCGTTGCACTCCTTAGTCACTATCGACGACGTTGATGTTTATTTTTAAAAATTTATGTATATATAAATCTCGACCCAATTTGTCAATTCTCAAGAGTTAACCCAAACTCAAATTGCAAAATTCATCCCTAACTCACACGACACTATGGTAGAATGGAACTCAGAACTTCATCGTAACCTATAACTATAAGTCTAAACGGTCTTTATTGTCAATTATCTAAGTTTCAACGGGTCGGCGAGCTTCCTTCAAGTGAGTTTCTTCTTCTTTGATTTAGAATAACATGTTATTTTTCCTAAATTATTGTTTTGTTAACTAAAAATTTCATTTTCTATTTAGTAATGATGTAGATTGATTCTAATGAAGAAGCGGATATAAACAAGTTTTAATTTGTATTTATTATTTAAAAATTCAAGTAATTGTCCTAGAACCGAACCAAACTAGACCAAACTAGAACCGAGTGGTTTGGTTCCGGTTTGGTTCCATATCTTTAAAAAAATCAATTGGTTCCATTAGTAAAAAAAACTATCGATTTATGGTTTGGTTTGGTTAAGTTCTTCTAGAACCAGAACCAAACAGAACCACGTCCACTCCTAGTTTAATCCTTTTACCACAAGTAGCCATCATTTTTTACCAAAAAAATAATATTTTAATATGGAAACTATCAAAATCTGAGAGAGTTTTATGTGAAACGAGTGTTACCAAACAAGGGCTTAATTCAAGATATTTCATCATCTTCAATTTTGGTTCTTTGATCTTGTGTGATCTCTGTAGTTAGTGTAGGTACTTGTGTATAGTAGTGTTCTTGGGTGAACTATAACTATTCAGAAAGAATGATAGAGAAACAATTTTGTGTATCTTGGGTGATTCCTTTGGTTGGTTATCAAAAGTTGTATTGTGGTCGAGTTGGATCCATTTTTGGAAACACAGAGTGTGTGACGAGTCAATTCAACCTACAAAATAACAAATGCAATGGTTAGATTGAATTAAAACGTTAAAATCAACCTAAACATAAAAGGAAAGAAACTAAGAAATTAAAATTTGATTTTCCCTATTTATTTTGGCTCAAATAAATGTTGAGAAAATTCCTTTCTCAAAGTAAAATATTTGCTTGTAATAAAGTTGACACAAATATGAAATCAAAGAATCGAAATAATGAAGAAATAATTGGGAAGAAAAAAATCGGACTTGAATCGCATAGAATGTTATCCTAAAAGCTAAATTTGCACCCTCTCGTAATGAGAATGCTAAAGGGCCTTCAAGCAAATTGTTTTAGCAGATTTCAAGCATCAAACCAACTATCAAATAACACAATAAAAACTTGAAAACAAGGAACAAGAAAAGCAATTTGGGAGAGATTCTAAGTATTTTAAGAACAAGAATAAGAGAGTGATAATTTCAATATATGGAACTTGGTTTTTATTGAAAATTGTTTTTAAAAACATGAATTCTATCCCTATTTATAGAATTTCATCACCCTAATTCGTTGTCCATGCAACTCTTCACGAAAAGAGTGCCAAAAATTGTTGAAAAGGTGCATGAGAAAATCTGAGAATATTCTCCAACGATCATTTTTTATGACCACGCGATCGCGCGGTACGAGACCCATGTGATTTCGTGATGCCCCATTTTTTTGAACAGATACAAAATCCATTCAACCACGCGATCGCTGGACCATCAACCATGCGATCGCGTGGTTCTCATTTTGGCGGACCTCCAGGTCCGGTCCGGGTCGGACAAATTGGTCCGTCCAGTTTGTATTTTGTCCGATTTTCACACTCCTTGGACCAGTTCTCTATATTTTAGACCGGTTCTTACACTTTTTCAACTTTATATATATATTTGAACAACATTTCATAACAATCCCCTACTTGTTCAAATATATAAACTCAACTTAGAATCATAAACAATGCCACGCATAAAATAAGGTATCTTTCGATTTTAACCTTATATTAGTGTTAACATTGCTAAGTAATATCGAGATCCCAGGTAGCTTTGACTTTGAACTAGTTATCCCTTATGACATTACCGGCGATATCGCACATGTGAACATTCTTGCTTGATGCGTTCCACACAATTTACTTTGACGCATTAATGGCCTTGCTTCCATCCAAGTTCATGAACTTTTCATAAAGTAACTCCAAAAACTTTCCTTGAAGCGGCACCAATTCTAAGTTCATATAGGAGAAATTCTTACAGTGTCTTGGTAACTTTTAAAGACACTTGTACTAAGCACTAAATTTCTTTAAGATTTATTCAACCCTCCAAATCAGTTACCCCAGCACTTACATCCTTAGGATAGGGCTTTCAAGTTATTTTTTAAGTGCTGCAACAATTCACTTATCGAATGACTTGTTGTTATCCTTTGAACCCATGAATTACTCATTTCGTAATGACATGTAAGGTTGCCTTCATTGGTGAATTTATAATAGAATTTTTAGCCCCATCCTACTCGATGTTTGTCTTACTTTGGTAAGTGGTTTTGTGAATGGATCAGTCAAATTTTCAATTGACCTCATGATGTGATCCAGACCACGGATACAAGCCCGCACAAAGATCCGTTGAAGATCAAAGGAGGACCGATGACTCGATTGCAAACAAAGAGGGCCAATGAAGCAATGGACAAGTTAGTTCAAGAAACAATAGCCAAAACAATGTTCGTGTCATCAAAAGAAGCAAGTTCCATGTTGGGGCCGGGCCAAAACGACGAGTGGATCAACCTCATTCAACGCGTCGAAGAAAATCGTGAAATTTCAATGTTACGGCCGTAACATATAATTCCTCACGGCCGTAACCAACCTACTGCCGAAAACTGAATTTTTGAAGAATTGGACTTACGACCGTAAGAAGCTTTTATCACAGCCGTAACGATGCCTTGGGTTAAAGAACGAGATTTTCATAAATTTGGCTTACGGCCGTAAAAATAGTCTCACGGCCGTAATGTTGGAACAGAAAGGGCCTTACGGCCGTAAAGGGAAGGTTCATGGCCGTAAATAATTATACGCGTGAATTTAGGAATTTTATTTATTTCCTTATTCTTTGGTATTTGTTTCCTAGTTTAATTAAAACACTTAACCTAGTTTTTGACCCTATTTATAGGGATGTAATTTTCATTATTCAATACACAAATTTGATATTATAATTGAGAGGCTATTTTGCTTTCACATTCTTATTCTTCATTGAATAAAATCCGAACTTGCGAGTTAATCTTGTTTGTTCAAATCTTGGGTGAGATTTACTTTTATTGTGATCAAGAGGTCAACATATCAATTGATTGTGTTGGTTGCTTGGTTCAATTAATTTGAATCAATCTCTAAATCGTGATTCTTTGGCGTTCTTGGGTCGATTCCAATAATTTGTGAGTTGCGTAGCTACAATTGCTACGTGGTTTGCATCATCTGGTATCAGAGCTTAGGCTTCAAAAATCAAGGTTATATCTTTATTTTGTTTCTTGAGTTCCTTAGTTTTGTTCTTCGTGTTCTTCAAGTTCTTGAGTCTTCAATCCAAAAAGTGTCACAAAAAAATTCAATAGTCGTTATTTCCTTCGTTTGTTATCCAAATTAAATTTCGTTTGTTTCGTCTTTTCGTAGTTGAATTTCGAGAAAGAAAAAAAAACGAAAATTCTCAGTCCAATTAAAATAGTTGATATTTGATTTCAAGAATTATTTTCTTGAAACAACCCTAGTTTCCATAAAAAGTGTCAAGTTCTATATAGAGTCAAATTCAATTCTCTAAAGGTCTTCTTTGAGTTTTCCAACAAATTCATTACTTTTCACTCACATTCGATTTGAATCAATCGGGTTTAAACTTGTTTGAGTTCAGATTCGTTCTTTGAAGCAATTGGGGTGAAAGCCATCGAGTGGAAAAAGGCAGAGAGGTGAGATCAATAGAGGGTAAAAGCCAAATTTGAGTGATACACGAGTGAAATACACGTGAGGCATATAATATTTAGTTTTAGGATGTCTGAGCAATCTTCTACTACAAAAAACAACGATCGAGCCAACATGACGGAAGAGATGGTACAACGGTTTGAGCGGTTGTTTGGGGATGTGTTAGGTAGGTTAGAAAGACTTGAGCAACCTCGGGAAGTGCCTAATGCCCGTAGGAAAGGTGGGAAAGGTCATAGAGTAGAGAGGATCGATGAGAATGAAGAAGGTAGTGATTTTGATGATGGGGCAATTGTGGATAGAGTAGTTAGGCATGGAAGAAGGGATAGAGATATTGGTGGCGATAGAATGGATGGTAGTATGAGCAACATCAAAATGACAATTCCGTCATTCAAGGGTAGGAGTGATCCGGAAGCATACCTAGAATGGGAAAAGAAGATGGAATTAATTTTCAATTGCTACACTTATTCGGAAGAGAAAAAGGTTAAGGTAGCCGTACTTGAATTCTCCGATTACGCTATTACTTGGTGGGATCAATTGGTGACTTCTAGGAGGAGGAATCGCGAGAGGCCCGTTACTACTTGGGATGAATTAAAAGCTATCATGAGAAAGAGGTTCGTTCCTAGTCATTACCATCGGGAGCTTCATCAAAAGTTACAAAGTCTATACCAAGGATCAAAGAGTGTGGAGGGTTATCATAAAGAGATGGAGATGTTGATGATTAGAGCTAATGTAGAAGAGGATAGGGAGGCTACGATGGCTCGATTTTTGAATGGGTTGAATAGGGATATAGCTAATGTGGTTGAATTGCAACATTATTTGGAGATGGAGGATATGTTGCACATGGCTATAAAGGTGGAGAAGCAAATAAAGAAAAAGGGAACTGCAAGGTATCAATCTGGTTCTAATTCTTCTTGGAATCCGAAGTGGGAAAGTAAAGGAGATGGGGTTGTTTCTAAAGGGAAGTTTGAAGCACCAAAAGGGAAGTTTGAGGCACCAAAAGGGAAGGAGGAACAAGCTAATAAATTCATACCTAAAGTGGAACCTCAACCATCTAGGAGTAGAGACATTCGATGCTTCAAATGTTTGGGGAGAGGACATGTGGCATCTCAATGTCCTAATAGGCGAGTGATACTTGTACGAAAGGATGGAGCCATGGAGAGTGATACTGAGGAAGAAGATTATAGCGATATGCCGGCATTGGAGGAAGTATGTGATGATGAGGATGTGTTATCCGGGGAGCATGGCGAGTTATTGGTGGCAAGGCAAGCTCTTAGTGCTCAAATCAACATGGATGATTTGGAACAACAACGGGAGAACATATTCCATACACGATGTCACATAAATAACAAGGTATGTAGTATGATTATTGATGGTGGTAGTTGCACTAATGTAGCTAGTACTATACTTGTTGAAAAATTAGGATTACCTTTGTTAAAACATCCTAAACCTTATAGGCTTCAATGGTTAAATGATAGTGGAGAAATTAAGGTGAATAGGAGGGTGTTGGTGAATTTTTCTATTGGTAGCTATGTGGATGAAGTTATGTGTGATGTGGTACCTATACATGCCGGGCACATTTTGTTGGGTAGGCCTTGGCAATATGATAGGAAGGTCACGCATGATGGGTATAAAAATAGCTATAGCTTTACCAAAGGGGGAAAAACCATTACACTTGCACCATTGACACCATCACAAGTGTATGAAGATCAAATAAAACTGAAAAATGATGAAGAAAAAAGAGTAAAGGAAAATGAGAGAAAGAGAGTTGAGGCCACGACCTCAGAAAAAGGAGAGGAAAAGAGAGTTGGAGCCACGACTCCAGAAAAAGGAGAGGCAAGAGAAAAAAAGAGTGTTGGGGTACATACCTCAGAAAAAGGAGAGGGAGCGAAGAATGCCAGAAAAGAAAGAAAAATGAGTTTCTACTAAAAAAGGAGTGAAATCAAAAAGGCATTCATGGAAGAACAACCGATGGTCCTTCTGCTGTACAAGGAATCATTCCTTGCATTTGATGAAACTAACAAATCCCTCCCTAGTTTGGCTATTTCTTTATTGCAGGAATTCGATGATGTGTTTCCAGAGGATATACCTAGTGGGTTGCCACCCATTCGAGGTATTGAACACCAAATTGATTTTATACCTGGAGCAGTCATTCCAAACCATCCAGCTTATAGGAGTAATCCTGAGGAGATGAAGGAGCTTCAAAAGCAAGTGGAGGAATTAATGAGTAAGGGGTACATAAGGGAAAGCATGAGTCCATGTGCCGTACCCGTGTTACTTGTGCCGAAGAAGGACGGGACGTGGAGAATGTGTGTTGATTGTAGAGCCATCAACAACATAACGGTAAAGTATCGTCATCCTATTCCTAGGTTAGATGATATGTTGGATGAATTGCATGGCTCTAGCATATTTATTAAAATTGACCTTAAGAGTGGTTATCATCAAATTTCGAATGAAAGAAGGAGATGAGTGGAAAACTGCTTTTAAAACAAAGTATGGCCTGTATGAATGGTTAGTAATGCCTTTTGGACTTACTAATGCACCTAGCACATTTATGCGTTTAATGAATCATGTTTTACGTACATTTATAGGTAAATTCGTTGTAGTTTACTTCGATAATATCTTAATATACAGTAAAACTTTGAATGAACATGTGGAACATGTTAGGTGTGTGCTTGTGGTTTTAAGACAAGAGCAACTTTTTGCTAATTTTAAAAAGTGTGATTTTTGCATGGAAAAAGTTGTGTTTCTGGGTTATGTGGTTAGTGCTAAAGGGATAGAAGTAGATGAAGAGAAAGTCAAAACTATTAAAGAGTGGCCAAAACCTAAAAGCATAACTGAGGTTAGGAGTTTTCATGGCTTGGCTAGTTTTTATAGGTGATTTGTTAAAAGTTTTAGCACGATTGCCGCACCACTCACAGAAATTGTCAAAAAAAGTGTAGGGTTTAAATGGGGTATAGAACAGGAGCATGCTTTTAAAACAATCAAAAATATGTTGTGTAAAGCACCGGTTTTATCACTTCCTAACTTTGACAAGGCTTTTGAGATTGAATGTGATGCCTCAGGGCTAGGTATTGGAGCTGTTTTAACGCAGGATCGAAAGCCAATAGCTTATTTTAGTGAAAAACTAAAAGGGGTTGCACTTAATTACCCCACATATGACAAGGAGTTATACTCACTTGTGCGCGCTTTGGAGACATGGCAACATTACTTGTGGCCACGGGAGTTCGTGATACACACTGATCATGAATCCTTGAAGCATTTGAGGGGACAAGCTAAGCTGAGTAAGAGACATGCAAGGTGGGTAGAGTTCATCGAAACATTTCCCTATGTCATCCGGTACAAACAAGGTAAGGAAAATGTGGTGGCAGATGCATTGTCTCGGAGGTATGTTCTTTTAAATTCTTTAAATTCTAAATTGCTTGGATTCGAATACATTAAGGATATGTATGCTAATGACCTGGACTTTTCTAATATTTATGAGTCATGTGGTAAAGGGGCTGTAGATAGGTTCTTTAAATATGATGATTATTTATTTCGAGAAAATAAATTGTGTGTCCCTAGGTGTTCAATGAGGGAGTTACTTGTGAGAGAGGCCCATAGTGGAGGCTTAATGGGTCATTTTGGGGTTAAAAAGACTATCGAAATCCTAAACGAACATTTCTATTGGCCTAAAATGAAGATTGATGTGGTTCGGGTTTGTAATAGATGCATTACTTGTAAGAAGGCTAAATCTAGGATTAAACCACATGAGTTATATATGCCTTTACCCGTCCCTAGTGAACCTTGGGTCGATATCTCTATGGATTTTGTTTTGGGATTACCTAGGACTAAGAAGGGAAGAGGTTCAATTTTTGTGATAGTAGATCGCTTTAGTAAAATGGCACATTTCATACCATGCCACAAAACCGATGATGCTACTAACATAGCTGAAATTTTATTTCGGGAAGTCGTGCACTTACATGGGGTTCCTAAAAGTATTGTCTCGGATAGGGATGTTAAATTCCTTAGTCATTTTTGGAGAGTCTTGTGGAACAAATTAGGAACAAAACTACTTTTCTCTACAACTCGTCACCCAAAGACCGATGGACAAATCGAGGTAGTAAATAGGACAATGATTCAATTGTTGCGCACGATAATCAATAAAAATCTGAAAAATTGGGAAGAGTGTTTACCATTTATTGAATTTGCATATAATAGGGCAATATATTCTACTACTTCTTGTTCACCATTTGAAATTGTTTATGGTTTTAATCCACTAACACCATTGGATTTAATTCCTTTACCTGTGAATGAACGTAGTAGTTTAGATGGAAAGAAAAAGGCTGAGATGGTTAAAGCACTCCACGACAAGGTGAGGTTGGCGATTGAAAAGAAAAATGAACATTATGCTTCGCAGGCTAACAAAGGAAGAAAAGGCGTCATATTTGAACCCGGTGATTGGGTTTGGTTACGTTTGAGAAAGGAGCGGTTTCCAGAACAACGCAAGTCAAATTTACATCCGCGAGGAGATGGTGTAGCGACCGAGAATTTTCGTGATTTTATTCAAATAAATATTTTTAAAAGCGTGTCGCTTCGACCTTGCCCATCATTTAGTTATTTTATTTTTAAATGCGTGCTCGTCTAGCCAGTTAAGTGGAAAATTTAATTTATTCAAATACTTAGTCAAATTTTAATTTTTATCAAATATATTTCAATATCACAATTTATTTTCAAAGTCCAAGTATTAATTATATTGAGTCCCAATTTTAAATGTTTTAGTCCAACCCAACTTATCGAGCCCAAATGTTTTTACCAGTCATTCAAACCCTTTTAACAACCCAATCAATAAATTCTTGGCCCAACTAAATCAACAACTTATTTTCCAAGTATTTCCTTACACAACCATATTTACTTTCCAAAAAATTCTCACAATTTTCCATAAACCAAGATTTAACCTAAACTACCATGTTTAACACCTAAATCAACTATTAAATAGATACCTTCATCCCACCTTCATGTTTGCTATCATCAGATTTTCCTACAATACACAAATTTCACCACCGAACCACCATCAAGCAACCATCATCATCATCCCCACCAACCAATCTGCTAAGCCATTCACCAACCACCGGAATCCATCACTGCTTCCACCACCTAACCGCCAGACCTGAAACCAATTTGCAGATCACCCAATTTAATCAAATTTCTTGCTGCCAAAACCAATAATCTGCACTACCAAGACACAAACTATACAGATTCAATTCCAAGTTCAAGCACAGCCACCGATTTCAATTTTTCCTAGCAACACCATCACTACCGCCCACTGTCCTATGCTAATCAAACTTAACCATCAAATGAATCATCTTCATCATCATCACAGCCTGCAACCAAGCACCACAACCATAGACGGCCAAACCACTGCATCGAACTCCACCGCCACCTCCACTGCCAAACCGGAATCCCCATCTACCAGCTTCAAATCCAGATCAAAACCCAAGAAATAGAGTACCCAAATACCTACCTACCTCGATCGCTGGAATTATCGCTGGAAAACCTCAATTTCTAGCCTCGATTTACTTTCGGTCTCGCACCCAATCAGCCCCAAATCGCCCAAAAATCTCTCCCTTTCGCACACACACAACACCTCACTCCCAGCCGCCACGTAACGGCGGTGTCATCGCCGGTAGTTGGCGCCGGAAAGGACCCCACACACTCCCTCTGCTCGCAATCGTCTCTCGCCTCTCTCGCACTCATTGTTCGGATTCAAACGAAGAGAGAGAGAGAGAGAAAATGTTTATATTAATTATGATTTTTAGAAAATTTCACCTAAGTCCCCAAATTTTTAAAGTTATTTGAAATCAGTCCCCAAGTTTTAAAATGATCATTTCAGCCCTAAATTTCAAAAGTTATTATTTTAACCCCTAGGTATCAAATCCATTTTATTTTAGTCCCTGCTGATTTAATTCATTTGATTTTAAACCCAAGTTTTAAAGGTATTCATTTTAGTCCCTCACTTTCAAAACATCAATTTCAGTCCTCAAATTGTAAATTATTATTTTTAAACTATAAGTTTCGAAAGACTAATGTAACTTATTGGCTAGACGAGGCGTAAGGAGATTTGAAAGATTTAAGTCATTCCCGCTCAACCACACTCGTTAAGGTAGACTCTAATCTACAAATTTACGTTTTTCAAAAGTGCGCATCAATAATTATTTGGATTATAAGTTTAGCATGTATGATTGTGTTCATGAGAATTACTTGCTTTCTAAGCATGAGACTATGTTACGAGAAATTACTTGCTTTCTGAGCATGAGACTATGTTACGAGAATTTACTTGCTTAAATGCATGAGACTTGAACTTGTATGTTATTTACTTGTTCATGAGAATACTGGTGATCGTTAGACACCCGAGACTTGAATATCATGATTATGTGTTTTGATTTATAATGTTAAATGATTATTATGCGCGAGTCTACTGAGTATTTCTATGAAATACTCACGTTTTCCAAAATAAAACTTTGCAGATGATGGAGTTGGCGGCGGGGTGTGCAATGGTGGCCATTATTGAGATTTAAGAAATGTTTCTATTTAAACTCATTTATTGCATGTTGTTTCCAAATTTATTTCCAAATCATTTCAATATTCGAATTGTTGACCTTTTGGGTCAAACTTTATAAAATTATGTGAAGTAAAATTTCAACTGTTGTTTTATTTTCCGCTAAATTATTATCTTCAAAGTCAATTTTGAGACGAAGAAGTGGCGCACCCGAGTGTTCAGAACCCGGGGCGTTACAGATGGTCCATTCCAAGTGATCGAAAGGATCAACAACAATGCTTATAAACTCGATCTTCCTGGTGAGTATAATGTTTCGGCGTCATTTAATGTTTCTGATCTATCTCTGTTTGATGCAGGTACAGATTCGAGGTCGAATCCTTTCGAAGAGGGAGGGGATGATGTGATCCAGACCACGGATACAAGCCCGCACAAAGATCCGTTGAAGATCAAAGGAGGATCGATGACTCGATTGCAAAAAAAGAGGGCCAATGAAGCAATGGACAAGTTAGTTCAAGAAACAATGGCCAAAACAATGTTCGTGTCATCAAAAGAAGCAAGTTCCATGTTGGGGCCGGGCCAAAACGACGAGTGGATCAACCTCATTCAACGCGTCGAAGAAAATCGTGAAATTTCAATGTTACGGCTGTAACATATAATTCCTCACGGCCGTAACCAACCTACTGCCGAAAACTGAATTTTTGAAGAATTGGACTTACGGCCGTAAGAAGCTTTTATCACGGCCGTAACGATGCCTCGGGTTAAAGAACGAGATTTTCAGAAATTTGGCTTACGGCCATAAAAATAGTCTCACGGCCGTAATGTTGGAACAGAAAGGGCCTTACGGCCGTAAAGGGAAGGTTCACGGCCGTAAATAATTATACGCGTGAATTTAGGAATTTTATTTATTTCCTTATTCTTTGGTATTTGTTTCCTAGTTTAATTAAAACACTTAACCTAGTTTTTGACCCTATTTATAGGGATGTAATTTTCATTATTCAATACACAACTTTGATATTATAATTGAGAGGCTATTTTGCTTTCACATTCTTATTCTTCATTGAATAAAATCTGAACTTGCGAGTTAATCTTGTTTGTTCAAATCTTGGGTGAGATTTACTTTTATTGTGATCAAGAGGTCAACATATCAATTGATTGTGTTGGTTGCTTGGTTCAATTAATTTGAATCAATCTCTAAATCGTGATTCTTTGGCGTTCTTGGGTCGATTCCAATAATTTGTGGGTTGCGTAGCTACAATTGCTACGTGGTTTGCATCACCTCACATAGGTAAGTGATATTATTCAATCCTTTATTAATTTTCTTATGTAATCATGTCTAAGACTCATATGTCTAGACTTTCCATTGTAGACTTCGTTATAAGCTCTAGCTAGAGTAGCTTAACTATCGCATAGTATAGATATTGAAGACTCATTCTTCGTATCTAGTGGAACTTCATAAAGAAGATCCTTAAGCCACTCTGCTTCCTTTCCAGTTTCAGCTAGTGCAACAAACTCGGATTCCATGGTGGAATGTGTAATCATTGTTTGTTTCTTTGATCTCCAAGAAACAGTACCACCTCCAAGTGTAAACAATCATTCCGAGGTAGATTTATTTTCTCCAGCATTTGATATCCAACTCGCATCGGTGGTCCTTCTAGTATAGCTGGAAACTTGGAATATTGAAGTCCAAGGTTTTTAGTTCTCTTTAGATAACTAAGAACTCTTCCAATTGCTTTCCAATGCTCAACACTTGGATTGCTAGTAAACCTACTAAGTTTACTCGCGGCAAATGCAATGTCCGGTCTTGTGCATTGAACCGCATACATTAGACTCCCAGTTGCACTTGCATATTCGAGTTGTCCAATAGCCCTTTCAACATTTTTCACAAGTTTAATACTTGAATCAAATGGAGTATTTGCATCTTTAATGTTCAAATGTTTGAACTTTTCAATCACATTCTCAATATAATGTGATTGGGTTAATGCATACCCCAACTCATTCTTGATCACTTTTATACCCAATATGGTATCCACTTGACCAAGATCTTTCATTTTGAATGTTGATGATAGAAACCTCTTCGTTTCTTTTATTCCATCCATGTGATTAATTATAATCAACATGTCATCCACATATAAGCACACAAATATTACATGTTTATCACAACTTTTGATATATAAAACATTTATCTACTGATACGCGTCGCTACGCACCGAAATTTAATCAAATATCTTACTTGCAAATCATCAAATTTAATTGTAATAGCGGAAATAAGAGTCAATCCCACAAGGAATGGGAACTAAATTAGTTCTATGTCAATCAAAATAGATGGGAGTTTTGAGTTCGAATATTGTAAATAACATGAAAATAAAGTAAACACGTAAATTGGCTGGAATATAAATCAATTATTGACAAATCCTAGTTCTCAGGTTCAATTGTATTTTATCACAATATTACTACTTTCCAAGTAATTCGTATTCAATTCAATTCTTGATTTATCATGCGTAAATAGTTAACAAGATCTAACTACCTCTTTTCTTCCTCAATTGTATTTAATTAGAACAAGCTCCCTAATCAAACTATAGTTATTGGAAAATCTAAAATTAGCTCTTTAGATTTAATGCAATAACTAAGTGGCTCAAGAAGAATTAGGGCAATCTAGATTACCAATCATACAAGCTCGTGACGATTAACCTAGGTTGGATTTCCAATGGAATTGCAAAAATCCCAATTGCTACTAAGAATTGAACAAGAAGACAATCACGGATCGAACATAAATCATTGTATTAATTGAAATAAAATTAATAGAAATCCAACAATCAAGAATATAGAATTTAATGCTAAATTACTAGTTTGGAAAATAACAACATAATGAAAATAAATACAACGTCCCCTTGAAATAGATAGAGAATTTAGCCGCTTAAAGCCATGAAGAATTCCAGAAATTTCCGCTCTTGATTCACCTTCTCGAGTCGCTTGATTTCTCTTCTAAGTTCCAAGCAAGCTCCTCTCTTTCAACAACTTTTCTACCCTTTTTCTGTCATGAAATTCCCTTTTTATAGCCACAAAATCGTGCCCTAGAGTTGGGCTAAAGACATACCAAAATTATGCAAAGAATCAAAAAAGGATATTTCTTGACGAGCAAGTTACGGCCGTGAAAAATCATTTATGATCGTAAACCAGTTTCTGTTGATTTTTCTTATTTTGAGGTTATGGCCGTAACCTTTGGGTTTATGGGCGTAAGACAGGTTCTGCTGATTTTTGCACAATTGAAGGTTACGGCCGTAACCTTTTCTTTACGGCCGTAACTCATGTTCTGCTCCTTTTTGCACAATGTGATGAAAACATTTACGGCCGTGACTTTTTTGTGTTGCGGTCGTAACTTATTTGCACCCAAGGTCCTCAATCTTCAGTTTTAAGTGCATTTTGGTCCTTTTTTCTTCTTTTCTCTTCCTTTATAATCCTATACAACATAAAATATAAAATGCATTAATAATACTTAGATAGGATCAAATTATTACTAGTCCAAGGTTATAAGTGCACAAAATAAGGGTTAATAAAGCACTTATCAAATCCCCCCACACTTAAACCATTGTTCGTCCTCGAACAATGATAGACAAGAGAAAAGAATAGGACTCAAACAACAGATTATGATCTAGAGAATTAAGGTTGCAGCCCACTTTTCTTCAGCAAGAATGTTCAATTGCATGATCGGATTGTGTTAGTGTGTGCTAGAGATGCAACGCCCCCTATTTCCCATCCCAATCATAGCTCAATATGGTTTATGTCCTTTCACCTTTCATGTGCACTCACTTCCCATCCATTTATGAGTGACTACAAGGAAAATAGTTTCGCCCAACTCCGGAAGAAATTACTCGCGCAAACTGAGTTGTTCATGATGTGAATTCAGTCAACACAGTATCCCCAACCACATTAATAGCACAAACCCTAGACCAAGCAATTCAAACCACTCATAAGTAAATGTAATGGGGGTTAACACCCTCACAAGATATTTCTCTCTTCGTACAAAGTGTGTAAGGGTTAGAATTTTCACTCAACTCACTGCATGGATAAGTCAGTACCACAGACTGCCTAAATGTCATAACCGGAGCCAACAATAACACAAGCGCAAAGCAAAGGTCTTTATTTGGTTGTAACGAGGCTTCAGGTTGGGTAGGATAAAAAGATATATCTAGGCTGAGTCGAGAAGGAATTTCGCAAACCAAGTCAATTCATAGTGACATTACGCCCTTTACTCTCCATATGAACGTCATTGCTTCCCGCTACTCAACTTAGTTAACACTTGTAAATCTCTATCTCTTCTTCTCTTTTTTTTTTTCAAATGTTGAGTGTTTGACTTTCTAAACTACCAATTTTCTTTACTAACTTCCTTTTCGATACTTTTTCTCCTCCGATTCTTTTTTTTTTTTCACATCTTTCTCTTTTATTCAAATTATTATGTAGTCACCTATCAACACAAGATAGGACTTCCCTACTTGAATTCAATCCATTACGCAACTATCACAAGATACCCATCGTACTTCTTAGATTTAGACCGCAGCACATTCCCCAATCAACCAAAGCTTGCGAATCCCTTCTCCATGAGTTCAAAACAGAGATAATGCGAAAGAAAGTGTATTCGTGGCTTGTATTGTGGCATCAAAGATTCAAAGAAAGGCTAAAGCTCAAAGGGGCTTCTATTGGTCCATGTAGCAAGGTAGACTCTTTTAGCAAGTCAAATTTGGCTTAACCTATTGCTTTTGCTATAATTTGCACTTAAGTTAATAAGCTACAACAGTCTGCACAGGAAGGCACATCCAAGCATAACCCAACCATGCAGGACACACATCAAAGAATTACGAGCTTGTAAGTATTAAAAACAGCTCTTAGACTCAAAAGCTCACAAATTATGATTTTCATGTGTTTCCCCCATCCAATTATGATTTATAGGTCATTGCTTGATCTTCATTCCAAGTCCAAATCCATCGGTCGAGGATAGTGTTTAAAAGTATTCAAACCATGACTACTCACAAAAGTCTGATAATTTCTGTTGGAATTGGGACGCTCAGGGTTATATATATATGAAGGGATAACATGTCTATTTGGGTTTGGGTTGGCTAGGTTGTAGACATTTGACAATTTTACTTTTCATTTTCAACCTATTTGCACTATTCTGGACGAGATCATCTCTATGTGCTCAATTCATATCCAATTATGCAATGATTTTTCAAAAAAAAAAAATGACCAAAAGTGGGGCCACTTCCTATCAAAGCATGGTTTAAGACATAAGTGGCATAAATAGGTAACAAAAGTAGAGAACAAAATTAAAATGGATGCTGACTCAAAAGGAATTTAACGATTAGACTACAAGAAAGAAATATGAAGAAATTAAGCTTACAATCAATTCCCCCCCCCCCCACACTGAAACATAACAATGTCCTCATTGTAAAAGAATACAAAACAATAGAGGGGGTTAAAGAAAAGAAAAAGAAATTCCCTCGGGTCTAATGTGGTACTGGATCGTCCTAGGGTCCCTGCAACAGTCGAATCTCCTCACGAATGGCCCTTTGCTCCTCCAGGATGAGTTGTTGATCCTCTTGCATGGCATTCAGTTGAGTCTGGAAGGCTTGCATCATCTCCAACATTTGCAGCTCAAAAGGGCTCAGAGTAGGATTCTGTTGAGTCCCTTCCCTAGCTGCGGCCTCCTCAGCGCCCTGATTATCATCGTACTCCCTTGAATCTCCATCCCCGCGACCTCACTTGGCGACGATCTGCCTACGAGCATTCTCCAAACTAGCCTTTGTGAGACAATTTCCATGCCCCAAAGTGTCCTCACTCACTCCCTGCGGGAACTCGTTGAGCTAGGCATAATGCAGTAATCAAGCATGGGAATGGCATACCCCTCTTCTGTGGCATCAGGCTAGTATAGGTGCAGATGGTGTCATAAATGTGCTGCCCCAAGTCAAATTTAGTCCCCCTGGAGATAGCGTAGTAGACTCGGAGATAACGGATAGAAACCGTAGTGAGGCTAGTAGATAGAAATAGACTCCCCGACCCCCACTGATGAAGGTACCAAGCGTCACTCTGTAAATCCCGATTCTTATACTGGGGATGTATGGCATTTAGGGAATTATGGAGTTCTAGCTTCAAAGCCCAACGAAGTACCTCTTAGTCCGGAAAGAAAGCCCCTGCACCGGATGCCATAGGGACGGCCCCAGTACTGTTGATTCCCAAGTAGTTTTCCACTACCTCGGAGAATTTAATTCTCTTTCCTGCGACCCTGGTGTGGTGGTAATCAAGCGATCCCTCATCACTAAATTCCTTATTGAATTGAGTGTAGAACTTGAACACGAGCGGAGGGTTCCTAATAGGAAGATCGCTGGAAAACTTCACCTAGCCACATTCTACAAAACGGGCCCAGAATGGCCGAGGAGCAATGACCATGTCAGCGCTCCGCAACTCCTGAAAGTCCTCTGGGAGGAATAGTCGTTCTTTGATGCACAGTTTAGACTGACTCTTCTCTTGGCGGGGCTCAGATGAGGATTCCCCCGCCACTTGCTTATCCTTCTTTGATTGTGGAGTCATAAAAAATCCTGTAAAAGAATTGATAAAGTCAGGTGAGCGTAATAGGAAGTTAAAGAAAGTGCATCCAAGCAAGTATTGCTTAATGGTCAAGGCTCAAATTCAAGAATCAATGTTGACATGAAGAGCACAACGTACACAAAAGTTAGTCATGGGAGAAAATAACTCATGGAACGAAGTGTGCAATTAATCGTTTAAGCCCCAACGTCAGGCAATGGAATAAATAATGGCACAAGTTCAAGACCCCTAACATGTTTTCTGAGAGGGCACACTCTAAATGCAAGGGTAATGCGAGATCCATCAGGTCCACGTGACAATTTCCATTATGACAGACCAAAACCAAGATGTAGAGTCACAACTTAGGCCAATGTGGAGTCAAAAATTGGAACTCACAACCTAATTATCCATTAATGTATAGCAAGCAATTGGGGAATATGTAAACTACCCTTCCCACTTCATGAATTCATCAAGCTCAAATACCACACTTTCCCCTCAATTGAACTCCTATCATGACATCTATGCACTTATACTAGCATAATAGAGAGATTCGAATCGAAATTTTAAGGAAACAAGCACCTCAAGCTCTCCTAAACATTTTATCGAACACTTGGAGTGCAAACTTAGTGGTGATGCCATTGTTGTAAAAATATATAAAAGCTAAGTTCCCAAATCACAAACACAATCAACAATGCAACATTCAATCATTAAAATTGAAAAAAAAATCGAGAATGCCATGTCTATTGATACTTTACCCACGACAAAAAGAGAGGAAAAGGAGAAGAAATTTCATACCTTCCAAACCTTGTGGAGAGAAATGGGTGTGTGATGGAGGTGATGAATCACTTCAATGAGACTCCCTTATAAACGAAAGGGTTAATAGCACAAAACGTCCCCACCTTTGACATGTATTGTGCAAAACATCCCAACGTTTTAATTTTTGACGCTGAACGTCCCAACCTTTACATTTTCTTGTTGGAGACGTCCTTTTCATTATATTTAACCCTATTTCAACGTTAAATGAGGGGCATTTTTGTTCAATTCCATTTTTAATTCATTTCTTCAGGGTAATTGGCACAAAACGTCCCTACGTTTGACACTCATTGTGGAAAAAGTCCCTACGTTCATTTTTTTGGCGAATAACGTCCATACCTTTAGATTTTCTTGCAGATTAGTCCCCAAATTTTACTTTTCTTTCAATTTAGTCATTCTGTATTTGATTTAAAGGTCATTGTCTTCAAACGTGTATAACTTTTGATCTACAACTCCGAATTGCATTCCGTTTTTTGCGTTGAACTCCAAATTCAATCATCTTTCTTATGATGTATCATGTGCTCATTTATTAAACATTTCATTTTGACTTTTGTATTGTAGATACTTATTTTGTTAGGGCATCATTGATTAACGTAATTTTATTGAAACAGTGAAATTTTAATTTTAGTGTGTATTCGACGGCCAGCGGAATTTATAAATTGGATTTATTTGACTTTTTTTTTTATTTTTTTAAGGTAAAATGTCTAGTTAAAAATTGGTATGTTTAGCCCCTGTTTGAGCCATATTATAGTCTCAAATCACTTTTTGAAAATTGGAGAAAGAAACTGTGTGTTGTTCAAAAAGTGATTTGAGACTATAATATGGCTCAAACAGGGGCTAAACATACTAATTTTTAACCAGACATTTTACCTTAAAAAAATAAAAATAAAAGTCAAATAAATCCAATTTATAAATTTCGCTGGCCGTCGAACACATACTAAAATAATTTCACTGTTTCAATAAAATTTACAGAAATCAATTTATGTTAATCAATGATGCTCTAACAAAATAAGTATCTACAATACAAAATTCAAAACGAAATGTTTAATAAATGACCACATGATACATCATAAGAAAGATGGTTGAATTTGGAGTTCAACGCAAAAAACGGAGTGCAATTCGAGGTTGTAGATCAAAAGTTATACACGTTTGAAGACAATGACCTTTAAATCAAATACGGAATTACTAAATTGAAAGAAAAGTAAAATTTGGAGACTAATCTGCAAGAAAATCTAAAGGTAGGGACGTTATTCGCCAAAAAAATGAACGTAGGGACTTTTTCCACAATGAGTGTCAAACGTAGGGACGTTTTGTGCCAATTACCCTTAAGAAATGAATTAAAAATGGAATTGGACAAAAATGCCCCTCATTTAACGTTGAAATAGGGTTAAATATAACGAAAAGGACATCTCCAACAAGAAAATTTAAAGGTTGGGACGTTCAGCGTCAAAAATCAAAACGTTGGGATGTTTTGCACAATACATGTCAAAGGTAGGGACGTTTTGTGCTATTAACCCTAAACGAAAGTATGGGCGTGAATTGGAAGAATTTTCGTGAGAGAGTCGTGGGTGGTTTATGGAGGGTTGCGTGATAGAATGTGTGAAGGTAGAGGTTTAAAATTTGAAATATGCCAGACTTACGATCGTGAAGGTATTACTTACGGCCGTAAGTAATATTCTAAAAAAAATGAAAGATGCAACTACGGCCGTGAAAATGTAGTCACGGCCTTAATAAGGCCTCTGGATAAAAAACGCTGGGATTGAGTTACAGCCGTAAAGGGTTAACTTACGGCCGTAACTAGGCCACTGAATTTTTTTTTTTTCAACCATATATGTGGTGAATGAAGTAAAAGAATACGAGTAACAAAAAAAAATGACAATAAAGAAAAAAATAAAAATGGAAAAATAAAATTTCGAGGAGAAAAGAAACTCCCCTCTCGGGTTGCCTCCCGAGTAGCGCCGTTGTTTATCGTCGTTGGCTCGACTAAGTTCATGCGGGACTAGTGCCCAATAGTGTTGTTCTCCAGCACGATCACTTCCAAATTTTCAGTTTGGAATCCCTCATAATAAGGCTTGAGACGGTGCCCATTGACCTTGAACTGTTTATCCATTCTCAAGCTCCTAATTTCGACTGCACCATGCGGAGATACATTAGTAACAACAAAAGGACCAACCCAAAAAGAACGAAGCTTACCTGGGTGTAATTTGAGCCGAGATTGAAACAATAGCACTTTCTGGCACTCACAAAAGCTTTTTCGAGAGATGCGTTGATCATGGAATGATTTAGTTCGATCTTTATAGATCATAGCATTCTCGTAAGCCTCATTCCAGATTTCGTCCAATTCTTGCAATTGTGATCTCCTACTGCTCCCCAATCCATATTGCATTGCTTGATGGCCCAGTATGCTTTATGCTCGAGTTCCACAGGTAGGTGGCACGGCTTTCAAAACACCAACCAGTATGGAGACATACTAATCGGCGTCTTGTAAGTGGTTCGGTAGGCCCATAGAGCATTATCGAGTCAAATGCTCCAATCCTTTCGGTCTAGTCGAACTGTTTTCTCTAGAATGGACTTCACTTCTTGGTTGGAGATTTCTGCCTGCCCGCTAGTTTAGGAGTGATACGCGGTGGATACCCTGTGCATCACTCCATATTTCTTTAGCAAGGCTTCAATGGTTCGGTTGCAAAAGTGCATCCCCCTATCACTGATCATTGCCTAGGGTATTCCGAACCTGCTAAAAATATTAGCTTTCAAAAAATCTGCAACAACCTTAGCGTCATTAGTACGGGTGGTCTTTGCTTCCACCCATTTTGACACATAATCAACAGCTAGAAGAATGTAATTACAACCAAATGATGGGGGAAAGGGTCCCATGAAATCAATGTCCCAAACATAAAAAATTTCACATACAATTATAGGGTTTTGAGGCATTTGATCTCGTTGGGATAAATTACCTGTTCTTTGGCAATTATCGCAAGACTTACAGAAAATGTATGCATCCTTGAAAAGGGTCGGCCAAAAGAATCCGCTTTCCAATACCTTTTGTGCTGTCCTTCTAGGTCCAAAATGGCCTCCGCATGCATATGAATGGCAAAAGGTAAGGATTGATTGGTATTCTGATTCGGGCATGCACCTTCAAATGATTTGGTCAGGGCACCTTTTCCACAGGTATGGGTCATCCCAAATGTAATATTTGGCGTCACTCCTCATCTTGTGCTTTTTTTTCCTGTGAAAAACCATTAGGTATTAGCTTAGAAGTCATGTAATTAACCAAGTCAGCATACCATGGGGGATTTACTTCGATAGCAATTAAACCCTCATCTGGGAAGGCTTCACACAGAGGTAGGTCGTCTTCGGCCTTCACTACCCTACTAAGATAGCCATCAACTACATTTTCGGACCCCGCCTTACCTTTGATTTCCAAATCAAACTCTTGTAATAAGAGTATCCACCGGATGATTCTTGGCTTTGCGTCCTTCTTTACAAACAGGTGCCTTAATTCTGCATGATCTGTAAAAATAATTACTTTAGAACCCAATAAATAAGAACGAAATTTTTCTAAAGCAAATACCACAGATAGAAGTTCTTTTTCAGTGGTGGTATAGTTTGATTGAGCCTGATTCAGGGTTCGGGAGGCATAGTAAATCACATGGGCCGCTCTCCCAACCCGTTGCCCTAAGACTTCTCCCACTGCATAGTCACTGACACCACACATTATTTCAAATGGAAGATCCCAGTTTGGTGGTTGAATGATCGAAGGCATAGTCAACCGCTCCTTCAGTTGGTCAAAAGCCTTTTTGCACAGCTCGGTGAATTCAAATGGTACATCATTGTGCAACAAATTGTACAGTGGTGATGAAATTTTGGAAAAGTCCTTGATAAACCTGCGATAAAAACCTCATGCCCGAGAAAAGATCGTATATCCCGCACATTGGCGGGGTAAGGTAATGCAGATATGAGGTCCACTTTAGCCTTATCAACTTCTATCCCTTTTTCAGACACTACATGACCTAACACAATTCCTTTATCTACCATAAAATGGCGTTTCTCCCAATTTAGGACTAAGTTAGTGTCAATGCATTGATTCAAAATTAATGACAAATTATCCAAGCATGCGTCAAATGAGTCACCCCACACACTAAAATCATCCATAAACACCTCTATAATTTGTCCTATATATTCAGAAAAAATGCTCATCATACAACGTTGTAATGTTGCATGAGCATTACACAAACCAAAGGGCATGCGTCTATATGCAAACGTGTCAAATGGACAAGTGAATGTGATTTTTTCTTGATCTTCTGGTGTAATGGAAATTTGAAAATATCCAGAGAAACCATCTAAAAAACAGTAATGGGAATGACCAGCTAACTTTTCTAACATTTGATCCAAGAAGGGAAGGGGAAAGTGATCCTTTCGAGTGTCAGCGTTTACCTTCCTATAATCGATGCATACCCGATATTCAGTTTGGACCCTAGTCGGTACAAGTTCTCCATCCTTGTTTTCTACCACCGTTACTCCAGATTTCTTGGGCACCACTTGTACTGGACTGATCCACTTACTGTCTGAAATTGGGTAAATCATCCATGTTCCTAACAGATTTAAAATTTCTTTCTTCACCACGTCCATCATTGCTGGATTTACTCTCCGCTGAGCTTGTCTCGATGGTTGAGCTCCTTCCTCAAGCAATATATGATGCATGTGGATTGATGGGCTGATTCCCTTGATATCCGCGATGGTCCAACCAATCGCCTCCTTGTGCTCCCGAAGAACCCGAACCAGTTTATCTTCTTCTACCTTGGTGAGGTTGGATGAAACAATTACGGGAAATGTTTCTCCATCACCAAGAAATACATATTTCGAATGGGTGGGCAGAGATTTCATTTCCACCACTGGGGCCTATAAAATAGAAGGTAGCAATTTGTTAGGATAGTTCGTTAACTGAATTGTTTTGACAGCATACCTGTGTGGCGCGAGTCCCAGCGAATTAAGTGCAACGATTCCATTTTGCAGTTCCTTGCTCATGCCCAATTCGTTGTCATTATCTTGCCTTAACGATTCCAAAATAGCTATTTCTAGCTCGTCCCTGCAATTTAACTCAAAGACTTTCTGTACTGCAGGAGTAATGACATTAATAGAATAGGCAACACACATATCGTTTGGATGCTTCATTGCATCGTAAATATTAAATTGCTCCACCTCCCCCATTGAATTCCATGGTCAACACCCCTTTTCTCACGTCAATTATGGTTTGGGATGTCCACAAAAATGGTCTTCCTAACAATATAGGGGTAGAGTTAGGGGAGTGATCATCATTCATATCTAACACGTAAAAGTCCGCCGAAAACACCAACCCTCCTACTTGCACTAACACATCCTCAACTATCCCGTCTGGATACGCATTGGAACGGTCGGCTAGTTGGATGATAACACTTGATTTAGTCATTTTGGTAAGGTTTAACGCAGTGTAAGTAGATCTAGGCATGACATTTATGGATGCTCCTAAGTCTATCAGTGCGTGATCTACCTTGGTGTTACCTATTTGACATGGCACAGTAAACATACCTAGATCCTTACACTTAGGAAGCAATTTCCTTTGAAACAGGGTTAAAACGTTTCCCCCCATTCTTACCTTCTCGTTCCCCACCAATTTGGGCTTGTTAGTGTATAGATCCTTTAAAAACTTTGCATACCGGGGGACTTGCTTGATGGCATCTAATAGCGGAATATTGATTTCAACCTTCCTAAACATTTCCAAAAGCTCCTTTTCCTTGCTCTCCTTGGTTGTCCTTGCTAACCTGCTAGGGAAAGGTGGAGGAGTTAGTTTAACATTTCAACAGGAATCAGTTTTTATCTGAGAGTTTTGCGAGGTGCCGTTTTTCTTTCCGACTCCTTCTTTTTTAGGTCCCCCCTTTTTAGGTGCAATCGGTTCCATTTTTGGACCCTCAACTTCCTTTCCACTCCGGAGAGTTATGGCGCTCACGTTTTTGGGATTCACCTCGGGCTGCGATGGTAACTTCCCTCCAGATTGCGCCTCCAATCTATTTATGGCAGTGGCCATTTGGCTTATTTGATTTTCTAGGTTTTGAATGCTTGATTTAGCATCATGTTGGAATTGCATTGTGTTAGTTTCCAAAATTTTTACCATGTCTTCGAGAGACATACCTGAATTTTGAGGTTTTTGTTGATATTGCCCATGTGGTTGAAAAGTCCCTTGCTGCTGGAATTGTCCTTGTGGCTTGTTTGGAGTAAAACCTAGGGGTTTGTTATTTCCGTAGCTCAAGTTAGGGTGATCTCTCCACCCAGGGTTGTATGTGTTGGAGTACGGGTTGTACTGCTGTCTTTGGAAAGGGAAACCTCCTGCAGCATTTACCTGTTCATTTTTTTCCTCTTGCAACACCGGACAAGTATCCATTGGATGTCCAGAATTTGAACAGATTCCGCATGCTTTGACCTGATTCGAGTTCCCTACAGCAAGTTTCTTAACGAGATTTGTTAGTTCATATAATTGGCCTTCGATATTGGAACTACTAACCTCGTTCACACGGCGGACTTTCCAATCCCTACTTGAGTTGAATTGCCGAGTGAGTGTTTTCCGCCATGTTGGAGATTAAAGCATGTGCTTGTTCCGGTGTCTTGTCCATTAGCGCACCTCCACTTGCGGCGTCTATCATGCTTCTATCCATCGGTGCTAGACCTTCATAGAAATATTGGACCAAGAGTTGTTCGCTAATCTGATGATGGGGGCAGCTAAAGATGAGTTTCTTGAAACGCTCCCAATACTCATACAATGTTTCGTTGTTATTCTGGCGCACCCCCACATATCTCCTTTCTGATGGTACCAGCTCTAGATGCAGGGATGTATTTTTCCAAGAAAAGTCTTTTCATGTCGTTCCAAGTAGTGACTGTTCCAGATGGTAGACAATAAAGTCAGTCGGTGGCGGCATCCTTTAATGAGAATGGGAAAGCTCTCATTTTTATTTGCTCCTCGGTAATGCCCGTGGGTCTCATACTATCGCAAACCACATGAAACTCCTTTAGGTGCCTATACGGATCTTCACCAGGATTCCCCCGAAAGGTCGGTAACAAGTGGATGGGTCCACATTTAAGCTCAAAAGTTTTTCCCTCTTCCACTGTCGGGAAAATAATACACAGTGGCTGCTGAGCAACATCGGAAGTAGCCAGTTGTTTAAGAGTTCTGTTGTTGATATTATTAGCTGCCACTTGTCATGTTGCTCTTCTTTGTTGTTGAAAAGTTCTCTCAATTTCTGGGTCAAGATCAAAGAGTTTGAAATTAGTTGATCGAGTTCTATGCATATAAGCAAAGAAGCAAAAAATTTTTTATTTTTTTTTTGGGGAAAAATTAAAGAAATAAAGTGAAAATAAAATAAATTAATTAAAATGCAGAAAAAATAAAATTCTAATTGATTAAACACTAAATTGGTTAACCGTTCCCCGACAGCGGCGCCAAAAATTTGATGCATGTCGCTACGCACCGAAATTTAATCAAATATCTTACTTGCAAATCATCAAATTTAATTGTAATAGCGGAAATAAGAGTCGATCCCACAAGGAACGGGAACTAAATTAGTGCTATGTCAATCAGAATAGATGGGGGGTTTTGAGTTCGAATATTGTAAATAACTTGAAAATAAAGTAAACACGTAAATTGGCTGGAATATAAATCAATTATTGACAAATCCTAGTTCTCAGGTTCAGTTGTATTTTATCACAATATTACTACTTTCGAAGTAATTCGTATTCAATTCAATTCTTGATTTATCACGCGTAAATAGTTAACAAGATCTAACTACCTCTTTTCTTCCTCGATCGTATTTAATTAGAACAAGCTCCCTAATCAAACTATAGTTATTGGACAATCTAAAATAAGCTCTTTAGATTTCATGCAATAACTAAGTGGCTCAAGAAGAATTAGAGCGATCTAGATTACCAATCACACAAGCTCGTGACGATCAACCTAGGTTGGATTTCCAATGGAATTGCAAAAATCCCAATTGCTACTAAGAATTGAACAAGAAGACAATTACTGATCCAATCATTCAATTTAGCATATATCAATACAACAAGATATGAGATAGGCCTAAATCACATAAATCATTGTAGTAATTGAAATAAAATTAATAGAAATCCAACAATCAAGAATGTAGAATTCAATACTAAATTACTAGTTTGGAAAATAACAACATAATGAAAATAAATACAACGTCCCCCTTGAACTAGATAGAGAACTTAACCACTTAAAGTCATGAAGAATTCTAGAAATTTCCGCTCTTGATTCACCTTCTCGAGTCGCTTGATTTTTCTTCCAAGTTCCAAGCAAGCCGCTCTCTTTCAACAATTTTTTCTGCCCTTTTTCTGTCATGAAATTCCCTTTTTATAGCCACAAAATCATACCCTAGAGTTGGGCTATAGACATACCAAAATTATGCAAAGAATCAAAAAAGGAAATTTCTTGACGAGCAAGTTACGGCCGTGAAAAATCATTTACGGCTGTAAACCAGTTTATGTCGATTTTTCTTGTTTTGAGGTTACGGCCGTAACCTTTGGGTTTACGGCCGTAAGACAGGTTCTGCTGATTTTTGCACAATTGAAGGTTATGGTCGTAACCTTTTCTTTACGGTCGTAACTAATGTTCTGCTCCTTTTTGCACAATGCGATGAAAACGTTTACGACCGTGAGTTTTTTGTGTTTCGGCCGTAACTTATTTGCACCCAAGGTCCTCAATCTTCAGTTTTAAGTGCATTTTGGTCCTTTTTTTCTCTTCCTTTATGATCCTATACAACATAAAATATAAAATGCATTACTAATGCTTAGTTATGATCAAATTATTACTAGTCCAAGGTTATAAGTGCACAAAATAAGTGTTAATAAAGCACTTATCATCTACCGCATTGTGTGAAAAATCAAAAGACATAATTGTATTATCAAATTTCTCATGCCATTTTTTTGGAGCTTGTTTTAAACCATATAGTGATTTAACAAGTTTACAAACTTTATTTTCATTACTCGGAAGAACAAAGCCTTCCGGTTGTTCCATGTAAACTTCTTCATCCAATTCTCCATTTAAAAATGCAGTCTTCACATCCATTTGATGCATATGTAAGTCAAATATAGAAGATAATGCAAATAGAATTCTAATAGTAGTGATCCTGGCCACGGGTGCATAAGTGTCAAAATAATCTATTCCTTCCTTTTGTCAAAAATCTTTAGCAACTAATCTTGCTTTATAAGTTTGGATTGAACCATCGGTATTGTATTTCCTTCGAAATACCCACTTGCAACCAATAGCTTTTGATCCAGCAGGTAAATCAATAATCTTCTAAGTATTATTGGATATTATAGAATCCATTTCATCATTGATAGCATCCTTCCAAAATGTGCTATCTCTAGAAGTCATTACTTCTTTATAGGTTTTAGGATCACTATCAATTTGAAGAACATATGGAATTGTTCTTACTATGTCTTCCTTACTTGCTTCAACCAAGTATAGGTAAATTCTTTGAGAATCAATCTCATCGTGTCCTAATACATTCTCATTATGAGAGGGTACAAATTTAACTTTTAGGATAGCATTCTATGCGATTCAAGTCCGATATTGTTCTTCCCAATTATTTCTTCATTATTTCGATTCTTTGATTTCATATTTGTGTTAACTTCATTATAAGCGGATATTTCACTTTGAGAAAGGAATTTTTTCAACAATCCTCGACTTAAGAGAGTGATAATTTCAATATATGGAACTTAGTTTTTATTGAAAATTGTTTTTAAAAACATGAATTCTATCCATATTTATAGAATTTCATCACCCTAATTCGTTGTCCATGCAACTCTTCAAGAAAGAGTGCCAAAAATTATTGAAAAGGTGCATGAGAAAATTTGAGAATAATCTCCAACGGTCATCTTTTATGACCACGCGATCGCGCGGTACGAGACCCACGTGATCGCGTGATGCCCTTTTTTTGAACAAATACAAAATCCGTTCAACCATGCGATCACGTGGTTCTCATTTTGGCAGGACCTCCAGGTCGTCCAATTTGTATTTGGTCCGATTTTCGCGCTCCTTGGATCAGTTCTCTATATTTTAGACCGATTCTTGCACTTTTTCAATTATATATATATATATATATATATTTGAACAACATTTTATAACAATAAATCAATCCACAATCACAAGTGTAACACTATTATTTAGAGATTTGTACAACCACGAAGGTAGTACGGGTAATCACAAAGAACTGAAATCGAAGAAATGTTCACGAAGAAGGCAACCCACGAAAAAGAAGAAGATGGTAAAAGACAGGGACAATCAAAAGAAAAAGTCGTCCAATTAAAAAAAAAAAAAATTATTGTATGGTATAAGCTTTGTTTACTGAGCTGTGGTGGTTAAGGTTGTAGAATTGGGGTCTACTTTCTTTTGATTTGTCATGCACGCATATTTCTGATTCAGACTACCTTGTGTGGAAAAAGCAAAGAATATTTTCTAGAACCCACATAGATAGAAATCCGGGATATGTGAGAGAAAAGCAGAAAGTGGTGATCATCCATGAGCGTTGAAAGGAATTTTATTAGATATCATAGATTGACCACATGGGATTCGGGCTTGATTATGCATAATGAGCCACACAGTGTTGAGCACATCTTTTGCATAAGTATGCGTTTGACATTGGCTATTCATACACACACTTAAAAATCTGGCAAATATAACTAGAAAATATTTTGCATTGTTGTTCATGACGCTTGCTGAAGCTTAAATTGGTTTGGACTGTAGAGGCATATGGTAAACATGTTGACACAACAAAAATATTTGTTCTCTTATTTCTTTGATTTTTGTAGTTTAGTTTACATTGTTCGAGGACGAACAATAATTCTAGTTTGGGGGTATTTGATAAGCGTATTTTATACACTTATTTGTATGTCTAAATTAGGATTAATTATTGTCGTGTGGGAATATTTTCTATTTAATTTATGTTTATTTGTTTACTTTTCAGAAAATGTCCCAATTGAAGAAGAATGAAGCAATTAATGGAAAAATGACACGATTGGATGTTAATTGGAGCTAAATTGGACAAGTGAGGAGTTTTTGACAACAACCGAGAAACATGCTTCGTGCCAAAGTGACTAAATCAGAGGTTGGAGGACCTAATTGAATGAATTAAGAGCTTGAATGGTCAAACCGAGAAGAAGATAAAGTTTGGGGACTAAATTGCAACAATTGAAAGTTGAGGACTGAAGGTGCAATTAAAAGTCAGGGACCAACTTGCACAGCCGGAAGAAAGATGAAGTCGCGATCGCTGGTTACACACCAAGCGATCGCGAGATGGTTGTAAATTATAAACCGAGAGTTATAAGGTCTTCCACGCGATCGCCGACATTATGCCTGCGCGATCGCGCGCTTGTCCAACTGGGCCGCAGATCAGATTTTTCTCGCGATTTTTGACAGGCTTTGGGCTTTTTGACCTAGGTTTTCTCCAAAACCTATATATACAACATAAGAGGCACTAAAATCAGACCTTTGCCTCTCCATAGAACGAGCCACAATCGAGAAATCAACATCAAATTCTTGGGGAACCAAGCATCGCAAAGGGGCGTGAATTGAAGATAATTGAAGAATCAAAACTTAGTGCAAGATTTCCATTCTTTATATTATTTTTAATGAACGTTAATTTTTATTGTTATTGTTCTTTATTGATGATGTGTAACTAAATTCTATGTTTGGATGAACGATGTAGCCTAGTTATATTATTTTAATTCCAAATTCCGTTATTTTAATGTTTAGTTGCATGTATTGATTTATTATTATTCTTAATGCTTGAATTGCTTGATCACCAGTTCACGATATATTGAATTATTTCCATAATTCGAGAGGTGAGTTAATAATTTAGAACACGGTAATAAATCCGATAATTGAACGAGAGATAGAGATAGAGATATACTCTTGTTATTATTGCGGTTGTGTGTGAATTCTTGTATTTATTGCATCTAGATAAGGAATATTCAGACCCGCTGTAGAGATACATGGTTAACTTATGTAGGTAGAATTGATTTAAACTCGAGAGAGGGATTTCAATATAAATTAGTGAATTCGACCGAGTACATAATTAGGAAATAAAACATGGAATTGGAGTTAATTTAATTGGTTAGGTGAAATCGTAAATCCCAACTATTTTACAATCGTTTTTAAAAACAAAACAAATTTCGCAATTTAACTCTTTAATTGATTTGTTTTGTTTTAGATTTCAAACATCAAATTATTTTGTTCATTCAAATAAGGTTTAGAACTAACACATTTCGGTAATTAATAGCAGTCTCCGTGGGACGATAATCCGGACTCTTAGGTCTACTTTATTACTTCTCACTACCCGTACACTTGCGGGGATATCTTGCATCGCGAGATATTAGTGAACATTGTGTTGTTGGTCCTCTGAATCCAACCAAGCAAGACATTGAAAGCTCTAAACCTTTTTTTTTCTTCACAGCAACATGCACAGCAGTCTCATATCGAACGCTCGAGTCCTCGATTGATGATGGACATTTCCGAAGAAATTTGATCAAAAGATCCATCTTTTTTTTTTCCACCACATAATGCAAAGGAGTGATACCTCCTCTCCCTTGGACACGAATGATGTCTGGATCCCTTTTACGGTATTGGTGTGTCCATTAGGCAAAGCAAGATCCAATGGGCTAAGGCCATCGAGGTTCAACTTCTTCCCCAATGAAGGCTTTAGCTTCAAGATTTCAAGAGCAAGGCGGGTACGACCTTCAGAAGCAGCTCTTTGTTGAGGTGTCTCCGCACATGTTATTTCATTGGGGACTTCCAAGTACTGTGGAGTGACTCTTAGTGAGTCGTACAAGGCAATGATATCTGGATGTAGAGCTGCATCCATTCTGGACACTCGAGTGTTTGGATGCTAAGTGCTCTGAGTATTTACAATCTCAGCTCCCCGAAAGTCAAAGACATTGTTTGCAGTTTTTTGTTCCGTTCAGCCCCTATTTTTTTCAAAGTCGTTTGATGTTGAAACCGTAAGTGTACGGATCGCACAAGTAATAAAGTGGACCAAAAGTCCGGATATCGTACCCAAGGGATTGAGTAAATTGTATTTTAGGTCAAATTCCTTAACCGGAACGAAAAATTCAAGGTGATTTGTGGAACGAATTTTATACAAGAAATTAACAAAGAAAGCAATGAAAACTTCTATTAAAATCAATAAAAGCATGCGCGTTGGAAATTGGGAATCCACCTTACATCTATCATTTATGATTTGACTTACTTGTTTAACTACAAATCATGATGATTTGAAAATTCGTGTTCGAAATATTATTTAAGTCCTCTCTCCAGTATGCATTAAAAACTTTTTTTTTTAAATTGTAACTCAACTATATCTCTACGACGAATTGACACTAGAAAACATTTTAGTTTTGTGAACACTTTTAAAGGATAACACTAAACATAGATGTATATCTCTCTCCCCTATCGAACCTAACAGTAATTAAACATGTCTAACGTTTTCCTACTTTCTCGATTTTCGAAAAATACCACTTGTTTACATAAAAGTTGGCCAGAAATTTGCATAAGATAAAATATCGCACTTTAATTACTCAAATCCATGAATTGCATAATTTAAACAATAGTCAAAACATAAAATTAAAATAATAAGGCTTCATCACAATTAGAGGTGTCAATCTGGGTGATTCGAGCCGAGTCGGCCGGCCAACATAAAAGTCCGGTAATGGCCAAGGACGGACCCAGCTATCGGCCAGCCCATTCGGCGGCTCGTGCTGGATCCGATCGAATTTCCAGATTTAAATTTTTTTTAAATATATAACATGCTGGTTCAGTTTCCAACCGACAAAGCCAAACCCAGATGTATGATTTCGGAAATGGGCCAATATATAATAGGCCCAAATTGGTTTCCAATTCCCACTTTCACAGCCGTCTTCAGCACCTGCAGTCCAAAGTCTCCAGCTCAAATTCAATTGTATTTCTTCCTCTCGGCAATAATCAGAAACATACCCAATCAATTTACATAGGCTTCCTTGTTCATAACCCTCTGTTTCCTGTTCGCGTTTTTTGAAAAAAAAAAAAAATTCAGAGTTCAGCTTTAAACTCGAGTACATCCCTGCTCAACTGTTCGTCAATATCTTCAATCAAACCTCCACCCGCTACGGTGCTTCTCGATTGTGAAAACTTGATTTTGCTTTAATTTCTACTAGTGACTTATGAGCCCCAATATTTCCCCTTTATATTTGTGAGTATTTGGTGTTGTACAAATTTTCTAGTTGTTCACATATAGATGTTTTTGTTTATTCTCAATTTTCAAATTGTGTATTTTGGGGATTTTCAATTATTTTGCTTAGAAGTTAGAAATTGTAAATTTGTGAATTATATGTTATTAATTGAGATTGGTGAAATGTATTGTGATTTGTACATAAATTTGAATTTATTTGGAAATTCCAGATTGTCTGCTAATTATATATGTATATGGAATGCTTTTTTCAACAACTGAAGTCACAATCTAGTTCATCTAGTTCTACACCCGACCCTAATTCTATACAAGAAATCAACCTGTAGACAATGATAACACAAAGAAGTATCGAAGTCAATTTAACACGGATGATCTTGTATCTGACCCAGGAAAACGTCCACCTATCAAATCATATGATCCTAATATTAGGGATGATGTTAGGATGTCATACTTAGAGAAAGGACATTGTCAACCTCATGGACACAACTTTCCTAGAAGATCGATGGGAAATTATACTACGTGTTTTAGGAAAGAATGGTTCTCTAAATTTTATTGATTGGAATATAGTATCGAAAAAGATGATGTTTACTACTTGTATTGCTACTTATTCAAACCTGATGCAGGGGGTCAAGGGGTGGATATGTATTCACTAAGATTGGGTTTAGGGATTGGAGACATAAAAAGACTTTGACAGATCATGTTAATGTTGACAGTGTTCACAATCAAGCTTTCAATAAGTACACCATGTTGATGAATCAAAAACAAAGCATTTCCTATGCATTTTCTAGCCAAAGTAATATTCAACAGAAAAGTTGTAGGACAAGGTTGACTGCGATCCTAGATTGTACTAGATTCCTCCTAATGCAAGGATTGGCTTTCCGTGGTCGTGACGAGACGAAAGAGTCACTTAATAAAGGAAATCTAATTGAGCTATTAGAATGGTATGCAGCTCATTGTGAGGAAGTGGCAAATGCAGTGTTTACTAATGTACCAGGAAATGACCAAATATTGCACCAAGCATCCAAAAGGATTTGATTAATTGCTGCGCAGTAGAGACAACAAAGGCTATTATGAAAGAGATGGGTGATTCTTTATTCTCAATTTTGGTTGATGAGTCTCGGGATAACTCTGTAAGAGAACAAATGTCCATGGTTTTGAGGTTTGTGGACAGTAATGGACAAGTTAAGGAACATTTTTAGGAATTTCTGATGCACCATATACTTGTGCCCAGTCACTCAAAGATGTTATTGATAGAGGAAGCACCGTAAAGATCCATTTGAGAGGTTTTGGGCCAAGCATATCTAGCATCAGGGGTTAAGGTTAATTTTAATACATAATCCATATGCTAATTATAACCATTGCATTGCACACCAACACCAACTCCAATTGTCAATTGTTTTGGTAGTACGTAGAAATGTTATGCTTGGTGATTTGTTTCTTATTCTTACTACTACTATGAATTTGGTGGGAGCATCATGCAAGCGTGTGGATGCTCTTCGAACAAGTTATCATTCTGAGATTCTGATGAAGCTTAATGCTGGAGAAGTTTTTAGTGGTACCGGTCAGTTTCAGGAAATGAGTTTGGCAAGACCAGGTGATACTAGATGGGGATTGCATTTAGTCACAATAACTCGCTTTATTGTTGTTAACTTATTTAAGTTGGTATTTTCTGTTTTCCTACAAGTTTGTAATTTAAGTAAATTTAATTTAATTAATAAATACATGTATTTAGTAATTTATTAAGTTTAATTAAATTACTTAATTATTTCTTGGACGTAATATTGATTTTATCTCCTATGTATTTGTGATAATCATTTAATATTGGAGATAATGAATGTCACTTATCTTTTATGATAAGAATCAAGAAATATTGTGATAATATTTTACTTGGTCATACAAGGATCAGGGAATGATTTATTTCTTGGGTGTTTGATAAGTCTATGCATAGATTTATCCTGTAACTTAGATTGATCTGTGTATAAACATTTTTAAAATAGTAATTGATTTTTGTTCGCAGGGTGCGGGCACGTGGGTTTTCCCTATTAGGGTTTTTCCCACGTTAAATTCAAATATCGTGTTCTTGTCTCTTTACAGTTCTATATCATTTATACTATCTATTTATGTTTTGTAATCCAGACAAATTTGCGTCAGAAGGATTCATCTGGTCTTGCGCTAAAACAAAACTTCACGATTCACTGACAATTCGTAACTGTCTAGAAAAATATGTGACAGTCTGTTCGTTTAACTATAAAATTTAGACAACTTTAAATTTTCAATTGGAATCAGAGAGGGTTCACTTCTAGAAAGTGAGATCCGGTTGTCTAAAACGGAATATTCTGCATCTCTTAGGCCACCTTTGTTGATTGATAATAATTATGCATATTGGAAAATTCGTATGAAAATTTTTATTCAGTCTATTGATGAACGTTGTTGGACATCTTTCCTTGATGGTTACACATCACCAACTTTCACTGTTGGAGGTGTTTTCACAGCTGTATCTAGAAGTGCTTATACTGCTGATGAATTAGCTAACGCAAATTGGAATTCAAACGCACTTAATGCTATTGTTTCTTTGGTTGATCCAGGTCAATTCAGGTTGATTTCGTCCTTAAGAACCTCCAAGGAAGCATGTGATGCTTTGAGTGTAGCAAATGAAGAAACAAATGCTGTCAAAACCTCCAAACTACAAATGATCACTCTTGAGTTTGAACAACTATCTATGGATAAGCAAGAAAACTTCAAAAGTTTCTACGCTAGATTGAGTGATCTCATAAACTCAGCTGAAGCCCTTAGTAGAACATACTCCAATGAACAAATTGTACAAAAGATTCTCAGATCTTTACCAGATAGATTTCATGCAAAAGTAACAGTCATTGAAGAAAGCAAGGATCTTTCAACTATGCGAGTTGAGGAACTTGTAGGCTCATTAATTACCTATGAGTTAAATCTGGCCCGAAGAAAGAAAGATAAGAAACCAGGGATTGAGTTCAAAGTAAGTAACGAAGAGCCAGATGAATCTGGAGAGACAGATGAGGATGAAAGCTTCGCACTTCTCACAACGCAATTCAAGAAATTCCTCAAACGCAAACAGAAAGAAAGATCTTCCAACCTTCAAGGTCAAAATCAAAATCAACAAAAACAAAGGAAGAAAAATAATTTCTATCACAGGAATAATGCTAATCCATCTGAAGGAAAGCCTAAGAACCGTATTCAGTGCAGAGAATGTGAAGGATATGGACACATAGCAACAGAATGTCCCAACACTCTAAAGACGACCAAAGGAAGGAAAGCAATGAATGATACATGGAGTGATAGAGACACAAATAAATCTGAATCAAATTCAGATTCAGATAAAAACAATTCTGAAGAACAGGTAATTACCCTTACTGCTTTACATTTATCTGGTACTAAATTTGGAAATTCATCTCATGTAGGTACCGGCTCAGATGAATCTAGATCATACGCTGAAAATTTGAAGAAGGAACTTCAAAAGGCAGAAGAGAGGATACAACTGTTGAAAACTGTGGCTGAATACAACAAGGAAAGTAATCTAGGTGTATTTGTATTCCCAGATGACAAAAATGATAAGGTAAGTATGTTGAATGCTGAACTTGCTAAAGCAGCAAATATGATTAAGAAATTGGTACTTGGATTAGTTCAACTTGATGGAATTCAGAATCATGAGAGACCTTCTAGCATAAAAAGTGGACTTGGATATGAAGGTAAAGGTAAAACTCATGACAATATAGCTGAAACAGAATTCGAGGGCAAAAGTTTTTTATGAAATCATTCTTAAAATTGTACTAAATCCCATTATGCTCCAAACTCGTTTTCTTTCTCATTGTTTCAAATAAAAATTCTCATTCTTTCTCTTCTAAATCTCAAAGCAATTTTTTTAAGTATCTGAAACTCGTTTTCTTTCTCATTATTTCGGATATAAATTCTCATTATTTCTCGTCTAAATCTCAAAACATTTATTTTCTCAAGTATCCGAAATAAAGAAAATAATCATAATAAACTTCTTTACCTTCGGAGTCGGCAGAAGGAATGATGGCAGTGGAAAAAGTTGTTAAAAATACTGTATATTTTTATTTTAGAAAAATCTCTTTCAAAAATCTTGCAAGTCTACAGAAATGTAGACTTGCTCTGATGCCATGTTGTGACGTCCTGAGTTCCGTGAAACCCGGAACGCCACTTCTTTCTTTAAAATCTAACTTTCGAATAAAATTTATTGCGAAAAAGTAATAAAAATCTCAAACATCACATTTATTGATTGAAAAGTGTGACCAAAGTTCAAATAAAATAAATAACTTGGTGAAATTCATAAAATTCCAAATTCCAACACAATGAAATAATGAAATTCATAAAAACACAACTTTTAAATAATTTCTATTAATGATTTGCATTTTTGCCCATCATTCGTCACCGTCTCCGAAATCTGCAAAATTTGTTATAACAATGGGGTGACCATTTCAAAAAGAAATACTCAGTAGATTCATCTCCAATAATTAATTTACAGAATAATTGAACAAGAAGTTATGCAAATATTACAGTGACATTCTCAAATTCTCATCATAAGCATCACATAAGAAGTGTAAATAATATATTCGCATTTCATGCAATAAAGCATATAAGTTATGACATGCATAACATAATTTCTCAATTTATCTCATAAGAGATACTTTCGTCTATTCTCATGCAATTAGGCATATAATCACGTAAATTCACATAAAGACATGCAATTATAATCTAAACTAATTAGTGGGGGCGAGTCTACCTAAAACTTAAAGAGTTCACAAAACTGGAGCGGGAATAGGATGTCAATCTTTTAGTTCTCCGAATGATTCATCCAGCCACGAGAAAATTAATTTAATATAGTACTTCGAAAATTTAAAGATTGAAGTGACAAAGTAAAATTTAGGGACTAAATTTAAATTTTAAAGAACATTGGAATTTAAAAATTTAGGGGCTGAAATGGACTCTTCGAAAATAATGAGCTGAAGGTAGGAGCTAAGAAATTTAGGGACTGATTTGGTGAAATCTTGAAACTTTTGGATTTTGAATTTAAATATTTAAAACTAAGAGGATTGAAATAACTAAACTTTAAAATAGGGCTGACATAAGAAACTTTAAGACTGAAAATCAGAGGTTAGGCAGTGACATTGGACAGTGGTGCGTGTGTGATTGTTGTAGTGGGGAGTCTCGGCCATGGAGGTTGAAGGGGCACAGTTCGTGGCTTGGCTTCGGTTGGCATTCAGAGGTGGAGGTGGGATCTTGGTTGTGTTTGGTAGCTGGTTGTGGTAGGTGTAGTATTGGTTTGTGTGTGGTGGTCGCGGCTCCCGTATTACAGATTGTGGGATGTAAATTTCGTTTGAAGCTCGACTGTGTGTGCGTTTCTCAGTGTTTGGGTTGTGAGATTGATTGTGGCTGTGGATTCTGATTATGAGTGCAGTTATAACGATTGAATGTATTAATGTTGGACTTGGATTGAAATTGCATAGTCTTATCAGATAAACGTGAGTTGGGAGATGATAAAGTTGAAGTCAGGATAATTGTGAAATCAGATTGATAAACTTGGATAATTTCAAATCTTGAAAAGAAATTAAGTTGGAATTTAATTTTGGATAAAAATTGGATTTTAAGAATTTAAATTTCAAATTTTGGGATTTTAAAAATAAAATAAAATAATGATCTTGGAATATTTTTAATAAAATTTGGAATTTGACTATGATTAAAATAAAATTTAAATTTCACTTAATAATTGGCCAGACGAATATTCTTTTAAAATAAATGGAATAAGTCATAGCGACACGTCTTTATAATATTTTATTTAAAAGTAACGAAATTTTTTTGATCGATACAACCCTACCCCCTTAAAATAATTTCGTTCTCGAAATATAAACTTGATCTAAAATATCTAGATATATAGCCAAAATTTCTTCTTTTTCTCAGGTAGCTTCATCGCTACCATGTCTACCCCACTGGACTTTGATTAGTGAAATCTTTTTATTTCTTAGTACATGGACTTTTCTTTCGATAATGCACCTTGGTGCCTCCTTGATGTGATTCGGGATAGGAGATGTGATCCGGGATAGGAGCTCAAAGGAGAAGTCAAGTCACGGATGACGCAACAACATTCGACATAGGAAAATGAACAATTTCCATGTTGGAAGCTAGTCGAGACGACGATCAAGCCGACGAAGAAAATTGTGAAATATCAATGTTACGGCCGTAACATACAAATCCTCACGGTCGTAACCAACTTTTTGCTGAAATTGATGTTGCGAGACATAAACAATCACGGCCGTAAAGATTGAGTATCACGGCCGTAAAGGTTAATATCACGGCCGTAAAGGAGTTGCTGCTTAAAATTGGAATTGTACGTTTTTGGACTTACGGCCGTAAGTCATATGTCACGGCCGTAAGAGTGAATCAGAAGCAAGGTTACGGCCGTAAGAAAATCAGTCACGGCCGTAAAATCGAATACGTGTGAATTTTAGGTTATTTTTATTTCCTTATTTTTAGGTAGTTGTTTCCTTGTTTAATTAGAACTCTTTAACCTAGTTTTTGACCCTATTTATAGGGATGTAATTATTCATTATTTATAACACAACTTTGATATATTAATTGAGAGGCAAATTGCTTTCACAACCTTTATTCTTTATTGAATAAAATCCGAACTTGCGAGTTCATCTTGTTTGTGCAAATCTCGGTGAGAATTATTATTGTTTGTGATCAAGAGGTCAATATATCCTAGTGATTGTATTGGTTGCTTGGTTCAATTAATTTTAATTGGATCCATAAATCGTGGTTTCTTGGCGTTCTTGGGTCGATTTCAATATTTTGTGGGTTGCGTAGCTACAATTACTACGTGGTTTGCATCATCTGGTATCAGAGCTTAGGCTCCAAAAATCAAGGTTATATCTTTATTTTGTGATGTAGTGCCTTTAAGGTCTTGTCATATTTTATTGGAAAAATCATGGAGTCGTATGAGGGAAGCAATTTATTATAAGAGTATGCACATATACAGGATTCTTACGAGAGGGAAAACGTTCACACTGTATGGGTTAACACTCGAGGAAGCACTAGACGATTCGAGGAAGGTAAAAAAGGAGAGTGAGAGGAAAGTTGTAGTGGGATTGCAAGAGGAACCTCGAGATAGGGATGTTAAGAAGAAGGAGGGGAAGCTGAAACTAGAAACGGTTGATCAAATTCCAAAATTTAATGTAGGAGATGTGGAATTGGGTAATAAAGAGGTGGATGAACAAGATGTTAAAATTATTGATGAGGATATGCATGAATTGAAAGTTGACGGGGTAGAGAATGAAAACATGAAAGAATTGGTTGAGGCCAAAAATTTAGAAGAGGTGGTTAAGCTTGAAAATGTGGAGTTAGAAGAGGTGGACGAGCTTGAGAGAAAAGAAATAGAAGAGATTGAGAAAGAAGTTACAACAAAAGAAGGAAGTGAAGAGAAGGACCTCGTTGTTAGGGAAGAGGATTTGGAGATGATATACCATGAGTACAAGGATCCATATCTTGTACTTTGTGAAACTAACATTTCCCACCCTATTTTGCTTAAATCTTTCTTGCAGGTTGAATATACTTGGAGGTTTGAGTCACACCACATTTGGCAAAGGAAGTTCTTATTTCGACTCGTCCTTCCAATCCAAGTATTCGACTATTGGTTGATCCTATGTAATGGAGGCAAAAATTTTCCTTTTGATTCAGGCGGTGCGTTGAAACACCATGAACCAAGCTATGATTCGGGACGAATCATCTTGAAGAAGGGGAGAATGATGTGATCAGGGATAGGAGATGTGACCCGGGATAGGAGCTCAAAGGAGAAGTCAAGTCACGGACGACGCAACAACATTCGACATAGGAAAATGAACAATTTCCATGTTGGAAGCTAGTCGAGACGACGAGTGGATCAACCTCATTCAAGCTGATGAAGAAAATTGTGAAATTTCAATGTTACGGCCGTAACATACAAATCCTCACGGCCGTAACCAACTTTCTGCTGAAATTGATGTTGCGAGACATAAACAATCACGGCCGTAAAGATTGAGTATCACGGCCGTAAAGGTTAATATCACGGTCGTAAAGGAGTTGCTGCTTAAAATTGGAATTGTACGTTTTTGGACTTACGGCCGTAAGTCATATGTCACGGCCGTAAGAGTGAATCAGAAGCAAGGTTACGGCCGTAAGAAAATCAGTCACGGCCGTAAAATCGAATACGCGTGAATTTTAGGTTATTTTTATTTCCTTATTTTTAGGTAGTTGTTTCCTTGTTTAATTAGAACTCTTTAACCTAGTTTTTGACCCTATTTATAGGGATGTAATTATTCATTATTTATAACACAACTTTGATATATTAATTGAGAGGCAAATTGCTTTCACAACCTTTATTCTTTATTGAATAAAATCTGAACTTGCGAGTTCATCTTGTTTGTTCAAATCTCGGTGAGAATTATTATTGTTTGTGATCAAGAGGTCAATATATCCTAGTGATTGTATTGGTTGCTTGGTTCAATTAATTTTAATTTGATCCATAAATCGTGGTGTCTTGGCGTTCTTGGGTCGATTTCAATATTTTGTGGGTTGCGTAGCTACAATTGCTACGTGGTTTGCATCACTCCTCATAAGATAAATTCTTCTAAATCGGAATTGACTGAAAGTTCACTACATGACTGATATCGTGAACATATTTTCTCACTAACGAAAAGTGAAAGACATTGTGTACAGTCGAGAGTTCGGGTTGCAACACCAAACGATAAGCCATGTTATCCACTTTCTCTACTATCTCATATGGCCCGATAATACGAGACCTTAATTTCCCTCTCTTACCGAAATGAATAGTACTCTTCATATGAACTACTTTCAAGTACAGATTCTCTTCAATCTCAAACACCAAATCTTTTCTCCTTTGATCGGTATAGCTTTTTTATCTGTCTTGGGTGACTTTAATCTGCAGTCTGATCTTCTCAATAGTCTCTACAATCTTTCCAATTATTTCTGGGTCCAATAACTTCCTCTTGCCAACCTCATCCCAATAGACTGATGATCAACATCTTCGCCCATACAGTGCTTCGTATAGTGTCATATTAATGATAACCTGAAAATAGTTGTTGTAAGCACACTCCACTAATGGCAGGTGAGTTTCTCAATTATCACTCAGGTCTAAGACACAAGTTCTAAGAATATCTTCTAGTGTCTAAATAGTATGTTCGGACGGTCCGTCCGTCTGAGGATGGTATGATATACTAAAATTTTAACTCCGTACTCATAGTAACACGTACTCTCTTCCAAAATCTCGCGGTAAACCTCAAGTCTCTATCTTAAACAATAGATACTGGAACTCCATAAAGTCGAACGATCTCTGTAACCTAAATTTGTGATGATCTACACCTAAAGTTATTCGAATTGGAAAGAAATTTGCTGACTTCGCAAGTCAGTCTACAATAACCCAAATCATGTCTCTTCATTGATCTTGGTAATCCCATTACGAATCCATAAAATTTTTCCTCAAATTTCCAATTAATCTTTACTATTTCCTTCAGAAACATATCACATCATAACAATTAATCATTGTGAAGTCTGTCCTTATTATATATATTTTTTTGAACCTCTTATAAACAATAACCCAAAATCAATTGAAATGATAGAAATCACATGAATATTTTTCCGTGTAATATACCTAATAACATGTTATCCACTAATTAGCATAATATCATCAGCTTATCGTATGCGAGAATCTATCCATATAGTACATTTATGCACTATCTCGATTTCTAACATCTTCCCATGTACGTAACCAAAATGTACCACAAAATTCAAACAATATTAATAAACAATTTGCTCCCCAAGTAACTAAGATTCTACTCCCGATTGCCACAACATTTCCTGCAAGATATAACTTGGTATTTCCTATATATACATCAAATGATCTTATAACCCCACATGTACATTGATACTTAATTGGGTGCATACTTCATCAATCCAAATGTTTATAAATAAAAATCTCCAAAATCACTAAAACTTTAACTCCAAATCGATACTTTGTTCAAGATTACACTCTTATAATAAACAACTAATAACCCTCAACTATCTTATAATTGAAAATAATATTTCCTCATTGTTCATGGATCAACTAAAATATTATTTCATAATCTCGACTTTAATGACATTGGCTGAAATCCCAGAAAACCTATCTTCTCGAACCAAACCTTATATTTCTTGAATCTGGCGTACAATTTCTGCTCTTAGTATCTCCAACAAAATACTTAAATGTTCTTCATGTTGTTTACTATCTCTAGGATAAACCAAAACATCATCGAATCCTCTTATTCAAATCTCAGTCCTATGCTTAAGCAAGAAGGCAAGACATAGCCAAACAATAAGTTTTTCTTATAAAAATCGAAGCATCATTAAATATCAAACACCCAAAACTCAATTCTTTCTTCTTGTTACTATAAACTTCAACTTTACATCTAATTCCAAAGTTTAAGATTTTGATATATGTACACCATAAACATGATTCAATCCTGAAATGGAATATGATCTAGTATCTAAATTTCAACAAAATCAATATTTTTTCAAAGAAAATCAGATCTATAATCATGGTAAATTCAATATAAAGTAACCACTTAAAGTTACCTTGAAGTCTCAATCATCAACTTAAAACTTTCTTCAATTTCCCACCTTTACGTATTCATGTTCTTCAAGCAAAACTTTAGTCTTATATGTAAGATATGTAAGATCATAATAAATCCTTCATAATCAACTCCAATGTGAATCTCCTTAGAAGGTTTTCCTTGAAGGTTAATCATATAACCTTGATGATTTCTTTTGACAAGTAGGTTCCCCCCCCCCCACCCCACTTGCAAGGCCGGGATAAGGAGAGAAAATGCTAAATTTCATCCCATAGAATTTGAATACTTCTTCTCCATCCATTCAAAACATGCCTTCCTTCTCTGGCACATAATTACAGCATGGTTGGTACTCAACCAGTCCGTGCCTAGAATAACGTCAAAGTCCTTCATCTGAATTACATTCAGATTAGACTCAAATACTTCTCCTTCGAAATCTATTTCTACGGCTTTAATAATCTTATTGGTGTTAATAGTTCCTCTTAATGGTAGGCTAACTTCAAAATATGCTACCAATTGTCTCTCTCATCAAATCCAGTCTAGTTAGGTATACCTCATATATAAAAGAATGTGTACATTCTTTTTAATAACTTAAAAGTCCTTCAAACAATTATACCACGAATAAAAATGTCTTCAGTCAGGACAATATAACTGAAATAGAATACTGGAAATAAATGATACTGTCACTAGTCCACTCTACTCATCAAATCAAAATTTCCACCTGATGCAATATCTACGTACATAATTTGATATCCCATCAATGTGAGCCTTCCTACACGATAAACATCTCGTGTACACTAGATCTAAATTCCTTTGATGACTTCTTGTGAAATGTGCCATGTCTAAATATCCAATTATGCAAAGTCCAGTTAAGGTTCTATAATATTATTCATTTAAATTCGAGGGCAAAAGTATTTTATGAAATCATTCTTAAAATTGTACTAGTTCCCATTATGCTCCAAACTCGTTTTCTTTCTCATTGTTTCAAATAAAAAATCTCATTCTTTCTCGTCTAAATCTCAAAGCGATTTTTTTTAAGTATCTAAAACTCGTTTTCTTTCTCATTCTTTCCCGTCTAAATCTCAAAAAATTTATCTTTTCAAGTATTCGAAATAAAGAAAATAAACATGATAAACTTCTTTACCTTCGGAGTTGGCAGAAGGAATTTAAAAATACTGTTTATTTTTATTGTAGAAAAATCTCTTTTAAAAATCTTGCAAGTCTACAGAAACGTAGACCCGCTATGATGCCACGCTGTGACGTCCCGAGTTCGGTGTAACCCGAAACGCCACTTCTTTCTTTAAAATCTAACTTTCGAATAAAATTTATTGTGGAAAAATAATAAAAATCGCAAACATCACATTTATTGATTGAAAATTGTGATGAAAATTCAAATAAAATAAATTACTTGGTGAAATTCATAAAATTCTAAATTCTAACACAATGAAATAATGAAATTCATAAAAATACAACTTTAAAATAATTTCTATTAAAGCATATAAGTTATGACATTCATAATATGATTTCTTAATTTATCTCATAAGAGATATTCTCGTCTATTCTCATGCAATTAAGCATATAATCACGTAAATTCACATAAAGACATGCAATTATAATCAAAACTAATTAGTGGGGGCGAGTCTACCTCAAACTTAACGAGTTCACAAAAGTAGAGCGGGAATAGCACGTCAATCTTTTAGTTCTCCAAATTATTCATCCAGCCACGAGAAAATTAATTTAATATAGTACTTCAAAAATTGAAAGATTGAAGTGACAAAGTAAAGTTTAGGGACTAAATTTAAATTTTAAAGAATATTGGAATTTAAAAGTTTAGGGGCTGAAATGGACTCTTCGAAAATAATGAGCTAAACGTAGGAGCTAAGAAATTCAGGGACTGATTTGGTGAAATCCTGAAACTTTTGGATTTTGAATTTAAATATTTAAAATAAAGAGGACTGAAATAACTAAACTTTAAAATAGGGCTGAAATAAGAAACTTTAAGACTGAAAGGATTGAAATAAATGAGTTTGAAACTTGAGGGCCCTAAAATGTAAATCTAGGAAATCTGGGGCTGAAATAAATGAATTTAAAAATGAAGGGGTTGTTTTAAACTATTTTAAAACTTGAGGGATAGACACTAACCACTTACAAAATTTGGTGTTAAAATGATAACCTTTGAAACTAGGGACAAGATTTAAAACATTTAAAACTGTAGGGGCTGAATAAAACGTTTTAAAGTCAAGGAATAAAATTATAATTTTAAAGAAGCTGAAATTAAGGGTCTAGGGGCCGAAATAGTTATTCTTAGAGCTTAGGGGCTGGATAAAAACATTTTTAAAACACAATAAAGGCTTACAAACTTTTTTAAACCTAAGAGGACTGAATTATATATTTTTCGAAAACTTGGTATTTAAGGGAAATTTGTAAAAATCAACTTTTAAAAATATAAGGACTGCAATTGAATATTTTTCAAAGTTGGAAGCTAAGGTGTAATTTCCATAAAATCAATTATCAAAAGGCAAAAAAAAAAAAATAATAATAATAATAAAAAATACACACTCTCTCTTTGATTCATTCATGCAGAGAGGAGAAGAGACAGAGAGTTGGTGACGAAATCACCTCTCTCGCACCCGGTACTTTGTCGGCGAAACATCGCCGTCGAGTGACAGTGAGTAGGGTGGTTGTGCAAAGGGTTAGGATTTTAGGGATTTGGGCTGTGTGATAGTGCGAAAACGAGGGAAATCCGGGGCTTGAGGTCGCGGTTAAGGTGGTTTTCCCGGTGTCATTCCGGCGGCCAAGGTAAGTACTTAGGCTTCTTGGTTTATTTATGGGTTTGTTCTGATTTTTTGGGTTTGATTGGGGTATTGCAGCGGTTGTAGGACGTGATGTTGGGGGCGGTGATTTTGGTTTGAGAAAAGGGTAGTCTCGATTATGGCGTGGATTGGTGATAATAGGTTTGAATTTGGGTTGTAATGTCGTCTGTGGAAAATCAGAGTTTGGGCAGTGACATTAGACGGTGGTGCGTGTGTGATTTTTGCAGTGGGGAGTCTCGGTAATGGAGGTTGATGGTGCACAGTTGGTGGCTTGGTTTCGATTGGCATTCAGAGGTGGAGGTGGGATTTTGGTTGCAGTTTGGTAGCCGGTTGTGGTAGGTGTAGTATTGGTTTGTGTGTGGTGGTCGCGGCTCCCATATTACAGATTGTAGGTTGTAAATTTCTTTTGGAGCTCGACTGAGTGTGCGTTTCTCAGTGTTTGGCTTGTGAGATTGATCGTGGCTGTGGATTCTGATCATGAGTGCAGTTATAACGGCTGAACGTATTAGTGTTGAACTTGGATTGAAATTACATAGTTTTATCAGATAAACGTGAGTTGGGAGATGATAAAGTTGAAGTCAGGATAATTGTTAAATCAGATTGATAAACTTAGATAATTTCGAAACTTGAAAAGAAATTAAGCTGGAATTTAATTTTGAATAAAAAATTGGATTTTAAGAATTTAAATTTTAAATTTTGGGATTTTAAAAATAAAATAAAATAATGATCTTGGAACATTTTTAATAAAATTTGAAATTTGATTATGATTAAAATAAATTTAAAATTTCACTTAATAGTTGACTAGGAGAATTTTCTTTTAAAATAAATGGGATAAGTCATAGTGACACGTCTTTAAAATATTTTATTTAAAAGTAACGAAAAATTTCCGGTCACTAGAACAACAATCGAATCACTATTTACAACAATCACAAGTGGTTTTCTAGAACTCCCAATATTACTCCAGAATAAAATAATATATTCAAAAAAAGGATTTTTGAGGAATTGTTTTCTGTATTTTTTCCTGAGAAGGGAACTTGCTTTTATAGGCAAAAAAATAAAGGACTCCATAACTTCCACCACATTGAATTAGGAGTTAAAATAAAACTGAAAACATTATGAAATGATTAATATTTCAATTAGTACACCAAAACTGCTAAGTGAGACAACAGTCATGTACTGACTAGTTTGACCAATAATAAAAATCTGAAAATGATTAAGAATAAAATCCCAAGGCCCAATCAAAGACTATTTTTAATATGCGCGTGGAATGTGAATAAAATTGCCGAACTCCCACATAAATTCCACACTTTTCCACCACTTGGACACTTTACATAATTTATTTATTTCTTTCAATTAATATATATATATATATATATATATATATATATAAAATCAAACACTAACAACATTAATTTCGTTCATGTCCCATTTCTTTCCATTTCATCTAAACATTTTCCTCACATTAATTGATTTACCATCTCTTTTCTCATCCTAATTCTGCTTATATAAATATACACATGCAAACAACGGACACTAAAATTTGTAATTTCGATTCTTAACTTGAGATGTAGCCAAAAAGAAGAACTATTTCGGGCAACTTGATTTCCAATTTCGTTGCTGCTTTTCCTTTCTCACTGGTTTCAAAAACTCGATCAAAATCTAGTCTATATCAGTTGAAATTTAAGCATGGACAAGAAAAGGTAAAGAAGCCAAAGGAGAACGAACTCGGCTTGGATTTTTCTCACTTTTTCCCTTCCATTTTCTTTCCCTCTCGGCCTGGCTCTCTCTCTCTCGGTCGTGTTTATCTCCCAAAAATGAGAGATATAGATATTTATCCTATAAACTAATGGATAATCATGGCATAAATTGCAATTGAAGACCCCAAACTTCCATATAAAATAAGATTTAGTCCTTGTATTCAATTAATTGAAAACTAAATCCTTAAATTTATATCTTCTATCATCTCAACCTTCATGCTTTTGTAATTATAATTTATGTCCCAATAAAATCATTTCTTTAACTTAAGCCCTTACTTGACTTGATCAATTGAATATTTGACTTTTATAGATATTTATCCTATAAACTAATGGATAATCATGGCATAAATTGCAATTGAAGACCCCAAACTTCCATATAAAATAAGATTAAGTCCTTGTATTCAATTAATTGAAAACTAAATCCTTAAATTTATATCTTCTATCATCTCAACCTTCATGCTTTTGTAATTATAATTTATGTCCCAATAAAATCATTTCTTTAACTTAAGCCCTTACTTGACTTGATCAATTGAATATTTGACTTTTACTAAATAATTTATCGACTTTTGACTAGTATAAAAATGAAATATCACAAAACATAATGTGGTGTAACAAAAAATTTGGACAGAAATATTATTTGGACCTAATATCAAAGCAGCTAACAAAATATTTTGCTCTTATATAAAGTAGCTAACAAAATAATTATTAGAGTACAAAATGTGCCAATTAATTGAAAAGAAATCTTTTTTTATCAAAATTTATTTTTTTCAAAACATATTCTTAACCACACATTCTTGAATAAAATAATTTTAAACTTAAATAGAAATTTTTTCTCTACTTTTAGCGAATATAGTTGAGAATAATAACCCCGTCATGCTGATCGGATCCTCCCCAACCCGTAGTAGGTGGAACTACACTGGAGGATTTTTCCCAACCTGCTGGTGGCTGAATTACACTTGAAGGTTCTTTATTCGTTTGTCTTTATAAAGTTATTCAAATATTGCTTCAGCCTTGATCACGAAGAACGAAAACATTCTATCTTTCTTATTTTCCTCGTTCAACCTCTCATTTTTTGTTTTTAGTTCTAACTTAATCAATGTCATACACATGTAGATTTTTTCTCAACCAAAAATATTTGTGCCCTAGCCACCAATACCCAACCAAAGAGCGATTGCAGTACCAATCAAAAAGATGGTTGTCGCTACTGGACGACGAAATGGATTTTGGAATTTATTAACATTCTCTAAAGAGGGTACTGTTAATAATCCCGCAGGTACTGAAACCATTAAAAGAACACCCAATAATTTATTGGGCACTATACGAAGTATTTGAAATACGGGAAAGAAATACCATTCCGGTAATATTTCCAAAGGGGTTGCAAACGAATCTGCCGGTTCACCAATCATTGATGGTTCTAGAACCGCTAAGCCTACGTTACATGCAATAGTACCTAGAATTATTACTGGAAAAATATATAAAAGATCATTGGGCCATACGGGTTCTCCGTAATAATTATGACCCATACCTTTAGCCAATTTAGCACTTAATATAAGATCATTCAAATCAGGTTTTTTTGTTATTGGGATAGGTGAATTCTTATAGATCCATCCCCCGAAGGAACCGAACATGATAATTTTTTATCATCCGGCTCGAGAAAGATTCAAAAGAACCAAATGAATCCATAATTGGAGTCTCTATAGAAAGTCGATTTGTTAGAGTTTCTCAATTTATCTTCCTCCCTCAATTATCGTTCATAACGAATGACGTTAGCACTTAAACAAATTTGAATAAAACTAAAAATCTTAAAAAAGAAGAAATTATCCATAAGTTGAACCAAAACATAAAAACGTTAAAATAGAACCTTAAATGATAGAACTTTCCCCTGAAAATCTGACCACGTCATCTTGCAAAATTATGTAGAACCGAAAGTTGCTTCCGAACATACTAACTCGCGTAAATCTGACACTCGAGCTGAAAGTTATGTGCGTTTTCATAGATGCAACTTAATTCCTCTCTTCCAATTGGTTTTAAGATTTTCTCTTTTAATAGTTCCTCATTATTTGTTGTTTAACGATCACACGTTGAATGATAGTTTAATTACATATAAAGAGAATGATGTATTTGACAATTTCAAAAATGATGCAAATATGAAATGTTACTAAAGTACTCGTAGAGAACAATTGTAATAAAATTTCAAATGGTTCTATATTTTTCACAATTTTTTGCAAGTTGGATTGTGCCACCACTTTAAAATGTCTGTGTCTGCCACTGCCTCCGAACGATTTCTATGTTTCTACATATGAGAAATTTCATCTCATCAATGCTTTAGTCGCAGCAATTTCTTTTACCTCTTAATAGCGCTTTGCATTTTACCATCTGCCAGGGAATTATTATTAACAGAGGTAGTAGGATTAATGACCCCACTGCAACTGGGAGAAAATAAGCTTCTGTACCTGGGTATGTTCCATACACCAAAGCAACGCAGCTTGCCAAAAATATATAGAAAAAGAGATGGGAAGAAAAGCATTTGGGCAACATTGTAAGTAAGTATTAAACACGTACCTATTGCAAGACTGTTATGAAAATAAGGCCTCAGAATCAACCACAAAGAACCACAACAGTGATTAAACATAAAAACACCAAAGGATTTTATTAAAACCAATAAATCACAAGAAATATCAACGAGTTATACAGAAAAAGGTTAAAATCTGAAAAACTCAAACAAATCTCAAAAATCGGACAAACTACTCAAAATTTACAGAATCAAAAGCTGTAAAAATCACTAAGAAAAAATCATGATTAACCACAAAGAATAAGGAACCACTAAGAATCAAAAGGTGCGAATGAGAGATGAAATTTCTCTCTTGAATATACGAAGAAGACAAAATAGCCTCACAGAGAGAGAAAAATCAGAGAGGTGTTTTGGAAGGAATCGAATAGCAGATGAAAAGGCGTAAGCCTTTTTCATCACACATGGATGGCTCAGATCATCTTCAAGAATCCAACGGTTGTAATAAGGCGGTCTGGCCAAAGAGATAAGGGTTCGGTTAAAAGGGCTTTTTGGACTTTGGGCCGGGTCTTGGTCTTCGGCTTTGGGCCAATGTATCCGGTCCACTTCATTTCCTTATTCTTCATGTTGATGGGCTTTTGAAAATTTGATCCAATCTAGTTTTGGGCTTTAGATCCTGATCCAATTGCACATAACAAACTCCACCTCAATCGAAACATCATCACCTACAGAATAAAAATAGCAGTATCAAATTTCTAATAGACTTAAAAACCTTAATGCATCTCTAAATTTATTAATAGGTATCACTTTGGTTCCAGCATTAGCTGAAATGCATTATGTAGAAATTTTCTCAAGTTTAATAATAACTTTTTCTAAAACATCTATGATGAAATGAAACTTAACATCAATATGCTTAGATCTATTATGAAATACAGGATTTCCACTCAAATATAAGGCACTTTGACTGTCTGTACAAATACTGACAGAGTTTTCATAAGAATGACCCAATTCTTCTAAAAAAACCTTTTAACCAAATAGATTCTTTCACATCCTTAGTAGCAGAAATATATTCTGCTTCTGTGGAGGAAAGAGCAACCAATTTTTGAAGTTGACATTTCCAGCTAATTCAAGTACCATTTAAAACAAAGAAATAAGATGAAGTAGATTTTCTATTATCCACATTACCAGCAAAATCTGAATCAACAAAGCCTTTAAAAAAGAAATTAGATTTTTGTTTTGCAAATATAAGGCTCAAATTGGAGGTACCTTTCAAGTATCTGAATAAACATTTCATTGCTTCCTAATGAGCTTCACCTGGTTTACTCATAAATCTACCAAGTGCACTCACAGTAAAAGAGATATTAGGTCTTGTGCAGACCATTAGATACATAACAGAACCAACAGCATTTTGATAAGGAACAATTTTCATCCTATTTTCTTCTTCTACAGTTTTAAGAGATTGATCAATAAAGTGTTTGAAGTGACTGGGCAATGGTAAAGAAACAGGTTTTGAATCAAATAAGCTAAATCTTTTCAAAATCTTTTCAACATAAGATTTTTGGTTTAAAACAAGTTTACCAATTTCTTTATTTCTAAAAATATCTATTCTTAGAATTCTACCAGCATTTCCTAAATCTTTCATCTCAAATTCTTTACTCCGTTTCTGTTTAAGTATCAAAATTTCATTCAAATCAGATCCAGGAATGAGCATATCATCTACATATAAAAGTAGATACAAATAGCTTGAATTCACACTTCAAATAAAAACAGGGATCATATTGACTTTTGATAAAATTCAGACTTTGTATAAAAATATCAAATCTTTTATACCATTATCTGGGTGCTTGTTTCAGACCATACAAGGATCTTTTGAGTAGACAAGCTAAATTTCCTGGTTTTTCAAAACCTTTAGGTTGGCACATATATATAGTTTCATCAAGTGAACCGTATAAAAATGCAGTTTTAATATCCATTTTCTCTAATTCTAAGTCAAATTGAGCAACCAAAGCAAATAATATTCTGATAGAATTATATTTCACAACAGGTGAAAAAATTTCACTGTAATCAATACCTTCCTTTTGTGAAAAACCTTTAGCTACAAGTTTTGCTTTGTATCTCGGTTTAGTATTAGGATCACCTTCTTTTATTTTATAAATCCATTTGTAATCAATCAGTTTCTGTCTATCAGATTTAAGAACAAGAATCCAAGTTTTATTTTTCAAAAGAGAATCCATTTCATCTTGCATAGCTGCAAGCCAAAGTTTAGAATCTTTTGAAGAAATAACTTCTTCATAGGATTCAGGTTCTAACTGTAAAGGTTTAGAATAAGTAAAAGCAGAAACAAAATCAGGATCTTCAAATCTAGAAGGAAGTCTTATTTCTCTTCTAGTTCTATCTCTAGCTAGCTGATAATTTTCAAAATTAAAATCAGTTTGAGTTTCAGCTTCAACTTCAGTAGGAATTTCAATTGTAAGAGGAGAATTAGGTGGTTCAGGTTCAGGAATATCATTTCGAGAATGTGGGGGGTTGCTCCACCTGAAATTGAGTATTGGGCAGATCATTATCATCATTCAAATGTTCTGCACTCAGTTCAGTTGTAAGGAAATCCTTATCACTAAGAGGATCTTCCAAAATTTCATCTTTGTAGGGGAAAGCATTTTCATTAAAAATGACTGACCTACTTATTATGACCCTGTAATCTCCTAGTTCCTTAACCCACAGTCTATAACCCTTGACACCTTACCCATAACCCAAAAAAACACATTTCAGAGATCTAGAGTCAAGTTTTGTTTTAGTTTGGTGTGAATAGGCAGCACACCCAAAAACTTTCAGTTTAGAAAAATCAGGAAGATAATTATTCTAGATTTGATCTGGTATTTTATAATCAATATCACTTGAAGGAGAAAGATTGATTAAAAATGAGGCAGTTTTCACAACTTCACCCCAGAAATTTTTTGGCAAATTGGAATCAAGGAGAAGACATCTAGTTCTTTCTAAGAGTGTCGTATTCATCCTTTCAGCAACCCCATTTTATTGTGGACTGTATGTAACAGTCCTATGTCTGAGAATACCTAAGTTACTGCAGAAAGTATCAAAGTCGTGATTGCAAATTTCTAAGCCATTATCAGTCTTAATAACTTTGACCTTTCTATCTTTCAAGTTTTGGACTAAGGTGATCCAGTTTTTACAAACATGTACAGTAGCATCTTTTGACTTAAGCAAATGAACCCAGGTTTTTCTAGAAAAATCATCAACTATAAGAAGAAAATGTTTAAAACCAGAAAAAGAATTAACTGGGATAAGCCCCCACAAATTTGTATGCAAGTATTCAAGTATGTTACTTGATTTATGAATGCCTTTGTCAAAAGAATTTCTTTTCTGTTTTCCTAAAACATATTTTTCACAAAAATCAAGTTTGTATAAGACATCTTTACCAAAAAATCCCTTCCTTTCTAGAAGTTTAAGACTCTTTTCACCCAAATGCCCAAGTCTTTTATGCGACAAAATAGTTTTATCATTTTCAGAAACTGCATTATAAGACTTGACAGAAATAGATAGGTGTTTAAAACATAAATTCCATTTGTTTTAGGAGTACAGGAAAGTAAAAGGTTACATTTAAAAATACTCAAGTGACTTTTATGCAGTCTGATATCATAAATTTTAGAATCAACCACACCAAGAGAAATCAAATTTCTTTTCAAATTAGGCACATATCTGGTTTTATTTAAAACAAGTGTTTTGTTGTTCTCAAGTTTCAACAAAACTTTACCAATTCCTTTCACATCACAAGTTAAATTGTTTCCAAGTTTCACAGAACCAGTGCAGTCACTACTGAAATTAGCAAACAAATCCTTTTCAGGACACATATGAAAAGTATAACCAGAATCAAGTATCCATTCATATTTGTTATCAGATTCAGTAGTCACATAAACAACACCATTATTATCATGTGTTAAAGCCTCAGTTTGATTATTGGCTCCTAATTCATTTTGTCTTTTGAAACAATATTTTTTATGATGTCCAGGTTGGCCACAATAAAAACAAAGTCTAGGTCTATGAGTACTATCCAGACCCCTAGAATTATCCTGCCCTTTAAAATTATTCTGATTTCTAAAATTACCTTGGTTCCTAGAGTTGCCTTGATTTCTGTAATTATACTGGCCTCTAAAAGAATTATCTTTGGGCTTATATGAATTATCTCTCTTCTGAAAATTACCCTTAACAGGTTTACTACTAATATTATTCCAGCTCTTATTATTGTTGGAAGTATTCCAATTTTTATTGAAATTGTTCACAGGTTTGTTATCCCTAGAGGAATTTCCTTTCTTAGATGTTCCTATAACATTATAGGCAACTTTACTACTATTTTTAAATTCCAATTCTTTATTCTTAAGGGATGTGTGAACTATTTCAGTGGTTAATTTCTGGTCACCATATTCAAGAGCATTCCTAAGATCTTTAAAATTATCACCATAGCATTTAAAAGACAGACAACATTTTGTTCATCATTCAATTTTTCATCACAATTCCGAAGACTTTGAGTGATTTTATAGAACCTATTCATGTTGTCATCTACATCCTTTTAAGGGTCAAATCTAAAAGAGAAATATTGTTTCCAGAGAAAACATTTTTCAAGCAATGAAACAATATCATAAACTTCTTCTAACTTATCCTAGAGTTCCATAGTAGTTTTAGGCTTACCTATTTGTCTAATGACATTATCAGATAGGTGAAGAAAAATAGTACTCCAGGAAGATTCATCCATCTCAATTTGTCTATCTTAAGCTAAATTAACAGGCCAAAATTGATCAATAGCTTTTGCACACTTCATTTGAAGTAATAAGGCTCTCATTTTCTGACTCCAGAGATTAAAATCTCCTTTGCATTTCCATACTTCAACATCTACTTTTATAGTAGCCATTGAAGTAATGACTAAAGTATTTTTAAAATTTTTTCAAGAAATGAAGCCTTATTCTTTCAAAGTTAATCAAGCAGACAGAGGATAAGAAAAAAAATATGATCAAAGACTATTTCAATTAAAGAGAAGCTATCCACAAAGATCAAGAATTATATCACACAGATTCAGAACTCAATTACTAAGTAGCAAAGCAATCAGGGTGATCACAGTTTAGCAATAATAATCACAGTACTCAAGAAATCAATGAAGAACTATATACTGAAAAAATTATCTTTCAGTATATCCCTCAACCTACTATGAGTCAGCCCAAACTCCCTCAAATTCCCGGATTCTCAATAAATCCTGCACAAAGGTAAGAAATGGGGGTCCAAAAGCAGGCTTCAACGGAGAGATTTTGAAAGAACAAAAAAAATTTGAAAACAAATTGCAGTATTCAAAGTTCAGAAATTAAAGATATCACCTGATGAAAGATTAATGCTACTGCAGTTCCACAAAGGTATAATCACAGCATATATTCAAGCCGACACAGTTCCAGTACCACTAAGGTAATCAGTAATTCACGAAGTTAACCGCCAGAATGTAAGATCCCCTCCAAGGAATATTCAGTATATAATAAGTTTATACTGATTTCTTGGGATCTTACAATATTGACTCAGAATACAAAGATTCAGATATCAAAACGTTTTAAAAAAATATTTTGAAAACTAGGGTTTCAAAATAATTCCACGAAGAAAGAAAATCTTGAAAAGTTGTAAAAATTTTGAAAAACCTTAAATCCAAAATTTTTTACAAAGTTTTCAAGAAACAGAAGCGGTTATAAAGGGTTTTATCAAAACTTCAAGAAATTTAAAGAAATTTCTGAAAAGAATCCACGAAGAACAAAAACCCTAAAAATGTTGAACTACCACTAAGAGAAAAATTTCCAGAATTCACAAGATTCACCACAAGAGTCTGGATCTACCAGATCTGAGCCCAAAACAGCGTATTCACTCGAACCTTAAAGTTCTGATACCACTGTTACGAAAATAAGGCATCAGAATCAACCACATAGAACCACAACAGCGATTAAACATAAAAACACCAAAGGATTTTATTAAAACAAACAAATCACAAGAAATATCAATGAGTTATACAGGAAAAAGGTTAAAATTTGAAAATCTCAAACAAATCTCAAAAATAACACAAACTACTCAAAATTTACAGAATCAAAAGCTGTAAAAACCACTAACAAATTCTGATTAACCACAAAGAATCAGGAACCACTAAGAATCAAAAGGTGCAAATGAGAGATGAGATTTCTCTCTTGAATATACGAAGAAGATAAAATCGCCTCACAGAGAGAGAAAAATCGGAGACGTGTTTTGGAAGGAATCGAATAGTAGACGAAAAGGCGTAAGCCTTTTTCATCACACATGGACGGTTCAGATCATCTTCAAGAATCCAATGATTGTAATAAGACGGTCTGGCCAAAGAGATAAGGGTCCGATTAAAAGGGCTTTCCGGACCTTGGGCCGGGTCTTGGTCTTTAGCTTTGGGCCAATGTATCCGGTCCACTTCATTTCCTTATTCTTCATGTTGATGGGCTTCAGCAAGTTTGATCCGATCCAGTTTTGGGCTTTAGATCCTGATCCAATTGTACATAACAAAGACCAAAGGAGATTGTGTTGAAAATTATAATTATTTTGCAATCCGTTCGGTTTTGTCCTGGAAGTTGGTGCTGCTAGTGGCATTGGCATTGGTTGAAGTAGTAGCATTATGAATGCTGGGAAAAGCAGGATTAGTATCAACTTGAGAAATCCCAACGGTGGAGTAAGAATGGTTTGAAATGCAGCAGTTGCAATGAGCACAACTACTACTAGGATAGCGTTTCGCATATTCCCCGACAAACCGAACTCGAGGTAAGCACCAAATCATATAAGAACATCTTTCCTGCTTCGTTTTGACTACAAATAATTTTCACAACTGGTGGCAATGGCATCGCGATCGACCAGTGATGAACCTTCTTTAGCTCCCGCTTTCATTAAAATTTCCCTTGCTTTTACATTTTCAGGTTTTAGGATATCCAATGCTTTGTTACCTTCTAAGTTCTGCTCATTCACATTCACAAACCTGATTAATGACTTCATAACCTGAAACCATAAGCAAGATGTTTTATAAAATTATAACTGAACAAGAAAAAGTATTTACTACCTGGTTTGAAGAAAAAGGACAACCATTTTATACATATTCTGGTATTTTTAACTAAGCGAATTTATAGATAAACTTTCTGCATGATGTATCAATATGAAAGAGTATCAAATATTGAGTGTACGAAGTATTAATGATGGATGATCGATCACAATCATCTTCAAGTTTTAGTTTGGTGTTTCCTGTCAAACTTGCGGGTGTGGAAGGTTGGATCCAAAACACGATCTTTCAGTCTAACACAATATGAGATAAATCATAAATCATAAATGATAATTGTTTATGTTTATTTGGTATTCAAAACCATCGATTTCAATTTTCTTTGCTCAAAAAAAAATTCCATCTCCATATTTTTCACCCTTTCATGGCTTCGCCACTATTTCTCCCTAAGCTAAAGTGTTGTGGTCATCCATATAATTTGTAATCTAAACCGTGAAATCAAATGATCATCTAGTATAGAGGAGACTCCATAGTAGACCTCAACTGGATGTGGAGCTTTCACTTTTTTTTTTCAAATTCATTTTGAATCACACATTATCTCAATTAAAATAATTTTGCATGTGGACTCTTACTTGTCTCTATTTTTTAATCATAAATTATAAAATTACAAAATCTATTAAAAAAATTCTTACATTGAAATTGAACATTTGATCGGGCCTTAAGAATGAACCTGGATAAAAAGTAAAAACTGTGTTCTCTGCTTTAATACTTTCTTGGGATTTCTGGGGTGAAATTGTCAATAATGTCAATGGTTTGAACAAGCTTCAAATTATGAGCCCCGGTCATTTGGGATGTCAAAAAAACTCTCCGTCCCAAATAATCTAGTCGGGATGGGGACCTCAAACCCGTCCCATTCATATATCCCTACCTATAATGGCATTCTAGTAGCGGGTCATGTTCACTTTAAGTTTAGACCTTGTTTGAGCCCCATTATTTACAAAAAATAGTTTTCTAATAGTATTTTTTTGGAAGAATGTGTTGTTAAAAAGTCGAAGAAAAATATTAGGTTTATATGTAAACTATTTTATTGATAAAATTTGTAGTTAGTTGAAAATGAATTTTGAATAATAATTAAAGGAGCTTTTAGGGAATTAAATAGAGGTTTAATCAAAGGAACATACGTCAGACTGGTTTGTTAATGCTGCAAGATGCATCATGGTATTGCCATCCTTGTTTCTCCATCGGAACACTGATTTATTATAGTTCCTCAAAAGCCAACCTCTCAAAACCATAAAAGCTCTAAAAAAAATTTCTTACAGCAATATGCACAACAGTCTCATCTCGAACAGTCAAGTCATATATTGAGGACGGAAATCGGAGAAGACAATTAATCAAAAGATCAACGTCCTCTTTTTCCACTGCATAATGCAAAAGAGTGATCCTTTCCCTCCCTAGGACACGAATGAGTTCTTGATCATGTTTGATGAGTCGTCTCACAGGGTCGGTGTGTCCATTGCGCATGGTCAGGTGAATTGGACTAAGACCATTAAGGTTCATTTTCTTCCCAAGCGAAGGCTTCAGCCTCAAGATTTCAAGAGCAAGGCCGGTACGGCCTTCCGAAGCTACAACATGAAGAGGTGACTCCACAAATGTCATCTCATTGGGGACATCCAAGTAGTCTAGATTGTCGTGTATTTTTCGGTACAAGGCAACGATATTTGGATATTGAATAATGTCCATTCTGCAAACTCGATCGAGATAGTTTAAAATTGAAAATGCTCTGTGTTCACTAATATTTCGCGATGCGAAATAAACCCGAAAGTGTACGGATAGTGAAAAATAATAAAGCGGACCAAAGAGTCCGGATTATCGTTCCCATGAGGACTGCTATTAAGTACCGAAATATTTTAGTTCTTAAATCTATTTGAACGGATGAAATAATTTGAGATTTTGAACTAAAATTAAGAAAATAATTAAAGAATTAAATTACGAATTTTTTTTTTCTTTAGAAATGATTGTAAAGTAATTTAGATTTACGATTTCATCTAACCAATTAAATTAACTCCAATTTTTGTTTTATTTCCTAAATATGCATTCGGTCGAATTCACTAATGTATATTGAGATTCCTCTCTCGAGTTTAAATTAATTTTACCTAAACAAGTCAACCATGTATCTCTACAAAGGGTCCGAATATTCCTTATCTAGATGCATAACACACAGGAATTCACACACAACCGCAATAATAACAAAAGTATATCTCTATCTTTTGTTCAATTACCTGATTTATTACTAAGTTCTAAGTTATTAACTCACCTCTAGGATTATGGAAATAACTCAATAAATCATGAATAAGTGACCAATTCATTCACGCATTAAGAACAATAATAGCAACAAATTATTAAAACAAGGGAACTTGGAATTAAAATAATATGACTAGGTTATATCGTTCATCCCAACATATATAGAGTTTAGTTACACATCATAATTAAAGAGCAAAAACAACAAAATAAAAAGTTCATTGAAAACAACAAGAAGAAAGGAAAGCATGCACCAAGTATTAATTCTTCAGTTATCTTCAATTCATGCCCCTTTGCAATACTTGATTCTCCTAGAATTTGATGTTGAATTCTCAATTGTGGCTCGTTCTTAGGAGAGGCAAATGTCCCAATTTCGTACCTCATAGGTTGTATATATAGGTTTTGGAAAAACCTAGGTGAAAGAGGAGGAAAACCAGATGAAAATCGCAAAAAAACCCAAATTTACGGCCTAGCCAGAAGCCTGCTCGGCCATGCAGGCAAAATTCTCGAGGTTTCACAGGCAAAATATTTTGGTTCTGACCATTCAATGAGAAGTTGCGCGACCTCTTAGGCAAAACTTGCGTGCACAGTTATAACTTTGGGTGCAATTTTTAAGTTTGAAATCCATTTAAGTAGGTCCTTGGCTTTTATTTGCACCTCAAGCCCTCCACTTTCAATTCAAGCATTTTAGTCCTCAAACTTTTAAATCTTCTCAATTAGCTCATTTCAACTCTCAAATCCTTCAATTTGGTCCTCCAACTTTCAATTTATTCATTTTAGCACCTTGCATGATTCCTTATTGTTGTCATCACCTCCTGAATTGCTCAAATAAACTCCAATTAGCATCTAATTGTACATTTTTCCCATTAATTACTTCATTCTTCATCTTTTGGGATATTTTCTGAAATGTAAACAAATAAACACTAATTAAATAGCAATTATTCTAAAACGACAATAATAAATTCTAACTTAGACATAAAACAAGTGTATAAAATACACTTATCAAATACCCCCAAACTAAAACTATTGTTCGTCCTCGAACAATGTAAACTAAACTAACAAATTAAAACAACATAAAGCAATTATTTTTGTTTTGTCAGCATGTATACCATATGCCTCAATAGTCTAAACCAGTTCACGTTTTGAGCAAGAGTTATGAACAACATAGTAAAATAATTTCTAGTTATCTCATGCCAGATTTTCAAATGTGAGTGTGAATAGCCAATATTAAACTCTTACTCATGCAAAGGATATACCTGACACTACCTAACTTGTTATGCACAATCAAGCTCGAATCCCATGTGGTCATCCTAATGAATCTAATGATTTTCCTTGCATCGCTCATGGATAATCACATCTTACTACTTTTCTCTCAAATCCCAAGGTTCCTTCTATTCATGTAGTTTCTAAACATAAAAAATTTGCATTTTTCCACACCAAGTGATCAAAATTAGTTAAATCTGGCCAAATAATCAATGGTAAGCGATTCCCTAATCCATGTATTTTGTATCAAAGTCTCAATCAACAAGATTATACCATATAATTATTTTTTTTTAATGGACGACTTTTTCTTTTATATCCATTCTTTTACTATATTTGTGCAAAACTTTTGATACTTGCTTTTTATATGACCCATGTAGCGAGCTTTAGGTCGGTGACTCCCAAGCCAGACGACTTTAGGGCACCAGGGTTGAAAGATCCCTCAGACTTAATAACTCGAGTCATAATGGCTTAAACAGAAAAGTTAAAGATGTTTTATTGTCTTATGTGTAAGTCCACTCTTGGTACTTACTTTCTAATTAAGCCCTGTAGCGAGCTTTAGGTCGGTGACTCCCAAGTCAGACGACTTTAGAGCACTCGGTTTGAAGGACCCCTCAAACTTAATCACTCGAGTCAAAAAGGCATTTGAAGAGCTAAATATGACCTTCAGCATTTTTCTATTTTTATGCTGGAAATAGTTTATACCCACTGACCAAGACCTCTTCAACAAATGACACATTTTAGGAACTACAAACCATTAAAAGTCCAAGCCTACCTTCACCACTTCCTCCCACCCCCAAACTGCTCTTGAGCAAGTTTTGATTCTAAGTTTTAAAGGTTAGGATGTCTCTAAATCTAAATGTAGGTATTAATAGTCATTCCTATGTTCAAGATGCATAAAACTTGCCCCACGAGTGTTAAAGAAACCCCTACACAAGCATTTATCCAATAATGGCTATGTGCGTAAATGAGATGAAATCTAGCAAGTAGGACCTAGTTCAAGAGAAATTTAAGATTTTATGTCGTCCAAAATTCAAGCTAAAGCAAAAATTGATTCATACTATGTCCTAGGCAATAAACATGTCAACAAAGTTTTCAATTTTTATTTTTTTTTTGAAATTATCCCAATAGAAATAGGATGAAAACATAGAATGATAGCGTGAATATGGAAGCAATTTGAATGAATGATATTTCCCACCTCCAAACTAGAAAGAAACATTGTCGTTAAAGTTTGTCAAAAAGATTAAAAAATGTAAAACAAGACAAAGGAGAGAGAACGAGAATTTCCCAAGTGTAAAGGAGATGTTTTGTTGCCTTGAAGCTTCTATTTGAAATCCATTTGGATAAATTTGACCTTATTCTTACTTTGCCCAACTTAGTTGGGTGTGTTTTGATTGGTGTTTACCTTGCATACAAAAAATAAGTGACATTAGATATCAAAAACACCAATAAGAAACTAAGGAATCTAAATACCACACCCCCAAACTAAATTAAAGCAATTTCATGAATTTTTAAAAATGGTCGACCACATATATTCAAGCCCTGACATCGCCTAGAAAAACAAATTTTTTTCCTGGAGTGCTTACGGGACGTCAACGCATGGATTGTCCACCGCGTAGTGTGGATTTTTCTACGTGAGGTGGATGCATCCTCAGGGGGTTTCGAATCTTGGACCTATGAAACTTATGAATTCCAAAGGCCTCCCTAGTGCCCAGCCTTTGGGATGCTTACGGGACGTCAATACACGGATTGTCCACCGCGTAGTGTGGATTTGTTCCACGCGAGGTGGACGCGTCCCCGGGGGTTTCGAACCTTGGACCTATAGAACTTAAGAATTCCAAAGGCCTCCTTGGTACCACTAAGCTAAGAGCCATCTTTTGATATGTTAAAGTTCATAGGATGGTCTACAACCTAGTAAAAATTCAATTCATTTGGAGTTCAATAGGGTCATGCAAAGCTATGGAGAAGTAGGTGACATGAAGCAGTTTTCAGGTGCAATGGCTTGCAGTGACCTTGCAAAGGGGCTGCCATGGTGCTAAATTTGTTTTCATGATTTTCATGCAATGAAGTGAAATAATTCATGAATTAAACACACACAATCAACGATAAATATATCATGAAGATAAATGCTCAGGAGATTTTCTCAAATGTGTACAAAAATCTCATTGTGGTACATCATCAAACACTTGGTGTGCATTGTGAAAATTCAAGAATATGCATAAATATGAGTACATGGATGAACCCAAATTTTTTACCTATCAAAACACAATCCACATACTCCATGAACTAACCTAAACCCAAACTTCTTTTCTCACAATTTCAAAAATTCATGAACTCAAAGAAAACTCACAATTTTTTATAAAACCATGTATTAAGTGGAGAAGTCATACCTTTGATTGGATTTTGATGTATGAAGAGCAAGGTATTTGATGCAATTAAGAGTTGATGACATGCACAAAATATGAAAGATCAAATATGGAGTGATTTGTGGAGAGAAAACGAGTTTTTGAAGTTTAAAAGTGAAAGAATGAAGAAAAATATATAATTCTGTTGTTCTGCCCAGAAATTGCTTGCGCGACCGCGCAGGAAAAATGTCGCGCTGTCACGCGACATTCTGGCAGAAGGCAGTTTTCCTTTTTATTTTGAATTTCAATCTCGTTTTTAACCCCCTAATCACTTCATGATCCATGTTATGAGCTACCCAACAATATCTTCATGATCTAAACCAATGTGTGTGTGAGTTTGGGATGACGAATTAAAGACCTAGTTTAAACAAAACATACTAAATTAAAAACATACCTAAATATGCAACAATAGACTAACATGCAAAGTGTCCTAACATGTACCATGTAAAACACTCAAAACAAGTTACCTATCATGCGTTTATCTAAAATTCAACAATGAAATAAATAATGAAAGCTTAATAAATAGAAGAGAAGAAAGGTTGGGTTGCCTCCCAACGAACGCTTTGTTTTAAGTCTAAAGCTCGGCTTTTTGCTCTTTAAAATCATGGAGGCTTGAAAGAGGACTTCGATGCTTTGTATATCTTGCAATTTCCAGCCTTGCATTTCTTCACCCGTTTTCTCACTTTCTTGAATTGCAAAGCCTCATTTTTTATTGTTTGTTTAGGGATGTTCAGATTTTCTTCATTTTTGTCCCTCCATTCATCTTTTGCCTTCACAAACTCATGATTTGTGATTGGAGCCTCCACTAACTTAATCCCATGCTTCAACTTTACTTATGGTTTTCGGTCCACTTCCTCTACTTTGAAACAATTTTCATTTTGAATTTCAAGATCCTGTCTTGGCTTGATACTGAAAGTGACTTATTCCTTCTCGACCCTAAAAATGATTTCTCCCTTTTCAATGTCGATTAGGGTTCTTCCAGTAATTAGGAACGGCCTTCCAAAGATGAGAGACATCTGATTGTCTTCTTCCATATTTAGGATCACAAAATCAACTGGAAAGAAGAATTTATCCACCTTTACAATGATATTTTCAATAATTCCATATGGATATTGAACTGATTTGTTTACCAGCTTCAAAGTGATGTTTGTTGGTTTAGGCTCCCCCAAACCAAGTTTCTTGTAAACAAATAGGGGCATTATATTGACACTATCCCCAATATCACATAAAACATTATCGAAACTAAAGTTACCAATAGTATAAGGGATAGAGAAACTCCCTAAATCTTTTAATTTCTGTGGCAACTTCTTCTGCAAGATTGCACAGCATTCTTCACTGAGAGCTACTGTGTCATAATCTACCAGCTTTCTTTTATTTGATAACATCTCTTTCATGAATTTAAGATAAAGTGGCATTTGGGCTAAATTTTCAGCAAACATAATATTTATGTGCAGTTTCTTAAAAAATTTCAAGATTTTACCAAACTGCTATTCCAACTGATGATTCTTCTATCTTTTTGGATATGGGATCGGAGGCACATAGGCCTTGACTGGGGGTCGAACTCTAACTTCTTCTTCAACTTTTTCTTGAGCTTCTGAAGTCAATCCCTCTTCTTTCTCACTTTTTTGTTCTTCCTCCACATTCTCCCTGTTATTCTTCTTTTCATATTCTTCAACAATCACTTCAGGTAATTGAACCACACTCCTTGTTGTTATTGCATTTACATGTTCACGTGGATTTATTTTAGTGTTACTTGGTAACTGTCCTGATTGCCTTGTTACACTGCTAGCTACCAACTCCCCCATCTATTTCTTCAAATTCTTTATTTCAGCTGTTTGATTCATTATTTCACCATTCTGACTCTTAACCAGTTGGATTAACATTTCCATGTTCTCGGCCATGTTTTTCTGATATTGTTGCTGTTGTCGTTGCTGAAATCCAGGTGGGCGCTGAACATTCTGATTGTTAGACCATGAAAAATTGGGGTGATTCTTCCATTCTGGATTGTAATTTTGTGAATAAGGACACCCTGCTGCTTGTTTCCGACAAAGTTGACTTGTTCTGGATTTAATTGATTTTGCTGTAATGGGCAGTAACTTATAGCGTGATTTTCGAAACAAAAATCACACAGATCTGTTTGAACTGAATATACTGGCTGCACACCCATACAGTTGATTTTCTTTTTCAAAGCGTCCAGCTTAGCACTCAAAGCTGTAATCTCACTAACTGCAATAATTCCCCCAAATTTTGGTGTAGACCTATCTGAATACCACTGGTAACTGTTGACAACCATCTTCTCAAAGATTTTCGATGCTTCTTCATACGATATCCATTACTAAACCCCCAGCTGCTGAGTCTGCATACTTTTTGTTTTCATTGGTCAAATCATTATAAAATGTCTGAACTAAGATCCAATCAACGATTCCATTGGTAGGACACTGTCTAATGAGTTCTTTAAATCTTTCCCAAGCTTCAAAAATGGACTCTCCTGACTGCTGACTGAATGACAAGATTTCACGCCTAAGCTTTGACATGCGGCCAGGTGGGAAAAATTTATCTACAAATTTTTGGCTCAGGATTTCAAATGTGATGATAGTGTGTAGAGGTAAGGAGTAGAACCAAGCTTTAGCTTTGTCTGCCAATGAAAATGAGAAAAATTTCAGCTTTACGGCATCATATGGAACTCCATTCATGCGCTGCATGTCGCACAATTCTTGAAAAGTCTGGAGATGTGCATGCGGGTCTTCAGATGGCAACTCGTGAAATACAGCAGAATTTTAGATCAAAGAGATTAAGCAAGTCTTAATCTCAAAATTTTTGGCTGGTATTGCAGGCGGTACTACACGGGTCCCAATATTTCCAACTGAGAGGGACCATGTATTGTCTCAAAACACGCCTCCCAGGATTTTGTTGATATCCAATAACAGCTGCAGGAAAATTATTTTGATTCCCCAGATTTTCTTGAATTCTGCCATCTGCCATGGCTAAATTTGTTTGTTGATTTGCTTCCAACTGTTGTCTACGTCATTGTCGACAAGTGCCTTCAATTCCTATATCAAGAGGAAGCAAATCACACGATTTAGTTCTTATTAAAATAAATTAAATAAAACAAAAATTAAAAACTAAAACTGAAAATATAAATAAGCAAAATAAAGTTCAAAGTCAAGTAAGAACTAATGGGTATCGATATTAATATATAAAAAAAAAAAAAGTGGACCTAAGATTCCGGATTATCGTTCCCACAAGGACAGCTATTAAGTACCGAAATATTCTAGTTCCTAACTCTATTTGAACGGACGAAATAATTTGAGATTTGAACTAAAATTAAGAAAAGAATTAAAGAATTAAATTACAAAATTTGTTTTGTCTTTAAAAATGATTGTAAAGTAGTTGGAATTTACAATTTTATCTTGCCAATTAAACTAACTCCAATTCCGATTTTATTTCCTAAATATGCATTCTGTAGAATTCACTAATGTATATTGAGATTTTTCTCTCGAGTTTCAATCAATTCTACCTAAACACGTTAACCGTGTATCTCTACAGAGAGTCCGAATATTCTTTATCTAGATGCATAACACACAATAATTCACACACGACCGCAACAATAACAAAAGTATATATCTATCTTTTGTTCAATTACCTGATTTATTGTTACGTTCTAAGTTATTAACTCACCTCTCGGATTATGAAAATAACTCAATAAATCATGAATAAGTAGTCAATTCATTCACGCATTAAGAACAATAATAAATCAATACATGCAACGAATTACTAAAACAGGGGAACTTGAAATTAAAATAATATGACTAGGCTACATCGTTCATCCCAACATAGAGTTTAGTTACACATCATAATTAAAGAGCAAAAACAACAAAATAAAACGTTCATTGCAAACAACAAGAAGAAAGTAAAGCATGTACCAAGTCTCAATTCTTCAATTTTCTTCAATTCACGCCCCTTTGTAAAATGACAAGCCAATTTATATTGGACACTGAAACTTTCCCTAGATTTGAATAAATATAATTTTTATTCAACAACCCCCCCCCCCCCCCCCCCCTCTCCCCAAGAAATCATTTAACTCTTAAGGCATTACAGTATTCCAGATAGATAGACCAGTGTAAATGCAATATTTTGGCTGAGGTTCGTGGTATGTGTTCTTGGCAGGTGAGAAGGGAAAAATATTAGATTTCAATCAGAGACTTGAAATCTCCATTGACGTTTCTCATGGCCTGACCTATCTTCATCTATACACAGGTAAGGATATTTTTTACACTGTTCAGCTGTTTTAGTAAATATTATGAAAAAATTCTGAGTCTATACAAAATGAACATGTTTTAATACCCAGAAAGACCTGACATAGTGAAATATGGGAAGCTTTGATATCATGTGGAAGCATCCAACAGAACCCCAAGTCAGTATGTAGCGCAGCCCTGCAACATTATGAGCACCCTAAACCTTTGAAGGATTCTAGTGTCAATGTGGATTAATTTTATTTACCATTTCATGGTGAACTTTCAAAGCATGTGGAAATTAAAATTATGCTTTGGTTTCTCAAGCTAAGTTCAAAGTTAGTTCAAGTAAAAACTTTATACAACTTAACCTGATTTCATGTGTTTCTCCTTTGTTTTTGTTCCTCTAGTGTTAACGGCCATTTGTTTGTTGATCTTATGACAGGAAAGCAAATTATCCACAGAGACGTAAAGTCCTCCAATATTCTCTTGACAGAGAGGATGAGAGCCAAAGTTGAGATTTTTGATTTGCAATGCTAGGAGAGATGGACTCTGACAAATCACATGTTTCAACAAAAGTAAAAGGCACAATTGGTTACCTTGACCCAGAGTACATGAGGACAAATCAACCCACAGCAAAGAGCGACGTGTATTCTTTTGGAATATTGCTATTAGAAATTTTAACGGGTCGTCATCTTGTGGAATTGACAAAACCACCTGATGAGAGAGTGACACTAAGATGGGTAAGTTTTTCCTTTTTATATAAATGCAAGCTTATTTGCTTTAGTCCTAATGCAAGACATTTTATAACATAATCTTCGATTAATCAGATGATGTAGTGGTTCCATATTGCTAATAATCAGGTCTCATGAAGTCATTAACTTGGTTTACGTCACTGTAGAATTTTCCCAGGCTGATTTGTTATTAAGCCCTTGTTTGTATCCCTTTTTTCAAAACTTTTTTTTCCTCATACTCATTTTCAGACACACATTTATACAATAAAATATTCTACACATAAATACAAAACTTTTCTCTACTTTTCAACCACACGTTTTCCAAAAAAATTACTATTCAAAACATCAATGTAAAATGAACTTGCCAAGTTAATTCTGAAGTCTAGTATTCAACTTCTAAACTACTTTTTGATGCCTAAAATGAAGCATGTTTTTAAAATAGATTTTAGGGTACAAAGATTGCTCCAATATTCTTGACACATCAAATTTAGTTGGATAGAATTAGTCCATAAATTTGAAACTCAAATTTGGGCCTGCGAAATTCCATTATAGCAGTTTGTAGTTGGTTGTGGACTTTGACAATCAGATTGTGGACATTGGGACTGGGTCTCACTTGCACAAATTACTGGCTCTTGAAACTTAGTGTTTGGATGCATAAGACCTAGAGAATATCGGGATTGAATTCAATTACATACTTCTTCCTCTTTCATTTCATCATCTAATTTCAGGCAGTATGAATTAATAATTTGATTGGTGCCTGCAGCTTGGAGAGGTTAAGGATGGTAAAAGTGTTACAGCTCACGCAAACACTAATGGAGAAAGTAACAATGCAAAAAGGAAATCAAATGTTTCTGATGACCCAGTTGACATTGAGCGCAGAGAGAAAGTTAAAGATGCTATGGTTCATGCCTGGAGTTCTTATGAGAAATATGCTTGGGGTCGTGATGACCTTCAGGTATGATTTGTATTTATATTTATATTTGTAGCTTAATTTGAATGTTTTTTTTTTTTTTTTTTTTGCTAATTTCCATTACCCTGTTTGTTCTTTAACAACATTGTTGGGCTGCTGCTGTGTTGAGCTTTTCTTTTAGTGCGAAAATACGAAAATACAAATATTTCGTATGATTTATTTATACATTTTTGCATTTAGTGTAGTTAGAGTCATGATGATTAAGACTTTCATAATATGTCTTTGCAGATAAAAGTGAATTTTGTAGCCCTCTCACAAGATGGTTTGTTATGGGTACAATTCAAGCTAGACTTCAGAAGTCGGGGAAGTACTCATCTTCTACGATGATTCGAGTTGAAAATTGGTGATAGTAATTCCTTTTTGTATGGATATTGGTCTACTAGAGATACTGTTGCAATGTAGAGGGATCCTAAATGTCAAAATTTAGATGTGCAATCAAATAGGTGGAAAATCACTGTTGTAGATTTTGTTTTAATGTTGGATAACAAAGTACCGTAATTTTTGTTTTGTATTAAAATATATATGGTCTGATTTTCTTTAAACTATTTGCACGTTATTTTGAATATTTGATTTATTTATAGTACACGTGTTTCATATTTTACATATTATATATATGTTTGAGAAATTTATTGATTATTAGTGGAATTATCTATATTGATTTGTGAAAAACTAAAAAAAAAATATATATATAAAAGATAAACGGAAACGCAAAATTATCAATGGTAACGCGCAATGAGTGTTGTCAAAAGTATTAACGGAAATGCGCAAGGGGTGTTACTAAAAGTATCAACGGCAACGCGCAATGTGTTGCCAAAAGTATCAACGGCAACGAGCAATGAACGTTGCTAAAAGTATCAACTGCAATGTGCAATGAACATTGCGAAAGATCTAACGCAACACGCGTTGAACGTTGCCAAAAGTATCGACTGCAACACGGAATGAACCCTACCAAAAGTCTACCGCAACGTGCAGTGAACGGTGCCAAAGGTCTACCGCAACGCGCAATTCATCCTTCTGCAACACGCAATGAACATTGTCGTATACTTTCCCTCTTTGGAAACATTGCAATTTGGAACATGCACACGAACACTGCAAAAGCCTTTTTGCAACAATTTTTGCGCGTTGCCGTAGGGTATTTTTGTTGTAGTGATTGTTGCTTCTTTTCCCTTTTATTCATTTCATTTCTTCTATATCTTCCTCTTCCTCCGCCATCTCTTTTTGGTGCTTGTGATTTCACATATGATACGATCCGGACCAGGCATCAAGGGGCGAAGTCGAGCCATCGACAATATGACAGTGATCTACGCACAGAACGGAGCAAGTTTCATGTTGGAGTCGAGCCGAGAAGGCGACTGGATCGAGTTAAATCTAAGGGGCAGAGTTTATTGACCAGAAGCTTCATTACGGCTGTTAAGAATAATCCTCACAGCCGTAAGTCTTAAACAGAAAGTCATTTACAGCCGTAAATGAGTTCATCACGGTCGTAAATCTAATTTTTCGAATTTTTGCATATTTTGTTAATTTTCCATTTTTAATCTTTTATTTCCATAATTTGAGCCCTAATTGCGGCTAGGGCTAGGATTAGGTCAGTTTTGCTTTATATTATCATATTTCATTCATTTGTAAGACAGTCTTGAGATTAATATTATTTGAGAGAGGATTCTCCAAATTGAAATGTTGAGTTTTCCCTTTTTTTCTTGAACTTATCAAAGATCCGATCTTTGTGGCGTTCACCCAACGAACTTATCAATGAATTCACAACCCTCGTGGCGTTCACCAATCTTGGTTCTTCAATCCGCACGTCATTAATTGAGTCGTGATTTTCGGGTCAAGGTTTTATCGTCGATCTATCTTTAATTCCGTTATTTATTTCCTTGTGTTCTTGTTTATTTTCACGTTTAATCTGTCTTAGATCTTTCCCAGGTTTTAATTGTGTTATTTCCGGGTGTTTGTCGAGATTCCCCGATTGGGATCGCGTCATCTGGTATCAGAGCTTGGTTCTATTTCAGATTCTTGTATTTCTTGTTATTTCTTGATTTTCTTGATTTTTTTTCGCGTTCTTCGCGTCAGTCATAATTTTTTTCACTTTGATCCATAAGAGTCAGTCCCAAAAATTCAAAGTTTTTTTCTTCTTCGTTTTTCAACCAAATCTAGTTCCCTTTTTTCTGCCATACTCGTAGTCCAATTCTCGGGCAGATTAAAAAAAATTCCGAAAATTTCCAGATATTCTCCAAATATTCCGAATTTTCTCAATTTCCAAATTTCCTTGTTCTTGTTCGTGTCTTACCCTTTTCCAACCCTTGATTGAGTTCTTGAGTTGTTTCTTGATTGGTTTTTGGGTGAAATTTGAAGGGATAGAAGAGTGAAACACGAGTGAAAATAAACGTGAGGAGAAATTTAGTTTTGATATTAAAAATGTCTTATAGAGAGGGTTCCACATCTTCATCTTCTGTTGGAGACATAAAACAGCTCAGGGATGTGAATAGAAAGGATGAACATGGTAATGATAATATTGCAGCAATGAGGGCACAATTTGAGAGGTTTATGGCTCAGATGGAGAATCGAGGTGCAGAACGTGAACAAAGACCTCGGGGATCAATCTCGTGATGGTTCTCGGGTTAGGAGAGGTAATAGGTGTGAGGTTTGTATGAATGATGAGGACATGGGCAGTGAAAGTGGAAGTATATCTTTGGTGGGAAGTATGCGAAGGAGGGATAGAGGAGATAGGTATGAGATGAGGCATGATAGGGAGCGTCGTGATGCTAGGAGGCATCGTGGGGGTAGAGATGTTGTTTATGACGACCTTGGGAAAATTAAAGTGAAAATACCATCGTTCCAGGGTAGGAGTGATTAGGAGGCGTACTTGGAATGGGAAACCAAGGTTGCGGCTATTTGATTGTCACAATTATTCAGAAAAAAAGAAGGTAAAATTAGCCATGATTGAATTCACAGATTATGCAAATATTTGGTGGGATCAGCTAGTGACGGGTAGGAGGAACCTTGAGGAGCCAGTGGAGACTTGGGGTGAATTAAAAACCATAATGAGGAAGCGGTTTCTGCCGACTCATTATTATAGAGATATTTACCAAAGGCTGCAGGGTATGACTCAGGGGTCGAGAAGTGTAGAGGATTATCATAAGGATATGGAGGTTGCGATGATTCGGGCTAATGTGGTGGAGGATCGGGCAGCTACGATGGCTAGGTTTCTGAGTGGGATGAATAGAGATATTTCCAATGTCATTGAGCTGCAACATTATGTGGAGTTAAAGGATATGGTGCATATGACCATGAAGGTGGAAAGACAACTAAGGTGAAAGGGGGCAGCAAGACACTCACCATCTTATCCTACATCACAACCGAAGCAGGAACACAATGATGAACATAACCCGAAAGGGAAGGAGTAACCTACAACGAAAGGTAAAAATATTTCTAATTCTCAAACTACTCGGGATAGAAATATTAATTGTTTTAAGTGCTTGAGTACGGGTCATATAGCATCCCAGTGTCCAAATAGGAGGCTAATGATCTTGTGTGATAATGGTGAAATTAGTTCTGAGAATGAATTTAAGGGAATGCCTAAGTTAGTGGATGTTGGAGCTAGTAGTAGTGATGAGGAAGAGTTGACTTATGCTATTAAAGATTCACTTGTTAATCGGCGTGTCCTCAGTACTAGGGTCAAGGTGGATGAAATTGGTGAGCAAAGGGATAATCTCTTTCATACTAGATGCTTAGTGGGTAAAAAGGTTTTAGGTATGGTGATTGACGGAGGAAGTTGTACTAATGTGGTTAGTACAATGTTGGTTGAGAAATTGGGTTTGAGCTTGATAAAATATCCAAACCCTTATAAATTGCAATGGCTGACCGAGTCGGGAGAAATCAAGGTAAATAAGCAGGCTAGGGTCAATTTTTCCATCGGGGGTTATAAGGATGAGGTGGTTTGTGACGTGGTACCTATGCATGTTGGCCATATTTTGTTGGGGAGGCCATGACAACATGATAGGAGGGTAGTGCACGATGGGTTTAAGAATCAGTATTCATTTGTGAAGGGTGGGAAGAAAATTACCCTTGTTCCGTTATCTCCGAAAGAGGCTCAAGGGGATCAGTTAAAAACCAAATGTGAGTTTGAAAAAAGAAATCGGAGTGTTGAGGCCACGATCTCAGAAAAAGAAGAGGGTGTGAAAGTTGAAAACAAGAGAGTTGAGGCCACGACCTCAGACAAATGAGAGAATGAGTGCAAAAAGAAAAGAGAGTCCACCCCCAAATTGAGTTTATTTGCACAAAGGTTGGTATACAAGGATTCTTGCATTGCACTTAACCAAGCTAACAATTCCCTCCTCAATTCTATTAAATCTGTTTTCCAGGGACATAAATCAAACCATGAACTTAAGGCGGGGAAGAAATTCATTGGCAAAAACGAGCAGCCCAAAAGTCTAAAGGATCGCACGAAGTTTAAACATGATCATCGAGCCCAGGGAAGCAGGAGGAGTTTGAAAAGCTGACCAAAAAAGGATTCGAGGTTGAATGGATAGAGCTGAATCAAAGGGCAGAGTTTATTGACCAGAAGCCTTATTACGGACGTAAAGAATAATCTTCACGGCCGTAACTCCGCCTCGGGTTTAAATGAAGAATTACAGAGTTTCATAGTTATGGTCGTAAGATTTATCGTCATGGCCGTAAGTCTTAAACAAAAAGTCATTTATGGTCGTAAATCTAATTTTTCGGATTTTTGCATATTTTGTTAATTTTCCGTTTTTAATCTTTTATTTCCATAATTTGAGCCCTAATTGCGGCTAGGGCTAGGGTTAGGTCAGTTTTGCTTTATATTATCATATTTCATTCATTTGTAAGACAGTTTTGAGATTAATATTATTTTAGTGAGGATTCTTCAAATTGAAAGGTTGAGTTTTCCCTTTTTTTTTCTTGAATTTATCAAAGATCCTATTTTTGTGGCGTTCACCTAAAGAACTTATCAAGGAATTGACAACCCTTGTGGCGTTCACCAATCTTGGTTCTTCAATCCGCATCGTCATTAATTGCGTCGTGATTGTCGGGTCAAATTTTTATAGTCGATCTATCTTTAATTCTGTTATTTATTTCCTTGTGTTCTTGTTTATTTTCACGTTTAATCTGTCTAAGATCTTTCCTACGTTTTGATTATGTTATTTTCGCGAGTTTGTCGAGATTCCTCGATTGGGATCGCGTCAACATACATAGCATTCATGTCAGTAGATTCTCCAAATGATACATGTACCTCTCTCTATTCTTCTACTCTTTAAATCAAGGAATATGCCTTATTTACTTCTGGTAAATGTTGCATCACCAATATTTGGCTACGTGTTTGATCATCTATATCACTGAATCCAATTAAAAACTGCATCAACCTATTAAAAGAAGTGATATCTGCTAATGATTTTGTTGATCCACAATTACGCTGAGGTAATGCCATTAAGAACATTAATTCATCTCAAAGCCTCTTGAGTTTGGTATAATACAGAGATATAGTAATTGTTCCTTGTGAAATGGAGATATTTCCATCTGAATTTGGTATAGAAGAGGTCCATTACATCCCCAAAACGTTCCTCCAATTCATACCATAATTCTCTAACCGTGGTTGTGTATAAGAATCCCTCCACAATCTCCTTAGAAATTGAATTCAAAATCCATGATGCAACCATGTAATTAGCACGATTCCAATTTCCAAAGGATGCAGAATCCTTATTAGGGATTTACAACATCCATCATTTAACCATAGTTTCACCTTTCCACTTAGGGCAATTCTGATTGATTGACTCCATGCCAAATAATTCTTCCCAGTTAACTGAGCAATAACCAAGGCCATACCTGGATGATCTGAATTTTGCATAATTAGAGGATCTCCATTGATATTTTGATGTGTAATTCCATCTGTGTTCGTAGCTCGTTCTCCTCTTGCAGGCTCCCCGATAATGTCTGGATTTAATGGATTATTCATTCTTCCTTGTGATCTAGTATAAAATCAATCACTTGTTTCAAGTTCTATTTTGATGAAGAAGATCTTTAAAATTCTGGAGCAGTAGACCTAGCCCTAGATTGCTTTCTCTAATACCATGAACAATTTAGAGAGAGAGAGAGAGAGAGAGAGAGAGAGAAGCTGAAGAGAGAAGTTTTTTATAAAAAAGTTGTTCAAATATATAAGTAAATCAAGTTATAAGTTGAAAAGTGCAAAAAAGGATCAAAAGAGTAAAAACTGGATCGAAAGAACCGAACCTAACAAACCGTACGGATCAGGCCAATCGGATTAGTCTAGCCAGAAAACTTAACCAAGCGATAGCTTGGTTCAACATCTTGTGATAGCATGGTATAAGAGGATTTGAATCTGCAAAAGAAAAGGCGTGTCATGCGATTGCTTGGTCTTTGAACCATGTGATCGCATGGTGAAAAAATTTAACCGTTGGCAGAAATTTCCAAATTTTTCTATGCACCTTTTCATCAACATTTTGCACTCTTCTATGAAGAGATGTGTACACCATGAAATAGGATGTTAGAATTCTATAAATAGAGATAGAATTCATAATTATAAACACAAGATTTACATTATTACATTGAGATTATCCCCTAAAACTTCTTGTTTTTCAAACTTAGAATCTTCTTCATATTGCTCTTCTTTGTTCCTACTTTCCAAGCATTCAATTTTGTTATTTGAAACTTGTTTCAAGACTTGAAATTTTCTAAAGCAATTTTCTTGTTGGCCCTTTAGCATTCTCATACTGAAAGGACGGAAATTTATAGAATAGCATACCTTGCGATTCAAGTCTTTGTTCATTTTGTTGTTTCCTATAATTTTCTTGGTGTTCATTGTTAAAATTTTTGTCTACTTACAAAGTGGATATCATCGCTACGAGGAAGGATTTTCTCAACGATCTAAAAGCTAAATTTTGTTAAGGCAACTGAAGGAGACACAACAATGGCTACGATCAAACTCATGAATCTGGACTTGGGATGATTGGATCGTTTTGATGGTTCAAACTTCACATAGTGGCAAGACAAGATCATGTTCTTACTAATGGCACTAAAAATCTTCTACATGCTTGATCCTAATTTGGAAAATCTACTTTAACATTCTGACAAAGGAACGAAAAAATCAAGGATTGAATGAAAGAAGCGAGAGGAAGATGAACTTATATGTCGTGCTCACATTTTAAATGCACTATCGGATCATCTCTATGACTTATACACCAACACAAAATTTTTAAAAGAAATATGGAATGCACTTGAAAACAAATACAAGGCTAAAGAAGAAGGTACTACTAAGTTCCTAATTTCAAGGTATTTTGATTTCAAGTTTTTGGAAAATGTTCTCCTATTACCCCCAAGTGAATGAATTACAAGTTATTGTCAATAAACTTAAAGCGGTGAAGATAGAAATTTCGGAATCATTTCAAGTAGGAGAAATTATTGCAAAATTGCTTCTACTTGGAGAGGATATAGGAAGAAAAATTTTCATAACTCCAAAGACTTTTCATTGGAGCAAATTTAAAAATATCTCCGAATTGAAGAAGAGTCTAGGGTAAGATATGGGAATGAAAATTTCCATATTAGCACTTCTAAAGCCAATGCCTTGGAGAACAACAAAGTGACCAAAGTAAACAAGAGAAAGTTTATTAAGGATAACAACAACAAATTCAAAAAAATCCCAAGGGAGAATGCCTTGTATGTGGAAAACTAGGTCACTTTGCGAAAAATTGACAACATAGAAAACAAAGAAAAATTGGAGGCAAGGTTATTCCATTGACAAGGATGAAATTGTTGCTACTATAAGAGAATTAAATTAGGTCAAAGGAAAAATTCCGGGAAGGTGGTATTATACATGCGCTACCGTTCATGTTTGCTATGACAAATCTCTTTACAAGACATATCAAGAAATTGATGATGATCAACAAATACAAATGGGGAATGAACATTATTCAAAAGTCATAGGAAAAGGGAATGTTGATCTTCAATTCACATATGGAAAAATTGTTACACTTCAAATATCTTACATGTGCCAGATATGAATAAAAACCTTGTAAGTGGTGATTTGTTGGGAAAATCTGGCATTAAGTATATTTTTGAATCAGGAAAACTTGTGTTATCCAGCAATGGTTTCTTTGTTGGAAAATGCTATTTTACTAATGGAATGATAAAGTTGTGTACTATTGACAATACTATCAATAAAATAAATTATTCTTCACTAATTTTGATTCATCCATTTGAATCTTTCCTAAAAAATATTGCAACCAATGAGCTACTTTCTTTGCATTCAAGACCTTACAGGTATAGGATGTAGCTTTACTTTGTTTGTACTTCAAATTTATGGCATGATAGGTTAGGGCACTTTGGTCATTCTACTTTGCAAAGAATGATAAAAAGTGGCATGCTATCTTGTGAATTTACAAAGAACGAAAAATGTGAAATGTGCACTAAGTCAAAATTGATTAAAAAACCTTTTCAAAGTGTAGAAATATCATCTAATATTCTTGACTTAGTTCATACCGATATTTGTGAACTAGAAATGTCTTCTCAAGATGTGATTGAGTCTAGTGAACCTAGAAGAAGCAAAAGATCTCATAAAGAGAAGGTGTTAGGACATGATGATATTGATTCTCAAATGATTTCCCTATACTTGGTTGAAACAAGTAAGGAAGATATAGTAAGAAAAATTCCATATGTTCTTCAAATTGATAGTGATCCTAAAACCTATAAAGAAGAAATGACTTCTAGAGATAGCACATTTTGAAAAGATGCTATCAATGATGAAATGAATTCTATAATGTCAAACAATGCTTGGAAGATTGTTGAATTATCGGTTGGATCAAAAGACACTGGTTGCAAATGAGTATTTCGAAGGAAATACAATAACGATGGTTCAATCCAAACCTATAAAGTAAGATTAGTTATAAAGGTTTTCAACAAAAGGAATGAATATATTAATTTGACACTTATGCACCTGTAGCTAGAATTACTATACTATTAGAATTATATTTGAGAATTATATTTGCATTATCTTCTATATATGATTTATATGTGCATCAAATGGATGTTAAGACAACATTTTTAAGCGGAGAATTAGATGAAGAAGTTTACATGGAACAACCAGAAGGTTTCATTCTTCCGGGGTAATGAAAATAAAGCTTGTAAACCCTTTAAATTATTAGATGGTTTAAAACAAACTCCTAAAAAATGACATGAGAAATTTGATAAGGCAATTATGTCTTTGATTTTTCACATAATATGGTAGATAAATGTCTATATATCAAAAAGTGTGATAAACATGTTATATTTATATGTTTATATGTAGACGACATATTAATTAAAAGTAATCGCATGGACAGTATAAAAGAAACGAAGAGGTTTCTATCATCAACATTCAAAGTAAAAGATCTTGGTCGAGTAGATACCATATTGGGTATAAAATTGATCAAGAACGATTTGGGGTTTGTAATAACTCAATCACATTATATTGAGAATGTGATTGAAAAGTTTAAACACTTGAACATTAAAGAAGCAAATACTCCATTTGATTCAAGTATTCAACTTGTAAAGAATGTTGGAAGGGCTATTGGACAACTTGAGTATGCAAGTGCAATTGAGAATCTTATGTACAAGATCGGACATTCCATTTAATGCGAGTAAACTTAGTAGGTTTATAAGCAATCCAAGTGTTGAACAATGGAAAGCGATTGGAAGAGTTCTTGACTATCTAAATAGAACTAAAAATCTTGAACTCCAATATTCCAAATTTCTAGCTATACTTGAAGGATATACCGATGCAAGTTGGATATCAAGTGCTAGTGAAAACAAATCAACTTCAGAATGGTTGTTTACACTTGGAGGAGGTGTTGTTTCTTGGATATCTAAGAAACAAACAATGATTACACATTCCACCATAGAATCAGAGTTTTTGCATTAGCTAAAACAGGAAAAGAAATAGAGCTTCTTTATGAAGTGCCATTAGATACGAAGAACGAGTTTTCAATATCCATACTATGCGATAGTCAAGCTACTCTAGCAAGGGCTTATAATGAAGTCTACAATGGAAAGTCTAGACATATGAGTCTTAGAAATGATTAAATAAGAAAATTAATAAAAGATGGAATAATTTCACTTACTTATATAAGATCAAGTGAAAAATTGGCTGATTCATTCACAAATCCTCTTACCGAAGAGTTGGTAAGAACATCGAGTAGGACGGTGCTTAAACACCTAATATAAAATTCACCAATGACAGTAAACCTACTTATTATTACAAAATGAGTAATTTATGGGTTCAAAGGGTAACAACACGTCATTTGATAAGTAAATTGTTACAGCACTTAGAAAATAAATTTTAAAGCTCTATCCTAAAGATGTAAGTGTTGGGGTAACTGTTTGAGGGTTGAATGAATCTTAAATAAACTCAGTATTTAGTACAAGTGTCTTTACTAAGTTACCATGACAGTGTAACAATCTCTCCTATATGAACTTAGAAGTGGCGCCACTTCAAGGAAAGTTGGAGTTACTTAATGAAAAGTTCATGAACTCGAACGGACACAAGGCCATTAACTCGCCAAGTAAGATTGTGTGGAACATATTGAGCTAGAATGATTACAATATCGCCAGTAACATTATAAGGGATAACTGGTTCAAATCTAAGGCTACCTGGGATCTCGATATTACTTTGCAGTGTTAGTACTAATGTAAGGTTTAAATCGAAAGATACCTTATCTTATGCGTAACATCATTTATGATTCTAAGTTGAGTTTTTATATTTGAACAAGTGGGGGCTGTTATAAAAATGTTGTTCAAATATATAAGTAAATCAAATTATGAGCTGAAAAGTGCAAAAAACAGATCAACAAAGTTAAAATCGGACCGAAAGAACCGAACCAGACAGACAGGATCAATTGAAGCCAGAAAATTGAAGCTTGGTTCAACATCTGGTGATAGCATGATATAAGCAGATTTGAATCTACTTAAGAAAAGGCGTGTCATGAAATCGCTTGGTCTTTGAACCATGCAATTACATGGTGAGAAATTTTGATTTTTGGACCATTGGTAGAAATTTCCAGATTTTTCTGTGAACATTTACATCAACTTTTTGCACTCTTTTGTGAAAAGATGTGTAAACCACGAAATTGGGTGCTAGAATTCTATAAATAGAGATAGAATTCATGATTTTACACATAAGATTTACATTATTACATTGAGATTATCCCCTAAAACATCTTACAAACATAGAATCTTCTTCATATTGCTCTTCTTTTTTCCTACTTTCCAAGCATTCAATTGTACTATTTGAAACTTGGTTCAAATCTTGAAATCCTCTAAAGCAATTTGCTTGTTAGCCTTTAGCATTCTCGAGAGAGCACATATTTAGCTTTAAGGATAGCATACTTTGCTATTCAAGTCTTTGTTCATTTTGTTGTTTCTTATAATTTTCTTCGTGTTCATTGTTAAAGTTTTTGTCTACTTCACAAAGCGGATATCATCCCTACGAGGAAGGAAATTTCTCAACAAAGTTTTATTTCATCATAAAAGTGAAGATACAGATGAGAATTCCTAAATATAAAAAGAAGGAATAAAAAACTAACAGACTAACTAACCCTTCAACTAACAACTAACTGTAGAGACAAATTACAAATGTAGACCTAACTATACAAAGAATACAACTGAGTACTAAAATATACACTGATAAATTTAATAGTGGTCAAGATTGATGATATTGGGACTCTTCATATCTCCAATGATTTATATGTATCCTATCAAGATCACCTAACATGTACTCGATCATGTTCCATCTGTAATTAAGCTGAAAGTCAACATTAATATATCCTTTGACCTTCCAATTAATATGTGGTTAATTGATTAATGTGCTTTTTGCAATATTGCTTGTGAGGCATGAAAGAATATCTGATATAGTATCTTCATATAGATGCTTTCCTTTTAGCCAAAAAAAGTTTGTCCTTGATAAGTGTATTTTGTTCACTTATCTAGGTCATTAAATTATTATATTTGTAGTACTTTGGGCTATGTGTACATATATTATTTGTTAAGTGAAACTCGTTACTTGGAGGTGAAATTGAGGAAATGGAACAAATTCGAGCAAAAAAAGGAAGAATTTCAAGTTTCAGAGACCAAGATGCAGACATTCAAAAGTTAATGTGGACCTCATATTGATGATTGAAGAATGTTGGGAGTCAATTGGACATGAATAGAAGACAAGTGATTGAAATTACCAGAAAGAGGACAAAATAAAACCCTCACAAGATGTTCAGGGACCAACTGCCAAAGCCATGTGATCGCAAGACATATAATTTTATAACCCAAGGCTACATTAATTTCTACCATGCGAACGCATTGTTAAAATCCGAATAGACAGGCCAGTTTCCACATTTTGATTGAACTCTTTGTGAAAATAACTTTTGGCTGCAACTTAACCTAATTCTAGAGGCAAGAAGACCACCGCACATAATTTATCATAGAGAAGAATTCTAGCATCGAGATTCAAGGAAATAAATGTCGAGATTTGAAGACTCAACACTTGGATTGAAGATCAAGAACAAGAGATTGATTCTCCATCAACCTCGTATTTTTCTATTTTTGGGGTGATGTCTTTTCAATATTCTTTCTATAATATTTAAGAAAATATGGTAGGCTAATCCTGATCATTTACATTGGATGAAGACGAAGTCATTGGTTATCTATTTTTTTTTTTAATTTAAAGACAAGTAATTTAGTGTATTTGTACATTCTTGATTAATTTTGTATGAAATCTTCATTATCTATTTGCTTGATCACTGATTAAATAATTAGTTGATTCTTGTAGCGTTGGGAAGTTCAAAATAAGTTTAGAAATTAGAACACTGCAAGATTAACATACTAACAATAGAGAATAATATGTATGGTGTGAGCAATCATCTAGATAATCATGTACTTTATAAATGCATTGCTTCACATATGAATTCGAAATAGGAATATGATCGATCTAATTGTGCTTAGAATAGGTTTAACTTACGTATGAAGAGATATTTAGATGAAAATAGATTATTGGTTGTCACCTTGAAAGAGAGATATATTTAGATGAAAATGGGTTATTGAATGTTATGAATGCATAAATCACACTAACTTGCATAAGTCGAAAGATGAAAATAAGAAATCTATAGATAACTTGACAGGGACATTATCTTGTATTATGTTCGGATATAAATAACTTATTAGAAAAAAATATTGAAGACACATATATACACAAAAAATTATAGACAGTGACTATTGGAGATAAACTTTAAATCTCACTACCTATTTTATTAATATGGTGGGACAATTATCTACTTAAATGCCACATAGATCAAAATATCCATAATTATTAGAAAAGCTCTTATCCGCTTGCGGATTTTGCCGAGCAAGATATGTGTCATGAAAGAGGAGAATTTTCATCTCATCGAGGTTGTAGTCGCAGTGATTTCTTTTACCTCTTCTTAGCTCTTTTAACAGTATCATCTTCCAGGTAATTATCATCAAGAAAGGCAGTAGGGTTAATGAGGCCACTGCAACCGGGATAATATAAGCTTCTGTACCTGGGTATATTCCGTATGCCAAAGCTCCATAGCTTGCCGAAAATAGCAAAGGTGATAGGAAGAGAAAATTTTGGAGTGGATCGAGTGTAAGTATAAAACACGTTCCCATTGCAAGACTAAAGGCGATTGTGTTGAAAATTATACTTATTTTTGCAATCGGTGGGGTTTTGTCGTGGAAGTTGGTGCTAGTGGCATTGGTAGAAGTAGAAGCATTAGCATTATGAACAGGAATGATGCTGGGAAAAACAGGAGTAGTATCAATGTGAGAAATCCCAAAAGGGGGAGTAAGAATGGTTTGAAACGCAGCAGTTGCAATGAGCACAACTACTACTAGGATAGCGTTTCGCATATTCCCTGACAAACCGTACTCCAGGTAAGCACCAAATCGGAGAAACAGATCTTTCCTCGTTACGTTTGACTTCAGATACTTTTCACAACTAGTGGCAATGTCATCATCGACGAGTGATGAACCTTCTTTAGCTCCTGCTCTCATTAAGTTTTGCCTTGCTTCTCCATTTCCAGATTTTAGGATATCCAATGCCGTCTTCCCTTCTAAGTTCTTCTCATTCACATCCAAAAACTTGATTAATAACTTGATAACCTGAACACCCATAAACAAGAAGTTGTTTTATAAAATAATAACTGAGCTACAAAAAGAGCCTACCAAAAAAATACCTATTTTAAAGAAAAATGAGAACCATTTTATTTAATTGATTTTTATTAAAATTCTGTTATCCGTAAGCGAATTTATAGATAAAATTTATGCATGATTTATTCGTTTATAAACAAATTTATTTTAACAAAACACATGCTGAATAATTTTGATCGTTTGACATGAAAAGTTGGGGCTCTAAGTAATCTCTCACTAATTTTTAGGTGTGTTTGATTAGGTGAAAAATAAAAAGAAAAGAAGTTCTATGGAAATTATTTTTACACCCACCCACGTGGGAAAACAACTTCCTTGTTTTCAAAGAAAACAAACCCCTTCTGAACTTGGGTGGAAAAGAAATTTCATTGACCACTTTACCGTCAAATACCAAAGGTAGAAAATGACGATGAAAAGTATTTTAATTTTCCTTTTCCACACTCTAATCAAACACGCCCTTGGTGTTGTAATCATCCATATTTTGAACTCTAAACCATGAAATCAAGTGAAGATCTAGTATACAAGACTCCATCAAAGTAGACCTCAATTGGGATGTTTAACTTGATAACAAGGCAAGGCAAACCATTTCCCAATGGTTTGATGGAAAAATGTTTTTCAAGGAGTTTCAATTCCTTTACTTTTTTCACCCTACATATCAAACACACCCTTAGAGATACCAGGGTGTCAATTGAGACAGTTCTGGAAAATTTCTCTTTGTATAGCCCCTGTTTGAGAGATTAAAATCAGTTTTGAAGCAGATTTTGATAAACATTGATTAAATGTGTGGTTAAAAAGTTGAGGAGCCATGAAATATGTGATTTAAATAGTTGTTGAGTTTGATTTTAATAAAAATCTAGATAAAATTTGTTTGAAACTGAGGGATAGTCTTGTAATTAAGGTGTTAATTCAGTTCTTCATCAATTAATTAATAATATTCAGTTTGAAGCAGAGCATCTCTGTTCTTTCACGCTCCTCGGTTATTTTTTAATTTTTTATAGGGTGTGTTCTTTAAAAATTATAATTTCAAATTATAACGGGCACAATTTTTCAAATAACTTGTTAATCATACATATTTTCTCTATCTAATTTTTAACCACACATCTTATCTAAAACTCTAAATAATAAACATTATAAATCAAATTTTATTTATTTCAGCCGTCAAGCGGAGCCATAGTAATTTATTTTTTATTAACTTCTTTGATTTAGTACTTTCTAGGGGATTTCTAGGGTCAATAATTTCAATAGTTTGGACAATCCTCAAATGTGTCATGTCATTGCTTCCTAGTAGCGGATCGGGTTTAGCTTCAAGTTTAATAAAAGAATTACATTGATGAAAAGTAATAGACAGAGATTTTAGGGTATTCATTCTCAGTTTAATGGAGGTTTAACATCTGTTTGGTGAAGCAAATAAGCTATAACCAGTTTATAAAACATACAATTCTCAAATAATTTTTGATCTAGTGTCTTTGAAGGGCACACACTAGTGGTGCCCTAGATCAAAATCTTTTTCTCAAATCACTTTTAATTACATATATTTTTCTCTTCAATTTTCAACCGCTACTTTTTACCTCAAAAACATAAATAAATTAGTTCATAAACCAAATAGTGTGAACATACCATGGACTGGTTTGTTAATGCTGCAAGATGCATCACCGTATTGCCATCCTCGTTTTTCCATCGCAACACGAATCTTTTATTGACCCTCCTAATCCAACCATACAAAACCGAAAAAGCTCTAAAATTTTTGTTTCTTACTGCAATATGCACAACAGTCTCATCTCGAACGGTCAAGTCATATATTGAGGATGGACGTCGAACAAGACAATGAATCAAAAGATCAATGTCGTTATTTTCCACTGCATAATGCAAAAGAGTGATCCCTTCCCTCCCTGGGACACGAATGAGATCCGGATCTTGGTTGATGAGTCGTCTCACAGTAATGGTGTGTCCATTACCTATGGCCAGGTGGAGTGGACTAAGACCAGCAAGGTTTAGTTTCTTCCCCAACGAAGGCTTTAGCCTCAAGATTTCAAGAGCAAGGCCGGTGCGGCCTTCCGAAGCAGCAACATGAAGAGGTGTCGACTCCACAAATGTCATCTCATTTGGGACATCCAAGTACTTTGGATAGTCGTGTATTTTTCTATAAAAGGCAACAATATCTGGATCTTGAACAGTGTTCATTCTACAAACTCGATATATGATTTGACTATTATTTTGACAAAATGAGTTTTATAATAGTGAATTTATCAAAATGTGTGGTTGAAAATGAGCTTTTGAAAAAAAAAAAAAAAAAGATATCAAATAAGGGCTATAACAGAAAAGTGTTGTGAGTGTTTAATTGAATCTGATCTTAGTTCCTTTATATATAGTTGATATCATTTATGAATTGACGTCTATAACATTAGGGGTCGTTTTCTTTGTGTTTCGATTTTGAATTTTGAGTTTTAGATTGTGTTTTGAATTTTGAATTTTGGTTGTTTGTTTTGGAATTGCTGAAAACATGTTCTCTTTATGATTTTGGAAAATTGTTTTAAAAAATAGAAAACTGAAAAATGCGTTTACTTTGTAATTTTCTGATATATTTATTTTTTGATATTTTATATGTAAAAAATGGTTGAATTGTTGAATTACATTAATTTTAATTTCAATAAATCAGTTAGTTCTTTATGTCAATAAATTCATCATTAATATTGTTTCAGTTAAACAAAAATCCAACCCATACCAACAAAATCTTAACATGGATCTATATACAGTGGTAAAATAATATAAGAACTTCAAGTGAAGGAAGTGTCTCACATTTACAAAAAAAAAAAAAAATCTTAACATGGATCTATATATAATGACAAAATAATATAAGAAGTTCAAGTGAAGGAAGCGTCTCACATTTAAAAAAAAAAAAAACTTAATATGAATCTATATATAATGACAAAATAATATAAGAATTTCAAGTGAAAGAAATGTCTCACGTTAATGAGTAACTTAAATTATAATCTATTTTCCTCCCTAACAGTCAAATTCATAACTAGATTGAATAACCCTGGTTAAGTATTCCGAAAAATCATTTGTTTTTCAACAGTGGCCGGGCTTTCTCATCACCTTCCACAGCCAATGAATCTCCGTAGCAAACACGTTATATTCTCACCAACCAACTAATTACAATTATAATGACAATGACAGTTATGACTTTATAATAAGTTTACAACCAAACACGTTATATTCTCACCAACCAACTAATTACAATTATAATGACAATGACAGTTATGACTTTATAATAAGTTTACAACTATAATTACATTTAAGTTTACAACTTTAGCCTGGTTTAATTTTCTTTAAAATTTTCTCTTTTTTCTACATTACTCAATCTTAACTATCAATTAAAAGTTAAATCCACAATATTTGGCTTTTCAATAAAATCTCAACCATCCATTCTCCTCAAAATTACTATTCATTTAAAAAAAATATTTTTTCAAATAATACCAAACACACGCTTAATATCAATTACAATTGACTTCAAAACTTTATAATGATTTCAATTAAGCCCAAAACTTATAGAATTATCACAAGGACATGAATGGACATATATTATCCAAGCTCCAACAATTAGATCATCAAAATTGATCTGTTGTCTGTCACGAGCAACAAGTAAAAATCGGCCTAAGTTCTTGTAATAGGTGGATTTTTTTTCTGTTGCCCGAGATCTAGACTGATTAGATCATATCTAGTCTATCCTAGGCCACATAATCTAATTATTAGTATTTAATTTTTCATTTAGTGTAAAATATTGTACTCTCAAAATATACAAGATTATCTGAGTCAATATATATGTAACATTTTCCTCCAACTTTTCATGTAGGGCTGGATATGGTACAGTTCGGTTCAGTTCTAGAGACAATCATACCGAACCAAAGTTTTCAAGTATTTATTAAGTAGGATAGTTTTTTCCAAATCTAATTATGAAACTGAATCGATTCGGATTCGCTTGGTTCAGTTCGGTTCGGTTCTACACCATAATTAAATTTTTTAACATTTGCAAGAACACTAAATTAATCCAACCAGTAATATTTTCAATCTTAATTAACTCTTACAAAATAAAATAATGCAATTTAAAAATTTGCAAAATAACATGCTATCTAGTAAGATCCATTCAACAATGAATACAATAATATTATACGATATTCTTTTAAAATCAAAATGGATGTATTTTAGCTATTCCATTATTCGAATTGAATTTAGAGCAAAAATCATGTTCCATGGCTAAGGATGTAAGTTGTAATAACAAATAAAAACAATTAAAAGTAAGAAAACTAGATTGAGAAATATTACAGTTAACCATCCAGATTTTACATTTTGATAACTCATTTCGATAGCTTAGAAATGATGTGCTTTGATTCGGAACTAGAAAAACTACAAATGAATGACAAGTGAAAACGAATGAAACATGCGAAAGCACAGTAGACATAAATTAACAATTTATTTATATGTCAACACTTATAACATTGTTTCTACCTATAGTTAACCACATAATCAATTAATTTAGAAAAATTAAAATATTTGTCTTATTCAATATAAAAAAATTAGGGAGATTTAGTTCTTTAGTTCTTGGTCTAGAACTGAGAACCAAACCCAAACATAAGTTCTCAATTCTAGTACCAATTTGGGTATTTAACCTATGAAGAACTGAAGTCAGTTCTAAAAATTTGAAGTTGTCTAATTTTGTTATTAGTAAGACGAAACTGACTGTCATAGATTTGTCTGGACAGTAAAGTATAATCAGAAATACATGAAGGCAGTTTAGCACAGATTCAGATGAATCTAGTTATGACAGACTCGTCTCGTTGTCGGCAGAATTAATAAGCAATGCAGAATTGTAAATTAAAAATGACAAAATATTTGAGCTTAACGTAGGAAAAAACTCTTTCAGGGAAAACCCACATGCCCGCATCTTGCAGACAAAAATCAATCACTAATAAGAAAAATATGTTACACAATTCAATGGAACTACAAGATAAATTTATCAGACACCCATGGAATTAAATGAATCACTCCCTGATTCTTCGATGGTGTGTAATACGAGCTAGCATCCCACCACTCTTCAGTAGTTTCCCTTGACACAGCACAATTTTTCAGCAAATCCGAACTCCCATTCGAACTTGATTCAAACCTCTGGTTTGATCTTTGCCTGAAGGTCTTTTCTTTCTATAGTGATTGATACTCCTCTCAGAGATCCTTTTAGATTTGTAATTTAAAGATTGATTGTTGTATAAATGTATAAGGTCTATGTTTTTAAGATGTTCATACAAAATAGAGAAATCAGAAAAGGAAGAAGACGTGTATATGCTTATGTAATCACCAACTTTTCGGCTTCAATGACTTAGAGAAATTTTCCCATGTTTTCTCTATTTATGTACACCACGGTTTCTTGTCCACTAAGAATTCTTAGTTGTGCAAAAAAATCTCTATTCCCTGCAATATATCAAAGATAACTACAAGTTAATAGAGATAATGTAATGTAAGATAATAAAAGATAATGATGAATTAAAAGTGTTTTACCATAAGTGAATCACTTACCAACTGAGTGTTACTAACAAACTTGGACTCTAAGAAATAAAGGCTAGAATTTTTTGCCAAAGCACTATCACGACTAGGCTAGAAATTTCGGCCACAAAAGAGTTTTAGCAAACCTAAAACATTATCTCATACAAATTTTTATCATTGTCAACAATAGATAAGTACTCCAAGTAATATAGGAGATAAATACAAGTTCAAGTCCAAGTAATCATCTAGTAATTTAATTAAACTTACTAAATTACTAAACAAAAATATTCAATAATTAAATTAAATTCACTTAATTACAAACCCGTAGAAAAATAGAAAATTCCAACTAAAAAACAAGTTAACAATCTCCCCCTTTAGCTTTTCAATTTTTCCAAAACCTTGTCATCTTTCATAGACATGTCATTATAAAATTGTGTTTTTTCTTCTACGCAATTTGCAGTAAAGTTTTTGATCCGGAGGTGTTGGAAGATTTGCAAGCAGATATTGTTATCAATCTATGATGTGATTCGAGGTAGGAGATCAAAAGAGAAACCAAGTTACGGGCGATAACAATCTACATGGGAAAACACTCAAGTTTCATGTTGGGCCTGAATAGAGAGACAAATCGGATCAAGTTAGTTCAAAGGGACAAAAATTGTTATAGCCAGGTCGCCCAAGGGACTGTGTGGTGAAAAAGAGGTGCGAACGCTTAATGGTATCAAAATTCCACCCGAGAGTTTAAGGGACAACCACACGATCACGACACCGATACCCATGCGATCGCGCATTTTTGACAGAAGCAGATTTTCTCGATTTTTAAGTTAATTTCCATTTTATTAATTGTTAATTCTATTTTAGAACCCTATGCAGCTAGGGTAAGTGCTAGGTCATTTTTTTCATTATATTAATCATATTGTCATTATTGTAAGATGGCTTGGGTTATTATTGAATAAATTGAGATTTTTCTCTTGAAAAGTGAGTTTTTCCCTTTTCTTATTCTTCAAGAACAACCAAATTGAACTTATTAAGGAAGTGACATTCCTTGTGACGTTCACCAATCTTGGTTCTTTATTCCGTATTGTTTCTTGCGTCGTGAATATTGGGTCAAGATTTTATCGTCAAATCTATCTTTTATTATTGTCCTTATTTTCGTTTCTATTGTTTTTATTTCTTGCATTCTTGATTTTTGTGTTTGGCTGAATTTAGATCTTTCCTATCGTTTGTGTCGTTTATTTTGCGTTCTTCGTCACGTTTCTTGAGTGGGATCGTATCAGGTGGTATCAGAGCTTGGATCTAGATTTAATTTTTGGTATTTCTTGACTTTTCTTGTTTTTTTTTTGAGTTTTCTTGTTTCTTCTTGTTCATCGTGCCAGTCAAGTTTTCCTTAGTTTTGATCCATAAAAATCATTCCAAAAATTTCAAAGGTGTTTTTCGAATTCGTTTTTCATGAAATCCCATTCCCTTGTTCTGCAATACTCGTAGTCAAATTTCAAATTAAAAAAAAAAAAAGTCCAAAAATTACCCAAAAAAATCGAATATTCTGAGAATTTCTCAATTCTTGTTTTCTTCATGTTTTCCATAAATTCCTTATTTGTGATCCTTGATAGGTTCTTGGGTGATATTGGAAAGGGGATTTTGAGCATTACACGAGTGATAAATTGTGTGAGGAATTTTATCTCTTTTTCTTGTTATTAAACATGTCTCATAGGGGAAAATCTTCATCAATGAATTCCGAACAGCAAATTAAATTGATTAAATCCATGAAGGCACAATGGGATAAATTCTTAGCTAGGATGGGTTAAAGAGAAGCACGATGGAAAAATGAGCAATCTCAAGCAGATTCTAGAGTTAGGGGGGATAAGAGGCGTGAATCCAATACTAGGGGTGGAGATGGGGTTGATGAAAAGCCATTAAAGCAAAAGGAGACATCAAAATGGGAGAGTAGTGATCATATTCTAAAGAGGAGGAAGGAACCAACACCATAGGTAACTATACTTTTGAATCCAAGCCTCTTAAAGATAGGAATGTTAAGTGTTTTAAATGTTTGGATTTGGGTCACATTGCACTTCAATGTCCAGATAAAAAGGTTAGATGTGATGTGAAAGTTGTTTCTGGAGATAAAGTTGAGAAAATGCCAAAGAAAAAGAATGCTTGTGATAGTGATAAATTGAAAAATATTGCAATAGATGAGTCACTTGTTAATAGGCGTGCTCTTAACATTAGACGTAAGGTGGATGTTGTGGATAATGTGGAGGAGCAGAAGGATAATATTTTTCTCACTAGATGCTTAGCGAATGATAAGGTTTGTAGTATGGTGATTGATGGAGAAGTTTTACTAATGTAGTTAGTACAATGTTGGTGGAAAAATTGGAATTACCTTTAATGAAACATCCAAAGCCATATAAATTACAGTAGTTGATTGAGTCGGGGAAAATTAAGGTAAACAAATAGGTTTTGGCAACTTTTTCTCTTGGTGGATATTCTGATGGGTATATGAATAGATACAGTCTTGTGAAAGGTGGGAAGAAGTTTACTCTAGTTCCACTATCTCCAACGCAGTCCCTACAAGACCAATTGAAATTGAAAAATTAGTTTGAGGGGGAAAAATAAAAGAGTTGAGGCCACAACCTCATAGAAATGAGAGGAAGTGAAAATTGAAAATAAGAGGGTTGAGGCCACGATCTCAGAAAAAAGGAGAGCCTGAGTGCAAAAAAAAAAAAAAAAAAGTCCACCCCCAAAATGAGTTTTTCGCACAAAGGTTGATGTATAAGGATTATTGCCTTGCACTTAACCAATCTAATAAACCCCTCCCCAGTTTGACTAATTATGTTTTGCAGGTACCCAAGTCAAATTCCAAAATTAAAGTTGGGATTGAATGTAATATAAAAAAGAAGCAGTTCAAGAGGTCCAAAGGATGCACAAAGTCCCAACATAAATGTGAACCCAACCACATCAAGTATAAGCAAGGTCCAAAACCCAACAAACCAAGGAGTTGAAAGAGGATTGGACAAGTTCTATATTCAAGGTCGAATCCTTTTCAAGAGAGAGAGGATGATGTGGTCCGAGGTAGGAGATCAAAAGAGAAACCAAGATACGGGTGATGTCATAACAATCTAAATGGGAAAACAAGCAAGTTTCGTGTTGGGCCCAAATCGAGAGTCAAATCAGATCAAGTTGTTTTAAAGGGACGAAAATTGTTGCAGCCAGGTCACCTACGTGACCGCATGGTGAAAAAGAGGCTCAATCGCACGATGGCATCAAAATTTCACTCGAGAGTTTTAGGGTCAACCAAGCCATCGCGACACCGATGCCCATGGGATCGTGTGGTTGTGACAGAAGCAGATTTTCACAATTTTTAAGTTAATTTCCATTTTATTAATTATCAATTCTATTTTTGAAGTTTAATGCAGCTAGGGTTAGTGCTAGGTCATTTTTTCATTATTTTAATCATATTCTCATTATTGTAAGACAACTTGGATTATTATTGAATGAAATTGAGAGTTTTCTCTTGAAATGTGAGTTTTTCCCTTTTCTTGTTCTTCAAGAACAACCAAATTGAACTTATCAAATATTCTTGAATATTTGTGGTGTTCCAAATTGAACTTATCAAGGAAGTGACATTCCTTGTGATGTTCACCAATCTTGGTTCTTTATTCCGCATCGTTTCTTGCGTCGTGAATATTGGGTCAAGATTTTATCATCAAATCTATCTTTTATTATAGTCCTTATTTTCGTTTCCATTGTTTTTATTTCTTACATTCTTGATTTTGTGATTGGCTGAATTTAGATCTTTCCTTTGTGTCGTTTATTCCACGTTCTTCATCTCATTTCCCTAGTGGGATCGCGTCACTCTATATCAATTTGAAATGTATTTTGATCATCATTTTTTGACGTTATGGTGCACTTACTTGTTCGCTTGGTGAGAGAAATTAAGATTTGTGGTTCAGTATTCTTAAAGTATATGTATCCATTTGAGAGATACATAGGTATATTAAAAGGATATGTGAGAAACCGATTTAGACCTGAAGGCAGTATCATTGAAGGTTACGCTGCTGAGGCGGTTATCGAGTTTTTCAGTGGTGTTGAGGCTATTGGTATTCTGAAAAAGCATCAAGAGGGAAGACTCAAAGGTAAATGTATGATTAGATGCAAAACAATTTTGCTCAGTGTTGAATTGGGAGACAAAGCACGCCTCCTTATCTTGCAACACCTGTAACACCCCAAGTTCAAAATCTTAAACCTAGGCGTGTCAAATTTTCTTTACTTAATGCGGAAACAAATCATTTAAAACTTCAGCATTCTCATCTTTCTATTATAAAATTTACAGAAATTTCGACAGAGTCTCCTCTATAACTTGGACATAACGAACCTGTAGAGGGACATCAAAACCATTTTTAAAGTACACATCTCAACTCATTCAATCCCAAACATCATCAAAACCATTTCAATAACTCCCAAACTCCTCAACAATATAATTCCAAGAAAATAAACTTTAGCAAATGAAATAAGAGACTATTTAACCTCTAATACTACACTCATACTTATTCAAAACTAATTTCAAACAAACAATTGACAGTGATAAATGAATTAAGGAATAATTAATGAAAAACTTAAATAAATTCTAATTTAACTTCATTTTCAAATATTGAAGGTGGGTATAGCCTGAGTCTGTCACCGAGTGCTCTTCTTGTCTCATCTAGCTTTCATCACCTGAAATATTGGGGAGGGATTGGGGTGAGCTAAAGCTCAGTAAGCAAACTTCAAGCACGTGATGCATGCTTATGACATGAAATGCTTTAAACTTTGTAATATGTATTCCCATTCACTTTAACCTTTCAAAACTTTCAAACATTTCGAACTTTCACTTAAACATTTCAAAATTTTACTTCGTTTCTATCGTGAGCTCACTTGATGTATCTTCTATTCGATCGGAGAGCAGTGGGCAATTCTTATTTGGAACCAGGTTAACATTCACATTTCCACCGAAAAGCGGTTTAACATTCACTTTCCCACCGCATAGCGGTTTAACAGTTCACCGCAAAGCGATTGAACATTCCGTCGCAAAGTGACTTCATTCGGGTACGCCGGTCCCTCGCGCCTCATTTCCCACTCACTTCTTTCATGACCTAGAAGTACACCCATTCTTTCTTAAAATTTTAGGATACATAACTTTTGAACAAACTTGCACCTTGATACATTTCTTTCATTTAAAAACATTTGACTTCCCAATTTCGATGTCAATGCATGCTTGATGATGCAATGACATGATAACGTGCATGCTTGAACATTCTTCTTCATAACATATACTTTCATAAAGTAAACGAAATTCATCAAAGCAAGTAAGTTGCAAGACAGTCATTTACACATTTCACATTTACATTCAACTTCTATAAAAATAGGGGGAAGTTTACTTACTTGCAGTCCTTAGTATTTACCATTTCTGAATTTGCAAGTGGAAAAGTCTCGGATGCTTATGACTTCAATGTGCTCAAAAATCCTAATTTATATCCACTCATAAATAAAGTATAACTTTTAGTAAAAAAAATCACATTTTAAAACTCCTAATCAATGTTAAGACTTTCATGTGACTTACAATTTAACCCAAACTTGTCCTTAAGCTATGTCAAATATAAATAATACAACATTCAAAACTAAGAATAACTTCAAGAGCTAAATTTAAATCTGACTTATCAAATCACACAAAAGTCAAGAATATGAAATATTATCACAACTTAATTTTCACATGAATAATTCCAATTAGCATTCTAACTTTTCAAAATCTGAAAAAATTGAAAATAAGGTTTTAAATTATATTAAACCAAAAATAAGATTAAACAAAATCTCAAATTTCTTCAATTTCCAAATCTTAAAATTACAATTTCAAAAAATTTAACTAAAACTATAAATGGAAGAAGCTAAATTTAGTATTTTAAAATCTGAAATTTCAACTTAAAGTTCTAAATAAATTCTTAAATCTAAAAATTACAAATTCCAATCAAAAATTTAAAATTTAAACAATTAACTAATATCATAAATTCGAAATCCTCAAATTTACCCAAAATTAACAGAAACTTAATTAAATTAACTCAATTTAAACAAGGTAATTTTCACAAATTCTAAATATGAAGAATTATCACTATAATTCAAACTTTAACCTAGTTAACTAAGCCACAAAATTATCATTACATACATACAGACATATATATATAGACACAAACACACACATTGTCCAACATCTCAAATTAGCAACTTAAAATTCAAAAATCTAAACAAACCCATAATCTGAAATTTCACATGTGCCACATAAATAATAGCATCCCATATCCATTTATGTGTTTGGGTGTGTGTGAATCAGTGTGTGTGTGTGAACCCGTGAGTGTGTCAGGCAGTGATCGCAGGGCGGGTACCTGTTCACGGTGTGAGTTCGCAGTGGGCAAGGAGAAGAGAGAGGGCTTACACCGAGGGAAGGTGGTGGTGTCGCCGGTTGTGACTCGACGGCGGTGTGGTGGCCAAGATATGAGGGAGTCGGATGTTACAGAGAATAGAGACGTGAGAGTCTGAGACGAGGATGAGGGAATGTCGAGATGAGGGCGTAGGTTATGGTATTGATTTTGGTAATTTGCAATTTCAGCCCCCAACTCTTATAATGCGCGTACAAGTAAGTCCCAAACTTCTATTTACTCTCCAAATGCCACCACACTATCCCCAATTTCACATTAAATGTATTTTGGACTTTCACAAATTTAAATAAATTGAAATAAACATACTTAGCAATTAAAATAAACAATTAGGCATATAATTGCATGTAAACAATTTATAAATTCTTTTTTGGCACATTGATTGTGACGGCATCCAAGTCCTTCCACTGCAAAATAATTCAAATTATTATCAATAATAATTGCTAAATAAATAATTCATCATAGTATCAACATAGAAATTGTGTGATATTCAAAAATTCTAAAACGAAAAGTGGTATTACAATTCCTTACCCTCTAAAAATAAATTTCGTCCTCGAAATTAAATTAAAATTTACCAAAAAGATGTGGATACTTGGCACGGATTTCATCCTCACGTTCCCAAATAACCTCTTCGACTGCATGATTCTTTCAAAGGACCTTAACTAAAGTTATCTTCTTTCTCCTAAGTTCCTTATCTGCCTTCATTAGGATCCTCTCGGGTGCTTCCTCATAAGTTAGATCCTCACAAAGATCAAGTGACTCATAGCTGATAATATGAGAGGGATCCGAAATGTATTTCCTCAACATTGAGACATGAAACACGTTATAAATACCGGATAGTGCTGGTGGTAATGCAACCCGATAAGTTAGGTCACCCACCCTTTCAAGTATTTCGAAGGGGCGAACAAATCGGGGACTTAACTTTTTTTTTTTTTCGAATCTCATAACTCCTTTCATAGGAGCACCTTTCAAAAAGATCATATCACCTACAGCGAATTCCAAAGGTTTCCTTCTTCTGTCCGCATAGCTTTTCTGTCTACTCTGTGCAGTTTTCATCCGCTAACGAATCCTTTCCACAACTTCTACTGTTTGTTGAATTATTTCTAGACCCCATAATTTCCTTTCTCCTACCTCATCCCAGTGAACTGGCGATCTACGCTTCCTATCGTATAGTACTCAATATGGATCGAAATTTGATAGTTATTGTTGTAGGAGACCATCAATCGATATTATCCCACTTATGAATCCATTCACTAACTTTTCATTTCCAGCCTTTCATAGGATCTATTCTAACGTCTAAACCTTAATATATATATTAATTGATCACATTCTGAAGATTGACCAAAATAAGACCTTATAATCCAGAATTAGTGAAACTTCACGTCCATACCAAAATATACAGTAGAAATACTAAAACTTTGACAGAATCTTTCTGGAAAGATTTACAAACGAAATCCTTTCTAAACATGCTGAAATTTCTTTTAAAATCGGATGATCAAACTTAAATCATGTAACCCATACTTATATATTGTAATCAAGTATTCAGCATCGTACACTCATCTTAAAACTAAAGCCAAGGTACTAATTTAAGAATCCATGCTTTCAAAATCATCATAAGATCAATATGACGTTCTCAAATTTTTTTTTTTTTCAAAACCTCAATGTATTCCATATTTCAACAATGCTCTAACCAAGTATTTTATAAATAAATCATTGACCTATCACTAATGAATAAGACTTTTGCGATTCATATAAGATTCATCATCAAGTTTACTTAACCCAAATATACAATTCCACGATAAGTAAAAGTTACACTAATGATCATTAGATTTTTTAAACAATCCAAATTTATGTATATTCCATGGAGATCTCAATATGGATAATATACTTTACTCACATCTATTGCACAACCAACAATGAGAAATCACAACTACATCACCAAAATTTTAACTAAATTCATCTATCTTATCAGAAACAAATGAAGTTTCCCGACCATAGGTCATATTTAGCAATAAACAAACCATTGATCAAGATAAGATTAATTAGTTCAAACATATCATCACACTATTCTTCCATAAGATAATCATAGCATTCATTAACTATCTATTCACCATAACTTGTGGTAATCATGTGACATGCCACTTATCACCATACCATATGACCTCAACATTTAATCATATCAATCTCCTTAAGATCACAGTATAATAATCATCATATATATCACATGAACATTTCTACATCAATAAATCACTAAAATCTTATATATACCAATCTCTCAATCTCAATAAATCTTAAATTTTACAATTCTTTATTCCCTCAGTTGCCTAGAAGCGTAGGCCATCACCTTGTCATATTGTATAAGAACACAACCGAGCCATTTTAATGAAGCATCACTGTATATGACCAACCATTCATTTCCTTGTGGAATAGTTAAAATGGGTGCAGTTTTCAACCGTGTTTTTTTTAACTCCTCAAAACTCTGTTCACAATCCGAACTCTACTGAAATTTTGTATCATTTCTAGTCAACTTAGTCAACGATGAGACAATCTTGGAAAACCCTTCCAAAAATCTTCGATAGTAACCCGCTAACCCAAGGAAACTACGGACTTCCTTAACATTAGAATACATCGGCCAGTTCCAAATTACCTCAATCTTACTCGGATCCACTTCAATACCTTCCCTTGATACAATATGCCCCTAGAATAAAACTCTACCCAACCAAAACTCACACTTCTTTAACTTAGCAAATAATTTCTCTTCTCTAAGCTTCTGAAGCACGATTCTCAAAACACTTTCGTGCTCTTACTCGGACCTTGAATATATCACTATGTCATCAATGAAAACGGTAACAAATTGATCCAGATATTGTTTAAAGATCCAATGCATTAAGTTCCTAAATGTCGCAGGAGCATTTGTTAACTCGAACAGCATCACCAATAACTCACTATGCCTATATCTAGTATGAAACTGTCTTTGGGATGTCCTCTTCCTCGATCCTCAACTGATGGTAATCAGATCACAGATCTATCTTGGAAAAATACCCTGCACTTTGAAACTGATCACACAAAATTTCAATTCCTGGGAAGGGATATTTATTCTTTATTGTCACATTGTTCAGTTATTTGTAGTCTATACAAAGTCTCATAGAATCGCCTTTCTTCTTCATGAATAACATAGGAGCACCCCATGGCGCGAAATTGGATCGAACAAAGTCCTTATCCATAAGATCTTATATTTTCTCCTTGAGCTCCTTAAGTTCCGAAAGAGCCATCTGATATGGTCCCTTAGACATGGGGTTGTTCCAGATATCGAGTTTGTTCCATATACCAACTCAACGACAAATTCAACCCCATTTCGAGTGGTAAACCAATAAGGTCTTCTGGGAACACATCTTGATATTCTCGAATGATCGTAAATAGTTCGAGAGAGAGGTTTGTCTTATTCAGTTCAACTACATTCAGCCAAGTAGGCATTACAACTCTTACTCATCAATTGACGAACCTTCATCGCCCATACTATTGGAATAAAAGGTTTTTCTCAACTTTGACAAAGCAAAACGGGGCTTCGCTTGAAGGTTCAAACACCACCTCATTGTGACTGTCAATTGAAGCTTTCTACCGTAATAACGATTCCACTCCTACTATGACATCAAGATTGTAGATATCCGGTGTTATGAGATTTATCATTCTCTCCTTCTCATTCACCATGCTCGGGAAATCTCTCAACATATATCTTGAGTTTGACACAGCGCTGGACGGTGTTGACAATCAAAACTGGGTCTCCAATTTCGGAGATAAATAACTCGATCTTTCAGTAAATGCATGACTCACAAAAGAATTGAGTTGCCCTAGAATCGAAAAGGGCAGTTGCAAGTTTGTCGAACATGTATACAGTGCCTGTTACATTCGACGCATCATCGACTTCTCGCTTGGACATTGAATACACTCGTGTTGGTATAGTCTTCGTGACTCAAAGTACTATTCACATTCACTTCGTATCTCTCACGTAGGGACTTATGAACATTACCCAAATTTTATAAAAATCATTACCTTACCACTTTCTCATTAACTTAACAATATATCCTTGTCATAAATACTAATATTCCAAACTTTTCATTTAGAACATTACATAGTAACAAGTAGGAACTTATGATACTCGAAACATTACCAAGCAGTTAATAACTTAAATAGAAATTTAACCTTACCAGATGATCGAGGAGGATGCACTTGAGGCGTGACTCAGTACCCGAACCTTTTCAAATAATTTTTTTTTTAAAGTCTGCAGTATCGGTTTTAAAATTCTTAGCTTTGATACCACAAAATGTAACACCCCAAGTTCAAAATCTTAAACCTAGGTATGTTAACTTTTCTTTACTTAAATGCGGAAACAAATCATTTAAAACTTCAGCATTCTCATCTTTCTATTATAAAATTTTACAGAAATTTCGACAGAGTCTCCTCTATAACTTGGATATAACCAACCTTTAGAGGGACATCAAAACCATTTTTAAAGTACACATCTCAACTCATTCAATCCCAAACATCATCAAAACCATTTCAATAAGTCCCAAACTCCTCAACAATATAATTCCAAGAAAATAAACTTTAGCAAATGAAATAAGAGGCTATTTAACCTCTAATACTACACTCATACTTATTCAAAACTGATTTCAAACAAACAATTGACAGTGATAAATGAATTAAGGAATAATTAATGAAAAACTTAAATAAATTCTAATTTAACTTCATTTTCAAAGATTGAAGGTGGGTATAGCCTGAGTCTGTCACCGAGTGCTCTTCTCCTCTCGTCTAGCTTTCATCACCTAAAATATTGGGGAGGGATTGGGGTGAGCTAAAGCTCAGTAAGCAAACTTCATGCACGTGATGCATGCTTATGACATGAAATACTTTAAACTTTGAAATATGTATCCCCATTCACTTTAACCTTTCAAAACTTTCAAACATTTCGAACTTTCACTTAAACATTTCAAAACTTTACTTCATTTCTATCGTGAGCTCACTTGATGTATCTTCTATTCGATCGGAGAACAGTGGGCAATTCTTATTTGGAACCAGGTTAACATTCACATTTCCACCGCAAAGCGGTTTAACATTCACTTTCCCACCGCATAGCTGTTTAACAGTTCACTGCAAAGCGATTGAACATTCCGTCGCAAAGCGATTTCATTCGGGTACGCCGGTCCCCCGCACCCCATTTCCCACTCACTTCTTTCATGACCTAGAAGTACACCCATTCTTTCTTTAAAATTTGGGATACTTGCAGTCCTTAGTATTTACCATTTCTGAATTTGCAAGTGGAAAAGTCTCGGATGCTTATGACTTCAATGTGCTCAAAAATCCTAATTTATATCCACTCATAAATAAAGTATGACTTTTAGTAAAAAAAAATCACATTTTAAAACTCCTAATCAATGTTAAGACTTTCATGTGACTTACAATTTAACCCAAACTTGTCCTTAAGCTATGTCGAATATAAATAATACAACATTCAAAACTAAGAATAACTTCAAGAGCTAAATTTAAATCTGACTTATCAAATCACACAAAAGTCAAGAATATGAAATATTATCACAACTTAATTTTCACATGAATAATTCCAATTAGCATTCTAACTTTTCAAAATCTGAAAATATTGAAAATAAGGTTTTCAATTATATTAAACCAAAAATAAGATTAAACAAAATCTCAAATTTCTTCAATTTCCAAATCTTAAAATTACAATTTCAAAAAATTTAACTAAAACTATAAATGGAAGAAGCTAAATTTAGTATTTTAAAATCTGAAATTTCAACTTAAAGTTCTAAATAAATTCTTAAATCTAAAAATTACAAATTCCAATCAAAAAGTTAAAATTTAAACAATTAACTAATATCATAAATTCGAAATCCTCAAATTTGCCCAAAATTAACAGAAACTTAATTAAATTAACTCAATTTAAACAAGGTAATTTTCACAAATTCTAAATATGAAAAATTATCACTATAATTCAAACTTTAACCTAGTTAACTAAGCCACAAAATTATCATTACATACATACACACATACATATATATATATATATATAGAAACAAACACAGACATTGTGCAACATCTCAAATTAGCAACTTAAAATTCAAAAATCTAAACAAACCCATAATCTGAAATTTCACATGTGCCACATAAATAATAGCATCCCATATCCCTTTATGTGTTTGGGTGTGTGTGAATCAGTGTGTGTGTGAACTCGTGAGTGTGTGAGGCAGTGACCGCAGGGCGGGTGCCTGTTCACGGTGTGAGTTCGCAGTGGGCAAGGAGAAGAGATAGGGCTTACACCGAGGGAAGGTGGTGGTGTCGCCGGTTGTGAATCGACGGCGTTGTGGTGGCCAAGATATGAGGGAGTCGGATGTTACAGAGTGTTAACTTATTTTAAGTTATATTAATTGGCATTTTCTATTTTCCTATATGTTTGTAATTTGATAAATTTAGTTTATTACTAAATATTTTTATTTAGTAATTTATTAAATTTAATTAAATTACTTAAACATTTCTTGGACGTAATATTGTGATAATATTTGTTGCTTATCTTCTATGGTAATGACAAGAAATATTGTGATAATATTTTGAAGATAATGTTGGTTGCTTATCTGATATGATAAGTACACTACAAGAATTTTACATTCCGCATACAAATTAAATTTGTAGGGAAAGGTAGTTATTTGTAGGGAAAGACTTTTCGAGACAAAAAAAAATTGTAGCGACATTTGTAGCGCAAACATCGTGGGGAAAGGTATTAGAAGACAAAGATCGAAATTTCTTGGGCTAAATTCTCTCCCTACAAATCCTTTGGAGACAAATAAAATTTGTGGCCGAAGTGATTTCCCTACAAAATTATTCGTCTACTAAAATGAATTTGACCTACAACATAGATTTTGTAGGCTCAAGATAAAAATAAAATCGTACATTTTTCTACAAAACTATTTTGTGTCAAAAAATATTTGTAGGCTTAATCCTACATTTCCCTACCAAAAAAGATTTGTGGGGAGGCAAATTTTGTGGGCAAAACATATTTATCCCAACAATAATTTAATTTGTAGGAAGAAATTAAATGCTTTTAAATTTTTTATTTTTTATTTTTATTATATAATTTTTTTTATAATTATAGAAAATAAAACAAAAATGCAAAAAAAAAAAAAAATTAATTAAACTAAGTAAACATTTAATTAATGACAATCAATATTCGAACCTGAAATAACAATGCACCAAAATGTAAATAAAAATCATCTAATATAGCTAGCAAACATTCTTTCTAACTTTTTCAATCCAATATTTAAAAAAAAAATAAAAAATTCATCATTACAAATTAGATGTGTTACTCATCGTCACCGAAGTAATCCTCCTCATCCAAGTCGTTATCTTCGTCCCCAATATCATCATTTTCCTCATTAATATCATCATCTACTGATAATGGAGTAAATGGTGGTAGAACAAAGCCAGGAACATGACTACAAAGTTGTTGCATAGAATTGTACCAAGTTTGCAGTGTAGAATTAAATTGATTCCCAACAACCTTCAATTTCTTTTGCATTCTTTGCTCTGTCTCAAATTTGAGCAGCATCAGCTGCCTTTCGAGCAGCACGTTCTTCTTCCAACTCCTTCTCCATACGACCCACATTGGAAGAACTCCCAATATCTCGAAGACGACCATCACCCAATCCACGAATTTGACGCCCGGGCTTCACACCTAGAACGGACGTCATAATTTTAAGTCCGGAATCTGGATCATCAACAGGGATCTTCTCTAAAGGAATATCCTCTGGAAGTTGTTGCTCCTTTGCCCTCTCTGTAAGATATTCACCAGCTTTTGCAAGCATCTCATCCTACAAAAAATCAACACAATCTATGAAACATTATATAAACAATAAGTAGAGAAAGGTAAGTTGCACATTAAAATTTGGGGAAAAATTCATATATATTGAAAGAAAATTTCAGAATTTTCACATGTTCAAAACTAGCGTGATGAAATTAAACAAAAATTGCAAAGTAGGACTTTCTTACATGTTGAGCCTTAGCTGCACTATCATTCCAACACTTGTTCTTTCCCGCATAAGCGAACTCAAATGCATCTACTTTAGGGAATTTCGAACCGTCCTAATATTGAAAAAAAGGACGTTTGCAACACATCAAACTAATTAAGTATATGTTATACTATAATGTTCATTACCTCTGTCATCTCCTCCACTATGTATGAGAGAGGACGCGAACCGGTGCGATGATTATACCTCGTCTTTGATCGATTTTCTACGTTTGCTAATGATGCCTTCTGTTACGGGAGAATATACATATTACATAAAAAAATTAAGAGTAAATGCAATGAAAAGAGACTACAAAATACCTTGAACTTCTCGGAGTTGAAATGATTACACAGTTCTACCCATTGATCTACACTTCTATCAAGCATCTCCAAAGGAGGGTTGGCTAAGGCATCCTCATGTGTCTTGCGCAACTTATAGTATGTACTCAACTCAGCCTTGAACTCCCTATATCTCCCATTGTATAGTCTACTAACATAATTTTCCAATCTCGAGTCTTTCAAATCTATCTCGAAGTTCGTCTATCATTGACATAATTAAAATGAAACAAAATGACAAAAAGAAAAAATGACTAATGTGAATTTGAATGATTCACATATATATAAGTTTCACTTAGCTATTGATTTCACACAATTACCAAAAAAAAATTAAAAACTAAAGAAAAGTCAATAATCACATAACATATATCCAACATATATGATTACCGTGATTTCATCCATAAGATCCTTCTTCCCACTTGGAGGAATGGCCCGCCAATATCCCGTATTCATCGGGCAATGTGATCGAATGATGTCTCCAATATCATGAACTAACAAACTATGAATTTTAGAACATGTTGCTCATTTGCTCAATGGGTTGTATAAAACTCGAATTTTTTCTCGAGCCGTACGCAGTATACGAGAAGTCTTAATTTGTTTGCATGCCCCTCGAGTAGGAGTATTATCAGGAGTCTGTGGCAAGTGTCCGGCACCTGCACATTCAATGACAATAATAGTAATTCCTCAAACACATATATGATACTTCATTTGGTACAAAAATTAACTATTAAAAAAATAAGCATCCTACCTCCAACCTCTTCTATTTCATCATCCAATGTCCCTTCAGTTTATGTCAAAATCAATAATAATGTGGTTTAGTGGGTACGCTAATCATTACGCATATATTTGCACATAAACCTCATTAACAATGTTTCAAATGCCGTCAACAAAAACCTCATTAATAGAACCAATTGAAAAATAATAATCTGGCTCGTAACCAAAATTTGACCATATCAACATATACATTGCTTATTATAGATCAGGGAAAAAAATTAAAAAATTGCATAGTACCTGGGCCTTTTGAACTACTTTCCAACCACCCCCCGCTTTGGGGTCATTTACATAAAACACTTGTTTTTCCATTGTTGCGAGAATGTAAGGATCACTATCGTACCACCAAGTACTAGAGTTCACCGAAATTAAGTGGTAGTCACATTTAATAGATCCCTTCCTATGTGGATTTGTATTAAACCAATGACACTTGAATAAAACAACTCTATAGCGTTGTCTATACAACAGTTCAACCACACTTATCAACTTTCCATAGAATTCTACATTATCAGTATCATGATTTCCAGGTACAAAGACACCACTATTTTGTGTGGTCAACTTATCATCTCGTTCCGCAACCAGAAACTTTACTCCGTTCACATTACAACCTTGATATGTTTCAGCTCGAAGAGGACCTCTTGCTAACTCAAATAGCTCATCATTATACAAAGGTGATTTTGCCTCCTCTAAACCTCTCACCTAATTATACATAAATAATAAAGAAAAATTAAATATTGAATTAATAAGATGAATGAAAAATTTATGAACTCGTTACATCCAAAAAATGACTTATGCGTTCTTGAAACCATTCAGGAAAAGATTTTCTGTGTCTATTTTGTACATTCACAATACTTTCGCGCTTTATCATTTCCTCATGCTCCCTATAAAACAAGTGAAAGCATTTGGGTATATAGTACATGTACACAAGACATGCATATGTAGCTACTTAAACTAAAGCAGCATAGTGTACTTACATTAAAAAAGGAAGAACTTCGTCACAGTTGTTCAATATAAACCATTGAGCAACCTCCATGTCAGCATTCGTGAACTGAATATTTGAAGTACTCATATATGGTCGCGCAACTTGAGAAAAAACAGAGAGTTTCTCTTGTCTAGTGCCACCATCAAAGTTTCTTTCAGTTCGATTGAAAGGAGTCCCCACATTTTGAAGGTACATGGCACAAAAATTGAGAGATTCATGTGCAACATACGCCTCTGCAATGGATCCCTTGGGCCAAGCACGATTTTGCACATACTTTTTATATGTGCCCAACATTCTACATATAAATAAATGCTATGATATATGTTGCTTATTTGAGTAAGTTTGACTAGGAAAGTAAAATTCAAGAAGATTAATAAAATTGTACCTTTCTATTGGGTACATCCATCGGTAATTCATAGGCTCTGCAGGTTTTGCCTCTTCGGGTAAATGCACCATTAAATGAATCATGGATACAAAGAAAGCCGGTGAAAAATTTTGTTCGAACTTGCATAGTATATACACAATATCATCCTCCAACCTCTCAATATCTTCCATACGTAAGCTTTTTGCGCATAATTGTTGAAAGAATCTAGATAATTGAACAATCGGCTCAACCACTTCCTTCGGTAGATATTTTCGAATACCTACTGGAAGTAGTCGCTGGAACAATACATGGTGATCATGGCTCTTCAATCCAGTAATTTTTCCGGTTTCAACAGACATGTTCCTTGAAATATTAGCAGCATAGCCATCTGGATATTTAATAGATTTTAAAAATTGAAGGAATTCTTTCTTTAAGTTTGGCTTCATTGTGAAAAATGGATGACTCTTAACCCACTTTTCCCCATTCCATGCTAACCACAAAGATTTTTTATCCCAAGTGCTTCCAGATCTTGGCGAGCCTTGACTGTATCCTTAGATTTTCCCTTTATACCCATTATTGTCCCAATAATAATATCACAAACGTTCTTCTCAATGTGCATTACATCTAGATTATGCCTAATTTTTAACTTTGACCAATACTCTAACTCAAAGAAAATACTCTTTTTCGTCCAATTTCGTTCTTCAGGTGTCCTCTTCCTTTTTTTGCTTAAGTTATTAGGATGTTTACCAATCTGACCAAAGTTTATATCCTGTACTTGAGACAAAATTTCATCACCAAATAATTGTCTAGGCTTGGCATGGAACTCAGTTTTTCCATCAAAGGACTCTGTGATTGTGCGCCACACGTGATCACATGGTAGCCATCTACGATGTCCCATATAACATACCTTGTCACTAAACCATTCGGATGTTCCATCGCCACTACATCCCGGACATGCATTATAACCCTTAGTACTCCATCCAGATAAATTCCCATAAGCAGGCAAATCATTAATTGTCCACATCACTGCAGCACGCAAGTTAAATGTTGAATTAGTCCCTTTATCATATGTATGCACACCAATTTCCCATTACTCTTTTAGCTCATCAATTAGTGGGTGCAAATAAACATCAATATCCTTACCAGGTTCATGCTTCCCGGGAATTAACAAGGTTAACATGGTGAATTCTTTCTTCATGCACATCCATGGGGGTAAATTATAAGGAACGACCACCACAGGCCACATACTATATGGTTTGTTCATATCACTAAATGGATTAAAACCATCAGTTGCAAGGCCCAATCTTACATTACGTGGATCTGCTGCAAAAGCAGGATATATCTTATCAAACTCCTTCCATGGAATTGTGTCTGCTGGATTCCTCATTTCACTATCATCAACTCGCTCATCCTTGTCCCACTTCATGTGATTAGCTGTATGCATTGACATGTATAGCCGCTGCAATCGCGGGTTCAGTGGAAAATAACGCAACACTTTTTGAGGAATCTTCTGCTTATTTGCAGAACTACTTTGATACCTTGGCTCATTACAAATAGGGAAATTCTCTAACCCTTCATTTTCTTTGTAAAATAGAGCAAAGTCATATTTACAAGCATGGATTTTTTCATAACCTAATCCGAAATCTTTCAAAATCTTATGAGCATGTCGATGAGTAGGAGGCAACTGATTTCCTCTTGGAAGCATCCTCTTTAAGAGGCCGATAAGCTCATCGAAGCATTTGTTGGTCATCAGATTTTTCACTTTCAATTGCATCAACTCTACAATCACAGTTAGTACAGAGAAATCTTCGCAACCAGGATATAGTTCTTTTTGCGCTTCCTTCAATAACCGTTCATATTTATCTATCTCTTTCCTATGCATGTTCGAAGTCTCATGATCTCCTAATGTATCATCATTAAGCAACTCATCTTCTTCTTCTGAAACACTTTGCTCATAATGGTGCGAGGCAAATGGATATGCATCTTTGATGATCTCCATTACTTGATCATTATCACAATCAACATCATCAGTCGAATTAGCAACAGAAGACAAGTTAGCATTGCAAGAACTTGATACGTTTCCCAACCGTTCACCATGGCGTGTCCATTTAGTATAGTTGTATGACATTCCATGCATGATCAAGTGTTGTCGAATTTCACCGAATGGCCTCCAAGAGCAGTGTTGCACTTCTGGCACAGGCACTCGGAATGACCTCGGTGATTGACATGGTTCATTGCAACTCTAATAAACCCCTCAATTCCCGATAAATATTCAGCACTAGTTCTATCAGGATTACGTATCCAATTTCTATCCATAGTATAGTTTAACCTTAAAATCGATATATAAAACATATGAGTGACATAAATATGAAATAAAGATTAATCTATGAAATTTATAGAAGTAGTAAGTTACATTATGTTCGGTAAATAAATATTTACAGTTTATAACTCGGGTACACACAAACCCATGTGTACCCATGTAAAAGACTTTTCACCAAAAAAAATGTAAAAGACTTTTCACCAAAAAACATAGGTACACAGTATCCATCTAATCAACCACCAAGTAAATACCAAAATATCCCCACCCTATTTGAACAACAAGACAAAAACAAGGGCATTTGTGGGGGAAAAATACGTGGCATTCATTCCATTCATGTATACATGACTGAAATTGACAAATTCTAACACTTGAACAAATTTGAAAAAATTGTCTGGTGATGGTTTTGTGCATTGGCTTGAGAGAATATATTTATGAAAGGCATCTTTTTATATTCGAACAAAGGCTGTTATAAATCTTCTAAGTGTATGATATTATTTACATAAATCTTCTCATTAATTATGAAATTTGCACAAAAGGTTCAAACTTCTCAGTTTATGATATTATTTACATAAAACAAAATAAGCTGAACTAAGTAGCTAGTTATAAATCTGCCTACTCATAGGCACATTGAAGCACTCATGAAAGTAAAACCTATTAATAACAAGGTGAAACATTTGTGTAGAGATTACTGTCATCGTAAATCGAAGGTACATCACGTGAATATACGAACTTACCTTGTTTTAATTTGAATTGAAGGAAGCTCTAGAGTCCAAAACTCGTTTCACTGCTACATAACCAGAAAAATGATCAGCCACCAATAATCATCTTGAAGGATGAGAAGAAATACATTTGAAAATCAATATAAAATCCTCATGTTATCTGATGCTGAGGAAATCTTCTACCTAGAGCGAACGAAAGATGAATACACTCCAATGAAATAGTTATTGCTTTCAAACCTAAAAAAATTAAGATTGTTTTAATCATTTTGTGAACGAATTATTAATTTGATATTTAAATTTAGAATCAATAATTTTAATCAAGTTATTATATTGTTAATTGTTAAATAACATGTTGTCCATTTTTTATTTCGACTTGAGTATAGAAAATTCATGTGCTTGGCAGAACCAGATAATTGAATAAAATAAGATCTTAACCGGACTACAATTTTAGAGATACACAAAGTAACTTTCTATTAATTAATTTCTCAATCGGGGTGTGTAATAAAACTGAAGGCCCAGTGCTAAATTGCTAGGTGCAAATTAAGATATCTATCCCCCATCTTTGTAGTCCACCTCTTCACTACCATCCACTTCCATGGCATCCAGATAAACTAAGATATTTACTGTCAAAATCCTCACCTGAAATTCCACCAACCCCTCCACACTACCACCAGCTCCTCAGCTTCCAACAACTCAGTAAAATTACAATAAGAACAAATAAAAATGTAATTGTAATATTCTGAAGCCCATGGAACAGAGACATTGCAAGAACTGATGCCGCTGCCATAGTTTAGAATCAATAATTGGATAAAAAGTTTTGCAATGTAATCTGTCTATATATACATAGTCCTTAATTAGTCTCTCTAAAATCAATCATGAAACTCACGTCCATGTCAAATTAACCGATTACCTTAATCTCCAGGCACGTTTATAAAAAACCCATCTAATAAATTCAACAAATTTGGCCAAAAAATTATAACCTATCACATTTTTGATCTCTTACCCAGTTTTAATCTCAAGAATCTCAAAACAATTTCCAATAAATTGTAAGTTTCAGAAATAAGTTTCAGGCAACGATACCTGGTTGACGCCAAACAACCTGATTGAAATCCCAATTCGATCTTTGTCCGACACAAGAATCTTGGGATGGTGGTTGTTCTTCACAGATACTCTGTGGTGGTAGAGGTTGGGCAGATGTCGTAGATCGATGGGGAACGATTTTGATCAGACTTTAGGGAGATGGTACTGACCCGTAAATGTAATGAGTCGGGAAAATAAAAATGTAATGAGTCTTTTTTGGGTGAGTAGCTTTAGGGCAAAGTTGAGTTGAGGAGGGAAAAGTAATAAGTTTTTAGAGGGAAATTTTTTACTTTTAATGTTTTTTTTTTTTTGGTCTAAAGAGTTTGATTATATTTTGATTTTTTTTTATTCTTTTCCCATCAAAATAAATTTTGTAGGGAGATTGAAAAATTTGTTGATTTTTCATTCATTATTAGCCTACAAATGGATCATTAGTATACGAATTGATCAAATTTTTTTGTCACTAAAAGATATATTTTGTCCAACAAATTTGTTGTCAAGAAAAATTTACGTGTTTATCCGTTTGCGAGCATGAATTACCTCAATTTGAAAATTTTAGAGCCAAATCATATCCCTACGAAAATCAGTTTTTGTGATAAAAAATAAAATCCCCCCGACAAATCTAATTTTGTGGGTGGAGAATTTGTAGTTTAAGCATAAATATTTCTGGAGCTAAATTTTTATCTATACAAAAGATCATTTTGTAGGAAAAAGTAATCTTCGCATACAAATTTCATTTGTATGTGGAAAATTTGTAGTTTAAATATAGATATTTTTAGAGGCAACTTCTTATCACTACAAAAATTCATTTTGTGTGAAAAAGTACACTCCGCATATAAATTTCATTTTGTATGTGGAAATTTTGTAGTATAAGTCTAATTTTCTTGTAGTGGTATTATGATAATGGTAGAAGTCTATCACTTATCGTTTGTGATCAAAATTGTGATAATATTTTACTTGGCTTGAAATTATATCTTTATCACTTATAAGTATTTTGATTATATTTTAAGTCTTGTTAAATATTCTGATTGGCCGAAAATCCTTGATCACAATCTCGAAAATTTGTTGGTAATATTCTTGATAATATTTTGTGTTTATTCTTGATTGTCAAGGTATCCAAAATATGGTAAGCATCTTCTTGATATGGTCAAGAATATTTCATTCTTATCTTTGCATATGGTAAGATTTGTTGGACGAAAATCTATCTAGGGAAAATTGTTGATAAGGCCGAAAATATGAAGTCCAAGTTTATGTTAATCACGTGATTGATTAACTTATGGTAAGATCTTACATGATTTATCTATATCTTGGTTATGGTAAGATTTAGTAAGAATATTTATCTTACCTTTTTACTAATTATCTCTACCATGTTTTGCAGGAAGTAGAGATCTTGTGCAATAATCAAGAAACCTAATTGCACTATAAAGAGAAGAAAAACGGGACGTTTTTCTTGTGACGTGAAAGTCCAAAAATCTTGTGGAGCTCTACAAAAATACACGTCCACCTTAAAAATATTGAAGCTAATTTTCGTGTGTGCACATATACAAAAAGCTTCAATTGTGTTGTGACTTCAATACTCCGGGAGGAGGATTCAATCACTTAGAGGAGGAAAGAATTTCAGCGTGAAGATCAAACGGGAGGTTTGGATCAAGATCGAACGAGATTTCGTGTTGCTGAAAAGGTGTTGCAGATTCAAAGAAAACTACTGAAGAGTGGTGGGACGCCATCTCGCATTACATGCCATAGAAGGATCAGGGAGTGATCTATTTCTTGGATGTTTGATAAAGTCTATGCGTAGATTTATCCTGTAGTTTAGATTGATCTGTATAAACTCTTTCCTTATATAGTGATTTGTTTTTGTTCGCAGGATGCGAACCGTGGGTTTTCCCTGTTAGAGTTTTTCCCACGTTAAGCTCAAATTATTGTGTTCTTGTCCATTTATAAGTCCACACAATTTATTCTGATTGTTTACGTTTTACAATCCAGATGAATCTGCCTTAGAAGGATTCATCTGGTACTGCGCTAAACAACGATTAACGATTTACTGTTAACTGGTTACTGTCCAGACTTGTCTGTGACAGTCCATTATTAAAATTTAGACAACCTCAAATTATGTATAAATGCCACCTAGATCGATTACCATTTATCCTTCTCATGAAATCTTATTGTAATCGATTCATTTTCAAGATTCTTTGGTACATAAAATTTCATCAATGTTCATGGTGTTATGCCTCTTGTTAAGAAGTAAAAAGTCTAACAATATAATCTAAGATCAAGTTGACTTTGGACCAAGTTATTTTTTACACCAAGGTGGGGAAAGCTATTGGAAACTTCAATTAATGGCCTCAACATTTGGTTATGTTAGGAGAGGTAATTTTTTAGTTATATAAAACCTTCTTTCAAAATTGTTTACTTTGATATTTATAAGAGATGAGTTATGACGATAACAATTTTCTAAATGCAAGAAGAGTCACCGAAAAAGGAAAAGAAGTCGATAGACAAAAAAAGGCCCAAAGTTCTGAAATGTCATCTACTTGAGGATCTCTGCTTGTTGATGATGCAACTTTACAACGTCTGGGTGATGATTGTAAAATGTTGCACAATGCGGTCATTCAGATACCTGTTGGTATTGACTTCTTTAGTGTGCCTTTAGACGCAAATGGGTTTCATCATATGAATGACACAAATATTTACGTTACAATCGATGACATCATCAACTTGCTTAAAATGTAGTGGTTGAATATATTTATCATGCAAATACACACAATGTAAGACTACTTAACACAAATTTATAATTTCCATTTAAATTTTCATCATTCATTTATTTGTTGGTTTAATTATTTTTAGGTACTTACATGAGTTTTGTGAGGAATTCGGTGTCAAGTCGGTTGGATTTATGCGTCTGTCACAAATTACGTCAATCAAGGTAAAAAAAATTTGACGACCTCATTACGTATATGGCTGAAACCATAAAGAGCTGGCAATCCAAACAATACATTCTCGCACCGTACTTTTAAGAGTAAGATTATTAATATTCATTCTTTCTTAGGTCAAATCATTTAGCATTTAAAATTGCATTTACACGTTCATAATACATAGGAATCATTGGATGTTGCTTATGATTTGTTCTCAATCCAATACTGTGTACTTCTTGAATTTAGCGGGGTCAAATAAGCGTAAATTACAAATCAGACCAGCGTTGAATACGTAAGTATTTATATATTTCTTTGATCATTTTTGTTTAGTACATGGTGGATAAGTTTTGATAATTTTCATAGAATAATTGTTATCGAGTTTGAGGTGAAATTGATGTGTCTGTGTTGTGATTATTGATAAGTTAAGTTATCGAGTTTGAGGTGAAATTGATGTGTCTGTGTTGTGATTATAGATAAGTTAAGATAGTTTTTAATGGCATGGTCTCTTTGCAGGTTGGTTATGTTCAATTTATAGGGGAGATTCTGCCAAAATTTCAGTATAAATATTGTAATCATTCATATTTATTGAGATTTTTGGGCTCTTAAAGCATTCAGGATATATGGTGGCAAGAGGAGTATAGGCAACGTAAAGAAATTGCGATATGTCAATTTAAAAGTTATTACAAACTCCTAAATAATTAGTTGTGTGTGTGTGTATATATATATATATAGACACACACACACATACGAATAATATTACTAATAGTTTTAATGTGAAAATTCCAGTGTCCTTAGCAACCCGGAGGTTCTGAATGTGGCTATTATGTTATGAGAAATATGTTATTAACTTTTTTAAGTTATGTTTATTGACATTTTCTATTTTTCTACATGTTGTAATTTAAATGAATTTAATTTAATTACTTTACACGTGTGTTTAGTAATTTTTATTAAGTTTAATTAAATTACTAGTTGTTTACTTGGACATGAGTTTTTATTTATCTCCTAAATGTTTGTGATAACGATTTAATATTTGGAGGTAATGTTTATCACTTATTATTCTTGATATTTATCTCCTATATGTTTGTGATAATGATTTAGTAATTAGAGATAATGTTTGTTACTTATCTTTTATGATAAGGATCAAGAATTTTGATAATAATTTACGTGGCTTAGAATTTTATCTTTATCACTTAGTATTCTTTATAAGTATTAAGATAATATTTTAGCCTTGTTAAAATAATCCTATTGGCCAAATATCTTGATTGGCCGAAAATCTTGTTGGACAAATATTATGATTTTATTCTTAGTGTCCAAGTTTGATTTTATGGTAAGATTCTGAAATTGATAATTATCCTACCTTATCATCATTTATGGAATGATTATTGAATTTATAATTATCTTACCTTATTGTCAATTATGGTAAGATTCTTGATTTATCTTACCTTATCTTATTCTTGATTTAATAGCAAGAAATCAAGAGTTGGTGCAAGTAGGATTCTTGACAGCCAAGCAATCTGATTGCACATAAATAAGGGAAACTTGAATTGTTTTCCTTGAAATGTCTAGAATTCAGAAATCCGTGTGGTGCACAAAAATACACGTTCTCCACATTGTTGTGTTGTTTGTTCTCCGGAAGGAGATTATCAATCACTTAGAGAAGAAAAGTCATTTAGCCTAAAGATCAAATGAGAAGTTTGGATCGAGATCGAATGAGAGTTCAAGTGTGTTGAAGATTGTTGCAATTTAAAGAAAGCTATTGAAGAGTGGTGGGACGCCAGCTCATGTTACACGCCATAGAAGGATCAGGGAGTGATTTATTTCTTCGGTGTTTGATAAGTCTACGCGTAGATTTATCCTGTGGCTTCAAATTGATCTGTGTAAACACTTTTCTTAAAATAGTGATTGATTTTTGTCCGCAGGGTGCGGGCACGTGGGTTTTCCCTGTTAGGATTTTTCCCACATTAAGCTCAAACATTATGCTCTTGTCTCTTTACAATTCTGCATTATTTATTTAGGCTGTTCATGTTCTATAATCCAGACGAATCTGGAATATAAGGATTCATCTGGAACTGTGCTAAAACAAAACTTCACGTTTTCTATCTAGATAATTTTTTTCCTGTCAATTTCATTCTATTTATAACAAGACTTCACATACGTTTTTTTATACTTTACTAGTTCTGACAAAACTGCGATAGCCAAATTCGTCTAAATAATAACATTAAAGTTTAATCTAATTAATTGTGATCTAATTGTTATTTCAATCAAAATTAGACAACTTCAAATTTTCAATTGGTATCAGAGCAGGTTCACTTCTTGAAAGTGAGATTCAGTTGTCTGAAATGGAATATTTTGCATCTCTTAGGCCACCTTTGTTGACTGATAATGATTATGCATATTAGAAAATTTGCATGGAAATTTTTATTCAGTCTATTGATGAACGTTGTTGGACATCTGTCCTTGATGGTTACATATCACCTACTGTCAGTGTTGGAGGTGTTGTCACAGCTATATCTAGAAGTGCTTATACTACTGATGAATTAGCCAACGCAAATTGGAATTCAAAAGCACTTAACGATATTGTTTCTTTGGTTGATCTAGGTCAATTCAAGTTGATTTCGTCCTTAAGAACCACAAAGGAAGCATAGGATGCTTTGAGGGTAGCAAATGAATGAACCAATGCTGTCAAACCTCCAAGCTACAAATAATCACTCTTGAGTTTGAACAACTATCCATGGATGAGCGAAAAGACTTCAAAAGTTTCTACGCCCGATTGAGTGATCTCAAAAACTCAGCTGAAGCCCTTGGTAAAACATACTCCAATGAGCAGAATGTACAAAAGCTTTTCAGATCTTTACCAGACAAATTTCATGCAAAAGTAACAGCCATTCAAGAAAGCAAGGATCTTTCAAACATGCAAGTTGAGGAACTTGTAGGCTCATTAATGACTTATGAGTTAAATTTGGCCAAAAGAAAGAAAGATAAGAAATCAGGGATTGTGTTCAAAGCAAGCAACGAAGGACCAGACGAATCTGGAGAGACAAATGAGGATGAAAGCTTCGCACTTGTCACCAGGAAATTCAAGAAATACCTCAAATGCAAACAGAAAGAAAGATCTTCCAACCTTCAAGGCCAGAATCAAAATCAACAAAAACAAAGGAAGAAAAACAATTTCTATCCTAGGAACAATGCTAATTCATTTGAAGGAAAGCCTAAGAATAGTACTCAGTGCAGAGAATGTGAAGGATATGGACACATAAATGCAAAATGTCCCGACACTCTAAAAAAGACGAAAGGAAGGATGGTCATGAATGATACATCGAGTGATGGAGACATAGATGAATCTGGATCAGATTCAGACAGCTGCAATTCTAAAAAATAGGTAACTACCTTTACTACTTTAGAGTCACCTGGAACTGATTCTGGAAACTCTTCTTATGCAAGAACTAACTCAGATGAATCTGGATTAAACACTGAAATTTTGAAAAAAGAACTTCAAAAGACAAAAGAGAGGATACAACTATTGCAAGCCGTGGCTGAACACAACAGGGAAAGACATCGAGATGTATCTGCATTCCCAGATGAAGAACAATATGAGGTACGTAGGTTGAGCACAGAACTTGCAAAAGCACAAGATAAGATCAAGAAACTGGTACTTGGATCTGTCCAGCTTGATGAAATTTTGAATCATGGGAGACCCGCTAGCATAAAAAATGGACTTGGATATGAAGGTAAAGGTAAAACTCATGAAAATAAAATGATCTTTGTGAAAGAATCTGGACAGGATACAAGGAGCAAAGTAGAAATTACACAGATGCATCTACCTCCTACCATCATCAATTCAATGCAGCTGAAACTCAAAACTCACATCCAACCAGGAACCATACAGGTAGAAAATTTCAACCGAATCTATACAAGCAAGATGAATCTATCCATCAAAATGGCAGAAAATTTCAACCTCGTCAGAATCGACGAGATACATCTGTCTTCCAGGTATTTTATAATTTTTGTGGTAAATCTGATCATGATGTTTTTAGGTGTCATGAGTACTTGAAATTAATTAACTCACACAAAAGAAGACTTGTTTCTAAGTAAGATAAGAAAATTAGAACTAACGCTTATATAGTTCAATTATCTTTCAGTGCTTTGATTCCTAACACCTGGTATTTTGATAGTGGATGTTCTAGACACATGACAGGTGATCTCTCTTTATTGTCACACTTTGAAAAAGGTGAGATGAGTGTTGTTACCTTTGGTAATGGACAAAAGGGTAAGATAGATGGATCTGGTATGATCAATATCAAAGGATTGCCTAAATTAAAAAGCGTTTTATATGTTATTGGTCTTAAAGCAAATTTGATTAGTGTAGGACAATTGTGTGATGATAACCTGCTTGTCCAATTTTCTAAAGATTATTGCAAGGTGTTGAGCTGTGACAGGAACTCAAATCCATTAGAAAATGTCCTGTTTAAAGGAATTAGATCCAAGGACAAATGTTACACACTTGAAAGTCACAAAACTTACAATTTTGTAAGGGCCAAAACCAAGGAATTATGGCAGAACTGATCAGGACTTCTGAACTACCATGATCTCATAAAGTCAACTAAGATGCAAGCTGTGAGAGACCTACCCAATATCAATAACATTCAAGATGGAATCTGTACTGATTTTCAAAAAGGTAACCAAATCAAATGTCAACACAGGCCAGGTATATCTCTCAACACCTCTCGTATACTTGAACTTACTCACATGGATATGATGTATTCAAAAGGAAAGTATTGGTGGTAAGAGATATATCTACGTATGTGGTGAAGATTTCTCCAAATATACCAGGGTTCTGTGTATTCGTGATAAATCTGTGCCTTTGACAATTTTGCTAATCTTTTTCAGAAATTAAGTAATGAAAAGGTTGACAAACAGGAAGTAGAGGATGATCAGATTGAGATTTAACCAAAACAGCAAGATGAAACTGGAGAGAAACCACACCTAGCAGAAAATCAGAATAATACTGAAGAATGTGACACGGATGAATCTGGCTGTGGAGATACATCTGCCTCTCCAGAAGCATCTGACTACCCAGATATACCTGATACTGCAAAACCAGAAGTGTCGAAAATACCACCTACTAGAATTTAAAAAGGTCATTCACTTGACAACATTCTCACTGATCTGTTTAAAAGGGATGTAACCAGAAGACAATTCGCTGCCGTTATGGGAAACATCTTCCATATGTCCTAAATTGAACCAAAAAATGTCAAGGAAGCTTTGATAGATGAAAACTGGGTACATGTTATGCAGGAGGAACTCAACTAGTTTGAAAGAAACAATGTCTAGGAGCTAGTACCAGGTCAAAAAGAAGGAAATGTAGTTAGAAACAAAGTCAGACTTGTTTCTCATGGATACACCCAAATTGAAGGAATAAACTTTGATGAAACATTTGCTCATGTAGCCAGATTGGAATCCATTAGACTATTGCTAGCTGTGTCCTGCTACATCAATTTCAGACTATACCAGATGGATGTCAAAAGTGCGTTCCTAAACGGTGTACTCAATGAGGAAGTTTATGTGGAGCAGCCCCAAGGATTCACAGATCCATCTCACCTGAACTATGTCTTTAGACTCAAAAAGGCTTTGTATGAGTTGAAATAAGTCCCCAGAGTTTCGTATGAAGGGCTCACATCATTCTTTCTAAGCAAAGGATATAAAAGGGGAGGAACTGATAAAACTCTTTTCATTAAGTATCTAAATCCTGGACTAACTGTAGCTCAAATATATGTTGATGACATTGTATTTGGGTCTACATCTAAGTCCAAAATTGATGAATTTATCAATACAATGAAAAGAGAATTTGAAATGAGTATGGTCGGTGAACTAACATTTTTTCTTGGTTTGCAGGTACAGCAGGATGAATTTGCTATATTCATATCTCAAGCAAAGTATGCTAAAAATCTGGTGAAGAAATTTGGACTTGAAGATGCAAAGGCTATGAGAACTCCCATGGAAACTACTCTAAAACTTTCAAAGGATGACAGTGGCAAGGATGTAGATTCATCCCTCTATAGAAGTATGATTGGAAGTCTTTTATACCTTACTACCAGTAGGCCAGACATATCCTTTAGTATTGGAATGTGTGCAAGATATTAGGCTAAACCTAAGGAGTCTCATGTTGCTGCTGTGAAAAGAATCATCGGACATGTAAGTGGTACATTAAGTTATGGAATTTGGTTTACAAGAGATACCACTGCCCATCTTGCAGGATATTCGGACGCAGATTGGGCTGGGAATGTTGATGGTTGGAAGAGTACATCTAGAGGATTTTTTACATCTGAAACAACTTGGTGGCGTAGCTAAATAGAAAACAAAATTCAGTTTCCCTTTCCACAGTTGAAGCGGAGTATATTGCAGTAGGTAGTTGCTGTACACAACTCCTTTGGATGAAACAAATGTTAGAAGATTATGAGATCTCTACAGATCAAGCCACTATGTATTGTGACAACATCAGTGCTATCAATATCTCAAGAAACCCTGTCCAGCACTCCAGAACAAAACGCATTGATATTAGACACCACTTCATCAAAGAATTGGTGGAATAAAAGATTATCAATCTGGAGCACATACAGACTTATCTACAGCTTGTAGATTTGTTCACTAAGTCCCTCGATACTGTCAAATTTGAAAGCCTGAGGACACAAATTGGAGTATCACCTCCTCCTGAATAGGAACATGCAAGACGGATGGAAGTCAACATGTCTCCGAATGAATCTAACTAGCACTCAAACATGGACAATCCAAAGGATAAGTCACTACTGTCTAAGTCATATGGTTTGCAACTAGATGAGATTTCATATTCTGTGTGTAGACCTATGATCTCAATCTTGCTTATTGCATTGCACGCATATTCTTATTATCCAAGGGCAAGGCTAGTGGAAAAGAAGGCTGCCTATCCAAGCCAAGTTCATACACTTTAGTCAAAAAGGAAATATATGAGGAAAAAGTGAAATTATCAAAGAAAAAGGGGAAAATCTAGTAAGATAACTTTTGGAGATTGTGTGAATCTACCAATCCAAGCCAAGTTCATACCCTTCTTCTAATATAAAGGGGAACATCTTGTAAGATAACTTCTGGGGATTGTGTGAAGCCGTTTCCACCTCCAAAAGATATTGTCAAAATATTGTAAAAGTCAGCAAGCCAGATTTGAGAAAATGCACTTTATATAGATATTGATCGGTCTTATTGTGCACTACGGTGACAAATCAATAAGTCAGGGCAATCATATGATTTTTGACAGTATGTAGATGACTAAGGGTTGCTTAGATCACACACGTACTTTAATCAACTTAATCATGTACGTGGTGGACTGTACACTACCAGATGTATCTGCCTCAACTGATGCCAACAGTGCTCAGACGTGTCTCAGGTATCCAGATGCATTTATATTTTTCATTTACAAAATTTAGTTATTTTCCTGAAAATCTTTAGTTAAGGCTGTATTGTGGGCTAATGTGCGTGAATCTTGCAGAATAAGTCAGTAAATTGTGGAGCCCAATTTTGATAATTTATTTGTTATCTAATTCTTGATTTATCTTGTTTCCATATTTATCCCATTTTTTTTTTGGAAAGGAAATTGGCAGGAACTAGGATTCTTAAGAGATATCGTTGTCTACTAGGAATGCAATTAAAACAAAATCTCTTGAATTCTATTTGTACTCAAATTCCTCAAGAGTCTCTTCTCAAATCTGATTTCCTCTCTCCATTTGAAAAACCTAAATTCACAAAAACCCTCTTAAACCACCTTAATATCCAATCTTCGCCTATAGCTGAACCAAACCAAGGTGACTCCACCATCGAGCCACAAGTTATGGGCACAAATTTGACACCTATGTTTGGTAATCTTCCTACCAGTCACTTTTCTCCCTTAGATATTCGAAGTGAATTGATTGGTGCAGGAGAAATTTCGGGCAAACAGACTACAACAAAGGGGGAGATGCCAAAAGATGGAACAAATCGATAGAAGACGCAGATGGAACTGACCAGGACACAGGTGAATCTGGCAAGTCAAAGTCCGAGGATAAAGAAGAGGAAGCCGATGAATCTGTAAGTGAGGATGAATCCAATGAGATAGAGGGGTCTAGAGGTCAAGATGAATCTGATAATATTGAAGGAAGTGGAGATGAGGATAATGCTGAGGAAACAGAGAAATCTGAAGAAGAAGAAGAAGAAGAAGAAGAAGAAGAAGAAGAGACTACGAGGCCAGACAGAAATAACAAGGAAAAAGGTGAAGAAAATAGTGTCTGCAAAGAAAAGGGGATCGAGCACAAAGGAGGATGAATCTGCTGCTCCAGATGGATCTAGGTATGATCCTTCATCATCTATTAGCACTCCTATGCAGACTGCCAAAGGTATGTTTACACCTTTCAAGTTCAAATTCTAGTCGACTGGTGCATATACTGATTTCCAAAAGTAAGAGATTGCACTATGAGTCTCATATATCTATTTTTGCACAAGATTGTTAAGGCAAATTTTGACCAGCTTATTCATGAATTGAGTTTTAAACATGAGTATGCCCAGACTCTTTTACTCCTTGATGTCAAGAGGAATATTGATTTGGCTACTAGTATTTGGAATTCTATTGTTGATTGTGTTTCAGGAAGTGGTCCTCAACAAGGGAACACATATTTTCTTATTTACCCCTGGATTTTTCACAATTTTTGGCTGATTAGGGTGTCAGGAGACCTAAAGATGGATCTGGCCAACATGATTCGTCTGGACAAGATGACAGAATTGGCAACTGGAAGCAGAAGTTATCACTCTAAAAGCAGAAGTGGTTGAACTTAAAACCACTTCAAAAGGTTTAAAGATAAATATGTCTTCTGCAGGTTCTTCCAGAGATGAGATCTCAAAGGCTTCTACTGAAAAGAAGAAGACCAAGTCCAAAAATAATTTCTAAATGGAAGAAAACTCTAGTTTGCGTGTTTGCATGAATTCTATATTTGAGGGATCGTTGGGGGTATATATTATATCGTACGGGATTTAAGTTCTTAGTGTTGCAGTAAGGGGGAGCATTTTTTTGTGTTTTCTGAAACTCAACCTTTATTTCCAATTTATATTGTCTGTAACCGAATTTTGCCTAATTTTTGTCTACTTGTGATTATATGGCAGGTTACAAGACCTGGAATGCTTCCCCTATTTTTTCCAAAAAGGGTGAGTAGTATTTTTTCTAATCTTTTCTGGTTGATTGAATGATGAAGTAACTTTAGGTTTATTTGGATGTTCCTTTATGTGCTTATTTTTTTCCTCGTTGAAAGCATGAATTAGTTGAAGTGAGTTTATTATGGTGTATGACTTGAGGGGGAGAATTTTGATAGGTGGAGTTTGAAAATTGCATGTTACTTCTATCTATGCTTATGAAAAGATGATTAGGTTTTAGAAAAATAGAAAAAGCAAAAAGGGGAGATTTTTAACTTATTTTAAGTTATGTTTATTGGTATTTTCTATTTTTCTACATGTTGTAATTTAAGTGAATTTAATTTAATTACTTTACACGTGTGTTCAGTAATTTTTATTAAGTTTAATTAAATTACTAGTTGTTTACTTGGACATAAGTTTGTATTTATCTCCTTAATGTTTGTGATAATGATTTAATATTTGGAGATAATATTTGTTACTTATCTTTTATGATAAGGATCAAGAATTTTGATAATATTTTACTTGGCTTAGAATTCTATCTTTATCACTTATTATTCTTTATAAGTATTAAGATAATATTTTAGCCTTGTTAAAATAATTCCATTGGCCAAAAATCTTGATTGGCCGAAAATCTTGTTGGCCAAAGATTATGATTTTATTCTTGGTGTCCAAGTTTGGTTTTATGGTAAGATTCTGGAATTGACCCTACCTTATCATCACTTATGGTAAGATTATTGGATTTATAATTATCTTACCTTATTTCAATCAAAATTGGACAACTTCAAATTTTCATATGTATGTGGTAGCCACACAATATTTTCAATTGACTTCTTTAGATAAGGTACTACAAATTGTTTAATAATAGATTTATTTGTTGTTCACAAATAACTAATAATTTATCTAAATTATTTGTAGGCATTTTATCAAGAATCTTACTAAAGGGAGGAGATGGATGAGATTAGAAATTTATGGGCAAAATACTTCTATGAAGATTGTATATAAGTTTTCATTTTTCATGTTAATATGTATGTGAACATTTGTAATAAATGTAATTAATATTAATGTAAATTGACTTATTTAATTTTATTATGCAATTATGTTGATTATTTGTTGTTTGTTGATAGTTACATTTGACGATAGATCGAATGTAATATAATAAACAGGATTTTTGGATAAAAAAATTAAAAAAAAAAAAAAGAGTATGCGTCGGTTGTAGATTACAACTGACGCGAGTAGTATAACTATAAATGCATCGGTTGTACAATACAGCCGACACATATTCTTATTATTTATTTATTTTCACAATTTGCGTCAATTTATTCTACAACCGACGCATATATTCATACTTTTTGCATTGAAAAACAAACGACGCATATTTCCTTTACCTTGTACGTATGTGCCAAATGCGTCACTTCCATAACCAATGCGTATTGTCTTTTACAACCTACGCAAAAGACTGAAATCGTACTAGTGTTTCTTAAATCTTTATACTGATAAAATTTCATTCTATATTGTTATAAAATTTACAGAAAATGATTTATATTTTTTTAGGTTGTAATACTTTGTTTATGTAATGTTGTATTTGCTAATATTTCAATATCTTATTTTTCTTCTCTCTCGAAGGTATATTAAATCTTTATGTTATTTTTACTGATAAACTTCATTCTATATTGTTGTAAAACTTACAGTAAATGATTTATTTATTTTTTTAGGTTATAATACATTGTTTATGCAATGTTTTATTTTTGTTAGGTTGTAATACTTTGTTTATTTTATTTTTCAGTTATCTAACATATATGGTTGTTATTTATTTTATTCAAATTTGTAATCTGTTGGCCAGTGATATGTTTGTCACTATGTTATTAATTTTAATTAAAATTAATTAAATTCTATCTATTTGCCAAATTTATAATATGTTGTGCATTGTATCTATAGTAAGGGCTTTTTTAACAGTGAATTTTTTTATGATCTTTGACAGGTATGAAATCAAAACATGGTGATAACGTGTTTATTCCTCAAGTTTTTGTCAAATCGTATTCACAAAATAGGGCAAGAATTTTAATCTCATGATGATTCCTACAATTTTGGCAAGTCATATATTTATTTAGTCAAGTCAACATTATTTGACCAATTTTGTTAAAGTTGGGACTAATTTAATTTAGTAGGGAATTTTGAGGATCATTTAAATTAACTTGTTACCATCTGGAGTTGAGGATTTATTGGAATTGTATTTGAGGGACCCAGCATGCAATTTTCAAATAAATTCATTTGTCTTGGATTTGGTAGACAAACATAAACCAAACTCACACACACAAACCAAACCATTACCAGAGAGAGGGAGACATCGGCAGTGAGGAAAGAAAAAAAAAATCGGTGGGAAAAAAGAAAGGGGGGAAAAGAAGAAGGAAAAAGGGGGATTTTCACCCAACCATCATTTTCTTCTCCTTGTATTCTTCATCTTCAAAGAGGTAAGCAAAGACCAATTTATTTGAGATATATTTTAATTTTAAGGTTTTGCTTTTTGAGATAAATGCTAGATATTTGAATGGATTTATAATTGATCTGAAGGAATTGAACGAAATATTCAAGTTTAGTTGATGACATTGTGGTTACATTCTAGGGTTTGCATAAATAGTGGATTAAATTCAAGATTTGGGCAATATTAAGCTATTGGAGCCTATGTTAACTTATTTCATGCTTAAATGCTTAATTTGGTGAAGTTTATTTGGAGTTTAAATTACCCATGCAATTAAGTTGAAGATTTAGACAATTACTAGTTTATTTGGAAAGGAGTTTTGGTGTCAATTAGCATTCCTTTGAGGTATTGGTTAAATGAAGGATATATTAGTTATAATGAAGTTATATTTCACATAACAGTAAGTTAGTTATTTGTAAAGTTGGAGTACAGGAGATTTGTAGATATTGTGTAGGATGTTATTTCATTTTGAGAATTTGTTAATTATTGGAGTTGATCCAAGGTTTTAATTTAAATTTCAGGCGACGACACGAAGATTGGCCAGACTTATAGGTTTCTGTCACAATCTCTATGACTGGAGAAAATTATTTTTCCTTAAAGTTAAATTTCAATACTTAATAGCATAAATTTTCTATATGTTTCACGATTTCAATCAAGTACACAAGTTAAAGAAATTACCACTTTTCGTAAATACCAGTCTAGAAGCATAATTTTAGATTTTTCTTCTTTTAAAACTTCAAGTTAACCAAATTATAAATTTAGTATATTATTCTATAAAATAATTTGTTACATGTAAATTACTATTGTTGAAAAAACATCAAAAAGTACCCAGGTGATATTACTCGCTCTGCACTGATGAGAATTTGTTTCCATAGTATATGACCAGATTATCAGAAGACTTTGGGACCCACTCTTGTGCACATATAGGCTTTGGGCCGTGTACTAGGGTGCTCTAGCCTTTTGGGCAGTCTATGCGCATATGACACAGTCTATCAACTTATCAAATTTGAATGGCTTTGCCTTGTACATCGAGAGTCTCTGTACTTGGGTAAAGTTGTTCATTGGGCACACTTTGATGTGATTCTTTTTCAGTGTATTATAATACATTTATTCATAGAACAATATTTCAGCTTCTCAGTAGAGTTCAATGGATTTTTGAGTATTATCAGACAGTTATCACTATTTATGCCATGGTTTTAGTATTTATAAATTCTCATTTCAGCTAGATGTACTTTTCAAAATGAGATAAACATTTTCTTATGTCAATCAAAAGTTATGGTTACAATACAAATTGTGATTTTATAAAGAAATATAAATGAGAAAAGCATGACTAGTTTTCAAACACTCCACTCACTGAGTTAAAATCTCATATTTTCATCACATTTTTCCCTACCAAGATACTTTTGAGTTTTGAAAGGACATTGGAAAGCCTTCCAAAGAGCCACAAAATCATTTAATTGTATGTTTCAAGTATTCACCATATGCAGTATCTTCTTTTGGGATTCATGTATATATATTAAATTCGGTCCACTCTCGAGTTTGTTGTTTTGTCTAGACCTAGTAGATTAGACTGCTATTTTGATGTATTAATTGCAAGAAGAATTGATGATATGTTGTAGAAACTAGATGGGCAGGAATAAGCTCTTTTGATTTTATTTCTTTTTATGATGATGTGAAGGGATATGGATTCCTAGTATTATATATGTTGTTGTTTGAAGATTTGTTGACTTTTCATAGGTAGATTATATCCAATATTTAAAGGAAACTCTGTCAAAATTTTAAAAAAATCTTAGGATACTAAGAGAAGACTTATAGTAATTGAAAAGTCTCAGTAGCCTTGGTGGTGTGTTCAGTATCTAGATGGCATTCATCATCGGTACACGCCGCGTCTCGGGTCCATTAGGGTGATTAGAGACAGGGTCGTGTCCAGTGGTATCAGAGACAGGTTATAGAGTCCGTTGGGTCACATTGTATATGTATTTATCTTTTTCTATCCAGTTCCTCAAACTCAGAACACTCCAGATGGAGGAAATGTAGGGGAGGCCGGTGGGGCAGCAGAATTAGTTCAACAACCTCAAGCGCATCCCCGAGGTACATCCTCAGGTACAGCCTCAGGCACAAATGAAGGAACGGCTTGACCCTATTACGGATAGGATAGTTGCAGCTATTGCTTCACTCCTATCTCACACAGAAAAGGATAATCTCTTTGAGAAAGTTATGAAACTTGGAATTTTGATGTCATCATGCAATCGCACGATCTCTTCACCACACGATCGCGTGGTAGTCCCGTTTTTCTTCCTTTTGAAAGAACGTGACCCAGTTTGATTCTTGGTTCGGGCCCAATACAGAACTTGCTCCTTTTCTCACGTAAATCACTGTCGTATCGCCAATGGCTCAACTTTTGTTTTCGACGCCTACTTCGGATCACATCAAATTGATATATATAAAATATATCCACCGCCTAACCTACCTTTTCTAATACCATTACATTTTTTTTTTTTTTTTGAAATTGATTGATATCTTTGACTTTTTGACTTTCCTTTAGAAATAACTTGGTCATTACAAAAATCACCACCTTTAAAGAATTTCGTCCTCGAAATTCGATCTAGTAAGAAATAAAGAGTTGAGGATAATGAGAACGCATCTGATCTTCACTTTCCCATGTTGTCTCTTCTATCGCATGATTCCTCCAAAGAACTTTATCTAAAGGAATAGTCTTATTGCACAACACTTGTTCCTTTCTATCTAATATCTGAACTAGTTCTTCTTCATAAGCAAGATTCTCTTTCAATTCCACTAGTTGTGATTCCAAAACATGTGATGGATCTGGAATATACTTACAAAGCATAGAAACATGAAACACATTGTGAATCCTTGACAACTCAGTAGGCAAATCTAATTAATAAGAAATTGGACCAATACGCTCAACAATCTCATAAGGGCCTATGTATCAAGAACTCAACTTTCCCCTTCTACCAAATCTGATAACACCCTTCTAGGGCGATAATCGCAGGATCACTCTATCCCCAACTTCAAATTCAAGATTTCTTCTTCGTTTATTAGCGTAGTTCTTCTGCCTGTCTTGAGCTGTCTTAAGTTTCTCTTTGATTATTTTTACTTTCTCGGCAGTAATCTGAATAAATTATTGACCCAACAATTTTCTCTCACCGAACTTCATCCCAAAAAACTAGAGTTCTACATCTTCTGCCATACAATGCTTCAAAAGGAGTCATTCTATACTCGAATGATAACTGTTAATATAGGAAAATTCCATTAAAGGTAAATGATTATCACAATTCCCTTTGAACTATAGCACACAAGCTCGCATCATGTCTTCCAAAGTCTGTATAGTTCTTTCTAATTGACTGTCTGTTTGGGGATGAAAAGCTTTACTGAAATTTAATTTAGTACCCATAGCTTTTTGTAAACTTGGCCAAAATTTAGAAGTAAAACGAGAATCTCAATCCGAAACAATAGATACTGGTGCTCCATATAAGCTGACTACCTCATCAACACATATTTTTGCCAATCTTTCTAGTGAATAAGTAACTTTAATAGGCAAAAATCTAGCAATCTTCGTTAATCTATCAACAATGATCCAAAAACCGTCATGACCATTCTATGTACGAGGAAGTTCAAATAAGAAATCAATAGTGAAATGTTCCCATTTCCATTCAGGATTAGGTAATATCTATAGTAACCCAGCTATTTTATGACGTTCTGGCTTTACTTTTTGAGAAATAAGACATTTGGATACAAATTCAGCTATTTCTCTTTTCATTCATGCCACCAATAATGTTCTTTAAGTACATGATACATTTTAGTAATACTAGGATGCATTGGATATGCTGAACTATGTGCTTCTTCTAAGATCTCTCTCTCTCTCTCATGAACACATAATCTGCTTCCAATAACCAAAGTTCCATCGCTTCGAATGGTATAATCACTATGCTTAACATTACTAACTTCTTCTTACACTTTACTCAATAATGGATCTTGAGTCAAAGCTTCTTTAACTTGGTCAATCAAAGTAGATCTTACTTGGAAATCAGCAAACAATGCTCCCAACCTGGTCACTGACAATTGAACATGTGAATTTTTGAACTCACTAAACAAATAAGAAAAATTTACATTGGTCTGTGTCGTAGAACTAGATGTGTTCCTATTAAGAGCATTAACAACTACATTGGCTTTGCCCAGATGATAATCAATCTTGCAATCATAATCTTTTATCAACTCTAACCGCCTTCTTTGCCTTAAGTTCAATTCTTTCTGACAGAAAATATATTTCAAACTTTTACGATCTGTAAATATCTAACATCTATCTCTATACAACTAATGCCTCCAAATCTTCAATGCTAAAACAACTTCCGCAAGGTCTAAGTCATGTGTTGGACAATTTAATGCATGTTTCTTCAACTGTCTAGAAGCATAGGATATAACCTTACCATTTTGCATCAAAACACAGCCAAGGCCCTAACGTGAAGCATCACTATATATTACAAGTTCTTCACTTGGAGATGAGAGAATAAGAATTGGAGCTGAAACTAGTCGATTTTTCAATTCTAGAAAACTCTTTTCACACTCCTCAGTCCACACAAATTTAGCATTCTTTCTAGTCAAACTAGTCAAAGAAAAAGTAAGTTTAGAAAATCCTTCAACAAAACGACGATAATAACCTGTTAAGTAAAGAAAACTTCGTATTTCTGTCACACTAGTAGGCTTTTCCCATTTCACCACTACTTTTGTTTTCTATTGGTCTACATAAATTCCTTCTGCTGATATGACATGTCCTAAAAATACCACTTTATCAAGCTAAAATTCACATTTACTGAATTCAGCATATAACTTCTTGTCCTGCAATGTTTGCAAAATGACTCTGAGATGTTAAATTTGCTCATCATAACCTCGAGAATAAACTAATGTATCATCAATAAATACAATTACAAATCTATCTAAGTATGAGTGAAATACTCTATTCATCATATCCATAAATGCTGCTGGAGCATTGGTCAACCCAAACGACATCACAAGAAACTCATAATGACCATATCTTGTTCTGAAAGTTGTCTTCGGTACATCACTATCACCTATTTTCAATTGGTGATATCTAGAACGTAAATCAATCTTTGAAAATATTGTAACACCTCGAAACTGATCAAATAGATCATCAATACGTGGTAAAGGATATTTATTGTGGATTGACACACCTTGTTCAACTGTCTGTCATCAATACATAATTGCATGGTACCATCTTTCTTTTTCACAAATAAAATTGGTGCTCCCTGCGGAGATACACTAGGTTTGATAAAACCCTCGTCGACTATTCGATCAAAATAGTGTACCGCAAGCGCACGGGTCGCGTACAAGTAATAAAGTGGACTTTTTGAGCCCGGGTTGTCGATCCCACGAGGAATGTATACTCTAGATTATATAACTTCAATTAATTTAATTCTAACAACAAAAGGAAACACACAATTAAAAAGTTGGATTTTTGTAAATTCTAAATTAAAGAAACTAATTTTAAACCGAATTAAAATAAGAAAAATGAAAGATAAAATAGTTGGGATTCATGATTTCACTTAACTCTCGCTTAAGTAATTTCTCAACACATGCAAATTAACAAATTACTCATTTACAATGTTAGACCCGATTTTCCAAGCTTAGTTAATTACCTCTCTCGAGTGAAATTAACCCTAATCAATTGGTCTAACCTACAATATCTCTATGTCGATTAAGGTCCAATCAATTGCATTAACTCTTTGTGAAAATAGCTCAATGGATCATCTAGGGTTTAAGGTATATCTCTATCCTTAACAAGAACCTAGAGCATTTGTTATTTGGTCTAAAATGCATAATATCTCTCGATTATCATACACTTCACAAAACACATATTTGGTGATCAATCAAACACATGGAATAATCTCAACAACAAACACACATGAAATAAGCTCAACATTAATAAACAAACATTAAAATTACTTAAACTAAGTTAAGCTACATCAATCATCCCAACATAAAATAACTAGCCCATTTTATAAATATTCTACAAAAGTTGAGGTTTACAAAAATACATCACAAAATATAGAAATCAAAGATTAAAAATACAAGATAATGAAATAAATCACTTCCCTTGATTTTTGCCATAAAATTCCTTGAACTTTGTTTTGAATCTTCACCTCACTTCTTGCTTCCTTGCTTCAATGGTGACTAGCAACATGTAAACAAAACTAACTAAAACTAAATTACAAACTAAATCAAAAACAAAGAAAAGAAAAAGAAAATAAAATAAAATAAAAAGAGAGAAAAAGGGAAAGGGGCTAGGGTTTGGTGGTTGAATAATGTTCAAGAATGTTGAAACCCTACTCAAAAATGCCCAAAAATACCTCTTTTCGCGTAGATCCGCGAAAAATAGCATATGGGTCGAACCGGGTCGCACCGGGTCGGCCCAGATTTTTGCTCCAAATTTTGACCACGCGATCGCGTGGCTGACTTGAAAACTCTCGGGTTGGAATATATGCTTGATTCGCAATCGCTATCTAATATTAACCACGCGATCGCGTGGTTAGCCGGCAGCCCCATCCTTCCATGATTTGCAATTGGGTCCTCCAGCTTCTGGTCTTCTTCAATTTAGTCCTCGAATTTGACTTTTATCACAAATATACCCTTGAAATATTTGCATCTTTAGTCCTCCAACTTTCTGGGATGTTGCAATTAAGTCCCCGAACTTTTGATTTCTTTCAATTAGGTCCTTGGACATCAAATTTGCTCCTCTTTTAGCTTGATTGCACTCCAATCTTGTCCATTTGCTTTCCAATTGAGGTTGTACCTAATTGTACAAGATAAACACAATATATAAATAGATATTTGCCCAATTTGTCAATTAAATTGTCTATTTAAAAGCACAATAAGTGTGTAAAATGCACACTTATCACACCCCCAAACTTGAGCTTTTGCTCGTCTCGAGCAAAATTACCTACTAGTGCAATCAAGTAACGTGAAATATAGATCAACAATGTTAGATAACTTGCAAATTACTCATGAGTGCAAAATTGTATAATCAATTCAAAAGTATGATTCCAAATAATGCTACCAAAAAGAAGTTTAGCTCATCCGATGGTCGATCGGTGTGTGTGTGCATAGTCACTTTCAATTGTCAATTAAGTTTCGAGAATATTGATGAGTAAAGAGGTTTCAAGTCAAAACTACCCACCATTAGTGGTCAATTCTTTTTCTTTCCCACTCGTGGCATTCATCCCCCAATAAATATTTTTTTTTCCTCTCCCGGGATGTAATTCTAGAGGGTACTCTCAAATCACTCTTTTCTTTTTCCACTCTAGTTTGGGTGCGTTTTACCGACAATCTCGACAACCTAGAAATGCGGTGACTCTCCACTAAATGAGTGCTTCGACATTCAAGCTTATACTAAGCAATTCAAACCCACTATTAATCTAAAAGCCCTTATGCAAGTACAAATGCATGATTTCTAAAAACTAACGCGATGAATGCTTGTGTCTTCCCCACTCCCTTAAGCTTTCTAATTGACCCATGTAGCGAGCTTTAGGTCGGCAACTCCCCGATTGTTTTAAGATCAAAGGATACCAGGTTTCAAAATACCCCTACGGACTTATTAACTCGAGTAAAAAATGCTACGAAGTGGGGTAGACTTATTAAGCGAATGCAATGATGAAGTGCTTTTTTTTTTTAAGTGTGTGTGTATATACCCTACTCATTAAGCTTTCTAATTGACCCATGTAGCGAGCTTTAGGCCGGTGACTCCCAAGTTTCAAACTTAAGGCACCAAGTTTCAAGATACTCCTACGGGCTTAATTACTCGAGTCAAAAAGGCTTCGAGATGGGGCAATGCAATGCAAAAATTAAAATGGGCTTAGAACTTTAGCATATGGTCATTACTTAGCTTCTACTTGGCGAAATACACTCCACACAAAATTTATTTTCAACATGCATGGAATCACCACACGTCTAGACCGTCTCCTTCACCGGGTCGACCACCCCCAAACTTGTCTTACAATAGGATCAAGAGATTTAGAGTTTTGGGAAACATTTGATAGGTTGATAAAAATTAAAAATACAAGCTCACAACCTAATTCTTCTACTCCATTAACCTCATCACCCTTCAACAATTCCTAAACTTCACCAACAATCAATCATGACTATTGTGCTCAAGATAAATATGATCTTGCATGGATAAGCATTTTGTAAAAGTAGACACAAGTAGCATATTGGTCATAAATCATGAATCAATAACAATTTTAAACATCTAAGTAATCCTGGCCGGCAAGGCTATCTAACATGTCAATACACAATAGGAAATCACCCCCAAACTTGAAATGCACATTGTCCTCAATGTGTAAAATAAAATCAAAGGAAGAGGAAAGAAGTTACTAGACATCCCAAGAAGTGGTAGGGGTACTCATAAGTAGTCTTGGGCATGTGAAAATCTCATTGCAAGCACCACCAATCCACCCCCAAACTTTTGTTGAAGCATCCAATCAATTGAACACAAATTTCTCCAATGAGGCATTTCATCGAACACCTTGTGAGCATCCTATGAAAACACAAGAAAAGAGTAGATATTAAGTGGTGAATGACCCAAAAATTTAAATCACATTCAACATCTCAATTCTAACTCATAAATTCAATAGAATTTTCCCATCCACATCAATATTAAATCACACTTGAAGATAAAAGACAATATGAACCAAGTGATTTAAAAATGAGTTTTAAGCAAATATTTGACTTTGAAAATTTGATATGAGTATATGCTAGAATTAAATGAGAATGCATTGGAGCTATTTCACACTACCCAACTTGAGGAAAATAAATGTAGAAGATAGAGACTTGGCCCAACCAACTTATTTGCAAGAAAGTAAATAATATGCAAAAAATAAAAATAAAGCAAGTAAAGGATAGAGAATGGGTTGCCTCCCATTAAGCGCTTATTTTAAAGTCATTAGCTCGACTCTCCGCATAAGCACTTCATGGCACTCTAAATATAGCTTTTGATGCCTTCCCCATTTTGCTTCTTTTGGCTTTTCCCCACTCTTCATTGATTCGAAATATTTGCACCTTGCCCCTTCCAATGTTATGGGACTTGCCTATTCCATCCAATTCAAACTCAACTAAATAGACTTGCACCTCCTCAAGTGGCTTAATCACAAAATCAATTATTGGACAATCAATGAAGTTGAGAGAATTTGATTTGATCTCTTCCTCATTAATTGCCACTTCCTCATGTGATTCTTGTGTGATTAAATTGTCATTCTCTTCAAGCTCATCTCCTTTAGTTGATGTCTCCTCGGATTGAATGACCGATCCATAATTTGAATCCATGGGCAACGGAAAGTTTTTCCTATTAATTCCCAAGAGTGGGTTATACCCCCACATTTGGAATCCTTCCCAATACATGGCATCCCCCATAAGCATATCATCTTCATCCAAATTGGCAAGCTCATTGTAATATTTTGCAAGTACCTTCTCATTCAATAGTGGAGGACCATCTCCCACAAGAGTGATGTCCTCATCCCAATCATCTGGTACACAATCTCCCAAGAGCATGTAACTCACATCCAATGTATCAATTGCTTGTTTTCGGCATTTCAAATATTGTCTAAACCCAATAAGCTTCGACGTAATCAAATCATTCCCCGAAAACAAACATTGTCCATTAAAATGCATCTTGTAACAAATTTCACAACTTGATTATTCTTCAAGCATGTATTCATCACCCATGTTGAGATTGTTCAATGCAATTGCTTTCCTATTTTGCCAATGTTAAAATCAAATATGCATAGAAAGAAAACCAAACGTAAGAGAGATTAGAATTGTGGTGGTTAACCAAAGATAACAAAATAAAACATAAAACAAAAATAATTACAAATTGTTAAAACTAAAATTAACTAAAGTAATAATCAAAGTAAAAACATTCCCCGGCAACGGCGCCAAAAACTTGTTCGCTCAAAATAGTGTACCGCAAGCGCAAGGGTCGCGTACAAGTAATAAAGTGGACTTTTTGAGTCCGGGTTGTCGATCCCACGAGGAATGTATACTCTAGATTATATAACTTCAATTAATTTAATTCTAACAACAAAAGGAAACACACAATTAAAAAGTTGGATTTTTGTAAATTCTAAATTAAAGAAACTAATTTTAAACCGAATTAAAATAAGAAAAATGAAAGATAAAATAGTTGGGATTCATGATTTCACTTAACTCTCGTTTAAGTAATTTCTCAACACATGCAAATTAACAAATTACTCATTTACAATGTTAGACCCGATTTTCCAAGCTTAGTTAATTACCTCTCTCGAGTGAAATTAACCCTAATCAATTGGTCTAACCTACAATATCTCTATGTCGATTAAGGCCCAATCAATTGCATTAACTCTTTGTGAAAATAGCTCAATGGATCATCTAGGGTTTAAGGTATATCTCTATCCTTAACAAGAACCTAGAGCATTTGTTATTTGGTCTAAAATGCATAATATCTCTCGATTATCATACACTTCACAAAACACATATTTGGTGATCAATCAAACACATGGAATAATCTCAACAACAAACACACATGAAATAAGCTCAACATTAATAAACAAACATTAAAATTACTTAAACTAAGTTAAGCTACATCAATCATCCCAACATAAAATAACTAGCCCATTTTATAAATATTCCACAAAAGTTGAGGTTTACAAAAATACATCACAAAATATAGAAATCAAAGATTAAAAATACAAGATAATGAAATAAATCACTTCCCTTGATTTTTGCCATAAAATTCCTTGAACTTTGTTTTGAATCTTCACCTCACTTCTTGCTTCCTTGCTTCAATGGTGACTAGCAACATGTAAACAAAACTAACTACAACTAAATTACAAACTAAGTCAAAAACAAAGAAAAGAAAAAGAAAAGAAAAAGAGAGAAAAAGGGAAGGGGGCTAGGGTTTGGTGGTTGAATAATGTTCAAGAATGTTGAAACCCTACTCAAAAATGCCCAAAAATACCTCTTTTCGCGTAGATCCGCGAAAAATAGCATATGGGCCGAACCGGGTCGCACAGGGTCAGCCCAGATTTTTGCTCCAAATTTTGACCACGCGATCGCGTGGTTGAATGCCTCACGATCGCGTGGCTGACTTGAAAACTCTCGGGTTGGAATATATGCTTGATTCGCGATCGCTATCTGATATTAACCACGCGATCGCGTGGTTAGCCGGCAGCCCCATCCTTCCATGATTTGCAATTGGGTCCTCCAGCTTCTGGTCTTCTTCAATTTAGTCCTCGAATTTGACTTTTATCACAAATATACCATTGAAATATTTGCATCTTTAGTCCTCCAACTTTCTGGGATGTTGCAATTAAGTCCCCGAACTTTTGATTTCTTTCAATTAGGTCCTTGGACATCAAATTTGCTCCTCTTTTAGCTTGATTGCACTCCAATCTTGTCCATTTGCTTTCCAATTGAGGTTGTACCTAATTGTACAAGATAAACACAATATATAAGTAGATATTTGCTCAATTTGTCAATTAAATTGTCTATTTAAAAGCACAATAAGTATGTAAAATGCACACTTATCATCGACCAATTCCTGCAATTAAACTTTCAATTCTTTTAGTTCTGTTGGAGCCATTATTTACAATGCCCGTGAAATAGGTGCAGTTCCAGGAATCAAATCAATAGTAAATTCAATATCCTTATCTGGTGTTAAATCTAGCAGTTCTTATGGAAATACATCAGGAAATTCTTGAACCACTGGAATGTCTTCAAGTTTTGTTTTACTAACATATCAATAACATGAGCTAAATATGCATAACAACCTTTGTTGAGCAATCTTCTAGAGTCAATAGCAGAAACGACACAAGATGGTAAAATTCTGCGTTGTCCATTAAATATAACTTCATGCTATCCTTGTTGTCTAAACCAAACTTCTTTTTGAAAACAATCAATTGAAGCATGATTTGTAGACAAAAAGTCCATGCCTAAAATAATATCAAAATCATGTATGCCAAGTACCAATTTTTCCTTGAACTCGTGATCATTCACCTTAATCCCACAATCTCGATATACACTATCAACCAAAAGTGATTCTCCTATTGGTGTATCAACTACTAAACAACTATTTAAAGGTTCTGGCTTTTGGTTTGCATATATAGAAAGTGCAAATGAAATAAAAGAATGCATGGATCCAGGATCAGTCATAATACGAGTATCTCTATCAAAGATAGATAACATACCCATAATAACATCTGGTGGCTCCTCTGCTGCCGGCTGAGTCATAGTAAAAACTTTTCCCTGGGTCTTTGGTCTTCCTACCTGGCCTTTTGGATTAACACCGCTACTACCAGCAATATTAGCTTGGACGCCACTATTTGTGCTTACTTTATTGTCAAAATTACTTCTTTGGATCTGACTCTATCTAATGTTACCAACACTCTGCTGTGGAAACATCCTCTATGACATGCCACTTTCTTGTAATAAGACAGGACAATTCTTTCTAATATGTCCTCCTTGACCATAATGGTAATAGACACTAACTCCCTGGAATTTTAAGCACTAACCACAATGAGATCTTCCGCATAACTAGCATTAAGGAAATCTATCACTACTGGAATTCTCATCTTGTCCGAAAGTGAATTGTCTCTGGAAAGAGCCATGAGTATGAGTATGAGTATGAGGACGACTGGTGATAGGTTGTTGTATAGTACTGTGACTAAATCTGGAACCCTGACTTCCTCTTGATTTGGGTTTGAATTGTCCTGAAGTGGACACACCTGGTAAAAATCCTCTGCTATCCTTCGAAGGTGGTCTATAGCTAGAGGCACCTGACCATGTTTGTCTACCACTTGTTCTGAAATGCGTCTGCTCTTTACCAGTTGAGTTCTATGAAATGCTCTTCTCTACTCTTAAGGCTATTCTACTAATTTCCCAAATTCATTCCAACCAGAGGCTGTCACTGCTGATTTGATCTTTTCTTTTAGACCATTTTCAAATCTTTTGCATACTTTGAAAGTTCAATAAATTTAACCTGATATTCAGTAACAGTCATGTGCCCCTATACTAACTTCAAGAATTCTTCCTACTTTGCATCTTTAAAAGCACGGGGATAATAAGCATCATAAAAGGCACATCTAAAATCTTCCCAAGTGATAATAGAAGGATCTAAATATGTGTTGCGTACTGACTACCACCAATCATATGCCCCCTATTCTAACAAGAAAGTAGCGAGGAGCAATTTTCGATCATCTGCAACCCATAACATCGAAAACTCTTTCCACTTTGATCATCCATGCCTGAGCAACTGCAGGATCAACTGTGCCTGTAATCACTTTAGCCCCTAATTTTGTAGCTCTCTCAATACTAAAATATTCATCTGTACCAAACATAACTGTAACAACAGTAGTAGCAATCCTTTCAACAGCAATAGGATCATTTCCCGCTACATTTCTTTGTCCCAAATGTTCAGATGGCTGATGAACATATTATTCTACTCTTTCAGACTCTCTAGGGTCATCTCTTTCAGGAGCAATGTAAGCCTGAGGCAACATATCTTGGAGCCTTCGAGTTTTTCCACCACGAGGAATGACTGACCTATATTCATTATATGTTAAACATCAGGATGCATGTATAATGCAAGCATATGGACTCAAAAGCATGCTCTGATACCAAACTAACCCGACCTGCGCCGATTAAGACTAGTGGACCTGAAATCAATGTACAAAATCTCAACACTAGAATCATAATTTTCATCACAATAGAGATAAGCCCATTTCTCAAACTTTCATTATGAAATCAACATGAACTATACATATGGACGCAAAATACAAAGTGAGCCCCATAACTATCTACATGTGATGCACAAGGTGCAATCCAAAAATGAACATGTTTCCCAAAACACTGACTACATGCTCCACAAAATGAGGCATATTAGCTAACACTATCGTGTGGCTCTGACTCAAAAATCAAAGGCTCAACTCCAAAAGCTTCCCAAAAACTCAACTGCTACCTAATAAAAAATCGTGGGAAAATATATGAGTTCATAACTCAGTGAGTGGAGAATTTCGAAAATAATTATACTTTCTCATTTATACATTTTTATCGAAAATCAAGTTTACATCATGTAATACTTCATGGGGTAATACCATATAATCATAGTCAAAATGTAAGACATTCTCTTAATGCTAATTAATATCAAAATCTATTCAAATCAATGACATAGTATCATCATATCAATATAATATTGTCATTACCATCTACAATCTCTAGGTATGGCCATATCCTAACAAATCAACCAAAAATGCACCCTCTGATTAAAATCTGTAATCCAGTCATACATGCATAGACCGACTATCAGACTAGTCTCAAAGACCTCTGATAATCAATTCTAGAACACGGCCTAGACCGCCTCAGTGAACTATATCATATATATTCAGACCACCTCAGGGTAATATCATACCAGGTCAAGACCCCTCAGTGTAGTATAGAACATGGCCAAGGCTGCTTCAGCGAACTAAAATAATTATATAATCACGGATACTTTTCTGGCTGATTTCAATTTCACATATTTGTCTCACATTTCATTGATTTCCATCCCACATCTTACATTTCTTTCAATACATAATCATTTCACAATCTTTCCAATTCCAAACAAATCTCATATTCTTATAATATTTCACAATAATCACATAATTGGACATATAAATCACATAATCACGTTTTACGTAATTATATAAGCAATTTATCAATATTTGAAAATAATTAAAAAATTTCACTCACAGTCTATGTACGTGACAACTAATTAGGCTAATAAGCTGTCCCAACAGATTCATTACCGCCTGAAAATTATATAATATCTAAATCAACAACTAACCATATCAACTACCTCAATAATTGAATAAGACAATAGTAAAATATAATCTTTTCATTTTTAGGAAATTCCCTTTTGATAAAATTGAATTTAAACTAATAATTTAACAACCCTAAATTTGACAAAACTTCGAAATAAATAACTTCTTCTTACTATATAAAATCGAAGAACAAAGGCTTAATAGTATAAAAACCCTTAATTCTAAACCACGTCGAAGAGCTTTCCTATTTTCTTTTCTCCCCCGTTAATTCCTTTCTCTCTGTCTCGATTTCTCTCTAATTGGACGTGTGTAATTGTGTGTGCTAAATGAATGAAAGGAATTGATATATATAAAATGTATCCACCGCCTAATTACCTTTTCTGATACCATTACATTTTTTTTTAAAAAAGAAAAAATTGGCTTGACATCTTTGACCTTTTGACTTTCCTTTAGAAATAACTTGGTCATTACATAGATAGTTGATTTAGCTAGATTAGTTAGCTAGATTAGTTAGCTTCTTATTTTTCTAGACTCAAGTGAATGAAATAATATTTTGTAAATATAATTCTCTCTCTTCTCTCGAACATGGTATCAGAGCAGAGGTTCTAAGGCTCCTCCTATAAATTTTCTCAAGAAGAATAATCTGAAGAATTGATTAATACTTGATGGCAGATCATCATGATGGAGATCTGATAGCTACGGATCCAGGGAGCAATTAGAACAATCGACAATGTAACAATTTGGGAGATGGAACACAACACAAGGTAAATGCTTTAAATCCACTGTTTCTCCACAATTCAAATCATCCATGTATGGCGCTTGTTACCTCTCAATTAACTGGTAAAAACTTCTTTGCTTGAAGCAAATATGTGAAAATTGTATTAGGCGCTAAAATGAAATTATGGCTTATCGATGGTAGTGTTGAGGTGTCTAATAAAACCTCCCCAAATTATGTGAAATGGTGTAGAGTAAATTGCATGATTACGTCCTGGATATTGAATTCTATTTCCAAAGAAATAGTTGATGCCTCTTCTTATACACTACTACTGCTAGAGAATTATGGATAGAAATTGAAGAGAGGTTTGGGGGTGTAATGGTCCCCATTGTATCAAATCCAGAGGGAATTAGATGAATGGAAGAGTTGGTGTTATTTATTATTATTTCAAGTTTTATCCGAAAAATCAAGAGAATGGAAGAGTTGGAGTAAATGCATGAAAATTGGATGAAGTGTGGAGCTAAATCTTGCATATGGAAGTAGATAAAGTCAAGTAAGGTAAAAACAAGAGCTAAAATGGAAGAAGGAAGAAGTTCGAGGACTTAATTGAAGAAATCAAATGAAGAAAAGAGTTAATTGAAGAGAAATGTAAGTTTTGGGACTAAATTGCCTTAGTTAAAAGTTGAGGACTTGAGCACAATTAAAGAAAGGGGATTAACTTATACAAAAAGAAAGATGCAAACTTGCAAGCAAACGTAACAACCACGCGATTGTAAGCCATAAACCTGTTTGATCCCGCATTGATGTGATTTTACAACCCGAGGCTAAAAGCTATCACTACGCATTTGCGGCCAACTAAGGCATGAAATCGTGCACCTTTTCGACTAGGTCAGACTACGCCTGAAAATACGATTTTTTTACAAAAAATTCTCTTTATTTCACCTAGTTTTCTTCCTAATCTCGAGAGACAATAACGAGGCACTAGACCTAAAATCAACCTCTATTCACCAAAAATTCCACATCAAAACATTCAATTCTTGGTGGATTCAAAGGGGGAAAAAGTTAGGGCTTGTAGAGATAATCAAAGATTGGATTAAAACTTTTTGCAAGATGATGTTTGGCTTTCAATCTTCTCAATGCTGGGTTTTTGTTTACATTACTTAATGCTTTTTCTTCCAAGAACATGAGTAGATAGATTTAATTTCAGGATTGATGATGTAAATTTAATATTTCTAGTTTAAATTTAATTCTCAAATTGGGATTTTTATTGTTTTCATGTATTGATTTTACTATGCTTTTAATGCTTGAATTAATTGATTGTTAATTCATGAGTTAACAATTAGATCATGTAGTAAAATCCCGCAATTTCAATAAAAAGATGGAGATTTGAATTTGTGGCTGCGTGTAATCAAATATGAATTTCTAGGTGATTTAATGTATTTAGCTAAGAAATATTTCTTACTCTGTATAAAGATACACAGTTGACTTAGTTAAATAGACCTAAATTGTACTCGAGAGAGAGGTAAATTAGATATATGTGTGAATTCGATCAAATACAATTTTAGAAAACAACTTGAGATGCGAAATTAAACTAGAGTATTACTTTGAAATTATTAATCCCGATATTCTTTTATTGTTAGAAAAAGATTCATCATTCAATTTTTTTCTTTGCAATTAGTTTTATTCTCTATTTCTTATTTTAATAGAATTATTTATTTCATTAATCTATCAATTTATTGCCCTTTTTGGATTCATTTGCAATTTTATTTTTTAGTTAGTTTTTGCTTTAGTCTATAGATTCTTTTGAATAAAAGTAAATTGATAAAAAATAACTAGTCCCTGTGGGATCAACAATCTGGACTCAAAAGTTCACTCTATTAATTGTAACGATATCGTACACTTGCGATATTCACAACCAACAATTCTACATAAAAATAGCACGTTTACCATGTTCCTTGTTTATGTTAATGATGTTCTCCTCACTGAAAATAGCAATTCTAAAATAAAAAAGGTAAAATCTTTTGATGCTACCTTTACCATAAAGGGTCGTGGTCTTGCTAAACAGTTTTTGGGGATAGAGATAGTAAGATGTCCACGTGGTCTCCATTGAAATCAAAGAAATTATACCTTAGATATTATCACTGATGTCGATCTGATGGGGGTCAAAATCCACTGCTATTCCTCTGCCTAAGATTCACAAATTCACTGCTGATGGTCTATTGTTCTAAGAAACTGATCAATAGAGAAGACTTTTGGGCAGATTATTGTACTTAAACCTTACCAGACCTGACATAACCTACATTGTCCAACAACTAAGTCAGTTCGTTAATTTCCCTACTTTTTCACACTGGAATTCTACTCTACATCTACTAAATGAAAGGGGACTATTTCAAAGGGTTTATACTTTCCTTCATCTGATACACTTTCTCTTGAAGTATATTGTGATGCAGATTAGGGGTCCTACCTTAACACATGGAAGTCTCTCACTGGTTACTGCATCTTCCTAGGAGGAGCAATATTTCTTGGAAAACAAAGAACAGCTTCCCGTAGCTTAGTAGAGGTTGAATACCGTAGCATGGCTACAATTCTCTGTGAGTTGCAATGGATCACATACCTTCTCCAAGATTTCAACATCCTACCTCAGCTTCCAATCACACTTTGGTGTGATAATCAAGTAGCTATCAACATCTCCGTCAATCCGTTCTTCCACGAGCGTATCAAACATCTTGAGGTTGATTGTCATGTAGTTTGAGATCAATACAAGTTTGGATTTCTTCTTCCTAAGGGTATCACCTCTCATGATCCACTAGTTGATGTTCTTACAAAATCCCTACCAGCACCACAATGTAACTTCCTACTTTCCAAGTTGGGTTTGATGGATTTTCATCAAAGTCCAACTTATGGGGGATGTAGAAGTATCTATATACCTGTGTGTGTCTTGTAAATAGTTTGAGGACTAGTCTTTGTAATTAATTAGTCTTTACAACTCTAGATAGTTAGACAGATGATTTAGTATTAGTTAGCTTCTTTCTATATGTATGCGACTCTTCTTTTTCTAGACTCAAGTGAGTGAAATAATATTTTGTAAATATAATTCTTTCTCTTCTTTTGAACAAGTATTTTTGTGGTTCTATTGGGTTTTTATATTAAGGAGAAAAAGAACCCAAAAGTATGAACATCACATCTTCTCGAACCTTCTGTTTGAATTTTTTCTTGAGTGCTTGTTTGGCTAAGCTTTCAGTTGCTTATAAGAAGTGGTTCCAAAGGAATGTATGTACAAAATGTGTGGACAAAATAGAGTTTGAAAAGATTATAAGTACTTGGAAGCTTCACCACGCGTGCACTTAATTGACTTGTATATGTATCCATTTGCAGAATCAGTTACAACACACGTAAATCGGGAAGTGGTATTAAAACAATTATATCCTTTCTTGACTACCTAGAAGTTAATCACAGGATTTCTGCTATTAAGGTAATAAGAATTCTCCATAACAGGCTAGTTGAAGATCTCACTATTGAAATTAGAGTTTCTTGACAGCCTCTCCTCGTTTAAAGATAAAAATACACGACAATCAATCTACGTAGTGTAGGTGATAGAAAACTCACTTATGAAAAGGCCCCAAACTGCCACCTCTTCCAAATCTGCCCAAATCGCCAGATTTTCTACTAGAAATTGTTTCTCACATCAACAAAAACACTATTACATCAATCCCCACCAATCAAATTCCAAAAACTTCCACAAAATCAAGCCAAAAATCAATCCAAAATATTGAAGAAATTTAGAAGTCCACTTTCATTGCTACCCATGCCTCAATCTAGCCATTGGACAACCTCCCTATTACTAGAGAACATATCCATGAAGAGGTTTCATCGTTTGAAGCGCCCTAAGCAGTGGATTTGAAAAAGAAGACAACTAGGGTTCATACTCTTAGATCTGAAAATCAACCCATTTTGATTTTGATTTAGGCCATGGGACCACTTCCAATCATCTCATAAGCATCAAAATCCCTAATGTGGTCTTGAAGCAAACTCGCTGCAACCAGCTACAGCTGCAAAATTTCCTGCAGCTTCCATTTATGTTGTCCCAACTCCTTAAAAAGCCCGAATTCAGCCCTAAACGTCATATGCTACCACACTTAATGCCCAAACCATGATTACTCAGACTCAAAAAAGCCAAAACAAATCATTTACTTCAGTCACACAAGCACCCCTAGATTCTGCTTTGCACAGGTTTGCCATTAAGGAACCTTTTTTATATTGGAATGAGCATGCCATTGAAGTTACTGAGGTGGATGAAGATTACTTATCTATGCCATACAAGTTTACACTTGTTGGTAAATTTCCTCCCCATAAGCCTCCAATCACCAAGTTACGTAATGTCTTTTTAAAATTTAGATTTCTTGGTGATTTTAACATTGGGCTTATAGATGCTCATCATATATTGATCCACTTGACTCATGAGGATGACTATGCATGGCTATTCTTAAGCCATCTTCATATGTTAAGGGATGCCTAATGAGGGAAATCAAATGGAAATCAGGATTATCCCCTGAACATAAGCCCCCCCATTGTTCCCGTATGGGCATCCTTCCCATTACTTCCGATTCATTTTTGAGCCAATAGGTTTTTGTATGCACTTGCTAGGGAAATAGGTGTCACTACGTATTGATGAGGACACCACAAATATTCATAGGCCTAGTGAAGCTCAAGTTTGTAATGAGGTTAATTTGGAGTGTGAGCTTCCAGACCGGATTTGGGTTCAGAGATAGAAATAGCATGGGTACTGGCACCCAGTAGTTTATGACAAGAAGCTAGATTATTGTCTTAGGTGCAAGGTTATAGGGCATCCAATGTTCTGTATCAGATTAGGAGACCACCAACACCAGCTCACCCTACACCACCATCACCTACTTCTACACCAGCAGTCACAACACTACCTTAAATACATAAGAAGAGGTGGGTTCCAGTTTCAGCAGATCCCTCTTTCTTCCCCACTACTTCCACTGCAACACCTTTAGTCACTCAATTGATACCATCAGTGACAGCGACTGCACCCACACCCACACCTACACCTGTAGAGATTATACCAAAGTACAACACATATTCCTTCAGCTATTGAGCCTACTATAGAGATTCTCCCTACATCGCTTGAACAGACTATAGAGGCTCCTATTGATGTATCTCCTCCTACTACTGAGATCATACAAGAGGCTCACATAGAGGCTACACACACCATTCCTACATCTACTAAGCCTATTTTAGAGGCAATTCCTATCATATCTAAGCCCCTTATACAGGCTCCTATTGAGGTACCTCCTCTCTCTATCACTCCTACACTACCCACAGCTATACACATTATCTCTCCACCGGCTTTAGAGATAGCACAGTCTTTTCATGGATCAGCTAAGGCAGTTCCACAACTTCTTGCATATGGTCTAGTAGTAGAGCTAGGTATAGAGAAATCAAAGGTCAAACAACTTTTGTTAGACCATTTGAAGGCAAAGCATAGTATGAAAATCACATCTTCCTAGAGAATCGCCATTAAGGACTTGGTCACTAATCTTTTTTGGTGAGGAGAAAGCTCCGTAGCCTTCCACCGCTCAGACTTCCACGTCGTCACCTACTCCTTCCCTAGGACAAGATAAGGTGAAGGCACGGATCCAGAGTGATATTGATGGGATGGGTCTGGGAAACTGCATGCAGAACACCGAGGTAGACTTCCCAAAACTTAAACTAGACCATCTTCATCTAGATTGTGCACACCAAAGGTCCCTTTAGTAACTACGCCAACTTCATCACACATGAGCCCCATCTTTAGATCACATGCACCTGCTTTTCATCCATCCAGTAGTGGTCCTTCACCTAGGCGGTCTCATTTCACTAGATGAGATCATTCACCAATGAGCAACCGAGATCATTCACCATTGAGTAACCCTGACCAAGACCTTGACTATTCTAAGTTCTATGATCATTTTCAACTTAAGTGGTCACGAAATACGACTCACACTATGTATCACTATGAGCATAATATAATGATCATGCCCCCATGAATATCATTAAATGTTTTATACCTACTCCTTATATTTATTATTTTTCCATAAGCTCGTAATTTAGAATTTTAGTGTTTGTCGCTCTACCATTGAAAAAAAGATAAATTAAGGTCTGGTTGAAATAAATCTATGAAGAGTAAAAAAATCTGATATTGTTTGCTTACTTTCTAATACTATCCTCTGGGATGATGAATTGCAAACATTTCTTGGTACTAGCTTCGTAAAATGGATTTTTTTTCTTAAGGACTTCAATTCCACCTATCAAAGAACGTCTTTTCCCAAATCAAACATGGTTGAAATGGGGCTACCTATAATTTATCAGCATTATCAAGAGCATCATTTTATGGTAGATTTCTCCAACATCCTAGGTTAGCAGCAAATGGTTTAAAGTACTTTTCTGAAACTAGAGGGATGGTGTTTCATTCTTCAGGCTTGGAACCACGAACTAAAGGTTCTTCTCCTCTTTGTTTTCTTGTGGTAAATCATCTTAGTCAGTATTTCGCGTTGAAGAGCAATTACATTAAATTACTGGTTGATATACTTGAGGATAGAGAAACCAATGACCAGATTGCTACACTTGAAACACTCTCTTCTATTTTACCCTTCCAAGGGAGTAGTCAATGAGCTCGAGCATCTAGGTGTAGTGGATGATGTGATAGATTTGTTCATAGAAGCTCATCCGGAAGAGATTCAATATTTAGATGTCAGAAAGGATAAAACTATGCCTACCGACATTGGCTGAACTAAACGGATTTTGATTGAAGCCTTTAAATATGGAAATGAAATCACAAAGAAGCATACTCAATGACAAACTTGAAGCAAACATTAGGGGTTAGTGGAAAGGAATCGAGTCCAGCTCATCGTTTAAGTTAGTAAGACAACATTGGTTTATGAGAATCAAACAAAATAGTGCAATATAGTACTAAGAGTCATGTAAAACAGGAAGATTTTGTATTCCAACTGTTAGGTAATTTTGTGTTACCAAATAAACTCAGTTGTCAATGATGAAAAATCAAGGGCTGTTTAACTTCAGGATTTTATAAGCCCATATTGAAGAATAATTGAAGTCCACAATAGAATTGTCTGTAGTCGAATCTGATCGGGTATATGGAGGGAACCGGTGCAATTGTGCTTGATGCTCAATACCTACCTTGGAGATATAGAAGAGGTGAGAAAGAGATGAAATTACTTGACTCTATCATGATCTTTTTTGTTACCTAATTTATTTATTTTTTAATGGGGCGTGGGTCATTCTCGATTTTCAGAAAAGGACTCCAACAAAGGATGAAGACTTAAGTCTCCAACCAACTTACAAGTCCACTGCCTTATTTATTTCTTTGGACTCTTCTTTAAGAAAAGATAATCAGTAGCTTATTTTCTTGTTTAAAAAAGTCCACCTCTCCATGTGTGAACTTCTGGCTTACTGCTTCATACTTGTTCTTCTCTTCCAAGTCTTGTTCTTCATCTCTTTCGGTCGATACTTTGTGATTACTCGTGCAGCCTTCATAGTTGCACAAATCTCCAAGAACTAGTGCTACACTTATGGTGGTAGATCGAATTTTTGAGCCAAAATGAAAGGGAGGAAAAATCCAAACCTTGAGAAACTAACTTTTCCTTTCTATTAGTTTTTTCGTTTCCTTGTTTTAATTCAATCAAACTTTTCATTTGTTTTTTGTAGGTTGGATTAACATCATACCAACTTCTATCATATATGTAAAATTATTAAGTTACATTCTAATACAGCAGAATAGAGTAGATTAGAAGGCAGAAGGTTTCTTAGTAACTATTACACAATACTAAACCATCCAAACATGACAATAAAAGTCAAAGGAATAAGAGAAACCCAAACTTACACATGGAGTCTATAGACAACCACAACCATAGCATTCATGGTCTTAACAAAGAAATTCTCCTTATTCAACTTCCTCCATCTTGCTTTCCTTGTCATTTTCCTCTTCCAATGCAGCCATGTCAGCTCCATCAGCACCAGTCTCATCCTCATCCTCTATACCCAATATAGTGCCCAAAATAATGTCACTAACATTCTTCTCAATGTGAATTACATCTAAGTTGTGCCTAATTTTTAACTTTGACCAGTACTCTAACTCAAAGAATATACTCTTTTTCATCCAATTTCGTTCTTCAGGTGTCCTCTTCTTATTTTTGTTTGGATAATTAGGATGTTTACCAATCTGACCAAAGTTTATGTTTTCTACTGGAGACTAAATTTCATCACTAGATAGTTGCCTAGGTCTCACACGGAATTTTGTTTTGCCATCAAAGGACTCCATAATTGTGCATCATACATGATCCTACGAAAGCCATCGTCGATATCCCATATAGCAAACCATGTCACTGAACCATTCAAATGTTCCATCATCATTACATCCAGGGCATGCATTATAACCTTTAGTGCTCCACCGGGACAAGTTTCCATAAGCAGGAAAATCATTAATTGTCCACAACACTGCAGCCCACAAGTTAAATGTGGTATTAGTCCCTTTATCATAGGTATGCACGCCAATTTCTAACAACTCTTTTAGTTCATCAATTAAATAAACATCAATATCCTTACCGGGTTCATGCTTTCCTGGAATTGACAAAGTTAGCATGGAGAATTCCTTTTTCATGCACATCCAAGGGGGGAATTGTAAGGAACGATGACCACTGGCCACATACTATATGATTTGTTCATATCGCTAAATGGATTAAAACCGTCAGTCGCAAGTCCCAACCTTATGTTTCTGGAATCTGCTGCAAAATCAGGGTACATCTTATCAAAATCCTTCCACGTAACTGTGCCTGATGGATGTCTCATCTCACCATCATCAACACGCCCATCCTTGTGCTATTTCATATGATTAGCCATATGCATCGACATGTATTGCCGCTGCAATCTCAACTTTAGAGGGAAATAATGCAACACTTTTTAAGGAGTATTCTTCTTTACTCCACAATTGTTTTGATACCTAGGCTCATCACAAATAGGACACTTATCTAATCCTTCATTTTCCTTGTAAAATAGAGCACGATCATATTTACATGCATGTATTTTTTCGTAACCCAGACCGAGATCTTTCAAAACCTTATGAGCATGTCGATGAGTAAGGGCAACTAATTTCCTTTTCGAAGCATTCTCTTCAAGATTCCCATAAGCTCATCGAAGCATTTGTTAGTCATCAGATTCTTCACCTTCAACACATCAACTCCACAATCGCTGTTAGTATAGAAAAATCTTCGCAACCAGGATAAAGTTCTTTTTGTGCTTCTTTCAATAACCGTTCATACTTTTGAGACTCTCCCTCATCCATATTCAACGTATGATTGTATCCTAATGTATCATCATTGAGATACACATCATCTTTCTCTAAAATATTTTGTTTGTCATGGTGAGAGGCATATGGATATGCATCCTTGATTATATTCATTACTTGATCATTATCACAATCAATATCATCTCTCGGACTCGAGATGGAAGACAAGTTATGATGAGATTCGAAACGCGGAAGAAACGCCGGAAAGTTCCAAACTCAGGTTGTGGTTGGACAGATGAATCATGACCCGATATTCACGACGCGATGACTCGACGATGCGGAATAAAGAACCACAACTTTCGAAACGCCACAAGGATTTGTCCAATCGCCTTGATAAGTCTCTGATTTGAACGCCACAAATATTCTAGCAAATATTTGATAAGTTCGATATTTGAACGCCACAAGAAATATTCTTGATAAGTTCGAAAAACATAGGAATCCACCTATAACTTTTATTGAATCCTCAATAAAAACTGTTTATATCAAAATCGAAGTCTCAAGTCTGAATTACAATGAATGGAAAGGAATATAAATAAGTAAAATAACCTAGCCGCTTATTGACTCAAAATAGAATTCTAATTAGACTAAAATTCTAAAATAAGCAAACAAATAATTAAAAACAAAATTTAACCTAAAAATACGCAAAAACCCTAATTTTCGTCTGCATAATTGACTTGCTGTTTTAAAGCCCCAAATGATGGAATTTGGTCATAAAATTAGTCGGCTCAAGGCTTTAGCCCATGAGTTTTGCTTAGTGGTCCATTTCTACTCGAAAAACACATATTATGCATCTAATTCCGACATAGTTGACTGGATTGCACTTTTATTTGGCTTGAATATTTAACTTTTTCCGTCAAGCCTGCTATGACTCCGATTGTCGAGGGTCCAGAACACATCATACCCTCCTTCTTTAGGATGATTCGTCCCGAATCATAGCTTTGTTTCTGTTGTTTCACTTCACCTCCTAGATCAAACGGAAAATTTCTCTTGCCATTGCACATGATCAACCAAAAATATTCCGCAATGGGGGTCACGTGAATGACTTGAAGTTGAAACACCTTTGGACATTGGTGGTGTTGCCCAAATTTCCATGTACCATTAACCTGCAAGAAAGAATTAAATAGAACGGGGAGGGAAATTTTAGTTTTATGAGGTATAAAGTATGGATCCTTGTATTCATGAATTATCACAATCAATTCCTCCTTTGGAACCACGGGGCCCTTCTCTTCACCTCGTTCTTCCTTTGCAAGTTCTCGTTTATTCCTCTCTACTTCTTTTCTCTCAAGTACTTCTTTAATATTTTTACTTTCAAATTCAACCACGCCTCCTATCTCCAGATTTTTATCACCACGCTCGTGTACTGCCTCATTACTACCCAAATATGGATCTTCCAATTCAACGCTCAAATCTTGAACTTCAACCTCAACTCCCAATTTCACCTTCTCCTCATCAAATTTTGGAGTTTGATTATCCGTTTTTAACTTAAACTCCCCCTCCTTCTCTTCAATATCCTTATCCTCACGATGCCTCCTATTACACCACTTTTCACTCTCCTTCCTTACCCTCCATGAATCTTCTAGTGTTTCTTCTAATGTCAACCCATATAGTGGGCATGTTTTCCCTTTCTTAATGAATTTGTATATGTGCATACTCTTATCATAAACAGCCTCCATCCTACACCTCCAAGGTTTTCCCAATAAAATATGATAAGATTTCAATGACACTACATCACACAAAAACTTGATAACTCTCCGCAAGTGCACGGGTTGCGCAAGTAATAAAGTGGACGTAAGTCCAAGTATCGATCCCACAGAGATTGTTTTAAATCGTATTTTTAGATTACTACCTTAACCGGAACAAGAAAAGCTTAGGATTTGGAAATTTTGATTTTGAAAAATAAATTAAAAATTAAACTAAAGAAAATAAGAAAATTTGATTTATGAAAACGGTGAGATGAATTTGTTAGAATTATGAATCCACATTAATCATATCAACCATGTATTTGACTAAAACATTTAATAACAAGGTATGAGAATTGAAGATCCATGTTCCTATATTTATTTATGTCCCCTTTCGAGCGATGCATAAATACCTTTTCCTACATGAGATGAGCCTATATTTCTATGACAAATCCAAACATGTAGAAAAGCATTAATGAATTATGAACACTTTTAAGGATAACACGAAGTATAGGGGTATATTTCTATCCCCTATCGGACTTTGCGGCAATTAATCAAGGTCTAATAAATCTCCACTCTTTTGAACATAGAAATCTATCACAAGCATCAATAATTATGCGTCCACAATCATAGATGATAATAATAACATAATTAATTACATCAATCTCATAAATTGCATAATATAAATATAAAGTCAAAACATGGAATCAATAAATTAATGCTTCATCACAATTCTAACAATTAAAACCTAGCCTAAATACAAGATCGAAAATAAATCACAAGAAGTATGAAAAGATGTCACCTTATTCATCTCCTTGATCCTTGTTCTTCAATCTTGAATTTGGCCTCCTATGGATCCCCTCGCAATTCGATAGCGTTTTGGCATGAAATATCACAGTTGGGAACCCTTAATTTCGTGTCCCAAGCCATGTATTTATAGATGTTCATGAGAATTAGGTTACTTGGGAAGAAAGAATGCTGAGTTTCACGTCCAAATTAAATTCCAAAAGAGTTTCAACCGAACAAGGAAAGTTACCTTCGCGGAAGATTTTTTTTTGTCGCTGCACAGCGTTTAGTATTTTGATCATATCTTTTTATTTCCTTATCAGATTTAGATGATTCAAAATCCTTTAGAAAGATAACGTAAAGGGATAAAATTCTTCCTGAAATAGGATTTTCCCAATCCTAACGTTTAAGACCCAGAAATTAGATTTCAAAGTATGACTAAAAATCTGCCCGAAAATCTTGTGTGATTGGAATGAATTTATGGTAATATTCTTATCATATTTCATTCCATTTTGAATTTTAATTGCATCCAATTGACTCCTAGCATTCTTCAAGTATCTTATCTTGATCCGAATCAACTATTGAATATTTGCAATTTGGTCCTTCTTCTTTTGATTTGTATACTTTAGTCCTTGAACTCCTAATTTCTTCCAATTTGGTTCTTTCTTTTACTTTTCTTCCAATTGACCCTTTTGATTTACTTCATCAACTCTTGTTTTTCACACTTTAGCTCTTTTATCATCCAAATGACTTTTTTTTGCTTCATTTCCTTTGTTTTCTCGACTTTGGATTATTTCTGAAATACAAACAATATTAACTAAATAAATAGCAAATATACTTAAACAAACAAATTAAATCCTACTTTTAGAATAGAAATAAGTGTATAAAATACACTTATCAACACCCCCAAACTAGAACTATTGTTCGTTCTCGAACAAAAATAAAAATAAAAAATAAACTATAATAATAAAAATGCAAATTAAAAAATGTTTTTGTTTTTGTCAACTTATTTACCATGTGCTTCAAAAATCCAAATTGACGATTCACTTTAGAAAAAGAAATATGAACAACATAAAATATTTTCATTCATCCGATGCTCAACTTCATTGTGTGTGTGTGAATAGCCAAAATCAACTGCAAACTTATGCAAAAATAAACTTGACAATGTGTGACTTTTTATGCAAGAGTAAGCCCGAATCCCGTGTGGTCAACAATGATTTTCTTTTGATTTTACTTACCCTCTCATGGATGATCACAACCTTATTGCTTTTCTCTCATATCCCGAGGTCTTTCCTAATGATGTGGTTTCTAAACATGTATACATTGCATTTTTCCCCACAAGCAGTTAGGAGTAGACAAGTATGCACGACAGACCAAGAATAATTAACAAAGTGTTAGGAATTTCAATCAACAAAGCTTATACCATTTTATTCCCTTTTTTTTTTCATATGGACGACCTTTTCTTTTAATGCCCTTGTCTTTTATCATCTTTGTGCAATACTTTTCATACTTGCTTTCTATATGACCCCTGTAACGAGCTTTAGGTCGGCAGCTCCCAACTCAGTTAAGCTTAGGGTACCAGGTTCAGAGAACCCCTCAGACTTAATTACCCGAGTCATAAAGGCTTAAACAGAAAAGTTAAAGATGTTTTATCGTCTTATGTGTAAGTCCACTCTCCGTACTTGCTTTCTAGTTGACCCCTGTAGCGAGCTTTAGGTCGGCAGCTCCCAACTCAGTTGAGTTTAGGGTACCAGATTCAGAGAATCCCTCAGACTTACTTGCTCGAGTCAAAAAGGCATTTGAAGAGTAGAATAAGACCTTCAGCATTTTTCTGTTTTTATGCTGGTTATTATGGTTTATACCCGTTGATCGAAATCCCTTACACTAAAGATGTACTATTAAAAACTCCAAATCTTAAATCCATCAATGCATACTCATACTAACATTCCCACCCCCAAACTGCTTCTTGAGTAGTTTGGTTCTACATTTCAGGTCGGGATCTAATAATTAAGGTTTAGGATTTTTCAATCAATTCTATGTTCAAAGTGCACAAGTTTACCCCACAAGTATCAAGCATCTCCCTACACGTGTTTTTATTTGAAATGGCTATGTGTTCAAGTTTGATTAAAGTCTCACATGGATGAATGTTAAGAAAAATTTAGTTCGCATGTTGCCCAATTTTCTAACTAAAGCACAAAAGTCAATTCATATCATATCATATCATAAGCAATAAATAAATCAACCAAAATTTTCAAAATTTTCACTTTTTATGATTTTTTTTTCAATTTTTCAAATTTTTATGAATTTTCTACCCAAAATCGAATAATGTGTAGATGAAAGCACATGAATGAGATTCCCACCCCCAAACTAGAATCATACATTGTCCTCAATGTATTCAAAATAAATAAAGAAAATAAACACAGAAATAACAAAGAGGGTAAATGTACTTCCCGGGTTTGGAGAGTTGGTGTCCCTATTTTTGAAGTTTTGACTTGAATGCTTTGTTGGATGAAATGACCCCTTACTTCTTTTTCCATGTTTGGCGTGAATTGTCCCATGATGACATGTTCCTTACAAATAAATATTAATGATCATTAGAAGCATAATGATCACATAGGAACTAAATAAAATCAACACAACACACCACACCCAAACTATGACTTAGAAAAATTTTGAAATTTTTGAAAAGTGGTCGACCATTGATTTTCAACCCTTGACATCGTCTCGAAAAAGTGAAAATTTTCCGAGACATGTCCCGGGCATATGAAAGTACATAACTTGGTCTACAACATGTCAAAACATCATCACATTTGGAGTTCATTTGGATTATGAAAAGATGTGACAAAGTAGGTGCAGTGAGGCTGAAAATGTGGGTTGTGGTGCAGTGGTGCCTGCAATGGCCTTGCAATGTGGTGCTTGTAGCGATCCAGAATTTTTACGCAATTAATAATTATTTTAATATTTAGAAAATTGTGTCGCTACTATTTCACCTATTATTTTGAAGTTAACGCCGCGACGGATTCGTCTAGCCAAGTCAAGAAATATCGAATTTGTTCGATTTTAAATTAAAATTCAAATTTCTAAAATTATGTTATTTAATTATTTATTCAAAGTATTATTTTCAAAATCATTTTGAATTCCAAATTTATTAAAAATCCCAATGATCCTTATCAAATTATTTCAAGTCCAAATACGAAATCCAATTTTATCTCAAAATTTACTCACTTCTCAAATGTATTTTCAGTCAAAAATATATCTGTTTTAAATACGTTTCTTGATCGAAGTTAGTCAAATTTTTAGTTAATTATCCAAATTGATCCTATCTAACTAAACTAAAAAAATTTCCCACACGATATTCTCCTCTTATCCACCCATTCACCATCATTATGTCTCAAAGACATAATGATTATGATTCACACAACACTCACCATTTGCAGCCACAATTTGAGGAGCTTGCCTTCAATTATCAATTCAATTTCAATCCCTCTTTCCAGCAAGAAAGATGCCTTCTCTCTTTATCATTATATCACCATGACCAACCGTTCCACCCAGCATCATCGCACCCAATCCCAACCCAAGATCAAAACCCAGAACCAAGAATGAACAAAACCCAACACTTACCTCACCTCAAGCGCCGTTCCCTTCGCCGGAAGAACCGCGAACCCTAGTTTCGGTTTCACACGGTTTTACACCTAAAACTCACGCCCAGATCCCAATTTTGAATCACCATCTGTGTCGCCACTCACCGCCACCTTGCTGCCGGTGTTTCACCGACGAAACACCTGCCGGACATCAATTTCAGTCGAGTCAGCCGGTCGCCTTTTTCGTTCGTAACAGAGTGAAGTGAGAGAGAGTTGAACGAGTTGTGAGAGAGAGAAGGTAAAAATCTGATTTATTTAATAACTTTCAAAATTTGCGCGTCAGTCCCTTTTAGTTTCAAAGGTTTTCAAATCAGTCCCCAAGTTTTAAAAAGGTTTTATTTCAGTCCTTTCAGCTTTTAAACTTATCAAAATCAGCCCCCAAGTTTTAAAATGAGTTTAATCAGTCCTTCATTTTTTTAAAATCTATTATTCAGTCCCTGCTGATTTACTTTATTTGATTTTAAATCCCAACTTTCAAAAGTATTCATTTTAGTCCCTCAACTTTCAAAACATCAATTTTAGTCCTCAAATTATAATTTATCATTTTGAACTATATATTCGATATACTAAAGTGACTTATTGGCTAAGACGAAGCGTACGGAGAATTTAAAGAAACTGAAGTCATTCCCGCTCAACTTTGCACTCGTCGGATTTGAGGTAGACTCGCACTTATTAATTGATTTAAATTATGATTTCATATGAATGTCATGTGACTTGTGGAAGTCAATTTTTAATAAAAGCAAGTATGTTTTTATGAAAGGTAAATATACCTTATGTTTTTATGAAAAGTAAGTATGTTTTTATGAAAAGAAAATATACTTTATGTTTTTACGAAAAGTAAGTATACCCTATGCTTCACGAAAATGTTTTTTTGGATCATTGCTATGAAATCAATCTACCAAGATTGTTATGGGTCCCATATGATAAGTTATGATATGTTAAGGGGACCGGAGTTTTAGTAGCGCTACACATAAGAATTCTTGCCACGAAGTTCGGTAACATTCTTGTGTCTCCTATGTTTATGAGGATTTGCCACGAAGTTCGGTAAAATTCCTATGTTTCCATATGTTTATGAGGATTTGCCACCTAAGTTCGGTAAAATTCCTGTCGCATATGTTTATGAGGATTTCGATCCTATCTTATGTTATGATGCAATTGATCCCTATGAATTTCAAAAATTATGCTTGGTATACTTACTGCATAAGAACTCTTGCCACCGAAGTTCGGTAAAATTCTTATGTTTATGAGGATTTCAATCCTATCCTATGTTATGATGAAAACTTACTGTGATTTTACTGCATAAGAATTCTTATCACCTAAGTTCGGTAAAATTCTTGTGTCTCCCTATGTTTATGAGGATTTCGATCCTATCCTATGTTATGCTTTCAAAAGAAAATTATGCTTGGCATAATTAAAATGTGTTTTATAAGTATATGGTTTTCAAAGAGCTGTTTTCAAAGAACTATTTTCAAAGAGCCTATGATTTGCAAAATATGTCCCGTGCTGTAATGCACAATATGAGTTTTATCAGGAGCAGTTTTATAAAGAAGCTCTATCAATGCCCGTTTTATAAAGAGCCGGGATTTATGTGTTTAATCATCTTATAAATTAAATTAATTTGCGATGAGTCTACTGAGTATTTTCCCCATGAAATACTCACCCTACTTTTTAACAGTTTTGCAGATTTCGGAGACGGTGGCGAGCGATGAATGATGGTGGCAATAATCGTTAAACTGTTGAAAGTTTGACATTAATGATTTCCGTATTTTCCAAACAATCGAATAATTTAGAGAAGTTCATTTATTTGAGAAATTATGATATTGGCAATTTCTTTACAATATTAATAGTTCGATTTACTATTTCAAATGGTTTCATAAATGTTTTCAATTTTATCGGCCATTACAGTTTATTTAATGTTGCCAAAAATGAATTTCAATTATTTCTTCCGCAAAAATATTATTCGAAAAATTTAGACAGAAAATGACGTAGTGAATCGGGTATACGGAACTCGGGGCGCTACAAGTTGGTATCAGAGCTAGTCTGCGTTTCTGTAGACTGGTAAAATTTTCAAAAAGAATTTTCAAGAAATATTTTCTATTTTAAGATTTTTATTGATGAAGATTGCCAATGCCATCATTTCGTTCCACCAACTCCGAGGTAAAGAAGTTTATGATGTTTAAAGTTATTTCAGTATTTCGAATACTCATTTTACTGATTTATGAGAAAGAATGAAGAGTATTTCGGATACTTATGATTTATGAGAAATAAGAATGTATTTCTTCGAAAATAATGATGTTGTTATGCTTTGTCATAACTTATATGCCTTAATGTATGATTATGAGAAATTTTTTTAAGAAAGAAAATGAGTGTTGAGCATAATGGGAATAATATGATTTAAGAATGATTTTTAAATAATTTTTGTTCTCGAGTTAGAAATGATGAACCCTAGATGGACTTTGCATAATTGATTTTAGACATGGCACTAAGTATGAGAAGTCAACGGATTGGATTTGATTATATGTTCAGATTATCTATCGTTTAGATTAAACGAGAAATAGCAAGCCAGTTATGAAGTTGTGATAAGATGTTAAGATTATAAGTGATATGATTTTATTGAGACTTTTATGAGAAGCATTATGAAGTTAAAGATTTAAAGATTTGATTCTTAGTTATTGAGAATTAAGTAATGGATATTATGTTGAGTAAGTGAATTATTTCCTCTATTTTGAAGAGAAATTTATTATGAAGTTTGGTTTGTGAATAAATTTTGGGAATATGATTTATGGCATATAATTATAAGTATGAGTAATCTTTTGAGCCAATTAAGGTATGGAAGGAAATGATATTGTGATATTGAAAAATATGATTTGAAATTGTTATTTTGAGGAATTATGAATGGAATTATGAGATATTTTTGATGATATTGAAGTGTTGGAATCGTTTTCAATATTTTAGATCGTTGTGATCAAATGTGGAGTTATTTGTTATTGTGAGTTATGAAGTATGCTTATGTTTTGGGATAAGTCCAAATTACAAGGGAAACTCTGTCCAGAATTTTATCATTTGGAATTAAGAGCATAATATGATAAGCATCTACTAAAGGAATTAAGTTTAGACATGCAAGTTCATTTACATCACAAACGAGATTTAGTAGCTGATAGCAGAGATTTTATTATTTTCTCATAAGGAGAACACACAAGAGTCACACTGGAAAGGAAATACATGAAAAACACGAAAGCATAAGAGAAAAACATGGAAAGATCCTCAGAATGAGAGATGTGTTTCCGGAGTAGCCGTATCCTACCACCTCTGATCTTTTGAGGAAATAAAGAAACCTTCAAAGAGGTGTGTTTCGAGAGTAAGAATACTCCGTAATCTACCACCTGGAACCTTTGAGGTACACACAAGATTTAAACATTAAGGAAATCCTAGTAAATGGAGGGGTGTCTCGAGAGTGAGAATACTCCGTACTCTACCCCCACCTATTCTAAGATTCAAAGAGTTAAATTTACATTAACCGGACTCCATTTTCGCTTGATTCCCCTTCCTTGCGACCAATCTATTTTAACTCCTGCTGGATCTTGTATTGAGATATATGACTGCAGCTTATCCAGTAGTTCATCAATAGTAGGAGCAGAAATAAGAAGCCTTCTGGAAAATGGAGAGATGAATCCCTGTTCCACAGCATAATCAAGAAAGGTTAACAAACCATCAAAGAAATTGTTAACATTCAGAAGCCCAATAGGCTTAGTATGGAGATCTAGTTGACCCCACGAGGTAATGTTAAAGATTTCTTCTAAGGTACCAAAACCTCCGGGCAGGGCTATAAAGGCATCAGAACCATATAGCATACAAGTTATGCGTTCATGGATGGATAATGTTTGAACTTCATGCCCTCGTGTTTTGCCTGCAACATCTACCAAAGGGACAGGTATGACACCGATTACTTTTGATTTCTCTGCAAGAGCAGATTGGGAAACACAACCCATTAGACCACTGCTACCACCCCCATATACAAGAGTGATACCTTTTTCCCCCAGTTTCTTTCCAAGATCTACAGCCGCTTCTAGATAACCGAAGCCTTTCCCCACTTTTGATCCACAAAATACACAAATAGTTTTAATCTTTCGAAGTTTTGGTGCTTCCATCTTTGATAGTAAAGAAGGGAAAACTTACGAAGAAGATGTGATTTTGGGATGCCTGAACTATGAAATATGTTTGGCTATTTAAAGCCGGAAAAATTTACTGTTTTTGATTGATTCTGAAAAAAGTAAAGATTTACTTTTGACAAAATCGGCCAACTTTTGACTGTTTTACCAAAGATATCACCTTTCGGTGATTTATTTCCAGCTTTATCAAACCTCGAGAAAAGAAAAATATATTTATTTCCAGCTTTATCAAAACTCGAGAAAGGAAAATATATTTTATTTCCAAAACGCGTGAAAGAAAGCAGCAAAATATTTTAAATGCGTATCAAAAGATTTACCTTATATCATTGCTGAACTGCCAGAAGCCTCATTTTGTAAAACAGACTGGCAAACAGGATCTTTTGCTATTATATTTTGGAGACTATAACGATTTTTGTCCTCGTTAAACTGAGCGTATAAGGAGAGAAGTTCACGTTGTACATAACCACTTGGGTGCGTCTCAAGAGTCAGTCGAATATCATCCAAAGACTCTTTACTCAGTCCACCCTTTATGAATTCGATTTTATCATCCCAATTAGTAGAAGAATATCCTACTGATTTGCAACGAGTATTACAGTTCCAACGAGCACATTTGTAGCAACCACCCAGTCTTTTTGCTCTTCGTTTCTTTGCAAACGTGCTTTTGCCTAAACCAGGCATGTGTTTAGGAAATGTTGATGGTAATTCACCAGATAGTCGAACCTTTGCTTCTATCAACCAGCGAACATCTTCTGGGATATCATGAGCCATCAGCAACCTCAATCTTTCGAGCCTTATTCTATAGATCTTTCTCAGATCATTCATAGGAAGATTGGAATAATACTTGCGGATGTTAGAAATGATGATATCCATTGTTTGATGATTCAACCTCTTCCCAGTATGAACTATTTAAAAGCATTAAGGATCTGAGTGAATCCACGTGATGTTGTGTCCAGCAAGAAAGCGCAGGATTAGAATAATGAAAAGAGGAGACAAGAAGTAATGCGCTGTTTATTTTATCGATAAAGGGAGATTTGATGATGGGATTTGAGATATGAAATATTTTCTTGAATTTTGGTAGTGATACTTTTGATATAATAATCAAGGTATAGAAATAATATGGGAATACGTGAAATAGAAATAAGGACTGTATTGAATCAGAATTCATACGTATATACAAGTGAAAGAAATACTTTGCAGGAAATGTTATGACATTTAAGTAAAGAATCTTAGTTATTTGGAAGATATTTGTTTACTGAATTTTGAGTTACAAATATTGGAAAGATAAGTTGATAATATTATGTTGATATGTTATTGGGTATATTACGTAGAGAGAATATTCAGGTAATTCTTTGATTATTTTGGGAATATTCGATGATAAGAAGAAAGGAAAAATTATTATGATATGATATGTCAGTAAAGATTTGTTGAAATTTTAGAGATATATACGAATATTTGAGGTCACATGATACGATGATAAGTGACAAGTTACATGAATACTACAAGATATGATGAAATATCACATACGAATGGGAATTTTCATTTTGATTCAGAAGAATTTATGAGTAGACATATGTCTAATATTGATAGAAAAGTCCATGTCTTAAGAAAATAAATTGATGCATTTAGTCAAAGTCCAGTGGGTTAAATATGGTTGGGTTAAATATGGTAGCGATGATGCTATATAAGAGAAGAAGAAGAAGAGATTCTGATTAAGTATTCAGAAATCATAAGATCAAGTAAGTTTAATTTCGAGGACGAAATTATTTTAAGGAGGTAAGATTGTAGCGACCCAGAATTTTTACGCAATTAATAATTATTTTAATATTTAGAAAATTGTGTCGCTACTATTTCACCTATTATTTTGAAGTTAACGCCGTGACGGATTCGTCTAGCCAAGTCAAGAAATATCAAATTTGTTCGATTTTAAATTAAAATTCAAATTTCTAAAATTATGTTATTTAATTATTTATTCAAAGTATTATTTTCAAAATCATTTTGAATTCCAAATTTATTAAAAATCCCAATGATCCTTATCAAATTATTTCAAGTCCAAATACGAAATCCAATTTTATCTCAAAATTTACTCACTTCTCAAATGTATTTTCAGTCAAAAATATATCTGTTTTAAATACGTTTCTTGATCGAAGTTAGTCAAATTTTTAGTTAATTATCCAAATTGATCCTATCTAACTAAACTAAAAAAATTTCCCACACGATATTCTCCTCTTATCCACCCATTCACCATCATTATGTCTCAAAGACATAATGATTATGATTCACACAACACTCACCATTTGCAGCCACAATTTGAGGAGCTTGCCTTCAATTATCAATTCAATTTCAATCCCTCTTTCCAGCAAGAAAGATGCCTTCTCTCTTTATCATTATATCACCATGACCAACCGTTCCACCCAGCATCATCGCACCCAATCCCAACCCAAGATCAAAACCCAGAACCAAGAATGAACAAAACCCAACACTTACCTCACCTCAAGCGCCGTTCCCTTCGCCGGAAGAACCGCGAACCCTAGCTTCGGTTTCACACGGTTTTACACCTAAAACTCACGCCCAGATCCCAATTTTGAATCACCATCTGTGTCGCCACTCACCGCCACCTTGCTGCCGGCGTTTCACCGACGAAACACCTGCCGGACATCAATTTCAGTCGAGTCAGCCGGTCGCCTTTTTCGTTCGTAACAGAGTGAAGTGAGAGAGAGAGTTGAACGAGTTGTGAGAGAGAGAAGGTAAAAATCTGATTTATTTAATAACTTTCAAAATTTGCGCGTCAGTCCCTTTTAGTTTCAAAGGTTTTCAAATCAGTCCCCAAGTTTTAAAAAGGTTTTATTTCAGTCCTTTCAGCTTTTAAACTTATCAAAATCAGCCCCCAAGTTTTAAAATGAGTTTAATCAGTCCTTCATTTTTTTAAAATCTATTATTCAGTCCCTACTGATTTACTTTATTTGATTTTAAATCCCAACTTTCAAAAGTATTCATTTTAGTCCCTCAACTTTCAAAACATCAATTTTAGTCCTCAAATTATAATTTATCATTTTGGACTATATATTCGATATACTAAAGTGACTTATTGGCTAAGACGAAGCGTACGGAGAATTTAAAGAAACTGAAGTCATTCCCGCTCAACTTTGCACTCGTCGGATTTGAGGTAGACTCGCACTTATTAATTGATTTAAATTATGATTTCATATGAATGTCATGTGACTTGTGAAAGTCAATTTTTAATAAAAGCAAGTATGTTTTTATGAAAGGTAAATATACCTTATGTTTTTATGAAAAGTAAGTATGTTTTTATGAAAAGAAAATATACTTTATGTTTTTACGAAAAGTAAGTATACCCTATGCTTCACGAAAATGTTTTTTTGGATCATTGCTATGAAATCAATCTACCAAGATTGTTATGGGTCCCATATGATAAGTTATGATATGTTAAGGGGACCGGAGTTTTAGTAGCGCTACACATAAGAATTCTTGCCACGAAGTTCGGTAACATTCTTGTGTCTCCTATGTTTATGAGGATTTGCCACGAAGTTCGGTAAAATTCCTATGTTTCCATATGTTTATGAGGATTTGCCACCTAAGTTCGGTAAAATTCCTGTCGCATATGTTTATGAGGATTTCGATCCTATCTTATGTTATGATGCAATTGATCCCTATGAATTTCAAAAATTATGCTTGGTATACTTACTGCATAAGAACTCTTGCCACCGAAGTTCGGTAAAATTCTTATGTTTATGAGGATTTCAATCCTATCCTATGTTATGATGAAAACTTACTGTGATTTTACTGCATAAGAATTCTTATCACCTAAGTTCGGTAAAATTCTTGTGTCTCCCTATGTTTATGAGGATTTCGATCCTATCCTATGTTATACTTTCAAAAGAAAATTATGCTTGGCATAATTAAAATGTGTTTTATAAGTATATGGTTTTCAAAGAGCTGTTTTCAAAGAGCTATTTTCAAAGAGCCTATGATTTGCAAAATATGTCCCGTGCTGTAATGCACAATATGAGTTTTATCAGGAGCAGTTTTATAAAGAAGCTCTATCAATGCCCGTTTTATAAAGAGCCGGGATTTATGTGTTTAATCATCTTATAAATTAAATTAATTTGCGATGAGTCTACTGAGTATTTTCCCCATGAAATACTCACCCTACTTTTTAACAGTTTTGCAGATTTCGGAGACGGTGGCGAGCGATGAATGATGGTGGCAATAATCGTTAAACTGTTGAAAGTTTGACATTAATGATTTCCGTATTTTCCAAACAATCGAATAATTTAGAGAAGTTCATTTATTTGAGAAATTATGATATTGGCAATTTCTTTACAATATTAATGGTTCGATTTACTATTTCAAATGGTTTCATAAATGTTTTCAATTTTATCGGTCATTACAGTTTATTTAATGTTGCCAAAAATGAATTTCAATTATTTCTTCCGCAAAAATATTATTCGAAAAATTTAGACAGAAAATGACGTAGTGAATCGGGTATACGGAACTCGGGGCGCTACAGTGCTATGTAGTGCAATGATGTTCAAGTTGAGTTTCATGCCTTAAACCAGTGCAAATAATGATTTAATGGTGCACAAATGATGTATAACATGTGGTGAAGGTGATCATCCAAAAAGAATTGCAAAAACTCAACAAAAACCTCATTGAAACATTTTATCGAGCACCTAACATGCATATAAAGAAATTAAAGAATTGCATAGATTTGGAGAGTTGAAATAAACCAATTTTTTTTCACCTAATAAACCTACAATTCGATACTCCAATTCTAGCCTAAAACCCATCACCAATTATCCACAATTTCAAATTTCGCAAAAAGATATGAAGAACACTAATATTAAGCAAAGTCTTGTAAAAATGTGGAAAAATCCAATATGTCTACATGTCCTAAACTAGGTTCTCATGTTGAAAAATTGTGATGATAAACAACAACAAAAATTAAAATGCAATTAAAGCTAAAAATGTTAAAACATGCAAAATGGAATACTAGAATTACTTAAAACACATAACAACTCAATGCATGCATTCTAAACATACTAGTGATCCTAAAATGCAAGGTCAAGCATCTAAACAACTAGAAAGTAATAAAAGCAATCAAAAGCGATAAACAAAACAAATAAAGAAAGGAGTTTGAGAAATTGGGTTACCTCCCAATAAGCGCTTCATTTATAGTCTAGAGCTAGACTTTATGGAAATTAATTCAAGGGCACCTAAAGAAAGCTTTGGATGCCTTTCCCATCTTCTTTCTTTTGGATTTGTTCCACTCATTTGATCTCCAAGACTCGAAATTGCCCATCTCCATATTATAGAACATGTCCTCATCCAATTCAAATTCAACTATGAAGACTTCCACCTCCTCATCGGGTTTAATTACAAACTCAATTACTTGGCAATCAACAAGGTCAAAACCATGTAATTTGATTTCTTCCTCATTGATGTCCAAATCTCTATTTAGCTCCACTGTGATTGATTTTTCATCATCTTCAAGTGTTTCTTCAATAGTTGACTCATCTTTGGATTCAATGGCGGGTTTTTCGTCAAACTCCACGGGCATTGGCGAGTCTTTCTTATGAACTTTCTCGAGTGGATTATATCCCCCACCTTTTAAATTCACTCCAATACATGGAGTCTCCTAGCACCATATCACCTTCATCTATCTTGGCTAGCTTCTGATAGTATTTTGAAATTACCCTTTCACTCCACAGTGGAGGACCATCTCCCACTAGAGCGATGTCCTCGTCCCAATCATTCGGTACACACTCATCAAAGAGCATGTGACTTGCATCCGACATGTCAATTGCTTGTTGTCGGCATTTTAAGTATTCTTTAAACACTAAGAGTTTTGGTGTGACCCAAATATTGCTCGCATCCAAGCACTGTCCATTACAATATATTTTGGAGCAAAATTCACAACCTGGATATTCTCCAAACATGTCTTCATAGTCCATGTTGAAATCGTTCATTGCAAGCCAATGGTAGATTCAAATATACCTCGAAAAAAAAACCAAACATAGGAAGGCTTAAAAATGTGGGGGATAATCCAAAGTAACAAAATAAAAACAAAAAAAAAATAAAATAAAATACTACAAAAAAAAAAGTAAAAAGTCCGAATTAGTGAAAGTAATCTAAAAATAAATTTAAACTACAATCCCCGGCAACGGCGCCAAAAACTTGATAACGCTCCGCAAGTGCACGGTTTGCGCAAGTAATAAAGTGGACATAAGTCCAAGTATCGATCCCACAGAGATTGTTTTAAATCGTATTTTTAGATTACTACCTTAACCGGAACAAGAAAAGCTTAGGATTTGGAAATTTTGATTTTGAAAAATAAATTAAAAATTAAACTAAAGAAAATAAGAAAATTTGATTTATGAAAACGGTGAGATGAATTTGTTAGAATTATGAATCCACATTAATCATATCAACCATGTATTTGACTAAAACATTTAATAACAAGGTATGAGTATTGAAGATCCATGTTCCTATATTTATTTATGTCCCCTTTCGAGCGATGCATAAATACCTTTTCCTACATGAGATGAGCCTATATTTCTATGACAAATCCAAACATGTAGAAAAGCATTAACGAATTATGAACACTTTTAAGGATAACACAAAGTATAGGGGTATATTTCTATCCCCTATCGGACTTTGCGGCAATTAATCAAGGTCTAATAAATCTCCACTCTTTTGAACATAGAAATCTATCACAAGCATCAATAATTATGCGTCCACAATCATAGATGATAATAATAACATAATTAATTACATCAATCTCATAAATTGCATAATATAAATATAAAGTCAAAACATGGAATCAATAAATTAATGCTTCATCACAATTCTAACAATTAAAACCTAGCCTAAATACAAGATCGAAAATAAATCACAAGAAGTATGAAAAGATGTCACCCTATTCATCTCCTTGATCCTTGTTCTTCAATCTTGAATTTGGCCTCCTATGGATCCCCTCGCAATTCGATAGCGTTTTGGCATGAAATATCACAGTTGAGAACCCTTAATTTCGTGTCCCAAGCCATGTATTTATAGATGTTCATGACAATTAGGTTACTTGGGAAGAAAGAATGCTGAGTTTCACGTCCAAATTAAATTCCAAAAGAGCTTCAACCGAACAAGGAAAGTTACCTTCGGGGAAGATTTTTTTTGTCGCTGCACAGCATTTAGTATTTTGATCATATCTTTTTATTCCCTTATCATATTTAGATGATTCAAAATCCTTTAGAAAGATAACGTAAAGGGCTAAAATTCTTCCTGAAATAGGATTTTCCAAATCCTAACGTTTAAGACCTAGAAATTAGGTTTCAAAGTATGACTAAAAATCTGCCCGAAAATCTTGTGTGATTGGAATGAATTTATGGTAATATTCTTATCATATTTCATTCCCTTTTGACTTTTAATTGCATCCAATTGACTCCTAGCATTCTTCAGGTATCTTATCTTGATCCGAATCAACTATTGAATATTTGCAATTTGGTCCTTCTTCTTTTGATTTGTATACTTTAGTCCTTGAACTCCTAATTTCTTCCAATTTGGTTCTTTCTTTGACTTTTCTTCCAATTGACCCTTTTGATTTACTTCATCAACTCTTGTTTTTCACACTTTAGCTCTTTTATCATCCAAATGACTTTTTTTTGCTTAATTTCCTTTGTTTTCTCGACTTTGGATTATTTCTGAAATACAAACAATATTAACTAAATAAATAGCAAATATACTTAAACAAACAAATTAAATCCTACTTTTAGAATAGAAATAAGTGTATAAAATACACTTATCACCATACATCCTCACTATACATTCCCTGGGTGATAGGAACTAAAACTTGTTTGGTTACTTTGAAATTCCCAAACTCCCTCATCAACGACATCCTATAAGGTTTATAGTGTGGTTTTAGGGGCAATCCTAATTTTTCAATCACGGTGCTACTAACGAAATTAGTAAAACACTTTCCATCAATCGCCAAACTACACCCCTTATGATCCACATAACATCTAGTATGGAATAAAGAGCCCGATCATAATCCATTCTTTATGTGGCGTTTCAAAAATTCAAGAACGAAGAGGATTTAGATATCAAATAGCAGGAACGAATTTTATTGCTGACTTGAAAGGAAACGAATATCAAGAATTTAAGAAAATTCAAGAAAGTGGTTCTTGAATTTGGAATAACTCCTTTTTTTTTTGGATAATGAATTTTCGGAATTAAATAAAAAATAAAAATAATTTTTTTTAATAAATCCGAGAATTCGACACGAACGCAACAAAACAAACGGAACTTAATTCGAATAAGAATTAAGCAAAACAAACACTTTTGAATTTTTGTTGAATTTTTATATGGATCAAACTGGAAAAAAATTTACTGGCATGAAGAACACTCAAGAAAAGAAAGACTCAATAACAAGATATGGATGATTTTTATGGGACTCGATGACAAACATAAAAATCAAATTGGATAGAAAAGAATTCAGAGTCGAGCTCTGATACCAGATGATGAGGTTCGAAGCGCGGAAGAAACGCCGGAAAGTTCCGAACTCAGGTTGTTGTTGGACAGATGAGTCATGACCCAATATTCACGACTCGACGATGCGGAATAAAGAACCACGACTTTCGAAACGCCACAAGGATTTGTCCAATCGCCTTGATAAGTCTCTGATTTGGACACCACAAATATTCTAGCAAATATTTGATAAGTTCGATATTTGAAAGTCACAAGAAATATTCTTGATAAGTTCGAAAAACATAGGAATCCACCTATAACTTTTATTGAATCCTCAATAAAAACTGTTTATATAAAAAACGAAGTCTCAAGTCTGAATTACAATGAATGGAAAGGAATATAAATAAGTAAAATAACCTAACCGCTAATTGACTCAAAATAGAATTCTAATTAGACTAAAATTCTATAATAGGCAAACAAATAATTAAAAACAAAATTTAACCTAAAAATACGCAAAAACCCTAATTTCCGTCTGCATAATTGACTTTCTGTTTTGAAGCCCCAAATGATGGAATTTGGCCATAAAATTAGTCGGCTCAAGGCTTTAGCCCATGAGTTTTGCTTAGTGGCCCATTTCTACTCGAAAAACACATATTATGCATCTAATTCCGACATAGTTGACTGGATTGCACTTTTATTTGGCTTGAATATTTAACTTTTTCCATCAAGTCTGCTATGACTCCGATTGTCGAGGGTTCAGAACACATCAAGTTAGCATTTGAGGACCATGATGTATCTCCAAGTCGTTCACCATGGCCAGTCCATTTAGTGTAATTATATAACATTCCATACATCATAAAGTGTTGTCAATTTCACTAACTAGCCTCCAAGAGTAATTATTACACTTCTGGCATAGGGCACACAAAATGCCCTCGATAATTAACATGGTTCCTTGCAACTCTAACAAACTCTTCAATTCCCAACAAATATTCAACACTAGTTCTATCCGGATTACGTATCCAACTTCGATCCATGCTATAATTATTATAGTTAACCCTAAAAATTACATATAAAACATAAGACTATATGTCACCATATATTTATAATGAACGTTAATATTTGACATTCATGGATTCATTCAATAACTGGGTATAATTATATCACAGCGAAAATTATGTCCTAATACAAGGAAAAGAGGTCATTTCCAATTAACGTAATAAAAAGTATGAATATAACATGTAAGTGAAAGTCAATTTCAAACTAAACACAAGAGGTAAATTTATTCGTTAATTTTTTTAACTGTTAATTTTTATTATAAAATTGTTCAGTTCTTAGACTGAGATGGAAGTAAACTACTAAAGAATGATAGGCAGTAATACTCAACATTTAGGTCTGAAATTTAGACGTGTAAATGGCCCTTTATGGGGCACTTTCTAACCTATTATTGATCTTGATTTTAAAGTCAAGTTTTATCAACGTACATAAATTTGACATAAAGTTTAATCCATGAAATTTATAACTTTGATTAGTTAATTATGATAATTAAAGTTGAAAAATGACTATAATAGGCAGTAATATACACACATCAAAGCATTCACCGAAATAAAACCACTTGTTAATAACATGATGAAAGACTTTTGTGCAATGTAATGATGAGTACTATCACACGTATTATTGATGCAATATTTGAATTTTGCAATTTGAATTGAAGGAAGCTCTGCAATCCAATACGCTTTCTACAGCCATTAAAAGATATTTGATATAATAATCAAAAATATTTATTCAATGGAGAAACAATACAATTCTAATACTATATAGAAGTTATATATAAGAGCATTTGAACAAAGATCCAATTCCATTAACTTGTGATCAAATTACTACAAATATAATTTATCACAAGTTTGAAGGATGCTAGAAGATTCGGTCAATCTGTTACTATAAAAAGACTCATGCTTCTTACCCAAATATTATCAAAGGTACTTCAAATAGGAACTGTCATTTTTTTTTATTTATGCAAGTCATATTCCGTCGACTAATCTTGAAACGGGCATAACTTTTGATCCGACCGTTGGATCGGACTGAAATTTAAATATGTTGTCAAGCACGAAGAGTTCTATAGATACCAATAGACAAAGTCCATTGGCACTGCTAGATTTTCGAAAAGGACCTTAATTTTAGCTTTTAAGTTTATATAGAACTAGTTTCCTAGTTTTAATAGATTTTCTAGTTTTATTTGTTTTCTTTTCATATTTAGTTTTCTATTTTGATACTAGTTTTCTATTTTGATACTAATTTTGACGTCTTTCTTGGACCAATTAAGGGCAACAGTAGAATTTTGGGATTAAAAAAATCCAACCAATTGAGTTTTGAAGAGGGAGGAGGCTTTGGAACAAATAAGGCAGGAACTAGGTTTTGAAAAGAAGGGATGGCAGCACTAGACAATTTGGAGACAATTTGGAAACATAAACTGCCATAAATTATTTATATATATTTAAAAAAAGGCTACTAAGCAGCGGTTAATCACACCAGCTCAACCAAAAAGAAGAAAATGCATTTCATTGAGGAAAATTACTCCCCAATAATATAGATGCAAGTAACATATATTCCATGACAGTTGCTCTAAAATATTATTCAATTTGGAATGAGGAGTCCATGAGGAAATTATGGGATCTCCATACATTCTGAAGGATCTAAAGGAAGCAAAAATTAGATAAATTCAGCCAAGTATAAACACCAACCAAAATTCACCTTCTATGGAGGATTATTGAATGATCCGGAACTGGATGTTTAAAACTTATAAAACTAAAATTGAACATAATTTTATTTGCATACTCTGAGAATTTTCATGTCAAGCAAAAAATCAGTAGACATCCAGCTACAGGTTGTAGGTACATATATATATTTAACAATAAATATTAATTACATGACCATGATAAGAAAGATGATAGGAGCAACCTGAATCACACATGATGTCATTGTTATATGATATAGGTAATGTTATGGTGTAAGAACGAGCAAATAATAGTAATTGCTTGATGGAGGAAATCCAAAGATATTAATAGCTAGAAAAAACTCAACTCAACAACAAGAATTATGTGAAACTATCTTCCCTAGAATATGTTCTGCATGCATCAATCAACAAAACAGAATTTAGCACACCCAAGCATTGACCTAAAATTGAATGGTTTGTCGATTCCCGCCCAATGACGTAGAATTTGGAGACAATTTCCAGTAGCAATATGGCTCATTTGGGAAGGAAAGCCACTTTTTCTTCATCATTTAATATTATTTCTTTTTTTTTTTTTCACTTACAATCATTAATATTCATGTTAAGAATCAAATATATACAAACCAATAAACTTCCATGGACACAGAGAACGAGAAATCAAATATGAATTCATACCTGATTGAAGCCGATTTCCTCTTTCAAGAACTGAAAAACGAAATTATCATCATGCTTTGAAGATGAATTCACACTTGATTGAATCCGATTTCCTCTTTCGCGTCCGATTGGAAAGCAAGAATTTTTGAATCTTGACAGATTTTTTGTAAATAGCGAGGGTAAATTCTGGGTCGATGGGCAAACGTGAATCTTGATATGTGGATTGTCCTCTTCTAATCTAGGGAAAAATCGAGTGATGTGAAGGTGGAGGGAGGGAAACGTGATGGTTTTAGAGGGAAAATTTTTCTTTTATTTTTTATTATTCTTTTGGTAAAAAAATTAAGATTAAATTTTGATTTTTTTAATTAATTTTTCCTATAAAATAAATTTTGTAGGGATTATTAAAAAAAAAAATCTGCAGATTTTTCTTTAATTATTAGCCTACAAATGGGTCATTTTTTGTCGATAAAAATATATATTACCCCACGAATTTTTTGTCTGAATAAATTACATATTTGTAGGCACAAAGTCCTCTAATTTTGAAATTTTTGGAGCCAAATGTTAGTCGTACGAATCCTCGTTTTGTGGTGGAAAGTGATCAATTCCCCACGAGAGCTCTACGACCTGAAGGAGAAGGTCGATCCGTGCTTTGAAGTGACAAACTTATTTGCTAAAATAACAATAAACAAATGAATAAATATTGAAAATATGTAACAAAAAAATATTTTACAAAATATTAAATTTGTTGGGTAAAATAAACTCACATTACGAATTAAAAATTGTCATCCAAAATTTTATGAGCGAAATTATATCCCAACAAAAATTATTTTTGTGAGAAAAACTTAATTCTGCCTACAAATCTCATTTCATAGGCCAAATTTTGTAGTCTAAGTATATATATTTTTTAAGCCAATTTTGTACACCTACAAAATCTTATTTTGGGGGGGGAAATAATCTTTACGTACAAATAATATTTTGTATGTGCATTATTTGTAGGAAAAAAAACAAAATTTTCTAATAACACCCACAAAATCTCATTTTGTGGGGAAAGACAATCTTTACATACAAATCTCATTTTGTATGCGCATTATTTGTAGATAAAGCAAAATTTTCTTGTAGTGCAGCATTACTTCAAGGATGGTAGTTTGGCGCACTCAAGACTCTTCAACACACAATGGCATTTTTCACTACATGGTGACGCCATGTTGTCAGGGGTGTAACAGTTATAAATAGTATACATTTTAAATATATAGAAATGAGTTGTAGATAAGTGAATAGTAATTGTGCATCATCTATCTATATCTATTTACATTACATTACATTTTACAATATATAAAAAGAGTAGATGGAGGAGAAACTTTTTAATTCCTATTTTACCATCATATATTTAGTTTTATACCCATTTTATCCTTACCTCTTTATTTAGCCTTTGTTTATTTTTCTATAAGTTTTTCATTTTTTTCTACAGTATTCAATCTCATCCATCTATTAAAAGTCAAGCTCACAATATTTTACTTTTCAACCAAATCTTAACCATCCATTCTCCAAAAAATCACTATTCATTTAAAAAAAAAAACTCTTTTTATACAATACCAAACACACACTTAATAACATTAAATAATTCATTACATTTATTGCATAACATAACAATTTACAAAATTTTAATAGAATTTTATATTATTATATTTTTTTCATTTATTTAGTATGAAATTAATTTATTATCTAATAATATACAATGTTTTAATATGATTTCATATTATTATATATTTCATTTATTTAATTTAATATACATCTATAATAATAATAATAATAATAATAATAATAATAATAATAATAATAATAATAATAATAAAAGTGTAGATGAGTGGAAAACCTTTGATTCCCCATTTTACCATTAAATTGTTATGTTTTAGGTCAATATTACATTTAAAATTTATTTTATTTTCATTAAATATTATTAGTTATTGTATTAATATACAATACATTTAGATATTTTTATCTTTTGTCAATAACATTCTTAAGTTTTTATCAAAATCATTAATTAATTCATAAGAAAAAAATGAATTATATTCTAATTAAGAATATAAATAAATAATTTCAAAACTAAAATTTTGGTTTAAACTTACATTTTTTTATTAACAAAACATGCTTCTAAATTATTTTGATTTGTCTATGCACAACTTTTTGTGTGTGTGTGTGTATTTTACAATTTATTATATATATCGATTCATCGATGATTTTTTTTTTTTTTTTTAAATTGTAGATAACTTACAATTCAATTTGTCTTTCAACAATATTATCTCAAATACTTTCGAAACAGTGGTAATACTTAAAAAAAAAAATTACGCCCGTCATTCATCCTATACAAAAGACGTACAAAGCACGTGTTTATTACTAGTGTAGATAAAAATATGGTTTGAGTTTTTATAAACAAATTTGCATGCATGAGTCAAAGAAATGTAAAAAAGGTACTACTTAGTCCCTGTTTGACCTCATTTTCTAAAACTCATTTTTTAAAACTTATTTTCAACCGCACACGCATTGAGAGAACAACTTTATTTTTCAACCGAAATTTTATTAACTTTTATCAAAATCTGTTAAAATTTCATTTTCATCTAAATCAAGTAGGAGTTAAGTTCTATTTAATTAGTAGTAACTTGTCAATGTGCTCTTATGAATTCTTTCGTGAAGCATATTTGATATCAATAACAGTGACGAACCTATGATATTGAATCAGCACAAGCGGTCACCTAAGAGGAAAAGAAAAATTAAAATTTTAAGTCTAATTATAAATCAAAAAGAATTTTGACAGTCAGCACGAATGGCCAACTGCCATTGCAAAGACCTGGATCCGTCCATGATCACTTCGACACATTATTAAAGAAAAAAAAAATTGTCTACAATGTGATTACACCTGACATGACTATTTAACTTTCTTTAAAATGGTTAAGTCTCATAATTACAGCTAACAAGGATGATTAATCTTTATATCTGATCCCTTAGCTGTCTATGTTGATATGAAAAAATCAGGTTGCCAGGCTGACATTGTGCATTGCAGCAAGAATTATATATATTTATAAGTTATTGTTTGGTTTTTATTAAAATTTTATCTTTTTTTTTACAGTATTCAATCTTAATTATTCATTAAAAGTCAAGCTCATAATATTTGAATTTTCAACCAAATTTCAAGAATTCATTCTTCTAAAAATCACTATTTTTTTTTTTTTTTTTAAATTCTTTTTAAACAGTACCACACACGAGCAAAGACTTTTAATTTGAGATGTGACCAAAAGTCACATTATAATGTGTACTTCGTTGGCCAAACATGTAGAACAAAGTTGGGTCTTATTTGGACAAATCTGATATCCTTAACTTTATCATTTCTTGTATGATTTATTTATTTATTTATTCATTTTCTGTAGGGATTATCCAATAGATTAGTGACCAAGAGAAGATGTAGCAGCAAATATTCAGAAGAAGCTAGAATGCTAAAAGGAAATTAGATCATGACAGGCACGTCTAGTACGTAATCAATATTAAAAATTAACCTCGAACGTAATTTTAACTTTTAAGTTCAAATTTTGCAACACTTATTCATGGAACTTTCGCTTCAATTATGCTTTTTATTATTAAAAAAATGAATATCTTGTACACGTGACTACGTGATGTAATATTGAGAGGGAATCTTAGTAAATACATGCACTCACTCTCTATCAACTTAAACATTGAGATGAGTGGATTGGAGTTCAAAAAGTTTGATCGGTTTAAAGCTTATAACGAGGATAAAATTTCAAGATTACCCTTCTCTAATGAGTTACCTATATATCTTGGTACGTATGAGATGTTGAGGTTAACATTTTACCTCGGCTAAATATGAAAACAATAATTGATATATAAAATGCCAGACTAAGTACTCATCTTTACAAGATTGGCTATTGAAGGAATCTAAGAAAGGTTATTTTTCTCGAGGCCAAGGGCCTTGCCCAGTTGTGTGACGGCCCTTTCCCCAGGCTTGGCAATCCGGATTCGAGCCTCAGGGGGGAGGGGGGGGGGGATTTGGGAGGGGTTTTATTTGTAATAAAAAAATAGTTATTTTTCTTTTTAGTTTTTAATTCTATAAGAATCTTGCTAATTATATCTGTCAAGTTATATTTATTGTTATATAGGTAAATGGTAGCTGTGAATATCAATTTCATCATTTATGTTTTGCCAATCATTTATGTCAAGATTTTGGCAGATAGATCCAATGAATTAAACTCTAGATGAGCTTAACAATTTATGAACTAATTAAAATTGTTTTGTTCTTGACTTAATTACATTACTCTCACCTCGAAAACGAACCAATCTCAGCTGTTAGATAGGGAATTATTTCCAGCTTAAAAATACTTTTTGTCACATTTCTTAGACATATGTGAACTTAGAGCAAAAAGAAGCATAGAGCATGTACAAGACTACAACCAACATGATATACTTAACTTAATTTATATTTATTTTGGTGTCGTCACGTTGCATTTTATTCATAAAATTTAAAATTTTAGAGTTCAAAAGTATTTGATGATATCTATTTTATCTACACAATAACATAGCAATGTAATAACAGTTTCGAATAAGACTGAACAGGCTTCAAGGCTAACCAAAAAAAGTGGAAACTCTATGAATTATACAGCATCAAAATCCCATTTGTAAAATGATCACCAAATGAAGGAGAAAACATCAACAAAAGTGTAGAATTCCCAAGATTTATACATAATTTTAAGCAATTTTCTCCCCCCTCCCATCTTCTCTTTCTACATATAAGTTTTATTACTAGTTTTCGATGTACTGAAGTTTGTGAATGTATATTTGTATACCCGAAATAAACACAAGGGCAGAATTTTTACATGAAATTAAATAAACAAATCACACACCACATTGAATATAGCTGCCTCGATATTAGGCTTATTATACAGTTCTGCCAAAGGAGAAGACTATAATAGAGAAAATTATAATCAGGTGGTTCAAACTTCAGAAGCACACAAACAGCAAACCCTACAAACCCTAACCTGATTTCCAAACAGCACAAACATTTCACAACCTTGTACATGTAGCAGAAATCAGACAACCAAGATAGAACGTCATTCGAAGAGGTAAACCATGGTACTCGTACAACAATCTCATGACTTATCTCCAAACAGGTAACCGAGCGACGAATCTCCTCCCGGTACCGAATTAACTTTAGTTGATGGACGACCCTAGCACACACACAATGACCCATGTTAATTCAAATCATACAATTACGGAAACAATCTCAAAAAAATATAGATTTCGCAATATCACGGAGAATATGGAAATTTTTAAGGGAAAAAAAAAAAAAAAAAAAAGGTTTGATTCGAAATAAGTTTGATTGAATTTTGACTACCCCATTTTTTTCTTCAAACATCTTCGTCTAAAGATTGGTTAATTGGAATATATGATATCCTCTTTCCGAATCAAAGAATTACTGTACCATTTATTCTACCCGAGAGGGGGAAACAAGGGTTCAACGAGAAAGAACTACAGTAAAAGCTTTCTTGTGTGGTTAAATAATTAACTCACAGCGACGAAATTTCCTGAGTTCTGACCCTGGATCCTTTGTTGGCTGTTGGAGATTCCCTTTTGTTCTTTAGGAGGAGGACTTTCCTGTGGCTTTTCGTCGACGATATCGATTCCATAAGGAGGTGTACAAGCAGTAGGGGATGCCAATGGTGCACTGTCTTTTTGCTTATCATCAGAACCAAATAGGTAGCCTAAGGAACTCTGGCCACCGCCAGAACTTTCACCTCTTTTCATGGTTGCTCGTTGGGATCTAATTCTTATCAAGAGTGTGAGAACAAGGAGGAGAAAATGAAGAGAGACCCTCAAGTATATATATTATGAAAATGACATAAGATGTTAGACATCTAGAGGAGTTCAATTATTATTTAAAAAAAAAAAAAAAAAAAAAAAAAGAGTAATGTTATTCTACTACACAGTATGTCACATTGGATGCCACCCCTTTCTCACATTGGGTGGGGTCACTCATTATAAAGGCGGTCTCATACACAGTCATGTGAGGATGTGGCATCCAATATGGCAAATTTTGGGTGATAGAGTAGTATAATTCAAAAAGAAGAAAAAGAAATTCAATACCTCATTTCACATGTAGACCTCATTTTTTTTTTTTTTTTTCAATTTGATATGTTCAAGATCGATTTTTATAAATAGATCCGTACATGATACTTGAATTCATGACTTTTGCTTAGTCAACTCGTGTTGAGTCACATAAAAAATTTAAAAAGTTAGATAAAAAGAACTTATGTAATCACATTATGTCACTACGAGAAAATCCCCCAACATCGACAACAAAAGTAATCACTGTCATCGCAAAAAGTCATCGCTATAGACTTGTGACTAAAGCTCAATAGCGACAACTATTTCGTCTATATTGCATTAGGGACTAGTGTTGTCGCTAAATAATAATAATATTTAATTATTTTATTTTAACCAGACCCATTTCAATCTGACCCATAATTCAACCCGACCTGCTTAAAATCTTTAATTAATGTGATAATTGTGCAATGTATGAGTTCGAGCCTTCATGAAAGGATTGAGAAGCGACCAAACCGCTGAGGCAATTGAATTTTTGTGTTTATTTCTATTTTAACTAATAAATATTAGTTAATTGAACAATAATATTCGAACATTTAAGCCTTGTTTGGTTTTCATTAAGTGTGCGTTTGATTGCGATTGTGGAAAATGAGTGGAAAGAAAATATTTTCCAAGTAAATGATTTTGCTTGGAAATTATTTTCGTGAAAAATCAATTGAAAATGTTTGATTGGTTTAATTTTCTAGGTGAAAAATGTGGGGAATTTTTCAAGTTGGGTTGTTTGATTTACATTATTTTTCATGAAAAATAAAGTAATTTTTTGCTATTTTAATCAAAAAAAAAAATTCAACTTTTTCAACACATTTGTACCTAATAATTGTAATGTTATGTTTTGAAAAAAAAAAAAAAAAAAAGTCAATTAACAACAATAAAATTGATCAAACGTGGCGAAAAACCTTTTCCATGTAACATGGAAATTGTTTTCTCATCCAAAAGTTAAAAAAATCTTTTCCACCTTCTCTAAGAAAATGGGCGCGTGGCTTAAGTAGGGAGAAAAAATTTTCCAAGCTAGATTTTGGCAATCAAACACAAGAATTTGGGAAAGGTGGAAAATTTTTTTCTTTTTCCTTGGAAAAAAAAGGTTAACCAAACAGAGCCTAATTTTTTCTCTTTTTTTTTACAGTATTTAATTTCAATCATTCATTAAAATCAGGTTTACAATTTTTGACTTTCAACAAAATTTTAACCATCAATTCTCTTAAAAATCACTATTCATTTCCAAAATAAACTATTTTTAAACAATACCAAACACACTCTAAATAATAATTTTTTTAATGGAAATAACTTATATAAAATTTTCAAAATATAGCAAAAGCGAAAAAGTCGTCTCAATAAGATGAACCTATTGCGATGACGTTTTTAGTTAGCGAAAACTTTAATATGTCGTTGCTATAGGGGCTCGCATTTTCCACGACATTTTTATCTCGAGCCTATTGAAACGAAACAAGTTTGCATGTCATTGCTATTCTTCGTGACTTCACTTCATTTTCTTGTATTATGTCCTATTTGGTGTAGTTAAAAATTATATTTTTAGTAAATTTTGATTAAATTTGACGAAAAGTATAATTGCAAAACTAATAAAAATTGTGAATCCCACTTTGAATTTTTTATCAACATTTAAACTACAAAAATAAGGGCTATATCTTCAACCAAACAAATAGGGTTTTCACATTTCGTCTCTTCAGATTGCTGATGCAATGTCATATTAAACTCTTCAGATTGCTGATGCAATGTCATATTAAACTGTCCATCCCATTTATTTTAAAATATAGACACATGATTTCACCAATATAGAACAGTGAAATATTTGATAACCGTACAAAAAGTATCCAATGCCATTGTGGGGTTAAATTCATTTTATATATTTTAGATGTGATTAATTAGGTACTAATCTTGCTCTAGGAAAATGTGTGGAATCACATTAGGGCTTTTGTCACATAATTTAAACGATTTTAATTATTCAGATCATGCTTTAAACATTGTATTATTTCGAACAATTATACCCCTCCGTCTCATAAAGATAGTTCCTTACTCATTTTCATACAGATTAAGAAATGTCAATTAATGTTGTTGGAAAAATTAGCTTTATAATCCCTTTTCCTAATATACCTCTAATAAATTTAATAGTTTTCCACAAAATTGAAAGAGTATAAATTCATTTAAACTATTAAAAAACACATTAAATAAGGACAAAATGAGACATAAAATATTAACTTCACTCTAAAAAAAAGAAAGTGGGATACCTTCGTGGGATAGAGGGAGTATAACATATATAAATATTATTCATTAAGTCCTTGGATGATTCAACCCCTCTTAATTTCGTAAAAAAAAGGTGTAGCCCCCTGATGGCCCGAACCGACCACGTCCAAGGCCCCTGGTTCGGGAAGGTAAATCCAGGTTATGCCTCCAAGTAGCCAGGGTGGAAGGGCTTATGGTAAGTATGAGCAAATCTCAATAACTTCCGCTTGCCACAAGGCCAATTCCACCTTGCGGGGAATCGAACCAAGCACACAACCGCGCTGAGCACTTACCACCCATATACTGTGTACAGAGTGTCTAAATTGTATTCTTATATCGGTTTGCATGACATGTGTTTTGGGTTTGACACGAATTTAAAAATTAAATAATTGAAGGGCTCCAAAATACTTGTAACGTAGAGAGGGAGATCAAAGGGAACTTAAGGAAAATTAATCTTTTGACATTTAGGGGCCGGGGTGTATAACTAAATGGGACTTTTCAAGACTTTATAAATTTTTTTAAGGACTTTTGTAGATTTCGTGGACTTTTAAAAAATTGTAGTATGAAATTAGTAGGAAGTCTTTCATAGACTTTTATAAAGTTTTATTTAAAAAATTTTAGATATATTTTTGTAGAATTCATATAACTTTTGAAGATTTTTATTTAAAATATAATTCTCACATAAGAGATGAAGGATCGATCTTTGTATCCGTCCAGCATGGAGTGAAAATATTTTAAAAGAATAAAGAAATTTAAGTCAATATAATTAGATAAATTAATAATCAAAACATAAAAAAATAAATATTTACAGCACATCTAGTATTTTTTACAAAAAGATAAAGAAATAATATAATATTTAGTATTATTAATATGCCAAACCTTCAAAAAATAATTAACTTATCGATATATTAAAAAGTTAATTACAAATATTTTTTTAATAAAAATTTTTATTACAAATTAGTGTTTTAAATACAAAAATTGAATGAGGAAAAAAAATTGTTATGAGATTTTTTAATTTCAAATAACCTTTTTTTTATTTTAGAGAATTAAAAAAAATAACAAAACAGATACAAAAAGGAGAAAGCGAAAGAATAAAATAGGTAAACTTTTAATCATAACTCTAAAATTCATAGAAATGACGAAGAAAGAGAAAGAGAATATTATAAAGATAGAAAATGTATATTAAAGGTTTTTTTTTTTTTTTTTTTTTTTTATCTTCTCTTGTGTCAAAGTCTCAAAATTTTAAGATGAATGAGGGAAAATTTTTGAAACTTTGTTTTTGCACTTTCTATTTAAAGTTAATACATTGAACACTTTTATAAAAGTCAATAAAAGTCATAAACATTTTGAGTACTACATGATTTTAGTGACTTCTATATAAAAAGTCATAATTGAATACATCGAGACTTTTGAATAGATTTAGCCCCTATTTGGTATCAATTAAAATCCGAATGTTAATTCAAGTTAAAATCAACAATCAATCACAATCATATATGTAATGGGACCCACAACTTTTCAACCATACATCTCATCAACTTTTATCAAAATTCACTAAAAATCTAATTTTAATCTCCACCAATCAGGAGCTTAAAAAGTTTTTAAAAGTTTGTATTGAATACACTAAGATTTTTAAAGTCTTAAAAAGTCTATTGAATACTCCTAAACTTTTTAAATTCTTAAAGTTTTTAAAAGTCTTTAAAAACTTCAATTTAAGGATGTAGAGTCGGAGTAAAAACGAAACTTACTTTTCTTGGAGTGAGAGATGTTTGATCGACTTGAACAATAGAACGAAATAATTAAATGTAAAATACAAGAATACCAAGATTTTTTCGGTCCAAAGACCTCGGAGGTTCAGTAATTCAAGAATCACCTACTTTCCCGTTGAGCAATCCATTAAACTTGGATTCACGCCCAAATTCCACTGGCACATCAAGAAGTTCATCACATTACGAGATTGACATCAAGAACACCTAAAAGATTCCTAAAAGTGAATCATATAACCTACCAAACAATCAATCGAATTTCACCAAGAATAAACTCCATCTTCTATATTTTACAGTTATTATAAAACCACTGTAATCACCGAGAAAATAGATACTCTAATACCTAAGAAAATAGGTAACAAAGGAAGAACTACAATTAGACCTCATCAAGAAGTCTTGTTCAAACCCTTAACCAAAAAATGCCCCAACAAAATAAGAGCAAAGAAGAGGAGAATTCGATCTATTGTGTTGGAGAAAAAAATGGGATGCTTCTTTCACATTTTTCTTGTATTCCACCAATTCTACCATGAATACCAAATGCAATGAGTGTATATATAGAGAAGTGCCCAAGTTATTGTTGGAAAAATGTGAATAAGAAATTGGAGTTCAATATGAACTTCGCGTGGTCTAGTTTTTGTCAATTTTGAACTAGAAACTCCTCAAATTATTGTAGTTAATTAAGGAGTAATTGACCACATTAAATCTCATGAATCTCCTTGTTTATGACAATTAGTCAAGGATTAATGTTCCCTTTAATAGTGGAGTTATTAACCTCATTCCCACCAACATTTTGGAGACACACGGTAACACTTGCTTTTGGTCTGCGCATTGGTCTGTCTATATTTTAATTTTGTCCATTTTATTGTGTCAAATTTTTAGCCGGATTGGTAACTTTGTACTACGTTAACTACTCAACCTCTGTTGTATCCTAGGAGACAAACACTCGAAAAAACCTCAAGCACAGATTGGTGGGGGGCGAATCTATTTTAAGGAAACTATGCTCGCACAAACCTTGGTTTCAGATTCTGCTATAATCTACAGTTTAGATTTTCATCAATATTTATATTATTGCGTTTTATTTTATTGTTTGTTCTTTTATCAATCAAATTCGATAATTATTTTCCTACAATTATGTGGGTCAAAAACCATTTTAGGTTGAAAATACTAAAATATATTTTGGTCCTTGAAAGTGAATAGCTCATTTTCAACAAGAAAGAAGGTACACGTACATTGAATATATTAGTTATGACTAGAATTGGGGTTATACACAATAGAGAGTACAAAGAGACTATCGAATTTAAAGAGACACGGTCAAGATTATGAGACCGAAAATTGAGTAGAGAGAAATTAGAAAAATGTTTAATCTACTTAACCAGATTGATTTACCCAATGATTTACCAACTTATGTGTTAGCACAATTATGGTTAATTTTAAAGATAATGTGATGGATGTCTGCCAAGTATATTATAGGTAAGTCAGTCGATAAATTCATCTGGTAACGTAGTATGGTTCTTAAAAAAATAGACTTCACGTGTGTGGTCTATGAATGAAGAAAATTTGAGAGAGTGAAGAAACAATAAGTTTCGAATTTTTTTGAATTAATTTATTCTTCTTCTCCTATGATTATCGTCAATTTATCGAACAATGTTTAATTTGTATTTTCTCTTGATTGTTTTTACTTTCCATTTCCGCTGCATTTCTGCATGTTTTGGTGGGATTTTTATCTTCATTGGTGCGAAAAAAATATGATTTAATTAAGTTCGCATTTTGTTTCAAAAGAGAAATGGTTATCTCTAGCCAAATATATTGCAAATCATTGAAAATTGCAAAGATAGAGTTGAATGGGCCGGTTTGGTTTTTTTTTTTTTTTTTTTTTTTTTTTTGGGGTCACACTGTCTATTAGAGGTACGAAAAAAACGAAAAATCCGTGCTTGTTAATTTTGAGACACTACTACCCAAAATCAATGTTTTGTAATTTGAGTTGTATTTATCAATCCACCAAATCGAGTTTTTGGTCCTTTTTCTAATATATTCTTTCAATTTTTCATCTCTAACATAATTGTTCCAAATCTACTCTACAAAGGAATGAAGGCTGGACAAAAAGAAAAGAAATTGCTCATCAAATTAATATTCGTTTTTCTTTATTTTTTAATCTAATAGAAAATTATTGGCATGCAAGAGCTTACCCGTAGCAACAATAGTAGTCTAAAAGATAGTCCATACACAATAGAAAGTAATTGAGTAAACTATAAGTCATATTGAATTGTAAGGAGTGAAATAGATGTTTACCAATATTGTTTACACATATATCTACATTATTTTATATATGAACATATATGTAATTTTATTATTTTAATTAAAGAACTTGCGAAACCTCCAATAATAAACTCTTAAACATTGACTATTTTAGAAATCGTTATTGGAAATCATCAAAATTTGACACTAATAATCAACCGAAATCGACACTTTAAAAAAACTCCATAAAGAGTATAGTACAATTTTTTTCCGGAAATATCCTAACTTTAAAATTCAGGCCTCTAGGATATGGATATATTAGATGAATAAAAACAAGTACAATGCAAGGAGGGGATCAAATGTTGTTCAAATGTCAAGTCAGTGGATCTATCAAGCATTCCTTTCATATATAGTCACAGATGAGAATTCCTTTTTTAGGGTTGCTAAATTGTGTCAATAGTTCGCATTAACCATTCGTCGGATAAACTGTTTCCATCACAAAATCCTATCAAAAATTGAAAATCTCAGCAATATGATAATAATAGAAAATACAGATTATTAGTGGCCGTGTGTGTCTCAATTATTAAACTTATTATTAATGGGAAATTTTGTTGGGTTAGGTATTGGTGGTGTCTCGTCCCACGTAAAGACGACACAAGGAAAAGGAGGAAGTTTACTTAAAATGGAGAGAGAGTGACTTTATGTAGCTGCCATGATGAATCTAGAGACGGGAAAAGAAATTAGGGTTTTTATTTAAAACAATGCAAGATTCAACAGTTAATAAATTTTTTTATGGTGGTCTTGGAAACTTCAGTTAATGTATCTTGGCAATTATCTAGGCAAAGGCTCCGTTTGGAATTTCTTTTCGAGACCCCAATTTTAATTGTCGAGCAATCACATGATTCACATATTTTAGTTAATTCATAAATTTGAAGAAAAATTATATTGTAGAAGATTATTTAACATCTTAAATTAAATTTTGAGAAGCAAGAAAAGTGTAGCTTGTTTTGCTTTGGCTAGTTAAATACATTCAATCCACATTTTATTATGAGTTTACAATGTTTTAATTGCATGAGATATTTATAAATTTTACTCATTGTTACACTTATATCATTAACTTTTTTACTAGTTGTCTATGTCTATCCGTGCCATGAACGAAATATAAAATTTTTAAATCATAATTTTAAAAATATCTAGATTATACAATCATATCAAATAATAAATATAATTCAAATAAATTTCAATACAAAATATTATTGAATTTGAAACTTTAAAAAAGACAAAAATCAAAATAAAAAATCTACATGTACACTAAGTATACCACGTCACTTAAAATTTGGCACTTAATTAAATTTTTTATATAAAATTTCTTTTGACTTTTATTTACTTTTTTTATCTGAAAATTTGCCCACATCATCACTTATTTCCCTTTTAATATGTTATAATTTTTGATTAACTATATTTTTTAACGTGTTGCTTACATATACTTTATTTGAAATCCAATACATTAATTAATATATTTTATTTTGCCTTGTTTTTTAAACATACCAATTTTGTCAAAATGATGAAATGATTAGCCTCTGTTTGGTAATACTGTTTGATTTATAAACTTGTTTATTTATGATTTTGAGGTAAAAAGTAGTAATTGAAAATTGGAGAGAAAAAATATGTGTAATTAAAAAGTTAATTATTAATAATTAATTATTTTTGTAACATGCGTATTGAAGAGCATACTCATTTATTGACGTATTAGGAAGTAAAATTTCAATGATTTATTTTATTTATTTATTTTCAAAATATATTAATTCAATTTTTTCATTTTTAACTTAACAAATTTATATAGCATATATTTATTTATTTTAAAATATATTAATCCAACTTTTTCATTTTCAATATAACACATTTACATAGATATGATATGATATGACGTTTTCCTTTCAATATGTTATAATTTTTAATTAACTTTATTTTTTAATATGTTGTTTACATATATTTTATTCTAAATTCAATATAATAATTAATATATTTTATTTTTCTTTTTTTTTAAACATACTAATTTTTGTCAAAATGATTAAATGATTAAATTTTCTACCAATTTATCATTGGTGGTAAAAAGTTGATAGCAAATAATTAATTATTTTTGTAATATGCTTATTGAAGAACCTACTTATTTATTGATATATTAGGAAGTAAAACTTCAATAATTTTATTTATTTATTTTCAAAACATATTAATTCAAAATTTTCATTTCTAACTTAACAAATTTATATAACATGTATTTATTTATTTTCAAATATATTAATCCAAAATTTTCATTTTCAATATAATACATTTACATAGATATGATATTTATTTATGTTCAAATATATTTTTAGTTATGAATGCCCCGAACTAATTGCGGAGCATCATATTTTGCTACCTAAATCTGGATTCCTATATGTTATGCCAAAATAAGTCCCTCTTGCAGCGCCAAAGCTTCTAACACCCTTGGATCGAATCTTCCATCCATCGATCGACTCATTGCGGCAACCACGACCCCATGGTCATCTCGAATTACAGGACCAACCCCAATCATCCCATCCCTCAATGCAACATCAGTATTAAGTTTGAAAAGGCCCTGAGAAGGACGCTACCAACTTTTTCAGACCACTGAATGTTTTTTACCATCGATATGATGCTCCATAACTGAGATAAAAGATGATGCCAGTTCAACCAGAATTCTTACATCTCTTCTTCCTCTCCAAACACCTCATAATTCCTTTCCCACCAAATAATCGATAAAAGAGCCCCAATAATCTCAAAATTCACTGAAAGCTGACTGAGAACAAGGCTAAGCAGTGTGTCTGTACATGTCCCAGTAGCACATTGCTTAATCTCTGTCCATATCCTCCCAGCCTTCCAAACTAATTTTTCCCTCGCACATATAAAGAAGATGTGGTAATTTGCTTCGTAATCCCCACAGTGTACACAGCTCCCATTGACTTGTAAGCCTTTCCTTCCTAGTAATTCATCTGATGGCAAAATCTCAAAAAACAACCTCCACAAGAAGATGCAAACTCGCGGTATCACTGGAAATTCCCACAATTTTCGCCACCATCTATCCATGGCATTAAAGCTAGGTCCTTCATCTCTCGAATCCAAAGACAGCAAAAGGTGATAATTGCCTAATCTATCATAGTGTCAAATAAGTCTATCATCCCCATGACCCAACCCAAGAGGAATGGATTGGATCATTTGGACGTCTACAAGCAAAAGCAAGCTTTCCAATTTTTCTTTATCCCAACCACCACACACTGTCATTAGACTACTCACCAAGATCATTTGACTCATCTCGGGTGATAGTAGTGAATTTAGACGAATAAGGAAGCAACGGATCTTTAAATACTTGGATTCTATTACCGTTCCCCACACGCCATCTAGTCACCAGTGAGATGACTTCTCTACCCCCATAAAATGATACGCCACAAGAAAGAGCACCCCTGTTTAGGACCTGCTTTCTAGAAGTCCACCCCATTATGATATTTTCCTGCTAAAATTCGTGCAGGAAGAGACCTACTATTATTTATCAGCCGCCATGCTTGTTTCGCCATCGAAGCCTAATTAAATTTGGTTAAATCACAGAATCTCAATCCACCATCTCGCTTATTGCACATCTTATTCATGAATGATGGTTTATCTCCCAAGAATTTGTAAAGAAAAGAGCAAAAATAAAATTTTCCCGTATTATGCAAAAAAATATAAATAAATACAAAATTACATCTAAATAGTTGTTCTTCATTTTAAAGTACATAACAAAGTTTTTGGACAAAAACGATCATTAGAAACAACATGAAAGTTAAGGATAAAACTACAATTACGAAAGTTATAAGCTTGACAACAAATAAAAAGTATGGAATAGTCTATTTGATGGTAACTTGTTTTTGCGGAATTTTGGGTTCAACCTAGATACATCAGCAGTTGTTGACGAAGTTTTTGACAAAAAACTTGACAAAAGCAGTCACGTATGGGTGGAGGCCAGTAATCATCACTTTTGACCTCACACACCACATGTGAGAACTTTTTTCAGGCTCTTTGTCAAGAACTTTATTAAAACAAAAAAATTCTTTTGGGTTTTTGAAAGAACGTATAGTTGAAAAGTGGTTAAAATATGTAATAAGTGAAAAGTCCTACAAAAATTTATGATTGAAAATAAATTTGAAAGAAGTCGAGAAAAATAATTGGGAGCGAACAATGGCTTAATCCCACAAAAGTGTGAGATGTTTTTACTAAAATATGAGTTGTCAATAAAATCATCCTTTAGTTTTTCCATTATCCAACATTAAAGGATAGATATATTCTCACCATATCTTTTTATAAGTGCATCGCATATTAGTTGTAAGAAATGTTCACAACTTCTAGTTATAATTGTCACATTACCTTCAAATGTTTTATTAATTAGCGCCTTGCCACGGATAGCAATTTTTATAGAAAGAATTTTTTAAAATGAAACAAAAAGATTTATTTTTCCCTTGTATTTTGTTAAAAAATAAAACAAATACAAAACTTTGAATAAATATATATATACTTGTTCGGTATTTTAAAGCACGATGACAACATTTTTTTTTTTTTTTGTTAGTATTAGATATTTATTGATATTCTACAATAATAAAGTCACATCTATTTCCCGTTAAAATGCATTCTTCCAATTTCCATTTTTGCTTTCCCTTAAAAAAAAAAAAATATTGAGATTAATACCGATGTTTTCCTTTTGAAATAATTATAATGAATCATTTTCGATAAACAGTTATAATATTAGTACATGTGTTTGAGTTAGCTCAGCTCTACTTTTAAGTAGAAGGAAAGAGAACAGAACAGAAATGTAGCTTTAATTTAAACTAATATGTGAGAACTAATTTCTCAAGAAGAGTGGTAAGATTTACAATTTATTTCTTGTTCTATATGGTATAAATTAACTTGCTAGAGCTATAAGCATTGATCATTAATGGTAATAACGTATTATTTTATTATCAAATTAAATGAAATCATTACAATTTTTTTTTTTTTTTTTTAATTTTCCTTCAGTTTGAAAATGAATTATTATAGCATTTAAAAAACTAAACTAAAATATAACATTAATTAGATTGGAGTTTTTATATTTTTTTAATTATCCACAAATGTAATTGATAATCTTGGATTGTAAAAAGAACCATTGTTCTCAGGTTTTGTAGAAGAGTTTCTCACTTTGGACAAATTTTCTCTAAAAAAATCTTCCAATTAGATGCTTTCAAAAAATTATTCAAACAAACTCAAAAGTCTTCTTAATATGAAGTCACTTTTAGCTTTTCAGAACCATGTCAAACAGTGTTTATGTATTTTTATATGAGTAAAAAAAATAATAATAATAATAATACACAAGGAAATTATTATAATCAATCTTCATTTTAATATTTGTATATACACACAACATAAAGCCTTTTTTTATACAATAATTCTGAAATAAAAGTTTATCAAGCACTTAAGTAGTTGGTCCCACTATATTCTATGTGATTTCTGATCATATATATTATTTCCACTATATATAGATTATAAAGAGTATTGTATCTTTTCTTTTTTAGTTGTTTGTATTTCTCTTTGTAATAAATTGAAAGAAAATTATTTAGATTCTCATATTTTTAATATTATTATTATTATTATTATCCTTTTTTTTTTTTTTTTTTTTTTTTTACAAATGCAATTTATTTTCTTGTGTTAAACAGATAATACAACAATATATAGTGATGAAACTCATAACTATAAAATTATCCTATTTATAAATTACTAATTAGGGTTTGATCAGTTGGTTGCTTATTAATATTTGGGAGACATTTGTCTTTTCTCTTAGTAAATATAAACTAAAGGTGTTCTTAGTTTGAGAATGGAAGTGAAAACATGTTGAATATATTGAATAAATATAGAAGAAAGGATCGATCCTGGGGGGTGTAGCCCACACCCTGAGGGCCCGAACCGACCACGCCCAAGGCCATTGGTTCGGGAAGGTAAATCCAGGTTATGCCTCCAAGGAGCCAGGGTGGAAGGGCTTATGGTAAGCATGAGAAACGCTCAATAACTCCCGCTTGCCACAAGGCCAATTCCACCTTGCGGGGAATCGAACCAAGCACACAGCTGCGCTGAGCACTTACCACCCATCCCCTTTGCCACTTGGAGATGTGCCCTGGGGGCAGAAAGGATCGATCCTAATAGCACAAAATGAGGTGCTAGTTATTAAAACTGGACAAGGTCCAATGAATATCATTTAATATATATTAGACGGATTTCACGTTAAAGAATGGAAATTTTTAATTATTTTAAAGTTCGATTGCACTCATTTTAATAACATTAAGAAGAGAATAGATTTAGCAAGTGTTTGGTACAGAATAAATTGGTTTATAAACTTCACAATTAATCAAACTATTTTTTAAGCACATACATTTTCTCTCTAATTTTCAGTCATTTATTTTTTTAGCTCAAAATTATAAATAAATCAGTTTACAAAACACGCACTGTTACCAAAGATAATTTTGATTATCTAGTCTCTATTTGTCAAGCTATTTTTAAACATATTTTTAAACAACACAATTCTTTAAACTACTTTTTGCCCCTGCTTGAGCTCTATTATTTGAAAAATAATATAGTTTTGAATAGTATTTTTTAGAGAATGTGTGGTTTAAAATTATTTGAAAAGTCAAATATAGTGGACTTGACTAAAATGGATGGTTGAAATTGAGTGTTTTAAAAACTTGATTTTAAAAAAATGGGACCAAACAAGGACTTTAAGTACACACATTTTTTTACTCTTCAACCACATATTTTAACTTGAAAATATCACTTTTTTTTTAAAAAAAAAATTTTTAACAAACAGAGCATAAATTATCCGGGTTTTTGCTCATCAAGTAATGGATTGACACCCAAGATTCCTTTTACCATGAAAAATCCAACTTGATTAAGATATACAATCATCAATCACAAATGGCTTTTCTGGATTATGTCTAACCAAAAATTAATAAATTTATGAGCCAAAAAAAGTTGATTAGTTAGTGGGATTAAGCATGATAAGCCATTACTTTAAACACATCAAAAGGCAAGAATATATAGTACTTTGATTGATCTGGTACACACATGAGAGGTCCACATTTATCCTTGCAGGAATTCCACAATCTAAACGATAACTTCTTTTTTCAGGTCGGCATAGCTCGGTAGGAAGGGAGCCTGTAGGGAAAAGCTCTTTGCCTCTTTCTTCTGTCAGTACATTTCTGTTATATAATATATATTTTAGATCGATTTCATTATAACTTTTCTATTTATGGACCGAAAATTAAGAAAGTTTCCGTATCAAACTAAAAACAGAAGCAAAAATTCTCTAATTTCTGTGAATGCTTAGGTTATGATGATTTGTTGAATATTGGTTTAATAATACGAGAAATTGGTTAACTATTAAAAATTGACTAAAATGACTTCGTGTCGACTTCAACCAAATATTCAAACTCGACTCAATCTATTTAGGCAAATTTGTTTGCCGCTTCGGGGTGCACAAACAGGACGGTCAGGTCGTGGGGGTCGAGAGGGCAGTGCCCCTCGTGGGAGCTCGGGGGCAATGCCCCCGAAAGAAAATATAGATTTCTCTGCATGCATTAAAGGGTATATTGGACATTTCGAAACCAATATCGGATAAATGCAAAATTACGGAAAAGGACAAAAAACGGTCAGAATGTTGCCCACGCGATCGCATGGCATAAAGTCGTGCGGTCGCACGGTTGTCCGAAAAATGTTTGTCTTTTTGAAGAGTTATAATGTTTGGAAGGGTTGCATGGATTGATCCACACCACTTCGTTCACAACCTTTCATGCTCTATAAAAAGAACCATTGGTGTGTCCTCAAACACACACTAATGATATGCAATAATATTATCATTCTCTCTTCTCCTCCTAAATAAAATTCTTGCATATTTGTTGCATAATTTTGATTTTTCTTGTTCGTTTCATTTTAGAGTACATAAGCCGAAATTCTGGTTTGTTGTGCTTGTGTTTTGGAGTGCTATAAACACAAGTTGAAATCGTTGTATCTTGGGAGTCAATTTTCATAAACCGTTGGCACCTTTGTGGGGCAATTCGACTCAAGGACAAAATGTTCAACACTTACCTCGTCTTTGTCCCTTTCTTCTTTCTTCTTGTTTTTCGTATCGTTATTCCGTCCATTTGTCGGCACGGATTTCATATATAATATTCTATTTCTTTGACGTCACTATATATAAAAATAAATTAATAAATAAATCTATTTTCTTATATGTTTCTACATTTTTCTATTTCATAGTTTATAGTTTCTTACAATATATTCTACTTCTCATTTCTATTTCAAAATTTATAATGTAAAATATTTGCCAAGGAATTCATGCAGCACATGTTAATAAGTTTATCGATAAACACGAACAATATATTGAACATAGAGATCTTCTAAAGTAGGTTAGCTAGAGTGAATTAATTAGTGATGGTGTTTCAGAACGATGACTCGAATTCCATTTCTCCTGACCCGAAAAGTTCACTTATGCAACCTTTGTGGTGACACTAAATTATGAGGGGAAAATGGGGATATGTGGTGTAGCGGGAATCGGGCCGAGAGGGTTTCAATATTGTTATAAGTAGGAGTTCTCATAACACAATCTCTTGTACGATCATATTTTCGTATAGTGAATTATTCAGCCTCTGCCTGAGGGTTTTTTTCTCTATTCTAGGATTTCTCATGTAAAATTTGTGTAACTTTCATTGCTATTTTCCGTTTATATCATAACGGATGAGTATCATTTTGTGTGTGTTTTAGGCTTTTAGCCTCTATATTTTCTCTTATTCATTCTACGCTTACAAATTATTTTCTACATCAAAGCATGAACCATGTAATTAATATTGTAAGAAATGAAAACCCCCTCAAATGAGGACTAATTTGTTAGGAATCTTGGTCCCAAACAAACCAAGGGGCTACAATGACTAAGTGAGTCAATTTTCATACTCCACATAGTTGGAGAGTATTTAATCCTCCAAGTCTGCGATTGGTAACTCATGAGCAAACATTAAATAACTAATTGGAGGTTTTGGGCTCGACCTGTTGCTCGTTATTTACTCTAAGTGGTCTGCTTGATATAACCTAGATATAAACTATATATTATTGCATTGAGTCACTCCTAGGGAAACACAACTTGAACATCTCAGTTGCTCCTTCTTGGTGAAAGTTGGTATCTGAGCGGGATCACTTGTATGTATTGTTGGTTTTATGGGAGATTAATGACATGAATTCTAGCATAGAAAATATTTTAGGTCACAGATTGTGTCGAAAAGCATGTAGAACATGCAGAAGAAAGCTACGTGGAAGATGGGTGTGCTGGATAAGCATTGTGCGATTGTGCCGGTGCCTTTCAAGGTGTTTCGTGGAGCATGTATTGCAGGCTCATAAGAAAATAGTATTCATGTGTAGTAAGCTCTGCGGTTTGGAGGTCGTCCACTGAAGAACTAATACTTATGGGGGCAAATGACGAAAATTGTGTCGGAGGTGGTATGTACAAGTCACTACAAGCAAGTGTACATGGAAGAACCTCGTGGATACCTAGTCATTAGTGCAATATATATCTCTGTATGATTTGTTCTCTAGCTTTAGTTTACTTGCATTGGAGAAAACATTTGATTACATAAAATGATACTTTAGATTTTTTTACTAAAAGGATCGTTTACATCTGCTAAAGGCTTACATATCTAATCAAAACTTTGACTTTCGATGCTCCATTTTTTTAATTGTTTTGGTATAATTTATTGTTTATACTCTAATTATTCCTTGATTTATATGTAGATGACTATGATTTCTAGAAAGAAACGTCCTAACAACTCACATGTACCTCTAACATCTAAGATGTCTTGAACGACAACCACAAATGTGCCTCCACTATATCAAGTACTGTGTTCTACCACGTCCAATAATAGGTTTGTACCGCCGGTTTCATTGCAAAATTATTTGCAAACCAATAGATTATTACATTGTATGCATCAGACATCTGAATCTCCCAACATTTCTCTACCATCCGCCCACAACAATGGGACTTGGTCAACCACTGGAACTACACCCACTTTCATTACCCTCCAACTGAGGCCGTTCTTGTTCCTGCACACCCTGAAATACAATCAAGAAGTCATCCTAGCCCATGGGCACAAAATAGTTCCTCCAACCATAATCATGATAGGCCACCTTCTCGTCCTTCGAGTTCTATCCGACATCATCGTAGTCATTAAAAAGGGTTCAGGTAGTATGTTATATTAGGAAATGCTACTTGGACAACATAGTTGAATAACATTGTGGACAACACACTCACATGGGTGGGGTCCAATAAAATTGGACCCACCCCATGTGAGTGTGTTGTCCACCATGTTATCCATTATTGTTGTCCAAGTAGCATTTTTCATGTCATATTTAAGTTTTTCATTTTTAAACCTTCATTATCTTTCACCTTCTCGTATATTATATAAATTTACCTGTGTTTTAGTTATTTTGTATAAAACGTGAGCAAGTTGGTTATTGTCTTGTTTAGTAAATTGGACCCCACCCATGTGAGTGTGTTGTCCACCATGTTATCCATTATTGTTGTCCAAGTAGCATTTTTCATGTCATATTTAAGTTTTTCATTTTTAAACCTTCATTATCTTTCACCTTCTCGTATATTATATAAATTTACCTGTGTTTTAGTTATTTTGTATAAAACGTGAGCAAGTTGGTTATTGTCTTGTTTAGTAATTTGGTTGGACCCAAATGCACCTCTTTTGTTGGATGAAGTTAATTTTGCCTTTATTATTGTTATATTGGCGTTTGAGAATTGGATTTGAAATTTTATTGTTGATGGGGTGTTGAAATTTTTTTTGAAGTTTTTATGTCAGTTTTAAATAGTAAATTGGAGTTGTTGTTGGATTTTGTGAGTGTTGTTTGATTGGTAGCGTCCCTGTACAGGTTGGCTAAATCAGATTATAAGGGGACTTTGTAGAAGTTTTTGAAGAAAATTTTCTAGATTTTCTAAATCTTGTCTGGTTGGCTATGCACTGTGTCCAAATTATAGGGGACTCTGTCAAAGTTTCTGTAGAAATTTTGTTAATGAAGAAAATATTAGTAAAAAATAAGTAATTATAAAAGAAATATTTAAATTTAGTTACTTTACTTGCCCATTTAAGTGAAGTAAACGTTAATACGTCTAAATATAGGGATTTCTAAACTTATGGTGTTAAATTTATTATGCGGCTCATGTGCCCGGTGTAGCTAAAGGTGAAGATGTACGTGCAACTCCAAAAAATGATAGGACATTGAATGAAGGAGATAGAGGGCGCTGAAGGTAGGGGCATTCGTTTTGTTAATAATTAGGATCTTTAATGCATAAATTTCGTTTATGGGTTTTGTTTTGAGGAGTTAATACCATTTCCTTTGCAGGTGTATGTATGGAACACCTGAAAATGACTTACAATGATCATCCTACTAGATGGACATGTAAACAAATTAAGACCTCACGTATTTTGCGTACTACTTGAGAGAAAATTCAAGTTGTATACAACTTAGTTAGCAGACGAACAACAAGGTTTGGGGTACATAGTTTGTTAGTTCATGATATAGGTGCTATCATTAGGTCACATTGTACAATGAATACGACTATTGGTGGACAATTTCTTTGAATGAGAAGAATGACCTTATGGCTTAAATCACGGTAAGTATGTGTGGGTGTGTACATGCCAATGAATTGCTTTTTTCATATGTTTGTAGGAAATGAATAGTCAAGGAAAACTAATTAATCAATTCAAATCACGAGTTTTTTCATCTTATCATTTTTTTTACTGTGTGATTTATTTTTTATGTTAGGTAAATGTTTATAACTAAAATAATTTATTTTTTATAATTTATTTTCCATTAATTATGTCAATTTGAGATAAACTTTGAGATAGATATGAAGGATTTGAGATTGAGAAATTATGTTGATAGAATATTCAATATGGTGAACGACTGAAAAAGATGTACAATTATCGTACTGGTTCACGTCCTTTCTCATACATAGTAGAGGAGATGGCAGAGGTAGTGAATTTCATTAATATTATGTCTTAAGTTAATTAATTTTATTGAGAATTGAGATATACTAGTGCATCACCCGTGCGATGCACGGATATTGTATCGTACAAAATATATTGTAAAATTAGTGAATAATTTTGGTATATTGAAAAGAGTAATCCTACAGGGACAGGCTCTGTACGAATGCAATTTTTCAATTGAAAATACAAATTTGATTTGTAATAAAATATGTCAACACTTTTCTTTTAAGTTTAGTATAAGCATTATAAATTCAATACTACACCATTTTAATCTATAAACAAAAATAAGTGAGATATTGAGGATGCTATGTTTGTCGGATACTTTAGTATTTTTCTTAATACATTAGTAAATAATACTAAAGTATTCGCCAAGTATATATATATTGTGGAAGGTATCAATTATTTCTCATGATTTATGTCTCTCGTATTTAAGTTTTTCCAATTTTGATTCAAAAATATAAATCAAAATAATTATAAATGTGTGCTTAATCTTAAATCCACAAATATTTGTATTTAACCAATAAAACAATATTTTTAATTATAAAATCAAGTAGTCAAAATAATAATTACATAAATTTAGCAATTATCATGATATGACAACATGCTATGTTGGTGACAAAAAAATTATAACGAAAATGGTATACCATATAATCTTCACACAACTATTAAAATTAAGAATGATTAAAAGAATATTATTCGCTTTTAACCACAATTTTTGCATTTTCCTCACGTATTTAACATTTTATCTAAATTTCTTTCAGAAACATCAATCACAATAATTATAAGCTTTTGTTTAATCTTAAGAGCCAATATTTGTATTTGACAAATAAAAATGATTGTTAATTTCAATGATTTTTATGAGTTATTGTCAACTTCAAAGAAAATCCAAATTTAGTAGTTTATTTAATAGTGTATCATGTTTTTTATTTAATATTATGGATACAATATTGATTATGTGGAATGTATCAATATATTTCTAATGGTTTATGCATTCTCCTCTCGTATTTAAGCTTTAAATTTTTCATTCAAAAATAAGAATCATAATAATTATAAAAGCGTGCTGAATCTTAACCCACAAATATTTGTATTTGACCAATAAAATTATATTTTCACCTATAAAATCAAGTGGTCAAAATAACAATTTCATAAATCTAACAATTATCATGATATAACAATCGACAATGTTGGAGTAAAAAAATTATAGCAAAAATAGTACCATATAACCTTTACGCAACTATTAAAATTAAGAATTATTAAAAAAATATTATTCATTCTTAACCAATAACATTATAGTTTTACATATAAAATCAAGTAGTATTTAAAATAATACTAACGTAAATCTTGCAATTATAATAAAATAATAATATATTAAGATTAAGATAAGATTTCTCCCGTACATAAAATGCATAAAAAATAATATATTAAAATAATTAATAAAATTTTACAAACAATAAAACTACTTCAAATTATAATAGCTTCTTTGAGTAATAAAAGTCAATTTATATATTTAAGTAGTAAATGATTATTAAGTTTTCCACATTTTTTCAAAAAAAAAAAAAATGAAGTTGTTGTTCGATAAAAAATTGATATTATTTGTTATCGAAAATAACAGATATTTGCACATTGTTTGGAGTTGCGTTTTTAAGTATTAAAATGAACATCCTTAATAATTTCAATTTCATTTCTCATTGCACTAAACGCATCATCAAGCCCCTGTTTGGTACCTATTATTTTTAAATCTCATTTTTTAAAAACTCATTTTCAACCACACATTATACCAATAAAATAATCTACACATAAGTCCAAAAATATTCTCCAATTTTTAACTACACATTCTCAAAAAAATTTACTATTCCAAATCACATTATTCCAAATAATGGGTCTCAAACAGGGACCAAATGCAGTCAACACGTCATCCATAACATAGTAATTAATTTCACTATGTAATATGATTTCCATAATACCATTCAAATGTATATCAATGTGATGACATAATAATTAGTTTTAGTTTCAATAAATTATTAATTATCATCAGTACCTCTTACGTTGATGCAAGCAAGTTTAATTCAAATAATTAAAAAAAATGAATAGTCACCGTTTTCTATAAAAAAAATTACTGCTTTCTGAAAAAAAAAATCTATTAAGAAGTGTAAACAAACTTACTTGTCACTAATATTTTTAACTAAACGAAAAAGAACAAATATTAAAGTTTAATAAAATATTAATCTAATTAATGCACAAATAATGCACGAAAAAGTAAAGCTATTTTTGTTTTTCAAAGTTAATGTGTAGTTTTCCAAATGTATTAATTTCTTTATAAAATTTATTTTTTATAAAGTAATTAATGATGAATATTAATGCATTCCAATTTTTGGAAAGTATTTTAGACTGGAAAACAAAAATGATATACAGAAGTTCTAATTTAACAATATGAATTTTGATAAGTGCTTGTTAATTTTTAATGTTTATACATAATTTCTCCCGTATACAAAATGCATAAAAAATAATATTATATTAAAATAATTATTAAAATTTTACAAACAATAAAACTACTTCAAATTATAATAGTTATATTAAAAAATTTTATAATTTTTTTATCATCAACTCTTTATTAATTTCCACATATTGTCTTTTGAGACGATTTTTGTTCAATATATTTATTTTGTTGGAGAAAAACACTTATTTATCTCTCATATTTTTAAATAATCAAAATAAATAATTAATACAAAAGTAAAAAAAAAAAAATATTTGCACATCCTTTCAATGCAAATTAGCAAAATATTTGAATAGAAATTGCGATTAGAAATAAAATTTATTAATTAATTGAATGTTATAAATAACAATGCGATTAAAAAAAGTTAAGGATATAAAAGCAAAACTAAACAAACACCGAAGATCTATCTTGCAATTAAACTATGGTGTAAATTTTTAAAAATGTGTTGTATGAATATAGTTCCCTAAAATAATATATATATATATATATATATATATATATATATATATATATATATATATATATATATAGACAAACTATTAGCATTCAATACATGTAGTCAAGTGCATATTTACAATGCATTACACAATTTCCCACATTAAATGTCTCATTAATTGTCAACAACTCATTTCCTAATTCCGGAAATTCAATTGAAAAAAAAAAATCCAAAAATAGAAAGTGCAAATGGGCGGGAAAAATTTTTGACGGCTGTTCTGCTTTAATATATAATATAGATTGTTTGACACTCTTTTATACTGTTAGGATGGTTTGAAGTTTCATGAGGTCCATTCATTTGAGTTCGCTTATGCAAGAAAGAATATGTATTGGAATGATAATATAGCTAAGACTCAATATGTCAAGAATATTCAACTTTGCACTTTTGCATTGATTTTTTCTCTTGATTTGTGTTATATATCTTGTGCAAAAGGCTAAGGAACAACATCTTTCGAAAGATACCCTCTAGAGGAGATACATGTCGATGACCTTGATGCTGGACTAATATCATGATATCTGTTCTAGGTGAGAAACTTGTGCGTCAAATTCGTAGTTTGACATATGGTCATCTTCAAAACATTAAGACTACTTCACATGTACGCAATTTGGAGCGAGCATTAGAAATAGAATGTGCTGCTCGAAAGGAAATTAATTAATATCGAGTTAAGATGGAGGAAATGATGCAAAATGAGCTGAAAGTTGTTGGGAGACTTTAATTCTACACTACAATCATTACATCATCATATGCAACATATATGTCATAATGTTCCTTGTTTTGTTATACTATCATTTACACCATTATCAATAGATGATGCTATCGAGGAAGATGATGTTGTTTAAGGGATAAGAGAACAACTTTCAGGAAGAGCACAACTTTGATGAGGATAAGTAGCATATTTAATTAATTTATGAGGATAAATATTTATGATGTTATTGTTGTATAGATGCATTAATAGATAGGTAAAGAGTATGTTTGCTAAACTATTTTTAAGATTATAATCACATTCAATGGCAATGACTTTATTTGTAGTTTAATACAATATTTGGGGTTAATAATATATTGGTTTATATTAGAAATCGTAGTTTAATTTATTTTTTTGCATATTTTTATAATTTTGCATAAACAGAGAATAAATAAAAAAATAAAAATGAAACATATAAAATTATTTAATTTTTCCCGCAAATAGTGTAATTGTTGGAACAAATAAAAACTTTATCCTACAAATAAGCTTTCTCCATAAATAAATTTGTTTAGACAAGAAATTAACATACAAAGTGTTTTCCACACAAACAACTATTTTTGGGGAAAATCACGATTTAGCCAACAACATCGTTTGTATTCTATAACTACAAACATATTTCGTAGGTCAACCTAACATTAGAACATGAACAATTCTGTCGGGAGAGAAATTAGACGACGAATAATATTTGTTTATAAAAGATTTGTAGGCTCGAACTCAGCCAACTAAGCATATTTCGTTGGTATAATAAATATTAGCTTACAAATAATTTAGTTAGGAAAGATGATGTGATCCGGACCAGGCATCGAAGGGCGAAGTCAAGCCATCAATAATATGATAGTGATCTACGTGCAAAACGGAGCAAGTTCCATGTTGGGGTCGAGCCGAGAAGAGGGACGGATCAAGCCGAGCCGAGAAATCGAAATTGTTTATGCAGAAAAGGCATTACGGCCGTAATGGAAATCCTTCACGGCCGTAAATCATATAATCACGGCCGTAAAAGCTATTGTCACGGCCGTAATCAATTGTCGAAGAAAAAGGAAGAAATTCTGTAGAACGACGCTTACGGCCGTAAGCTTGGAAGTTACGGCCGTAACATTCAAACCGGAGGAATTTCACGACCGTAAACAATGTGTCACGGCCGTAACTAATATCACAATTTTGATCAGAAAGGCCTTTACGGCCGTAAGAAGGTTTGTCACGGCCGTAAACACGCAGCGCCAGATTTTTCGGGAAATTTTCAATTATTTTATTTCCTTTTATTGTTTTTGGTTATTTTCCTATTTTAGAATTTTAGTATAATTAGGATTCTATTTTGAGTAATTTGATGCTAGGTTTTCTTGCTTATTTATATTTCTTTTCATCATTGTAAACATTAGACAAGTTTGAGTTGATTAATAAAATTTTAAGAGGATTCACCAAAATTGAGAGGTTAAGTTTATTCCCTTTTTCTTGAACTTATCAAACATCCGATCTTTGTGGCGTTCTTCCAGCAAACTTATCAAATATTCGCAAGAATATTTGTGGTGTTTCCAAATTCGATACTTATCAAGAAAATTGACAGTCCTTGTGGCGTTCATCAATCTTGGTTCTTCAATCCGCATCGTCATAAATTGCGTCGTGATTGTCGAGTCAAGGCTTTACCGTCATTCTATCCTTATTTTTCGTTTGTTGTCTTGTGTCGATCTGATTTAGATCTTTCCTAGATTTTAATTGTCGTTATTCCGCGTGTTCGACGAGATTCCCCGATCGGGATCGCGTCATCTGGTATCAGAGCTTGGATCTATTTCAGATTCTTGCTTTTCTTGATTTTTTTGTGTTCTTCGCGTTCTTCGTGTCAGTCATAATTTTTTCAGTTTGATCCATAAGAGTCAGTCCCAAAAATTCAAAAGTGTTTTTCTTCTTCGTTTTTCGTCCAAATTCAGTTCCGTTTTTTCTGCAATACTCGTAGTCAAATTTTCTAGCAGATTATAAAAAAAAATTCCAAATATTTCCCAAATATTCCGAATTTCCTTGTTCGTGTCTTAAAAATGTCTGATAGAGAGGTTTCCACATCTTCATCTTCTGTTGGAGACAGGAAACAGCCCAAGAGTGTGAATAGAAAGGATGAACAGGGTAATAATGATATTGCAGCAATGAGGGCACAATTTGAGAGGTTTATGGCTCAGATGGAGAATCGAGGTGCAGAACGTGAACAAAGACCTCGGGATCAATCTCATGATGGTTCTCGGGTTAGGAGAGGTAATAGGCGTGAATGTCATGCTAGGTACGGAGATGGGATGGATGAAGGACCATTTAAGCGAAAGGAGACATCAAAACGGGAGAGTAGTGATCATGTTCACAAAAGGAGGGAGGAAACGACAATCAAAGGTAAAAATAATTCTGATTCCAAGCCTCTTAAGGATAAAAATATTAAGTGCTTTAAATGTTTGGAACGGGGTCACATTGCACTTGATTGTCCACGTAAGAAGGATAGGTGTGATAGTAAAGGGGCTAAAAGTGTTGTGGTGGATGAGTCAATTATTGATAGGCATGCTCTTAGCATTAAGCGTAAGGCGAATGTTTTGGAAAATGTGGATGGGCAAAGGGATAATATTTTTCGCACTAGATGCTTAGTGAATGAAAAAGTTTGTAGCTTGGTGATTGACGGGGGAAGTTGTACTAATGTAGTTAGTACAATGTTGGTTGAAAAATTAGGCTTACCTTTAACGAAACATCCAACGCCTTATAAATTACAATGGTTGACTGAGTCAGGGGAAGTTGAGGTGAAGAGACAGGCCTTGGTGACATTTTCTTTGGGTGGGTATTCGGATGAGGTAATTTGTGACGTGGTGCCAATGCAAATTAGTCATATACTGTTGGGGAGACCTTGGCAACATGAAAGGGCTGTACTACATGATGGGTATACGAATAGATACAGCTTGGTAAAAGGGGGGAAAAAGTTTACTCTAATGCCACTATCTCCAACTGAAGCCCTGAAAGATCAACTGAAGGTGAAAAGTGAGTTTGAGGGGAAAAATAAGAGAGTTGAGGCCACGACCTCAGAAAAAGGAGAGGGAGTGGAAATTAAAGAAAAGAGAGTTGAGGCCACGACCTCAGAAAAAGGAGAGGGAGTGAAAAATAAAGAAAAGAGGGTTGAGGTTCAAACCTCAGAAAAAGGAGAGACTGAGTGCAAAAAGCAAAAGAAAAGAGAGTCTACCACAAAAATGAGTCTATTTGCCCTTACTCACGCTAACAAACCCCTCCCCAGTTCTTTAAAATCTGTTTTACAGGTGCCGAAGTCAAACCATGGGCTTAAAACCGGAAAGAAATTCATTGGAAAAAATGAGCAGCCCAAAAGTTTAAGGGATCGCACAGAGCTTAAACATGATCATCGAGCTCAGAAAAACAGAAGGAGTTTGAAAAGCCGACCAAAATTGGATTTGAGGTCGAATCCTTTTCAAGAGAGGGAGTAGGATGTGATCCAGACCAGGCATCGAAAGGCGAAGTAGAGCCATCAACAATATGATAGTGATCTACGTGCAAAACGGAGCAAGTTCCATGTTGGGGTCGAGCCGAGAAGAGGGACGGATCAAACCGAGCCGAGAAATCGAAATTGTTTATGAAGAAAAGGCATTACGGCCGTAATGGAAATCCTTCACGGCCGTAAATCATATAATCACGGCCGTAAAAGCTATTGTCACGGCCGTAATCAATTGTCGAAGAAAAAGGAAGAAATTCTGTAGAACGATGCTTACAGCCGTAAGCTTGGAAGTTACGGCCGTAACATTCAAACCGGAGGAATTTCACGACCGTAAACAATGTGTCACGGCCGTAACTAATATCACAATTTTGATTAGAAAGGCCTTTACGGCCGTAAGAAGGTTTGTCACGGCCGTAAACACGCAGCGCCAGATTTTCCGGGAAATTTTCAATTATTTTATTTCCTTTTATTATTTTTGGTTATTTTCCTATTTTAGAATTTTAGTATAATTAGGATTCTATTTTGAGTAATTAGATGCTAGGTTTTCTTGCTTATTTATATTTCTTTTCATCATTGTAAACATTAGACAAGTTTGAGTTGATTAATAAAATTTGTGAGAGGATTCTCCAAAATTGAGAGGTTGAGTTTATTCCCTTTTTCTTGAACTTATCAAAGATCCGATCTTTGTGGCGTTCTTCCAGCAAACTTATCAAATATTCGCAAGAATATTTGTGGCGTTTCCAAATTCGATACTTATCAAGGAAATTGACAAGTCCTTGTGGCGTTCACCAATCTTGGTTCTTCAATCCGCATCGTCATAAATTGCGTCGTGATTGTCGGGTCAAGGCTTTACCGTCATTCTATCCTTATTTTTCGTTGTTTGTCTTGTGTCGATCTGATTTAGATCTTTCCTAGATTTTAATTGTCGTTATTCCGCGTGTTCGACGAGATTCCCCGACCGGGATCGCGTCAAAAGATCTTAGATGATGAATGATTTTTTGGTGAAAGAGTTCATTGGCCCAGACCTCCGCTAACAAATGTACCAATTTTGTAGGCTTATATATATATATATATATCCCATTGATGTTTTAAGTGTGCAATGGTCCACTAGTACAGAAATGACCCAAAAAATGAGGAATAAACGTCATTTTTTAGTAAATTCGACGCATATAAAAGGACAGTGTCATTTTTGTAAATATAATCAAAGAATACGCGTCGATTGTAATTAAACAACCGACGCTAAAGTTTAAGGCTAAATAATACACGTCGTTTCTTTAAGAACCGATGCGTATTCTTAGGTTTTACGCATCGGTTCTTCAAGAAGAACCGACGCGTATTCTTAGAACCGACGCGTAAAATCGGGTTTTGAACCGCGCCAATTCCTTTATATACTAATCAGCAAAACGCGCGGACCATTTCTATTTTTTTCACTACTCGATCTCTTCCCGCCTCTCTCTTTATCTCTCTCTCTCTCTCACCCGAACCACCGCACTACGCCGCCGCCACCACCACCACCATCATTCTTCCATTTCCCCGAAAACACTCACCACCACATTCCTTCCCACTCTCTTTATCTCTTTCTCTCACCCGAACCACTGCACTCGCGCCTCCTTCACCTCCGCTACCCCCCGGCCTCCTCCCTCCCACCTCGTAAGAGACCCACCTCCCTCTTTATATACATGTGTTTGTACCTATATATATATAACGTATGCAAATATATGTAATGATATTTATGTATGTATGTATGTATGTATGTATGTATGTAAATAATACTCCCTACGTCCCAATTATTTAGGCTTATTTTACTTTTCACACAGATTAAGAAAACATATTTAATATCATTGAAAAATTAATTTTTGTAAAGAAAATTTTCAACTTACCTTATTTAATATCAAAACTATTATATTCGAAGTAATAAATAGGGGTACATTGGTAAATAAATAAAATAAATACTTCACAATAAAGAAACAAGTCTATATAATTGGGACAAATGAAAAAGGAAATGTAGCCTATATAATTGGGACGGATGTAGTATGTAAATATATGTATTATATATAATGTATATCAATGTATATATGTTTATATATTTTTTCTCTGTGTGTGTGTGTGTTAATTAATATATTTATTTAATTTTGTATATATATGGGTATTTATATTATAAATGTGTATGTATATATGTATGGGTATTTCAACTAGTTAATTGATTTAATTTGTTAGTGTATGATTGAATTTATGATTTTATATGCTAATTGGTTTAAATGAGTTTTTATTAGTTTAGTTTGGATGTTAATTTTGTATTGTTGATTTTTAGTTAGTAGATGGATATATTGCAATATTTGAATTATTGAAATTCTATTGAAATTATGGGATGTTAAGTTATGAAATCTTAGTTCAAGTTTTTAGGAGTGTGGAATTGAATTTGGATTAATTTTAGAGTAGTTGATGATGTTGAAGTTTGACTAGAATTGTGTTTGAGTATAGTATATGTCGAGGTTGAATTGTTCATTTTAATTGGTTGTAGGTATTTAAAGAATACTACTCAACGGAGAAAATCGTCGAAATTCAAAACTATGAGCAAAATACTTCGTTGATGTGTGTATGTAAATATTTTTCACTCAAACTTACATTTACATATTTGTATAACAAATTAACAATTTTGTAAATACAATTTTTTTATTATACTTTATTAGGAATATGTCGATTATATATATTCGATGACAATATATTTAATAATGTGTATGTGGAGAATTTTCAAGTCATCACAATCCACGTTCAGGTGATTGCTGACCTGCAGTGACAGCAAGTCACTTTCAGGTGATTGCAGGTCACCTTCAAGTGATTGCAGGTTATGGCCTACTTACCTGGGTCATTGTTGGCCACCTTCATATAATTGTAGACCATGACCTGTAGTGGTCACGTTAAGATGACTGCAGGGTATAACTTGAAGCGGAATGGATGAAAGAAATGTGGGGCTTCCCACAAAAATAATAATAAAAAAAAAGACTTTTGGCGTCGGTTGTAATATTACAACCGACGCCTAAAGTTCGAAATAAATATGGTGCTTCCCACAATAATAATAATAATAATAATAATAATAATAATAATAATAATAATAATAATAATAAAAAGACTTTAGGCGTCAAGTGTAATATTACAACCTAAACTCGAACTTTAGGCGTCGGTTTTACAATCGACGCGTAAAGTCAAGACTTTATGCGTCTGTACCATATACATCGCCTCTGCAACCTACGCGTATTGCTTTTTACAACCGAAGCAAATGAGTCTTTCTGTACTAATGGTCTTTGCTCATAAATAATTACCTTTCCCTACAAATTTATTTTGAATTGGCAAAGTATTACTAAGAAAAAAGATGGAAAATGTGGGAGCATAAGAATTTCTTTTTCTTAATCAAGCGACGAAAACTCCTGCCCTAGGAGAAGCGCTCAATCCCATCGAGGCCCATACTCTCGAAATATGAAAAAAATTATTGGGCTAGAATAAGCAACTGATGCAACTAGACACTACATGACTTGTTCATCCATCAAGGCGGATAAAACGCCTACTAGTGACCATCTTTCAAAAAGCACCTTTTGGCGAAGGTTTCTCCATCAACTCTAACTTAACTTCTTTTTCTAGTCATTCCGTAATAAAGGCTGAATGTAATTCATTCTGACTAGCATTAACTGTGGTTGGACACAACTATACTAGTATATCTAATCGATGTGGAATTTGTTCGCAATTTCTCAACAATCCCCCCTTTGAACGAAGTATCATATATCATTATGACCCTCCTTCGATTGATAGTCTATCAATCCCTCTTCCTCAAACCAAGAAGAAATACATATCAAGTCACAACTCATCCACTGCGTCACGACTGCCTTAAGAGCTAATCATGAATATTTTCGACCGCGGTGATCCAAATTAGGGTCAACCATGTTCATTCAGCTGCAACATGGATCCGTCTTGTATGTCCACACATGGTTAAGTTTGGAGGCCTAACTCTAATACCACTTACAGGGAATTGAGGTTCCATCCCAAAAGATTATCATATTATGTGGAGTAATTCAATTTCTTATAATTTCATCATTTACCTCATGTCTAACCGATATAAAATTCGTTTGTACTTTCCCTCAGAGAGAGAAAAAAATTTCAATATTGTTCATAATCCATGATTGTCCTGTTGGGGAAGTGCAGCAGCTTAACTGAGGTGAGAACTCTAGTTTAGGATATTATTTGGTCATTGACTGGGATTAATGTCCTTAAAAGTCCTCAGAATATTCTTCCTCTTGAACTGTCTACATTGAGACTTTAAGCGATCGATGGTTAAATTTCCATTGAACTTGTTTTTGAAATTGCAGTATATATGATTTTTACCCGATAACATTTGTTACAAGTTAAGCGGTTTCAAACCTTATTATTCTTGAAAAGAGTCATAATTGATCTAGAATAGGAGAGATGAAGGGATTCTCAAAGATCATGTTTAGGCCATTGAGAATTTTCAGATTGTAAATTGAAGGAAAATCCTTTATTCATTCATACTTCATTCTTAGAAATACAGTACTAAACCTTCTATTTATATTCAAAGAACGGAAAAACTTAAAAGTAAAACAACCAATAAGAAAAGGACACGTCACTAAAGCTAACAAACTATCAGAAATATGCTTCCACTTCATATTTCATATTATTAATATATTTTCATCCCCCCCCCCCTCAAGTTGGAGCTTGATGCCAATCATGCAAACCCAACTTGGAAAGTAGGAAGAGAAACTGAGAAGTGCCCGAGGTTTTTGTAAAAAGATCTGCTTACTGAAACTTGGACTGCAAAAATCGTAGATCAACAAAACCATCTTTGAATTTATTCCGAACCAGATGACAATCGATTTCCAAATGCTTCGTTCTTTCATGAAAAACTGGGTTGGCGACAATATGAAGGGCTGCTTTATTGTCGCGCCAAAGAGGTGTGGGCAAACAAAGAGGAATCTTGAAGTCTTACAAAATATAGGTTAACCACTGGAGTTCACAAATTGTTGCTGCGAGGCTCCTATATTATGCCTCAGCTGAGGATCGTAAGATGATGGTTTGTTTCTTACTCTTCCAAGAAACCAGAGCACCACCAAAGTATATACAATATCCAGTCACTGATTTTCTAGTGTCAATACACGATGCCCAATCAGCATCACAAAACGCCTCCAGCTGGGAAGAACTCTGAGAAGGGTAAAACAAACCCTTAGATGTACAACCTTTAAGATACTTGAGAAGGTGAATTGCTGCAGCTCAATGATCAAGACATGGATGATGTACAAACTAGCTAAGTTGGTGAACACTGAAGGTAATGTCCGGTCTAGTAATATTCAGATAGAGAAGTCTGCCAATCAACCTTCTATACTTATCAGGATCAGGTAGTGCAGGACCAGAATCAGTTGAAAGCTTTACGCCTTTAGGAAGTGGTGTACTGACTGGTTTAGCACCAGTCAACCCTGCGTCTTGAAGTATGTCTAAAATATATTTCCTTTGGTTAAGATAAGTCTCAGACTCACTTCTGGCTAAAGATCTTATCAAGATAAGATTTAACCTCATCCATAGCTTTGCTATCATTACCCGTAAGAAGGACATCATCAATGTACACAAGTAGAGCCAAAAAAATATTATCTGTATGTTTAATAAATAGGCAGTGGTCATGACAGGATTGCACAAACCCAAAAACCTGTAGTTTAGAACAAAATTCTGCATTCCATTCCCTTGAGGCCTGTTTTAATCCATAAAGGCTCCGTTTTAGTTTACAAACCTGCCCTGGTCCAACTTTGGTGTATCCCTTTGGAGGAATCATATAAACATCCTCACTCAAATAACCATGTAGAAAAGCATTATTAATGTCCAATTGGTGTAGACCCCACGAATTAGAAGTGGCAATGGTAATAAAAAGCCTAACAGTGACTATCTTTACTACAGGTGAAAAGCTGTCCTTATAATCAATTCCAGCAATCTGATATAACAATGGTCCATTGGACTCTCCGAACATTTCCTCCAGTTCAATCCAAAGTTCTCTAGCTGAAGTTGTATATAAAAAAGCATCTACAATATCTTTAGAAATAGAATTAAGGATCCATGAGATAATCATACAATCTATTCGTTTCCACTGTTCGAAATTGCCAGAATTTTCGCTCGGTATCTCCAACCTTCAATTTATGAACCCTAGTTTGTTTTTAGCACCCAATTCTATTTTCATGGATCGGTTCCAACTCAAATAATTGCTTCCAGTGAGTGTAGAACTTACCAGTAGCATTCCTGTTTGGTCAGACGCTTGAAGTTGCATCGGATCATCTTTGAATGTGTGTTGATGCTCTGTAGCTTCAGTTGCTTCAGTAGGCTCTTTAGGATTGAGATTGTCTGCCATAATGCTGATTCAATTTTGCTGCTTTGATACCATGAGAATTTTCAAATTGTAAATTGAAGAAAAGTCCTTTATTCATTCATACTTCATTCTTAGAAATACAGTACCAAACCTTCTATTTATATTGAGCTAAATACGAGCTCAAAGAAGGGAAAAACTTAAAAGTAAAACAACCAATAAGAAAAGGACACGTCACTAAAGCTAACAAACTATTATGTGTTCCGAACCCTCAACAATCGGAGTCATAGTAGGCTTGACGGAAAAATTCAAGTAATTCAAGCCAAAACGGAATTAATTGCAAATTGGAGCAAAAATCGGAGAAAAAAAGGACCAGTTTGATCCTTACGGTCGTAACGGCCAGAAGGTCATGACCGTAATCAAGCTACTGGTTAAGATGCGAGATTTCAATTTTACACTTACGGCCGTAAACAAACTGTCGTGGCCGTAACATTCACAGGAAGGAAATCTTACGGCCGTAATAATCTCAATCACGACCGTAACATGTGATATTAATTTCCGAGATTTTACATATTTTGCAGATTTTTAATTCCTTTTCTTTTAATTAGTTATTTTAGTATTTTATTTTAATTAGAATTCTATTTTGAGCCAGTTAGGGTTGATAGGTTTTTGTTTGCTTATTTATACGTTTTTTCCATTCATTGTATTTGAGATTTGATTTTGATATAAATAGTTTTTATTGAGGATTCAATAAAAGTTATAGGTGGATTCCTATGTTTTTTCGAACTTATCAAGAATATTTCTTGTGGCGTTCAAATATCGAACTTATCAAATATTTGCTAGAATATTTGTGGTGTTCAAATTAGAGACTTATCAAGGAGATTGGGCAAATCCTTGTGGCATTTCGAAAGTCGTGGTTCTTTATTCCACATCGTCGAGCCATCGCGTCGTGAATATCGGGTCATGATTTATCTGTCCAACCACAACCTAAGTTCGGAACTTTCCGCCGTTTCTTCTGCGCTTCGAATCTTCATCATCTGGTATCAGAGCTGGACTCTGAATTCAGGTTTTTCTATCCAGTTTAATTCTTATGTTTATCATCGAGTCTGTCATAAGAATTATCCATATCTTGTTGTTGAGACTTTCTTTTCTTGAGTATTTTTCGGGCCAGTAAATTTTTTTTCCCAGTTTGATCCATATAAAAATTCAACAAAAATTCAAAAGTGTTTATTTTATTCGATTCTTATCCAAATCCTGTTCCGTTTGTTTTGTTGTGTTCGTGTCGAATTTTCGGATTTATTTTTAAAAAAAATTATTTTTTTATTATTATTTAATTCCGAAAATTCATTATTCAAAAAAAAAAGAGTTATTCTAAATTCAAGAACCACTTTCTTGAGTTTCTTTAAAATTCTTAATATTCATTTCCTTCTAAGTCAATAAAAGTCGTTCTTGTTATTTGATGTCTAAATCCTCTTCATTCTTGAATTTTTTTTAACACCACATAAGGAATGGATTATGATCCAGGATGTTTATTCCAAACTAGATGTTATGTGGATCATAAGGGGTGCAGTTTGGAAATTGATGGAAAGTGTTTTACTAATTTCGTTAGTAGCACCGTGGTTGAAAAATTAGGATTGCCCCTAGAACCACACTATAAACTTTATAGGATGACATGGATGAGGGACTTTGGGAATTTCAAAGTAACCAAACAAGTTCTAGTGTCTATCACCCAGGGAAGGTATAGTGAGGATGTATGGTGTGATGTAGGGTCATTGAAATCTTATCATATTTTATTGAGAAAACCTTGGAGACATAGGAGGGAGGTTGTTTATGATAAAAGTATGCACATATACCAATTTCTTAAGAAAGGGAAAACATGCGTACCATATGGGTTGACATTAGAGGAAGCACTAGAAGATTCATGGAGGGTAAGGAAGGAGAGTAAAAAGTGGTGTAATAGAAGGCATCGTGGGGATAAGGATATTGATGAGAAGGAGGGAGACTTAAAATTAAAAACAAATAAACAAACTCCAAAATTTGAAGAGGAGAATGTGGAATTGGGAGTTGAGGTTGAAGTTCAAGATTTGAGCGTTGAATTGGACGATCCACATTTGGGTAGTAATGAGGTAGTGGACGAGCGTGGTGATAAAAATGTGGAGATAGGAGATGTGGTTGAATTTGAAAGTAAAAATTTTGAAAATGTGGTTGAAGATGCAAAGGAAGAACGAGGTCAAGAGGAGGACCTCGTGGTTCTTAAAGAAGAATTGGAGATGGTGATTAATCATGGATACAAGGATCCATACATTATACCTCATGAAACTAACATTCCCCTCCCCGTTCTATTTAATTCTTTCTTACAGGTTAATGGTACGTGGAAATTTGGGCAACACCACCAATGTCCAAAGGTGTTTCAACTTCAAGTCATTCACGTGACCCCCATTGCAGAATGTTTTTGGTTGATCATGTGCAATGGCAGGAGAAATTTTCCGTTTGATCCAGGAGGCGAAGTGAAACAACAGGAACAAAGCTATGATTCGGGACGAATCATCCTAAAGAAGGAGGGTATGATGTGTTCCGGACCCTCCACAATCGGAGTCATAGCAGGCTTGACGGAAAAATTCAAGTAATTCAAGCCAAAATGGAGTTAATTGCAAATTGGAGCAAAAATCGGAGAAAAAAAGGACCAGTTTGATCCTTACGATCGTAATGCCCAGAAGGTCATGACCGTAATCAAGCTACTGGTTAAGATGCGAGATTTCAATTTTACACTTACGGCCGTAAACAAACAGTCGCGGCCGTAACATTCACAAGAAGGAAATCTTACGGCCGTAATAATCTCAATCACGGCCGTAACATGCGATATTAATTTTCGGGATTTTACAAATTTTGCAGATTTTTAATTCCTTTTCTTTTATTTAGTTATTTTAGTATTTTACTTTAATTAGAATTCTATTTTGAGCCAGTTATGGTTGATAGGTTTTTGTTTGCTTATTTATACGTTTTTTCCATTCATTGTATTTGAGATTTGATTTTGATATAAACAGTTTTTATTGATGATTCAATAAAAGTTATAGGTGGATTGCTATGTTTTTTCGAAATTATCAAGAATATTTCTTGTGGCGTTCAAATATCGAACTTATCAAATATTTGCTAGAATATTTGTGGCGTTCAAATCAGAGACTTATCAAGGAGATTGGGCAAATCATTGTGGCGTTTTGAAAGTCGTGGTTCTTTATTCCGCATCGTCGAGCTATCGCGTCGTGAATATCGGGTCATGATTCATCTGTCCAACCACAACTTGAGTTCGAAATTTTCCGACGTTTCTTCCGCGCTTCGAATCTCATCAAACTATCAGAAATATGCTTCCACTTCATATTTCATATTATTAATATATTTTCAGCCATAAAATGCAATCTAATCATTAGAGAATTTTGAAAAGAAATGAAAACATATGACAACTGTTACATACCAGCAAAAGCAACAGACAACTTAAAGCTCCATTAGACAAAGTGGGGTTTGCCACTGCATGATAATTCAACATCAAAATAAATAGTATCTTTTCACCCAATTGATGTGACGATCGTGGATTTTTTGACAAACCACCAAGAAGAATTATTTTCGTACGTGGCATCATTACTCTTTGAAGAACCTAATTTTGTTGAGGAAAAAAAAAAATAATACCTAAAACGCACTTTCACATTTAATCTGAATTTATTAATGTTATATTTTGATACCAATGTCAACTGTTACATTTAAAATTTATAGAAAATGATGTATATATGTTGTCATGAAGTTCATTTCAATCAAAAAGCATTTGATCACTTTATAGTTTTTCTAAGGCTCCTGTAAAATTTATAATTTCAAATTATAATGAACACAATTTTTCAAATAATTTTTCAATTACAGACACATTTTCTCTCTCTAATTTTTAATCACATATCATACCTAAAAAATTCAAATAATATATATTATGAATTAAATTTCATTTATTTCAGCCCGTACAGGGAGCTAAGAAATCTAAAATCCTAACAGAATAAGATCCATGAAACCCTAACAGGCTAGCACTAGTAGCTATTCTTTTGGAAGTTGGATTGAAGTTTTTGGCATATCTCTAAGTGGCAAAGGGGATGGGTAGTAAGTGCTCAACGCGACTGTGTGCTTGGTTCGATTCCCCGCAAGATGGAATTGGCCTTGTGACAAGCGGGAGTTATTGAGATTTGCTCATACTTACCATAAGCCCTTCCACCCTGGCTACTTGGAGGCATAATCTGGATTTACCTTCCCGAATCAAGGGCCTTGGACGTGGTCGGTTCGGACCCTCAAGGTGTGGGCTACACCTTTTTCCGATAAAAAAAAAAAAAAAAAAAAAAAACTATTCAATTATAGAGAAACTACACTAGTTCATTAGTATCACTAGGGTCAAACTAGCTTATAATTAGGATTCCAATATAAGTAAGGTTTATATACCATAACCAAAAGTTTGATGATTTTAGCTTCAAATTGTTGATTTAGACTTTTGAAATTACTAATTAATTATGTTTCGATCCTACAAAGTTTATAACTTATATTTATTAATTTATTATTAAGCTCTTGACAAATTTTAGATATTTCAATTTTCGTTAGTCGTTATCAAGTTACGTTGTGATTTCACTCCTAAGACGAAATGAAATTTGAGTTGTTTGTTTTTCATTTGCTAGATTCTTTCTACCCCCTCCAAATTTAAGGTTGTGTTTGACACAGCTTTATTTGGTTAAAAAAATGTCAAATCATGGAAAATATTTTTCATCTTTTGCAATTTTTTTGATGTTTGATTCGAAAAATTTGTCTTTAAAAATATTTTCTTAGGTACAATCATTTCAAGCACAATTACCTCATTTTTGTTGTTGTTAATTGGTTTATTTTTTTTTTCAGAAATTAACATTATTATTATCAAGTACAAATAAGTGAAAAATTAAAAAAAAAAAATTTTTTTATTAAAATAGTTAAATTTTGATTTATTTGTCACGAAAAATAATGTCAATCAAATAACAAAATTAGGAAAATCTCCCACTTTTTCACCTGAAAAATTAATCTAATCAAATACTTTCAATTGACATTTTTCAGGAAAATAATTTTCAGATAAATTAATTCCTAAAAAATATTTTCTTACCATCTATTTTCCAGTATCACTTCCCCAAAGGAAAAAAATGATTTAGAGGTCATTTGAAAACTGCTTGAAGCTACAAAACTCCTTCTAGACATTCTTAGTAAATACATAAATTATAGAGAAATGATTGAATTCATAATCAATTTTTATCATGTAAGTTTATGGATATGGGTCTTAATTAGACGTAATTAATCTAATAGCATAATATGTTGCCAAAATATTAGACAAATTGAAGCCATAATTTCCTCAAACTTGGGTCAACTTGCAAATGGATTAAAATTATACCATTCAACAAGGTATAATTTAGATCCTGTTTGATTCTCCTTTTTAAAAACCTCTTTTTTTCTGTTACTCATTTTCAAGCACATGTTTACACAATAAAATTTTCTACACAAAAAGCAAAAAACTTTCACTACTTCTCAATCACACATTCTTAAAAATTCACTATTCAAAAAACAGAATATGTTTAAAATACATCAAACAAAAAATTGAGAGTTCAAAATTGTAATGTCTCGAGGTTAGGTTTTCAATTGTAGTCGTTAGTTAAAGCTAGTAATTAATTTTAATCATATATTTCATGAAATTTATAATTTTTCAAATAAAAATTTCATCAACTTTATTAAAATTCACTGAAAATCTAATTTTAATTTCATCATCAAACAATGTCATTTGCGACGAAAAAAAATGTCATTGCAACAGGCGCACCTTTTGGGACGACTCATCTGTCGTCCCAACATAATTAACGATGACTTTTACTAACTAATATATATTAGTTAAAAAAATAACACAAGAATTCAATTACCCTAATGGCTGTGACAACATTACTTAACCATTTGGTCACGAGTTTGAATCTCTACTTGCACATAAATTTCGTATGAATTAAAGAAAATGGTCTAATGGGCGGGCCAAGTCGAAATTTGGATCGAATTGAAATTGAGCTGGTGGAGCAAGTCACAAAAAATAATAATAATAATAATAAAATATTTTAATTATTAGAGACGACAAAGTCATCGCTAATAATCGTCACAATAGACTCTAAAGCAATAGAGACGACTGTGTCGTCGCTATTTACAATCAGTCACGGGCCTAAAACAACAAATATTATAGACGACTTTGTCGTCGCTATTGAGCAATAGAGACGACTTTTGACCTTTCAGCGATGATAAAAGTCCTCATTGTTGAGCGATTATGTTGTAGTGTGCAACAATTACTCAGAAACTCAAAAAAATTTAGATATAATAAATATCCACAATTAGATTAAGGTCAAAGCTTAGATCACATAATCGAAATTACAGGTTACATTTGCTCAACAACTCAAGATTTATGTAACAATGTTGCATCTGGAGGGAGAACGAAAGGTTAGAACTAAAATCACATAAGAAAAATTTATAGGTCACAATTACTCAACAATTCAAAATGATTATCCTCTTTTGAGGTCAATATGTGGCATAATATTGTCCAAACAATGTCTATCTATAAAAATAAAAGGCTGGCTAGATTGAGATGAGAGTCCTACCGAATTCCAACTTTTTTGGAGAGCTCGAGGGCCTCTTGATACACTAACTGTAGCTATATATAGTTGAAATACGAGTCACAATTAAAAAATAAAAAATAAAAACAGAGCCACTCTGTATGATTTTGCTAAAAATCATATTTTTACTAAATTTAGATAAAAATAATAATTATTAAGGACATCATTAACCGCAGTTTAAACTCATTTTTTTTCCATAATTCATTTCAATCACACATTTCATAGGAACCACAATTTTTATCGACTTTTCAAGCAAACATTTCATTATTTTTTTTATCAAAATTTATTAAAGATCTTCTTTTTTGCAAGTCAAACAATGGTGAAATGTGTTGTTAAAAATTAATAAAAATTATGAAATCCACAAAATACTATTAAAATTAATTATTAACGTTGATTCAAAAACATTATTAATTATTTTAAAATTAAATCAAACTGGGACTTAAAATCTCCTATTGGAAGGAGGAAATTACACCTAAACGAACTTTTCAAGTTTACATTTCAAAGATCAATTTTAAAGTTTAAAATTTCATAAATTAGTCTAAATAATTTATTAAATATTTATAAATAACTAATTTAATACTAATTAAAAAATATACCCTATTACAACCATCTACCCATTAAATATCATATTCCAAAAGACACAAATTTGGTACAAGTACAACGAACACATCAACAAAGAAAGTAGATAAGACGAAATTATGAATTAAGACTTGAAGATCAAAGAATGTTGTCCTAAACGATTAATTTGAGCCCTCTCGTTAAGAAGAGAATGCAAAAGGGTCAACACAAATTGTTTTAGCGGATTTCAAGTTAAGAGCCAAGTTACAAATAGCACTATTGAAATCCAAAAAAAAAAGGGAAAAAAATGAACAAAGTAGATGAATGAAGGATAACTCTAAGTTTGAACGAGAAAGAGATTTTGACGATTATCTCAACACATATATGTGATTCAAGTGTTTAAAAATCATGAATTTTATCCATATTTATAGAATTTTAACATACCTATTCGTAAGTATCAAAACTTTTTCGCAAAAGAGTGCAATTTATTGATGAAATGGTGCTTACAAAATCTAGAAAAATTCTATCCAATGGTCAAGATTTTGTGCCATGCGATAGGAAGGCTACCACCTTTTGAAGTAGTTCAAAAACTGCTTAAACCATGCGATTGGAGCATTATGATCATTGTGATCGCAAGGTTCATTTTCACCAGGTCCGTCTAGGCGAACTAGTTCTGTCTAGACGAATAGGTTTTTCTATTTGGACGGACCAATTTTGGTCCATCTGATTCTTCTTGTTTTGCACAATTTTGCATGTTTTTTTTAACTCTTTTTTTCATATTTTCCAACTATAATTTGTTTAACACATTCAAAATATATTTGAAAAACACATTTTTACAAAAATTAGCCATTTGTTTAAATATGAAACTCAACTCAGAATTATTAATGATGTCACAATGTCATGCAAAAGATAATGTATCTTTCTATTTAAACATTACATTGGTGCTAATTTTGCAAAATAATGTCGAGGTCTTAGTTAGCCTTAGCTTTGAGCCAGTTATCTCTTATGATATTATCGGCAATATCGCACGTGAACATTCCAGCTCAGTATGTTCCATGCAATTATACTTTAACACGTTATTGGCCTTGCGTCCATCCGTTTTCATGAACTTCTAAGAAAGTAACTCCAATTTCCATTGAAGTGGTACCACTTCTAAGTTCATATAGGAAAAATTCTTTCAATATCTTGATTACGTTTTAAAGACATTTGTACTATGTACTAAATTTCTTTAAGAATTTTATTCAACCCTTCACACCATAACCCTATCACTTATATCATTAGGATAGAGTTATAATTGGTTTTATATAAGTGTTGTAATCAATTCACTTATTGAATGCTTGTTGTTACCCTTTGAACTCGTATATTGACTAATTTTGTAATAACGGGTAGTGTCATCATTGGTGAATTTCATTTAGGAGTTTAAGCAACATCCTACTTGATGCTTACCAACTCTTTTATAAGAGGTTTTTGTAAAAGAATCATCCAAGTTTTCACTTGATCTAACATAAGTAAGTGAAATTATTTCATCATTTATTAATTTTCATTTAAAAATGTAGTCTTAACATCCATTTGATACATATATAAATCATATATAGAAGATAATGGAAAAAGAGTTCTAATAGTAGTAATTCTAGCTACGGGGTGCATAAGTGTCAAAATAATTGATACATACTTTATATCGAGAACATTTAGCAATTAATCGTACTTTATAAGTTTGGATTGAACCATCGGTATTGTATTTCCTACGAAATACCCACTTACAACCAATGACTTTAGATTCAGCTCTTAATTCAACAATCTTCTAAGGCCATATCCAACCCACATACACTAAATTTTACATTAAATTCTCACGTTTGCACTAAATTTGAATTACAGTTACATTATTCCAGTTTCTCTACTCCAACCCAGTAACACTAAATCTTACATCAAATGTACACTATTCATCATTTTCATTATTTTCTATTTTTAAAAAAATACAATTTCATTACATTTAATTATTTCGGTAATTAAATAGAAAAAATGTTTTTATATTTTAATAATTAATATTTTATAAAATTAATTTATGTAGTAATTAATTATTTTTAACACTTAAAAATTAATTTTGTCGTAAACAAATTGAAATTCAACATGTTATTAATTGAAACTTCGAATAACATACTTGAAAATTTAAAACTCGGGATATGAAATATGTAGAAATGACACAACTGGAAATAACATAGGAAATTTAGTTTTGGGAGTTGCTATACTCCTCCCACAAGTGCTCAATCAACGCATTTCTTAGCGCGATGTGTGCTTCCATGTCCTTAATCTTTCGATGTCGAACAAGAAACTCTCGAAAGCGTTCGTTCTCGTCTACGGCGACCTCAACTGTTGAACTCGGCACTTCCACATATGCGCCAATTGGTGTACTGAGTTCTTGTTCGTCCTCCACTATCATGTTATGCATGATAATGCATGCTGTCATTATGTCATGCAAAACATTTTTTTTCAAGATCGAGTCAGTCCACTGACAATATGAAACCTTGATTGAAGCACTCCAAATGTGCGTTCAACTTCTTTTCTATAACTTTCTTGCCTAATTGCAAAATATTTTTCTTAGGAGTTTGAGGATCATAGATCGTTTGTACAAGTGTTGACCACTTAGGGTAAATTCCATCAGCCAAATAGTATCCCATTGTGTATTGTTTTTCCTGTATGACATAATTTCCCGGTGGAGCTATGCCATCTACCAAGCCAAAAAATAGACGAGACGACTCCAACATATTTATATCGTTGTTTGACCCTGACAATCCAAAGTGAGCATGTCATATCCAAATATCATAGTCGGCTACAGCCTCAAGAATTATTGTAGGGGATCCGCTACGACCTGTATATTGTCCAGCCCATGTAGTGGGACAATTTTTCCATTTCCAATGCATACAATCTAGGCTGCCTAACATACCTAGAAAGCCACGTTGCTGCCCAATGTACAATAATCTAGCAATGTCTTTGGCATTTGGTGCCCGCAAGTATCGTGGTGAAAATACCTCTACAACTACTCGATAGAATCGTTGCAAACTCTCCATTGCTGTTGACTCACCTATTTTCACGTACTCGTCAATGGCGTCTGCTGCAATACCATATGCCAACATCTGCATTGCAGCCGTGATTTTCTGGATAGGGGAAAGATCTAGCCTTCCTAGACCATCTCGTTTTTGCACGAAATACTCTTCATGACTTTGCAGCTCCTAAAGTATACGCATGAATACATTTAGGAACATGCGATAGAGTTGATGGAACTTTTTTTCACCAAACTGTGGATTTGTAGAGAAGTAATCGTTCCATGGTCGTTGATCTGCCACTTCACGATCGCGTTCAATCACAACACGACAGAGGATTGAAACTCTACGAGTTGCATCATCCATTTGGTTCTCAAGAAGATGGGCCCGGCGACGGATGTTGTTTTGTCGAATGCGAACCACAATCTCCTCTTGCTCATCAATCTTGTTGATATGTTCAACGTACCCTTCGTCATTGTTGGGGTCGGGCATGGTAGATGAGGACGCGTCTACATTGAAATTCATCTTTCTTAAGTGTTTGATTCAAAGTTGTAGTCTAGATAAGTTACATTGGCCTAATTATAGTGTGTTTTTGGAACACCTAATTCATGGAGATTTATTTACTTTCTTCAAGATCTGCAGAGACAAATCTTTGCATTATTTTAACTTTGCAGAGAAAAATCTTTGCATTATTTGCATGTTGCAGAGAAAAATCTTTGCATTATTTTAACTTTGCAGAGAAAAATATTTGCATTATTTGCTCGTTACAGATAATAATATTTGCATTATTTTAACTTTGTAGAGAAAAATCTTTACATTATTTACACGTTGCAGAGAAAAATCTTTGCATTATTTTAACTTTGCAGAGAAAAATCTTTGCATTATTTGCACGTTGCAGATATTCTTTTGCTTTATTCAAACTTGATGCAAATAAAAATTTGTATTATATCACTTATTTTGCTGAGAAGCTTTTGCTTTATTCAAAGTTTGCAGAGAAAAATTTGCCTTTTTTTTTCTTTGCAGAGATTCTTCTCCTTTATTCAAACTATATAGAGAAAAGTTGGTCTTCTTTTACTTTGCAGATATTCCTTTTCTATTATTCAAACTTTGCAGAGATAAAATTGTCTTCTTTTACTTTGCATTCTTTTCTTTTATTTAAACTTTGCAGAAAATAATAATGTTTCGTGTAAGATGTTTTGGCCTATAAATGGTGGCAACCAATTTTGAACTCGTACATCATAATTTGGAGAGTCAAAAAATTCTTTCTGCAATTAAACATGAGTTGTAGCAGAAGATCAGCTAACTATACAGCTGATGAGAACGTACATTTAACTCATGTTTACTTGGATATATTCCAAGATCCCATCGTTGGCATTTGACAAAAAGGGCCAAAGCTGTGGCAAAGAGTTTCCGAGGCCTATAACAACACTAAGTCACCCCAGAAAGATCCTCGTCCAGAACGGTCGATCTAAACACGTATGGGTGAAATTACCAAGATTGTCTCAAAATTGCGAGGTTGTTTGCGTCGAGTTGAAAATTTGCATTCGAGTGGGGCATCGGAGTAAGACTTTGTAAGCATTCGTATTTAATATACATCGTTATTTGTCTGCCAAACTTTATTGATAAACAATCTTACAGCATGTCTTGCAGATGGACAAAGCCAAAATGTTGTATGCACAAGACCCCACTAACAAGGGTGTTTTCAAATTTAATCATTTGTGGCCCTTGCTGAAGGACATTGAAAAATTTAGCCCGACGCCGAATGTGTCACACCGTGGATTTCAAACCTTCCAAAATGCATTTGGATCTTTTGAATCAGACTACCCACTAGCTAGGTCTCCCACATCTCCTGGAATTTCATTATTTTCTTTGAACATGGAGGACGTTGCTGCTGGGGGTACTTCTTCTGAATGGCCAATGGGTGTTAAAAAGGCCAAAAGAATAAAAAAATTGAAGATGAGACCAGAAAAGAATTGGATGAGATAAAGGCTGAAAACAAAGAACTCACGGAGTTGGTAATGAAAGGAGCAGCTGACAGGCAAAACTTTTATCAGTTGCAGATGTATAAGGAGGATAACAAGATTTTATTGACAAACTTGGATTCAATATCAGATCCGATGACGCGTGAATTCATAAGGGGTGAACAACAACGGATCATTCGAAAAAGGACCCAAGAACAAATGAATGTCAGTCAATCTGACTCAAGCTCGTTCAGTCCATTATTCAATGATCTAGGTGGCTCCGAAGCAAATTTGCTTGATTATTGAAAACAACTATCGCATGTCGTGAAATGCTTATTTTATTTTTTGTGACGTGGTCTAATTTAAATTTAGTTTCGTCCAGTTATTTCAAAATTTTCATCATCTTTGTAGTCGCATCCGTTTATAAAATTTTAATGTGTTATATTTTATTGTCAAAATTTTCTATTTGTCACTATATTAAAAATATAAACGTTAAATACCTTTGAATAAAAAATAAAACACTACAATTTATTGAACTAGGGAAATTAATGGACAATCTCAAATATACATGACTTTTTTTAATCAAACTAAACAAGAGTGTAGGGATCAAAATGGAGAAAAAAATGAAATAGGGACAAAAAAACATAAATTAAAGTTAATGAACAAAAAAAAAAATACAAAATCAGATACCGCACCAGCGGTATACTAAACAGTGCAGCGCCAAATCTGGAGCTATACTGTTCAGCAGCACCATTTTGACGAGCAAAATGGTGCTGCGCTAGAGCACCTGCAGTAGCAAAATGACATGAAAACGCCATTTAGTAGCTGCATTGGAGATGGCCTAAGTATTATTCGGCATTATAGAATCTATTTCATCATTGATAGCATCTTTCTAAAATGTGTTATCTCTAGAATTCATTGTTTCTTTATAGGATTTAGGATCACTATCAATTTGAAGAACATAATGAACTTTTCTTACTATATCTTCCCTGCTTGCTTCAACCAAGCATAGGGAGATGCGTTGAGAATTAATCTCATCATGTCCTAATACCTTCTCTTTACGAGATCTTTTGCTTCTTTGAGATTAACTAGACTCGCTGATATCTTGAGAAGATATTTCTAATGGTTTAATAAAAGCCAGAATTTCATTTCGAGTTTCTAATGGATTTTGAGTGATCCCACCCACATTTAATGAATTCTCAAAAAATTCAACATCTCGTGATTCTATAATAACATTGGATGTTAGATCAAGTACCCTATATGCTTGGCTATTTATTGCATATCTAACAAATGCAATTTTGATCCCTCATAGTCCTAGTTTTGTTCTTCTAGGATAATTGTTTTTGTAATAAGATAAACACCCCCATACTTTAAAATATTCAATGTTAGGTTTTTTCTCTTTCCATAATTCATAAGGGAAAATTTTAAGTTTCTTGGAAGAAATTCTATTACCTATATGACATGTAGAAATTAAAGTCTCTCCCCATAAATTATTAGGTAATTTTGACCTTGTTAACAAAGCATTCACCATTTCAACTAAAATTCTATTTTTCTTTATGCTAAATCATTTTGTTCCGTTGTTCTAGGTGCACTACGTTGGGGTATAATACCATGCTCTTCACAAAAGATATCAAATTCTTTAGAAAAATACTCACCACCTCTATCACCTCTAAGAATTTTAATCCTTTTATCCTTTTAATTTTCTACTTCATTTTTATATACTTTAAACGTGTAAAAGGCCTCATCTTTAAGGTTCATCAAACAAACATAATAAAATCTAGAAAACATCATCAATAAATGTTATGAAATATTTGTTACTACCTCTAGTTAACATGCCATAAAGTTCACAAATATCTATATGAACTAAGTCAAGTATTTGAGATGGTCTCTCTATGCTTTGAAAAGATTTTTTAATCATTTTTTAGTTAGTGAAAATTTCACATTTGTTATTCTTAGTACATCACAAGATAACATGCCACTGTTTATCATTCTATGTAGATAAAATAACCAACATACCATAATCTATCATGTCATAGATCTAAGGTACAAACAAAGTAAGAAGAACTCTTAGTAACTTTATTGTTAACATTATCAATAGTACATAACTTGACCATTATGTCAGTGGATTATCCTTTTCCAACAAAGAAACTATTAGGGACAAAACAAGTTTTTCCGATTCAAATATACATTTAATGTTTGGTTTTCCCAACAAATCCCCAATTATAAAGTTTTTATTCATATCTGGTACATGTAAAACACTGGTAAAAGTTACAACTCCAGATGTGAATTGTAATTCAACAATCCCTTTGCCTATGAATTTCGAGCAATGTTCATTTTCCATTTGAATTTGTTGAACATCATCAATTTCTTGATATGTCTTGTAGAGGGATTTGTCACAGCAAACATGAACGATGGTGCATGTGTCATACCATCATCTCGGAATCTTTCCTTTGATAGAATTTATTTCGATTATAACAATTTCTTCCTTGTCAATAAAATTTACCTTAATTCCAATTTTTCTTTGCTTTCTATGTCGGCAATCTTTTGCAAAGTAGTTGGGTTTTCTACATACAAAACATTCTCCATTGGGCTTCTTTTTAAATTTGTTGTTGTTCTTAGTAAACTTTTTCTTGTTTACTTTGATCAATTTGTTGTTATCCTCCATCATATTGACTTTAGAGGTGCCAACGTGAGAATCTTCATTCTCATCTCTTACCATAGATTCTTCCTCAATTCAGAGAGTTTTTGAAATTGCTCCAACAAAAAGTCTTCAGACTTATGAAGAATTTCCTTCCTATATCATCTCCAAGTAGGAGGTAATTTGGCAATAATTGTTCCTACTTTGAATGATCCCGAAAGTTCCATCTTCACCGCTTTTAATTTATTGACAATAATTTGTAATTCATGCACTTGGAGCAATAGTAGGATATTTTCTAAAAACTTGAAATCAAAATACCTTGAAATTAGGAACTTTTTGGTACCTTCCTCTTTGGCTTCGTAATTGTTCTCAAGTGCATTAGATATTTCTTTTGCAAAAATTGTACTTTTTTACAAATCATATAGACGATCCGACAATGCATTTAGGATGTGGCCACGACATATTAATTCATCTTCTTCTCGCTTCTTTCATTCAACTCTTGTTTGATCGGTGTCACATCGGTAGGTTCGGGTAGATCCTCCAAATTTGGATCAAGTATGTAGAATAATTTGAGCACCGTTAACTAGAACTTGGTCTTTTCTTGCCATCTTGTAAGATTTGAACTGTCAAAACAATCTAACCACACCAAGTCTTTATTCATGAATTTGATTGTAGACATGGTTGTGTCTCCTTCGGTTGCAAAAAAAATATATATATATATATATATTTTTTAGATCGTTAAGAAATTTCTTCTTCTCAGTTGATGAAATTCACCTTGAGAGTAGACACAAACTTGGTTCAATGAACACAAATAAAGTAGATAAAACGAAATTATGAATAAAACTTGAAGCGCAAAGAACGCTGTCATAAAAGCATAATTTGCACCCTCTCGTTAAGAGGAGAATGTTGAATGACCAACACACAAATTGCTTTAGCAGATTTCAAGTCAAGAACCGAGTTGTAAATAGCACTATTGAAAATTAAGGCCGGGAGTTTACCAGTTCGATTTCGGTTAGGTTCAAGTAAATACAACTAAATAAAGTTTCTAATTAAAATTAACCTCCAAATTCATGTGAAATATATCACGAATGTGAATCTCAGAATCTTGATGGTTAAAATCTTTTTTTCTACTCTAAAACCATTCTTATTTGAAAAGGAAATCACGTCGAGGAAGCAAGAACATATCTTAGTAAAAGTGAATTCCACAAAATAATAATAATAATATAATAGTGTATAAAATGACTTAAAAGTAAATTATTAAATTCCATAATAATAGTATATCAAACAGACAACATTTCATATACTGTCTAAGTGTCTATATATTAATGTGTGGTTCTATTTGGAGAAGATCGTGGGTCATGAATTTCTAATTAAAATACATTACCAATTTAGACAACATTTCTCAAATGGAAAGATTGTGAGTAAATTTATACTCCTCCAACCCACTATCTATACATTAAAGCGTGGACATAAATATATTTTGCTGTCTAATTCAATGAAAAATTCAAAAAATATATGTTTTTATCGGTTTTAATTTCGGTTTTCAATTTTGATTTTGAGAACCAATCAGTTTCGATTTTTTTTTAAATCGGTTTCGGTTTTGGAATTTTTTTCAAAAATCGAAATATTTCGATTTTTTCAGTTTTGGTTCAGTTTAGTCGGTTCCGATTTTTTTTGTCCACCCCTATTGAAAATCGAAAAAATGAACTAAGTAGAGTAATGAAGGAAAATTCTAAGTTTGAATAAGAAAGAGATTTCAGGGATAATCTCAATGCATATATGTGATTCAAGTGTTTAAATATTATGAATTCTATCACTATTTATAAAATTTCAACATATATTTGTACATGTATCACAACTTTTCGCAAAAGAGTGAAATTTGTTGATAAAAAGGTGCTTGCAAAATCAGGACAAATTCTATCCATCAGTCAAAATATTGTGCCATGCGATCATAAGGCACAACATCCTTACGATCACAAGGCTACCTCCTTAGTAGTTTAAAAACTGCTTAAACCATGAGATCATAGCGTTCTGACTAGTTCTGTCTGGACGGACCGGTTTTGGTCCATCTGATTTGGTTCTTCCCGTTTTACGATTTCGTATGTTTTTTATCCTTTCCAACTATAATTTCATCAACACATTCAATATATATTTAAACAACACATTTTTACAATATTTGCTATCGCTGGTGTTGCACAGCAGTGAGAAGCATCGCATTCTCTTCGTTGTGGCAAAGTAGCATAGCGACAAGCGATTGCAGCAATGGCTTTAAAAACACATATCCAACAAATGCAGTTTTTGTCTACCCAACTATGTTGTTATCCCTAGCTTGTTATCTTTTATTTGTCAATATGAATATGATGTGAAAAATGCAGTGGGAAGTGCTGTAGCTTGTGTCATTTCAAAGCCTCTGTCTCGCTCTTCAAAATATAAGCTGATATGATTTAAGGGCTCATAATATAGAAAACTAGAGATCAATTAATTGTATTACTTCTGGCACATTGGTTGCTGAGATTTACTTTTCACCGCATAAAATCAAAATTGTATTTAACTTGACTTATCAATGTATCTGAATGAAAATTGTACGTGAGTACGATGGAAGAAGTTCCTATGTAACTTTGTATGATGATCAAGTGCAGTTGTTGTTTTGGGCGTTTGGGTTGTGGTGCGGTGGTGTTTGGTTTTTTGAATTAGATTGTGTATGTGCAGATCAGTGTGTATGGAGGTAGTGATGGTGGTTAGGTGGTGGTGATTTTTATTTATTTATTTATTTTGTGTGTGGGTGTAGTGGTGATGAGTTGGAGATAGATTTGGATGTAATGGTGGTAGGACGTTGTGCCGATGTCTCGGATGGTGCAAATTAATAAGGTAATTGTAACCATCTAATTTAATAAGTTGCGACATATAAAATTTGTAATTATGATTAGAAAATAAATCGTAATTTATAAAATTTATGAATTATGACCAATAAATAAGTCTTGACCTATGAATTTTTTATCTGTAACTAAGATGGTTTGTAACTTTGATCGGTTGTGACTAAAATATTGATGACTTGTGACCGAGAAATACATTGTGATCAATTAATTTGATAAATTGTGACTATAAGATCAGTTGTGACCTAAAACATTTGTGATTTATGATTGAAAAATTAGTTATGATCAATTATGATAAATTGTGACCCACTAATTTGATAATTTGTGATCGTGAAATCAGTTGTGACCTAAAATATTTAAGATATGTAACCGAGAAACAAGACGTTATCATTTAGTTTGTGTTTAATGTAAGTTATTTTGGAAAAAAATTGTTTTGAATAGTGATTGATGTGATATTGTGTGGTTAAAAATGAAAGAAAATTATGGATTTATGTGTAGAATATTTTAATATTAAAATGTATAGTTAAAATTGATTATTGTAAAAAAACTAATTTTTTTTATGAATATCAAACTGAGGCTTTGATAAGTGTATTTTATATACTTATTTATATATAAAAATTAGAATATTATGTTATTGTTTTGGAATAAATACTATTTAATTCTTGTTTATTTGTTTACATTTCAGAAAATATCCCAAAATCTTGAGAATAAAGTAATTGGTGGAAATTATGCACAATTAGATTATATTTGGAGCTAAATTAAACAAATTGAGAAGTTAATAACGTCAATCGGGAAAGATGCATGGTGCTAAAGTGTAGAATTCAAGGTTTGGAGGACCTAATTAGAGAAGAAGATGAATTGAAGTTGGAAGAGAAATATAAGAAGATTTGAAAGTACAGGGACTATATTGTTGTAATTGAAAGTTGAAGGACTGAAGAGTAAATTAAACACGATTGACCAACTTTCAAATATCCAATAATTGATTTGGATCACATAACAAAACTTTGATGATTTTTAGGAGTCAATTAGATGCAAGTAGAAGTCAAAAGGGAATGAAATATGATAAGAATATTAAAATAAAATTGATTTCTACCGCACAAGATTTTGGACAGATTTTTAATCGGATTTTGAGACCTATTTTTTGTTGGATAATTGCTTCAAATTTTTAAAAGTTGAAGGAGTTAAATTGTAATTGGAAACAAATATTTTATAATTCAATAGCTATCGGACCAAGAATGAATCATAGTTGAAGTGAATTATGATAGCTTCTACAGTTACGTGCTCTCGTGGATTAGTACTCGAGGTATTAATTGTTAGAACGACCTCTATCAGTTAACGTGTCCTCATTGGATTGGAATGGTATTAAAATTCTATTTGACCAAGAAAACAATTAGAAGTGAGGTTACATGCATGTTGTCCAATGAAAGAATTATCCAAAGTGCCCCCAGGACATATCTTCAAGTAGTAAAGGGGATGGGTGATAAGTGCTCAACGCGGCTGTGTGCTTGGTTCGATTCCCCGCAAGGTGGAATTGGCCTTGTGACAAGTGGGAGTTATTGAGATTTGCTCATACTTACCATAAGCCCTTTCACCCTGGTTACTTGGAGGCATAACCTGGATTTACCTTCCCGAACCAAGGGCCTTGGGCGTGGTCGGTTCGGGCCCTCAGGGTGTGGGCTACACCTTTTTTTTTTTTTAAAGAATTATCCAAAGTCCACGCTGAATTGGGATAAGCCGAAGACGTGAATTTAGGAGAAATATTAGGACTATATTTCTATAAATAGTTGTATTAATCTCTTTTATTGCAACAGGAAGAATATGGTGTCCATTGTGGGTACCATAATCTTTAACTACCTTATATGTGAAATTGACATGTGGCATAAAAAAAAAAAATATTTCTGTTACACGTCATTCCCCCACACACAAAGTGGGTAAGGATAATGGTGCCCATTTAGGATTATATTTCTATAAATACGTGTATTATTCTTTTTTTATTGTAACAGGAAGTGTGTGGTACCCATTGTGGGTACCATAATCTTTACTCACCTTATATGTGAAACTGACATATGGCATAAAAAAAATATTTATGTCACACGTCATTCCCCCACACATAAAGTGGGTAAGGATTATGGTGCTCATTGTGGGTATCATATCCTTACTGTTTGTTGTAATAGATTGATAAGAGTGTACTGTGAGAAAAAATGTAATGTAGCATCTTAGTTTCTTTGTGATAAGAAGTAGAAATTGATAAATGTGGTAAGATTTAATTATTTTTCCTACAATATTTGTGGGGTTTGGTAAGTACAAAGTCTATATAATTGTAGCAATTTATTATATAGTGAAAAGTTTAGACGGTCCGTAAATTTTGCATTGTTTTATTTTCTTGTTAGCTCAATTATTTCTTGAAGATCAAAAATTCATGTGGATTAATTAGAGAAGGAATTTGTGTATAATTCACAACAATTTTGGGGTTGTAAATGTTCGAATTGAAAAAATCCTATTTTAGGAAGAATTGTATCCCTTTAAGTTATAATTCAAATGCACTTTGAATCACCTCAATAGGATAAATGAACAGTGTGCAGATACAAGAAAAGACTAGCGGGCGGGTTTAATGAATTTCTTTCCTTTTTCAACTAGGTCGTTTCACCAGTTATATAAGAATCATGTCTTACACGAAAATCAAATATTTGCCTCACCTAAGAACTAGCCCAATTGAGATTTTGACATTCAATTCTTGGGAGATCAAAACATTATAAAGGGGCGAGAGTTGAAGATCACGTGAAGCCTAGTTGAATATTTTAATTTCATATTCCTTTGTTTTTAATGATTCGTTGCATGTACTGATTTATTTTCATAATTCGAAAGGTGAGTTAGATGTGGCAAACGAGCAGAACTGCTCGTTGACTCGCTCATAAAAATACGAGCCACTAGTGGCTCGCCTCGTCATTTTGACGAGCCAATCACCGGTTCATGGAAACCAGCCGAATGGGCTCGGCTCGTCTAACCATGAGCAGCTCGTTGAGATGAGCCAAGAGTCGAGCCTACGAGCTTGGCTCGTGGTTCATAATTTTTTTAAACCAAAATGCCATTTTTTTAAGAAAAAGCAAAAAAAAAAAAAAAAAAAAAAAGCTCGTGGGCCAAGCCGAGCTCAGTTCGTTGTAAACGAGCCACGAGCCAATCAGTGAGGGTAAAGGGTCGAGTAGGCTCGACTGACTCATTTTCAACTCTAAGGTGAGTTAATAACATAGATCAAGGTAATAAATTTGGTAATTGGACAAGAGATAGAGATATACTTTTGTTAATATCGCGGTCGTATGTGAATTCTTATGTGTTATGCATCTAGATAAGAAATATTCGAACCCTTTGTAGAGATACACAGTTGACTTATTTAGGTAGGATTGATTTAAACTCGAAAGATGAATTTCAATATATACTAGTGAATTCGACCGAATGCATATTTTGGAAATAAAATTGAATTGAAGTTAATTTAATTGGTTAGGTGAAATCGTGAATCTCAACTACTATAATATCATTTTTAAAAACAAAACAATCTTGCAATTTAATTCTTTAGTTAATTTTCATAACTTTAGTTTAAAACATCAAAATTTATTTCGTCTATTCAAATAGGGATATGAATTAAAATATTTTGATACTTAATGACAGTTTCTGTGGAACAAATTAACTATAACTCGGACTCTTTTGTCCTTTTTTTTACTTGTGTGTGATATCGTACACTTGCGATTTATTACATTAGGCCTAATTTGAAAAATTACGATCTTGAAATAAGTTGTGATCTACAATATTTGTAATTTGTGACCTAAAAATAAGTCATGATGGGTTTGTGCTTATAAATTTGTGTCTATAAAATTTGATTTATAACTGTAACTATAAATTATAAGTTATTGTTTTAAATTATATAGTGCTATGACATTTCTAAATTTAATTAATGAATATTTTAATTATCCATTTTAATTAATAAAGTTTAATTATGACGTTATTTCTGAAGTTTTAAAACATTTTTGCCAATTTTGAAATTGTGTCTTCTAAACACCTTAAAAGTCTGTTTGGTAATGTAAAAAATTTTAATTTTTGTGGTTATTTTTTGTTTTTTGATGGACGTGTGATTTAAAAAGTTTGAAAAGTTAAAAATTGTAGGCTTGACTAAGAATGGATGTTTGAAATTGAGTTTGAAAAATTGAGGTGAAAATTTTCACATTACCAAACGGCTCTAAATGTATATTGCTCCTAAAATTAAAATCGAAGGGGCATTTGCACAAATTAAAAACTTTTGGTATCATAATAGAAATTTACATCCTTTAAAGTACTACTAATGAACACTTCAAAAAAATTATTATCGAAATTTATATTTTTCAAAACAAATATCACAATATAATATTTATGATATTTTTAAAATATCACAACATGATGCTTACGATATTTTTAAATTTTTTATGATACTTATGAAGTAGTTTTAGTACCACAACTTGACACTTTCAACATTTTCTAATATTTTTCATCATATTAAGTTAGACATTTTATCAAATACATTATATAATTAATGGAAGCTCATTAGTGACATATTCCAACAACACAACCCTCATGACTAGGCTGTTATAGCTTCATGGGAGGAAAAAGAAGATGGTACGATGGTGGTCACCCGATGGTAGTTTTAATATTGTAGAGTTTGAAGAGAAAAAAATATCAGTAATTCTAGAAAGATACTATTTATAAATATTTTTAGGAGACATTATGATGTAGCGTACACTTATTAGTTGATGAAAAAATAAGTGGTGAAGTAGTTATTTTCATCAATCAATGAATGTATGCCGCATCACAATGTCCTCTAAAAATGTTTATAAATATTGTTTCCCTAAAATTATTGAAAAGAACCTGAACTAAAAATCAATTTTAATGTATGGGACATTTGAGGAATGTAAAATCTTAATCTTAATCTTAATATATATAATAACAAGATAGTTGGCCCAAGTTTTCCCGCAAAAATTGCTGACCTCATTTATTTTATTTTTTTGTCAAAATATGAATTTTATTTGTTTGACTTAAGATCATTAAATATCAATTACATCAGCACCATTGCATTGACATTCATTCTCCACTACACGAGATTCAATGCATTGGTATTAACAAATTATTTAATCAATTCTATAATACATTGATTCATTAGTTGGATCATTTTTATATAGATTTCAAGAACAAATTATGTAACATTCAAGAATGTAAAAAAAAAAAAAACAATTTCCTTTCTTGAAATAGAATTTTTTTTTTATCATTATTATATTTTGATATTACTAAAAATATTTACAAAAATATTATTTGTAACGTTGAGCAACATTAACGCAAAAAATAAAAAATATTGTTATTTTCCATAAATAAATTTAATACATATGCAATTCCTTTTCATGTATTGATTGATGTTCTGCACGATCTAATTGGAAAGTTTTAATATCCTAAATTTTAAGGATTAATATAATAAAGTCCAATAAAGAAATTATGTCTATTCATTCTTTGGGAAAACATTTTTTTCCTATGATCATTCTTTGAATTATGTTTGACATTCATTAATTCACATCTCATTTTTTAAAATTCGTTTTTAACTATATTTTATTAATGAGGAATTTTATACATGATATAAAAAAAATCTCTACTTTTTAACTATATATTCTCCTATAATATGCATTTCTATACAACATTTCTTTTTAATTGTATTGTATGCAATGACCATGAATCGTAATTGTTTAAAAATTATGAACCACAATTATTATTTTTAAAGAAGTTTTTTTAATTTATATTGAATTTTGCTATTGAATATTTTTTTATTTCTTCATATTATTTCTCATAATATATGAATTTAATTGTTTTCGTTATATATTTCTCACATTTTCTTTAATTATTGAATATATTTAATAATTATAATTTTTTTTGTCCCGTGCAACGCACAGGTGCGAATACTAGTTAGTATTAAGATGAGTTATCCCGAAATCAAATTACATGATAGTTCACGCAATCTATAGTCTCTACTTACTTTGTAATCCAACCACGTTTAGGCCCAAACAATATTTAATGGGCCCATATTTGTAGCCCATAGGTGAAGCCAGCTTGAAGTTTCAAGAATCTTCTTTCTTCTCCATCTCCTCTGCAAAACTAAAAAAACACACTCTTCGGAAGCTCTCTCTCAGCCCACCTCAGATAATCCCAGGTACGTGGAAAAACCCTTATTCATTTCTTATATTCTTTGCAGATATATATTTTCTTGTATGCTAAAATATGCCAAATCTTTCGAAATATAAGTAAAACTTGCAAAATAACAGAGAAAATGCAATTGAACGGAAATATAGTTTGTTAAATGGGGCACGGATTTTAATTCAACATGTTTCATATCGATATATTATCCACGTTATGATTGGAATATTTTGTTTACACCTTATGGGTCGAAGTTTATTAGAACAAGTTTAATTTTTTTAGAACTTGGATCTTCATCTTTAAAGTTATTTCCAACCATGTGTTTGCCATGGACGTAGCTACACATTTTGAATTGGGTCCATATCGACATGCTCAAAAAAAGGTTAAACTATTTTATTACAAGTGTTCGTTTTCTCTTGAAAACATTTCAAGTCTAGAAGTTCAGATATAGGAATCATAATTAGCAGGTGCGAAACTAGAGCATTTTGACCTGGGGGCTGAAAATTTTGTAGATGGGGCTGAAATTGGAAGAGTCAAACACTAAACGAATTAACCTGTCAATAAGAAATAATGACATGACTTATTTGTTTCCACCAACAACTGGCATAACTCAGGAAGATAATCAACATTTTGAAACTTTGCATGATGAAGTACATCACACTTGTAGTGATCTAATCGTCTTTTTAAATCATCTCTTTCTTCCTTGATAAAATCCAAAGGATAAAATTTCTCTGTGAAAGAACAAATATGATCTATAGAGAATTATTTGAACTCGTCAATCGGATTCAAAGCCTTGTAAAGCTAAAGAAGTTCCATTGTTTTGTATAAATCTATTATTTAATTCCATCAAATGAGAATCTATCACAAAATTGAATATATGAAAGTGATAATAGTCCTCCACTCATATTATTTTGCTGTTGACAAGAATGTCATGTACCTTCTACATAACGATCATCAAATTCAGGCACATCAATGTTATGACTCGTACAAAACTGCACTAGACTCCAAAGAAATCTTTCCCACCGATTATCTAACATTTCTTGAAAAAAATCTTCGTAGATGAGACTAATCTATTGAATAAATATCATGATCTTTCCTTTGCAATGCTTGACATAAAAGATCTGATTTTTCCAGAACATCATGCATCAAAGACAAGATAAATACAAACTCAAATCTTTTCATAGTTTTGCAAAAACCTTTTGCCTTACCTCTTATGTTGTTGTTTGATCCTCTGTCAATAAGATTTTGAAGAAGCGATCTAGTTGAACCAAACATCTCGATCAATCTTTTAACTGAGGAATCCCCTGATGCTATAAAACCTTCAATTTCATCTAATCGAATTAATTACAATTGGGATTGACACTTAGAAGAAGTAGTAACGAAGTTGACAATAGATGTTAATGACTAAAAAAATAGATATACATCTTGCACCTCTTTAGTTCCTGCAACTAAAGCAAATTGTAGTCGATGAGGAAAACAATGGACATAATAAGTTGATGGACAATATTTAAGGAATAAAGCTTGTAATCCATTCTATTCAACTCTCATATTGCTAGCACTATCATATCCTAGACCTCATAGATCTTTCAATAAGAGAGAGATTATATTGGCTTAATACATTACATATCTCTTTTTTCAAAGTCAATGAATTTGTGTTTGCAACCTTCACAATTTCAAAAAACCGTTCTCTGACATATCCATGAATATCAACATATCTCAAAATAGTAACCATTTGTTCTTTGTCAGCTTTATCAACAAGAATACAAAATTTGGCATCTCTAATTTCCTCTTGATTCTTATGCTGCACAGAATTGGCAATAAGTTTCAATATCTCCTTTTGAATTGAATTTTTGATAAGGTGTAGTTGGCATTTTTAGCTGGATTTTTTAATGTAACATTATCAATTTCTTTGTTTACCCTTCCATGCAATTTGATCAATTCAATAGAATTTCCACGGTTAGTAGAACCAACGGATTTATCATGACCTCTAAAAGCACACCCTTGCAATGCTAGCCACTTCACACTTTCTACAGTGGTATGCACACATAAATGATGATTTCTAGCCTCTTGTGAATTTTGCTGCTCTACCATTCTGTCATTTTTTTAAGTTGTTCCATTTTTTAACAACAAACTCAAGTAGTGAATTTGTCATTCCCTTCATGCCTTTTGAATGCACAATTTTCAGAATTAATTCTCTTCCAATTTTCAAACCCTTGGACTATGAATGTGTCAGATTGTGATATATTATTGTCAAATACATAACACGTAAAACAAAATGCACATTCTTTCTCTATGGAATACTCAAGCCACAGAAATCTCTTGAACCAAGAGGATTGAAAATTGCGGTTTTGAGTTCCAAATTTAGTTGCAAGATACGCTTATATAGGTTGAAATGGTCGTATTTCAACATATACTCTTTGAATCTCATTTCTTTTGCCAATTGGATATTGCGCTATTGGGATGTGTTTTCTAGGATCACGTTCATAATAAGGAATGTTACTTTGAAGTGGTTCAACATTACATTCATTGTGAGGGTTGGATCATTTTGTTTTCGAGAGTGGAATTGAACTTGAAGTAGGAGTATCTTGTTGGGCATTTTGGTTACTTCATGATCCCTGATTATCTTTTTTGTTTAAGAAGTGCAAGATATTTGTGTTTTTCATTCTAACCAAGCAGTAAAAAGTTATAGAATTATCCTCCAAGGCTTAGAACAAAACTATGTGACAACTAGAATTTTAATTGTTTTCAATTTATAACTATTCAATGTACTTAAGAACAATATGTTTATAATAATTATCCTCAGATATTCGACGATAGATAAGTGTTGTCTATGGTTTTTTTAATCATAGCAAAATACAAAACTTTTTTATTAATAGCCAAAAACCAAGCTAATGATCAAATGTTTGACAGTTTGACTAAGCAATCCATGTGGCAAATGCACATGCATATATGAGTAACTTAATACAAGGTTCAGTGTTTCCTATTATAATTACTATGTGTCTTCCTGATTTTCAGTCTTCTCTTTTGTAGCTCATTCAGTATTCAATTGTTTGATTGTTGCAACCAATCCCCACATCAATAAAACGTCAGGCAAAATTGATAACATTAATACTATCAAAGCATATCCTGTATCACCAGAACTATGGAACAAAGCATCCATGCTGTCATTATATTGGAGAAAAGCAAAATAACTTAGAATCTATCAGCAGCTTTCTACATTTGGACATTTAATAAATGAAGGGGAGGGTACTGGAAATTTTCTATTTGCCTATTTGGGGGAATATTTTAAACAATTGCAAAATAGTCAAAGTCTATAATCTCCAAAACATTTAAACAATTGCAAAATCCCTAAAATTTTCAACAAACACTAGTTGGCTAATTAGTAATTACAAAGAATAAATATGCATATTAATATTAATATTATTAAGAACATTGTTAATCAAATCAAAGTTCAATTGCAAAAGAGTAAGAAATTCAAAACCCAAAGAATTAATGATTCTTCTAAAAAATTAAGATTAAGACATTTATTATTTATACTCATCTCATAACCATGTTTCAAGAAAGTCACATCATCTGATATCACAGGGAAGTTTTTGTGATGTGAAAAAGCTTGAAAGATGAAGGAAGGAGTGGGAGCTGGACTTGGAAAGAAAACAGAAGGCGTCGTTCTCGTTCATATAATCAATGACCAGTGAGAGAGAGATGAAGGCTATTGCATTTGCAGATTCTAATCTTTTCAAATGGGCTTAATAGATTTAAGGGTTTGGGCCAATAAGTAGAAAAATATTTGAGTTTGACTAGTGTGCTTGATATGTTATAAAAATTATTTGGGTTTTTGCAATTAAATTCTTCCCAAAATTTTTTTTTTTAACTAGTAAGCTTGAGCATGCTATAGCTGAAGCCCAGTTTCGCCTCTGATAATTAGTCTTTACTACTTCATTAAGAGTAAAAAACAGAAATGAAGAATTACCACTTGCACTCAAATAGTCAAATTTGAACAAGTAAAAAGGTAACACCAACGTGAAGTCAGATACTCACGTTTTCTCGTCTCAGTAAGAAAAAAAATTCGTCGAAGAAAATAAAAATCAGCCTCCCGAACTTTTATGTATATTCGAGTCGGCTGCAAATGAATTGAAAAAATAAGGAAGAAAGGGGTGTGAATCCCATGTATTGTGTATGAAACGAGCTTTTGATTTGGAAATTAGGTTGAGAATTATTGGGCCAAGATTTAATATGATGTATAAATTTATAACTTGGCACATTTCGCTAGTAGAAGTTACATATCAATCAATTCCAGAATATTTTAGAATCAGGTCTAGAAGTTTAAAAAAAAAAAAAAAATCGCAATAGTTTGGGAGATCCAGGACCTCACGAGGACCTCCCTTAGTTTCGTCCATGTGTGTATGTACTCCTTTTGTGAGAAAACATTGTTTTGATATATTTTTTTATGACATTATTTTCCCAAAACTATCTCTGGCAAGGCTAGGAGTGTGATAATACATTGTTTAAATTTTTAGATGTGGTGGTTCAGCATTGTTTGGTTCTGCAGATATATACTTTGTTGAAGATTGAAGAAAGGAATTAGTTGTCACATGCGCGGAGTTGCTTCGTCACTGCCTTTAGCCAGCAAATTTAGACCCATCTTTTCTTCTGAAGGAAGATGGGGTAATTGTACATATCTTTTTTTCTCCCCAATTAGAATTTTACGTATTTACTGCATTTAGAATTTATAATTTTGCAAATTATACTACAGTTGGCACAATGACCCCAAGGAAACACGTAAATAATGATGCTGGTGAAGCACATATTGAGAAAGAGAAGATTGAACCCGTTGCAGCTTTCAGTCGACCACCACCACTGTCTCCACTTCTAGGACCATTGGTTGCTCTCTCGATGCTTGAGTCATGGACTAAACATGATAATAATGATGATTGACATGTGGTATGAAGCCTTTTCTTCTTGTTACTGGTAATGGTTGTAAACTATGGCTTGACGGAAAAACTTGGTCTATATTCTTTACTTGTAGAAAACATACAGCTTATGTCAATGTATCAAGTGCAAACTTAAGACTACAATAAAAGCTGTCCTTTACATGTTAAAAAATCTTTGCTAGGTACTGAAGTATTTTGAGTGTGAAAGCGAGAATGCAAGCTGCAAAATTTAGTATTCTGATATACCATGCCAGTAATGGGCTTATTATGGGCTCTACAGCTATCTTGTAACTCTTTTGTAATAATCCAAAGATGACATGGGGACTCTTCAAGAACCCTGCACGGAAAATCATATTCTTTATGAATTGTTTATAAAGTTATCAGGAAGCAATAAACTTGTGAGGGAAGTATTCGTACACTTTGTAGCCTCTGGGAATGCATCAAATAGAAAAGTCACCGCCTTGAACAGAGTCTAGGTTTCAGAAATTAGGAAAATTAAAAAGTGACGAACTAAAGGAAAATGGAAAAAAAAATTGACAAGTGAAACTGATCAACTACACTAATTCAAGGAAGTACGCCAAAAATATTTCTTTAATCAGCTCCTAGTGAAATGTTGGGTATTGTTTCAGCATGTTTTTCATAGAAAATGAAATAGAAAAATAGAGGGAAGAACAGTTCGAATACCAGTGCTACACCTCCTAGTTTGATAGGCGACTCGATAAGAACTCGAGCTTCCCTGCATGTGATTATTGACGTGTTTTATGGTTTCTTTAGCATGTAAAATCAGCAAGATTAATTTTCTGAGCAATGTTTCTTATTACGTACTTGATTACTAGTCTATTTCCCTCACTTGCTAGTTTGTAATAGCTGCACCCTCTGGTGAAAGGGACCGTCACCTTGTTCCAATCTGCACAAGTTTTAAGTGCTCTATTATATTGTGTGAACGGACGTGCATGGGTGCTAAAATATTCGACACGGGAAAGGCAATACATAATTCATTAAAGAATATGAAGTAAATACCCAAGTGCCAGTTTGCTCCGGCTGAAGAATCATCCCCTTGCCAAATGTGCTCTACATTGAACTTCATATTCTGACCCATGCAGTCAATTAGCTTATCTAGAAAACGCAGGGCTTCCTGTTGCATGCAAGGAAGAAATTGGTTACAGGTACTCAAATTTGAATAATTGTATGACTTTTTTAAAGGAAAAAACGGAGAAAACCTTTTTCCCTTGAAAAGGTGTAGGGAACGAGTAGTCATCGAATAAACAATCTTTAGCTATTAGCTTGTTGAGTTTTTTCAGATTCTTCTCATTGATAGCAGAGTAAAATTCCATAATTATGTGAGCAGGAGAAACAAAACCTATATCGATATTAGAATCACTGGATGATGCTGCAAATAATTTTAGCGGTTTCCATTTGATCTCCTTCGTTGTGAATCTCAGTTGTTGAGGCTTCTTAATTTCTGCCTGTTCAAATTGACTGGTTCTTTTCAGTGGCATGGCACCAGGGTCGTGCTTTGCCACTGTTTTGGTCCGTAGATGAGTCTCCCCTGTAGCGACCCTGGGACATCCGGTGATAGCAGCCATTATAGAAGGGGTTACAGTAAGATTTAGATTATATGATTTCATGCCATAAATCATATATGAAGTTGAGGAATGTAGTAACCTTGGCATAAGGAAAAGGCATTACTTCATGGTCTCTAACCTTTTTAGTTGGAACTACTCATATTTCTTTCTTGGTTACTACTCCTAGAATTGATTCTTTGTACTCAATAGTACATAGGCAAAACTTCTTGTTGAAATCCAGTTAGCCCCATGTATGAATCAAGTCACAACATGATTTAAACCTTTTAGTTGAATGACTTGATTTAAAAGCTTAAGTTGTTAGAGATTGAGTCGCATTTATTTATTTAAATTCAATATTCTACACAATATTCAGGCCAAAACACTTGCATTATAAATATTCATTCCTCAGGGAAATCAGTCCCAAAATAATTAGATTTACATGAAAAGATGAAGAAAAATGATACAGGGGTTTCATATGATAACTATGATTTCCTCGGGGAATAAACAGATGATGTTGAAATAACATGAACCAGTGATTGAAATGCCTTTGCTGCTATTCTCATTTTGATTTGCCCTCTCTTTGGAATTGGCCGCCGCCTCTTATAATTCTTGTCGAATGCAGAAGCAGCAGCATCATCACATACTTTAGTCCTCATTTTATTTACACGAAAATCGTTTTCTTTTTTTCTTTTTCAAGATTTTTGAACTTGTATTCTTGATTGCTTGATTCTGATATTCATGGAAGTGTATATATATATATATAGAGGTTAGAGTGGCTTATTTATGGGGTGGGGTGGGTGATGAAATGTGATGGAATTTGTTGGCATACACAAATAGCAACAGGCTCCTTCTCTAGGCAGGGCAGTGGGGGAGGCATGCCAGCTAAATTGTTTTGACCTGGAAAGATTCTATTGAAGCTGCTGGTTTTTCAATTGTATATTTTCAAGTGCTTGATCATTAGGGAGCAAATAATTAAGTAATGATTTGATTTTGCATCAATTAATTTAATCTTACGATAAATCATACATGTTTGACATTTTTAAAATAATAATAAAAACTTTCCCAATTCTCACCACGTTGTTCCGCATGGTGAGACGGGAAATATGGTCTTAATTCCTATATTTTGTGAACTCGTTTTGATGGAGTAGGGATGTTAATGGCCGTTTGGTTATGCAGCATGTTGTCATCAGTGATGGATCAAGGAATTTTGTTTTGCTAGGGCGGTCGTTTAGGAAGTTTGTTCAATTAGGGCGGACGTCGATCAAATAGCTGTATTTTTCGAGTTTTAGCCCAAAAAATCTAACAATTTTTTTTTTCTCGACAGATCTCTCATAGGTGAGTGCTTCGGCTCACCATGTTATGGATCCATCCTTGGTTGTCTTCTTTGTATGTATGTATGTATGTATGTATGTAGGTCGGTGACGTTTTCAAGAGTTAATTGTTGAGTTTGGAATCCTAAATGGATTAAATTTTCATGATAGAAAATTTGAGGTTGGTGCTGATTTTAGGGTGGAAGAAGATGACGGGACGTGGAAATTGTACCACAAAATGACAGATATTAGATTATATATAAACGGATTGGGTTTTAATTCTGTTCCGTTGATAAAATTCATGTCACACATTTGTTGATGAACATATTTGACTATGTATTAATGTATAGCTATATCTGAAAACAATTACCAAAGTCACATTTAAATATTGTACATAATAAATACTTATATACCTTCAATGTCAAGAATATATAGTATTGAATAAATAGAATATAAGATTACACTACACTACAGTATTTCATTTTAGTTTTATTTGTCTTGAAAATCATATCTGAGAATCATTGTGTGTTTAATATAGACGAGATTAGATTGAAGACTCAAAGTTGAAAAGGAGAAGCTCGAATGGGAGCAAATTCAATCCGGTGACTGTAGATTCAGGATTGCATTCATAGTTGACGAACCAAAATGAATTTGTCAATTATATCGTGTTAAATATGTCGGTCTATTTCAAATCACGGGGACCATTCTCAACAATTAAATGGTATAAAAATTGAAATGCTCCCCCAAACCCTTGAATTATGAACATGTCTTGATCAGTTTAGCTGGCAATTGGACACAATCAAAAGACAAAATCTTTTTATGTATCATGGTTCAAAATCTAAGGTCCATGGCACAGCTTCCTTAAAACTTCAAATCCACACGGGCTCATAAGCTGTGAGCATGAAGACTCGAATAAATACATCAAATTATTGTCTTGTCTTGTCTTGATTCAAAATTCAACTTTGCACAATTTGGGGTGCAAGAATATTCGTACTGCTACACAGTCCCGCTGGCATGCTCCCAAGTCCCAACCCACCCCTATATAAAGTAATTATTACTCTTGAAGAGTGACTTTGTTTTTCCTTTTGTTAGCCCGTTTAACCATATTTATCTTTACCTTGACTAGACCTTTTGGATTTCGAGCATAAAAAAAAAGGAACAATACACCAGCAAGGTCACAATACTATAAAATAAATAATTAAAAACATTTTATTAATTAAATATATTAATGTTGTTATAAATAATATAAAATATGTGAATGACCAATTACCATTATATCCCTGTAAACTTTACATATTACGATTGTGTCATTGTTCACTCCTATAAATAAGAGTCATTTCATTTAATTAAAAACACATCTAATGAGAAGTTCTCTCTCATTCCCTCCTTTTCTATCTCTCTTTTATTTGTTAGATTTTGATAGTTTTACAACATGTTATCAGCACGAGTATCTAGCCAATTGATTAATATGATGGAAGTATGCTCTACAGTTGCATCTACAGTCAATGTTTTCCTTTCCCAAATTAAACACTTTTGGTCTTAGATCTGAAAATATCAAGAAAGATGGAAACTTTGCATGATTCAAAAAGTTCTATACGAGGAAAGAAACGTGGTCGCGATGTTGTGCAAAAAGGAAAGTTGGAAAAATTGAAAAATCTGAAACTTCCAAAGTAGATCTACGAAAAACTATACATCCAATCAACGATCGGAGACCAGATCTGAAACCATGGCGGCGAGACGAATCTCCGACACCGGCGCGTGTTGACAGTGTCGACACGGCACAGCGGCGCGTGACGACCACGCGCAGACGTCCACTCGGCGTGTGAGGGCGCATGGAAGATGTTCCGAAGACGACGTCAAAAGGCAATTTCTTCATATCGACGTTCTTGGTTTTTCTATAGTCTTACTTTTCTGTTTGGTGCAGTTTTGTATATTTTTCGGTGGTCAAACGTGGCAACTTTGTAAAAACTATTTTTGAAGCAATTCCGGTGAGATTTTGAACTTCGGACCAAAAGTAAATTTGTTCTAAATTAAATTTCAAACTTATTGACGGTTTCGACGGCGTGTGAGGGCGCGTGGAAGATGTTCCGAAGACGACGTCAAAAGGCAATTTCTTCATATCGACGTTCTTGGTTTTTCTATAGTCTTACTTTTCTGTTTGGTGCAGTTTTGTATATTTTCCGGTGGTCAAACGTGGCAACTTTGTAAAAACTATTTTTGAAGCAATTCCGGTGAGATTTTGAACTTCGGACCAAAAGTAAATTTGTTCTAAATTAAATTTCAAACTTATTGACGGTTTCGATTTACTTATATGATCAATTTATTAAAATATGGACGATTTTGCCTTTGATGATACGTTAACGTATATTTATCGTGATTTAACGAATTTGAGTAATCATGATTACTGATCTGATGATAAATGATAATAGAATATATATATATATATATATATATATATATATATATATATATATATATATATATATATATATTCTAAAATATTTAACACTACTGTGTGATAAATTAAAAGATTTAGAACAAGGTACAAGTAACATAATAGTTACAATGTCGTGATGTGTTGAGTATAACTCATTATCGTAACGACTTGGACTATTATAAATACTTTGCCTGGATTTGGAGATATGACTTTCTCATTTATGAAATGTAATTATTTCTTTATATTGTTACCACCTATATGGTTGGTTCTACTGATTTTAAATATTTCTACTCATATAAATTTGATAATATTATTGTTATTTGATATTTCAACAAATGGTACCAAAATTTACCATTACCAAAAGATTGTTGAATTTTAATGAAAGTATTTTATCCAATAGTACCAGAAGTTACCAATATCTATTTCTGAAAGGATTGATGAAAATAAATTATTCAACAAGAAAAATGTTGATGTATGATAAGATAATATCACATGATAGCACAGATATGGCTAATGTGAAAATAATCTCATCAGCATTATGAGATAAATGTTATATGATTATGATAAGCAGTTTTGATCAAAGTTCTTGCACAAGCACTTATGTACTCTAGAAGAAATACATATTTACTTCAGAAGAAGTAAAGATTATCATCTAAACATACTGAAATGATATTATTATTGCTCCTGAAGAAGTATAAATGAGTCATACATGCAAAATACAAAAGGGGGGAAACATTTATGATCCTCAAAAGTAGAGGCGTGTATCAGGTGTAATAATACTCCATACTCTACCACCCCTAATCTTTTTTGTGTATCTCAAGAGTAAGAATACTCCGTACTCCACCACTCCTAATCCTTTTGAGGTTCACAAGATTAAAGTTCAAATACTTATCAACATTAGAGGTGTGTCTCAAAAGTAAGAATACCCCATACTCTACCACCCCAATATTTTGAGATTCACAAGGATAAATTTACATTAACCGGACTCCATTTTCACTGGGTACCCCTTCCTTGCGACCAATCTATCTTAACTCCTGCTAGATCTTGTATTGGAACATATGATTGTAACTTTTCCAGCAGTTCATCGATAGTGGGAGCAGAAATAAGGATCCTCCTAGAAAATGGAGAGATGAATCCCTATTCCACAGCATAATCAAGAAATGTTAGTAAACCATCAAAGAAGTTGTTAACATTCAAAAGTCCAATAGGCTTAGTATGGAGACCCAGCTGAGCCCATGAGGTAATATTAAAGATTTCCTATAAAATACCAAAACCTCCAGGCATGGCAATAAAGGCATCAGAACCATATAACATGCAAGTTATGCGTTCATGGATAGATAATGTCTATACTTCATGCCCTCGTGTTTTGCCTGCGATATCAACTAAAGGAACGGGTATAACACCTATCACTCTTGCTTTTTCTGCTTGAGCGGATTGTGAAACACAACCCATTAATCCACTACTGCCCCCTCCATATACTTACCTCTCTCTCCCAACTTCTTCCCTAGAAGCACTGATGCTCCTAGATACTCAAAGCCTCTCTCAATTTTTGATCAACAAAATACACAGATAGTTTTGATCTGTCGAAATTTTGATCCCTCCATCTTTTAAGAATAAAAGGAAGGAAAACTCACAAGAAATTGTTATTTTTGGATGCTTTAAACTGCGAAATTATCTGACGTTTTAAACTTGAAAATATTCACTATTTACTGCTCTTCTTTTGAAAAAGTTGTTATTTACTTTTGACTAAATGACACCACTTTTGATCTTGTCTCTGACAGCATATATTTTGCTCCATAATGGATACTCTTTCGGTGATCTCTTAGTAACAATTTTTTAATACGTGAAAAATACAAAATACTTTGTTAAAATATATACACTATACTGATTTACCTTGTATCAATGTTGAGTAGCCAAAATATCGTTGTTTATAACAGCCGGCAAACATGATCTTTTGCTATTATATTTTTGAGGCTATAACGGTCTTTATCGCTGATGAATTTAGCCCATAAAGATAGTAGCTCACGCTGCACATACCCACAAGGGTGCGTCTCAAGAGTCAATCGGATATCATCCAATGACTCCTTACTCAGTCCACCCTTAATGAAATATATTTTATCATCTCGATTTCTGGATGAATATCCTATTGATTTACAACGGGTATTACATGTCCATCGAGCACATTTGTAATAACCATTTAATCTTTTTGCTCTTCGCTTTTTTGCAAAAGTACTCTTACCTAAGTCAGGCATGTGCTTAGAAAATGAATCTGGTAATTCACCAGCTAGTCGAACTTTTGCTTCGATCAACCAACGAACATCTTCTGGGATACCTTGATCCATCAGCAGCCTCAATCTTTCGAGTCGAACTCGGTAAATCTTTTTCAAAACATTTATCGGAAGATTTGAGTAGTATTTGCGAATATTTGATAATATATCATCCATTTTGGTGGATCTGATCTTCTCCCAAAGTGATCTATTTAAATGTGTTATTTTACGCGTAAAAGAGCATTGGCTCCGCGTATCATTGATTCCACCAAGAAAAAGGGGAAAATATTTGTAATCAAAAGAAGGGGACAAGGATCATTTTGTTGATATTTCGGTATAATCATCTTTTTAGATATAATAAATCAAGGTATACTGATTTATATATTCAAACAAGTAAATATTGTATTGAACCAGAAGTTCATACGTACAAGTGAAATATGTATATAATGAACCAGAAGTTCATAAGTAAAATATACATTATATTGAACCAGAAGTTCGTCAATATTGTATTGAATCAAATATTCATACATAGAAATGAAATAAAACCGTATTGAGCCAGAAGTTCTATAATAAACGGTTAGATTATCAAAAGTTTCAAATTATTTTCTATGAGAATAACTTATTCAGAAATTGTTTATCATACAACAATATTCTATGTCAAACAGGGATTAACTCAAGAAGCTTTATGATTTGTAAAAGTATGATATGTATACAATCCACCAAAGCGCACTTAGATATATGATTGAGATTATATCCCTGAAAGGATGACATGTGTTATGGCATTTTATCCGATTGATATAATAAAATATTTGTGAACATTATGGGAAAAATACGCCTGAAGCGTAATTATGCCTGAAGCACAATGACTATCGATTCCAAAAATAAATATCTCTTGAATGATTGAGATGATTCTAAATACTCATGGTGAGTAAAAGGGATATAATTAAATGTAAGAGACTCAGGTACCTGATGATAGAACATATAGAGAGATCTCTCTATGTTATATTGAGATGAAATGGAATCGATAAATAAGTCGACTGCATACATAAACAACCCTCTTATGAAAATGAGGTTGATGAAATTATAATACTTTGGCCAAGTATAAAACCCCAATGTAGGGATTATTGTTCAAGGACCTGAAGTTCAAATGCTTAAATGTGTAAAGCCAGTAATTATATGTACAAATGAAAAATATTACACAGTCGTAAAAGACTACTCGTTGTACGCGAAATTTTTCATAGAACTGGCATGACATATGGTGGATAGACTATAGTCTAAATCACTAGCTTGAGCTCTTTGATATACCAATGAGTGAGATCAAAATGTATGATTCTCATATCGATACTTTGAGAGTATTCTTTGATGTACCAGTTGATCGCGGTACATTGAGATTTCAAGTAAAATGATTGTAGATTATATGTCGAAATTGATATATATTTCAATGATTGATTATACAAATCAGAAATTGTGGTTTATGAGATGCAAGAACATACATGTATAATCAATGAAAGATTCAATATACCCGATTAGTATCACTATAGGATGATACAAATGACTCCATGATATAATATGTTAAAAGTGAAATTGGAGTGTACTATTTATGACATCTGGGAAATTGATTATTCACTAGAAGTGAATATGAAAATGAATATGTTTAATTATTCACCAGAAGTGAATTCTAGATTTGATTATTCACCAGAAGTGAATTCTAAATTTCATTATTCACCAGAAGTGAAAGATGCAATCGATAAATTAGTACAACATTGCTTAATATAGCATGTTATGACATCATAAATGAGCTATGAACGATTTATATAAAACTCTTCATAAATGATATGTTTGATGAAAAGATTCGTGATTGCACCAATATGCTTGTGATATTCAATAAAAGGAATAAATACGCGTTGCACTCTTTTTCCCTTAACTAAGGTTTTGTCCCACAGGATTTTCCTAACAAGTTTTTAATGAGGCAGCAGTTGAAGTGTATTGATGAAAATTAATGAGAATAATGTACTCTTTTCCCTTCGCTGAGGTTTTGTCCCACAGGATTTTCCTAGCAAGGTTTTTGAGGTATTATCATAGCTATCGACAAGCTATAATTCAGCAATACATTGTTAAACTGAAATGATATCAACAAATGAAGAAAATCATAGACATCTTATGAAGAATTATGTACAAGGAGATTTTTATATATACATATTCCAGACGAAAGATGATATCAATGTTCGAGAAGTTCATGAATCCTCAATTGCACACTTCAGGGGGAGAAACATGCTGTACTCTTTTTCCTTCATAGAGGTTTTGTCCTACTAGGTTTTCCTGACAAGGTTTTAACGAGGCAGCGGTTGTACTCTTTTTCCTTGGTTCAGATTTTATCCCACTGGGTTTTACTGACAAAGTTTTAACGAGGCCGCACTTCAGAATTTCAAGATTCAGTACATGATTTGTTCTACTCGAACATTAGACTCAATGATTCATCATGGCCAACATCAGGAGGAGCTTCTATACTCTTTTTCCTTCGCTCAAGTTTTATCCCAGTGAGTTTTCTTAGCAAGGTTTTAACGAGACAGACAATTGCGGAATAGGTCATTCAAGGGGGAGTGTTATAAATAATATAAAATATGTAAATGACCAATTACCATTATACCCCTGTAAACTTTTCATATTACGATTGTGTCATTGTTCATTCCTATAAATAGGAGCCATTTCATTTCATTAAAAACACACCTAATGAGAAGCTCTCTCTCATTCTCTTCTTTTCTATCTCTCTTTTATTTGTTAGATTTTGATAGTTTTACAACAAATGACACATTACTATAAAACATAAGGTCACAACTAAATCAAATTTTAGAATTTACATTTTTCCAAATTAATTGCTCGTGATTTATTTCTCGGGCACATATTATAAAATTATATGGTCACGAGCTTATTTTTCGATCACAAATTACAAATTTATGACCTGATAAGTCATGACCTATTTTCTGTCGCATTTATCAAATTAATCGGTCACAGTTTATTACTCGATCACAAATCACAAATATTTCCAATCATGACTAATTTCTCGATCACATCCAATGGCTGGGATTTATTTGGCACATGATTTATTCTTGGCTTGGCTATTCTGGACTCTCTCTCTCTCTCTCTCTCTCTCTCTCTCTCTCTCTCTCCCTCCCTCCCTCCCTCCCTCCCTCCCTCCCTCCCTCTCTCCCTCCCTCTCTCTCTCTCTCTCTCTCTCTCTCTCTCTCTGTTTTTTGTTCGATTCTCTAACGCTCTTTGTGAAATTACTTGTATTATAATTTGGGTCATTTTGTAGACCAGATTGTGGGTACTCTCGTATAGTTTAAGGCATTGTATTTTTGTTGGAGAATAGGGTTTGTGTGGTGGTTTCTTCAGACTTCAGAAGAAACTGTGCGTGATTTTTCTTGGTCGATTCTTGTACTCAATAACTCTCATTAGAAGGTTGATTCATAGTGGAATGGGATAATCGTTGAGCCCCCAGACGTAGGTGTTATCACCGAACTGGGTCACCAAATTCTTAAGGTTATGTTGTTCTTTTTATGTTTCTTGTTTGATTTACTATTATTAATCCGCGATTAGAACAATCTTAGAGCATAATAAACCCGAACAACTGATATCAGAGCATAATTAAAGGTTTTTTTTAATATGTTCATGAATTCAATTTTTAGGGATTTTGTGATTATTAAGCATGCTGTGATTTAGGAATTTTCATATTGTTTAGTATAAATTCTATAATTTGTGCATGCTATAATATCTTGCTATAATTGGACAGCCCCCTATTTTTATGTGTTCAAATTTCTTTAAAAAACTAGTTTCTGAATCTTATGTTTTTCTTGAAAGTGTTTTTTTGAAAACTTTTTCTATTACTTGTAAATTGAATTGTAAATTCACAAATGGAATCAAGTAGTTATCAACCTGTTACAGAACCCGTCAGAGGTTCAAGGGTTGAATTGCCACAATTCGATGGAAAGGGTGACTACTCGATTTGGAAATAGAAAATGAAGGTCATATTGGTCTAACAAAGAGTAGCTAAGGCTATTGGAGATCCAGAAACATTTTCTACTGAACTAAAAGCTAAACTTGATATTATTGCAGATATGAATGAAATTGCTTATAGTTCTATTATTTTGTACTTATCTAATAATATTATGAGACAAGTTGATGAATATAAAACGGCTAAAGACTTGTGGGAAGCTCTTGATACAATGTTTTTAACTAAGACCTTACCTAACAAGATTTACCTTCTTGAGAAGTTGTTTAGCTTTAGAATGGATCTCGAAAAGGAATTAGAAACGAACTTGAGTGATTTTAACATCATAGTTAAGAGTCTAGCTCATAATGATAAAAAATTTGATGATGAGGACCTAGCAGTTATTTTATTGAACTCTTTTCCTGAATCTTATAAAGATATCGAAAATGTCATAAAATACTCTAGGGATAAATTGACTCAAGTCATTGTGATTGATGTTTTGAAATTTAATGAATTTGAAGTTAAGAAAGAACAAAAGGTAAACCATAGAGAGACGAGTATGAATGTGAGGTAGAACCGATAAAAGAGATAATAACTCACACTTTAAGGAAAGGGAGAAGTAAGTCTAATTGTAGGTCTAAGTCTAGAGAGAAATTCAATAGAAAGTGTTACCACTATGGGAAAGAGGGACACTTTATGGAAGATTGCTTTGAACTAAAAAGAAAACAAAATAAAGATCAAATCAATGAGGAAACTAGCAATGTTGTTGTTGGTCTAGAATTAGATAGCATGCATGTCATGACCATGTCAAGTAATGACATAAGTGAGGAATGGATACTTGATTCAGGATGCACTTTTCATATGTATCATGTTAGATCTTGGTTTTATAGCTAAAAGGATATTGAACCTAGAAAAGTATATATGGGGGGTAATAATACCCAGACTGTTGTTAGCATTGGTGACATTGCTATCAGGATGCATAATGGCATTGTCAGGACAATGAACAACGTCAGATATGTTCCTCATCTTAAAAGAAATCTCATCTCATTGGGAGTTTTTTACGAAGAGGGACATGTGTTTAAGTCTGACAATAATACTTTGAAGATAATGAAGGGTTCAATGATTGTTAATAAAGGACCTAAGAGAAATTAAATGTATTACCTTGCAGGTGAAGTTGTGTCTTCACATAACTACAATTCCTTTACTATTACTAAGAGTAAATATGAATTTTGGCATAATAGAATGGGACATATAGGAAATAAAGGGATGAAGTTCTTAAGTGGACAAAAATTACTTGGAAAAAAAGTAATTGAACCCATAAACTTTTGTGAGACCTGTGTTCTCTATAAATCACATAGAGTGTCATTCAAGGTAGGATCCCACTCTTCTCGGAGACCCCTGGTGATGCGAACCCCTTCGGTATATTGACCGAAAATTCCAACAACAATTTAATACAAAATTCAAGAAAGCTAAAGTGGTAAAATAAAGGATAAACACATTAACCCAAGTTTAAATCTAACCCAAAATTCAAGGATTAAGCAAACCCTAGCCCAATGGGTATCAACCAAACAAATTTCAAGGTGGCGGAAATAAACAACAATACAAGAATAATAATACTCAAGATAAAGTTGATTAATTTCGTAGTAGATACGAAACAAGGGTTTACCTCACCCATGGGGGACTCTCTCAAGAGCTTTACAATGAACAACCAAGTTTTTTTACATATGAAAAAGATGTGTATATAATGTACAAAATGGGAAAAATGTGCAAATTCGGAATTTTCAAGAAAAATCTCGTTTTTGTAAAACGGAGTGTTTCGGTCGACCGAACTGGTGGACCGAAATTATTTCGGTCGATCACAGGGTCGAATGAAATGGGACTTTCGGTAGATCGTCACTCAGCCGAACACGACTGAGGCTGAATCAAAAATTTCTTTGCAGAAGATCGGTCGACCGGAAGAAAGTTTGGTCGACCGAACTTGGCAATAACTCCAAGTTTCTCATTTTTGGCACCAACTTGATTCTTGGCTTCTTTTCTTGATTTATTCACATTATTTAGCCTCGAATCTTGAACCTCTTCAACGTCAGATCTCGTCATGGGTCCCACGGGCACGTACATCGAGGTTTGACTTTCTCGGTTCTCGTCATCCCCTCCCTCTTGGAATGGATTCGACCTCGAATCTGGCTTGATTGCACTAGTGTGAGATTCATTGACCTTTGATCTTGAAACATTGCAGACCACAGGTTCATACGATGAAGTTGGACCTTCGCGATTCTCATCATCTCCTCCATCTTGAAAGAGATTCGACCATGACTCGACACCTACAATAAAAAAATAGAAAATTCAGACACAATAAATATAACTGAAATTTCATACTCACCGTGCAAAATTAATTTGTAGGTGCTTCCAAGAACTTAAGAGGTGTCAACATCGCAAGGTAGCATTTTGGATTTTATTCGATCGGAAACCCGCTTTCCCCTTGAAAAGAACCATATCCAACCACCCGGATCAAATACAAATCTCCTCCTACCGTGGTTGGTATGGGAAGTGTTGACCTATGGTCAATTTGACCTTATTGTTTTGATCATAACAAACAAGAATTTATTGTGTTGCTAACAAGTGTGCTTCAAGTGTTTCATGTAATGATAAATATTCAAAGCACTCAATGTTCAAATTGTCTCTCAAAGATATAAATCAAAATTATGTGATCGAGCACATGAGACGCAAAGAAGATCATGCAAGAATTGAAGATATTCAAAGATCAAAATTGAAGTTGAAAAGCATGATATGAAGATCAAGAATTCAAGCATACAAGATTAGAGTTCAAGTTCAAAAGTTGATTTAACCTATGTAAAGGTATAACACTCTCAATCCTTAGCGATGAAATTCAACGAGCTCGAAAATGATTTTTATGCATCAAGAAACTTATTTGAAAATTCATCAATTGCATAAAAATGATTTTTCAAATCATAACATGAAATAGTTTTTGGAAAAATAAACTTTTTAATATAAAAATAAAAATTCATGTTTTTATACTTTCGGTCGACCGAAAGTATACTTGATCGACCGAAAGTCTGGTCGACCGAAATAGCCTGATCAACCGAAAGTTTAACGGCTATAATGCAACGGCTATATTCAAACTTTCGATCGACCGAAACTCAAGAACCGGTCGACCGAAACTGGCTGAACTTGAATTCTTTCATCTATAAATAGCCATCACATTTGCATTCAATTTGAACAACTTTGATAAGATTTTATACAAACTTTCTTGTGAAAATTCAGTGTTCTTACTTAGTTTTTATTCATCTTTTATTTTCATAAAACTTTGATTGATCTAAACTTTGTTTTATCAAATTCATCAAAGTTTTTGGAAGAAAGTTTTGTGAAGATTTTTGGTTTTACATTGTTTAAACTTCTTCAACATCTTCACACTATATTGGAATTGAAGTGTAAGTCTCTCTTTGTTCTAAACTTGTTTTAATCTTTTAAAAGAGAGAAATTCCAATTGAGGAACTTTGATTATTTGTGCTACATTTTTCATTATCATTTGATTCATCAAAGTTCCATTGCCTAAACACTTTGAGCTTAACTTATTGTTAATTATTCAAGTGTGGCATCTCTTGGTACGTAATTTGATTCAATATTTTTAACAAGAGATTATTTGAAAAACTTTGTTTGATTGCATCAAACTTTTCATTATCATTTGCATCAAAGTTTTTCTCTAACACTCGAGCTTAATTCATTGCTATCTATTGAAGTGTTAGCCTAACTCTCTCGGTACTTAATTTGAGTATATCATTTGTCAAGAGAGTTATTTCAATTGTACATTCAATTCATTATATCTTGTGGTTTCGAGAGCCTTGTGAAAACTCGATTGTTGGTTTTCGAGAGCCTTGTCAAAACTCGATTGTTGGTTTTCGAGAGCCTTATCAAAACTCGATTGTTGGTTTTCGAGAGCCGTGTGAAAACTCGATTGTAAAAGGATAGGCGCTCCTTGTTGTAAGTCGCCTAAGGATTTGGTACTCCTTGTTATAAGTTACCAAAATAGTGGATTTGGCCTTGCTCGTGACGGAGAGCTCGGTAACGGGGGACGTAGATCACGTTGGTTGATTGAACCTCCATAAATCGTGTTTGCACTCTCTTATCCTTTTTACTTACGTACATTGCACTTACTCTATTCTATCAATTTATATTGTGCAACATTATATCTAAGTGCTATACTTGCCTTATCAATTAAGTTTACACATATATAACACACTACATTGATAGATTAGTTACTTGTAACACTAAGTGCACATATTTGTACCCATTGGTTTTTAAGTTTGAGATTATTATCGAAAAGGTTTTATAAACCAATTCACCCCCCTCTTGGTTAGTTTACTCTTCGGCTAACAATTGGTATCAGAGCTTAGGTGCTCATTTTTAAAAGATTTTACAATCTTGAGTAAATGGCTAACCATAATCTTGAGGGGCATTCTACAAATCGTCCTCCTTTCTTTGATGGTACAAATTATAATTATTGGAAAACTAGAATGATGATTTTTATTCAATCCATTGATTATAATATTTGGGATGTCATTGAATCCGGTCCTCATGAGCTTACTATGGTCATTAAGGTTGATGGAAAACCGGATCAAACTATTTCAAAACCTAGAGAGGAATATGATGAAAATGATAGGAGAAAATTGACTTTGACTGCTAGGGCCAAAAATATACTTTATTGTGTTTTGGATAAAAATGAATTTAATCGTATTTGCACATGTGATTCCGCATTTGATATTTGGCATACATTAGAAATCACACACATGGGTACAAACAAAGTGAAAGAAACTAAGACAAATCTTTTATTTAAAGATTTTGAAAATTTCTTTATGAAGCAAGATGAGCCCATTACTTGCATGATTACTCGTTTTACCGATATAGTAAATGGTCTTAAAGGCTTTGATCATAAATTTACTAACGGTGAACTTGTGAGTAAAATTCTTAGGTCTCTCTCCCAAGATTGGAATCCTTTGAGGATGTTGATCGAAAACACAATAGACGTCAACACACATCCATTGGAGGAGCTTTATGGAACATTGATGACTTATGAGCTCAACAATGCCGAAACAAAGGAGAGGACAAGAAAAGGAAAAGAAGAGGCCAAGCGCGAAATTGATCTTAAATCATTATATGGTAAATATTCATCAAACTCAAACACAAGTGATGAGGAACTTGATGATCTTGCTATCCTTATCAAGAAGTGGAGAGGCATTCGCAACAATCATCGAATCCAAAAGAGAGAAGAAAAAGATGAAAAGATTGTTTGCTATAATTGTGACAAACCCGGTCACAAAAGTACCGAGTGTCGAAGCAAGAAAAGATTCTTCAAAAAGAAAGCTCTACAAGCCACTTGGGATGAAAGTAATGATGAGCAAGATGAAGATGAGAGTCAAGATGAAATGGCCAACATGTGCTTCATGACTATTGAGGATGAGGTAAAATTCTTTGATACATCTTGGACTTTGAATATTTCCACGGCCCCCTTGGTTTCAAAGTGCCCAATCAAACAACCAACATGCGCCTCACTCATTAGAAATTCGCGCATGGCACATTTAAAAATTAACAATCCAACTTTCCAAAACAAATAGTTATCATGCCCATAAAATCCATCAGAATATTGCTCACTGATAAGTGTTATATTCACGTTTATTTTATGCACTTATACCCTTGAATATACCATAATGTGATTCTATCTAAGTATTATTAATGCATTTTATGTTTTATGTTGTATAGGATCCTAAAAGAGGAGAAAAGAAGAAAAAATGACCAAATTGCACAAAAACTGAAGTTTGGGGACTTAGGTGCAAATACCTTTACGGCCGCAAGCAAATATCTTGACGGCCGTAAGTGCATGATTGAAACAGACAAAATTAAGCAGAAAAGATGTTACGGCCGTAAGAAACATCTTTACGACCGTAACCTTCAAAGAGTGAAAAATGTGCAGAAACACAGTTACGGCCTTAAAGGGACATGTTACGGCCGTAACCTTCAAAAGATACAAAATCAGCAGAGACTCAATTACGGCCGTAAAAGAATCTTTACGGCCGTAAATCTTCAAGTCAGAAATTTCCTAATTTCCATTCTTTCCATAATTTTGGATTTCTTGCTCCCAAAGCTAGGGCACGAAAATTGAAGTTATAAATAGGGAAGTTCATGACAAGTTTGAGAAGAAGAAATATATTTTTTAAGAGCCATCAATATCAAGGTTGAAGAAAAGAAATTCGGGGCAAAAATCAAGGTGAATCAAGACAACATTTTTGGGGAATTCTTCATGGCAATGCGTGGCTAATCTTCTCAACCTAGTTCAAGGGGGACGTTGTGTTCATATTATTTTATTATTCATTCCTCAAACTCGTAACGTAGTTCTTATTTTTATGTTTTATTTATTGGATTTCTCATAAACATTAATTTCGTCAAGACAATTTATTAATTGATTAAGGCCTTGTCTTTTAATTATTGTATTGATGTTTGCTAATTTGGGTAATTGGATTCGTATTTGTCTTGTTATCCAAACCATAGTAGCAATTGGTAATTTTATATTTCCATATGAAAATCCAATCTAGATTAATCAATTCGAGCATATGTAATTGATAATTTAGTTCACCTAATTCTTCTTGTTTTCACATAGTTAATGAATTAAATCTAGGGAGCTTATTCTAGGTTGTTCATTCACTCTAAATTGATTGGAGAACTAATTCTAATTGATTATTATTAAGGAAGAATTGGATTAATTAGAGCTTTTTGATTATTCCGGGTGATAAATAAAACAAAGGAGATAGTACATGCATTGCTTGGGGAATGACAATATTATAATAGGGCACAACCGAACCTGAGAACTAGGATTCTTTATTATTTGATTTTTATTCCAGCTATTTTACATCTTTATTTGATTATTTAGATTAATTGCAATTTTCAACTCAAAACCCCCTTATAATTCTAATTGACATGGCATTAAATTAGTTCCCGCTCCTCGTGGGATCGACCCTTGCTTCCGCTATCATATTTAAATTTGAGTTTTGGCAAGTAAGGAAATTTAATTAATTCTTGGTGCATCGCGACGCGCACCACTCACAGCACGATTCATAAATGTTTAACAAATTCGGATTATTAACATGGATGCCCTTAACATGCTCAATACAAAATGAGTTGGCACTTAGACAATTAGGCACATATAAAAATTTGAATTTACAAATGAGGAATTAATCATGCCAAGGACCTTCATTACATGCAACATTTCCACATGACAAAATTTCATTTGTCAAGTCCGCATCAATGTCATACAATCATTTGATGTATTCCAAATATAATAACCTTGCTCTCGAAGAAGTGTTAGGAGCATACCTCCTACATGTTGCATCGGTTACCACATTTTCTTTACCTTGATTGTATTTGCTGTGGTAGGAAAATATCTCCATAAAGTTCTTCCACTCGGCATGCCTTTGGAGCTCCTTGTTGCTTTGATAAGTATTCTTAACGATCCCCTACAACAAAGAAGTAATCAAGCTAGGGAGGGAAGTGTTAAAATATTCAAGTGTAAAGAACATTTTTGGGTGATCTTTTCTCTCAATTTTCTTGGTGACACTCATCATTTCCTCACCTTTTTCTGAGGTAGGAACCCCAACTCTCGGTTCTTCTCTTACCTCTCATTTTTCTGGAGTCGTGACTCCAACCCTCATCGCCTCTCCTTTTTCTAGGGACGTGGCCCCAACTCTAATGCTCTCATTTTTGCTTTCTTCAATTTTCTCAATTGAATTCTCTTTTATTTTCCTATTCTCCCTTTCTTTTTCTTCTTTTTCCTTTTCCCTTTCTTTTTCTTTCTCCTTCTCTTTTTCTTCCTCGAATTCCTTCTTGAGCTTCATTTGGTCTTTGCATACTTCTTTCGGGCTCAAAGATAGGATCACAACCTTTTTTTCATTCATTTTGAAGCTACACCGGTTCCTTCTCCTATCAAGATTCGCATTTCGCTCACATCACTAAGGTTTTCCCAAAATTATGTGAGTATTGTGTATTGGAACTACATCACATATCACTTGATCACTATAGGTTCCAATGTTGAAAGTAAGAAGAACTTGTTCACTCACTTTCACTTTCCCATCGTCACCCAACCTTTGCAATACATAGTGTAGCGACCAAGAATTTTTACGCGATTAATAATTATTTTAATAGAAAATCGTGTCGCTACTATTTCACCCATTTTTATTAAGTTAACGCCACGACGTATTCGTATAGCCAAATCAAGAAATAATCGAGATCGTTCGATTTTAAATTAAATTCCGAATTTCTAAAAATATTTCCATTCTCTTGATTTAAAGTATATTAAGTCCAAGTACTTAATTCAATGTTATCCCAATATTTATTTATACAAAAATTATTTTTATTATTGAAATTAAGAAAATATATGCAAGCATGAGAGGTTCCATTATATATAATAATTATGAGAATCTTAATTTAATAAATATGGAAAAGTATATGAATGGTTGATAGACTCCATTATATGTAATCATGAAGAGCATAATATTTGTATAAATATGGAAAAGTATATGAATGAATTATATACTCCATTATATATAAACATGAAGAGCATAATATTTGTATAAATATGGAAAAGTATATGAATGATTGATAAGACTCCATTATATGTAATCATGAAGAGCATAATATTTGTATAAATATGGAAAAGTATATGAATGATTTATGTACTCCATTATATATAATCATGAAGAGCATAATAATTGTATAAATATGGAAAAGTATATGAATGATTGATAAGACTCCATTATATGTAATCATGAAGAGCATAATATTTGTATAAATATGGAAAAGTATATGAATGATTTATATACTCCATTATATATAATCATGAAGAGCATAATAATTGTATAAATATGGAAAAGTATATGAATGATTGATAGACTCCATTATATATAATCATGAAGAGCATATTATTTGTATAAATATGGAAAAGTATATGAATGGTGCTTTACTTTAAGAAAATGATGTGTTAAAATTAATAGAATTGAATGATTATGTTTACAATATGCCAACTTTATACATCTATTTAAACCCATCTCTTTTACACACAACTCTACACATATACACTTATTTCCAATCTCTTGACAAAATCCACAAGTAAGAGAAATTCAAGGTGGTCAAGAAAGTTTTGGTCCATTTACTACTACACTTCATTTTAATCTTTTAAAAGGTAAGTATATCTTATGTTTTTATGAAAAGTAAGTATGTTTTTATGAAAGGTAAATACACCTTATGTTTTTATGAAAAGTAAGTATGTTTTTATGACAAGTAAGTATATCTTATGTTTTTATGAAAAGTAAGTATGTTTTTATGAAAGGTAAATACACCTTATGTTTTTATGAAAAGTAAGTATGTTTTTATGACAAGTAAGTATATCTTATGTTTTTATGAAAAGTAAGTATGTTTTTATGAAAGGTAAATACACCTTATGTTTTTATGAAAAGTAAGTATGTTTTTATGACAAGTAAGTATATCTTATGTTTTTATGAAAAGTAAGTATGTTTTTATGAAAGGTAAATACACCTTATGTTTTTATGAAAAGTAAGTATGTTTTTATGACAAGTAAGTATATCTTATGTTTTTATGAAAAGTAAGTATGTTTTTATGAAAGGTAAATACACCTTATGTTTTTATGAAAAGTAAGTATGTTTTTATGACAAGTAAGTATATCTTATGTTTTTATGAAAATGTTTGGATCATTGCTATGAAATCAATCTCACAAGATTGTTATGGGTTCCATATGATATGTTTATGATTATGCTAAGGGGACCGGAGTTTAGTAGCGCTACACATAAGAATTCCTGCCATTTAAGTTCGGTAAAATTCTTGTGTCTCCCTATGTTTATGAGTATTTCGATCCTATCCTATGTTATGATGAAAATGATCCATATGCTTTCAAAAGAAAATTTATGCTTGGTATACTTACTGGGATTTTATAAATCTCACTCCACGATATTTACCATTTTCAGATAATTGAAGGTTCGAGGCAGTCAACATGGAAGTGGCAAAAGTGGTTAAGATTGATGAGATAATTATGTTGAACTTTATGTAAGAAAATTATGTTCTATTTTTATTCACAAATAAAATTATGGGATTCTAATTATTCTTTTGAATAATTTTACATTACTATTTAAGTCTCGATAATATGATATGAGTCACTTTTAGTGGCACTCGAATGGAAGAGAATTCGGGTCGTCACAGTTGGTATCAGAGAAAAGAGTTTTAAAAACGATTCTGTAGATTTTTGAAATTTTATTTCTTTAAAAAAAAAAAAAAAAAAAAATCACTATTCACGTGAACAGTAAAACGACGTGCTATTCATGATGAACAGTGAACGAAATCACTATTCATTATAAAAAAAAATTGAATTTTCACATGTCAAGTATGGTTATGATTTTGAAAAGCATGATGAAATTTGATGTGCGAATTTCAAGGACAAAATTCATTTTAAGCAAGGGAGTTTGTAATGTCCTGAAAATTTTATGGAATATAATTAGTTAGTGATATGATGTTTATATTGATGTCTTTGATAAATTTCTAGAAGTTCGGGGACTAAAGGAAAAATAAGATTTGACGATAAATTTTATTTGGGTTAAGTTATTAATTATTGATGGGGAGATAATTACTATATCGATATTGGATTTGTTTTGAAGACTGTGATTAATTAGGAATTATGACTCAAGAAAATGTTGATTTGGATACAACCACATTAAATTATTGTTGATTAAAGGAAAATAAGATTATATGAAATATTTTAACTCATCACTCTACTATGTCACTCTCCACGTATTGACTCCTCGAACCAGGTATGTTATATGCTTTGCAAGTCATTTACGATTTTATTAAGACATGTTAAGTATGAAATCTTCATATGTTATGAATCTTTATGTGTTACACATAATATACATGTCAAGTATGATATAAATTGATAGAAGACTCAATTTTTTTATTCTTTTCAATGTAGAATCATGAGACAGAGAGGATATTTATATGAATTTTGGTGCATATTAAGCTTAGTAAGATTGACTCAATTAGAAATTAAGTTGGGTTGTAACTTTTGCCCAAAATATATGGAATAATATATTAAACAAACAAAATTAATAATGAATTCGTACAATAATTTATCCCTTTATCACTACCTTTGTGTAAAAACAAGGGAAAAACTGTGGATGGTTATTAGTACTTCCTCTTCAAGTTTCAATTTTCGGTTCAATAATTTATCCCTTTATCACTACCTTTGCTTAAAAGCAAGGAAAAACTGTGGATGATTATTGGTACCACTCTTCAAGTTTCAATTCTGAAAAAAAAAATTCGGAAAGAAAAGAAAGAAAGAGAACGGGTGTTGAGTATAATGGGAATAATATGACTTAAGAATGATTTTCAAAATAATTGTTGTCCTTGAGTTTAGAAATGATGAACCTTAAATGGACTTTGCATAATTGATTTTAGACATGACACTAAGTATGAGAAGTCAACAGAAATGATTAGAAATATGTTCAGATTATCTATCATTTAGATTTAATGAGAAATAGCGAGCCAATTTTATGAAGTTTTATGAGATGTTAAGATTATAAGTGGTTTTAATGAGACTTTTATGAGAAGCATTATGAAGTTAGAGATTTAAAGATTTGGTTATTGGGAATTAAGTAATGGATATTATGTTGAGTAAGTGAATTATGCCTCTATATTGAAGAGAAATTTATTATGAACTTTGGCCTTGTGATTAAATTTTGGGAATATGATTTATGACTTATAAATATAAGTATGAGTAATCTTTTGAGCCAATTAAGGTATGGAAGGAAGTGATATTGTGATATTGAAAAATATGATTTGAATTGTTATGTTGAGGAATTATGAATTGAATTATGGGATATTTTTTTGATGATATTGAAGTGTTGGAATCATTTTCAATATTTTTAGATCGTTGTGATCAAATGTGGAGTTATTTATTATTGTGAGTTATGAAGTATGCTTATGGTTTGGGATAAGTCCAAATTACAAGGGAGACTTTGTCCAGAATTTTATCATTTGGAATTAAGAGCATGATATGATAAGCATCCACTAAAGGAATTAAGGTTAGACATGCAAGTTCATTTACATCACAAACGAGATTTAGTAGATGATAGCAGAGATTTTATTATTTTCTCATAAGGAGAACATACAAAGAGTCACACTGGAAAAGAAATACATGAAACACGCAAAAGCAAAAGAAAGCAACATGGGAAATTCCTCAAATTGAGAGATGTGTTTCCGGAGTAGCCGTATCCCACCACCTCTGACCTTTTGAGGAAATAAAGAAACCTTCAAAGAGGTGTGTTTCGAGAGTAAGAATACTCCGTAATCTACCACCTGGAACCTTTGAGGTACACACAAGATTTAAACATTAAGGAAATCCTAGGAAATTAGAGGGGTGTCTCGAGAGTAAGAATACTCCGTACTCTACCCCCACCTATTCTAAGATTCATAAAGTTAAGTTTACATTAACCGGACTCCATTTTCGCTTGATTCCCCTTCCTTGCGACCAATCTATCTTAACCCCTGCTGGATCTTGTATTGAGATATATGACTGCAGCTTATCCAGTAGTTCATCAATAGTAGGAGCAGAAATAAGAAGCCTTCTGGAAAATGGAGAGATGAATCCCTGTTCCACAGCATAATCAAGAAAGGTTAACAAACCATCAAAGAAATTGTTAACATTCAGAAGCCCAATAGGCTTAGTATGGAGATCTAGTTGAGCCCACGAGGTAATGTTAAAGATTTCTTCTAAGGTTCCAAAACCTCCGGGCAGGGCTATAAAGGCATCAGAACCATATAGCATACAAGTTATGCGTTCATGGATGGATAAGGTTTGAACTTCATGCCCTCGTGTTTTGCCTGCAACATCTACCAAAGGGACAGGTATGACACCGATTACTTTTGATTTCTCTGCAAGAGCAGATTGGGAAACACAACCCATTAGACCACTGCTACCACCCCCATACACAAGAGTGATACCTTTTTCCCCCAGTTTCTTTCCAAGATCTACGGCCGCTTCTAGATAACTGAAGCCTTTCCCCACTTTTGATCCACAAAATACACAAATAGTTTTGATCTGTCGAAGTTTTGGTGCTTCCATCTTTGATAGTATAGAAGAGAAAACTTACGAAGAAGATGTGATTTTGGAATGCCTGAACTATGAAATATGTTTGGCTATTTAAAGCCGAAAAAATTTACTGTTTTTGATTGACTATGAAAAAGTAAAGATTTACTTTTGACAAAATCGGCCAACTTTTGACTGTTTTACCAAAGATATCACCTTTCGGTGATTTATTTCCAGCTTTATCAAAACTCGAGAAAGGAAAATATATTTTATTTCCAAAACGCGTGAAAGAAAACAGCAAAATATTTTAAATGTGTATCAAGAGATTTACCTTATATCATTGTTGAACTGCCAGAAGCCTCATTTTGTAAAACAGACTGGCAAACAGGATCTTTTGCTATTATATTTTGGAGACTATAACGATTTTTGTCCTCGTTAAACTGAGCGTATAAGGAGAGAAGTTCACGTTGCACATAACCACTTGGGTGCGTCTCAAGAGTCAGTCGAATATCATCCAAAGACTCCTTACTCAGTCCACCCTTTATGAATTTGATTTTATCATCCCGATTAGTAGAAGAATATCCTACTGTTTTGCAACGAGTATCACAGTTCCAACGAGCACATTTGTAGCAACCATTCAGCCTTTTTGCTCTTCGTTTCTTTGCGAAGGTGCTTTTGCCTAAACCAGGCATGTGCTTTGGAAATGTCATAGGTAATTCACCAGATAGTCGAACCTTTGCTTCGATCAACCAGCGAACATCTTCTGAAACACCATGAGCCATCAGCAACCTCAATCTTTCGAGTCTTATTCGATAAATTTTCCTCAGATCATTCATTGGAAGACTGGAATAATACTTGCGAATGTTTGTAAGAATGATATCCATGTTTTTGATGAATCTAACCTCTTCCCAGCATGAACTATTTAAAAGCATTAAGGATCGGAGGGAATCCGCGTGATATTGATTCCAGCAAGAAAGCGCGGAATAGAATAATGGAAAAGAGGGAACAAGAGTTTATGCGCCGTTTACTTTCTTGATAAAAGGAAGATTTGATGATGACGGGATTTGAGATATGGAATATTTTCTTGGATTTTGGGTACTGATATTTTGATATAATAATCAAGGTATAGAAATAATACGGGGATACGTGAAAGTGAAATAAGGACTGTATTGAATCAGGATTAATAAGTTTGTGCAAGTGAAAGGAATACCTTACGGGAAATGTTATGATATTTGAGTTAAGAATTTTAATTATTTGGGAGATATTTGTTTATTGAATTTTGCAGAAATTTTGGGTTACAAATATTGGAAAGATAAACTGATGATTATGTTGATATGTGAATAACATGTTTGGGTATATTACATAGAGAATATTCAGGTAATCGTTTTAATTATTTTGGGATATTTGGTGATAAGAAGAAATGACAAATTATTATGGTATGATATGTTAGTAAAGATTTATTGAAATTTTAGAGATATTAATACGAATATTTGAGGTCACATGATACGATGATAAATGACAAGTTACATGAATACTACAAGATATGATGAAATATCACATACGATTGGGAATTTTCATTTTGATTCAGAAGAATTTATGAGTAGACATATGTCTATTATTGATAGAAAAGTCCATGTCTTAAGAAAACAAATTGATGCATTTAGTCAAAGTCCAGTGGGTTAAATATGGTTGGGTTAAATATGGTAGCGATGATGCTACATAAGAAGAAGAAGAGATTCTGATTAAGTGTTCAGAAATCATAAGATCAAGTAAGATTAATTTCGAGGACGAAATTATTTTAAGGGGGTAAGTTTGTAGCGACCAAGAATTTTTACGCGATTAATAATTATTTTAATAGAAAATCGTGTCGCTACTATTTCACCCATTTTTATTAAGTTAACGCCACGACGTATTCGTATAGCCAAATCAAGAAATAATCGAGATCGTTCGATTTTAAATTAAATTCCGAATTTCTAAAAATATTTCCATTCTCTTGATTTAAAGTATATTAAGTCCAAGTACTTAATTCAATGTTATCCCAATATTTATTTATACAAAAATTATTTTTATTATTGAAATTAAGAAAATATATGCAAGCATGAGAGGTTCCATTATATATAATAATTATGAGAATCTTAATTTAATAAATATGGAAAAATATATGAATGGTTGATAGACTCCATTATATGTAATCATGAAGAGCATAATATTTGTATAAATATGGAAAAGTATATGAATGAATTATATACTCCATTATATATAAACATGAAGAGCATAATATTTGTATAAATATGGAAAAGTATATGAATGATTGATAAGACTCCATTATATGTAATCATGAAGAGCATAATATTTGTATAAATATGGAAAAGTATATGAATGATTTATGTACTCCATTATATATAATCATGAAGAGCATAATAATTGTATAAATATGGAAAAGTATATGAATGATTGATAAGACTCCATTATATGTAATCATGAAGAGCATAATATTTGTATAAATATGGAAAAGTATATGAATGATTTATATACTCCATTATATATAATCATGAAGAGCATAATAATTGTATAAATATGGAAAAGTATATGAATGATTGATAGACTCCATTATATATAATCATGAAGAGCATATTATTTGTATAAATATGGAAAAGTATATGAATGGTGCTTTACTTTAAGAAAATGATGTGTTAAAATTAATAGAATTGAATGATTATGTTTACAATATGCCAACTTTATACATCTATTTAAACCCATCTCTTTTACACACAACTCTACACATATACACTTATTTCCAATCTCTTGACAAAATCCACAAGTAAGAGAAATTCAAGGTGGTCAAGAAAGTTTTGGTCCATTTACTACTACACTTCATTTTAATCTTTTAAAAGGTAAGTATATCTTATGTTTTTATGAAAAGTAAGTATGTTTTTATGAAAGGTAAATACACCTTATGTTTTTATGAAAAGTAAGTATGTTTTTATGACAAGTAAGTATATCTTATGTTTTTATGAAAATGTTTGGATCATTGCTATGAAATCAATCTCACAAGATTGTTATGGGTTCCATATGATATGTTTATGATTATGCTAAGGGGACCGGAGTTTAGTAGCGCTACACATAAGAATTCCTGCCATTTAAGTTCGGTAAAATTCTTGTGTCTCCCTATGTTTATGAGTATTTCGATCCTATCCTATGTTATGATGAAAATGATCCATATGCTTTCAAAAGAAAATTTATGCTTGGTATACTTACTGGGATTTTATAAATCTCACTCCACGATATTTACCATTTTCAGATAATTGAAGGTTCGAGGCAGTCAACATGGAAGTGGCAAAAGTGGTTAAGATTGATGAGATAATTATGTTGAACTTTATGTAAGAAAATTATGTTCTATTTTTATTCACAAATAAAATTATGGGATTCTAATTATTCTTTTGAATAATTTTACATTACTATTTAAGTCTCGATAATATGATATGAGTCACTTTTAGTGGCACTCGAATGGAAGAGAATTCGGGTCGTCACACATAGGGATTAGGATGTTTCATAACCGGTAACCCCAATTTCTCCACTCTAGTAGCACTCACCAAATTAGTGTCAATCTCTCCATCTATCATGAGACTACATGGTTTATCACTCACTAGGCACCTAGTGTAGAAATTATCCTTCCCATGGTCCTCCATCTCATTAGTATGGGCCATAGATTGGGGTGGCCTAGCATTTATCTCCTTCACTACTTCTCTACTTTCACTACCTTCCCTCCTATGGAATGATGAAGTCTTCATTTGCTCAATATCAACCTTCTCATCCATCCCATCTCCACTCCTATCTACCCATTCTCTTCTTCTTCTACCCATTCTCCCATCTCCTTCAACTTCCCTTTCATTATCCCAAACATCTCTTCAAATTTTCCTATTCAAACTCCAATCTCCTTCAACTTCTCCACTTTTACCCATTCTATGGAGTGATGAATTTTGCATTCTCATACTATCAATATTTTCATCAACTCCATTCCTCCTATCTACCCATTTTCCTCTTTTCCTATGCAAGCTCCCATTTTGTTCTCCATCCGCCTCATTTCTCCAAACATCCCCACATTTATTCCTCATTCTTCTATTATCTCTTCCCTCTACTCCATTATTAGTTGATGTACTCTCCCCTCTTGTTCCCAAAATTTCTAACCCACCCCCAATATTCTCCATTTGTCTACCCATGGTGGTTGAAAGATTTTGTAACAAGTACTTCAAATCTTGAATTTGAGCATTGGAATTTGACATGGTGTGCAAGTGTGAAAGTGTTCTCACAAGAATATTTTTCACTCGTGTTTCACTCAATTTAGGCTTTTACCCTCTAATGAACTCACCACTCTTGCCTTTTTCCACTCAAAATCTCCTTTTTCAAGTTCTCCAAGGAAGGTAATCAACTAAACCACAAAGTATAATTCTTGTGAAGTCAAGGATCACAAACAAAGAAGAAGGAATTTATAATAAGTAAATACAATAGCAAGTGGAATTTATGTACTTGCTAAACTAAAAAATGAACAATATTTATGTGGGATAAGATGCTAGGAACACAATTTTAGCAATGGGATTGACAAACCACAAAAAATAGACAAGGCATAGATGTAGAACACTAAGCACAAGGAGTGTAAATTTTCAATGAGGCAATTTATCAAACACTTTGTACTCAATTTTTGAATGACCTTGAATGTGGATAATGTGGATATATGAAAACCCCCAACAACACAATTGTGGTAAGGAATGAATGATCAACAATTACCCAATGTATGGAGCAAGTGATATATGGAATAAAATGTTGATGACACTCTCAATAATGAGAATTGGATAGCCCCAAGTAATTAGAAATATACGAGCATTGAACAACAAAGCATTAATGGAGTATTTTTTATTGGGACAATTTATCAAACACTTTAAATACACAATTTGAAAAGTGTAGGTTTTGTAGTGAATGAATATGGAATTCCCCCAACAAACTCACAATCAATATACCCAATACATGGAATCAACAATACACATGGGCATATAATTTTTCCCCAATTTTTCTCAATTTCGGGGTTTTTTTTTTCTTTTTCTAACAACACAATAATGTAAATAATAGATTTACCAAATTAGACCCAAGCTCTGATACCAAATGATGCGAACCCCTTCGGTATATTGACCGAAAATTCCCACAATAATTTTATACAAAACCTAAGAAAGCTAAAGTGGTAAAATAAAAGATAAACACCTTAACCCAAATTTAAATCTAACCCAAAATTCAAGGATTAAGCAAACCTAGCCCAATGGGTATCAACCAAACAAATTTCAAGGTGGCAGAAATAAACAACAATACAAGAATAATAATATTTAAGATAAAGTTGATTAATCTCCTAGTAGATAGAAGATCAAGAAACAAGGGTTAACCTCACTCATGGGGGATTCTCTCAAGAGCTTTGCAATGAACAACCAAGTTTTTTTACGAATGAAAAAGAATGTGTATATAATGTACAAAATGGGCAAAAGGTGAAAATTCGGAATTTGCAAGAAAAACCCCGTTTTTGTAAAACGGAGTGTTTCGGTCGACCTAACGGTCGACCGAAATTATTTCGGTCGATCACAGGGTCGACCAAAATGGGACTTTTGGTCGACTGAAGCTGAATCAAAAATTTCTTTGCAGAAGATCGGTCGACCGGAAGAAAGTTCGGTCGACCAAACTTGACTGAAACTCCAAGCTTCTCATTTTTTGCTCCAACTTGATTATTGGCTTCTTTTCTTGATTTATTCACATTGTTTAGCCTTGAATCTTGAACCTCTTCGACGTCGGATCTCGTCATGGGTCCCACGGGCACGTGCATCGAGGTTTGACTTTCTCGGTTCTCATCACCTGGACTATGTCCATGCTGATTTATAGGGGCCTGAAAAGCATCATACGTTTAGTGGGAACAAATTCTTTCTATCCCTTGTTGATGACTATTCTAGGAAAATATGGATTTTCCCATTAAAGGCTAAATCTGAGACATTTCTCAAATTTATAGTCTGGTTAAAAGTTGTGGAAAATAGAACGGAAAGAAATTTAAAACTTTAAGAACTAATAATGGACTTGAATTTTGTAACTTTGACAACTTTTGGAAGGAGAAAGGGATAGAGAGATACAAAACTGTTAAATATACACAACACAACAGAATGGGGGTGGCTGAGAGAATGAATAAAACCTTAATGAATAAGGTTAGGTGTATGTTGATTAGCTCAGGCCTTGCTAAAGGATTTTGGGTTGAAGCTGTCAGTACTGTAGCTTACCTTATCAATAGATCTCCATCTAGTTCTGTGAGTTTTAAGACTCCACGGGAGTTGTGGACTGGTAAGCCACCTGATCTTAACCATATAAGGGTATTTAGATGTGCTGCATATGCACACCAGAGTGAGGGTAAATTGGAGTCGAGGGCTACCAAATGTGTTATGTTGGAATATCCCAATGGGATAAAAGGATATAGGTTGTGGATGCTAGGAGTTCAGGGTATAAAAATTATTAATAGCAGAGATGTTGTGTTAATGAATCTGAGATGCCTTGTTTGAAGAAACAAAATGTTAAGGCTGATGAACCTGAAGCTGTTAATTGGACTAAGAATCTTGTAGAGTTGACCAGGTTGACTGACACCCATAGTGATACTCTTGAGCCTATAGTTCCTCCAGAAGAAGAGGATGAAGTTGGACCTATTGAACATGTAGGTGATGGGAATGTTGAACCCCGTGTTGAAATTGAAACTGAGATACCTAACCCCACAGAGAATTCTACCACCATACAAGACTACTTAGAGATGGGGAAAGGAGACAAGTGAAACCTAACCCTAGGTATGAAATCCAAAACTTGACTAATTTTGCCTTAGTTTCAAGTGAAGCCATTGAGAATGTAGAACCTACTTCGTATGAGGAAGCTATGAATAGGCCTAAATCTGAAAATTGGAAAGAGACAATGAGAGAACAAATGAAATCTCTGAGTGAAAATAAAATTTGGAGTCTTGTGAAATTGCCTGAAAAACAAAAGAAAATCCAATGCAAGTGGATTTACAAGTTAAATGAGGGATTGAGTCTTAGAAATCCATTAAGGTATAAGGCCGGTTAGTGGCCAAGGGATTCACTTAAAAGGAGAGCATTGACTATAATGAGATATTTTCTCCTGTTATAAAGTACAAGATCATAAGATTGGTGCTTGCCTTAGTTGTTCAATCAATTGGGAATTGGAATAATTGGATATTAAGACAGCTTTCCTGCATGGAGAGCAAGAGGAAGATATCTATATGAGTCAGCCTCAAGGCTTTGAGGTGAAAGGAAAGACTGACTTTGTTTGCAAACTTAATAAATCTTTATATGGTTTGAAACAAAGTCTCAGGAAATGGTATAAACGTTTTGATTCTTATGCCATTAAAATATATTTGAAAAGAAGTGAGTATGACTCATGCCTTCACTACAATAACAGTAAATGTGGAAGTGAAGTGTACCTACTTCTATATGTGGATAATATGTTATTGACTAGTTCTAGTAAAGGTGAGATCATGAGAATGAAGAATCTTTTAAAATCTAAGTTTGACATGAAAGATTTAGGTTGTGCTAGAAAGATCTTAGGTATGGTCATTAATAGAAATATGTCAGAAAATGTATTGACTATTTCTCAAGAGACATACCTGAAAAAGTGATATCTAAGTTTGTCATGAAAGATGCTAAACCAGTGAATGTTCATTTGGATGCTCATATGAACTTGTCATCAGCACATTCTCTTAAGACTGAGGAAGAACTGAATGAGATGAAGCGTATTCCATATGCTAATGCAATAGAATCTGTTATGTTTTCTATGATTACTACCAGACTTGACTTTGCTTATGCTATTAGTTTTCTCAGTAGGTTTATGTCTAATTCGGGCTTAAGATACATTAGTGGAACTTTAAGAGTATTATTAGTGTATATGAGAAATGATCTGATGTATTAACTTTGAAAGGTTAGGTGGATTCAGACTTTGCTGGTGACAAAGACCAAAGGAAATCCACTATTGCATATTTTTTCACTTAAGGTGATAATTGCATTACACGGTGGTTCAAACTTCAAATCAGCTTTTGTAATTTTTATGTTTTGTAACTACTATACTTTGTATTTCTAATTTTAAGTTCTAATGGAATTTTGTTTCTCTTCTTCATTGCTCTTGGAGTCTTGGTAGCAGCTTAGCAGTTACTTAGCAAGGAAGTTTTTTATTGGGTCTCAATTTCTCATTCAATCATCAGGTATTAAGGCTAAACTTAACCCTTGAATTTGATAATTTGATTTATTAGTATTGAAATTGAAGTGTTATTTGAAAATTATACATAAATGATAAATGTTAGTTTTAAGTTTTTGCAATTTGGTCACATGTGAGCCACATATTCCCCTTACTTGAATTGTAAATTGAGATTTGACGAATATTTGATTTAATTTGTGAATTGTGGTTATTGATTAAAGGTTGTGAAATGTGAATTATGATTTTGCGAATATTTGATTTGATTTGTGAATTGTGGTTATTGATTAAAGGTTGTGAAATGTGAATTATGATTTTGTGAATATTTGATTTGATTTGTGAATTTTGATTATTGATTTACATATTATGGAACTTTTTTTTCAAATTAAACGAAAGTCTCAACCAATTTTGTCTCTTATTTTGGTTTGTATTGGATTATATCTTCACATTTTATTAATGTTTTAGTTTATTCATATATCGATTTAATAAATTTTAATATAAATTAAATAATAAAAAACGTTCTCGTTATTGCAATTGTTGATCGTCGCGGTCAACGACCACTCTAGCTAGACTTCAATCCTGGATTCGTCCTGTCAATATGGTAAAAGTTCTTTATTTATAAACAAAAAGAATGTAATATTTTTGAGTTTCATTTATTTCAGCCGCCAAACAGAGCCAAAATAATGCTTATAATTACTACCATAATTGTTACCCTAATAATTACATATTTTTCGATTTCAAAATAATAAAATAATTATTAAAAGAATAATAATAATAAAATTGCAAAAAATAACATTTTGATGTTATTAATAACATAGCATGAATGATAATGCAATTAATGATTTGAGAAAATGTATTCTTTGTAAACTTGTTTATAAACAAATTATCCCAGGCAATGTTATCTTTGATGGTCAGACAGTAGAAGTCGAACTAAGAGCATCTCTAATGGTTCATGCATATTTTGATCGATGTGGCAATTAAATTGATAAATATCTCACTCATATCCATAAAATAAATATTGTAATTTTAAGTTTATCTCCAATGATCTTTGTCTACAGTTTTTTATGTGTACACATGTCATCAAATTAGCATCATTTTCTTAGATTAAATAAATGAAAAATTAACATTTGTCTAGTCACTTTGTCTAACACGTTATTTATACCTAGACATAGTACAAGATAAAATTCATGTCACATCAACATCATATAGGAATGAAAACTAACCATTGAAGATGAAATGTTTAAATTATTATTTATTTTTCCTATGTAACAATGACTTTTTTCACAATTCATAAATTATTAGAGATGCTCTAATCATTATTCTAACACTCGGCTTTTAACCTTTAAAAAAAAAAAAAACAAGAACGAATATATATCATATCATATATAATTTCTTTCCTCTCATTCTAGGCATTTGCCATTTTGTCCTCTTCAATGCTTCCTTCACCGTCAATAATCGTAAATTCCTCAAAACAGAGATCGACGTAGCAAGGGGCAAATTAGGGACAATGTCCTACCAAAACTTTTGCAAGATTTTTTTTTTAATTAAAAAAAAAAAAAAAAAAAAAAAAAAAAAACTGAATCAAAATGGATAAGATTTGAGCTTTTCACCTTTGGCCCATTTACAATCAAGTCCATGACCTACCATAAACCTAAATTAAACAGAAAAATGTTAAATAGACAACACATTTGAATAATTTAGTGGACTACACATTCGTATGGTGGAGTCCACAGGCCCCACCCCATATGAGTGTGTAGTTCAATTTGTTGTTCAAATATATTTTTCATGTAACATTGTTGAATTACATTTTCATTAACCATTGTATCTCTACTCTCTCACCAGTTCCCTGTTCCAATTCAACGCTTCCAAGTTTCACAGTTCTCGCAATGCAATCAGCAATCGTCGATGATCAGCCAAGTTCCAATGCTTCAAACCCAGCTACTGTTTTGACAGAGTTCCACACGGCCCACTCTGCTCTTCGCTCTCTTTTTTTAAGTAATGGACCAATAACAAATATTTAATTTTGATAGAATTGATAATGATATAATTATACACCATTTTCAAAGTATAAAAATGCTTAGGGAACAAGTGAAATAGTGTATCAAAATATTTTGATTATACCCCTATTTGATTTTGATTAAGTGAAATAGTGTATCAAAATATTTTGATTATACTCCTATTTGATTTTGATTTTGATTTTGATTTTGATTTTAATTTGATTTTGATTATATGCCATTTTCAAAGTATTAAAATGTGTATGAAACAAGTGAAATAGTGTATCAAAATATTTTGATTATACCCTTATTTGGTTCTAATTAAAATCTGATTTTAATCTGAAATCAAAGTTAACAATTAATTTTAACCACACATTTATGTGATCTATGACTTTTAACCACATATCTCATTCATTTTTATCAAATTACTAAAAATCATATTTTAATTCAATCTATACCAAACAGAAGCATGTGTATACATATATATTAATTTTTTGATATATCATTATTTATATATATATTTTTTCAAGTATATTTTCGTACTTCATCAAGAAAGAAAAATTTCTGACTCCGCTGCCTCAGAAAGTAACTTTGAGACAAAATGGTCGTTTCTTTAAAATAAATAATTCTTTACTTTGTTTAAGAAAAAATTAATTTTATACTATAATGGATTATTAGTGTCCTAGGTCATTCTGCGAGAGGAAAAATATTATTTTTCTTCAATTTTTCTAATTTTTATTTTATTTTTTCCTTCGATTTCTCCATTTGATTTCTCCATTTATATTGGTCAAAAGACTCAAAACTCACTTCCACGTAAGGATATTGTTATCCCCAAATAGAGTAACAAATATAAAAAATAAAAAAAGTACGGAAAGTGATAAAATAAAATAATTATTGTACGTTCCAAAGACCTTTAAATTCCCAATAGGTCAAAGATATTTATTTATTTACACGCATTGTGTTTGCAATTTCTTTATTTATATAATTAAATTAAATACAACTTCGATCTTCTATAAACCCTTATCCAAACATAAATGAATCCAACTCGTAATCATAAATCATCCCTTGATTTCCCTTGTGATTATATAAAGTCAAACCCCATTAACTCAATTAATTATACACAACTTTACATTCTTACGGTGTGTGCTTGATTTTGATAATTGTTTTATTAAATATACTAGTATTCGTATTCGTGCATCGCACGAAGCAAAAAAAAATTGAAAATATTCAAAAATTAAATAAATAAATATATTATTTATTAAAAATTGGAGAAATATAATAGCAAATATAATTGAGATTACATATTATTACATATAAGAAAAAAACTGAAGAAACCAGTCAACCAACGATTCGATTTCAGATGGATAATAATCATCTTCGATTACTAAAAATATTAAATTAACTAAATTGACCAAAACGTACAAGAATTATATTTTGTAAAATTTGTACGAATATTTAAAAATAAAATAAAAATTGTATGAATATTTAAAATAAAATATATTAACTACATTGTGTTCAGCTCCATCCATCAATTCTGATGCTGTCTTGCCCAACAATTGAATACGCTCAATATCCCAAAGAAGCAGCGAAAAAATAGTTTTGTCATCAACAACCTTTACTTGAGTTTTAACCATTGATGTTGACGATATGAAAATACATTTTTATTAAAAATTAATAATATAAAAACAAAAAATAACTATTTATTTTAAATATTAAAGCTAACTTGAAAAAATAAATAGTACTACTTATAAATGGCATTCTTATCCCCCTTTTTTTTTTTTTGCACCTTTCATGATAAAACCGTTTTTCAACTTCGTGAACCTTTTTATTACATATTTCGCACAACAAATACAACAATTCGTTAAATTCAATGGCAAGAATCTTGGCACGAACCCAACATATAATCTCCTAACAAAAAAGTCAAGCAATTAATCTTACAACAAACATTTAAAAATTTGTATACATTTAGAAAATTATTAAACATTATCATAAAACAATTAGTTCTTTAACACTCCTCATCTCATAAACTTTACTTTCAAGCATATCTTTGATAGAAACTGGATGCACCAGATACAGACTAATTCTTTGAGAATTACTATTAATCCTCTTGCCCCGACATTAGGCTTCTTGAATAAGCTTTTTTTTTTTTTTTTTTTTGGAGGGGGGGGGTGGGGGGGGGGAACTTATTAATTGAAGATAATTGGTTAATAGAGTTTAGAATAAAATCGATTTTTTTTTTGGTCGAAAATCATCAAACTCAGGAATGTCAACGTTGATCAATAAGTTCGTGGTTTGAAACATGTTTGGAACTTGTACTTCACCTTCATTTTTAAAAATTAAATGATAATAAATACAATAAATAAAACCAAAAATATATCAATCAAAACTAAAGGGTAAAAAGCTAAGCAAACCTATATACTTACAATAACATAACAATGATCGGTTTCGAATTATTATTTGTTAAATATTCATTCATTTTTTTCTTCATATTCAGTCCAAAAAGTCACATATAGACGATCTATCCTATATTATAGAAAATCAAAAGAATAATTACTAATTTTTACTAATGAAATTAAAATAGTAAAATGTTAAATAAAAAAATACTCCAAATCTTAAAAAATGTTGTCCATATGCTTTGCAACCCTTTGATCAATCTTTATCCCATCTTTGACAACAACTTCTTCAATTACATCAATTCAAAGATCATAAAAAAGGTAAAATAACATATTAAAACTGAAACACGAAATGAAATAAAATAATTTTTAATCATATTAATAATGATAAACCAACTCACCAAACAGCTTAGTCTCATCTATCTCTTGCGCCACCACAATCTCAAAAAATCAACGAAGAACATATATATTATTTGGAAAAGTCAACTCTTCAACCTCGGTCACTTAGGTCATTGGCAAGAAATTAAAACGATAGACATGTTTACATGTCTTGTATTTTGCGTTGTTGTGGACAATAGAGAAATGGTGCATTACGTACAACCATCCCTCATGCAACTTAGGTTTAAAATTCTAATCCACAATTTCTTAACTTCTACTTGAATCAGACAACCTTTACCAACAAAAAACAATTAATTATTACAGATATTAGAAGGTTTTTAAACTTATTGTGCGTCTAATTCATTTACAAACCTAATTGCTAATAAAATATCATTGAGATAACATTTGAAATTACAAATGAAATAAATCTAATAATATATAGAACATTTGTAATATGACTGGGCTCCTTATTTACATAACAAAAATATGATACTCACGAATAATTAAAAAGCACATATTATTACTTAGATTTGAAATTTAAAATCTATCATTATAACTAAATCACCTAATTAATTTATTCTTAAAACTGTCATAATGTTTTTTGACAGACACGAAGTGCTCATTTATTTTTCTAAAATGGACCCATATAAAATCATAACTTTACAATATTAGGTCAAGAAATTTACATTATATCATAAGTAATTTAATCAAACTATCTAAATATTTTTTATATATACAAAGAAGTAATCGTTCCTTTCATTGCAATTAGAAAAAAAAAATTGTAAAATATATTATTGTGTGATAACATTAATTAAATCTTAATTAAAGTGCATACACATTAACCAATTTAATTTAATGAAAACACAAAAGGAAAATGCAATTAAAGACACGCATGCCATAACCATCAAATAAACTTGTTGAATTCCAATACACGCATTCCTATGATAGTTAATTATTCAATATCAAATATCAGATTTTTATTTGTTAAAAAAATAAAAGGTAAAATACCTATTGGTTTTGGCGAGAAAAACTTAGCCAACTTTGTTGTTGTTGTTATTATTATTATTATTATTATTATTATTATTATTAAGAACAAGAATTAAGATTAAGATTAAGCCTGCGTTTGATAGCGATGATGAAATTTTGGTGGAAAGAAAATGAATTACAGAGAATTAAATTTCTGAGAATTTGATATTTTATGTGTTTGATTGGTTTAATTTTCTAAATGGAAAATGTGTGGAATTTTTCAACTTTTGTCATTTGATTAGTATTATTTTCTATTGCAAATAAAGCAAAATTTAGCTTTTTTAATCAATTTTTTTAAAAAACTTTTTCACATATTTGTACTTGATAATAATGTTAATATTTTGAAAAAAATAAATCAATCAACAACACAAAAAATGATCAAACGTGATGAAAATGGTTAAGTAAAATTGCTTGAAAAATAAAATCAACTATATAGGCTGAAAAGGAATTCCTTGTTTTGGTGGAATTGGGGGCGCGTGGGTTACAAAACAAGAAATGGTTTCCAAAGAAAAAGTTGACAATCAAACATGCTAAAGTGCTAAAATATGGTTGTAGCGCCCCGAGTTCCGTATACCCGATTCACTACGTCATTTTCTGTCTAAATTTTTCGAATAATATTTTTGCGGAAGAAATAATTGAAATTCATTTTTGGCAACATTAAATAAACTGTAATGGCCGCTAAAATTGAAAACATTTATGAAACCATTTGAAATAGTAAATCGAACCATTAATATTGTAAAGAAATTGCCAATATCATAATTTCTCAAATAAATGAACTTCTCTAAATTATTCGATTGTTTGGAAAATACGGAAATCATTAACGTCAAACTTTCAACCGTTCAACGATTATTGCCACCATCATTCATCGCTCGCCACCGTCTCCGAAATCTGCAAAACTGTTAAAAGTAGGGTGAGTATTTCATGGGGAAAATACTCAGTAGACTCATCGCATATTAATTTAATTTATAAGATGATTAAACACATAAATCCCGGCTCTTTATAAAACGGGCATTGATAGAGCTTCTTTATAAAACTGCTCTTGATAAAACTCATATTGTGCATTACAGCACTGGACATATTTTGCAAATCATAGGCTCTTTGAAAATAGCTCTTTGAAAACAGCTCTTTGAAAACCATATACTTATAAAAACATTTTAATTATGCCAAGCATAATTTCTTTTGAAAGCATAACATAAGATAGGATTGAAATTCTCATAAACATAAATAGACACAAGAACTTTACCGAACTTAGGTGGCAAGAATTCTTATGCAGTAAAATCATAATAACAGTAAGTTTTCATCATAACGTAGGATAATATCGAAATCCTCATAAACATAAGAATTTTACCGAACTTAGGTGGCAAGAATTCTTATGTAGTAAGTATACCAAGCATAATTTTCTGAAATTCATAGGGATCAATTGCATCATAACATAAGATAGGATCGAAATCCTCGTAAACATATGCGACAGGAATTTTACCGAACTTAGGTGGTAAATCCTCATAAACATATGGAAAGATAGGAATTTTACCGAACTTCGTGGCAATTCCTCATAAACTTATGGAGACACAGAATTCTACCGAACTTAGGTGGCAAGAATTCTTATGTGTAGCGCTACTAAAACTCCGGTCCCCTTAACATATCATAACTTATCATATGGGACCCAAAACAATCTTGGTAGATTGATTTCATAGCAATGATCCAAAAAAACATTTTCGTGAAGCATAGGGTATACTTACTTTTCGTAAAAACATAAAGTATATTTTCTTTTCATAAAAACATACTTACTTTTCATAACAACATAAGGTATATTTACCTTTCATAAAAACATACTTGTTTTTCTTAAAAATTGGCTTTCACAAGTCACTTGACATTCATATGAAATCATAATTTAAATCAATTAATAAGTGCGAGTCTACCTCAAATCCGACGAGTGCAAAGTTGAGCGGGAATGACTTCAATTTCTTTAAATTCTCCGTACGCTTCGTCTTAGCCAATAAGTCATTTTAGTCTATCGAATATATAGTTCAAAATGATAAATTATAATTTGAGGACTAAAATTGATGTTTTGAAAGTTGGGGGATTAAAATGAATACTTTTGAAAGTTCAGGGACTAAAATAGATATTTTGAAAGTTGATGGATTAAAATGAATACTTTGAAACTTGAGCTTAAAATCAAATCAGCAGGTACTGAAATAAAAGAGTTTAAAGTTAAAGGGCTGATTAAAATCATTTAAAATTTAAGGGCTGAAATTGATGATTTTAAAACTATAAGGACTGATTTGAAATCTTTTAAAACTATAGGGACTAAACTGCAAATTCTGGAATTTAAAACATATATTCAGATTTTACTTTACATCTCTCTATTTTCGTTATTCATCAGAGATGAGAGAGAGGCGAGTGAAAGAAACGAGAGACAGGAGATAAAACCTTTTTAAAACATAGAGACTGAATTAAATCATTTCACAACTTAGAGACCAAAATGAAATTTTCGAAAGTTAAAATATAATATCTTCAGATCGCTCTTCTCTCTCTCTCACGTTTCTCACTCCCTCTCTTCACTCACTCTCTCTCTCTAGCTCAATCGGACCCGAGGCGAAACGAAGGAAAGAAATGGCGAAATCCGGTCTTTTCACCGGGGATTTTCCGGCGCTACGCCGGCACAAGGTGGCGGTGAGTGGCGGCGGTGTGGTTGTAGCTGAGGTTTTTGGTTTGGGGTGTGAAATCAAAATGATCCGAGGCTGCGTTCGCGGTTTTCCGGCGACGGTTGAGGTTGTTGTGATCTGTGATTGTGTGGGCGATTGAGGTGGGGATAAAAATGGTTTGTATATTGGTTGAAAACATGTTTGGGTTGCTGCAGTGGACGAAAATGGCAGAAGTGCTGATGGTGGTTTCTGCAGGTATCAAATTCTGTAGTGGATTGGTTGAGAGTTGCAGAGGGTGGTGGTGTGGTTGGTAGATCAATGGTTGCAGTGATGAAACAGTTATGGCTTGCTGTAGGTTGATCTGTGTGTGGTAAATGGTGGCTGCTGATGGTTTCTGATCGAGGAGGTGGCTGCTGCTGGTGGAGATAAAATTGGGGTTGGTGTTGGTACAGAATTGAGGGTGGATTGTATGTCCATGGTTCATCAGTTGATTGCTGCTTGATTTGGTGATTATGGAGTAGGTTGGCATTGGCGATGGTATGATTCTTGGGCTGGAGCTGAAGGCAGTTGCTACATGATGATGAAGGTGGAGTTGTATGATATAATTGGAGTTGTAGTAGGTGTTTGCTGTGTGATTTAGATGTTGCAGTGGACTTGGTTCGATCATGTATAATGGAGTATATATATATACATATATAGGAGGTGTGATTGAAGCTCGCAGGCAGTAGAGATGGTTGGTTCAACAATGGTTGCAGCTGATTGGTGAGGATGAATTATGAAATTGGAAATGAGATGGAAAGTGATTAATATGGAGGACATAATAATGTGAGGAGGAATCATTGAATGGAATAATCAGAATTGGAGGTGTGGCTTTCGGCTGAGAATGATGAAATTTGATTATATGTAAGAAGAATTGGACAAATTCTTTAATGGAGTTGGTGTAATGATATAATGAAGATGCTTTGATTATGGTATATTGAGGTGGAAAGAGAAATAAAGAAGGAAGAAAAAAGAATGTAGGGGACGTGAGTTGGAATAAGGAAAATTGAGATATTTTAATAAATTTGAAATTCAAAATGATTTTGAAAATAATACTTTGAATAAATAATTAAAATAACATAATTTTAGAAATTCGAATTTTAATTTAAAATCGAACAAATTCGATATTTCTTGACTTGGCTAGACGAATCCGTCGCGGCATTAATTTCAAAATAATAAATGAAATAGTAGCGATACAATTTTCTAAATATTAAAATAATTATTTATTGCGTAAAAATTCTGGGTCGCTATAATCTTACCTCCTTAAAATAATTTCGTCCTCGAAATTAAACTTACTTAATCTTATAATTTCTGAATACTTAATCAGAATCTCTTCTTCTTATCATCGAATATTCTCAAAATAATCAAAACAATTCCTGAATATTTTCTCTACGTAAAATACCCAAACATATCAACATAATATCATCAACTTATCTTTCCAATATTTGTAACCCAAAATTCAGTAAACAAATATCTCCCAAAACTAAGATTCTATACTTAAATGTCACCACATTTCCTGCAAAGTATTTCTTTCACTTGTATATACGTGTGACGACCCGAATTCTCGACCATTCGAGTGCCACTAAAAGTGACTCATATCATATTATCGAGACTTAAATAGTAATGTAAAATTATTCAAAAGAATAATTAGAATCCCATAATTTTATTTGTGAATAAAAATAGAACATAATTTTCTTACATAAAGTTCAACATAATTATCTCATCAATCTTAACCACTTTTGCCACTTCCATGTTGACCGCCTCGAACCTTCAATTATCTGAAAATGGTAAATATCGTGGAGTGAGATTTATAAAATCCCAGTAAGTATACCAAGCATAAATTTTCTTTTGAAAGCATATGGATCATTTTCATCATAACATAGGATAGGATTGAAATATTCATAAACATAGGGAGACACAAGAATTTTACCGAACTTAAATGGCAAGAATTCTTATGTGTAGCGCTACTAAACTCCGGTCCCCTTAGCATAATCATAAACATATCATATGGAACTCATAACAATCTTGTGAGATTGATTTCATAGCAATGATCCAAACATTTTCATAAAAACATAAGATATACTTACTTGTCATAAAAACATACTTACTTTTCATAAAAACATAAGGTGTATTTACCTTTCATAAAAACATACTTACTTTTCATAAAAATATAAGATATACTTACTTGTCATAAAAACATACTTACTTTTCATAAAAACATAAGGTGTATTTACCTTTCATAAAAACATACTTACTTTTCATAAAAACATAAGATATACTTACCTTTTAAAAGATTAAAATGAAGTGTAGTAGTAAATGGACCAAAACTTTCTTGACCACCTTGAATTTCTCTTACTTGTGGATTTTGTCAAGAGGTTGGAAATAAGTGTATATGTGTAGAGTTGTGTGTAAAAGAGATGGGTTTAAATAGATGTATAAAGTTGGCATATTGTAAACATAATCATTCAATTCTATTAATTTTAACACATCCTTTTCTTAAAGTAAAGCACCATTCATATACTTTTCCATATTTATACAAATAATATGCTCTTCATGATTATATATAATGGAGTATATAAATCATTCATATACTTTTCCATATTTATACAAATATTATGCTCTTCATGATTACATATAATGGAGTCTTATCAATCATTCATATACTTTTCCATATTTATACAAATATTATGCTCTTCATGATTATATATAATGGAGTATATAATTCATTCATATACTTTTCCATATTTATACAAATATTATGCTCTTCATGATTACATATAATGGAGTCTTATCAATCATTCATATACTTTTCCATATTTATACAAATATTATGCTCTTCATGATTATATATAATGGAGTATATAATTCATTCATATACTTTTCCATATTTATACAAATATTATGCTCTTCATGATTACATATAATAGAATCTATCAACCATTTATATACTTTTCCATATTTATTAAATTAAGATTCTCATAATTATTATATATAATGGAACCTCTCATGCTTGCATATATTTTCTTAATTTAAATAATAAAAGTAATTTTTGTACAAATAAATATTGGGATAACATTGAATTAAGTACTTAGACTTAATATACTTTAAATCAAGAGAATGGAGATATTTTTAGAAATTCGGAATTTAATTTAAAATCGAACGATCTCGATTATTTCTTGACTTGGCTATACGAATACGTCGTGGCGTTAACTTAATAAAAATTGGTGAAATAGTAGCGACATGATTTTCTATTAAAATAATTATTAATCGCGTAAAAATTCTTGGTCGCTACAAACTTACCCCCTTAAAATAATTTTGTCCTCGAAATTAATCTTACTTGATCTTATGATTTCTGAACACTTAATCAGAATCTCTTCTTCTTCTTCTTATGTAGCATCATCGCTACCATATTTAACCCAACCATATTTAACCCACTGGACTTTGACTAAATGCATCAATTTGTTTTCTTAAGACATGGACTTTTCTATCAATAATAGACATATGTGTCTACTCATAAATTCTGACTCAAAAGGAAAATTCCCAATCGTATGTGATATTTCATCATGTCTTGTAGTACTCATGTAACCTGTCACTTATCATCGTATCATGTGACCTCAAATATTCGTATTAATATCTCTAAAATTTCAATAAATCTTTACTAACATATCATACCATAATAATTAGTCATTTCTTCTTATCACCAAATATCCCAAAGTAAATAAAACGATTACCTGAATATTCTCTATGTAATATACCCAAACATGTTATTCACATATCAACATAATCATCAGTTTATCTTTTCAATATTTGTAACCCAAAATTTCTGCAAAATTCAATAAACAAATATCTCCCAAATAATTAAAATTCTTAACTCAAATATCATAACATTTCCCGTAAGGTATTCCTTTCACTTGCACAAACTTATTAATCCTGATTCAATACAGTCCTTATTTCACTTTCACGTATCCCCGTATTATTTCTATACCTTGATTATTATATCAAAATATCAGTACCCAAAATCCAAGAAAATATTCCATATCTCAAATCCCGTCATCATCAAATCTTCCTTTTATCAAGAAAGTAAACGGCGCATAAACTCTTGTTCCCTCTTTTCCATTATTCTATTCCGCGCTTTCTTGCTGGAATCAATATCACGCGGATTCCCTCCGATCCTTAATGCTTTTAAATAGTTCATGCTGGGAAGAGGTTAGATCCATCAAAAACATGGATATCATTCTTACAAACATTCGCAAGTATTATTCCAGTCTTCCAATGAATGATCTGAGGAAAATTTATCGAATAAGACTCGAAAGATTGAGGTTGCTGATGGCTCATGGTGTTTCAGAAGATGTTCGCTGGTTGATCGAAGCAAAGGTTCGACTATCTGGTGAATTACCTATGACATTTCCAAAGCACATGCCTGGTTTAGGCAAAAGCACCTTCGCAAAGAAACGAAGAGCAAAAAGGCTGAATGGTTGCTACAAATGTGCTCGTTGGAACTGTGATACTCGTTGCAAAACAGTAGGATATTCTTCTACTAATCGGGATGATAAAATCAAATTCATAAAGGGTGGACTGAGTAAGGAGTCTTTGGATGATATTCGACTGACTCTTGAGACGCACCCAAGTGGTTATGTGCAACGTGAACTTCTCTCCTTATACGCTCAGTTTAACGAAGACAAAAATCGTTATAGTCTCAAAAATATAACTGCAAAAGATCCTATCTGCCAGTCTGTTTTACACAATGAGGTTGTGGCAAATCAGCATTGATATAAGGTAAATCTCTTGATACGTATTTAAAATATTCTTCTGTTTCCTTTCTCGAGGTTTGATAAAGCTGGAAAATAAATCACCGAAAGATGAAAGCTTTGATAAAATAGTCAAAAGTAGGCTGATTTTGTCAAAAGTAAATCTTTACTTTTTCAGAATCAATCAAAAACAGTAAATTTTTCCGGCTTTAAATAGCCAAACATATTTCATAGTTCAGGCATCCCAAAATCACATCTTCTTGGTAAGTTTTCTCTTCTATACTATCAAAGATGGAAGCACCAAAACTTCGACAGATCAAAACTATTTGTGTATTTTGTGGATCAAAAGTGGGGAAAGGCTTCAGTTATCTAGAAGCGGCCGTAGATCTTGGAAAGAAACTGGGGGAAAAAGGTATCACTCTTGTGTATGGGGGTGGTAGCAGTGGTCTAATGGGTTGTGTTTCCCAATCTGCTCTTGCAGAGAAATCAAAAGTAATCGGTGTCATACCTGTCCCTTTGGTAGATGTTGCAGGCAAAACACGAGGGCATGAAGTTCAAACATTATCCATCCATGAACGCATAACTTGTATGCTATATGGTTCTGATGCCTTTATAGCCCTGCCCGGAGGTTTTGGTACCTTAGAAGAAATCTTTAACATTACCTCGTGGGCTCAACTAGATCTCCATACTAAGCCTATTGGGCTTCTGAATGTTAACAATTTCTTTGATGGTTTGTTAACCTTTCTTGATTATGCTGTGGAACAGGGATTCATCTCTCCATTTTCCAGAAGGCTTCTTATTTCTGCTCCTACTATTGATGAACTACTGGATAAGCTGCAGTCATATATCTCAATACAAGATCCAGCAGGGGTTAAGATAGATTGGTCGCAAGGAAGGGGAATCAAGAGAAAATGGAGTTCGGTTAATGTAAACTTAACTTTATGAATCTTAGAATAGGTGGGGGTAGAGTACGGAGTATTCTTACTCTCGAGACACCCCTCTAATTTCCTAGGATTTCCTTAATGTTTAAATCTTGTGTGTACCTCAAAGGTTCCAGGTGGTAGATTACGGAGTATTCTTACTCTCGAAACACACCTCTTTGAAGGTTTCTTTATTTCCTCAAAAGGTCAGAGGTGGTAGGATACGGCTACTCCGGAAACACATCTCTCAATTTGAGGAATTTCCCATGTTGCTTTCTTTTGCTTTTGCGTGTTTCATGTATTTCTTTTCCAGTGTGACTCTTTGTATGTTCTCCTTATGAGAAAATAATAAAATCTCTGCTATCATCTACTAAATCTCGTTTGTGATGTAAATGAACTTGCATGTCTAACCTTAATTCCTTTAGTGGATGCTTATCATATCATGCTCTTAATTCCAAATGATAAAATTCTGGACAGAGTCTCCCTTGTAATTTGGACTTATCCCAAACCATAAGCATACTTCATAACTCACAATAATAAATAACTCCACATTTGATCACAACAATCTAAAAATATTGAAAACGATTCCAACACTTCAATATCATCAAAAAATATCCCATAATTCAATTCATAATTCCTCAACATAACAATTTCAAATCATATTTTTCAATATCACAATATCACTTCCTTCCATACCTTAATTGGCTCAAAAGATTACTCATACTTATATTTATAAGTCATAAATCATATTCCCAAAATTTAATCACAAGGCCAAAGTTCATAATAAATTTCTCTTCAATATAGAGGCATAATTCACTTACTCAACATAATATCCATTACTTAATTCCCAATAACCAAATCTTTAAATCTCTAACTTCATAATGCTTCTCATAAAAGTCTCAATAAAATCATATCACTTATAATCTCAACATCTCATCATAACTTCATAAAACTGACTTTCTATTTCTCGTTTAATCTAAACGATGAATAATTCGAAAATATTATCTAGTCCTTTCTGTTGACTTCTCATACTTAGTGCCATGTCTAAAATCAATTATGCAAAGTCCATTTAGGGCTCATCATTTCTAAACTTGACGACAAAGATTATTTTGAAAATCATTCGTAAATCATATTTTTTTTTTTTTTTTTTCAAAATTGAAACTTGAAGAGTGGTACCAATAATCATCCACAGTTTTTCCTTGCTTTTAAGCAAAGGTAGTGATAAAGGGATAAATTATTGAACCGAAAATTGAAACTTGAAGAGGAAGTACTAATAACCATCCACAGTTTTTCCCTTGTTTTTACACAAAGGTAGTGATAAAGGGATAAATTATTGTACAAATTCATTATTAATTTTGTTTGTTTAATATATTATTCCATATATTTTTTTGGCAAAAGTTACGAACCAACTTATTTTTCTAATTTAGTCAGTCTTACTAAGCTTAATATGAACCAAAATTCATATCAATATCCTCTATGTCTCATGATTCTACATAAAAAGGAATAAATTAAAATTCAGGCTTCTATCAATTCATATCATACTCAACATGTATATTTCACTTAAAGATTCATAACATATGAAGATTTCATACTTAACATGTCTTAATAAAATCGTAAATGACTTGCAAAGCATATAACATACCTGGTTCGAGGAGTCAATACGTGGAGAGTGACATAGTAGAGTGATGAGTTAAAATATTTCATATAATCTTATTTTCCTTTAATCAACAATAATTTAATGTGGTTGTATCCAAATCAACATTTTCTTGAATCATAATTCCTAATTAATCACAGTCTTCAAAACAAATCCAATATCGATATAGTAATTATCTCCCCATCAATAATTAATAACTTAACCCAAATAAAATTTATCGTCAAATCTTATTTTTCCTTTAGTCCCCGAACTTCTAGAAATTTATCAAAGACATCAATATAAACATCATATCACTAACTAATTATATTCCATAAAATTTTCAGGACATTACAAACTCCCTTGCTTAAAATGAATTTTGTCCTTGAAATTCGCACATCAAATTTCATCATGCTTTTCAAAATCATAACCATACTTGACATGTGAAAATTCAACTTTTTTTTTTATAATGAATAGTGATTTCGTTCACTGTTCATCATGAATAGCACGTCGTTTTACTGTTCACGTGAATAGTAATTTTTTTTTTTTAAAGAAATAAAATTTCAAAAATCTACAGAATCGTTTTTAAAACTCTTTTCTCTGATACCAACTGTGACGACCCGAATTCTCGACCATTCGAGTGCCACTAAAAGTGACTCATATCATATTATCGAGACTTAAATAGTAATGTAAAATTATTCAAAAGAATAATTAGAATCCCATAATTTTATTTGTGAATAAAAATAGAACATAATTTTCTTACATAAAGTTCAACATAATTATCTCATCAATCTTAACCACTTTTGCCACTTCCATGTTGACCGCCTCGAACCTTCAATTATCTGAAAATGGTAAATATCGTGGAGTGAGATTTATAAAATCCCAGTAAGTATACCAAGCATAAATTTTCTTTTGAAAGCATATGGATCATTTTCATCATAACATAGGATAGGATTGAAATATTCATAAACATAGGGAGACACAAGAATTTTACCGAACTTAAATGGCAAGAATTCTTATGTGTAGCGCTACTAAACTCCGGTCCCCTTAGCATAATCATAAACATATCATATGGAACTCATAACAATCTTGTGAGATTGATTTCATAGCAATGATCCAAACATTTTCATAAAAACATAAGATATACTTACTTGTCATAAAAACATACTTACTTTTCATAAAAACATAAGGTGTATTTACCTTTCATAAAAACATACTTACTTTTCATAAAAATATAAGATATACTTACTTGTCATAAAAACATACTTACTTTTCATAAAAACATAAGGTGTATTTACCTTTCATAAAAACATACTTACTTTTCATAAAAACATAAGATATACTTACCTTTTAAAAGATTAAAATGAAGTGTAGTAGTAAATGGACCAAAACTTTCTTGACCACCTTGAATTTCTCTTACTTGTGGATTTTGTCAAGAGGTTGGAAATAAGTGTATATGTGTAGAGTTGTGTGTAAAAGAGATGGGTTTAAATAGATGTATAAAGTTGGCATATTGTAAACATAATCATTCAATTCTATTAATTTTAACACATCCTTTTCTTAAAGTAAAGCACCATTCATATACTTTTCCATATTTATACAAATAATATGCTCTTCATGATTATATATAATGGAGTATATAAATCATTCATATACTTTTCCATATTTATACAAATATTATGCTCTTCATGATTACATATAATGGAGTCTTATCAATCATTCATATACTTTTCCATATTTATACAAATATTATGCTCTTCATGATTATATATAATGGAGTATATAATTCATTCATATACTTTTCCATATTTATACAAATATTATGCTCTTCATGATTACATATAATGGAGTCTTATCAATCATTCATATACTTTTCCATATTTATACAAATATTATGCTCTTCATGATTATATATAATGGAGTATATAATTCATTCATATACTTTTCCATATTTATACAAATATTATGCTCTTCATGATTACATATAATAGAATCTATCAACCATTTATATACTTTTCCATATTTATTAAATTAAGATTCTCATAATTATTATATATAATGGAACCTCTCATGCTTGCATATATTTTCTTAATTTAAATAATAAAAGTAATTTTTGTACAAATAAATATTGGGATAACATTGAATTAAGTACTTAGACTTAATATACTTTAAATCAAGAGAATGGAGATATTTTTAGAAATTCGGAATTTAATTTAAAATCGAACGATCTCGATTATTTCTTGACTTGGCTATACGAATACGTCGTGGCGTTAACTTAATAAAAATTGGTGAAATAGTAGCGACATGATTTTCTATTAAAATAATTATTAATCGCGTAAAAATTCTTGGTCGCTACAATACGTATGAATTCTGATTCAATACGGTACTCATTTTACTTTCCACGTATCATCACACTATACCAAGATTATCATTATTAAAACAAAATATCAGTACCCATAATCCAAGAAAATATTCCAAATCTCCAATCAAATCTCCTTTATCGATAAAATTTAACAGCGCATTACTTCTTGTCTCCTCTTATCATTAAAATAATCCTGCGCTTTCTTGCTGGTCACAACATCACGCGGATTCACTCAGATCCTTTGCGCTTTTAAATAGTTCATGCTGAGAAGAGGTTGAATCATCAAACAATGGATATCATTCTTTCTAACATTCGCAAGTATTATTCCAGTCTTCCTATGAATGATCTGAGAAAGATCTATAAAATAAGGCTCGAAAGATTGAGGTTGCTAATGGCTCATGATATTCCAGAAGATGTTCGCTGGTTGATAGAAGCAAAGGTTCGACTATCTGGTGAATTACCATCAACATTTCCAAAGCACATGCCTGGTTTAGGCAAAAGCACGTTTGCAAAGAAACGAAGAGCAAAAAGACTGGGTGGTTGCTACAAATGTGCTCGTTGGAACTGTAATACTCGTTGCAAATCAGTAGGATATTCTTCTACTAATCGGGATGATAAAATCGAATTCATAAAGGGTGGACTGAGTAAGGAGTCTTTGGATGATATTCGACTGACTCTTGAGACGCACCCAAGTGGTTATGTACAACGTGAACTTCTCTCCTTATACGCTCAGTTTAACGAGGACAAAAATCGTTATAGTCTCCAAAATATAATAGCAAAAGATCCTGTTTGCCAGTCTGTTTTACAAAATGAGGCTTCTGGCAGTTCAGCAATGATATAAGGTAAATCTTTTGATATGCTTTTAAAAATATTTTTCTGTTTTCTTTAACGCGTTTTGGAAATAAAAAATATTTTCCTTTCTCGAGTTTTGATAAAGCTGGAAATAAATATATTTTCCTTTTCTCGAGTTTTGATAAAGCTGGAAATAAATCACCGAAAGGTGATATCTTTGATAAAATAGTCAAAAGTTGGCCGATTTTGTCAAAAAGTGAATCTTTACTTTTTCAGAATCAATCAAAAACAGTAAATTTTTCCGGCTTTAAATAGCCAAACATATTTCATAGTTCAGGCATCCCAAAATCACATCTTCTTCGTAAGTTTTCCCTTCTTTACTATCAAAGATGGAAGCACCAAAACTTCGACAGATCAAAACTATTTGTGTATTTTGTGGATCAAAAGTAGGGAAAGGCTTCGGTTATCTAGAAGCGGCTGTAGATCTTGGAAAGAAACTGGGGGAAAAAGGTATCACTCTTGTGTATGGGGGTGGTAGCAGTGGTCTAATGGGTTGTGTTTCCCAATCTGCTCTTGCAGAGAAATCAAAAGTAATCGGTGTTATACCTGTCCCTTTGGTAGATGTTGCAGGCAAAACACGAGGGCATGAAGTTCAAACCTTATCCATCCATGAACGCATAACTTGTATGCTATATGGTTCTGATGCCTTTATAGCCCTGCCCGGAGGTTTTGGTACCTTAGAAGAAATCTTTAACATTACCTCGTGGGCTCAACTAGATCTCCATACTAAGCCTATTGGGCTTCTGAATGTTAACAATTTCTTTGATGGTTTGTTAACCTTTCTTGATTATGCTGTGGAACAGGGATTCATCTCTCCATTTTCCAGAAGGCTTCTTATTTCTGCTCCTACTATTGATGAACTACTGGATAAGCTGCAGTCATATATCTCAATACAAGATCCAGCAGGAGTTAAAATAGATTGGTCGCAAGGAAGGGGAATCAAGCGAAAATGGAGTCCGGTTAATGTAAATTTAACTCTTTGAATCTTAGAATAGGTGGGGGTAGAGTACGGAGTATTCTCACTCTCGAGACACCCCTCCATTTACTAGGATTTCCTTAATGTTTAAATCTTGTGTGTACTTCAAAGATTCCAGGTGGTAGATTACGGAGTATTCTTACTCTCGAAACACACCTCTTTGAAGGTTTTCTCTATTTCCTCAAAAGATCAGAGGTGGTAGGATACGGCTACTCCGGAAACACATCTCTCATTCTGAGGATCTTTCCATGTTTTTCTCTTATGCTTTCGTGTGTTCTCCTTATGAGAAAATAATAAAATCTCTGCTATCATCTACTAAATCTCGTTTGTGATGTAAATGATCTTGCATGTCTAACCTTAATTCCTTTAGTGGATGCTTATCATATTATGCTCTTAATTCCAAATGATAAAATTCTGGATAGAGTCTCCCTTGTAATTTGGACTTATCCAAACCATAAGCATACTTCATAACTCACAATAATAAATAACTCCACATTTGATCACAACGATCTAAAAATATTGAAAATGATTCCAACACTTCAATATCATCAAAAATATCTCATAATTCAATTCATAATTCCTCAACATAACAATTTCAAATCATATTTTTCAATATCACAATATCACTTCCTTCCATACCTTAATTGGCTCAAAAGACTACTCATAATTATAAATATATGCCATAAATCATATTCCCAAAATTTATTCACAAAGCCAAACTTCATAATAAATTTCTCTTCAACATAGAGGCATAATTCATTTACTCAACATAATATCCATTACTTAATTTTCAATAAAATCATATTGTTCCCATTATGCTCAACACTCGTTTTCTTTCTTAAAAAATTTCTCATAATCATACATTAAAGCATATAAGTTATGACAAAGCATAACAACATCATTATTTTCGAAGAAATACATTCTTATTTCTCATAAATCATAAGTATCCGAAATACTCTTCATTCTTTCTCATAAATCAATAAAATGAGTATTCGAAATACTGAAATAACTTTAAACATCATAAACTTCTTTACCTCGGAGTTGGTGGAACGAATGATGGCAGTGGCAATCTTCATCAATAAAAATCTTAAAATGGAAAATATTTCTTGAAAATTCTTTTTGAAAATTTTTCCAGTCTACAGAAACGCAGACTAGCTCTGATACCAACTTGTAGCGCCCCGAGTTCCGTATACCCGATTCACTACGTCATTTTCTGTCTAAATTTTTCGATTGTTTGGAAAATACGGAAATCATTAACGTCAAACTTTCAACCGTTCAACGATTATTGCCACCATCATTCATCGCTCGCCACCGTCTCCGAAATCTGCAAAACTGTTAAAAGTAGGGTGAGTATTTCATGGGGAAAATACTCACTAGACTCATCGCATATTAATTTAATTTATAAGATGATTAAACACATAAATCCCGGCTCTTTATAAAACGGGCATTGATAGAGCTTCTTTATAAAACTGCTCTTGATAAAACTCATATTGTGCATTACAGCACTGGACATATTTTGCAAATCATAGGCTCTTTGAAAATAGCTCTTTGAAAACAGCTCTTTGAAAACCATATACTTATAAAAACATTTTAATTATGCCAAGCATAATTTCTTTTGAAAGCATAACATAAGATAGGATTGAAATTCTCATAAACATAAATAGACACAAGAACTTTACCGAACTTAGGTGGCAAGAATTCTTATGCAGTAAAATCATAATAACAGTAAGTTTTCATCATAACGTAGGATAATATCGAAATCCTCATAAACATAAGAATTTTACCGAACTTAGGTGGCAAGAATTCTTATGTAGTAAGTATACCAAGCATAATTTTCTGAAATTCATAGGGATCAATTGCATCATAACATAAGATAGGATCGAAATCCTCGTAAACATATGCGACAGGAATTTTACCGAACTTAGGTAGTAAATCCTCATAAACATATGGAAAGATAGGAATTTTACCGAACTTCGTGGCAATTCCTCATAAACTTATGGAGACACAGAATTCTACCGAACTTAGGTGGCAAGAATTCTTATGTGTAGCGCTACTAAAACTCCGGTCCCCTTAACATATCATAACTTATCATATGGGACCCAAAACAATCTTGGTAGATTGATTTCATAGCAATGATCCAAAAAAACATTTTCGTGAAGCATAGGGTATACTTACTTTTCGTAAAAACATAAAGTATATTTTCTTTTCATAAAAACATACTTACTTTTCATAACAACATAAGGTATATTTACCTTTCATAAAAACATACTTGTTTTTCTTAAAAATTGACTTTCACAAGTCACTTGACATTCATATGAAATCATAATTTAAATCAATTAATAAGTGCGAGTCTACCTCAAATTCGACGAGTGCAAAGTTGAGCGGGAATGACTTCAATTTCTTTAAATTCTCCGTACGCTTCGTCTTAGCCAATAAGTCATTTTAGTCTATCGAATATATAGTTCAAAATGATAAATTATAATTTGAGGACTAAAATTGATGTTTTGAAAGTTGGGGGATTAAAATGAATACTTTTGAAAGTTCAGGGACTAAAATAGATATTTTGAAAGTTGATGGATTAAAATGAATACTTTGAAACTTGAGCTTAAAATCAAATCAGCAGGTACTGAAATAAAAGAGTTTAAAGTTAAAGGGCTGATTAAAATCATTTAAAATTTAAGGGCTGAAATTGATGATTTTAAAACTATAAGGACTGATTTGAAATCTTTTAAAACTATAGGGACTAAACTGCAAATTCTGGAATTTAAAACATATATTCAGATTTTACTTTACATCTCTCTATTTTCGTTATTCATCAGAGATGAGAGAGAGGCGAGTGAAAGAAACGAGAGACAGGAGATAAAACCTTTTTAAAACATAGAGACTGAATTAAATCATTTCACAACTTAGAGACCAAAATGAAATTTTCGAAAGTTAAAATATAATATCTTCAGATCGCTCTTCTCTCTCTCTCACGTTTCTCACTCCCTCTCTTCACTCACTCTCTCTCTCTAGCTCAATCGGACCCGAGGCGAAACGAAGGAAAGAAATGGCGAAATCCGGTCTTTTCACCGGGGATTTTCCGGCGCTACGCCGGCACAAGGTGGCGGTGAGTGGCGGCGGTGTGGTTGTAGCTGAGGTTTTTGGTTTGGGGTGTGAAATCAAAATGATCCGAGGCTGCGTTCGCGGTTTTCCGGCGACGGTTGAGGTTGTTGTGATCTGTGATTGTGTGGGCGATTGAGGTGGGGATAAAAATGGTTTGTATATTGGTTGAAAACATGTTTGGGTTGCTGCAGTGGACGAAAATGGCAGAAGTGCTGATGGTGGTTTCTGCAGGTATCAAATTCTGTAGTGGATTGGTTGAGAGTTGCAGAGGGTGGTGGTGTGGTTGGTAGATCAATGGTTGCAGTGATGAAACAGTTATGGCTTGCTGTAGGTTGATCTGTGTGTGGTAAATGGTGGCTGCTGATGGTTTCTGATCGAGGAGGTGGCTGCTGCTGGTGGAGATAAAATTGGGGTTGGTGTTGGTACAGAATTGAGGGTGGATTGTATGTCCATGGTTCATCAGTTGATTGCTGCTTGATTTGGTGATTATGGAGTAGGTTGGCATTGGCGATGGTATGATTCTTGGGCTGGAGCTGAAGGCAGTTGCTACATGATGATGAAGGTGGAGTTGTATGATATAATTGGAGTTGTAGTAGGTGTTTGCTGTGTGATTTAGATGTTGCAGTGGACTTGGTTCGATCATGTATAATGGAGTATATATATATACATATATAGGAGGTGTGATTGAAGCTCGCAGGCAGTAGAGATGGTTGGTTCAACAATGGTTGCAGCTGATTGGTGAGGATGAATTATGAAATTGGAAATGAGATGGAAAGTGATTAATATGGAGGACATAATAATGTGAGGAGGAATCATTGAATGGAATAATCAGAATTGGAGGTGTGGCTTTCGGCTGAGAATGATGAAATTTGATTATATGTAAGAAGAATTGGACAAATTCTTTAATGGAGTTGGTGTAATGATATAATGAAGATGCTTTGATTATGGTATATTGAGGTGGAAAGAGAAATAAAGAAGGAAGAAAAAAGAATGTAGGGGACGTGAGTTGGAATAAGGAAAATTGAGATATTTTAATAAATTTGAAATTCAAAATGATTTTGAAAATAATACTTTGAATAAATAATTAAAATAACATAATTTTAGAAATTCGAATTTTAATTTAAAATCGAACAAATTCGATATTTCTTGACTTGGCTAGACGAATCCGTCGCGGCATTAATTTCAAAATAATAAATGAAATAGTAGCGATACAATTTTCTAAATATTAAAATAATTATTTATTGCATAAAAATTCTGGGTCGCTATAATGGTGGAAAACAAGATTTTCCATGGAAAAAGTAGGTATCGATACGCACCCTAAGATTTGTTGGTTGATTGAGTTAACTTTGAACAATTATTTGGGCATGTCTCGATATCCTTTCCGTGCGTAAGAGGAGTCCAAATTATTCTACTCCAAACGTAGATGACTTGATATATTTAGATTCATGAATCATTTCTAGATAAATGAGAAATTAATGTATAAAGTGAGATATTAAAATAAGCTTGTTTGAAATAAGTAGAACTTTGTCCTACACAGGAAGGGGAAAAAAGGAATATTGGATTTTTTTATTACCTTCATTGTGGACATTTGAGTTTGGGCCCTAAGGGGTACCAATAGTGTTTGAAGGAAGTGGAACTTTGTCCCACACACAAAAAATAAATAAATAAATAAAAGGAAAATTAGACTTGCCCTTGTTTATTACCTTCAGTTTGGACATTTGAGTTTGGGCCATAAGGGACACCAATAGTGTTTGAAATTGGAAAGACTTAGATCCTATTGGGTTTAATCAAAAGTCCACATGTGCACTGTCGTCCGTCCATTCGGCACGAGCTCGGGCACAGGTCATTTTATGTTTATTCATTTCTTTTTATTTGGAGAAATCAAAATAAATAAATTAGTTTTATTTAATTTTAAATTCGAAATTCCAAAATAAGGTAACTGCTCGATCGGTCATCTAGCATGACTCGAGTAGTTTGTGAAAAACACTCAAGTAGACATCGAGGGTGACTCAAACAATGTCTGGGCAGTGAATGGTCATGATTGTTCAATCAGTACCAAGATTTGGGGCTTGTCTTTCCAGTCACAAAACTTCAACATTTATAACTAAGACCCATTGGGTTGATTTTATTCATCAAATATCATATTTCCATTGCATAATCATACTTTGCACTATTTTCAACTTTTTCATAAAAAGTCCTTTTGGTGAAGAGTACAAGACTGATTTTCGTGTAATAATATTGTTTTATTTTCCTTTCTTATTTTTCTAATAAATGTGGTAAAGTAGTACATCGTGTAAATGAATGTCACAAGCATAAAAAGAATACATTAGCAAATGTGGTTGAAAGAGACACCCTATCTGAAGGGACACAAGAAATGAATTTGTCTATTGTTGTGTATGAATGTAACAGTGTTGGAAATCTTAGAGAATGATGGATAAATATTGGTGCTATTCACCACATTTGTGTCAAGAATGCAATGTTCTCAAACTACAAAGAAATCATTGGAGAACAACTATTTATGAGAAATTCTGCAAGTTCAAGAATTGAAGGATAAGGGAAAGTAACTTTGAAGATGACTTTCACCAAAGAGCTCGTCCTTCATAATATTCTACATGTATTGAACATTCGAAAGAATCTTCTATCCAGATCTTTACTTAGTAAAAATAGTTTTAAGTTAATCTTTGTTTCCGCTAAATTTTTACTTACTAAGAATGAGATGTATTTTGGAAAGGGATACCTTTGTGAAGGGATGTTCAAAATGAACGTCCTTACTAATGTACCAAAATCAAGCAATAACAAAAGTCACAATTTTGTTAAGTCTTCTTGTTTGTAGTATAATCGATTAAGACATGAAGATATTAAGTCCGCACGTAAATTATTGTATTTAAATTTATGACCTTTATTATAATATGATCCTAATCATAATTCGAAATTTGTATTGAGGTCAAGTTAGTCAAAACCTCGTTTCATTCTACTAAAAGAAACACTACACCTTTGGAGTTAATTCACAATAATATATGTGGCTTAAAGTTTGTGCAAATTAGAGGTGGTAAGAAGTACTTTATTACTTTTATTGATGACTGCACATGATATTGCTCTGTCTAATTGCTAAAAAACAAAGATGAAACTTTAGATGCTTTCAAACATTATAAGAATTAAGTTGAGAATCAACTAAGAAATTATTATTATTATTATTATTATTATTATTATTTATAGTGATAGAGGTAGAGAATATGGAGCATCATTTGAAGAAGCTTGTTCCGAATTTGGAATTATTCATTAAACAGCGACACCTTATTGATCTCAGTCAAATGGTGTTGCTGATAAGTGCTTTATTAGCACGTATTTAATTCACTTATTATCTTATTTTGTTATTGGTTTGATCCTATTAAAGTATCGTTTAATGCACTTTCACTTATTGTGCTATGTAAGGTCAAAAGAAAGAAAAAGAAATGACACATGACCAAAGGAATACAAAAAAATCAAGAAGTGAGGTTCAATGACATATTCAAAGAGCTCCAAATCAAGAATGGCATGTGGGAAGAAGATTAGATGCAAAAATTATGGTCAAAGAAGGTTTTGGATGAAGTTGGAAATCAGAAACCCGCAAGGATTGTGATCATGAATTTTAGTCATAGATTGAAGCTCAATTTTGTCATAGAATACTTTCACATTTGAGAAGATATATTTCACAAATAATTGTAGATAATTGAGTTTTATTTCCAATTCAACTTGAATCACCACAATTGGATTTCGGGAGAGAAAGTTATGACCAAAACATCGAGTACAGGCGCTTCTCGGCAGAGATGCACTTACGACCGTAAATGACAAAGTTACGGCCGTAACTTCCAAATTCCGAAAATTTTCAGTAGCTAACTTACGGCCGTGATAAGGAAAGTTACGGTCGTAACTTGTTCGCCAAGAAATTTCCTTATCTGATTCAAAGTTTATCTTTGGTATATCTTTGGGGTAAAGTTAGGGCACAATTTTGGGAGTATTAAAGGAGCAAAATCACCACAAAAAGGAGGCTGGACATTGAGGAAAATTGAGAGCAAAATATAGAGCATTCTTTGGAGATTTTCAAGCGCAAGAATATCAACAACAATGGAATTCATGAAGCAACTTGAAAAATCTACCACAATCATGTTAGGCTAAACTTCATATCTTGTTCAAAGAGGAAGTTGTGTTAACTCAATTATGTTATTTTCTTTTCCTACAAATTAGTAGCGTGAATTTATTTCTTTATTTCAATTGTTGGATTATTATGTTTTGAATGTTCAATTGAGTTTATTTGATTAATAGTTTAACTTGGCCAATTGGATTATTGATCTTTGGATTTATGAATATGCTATGTTTAGATTCTTGATCCGTAATTGTCATTGAATATTTACTTTAGTAGCAAATAAATCTCATACAGGTTTAGTAATAATTCAACTTGGATTGATTAATTCGAGCTTGTGTAATTAACGATCCAATTTAATCTATTCTTCTAAATTTTCATACTAGTCGTGCATTAAATCCTAAGAGCTTGTTTAGGATTGTTTGTGGTTAGAATTGGTTCGAAGAGCTTGTTTTGAATCAATACACATAAGGAAGAATTTAGATAATCAGAACTTGTTGATTATTTATGATTGATAATTGAATTAGGGATAGAAACACGTTACAAGGAAAGGTATAACATTAATTGGGGGTACAACCGAACCCGAGAGCAAGATTTCTTCTCATATTATTTCTCTAGTCATATTTAATTATTTATTTTATGCATAGTTTTCATTCAAGCAATTCAAACAACAAAACCCCCCATTCCATTCTAATTGATCGAACAACTAAAATTAGTTTTCGTTCCTCGTGGGATCGACCCTTACTCTTGCCGCTACATTATTAATTAATATTTGGCAAGTAAGGAATTATTTATTATTTTGGTGCATTGTGACACGCATCAGTTGATGAATGTAAAAATCGAACTCTTAAGGAGATAATGAATGCTATGATAATTAGTTCAGGCTTACCTCAAAACTTATGGGGGGAATCTATTCTTTCAGCGAATGTTATTTTAAACAAGATACGACAAAATTAAAATGATAAAACTCCATATGAATTACGAAAAGTTCTTCGAGCATAATCCTCATGCCCTATAGATATCTATCTTGGGAGTCACTGGCCTAAAGCTTCATATAGGGGTCATCAAGAAGGCTTAATGGAGAGAGGTACTAAATAAAAATAGTGTCCAGTTGATATGTTGCATAAATGCAATTGAGATAACTAGTGAACTTGGATTTACCTAGTAAATATTTGAAGGTCAGGATACTTAAATAAAGGATAATTATTGCAAACATAGGTAGTTACTATTACTAGTTAGACTCACCCAAACTCGAATGAAAAATGTATTAGTGACTTAAGAAGCAGCCTTATAAATTATACCATGTGTTAGAGAGAAGATAACAAGTTTGAGGAAAATGCATCTCACGAGAGGGAAAAAGAAATTTGACCATTAAGGGTCGGGAGATCACCAATTAAGCACACAATAAAGTTTGTGTTGATTGACTACACAGACACTCATGTCGATCATATATTAAGTTGACACTTGTATAACATTGTTTTAAGACTATTCACGTATTACTAGAATTTTAAATCTTGAAAGAAATACAACATATTATTTAACATGTGTGATTCTATCTTAGTTCATTATTTGTAGTATATTTGCATGATTGTGAATAATGCCTTATTCGAAGACGAACAAAAGTTTAAGTTTGAAGGATTTGATGATTACAACTTTATACTTATTTTGACCATCACAAGGGAATAAGTGTGAGTTCTTTTTAGTTTGATTTTACTTAATTGTGTGCTTATTTGGTTAACTTGAATTTGGAAGAGATTAATGCAAAACTAGAAAGTCACGTGCCGAGTTGTGAAGAAATCAATGCACAACTTTTAGTATGGATATTTCTATGGAGCCCATGATATGTCACTTGGAAGATAATTGAATGTTAAGTCCAACACAATAAATAGAGTACAATCTGAAGTTATAGATCAAAAGTTATGCGCGTTAAAAATTCAACCGATGGAACTGGAAAATCAACCTCGGGTTGCAAACTCGCGACCAACACACGATGCTTTTTTTAGGCTGTATGTTGCGGGTAGACTATGCAACGTTCCTAGTTTTTTCTTTATTTTTTTTTAGTTTCTTTTTAATTGATTTTCAGGCTTGGACTAGACCATGATATGAGCTATATAAAGACTTAACCTAAACTATCAAAGGGGGAAATCAATTATTATAGGAAAATGCTAAAGTTATCGCGAAAGTGTACTGCGAGTTGTACTGCACAGGCACATGGGCAGTGTAATAACCATTTCACCCTCCCCCATATGTGAGTGCGATGTACACTCACGGTAAACTTTCGCGGAACCTGTAGCATTGTCCATTATTATATCATATCATACAAATCAAGGGAGAAATTCAAGAACTCACTCAAGAATGTAGGGTTTGAGATTTTAAAGACTTATAAATGAATTTATTTCTGATCTTAATACATGAATTATTTGATCGCTAATTCATTGATTTATAGATTTGTGATGAGTCGAGGTGTAAGTTGCATATCTAGAACACGTAATAAATTTTGATAATTTAATAAAAATGGTAGAGATACATGGTTGTGGTACTTGTTGTGATTGTTATATGAATTTCTGTTAATGAATGTATTTAATTAGGGTTTACTCTAACCCAACATAAAGATACATAGTTGGCCTAATTAAATAGAACTAATTAAAGTCGATAGAAAAAAAATTAGATATAATTGTAAATTCGATCAAATACTACTTTAGGAAAAGACTTGGGATGAGAGATTGAATATGATAATTAAGGTAAAATCGTGAGTTCCAACACTTTCACTTCATAAGAAGATCCAATATTTGATTTTCGCATATTTAGTAGATTTCATTAGTGTGCTTTTAAATTTTAGTAGATTAAACAAAAATGAATACTCAATGTTTTTCATTGGTCTAGATTTCGCCAATCAAAACTAATATGTAAATAAGATATTGTTCGTGGGATCGACAATCCAAATTCTTCAAATCCACTTTACTACTTATTTGATTATTGTTCACTTGTAATAATTTTCACATCAACACTTCACACTAGTGAGTTAATGCTACAACTAATTGGGACTCAATTCAGTAGTAATGGATGTTGCCGCCTCCAGGGCACATGCAAACTGACAAAGGTTGGGATTTCATAAATGTTGATAACGCAGAGGTCTCAGATTCGAATCCTCACATATTTGAATTAGTTAGGTACTTTGTCAGTCTAGTGACTCATATTTAGACTCTAACTAGCTTGAGACATAACTTGTAATTTATATCCTCCATTAATCTCCAGAGCAGGGGCGGTGAAGACGTTTAAGGATGATGTTCAACCGTGGGTAGTGATGGGTGTCATTATTCTTCGTACAAATTATAAACGAAGAATTTAAATCATCAGTTGTATATTTCACGTAACATTTTCGGATTTTAGTAGGCAAGACTCAAGGATTTTTTTCAACCTAAAAAATGGAAAAGGATTATGGGTAAGATCGAGTCTATTAGTTTTATAACCTCTGTTATACATTGTGCCGACTGCCAACACTCGGTTGAACTTAAAGAGATGAAAGACAAAGTAGGAACTAAATTTATGTTTCAAATAATAACTTTTTATTATCTGAATTTACATTAAGTTAGGACACTTTTTTTTTTTTACTTAAAATTGAATTGCAAGTGATTATGCCTCCCTTTAGACTCTGTTAAAATGAATTTTTGAGAGAAAATATGTTTTAGAATGTTTATATTATTTTATGAGAAATATTTGATTGAAATGAGGTTTGAAAATTTTGTTCTCAAGCTATATGAAATATATTATCACCATCAATATTAGGGAAATTTACACTCACACACAAAAATAATCTATGTCCTCATGACACTATGCGAGAGCTTTTCTGGTGCCAGTCACTTGCACTAGAAAATTCCCCGTCACTATGTTTCTCCTCCCTGTATAGAAAAATCACATCATACGCAACAAATCTTTCCCCCGACACTCACGATTGGAAATAGATATCCATGATCGAAAGCCCCAAAACATTGAAGAAAATAGAATTATTCAACATTTATTTCCATCGATATTTCACAGAGATGTTCGAATATGAGAGTTATTGAAACTGCTCAAAAGGATGCTCGAATAAGAAAGTTACTGAAACTATTGCAATAAGAATCTTGCTCTAGTACCTTTGAAGAGCATACACTATAGTGTCCTTTAAGACAAAAGAGTTAGACCCCACCAAAATGGTGGAGAGTAATTCTTTGATTGAATCCCACCGTGAAAATTGTAAAATTGTATACTAATTTTATATAGTTCTTATTTGGTAGAGAATAAGATTAAATTTTTAGTATATTTTGATAAAAGTTGATGAGATTTGTAATTAAAAAATTGTCTAGCCCTAGTTCTGGACGTCGTGTGGGTCAGTTCAAGTATTTCAATACCCGGAACCACCCATTATACTTCGGGTATTTAAAAATTGGAACCATTCGGGTCCTTATAATTATTGGAACCAAACCCAAATACAAACCTTCGGTTTCGATTCGGGTTCGGATATATCTATAATATTTTCTTTATATACATATTAAATAAATATTTTCATATAAGCCTTTTTGATATGTATACCGAATACGTTACTACTCGACAATATTTGTGCGAGGGAGAAAATTCAGCTAAGAAACTCAATTACTTGACTCAATACTAAAGACTAATTATATTTTAAATAGAGAATAATGAACTCGAGATAACAAAAAAGGTATACGACAATCCCAACTATGAATATATAATATTTAATTGTAAAGCATTATAAAAAAAAATTAAAAAATCACTTAAGTTTGTAAACAACGCATGAAAATAAAAGTCTGAATTGTAAAAAAATGAAAACTTTAATTCATCAACTTAAATTTCAACCGAATTTTGAACTTCTGATTCATAGAAAGCTCAGATTGCAAAGATTATTAAACTAACCCATGAAATGCAACAATCTAATGTGAGAGTACTAGAGGTAAAAGAGTATGAGCAAGTCTTATTTTTTAGTGTCACAGTCTAGAGTTTTAGAAAAATTACTACCTAAATTATATCTTTAAGTTATGTATTTTTTGTTTATTGTATAAATTGTAAAAAATAAAAAACTATACAAAAATCGATTTTATTCGGGTACCCATGGTTCTTTTTCAAGAACCAAGAACCTACCCAGACCCATTTGATTTTCGGTTTTCGATTCTGGTTCGTAATATATATTTTTTGGAACCAAACCAAAACCTCCGATTTCGGATCGATTTTGGCAATGGTACGCGTATGGGTCGGGGACCTCATCCACATCCCTATCTCCATTCCCGTTACATGCGGGGCGGGACGGGGTTGGGGTCGGGGCGGGTGGGGGCAATGATTAAAAATTTCCCGTTATTATTATTATTATTATTTTTTGGATCAACCTTTTTTTATTAAAAAAAAAAAATTAAATTTATTATCTCATGTCTTTAAGTTAGTAATATAGTTTGGAATCATCCAACTTGATTTAAAAGAATATATATAATTTTTCAAAATATATTGCATTTTTAAATTTTTACTAATTTTTGATTTTTTAAATTATAAACAAGATGAAGATGGATCGAGGACCTCAATCACATTCCCGTCCCATTGCCATCATTAACTCCACAAGATATGTGGTTGGAAACCGACCGCGGTTCTTTACATACACATACACCTGTATGCATTTACGTCCTCTTATATTTTGTGCAGTATTATATGCTTCTGCACTGATTATGGTGCCAAAATTTTATGTATATCAATGTTATCGGGTAGTTTTGTTTATAATAAATACAATTTTAAATATCAATTTTTAATTATATATATATTTTTTTTTCAATTTTTAATCACACATTTTATTTAAAAATACAAATAACATCAATCATTATTATTTAGCTACGTTCATGTTCACCTTTACCCTTCTTGGTTTTACTTATCTGAATTAATTGTTCTTCAATAGAGGCGAAATCCCATCTTTCTTTTCCTAGACCTGTATATTTTGTCCCTTCAAATTCCCCTCAAAAAATCGAATATCGAACTGCATTAGCCCATATTTTCTTCAAGAATCATTTCGAATTGATTTCTGTTCTTGATTCCTTTTTCATTTTTTGTGCATTTTTTGTTCTGGGTTTTTGATTAAAAATAATGAACGCGACCCAGAATAATTCCGAAAAAATATCCTGGGATCCGATTAAAATCCCATCCGGGGCGCCCATTCCGATGTCGGGTTCGCAAGGTAAATCCTTGCCCAAGCTCATGGTGTGGCTGCTTTTGTTCGTTTCAGCCACTTATGTAGTGTACACAATAAAGCTCCTTTCCTCTTCTTCGAGTTGCGATGAAGATATTTTCCTTGCTCGCCGCAATAGCATTCCTCTTCAGAAAAATGACACGGTTGCGATAACATCATCGATAGTATCCCCTCTCCATTTGGGCGAAGATGACGAGGAGAAAACAAGTTTAGAACACATAGTTTTTGGCATTGCAGCGTCGGCCAAGCTGTGGCAAAAGCGAAAAGAGTACATAAAGTTATGGTGGAAGCCTGAAAGGAAAATGAGGGGTGTCGTTTGGCTCGATAGCCATGTAAAAACTTATAGAAATGAATCAGGGAGCCTCCCACGATTGAGAATCTCAAAGGACACGTCGAGGTTTTCTTACAAGAACAAGCAGGGACACCGGTCCGCGATCCGGATATCTCGTATAGTATCGGAGACTTTAAGGTTGGGGATGGAGAATGTAAGATGGTTTGTAATGGGAGATGATGACACAGTGTTTGTAACAGATAATTTGGTAAGGATTTTGAACAAATATGATCACAATCAGTATTATTACATTGGGAGTTTGAGTGAAAGTCATCTGCAGAACATTTATTTTTCTTATGGAATGGCTTATGGAGGTGGAGGCTTTGCTATAAGCTACCCTTTGGCTAAAGCTCTTGAGAAAATGCAAGATAGGTGCATTCAGAGGTACCCTGGATTGTATGGGTCTGATGATAGAATGCAGGCTTGTATGGCTGAACTCGGTGTCCCACTCACTAAAGAACTCGGTTTTCACCAGGTGAGTTATGTTCTTGATTTCCTCTTCGCCCTTTTAATTGTTTTCTGCTTTTCTTTAGGCCCCTTTCTTGGGTTTCTTTGCCGGCAATGCATTAGTACTAAAAATGTTGATTAGGATTAATTATTGTTCTTAAATTTTGCCTCTGTCTGTGCCTCTGTTTGGTTAACCATGTTTCTTTGCTAAAATTGTTGACTTTTTAAAAAAAAATTGTCCAACGAGGTGTTGCAACATTGTGGTTTATAAACAAAATTTATTAACAATTTTTACCAAACAGAGGCTATTGGCAATTTGAATTCTTTAGTTTTTTAGAATGGGAAATTTATGGCCATATGTTCAATGGAGTTACAGTGGAATGTAGTATAATTTTTTTGGGTGATTGAGTTTATGGTTGATTTGGTAAACTTCATTATAATTATAAGTGAAAGGTACCTTCAATAATTCTAATGGCGACTCTTCTTGTTGGATGACTATTCAGTACGATGTGTATGGGAACCTGTTTGGTCTTTTAGCAGCACACCCTGTCACACCATTGGTGTCTTTGCACCACCTTGATGTGGTGGAGCCAATCTTTCCCAATGTTACACGGGTGCAAGCTCTACAACGCTTGAAAATTCCGATGAGTCTTGATTCAGCCGGTTTGATGCAACAATCCATTTGCTATGACAAAACAAACGGTTGGACGGTTTCCGTTTCTTGGGGGTTTGCTGTTCAAATATTTCGTGGGGTGTTATCGCCCCGCGAGATGGAGATGCCGTCGAGGACTTTCTTGAATTGGTATAAAAGAGCAGATTACAAGGCGTACACATTCAACACAAGGCCAGTTATGAGAAACCCATGTCAAAAGCCGTTCATGTTTTACTTGTCGAAAGTAAGAATGAATTATCGTACAAATCAAACGGTGAGCGAATACACTCGCCATAGAGTTCCTCATCCACAATGCAAATGGAAGATGGCTAATCCGGCTGAAGTTGATAGAGTGGAGGTTCTCAAGATGCCCGATCCATTGCTCTGGAATAGGGTATGCATATTCTCGTATCTCGTAATTGACTCTTATCTATTATCAAGTTCTGGGAAAAATTTCTAGTACTCCTAGAGTACTGTAGCTCGGTTCTCCGGACAATCAACAACACCTACACATATGGGGTCACATCACATTATTTGGTAATCAACACAGGACACCTACACATAGGGGGCCACATTATTTGGTTAATTGTGGGCCCCTATGTGTAGGTATTCTACACCCATTAGCCTGGAATACTGGTACTCCAAATGTACTAGAAATTCTTCCCAAGTTCTGTGTTGGATGGCAAATGCATGCTAATAAGACTACTATTGCACCTAATATAAAGAAAAATCTCACTTTAAGATTTGAAAGTCAAGTGGAGGGTTACTTACTTAGCCTCTGTTTGGTAAAAAATGTTTATAAAAAGTGACATGTCAATAATTCGTTGTTCCATTTTTTGAAAAGTAAAAAATTATGGATTAGAATTTTTGACCAATCGAAATTGTTGATTTTTCAAAAATAAAAAGGAAATGGAATAAAGGTCGTACTTTTCCTTGTAGTTCGGTTGGGAATTGGGAAATTCCACAAGAGGAAATCTTTGATCAAATGAAATTTTTGACTTCTCAAAACAAAAATGAAGTAATGAAATGTCCCTACGTGACCGTTTATAAACAAATTTTACCAAGTAGAGGCTGTGGGGCAGATGAGTTTGTTTGAATTGACATAGGACGAGTCGAGCCATCGAATTTGCTTGATCTATATTGTTTTGTATTGTTTTTTGCAGTCTCCGAGGAGAAATTGTTGCCGAGTCTTGGAATCAAAGAGAAAAGGCATGGTTATAGACGTGGGCGTATGTAGGGAAGGTGAAATCAGCGAAGTAGCAGCGACGTAAGTTCATTCATTTTTACGACCCTTCCATTGTTTCTTAGCTGTAGTTCAAATTTTGTCGGAAGGGACAAAGAATTGGTACGAGGATTAGTGTTTTAATTCGTGCCGTATAAGGCGTAAAACAAGAATTTCTTGTAGATGAGACGATGATTCTTGTGTTCCTTAAATGGTGGCATGTGAGAGAGCTTAGATTCTAATGCAGCTTCAAATTATGTTCCTAGCGTGCCGTATTAGTAAAACATGTTTGTAAATACGAGGAAGTGTCGATTTCATTTATTTTATGTTTCCCATTGTCAATGAGACTGATATAATATTTGTTATTTTGACCATTTTCTGACTTTATTTTCTGAAATATAAATATAAACAAGTATAGTGGAAGAAGGCCGTATCTCTATCAAAATGAGAAAAAAGGTGACCTAAGATTATGGCGGTAGGTCAAGACATGTTCATACTTTTTTTGAATTATTATTAAAATTGAAAATATTGTAAACCCTTTTTGGTAGAGATTGGAGGTTAACAAATAAATCATCAAACCGTGAAATCGAATCAAAAAGCAATAAATTATTTGGTTTGGTTCGTTTCAAATGTGAAATAATTTGGTTTTGTTTGGAAAAATTTCAAATCACTTTAAGTAGTTTGATTTCGATTTCAATTGTCAAAATCACAGTTTCAAATTGTCAATTCGTCAAATTTTAAAAAATTAGAAAATAAAAATAAAAAATAAAGGTAAATGTTCAATTTTTTAAAAACAAAACTGCAGCACGCATTATTCTCAACAAATCAAAATTAAGTTTTAAAGATTAATCTATCAAATTCACGACCATTTGAAAGTGATTCTTGCACCTACATTTTATAATCATAATTCAAAACATTTTCTTAAAATAAATTTTTAATATAAGAACTAACTATAATTTATTTAAGAAAATTTTAAATGTTTGCTTCTATATATTTAGCTTGTCTATCAACATGATTCATAGCAATTTCTTAAATCATTTTTTCACAACATACATTTTTCCTCTCCAATTTTCAATCACACATTTTACCTCAAAATCATAAATAAACTAGTTTATTAAAAACCGACTACTATTATTGAACTAGTTTCAATTCAAAATTTTAGACAAATGTGTGTCTTTGAGCTCATTTGGGAATCTATTAATTCATTTGTTGGCAAACTACATTTTCAAACCGTACCATATTGCAAAAAATAGTTTGGTTTGGAAGATTTTCAAATCGTATTAAATTATTTGAATTGAAATATTGCTACAAACGGTTCAAACCAAACCTTGTTCACCCCTAGTAGAGATTAAGCTCCTGTTTGATCCTGGAATTTCTGAACAACTTTCCTCCAAAATTTATTTAATTTCAACTGCACATTTTTATGAGATTCACCACTTCCACAGTTTTCAACTAGACATTCTCCAAAAAAAATCAAATTTCCTCCAAAATATTTTACACCAAACGGCTCTAAATCAAAATTCTGTAAATCTTGATAAAAATTAATGCGATATGTGATTGAAAAATTGTGAGTCACATAAAATATATTATTAAAATAATTGTTTTATATTAAAATCTTGATTAGCCACCGTTTGATAATCAAAATAAATTGGTTTATAAACTACACAATTTTTCAAATTATTTTGTAACCGCACATAATTTTTCTCTCCAATTTTAATCACTATTTTTTACCTCAAAATCATAAATAAATCAGTTTATAAATCAAACAGTATTACTAAAATTTCCATATAAATTATCTTAAGAAATTTACTTGTAACAGATTGGTATTTTAAATTTAAATTTTGAATAAGACAGACTATAAATTTGCGTTGTGAACACTACAGATTGAAATTAACCAAAGAGAGAAGATTGTAGCCTGCACGTTATGATTGATCCATTTATGGTTAAATAACTAATAAATTGTCAATAATTGAAATGCATCAGCATCACTAACCCTCAATTAGTGACAAATCACTTTTTATGACATGACATGTGGGTCCAATTCTAGCCTATGCTGTAGCCTGTATGCATATCATTATCAATTTTCAATGCAAAATTCTAATTTCCATATGGCACTAACTATTTGGACTTGACGATAACAACCTCTAACAACCCTCCCCCCAAACTTTTTTTTTTTTTGGAAATGCCCCCAAACTATTTGGTAGTATATATTTTAGTCCTTGTTTGGCTTAGATAAAAATTTTATTTTTAATAGGTTTTGATAAAATTGATAAAATGTATTGTTAAAAGTGTAGATTTTATAAAATGTGTAATTAAAATTAATTATTAACTTTGATTTAAATGTTAATGAATTTTGTTAATTAGTTGAGTCTAAAGGACTTAGTCTATATTTGGCCCTTGTTTGGTGTGGATTAAAATAAAAAATATAGTAGTTTTTCTGATAAAAGTTAATAAGATGTATGGTTAAAAAGTTTTTTTTTATTCAAGATTAAAATCAGATTCTAATTTCTACCGTACATGGGCTTGATTTAGCTTTAAAAAAAAAAAAGTATATTTTATAAAAATTGATAAAAAAAAAAATTGGTTGAAAATAAATTCATAAAATGTATGATTAAAAATGAATTTGAGATAAATAAGATTTAAAAAATGGGAGCTAACAGAAACTTTAGTGAGTTATTAAATTGGTAGGTGGTCAATCTTTAAGACTATTAGGATCATGCAAAGCAGCCTATCCTGTTATGAACTTTTCTCAATGTTTTCTAATCATAATTGAGAATTTGAACATTATTCGAGTTGCCATTCAAGTTTTCAAAGAAAAATATTCTGGGTTGTTATTCAACTTTTAAAGTTTCTCAAGTTGGCATTGAACTTACAAACATATTAGTATTATCTCATCCGTCGTTCAATCACTCGCTATTTTAAAAACTAGTTAATCATCCGTGCGATGCACGAGAAGAAACGTTTGAATAAAGATAATTCAATATGAAATTAGATAAATCATTTTCATAAAATAAATAAATTTCGCAAATAAGAGATAATATCATCATTTATTGATTTCATATGACTACAAATTCTGGAATAATTCTTTGTACACAACGTTGTTTGTTTATTTTGTTGTTCTTCCTTTCTTATCACAAATCAATATCTTTAATTTGGAACGATTTGTCACCCTAGAAATCGCAACATAAAGTTATCCAAGTGTAAGCACCAGTCGTTTAAGAAGAAGTTCAACATGCAAGAATGATTGTCCCTGACTCTTATTGATAGTCATGACATATGACACCATCAATAGAAATTGTCTTCTTTGAAATCCAATAAATATCCTAGAATCAGAAGGGTTCAACGATAACATTGGAATAAAGAACTTGTGTCTTGCATTGATGCCAAAAAAATTTGACCATCTAGAACATGGTCGCCAAGTTTTATAACTATTAACCTTGTTCCATTACTCAATCCCTGTGTATGATCAATATTTCTCAGAAAGAATTTGTGTCCTCACTTATCTGTTGCAAAGGTTCACCACGTGGCGCAATAGTGATATCCATGTGTCCAGGTAGTGTGTCAAAATCCACCGACAATCAATTCGGCAATTTCATCGACAATAGAAAAATCATATTGGTCATCATTCGTCGCTCACCAACCAATAAGTATAAGTCTTAAATTTGAAGTGTTTCCTCAATCATCTTTTCTCAAACCGACCTAAATTGCCTTAACAATTTATTGTATTTGTCTAGCATATCCTTCGAATAAGAAACTATTAAATCATGCAACACAGAATCGCATGATTCACTCCTACCCGGTGACATTAAAAGACATAAATTAAATTTTAGAATATTACAACAAAATTATCCGTAAAAAATATAAATATAAAAGCAATAAATACATAATACGTACCTCACGACCCTTTTTCTGCTTTCAACCTCATTCACATTGTCAACAATGTAAAGCAAGCAAATTGCAGAGTTGAACCGTCATCAGGCAATAGACTCTCAATCTTATGACAATTTTGATCGTGTAATCTGAAGAGGGGAGACCCTCTACCATCATTTAGCTCATTATCTATTCCCTCATAAAAATGAATGAAAACATCATATTATATGTCCAAATGTTCTCAATGGAATTTTTAATCATGTCTCCCTGTCATATAACAAATCTTTCAAAATTAAAGGATGATCTTCCATAAGAGAAATATTCACTTTCTCTTGTATACAACAAAGTAGGGGTAAACAAATAAACCGCAAAATCGAATTAAACTGCAACAAATGGTTTGGTTTGTAAAAATTCCAAATCACCTTAAACAATTTGGTTTATGTTTCAATTGTCAAAATCGCTATTTCAAACAGCCAACCCGCCAAATTTTAAAAAATAAAAATAAAGACAAATGTTCAATTTAAAAAAAAAAAAAAGCAATATACTTTTTATTGTCAACAAATCAAAATTGAGGAGACAAAGATTAATTTGTTCAAATTCACAATCATTTGGAAATAATTTTTCCTCCTACAATTTATTATCATCATCCAAGATATTTTTTTTAAAATAAAATTTTTAATATAAGAGCTAACGATAGTTTACTTCTATATAATTAGTTTGTTTGTCAACTTGGATTGATTCACAACAAAGCACTCAATTAAAAACTTAATACTATTTTTGAGCTAGTTTCAACTCGAAATTTTAGATGAATATATGTCTTTGAGCTCGCTTTGAAATATACTAATTTATTCATCGGCAATCCGTGGTTTCAAACCGCACCAAATTGCAAAAAATAGTTTGATTTTATTTTATTTAAAAAATGAAATGGTTTAGTTTGGCTTGGAAAAATTTCAAACCGTTTTAAATGGTTTGATTTGAAATATTATTAAAAATCGAGTTCACCCCACAACAAAATGAGAATTTCGAATTACGACATGTTTTATAATGCTTATTCACTCTCTCCTCGCACCAAAAATTTGCTTTGCAAAATAAATATTTAAATGTAGGATCTCCAATGTCCATGTACTCTGAACAATCAAACAATAGATGAAAAAGTTAATAATATAGATCATGCTATAAAAGATAAGATTTATTGTTTTGACCATTGACAATGAAAAACAACACGTATAAGAAACGAATTCGATAATAATAAAAAAAGAAAAAAAACTAAAATTGTGATTGACAAAGATGCATCAAATTCATAATATTATAAGTTTTTGCAATTTTTATACAACATAATTGTTTTTTGATGAAAATTATAATATAATATTGATCATCTCAATTATTAGTTAAGTAAATTGGGAGACAATTTACTTATTGTTGTAAAAATTTAAGAATCATAAATATTGAATTAAAAGTATGATTATTTAAAACAAAATTTAATACAAATTGATTAAATATTCGATATAAATAAAAATAAAAATTCGATATTAGATTTGTATGACAAAACGAAATTATTCATCCATAAGATTGATACCAATAAAATATAACAATTATTGAAAAAAATCATTTACGTATTCAATGTAATTTTCTATAAAAATACTAATTAAGTTAATAGAACGCAATACAAAGGAGCTCAAATTTTTAGATGTACTAAATAACTAAAAAAATAAGATTATTTATAAAAAAATTTATACAATAAGATTTATTTAGTATTAGATGCGTGATACAATTTCGATATAATTTTGAACTGAAAATTTTGCATTGAATTTGTATAACACACAAATACTTATTTTCAAAATTCAAAACATTAAAAGATAAAAAAAAAAGATTTATGAAAAGAGAGGTTTAAACACAAATAATCAAATATAAATAAGTAAAAAAAAAATCTCCATAAAAATATTTAAGTGGAAGTAGCAGTGTGAACACAATAAAAGTTGAGTTTTGGTCTTTGGAGTGTGAAAGCAATAAAAGTTGAGTGTGAAAATAAATGAAATATATAATATATAATATTGTATAAAAAAATCACAAAAAAGTTGTGTCAAATTGGCGGGAAATTCTCCTTCTTTAATATTAAATAAGATAAGATTAACGGACTTGATAATAGTTTAATGACAATTAAAAAATATTAGGAAAAGTCGCTGAATGTACATACGATAAGTGCATATGCAAATTAAGCAATGACAACATTGTACAAGATGTACAAATGAGATAACTCAGAACCTGAAAAAAGAAAGAGAAGATCAGTCGTCTTCTTCTTCTTCTTCCGAGCTTTGTCCCTTGCTTCTGCCTTATGGCCTTAACATCATGGATATGGATGTCTCAATCACTCTTTAACACTTCTACTTCTCTCTCTAGTTGGGAAGTTTGCTTCCTTTAGATGGTTGAAATGCATCGGACAAGCTTTTCAGATTGGCTTCCATCTAATTGCCTAAATTCCAATACATTTTTCGACTTTGGTTTTCTCTTCTTTGAGGATCAAGAATATGTAGAAAAACTGGTTGAATATCATAATGTGTCATTAAGTAATAGAATGTGTTGTGTAACAAAGCTGTCAATCCTAATTATCTAGCAGACATAATCTAAATTGACAAAAAGCTTGGGAATTTTGTAATGTAAGGTTCTTGTATTTTTGCTGAAACATGCATTATTTGATAACAAGATATGTCAGTCTGATAAAAATGTTTACACCAAACATTTAGACCAAATGCCAAAAAAAAAAAAAAAAAAAATAACAACGTATGAAAGATTACTTGGGAACTTCAATGCTCACAGCGCACATATATGCGGTTTCCCGCGTATGTGTGGTTTAAAAGTCCATTAAGAAAGAAAGAAAGAAAGAAACCATTGCTCCAAAAGCCAACTGTGCACAAGAACCCTATAGCTTTGATCGCTTCCTCTGATCAAAGATATTTCGAAGAACCAACCCATTGCTCCAAAAGCCAACTGTGCACAAGAACCCTATAGCTTTCATCGCTTCCTTTGATCAAAGATATTTCGAAGAACCAACCCATTGCTCCAAAAGCCAACTATGCACAAGAACACTATAGCTTTCATCGCTTCCTCTGATCAAAGATATTTCGAGTCTAAGGCGACTATAGAAATTCTCTGGACTTTTAATACACCGATTCGAACACAGTTTACACATCCAAATGAACACCAAACACACCAAGCTCAACTCCAATAACAGACACTCCTTAGTTGCTCCACTATACTCTAATCTACATCAGGACTAAGTGTGGAATGAACAACAATATCACATAGGGAGGGAAGAATGAAGAAGACAACAATGGAAGAATATCCAAGAATTCCAAGAAGGGTGCCAACATCCCCCCCCCCCCCTATTGAGATTCAAACACCTAAACCAAAAAATAAGTCTAGACATATATGATATAACACACCCAATTGGGCCAACACTAGTGGGTCATCCAAGTGGGCCACGATTAACTACCAACTAAGTTGCTTCCAATGACCCTGAGTTATAATCGAGCTGAGCTTATCATTTAGGTGTTGAAACATTTATCTCACAATTGTTTTAACATCATTGCCCGAATTCATTGGTATCGAAAAACCTAACAAATCTCCATCTTGATACTCAATCAACTTGCAAGCAAACAACACAATATTTATACTTGTCCAATCAAGGTAACCAATAAAAATTGGAATTATGGACCTTACCTTGTGCCTCGAACCCAAAACACACACCATACGTGCTCCATTTACTCACTAAGGATAAGGTCAAGAACACCAAAGTAAAAGACAGACAATCACAATATTCAATCAAGAACATATAACTAAGTGATGACATATATAACCATAGGATAATAAACAATCTTTTCATACATGTTCACCATGTAAGGAACATAAGACTAACTCCAAGTTAGTCAAACACAATAGCTAATTCATATACAACACAACGCATAAATGACCATATGAAAAAGATCTCATGACAATTATCCTATCTCATTCCGTGTAACTCGTACATCGAGAACACTTATCTTACAGACTGCCACCCATACTAACTAGATTGATCACCACATGTGTCTAACTGGTAAACAACAATAGATCCTACATCCAAGGGATTCTCCTCTATTAATAACTCACTCCTCTCAACCTAAGTGGATAATCAGTTTCCACTTAGTAGAAGTGATTAAAGTGTCACTCTTATACTCCACTCGACTAGAATTTTCACGGAAAGAGGGTTTCACACACATTTATTCACATCTCAACCCCTAATTCAAATGTCATACTCACCCCCATATATCTCACCAATGCATCATCAGACATCTATTCTATATATTACCAAAAGACATACTTAATGCTAATGCACCCCCATCAACTATGCATACACACGTATTACAAAATTAAATTGATCACACAAAAATTCATGCAAAGAACACGTATCAGACAAATTGAAATGCTACCCAAAACAATCCACAACTTAAGTAATCAAACATGCAAAAAGGATCTCACATTGATGCACATGCAGTAATGTCGATCACTTATCCTCAATAAGCCTTACTCAGATCTTACCTAGATCCAGTGGCACCACTCACCTAACCTATCTTCTAACACCACCACTTTCCTACTACTGTCCCAATTAGGAAAAACTCCCATAAGAAAGTCCAGATACACCATTGTTATAACACCTTACATTTCGCTCTAACTTAGATCTAAAATATTGCCATCACAGGTAGGGGTGGGTGTGGGTCGGGTCGGGTCGGGTCGGGTTTTTGCCTAACCCGAACCCAACACACTGTGGTCGGGTTGATAAAAAATCAACCCAACCCAACCCAAACATGAGTTCAAACCCAACCAAACCCAACCCAATCAAGTTTCGGTCCGGTTGGGTTGGGTGGTTTGGGATTTAGTCCAATTAACTAAAAATATTAAAAAATTATGCCTATAAATCAACTATTAACTCAAATAAATTATGTACAATACAATAAGCTCAAATATAATAAACTGAATACTTACTAATAAAACTAAAATATGTTCAAATCATATTTGAGTTTCATCCAAATTAAAAACGGGCTTAAGATTCTTGAAATTTAAAGGGTCTTATATTTTTAAAATTTTGATTGGGTTTGGTTGGGTCGGGTTGAGTTGGTTTTTCATCCAACCCACAACCCAACCCAACTCGAACAATTTTTTTTTTTTTTTTTTTGAAACCCAACCCAATTTTCATCAAAACCCAACCCAAACCGATCGGGTTAGGTTGGGCGGTTTTGGCGGGTTGGGTGGGTTAATGCCCACCCCTAATCACATGCTCTAGAAAACCAAATCATCATGCCATAAAAAAAAAAAAATCAAGAGTTTTCAACTTATTCAAAAAATGCACAAACATAACATGCAATAAATGCAACGACCACAAGTAAATGTACACACTGTATAAAATACAACCATACTTCCTAAGCTCACATACAAATCTAAATGGCAATGGAACATCTAGAGCGCAATATATCAAATTCATACAAAAAATAATATATCAAAATCCATACAGAATATATGACATAAATTAAACAAATAATTCAAAGGTTTATCAACAAGCAATGATTACCCACCCTTTCACGGTAACTTCAAACCCAATGTCACCTCACACACTAACTTCTAATGAGAAAAATTAAAAGTTTCTAGCCAATTTATCAGAGCGGAGTTTTCAACGTCAGTAAACTATGAGACATGCGAACATCACTGCTTTAGAGACACCACCATACACTTTAAAGCATCCACCGAAAATTACAGCAATACGAACTTCAATCGTCGACCGGACGACTACAAGGAAAAAATCGTTCAAACTTCAATACAAGTCTAGAAATTGAAAACTGAAACTACTAGTAGATCCACCACGAAACAGGGAACAAATTCCCTTCGAACTTCGTCGGAGGAGGAGCCCTCAGGCGTATGTCGAAACTCCCATGCATCTTCGTCGTCGGCCATGTGCTGACTACTGGAAAAACGTCCTGGACCTGAATGACCGTCTTGACGTGCTGAGCACGGTAGTGGTCTCAGATTCTCCACCAATTCAACGATTTGGTCGAAAAATGTATTTTTCAGTATGTTTTTCTCTTTCTTCTCCTGCTAGAGTTGCTGTAGCCGTCAAAATTACTCAAACTCTTGGTTGAGTGTTCACCTCGACTGTGCGGTTCAATTGGTTTTCTTTGTTCTTCCAACTGGTCAACGATTTTTCTAAAAAATGCAAAAAAAAGTTCGACTGGTTTAGTAGTTTTCGGGGCATATTTTCATCTCATGTTTCGGATCGATTTTGACTAGTTTTTCTCACTGATTTTTGCCTAAATCACGTCCAACCAAGCTCTGATACCTTACTGAAAATATTTGAACCTTTAACACACTGATACCAACTCAGTTTACACATAAACATGAACACCAAAACTCGATTCCAATAATTGCCACTCATTTGTTGCTCTACTATACTTTAATCCACATGAAGATTAAGGAGGATGAACATCAATATCACATAGGGAGGGAAGAATGAAGATGACAACAATGGAAGACTCCCCAAGAACTCTACGACGGTTGCCAACGTTTTCCCCCCTCTATTGAGATTCAAAAACCCAAGCCAAAATTGAGATAATGCTAGGTTATACAGGTAAGTGGGTTAGGTCTCATTTAGGGAACTTTAAATACCCAAAAGCGTAATACACAACAACACACCTAAAAGGGCTAATTACTCAACCAAGGTCTAGACATAACACACATAAATGGGTCAACACTGGTGGGACATCCAATTAGGTTATGAGCAACTATCAATTATGTTTCTTCCAATGACCTTGAGTCTTTATCGATCCGAACTTATAATTTATGTGTTGAAACATTTATTCCACAATCATTTCACATCATTATCCGAATTTATTTTGTTTCAAAAAACCAACATCAAACTTATAATTTATGTGTTGAAACATTTATTCCACAATCATTTCACATCATTATCCGAATTTATTTTGTTTCAAAAAACCAACATCAAGGAAGTTTTCTTACAGGTAATGGAAGATTGGGCACGAGTCGTCAAAAAGGCAAGGACCCCAAGAACAAACCAAGTCCGAGGTCAAGAACATCGAGTATTAATTTCAGCCACAACAGATTCATGAGGTTCAGCAATATTCAAATAGTTAATGAAATTGCTATACATTGATAGTCTAGAAAGAATTAAGTATTCTTCTAAGAAAAATATATAAGGTGTGTTTGATATGTCAAATTTTCCATGGAAAATGTCAAATCTCAGAAAATATTTTCTATGTTTCTTGTTTGATTGACAAATTTTTCATGAAAAATATTTTCTAGGTACAAGTTTCTAATGTATATTTTGCTCAATTTCATACCAAATATTTTCTTTACCATGAGGTGAGAAAATAAAGATGAAAAAGGAAAATATTTTCCATCTTTTATCAAACACATCGAGAATAGAAGAGAAGAAAACTTTGAAAGTTAACTGGATCTGTAATTAAAGCAAAGAAAAACAAATTGTAAAAGTGACATATACTTTAAACAATAGCTTGAAAATATCTATAATAATTTATTATTAATGTTTGAAAACTTTTAATTAACTGAATATCCTTTTTCTTTTATCTAATAATAGTATATAACGAGTGCGATGTCCGTGATATTGTAACGATATTATGATATTTTTATTCAAGTATGTATGTTTTTTAAATTGAATAAAAATTATCTAAATTTCTCTATATGTTTTACCTAAAAAATATTCAAAGTGTTGATTTAAACAATCTCAATATCGAACTCAATTTATCCTAAACATTATTCAAATCTCTAAATAAGCAAAACCATTATCATTAACACCGTCATCTTTCTTTTAATTACTCATTGCTGACTTCTTTAACTTTTGTATCTCCTAAAATGTATTCTTAGGCTACTTATTTGAAGAAACTGGAATTTATAGGATTTATTCTTCTATGTGTATGTATAGTTAATAATCAATTCATTGTTGCAGTAAAAAAGAAAGATAAGCATCATTTGACAATTTATCCATATTTTAGAATCAAGATGAAAAAAAATCTTTATCATGCATGTGAAGTTAGAACTCAGAAAAATATTTAATCATAAGTGTTTGAGAAAAATTGAGATGTATCTAATCTAGGTTCCTTACTAAGGTATGATTATTTGAGACACGGATGATATCATATTTAATTAGAGTAATGTTTGATCAGGAAATTTGTTCTGAAATCGGTGCCTTCAAATTTCTAGCTTAACAAATTAATTCATAGTATTTTGAATCACAAAGTAGCACACACATTTTTTTAAATTGATAGAACCATCAACCATGCTTCATCTCAAATTTTGTTAAAACCTAATGAGACTTGTACATCGATTTAATGGAACAAAAAAAATAACATGCCCACGTGATTTCTTTTCATTATTTGACGTAATAAACACATGATAATAAAATGAGGTCAGAAACATAGTAAAAGAAATCGAGGTGAATAAAATACAATGCATATTTACAGAATATTAACTTATGATTGCATATACCTCGTGACATTTTTATAAACTGTATAATTTTACTTTAAAATTCGAATATAATGTAAAAATATATACATATAAACTAACTTAAAACATAAACAAATGATTTGCTCAAGAAATTTGCATTTGGAAATTTCAATGTAAAAATCTAATACAATAAGAATTTAAATTGATTGAAAAACAAAACTTAATTAATTTTTCATAGAATTAATATTTTAGAAAAACAAATCTACACGCTTCATACTTTAATAATTGACTTTCTAAACAAGTAAGTGAATCTTCACAACACTCTATTTTTATGAGTATGGAAATAATATAATCAACATCAAATTAATATTTGACAGAAAAACTTAAAATTGGAATATGACTAATAGAAAGTAACATTGATTTTCTAATTTTCTTTATTTTTTTTCTTTATATTGAAGGTCCACAGTTATGAAATGAAGAAGAAAAGCTCATGTTCTCTTTGTTGTTTTGAGGTCGTTTTCTGTTTTTATTTTCGAAAACGCTAAAAACGCGTTCTCTTTACCATTTTCGAAAACGCATTTTGGAAAACAAAAAAAAAATTGTACACAAAACGCAAAACGCTCAAAACCTCGTTTAGGGCGTTTTGTGTGTATTTCGACAAAAAATCTTAAGTTAGAACTAAGCTTAATATAAAGTTTTTATTTTTTTATTATTTTTTTTAGAATTATCCTAACTTGAAACTAAGCCTAAATAAAGATTTTTTTTTTTGAAGAATTATCTTAACTTGGAACTAAGCTTAAATAAAGTTTTATTGAATTCAATATCAACATTACAAAAAAAAAAAAAAAATTAAGGGAGCTTGCATTTTCTGAATTTTAATAGAAGTAGAGCTTTCTCAAATCCCGAACCTGACCAAACTGTGTTAATATAGACTCTTAATACTCACATTAGTGTATTGCATGTAACCATGTTTTCAGTGTATTGTGAAAGGAAATTTGAGTTTTAGTTAATAGTATTTTGCAAACAAATTAATTAAAAATAGTTTAAGTAATATTCTGCAAAATTTCAAACAGAACGTGTTTTTCAGCTTTTCATTTTCAAAAATAGTTTTCAGAAATGACAAACCAAACGCATTTTCAGCAAATTTGAAAACAAAAATGAAAACAGAAAATACAAAATATTTTTGAAAATGAAAATACAAAATAAAATACATACAGAACGCCACCTAATATTTTTGTAATTTGAAAGAGTCATATTCTAAAATTGAATTCTTACGGACTTTGCAACTAAATGTAGTTGTCTTTATGAGAAGCCAAAATTTTAAATAAAAAAAAATTCCTTAGTTTGCCCTAACATAATTGGAACCTTTATATAAGCCAGATTATTGATTATAATTCAATTTATAATCTACATAATTTTCAAATAACATTTTAACTATACATATTTTCTCTCTTTAATTTTTAACCACGCATTATTTAAAAAATTCAAATAAATAAAATTTATAATCCAAATGAACCATAAAACAGACTCTAAATTACGACCACAAGTACTAGAGAGAGACTCTTGGCCCCCCTATAGATATTCATTGATATTATAAAAGATCTTTCTCTTTTTAATTTTTTTTGGGTGTGTCTAATTGAATATGTTTTTCATGAAAAATGTCAATTTTTTTAAAAAAAATTTCTTTTAACATCTTTCGTGTTTGATTGAGAGTTTTTCCACGGAAATCTTTTCTGTGTACAACTATTTAAAAATTGTTTTAGCCAATTTTCCATCAAATATTTTCTTATGGGTTGAAGTGAGAAAGTTTAGACGATCATTTTCCATATTTTATCGAACATGTCCTTAGTATAAAAAAATCGCGGATGGGAAATTTATAATCTATTAACATATTTATGAATTCTGGTCCTGAAAATAGAGTATTTCCATTGAAATTCTGGATAATCCTTCAATGAATATCTATCGAGAGCCTGAATTCAAAAACATTCAAAATTCACAAGAACCCCGATCACTATGAAGCTGGAGTAGTTCCTTTATCCTTACGCTGGTAGGAGTTGACTAATCCTTTGCTCAATATAGTAAATAAATAAATAAATTCTATGATTTTTTTACTTAAAACCATTTGCAAACTGAAAGAAAATGGTGAACCATATTTCTTGGATGTCTTGTTTGGACTTTTAACCTTTTAAGTTTCGCCAAAAGTTTAGCCAAAAATGTTTGAAGTTTAGAAGTTAGGATTCCGTTTCATATCCTTTTCATTTTTCCCCCCATGGAAAATACATTTTCCAAATGACTTTTCAACCTAATTTATCCCGTTTGATAGCTTATCTTTTTTCCCAAAATTCATTTTCTACTTGCATACACGTGACCTTGTTTAATTTCCTTGAAATTGAGGAAAAAGTTTCCCATGTATTTACTATTTGGTGGTAAAATATTTTTCAACTTGTGCGGAAATTTATTTTGGTCTCGTTTGGTCATTTTTGTTATTTTTAATTGACTTATTTTTTATTTATTTTTTTGGAAAATAACATTATTATTTATAAAGTATATTTTGTGAAAAATAAATTTTTTTTTTTATTAAAGTAGCTCAATTTTGTCAAAATTTTCATGAAAAATAATGTTAATCAAACAACAAAACTTTAAAAAATTCCTCACTTTTTCCACCTAAAAAACTAATCCACTCAAACACTTCAGTATATATTTTTCACGAAAATAATTTACATATTTCAATTCTCTAAAAATTATTTTCTTTCCATCAATTTTTTAACTTTTCAATCAAATAGTCCTTAATTTAAATAACTCTTTTGTAGTTACGTGACGTTTGGCTTTTTTAAATGTTGTATATTTTTAGAATTTAATTTAAATGTCTATCTGTTAAAAGTAAGTATGTATTTACTTTTTAGAAACTTTGCTTCTTTCTTATTAGACTAGTATTTTCACATGAATGTGTTTGTGATAGTGATTTTGATCAAAATTTATGAATATACGTTAATTATAATCATATCATATAAAATATAGAACAATACATTTTAATACAAAATATTATCAAATTCAAAACTTTTAAAAAGACAAAACAAAACAAAATAGGAAATGCAACATGTATCAAATTAATCAAAATTAGGAAATCCTGATCTTCATTGGATTTTTTTTTTTCTTTTAAGAATTTATTTTTATTTTTTTATTTATTTGTTGAAATTTCTTCTTCTAAATAAGTTATTTTTATCTTATTTTTTATACGTAAAATTATTTTATTTTGAAAGATAATATAATATAATAAATAAAATTAACAACCATAAATCTATATTTGTTATGAATTGGTAATTATAAAATTAAATAATATTTTTGTTATATTTTTTGTATTTAATTTTATCTCAAAATGAGTAAATGTTGTTTTATTTTTAAAATAACTTTTTTTGAAGAAAATTTTGTGATGTTTGAAACAATTATTAATTTTTTAATTAAAATTGGCCCGACCCCAGTTCGACCTGATACAACCTTCGATCATTGACATGTTGTCTTTTTCGTATCGGACCTATTTTAGATTTTCTGAATACTAAGTATTATATAACCTAAATGATATAATTTAAAATTAATGAGATATTAAGACTTTTACATTTGATATTTGAATTTTTTTAATATTTTTTAAAAGTGTAGGGAAAACTATACAATTAAGGTGAGAGAGATGATCCTATAATGCTTAAAAGTGTGATTTGAGGTATTACATTTTTAAAAAGGTGAGAAATAAGAGAAGTTGTGTTTTATTTTTTGTAAAATTGCTAAACAAAGAAAATACAAATGTTGAATCCTGATTCAATCCTCATTGAATCCTCATTCAATGAGGATTGCATCAACATTCTCACTCATTTCCCTTTCAATCACCGTGTTTTGGGTCCCAAAACGTAGTTCCTGTATTTTGAACATAAAATACCCAAAACGAAAAAATCTCGTTTTGAGTTTTGTTTGTAATTTTTTTTCCTTCCAAAATTCGTTTTCTAAAATACGTAAGTTAACGCGTTTTGAATATTTTCAAAAATTAAAAACTCAAACTAGCCTCAAAACAGCAAAGAAAACAGCGCCTAAATGATGTTTACCTTGGTAATTTAAGTTTTTAAACGAGATATATGCATTGACAAAAAGTTATCATTTGGCATGGTTCCTACTTATAAAAGAGTTTTTGGAGAAAAATAATTTTAAACCAGCTTCTTCTGAAAGCTCTTATAATCAGATAAAAACTTAAAAAAAATAAAAAAGAGAAGAAGAAGTAGTGTATATAAACATGTCTAAAAGTGACTTTTTATTTTTGAAAACAACTTTTAACTTTTCAAAAGTTTTACCAAACCCTTGGTCTTACCATATTTCGTAATGAAAAGAAAGTGCCACGCCAATAAGAAGACAGTGATAAAAACAAGACATTGAGCCAATGATATATATATCATGCACCCCTTGTAATAAAAACATTGTTCTAATCAACTAAGAAACAAAAAACAATCCAAATGCTAACTACCAGCCATTGAAGCAAATTACTTTGATTGTATATACCTAACCCAAATTGTAGATAAATTTTTCCCTAATCCAGTACTTTTTGAAACCTTCTTGTACCTTTTACCATAGATCGAATAGTTTCAGTAGTCTCTTGTTTTTTGTCGAATTAGATAGATATCCCTTCATCACAACACAACTTCGGCTGACCAAATCGAGGATTATGATTATCCAGCCAAATCATGCAGCAATTGTGCACCCATCAAATTCCTATATGGCAAATTCTGGCTTTGATCACCGTCCAAGAGTGAGTATTGAACTGTTTGGCAATCTTCATTAATGTGGTCTCTAGGGTAGAAAAGTGAGTTTTGGGAGGCTGAAGAAAATGCTAAGCTCATCCCAACACTTGCATGGTGTAATCCCAATGTCAAAGATACGCCGCTGCCGCCGGCGCCTCCACTTCCACTGCTGCCGACGAAATTGTGAACCGAGCCGGGCCCACCTGTGGAATGATGATTGTATGATGAAAAGTCCAATTCCATAGCACCAAATGATGAGTCCCCCACCCTACCAAAACTATGGAGCTGCTGCTGATGATGCTGATCATTTTGAAGGGTTTTACTCTTTTTTCCATCATTTTTCTCGGCCGGATTGTTGACTATTGAAGAGAGACATTCGGAATCGATTCTCACAAGTTGATCGTGGTTCGGTTTTTCGTCTACGTTTCTTGAGGAATTCAGCCGATCGCCATTCTCATCGAGATTGGTGGTAGAATCATCATTCAAGCCCTCCTTTTCTTTTAGTTCTTCTAAATACATTTCTTCCACCATTGGTTTCCATAGCCTCACCCTAGCATTGATGAACCAATTAGACACCTGCATAACAAACAAACAAACTTATAATTTATCTAATTATAAATGACAATAAAACAATACCATGATTAAAATATCGTTAATATTTTAATGCCATTGATGTTTTTTAAGAGGATATGTTCTTGATTACATAAATTAATTCATGGGTTTTGATTTAAATAATGTTCTGAAGAAAGGGACTTGCCTGGCTTCTTGAGAGACCTGTCTGGCGGGCTAAAATGTGTTTATCTACATCACTTGGATACCTGCAGGTTTCATTAACACTCAATATGTACTTTTTACTTCTTGAGATCAAAATGAAAAAATAAAAATAAAATTAAAACTTTTATAAACATTTTGAATGGATGACAGAGAGTAGAGAAAACGAGATGGGGCCTATGGAAATTGTAGCAGAATCAAATCCACACAAATATAACAAACCGTGCCAAGAAATTTCCAGAAAAATAAAAATAAAAAATATACAGTTGTAGGTAATGAACATTGGAATCTTAATGGTGGTGACCGGTGGGGAGAAACTAACAAATATTGACTTGTTTTGCAAATAAATGATTGAGACAAACATGCAGGAAACTTAGTACATAGAACAGCAAGTGGGATGTTTCTTTTATGTTTGAAGAAAACATTGATTCTTTTCAAGAAATCTAGTTTGTACTTAACTCGATCATCATGTGCAACGTTAACACTTAATTCGTGCATGTTTGGGATACAATATTAGATAGTAGCCCCGAGGAGCTACCCGAGAATCGAAAGTAGAGTTAAGGAATTTACGGGTGGAGGAAGTGCTCGAAAAGCCAAGCGCGAAGAACGGTAACTGATCTTTCGGGTAATCCTCTTTGAGGTCTCCACGGATGGCTTTCTATCATGTTCATTTGATGGAATGCCCTTTGTTGCCTTAAAGTTTGATCAAGAAGTCTAAGTCTTGGTGTCTCTCCTCTCGATGTTCCAGGAGCAGCAGTGTCTTTTGCCCCCTTTGCTTCCATTGTGGCCTTAATCTGCCCAACAATTCCATCTCTTAAACACCTAAAATGCCTTGACATGGCCTTTGAAGCTAGGGCAGAATACACTGTTGCAGCCCCACTTCCAGCCACTGCTTCAAATGATGATACCACACCCTTCATCTGGTCACAGTAGTGCTTGTACCTTCTATCCACCTTTACATACAAATTAATAAAACAGTGATACAAGGTTGTGAATTATAGCATACAATATCAAGTAGTATTTCTACATTTTTTTAGGAGTAACAAAAAGAGGGTCCAAATTAAATTCAACTGCTAGACTGTCATCATTTAAGCATTAATGGAAGAGCCTGAGAAACTAGGTGTATCAACCACTCTTGACAGTAATTTAGTTCATAGGTTTTTTAATTGAAGAAGATTTTATGAATTGAGTAGAGAAATATACCTCTTCCAGGAGTTGAAGCAACTTGGTTTTTCTTTTCTGCAGTTCAAGAAGATCAAGGGAATACAAAGATTGCTTTTTTATGATATTCTCATCATCCCATTCATTGTTCTTTTGAGTCTTCTGCTTTGATGTATTCTCAGAGTGCTTTGGACCAAGATTACAGAACTCATTAAGAAGGTCTTGAGCAGGAGCCAAGTACTTTGAGTTCCTTAAATGAAAGTGTGGTTCCATCATTTGTTGCTGTCTTTGAATATTATTAACTACAGACCTAGAACTTGATGGCCCAAACCTTAAATCATCTTGTTGTCCAAGATCAAAAGACTGATGAATCCCAGTAGTCCCAGTCCCAGGATTTGATGAACTCAGAGAGAGTGAAAGGCGCCTTTCATTTCCTTCACCAGGGAAAACACACCTCAAAGATGGATCATCCACCATCAACCTGTTCTGATTATTCCAAGCTGATGAAGAATCCATCAAGTTCTCATTTGTTGTATCAGATATACCTGTTAAATCATGGCTGTAAAACTCACTTGTTGATGTGGGCTTGGTTGACGACGAACCGCCTCCGGGCTTATTGAAGAACTCCTTCCACAAAACTGAGGTGTTTTCATTCTGTTGATGCAGATTCTTTGATGGAAACCCTATCATTTCCATGCCAGCAGTCAAGTTGTAGATCTCTGAGCTATGCTCAAATTGTTGCAACTGGTTCACCAGATGAGTCTGAATATTTTGATTTCCAGTTGAAGAATCATAATCAGTATAGCAATATCCAGTAGATGTAACCATTTCCCTTGTTTTCTCTTCACCACTTTGATCCGCCATAAAAATCTTCTGTTTTTCTTTCCCTTATTCTTTATCTAGATTTTTCTGATTTTGTTACTGAAAAACAAGAAAGACCCACCCCATAAAATCAGGAAAACAATCTTCTTAGACAAAGTTCAATAAATCAAACAAAATAGTGTCCATATGTGTGTTCTGTGTGTGTGTGTGTGTGTGTGTGTGTGAGAGAGAGAGAGAGAGAGAGATGAATATGAAAGAGTGGACTATGTTAGATGTTTATGATAACCATATATGGAGGAGTTGAGGTGGGGTTTGGGAGATAGGGTGGGAGGGGTTGGGTTTAATTAGATTAAAATTATTTATAATAAAAGTAATAATTCTTTTAAAAGTAATAATATCTTGGCATCGCCTTTCCTACTTCGTGATGGGTAGCTCCAAATTTTATATACTTCGACTTTGATTTATTTCTATTTAACATTATAACAAAATATTGAGATGATAAAGGGACGCTAACCTAATCGAGACATCATCTAGGTCCAATCTCCAACCTTCTTATGTGAAAGACTCGATTTCATTACGCATTTTCCATCCACTAAAAAAATATTTTGAAATTTAGCCTCCATTTGGTAAATCTTTTATAAACAAATTAATAAACAACACATTTTCCTAAACTGCATTCCTGTTTGATCACATTAGAAATTTAGATTTTTTTTTTTAATTCGAAGTCCCATAAACTTTTATCAAAATCTAATAAAATTTGATTTTTATCAATACTAAACAGAGACTACTTTTCAACCACATATTTTACCTCAAAAACATTACATTCTTTATTTATAAATAAAAATTTTAAGCAACTTTTATGTTTACTTATAAGTTTAGAGAAGCATGCTAGGCTTGCTTTATTTCTTTCTTTCTTAGGCTTGTGCTCTTAATAACCAAACAAGAGATAGCATGCCATGAAGCCAACCTAAGAAGGAAGATACAAAAATAGAGGCCGATGATCATGACCGGCCATATTTGATCATTTCATTTGATCTTTGGCTCTTTCTCTCTCTCCTCTTTCTCTCTCTTGTTCAAGTAGGTCAATGTAAAATACATACAAATTACACTTCCTACAAATCTACTCAATTATTACATGCTCCCACCAATCAAAATATTCAATTCTTAAAACTATCCAAGAATTTAAACCTTATAATATGGCTTTTTTGATAAAAATCATTGATGGAAATAATTTATTAAAAATTTTGTGTTTAAAACAAACAGAGCATTTATACTTCATAGATGATAGATAGACAGATAGATACAAAACAAAACAATATGTGTATGTGTACTGATAGGGTGAGAATCCCCAGATCTTGAGTTAAACTAGTTCTTTTGCAGGCTTTTTCAGATGGGGTTTATGTAAGAACTAGTGTGGGCCCGGCTGATATATTCTGATGATATTTGCTTTCAACACAGAGAAAAAGCTTTGGGAAGAAGAGAATGTGTGTGTGTTGTGTGTGAGAAAGAGGGGGATGGATTGGGAATTAGATGCCAAAATTTGTGTAGGCCAAGTTGAGGCGAGGTGGTCCAATATTTCTATCTAATTATAATTAAATCTACCCATATTAAAGCCCTCCACCAAAAACTGGGACCAACATCTTTTCCAATTTTTCTCCACACACTGCGAAAAGGTCCAAACCCTCCACCCAAAAACTAGGGGTGGGAAGAGGTGGGGTGACCGGTTCACCTCACTTCTGAACCGAGCTGCAAAATACTCAAGCAAGTCAATTGTCGGCACCTCTCGAGCCATTCACGTTTTTGGCTCAAATCCAAAGAGGAAAAAAAAAAAAAATGATGAGTCGAACCACATGCACTTCGGTGAAGCGGGATCGGATGCTCTCGACCCATTTAACAACATACCCAAAACACATTTTTCACCACTCTGTGGAATAATTTTACTAGAAACTTTTAAGAATGAAATTTGTATAGTGTGCAAATTGAAATAACGTCGAGCTCAAAAGTTATTCGCAAATCAAAATCGTTGAATTGGCAACTACGAGCACGTTCCAATGTGACTGATCAATCCAATCCTAGATTCTAAAGCAAGAGCGTGGGTTGAAATACGCCACTTACTCAAGCACTAGGACTAGGTGCAGGATATGGAATCTCCTCTTATGCTTATGACATGGGGATGGTGATGATGTTGTCACGCGCAAATCACGTGTGGACCTTTGAATCCATACAACTTTAATTTTTGTCTCTTAAAAGGAATGTGGTCCTCTACCCATACAATGCATACAAATATATTTGGACATTTCTTGTTTGGAAATTTCATTTTACCCGTAAATCAGAATGAAATAAAAATAATAATGGTGTCTCTATTAGAGGTGAATAACAAAATTAGGGATTGGATGAATTGGACCAAATTGGGATCCATTTGGCAGGTTTGATCAAATTCCCTAGCAATAACTAAAAATTGGATTCATCGAAATGGGAATCGAACCATTTCTCCTTTTCTAATTGTCTTGGATAAATTCATTCAATTATAATGCATTCACACACACACTTCTAACTAATTTCTCATATACCTGGAAGGACTAAAAGTCAAGTCGAGACTAGTCCAATTAAAAAAAATTTGTACGTATACAAAGAATATATACTTACTTATATATATTTATAAAAGAAAAAAAGAAAAAAAGTTGAATAATGTTTTTTTTTTTGAAAACTAGACCTTACCTACCTCTAGTCCATGTTTGTCTTTTGCGAATTAATTATTTCTTTGTATATTTAAGGATTATTTTTATGTTCTTAATAGTTCTTTGGTGTTCGTGGGCATGTAATACAAATAATATACATACATGTATAAATATATACATACAGAGAGAGATACGTTATTTATAGTAAAAGTGAAATGGTTTGATTATATAGAGGTGCAGATATTTCAGGTGCAAAAGAGAGTGTTTTGTCAATTACAAGTTCATTGAAACTTGTATATACCAGTCATAGTCTTAAAAAAATTATAGGGGTGGGTAGGGTTAGGTGGTAGGGTGTTCTATTTTCTTATGTGGACCATTCTCTACAATCTCAAATTTCAGTAACTAAAACAAGAACCCTGCTAACCTGTGACTGACCTTTTAGGACCTCAGTTTTCTTATTGTAATTATAATAATTATTAATGGGCTTGCATCCATCTATGATCTATGGAATCAAATCAGTTCCAACGATCTTCATTCTTGTAAGCCTATGTTTGGTAAAAGATTTTTATTTATAGACAAATAATGTGATGTTTTCGATGTAAAATATGTGATTGAAAAATAGTTTAGAGAAATATATGTGGTTAAAAGTAGTTTAGGAAAATATGTTGTTTATAAACTTGTTTACAAGAAAGTTACCAAACGGTAATGCTATGGTTAGACTCGAGACTAATTAATTGCCTAATGAATGATATGAAGTCCGGACTTCTACTTCGTGTAGAAGAACTTTCTGAAAAATTACCTAAATCAGATTCCTTTAAAAACTCTTTTAGAAAGACAAAATACTATAAAAAGTTATTCGAACATGTTCAAGAAGTAACTTAATCTCAAAAGTACCTTTTGTCTTTTCAAAAGTCTTGCTACTAGTCTTAAATGATTTTGTAATTGGTAATAGCCAAGTTAAGTTGAATGGCATTAGATGAAATTTACTCTCTTGTCTTGTAAGGGTATGATCATAAAATTAGTTTAGGGCATTTGATGTGAAGCGGGATCAGGGCCGGCTATGAACATAGTCTAGCAAGGCGGTCGCATAGAGCCTCCGGCCAAAAAAGGCCCAAAATCAAAAAAATTAAACAGAGTATTTTCCACATATATATTCTAAAAGTGCAATAAAAACAACAAATTTAACTTAGCATAGTTGGTAAAATAGGTAGACATAATTTGTTTTTATACTATAGATTATTAGTTCGATTCTTCATGCTTGTTGATTTTTTAAAAAAAAAAAAAAAAAACTTGGGTCCCAATAAATTTTAAAGCTAGAGGTCCGCTTAGAGTCCCTTAAGACTCCGGCCTTGAGCGGGATGTGGAGTTGACCTACATATCAATGTTTTCGACCGACATTGGAGTTTGCAGCATTAATATACTTTTACAAAGTGTAAATTTATTTTATCTTAATGATTGTATTTTTAACACTTTTTACAAGTTCTTTCAGGGTTGGTTGAACTTTAATAAATTTATTTAAAAAATAATAATAATTAAAAAAAAAAAAAAAAACTGTTTTTCGGAACCTTAAAATCTTGAGCATTATTTGTGCATGGATAAGGGGTTGAGAATGATATCCCTTCTTGTTTAAACTTTCGTTTACGTTATCATTTTAGTCCCTGTATGGTAGAGATTTTTTTGAAATGGGTCTTGTAAAAGTGACTTTTTTCTTTAAATGTGTACGGAAATTGATACAAACGGAAACATATTGTTGTTATCATTTACAAATCAACGTTTATGGTCTCTTAAGTATGTTTAAAGTAGCAAAGAAAGCTATACAACTGTATTTGGTTCTTGAATGGACTGTCATTGATGCTTTCATACTCCAATTAATTAGTCGTGGAAATAGAATCAAAGGGTCTTCATCTATTGTACTATATTATGCCCTTTTTTAGACTCATTATTTGGGAAAAATTATGGTTTGAAATAATATTTTAGAGAGGATGTGTGGTTAAAAAATGTTTGAAAAGTCAAAAATTGTAGACTTGACTTAAATAGATGGTTAAGATTGAGCGTTGAATAAATTTGATTTACAAAAAATGAGAGTCAAACAGGACATATATAATATGCTTAGAAGACTTTTAATCAGTCAAGTGAAGTTTATGCCCGTTGTTAGAAAAGTATTAGTGATGGTGAAAGAATTGATTTCCAAGAAGTCTGGTAAGCATATAGAAATAGCACTTCGATCAACTATCTTTACCGCGCTTAACTAAACTTAGAATTGAGTTTTTAGGAATATACCTAAAATTTTGATAATTAAAAAATAAAAAATTAAGTCAAAGTCAGCAGTTATTTTAACAACATATTTTATAAAATTAGTATATAACGTGTGCGGTGCACATGATATTGTAACGATATTATGATATTTTTATTCAAGTGTTTATGTTTTTGAAATTGAATAAAATTGTCCAAATTTCCCTATATGTTTTACATAAAAAAATATTCAAAATGTTGATTTAAACAATCTCAATATCGAACTCATTTTACCCTAAACATTATTCAAATTTCTAAGTACGCAATATATTTATCAATATAAATATCATCATCTTTCTTCTAATTAGTGATTTTTTACTTATTTAAATTTTGTATCTCCTCAAATGTATTCTTAGGCTATATTATTCGAAAAAACTGGAGTTGGGAGGATTTCTTCTTTCATGTGTGTATATAGTTCATAATTAATCCATTGCTGTGGAGGAAAAATAGTGATAAATATCATTTGATAATTTACCCATATTTTAGAATCAAGAAGAAAAAATTAATTGTAATCTGACGTAAAAAAGAATGTTAATCATGCATGTGAAGTTAGAACTCAGAACAACATTTGATCATAAATGTCTAAGAAAAAATGAGATGTATCAAATCTAGGCGTCCTACTAAGGTATGATTAAAGATCACATAGAAGATATCATATTTAATTAGAGAATGTTTGATCAGGAAAATTGTTTTGAAATCGGTACCTTCAAATTTCTAACTCAACAAATTGATTCATAGTATTGTGAATCCCAAAGTAGCACACACATTTCTTTAAATTAATAGAATTACCACAAAACATCATCTCAAATTTTGTTACAACCTAATGAGACGCGTTCATCGATTTGTTGGAACAAAAATAATATCCCCTCATAACTTCTTTTCATTGTTTGACATAGTAAATACATAATAATAAAATAGGTTTAGAAACATAATAAAAGGAGTCGAGGTGAACAAAATACATTATATATTTACTGAATATTAACTTATGGTTACGCATAACTCGTGACATTTTTATAAACTATGAAAACTACAATTTCACTTCAGAATTCGAATACAAAATAAAAATAAATACATATAAACTAACTTAAAACATAAAACAAATGATCTTCTTAAGAAATTTGCACTTCAGAATTTCAACGTAAAAGGTTAATACAATAAAAATTTAAATTGATTGGAAAATAAAAGTTAATTAATTTTTCATACAATTAATATTTTAGAAAAACAAATTTACACACATCATACTTCAATAATTGACTTTCTCAACAAAGAAGTGAATCTTCACAGCACTCTATTTTTATGAGTGTGATGAGAATATAATCAGCATTGAATTAATATTTGACAAAGAAACCTAAAATTAAATTTTGACTAATCGAGAATAAAATGTTAAATGTAGAAGGCGAAAATGATTTTCTATTCATTTATTTATTTATTTTTTTCAAGTAAGAAAATTAATTCAGGGAATACACATTTTTTTCTCATATTAGTTAAAGGATGTTTATGAACTCTAAAATCTGAGAGTTATTAATTTTATTTGAAAGATTTTTAGTGAGAAATTGAAGAGTTTAAATTGTAAATATATAAAAAAAATATTTTTTATTGACAATATGAAAATAAGATAAAATAAAATGTTAAAAAACTGTACATTAATTAACATTAACGATAAATATGATATTATTAAAAGGTTTGAGGGTAAAATAATAATAAAAAAATCTCCATTTAAGGCCTTTTGGAAGTAGTTTTTTTCCCCTCTTTTTTAATTATTATATGCACGTAAGAAAATTAATTCAAGACGTACTTTTTTTCTCATATTAATTGAATGACGGATTAGAAATTAGAAATTATATGAAATTTATTAGTTTTCTTTAAAAGATTTTTAGTGAGAAAGTGAAGAGTTTAGATTGTAAATGTATGGAAAATATTTTTATTAAAAAATGTACATTAATTAAAATTAAGAATGAATATGAAATTATTAAAAAGATGTGAAGGTAAAATAGTCCAAAATAATTTCTCTAATTAAGAGACTTTTAAAAGTGGTATAGATGTATAATGTTTATTAATATTTCTATCACATATTTCATCAACTTATTAAAACTTTGATTTTTAGCAAAACATAAGTATCTACTTATTGGATTGAATGATTGGAGTGAGCAAAGGTGAGAATTTGATTAAAAAATGATAATAACCTTTTAATATTTAAAAATATAGGCACCGAGGCTTATTGAGTTTATTTTATTCTTAAATCATTTCAAAGAAACTATCTTTACCAAAAGTTAAAAGTTAGTTTGGAAAAGTATTAGTGATGGTGAAAGAATTGATTTCCAAGAAGTCTTGTAAGCATATAAAAACTAGAACATCGATCAAGACCCTAAAATATTAAGAAAAATACTACAACTATCTTTAACGCACTTAACTAAACTTAGAATTGAGTTTTTAGTTATACATGAAAACTAGCATTTCTCCCGTACGATGCACAAAAATTATTCAAAAATATCAATTTCGATAAATATTTGTAAAATTTTAATACTTATACATAATTAACACAAATTCAAAATGCATGAAAATAATATTATATCACAATTACTATTATTTTTAATAAATAATATAATTCATTCAAATTATAATAACTTCTTTAAATAGTAAGTCAATTTATATATTTAAATAATACATGAATGTAAATTCAATAATTTTTATGAGCTATTATTAATTTCAAAGAAAATACAAATTCAGTAGTTTATTTAATGGTATATCATGTTTAATGTAATATTATGGCCCAATATTAATTTTATTGAAGACATCAATACATTTTTTACGATTTCTACATTCTTCTCTCGTATTTAAGTTTTTACACTTTTCATTCAAAAATATCAATCACAATAATTATAAATATATGTTTAAACTAAACCCCATGAATATTTGTATTTAACCAATAAAATTATTATTTTTACTTATATAAAATAAATAGTAAAAATAATAATTATGTAAATCTAGCAATTATCATGATATAAAAAAATTATACTGAAGATCGTATACATATAACATTTACACAACTATTAAAATTAAGAATGATTGGAAAAATATAATTCATTATTAACCATAGTATTCATATTTTTTGCATTTACCTCTCATATTTAACATTTTTCCAAGTTTCTTTCAAAAACATCAATCACAATAATTATAAACGTGTGTTTAATTATGTTGATGCACGATCTGACGTGGAACATGGGTGATGACGTATGGTCTTATATATGATACATATGATGAAGCGTGACCTAAATATGACGTATGACCTGACATGTTCAGTTAGGAGAGCTCATACGTAACTGAAAATGTGGACCTAATTCAAAGAAGAACAGGTCATACACGATATGACCTGAACATTATCTCTCCAGAAGAGTTGAGGCATCAAAGAAGACCTGAAGACCAGGTCATGCTAGACAATGATCCGACCTGGATACATCACCTCAAACCTTACCGACCTAACTGCGCCACCTCGGTCACAGATTATTTGAAGACCAGACCTGACCTTACGGCATATCTGAACATCAGACCATGCTTGGTTATCATAGGAGTGGAACAAGATCTTAGCTGCTTGGTCAAACGGTAGTTAAGACAGTTATTCAGGCACAAAGGTAGTTAGATTAAGTAAAACTAAAGTACTTTGTACTATGTAAGAACTCAAATAGTTCAGTTATGTACTTATGTCAGATAGTCAGGTATTGTAATAAGTCAGCTCACTTCATTCTCCCTATAAATATAGGAGATGGTAGCTCACAAAAGGGACACAACTTTGGCTATTCAAAGCCAATACTATATTTATACAAGAAATCATACGTGGAGTCCAGGTCATTCACACGATCTGGGATCCACCTCTTACAAACCATCTTTATTACCTATGTGGAGTCCAGGTCATCCATTACGACCTGAGGTCCACCTCTTTCACATATAATTTTCGATTACGTAACTAACATCCACTAATTTCTTGCTGGCTTGGAATATTTCATATTTCAACCGTCAACAAATTATATGTTTTTTATACGTAAATCTAAATAATACACTTAAATCAGAATATTCATTGTATTAAAAAAAATATTGATAACATAATAGAAAAATATAAATTTCAAGAAAACAATTATTTACAAATATAAAAATAATAAATTTATATAAAAAGTTTAACCGAACAATTCTTTGCTTTTCATATTATAAAAAACATATAATTTCTATAAAAAAAAGTAGAGAATTATTTTTAACCTTACATTTTGAAAAAAATTATTATTTCAAATCTCATTATTTGAAATAATGCGTCGTGTTATTATTAGCCCCATGTATGATATTCTTAATTTCAAATAATGTAGTTTGTAGAATTTTTATAGAATTATGGTAAATGATATTTTGAATAATGAATATCAAGATAAAATAGACATTGCATAAATTAGATAAATATAAGCTTCTGTTTTTATTGCAATTATTACAATTTATAAATCAATTTTTAAACTATACAATTTTTCTCAAACTACTTTTTAACCATACAAATTTTCTCTCCAATTTGTAATCACACATTTTCTCTATACTTATTTAAAACATTACTTTTTTCAAAACTCATTTATTGCCACATTTTACAATAAAATAATCTACAAATAAACTAAAAAGAAATTCTATACTTTTAACCTTACATTCTGAAAATATTTACTATTTTAAACCTCATTATTTGAAATAATATGTCGTATTATTATTAACCCATGTTTGATACTCGTAATTTCAAATAATATGGTTTGTAAAATGTTTATAGAATTATGGTAAATGATATTTTGAATAATAATGAATATCAAGATAAAATAGACATTGCCTAAATTAGATAAATATAAGATTCTTTTTTTTTAATGCAATCATTACAATTTATAAATCAATTTACAAATAACATAATTTTTCATACTACTTTTTAACCAAACACATTTCTCTCCACTTTTTAATCACACATTTTCTCTATACTTATTCAAAATATTACTCTTTTCAAAACTTGTTTTCTGCCACATTTTACCAATAAAATAATCTACACACAAAACAAAAAAAGTTCTCTACTTTTAACCTTACATTCTGAAAAATTACTATTTCAAATAAGGTGATTTTTAAAATGTTTGTAAAATTTGTGATCGAAATTTAATAATTGTACGTATATTAAAAATTATTATAATATAATAAAGATAAGAATGACATATCACAAAAGACCAAATTACAAAAATATACATAGCAAGACAAAAAAAAGTTAGCTTTGTTTGGTAAAAGTTTTGTGCTTAAAAACATTTTTTTTTTGTATTTTTGTTAATTTTATGATATTGACATTTTCTATTTTTCACGAATGTGTAATTTAATAAAACTTGATTTAATTACTAAATACGTATATTTAGTAATTTATTAAGTTCGATTAAATTATGCAATTTATTTCTTATTTTCGAAAAATACATTTTATTGTAAAAATAATGTTCAAGAAAATATTGATATATATTTGACCATAATTTTGGAAATTTTTATCACAATCTCGAAAATATTTTGGTAATATTCTTGATAATATTTTGTGATTATTCTTGACATACATGCTTATTCAAGATGTAGTAAGCATCTTCTTGATATGGTCAAGAATATTTCATTTTTATCTTTACATATGGTAAGATGTATTGGACAAAAATCTATGTAGGGAAAATTCTTGATATGGCCGAAAATATGAAGTCCGAGTTTATGTTAATCACGTGATTGATTAACTTATGGTAAGATTTTACATGATTTATCTATATCTTGGTTATGGTAAGATTTAGTTAAGAATATTTATCTTACCTTTACTAATTATCTCTAACCCGTTTTGCAGGTATTAGAGATCTTGTGCAATAAGGAAACTTGTGAGACAAGTAAACCTAATTGCACTATAAAAAGAAGAAAAACGAGACGTTTTTCTTAAGACGTGTAGAATCCAATTTTTCGTGTGATGCTTACAAAAATACACGTCCACTTTAAAGAAGTCTTGAAGCTATATTTTTCGTGTGGTGCAAATAATTAAAGCTTCATTCGTGTTATGACTTCAATACTCCGGGAGAAGGATTTAATCACTTAGAGAAGGAAAGATTTTCAGCGTGAAGATCAAAGGGAAGTTTGGATCAAGATCGAACGGGAGTTCGTGTTGCTGAAAAGTTTTGCAGATTCAAATAAAACTACTGAAGAGTGATGGGACGCCAGCTCACACATGCCACAGAAGGATCAGGAAGTGATCTATTTCTTGGATATTTGATAAAGTCTATACGTAGATTTATCCTGTAGTTTAGATTGATCTGTATAAACTCTTTCCTTATATAGTGATTTGTTTTTTATTCGCAGGATGCGAACCGTGGGTTTTCCCTGTTAGGGTTTTTCCCACGTTAAGCTCAAATTATTGTGTTCTTGTCTATTTACTATTCCGCACAATTTATTCTAATTGTTTACGTTTTACTATCCAGACGAATCTGCCTGAGCAAGATTCATCTAGTATTGGGCTAAACAAACTTAACAAATTACTGTTAACTGGTTACTATCCAGACACATTTGTGACAGTCTATTTATAAAATTTAGACAACCTCAAATTTTCAATTTTCTTAGTAAAATTTGTGGTTGAAAAGTGGAAAGAAAAAAATGTGTGTGATTAAAAAGTGACTCGAGAAATTGTTGTCTAAAAATCTTGTTTTAAAACATATTTGTCAAACAGAGAAAAAAAATGGAGTAAAAAAAAATCTTTAAATTTCAATGAAATGGTGGCTAACACTATTTTTATTGAAATGGTACCAACCGTGTAATAATTAGAAAAAAAAATGGCAAAAAAATGAATGACATTAGACGCTAACTTACTGGGCAAGATTTTTTGGTTTTTAAATATAGTATAAATTTACTTGATAAAATATGTGGTTGAAAAATGAAAAAAAAAAATGTGTGTGGTTAAAAAGTCACTTGAGAAATTGTAGTCTAAAAATTTTATTTTTGGCTGACTGTGTAATAATTTAAAAAAGAAAATGGTAAAAAAATGAACATTTGGCGCCATCTTGTTGGGCAAGACTTTTAGATTTTTAATAATAATAATAATAATAATAATAATAATAATAAGTCAACAATTATTTTAACAACATATTTTGTAGAATGTATAATGTTTATTGATTTTTCTGTCACATATTTCATCAATTTATTAAAATTTTGATTTTTAGCAAAACATAAGTATCTAATTATTGGATTGAATGATTGTAGTGAGCTAAGGTGAGAATTTGATTAAAAAATGATAATAACCTTTTAATATTTAAAAATATAGGCACCAAGGCTTATTGAGTTTATTTTATTCTTAAATCATTTCTAAGAAACTATCTTTACCAAAAGTTAAAAATTAGTTTGAAAGAGTACATTTTTTATTTTCAACACAAACAATTTATAAATACAAAATTTGAGTAATCGAAACAAATTAATACGTGGATCATCATTCCAATATGTTAAACAGAATAAAATTAAAGTAAAAGGAACGATCATTGGAGTAAATCATATAAATTGTTATATCTATATATTTTTATTTCTTAGTATTTGTATGGTTGTGTGTTCCATATTATTTTAATAGCAACTAACAAACACAAATCAATACCAAGTTGCATCATTTTAATTTTGCATATATAATGCAACCATTCAAATAAATTGTCTTGTAGTTAATTGGGTGGTAGGTAGCCTCAAAGTGGGGAGCCTCAACAGCAAAAGTCCTTTTGTCTTGTGCCATTTTATTACCCTTTTGCCACCAAATTAAATATCTCATATTATAAGTAGCTTTTTTTTTAGTATAATTTTTTAATGTGGATTATCTACTTTTGAATTTTCTTGTGTTTCATACTTTACTATTGGTTATATATGGCCTGCGTTTTCATGACTTCCAAGGTAGGATAAAAACTTGCTTTACACTTGTCGTTTTCGAAGATGCAGAAATTAATTTTCAGCAAAAAAAAAGAAGAAGATAATATGGTTGTTTTTAATATCCTTAAGTTTTAAATTGACCCTCCAAATAGTATTGAGAATTTAATCCTATGAAGTTCATTTATAGGGTCGTCGCTTTCGTGACTTATCAAAGGCAATTCTTTCGAGAGTTTCTTAGAATTGTCGCTGCGTGATAATTTATTTTATGTTCTTTAAAACAATCATTACAATTTATAAACAACACAATTTTTCAAATAACTTTTAACTACATATATTTTATCTCTCCACTTTTTAATATCATATTTTACCTTAAAGATATAAATAAATCAATTTATAATTGGTACAATATTATCAAGTAGCTCAATTCCTCATGAAAATACCTCGTCAGTTTGAAAAAAGCTTTTTCGGAATCCATTGTTTTACTATGATACTTCAATATTTCTGTATGGTATGAGAGTTCAAAAAATTCAAATGAAAAACGGATCATATATCTAAAGCTAGCTCACATGAATAGTTGAATTTCAAGATTGAATATTTTAAAACAAATCACCTGTATATGCCCTGTTTGAGACCTATTATTTGAGAATAATGTGGTTGTAATAGTAAATTTTGAGAGAATGTGGTATTAAAAAGTATAGAGTGGATGAAAATGAATTTTGAAATAATGACATTTTGAATTAGTACCAAACAGGGATTACATGTTACGGATAAATCTCATATAGTTTATGTACGAAAACAATGAATCAGCATGTGTTTCGTGCTGAAATCGAACTATCACTAACAATTAAAATGATTCAGATGATATGTAAGAGGCAAACCTCTTGAGACAAAGTCCCAAAAAGGAATGTTTGCATTAAGAAAAACTTGATTACACAAAACACCTCCAAGGGGCACAAATACACAATTTAAACTAGGATAAATTTTAAGATCTAAGATAAAAGATTACATATCTATTTTAATCTCTAACTTGTTGCCTTTACTTTGTAACTTGCATGTAGTAACCGTCGTCCATCATATTGTATAACTGTTGCCCACTACTTTAAACCAGCCAACTTCCCATAATCTCCTTCAACTGCTAATGATGCGGAAACCGTTTATAAATAACCATATAGATTGTTGGATGAGTTTTAAGAACCATTCCTTCACTCCTAACTAACTTGATCGCCCAAAGATGCTCTTGTGATTGCCCATTGCTCAAACTCCTCCACATCGCCATGTCGTTTGTAATGGGCTCTTATATTTTGGACCTTCAAATTGGATTAATTTTCTTAAAAATGGATTCCTATACTCAATATTAGTATAATATGAAACCACCTCTACATGAGTTTAACATAGAGTTATGAAAAATATGATTTCATTGATTGATTGTTGCTGTACATTGTGATGTATATATACATTGTAAGCAAACTTTTGATTGCAACAAATATGGAAGAGATAAATACAAAATCTCCTAATACAAGGCAATGACCTAATATAAGATAATGATTAAAAATATACAAGTAGAGTTGGGTTGCTGCATCACGGTGGACGGGCTGCATCAATGGGCTTGATGTCAACGTCGTTGTGTGGTTCATCATGTTGCCTAATATGCTCCCGCAAGATGGAACTCCCATTGGAGAGACCGATCTTGGACCTTAGACGAGTAAAAGGTGCATTAGGAAGTGACTTGGTAAGAATATCAGCAAGTTGATCTTTGGTGGATATGTATGAGACATGCGGGAGTGAGAGATCGGGTTGATAGAGAATATATATGGCACCAATATTGTTGCAGAAGATAGATGGACTAGAGGGGGAAGTGATGCGAAGTTCTCGGAGAAGGTTACGAATCCAAAGAATTTCTGCAGTACAAGCGGCAAGTGCACGGTATTCAGCTTTTGTAGAGGATCGAGCAACCATTTTTTGTTTTTGTTTTTTTTTTTTTTTTTTTTTGAGCACCTAGAGATTGCATTCCCGCCAAGATAGATTATATAGGCCGAGGCGGACGTGCAGTCATCAGAATTTCCTGCCCACTCTGTATCAGTGAAGGCAGAGATGGAAAGAGAGCTAGACTTCTTTAGGAAGAGACTATGGAAGATAGTGGATTTGAGATACTGAAGGATTCTTTTGACTGCAGTCCAGTGAGTATCAGAAGGTTTGTACATGAATTGAGATAATTTATTGACAGCAAACGAAATGTCAGGGCGAGAGATGGATAGGTATTGGAGGGCACCAATGGTTTGATGAAAGAGTGTAGAATCATAGGAAGAAGATCCATCATGAAGTGTTAAAGTCAAGGAGGAGCTCATAGGTGTGGAGCATTCCTTGGCACCAGTGATTTCTGTACGGGAGAGAATATTACGAATGTATTTTTTCTATGAGAGTAGGTACCCGAATGGAGTAGGTATAATTTCGACGCCCATGAAGTAGCTTAAAGGGCCAAGGTCCTTGATGGAGAAACGCTAAGAGAGGTCCTTGATGAATTCCTGAAGAGAGGGATTGTGGTTGCCGGTGACAAGGATATCATAGACAAGGAGATCAATAGTGACATGAGTTTTGAAGTAGAGAAAAAGGGAGGTGTCATTGCTGGAATTCACGAAGCCGTAGGAGATGAGAAATGATTTTAGGGTCTCATACCAGGCACGAGGTGCCTGCTTGAGTCCATAAATGGCTTTGTGAATTTGGCAAACGTGGGAAGGAAAATTTGGATCAACGAAGCCAGGGGGCTGGCTCATATAGACTGCTTCTGTCTAGGCGTCGTGTAAAAAGGTGTTGTTGACATCAAGTTGTCTAATTGGCCTGTTTTGGGAGACGGCGAGTGAGATGATGAGCCTGATGGTAGTTGGTTTGACAACATGACTAAATGCGTGATTAAAATCAATTCCAGGATGTTGATGAAATCCCTTGGCTACAAGACGGGCTTTGTATTTGGAGATTGTGCCATCGGGGTTTCGCTTGATGCAAAAGACCCAATTGCAGCCGACCACATTGGTAGAAGGAGAGGGAACCTAGAGACCAAGTATTGTTGCAAAAGAGAGCATTTAGCTCCACAACCACGGCATTGCGCCATTCTGGAATTTTGAGGGCTTGAGAGGTGCGTGTTGGTTCAAGAAATTGAGGAAGTGGATGTTTAGTGGTGGAGAAGTATAATTTGGGGCTAAAAATATTGTTTTAACTACAGGTTCGCATGGAGTGAGAATGCAGCAGAGGAGCTGGATAAGGAAAGGGCGGTTGGGCAGTGGTTGGGGCAACTGGATCATTAAGTGATGCGGGCGAAGGAGTGGAGACAGGGAGTTGGGCATGGGATGTTGAAGGATCGTAGCTGGACGTAATCTAGTACGGTCAGAGATAGTGTCTAGCAGCAGGGCAGCTTCGACCGAGGACGAGGTTGATCGCACGACATTCGGAATAGCACTGGATGGTGAAGGGTGAATCGTAACAATAGGCACAGTGGCCGTGAGTCCAAGGGTAGGAGAGCAGTAGGCGATTGGTGGAATATGAGGAGAATGAAAAGGAAAATCGTGTTCAAAGAATTTGACATGGCGAGATGTGTAGATTTTTGAAGTTTTGGGATCAAGACATAGATATTCATGTTGTGTAGTTGCATACCCCAGAAAGACACAATGCTTCGACTTAGACTCAAATTTGTGACGAGTATATGGTTTTAGCCTTGGGTAGCAAAGATAGCCAAAAATGCAAAGATTTGTGTAAGATGGTTTAGAGTGAAATAAGCATTCACATGGGGGCCGAAATTTTAGAATGGGGGTGGGGAGAGGATTTATGAGATAAAATGCTATTTGAAAAGCATAGGGCAAGTATGATTGTGGCACTCCAGACTGATGAAGGAGAGTGAGTCCTGTTTCAACGACATGATGATTTCTCCGTTCGGATACACCATTGTGTTCAGGGGAGTGAGGTGGGGTTTTGAGATGTTCAATCCCGAAGGACTCGAGAATGGGTTTTAAGGCCGAGAACTCTCCTCCACCATCTAAGTATAGTTTTAGTATTTTTGTCACGACCTCAAAATTTTCATGATTTTTTTTTTTTTTCATGGACACTATTTATACATTGAAATATACACATAAAACTCTTTACTCATTCATTTTCCTTTGAATATAGAAAAACAGATTTCAGAAGGCTTCTAATAGCCTAACACTGAACTGGGAGTCAAACTGTAGGAGGCTTCTAATAGCCTAAAGCTGTACTGGAAGTCAAGTTGCAGAAGGCTTCTAATAGCCTAAAGCTGCACTATAATTCAAGCTGTAGGAGGCTTCTAATAGCTTGCTGCAAAAACTTCTTTCATAATCTTCTTTTAAGATTTCATTTATATTAAATGATAAGCGGAAGTTCAAGACAAAGAAAAATTTCATTCTCACATAAACAGAAGTAGGAAATACGATAAGCGTCATTAAAGATCTTACAATAGTTACACATCATGTTCTATCCTTCTGATAGGGTGTATAATTGTTGTTTTATTTGTGATAGTTCTCCTTAATTCATTGATTTTAAATGCTTAATTTGTGAATATTAATCATATTTTATGATTTGTGGATTAGGTGGAGAATTGAGATCAAATTGGACTCAAATCACAAATTAGAAGGAAGAAGTTTGGAATTCTAAAATACTCAATCAGAGAAGGACAAAAAATAAGGCGTGGGCACGCCTTATTGATTCTGAAAGATAGGAGCCTCAAATAAAAAAAAATGAATGGGCTGATTGTTACCTTAATTTTAGGCCCAGCAACACATATAGAGGGGGACGGAGCAGAGGATACAATTGGAGGAGAATTTGGGCCAAAAAGAAAAACCATACTTTGACCTAGATGGGAGACTTGGAATAAAAGGAAGGCTGGGAATAAAGAAAGAGGCAGTCAACAAATTAAGAAAAGGAGGATAACTTCTTTTGGAGAATGGGGACTCTCAGACTGATCCCAGCAATTAATTAGAGCCACGTTTTTGGTCATTGGGGGAGGACTTCTTTTGGAAAAAAATTGGACTCTCGGCAACAGGAAGAGAGAGAGGAGGCCGACTCACGTGGGAGAAAAAAGAAAAAGAGGAGGCTAACACGTTACTGTTCAACTGAGAGTTTGATCTTTATTTGATTTTATTTATTTTAGTTTTTGATTTATAATGTTTATGGATAGCTAAATTTATTTTTTCAGTTCAAGGATATTCGAAGTTTTGATTCACCAAGAGTTGTGAGATCTAATTAAATTTAATTATTCCTTCGATTGTTTTCTATTTATATATCTTTTGGTTTGCATCAAAGTTGTTGTTTTGATTTATTAACACAAAGTGCACGTTGTTTTAATTGTCAAAATAATACTTAGCCAATTAGGAATCTAAATCCGTAATTGTTTAGGTTTTCTAATATAAGTGGCAAATAACATAGTTAATTATAGATTGATTTTTGACTCATGTTATGAAGATATATAACCTAGTTTAAATAAATCACGCGTGTGAATTTGTTGGTTAGAATTGGTCGTCTCTCTAGAAATTAATGCTATTGGTAAATTAAATCCTATGATCGTATTTAGGGTTGTTTATTGATTAGGGAAATAATCAACGAGGGTCTCTTGATTATCGATAAAGTAAGGAGAGATAGGTTGTTAGATCGTATCAATGATCATAACCAATTTAGAAAATGATTTAAGGATTTTATTCTTGCATCCATGATCAATTCTGTGAATCATTACTGAGATTATACCTTAAGCTGGATGTTTATTTAATTTGATATTTTCATCATTTTAATTCCGCAATTGTTTATTTATAATTTGATTTTACATTCAAAATTTCAAAACCCCCCTTGTTTTTAATTCATTGTTTTGATTTTCCGAAAAATTAAATCTAACCAGTCTCTGTGGATTCGACCTTGCTCACCACTAATACAATTTATTTTTATAAGAGCAAGAAAATATTATTATTTGTTGGATTCGACACCCATCAAATTTTTGGCGCCGTTGCCAGGGACTGGTGTCAAATAGATTTAATTTTTCATTTTTATTTTATTCATTGTATGCTCAATTGATTCCTCATCCAGTGATTTGATCTCCATCATGGCTGCTAACACTCAACAATTTGGATTCAGACAAGACACCCCTGTGAAAAGGGTGAATGAGGTAAATGTGTCATCTCTTGAAAATCAAATAGCGAATCTAACCTCTCTTGTTCAACAAATGGTTGTAGGAAATATGCAACAGGTTAAAGAATGTGGAATTTGTGTTGCCAGCAGTCATCCAACTAACACATGTCCTACTCTTCAAGAAGAGTCATTTGAGCATGCTAATGTAGTTGGAAGATTTTCAGGCACACCTCAAACAAAGTATGATCCCTATTCAAACCGTTATAACCCAGGATGGAGGGATCATCCGAACTTCAGTTATCAAACAAGATCACAATTCCAACAGTTCCAGCAATTTCAGCCTAGACAGCCTACTCTTCAACCACAACAATTTTCTTCAAGTTCAAGTATGTCTTTAGAAGAAATTGTTAAATCACTTGCAATTAGTACACAACAATTTCAATAGGAGACAAGGGCGGGGATTAAGAACTTGGAGAATCAAGTGAGTCAATTGGCATCAACTGTGAGCAGATTGGAATCTCAAGGCAAGTTGCCTTCCCAAACCATTGTTAATCCACTATTTGGAATTAACGGGAAAAACTTGCCATTGTCCATGGATTCAAATTTTGGATTTGTCATTCAATCCGACGAGACATTAACTGAAGGAGATGAGCTTGAAGAGAATGACAATTTAATCACACAAGAATCACATGGGGAAGTGAAAATTAATGGGGAATAGAACAAATCAAATTTTCTCAACTTCATTGATTGTTCAATAATTGTTTTTGTGATTAAGCCGTTTGAGGAAGTGCAAGTCTACATTGTTGAGTTTGAATTGGATGGAATAGGCAAGCTCCATGACATTGGAAGTGGCAAAGTGAAAGTGTTTCGAACAAATGAAGAGTGGAGAAAAGTCAAAATAAGCAAAATGGGCAAGGCATCAAAAGCTATATTTAGAGTGCCATGAAGTGCTTACGAGGAAAGTCGAGCTAATGACTTTAAAATAAGCGCTTCCGGGAGGCAACCCGAGTTTTTCTTTAGTTTTAGCAATAAATTTTATTTTTGTTTTCATTTACTCACTATTATTTATTTTATGATTCCTATAATTTTTGAAGTGGAATTGACCTTGTTTTAATTTTTGGGCAGATATGAATCTTCATTAGGACGTGGGCACGCTCTATGTAGAAAACAATGGATTGAAAAAATATTGGAATAAGGTGTGCCCACGCCTTAACCAAAGTGCATCTCGGATTACAAGGCCATTGTTCACAACTTGGAATAAGGCGTGACCACGCCTTACCTAAAGTGCATCTCGGATTACTTACAAAAAAAAAATCGAAAATCAGACACAACCCTTACGACTCTCTCTCCTTCCCAATCTCAACCGCCGCGACCAGCACCGCTCATCACCACTGCCTCCCTCTTCCCATCATCCTCCTCATTGTAAATCGCTACACCCGGTTCGTGGGAATGTGACAACACTTGTGCCAATTGTGGGAACACAGTGATTTTGCTGTGGTATTTGTATGGGCCGATACCATGATTTGGGGCCTATAGAGGAAGAGTTTTGTCATAGATCTCAAGTAAATGGACTAACAAGGAATGCCATTAAGTATTCACGGAGCGCTCAATATAAGATTTGTTACCCTTCCGGCACAAATCTAGTACCCTTCCGGTACAATTCTAATAAATATAAGATCTGATACCCTTCCGGCACAAATCTAGTACCCTTCCGGTACAATACGAGAATTATCCCCTTGGGCATCTAGAATCCCAAACTGGTGAATACTTATCATCTTAGAGTTCTATTTTTATTCATGCACATTCTTAGGTATACTTTTGAACCTAACTGCATGCTTAGAGAGTGAAACATGAATACATTTAAGACTTTGCATGAGAGTTACATCTCAACATCTGATACTCATGAAATCAAGACTTCTAAACACTTCACTTGATCAACATAAAAGCACATAATTTTGCTTAAGTCTTTGCATGCAAGATAGAATTCTTTGAACTTAACATAATAGGAGCTTTAACTACTAAGTATATCAATTAAGCTCACATGTGCTTCACATAATTAAAGAGCAACTACCATTCAATGGGAAAAACTTGCTAAGTTCAAAGTGAATAAGATTAAACTTAAATTTAGACAAGTTATAAAGATCAAGGAACTAACAAGTTGCTGGAATTAATTTAAAGAATCTCAAATAAACTTCAATACATCCTTATTTAAATTTGAATTTAACTTTAAAGTATCCAAATATCATCATTTAAAAATCTGAAAATTTGCTTAAAGTTCTTTAAATAAACTGTTTCAAGAATCTGAAAATAACTTTAAAATATACAAGTAACAATATTCAAGAATTCAAGAATCTAAAAAATAACTTTAAATATATAAGTAACATTATTCAAGAATATGAAAAATCTAGATTAAGGTAAATTTAGTCACTTTTGAAGTCTAGAGCTTGTTTTACTTCATTTTATACACATGCAATATTATCTTGATGATGATTACCCGCATAGAAATCAAGGATCCAACATGCAATTAAATAAAACACAAAATTATTGCAGTAGCTCTTTAGATCCCAAAAGAAATATAAGCTATTGAACAAAACTAACTTTAGATTAGTACTAAGTGAAAAAGTTAAGGAAAATCATGAAATCCAACATTAAGTATTGAATGATCACAATTATATAGCTCTAATCAGTCAATGATATCACTTTACTGCAAAAACTAAACTTTACACAACAAAAATTGCAAGAAAACACATAAATGCTTTACTCACTGCTTGTTAGGGTGTTTATACTTTATGATCCTGCAATTTAATAAGTTTTTGTGATTAGAAGCCTTTTATAACTCAGATAATAAAGATCTATTACTTATGGCTTAGTTATTCCTCAGAAAAATTGCCAGAAATCTGTTCAGTATAAAAATTTACTGCTGCAGGAGACTACTAGATGCATCCGTCTATGTAGAAATTAGGGGGCCGTTCTCTTTGTGTTTCGATTTTGGATTTTGAGTTTTGGGTTTTGTTTTGAATTTTGGATTTTGAGTGTTTGGTTCTGGATTGCTGAAAATATGTTCTCATTGTAATTTTGGAAAACTGTTTTCAAAAATAGAAAACTGAAAAATGCGTTTACTTTGTAATTTTTTGATATATTTATTTTGTGATATTTTAATATTAATAAATCATTTAGTTCTCTATATCAATAAATTCATCATTAATATTGTTTCAACTAAACAAAAATTCAACTTCATACCAACAAAATCTTAATATGGATCTATATATAATGGCAAAATAATATAAGAATTTCAAGTGAAGTAAGTGTCTCACATTTACCAATAATAATAATAATAATAAATAAAAAATTACAAAAAAAAAAAAAAAAAAATCTTAACATAGATCTATATAATGGCAAAATAACATAAGAACTTCAAGTGAAGGAAGTGTCTCACTTTTACAAAAAAAAAATAATAATAATAATAAATAAATAAGATTTACAAAAAAAATAATCTTAAAATGGATCTATATATAATGGCAAAATAACATAAGAATTTCAAGTGAATGAAGTCTTTTACAAAAAAACAAAAAACAAAAAAAAAAATTTACAAAAAAATAAAAAAAATAAAAAAATAAAAAAATTCTATCTTAACATGGATCTATATATAATGACAAAATAACATAAAAACTTCAAGTTAAGGAAGTGTCTCACTTTTACAAAAAATTAAAAAAAAAAGTAATTTACCAAAAAAAAAAAAAAAACCTTAGCATATATATATATATATATATATATATAATGACAAAATAACATAAGAATTTCAAGTGAAGGAAGTGTTTCACATTTAAAAAATAATAATAATAATAAATAAATAAATTACAAAAAAAAAAAATCCTTAACATGAATTTATATATAATGGCAAAATAATATAAGAACTTCAAGTGAAGGAAGTGTCTCACATTTATACAAAAAAAAAAAAAAAATCTAAAACGCGCGTTTTGATCTTTTTGGACTTTTTAACACAAAATATCCAAAACGCAATAAACTCGTTTTGAGTTTCCTTTGTATTTTTTTGGTGTTTTGAAAAACGTGTTTCTGAAAATAGGCAAAGTGAACGTGTTTTCGATATTTCCAAAAATCGAAAACTCAAAACGAGCTCAAAACAGTAAAGAGAAAGGGGTCTAGGCTTCTAGTAGCCTAATCCCGGCTGACTGTTTCTGGGCTAATTTTTCTGCAGATTTTGAAACTGAAATGTATTTAAAGCTTATGTTTAACAGGTTGAAGATGATGAATTTCATATAGAAACAAGAATCCATCATTTCACTTATTAATCCATGTTTTAGAAGTAAGAAATCTCTACTTTACCTATTCTTTCCCAGCAAGTTTTAAGGGTTGAAATGAGGTTATGTGCTGTAGTTATAGAGGTGAAGTAAGGTCATATTTGTCCCTTCTTAATTTTCCAACTTTTAGCTTATAAGTGTTTTTCGATAAATATACAGTTGTTATGCAGTTACAATAGTTTAACATGCATTCTGATTAGATAAGTACTTCTAACTAAAATAGTAGGCTGCCAAACATATCCTTAGGATTGGGTAAATGGAATGACACTTGTCCCACTTCCATTATTTTAATAATATTTCTTCCAAATATTCATGTCTTAACAAGCTTGTTTCGGGTTAACATTCGAGGGTCGAGACTAATTCCAAACTAGTCAAATTTTATGTCGTTGGAAAGCTTGTACTATAAACTTTATAATGGTTATACATGCAAAAACATCGGATCATCCAAATGTTCGTACGAAACTTGCAAACATGGCCACTCGTCCACTATTTTCATACTTAGAAAAATTTGACAATTTGCACATATTTTAACTATACTACTATAGCTCGATTTTTCCAACACATGCGAACCCGAAAACATGGAATCAATGTATCGATCTCAACGTCTCGCTATAAACTTCGCATAAGTATAACATGCATTGTCCTCGGTTCAATATTTAACTCATACGATGACTACAAAGACCGCTTGATGAAATGTCAAGGTTGAAATAAATCAACATTTTCAAAATTTCACATTGGTCCCCAATTTACCTAATCATGTTCAATTAAGGCTCAATGCTTTCCACAACTTTAATTTCTAGCAAAGTAGTCATCAAAACTTTTTTTTTTTTTACTCATGCAAAGTATTCCCTATATTAAAAGGAATTTAAATAGAAATGTTATACTCATTTCCATTAAATGAGTTTCACTTAGGAAAATAATATTATGCCAATTAACCTCAATTATCATAATTCATGCAACTTTCTCCTCCACTTTCCAAAAATGTTACCATATCATGAAATTGACTATTTTCTAATAAAATAATATCATCTAAATTTCTAGATAAATAAAAATAAGGCACGAAATTCTCGGGTTGTTACAATTTTTTTTGTTGAAAATTGTTTCCACTTTAGTTTTGAAAAGTGGAAAAATAGTGTAAACACAAACTTGAGGCGCAAAGGATAAAGCCATAAAAATTTCAAATAATGATCAACAGAAATAAGATAGTATTTATATCCTTCTTTTGAAGGTACAAGACTAGGACCCCACACATCAGAATAAATAACATCAAGCAGATTATTAATGACTAGACTAGAGACGCTAAATGGTAACTTATGACTCTTAATGGACTGACAAGACAGACAATGAAAATTAGAAGAAACAGGAAAAGACTCAAATAGACCACCGAAGCCGAGCAAGTGTTGGACAATTTTTGCTGCTGAATGACCGAGCTGGCTGTGCCATGTGACAATGGGAGTAACAAAAGATTGATGAATTGATGGAGTTGGAATTTTTCCATTCATAGATGTCATTACAATTCCGTGCTCGAATGAGATGTGCACCTGTGCAAAAATCCTTAACAATAAAATGAGAAGGAAAGAATTCAATGGACGTTTGTTGTGAATTTGGAGATAGATAGAATATTGCATTTTAGAAATGACACACAAAGAACATTTTTAAGAGAAATTGAGGGAGAAAGGGAGAGAGTACCTTTATGAGAGATTGGATGTTGAGAACCATCACCTAGAAGGATATCATCCGGTCCGTCATATTGTTGGGCAAGAGATATGTTGGACATGTCAAAGGTAATGTGATGAGATGCACTGGAGTCCATGATCCAATTTTTGGGGACGATGAAGGAGACATGATGAAACAAACCATGCTGCGGCTTAAGATTGGGGAAGAGATCCCAGCAGTCCTGTGCAGAGTGTCCACGGCGATTACAGTAGCGGTAGTAGACGAGGCCAATCGTGGTGGAGGCCGAAGAGGGCAGGCGCTGGTGCCGACTTGGTGTAGGCAGCAGGTCGTGGTCCTTGGAGGGAGCGGGTGGGTGACTTCCATTAGATGGGGACCGCCTTGTGCGTCCTGAGTTGTGACGATGGTGAGAAGGTCGAGATGAATTGGATGACCGGAAATTGGTGACATGAACCTCGGTAGTTGGGGAGAAAGTGACTCCATCAATGTTGCGCAGATAGGCTTCGTGATCCACCAATTTATCAAAAAGCTCTTCAAAGGGGACTATTTCATCTTTAGTATGGAGTGCAACAATCAATTCCTTGTAAGCAGGGCCAAGACCACGGGTGCAATATATAAGAAGATCATCATCAAACAGAGGTGCACCAAGGGTATTGAGTTCGTCCACTAATGTTTTGGTTTGAAGAAGGAAGTCCTGAACAGTTTGCGTGCCACATTGAATCTGGGAAAGTTTATCCTTTAGGTGAATGATATGAGATTTGGAGCGCTTAGAAAAATATTGATTGAGTTTGGTCCAGGCGGAAGCACTAGTTTGGGAGGACGATACCAAGTGAATAATATGTTCGAAGAGAGATGCCAAGATGGAGTATAAGATGAGTTTGTCTTGTCTCTTCCAAATGAGAGCAGCCGGATTGATCGAGGTAGTTTTGGTCGTGGTGATGTTCGCTGGTGGAGAATTGAAGGTGCCATCGACATATCCAAATAGATCAGGGCCATGGAGAAGAGAGGAAAATTGGACTTTCCACGAGAAGTAGTTCGACGACGTGAGTTTTAGGGTAATTCGAGTGGCGGCGATGATTTGGATAACATTTGTAGGAGGAGAAGGGGGTGGCGGGTTGACAACAGTTTCATGGGGGATTGAGATCGTCGACAATGTCTTGAGGAGGGTTTTTATCGGCCATGAGTGACTGGAATGGAGACTTGACAGAAAGAAAAAGAGGAAGAGGACGGTTGGGAGAAGTTGGCCGAAGGTAGGGTTAGATTTAGGGATCAGAAAGCTGTTGGAACGTTTTGTGCTCTGATACCATATAGAGTTGTTGCTATACATTGTGATATACATATACATGATAAGCAATTATTTAATTGCAATAAATATAGAAGAGATAAATACAAAATCTCCTAATACAAGACAATGACCTAAATAAGATAATGACTAAAAATATACAAGGAGAGTTGAGTTGCTGCATCACGGTGCACGGGCTGCATCAATGGGCTTGACGTAGTCGTCGTTGTGCGGTCATCATGTTGCCTAATATTTAATACGTCACAAAATGAATATATTTATTTATTATTTTCAAAGGTACATTAAAAAAATATAAAAAAAAATCTTTGCCCTTTTTGTCACCTGACATTGATTTTCTTATTTACTCATTAAACTGAATAAAAACTTCCCAAGTTTTTGAAATTAATTGAATCAGTTTCTTAGAAATTCCTTAAGCATTCTCATGGATGATGACTAGACAAATTTGTGTAAAAGGAAAAAAATGTATCTTTCTTAGATTTAATAAATTATCAAACATTATCCCACTTGTGTAACGGTGGGTCTTCATGTAGCAATATTAACGAGTTTTTTATTCTGCTTCTACTTCTACTTCTATACAATACAAGAGTGACCTGAGGAAGCTATTTTAAGTAAGAATTATCTAATTTTTTTTTTTAATTAAACAAAGCATTTTCATTCAAACAAATTTGGAAATAGCTTTATAATCTTATAAACGACTTATGAAAAGACTCTTCAAAAGCGTTGTAAAGGGGGAGTAGAACAAAATCTTCGAGTTTGTATTCTTTTCACAACTTTTGTTGGTAAACTTAGTTAGAGACGCGTCATCATGTTATCGTGTGTCAAGTCAATCTATGTGTTCCGTAAAAATTGTTTATAATAAACACAATTTTCAATATCAATTTTTAATCACATATTTTTTTTCTTTTCAATTTTTAACCACACATTTTACCTCGAAAACACAAATAACATAAATTATTATTATTTATAACAGTTTCCGAAATAACAATGTTTTCAACGACTGATGCACGTTTTTTTTCTTTTTTCTTTTTTTTTGTGTTTCTTAAGTAAAATGTGTGATTAAAAATTGAAGAGAGAAAATTAGTGTAATTAAAAAGTAGTATAAGAAATTGTGTAAAAAAATGGTTTACAATTTTGTTTATTTACCATTACCGAACAGTCTGTAAAGTTCAAAAAGTCTTGAATCTTCTATCAATCATGCTTGGTAAAGTTTTTTTTGTTTATAAACAAATAATGTAATATTTTTAAGGTAAAATTTTATAGTTGAAAAATAATTTAAAAAAATATATTGTTAATAAATAATTTGAATAAATGTGATGCTTATAAATATGTTTATCGAAGAAGGAATATCTCCTTCTACGGGATCCTAACTAGAAGTGTCATATATATATATATATATATATATATATATATATATATATTTTTTTTTTTTTTTTTTTTTTTTTTTTTTTTTTGTAAATGAGAAGTGTCATTATTAATTGATCCAAGATTCTTGTCCAAATCCCAATAGTATAAACTATTTTTTTTAAAATAATAATAATAATAATAATAACAACAACAATAATAATAACAACAGATAAAAAAATAAAAAAAAATTGTATCTCAAACTCTACTAAATAATAATAATAATAATAACTGATAAAAAAAATTATCTCCAACTCTCCTAATCAGCATACCATTTGTTGGGTTATACTACAGGTTCAATCATTTGTACTTTTTTATGAACCAATCCTCATAATCGACACAACATCGCTTTGTCGGTTATACCACAGGTTAATTTGAAAATTGGATTCTCAGTTTTCATCCATGGGAGATTTTTGTTGCTGTCTTATTTTTAATAAAAAAATGTCTATCAAATCTAGCATTTGTGTATCCATCTCCTAATCATGTTGTATCAGGAAAAATTAAAAATGAATGACGTTAAAAATCGAAAATAACTCATCCAATATTAAGAATTTATAGTATTAACAACATGGTTAATCGACATATATCTACATAAAAATGGAGTTAATGGAGGATTGGACGTTAAGTTTAATAACAGATGACTAACACAGTGACTAACGTTGAAAAAAAATTGAAGACCAATGATCTGAATGGGATAAATTAAAGTTAAATAACTCAATTGATATTTCATTGAAAGTTTAGTGACCAAAAATGAAATCAACACGTCACCGGGTTATGTTTAACTATGCCATCTACGTTGATTGGGTGCTTCAACCACACGTGACACCAAAGTGGTCCAATATGAATTTCCAATTTCCTGAAAATAATACTTTATTAATAATAAATAATTGATATTTTTTCATTAATATTTTCAAATGAATTAATATATGTATTATAACCAATTTTATACTAATTAATCTATATGTTCTTTGAATTAGTAATTTAAAATTAAAAAAATATTATTGTATAATATTTTATATTCAGTGTATATTAAATTTTTAAGTAAAAAGTATAGTTTTATATAAAAGTTTATTTATTGTCTTAAAAATAATTAAAAAATTTAAAATTAAGCGCGTGTTTGATATCAATTAAAATCAAGATTTTAATCTAAGGGTCTGTTTGATTTCACTATATTTTCCATCATATTTTTTAACTTTTGCACTGTTTGATTGTCTTAATTTTTCATGAAATTCGTTTTCCAACTTTTCTTTGTTTTCGAAATTTTTCTTATTTTGATGAAATTCATGTTCCCACCACTTTGGTGGGAATTGATTTTTCACCTGAGGTGGAAAATCATTTTGCCTCGTTTGGTCATTTTATTGTTGTTAATTAACTTATTCTTCTCTAGAAATTAACATTATTTTTATTAGGGGTGGAGAAAAAAATTGAAACCGAAAGAACCGAACTGAAATCGAACAAAAAAATCAAAATCGGTCAGTTCTTTAGGGAAAAAATGAGAATCGAAATCGAAAAATGTAGAACCGAAAATTGATCGGTTTCTATTTCAAAATCTAACCGAGAACGAACATTCTTAATTTAAACTAAGCCCACATAACACTTTTGACACTTTCTGTAACTTTACATAATAATTGTCGAATTGTTCATATCATATTGCATCTTACATTAAATTTTGTGCACTAGTTTTAGAAGATTGGATATATGGTCTCTCACTCGCACTGGTTTAGTACATCTTTTTAGTGCAATATTTACAAATTAAGGCAATAGTTATTGTGTTGATATGTACTGAACTAATTTCAGAAAGGATGTGTGATTTGACATGTACGTGACTTTTGTGGAAGTGCATTAGTGAATTGTGGTTTTGGCATTGAAGTCTGATATTAGAATTCATTGGAAATCATTATCTTCAAAGTATATCTATGTTCGAATGAGCTAAATTGTTTTATGTTATGGTAAATGTGTCTATATGTCATCATTATCATTTAATATTTTAGTTCGGATGATCCGGACATTCCAGCATAAGTAGTATATAGAACAACAAAAGATGGATATCCTACTTTTCTGATTGCCTATGAAGATATACAGAATATATAACTGTCTTAGAGTCTTTAGAACTCGAATATATTCAATTTGAATATATTTACCGTATAGATGGTTTTGTTTGAAAATTTTTGACCCAACACTTATTTGTTTTTTGCACACATTTTCACGTTTGCTCAAAATTGAATTTTTTTAACAAAAAACAGAACAAATAACCGAAACTGAAATCATTCGTTTCTTGAGTTTTGAGAACCAAAACGCCCAACCCTAATTATTATCAAGTACAAGCATATGGAAAATTTTAAAAATAACAATAATAATTTTGATTAAAATAGCAAAAGTTTTCTTTATTTTTCATGAAAAATAATGTCAATCAAACAACGAAATTTGAAAAATTCTCCACTTTTTCCACATAGAAAATTAAACCAATCAAACACATCAACTTTCAATTCCTAAGAAAATAAGTTCTCGGGAATTTAATTATCGGGATTCGTTCTCTCTACTCAAATTTCACAATCGTAATCAAACGGACCCTAAGTCAAAGTCAACAACATATTTTATAGAACCTACAACTTTTCAACTACATTTTTCATCAAATTTTTATCAAAATATACTAAAAATTAAATTTTAATCTCCACCAAATAGAGGCTAAGAAATATTATTGCTCCCAATTCCTGTTGCCTGATTTTTCATTCCTTTTTTTTTTTTAATAATTTTATTTAATGTATTGGGTTGACCCCTATTCGACATCGAATAGGCCTACGGACCCTTGATCCATTTTTTTTTTCCGAGTCAATGTCCAGGTTGAGTTCTAAAACATTGGTAATAACTCTTTCGAATTTAACTATTAAACATATTCAAAAGCAACTTCTTAATCTTAAAAGAAGCGTCAATTTTTGAAATCCTATCCAACGAGCCCTTATTGAGTCCAAATATAGCACTCCCGCCATAATATTTTATACGCTGATAAATCGACACTTCTTCAATAAGCCAATTCAAAAGAATATCACTATTTAGAGAAAATAAAGAAAATCAAGAAACAGGATATATTCATTAAATATGAATGTGAAGAACAAACTTCACTGTGAATAAACTCTCACAACTTCCACCATTTCAAGCATTTTTTGTCGAATCTCAAAGAATATGTGACTGGAATCCCTACAGAACACAAAATTGATGTCTTTGGAACTTCACAGCCAAAATAAACTACTGTTTTCAGTTCAGAAAGGAAGATTTGAAGAAATTAATCGAAAGTGAACCAACCCAACTGTCAAACTCCCGAGTTCTCTATTGTGGCAGTCATGATCCGTAATTGACGAGGCCTCTCAGGCTCGCCATTACGCCTCCAGAATGCCCTTCTCCACCAAACTTCAAAGCCTCTCTGGATATTGGGACAATCGTCGCCTGAATTGAGAAATCGTTCGAACCATGACAAAAAAATTTCCTGCTGCCAGGCTAGAGGCAAAGTCAGTATAGTGTTGCTAAGACCATCCTCAATTAAATGCTTGTCAAGACCTTTCGACGCCCTCTTCATCCACCCAAAATCCTCGTAAAATGGTACCAACCATGTCTGCAAAAGCGCACACCTGGAATCTTTGGACGCCAATAGCTGTCCCTTCCCAATCCCAACAAACAACCTAGCTGTAACTCCGCTAACCTCGTACCTATGGATTGCGGGCACTTTAGAATGTGCTTTAGACAATTCAGATTGAGACGCCCACTTTGTCAAAAATTCCTCACCAATCTGTCTATCGATAAGTATATCTAATAGCCAGTGCAAATTATCTGCCTGCCGTGCTATCTGACCAACATTGTGCATGTCAGCTTCTGCTGCCCGTAGAAGATGAAGGCGAAGCAGTTGCAAACACCCATTGCAAGCTGAGTACAACGACTCCTTCCTCAAATCATTATATGATGAGTTCTCACGTAACATTTTGGTTACTAAAACTTTCATCTCTCTCCTCGCCTTCTCATCTTTTCCTTCGAGAACGACCTGCAATAGCTTGATAAGCACTTCTTCATTGTCACTTCTATCGTTAACTCCGGATGTGACATCAAGAAAAACCCTCTTCAAAACTTCCCCTGCTCCGATCCCTTCAAGCCGAAGCTCCGACAACAACGAAGCTACCTTCTCTTCCTCATCTTCAGCCCATGGAGCAGCCTCCAAGTACTCCAAACAAGACAGCACACCCGCATCAAACCCAATTGCTGCAGAAACCTACATTAGGACCATTGACGAGAGTTCAATAACTCGTAATTGTAGTAGCTTAGTATGTGTTCGACTTATGTGTTATAACATATAATTATAATCATTACAATTTTCAATACCACTTTGTAACCCCGCACATTTTTCGAAACTACTTTCTAACCACAAATTCTACCTAAAAACACAAAAGGTAAGAAATAACGGCGGCTCAAAAGCCGCCCAACAGACGCCTAATGTAACCAAAACACTTGTTCAATTGTTCACTGCTTTTGTATATTTAAGTGTGTTTAACACTAGATACATTAGACCAAAATGCGGTAGGTATCACATCAAGCACAAAAATTAACTTATAGTAGTTGAAACTCTATTGAAGATTTGATATTCAACCTTAAGTATTGCAGTACAAAAAGATAACTCACCACCAACTCTGGAAGAAGAGCAAAAAAGCTACTTCCTTCGTTCCATAAAGATAGTCTCCTATCCATTTTCACACGGATTGGGGAATGTCAATTAATATATCATTAATAAATTTATGTAGTTTCCCATAAAATTGAAAGAGTATAAATTTATTTATACTAATAAAAAACACATTAAATAAAGGAAAAATAGGGCATAAATTATTAACTTCACTCTCAAAAAAGAAATAGTGGATTATCTTTGTGGGACGAAGGGAGTATATTATTTCAAGGGCCATCACTATAAACGGCATTAACAAGCCCTCACCAGCAGAGACGGCATTAACAAACCCTAACCAGCAGAGAAAAGTAATCATACGATTCGAGTATGCTTCTCCTAGTACATTATCAAGAGAGAAAAGTAAAATCTTAGAAAATTTTTAAACAAAATTTTCAGCAGGCCTGCTATCCAGTAATAGACAACTCAACACCACACAACACAACACAACACAACACAACAATAAAAATATAATATGGGGTCATCTACTTAATTTTTTTTTCTCATGGCCACAAATAATGCGCTAATGTTAAAGTCCTAGAGGATGGTGAAATGCTAAGGTGGTAGAAGAGTGATTAATTAGCTTTGAAATATAGCATTATAGCTGTCGAAATTATTTTTGTTTATAGCATATATCATCAACCTTTGCAAGGAAAAATTGTTGAACTGCATAGAAAAAATATAAGAAAAACTGTCATACATGATGATTTGCATCACTCCTACCTCGTCATTATTGTGACTTGTAAAAATTACATACTCTAATAGTTGAGATTCCTCGTATCATTTGAAACTCCTCAAAAGACACTAGTATCATAATCTATATTAGATTACCAAGACAATATAATATAATATTTTTCAATACATGACAATTCACATTTGCAACTCATTCTCATTCACCACGGCGACCCACGCAAGACTCATTCAGTTCTAAGGTCCATCACCTGAATGGAATTCGATTATTTTCAGTTATCAAATCATTTTGTCTCTCGCATTTCAGTGTAAGATCGTTAATCTCAAAATCATCCATTATAAATATTGGAAAGCCACATCGTTGGACTTGGCATTCATACTCATGCATTTCTAGTCTATGTAATCAGTACACCTTACCCACACAAAATCAACAGATAGATATTGATATATAGACATACAAGTAATTCCGATTATGGGCATTACCTTAAGAATTCCAAGGACTCGAGGGACGTTCTCTTTCATGAGATTCTTCCTCAAGTCCTTACAATACATCAACCTGAGAGTCACAATGTAGACCTCGATATCATCGCAGTCAGATATCTCCACATCGGACGGCCCAGAGCTCCTCTGTTGCTTAATCCATTTCTCATTCAATTTTAGAGCAAAAAATCTACTGTGAGCCACAAGAATCTGCCTATGAACACTCATAGAAATACTGAGACCATCCTTTGAACTCAAAGTCAGCTTCACATCCCCGGACCCTTCATCGTTAAACTGATTTCCAGGACTTCTCATTGCCAAAAGATCCATCAGACGCTGCTGCATTAACGCCTGCCTGTCTTGGGGAGGTGGGTTTGTAGAAACCTTTGAGGTTTGATGATTTTGAGCCGAAATAATGGCGTTTTGAATTAGGGTTGCGGCTCTGGGGTGGCAATCTGTCTCATTGGCCATCATTTCGAAAAGGGTAGGGCTCGAACGGGTTTTATCCACCAAAGGTGGCGGCGGCGACATTGGGTTAAGAAGACCCGCCGTGAGCGCGGAGTTAAATTTGCTTAACGACGACGGGAAATTATCCTGGGATGCGACGTCACCTCCTGCGGTGGCACCACCACTGTAGATGGTGGTCGCGGTGGAGTAGGAGTCCATAGCAGTAGATGAGTTATAGATCTTCAGATCTGAGGAGGAGAGTGACAGTGATGACGATGATGAAGCAAGAGTTCCCTCAGCCGGCAGTGACGGCGGCGGCGGAGGTTTAGAAGCAGGGCAGCACCAAGAATTTTCCGGGGAGACTGTAATCGGTGTGTCAAATCTACGGCTTTGCTGACACGTGGAGGCAGAAGAAACTAAAGGGGTTGCTGTGGAGGACGAGTCTGTGATTGTGGTTTCACGGCAGCGGCGGCGTTTAGGCTTAATGGGCTGAGTTTGGAACTTGAGACGAGAAGTGTTAGCTGCCATGTGACAATGTGACAGTGAGTGGTGTTTAGTAGTAGTAACAGTGTGTGTAGTGTGTGCAATTTTTAAAGATATAGTTGTCCGCTAGCTTAGGGCACCAACGTTGGTTTCATCGAAATGTTTTAAGAAATGGCGATGGAAACGAGACAGAAACAGAGGGTTAAAAAACAGAGGGACAGAACTCAAAAACACAGCAATTAACAAAAGGGCCCCAACTCTCCCTTCATCATTCACTCTTGGCGTCTAATGTCAAAAATCAAGATTCATTGGTGCAGATAGGGTAGCAATCCATTATGAATGGCTCCAGGACAAGACGAGAATGGTAACGGGACGGCAAGGGGAGGGATAAGATAGTGACAATTTATTCTGTCATTACTACATATCTCAATGATCACATGTTCGAGTAATTATACGCTTAGCGGCTAGCGCCATTCGTTTGAAAGACAACTGTACGCTTTCAACTGTACAATGTAATTTTTTGAATTTCTTCTGTCATTGACGATCAAGTCAGTTGTCGAAAAATACGAACAAGTGTGTAATAGGAACAAATGGACTTCGATTTGACTAAGTTTGATTACATAATTTTTTTTCTTCATAATAATGTGTGTAGTGCATATAGGAAAACTTAGATAAAATATATTTTGGACCTTTTATTTTATTTGAACGTGTCATTTTATTTATTAGTAAAGTTGATGGTTTGACTCTGTACTTTCTAATTGATGTTTGTGTGACAGTGAGCCAATTGATATGTAATAAAGATGATATTGTGTTTTTAATTCAAATGTTCCAACTTAGCTCTCCTTTAGCTTTATAAGAACTTCGAAGTATTCCACAAGGTAATTAGGTTCATCATTTAACTTGCCTGGGGAGTAGAGTGTAATAATGTTCTCTAGTTTTACCTTGTGAAGAGTCAGTTGTCCAAAAATAAGAACAAGTGTGTAATAGGAACAAATGGACATAGATTTGACTAAGATTTGATTACACAATTTGTTTCTTCATAAATTCATAATGTGTGTATGTATAGGAAAACTTAGATAAATGATATTTTGGACCTTTTATTTTATTTGAATGTGTCACTTATTTATTGGTAAAGTTGTTTTGCTTAACTCAGTATTTTTTAATTGATGCATTGTGACAGTAAGCCAATTGACACGTAATAAAGATGATATTGTGTTTTTAATTCAAATGCTCTAACTTAGCTCTCCTTTAGCTTTATAAGAACTTCAAAGTGTTCCACAAGGCAATTAGGTTCATCATTTAACTTGCCTAGGCAGAAGAGTGTAATAAGGTTCCCTTATTTTACCTTGTCAAGAGTTCGTTGGGGGCACAAACCTCCTTTTCCAAGTCTTTCCTCACTGGCCATTGAGCTCGAAGCCTTGTCTTTTCGAACTAACACCGACTTCATGACGAAGTGATCGGTGTATGACGCATACTTCTGAATCTAATAGCTTGTGGGAGGTGTCAAAAGTGGAAAGAGATTGTAACGGACTCTTTTTAAAAAGCAAGAAAGGAAATGAAATGCTTAGGTCCATGCATTTAAGAGTCGAGTCATCTCGATTCCAGATAAATCGACGAGGCACCTCTAAAAACTCTCTATGTATGCATTACAATTACAAATATGCCCCACAAGTTATATCTAAGGTGCTTTTAAGAACTCAAAACCATATAAATCCCAACTCTTGCTTTTTTTGCTTTTGGTGTTAAAGCCTTGACAGTTAATAAGTTGAGCACTTTGGAATATGTTGAAAACTTCTTTCTTCTTCGAGTGAGGGATGAAATCGATAATTTTTTTTATTTAATCATAAGCTATGGGTATATTTCTAATTTAAGATCGAATTTTTGAATTTCTGTGCATTGATCGGACTGTGAAAAATTTTCTTTATAAAGTATAAATTTTCGAATTAAAGACGATCAAAATATAAAATCGACTATGAGCTAGCTCGGTCCCTACTACCATTGAAAAAGCGTGACATAGAGGAAAGACAAAGTCCTAAGGGCAATTTGCAAGCCCTACCATTTTTGGTTTCTTTTGCTCATGGATTAATGCCTTACTTCTTCTTTATTAATTTAAACTAGTATGATTTTCACTTTTTGACCGTTGTTTTTAAACCATAATTTTATCCCTTTTCTCAAATAAAAATTCATTTTTTTGCTACAATTATAAATTGAATTATCATGATCCAACTATGATTGAACTGATACACCTACATCAATGAAATGTTTAGTATTTTAGACGGAAAATAATTAAACAGATTTCATAAAAAATATATGAAATATTTGTCTAAAGTTTATTCCAATTGTATTTAATTCAGAATACAAATTGTGCCCTAGTGGAGTATGGGAAGCACTTGATAATAGATAATTCACCATCATTTGGCAGTCCTTATGGTGTCTTCAACTTTGAGTGAATTGGACACTTGGTCCGTGAAAGAAAAGTCAATTGCAAGCTCAACATGACATCTATGAGACTATGATGCTCTAAGTTTTTCTCCTTTTTATATGTAATAAAAATAATTAATTTAAGTAAATTAAAGAAAAATATATTAAAAAAGACGGGTCGATATGTACAATACCTAGTATCCAACGTTCACGACTATGATTACCATACTTTGTTCCCCTAGCTTTCGTATCCAGTATCAGTGTCAGTTCTACGCAGTGTTTTCGTAGTTATCAACCTACATTAATGCTGAATGGATACTTTACAAGAAAGAATGCATGTTAAAGAATCAACAATACAAAGACACAATTTGGGAGAAATCCGTAGATTAATTTGATGTACAGGACATGAATAATTACAATTTTGTCCACTCCAAGTATTCAATTGCATTTTATTCTAAGCATCCTACGAGACAACCAACAACAATCTACGAATTCCAGTATTTTTAGTGCATAATATTTAATATTGTTCTCTCTGTGTACATTTTAAAATGGAAATTCGAATAAAAAATAGTGTGATGATCAATTCGTGGGATTTGTGCTGCCTCATTGGTAAAGACAAACTTATCATCCAAGATTTTAATTGATTGAGATAGAGTACTTTTTCAATTCTTAGTGGTTTCTTTAAGCGTGAGAAATCTCTAATTGATGACTGCAACATGTATGTAGATTTATGTGTTTGGTTGATATTTATAAACATTCTAGTCACATTTTGAGGAATTCAAAACTACTATTTATTTATTCACCACTCATTTTATATAGTTTATTAAATTTCAACCAACAATTTGATCTGAGTATAAGACTCTAATAGATTTGAAGATTAATTTGCTCAAACAATTCAATCTTCCTAGTTTTTCTATAAAATATCGATGAAATCAAGACCACGCGCGAGTCTTTTGAATTGGTTTGTTGTTTCCCCTCTTCTACGTTTAATTTTGTAAGATTTAGACTTAATTAATTTTCAAGGTATTGTTGTTAATCACCCTAAAAATGATAAGTTATTATTGTTGATAATCACTTTAACGATGAAGAATACAGAGTTTGTTGGATCCTTTAGTAGTACTAGAGACTAATGTTTTATCTCATTATTGCGAGAATGAAAGAATTATTTCTTATTTATATTGTTTGCTTAGTTTTGTGTTAGATAACAAGAAAAATAAGATTATTTATTTTACTGTGATAGTTTGAGTATTTGGGGTATCAACATTTTCTCAAGTTTATTGGGATATTATTGTGCTAATTAAATGGAAGAATCGGAAGACGACATGACGATGGTGATAAAACTCAAGGCTACAAATTATTCAATTTGGATTTCGAGAATGGCGGGTGACATTCGCAAATCAAAATATATATGTAGGACAGAATTGGAAGAGAAAGAATACTGCTAAAGCTCATTACTATGGGGTGGGGTGTTGGGTCTCTACCTCTGTGGTGGATAAAAGGGCCAAAAGCAATAAATCTTAATCTTAATGTATTCTATTATCACACTCATGCGTTGCACGGAAGAATAATATGAATTTATTTTACTGTATACTCCATTACAAAATAGAAAATAATTATTTGAACACATAATTTGCTTTGATTAATAACACAAAATGGCAACGAATGCCCAAAATAGAAATAAATTATAATTCTCATCAATTTTGAAAAATCTCTTTAAATAATACATTATTTGTACATTTTGTGATTGGTCACACCAGTGTGATAAAGTTGTTAGGACAAAATATATTTTAAACAATTGCTCAAACTTAAATTAAATAATATAATTTTTTCAATCTATGTTGTATAATAAATAAAGAACTTTGTTCAAATATTTTGACAAACGTGAATAAAAAAAATAACCCTCAAAATATTATAATTTACATAAAATATAGTAATTGCAATAAGTTAAATATATGCGATCATATATTTAAATAAATATAATTTAACAAATTAAGCAATATTGGCGATGCACGAAAATTAAATCAACCTCGAGATTTGCAGTGCACGAACGTAAAATTCAACTTAAGAGACCCTTCACAAGATTATTTTTTTTAATTTTTAAATGCAATACATTAAATTGAATACAATTAAATGCATATTTAATTATATGTCAATAAAATAAAATAAAAAAAGAAAATTATTAATGAAATGTGTGTGTGTGTGTGTATGTGTGTGTGTGTGTGTGTGTGTGTGTGTGAGAGAGAGAGAGAGAGAGAGAGAGAGAGAGAGAGAGAGAGAGAGAGAGAGAGAGTGTGTGTGTGTCTTTTTGTCTATATATGTTAACAAAATTAAGAAATAAAACTTTATCATTTTTATAGCATACAATTATTTTTTAACATTTTAATAAAATTGTAGAGCGATGAATTGTTTTAACATCTTTACGTTGAAATAGGACATGTATTAAGTGTTTTAACTATTGTATCGTAAATATATCAACTCGATTTCTGAATTTAATATTCAATAAATAAAATTGTCTTTTTTAAAAAGTTTTGAACTACGAAATTAGACTCATACAATACACATGTGCAAGACTCAATTTACATATTCTCTTTAAGATCGACACTTTTCTTTTCATATATTGTTCTTCATCATATTTTTCCCAAAAAGAGGTGTAGGATAGACTTTTTTTGTATAATTTGATTTTAAAGTATTAATTATTAATTTCAAGTGTTTTTCTAAAAAAATAATCATTAATTTTAATAAATATTGTTACATTAATTGATTATTCTTTCTTCATACTGAAATTTTCTTTATTCATATTGTCACGTTATTATTTTATAAAAATTAACGATCGATCAATTATTTAATAGTAATTATATGAACTAATTGTTAAAATTTGTAATATATTTTTGTATATTTTAGTTATTCAAATTTATAATAAAAATAGAAAAATGAACTGACTCATTAAATAAATAAAAACAATGTGAAAATGATGAATGAATTAAAGAAATCTTAAATTTGTAAAATTAACTCAACTAAATTGGATTTACCTTAAAAATTTGAATAGTTATTATTTATTTTAATTGGATGAGAAAAAACCAGAACCGATATTAATCATTTATGACTAAAATGAATCTAGTTAACTAATTATAGATAATATTATAGAACTTAAATGATATATTTAAAATGTATTAGATATTGAGGAAAAATATAAAATATAAAATAAAACTTTACCTTTAATTTTTTATATGATTTTATGGACAATATATTTACAATTTGCTCTCACTTGTTAGCTTGCATTAAACTTCTCACTATGATCTTTAATTTAACACCCATATTACATATTTTTCGATTTAATAATAATAATAATAATAATAATAATAATAATAATAATAATAATAATAAATAGAAAAATTAACATTTTGATGTTATTAATCGTATAGCACGGATGTCAATGCAATTAATGACACATGTAAAATAATAATTGCTAAAATATTTAATATACTATTATTTTTAAAAAAAATCAAATTTAGAAAGTTTTTTTGAAGGAAAACTATGTGTGTATTCTGATGATGGCTATTCAACTTTTATTTTTATATATATTAAGATTAAGATAAGATTAAGATTAAGATTAAGATTAAGATTAAAATAAGATAAGATATTATATGACTTAAATGATATATTTAAAATGAATTAGATATTGAGGAAAAATAAAACTTTACCTTTAATTTTTGATATGATTTTATGGACATTATATTTGCAATTTTCTCTTAATTGTTAGCTTGCATTAAACTTCTCATTGTGATATTTAATTTGACACACATAATCCATCCGTCTCAATTATATAGGCTTATTTGACTTTTCACAAAAATTAAGAAAACATATTTAATGTCATTGAAAAAGTATTTTTTGTAAAGAAAATTTCCAACTTACCCTTATTTAATATCAAAACTATTATATTAGAAGTAATAAATAGAGATACATTGGTAAACATACAAAATAAATACCTCGAAATGAAGAAAAAATCTATATAATTGAGACAAACAAAAATGGAAAGGCAGCTTATATAATTGGGACGGGTGGAGTATTACATATTTTTCGATTTCAAAATAATAATAATAATAATAATAATAATAATAGAAAAATAACATTTTAATGCTATTAATAGTATAACGCGGGTGTCAATGCAATTAATGACACATGTAAAATAATAATTACTAAAATATTTAATATAATATTTTATAATAAAAATTTCCAAATTTAGAAAAATAAATTGGCGAGAAACTATGTGCTTATTTTTGTGACGGTTATTCTACTTTTATATATAAATAAAATATAATTATAACTAGTGTTACACCCGTGTGATGCACGATCATTTGTTACTCACATATATTATTAAATTTATATGTTAACATATGAAAAGATTATTTATTTAAAAATGAGAAATGAGGGAAAACAATTGATTACAAAGGTACATTACACATACATTAATTTTTTTTTTTTAATTTTTTTGCGGTTCGTATGTTTATCTTTCAAAAACTTTCTTTAAATATTGTAATTTGAATTGATTTAAAACTTAAAATGGAAAAGAAAAATTAAATTTAAATAGAATTTGTAATAAGTAAAAAAAAAAAAGATATATCTATGATATACGCTCAAAATTTTATTAAAAGGAAAGGGAAAAGAAAAAGAAAATATTCATTTTCTATTTTTAAATAAAAATATTTATGTGATATTGACAAAAAAAAAAATTTTATTTTTATTTTTACTAATTAAAAAAAATGTGATTGATTTTCAAGAGGTGAAGACGGATCAAGAAATTTCGAGACCTAAAAAAATGCAGCTATTTAAAAATTTGCATTCAATTGGATTATTTTAAATCTGAATTTTGTTCAAAATGAATAATAAATAGTGAATTAATACTACTAATTACCATTTTAGGGATTGTGTTTTAGACCGAAAAACTGGTTAATACATATTTTTGGGAAGTGCTCTCCCTTTATGAAAACGTAAAGAAAAAGAAAAAAAAATATTCATTTTCTATTTTTAAATAAAAATATTTATGTGATATTGACAAATTTTTATTTTTATTTTTATTTTTACAAATCTTTAAAAAAATTATAATTGATTTTCAAGAGGGGAAGACGGACCAAGAAATTTCGGGACCTGAAAAATGCAGCTATTTAAAAATCTGCATTCAATTGGATTATTTTAAATCTGAATTTTGTCCAAAATGAATAATAAATAATGAATTAATACTACTAATTACCATTTTAGGAAATGTGTTTTAGACGGAAAAATTGGTCAGTGCTTATTTTTGGGAAGTACTCTCCCTTTATGTATTACGTTTTCTCCCGTGAGAATATTCAGTCCTTTTTTGAGTTCTCATTATCTACAAAATGAGGTTAATAATAATGATTTGTGGAGAATGTATACTTAAGCACCTGTTTGAGATTCATTATTTCAAGTAATGTAATTCGTAACAGTAAATTTTGGTATAATGAACTGTTAAAAAATATATTTTTTTTTAATTTATATGTAGATTATTTTATTAAAGAAATGTTAGTTGAAAATGATTTTAAAAAAAAATGAGGGTTTAAATAAAGTGTACTTAATAAAAAAAAAAATTAATTTGCTACAATTGTAAAAATTATGAACTTAAATAACTTATTACTTAAAAAAAAATACTTCAATGACCATTTGCATAAATATTCAATTTTAATGATTATTGATGTAATTAATCTTTTCAAAATAAAATTCTAGATTATCACATATAATTTATCACTATCCGAATAGTACTATTAGAATTGGTACTAATTATCTTATTACAGTATTTGATATTTGAATTTATTAAACAAATACTTCATTTCATATTTACTTTAACATTACAAATTAGATACATGTGGTCATATATTTAAATGAATGTAGCAAATTAAGCAACATGAATGTTAGTTTTGATTAAATTTTAACAAATTTATATCGCAAATACATTTAACTTTATATACTACGAAATTATCTATGCATCTCGATTCATAAAAGCGGCGCGATTATTTAAACCACAAGACATAATACTTTATTACTTACTCGTATGGAATTAATTTTTCAAGAATCAATATTTCTGAACATTCATTCTCAACACACATTCTTTAAGAAATTATTGTTTTTACAATTTTTCATACTACTTTTAACAATACATTTTAAAAAAAAAAATCACTTTTTTCACAAAAGCAATTCTCAAAAAATCAAAGTCAAATCGTCAGAATAATAATTTGAAAATCTCGCAATTATCATGATACGAAAATCGAGTAAAGTGGGAGATCACGAAATTATACGAAAAATTTTATACCCTATAATCTTTAAAAAATTATTAAAATTAAGAATGATTAAAAAAAATGTTAATCATTCTATTGATATTATTAACTAAAAAAAAATCAAAGCATTAATTATTTAATATTAGTCTTCGTTCAATAACTTTTTCTATAAATTATTTATAAGCAGCTTGTTTTTCAATTTTGCATTTACACTAATCCACTTTGCATTTACACTATTTAATTCTATGGGACCTTACTATTTATAGAAATAAAAAAATGGGCGGAAAATTGTTTTTAGGAACTACCTTACTTTTATATATTACTAGTATTTGCACCCGTGCGTTGTACGGAACAAAAAAAATTTATAATTATTAATTAATGAATAACTAACTAAATATATTCAATAATTAATGAAAATGTGAGAAATATATAACAAAAACAATTAAATTCATATATTATGGGAAATAATATGAAGAAATAAAAAAATATTCAATAGCAAAATTCAATGTAAATTAAAAAAACTTCTTTAAAAATAATAATTGTGGTTCATAATTTTTAAACAATTACGATTCATGGTCATTGCATACAATACAATTAAAAAGAAATGTGGTACAGAAATGTATATTATAGGAGAATATATGGTTAAAAAGTAGAATTTTTTTTTTAATCATGTATATAATACCTCATCAATAAAATATAGTTAAAAACGAATTTTAAAAAATGAGATGTGAATTAATGAATGCCAAACATAATTCAAAGAATGATCACATGAAAAAATTTTCCCAAAAAATGAATAAACATAATTTCTTTATTGGACTTTATTATATCAATCCTTAAAATTTAGGATATTAAAACTTTCCAATTAGATCGTCCAGAACATCAATCAATACATGAAAATGAATTGCACGTGTATTAAATTTATTTATAGAAAACAACAATATTTTTTATTTCTTGCGTTAATGTTGCTCAACGTTACAAATAATATTTTTGTAGATATTTTTAGTAATGTCAAAATATAATAATGATAAAAAACAAAAAAAAATCTATTTCACAAAAGGAAATTGTTTTTTTTTTTTTTTTTTACATTCTTGAACGTTATATAATTTATTCTTGAAATCTTAATATATATAATAATAGTATAGCCGTCAAAAAAACCCACACATAGTTTCCCGCCATTTTTCCCTACTATTTTAGGAAACTTTGTAATTTTATTAATTATTTTAATAATTGAATTTGGAAACTTCAATTAATGCAAAATTAATTATAAGTGACATGTAATAAATGACTTATTGATTGTAAAAAATAAAAAATCTATAAAAAGATCAAATTGTATATTATTTTTATTCTTTTGATAATTATTGTAATATTTTTTCGTCAAAAAATATGTAATATAGGTGTCAAATTCATTATCTTAACGAGAAGTTCAATACAAGTTAACAAATGAGAGCAAACTCTAAATATATCATTCTTAAAATTGCCTCAAATAATAATATAGGTAAAAGTTTTACTTATACTTTTTACTTTTTTCAATATCTAATCTTTTTAATTTATCTCATCTAAGACATAAAATGATATTTATCATTTCTTACCTAACTTCAATTTGACATAAATGATTAATTTCAAATCTTTTTTCTTATCAAATTAAAAGAAATAATGATATCCGATCTTTCTAAGTAAATTCAATTGAATCATTTTAATTTCTACAACTTCAGGTTTCGATAAACTCTTTGGTAATTTTGAAATTAATTTTATAAATTTACTCATTTTGTTCATTTATCTATTTTTTAATTTTTATAAATTTAAAATAACATCAATTTGTAAAATATATATACTACAGACTTTAACAATTAATTCTATAGAAATAAAAAATATAAGGTTTTATCAAACTTATTCTATTTAAAAATAAAATATAGTCCATACATTTATTTAACATGCACAAAAAATAGTTTTTTGTGTGTGGGGGTAACATAGCCATTTTCAATAGTTGGTGAAAAATAAAATATCACATTGTATTTGAAATCATTGAATATGAGTAAGTTTGATATAAACTATAGAAATTGTTTTAAATGTGTGATTGAAAGTGAAAGAAGGTAGTATAAAAAATAAAATAATTGTCAAATCAATCAATTGAGTGGTTAAAAATTGATTTTCTTTTTTTAGAATGTGTGGTTAAAAAGTAGTATGTACAATTGTGAAAAATTAGTTTTTAAATAATATGTGGTTGTGAATGAACATTAAAAAAAATTATTTTTGAATAATCAATTCTATATGAATAAATAAAGTAAGGAAACTAGATAATGAACAATTAACTGTTAAAAAAAAGCAATTCATAACTTTTCTTTTCTTTTCTTTTTTGATATTTTGATTATATATTGAATATACAATTTATGCATTAAAGTAAGAAATCTAGAAATGAAATTACAAATTAGTCACAATTTGTGTATGCAAGTTATTATTATTATTATTTTTTTATTGTATTATTTTTATCGGACATTGTATTTTTACAACTTATTCAATAAATATTATTTATTCCGTGCATCGCACGGGTGCGATTACTAATTCATATAAAAATGATCTAACTAATGAATCAATGTATTATAGAATTGATTAAACAATTTGTTAGTATCAATGCACTGATTCTCGTGTAGTGGGGAATGAGTTTCAATGCAATGATGGTGATATAATTGATATTTAATGATCTTAAGTCAAACAAATAAATGTCATATTTTGACCGAAAAAAATGATGTCAGTAGTTTTGGCGGAAAAATTTGGGTCAACTATCTTGTTGTTATTATTATTATTATTATTATTATTATTATTATTATTATTATTATTATTATATATATAAAGATAACGATATTAAGATAAATATCTGAATTATCAATTTATTTTAGGAAATTTATCGATTTAGTTTAATTAATATATGAATTAGAAAAGTTCAATTAATGCATATAATAAATGATTTATGGATTTGTGAAAAAAAATATCTATTAAAAGTCAAATTATAGATTACATAATTATTGCATTATTTTGAAGTCAAAAAATATGTAATATGGGTGTCAAATTCAAGATCTCAACGAGTAGTTTAATAAAAATTAAGAAATAAGAGCAAACTCTAAATATATCATTCGTAAAATCGTTTTAAATACTAAATGTAAAAGTCTTACTTATACTTTTTACTTTTTCCAACATCCAATCTTTTTATTAATAGGATAACCATCACCATTTTACGCACATAGTTTCCCGCATTTTCACCTGTCATTTAAAGAAATTTCTTATTTTTATCAATTTATTTTTAATACATGAATTATGAAAGTTCAATTAATGCATGTAATAAATAATTTATGGATTTGTGAAAAAAAATCTATAAAAAGTCAAATTATAGATTTTTTTTATAATTATTGCGTTATTTTGAAGTCGAAAATATGCAATATGGGTGTCAAATCCAAGATCTCAACGAGAAGTTTAATACAAATTAAGAAATGAGAGCAAACTCTAAACATATCATTCGTAAAATCGTTTTAAATACTAAACATAAAAGTTTTACCTATACTTTTTACTTTTTCCAACATCTAATATTTTTTAATTTATCTCATTTAATCGATATCTATACATATATAATAATAGGATAACTGTTATCATTTTATGCACATAATTTCTGACCCATTTTCACCTGCCATTTTAGGAAAAAAATTATCAATTTATTTTAATACATGAATTATGAAAATTCAATTAATGCATGTAATAAATGATTTATGGATTTGTGAAATTTTTTTGTAAAAGTCAAACTATAGATTATTTTTTTGTTTTGATAATTATTGCATTATTTTAAATTCAAAAAAATATGCAATATACGTGTAAAATCCAATAACTCAACGAGATTTTCAATTCAAATTAAGAAATGAGAGCAAACTCTTTTTAATTTTTCCAACATCCAATCATTTTAATTTATCTCATTTAAGTCATAAATACCTATCATTTCTTACCTAAATTCAATTTGACCTAAATGATTAATTTTTAATCTTTTTCTCATCAAATTGAAATAAATAATAGATATTCTATCTTTCTAAATAAATTCAATTAAATCATTTACTTTTCTAAAACTTTAGGTTTTGATAAACTCATTGATTCAATTTTTAAAATAGAAGGTATTGGCAAAATAATTCTATTTAAAAATAGAACGTGGCCAACATATTTATTTAGCATGCACATAAATAGTATCTGCAATTGTGAAAAATGAGTTTTAAAGAATATGTGGTTGTGTAACGCCTCGAGTTCTAAACACCCGAAACGTCACTTCATCCTCTCAAACTAACTTCCAAAATGACAATTTAGCAGAAAATAAAAGAAATTTTAAACTTTGCATAAACTATTATTAAAATTCTCCAACGGTAATAAATTCAAATTTCTCAACAGTTGGTAATACATAAATTCAAATTAACGTGAAACTGCAAGGTTAAAGTTTGAAATGAAACATTTATTTATTCTTTTGCCATTCATGTCCATAATTCGCCACCGTTCCTGAAGTCTGCAAAAATTGTTAATAACAGAGTGAGTATTTCAAAGAAATACTCAGTAAACTCATTACAAAGTAATTAACTTTAACTATGATATTACACATAAACATGCAAATCATACTAAACATTTTCTTGGCATAACATCATATCATATATTACATAAGTGCGTAAATGTAATACCACTTTTCGTTTTACATGCTTTCTGGAATATCACCCAATTTCTATGTTGATACTATGATGAATTATTTATTTGACAATTATTATTGATAATAAATTGAATTATTTTGCAGTGGAATGATTTGGACGCTATCTCGAGCAATGTGCCAATTAAAATGTTTATAAATTGTTTACGTACAATTCTATGTCTAATTGTTTATTTTAATTGTTACTTACCAATTCTATTTTAATTGAGTAATAAGTTGCCTAAATTGAATTAAATTGAAGTTGTGAAAAGTTTGATGACAATTTGAAATTTTTTTTGAGGGTCGTGGACTTCAATTACCAATTTATGAGAGTTGAGGGACTAAAATGCAAATTACCAAAACTTAAACATTTAAACCTAACCTAACCCTCTCAATCTCGTAATCGATCTCTCTCTCTGTTAAATCTCACACCCGACTCCTCTCTTTCACAACACTTCTCTCTCTCTCTCTCTCTCTCTCTCTCTCTCTCTCTCTCTCTCTCTCTCTCTCTCTCTCTCTCTCGAACCCAGCTCCTCCGACCACCGCGCCTACAACGCCCACCACCGGCCACCATCCCCACAGTAACACTCTTCTCCCTTTCCCCCGAGGCGCGCTCACTGTTACGCGCACACATAGCCGCTCGCGCGCGCACACTGGTACTCACACGCACAACCGAAACCCACACACAAGCATGAATATATATTGATTGTATGTATATGCTACTTATATGTAGATATTCAGATTTGAATTTAGTTTAAATTTTGAATGTCAATCCCAGTTTTATGAAAACTTATATACATGTCTTGTTCTCTGTGTGTGTGTGCGTGTGTGTGTGTGTGTGTGTGTGTGTGTGTGTGTGTGTGTGTGTGTGTGTGAAGTTTTAGGTTTCTAAGTCAGTAAGTTAAGTCTTTTAAATTGTATTGCTAGTTTGATTTGAAGCATAATGGTAATTTTTGAAAATTAAGGGGATTGTATGAATGTTTTTATTAATTTTCACTCAGTTATGATTTCGAATTTTTATTGATCAATTTCAGTTTTGGGTTAATGCTAATAAATGTATATATGTATATATCAAATTCCAGATTGGATAACGTATGAATTTAAGATTGTTAGTACCTAATTATGAGTTGAAATTTGTAACTTTCTAATTTGGGGAAAATTTCACGAATGGTTAGATTTGTTAGCATGAACTTTGTAAACTTTGGTTTAACTTTTATTTATTTATTTGAGTTTGAAATTAAAAGATAAGAAAAATTTCTGAAGTGTATGTAGTAAGTCCCCTATTTGGAATATGATATTATATGTGTTGTTCATAACTCAAGGCCACACTTAGGTTAATTTGAGGTCTTGATCTCGATTGGAAGTTTTGCTAATATTAAAATAATAGGATTTGCGATTTTTAAACTAAAAGTATATTTTATTTAATGAATGGATATAAATTAGGATTATTGGGCACATTGACGTGACGGGCATCTGAGACTCTTCCACTTGCAAATCAAGATAACGGTAAATACTAAGGATGTCAGGTAAGTAAACTTCCCCTCCTCTCAGCATAGGTTGATGTTCAATGTGGAATTATGTGTTTAATTGACATTCGTGTTAATTACGAAATTCTAATGCTTTGGTTTACCATATGCAAGTATGTGTATTTTAAGGAAATGCACAAGTATGCACGTTATCAAGTCATTGCATCATTAATCATGCATTGTCATCGAAATGGGGAAGTCAAATGTTTTAATGAAAGGAATGTGTCAAAGTGCAAATTTTGTCAAAAGTTATATATCCCAAGTTTTTCAAGAAAGAATGGGTGTACTTCTATGTCATGAAAGATGCGAGTGGGAAATGGGGCGCGGGGAACCGGCGTACCCGAATGAAATGAGCCACTTTGCGGTGGAATAAAGTGAATGACCACTTTGCGGTGGAAAAGTGAATGTTAAACCGTTTTGCGGTGGAAATGTGAATGTTAACCTGGTTCCAAATAAGAATTGTCCACTGTTATCTGATTGACTAGAAGATACACCAAGTGAGTTCACGATGGAATGAAGTGAAAGTTTTGAAATGTTAAGTGAAAGCTTGAAAAGTTTGAAAGTTTTGAAAGGTTAAAGTGAATGGGATACATATTTCAAAGTTTAAAGCATTTCATGTCATAAGCATGTATCACTTGCACGAAGTTTACTTACTGAGCTTTAACTCACCCCAGTCCTTCCCCAACATTTGAGGTGATGAAAGTTAGGTGATCCGAGGAGAGCTCTTGGCGGCTGACTCAGACAGTACTCCAAATTTTATTTCTTTTAAGAATAAATGAAGGGTTTTTCCAAAGATTAATTCATTGGTTATAAATTTTATTGGATAAATTCTTTTGATTGGTTTATATCATGTTTCATGAGTTTATAAATGTTTACTTCAAGGTATTATTGTTGAGGAGTTTGGGTATTAATGTTGAAGTTAAATTTTGGAATTATGGTTGAATGTTGAATTTGAATGAGTTGAGAATTGTATATGTATTGTAGATATGATGTCCCTCTACAGGTTGGTTATGTCCAAGTTATAGAGGAGGCTCTGCCGAAATTTCTGTAAAATTTTATAATAGAAAATGAAAATGTTGAAATTTTAAATGATTTGTTTCCGCATTTAAGGAAAGGGAGTTAATACACCTAGGTTTAATATTTTTGAACTTGGGGTGTTACAGTAAAAGTAGCCTCGTCTCATCTCAACATTCAGTGATGCATGTAAGTTATAGCGCATATAACATTCTCAATTCATATAACATATAAGTGCGGAAAAGTAGTCTCGTCTCGTCTCAACATGCAATAATGCATGTAAGTTATAGGGCATATAACATCAATACTTCGTCTCGTCTCAATTCATATTAACATTTGAATAAATCACATAATCGCATTTCACATGCACATCATAGCTAAAATCATTTATTAAGAATGAGTCTCCCTCAAATTCTAAGAGTTCGAGTCGAGCAGGGGAAACTTTAAATCTCTAACTTTTCGTTCGTGTCGTCTAGCCAAAGAAAATAAATTTTGAATTAGTAATTTTGGAAAATTGGGTGTTTGAAAATAGAATAAAAGACGGGGGACTAATTTGACAACCTAACCTAATTAAATTTTAAAAGGTTTTGGACTTAATTAAGATTTTTAGAAATAAAAGGGGCTGACTCGAAATGTTTTAAAACTGCACGTGTTAGAATAACAACTTTTAAAACTTAAGGCTGAAGATCATTAAATTGAAGTGCTGAAATTGATAAGTTTTGGAAGCTTGGGACTAAAGGGGCAATTTTACAAGTCACAAGTCCTTTAAAATTAGAACTCTCTCTCTCTCTCTCTCTCTCTCTCTCTCTCTCTCTCTCGATTCGGCAACCTTCGGCCATGAAGCTGGTGGTGGTGCCACCGGCACGATACGGCAAGGGGAAATGCGGTGTGGGTGTGTGAAAGCACAAAGATTTTTGTATGATTGTGTTGTGTAAAAATTCGAGACCATTTGAAGGCTTTTTCCGGCGAAAATCCGATCGACGACCAAGGTAAGATGTTGGGCTTCGTTTATTTCTTGATTTCTTGGTTGTTTGGTATCAATTGTGGGGAGAAAGTGAAATGGGTAGGGGCGATTTGTGACGTTGATGTCGGGCCTTGAATGCGGAGCTTGTGGGATGAAGTTTCGGCCATGGCGATACCGGTTGTGGATTTGGAATTGGCAGTGTTGGGTTGAGGTGGTGGCGTTGATGCCCGGTTTGATGTGGTTAGAGGTTGAATTGATTGGAAGGTGGCAATGGAGTTTGATTTAGGTGTTGGCTTTGGCTATGGTGTATCTTCAGTGGATTGCAGATTGAGATTGTTGTGAATTGTGGAATGTGGAATGTTTATGGTTGTGTGTCATAGAAAAATTGCATAAATTCGATTTGAGTCGAGGGAAATTCTGACCGAAATTTTACAGTGGCCGTGTGAGGGAAGAAAATGTGGGAGAAGAAGGTGATTTATAGCATAGTTAAAACGATCACTGTAACGTATGGGTTGATTGCTGGCCCTTTCAGTTTCAAGAATTTGGATGACTGAAGTTGAAGACCTGTAAATACTGTGTGTTGATGATGAATTAATCTGCCTTTGAATGACAATAATTTGGACGGTTCAGGAATTTGAATTTGCTGGGAGTTATGATTGGAAATATTAAAATCAGAAATGGGGTTATTGGATAAAAATTTAAATTAAAGATGATCAATAATTTGGATTCAAAATATATCAGATTTGAAATAAATAAAATCTCGGGCTGGAAACAAAAATAATGATTTTGGGCAAATTTAAAATTAGCAAATTGTACTTAAAGATTTAAATGATTTTAAATGTCTTTTTTGAAAATCTTAAAATAATTGACATACCTAGATGAACACGTTTTCATTAGCAATTGGGTGAAATCGTAACGACATTTTTTAATAAATTCAACTTTTATTATAATAAAATTTCTCGGTCGCTACAGGTTGAGAATGGACATTGAAAAAATTATTTTCGAAAAATCAATTCTACACGAATAAGTGATAAATTCTTATATCTTGTGGGTTAAACCCTCATTTATAAATTGAGACGTATATATGATTTTTTTGTATTTAAAGTTAATTATATTTGTAATATTCATTCAATAAAATTTAGTTAAAATTTGTATTTCATATTATTTATTTGTTACATTCATTTAAATATAGGACTGCGTATAAATTTGTTACATGTAAGTTTAACAAATTGCAAAATTTAATTTAAGTTTGAGCAATTTTTTATTTTTAAAATGTTTGGTAAATTATGTTCGTAATGTATTTGTTTTTTTACATGTAATGAAATGAAATATTTGTTTAATATATTTATATATCAATTATTGTATTAAGATAGTTAGTACAAATTCTTATAGTGCTATTAACCTCTTTATTTCATTTTACGATAAATTAATTCTGTAAATGTTTATTAACCTCTTTATTTCATTTTACGATTTAAAAATTATAAATATTTCAACTTTTAAAAATAAAAAAAAAACGTAAGTTCAACTTCAGTCATCAAATCAAAATTGTAAAGTATAGAATAAATCACATGTCCATATTTTATTTTGCCTAAATAGACAAAGAAAATTAGAGAATGAATAATTAACCGTTAAAAGAAATATGAAAGTCACAATTTTATGTTTTACTTTTTTGAGTATTTTTCATTATATATAAATGCATAATTTACGTCGAGCGTTGTACTTTTACAATTTATTCAATAAATCATTGTCGATTATACATTCCGTGCATTGCACGAGTACAATTACTAATTACTACTAGTTACTAGTATATATAAAACTAGAATAATCGTCACCAAAATACACACATAATTTTCCGCCAAAACAATTTTTTAAATTTGAAAATTTTTTGCTGAAAAATAATATATTAAATATTTTAGCAATTATTATTTTACATGTATCATTAATTGCATTAGCATCCGTGCTATGCTATTAATCACATCAAGATGTTATTTTTTATGTTTTATTATTATTCTTTTAATAATTATTGTATTATTTTGAAATCGAAAAATATGTAATATTCTTAATATCTTTATATTTATCTTAATCTTAATCTATATACATATATAATAATAGGATAATCGTCATCATTTTACGTACATAGTTTCCCGCATATTTTTACCTTCCATTTTAGGAAATTTCTTAATTTTATCAATTTATTTTAATAGTTAAATTAGGAGAATTCAATTAATGCACTTGTAATAAATTATTTATGGATTTGTGAGAAAAAATCATTTATAAAAATTCAAATTATTGATTATTTTTATTCTTTTGATAATTAATTATTACATTATTTTGAAGTAAAAAATATGCAACATGGATGTCAAATTCAAAATCTCAATGATAAGTTTAACACAAGCTAATAAATGAGAAACAAATTCTAAATATATCATTCGTAAAATTGTCTCAAATACTAAAGTTAAAAGTTTTAATTATACTTTTTACTTTTTTCAATATCCAATCTTTTTTATTTATCTCAATTAAGTTCTAAAATGATACATCTTCTTTTCTTATTTAAATTCAATTTGACCTAAATAATTAATATCAAATCTTTTTCTTATCAAACTGAAAAAAATAATAGATATTCGATATTTCTATGTAAATTCAATTATCCTTTTAATTTATACAACTTTATATTTCAATAAACTCATTAGTTCAATTTGTACAATATGTATTGTAGACTTTAACAGTTAGTTCAATGAATTTTATCAAAAGTAAAAATAGAAGGTGTTAAAAACTCATTCTATTTTAAAATTGAACAAGGTCAACATATTTATCTAACTTGCACAATTTTTTCCGGTAACACATCCTTCGACTACTCGGTGAAAAATAAAAAGTCATGTTGCATTGAAAATCATTGAATAAGAGTATGTTCGATAGAGACTATAGATTAAAAATTTTTAAATGTGTGGTTGGAAGTGAAGGAAAGTGGTATAAAAAATTAAATGATTATCTAATCAATCAACTGAGTGGTTGGAAATGGAAGTTTAAAATTGATTTTTTTTTCTTTTAAAATGTATGGTTAAAAAGTAGCACGTGCAATTGTAAAAAAAATTAAAGAATATGTGATTAAGAATGAACATTGAAAAAAATAATTTTTAAAAAACAATTCTATACGAGTAATAAAATATTATGTCTTGTAGGTTAAGCCCACATTTATAAATTGAAATGCTTAGATAATTTTATTTTTTTGTACAAAATAGTTAATTGTATTTATAAATTTTGGTTACAATGTATCTAATTTTTTACCTGCAATAAAAAAATATTTGTTTAATATATTTAAATATCAATTATCTGATTAAGATAGTACCAATTCTGATAGTGCTGTTCGAGAAGTCGATTAATTAATTCCGTGAATGTCTATTAGCCGATTTATTTCATTTTATAATTTGAAAATTTTAAATATTTCAACTTTTAAAACTCAATCAACCGTAAGTTCGACTTCAGTCATCAAATCAAAATTATAAAGTGTGGAATATGTCACATGTCCCGATCTTACTTCACCTAAATAAACTTAGAAAGTTAGAAAATAAACAATTAGTTGTTAGAAGAAGTGTGGAAGTCAAAACTTTATATTTTACTTTTTTAGGTATTTTTCATTTTATATGAATATACAATTTATGCATGCAAGTTACTTGCATTTTCTTTATTTCATTTTGTGCGAAGAAAATTTATGATATTAATACAAGGATATTAGACAAAGTAAAAAATATTATTGGGAGAAAGGAAATTATAAATTATTCACAATTTTTTTTATTCAAGTAATTTTTTTATTGTTCATTGTGTTATTTTTGTTAGACATTGTATTTTTTACAACTTATTCAATAAATTAATTGTCAATTATATCCTTCGTGCATCACACTGGTGTGATTACTAGTAATATATTAAAGGGCCTCAAATAGTATATTAAGGTAAGGGAAGAATGTATTTAACTTCATATTTCAAAACACAAGTTTACATTTTATTTGTACGCAAATCAAGTCATAATTCTCTTTTAAATATTACTCCCCCCCCTCCTCCCGGTCTCATTTATATATGCTTGTTTGACTTTTCACACAAATTAAGAAAACATATTTAATTTTATTGAGAAGGTAATTTTTGTAAAGAAAATTCTGAAATTATCCTTATTTAAGTATTAAAATTATTATTATTGGAAGTAATAAATAGGGGTACATAAGTAAACAAAAAAAAAACACTTCTCAATAAAGAAACAAACCTATATAATTGGGACAAGAGAAAAAGGAAAGCCAGTCTATATAAGTGGGACGGAGGGAGTAAATAATAATATTATTATATTATAATTAATCAACCCACACCCAACACCATCCTACCAAAATTCACCTGCACACCAATTGAACCCTAATTAAACCACCCCACGGCCATTGAGAACTATAATCAATCGCTTAAATTCCTTGCAACTCCAACACAAGGTGGCAAACTTGTAATCGATGGGGATTTTGTGACAGTGGCGGGTGATGGCAGTGGTGTATCCTTGCGTCACGGTGGATGATGGGAATTTTTTGGACGGTGGGTGCGCATGTTGGATGATGGAGATCTGTAGAAGAGGCTGAATATTGATACCAAAATATTGTTGATGCAGATTGCAGTGTGGTTCCGACGACGAAGAGGCGGGGCCTTCAGAGGATAACACCGATGCAAATGCAAGTTCATCATCCACGCAATGCTCTACAGTCATAGTTATTATGCAACAGTTTCCAGTCAAATTCTTTAGTTATAGTAGTGAGAGAGAAAAGATGGAGGCGGTTCTGTGCTGTAGTTGGTGTTTTGGTGTGTAGTGGTGGAAGACGGGTTGTGCTAGCAGTAGGGGTATTATTAGAAATCATGGTGGGCATTGCATCAGGGCATTCTCGACATTTTATAGGGACTGTCTTATCCTTGAGGTAGAGCTGCGGATTATTCTTAATAGTATCCTTCTTACTCATTGACTGGGAATGGCAGACAATAGGGTTGATGCTGACTCCATGGTGGCCATCCATTGCATATCTAGAGGAGTTGAACCTTGGACGATTCATTGCTTTCTTCGACAGATTAGAGAGATCCTTCATATTGATCAGGATGTTATCTCACATTTATCGTGATAGTAACCAGGTTGCTGACTCACTCTCATCTGAGGGTTGGGATCAACGCTGCTACTAGGAGTATGGACGCAGGATTTACCTCGCTGGCTCAGGGCACTAGTACAAATTAACAAATGTGGATTGGCCAACTTTAGAGGTTTATAGTGTAGTTTATCTTTACTTTTCCTTTATTGTACGGGAAGTAGTACTTCCTCATTTATTGATTTAAATATTTTGCTTTTCCATTCATTATATTGTCATTTTCTTTTAGGTCAAGTTCATATCCCCCTCCTTCCATAAACTTTTTCTATGTTCTTTATGTATTGATACATGCAGTCGGTTGACTTACGGTTTAAGCATGCTTCCATAAAATTGTGGCTCCTAATTGGCCACCTTATCTTCCAATCACATTCTACCACTTGTCTCTCTTGCATTGAACACTCACATACAGTATGCCACCTCCTACTTTAAGCTTCGCGACTTCTCAAATGTAGGATAGAGTAATAATTTGCTAGAACCATTAAATTAATGCTAGAAATCGATTTGATTGCCTACAATTCTCCTCATAAATGGACACATTTTGAACTACATAAAATGCACTGAACCCCTAAAGAAAAACAGTTCCAAACTCTCCCAAAACCATTTTTAATTTTCAACTTTTAAAGGTATTCTGTCATTTTCAAATTTGATTTTGAATCAGAGTCAGAGTATGTTAATGCAATAACATGAGTCTGATATGTTATTTACCATACATGTAGAGATTCTGCATCATTTGTATGAAGAAAATTTAAAATTCGATGAAGATCAGAATCTAATTATAGGCGCAGAACTACATGATATCGATACATGTAGTACTGCAAGAATATGTATCAATATATGGTCATCATGCATCGATATGTTAAACAATTTTCAGTAAAATAGAATTCTAATTTTTTATTCTTTGGCTAATTTTCAGGTCTCGGTAATTGTAAGTAACACTTGTTCTTGTGTATATGCTCTTAAATTCCACTTCATAATTTAATACGTGGTTTATTTCGATATTGCATATATGATGACCCCAAAACCCCTCACTATAAAATATAATATTAAATTGAAAAATAGGATATAATTTTAAAAATTTGGCAAGTAGAACCCTAGATGTCAACACCAAAAAAGGCGGGGGATACTCTATTTTGGCCTGATCATAGATTGTCTCCTCTAACCTAAAGTGCTTAACATTCTATATCCTGTCATCTTTCCCATATTCGACTCCAATAGTGTTACTAGATCACCATGTCGTTCGTCGGAGCCTTGGAGTCACAAGGTCCTAACGACACACATCGATATCCCAAGATATACATTAATTATCGAGGGGGCTAGAGTTCAAATCTATAATATTTAATTAAAGAAATTTATTTTGTGAATTATATCACATCTAATATCATCATCAATATGAATCAAAAGGCATTTCATGAAAATCAACTTCCTACATAATGCAACACATAAAGGGTGTATCGAATACTCACTATTTTGATGATCACACAATATATATCCACCTGAAAATTACAAGATAACTTCATATCATATTTAAAACTAAAAATAAATCATGTGTCTACATGGTGTCGACACCGTATTCATCGTTCTTCGTTTGGTGTCGCCACCAAATCTCCAGGTGTCGATGGCAAGCGTATTTAAAAAACTAGATCTTCATTTCTGTGATTTTTTTTAATCCCAAACTACATATTTTGGTAAATAACTATGAGAAAACATGTTGGGATCAAAATGATGGTTTTAAATGGATTGAAACATAATTCACCACAACAAAAATAGCTTACGGAAACGCACAAAAAATGTTGCAAAAAGCCTTTTGCAGCCTTCATCTACAAGTTGCAAATCGTAGTGTTGCCGTAGAGGGAAATGATACGACACCGTTCATTGCGTGTTGCAAAAGGTTAAATTGTGCATTGCCTACAACTTTGGAAACATTCACTATGTGTTGCAGTAGACCTTTGGTAGCGTTCATTGCGCGTTGCGGTTGATACTTCTGACAATGTTCAATGCGTGTTGCGATAGACCTTTAGCAAAGTTCTTGGCGTGTTATGGGAGATACATTTGGAAACGCTCTTCGCATGTTGCCGTAAATACTTTTGGCAACGTTCTTTGCGCATTGCGGTATATACTTTTTGCAACGTTCTTTGCAAATTGCGGTAGATACATTTAAAAATATTCTTTGCGCGTTACAGTTGATACTTTCGGTAACGTTCGTTGCGTGTTGCCATTTATCTTTTACATTTTTTTCTTAAATCAATATATAATTCCACTGATAATCAACAAATTCCTCAAACATATACATAATTCTTATTCTTAATTTCTTAATTATATATAAAAGTAAAAATTAAAATAGTCATCACCAAAATACACACATAGTTTCCAGCCAAATTTTTTGCTAAAAAATAGTATATTCAGTATTTTAGCAATTATTATTTTACATGTGACATTAATTGCATTGACATCCGTGCTCTGCAATTAATAACATAAAAATTTTATTTTTTCTATTTTGTTATTGTTCTTTTAATAATTATTGTATTATTTTGAAATCGAAAAATATATAGTATGAGTGTCAAATTAAAGATCATAGTGAGAAGTTTAGTGTAAGCTAACAAGTGAGAGCAAATTGTAAATATATTGTCCGTAAAATCATATAAAAAATTAAATGTAAGGTTTTACTTTATATTTTATATTTTTCTTCAATATCTAATTCATTTTAAATTATATCATTTAAGTCCTATAATATTATCCATAATTAGTTAACTAAGTTCATTTAGTCATAGATGGTTAATTTATGTTCTGATTTTTTTCATCAAATTAAAATAAATAATAAATATACGAATTTTTAAGGAAAATCTAATTAAGTTGGGTTAATTTTACAAACTTAAAATTCATTCAATTCATTCATCATTTTCACATTTTTATTTATTTATTTACTGATTCATTTCATTTTTCTATTTTTCATTATAAATTTAAATAACTAAAATATGCACAAATATATTACAGATTTTAACAATTAGGTCACATAATTTCTATTAAAAAATTAATTGATCAGTAATTTTTATTAAAATAATAATGTAATAATATGAATAAAGAAATTGACAGTATGAAGAAAGAAGAATCAATTAATGTAACAATATTTATTAAAATTAATGATTATTTTTTAGAAAAATACTTGAAATTATTAATTAACGCTTAAAAAATCAAATTATTCTAAAAAAGTCTATCCTACACCTCTTTTTGGGAAGAATATGATGAAGAACAATATATGAAAAAAAAAAAAAGTGTCGATCTTAAGGAGAATATATAAGTTGAGTTTTGCAAATGTATTGTACGAGCCTAATTTTGTAATTCAAAAGTTTTTTTTTTAAAAAAAGAAAATTTCATTTATTAAACGTTAATTCTAGAAATGGAGTTGATATATTCACGGTACAATCTCTAAAACACTTAATTCATAGCCTGTTTTCCCATAAAAATGATAAAACAATTCAACGGTTTATAATTTTATTAAAATATTAAAAAATAATTATATGCCGTAAAAAATTGTGAAACTTTATTTTTTAATTTTATTAACATATATAGACAAAAATACTCACTATATATATATATATATATATATATATATATATATATATATATATATATTCATTAATAATTTTTTTTACTGACATATAATTGAATATGCATTTAATTATGTTCAATTAAATGCATCACATTTAAAAATTAAAAATTATTAATCATGCGAAGGATCTCTTGAGTTTAATTCCACGTTCGTGCACCACAAATCTTGTGTTGATATTCACTTTCATGCATCGTGAATATTGTTTAATTTGTTATATTTATTTATATATAAGACTGCAAATATTTAATTTATTATAATTACTTTATTTTATGTAAATTATAATATTTTGAGGGTTATTATTTCTATTCACGTTAATCATAAATATTTGGACGAAATTTTTTATTTATTCTATAGAAAATATATTTGAAAAATTGCATTATTTAATTTAAATTTGAGCAATTGTTTAAATATATTTTGTCTATAGCAACTTTCGTGTGTCACACAGGTGTGAGCAACTACAAACTGTACAAACAATAAATTATTTGAAGAGGTTTTCTAAAATTGATGAAAATTATAATTTATTTTATTTTGAGCATTCGTTGACAATCTGTATTATTAATCAAAGTAAATTATGTGTTCAATTTTTTTTCCTATTTTGTAATGATATTTACAGTAAAATCATTTCATATTGTTCTTCCGTGTAACACACGGGTGTGATACTAGTATGTAAAATATGAAACACGCATGATGTAAAAATAAATCAACTATTCAAAATAAAGTGTAAGCTTTTTAAAGAAAATTATACTACATATATTTAATACAAAAAAAAAGTTACGATTACATTAAAACAAAATCTTTAATAGTGATTTTTCACCTATTTGATTGCACATTTAAAGTTTGACATTTACTATCCCTCTAAATTGCAACAGTATCTCTAGCAGACCAGCAGCCATACAAAAAGGAACTACTATCACCAACTTTGAGCACAAATCATCACAGAAGATGAGTACTTCCCTGACTTCTGAAGTATAGTTTGAACTGTGCACATTGTTGCGACCATGCCTAAATGAGCATAACACGTCACTTATATGGACCCACGAAAGACCCAATGGATGCCAGCAAGGCATGGAGCCTAAGACCTCATAGGTTATCGAGTCATCAGAGCGAAATATGATCCGGAGCCTACACGATCGAACTGGTTTTTTCGACCTTCTACGATCCGAGGCACAGTCTCGGATCTGTGATGGGACCAACCAATGCATCAGAGAGATGTGACCCTCCTTGCAGTCTGTGGCTTGACGAGACTGCGCCTTTACAAGGGATGTGACAGGTGCCCCTCCCCTATAGGAGGTAGCAATGATTATATCCAAGAAATTGACTCACTTCTCCAATGGCCAAGGATGTAACACGTGTAAAGTATGGCACGTGTCAACATCTGAAACAATAATTTCGAATATAAATAGAACACGTTGATCTCCAAGTCAGAGGTCAGAAATTCAATACTAAAAAGACTTGAAAAATAATATCTCACTCCCTTTTCTCTCTTTTATACATTTATATTTCTCGCACCCAAATCATATTTACCAAAACTGATGCTGACTTAAGCATCAGAGTGCAAATGAGAGCCACCTCGGCCACCTTTGCATACTGATTGTTTATCCTTTTGCGCAGGAAGTCCTCGTATTCAAGAGGGAGGAGCTGAGACGTGTTGATTCAAGATCCCACCAGATTTTGTGGTCAACATTTTGGCACCGTCTGTGGGAAACCACACTTCTAACCATGAAATCACATGGTAAAAAGCTACCAAAGGCCTTGAACAAAGATAGATAGCCACTTGAGAAAGAGCGAAGCACCTCTTGAAAAAGAGTTGAGAATCACAAAAAAAAAAAAAAAAAACCTTGAAAAAGGCTTAAAACTTTAAAATATAAGTTCACTAACCCTGAAAAGGGCTTAAAATTTTGAAGTATAAGTTTACTAACCTTGAAAAATGCTTAAAACTTTGAAATATAAGTTTACTAACCTTGAAAAAGGCTAAAGACTGAGATATAAGTTTACTAAGCTTGAAAAAGGCCTAAAAACTTGGAAATACAAGCTTATCTAACCTTGAAGAAAGGATAGCATGAAGCCACTATAGCCATGATTGAAAGCGATAATGATGCTAATCCACAGAGGAGTAGAGAAGAACAGTATGGTGGGGGGGGAATGAGCCTTAGGAAAATCCCTGTGAGAATGCCAATGAAGAGGTACCTGAGCCTAATCGTCCACGTCGGCACCTAAACCGGCGTATGTTACAAGAAATGACTCGCATGACCGCCCAAATGTTGGAGATACAAAAGCAACAGATCGAGCAAACTGCTGCCATGAATGCCTACATGACAACGCAATATGTGATAAATGAACCAATGATACCACCGCACTACTCGCAGCCACGTTACTTAACCTTTGATGCAGGCACTGCATCGCATCATAACGAACCACCATATGCGACGAAGACCTGGTATACGCAGCACTGGAAGAATATGACTAACCCCCTAAATATCGTGGCGGAACATCACCCTCAAGATCCTGCAGTATTTTTAGCAGAATAGGGGGACTGTTCAAGGGCAAACAAGGAAGCCGGGCTCAGGCGCCTAGAAATAGGTGGGAGCGAAGGGCTGAGGAAATCCTTTTGCTGGGGCACATGCTTAGAAATAGGTACGAAGCTACGACCTCAGAATGGAGTCTGACCCATGAACCTGGAAATAGGCGGGAGAGAAGAGCCGAAGAGGTATGCACCCAAACCCAAGGGGATCTGCCAACTTATCAAAGGCCATATCACGGACATACTTTATCACCTTGGAGATGGAGCTAGACTCAGAAACCCCATGGACAATACCCTGGTGCAGTGGAGTCCGACCATGACGAAAACAATGAATTGCCGGTGTATGAATTAGACGATAAGGAGGAAATGAGCCCTTTCACAGAAGGCATTCAGAGGGGCCCAGTACCCACTAATTTTGAAATTCCAGAGATAATAAAGTATTCTAGGAGAGGTGACCCTGACGATCACCTATTAAACTATCGTGTCAGTGTGGCAGTAGCCGGAGCCACTCCTGCACTAAAATGCAAAGCCTTCGCCTTAACACTTGAGGGAAGTGTGATACTGTGGTACAAGAAACTCCCTCCGGGCAGCATCCACAGTTAGAGGGATTTGAAAATAGCCTTTAAGAACGGCTTTGTTTCCTCCAGACCAGGTCAGCTCCCGCTTCAACGCCTTCAAGATCTAAGGCAAGGAAGGGATGAATCGTTGAAAGGCTATTTAGCTTGATTCACGGGAGAAACGCATAACTGTAAGAACATCACAGAGGCGGAAATGTTCTCTGCCTTAAAAGGAGGTTTAGACATGACCAGCATGTTCTGGAGAGATGTCTGAAGCAGGAAGCCAAGGACTACAACGCCCTCGTGGATTTAATGAAGGAGGAAATTATCTCAGAGGAAATGGAGAGAGCCAGAGATAATTATCCTTAGGAGAGATTCAATACTGGGTACCAACTCGGAGCTAGTCAAAGAAAAGGAGGCAATAAAGACCTGTTCGAAAATCACCACGGAGGTATCCCACGTCCCTTTCCGAGGACTGGATCTAGTTTTGCCGCGAAAATCACGGAAGACATTCCCAATATGCACTCCGTGATGCCTTTAGCAAATTCCACTATTGCTCTGGAAGGAATAGGTGGAAGCCGAAGTGGAAAAAAACCCATGACTAGGGCATATTCTGCTTACCATAGACACTATGGGCATGCAACGGAGGATTGTAGAGAGATCCACACGCTGGTCGATCAAAAGGCCAATGAAAGAAAGGGTGGCAACTTTGTTTCAAACAGAGGAAAACCACGCAGGCCAAATGACCAAAAGTTTAGCCGAGCTAACAGAAGAGACCCCTTGGAAGAACCCTCCAAGAGGGGGAAATGACAGCTGTCAGAGAGATCAAATCCAGGACCAAAAAAATCACCCGGCGCATGATAAAAATGTGAGAGAGCTACCTCAGCCTACAAATGATCCACCAATTCGCGAGATCGACACGATATTTGGAGGCCCCCATCCGGGCGGGAATACGAAAAACTCCAAAAACGATACATCATGGAGGCCAAAGAGCCCACCAACGTAAACTATTACATTAATTCACACCTTGCTGGGACTTCCAAGACAGAGCCCATCACATTCACCCTAGATGATGCGATTGGGGTGCATTTCCTGCATAATGAGGCGTTAGTAATCCGGGTGGTGATAGCCCAAAATGGTTTGTCCCGGATGCTGGTGGATGACGGTGCCTCGGTAAATGTGATTTACTGTGTAACGTTTGACAAGATGGGAATTAGTACCCCACTCATTCCTGACCTGGATCCCATATATGGATTCACCGGGGATAGAATCACTCCCAGATGATCCATAATCCTTATGACCGAGGTAGGACAGGCTCCAACTCTTTCTAGGATGACAATGGAGTTCTTAATCGTAGATAAAAACCTCCTCGTATCACGTTTCAATCGGAAGGCCAGGCTAGGGATGGCAAAAAAACTCGAACAACCCGAAACCCGGAGGACCCGAAGCGCCCCTCTCCGAACCTACCCCGAAATTTCGGGTCGAAGGGGCGGGTTCTTCGCCCCGCGAACCATTTTGGGTCAGGTTCGAGGCGGACCATACCCGCCCCGATATTGACCCGAACCCGTGTGTTTAATATATATATATATTTTTTTTAACATAAAAATGCGAAATGTTGAAAATGGGAATCGAACCCAGTATGTGATTGATACAATCTGTAAACACAAACCACTAGGCTACACCATTCACTTGTGTTATGTTTCTTTTTTAATTAAACATATTAAATATAAAATCATATTATCAAAAAAGTTTTAAGCCCTAACAATGAACAATCCGATTCATTCATATTACAAGCCTCATTCTCGGACCTCTGTCTCTCCATTTTGAAACCAGCAGTGGCGCATCCTCACCTCACACCGGTACACCACGATGCGCGCCTGCCGCTCGCCCATCTCTCCAAGGGTCAAGACCCGCCGTCGTGCCACTGTCGTGCCAGTCCACCGCCGCTCGCTCCTCTATCTCTCGACTCTCAGTAATCAACAATCATAAGTATTTCATATGATAAAAATAAATAATATCAAGTTGCTATTTTGATTCTTCAATTTAATGGTTTTTTTTATTAATCAATAGTTTAACGACTTGGTTTATGATTACAAAGGCTGAATGTTGATTATGAATTCACCGAATTTCTTCTTTATATATGTGTATTTGCTGTATTTATTTGTGAGTTATAGAGATAGAACTAAGAAGATAGGAAAGTGGATGGAGAGAATAGTTTCTATGAGTGAAGTAATTCTGTTTTCTGAAAGTGAACATAGAATAGAATTTGATTTTTTAATTAATACCTGATTTGTTACATAATTTTTAATAATCGGATTTATGATAGTAAAATTCTATAATTATGGTTATGGATTATTTTCCATTTTAGAATAAATGATAGTTTTTATTTATATAATACCGGCTCCCTGTGTTTATTTTTCTCTCCATATTTTTCTCTCCTGCTTCTACAGATTCAGTATATTTATATAGTTAATAGTTAAAAGTATGAGGTTATTGATATTGGGTTTCTCTGTCCTAGATTTGTAGTCAAAATATCAGAGCGTTGTTCAATTGGAAGTACACCCACAACCCCCCACACACCTTGTGATAGTTCTACGCCAACGGAAAATAGTAGTAATCCTTCAAAACTACCGGGTGAGGGAAACTTGAATCAAGAACCAATACCTATAGATTCGGATGGGGATAATACAACAACTACTGATGGAATAAGTGGTAGGAAAAGAAATTGAAATCTGTAGCATGGGAGCATTTTAAACTGCAAGAGATTAATAATGAGTTGAATGTTGTTTGTAATTATTGTGCAACGAAGTTAGTGTAACGTGGTACAAATCATTTAAAAAAACATATGGAGAGATGTATCCACCGTAATGTCAAGCAAAGGGATATTAGGCAGATTATATTAAACACTACAAAGCAAGTGGATGGGAAGATGATAATGGAGACTTACCAATTTGATCAAGACCATGCTAGGAAAGAATTGGGGAAAATGATTATTTTACATGAATATCCGCTTTGCGTGGTTGAGCATATTGGGCTCAGGAATTTTGTAAAATCTATTCAACCACTATTTAAATGTGTGTCTCGGAATACCATTAAAAGTGATATTCTGAAGATTTATGATGTGGAGAAAATAAAAATGAAGAGTTTGTTGGAGGCCAACAAGAGTAGAATTGCTGTAACCACGGACATGTGGACTTCAAATCAAAAAAAGGGTTTTATGGCAATCACTGGACACTATATTGATGATGATTGGAGGCTTCAAAGTCGAGTTATGAGGTAAAAACTAATAATTCAACGTATAATATTTTAATACTTCTATAAATTTTATACTTTTGGTAATTATATGTTTTTTGATTTCATATACAGGTTTATATATGTTCCTTGTCCACATACAGCAGAATCACTAATTACGAGCTTGTACGAATGATTATTAGATTGGAACATTGATGGTAAGTTATCTACCCTCACCGTAGATAATTGTTCGACGAATGATGCTATGATCAATATTCTTTTACATAGTAAGCTATGTACTGATTCATTGTTGGTGAATGGTGATTTCTTCCATATGCTGTGTTGTTCGCATATATTGAATTTGATTGTAAAGGAAGGTTTGGATAACATTAGTGGGAGTGTAGAAAATATTCGGGGGAGTGTAGAAAATATTCGGGAGAGTGTAGCATTTTGGATATCAACACCAAAAAGATGGGAAAAATTTGAGAGTAATGCACGTCAACTTAAAATAAGTTGTAATAGAAAATTGGTACTTGATTGTAAGACTAGGTGGAATTCAACATATCTAATGCTTCACACTGCTTCAGAATATATTGATGTTTTTTCCCGTTTAAAGCAAAGAGAACCCTCGTATAAAAGTTTTCCTAGCGATCAGGACTGGAAGTTGGCTAAAGAAATTTGGGAAAGATTGAAGTTATTCTATGTAGTAACTGAAATATTTTCTGGAACTAAGTATCCTACAGCAAAAGTTTTTTCCCAAAAATTTGTGAAATAAAACTGTCCATTCATACTTGGATTACTTCTTCTTTTTCTGAGATTAGAATGATGGCTTTAAGTATGATGGACAAATTCGATAAGTATTGGGATGAGATTCATGGGATATTAGCTGTAGCAACCGTTTTGGATCCAAGGTTTAAAATGGTGTTGGTCGAGTACTATTTCCCTAAGATTTATGAAAATGCACGGGCAACAGTTGAAATTGGAGTTGTGGATTCATTTTGTCGAAAGTTGGTTTCCCAATATACACAAATACAAGATTCCATTGTAAGTGTTCCTCAATCTTCATCTCCATATACCAAGTCTGGGACTTCAAGTATTGACTTGACGGATGAATTGAAAGATTATGATGCATTTGTCAACACTAAAATTAGAACTAGTGATGTGAAGTGATGCGTGTCGCAATGCACCAAAATAATAAATAAATTCCTTATTCACTATTACTAAGAATGTAGCAATGGAAGCAAGGGTCGATCTCACGAGGAACGAAAACTAATTTTAGTTGTTCGATCAATTAGAATCGTAAAGGGGGGTATTGTTTTGAGTTGTTTGTAAATGATTTAACTAATAAAATAAAGCAATTAAAATGATTGGAATAAATATCAAATGTTGACGAGTCCTAGTTCTCAGGTTCAGTTGTATTCTATCACAATGTTATCACTTTCCAAGTAACGCGGGTTCAATTTCTTCTTTGATTTATCACCCGTAAATAGTTAATAAGCTCTAACTATTCCTATTCTCCCTTAGTTGCATTTAATTAGAATAAGCTCTCTAATCAAACATTAGCCATTGAATAACCTAAAACAAACTCTTTAGATTTAAGACAACAACTATATAATGGTTGAGAAGAATTAGGCTGAATTAGATTATCAATCACACAAGCTCGTGACAATTAACCTAAGTTGGAATTCTCTATGAAAATTATTAAATTTCCACTTGCTACTATGATTTGAACAACAAGACAATTACGGATCCAATAATTCAAAATAGCAAATCTCAATACAACAAATTAAATGACAATGCCTTAATCAATTAAAGAATTGCATTGATTGAGTTCAAATCGCATAAAAGAATCCAACAAATCACAATAAAGAAATTAGAACTACGCTACTAGTTTGGAAAAGTAATAACAAATTGATATGAAATACAACTTCCCCTTCGAACTAGGTATGGAAGCTTAGCCGCGCATAATCATGGGGAAAAGTTCAAAATTTTGCATCTCATTCATCTTCTTCTCCAGATTTATTTCTCTTCCACGCTCCAAGCAAGCCGCTCCTTTTTTAATAATTATTTCACCCTTTTTTCTGTCATGAGAGTCCCTTTTTATAGCCTTAATTTCATACCCTAGCTTTGGGCTCAAGAAATCCCAAAATTATGGAAAGAATTAAAATATGGAAATTGTTGACTGGAGAGTTACGGCTGTAACATTTCTTTTACGGCCGTAAATGAGTTTCTGCATATTTCTCAAAATTTGAAGTTACGACCGTAAGTTTTCCTTTACGGCCGTAACATGGTTTCTGCTCATTTTTCACTCTTTGAAGGTTACGGCCGTAAATTCTCCTTTACGGCCGTAAACGTGTTTCTGCTGATTTCTCTTAACACGGTTAATACTTTTACGGCCGTGACTTTGTTTTCTTACGGCCGTAACCTTATTTGCGCCTAAGTCCCCAAACTTCAGTTTTGAGTGCATTTTGGTCCTTTTTTCTTCTTTTCTCTTCTTTTATGATCCTATACAATATAAAATATAAAATGCATTAATAATACTTATATAGAATGACATTATTGCTTATTCAAGGATATAAGTGCATAAAATAAACGTAAATATCACACTTATCATGAAGTCAGAATTTGTTGTATTTTTGGAGGAACCAGTATTGCCTAGATCTAGTGATTTTGACATACTAAATTGGTAGAAAGCAAATTCAAATAAATACCCCACTTTGGCTAGACTTGCAAGAGATATCTTGGCCATTCCTGTTTCTACCGTTGCTTCTGAATTTGCATTTAGTACGAGCAGTAGATTTGTGAGTCCACATTGAAGTAGACTTCATCCAAAGACATTGGAGGCATTGATGTGTGCTCAAGATTGGTTTTGGGTTGACATTCACGGTAAGATGAAAATGAAATAGTTGCCTTTATATTTATTATTATTATTTATGCCATTTCAATTGAGTGTTAACAAGATTTATTTTATTTTTAGATAAATGTCCTGCTTCGTCATCATACACGGGAAGTTGTTCTACTATCATCGAAGCAGAAGTTGAGGAAGAGGTAATTTTATTTATTTCAATGTATAATGTTATAATCTATTTTCACTATAATACTATACACATTTATCTTATATTCATTACCAGGAGTCATTTGGTTGCGATCACTTCACAACAATTGGACAAGAAAATTAATGAATAAGGATGGACTGATGAAGGAATTTGATAATTGTCGTCAATTGTTGTTGTTTTTCAATTTTTTGATTGTGTAGTTTGATGAACATTTAATTGTGTTGATGGGAGGATTTTCGTTAATTGTTGTTGTTTTCCAATTTTTTGATTGTGTAGTTTGATCATTGATGAACATTTAATTGTGTTGATGGGATGATTGTCGTTAATTGTTGTTGTTTTTGAAATTTGTCTTTGTGTATTTTGTTGAACATTTTGTAAGTAATTTTGTTTTGTGTGTAACAGTATGTTTACATTTCTTTTATCGTATTTATTTTCAAATAGGGATATTATTGTGTTATAGGTGTATTATACTATTATTACCCTTGCGTTTTGAAAGGGAAAAAAAAATCGGGTCAGTCTCACGGGGCAGCATGTGACCCGCCCCGCCCTGCAACTAATCGGGTTTAAGGGCGAGGCGGGATTTTCATTCGTGGGTTCGGGGCGGGGCACACCTGCCCCACCCCGAACCCGCCCCATTACCATTGCTAGGCCAGGCCTAATTGACCTGGGGACTGTAACTCACACAAAGTACATTTGTACGAAATTCCCAACTGGATATAGTGTAGCTACTGTTAGAGGTAGTCAAACAGAATCACGGTCCTATTACAAAAACGCTATCTGAAGTCCCAAGACTGAATCGTCAATATGATTAGCGATGTGTAGAGGTGGCAAACGGGCCGACCAACTCGTCGGCTAGGCTCGCAAAAACACAAGCCGAGGGCGGCTCGGCTCGTCAAACGATCGGGCTCGTGGACGAGCTAATCAGCATCGTTGAACCACAAGCCGAGGGCTCGACTCGTGGTTCAACGAGCAGCTCGCCGGCACGAGCAACGAGCTCGTACCGACGAGCTCAAAGAGCCGAGCTGTAGCGACCCAGAATTTTAACGCAATTTAATAATTATTTTAATATTTAGAAAATCGTGTCGCTACTATTTCACCCATTATTTTAAAGTTAACGCCGCGACGTGTTCGTCTAGCCAAGTCAAGAAATAGTCAAGATTGTTCGATTTTAAATTAAATTCCAAATTCAGTAAAAATATCTCAATTTTCCTTATTCAAATTATTTCAAGTCCAAATACGTAATTCAATTTTATACCAAAATTGTACCATGAACCCACGATTTCATCATCACCTCACGTCTACGTCTACGTCTATGTCTATGTCTATGTCTATGTCTATGTCTATCTCAATCTGCAGAGACTTCAAGTCACAATTCCATTGTTTTTCCTACCACTTTCCACTCAATTAATCTATCAAAAGATTCCTTCAATTATGATATTCTCCACCATTTTATTTTTTACAAAACCATCCAACTCATGTCTCACCTACGGTTTCATCATCACCATTTCCATCTACCCATCTTCATTTCAATACACATGGCACAACTCACACTTCCATGTACCTAGATTCCACACTACTAACACAAATTTATATAAAATCTTCCATGTGCTGATGTGCAAACTCATGATGTAAAGTAAAGCAGAAAGTGAGAGTAGAGCTGGAAGGGAGGGATAAATATATATAAGCCAAACTCCACCTCCATCTTGAATAATGGAGCAACTGCCTGTTCATTATCATCATCACCAATCCATAGTCCACGAACCTCCATTATGATCACCTGCATAAGCTCCACCTTCATCACCATGAATCAATCCACCACCAATGAATCACTACCGATTCAACTCGATCGAAGCAAGCTGCAAAAAATGCCAAAATCCAACCAGAATCACCACCTCCAGCTCCAGTCATCAATTCCACTATTAACTCCAAGATTTGCCTCTGCAGTCACTGCAACCACCGTAGGATTTCACCAAGCTTAACCATCACAAAAACAGGATCCGCCTGCACCACCACTTCCAAAATCAGAATCGATCCCAAAATCAAAACCCAGAATAAGCCAAACCAAGTACTTGCATCACCTCAGACCACCATTGCGACAGATTAATCGCCGGAAAATCACGAAATCAAGCCTAGGTTGCACACGGTTTCGCACTCAAAACTCGCACATAATCCCTCAAATCTGAATCCCCATCCTGCTGAGCCACCCGCCGCACCTTACGCCTACGATTCGCCGGCGTTCCACCGGCTGTAGCCTGGACTTCACCCTCCGTCGCCAGCCTTCATCTCCTCTCTCGCCGTCTCTCTCTGATTCAATTCAGTGATAGTAGAGAAAAGAGAAATATATGTTTTAATAAAGTTTTCGGAAATTGCAATATTAGTCCCAAGATTTTAAATGATATTTAATTCAGTCCCGCAAGCTTTAAAGTTTTGCATTCCAACCCTTAAAGTTTTAAAAGAGTTTTAATCAGTCCTTTCATTTTTAAAATATATTATTTCAGCCCTATAGTAATATTCGTTTTAAGTTTCAACTCAAGTTTCAAAGATATTCATCTTAGTCCTTCAACTTTCAAAAGTATTCATTTTAGTCCCTAAGCTTTCAAAACATCAATTTCAGTCCTCAAATTGTAAATTATCAATTTGAACTATATAATTCAAAAGACTAAGGTGACTTATTGGCTAAGACGAAGCGTACGGAGAATTTAAAGAAATTGAAGTCATTCCCGCTCAACTTTGCACTCGTCGGATTTAAGGTAGACTCGCCCCTATTAATTGATTTAAATTATGATTTTATGTGAATGTCACATAACTTGTGAAATTATGTTTTTATGAAAAGTAAGTATGTTTTTATGAAAAATAAGTATATCTTATGTTTTTATGAGAAGTAAGTATGTCTTATGTTTTTATGAAAAATAAGTATGTTTTTATGAAAAGTAAGTATGTCTTATATTTTTATGAAAAGTAAGTATGTCTTATGTTTTTATGAAAAGTAAGTATGTTTTTATGACAAATAAGTATATCTTATGTTTTTATGAAAAGTAAATATACCCTATGTTTTTACGAAAATGTTTGGATCATTGCTATGAAATCAATCTCACAAGATTGCTATGGGTCACATATGATATGTTTATGATTATGTTAAGTGGACCGGAGTTTAGTAGCGCTACACATAATAATTCTTGTCATCTAAGTTCGGTAAAATTCTTGTGTCTCCCTATGTTTATGAGGATTTCAATCCTATCCTATGTTATGATGAAAATGATTCCTATGTTTTCAAAAAAAAATTATGATTGATATATTTACGTGATTATATGCTGATATGTTTTTCAAAGATGTTTTCAAAGAGCTTATGATTTTCAAAATATGTCCCGTGCTGTAATACACAATATGAGATATGCCAAGAGCCGTTTTCAAATAGCCGGCATTTATGTGTTCAATTATCTTGTAGATTAATTAATTGGCGATGAGTCTACTGAGTATTTCATTTATGAAATGCTCACTACACTTTTAACAGTTTTGCAGATTTCAGAGATGGTGGCAAGTGATGGACGATGGTGGCAATAATCGATAAAAAGGTTGAAAGTTTGACTTTCATGATTTCTGTATTTTCCAAACATCGAATAATTTTGAGAACTTCATTTATTTGAGAAATTATGACATTGTAAATTTCTTTACAATATTAATGGTTCGATTTACTATTTCAAATTGTTTCATAAATATTTTTAAATTTTATCGACCATTACAGTTTAATTAATGTTGCCATAAATGAATTTCAGTTATTCTTCCGCAAAAATATTATTCGAAAAAAAATTAGATCAGAATAGGAAGTGGTGAACCGGGTATACGGAACTCGGGGCGTCACACGAGCGGCTCGCCGACTCGTGTAAAAAAAAAATCATTTTTTTACCGTTCAAAATAAAAAATAAAAAAAAAATACATTATTAATATATAATATATTACAATTTACACACAAAAAAAAGCTCTTGAAAAAAAAATATATATATATAAGAACGTAAAAAAGACAAAGTGACCGTTATGGTCACTTGTGACCAGAACGGTCACAAGTTTAGTGACCAGATTTTGTGACCGTTCTGGTCACTTAAATTTTTTTTTTTTTAATTATTATTTTTTTTCTTCCTAAATTTTTTCCTATAAATACTAAACTTGTTTCAAATTTTTTTCTACAATTCTACTACACTACATCTACTACAATTCTCTACTCTAATTCTACATTACAAATTTACAAGTCTACTACACTCTCTTCTCTTCTTCTACTCTACCAACATTTTTATTCTATTTTCTACAATTATAATTTCTACATTACAAATATACCACAAGTTTGATATTTCAATTTAAATATCTCTGATTCTCTTAGTTATAATATATTTCATATTTCAGTTTCAATATCTCAATATATCATTACATCTCTCAATTACACGTATTCAATTTTATATTTCAATTTTTCCACACCACATCACATATAAAAGAATGGATCCCAACAACCGAAGATTTGTTAATGAATTGTTCGATGGTCCACCTGGATTTGGGGGGGCATCATGATGATTCAACACCACAATCTCACGTTCATTTCGACGATCAATTTTTCGGTCTCAACGACATACCAATTCCCGACAACATTGAAGAAGATCAATTAAATCAGCGAATCGATTTAGACGATATTGAAGAAGATGCGGATGTTCAAATCGTACAAGATGATCCCGATATTCCCGACGAAAGAGGAAAAAGAAAAGCCAGAAAAGGTAAGAAGCCAACTTCAAAGTGTTGGGATCACTTCAAATTAGTCGCAACAGGGAAAAAAATTGAAGGAGAAGCTCAATTCAAAGCTGTGTGCAAATATTATGCACAACAATTAGCCTGGTCAAAGGGAATTGGTACTACACACCTGAACCGTCACTATCGCAAGTGTCAGCCCAAGCACGGCTTCGTTGAATCGAATCAAAGTCAACTACAATTTGGTTCATCGGCCGCTAGTGCTTCTGGAGCGGGATCTACAACACTTTCAAATTGGATGTATTCCGAAACAGAGAATCGAACTGGGTTGGTTCAATTCGTTGCGGGGGCGGAGTTTCCACTAAGCATAGTGGACAATGAGCACTTTGTTACATACATCAAGTGTTATCTTCAACCCAAGTACCAAGGTATTACTCGAAACACTCTACGTTCTAATACAATACAATATTATCTTAAAACTAAGAAACAATTAATAGTCGATTTAAATAATTATGGTGGTGTTATTTCTTTTACTTCCGATCTTTGGGAAGGAATTAACAAAAAATGTTATATTGCTGCAACTGCACACTACATTGATCCACTTTGGGTTATGCATAAAAAAATTATTGCTTTTAAAATTCTAGAGTTTCCTCATAACGCAACTAACATATTTAATGATATATTTGATATTGTTAGAGAATATGGCTTTGAAAATAAAATTCGATCATTTACTTTCTATAATGCTAGTGTAAATAAACCTATAGTAGATAAATTATGTAGAATTCTTAATCCGGATTTTGGTGATTTCTTATTCCATGTTAGATGTGTATGTCATATTTTAAATTTAATTGTTCAAGATGGCTTGAAACATATTAAAGATGAAATGAATAAAATTAGAGATGCTATAGTGTACATAACCATATCACCGAGTAGAAAACAATATTTTAAAACAATGTGTTCACAATACAATTTAGATTCTAAGAAATTTATCACGGACGTAGGCCATAGGTGGAACTCCACATACTTGTTACTTAAATCATGCGAAGGTTATGAACACATAATAATGGAATATTATAACAGTAGAACACTTAAAAAAGTCGATAATCCTCTATTAATAGAATCGGATTGGGAAGCTGGTTTTAAAGTGAAAAAGTTTTTAACAAGTTTTTACGATTCAACCAATATATTATCCAAGGTATATTACCCAACTAGTTCAAGAGTTCTTGAACGTCTTTATATTATTGCAAGAACTTTTTATAGATATAGATATGAGTCATTTTTTACTGAAATGATAATTGCTATGGAAATAAAATTTAGAAAATATTGGGAAGATTTACCTATGTTATTTCCCTTAGCATGGATAATGGACCCACGTTTTAATTTAAAGGGTACGAAAATTCTTGTTTCAAAAATCAATAGCTCATTGATTTTGGATAAACCTATCACTTATAATAATTTAGAGAGCACGTTATTAAACATATATACTGTATATGATGCACGATTAGGAACTACTATTAGTCGTACACAATCTGCACCATCACGTGACACTACACTTGGAGACGATGAAGTTGAATTATACAATTTAATGGAAGAAATGAGTCAAGCACAAGGAACTTCTTCTTACAGTATGTCTTCTAGTTCTAGTATCAACAAATCAGGTTCACTTCAAATACCTGAAGAATTGAAACTTTATTTTGGACAAGAACTACTTAGAAATGTGGAGTCTACTAATTCTTTAGAATTTGATTTACTTCATTATTGGCGAACAAACCAACGAAAATATCCGATTGTTTCCGCCATAGCAAAAGATCTACTAACACCTCCGGTTAGCACGTTAGCTTTGGAGTCTACTTTTAGTGTAGGTAAAAGGGTTTTGTCAGAAGTCAGGAGCTGACTCAAAGAAGATATTTTGGAAGCGTTGATGTGTGTTAAAGATTGGCAAGACGGTGATTTACGCGTACAACATAAGTATGCCGAAATTGTATGCAGTCAGGTAAATGATATTTAACTTTACATTTTCAATTTCTTTATTATACATATAAAATAAAATATAATTTTGATTTCAAAACAAAAATTGTACACGTAACAAATTGTTCGTGTACAATTTTAACTCCGCCTACTAGAATACTGAATATTCAATTATTCAAATAAGACTATTTAGTAGCCGGTCCCAAGCCCCAAAAAAAGGAGGTGGGTTTAATTTTATTTTTTAACCTTTTAAATTTTAATTTATTTACTTCATTTTTCGTTTTTGTCTTTTCAAATTATAATTGGATATTTGATTATTTGAAGAAGTTTTTATTTACGTTATAATTTATAAACTTATAAATTATAATTAATCATTTCGACTTTCAATTTAATTCTCTAATAATATTAATAACTAACAAACATTGTTTTTTTACTTATTAAGTTATTAATAATTTATTTAATACATAACTTATTACTTATTAATATTATACTTATATTTATAACTTATAAGTTATAACTAATTAAAAATTTATATCAATAATATTAAATATATTAATATTCAAGATTTCAAATATTTTAGCTATCGATTAGATTGTCGACTAAATCTAAATCAATGTATGATCAGAAGACGGTAAGACAAGAGGGGGTTTTTTTTATAAAAAAAATGATAAGACTTAAGAGGGATTTAAGTTATATATATATATATATATATATATATATATATATATAAATTAAAATCACGAGCTAAACGAGCCGAGCTCGGCCAGGGTCAAACGAGCCGAGCCGGCTCGGCTCGGCCCATTACCACCTCTAGCAATGTGGCAATGGCCGAGACTGTTTCAGACCCTGAAAATATGGTGCAGGACTTTTCGCAGATGAAGATGTCACAATGGCCCAAGAAGAAGATTTGACAGATCTGGATCCTAGAATGACAGGTGATAATTGTTGCACAACCCCTACTGTAAAACTGGAATGCTTCTGGGTTTATCCAAATGACCCAATGAAGAAGTTACAGATTGGGCAGGATTCATCGATTGAATATAAAGGGAAGTTGAAAAGTTTTTTGCTCCAAAACCTTGATGTGTTCGCATGGAAACACAATGACATAGTTGGAATTGACCCTAAGATAACCTGTCACAGGCTCTAACTCGACTCGAGACTTTCGGGGCATAGGCAAAAGCGGAGGTCAATGTGTAATACAGTTTCTCATTTTTACGTACATTTCTGAATTTCACGCAATATTTATGTTAATGTTATTCAGTAAAGGCAGAATTTGAGATGTGGGAATGTATACTTATGTATGTGTGCGTATGTATATATATTATGGCAGATTTTGAATCTTGAGAATTTAGTTTGAACTTTTAGTCTTAGATTATTAACTAGAGACTTGCTTTGAGAATTTAGTTAAAATTTTCGGATTTAGTAAAGGATTATGGAATTTGGGAATTTAATTATCTTACTTGTAATTTTAGTGTGAACGTGAGTAATAATTGTAATTTCTAAATCTTTTGGGAAAAGTGTAAAGGCTTGTATATTTTTTCAAACCTTGGTTTTGATTTATGTACCTTAATAGTTAAGCTTACAACGTTGTGTCGAATGGTTTAATCTTTTGCTTTCGAGTGTGATATGGATGTGGATTTTCAGATTTTGATAAAGTATAAATTTAAGTTTGTTAGTTAACTATTTGTGCTTAATTATGAGTTGAAATTTGTAAATTTCAAATTTGGAGAATTTGATGAATGGTTGGAGTTGTTATTTGAGTATTTTGTACATTTTTAGTTTAAGTTAGATATAATTATTTGAGTTAAAAAATGTAAAAGTGTGAGAAAGTTTTCTAACTCTCAATGAAAGTGAATTTTGTGTTTAAGATACAGCTTGCTAGGTGTTTGACAAAAATTTAAACCTCATTTGGATCAAATTGAAGTTTTAACTTTGGTTATGGGTATTGTTGGTTCCAAAAGGTTAATGGTTGTGTTTTAAACTAAAAGTTTTGCCTTATTTATGAATGGATATAATTAGGATTTTTGGTACATTGATGTCACGGGCATCCGAAATTCTTCCACCTGCAAATCCAGAAACGGTAAATATTAAAGGCAACAGGTAAGTAAACTTCCCCTATTTTCATCAAAGTAGAATGCTTAATGTGGAATTAACGTGCTAAAATGATATCCCTGCAATTTACCTGCTTGTGATGAGTTTCATTGACTTTATGCATGTTTGTATATTTAAGAAATTGTTCAAACATGCACGCTATCATGTCATTGCATCATCAAACAAGCATTGGCATCGAAATTGGGAAGTCAAATATTTTTAATGAAAGAAATGTGTCAAGGTGCAAATTTGTTCAAAAATTATGTATCCCAAGATTTTAAAAAAAGAATGGGTGTACTTCTATATCATAAAAGATGCGAGTGGGAAATGGGGCGTGGGGGACTGCGTACCAGAATGTAATGAGCCACTTTGTGGTGGAATAAAGTGAATGACCGCTTTGCGGTGGAATAAATGTTAACCGCTTTGCGGTTTTACTTGTAAATGTGATCTGGTTCCCAATAAGAATTACCCACTGTTATCTGATTGACTAGAAGATATATCAAGTGAGCTCACGATGGAAATGAAGTAAAAGTTTTGAAATGTTAAGTGAAAGTTTGAAAAGTTTGAAAGTTGTGAAAGGTTAAAGTGAAAGGGGGATATATATTTCAAATTGTTTTAAAGCATTTCATGTCATAAGCATGTATCACTTGCACAAAGTTTGCTTACTGAGCTTTAGCTCACCCCAATCTATAACGACCCGGCTCCCTCGCTGGGGCCTTCTCCGTGTCGCACTCATGGTCTTTCCACTCTCCCTGGCTCCCTCGCTGGGGCCTTCTCCAGAAGTGGATTTTTTCCTTCCGCAAGATTCGAACCATGTACCTAGGAGTTTAGTACAATGATTCTTAGAATCTTACTACCATTAGACCAATTGCTCTAATGGTATCAGGGATTCCATGAAGTTTGTACTTAACCCTAGGTACAAGGTTCGGATCCCTGGGGAGGAAAAAATCCACTTCCTGTAAATAATGCTGCCAGCCTTTGAGGAGCAGGACGACCAGGGGGGAGTGGAAATACCATGAGTAGACGGCCGGCCGCCCTTGAGGACCGGGTACGCTACAAAAAAGGCACCTTTTTTGTAACGACCCGGCTCCCTCACTAGGGCCTTCTCCGTGTCGCACTCATGGTCTTTCCACTCCCCCCCCCCCCGGCTCCCTCGCTAGGGCCTTCTCCAGAAGTGGATTTTTTCCTTTCACAAGATTCGAACCATGTACCTAGGGGTTTAGTACAATGATTCTTAGAAGGCAAAAATCCACTTCTGGAGAAGGCCCCAGCGAGGGAGCTGGGTCGTTACACAATCCCCCCCCCCCAATATTTCAGGTGATGAAAGCTAGATGAGATGAGGAGAGCATTTGATGGCAGACTCTGACTATACCTCTTTAATTACCTTTTTAAAATAAATTTAAATTAGAATTTAATTAAGTTTATCATTAATTTTTTCTTAATTCATTTATTTTATAATCGTTTGTTTGAAGTTAGTTTAGATGAGTATTGGCATCGAATAAGAGGTTAAATTACCTCTTGTTCCAATTGTTAAGGTTTATTTACTTGAAATTATATTGTTGAGGAGTTTGGGACTTATTGAATTGGTTTTGATGATGTTCGGGATTGAATGAGTTGAAATGTGTGTTTTAAAAATATTTTTTTTGATGTCCCTCTATAGGTTGGTAATGTCCAATTTATAGAGGAGACTCTGTCGAAATTTTTGTAAAATTTTATAATAGGAATTGAAAATATTGTGGTTTTAAATGATTTCTTTTCCTCATTTAAGTAAAGAAAGGTTAACAGGCTTAGGTTTAGGATTTTGAACTTAGGGTGTTACACGATGAGTCCGGAAAAATATGAGGCCTTGAAAGAGGAGGTGTCGAAGCTATTGAAAAATGGTTTCATTAGAGAATCCTGTTATCCAAAGTGGGTATCGAACCCTGTTTTGGTCCCTAAGAAAAGCGGAAAGCTGCGGGTGTGCATTTATTTCTCAAATTTATACCAAGCATGTCCAAAGAATAGTTTTCCGCTGGCCCGGATTGATCAATTAGTTGACTCCATGGCAGGGCATGAAATGTTAAGCTTTATGGATGCATACTCCGAATACAATCAGATCCTCATGCATAAATCAGATGAGGAGCACACCTCGTTTATTTCGGACGGGGGTTCTATTGTTATAGGGTCATGCTCTTCAGATTGAAAAATGCAGGGGCCACCTACCAAAGGTTAGTGAATCAAATATTTTTAAAGAAACTCAGAAACAACATGGAAGTATATGTGGACGACATGCTAGTAAAAAGTATGGTCACCTCAGAACATGTTCTCCATTTATTAGAGACTTTTGATATATTAAGAAAGTATCGAATGAAGCTTAACCTTGTGAAGTTCGCCTTCGGGGTAGTATCTAGAAATTTCCTTGGTTTCATGGTAAATAGAAGAGGAATTGAAGCTAATCCAGATAAAATCAAAGCTTTGCTGGACATGCGCTCGCCCCGAAGCCCTAAAGAAGTGCAAAGTTTAACTGGAAGTGTTGCTACCTTGAGTCGATTTGTCTCTAAATCCACTGACAAGTGTTTACCTTTCTTTAAGGTCTTAAAAGGAGGAAGATGGTTCCAGTGGACACAGGACTGTGAGCAAGCTTTTTCCGAACTGAAAGCATTCTTGGGGAAGGCCCCCCTACTGTCCAAACCAAAGATTGACGAACCGCTTCTTCTTTACTTAGCCGTCTCCAAGGAGGCTGTTAGCTCCGTGTTGATTAGGGAAGATAATGGGAGTCAGCTTCCAGTATATTATGTGAGTAAAGTCATGTTGGACGCTGAAACGCGCTACCCAGACATGGAGAAATTCGCTTTAGCATTAATCACAGTGGCTCGTAAACTCCGCCCTAATTTTTGTCACATTCTATCAAAGTACTCACAAATTTCTCTATGAGACAAGTCTCGCAGAAGCCAAATGTGTCTAAAAGGTTAATGAAGTGGGCAGTAGAAATCAGTCAATACGACCTCCATTATGTACCTCGGACAGCTGTAAAGGGCCAAGATTTAGCAGATTTCATAGTTGAATTTACGCATCCACCCGAGGTTGAGATGATTGAGAATGTGGTTGATAATCATGAGTCGAGGTTTTTTGTTAATGGGTCCTCTACTGAAGGGAGATCTGGGGCAGGAGTAATACTGGTAAGCCCGGAGGGACATAAGTTGCACAGCGTGGTCCACTTCGACTTTAAAGTTTCAAACAATGTAGCAGAATATGAAGCACTCCTAGCTGGATTGAGGCTTGTAATAGCTCTGAAAGTCAAGTCATTAATAGCAGACAGTGACTCGTAGCTTGTTGTGAGCTAAGTTGAAGGGCAGTTTTCCGCCAAGGAACCGGCTATGATTGCATACTTGAAGAAAGTAAAGGATCTAATCTAATGGCCCATTTCGAAAAAATCGAATTGCTCCACATACTCAAGACTGAGAATTCCAATGCAGACACCTTAACTAAACTGGCAAGTAGCAAAGTCGCTGAGCTCCTCAATATGGTACAAATCGAACATCTACCAGTCTCCTCCATTGAACTAGGGGCAGAGGTATGTGTGATAGAAGAAGAAAATTCTTGGATGACTCCTATTTTGGCCTACTTAAAGTATCAAACTCTACCAGACGAGCTACAAGAAACTCAGAAGTTACAAGGTATGCTGCCAATTTTTTCCTCCTCGGTGGTTTCCTATATAAGCGGAGTTACACCTCTCCGTTGCTACGATGTGTGGGACCAGAGAATGGTAAGTACATAATGAGGGAAATTCACTAGGGAATTTGCGACGACCATGCCAGAGCACTATCTTTGGCTCGAAAAGCCCTTAAACAGGGGTATTTCTGGCCAACTATGCGGAAGGACTCTCATGACTTTGTTCGAAGATGTGACAAATGTTAAAGGCGTGCCACCATATCACACCATCTACATCACAACTTGATGGTGGTAACTAGCTCCTGGCCCTATGTGAAGTGGGGAATCGATATTATTGGTCCCATGCCCTGGGGCAGCGGTAACAATTGCTTCACGATTGTTGCTATAGACTACTTCACCAAATGGGTTGAGGCAGAACCCTTAATGAGAATCACTGAGGCGAACACTTCCAAGTTCATTTGGAAGAATATTATTTGGAGGTTCTGAGTTCCACACTCGTTGGTAACTGACAATGCGAAGCAATTCAAAAACAGAAGAGTTGACGAGCTTTGTGATGATTTGGGAATTTGCAAATTTTTCTCATCTCCACGTCATCCACAAGCAAATGGGCAAGTTGAAGCCGTTAATAAAACTATAAAAAATACCCTGAAAAGGAAACTGGAATCAAAGAAGGGTGCATGGGTAGATGAACTCCCCCAAATCTTATGGGCACTTCGGACTACTCCTCACACTGCAACAGGAGAAACCCCATTCTCCATGGCATACGGATCCGAGGCAGTGTGCAAGGTGGAAATCGGAGTGCCTTCCCTTCATCGAATTCACTATGACGAGGCGACGAATGAAGAAGCTCAAAGGGCAGACCTGGATTTTCTCTTGGAAAGAAGGAATGATTCGAAGTTTGTGATGGCCCGCTACCCAGAAAAGATGGTGCGCTACTACAACAAGAAGGTAAAGAAACGGCTCTTCAGGATTGGGGACTTGGTCCTCAAGAAGGTCCTCCCTTCAAACCAGGAACCAGGAGTAGGGACTCTAGGTCCTAATTGGGAGGGGCCCTAAAAGGTTATTTCCGAGGTGATAAGGACTTATCGGATAGAAGACTTATCCGGAGTACCCTTTCTGAATCCTTGGAACACAGATTACCTTCGCCGCTATTTTCAGTAAAAGGAGTTCCTCTTAATTTGTAATAAGCTTGTCTGACTCAATGAAGATTATATGGTGAAGAGATTAATACTTTTGTCTTATCTTAAAGAATATCCTTTTCTTACGCCAAACAAGCAACAGTGAAGCTATCGTATTACTACGCTTAAAACTTCCACGCAAGGGACTCTCTCGAACCTGCTCGGCCTTTAGTGTGCCTCGGCCAAAGGTGGCAAGTACCTTCTTTAATTAAGAGAGTGATGCGATCAATATTTAGTTAACATTACTTTAAAAGAAAGTAAGAGTGAACCCTTCGCATAATGGTTCTCTTAATCAAAAGAGTTAGGTTGATAAAATGACACACACTAGGGGTGGTAGTGTAGATAGAATCAAGCACTTATTAATCAGACCTAACCAGTGAACATGAATCTCTTAAACTGGCTAGGTCTGAGGGACTATCAACTTGAATTCATATTCTTACAAAATGTGTCATGCAAATGTCGAATCTCACAAAATAATCAAAACATTGAATTAACAAAGAAATTACATTGTTTAAGGATAAATCATTACATTACAAAAATGAAGGGCTATGCCTATAAGGATAAATCATTACATTACAAAAATGAAGGGCTATGCCTAAACCAGTCAAATATAAGAAAAACAAAAATCATTGAGGAGGGGCATCTTCTAAGAGTTTCCATCGAGCGAAGCTTGATAAAGGTCAGCAGGATCATTAGCGGGATCACCTTCTTCTGTGTCTTGTGGCTCGGGGTACAAAGCCTCAATTTGGGAAAGGTCCAAATTGGAAAAAGTTTCTTTCACATCCCCTGAGGCCATCCTAGCTCCAATGTTTCCACGACCTCTTCCACCCTAGCTGCGATAGTCCACTCCAGGGCTTCCTTAACCCAAGACTCTACGTGCCATTCCAAAGAGGCGTAATCCTCCTCTACCTTCATTCGAGCATCCACCTCCCTCTCAAGTTTAGCGGTGACTTCTGTCACCTCGGCCTCTGACATACTTTTTGCACCGTTGGCTGCAGTTAGAGCTTCAGCAATTATGGACTGCGCCCGATTAGAGTCATCAAGTTTTTTGCACAAGGCCGCCACATCCACTTCAGAGGCACGAAGGTCATGCTTTAACTTCTCATTGTCCTCTTGTAGACGCTTTGCCAGAAGTTTGTCATCTGAAGAGGTCCTACGAGCTATGGAAAAATGTTCTTTGAGGTCATTAACTTCTTTTAACATATTGTCCGTATGGCGAAGAGCCATCTTATCCTCATTCTTATTACGTTGAGCCTCTAGGACAGAAGATTCCACTTCACCAAATCAACGCCAAGGCTCTAACATTCATGGCCTTGGCCGCAAGCAGCTTTCGGGCTGGTGGGACGCTGGAGGAAAAAGCAGACTAGCCTTCCATCCAGAATTGTTCGGTGGCCAATGCAGCTATAAAAAAAGGGCGGAGAGCTAGGGAATCGAATAAACTAGAATCAAAGGTAACATCCATGGGAAGGACACTAGCTTTAATTTGCGCTAGCTCATCGACCACATCCTGGGTCACGTCGTACTGCATTCCTAGGATGGACACTTAGGCTCCTCGCCCAGTTCAGGCGATTCTAGCGGAGGGGGTGGAAGCTTAGAAGAGGCCTCTATGCCTCTCTTCAAGGGAGGAGGCTCCTCCTCTGAGACGGACTCAGTGATGTCCTCGGAAGAAGTGTCTTTCAGTGAGCTCTTTTTGGTCCCTTTTCCCCCCTAGGGCCTCCTATTTTTGACCTTTTCCCTTAAGAAGGATTTTCTTAGGATCACCTCCTTCAGCTATATCTGGTTATTGGGGGCCAATAGGTAGCAAAGCAGGAGGCGGCATTAGAGTAGGAAAAGTACCCTCAAGCCTCGCGGTGGACACCTCGGATACTTGTCTAGCGGCTTCCACTTGAAGATTGGCAAGCATGAACTTCTGCTTCTTTTCCACCTCGCTACCATGACAGAGAAGCGGATGAACCTTCTTAGACATGAGCCCCTTTAGGGAAATTTTGGAGAAGTCCTTGGAACCTGGTGAGGAAAGAAGGGGGTTAGTGATGTTAGTCCTAGCAAGCCAGACCCGCAATAAAAGTTAAGGCAAGGGATTCAACTTACTCATAGCTCTCATGAGACCGTATTTTACGAAGAGCTTGTTTTGTTGAATGACTTTCTGGAAGGTTCCTCGAAAAGCAAACAGCCGTCTCACCGATGATAAATTCGAGTCGAAAAGTAGAGTGGTAAAGGTTGGCCCTGGGATAATAAATAGAACTGGAAAACGCGTGAGTTGTGATGAGCAGAAAATGTAAAATGTAAAATATAAAATATAAGGTATGCGCCCACATCTGAAAATGTGAAACAAAGTGATGCGCGTCGCTATACACCAAAACTTAAAGTATCTTACTTGCCATTCGTCAATTTTAATTGTAATAGCGGAAGTAAGAGTCGATCCCACAAGGAACGGGAACTAAATTAGTGCTATGTCAATCAGAATAGATGGGGGGTTTTGAGTTCAAATATTGTAAGTTACTTGAAAAATGAAGTAAATACGTAAATTAGTTGGAATATAAATCAATTATTAACAAATCCTAGTTCTCAGGTTCAGTTGTATTTTATCACAATATTACTACTTTCCAAGTAACACGTATTCAATTCAATTCTTGATTTATCACCCGTAAGTAGTTAACAAGTTCTAACTACCTCTTTTTCTTCCTTAATTGTGTTTAATTAGAACAAGCTCTCTAATCAAACTATAGCTATTGGACAATCTAAAATAAGCTCTTTAGATTTTATACAATAACCAAATAATGCAAGAAGAAATTAGATGATTTAAATTACCAATCACACAAGCTCGTGATGATTAACCTAGGTTGGAGTTCCAATGGAATTGCAAAAATCCCAATTGCTACTATGAATTGAACAACAAGATAATTACGAATCTAATCGTTCAATTTAGCATACATCAACACAATAAGATATGGGATAGGCCTAAATCACATAAATTATTGTATTAATTGAAATAAAGTGCGTAGAAATCCAACAACCAAGAATATAGAATTTAACACTAAATTACTAGTTTGGAAAATAGAAACATAATGAAATTAAATACAAGAATTCCAGAATTTTCCGCTCTTGATTCACCTTCTCGAGTCGCTTGATTTCTCTTCCAAGCTGCAAGCAAGCCTCTCTCTTTTCAATATTTTTTTCCACCCTTTTTTTTTCATGAAATTCTCTATTTACAGCCACAAAAATCATGCCCTAGAGTTGGGCTCAAGACATACCAAAATTATGCAATGAATCAGAAAAGGTAATTTCTTGACGAGCAAGTTACGGCCGTGAATATTTCTTTACTGCCGTAAGTCAGTTCCTGCAGCTTTTCTACATTTGAAGGTTACAGCCGTAACCTTTTGATTTACGGCCATAAGTTAGTTTTTGCTTCTTTTTGCCTAATGCCATGAAGAAGTTACGGCTGTGAATATAAATTGTTGCGGCCGTAAATTTATTTGCACCATAGGTCCTCAAACTTCAGTTTTAGGTGCACTTTGGTCATTTCCTCTTCTTTTCTCTTCCCTTATGATTCTATACAACATAAAATATAAAATGCATTAATAATACTTAGATAGGATCAAATCATCAATAGTCCAAGGTTATAAGTGCACAAAATAAGTGTTAATAAAGCACTTATCACAAAGCGAAACTCACGTGGAGAGGAAAGAGTTCAAGGAACGGTGATCTCGGGAGTGGGGTCTACAGGCGAGCTTTGCCACTCTCCCGTGACCCAAAACCACCGATTCCTCCAATTTTTTATGAAAGTAGGGTGTCCATTGATGACGGGGGATGGGAGCCCCTGGGAGATAAGTAGTACCAGTCTTTCATGTCCGACCTCACATCTTTATCCCTTATGACAGATTTCTTCAAGATGTATAAGGTGTGGATTATATGCAAGGAGATGGGGTGGTTCGGATTGCCCTCTTGCCATACTAGCCAAGTACCAACCGCTTGCGTCCAAAAATTTGGGGCCAGTTGATAAGGACACAAGTTGTAGCTCCGAAGTAGTGCCCTGAAGAAGGGATGCAGAGGGAGCCTCATCACACACGACAGAGCATCATAACAAATTGCCACTTGACCTGGCGGAGGACTGCAGGGTCGACAAAAGGTGTGGGGGTGTACAAGCTGGGCCTCTTCCGGTAACCTGAACTTTGAAGGGACGCCCACCAAATCAATGCCCTGGATCTCAGATGCTATTTCGCTACTTTCCCATGACTCAGGATTTGGGTCCAGATCCACATGGTACCCCGACACCTTATTTCCATAGTCAACCCATCCTTCAACTTTGACGATTTCCTCCTCGGATAACCCCAGCTCCTCTATGTACGCCCTAAACGGAGCCCTTGCACCCAAAGTCTTGCGGATCAGTCCCTTCACCCCTCATATCTCTATGATGCTTACTTCGAAGTTCTCGCAGCGTAGCTTCGTCTTCAGTAGATAAGCTAGCCATGTAGGGTTGATTCTTTTTTTCTTTGTTGTCAGAATCATCCAAATAGATTATACTACTGTATTTCCTATTCCTCCGCCTAACTTGCTCCCTAAAAAAGAAAAAGCTAAACACTGACAAGGACAGATGGCATAAACCTCTGATAGGAATCGCCATTACAACTAACTCCTGCTAACCCGTTCCCCCAACTCTTTCCATTTTTTCTCAAAAATCCAAACTTACCTAGAGAAAAAACAAAAATGCAAAATGGAACTTTCAAGCAAGCACTCAAGAGTTGAAAATCAAAAGCTATATGCACGCAAGGGAAAGAAAAAATCACCTGAAAAGAGCAAGGATTAGAGGACCAACACTCAAAAGAGCGGCAGGCTGACAGAAGATTTTGGTTTATTAGAATGGGTTGAAGAATTGAAACTCTCAAGAGTCACGAAGAAACTCGTGTGAAAAGAGTAAGGAAACTTCAGAGATGCAAGAAAAGAGAAGTTCTGAGATGAAGGAGGCTTTATAGAGAACCCTGTTGATCCAAACCTTTAATCTCTGGGCCGAAATATTAATCCAGACAGAACAAGTGTCCTGATAGAAGAGTAAGCTAAAGCGCCAACCATTGGAAATTTGAAAAGGAAATAATCGTTCGATTGCTAGAGTTCGCACCACGCTCAGTAAGGCGTTTCCCTTGAACTTTTCTTGGAAATGTGAGCTGATAATTTCTTTGTCATGAATGTGCCGCCAATAAAGCATGCTGGTGTTTCCCAACATTTGTCTTAAAAGGGGAATAAACATAAACTGCCCCTATTTCCATGAGCTTGAACACCACTAAAAAATTACTGAGCATCCCACAGCTTCGGGGTGTTAAAAGGTGGTCCGTATGTAATCAACCTCAAACTAACAGAGAAGCACTTGAAAGTAAATTCAAAAATTTTGCTTTGCTCCATGATTATGCCATAACCTCTTCGAAATGAACCTCCCAAAACAAATCACAATGGCTGGTCTATGACAAATCTGATCCACACATAAATAAATGCATCGGACTTGAGGGACTAATGTTGCTACCATGCCTAAATGAGCATAACACGTCACTTAAATGGACCCACAAAAGACCCAATGGATGTCAGCAAGGCATGGAGCCTAGGGCCTCACAAGTTATCAAATCATAAAGGTGAAATATAATCCGGAGCCCACACGATCGAACTGGTTTTTCCAAGCTGCTAGGTCCGAGGCTGTGCCTCGAATCGGTGATGGGACCAGCCAATGCGTCAGAGAGATATGACCCTCCTTGTAGATTGTGGCTTGATGAGACAACGCATTTACAAGGGATGTGAAAGGTGCCCCTCCCCTATAGGAGGTAGTAATGATTATATCCAAGAAATTGGTTCACTTCTCCAACGGCCAGGGACGTAATGCGTGTAAAGTATGGCACGTGTCAACATCTTAAACAATAATTTCGACTATAAATAGAACGTGTTGATCTCCAAGTTAGAGGTTAGAAATTCAATACTCAAAGGACTTGAAAAATAATATCTCACTCCCTTTTTCTCTCTTTTATACGTTCATATTTTCCGTACCCAAATCATATTTACTGGAAATGAGTGTTGAATTAAGTATCGGAGTGCAAATGGGAGCCACTTCGGCCCCCTTTACATACTTATTGTTTGTCCTTGTGCTCAAGAAGTCCTCGTGTTCAAGAGGGAGGAGCTGAGACGTGTTGAGAGAGTTACAAAATTCACTTTTACTGCAAAGACATAATATGAAAGTCTAATTATTATTACTCCAGCTGCACTGAACGCATAAATGTAAAAATAAATCATACTAAATATTAAAATTATCATTTTCTATTGTAAAACTTTACAGAAACTTCAGCAAATCTCCCATATAAATTAGACTTAACCAACCTGTAAAGGGACAAAACAGCCACCATAATACTTTAAAACATCAAACCAACAACTCATTCATAATCAAACTACAATCAAATCAATCCAAAATGCATCCCCAACTCCACACCAACAATAATTCAGAATCAATACTCATCACAAAAATAGACATTCAAATAAAAATAAAATTTATCGGTTGAATGAATAAACGAATAAATAAATAAACTTAAATAAATCCTCATATCAAATTACCACAAGAGGAAGAGTAAATAAGTTTTACTTTCATCAAATAAGCCTAATGCTGCTTTCAGGCCAAGCAACAGTACTTCCCAAGGCTTAACTAAGAAATCCAAATTCAATTTTAGCATTACTATGTTGTAACCAGTTTGGCTGAGCTAAAAGTCACTTCTAAGTAACTCTATTTTGCCGAAAAATGTTTGAGGTTTCCAAAAGTTACTTTCTTTTTTGGAATTTAATAGGGAAATTTTAATTTTTTTTCTTTCGGTATGTTTACTTTTTTTTTTGAAGCTTAGCCAAACACTGAATAAAAATTATGCCGTCTTTCAACTTTAAAGGTATCAACTAGATTGTATGAATTCATAAAATAAATGCAAGAAATACAGAAAAATATGCAAACTGGTGATCCTCTAACTTGTGTATGAATAGAATCATTAGAAAATAATTCTTGTGGAATGCAAATTCAAAAAACTAATTACCTGAATTGATCGCATAGAATGAATTTCTGAACTCTTAACACGGTTTATGCACCTTATTTCTCCAAAATCCATGTACTAATGCAAATATCTCGAAGCAATGCATCCACAGTGGATACGCTACCACAATAAACTCAATCGAACTGGATCAAAATGGAAAGAAAGTGAAGTGCAAACGTGAAAAATTCAAACTTTTATTACCTTACCACATAAAATGCATTGCCTCCATCATAAGCGGATCTAAAATCCAGACAAGGTCTCAAGCAAGGAATGAATGAATATGGCTATTTAATTGAATTTTCACAGCACAAGTTAGTCAGTCAACAGAGTAATTGAAAAAAAAATCAATAGATATAGATTCGAGTCGTTATATGAGCATATAAGTACAATTACGAATATTTCTAACAATATGAGAGTAATGGCATTCAGATTCGACTCAATGATTATATCTTATGAAGCAAATGAAACTAGTGTTTTTGTTACAAATTTATGCAAACTTGGGTCACCCAACCGATAGATTACTATAATGAATATAACACATAAAAGAAAGGATGAGCATTAAATGCGACAAACAACAAAGTTACATCACGGACCAATAAGACTGGAAAATTAAAGCAGTTGAATCTCCTTGGTAAAATAAAGGTGGATGATAAAATTTTATGAATAAACGTAAGCTAATTATACAAGTACAAATAACCTTGAAGCTACTTGTGATTTCACTTTTCCCAATTTTTAAATATTCATTAAGCTAGGGTAAATTTGAATTGTTAAAGATATTTCTAGAATGGGGGCATTAATTAATCCAATGATCCATCTTAATAAGTCGAAACTTTGAAAAATCACAATAAAAGAGTTAACAGGAATTCAGATACAAAAATTACACTTTGATCAAACAAAAATCTCACATTTCAGGGATCCAAATTGTACATCCTCAAATCACTCCTCGAAAACTGAATTTAGCTTTGATAAAGATGAGGAAGTGGAAAATTTTAATCGAAGGCTAAAATTGGAATTAAGAATATTACCCGCAATTACAACAAAGGGTAGCAAATCCACCTGCTTTCAAGGCCCAACCTTTCTTCCATTCAGATGATGTTGTAGTACGGCAGACCTCATTCATGAAAATCATTGACCATTTCAATAAAATTCATTTCCTTCAATCATAAACCAACAAAATCTCAATCAAATACACCTGAATCAAAACTCTAAACGCGAATGTGAATGTGAGTGAGTGTGTGTGTGTGTGTGTGCGTGTGCGTGTGCGTGTATTGTGCGCTATGTGTGTGTGTGCGCGCGTGCAAAAGTGTGTGTACCAGTGAGCGAGGAAGAAGGGGAAGGGGAGGGTTACCGGTGGTGATGGCGGTGGGGTGGCGGATGCGGTTAACGTGTGTGTGTGTGTGTGCGCGCGCGCGCGTATGTCTGTGTGTAAATTTGAGTGAGTTGTGTGTGTGTGTGTGGTTCACAGGGTAAGGGGGTAGAGGGGAGGGAATGGCTTACCGGTGTTTGGTGGTGGCGTGGTTGGTGGTCCGCGGTTGGAAACCTAGAGACGGGGGGAAGGGGGTCGCTGAATCGGGGAGTTGAGAGAGAGACGAGAGTGTTGCAGTTCAAATAAGGATTTAGGTTTTGATTTTTAACTTTTTGGTAATTTGGCCCCTCATTTCTCTTCATATGCACAAGTAAGTCCCAAAATCTTTTAGCAACACACATTTTGCGTTACAAAAGGCTACCTTTTGGCAACGGGCAATGCGCGTTGCGAAAAGAACTTTCACATTGCACGTTGCAAAAGGGGTGCCTTTAGCAACGCGTAAATAAGTATTGCAAAAGGCACGCATTGCGCATTACGAAAGGCTAGTCATTGGCAAGGCGCATTGCCTCGTTGTGAAAGACCCTTTCGTAACATGCATTGCGCGTCGTCAAAGACTAGCCTTTCGCAATGTGCGTTGCAAAAGGATGAACTAATTGCAACATTTTCTGAAGGTTGCAAAAGCTTATTATTGGAAACACTCACTTGTTGAATGTTGCTAAAACTCAAATAAATGAATCAAAGGCAACATGCAACAAGTAAATGTTGCGATAGACCCTTTATAGCAACATGCAATTAATGAATGTTCTCGTTTGCATGTTGCAAAAAGTCTTTTTTCTTGTAGTGATTTTTGCATAAATTCCATATATATGGTTTGGAGGATGAAGCAAGAGTTCTGCAACATTTTCACTTGGATTTTTGGTGTTATATCTATTTCAAAATCATTTCTATATATAGGGAAGGTTGACTACACGAAATGGCTAAATGATCAAGCTTATAGTGGATTATTCTTGGAGGCTAAGGAAGAATCAACCATGATTACCAACCTAGTGCTGGGGCTGTGTTTTCATGCGGTTAGGAGGTGTCTTCCATGCATAGGAGGTGAGTAATGGAAGCTAGAAAACATAAGTTGCCACATCCTGCTAGCTTTCTCCAAAAAAAATCAATTTCAAGGTATCTTGTTTGAGCTCGGTTTTGAGGTATTAAACAAGATCCAAATTGCATGTTTTTGGTACCATTTCAAATTAATCATGAAATATTTTCATATGTAATTTACCACATAAGATTTGGTTAACCGATGAAAAAGTTATGGCATCCCAAAAACAACTAAAGAGTTACCTTCTTTTAGAATTTATTTATATGGTTGTATTATAAAATTAAAAAATTTTATATGTAAAATCACCGCCACATGTGACCCAAATTTTTTTGATTTGTACCAAAAAATAAGTGATAACCAATTATTTTATAAGTTATTATTGTGATATTAATCTATTTAAATAATAAATTATATTAATTAATAATTAATTATTAAGGTCTGATTTTTATAATACGAGATTGTATATAAACTCAACATTATTTAATTTGTCATATACTCATACACGATTTGTATTATACTATGTTGAATTACTTGAACTTCATTGTTAACCTGTGTTTCAGAAAATTGAAAACTGGTTTGACCCGAAAAATGAAAGAGTCAGAAGGTCGCATCGGGTGGAACCGAGTCGAATCAATTTCAATTAAAAAAATTGAAAATTATTCCAAAAATTACATTTTTTTTCTAAAAAACAATTTATTTTACAAATAAATCAATATTTACTCATTTAGAAAATAAAACCATACATGAAAGAAACTTAAAACAATCAAAATTAGGTTAAAACAACTACAACTAAAAATTTAAGCAAAAATGAAAAACAAAATCAGTTTAAAACCCGAACCGATTCCCGATTTTCTGAGCCGATCGGATTGATTTTCTGGGTGGCTCCCAATTTTTCTGGGTTGAACCACTCGATTCAATCCAATTTTCAAAAAACTGCCGTTAACTACCTATAATACCGCAGCATTTTGAAAAAGTGAAAAAATAACACATTCTCGACTCGACTCGCCTCGCCTCATTTATCTGTTTTCAATAACTTATTTTTCTTAAACTTATTTTTAACTACATATTTTATCAATAAAATAATTTCTACATGAACTCAAATATTTTCCCTGTTTTTAATCATACATTCTCTAAAAATTCACTTTTTTAATTCCTATATTTAATGAATAATGGAGTCAACAAAGGGTTAGTGTTAGGTACAACATTACAAAAATCAGCAGCCCGCATCCCATATTGACCCCCACCCATCTTTACTCATGTCTATGCTAATATTATCGTTATCTTCTCATCACGAGAAATCTTGCAGCTGATGGCCCCCGCCAATTTATCAAGTGGGTTCCACAAAAACCCTATATTCCACTTTCGTATATAGATTAGCTACTACACAAATATAAATTCTTATATTCCACTTAAGCTAAGCAAATTCATGTGGTGATTAATTAATTAATTATAATTAAGTGCTTAGAAAATGCCTAACATTCAAGATTAGGCTATAAAGGCTATGCCACCCTCTCTTGAATTTCTAGAAGAATAATCAATGTTGGTTTACTCTTCTTACACGTTTCTACAAATATTCAAAATATTTTACGTATAGGAATATTATTAGATGGAGAAATTTTTGTCAGCATAAAGACGTTTGAAGAAGACAACTTTGTCTTTGAAGCTATATATATATTTTTTTTCTCTTAAGAGTTGTAAAAGAAAATTGTTTTACGTTATTGACAAAAATGTATGATGGCATTTAAAAATCCCTCTTGTGAATTATTATTTTAGACTAAAGTATGATTGTGAATTAAATGAATGGAGAATTGCAATGTTAGGCGTTAGCTAGCGTTTGGTTTTCTTTTTAACGAGGTTTTTGCATTTCTATACTGTAATTATATATTAAAATATGTCTAAACGTACAGGGAACTGAACAAATCATTATTGCAGAGCAAAAGCCGTTGAAAGCATTTGACAAAATTATCCTCTATGTAAACTTGCACAATAAAAAAGAGGAACCAAGCAGATGAGGACAAACTGGGAAAGGTAAGAAAAATGAGCCGTCACTTTTACAGGTTTGCTGGAATTTTTGTACACTTTTTCATCTGGAACTGGAACCCACAACAACCTTTGTTGGATTTAACAAAAAACTCGTTACAACGAGTATCAAATAGACGCTTAGTGTACAACTTATTTTACAGTAGTAAGTTGATCTTCACTTTTCATTATAGTTGTGTAATCAATGCCTAAAGACAAGAATCGTCCAACTTTATAAAGATAAGTTTTTGCTTCTCAACTTAGGCCAACATCCAAAAATTTGTAAAGGGATTTATTTCCCTAAGATTTCACGTAACAATTTAACAAATTAAGGATTGAACAATTAATTGTGCAACATATACTTGCCTATGTTTAAAGATTGAATAGTAACATGCTACCAGAGTTATAGATTGAGGACAAATAGACGATTTTAATAGAAAATCTGTTCATACATCACAATCAATATGTAGGAAAGAACATTAATCAAATGATGTGTATCGAAATATTGATAAGGGTGGGTGGTTGGATCATGTGGGCTCAAATCAATAGTCAAAAAGATCACAAATCCACATTAATCAGGATAAGGTTTTCCATTTTCTCAATAATGGCATCCTAAACCTACAAATCTCATCTCTATTTATCGACCCTAAGATATGTCTCAACTCTCAAATTTGTATTTGAAAGATTAGAATTGTTATGATTAGAAGAATTTAAAGAATACGACTGATATGATCCGGACCGGCATCGAAGGGGAAAGTTGAGTCATCGGTAATATGACAGTGATCTACGTGCAAAACGGAGCAAGTTCCATGTTGGGGTCGAGCCGAGAAGAGGGCCGAGTCGAGTGATCGAAGTTATTTGTGCAGAAAAGTCATTACGGCCACAATGAAGATCATTCACGGCCGTAACTCTTATAATCACGGCCGTAAAAGCTATTATCGTGGCCGTAACCAAGTCTTGGGAAAAAAGGAGCAGAACAAGGCTTACGGCCGTAACTTCCAGACTTACGGCCATAACATCCAAACCGGGGGCAATTCACGGCCGTAATCAAATTCTTCACGGCCGTAACTATTGAAGCAGTTTTGGACCCGAGAGGCCTTTACGGCCGTAACGTTATTCTTCACGGCCGTAAATGAGTAACGGGCCAAATTTTGCAGGATTTTTAATTATTTTGTTTTTAAGTTATTTGCTTATTTTAGTATTTTAACTTAATTAGAATTATGTTTTGAGTCAATTAGTGGTTATGTTAATTTCTTATTTATATTGCTTTCCATGATTGTAAAAGACAGACAATTTTGAGATCAATGTTATTTGAGAGAGGATTCTCCAAATTGAAATGTTGAGTTTTTCCCTTTTTTCTTGAACTTATCAAAGATCCGATCTTTGTGGCGTTCACCCAACGAACTTATCAAGGAATTGACAACCCTTGTGACGTTCACCAATCTTGGTTCCTCAATCCATATCGTCATTAATTGCGTCGTGATTGTTGGGTCAAGGTTTTATTGTTGATCCATCTTTAATTTCGTTGTTTATTTCATCGTGTTCTTGTTTATTTTCGCGTTTGATCCGATTTAGATATTTCCTAGGTTTTAATTGTGTTATTTCGGCGTGTTTGTCGAGATTCCCCGATTGGGATCTCATCATCTGATATCAGAGGTTGGATCTATTTCAGATTCTTGCGTTTCTTGTTAATTCTTGATTTTTTTGTGTTATTCGCGTTCTTCGTATCAGTCATAATTTTCTTGAGTTTGGTCCATAAGAGTCAGTCCCAAAAATTCAAAAGTGTTTTTCTTGTTCGTTTTTCGTCCAAATCCAGTTCCCTTTTTTCTGTCATACTTGTAGTCCAATTCTCTGGCAGATTAAAAAAAAAATTCCGAAAATTCCAAATATTCCCCAAATATTCCGAATTTTCTAAATTTCCAAATTTCCTTGTTCTTGTTCGTGTCTTACCTTTTTCCGACCCTTGAATAGTTCTTGGGTGAGATTTGAAGAGATAGAAGAGTGAAACACGAGTGAAAATACACGTGATGAGAAATTTATTTTTTTGAAATTAAAAATGTCTGATAGAGAGGGTTACACATCTTCATCTTCTGTTGGAGACAGGAAACAGATCAGGGGTGTGAATAGAAAGGATGAACAAGGTAATGATGATATTGCAGCAATGAGGGCACAATTTGAGAGGTTTATGGCTCAGATGGAGAATCGAGGTGCACAACGTGAACAACCACCTCGTGATCAATATCATGATGGTTCTCGGGTTAGGAGAGGTAATAGGCGTGAGGTTGGTATGGATGATGAGGACATGGGAAGTGAAAGTGGAAGTATATATTTGGGAAGTATGCGAAGGAGGGATAGAGGAGATAGGTATGAGAGGAGGCGTGATAGGGAGCGTCGTGATGCTAGGAGGCATCGTGGGGGTAGAGATGTTGTTGATGATGACATTGGGAAAATTAAAGTGAGAATACCATCGTTCCAGGGTAGGAGTGATCCGGAGGCGTACTTGGATTGGGAGACCAAGGTTGAACGGCTATTTGATTGTCACAATTATTCAGAAAAAAAGAAGGTGAAATTAGCTGTGATTGAATTCACAGATTATGCCAATATTTGGTGGGATCAGCTAGTGACGGGTAGGAGAAGGAACCTTGAGGAGCCTGTGGAGACTTGGGGTGAATTAAAGACCATAATGAGGAAGCGATTTGTGCCGACTCATTATTATAGAGATATTTACCAGGGGCTGCAGTGTATGACTCAGGGGTCGAAGAGTGTAGAAGATTATCATAAGAATATGGAGGTGGCGATGATTCGGGCTAACGTGGTGGAGGACCGAGAAGCAACGATGGCTAGGTTTCTGAGTGGGCTGAATAGAGATATTGCCAATGTCATTGAGCTGCAACATTATGTAGAGCTAGAGGACATGGTGCATATGGCCATGAAGGTGGAAAGACAACTAAGGCGAAAGGGGGCAGCAAGACACTCACCATCTTATCCTACATCACAACCGAAACAGGAACACAATGTTGAACATAACCCGAAAGGGAAGGAGGAGCCTACAACGAAAGGTAAAAATATTTCTGATTCTCAAACTACTCGGGATAGAAATATTAAGTGTTTTAAGTGCTTGGGTACGGGTCATATAGCATCCCAATGTCCAAATAGGAGGCTAATGATTTTGCGTGATAATGGTCAAATTAGTTCCGAGGATGAATTTAAGGGAATGCCTAAGTTAGTGGATGTTGGGGCTAGTAGTAGTGATGAGGAAGGGCTGATGTAACACCCCAAGTTCAAAATCTAAAACCTAGGCGTGTTAACTACCATTCACATTATATGCGGACTTTAAAACGTTTGCACAATTAAAATATTCATTTATCTATTATAAAATTTTAAAGAAATTTTGGCAGAGTCTCCTCTATAAATTGGACATAGCCAACCTGTAGAGGGACATCAAGATCATTTCAAAATTCAAAGCATCAATCACATCACAATCACATTCATCATCGTCAAAACCAATTCATTCATTCCCCAAACTCCTCAAGCATAAGATTTTCCAAAACTTCAACAAACATTGACAATTGAAATAAGAAGTAATTTAACCCCTAATACGTTACCCATACGTAATCAAAACTAACTTCAACCAAAACATTATCCATAATAATAAATGAAGGAATAAATTTAATGATAACTTGAATAAATTTAACTTTATTAATTAAATCAACAGCAGGTACTGTCTGAGTCAGCCGCCAAGTGCTCCCCTCTGATCATCTAACTTTCATCACCTGAAATGTTGGGGAGGGATTGGGGTGAGCTAAAGCTCAGTAAGTAAACTGTATGCATGAATGCATGCTTATGACATGAATGCTTTTCAAAAAATTCCATACATGTATCCCCTTTTTCTTTACTTTCCAGAACATTCGAACATTTCAAACTTTCACTTAACATTTCAAAACTTTCACTTAACATTTCAAAACTTTCACTTCTTTCCATCGTGAGCTCACTTGATGTAACTTCTAGTCAATCAGAATACAGTGGGCAATTACTTATTTGGAACCAGATTAACATGCGCATTTCCACCGCAAAGCGGTTTAACATTCACTTTCCCACCGCGAAGCGGTGTAACGTTCACTTTCCCACCGCAAAGCGGTGTAACATTCACTTTCCCACCGCAAAGAGGTTCATTACATTCGGGTACGCCGGTCCCCCGCGCCCCATTTCCCACTCGAATCTTTCATGAACTAGAAGCACACCCATTCATTCTTTAAAAACTTGGGATACATAACTTTTGAACAAACTTGCACTTTGACACATTTCTTTCATTTAAAACATTTGACTTCCAAATTTCGATGTCAATGCATGCTTGATGATGCAATGACATGATAATGTGTATGCTTAAACATTCTTCTCAATAACATATGCTTTCATAATGTAAATGCAATTCATCAAAGCAAGTAAGTTGCATGACAGTCATTTACACATAACTTTCACATTTACACTCAACTTCTATGAAAATAGGGGGAAGTTTACTTACTTGTAGTCCTTAGTACTTTACCGTTTCTGAATTTGCAAGTGGAAAAGTCTTGGGTGCCCGTGACGTCAATGTACCACAATTCCTAATTATATTCATTCATAAATAAGGTATAACTTTAGATTTGAAACAAACACGTTCATCATCCTATTCAATATTAGAAACAAAACTCATAACTGAGGTTAACATTTCCATTAGACCCACAATTTAACTCCAACGTGTCCTTAAATCATGTCAAACACATATACTATCACATTCGAAATAAGTGTTTAAATTCAAGGGTAAGAAACATCGAACTCTTACTTATCAAATTATTCAAAAGTCAAAACTACTCAATATTATCACAACTTATTTGTCCCATGGAAAATTTCAATTAGCGTCCTGATTACTCATAAATCTGAAAATAACAATTATAATAAAAATGTACATTAAGATTCAGTTCAAACAACCTGATTATTTGAAATCCCTAAATTTGAAAATTTCCATTTGAAAATCAACATTGAACCAATAGAAAGTCAATTAAATAATATTATCATTTAAAGTCTGAAATTATAATAAATTTCCAATTTAATTAAAAATCCAACAAAACCAAATTTATTCTCTGAATCCATAAATCTGAAAAAGTACATACACATGTACACACACGCATATATATATATATATATATATATATATATATATACACACACACAGCCAAGCCTGAATTTCGCTGTTAAAATACGAAATTAACCAAAACCCAAATCTGAAATCTTCACATACATACATACATACATTCAACATATATATACATCAATACATATAAACATGTGCCTATGTGCGTAAATTGTGTATGTGCGGGTTCGGGTGTTACGCGTTAGGCAGGGGAGAAGGTAGCTTACTGCGTGGCATGGTGGCGGTGACGGACTGTCAGTGAGAGGGAAAGGGAAGGTCGCCGGTGAGGTGCCCTGAAAATCGACTGGCGGCGATTTGTGTGTGAGATGAGAGAAAGACGACGCAGAGAGGTGAGAGACGAGAGAGCGGGGCGAGAGACCGAGAGCGAGTGAGGATTAGGTTAGGGTTAGTTTTTTTTTTTTTTTTTTAATCTTTTGAAATTTGCAACTCAGTCCCTCAATTTTCTTCCTTTGTTTAAGTAAGTCAATAAGTTCTATTTACCCTCGTTTGACACTAAACTTTCCCCCCCAAAATTCAAATTGGCATAATAAAATAGAAAATAACATGCTTAGTCAATAAAACAATTAAACACATAGAATTGCACGTAAATAATTTAAAATAATCAATTTATAATCTTTCAAATTTGTACATTGATCGAGACGGCGTCCAAGTCCTTCCACTGCAAAATAAATCCAATTATAGACATTAAAGATCATAAAATTATAATTTAAAATTTATAACAACATTAACATAAATATCACGTAGGATTTCAGAATTGCCCATAAAATGAAAAGCGGTCTTACAGCTGACCTATGATGTTAAAGATTCACTTGTTGATCAGCGTGTCCTTAGTACTAGGGTCAGGGTGGATGAAATTGGTGAGTAAAGGGATAATCTCTTTCATACTAGGTGCTTAGTGGGTAAAAAGGTTTGTGGTATGGTGATTGACAGAGGAAGTTGTACTAATGTGGTTAGTACAATGTTGGTTGACAAATTGGGCTTGAGCTTGATGAAACATCCAAACCTTTATAAATTGCAATGGCTGATCGAGTCAGGAGAAATTAAGGTAAATAAGCAGGCTATGGTCAATTTTACCATCGGGAGTTATAAGGATGAGGTGGTTTGTGACGTGGTACCTATGCATGTTAGCCATATTTTGTTGGGGAGGCCATGACAACATGATAGGAGGGTAATGCATGATGGGTTTAAGAATCAATATTCATTTGTGAAGGGTGGGAAGAAAATTACCCTTGTTCCGTTATCTCCGAAAGAGGCTCAAGAGGATCAGTTGAAAACCAAATGTGAGTTTGAAAAAAAGAAATAAGAGTGTTGAGGCCACGACCTCAGAAAAATGAGAGGGTGTGAAAGTTGAAAACAAGAGAGTTGAGGCCACGACCTCAGAAAATGAGAGAATGAGTGTAAAAAGAAAAGAGAGTCCACCCCCAAATTGAGTTTATTTGCACATAGGTTGATGTACAAGGATCCATGCCTTGCACTTAACCAGTCTAACAAATCCCTCCCCGTTCTATTAAATCTGTTTTGCAGGGACATAAATCAAGCCATGAACTTAAGGCGGGAAAGAAATTCATTAGCAAAAATGAGCAGCCCACAAGTCTAAAGGATCGCACGAAGCTTAAACATGATCATCGAGTCTGGAGAAACAGGAGGAGTTTGAAAAGCCGACCAAAAACGGATTCGAGGTCGAATCCTTTTCAAGAGAGGGAGTATGATATGATCCGGACCATGCATCGAAGGGCAAAGTCGAGTCATCGGTAATATGACAGTGATCTACGTGCAAAACGGAACAAGTTCCATGTTGGGGTCGAGCCGAGAAGAGGGACGAATCAGGCCGAGTCGAGTGATCGAAGTTATTTGTGCAGAAAAGTCATTACGGCCGCAATGAAGATCCTTCACGGCCGTAAAAGCTATTATCACGGCCGTAACCAAGTCCTGGGAAAAAAGGAGCAGAACAAGGCTTACAGCCGTAACATCCAAACCGAGTGCAATTCACTGCCGTAATCAAATTCTTCACGGCCGTAACTATTGAAGCAGTTTTAGACCCGAGAGGCCTTTACGGCCGTAACGTTATTCTTCACAGCCGTAAATGAGTAGCGGGCCAGATTTTGTGGGATTTTTAATTATTTTGTTTCCTTTTTGATTTTTAAGTTATTTGCCTATTTTAGTATTTTAGCTTAATTAGAATTCTATTTTGAGTCAATTAGTGGCTAGGTTATTTTCTTATTTATATTGCTTTCCATGATTGTAAAAGACGGACAGTTTTGAGATTAATATTATTTGAGAGAGGATTCTCCAAATTGAAAGGTTGAGTTTTTCCCTTTTTCTTGAACTTATCAAATATCCGATCTTTGTGGCGTTCACCCAACGGACTTATCAAGGAATTGACAACCCTTGTGGCGTTCACCAATCTTGGTTCTTCAATCTGCATCGTCATTAATTGTGTCATGATTGTCGGGTCAAGGTTTTATCGTCGATCAATCTTTAATTCCGTTGTTTATTTCATCGTGTTCTTGTTTATTTTCGCGTTTGATCTGATTTAGATCTTTCCTAGGTTTTAATTGTGTTATTTTCGTGTGTTTGTCGAGATTCACCGATTGGGATCTTATCAACGACCTTTGATATTATATTTCATGTATCGTAATTTCGAAAATTTATAACTTGTGCATTACTACTTTTAGTTGTTATAGATTAAAACACTTACGAGGGAGGGATGATCCTTGAAGAGGACAAGGAAGATGGATGGATGGATGGATGTGAAGAGAAGACAACATTTACGACACGTGGTGACACAAAGTATGAAGAAGATATACGAGATTTAGTACTTTATATTGTACTAGTATTTCACCCTGTGCGATGCACGAAAGTAATTATCTGCAATATCGATTTCAATAAGTATTCGTAAATTTTTAGTACTTCTACATAATCAACACATATATAAATGTATAAAGAAATCCACTCACAATAATTAAAAAAGAAATAGTCAAAATATTTGAATTTAACCAATAAAATTTTATTTACAAAAATAAGCAGTCAAAATAATAATTTTGAAAATCTAGCGATTATCATGATACGACAACCGAGTAAAGTTGGAGATTACGAAATTATATCGAAAATTATACCCTTTAATCTTTAAAAAATTTATTAAAATTAAGAATCATTAAAAAATATTATTCATTCTATTAATATTATTAACTATAAAGAAAAAAAAAATCAAAGCATTAACTGTTTAAAATTAATCTTCGTTCAATAACTTTATCTATAAATTATTTATAAGCAGTACATTTTTTCAATCCAATTTTTAACCACATATTTTTTCAAAACTATTTTTCAACCACACATTTTATCTCGAAACAAAAATATAGTTGCTGAACAAAGATATACATAAATTTCAGCATGCAAGGTCGTGGAAGTTAAAATTCGTAATTTACCTATTTTTGAAAATAGTATTTTTAAAGTAAGTTTGACGTAGTCTTAAACTTATAACAAAACGTGGTCGTAGCAAAACGTCTTGATTTGAATGGATGCAAGAGACCCGCATATTTGTACAAATATGAGCGGAGAGTGGTAATCGATGAGATCGAGCTCTATTCCAAATGGTCGGAGTGGGGAGCCGAGGCCCCATGCAACCCAGCACATGAATCAAGTAATATGTAAAGCCACCGTGAGAGAGAGAGAAATCTCAACTGATTTGATAGCTGTAGGGTGAGAGTTCGAATCCAACTTTTGGTATAGATGAGACTCCTTGCAAGTTCAGTTAAATAGCAAACTCTTAACCCTACTCCACTGAGGTACATTCCATGATTTAAATCCTTCATTAATCTCCAGGGTTGGGGCGGTGGGGGCACCTAAGGTTGGGTTTCAACCTTTAGGTAATATGTAAGGCCTAAGTCATGTGGAGAAGAGGATGGTCCCAATGTCCTTTGGTTCAAATATATAATTTTATTTTTTAAAATACTTGCACATACTTGTATGTATACAAATAATAGATAAGAAAAATAGTTGAAATTTTATTGCATAGTGTTTTGATGTACTCTTCTTACGTTGTACCTAAAAGGGAAGGAGGGAAATGTGTTGATAGTAATGAAATTTAATGAAAGCCACTAACTAAAAACATCATGATTGTTTAACAAGTTAGCAAGTATTTATGAGTTGCATATAGTATATTTAAATTTATTGATAAGGGCAATGGTTGTCTGTGTTAGGATTTTTGGTCCCAAACAAATCGGGGCTATGATGATGAAGACTGGTTTACATACTACATTCAATGGAGAATGTTTAATCCCAGTCCGCGTTTGGTAACTCATATTTAAAAATAGTCCACGAACCATTAAGCAGTTAATTGAAGGTTTTAATGGGCTCAACATGTTGCTCATTAGCTACTCTAAGTGGCCCACGTGATATATCATACAAGTTCTAGACCTATCCTATTTAGTCTAGTTTGTAGCTACTCCTAGGGCATCACAAACACTATCTCTTGGTTGCCTCTCTTTGTGACTTAGTCGGACCTCCTTTCTCGGTTAAAATCGTGTTCTTGTTGTTGTGTTGCATTCTCCATTGTTAGCATTTCTTTAGTACCTTCTTGGTGAAGAAACCATACATTTTCCTCAGTGAAATCTTGCGAGGTCACTTGTATTTGGTCTCGTGGATTTCTTGTTGGTGTTATCATCGCATGGATAATTGGGAATAGATATGAGACCCTTTACAACCACCTTCCAAACTTCAATGAATTTTATACACTTTGGTTTCTATTAGATCGCACAAGGTTCTTACTTTGATTTTTTTTTAACTCCATTTAATCTCATTATACTTTGTGTTTTTGCAAGGTAAATCTTACAAACTGGTATCAGAGCAATATAAGATCAAAATGATAAGCAAAAATGTGTAGAAAGAGCACAGATTCTAAAGCTGTGTAGAAAACAGTGCAAAAGCAACCCATGCAAAACTTTAATTACGTTTTCAAGCAAAAACAAAAATTGTTCAGACAAACAGACACCATTGGACAACTCTACAGGCATTGGAGTGGAGAGTACCAAGGAGTGGCGGATGATTCCGACAACGGCGTGTGGTTTTCACGTGCAGATTTTTGGCTAAAAGCTCGTAAGGGTGCATGGAACATTATTTCGTGAACGTCTCTTCAGGTAGTGTGTTCTCGTGTTGATTGATTTCTAAAATTTTGGTGTTATTAGTTTTCTGTTTTAGGTACTGCAGCAAGAGGATGATTTTGCCCTTGTTTGTTCAGCTGTTGAGTTGTGCATTGGGCTTTTTGTTGTTACTGAATTACTTTATGGCTGATAGTGATCTTAAATCAGTAAATTTGTATCTCTCTTATTTTATTGATCCGCGGATTTTGTCCACTCTGATAAATTATTAAAACCTTTAAATTTCAGTTCTAGCAGGTCATTGATTGTAGATTGCTTGTTGCTAGATTATAGGAATCATTTGTCATTATCTATGTTTTCATAACTGTTTTTCTTTGGATATCTTTTGTGATAATTTCTTTGTTATATTATAATTATCCGATAGAACTGTCACCTAGACCTTACCCATGTGGGCAATTTTCTTGACCTTATATTTTAAAATGTATGCGCATCATTTTCACTTGAATGTCCTCGATGGAAAATTTGTTTTTTCTATATGGCAACTGAAAATAATAGGCATTTTGTCCCAACAAAGGGTTTCTAAAACAATTGACAAGCCTTTCTCAAATAACGTGATTGATGACAAGAAAAAGGATTTTGATGAACTTGCATATGCTTCTATCATTTTCATTTATGAGTCTATTTTGATTAAACTTGGTAAAGATGATTCAACTATAAAAAATTTGGAAAATATTGGAAGAACTTTATTTGACACAATCCATACCTAATAAACCCTTTTTTTCTTAGAAGTTCTTTTAATTTCAAAATTGATCTCTCTAAGGAATTGGATGACAATCTCGATGTCTTTAACAATTTTGTTCAAGATATTATTAACTGTGGTGATAAGATATTTGAAGAATACAAAGCCATAATTTTTTTGAATATCATTCCTGATATGTATAAAGAGTTCAAGAATGCTATAAAATATAACTGGGATACCTTTACACTTGAAACTGTTACTGATTCCTTGAGGGAGGGAGGGAGGGAGAGAATCTGAAAGAATAGAGAGGGGTAGTGGTGAGACCCACATGATGAGAGATGGGAAAATAAAAACAGAGATGACTCAGGTGATGAAGGTGGCAAATGGAAGGGTAGAAGTAGTTCTAGATCGTAGTGGAAGACAAACGGAAAGAAGTGTTATAATCGTTGTAGGCCTGAACATTTCATTAGATACTTCCTTGTTGGAGATAAAAATAAAAGGATGAAGGGGGTAGAAATGAAGCCAATATTGTTAGTCCCTCGTATAATGATTCAAGTGGGATTTATTGATGTTCTTGTTGTTACTACTGAATTATGTGCATCTGATTATTTACCTATTTTGCATGTGCGATCACTTGATTCATTTACATCTCTTATGTTGCATTTTATTTGTTTGAATTGAACATTTGTATAAATTTGATAGTGATATGTTATTTTTGTATAATGTGATTCATGTATGATGGTTGGGTTGGTGTGAGGTTTTTACATTATGTGTATTCTCACTATAGGTGTGAGATGTGTTTCCTAGGGGGATGTATATTTAGTAGTTGCATTAGAAGTGGTGGGTTAGCCGGTAATGTTGAGACTTGATGCCCAAGGGTGTATTAGTGACATACTGGGCAATTTGTGAGTTTGACATTTAGATCACGAGAATCAATTAGGTGGACTATGCTCATATCACCTCTAGTGAGGTGGAGACTCATGGTTTGAGAAAGAAGTAAGGTAGTAATAGAGGTACTACCATTGTCTCAGGATCTTTAAAAGTTTATCAGATAGCTATGATGAGTGATTAATCTAGTGAGCATTGATGGAGATGAGAAGAGAGCTATATCGATTTTGGGTGATTGTGGTAATAACTTTTCTTGTAGTCATTTGCATAAGTTGCATGTGTTGACCATTTAATTAACTTGGTGTTAATTTTAAGTTCTTTATGTAAACTTGTTGAAAATATTTGTGGTTTGTCATATGATGTGCTCTCATTACATGTGTGGAGTCACTTATAATTTTATGTTATTATTTGATCTTGATTGATTCATGTGTGAATGTAATATGTTTGCATTGTCTTTAGAAAGCATGTGTTGTCTATCTTGTTTAAAGTTCTATTACTGGCTAATGTGATATAAATATATAGTTTGGCTCACTATGATTTTGATTGTATTTGGGTTTAACATTGGCC